>OY728125.1:488837415-498837415 GCA_963277665.1 Viscum album | reverse complement strand
CAAAATGATCTAGAAGAAAAATATGGAACGTTCCAATCACATGAGAGAAAATTTACTAACTCTAAAACCACATATATGAGTCTTATATCAACAAAGGATCATAATAGTGGCTCAAGGATCTTTATATCAACTCACGGACCCCCCCAACTAATGATTATGGAAGAATTTATCACATTTCTTAGTGATATCTAATTGCGATAACTTTTCAAAGATGAAAAGTGTGGGAAAAGATTTTTATATATGTATCAATATGAAAGAGTAAGAATACTGGGACATGCAATGATAATTAAAGGATATATGTGGGAATTTATAAGAATATTGTTTTCTAAAAATGATCTCAAAAAGTTGTGATTCCATCTCAAAATCAAAAGGTAAGCATATCTAGATAGACAACACCTACATGTAAAAAAAAGAATAATTGGGATATAATGTTGATATTTTATATTCATGCATAGGGTAATTTATTTGGGAATAACATGTTAGAATGCACAATTTCTATAGTTCATAAACCAAGTATAAGGAATTTTAAGATAAGGAAGGATATTTTTGGAAGAAAATAGACTTCACCGGTAATGAAAAATCAATCTAGTAAGAACAAATTTGAAAGATTGAATAACTTCTATGAAATATGAAACCCTATGGTCACTACTATGATGAATTCTAGTTCAACACTTTTAGTTATCTCGAATTAACTAAATTGGAAAGAGAATGAAAACATAATGATGACCTAGTGAAATTAGAAATTATATCTAATTTTGGTTTAAAATAAGTTAAGAGAAAAAGTCCTTAGAGTTTTGAGAAAAGGATTATTGGTATGTTCTACCTACAAGAAATAAATTCATCTATCATCATATGAGAGTCCATAATATGGATCATTACATGATTTACATGAATGAAATATTGAATGTGAATAAACTACTATAATAATAATCTCAATCCAAGAAAGAGATATTAGGATTGGCTTGGTTTTGGACAATCTCTATGAAGAGTATGAAATGATATCCAAGTAGGGAAGTGTATAAAAATATATAAAGATTAGTGTAGAATTTGTAACAATGTATGAAACATGGATATCATATTAATGATTTTTTTGACTGGAAAATGAAACAAAATGGGAAGGAACCCATAATCTGTACATCAAAAATAATTGCTGCATTGAATAAAACCACATCAAAAGTGGAGTCTGAACATGCTCCCCATGGTTTCTAACCATGTGGTTAGATCAGTTGGAGTTTTCTCAAATTCGAAAGAAATTTGAAAAAAATTATAATTCTCTATTTTATAAAGTAAGAAATATTAATAAATCTAAAAATATATTTGCAAAGGGGATGAATACTATGCATACTAAAGGTGAATTGATTTAAAAAATCAAAATTAATTAATTATTGAAGAGGTATACCCATTTCATAATATTAATTATAAGCGTTTTTGGGTTGGTAAATATATCTTAGATCTATTAATCAAGATGAGAAGCTAGTAGGTGATCTAATTCATTCCCATATTGTATTTTGTTTTGAATTAATATTGTGAATAGGAAGTGGATAATGTTTGAAGGTATCCTTTGAGGGGGAGATTTCCAAAGAGGGGAACCTACCCTTGATTTATAATGTTCTGTTAAATCTGGAAATATGGACAACCCCTTCAAAATCTTAAGGTGTATTATTTAATTGTCCATTATTTGTTTATGTATATGAATAATTCATACAAAGGGTAAGGGAATATATATATTATTGGGGAAGACTATGAACCTGAAATTTTTTTATTTATTTGTTCAAATGAGTTTATATTTCTTAGATTTATTAAAATCTTGTTTGATCTCCTATCAAAATTATAAAAATTAAAAATGGGTTTCACATGTGGTGGAAATATGGATAAATGTTTTTCCTAAACATGTCACACATTTTTTCTATAAATGGATGACCCATGTAGACTTAAATTTGAATATTTTATTGAACATTTCTTATAAAAATGTGATTCTATATAAAATAGGTCAATGTTTTATTGTTTTGATGTTCCTATAATCACATTAAACTGGTAAGATGTGATTCATACTGAAAATCCTTATCTTAAGTGGAAGTTTATAGAATCACTAAATGGAGAATATGAATCATATTGGGAGAAGATTAATTTAATAAAATTCAAAGATTATCATTCCTTCCCTTAAAAGTGATTAAAATTTTAAAAAGGGGAAGACGGAAATTTTCACTGAACACTCCCATGTAAATTAAGGGGCGAATAATTCCCACCCCATTACATTTATTTTAATTTGGGTTGAAAATATTACATTGACTAATAAAGGTAATTTATAATTAACAATAAAAATAAAGGGGGTGATTATTATAGTCGTGAGCTAGGATTTTTTTATCTTTTGTCAATGTGTGTTAATGCTTATTCTTTTAATTAATAAAAATGATGTTTATTGAGTGATGTACTTGTGTGTAAACATAAATGATGTTATAGATATTCCAATGTGTGTTGGGTAATGTTTATAATTTCCTTAAACACCTAGCTATATAGATTCAATGTGTATCCCATACATGTTTGGATTGTTAAGATGCACATCAAGTCAAATAATAGTTCCAAATTTTAGAGATGCCCTATAAAAAATTGTTGCTTCTGAAGTTGAAAGACTTAGAGAAGATGAATATATAGATTGTTACTGAACCTATAACTGGATAGATTATATGGATATAAATAATAAGTATAAAACTTTTTTATAGTATTTAAGGGAGGTATATAAAGAATCGAAATAATTTATGGAGTTTCCTAGCATGTTAATTTTTGCAATCATTGGGAACTAATCCTAGTTAAGAATTTATTTGACTAGGGATGGATCAAGATTAATTTCAAAGAGGCTTCACCTATGCTGGAAGAAAATAGATCACTAAAATACATTAATATGAATATAATATATGTTTCCACACCTCTGGTATGTGAATGCATGGTTTTATATTTATTTTATTAATATCTAATAATCAAAGGAACAAGTTGGGAGACAAAGTGAGGAGTTTGGAGAAGCCAAATAGCAAGTAAAAATCAATTTATAGTCATATATAGGAATATATATTTTGAAGATAATCAGAAAATATATATGTAATGAACATACATCTTCGCCTACTGGATCATATGAATTCCCTGAAATCATAAGCCTTTAGGAACTAAACATATGAATATCAATGTAAGACATTGACATCCAACGTATGATTCTTCCAGAATGTAATTCTTTTCCAACCATAAAACATAATCACATGACTTACGTTACCATCATATGAAATTCAATTTCTAATAATACTAAAATAGTGAAGATCATATAAAATATTCATCTACAGAATCCTAGATTTTGAAGTTCATCAAAAATGGATTAGTTCTAAATGAAAGAATTTGTCTACTATATTATATGACTTGACTGTGATCGTAGTTCTTTATGGTCTAAAAATATGATATTCAGGTGGTCATAGAAAATAATGTTCAATTCTATGATTCTTCTAAATTGTATGTTTTCCCAATCATAAAACATAATTTTATGATTTAACAACGCATATTATTAAATTGAATTTTCCAAAATATTGAAAAATGAATGATTATATGAATTTATCCACAATATAAGTCCTTATCATAAGAATTAAATATAATAATTTTATCTCATCATATGACTTCTCTAGAATGTATGACTTTGAGATGAGGTGAATTTGGTTATCGTGCTGAATATAAGATTTATATAGACAGCTGCATGTATTTTAAATCTAATCCTTAACAACTGTATGTCATCGGAGTCCCCTGTGTATAACTCTGACACTTCAAAAATTTCCAAATACTACTTCATGAAAGTAGAAATATATAATTTAATCCAAGTCCTATATATGGCTGACTCGGAAATTATTAAAGGTATGTAATGGTCATTCAGGCCTATATTAATGTAAACCATATCTATGTAAAGGGCATACAAAATTACATTAAGATATCATATGGTTTCTATAATATATAAAAATATCATCTTAACATTGTTAATGGTAATAAATTAAGAAACTGTATGTTGTGTATAGGTATTCTGTGTCTCCCAAACCTCAGTATTCTAAATAAATTAAAATAAAATGATTATTTTGAGTTATTAAGATCATGAAGCATAATAAATCCATGATCTATTTTTGGGTTTTGGATCTCTAATCCTAAAGATAAAAATAAATAATTATGAATAATTTTTGAAATATTCAAATGTATTAAAATTGAATCTATCAGGTTTTCAAGAAAAAAATTAACATTATTTAATCAAAGATCAATATGAATAGAAAATCTTGAATTCTTATGAACCTTGTCTATTTTAGTGAGAATAAGAGTGTTGATTCAATGCTTTTGTGTATAGATTCAAGTCGAGTTCTGTACAAATTTTCTTCTTTATTCTCTCATTTATAAAATTAGTTGCTCTGCACTGCAACATAACTTGATGTATTATGCACATACAACTAAAACATTTAAAGCACAAATTTTCTGTATTATTTTTTATGAGGAAGAGAATGTTCAATATCTTATAGATATTTTTTTAAAATATTTTTAGGTATATGGTAAATATAAAAAGAATTAAATAAGGTTATTCTTATAATACCCCATTAGCTGAAAAGTAACTCAATGGGAAACAAAAGTTTGAAAACTATAACATTTTTTTAATAATAAAATTATACACTCTTACCATTTATGGGTATTAAAAATAATTGGAGTAATTAATTTATCCACCCACACATGTGAGTTTGATTATATAGATATTAAAAGAAAAGAAATAAGTGGTCTATATTTTAGTTTTTTGCGTTAAATATTTTTTGAAGATATCTAAAATGATGATAGAAATGTGGGTCTTGAATATTTATGTTTATTATTATTATTATTATTTATTACAAGGTTCTATTGCAACATATAGTGAAGAAAGAAATACAAAATATATGTTAAATCCTATAGTTAAACTAATGAATAGAATGATAGTTTTTTAAGCCGATGAAAAATGAAGTTTATCAATGATGTAATAAAATATTAGTTGAGTTTCTAGAAGAAAACTACAAAAACTCAATTTTTTTGGATAGTTTCAGCATCCATGTTTCTTGAGATGTGATTAAATATTTCAGGGTAGTGAAAGACTCTTCGAGTTGTGGATGCAGATCAACATTTTGGGTATAGATACATCCCTAGACAGAGTATTTGATCTATATAAGAAGGGGTATGAAATCATTGAACCAATACGAGTTAATGACTACTAAAAGAAAAATAAAAACACTATTTCATTTTTATATCAATTGAGACATTTCACCTATATAATATAGTAAATCCACTTATATAATGTGGTGGAAGAGGTTTCAGGAACATCCCTGGATACCCATTATAATTGGTGATTCAATAACAGTGAGTAATATGGGACTCAACTAGAGTTACCATGGAATGGGGGGGGGGCTTCCCACATCGAGGACCAACCTTATGATGATATCATATACCAATCTTGTGTATATTTAGTAATTTCATGTCGTTCTTCCTTAATAAATAAAATATTATGAGGTCCATGAATTATTTAAATAAAATTTATGTTTAAAATATTTAAGGGGTTAAGATATAATGAATAATTTGTTTTGGTATAATATTCTGACAGCACCGAATTCACCCGGCCCCTCTTAGGTTTGTCAAAAAAAATACTAGGAAACAAATAATTATATCCCAATAGTTTAATAATATAAATAGAAAATTCAATATCAATCTTACCAAAGTAAAATTTTATAGTTCAGTATTTTACAGATGTTATTAATTCAAAACATTTAAGGAATAATATCAACTATCTACATTCAATGATTGAATAATGATTGGTTAAAGTATTCAATGAATCTGTTTGTATGAATTATTCTATATCTTCTCACCATGTTTATTCTAAATATTAATTTCCCAAACATTATGAATTATGAGAATTTACCTCTAGAATATTGTGGAATTAGTTCATATATAACCTCCTAAAATAATTTTAGAAGCTTTGAGGCTCTAATACCTTTATTACAAAAAGATTTATAAGTCCCTTATAAGAAATCATGTCAGATACCAAAGTGTTCAATATCAAATTTTTAAAAACACTTTTCCATGTATTCTATTGAAATTTTCATATGGGATTCATTTTCCATGTATTATATTTTCATGAATACGAATAATAAATTTCTTATGTGGTATATTCATCAGTGATAGTTAAAATAGGATGCATATAAGTCATAAATAATTACAATATAATTTTTTTATATTATACAATAATAATTTTCAGTTTCAATAATGAAATAAAATCCTAGTATGTCTGTACATGAAACGGAGATTATGTTTTTCAGAACACACAATATATAATAATAATTTGAAAATGCAAGATCCAATATATTGGGTAATCTAAATAAGTGGTTTTAATGTCTCCCTTTTTGAGAATACTAATTAATTTCTTGGTCTACGTTTCTATATGACCACAGTAATATATCCCTATTTATGATAGCATGATGACTAGATGTGTAGTTCTATTAAGGTATATTAGAGAGACTATACCCTATGGTCAAATTATGAATAGTGTTAGAAATGAAATCAAACATAAATATACCATGAAAATAGATATAATAGATAAAAAATTCCAAAACTAACTAAATTATCTGTGTACTATAATGTTATATTATTCCACATATATCATAACAAATCCACCATGGCATATCACATATAGATAAAAACATGGAACAAAAATCTAAATATCATCCTCAAGATGGTCCTAAGTCCTTCATAGCACCATTATCTATAAAAAACTCATATGAAGATGGAAAAATAAACATTAAAATTCCATATGAACTGGACCTATAATAGTGATCAAATAGCATCTACTCGTATAACCTACAGTGAGTTGATCAGGGTTTGAGTGAAACTTATTATGACACCACCAATGGAATCACTAAATTAACTAGTGTTTAATAAATCAAATGAAGAAATTATATAATTTAACTATTTTAATAAATTTTAAAATATTAAAATAAATTAACATTGATGATCGCGATACACGATGACCCATAATGTTATACCATACCTACATAGACTACATTCAAATGTATCTGAGTGTGTCTTTGTGACCATGACACCAAATGTAACCATAGGGGGGACCCAACCCAGCCATAATTGTAAAACTAATATCATACCATACAAAAAATACCTTCTACACCCAATTTTTTATTTCAATGGACATAAAACCCAATTTTCATGTTGCAAATGCAACTAATGGTGTAAAAATATAACTCTATGAAATTTTTTAGAATGACCTTATATGGGTTTTCTTTTTATTGAATCACAACCACCACTAAATACATCTATATAACTCTTTAAGAGAATTTTTTTAATGTTCACATTGGTAATTTAATTATATTATATCAAAACTGCCACTAAAGGTGTGTGAAAACCACATTAAGAGTGTTTTCATATTAGCCACATGGCCAATTTAATTTTATAAAATCATAACTACCCCAAATTTCATGGAGAAACTACTTCGATTGTGATTTATTTTTATTATGATCAATAAAACATAAAATTAATTTCCACATACAACATTAATTATCGCCCAAAATGGTGTTTTTATATCAAAAAAATCATTCACACATATAACCATATCTATAGTAAACTATATCCATTAGTTCATTTTATATGTATGATCGCATCATTTCATTCTTTTTTCATTAGTGGATATCTAATTCCTTTATAAATCATATTTTGTCCTTAATTTATTAAGAAAAAACCCTTCTTAATTCATAAATAATCATTTTAAAACATAATCATCATGGTTATCCTTATGAACTATTTCGAAATTTAATATTGACCACCCATTTTACAATATTCAATTTAGTCACATAAATCCCATGGGTTATTTAGAGGTCTAATTTTTTTTGTAGTATTATGAATAGTTTACTTGATCAAGATATTTGAATTTATAAATCCAACACCATTTTATAATTTACCTACTTAATTTATTAAATTGAAACATGTGTTAAAATTCCACCCTCTTGATTATTTATTATTGAACAATTACATTTCACAAAAATCAATCTAATGAAATATATTTTTTAAAAAATTATTAGTTCTGAAAACCAAGAAGATTCCCCACCTCATTTTCCCATATCAAGAATCCATATGGATTTCCAAATTTCCTTGTCCAAGGGATATTTCTAAAATAAATTGCGTCACTTCATATAACCATCTATTATTTATTCATCACATTTTAATTAGGTTTTCTAAAAATGAAAATGCACAATTCAACATTTTAAATTGAAATATGCCATTGCACACTAAGGCCATCTAGGCACACCATACATGAACTTGTGAAAATATAATAAAACTATGAGTCAAATCTAGGGACCACCTGTCAAAGCCTTATAAGGGTCCACACAGTTGATATTTACCTTCAATACAACATAAATTTTAGGTTATCCTTTGATTACACTTGTAATAAGTATGTGATATATTGAGGCATCCTTTGTAGAAGTATGATAGTTATTCATAATCAGTAATCATGCCTAATTGAAGATCATTCCAGGTTCAATAACTTTGTTTTATCAAGGGAGAACATTGATCAACATATAATAAGTGTCTATAAAAATAAAAATATCATTCATTTTTTGATTTATCATCGATTTTTTGTTGGGACATCAATAGCAAACACAATATCACATAGAATCCAGGGATTCCAACTAAACAACTTCAATCAATAGATTCAAATCAAAATCTATGTGATAAATTTAATCACATTAAAATGATTAAGTTGGGGGTCCTAGTAATGAATTAGAATGATTCCATGATTCATAATAATGAATACGTATCCATAATCATTGGATTTCAAAGATGCTGATGAAACAAATGTGAAAATAACCTCTACCTAAAGAAGACATTCTTCAAAAATCAAATACCTAGATGACTATGAGTAATTTATTATGTTCTTATAGACTTCATTGATTATCAATAATGAACTGGTATGGGTCAACCTAACACGTCACCCAGTCTAGCACAACACCAGGCCTTATGTGTGCATCATTGTATGCCCATGGTGGCTGGCTATAAGTGAGGGTTTAACAAATATTGTTGGGATACTATACCCTCTGGCCAATGTGAAAAATACTATAAAATTACCAAAATACCCAAAATAATAAACATAAATGTAAACATAATATATGAAATGAAAGAATGGATTTATATAATAAATGAAATGTAGTATAGAATCATACATACTCACAAGCATGAAAAACAAACAACATTTGGTCACCCATAGGGCCGACCACACTTAAAAAATAATGAAAATGAAAATAAAATACATCAAGCAATACTAAAAAATTTGAGATAAAAAATACCTGATATTGATGAAACTCAAGCTACACCCAACTGATATAGAGTATCCACATTAGTGTATTTTCTTGATCGAGAAACATTGGCCCTCAACCCAATCCACCGTGCATCCAATGATTCAACATGAAAGAAGATATACAACCTTTATGTAGACTGAGTTATATGTATTGGGGTGATAAATAAATATTAGTAGGATGACATCAATGGTGAACACATAATATTCTATCATAACAAGTAAATACACAAATTTTATATCCATCCACGTCATGAAAATAACAATATCCATCATAAGAATAAACAACTTATTAAAAAATGAGATTTAAAAAACCAAATAAAATAACAAAATCTGGGTTCTATAATTTCACAAAAAGTAATTCTACCCCCAATATAGACCATTCTAGAGGATTTATATCTTGTGTCACATCATTTTACATGACATTAGTCATGTCCACATGATCTACACATGAGTACCGTAGGCATCTGCATGACAAAATGCATATACCAGGCTCTAAGTCATCAATGGGCGGATATATACTGGATCTAAATCTCCCCTCCACATGTTTGAGAATCATTCATTTCCCTAATGTCCAACATCAAATATTGGGCTCCAACATATACCTAGAAACTTAAACCTCCTTATGGGCTCCATCGCCATGGGACTAAAGGATACACTATACCATTGGATCCACACACAAAACTAAGAGTACATAACAACCACTATAGATAGACCCTCTAGAAAGAGTGCATACTCAACTAAGAGGGTTCACTCATACAAGAAATTCATTAGCTCCCGTAGCCTATTAAACCGAATTCATCCAACGAAAGAGATAACCAAATAAAAACTAATGGATAAATCATTTTCAAATATATCTTAAGGGTCTCCTCCCCAAACCCAATTCCATAGTAAAAACTGCGTCAAGCATCTAGGTGAAACGCCAGTAGAACATTGTAGCATCCTACTCACGAACCCATCATTGAAGCAGTTTAAATAGAAATGTTGATTAACTCTCAGATAATATTACTAGGCATTCATGGTCCCACGGATCTCCTCATCCATCAAAATAACAACAATGGGCTCAAACAATCCCATATTAGGTTAAAACAACACTCGATGATACCATGATACCTATGGTCACAACATAAGGCGATGTCTATCTATGGACTCCGATGTTTCAGCCAAGATATTGGGCCACACCCATAAAATGATACTCAAATGAAGAACTAGATTCAAAAATAGTATAACATCTTATATGTGTCTCCTCTATCATATCAAACTTAGTGGATAATAATAATGAAAAAAATCTAAAGTAGCACTCAGTATTCTCTAAATTATCCTCTATTAATAATGCACCATAATTGGCATCTAAAAGAATAAGGATTTCTACCAGGGAATCCCCAACGGTACTCATGACCACCATAGAAGTTGTAAATCCTATGAGGTCCCCTCGGAAATAATAAAATTTCTATGGTAAATCCCACACTAGAAAATCTCTATAGGAATTCCTAGAAAACAACCGATATTTGGGTGTTATCTCTCCCATAATATCATCAAAGGAAACAACATTCCACACAATCATCCTTAATAGCTAACTATCGAATCTAATGATCACATGATCGGAAAATATCCCCCATGGTAATCATCAGTATCCCTTCAGAATCATCTCAACATCACAATGAACCCTAACCTTAACCAACATCCCATGGAATCCACCCATTCTAAATGATTCAAAATATCTAATCCCCAAATACAATATATAAAAGTTCTACACCTCAAACCTTGATCAACCAATACTAATATAAATGTACAATCTATAATCTCCTTAGATATAACACTAAATCCCCCCTTTCAGGATCTGTTTGTAAGAACCTCAGACAAATCATCATGGAATACATGATTCAACCAAATTAGTAAGTTAACAACCCTTATATGAGCCTCATTGATAACAACCCATCCCAGTGGATGATTCTGGATCCAAGCCATGATGAAATCCTATTATTATAGTCTCTCGGACTAAAAATCCATCCACACATCCTTTAAATGATGAATTGATTCCACTATCACAATCTATATAGAAAGGTGATACAAATAAACTAATCACAAGTACAATTATTACTCATGTGTGAAAAATATGAAAAAATGTACCAAGGAAGAATATGTACACAATGTGTACTTCGTGTATATAGCATTTACCACCCCCAAATGTCCTCCCGGGTTGTGTTCTAAATCCATCTTTTCATGTAATTATTCTATGTACATGATGTGTTCACCTGTTACATAGTGTTTACACCATATGGGGTGTCCATAAATGAACCTAGACATGTACCCCACATTGAGAATGATTAAACATAGTACATGGTCACTGGCCATGTACACCCCGAGGGCTCTATTCATGTCCCTTGTACGACCATGCTCCCCAACACAATGTGTCTAGACATGCCCCCAGCCACACCTCGAGTAACCACTAGAGAACGTGTACCCCAATAACATGTATTAAAGTCCAAAAACCATATCATTTCCATACATGGGGAACACATTAAAGTTTTTCATTAAAATACATTACATGTGATTGGGATTTTCGTATGGGAGGCCCTTATAAAGACTATCAAACCATATATTACACTAAAATTACCCATGGGATATCTCATGGAACCCCAATAATCATTAAAAAATCTTTAAAACATAAAAAATATGTAATATATGTTGATATTAGTAAATACATAAAATTGGGCCCACCTTTGAGTGAAAAACAACAATGATATGCATGAAATCTATGCCATGAAACCACCGAGCCTCAATCTACCTCTAGAAGACCTCTTCGTGCTGTGTTTCCTCCTCTGTATCCTTCTCCCGACCATGTAAAATTGGGACCCATGGAATCATATCTAATGTTACAAAGGAATGGAAGGAAAATAGGATACATAAAAAGAAAATTAATGAATAAAAGAAAAGGAAAAGAAAATAAAAGGGGGTTGAACTCGACCCCTTCACTTGCCAATATATTATTCCTCAACTAAAAAAACCAACCCATTACATAATCAACCACGAAGACATAATCACAATCCAATTATTCCTATAAAATATATCATTGAAAAAACATTCTAGAATCAAAACATATTTATTTAATTATATATTAAATAATATGAAAAAATTATCATATTGTATTTCCATCACACATTATCCTATTGGTAAAAACCATATTCTAGGACAAATGGATTAGTAAGATAAATTATCTGAGATCATCTCACATTATTAATTATCATTTTTTTCCTTGACTCAATTTGAAAAATAAGAGATTCAAATTTATCAGAATTTTCACACCCCATTATGACGGGGTTCATCATAAACGCCCCACCATAACCATTTATTTCCCTTGATATTACTCATTGGATAATAAGAATCTAACCTCTCACTCTGAGAACTGGGACAATCAATACAATTTCAACCGTCCAACAACTAGTCTATCAGTCTCCACAACACTCCTCCAATATGATATACATTCAACTACGACTGGTCTAATTATTCCCACCATATGAGTATCCTTATCATCTCCCCAATGCCCATTTATTAAGCCACATGTCCTATACAATACCTATCACTGAACTCAATATATTGATTTTTCCAAACTAATCACCCAAGATCCAACATTAAAAAAAATCGCATTCATATCCCACTCGAAACAGAAAAAAAAAATTAATGCTCAACAAACCACATAAAATGAAGTTCAATACCTACAACATCTTATGGTGAACTCCCCACCCTAATGATTTCCTTAATCTACTATCAATCACATAGAATGACTCATTCTCACATGAGACAACTCCTTACTAATATAGGATAATTCATCCTACACTGCTATCCCTAGACCTCTTGCCGGTAACATCTAATAAATCAGTGCCCCCTCGACACATCTATTGAAAATAGAGTCATCTCCCTCATGAAAAGATTAACAAAATGGGAACCCTCCACTCAACCATCGATCTAATTACAAATATATCAAACCACACCCTTATTTGATTACCCAAAACAAAACCGAAACAAATAGGGTACGGATACCATCCAAATCATCCCTCATAAGAAAACCACGAGACCAGAGCACTCACAACACTCCACTTCCCAAGAACCTGTATTATCCATGCCTAAATCCACCTTAGTGAAAGAATACCACAATAGCCACACTAAGGAATAACAACCACACCCACCCAATCATTTGGTGATAGTACTTAGATAGGCCCCACTAAAATACATGGAATAAAACACATGGAAAGAACAACCCCCTCCCATTAAACTAGAACATGATAGTTAAGGGAAACAACCACCTCATGAAAATTAAATCTAAATCAAATCATTCCCTCATTCATTATTTTCATCATAAATCCATCAAAAATAAATTCATATACCATTGTTGACCCTCTAGGGCCTCCATAAATCCCATAAATAATGGACTGCAACTTCATCACCAATAAAAATCTATCCATAAGATTAACATGAACAATAATCAAATAAAATATATACATGTGGTTCAATTAAAAAAAAGTCCACAAGGGATCTATATGTGATACACCAAATAAGAAATTAATGAAACATCAAACAATTAAACCAAAATAATTGGTGGAAACACCATAGATCAACATATGCAATGTGAATCATACATTCCTAGAATGACGCATGATCACTAGCCTCTTACCCAAGGTCTAAGAGATAAAAACTAATGTAAACTATAAATCACCAAAACCAAATTGATTTACACTAGGTTAAATCACATAGATGTAAAAAAACTAAAATATAAGTCTCATTCCCTATAAATGTGAAATTTCTATTAGAAAAGTTGTTTATGACACACCAGTCTAATATCCATCACAAGTTTCAACACATTCCCATACCACCTATCTACAAACACCTTAAATCATAAAACCAGACAACTCCAATACCATTTTTTAATGAACATCCACAATTCTACCCAATAGGTCACCTAATCATGACACCACAAAGCCGAAATTATCATCCATATACAATATAGACTACCGACTAGTAGTGACGGTCTATTAGATACAGTGGAGAGACTATACCCATCGGTTAGAGTATAATAATATCAGAAAAAACAAAAAAATAACATTTTCTAAACATCGTAATATAGATAAAAAATAAATTTAAACAATGTTATAGTATAATAAATAAAATTTAATATACAATCATACAGACTCACATGCATTAAAAACAAAAAACAGTTGATCACCCACTAGGCAGACCACATATATAAAATAATGAAACCAAAAATAAAACAAAAAATTTTATATGACCAACTATGAGATAAAACACATACACATTCCACATGACTCTTAAGATGAACCACCTAAATCATGAGACTCTAGATGAGCATCTCCCCTTGATCAAGAAAAACTGTGCCTCAGCCCCCATCCACTGAACAACATATTCTCTAACCTAAAATCAGAAATATATCCTTAATGCAGAACAATGATGATGTATAGGGATTGAGAAATAAATTTTAATTTTCCTTCCCCTAATAGTGAAACTATATCCTAATGTCATAAAATTTTTATGCACACAAGATATGACTAGCCCAGTAAAAAACTAAAAATAATGGCATAAAAATAATTAACATCATAAAAGAAAATGTGGATAAACAAACAAAAAAATCCAAATATGGGATCTATCCTGACACCCAAGGTAAATATATTATAACAACCCAATCACTAGTAACCCAGAGTTAGTGGTTGTTTTATTATAATTTCATAGATATTAGAGATCACGTCACCATGGATAGATCGGTTTAGTAGTCTTGGAGAAAAATATACATACACGGTTCCATTATTACATTGGTAATTAAAAATAGAACATAACAAAAAAAATCTTCTTCTTATCACTTAATCAATGATTACATCTTCACAACCTGGGGAAGGAAAAAATAAAAGGGTGAGCTCAAATGCTCTGTAAGGATTATATGAAATGATAATAAGTTGAGAAAAGTGAATAAGGAATAGATAGTATGGAATGGTAAATAATATAAAAAAATAAATTCCATCAATTCACTATGAATGAATATTCCAAAAAATATTTTCTTTTATTATGAAATCTTAATGGAATGTAATAAATAAATTTTTAATGAATAAAATACTTATTTATTAGATACCATTTATCTTGAACACTGACCATTATACAGTCCAGACCGTTTAAGAATATGGGAAAAACCCCTTCTCATTATTCTTTGAAATAAACATGAGGGGTTATCATCAACTATTTTTTCACATGAGACTGGTCGATGCATCGAGGGTCTATCTATAATCGGTCCCCACCAGTTATTATAAGTCCAAGCCATTGTTCATACATAGATTCAATTCAATAACAACATTCAAAAAACCACCATACATAAAAATGGTATAATATTAAGGTCATAGTAATATCCATGATACATGAAATATAAATATTTATGAAATATTCAATAAATGATTATCATAATTAAAAGGGGATTATAAATATATTATAGACAAGGAATAAGTGGTGAATAAGGAATAACTAAAGGAAATATCATAATGGTATCCATGAAATAATAGATTGAAATTATACATAGATATTAATAAAGGAAAATATTCATAAATTAAGATAAATTATGTCCAACAAAAGTGAAAACATGTGAAAATAGTGTTAAATAAATATTATAAATGAAACATTTTAGTGCGATATAAGGAAAATATTAAGGATCTGTTACAGAGGAAATTCCATAAACTTTTATATTAAATAAAAAATGAACCAAGAAATATTTTAATGAAAAATTGTTATATTTTTTAAAACTAATGAGGGATTAAAACAGATTATGGATGGTACTTGAAAATGTGTGAGAAATTGGGGTGTTCCCTATTATCGGGTTTGCTTATTGGGAGGAATTGAGAAGGGAACCATATACAAAAAAATATTTCTCCATAAAAGAATGATGAAATGATATAAATAAAAGATTTTTGAACCTATAAATAGAATTTATAAGAATTATATAAAAATATATAAGAATTAAATTTGTGAAAAGTGAGAGAAATATTAACCCAAACTAAAAAAAAGGGTCTGGAGAAAATCTGTTAACATATGTACGGAAGTGTTCTGGACATGCACTTAATGTCCAAGATAATGATATTAGATTCATTAATAATTTAATTAATTAACTAATATACTTTTATATTATTTATTATGATTTAATTAATTTCATTTATTACCGTTATTTATGTGTTATAATATTTAATTTCTTCATTTGGGACTGTTCGTTTCCCTGGTTTTTTAATAATTTCTTCACCTGTATACATGTATGAATGATCATGTAAAATTGTAATAGATATCTAGAATCAAAATTATATGTTATTATTGAATTTTTTGAATATTAAAAGGTCTAATATATCATTTCTTTCTTGATATGAGAATGATTCAATAGATAAAATGTTAATGATAATTGTTTAGTTTATTTTGGTGTTTTTTCGATTATCAAAAACATGTTTTGTTTTATTAAATGTTATAATGTATATATACTAGTTCCATAGAACCATATAACATATAATATGTATAATATAATTTTAAATAACCTTAATAATGGTTTTATAACCATCCTTAAATGTGGTAATTTAAAATTAAAACCCATCTTCTATGATGGAAGTAAAAAAACACACCATGAATGATGTTTCATTTTTTGAATAAAACGGATAGGACAAGGGGTAATATGATGTATATTTCCTTAAAATTATAAAATACCAGTAAATATAAGAATTTTTGGTTATAAATAATGATTTTATTGTGATGTTAATGAATGAATAAAAAAATAAAATAAAATAAAATTAAAATTAAAATAATGAAAGCACGTTTAACATCTCGAATTCATCTTCAAGAGAAACTCTTTAAGAAACATGGAAATTGTATTTTGGGTGAAACAAGAAAGGACATTATGCGGGGGATACTTATAAAAGAGTTATTGGACAAAAAATTTACCAGATGCATGGATGTGGAGGTGTGAGGATAATAGGTGGAAAGGGGTGGTATTTATATTGGAGGAGGCAGTGTTTTTTGATTAATTTAATGACCAGTTAATTATTTTGGATCTATACTATCAATAGTGATAAATCATGTGACTATAAATTGTAAATAATTAATTTGAGTTCTAAATAATGGTTCTTCATTTTCCATACATCAGACAGGTCTCAACAATTAATGTATTTATGGTATACCATAAATTACAATATTTAATTATTCACCCAAAAATGAACTAATTTAGAAAAATCCGAAAACATCACCCTATACCTTATTTTATGTTTATAATCTAAAAATGAACTATATTTAATGAAAATAATTTTTTAAATATTTGAAATATAATTTTTAAATAAAATCATCATTTTCTCAAAAAATCATGATATTAATATTTAAATCGATTTTATGACACTTCCAAAAATCAATTAAGCTCTAATAAAATTTAATTATAATCATTCGACAACAAAAAATTAATTTATTAATATGTTTGTTTAAATAATTTTTTTTAAAACATTATATTAAATCTAAAATTGTAAATAAAAATTTATGTATCACAAAAATACCAATAATTACATTTTCATTTTTAAAAAATCATTTTAATTAAACTATGATATATTTATATCATATTTCCATATATAAGATTCCTAAATTTTGTTTAAACTTTTATATGTGAGGTTACTATTCTATTTCCCAGTTTACTATTCATAATGGCCACATTGATATTCCAATGGTCGTGTTAATAATTAATAGTATATCATTGTTTGCTTAAACTCAGTGTTATGTGCATTATAAGCTATCAAATGAATTGAGATTATTTAAGAAGATATATAACGTAAAATCTTTGTGTGTTATATTCAAACAACCTTTATAAGTAGTATCCTCAACTTTTTTAATGAATATAGGCTTATAAATAGATGATGATGGTTATTTTTTATAACATCCTCAGGTTCTCAAGTATTTTCTTCCATTTTATGGGTTATTTAGATAACATTTACCTATAGAGTCATCTAATTTCTCAAAAATTTATCTCTTATGTAAATTATCTTAAAATGCTCTCCACAGTATGAAACTTTTGTTTCGAGTGATATTTTTTCATAGGTGATTAAATTTGTTGGTTCTGAAATCTACTTCTTTAACAATGATATGTGGAACACATCATGAACTCTGTAGAGACTTGGCATCATTGATAATCGGTAAGCTACAACTCTAAAAATTTCCGGACTATCAAATAGTTTGATGTACTTGGGGATCAATTTCTGTTCCTTGTCAAACATTAATACACTGTTCCATAGTGATACATTCAGAAAAACATGATCTACAAATTGAAATTCCAAATCATTATTATGGTTATATGCATCTCTCTATTTTCTACTTTGAGATACATTAATATGATTATGAATTGTCTTTATCTTTATAATTTCCTCTTATATATGTTCTGGGACTGTATGTTTCCTCTTACCAACCTCATCCCAACATGTTTTAGTTCGACATATCTTTCTATAAAATTCTTAGTATGGAAACATTTGAATACTATAATGGAAACTATTATTGTATGAAAATTCCTCAAAAGGAAAATAATGATCCCATAAACCTTGAAAGTCATTTGATTGTGATCTCAACATGTCTTCCAATGTTTGAATAGTCCATTCAAACAATCCTTCAGTTTGATGGTGATAAGAAGTACTCAAATGAAGCATAGTATCCAAAGCCTTTTGAAGACACTTCTATAATTTTGATGTAAATCATAGATCACAATCAAGGAAAATTGAAATATATGCTCCATGGTGCCTTAAAAATTCATTAGTATAGTGTCTTGGAAGGTTCTCCAGAGGTAAATATTCTTTTATAGTAAGGAAATGTCATGATATTTTATGGATATCAACAATAACTCATATTGTATAATTCTTTCTAGGGGTATGTAGTAATCTATTGATGAAGTCCATAGTAATGTTATCTTACTTCCACATGGGTATAGGTAGAGGTTGCAAGAATCTTCTTGTACATTTTCACTCTGACTTCACATGTTAACAAACAAAGAATCTTGACACATATTCAGAAATTTCCCACATCATATTATCCCACAAAAAACTTTTCTTTAGATCTTTATAAATATGGGTACTACCAGGGACTATAGATAAATTTTACCTATGAGAATCATCTAATAGTTCCCTTTTAATCTCAGATATAGATGGAACACAAAAACCACATTCAAAATTTCATAATTCCATCTTCATACATGATGTATTCCAATATGTCAACCTTAATTGATTTATTTTTCTTTTGAGAATTCTCATTAAATAATTGATAGATTTTTATCTTCTCTAGTAAAGATGGTTTAGAAATCATTTGAAAAATGAGTGATATTACAACTTCATTAACAACTTCCAAATCATTATTTAATATAAACTTTAAAATAGGATTTCTTTAAATCCTCATTTGTGTCATAAATCTGTCATATTTTTTACATAATTTATTTTATATATTATTTTCCTTCCCTAGGTGGTATTGTATTGAACAATAATAATCTTTTAATAACACAAGCTATAGTATTTTACTCATGTTGATTTTTTGTGAAAATATTTATTTTAGACTCTTGTGATCCGTATATGTCACACATATTTTAAATTTGATAGTGGGTATCCCTATCTTTAGAACAAAGACTATGTCTGCTACCTCAAGATCATGATTGGATAATTATATTCTTGAATCGTCAACTTAATTGATGCATATACAATAACATTATCATTTTTTATAAGGATAGTATGTAGTCCTTTCTTTAGTATATCACTTTATATAAAAAACCAATAATATCCTTATGGTAGATTAAAAATTTGATAATTTACTAATATTCCCTAAAATTATATGAAACATAATTCACAATATTTTTCCATAATAAATTAACTCTTTTATGTGTGATCTTGGTTAATGGGTTACCCAATTGTCAAAAATTGTGAATAAAACACTAATAGCAACTTGATAAACCAATAAAACTACATACCATAGTTATGTTCATTAGGGTAATCCATTATTCAATTTCTATTTTCATTGTAAGATCAACTCGGATTCCATCCTCAGAGAAAATATTTAAAACAAAATATACTCCATGATTCAATGAATTATAATTTCTAAATTATATATATAACTCTTTCAATCTAATAGTCTCAATCACAATACATAAGTGATTATCATGGTCATTATAGTTTCTAGAATACACAATAATTTCATCATTTAATCCTAAAAAATCATGAAGATATTCCTTGAATATTATGGTCGTTCATTGAATACAACATTCATTTGATCCATGAAAATTTTTCGAGAATTGTTTAGTCCAAATGGCATTAATAAAATTGCATAATGTATATACCAATTTCAAAATATATCCTTTTGAATAAATTCTTTATTTAAATGTAATTGATGATATCCAGAAAAAAATTTAATCATAATAAAATATTGATCTTTGTGAAGTTGATCAAATAAATCATCAATGAGATGTAGACGGTATTTTTACTTTATTGTAATAGAATTTATTTCTCTATAGTCAATGAACAACCTCAAGCGTACATCTTTCTTCTTAACAAAGAGAACATAGGCTCCCCATGGGGAAACACTTGGTTGAATAAATTTATTTATTACTGAACTCCCCTAGTTATTTCTTTCGATGAACTAATTTTCACAGTTTCCATTCTATATGGAGTGTTTGATATTAATATTTCATCAAGTATAAAATAAATGGTAAACTCAACTTCATTCTCTAGGGGGTTTCTAGGTAATTACTCAGAAAATACATCAATTTATTCTATTAAAATTGGTACATACCCAATTTGGATATTATATTCTCCATCCCTAGATAATGTATGATCTTCATTCCAAATAATTCCATTAAATGGTTCTATTGGGGGATGATCTAGATAACAATAATATTATTAAGATTATACTATAAAGAGAACAGATTCTACATATTCCTCAAAAGGATTAATTTAATTATTCTTATAATAGTTTTTCATATCATATTTTCAATTCTAGTCGATAATGAGTATTATATCATTGTAAATCATAGGTATAATGATAAGGTTACAAAATAAAAAATATTTATATTCCATAATGGGAATATCTTGACAATTTTTTGTTTCAATTCAACATCCCCTAGGGGTTTGGACTAACAACTCTCTTATAAAATCAAAATAGAAATATCTAATATTCATTGAAAATTGGGTAGATATAAAAGCGTGTGATGATCCATAATAAAATAAATAATTGTTTTAATTTGAATATAGGATTATTGTACCTACGACCACATCATTGTATACTTATACATCAATTTTGGTAATCAAATAAGCTTGACCATCTCCACTAGGCCTCTTATATGGTATATTTCTCTAACTCTTGCGACATTGGTTAGAATAATTCTCCATTTAATTAAAGTTGAATCATTTGAAATCATAGATTTTTTTCTTCCCATATCATTTATTTTATCTATGACCCTTTTTTACGCACCTCCAATATACAGTCATGTATTTCATGCAATTCTGAGGATGATTCTTTCCAAAACTTTTATATAATAGAAATTCCTTCATTCCTCCACTTCTTTTTTTGAAACTTCAGCTTTTACATGATTATCAGAATGCCTATACTTATCTTGATTTCCTTTTAACAAGTATAATCTAGAATATTCCCTTTACATTTATATAGTACTTAATATTGTTTCCCAATATGATTAGAATGTTTGAGAATCAAGTGACCTTCAAGGACTATTCTTAATATCATCAATAAAAAGGTCAATCTTGTTTTTGGAGTCACTTAGGTAATCCACAACATACCTCCCTAGTATTATGATGGTTTCCTCATACTCTATGACACTCTCTTCTTCCTTTTTCATTATGTTAATGAATTTTCTGTTTAGTTCAGTTAATTTAACACGAGGGAAATAATATTAAATGAATGTTCCTTAAAATTCATCCATTACATGTCTTCTATTTCATCTTCCTCTTTAGTATTATACATAGAAGACCACCATTGATCAGCATTTCCTGTCTATAAATATACTACAAGTACTAGAAATCCATTTTTATCACATCCCAATGCTAGAAATATATTTTCAAAGGACTTGATCTTATCCTTAGCTACTACAGGATTAGTAGTCCCATTGAAAGATTGGGTCTTCTTCACGTGAAACTATCCACCATAGGTGTAGTATGGATAATTGTATAAAACCGAGTTTGTTTTCCCAATATGGACACGGTCTTCCTAGCTACAACACTGTATTTGTTGACTACCTCAGTGGGGAAATACCTAAAATATTTTCGGTATTTATTCCTGTCCTTTTATTAAGAACCATCAATAAATAATGGAATACACTATGTTTTCTCATAATCCTTATGAGTATTGATCCAAAAATTATAATTATCATGTTCATATAATATCTAGTTCTGATGTTTTCTCCTAAACATCATTGGATAGCAACTATAACAAATCCAACCCCAGTAACACAGATTTGGTGACCATTTTATTACAATAGAAATTATAAAAGAGATAATATCATCAATAATTGATTAGTAATTAGTACTGAAGAACAAGATACATACATGTATCCCTTATTACATTGTTAATTAATCTTCGAACATAACTGAAGAAAATAAACTGATTCTTGTCACTTGTTCAATGATTTCATCTTCACAGCTTGGGGAAGGGAAAAAAATAAAAAGGAGAGATCAAATGCTCAATAAGGGTTATATAAATCAATCACAAGTAAAGAAAAATAAATAAGGCATAGACAATATGTCAAGTTAAATAATCTAAAAAACACATTCCATCACCACACTGAGAATGAAAATGAATCTATATATTTTTTGTAGTGAACTCCTCATGGAAAGTAATAACTAGATTCTGAATTAATATAATGCTTATTTATTAAACATCATGTATCTAGAACATGAATAATTATACTATGAATATGATTTAGGTACATGGGTTAAAACTCTTATGATTCATCTTCGAAACTAATATGAAGTTGTTTTCAGCAAATGTTTTGTCTCATGACACCTGTCAATGCATTGACGAGCTATCTATAATTGGGAACCAACCATCCCTATATGTCCAAAGTATTATTTATACATAGAATCAATTCAACAAAAAATTCAAAGAAAACACCATATTTAAAAATGTTATAAAGAAAAGACAATAATCATATCCATGATACAAAATAATATAGGTATTTAATAAAATATTCAATGAATGTCAATCATAAATAAAATGGAAGTATACATACATGACACACATGGAATAAGTGGTGAATAAGTAATAACCAAATGAAATATCATAGTGGTATCTATTAAGAAAACGATTAAATCACACATGGAAATTTATAAGTGAATATAGGAATTTATTATGATAATGTTTTCCCAACTGAATTGAAAACATGTTAAAAGAGTTTTTAAGAGACTTTATAAATGAAATATTTTAGTGGGGTTTAATGAAAATATTAACGATTATTTAAATATGAAAATTCATAATATTTTATATAAAACCAGAAATTAACGAAGATATATTTTGATGGAAAAAATGATTTATTTTAGAATAATAATGGCCGATTAAAACAAATTATGGATCGTACTTGAAAATGGGAGAAAAATTGATGAACTGGTCTGTATTATGAGTTTTGAACAAATAAATAGAATTTATAAAAAATAAATAAAAATAAAGAATAAATAAATTGGGTTAAAGAGAGAGAGTATAACCCGATATAAAAAAAGTGGGGTTCATAAAGAGTCCCTTATCTTATGTCTAAAAGGGTTCTTCACTTGCAATTAATTTAAGGGAACATTATATTAGATTAATTAAAATTTTAATTTAGAACCTATTAAACAAGTAGATGATTTATTATAATTTTATTAAGTTCATTAATGGTTTTTAATGAGTTATAATATTCAATTTCGTCGTTTGGGGGGGGGGGGCTCGTTTCCTTGGTTTTCATGATTGGTTCACTTGTATATATTTATAAAAGATCATGTAAAATGGTAATAAATATTCAAAATTGAAATTATATGTTATATATGAACTTTAAAAAAAATTCTTATATATAAATTTTTTAAATATGAGAATGATTCATTAGATAATATATTAATGATAAAAATTTAAAAAAATTTCATATTTTAGATCATCACAAACTTGTTTTTTATTATTAAAAATAATTATGTATATATAATGGTTTTATAACCTTATATAACTTATAATATTTATAATAATGTGTAATTTAACAACAATAATGGTTTCATAACCATCCTTTATGGTAATAATGGTAAATGAAAATGCATAGTCCATGATGGCGGTAAATCGACACATCATGGATGATGTTTCATTTTTTGAATAAAAGGGAGAGGAGAATTGATATGATGATGAATATTACATTAACATAATAAAATTAGAGTATATATTAGATACTAGGGTTATCATGTATTCTTATATAGAGAATAATGTAAAGGATATGTAAATGAAAATTATATGAATGAAAGCGGGATTTACTTATTGAATTCTTATCCTTGAGAACCTCCATAAGGAACACTGAAATGGACTTTTGGGTTAGACCAAGAATACAAAAATGTGGGTAATAGGTTTGGGAGTAAGATTTTTTATAAATATTAAATGATTCATGTATTTGTATTTGTGAGGAGAAGAGTTGGTGAGGGGTGGAGGGTGTGTTTTTTGGTTATTTTATTATTTAGATTGTTATTTTGGATCAAGACTATAAATAGTAATGAATCTTGTGAAATGATAAAGTAACTAGTGAATGTGAGTTTGAAAAAATGGTTCTTACATCATCCATGCATCATCCATGACTCAATAATTCATGTATTTAGCTAATACTGAAATTATCATATTTCACTATTCACCAGAAATTCAACAATTTTTGAAAAAATCTAAAAACTAATCCTAACAATTTTTCAAACAGAAGAATTAAAAAATGTAATCCATTTTATAAAAAAACTATAAATATGTTAAATTTAAATATTAATTAAAATCATAAGTTTATAAAAAATATAGACTTTAATATTATAATTAATTTCATGACAATATTAAAAATTATTTATGGACTTGTAAAATTATATTATAATCAAAAGAAAAACAAATTTATTTGGGAATCTATTTTGTGAAAATAAATTTTATTCTAAAACATTATTTTAATTATAAAATGTTAAATAAAAATTCTCCTTTCAAAAAAATACCAACTATTAACTTATCATTTTTAAAACATATATTTACTTAAAAATAAATATAATTATATCACATTTACATTTATAAATTCCAAAATTTTATTTATACTTTCATAGGTATGGTTAATATTCTGTTGGTTGGCGTACTATTCCTAATGGTAACATTTCTTTTCAAACGATCATTTTAATATTCAATACTATATCACTGTTCATCAAAGATCAGTGTCATGTTAAATGTAAGTAATCAAATTAATTGAATTTATTTACTAAGATATAAACTATATAATCTTGGGGTGTTATATCTACCCTCACCCTAGCCCACACTAGAGGATTAATAGAATGTGTGTCACCCTCCAACACAACATTAGGGTCATCATTCCATTCCATATAGGAGCTCCAAGACGTCTAAACGCAATGGTTTGAATGTCAGTCCCCAAGGCATAACCATTAATGTCTACATGAAAACACACATCTATCGGGCATGAGGACTCAAATTAAATGATTATAACTAATGATATATATCCGATCAAAACAACATAAAATATTTTATATCTTGAATTTCTGTAAGAAAAAAATAGACTTCAAAAAGGATCCAACTGATACTTCTCCCTATGGGATACATCTACATGGACTTGATATATTTACTCTCCTAAGGGATAAATACATGACACTGGGAGTTCATAACATCCATGGTAGATATACCCTCAATATAGGGAACATACTATACTGGAGGGGGTACACTCATCTTGTTCATCCATTAGATCCTTAAACCTATCTATCAAAATAATGTCAATGGGGGAGAGAACCAAATCAAAACTCAAGGCCAAATTCTGATACAATATATCGCAGTGGTAACCTCCCCATACCCATGTTCGAATAAAAAACTACCTTAAACCTCCTAGACAAAGGCCATCCGGAAATGGGATGATCAAACTATTGAACCCGCCTTCCAAAAAGATAAATTATTAGTGTTGATCAACTCTTAGCTATAAAATCATGTTGATCACGTAGTCCCCTAGATCTTGTCACCAATAAATACAACCACAACATGATCTCACAAACACTACTGAGGGTTAAACAAAACTAGGTGCTCCCAGGGAACATTTTTTTAGCATAAAGTGGATTCAAAATAAGCACTCCCCTAATACACCCAAGATCTATGGAACACCTATAAATCAATCATCAAATAAATAAATGAAACAGCTAGAGCAAGACACACTATAAGGATTTCCTCTAACTCATCCAAATCATAGAACAATCCCATTGTGAAAAAATCCCCAAAAAACAATAGTGGAATCCAATAGATCCTTGTTCAATAACACACCAAAATGGGTATCTAAATTCAAAAGAACTCTTATATGTGTTTTAGGAAATCCCCCAATGGGTCCTTTGATCAAAAAAACTCATTGAATATCCCATGTATTAAAACATCATTCATTATTCACTAAATACAACCAATAATTGGGTATTATCTCATCCATAAGGGAATCAAAAGATACACCATGTTGCATGGCCATCATCAAAATCCATTCATGGATTCTAGTCATCACTAGATCAAAAGGAATATCAAAAGGTAATCTGCATGGGTCCCTCAAACTCATCTAAAACCCCCAACAACACCCGTATATAGATTTCACCCCATGTCATCAAAACAACCTGAATGCTACAACAACTCTGATCCTCAAACACAATACAAAAAACCTATACCACTGTAACCTTGAAAAAATTGTCTATATCACCATGGAAAGACCAATATCTCCTAAGAAATACATATTGATCAGACCTTTAATGATATTTCTAAAATAACTAAAAATAGATCGCTATTGAGCACTCGATCACAGATAGTCACCAAGATTAAAAGGCTCACCATGTCCACATAACTCACAAACCGACCCACTATAGTATTATTAATATAATCCTCAAAAGAAATAATTATATTGAACTTTATTTCTCCAAAGAACCATCTATATGGCCTCTAAATGATGAAATGTTTTCCACTATCTCTATCTCTATGAAAAAATGATTAAAATAGAACCCCAAGTATGACTTTAACTGAAGGGGGAAGAAGGAAAAAATTTCACGAAAGGAGAAGAAAAAAATTAGTGATTAGTTATATAGCGTGTACCTAGAAAGTTCCTCCTAGGACATTTCCCAAATCCCACTTGACCAATACTTCCCCTATGTACACATCGTGTATTCCTTTTACTCAGTGTGTACCCCACATGGGGTGTCCAGTTAATCACCTGACCATGTACGCCACATGGGGTCTGGCTAATATTCGTGTACAGAGATCTGAATAAACAAAAAAAATGGGCCTAACCTCATGTGCAAACAATTTAGTATTCACACTAAATCCACGCCAGACACCTGCCGAACCTTGATCTACATACATATTAGCTACTAGGGTAGTTCCACCTCCTCTTCTCTACTTATTATCTCCAAATAACTATCTTGGATGAGAAACATATGATCCCATGGTGGTACATGACAATTTAAGGGAACAAAAGAAAAGAGAAAAATGAAAAATGAAAAAATAAGGAAAAGGAAAAAAGGAAATAAATTAAAAGAATAGTGACCCTAGTTTGACCTTTTTCCACATGTTGGGATTATGCCTATCATAGAAAAAACCCAATTTAAGACTCAACTATACAAATTAAATCGATATCCAATGATCTATATAAAATATATCACCGTAAAAATTTTCATGAATAAATTAATATTTTATTAATTAAATATTAAATATTATGAGAAAATTAGAATGGTATGTCCTTATACCACAATCTAGTCACTCTTACAAAACAGTACATTATTATAGCTAAAACGGCATCTATGAGCACTTTAGAAGTGATTACAACATGAAAAATAATAAAATCATGATTCTTTTATCATCACATATAGAAATTATGATAAAGGTGTCCTTTAACAGTTCTTGTAAAAGTGCTAATAAAGGGGAATAGTACAATATCGTGTAACATAAAACTACAGAACCAATGTATTATTTTGTAACAACACGCTGTGGTACCAAAAACACCACGAAATCCGATAAAAATCATGAATGAATATAGAGTTTAAATGAAGGGAAAAATTGGTTCTCATTTTCTTGGTTTTGGTGATGTGGGGTGCGTTTTAATCTAAAATGTTACTTATGTGTTGAAAAAATGATGTTTGAGTCATACCAGCCACATCTTGCATCATATTGAGGTGCATCTGATTCTTACACATCTAAAATGGCTTATGTATTATTTTCTAAAAGAATCAAAAAAATCCAACACTGTTTGCTCAGTTTTGAGTATGTCTCTTGATTTTTTGTCTAAAATTTCATTTTAAACATGAAACACAAAATTTAACTCATACCGGTCACATCGTGTGTCATATTTACTTGATAAAAATTCCAATATGTAAAAAATTACATTATATTCATTTTCCTAAATTGTAAATACAATATGAGGGTGTTTTCTCTATTTCTAGTGAGTAACACTTTTTTAACTATAATGTTGATTTTAAAATGTTAACAGAGACATTGAGTCATACAGAATGCATCATGTATCATATTGAAGTGATGTTTATTCCTAAATGTCAGAAATGGCTTATGAATCCTTTTCATAAAGTATAAAAAAATATGAATGTGTTTTCAATGTTTTGAATAGGTGGGTTTTCTTTTTTACTAAAAATGATGTCGATTGTTTTAAAAAAATAAGATTCTCTTGGAGTAATATCATTCACATCATGCATCAGATTAAGGTGAGATTGTTTCTTACATATATAAAATGACTTATGGATAATTTTTCTAAAGTATAGAAACACTCTGAATGTGTTTACTCAGTTTTGAGTGCATCACTTTTATTTTTTACCAAAATGTCACCTTAAACTAGAAACATTCACATTAACTCATACCGCTCACATCATGTATCATTTCGACATGAGACCAATTTATAAATAGTAACAATGACTTATGAATAATTTTCTTAAATTATCTATAAAATATGAGTGTTTTTTATCTGTTTTTAGGGAGTGACATTTTTTGAACTAAACTATCTATTTTAAAATGATAACGAACACACTGATTCATACTAGGAACATAATGTATCAAATTGAGTAGAATATAATTCCTTCATATAAAAAATTACTTATGAATTGTTACCCTAATTTATCAAAATAATATGAATGGTTTTCCTAGTTCTGAGTAGGTCAGTTTTCATTTTTATTAAAGTTGATGTAATTTTTAAATAAAAAAACACACATTGAGTAATACCAGTCACACCGTACATCAGATTGAGATATTGATGATTCCTACACATATCAAATGAATAATGTATTTTTTATCTAATGTATCAAATATATATTAAATATTTTACTTTGTTTTGAGTACATCACTTGTCTGTTTTATTAAAATAGATGTCATTTTTAAATAAAAATACACCCTTGGAGTCATTCCAGTCACACAATGTGTCATTTTGAATTGAGGATGATTTCCATATGTCTAAAATGAAGTATGGATCATTTTTCTATTGTACAAAACCAATCTGAATATTCTTTCATTTTTTTTGAGTACATCACTTTTTTTTCTAAAATTTCATTTTAAACTGAAAACACACAATTTGATAAATAATTATTACATCATGTTTTGGATTGATGTGAGACTGATTCCTACACATCATAAATAACATGTGAATCTATTTCTTAATTATCAAGAAAATAAGAGAGTTTTTTCCATTTTCTATAGTGAGTGACATTTTTTGAACTAAACTATCGATTTTAAACTCATAACAGACACAATGAGTTATAGCAGTGCATCGAATTAAGGTGTAGATGATTCTTGCATGTCTCAAATAACATTTGTATTATTTCCCTAAAGTATCAAAACAATTCATATTTTTTTCTTTATTTTGAGTATGTCATTTATCCTTTACGATAAAATTAATTTCAATTTTAATTAAAAAAAGATGTACTTGGAGTCATACTGGGCACATCGTGTGTCGGATTGAGGTGTGGTTGATTCGTATATATCCCAAAGTCTCAAAAAGTCCTAACAACCAAGGTGGCCACGATTCTATTATCATTATATATATTACTACTAACACTGATTATTTACTCAAACTTCTTAACCAAAAAACATTTCTCATTGTTGAAATTCAGATGGGCGTAGGCCTTCGACAACAAAAATGGTTTTTCAAAAAAATAACATCAAATCAATTTCTAGTGTTTAGAGGAGACAAAAAAGGAAATGAATATGGAAAATGTTGTTACATTGGATGAAAGAATAATCTTATCACTTTTTTTATTTTTTTGCAGATAGTTGAAAGTAAAATATGACTTCCCCAAGGATCTATGAAAAAAATAAATAAATATTATTAGATAAAACGATAAGAAAACTAATTTTAAAATAGTATGTAAAATGATGAAAAAATTAATGAAATATATAGTTTCCATTCACATTTTATTGATGGTTGTAGTCATTCTAGAAATATTTCCTTATTATCATTATCTAATTTTCATGGCTCAAAGTCCAATCCCTCACGAGCATGAGCAACTTCGAACAAACCCCTCAACTAGAACAAAAGAATCAACTTTTAGATGAAAACAATTATTATATGATTAATGATGGAAATAAATAAATTAAACATAAATATGAAATAATATATTAATTATATAGATAATTATTATACTGTGAAAACATTTTTGACCGTTGGGATATGTCAAAAACTAAGAAATAATTATGATAAAAAAAATTAAATAGTTCTTTATAAACAATCAATAAATGAGTGTGGAGGATGTGTACAAAATAATATAAATTGGATTGTATCTTTTAATCGTATGAGGTAATGTAAATATATCATGTTGGGTTCATAAAATTTTAATTTTGAGCACTAAATAAAAAATAAACATATAATTTTCGTTATCAAAGGAGAATTTGACCCATTTGTGAAAATTACATGGTTCTCAATTAAAAATTGTTAAGGGTGGGACCAAAACGAAATGTTAAGGAATTAGCTGTTTTTAGAAGGATTAAAGTAAAACATACATAGTTTATTATTAGATGTGTGATGAAATAAATGAAGTGAGTCTTAAAGTGTATTAATGGGTGGGTTATCTTTTAAAAGATAGCCATATTCTTTTTCAACTATAAGAAATACATGAAAGGTTGATATCAATGAATAAAATGTCATCGATGATCATAAAATTTTGGGGAAAATAGTAAGGTGTAAGAATGTGCAAAACAACTCATTTTACACATGAAAATCCTAAATAATTTTGAGAGGCTGATAATGATGACAGATGGATCAAATCTATGCATGAGAAGATTGATGCAAATAAGAACAATGTGATCTGAGGATCTTGCTCTGAATAATAACAATGATGGCTTCTTTTGGATCGACTTATTGTATATATTATTCCAAATAATGTCAATTATCTTAAAAATACCTTATCATTTGGTTAATTGTTTTCTTAATCATTTATAACTCTTACATATAAGGTCATTGAAATTTATTGAAATGAAAAATATTTTTTTATATCATAATATTGATAAGGACACATCATTGGGGAATTGTATTACCACTAAAAGAACATAAAAATGGATATAATTTTATGTTAGTAAACAATAAAAATAAGTACAATTTATAATCCACAGAAAACATATCGTGTCATTAAATTATTAAATCCAAACTAAAAAACTTGGCTTGAAGTGGGATTCTAATGGTGTACTAATTTTACGACTAAAAAATAATTTTTATTTCAACAAAATATAATATAATAAAACTTATATATAAATTTTATATCAATAATATTAATAATTTATTTCATCAAAATTAGTTAAATCAAGTGGTATAAGATTTATTCTTGAATGATTTAAAATATTCTTTAAATTTTAAATAATAGAAAACTATTCTCATTAAATAACGTACTTTTAAATGAAAATATGAAATTTAGAACAATTGTTAAAAATTATAAAGAATTCAGAACAATGTATTCTATCAACAATATAATTTTCTTATGCACCCTGCATTGAGATAGTATTTTTTCATAAAAAACCCATAATGTTGAGGTTTTTCCTAGAAAATGACTCCTTCCAATTATTAATTTCATAACTATATTTCACCAACCAAAATAAAAATATCTACTACATATTATCTCAAAATGTTTTCTTCATATATAATATAGTCTAAGAATTATAGAAACTTAAACCTATTTTATTTTACTTTTTATAACATTTAAGCCATATTATTTAAATTAAAATTAAAATATTTAAAAAATAAAAACTGAATATGTTACATTTTTTATAGATTTTTTTAAATAAATAAGACAACGAATCAAACATATATAATGTTTTTTCTCATCTGATATTACGGATTCACCAAAAACAATTGATTGTTATATTTTATAAGTGACTCCTAAATCTATCCAAAGCCTCATTAAATAGTTAACATTTATCCAAAATAAATCCATTAATTTTACGCCATATTTCAACGGTCATTATCCTAGGAAAAAATTTGATTAAATCATTATGTAGTTATTCCCATGTGTCATATATTTCATCATCCATTTTCTGAAAACCACTTATAGAATTATCTTTTAAATAGAAATGGACAACACTATATTTTAGTTCCTCATCACTCAACCCTATTAGTGCCAATTTCTTCCCAACATAATATAAAACCCCAATGATGTCATATATTTCATCATCCAAATGATTTTCAATGTAACATTCCAAACCAATGACAACATAGACCACATTATAGATAAATCGTTATAATGTTAACAATTTAAAAGTGGTATATGTACTATAATATAGTTATTGGGATCCTATTATATCTAAAAACAACATGAGTTGTAACACCCCAAGATTTAATAGTATGATAACTCATTAAAATAATTCAATAGCTTGCACTACGTGCCCCACCGAGTTCGAGCACACCACAACTTACTAAACTAACCATTCAAAATGTGGTTATGAATATTATTAACTAAATTTTGAATATAATATACTCTATATAATTTTAACATCCATATTATATGATTATTAGACATAATATAAGAACAAATTCATATTTTCAAATAAAACAAGTATTTTTCAAATAATGAAATTTTATCACCTTTTAATGGTGAACCCTTTTTAAAACCAATTTTTGACACTTCTAAATATTAAATTTAAGGATATTAAATTCTTATATAGAATCAGGGCATAAAAATATTGTTTAGATGCATTTTTGGTACAAATATGATAACAATAATATTTTTACGAATAGTGAAAAATACTATGTTTTAATTGAAAAAAAACATTTTAATTGAAATAATTTATAGTGCTCAATTATAAATTTGAATGTTTTTGAATTATAATTAGATTATAATTTTATCATTTAATACAATGAAGGTCATTATTTCAAATTTCACATTTAAATTTGATATTAACAGATGTCAATATTGCAATAGTTTTTATTTTTTTTAAACCCCCTTTTTATTTTGACAGTGGGAATTACTATTATATTAATAAATGAAACTTATATATTTTTAATTTGGTAAAATTGACTTCATTTTGGAATTTAGGGTATCAAAATTAGATTACGGTAAATTATTGGTATTTTTCTGAAAACATTCAATTTTGGATTAATAGTGTAAAACACTACGTTATTATTTAAAACGACATTATATTTAAAAAAATAGTTATTTTATTTTAGTTTATTTTAATTGAAAAAATATATATAATATCTATATTTGTTCAATCTAATTAATTAGAGTCTTTTTATAATATGTTCAGATATATAATATTTTATCGAATTTTTACCGTATTTTACCCGCTTCCAAGGAGCATTTGAAAATCTGTATAAAACATAATTTTACAGCTTCTGTGAGTTGAATTTTAAAAATCTGAGATATACGGTTAATATCAGTATGTAAAATTCGGTTCAACAATATTAAAATAATTTTTGATGAATATTAACTTTTGACTTCTATTTTCCACGGTTAAAAGTAAATAGGGTAATTAAGGGTAAAAATGATGTCATAATTACCCTAACACATGTCCTAATTCTATTGTATAGGTATAATTCAACCAAAAACAACCTTAGGAATGATATATGACCCCATTTTATCCACTTGGATAAGATGAGGACCTTTATTATTAATTTATTTAATGAAGAGTTAAAAGAGTTAAATTCAATGTCTAATAAATAACCCATTTTTATATAGGGTTATACATAAGATGAATTCGACTATAATATTTATTAAAAATATAACAAAATTTCTAACATAGTGGTATTTTATTTATAATTTTTAACATTAAATAATGTAATTAATTTATGACACAATGATGGTGCAGTAATTACCTTATTAATGAAAGATTTAAATAATTGATATTATAAATATGAAAATAAATGTAAATTTAGACTTATGATGAATTAAAATAATTTCTTATGTTTATGTTTCATGTTATTTTAGTTTGAATAAATTTTATTCAAAGTTATAAAGTTTTTATGGCTTCAAAAAAATCAGATACTAAATTGGGTCAAAATTGACATAATTGAGTTTTTAAAACAAATATTATATTATTAATTGATACTCTATTCCTAAAAAACTATTGTTTGTCAAAAGGGATTAAATAATATTATATATTTCATTAATGAACCACTTTAGTTTCACTTGGATGTTTATAGTATGTTAATTAAGAATATAATATAAAAATACAATGAGACATGGTAAATGTCCAACTATTTAACTAACAGTTAATTCTAAAATATAATAATAATATTATGACCAAAACCTGTATAAAACCTATTGGATGAGAGGATTTCGACCCATCCCCACCTTATCCTTTAAATAATTAATTTTTTAGCCATTATAAATCGAAATGTTTATTATTATTAAATAATATTTGTAGCTTTTCCTAATGTGACCCTCACCCCTCTTATAAAAGGGCACTTCCCCTTCTCTCAAATTCACACCCCCAAAACCTTTTTTTCACGGCCAAACACTGCCCAAATATCCTCCCAACTTCCATACCATAATCCTAGATTCCTTCCATTGGTCATAAATCCATCATATGGTTCCCTTTTTATCAAATCAAAATGAAGAACCTGAAAAATAGGTAAATATTTCATCACCTCTTTCAAGTTCTTTTCTTCTTCCACTTCTTCTTTATTTTTTGTTTCCTTTATAAAATAACAAAACCAGTATATTATATATACTATTATATTTTTATAAAAATGGGACAACCATATTTAATATTCTACCCATCCTATAAACAACAATGTCACCATACGTGCGTACGTACGGATTACCATCTCCACGTCGTGGTGTAGTTTGTTATTCACACACTTCATTATTTGGATGGGTATAATAATGAGTATAAATGATGTAAATAATAAATATAACATGATAATGTTTCTGTATATATGATATACCATAGAATTACATATGATTTCTCCATCAATATAATGATATTGTCTCTCATGCGTATGTACGGATTACAGTCTCCATGAGGCGATGAGATTCATTTCCACGTTCACCATTCAACGATTATTTAAAATATATATCATTAATAAGTGTGTAATATATGAAATAATAGTCCTACTATATATATATATATATATATATTTGTATGTTATTACATATATCTTATTCACTTAGTTCCGTTCAGTACGATATTAAAACGAAAATAACATTTTTGCGTACGTATGGCCAACCATCTCCATAAACGGTGTTTTCCATTTCATATGTATATATTTCTATGGTACATATTTATATTCCAAATATATATGATATATAAATCATGTTTTATATACTCGAAGTACTTAAATCATGATCTAAGGGATACAATCATGAGTAACAGGTTAAAATACGTACGCTAAAGAAAGCGATTATTAACCGAATTGTTAATCGAACATGGAAATCGTTATTAAATTATTAGTATAAAGTCATAAAATAATCATGTACGATATAATAAATATTAATATGGTTTTGTTATTATTAAATAACATTTTATGGTCTTTATACAAGAGCTTAAACGTACCCACGACCAAAGGAATGTGCGAGGTAAGGGTCAATTTCACAATTTCTTTGTTATCCGATGTTGTTTTTACATAAGTATCTACTAGGAAATATTGATTTTCTATGTCCATTTTTCATAAAAGATTTTTCAATGGGATTTTTCAATGGACTTTTTACTAAAACATCATTTTAAATGTTTTCAATAGTTATTATAATAAATCATTCTAATTAATGTCAATGTTTTCAAAATGATTATTACAGATTTATTTATATAGACATGAATGTTTTAAAAATGTTAATTTCATTCAAAAGATTCAAATTTGTAGGGGAACCTATGATTAAAAAATGTCTTTAAATTATTTCCTTTATAAATTATGTGTCTTTTAAATTATTTCATGAAATAAGGATATTTATCTCAATGATTTTTTACTGTTCATTTTCAACTATGTCAACATCCATTATGGGATATTATTCTTGATCGAGGCTGATTTATTATGATACTAATTTTCTATAATGTAATGACGTTTTGTGATATGATTGAATGTGGATTTGTTATTTTTATACCATTCATGGTTTATGGATAATGTATTGACCTTTTGTATGATTTTCTTTTAAAATGGATGATTATAGTTTTTCAAATCCTTTTCATATGAGGAATGCATTGGACTTAGTAAGTGATTGGTGGAGACCTCTATAGCTCCTCGATGCATCAATAGGTCTCACGAGACAAAATAGTGTCTTGGAACAAGGCCTTGAAAAAACCATATTTCTAGTCTTGGCACAAGGCCTTGACTATGTGGTTATGATATCTGGCATTATGCATTCCATCATTATGAAAGCGGCTATTGATATTGCATTCGATTATTCTATTAGTATAATATCCATGTGAATATGTAAATTGAATTGTTTTAATGTATCTTTGCCATATTATTCTAATTTTTAAGTTAAAAAGGCTTCTATTTTAGTTTTATACATTTCTTTAAATGATTATTCTTATTTGTGAAAGTTTCTACTATAATGTTATCCTTACTGAGCATCTGAGCTCACCCCTTTCTTATATTTTATTTTCCCAGGATTCCAAGAAGTGTATTATGATTTAGAAGCAAGGTTATGCTAGGGAATTAATGGAGTTGTCAAAGGTTCATTTATGTTGTGTTTTAGTTTCTAATTTTTGAATTAAACATTCATGTATGTAATTTATTTTCCAAGACTGCTAAATTGAACGGTATTTCGGGATTTGATTCCTTCTTATCATGACAATTTATTAAAATAATGCACCGACTCAGGGCTTCTAGGGTCGGGGTATTACAGTTGGTATCAGAAGAAGTTTAGAAACAACCTTGGAAATATATTTTGTTAATATCTAAATAGAAAACATTACCCTAAGATGGACATTGAGGATTATTATAGAATAAAATCCTAGAATTTTGGTATTGTAGAGATTTTGTGAGTTTTCAAATCAATACATCCCTGTCTGAATATGAGAAGGTAGAGGCGGTTATGGCTTAGATGAACCTAGGGATAAAACCCGAAAACACCACTTTGAGCTAGACACGAATGGGAAATGGTGCCCGACAACAATCCTTGCTACCCTATTTGTTATGAAACTCCCATGAGATATGTTTAAGATAATTCACATAATCATTATATGCCATTATGAACAATTTTTTAGCAAATACCTCCTCAATGAAAATATTTTTTGTTTATAGATTATATGAATAATATTTTAAAATTACGTTAGATATTTTACATGTTTGGAATTATGCATTGCAATTCATAAAATAACATTTTTCATGCCATTATTTAGAAATGGAATATATTAGAAAGAATGATAATTCCAACAATATGTAATATTGAATGATTAAGATGGATTATATCATTCATGGTATTAAGGAAAAATTTAAAATGAAAATAGTCTCCCATATATTCTCATCATATGAAAAAATAGTATCATATGTCAATAAGATAAGTAATGAATTATCTGAGTCCTATAGCTTTGAAGGGAAGCAAGAGAAGAAGATAGTGAAAGATATAATGGTGGATAAAGGGAATAGGGGAATGAAGGATTTTCCCATATGAGATAATTGTGGAAAGAATCACAATGGTAAATGATTGAATGGAATGTCAGTTTGTTATAAGTGTGGGGATAAAGGACACCAAGTATGTGGTTGCAAGGGTAAGAAAAATGTTTCAAATGTATAATTATTAATCTGAAAGGAGTTGAGACAATACGTGAATCAATGTCCAAATCTTCAAATTATACCCCAAATGGTTCTATTGGATAATAATCATGTTATGATACTACCAAAGATAAAGATGAATTATTAAAATTTCTTATGTTGATATTAATGTATTTTGACATTTGAGTATTGTATTAATAATGTACATGTTATAATAATTATAGAATATATAAGGATTGTATTGTAGTACTATTTCATTAAGGACCTGAGATTGTGTAGAACCATGGAAAGTGACTCAATGACAGGTTGAATTTTTGGAAAATATATGTTTGAGAGAAAGATAAACCTTAATATGATTCTGATACTGAGGTAGTGATTTTGGAATAAGATATGATTGATTTTTATAAATTATATTGTATATTCTTGACTACCGTAAAACTATTTAATGATTTTTATATTCCATCATTGCTAGAGTTTACAACATTTTTGGATACAAGGAGTATATCCAGTATTCTATATGGAATATGGGAGCATGAATGTAATTAATATGGTTATATGATATTTTAGGGTGTTACTGAGTTTTCAAATAATTAATTATGAAGGTATTCACATGTTATTACATGGAAAAGGGATCTTTATTGGGTTCAACTTCCTTATAAATTCGGGACTGTGAGTTTTGAAATAAGTATTTTGGATAAGAATAATGGTTGGAATTGATTAAGTTTGACATTGAATACTATTGATATGGGTATATCATTTCATGAGATTATTTTTGGATTGTCATAAAAAGGACAACCCAAACATTGGGCAACAACCCATTGCATCTGGTAAGGTCGTGACACTTGAACACACAACTGAAGGGTGACAAGGGTGCATCACCTACCACTAGTGTACATGATGTCCTAGTTTGTATAATGTATTTTTTTTAAATAGTCTGAAAAATGAATTATAAATTCATTATTTTTTGGAACCCTATATGATTAGGAGAAATCGAATACTTTTGAACTACATTATCTTTTGCATTGAAAGTTGAGTTTTTGGTAGGAATTAGTTGAAGGATGAAACTATACTTGTCATGTTTATATATATATTTATATATTTACTCTTATTATATGAATAAATTTAATATTAAAATTTCGGGAAGGGATCAAAAACCAAAAATGTGTTATCCTAATACCATATGTTTTTGTTAACCGATGATATTTTACATCATATTGGTCTGATGGCTTTGAGGCCCTTAATTTTACACTTGTTTTTGATTGATGAACTCAATCACCCCTATAAATATTTACATTTTACATCCAATTACGAGTCTCTAATTTCCATTATTGTTCTCCAAATAAATATCATATTTTGGTGGTGAATTTTTCATTTCCATTTCCCTCTTATTAAGTCTAAATATTTTTAACCCAATTATCAATGTTTGTTTTCGACAAAGGTATTATCCTATTTTTAACCATTTATTTTTGAAGAAAAATTTCAAATTGTGAAGACACAATTTATTTAAGGAGGGGAGAATGTAACACCCCAATATTTCATTTTATGTTATCTTATTAAATAAATTCAATAGCTTGCACTAAACGCAACACGGAGTTCGAGCGTACCAAAACTTACTAAACAAACCTTTCAAAAAGTGGTTATGAACAGTATTAACAAAATTTTGAATCTTATATATTCTATATAATTTTAACATCCATATTATGTGTATCTTAGTTATAATATAAGAAAAATACATTTTTTTAGAAAAATGATGAATTTTTCAAAAAATGCAATTTTATTGACTTTTAATGGAGAATCCTTTTAAACCAATGTTTGACATGATTATATATTAAATTTAATTAAATTTAGTTCTTCTTTAGAAGTGGGAAAAAAATTAGTTTGGATAAATTTATGGTACTTCTCTGATAACTTTCATATTTTAATGATTAGTGAAAAATAATAGGTTTTAATTGAAAACAACTTTTTAATCAAAATAAATTATAGTGCTAAATTATGAATTTGAATGGTTTTTAAGTATATTTTTATTATATTTTTATCATTTAATACAATGAAGGTCATTATAAGTGATTTAAAATTTAAATTTGAAATAAACACATGTTAATATTTTGATAGTTTTTTATTTTTTAAAAACTCATTTTTGGTTTTGACAACGAGAATTAATTTTCAATCAAAAAATTCAACTTTTATGTTTTTAATTTGGTAAAATAAACTTCATTTTGGAATTAGGAATATCCAAACTATCTTAGTTTAATGTTTTGGTATTTTCTGAAAACATTCAATTTTTGATAAATAGTGAAAAACACTACTTCATTATTTAAAACTGACATTTTATTTAAATAATTAGTTATTTTATTTTAATTTATTTATTATCAAAATATTTATATAATACATATATAAGTTAAATATAATTCACTCGAGTCATTTTATAATAAGTTTAGATTTGTAAAATTTTATCAAACTGTTTCCCGTCTTTTACCCATCTCTAAGGAGCATTTGAAAATCTGCATGAAACGTAATTTTACTGCTTCTGTGAGTTGAATTTAAAAACTCTAAGAGGCATGGTTAATATCAGTAAGTAAAATGTGGTTCAATAAGATGAAAATATTTTTTTTGGTGAATAGTAACATTTGACTATCATTTACAATGATTAAAAGTAAATAGGGTAATTAAGGGTAAAAGTGATGTCATAATTACTCTAACACATGTTCTAATTTTATTGGATAAGAATAATTCAACCAAAAACAACCTTAGCGGTAAAATATGACCCTGTTTGGTCCACATGGATAAGATAAAGACATTTATCATAATTTTATTTAAAGAATGGTCAAAATAGTTAAATTCAATGTTTAATAAATAAACCATTTCTAATTTAGGGTTATAAAAAAGATAAATTCGACTATAAATATTCATTATAAATATAAAAAAATTTAAAACATAATTTTATTTAATTTATAATTTTTGGACATTAAATAATTTAATTTAAATATGACACAATGATGATGTAGTAATTACCTTATTAATGAAAGATTAAAATAATTGATATTATATATATCCGAATAAATTTAAAAAGGTAATTATATTGAATTAAACTAATATTATAGTTTAATATAAATTTTATGGGTTGGTTAAATAAATTTTATTCAATGTGATATTGTTTTTTTGGATTTAAAAATATCAAATACTAAATAGCGTCAAAATTGATATAATTGTGTTTTTAAAACAAATATAATATTATTAATTGATATTCTATTCTTAAAAATCAAATGTTTGGCCAAAGAGCCTCAATAATATTATATATGTCACTAATGAACAACTTGAGGTTCTCTTGGATGGTTATATTATGTTTATTAACCATATAATATAAAAATACAAAGAGACATGATAAATTTAAAACTATTTAACTAAGAGTTAAATAAAAAGGATGAAGTTAATATGATTACCTAAACCTATATAAAACCTATCGGTTGAGAGTATTTTTACCCATACCCACCTTAAAATTTAAATAATTCATTTTGGAGCCATTAGAATCTGAAAATGATTTTATTTTAAAATAATATTTCATGCTTTTCCTAAAGTGACCCTCACATCTTATAAATGGGAACTTCCACTTCTATCAAATTCACACCTCCAAAGCCTTTTTTTCTCAGCCAAACCATGCCCATATATCCTCCCAACTTTACTCCCTTCATCATAGAGGCCATAATTTGTTCATAAAGCTTAACTAAAGTGCCCTTTTGTTCAAATCAAAAGGAAGAACCCGAAGAGGTAAATATTTCATCACCACTTTCAAGTTCTTTTCATCTTCCACTTCCTATTTCATCATTTTTTTCGATTATAAAAAAATACCCATAGTATCATATATATAATTTTATGTTATTATAAAAATGTTACATCCATATTCATTATTATATCCATCATATAAATGACAAATTCATCATACGTGCGTACGTACGAATTACCGTCTCCATGTCGTGGTGTAGTTTATTATTCAAACACTTCATTTTTTGGATGGGTATAATAATGAGTATAAATGATTTAAATAATAAATATAACATGTTTCTGATTTTTTATATATTATATACCACCCAATTACATACAATTTATCCATCAATATATTTATATTGTCGCTCGTGTGTACGTACGAATTACCTTCTCCACGATGCGATGAGATTTATTTCCACGTTCACCATTCCATGATGATTATAAATATATATATCATTAATAAGTATGTAATATATTAAATAATAATTCTACTAGATATATATATATGTGTGTGTGTGTGTGTGTGTGCGTGTATGTACTTACATATATCTTATTCACTTGGTTCTATTCAATACGATATGAAAACGGAAACAACGTTTATGCGTACGTACGACCTACCTTTCCATAAACGATGTTTTCCATTTCATATATATGTCTACTATACATATATATATTCTAAAAATATATAGTATATAAATCATGTTTTATATTCTGGATGTATTTAAATAATGATCTAAGTGATACAATCAAGAGTAACAAGTTAAAACATTTACGATAAAGAAAGTTATTATTACCAAAAATGTTAATTTGACATGGAAAACAATATTAAATTGGTAGTATAATGTCATAAATGAATCGAGTATGTTATAATAAATGTTTATATGGTTTTGGTATAATTTAATAACATACTATGGTCATTATACAATAAGTTAAACGTACCCACGACCAAAGGAATGTGCAAGGTAGGGGTTAATTTAACAATATCTTTTTTATCTGAGGTTGTTTTAACGTAAGTATGTACTGGGGAATATTAATTATCCATGTCCACGTCTCATAAAAGTGTTTTCAAAGGGATTATTTTTTAGGTAGTTTTTACTAAAACATCATTTTAAATGTTTTAAATATTTATTCTTCTAAATCATTTTCATTAATGTCCATGTTTTCAAAATGGGTTTTAAGGATTTATTTATGTGGAAATGAATGTTTCCAAAATGTTAATTCCTTCAACTGTTTCAATGGGGTATGGGACAAATTGATTCATAAATTTCTTTAAATTTCTTCCTTTATAAATTATGTGACTTTTAAATTATTTTATGAAAAAACGATATTCAACTCATTGATTTTTTACTGATCATTTTCAACTGTGTCAACATCCTTTATGGGATATTATTCTGGATCAAGGGTGATTTATTATGATACAAATCTTCCATATAGTATTGAAGGTTTTTTTATATCTGTCTGTGGATGTTTTATTTTTATATCATTCATGGTTTATAGATAAATTATTGAAATTTCGAATGGTAGTTTTAATACGAATGTTAATGTTTTGTTTAAACCTTTACATATAAGGAATGAATTTGAATCAGTAAGTGGTGGGTGGAGCCCGCTATAGATCCTCGATGCATTAGTAGGTCTCATGATACAAAGTAGTGTCTTGTCACAATAATATGACAAAATCATATTTGTAGTCTTGGAACAATTCCTTGACTATGTGGTTATGATGTTTGGCGTTATGCATTCCATCATTATAATAGTGGCTATTGATATTGCATGTGATAATTTAACTAGAATAATATGCATTTGAATAAGTAAATGGAATTATTTCTTTGTATCTTTTCCATATTATGTTTATTTTTATGTTTAAAAGGCTTTTTTTAGTTTTATACATTGCCTTAAATGTTTATGCTTAATTGTAAAAGTTTCTTCTAGAATGTTATCCTTACTATGAATTTGAGCTTACCCCTTTCTTATTTTTTATTTTCCTAGGATTCTAAGAAGTTCATTATGATTTATAACCAAGGATTAGCTAGGGGATTAACAGAAATCTCAATGGATCATTTATGTTGTGTTTTATTTTCTAATGTGTAATGCAACGTTCCTGTTTTTAATCTATTTTACAAGACTCTTAAACTGATGATTGTTTTGGGATTTGATCGCTGGTGATCATGAAAATTTATTAAAATAATGTATTGACTCTGGGTTTATGGGGTCGGGGCATTACATGACTATACATTGGTTTTGTCATATTTTAGGTCGCATAGAACCATTTTTGTCCCAAGGAGTCCCACACGATATTGGGGAAGATGATGCTTAAATATATTTAAAAAACAATGAATTCATTGTTGTTTTTAAATGAATAGTGAAGCTATACTTGTTGGGATACGCAGATGTGGTATGATAAGGATAAGTGGATAAAGACCAGAAATTTGAGATATCGAAAAAATTGCATTTTTTTTGAGTCATGGTTGCCTTCAACCTTTGAATCGCTTTAGACATAGATTGAAGCCTTAGAATTTTTAGAGCCTTGATTCTAGACTAGATTTTGGTAATGGATTTGATAATGAGGAGATGTAGTAGAAGGTATCTTCCTCAGAGATCTTCATATATCTCAAATTGGTTCGCGATGGTTAGGGTTCTTAAAATTGATTGTGAACATTTTAACAATGCTTCAAAAAAAGCACTGATAAAGGTACCTTTTATCTGCGCTAAGTTAATAAGCAATGATAAAATGAATATTTATAATCACTTTTTTAGCATTGATAAATACTTATAATACATTTTTTTTAATAATTGTTTTTTTTAAATGGTATAATTATTATACACAATTATAATACAAATAATAATACTTTTTATAAAATAATAATTTTATAATTATTTAAATATATAATTATTTATTTAGAAATATATAAATACTTTTTTAAACACTAATTGTTATGCCATTATATATATTTATATAATTATATATATATATATATAAATAATAAATATATTAATTATTTAAATAAATTTATTACAATTTTATAATTGTTTATTTATAATTATATAAATACATTTTAAACAAATACTATTTATTAATTTATAATTATAAATGTATAAAAATAAAAAATATACACTTATAAATATATTTATTTATAATTGTTTTTACCAAAGTATTTTAATCATTATTAATGAATATTTAATCTTAACTTCATCGCTCCTAAAAATGTGTAAAATTGATTAATTAAAATTGTGTACAATATTGAAAATCTGGATAAATTGGATTTATATAAATAATTAAAAAGTTATATATATATTTAAATAAATAAGAATACATATTGGAAATTTTAAAACAAAGTAAATAAATATATGTAAGATAAATAATATAAATTGATTAAATTACAAAAAAAAAACATTGAATGTGCATATGTATATAAAATTTCATTAATTACATATTTTTGAAATCAATATAACACATTTTATCTAAGATATAAATTAAAAAATTAAACGATATTCAATTATATGCATTACTCGATGCAATTAGTCGGTATTTTAAATTCATATTAATTTTTTATTATATACCATTATTCAATAAATATATTACTATTCAATGTAAAGCATAAATAACATTTGGTATTATATAAATCATATTTATATATATCAATATATATTTGTATATTTAATATATATTATTTACTAACATTATCAATAATCATCTAATTAATAAAATGATTAATATTTTTATCAATTTACTTAATTTTTATTTTAATTTGTTTAGTTTCCATTTTTCATATATTTATATATTTAATACATACTATTTATAAGTATTTATAATTTATTTATAGTATAATAAATTTATTCATTTTTATAAATAATTATTTAATTAAAAAATTTGAAATATTTTTTTAATATAATCATTTTTATTTTTTATTTATTAAATTAATAAATTATATTTATTTGGATATTTATCTGTACTAAAAATTTGATGATAAAGGAATCTTGTATGAGCGCTAAAAATAACGCACTGATAAAGGGTGCCCTTTATCAGTGAAAAAATATAGCACCGATAAAGGATTAAATTTATCAATTCTTGATTTAGAACTGATAAAGATTCCATTTATTTGTAATTTTTTGAAGAACTAATAAATACTAGGACTATTAAAATCACGTTTCGTTTTAGTGGGTACCAGGGAAATAATCTAATTATGCGTCGAAAAAAGTGTTTAGAAAAATTATTCGAGAAAATTTTATTGTAGAAATTACCATTTTCCCCCTAAAACAATTTCATGAATAAAAAAAATTTGAATTTCTATTATTTATGTGAACCAGTTATGATGAAGGTCATCACAAACTCCCCACCATAAATTCTTATTTCCCACAATAATCCTTGATGGTCAAAAAGAATCCAAGATCTCACTCTAATAACTATCATATTTGATGCTCTCTCAACCATCTAACGAACGATCTTATAGTATCCCTGAGTCTCTCCTAACCAAAGACACATTCAACTATGGTCAATATGATGCTCTAGAATATAGGACATTCCTTATCATCACCCTGCGATGTCAATAGAAAACTATATGGCCCACGCTTTGTTCGTCACTGAATGTAATGGATGGATGTGGATAAACAGCTCAAAACTGAGTGTTGACACAAAAATAAAAAAGCTTGTTCAAAGGCCACCAAAAACAACATATCCAACACTCAAACACCTATATAAAACAAGTTTCATGAACTCCAACATCCTATGGTTAACTCCTCACCGTATGGTTTTCCATAAAACACATCCACGAAAACACTGTGAATCATGCTCACACAGTCCAAGTCCCAGTGAATTAATGTAAAAACTCCTAAAACCACTAACCATGTTCATCACATGAGTTAGTTCTGCAAATTCAGAGCACCCTTGTCACTCTGCATCAATGTCATGGAATACCCCCTCATTAAAAGAACCACTACCTGACCACCCTCCGTATAAGAATTGATCAAAATCCCCAAAACTATAACAATGGTCTAACTAAACTACCCTAAGAAAAAATGAAATGAAATGTTCCAGGTACCAACCAACTCTACCCTCATGAGCTATCCATGAGTCTGAAATCACTCCTAAAACACCAATTCCAAAATAATAGTAATCTTCATTCCTAACTACACATTTTAGATAATAGAACATAACAGCCCCACTAGGGAAGAACAACCAGACCCACACAATCCGTTGCAGATAAAAGACCCACAGGCCCCACCATAAGACCCCACAGAAAACACTTGGTAAAAAAAGCTCCCTCCCAAGAATATTGAACCTAGTATTTTTTGGAAAAAAACTCAAGGAATCATTCTCATGATCCAAAAATTGTTCAGCAATCATTTCCCTTATCGATCCCCCAAGGACACACTCAGATACCATTACCGTCCCACAAGGGCCTCCATGCATCCCTCTACGAAGGGACTGCATCTCTATCACAGAGAACAACGTTCCAAAAAAACTCTTATGAACTATAAAAAAAAGAAAATATATAATTTAACCAAGGAACTATTTGTAATGCACTATATATGTTGGTGGAGATTATTTAATCATGTAATCTTCCATCATCATTGAAAATAATATAGATAGACATATGTCATGTAAATCCAGCATTGGGGGAATTATGCATAAACACTCTCATATTTTCTAAGATATTGGATCCAAAAACTAGAGTTAACCATAAATCCAAAAAAAATGTGCCTCAGACTATGTGAAATCACACAACTTTAAAAAAAACTAAACTGAAAAATTGAAATCTCATGCCTTGGAAACATCAACTTTCTATCGTCAATGGTGTTTGAGACATAGAAAACTGATATGCAACACATGTTCCAGAACATTACTATACCACATATATACCAATTCCAAATTGATAAAACTAGACACCACTAATACCATTTTGTGAAGATATATCCCAGGTTTACCTTATATGACACTTGATCTATCCTGACAAAAGTCCTTGAACATTCCTCCCATATGACGAAGCCATCTGACTAGTAGTGAAGGTCTTGTAGATAACATGGGGAGACTATAACCTCTGATCAGAGTGAAATAACAATAGAAAATTTCCAAAACATCCAGAAGGAAAAACATCAAAGTATGCATAATAAATAAATAGAAATAATGGTGTGAAATAATAAATAACATACATCATACAATCATATAAAAACACAAGAATGAAAACAAATAGGTAATCACCCACTGGGTTGACCCAATATAAAAAATAAGGAAACTAAAAATAAAATACAATTGGATGTACATCCAAATCTAAGCCAAACCACATGCCTAGTCTCCATGACTCTTGAATTTCTCTAGTTTGATCTAGACACTATATGATTTCACCTCTCCTAAATATTGTAACACAAGGATTAGACCCATCAACTATTCAACCTATCCTCCAACCATAAAGATGATATATTGAATGCACACACACTGAGGTGTGTGTATTGGGGGTGATAAATAAATCTCTATAGGCCTCCCCCGATGGTGAACATAAAATCTACTATCATAAAAAGGTCATGATACATGATATCCCTAGACTACTAAAAGACTATGAAATAATTTCATAAAAATAAACAACTAAAAAATAAAGTGGGATAAAAAAACTAAGAAAATTTCCAACCACAATTTCGGTCATGATACCAAAGGAAAATCTACCCCTTCTCTGGCCCACACTATAGGATTTTTAACATGTGGATAACCCCACCAAAAGAAATAATGTGTTCTTTCGAGATCATAGGTGGATATCCAAGACATCTAAATGAAAAGGAATGAATTCTAGAACCAAGGTAATAGCCAGATGTTTCCACACAACAACATGTATCTTCTATGATCTAGGACTCCAATGGAATGATAAGAAATGGAGATAGATATACCCTCCGTATTTCAGAGAATTTTTCATGTTTGGGATATCCTACATAACAAATAAAGCCCCATCATAGACTTAAAAAATACACCACCCTATGGGATCCACCCACATGGACCTGACATATAATCTATCCTATAGGATCCATAAACCAAACTGAGTGCACTAATAAACCATGGAAGATATACCCTCTATATTGGGTTCATAATTAAGTAGACGGGATTCACTAATTCAAGTCATCCATGATATTAATAATACTCTATAACCAAAACTATACATAGTAGGACAGAACAATATCAAGACTCAGGGTAAAAAAATCCAAGATATCATAAGGGTCCCCTCCCCAATCCCAATACATGAAAAAAACTACCTCAAGAATCTTTACAAAAGGCCACTAGAACATTGGATGATCCATCCCTCAAACAAGATGTCTAAAGAGATGAACTAAAAATATTGATCCACTCTTGACTAACGAAGAATATAAATATCATAGTCCTCTGGATATCTTCATCCATCAAAACAACCACCATGGGTTGTCACCAACCATCCACAGTGTCAAAAAAACATAAGGATCCCGTGGTTCCTAGGGTTAGATTATCAAGTGACGTTCTACTAGGGACTCCCTTGTTGAACCCAATCTCTCATGACATACCCATAAAATGATCCTCAAATAGGCCAAATGACACATTAAGAGAATGAAACCCTATGAGGGTTTCCTCTTGGTCATCCAAACCATAGTACAATCTCAATGAAAAATGAAATTACTGACAAAATTATTTTGTTGATTCTCTATCATATAAAAACAAATAAATATAGCTTTTATCCATGATCTTTTACTATAGCTGATAAAACCTTTCAACTATTATAAAGTAATCAAATAAATCATTATACTCTCGATTACGTCATTCAAGATCTAATGGAACTAGACCTCTATAATGATCGAACACAAATGTCATGTGTGAATCATCCCTCAAAATCAAATTTATAATATTCATAATTGGTTTTTAATGATTCATAAACCTAAAATTTAGGGTGTTTTTATGTTTTATTTTGTTATTCCCATGTTTTATTGTAACCAATGTTCATGTGTTCCGCTATAATTATTTTTTTCATTTATTTTTTTGGAATTTTTTACATGTATCCAAAATTAGTTTTAAATTTTTCAATTCAATTAAAATCTACACCCTCCAAATCCTCACTCAGGCTCAATGATGAATATTTTACCAATCTATTCTTATTCATGATAAATACCACAACTTTAATCCTTTTATAACTTGTTTTAATCCTTAACCTCATTATCATAATAAAAAATATTAAAACATTATAAATAAATATTACCAAACCTAAAATATGTTTTATAAATAAATATAATTCGCATTTATAAAAAAATTAAATAATAAATAATATGTGTTCTTTGTATTTAAATATATCAAAATTAATAAAATAACACATTTATAAAAATTTAATGATAATGTAAATAATAATAATACTACTAAAATACAAATTATCTGCATATGGTTAATAAATAATATTATCACTTTACTTGGTCATTGGGATTGTTTCAGTTGAATTTCAGTTCTTCTAGTGCACTTTAATATTCTTTTCAATATGATGATTTTATTTAGAGTGAAATTCCAAAAACAATGATACTTATGCTACAAAATTCTCAAACAGTGATGATTATATATACTAATAATCATAAAAAAGTAAAAAATATCATAATTTTACCACAATTAGAAATAAATTCAAACTTCATTTTATATGTTTTTAAATTAATAGAAAAAATTAAAAAAACGAGGTTCACAATATTTGGAATTAACTAAATAAAATATTATCTAAAAACATTATAAAAAATATTAGTGTTATCTTAAAAATATATTTTAATATTTTTGAATCATATTTATATAATCTTATTAGAAAATCATAATTTAAAAGTCTCTATCTTATTTTACCTCCCATGTTTCTTGTAATAGTGGATTTTAAAGACTATACCGGGCCTAGATTTTAAAATTAATATGATATCTACTCATCTTGAAAATTGTACCCCTTTGAATTCATTAATATAATGATTAGTCTCTTATGAAGTTATTGCCATAATTTGAAATGGTTAAATTAATTTAGATTTTACTCCTAAACAATTGCTCATCAAAATTCATTATTTCTACAGCAACCACATTCTATACATTAAAATGTTAAAGGAATATTGGTGAACCAAATTGTGTGGATATAAATAAGAAATAGATCGGTTATAATCATATGAAAAAATAGTTTAGGTACGGGTTTTAAGGATTCATCAAGATTTCAATTGAGCATGTATAAGAACATTTAAAAATAATTTTCTATGTTTATGTTGTTGTTATTCAAGATGAATTTCTCCAAAGGAGTTGGAAGAACACTTTATCAGTCACAAAATTGATCTAATTTATAAATGTTATACTAAACAAGGGAATAACTATTTATATATAGTTACTCGAATAACATTTTTGTACAGATCATCTGATATTATTACAACTATAAAAGGTGATTGATATTGTATTAAGGAAAAAACAAGCATAGTTGACGATAACCTTATCAATTGTCCAAAGTTATTTGTTAAGTTATGGATTTATGAAAAGACTATATTTTATATTTGTTATTCCAAAAATACAACATTATCATTCATATTTATGCTGTAAAATTTTAAATCTTGAAATAGATGGAGGAAAACAATATATACATAACTACTTTCTCTCTTGAATGATATAATACCAAATTATAATGAGCATCCTAGTCAAAAATATCATGTTAGAATAATTTTTATTCAATAGATATGACATCCAAAAGGATACATGTCTACCTAAATTAATGTACAATGTTTCAAAAAACTTGAATCACTTAAAAATTCACAAATTGTGGGGTAACTCAACACATGAAAGATTAATAATGTCCATAAAATTTTGTATTATACATTCTAATATTTCTATGATTTAGATGCCTATATGTAAGTGAGAAGAGTATTAGATAATTGACATTAGAGACAAATAATAATTCAATATAGAAAACATTGTCACCTAGAAAAATCTCCTTGATGGAATAATGTTCAACACATGTTACCTAATTGTGAAATATTTTTGATAAACATCCTTCTTATGCAATCTAGAGATTAAATAAATCCTTTTCTTGTAAAATTAATAATCAGATTACATGGTGGGTTATGTTATTAAATTATAGAATAACACAATCTATATTAATGATGCACAAATACATTATGTTGTCTCTAATTAAATCAGGACCAAAACTACTGGGTAATGATATTTATGTTTATTTGGATCCTTTGATAAATTTCAGGAAATTAATGTGGGATTCAGTTGTTATGTTGTATGATGATCATATAAATTAATATTTCATGTGTCACATCTGTGATCTTATTTTGAGGTATTTCATCTTTAACATTTAGACTTATCTTTGTCTATTGGATTTCCTGTGTGTTTTGGGTGAAAAAATTGAGTTTTCAAATGAAAAAAAAGGTAAAAAACAATTGTTGTACAGTTAATAGAAACAATATACCAACCACGGAGAGACCATACAGCTAACTGTGTGCCAAAAATGGTGGTTCCTTATGGGATTCATAGTCATCCACATGGGTGTTTGGACTCCCCCAGGTTTCCTCATTCCTCTTTAGATAGAGAGGGATGCACAATTGCTTCACGGTTTAGAAAAATATTTTACAAAACTATGTTTCCTATCTGGGACATTAAAAATATGAAATTTTCATTTTCCCTTGTCAAATTTAACCACAAATCTATACTAAATCACCCAATTCTATATTCATCATCCTAGGAACCTCCTCCCCTCCTCTTTGATCACTTAGACCCTAAAATATTGGTTCTTTTGTTTGGATCATTGATGAATCATAAAGTAATTCCTTCCATTTTACATTTCCTCCATCGTCTTGGTTTCTTCTTTCTTTTTTCATTAGATATTCTTTCTCTATTAGGTTGGTTTCCCTGAAATGATTTTAACCATGGTTACATGTGTATAATATTGATGTTTTTGGTATGTTCAAGCCTTTTTAGGTTCCCCTTGTGGAGAGGTTGTGGTTTCCACATGACTCAGGAGGTTAAAACACAAGATGTAGGTAATTCCATGCTTTAGAATTATTAGATGAATTTTTTATTGATTATTTTCTTCATAAATGTGTTCAATGGATCATGTGTTTCATGTAAATTATATTTACAAAGAAATTTTGTGTGTATATGTGTGGAAATGTGACTTTCTAAATAAAAATGGTTGATTTCAATGGATATTTAAAAAAATTATCATGTGTTTTTATGGGGTTTTAAATATGGTTTTCCTATAAAAAAATAATTTTATTGATGGATGTTTTCAATTTTGGGAGTGTGATTCTAAATGGGGTGGCTTCTATGTGTGTGTTTTTTATGTATTGTTTAAATATTTACGTGGTGCTTCATGTGATATTAAATGTGGAAATTAAGAAGAAAGGGAATCCTAGGTGACTAGGATGGTGGACTAGGACTAGTACTCTAGTCAGATTCGTGTGGTTGAGCTTGGTTATTTCTAGAATTATTTTCACTGCAATACTAACTAATCTATGATGATGAGTGGATACCACTAACCATTGTATGGATTCCACTCTAGTGGTTCATTCATAATAATGTTTTGGGTCATGTTTTCTATACCATATCATCATGATATGAGGATCCTAGCATCCCACTTTTGATAGAGAATTTAGGTATTACCCATGGCGCTCTTATAATTTTGTTCTTACCATCAACATATGGGGGAACTTTTTTTAAATTTTAGTTTCACGAATGATTTTATTGTAAATATTTTCCAAAAAATGTTTTATTTAAAAAATTTCCAATATTTTTCTAAAAATATTCATGTTAATTTGTCGTATTGTTTTCTTTCATAGAATTTCAATTTAGGGTAATAACCTACTAGGCATTGGAATAAACCCTACATACACCCTCAACTATAATTAGATATTTTAATATTTTACCCTTGTAAAGTAAGGGTGTTCTGTGGTGGTGTTGCTGGATCTTCATTTTATTGGTTCCTCTTTATGATGGGGTTGGGGTAGGTTTCAAGAGAGTGTTGGCCCTCTTCTTGCCTGGAGGTTGGGTTGACTAGTTGGTTCCCCTTATTATATTTTTATTTGGGATTTGACTTCAGGTCTTAAATTTTTTAACATATAATATTTTTATTCCTTTTTTGATATGATTATTGTTTATCATGTGATGATAGATTATTTTAAATTCTTTCTGGTTGTTTATCTTGGGTGAAATCATTCCAAAAAGTGAAAGTTTGATATCCAAGCACTAGTTTTCAGCCCTTGAGGACCAGGAATTCCCTTCGTGCCCTGCCATGAGCCAGGTCGAGAGTTGGGTTTGATAGAACCCGAAATTCATTTCTAAAAAAAATGTTCTCAGTTAAGGTTTCTCCTTATCTTTGAGTCATAATATTTTGGAGAGTCTAGATAGATAGGATATATTACTATCTGGTATTGAGGTTATTGTTATGAGTGGGGTGTCTCTCTAAAACACCTCGTGATAGACCTAGAGTTGCAATGGGATATGGGGATTTTAATTGAATTATCCTCCACGTTAAATTTATACGTTAAAGACTCTGAACAGACATCAGTTGTGGGTGAAGTGGATTGGTTTATTATTTTGAGGGATATTTTTTTTTATTATCGGGGAATTTTGAGATTGAATTATATAATGGAAATGTTTATAATGATGTATTGATGGGTTTGTTGTGTTAATTAGTTGGTGTAATAGGATTAATCCCTAGATACTTCATGTGAAATAGTTTGAAGAATATAGAGTGAGTTCTCTCTCATGAGTTGATCATAGTCTGGTGGAAACATTTTTTGGGTTGTCTATGATTATGGTTAGGGAGTGGGTTCTGTTTCTAGTCTGGTTAGGGAATCCAAACCATGTATAGTAAAGGAAATTTCATAGGAGTTTCTAAAAAAAACTCCTTGCATAGAGGGTATCATCGATCCCCTGGAAGAAAAGGATTGGATGGAGAAGATCTAGAAGATTGTTTGGATTATTAACACTCTTGATGAAGTCAAGGTAAAATATGCTTCATTCTTATTGGAAGGTCCCAGTCACTAGTGGTTGGACTCTATTGTTTAGGTTTTGATTCATGTGTAGATGTCTTGGAAGTATTTCACTATCATGTTCATTGAGAGATATTATCCTAATACCTTTCCCTTTTCGAAGACCTGGGAGTTTCCTGGATCTCCACCAAGTGAATAAGACCATAATGGTGTGCGCCAATCACATTGAAATGTTGATTGGGTTTGCACCACAGATAATTAATAATGAGAATAATAATACATAGTGGTTCGAAATGAGGTTATAGACATATATTAGATCCTAGATCTTTTTTTTCAAGCTGAAGACATGTGCTGAGGTGGTTGATCATGCCTTGATGTTGGACATAGGTCATCCCAAAATGTATGGGATTTCTGGTGTAGTTTCTGTAGTTGGATAAAGTAGTGTAAGTTAATCTAAAAAAGGGGAAGTATGATGAGAATTAAAATAGGGGAGGTAGTATCTCAGTTTGTCGCTCCCAACCTCCTTCGTTTGAGGATTCGGATGTCATAATAGTTTGGTGACATCACTGTGGGAAGGCATGGATATGTGGTTAATGTGTTCAACTCCACTAATACATTTTAATCAGTGTTGAATTTTGGGAATCATATATTGGTTTTTTAGATATTCATGTCCACATTAAGGTGGTTTAGCTTCAACAACATCTAGAGGGATTTCAGCCCAATCATCGGCATCCACGATAACGGGTTCGTAGTTTAATGGTCATGTTGGTAAGGTTGGATCTTCTTTTTTACAGAGTCAGCATAAGGTAGATCCACATGTCAGTGGCTATTCTCAAGATGAGGAATATATAATGAATATTAATGTTATGGATCATTCCTCATTGTAATAAAAAGTACCTACAATGGTTCATGGTACATTTCTTATTGCATTATCCATGGGTGTTATACTATTTGGTACTAATTCCATGGTTTATTTTATTTATGCTTATCTTTGGGATTTGCTGAAATTGATTAATTAATTCATCCCATAAGTGAGTCAGTTGGTCACATCGCTTGGAATGACGTAAGAGTGGGTTTTTAGGTTCCCATATTATGCACTCATTGTGATATGGGTCAAGTTAGAATGTGATTTCCTTTTTTTTTAAATGGGCCACTTCGACTATATCCTTATTGTGAATTGGATAGGTTGTTTTTAAGATAACATCAATTTTTATCAACGATGAGTGAGTTTTGAGAAACCTAATAGAAATAACAATGTCTTCCAGGGTGAATTGGATCCACAATCTAGAAAAATCAGACCGGCACATCCATATATGTGTAGTATTCTTTTCTAGATCCCATCGCTCATGTTGGAGGAAAATGATAGAGGCTTAGTGGGTGGATTACCTCCTATGGTGGATTAGTTCCCAAAGATATTTCAAGAGAACATCTCAGGTTATCCGCTGGAGTGGGACATAGAGGTCATTATCGATTTGGTACTAGGTACAAAGTCGATATCTATTCCCTCATATTGTGTGCCCCCCATCGAGGTAAGGTAATTAGAGGTATAGCTGGGTGATTTGGAATCTAAAGGATTCATTCACATGGGGTGCCTCCCCTTGGCCTTATCCAGTCATGTTTCCTTCGAATTTCAATGGATTTATCTGATAATGTATTGATTTTTAGAAGTTGAATAAGGTGATGATAAATAATAAATATACATTTCATCATATTTATGACTCTTTTCATTAGCTCAAGGGGAAAGGGGGTTCTCTATGATTGATTTTGGCTTCAGGTATCACCAGGTCAGAGTTAGAGAGGTGGATCTCCCTAAAACATCTTTTTGAAGTACGTACAACCATTTTGAGAATTTTTTTTATTCCATTCAAGTTGGAAAATTCACCAATGGTTTTCATGGTGCTAATGAATATGTTGTTACATAGGTACCTTAGTTCCTTAATCACTTTATTGGTGGACGACATTTGGGTCTACACTATGACTGAAAGAGAGCATGAGTGATAGCTGAGAATCATTTAGGGAACTCTTCAAGATCTTCGTGTATCTGAAAAGTTCTACAAGTCCATCTCAGAAGTAATGTTTATGGGTCATTTGATCTCAGAACATGTGGTTTTGGAGAACCCCAGGATGATCAGTGTTGTGATTTCATGGGAGAAGTCTAAGAACATATTTTATATTAGGATCTCTATGGGACTATAATGGTATTACAATCGGTTCATTAGATATTTCTCTAGGTTTGATTCACCCAAGATGGAACGTACCGGTAAAGGGGTATAGTTTCACTCAAGCCTAGTGTGTCGCGAATATATTTAGGTGATTAAGCGAGGGTTGACCAATCCACTATATTTATATTTATAAAGGATACATGGTATACTACAATGATTGACATAATGTTATGGGCGCATGTTGATGTGGGATGACCATGTGGCGGTGTAAGGATCTAATCAACTCTAACCGCATGAAAAAAATAAAACAACCCATGATCTGGAATTAGAAGCAGTGATTCATTCCCTGAAGACATGGATTCAATACCTTTTCCTAGGTATGTTTTTAATCAACTCAAACCATAAGATCTATAGTTACATTTTCTCTCTGAAGGATCTGAATATGAGGCAGTGATGTTGGTTTGAGTAACATTACGGTTTCGATTTTGATATTGTGTATACATTTTTAAAAGGTAATGTGTTAGTATATTCCTTGAATAGGAATGTTCAATTGCAGGCTCTGAAAGGGTATAATGATGAATGGTACTTGATGGGTATTTTTTCCATATTCTTCTAAATACTAGGGAGCATATTGTATGTGCATTATTAGATAAGGTTTAATTATGATCCACCTTCCTAGAAGAGATTCTCTAGGAGAAGCAGGGAGATGAGTTGTTCCACTAGTATATGAAATTTATAAATGGTGAGGTGGTTCATAGAGAATGGACTTTAAATTCATATGGATTTATTTGGATCACGATATTTCTTATCATATAGTTTGTTTTTTGGAAGTGGGTGAAGATTGATAGCCACCGTTCTTAGTGGTTAATTAATCCTGGGACAACCAAGAAGTTTTATGATGTGTGTTATTAGTTATGGTGTCTTATAATGAGATGGGATGTAGCTGATTTTGTATCTTTGTGTTATATATGTAAGTAAGTTAAGGAAGATCACAATAATCCCTCAAATTTTCTTCAGTCCTTACCAAAACCTACTTGGAAGTGGGATGAGGTTTCCAGGAAATTCATTAATGTCTTTCCACATACAGCCAGTGGGAGGAATTACATATGGGTAGTGATTGACCATCTGATCACATCATCTGATCTCAACCAAGTCAATGATTAATCCAAGGTGGATGAGTTGGGTTGATTATGTGTTAAGGAGATAATGAGGCTTCATGTTGTTCCATATACAACCATTTCAGAATGATACTACCATTTTACTTCTCAGTTATATTAATTCAGTTGGAAGTAAATGGAATCATAGATCACGTGGATCATGACATACCATTCTCAAATAGATGGTTAGATGGAGCAGGTGAATCAAATCATGGATTACTTGCTTCGGTAATGTATGTTATATTTTGGAGGCTATGGGGATAGTCATTTGGGGATTTTGGTAATTTCATATAATAAAATTTACCAATCGTCAATTCCAATGGACCCCTTTGATGTTATTTCTAGTTGGTTGTGTCAGTAATTTATTTTTTGGACGAAGGTAGGTGAGACATCATTGCTGGGACAACGTCTCATGATGGAGACATCTGAGAAGGTCTGTTTGAGTAGTCAGCAGTTGTTTATAACCTAGATCCTCAATATGTATTATGTAGATCATTGGATCCAAGAAATTTATTTCATTGTAACACCCCCATGCTTCCACAGTACGCTTTTCTTTGAATAATACAGTAGTGTGTGTTGTACGCAACAAGGAGTTCTAGCACACCACAACCAATCAAAATCGCCATTATGAATAGTAATACCCAATTTCTGAAATTTTATATATTTTTTCTTTCAAAATGGGCTTCATTTTTTGTATTTTTAATATCGAAATTAGCTTAGGGTGAAATTTTGGTACTTTTCAGAAAACATTCATATTTTAATGAATAGTTGAAATTATTAAATTTTGATTAAAAACATCTTTTTTAATCGAAATAATTAATAGTGATAAATTATGAATTTGAGTGGTTTTAAAGTATATTTTGAATATATATTTACCATTTAATACAATTTTGTTCATTGGATGTAATTTCACATTTAAACCGGACATAAACAAGTGTCATTCTTTTTATAGTTATTATTTCTTAAAAACATGCTATTTGTTTTGACAGCGGGAATTAATATTAAATTAATTTATACCACTTCTGTGGTTTGAATTTGGAAAAATGGATTCCATATTTTAAATCAGGATGTCCAAATTTTGTAAATAGGTAACTCTTATTTTTAGACCGTTTGAATAATTACTTGGGTAAACATTTTATTTACGATGGTTAAAGGGTAAATCCTGTAAATAAGGGTAATAAAATAATATTATAATAATATTAAATTACCTTAAAACAGGTCCTAACCATATTTTATGATACATGTCCGACCATGGTCATCTTTGGGTCGATTTTGGGACTCCATGGATCCACTTGTAAGTGAAAGGGGCACATTATATTAATTAAGATAAAGTAAATAAAAAATGACATAAGCATATATCTTTTAGAAATACAATTTCTACATAGTTTTATATATGTTATTTTCAGACTATAAATATTCATTAGAAATATAAAAATATTTCCTACATAATGGTGTTTTATTTATAATTTTTAGACATTGAATAATGAAATTTATTTATGACACAATAATGATGCATTATTTTCCTTATTAATGAAACAAATCAAATAATTGATATTATAATTGTTAAACTAAATATAATTTAAACGTTTTTATGAAATCCACAAGTTTTATTTGTTAATATTACTTGTGAGTATTTTTTAAATTAATTTGGATCTAATTTATAATGTTTTTTAGAGTTAAAAAAATCAATTATTAAATTGTCTCAAAATTGACATAAATGAGTTTTTAAAACAAATATTATATTATTAATGGATATTATATTCATAAAAATATAAGGTTCGACCCAAGGAATTGTATAATGATTGGTGTATTATTAAAGGAACACTTGGGGGTCTCTTGGAAGTTTATAGTATGTTTATTAAATATATAATATAAAAATACAAAGAGACATGGTAAATGTCAAACTAATTAACTATGAGTTAAAACTAAAAATATTGTTAATATAGTAACCCAAAACTTTCTAAAATCTATTTGTTTAAAGGAATTCGACCCATTCCCACCTTAGACTTTTAATAATCTACATCGGAGCCACTAGAAACCAAATATGAATTTATTATAAATTAATACTTTATGTTTTTTCTAAAGAGCCCCTCCTCCCCCTTATAAAAGGACACCAATTTTAACCAACTATTCATACATTCAAAGCCTTTTGGATCGGACAACCTCTACCCAAATACCCTCTATAATATCCTATAATAATCTTAGAGGCCTTCCTTTAGTCAGAAAACCAACCCAAAGATCTATTTTGATCAAATCAAAAGGAAGAATCTGAAAAAGAGGTAATGGTTTCACCACCCTCTTTCAAGTTCTTTTCTTCTTAAACATCTTCTTTCTTTTTATTTCCATTATAAAATTATAAATCCGGTATCTTATATATACTGTGATTTATTATAATTATTGTACAACCATATTCCGCATTCTATCCATCCTTTTAATGACATGTCACCATGCGTGCGTACGTACGACTTACCGTCTACACGTCGCGGTGTAATTGTTATTCAAAACATTATTATTTGGATGGGTATAATAATGATGTTTAATTGATGTAAATAATAAATATAACAAGATAATTATTATGTATATATAATACAACATCCAATTATATATTATTTCAATATCAAAAGAATGATATTGTCGCTCGTGTGTACGTAGGGACTACCGTCTCCAAAAACGCGATGAGATTCATTCCCCATCGTATCCATGCAAGTATAATTCTCATTTGATGATTAAAAATAATGTGTAAGGACTTTATATAATTATTTATATGAAAAATATACAAAAACTCCATAACAAACATGACTTATGTAAGAAAACATATAAAATAAAACGAGTAAGTTAACACCCGAAACGGCGATAATACTAAGATATTATTAACAATGCAATGTTAAAATATCATATATGATATCATACTAATGTATATGATTGATGTATAATTTAATAAAAATTATTTCACCATTAAATATGAGGTTAAACTACCCTCAACCATGTAAAAGTACATAGTAAGGGTTTATTTCACAATCTCTTCATTTTCCGAGGTTGTTTGTACCTAATTATCTATTGTGACCTCTTTATCATCCACATCCATGTTTCCTAAAAATGTATTTCATAACATTCTTACCACTTTATAAACTATGGGTTAAAGTCATTTATACCCTTATTTTACTTTTTATAATATTTTTATAATGAAATCATTCCTTTGTTTTCCAAAAAAAGGTCGTTTTAACCTTTTCAACATGATTAAGGTAATAATGTCTTTTTTAACTTATACAGTGGGGCGGCTATTTTCCTCCATCAAAAAATCATTGAATATTCCCTTACGAGAATATAAAAAAAAATTGAAGTAAATTTTTTCTTTTAAAATTATGTGACTTTTAAATGATCTCAAAGAAGAGATATTTCTCTAAAATAGTTTTGATTTCATCTTTTTCAACATCCTTTGATGGATTTTAAGATTATTCAAAGTTTATTTATTATGATGATAAACATCCATATTGTATTGAAGGTTTTGTGATATGTTTGAATGTGGATGTATTATTTTTATACCATTCATTTTTTATGGATAAAGTACTGACATTTCATATCCTAGTTTTAATATGAATGTTTATGTTATGTTTAAACCTGTTCATATGAGGAATGCATTGGACTTAGTAAGTGATGGGTGGAGCCTGCTATATCTCCTCAATGCCTCGGTAGGTCCCATGATACAATCTAGTGTCTTGTCACAAGTCCTTGAAAAAATCTTATTTTTAGTCTTGGCAGAAGGCCTTGACAATGTGGTTATGATAGTCTGGTATTATGCATTCCAACATTATGAAAGTGGTAATTGATATTGCATGAGATTATTCGACTAGTAGAATATCAATGTGAATAAGTAAATGGAATTATTTCATTTTAACCTTTCCATATTATTCTTAAGTTCATGTTTAATAGTCTTTTGTTTTAGTTATACATTTCCTTAAATGTTTATGTTTTTTTATGAATGTTTCTGCTATATTGTTATCCTTACTGAGCATCTGAGCTCACCCCTTTCATTGTTTTAATTTTTCCCAAGATGTGAAGATGTATTTTATGAATGATCTATAGGGATTGTATGATGGGATATTAATACAATATGTTGTTGTAGTTTTTTTCACATTATGATGTAATGTATGACTTATGAATATATCTAGTGTTTCCAAGGCTACTAAACTAATTGTTCTTTGGAGACTTGAGCCTTTTTTATCCTACCAATGTTATGTAATAATGCACTGACTCTAGGTAACTGGGGTCGGGGCATTACATTCATTATGTGTGATCATGTGTTTCGGAATATGGGTCCTTGTTTGGGTCACTATAATCTTGGTAAACAAGGAAATCTAACACCAATGTATGCCAGGACAATTGATGTTATCGAGAGAGTTGGTAAGGTGTAATTTTAGTTAGATTCTCCATCCCAATTGACATCAAATCATGACTTGTTATATGTCTCAAAATATGAGAATCATAATATGAATACGTCTCATGTTCTTAATTGGTAATATTTGGAGATGGAATTCCTTTTGTCTATGTTTGAGCGACCAATGGGGATTGTGAATTTCCAGGATAAATTGTTTTGTAGAAATTATTTATCACTGGTCTAATTTATTTGGAATCATGGTAATATCTAACATGAGACATGGGATTCTAAATCATGGATGTAATAGTAGTAGCTATTATTTTACATTGATAATACTTTGTAAAGTCTTTCAAAGCCTTGACTGTTTTCATGGTGGGGTAAATTTTCACATCCAAGATATTATTTTGAAGTATTTTATCTTTTATTTTCAGTATTTTCATAGTCTCTTGGATTTACAAAATTATTTTGTTTAAAAATGGAGTTTTTCACTCAATAGTAGGTGGTTCATGGTTGGTACACAATTAGTAGATACCATGATCCAACCCAGGAGAGACCGTGTACCCAGACTAAGGGATCTTTATATGGTGCATGGTTGACCGCATTAGTGGGTGGCCTCCCCCAGGAAATGTGAAATTATATTTCTCTATGGATAGTGATGGATGCATGGTTTCTGCATGATTTGGAAAACATTTTTTCAAAACTGTGTGGCATGTCCAGGTCAGTAAAAATGTCAATCATTACCTTTTCCCCGATTAAAATTAACTCCTAATCTACCCTAAATCATTCTATTTGGGATTATTCACCCTATGTACCTCCTCTATTCATCTTGAATCCCTTGGAAGCATAACTATTTGGTGTTATGGTTTGGATTTTCAAGTAATAATCATGTAAGTACATTAATTTCACTTTTCCCTCTTCTTCTATGGTTTTTATTCGTTCCTTCATTAGTCATTAATTCTTCAGTTGGTTTGTAGTCCCAAAATGGGTTAAACCTTGGTTCCTTGGGTTTAATCTTGATTATGATGGTATCATATACCATTTATAGGGTCTCCTTGTGGTGTATGTTTTGTTCTCTATTATATTAAAAAATGATTCCAAGATTGAGGTATGTGATTCCAAGATTTAGCATTATTAGATGATTTTGGTATTCTTTTTTTCTTCTTAAATATGTTCTATGGATTATGTGTGTGGTGTAAATTATTCTTTTGAATGAATTTGTTGTGCGCATGAGTTGAAAGGTGACTTTATAAATGAAATTTTTTTATTTCATTAGATGTTTAAAAATGGGAACATGTGTATGTGTATGTAAGGGATTTTAAAAGTTATTTTCCTATAAAAATGAATGTTGTCTTGGATGTTTTAAATGTTGGATGTGTGTTTATAAAAGTGGTGAATTTTGTGTGTGGTTTATATTGTGGATTGTGTGAATGTGTAAGTGATATTTCATGGGATATGAAAAGTTAAAATTTAGAACAAAGGGAATCCTATGTGACTAGGTGGGAGGACTAGTATAAGTACACTAGTAGGATTAGTGGGGTTGAGGCTATGTTCCTTCTAATAGAATTTACACTATAACACTATGAGTATGATGAGGATTGGAGACCACTAGAATATTGGATGGATTCCCCTCAAATGACTCATACATGAGGATTTTTGGGTCATTGTTGTTATAACATATCATAGAGAAACGAGGTTTCTAGGGTCCCACTCATACTGGTTCCATTTGGGATTACTTGTGGAGCTCTTTTGATGTTGTTCTTAATGTTGGTTTATGGTGTAAATTTCTTTAATTTTATTTTCTGGAATTTATTTGTTGTTATTTTTTTCCTCAAAATGATTTATTTAAAAGTTTTATAATCTCAATATTAAAACATGAATGTTAGTTTTAATTATAATTTTTTATCATGGAATTCATTATTTGGTTGATATCCTATTAGGAATTTTTTCACACCCAACATACACACTTGGGATGTTTAGCCTAGGTAAATGCAAGATGTTCAATGGTGGTGATTATTGAAATCATTGTTTTAATTTTAAAAATATCATGTTTCTTATAATATTAATGAGATTTATGTTTTATGTTCGCATTTTATATTATAAGACAGATTGGAATAAATATGGTTAAGTCTGCGAAGGACTCACTGCAGAAGACATATTTGACTATTATTGACTCACTGTCATCACCAAAGAAATCTCACCACTAACAATAAGTCATTGTTGAAAACCAAAATCATCAAAGCTTCAGTCACCTCCAAGGATGAGTCACTATCAAAGATGATTCACCGCTAGTATGAGAATTTGGATAAGTACCCAAAATAATCCCTGCCAACGAAGACATTGTTGGATATATCACACTGATAGACCAAGAAATTGAAAAGGTGTGTAGATTGACTACCACCATCTATGTATAACCTCCCACATGGAAAATTCTCTATGTGTCGAGATGAATCACTACTAGAGTAGTATCCACAAGGAAAAAAATTCATCTATGTGTGGTAATAACCAATGGCTGAGAAGAGTCACCACCAGCCTGACACACCACCAGACATAGACACCTACAAAGTGTGTCTCACCACCAGATAAAGATCGCATGAATATTTGAGAATTATGTTAAAATATTATTATTAACATTAATCTATTATTTTGTTTAACTGGCCCATATTTACACTAATTAATGGATTTTATTCAAAGCAATTTTAGTAGAAATTTTATCTGATTTATCTATTGAGAAAAAAATGATCGGATGTTAAAAGAAAAATAGAACATTAAATGTATAATTAAAAACTTTTGAAGGATCTTGAATTTTTATAAAATGGTAGAGAGAAACTTACATATATTTTTAGGAAAATAGATTTACCTTAAGTATATGAATTTTCATTGAAGAATAATTTTGAATGGTAGATGTTTATACTTTGGATCACATGGTTCACCTTTATTTATTTTGTTTTTATTCATCATTTCTATGAATTCTAATTTTGGAGGATTTCAGATTATAGGTTTTGGAGGAAATATGAGTGTTTTGGGAGGTCAAATAGTTTAGAAATAAACATTTAAGGAATGATGAAGGTATTTTTGATAGATGATGACATGGTATGGTTTCTCATGTTCATTACTGATTGTAAAAAATAAATTTTTAGTTTTTTAAAACATGAGATTTATAAATAAATTTAAGAAAAATATATTAAATAAAATAAATGAAATATTAATTTGATTGTGAAATTAATGTAAATTAAAATTGAATAAATAAAATAATCAACTTTAACAGATATATATTTAAAAACTCTTTTCTAAAATTCATTAAATCAAAATCACATTTAATACAATCAAAACATGTAGTGGGATGTGGTTTATTAAAAATATCAGCTAATTGATATTTTGTATTTACAAATTCTAAAGATATATCCTTTTTAAGAATCTAACCCCATAAAAATGTTGCCTTATATCAGTATTCTTTGTCCTAGAAAGACATAACGTTTTTTTTACATATTTACACCACTATTATTATCAAATATAATAGGTATATAATTAAAACACAGTCCAAAATCCAGTAGAGTGTTTTTTATCCACAACACTTGTTCACAGCAACTTCCATTAGAAGCATATTCTGTCTTCGCTGTTGATAGGGAATTTATGTGTTGTTTCTTACTCAACCATGATACTAAATATTTTCCTAAAAAGTGATTGGTTTATAAGGTGATTTTAACATCTAATCTATAACTTCCAATGTCATCATCTGAATAAGAAATTAAATTAAAATTAGATGTTTTGGGATAAAGAAGATGTTCAAAAATATTCTCTTCTGAATATCTAAAAATACATTTAATAGTAGAAAGATTAGAATCATTGGAAGTTAACTAAAATATAGCACATATAAATAAAGAAAACAAAATATCGGGTCTACTATAAGTAATATATAATAAATTACCAATCATACATATATATCAATTGTTTTAAACATGATTTCTAGCTTCAAACAAATCATTATTTATATTGGTACACATAGTAGTTGTATAATTCTAAATTTTTTATAGTCCAATCCTTTTTAAAAAATCAATAATATTTTTACATTGATTTAAAAAAAATTGTAATCCTTTGGATAAATTTGAGATATTAAAATTAAATTCATTTATCCCATCATACTCAATTCAAATTATTTTTACATTATATTTGAAAAATCATTACAAATATTTTTATTTGTCGAGCCACACATTAAATCATCAATAAAGATTTTTACTAATAAAATATTAGAATAAACTATTTTCTTAAAAAGAGAATGATTTACTAATCCTATAAAAAATATATTTTTTAAAAAAAAAGAGATTAATCATTTATACCATGCACTAGGTTCTTGTTTAAGTCCATAGAGATATTTTATTAGTTTAAAAACAGATTTTGGTTCATAAGGGTCTACAAAATCAAGGGATTGTTCAACATAAACATACCCCATTAAATAAAAATTTAAAATTTCATATTTAACATCCATATGATGAAATTTAATATTCAAATGAGATTTATAATCTAAAATGATTCTAATGGCTTCTAATCTTGCAATAAGGGAAAATGTTTCATCATAATATATACCTTTTTCCTAATTATATCCTTTTTCTAAAACTCTATCTTTCTTTCTAGTTATGATCCCTTGATCAACTTGTTTATATCTAAAGATCCATTTGGTTCCAATTAATATATAATAGGATTTTCTTTCTACTAAATCTGAAACTTCATTTATTTTTAATTTTTTGAGTTCTTCTTGAATTTCTAATAGAAAAATATCATCTTCTAAATCATCTTCAATATATCTAGATTCCAATAGAGATATAAAGGTAGAAAAATAAACTAGGATTCCTGCATTTTTTCTTGTTCTAATTCAAATATCTAGGTCTCCTAAAATACTTTTTAAAGGATGGTTATTTAGGGTTCTGGAATATCTCAATAAGAAACTCTTAGGTTCTTTAGTTTAATGTTCACTTGAACTGGACGTAATTTTATTTATATCTTGTTTAAAAAGTACAATTAGGATATTCAAGTCTCATGTTTTCAAATGAATCAATAATTTCATCTGTTTGATATTTTTCTTTAATGAATGGTTTTTTTCATCGAGGATGACATTGATTTATTCTTCCACAATCCTCGACTTTTTATTAAACACATTGTAGGCTTTAGATGTATCATAATATCCAACAAATATTAAATAATAAGAATTTAGATTTAATTTACCATGGTTTTCTTCAATATTAAATATATACACCTTGCAGCCAAAAAATTTATACTGTTTTACTTTAGGTTTTATCATATTTCAAAGTTTCTAGGGTGTGTTTATAATTATTGGTCTTATTAAAACTCTATTATTGATATAAAAATATGTAGAAATAGATTTTTTTATATGTAGGTAGGAATATTATATTTAAACATCATAGTCCATTCCATTTAGTAAAGTATTATTTCTTTTCTTGGATCAATCCTATTTTTTAGGTGTTCTTGGGGTAGAGAAGGTTTGTTTAATACCTAGATTTGAGAAAATATAATTAAATTCATGATCCTCAAATTGTCCACTAGGATCAATTCTCAATGATATGTTTTTAAAATATTTTTCATTTTGAACAATTTTTTAAAAGCATTCAAAAATAGTGATTGCTTCACTTTTGTGTTTTAGAAAATGAACCCAAGTAAATTTAGAAAAATAATCAACTAAAATATAAACATATAATTTTCCAACCAAACATGCTACTCTGGATTGACAAAAAAATCTATATGAATAAATTCAAATGGAAAATATGTATCAATTTTGTAAATAGATTTGAAATAATATTTTTGTTGTTTTCTGATTTGACGTACATCACGGAATCAATCATATTCAACCATAATATTAGGAAAATAAGAAACTAATAATTTCTTATATTATTTATTTAATGAATATATATTGCAATCTTTAAATATTCTTTTCCAAATCCTTAACTCCTTTTCCTTGGTAGTTTAAAAATTCACATTATGATTACATAAGGAATTAATACACAAAGAATAATCATTTTCAGATCATGGTGCTTTAAATTTATGTTGTTTATCTTTGAAAATAGAGTAAAAGTTGATAGAAAAATCTATATAAAATCCATCATCAAAAAGTTGAGAGAACTTGTTATTTTTTTCTTTAACCCTTTCAAACATTGAAATATTTTTATAGAGATAGTCTATGGATCTCCAACGATTCTTACTCTAATGATATTTCCTTTTACATTGTTAACAAATGTGACTACTCCTCCATTACCCCCCCCCCCTGAATGGCCCAAAGGCCGTAAATTTTTATGACTCTCTACTAAAGTATATAGAACAACCACTTTCCATATATCACATATAATATTTTGTTCATATGGAATGTTTTCTACAATATCATTTAAACATTAGTTTATTTTGGTACATATATTTTATTGGGTCTAGTAATGTCAATGATAAATTGTATAGTAATCCAAATTGGTCAGATCTTTGCAATGTTTTAATTATCAGTTTCTTCAGTTATATTTTTTAAAGATAAAATCTATTTTAGTACCACTAATTTGAGGATATCTAAAATAATAGTTGTTAGTGTAATGACCTTTTATTTCAAAAAAATAACAACTATCATTATTTGAATTGGGTAAAAATAGTATTTAATTAATTTCGGTTTTTCACCCTTTCATCTTATCCCAAATATGTCTTTTTTAATAACATTATTCCCATGAATCCCATTAAATTCTTTTTATCTTTTTTGTAAAAATAATAGAAGAACGTTTATATGATTCCACTTCATCCTGTAATTTTTTAGCCTTTTTTCAGGATCAATACAGTGTGATATGGATGAGTTTAATTTTTTCCATTAGATCTTAATGTAGTTTTATCATAGTGTCTCTTTCACCTAAAACAACATTATTTATATTTTTTAATGATATATGTTTCTTAATTAAAGTATCATAATTCTTTTATCAAAAAAATAACATATTTCACTTCTATAATATAATAATATTCATTCAGTTTCCTACATGAACAACTAACTGATTCAGAGGTGGAAGAATAATATGTATATACCTATTCTTCTTCAATATCCATAAATCAAATATTAGCTTTGAGACTTTTTGGCTCTTTCTCGGAATCATATTTTTAGGATCTTCTACATTCATAATATACACTCGATGTAACTTTAATAACTCTTTTTCATTTATTCCCATAATTATTATTTTTATAATACTGTCATTATATCCTCTTTCATTCAACATTCAATTGATAGAAATCAGATCTGATGTGACCAAATGTTTTGAATTCATAGAATATTACTTCATGAGGTTTTATTTCATCTTTCATGAAGTTTTTTATAAGGAATTCATTCTTCTTATAGAATTTGTAAATTTTTCTAGTTAGCAAAATCAGTTCCATTTCAGAATATGAGGAGTCTAAATTTTTGTCAGTTCTAACTTCCTGTTTTATTTCTTTGTTTCTTCTATTAAGATGTCTCTTTGATAGTAGTATTTTCCCTTTTTACTATAATAATTTTATCTTAAACATTGTCTTTAATTTCTTATTCATGCATCACCAATGTTCTAATAAGTTCCTTCTTTTTCAAATTCTTTTCTGCTGATGAATTTTAGATAGCCACAAATATTCAATTAAATTTTGAAGGTTAGTACTCTAAGTACATTTAATGCTTGATCTGATTTACAGATGCAATCTAACAATGTTGTAAATTTTTTAACAATATCATTTAACCGTGCATTAATCATTTTGATACTTTCACCATCAAACATTCTTAAAGATTCAAACTATTGATTATATGTAGTATATCTCAATAGTTTGATGTTTTTTTCCTTCTTATGGATAGCTATTGTATTTCATAATTGAGAGTCATTAGGTAACTATTATACTTAATTTCATTCATCATGTCCAAGACCAGAGATAATAGTATTCATTACATTTGAATTGATTTCATATATGACCTCTATTTCATCATTCCATGTCTTTGGTCTTTTAGGAATCACATAGAGAATGATCATATTTGAATAAAAATTGAAGCATAGATTCTTGAGATAAATTATTATAAAATATTTTCAATATACATAGTTTTCACCATTTAAGTATGGAGCACAAACCATAGACATTCATTCTTTTGGATCATTAATTTAAGTCATCTTTGTATAGACCTTATTGTTTTTAAGCATTCTATAGTTTTATCATAAAATATCACGTCTCATACCAATTGTAAGGTCAGAATAATAAATAGATAACACAATAGGGGTTGAATTGTGTCTTTTAGATAAACATCACAAATTTAATGTTTGAATTAATTTTTTATTTATAAAGATATGAGAATATTTCTTTTGTATGAAATATGAGCAGCGGATAAACATAAAGAAGGAACACAATAATTTTATAGTGGTTTGGGGTACAAATATCCCCTAGTACACTCCACAAATACTCAATCTGTGAGCTTGGTGAATTTCACTATAATTTTCCTCTTAAAACTACACATTCGAATCCACAAGTCAGTGTAGGCAGTTTACACCTTTACAATCATGGATAAACAGATCCTGTTGGTTCATTTATAAGGTACCAGTTAAAATCATAACTTATTATAATAAGATGATACTTCTCCACAACTGATTATGATCAGTTGATAATTTAATAAATCCAAATAGATTGATTTATTGATTGTCTGGGTGGATCTTCACAATTATAGAGGCCACAATTAGCAGTAGATGGGACTTCTTCTTTTGAAAATAAAATTCTTCATGGAAGAGTATCTCTTATGTGATCATAGTTGTAATTTATCATCAATTTCAATAATAAAATAGTACTAGTACTTTAATAGTAGTACTAGGTTGAAATATGTAGAAATTTCAATGTGTATCCTCTTTAGAAAATAAAAAAGTCAATCGCATGATTCAGTAGAACAGTAAAACATATTCACAAGAATACAGTTGAATATGTGAGTGTATCTACGTATATTTACAGAAGAAATTATGATATAATATATTGAGTAGATATCTTTCTTTGCTATTCCATATCCAATAAAATAACTTGATATAATGCATATATTTAAGTAAAAAATAATTATGGGAGTTTTAAATTCCCTTAAAAATGAAATTTATTTTCTATGAAGAATACAGTTCATTGAATCAATCATAATGAGCTTCGAATTGGACATCAAAGAGCTTTTCTAAAATCTTTAAATCTGTCCAGACTAGTACAGAAATATCGGATAGAATTTCTTATTTAAATTTCGAATGTTGAATATTCAAATGTGTGGTTTCATCATAAAACATAAAAATAAATAATATATGGTTGAACTACATAGCATTCATTATCAAAACATATGGCTGACAGTGTAATGTTAATCATAAAAGTAAGGTTCATGATCCTTGTAATTGTTTGGAAAATTTAGGGTTACTTACTTATGTAGGGTTTCTTAACAATACTTTTTTGAAAATGGAGGGTTGATGATCTATACGTACTATTCTAAACTTAGGGTTAATTCCTTGTGGGATATTTAAAAAATTGGATGTATTCCTTACATTATATTTATCCATATAGGTTATGAAAAGTGCTTATAGAAATCATAAAAAAAATTCAAACATTGTAATGATTCTTTATTGGGAATTAAAATCTTGAATATAATTCCAAAATAAATATTGAAATGAGTATTAATTTCAAAAAATGCACTTAAATTAATTTCATTAGTAAAAAAAGCATATTTGTGAGCATCAAAATTAATAAGATATATAGAGTATTTTTGAGACAATACATGCCACACAATATGTTAAATTAAAAATATTTAATTCTAACCCTATGTATACAAATATGTTGTTATAAAATTTCATAAGATGTTAATCTTTGTGAACAACATTCCTCTCAACTTATTCCTCCTCCTTTTTCACTCTCAAGAATAAATGTTCTTCTCAAAGGTGTTTGGTTGTAGTTGTGTCAAATAGGATTTTAAATCTAATAAAGAAAAGGTGATTACATGGATTATACAGTTGTGTATCCACCCAAATAAAGAGTTGAAGCATCCCATATAGGTTGGGTAATGAAGCTATGTTCATTGGAATAGCTGGATGGATAGATTCCTTGGATCCACACCTGAAAAAGGATCTATCTTCTGAACATACCGTTTGACATCTTATATTGTTCTGAATTATATGTGTTATATAGGTTAAAAATAGTTATTATATCTATCCAATTTGTGGTTAAGTTCAATTTAAATGGCTTGGTATTGATATAATAAGATACGCACCACACCTAGTTGAATAATTTTATCAAATACTCTATTTAGAGTGTACTTATGTGATACAACATCTCAAAAATGTGGTTGAAAAGTTTTGAATTACTTTGATAATTATGATAATCATTTTTTGATGTGTCGAGGTTATTTTAAGATGTTGGAAATGCTTTAATGAAACTAGAATCCATTGGATGATATTTTCTGAAATATGCAATTCAAATTAAAAAATTGGCTAATCCCAGATTGTAAGGCTTTTCCTGTATGAGTGTATGACTTTTCTAGGATAATAAGGCATTAGGTTCTGATTTTAAGTCTTTTTTTCAACCACATGTCTCAATTTTATAACATTATATTATAATAAAATTGATAATGGAATGATTTAAATACATTAGACAAAATGTATGCCTTTATCAAAAGTATTCATTGTAATTATTTTAGTTAGATCCTTTAACATCATTTATCATGACACTTGGTGCTATGGAAAACATTTATTCAAGGAAAGAGTGTAATTATTTAAAATTTTAATATAATACTTATTCTACTGATCATTAGTCATTGAAAATAATTTTTTATTGAACATAATCCATTCAATACCATAGTAGAAAAATTCAATACATATGAAACTTTTGATGTTATACTAGATGAAAAATCATGTTTTCCAGGTTTAATATGATGATGAGTAAATTGAACATGGATGATGAAAGTGTTTCTCAATCATTATATAGACATAACAAACACCTAAATTAGTGTTTCATCTAAGATTGAGATGAAATAGAAGTTTATCCACAACCATGGAAATGGAATATCAAATCATAATGAAAACGGGAGTATCCAAAATGTGTTGAATCTGATGAAATTAAAATATAAATATTCTTGTGCTGTGATTTTATGTTTAAAACATCATGAATCTTATTCAATCCATGATATAAGATTTCTCTTGAGAAAAATATTTGATGATCTCCTTTTTATGCATTTATTTATGCTGATATTGAATTTATATTTTTTTCAAGAATAATGTATATGAAGACACACTGTTGTTTCCCATTCATAAAGTCTTTGACTAGTCATTTATGAATGAATCAAAGAAAATCCATCCAATATAAATGTAAATAAAAAATTTCTTAAACTATAATTATATGAAAATTTTCAAGTATTCATCAAGAATTGAGATGGATGGATGGACAATTTTTAAGAATGAATGCTTGAGGAGATGACTATAAAGCTAAAATGTTGTAGATGTGGGATTATCTGAGATTAAATGTTGAATTATTTTTATGGATATTATCATACTATATAATGAGTTCAATCAATGTATATAGTTTTTTATATTAATGTTTAGTGGTTTAAAATAAAATGTTATTTCATTAGAAGCTTTCTAAAGGGGAAGATAATGCAAATCCCAGTGTAGAATATCTAATGAAATTTTATATTCATGTTCTATAAATGACAAGTATTAAATAAGTGCATTCTTGGAATACAACTTGAGTGGAAAATTAAATACATGGGAATACATGGGAACCTGAACTGGGTATTTTATCATGGTTCTTTTGTTATAGAAGTTGTTTTTCCCATCAATATACCTTTAATGGAATTTTAATGCATTAATGGTCCACTCATATATGTGAGTGGATGTGAAGATTGTGTGGTGGGGGATATGGAAAATGAAAAAATAAGCACTACTACTAGTGTGTGTGATTGAGATTAAGGAATCCAAGAGAACTAATGAGATCTCAAAGGAGAAGAATAAGTTGGAGAATTCATTGCCATTGGTAACAAAGAAGAAGTTAATAAAAAGGGGAGAATGTGTGGTTCTTATGAATCATACTGGTTCTTAATTAATGTTATCACATTTTTTTGGTGTGATAAAACATATTTTATGTTAATGAGGCCATCATAGATTCTAAATAATAACATAATTCTATGATATTTTATAGACCATGTTTCATGTAATACTTTTTTCAAGAGATAAATGTAGTAGAAGACTCTAAAGATTTTAGGAATTAGATTTCTTTTATTTCTTCAACAAATCCCCTAGACAGATTGTGATAAATTTCAAAAAGATTATAGAACTAGGGAACCAGGGAGTGCTAAAGACTATGTAAAGTAGTATTATGAAGTCTTCACTTGTTTAAAATAAGAGAGTCTTATTAGCTATGTAATATGTTGAACCTTATTATTTAATATTTTTGATGAGGTTATAGGAAATCCCTTTTCTAAACTAGTATAATTATGGATTTGATTATAGTGAAAAATATTTAAATCAATCAGAGTTTACAAGATAAGGAGTAGGCCTCCCATATTAGAGTCGAACAATGTGTAGATACCACATGAAAATATCATTTATATTTACAAAATGAATTTGATTGTGTATTTTTGAGTAAAATATATCAAAACCCTTAAATTCGTTAAACAATGACATGGGTTCAAATATCAAATGTAATAAGATAGAAAAGACATTGGTTTTTGGAAAAATTTAGATGAAACCTCATTCAACCCCCACCCTCTCATGTGTTTTTTCACTGTCTATTGGTAATATAAAACCGTTATAAAAGAAATAGATTACCTTCAATTGGATATTTTGGATAATTAAAATTTTTATCATATCATTGCTTTCTAATGGCAAGGATTGAAAATTTTTCCTAGTCAATTTATATGTTATTTATAAAGTTCATATTTCATATGTTTTAAGAACACCCTTAAATAGAAGAAATTGATCCCTGTACTGATTCTACTAAAATAAATACTTTGGATAATAACATTATAAATAAGATAAAGAGATAAGAGAATAAGTTAATGAATAATAGAAATGTGTATGTGGAACAACCACTAGCTAAAGCTAGTTATTTGGTATGTATCTTGATAAACATATTGATAATGATTCCTTTAGTGAATTTAGATAAAGATATGGAATATATTATTTTAATGATTTTATTGTTGAAATTTTTTCATAAGTTTACAATTAATTGTAAAATTATATTGAAATAGTTTTTTTAGATGTGTTCTCATATAACAAGGGACAGGTTGAGGAAAATTAACATCTAGATAATGTGGTTAATGAAATGTAAAAATCATTGGCAGAGAAGATGAGTTGATATAACACTCACACAAAGATCTTAAATCCAAGGATGAATCATCCATTATTTTCAATAAAAATATTATTTATTTGATGAATAATTTAATTTAGTTTTTAGTTAAAAATAAATAGTTAAGGATTTTTTGAAGGAGGGGGTCTATGAATCGGAGAATCTTTACAATGTCTCTATGAATATAAATTCTACCCAGTAGGAAGTATATTCAACGGGGATAAAAAAGAATGATTATTTTATGGGTGAGATAAAAAATGAAAAAGGGTAAAATTCATAAGTTGAATTATTTTTGGAAAACATATTGAAATCATTATAATATGATTAGAATTCTCTCTACATGAACGGTCTAGAGCAGGAAATCAAATAGAATGGTCTTGAAGAACAAGATAGAACTTACCAATCTATTAAGAAAAAACTATGATTACACAAAATAATTATAATTGATACCTATATCAAATATTTTTCAAAATTTTGGAAAAACTTTCTTGAGATTAACTAGATAATGATCCACATCATTATCATGGAAAAAAGCATCGCGCAACTCAGTAAAATATGATAAATCTAAATCAATATTTTATAGAAGTGCATGAAAATTAATATATTAACATAAAGGATAAAAATAATAATATATACCACAATATTTCAAGTTTAGAAGTGAAAATTTATATAATGAAATGTTCTCTATGTGAAACCCAAAAGGATTGGACTTTCACTCAAAATCAGCAAGGTAAAAAATCTAGACAAACAACACCAAAAATGAAAAGTACAAGGATGATTAGAAATTGTTTGTTCTATTTGATATTTGAGAATAAGGAAATGTATTTCTATTACAACATGTAAATATATATAAATTATTAAATTTCAAAATAAAGGTATTTTTAATAAATTTGAAAACCATTAATAAATTACCATACTTATATATAATATGGCAACCGTGTCTAATGGGAAAATATCTGGAAGATTGAATATTTTTGTGAAATGTGAAACATTTATGGTCAAACATTCATAAACTGTGACACAATCTATCCAATTATCATCACATACTAATGAAAATATATAATCACAACTATCTGAGAAGTGGGTTATGAACTAATGTATTCATACCTTGGGAGAAAAATTTGTGAATAAGATTGATAAAATAATTTTACCCAAGACGATAATGAAGAGTTCCCATATGGATGTTCAAACTAGAAGTAATAGGTTATTATAATATTCTAATATTGGACACACCATGTACCATTATAATATGGAGATGAATAAAAATTTTAATAGGTTAAAACAATAATTTAAAAAGGAATGAGTCCATGAAATACATGGAAGGATTGGGATGGATGTTAGAACTCCTTGTGATGTGTATCCAAGATATGAAAAGGAAATGTTGATGAATATGTATGGGGAAGTGGAAACATTATTGGAATAGGGATATCATGTGTATGATTTTATTTCCTATATTATTTAAAGAGTTAAAGCACTGGTGAGCTCTAAAAAATGATGTTGCAATGAAGTCCACACATGAAAGGGACAATGTACTTGAGATTACATATATACTCACTATATCGCTAGATCAGTTGGAGTTGGCTAGAAATAAAAATAAATCTAAAATTAATTCCACTACTCTATTTTATAAAATTCATACGCTCATTCCAGATAATAAAATTTTCATAAAGGATGGGAGCTCATGTTTCCAAAAGGTGAAAATAGATAGAATATTCAGGGTGAAGAATTAATGAAGACATCTGTACATTTTAGATGTACACGAAAAGGAGTTTCCAATTGTAGATATGTTAATCATAATGAATAGAAACAATAAGATACTCCCTCATAAATTATACATTTAGAGGTGTTTTAATGATTACTAGAGAATATGATGAATATTGAAGAGTATAATATTAAGGGGGAAATATTTTGAATCTATCAAATATTTAATAAATTTTATTGAATCTAGAAATCTAGAGAGACCCTTAAAAATGTGATGGTTGATGTATGATTTTATTAAATCATTCATATTATAACCTTTAAATATTATTTTTATCAAGGGGTGTTTATCTAACTAATTGGTTAATACCAAAAACATGATATGTTTTGATATATTTGTTCAAGTATATATAGGTTCCAAAATTTTCTTGAAAACCCATGTGAGTTTCACCAAAAATGTGAAATCTAGAAATTGGTAGGACAAGAGGTGAAAAAATTAATAGTATGATAATCTAATATTGTTTTTATTACCTTAAATAAATTGTTGTCCATGTTTACTTAGAGTTGATTACTTGATGGAAAATAGTTAAGAGAAATGTGATAAAATGTTCTTGTAAAATAATGCAATGATATTATAATGTTCTTACATATTGGGGAAGAAATGGATCCGTAACCGGATAATGAAAACAATATAGAACAAAATATTTTTTGAGAATCTACAAAAAAATAGTAGTGATAAAATAATAAGGAAATATAAATAAGTATGTAGGATTTTATAATCCCAGTTTAGAAAAACCATGTAAAAAACTACACCATGATACGCCTCAATATTTTTTTGATAGTTGTCTCCTGAAAACAATTCACCCCTTAGAGATATAACCTAAACATGAAACATCATTGTGGAACCTCCAATTATCCATTGCACAGCCTAATTCATTGCTACTCCATGATGCCCACTAACTAAAATCCATTATGCATGTTTCCCACTTTTTCCCTTCTAATGAACTCATATTTTATTATATATATCCCATTGAGTTGTTTCCTCTATCTAAAGGGATTTTTTATACATTTTATTATATAAAAAATCCCATCAAAAATGAAAAATTCACATTCATCTTTTTAATGAAAATAATTTGTATAAAAAATATCCCATTTTATATTCATCTAAATCTGGTAAGCAGTGATTAATGGTGATATATTTCACTCAATTACAATTTAATTGGGTTAATAGGGATAATATGTAATCGGAATATTTCATAATTAAAGGATTTTGTTTATGGGGTAGAATATGTTTTTTAAATCCTCCTAGATAAATATATCATAGGGAGAGGAAATTGATTAACAATATTCTTTTAAATTTCAATTTCAATGTCCCTTCGCCCGGTTCTTCCTCATGTGACTAAGCCAAGTTGACTACTAGACCTCATAAAAGCCTCCTCAAACATCAAATTCATCTATATATAAGAGAGGGTAAATGTAATATTATGGTGATACTATACCCTCTGGTAAAAATATTCAATAAATGAGGAAATCATGGAAATAATCAAACATGCAACCAAGCCGGATAAAGGAAAATACTAAACAATCCATATAACAATACAAACCATGTAATGACATGTAGAGTGTAACTTAATTACATGCTGAAGGTTATATAATTTAAAGACTAAATAGTCTCAATAAAATACTATCCAAGCTATAACCAATCTAGAAAGAAATCAATCAATATACGGTCTATTTCCCTTGTCTAGACCTACATCCATGAAATCATCCAGCGTACCAAAAAACACCCAAATTGGGTTTGAGTACAAATTATTAGGATGACACCCACTGTGTTTAAATAATCCAATATGATTATATAGTTCAAGTAATAATATGGTAGTGAGGTGTATTAATTTATAAATTGATACAAAATATAAAATCAACCTTCCGACCCTCGGGCTATAGTTTAACACCTTGGGTTAGCCAAACTAGCTTCAACTCTATGTTGGATGTCTCAATCAAGTAGTGGATCTTCCTAGTTTAGGATGGGTCACACATTCCACTTATATATTTTCCTACATCAAATTGAATCTCACATAACATATCTCACGTAATAATATAACACTGGGATCAATTAATATATACTGATACTAGAATCTCTTTTGTCTTGTTGTGGTGCACGTCACCAAGTGGTAATGTGAAAAATATCATGGGGATCCATGTGAATGTCCAATATTTGATTCATTTACATAGTCCAGTGGAATAATAACATAACATGGGTAATGTAACCATATCATAGGAATATATGTGAATGTCTGATGTTGTATTCTATTACATCTTCACATGGAATAATACCATACCATGGGTGAAGTAACCAATTTGAGTGGTTGATTTATTACATCTAAACAAATCACCATCATGACATCTCATGTGACAGAGGAGTAATAAATTATGAAAAATTCATCCAACAGAATAATAAGAAACCCAAAAAATTTTAAAAGTCAATTTGTGGATTCTCCATCATCTGAACAAATCACATGTAGTATTAATAATATTACCAGACATCAAAATATTATCAACTTATTAAAATCAATGTTGGTATATTATTAAAATTAACAATTTATAGTCCATTTATACTCAATTTGTGGATTATCCTTCATTAGAAATAGTCACTGATATAATGATATTCTTATTTATGATTTATCACAATTCACATGCAATTCCAAATTCTTGTTGTTAACACTACTAGTTAATTACAATTTTAGTGGAAAGCTCACCTCTCAGTTTCCCTATAACAACCCTTATCTTTTTTTCACATTAATAAATGATTTATAAAATATTATTCCACTTAATAAAATCCATAATATTGAAAATTATATTGTCTTTGGGAATTAGGTAAATTACATATCAACTTAAAATAATGAAATACAACATATTTATTGAGAACTTCATTAACATACTTGTACTTACAGTTGCATGGGAAAAACATGTGGCATACTTAAGAAAGGGGTGAGCTACAAATCCCAATAATGTAATAAACATGGAATAAATTGAATAATGTAATACATGTTGTATAGAAGTAATATTAATGGGGAAGAAAATTATTTAGGATCTTAAACATGAATAATGAGACATGATATAGCGTAATAACATAATGGAAACATGAGAAATGATGCCAAATCTTACAACACTGCATCTGAAACCTAGGTCAAGGATAACTACCATTACATCACAAAGGAAAAATTTCCATAAAAGAATCGGGTTTAGTCCTCATCCCAACATGACGTCACATGAGACTAAACATTACCCAATGCATTGGAGCACTGTAAAATTCTAGGCACATTTTGCACTTTCATTTCATTCTCATGATTATGTTTTCCACATAGATCATGAATCATGGAATAATTTTTCATCAAGTTTTATTACATGATCAAGTATTTTGGAAGAAATAAATTTATGTCCCTAATAAAATAATTATATTCTCATAAAGGTGAAAACACTTGATAGGAATTGGGTATGGGTATTCACTACACTTTTTTGTCATGGAATCCCACTATGAAATTTTGGAAACATAACGGGGGAACAAAAATGATCATGTGAGGGATTATTGATATTTAAAGGGTAAAATAAAAATTAAATATCCTATGGGAAGTATGAGGAATTTGTAAAATCACACCCCAAACATTATTAATTGAAAATAAAAGGGCATAAAATTTAGATGATTCTGGAATAATGGGGAGAAAGAGAGGATCCCTTACTAGAGTGTGTGATGAAAAATGATTGGGAGGAGCCTCTTGAGAGCATGGTAGAACATTGGGAAAACAATAGATAGGGGAAACAAAATTATGGACGTCATAAAAGGTGTTTGAGTGAAAATAAGTGGGTTCTTGGGTGCGGTTGTATAAGAAATGTGTGCGGAATTCTTTATCATTTCTCAATCATTGGTTTTGGACTCTATATAATAAAAGAACCAAAACCACAAACCTGACCATGTTTTTTGCTAATTTTTTCTCTTAAATGGGATTTGATTTAATTACGTTATATGTATTAGGTCATAACATAAAAAATACCCTTTATTAGATGGAATTGAGTAATACTCTTAACGAAATGATTTTAAAACCATAAAATATATTAATGGTTTTGGAGGATTCATAATGGTTGTATAAAATTTATAAACAAAATTATAAATTTAAATTATTTTAAAGTTAAAATATATATTTTTCGGTGAAAAACCTTTTATAGTATTTATTACATCACTTTTTTTCATTCTTAAGTCATAATACACACCGAATGTTTATACGGTATTTAATTTTTACCTGAATATTCGAATTTCTGAGAAAATTGAGATAATTTCACCATTGTATAATTTCACAGATTTTTTTACAAAAATTGTTTTATTTTTATCACAAACAATTCTAAATATTTCTATTTTTAATTTAAAATTTCGATTCAATATTTGCATTGAAATACTAGTTTTTTCGAGAATAATAGTTTTCGATCCATATAAAGATTATTTTTGAATTCATAATAATTATATGATCATTTTTATTTGATAAAAATTATTTCATAATAATATTTTAATAAATTAGAATTTATTTAAAAAATACATTAATTATTCATAATAATTTCTTTAAATGAATTTTTAATACTACCCAAATATACTATTTTTGTTTTGTTGTATAAACATTTATTTAATAGGTAACAAAATATAATGAAAATGAATACATTTTCCTAAAAAAATAATTTAAATACTTGTATATCTTTGATATTGATACATATATCCTTAATACACTACAAAACTCTATAAGAGTAAGGTGTGTGATAGTGATACTTTAATGGGGTGGTTCGGCATAAATGCTTTGGGTAATGATCTAGATGAGCATAAACTTATCTCATTAATTATTTCACTTGTGCTTATATTGATATATCCCATATTAAGATTGGTATAGAGAAATTACATGTGATTATATGTCCCTATGATTCTTTAATAAATTCACTTCATAGGGTATGATCCTACTGGTTGAGTCCATCACTTCCTTTATATGTTTCCTTTGGATTCATTAAAACCCTATATTTATACTAATCATGTGATAACAGTTCTAAAACTATATTATCTATAGAAATGATTCATAATTATCATTAAATCCCATATTATATAATAAAACTGAAAACATTCATTTTTTTCTATTACCATATTACATAATCAGGCATTTAACTAAATCACAAACTAAATTTTATTTATAATAGTTCGGGTCATTGAAATCTAATCCCCTTCAGAAATTTTACCCTTGAAATTTTCTTTTCCAACACTAAAATAGTTGATTGTAAGTTTTTTTCATCACTTCCTTCAATTCCCATATTTCTTCTTCAAAATTGTGGTTTCTGCACAACATTGTGACCAGTTTTTTGTCTTATTTTATTAAATTTAGACCCTCTAATCTAAGATTTGAACCGGCTACACCTCATGTGAGGTATGATTCTCCAAAGGTACCACCACTGAATTGAGTACATGTGATGGGTCTGGTGTGAACATCCTTAATAAGGATACATGGAATACACCATGTTCTTACGATATGTTAGTTGGGAGTCCTATTAGATAGGCCACCACTTTTATGTGGTCAAGGATATCAACTGGGTCGATATATCTTGGCCTATGACTTTCCTTGTTACCAAATCCCATGAATTTATTCCATAGAGATATGCAGAGGAATACAATGATTCCAACATCAAACTCTCGGTATCATCAAATATTGTCATCATAGATCTTTTTTTACTTTGAGCAATGTTAATGTGTTTTTGAATAGTCATGATAATTTAAACTATTTACTTGACCATTTTAAGAACTAGTAGTTTGAGATCCCCAACATCATCCCAACATGCATATGTTATACACCAATTCCCATAAAAGGCTTCATAGTGATCCATTTGTATGCCATAGTGAAAACTGTTATTATATGAGAAATCAACCACAGGATGATGTTATTACCATTATCCTTTGATAATAATTGATCATGCTATCAACATGTCCTCAGGTGTCGGGATAGTCCAATCAGATTGGAAATTTTTTTGAGGGTGATAAGACAAGATGAAGACCAAATTAGTATTTATATCATGTTGGATAATCTTCCAAATCATTTACATAAATCTTGGGTCTCAATGATATAATATATATTGTAGTGTTCCTTGTGGTCTCACAACTTCTTTGATGTATATCCTTGAATGTTGATCGAGTGGGAAGTCCTATCGAATCACAATGATGTGTACAGTCTTTACAAGACTATCCACCACAAACCAGATACCATTATTTCATCTTGATGTATTGGGAAGTCCAATGAAAAATTCCATATTGATATATTCCCATTTCTATATAGGTATGTGTAATGGTTGAATAATCCCAAAGGGTTCTTTCCTTTCATCCTTCACTTGCGGACATACAAGACATCTTAATATATATTCCCGGATCTCCTTCTTCATTTTTCCCACTAATAATGATATAGAATATATCAATTAATTTTTCAGCATCCACGATAGATATATAACGTCGATATATGTGCATCATCCAACATCTCCTTCATTAACTACGGATTTTTGTGGTACACATAGTCATGACCCAAATCTCACAACACCTTAATCATTAACATTGAACTATGGGGGTTTCCCTTTTCATATAGATTCATCTTTATTATTCAATCCAAAATCATTTCTTTTAGCATCCTTTATCTTCACAAGAATGAATTTTAGAGAAATCATCTGTGAAAGGATTTATTATGTTCCCTCCATTATGATTCTCATGTCAAAATTTTCAAAATCAAACAGGATAGGATGCTTCTCAACTATCATCGATGATAATATTTTCAAATCCATTATATATAAATCATCTGCCACTTTATTTTTATTCCTAGGATGGTAGTAAATTGAGAAATAATAGTCCTTGATCAGCTCAAACAAAATTCATTGGTGGTTATCCATCTCTTTTTTGGGAATATATGCTCGAGTCTTTTAACATACAAATATATTTCACACATCCCTAGAAATAGATAATGTATCTACATCATCAAAGATAAGATCACTACATCCAACACCATATCGTGCATTTCGTAGTACTATTTATGAACTGTAGACTTCCTTGAATGATAGTCTATGACTTTTTCTTTTTCTATTCACACACATCCCAAGCCCTACATAGATGCAATGATGAATACCATGAATATTTATCCACTTATAGGTAATTTAATAATGGTGAAGTGATAACTATCCTTGCCAAATCCTTCTAGATCTCTCCATATTCATCATTCTAAGAAACCATGACTCCCTTCAAAGTTATCTTAGTTAGAGGGTTTACAAATCAAGATATATTTCTCAAAAATTGATGATAGTACCCTCCTAATCCATTGACATAATGGATATCTATCACATATGTTGGCCACAACCATCCTAAAATTGATTCTATCATGGAAGGGTCCTTATATATCCCACTATTAGTGATGATATTCCCAAATAATAGGGCTTCCTTCAACTAGAAATCACATTTTTTCACTTGGATTATTGCTTCTCCTTTTGTAATGAATTTATAACAGCATTCTGATGCTCCTCATGATCCTCCTTTAATTTTGAGTATATTAGATTATCATCTATGAAGACTACAAAAAATATTTCAATGTAATCTATAAAGAATCTATACTTCAATTCCATGTGTATTTTTGGAGAATTAGTAAGAAAAAATGGAACTACTATGAACTCATAGTGACCATACCTTATACAAAAATCAGTCTTGGGGATATCCTCCTTTTTCATCCAAACATGGTTAAATTACAACAATAGATTCACATTAGAGAAGTGTTGGGCTGCATTTAGAAGATCAAAAAAATAACTAATCGGTGGAAGGGGATACTTGTTCTTTATCATGATCTTCTTGAGCTGATGATAATCAATGAAAATGTACATTCACCCAACATTCTTCATGATGAAGAGGAATGATTCTCCATATGGTGAACCAGTTAGGCGTATGAAACCTTTAACTAGATTTTTCTATAGTTGATTCCTCAAATCCTCTAGTTCCATAAAAAAATATTTATACGGAGTAATGCATAATGGTAATGCCCCATATATAATCTACATTTAAAATTTAACCTCCTAGCCAGGAGGAAGAAAGTTAAATTATTCACGAAACACATTTGAGTATCCCCACACAATGGTCATGTTTTTAAGGACTATATTTTCCGTAGACTCAATCATTTGATATAGATACTCTTTCTCATACAGAAATAATATCCACACGTGAGAAGTTGGTGCTCGAGAAGATTCATCCTCCACCTTTCACATGTATAGAATCGAAGGAAAATTAATAAAATGAAGAGTGATTAACTTCTCCTGGAAATTTATTTTTGATCTATATAGGGAAATCCAATCCAGACCCATAATTGCATCAAATTCTACTAAAGTGTGTATGAAATTGTTTGTTGGGAAGTTCCACCCACAAATCTTAACAGGGGAGGAGTTATATAACTAGGATTAAATAATTTCACCTTTTTCCATTTCCATTGAAATATTTACGTCTATAATATTTTGTGGTTTTTTAATATTTCAACTAAACATTCACGATATGAAGGAATGTGTAGAACCAGAATAAAAAAGAATTGTTCATTTTTCTTGAATGAATAACTAGTGTACCTATCATAAATCTATTACTGAGATCCTCATTAATGGTTAGGATCAAACAAATCTCACACTTGCAGCCTTGAAGGTTGTCGGTTTTCTTCAAAAACACTTTCCTTATTGAATTGGTTTGAAAAGTTCTCTACTTCCTTGTAGTTGAAGCAATGAAAAAGGCATAGAGGGTTAACTATATCATTACCCTTACCCAATGTATTTATGGGTTTCTCCTATCAATAATCATTTGTTAGGTGTCTTTCCCTCCATCACCTAAATCATTTCCTCATCCCCCTTATGCAATTTCCAGGGTGCTTATTTCCATAATTTTCAAAAGTGGGATGTTTAAATATCATGACACTATTAGATTTTCCCATTGGACCACCATAATTAAACTCCACTTATCATCAATTATCTTCATGATACCCTTTAGATTCTCTAATCTATAATTCATCTTTGAGGGCACATTGGGAAATTTCCTCATATCTATCAAAGTCATAGATCTCCTAGGATTTTTGTAGAAAATATTTTATCCCACCAAAGAAGTGTTAAACATTGCATTAGAGCGTAACAACATTGATATAGGCATATTGTTCATGTCTTGTGATGTTTTCCTCATATTCTCTAATAGATTATTCATATTTTTTGTGAGGAAAAGAAAATACGCTTTCATTTTATGTTATAGACTATGAGGAAAATATTTATTGAAAAAAAATTCCACAATTCCTTCTAACCCATCACATAGATCTCTTCAATTGGCTTTATATTTTTTATCAATGTACACCACCTATAAAATTGTCCCTCCGAAAGTTAAATATTCAATAGAACCTTATCTTCCTAAAAATAATGAAGGATGGATAATATCATCTCAATGGAGTTGATCCACTGTTCTGGGATTAAGGGATCAAATGAACCATTGAATATCGGGGGCCTTTATTATATAAAACACCTAATTGTAGCTCGTTCTTCCTTAGGGGGATTTGGGAACTCTTCCTGATACAATATTCTATTGAAAACTGTATTCATCTGAGGGAGTGTGATTATAAAGTTCGCAATTCCCGCTCCCATTGGGTTCAGAATCTCATTGGGGTATTCATCATATATCCTATCATATTGATTTTTTAATTGATTTCTCATATTTTGGCCATTACGTGCAATAAAAATAAAATTATAGATAATAATTTTTAAACTATTAAACTCATATAAGGGAATCCAATGACATTAAATTGATAATATATAAATGCAATTTATTTCTTTACATATGAATTTTGTGGCTTTAATATATGTTATCCATGATCCATTTCTTATCATAGAATCCTATTACAATTTTTATTACCTTATTAATGGTTCATAAGGAGATTATGAATTTAACAAATAATATATCCCAGAGGTGTCAAACCAGGTGTGCATAAAGGCCTTTTTTCTTGCTCAAATTCTTAGTCGAGTCTAGATTAATGTGCTATTTTCGTGTTTTACCCCTATGTATATCTATTCCAAAGCCACATCCATTGTTAGTATCTAGACATGGATTTATTTTCATGACTAACCACTTACTCTATACTTCACAAAATTTTGGTTTGTTTTCTTATACATAGTTTTCCCCCTAATTCTTTCACAAGATTGTTTATAATCCTCGTCTTCAAAATAACAAAACATTTCATTTGATGCCATCTATAACAACCCATCTCATTATTTAACATTAATAAATGATTTATTACATAATAATACACTCAATACAACCTAGAATATTAATAAGTATAGTGTATTTGTAAATATGGTACATTTCATAACAACTTATAGCACAGAAAAATATCATCTTTATTGAAAATATCTGCAACATTCTCACTCATAAAACAACATGGGATAATCTGGGGATGTATATAAGAAAGGGGTGATCTATAAATCTCAGTGAGGAAATAAACATAGAATAATTGGAATACGGTAATGCATGATATAAAATAGGAATATCCATGGGGTGTAAAAGGTGTGAGGATCTTAAACATAAATAATGAGGCATGATATAGCATGATAATATAAAGGCAATATAGGAAATCTGGTAACAACATAAAACATTGTATCATTATTATAGGTAATGGATAACTGACAATACATAATACTAGAAAACATTCCATGAAGGAATCAGGTTTACTCACTATACAAATATGAAGTCTCAAGAGACTATACATTACCTAATTCTTTGGACCTATATATAATTCCAGGTTCAGCTAGACTTTAATTTCATTTACATACTTAAGTCTTCCATATAGATCATACATAATGTTATTAATTTTTATCACATTTTATTCAATGATAAAAAAGAGTGGAATTAATACATGTGAGTCCCTGAAAAAATAATTACTGGTGCATAAATGTGAACAAACATGCTAGGAATTAGGTATGGGTATTCACTACACTACTTTTGGCAGGGAATCTCATGGGGAAATTTCAACATCATAATGGGGGGGTTACATAAATGTTCAAGGCGGCATAATGATAGTGAAAAGGGAATCTAGTCATTTATAAATCAAAAGTTATATATAGATCGTGTGTAAAACACACCCCAAAACTAGTAATTGATAATAATAGGGCATAAAATGAATAAGAATCTCGAATAAAGGGGAGAATGTGGGGATCTTTTACAATAGTGTGTGATGAAAAATGCTTGTAATGAGATTCTTGAGAGATTTTGGGAAACACGAGATGACTCTAGAGAGGGGATTTAAGAGTGGGGATGATATCCAAGGATTTTTAGTGAAAAATAATTGGATATTTCGTGGATTTATATAGGAAATGAGTTGTGAATTCATTATCATATCCTAAACATAGGTTTTGGACTCTATATGATAAAATCAACCAAACCAAAAGTATTCCAATGGTTGTTTTCTGTTTTTGGGAAAAGGGAGTTGTTAAAATTATTTTATATGGACATGTCTGAAATTAATATAATAACAGCCTTTATAATGTGGAATTGGGTCATACTCTTTAAGAAAGGTTTTTAAAACCTACAAATATATTAATGGTTTTAGAGGATTCATATAGGCTTTATAAAATTTATAACATAAAAATAAAATAACATTATTTTAAGGGGAAAACATATATTTGGTTGTGGATACCATTTATAGTATTTATTACATCACATTTGGGTCATTATGATGTCATGATACACAGTATATTTATATAGTATTTAATTTTTACTATAAAATTCGATTATCTCAAAAAATTATGAAAAATTAATTGTTGGATAATTTCAAATTTATGATTCAAAAAATAATATACATTTTATCAAAAAAAATTATAAATATGATTATTTTTACCATTAAATTCTGAATCGACATTTATTGTGAATTGTTGGGTTTTATCATAATAATAGTTTTTGAACCCTTCTAAATATTATATTTGAATTCATAAAATCTATAAAATCTTTTTTAAATGATAAATATTATTTAATAATAATATTTTATTAAAATATTATATATTTCAGAAATCCATTAATTCATTAAAATTAATTCCTTAATTAAATTTCAATATTACCCAATAATACTGTCTATGTTTTAATTTGTGAAAATCAATATCTTTTATAATGTAACAATAATTGAATGAAAAAACATTCATTATTATATAAAAAAATCACATAATCATATTGTTAGAATCTTGATATATATATATGTGTGTGTTTAATGAACTAGAATAAATGCACATACATGAATTTTTGGGCTTTATAGGGTATGATCCTACTAGTTAAGGTCATCACTTCCATTGTCTATGTCAATTCTATTTGTATAAATCCTATATTTATAATAACCATCTGATCTCTATTAAATGGATATATAATCATTAGTAATGATTCTTAATGGTTATTTAAATATGATATGATATAATAAATCCAAATAGGTTAATGTGTTTTCTATAACCATATTACATAATAAGGCATTTAATTAAATTATAAGGGGATTTATTTATAATAGTTCATGTCGTTACATGGACACGAGTTTGGTCTCGACACCAATGGACCTGGTGGGATCCAAGGGAGGTATAATAATGTAAAAATTAATTTAACAATGAATTTTATAATTATTTAGGTCACATGCATGGGATTTTGGCATGATCACACTTAATAAACAAACTAGAAGTGTTTTAATAGACATTAGGGAGTTATTCGAGACCACCCCCATTAAATTTAGAGTAGAAGATGATGATTCCTCGTCATCTAATGTGTAGTAAGTTTCTTCTTTCCTCCCCTTCAATGAATATTGAAAGTCCTTTCAATACAAGAATATATATCTTTAATCTTTTTGGATAACCTAAAATAGGGTTATTAAAAAATAGCCAAGAGACCGTGGATGAAATAAAGAATTATAAATGAATGCTTATCTTTAAACTCTCAATCCAGAATCCCATGATCCAATGGAAATGTGCTTTTGGATTGGATCGTTTTTAGATGTTTCCTATAAAATTCCTACATTTGAGAGGAAGGGTTCATAATATTAGTAACACATGGAACATGAGATTCAAAGGGTTTTTGGAATGGAACATTCAAGATATAAATTGGGGATTCACATTGAGAATGGAATGACTCCTACATACACCAATAAATCTGTTTCCTCATATTAAAAACCCATGAAAAATAAATCTTCACATTTTGAACCTATTATAATCCATGAGTTTTCAATTCATCAATTCAATCATAATCCATTCAATTATTGAATGAGGTTTTGGGGGTCTATTTTGGAACATTCATGCCTTTCATAGTATCATGGGATTTTCCCAAATAAATTTAAATCATGAATTGAATATCTGTGTTATGAATTTTTTATGTATCAAGACATATATCTCTTTTCTTTTTCCATTGAATAGTGAACCCAACCAAAAATGGTCTTTATCACCTAGGAATAATCCAAAACTAACTAAATACAAAAGGTTTAAAAAAACTCAAAGTGTATCATATATAGAGAATAGAGTATCTTATAACCCCCACCACATAACATCTCAGCCTTGAGCTACGCTCCAAATCGTTTATGAGGGTATCAAAAAAAGTATCACCACTATGTCTACATGTCAGATTCTATCTCCCATGTATCCTCTTGAACACACCCCTGTTTCCATTCCCTTATTACCAAAGGTACGGTATTCCCTAATTTATTTTACTTACTATGGTCTATGATACATATCGGATGCATCTCGAAGGATGGATTAGCATCCAACTCGATATCATAAACTTCTATAATGATGGAAGGTTAAGGATGATATATTTAAATTTGAGACACAAGAAACATATCATGAATGGAATTCTTGTGTTGTGGAAGATCGAAATGGTATTCCATTAGACTGGCCCTTTCCACTATCTCAAACAGCCCAAAACACCTGGGTGTTAACATCCCTTTCTTCCCGATACAATATTTACACATCCTAGGTGTCACCCAAATAAAAATGAAATGATCTACCAAACACTCCAAAGGATTACTTTGATGGTCAACATATGATTTTTTGCGACTACGCGCAGTCACCAACCACATTCTAATTAACTATACCTACTCAGACATCTCCTGTATAAGATTGTGTCTAATGATCACCAAACCTCTTATCTCCAAACAATAAATAGTATAATGGAGTGGAGTCACTTAAAAAGAATCAAAAGGACACATTTGGATTAATTTCTGAAATATGTTTTTATAAGAAAACTCTAAGAATACTAGATGTTGCTCCCAAGAACCACTTAAATATAGAATATATGCTCACAATATATCCTCTAAAATTAGAACCACCCATTCATATTCTTCCTTAGTCTAAGGATGGTAAGTTGTACTCTAAATAATCCAGGATAACATTTCATTATAGAAGACATTTCTAGAACCAAGATGTGAAATGAGGATCTTGATTTGAAATGATAATACTTACAACACTGAGTAGTTGAAAAATACCAAACACATAGATACTACTCATATTATTGACAGCGAACATCGCTCTAATAAGACTGAAGTGGGAATTCTTCATCAGTTAATCCATGATCAGCCATGCTATTTCATTCAAGCAATGTGTTCTAGTTAATCCATTCAAGTAATCCTAGTGAAATCATCCCACATCCATTCCGGAATGGGTATAGGCTAGAAAAACTCATCAGACCTCATGTTCTCAACCATCACATACTAATAGTTGAAACACCTCTCCACAAATCCTACTATTTCCATATTAATACCTATCCACTGGTATCATCTATAGAGATCACAAGACAAATCCATTGTACCTAGATATAACACACATATAGAAGTGTGAAACTTCCACATTATCCCCTCAAATAAACGGGTAGGAACCTATACACACCCAAGGATAATAAAATCATTTTTGTTTCCAAGATATCATCCTAATGGTGGATAATTGTTTTCCTTAGAGTTGATTCCTCTATATCAGATAACTACTCTTCCTTCATCTCTTACAAAATCATGGTTATAATAGATTTCGGAATCATAGATACTCGCACCTAGGACACTGAACATCTAGATTCATGTTAAAAAAGAGATTCATAGTCACCACTCATCAGAATACTTATGTACTACATCTGTTTATTCTAGATCAAAGCATTGAAAAAAAACATTACCATTTTTATAGTGTAATCCAGATAAAATTCCAAATACTACAGATACTCAACCCACCTCCTCATCCAAATGTTCGAGTATCCCTATGAAAAAATCTAACATAGGATCTTGTATTCAATGTATACCACAAACCTCTCAACCAATATATAGTGTCCCTAATATTTCTTTGTGTGTACCCCCGTAGATAAATATAAATCATGAGAAGTGTAATTCCTCTCATGAAGACATATCATACTAGAGGCACACACAACCATTTGATCCCCGAGTATTAGAACAACTCTAAGACCAACTCTAAATGTGAAATGTACACAGTAAAATCCTTATCTTGTGTAATTCAAGTGAGGATTGATGTGTATGTCATATTTATATTTATCTTATTGAAATACTTCTTGAAAAAATATTATCAAGGAAATATCACCCCTTATTTTTCTACCAAAACATTGGAACATACAAATATAATAAGATCATTATGAAATGTCGATAATAGCCTACTAGACCTTGAAAACTTCTAATAACGAATAAATTCATTGGCCTCTACCATGATACTATAGATAAAACCTTCTCTAGGTCCATTAAAACTCTGTACTCAAAGGTATCATGGCCCAATATGTGTACCTTATTGGTCTTAATATTTCATATGGATAAATTAATGTAAATTCGATGCTCTCTCAGTTTACTCAAGATGATTTAATGATATTGGGTACCATCATATGTAGATTATGAGTACACTAATATTTCATGGATGGAGACCACCAAAAGATAATCTTGGAAAAGGATGAAATATATGATTCATAAATTCCATGTAAAAGGAACTGGAATTGAAAATTACATATTCTAGTGTTTTTGAACTAGATTTCAAATTCAATGATCTTTTTAGTTTAGAGTTTTAAATAATTAGGAAAAACTTCTATAAATTAGTCCCAAACATTACCTCTGAACACTTTTAATAAATATCCATTTTTACCACTAAAAACATTCTAAAATAATACATAGTTTCTTTTTATGATATAACATAAAAATTTTCATATTTTTCTCATTCTTGTCCCTTCCCATCCTTAAACCTAGTGAATAATATTTTAAAACATGATATGAGTTCAAAAATATTGGAAAGGGACATAAAAAGAAATAGACCCTATTTTATAATGAAAAAATGAAAACACGTTTCATTTTATTTTAATGAATGATAAACTAAATTCAAATGAAAAACATAAATGATTTTTTTGCAAAGAAAATCACTAAAACCCATAGTAAGCTATAAAAACTCCTTTAGTTGACATAGAGAGTATTAGATACATAAAAACCATTCAAAACAATTTCAATTATAAAAATCATACAATTGAATTCGAATATTATTATTACCCAATGCATTGGAGATATATAATGGTGATTACCCATATTATTAACTATATAATGCTCAACAATGACTATAATGGGGCTCAACACTTCGTATAAGCTATATCAGGATCACCCATTTCTCTTGAGCTATAATGGGGCCCAGCCCTTCGTATAAGCTATATCAAGATCAACCATAAGCTATAATAGGCCTCAAACCTTTGTATAAGATGTAACAAGCATACCCATTTCATACAATTATCATGTAAAATATCATGAATAAAACACTTCCATCATAAAATCAATTGAAAAACTCTTCTAATCCCATGTAAAAAACTACTTCATATAAAAATTCCATTTTCTTTTAAATATCCATTTTCAATTCCAAAATACCCTTAAAGGAGAAAAATGATTTTAAATTAATAAAACATGTAAACTTTTAATATATTCATGAAATGAAATAATAATCACAACAACATGAATTTAATTGTCACATTGTTCATTAAGAATAGAACATTCCTTTTTCCATTTGACCAAACAATTCATATATAACACATAAAAAGATTACTTCTGAATCCCATTTAATAAAATTAAAAAAAGGAATTAATTTTTTTTTATAATCCTTTTATAAACCTATAAATAAAATTATAAAATAATTTCTTTAAAATTTAAATAGACTAAAAATAGATTGAAATTACATATTTAACATTTAAAAATATATTTTAAAATCAATGAGCCCCATACCATTTTGAAATATTTGAATAATAATCCACATAAAGGAATAAACTTTTACAAAAAAATATATAAAATGATAACAAATAAATTAATGATATGATAATTCAAATGGGTTTCATATACAGCCCGTAAAATACTGTGGGCGTATAATATCAAAACATGCCTCAATGAAAGACGATTGAGACGAAGTATATTACCTAAAGTCTGACACATCATGTAAAATATTATTATTCCTGAATAATAAAATTATGTTAATAATTAAGTTTCATTACAACCTTTTTCATTTTTATTACTTCTTTTATATAATGTATTACTGTGTTATAACAATTACTTAATTATATATTTTCACGTCTAATGTTTCGATGATATTCGGTACATGAGTCTAAAATCGTATTAGTGTGATGTATATAGTCAAAATGTGTCCTTAGTCCCTAATATATAGATGAAAACTTATTAAACAATAATAAATTTTACAAATCAGTTATATTTATAAATCTATTGATTAAATATGGATATGAAAAATGAACTATGTTACAATCATGGACACAGTATGTCTTATATATGCGTGAGTAATGTTTCCATTATTCAACTATCATTATAGAAAGAAGGTAATTATAATTTTATCATTAAATAATGATAAAAATATAATTATTATCATATTTATTTGTTATATATACTTATATATACAATCCAAGTGATGTGGTGATTAAAATTAAATCACATCGCTTCGTAGAGGTGATAATTCACACATGTGAATGAATAACGTTGCCATATTAATGTGAATAAAAATTTATTAAAATAAATAACATACTTATAATAATGATAAATATTTCATTAATATCAAAAATAAACATTAATTCCATCATTATAACCACTCTTGTGAGATGGTTCTGAAAAATGAATTTCATCAGTTCTCGAGTGGTAGTATGCCTTACACAAGAACGATAAATTATTTTCCCATTTGGTATAAGTGTAGGTGGATTTAAGTCACGATACTTACATAATATCATATAATTATATTTATGATACTGTATTTATTATGTTATCTGGATTAAAGAAGTTTTTATGTTAGTGGGAGAATAAATAAAACAGAGATATGTAATTAAAAATGAAACCTCTTCTTTAGAAAATATCTTTTGTTAAACAACATAAGATCAATAAATATGGTGGTCTTCCTAATATAATAAATCCAAAATTTGATGAGAGATTATATGAATGAATTTGGATAGATTTTGACCATACTAAATAGTTTTTTATGTTCCATGATAAGATAATAAGATGATTCCTTTTATAATAGAGTGGAGGGGAACCATTGGAATTCCTCAAAATATTAAATTAATATAAATAAATATTCAATTAAAAATGGATCCAAAATTATTTATTTATAATATAGTATTATTATAGGTCTAATTAAATTCATCAAATTAATATAGGTTTATGGGTCATTGTAAAATATTTATAATATTATTATTATCCTTTATTACTCAACTTACCCTTAACCGTGCTAATAAAAATTGTAAATGGTATTGTTCATACTTTACAAATATAAAAAAGGAATATTTACCAAATATTTACGATATGATTACAAATATGAAATAAATCTTTAATAATTCAAAATACATAACAGTCTAAAATTAATTTAAATTTAATCTCATTGATGGGGTGAGAAAAGGGGTTTTTAAAGTGAAAATGTTCAAAAGATTAAATGTTTTTACATCCAAAATCAATGTAAAATTTATTACAATGACATAAATGGAATTAAATGATATAAAATTAATCTATTTATAGTTTAAAACCAATCAATTATAAAATTTATCATTATAACTTATTTTGACAGAAAATATTTTTTTAATTAAAATTTAATGATTTTTACTATTCATTAAAACATGAAACTTATAATAAAAATACCAAAACCTCAACCAATTTAAATTTTTATATTATGCTAAATAATAAGTTTATTTTTTAAAATATTATTTATAAATGTGTCAAAACTAGATTTCAAAAAATTTTCCATCAAAAGCTCTAAAAATTGTCTTTTTAGAAAAATGATTCATTTGTTAGTAAAATTGTTTTTGTTTTTATTTTGTGTATTGAAAAAACATATGATGAATTTTTATATTGAATATAACATAAATTTAATTATTATAATCCAATAAATGATATTTTATTATTTATTGGTATTAAAAACACATGTAAAAATATTAAATGTTTTTCAGAAAATCATTTTCTTTTATATAAATGTGGGTTTTATTTTCATTTATTATTAATTGTCCATAAAAGAATTAATTAAATATTAATATTTAAACCATATTTTCATTATTCATTTAATCATATTCATACCCACCATTATTACTTTTAGGTGATAACTGACATATTAAATAATAATATTTTGTTGTTCGTTTATGCTCCATGTGGCGTATCATATATGCTATCGAACAAAGTGTTTCATTATAAAAACTCATTATGTTAAACAATGAATACTTCTGGTGAGTTTTTTTTATATATCAACATCACCACTATCTCAAACAAGCCATACCTGATCCTAAAATATATCAGGGGTATGTTGGATGGTCTCACCCTCAACTGATGGTACCCTGACTTCAAGTTGATCATAGAGATGATATAGAAACCTCCCAGATGATCAAAGGGATATTATAAGTGTGTAAGGGGATACCAATTCTTGATAATCATATGGTCTAGTCTTCAATAGTCGACACATTTTCACAATGCCTTGTCATTCTTCTTGTTGAAAAGAACTTGAGAACCCTATTGATAATTACTAAGTTGTCTGAATCACTTTATTTCTCAATCATCCAACTAAACATTCAACTCGTGAAGCTATATTAGAGACATTTTATAAGAAACAATAGAATCTATATCATCTCATACCAGCAACTCAATTGTTCACTCAATCTCCCATGTAGGTGGTAAGTTAGATAGCTCATCAGTAAAGACATCCTAAAACATGTCTACTAAGGAATGAATAGTATCCTACTAAATTTAACTATATTCCCAAACCAGACCGACCATTTGAGTCCTAGTACTATAAAATCTACACTAAATTATTCCAACATAACCAAATTCAATTTCTCACACAGCATTTTGATGATAGTTACACCCTTCTGGAGATCAAATGTCAACTCTACCATGAGAATAAATTATATTATCCTAGAATATAACTTTCCTATCCATATCCAAAATAAAATAAAAACCTGTGATTTCATTCATAATAAACTTAAAAAGGAAATAGTAGCCACCAATTTCAACTTAATACTCATTTTAAGGTTTTATATACCTTTTTATCACTTCTAATAGTGTAGCTATTGTCAAAACACCATCAAAACTCTCTACAACCAAACTAAACTCTTTGAAAATTAAGAAGATAAAAAAGGGATGTGATACTCATGTATCATAAAAAATGTGTAAAGGGTAGAAGATATAAGAATCATAACTCTAATGGTACAATGTTCTAGATCTGGAGTGTTTGGTGTTGACAACATAATGTACATATGATTATCCCCTCTACCCTAGTCTCTAGTCTAACTCCTCTGTGAAACTTAATCTAAATAAGACTTTCATTCATGTTGTGGGGTACTATATCCTATAACTCATCTTGTAAATTTGATGGAAATCAATCTACCTACATGCTGGAGGTGCATGTGGCTGATATTTCTGTACTAAAATCTCTCTACCAGGTTATGGTCCTATGATGACTACACACTAAAATACTATACCCACCACTACCCTAGATGTAACTACCATTGTAGTACTTCCTACAACCAAAATAATATCTCCCTAATCATCTTGTTGTATCTTCCTGGTCAAAACATGGATCTTCCCTTAGGTCCCCTTTCATGATTAGAGACTTATTTTCTATATCTTCAATGTTACTCAAATTAAATATAATAACATTTGAATTTATATCATATTGAATCTCATCTTGGAAACATTTTTCCTTAGAGATCTCATCATCTTCAAAAGATTTGGAAATAATTTATATCTTATTAAAGAATCCATCATAGTCTATCACTGAATTTATCTCATATATCAGGTGTGTGAACTCATGATCCCTCTCATCCCTCAATTTATCTAGGTATAAGTGGCTTAAAAATGTTATCAAAAATCCCTTCTTGGTTATCTCCCATTTTGGATCGACTTACTCCAGAATGTTCTAGTAATACATGGTTAGTCCTTATAACATGTAGGAATCAAGAAAAACCATCTTACCTGTGGGGGTATCTAGGTTTTTAATAATTATATAGACTGGATAAATAGAAAACTCAACTACCTAGGTTTTTCTCTCCCCAATGAACATTTTCTTAGGCTACAACCGGAACTCTCTTGTTAGGTCAGACATCGACGGTATGGTGTGAACAGTCTCTCTCTCTATAGATCGCATGACCCTCATGAAACTATAGCAAAACCATTCATCCATATTATTCAAGAAGTTATGGATCAAATAAACTCATATTTTTTTATTACCACTCTCTTTATGCTCATCTAGAAGACAACTACGAGGTATTTTCTTATTAATGGTTAACACACTCCTTATAATAAGGGTTACAAAACAATATCAACCTTAAAAGCTAGAAAAATTAAAAACCACTAGTTAAAGGTTCCTATTTTCTTGGCCTAAAAAGTGAATTTTCATAAAATAATAGTTTTTTTTTAAAAACCAATAATTTCTAGTATGAAAATTTTTTTAAATAAATTTAATCTCTTTAGTAACATACATTTTATAGAACATCGATCTTAAACGAGCTCTAAAAGAAAATATTATTATTTTAACACAATCATTATAACCACACAATTAAATTGGTAAGAATAAATATTATTAATCTCATTATGAAATTTATAATTTTCAAACTCATATTTAATATATAAATTATTTGGAAATAAACAAATAATTTCTAATAAAATCATTTTTTTTCTCCAAATATATGTTTTTATCAAAAAGTGTTTTTATTTCAATCTATGAAAAAATAAATATAATTGATTTTTGATGATTTTAAAAAAATTATTTAATAAATTTACATCATTTATTGATTCATCGTTTTAAAATTATCATAGTGTTAATTTTTTAGAGTCTTTGGAAAATATTTATTTTTTAATGAATAGTGAAAATACAGATTTTTAAAAAAAATCATTTTAATTCAATAAATTAATCAATTTAAATGTTACACTATGTTTAGAATATTTTTTCATGAAATTAATAACTATATAGTTATATTTCATCAAATTAAATTCTTATTAATCAACTATATATTTTATTTTATAAAATGATTATTTTTACGTTTAAAATGTTATTTTTTTGTGAAAATTGCATTAAAGTAAATAATGTTTCTCCTTATTAATTAATTAAAAAAATACTTAATTTGGAATATTTTAAATGGAATTTACATATTATATATCAATAAATATATGTTTATTTTCATATAATGATAATTATTACTCATATTGTTATTGTCATATCATCTTCTTCTGGATAAATACACTTCTCAAAACCTGCTTCTTTGTTGCGTCTATGTGTTTTGTTTTAATTATAATTTTTCCAATTATATAAATTTTATTTGGTAAATTGGTTTTCATATTTTTAGCTTGAAGTTCAAAATTAGGTTATAAATTAATTTTTATTTTTAGTCATAAAAATGTAACCTGGTAAATAAATATTTACCACCACATAGGTAAAATAATGAAATGGTTTAACAATAAATGGTAAAAGCATAAAATATCTTAAAAAACACTAATTGGGGTTTTTTAATTATTTATATGAAATAACCATCATTTAAAACATTAATATTCAATATAATTGATTTGAATTAATTTCTCCCAAATGTGGTTGGCTATAAATATATAATAATAATAATTTAATCACATAAAACCAGCACTCCTCATGTATAGATATCACCCCTCACAACCCACTTTTATCCTAAAAGTACTGGAAAACCATAAAATATTTTCTAAAACCTATCCTACCATCACTACCTACATCCAAGTACTTCTAGTATCACTGAATGACCTATTACAATGTCTTCATATGATCCAAAAAGGAGGAGATATTCAAGAGGTAATTATCTCAAACCACCTCTATTATTTTCATTTATCCTTCTACATTATCATCACTGACTTCATCCATAATAGAATAATAAATACTTTTTCCTATATTTACATTAATTATATACTTCAAATGGAATATCTTATATCAAAAAAATTAATTACCTCCTCTTATTCAATGAAATGAAACCATTGTCCAAATTTTGGAGGTCAACCATCTCCGTGAATATAGATATTTTATTTTCTATTACTGCATTCAAAGATTGTAATGAAATTACTATTATGGATAAATAAGATTTAAAAAGGTATATAATCACATATTTTATGTTCTGTAACTAATATATATATACATAATACTAAATACAATGAAACTAATTCATGATGGTTGGAAAACCCTCAAATAATAAAATAAACATTTATCATTAACATTTTATCTAATGAATCATCATCATGATAGAAATAAAAATTATATATGGTATTATTTAAACTTATTTATGTTTATTAATTCCTTTTCATATCACTTCTGGGGTTTTATTTCCATTTGATAAAAAATCCATAATTAAACACAAATGAATGAATGACGAAACCATCAAACGAATGCACTTGAAACTATAAAAATAATCAAATGTTATTAATTAATGGGTGGTGATATGATATAATGTATCAAATAAGGTATTAAAAATATTATTATAGTTCTTTATTTAATAAATTACATTATTTATACCCTTATACCAGATGATAAAGTATGCAATACTAAGGGAAGAATGATGTAAGGGTTACCATCCTCAATTTTTCTTTTGTGAGATGTATGACTTATTCAACACTTATTTCTAATGTGTGGTGTATATATATTTCCATTTGATATATCATTTCATAAATCAAATTATCTTCAATGTATTCAATTTTTCATTTGATAATGTTTAATTTTATGGGTCATAAGATTTGACTGATTACAAATTGGAAAGGGAACTCTTAACCCAATTTACATTTATTAAGTTAGAATTATACTTCCTTGATTATGTCGTACTAAGAATAATTATGAAATGGAATTTTATTATCTTATTATTTTATTTTCACTTGTTTTATGTGGATTTACATTTAACAAACATAATTGATTAATTTTATTAATGCTAACATCAATGATATGATATTTATAAGTGATTTATTTTAAAAATTATATTTTTAAAATTTCCCTTAAAACGAAATTTTTCTTCCATTCCCATGTTTTCAAAAAAATAAATATATGTTTCAATATTATATTATTATTATTTAATGTAATTTTTAATCATGTCTGGATTTTTAAAAAATGGTTTGAATGGATTATTTTTATCATTTTCTAAGTTATGTTCATAATGACTTTTCTAGAAAAAACTATGGACAGAATATTTTTTAAACTAATATGAAATGAGAATATTTTTCCACTATCATGGTGTTTAATGCCTTGAATATTCCTTTAAAATATTATGAGTCTGTTTCCAAAGAAAATATTTTCTTGTATAATTGTGTGGCATTTTAAAAAAATGTTTTTATTATAGAAAGGATATTTTCCTCAAGAATTATATCTTGTGATCCTTCAAAAAAATTATTTTTCTATATCAAATAACATTATAAGATGTTACTTATTATTTAATGGGAATATTATTCAAGTATTTTATTCTTCTTATTTCTATGTTTGGATTATGATTTTGATATATTTATGTTTATGAATCTCATTACTTTTCCATGAGATATACAACTATGAAATGTTTATGAAACACGTTTTTTTATTTATAATATGAGGAATGATTTATCTTCTTATGGAACACATACATATTATTTTCATTATATGATGGGTATTACCTATATCTGCCTCTAACGGATTTTGAAATATGGATAAATCCCAAGGTATATGAGTTATGTGTGAACCAGATCTCATGTTTACAAATCTATGCATGGATCTAGTTTTCATGTATATAAGATTATACATGGATCTGGTTTCAATTCAATAAGTTTATGAAAGGGCATGTTTTAATGTCATTAACTTAATGAGTGAACTTGTTTCTATTTATACATTTTCACAAAGTTTTAGTTATTTATATACAGTACATTTAATCTCTTATTCCAATTTTATTCTCTCATGCCTCATCTTCAACTGTGATTCATGTCTTATGGACTTCTATGATTTGTTCCATGACTTATGATTAGGTTCTTTGTTATTAAGGATATATTCTTCAAATGATATTCTTATGATCTTATTCCCTTATTCTCATTTAATGATTGATATCTCTATTTTTTACCCATAATGATCATCTAATATCACTTTTTTATTATGTTTCTTTACCAAAGAATTTAAATAAAGGTATTAATTATGATATGTCAAAAGCGTTCTAGTTATAAAGGAATAAGAGGGGGATGTTGTAGATGTTTTATGAACCAATTGTTTATGATTCAAAATTTCCAAATAAAATAACCTATATAGTTTTGACATTCTTTTATTATATTATATAATTAATATTTATTTTTCGATGTAATATATTTGTATCAAAATTATGGGTCATTATAGTTGGCATCATATCAAGGTGTAGTTAACATTTGGAAACAAGGATGATAAAAACTTAGTAAGAACATTAATTTTAAGTCTTGTTTATAATCGTATATTATTTAAATTATCATGAACAACCTGAGTTCAATAAAAGGTTTCATAGATTGAAAATTTAAAAGTAATTTACCTTGATTTTGCGGTTTTCCCAATATCATTAGTGTTTCTCACTCTATTCTTTCAATTTTTATCCAATGGCTAGAACTGGAAAGAACTATGTTAATACTGAATGAAATAGGCAATGCAATGATTTTCTTCCTGATATACTAAATGTTATGGGAGTTTGGATACAAAATCAAATTATTATACTCACACAATCTATGATTCATACTAGGATTAAAAATATGAAAAGGAGGGAACAATATTCACTTGAGTCCTTCACGAATAAATTTCCACATTATTTCAGTGGATCTTCTGATCCACTAGTGGATCAGAAATGGATCAACACCATTGTGAAAATATTTTTTTTCTCCCATGCTTAGGATATGAAATATATGTCCAAGAATATTATCATCAGGAAATAAAATCTAATCAATTGTGGAATCTTATCAATAATATGAGTCAATAAGAAGAGGTTTAATCAATCGTATGGAATGAGTTTAATGGGATATTTTTTATCATTTACTTCCCTACTATACTATATATTATTATATTTCAGTAATTTTTTGAGATTAAGAAGAACTATGATGAATTCATTGGAACCTATGTGGTGAATTTTACAATATTTTCATGGATTTATTCAAAATTAATTATCAGGAATTAAATGAAAATTGATCAATTCTTAATTAGATTAAAAACAAGTATTATAAAATAATTATCCAAATGAAAATTTTTAATTTATGAATAAATAATTCAACGTGCACTGAAAGTGGAAATGGAAGTTGCTGACCCTCAAGGTTCTTGTGATAAGAAAAGGAATATGGAATTTAATGGAAACTTCTTCAGTCTTCCACATGGAGGGATGTAAATGTTTTAACTTCCTACATGAAAAAATTTGAGAAGGAGTACATAAGGGATTTTATAAAAGGAACAAGAAGATGCTTCATGTATGGGAAGCCTGGCTACCGTGAAAAAGATTGTTGGAGTGATGTAAAGAGTCTAGTCAATGAAGTAAATAGAGATAATTCTCAGAAATATGTACAACTCACACATCAGTTCTATAAATTTAATTATTTTGTTTATTATGTGAATAAATTCCCCCAATAAAAAGGCTAATATAGATGATAAGCCTCCAAAACCACTACGTGAAATGGAAAAATGGAAATCTTATGCGACCACAATGGATGAAGTAAATCATGTTAATTAAGAACATTTATCCTCCCCTCTTTAGTTGGTAATTTAATTTTTTAGGATTGAGACCTATGAAAATATTATATTTCATATTTTAGTTAAACTTCATGTGACTATATCCCTATATAATAATTATGGAAAAATGATACATTTATGGATTGTTCCACTGAATTTTCATTAATTATTTGAAAGTATTTTTTTAATGGTATTGGTAACCACACAAATTAATTGAGGTGGTATTTTTGGACAACACATGATTATGGGAAAGATAATCCTTAATATATGCATGATAATGTAATAATAATGAAAAAAAGATATTTTTATTGGTTATAAAATAACTTTTATAGTATTGATGACCTTATACCTGATTATTAAAATAATGACAAGGTCAATTTGGATTGAGTTTATAGAATTTGTGGATTTTTTATGTTGAAAGAATTATTTTTAGAAAGCATGCATTTTTTCACTAAATTTTTATAGCAATTAAGGTTATTAACATGTTTCAAGAAAATACATGATAATATTAATCACAAGTATGGTGTATGAAAACTAAGAGCTACATCATGTTGTTTGGTGGATTAATGATAAGTAGGTTTTGAAAATTTAGTGACCTTAATTCCAAGGTTAGGGAATTTTTTGGGATGGTTCAAAAGGATGAACATTTATGAAATTGTTTATGCTGAAATTGGGATGAGTTTTTAGAGATTAATTTAATACATAACCATAAGAATAATTATGTGTATTTAATAATAATTACTAACCATATTATTATGATAATTAGATATAGATGAAATGACTTGTAATCCAATTATGGATCATATGATCTACTGGTTATATAAGAATAATAATTTGAACTTAATTTCATGGAGTAATAGATTAATAGGAGATTGATCAAAGTATAATGATAGTGTGAGATTTTACTTATCATATGAAATAAAGTAACTATACCTTCTCTAATTATTTTTCAATAACAATTTATCCTATTACAATCAATTTTTATAATACCAATTCCCTTTTAAAACCTATTTGGTCTATAGTGTTTTGGTCATTAACCATATAATAATTAAGTTTTATATCATTCTCCATCATAATTTTATGGTTATAATTCTCTTTCATGTCGATATTTTATCATTTTAAAATTATTTTTCTTAATTAGAATCCTAATTTTGTGGTGATATTGACCTTTTAATTTGCTCTTTTTAAGTGGAAGTTTTATTGTCCCTTTTTATGATGTGGGTTTCCCATAAAAGAATTTTTAAATAATCTTCTTTTATTTTTGAGAAAGATTTTAAATTTTGACATTGAATTTTTTTTGGAATTCTAAATTGAATCGGGATGGTATCTTATCGATTAGATCGTCCAATGATTATCAATGATGTTCATGATGTGTTTCATGTATCTCTTATGGGGAAGTAGATACTTGAAACATCATAAGTAATAAAATTGGTGGTCATTAAATAGGAGTGATATATTTCTTATGAGGAAATAAGTGGTATAGATTCTGTATTGTATAGATAATGTTCTACAAAAAGTCACTATGCTCCCAGATAATGTTTTTTGGTGAAACCACAAATTTGACAAACCTACATAGGAACCTGAGGATTTGATGAATCATAGGTATCCAATTTTATTTGTTTTAAAGAGTGTTATTTCAAGGGATAAATTAATTTTAATGGGGTTTGAATGTAACACCCCAAAATGTTATGTTACAAAAATTTTTAATATTTAATTTCTTCAATTCATTAATATGCATAAAACAATTATCTTAAAATAACTCCAAAACAATTATTATTTTAATAGAACCATTATAACCTAGTTATTAAAAAGGTGTGAAAAAATATAACTAATTTTTTTTGAAATATATAATTTTCCAACTCATTTTTCATATATTAACTCTTAGGAAATAAATAAATAATTTTTATTAATGTCACATTGTTCTTTAAATATATTTTCTCTTTAAAAAGTTATTTTTATTATTTTATATATGAAAATAATTATAATTTATTTTTGAAAATATTAGAAAATGTATTTGATAAAATGAAAATAATTTTTGGATTCCTCATTTAAATATTATCTTTGGATGGGTTTTTGAAAATCATTTTAAAAGATTAATTTTTCAGTGAATAGTGAAAAATACCAATTTTATTAAAAATCTCATTTTATTTCAATAAATTTACAAATTTAAAAGTTACATTATGTTTTAAATAGGATTTAATGTATCACAGTAATTATTTATTTATATTTCATCCAATTAACTTTTTTTTCAATCAAATCTGTATTATATTTTAGACTAATTGTATTTTTTAGCTTCAAAACGTTTTTCTGAATACTATTTTAATGTACATAATGGTTCTCCGTTTTAATTAATTAAGATAATACTTTAAGAGAAATGTTTTAAGTGAAATTTATATATTATATTTCAATTAATATTAATTTTCTTTCATACAATGATAATTATTAGTCATAGATCTGATACAAAATTATCTTTTTCTTGATAAATAAACTTCTTGAAAACCGGAGTTTTCGCCGCATTAAGAGGATTTTTTTAAATTTAATTTTCTAATTATTTCAATTTAATTAGGTGAAATGTATTAAATTTTTGAAATAATTATTTCTAAATTATATAATATGTTCATTTTGATTTAAAAAAAAAAGTATTTCGGGGAAAATTTTGTTTACCAGAGTATAGGAAAAATAACGAAACATGTTAATGTTAAAAGGTAAAATCATAAAAGAACAAAAAAACTACAAATTTAAATGGTTATTCTATGGTTTTATAAACCATAAACATCTTTTATAGCATTAATTATCAATATAATTCGTTGTTATTAATGAAAACCAAATGTGGTTGGCTTTAAATGTAAAATAATCAACATTTAATCACTTAAACCCACCCAACATCTTGAATAAATGCAACCCCTCACTACCCCCTTTCTCCTAAAAAGAAACAAATATCCCAAAATATCTATGAAAACCAATCCAGAAAACTCTCCCCATGTACAACTTCTTCTAGTCTCAACAATATAAAAATTATTTGGACTTTAAAGGATCAATCAAGGAGGTGATATTCAAGATACAACTTTCTCAAACCACCTCTCTTATTTTCATTTCATATTATATCTTATCCTACCCTCCTTCATCCATAAAATAATAATAACAACAAAATCATATATATACTTTAATTATATGTTTCTATTGTAATATATTATATCTATCCCTTTATTTCCACCTCTTATTCAATGAAACAAAACCATTGTCTAGATTATAGCACATAACTGTCTCCATGAATAATGATTTTTTATTTTCCATTACCGTCTTCAAGGATGGTCATAAAAGTATTATTCTGGGTAAATAATTTTTTAGAAGGAGTATTATATCATTTTTCATTATCTATAAGTAATATATATATATATATAATATTAAATAAAATGATGCTAGTTCGGGGTGGTCAGAAAAAGCACCAAAAATAAACTAATCATTTTCATTAATATTTTATTAAATAGATCATCCACATAATATGAATAAAAATTATATATTGGAACATTTAAACTTATATAAGCGCATTATTACCATTTTATTTCACTTTTTTCATGTCATTTCCATATAAAAAATAAAATCTATAATTATACACAAGTAAAATATTGTTGTAACCATAAAACGAAGGCGCCCAAAAAAATGAAAATAATGAAATATTATTAATGCATGGGTGGTAATTTTTTATATAAGTATAAAATAAGGTATTATAAATTTGATTATAGTTATTTAATTAATTAATAAAATTCTTTAAACCTTTACACATGAGCATAAAGTATGACTAAATAAAGGGAAGTTTGAGATAGGGGTTTCTCATCTCACTTTTACTTCTATGATATATATGCCTTATTCAACTCTCATTTCCTGTGTTTGGTTTATATATACTACCCTTTGATATATAATATCATTAATCTCAATATATTCATTGTATTAAATGATTGATTTTCTAAATATATTTTCTTGGGGCATATTATTCGACTAATTACAAAGTTGTGAGAGAATTGTTAACCGAATTTTCATTACATGGGTTAAACTTATAATTCCTTAATTATGTCATACTATCCATGATTGTGAAATGACTTTTTTATTATCATATAATTTTATTTAAACATTATTTATTTTTATTTACATTTAATACACATAATTGATAAATTTTATTGATGTGCACTACAATGATATGATATTTATAAAGGTCTTTCCTTAAAAATTATATTTATAATGTTTCAATTAAAACAAACTTTTTCTTCCATGCACGTATTTTATAAAATTGTTTCCAAGTATTTATTCACTCTTCTCATATAATTTTTTAAAATACAATTTTACTCATGGTGGTATTTTTTTTAAATTTTTTGAAAGGATTATTTTTATCATTTTCTCTCTAAGGTTCTTTATGACATTTCTAATAAAAATATAGAAAGAATGTTTTTTTACCTAATATGGAATGAGTTTATTTTACGATTTTCCAGATTCAATATTGAATTGAAGAATCCTTTAAAATCTTACTATTTTTTTAAAAAAAATATTTTATAATTTTGTAGCATTTTAAGAAAAATGTTTTCCAATTAGAAAGGATATTTTTGTAAAGAATTATTTCATGTGATCTATCAAAGAATCAGTTTCCTATCTCAGTCATAACTATTTGATGCTACATATTCTTTACACTGTTTATTATTCAAGGATAATATTCTTATACTTTATAGGTTTGGTGTATGTTTATGATGGCATGATATTTTGGAATCTCATTACTTTACCATGAGATATGTTATGATGAAATTTTTATAAAAACTATTTATTTTCGTGATTTCGGGTATGATGAATGATTTATGGCCTTATAGAAAACATATATATGCTTTTCATTATGTAATGGTTTGGACCTATATCTCTCTACAATGCATTCGGTAAATATGGATAACACAAGAGGTAAATTTATTATGCGTTAACCTAATTTAATGTTCCAATATATATGCATGGACCTAGTTTTCATGTTCATATGATTATGCATAGACCTGGTATCTTGTCTACAAGTTTATGCAAGGGACTGATTTCATGTCCTTAACTTAATGAGTGAACTATTTTCTTTTTATACATGTTCACAAGGTTATAATTTTATATGTATTCCACATTCCATCTATTATACTAATGTTATATTATCATGGATCGGGTTATTTTAGGGTTTATGTCTTGTGAACTTATATGATTTATTCCACGACTCAATATTATGATCTTCGATATGCAAGGTATAATTTTCAAATATTATTCTCAGGTTCTTATTACCTTATGATTTTATTATGATTGATATCTCCACTGTTTACCATTATTTATTATGTATGATCACACTTTTTTTATTAATCCTTTCCCCGTGATATGAAGTCAAGTTTTATGTATGATATGAAAAAAAAATTGTTCTATTTATAAATGAATAAGAAGGAGATGATGTATATATTTGATGAAATACTTTATGATGTTTCCAAGTATCCAAAGATTCTAAAACCGTACAATTATAGATTTTATTTTTTATGTTATAAAATTAATATTCAACTATTTAGATGCAATATTTATCTATGAAAATAGTGGGTCATTTTAGTTTCATTTATTTTTTCCACAGATAAAATAGGAGATCTGTATTCAAATATTAGATATGTGTTTATGTCACATGATATAAATATGTAATTGTCTTGAACATTGAATATTATCATATATCCATACATTTATATCATGATTCATTAATACTCATCTCATTTCATACTATCCATTGAGTAAAATATTATAAAATAGTAACATCCCATAAAAATTGAATCACCCAAGGAGATGTAATATAAAAAATTTTAAAAAGAGAACAACATAAATAACAATCACATCCATTACCACTCAATTTTTCCCCAATTCATGGGTAAGATAATCCCATGGATGATTTTATTTTCAATCCTAGACACATCGTTGTATCATTTCTACCATCTATAAATAGTAAAGCCAAATAAATAACCTACTTAGGATACCAAAATGTAATGTCTCTAGGCATGGTACCCCCTAATTTTATTGTGCTAGGATTGCTACTAGACCTTAGGTGTACCTCCGCATATTCTAGTGGAATTTTACTAGAAGTGATGGTTCAAGAAATATATTAGGGATACAATATCCTCTAGTATATACTTGAAATAATAGTGATGATAATGTAAGTAATAAAATATGGAACAAAGCAGGATAAATGAAAAAACCAATTAATCCAAATAATTATAACTACCTTGAAATGAAATATTGATTGTAACTAAATGATGTGTCGAAGATCATACAAGTGTAACACTATTAAGACTCAATAAAATACTCCTAAAACCATATTGTTAAACCCCTTGTTAGTCCTTAATCCAAGCTCCAACACATCCAATATGAAATCAATCAACATAGGGCCTCTTTCCCTTTTCCAGACCTATATCCATGAAATCTTATTAAGAACCAAATGGTGTCAATGAATGGTGTGAGTAAAAATCAGTTGGTCAACACCAATGGATCTATATAATAAAATATGAATATATAGTGCATAAAATAATAAAATAATAAAGGGTATTAATTTATAAATTAATATTGAATATTAAATAATCCCACCAACCCTCAGGGTCTAGTTTGACACCATAGTTCATCCAAACCTACTTCAAATCCATATGAGATATCTATGTTATGTAGTTGACCCTCATTCATTTTGATGGGTCACCCATTCCACTAGAGGATTATATGATATAAAAATGAATTACTCATAACCTAAATCATGATACCAAGTAACATTGGGTTCTAGGAATATATATCCATGTTTGTGTCTCTTATGAATTCATGTGGCACATGTCCACAAAGGGTAATGTGAATAATCACATTGGGCTCCATGTGAATGTCATGTACTGTAGTTTCTTACATCATCCCATGGAAAAATTTCATATCATAGGTAAAAAAACCATCTAATTAGGCTCTATGTGAATTTCTCATACTGGAGTTTCTTTAGTATTCACATGGAAAAATACCATAATATAGGTAAAGTAAATATATTGAGTGGTGGATTCTCCTAAAATATAATTAATCACTAGTACCACATCTCATATGATAGGGGATTAATCCCTCAGGAAAAATTCATCCTACAAAAGCAAAAGCAAACAAAAATCAAATTACATCTAATTGGTGGATCCTCCTTCATCAGGATGAATCACTAATGGTATAAATAAAGTAACCAAACATAAATATTGTAACACACTCAGAAATTAAAATATTTTCAAAGTAGAATAAATTTAAAGTTAATGCTAGTTTTCTTTTTATGCAACACTACGTTGGCTTATATTACACACAATACCGAGTTCCTTTGATAACATATAAGACATGAAAGGCCAATATTAGAAGCGTACATAACATCATACTACATAATGATATATTATTAAAAAAATTACATTTATCTAATATATTTTAAAGACACATGATTAAAAAAAATCTTGATTATGAATAAAAAGGTATATTTCTCTTGTGGCGGTTTTCTCGCCTTTTAATAGTATCCCTATTTTAAAATAAAATTGTTTTCATTTTATAATTTTTATTTAAAAAACAACATTTTTTAATGTGAAATGTCAAAATTATCTGATAGTAAATGTTTTTTTTATTTTTCTAATTAGTTTAATTTTTTTGACGAATAGTATAAAATACTTCATTTTAGTTGAAAATTTTATTTTTTTAAATAATTATTAATGATAAATTTTATTTCAAATAGTTTTTAAAGTGATAATATATCAATTATAAATATATTAATCCAATTAATGTCATTTTAATCATTTTATATTGAATTTAGATACAAAACCATTGTGAATGTTTTATCATTTTCACTTTAAATACTTGTTTCCCGCCATTTCTGTGGGACTAGATTTAAATTAAATATTGTCACTTCTATGAATTGATTTTAGAGAAATGAATATAATTATATGGAATAATTATTATATTTATAGTCAAATAATATCAACATTATTTCTGACCATTAAAATTAGTAAAAGCAGTTAAAATTAATTAAAGTGATTATGTAAAGACCCGTAAAATTCAACGGAAATTTTTATCTAAATTTTCTTTGGAATTTTAAAAGAGCGTGGTTTCGGACGACACCTGATTCCAAGGCCCGGTGTTCCCAGAATCAATTTCCGAAGTTTGGCTTGGGTACGTTCATTGAACGAACGAGCGGTTTTTTCTAACTTTTGAACCGATGATCGGAATTGAAATTTGAGGACACCAATGAGCTCGCAGCATCGATATTCGCAGAAGGAGACCTTTTCCGAGGTTGCGTTTTATGCGGGTTGAGATTTAGTTTTGGGGGAAATTAGAAGAAGTTAAATAAATTGAGGAACACAATTTATTTTTAACTTTGTTGGTTATTTCCTCCCAAAGGAAGTTAGAGGTGGGACCCACATCCCCATAACCTCCCTTGAGAGGATTATGTTTGGTGGGGCCCACATGATCCCTAACTCTTCAACTTCCCTTAAACTCACCAATAACTCCACTCTAATTAATTTGACAACTTGTGTTATTAATTAAGATGAGTTACTTAATTTAAAACCATTGAAATTCAAAGAGGTTGGGATGTGTATATAAAATAAGGCGTGGACTTATTTTATTTTGGTTAGTTTCTTTTGCAACCTTGAGAGGATTGAGAAGTTCTCTTCATCTTCTTCTTCCTCGACGAAGAATGTGAAGAACACCGTTCTTCAACGAATAACTTCTCCGCCGAAGAACACAGTTCTTCTGCGACGCCGTATCCACGACGCGAAGTTCTTCTTCTGCGTCGTCTCTTCCGCGACAGATTTCCATGACGAAATCGCCGTCAACGACTTCGAATCCTCGCTTCGTGACGTCGACGTTCTTTCCCCGCGACACCCGACCTCCGCGACGCTCGTCTTCCACAGGGCGTTGACGAACGCCGTTCCTGAACCGAGGTAGGGGTTTATTGTTATTTTATTAAATTATTTTAGTTCTTGATTCTAGCATGTCGAACTTCGTGGTTAATCGACTAAAATGTTATCGGTTAACGAGAGGGGTCCGGACCGCACAAACATGGCCTAACCCCCTCCTATGTTAATAATTGTTTCTTGTGAATGAATCAGGATGGCGTTTTGTCGTCGCACCACGCGAGAATCGGTCGGCAAGTATTACGTGACGCCGTTGCGCCACGCAGAGAAGTTGAACAAGAACGCGACGCCGTCACGCCGCGTCGAAGGATGTTGATGGCGCCACAGCCGGAGCGGAGCCGCGGCGGAGGGGTGCGGTGCCGTCACACCGCGTCAGACGACAAGGGTCGCGGCCGGTTCCGGGCGGCGGCGGAGCATGGTGGCCGGTGGCCGTCCGGGACGCAAGTTTCGGAGCCAGAAGGGGACCGGCCACTGCCGGTCCCGTGAGATGGAGCCGGCCGGCCAGGTCGGGCCAGCCGGAAAGGAGAAAGCTGGGGGAATTAAATTCCCCCAACTAGAATCAACGGCCCCCCATTATGAGGGGGGGCCGTGGTTACATAAAGGGGGCAGGCGCCCCCCTCTTTCTTTCCAACAGCTCGGCCGAAGCCAAGGTGGCAGCGCACTGGGCGCGCTGCGCTGACCCGGACCGGCACCGGGCCTGTCCGCCAGGCCGGGCCGGGCCGCACCGGGCCGGGCCGCGCCCAGCTGGGCCGGGCCATGCCGGGCCAGGCCGACCCGGTCTGGGATGGGTCGACCCGGTTCGGGCCGACCGGGGGGTCTCGGGCTGGGTCGGTTCGGGCCCGAAACCCCCGTTATCGGACTGTTTGGGTTCAAATGCCCATAACTCGGGCTACGGACCACCAAACGATGCGCTGTCAGTGGCGATGCGATACTTGGATCGAGGCGGTCGTTTTGGTTTATGGCACACAAGGTTTCGTAATACTTGGAGTTTGGCCGGGTTGGTTCGTACACGAAACCAACAGGGCCCTCGGAGTGGAAACGCTCATATCTTGAGCTACGGATGTCTGATTGACGTTCCTTCAACTTTGTTGAGTTCCTCTTAGTGAGAAGGATCTTTTGGAATACTCCGCACAAGGTTTGGACACAGGTGGAGTATGGCCGGGTTGGTTTTTCCTTAAAAACCAACCGGGCCACTAGGACGAAAAAGCCAATAACTCTGAGACCAGGCGTCTAATTGACGCGCCGTCTGAGGCGTTGAGTTCCTGTTGGCGATACAGAACTTTTGGATACATCAACTCTGGACTATGTGTCAGTTGATGTATCAGCCTCTCGGCTCGTGGAGCGGACCCTCCCGAACGAGCTTACTGTGTGCGGGAACCCAAGTGCTCGCTAGGACTGCTACTGTGACTGCGGCGATGACTGTGCAGAGATCCTCAATGGATTCGACGATGAAGACTACAACACTCAGCGATCCTGTGTGGATCAGTGCTACCGATCCTGTGTGGGTCCGATCCTGTGTGGGTCGGCGCTCAGTGGTCCTATGTGAACCAGCTCCTACAGATCCCGTGTGGGTCCGATCCTGTGTGGGTCTTTGCAGGGGTTAGTACCTATCGATCCTATGTGGGTCCGACGACTTAGATGGATCAGTGATCATCTCTATCGTCTTTCGAAGAATTATACATGTGTGAGCTGAATCCTGTTTCTTTCCTGTGTGGATTGTGTTGTGCTATCCTGTGTGGATTACGTTTTTCTTTCCTGTGTGGAATACGAATACTTTCTTGTGTGGACTGGGTTATACTTGGGCTCGGAGGTTGGAGCGTATTTGGATTGATGACTTAGGTATATGTATGGGCATATACCTAAGAAGTGTCGGTTTTTACTTCGTGATTGAGTCTTTCCTTTGTGGTTTATCCTTTGTGGATTTTGGGAGACCTTCGGGGGTCTCGGGGTCCCTACTGAGTAGCTTATACTCACCCCTACATGGGATATGCCCGCACTACGTTGTGTTGGTTGAAGACGACGGACAACGTTGATCTTGGTTGAGGATTGCAGAGCAGGACAGTACCTGGAGGTGGACCACTGAGCGGGACGTGCTCGGAGCGGATGGCGGGACCCGAGGTGCAGTGGAGCTATCTGTACCCAACCTTCAGGTGGGATTTCTAGTGGACAGCTTGGCGTAGCAGCTTTTACTTTTCATTTGATGTTTTTCCTTTCGAGTTGTACTTTACTTTCAGTTTGGGTTTGTATACTGGCCCACTTACTTTTCCGCACTTATAGTTGTACTTTGTTTTCACTTAGTGTTTACTTTTCTTCTTGGTTACTCTGTGGTGTTTGTTTAATTTACAAAGGCAATGCCTTCCCTTTTTACCGGGATTTACGCCTTGGTGCTAGTCGCCATCCCCTGGCCTATGGAAGGCGGGCTTGGGGTAGTCACGGCACGGGCCCCGAGGACGGGTCGTGACAAATTGGTATCAGAGGAGTTCGTTTCTACCGCGAACTCTGATCTTTTCTACGTGAAGCAATAATGTTTAGCGTATTGATTATGTTTATTAGTCCTGGGAGTCCATTGTTGGTGCGGTGGCCGACGTATACGTACACCAGGACCCTGACTTCTGATTTCCAACTTAATGCACAAAAACATTGATTGCGTGTGTGTTTCAAGTTTTCTTTGTGATTAATTTTTATCAGCTCACCAGGAATATTGTTCTGACCGTGGCGCACCTGTTTCCTTTTTAGGATGGCCCCACGACGGCAGCCAGCTAGGATTCCGAGAGTCGAGCGTGACGACAGCCCACCGAGTGATGAGGCCTCGGTGCATGGCCCTTTGTCAGCAGTGGCACCGGCGGTAGCACTACCCGCCGAGCCACCGATACTTCCAGCACCAGCCGCTGACGATGCACGTCGCCTCAGCGCACTGCATGAGTTCCAGCGCCAGCGACCGCCCAGGTTCCGTGGGGAGACGAACCCCTAGGCAGCCGAGGACTGGCTGGAGGAAGTCGTACGAGTTTTTAGGATAGTGAGGACACCAGCAGACCTCATGGTGATCCTCGCGGCGAGCCTACTGCACACAGCAGCAGGACGATGGTGGAGCTTGATGCTCCAGGTGCCTGATGAGGCATCTCTACATTGGACGGGCTTTGAGAGCCTCTTCAGCTCGGAGTTCGTCCCATCCACCCTCCGTGCGGTGCGCATTCAGGAGCTTCTTCAGCTGCGGTAGGGTAGCATGACGGTCGCTCAGTACTCAGCGAGATTTACAGATCTCTCGCGCTACTCGACCGACATGGTACGGGGCCCATTCATCCAGGCCCGGTCCTTCGAGTAGGGATTGAGACATGAGATCAGGGTATCGCTGATCTCCCTCAGTATTCCGACTCAGATAGGAGTACTGGAGCGGGCCCTTTTGATCGAGAGATTTCTTGCTGAGTATACACCATCATCGAGACCCGCCGCAGGGTGACACGTAGTAGAGTATTCTACAACAGGTAGTCGACTGATGACTCTTGGGTCCAGGCATACCAGACCTTCAGGTAGACGACCTCAGGACACTGGATCAGCAGTGTGGGGCACACAGCGCGGATATAGTCTTTCGAGAGGCAGACAATGCTACTCGTGCGGCGGGCAGGGCCACATGGCTCGTGACTGCCCGACCCACCGTGCCGAGGAGCAGCAGCCGGTTAAGGGACCACCGAGCCAGAGGTAGAGGGTCGACCGTGGCGGTCCGTAGGGAGGAGGCGGACGAGGCAGAGGAGCTGGCCGAGCAGCAGGTGGAGGGCGATGCCTTGAGGCTCTACCACCACCACCACTAGGAGGTCCACCCCGACCACAGGGAGCTTGCGGGCAGAGACAGGCACAGCTCCAGACAGCGGAGTCCTATGACCACGGCCCTCCAGAGATGATTCGAGGTATTATTTGTGTCTATTCCACCCTTGCTGTAGTACCTATAGATACAGGAGAGAGTCACTCTTTCATAGCCGCTGCCCTTGTTCGGAGTTCGGAGATTCTGACAGAGCCGTTGGCTCGATCCTTACAGCTAGAGACTCCTATGGGAGCAGACTCGACGATTACGCACTGGTGCCGGCAGTGTGAGCTTACTCTAGGAGGCGATATCTTTGTCTAGGATCTTCTTGAAGCATCGTCGAGGCCTTACGACGTCATGTTGGGCATGGATTGGTTATCTATGGTCCATGCACAGATTGACTGTTTTAGGCGCAAGATGTGATGTGTACGCACCGACGGGAGCAGGTTCACCTTCACCGGCGAGAAGGGAGCCTTTGCAGCACAGGATGGACTTCCGCAAAGGATAGGACAACCCATCACTCATCAGTTGGCTAGCCTCATCCTAGGAGCAGTTGACGTGCGGAGTCCAGGTTTTCCTGCTGTAGTGGATCAGTTTGCGGACGTTTTCCCCGACGACGTTCCAGGGTTACCTCCTCGCAGATAGGTAGACTTTTATATTGAACTATACCCCGGGACAGCCCCGATATCGACTCCAGCATATCGGATGGCCCCCACCGAGCTTTGAGAGCTACGGGTACAGTTGGAGGACTTGCAGGGAAAGGGGTTCATCCGACCCAGTGTTTCACCCTGGGCTTCCCCGATTTTGTTCGCCAAAAAGGAAGATAGGAGCTTCCGACTTTGTGTTGACTATTGTCACTTGAACCAGGTGACAGTGAGGAACAAGTATCCACTACCGAGGATTGATGACCTCTTTGATCAGCTCAAGGGAGCATGGTGGTTCTCGAAGATAGACCTCAGATCAGGCTATCATCAGCTCAGAGTTAGAGACGAGGACGTGCAGAAGACGGCCTTCAGATGTCAGTATGGCCACTATGAGTTCTTGGTTATGCCTTTTAGTGTAACCAATGTTCCAGTAGTGTTCATGGCCCTCATGAACAGGATCTTTCAGTCTTACCTCGATCGATTTTCCATGGTCTTCATCGACGACATTCTGATTTACTCGACGACTGAGGAGGAGAACGCCTACCACTTACAGGTTGTACTAGACACACTCCGAGAGCACCATCTTTATGGTAAGCACTCGAAGTGCCAGTTCTGGATACGTGAGGTCCACTTCTTGGGGCACGTAATCTCTGAGGCAGGAGTTGCAGTGGATCCTGTGAAGATCGAGGCAGTGTTATCTTGGGATCCACCCAGGAGCGTGACGGAGGTACGGAGTTTCTTGGGTCTATCTCGATACTATCGGAGATTCATTCCATACTTCTCTAGAGTTTCAACACCACTCTCAGCTTTGACGAAGAAGGGGAAACCCTTCGTGTGGTCAGAAAGATGTCATCAGAGCTTCCAGGAGCTGAGACAGAGATTGACCAGCGCCCCTATCTTGAGGTTGCCTGAGGAGGGAGTAGGGTACGTAGTCTACTGCGATGCATCAGGGACCGGACTTGGATGTGTCCTGATGCAGGAGCAGGCATTGATCGCCTATGGATCACGTCAGTTTAGGCCACATGAGCAGAACTATGCTACCCATGACCTGGAGTTAGCAGCAGTGGTCTTCGCTCTGAAGACATAGTTACACTATCTGATGGGCGTGCGCTTTACAGTCTTTTCTGATCATCAGAGTCACAGGTACATCTTCTCGCAGAAGGACCTGAACCTGATACAGCGGTGATGGATCGAGTTCTTCTAGTACAATGACTTTGAGATAGTCTATACTCCTGGGAAGGGGAACGTAGTAGCCGATGCCCTTAGCAGGAGGACGGGCATTCAGCTACTTGAGGAGGAGACGGAGCAGCTAGCCTCTTTGAAGATATCCTTTGTGGATAGAGATGGAACAACCTTTCTTCAGTCTCTCACAGTCACTCCTCCACTTCTACAACAGGTCAGAGAGGCACATCGTGGGGACGCTGACTATGAGATGCGGCATTCACAGATATCCTCAGGACAGGCACATGATGGGTTTTCCATTGGAGAAGAGCACGACATCCTTTTCAGAGGACGTACCATGGTACCAGTCGCTTTACGAGAGGATGTGCTGAGAGGGTTTCACACTTCTCCTTTGGAGGTACATCCTGGAGTGGCGAAGATGTACCAGGATCTCAGACGACAGCACTGGTGGCCGGGAATGAAGAAGGTTGTGGCAGAGTTCGTTTCTCGATGCCTCACCTGCCAGCAGGTGAAGTCTGAGCATTAGGTACCAGCAGGCTTGGTGCAGCCCTTGGAGGTTCCAGAGTGGAAGTGGGACAGCATATATATAGACTTCATGACTGGACTTCCACGCACTTCCAGCGGTCACGACTCCTTCTGGGTGATTGTCGACCGACTCACCAAGTCAGCTCACTTCTTACCCATCAGAGAGCAGGGCTCAGTGGGGAGCTTGGGACGCCTTTATGTTCAAGAGATTATGCGGATTCACGGTGTGACATCATCTATCGTCTCCGATCAATATGATCTCTTTACTTCCCAGCATTGGAAGTGGTTGCAGGTGGCGTTCGGGACGCAGCTACGTTTGAGCACAACCTTTCATCCTCAGACAGATGGTCAGACAGAGAGGACCATTCAGACTCTCGAGGACATGCTACGCGCATGTTTCCTCGATTTTGTTCGTAGCTGGGAGGACCATCTACCCTTGGTGGAGTTTGCGTACAACAATAGCTACCACTCCACCATCAGGATGGCACCGTACGAGGCGTCGTACAGCCGACCTTGCAGGTCTTCTTTGTGCTGGACAGACCCTGGGGAGTCAGCACTTGTGGGACCAGAGATGGTCCAGGCCATGACAGAGAAGGTCCAGGTCATCCAGGAGTGGATGAGGACAGCTCAGAGCCGGCAGAAGTCATACACTGACAGGAGGAGGAGGTCACTAGAGTTCGAGGATGGAGACCACGTCTTCTTGCGTGTCTCACCTCGACGTGGTTTACAGAGATTTGGTCGTGGCGGCAAGTTTTCCCCGCGCTTCATCGGACCCTTCCAGGTCCTTAGCAGGATTGGCGAGGTGGCTTATCGCCTGGCTCTACCACCTCAGTTGCACTGGGTGCACGACGTCTTCCACGTATATCATCTGAAGAGATACGTGCGCGACCCGAAGCACATCATTGACCATGGGGAGCTTGACGTTGATGATGGGGTGACTTTTATGGAGGTTCCGGTGGAGATCGAGGATCAACATGAGCGGGTCCTACGTGGGCGGTCGATTCCTCTTGTGCGCATCAGATGGCAGCACGGGAACCTCTAGGAGAGCACTTGGGAGCGGGAGGCTCAGATGCGTGCTCAGTACTCTCTTTTGTTTCCCTAGTTTTGATGTATCTTTAGGGGGACATAAAGCCCTGATATGGGAGTAATGTAAAGACCCATAAAATTAAAGGGAAATTTTTTTCTTATTTTTCTTTGGAATTTTATGAGGGCGCGTTTTCGGACGGCACCTGATTCCGAGTCCCGGTGTGCCCGGATTCAATTTCTGAAGTTTGGCTTGGGTACGTTCAGTGAACGAACGAGCAGGTTTTTCTAAAGTTTGAACCGGTGCTCGGAATTGAAATCTGAGGACACCAATGAGCTCGTAGCATCAATATTCGCATATGGAGACCTTTTCCGAGGATGCGTTTTATGCAGGTTGAGATTTAGTTTTGGGGAAAATTAGAAGAAGTTAAATAAATTGTGGAGCACAATTTATTTTTAACTTTGTTGGTTATTTCCTCCCAAAGGGAGTTAGAGGTGGGACCCACATCCACATAACCTCCCTTGAGAGGATTATGTGTGGTGGGGCCCACACGAGCCCTAACTCTTCAACTTTCTTTAAACTCCCCAATAACTCCACTCTAATTAATTTGACAACTTGTGTTATTAATTAAGATGAGTTACTTAATTTCAAACCTTTGAAATTAAAAGAGGTTGGGATGTGTAAATAAAATAAGGCGTGGAATTATTTTATTTTGGTTAGTTTCTTTTGCAACTTTGAGAGGATTGAGAAGTGTTCTTCTTCTTCTTCTTCCTTGACGAAGAACGCGAAGAACACCGTTCTTCAACGAAGAACTCATCCGCGGAAGAACACGGTTCTTCTACGACGCCGTATCCGCGACGCGACGTTCTTCTTCTGCGTCGTCTCTTCTGCAACGGTTTTCCGCGACGAAATCGCAGTCAACGACTTCGAATCCTCGCTTCGCGACGTCGACGTTCTTTCCCCGCGACGCCCGACCTCCGCGACGCTCGTCTTCCGCGGGTCGTTGACGAACGTCATTACGGAACCGAGGTAGGGGTTTACTGTTATTTTACTAAATTATTTCCGTTCTTGATTCTAGCATGTCGAACTTCGTGGTTAATCGACTAAAAAGTTATCGTTTAACGAGAGGGGGTCGGACCGCACAAACACGGCCTAACCCCCTCCTATGTTCATAATTGATTCTTGTGAATGAAACGGGATGGCGTGGTGCCACCGCACCACGTGAGAATCGCTCGGCATGTATTACGCGACGCCGTCGCGCCACGCCGAGAAGTCGAACAAGAACCTGACGCCGTCGCGCCGCGTCGAAGGAAGTCGAAGGCGCCGCGGCCGGAGCGGAGCCGCGGCGGAGGGGCGCAGTTTCGTCGCACCGCGCCGGACGACAAGGGCCGCAGTCGGTTCCAGGCCGCGGCGGAGCATGGTGACCGGCGGCCAGCCGGGCCACCCGTGTCGGAGCTGGAAGGGGACCGGCCACCGCCGGTCCCGTGTGAAGGAACCAGCCGGCTAGGTCGGGCCGGCCGGAAAGGAGAATGCCAGGGGAATTAAATTCAACCGGCCAGCATCAACGACCCCCCATTATGAGGGGGGGGGGCACGGTTACACATGGGGGGTAGGATCCCCCCTCTTTTTTTCCAACATCTCGGCCGAAGCCGAGCTGGCAGCGCACTGGGCGCGCTGCGCTGAGCCGGACCGGCGCCTAGCCGGTCTGCCATGCCGGGCCGGGCCGCGCTAGGCCGGGCCGCGCCGGGGTGGGCCATGCCCAGCCAGGCCGGGCCATGCCGGGCCAGGCCGGCCCAGTCCGGGATGGGTCGACCCGGTGCGGGCCGACCGGGGGGTCTCGGGCCGGGTCGGTCTGGGCCCGAAACCCCCGTTATCAGACTGTTTGGGTTCAAATGCCCATAACTCGGGCTACGGACCACCAAACGACGCGCCATCAGCGGCGATGAGATCTTTGGATCGATACAGTCGTTTAAGTTTATCACACTCAAGGTTTCTGAATACTTTGAGTTCGGCCGGGTGGGTTTGTACACGAAACCAACCGGGCCCTCGGAGTGGAAACACTCATATCTTGAGCTACAGACGTCCGATTGACGTGCCGTCAACTTTGTTGAGTTCCTCTTAGTGAGACAGATCTTTTGGCATACTCCGCCTGGGGTTTGGATGCAGGTGGAGTACGATCTGGTTGGTTTTTCCATAAAAACCAACCGGGCCCCTAGGACGAAAAAGCCAATAACTCTGAGACCGGGCGTCCGATTGACGTGCCATCTGCAACGTTGAGTTCCTGTTGGCGATACAGAACTTTTGGATACATCAACTCTAGACTATGTGTCAGTTGATGTATCATCCTCTCGACTCGTGGAGCGGACCCTCCCGAATGAGCTTGCTGTGTGCGGGAACCCTAGTGCTGGCTGCGACTACTACTGTGACTGTGGTGACAACTGTGCACAGATCCTCAGTGGATTCGACGACGACAACTACAACACTCAGTGATCCTGTGTGGATCAGTGCTACCGATCTTGTGTGGGTCCGATCCTGTGTGGGTCATCCCTCAGCGGTCCTGTGTGAACCAGCGCCTACAGATCCTTTGTGAGTCCGATCCTATGTGGGTCTTTGCGGGGGTTAGTACCTATCGATCCTTTGTGGGTCCGATGACTTAGATGGATAAGTGATCATCTCAATCGTCTTTCGAAGAAGTATACCTGTGTGAGCTGAATCTTGTTGCTTTCCTGTGTGGATTGTGTTGTGCTATCCTGTGTGGATTACGTTTTGTTTTCCTGTGTGGAATAAAAATACTTTCCTGTGTGGACTGGGTTGTACTTAGGCTCAGAGGTTGGAGCGTATTGGGATTGATGACTTAGGTATATGTATGGAATTATACCTAAGTAGTGTCAGTTGTTACTTAGTGATTGTATCTTTCCTTTTTGGTTTATCCTTTTTGGATTTTGGGAGACCTTCGGGTGTCTTGGGGTCCCTACTGAGTAGCTTATACTCACCCCTGCACGGGCTATGCCCGCACTACGTTGTGTTGGTTGCAGACGACGGACATCGTTGATCGTGGTTGAGGCTTACAGAGCAGGATGGTACCTGGAGGTGGACCACTGAACAGGACATGCTCGGAGCGGACGGTGAGACCCGAGGTGTAGTGGAGCTATCTGTACTCACCCTTCAGGTGGGATTTCCAGTGGACAGCTCGGCGTAGCAGCTTTTACTTTTTAGTTGTTGTTTTTCCTTTCGAGTTGTACTTTACATTCAGTTTGGGTTTGTATACTAGCTCACTTACTTTTCCACAATTATAGTTGTACTCTGTTTTCACATAGTGTTTACTTTTCCACTTGCTTACTCTGTGGTGCTTGTTTACTTTACAAAGGCAATGCCTTCCCTTTTTACCTGGATTTACGCCATGGCGCTAGTCTCCATCCCCTGGCCTATGGAAGGCGGGCTTGGGGTAGTCACGGCACGGGCCCCGAGGACGGGTCGTGACAGATTAACGTGAAAAGAAATGTATTTAGTGGTTAAACATTATTATTAATAGGAAAATGACCTAAAGACTTGTCCAATAAAACTTTTATAGACATATTTAAACCCTTATAAAATATGGCTCTAATTTGATGAATTTTTAGGCATTATTTAATGAAATTGACCAATATAATATGTTAGGTATGGAAAAATACAAAAATAGGGAACTTCTATTCCTATAACACTTATAAAGATTTCAGATAGGGAAAAACCTCATATTTTAGAAAATAAATATTATTTTGAAATGTAAATTCTTTTTTATCATGATAATTTATTTTAATTTTTATATATGATATAATTACATTAAACGAAGAAAAAACAACAATGCATGGATTATTTAGTTCATTATTAAATAAGATAAAAGATGATAAAAATATTAAAAGTAATGTAAATTTAATTAATTAATGACTTATATTATTTTTGTAGAAGAATATATCATTCTAAACATCTATGAAATTAATATATTTTAATTCAAATATTGTTCGCATATTTTAAAATTAAAATTATATAACTAATTCCAAAATTGACATAAATGATATTTAATTAAATGATTTCAAATTACTAAAAAGAATTATATTCTTTGAAGTTATTTTTAAGGGTTTATAAATATTAAATATGTTCCAATAATGGAACAATTTTTCTTTTATAATAATCATATTGAGACCTAAATAGTAAAAACATTACTAGAATAGTTAGGGTTAATGTAGTGTTTTTCCACATTGTGCACGCTTTTATTGAATTAAGTTCAAATGCAAATGGTATTTTTATCTTATAAGTTACATATACTATTCTAGATTAATGGTGTCTAAATTTTCAAATAAGTATACATTTAGATTAGTATTAGTGGTTGACTTTCATGGGTTAGAAAACTAGTTGCCTAAATCAAAACCCAAAATGAGAAAAATAAGGAAACATAAAGACTAAGGACAAAAATGTTAAAAATTATTATTTTTTTCATGGTATGAGTTTGGATAAACCATAATTACCCTTTTCGTTTTAATTTTTTTGAGAACATACTGTATGGGAGGCCTCCCGATAGTGTTCTCCTTTTGGTATCTATAAGAATGTCACTCTTCATCCACTATAAAAAGGCATTCACTCTTCCCCTTCCTCACACCACCCTAGCCACATTGTCTCATCCAACCCTAGCCCAAATAATCTTCCAAAATCCCTCACCTAATCATAGATGCCTAAAGTTTTTCTTTAATCTAACAAATATAGTATTTTCGTATTAACTAAAATGAGTTTCTTGAATAAGTGGTAACATTCTTCACCGATCACTTTTGATTCATTTCTTTCCCCACTCCAACAATTATTTATATATATTTATTATATAATAAATTTAGTATTCTAAATATACCTATTTGTTTTTATATTAATTTTATGACATAAAACTACACACACTTCCATCAAATGGGATATACAATCATCGTTCGTGTGTACGGCAGTCTACAGCCTCGAGATCTGATGTCATTCATTCTTCCATTATCACCATTCATGGTTTAAAATAATGATGGATTTATAGTTTATATATGATATATATAATATTTATAATGTATTTATTCTTATATTATTATTATATAATACATACTTCAATTCTTTCCATTTTTTTGGAATATGATAACATCGTTTGTGGGCTTGTGGACTACCGCCTCCACAAAGTGTTGTGATTTGTTCACACATTACATGGAATGTATTAAGGATGGTATTAATAAAAATATGTGATATATATAACATAAATATGATGTTATAATGATGATATATATATATATATATTAATTACCATTTAAATATGAGAAGGAAATGGAAGTAGCATTCATCCATACATACGGTCAACCATCTCAATAAACGGTTCATTTCATTACAAATCTAAAAATATTATAGATTTCTCTATATATATATAATGAATATATATGATATTTAAATAATTTTTTGAATTTTATATATTATGAAATCATGATCTATTTAATAAGAACAAAAATAACAAATCAAAACATACTCAAAAAACGAGACAATTAACCACCAAAATGATGAAAATAATGAATGATTGTTAACAAATGCATAATAATATTTTATAATAAAATAATATATGACATTATAAATATTATTATGGTTATTTTATAAGTTAATAAAATTATTAAAATGATTATTCATGAGTTCAATAGGTTTTCAAAAAAATGGAAATGTTAGGTAATGTATTTCATCTCAATTTATATTACATTGATACTTATTTGTTTTTATGAAATAATTTAGATTAATATGGTGTACATACTTACCATTTTTCATTTAAAATTATTATACATTCATATTTCTGGGTATTATATTTTTTAATTTTAATTATCTCATCTAAGGTGGTTTGACTTTTAAATTAACTAGTAGTAAAAGTTATCTTTGTAATCTCACATTATTTTGTGATTGTTATCATTCATTTGAAAAAATCAATTCCTTATGATAAATTTATATTATAAATAAGAATTAATTTATTTATCCATAATATTATGTGATGGGTATAATTATTCCCAAAACGGTATACCATTTTTACATACGCTGTGTATACTTGATAGTTATTTGATTAAAAGGGGAAATATTGATAAATATGTATCTTTTACTCAGTACAGAGATTTAATAAGACACATTGTTCATGAGTTAAATAAATTATTTGATATATCATTAATTATATTGACATATATCACTTGGGTGGGTCCCGATTATTGATATCTAGTCGATTTAGTGGTAGTCTCATGAGATGAATAATTTGGCCAATTTGATGGGTTTTAAACTAATATGATATAAATCATCTTATGAAAGGTCTTGATAATAAAGGTACCATGTACCTAGGAAACATGACATATAATAATTAATAATTTCCTTCATTCATATTAATTTATTATTTATTCATGGTATTTTATATTTGACATTATCTATGTGTGGAGTTTATTCATAATTTCTTGATTAAATGGTATGTGTTTCAATTACATACCTTAACATATTGATTTTTTCTTATCCTGTTATATAAATTGAATTTGTGCTTCATTTTGTACCACCACATGTTGATTATTCTCATTAAATCATTACATCATCTACTATACATACCCTTCCTCATCACTTGATCTCAACCTTATTTTGTTTTATTTTCTAAGGATATGAAGAAGAAATCATTGAATGAGATCTCAAGGATTATATTAATTTCATTTTAATATGTGTCGTGTTTTATATTCTAATTCCCAATGTAATATGGGTATCAATTATGTAATCTTGTTTACAAAAAGTGATAAACTATTCTATGCTTTAGGATTCGATTCCATGTAATCATGCAAATGTAAAAAAGTAATCCACTAACTCTAGGATTATAGGGTTAGGAGGTTACAATTGGTTTCAAGGGAAGATTACTAGAAACCTTGGAAACTATAGTTTGGAAAACAAATATTAGATAACATAATCATATGAAATAATTTGTGGCTTATTTTAGAATAACATCCCAATGAAACCATGTTTATGATTATGACATTAGCTACGCATATATATTTTTTAATTTATGTTAGGTATATTACTAGTTTTGTGAATATACATTATGTTTCATAATGATATGATCTAATTTTGGGTGTGTAAATATATCTAGATGGTGCTTATCAGAACGACTGTAAACTTCACCAATGTACGTGATCCAAAGAGTAAGAATAATAATATCATTTATAGTCTTAATAAAATATTTCGAAGGGAAATGGTATAAAAAATATTTTCATCATATGAGGACATAGAATCATATGATAATGAGATAGAGAAATATTTTTCTCTGTGTTATGGATTTGGATGGAAGGATAAGAAGAAGTGGACAACTTATAAAAATATGGATAACTGGAAGATGGGACAGAATTATCTTCCCACCTGTGATAATTTTTAAAGGATTCACCCTAGGGAATGCTTCAAAGGACTGAGATTTTTTTATAATTGTTGATAAAAGGCTCACCATGAAACAGAATGAAATGGGAATAAAGAAAATATTGTTATTTAGCATTCAAAATATAGTGAAATGGGGCACTACACATATAAATTCCCGAAGAATCATGGGAATATACATTGGAATATGCTACATATCATGGTTAATATTATTCTAATAACACAGATGAAGTGGAATGATTAATTTTATAATGTTTGGATTAATGAATTATATCATCTGATTATTTAATAAATGATTTAATGGTTATATGAATTTTAAAATATGTGAGGATTGAACTATAATAATTTTTTTGTTAAGTATTTGAAATCATAAGTTGAATGGTACTGATGACCAAAAAAATATTTAGTGAAAGGTTCAACTTCTTCGAAAACATATATTTGAGGGAAATATAACCCTTAATATGTTCCTGATACTATGATAATTACATTGGAATAAAAAATTATTGATTTCGATAATGTAAATAATATATTATTTATTACCACGGAAGTGATTAATATTTATTTGAAAAAGTGGGTTATGCCCTCATTGATGGAGTTTACAACATTTTTGAATTTCAATATTATATTAACTAATACATGTTTTATTTAAGTAATAAGGAAGTATTTATTTTTTCAATAAGCTTTTATGGTAATTCATGTTGTTGCCAAATTTTAAGAGAATGAATGATTAAGGTGTTAACATGTTCTGTATGTGATGATTAAAGAGCTACTTCATATTTATTAATGGTTAATGATTAGTTCATATTGGATTTTTAGTGACCTTCATTCTAATGTTTTGGATCATATCTTTGGGAAAATTTAACCATTTATGAAAATTCTTATGTTGATCATTGGATGAACTTTTCTAGATAAATGTATTACTACACCATATGATATAACCTCTGCAAAGAAATAAAGTTGAACTTTTTCAAGGAACAACAAAAGGATAAAATTATTCATAGGAAATAGAAATGTGTCAAGTAAGTATATTTAGATATATTATTAGATAGTGAAATAATTATTCAACTCTAGTAAAAAGAACTTGAAGTAAAAAATTTTATTCTATTACGTTCATATCTGATCAATAAAATGGACTTTTAGATCATCATAAATTTATGGTTTTAAGGCCCTTAAAATTCCATTGATCACTTAATTTATTATGAATAATTAATATAGTTATTTATTATTTTCTTCTATGTCTATTTTTTCATGTCAAACCAGTTCTATTTTACTTGGGATCCCAGTTCTGTGACCATTCTAATTCACTGTCTCTCTTATTTAGAGAATATATATTAACCCTTTTTCGATGTGAGTTTCTAAATAATAATATTTTTAAATATCAATCACTAAATTATTTAGATCAAATTATATTTTCAAGAATATAATTTATTTAATGTGGTAATAATGTAACACCTAATGACTTTAAAATATTTTCCTTTTCTAAAAAATTGATTTTTTTGCTAGATCACTTTATACGCAACACTATGTTAGCTTGTGTAACACACAATACCGAGTTCCTTAAATAGTGTATAATACATGAAATACCAATATTAATAGATTATATTACATTAAAATAACTTATTATATATTATAAAATTTTTTCTACATTTATAAAAATTATATTATAGGCATATGATATTAGAAAATAAATTTTTACACATAACAATTAGAATTTTTCTAAAGGTAGTTTTGCCATCTTTTAATGGTACACCTATTTAAAAAAAATTTACCCTTTTATAAATTTTAGTACTAAAAATAATATTCATTTCTTAATTATTAATTTCAAAATAATGTTAGGATTAATTTTTGTAATTTTTATAATAAGTTTCATTTTTCATGAATAATGAAAAATAATACATTTTAGATGAAATCATCCTTTTCATTTAAAAATTTATTGATGATAAATTTTATTTATATTTGTTTTAAAGTCGATATAAATCAATTTGATATATTTTAATACAATTTATGTCATTTTAATAATTTTTATATTGGATTAAGTATAAAACCATATTGAACTTTGTTATATTTTCACATTAAAACCCTTCATTCTCACCATGTCTGAAGGATTATCTGTAAATTTAATTTTTTTCAATAATATGATTTGATTTCAAAAAAATTGATATACATTGTTAGAAAAAGTTTTATATTTATAGCCTAATAAGATCAATATAATTTTTTACCATAATAATTTGTGGAAGTTGTTAAAATTAATTACATTAGTTAACGTAAAAATGAGTTTATTTAGTGGATAAACATCATTCTTAGTTTAAAATGACCAAGAGACTTGTCCAATACCCATTTTATGGATACATGTTGACCATTATAACCTTACGATGTACTTTTATGACTTTTTTGAGTCACTATTCCAGGAAATGTTACTATATAAAATGTTATGTAAGGAAAAGGTCAATAAATTAACCTTACATTCCTATATCATTTATAAAGCTTTGAGATTGGGAAAACATCATAATTTCATATATATAAATATAATTTTTTAGGTTAAATGATTTTTGATATCATGATAAATTATTTTTATTTTTTTATAAATAATATAATTACATTAAATGATTAACCAATGCCAACACAAGGATTATTTGTATCCTAATTAATTAGAATAAGTTATACTAAAAACATTAAAAGTAAAGTAAATTTAATGAATTATTGTGCTCTGTTGTTTTCTTTATATGAATACATCATTTTAAATATCTATTAACATAATATATTTTATTTCCAATTTTTTGTTGATATTTTTAAATAAAAATTAAAAATATAATTCCAAAATATTTATTAATGTTATTTTACAATAAATGATTTTTTATTAAATTATTGAAAATTACAAAAATATTATCCTCTTCCATGTGATTTATAAGTGTTAAAAAATATCAAATACATTCCATTAATTGACAAATTTGTCTTTTATAATTAATACAGTGATCCCTAAATAGTAAAAACTCGGCAAGCATAGTTAGGGTTAAAGCTATTTTTGGTGCGTTACGTACACTACTATTTAATTAATTTCCAAAACATGTGGGATTTTTAACTTATAATTTGTATTTAATATATTCTAATTAATGGTTAAAATTTTATAATAATCCACAATTTAATTTTATCTTAATGGATGAATTACATAGGTTGTAAAACTAGTTACCTAAATGAAAAATAAAAATGACAAAAATAAGGAAACATAAAGACTAAGGAACAAAATGATAAAAATGCTTTTATTATTGTGTGGTGTGATTTTGTATCAAAAATATTTAACCATTACTCCATTATTTGACCATTTTGGAATAAAATTAGGTAATAAAGACCTCCTAATAGTTTTTTCCTATTACTACTTACAAGAATGTCACTCCTCTTCCACTATAAAAAGGTATTGACTCTTCCATTTACTCACACATATCATGTAACACCCCGACCCATGTTACCTAGAGATGGTGCATTATTTTAATTAATTGGCATGGATACAACGACTGATGTCCTGAATGACAGATCAGTTTATCAGTCTTGGAAAATTGATTACATACATGATCCTAACATTACAATTTCTAACAAAAATTAGAATAAATAATCCTTTTATAACACCATGATTCCCTTAAACTAAACCTGAATATAAATCATAATATACTTCTTAGCATCCTAGGAAAATAATATATATTAAATGGGTGGTCTCATATGATCAATAAGGATAAACAATATAGCGGTAGCAATCATAAATAATCATAAACTTTTATAGAAAGGTATAAAATTGAAACACAAGCCCTTTAAACATATACTACATCATAATATGGAAAATATAAATCAAATAATGAAATTTAAAAATTCACATGGATATTATACTAGTCGAATAATCACATGTAACATTAATATATTATTTCATAATGAAGGAATGCATAATGTCGAACATCATAACTACATAGTCAAGGCCTCCTGAAAATACTACAAATAAATCTTTTTCCAAAGCATTTTTCTGAGACTCTAATTTTTCTCATGATACCTACTGATGTATCTTGGAGCTATAGTGGCCTCCACACTTCACATACTAAGTCTAATGAATTCCTTGTACGAAAAAGGTGAAATATAACATAATCATTCGTATTAAAACAAGCATACGAAATGTCAATACATTAACCATAAAACATGAATGGTATAAATACAACACATCAATAGTCAAACATATCATAACTCATTCAATACAATATAGAACATTTTGTTAAAATAGATAAACCTCAATCATGAATAATATCCAGTAATGGATGTTGACATAGCTGAAAATGATCTGTAGAACTCTTTGATAGAAATATCTATTTTTAATGTAATCATTAGAAGTAAAACAATTTAAAAAGTAAGAAATTTAAAATAATTTTTTTAATACAAATATCCCATAACACTTTGAATCTTTTGAAAGTAATTAACATTGTAAAAAATTCATGTTTATATAAATAAATCCTTAAAACCTTTTAGAAAACATGGAGATTAATGAGAATGATTTAGAAGAATAAATATTTAAACCATTTAAAATTATGTTTTAGTTAATGCGACCCATAAAAATAATCCTTTTGAAAACTGTTTTATCAACCATGGGTAGGGATAATAAATATGTCCCAGTAAAAACATACACAAAAACAATCTCGGATAATAATGAGATTGAGGAATTAATCCTTCCCTAATACTTTCAATTGGTCAAGGATATGTTTAACCTTCTATATAATGACTATTTTCTGTTATTAAATTAAAACAAAACCACATTCCTATTTATGATATCATACTTGATTCTTTTATAACTTTATACTACCCATTTAATAATAGTTTCTATTTAAAAAATATCATTTTGGGTAATAATCGATATCTTTATCATACGTGTTTTAACATGTTATTCTTCATCGTATAACTTATAAATTAATTACAGAATATAAAATATTATTTATTAGTCATAATTATTCATAATTGAAATTTGTATAACAGATAGAAATATGAAATGGAAAACAATGTTTATGAAGATGGTAGGTCGTACGTATGTATAAATGTCGTTTCCATTTTCGTATCGTATTGAACGAATGTAAGTGAATGAGATATATGTATATATTTATATATATCACATATAATTATTATTTCATATATTACATAAATATTGATAATATATATTTATAATCATCATTGAATAGTGAACATGGAAATTAATCTCATCATGTTGTGGATAGGTTAAGCCATACGTACGCCTGAGTGATGATATCATTCTATTGATGGTGAAGTAATATGTAATTGGATAGTATATTTAATATAAATACTAATTAATATGCTATATTTATTATTGACATCAATAATACTCCTTATTATACTCATCCAAATAATGATGTGTTGAATAACAAACTACACCATGACATAGAAACAGTAATCCATACGTATGGACGTATGGTGACTTTATCATTCATAGGATTGATAGAATAATAAATACAGTTGTAAAATATTTTTAATAAGGTCACAGTATGGATAAGTTACTAGTTTTATTACATTGGTATCGAAAAAACCAATAAAGATGAAGTGGGAGGAGAAAAGAACTTTGAAAGACGTTATGAAATTATTACCTCTTCTTCGGGTGCTTCCGTTTGATTTGATAAAAACGGCCCCATAGGTTGGCTTTATGATCGATTTAAGGACTCTAGGTTAAATTGAGGTTATTTGGTATTATATTTTAGCTTTATTTTGTTGAGCCAAATGGCATTGGAGGTGTGATTTTGAGAGAAGAGGAAGTACCCTTTTATAAGAGAGGTGATGGTCACTTTAGGAAAAGCTTGAAATATTATTTAATTATGAAATCATATTCGGTTTATAATGGCACCCAAAAGATTTATGTTGAGGCTAAGGTGGGCATGGATCAGAAACCTTTCAACCAATAGGTTTTAGACTAGTTTAGGTCGACATATTAACTTTAACTTTTATATTTAACTGTTAGTAAAATAGTTTTACTTTTACATTGTCTTTTTGTATTTTTATATTACATGATTAATAAACAAACAATAAAAAACCAAGAGAACCCAAATTGATTAATTTAATACAAATATATCATTATACAAGTGGAACCATATATTTTTTAAAATATTATATCATCTCATAATATATTATTTGTTTTAAAAACTCATTTATGTCAATTTTGATACAATTTAGTATTTGGTTTTTGTGAAAGTCAAAAAAACATGATTACATTTTAAAAAATAAATTAAATACATAATAACAAGTCATATTAACCTTGAAAATTACTAGAATACATCAAAAGTTTCAATTTACATTTATTTGGATATTTATAATATCAATTTTTTTAATCATTCATTAATTAAGTAATTACTGCATCATCATTGTGTCATAAATAAATTTCCTTATATAATTTTAAAAAATTAGAAATAAAATACCATTATGTATGAAATCGTTTTATCTTTCTAATTAATATTTATAGTGTAATTTATCTTATGTATAACTCAATTTTAATAATGTTTTACTTATTAAAAACTGAATTTAACACTTTTAACTCTTCTTTAAATAAAATAATAATAAATGTCCTAATCTATTTCTTGTGGATCATATATGATCATACATTATTCCTATTTTTTATTTTGGTCGATAAACACTTATATAATAGAATTATTACATGTTTTAGGGTAATTATTATATCATTTTTACCTTTAATTACTCTATTTACTTTTAACCGTGGTAAATAAAATCCAAAAGTTACTATTCACCAAAAATTATTCTCATCATATTAAAGCACATTTTACTGACTTATTTAAACGGTGGCTATCAGAGTTTTTAAATTCAATTCACACATTTGAAAAAATTACGTTTAATTCAAATTTTCCAATGTGCCTAGAAGATGAGTAAAAGACGTTAAAAAGATCAATAAAGTTTTATACGTCTAATTTCATTATAAAATGGATCCAATGAAAAAATCTTTTCTTATATAGGTATTATATATCTATTTAAACATAATATAAATTTAAATTAAATAAATATTTATTTAAAAAAATCAAGTTTTAAACAATAACACAGTGTTTTTCACTATTCATCAAAACATAAATGTTTTCAGAAAAATACCAAAAAATCACCCTTAGAAAATGATGATATTTAAAATTAAAAAATTATTTCTACTTTATAAAATTTAAAACATTGAAGTTTAATTCATTAAATTAAAATTAATTCTCATTGTCAAACCTAGGAAGCGGGTTTTTAAGAATTAAAAACAATCAAAAGATTAACCTGTTTTTATGTAAACTATAAATGTGAAATTACTTTAAATGACCTAAATTATATTAAATGATAATAATATAATATAATGTTACTATAAAACCACAAAAATTTATAATTTAACACAATAAATTATTTCGATTAAGAAATTTTTTTTAATTAAAATTTGGTATTTTTAACTATTCATCAAAATATGAAAGTTTTCAAAAAAGTACCAAAATTTTATCCAAACTAAATTATTATTTCCTAAATCTATAGAATAATTTAATTTATTTAAATTTAATATTTAAAATTTTCAAATATTGGATTTAAAAAAGGGTTCTCTATTAAAAGGGGGAAAACTGTATTTTTTGAAAAATACATCTTTCATCTGAAAAACTGAATGTTGTCCTTATATTGTGTCTAGGAAATAGAAAAGTTGAATTTTAAAATTATATATTATATATTTAAATTTCAAAATTTAGATAATAATATTTATATTACTATTTTAAACTACAATTTTGATAGGTCGTGATGCGCTTGAACTCTGTGCTTCATGAAGCGCAAGCTATTGAATTAATTTAAAGAGATAAAGTACTATGAAGTCTTAGTTGATACATTTCCCCACATTAAATCAATTTAGTCCTCTAAATGTAAAATTTTTCTTCAAAAATAAAAGGTTGAAAATTGAAAATATCTTTGTGGATAACTCACATTGGAAATAGGGTTACTAAAATTTAGTTTTAATAAGCGGGAATGGAAATTAAAAGGTCACGACCAAATTGGGATTTCTAATAAAAGAACATTGGTGGAAATTATAAACACCTAATTGGATGAAAAATGTAAATATTTATAGGGATCGATTTAGGTCATCAATCACAAACAATTGAACAATAAATGGAAAATTGAGGGCATCAAATCCATAAAAATACCATTGTTTTAACAAAACCTATGGTATTCAGATAACACATTTTTGGTTTCTAGATCATCTCCCGGATTTTTAATAATTAATTTCATCATATAATAAGAAAAAAATAATACTTGGAATGTACATTTCCATCCATTAACTAATTTCCACCACAAAATCATCTTTCTCTCAAAAAGATATTAGAATTAAAAAAATATTCTATTAAACCTTATTGTATAGGGTTCCATAAAAATTAATGAACTTATAATACATCTGTCTTGAAATTGATAAAAAAAACATTACACATACCAGGACATCAAGTAGGCTAGTGGTAGGTGATGCACCCTTGTCACCTTTCGGTAGCAGGTTCAAGTCTCACGACCTTGTTGGATGCGACGGGTTGTCACCCGACCGTTGGGTTTTCCTTTTTATAAAAAATCCTAACAAATCTTAAGAAATGTATTAAACTTAAACCATAGAATTAAATGCCTAACTAAATCCATTACAATCTTTATACTTATCCAAAATACTTGGGTAAAAACTCATAGTCCATAAATTTATAAGTAATGTCAACATAACATAATGAAGATATCTTTTTCCACATAATAACATGTGAGTACCTTCATCGTGTATTCTCTTAAAATATTTTAACACCATGAATTACCATAAAACATTAGTTTTTACATCCAAGATCCTTTATTCCTTATCAAATACCTGATATATTCCTTATATCCAAAAAATTTTAAGACTCCAACAAAGATGGAATAAAAAACAACTAATCAATTCCAATGTATTCAAGAATATCCAATATAATTTATCCAAATCGAGAATCTCTTATTTCCAAATCACTACCTCAGAATTAGGACCGTAATAAGGTTTATCATTCCTTCAAACACGTCATTTTACAAAAAAAATAAATTGTTGTTGAGTCAGTTTTCATAGTACAATATAATCTCAAATCCTTAATGAAATAGTACTACAATACAATCCTTATTTATTTCCATAATTCATATAACGAGTACACCATTGATACAACACTCAAATGACACAATTCATTAATAACAACATAATAACCCTAATCATTACTCTTCATTTGTGGAAGTATCATAACATGATTATCATCCAATAGAATCATCTGGTGTATACTCTGATTATTCGGACATTGATTCATGTATTGAACCAACTCCTTGAATATGAACCATTATACATTTGAAACCTTTTTCTAACCCTTACAATCATGAACTTGGTTTCCTTTTTCTCCACACTTATAACAAACACTCATTACCATTAGGAATTTACCAATGTGATTCTTTCCAAAGTAATCACATATGGGAATATCCTTCATTCCCTTCTTCCCTTTATCTATATTTTTTTATTCCATCAACTTCTTCTATTATTTTCATTCAAACTCATAGGACTTGTATAATTCATTACTAATATTGTTAACACATTATATTGCTTCATCATATGATGAGAATACATGGGAAACTATTTTCCTTCTAAATTTTGGCTTAAGACAATGAAATAAATGGTCCTTCTTACACTTTGGATCATGCATATTGTTGGAGTTCACATTCCTTATACTGGGAACCATTTCTAAACGATGGCATACACTAGGTTATTTTATGAATCGCAATTCATAATTCCAAAAATTTAAAATACCTAACATAAATTGAATACTTTAGGCATATAGTCCATATTTATAAACAATATTTTTTCATTGAGGAGGTATATAATCAAAACTCCATCATAATTGGTTTTAAAGAAAATATGATTTATCCAAAGAATGTCCCCCGGGAGTGTCATAACCAAGAGTGAAACAATGCATGTTGTCATGTACCAGGACAACCTGGGTCAGGCCCAAAACTCCTTGTTAGAGTATTCAATCCTAGGTACATATATAACAGATCTTCCACTACCTTCTCATATCAATACAGGGATTTATTTCTTGTAAAATTCAAAAAATCTCTAAATTACCAAAATTCGTGGAAGTTATTCTATATTAATCCTCAATGTCTCTCTTAGGTTAATGTTTCAAAACTATAGTTTATCTAAATCTATTTCCAAGGTTGTTTCTAAACTTCCGTTGATTCTAAATATAACACCCAGACCCTAATTACCCTGAGTCGGTGCATCATTTTAATACATTAGAATGATTATAAGGAATCATGTCCCAAAGGACCGTTTAGTTTTGCGGTCTAGGAGAATATATTACGTACATTAACATTACATTACATTTTCTAACATAAAACACAACATAAATAATCCTTTGAGATTTCCATTATTAGCTTTCCATAGACATTTATATAAATCCTAATATAAATTTTGGCATCTTGGGAAAATAACACATAAGAAAGGGGTGAGCTCAAAAGCACAATATGAATAAACAATATAGAAAAAGATATCATAAATAATAATAATCATTTATGGAGGGGTATAAAATTGAAACATAATCCCATTAAACATAAAATAGAGCATAATATGGAAATTATAAATCAATTAATGACATTTACTTATTCACATGGATATTCTACTAGTCAAATAATCACTTGTAATATCAATAGAAAATTCCATATTGATTGAATGCATAATAGCGAACATCATAACAACATTCACAAAGCGTCATTCCAAGACAACAAATAAAATTATTGTCAAGACCTTGTTCCAGAACACTAATTTGTCTCAAGAGACCTACTGATTAATCGAGGAGCTGTTGTGTGCTCCAACAATCACTTACTATGTCTAATGTGTTCCTCATATTAAAAGGTTGAAACATAACATAAATATTCATATTAAAACTAACATATGAAATCTCAATTTTTTAACCATAAACCATGAATCGTATAAATAAAACACATCCATAGTCAAACATTTCATAACTAATTCAATACAATATAATACATTGTATTAAAATATATATAGTTCCATCATGAATAATATTCTATAATGGATGATGACATAGATTAAAATAATCTGTAAAATCATTGAAAGAAATATCATTTTTCATTTAATCATATAAAAGTAACACGATTTAGAAAGGAATACATTTAAAAGGCATTTTTTAATCATTGTTTCATGAACCACTTTGAATCTTTTTAATGTAATTAACATTTTAAAACATTCATGTTTATATAAATAAATCCTTAAACCCATTTTGAAAACATGAAAATTAATGAGAATGATTTAGAAGAATAATTATTTAAACAATTTAAAATGATTTTTTATTTAATAATTCACTTAAAAATAATCCTTTTGAGAACTTTTTTTTGAATCATAGACATGTATAATGAATATGTGCTAGTAAAAACTTACACATAAACAATCTTGGATAATAATGAGATTGAGGAATTAACCATTACCTTATAATTTCCTTTGGTCGAGGGTACATTTAACCTCCTGTATAATGACCATAGTATGTTAATAAATTTTAACAGAACGATATTGATATTTATGATATCATAGTTGATTCATTTATTATTTTATACCACTCTTTTAATAATAATTTCTATGTTAAAATAACATTTTTTGTAATAATAGATTTCTTTATCAAACGCGTTTTAGCAAATTATTAATGATCATATAACTTGTCAATTAATTCTAGAATATAAATAATTATTTATTTTTCATGTATATTCCGAATATAATTATGTATAATAGATTGATATAAGAAATGGGAAACACCATTTATGGAGATGATAGGTCGTATGTATGCATAAACGTCGTTTCCGTTTTCATATCATATTGAACGAAAGTAAGTGAATGAGATATATATATAAACACACACACACACACACACATATATATATATATATATCCATTATCATTTTTGGGTAATATATTAAATAATTATTAATAATATATATATTTATAATCACCTTTGAATTGTGAACGTGGAAATGAATCTCATCGTGTCGTGAAGATGGTAATCCGTACGAACACACGAGCGATGATAGAATTATATTGATGGTGAAATAGTATGTAATTGGATGGTATATTATATATTTTGAATCATTATAATGTTATATTTATTATTTACATTAGTTGTACTCATTATTATACCCATCCAAAAAATGAATTGTTGAATAACAAACTACACCACGACGTGGAGAGGTAAACCGTGTGTACATATGTATGGTGACTTTTTCATTCATAGGATGGATAGAATAATAAATATGTTTGTAAAAAATTTATAATAATAGTATAGAATCTAGAAGCTATTATAGTTATTAATTTTTTATGAAAACAACAAAAAATGATGAAGTGGAAGAAGAAAAGAAATTTGAAAGAGATGATGAAATTATTATCTCTTCCTTTTGTGCTTCCTTTTGATTTGATCAAAATAGATCATTAGGTTGGATTTATTATCAACTTAAGGACTCTAGGATGAATTTAGGGTAGTATGGAGGATATTTTAGTATGGTTTTTCAGATAGAAATATAATTGGGGATGTGATTTTGGGAGAAGGGGAAGTACCCTTTTATAAGAGAATTGAGGGCCACTTTTGGAAAATCCTGAAATATTATTTTATTATACAATCATATTCAGTTTTCAATGGATCTTAAAGAAATTATTTTGAGGATAATGTGGTGATGGATCAAACTCCATTCAACCAAGAGGTTTTAGACTGGTTTAGGTCACCATATTATCTTTATCTTTTCAATTTAACTCTTGTTAAAATAGTTTTACTTTTACAATATCTTCTTGTATTTTTATATTACGTGGTTAATAAACATACAATAAAATTACAAGAAAACCCCAAGTAGTTCATTAATGACATAAAAATCATTATATAAGTCATTTTTATGATTCTTATATTTTAAAAAATATTATATCATCTAATAATATAGTATTTGTTTTAAAAACTCATTTATGTCAATTTTGAGACTATTTAGTATTTAGTTATTGTGAAATAAAAAAAATTAATTCATAAAAAAAATAAATTAAATCAATTATAAAATTTCACATTAACATATAAAATTAGTGTAATATATCAAAAGTCTCAATATAAATTTATTTGGATATTTATAATATCAATTATTTTAATCATTCATTAATATGGTAATTATTTCATCATCATTGTGTCACTAATAAATTTCAATATTTAATTTATAAATATAATAAATAAAATATCATTATGTATAAAATTATTTTTGCTTTATATTGACTATTTATAGTCTAATTTATATTATGTATAATCCAATATTAAAAATGTTGTAATTATGAAAAGTTGAATTTAACACTTTTAACTATTCTTTAAATAAAATAACAATAAATTTTATAATCTAATCCAAGTGGATCAAAGATTATATTATTTTATTTTAAAGGTTTATTATGGTCAAAAAACCCCTTAGCCAATAGAATTATGAAACATGTTAGGGTAATTATAATATCATTTTTACATTTAATTACTATATTTAATTTTAACTGTGGTAAATAAAATTCAAAAGATATTGTTCACCAAAAATTATTTCCATCTTATTGAACCACATTTTAGTTATTTATTTCAACCATGTTTATCATATTTTTGAAAATAAATTCATAAAAGTGGTAAAATTACATTTTATGCAAATTTACAATTGTTCCTTCAAGGTGGGTAACAACGTTAAGAAGATTAATAAAAGTTTATAAAATTAATTTTAGTATAAAATTACACCAATTATTTACATTGAACATATATAATTATTATTTATCTATTTTTACATAAAATGAATTTAAATAAAATAAATAATTTTATAAATAAAAATCAGTCTTAAACAATAACACAGTGTTTTCAGTAGTCCTCAAAAATTGAATGTTTTCAGAAAAATACCAAAAATTCAACCTAAAAACTTTTTGATATTTCAAATTCAAAACAGATGTCTATTTTAAAATATTTAAACCATATAAGTTTCATTAATTAAATTTAAATTAATTCTCATTGTCAAAACCAAAAAGCGTGTTTTTAAGAATTAAAAACTATAACAAGATTGAAATGTGTTTAGGTACAATTTTAATGTCAAATTAAATCCAATGACCAAATTTATATTAAATGATTAAAAATATAATATAATTATAATTTAAAAACTATTAAATGTAAATTTTAGCACTATAAATTCTTTCTATTAATAATGTTTATTAATTAAAATTTAGTAATTTTCACTATTTATCAAAATATGAATGTTATCAAAAAAGTACCAAAAAGTTATCCAAACTAATTTTTTTTGTCCCTAATATAAATATGAATTTAATTTAATTAATGTTAATATATAAAATGGTCAAATACTAGATAGGAAAAGGGTTCTCCATTAAAAGGATGAAAAAGTGTAATTATGGAAAAATACTTCTTTTATTTGAAAAATTGAATTTGTCTTTATATTATGTATAAGAAACACAAACAATGAATTTTAAAATTATATAGGATATATATAAAATTTAAAATGTGGTTAATAATCTTCATAATTTATTTTTTAAATGGCTAGTTTGATAGGTCGTGATGCACTTATACTCGGTGTTGCGTGTAACACGAGCTATTAAATTACATTAAAGAGATAACGTACAATGAAATCTTGGAGTGTTATGTATCAAGAAACATTGGCTCATACAAACCCTACCCAAATAAGATAAAAATAATTCCCTTAATCCTAGAATCCTCTCTTTTGTTATAAATCAAACCAACAATGGATTTTCGTGTAAAGCAAAAAGAGTTACCTGAATAAGTGGTAATGTTCTTCAATGATCACTTTTGTTTCATTTTATTCACCACACATAAAGTTATATATATATATATCTTACTCATATAATAAAATCAGTATCCTAAATTTGATGATAATTTTTATCAAAATGGTAAGACCTACACCTACACACACTTCTATAAAATGGGAAACAGAATCATCATTTGTGTGTATGATGGACTACCGCCTTACGAACCGATGGCATTCATTTTTCCATTACCACCATTCAAGGTCGGAAATAATGATGGATTTATTGTTTATATATGATATATATAAAATTTAAAATTTAATAATACTTATTTAATTTCAATATAACACATTCCATCATGCTTTCCATTTTTTGGGAATATAATAACATCATTTGTGGACGTGTAGACTACTCCCTCCTCCAAGCGATGTGATTCATTCACACATTACATGGAATGTACTAAAGATGTATTTAATAAAAATATGTTATACATATATATAATATAGTTATGATAATATAATTATTATATGTATATATATCACTTAATTTCTAAATACGACTTGGAAATGGAAGTAGCGTTCTTGCGTACGTACGGCCTACCGTCTCCATGAACAGTGCATTTCATTTCCTATATCTAAATTATATGGATTGTTATAAATACATATATAGTGAATATATGTGATATTTTTATCATTATTTACATCCTATAGATTATAAAATCATGATCAATGTATGAAAAAAATAACTAGTCGAAACATTCTAAAAACATGACAATTAACACCCGAAAAGGGAAAATAATGAAATATTATTAACAAATGGTTAGTAAGATATTTTAATAAGATCATATATGATATTAAAAATATGATCATCTTCCCATTATAAGTTAATTAAATTATTAAAAACATTATACATGAGTTTAATGTCTTCCAATAAAAATAGGGTGTAAGGTAAGGATTTAAGGTCAATTTATATTCAGCTGAAACTTATTTGTTATTATGAACAAATTCACCTTAATGTGGTGTATATACTTTCCTTTTTTCATTTAATATCATTATACACACATATTTCAAGGTATTGTATTTTAAAATTTGAATAATCTCATCCAAAGTGGTTTGACTTGAAAATTACCATGTTGTAAAAGTTATCTTTATAATCTCAATATATTTTGTGACTATCAACTTTATATTGAAACAATCACTTACATATGAAAATTTTGAATAGGATACAATTTTTTTTATATATCGATACGTTTATGATTTTGTTACATTTACTTCCAAAACTGTATTCCATTTTTAGATAAGGTGTGTACATGAATGTTATTTGATTAACTGGGGGAATATTGGTAAATCCATATCTTTTACTCAATATGGATATTTTATAAGGAACATTGTTAATGAATTAAATTAATTATTATATATATATAGAATTATTTTAATAGGTTTGACATGAGTGGGACCTTGTTATAGATATCCACTTGATGCATCGATAGTCTCATGAGATGGATCATTTGGCCAAAAGATGGGTTTTTACCTGATATGTTATAAAATATCTTATGAAAGGTATTGATGATTAGGTTACCATGTACCCACAAAACATGGCATCAAATAATTAATAATATACTTCATTTAGATTTAGTTATTATTTATCCATGATATTTTCACTGATATTATCCATGGATGTAGTTTATTCAATGTTTATTGATTAAAATGCATATGTTTCAGTTACTTAACTTACCATATTAATTTACCCTTGTCCAGTTATATTAATGGAATGTGTTCTTAGTTATTTACCAAACCATTTTTATTATTCTCATTGAGTCATTACATATTCTTCCCTACATTCCCTTAATTTGTATTTATGCTCACCCTTATTTTATTTTATTTCCGCATTATATATAGAATAAATATTTGAATAAGAATTCAAGTATTCTATTAATTTCATTATATTCTGTATCATGTTTTATTTTATACTTGCCAATGTAATATGGGTTTTATGTATGTAATCTGGTTCACCCCGACTGTTAAACTGTTCAGCACTTTGGTATTTGATTCCTTGTAATATAGTCAATGTAATAATGTAAGGCATCAGCCCCGGGCTTCTAGGTTCATAGAATCACATACATGTCATTGGGTTATTAAAATATAGGTTGGCCAATTCTTCCAATTACCAATTTGTATGTAATTTTTTCTCAACTTGTGTATTTTCTGGTATTAAGAAGAATAATTGATATCGAAATTTTCCTAACTATTATTTATCATAATTCATATTTTATGCTAAATTAATGTTAACAAGACTATCATATTGTTCGAATATTATGTGTAATCTCACCTCTCAAGTGGAAACAATTCTGTTCTCAATGAAAATAGACCTAATATGATCCAAGGTAGGTCTAATATTGTGAAAATTTATTTAATGGTGTATTATCTAGATAATTAGGTATTTTTTAGGTCATTCTGGTGTGATCGTACTTATTTCACATACTAGAAGAATCACAATTGACATTAGGGAGTTTTTTGGGAGCACCACACTAAAAATAATTGTATATGTTGAATATTACCCAACATCCAAGTTTTCATTAAGTTCCTCATTTCACACCTTCTATAAATATTAAAATTATTTTCAACACAATACATGAAATATCGATACTATTTGGTCGATCTAAACCTGGGTTCTCAAAGGAAAATCCAATAGATCCGAGAGGAGAAGATGAACAAGAACTGAATTCATTCCTTTAAACTCATGATACAGAACACCAAAATCCAACATAAAGACGCTTTTGGTTTGAAGGGTTCTTATATGTCAACTATGAAAGGGTTACAATCGTGAGGAAGGGTACACAATATTATAAATGTATTCCACTAGAGTTTAAAAGAGAGTTGGTATAGCACATCTATGAAGTGAATATGGGATTCATGTTATAAATGGATCAGCTCCCAAATATGTCGATAAATCTATTTAATTGTATTAAAACCCCATAAAACTCAACTTCACATTGTTAACTATTTACAATACATTAGTTTTTTATTCTTAGGGAATGCCCATATTTATTCAGGTCATGAATGAGGTTCATGGGATCTGTCCTATATTATTCATTCCTTCCAAGGTTTTGTAGATTCTATCTAGATTAACTGACATTGTGAATTGAAATCTTTATGGAATTAATTTTTTTTTGTTTCGAAAATTATCTCCCATTTATGCTTCCTTTGAACAGTTAACCCAACCAAGAAAAGGGCTAAGTCACCATGGTCTACATCAGAATTAACAAACAAAAAATGGTTTAACATAAATTCAATGAGGAACCTAACTTGAGATGTTGATACCTTAAAAAAAGTGGTATCGTTGTGGTAATAGGTGATATTATAAATAGATAATAGATAAGTGAAATATTTATAAGTTATATTTATCATTTTTTAATATTTAGTATACAATAATTATCATTTAATTGGTCATTTTAAAAATGTAAAGTAATATATTTATTTATATAAACAACTAAAAAAACAAAAAAAATACCTAGTTATAAAGAAAGATTTATTTTATTGACATCAGGTAAATTAATATACTGTGAGAAAAAAAATTTAATGTCATTTATCCAGGTAAGGTCACATTAGATAATTAAGAACATACATCATAAATAACATATCTGGATGTATTATAATTAGATAGGTGATGTCGAACTGAAAATAGTTTCCATGAAATACAATATGATGAACCCCTTACCTAAATCCTTAACTGACAAAAAAAAGATCATCTTGTGAGATCTAGAAGACTAAAAGTTGTTGGAAATTGGCTCGAGTCCAAGTGGGAGTCTATTAATGTTAGTGTCTTAGAACTAACTATATATACTTTAGACATAATTAATATTTGAGTAAGTGAATATTTTATTACATATAGGTCATTTTTATGTTTTAATCTAATATAATAATTCCCTAGAGTAATGGTTTCATTAAAAAATTTATAGTAGTTCCTTGTTTTGTATAACCTTGATAGGCTATGATTATATTCTACTATATTTTTCTATGGTTGGACTGAATTCTATTATTGGATACACAGTATGATACCTATCAAGTGTCTGTACCCATATTCATATGAGACTCCATCTCATGTTGTTTTCCACTTGGTAATATATAATATGGGAGATTATGAGAATATACCCATAGGTGGAAAATCTAATGCTTTACATGCCATTATATATTTATATATATGGCCATATGTAATGATCCTTGGAATTTAATATTATTATTCATAAATTTCATGAATTTTGAGTTTTATGTATTGTCCTAAACCATTACTATATATGATTTGGTGAATCTGGGAATGTTGGGTGTGTCATGAATGTTATATTATTAATGAATATGTTGAGGAAGGATTTGTCCCCTCCATCTTAATGGGATTACGTATCTCATACCATTAAGTAAAATTGAACTATCACATTATGTTGGGCGGAGAAAAAGGGAGTGATGGCAAGAGGGGGGTGAATTGCCTTTTAAAAAATGATTAACAAATTAAAATCAAAGTTAAAGTGCAGCGGAAATAAAGAGGCAAGACACAAGAATTGATAACGGAGTTCGGCCAAAAACCCGGCCTACGTCTCCGCTCCCAACTCAACCGTTGAGAGATTCTACCGCTTGCTTTTCAATGGTTTTATCAAGAAACCCACTAGGCTTTGAGGTAGCACTAGAACCTATTACAGCTTGCTTTTGGTGGTTAAGCTAGAACCCACTTGCTTTTAATGGTTGAGCAAGAACCCACTAGCCTTCTTACAGGTGAAGGCTAGCTCACCTATGACACAAGCCTTTTAAAAGGAAAGGCTTGAAGAAACCTCTTCACACCTTAGTGGTGATGTGAAACCCAAAAGAAAGAGGGATGAGAAAAGGTGTTGGGGTTTGTAGGCACAAACCCAAATTTAAAGCTCAAAATAAATATAAAATAAAAACCGTATCTGAGAAGATTCCTTGGGCGCCTTTGAATGATTGGAGATGTTGAAGGCCGCTTCCAAGCTTCTTTGGTGGAGCTCCTTGGATGTGGAAGTTGTTGGAGCACTTGAGGTTCCTTTGAAGGAAGTCGCCGGAGGTTGGCCAATTGATACAAAATATGTCTGTTGGCTTCGTATATGATCCGGGTAGGTGTCCGGGGCTTCCTTGGCCTTTATTTATAGGCATGGAACCCTTGGGGAGTCTTCGGAGCCGTTGTAAAGGGCCTCGGAGCCGTTGGAGGCCAAATGGGAGTTGACTGGTCAAATCCAACGGCTATTTTGACTGGGCTACCGGCTGGCCGGTGCAGGGCCACCGGCTGGCCGGTGCCTTGGATGTTGAGAAGGCCTTCTGCCCAGGCAGCACCGGCTGACCGGTGACAGAGCCACCGGATGGCCGGTGGTGAGGCAGTAGCCATCACTGTTGCATCAGGTTGCCACCGGCTGGCCGGTGACAGATCCACCGGCTGACCGGTGGAACCTGGCAGTGGGCAATGCCTCTGCCAGGTCCACCGGCTGGCCGGTGCTATCACACCGGTTGGCCGGTGGACTGAAATTCAGTCCACTTCTTGATTCTTTCTTGGGCCATTTTCTTGGCAACCTTGTGCCTATCATTCAAAAACACTTCAAACAATATTAGACAAATAATAAGGTGATTGTGATCATGAAAATCAAACAACGAGGGGAACGAGAGGTACAACAATCTCCCCCTATTTTGATGATCACAATCACCAAAACAATAAATGTAAAATACATAAAAGAAAGACATGCTTAAAGGATAAAGAAAGTAAATGCTAAGCATGATCAAAAGGATTCTCCCCCAATCAATCAAGAATTTTTCCCCCTTTGTGATTATCAAAATAGCACGGGGCATAAAACTTGATTGAGGGAAGGGGTTTGAAAAACTAGATATGAGAATTGAAAAATCAATTGATATTTTTGAAATTGAAATGAAAATTTGAATAACAGTTTGAATTGAAAGTTTTGAATCAAAAACCAATTGAAATTTGAAATTTGAAACCAAATGAAATTTTTGAAATTGAGTGTTTTGAATCAAAAATGAATTTAAATTGAAAAATGAATCGAAACAGATTTTTGAATTTAAGAAAATTTCTCCCCCTAAATAAAACAAAAGATCATCGGGGAAACGAAACTATTTTTGGCCCGGAGAGACTCTCCAAAAGGTATTTTTCAATCCAAATTTGTTTCATGGCGGGTCTTCTCCTAAAAAACTCGTCCGAATAAAAAAAAATTTGGGTTGACCGTACCGGGCATTTTTGCAATCACACTCATAAATGAGGTGCCCGGGTTTCTTACAATAATTACAAAATTTAAAACTAGAGCTCCCCCTTACAAAAACAGTGGGTGCATGGGAGGAGGAAGCTATATTGTTGTAGCCAAGTCCATTGGTGGTTCTAGATACTCGTTGAGAACCTAAGAGTTTGGACAAATTTTGTTCACCTTGGGTGAACTTGGCTAGGGATTCCCTAAGGTCCTTGATGGTTGATTCCAAAGAATCAACATTTGGGAAATTTTGGATTTTTAGGGAGAGTTCCTCCTTCTCTTTGAGAATTTGTTCTTTTTTGGAGGAAAGTTTTTTGAAATTCTTTTTCAAAGAAACAAATTTAGAAGAAAGTTCATGAAAACCATTTTCTAATTGGTCTCTAGCATGTTGGAGTTCTTCATATGATAAATGATTAAAAGAATTAGAAGAACTAGAGGAGGAAGAAGAGGAAGAGGATGATGATACCTCATGTTTTGCCATTAGGCATTTTGTACCTTGGTCGCTTGAGGAGGAGGAGGAGGATGATGATGAGGTGTCACTCCATGTCGCCTTGAGGACCTTTTTCTTTCCTTTTTCCTTTTGCGTGGCCCGTTTTTTGTTGAGTGGGAAATCGGGCTTGTAATGCCCTTTTTGGCCGCACCCGTAGCATTTTACCTTGGGCTCGGATCTTGCGGTGGGTTCTTTCTTTCGCGCCTTGCGAGATTTCTTCTTCTTCTTGTGCTTCTTCATAAATTTGTGCATTTGGCGGGCGAGATTCTCCATTTCCGAGTCATCGCTTGATGATGAAGAAGATGAAGATGATGATGATGAGGAGGAGCTTACTTCTTTTTGTACCTTGAGGGCGATGTTCTTTGGTGTCTTGATTGGTGTGCCCTCCTTTTGAGCTTGCCTCCTCATGGTGATCTCGTAGGTCATTAGAGATCCGATGAGCTCTTCTACCGGCATGTTTTTGATGTCCTTTGCTTCTTGGATTGCCGTTACCTTCGGTGCCCATGAGCTCGGAAGAACCCATAGAATCTTCTTGACCATTGCTTCAGCTGAAACATCATCACCAAGAGATTTTCTACCATTGCAAACGTCAGTAAAGCGTGTGAACATTTCAGAAATAGACTCATTTGGATGCATTGAAAAAGATTCAAAGTCTTGTCTATACATATCTAATCTAGTATCTTTGACTTTATTAGTGCCTTCATGGGTCACTTCTAAAAGCTTCCAAATTTCATGTGAAGTGGTGCAAGTGGATACACGATTAAATTCATTTCTATCTAACCCGCAATGAAGAGCATTCATGGCTTTTCCATCAAGCTCAAAATTCTTAATATCGGCGGGGGTCCATTTGGATTCGTCGGGGGAAGACAAAGAATAACCTTGCATGACAATTTTGTAAATAGGATATCCTATGCTTCTTAAAAAAGTGGTCATGCGGGTTTTCCAATAATTATAGTCGGTCCCATCAAAAAATGGAGCCCGACCCAATGAGTAGCCCTCGGGGGCGAAAGAGGTTGAAGCCATCAAAAAAGATCTTGAATTTGAAACCAGTTAGGGTATTACTCAAATTTTCCCTCTGATACCAATTGTTGGGCGGAGAAAAAGGGAGTGATGGCAAGAGGGGGGGTGAATTGCCTTTTAAAAAATGATTAACAAATTAAAATCAAATTGAAAGTGCAACGGAAATAAAGAGGCAAGACACAAGAATTGATAACAGAGTTCAGCCAAAAACCCGGCCTACGTCTCCGCTCCCAACTCAACCGTTGAGAGATTCTACCGCTTGCTTTTCAATGGTTTTAGCAAGAAACCCACTAGGCTTTGAGGTAGCACTAGAACCTATTACAGCTTGCTTTTGGTGGTTAAGCAAGAACCCACTTGCTTTTAATGGTTGAGCAAGAACCCACTAGCCTTCTTACAGGTGAAGGCTAGCTCACCTATGACACAAGCCTTTTAAAAGGAAAGGCTTGAAGAAACCTCTTCACACCTTAGTGGTGATGTGAAACCCAAAAGAAAGAGGGATGAGAAAAGGTGTTGGGGTTTGTAGGCACAAACCCAAATTTAAAGCTCAAAATAAATATACAATAAAAACCGTATATGAGAAGAAGCCTTGGGAGCCTTTGAATGATTGGAGATGTTGAAGGCCGCTTCCAAGCTTCTTTGGTGGAGCTCCTTGGATGTGGAAGTTGTTGGAGCACTTGAGGTTCCTTTGAAGGAAGTCGCCGGAGGTTGCCCAATTGATACAAAATATGTCTGTTGGCTTCGTATATGATCCGGGTAGGTGTCCGGGGCTTCCTTGGCCTTTATTTATAGGCATGGAATCCTTGAGGAGTCTTCGGAGCCGTTGTAAAGGGCCTCGGAGCCGTTGGAGGCCAAATGGGAGTTGACTTGTCAAAGCCAACGGCTAGTTTGACTGGGCTACCGGATGGCCGGTGCAGGGCCACCGGCTGGCCGGTTCCTTGGATGTTGAGAAGGCCTTCTGCCCAGGCAGCACCGGCTGACCGGTGACAGAGCCACCGGCTGGCCGGTGGTGAGGCAGTAGCCATCACTGTTGCATCAGGTTGCCACCGGCTGGCCGGTGACAGATCCACTGGCTGACCGGTGGAACCTGGCAGTGGGCAATGCCTCTGCCAGGTCCACCGGCTGGCCGGTGCTATCACACCGGTTGGCCGGTGGACTGAAATTCAGTCCACTTCTTGATTCTTTCTTGGGCCATTTTCTTGGCAACCTTGTGCCTATCATTCAAAAACACTTCAAACAATATTATACAAATAATAAGGTGATTGTGATCATGAAAATCAATCAACGAGGGGAACGAGAGGTACAACACATTAAACATCATGGTCATGGAGTATTTATTATTTCATTTAAGATAGTCAAAGAATGAATAATATCGCATGTAGGTTGATAATGCGGGTGTGAAACGAATACAATTATATATATTGATAAAGAGATTTCATATATAGTAGGTGATCATATTTGGTTATTTTATTTGTAGAATATATTCTTTCTATATGGATTCCATGACACATTTACATGAAATAATAATATAATTTAGGCAGGCCCATCTTATTTCATTGAGGAATATTCCTTGAGGGTGACACACAAAATTTTTCCATTTAAATTTCACAATTGTAATAATTATTATTATACTGATTCAGATTTAATATATAATTAGTATTTATTGATTTATCATATATAATAAATAAATATTTCTTCACAATTTAATTATTTAATTACTTGAATATGTAATATTTATGTATCTCTTATTATATTCAAGGTAATAAATAATTTATTTAGTTAAAAAATATTAAATAAATATTTATTGATACAATTTTTAATAAAATATTTATTTATGTATTTATTGAATGAATAATATTTTTTATATTTACTCAATGTTTAAAAAAAATGAAAAAGTGAAAAAATGTATCAAGTTATGGGACTCATGATAAATATTTATTTACCAGATTATAAAATTAATATATTAAATCGTGTGGGTTTACACGCAACATGAGATAAAATATTATTATTATTATTCAACATGACATGAGGTTATTTATGGTTATAATATATTATTAATTTCCTATGTAAAATTGAAAAATATTTAAACAAAACCATTGGTCAATAAAAAGACTACTATCTCATTTTTAGAAGAGGATAATCGTTTTGTTCCACATTCCACTCAACGTCTTCCACCTTTTCTCATCCTCTCAAAACTGAGTGTCGTACCTAATGGTGTTTCGTTGTAGTTATTTGAATTAGTATTATCAATGTAATAATGAATAGGTGATAAAATAGGTAATTGACTGATTTATCAACCTAAAAATGTTTCAGAGCATCCCATATGGTTTGGGAAATGACACCATATTCCTTGGAATATCTAGATAGATAGATTCATTTGACCCTCACATAAAGGATGAGTTGTTTACTGAACCTACAGATGAATTCCTTATATGTCTATTATTAAAATATTATATAATGGTTCCAAGATGTTGGGAGATATTGACAAAAACCAATCTGATTTCAATAAAGAAGGATCAGGAATGATTAAAGAAGAGACACATTAGAGATGGTAGAAGAGTTCTTTTGAATACTCTATTTAGATTGTTATTATTTGCTGAAACACTCCGAAAATGTGGTTTAAGATGTTTTTAATTATTTTGATAATTTTAATAATCATTAAAATATGATCTGTGATAATTAAAAGAAGTTTTAGATGCCCTGGAGGAATTATAATTATACATAATTCTTCATGATAAAATCTAAATTTTGGTGTTCGCCAAAATTTTTCTAAGCTCGGATCATAATATTTTGAATGCATTATCATAAAAATGAACTATGATCCTAAGGATTAAATTTATCTTTATAATCCTTAATGAATATAATAAAACAATGGTTTTTGACTTTGGATTTTAATGAATATTAACAAAGGCATTATCAACAGAATTTAGTAGCAGTATATTTATAGATCCTAAGACGCCACTATAATTACTTGAAATCAATTTTTTATATTTTTTAATTATTAGAATCAATGTTGTGGCAAAAAATTCTAATAATAAAGAGAATATTTATTATCATTTTGAATTTAATACTTATAATAAGATTAATTCTTTGAAAAGAAAGTTTTTTCAAACGTATGTCTTTCAATACCGTAGTGAAAAATGTTTGAAATCATTTAATTCACCCATACCCCCTCTCATGTGTTTATACACTATCCATGTGGGTACTGAATTTAGATTCAAAGTGAAAGGTTATCTCCAATTGGATATTTTGGGTAATTACAATTCGTATTAGAGAATTTCTTACATATAATAAAGACAGAAAATTGTTCCCAATCAATCTATATAATATATATGAAGTGCATAATTAAAATATTTTATGAAGGCCCTCAGATGAAATAAATTATTCCATGTACTGATGACACTAAAACAAAGTCATCTACTATCAACTTAAGATACAAGAGAAATAGAGATCTCAAGAAGATAAGGAAGAATCTTAATCTTTTAAGAGTAACAACCACAAGATGAAGGTTTTTATAGTGGTAAGTACCATCATAAATATTATGATAATTAGTTTTATAGTGAATTTAGTTCAATCTATATTGAATATTATTTTTTTTATTCAATTAGTGAATTTTATTGTTTATAAATTAGCTAAATAGTTTCATAAATAATGTTATTTAAATATATTCTCATATATCAATAAAATAGTTGATGAAAATTCACGTTTATAGAAAATGGTTGATGAAATGGATGATGTATTGGAAAATAATATGAGCTACTGCAACACTCTCATAATGATTTTAAAATCGAAGGAATAATTTTCCACATTTTTCAATGAAAGAGGTTATATAGATGATGAATAATTTCAAAGAGTTCTTTGTGTGAAATAATTTTTCAAGAATGTTATTGAGGAAGTAATCCGTGCATTGAATAAGTTTGACAATGTCCCCATTGGTGTCAATTATGCCCAACTGAATGTGTAGTCAAAGAAGATAAAGTAGATTAAATTTTTTATGGGTATGATAAACCAAATTCATGTGGATAAAATTCATAATTGGAAAAGGATTTGGAAAATAGATTGATATCATTATAATATGATAATATCATTCTCTACCTGAAATTTTTAGATCTAAAAATCAAATAGAAGGATTTGGAATTAAAAAAAACGTCCCAATATATTGAAATAAATTGAATGAAACACAAACTTTATAAGTGAAACCCATATCAAATAAGGGTAAAAATGGTGGATCTATGTGGTTGAGATCATATGTAGAAGGATCCACCTAATTCTCAAAGAAAAAGGTATCCCAAAACTCATTTAGATTTTATAGAATTAAATATAAATTTTATGAAAGTGCATGGAAAAAGAAAAACTATAAAACTTTAATGGAGATAAATGTCAGTACATCCACTAATATGTAAAAGATATAATTTATATTGTACAAGAAGAATTTTTCCCTAAATGAATCCCAAAACGTTGGTATTTCCACTAAAAATCAGCAAGGTACAAAATATAAACAAACAATACCTAAAATGAAAATAATAAAGACGATTGAAATGTGTTGATTATACTAGAGATTTTGGATTAGGTATATGGATTAATATTACAATATGAATTTATGTTTTAAGTTATAGAATTCCTAAATTAAGTGTGTAAAGCTAAAGAAAAGAGAAAACCTAATAAAAATGACCATACTTATTAGGAAGTGAAAAAAAGTGTCCAATGGGAAGATACATCAAATATTGAATATGTTTTTTGAAATTCAAAACATTTGTGGTCATAAATATGATGAAAGATGATACAATACCTCTTGGTATCATCCACTTACTGATGAAAATAGATAAGCACAACAGGATGAGAAGCATGTTATGAATGAAATTATTTCTACATTGGGAGAAAAATTAGGGAATAAGATAGATAAAGAAAGCTCACCAAATAATAAATAAAAGAATTCCAAGTAGTATATTCTAGATATAAGGAAGAAGTTTATATCCTGTGGGAATATAGTACCCACTATGGACTATTGCAATATGTCCATGGATAAAACATGGATGGGTAAAAAATAAAATAATAAGATGTGATTCCAAGAAATAAATAGTATTATTGAAATAATTTTTGACACTCTTTGTGAAGAGTATGAGATGATACATAAAATGAAAAAGAAAAAGATTGATAAATATGTTTGGTAAAGGTACAACCATGTAGGGAAAATGGATATCTTATATATGATTGTATTTCTTGGATATATGAAACAAAAATTGAAAGGTCCATTGAGATCCATGATTTTTTATTACAAATTAGTCCACATATAAAAGGACTAAATTAAATGATCATACTAATATACTAACAATATGAAATGATTAGTTTTATTTGTAGAGAATTCTATAGAAATATAAAAATAAACCCCCTACTCAATTTTCTAAAATTTAGAATCCCATTCCAATCAAAAAGAAAGTTCAAAAATGGGAGACCCTCATGTTTCCCAAAGGTGAAAAAAATTTAAAATGTGAATATTGGAGTAAGAATTAAGTGGAATATACATTTTAGAAGTAAAATGAAATGAGTTGATGTTCTTATATTATTACTCAAAATAATGAGAAACTTGAAGATATACCCTCCTCTAGTATATATTTAGAATTCATTCAATTGTTGGTAGATAATATGCTAAAGGTTCAAGGGTATCCATTAACATCAAACTGAAAAAATATATAAAGATTTTAGATATTGAATAAATTATATTGATTATCAAAATCCAAATAACCCCTTCAAAATGTGATGGTTGTGGTGTCATTTCATCATATTTTCATTTTTATAACCATTATTTATTATGTTTATCAAGTAGGTGTTTACCTAACCTCTTAGGGATGACCTAGAACCATAAATGTTTCAATATATTGTTTATGTGAGTGTGGGTTCCAAATGTTTCTTGAAAATCCATGTAAACTACCCCCAAAATGTGAATATTAGAAAGTCGTATCATAAGTGGTGAAAATATAAAAAGCCTTTTTTCCAAATATTATCTCTATGGTTTTTTATAAATTTTTATCCCAAGTAGACATAGATTTGAATATATGATGCCACATTTCTAAGAGAAATGTGATGGAATGTTCAAATCAAAAGAAGTTATGTTATTTTAATTTTATAACTTGTTTCATATGAAATGGATCCATCCTAAAATAAAAAACATGATTTTCCAAAAAAATTGATAATTTTTAATGAAAATAGAATCAATAAAATAAAAAAATATTTAAATCAGCATGAAAGATTTTATAGTGATGGAAAAGAAAACAAGTTTGAAAACCACACCCTGGTACGCCTCAATATTTTATCTGATAAACAACTGGTGAAAAAATGTCACTCCTCAGATATTAAACCTGAACACACAAAATTGTTAGGATTCTTATACTAAATCATAGAATAGACTTATTTTTTATTTCTCATTACATCTCATTCCCTAATATATATCATACATGTATTCCACATATTACATCATGATGTGCATGTATCTACTCAAATATCTCAGATAGATTCATGGCCTCCATTAATAGTTCTTTTCCCTACATTTTATAATATGGGAATTCCACTCTAAAATAATCATGTCTTTATGTTAAAAATTTGAATAATAGTGATACAAACTACTAATCCCCTTTTTACAATCACCTGCATCTTGTACGTAGTGATTCATGGTAGAATATTTCCCTCAAGTAGAAGTTGATTCGATTATAGGGGAGAAGATGTTGTTGAAACCCTACTCAGGTAAAAGTTATTCTGTTATAGGGGAGAATATGTTATTAAAATCCTCCTTGATATAAATTATTGGTAGATGAATTTGATGAACAATATTCCATTAAATTTTAATCATTATCCAAGTGGTGTCAGGTGATACTGTAACGGGTAAAGATATTGTGTAAATTTTTTTATTTTATACTAATATATTTATAATATTTATTATAAATTACTTATTTATTTATATATCATTGTAAATAGTCAATTAATATATTAATTGGTATAAAAATTAAAAAAACTAAGACCTTGTTGTCAAAAATGACTTATTTTATTAATATGGTGTAAACAAATGGGGTGTGAAAAAAATTGAACAATATATATACTAGTAAGGCCACATCATAAAATGAAACACATACTTTATAAACATCATATTATTTGGTGTTTTTCTTATAGATGTGTCATCATAGTGACTAGAGTTTCCATGAAACAAAATATAGTGGACCACTTAAATAAATCCTTAACTCAATAAAAAAATGATCATCATGTGAGATCTAGAGAACAAAATGTTTTTTCAAGCTGGATCTAGTTCAAGAGGGAGTATGTTGTAGTCGGTTTCTTATAAAAAATAGTTTTTACATTAGATTGAATGTATATTCGAAGAAGTGAATATTTTATTAAATATTTTTCATTATTATATTTAACTCTAATGTAATAATTTGTAAGATCATTTTTTTCATTGGAAAGGTTATTGCAGTTCCCCGCTATGATGAGAACCCTTTAATATTATAATGATGTTATTAAATATTTTTCTATGGATAGAAAACATCCAATAATGAGACACATAATATGTTGCTTATCATGGTTGAGGACTCGTAAGGAGATGATTCTTTATCTCATGAGGTTCTGATATAGTAATCTGTATGATTGGAGGTTATGAGAATATACCCACCAGTATGAATTCTACATATTTTTATTTCATTGGATATTCCATTTTGCGATTGTTTTTAATAATAATTAAACTTTAATATTATTATTTATTAATTCCATGACTTGTTATCTTTTATGTATTGTTGTAAATCGTGACTATATATGTTCACGACAATGTTGGATATGATGGGAGTGTCATGAATGTTGTATTATTAAGGAATATGACGATGAATGATTTTTCCATTTCATATTAATTGTAGTAGTTATCTTAAACCTTTAACTCAAATAGTTCTAACACATTTAAATCTATAATCATTGTGTATTTAAGAGTTCATTTTATATAGTTATTGTAAGACTTATCAATCATATATGTTTATGAAATATCTGTAAAACCTTCTTGATGAGATGTCATGATAAATCGACTATATTACATAGTGATAGTTGGTATGTGGTTATTAACATGGCGATATATCTTCTCCCTATATGGGTTCCATGGCACAATAATTGATAGTAATAATAGAATTTAGAAATTTCCACCTAATTTCATTGAGGAAGAGGCCAAGATATTCACACACAATGTGTTTCCATTGATCTCAATTAAAAATTATTTATATTTCACATTTGGAATAAATATTATTATCCATACCAAGAATTAATTTTATCAAGGATTTATTGATTAATCAGAAATATTAAATAAATATTTATTCCTAAATTAATTATATAATTATGTGAATATACAATATTTATTTATCTCTTATTATTCACAATGTAAAAAATAATTATTTATTTATTAAATACATAATTTATTTAGTTGTAAAATTTTAAAAAAATATTTATTCTCTAGAAATTGAATAGAATATTTATTTATATATTTATCCAATTTATATTATAGAAATAATTTTTAAAAATTAAATAAATGAGGAGGAGGATGAATAAACCATGTTTCATGTCTTATGATAAATTTTTATTTATTATATTGTAAAATTTAAATTTTTCATTGTGTGGGTTTGCACACAATATGAGATAAAATTATATTATTATTATTTTACATTAAATGAAGTTCATTACGGGTTTAATATATTATTATCGACCAATGTGAAATTAAAAAATATTTAACACCAATGATATGTCTAAAAATAAATTTTTATCATATTCGAGAAGTGGTTAATCATTGTGCACATTATTCTTATGAAATCTTCCACCTCCTCTATTACACTCAAAACTAAGTGTTACACCCAAAGGTGTTTGGTTGTAGTTTTTTCGAATAGGATTATTAATTTTAAAAATAAAAGGTGATAAATTGGATGAGGGACTATTGAATCCACCCAAATAAAGATTCTTGGCTTCCCATATGGGTTTGGTAATGATGTTTCAATCCTTGGATTGCCTGAATGGATTGATTCCTTAGACCCAAACATGAAAAAGGAGATAGATACAAATCCTAGAAATGTAAATCATGTATATCTATGAATAATATGTGTCATAATGGTTAAATGTAGTTTTGAATTCTTGATGAAAGTATCTTATTTAAATATAAATGGCTTGGGATAGATTTTAGAAGATTTTCACTTGAACTGAGAAAAGAGTTCTTTGGATTACTATATTAAGAGTGTTATCATATGTAGAAATGCCTCAAAAATATGGTTGAAAAAGTTTGTAATTATTTTTATAATTTTAATATCCATTAGAAGCTATTTTGAGATTATTTAATGAAGTTAGAGAATACCTAGAGAATATTGATTTCTACTCAAATCTATCTGCATAAATCTATATTTTGGAGTTCATAAAAATATAGTTAATCCCTAATCATAAGGCTTTTCATGTATGAATATATTACATTACTATGACCCTAAGGATTCATGGGTCATCCATAAGTATTTTTTACCATAAGACTCCATTGTATGACTTTGGAGTCTATTGAAAATTGAAAAAGGAATTATTGTAAGACATCACTCATAATGTATTTCTTGATCATTGAAATCACTGTAATTATTTGAGTTCCATTATTTAGCTTTGTTAATCAGAAGACTCAATGTCGGGGAAAAAATGTGAAAAATGAAAGAGTGAATGTCTTCTGAATTTAAATGTAACACTTCTTCCACTAAAAAAGTCATTTAAAAGAATTATTTTTTGGACATAATTCATTTAATATCATAGTGTATGGATTAAATACATCGGAAGATTTTTTAAGTTATCAGAGATAAAATATTTAGATTTACATATTTAATCAGATAAAAAAATTGAAATGTGATGATGAAAGTGTCGTTTGATCATGGTATAAACATCACAAACACCAAAATTGGTGTGGGATCCAAGCTTGAGAAGAAAGGTAAATTGATCTTCAACCATGTAAAATGAAGATCAATGCATAATGAAAAATTGATTTTCTATAATTTCTAATTATGATGAAATATAAATATAAATATTTTTTTGCAATAATTTTGAGTTTAGGTGATCATAAATAATTTTCAAATAATGATCATGGATTATTATGTAGAATATTAAAGTTGTATTTCCAATGAATTTATTTCTTAATGTTGAAATTGAAATAATTTATTTTTAAATAATAATATAGATAAATTCACAATGATTATTCCATTTCATCAAGTTCTTGATTGGCCATTTATGCGGCAAGATGATAAAAACCATTAAATATCAAGTTGAAAATTATAATAATTAAATGATCTTGATCTTAGGTTGTTTAAGAATTCGAGATGAACATGGATGGGGGTATGGGAATTTAACCAAGATTAAAATATAGAGGAGATAATTATAAATATCACATGTTGTAGTTGTTTGAAAATATGAGATTAAAGGTTGTATTATTTTTTCAACATCATGGATGTTGTGTTTTACATTTATGTATAGTAGTCGTAAATGACATGAGAAATTTTCAAAAAAAAATTTTAAGAGAAAGATGATGTTGAGACTACTGTATAATATCTAGAGATATCTACTGACCATGTTTCAAAAATCAAAATAATTTAATATGATTATTATTGGAATACACCTTGAGTGGAAAAAGTATGGCATCAGAATAGATCGGAACTAAAATTGGGTATTCGATAATGGTTGTTTCATTCTAGAATTCGTTTACCCCCTCATCATACAATTTATGTTACATTAACAAACTAACGATCCACTATTGAACATAATTAGATACAAATATTGAGGAGAAAGATACAAAAAAGATGTAGTGTTCCTAGTTTTGGTAACTGAAAACAAAGAATCTAAGAGAACTAAAAAACACCCAAATAAGTACAATAAGATTGAGAAGAGACTGCATCATGTATTAAAGAATAATAAGAGAATGAAAATAAGAGTGATGGTGGAGCTTATGTAACTTGACGAGTCTTAAAGAAGGAGAACACAAGTATATGTTGTGATAAAGAATATTTTGTGTTGATAAAGACTACACAGATTTTGACTTCAATTTAAGAAATTATTGGTACAGAGTGTCATGTACTAAGTTATTCAAGAGATTAATGTTTTTTATGACTTTGTGTAGTTAAGGATCTGGATTATGTTCTTCTGTGTAGAGACATCCCTGGACTGATTGTCATATACTTCAAAACGAGGAATAAATCAGGGAATCATTGGGTGTTAATGACTGTGTAAAATTTTATAAAGAACCCTTCAATTTCATAATATAGTAGAGGCTAATTACCTACATAATATAGAATCCCCTCCTATGTAATATAGTGGAAATAATTTCAGGATAATCCTAGGACAACCCATTATAAAGGGTTAATTTAAAATTTTGGATAATTCATCGATCAACAAGAGTTTACATGGAAAGGATTATGTTGTCAACATCATGGTAAAACATAATAAAAATACCACATGATGATCTCATTTACATTTTTACATTGCATATAGTTGTTTCATGTTGAATAAAAGATAAAAATATTCACGTATGTTTTAACTAGCAACAGGGTTTTAAATACCCAAAGTGGTTAAGTTGAAAAGAGATAATTTGTTTTTTCGTGGAGGATGGGAATCACCTTATTGACACCACCTGGTGTTTTTTCATTATCTGATAGGCTGGTATAATTGGTATCAAAATGATAGGTTGCTTATAATGGATCATTTGGATAATTATAAATTTTATCATATAATTTTTTACTTCAAATAATAACTAAAAAGGATTCCCAATAATTTTCTATGATATATATGAAGTGCATATTCCATTTCTATAAATAAGACCCTCATATAAAATAAAATATTATTATTACTGTTATTCTATAATTAAAGGATTCGGTAAATACTTTGATTAATAAGAGAATGAGAAAAGCCAAAATGCTAAGGAATATTTCAAATTTCTAAGAGGAAATCCCACTAATTAGAGGTAGTTGAAGTGCTATGTATGATGATAAATCTGTTAATGATGATTCCACAAATGAATTTAGCTAAAGCCATAATAGAGATGATTCTAATGAGCCACCTAGTGAATTTTATTTAGAAGTTGAAAATAACCTCAAAATGGTTTTTGATGATGTTTTACATATTTTCCCATATATCTGGGGATGATTTATAAAAATTCATGGATAGAAAATTTGTTTAATGAAATTGAAGAATCATTGTAAAAGAAGATGAGATGCTAAAACAATCTCAAAAATCTTGTAAAAGTCATTGAAGAATATTTTACACTTTTCAATGAAAACTTTTCTTTAAATTATGAACAATTTCAATATTTTTAAATTGAGAAATAAATTTTCAAGGATTTTGTGAGGGAAGTAGTCCATGATTTGGAGAAGAATAAAAAAGTCTATATGTATATTAAGTCTGCCAAACTCGAAGTATAATAAATGACGATAAATGAACATGATTGTTCTTTTATTGAGCCTAAAAAATGAATGGTGATAAAATTAATATGTAAAAAATTGATTGGTAAAATAGGTGGATATAATTAGAAGATGATAAGAACACTCTCAACATGAAAAACAAATATAGCTAAAAATGAAACATAATGATCTAGAGGACAATGCTGGAACATCCTAACCTGTTGATACAAAATTTCAAACAATCATCAGATGTTAGACCTGCATCAAAAAAATTTCACAACGGTGACTCAATGTGCGTGAGATCATATAGGGTAACCTCCACCTCAACCACATTGAAAAAGGTATCCCACAACTCGAAAAAATATGATAGCGCTAAAACAAGATTTTCTAGAGGTGTAAGAAAATAACAAAAAACTATATAAACATTATGCATAACGATTTTCGGATATCCAAAAATATGTCAAGGATATAATTGAGAATTTACCAGAAGAAATATTCCCCTAATTAATACCAAATGGATGGTATTTCCACTTAAAATCAGCAAGGTTCAAAATATGGATTAGCTACGCATGAAATAAAAGAAACAACGATGATTTGAATCTATTGGTGCTATTGTACATTTAGGTATATGGGATGGATTTGTAGAATAAGATGCATGTATAGGGAAGTCAAACAAGTTCTATATCAAGTGGGAAACTGAATAAACAAAACAACCTGATGCAAATAATTAGTCATCATTTGAAGTGTAAAAAAATATTATGCGTAAATATTTGATATATTGAATAATTTTTGAGAAGTGTGCAAAATGTTTTATCATAAATTTTATTATTGATGATACAATCATGTTGGGGATTGTGTTGTAGCAAGGTAGTCCACATGTAGTGTAACAGGATTGAATTTTGTGACATTTTATATTATACAATCTAAAATCGACAATGAAATTGATTTTTAGTTTATAACATAGAAATAAATAGATAGAAAACATGCTCACATTTCATTCCAAACATATAGAAATATCAAATTATTACATGAGTAAATGAAGTTAAAAATTAAATGGAATTTACATAAAACCAAGATTTCAATTTATTATCAAAATGAAATACAAAATTATTTACATATTTATTCATCCAAACACAATTTATAAAATGAGAATAAAAATACAGATTCATAAAGAATATTTTTATAAATTAAAATATAATTCAAACACATAAAGAACCTCATTCCATAAATTTGAGAAAACCATAAAAGGATCGACATCAAGCAACAAAAATATAGATATAATATTGATAAATCCAAAAGGATCAAACCATTTCTATTAAACTATAAATCCAAATCATATTTATATTAAATTAAATAGAAAGAGACTTCAGTAATTATGGATTGAAAAAATTGGGAAAGGAAAGTAGTAAATGTAAATGGGCCATTTATGAGATTTATACAACTTTTCTATGTAAATGATGCATGATAATTAATTATTTTCACTATGGAAAACAAAATGAAAGGACATGAAATTTAAGACTAGAGAAATACTAAGCAAAGAAAAAATTAAAAGAAACATATGATGAATATACAAGTACAAAACATGAGGCCCCTAAAAATTTCTAATGAAAACCTAGAGGACTGAAACCCCCTTACTGGGGTTCGGTAAAACCATTTTTTGAGAAAAAGGTTGAAGAAGCTGTGAAAATCATCATAGTAAAGTACTCAAATACCTATATTCCCAAGATCCACACTTTCTATAATCGTATTATTAAATATGGAATATCATGACCTAGTCCATGCGGTCCCATCAACATTAAGATATGATGATTAAATTTGTCATGTTTTCTTCACCACTTATGAGACTAGCACAAGGGGCCATCGATTCTCTCTCCCCCTCACTATCTTTCCCATGTTCTCTCTATTTATATTTCTCCCTATCTCTCTCTCACTCACACACTCTCTCTCACTCCATCTATCTAAATCTTATTTTAATTCAAAAAAGAAAGAGTTCAATGAGGAAAAATATCTAAGGGGGTCAGAAATAGTGAAATTCGAGTGCATCCCCTATGACCAAATTTGTGCCCTCTGTTTTGACAAAATTATTAGAGAGGAGTAGAGTGATGAGGGAGATATGGTCCAATAAAGTGGACAGATGATCCAGGATCATATTCCCCTCACCACATGTTTGCTTTACTCTGTTTTTGTCACCCTTAAGGTCTCTACAATTGCGAACATTGTATGTGATGGTTCAAGGAGGAGATCATATTCCATGTAGGGAGTCATGTAGTATTATAGATTTAGTCTCCACCTGAGTGATGCCATGGTTTTTCATCTTGATAAGGGTGTGTTCAGTGATCATCATGTTGGATATATCTTAAAGGGAAGAACAATTGTTGTAGAACAATATATCCACCTGATCCATGAAACAATCCCCCTCTACTCAAGGCACCCATCTTACATGACCCATCTAGATTCAATTTGATACACTAACGGGGGGGGTTCCAGCAAACCCATCTCCCATGTAGAAGGGAGGGAGACATGGAAGGGGAACTGACTTGAAGAAGCCTTAATGAAAGAGCCCCTCGCCAGTCTGTGTTGACAAAAACCATATCCACCAGTAGGAAGTGAGTCCTCGCAATTATGGACTGCACTGAAGGAGTATGACCAACAAATTTAGCCAAGTTCCTGGCTATCCAAAGAAACTGGCACCAGGCACTAAAAATCATAGACCTATCAGTCTATTCTATACCAATGTCTAAATATTTGTTGAACAATCTAACCATGAATGGAGTATCCCTTTGGTCATGTGAATAAAAGACAATAAGGCCACCAAATACCATCAACACTATCTGATCCCATTCCCCTTCATAAAAAATGGAGGGAGTTATCCTCCCACCTTCTTGATATTCTAATCTGTGGTTGTGTCCTGGTTCCTGATGCGCCAAGACAAAATGTTCAACTTCACTGGTATCTTATTGCACCACAACACATCATTATAGCTTTCATAATTGTTCTTCATAGAAACCATCCTGCCAATCTCCCTGGAGGAGATGACGTCGGAGGAAGAAGGAGTAAACACACATTTATCTGGCTCTGAGTTGATCTCGATAGAATCAAGGAGTTCATATTTTTTCCCATCCAGGACTGCCTTTTTGAATCTAAGGTAGAGTCTTTCTTTCTTCATCATGATTAGGGGAATAGGGAATCTAGGGAATGTGAGAACAGAGACCGCATAGTTTTGGTTCCAGAAAAAAATATATAACATGCGCCAACCAGCTAGTGGGAATTCTATTAGAGTGTCTAGAAAAGAGGGAAGATGATCGACCATAAATTAGAGGTAAAGCCTCTCACGGCCTCGATAGAGCCTCTGCAGATATTTGACATGGACTTTCCCCAAAGAGTGTACTCCTCTAGAATCTCACATGAAATCTTGGTGTGCATGCAATGGATCATGCACTGAAGACTCTTCATGTTGACCCCCCCATCATGAACCGATTTCGCCAACCTGCCCCACGAGGCCCAATGCTTATTACCTTCAGAAATGTTGTACCAGATAAAAATACAAATAACCTTCTCAATAATTTTAATAACTCCATGATGTATGTATGAAGAGGACATCGCATGGATAGGGATTGCGGACAAGATACTATTAACTAGGGAAATATGACCCCCAAACAATATGAAACGGTTCTTCCGGTTAAGGACATGACACTTAATCTTGTTCACAATTTGATCAATGTTGCAAACACGAATCCTACCTGAGGAAAAAGTTGATCCCATGTACTCTATGGTGAAAATTCCACGCTTAATGTCAAGGCGGCTGCATAGGGAGGAAACCTCCCTGGGAGCACATCTGTGAGAGATGATGAAGTGACACTTTGTATTGTTGATAAATTTTCCACTCTATAAACAATAATCATTCGGTATTTTCTTGATGCCCCATACAGACCGTATGCCTCCATTTGTGAAGATGACTATATATATATAAATATATATATGTCTCTCTCTCTCCCACTCTCTCTCTCTTTCTCTCATGCTCTCTCTATCTCTCTCTCTCTATTGATCACTCTATCTCTCTCCCCTAATCTACATATCATTATCCCTCTCTCTATCACTCTATAACCCCTCCCCCTCCTCTATCTCTCCTCTCTCTATCACTCTCTCTCTCTCTCTCAAACACACACACACACTCTCTCTCTCTTTATCACTCTCTCTCTCTCTCCTAATATATCTCTATCTCTTTATTTATCTATCTCACACACACTCTCTCCCAATATCTTTCTATCTCACTCTCTAACTCCTTCCCTCTCCCTCTCACTCACTCACTCACTCTCACTGTCTCTCTATCACTATCTATTTCCCTCCCTCCCTCTCTCTCTCTCAGTCACTTGCTCTCTTTTTTTATCTCTCTTTCTCTCTCGATCTCACTCTCTTGCACTCTCGCTCTCTCTCCTTCAACCTCTACCCCTCTCCCTTATCTCTCTCTCCTTCTCTCCCACTCTCGCTTGCTCGCTTTCTCTCTTTATCTCTCTCTCTCTCTCTCCATATCTCCCTCTCTCCCTCTCTCACTCAATATCTCTATCTACCTCCCTCCCTCCATCTCTCTCTGGCTCTCTCTCTCTCTCGTTATCTCACACTCTCTCTCTATTACTCTCTCTCTCTCTTCCTCTCTCCCTCTATGTCTCCATCCCTCTCTCTCTAACTATCTCTCTCTCCCTCCCTCCCTCCCTCCCTCTCTCCCTTGTTATGTCTCTTTATCTCTCAATATTTCTGTCCATCCCTCTCTCCCTATTGTTCTCACTCTCACTCGTGCTCTCTTCACCCTTTCTCTCACTCTCTCTCTCTCTCACTCTCACTCTCCATATTTTTCACTCTCTCTATCTCTATCTCTCTCTGGCTATATCTATTGATCTCTCTATCTCTCCCTCTTTTTTAATATCCCTCTCTATCTCTCATGCTCTCTCTCTCGCTCGAATCCTTGCTCTGTCTCTCTCTCTCTAACACTCTTCATCTACCTCTCCCTCTCTCTCTCTATCTCTTTTTCTTTCACTCTCTCACTCTTTCTCTCTCTCGCTCTCTCGCTCTCACTCTCACTCTATCTCTCTCATACACACCCACTCACTCTATCTATCTATCTCTCTCTCTCTATCTCACTCACTCTCTCTCACTCTCACTCTCTCTCTCTTTCACTCTTTAAATCTATCTATCTCCCACTCTTACTCTCTCTCTCTCTATCACTCACACTATCTTTCTCTCTAACTCTCTCAATCACTCAATATCTCAATAAATCTCTCTCTCTATCACTATCTTTATCTCTCTATCTCTAACTCACTCGCGTTCTCTCACTCTCTCTCTATCTATTACCCTTACTCACTTGCTTACTCCCTCTCTGACATTCAATCTCTCACTCTCTAGATCACTCTCATTCCCCCCTCTCTAACTTTTTATCTCAGTATCTCTCTAGATCTTTCTCCCTCTCTCTCCCACTCTCACAATTTCACACTCTCATGCTCTCTCACCCATTCTCTTTCTCATTCTCTCTCTTGCTCTCTCTTTCTCCCTCACTCTCTCTCTATCTCTCTCTCTCTCTTGATCTCTCACTCTCTCACTCTGATTTTCACTCTCCCTATCTCTCTCTCGATATCTCTCTCTCATGCTCTCTCGTGATATCAATCTCACAATCTCTCTTGCTCTCACTCTCTGACTCTCTCTCTCACTCTCTCTCACTCTCTCACTCTCTATATCTCCCTCACTACCCCACTCTCCCCCTACCCCTATATCTCTCCCTCTCTCTATATACCTCCCACTCCCACTCTCTATACCTCTCTCTCTCTCTCCCTCCCTCTCCCTTTCCCTCTCGCTCTCCCCCTATCTCTCCCTCCCTCTCTCCCTCTCTCTCTCTCCCCCTCTACCTCACAATCTCTACCTCTCTCCCCCCTATCTTACTCTATACCTCTCTCTCACATGTTCTCTATCTCACTCACTCTAGGACTCTCTCTCCCTATCTCTCATTCTTTCTCTCTCCATCTCATGGTTTCTCTAGATCTCTCTCACTTGTTCTCTCTTGCTCTCTCTTTCTTTGTGTAACTATCTCTCTATCTCTCCCTCTCTCTATCTCTCTTTCTATCTATCTCTATTTATCTCTCTCCCTCTCCCTCTCTCTCTCTCTCTCTCCATCTCTCTCTCTCTCACTCTCTCATTATCTCTCAGTCTCCCTCTCTCTCTATCCCCATATCTCCCTCCCCCCTCTCTAACTATTTTTCCCTCTCTCTCCATCTCTCACTCTCACTGTCTCCCTCTCTTAGACTCCCTTTCCCTCTCTCTCACTCGCCCTCTCTCTCTCTCTTTCGTTCTCTCTCTTGCTCTCTCAATCTCTCAATATCTCGTTCTCTCTATATATATATATCTCTATCTCTCTATCTCTCTATATTTATCCCTCTCTCCCTCTCTCTCTCTTGATCTCTCTCTCTCCCTCTCTCACTCTCTCTTTCTCTCTCTATCTCTCTCTCTCTCTCACTTTCTCTCACCCTCTCCCTCTCTCTCGCTCTCTCTTACACTCTCTCTCTCTCCCTCACAATCTCGCGCTCTCTCTCTCTCTATTGAAATCTCTCTCTATCTCTCTATATTGCTCACTCTCTCTCACTCGATCTATCTCTCTCCCTTAATATATATATATATATATATCTTTCTCTTTCTCTCTCACTCTCTCGCACTATATATATATCTCTCTCTCACCCTCTATCCCGCTCCCTCTCCCTCTCTCGCTCTCCCTCTCTCTCACTCTCCCTATCTATCTCTCTCCCTCTCACTCTCTCACCATTTCTCCATCATTCTCACTCTCTTTCAATCTCTCTTTATCTCTCTCTCTCTCACTATATTTCTCTCTCTATCTCTCCCTCTCTCTCACTCTCAATATATATATATATATATATATATTTCACTCTCTCTCTCTCTATCTTGATCTTCATCTCTATCTCTTTTTATTATTATCTATATCAAGCTCTCTCTATATCTATTTATCTCCCTCTCGCTCGCTCTCTCTCACTCTTTGTCTCTCTCTCTCCCCCTCCAACTCAGCATAGTTAGGTAGCTATTTAGATCAATAAAACTCATCATGATCTGATTCATTTATGTAAAATTTTATCAAGAAGAACTAATTGTTTAGATATACTCATGATAAATTGAAATCAGTTTCAAGAACATAATTAAATTATAGGAATTAATTAGTAAGATGCCTAGAACCCAAACAGCATGCTAAATAAAAAACTATATAAACGTAATTAAAATTGTTTCAAAAAGGTCAAAAAATAATCCACGTAACAGTAATACAATATACAATGTAAGGGTTCCAATGTTGTCTAATGGTATAGACCTATGTTGTATAAGGGCAAGACCCCCACTTGCATAAGGGTACCATGCCACTGTGTAAGGGTACCACACTACTTGAGTAAGGGTACCAATCAGATACATAAAGGTTGATCCAGATCTATGTAAGGGTACACAACAATTATATAATCATACATGAGAGACACATAAGGTTCAAATGATCTTACATAAGGGTACGACAAAGCTACTAAAGCCTTGAAAAGGGATCACAAGGACTTATATGGGTAACTGTATAGACAACGGATTTAATTAAAGATTATGGGAATCCAATGCAAGTGTAAACCCATTAAACTAAAACCTATGTAAGTATCAAGAAAAATTAGGATATAATGAAGTAATTCTATTGTGGTAAGAGAGTACACACCATAAACCATTGTAAGATTTCCATGAATGAAAAATTTAATGGGAGAAAACATCAATAAAAAATAGAGTGAGTTCAAGAAAGAAATAGTAGGATTTTTTTAAGAGTATGAGATGTTTCCCAAGAAGGGAAAAGAAAAATTTGATGAAGAGGTGTGGGGGAGGTGCATCCAGGAAGGACACATGTATATCGAATGTATGATTAACATTCCTGGAAATACAAATCAATGAATAAGTGGTCTCCAAATACCATTTTTTCAAAGAAATCCACTCATGAAAGGAATAAATTCTTCGATCTTACTAATATACTATCCTTAAGGAAAGATAATTTGGAGTTATCTTGAAATTTAGAAAAAGATGAAAATAAAGTCACTGTTACGTTTCATAAAATTGAGAAACCAATTCAAGCTAAGAAGAAAGATAAAAAATGTGAGAATCACATGGTGAACAAATGTGAACTATGTTATACTGTGAATGGTGTTCCAAACATGAAACATTTTTGACATATAAGAAAAATAGATTTTTTATCTCAGTAATGTTACTCAAAATGAGGATAATCTAGAAGATCTTCCCTCTAATATATATTTAGCGGTATTTCAATGATGGGTGGAGAATGTGATGAATGTTAGAAATTATACCTTGTGGGGGATATCTAAAATTGTGTGGATCTGTTGGATATTGAATAAATTTATTTGTAATATGAAAATGTCGATAGGACCTTATAAATGTGAACATTGGGCTAATTCAAGTTATAACCTTTAAATACTATGTTTATTAAGGGATATTAATCAAACATGTTAGTGAAGACCTGACACTTTTAATGTTTTGATGTATTTTCTTTAGTGCATGTTCATGAATTTTCATGAATGTTGTGAGGATTCCCAATAATATAAAATTTATAAATTAGTATCACTAGTGGTGAATATATAAACATCATTGATAGAACATTATTAAAAGAAATATGATGTCAAGTTCAAATTAGGTGTTATTTGTTTCTAAATTTCATATATGTTAGGAGGAAACATATCATTCCTAGAATAAAAAACAAAAAATCATATGTTACTTTTGGGACAACAAAATCAGATTGAAACTTGAATTGTAGTTACAACAATAAAACATTGTGAATGGCCACACACTGATACACCTTGTTAAAACATTTCACCACATTGAACACACGGCTCTATTGTGGAACCACAAATATGTTGGTTCAAAACTCATTTGTTGTTGCTCTATATTTCCCTCACCCAATAATACATCATGCATAACATGTTCCTTTATGAATCACTCATATTTTATTATGTATCCCCCCCTTGAGTCCCTACATCCATGTGCTGGCATTTAAAATTCCAACAAAAATTTATCACAATTTTACAAGAATGGATTCTTGTTGACATCCTTATTTGAAGTATAAAATTATTGGATTGTAAGGAAGATGTTTTTGAAATCCTTTGATCATGTAAAATTTATTGGAATATGGGGGAAAAGATGTAATGTAAATCCCCAATGATATAAATGATATGGAGAAGAATTTGATTGTCAATATTCCATGATATTATAAGTGATGAGAATTTTGTATTGGATGATGTTATAAACGGGGAATAGATTTTAGAAATAATAATATTTTATCTATTTATATTTTTACAATCATTAATATACATTATTTATGGATGGATGGATGGTTTCAAATAGTAAAGTAATATATAAATTTGGGGGAAGGATCAAAAACCTAGTTAATGAAGAAATATTTATATTGGTAATTATGTGTTACATTATAAAATACAACAAAATACAACAAGAGGAGGGCCCAAACCCAATTAATTGAAAGGGAAGACAAATCAACAAAACCAAAGGTAAAAACGCAAATTTTCTTCAATGATAACATTAGGCATGATGATGGAGGGTGTGAAGGAGAGGAATAATAGATAGTGGAGGATGATATATAACATTATTCATGCACTCAACCCAAACACCACTTATGTTGGTGGATCCAGTGGCTCTACGAATGGTGGCTCAAAATCTGCTGGCAAGATGACTGGTGGCTCAATCCCAGCTGCCCCTACGAAGAGGAGGGTGTAGAGTGTGAGAAGCAGCACATGTAGCCACCCGACCAAACCCCTTCCACCCCCTTCTCCACTCTCAACACTCACCCCATCCTCTATGGGTAATACATATTTATACCTCCCAACCCACCTTCATTCCCCATTTTTATTTTAATTCATTATTATTTTCCATTATTATTTTTAAACCATGTGTCGTGCTACATCAGTCATCTTCAGCAAATTATGATGTGTTCATTTAAGAACAGACTATTTCCCCATTACTTGAACAATGAATTTTGAAACCTAACAATACTGATATTAAACATTAATTAACAACATTTTGAAGTTTTTATGATATATATCGTATGTGCATTTTTATGTGGATTTCAATTATATATTTTATATTATTATCATTGATTTGTATGTCATTTAGTGATCTAATTTTTTATTATTGTGACTGAGGTCCAAAAAACCCCTTGGGATATTCAACATAATATTTTATAAGTATGATAAAAATGATCATCTTTAATGTTTCATCATTCAAATTTATATTTATAAAAATTTATCATCAAAATGATTATTCAGGTTTTAAATTTATTTCCTTTACGTTTTTTATCAGACATATATACATGTTTTATATTTATATTTATAAAAATTTGGTTATATATTTTCATTTATATGAGACCACTAGTTTAGTTATTAGATTTTTGGATTAACAATTATACCATTTTATTCTTATAATAAATGTTTCTAGATTTCTTTGATTTTAAATTTTTGTCTTTTTTACAATGAAATTGAATAAAATCATCAAACTAATATAAATAATATAACATAATTTATTTCATATTATTAACAAGTATTTTTTAATCATCAAAGGAATAATTGATTATATATTATAATCAATTTGTTATTATAATAAATATATATATTGTTTATATTTTATAATTATTATTTATAAATATGTTTTATTAATTTATTTGATTAGGCTCTCTATTTAATAATTATTTTTCATATATGTTAATTATTTATTGTTATTAAAATACATATATATAATATTAGGATTGATCTATAAGATTAATTTTATGAAACCTTTTTTAGGGGATTATGAAATGTATAAATATTAACGGTGTATTTTAAATCAAGTTGTACAAACATACAATTTTTTAACTGAAATAGTGTGACAGAACATTTATTTCTAAATAATGTTTAGAAAAAATATTAGAAGACACATCTTGGGGAATAGTACTTCTCCTATCACGGATCAGAAAATGTTCATATGGATTTTTATCTAATAACATTTGACCCAATGAATGTAATGCCTAGTGACACGATATGTCAATTTCTTTCTGAAGAGAGTAATGTAGCTAACAATGACATCAGAGGGTTTAATCACTATAGTAAAATGCCCTATGGAATAGTTTTCTTGTGCATTGTGGTAATTTTTCACCACAGGTTTACAGAAGCACTATGAAATGGGATATTATGCGACAATTCATGGTGGATTTTTAGGTATTCTATTGTTTTCGAAGAAAAATATGATTTTTTTTAAAAAAAATATTAGTTTTAACGTCGCTAATTTTTTTTAAATCTGTAATGTAATGACAAACATTAAAAATATTTTCCAGATCAATTACAAAATAGTATACATAATAAATATAGACTATAAGGTTTTCCATTTAAGTTATTCAAAAACCCACATGGGAAATACTTTTCATATCAATTTTTTTACATTTATTATTTAATAACCGATGTTTAAAATATTTTTATAGTCGGTTAAAAAGTAATCATCAAAATAAATAAATGGTGCCCTTTAGGAAGATTATTCCAAAACATAATTGAAAATTATGTTTGAAGAAATATCTCAACAAAAAAATATCATCACTCCATATAATGTCAATAAATTTAACATTTTTTTTAAAAAACATGTATGAAAAATATATTAAAAATATATCATTGTGTCACAAATAACCTCCCTCAAAAATAAATATTTTTCATGTTGTTTTTTTTTCAAATCATCATGAAAAATATTTTAAACTTCTATTTTTTTAAAAACATCAATGAAAATATATATTTTATGTCATTTAAAAAAAAGATGTGAAAATTATGATCTTAAAAATAATGATAGACCAAAATACCCTCCCACATAAATAGTTAAACAATTTTCACTATTATTATTGGAATAGGAATATCAAAAATATTTTTAATTTTATAAAAAAACTACTGTAGATAATATATAAAAAATATATTTGTTATTATAATATATTAATTAATTATAAATTATTTATTATTATTAATATTAATTTTTAATTTTTAATTGTTAATTTATAATTAATTATAAGTGGTTGTTATTTAAAATATATGTATTAGTTATTACTAATTATTAATTAATTAGTAATTAAACATTTGTAATAATTAATAATGAATAAATATTTAATAATCCTTATTAATCGATTATTATTATTCATGAGTAATTATGAGTTTTTAATTATTAAATGTATTTAATTACTAAATATTATTTATTAATTGTAAATTATCACTATAATAAATTTTATGTAGTGGTGACTCATTAGAGATCAAAGATAAATATAAAAATTGATTTTTAAAAAGTAAAATAATATAAAACTATTTTTAAATAAGGTATGATGGTTAGGTATTTTAATTTTATTTTAACTCTCATAATTAAATAAATATTAATTAATTTACTAATAATTAATTACATATTTTAATGTATGTTTATTAACTATATAAAATAAAAATATGTTTTTTTATTAAGTAAGATTGATGGTGATAGTGGTAATAATAATATAACAACAACAATAAATGTGTATTTACACTTAATATGATTTATATAATACTAAAAAAAGATATATTAGAAAATGGTTTACTGACAATGGTTTGTAAAATAATAAAAAATTTACAATAATTAAAATTTTACTAATTATTAATCTCTAATAGTCATTTAACACTTCTTAAACTATAGTCTTTATTGATATTAGAAAATGTCTTCATCAGTGATAAATAAGTGTTAATGTTGTAAGTTCCTTTAAAATCCAACACATATTATCACCGTAAAAAACAACACTGAATAATTCTCCCTTCATCGGCACTAAAAACATTGATTAAGTGTTCCCTTTATCAGTTCTTATTTTGTCATTGATAAATGGATCCCTTTATCAGTATTAAAAATTGTGCTGATAAAAGACAAGTTTCATCACCATACTGCTAAAATTTACATCACACTAGAGCACTAAATATAGAATTTAATTTCAATTAAACTTATATAATAATAGAACAAAATATAACTATACAATTCATATATAAATTTTAAAATGGTTTGTGTATAATTAAATTTGTATACACAATTTATCACAAACATCAACAAATTCAAATACAATGTTATTTTGTGTTTGAATCCCCTATGAAAATGGTTTGATCATGCTTCTAGTTTCCGAAAAAACCACACCAGCTCAACCAAAAGAGTGAATGAAAATAAAAAAATTCTTATGTTAGTAATACTAAAAATATATAAATGAAACATAAATATGATGCAATGCATTAAAAATGTAACTTTTAAACCAAAAACATAATCTTCGAGTCATACCGGGTAAATTGGGTGTCATATTATGATTTAGATGATTCCTAAACATCACAAATGATTTATAGATCTTTTTACTTATCTATCAGGAAAATACTAATGAATATTCTTATTTATTATTATATGACACATGTTTTGACCTAAAATATCAATTTTAACTAAATACATGAACTTTGAGCCATACCAACCCCACCATACGTCGGATTGATGTGAAATTGAAACCTAAAAAACACAAATAATTTATGGACCATTTTCCTAAAATATCATGACAATAAGAGTGTGTTCTCTTGGTTTTTATTCAATGACAAATTTTTTTAACAAAAAGTTCGTTTTTAAACTGAAAATACACACTTTGAGCTGTTCTTTTCACATCGTATATCTGATTGGTGTGTGAGTGGATCCTACATATCAATAAAAGGACATATAGTTCATTTTACTAATATATCAAGACTATACAAGTTTGATTTCTTAGTTTTAAGTGAGTTTCATATGGTTTTCACTAAAATTTCACCTTAAAATAGAATGCATGCATTTCGAGTCATACCAGTCACACCGTGTATCAGATTGAGGTTAATCTGATTCCAACATGTCAAAAATTAATTAGGGATGGTTTTCATAAATATCTAAAAAAATTTAATGTGACTTCTTTTTTTTCAGTATGTCACATGTCTTTTGAAATAAAATGCCAATCTTAAATAAAAATACACACTTTGTGTCACAAAAGAAAAATCATGTGTCTAAATGAAATGTGGTTTATTATAATACATCAAAAATTAATTACGCATCATTCCTATAAAATATCAAGAGAATATGAGTGTATTTGTTTTTGTTTTTCAATGACTGACATTAATTTTTAACAAAAATGTCATTTTAAACTAATAACTTGTAATTTGTGTCATACCGGTTATATCATGTATCATATTGACATGAGGTTGATTCCTACTCATGAAAAATGATTAATGGGATATTTTCCTACAATACTAAGACAATGAGAGTTTATTTTCATGTTTTATATTTAGTGACTCTAAAATATCATTATAAACTAAAAACAGACAATTTTAGTTATATGAGTCACACTGTGTATAATATTGACATGTGATAGATTTATAAAAAATAACTTATTGATTATTCTAAAAAATTATAAAATAAATTTGAATGAATATTATTATTTTTCATCGAGAGATGAATGTTTTAATCTAATATTATAAATTAAAAAGACAAAATTCACTTCAATTCATATTGGATATATTGTGGATCATATTGAGGTGAGTTTGATTCTTACATGTCACAAATGACTTATGGCTTAGAGTCGTAATGTATCAATGTAATTTTAGTCATTTCAACATTTTTATGTATGTCATGTATCTTTTGAAATAAAATGACAATTTTAAATAAAAAATAGACTTTGGGCCATATTGGCCACACCGGGTGTCTAATTGATGTGGGTTTATTTTAAAACCTACAATAGGACTTATGGATTGTTTTACAAAAATATCAATGCAATCCATGTGTGTTTTATTGGTTTTTAGGAAAAAATACATGTTTTTAAATAAATTTTCATCTTTATATAGAAAACATCCACATTGATTCATATCGGTCATTCCATTTATTATAATTACATGTGGTTGATTTATAAACACAAAAAATAAATTATAAATCATTTCCATAAAATAAGAAGATAATATGATTGTATTTTCTCAGTATCTAGTGAGTGAAATATTTTTTACTAAAATTTCATGTTATACTAAACACACACTTAGAGTCATACAATTCACAAAGTATAAAAAATTTATATGTGATTGATTGATAGACGTCACTAATTATTATTGGTTATTATTCAAAAGTATCAAAATTCTTTGAATGTGTTTCATATTTTTTAGTGAATGATGCGTGTTTTTATATAGAATGTCAATTTAAAACTAAAAAACTCACTATCTGTTATACTAATCACACCATTTATCAAATATAGTTGTGTATTATTCCTATATATCACAAATGACATATGGAAATTTTCATAAATTACCAATATAGTCTATGTGGTTTTTCAAAGTTCTTAGTGATTGATAGGTGTTTTGAACTAAAACATCCCTTCAATACTTTAAACATAAAATTTTTGTCATAACAGATGAATCATGTCTTGTCCCCAAAACTAAAATATTTTATCCTATGGTTACATTAATAAATCGGTAACTAAATACTAACTTAAATCCCATGTTAAATTTGAAAAAATAAAATACAACATAGTATTTTCTTTGTGAACATCATTATTCCCCTACAATATCCTTTCATATAATTTATAATATACTTCGTACTATCCTGGGGAACAAAAACATATGAAAGGGGTGAGGTCAAGTTCTCATTAATAGTATACATACAGTGGAAGCTATCATAGGATAAATAAGGAATGAATAATATGGGTGGAATAAATGGAGATAAAATATTTACATATAAAGAATCACATGAAATTGTTTTATATAAATGTATGAATGAACTATTGAATAATCATATAGACATCAATAACTAATTTCATAATGATGGAATTTAAAATGTTGGATATTCGAAACATAGTGTTGAGGCCTCCAGCCAATATATCTTATATAATTGGGTATTTTGTTGGCCAATTCACCAACCTGTTTTATCTCATGAGACCCACATATTTGTTAAGTAAATATGTAATTCTCATCACCACCTATCACTTAACAAGTAAAATTCATTCGTTATATGAATAAACAATAAAACATAATCAATATTCCTTAATAATAAAAAATTGTCTATATGGGAAGAACTAGCATACAATATTTCAATACTTTCCCAAGTCAACTGCTCATAAACCATCCAAATAAAAATGGTTGATAGTATCACTAGAATATATCATCTGTAAATCATAAAACAAAAAAAATGATGTATAAATAGATGAAAATAATCTAAAAACATCATTAAAAATTTTCTAAAGGAAAATATCCTATCATTTTGAAATTACCTTATCAAAATCTAAAACATTATAAAAAATTAGGAAAATTATTTCATTAAAAATAACTATTTAAAATTAAAAATTAATCTTCAAAACATTAAGTGGTCATTATGGGAAAAAATTTGGTTTAATACAAATACATTATGAAAAATACTTTCACATTTTTGATAAAAAATAAAAATCACATCTTTATGAAATTGATATGAAAATTCCATTGAATCATTTTATATAGAAATTAAAAAAAGGTTAAAAATGAGTTTGAAATTATATTATAATTGTAAAAAAATATTGAAAATATTTTAATGAAAATATCTACAAGGAAGCAAACTATTCCATACTGAATAGAAAACAAAGTTACTTTTCCTTGAAAGCATTCTTTTGATCTCTTTAGTACTTAATGACAGGAAAATGAATCGAAATTTTGAAATATTGAAAAATAAATATAGGTGAATAAAAAATCTTTAGTTTAGTATATAAAGACGAAATAATTTTCTCAATGTATATTTAAGCTTACTCAATTCTGAATAATGATGATATTATGAAATGAACACTTACTTCAAGTTTGACTTTGGTCAAAAGTGTTATAAACCCATGTATAATTAAATTAAATTTATTATAAATATATAACAAAATAATTTACATGATAAGTATATCATATATCATCCAACTACAATATTTTAACTCCCATTTTATAATATTTTTTATCAAAATAATCATTTTTGGGTGTAAAATATTTCATTTTTCATGGATGTTTCGGTTCAGTAGGAATATCTGAAAGGTATTAAAATATAATATTGATATAGTCAAGATAAATGATTCAAATTGGAAATATATTCAATGTTATTGTAGTATGAGGTAAAAGTTTGGCCATCCAATAGGATTATAAAAGTTTAATCACCAAACATTCCATTATCCCTTGGTTTAACCTTAGGTAAACCTGGTTTAACCAAAACTGAAGTGATAAATATTTAATGTTTTCTCTATTCATTATGACCCTAAATGAATGTGGTCTTATAAAAAAAATTCACATTTTGATTCCATATATGGAATTTATTTTAACAAATTCAATTCACAAAATTGGTTGAATTTTATTTAAAATTAAACCCGCAAAATGTGACGGAAAACCGTTATTCAGAAAAAAAAAATGCATTATTAAGTATAAATAATTTTATACCAAATTACAACATAAAAGTAATTTTAAGAACATTATATTAATAAATAATTAATTAATTAATTAATTTTATATTTTAAAACATTTTAAAATAAAATGTATCTTTTTAATTACTTTAAATGAAAAGAACTTTTCTCAATAAAAAACAGTATTTTCACTATTCATCAAAAAATCAATATTTTCAAAAATTATCAAATACATAATATAGTATAATTATTATATAATTATTAAAAAAATATGATAATTTTTTCAAATAAAATTTCTAAAAAATGTAAAAATTATTTATAATTTTTACGCAAAAAATACAATAAGATAAATTTTTGATGAAAATTTTTTTCTTGTAGCATAAACAATTTTACTGAAACTTGAGTACTTATTTTTTAATATATATTCATTATATAAAAACATTATACATGTTTTTCAAAATTTGGGTATTCTAATTCATAATTCTAATTTAATTTCTAGGATATAAAGGAATATTATATTATGTTTTATTTTGAATCAAAGTTGTGTGTATGACAAGCTATCTATGAAATTAAATTTATTTGAAGAGAAAAAATAAAAAAACTTCTTGTTGTGTAACATTCTACCCACCTTTAATATAACATTTACCTAGAAATTTATTCAATCTAATACAAACAAATGTGTACATCTCTATTTCATCACATCCTTGGGTTCCTAAGTAAGTTTTTCAAACATTTTATTCTTCCAAAGAACTTTAACCTGGTGATAATTCTTGTTCTATAAGACAATATGTCTATAATCCAATATTTATACTGGGTTTTCTTCCTATGAGAGATCATGATCCATTGTTCTCTAAGATTATTACATGTTAAGGATCAGGTATATACATCCCTAAGAGAGATATATAGGACACATCAGAACATGAGTGAGGTTCTGTGGAAGCACCAAGTGATAAGATTCCATCCATACACGATCTAGAATATTGAAGGTGATGATATACTAAGGTACAAAATTTATCATATTTTATAATCTCAGAACCATATTCTATAATGAAATTCATTGTAATACCTTCTGGATAACATTGAATTCTAGATCTCACTGATGATTGTCAGCATAACATTTATGTCAACTCGAAGCTTTCTTTATGTGTTGTGGAATGGATATAACTATATGTACCATTTATTTATTGAACCTATTTTTTTCATGTAAGACTTTATAATATATTAATGAATATTTTAGAATCCATTTGTTGAGACGACATGATATTATAAGGCTCAGTGATCCCAGAATTGATATTATAAAAATATTAAATATATTAATATCATGTGTGCATAGTTTTCCTGGAATATGGGAATAAATCACCAATAGTGGATTTTATTGTAATGATGACACCATGATTGAGTTTGATCATGGGTTTTACCCTAGTCGCAACTGATGGTTTGTCGGTGTCAGATGTCTGGTTGATCCAGTTGTTCCTGGTGTGTTTAACTAAAATAAAAAATAATAATTTTTATTTTATTTTAAATTTATATGACCTAATTACCAATATAAATATCTCATTATTGAAATCCTCCTAGTTTATCCACATATTCCCTTGGAGGATTGAGTGGAGCTATGAGTGTTCATTATTGGTGGATCACATCGGAGGACGATGAGTGATCAGATTGATGTGGATTGAGAGATAAAAAACATAGAGGGACATCTCCTTCGATAGATAAAACATTCTTCATCAATGGTTGATCCCAATAAAGGAAGACCACATCAATTCTGGGTTTCAAACTCTTGATTAAATTGTTTAATAATGTATCTGATCTTCTTTATTTCATTATATGAGCTTACATTCTTGCATGAGCCCAATATATGAATTAAATTGTTTAATTAAGTTTATTATTGATTATTCATTCTATTCATAATTTATATCCCCAATTAATGATTTTTGGAGAAGAATTCGTGGACAGTGACATTTTCAACTTTTCTCTTGTGTTTGTTCACCCCATTTATTCATTGTGTTCATCATCCTAGTCCCACAAGGTTATGGTTTGACAATGTTGTACATTCCGAACACAACAACAGTGTCGGATTGGGCATACCCAAAATTGATTTTTCTTATGATTGGTGATTAATCTATGTTTTAGACATAGATAAATGACATGACCAAAAAAATTGAATTAAATAATATAGACAATAGATAAATGCGAGAACCAAACCGAATGATTGTTACACATTATTTGTAATTAATTTAATCAATTAATCAATTACCTTGATTGAAAATATTTCTTCATTAGTGAATCTAGAAATGGATCTACATTCTATCGTTATTGTGATTTGGGAATCAATAATAGATTCCATCTTGCATGGATCCACACATGTTCCATGAATCTTCAAACGTCACCATAGGAATCGTTGGGTTCTAGAACGGTAGATCTTATCACCGACATTGTTCACCTATGATCACCCTAAGAATCACATTAAAAGGATTATACATGATCTCTATAGAATAAAGAGTGTAAGGAGGGGTATGATCTCTCTCTATTTATGGGAGCTTTATGAGAGAGGTATATCTCTAGGGCTTGAGAGGATTCTCTATGGATAACATTATGCCCAAGAACAAAATGAATTTCTCTAATAAGAAAGTAATATAGTTAGGTTTATATACCACTAGGGTAGGAATAAAAAATTTCAAAAGTTCCCATTTATTATTTATTTTATCACCTTAGAACCCCATATCAAAAATAATAATATTATTATTTCATTACATGGGATAAACATGCAAATTGAAATTAAATATTATTTATTAAAATAATATTTAATATATATTTTTTATCACAAGACCATTAGACATCATCCACCATTCCTCCAAAATATTTATGAATTCTTGAATAATGATTATATATTTAATAAGTAAATATTACTCTATTATTCTGTAATAAATAAAAAAAATAGAATATCCACTAAAATAGAAAGCAAATATATATTAAATATTCCACTCACATAATATTCTATCGAATAACTGGTGAAAAAATATATATGATCAATAAAATGTGAAAATTTATTAAACAGTGTGCATGAATATTATTTATTCAACTTGATAAATAATAAATAACAATATATTATTTAACTGAGATTATAGATACACTTAGTTTGTGACCCTCTAGGCCTCTTTCATAATGAAATTTGAAAAAACAGCCTAATGTCTAAGGTTAACATCCAACAACCTACTAAGGCACCCATAGAGAAATACGTTAATGTTTTAAATAAATAATACTGCATACGAACATTAATTGTACACTATAATCCTTTTATCGTGACATCTCTAATCAAGCAGGTTTCATGTTGGTTCCATTAACCTATTTTCTCGATGTCTATTTCTTCCAATTTTCAAAAAACAAATTAACTATAAAACACCAAGACCATCGATTTTTTAGGTTATATCATTTCCATCAAAGGTCCTATGATATCAACTTATTTTATAGAAAATATGGAAAAATCATTTTCTCGCATTATTAATTAATGAAATATTACATGTGGTGCCCCCAATATATCTTACCTCACTACAAAAATATGTCATCATGATTTTAATAAATACATCAAAGTACAATAATTAAAATAATAACTAATAATAATAATAATGTCAATATATCAATATGCACATCCACATATAAGAATACCCAACGACACATGTAATTTTGGATTTCCTACTGGCGGGTCTCGTTCTCATAATATCCTACACTGTATATTACTAAGGTCATACACCATGACAAAGTGAATCATCATCTAATGTGTATCTACTTATGATAACCCATATTATTTATGTCCCACAAATGATTTCATCAGGCTATAGAACATATATTTTCGAATAATATCAGGCACTTAGGATCACATCATAGTGGGAACCTCTTTGAACTTTCATTGTGACATATACTCTTAAGACATTATCACAAACCATGTTACAAAAATGAACTGTAACACCCCAAGCTTCTACGGTACGTTTCTCTTTGAATAATGCGATAGTGTGTGTTGTATGCAACATCGAATTCTAACACACACCACAACCGATCAAACTAGCCGTTATGAATAGTAATACCTACTTTTTAAAATTATATATATTTTATATTTAAAAATGGACTTCTTTTTTGGATTTGTAATATCGAATTTAGCCTGAGGTGAAATTTTGGTACTTTTTAGATAACTTTAATATTTTGATGAATAGTGAAAATTACTAAATTTTATTTAAAAACAACTTTTTTAATCGAAATAATTTATATTGATAAATTATGAATTTGAGTGGTTTTAAAGTATATTTAGAATATATTTTTACCATTTTATCCAATTGTGTTCATTAGAATTAATTTTACTTTTAAATTAGACCTGAACAATTGTCAATCTTTTGGTATATATTGTTTCTTAAAAACATGCTATTTGTTGTAACAGCGGGAATTAATTATAAAATTAATTAATGCAACTTATATGTTTGGAATTTTGTAAAATAGACATAATTTTTGAATTCGGAATATCAATTATAGCTTAGGGTGAAATTTTGGCAATGTTCTGAAAAACTTCAATTTTTTATGAATAGTGAAACTACTAAGTGGTAGTTAAAAAACTAAATTTTTCATAAAACATAATTTTACCGCTTCTGTTAATGAAATTTTTAAAATATGAGAGAAACGGTTAATATCAAGAATTAAAATGTGGTTCAATGAGATGAAAATAATTTTTGGTGAATAGTAACATTTTACTTTTATTTACCACGGTTAAAAGTAAATAGGGTAATTAAGGGTAAAAATGATATTAATATTACCCTAACACATGTCCTAATTCTATTGGACAAGTGTATCTCGAATAAAAACAACCTTAGGAATAAAATATTATCATTTAGGTCCACTTGGATTAGATTAGGACATTTATTGTTATTTAATTCAAAGAAGAGTTAAAAGAGTTAAAATCAAAGTTTATTTACTAAAACATTTTTAATATAGGGTTATACATAAAATTCGATTTTAAATATTCATCAGAAATATAATAAGATTTAATACATAATGATATTTTATTTATAATTTTTATACATTAAATAGTTTAATTTATTTATGACACAATGATGATGTTGTAATTATCATAATAGTGATAAATTAAAATAATTGATATTATAAATACCCAAATAAATATAATTTGAGACTTTTAATGAATTAAAATAATTTTATAGGTTAATATGACATGTTAGTATTGACTTTAAGTAACTTTTTTAGAACTAATCATTTTTTTATGATTTTCACAAAAATTAATTATTGAATAGTGTCAAAATTGACATAAAAGAGTTTTTAAAGAAAATATTATATTTTTAATTGATATTAAATTTCTAAAAATCTAAGGTTCGGCCAAGAGACTTATATAATGATAGGTGTATCATTAATGGACCACTTGGTGGTGTCTTGGATGTATATAGTATGTTTATTAACTATATAATATAAAAATAAAAAAGTGACATGGTAAATGTCAAACTAATTAACTAAGAGTTAAAACTAAACGATAAGGTTAATATAGTAACCCAAACCTATCTAAATTATATTGGTTTAATGGGTTTAGACCTATCCCTACCTTAACCTTTGAATAATACACTTTTTAGCCATTAGAAACCGAATATGAATTTATTATGAATTAATATTTCTAGCTTCTCCAAAGGTGCCCCTCACCCCACTTATAAAAGGGCACTCCCCCTTGTCATTACTTCACACATTCAAATCCTTTTGGTTCGGCCAAACTCTGCCCAAATACTCTCTCAACTTCTCTCACTACAACATAGAGGCCTTAGTTTGATCATAAATCCAACCTAAGGAGCCTTTTTTATCAAATCAAAAGGAAGAACCCGAAGAAGAGCTAATGTTTTCACCACCCTTGTTCAAATTCATTTCTTCTTCACCTTCTTCATTCGTTTTTATTACCATTATAAAATAATAAATCTAGTGTCTTATATATACAGTGATGTTATTATAAATATGGTACAACCATATTCAGTATTCTATCCACCCTTTGAATAACATGTCACTATACGTGCGTACGTACGACTTACCGTCTCCACGTCGTGGTGTAATTGTTATTCAATATATTATTATTTGGATGGGTATAATAATGATGTGTAACTCATGTAAATAATAAATATAACATGATAATGATTCTGTATATATGATATACTATCCAATTATATATTATTTTAATATCAAAATAATGATATTGTCGCTCGTGCGTACGTACGGACTACCGTCTGCACGAACGCGATGAGATTCATTCTCCATCGTATCCATTCAAGTATAATTATCATTTGATGATTTAAAAATAATTTTTAAGTACTTGATATCATTCTGGATATGAATAAGATACAACCTATCCATGAAAAGCATGGCTTACGTAACAAAACATATAAAAGAAAACTAGTAAATTAACACCCGAAACGACGATAATACTAAGATATTATTAACAAAGAAATGTTAAAAGATCATTTATGATATCATATTAATATATATTATTCCTTTATAATTTAATAAAAATTATTTCACCATTATACAAGAGGTTAACCTACCCTCAACCAAGGAAAATTACAAGGTAGGGGTTTATTTCGCAATCTCTTCATTATCCGAGGTTGTTTATACGTAATAATCTACTGGGATCTCTTTATCATCCACATCCATGTTTCTTAAAAATGAATTTCAAAATATTTTTACTATTTAAAAGAATATGGGTTAAAGTCATTTATACCCTTGTTTGACTTTTTATAAGATTTTTATAAAGGAATCTTTCCATCGTTTTCCAAACAAGGTGCTTTTTAACCTTTTCGACAGAATTAAGGTAAGAATGTTTTTTAACTTATACGGCAGGTGCGGTTATTTTCCGCCGTTATAAAATCGTCAAAGCTTCCCTTACAAGCTTATAAGAATATTTTCAAAGAAAATGTTTTATTTTATAATTATATGACTCTTAAATGATTTCAAAATAGAAAGAGATATTCCTCTAAAAAGAGTTTTGATTTCATCTATGTCAACATCCTTTGATGGATTTTACGCTTATTTGAAGTTGATTTACTATGATACAAAACGTTTATATTGTATTGAGGGTTTTGTGATATGTTTGACTGTGGATGTGTTATTTTTATACCATTCATGGTTTATGGATGATGTATTTACATTTTTTATGCTTGTTTTTATACGAATGTTTATGTTATGCTTAAACCTTTTCATATGGGAATGCATTGGACTTAATATGTGACGGGTGGAGCCCGCTATAGCTCCTCGATGCATCATTAGGTCTCATGAGACAAACTAGTGTCTTGGCGTAAGGCCTTGGAAAAAATTTATTTTTAGTCTTGGCACGAGGCCTTGGCTATGTGGTTATGATAGTCTGGCATTATTCATTCCATCATTATGAAAGTGGTTATTGATATTGCATGTGATTATTCGATTAGTAGAATATCCATGTGAATAAGTAAATGGCATTATTTCGTTTCACTTTTGACACACTATGTTGAAGTTCAAGTTTAAAAGGCTTTTGTTTTAGTTTACATTTCCTTAAATGTTTATGCTTATTTTTTAATGTTTCCGCTATATTGTTATCCTTACTGGGCATTTCAGCTCACCCCTTTTCTATGATTTATTTTTCCTGGGATGTGAAGAAGTAAGTTATGAATGACCTGCAGGGATATTATGTGGGGATATGAGTGTGTAATATGAAGACTATGTTGTTGTAGTAATTTTTCACTTTATGATGTAATACTTTATGAATATATCTAGTGTTTCCAAGGCTAATAAACCAATCGGACTTTGGAGATTTGATCTTTCTTGTGATCATGCCAATGTAATGTAATAATGCACCGACTCTGGGTAACTGGGGTCAGGGCGTTACAGTTGGTATTAGAGGAAGTTTAGTACAAACCTTGGAATCTAGATTTAGATAAACTCTGATTAGAGCACGTAGACCTAAGATGAACTTTGAGGATTAGTATAGAAGAACTTCCTAGAATTTTGGTATTGTAGAGATTTTGTGAGTTTTCCGAGCAATACATCCCTGTCTGGATACGAGCAGGTAGAGGCGGATCTGGTACAGATGTACCTAGGGGTAAAACCCGAAAACACCGCTTTGAGCTAGACTCGAACGGGAACTGGTGCACGACAATGGGCCTTGCTGCACTCTTGGTTACGACACTCCCGGGGTATATGCTTAGGATAACTATCATTTTCTTTACAAATCATTATGAAGGGTTTATGATTATATACATCCTCAAAGAATACATTTTTATGATTATGGATTATATCCATAAATAGTTCAATTTATATTTAGTGTTTTATAAGTATGGGATTATGTATTTTGATTCATAAATTGATCTAGTTTATGACATTTTTTTGAAATGGTGCCTAATGGAAGAAATGGAAACCATATCAATGCATGCAATCTATGTAGGGATTTCCCTCCTACTCACTATAATTATAGTGGAGCTGGTTATGCAACTGGTGCCGATCATCTAATCACCATACTGGGACAACTCACTCAGGTTATGAATAATATCCTTACCCGTATGGAGAACCCTGATCCACAGCGTGGATGATCAATGTTAGATCGATTTATGAGGCAACAACCACCAACTTTCAATGGGAGTACAAGTCCCTTAGTAGCTGAGCAATGGATAAATTCCCTAGAGAAAATATTTCAGGCTTTGGGGTGTAGTGAAAGGGAAAAAATTATCATGGTAGTTTACCGACTCACTGGAGATGCTGATCAATGGTGTTCATTGATTCAAAACATGAAGGAAGATGATGAAGTATCAAATATGGAATGGAGGGAGTTCAACGATCTGTTTTTAGAAAAATACTTTCCTCGCGACCATCGAGAAGATATGGAAAGGCAATTTATGAGTTTGAGACAAAAGGAGGATGAGAATGTCGCAATGTATGAGGCTAACTATACAAGGTTAGAATGGTATGCTGGAGATTATATATGTAACCCAAGAAGTAAGATTGATCATTTCATTGATGGTTTAAAATCATTTCTCCGTCGACCATTAGTCTCACAATCCTTCTCGTCATATGAAGACATTGTTTCATGTGCTATCAAGACCGAAAAGTAATCCTCTAAGTCTTATGACTTTAAAGCAAAGAAAGAGAAGAAGAGACATGCTGATCAATATGGGAATGGAAATAAGGGGAAGAAGGGAAAGGTTGAATATCCATCCTGTGGGAAATGTGTTAAGAAACACCCATGTACTTTCTTGAAGGGAACGAGAGTCTGTTACAAGTGTGGTGAAAAGGGCCACCATGCTTTTGATTTCAAGGGGAAGAAGGAAGCTTCCAATGTTCAGTGCTACAATTGCAGGGAGATGGGACAATATGGAAATGAATGTCCTCAGCGTCAGGGGAACCTACCTCAAAAAAGGATAAGGGGTCAAGGCCAATCTTATGTTATCACTACTACTGAGGTAGAAGCTCCGAAAGACGCGGTGGAAGGTAATTTAATGGTTTCCTCAAGTTTAGAAAATGCATTATTTGATTCTGGATCATCGCATTGTTTCATGTCTTCCTAGTTTTCTAAGAAAATTAGATATTTCCAATTTTATTTAACAAGGGAGTTGTCAGTTAAAACTCATAAGGGAAGTATCATTGCAACAATGTTTTGTGAGTCAGTCCCCATTAGAGCACATAAATGTTCTTTATCTGCTGATCTCATCGTCATACCTATGATTGAGTTTGATATAATCCTCAGTATGGACTGGATTTCGGACTATGATGCGAATATTTATTGTTAGAAGAAAGAGGTTACGATTCTTGTTGATGATGATAAGGAACACCTTATCTTTAGAGAAGAATCGTCACCGCCTAATTCTTATCTAGATCCACCCCCAATAGCTCAACTAAATTCAATTATTGGGGAGGAAGAGAATGAAATGACTATGGGTGAGGAAAGTAATGTTCAAATAGAAGATTTACCTGTTTTGAAAGAATATGTAGATGTATTTCGGGAATATTTACTTGGACATCCTCCAGAACGAGAAGTTGAGTTTTCCATTGATTTAATTCCTCGATCAATGCCTATATCGAAGACCCCTTATAGGATGGTCACTGTAGAATTAGTTGAACTAAATAAACAACTAGAGGAATTGAGTAATAAGGGATTTATTCGCCATAGTGTTTCTCCATGGGGAGCCCCTATTCTTTTTGTTAAAAAGAAATATGGATATATGAGGTTATGTATCGACTATAGAGAGTTCAATGCCATAACAATAAAGAACAAGTATCCCCTACCTCGCATTGATGATTTATTTGACCAACTGCATGGAGCTCAATACTTTTCAAAGATTGACCTTCGATCTGGATACCATCAATTGTGTGTAAAGAAGGAAGAGATTATGAAGACAGCATTTCGAACCAGGTACGGGCATTACGAGTTTACTGTAATTCCTTTTGGATTGACTAATTCACCCTCTGTATTCATGGATATGATGAATAGAGTTTTCAAGGAGTATCTCAATGAATTTGTGGTGGAATTTATTGATGATATCTTGGTATACTCCAAAATCTATGAAGATCATGAAAATCACTTGAGCATTATCTTGAAGACTCTGAGAAGACATGAATTATATGGGAAGTTTAGCAAATGTGAATTCTGGCTTCAGGAGATTTCTTTTCTTGGTCATATTGTCTCTAAAGATGGAATCTCTGTTGATCGTTCTAAGACCAAGGCAATCCATGAATGGACAGCACCTACGAATATAACTGAGGTACGTTGTATTATTGGTTTAGTAGGTTATTATCGACGTTTCGTCCAGAATTTTGCCCGATTGGCTAACCCATTAATGAATCTCACACGTAAAGGGGTGAAATTTGTTTGGACAAAAGAGTGTGAAGAATGTTTTGAAGAACTAAAGAGAAGATTATTCAATGCTCCTATATTGAAACTAACATCAGGGAATGATGGGTTCGTTATTTATAGTGATTCATCGAAGAAGGGACTTGGTTCTGTCCTTATGCAGAATGATAGGGTTATTTCCTATGCATCACGACAGTTGAAAATTAATGAACAAAAATATCCTACACATGATCTCGAGTTAGCAGCTGTGATCTTTGCTTTGAAGATATGGAGGCACTACCTCTATGGTGTAAAATGTGAGATTTATACTGATCACATGAGTTTGAAGTATATTTTCTCACAAAAAGAACTCAACATGAGGAAAAGGAGATGGCTTGAATTGCTCAAGGATTATGATTGTACGATACACTACCACCCGGGGAAAGCAAACAAGGTGGCAGATGCTTTTATCAGACAAGACCATGGAGTTTTGAACGTGATGAGAATTTAAAGGGATCCAATTTTCATGGATCTAGTGAAGATGGACATGGGGTTAACCAGGGAAGGTGAAACATCAATGCTTTTTCAAATGGTTGCCAAACCATATTTACTAGAAAGGATTAAGAGTTCTAAGACCGATGATGGAGAATTTCAAATGAAGACTAAAGATGTGAATGATGGGAGTTTGAGAGACTTTGTGTATGAAGATGGAATTTTGAAATTTGGGAAGAGACTTTGTGTTCCTGATATATCTGATCTAAAAAGGGAATTGCTGGATGATGCTCATAGTTCCAATTTCTCTATACACCCTGGGAGCACCAAAATGTATAGAGATTTGAAGGAACATTTTTGGTGGGACAACATGAAGAGGGAGATTGCTAATTTTGTGTCAGGATATATGGTTTGTCAACAAGTGAAAGATGGAAGGCAACAGCCTAGAGGAGTCATGCAACATCTTCCCATACTGGAGTGGAAATGGGACAATATTACGATGGACTTTGTCATGGGACTACCAAAGACTCCTAGAAGGAACAATGTAATATGGGTTATTGTTGATCATCTTACCATGTCAGCACATTTGCATGCTATAATAGAAGATTTACCACTAGAACATCTAGCAAGACTATATATTAATGAAGTTGTGAGACTTCATGGAGTACCCCTATCGATTGTTTCTAATCGAGATCCCCGTTTTACTTCAAGGTTCTGGAAAAGTCTTCAGAAATCCCTAGATACTGAACTTCATTTGAGCACTACATACCACCCTCAAATGGATGGACAATTAGAACGAACTATTCAAACCTTAGAAGACATGTTGATATCTTTCTCACTTAACTTTCAGGGTATGTGGGATCAATATTTACCTCTGGTAGAATTTTACTATAACAATAGCTTCCATTCGATTATTCAGATGGCACCATATGAAGCGTTATATGGAAAGAGATGTCGTACACCAACCTGTTGGGACGACGTTGGTGAAAGAAAACCTGTAGGCCCAGAACTGTTGGAGGAAACGATGGAAAAGTGGAAGGTAATCCAAAGTCACATCAAAGCATCTCAAAGTAGGCAGAAGAGCTATGCCGATAATCGATAGAAGGATTTGGAATTTCAAGTCGGTGATCATGTTTTCCTAAAGGTATCTCTATGGAAGGGAGTCATGCGTTTTGGTATGAAAGGTAAATTGAGTCCCAGGTACATCGGACCTTTCAAAATTCTAGAACGAATTGGGGCTGTAGCTTACCGATTGGCAATGTCGCCAAGTCTCTCCAAAGTTCACGATGTGTTCCACGTATCTCTATTGAGGAAATACATGACTGACCCAACGCATGTACTCACCTATGAGGAATTGGAACTGGAACCCGATTTGTCTTATTGCGAAGAGCCCGTCAGGATTCTTGATACTAGAGAACAAGTACTGAGAAATCGGACGACGCGTCTGGTAAAAGTTTTGTGGAGAAACCATAAGATGAAAGAGGCAACGTGGGAACCTGAGAAACTTATGATGAAGAACCACCCGATTCTTTTCATACGGTAGTATTCTAGAAATTTTTAGGATGAAATTATTTGAAGGAGGGGAGAATGTAACACCCCAAGCTTCTACGGTACGTTTCTCTTTGAATAATGCGATAGCGTGTGTTGTACGCAACATCGAGTTCTAACACTCACCACAACCGAACAAACTAGCCGTTATGAATAGTAATACCTAATTTTTGAAATTATATATATTTTATATTTCAAAATGGACTTTATTTTTGGATTCGGAATATTGAATTTAGCCTAAGGTGAAATTTTTGTACTTTTCGGATAACTTTAATATTTTGATGAATAGTGAAAATTACTAAATTTTAATTAAAAACAACTTTTTTAATCAAAATAATTTATATTGATAAATTATGAATTTTATTGTTTTTAAAGTATATTTAGAATATATTTTTACCATTTTATCCAATGGTGTTCATTAGAATTAATTTCACTTTGAAATTGGACCTAAACAATTGTCAATCTTTTAGTATATATTATTTCTTAAAAACACGTGATTTGTTGTAACAGTGGGAATTAATTATAAAATTAATTAATGCAACTTATATGTTTGGAATTTTGTAAAATAGACATCATTTCTGAATTCGGAACATCAATTATAGATTAGGGTGAAATTTTAGCATTGTTCAAAAAAACATCAATTTTTGATGAATAGTGAAACTACTAAGTGGTAGTTAAAAAACTGAATTTTTCATAAAACTTAATTTTACCGCTTCTGTAAATGGAATTTCGAAAATCTGAGAGACACGGTTAATATCAAGAAGTAAAATTTGGTTAAATGAGATGAAAATAATTTTTGGTGAATAGTAACTTTTTACTTTTATTTACCACGGTTAAAAGTAAATAGAGTAATTAAGGGTAAAAATGATATTAATATTACCCTAAAACATGTCCTAATTCTATTGAACAAGTGTATCTCGACCAAAAAAACCTTAGGAATAAAATATTATCATTTAGGTCCACTTGGATTATATTAGGACATTTATTGTTATTTAATTCAAAGAAGAGTTAAAAGAGTTAAAATCAATGTTTATTTACTAAAACATTTTTAATATAGGGTTATACATAAGATAAATTCGATTTTAAATATTCATTAGAAGAATAAAAGTATTTCCTACATAATGATATTTTATTATTAATTTTTAGACATTAAATAATTTAATTTATTTATGACACAATGATGATGAAGTAATTACCATAATAGTGAAAAATTAAAATAATTGATATTATAAATACCCAAATAAATAGAATTTGAGACTTTTAATGAATTAAACTAACTTTATAGGTTAATATGACATGTTAGAATTGACTTAAGTTACTTTTTTAGAAGTAATCATTCTGTTATGAGTTTCACAAAAATCAATTATTGAATAGTGTCAAAATTGACATAAAAGAGTTTTTAAAACAAATATTATATTATTAATTGATATTAAATTCCTATAAATCTAAGGTTAGGCCAAGAGACATATATCATGATAGGTGTGTCATTAATGGACCAATAGGGGGTTTCTTGGATGTATATAGTATGTTTATTAACTATATAATATAAAAATACAAAGTGACATGGTAAATGTCAAACTAATTAACTAAGAGTTAAAACTAAACGATAAGGTTAATATAGTAACCCAAACCTATCTAAATTATATTGGTTGAATGGGTTTCGAACTATACTTACCTTAACCTTTGAATAATCAACTTTTAGTCCATTATAAACCGAATATGAATTTATTATAAATTAATATTTCTAGTTTTTCCAAAGGTGCCCCTCACCCCTCTTATAAAAGGGCACTCCCCCTTCTCATTAATTCACACCTTCAAATCCTTTTGGTTCGGCCAAACTCTGCCCAAATACTCTCTCAACTTCCCTCACTACAACCTAGGGGCCTTAGTTTTATCAGAAACCCAACTTATGGAGCCCTTTTGATCAAATCAAAAGGAAGAACCCGAAGAAGAGGTAATGTTTTCACCACCCTTGTTCAAATTCATTTCTTCTTCCACTTCTTGTTTCATTGTTATTACCATTATAAAATAATAACTCCAGTATCTTATATATAAATTGATTTTTTTATAAATATGGTACAACCATATTCAGTATTCTATCCACCCTTTGAATAGCATGTCACTATACGTGCGTACGTCCGACTTACCGTCTCCACGTCGTGGTGTAATTGTTATTCAATATATTATTATTTGGATGGGTATAATAATGATGTGTAACTCATGTAAATAATAAATATAACATAATAATGATTCTGTATATATGATATAATATCCAATTATATATTATTTTAAAATCAAAAGAATGATATTGTCGCTCGTGCGTACGTACGGACTACCGTCTCCACGAACGTGATGAGATTCATTCCCCATCGTATCCATTCAAGTATAATTATCATTTGATGATTTAAAAATAATGTTTATGTACTTGATATCATTCTGGATATGAATAAGATACAACCTATTCATGACAAACATGGGTTACGTAACAAAACATATAAAAGAAAACGAGTAAATTAACACCCGAAACGACGATAATACTAAGATATTATTAACAAAGCAATGTTAAAAGATCATATATGATATCATATTAATATATATGATTCTTGTATAATTTAATAACAATTATTTAACCATTATACAGGAGGTTAACCTACCCTCAACCAATTAAAAGTACAATTTAAGGGTTCATTTCGCAATCTCTTCATTATCCGAGGTTTTTTATACGTAATAATATTCTGGGATCTCTTTATCATCCACATCCATGTTTCTTAAAAATGTATTTCAAAACATTTTACTATTTAAAAGAATATGGGTTAAATTCTTTTATACACTTGTTTTAATTTTTATAAGAGTTTTATAAAGTAATCTTTCCGTCGTTTTCCAAACAAGGTGCTTTTTAACCTTTTCGACATAATTAAGGTAAGAATGTTTTTTTAACTTATATGGTGGGTGAGGTTATTTTCCGCCATTATAAAATCATCGAAGCTTCCCTTACAAGCTTATAATAATATTTTCAAAGAAAATGTTTTATTTTATAAATATATGACTCTTAAATGATTTCATAATAGAAATAGATATTTCTCTAAAAAGAGTTTTGATTTCATCTATGTCAACATCCTTTGATGGATTTTACGCTTATTTGAAGTTGATTTATTATGATACAAAACTTCTATATTGTATTGAAGGTTTTGTGATATGTTTGACTGTGGATGTGTTATTTTTATACCATTCATGTTTTATGGATGAAGTATTTACATTTTGTATGAGAGTTTTTATACGAATGTTTATGTTATGTTTAAACCTTTTCATATGGGAATTCATTGGACTTTATATGTGACGGGTGGAGCCTGCTATAGCTCTTCGATGCATCGCTAGGTCTCATGAGACAAACTAGTGTCTTGGCACAAGGCCTTGGAAAGATCTTATTTGTAGTCTTGGCACGAGGCCTTGGCTATGTGGTTATGATAGTCTGGCATTATGCATTCCATCATTATGAAAGTGGTTATTGATATTGCATGTGATTATTCGATTAGTAGAATATCCATGTGAATAAGTAAATGGAATTATTTCATTTTACTTTTTCCATACTATGTTGAAGTTCAAGTTTAAAAGAATTTTGTTTTAGTTATACATTGCCTTAAATGTTTATGCTTATTTTTGAATGTTTCCGCTATATTGTTATCCTTACTGGACATTTGAGCTCACCCCTTTTCTATGTTTTATTTTTCCAAGGATGTGAAGAAGTATGTTATGAATGACCTGCAGGGATAGTATGTGGGGATATGAGTGTGGAATATGGAGACTATGTTGTTGTAGTAGTTTTTCACTTTATGATGTAATACTTTATGAATATATCTAGTGTTTACAAGTCTACTAAACCAATCGGTCTTTCGAGATTTGATCTTTCTTGTGATCATAACAATGTAATGTAATAATGCACCGAATCTGGGTATCTAGGGTCGGGGCGTTACATGAACAATCATTATGTGATAAAGAGTTTGTTATTTTTTTTAAAAAAAATGAATATAGGTTATCATAAATTACAAAAAAGATGGTTATAGGGAAACAACACCAACAAACACCCACTTTTAAGGGAGCCAACAGTTAAGATCCTTCAGTCTGCTATCTCTCACATGATACTGATGATTCTTCTTTGATAAGAATTTAGATAAGGGGTTTCCCACATTTTTTTCTCTGAGCACTATTATTATTATAACATCACCCCTCTAAGAACACTTTATCAAGAGATGATACTAGTGGAGTATGTTCTTTGTCTTCTAGTGTAACCATGGAACTTTTCCAGTATCCATTGATGCAATATTATCAAAATACAATGTGATATTGTCTTTTCTTCATTATACCACATCAAGATAATTGAAAAAATTCCATATCCAAATGGCTCCCTTGGCTACATCATAATTAGAAATATACACTAAATTTATTGTCAAATCGGTGAAAACTATCTTTTTTGAACTCTCCATGCTCACAACTCCTCCATTGAGAAAAAAACATATCTTAATTGTGAATTCGTATCATTTTTATGGACATTACAGTGAACTCATAGTGTCCATAAGATATTCCTTTATTAAAGGAATAAATTATTTGTTCATTAATTTTTTAATTATTATTTGTCCAACCATTTTTAATTTTTGAAAATTGTGGGAACCAGGAAAAACTAGGTCAACACCTATGTGAGTGAAAATACAATGATTTTTCAAATGACATCCCAAATTCCATGGGAGGTGGGTTTCAAAAAATTATTTAAATTCTTACCTATCTATCTCCGACTATGAACAATAACCTAAACCATGTAAAACATCCACATTTTCCCAAGAAGGCATAAGTGGCCGAGTCCTTTATGTGGAGATGACAACCAATTTTTAGTGGAACTTATAATCAACTTGTCACAGAATCATGGGTTAACACAATAGAGAATATATTTTCTATGATCCACTATTCAGAGAAGGAAAATGTGACTTCGGACATCTATAATGTAGATATAGAAGCTAATAAATGGTGGGAGTTAATAAATAACACCATGTTGAAGGATAAAATGGGAGAGATGGAGTGGAAATACTTAAAAAAAATATTTCCGGAAAAATATTTCCCTCGAACTCCTTGATCAAAAATTGGTGGAAATTTATAGAGCTAATGAAAAATAATTTTAATATGTCATGTTTTACAAGTAAAAAATTCAAATGTGTTTCAAAATGGGCGACATGATTTGTTATAAAAAAAATTGATAGTGAAATATATAGATTCTATAGTGGTTTAAAACCGAATCATTGAAAGTATCTAGCTATCTAAGTCTTCAAGTTCTATAAAGAAGTGATTTTATACTCTATCAAAGTAGATATTGAGTATGGGGAGTGTTCCCAGGGTTATGGAGATAAGAATAGAATAATGTAGTTTCCATATGGAGAGTTAAGTTAAAAAATGGGAAAGAGGATCCAACTAGCCACGTGTAAAAATGTGTAAAGAAACATCGTGGGGATTACCTCAAAGTGATGTGTAATAGATTCAAGTTTGGGAGAGAATTAAAAAAATCTCATGAAGGACAAATTTAAATGAATAACAGGTCCAATATGATTTAGGAAATGAAAGAACGACTTAATGTACCACCCATGGTTCAATTCATCAACCGTAAGGATGAAGGGAAATATAAAAGTCAATGCACTAAACCATAGGTCCTTGAGGGTAATCAGCTTCAGTGACCAATAATGACAAATGAGAAATGGAATGTTTATTCCATAACTACTACTAAAGTGAAGATTTAAAATTAAGTTGTAAAGGGTACACTTACTAATCACTCGAGAATGGAAAATTTTTTGTTTGATAGTAGTTCAATGAATTCCATTATATCCTGAATGGTTTCTAGAACTGTAGAATCAAATCCAAAGTACCATGAAATTGTAATATTTATAAGAACACCTAGTGGTGTGATATTTGATTCCTCTATTTTGGAATCTTATCATATTAGCATATATAGAGTGCACCTTCCATCGAATCTCATAATCCCTTCCTTGGTGGAATTAGTTCTATATTGGCCATCGATTGGCGATAATTATAGAGTACACATCAAATATCAGGAAAATAAAATCAATTTTTAAATTCCAATCCATCCTATCCCCCTATAAAATTATTTTAAGATCATGAATCTCCCATGGAAATACCTCATTTTTGTGGGTGTGGATACCCTATAAAAAATCATACCATTCCAAAAATGGTTGAGTCAAATAAAGGTGTCAACCTAGAGTAAATGCCCATTATTTGGGAATAAATTGATCTATTTCATGGATTGTTACCCAAACTCTCCCAGATCATGCGATAGAGTTATCAATAGAACTTATACATGGAGTCATTCTTATCCCTAAATTATACTATAGTATATCCTCAATCATACTGTAGGAGTTAAAGAGGTATCTATAAGAGAATTTGGACAAGTGGTTCGTATTCCCTAATGCATAACCTTGGGGTGCACCAATACTATTTGTCTTGAAGAACAATGGATCAATGATGTTATGCATCGATTAATGGGATCTCTACAAAATCACTATAAATAACAATAATCCAACACCAATGATTGATGACTTATTTGATCAACTATGAAGATATCAGTACTTCCCAAAGGTTTATCATCGTTACAGATATCATCAGCTAAAAGTAAATAAGGATGATATAAAGAAGAATACTTTTCAAAAACTTCATACAGACTATGAGTTCATATTCATATAATTTAGACTTACTAATTCTCCAAAAATATTCATGGATTTGATGAATAAATTTTTTAGAGGTAGCCTTGAAATTTTTTTGGTAGTGTTTATCGATGATATTCTCATTTACTCAAAGAAAAAAGTAGAACATGAAGAGTGCATAAGGTTTGTTTGGGAGACATTAATAAGAATAAAATGTATTTTATGTTTCAAAAGTGTGACTTTTGGATTTAGAAAGTCGCATTCATTAGGCATGTTATCATAAGAGAGGGAATTTATATAAACCCATCAAAGAAAAAATAAACTGAAAAAAGCATCATACCCACTAGTGTCATAGAAATACATAGTTATAATATCATAGTAGGTTACTACTATAATTTTGTGACAAATTTATCACAATTTTCAATCATTCTAAATAATTTATTGTGAAAAGGGGTAAAGTATGTCTAGACATAAGAATGTAAGGAAATAATTAAAGATATCAAGAAGATTCTAATCACTATACATGTACTCACACTACCAATAATTGGAGAAGTTGTTTTTTTATATATAGTGTTTCTTCGAATAAATTCTTGGGTTGTGTACGCATGAAAAATGAAAAATTGATAAACTATGCCTCGAAAAAATTGAGGATCCATGAGAAAAAGAACCTGAGTCCTGATCTAGAGTTAGAATTAAGTATTCTTAACCATGAATATTTGGTGCCACTATCTCTATGGTGATAATAGTGACATATATACTAATCATGAGAGTATAAAGTATATATTCACATTGAAGGAGCTCAACATGAATCAAATAAGATTGTTAGATCTATTTATGAACTATGACTACTATATTAACTGCCATTCATGAATTCTGAACAAGGTAGCTGATTCTCCTAGATTAAAATAACCTGTTAATTTAACCATGATGTGGATTGAGAAACACCCTATCTTCACGGATATACATAGGATGGATTTGAAAATCATAACAGTAGGGAATACATCATACCATTCAAAATTTATTTCAAATCCATCTATCCAAGATGAGATCAAGGAGGCACAAAGAAATTATTTTGAGCTAAAACATTATCTGAAAGCATTAAAGGATGGAAAGATACATCTTTTCCACATTAGTAAGGATGGTGCAATTTGATTTAGAACTAAAATTTGTCTGGATTCATCATCTGAGATAAATAATGATCTATTAGATAATGTATATAGCTCATATTTATCTATACATCCTACATGTACCCAGATGTATCGTGATCTTCAAGAACAATTCTGGTGGGACAACATGAAGAGGGAGATTGATGAGTACACCTCAAATTGTTTGGACTATTAGAAATTTAAATTAGAGTGTCAAAATTCAAAATGAATGACACAAACATTCCCTATATCCATGTGGAAATTATAGAATGTCACTATGGACTTTGTAACTGGTTCTCTAAAGACATCCAAATAATGTAATTCAATATGGCTTTTGGTGGATCAAATCACCATGACTTCACTTGTCATCATTATTCAAGAGTATTTCTCTCTTGAAAAACCTTCCTTAATATATGTAAAATAAGTAGTGAGGTTATACGGAGTACTACTTTTGATCTTCTTGGTTCATGATCCAAGGTTCACTTCTAAATTCTGGAGAATTCTCTAACATGCGTTCAATACTAAATTTAAATTTGGTATGGACTATCATCCCCAAACTAATGGATAATCTGAATGGCCTATTTTGATGAACAAGTAAATTTTAAGAGACTACCAAATGAAATTTAAATGAGGATGGTATCATTATCTACCAATAGTTGATTTATCATATTATAATATCTTACTCGCGAGTATTTAAATGGATATGTGTGAAGCATTGTATGGGATGAGATGTAGATCTCCAATTTCTTGGGATAATACTAGAGAACAAAATATAATTGAACATGATCTTATAAAGGAGATGACAAAGAAGATTCAAACTATTTAGCAACATATAAACCTTTCTCAGAGTTGAAAAATGTGTTATGCAAAAAACTGTTGAATGGACATGGAGTTTGAAGTTGGAGATAATTTTTTCCTTTGAATATCAGCATAGAATAAAAAAATAAATTTTAGAAATAAAGGGAAGCTTATCCCTAGGTACATTGACCTCTTTGAGATCCTTGATCACATTGGGCCAGTGGTCCATTGAATTGGACTTCTACCAAATATGGCTCATGTTCATAGTGTGTTCCATGTATCTCTCATAAGGGAGTAAATAACTAACCCCTCACATGTACAGAATTCGGAGGTGGTATAACTGGAGAATGCACCTTCATATGAAGAGTCCCTAGTGAATATTTTGGAAAGTATAAACAAATTTCTGCACAAAAAGGTAAATCATCTTATCAATGTTACTAGGTGGAACCATAATTATGAAGAGGCGACCTGGGAACTAGAGGAAAAAATGAAATAGAAGTACCCTCATCTATTCTCAACTGAGAATATTAGTTTAAATTTTAGTGGAAACTTTTTTATAGGGAGAAAATGTAATAACCAATATTTTAAAAATAATATTTGTTTCTTGAAATAAATGTGTATTATATTATATTATACAATATTATACACGTAAAAAATATAGTCAAACAAAAATAATATTAATTCATAAATAATGATAATTAAATCATTCAACCATTAATCCATTGAAAATATAAGACATTAAAATTAGACAAGAAATATAAATTAGAAAATCTAAAATGGGAAAGTATGGATCTCCCCAATCTTCTAGAATCACCCCCACCCCCCCCCAGGCCAACACTATAGAAACGAAAAAAAAAATTACTAAACAAATGAACATCTTAAAAAATGAAAATATATAGCCTTGGGAAGAATTATAGTGAATATTGATTGAAATAATCAAGTGGAATTTATAGGAGATAATGTGACCATTGGAATAGTGCCCTAACTATTAGGAATGCTAACATGATCGTTGGGAATAGTAACCTGACTATTGGAATAGTAATTTAACCTCAAAATAATAAATTGTGATATAAATAATATTTATCTAGAGTAATATAAGTAAATATAAATATTATAATTTTGAAAAATAAATTCCATGATAAAAAAACTCCAAGAAAATTTGAACACAATTTTATTAAACTATATATTAAAGTATTTCATAAAAATCATAATTTTTACATAAAATTTGGAAATTAATTATGTTAATAAAATGAATATATTTTTTTATTGAATAATTGGAAATTTTACAAGGGTTATTTTTTGGTAATTTTTCTGAAATACTTCAATTTTCATGTGAATAGTTAAAATATAGTTTATCACGCAACTAGTGTATCTAAAATTATATCATTCATGATTCCAACATTACTTAATAATTTATAGAACCTGGTATTCAGTAAAAATATATTTAATTTCATTAATTTTTTATTAAAATACAATAAACATAATTTCCAAACCTGAAAATCATTTTCCAAAACCTAAAGTCAAAAGTGATCCCTTAAAATAACAAATTTTCTTTTTTCCCACTTTCCATTTTAATAAACTAAGTGAATAATAATTATATGGGTTTTTATGGACCTAAAAACATTATATTATATTTATATTGGGAAAAATTCAATATTATAGGTTTTAAATTTGATATAGTGTTTTATTTAAACTTTTATTCTAATGTACCCATCACTTAATGTATAAATAACCCCTCTCCCTCTTATAAAAAGGATCCTCCCACACTTTCCAAATAACAGTTCTACCCAAATCCTCCATTTCAATTCCCTAATGTTACATAGGGGTGTTATGGAGAAAAACTACTCCAAACATGAAGGGATATTTAGTGTCTTGCAAGAGAAGCGACACTGAGGAAATGGTACGTTTCTATAAACTATTATCTCTTTTTCTTCTTCTAATTCTTTTTCACAGTTATTTTCAAAGAAAATATTATAAAATTAATTACTTTTTATGTTAAAATTATATTAATTATTTTCACCTAGTGGATGTATCATAATTTTGACGTATAAAAATTTCACATTTCTCTATCCTTCACCTTCAATAATGTACCATCAACGGTCCGTTAATCACTACTGAGGACATTGTGAATCATTTTATTATCAAAAAACATATGTATTGTTTTAGTAAATAATTTACAATATATGAAGGTATAAATATGTGTTTTAAATATTATGGTATTATTTCTAGAAATGTATAAATCACCTTTAACAAAAATAGTGATATCGAAGAAAAAAAAGAAATTTTAATAAAAAATTGAAATCAAAACAATTCATATTTAACAATGACTATTATAAATTAAGATCCAATAATTATAATAGATAAATGGTGGAATAAATTAACATAATTCACTTCCAGAACTATGCCTTAAAAATATTATGTTTATTCTTCGGGAGTCATAAAAGCAAAGAAATAAAGTGGGATTTAAGGTAAAGGGATTCTCAAACCCAACACTCTTTCTTTGTGTTATCCCTCTTTCACATAAATTTTTGTATGGATATTCCAATAATGTTTCATAAATTTCCACTCACTGTTCTTCCCTTCTTATTTGGGGATAAACATGTTACCACCTTTATTTTTATTCCAAATACATGATTTTTCAAAAATACTTTTCTTTTCCAAATGCATATTTGACTAATCTTAAGTTATTTATTCTTCAAGATATAATGACAATGTTTATATGAAATACGTTTTCCCTTATTCATTTGTGAATCCCAAATTTTATTCCTTAATGTATTCCTTATGAAATTCTTAAGAAACCCATTCCTTTCCATGATTTATGTAATGACTATAATTTTTTTACATATTATGTGGCATGCATGATTATATAAATATTAAGATGTGATGGGTGGACCCAAAATTATATATCCCTCTACAGCATTGGGAAATTTTATGTATCCCATTAGATAAGGATTATTATGCATAACAATGATGATATATTTGTTCATAATGATGATGTTATGATTATGCATGTATGTTATGAGTGAACATGATACTGGCTTTATTCACAACATTGTGTGGTATTTGACCACTATAACATGATGTTTCATATTTATGCAATACCAAATTCCATACCTTTATCAAATTTTTCCATTATGAAGTTGATGATGATCATATGATTATGAGATTATGATTATGATTGTGCTCACTTATGTTATATTTATTCATGTCCCTTATTCATCCTCTTTCTAGGTTTTGAGAACACCCCTTTATCTGATGTATATCTTCATGTGACTCTATATACTAAGTAGAATGTGGTAATTAAAAGGATAATGAATGAGGATTTAAATAAATTTTATGTTTCATTATGTACAAGTGATGTATGATCCTCATTTTTTCAAGATACTAAACCATTAAATCCATGAATATATAAATATTATGTTGTTTATATTCAAAATTATGTAAAAGTCATGTAATAAAATGCAGGATCTATATATTATTTCAGCATGAATAAGTATTTGAAAATAAATATTTTTTGAACGTACGTCATTGAAGACCATATTTTATAGTTTACGTACTTACAAAAATATTTATGTTATACTGGATGAGAAATTATGTTTCCCATATTAAATCTGATGAAGAACAAATTGAAATGGGATTATATACATGATTTTTAGTAATGGTATAAAAATTAATAAAAATTTAATTCGTGTCTGATCTAGGCTTGAAAAGAAAGAGAAATTAATCTGTATCTATGGAAAATAAAGAGCAATGCATAATGAAAAATTCAGTTCATAGAATTTATAAGTTATAATTAAATGAAAATTAAAAGATTCTTTTTCTATGATTTTGAGTTCAAAACACCATGAAACTTATTCAAGCCATCATCTGATATTTTTATGTAGAAAATAGAAGGAGTACATCCACTACATGTTTTTCTTGATATTGAAATTGAAGTAATTTGTTTTTAATGAATAATGTAAATGAAGACAAATTGAAGTTGCTTCCTCATCATGTTCTAGATAGTACATTTATAAAAAAAGATTAAAAACCCATTATAGCTTGAGTTTAAAATCAAAGTACATAAATGATCTTGACTTGAGGTTTTTTGAGTGTTTAAGTGGAACTGAGATTGATGTATGGGAATTTTACAAAGATTGAAAAATTTAGGATAAAAGTATAAAGATGATATTTTGTTTCTATGTGAAAATATGAGATTAAGGATGTGAAATTTTTATGGAAAGTATTTTAATATAAAATGAGATCTTCAACATAGATGTGGTGTTTTATATTTATGTATAGTGTATGAAAATGAAATTAATGTTTTTTTTGGAATTTTTTTAAGAGGAATATGTATTTGACCTTATTTTAGAATATCTATATATATTCTCTAGTAGTGTTTCAAAAATGGGATGAATTAAATAAGTGTATCATTATAATACACCTTGAGTGGAAAAAGAAATACATTGAAATATACAGGGAACCGGAAATGGGTATTAGTTATGATTATTTTGTTAAGGAAGTCACTTTGTCCCCTCAACATACTACTTATAGAATTTTCATTCATTAATGAGACACTAATACACATTATTAGAAGTGAATATTGAGGAGGAATATATAAAAAAAGAAAAAGGAAGAAGTGTTTTTGGTGTGTGTGATTGATTCTAAAAAATCAAATTGAATTAAACATTGATGGAAGAAAAATAATAATAAGGATAAGCCACTACAACTAGTAATTAAGAAGAAGAGAATAAAAATAAGAGAGTTTGTTAGCCCTATTTAACATTTTGGTTCTCTAAGAAGGTGACCATAAGTACATGTTGAGACAAATCATATTTTTAGTTTTGGAGTATATCATAGATTGTGAAGAAAAACTACATGTTATGAAATTGTAGAGATCATGTTGCATGTACTAAGTTGTTCAAGAGCTAATGGATGTGGAAGACTCAATATAGTTGAGGATATAGATAATTTTACAGTGTAATGAAATACCTGGACTAGTTTTGATATAATTCAGACGGTGGAAGAAATCAAGGAACTTGTAGGTGTTAATGACTGTGTAAAACACATTAAAGACCCCTTCACTTGCATCATATAGTGGATTCTTTTTACTAGTTCAATATGGTAACCCAACCTACGTAACATAGTGGAAAATAATTCAGGAACATCCCTAGACAACCAATTGTAATTGGGTATTTTATTATTGTATAGAATTGGTGAATCAATAGGACTTGACATGGAATGGTTCAAGTTCCCCACATTAGGTTTAAACCTTGAAAAATATCACAGGATGATCTTTATTATATTTTGAAATTGAATATAGTTTTGTATTTTTAGTAAAACATAACAATATCTGTATATGATTTAACTTGCAATAGGAGTTCAAATCCCTATACAAGTTAAGCTAAAATGGAATAATTTGGTTTTTGGTAAAGGTTAGACATCGCCTAATTTACCCCCCATTGGTGTGATTGAATTATCCACAAGTTCACTATAATTTCTATCATAGTTATTGTTTACAAAAAAATGGATCTTTTAGATATTTACAATTAGTATCAGAGAATGTTTTACCTCTAAAAATGATTGAAAATGTTTCCCAATTGTTTTATCTGATATATATATATGATGTTCATATTTCTTATATTTGGGGAAGTCCCTCAGATAGATGAAATAATCCATTGTACTACTACTATTAACATTAAATCTTGGATCAATACCATGAGAAATAAGATAAATTGAAAATAAAACATGCTTAGGAAGAGTACAGACATGAAAAATGAATGTCCAGTTGGTAATGGTAGTCGAACTGCTATGTATCTTAATAAATCTGTTGATAATAATTCCACTATTTAATTTAGCATTGGATGTGGTAGAGATGATTTCGATGCGTCTCTTAATGTATTAAAATTTGATGTTAATAATTACCTGAAATATGTTTCTGAAGATGTTTTTTATATTTTCTCATATATAAATGGGCTGATTGATTAAAATTTGTAGATATATAAAGTGTTTTATGTATTGGTAGAATAATTGGATAATAATATGAGTTATTATAACACTATCACAAAGCATGTAAAAGTCAAGGAAGAATCTTCCACACTTTCCAATGTAAGACATTCTTTAGTTGATGAATAATTGAAAAGAGTTATTTATGAGAAGTAAATTTTAAAGGATGTTGAGAAGGAATTAGTTCATGCATTAAAGAAGTTACAAAATGTATATTTGGTTTTCAATTATTCTCAAATGGAATTATAGTCATAGGGGATAAATTATCTTTATTTTTCATTGTGTGATCCAAAAAAAATCATGAGGATAAAATTCATATGTTGAAAAATTATTGGTAAAATATATCGATATCATTAGAATATGGTAAGGATAGTCTCTCCCTGAAATTTCTTAGAGAATAAAATCAAACAAAAAGATCTATTGGACAATGCTTGAACTTCCCATTATCTTGATAAAAACTAGGTTTTATCACATACTCTATAAGTGATTCCTATATAAAATAAGTCTCACAATAGTGGATCAAAGTTCTTGAGAGCTCATGAATCCTCCTCCAAAACCTCATTGAAAAACATATTGAAAAACATAGTGAAATATGATAGCACTGAATCTTAATTTTCTAGAGGTGCACGATGAAAAAAATAATTAATAAACATGATGGATAAAAAAATTAGGATATCCCTGGATTGTTTTTATTTTTATTTCATCTTTAAATTCATTCAGTCTTGTAATAATTTGAATTTTCATGATGTTTGGAATAAAATGTGAACATGATTTCTATTTAATTTTTTCTATGTTATAAACTGAAAATAAATATTATTGTCAGTTTTAGATTTTACAAACGAACATATCCCAAATTCTATCCTTTTCCACTACAATTGATCTACCTCAATGCAACACAACCCGCAACATGATTTTATCAACATTCATCATATTTATCAATGAAAACACATTTCGTAAAAATTATTCAATATTTAAAATCTATTTCCACTGGAAAAAAATCACTTCTCATGAAGTCAAATTCTTTACGATTTGTTGTCTCCTTTCTTCAGCTTTCCCCCCTAGATTTTTGACTTCTTTGACTTTCATATATATACATATTGTGATAAAAATCCAAATACCTATTCCTAAATCTCAATTACCACCAATATATTCCAATCATCCTTTTTCTCTTTATTTCAGGTGCAACCTGACAATATTTTGTACCATGATAATTATGAGTGGAAATCCAAACCTTTTACTCTTTATTTGGGGAATAGTTATTCTTGGACATTTTCACTTCTATCCATGATATATATACTATAGTTTATACTCAAAATGGAATACAATATTATATACATGCTGATTCATCCAATCAAAATAAAAAAACAATTACAAAAAAATATTCACAAATATGACTTTCAAATACCAAAATAATATTCAATCACATAACAAAAATCATTCTATAAATTAAAACAACCCATAAAAGGATTGACAATAATAAAAATACAATGCAGTGATTGAACTAATCAAACTAAATGGCTAAAAAACCATTATTAAACCATAAATCAAAAACATATTTGAATTAAATTCAACAATAAAAAGAATTTATCAATTATAGTTCAAAAAAGGGAAAAATAAAAGATGTAAATGGACATTAGTGATTAACATACATCTTTCAATCGGACTACATGAAAGAGGAAGGATCATCTGGGATTTTCACTACAGAAAATAAGATGAGAGTACAATAAATTCAAGTCTCCAGTAAAACTATACAAAGATACAATTACAAGACACATGCAACAAATCTACAAGAATAAAACATGTGACCCCCAAAAATCAAAAAAAAACTACAGAGGACAAAAACCCCTTTACCAAGGCATTGTAAAACATTTATGAAGGAATAATGTTAATGGATATGCAAAAATAATTATAGTTAAGTCCCCAAAGGTGGGAATTCTCAATATCATCATACTCTAGATTCCTTATCGTTGAAGACAACATTCCCCAAGACAGACCATGCGGTCGTAATAAATCTTGGATCCGATGAAGAACTCCAGTAAGTCATCACCCAACTTCTCTTATTATGATCCATGAACAAGGTTCTATTGGACCTCTCCATTTAATTTTTTATATTTTCCCATAGTTGGGGTTTTTTTAAAATAAATGGAACTATCCATGATCATATTTCTTTGACAAATTTAATGTAGAATAAAAAGGGTATAAATATACCCACGATAAATCGCAATCAATTGCAACAACTCGATAGAATGTTATAAATGAATGAATGAGAATAAAGGAACACTAAAAATATGATAAATCAGAAAAAAACACATATAGATAATTAAAACTTATGGGAAATGGTTAACAAAGAATCCTGGTTAGGGTAAGAAAATCCACAATGTTAGGTTACCAATGTTATGTAAATGTATAGAAAAATGATGCCTAAATTTCGAACCTCCACTTGTGTAAGGGTACTACCGGTCAGACCGTCACATGAATAAGGGTACTACGATGGTCACATTAGGGTATAAACCACTTATGAAAATGTTAGTCTAGAGTAGCATAAGTTTACAAAATATTTGTGTAATTGTACCTGAAAGATATGTAAAGGTCGAGAGACCTTACATGAGGGTACTCCAAAGCCATAAAATCCCATGTAAGGGTACCCAGGGACTAGCTTAAGGGTAAAAGTAAGGACAGGGGACTTATAGAAGGGAAAGAAGAAACCCACATAAGGTTAAACCTGCTGAAACAAAACCTATTTAGGGGTAAAGATTAGGAAAAGGATATGGCATTTTTGGGCGTTCAAATTTTTTTTTGTTCTGGATATGTTCATCATGAATTTGATTTCCCAATGGTTTTCTTTTGATATATTTTTTAAATTTTTTTCTTTTCTAGTTGAATGGATATGCCCGTTGTGATACAGTTGGTTGTTTCAAAGAGTGTGGTTTGTGTTCCACTTGAAGGTCAACAATCCCTAATTCATTTTTTCATCTCCAGACTCTACCCAGTCTTCTGGTTCCTTCTCACGAATCCATGTCAGTCTGGTGCATTGGATCCTAATGAGGTTTTGGGATGATGTGGTTTGATTTGCAGTTGGCATCTCAAAATGTGCGACCTAGAAGACAGTGGATGCTCTGATAGTCGTATGTTTGTTCACAATGGTGATTCTGGAAGCTCTGTGTTTTCAAAAATGATGTTAGTTCTTATATTCAATGATGAAGGCTCTCGGTGGCTTCCTCACCGAAAAATAGTGATGGGTGGTGACAAAGATGTTGTATTACCAATGTTGTTATTGGGTTTTTTTAAACAACTATGTTGGTGCTTATTTTCTACAATGATGGATCTTGGTGGAATCCTCACCTGAGATTGGAGATGGGGGATGATGAAGATGTTGGATTACCAATTTTTTTATGGTTTATGATAGAATAAGTTACTCCATATGACAAGGGACACTTATGAACTGGGTCATCGATTTCAATATTGTTTTTGAAATTCATATTTGGAAACTATTTATGCTCTGTAATTTGCAACATTGGATTTTTATCTAGTGATGTAGTATCTTTTGGGTCTATAACATTGTTTACCACTTATCCATAAAGTGAATATTTTGAAATAAAAATATATAATTTTCATTCTTTCCAGGAAATATGAAACCAAAAGGGAAAGTTCCAGTGAGCTCAAAAAATGTACTTGCAATGAAGTCTATACATGAAAGGATGAAATTAAATGGGCTTACGGATATACTAACCCTTTATCTGGATAAGTTAGAGTTGTCTAGAAATGAAGATAAAGTTTAAAATAATGTATATTCTTTGTTTTCTAAAATAGAGAACCCACTCAAAATTAAGATTAATGTTCAAAAAGGTGAGATGCCCAAGGTGACCAAAGAAGAAAAAAAGATAAATTTTGAATCAAGAAATCTAGGTTGCCGGCCTTATTACTTAAAATGAGGATCAACTAGAAGATAAACTAGAAGATCCACCCATCAATTTATATTTTTCATTCTTTAAATGATGGAGAAGGTGATTAAGGTTTGAGAGTATCCCATTATGGGAGCTCCAAAAATGCATGGAGCTTCTAGATATTTATCAAATTTTGTTGAATCAAGAAATCTAGGTTGCCCCTTCAAATTGTGAATGTTGACATTTGATTTCATTATGTCATTCTTGTTATAACCTCTAAATATTGTTTTTATCAGGGGTGGGGGTGTTTGTTTAACCTATTAGTGAAGACATTAATTATGAAATGTTTTAATGTACTTTTCCACGTGAGTGCATGTTTCTGAATTTTCTTGAAAATTTTTGCGAGGTTCCCCTAAAATAAGAAAGTAAAAAATTTGTATCATAATTAGAGAAGGTATAGACTTGATTAGTTGATGTCATCTCTAAAATAGATCGCTCATGTTCCCCACATGTTAACGTATCTACTCTCATTTCTTCCCGAGTCCCATTTTGTCCCTCCACCTAAGAAAACTCTTTACTTTTTGTTTCAAAATCAATCATAAATGTATCCCAGTTTACAAGATATGATTCAAGGTAAAATCCTTCTTTAATGTGGATGTTTATTTGATTATGGATGGGAATATGTTGAAATTATTTTATTGGATTACAAGGGAGAGGATTTTGTAGAAATACCACAGTATATAAATCATAAGAAGATGAATTTGATAGATAATAGTATTCACCGACTCGTAAATAATTATTTTATCAACAAACATATTCTAGGTCCATTCTAACTCCTCTGGTATTTATTGAACATTGAAATAAATATTTTATTCTGTTAAACAAATATATTATTCACAAGTTTGTAACTAAATAATTATTAAATATTCAATTAAATAAGTAAATATATTTTATTCACAATCCTATGAATAAATATTTCTTTAATTTATATAATCAATATAACTTAAATAAAATTATTCCTCAGTCTTGAGAATATTATTGATACCATTAATTAAATTCTAATAGAATTTAATAGAGAGTGCCAAAAATATTATTGTGTGACCTTTTATAATTTTTTCTTGTTGCATTAGATGGGTTTTCCCAAAGTCTAAGATTACTGTCGAGCAACGGGTCAAGGAAACCAATAGAAGGAACTTAATGAATCAATGAAGTATACCATATACAAATGCTCACTATTTTATATAATCCATTTTTCATATAATCAAACCAAAAAAGTTTCATGATGGTTTCATCAACCTATATGCTTGATACATTATTCTTTGACTGTCTGAAATAAACTCTTCATTACACCCTGATCAATGAATTTAGGGCAACAGTTCAATTTCAATCAAAGGGTCGAGATGTAAATTTCCATAAATATGGAAGGGCAAAATCATTTCTTGACTTACCCATTAATAACATGTCATTCGTGATGGACCCAACATACCCTACTTCCCACTAACATATGGTGTGGCAATTTTCGTCTAAAAATCTATGTGTGCAAGTCGTGGAATGGATTAATGATAATCATAAAGTCTAAGGATCATTACGCACACTCGCAGATAAGAATATTAGATGACACCGAAACATGAAGATTTCCTATTGATTGGTCTGTTCTCATAATCTACTAATTTGGATATTACTACGTGTGACCTTCATGTGAAGAAAAATAATATGATTATAAGTACTCCAACCAGATGGTCAATATACTATGTGTCCCATCATAGTATGTTATCCAACTATAGAACAATATTAAGAATTTTTTAATAACACTTCAAGGTTCTCATCATAGTGGGGAACTCTTATGACCTTATCAATGTGAAAAAAACTCTTGGAAATTATTACATTATGGTCATAAAGAGTAATGAACAATATGTAATAATATGTTTAATTTAATATTTAATGCATCAAATATTCAGGTAATTAAAGTACAAAAAGTTGGCTCTGGGAAAACAACTCTAAAAAACACCATATATGAATCTAGCCAAATGCCTACTACTTTCAGTCTCTGAGACCTCACATGATAATAATGTTTTTACTGAGTCAAGGATTTAGTCAAGTGGTCCGTTGTAGGTTCTAGGCATAGTTAAAGCGCGGTTGGGCTGACACCCAACATTAAATATTACCATGATTAATGATTATTCCGGGATCAATACGACAATGAATGCCAATATCCCCAGAATAAAATCAAAGATTCAGATAAAGAGGAATGAGGCCTAAAACCCAGAGAGAGGATCAAAATATTTTATTTATAATTAATTTAATTTAATTAACAAAATACCTCCATGGTTTTCTATAAGACCCCAAATCTTCTTTTCAGGTATGTTTTTTCTTTTTTTGGTCATTTTTTAGGAAAAAGGAAATTCTGGAAATTTTCAATGTACACGACGTGTACTACCCCAACACAGGAGGTCGTGTGCTGGCCATGTAGTGGCCACACACACGGCCATGAGGGGATGATTTCGAGGCCGCTTAACGCAGAGTTCAGAAACGGTGAGTACATGATGTTGAATTCAAAAGTACACATCGTGAACATTATTTTTTTTCATTAAACGCACAGGGGTCGTGTCCAATCGACAGAAACACCCACTTCATCATTCGTCTCATCCATGAGCGTAGTACGACCGCGAATATTAGACGAACCCCCAACCATTCATCCATCCTACAAATCAAACACCATCTATTTTGTTTAAATCGCATATGTTAGTTCTCTCTTCTCCTGGAGCACCATCTCCTGATTTCCACTCTCTCGTGAGATATCGTCGGTTGAAAATTTCTGACGTTTTTTTTATATTCTACATTATAAGGAGATTCAAGCTTCAAGGTTCACATATAGTGATCTTCTGACACCAAGGTAGGTGGTTTGTGCCTTTCTATTCAATGTCTTTGAGTATTATGTGCACATTCCACCATTACCCTTGAACGAGGTATTAGGTGTTTACTGTTTTACCCATATTGATTGCCTGTCATGGTTGTATGCTTTTGTAGTAGTTTTTTGAATATGAATAGAGTTGATTTCTATGATTTGGATTTTTTTCCCATGCATGTACTGTTTAAAACCGTTTGGTGATGTTTAACCTTTGGATGCCTTTCCTGTTTTCCATGCCTAATGTTGTAGGATGGAGAGTTGTTTTCTAACATGCTTGATATGCTGAATAACTATTTATCCAAGTATTTCTGTAGGTTTACATAGGCCATATTGTATTTCTATGCCCGTTGACCTACACAAGGTTGTGATAACATGGTGTAGTAGACTATGATGGGAATTGACAGAGTGAGCTTTCTCAGAGAGTCTTTTACTACTTTTTCCTATGCGGGGAATTGTCTAAGTGAGCTTCCTTAGAGAGGCTAGGACCAATTGGGGATATAAGGGGAATTGACTGAGCAAGCTTCCATAGAGATTCCTTGTCTGCTTTAGACTATAAGGGGGATAGACTGAGTGACCTTCCTTAGAGAGTCTTTGATTTTATCCCTAAACTGTTTAGATTATAAGTGGAATTGATGGTGAGTGCTTCTTCAGAGTGTCTATGAAGGACTGGGGCTATAAGATGAATTTACTGAGGGAGCTTCCTCATAGAATCCTTGACCTTGGGCCTATATGAGGAATTTACTATGTGAGATTCCTTAGAGAGTTCCTGACTTCCTTAGACTATAAGGGGAATTGACTGTGAGTGCTTCCACATAGAGTATTCATATACTGAACCAGAGTGGTTAGGCCGAGTGCACTGCCCAGATGGTTGATTTTACTTGTTATGTAGGACTAGAAGGGATGGTTGTGAGTACTTCCCTGAGGGTTACCTTCTTATGTTTAGCTGTTTGTTTTGCTTATTTCTTGATATTGAAAATGTGGATTGCTTACTACTGAGTACTTTCCTGTTACTGGTTTCTATACTTTTACCTTTTACATATTCACTGACTATAAGTATAGATCTTCAGGTGGTTTCCTACTGAGACTTAGCCTCACACCCTATTTGGGAAATGATTTGGGGGCCAAATAGATTATATTGTTGTAGGTATAGATAAGGTAAATTTCCCTTCTACTTCAGGTACTTGACTTTCTGTAGAGCTAGAGACCACGAGACCAAGTTTATACTTGCGATGCAAAGGAGTTGTTTATCTTTTATTTTGTACTTTGGTTTAGTAATGTTATATTTCATAATTGGGATTATTTGGATGATTTACTAGACATATGTATCATGCTTCTTTTATATATGTTCTCCGGTTGTTTTTACTTTAGTCTTATGTTATTTACACTTTTATGGATGTTTACTGGTTCTGTTATTTATTATGATCTTATTCTTCTTTGTACACTATCAATGAGGGCATAATTTCTCCACTATCACACCCAAGTCCCTCACTAGTTGTCGGAAGCCTCTGGCATATGGGGAAATGCGCTTCAGGCCATGTTACAAACCGGCCACGGGGCACCATTGAGTGTCTTCCGGAACCGGGATGTTACAAAGTGGTATCAGAGAAATTATTTTCTCTTGATTTTCCTTTTGTAGCCTTTAGTGATGGATAGAAAGTAATATGTACTTTGTAAAAAAAATTATCGGGAGTAGCTAACCCGTGTATAAGTAAAAGGCAATCTACCTCATTTATTGAAATTTCTTCTAGTTTTTCATGTTTGTGGTTGACCTGATTTTCACCGTTGGGTGACTCACATGTTTTTGTGTTATTACTATTGATGTTATTGAGGTTATATTTCTATTGAAACCCAATGAGAGGAGGGTATTCCATCTCATGCATCATATAGGCACTTTCTAGAAATCACATGCAATGTATTCTGGTAGTGTCTTCTAGGATGCATTAGACATTGAATGTTGTTCTGATAGACGTTGTGTAGAATATGCATGTTGTTGTGATAGATTCCTTGATTAGAATACCTTCTTTTTGATAGGGTATTGTTTTGTATGGTTTTACATGAATTAATACCATGCTTTGGTTCATGAGGTGTTATGGGCCCCCATGGACCGTAATTTGGTGGATCATTACTTTGATTTCCTTGTTATAACATGTATAAGATGCCAAGAATTGATTCGCAGGGAGTATGGGACCCCACATATCAAGATTTTTCACTTCCAATGTTTGTTCTAGTGTTTTTTCTGGGCTCTGTAGTAGTTTATGTGGATTACTATCAGGAAAAACAAAGAATACACACCGTGTAGCTTTGACTACATGCCATGTGTTCTTCTGTTCGGGAAGAAACTAATTTTCTTAAGTACAGGTTGTGTACTTTATGTACATGTCGTGTAGTCTCTAACCATTTCATAAGCCATGTGGGAAGAGACACAGGATAGGGATCTTCTCTGTGGAACACATCGTGTACCTTTCGAACACACCATGTAGTGTGGACCCTATGTCTTCCCGTGTAACTAACAACATGGATGGATAAATTTTTAGCTATAAACTTCGTGTCAGTATTGAACACATCATGTTGTATGACCCAAGTACCTGTCCGTGTAACTAACAACATGTGTCAGTGTTATCCTTTCATGTACACTTCGTGTCCATCTAGAACATATCATGTAGTCTGAGTTGTGTGTCAGGCACTGTCAATAACAACACGGGGTAGGTGAATTATGTCTATTACACTCCATGTCAACCTTGAACATGCCATGTAGTCTTTTATTAAGAGAGTAATGTGGCTTAACCATGTATAAATACTTAGGTAGGGAAAGGGGATTCATGTACATGATGTATGTTAAGACAACACGCCGTGTTTTTTTGGTGTTACACGACCAGTTTGGGCAGGTGTACATGCCCATGTTAATGACTTAGGGGAACACGCCAAATAGGAATTGTACATGTCGTGTAGTCATGTTTTGTAAAACCTGAATGCTTTCTTTCTTATGTTCCTTTCTTATATTATTGGTTTTAGTCCTTGATAATCATTATCTAAGTTGTGCACTTGACCTTGCAGATTCATGCCACCGAGACATCCTCCAGTTGTACGCCAGTTTCAAGGCGGTGATCAGACACTGGACATGGCTGATCAAGGACTCTTAGTGGATCATCCAGCTATGCCAGCCTTGGCACTAGCTGTTATACCTGACATAGGTGTTGATGCACAGTTCAGGGAGGGTTTTTTAGGATGATGCAGACCTTTCAGGGAGCGTCGTCTCCTACCCCATCAATGGAAGAATTGACGTGAGTCTTTCAGCAGCAGTATCCTACTACTTTCATAGGGGATAGAGGACCCTGGGCTATACAGTCTTGGATAGATGCCACATTCAAATTTTTTTAGCATCTGGAGAATTCACCGAAGAAGATGTTGAATCTTTCTACCTACATGCTCTGAGAATTTTCCAATAGGTTGTGGGATGTGATCTCACAGGCGGGCCACCATCATAATATGGCTTGGGATGAGTTTTACTGTATCTTCTATGATTATTTTTACCCATAGACCTTGATGACTGATTGAGCCTGAGAGTTCATTAGTCTGGAGCAGGGTATTGTATCTGTTATGAAGTATTCCTTTCACTTCAAAAAGATGCAGTGTTTCACACCTATTCCAGGAGGTGATGAGTTTTTCCTTGCACGGAAGTTTGAGGATGGTATTAGGCATGACATCTGATCCCAGGTGAACATATTTAGGTTAACATAGATTTCTTCTATCATCAACTAGGCGCTGATCATAGAGTGCAATCTGAGGGATTCTCGAGCAGTGAGCCAGGGTGGTTTGGCATCTAGAGTTAGTATTCTTCATACTAATTCTACGAAGCGTCGTAGTGAGCATTCATGAGGAGATAAGAGTGGGCGGGATATATCTTCTAGTAGCCAGGTGGTATACTACAAGTGCAGGAAGAGTGGGCATACGAGGTCACATTGCGTGAGAGACCCAGTGGTGTGTCGATCTTGTGGAAATATGGGTCACCTTCAGTGCTTTTTCCAATTCTTCTAACTAGCAGCTAGTGATAAGGTTCTTCTATGACTCCACGTTCCGGAGCAATGCCACCAATTTCTCACCAGTCTGGGAACTGGAGTTCTTCTGACCATTTGGGCTGAGGTGGAGGTTGTGGTTGTGGTAGTCAATCACCGGTTCTACAGTTACAGTAGGGTGGATCACCTCAAAGCGGTTAGGTAGGGTCACATGGTCGCGGTATAAGCTGGACTTTTTCAGTGGACTAGACCCAGCAAGAGCAGGATCCCACACCCTCCACAGTTTGAGGATTGATCCTAGTTGACTTAGTTTTATATTCAACTCTTTTTGACATAGGGGTATCCCATATCTTTATCTCTATCTATGTTATAGAGATCCTTGGTATCTGCATCTTTTCCTATGTGAATATTTTGATGCTACACAAACCGTTGGGTACTAGAACAGCTAGTGTACTTCAGTGCAGGGAGAACCCTCTAGAGGTTTGTGGGTGTCACCTCTTATGGGACCTCTATTTCCTAGAGATGACATGCTTTGATGTCATTCTCGGGATGGACTGTTTAGTTCGATTCCATACAGTCGTCGACTGTTATCATCGTAGGGTGAGTTTCACATAACCAAAAGGTGAATCATTTCTTCATAAGGGGGAATGGGATGTACAGGTGAGTAGAGTGGGTCTAGAGCATCATTGGATGGGTGGACATACAACCCAGATTTCTAGTATATATTTGGATGACTAAGGGACTTCGCAGATAGAAATTCCACTGGTGGTTGATCATTTCATAGATGTCTTTCTATGGGACTTTTTGGGTTTGCCTCAAGAGCGTGAGGTAGAATTATCAATTGAGCTTGTGCCAGGAATGGAACCAGTGTCCATTCCTCCTTATAGGATGGCTACAGTAGAGTTGCAGGATCTCAAGAAACAGTTAGAGGTGTTTCATGCAATGGGTTTCATCCGACCTAGTACTTCTCCATGGGGTTCGCATGTCCTGTTTGCGAAGAAGGCAGACGGTACCCTTTGAAATTTTTGTGGACTATCGGAAGCAGAACCTGTTGACAGTCAAGAACCGATATCCCTTGCTGAGTATTAATGATCACTTTGATCAGCTTCGAGGAGACTACATGTTATCGATGTTCGACTTGAGGTCCAGTTATCATCAGTTACACGTTAGGCCATCAGATATACCTCACACAGCATTCCGGAGCATGTATGGTCTATACGCGTATATAGTTATGTCGTCCGGTCTCATGAACTTACCTACAGTTTTCATGGCACTCATGAACCGAGTGTTCAATCCATTTTTAGATTCATTCATGGTTGTTTTTGTAGACCATATCTTGGTGTACTCTCACACTCGACACGACCATGCTACCCATCTTGAGATCATTTTGAGTACACTGAGAGAGCATCAGTTATATGCTAAGCTCCCAAAGTGCCACTTTTGGATGGATCAAATTCACTTCATGGGTCATTTCATCTCATAGGAAGGTGTATTAGAAGACCCAGAGAAAGTTGAATATATAGTTTCCTTAGAGCATTAGAAGAATGTCTTTGAGGTGTGGAGCTTTCTTGGGTTGGATGGATACCAAATATGTTTCATTTATGACATTTCACGCTCTGTTGCACAGCTGACAGGTCTGACTAAGAAGGGAGGGAAGTTCTTATGGTCAGATTCTTGTGAACCAGCCTTTTAGGAGCTGAAAAGGAGGTTGACTTCAGTACTGATACTAGTCTTTCCAGAGCCGGGAAAGAACTATACTATTTACTATGATGCATCATTTATCGGGATGGGAGTTTTCCTAATGTAGGGAGATGGGGTCATTTCATAAGGGTCTTGGCATTTGTGGCCACATGGGAGGAATTACATGATGCAATATCTTGATTTGGATGCAGTTGTTCATGCCTTATGATGTTGGAGACATTATCTTCTGGGAATGCACGTCGGGGATTTCACCAACAACAAGAGCCTCATGTACATCTTCACTCAGCATGATCTGAATTTGATACAGCAAAGGTGGGTTGATTACCTTCGATCCTTTAACATTGAGCTTGCCTATACACCTGGGAATGGAAAGGCAGTGGATGATGCATTGAGAAGAAGGACTCAGATATAGTATGTTTAGGAGGACATTAGTGAGTGGTAGCTTATGGATTTGTTCTCTGCGATGCATTTGGAGGTGTATGACAGACATGAGAAGAGTTTTCTATCATCTATAACTATTACCTCTACACTTCTAGATTGAGTTCGAATGAATCAGTTGTTATATTGTTAAGTCATAATACTAAGGGAGAGTGTTTCAGTAGAGGGCCCTAATCCTAGAGGAACCGTAGGCTAGGATGAGATCTTGTGTTTCAAGGGGCGCATATGGGTGCCAGCATACATACGCGAGGAGATGATGTGAGACTTTCATTCCTCAGTTTGGGCAGTTCATCCGGGCATCACTATGATGTATCATGATCTAAACCATTAGTATTAGTGGCCATGAATGAAGATAGATGTTTCTAGTTTCAATATGTGGTGTTCCACCTTTCAGCAGGTTAAGGCGGAGCACCAACGACCAGCATGGATTTTGCAGTAGTTACCCATTCCTAAGTGGAAGTGGAATGATATTGTGATGGACTTCATGACCGGTTTTCTAAGGTCGCCTCGAGGTAATTATGTAGTATGGTTTATCATTGATAGACTCATGAAGGATTCTCACTTCATTTCGATTAAGGAGAAATTCAGTGTCGATGAGCTGGGGAAGTTGTACATTTGAGAGATTTTACGTCTGTAAGGAGTCCCACACTCCATTTTTTCATATAGGTATGGTTATTTAACATCTAGGTTCTAGAAGGGGCTTCAAAAGGCGTTGGGTACACATGTACTTTTGAGTACATCCTACCACGATTAGAAAGATGGTCAGTCTGAGTGTACGATTCAAGTACTTGAGGACATGCTCCGAGAATGCATTCTATATTTTGGATGTTCTTGGGAGAAGAATATACCACTTGTGGAGTTTTCCTACCACAATTGTTTTCATGTAACTATTCACATGGAATCTTATGAGGCATTGTATGGTAGGCCATGCCGATCACCCTTATGTTGGCTAGTGGCAGGAGAGATAGCTTTTCTGGGACCTCCTCTTGTTCATGAGACCACAATGCAGATAGAGTTGATTTAGAAGAGGATGGATACTATACAGTCTCAATAGAAGTCTTATGCTGATCAGCAGAGATGACCTTTGGAGTTTGAGGTTCGGGATTAGGTTTTCCTGCGTTTCACATTGAGGATGGGACACAAGATGATTAGGAGATAGGGTAAGCTTTCTCTGAGGTACGTCCATCCATTTGAGGTGTTGGAGAGTGTTTTGACGGTTTCCTATCGGTTTCAGTTACCTCAGAGGTACCGAGCTATGCACAACGTCTTCCATGTTTCTTAGCTTCGACGTTACTTTTTATATCCATCTCATGTTTTCCAACCCGAGGTGGTTGAGTTGGAAGTGGATGCATCCTTTGAGAAGAATCTCATCTGGATTGTGGATCGATGTATGAAGGTTATTCATGTTTGGCATGTTCCTCTAGTATGGGTTCATTGGTAACACAGGTGAGTACATGACGAGACTTGGGAGAGGGACACAGAGGTATGATCATAGTGGTTGGAGCTATTCAGGGTTTCTTATTCTACTCCACACTAGGGAAATTAGAGGAAGAATTTATTTAAGGGGGGAAGTTTGTAAGAACCTGAATCTTCTTTTCAGGTATGTTTTTTCATTTCTATACATTATTGAGGAAAAAAGAAATTTCGGATGTTTTCAAAGTACACACCTTCTGTTGTATGAGTACACTTCGTGTACTACCTTGTCCTAGGAGGCCGTGTACTGGAAATGTATTTGAAACACACATGGCCATGTGGGGATAACTTGGATTCCGCTTAGAGTGGAGTAAGGAAATGGCGAGTACACGCCATGTACTTCAAAATTACACGTTTTGTACTTTATTTTTTTTCATTAAATGCAATGGGGTTGCATCTAATCAACAGAAACACCCCCTTCTTCGTCCATCTCATATAGGAGTGTCGTACGACTATGCATCTTTGACGAACCCCCCAAGAGTGTGTCCATCCTCTGAATTTAACACCGTCAGTTGCATTGGAATTGCATATGTGATTTCTCTCTTCTCCTAGAGCACCATATCATGATTTCTATTCTATCGTGAGATATCATGGGTTGAACGTTTTAGAGTATTTTGTAGATCCTTGATGTTCTATGAAGATCCAAGCTTCGAGGTTCAAATATAGATATCTCTTTACACCAAGGTAGGTGGTTTGTGCCTTTCTATTCAATTTCTTTGAGTATTATGTGCACATTCCACCCATACCCTTGAACGAGGTATTGTGTGTTTACCATTTCACCCCTATTGATTGCTTTCCATGCTTGTATGCTTGTGTAAAGGTTATTTGGATATTAATAGAGATGATTTATATGCTTTGGATTTTTTTCCCATGAATATTCTATTTACGACCGTTTGGTCCTATTTAGCCTTTGACTACCTTGCCTGTTTTCCCATGCCTGATGTTGTATGATAGAGAGCTGTTTTCTGACATACTTGATATGATGTAGAACTGTTTAGAAAATTAGTAATGTAGGTTTACATGGTCCATATTTTATTTCTATGCTTGTTGACCTACACAAGGCTGTGAGGACCTAGTGTAGTAGACTGTTAGGGAAATTGACCGAGTGAGCTCCCTCAGAGAGCCTTTGAGCACTTTGGGATATACAGGGAATTGACCAGGTGAGCTTCTTCAGAGAGCCTAAGACTACTTGGGACCATAAGGGGAATTGACTGAGTGAGATTCCTCAAAGATTCCTTCTATTCATTAGACTATAATGGGAATTGACCAAGGGAGCTTCCTCAAAGAGTCTTTCATTTTATCCCTGAACTGTTTAGACTATAAGGGTAATTGATGATGAGTGCTTCCTCAGAGAGTCTATGAACGACCGGTGATATAAGGTGAATTGACCGAGTGACCTTCCTTAGAGAGTCCTTGACCTTGTGGTTATAAGAGTAATTGACCATGTGACCTTCCTCAGAGGGTTATTGAATACCTTAGACTATAAGGGAATTGACTGTGAGTGCTTCCTCAGAGAATCTTCATACACAGATCCAGAGGGGCTAGGCTGAGTTCACTGCCCAGAGGGTTCCTTTTACAAGTTAGGTAGGACCAGAGGGGATGATCGTGAGCACATCCTAATGGGTTACCTTTTTGTGTTTAGCTGTTTGTTTTTCTGATTTCTTGATGTTAAAACTAGGGACTGTATACTACTGAGTACATTCCTGTTACTTCATTCTATACTTTTACCTTCCATATATTCACTAACTGTAAGAAATAGTTCCTTGGGTGGTTTCCTACTGGGATATAGTCTCACACCCTATTTGTTCCATGATTTTGGGCCAAAACAGATTATATTGTTGTAGGTATAGATAAGGGAAAGATCCCTTCTACTTTCAGAAGTTGACATGTCGTGGAGCTGTACAGCATGGGACCAAGCTTGTGCTTGCGATGCTAAGGAGATATATATATATTTTAGTTTCTAATTTGGTTTAGTACCATTGTATTCCAACATTATGACTTGTTTGGCTGCTTTCCTAGATATATGTATCATGCATCATTTATATATGTGATCTAGTTGTTTTTACTTTAGTCTTTCGTTGTTTACTCTTGTACAGATTCTTACTGCTTCTGCTGTTGCATTTTTTCTTCCACTATGTAATCTTACAATGGGGGAATGGTTTCCCCACTATCACACCCAAGGCTCTCACTGCTAGTTGGGATCCTCTGGCAATTGGGGAAATGCACTTGATTCCATGTGACCAACCAGGTACGGGGCACCTCTAGGTGGCATCTGAAACTGGGATGTTTCATTTTCTTTCTTTGTTGATGTGTCTTACCAGAGATCGGTGGTGAGCCTTTCATTTCATTATAGAGATCAAGAGTAGATCTTCTCTAGTGGTATTCCACATGTGCTCTATGAATCTTTAGTTGTTTCTGAAGGATTCTATGAGTTATATCATGGAAGGTCCTTACGCTTACGCCATCCACCCTCAATCGCCTTGAGAGATTCTTCCAAAGCGTTCTCTAATATAGTGGATGATGTATGCTCTCGTTCTTGGGATTATTCTTGGAGAAAAAGAGCTCTAGAGTCTTGATATATTTTTCTACAAAATTTTGTGTGTAACCAAAATTTTCTCTCTAGCCTATAGGATTCCCCCATGGATAATAAGAGAATAATATGTAACCCGGAATTTAATTCACTAGGTAATAATAAATAATTTTCACATATTTAGTTACATATTTTTTTATTCTGTGTGAAACCCACATATCAAATAATAACAACGATACCATTATTTTTATAACATTTTCTTAGCTTGAAACATACTATTAAATTTTATTTTAGTAAAATAATATTTACTATAATTTTCTCAATGGACCATTTAAATCGGTCCACCCAACCTCTGAAATATTTATCGAACCATGAATAATGATTATTTATTTATTTAATAAAAAAATATATCTAACTGAATTATTCACTGATAAATAAATTAAATGTGATTAGGCATACCAGAATAATTATTAATCCAGAACTAGGAATAATATTTATTCATATTTTTAAAAAATAAATTATGTAACTGGGATTCTAGATAGACTTTGTGTGTGTCCCTCGAGGCCTCTTTGTTAGTGGAATTAGAAAAGCCTGCCTAAATTCCAAGGTTAGCATCAAGCAACAAGCCAAGGCATCCATATAGAAATAAGTTAATGTTGAAACATCATTGAATCACATATAAATCACTATCATGTATTATAATACCATTATCACAATATCTTCAATCAAGCAGGTTGCATGCAAGTTCCACTAACCTATATTCTCAATAACTCGTTATTTGACTTTTTGGAAAGTGATCTTGCCTAGAAATCCCCATTTCCATGGATTTATTTAATCTATATCATTTCCATCAATGGTCATGAGATATTTACTTCCATTAATTAATAAAATAGATAAATTCTTTCTCACAATATTCATTAATGCAATACTACTCATGACACACCCAACATATCATACCTCATCACGAGTATATTTTTTCATGGTTTTCACCAATACATTAAATTGTGAAACTCATAATATCCCTTAATAATAATCTTAATGTCTTAGGACCATTACAAATGTCTGTAGATAGGAACATCCAATGACAATTATAATGTGGATTTCCAACTGTCTGGTCACATTCTTATAATATCCTACGAGATATTATGAGGGGTGTATGCTATGAGAAGGTGCCTAGAAGTTTTATAAGTCTCCACCCTTAAAATCCTGTATCACTTTTTCCGTTAAAATATATCATCCTGACCTAGAACATTTATTCGAGAATAGTGTCATCACACTTCTAGGTTCTCATTATAATAGGGAATTTCAATGACCATTTAGTGTGACAGCTACTCTTAAGACATTATCACAAGCTATGTTATGTAGAAGAAAAATCATGAAGTGATGAGGAGTTTATTAGTATTTAAAAAATTAATATAATTTTATCATAAAGTACAAATAAGATGGTTCTACAGCACCAACTCCAACAGACTCCCACATGAACTAGATCCATGTGATAAAAACGATTAGTCTACTAGATCTCACATGATATTCATGCATCTGTTGAGATAGGTATTTAGTCAAGGGGTCCACCATGCTCTCCTCTGTGGATCGTAGGGTCACTACAACTTCGTCACTGTAATGAAATTCCCTCAATTGGTGATACTTATAGATTAATTTATTTTCCCATTTATGTGTCCATGGATATTTTTCTAGATCCACTGTTGTAGTATTATCATAATACAATGTGATGGGGTTTCTGCTGCATGGATCTATATCATGCTTTGGGAAAATTTTCTAAATATAAATGGATTCGTTGGATGCATCATAAGTTTCTATATATTTGGAATCCATTATAGAATTAGAGAAAACTAACTGCTTTGAACTCTTACATCTCACATCTCCTCCATTGAGACATAAAACATATCTTGATTGTGACTTTAGATCATTCAGGTCTCTCTAAAAATATTCATCAGCATACCCTCTAATGATAAGATCCTCATCTACTCTATACACTAGACACATATCCTTAGTTTTTCTAAGATACTTAAGGATAGCCTTGACTGAAATAAAATTTTGTTCTTCAGGATATACTTGATGTCTTCTAAATATGCTCAGTGCATAGAATACATCAACTCTAGTACATAGCATGGCATACATGATTGATCCTATCGCCAAAGAATATGAGATCTTACTCATTCTATATTTCTCCTATCGTGCCTTGTGATACATTTTCATAGAAAGATTTATACCATGTGACACAAAAACCAATCCCCTCTTAGATTATTCCATAATAAATATATTTAGTATCTGGTCAATGTATATACTCTACCTCATCCGAAGAAGCCTCTTGAATCTATCATGAATGATCTTGATCCATAAAACATATGTTGATCTGCCTAATTCTTTCATGGACAAGCACTTGTTCAACCATTCCTTAAATGACTATAAGACAGGTATGTTGTTTCCTATATGTAATATTTCGTAAAAATGCACTACTAGGATAACAACCACATTCTCATTAAACCTTCTGTAAACACATGGATCACATTCATTCTTAGTGAAACCAAATTCCCTTATGGATTCATCATATCAAATATTCCATGACCTAGATGCTTTATTCAATCCATAAATGGATCTCTGCAACTTGAAAACCCTTTTGGATTCACTTGGTCTCACAAACACTTCTAGTTGTGTCATATAGACATATTCCAAAAGGTCACCGTTATGGAACATAGTTTTGACATCCATCATTCAAATATCATAGTCCTGGTAAGATGTTATGGAAAGTATGATTCTAATGGATTTAAACATATAAACTAGTGAAAAATTTCCATCGTAGTCAATTCCTAGAAACTGTTTATAACCTTTATCCACTAGCCTTGCTTTATAGGTAATTAGATTACCTTCCATGTCCATTTTACTCTTGAATACCCATTTACATCCAATATGATTTACCTCAACTGGTGCATTTACCAGAACCCAAACTTATTTCTGATACATGAAATCCATCACAGAATTCATATATTCCTACCATCATTCATCTTCTGAGATCTCTACTACATCATTGTATAAGAGTGGTTCATCATTTTCCAACAATAATGATTCACAATCCTCAGTGACAAGAAAACCAGTTCTCCCTATTTCCCTTATATCACATAAACTCCAACATAGTACCTATGTTTCTAGAACTTCTTCTTCCATGGGGACCTATGGAACTTATTCCTATACCAAAACCAATTCATCTTGATCATCAAATTCATCAATGTCAATCATGATCCCACTATCCTTTTTGAGGATGTGCTCCCTCTCAAGAAATACATCCTATTTGGAAACAATCAATTTCTTGTAAGAGGGGATATATAGGTTGGATAACATTGTTTCCTTAGGATACCCTATAATGATACACCTTGTTCCCAAAGGTGCTAGTTTGTTTCCTGGTAAATCCTTAACAATCACCTTACATCCCCATACATGTGCATGTAACAAAACAGGTTTCTCTCTACTCCATAACTAAAAGGTGATTCCATTTTCCATTTTCCTCCGTATTTAGTACTCAATTTAATGTGTATGACATAGTTTGTTATACATATCCCCAAAAGTATAACAGGTGATTACCATGACTCATCATCAACCTTAACATGTCCAACAAGGTATGGTCCCTCATTTCACTAACACCATTCCACTATTTTGTAAAAGGTGTATAGATTTGAGATATAATCCCAAACTCTCGTAAAAGGTCAATGACCTCTTGATTATGATATTCTCCACATTGATCTGATTGAAGCTTCTTTATCTTTTACCAATATAATTCTCAAATTCATTCTAGAATTCCTTGAATTTCTCAAAGGGCACAGACTTATACCACATCACATAAATATATCCTTATCTTCTCAAGTAATCTATAAATTTTATGAAGTAAGAATATCCACCTATAGGTTATACTAGAAATTGTCTACACAGATCAGTGTGTACCAATCTGAGAAGCTATGTGGCCATTTCACCCTATCCACCAAATAGTGGTTTGGTCATTTTTCTTTGCAAACAAGAATGAAATCTATCAAGTGGTTTTATCTTTGAACAGTCGAAATAACCATCTTCACATTTCTTTTTCAGACACTTCTCATTTACATGACCAAGGTAGTGATTACACTATTAGGTGTAATATGAGTCATGTGAACTAGATTTGTTATCAATTTCCAACACTTGGTTTTCATATTTTAATACAAACAGACTATTCTTTAAAAGTGCCAAACCATTACATATGTTGTAATTTTAAAAGAAACTACTTTTATTTATGTACGTGAAAATAAATCCATCTGTATCTAAACATGATACAGATATTATGTTCTTGGTAACACATGGTATGTAATAATAGTCTCATAAATCCAAAATCACTTCAGTAGGAAATGAAAGATGATAGTCACCAATGGGGAGAGAAGCCATCCTCGAACCATTGGAAACTCACAGATCCACCTCTCCTTTAAAAATTTTTCCAAAATATACTTGGTTCCTACATTTGATTACATATGGGAGCATCACAAGCTATATCCAATACCCAATGTGTAGAAATGGAAATATTTCACTAGATAACAAACTCACATTTTTCTTCCCCCTTCCTCTGGGTGTTGTTCCTCTTCTAGTATCCTGAATTTACTCCTCTAAATCATACTACCACATTTCCCTTTCCCAACCTTTGGATACTCTTATTCTTGGTCGGACGGTGATTGGGAGATTTGGATTGTTTATAAATCTTAGGCCAATTTTCCATTTCATTCCTCTTCTTATTCATCATAAGGACAACACGTTTGTCATTCCTTATGTCCTTATCCACTAAGAAAATCAGGGTCAAAATTTCTGATCAGCTCTTTTTATTATTACCCATATTATAATTCACACTATAACATGAGAAAGCCTTGGAAAATTAAGATAGTATGAGATATGTATGAAACTCATTCAAGAATTTAATCCCTATGATTTCTATATGCTCAATGTATCCAATAAGCTTGACTACAAGTCGGCTAGCTGGTGTAGAACCTCTAAACATAGTAATGAACAAAGCGTTGGTGATCACATTCCACTCTTGTCTCACATTATCTTGATAGAGATCCAAAAGGGGAGACATCATTCTATAAGCATCAATTTCCTCATGATAATTCAGGAGCTCATTGGTCATGGATGATAACATGAGGCACTAAATATTCATAGCATCATTCAGATGTTTCTCATACACAGAGAGATTTTCATTACTCGACTCATTACCAGTTTCAACTGGTAAAGGTTCCTCCAGCACATATAATATCCTTTAATGGTAGAAGATTACGGGTAAACGCTTCTTCCATTCTTGGAAATTCATGCTGGTGAGAAGGTTTTCATTCATATGTGTGGAACACAACAATATGTTTGATGTCATTTTTGATTTTTATTTCTATAATTATGATGAGATGAATATTAGTAATTTATCTTGATTATAGTAAAAAAATAAATATATTAATATTTATTAGTCTCCCACTATTTTATCGAAACCCAATTTCTATCATCATTGGCTTCGGAATATACTATTTCTCGGATATTCTAGTGTCAAGGATCCATATTCAATTATCATCAACCCGGAATTGTTTGGTTAAGCAACTTGAATAGTTTTAGGTAGGTATTCCAAAATCCAACTATATTAACTCGTATATCCTTGATCCATTGAGTGGACTCCCCAATCCTGAAATCATTATTTTAGATTTCCTCAACACTTTCCTCTTAGTTATACCAATTCTGGCTTTGGTAGTCAACTCTTTATGTAAACCTGGATAAGTAAATGAAACACCTCAAATTAAAATTTCTCAATAATTGAAAGCATCCCAACATTGGATGGTCAAGCACTTGGAACTATTGGTTCAATTCTAACAAATGTAATGGAAGTTTATACAGACTTAATATTTTTTGGGGAATTTTATCCTTTATGCATAAATTATCTCTTATTATCATTTCACATGCTTTTTAATATTAAGTGGGATATATTTATGTTATTAACCATGTCTTGATTATATTTATGCATAAATAATTTAATTTTTGTTTTATCTTTCATAATTGTTAATTCATTAATTATGTGATCATGACAATACATCCATAATGAATTACTATGAAACTGATAGAAGTAAAATAAAGGGTATGATATTGATCTTTTCTAATGGTTAGTTTATCTAGTGGTTGATAAATGAAACCTAACCTAGGGGATAAAACCCATTAAACTTTTAGGTTTTTTGTTTACAACTTTAAACTTGTCGACCTTTGTATCTCCTTGGATTCGTTTCACCTTAGCTCCATACTTGAACTGCCTCCACTAGATTAGGTGCTCCATCCATTAAATATGATTTTTACTCACATGTAGGTGATGGGTAAATGTGGTTTACATAAAAGAAACTGTGGGCATGCAGACCCCACATATTAATGAGGAGAAGGCATACATTCCAATAATTTTAATTTAACAAATAAAATAAAATAAAACCAATCATATTGAAATTTCAAGTCTATCTCATGATCATCCACAAACATGTAATGAATTACGCATTTAATAAAACTATCAATAAATTATTTAATCGTTCTTATTATGGTAAATCATGCTCAAATAAATTAATTATAATCCTTAATTAAACAATCATTTTATCTTAGTCATTTTTCCGAATTTACATGATATTATCATCGATTATAATTTTAAACAAATTAATAAATTCATTTAAAATCAACTGTGTACAAAACATATACCTTAGATAAAACCTTGTGAATACCCATCCAAAACTACCCCACATGTATTATACTTGTATACACTTTATTCTTTGTGACATATAGCATGAACATAGAATAATAATTGTAATACAACTCATACATGATGTGAAGATCTTTGAACATCATCCATAATTTAATTAAACATATATATATATATATATATATCAATCACCTATCACATGATGTGTCCTAGATTTGTTCCCACACAAAGATACATGTCTCAAGGGTTACATAATATATTAATAATTTTTAAATTTGTGTAATCTAGAAAAAGTAAATTTTGTGTAGCCTCCTCACCATCCATCCGGATTACATGCCTGGAGAAACGATGTGTGAGGTTTACTTTGGAAATCATCGGATTACATGGCATGTCCAATGGGCCAAATGTCGTATAGATTCTCCATTACATGGTCACTATCCAGGAAAGTCGTGTGTGGGATACATGACTTCATCATGACCTGAATGGACTAAACATTGTGTCCATTGGGCCACATGATGTGTAGTCCGGCTGACTGTGTACTATTCTACCATGGTCAACACATGGGGCAATAATTAACTACACCAAGTTTCATTAATGCACATGGCATGAGTAATTTTGGAATTACTCCCGATGTGCTGAACATAACCGCACAGTGTGTGATCTAGATTACACATTGTGTATGGAAGATTACATGGACTGTATATCTAAATAAAAGGTATGCACATTATTGTTACTTGGATAGAATATTTGGTTCCTCATAATGAAATCATCTATTTAATTTTAATCATAAAATTATTTGTTTATGTTAGATCTGCAAGAAATGAAAGAGAAAGAACAGATCTCAAAATTCATATTACACGACTGATTAAACATAAATTGAAAAAATATAATATTAAATTTTAAACTTAATTGAATTATTTAAATAATTATAAACAATAATATGACCCATGGGATACCAATTTTAGGTTTTGGGTGCAATGGAAGCATGGTTAAGCCGGCACCCAACATTAAATTTTGCCATCATCAAGGATTATTTTGGGATCAATACTGTTGGAGTTGGTTCCCAAGAAACCAAAATATTTGTTTTTTATGATTAAAATATATTCATTGTATGAATTTTATTTATCCTATTATCACATAATTATTGTACTTCTGCGTGAAATAGTATGTGATAATGTCCAGAGAAAAACGTCCACACTAAAAGGTCATAGCAGATCCCTGCTATGATGAGAACCCAAAAGTGTCATCACACTATTCATCAATATATGTTCTATGTCCGGATGATATCATTTCATGGGACATAAATTATATAGGCTATCAGGGGTGGGGACTCATAAAACTTTGAGGCACCTTCTCATGGTGTGTTCCCTTGGTAATATCTAGGAGGATATTATGAGAACAAGACACAACAATTGGAAATCTGCACATAAAAGTGTCATTTTAACTTTCAATATATGTAAATTTTATTGGTAAATATACTTTAAGAGTATTAATAATGTGTATTATTACTCACACACTAATTGGTAAGGACATAAATCGTGATTACAGATGTTCGCGGTGAGGTAGGATATGTTGGGTGTATCACGAGTAATACTGCATTAATGAATAATGTGAGAATGGATTTTTTACTTCAATAGAAGTAGAGATATTCGAACATTATATGGAAATGATATCACCTAACTATATCCATGGACATGGTGTTCTCTAGGAATGATCAATTCTAGGAAGTCAAAGAATTAGAAATCGAGCACATGGGTTGATGGCACTTTCATGCAACCCTCTTTATTAGAGATATCGGGATAAAGGGATTATATTACATAGTAAGCGTTCATATGAGGTTACATGTCGTTGTGATATCAAATTCTTTCTCTTCTGTGCCTTGGCCCATTTCCAGATAGTAATCCTAGACTTTTGACAAGACCGCCTAATGCCAATGAGAAAGAGGCCCAGAGGGTCACATAATAAATGTAGCCAGTATGTCAGTTAAATTATATAATATTTAACAAGTTGAATAAATACTATTGATGTGTGTAGTTTAATAATTATTCAAGTATTCCTGATTGTGTTTATTTCATTTCAATTTATAAGAGATAATATTTTTCAGACGGAATATTTATTTATCAGTGAATAATGTTGTTATATTTATTTAAAAAATAAATATTTATTAATTAAAACGCAATAAATATTGAAGAGGATTTTTGGACAAAGTTATGTGTGTTGTGATAAATAATATTAAATATTATTTTATTAAATAATATTTAAATATATCATGAAAGGTAAGCACATGTCATGGAAATAATAGAATTTCTATTATTATTTGACACGGGGTTTCACATAGAATAATAAAATAATAATGAAACTTGTGCTAATTATTTATTATTAGCTAGCGAATTAAATTCCCTATTATGTAATAATTATTTAATTAGCTATGGGTTCATTCCAATGGCTAACTAATGGTTGTGTACACTACATCCTAGGAGAATTGCTCTCACATAATATTCATGCTTTTGTTGAGATAGGCCTTTAATCAAGGGGTCTTCCATGTTCTCTTCTATGGACACTCTTCTCACTGAAACATCACCTTTTTTAGATAAATAACTCAATTGGTGATACTTTCTGAGTATATTCTATGTTTGTTAATGTGACATTTTCTCCTTTGCAAGAGACACCGTTGCAGTATTACCACAATACAATGTAAGGGGATCCTTATAGCTTGGTATCACATCATGATCCTGGATAAAAGTTTTGAATCCAGATAGCTTCCTTCGATACATCATAATATGCTATATATTCGTACTTCGTTGTAGAATCAGTGAAAAATAGATGATTTGCACTTTTCTAAATCACATCTTCTCTATTGAGATATAAAACATATCCTGATTATGACTTCATATCATTCTAATTTGTCTGTAAACCAGCATCAGCATACCCTATGATGACAAGCTCCATGTCTCCTCCATACACTAGGAATATATCCATATTTCTTCTCAGATACTAAAGGATGTTCTTGAGATCAGTCCAATTCTATTCTCCTAGATCTTCTTGATATCTTCCTACCATGCTCAGTAATGAGGCTACAACATGTGTGGTACATATCCTGGCATACATGACAAATCCTATCACTGAAGCGTATAGAATCTTACTCATCCTATCATTCTCATGTTGAATATGGGGACACATTTTCATGGAAATATTTATACTATGTGGCATTGGAACCAATCCCCTCTTGGATTGTTCCATACTAAATATCTTCAGTATCAATTCAATGTATGTACATTGACATAGTACAAGTAGCCTCTTGGATCTATCATGAATGATCTTAATCCCTTGAATGTAGGCTGCTCCCCCTATGTCCTTCATGGAGAAGCACTGGTTCAACCAGTCCTTGATTGACTACAATACTGGTATGTTTTTTCCAATAATAAATATCTCATCAACATTCAAAACTAGTATAAAGACCACACTCCCATTAAACAAATTGTAGTCACGTGTATCGCATTCATTCTTAAAGAAACCAAATTCTCTTATGGATTAATCAAATCAAGTTTTCCATTATATGGATTCTTTCTTTAATCCATATATGGATCTCATCCACTTTCATACCCTTTTAGCATCACCTGGTATCACAAACTCTTTAGGTTAGGACATATAGACATCTTCCTGAAGGTTCCTATTAAGAAATACAGTTTTGACATCCATCATCCAAATATCATAGTCATAGAAAGCTACAATGGGAAGTGTGATCCTTATGGATTTAAACATGGAAACTTGCCAAAAACGTTTCACCATAACCAATTCCTTGACACCGTTTAAAACCTTTCTCCACTATCCTTGCTTTATAGGTACTAACTTTACCTTCTATGTCCAGTTTCATCTTGAATACCCATTTACACACAAAAGGACTTAAATCAACTGGCGCATCGACCAAAACCCAGACATGGTATTGACATGTGGAATCCATATCAGAAATCATAGCTTTTATCCATATTGTATTTTATGAGCTCTCTACTGCTTCCTTATAGGACATATGTTTATCATTGTCCAACAATAATGAGTCACCATCATTCGGGTCTAAGAAACCATATCTCTCGGGTTCCCTTACCTCACTTGTAGTCCTATGAAATAATTTTTCTTCAGGAACTACCTCTTCCATGAGGACTGAAAAACATGTTCCTATACCAACTCCTATGTATCATGATCATCAACTTCATCGAAGTCAATCTTTCTCACCCTATCGTTTTGGTGTGTGTGATGCCTCTCAAGAAATACGTCATGTCTAGAAATAGTATCATTTTTTCTGAGGGGTTGTATAGGTAGTATCCCATTGTTTCCATAGGATTCCATATAAAGATACACTCCATGACCTCAGGTGCTAGTTCATTTCCTGAGAAATCCTTAACAAATTCCATGCATCCCCATACATGTTTTTGAGACAAAGTGGGTTTCACTCAACTCCATAGCATGAAGGGAATCCCATTTTCCTCCTTTTTTGTTACCTGGTTTAATGTGTTTGTTGAAGTTTGTAATGAATACCATGAAAAGGATAATTAAATATCTGTATGACTCATCATCAACCTTACCATGTCCAAAAAGGTATAGTTCCTCCTTTCACTAAAACTATTCCATTGTGGTCTATAAGGTAGAGTGAGTTGGGATAGAATCCTAGACCCCCGTAAAAGGTTGTTTGAACTCTTTTTTAACATATTCTTCACCTCAATCCGGTCAAAAATTCAATATCTTCTTACCAAGATGGTTCTATAGTTCATTCTTGAACTCGTTGAATTTCTCAAAGGACTTGGGCTAATACCTCATTAAGTAGACATTTTCATATCTACTCAAGTCATCAGTAAAAGTAATTAAGTAAGAATATCTACTTATAGCTTCTAATAGAAATAGTCCACACACATCGATGTCTACCAATCCTAGAAGATTTGTGGCCCTTTCACCCAATCCACCAAATAGTGGATTGGACATTTTCCCTTATAAACAAGAATGACATCTATCAGATGGTTTCAGCTCGGAAGAGTCTAAATAACCATCGTGATATATGTTTGGAGAACATTTGGATCACCACTGGAGGTATCCTATCCTTGGATTCTACATTGTAAAAAAACTACACCTCGGACCCTTGGTCGAATGTATCAACAAAGAAAAAATAACCTTGGATGTAATTCATTAATTTAATTAAATTAATTATAATCAAACTATGTCAATCCTCTCTTCTTTGTTTTGGGTACTCTACTTTGTCTTTTATCTTTGATTCAATTCCATGGATACTGCCATTTATCATCATATTGATCCCAAATTAATCATCGATCATGGTAATTATAAAATTTGGGTGCACTCCCATACCATGCCTGTATTGCACCCAGAATCTACCAATACGATGATTTGTGCCAGTATCCATGGAATAAAATGAAATATTTAGATAAAGATGAAACCGTCTGGGAACCCAAAGAGAGCATTGACATAATTTTTATAATTAATTTAATTATATTAAATAAATACCTCCACAATTTTCATTCTTCATTGATGTGTCTGAACATAAATCTGTAGTGAGCCTTTAGTTCCTCTATAGAGATAATGAGTAGATCTCCTCTAGTGGTAATCCACATGTGATCTACAAATTTTATGACATCAATGAAGGAGTCTCTGGGTGCTTCCACAGAAGGTCCATACACATTAATTATCCACCCTTTATCTCCTTGAGATCCACTTCCAAAGCATTTTCCGATCTAGTGAAGGATGGTCACCCTTGTTCTTGAGAGTGTTCTTAGAGAAAAATATCCCTCATGGATTGAGATATTTTTCTCCAAAATGTTGAGCACAACCAAAATTGGATCTCCATCCTGTAGGTTTCCCCCTTGTCTAATAAAAGAATAATATGTAACCAGGAATTTAATACACTATGTAATAATAAATATTTTTCACAAGTATACTTACTTATTTTATTATTCAATGTAAAAAACCTATATCAAATAATAACAACAATACCATTATTTCACGACATGTTCATATCATGAAATTTTCAGTTAAATATTATTTTAATTAAATAATATTGAATATTATTTTCTTACTGGATGCTTTAACTCGGTCCTCCCATCCTCTGAAATCTTTATTAGACATTGAATAATGACTTTTTATTCATTAAATAAATAAATAAATCTATCTTCATTATTCACCGATAAATAAATTAAATGTGATTATGTTTACCTGAAATAATTATTAATCAACAACCAAAAGTAATATTTATTCAACTTGTTAAATAATAAATTATTTTACAATGATTCAAAATCCACATACTGTGTGACCCCCTAGGCCTCTTTCTAAGTGGCATTAGGTGAGCCTACCTAAATTTCAAGGACAACATCTAGTAATATTCCAAGGCACCCATAGATAAATAAGTTAATTCCCCATTTAAATTTCACCACATATAAATTCTTACCGAATAATATAATCCTTTTATCTCAATATATCCAATAGAGCAGCTTTCATGCCAGTGTCACCAACCTATATGCTCGGTAACTCATTCATTGAATTTCCAGAAATAGAACATCCCTAAAAAACACCATGTCCATGGATTTATTTAAGATATATCATTTCCATAAAAGAGCCTGAGATATTTACTTCCATTAATTAATAAAGGGGATAAATCCTTTCTCACATTATTCATTAACGCAATATTACTCATGACGCACCCAACATATTCTACCTCTCCGAGAGCATATTTCTTCATGGTTTTAACCAATACATCGAAGTGTACAATTCAAAATATATATTAATAATAATATTTAATTATAAGGATAATTACCCATGTCTTTATATAGGAACATCGAATGACACTTATAATGTGTATTTACTACTATCGGGTCTCATTCTCATAATATCCTACTGGATTTTATGAGGGGCGTACACTCCAAAAAGGTGCCTCAATGTCTTATGAGTCTCTAACCTTAATAGCCTGTATCATTTTGGTCCCTTAAAATCATATCATCCCACCATAGAACATTTATTCAAGAATAGTGTCATGACTCTTTGGGGTTCTCATCACAATGGGGAATTTCTTTGACCTTTTTGTGTGACAGCTACTCTTAGGACATTATCACATGCTATGTTATGCAGATGAAAAATTATTATGTGATAATTAATTTGTTAATATTTAAAAACGTGAATAATTTTATCATAAAGTAAAAAGAATTTGGTTCTTGGGTACCAACTCAAAAAGAATCCCACTTACACTAAAGCCAACTGGTAACAACCTTCAGGCAGTTAGCTCTCACATGATATTCATGCTTTTGCTAAGATAGGTATTTAGTCAAGGGGTCCACCATGTTCTCCTCCATGGACACTCTTCTCACGACAACTTCACCCCTCTGATAAAAATCCCTCAAGAGGTGATACTTATTGAGCATTTTATTTTCCATTTATGTAACCTTGGCTCCTTTTCAAGAGCCACAATAGTTGTATTATAATAATAAAATGCAATGGGTTTTCTACTACAGGGCACTAAATCAAACACCTTTGCAATGTTCTGAATCTAAACAGCCTTCCTTTTCTTCATTAGAAGCCACTATATATTTTGATTCCACTATAGAATGAGTGACAACTGGCTTCTTTGAACTCTTCTATCTCACAGCTCCTCTGTTGAGATAGAAAACATATCCTAATTACGACATTAGATCATTATGGTCTATTGGAACACTAGAATTAGTATAACCTCTAATGTCCAGATCCTCATCTCCACCATACACAAGGAACATATCCTCTGTTCTTCTCAGTTTCTTAAGGATAGCCTTAATAGTAGTCCAATGATGTTCTACCGTATCTTATTGATATCACCCTACCTTTCTCAATTCGTAGGCAACATCAAGTATAGTACATAGTATGGCATTCATGATTGATCTTATCGTTGAAGCATATGGGACCTTACTCATTATACCTTTCTCCAGTTGTGTCCTGGGACACATTTTCTTATAAATATATATGTCATGTGACAATAGAACCAATCCCCTTGTAGATTGTTCCATAATAAATCTATTTATTATCTTCTCATTATATGTACTCTAACATATCCCACGTATCCTCTTGGATATATAATGAATGATCTTGATCCCTATAATTTAGGCTTCATCTCCTATGTCTTTCATGAAGTACATGAACTTGTGAAAAGTTATATGATGTCAAAAAAATTATTTTTTAATGTCCCTACAACCTGTTAATCCACCTCAGGAAGTGTGGATGTGAAATATGATTATAGGAGACTCAAGAATGATTCATCTGATGTTTAAATCATTATTCTATCATCAATGTATAAATGTTTTTTTGAATGAAAATGTTAGACATTTATGGATTCACATATTTTCCCATCTATAATAATCCTATAAAAAGAAATAAAACTAGAAATATAATGTGGTGTTGATTACATTAAATATGTTTAATTTTAAAGATGGGTCACAATATTTGAATACATCCCATTATTATATAATTTTCACCCAATTAATCCAAATTTTACTTTACATTAAAAATTAATAGTAATGAGAAAACGTTTCATTAAATTTGGGTTACGATTCATCATGTTAATAAGAAATTAACAAAATATTAATATTTAGTTTTTAAAGTGAAATATCTAAACAAAAAGGTGAAAAGGCCAATGGAAAGTGTAACACTAAAGTAACCTTAATAATTTCCTTCAGATAAAAGAGGAGGGTCATTATACATGATGTTATTTTCATTACGTTTCATGAGATAAGATTTTGGATGATAAAATGAAATGAATTGATGTTGAAATAATCCTAGGATTATACTTAGTGTATATTCATATTATTTTATGTTTCTATTGTACTTATTGGTTATTAAATTCAATATGACTATCACATAAGTGAATTTCATTACCCTACCCATGTAATAAAATAAATGTTCCAAAGAGTTGGGTGAATTATCTAAGCATTTGATAAAGGGATATCCTTAAGTTAGTGGTGAGAAGTACACAACTTATAATTTCCATGTTTATTGATTCTAGTTGAAGTTTTGTTGAGTATTAAAAAAACATTTATCTCATGTGTCCTTTAGAAACTAGGATATATTCCATTTTAGAATGATTTTTTTGGTGGTTTTTCATACACCACTAACAGTTCAGTAAAACACGAATCATTATTAATACATGATGCATATAAAATTTAAGACTCTAATACATAATTATAGTAAGATAATTATTTATCATATAAAATTAAGTTGTTTTCAAGGATATAAATAGTATGGTATTTTTAAATTTTGAGATAAATACCTTAGGTATTATCAAAAAATTTACATATTTAGATTTTCACAAAGAAACCATTAGAAATAAAGGTAGGACACAAAACATTCAAAATTGTTTATTCTAGGAAGCATGAACTATTCTAAGGTTAAGCTACTGATAAATGTGGTTTATATTATTTAGTTATGTTTTTTAGGAATGTAAAAGTGAGGCATGAAATATGCATGGTTAGATTATTTGTGTTTCTTCAGGACCATTTGCCGAGGAATATCTTGACCAAGAATTCATCGATCATGAAATGTAGAGTGTATTTATTCCTAAACCCACATTTACTTAAACACATAAATGCTATAATGTTGGTAAAGAGGAATTATTATGAGTAATAAATGCACACATTGATCAATAAAATATATCATGGAGTAATTACTAAACACACATTTTCTAATACACATCATAGGATTGATGGATGTAAAAGAAGAATCAATATTATTATTCATATTCATTATAGACAATTACATTATTTTTCAAGACATGCATAATAAATAGTGACATTATCCCATAATCATATGGAAAATATAATGAAAAATATATATAATATGTGATATGGTATGATATAAATCCATAATGTTATAATAACATATGTTTTGACTGAAATTGTTTGTTAATTATATAAAAAAATTGTAACAAGGAAAAGAGATTGTGCATCTAAATTAATTATCCTAATGTTTTTTAAGGAAATTACAACAATAATTCAGAATGAAAATTAACAGTCAAGTAATAAACTATATTTCTATAAAAGGGTGTACATCTATGTTTGAGATAGTGGGAGAAAGATTGAATTGAGTTTTGTCAAAACAGAAGTTGAAAAAGTGGTTAACGTAGGATCATATTCCAATTGATATTGTTGAAAAAGAATTTTCCAGATACACCAACTATATAGGAAGGATAAAACCATAGTGGTGGTTTTAAATTCACCACTATGGGTGATAATTTATTCATTGATAATATTGAATCATATAAGTAAGAAACGTATGAAAATTAGATAAGATTAAAAAATTCAACAAAATTAGATAATTGATTCTATGAATCAAAAGTTCTTAATATTTTGAATGTTTAAATTCATCATTTTGTAGTGGAATTCAAGACAAGAAATACATGGATGGTGAAGTTTGGACCAATAATTCATGATTAATAGTCAAAATACACAATATTTTAGACATAGTCTATGATAGAGTTTCTGCATTAATTATCATTATCAATCCATTAGAATTATACTTATCATAGCTACTTTCTATAATCATTTTATCTGGAATTGGATGTTAAGAATAACATTCTCATATCATGTTAAAATGATACAACTGGAAATATTTCATGACACCCTAGAATTAAAATAAGGGGTATATGTTATTAAAGTCCAATTTTGGATTGATGTAAGAAATAAGATCATATAATATTAATTTGGAATGAATTGTTTCCATGTTTCTACAAGTTGTTATTTGGAGTGCCTCTTTTTTCAAGTAAAATATTTTTGTGAACATATGTAAAATTGTTATTGGTTTTAATGTTATCTAAGAAGAAAATAATTAAAGTAACTATCCAGATATTAGATTTATTAAAGGACATAATTTCTAAAGAAAAATAACTATTGAGATAGATATAATGGGTTACCTAGACCTAGTTAAAGTACATATAGTGGAATGTTTCTGGAAAATACAATTTGGAATAATTAAAGGTAGAAATGATTCCAGTGTCACATGAAATAAATCTATCCCACAATATATCTATGAATATATGAGGATATTAATGTGGTAAGTGGAATTCTATATGCTTCTGTGATGAAAGAATCATAATTCCACCGTATGCACAAGATATGATATTGCCAACATATAATTTATGGTGGTTAAATATCAGTTATATTCAGTAGACCAAGATGGGAAGCAGTAAAAAATATATAATTATACTTGAGAGAGTATAATAGATTTGTTTCTCCTATATGGAGATGAAGTTACATTAGATTTAACTGGACACAAAATAGTATTTCTTCTTATTAATATGATATAACATAAAATATAGGATAATGTAATGAGTTAGAGAAGATCATTAAAGATATTGGTAGCCATATATAAAAATATATAGTGTGTTTTAGCTACAAAGTGACCTGAAAATGTAGTAAAAACTATGAAATTATTGTTTTTACTTTTTCGAATCACACATAGTAAGTAACATTTTATCATGATATAAATTATGAAAATCCTACTATAGTTGCAAGCCAGGATTTCAAGTGTTGATAGTAGACAAAAATGAATATACTCAAGGATATAATATCATGAGGAGACTTTATCATGGAGATAAACTCACAAATAGCAGAGTATTCATGCAGCATAGATATGGTAGACCTAATAACTAAATCTAAAATGCAAAAGAAGTGCGGTCTTCTCATGTGAGACCTAACAAGGATAGTAAGAAATTTGTCACAATTTTAAGTGAGCATGTTGTAAAAGGGGGTACCCTATAACCAACAAAAATAATACTTTTCAATTACAATATCATGTATATTGTGAGTTCTGCCTGATATACACTTACCATAATTGTGTTGATATTCTTACAGCCACTATTTACATAGTAATGTTCATATAAGATGGTTATAGTAGTTATCATGATAAAATAAAATCCTTGAGATACCATGATAGAAATATTAAACATATGTTATATGGTCTAGATACATCATGATGACTGGACATAGATGATATATGACCATTAGGTGATATGGGATCAAAAGAATTGAGACTTCTTATCATGAAGTTTTCACTTGGTGATCTTGGGTAAATGTGATCATGAGAACCTAACCGCTAATAGTAACACCACATGATTCAGGTTTCATTGGAAGTTCCTATCTAAAAAATGAAATGGTATCTTGAATTGATATTATTATAATCTTATACTATTTAATCATGTACATTTATGCAATGAAAAAACCTAAAATTTATATTATGGTGAGGAAGATTACATTGGGTGCATCACTGGTAGTATGAAATTGATTGAATAATCAAGATAGAATTAATTGCTTCTAAATGGAAGTGATATATCAGGCCTAGTTAATAAGGATGGTAGTACCATCACAAAATTCCCAACAATGGTAGAAGAAGGTTATTCTATTTAGTAAGGTCAATGTATGATAAATAAATAAAGGATAACGATACAAAGTCTATGTCATTCATTATGAGATATTGCAAGACAAAGAGATTATATTACAAGATATGGGTTCATAGAAAAGGATTTTATTTCTATGATGTTTCCTTATCTCCTTAAGGGCCTTGATGGGTTTCTAAAATCCTCCCCTATTCTATGAAAAATATTCACTACTATCGAGAAAAGAATATAAATGGCTATACACTTGGAGTATTCAAAAGTTTGTGCATATTCTAATAAATAGGTGTATAGGACATGGTGGTCCCCATTTTGGGGTCCGTGTGATGTCCAATAATATATGATCACCAAGAATAGATAAATTAATATTATTCAGGTTTAGAATAATTGTTATTGATTTTATTTACTGAATGTATTTATAATTATGTAAGTAAATACTTGAAAAAATATTTAATGAATAAATATTATTTTAATATTTAGGGTTCATTTATTATTTTTATAAATGAAACTTCAAGTTAATGACTCAACTTTATCATGTAAATTAGTTATTATATTACAAGTAAGTGATAAAAATATAAATTAAATTTATTAAATGTGTAGTTTGTCATAAGATTTCATTTAGAGATTATTTAGTGGGTAATGCATATCCAGGGGATGGGGTTCCATTTTTGGGTATTTATTCACCTCCCTATATATTTGGGAGGAATCTCCAATTTTGGGTAATATTCTTAATATGATTTTGATAGAAAATCACTCTCATATTTATCTATTTATAGAGAGAGAATATCCTAATTTGAGTAACCAATCTGAGTTCTCCTTCATGGATCAAAGGATCAGTGTAGTGATGATCATTGAGACATTGAAGGAATCATATGATCATCGCTCTAACACCTATATTTTGACTATTGATTCTTTTTAATACATTCAAAGAAAATATGGATGATATAGAGTGATTATAATTTACCTGCATCAAGAAATGGCCACTGATGAAGAGTAGTTGATGAACACAACTTAAAATTGAACTAGGTATTTATGTAATTTCTTATTGTGGTCCCAATCATTATGTGAGATCCTCAACATTCATAATGGTATGGGAATCACTGTATATTATGTATATATGTTTATTTTTAGTGAAAACGTTGAAATCTCTAGCCCATATTCTTCCACGGCATGCCCCAATACCTTCAAAATCATGGGTTTGGACATCTGGGTAGTAATATAGGATAAATATGAAAAACTAAAAGCTTCAAAATGTGACTCGAGTGATACTAATAAGGCTAATTATTATTATAATTGAAATGAAATTAATGACTTATACAATACATATTGAGAAGATTAATTTAATATAATATCTACATGTGATACTACTTTTTAAATTTGGAATACCATATCTATGTCTCATAAATGAGCTTCTAATGTCATGGAAATGAATTTAAATACATATACTATTATGTGCGATATATTTAATATGGATTATAATGAGTTTATTTCTCATATGTATATTAGTTGTAATGATATTACCAACACAATGCATGTTCTAGAGAAAATTATCAATGAGAAGTCTCTATTACTAAATATTTAAAGATGCTTACCTAATATATGGAGAGGAACTTTCATATCTAATTTTGAATAATGTGATGTTAGAAACCTACTAATTAACGAGAAGACAAAAGACTAGTGATTCATGAGTAAGATAATAAAGGGAATGATGAAGATACTAAACCTAAAAATTTAACTACATTAAATCATCTCAGTCTAAACCTAAAGAATCAATCAAACAAGATATAATTTGTCTCTGTGATAGTAACTCTAATAGTGATAAATGGCTGGCCTATTTTTTCAGAAAATGTATGATGTTTTACCAAAAAAATAAATTATTGAAGAAATAAAATTTCAAGGGAAGGTATGATAATATAGGAAATTAAGGGAAATATTGATAAATAAATGAATCTTATAATGGTTTTATCTATTATGAGTGTAGGGGGAAATGATATATAAATGATCATTGTCCGAAATTTAACTATAAAAATAAATATGAGGATAGAGGGAAGAGTCTAAAAAATCGAGCAAGGTAACATGGTGTGATTTTGAAGATAGTTTAGGTGATTATGACTCATCCAAAGAAGACCATCATAATAAGGCCCATATATTATTTATAGGAATTTCATCTGAGCTAAGAAAACAATTATTCACAAGGAAAATAATAACTCAAAATTAGTAAATAAAAAATAAATAAATATATTGAATTTTTTCCTTTAATAACTAAAACTCTCAATACAATTGTAGGATGTTATGTTATTAATTATATGGTTGTTTCAACACATGGTCAAACAAAAATTTTATTTTACTAAAACATTGAACATATTATGAGCCTGACCAAGGTTGTCTCCCAAGTGAAATGTGTGGGTCCTCTCTTCTTTATCTAAATAAATTAATATTATTTATTTATTTTTCTTAATATTGAAATCAATAAAAATTTAAAATCATTTTTTAGTATTGATTGAATATAAATGATGCACAAAGTGGAAATGTAAATGCACAAACAATTAATGAGAAAAATAAATACGGTCTTATGGTTGAATTAAATTTGGGTATATCATTATTTATATTATTCTTAATCGTCTAATTCAATGAATAGGTTTAATATCATTCAAATACTGACCCTCTAGTGGTTAAAATTTAATATTATTACTAATCTACTAATCAAATCCTTAAATAGACCAATAATTATATGTGTTCTCCTCAATGAATTGGTAAATACACTTCTAAATACAATGAATGGACTCACTCACTCACCTTACATCAATCACATATTTTTCTCTTATAAAAATCACATTACTCTACTAGTATTAAGTGTGATATTATGGGAGGGTGACATTGAAATGAGATATTTGGAAGAGTGTAATACTATAAAAGGATTATGATGTGATGATCTCATACTCTACACTACACTTCTAGTATCATACTAGAATTAAAGAGAAAATAGATTAAAATATAAATGCATACATTCAAAAATTCCATTGTGATTCCCCTCAAACCACCTACAATAATTTATTTCTCCATGATCATACAGATTTAGATAACTCGGATATCACATTGTTAAGAAAATGTAATGAAATATCGGGTGAAGAGAAGCATAATATGATGAATAGAGAACAAAATGAGAATTCGAATGAAAATTTAGAGAAAAATACAATTAACACTATATTGTAATTCATGGGTGTCGAATATTTATACTATAGGAAGGGGAACTTATTTATTAGCAGTCAATCATATTTTTTATTCCCCCCAATTTCTGTCCATTGTAGAAAGTCCATTGTTTCTTACATAGATGAAAAATTATGAACTCAATGGTTGCGAGGAATTTTGTTGAGAGAATATTTTTGGGTTAAAAATTCTCCAATGATCATGCATGTAATGGTTTTATAATTTTCCCTATGATTTTTTATGTTGATTTTTAGGTGTAGTGGAAATGCATACCCAATTTGATGATATCATGTGAGGAGTTTCACATGTTACAAGTCTAGACTTATTTTACTATAGGTGGGAAAACATTTATGGATTTGGGATTGATATTTCACATGGTCCGGGATGTCACAACATCTAGAACATAATATTGAAAAAATATGGCTCTCATATCCAACGTCATGAGGATTTTGATGCTTTTCAATTTTCAAACATGGTTGTACAAAATAAAAATTATAATCTGTTCAAATGAAATTATATTTAGTCCTCAATATATTCTTATTAGACCATGCCAATTTGGAAATCATTGGATATTGTCAGGTTCCTCCAAGTCCTTAAATATTCAATTTGGTATCCTCAAACTACTATAGATTCAAAATTAGTTTAGCTCGATAATTGAATGTAGGCTTATTCTCTAAGTCAAAGTCACAACATTAAATAGGAACACACTGGTTGGGTTCTACTGTTAGTAGAAAAATCAGACTGTTGGGATTCATTGTAAAATTTTACCTTATAATGACAAAATATATTCCTACCTAAATTTAACATATTTTTAGAAGAATATTCAATACATTTCATAAAAACATTCTCAGGGACCATAATATATTATTGTCTTTGGAGCCTAAAAACACAATATTTTTATTTCGTTAAAGATATTCAAAATGTCCCACAAATATCTTCTCACATAGTACTCCTCTTACAAATACCCTACCTAAAACTTTCATCATAACCTGGTGAAGAAAAAATGTGGGATCAGATGCTCAATAATGGTAAACATAAGATATATAAACCTTTGATCATATGAAAGAATAAGAAAATAATAAGTATATATGGTCATAAACATAACATAAAAATTTTATACCCAACCTTTCAAAGATCGTAAACATGAGTCATGGAATAAAAAAGTATCATTAATGAAAAAGTATCCCCTAAGAGTGATAAATAATCACAAATCAATCATGAACCATAAATCCATGTCATAAAAGTGTAACATGATCATAACTATAGAAACAAAATTCATATGTCAAGGTTAACTACCATGACCACCAACATAGTGGATCGAGACTCATAACTTATTTCCCATTGTGTATCAAAACAGATTTATTTCCTGTTAAGGATTTGTACACATCTAATTTCCATTTTGGATCCGGATACATATTTTTTCTATAGTGGATCAATCCCATTGACTTGTTTCCCATCATTAACTCATGAGATATAATGTTTTTTCCAACGCATTGGAGGAAGATATAGGTCTCACCCCTCCAATATTGAAACTATACTTATGTTTTCCAAAATATTATAAGAAATTCATCATCTCATCACATCTGAACATGTTTAAATAAAATGGGTTTCATAAAAATTTCATCAATTCACAATAGAATTACCCATGCATAATAATTGGGTTTCATAAATATTTCATCAACATAAAAATTAACCATCCAGCAAAAGAATAAGGATGGTATCATTCAAATGTTTCCCTAGAAGTGAATAAGTAACATCTAATGATGTCATCCTATATGGAAAATGATTTTGAATGATCACATTGACCATTTCATGAGGAAAATAGAATTTATAATTTGAAAAAACATTTTTAAAACATAAAAATAGTTTAAAATAATTTTCACATTGAAATTATATATTTAAAATTTAATAATTTCCCAAATATTAAGAAAAATTTTTCATTAAATTGAACACTGATAACTTTTAATAGAATCTCTAAATCATTTATTGGTCATGACCGCGGGAAATACTATTTATTCCATGCATGTTAAAAATAATGACTATTTTCACATTTTCATTAAAATTCATAGAGGGATTATTTGGATAGAAACATGAAGATTCATTTTTAAAAAACCATTTAGAAATTTAAACATTATTAAAAATTAATTATAACAATTAATGGATTATATTAAAAAATATTTTGAAAATATTTTTATAAAACATGGTTTTAGAAGAAAATGGATTTCCAACTAAAGAGACAGATAAATTAATATTGTATTTATAAAATTTTCTCAATTATTTTGAGTAAAAATAGTGAAATTTTTTTACTGTTACTTGAAAATATAATAAATATCTAGGCGAGAATAAAATTAAAGATAATTATTAAGATTTTATCATAATAATTCAATATTGGATACTTAATCATAAACAATCTGGATAAACAATGACATTGTAACGTAATACCAATACCACTTTGCTAGCATTTGAATCTAAGAACCATGAAAGGCATATAGTCAAATGGTTGTGTGAGTAACCATAATTTTCAGTTCAATCATCATAAAATACATTAATGGGTAGTATATATATAATATAAATTAAAGAGGTTATGAATATGGCATGTGTCTCAAAGAAGTAAAAAGTGAGAAGGAAATCCCCTGCCAATTTAATAATCATTTGGGTCATAATCCCTAATAAATAGAAAAATCAAATTAAATATTAAATATCTTGAAAATAAAGGTATTCATGATATAACATGTCAATTGTTCAGTATATTCCCCACAAAAAATTAACAAGTGGTGAATATTCATATGTGTCCCAGAAATAAAAGAGAGAGTAGAAATCCACTACCTTAAGTCTTGAATTCCATCGTAAAACTTCAAAACTACATTATAATTAATATAATTTTATTTTAAATATATTACATATCCATAAATATATATATCATGACCTATATAATTTACTTATTATCGTTTATTAACAATTCCATGTTAAAGTCATGTTTCAGGCAATAAATGATTTGTGTATCGTGCATCTTTTGATTTGTTAATTTTGGAACAATTACTTTATCATGATTAAATCATTTATATAATTTTAATCATGATATAAACACCACATATATTAAATAGAAATTTATTTATCGGTATTTATAAATGTTAGAGATAGAAAATGAAATACACCATTTATGTAAACAGTAAGACGTACGTAGGCAGGAATGTTGTTTCCATTTTCCCAATAGAAAGAGAGAAATAAAGGTAAATAATAAATTAAAATTATAAAATAATTATTATTCCATATATATCACATAATTTCATTAAATCCATCCTTATTACCATCCATGTAAAGTTTGAATGAATCACATCACTTTAAGAGTCGGTAGTCTATCGTATACAGGAACGATGTAATCGCATTCCCCTATAATGGGATGTAATAATGATGATGTGATATAATGATTAAATAAGAATAATAATATTTTAAATAAGAAATATAAACAATAAATCTATCATTATATCCATTTGTGAAATGTGGTGATGGAAATATAAGAACATCAGTTTGTGTGGACGTAGTCTGTCACACACAGGAATGATAGTTTCGTAAACTATTTGACAAAAGAGGGGAATGATTTATGTTTTTTAATTAATAAAAACACTATAATTGTATTTAATATAATTAATTTATTATATAATCATGAATTAATAATAATTCAAGGTGGTCGAGTAATAATTAAAATAAAACAATTGATTAGGGATGTTACCACTTCTTCGAAAATCTTCTATTGGTTTACACGAAAAGGATTATTATGATATATTTATGATAAAAATAATTATTATAATATCGAATGAGGTAATTGAGGAAGATATTTGGGTGTGTTTTATCCAAAACAAATTGTTTTGTAAGTGAAAAGAGGCGAGGAGAGAGGGTGGCCTTTTATATGTGAGGTGAGTTACACACTTTTAATATTTGGGAAGAAAAATTTGTACCCACGTTTTTACACTCCAAAAGTATCCAAATTGGGAAATTATAGGACATATAAGATATATGATAATATTGTGGCTAGAAAACCTTTTTAAGACATGTTTTGGTTTATTTTTAACCCTTATTTTTTTCTTTAACACCCTAGTAAATACATTTTTACCTGAACCGCATTAAATATTTTTTAATATCAATTATAGTAAAAAAATTAGGTTTAACATATTAAATAATATAAATTGTTATTATTCCAAATATGGAGTCAATTTATTCAAATTATGTTTTCATAAGTATCATATTTTAATTTAAAATCTATCATGTTGACACGATGATAAAGCGAGTTTTCAAAGAGAAAATGTTCAAAAAGATTAAAAATTATATATATATATATATATATATATATTTAATATGAAAATGATTATAATTAAATAAATTATATTAGTATATATATAATTGAACTAATTTATCTTTGAATACCTTATTAAAATTTTCTTTAATCTTTTAAATTCTATAAAAGGAATGACAATTCTTAATAAAAACCAACCTTTTTCACTATACATTGAATATTTTATCTTCTTAGAAAATTCTAAAAAATTAACCGTAAGATAATTTGAACAATATTATTTAAGAAAATTTCTTTATTTTTCAATATTATTCTAAGATTTCCAACAATTAGTTTTAAAATAATATTGAAAAATGTTACAAAACTGTTTTTTAGAAAAATATAATTTTAAGCGTTAAATTAGATTTTTTGGTATGTCCTGTATAGAAAACAAATAAGATGTATGATAAAAATTTTATTGAATATATAACATATAAATTTCATTAAAATTATTCAATATAAAGTGATTTATTTATTTTCTTTTGATAAAACATGTTTATGTGCATAAAAGAAATTTTTTAGAAAAGGATTCCCTTTATTTTCATTTCTAACTAATTAGTTATAAATGAATTCATTATATTTACATGTGTAAACTATATATCTTCATATTTTATTTAAACGTAATCATGGAACTATTCTAATGGATATGTGAAAAATATAATATTAAATAATATTATTTTATTAATTTTTCATGATTCTGTTAAGCTCAGTGTTCTATGTAATGATGGTTAAACTCAGTGTTACGTGTAATGAAATATAAACTCATTGCTGCATTTAATAAAATATAAAAACATTGTTTCATGTAAAATATAGTAAATTTATTGTTATGATTAATAAAAATATCAATAATATTAAATTTAATTGAAAAAAAATTCACAAAATCTCTGGGTGTTACACTTTACCCCCTTAAAATGAATTCCTCCCTTGCAATTCCTCACTTTGGTCCCAAAAACTAGGGTTATTTTTGCCTCATTACATCCTTAGGTAACCATGTAGCATACTCAAGCTAGTGGTTTCACCATAAAACATTGACTAGGTGAGCAGTCTTGTTTTTCATAACATTCTTTATATGATCTGTATTCTCAACCAATTGTTCCTTGTAAATATGATCATGCTCCAATTGTATAACCTATAAGTTTAATAAATGTGAAGGATTCTGAATCTACTTAATAAGGAGAGGTATGTAGAGAAAATAATGAAATTGAATGATCTTCTATGTAATCTTAAAATGATAAGATATTTTCATGATATGATCAAGTATTTCTATGGGATTGATATACCTAGGGCATATTTTCACATTCGTTCTTCTATGGAGAAATGCATAAAAGAACTTATCACCAACTTCAACTTCTACATCACATCGATGATTATCAACATAAAATTTATTTAAAACATTATCTTTGCATATGTGTTTCTTAATGAATATAATCTTATATTCCATATTATCTTCTTTCTAAGGTCATAATAACTTTCTTTCTTCAAATTCATTCCAGTACACTAGAGTTTTACACATCTTTACATAATGGGCATCATAAGGATCCATCTGAATTCTCGAGTGAAATATATTATCTACTGAAAAATCCACTTGAATAAGGTGTTTACTTCAACCTCATTTGAAATCCATAGAACAAGATCTTAGCAATTCTCAAGGTTTTGAATTTTTTCCTCAGATTGAACATCATTCTAAGGATGATACACAGTACTAAAACTCAGCTCTGTATTAAGAGGATGCTTAAGACTTTTCCAAAACATCGAGGCAAATATATGATCCCAATTATATACAATTAAATTTTGTAACCCATGGAAATGCACAACTTATTTAATATATATGATGTAAAGGGTGTCTAGAAAAAAAAATTACCTGATAGTGACAAATTATGGAAAATTCATAAGGTGATCAACTCCAACCTATAATTACCTCAACATCAAAGATAGGATAATCCATAATGGTTAATGATACCTTTAATCATATTTCCACAAAGTGTAAAGGCATTACTATTTAAATAAATTTTTCACTAAACATATAAAAAACAAGTTTTTTTGAGTTTTCTGTTTTTTAAATAAATCTAGGTCAATATTTTTTGATAATGTTTGCAGAAAGGTGGCAGAGGTCCTTCCTACATTCGGTAAAGTGGAAAGGTGGTATGTCCTCTGCCACCTTTTTTCAAAAATAATAAAATCATATTGTAAATATACATTTTTGTTTATTTCAAAATATATATTATTGTATATTAAGATATATATATATATATATGTATTGTGTTTATTTCATTTTTTTAGAATTATGTCATCTATATTTAAAAGTGAAAATATTATGTTTTTAAGAAATAACTTTTGTGACATATAAATTAGATTTTACATATTATTTTTCATATTTTTCTTATTTTCAATTATATTTTATTTGTTGTGTCACATTTTTAGATATCCCTTAGATTGTAATTTTATTTTATAAGTTATATTTCTTAAAAGTCATTTATATTAAACATAATAATGTTTGAATTTTTTGGATTTAAAATTTTTAAACTTATAAAATATAAATACAATATCAATGATATTTGACACACTTACTAAACATATAAAATATCTTAAAAAATAAAATTCATTTCTTAAATAAAACTTATGAAAAGTATTTTTAGTTGCACAGTATATTGTTGTTTTAAACAATTGAAATTGTATTTGTAATATTTCTTAAATTCCTTTAATTATCAATTATTCGTTATATTTATGATTTTTTCAACATATTTTTAGATGGTTGGGTTATGTTTCAAGTTTTATTTAGATAGTATTTATAGTTATATTTTATAATATTTAAATTTTAGCTACATTAAATTTTAAAAAAAAATCATATTTTTTAAGTAGTCAAATTTAAAACATTATAAAATGTAAACTACAAGTAAAATATAAATGTAAATCGAAACAGTGGATAAAATTGTTAAAATGGTTGATAGTAAAAGGAATTTCTTAATTTTAATACATAGAAAAAATATACATTGGTGAGTATAGTAACTCTCTATGGTGATGTCCCACCCCACATTCTATTGTACAAATGGGATACTTGTACCATGATCGTTGACCGTTGTGCAAAGGTGGAGTATGATGGCCTAAAGAAGGCTGATCCTTGGGAACTGGAACATACACTTTTGGATGCTCTGCCAGTGTCTCAATGGGAGGATGTGTCAACTAGATGTTGTCATGTTCACCTGATCCTTCTCCAACCAGGTGAGTAGAAATAACTTCTATCATCATCTGGGGGAGACATAAAATGTGGGATGGCTCTCGAAAGAAATCTCGAGGAATGAGAAATGACACCAGATAGAAGATTGTATAATATCCACCCTGAGAAAACTTTGGATATTATTTTAACATAGATGGATCTCATGCCTCCTAATTTGCATCACCAATCAGACAAGGCTAGATTTCTAGTGTTCTGGCCTCTATATTTGGATTAGATGAGACCTCACATGCATCACAACACGGCCTACGTTGTCATCATCATTGTGGATCCTCATCATTAGAAGATCTAGGAGGAGGTTGCTAAGTAGGAATCTTCACTCCTTGAGAAGTAACTTTATTTTCTTGGTTTGGATAATCAAAGATACCATTATGAACCACATGATAGGTTGGCATCATCCCTTGCGCTGCAGTATGGTTCATTACCTGGCTTGCAACCTCATCCTCCACCTCTAGATTAGAGATGACGATAATCCATTGTAGTTGATTGTGCTGTAACGAGTTTCAAAATAAATTAGAAAATAGTACAATAAAAAACTAATGGAAATTTAATTACTTAATAGATCTAGAATCCCACTTCTGTGTGGTGTAAGATATATTATAGACTTCATTCTATACCATGGATCAAACTCAACATGTTGTGATAGATGGAATCTCAACATGCGTACACCCTCAATGTGAAGCGATGCTTGTCTGACCCAGATGTCATGATACATGTCATATAGTCAGCACCAATCAAAATATTGACTCCCCATAAACATCATGTAATAAAGCATTGTTGAATGTCTTCGTGGAAATGGAATTCACTGAATATAATGAAACTGGCACATGTCATTTTCAGGCTAGTTCTCTCTAATAATACAAAAGTGAATTTGTGGCACTACAACCATAGAATAATGAATTCCAAAAGCATAGTTTGTAAGAAACATGTCCAATAAAGTCCCATATTTCATCCATGTAATCTAATATAAAAAGTGATAATTTAAAAAAAATGTTCGTAAAAAATGAAGATTTAAAGAAATTGGATAGTCAAATGAAGATTGTATATCCATAAATTAATGGGTAGTATACTCTCTATCATGAGACAGTATACACCCAAATGGTGTGTTAGTGTTCTGATGAAGCGGGGTTCCTAAATCAACCTATAAAATAAAATATTTAAATTTATAAATAATAAGAAAATAATTTTAAAAACGCCTAATAGCATCAGAAACCAGTATAGATTAGTGATCATTCTAGCACCCACCTGGAGCATCATGAAGTGAATATTTAGGAATCTCTTAAACAAAAACAATGGTGGAGAGGTAAGGGATATAGTCACATGTCCACATATTAAGAAGGATGAAACATCCCCCAATATCTATGCTATATGAATGATATAAGTTTCATAATGCTATGTATGATTAAGCCAAGCATACAGATCCCCAACTATACATCCCAGGATGATCAAAATCCCCTAGTATTCTCAGATGCATCATGTGTACTTGAATACTAGGGTGATCAGTGAATATTTTTCCTCCAATGATCCACAAGATATATAAATGGGCATGATGCATGATAGTATTCTTGTTAGCGTCCTTGAGTAACTATTTAAAATGCATCTCAATCCACCTCATAGATATCAACCCGCTATCAAAAGAAGCATCATTGGAAAAAAATTCAATTCTAGAAATCATTGTACCTGATCAGGCCAGTATCCATGGATGGGTTCAATAATTTTACCCCAAGATAGAAAGACTGAGTAGTACTACCACATCCTCAAGGGTGATGACCATATCCCTCTCAAGAAGGTGGAATGTTTGTGTCTTTGATCTCTATATCTCAAGGTGGACATAAATTAGGTGATGATAAATGAATGTGAAATCCGATACCAAAATTATTAAAAATCCAACATGGCATAGGAATAATATAATGGTGGATTGTGGTAGAATGTGAAGATAATTGTGCACTCGATGCACCCTCGTTTGTCGAACCTGATGACCCTCTATCATATTAGAGGAAACATACCTATACTACTCAGTGAGTAGTGTAGTTTCCTTCATTTGTATGTAAATAATTCATGTGTTATTTAATTAGTTTTTTCTTTTCTATTTCACTTTATATTATTATAATTTTCATTTTATCCTGGATAAATTAATTTATTTTATATTTTCTCATTTTTCCTGACTTTCCATAACAAAATTTGACTTAATTTCTAATTTCATTATATATAATGAATAAAAATTGTTTTTATAACCCAACACAATCATAGATTGACTTTAACTTATAATTTGGATTCCAAATGGTGTTCTTTATAATTTATATACTATTTCTCACATGATGGTATGTTTCATGATTATATTCTCATATTCTTGATTTAATGTTTATCAATGAATAGTTTTATTAGGATTTCATGTCACCTTACGTGTACTTGTCATATTATTTGTAATGTGAATATGAAATGGTTTTTTTAATTGATATTATATGTATTTCTAAATGTCAAAAAAAATTATAATATGAAGGATCTTATATTAACACCATATAATTAACAATATAAAACAATCACATTGGAGACAATAAATCATTGTGGTTGATAGTATGATGTTGATCTAGAACGGTTAGGGAATCTTTTCCAGTTATGGCCTTTTTATGACATATTCTGCATCTCAAAATTTTCCCTTGTTATTGAGGCTAGTCAATCTCTTTCTGCATACTACTATACTTTATTATCCCTCCTGGATACAACCTATTGATGTCAGGTATCAATATCAGCTGGTCTTCGTGCATTGGGAAGTATCAAAACACCCCAATAGAAATCCATGTTCTAGTAATGGTTTCTATGTTATATACTAGGTCAAGATATTATTATATTGATATGTTCACAGAGGCACATGCTGCGATGGCGTGTGAATTGAAACTATAATGCATAGAATTTTTTACAATGCCATTTCCTGGATTCTAGTAATACCACCATTTTTTCACCATTACTACTTATGATGGGGTCTAAACACTCTTTAACTTCAAATAAATATTCATTTTAGTGGAAAACGCATAGTTGATAACCAAACGCTTCTTCAACGTTCTTTTCAATATCTCAATGAATGTGTCTTCCATACCTTATCCCCTACTGAATCCCATATGAAGCTAGTTTTTTCTATCTATAATGTACTTCACACAAGGATAAAATGGATCATATACCAGGGTTAGTTATTGGTAACTTGTAAATTCCCATGAAGACTTTATTGAAACATTCTCTAATGTTTGTGGTCATGCGTCCATAACTCTTCCCATATTTATATGACAATTTCTATTTTTCTTTTGGAATTGGCATCATATAATCATACACTCCTTGAATATCCTTGCATTTTTTTCAAAAATTTCTTCAAGACATCATTGATCAGGATCATATGCTACATAGAAATGATCACATTTCACATAAATTATTTTTAACATTACAATGAAATAATAAAATATAATAAAGACATTGCATACCAAGCCACATGATTTCCTTCTTCATATGTACATTATGGAACTTTTTTCACATATTTCTAGAAATCTCTCTGATGTAGTACCGATGATTTTCATTTAGGGGTATCCATATATCACGATATACATTAATTTCCTCATTGATTGCATAATGCTGACCAAATATCAAATAGACACCCTAAATGTGGGTGAAATGGTTTTTTATACATGCCAAAAACCAACTCCATGATTTATAGTTTTCCTTTTCCACAAAAGAAATTTAATGTAGAAGAGGTGAGTGGTCTCAATCTTAGGGTTCCATAATTAACAATAAACCCAGTTATTTTCTATATAAAACGATAAATAAATATGTATGAAATTTTTGCTAAAAAATGTTGAAATGCATGGTAGGAATGCTAAAATAAATAATGAAATTGAACATGATATGGATCAAGTCGGTTATCTTGAGACAAATTTTTTTTTTATGAAGATGGAAGACAACATGGTCATTGAGTCTCAGTATGGCATGCAATTGTGGCAACACCCGATATGAGTCATCCCAATCACCATAGAACTTTATGATTGCCTTCTATTTCGTTTTTCATGCCTTATTATAGGAAATATTTTAAAAAAATGTTTTTTTAACCTCTCTTGTGCAAGGGATTTAGGAACATATTAGAATGTTCTAATTATATAATCGTCAATAAATTAAAAAAGATCAACATCCAATGAAGTATGATCATGTGTCAGGTTTGGCTGAACGCAAGTATGAGCTTCCTTAATCTTCAAAATTATCTAACCTCGAAATACAATGTCTGGAATCTACAATAATTTGCATATTTATAACAGCATATGATGTTTTTTTTTGGATTTATACATAAACTAAATATATTCATTTCCTCTCAATATGAAATCTTTTCAGTAAGTTTTTCTATGAATCTTTACTTGGAAAATCCCTTCAAATATAAAATTCTTTGTTCTGGTTAATAAACCTATATGGCCCCAGCCTTAAACCTTACTTAATCTTGAGTTATTACAAGATTACACATTGAGGATCTTTTCGGGTTTAGAGTTTTAGAGAATTAGATCATAAAACTTGCATTACATTCCACATATAAACAAAGTGGTTATATAAAGATAGTATTCTTCTTTCCCGTCAATGGAAACATATTTAAAATAAAACATGGATTCTTTCTTGACACTTCCTTGACACTACCACCATATCATGTACCTTTCCCTTGACCTGTGAAAAACATTTCAAAAAACAACTTGGGATGAGCATAAAAAGCTCAGGAAGGGATATAAAAATATGGAAAGGAAACATGGGAACAAATATACATAAGAATGAAATCATACTTTACCCGTAAAACATAATCACTTTAACATACCTCATTAAATCATGAATAAATCATAGAAATCATAAGACATAAAGGTAACTTGAGGCATTCATAACTTTCTTACGTAGGGAGTAACCCTCTTGGTTACATTTGGAATACCCATCACAGTATATTCCCTAAATCTCTTCGGAGAAACCTTAACGTTTCACTCCTTTGCATTACCCAATGCATTGGAGAGCTATATCAGTCTCACCCTCCCTTATTTTATCACGAAACCACTCGTCTTCATAATAATGCCCAAGAACCTCAACATAATCGTATCACATAAAACATGCATAAAGGAAACATAACATTTCCTCCATTAAATCACAAGATATCAATACAACACATTGATATAAAAACATTATAAAAACCATTGTCAATACCAAAATAAAAGAAAAGGAAAACATGGTATTTTTTTCTTTTTTAAAAAAAGGTATGGCTTGTAGAGGAAGCCGAAACTCAAATAATGGTTAGAGCAGCGGAGAAGTCGTTGTCACCGCATACGTATGACAAAAACATTCCCTTTTGTCATTTAGTAAACCCTTCATATAAAAAATCTTCCTTCTGAATAAACGTATAAGTCAAAGGGGTTTATACACCGTATAAAATAAGGTTGTGTATAAAACAAAATATGCCTCAATGAATGGAGATTGAGACGAAGTCCCATACCTCGGGTCCGACTTGACTCGGTCGTTCTTTAACCTCCTGAATAATAAACTTGAGTTAATTTCTACTTGTTTAAGAACCTTATTCAAGTTCCTTATTCCTTTTATATCACTTATTGCTATGTCATGAACACTGTGTAATTATTTAAGTTAATAATGGTCATTTTAACGATCATTGGTACTTGAGTCAAAAATAATCCCTTTATAATTACAAGTTGTTCATGTATCCATTATATCCAGAATGTTATTCATGATGTTGATATAATATATGTCATCTATATCCAGTAAATTCATGCATTTATAATATTACATAATCATTTTGAGGTAAGAAATGAAATGCACCGTTCATGGAGACGGTAAGCCGTACGTACACATGAAGGCTACTTTCATTTCTATTTCATATTTTATAGAATGGAATCATAATGATATAAAGGTATATTATAATTCCAGTATAATATCATATGTAATATAATAGTTCCATCCTTTATACATCCCACATAATCTATTTAACGAATCAAATCACTTTGAGGGGGCGGTAGTCCGCACTTCCTTAAATGAAGATATCGCGTTTACCCATAATGGAAACCATAAAGGTATTCCCAAAATGAAAAAATAAAGAAGCTTAATGAAAACATAAACATATTATATATCATATATAAATATAGTGACATCTTAATGGCCACATTTGAAGGTGTTAAAAGAATTTTGAACAATCATCATTTCGGGAGGCATAAATTCACCATCCACGGAAACAGTATGTCCTTTAACCATTAGATGTTGGTGTGTGTAAGTGTAGCTCGAATAATTATTATAAAAACATACTAGTATAATGAATATACTGGAGTTGTTACAAAATAAATGAATAAAAAGTGTTTAGGGGGTTGGAGAAGCAAAATAAAACAAAAGGACTCAAGTGAAGACGTTACCTTAAAATCGGGTAACTCCCTTTGGTTTGAGCTCAAAGGCTTCCTTGGGAAGACTTCTGCCCAAAGTGAGTCTTAGAGGAGTAAGAGAAGGATTTGGAGAGACAAAATGGGCAGGGGTTGGCCGAGCCAAAGGCTTTGGGAGTGTGGGTAAGGAGGTAGAGGTGGGGGCCTTTTATAAGAGGAGAGGAGGGGCACTCTTGGAATGTAAAGAAATGTTACTTTGTTTTAAAATGAGTTTCGGATTCAAAAGGTCCCAAATTTATATAATTCGAAGGTAAGGTGATAAGGGTTAGAAATCCACCTATCAGATAGGTTTTGGAGATGTGTAGTTCATAGATTTTACATTATCATTTCATTTTATTTAAATCCTTTATTAATGAGGTAATCGATGCATCATCATGATGTCATAAATAATTTAATTTATTTAAAGTCTAAAAATTATAAGAAAAAACTATTATGTAGGAAATATTTTTATCTTTCCAATTACTATTTATAATTAAAACTCTGACTTGTATAACCCCATGTACAAATTGTTTTAGTAAAACATCTCTTGTTTGTGTCATTTTTACTTTAACATTAAATAAAAAGTTATTTATGTCATTTCCCAACCAAAGTGGCTCCATGGGGTCCCCATGTTGACCCATGGATTTTCTTGGTCGGCCATGACACATCCAATGTAGGTAGTACATGTTTCAAGCTCATCTCATATTATTAAAACATTATTTTTACCTTAAACTACACTAATTACCACTAATCACGATTAAGAACATAAAAGTTACTATTCACCAAAAAATTATTTTAATATCATTGAACCACATTTTACTTCTTAATGACAACCATGTATGTCGGATTTTTGAAAATAAAATCACAGAAGTGGAAAAGTTTCATTTAAACGAAAAATCAGTTTCTTTAACTACCACTTAGTGGTTTCACTATTCATCAAAAATTGATGTTTTTCAAAAAGATAACAAAACTTCACCCTAAGCTATATTTGATATTCCGAATTCAAAAATGATTTCTATTTTACAAAATTCAAAACATGTAAGTGGCATTAATTAATTTAATAACTAATTCCCGCTATCATGACAAATAGCGTGTTTTTATGAAACAATAAGTATTAAAAGATTGACGCTAGTTTAAGTCCAATTTCAAAGTGAAATGATTCCAATGACCACTATTGGATTAAATGGTAGAAATATAATCTAATTTTATTTTAAAACCAATTCAAGAGATAATCTAATCATATAAACAAATTATATTAAAAAGCAGTTTTGATGTAAAATGCAGTATTTTTCACTATTCATTAAAAAATGAACATTGTCAGAAAAATACCAAAAATCCACACAAAGTAAATTTTGATATCCCATTCATAAATAATAATTTTATTTTGACAAACATAGCTTATAAAATTGTCAAAATATAGATTTAAAATTGGTTTTCCATTAAAAGGCATTAAAAAATCTTTTAAAAATATTAGTGTATTACATGCTTAAGATTAGATTTATTTTCCTTTTAAGCCTCTAAAACACTATCTAATTCATTAATAGACATAGATAAAAATATCTATTATTCCTTACTTACTTGGGATGTTACATCCTTCCCCCCTTTATAAAATTGCATCCCCACAATTTATTTACTTATCGAACAAATGGGGGTACTAATCTTTCATTGCATTTTCAGATTCCCATGTTGCCTCTTCCATCATGTGGTTTTTCCACAAAACCTTTACCTGATTAATCACCTTATTCCGTAACACTTGCTCCCTGTGGTCAGGAATCTGGACCAGTTGTTCCTCATAAGATAGGTTCTCTTCCAGCTGAACTACCTCTGGACTCAAAACATGAAATGGATCTGGCATGTACTTTCTCGGCATCGAAACATGAAAAAAATTGTGTACCTGAGATAAACTCAGAGGTAAAGACACTCCGTAAGCAACGGATCCAACTCACTCTATAATTACATATGGTCCAATGAACCTTGGACTTAGCTTTCCTTTCTTACCAAATCGCATCACACTTTTACATGTTGATACTTTGAGAAAAACATGATCACCTACCTCAAAAGAGAGATCCTTCCTCCTGTTGTTCGCATAACTCTTCTGCCTACTCTAAGCTGTTCTCATGTGTTTCTGTATCAGATAAACTTTTTCTGCCAACTCTCCTACCAATTCTGGTCCCATCAACTTCCTTTCACCCACTTCATCCCAGAAAGCTGGAGTTCGACACCGCTTCCCATATAATTCCTGAAATGGTTCCATCTGTATACTAGAATGAAAACTGTGATTATATGAAAATTCAACCAAAGAAAGATGTTGGTCCCAACTTCCCTGATAATCCATCGAACAAGCTCGTAGCATATCTTTCAAGGTCTTAATTGTTCATTCTGACTGCCCATCTGATTGAGGATGAAAAGCTGTACTAAAATTTAATTCAGTGCCCAACGACTTCTGAAGGCCTTTCCAAAAGTTAGAAGTGAACCTCGGATCACAATCAGATACAATGGAGAGAGAAACTCCATGTAACCTGAATATCTCTTTAAGATACAAACAGGAAAGTTTATCTAGGGAAAAAGTACCTCGTATAGCAATGGAATGATCAGATTTAGTCAAGCGATCAAAAATAACCCAGATTTCATTATTACCTCGAGATGTCTTTGGTAATCCCACAACAAAGTCCATGAATATATTCTCCCATTTCCACTCTGGAACTGGTAAAGGTTGTAGCATCCCTTTCGGTAACTTCCGCTCTGCTTTAACCTGGTGACATGTCAAACACTTCACAGTAAAATCAGCAATATCTCTTTTCATTCCATCCCACCAGTAATACTCCCGCCGATCTCTGTACCTCTTAGTACTGCCATGATTAACTAAAAACGGAGAACCATGAGCTTCACATAACAACTCTCTCTTAAACTGTAAATCACAAGTCACACACAATCTCTTCCCAAATATCAAAACAAAATCATTATCAATGTTGAATTCAGGCAACTTACCTTTCTGAACCAACTCTACCTTTTTTTGCAACTCACTGTCTTGCTTCTGTGCTTCCTTGATTCTATCTAATAGAGATGATCTCACTGATACCTAAAACAAAACAGAATAACTTTCTGCACCAACAACTTCTATTCCAAAGTTCATCAAATCCTTAACCAAAGGATCACGTTCCAAATGCAACATTGTTAATGAAGCATTACTTTTTCGACTCAAATCATCATCCACTTTATTTGCTTTTCCCGGATGGTAATGAATTGTACAATCATAATCCTTGATTAATTCCAGCCATCTCCTCTGTCTCATGTTTAACTCTTTCTGAGTGAATATATTCTTTAAAATTTTGTGATCAGTATATATTTCACACTTTACTCCATACAAATGATGTCTCCAAATTTTTAAAAAGAAAACAACAGCAGCTAATTCCAAATCATGTGTAGGGTAATTTACCTCATGAGTTTCCAACTGTCGTGAAGCATAATCAATAACCTGATCATTCTGCATTAGGATGCAAACAAGTCCTTTCAATGAAGCATCACTGTAGATAAGAAACTCACCATTCCTGGAAGACAGTGCCAAAATTGGAGCTTTCACCAATCTTCTTTTCGATTCCTGAAAAAAAATCATCACATTCTTTTGTCTAGATAAACTTAACACCCTTGCGAGTTATCTTAGTCATTGGACGAGATAGCTGTGAAAGATTTCTAACAAACCTTCGGTAATAGCCTGCCAAACCAAGGAAGCTACGAATCTCAGTTACATTTGTTGGTCTTGGCCAGTCTTCCACAACTTTTGTTTTTGCAGGATCAACAGTTATCCCATCTTTAGAAACAATGTGACCAAGGAAAAAAATTTGTTGCAACCAAAACTCACACTTGATGAATTTTCCATACAGTTTCTTTTATTTTAAGGTTTTCAAGATAACCATTAAATGTCTTTCATGCTCCTCTTTACTTTTAGAAAACACCAAAATATCATCAATGAAAACCACCACAAACTTAACCAAGAACTCATGAAAAATTCTATTCACTAAGTCCATGAATACAGAAGGTGCATTGGTTAGCCCAAAAGGCATTACTACAAATTCATAATGGCCATATCTTGTACGAAACGCAGTCTTCGGAATGTCTGCTTCCTTTACCTTCAGCTGATGGTACCCCGATCTCAAGTCAATCATTGAAAAATACTGAGCTCCCTGGAGCTGATCAAACAAATCATCGATATGAGGCAAAGGATATTTGTACTTAACGTCAATGTTATTCAAGGCTCTATAATCAATGCAATGTCTCATTAAACCATCTTTCTTCTTAACAAATAAAATAGGAGAACCCCACGGTGATGTGCTAGGTCGAATGAAACCTTTCTCTAATAAATCTTGAAATTGCTCCTTCAACTCTAAAAGTTCAATTTGAGCCATTTGATAAGGGGGTTTTGAAATTGGCTTAGCATCAGGAACTAAGTCAAAAGTAAATTCAACTTCCCGATCTGGTATTATTCCAGGCAACTCATCAGGAAAAACATCAGGATACTCATTTACCACTGGAACATCATTAATCTGAAGAGTTCCTTTATTTTCAACGATGTGTGCAAGGTAAAATTCATTTCCATCTTTTACAAGTTTCTCGGCCTCTTGATAAGTTATCAACAGTAAGGGTTCATTCTTGTACACAAACTGAAACCCTTTCTGAAAAGAAACTTCTTTATCTCTACAGTCAATCGTAGCATGGTAAATAGAGAGCCAATCCATACCCAGGATAACATCAAACCTTACTAGAGGTAGAACAATAAGGTTTGGATGTAGGTTCTTTCCACAGATAAGGATAGGAAGATTCTTATAATTTATTTTTGCCTCAACATTTCCCCCAGGTGTTTTTACCAAAAGTTCAGGAGTCATTTCTTGAGATGGTATTCCCATTTTACTAGAAACTTTTTCATAGATGAAAGAATGTGTAGACCCAGAATCAAACAACACACTGGAATAATCTGAAAAAACAAACAAAGTACCTGATACAACTTCATTTGATGGCCAGACATCTGCTGAAGTAGTTGCAAAGGATTTCACCACCCCTTTCTGCTTATAGTCTAACTTCTTCTCATCACTCAAGCTCTTTGTTGGACACTCGTTTGCATAGTGACCCATCTCATTGCACTTATAACATTTCACTAACTGTAAATCAAATTTGGACTTACCTTCACCTTGATCCTTTTCAGTGAAATCACGAGCCTTATGTCCCATCTTACCACATCGGCAGCACTTTCCAGAATTCAGAAGACATTCCCAATTATGCCTTTTTCCACATTTATCAAAAACTGGAAACTTAGTTTTCTTACCATCAGACTTTTTTGAAGAATTATTACCTTTCACCTGTCACCTCGGTCTCTTCTTCTGTTGGTTGTTATAGAACACTTGATCATCGACAAACTCCATTTCCACCTTCTCAACACATCGAACAAGCTTTTCATAATTTTTAAACTCACGAGAATCTAATGCCCTTTGATATTTTGGCTTTAATCCTGAGTAAAAACGATTGATTTTACTATCATGGTCTCGGATAAAATTTGGAGCATACCTTGCCAATCGAGTGAACCTTTGATCATAGGTAGCCACTGAGTCTTCCTCTTGCCTCAATTCCAAGAATTTCTTTTCCATCCTAAGTCGAACAGCCTTAGGAAAATACTTCTCAAGAAACATACCTTTGAATTCATCCCAGTCAAGAGCATCAATCCCATCGGCGTCCCTGATATTTTTAACCATAGACCACCACTGATCTGCCTCACCCTCCAAAAGGTAAATAGCAAGACTGACCTTTTTATTGTCTGAACACCCCATGACATCGAAAATATTCTCCAGTTCATTAATCCACCCTTCAGATAACACAGGGTCAGATGATCCTCTAGATGATGGGGGATGTTGCCTCATGAAATGTTCCACCACTAACATGTTCCTCTACAGTTGATCTGGCTGATCTCGTGCATGGATACCACCACCATTTATCGCTTGAGTCAACTGCGCCATTACTGCAAAAAACTGTTCAGTTCCAATTCTGACCATCTCAGGATGCTGATTCGGAAGGTTATTTCCTTCTGTATGCCTTCCTAGCACTGCTTCCCTGTTCCCACTGCGGAAAACCATTCTGAACAAACATGTCTTAAATGAAGCAACATGGTAATCTTCAAATACTATATCACTTAAATTTGACCATAAAAAAATATTTTTGGATCATCATTTAATAGAATTATAACTCCTAAAGTTATCTAAACTGACCTCTGATACCAACTATAAGGCCCCATACTTAAACCATACTTAATCTTGAGTTATTACAGGATTACACATTGAGGATCTTTTCGGGTTTAGAGTTTTAGAGAATTAGATCATAAAACTTGCATTACATTCCACATATAAACAAAGTGGTTACATAAAGATAGAATTCTTCTTTCCCATCAATGGAAACATATTTAAAATAAAACATGGATTCTTTCTTGACACTTCCTTGACACTTTCATCATATCATGTACCATTCCCTTGACCTATGAAAAACATTTCAAAAAAAACTTGGGATGAGCATAAAAAGCTCAGTAAGGGATATAAAAATATGGAAAGGAAACATGGGTACATATATACATAAGAATGAAATCATACTTTACCCATAAAACATAAGCACTTTAACATACCTCATCAAATCATGAATAAATCATAGAAGTCATAAGACATAAATGTAACTTGAGGTATTCATAACTTTCTTACGTAGGGAGTAACCCTCTTGGTTACGTTTGGAATACCCATCACAGTATATTCCCTAAATCTCTTCGGGGAAACCTTAACATTTCACTCCTTCGCGTTACCCAATGCATTGGAGAGCTATATCGGGCTCACCCTCCCTTAGTTTATCACGGAACCACCCGTCTTCATAATAATGCCCAAAAACCTCAACATAATCGTATCACATAAAACATACATAAAGGAATCATAACATTTCCACCATTCAATCACAATATATCAATACAACACATTGATATAAAAACATTATGAAAACCATTTTCAATACCAAAATAAATGAAAAGTAAAACATGGTATTTTTTTCATTTTTTAAAAAAGGCATGGCTTGTAGAGGAAGCCGAAACTCAAATAATGGTCACGGCGGTGGAGAAGTCGTTGTTTCCGCATACGTACGACAAAAACATTCCCTTTTTTCGTTTACTAAACTCTTCGTATTAAAAAGATTCCTTTTGAATAAACGTAAAAGTCAAAGGGGTTTATACACCGTATAAAAGAAGGTTGTGTATAAAACAAAATATGCCTCAATGAAAGGAGATTGAGACAAAGTCCCATACCTCGGGTCTGACTTGACTCGGTCGTACATTAATCTCCTAAATAATAAACATGAGTTAATTTCTACCTGTTTAAGAACATTTTTGAAGTTCATTATTCCTTTTATATCACTTATTTCCATGTCATTAACACTATGTAATTATTTAAGTTAATAACGGTCGTTTTAACGATCATTGGTACTTGAGTCAAAAATAAGCCCTTTATAATTACAATTTGTTCATGTATCCATTATATAAAGAATGGTATTCATGATGTAGATATCATATATGTCATATATATCCAGTACATTGATGCATTTATAATATTACATAATCATGTAGAGGTAATAAATGAAATGCACCGTTCATGGAGACGGTAAGCCATACGTACGCATGAACACTACTTTCATTTCTATTTCATATTTTATAGAATGGAATTATAATTATATAAAGGTATATTATAATTCCAGTATAATATCATATATAATATCATAGTTCCATCCTTTATACGTCCCACATACGGTATTTAACGAATCAAATCACTTTGAGGGGGTGGTAGTCCGCACTTCCTTAAATGAAGATATCGCGTTTATCCATAATAGAAACCATAAAGGTATGCCCAAAATGAAAAATAAATAAGCTTAAGGAAAACATAAACATATTATATATCATATATAAATATAGTTACATCTTAATGGCTACATTTGAAGGTGTTAAAAGAATGTTGAACAATCATCGTTTCGGGAGGCATAAATTCACCATCCACGGAAACAGTATGTCCTTTAACCATTAGATGTAGGTGTGTGTAATTTTAGCTCGAATCATTCTTATAAAAACATCCTAGTATATTGAAGATACTGTATTTGTTACAAATGAAATGAATAAAAAGAGTTTAGGGGGTTGGAGAAGCAAAATAAAACAAAAGGACTCAAGTGAAGACATTACAATAAAATCGGGTAACTCCCTTTGGTTTGAGCTCAAAGGCTTCCTTGGGAAAACTTCTGCCCAAATTCAGGCTTCAAAGAGTAATAGAGGGATGTGTAGAGACAAAATGGGAAGGTTTTGGCCGAGCCAAGGGCTTTGGGAGTGTGGGTAAGGAGGTAGAGGTGGGGGCCTTTTATAAGAGGAGAGGAGGGGCACTCTTGGAAAGTAAAGAAATGTTACTTTATTTTAAAATGATTTTCGGATTCAAAAGGTCCTACATTGATATAATTCAAGGGTAATGTGATAAGGGTTCGAAATCCACCCATCAAATAGGTTTTTGACATGTTTAGTTTATAAATTTTACATTATTATTTCATTTTATTTAAATCCTTTATTAATGAGGTAATCACTGCATCATCATGATGTCATAAATATTTTAATTTATTTATAGTATAAAAATTATAAAAAAAATACTCTGATGTAGGAAATCCTTTTATCCTTCCAATTACTATTTATAATAAAATATATGACTTGTATAACCCCATGTAAAAATTGTTTTAGTAAAACATCTCTTGTTTGTGTCATTTTTACTTTAACATTAAATAAAAAGTTATTTATGTCATTTCCCAACCAAAGTGGCTCCATGGGGTCCCCAAGTTGACCCACGGATATTATTGGTTGGCCATGACACATGAAATGAGGTTAGGACATGTTTCAAGCTCATCTCATATTATTAAAATATTATTTTTACCTTAAACTACACTAATTACCACTAATCGCGATTAAGAACTTAAAAGTTACTATTCACCTAAAAATTATTTTAATCTCATTGAACCAAATTTTACTTATTAATGACAACCATTTATGTCGTATTTTTGAAAATCAAATCACAGAAGTGGCAAAGTTTCATTTAAATGAAAAATCTGTTTCTTTAACTACCACTTAGTGGTTTCACTATTCATCAAAAATTGAAGTTTTTCAAAAAGATACCAAAACATCACCCTAAGATATATTTGATATTCTGAATTAAAAAATGATGTCTATTTTACAAAATTCAAAACATGTAAATTGCATTAATTAATTTAATAACTAATTCCCGATGTCATGACAAATAACGTGTTTTTATGAAACAATAAGTATCAAAAGATTGACACTAGTTTAAGTCCAATTTCAAAGTGAAATTGATTCCAATGACCACTATTGGATTAAATGGTAAAAATATATTCTAATTTCACTTTAAAAACAATTCAAAAGGTAATCTAATCATACAAATAAATTATATTAAAAAGCAGTTTGGATGTAAAATGCATTATTTTTCACTTTTCATTAAAAAATGATCATTGTCAGAAAAATACCAAAAATCCACACAAAGTGAATTTTTATGTCCCAATCATAAAGAATAATTTTATTTTGACAATCATAGCTTATAAAATTGTCAAAGTATAGATTTAAAAATTGGTTTCCATTAAAAGGCAGTAAAACAATCTTTTAAAAATATTAGTGTATGCCATGATTAAGATTGGATTTATTTTCCTTTTAAGCCTCTAAAACACTATCTAATTCATTAATAGACATAGATAAAAATATCTATTATTCATTACTTACTTGGGATGTTACAAAACCTATCCACTAAAACTCCAGGAAACATAGTTCTTGGTGTGAGAACCTTTTAGTTGAATTCAGGAAAATGAGATATCACTTCCAAACAAGATGCAAAGAGTGGGGGAGAATTTATTGTGGGCCGAGGATTCTATACAACTAATACATTTCTAGAAACAGCCTCCCCAAATTTGGTTTCTCCCTCCTCATTAACACCATTGTCTTCATCTATTCCATCATTAAAAAATAATCACTGGATGACATATTTATGTGTATATCTGATAGATCATCTTGGTTTTCCTCTTCTATATCATATATAGGGGCCTAAATGTTTTGGTAAAGACCTTATTCAACAACTATTTTAAGTCTAAATATTCATACAATTGGGAATATTTGAACATTACAAACCTCAACATATAACACCATCACGGAAAAATATTACCACTGGGAAAATAATTTTTTTTTCTTGTACCCACAGATCAGCATACGCCAATAGACAACCACAATGGCATAGTGTCACTGGGAATTGCAAATTACATTAGCTAATATACTTGATCTCTTAAATATGTCCTGGATTTAATCAACCATTATTTTTACCCTGATGTTCACTTTGGGTTACACAATCAGATTTCCTAATCATTTTTTTGGTTGTGTATTATAATAAGCTCCTTTTTTAGTATAAATAACATCCTCGTACCAGTAGACACAGGAAAACATGTCTCTCTATGTCAAATTTTTTTTGATCAAGATTATGATAGTGTAAATAATATTGAAAATGAGGTTTGACTATATAATCTTTATGATACTAAATTTTTAAACCATATTTTTATATCTTTAAATACAATACTAATGTTTCATTATATAAATTTTTATTAGAAAATAAGTCACAAATTGTTTTAGAAAATGAAGAAAAAAGATGAGAAAACATCAAATCAGTTTATTTATCGATGATAAACTGAAAATTAGGATCATATAATGTGAAATTGACAAGAAAAAACACATTAAATTACACATGAATTCTTCATAAAAGAGGAGAAATACCATTCCATTTTTTAACATAACAGAGTCTGGATGAGATGAATCTAAATTCAGAAGTAAAGTAAAATCCATCTTACTTTAAATTGGTAGCTAAATAAAATCATCCAAAAGGATGTAACTAACCTTTTAGTTTTCGAATGCTTTCTTCCTTCTAATGAAATCATCACCATATATGGAGGTCTTTCACTAGAATACCAAAAGATTTTTACAATTTTAAAGTTATGTACATTTATTTGGATGATCTTATTAAGATAACACATGGAAATAAGATGGATTTTACTCAACTTCTTAGGTCATGATCATCCCATCCAGACCCAGTTTTTTAACAATTTCATCGTCTTTTTAGTCTATTACAATGAAGTCCTGTGTTTTTTAATGGGTTTTTTCTTGTCCATTTCACTTTATATGATCATAATTTTTATTTTATCATGGATAAATAGACTTATTTTATGTTTTATATTCTTTTTACTCCAATATCCAAAACATTATGTAAATACTATTCATAATGAGGGTTAACCATATAATCTTTAGGATTCTAAAATTTTAGAACATATTATTATATCCTAAAATATGATAATAATGTGTTTTAATATAATTATTAATATTCCAAAATATGTATTTTAGTTCCTTGTATTGGAACATAAAAAACATATCCCCTGGGAGTGTAAAATCATTTGGGCTGCAAGGCCCATTTTTATGCACAAATTATCGATTGAGTCTAGATCAATACTGTGTGTTTGACTCCTCATGTACTAATCATGTTTTAATTATCATAAATCCTATTAAACATAGTTAAATCCATAAAATTATATCAAATCATGTGGAATTAATGTTAAAAGTATTTGCATGCTTTAAGATGATCCATTCACGATCTTAATTGATCTACATTAAGTTTAATTACTTTATACTATCCTTTATTTACTTTCATAATATCTTCTTTGAAAAATGATTAAGTCTTATCCATTCTATGTTCATAATTGCATAAGTCTGAATACATTTATCTTGAAAATTCTAAGACACCGTGAGTCTGCCAGTTGTTATGTATTTATGGCAATGTGAAGCAGACACCGTGAAGCAAACACTGTGAACATTGAGACACCATGACCATGAGACACCGTGTCCACGAGAAACCGTGACCATGAGACACCATGACCATGAGACACCGTGAACATGAGACACAGTTACCATGAGACACCGATACCATGAGATATTGTGACTATGAGACACCATGACCATGAAACACCATGACATTTAGTTATCATGACCAATCCAGACACCATGTGAAGGAGAAATCATTTAAATGACATAATGTGACACCGTTTCATAATATATTTTGTCATCTTTAAATTTAATCTCTAACGATCATATTTTAATATTATAATGCATTTACATAAATAATGTTTATTTGTATAAATATTATCTGACAGTACGAGGTATAAGGTGTAGAATACAAGCAACATGTCTACCCCAACACATGAAATTGAAGTTAAAAGAGTAGTGCGTACAAGAAAAAAATTAATGGTGTAAAATAGTGGTACCATGACATAATGAAAAAGATGGTGGGAGTGAATGTGAGACAATACATTTTGGAGAATTGGCTCATGCAACTTGATTCTGCGGAAGAACACACAAAGCATACTTGAATTCTAAGAAAATCTTCACGTTGTAGAACACCACGAAAAACACAAGCCGGATCTGTCTGTCTTACGACACTCTGTTTTCAAGGAGAGGAATCAGTCTCTGCATCTACTTCATCTCATAAGTCTAGAGCTGCAAAGACTATCTATCATAGAACTTTTAAACCATTATCAATCGTTCTGATCTATTGTGTATAATTTTATTAACTTTTGATCAGTGTGTGTTTCTGTATAATAACAAACTATTTCTCCTGAATCAAACTGAAGGATAAAAGATATACTTACTCAAACACTAATTTACCCTTGTGTATAAACATGGATAAGTGTGGAAGAGTTCCCTGTGTGGCCTGGTAGTTTGTACCCACGAATAACTGTGGAAGAGGTCCTTGTGTGGCCTGGACAGTCCTGTGTACTATTGTTAACTCTGATCCATGGTGTGGATCAAGTTTATTTATATAATCTTCTAGGGGGTATTTGATCACCAAGGGGAGTGGATTAGGTCTCGGCTTCAGACTGAACCACTTGTTTCATATCAAATATGCTACTTAATTTAGTCTTTTATATTTTACTGCTCTATTATGTAATTCAAAAATCATTAAATTTACTATGATAGTTAGTCTTGGAAAGAAGATACATATTTTGTCTTATTATAATAGCTTGAAAAGTAATATTAATAACTGATATTAAGATTACTGTGAACTAATCAATATTCTAAGAAGTTATTCAAATAGTGAAACTCTTATAACCATATTACCTTGACTAAATGGGTTGTATCTAATCTTTTGGGAAAATATTTTTTTACAGAAATTTTTATAGTTACTCAATTCACCCCTTCCCTCTTGAGTAATATACTCCAACAAACATTTGGTATCAGAGGATAGTTATTAGGACTCTGTGTAATATTATTCAACTATGATTGTAGTTGTACATTAAAGATCTGTAAATTTATGTTTTTTCTAAATTTCTATCTCTTTTAATGTAATACTTTATTATGGATAATATATTGGAAGGTGTTGCAACCAACAGACCACCATTCATTAATATAACCAATTATTCTTAATGGAAAATTAAAATGAAAGTGCTTTTGGAGAGTATGAGTTTTGAAATGTGGCCATTCATTAAAGATGAATATAAGATTCCAACTACTGGTAAAATCACATGGGATTAACCTACCAAAACGGCTTATAATAACAACTACAAAGCTATGAATTCTTTATACTACTCTTTATGAGATGAGAAATTTAATAGAATTTCTGCTTGTAAAACTACCCAGGAAATTTGGGATACCCTGTCTTTCACACAAGAAGGAACATCTAGTGTAAAATAAATGAGACTTAATACTTATACTTTTAAATATGATAATTTTATGATGAAACCTATTGAATCTATCTCTAACATGTATCTTAGGTTCATTGAGATTTTCAGCACAATGATCTCGCATGGATGAGAAGTCACTGCCAAGGAACAAATCATGATAATTCTCAGATGTCTACCAGACAGATGGTGGGGAACATCTGTCTCTATTATAGAATCACGCAACATCAGAAAACTACCTGCAAGGAACTCATTGGAAAATTGATGATGTATTAGGAAGAGATTAATGTCAATAAGGAAATGGAGGATGAACCCAAGAGGAAATCTGTTTCATTCAAGAACACCACCTCTATGCACAATGAAAAGTGTAATTGAATGCTTATATAAAATGTTCCAGTGATGAACCATCATCATCCGACAGTGATTAGGTAATTGCTAAATTAACCAGAAGATTTAAAAGATTTTACAACAAGAATAACCTTTTATGAAATCCTAACATCAATGGAAAATATGAACAATATGTAAATTGGTATAAGTAATGGAAAATAAGTGACAAGACTGATGAAATTGTCTACTATGAGTGTAATTAGAATGACATATCAAGGATGATTATCCAAAGATCAAGTAAAAAAAATAAATATGAAGACAAGGATAGGAAGAATAAAAATGCAATGAAAGCAACCTAGAGTGCTTATGAGGATAGTTCAATTGACTCTAGAACCTCACATGATGAACAGGAAAATAAAGCCAACATGTTTTTTTTGAAAAACACATTTGAGGAAACATTGCACTCCTCTGTACATAATTTAAACTATTCTGCAGATAAAAGTGACGCTAAAAATATGACCAATGAAGAAATTTTTGAATACTGTAACATGCTTGAGGAAACATGAATTGAAATAAAAGATATATATAAATCATTGAAGAAACAGCATGCTCTCACTATGACTATTAAATCTGAACTCAAAACTAAAAAAGTGAAAATTTCTCAACTGCTCAAAGAAATAAATGAATTAAAAATTTCTAATGAGCAATTGAAGAATGACCTAGAAAATGTTTAAAATAGGAAAAAATACCTTACTCAAATGCTAGGAAAATAAATTGCTTCTTAATAAAACACTGTCATTGGTTATCAAACTAAAAAAAGAAATATAGGTTGAACAAATTTTGCTTCAAGATCTAGGACATATAGTTTTACTCCCAGTTCTTGACACAAATTAACTAATTCAATTCATGATACATATTCTATTGTTTCATGTTTTTCTGGAACAAATAATGTTTTTTTTACAAATATTACGTAATGATTATACAAACCTTTGAGGAAAATATGGGTTCCCAAACCACTAATCACTAATATTACTGGACCCAAACAAGTATGGGTACCGAAATCTGTTTCTGCTTGATCATTTTGTAGGAAATCTACTTAAAGAGTTCCTATAAAATTCTGTGGTACATGGATAGTGGATATTCAAGGAACATGATACGAGAGTACTCATGCTTCAGAAATCTAATCAAAATAGTTGGAGGACATGTCATGTAACAACATGAGATTTTATAAGATACATTCTTTTTAATTTCATTCATATCTTCAATTGTACGACACACCAAGATTATCTTGCGCTATATGAAAAACTGTATTAGCTTGCAGTATACACAACACTTTTCTTGGCTCTTGTTACACACAATTTCAAGTTCGTTTGATAGAAGTTATTCTACGAAACATTGAGTGTATATATATATATATATATATTCAATGTATAAATAAAATATGGTTGGATTCTGTTATACACAACAAAAAAGGAGTTGTGCAGTACACGCAACCCTGACTTGGCTTGCATTACACGCAATCGCGACCTTCCCCGATAGCGTGTGTTGTACGCAATACCAGGTTTTACTAAACAATGATATATTATTATAATATAGTTATGAACTATCCTTTATGATTGTTAACTAAATTTTTAATTTTATAACATTATTATTTATCTTACACATTTCTAGAACATGGTATAAGAACAAAATAAATTTTTCGGGTAAAATAAGTATTTTTCAAAAAATGCAGTTTTGCCGCCTTTTGATGGCACACCCACTTTAAATCTAGTTTTTGATATGTTTATAAGTTCAATTTGACAAAATAAAATTCTTATTTGAATCAGGATATAAAAATTTACATTAGATAATGTTTTGATATTTTTCCGATAACTTTCATATTTTAATGAATAGTAAAAACACGCTATATTTTAATTAAAAACAACTTTTTTCATCATAATACCTTATGTGGTTAAATTATATTATTGAATGGTTTTAAAGTATAAATAGAATATATTTTTACAATTTAATATAATTTATGTCATTAGCATTGATTTTACCTTGAATTCATAGGTTAAATCAATTCAATCTTTTGCAATGTTTTTAAGAAAACCCCGTTTTCTTTCGACAACGGGATTAATTTTAATTTAATTTCTGCATCTTTTGTATACTGAATATGGAAAAATGGATTCCATATTTGGAATCAGTGGGTCCAAAGTATGTTAATAAGCTACTTTTTATTTTTTGGCTTTGTGAATAGTAACTACGGTAAATTTTATTTACTATAGTTAAAGGTAAATCGGGTAATTAAGGGTAAATATAAGATTATAAAATTACCCTAAAACATGGAAAAATACTATTTGATGGATAAAAGTAGACCCATATAACCTAAGGGTCTGATTAGATTCATTTTATAGACTTTTTTCCCTGAAAATAATTTATTTATTATTAAAACCAAAGAATGTGACAACATGTCACTTTCTTAAATCTTATAAGTATAATAATTTTACTTTAGATATAAACTTCATGAAACTTCATACATGAATAGTCTCTAGAAAGTTAATACAATTATCCACATCATAGGAATTTATTTAGAATTTTTATGGATTAAATAATTATCATTTATTATAACACAAAGATGATGCAGTAATTGTCTTATTAATGAAATAATGACATAATTGATGTTATAAATGCCCAAATAAATGTAATTTGAGACTTTTTATGACTTACATTAATTTTCTAGGTCCATATGACATGTTATGGTTGATATAATTAACTTGGTTCTAACTTATCATTCTGTTATGAATTTCATAAAAATCATGTACCAAATAGTGTCAAAATTGACATAAATTAGTTTTTAAAACAAATATTATATTATTAATTGTTATTTAATTCTCAAAAATCTAAGGTTCTTCCAAATGACTTATATAAGGATAGAGATATTAATAATAAACAACTTGGGGTTCGTTTGGCTTTTTATGGTATGTTTATTAACCATATAGTGTAAGAAAACAAAAAGACATGGTAAAAGTTAAATTATTTAACTTAGAGTTAAATCTAATTGATAAGGTTAAATTAACAACCTAAACTTCACTAAATCCTATTGGATGAGAGGATTTATACCCATACCCACTTTAGCTTCGAGATAAGACCCTTTGGAACCATTATAAACCGAATTTGACCTTAATATAAAATAATATTTTGAGATTTTCCAAAGGTGCCCCTCTCCTCCCTTATAAAAGGGCACCTCCTCCCCCTCTTCCTCACACCACTTTGAGCCTTCAAGCTCGGCCAACCCCTGAAAAAATATTTTCTACACTTCCCTAGTATCATCCTAGAGGTCCTGGTCTTCTTCAAAGACCATCCTTAGTTCTTTAAGTGGAGGTTAAGTGAAGGCGTGTCAAAAAGAGGTAATATCCATTACCGATCTTTTTCAATTTCTTTCTTCTTCAACATCTTCTTATTTAGTTGTTTCATGGTAAAGTAATGACATTATTCTTTCTTATATACTGATTGTTATTATAAATATGTAACAACTCTAATTAACCTTTTATCCATCCTACGGAAAAAGGAAATCATTGTGCGTGCATACATATGGAATACCGTCTCCACGCCGTGGTGTAATCTATTTTCCTCCACCACTTTAATTGGATGGGTATAATGGTGTAATGAGTAACTATATATGATTATTATAAAGTGATATTGATACTTAAATATTATACATACACTTCAACACAATTCCACGACCAAGGGAATGATATCATCGCTTGTGCGTACGTACGGACTACCGTCTCCACGACGCGATGAGATTCATTATCCATGTTAACCATTCCAGAATGATTATAAAGTATATATAATGAATAATAATGAAATATATTACATGGTAAATCTACTGGATTTATGTATATATATATATGTATTTCATCTACTTACTTCCATTCAAGACAATAAGGAAAGGAAAACAGCGTTCATGCGTACGTACGGACTACCCTCTCCATGAACGGTGTGTTTCATTTCATTTATCTATCTATTATATATATATATATATACTGAATATATATGATATATAAATCATGTTTTACATTCTGGAAGTAATAAAATTATTATATAAGTAATAATAATGTCAAGAACAACAAGTCCAAACACCTACGATAAATGAAACGATTTTACCCAAAACGCTTTTTAACATGGAATTTACAAAAGAACGGGTAATATAAAGTCATAAGTGAACCATATATGATATCATAACAATGAATATGATTCTGTAATAAGTTAATGACATTATTTAAATCATTATACAGGATGTTCGGATACGTACAAAGCATATCGGACATAAGGTAAGGGAAATATCACAATCTCATTTTTATCCGAGATTGTTTATACATTAGTATTTACTGGGGTGTATTTTATCATCCACATCCATGTTTCCTCAATATGTAATATTATTTCAATCCACATACAATTATTTAAATCCAATTTTACCCTTCGGTGAGTTTTTAGTAAAAGATATGAAAGGAATCTTTTGTCGTTTTTCGTACAAGGTACTTTTTGACTTTTTCGACAAAAGTACGAAGAATGTTTTTTTTAACTTATACAACATGAATGGATTTTTAAAACATTATTTCCAAAAAGATTACTTTACAAGTTTTCAAGTTTATTTTTAATCAATTTCTTTAGTTTAAAATTGTATGACATGTTAAGAATGGAAAAGTGTTTTTGAAGTAGAAATGATATTTTCCTCAAGAATGGAGTTCAAGTGTTTTATCAAAATTATTTTCCATCTATGATAATAAAGGGTTATGTTTTTATCCCTATTATTACATTGATTTGATTATGTTATGATGGAATTATTTTTATGAATTCCTTTATCTTATATGAATTGTTTTATTATGTCATGATGTTTAAGATTCCCATTTGTATTACATGGGTTATGCAATGATGTATGATTTATGATTTTGTGGCACACATAAGAATGGTATCATTATGAGATGGGTGGGACCTATATCTCCCTCCAATTCATTGGGTAAAGATTTTATATCTCATGAGATAGACATGGCTGGAACGGTAGGTTATACCGGTTCAGTGAAACAGGACTGAAACGAGGAGTGAACTCGGTTCAGAAAGGGACTTTGTCCACTAAGATAGTCTTGGCAATGAGTCTTGACTAATAAGAAATGATTCTATATGATTATATGTGTATGCCACAAAGTTTCATGTTTTAAGTTATGATTATTGGGATTACATTTCACTACTATGATTTATCCCATGTCATGAAATTATGATCTCTTTTGCAGGTTAAGATTTCCAAAAGATATGATCTTATGAATATGACGTGATTGATATTTCTTTTTTTTTTACCCTTACTGAGAATTTGAGCTCACCCTTTTATGTTTTCTTTTCCCCAGGACATAAAGAAAGGATTTAGTTTTTTTTTAAAAAAGAATATCTTTATGGGAGATGTTCAAGATCTTTCACCACGATTAGAAGATTATATTCCGAGTTTCCAAAGACACTAAACTATTACGGTACTTGTGTGTGTGTTTTTGTTATGTACTAAGTATTCCGAAAAAGTAATGTAATGTCTATGTACGTCAAGTTTCGGGTCTCTACATTTCACATTTAGTGACAATGCCCAAGGAAAGATAATTATCCTCGACCAAATTGGTAATTCTAACTCAGTTTTAATTTCTAAAGTACTATTTTTTTATGGATTAAAATATAATTTTCTCAGTATCTCACAATTATGTGATTATTGATTTCATGTTAAATTTAAAAATAATGCTTGTAAATTTTTTAATTCTAATGATGAATTAGTGTTTTCTTCTTTAAGAAATGAAAATTTTTACTCGGTTAACATAGATTCCTTAGCTTCTCAGAATGTTTCATGCTTAATGGTATTTCATAAAGAGTCCGGGCTCTGGCATAGGAGACTGGGACACTGTAATGTTCACTCCCTTAGAAAGATAACTAGAAAAATACATAGTTAAAGACTTACCCCAACTGGAGTTTCCAAATGAAAATGTGTGTAATCCTTATTAAAAGGGAAAAACACAATGCTTCCTTCAAACCAAATAAAGAAGTGTCAACTTCTCAACCCCTCGAACTGGTTCACATGGATTTGTTTGGACTATCTAGATTTTGTATCTTAAATGGGAAGCACTATGTATATGTTCTTATAGATGAATTTTCTAGATGTACTTGGAATTTCCTTCTGGATCAAAAAAGTGAAGCATGATATTATTTTACTAAATATGAAAAATCTGTAGAAACTCTTAATGGACATAGATTTAAATCCTTAAGTAGTGATCTTGGTCGTGAGTATGAATATCAAGAGTTTGAATCCTTTTCCTCTCAAAATGTTTATAGTCACAATTTCTATTCCCCTAGAACACCTCAACCGATTTGATTTTTAGAGAGAAGAAATAGGACCCTACAAGAGATAGCTCAAACAATGCTTAGTCAATATGACATACCTATTCATTTTTGGGCTAAAGTTGTCAATGCAGCATGCTACATAATCAATAGAGTGTTGATCCTACCTATTCTTAAGAGAAATTATTATGAATTATGGAACAATAGAAACACCAAGGTTAACTATTTCCATGATTTTGGTTGTAATGTCTATATCCTTAATACTAATGACAATATTGACAAATTTTCATCCAAAAGTGATGAAGGTATCGTTTTAGGATATTCCTTACCTAGTAATTCCTATAGAGTGTTCAATAAAAGAAATAATTATGTGGAAAAATATGTTCATGAAAAATTTGATGAAATGGATCCACAAGAGCCTGAAATCATTCTAGTGAACCTGGAGGAAGATGTATCAAATCAGAAAAATTAATCCAAAATCTTTAGACCAATCTGTGAAAAGATATGTGAATACATCAAGTTCTAGAAATTCCTTAAAATCACATCACAATGATCCTGAATTTGTTGATGTTTCTGAAATCACTTGTCCTTCCATTTCAAGAGCAGTTAGAACTCATAAGAACCATCCCTTAGATGTTGTTATAGGAGACATAGACAAAAGACCAAAAACTCGAGCTTCTGTTAGAAATCAGGTAGAACATCAAGTTTTCTTGTCACAACATGAACCTAAAAACATTATTGATGCTATCAATGATAAATTTTGGGTGATGTCTATTCATGAAGAGCTTAATCAGTTTGAAAGGAACAAAGATTCTAAACTTGTTGAAATACCTAAGGAAACATTCACCATAGGCACAAAATGGGTGTTCATATTAAGGTAAATAAAGCTCGTAAAATAGTTAGAAACAAGGCTAGATTAGTTGCACAAGGCTATATTCAAGATGAATGAATTGATAATGAAGATAAATTTGCACCAGAAGCAATACTTGAAGCCTTCAGAATCATACTTTCCTGTGCTACACATCTGTATTTGAAACTATATCAAAGGGATGTTAAAAGTGCATTCTTTAATGGGTATATAGTTGAAAATGTGTTTTTTGAACAACCCCCTAGTTTTACAAACCCCAATTTTCGAAATCATATATTTAAACGATCATAAGATTTATATTCTTAAAAGAAAGTTCCAATAGCTTGGTATGATATGTTGAGTACTTTTCTTATTTCCAAAAATTTTACAAAAGGAATAGTTGATCCTACCCTTTTATAAAATTAATTTCTAATGATGTTTTCGTTTTTCAAATCTATGTAGATGATATTATTTTTGGACCTTCAAAATATTTTTTATGTGTTGATTTTTCTAAAATGATGCAAAATGAATTTGAAATGAGTTTAATGGGTGAACTAAAATTCTTTCTAGGATTTCAAATATTTCAAAATAATGATTGAATTATTTTTTCCCAAAGTAAATAAACTATATTTCTTCTAAAACATTTGGTTTGGATAGCACTAAAAGTAGTGACACTCCCATGAGTACCACTTGTAAGTTGGATCTTGATGAAGATATAAAATCTGTTGATTGAACCACTTATAGAGGAATTATTGGAAGTTTACTCTACTTAACTGCCAGTCGACCTGAAATTATGTTTATTGTGGGCATGTGTGTTCATTTTCAAGAACATCCTATGGAATCACAATTAAATTCTGAAAAGATAATTTTTATATACCTCAAGCATTCAACCAATCGGGACTATTCTATAATTTAGGACAATCATTTGACCTGGTTATTCTGATGATGACTTCAGTGGCTCTAATTTAGAGAGAAAAAAGAACCTCTAGAACATTTCACACTTTAGGAAAGTCACTAGTATCAGGGTGTAGTATGAAACAAAATTCTGTTTCATTATTCGCTGTAGAAGTTGAATACATAGCTGCTGGCAGTTGTTGTGCACAAATTTTGTGGATGAAATATACATTACTTGATTATGGATATCAATTCTGGTATGTACCTATAAACTTTGACAACACGAGTGCTATTAAAAACTCTAAAAATATTGTTTCACATTCTAGAAAAAATCATATTGATGTAAGACATCAGATTTTGAGAGATCATTATCAAAAGGCTTATATCACTTTTGAAATCATTGGTACTGAGTATCAGCTTGCTGATATATTCATCTAACCACTAAATTCTGAGAGAATCGACTACACCATACATGAACAAGGCATGATAAACCTCAAATAGATATCATACTATTTCATGTCTTACTATTCTATATTTTACTATTTCATGCTTAAGGTCTCACAGTTAGTGCTTCATGTTTACTGTCTCACCGTAACGCTCAGCTACTGTCTCATCGTATTACTGTCTCGCCGTGAAGTTCATGTTTTCTGTCTCATCATAATACTCAGTGACTATCTCACCATAAAATTCATTCTATGTCTCACCGTAATGATTCTTTATTATTTTGTTAATTAAAAAATATATTTTATTGATTATCCTTTTCACATTTATTGTTTTCATGCACATTTACTTTTGTGACGTTTGGTATTCCTAAATGATAAAGTAAATAATGTATCACTCGATTCTTCACTCGGTCTTTCTTTTATTCACTCAGTTAGAACCCTTCTTCAAATCTAAATCCCTTCTCTCTCTCTCTCTCTCTCTCGAACATTCGGTGGATACCTAGGATTAAGCGCCCTTCATCATTGACTCATGAGACGCGTAGCGTAAAGAAGAAGAAAATTGCACCAAATCTAGAACCCGAAGGTCCTCTAAATCCAAATCTAGAAAACCGAGTTGTTGTACATGAAAAAGAGGTTTTACCTAATTGGATAATGTCAAGTAAGTATTTGGGTTTAAAATTTTTAGAACAAAAAGTCTGGTTAGAGTGGTTTTCGAATGAAGACAGACCTATCTATCCTAATTTGGTAGCTCAGGTTTATCAATATTTTCATTTCTCCTTTGATTTTGAAGATTTTTATGTCATTTGAAGCAGGATCAATTCGCAGAAATTCTCATTCTCTTCGAGGTTTTGGGCTGAATGCCTTATGATACCTCATGAGAGAATCTGTGAGGATTATCAGAGAGGACCTCAACCTTAACCCGAATTCTTTTATCTGGAGGATGCGTTGAAATCCTTAACTGGAAATGGCACCAAGAGGAGAGTTATTTCTGCTGAACTAGATAGAGAATCACAACTTCTGTTTTTGTTTATACAGAAAATGGTTATCTCCATTAAAGTTAATTTTTCTATTTTGAAATATCAGAACGTGTTTCTAATCCACCTTATGAAAAATGGGCATAAGATCAACCTTTTCAAGTATATCCTTCACCATATGTGTGAGCTGATCAAAGCCACATCCATGTCAACTTCCCTATTTTACTCTTGTCTTATCTCAATCATGTATCATGCCAAAGGAATGGCTGGGCCAAATAAGGATGTAATTAAGGATTGTGAATTATGCCTCTCAAAAGCCACTATCAAGAGAATGAAGACAAATTGGAATCCTAGGAAAAAGGAATGGGTGGAAGACAATGATAGTGTTTATGAGGAATTCAATCCAGTGGAACATCCCAAAAGACAGAGAAATATTTTTGATCTTGGTTTTGAACTAGATGAGGTTGTTGAGTACTCTTCTAAAGAAAAATAAGAAGAGGTTGTCGCTCCCCCTAGAGAAACTGTTTATTTTGAGGAAGATAGTACACCTGTTGATCATGATGTTCTTGAGGAAGAAGTCTCTTCTCATAAATATGCTATTATCTGGAATATCAACCCGAGGGTGAAAAGGAATTTGTTTCCAAAGAAACTGACCCGAATATTAGGGAAGAAACTAGAGTGGAAGAGATACATTGTATTCCAGAAGCAAATATTGAGGAACTCCATGTGGAAAAATTCACTCCTGAAATCATCCTTTTGGCTAAAGAAAGGATGGAGCTATCTTATCATCTCGCTAGGCAGGAAATGGGTGACGAACCAAGAGTTGTTTTTTTGTATTTAGATCAAGAACCTAATCCTATCAGTACTGAGAACGATGAAACTATTGAGGGAGAGCATCCCACAAATCTGGAATATCTTAAAGTACCAAATCCGGTTGATCTGAACACTATAGACACTCAATATTAGTTTCCCAGTTTCTATGACGTGGATGACTCTTAGCAATTCTCACCAAAAGGCTTTGGCCATTCCTTTTTGATCTAGTTAAAATAAATCTAATATATCCCCTAAAGAGGGACCTAAAATTGTATCAATACCTATTTCTGAACCTTCATCAGACCAATAATCTTTGGTTAGTAAGGATCATATAAATGAATTAGGTACTACCCTCTTGTATGGTGTTGAAAAAGTCCTGAATTCCCAACCTGCTCTTGTGACACATCTATTTGAGAAATATGCCTCTTTATTATAAGGGAACGTTATTTGGTAGATTCAACCTAAAACGCTTCATGAGATTCATGAAGATAGAGTTGAAATTAGGATACTGAGTGATGAAGTGAAGACTCTGAGAGGTATGATCAATGAAATATAGAAAGAAATGCATTCTAGACCAAATCAGGTTTCTCATCCTTTATAACATGTTGTTACTCAAATCCAACATGTTTTTCGGGCTCAGATTCAAAATTATTTATCTTCCTTAGATGAAAATGTCAGGGAATGAAACCACCAGATCATGAAGGAGATGAGAGATCTTGTTGTAAATCTTAACAAACTCACTGATGAGTATACGGGATGTCTTCCAAATTTTTTGAACCAACTGAAATCTCTAAACACCACTTTAAATGCTTCTAAAGTCACTTTTCAATCCTATAATCCTTCTTTAGACAGTGACCTACTCAGAATAGTGGTCAAAGAATAGCTTCAGACTATGTTTACTAGTTTCAATGCAGCTATTCTCTCTGACATTAACAAGAATAGTGACATAGTTCTTGATGTAGTAAAAACCTAATAAAAAATTGCTAATGATGTTCTGCAAGAGATTTCTATGAAATTGGATTTATACTACAACAAAATCTTCTCAAATATTGATATGAAAAATAATTTCAAGTATCTTGTGGAAAATCTGTGGATTCCTCCTGTGACTCAAGATTTCAAGACCCAACTCCGAAAGCTCACCGAGTTCACTCGATTGTTGGACCTGTTTATAGCGAACAATGATGATTTTGACAAAGCCATGAAGTATGGTGCGGAGATTATTCGGATTTAATTAAGTTTCTAAGGAATTACCTTCATGTACACAGTACAACCATTGTTGCTCCTACGACTAATCCTCTGAGATCTATTCTGTCAACCATCACCTCTACCATAGCCTCCACCACAATGTCTATCCGCCAAGAACTAAGTCAAATCTGGACTAGGATCCTTGATCAACAAATTCCTCCATCTTCTAACACTCCTACTCTCGATCCATATTTTTTTGAAGGCCTTCATTTACCTTCTCTATCAACCACCTCACTCCCTTATTCTACCTCAACCTCTGGTCATATGGCTACCTCTTCTGATACTACTGATAAAGGAAATGAGAAGGCCATCCCCTAAGTAAGAATAGTGATTACTCTTTTTTATAAGAATGATGTTGCTTTTTCTCTTTTCTATTTGTACCAAACCTTGTTTTCATTAATGAAATGTGAACTTTTTCGTGACTCCCCTTATTCCATCCTTTTTAGATAATCCCAAAGGGGGATAAACCTCTATATGTTAGAAAAATATCTATATGTTTGAAATTTAACTTATCTATTTATCTATAGTTGACTCATATATACACATTAAATCTACATACTTTGTGATCATCAAAAATGGGGAGATTGTTGGACTCATTATGTACTAATCATGTTTAAATGATCACAAATCCTATTCAACCTGGTTAAATCTATAAAATTATTTCAAATCATGTGTATTAATGTTTAAAGTATTCTCATGATTTAAGAAGAGCCACTAAAGATCTTAATTCCTCTATATTTAGTTTAATTACTTTATACTATCCTTGATTTACTTTTTTAATATCTTCTTGGACAAATGATTAAGTCTAATCCATTCTATGATCATCATTGATTAAGTCTGAATGCAGTTTTCTTGAAAAGTCAATGACACTGAGTCTGCCAGGGGTTATGTATTTCTAGAAAATTGAAGTAGACACCGTGAAGTAGACACCGTGAACCTTGAGACACCGTGGCCATGAGAAACTGTGACCATGAGACATCGTGACCATGAGACACCATGACCATGAGACACTGTGGCCATGAGACACCATGACCAAGGGACATCGTGAACATGAGTAACTGTGACCAAGAGACACTGTGACCGCGAGACACCTTGACCATGAGACACCGTGACATTCAAACATTGTGACCAAACCAGACACCATGTGAAGGAGACACTATTTCCAGGACATACAATGACAATGTATCGTAATATATTTTTTTTTCATTCAATTTAATCTCTAACGGTCATATTTGAAGATTTTAATGCACTGACATAATTAGTGTTTCTTTGTAGACATATTATCGGACAGTACAAGGTATGAAGTGCAGAATACAAGCAAGCTGTCAACCCCAACACAAGAACTATAAGATAAAAGAGTACTGCAACCATGAAACAAATGACGGGTGAAAAAAAAGTGGTAGAACGACACAAAGAACAAGCTGGTGGGCGTGAACGTTAGACCAATATACATTTTGGATAATTGGCTCATGCAACTCGATTCTACTGAAGAACACATGAAGCATACATGAATCTCAAGAACATATTCGTGTTGTAGAACAGCACGCAGAACACAAGCTGAATCTCTCTGTCTTACGACACTCTGTTTTCTAGATGAGGACTCATGTTCTGCATCTACTTCATCTTAGAAGTCAAGAGATTCAAAGACTAACACATAGAGCACTTCTAAACCTACCTCAAAAATTCGGCTCTATTGTCTATCATTTTATTAACATTCAAGTAGTGTGGGTTTTTGTATAATAACACACTATGTCTCCTTGTCTCCTGCATCAAACTGAAGGATACAAGCTATCCTTGCTCAAACACTCATTTACCCTTGTCTATACCCACAGATAAGTGTGCGAGAGGTCCCATGTGTGTCCTGGTAGTTTGTACCCACGAAGAACTTTGGAAGTGGTCCCTTTGTGGCCTGGATTGTCTAGCGTACTGTTATTAACCATGATCTAGGGTTTGGATCAAGTTTATTTATATAATCTTCTTGGAGGCAGGTGATCACCAAGTGGAGTGTATTAGGTCTTAGCTTGTGACTATACCACTTGTTTCATATCTGTTTTTCTTCTTAATTTAGTCTTCATTGTTTTACTGCTCTATTGTATAATTCAGAAATTACTAAAGTTACTTTGATAGATAGTCTTGTAAAGAAGTTATATTGTTTTGCCTTTGTAGAATTGCTTCAAAATTAATACTAATAACGGATATTATGATTAATAAGATCTAATAAATCTTCAAAGAAGTTATTCAAACAGTCAAAAACTTATAACCGTATAACCTTGATTAATTGGGTTGTATCTAATCTTTTGGGGAAATATTTTTTAAAATGAAATATTTATAGTTACTTAATTCACCCATCCCCTCTTGAGTAATCTACTCCGACCAATACTGTGTTTTCAGGTTTTACCCCTAGGTACATCTGTGCCAGAGCCGCATCCACTTGTAGTATCAAGATAGGGATTTGGATTCTTAGACAACCACATAATCATCATGCTACCAAAATTTTAGAATGTTTTCATATATCCATAAATATGAATCTAATGTTTTGTAGTAAAATTTTTACCTTTACTGAAGGTAGATTCAATTGTTTATAAAGAGAATGTGATTCATCTAAAACATATCCATTCACATTAACAAAACATGTTTGCAATAAGTTATGAATCATCTAAATCAAAGGTGTAACAAATCATGTGTGCAGTTAAGACTTTTTGTCATCCATTTATTCATCTATCATCCTATGTTTATTATATGTTAATACAATGTTAATAATTCATTAATCATTAGTTATTTATTTTTTAATCATTGGTTAGTACTTTGTTAATCATTGGTTAATAATTATTTAATCATTACTTAATCATTAGTTAATCATTCATTAATCACCCTTTAATAATTCCCTAATCATTCTTTAATCAATAATTAATCATTACCTAATATATATTTAATCATTATTTAATCATTAGTTAATCATTAGTAAATAATTAGTTAATCATTAGTTAATAATTCTTTAAGCATTCCTTAATCATTCCATAATGATTAGTTAAACACTAGTTTATAATTATTTAATAATACGGTAATCCTTCCTTTATCATTCCTTAATAATTACTTAATTATTATTTAATGATTACTTAGTCATTAGTTAATCATTAGTTAATAATTCCTTAATCATTACTTAATAATTCTTTATTCATTCCTTAATCATTCTTTAATCATACCTTAATCATTCCTTAAACATTACCTAATCATTAGTTAATAATTATTTAATAGATATTTATTCATTCATTAATAATTATTTAATCATGAGGTAATAATTAGTTAATCATTTCTTAATCATTCTTTAATCATTAGTTAATCATTAGTTAATCATTATTTATTCATTATTTGTTCATTATTTATTCATTAAATAATCATTTTTAATCATTCCTTTATCATTCTTTAATCATTCCTTTATCATTCGTTAATCATTCCATAATCATTAATTAATCATTACTTAGTCATTAGGAAATAAATCCTTCATCATTATTTATTCATTAGTTAATCCTTACACAATCATTAGTTAGTCATAATTTAATCATTAATTAATCCTTAGTTAATCAGTAGTTGACCAGTAGTTAATAATTACTAAATCAATAGTTAATCATTCTATAATAATTACTTAATAATTAATTAATTATTAGTTAATCAATATTTAATCATTTTTTAACCATTCATTATTCATTCATTATTCATTACATAATATTTAGTGAAACATTACTTCATCCTTAATTAGTTATGCCTGAATAATTATTTAATCATATAGTATTCATTGGTAAATTATTATTATCTAATCATTATATATAATCATTATTTAATCCAATTTTAATCATTAGTTATTCCAAACTTAATCATTAATAATGATAACTATTGTTTTTAAACTATATATAACTAACTAAACTACAAAATAAAAAACATATTTAGAAGTAACTGAAAAATAAATTAAATAAATACATAAATTTTAAATGAATTAAAAGATACCTCTAAATAATTATTTGAAAAAAAATCAGCACTTTTTTAAGACCATCACAACCACCATGCACAAAGGAAGATTATTTTAGAGAGAGGGAGATAGGAATTTAGAGGGGGGATAAATTTTTAAGTGAGGATGGGTGTCCTTTTATAAGAACTTTATAGAAAGGTAGTACCCCTTGTTCCATTCTCCTTTACATTAACCGAAAGGCAAACACACTTGGGCAGTCTTTCTCTTTACTTTCAGAGAAAGGTGATCACCCCTCAACCACCTTTTCAATTTCATCAATCCACATTGATTAGAGGAAAAGGTGGTACTCCCACTTCTTCATTTCAATAAAAGGGAAGGTGGTAAGGCCCTTTCTTCCATTCCGATATAGATTTCAAAAAACATTTAACCCTCTCTTATTTAGTTATTTCCCTTATTCAGAAAACATATAAAAACTATCTACAAAACAAAGGTATGTATCTCTATATATGTCTCTTAAAACATCCTTAATCTTTATAAACTCCCGTAACATAAAACCAAAAAATTCAAGTCAATATATTTGAAAATATGATCATTCTTAAAATCATAAACTCAATGATGGTATCCATAACTCTTATGTTAATCTTAAATTAAGACATATATGCATCCAAAAATAACACAATCCATATATGTTTTATAATTCTTATAACTAAAATACAAATATGGAAATACTTCCAAAACATAATTAATGAATGCAAATACATACACAATTCAATACATTCACTTCATCAACTGGAATAACTTATGTATTTACATGGTCTAGGGTCTGACCCTTAATTTAGAGCATTGTATCAGATAATTCCCAAGTTCACCATATAAAGAAATTGAAATTCTCAAAAAAAAATCCGCTCTATGTACTTATTTTCCACATAGATAACATCTTACCCTCTATTTGAGATATACTTATAGGTTCCTCTTCCCACATTATTGACATGTAGGAAGCTGAATCTTCCTTCATTTGTGTTCATTAATAGATGAACATTCATAAAATTTCATGACAATATTATTTTGTGATTTGGAAATATCACTGAAGTTTACATTATTAATCGTATGTTGCGATTATAGAGTATTCATAACTAGGAAATTTATTTACCCAATCATCATCGAATATGGATGCTCATAATAAAATAATTTTCCATAAAATTTGATGTTAACATGATTTCATCTAGTTCCATCCATTGAAACTAACAAAAAATACTAGTATGAGCAATAATAATTATAGTGGGGAACCATATAGTTAAGAAAAAATCACTTATAATATGTCTAAATCATGACACCATATTTTTAATATATGAAACATTATGTTTATCCTTGTTTATCCATGGTCATTATTTAAATCATTCATTCTGGTTTGTAATGAGTTTTTTGAATTTCCAAATCATATCACTAATAAGGGTCCAACCAAGTGTGAATCCAGGTCTATTTTCATGCAATAAGTGATGATCGAGTCCATCCCAATGTAACCTTTTCATAGTTATCATCCTTAGGAACCTCCATACTAGATCCACCTCCATATAAAGTATCTAGATATGGATGTAATTTCTTGAGACCCATGTGCTCAATCCTTTACCAAAATCTCATGACATTTTCCTATACATTGAATAAATTTTAAACTTATCCATGGCTATATCCCTAAAAATAACCTTATAAATATCCATAAAGATATCACTAAATTTTTCTCATCCATGTTGCAAAAGGATTGATAATCCTCCCACTGATAAAAACTATAATAAACAATATTTTCATACAGTAACATCAAATATTTTATGATTAATATTCAATAAATTTCATAAAAACATGACAAAACAATTATAATAGTTTAATTTATATTGAAAATAGAAATATAATCCTTTTATTTCTTGAAAGATCTTCAAAATCTCCCACAAATATCATATAACATATTACACCTCATAGGAATACCATACCTAAACCTTTCTTCATAACATATTGATGGAAACATAATAAAGGGTTAGATCATATGCTCAGTAAGGGTAAACCTAATAGATATCAATATATGATCATAAAGATAATAATAATTGTATATTATCATGAAAATATCTTATAATGATCATAACCAACCCATCATTGATCATAAACATAATTCATGGAATAAAACAATATTATTTATATAAACATGGACCATAAGAATGATAAATCATCATAAATCAATCATGAACATTAATATCATGTCATAAAAGTGTGTCACGATTATAAATATAAAAAACCATTTCATATATTAATGCTAACTGCCATGACCATCAATATAGTGGATTAGGATGCATCACCTATTTCCCATTGTGGATCAGAATGAACCTATTTTCCATTATGGATCAAGACACACCTTTTTTCTATTGTAAATCAGGACACACCAGTTTCCTATAGTGGATCAATCCCATCAACTTGTTTCCCATCATTATCACATGAGTGATAATTCATTACCCAATGAATTGGAGTGAGGTATATGTACCAACCATATCATAATGAAAACAATACATCTATGTTTCCAAATATCATAAAAAATTCATCATGTCATCAAATCTTAATCCATGTAAAGAAAATAGGTTTCGTAAACATTTCATCAATTCACCATATCAAAACCCATGAATAATATATGGGTTTCAAAATATTTTAATCAAAATAAAAATTAACCATAAAGAGAATGAATAAAGATGGTATCATTATATATTATACCAAATAAATAATATATGACATTGAAGGATTTAATCATATATGGAAAATGATTTTGAATTTATCACTTGGAACATTTATTGAGAAACATAGCCTTTACACTTTTAAAAATACTTTTTAATACACAAAAAAAATTCAAAATACTTTTCACATTGAAATCATTTATTTATATTCTTAAAATTTCCAAAATAGTAATGAAATGATTTTCATTAAAAATAACTTTAATATTTTGTAAGGTAATATTGAATCACTGGGTGGTAATGATAGTGGGAAATATTCTTCATGTCATGCATGTTAAAAATAAATATTCATTTAGCATTTTTGGTAAAAACCAAAGGATAATTTTTTGGAAAGAAATATAAACATTTTGTTTTGAAATATTTTGTAAAAATTTAAAACAAATTTTATAATTTCATTTCAAAAGTTTTGTATAATAGTTAAAAAATTGGGATAAAATTTTATAAAACTTGTTTTTGGAAGAAAACATTCTTCTAAACGAAGAGAGAAATAAAGTCGTATTTTCTTCAATAATTCACAAATATTTTAAGAAAAAAAGAGTGGTAAAAGGATAATATCACTTTAAAATATTATTAATAACCATAGGATAAGATTATTAATGATACTTATGGGGAGGTAAATAACAAAATTTCAATATTAGAGACTTATTCATAAACTATTCTGATAAATTATGAGATTGTAACATAAAATCACTACCAATTTGGTGACATTTGAATAATAAGAATCTTAAAATCGAGATCCTCTAATGGATATTTAAATATATATTATTTTCCATATATTCATAATAAAATATATTCAATGGTTTTATATCCACCACATAAAATAAATATGGTGTGACATGACTTGTGTCTCATAGAAGTAAAAAAATTGAGACGGTAATCCCTTTATACTATAGTAATATTTTTTATCATAATCAAATATAAATCATAAATAAAGATAAATAATTAAATATAATTAAATAAGGATATTAATGATATAAAATTTAAATGGTGCATTATATACACCATACAAAAGAAATGAGTGGTGAATTTTCATATGTCTCCCAAAAATAAAAGAAAGATAAGAAATCCCAATCCTTAGGTCTCAAATTCCATCATAAAAATTAAAAAATACATTTATAATAAATATAATTTTATTATCAATCCATTAAATAACCATAATTATTATTTATTTCCATATAATATTTACTTATCACCTTTTATTACCAGTTTATTAACAATTCCAGGTTAAAATCAAGTTTTATGCGATAACTGGTTTGTTTTCTATGTTTGTATATATTTTTTTTTGGTTCTCATAATATTATCATGATTATATAATTTAAATAATTTTATCTATGAGATAAAAATAATATTTATTCATTCTAAATTTATTTATAGTGATCCAAAAATATTAGAGATTTAAAATGAAATAAATCATTCATGGATACGGTAGGTTGTACGTACATATGAACTTTATTTCAATTTTCCATATGGAAAGAAATAATGAATGGAAAATAATATATCGACATCATTGAGTAATCATTTATTTCATATATATCTCATATTTTAATAAAAACCTTCCATATTACCTTCCATGTAAACCATAAATGAACCACATCCCTTCATGAGGCAGTATTTTTCCATACACGTTAACGATGTTATCATATTCCCAAGGAATGAAAATTAAGAAGAGACACGTGATATCATGAAAAAATAAGCATAATAATATCATAAATATAATATATAAAAAATAAATCTATCATTATATCCATTCATTAGAGTTGGTGAATGAAAAAAATAATATCATATCATGAGGCGGTAGTCCGCCATACACACAAATGATGAGTTCATAACACATTTGACAGAAGAAATAAAATATTTAGGTTATTAAATTAGAAAAATAAAAAATGATTATATTTAAGATACTTATTTTATCATATCATGATTTTTTAATAATAATTTTATGAGGTGGATGAAGAAATAAAATAAAATGCTTGATTAAGGATGTTACCTCTACTTGAGACAATTTATTTTGGTTTCACCAAAAGTTTTATTAGGATTGAATTATGACCAAAACACTGATTCTAGGATAATATGAATCAATTAATGAAGTTATTTTGGAAATTAGTTTCTACACCAAAATGTTTTTTAAATATTAATAGGAGAGGAGAGGCGTGGCCTTTTCTAAGTGAGGTGAGTGGCTCACTTGTAATTTTTGAAAAGAGAATGGTGTAAACAGGTTTCTCACATACCAAAAGGATAGAAATGGGGAATTATTTAATATAGATGCTATAAGATCTAAATATTTTCATAATATGGGTTTTGGTAATGTTTTGGGTCATTTATAACAATTATCTTTTTAATTTAACCCCCGGTAAACCATTTTTTACCTTAACCACTGTAAATAAATTTTATTTCATTTACTATTAATTATGTTAAAAAATTAAATTAATCTTATTAGATAATATAAATTTTAATTATTCCAATTATGGAATCCATTTTTAAAAATTATATTTAAAAATTTTAAAAAATTTAATTTAAAATTAATCGTCCAGATGCATCGTGTAAGTGGGGTTTCAAAGTAAAAATGATCAAAAGTTTAAAACATTTTATACAAAATTCAATATCAAAATTATTAAAATTAACAAAATTGGATAAATAGAAATATAATTGAACTAATTTTTATTTTAAACCCATATTAAAATCTTTTTGATGTTTTTAAACACTTAAAATGAAATGACAATTCATAATAAAAACCAGTATTTTCAGTATTTATCAAAAAATATATCTTCTCAGAAAATTATAAAAAATTAACCCTAAGATAATTTCGAAATTATGATTTAAAAAAATTACCTTAATTTTATAATTTTTTTATATAATTTTCATAAATTATTTTTAAAATATGTTCCCAAAAGGAGACAAAACAATTTTTTGAAAAATTTAGTTTTAAAGTGTAAAATTGGACTCATCTTATTTATCATCTAAATGATTTATAAGTTGAAAGTAAAAACTTTTTATTGAAAATATAATATATATATTTAATTATAAACATTAATCCAAGTTTTTTTATTTAATTTCTCATGATAAAACATTTTTGTGCGCATAAAAATAGTTTTTCAGAAAAACAATCCTTTTATTTTAAAATGGATTTTATTTTATTTTCTAATTAATTGGACACTAACGAATATATTATATATACATGTGAAAACCACATATCATCATAATTTTGTTAACAATATTAATACCCACCATTCTAATGGCTATTTGATAACTATCATATTAAATAATAATTTTTTAATAATTTTTCATTCTTTGTTTAAACATGGTGTTGCATATAATTAACGTAAAAATTAGTACTGCTTATAATGTAAGATAAAATCAATTTTACGAGTAACACAATATAATCATGATGATTCATGTAACACAATTTTAAATCAGTGTTGCGTCTAATAAAAAATATCGAGTAGACTAAATTTATTGGAAAAAATACCTCAAAAAATAACAGGGTGTTGAATACCAAGAACATTTTCTCCACTCTCTTGTGGACCCACAAATAGTATGTGGGGATGGATCGTATCCTCAATATTTTCCAAATAACTATACTATGTAAAAATATAGAGCCAAAATAATTCATCAATTATTAAAAAATTCATCCCTTTTCTTGCTTTATGTGGTTTATAATGTGGGGTTTATATCTCTTGGTCAACATATTCAGCTTCTTCAGTTTGGAATTCAACATGGAGGATCAATTTTTCATTGATCAAACTTATTTAACTCTATGGTCTCAATATACTACGGGCATGTATGGGATTTAATTTTGTGATGGTGTGTTGAGGTCATTATCTTGGATTCATTTTTCATATCAATGGTTAGATGACATAGATGTAATCTTTACTCAATGGTATAATAGGGTCTTGTGGCCTGATATCAGTCTCCTTGTTTGGAATCAATGGGTGGCTATCTTAGATAGAGTCTTTAGTTGATCATATAAAAAGGATGGTATGGCTGGATATGAAGAAATTGGGCTTCAACCGTGCATCACAGTGCCATCTTATATTCACTAGTCATCTTCATTGGTTGTTGAACACAGTTCATATTCATTAAAACTTGTGGAACAACATCATTTACAAGCTTCCCACTAGAACATATTCCTTCTTCATCTACAATAATAGGTGCCACACTTGGGAGTTCTAGTATCGATGTATTCAGCATCATAATAAGGTGGGAATGGGTTCCTCCAGTGAATTAGATTCATTGTAGAAATATTAGGTTGAGCTTGGGTAGTGCAGTATCCTTAGTTGTGGTAGTTTTTGATGGGGAGATATAGTAGCTTCATCTACTATGAAGATATAGTTAGTAAAATATGATGGTGTCTCTCAATTTTTTTAGGAGAATCTCACAGTCACTTAAGTGGGGGTGTAGTAAGTTTATGATGAACATGTTATAGGTTATATATGGTTACTTAAGTGACTGTGGAGAGTGGGGTTTTAGTTACTCTCTTTCCAACACTTGTGGTCAGTATAGAGATTTTCAAGACTTCATATAATCAATTCAAGACTGTCTTTTTTTTAGATCTTGAATTGTTGAAAAATGATCAAGTGATCACTTAAAAATTGTACAAGTTTCATGATTACTCTCCTAGATATTTCATTGCATGGTAACATTAGATTTTTGAAGAGTGGTAACTTCGATACTTTTTCTCATTTTATCCTACATTTTAAAAAATTAATTTTACTGTATAATTTCTACAAAAAAAATATCACAATTAAATTAATAATTTCAAATCACATTTTTTCAACAATTAAATTTATTAATCTCCTTGTTTTTTTTATATCCATTTAAATCATAATTTATTCCAAATAAAATTCATTATTTGATATAACGTTTTATCCCAGATTAAAATTTGACATTCACAACAATTTCAGTGTATGTATATTCACTTATTTAAAAAATAATTAAAACAATTAAAATAAAACAAATCCTCTTAAGGGTCTTAAATCAAGATTGAATCAACCAACCAAATTTTATATTTGAAAATAAAAATATTTATTTAACATTTTAATTCCATGAATTAATAAATCAATAAAAACTATTTGATCCAATTAATTATAATTCTCTATAATTCTGAAAGTCAAAAATAATAGTAATTACATTAGATTATAATTATGTTTGGGGATTATTATAATGAAAATTTTAAAATTTTGGATCATATAAACTATATAAAAAATATGTTCTAGTTTAGGTTGTCATCATAAAATTATAAGCCATCCTAGTTCAAATGATCTAAATAAATTGGTAGGAAATAGTATAGAATAACAACTAAATCTTGATAAATCTATTTTGGACTGAAAAAAGATTATTTTTCTAATTCTTGTAAGTTTGTTCAAAAATATATTGATAGATCTATGAAACAGATATGGATCATGAAGGATTTATTTTCTAACCATTAGATACTTAAATAGATATGTGTTCTAAAATTATTTTGTATTTTATTTATTTTAATGAAACTACATTAAAATATCCTGTAAGAATCCCTGGTATCTAACTAGTGGGAGTTCTAGACATTTGAAAGGGGACATATCAAGCACAAAAAAGATCTTTTAAACCTTTTTGGAATTGATAACTGAAAAAGGAAGTGATACATCAATGAGGACCACATTTGTATTTGATCTTGATGAAACAAGGAACCCAATTGAAAACCCCTTTTATAGAGGTGTGATTGGGAGTTTACTTTACTTAAGAGCTATCCAACCTCACTTTATGGTTAATGTGGGTGTGCAGTTTTTAAAAATAAAACCCCATAGAATTTTTGATGACCCAATGTTTTATCAATTGAAATGTATTTCATATAAATATTTCATATAATCACATGAAATAACATCACAATGAACTAATAATTACTATGTGACATTTAAACAGACGTTTATCACTTCTATGTATTGAATTTCAAAAATCTGACATTCACAGTTGCAATCAGTAAGTTATGTTGAGTCTGATATTACCGACATAATTTTTAGTGAATAGTAAAAAATACTTCCCAATAGTAATTTTACCCTTCTAAATATTTATATATCCTAATAAATATTAACCTCACCTTTGATAGTATATAAATAAGATTCAACTGGAAGTACGATATACCTATATCTATGGATAAGAAAATAAATGTTTTAAAATCAATATTTTTCAAGTAAATTATGATTTTCATTAAATATAAAATAAATCATATATTGAATATTATTTTTGAAAAATGTATTACATTTTTGGAATCTACACGTTGAAAAATGTTAAGGGTGAATTTTTGGAATTTATATGAAATACTTAAATTTTTGGTGAATATTAAAATAATTTAATTTACTGTATAAATACAACATAATTAAAACCAATTATTCATAACATCAAAAGTGATGTTAGAACCAATATCTAGAACTCACATGAATGTATTACTATTATAGGTCATCGAATACTCACTCTTTATTGTCTTGTGAAAAAATTATAAATTAATAGTTATAATATTATGAAAACCCTCCCCCCCTCCACAATAAATACCACTCATTCTTAACTCTTCTCTTCACACCACTCAATCCATGTGACATGCCAATATTCTACCCATATATATTCCCAATTTCTTTCCCTAAGTCCAAAATACCCTAGTCCCTTCAAAATACCAAATCCTCTCCCCTTAAGAGACTCACAAAGGAGATAAACTCAAGAGGTAAATTTCTCTTTCCAATCCATTTATTTGTTTTAAGTTATTTTCTTTTCTTGTTTCTTTCTACACCTCACTTTACACAAATTGTATGATAAGTCAAGTTACCTAAATTTAATTTAATTATATTATACTAATGGGATTTTTCAATATCTGCTCCACTTTTCCCATATTTTATTTGATAGAAATGAAAAACATCGTTTGAAATGTGTTAATTTAGCACAATCAAGGTCGACATCTTGTCAAATTCCATTACCGTCTTCAATTATGGTCATGAAACCATTTTCATGGTCTAATCGAAGAATAATATATGTATTGTGCTTCATCTAAGGTTCTAGAATCCTTTTTTACTAATAGTTTTGGTTTATAAAACAAAATATGTTCTTTTTCATCAAAAATAGCCCAATAACCCAAAAGAATGTCACTTAAGTTTTATATAATGATTCAAATTCACTTCAAGTAACAAATTAATTTTTCAAACTAGTTACTGTTTCTATGTTTAGTAATATAATATAACATCAATTCTGGACAACCACCTTCAACATGCATGTTTATCCGAACACAAACCGATCATTAAAATAAAGTAAGAAAATGGCCCCGAACAATGAAATTGAAACTCTAGTCAAATAAAAATGGTTATAAATGAACTTAAAAGTGTTGTAATAAATATTTTACAAATATAATATGTTCTGGAATTATTAATTAATAATCATAATCTGACTATTTAGGTTATTTAGATCAAGGTAAGATCATTATCAGACATAAGGTAAGTGATCCTCTCCATTTCACTTTTATTCAAGATTTTCCCCTATGTTATGTCCTTTTGTGTAATTCCTAGTGACGGGTTATAATTATGAACCTCACTAATAAGTTCATAATGATATTTAAAAGATGATAAATACCTTTCTCTCTCATTAATCCCTCTTATGTACACCTGATATCATGCTGACAATATGTAAGAAATTCTATGTGAACCACCATTATTAATTCGGGTTTCTCTATAATTCTTTTTATCGAGAAGAATTTGTCTTTTATTTTTATGTAAAACTTATAAATTCTATTCATATGATCCAAAAACATGTTTCAAGATCCACCCATCTTTATATTTTGGTTATATGCATGCTTTTATGTGATGCCCTCCTCGATACTTCTTATAAAGCAACCTCATTTTTAAGGAACTTTCCAAAATTTTAAACAATTTCAACCGCACTCTATCCTATGTTTTAAGCCACGGTATCCTATATAAAATCATTATTTTCATTATTAAAACCTTCTTGGTTCACCTCTTGTTTTATAAAAAATATTGTTCCTTTTTCTATTTTAAAATCTCTCTAGTGTTTTCCTTAAAACCACACTAAAATGATTAAATTCTATGAATTTCCTAAACACTGTTTTTACATGTTGTCACTTTTGTTTTACATCACATACCATGCTATATTCCTATTTTACCTTATTAATTTCAATTTATGTTTTAATTCCTTTCTTTCATGAACACTTTTTTGATACCCCCATTCATTATGATTTATGTCAAGAATGTGATACCCATTTCTCTCTATGGGTTTTCTTTATGTTTATGTATGATTGATTATGTATGATTACGTACGTTGAAAGACCATTCATGAACAAGATAAGATGGGTGCACCCAGATAGTGCTCCAATTCATTGGGTAATGTTATGTCTCACGAGATGTTATGTGCGACGGTCTTGGCGGTTATCATTGGCTAGTGGTAATATGGGAAACGATCTTGGAAGTTAGCCTTGACTCATACTAAATTCATGTTTTAAGTTGCTTACACATTTCTATCATACCATGTTTATATGAATATATGTTTATATATTATGATACCTTATGTTACATGCCATTTTATTTCTTCATGTCATGTTTTCTAACCCATGTGATAAAAATTTATTCTTATTCTTATTTCCTTATTGGGCTATTAGATCATCCTTTTGTTCGTGTTATCCCATGGTTATCCTATGATGATTTTTGAGAAAAAATTGATGTTACGGTCTCTTTATGAAGACTAAATAACTAAAATTTTTATTTTCTTCCATGTTTTCAGTTTTATGTACTGAGACTTCCAAAACACTAGAATTTACGATCCTTGTCTTGTACATTAATGTATAATTATTCATAAAATAATGTAATGTTATATGTAAATGGATAGGTTTACTACAGTTGGTATCATAGGATGGTCATGTTTTTTTAATTTAGGAATAGAGAACCTTTGTGATATTCTTAAGAATGAGATGATATATAAGAAAATATCCATAATTTTTGTTAAGTATAGAGTATGTGGTTTATCATGAAAAAACATCCCGGTATAGATACAAACTGGTAGAGGCGGCTCGGTAATAGATGTACCTAGAATTGAAAACTCCCACAATGAGTTTTGGGCTTGACCCAGAGTATCCTACTACACGACAATGGGCATTTTTGCACTATTGGTATGACACTCTAAGTGGATATGCTTTTGTAAATTCATGATCGTAGTACAAACCAATATTTATGGAATAACAAAATTCCCTAATAATATAAGTAAAGAAATAAATCGAGGATAACCTAGATTTAAAACTAAGGAATCAAAAGTTAGGATATACATCTCATTTACAAGTTTATCTTTTTATGTTCAAATTTTTTCATTTTTGTTTAATAACAAATTATTCAATCCCTATAATTATAAGTTATTTTTAATATTTAATGAATGGAAATAAAAGAATGCATTTCAAAAACCAATGTGATAAGAAATGTGATGATTTCCCTAACGATATGTCAGATATGAAAGAAATGGGTGCTCAAAACATCATGATAGTACTTACTCAGCTGCCTCATGTTATGAGTAATAATATGAATCATGTGGAGTGCCCTCCTCCAACTTGTAAATATAATGTTTCCATATAATCATTCATGTGGTAAAGGTCTCTCATGTTTTGTAGATTTTATGATCCCCTCCTCATAGAAAAGTGGATTAACTACATTGAAAAGATATTTTCCACCCTCCATTGGTTGGAAGAAGATAAAGTGTTATTGGAATTCTATCATCTTGATGGGGAATCTAATCAGTGGTAGAAACTGATCAAGAATACAAGGTCTCAAGAAAAAATTTATTCCAGGGATTAGGAGGAATTTAAAATGTTGTCTTTCAGTAAATATTTTTCTTGAACCATTCATCTCAAGATTGAAATAGAGTTCCTAAGAATCATGCAGAAGGAAGATGAGTCGATCGAGGCGTATGAAGAAAACATTACATGGCTTTTAAGGTACGCCTCTGGCATTTTCATGAACACCATAAGTAAGGTGGATCGCTTCTTTAGAGGACTAATGCCGAGTCTACCAAAATCATTAGTGATTCGAGATATCGAATGTTATGAAGAGATTTTCCATTGTTCCCTTGAGGATTAAACAAAGATTGGAGACTCTCAGTGGTCTCATGGGCCCGGTGACAAGAAAAAGAAAATGGATAACAACATGGGCGGTTCAACAAACAAATCCCATGATGGAAAGAAGCCAGAATATCCTACTTGTAAAATTTGTGGGAAGAAGAATACTAGGAACTATCTAAATATAACCCTAAATTTCATCAAATGTGGGATTTTGGGACATATATCTATGAACTACCGAAGGGATATGAAAAATCCCAATAATTTTGAAGAAGAAAGGACGGTTTAGATCAACGCTCAGCCAGTGGTGTAGTGTTACAACTGCAATAAGAATGGTCATTATGAAAAAAATTTCCCTAATACAACGGTTGGTAGAGGAAATCAATAATAACATACCAGGAAACAAGAACAGGATTATGCTATCACTACCTCTAAGGTAAATATGGAAAATAATGTGGTGACATGTACGCTAGTTATTAATTCTTGAATAGTGAATGTACTATTTGATTCTGGTTCTACTAATTCATTTATATCAAGCATGTTTTTTTAGAATTATTAAAACACCACCTAAAAGTTTGGATGAAAATTTTTCTGTGAGAATAGTGAATGGGACAATTATTGCATCAATGGTTTATAACTCCTACCCATTTAATGTTTGTGGACTAAAGCTACCATAAAATCTCATTATACTTCATTTAGTGGAGTTCGATGCTATCTTGGGAATAGATTGGATATCTTTATACAAATACAACATCAACTATCATGAAAATAAGATCAATACTCACATACCAAAGCATCCTCCAATTCTTTAAAATTTTAAGGAAGAAGTTGAATCTCCTTTAGAATCAGTGTATCAAGGGTGGATATTAATTCTATATGAGAAATAATTTCATGCTCGAATGATTGAGATAAAGAAGATAATCATGCTTGAATACATTCCCATCATGAGGGATAACACTAATGTATTCCCGGAATTGTTTCCAAGTCTTCGTTCGACCCGAGAGGTTGAGTTCTCAATTGAACTTTTTCTTGGATAGTTGTCTATATCAAATACACCATACAGAATGGCCACCATTGAGCTGGAAGAGATTAAGAAGTCGTTACATGAGAATATGTAGAATGGTTTTATAAAACCGAGTGCTTCACCATGGGGTGCGCCAGTCCTCTTCATCATGAAGAAGGATGGATCAATGTGCCCTTACATTGATTATTGTGAGATAAATTAAATCATGATAAATAATTAGTATCATCTTCCTCGGATCGATGAATTTTACAATCAGCTTCATGGGGAATATTATTTCTCTAAGTTAGGTATTTGGTAGGGATATCACCAATTAAAGGTGAAGAATTAAGATATTACAAAGGCTAACTTTCAAACGAGGTATGCAAACTATGAGTTCATAGTGATGCCCTTTAGAATTAATAATTCTCTAGTGATTTTCATTGATTTAATTAATAGTGTCTTGAGATATTATATTGAAAAATTGGTTAAAGTATTTATTGATTATATTATGATATACTCCTAGAGAAAGGAGTAACATGATTATTATTTGAATATTATGTTAAAAAAATTGTGAAGGGAGAAGTTATAAGAAAAGTAAAGTAAATGTGTGTTCTGGATGGAAGAAGTATCATTCTTAGGGAATGTTATCACCCAAAAACGAATATCTGTGGACCCTTCCAAGATAACAGTAATTGAAGAGTGTCCCGAGACAACATATGTAATAGAGATTCACAGAATTCTAGGTCCAGCCGTGTATTATCGATGATTTTTTAATAACATTTCATGATTTTTGAACCCAATAACCTAGCTGACCCAGAAGGGAGCAAGGTTTTTCTAGACTCAAGAATGTGAAGACTCTTTTAAGGAGTTGGAGAAGAGGCTAATCACTACCCCAATACTCACACTCCCAACAAGTGGATAAAATTTTGCGGTACATAGTTATGCTTCAAATAATTGGTTAGGTTGTATGCTAATGAAAAATGATAATGTGATAGCCTATGCCTCAAGGAAGCTGGAAATCAACAAGAACAATTATCTCATGCACAATCTGAAGTTCGCGGGTGTGAAAATTGCTTTCAAAATTTTGTGGTATTATCTATATAGGGAGAAGTGTGAGATATAAACTGATCACAAGAGCCTCAAATATATATTCACATAGAACGTTCTTAATATGCACCAGCAAAGATGGATATAGCTCATGAAGGATTATGATAGCTCAATCCACTACCATACTGATTAGGAAAAAAGGTGGTAAATGCCCTTTGAAGAAAGGATCTTGAATTTTTATCAATGATGATAATTTAAAAGGATCCAATATTCTTATATTTTTATAGGACGGACATGGGAATCCTTAAGGGTGTAAAATAATCAATCCTTTATCAAATGATTTATCAACAGTCCCTGATGGGGAAAATAAAGGATACTCAAAGAAAAGATGTGGAAATTTAAAAAATGGTGGAAGCAATCAGAAATTGGAAATCCTCTAAGTTCATGATTTAAAAGGAATGAGTTATAAGATTTGGGTCATGATTATGTGTACCATGCGATCTGGAGATAAATAAGGAGCCTCTAAATAACGCACATAGCTCAACCTTCTCTATCATACCATTGAACAAAAAGATGTATCGAGATCTCCGAGAAAACTATTGGTGGGGGAAAATGAAAAGGGATATTACTGAATATACATCCAAGTGCCTAGTATGTCAACAAGTGAAGGCTGAGAGTCAAAAGTCTAAGGGGATGATGTAACCACTACCCATACAAGCATGAATGTTGTCGAACATTACCATAAACGTTTTCACTGAACATCCATGAACATCTATAGGAAACCAAGCTATATGGGAAATTGTGGATCCTCTTGATAAGACATATAACTTTATAGAGATTTGAGAGGACTTCTCATTAGATCAAATTACACAGATATATATCAAAGAAGTGGTAAGGATTCATGGAGTGCGAATAACTATTGTATCTGATCGAGATCTGAGATTCAATTTGAAGTTCTAGAAAAGTCTCCAAAATGCTCTAAGAATTGAACTGAACTTCAATATAGCATATCATCATCAAATAGATGGACAATCTGAGAGAACTATTCATACACTAGAAGATATGTTGAGATCTTGTTCTATGGACTTCAAAGGAGGATGGGACTAACATCTTCTAGTGGTGGAATTGTCCTACAACAACAGTTTCCAATCGAGCATCTAAATGGAACCATATAAAGCTCTTTATGAGAAAACATGTAGAACAATTGCGAGATGGGATGATGTCTGTGAACATAAGATGTTAGGAACTAAAATGGTCTAACAAATTGTGGAGAAGGTGGAAACCATTCCACATCATATTAAGGCATCCCAATGTCTATAGAGTAGTTATGCATACAATAATTGACGAGACCATGAGTTAAAAGATGGAGACATGGTATTTCTCTACATATCTCCGTGGAAGAAGGTCATGAGGTTTCGAAAGAAAGGTAATTTATGTCCTAGGAACATCATCCCCTTCGAGATCCTTGATCGTATCGGAGCTATGGTCTATCGACTGGAACTTATAACTACCATTTCTAAAGTACATCATTTCTTTCATGTATCCCCCTTAAGGATGTACATGCCAGATCCTTCACATGTACACTCTTCAGAGGTAGTACTATTGGAGGATGATCTTTATAATGAGGACAAGAGAGTGATGATCTTGGATCATAGAGATAATATTCTACATAAAAAGACTAATCTCCAGGTCAAGGTAATATGGAGGAATAATAAGTGAGAAGAGGAAACATGGGAACTAGAGGAGGCAATGAAGGAAAAGAGCCCACACCTTTTTATTGATTAGAATGTAAAACAAAATTTTGAGGGTGAAATATCATAAAGGGGGAGAATATAACAACCCAATGTTTTATCAAGGGAATTTTTTTTCTTATAAATATTTCTTATAATCACATGAAATCACAAAAAAAAATTAACTACTAGGTTCTATGTGACCTTTAAACATAAGTTTTCCACTTCTGTGTTTTGAATTTCAAAAATCTAATATACACGGTTGCGATTAGTAAGTTATTTGGAGTCTGATATGACCAACATATTTTCTGGGGAATATTAAAATACACCTATGAATAGTAATTTTACCCTTATGAATGGTGATATACCCTAATTAATAGTAACTTTAACTATAATAGTATTCAAATAAGATTCATGTGGAAGTACGATATACCTATATCCAGGAATAAGAAAATAAATGTTTTAAAATATGTATTTTTTATGGAAATTATGATTTTAATTAAATAATAAATTAGTAATATTTTAAAAATTCTTTTTGAAGATGTATTTCATTTTTGGATTCTACATGTTGAAAAATGGTTAGAGTAAATTTTTGAGATTTTTTCTGAAATAGGTGGATTTTTTGGTGAATAGTAAAATACATTAATTTACTGTATAAATACATTATAATTCAAATCCATTATTCCTAACATCACAAGTGATGTAAACACCTAAATACCAAACTAAAATGAATTTATTACTATTCTAGGTCATGGAATACTCTCTATTTCTTACCTTTTGAAGAAATAAAAATTTAATGATTATAATATTATGAAAACCCTCCTCCCCTCCACAATAAATACCACCCATTCTTACCCCTTCTCTTTACTCCTCTAAAGCCTTTTTCCATTACAATATTTGTTTAAAATATCTTCTCAACATCCTTCACCACATACAAAAGCCCCTAGTATATTCAAAATACCAAATCCTCTTCCCTTAAGAGGCTCTCAAAAGAGATAAACTCAAGAGGTAAATTCCTCTTTCTAATTCTTTTGTTTCTTTTATGTTATTTTATTTTCATGTTTCTTTCTTAAAATCCCTTCAACAAAATGGTATGATAACTCTATTAAAATACATGTACTATAATTATATTATTCTAATGGGATAATTCATTATCATCTCTCATTTTTTCAACTTTTAATTGAATTAAATGAAAACACTTTTTTAGATGTGTTAATTTATCATAATCAAGGATGAAATGTTATCAATTTCCATTACCGTCATCAATTATGGTAATTAAAACATTTTCATTTTTGAACAAGATAATAATATAAGTATTATTCTTCATATATGGTTATGTATTCTTTTCTTACACATGGTTTTGGTTTATAAAACAAAATTTGTTCTTTGTTCTCAAAAAACTGCCACTTAACCCAAAAGAATGTCACTAAAGTTGTATATAATGAATCAACTTCACTTCAAGTTAAAAAATTACGTCTTCAACGAGAATTTTTTTTTATTTTAAGTAATTAAATATAACTTCAATTCTCGTCAACCACCTTAATCATACATGTTTATCCTAACATGAAAAGATCATTAAAACCAAGCAAGCCAACTGACCCAAACAATAAAATTGAGCCTCTAAACCAATAAAAATGGTTATAAATGAACTTTAAATGGTTGTAATATATATTTTACATATATTATAGGTACATTAATTATTAATTAATGACTCTAAATTTACTATTTAGGTCATTAAGATCAATGGAAGATCACCACCAAACATAAGGTAATGGATCCTCTCTATTTCACTTTTATTCAAGATTTTCCACTATGTTATTCCCTTTGTTGTGTAATTTTTAATGGTGGGGTATAACTACACACATCCCCTATACTATCCTCATGATTTATAAATGATTATAAATCCATTTCTCTCTCATTAATCCCTCTTAACTACACCCTATATCATGCAGATAATCTGTATGGAATTCTACCCGAACTGCCTTTATTCCTTCAGGTTTCACTATCATTCTATTTAACCAATGGAAGCTGCCTTTTATTTTTATATATAACATATACATGATGTTTATATTCTCCAAACACATGTTTCAGGAACTATACATCTTTATATTTCTAGGATATGCATTCTTTTAAGAGATTCCCTCCTCGATACTTCCTAAAAAGCAAACTTGTTTTAAGGGAACGTTCCAAAAAATTTCCCAATTTCAAGTTCACTCTATCCTCAATTTTAAGCCTCTATTTTCTTTATATATACAATATTTTAATTTTAAAACATTATTGGATGACCTTTTTTACGTAAAATATTTTTCCCTTTTCTATTTTAAAATATCTTTAGTGTTTTCCATAAAACCACGCTAAAATGTTTCAGTGCAAATAATTTCCTAAATACTCTTCTTACATGTTGTCACTTCTATTTTACATCACATTCCATGATATATGACTATATTACATTATTAATTTCCATGTATTTTTTAATTCCTTTATCTCATAGACACTTTTATGATACCACCATTCACTATGCTTTATTTCATGAATGTGATACCCATTTATCTCCATGGGTTCCCTTATGTTTATATATTATTGAATATGCATGATTATGTATGTGAAAAGAGTCTTCATAAACATGTTTAGATGGGTGTTCCCAGATAGCCCCTCAATGAATTGGGTAAAGTTAAGTCTCATGAGATGTTAAGTGTGATGGTCTTGGCCATTAGACTTGGCTTGTGCTACTATGGGAAATGATCTTGGTGGATATCCTTGACTCATAATAAAGTCATGTTTTAAATTTATTCTACATTTCTATGTTACCATGTATGTATGAATCTATGTTTATTTGTAATAATCTCTTATTTTAAATGTATTTTTGTTTCTTTTTTCCATGTTTTCTAACCCATGTGAAAAGGATTTATTCTTATTCTTATTCACTTACTGGGTTTTTAGCTCATCCCATTGTTCATTTTATCCATAGGTTGTCCTATGAAGATGTATTCACACAATGGATGTTAGGTGATATTTATGAAGACTGTGTAAAGTAATGTTTTATTTTGTTCCATGTTTTCAGTATAACGTACCTAGATTCTAAGATAGTGGACTTTATGACCATTTTCTTTCACTCTGATGTATAATTATTTAAAATCATGTAGTGTTGTATGTAAACATCTAGGGTAACAATAGAATCTCATTTGAAGATTCTTAAAAATATTTTCAAATACCTAAAAAGTAGAACCAACATATAACTATTCTAATATAGTGGAAAATAATTTTATTTAGTTAGTTATTAAAATTCATATTTCAGAGGTTTTCATTAAGATAGAAAAATAAACTCAATAAAATATCACTTTTTATGGAAGTCTCTTGTATCATGCTGTAGTAAAAAAGCAGGATTTTGATTCATTCTCCTCTTTTGTATCTGTGTACATAGTCACAGATTGTTTTTGTGCACAAATTATATGAGTCAGAAATAAATTTATAGAATATGAACATCAATTTAGATGTGTCCCTATAAACTATGACAATAAAATTTGTAATAACATTTATAATAATCTTGTGTCTCTAAGAAAAATCACATTGATATAAGAAATCACATTTGGAATGATCATTTTCAAAAGGGTTATATTACACTTGAATTGATTGGAACATAACATTATCTTGCTGAAATATTTACAAATACATTGAATACTAAGAGATTAATCTATATAAGACATCACAATGGAATGATAAATTTTCCTTAATCCTTTATTCCCTCTAAATTATATTGAATTTAGTATAATTAAGTCATGAGTTATGTGATATCGCTGTTTTTCTAACATATGGAATTGCTACTACTGTGGGTGATACCATCTAAGTGCTCCCATTTGGGTGAACTTTTTGGATGCTAACGTTTAAGAGCTACATTTTAGGTTGTACCATTTGGGTGATACCTTTTTGGTGCTATAATTCATGAACAACCTTTTTAGAGTAACATTTTGGGTGCTACCACTCGTGTTCTACAATTCAAGTGTTGTAGTCTAGATGATACTACTAAGTGATACTGTCGAGTGACACCATCGTGTAATACCATTAAATTTTATTGTCAGGTAATACTCCTGGATTCTTCCATTGGTTGGTACGAATGGATTCTACCATGAACATACATACCCGATCTTCTACTACCGCTGCTATTTATTATTATTTTAACTCTTAAAATTTACATTTTAATCTAATAAAATCATTGTATTGGAAATTATTTTAATAACCTAATCCACAAAAGAATCTATTAGATTATGAATTTTATACTATCTTAGGTGTTCCCTTTAAACCGCATATCCCCTTATCTCTTAAAAATTTCCATCACCCTTAGACTATATTCTCCTAATCATTTTTTCAATGGTAATGATAAAATACACACTTTCTCATAATTATCTAGATAAACCAAAACCTTGTTAGAAATATAAAGGAGAATATTCTCAATGATTCAAGTCATTAAACACCCTTCTTTCATCTCGAGTAGTTGTTTCTCATAAGGAAATAGATACATCGTGGATGATATCTAGAAAGCCATTGGTAAGGAAAGTTGTAAATACCTGGAAATTCCATATAAATTTTTTTAAAAATATTTGGGATTATTACGAGTCTGAAAAACTTGTCGGTGCGTGATTACGAGGTCCGAAGAGCCCGAAACGGAATTTTGATCTTTTTTCGTGTATGTTCAGTAAACGTGCGGGTGGCGTTTTTAATCTTTTGGACCGGTTCTCGGATTAAAAATCCAAAGGCACCATGGACTCTCCAGTGCCAGGATTCACATAAGGGAAGCATAACATTGACCGTCAAGGGACGGATGAAAAGATAATTTTTGGAAATTATAAAAAAAATATAATAAAATAACTCAACGAGTTATTTTATTTCATTCTTGTAACTGTTGATCAGCGGTGGCAGGAACTCTGGGTTGTAAAACCATTAAATGGTCGGATACACTTCATTGTGTAACTATACCGTTGTGAGTATTAATAGGTTTAATAATTCAATTCTTTAATGAAGCTCTTTAATAGTGTGGTGCATTGATCCTCTCTTTCATCTATTTAAATGTAGATCGGGCATGGGTTTTTTGCACTCAAGAGAGGAACCTCTGACGAATGTTGTAGCATCTTCCACGAACCTAGAACGAGGCTTCAATTACCATTGGAGGATTTGAGGATGAGTTCCATAGGATGTGAACGTTCTTATTCATTCACAACACCCTAGGACATGGACACTTCTCCCTTGTCCACAGTGACTTCTAAAGAGCTCAAGGTAGGGGGTTTCATAGTTTAATTATGAATTCTAAACTCTTATATAGTTTCCCATGTTATAATTGTAATGAAGAGGGAATGAGCTGGATGAACAATGCCCAGAATCTCTGTCGTTCTAGGTTTGGTTGTTTTTCTTGAAGGTAAACTGAAAAACAATGCGTAAAGGCCAAGATGGGAGCCTTGTAGTGATGGAAGCATCCTAGGTGGCCCATAGGTGCATTCAGTAGAAGAAACAAAATCTCTGAAGCTTCACCAGAGGCCTACGGTAGCTTCACCATCACGAAGGTGCCGGTGACCAGATAAGGCGGCAACCATCACCCACCAGCCATGAAGAAGAGGTGTCACCCGAAGGCAATGCGGTGGAAAAGGTTTTTCAGCTGACGCCGACCGCGTTAAGAATAGCGCCGCACCGCGGAGGACGGCCACGTCTCCATACCGTGGAAGAATGAAGCAATGGGCAGCCATTGCTGGTCACATTTTCACCTGGTGGCACCCAATGGTAGCGTTCCGTGGCTTCGAGCCGTGTTGGAGGGTGGACCCGTGCCATGTTTGTCCCGCGGGTGACTAGTCCGAGTGGACTGACCAAGTGGTGCGGCCACTTCCAGCGCTGCCACTTTAAAAAACATGAACATCCCGGACATTCGAGAAGGGGAGCAGACCCCCATGCTCGGATAGCGGGCCGGTGGTTCTGCAGATGGTTACTATGTACGGTGTTTGTCAAGATCCCTTCTCTGCTGGTGATAGATTCGCTTTCCCAGGCTGGTTCTGGCGGTCACTTCTCCATTGATGCCTCGTCTGATCCCTTTGCTGCTCTGGCTTCATACTCCCTTCACTTATCTCCCAGTCGGTCGGTTGTTTTGCTTTCTAGGAAGCTTAGGGAAGTGTGTTCGTTCAGCCTAGGTGTCTTAGAAGGTGATCCTAGCTCCTGCCCCGGGAATTGGAGGATTTATGTGGTGGAAGCTCTTTGTTGCTGTTTTTTTTGCTTGGATGGTATGTTCCTCCATCGTGATTTGCGGTGTGGTGATAGTTTCTTCCTCACTGGTGTGTGTTTCTTGGATGGCAGCATCGACAATGTGGAGACGGCGATGTTTTCTTGTGGTCAATCAATGAAGAACGACAGAGATGTGTATGGTTGGGGCTGCTCCGCAACATGTAGGGTGTGACTTCTTCAAGGAATCATGATGTGGTGAGTTTTCCGAGGTGATTGGTTTTTTTATCTGACATGGGTTGTTGTGTGGGCACTAGAATCGATCTAAGTGTAGTTTGAGGTGGTTTCGGTCCCAATGTGGTAGATTGTTTATGTTTTGAAATTTGAATTTGGGACGTTTCGCGGCAATTACTTTGACTGGGTTTGATGTCTTGGGCCTTGATATTATTTTGTGGTATTTTTGGATTTTGAGAAGTTCCTCTTGTGTTTGGTTGGGATGACTTCTTTAATGGTTTTTATTTGGATGTAATTGTTATGTTTCACACATAGCCTTTAAATGTGACTTTTAGAATATACAAAAAAAAGGAATTTGGAAGAATAGTGATCTTGTTTTGATGATAACTGAGTGATCCTGTGTGGAATAACACCGAGAGATCTTATGTGGATTAGTATCGACTGATCCCCTATGGATCAGCACCGAGCGATCCTGTGTGGATCATCATCGAGCAATCGTTTGTGGGTCAGTAGTAGAGCGTCTTGATAGAATAAGATAATCTATCTTTATGACTAAACATATGTACATATGTACTTATGTTATACCTGGTTTGAGATGATTCAGTTACATTGTGCTTTGTGATTTCGGTCATTCTTTGTGATTTTTCCATTGTCGAATTCTGATAAACCTTTTGGGGTCTTGGGGTCCCGAGTGGTTATTTTTTTACTCACTCGTGCATGGGCTTTACTCTCACCTTGTTGTGTCTAGTGAAGACAATGGACAGCTTGACTAAGAATCGAGGAGGCCGGACAAGCCGGTGTATGGAGGTGACCGGTTGGCGTGGAGATCCACAATGATGAGATGTAACTACCCTTGAGGTAGGATCCTTGGTGGACAAACATAGAATCTGTTTTCCCTTTTTTTGTATTTCCATTTCAGTTGGGCTTATATTCTTGATCCTTTACATCAATATTTACTTTTAAATTCTCTGGTGGTTTTTAGTTACGGTTGCACCTTTCTTCTTCTATTGTGTTTTACTTTTGTGCAGTGTACCTTATCTCTGTGTGTATAGGTTTTGAGGTAATGCCTTCCCATTTTAGGGAAATGCTTTTCTGGTGCTAGTCACCAACCCCTGTGTTATAGAAGGTGGGCTTCGTGTAGTCATGGCACGGGACCTGGGGGACAGGTCGTGATGAATTGTTATCAGAGCAGTTGGTTCTACAAGAATAACTTGGAGTCTATGTTTTCAATGGAGCAATAGTGTTATGTATCATGAGTTCGGGTTTCAATTTAGGGAGTCCAGTGTTGGTGTGGCAGCCAATGTATCCATACACCAGGACCCTGAATTCTGATTTCTGACTCGATACACGAAAATGCTAATTGCGTGTGATTGGAAAATGTTGTGTTTCTTTTTTGATCTCTTTGAGTCAGCTCACCAGGTATAACATATTGACAATAGAACACCTGTTTCTTTTAGAATTCCACTACCTAGACATCCAGCCAAGATTCTATAGAGAGAACACGATGACGGCCCACCGAGCGACAAGGCGTTGGTGTGGAGCCCTATTGTGGTGATGGCACCTTCAGGTGGTCTACTAGTAGAATTACCACCCATGGGGGAGTAGTTTCCACCATTCCCACTAGCAGACCGTTCACACCAACTGAGCGAGTTTCATAAGTTCCCGATATAGAGGCCTCTGAGGTTTCAATGAGAGATAGATCCCTATGAAACTGAGGACATGATGGAGGTTGTGGCACATGTTTTTTTCTTCGTTGAGACACCATTAGATCTGATAGATATCATAGCCACTAGTCTCTTCTAGGGAACATAAATTAGATGGTGGAGTTTAATGCTATAGATGCATGAGGATGCGACACTCTCCTGGTTGGAATTCGAGACCCTCTTCAAGATGGAGTTCATACCAGCGACATTATGCTTAGTGCATATCCAGGTGCTTCTCCACTTACAGAAGGGTAGCCTGACAGTGGCCCAGTACTCGGTGAGATTGACTAACCTCTCTTGCTACTCCACTGACATGGTTCAAGACCCATTCTTTAGGCCCCGGTCCTTTGATTAGGCTCTTCGGTGGGAGATCATAGTAATGATGATATTTTGAAACATTCTGAAGCAGTATGGAGTGCTCAAGTGAGAATTGTTGGTGGATAAAATCCTTTCTAAGAAGGCACAGATGGTGAGAGCCACCACTGAACGACTGGTAACCGAGTCATTTGAAGAAATCATTAGTTGGATGACACAGAGGTCCAAGAAGGCCAAACCATCCGGAGGATGACCCCAGGATGTAGGGTTGTAGGTGAAGAGCTCGTGAGGTAGTGGCTATCTTCCGAGGACTAAATTCTGTTACTCTTCCAGCGGATAGAGACACATGGGTTGCGACTATCTGACTCCCATAATGGATGATCAGTAGATGATCGAGTTACTGCCGAGACAATTACCGAGGTTCAAGTGAGGAGGTCCATAGGGCGGCAGACATAGAAAAGGAGAATGTCACGCAGTAGGTGGTGGGTGATGTTTTGAGGTACTACCCCCCCCCCCCAAGGTAGCCCACCCTGACCATATGGAGCATGTGGAAAGCGGCGAGCTCCGCATCAGGCAGTAGATTCCTATGACCACGATGCTCCAGAGATGGTTGGAGCTATGATCTCTGTCAACTCCATCCTAGCAGAAGTACTTCTAGACACAGTTTCCAATCAGTATTTCATTTCCACAACACTCATTCAGAGCGTGGAGATTCTGAGGTAGACATTTTCTCAATCCATATAATTCAATACTTATATTGGAGACAATTAGACGATTATGCACTGGTGTCGGTACTGTGAGATTACTCTAGTAGGTGAGAGATTTGGCTGGGATCAAATAGTAGTAGCATCGAGGCCTTAGGACATGATCTTGGGTATGGACTGGTTATCCACGGTCAATGCTCAGATCAACTGTTTTAGGCATAAATTGTGGTGTGACTATTATAATTGGATCAGTTTCACTTTCATCAGTGAGAAGGGAACCCTTGTAGCTTAGGATGGATGTTCTCATAGGAGGGTGTATCCGATCACACATTAGTTGGCTAGCCTTACACTCACATCAGTTGATGTGAGGAGTCCTAGCTATCCTATAGTGGTGGAACAGTATGCTGATGTCCTTCCTGATGATGTTTTGGGACTACCACATCTCCAATAGGTATACTTCTACATAGACATGTACCCCGGGATGACACCGATATCTACACCATCATATCAGATGTCACCCACATAGCTTCATGAGTTGAGGGTATAGCTACAAATATTTAATGGTAAGGGGTTCATAATGCCTAGTGTTTCTTTATTGGAAGCCCTGATTTTGATCACTATAAAGGTAGACAAGAGTTTTAGGCTTTACGTGGACTATCTACACCTGAACTAGGTGACCATGATCAACAATTACCCACTTCCTAGTATTGATGATCTCTTCGATCGGCTGAAGGGAGCTCAATGTTTTTCAAAGATAGATCTCAGATCAGGCTATCGTCTGCTCAGTGTAAAAGAGGAGGATATACCTAAGATAGACTTCAAATACTGGTATGGACACTATGAGTTCTTGGTGATTCCTTTTGGTGTGACCAATGATCTGGTACTTTTCATGGGACTCGTGAATAGAATCTTCCAGCCTTACCTCGATCACTCTATGGTGGTCTTTATTGATGACATATTAGTGTACTTGGAGATGGAGGAGGAGAACACCACTCATCTGTAGATAGTTATTGATACACTTTGAGAGGACTAGTATTATGGTATGTTCTCTAAGTTCTAGTTATGGATATGGGAGGTCCACTTTCTAGGACACATTATCTCGGAGGCTGGAGTTGGGGTGGATTCGGTGAAGATAGAGGCAGTGATTTCTTGGGTGCGACCCAAGAATATGACCGAGGTGTGGAGTTTCTTGGGATTGGATGGGTACTACAGAAGATTAGTACCTGATATTTCCAAATTAGCAGCACCATTTTCATCTTTGACAAAGAAGGGGAAACCTTTCTTGTTGATAGAGAGATGCCAGCAGAGCTTCCAGGAGTTGAGGCAAAGGCGGATGAATGTACCCATCTTGAGGCTACCATAAGAGGGAAGTGGTTATGTAGTCTATTTTGATGCATCGGGGACTGGACTAGGATGTTTTATAATGAAAATGAGATCGGTGATCGCATATGGGTCATGACAGATGAGGCAGCATGAGCAAAACTATAATAACCATGACCTAAAGTTAGCAGTAGTGGTCTTTTATTCGAAGATGTGGCAGCACTACCTGATGGGTGAATGGTTTCCTATCTACATTGATCATAAGTGTCTCAGGTGTATCTTCTCATAGTAGGACCTGAACTCAGACGGTGGTGATGGATAGAGTTCCTCGAGGACTATGACTTTGAGATAGTTCGCACTCCTTGGAAGGAGATCGTAGTAGCAGACACACTTAGCAGGATGTCTGGTCTACAGTTGCTGAGTGCGGTGATAGATCAGCTAGCCGCATTATAGATATCAATTATGGATATAGATGGAGAAGCTTACCTCTAGTCTATGAATATCACTCCACCACTCATTTAGTGATTTTTGAAGGCACAGCTTGGGGACATTGACTGCGAGGCCCGACATGCTCAGAAATCCTGAGGACACTCTCATGAAGGATTTTTTGATGGTGGGGAGAACATTGATCTCTTTATAGGACGCACCATGTTACCAATGACACAACAAGATTATGTATTGATGGAGTTCCACACATCCTCTTTGGAGGTACATCATGGAGTAGTGAAGATGTACCAGGAACTTCTATGTCAGTACTGGTTGTCAGGGATGAAGAAAGACATGGCAGAGTACGTATCACAGTGCATCACTTGTTAGCAACTAAAGGCTGAGCTTTAGTTACCCGGAGACAAATCTCAGGCACATGAGGTGCCAAAATGGATGTGGTATGGTGTCTCCATGGACTTTGTGACATGTATACAACTTACGACCAAGGGCCACGATTCCATCTGGGTGATCGTTGACCGAATCACAATGTGGGCCCTCTTCATGCCCACCTAAGAGTAGGGATCATTAGAGAGCATGGGATGCCTCTATGTAAAGGAGATTGTACGGATTCACAGGGTGCCTTCGACGATCGTCTCTAATCACGATGCTCATTTTACATCCTGCTTGTGGAAGGGATTACAGGAGGAATTTGGGACATAGCTATTAATGGGAACCGCCTTCCATCCTCAAACAGATGGTCAGACAGAGCAGACCATACAGACAATCAAGGACATGCTTCGTGATTGCATCCTAGATTTTGGTCGTAGTTGGGAGGTCCACATTCCATTGGTGGAGTTCTCATACAATAATCGTTATCACTCCACCATCGGCATGGCTCCATTTTTGGCCCTATATGGGAGACCGTGCAGTTCACATCTATGCTAGAAAGACCCAGGGGAGTCTTTACTTATGGGACCATATTTGGTATGGGATACCACTGAGAAGGTGAAAATCATCCATGAGTGGATTAACACTACACAGATCCTGTAGAAGCCTTATGCTGATAGAATATGGAGACCCTTGGAGTTTGAGGTGGGAGATCATGTCTTCTTATGGGTCTGACCCAGATGAGGATTGCATATTTTTTGCCAAGGCGGCAAGCTATCTCCAAGGTTCATCGGATCTTTCCAGATCCCCAGCAGAGCAGCCAAGGTGGCGAACCATATGAAACATCTCCCAAGTATGCACTGGGTGCATAATGTTTTCCATGTTTCGATGTTGAGGAGGTATGTTTATGATCCATCACAGGTTAGTGACCGGGGCGGCCTGGAAATCAATGATGGGGAAATGTTTGTGAGGCTCCCAGTAGATATAGGGGATTGACAGGAGTAGGAACTTCGTGATCGTTCGATTCCTCTTGTGTGAGTTTGGTGGCTACACTGGAACCTCTAGGAGAGCACCTGTGAGCTGGAGGCTCAGATTCATGCTCAGTACCCCCATTTGTTTCTCTATATTTTTTTTAGATTTTGGGGATGAAAGTCCCTATTATGGGGAGAATATAAAGACCCAAAAATTACATATAATTTTTTTTAAAATTATTTTGGATTATTATGAGTTTTTGAAGATTGAAAGCACATGATTCCGAGGCTCGGAGATATCGAAACATAACATTGATCTTTTTTTAAATTACATGCAGTGAACATACTGGTGGCATTTTATATATTTTGGACAGGTGTTCAAATTAAAAATCTGAGGGATACATTGAATCTTCAATGCTGGGATTCACTTAAGGAAAGATTAACATCAACTTTCTAGGGTCAGATTAAAAATATAATTTTTGTACTTTACAAAAAAAATCATAAAATTATTTTATTTCATTGTTGTAACTATTGAGTGGCGGTGGCGGGTCCACTAGGTTTTCAGACCATTAAATGGCCGGTTACACGAGGTAGTGTAACCAAACCCCTGGAAGGATTAATAGATTCATTAATTCAATTCATTAATGATCCTCATTAATTGTGATATTTGTTGATACTGTCTTTTGTCTATTTAAACAATGTTTAGGCATTGGTTTTTGGCACTCAAGAGAAGAACCTCTGATGAAGTGTCGTGGAATCTTCCACCAACCTATAATGAGGCTTCAATGACTGTTGGATGATTCAATGATGAGCACCAAAGGACATGAACCTTCTCCTTCATCCGCAACATCCTTAGATGTGGATAGTCCTTCGTTATATTCAGTGACTTCTAACAAGCTTGGTGTTGGGGGGTTTCATTGTTTAATTAATAATTGTAAATTTTTGTATTGCTTCCCATGTAATAATGCTAACGTGGAGGGCACGGGTCGAACAAACAAGGCCCGGACCCTCCACCATTCTTGGTTTGGTTTTGTTTCTTCATGAGAGACCGAGCAACAATGAAGCAAGGCCATTTTGGGAGCTAGGTTGTGATGGAAACATATTGGGTGGCTTGTAGGCACTGTTGGTAGACGAAACAATCCTCCAGAGCTTCACCGGAGGCCCGCATAAGCTTCACCGACATGGAGGAACTAACAACTAGAGAATGCGGTGGCCGGAACCCTCTATCCATGAAGAAGAGGCAGTGCCTGAAGGTGTCGCAACATATATGGGTGTAGAGCTGATGATGGTCGCGTTGTTGACAAAGGTGCACAGTTGCAGTGCGCTACGGATAAAGGTTATGGCTATGAGTCTTGGCGTCATCCATCATCGGTCGCATTGTCACCAGGCAGCGCGTCATGGAAGCATGCCATAGAGGAAGGTCGCGACATCAAGATGTGGTGGAGTGTGGACCTACACCCAACAGGTCCCATGGGTCCCACGGGTGCCTGGTCTGATCAGACCAGCCAGGTGGTACAGAACCATCTAGCAGTGCCACTTTAAAAATATGAAGGGCTCTGCCGTTTGTGAAATGGAGCGGACCCCAATGCTCGAACCGCAGGCTGAGTTCCGGAGACAGTTGGAGTTTGGTTGGTTTTTATCATACCCAAATCCAACCAGGCCCTCGGCACTAAAATTCTTATAACATACTGACTTTGTTTCTGTTTGATGCGTTGTCTATTGCATTGGAATCCTTATTACATGGAAGCTTATAAGGTTATTTCTTGGTCTGACTTTATGGCGGTTGAAATATGATCGATGGATTGATGAGCCGATATTCCAAGAATCATGCGTGCTTTGGGTGGGAATATAGTGGCTGGATGAGACGTGTAGAATGAATAGTGATCCTATGTGGATTAGCACCGAGTGACCCTGTGTGGATCAGCACCGAGCGATCCTCTGTGGGTCATTAGAAGAGACTCATGACATAATAAGATGATCTATTTTTATGACTAAACATTTGTACTTATGTTCTTAAGTTATACCAGGTTCTAGATGAGTCTTTTACATTGTGATTTGTGATTAATAGCATGATTTGTGGTTTTTCATTTGTGGAATTCTAGGAGACCTTCGGGGTCTTTGGGTCCCTTATGGGTACTGTTAAACTCACCTCTGGATGGGCTTTTCCCGTACCATGTTGTGTCTTGAGAAGACAAAGAATAGAATGACTAAGTCTCAAGGAGGTAGGACTTAACAGTGTACGGAGGTGATCAGTTTGCGTGGAGCGTTGTTGTGACGAGATGTACCCACCCTTCAAGTTGGATCCTTGGCGGAAGGCCACGGGAACTGTTTTACATTTTTTGTATTTCCATTTTAGTTGGGTTTTATATTCTGTTCCCTTTACATCAAGACATACTTTTACACTATGTGGAAATTTCTATTTTTGGTTTTATCTTTCTTCTTCGGTTGTGTTTTACTTGTGCGTAGTGTACCCTATCTGGGTGAGAACATGTTTGAGTCAATTCAATCCCATTTTTGGGAAATGTTATTCTGGTGCTGGTATCCAACCCTTAACCTATGGAACGCGGGATTGGGGTAGTCACGACCTAAGCTCCGGGGGACAGGTCATGACAAAAGTTGTTGAATAGTTTGGATAGATAACTTGGTTCTCCAAGAATAACTAAACATTCTATCCTATATTGGCATTAAATATCTATTTTTTGTTGAGTTTATGTTTGGAGAAAAAAATGATTTCATTAAGGTCGTAGTTTGTCAGAGGGAACTAGAATGATCTTCAAAGTAGTGGAAAAAGTGTTTTGGTGTCCCTCGTGAAGGAGTTTGTAAGGACTATCGAGGATTTTATCTGAATGATCATAATAAATTTTGTTTTGAGGATAATATTTAGGAGCATAATGGAGATGAAAAAACTAGAAGAAAAACTACACTATTGAATATCTGAACATTAATATTGATAGTAAAGGGGCTTTATTAGTATTATAGTATCACTGATAATATCAGCGATGTTAAACTGTAACATTTAACAACACTCATAAAATAAATTAATAAATCCCCTCATTAATTGTGGTAAAACTGTGCTATTAAAGGCATCGATGATGAAGAGTACAATTGTTTTCCTAGGCCACCTTTTTATCATCATTTTCCCACCCCTATCAATGCTTCCCCTTTGATCAGTGCTTTAGATAATCCCACCCTCCATCGCGCACCCCTGCCTCCAGCAAGATTCAAACATGAGAGCTCTAGCTTTTACACCAATGCCTTTTCCACTCCTCTATATTGTTTTTTTAATTTTATGATATATCTATATATTGATATATATTTAGCTACCTTTTTATCCATATATTTATATATATTATTGTATATATATATATTTAAATAAATATATAAAATATGTTTGCGTGTGTGTATGTGTGTGTTTATAAGTACATTCATATATATATATATATATATTCATCTATATATATAATTATACATATTTAAATTTATTTACATATATTATATATTAATATTTATAGAGATATATTTGAATATATATATATATGGTTGTCCATACACACAAAATATATATATATATATATATATATATGAATAAACATTATATATACCTTAATTATATAGAAGTATACATATTCATACATATGTATAAAAGTGATATTTTTTTATTTAGATAAGGTTATATGTAAATATGCTTAAATATTTATATATATAATTAAATTTTTATGTGTGAATATATAATAAATATGTATATATTGTTATATATTTTATTATAATTAAAAATATATTATGTAAAATGACAAAATTTGAACATCATACTATCCTTATGAGTATAATCCTTCAAAATAAATTGAGTCTCCAACAAAAAAAAGCATTATGACTCCCTTAAATGAGGCTGAAAATATATGGAATGTTAAAAAATTGGGTACCGTGACTACAAACATAATTTTGTAGGCCTGATAGGCCTTTTTGGCATTAAAAAATGTGACTGATGTCCCCACCAATTGATGGTACCTAAAGCTCATTGCAATCTTCTATTTGATAGTTGGTAGAGCCTAAAAGGATACTCATATCAATGTTTTTGTCCACTTTATGTTCAAGTTACATTTTCAATTTATTTTAGATATTTTTTTACTATTTTGACTTTTTTGTAATTAAATTGTTATTAAATGACTATTTATCAATAATACTTAGAAATTTATTAATTACAAATATTTTTTAATTATTTTATAATCCACTTTTACTAAATATCATATATATTATGAGAAAATGTCTATTTGAAATTATCTAAAACATATTTAAAAATTATACATTATATCTATATCAATATTATTATATTTATATATAAATATATTATTTTTAATATTATTTTTGAAATATACCATTTATCAGCACTTTTTTTCACTATTATTGACCCCTTTTAACAGTGCTAAAAAGAACACTTAAAGACCCCATTTAACAGTTATTTTTCTAGCACCAAGAAAGGGGGATTTTATGAGTGCTTTTAGCTAGTTCTATTAAAGGCATAGTGATGGATTAACATAGTTTTATAGAAGTTCTATAATATAACATGACATAGAATTTATGATTCTCTTTAATTTCGTTGTGAACATGTTATGTCCTAGGAAGTGGGACCTCCATGTTTTGAGAATATAGCATGTCTTCTTATTATACCTTATGAAAAGAGGTGGAAATGATAAGATATATAGATATCTTATGGTGCATATGATTGAACTGTGGAAGAATACTTATAGATAAAATTATCTATTGTATCCCAAGATGGTATAGGCTATGATAAAAGTTAGAGGTTTTGTTCTATATGGAGAATGAAAATTCATTCAATTTGTTAGTTTCTATATAAGTAAAAATTCATGTATAAAGATAAAAGAAAATTGGGATACCGAGATAAAGAAATGGGTTGTGGACATTAAAAGTGTTTATTAAAACATAAATCTATTGAAGCACCCCATCATGACTATGAATTTGGTTGATCTTAGGTTAGATGAAAATGAACTTTTGTCTTATTCATATGATGAAGAAGTGGTTTGGGCTAGTGTTTAAGTGGATATAAAATTAGTTGTTGTGGTTGAGGAAGAAGAGTCTGTTTTTATTTTTGTTAAAGATCAAAGTAACCATGATAATATCAGAAGTTAGAATATCTCCATTGGTCCTGCTAAATATCTTGTTTCTTTACGTTGAAATAACCGATTATTGGATGATATGAGGTTTCAAATAATGAGGTTTTCAATGCTTCACATTATGAGCGATAAAATTATAAAAGTCGAGAATATGTTATTGTACATTTTGATGACTCTTTATTTGATGTTGAAGGTGAATATGAGGATTAAAAGACTTATACCTTCATAAATATTCATAAGTTTGGAAAGAATATAAGTAGTAACTGGTATATTAATTCCAAGAGTTTTTCTATGGGTTATTTTCATGGAATCCCATTGAGATCTGTGTAGGGGATGTAGTGACTACGTGTGAGATATCCCTAGGGTCAACTATTCATAGCCATATTTTTTTAGATTAAGATTCTAATGATAGTGATATTGATGGGGGAAGGCCACCTGATCATGGTCGACTATAATTTTAGATGTTCAGATAGATAGTATTGGGTCTTTCATGGATAGAAATGATCAGGTTGATATTCTCTATCCATTTTCATTAGTTTTTCATTCTAGATATAAGGGAGTATTTGATGGAACATTAGTTCTTGATGACAAAGTTAGTCAATAGGTTAATTATTAGGTATCTTATTTTATCCATGTTACACCTTCACCTTGTAATGGGAGGTCTCCTCCTCTTCCCCCCTTCTCATTCCAATCATTTTTTCGAAGATGACATGGATACCGTTAAGAAATATATTATGGATTCTCCTATTGGTATTCCTAATAAATGTACCTATTAGGGTAGGTATCTTATCTAATATTAATTATTGTTGTTTTTATCTTTGGTTGTGGAACATGATCGTCCCAAATTGTTTTTGAGGATTAGGGAAATAGAGGTGGAGAATAAGATGTTGGTGGAGAACATTCGAGTGATTCATAATTCTTGAAGATATGAGGATGGATCAAATATAGAGATATATTACCATTCATGGGAATCTTGAGTACCTTTATATTTATACAATTTACTCTCCATCCAGAGCTCCTCCTTCATTACTTGTTAGTTTTGATACTGACTTGGTGAGAATCATAGTCTGAGAAGAGTTGCATAAAATTTTTGGGTGACTCTTACACCTCTCATGAAAAATATCTGAGGTAGATAATGTACCATGGTGAGTATATATATAATCATGTAATATAATGACTTAATGAGGGAATAAATAATAGGGAAATAGTTAACAATGATATAAAGTACTAACATTTTTTTATTTTCAATAAGCATAATTTCAATTCCAATTTTGTGTTTTAGTATGAGAATCTAAGGTTGTATACTATTGCCATGGCCTTTAAAAAGAAATTGAGTTTGTTGAATGTGGTATACCCTTTATTAAATTTTATCATGGTGTAATATAAATACTTTTTTCATGTGATGGACTTTGGTGGTAGAGTGATCAAATAATATTTTGAGATGATGGAACCTTTTCTATACACTACCCGGACACCTATCATTGCTCTACATACTGCTCCACTAAATACAATTATCTTCCTTCCTATTTCAGTCCCAGTTTAGACTACTTATATTACTATGTACCCTTTTGGTCTTACTATTATAAAGGTATCAATTCATCTCATGCTAGCTTATGCTAATGGAAAATACCATATAGATTATTCCTCTATTCAATATGTGGATGATTCATACTGAGATTAGGATCTGATAGGGATATATTCATTTTTTCATTATGTTAACATATAAATTTATCTTAAGGTACATTTATTACTCTTTCATATTTTATCTATGCTATGATAAACATTTATATTATATATTCTTATTTCCCTTTATACCTTTTTGATAATCCAAACAGGGGGAGAACATGTTAGCTATATCATTTTTGTTATCTATTTTTTTTTATTTTTTTTATTTTTGTAATCATAACTGATTTTGTTATTATTATCCTAACAATGATGAACAATATTTTTATGCTCTGATTTTACATTAAAAATTATTTGAAGTTTACTATTGAGAATCTTTTTCAACTGTGATTGGTGATCATAAAAAGTTCAATATTTGTTTCTGGACAAAGAAATTAATTCTTTTAATTATCACAAATTATGTTTATTTTATTAATTAATGATTTATGTGCTGAATGAAATAACTTCATTATTCATGAATTTACATTAAATTTCTCTAAGTACCAGATAATATCGTTAGAATTTATTTTAACATTGATAGAAATTTTTTTCTTTCACTAGTAAATTATTTTGTGTATTAAAAGGAACTTCTTCTACAACTATAAGATATGTGCTACATCAAAAAAACTATTCATACACCATTAAATATTTTTCTACCATCGAAGGAACATGCTTCCACTAGAGAAATTATGCTACTACTGGGTTAATTTATCTATTACTAGAGAAATTATGATATATCTTGAATAAATCCGTTACTGTTAGAAGGTTCCACTATCGTCAGGAAAAATCCACCACCACCAGAAGGTTCCTCTACCACCAAGATAATTCTACTATCGCCAATTTATTTCTCTTACCATCAAGTGGTTATTAAGACACCGAATATCTATTACAATTGAGTTCTACTTCCATTCACGATTCTACTTTCATTATTGAACAGAGATAAAATTTAAATTAAATTCCAATGGACAGTTTATACAATTTAATTAAAATAATAGGTACAAGGATTTAAGAATGATTATTTTAAAATGGATACTCAGTAGAATTTAAGGAAAATTCACCCTTTTATGATTTACTACTCAGTATGAGGATTCATTTTATTATTATCCTGCCATGGAAAATTATTATTTTTGAAATATTTAAATCTGAGAATCTCTTCATGAAAAAGTGTTCTTTAGTTGGATTATAGGTTTATTAGTGGTTCATGTTATAAGTTAACATATCTTCTTAAGTGTTCTTATAGAAATAAAGTTGATTATCTATATTGTATATGATACTCTATTTTCATGAAAAAAATAGAAACCTTGCAAACTTTATTTGAAGTGAGATTAATGAAATGTTTAAAGAAAATTAAAAATAATAAGAAGATGGTTACTCATCATATGAAGATGATAAATGAATGATAAAAACACAAATTCTTCAACATTCTGTCTCACTTCTTCTCTATTTTATTGACTTTTGAGATGTTTTTTCCTTATTTGTTTACCATGAGTATAATCACAAGAACTATAATAAACATTACTAAGATACTCTCTTTTCACATATTTTTTATCTTGTATCCCATTAATAGCTATGGAAGAGTTTTGGTGTATCCGAATAAGCCACATTTGTGTGTTTTTGTATACGTAAAACAAGATCTTGGTTCTAGATCAGTTTATTGTTTACTAAATGTGATTATAATTGGGTGACTGTTAGGTGGAAATTATTTAGCCTCAGTTTGATAATTATCTGCATCAAGTTTTTCACTTTATACTTTTTAGTTTTTTTATTAATTTTTTTTTAAAATTAATTTATTTTTTTAAACTCTTAAGAAATAAACACTCTCATAGTAAACATTAATCAAAGTTATATATGTTCTGTTTTATTATAATCAAATTTATTTCAAAGTTAAATTGATTTTAATGAAATTTTAACTAGGTTGTGAACGAGCCTTTAAGATTCTTTTTCAAAATATCAATTTATATATTTATACTATTTTATTTAACTAAGTTGATTTCTTAATTAAGGGAATTTTATTTTAAGTATTTATATGTAAAAGTTTTATTTAAGTCTCAGTTAATCCCCCCCTTGAGCTATCTATTAGAACCAAAAAAATTATTTTTTATATGAATACTATGAGAAATTATCCATGAAGTAATGAAATAATGATGAAATTGATGAACTCAATTGAATTTTCATACTAGCAAGTAAATAAATGTAAAATGTTCTTTCATCGCATTAATTAAAAATAGTTTTGAAATAGTTTTTTTTATTTTCAATTAAATATATTATTAAGTAACAATAATTCCTCTTAATGTTTTACTAGATAATGGAAAAAATACTTCAACCAAAATGTGAAGATGAATATTAATCATTCGATATATGTAATATAAGAAAGTTTTCAAAATAACAACAAAAAAGACGCACTACAAAAACATGAAATGAGATAAGTGAAAATTATATTTAAATAATAACCATATTTTCAAATATTTGAGTCAAATAATTAAAATATTAATAACCAATAATAACTGATATTATTAAAAAAGGAAAAAAAATATGAAATAATTTAATAATTGTATCATAAAATTGTCACCGAAAAAAAATAATTTAAAATCATGACACATCTTATATACCTACACATTATTTTCATGAAATTAAAAATTATATGGAATGTTACAAAAAAATATAAACCAAATAGAACACATTATTTTTATATTATAAATAAAAAGTACATTATATTATTAAAAATTATTTTAAAAAATTTAAAAATTTAAAACAATAAAATGATGATGGTGAAGATGATAAACAAAAAATGATAAAAAACCCCCAAAAAAGTATGAATAAGATAAAGAACAAGAAAAAATGTGAGGAAAATTATGATAATGATGAATAGGTTGCTTATCATGAATGATATGGACCAAAAAATGAGAGAGCTTAATAAGTGTTAGTTATTGTTTACAATTCTTCCGAATTTACATCTATTTACACATCAATGTAAAAATATATCAATTTTTATTTTGATCACTCTCTCACATAAATTCATATAAAAGACAAAAATAAATAATATTTACAATGTCTTCCATTAATATGGGTAAAACAATTATGGCTAGTACCGCTGAATCCAAAAATTAACCCATCTATATCATAAAGTTAATTATAATGGAATTTAAGAAGTCGTCTTCTTTTATATTAAATCAATGATATCACACTAATTTTTAATATGAATTTTACATTAAAAAATAATATAAATCATTCAATAAGAGATAATAAAATTAAAATTAGATTATATTCACCATTTACAAGGTGAACTTCCTATCTTTGTAGAGATTCCTAAACAATTCACCAATAGTTCTACAATCTCTCAAAATAAGATTTAACTCCTCTGAAAATCCAATATCTCGATGCCCACAAATATTTCAAGGAGTCCCTATAATTATTATCCCTGCATATATTTTATTCATCTTTTTTATTTTATAATGGATTTATAATCAATAGAAAAATCTTTTATAATGAAGGTTTATCAAAATTGATTAATTTTCATTACTTTTAATTCCTCTAAAGTTATCTCATCCTCATAACTGAACAATATATATTTTTTCATATCAATATAGTGAATTAAAATTTTCCTTCGCACTTCAATGATCATATATTATATTATTATATTAATAAATAAATTAAAACTAACTTTATTCTAAATTCATATGTTTAGAAACATTTTATTGAATAAAAATTCATCAAAGTGGATTTTCATTGAGTGAAAAATAATAATTTCGCCTAGCATTTAGTATATTTCACAAGTTCTGTTGAATATATTTTTTACAACACATTATTTAACTTTTTATTATGTCAATACATATAAACTATGATTTTTAACTCCAAAAATCTATCACACTAACTTGTAAATAATTAAATTTCATTTTATATATTGGAAAACATCCCAAAATATACTATGTAAAATAAGATGAGATTAGTAGAAGTAACTTTTTTACACCTAAAAAAATATTTTATTTAGTTTCGTCCAACTTATTCATTAATTATCATGTTAGATAAAATTTTTCATTGAAAACATATTTTAAAAAATAAAATACATCTTAAATAATATCAAAATAAATCCTTTCATATTTGAAAATTTGATAAGATATCTAATATTGGTCCAAAATGTTTTGAATAAAATTACCTTAACAAAATCTCACAAAAGAAAAGAAATGGACTATGTTTTAATTGGCCTTAATTCAAGCATAAAATAATTATTTCTTCAATAATAACAAACCTCATTCTCATTATGAGATGTAGATTAGCTTTTCCAAATTTTTCATCATGTTTTCAATTTATATTCTTTTAAATTTGTTCTATTAAATTTTTTATATTATATCGATGATTCAAATTCAATATAATATCTATATGCCTAGGGGTATAAAATAAAGAAATGATTCATATTTTTTTCATTATCGTTATGCAATAATTTTTCCAAAAAATATTATATATATATATATATGTTTTATTTACTTATAAATTTATTACTCCAAAAAAATAATGCTTTATAAATTTCAAACATATTTTCTATGTAGTTAAAACTATTATTTCGACATAAATTTATTTAATAAGTCATATATCATTTAAAGAACCCTTCAATTAGACACTCAGAACATGTGTTCAAATTTTATATTTTTTGAAACAAACTATATGTTTTTCAAAACTCATATACATGTTTTTTTTAAAAATTATGTGTTGTATTTTTGTATTCATATTACCTTTATCATAAATTTTATTTATTATGTATCATATTCATCGTTTTCCATACATTATCAAGTAATACATTTTAAAAATGAGTTTTGAAAATTTTCTATATTTTCTAGAATTTTTGTAGAGACTTATGTTATTTTAATAGAAATATAAAATAAAATATTCCATGTGATTATATTATTTGTATAGAATAATTTATTATGTTTTAAAAGGGGAAATTATTCTTTTTATTCATCTTTAATTAGCTTGAATAAACATCAATTATATTATTTTATTCAAATACTTTATGGGATATTCAAATGTTTTATCTATTTTCAATTAATTCATGAATAATTTAATAAATTAATGAAAATAAGTACAACACAATTAATTTTTTTAACCCTTAGTCTTCCCATTTTATATTTTTAATAACATAAATATATTTAAAACCTTAGTTTATTAAAGATATTCCATGTAAATGAAAATTTATTCCCTTAACTTGTATAACTCATTAGATATTAAATATTAATTACACATTTCTTTTTAAAATTTATACATCTATCATTGTATAATATTTATATCATTTCATTTAATTTGGAATAAATAATCAAATAAATATATATGGAAGGGTATGTAATAGCCACACCTCATTTCATGAGTTATGAAGGCATAATATACATTGTTAATCATAACTCTTGAAATCTATCTTCTGATAATATGTAGGTAAAAATGTTAGAAGTTTATTCTCTTATAGTCACCCATTCTAGAATAAAAAATCAATTTGAAACATTTTTTATTGATAATAAATTATATTATATCAATGTTTTTGATGTTGTTTGTTTCAGTTAATTATTTGATAGATATATTATTCATTGGTTTCTACATCTAATTCATAATTAAAAATTAACTATCACCTTTAAGAAATTATATTATTCTTTCATATTTAAACTTTTTCACACATGTATAGAAACTACACACCCAACATCATCATCAACTTGTTTTATAAAAAAAATTATTACAATACCAAGTCATAAATTTTTAAATGGGAATTAATGCACCACCTGAAGTATATTAAATTTAATAAAATATTTCAACAAAATTAGTATTAGTTTAACTAAACAATAGATTCTACCCTCCTCAATAAAATAGACTATATTCCATTTTTCATTTAACAAATCTAATGATTATTTTTCCTATATTCATATATGATTCATTTGAATCACTTTAAAGTCATACACATAGTGTCACTGTATAAACTATGTCAAACATGGATATTGTCATATATATTAATATTATAAATAATTTACTAAAATATCATTTATCAAAACTTATTCCAAACCCTTATTTACTCAATTTCATTCCATGTGTATTATGTTCTTATACATTTTATCATTATTCTTTCCTACACTTATTTAATAAATATCTAACAAATTTTTATTTTGATAGAGATATAAAATTTTAAAATTTAATCACTTTTAGTAAAAAAAATAATTTTATCTATCTCAATTATGGAAAATTAAATATTTTATAATAATTTTAACAAAATTACAATTAATATATTCTTATTATGTATATAAATTAATTTCATCAACATAAAATATGAAAATTAGATCTTCTATCTTAAGCTCCTTGAAATAATGATTATTAAATCACCTTAATTGAAAATCTTATGTTGTAAACCACCATCCTATTTACAATACCGCAACCACAGAGCATGTTTTAATTCATAGATATCCCTATTCATTTTTTATTTTAAATCGTCATAATACTCTAGAACAAATAGTCAATTTTTTAAATGAATATTCTTCATGTAACTCACCATTTATTATTGATAAATTAAAATTTATTTGTTATACCATATAGTTTCTTCGATAAAAATGGTTTTAAAAATACTAAAAGATTTTATTCAGGAAATATAATTTTTTATTATCATGACAGCCCCAAATGGTACCCATTATCAGTCGAAAATGAAGATAGGAAAGAACACTGAAGCCTTATTTTAATAGTCTATTGGGTAGGGAGTAGCTCCAAGGGTATAACACACGTATATATAGGAGTAATTACCCTTTAAATTCTTTGTAAATGTTATATAATCTAGTAATTAACTCTATAAAAAGCTAACCCAATCCTAATTCATTTAATATCATTTAAGTAAAGACTAAGAGGGGGGATACTATGAGTAACACCTATATAAGTGAATCAAGAAAACCAGTAAACCTCAATCAGCCTACAAAAATCTAGTAAGTCCCAACTCAATCACCAACTACAACCAAAGTACCTAAAAAGAGTTATTTATATATATATATGGCGATGAATACATGTATACTTAGTATGTCCCCCTCCAAAAATTGTCCTGAAAATGTGTAAGAATCATAAAAATCCCCATTGAACAAACAATTAAATCCAATAGTTACCTAAATTTGGACATATAAGTTCCAAACCTCACCATGGTTCACTAACCTAATATTGCACTAAAGATATTAACACATCATTGAAAATGTAAATATAAATAAAGGTACCCTTCATCAACTATCCCACTGAACTATATTCCCTAAACCCAAATTTATTATGTATTGGGGTTTCTATACCAACCATAAGTCATAAAACAAATCTATGAAAACACCTCCCAACCATATCCATATAGTCACCTCTGTAACTACACATCACTATTATTATGATACATCACAACCACATCCCCATCACATCCTCATAATCACATAGTTAAACGGGGATCCACTATAGCCCACATAAATAAGAACTATACCTTAATAAATTACAAACCATGTATGTTTATACAAGTAAGAATCATAATCTATTATAACATAGATATAGGTAATACTAAAATTTCATGTCTCTACATCCCACATATACTTGTATGTTATAATTATGAGCTAATATAACTTGTATAGGTATAAAACATATCACCATAATCCATTTTAGTATGGATATAGACATATAACAAAATATATATGCGAGATAAAGTTGGTTTGGTTGAGTAGTCAAATATCATTGTCACTAATAACCTAGATGTTGGGAGGACACCCAAAACCCAAGGCCAAATATAGTCCTTGGTCACATTATCCAGATTGGGTGTTGGAGAGTATGAAATAAAAGAACATAATGGCTTTATTTCATAAATCACAATCATTTTAAGGGAAACTACCCATCCAAAGACTCAAACTATAACATCCTACATGACAACCTATATTTTGAAACTAATAACTACGAATCTAATAATCTCCTAAGCACACACAAAAAACATAATGATTCATCACCATCACCTATAATTTATTATTAATCAAAACCCATCCATTTTATAACATCCACACATCAATTTTGGATTAATATTACTATTTAAATTCTAAAACTAAGGTTTTATTTTTTAACATTATGCATATAGTTACCACAACCAATGATCTTTCAGCCATTTACTCAATTATTGGATTTTCCTTCTTATAATAATATACATAACATACTATATTCATCAATGATTAGTTTCAAGAAATAATCATAATCCATATCTCATATCATCTTAAAAACTCTAAGAACCATCCTCCTTTAATTTATTCATTAGACATTTTCCATTCTATGATTCTAAGGAACTAAGATACAAGAATCCTATCATTGAAAAATTAAACACCTCGTTTTATGTAAGAAAATATTGTCAAAAAAACTATCAAACATTGAGTAGAAAATTATAAAAAAACTAAATAAAATAAGAACACGATGGCTAGAAAATTAAATAAATATGATATAAACACCACCTTAAACTATTTCCAACACCCCTAACACAATAACTCACCACTACACCATCCAAACATCAACCACAAAAATCCAGCAACAGAATTATTTTCAAATGATATAACCCCTATATATCTAACTAAACAATATTTGGGTTTTAATTAAATTCATGATAAGTGAAATAATATCCTAAATATACAGTTGAAAATCTTATGACAAGCTGAAAAAATCTAAAAAAACTATCAGTATTACCTCAACTAATGCACAAAGTATTAAAAAAACTAGGGCCAAATATAGTCAACCACCAATATTAATTTCAATTGTAATTACAAAACATAATCTTTTCATATCATTTTAACTAATTTAATCCATTATGAGTATGTTTTAGTGATAAAAAATCCTAGGACAATAAAATCAAATTGAAATGATACACTAGTAAAATATTATTAAAACAAAAATCCATTATATTAATCAATCTACGTATGAACGCAAAATTTAATGAATGAATTATTCAGTATCCCCCCTATATTTCAATAATTAAGTTGTTTGAAAAGTTTTAATCATGACAAATATAAAAAATAATCATTGATAATCATAGAAATAAATGAGCACACTATCTAAAAAATATATTTATCCAACAACATGGGAAAAAGAATAATATCATGTAATGAAATACCACCATCCATTTTTCATGTCTGTTAAATTTATTTTTTTAACATCCACTCTTCAATAATTTGTAACTAAATCAAGGTAATACCACAAATACATATAGAAAATTGGATAATTTTGGAATCTCTTTCTACAAATGATGCTCCAATGATGAAAACAAATGGGATTAAGGGAGATGAACAGTAATCATGAAACCCCATGGTGAACCCATGAATCCCAAGAAAATCATCCAATTCTGTATCATCTACAAATCATTTATAAATAACCTACAAAATTGAGAGAATAAAACTTCTACAGTTTTGAAATAAAGAATGGGAGAAGAATGATGAGAGTAAGAGGAGAAAGGAAGATACATTCAATTTAATGTAGTCATTGATGAAAGTGAAGGCCCAAGGATTGAACAAAGATAATGAGGATAATAAATAATACTACCATAGCCTCCTAGGGTTTGAGAGAATCTGGGTAAAGTTAGAATAATTTGATATGCACTTCAAATTTATAGATAAACCTACAAAACAATATATGATAGGGTGATAAGTATTTTTCACATCAATGAAATACTTGATTTAAATATTATAACATAATATCTCAATGTGGGTCCACCTTTTTCTCAAATTTAATGATCTTTTATATGATGAGAATTATGTGGTTCATAGTGTGTCAAATGGTTTCAGGGAAAAATTATTAAACCCTAAAAAACACAAAGCAATCCTTGACCTTCTCCCTCAACCTGATCAATACTCTGATAAGATTATGAAAAAGACTACACACTCTGGTGAAAAATTTCTCTAAGATATAAAAACAAGTAACTCAAAAATTAATACTTTATAACATAAAAAATATAGTCATTACATAATCTATCCTTGCATGAGATTAAACTAAAACTAGAAAAACCCTTCAGGCTATCAGAATATTCCATCCATTCCACAATAGATAAAACACAAGGTTAACTCAAAGGATATCACTTTTAATTAACTCGAGGCAATCACCTTAAATAAGAATGGGAAAAGTTTTCCCAAAACCATTCGTGTTATAGAAGAAATATATCATAATGAAACTAGCCTATTTTATATTAATTAAAAATATTTTGATACTCTTAACATTACAACCAGAATTCTCTCTGTGAAAAAATAAAATTCCATATAAATATTTAACCTCCTAAATCGCATGCCATTAATCCCAATATGCAATAAAATACTTATCCTACAATCCAATCCTCATGATGTGATGACTCAGGAAAACAATACAAACTATTTCTCTCACCCTTAGGCCCACCACAAAAATTCCTTGAACTCCCTTAGGACGCAAGGAATGAAAAAAAATGGTTTAGAAAAACTAATCCCTTATATTTCTTGAAAACCCATTAAATTAATACTGGAATACCAATTTTATTCCAATTTTTCGTTTTTCCCAACTACTATAGTCTTTTCATTAAATCTGTATCTAAAACCCACTAGGTTGAAATTATGTTATTTCTTTTTGGTTAATGGAAAATATTAAAAAATATTCTTCCCAATCTGGACCAATTATTCACTCTAAGAATTAACACATTCTTTATCTTAAATTGATTCATTAATAGAATTTGGGTGAATTTTTTTATATCAATGATATTTGATCCATGAATTAAAATATCCTTCCATTTTAAATGACAACAAAATTCTATACAACAATGTATTCAAAATTAATTAAAAAAATTAAATTGATATGAAATTTTTTTGAACTACAAAAGAAATATCATATTTATCATAAATAGTTCATTCTAAATAAAAATCACTAGGATGTTTTTAAATTTAAAATTATTCTTCATGATCTTCTAAAAATAATCAAAACATTTTATACTAATTTTTTAATGTAATCATCATGAAATTTACCCATTTTTTATTCAGTTTCAATTCTTTTTACAAAATAGAAGTCTATTATTTGATTCAAATTTTTATTCCATATAAAGATCTAGAATTTTTCCATTCCTTCCATTATAATTATATGGGTTTTTTGTGGTCCTTTAGAGCTTTCATAAATTTAAATATTTTTTTTAAATATGTTTGTTATAATTATGAAATAAATATTGAATTTTTAAAATTTATTTCTGAAAATTGGGAAATTAATTTGGTTCCTTTAAATAGGTTTAAATAATTTTAAATGAAATTTTGAAATAATAGTATTTATTAGACTTTAATATTTATTTTTTTATTTTAATTAAAATTAATGAGTTTGAAAAATTAATTTTTTACCCTTATGTAGAATTTTTATATAGATGCATAAAAGTATATTTTAGTTCCATATAATAGTAGTGTTAATTTCTTGTGAAATGTATAGGATTGATTATATTTCCATGAGTGAAGATAGTAGAGTTTCTTCATTATATGTTTTTTTCATCTTCTGTATGGGTGAGAAGTGTTGGAGTGCTATGTGTATGTGAAATCAAAGCTACTTAAATGTCATAGGAAATTTATTGATCATGAAAAGGAAAATATTAAATATGTTTTTGTTGTGTATGGTTCATATGAATCTTTCTTGAAGGTAATGCCTATTTTTAACAATTATTGTAAGGATGGATTCTTCTATCTGATAAGGTTAATGGATTGCATAGTTTTAAGTCTCACATGAAGGTCGTAGAGTACCTCACATAAAGGTTTTGTTGAGATTCCAAAGATCATGTATAGGATGGAATGATCACATAATGGAACCAAATACATATGTTTTAATTATACTACCACTATTATATTGATGCATCCTCGTTGTAGGTTGTATATTTTTTTATAAAATCAATTTTTCCATCTAGTTATGATTTTTCACTGAATTCAACAATATAAATAGAAATAAAAACTAAAAATCATGGTTTTAAGTTAGTTATGAAGAAGATAGTTTATTTTTGGACATTCTATGATATTAGTAGTCTTAAATAGATCAAGAGAATAATATTAAATAAAAATTTTTTGAATATAAACTAAATGGTAATTTTTGTGAGTTTTACAGGAAATATTTGGAAACAAGTTTATGTTATTCTATAAAATTAGAGATTCATTTTCTTATGAGTGTCTAGAATATTTCTCAAGTATGATTGATCCAAGATTATCTATTCCAACCTAAAGATCCATATAAATTATTTCAATTAACCTCTATAAGTTCCATATCATGATTATTATTTTCTCTATCCTTTGTTTTTTAGTGCATCAAATCTTGAAGCTTCTCCCAATTAAGGGACACATAACTTCTTTGTTAATTATTACAAGTGTGAAATTAGCATGTTTTATTTTAATTAGTTTAAACAAGTGTGATTAATCATAATTACATAAAAATTTAAAGATTAATCACATGATGTATGATTATTAAATAATCTAGAAAAATATAAAGAAAGAATAAAATTATTAATACCACTTTCTTCCGTTTAATTTACTCCGTTGAAATTAAATCAGAATGTAAGATGATAATTTTATTCGTGAAATTATTATAAAGAAGAGGTGATATAATCTCATGTATTATATTGATTTTAATATTTCAAGCTTGAAATATGTTATGTAGGATTCTATCATTGTCATTAATTCATGATCTATGAATTATAGAATTTAACTACAGAATGAATTATTACATGCCAATTGATTATTATTATTATTATTATTATTATTATTATTTTATAACATCGAAATAAAATTAACAAACTAAAGAATATTATCATGTGTAGTGGAATTAAGAATATTTTATAGTATTGAAATTATCTAAGAGAGAGATAGAGAAACAAGATAATAAATTTTTTAGAGTAAATATCATTTGATAATATGAAAATAACATATTACATAATTTTTTTAATCAATGTATAATTTCATGAATTAGATAATTGAAATGGCGTAATTATCACTTGCGTAGATAATTACTATTTCTTGTTATTAGAGTTATGTAACTAATGATTAAGATATTTTGATCACTATTTTATTTGATATGTTGTTATTTCCTACTGATTTTTTTGATAGTGTGCTATCTACCATAGTTTGTTTTTCGTTTTGGTTTTTTTATCATGTTTAATTTCTTGAAATGGATAAAAAACATAATCTTGGTAATTGTTTTCAATAATGGGAGAGGAATGATATTAATTACTTTTTCTAATGGAACATTTAGCATTATTGGAATAATCCATAGTGTCTATTATGGTTGTTTTATAGCTATTATTAGCTATTTTATAATGATTGATTTATTTTGATTACCTATGTATAATAAATTATTTAATTCGAGATGGATATTAAAATAGTTATTTTCTAAAGAAATATTGTTTAGAGGTGACTGAGTGCATATTTAATTGTCATAGTCTTTAATTCCTTAATGTTATTGCTTTAGTTCACATTAAATATTTGTACAGAAAATACATTCAATATGTGTGTATTATCTATGAATATAGAGTGTTGATGTTATTAACTGATAACCATGTTTGGTTGGAATGATTTGATGAGAAATGGGATGGAGGTATGGGGAAATATTGATTATTTATTATTGGTTGAGCGATGGGGTGGTAACTTGGGGTGTAATAACAGTCAATTCCTATGATGGTAGGATAGGTTATTCTATGCGTAATGGTGTGAAAATGGCATTGGGTGGTCAGATGAATTCATAGTGGGGCATGATGATCAATATATCTTAATATTACTTGATTCATTCTTGATAGATAGATGGCTAAATATAATTTATATGAATGGTGTCAAATTTCTTGGAGTAATTTGACTTTATGCATTTATGGTGAATTTTTATTATGGAATTTTAGGCCTAGTCTATTATTACAAAGTTAATTTATAAATTTATAAATTAATTTAATTAAATATATAGGTATGGTTTATGTATAGGATAAGGATATGTTAGGAACCACTAGGGGTGAATCGAGGGTCCAATTTATTTACAAATTCCCTTTATAATTAAATTTCTTGACCTTATTATTTCCCTTGATCCACTATATAATTTCATTCAACCTCAGCTTCATGTGTCGTAATAATAAGAATGAAAGCAACTAACAATATTTATAAGGTTCATCCTAGAATCCCATTTCATACCATGTGGGTTATACCTTCAAACATGGAATCTCATCTATAATATTATTTTCAATTATAGTGGATCCTAATTCAATATGAGTGTGACTGGTTACACCCCTTAATGATCTATCATAGGAAGCAACTAGTTGTAATCCCCAGTAGTCAATCCTCGTGTAGTTTCTGGTTATCCTCTCAATCCCAGCAAAACCGCTTCCCTAGTTTTTTATATTCCATAACCAAAATTCTTTTCCTTGACTATTTATACACCCAACCATGTGCCACTTCATCAACTAGTTAGATACCCTAGCTACAATCTCCCCTTCTTATGTGTTGATCTAGTATTATAAAGACCTAATTCTTCTTCAGAGTGATCTTCCTCCATGATATATTAAGATAAGGATTTCACATGTACTTATTTAAAATCTTCAAAAGAATATTGCAAAAAGTTTTTTCTTATTGAAACTCTTTACACACCATATTGTAGAATCATTTTATTATCCATATAATCCTCAAATACTATTGTGGATCACCTTCAGAGACTCTAGTCTTCAACTCAAACTCATATCCCTCCAAAATATAGAGGTGTATAGGCCTCTCACTTCATTGACTATGTAGAGTATTCAAAATATTTTCAACATCAAAATATTCATTCATCATATTATTTATCATAAATGCACAAATATATACAAAATAATTTCAAGTATATAAACTCACATTAATTATTATTGTAAGCATCATTTGATTTTTCTCATTTCTAATTCAGTTAATGAATCCTATTATTTCCTCATTATTTCAATAAATTAATAATTGTTTGATATACTATAATTTACCCTCATCAAATGTTGCAAGAATCACAATTCGTGCATCATGATATATTTTCATTGAATTATTCACTTAATATAATGATCACTCTTTGAATATACAAATCATATGCAGATAGACATGTATAATATTAATGGTTTTACACACTTAAATGATCTAAATTCAGTTATCAAATAATCTATACTCAGTATTCTTAATGTCCCTTATATGTCTTATTAATAAATTATGCATAGAATTACTCATCAAAAAATATATATCCATCACATGAATTTATAATTTATTTTTCACCCCAACTAAACCTCGTACGAAGCATCAATTCATACATGCACCGTGTCCCCTTTGAATAACCTTTAAATCCCATGGTTTTCATAATTATTATTCATCTTACATTCATGAAAATACAACTATATACTTGTGCAATAATCTCAAACTTTTCCATTCATAAATAAATATTCATAAATGTTTAATATCTTTATCTTGATCTTTGATGACACCGTGACTCAGGCTCCTCAAAATAAAATTCATACTTCCTAAAGCTTATCCTCTCATTTATAATGGTGATCTCATCTTTGTATAATCTCATAAGAATATGGAATTTATCATTAGAGGAAATCACAACTTGATTGTGGACATGAAACATGACTTAATTCCACACATAAACAAAATAGGGGTAATGTTTTTGAAGGAAGAATATTCCACCATGGGATGATCAGAAGATTGTGATAAAATAGATCACACATACTATTTTGTTTATATTTAATTAAATTATGCCCACTTCGGAGATACCTAAGAACTATTTCTTATTTATAACTAACTATATCCCCTTAATAACTCAATATGAGTAACCGTGTCTACACTGAGAGCCCCTCACTCACTACCTCCATGCAAACCTAAATAGTGGTACCTCTTCCACTCTATATACTCACTCCATCAATACAATCACTTTATTTCTTATACGTAGTCTTGCCACTTGTTGGATCCTCCATACCACCTCAGGTGAGTCATGTATGCTATATCTCATAGGATGATCAAAATTTTCTGATGAGTTATTGAGTTACACCTTCGCATGTTAGGGGATAGCCAATTTTTTACTAAAAATAGTGAGAAATGTTTTAATATAATTTTAATGTAATCTATTATTCATAAAATTATTCATGAAAATTGAAAAATATTTTCATCGAATTCTCAATAAATCTCCCCAATAATCTTCTCATAAAATCATAAAATATTTCATGGGTTTCTTCAAATTTTCTTCATGCAACATCTACATTGACTTATCAATAAATATTCCCCAATCAATTGACAATGTTCTCTCTTAAATCACCTTTATCACATGTATTTAATCATTATAAAAAGTTCAACAATAATCAAATAAAAGGCAATTTATCCTTGCACTTCTCCAAATAATTTCTTCAAGCTAGTAGCCACAAAAGCTTTTTCCATTAGCCATGAAAACACCTCACTCAACTTATGGACTTATATTGATCCTTTATCAAGCCTTAAATACAATTCCATTTTCATAGACTTATCAATAAATAACATAAATAATCTCCTAATGAAATAATAAAAAATTTCATGGTATTATTCTTTAAATATACTTCATGAAATAACTACATAGAATCCTCCATAAATTACCTCTCTAAAGTGGTAAGCATTATTTATTCCAAAACCATTAGCACATGACATTAAGAATAATTAATAGTTTAACAATGATTAGATAAAATAAAAATTATCCTTTTAATTATACTAATAATTTATTCAAGCTAGAAACCTCAGAAACCATTTTAATTAATCCTGAAAACACGTCAATAAACTTATAGACCTACATGGATTCATTATCAGGCGTGAAATACAATGTATTTTCACTAAAACAACACCTAAATCAACTTATAGACTTACATGGATGCCTTATAAAGAGTTACATCCAAATCACTCTTATCATCACCTCCCATAAACACATATTGAGACACATTTATAATAGATTCATTTATTTATAGTAAAGTTCAATATCCCCCTTTGATTTTTTTATGAAATAACCTAAATACTCAATACCAAAATTTGTGTTCTAATTGATTATTTCTTCCCACACTTATTGAAAAAAAATACAATGGTTAATATAATGGTTTCCTCATATCTTATTTTTTTATTTCAAGGCACTCAAACTCTTCCCTTTTTTGAGTGAATAAAAATTCCACATGGTCTATTTAGCAGAGAGCCTTTAGTTGGTGTACTCTTAGTATAAGTCTCCTATCCCCGTATAGAAAACAAATAGAGAAATGTCCATTATTGTATTTTCTAACAACAAATGGATATTCATGTGATACCATGCCGAAAACATACTCATTTATTAAATAGAGATTTTATAAAATAATTTTATCAATAAATATGTTTTCTCATGCACACATCACAACAAATTCATTAAAAATTTAGTACAAAGAAAACAACTCCCCATTTGTTTCATATTTTTATAAACCAATGATCCCATTTAATAAGTGAATTTAATATAAAAAATGGTTGAAAGTGTGATCAGATACCTTATTCCTCATGTTTTACAAGATTTCTATTTATTCTACACACATTATATGTTTTCTTTTTAAAAAAATGACAAACACACATCAAGGTTTCTCCCCCTTAAGGGATATACTCTTTAACCTCAATTTGATGGTATTAAATAGAGTCTCAAGGGGGTGAATTCTTGATATTTTCCATCAGTGATAGCCTCAAAAATCCTCTCCCATTACATTAGATCAAATAACTTGGATAATAGAGAATAAGGAAGGACTTATTGGTTTCTCATAAGTAAAACTAAATCTATGAGATTCCTCCCATTCTAGGATAGTCATATATTCCAATATTAACCCTCCCTTTTTCTGAAACCTAATTTTCAACTATATTAATTTTAGAATATAAAATTTCTTATGAATTCCATATATTTTAAAATAGTTCCCACAATTTTGGTAAAATCTCTATGCAGTTTCATTGAGCATGACCAAATTCACCACACCATCCACACAAGTCATTATTTTAGCCATGTTTTTATATATAAATATTTCATTATTTATTCATCTGATTAAGGGAATTTGATTTAGTGTTTTTATTTTTTCCCCATACGATATACTCATGTTTATCTTCATACTTCTGATTTTTTCAAGTAAGTAATATTATCTCTTTTTCTTTTGTCCCCCTTTCTTGTGGATTTTTGTGATTTTCCAAATTGAAATTTTTTGAATGTAATATAGTTCTTTGTGTTAAAACCTACAAAAACACCCGAAAAAACCTATGAAAGTTATTATCTTCTTTTATGGTCAAATTTATACATATTTCATAGGTTGTGTACCTTTTTAGTTTTTAGTCGATCCACCACACATTTTGACACTGTTTGTGTAAACAACCTGCATACATTTTCTCACATCCACCATTTATGACTAGGAGTATTTTTTAGAAGTTTTCACGATAATTATTTTCCTAAAAATAATTTGGAACCTATACTAGTAAGTGATATAACATTAATATATATAAAATATTTTCTAGGTTATGTGATAGATTCCTTTAGGATCATATAGTGAATGTATCCTTAGATGATGTCAAATTATTTAATCCACTATTCATATTCATCTATGAAGGAAGACTCACCTCATAAAATTTTATAAAAGCTTTCATTCTCTTAGTTGATTTGGAAGTTATAGCTATTTCTTCCCCCATATTTTTTAGTTTGATTTTTATCTCTATAAAATTTATGATGAGAGTGTTCCTATCATCCTTAAAAAATATCAACCTCTATTTAAAATAATTATTCAAAATATTAATTTTTCCATCATGAAATTTTCTTGATTTTTGTATATAATTATTAATTTATTAATTTCATTTTATTTTAATTTATATTCGATCATTTTTTATATCCATAGATATTCACTACAAGAAAAATGTTTTTTAGCAGCGGTTTTGAATATTATCATTAAAAATCCACTACTAAATGTTTTTAAAATATTTTTTATAAATGTTTTAAAATTTCGTCCATGTAAAATTACAATTTTTTTAATGGATGTTTTTAAAAAAACCAACTTGTAATAGCGGTTGTTTTTTCAAAACAACTACAAAATTGAACAAAAAAATTTAATATATATATATATTAAATATTATTATTTATTTATTATTTACAATAAAATATAATTTATTCTTTAAAATTTTAAATATTTATAACGTTTCAATTAATAAATATTTATAATTATTAGTTTAGAATATTTTTATACTGAAAAAAATATTCAATAAGTTTAAAAACAGACTTCAACATCAAATAATGATAACTTTTGATTCAGGAATCCATATCAGCTCCGAAACTAGTCAACTCAATGCTTATAAAATGAGATAAAACCAAGTGAAATTTAAATCATGTGATAATCAAAAAAAAATATAATATATTAGATTTTAAGAATTTGAAAATTGAACTCAAACATCAAATGGGCATAACATTTAATATGGGTGTTCGTTTAGGCTCTACCACAAATCTAATCAAAGCCTAGTGATGATATCTACGTTTTTTAGATCTTGTACCAACTATCAAGTTTGGTACCTCTTTTTATTCTGCTAGAAAGGCCTATAAGGCCTCGGAAAAGGAGGTTTCAGTTGAAAACCTCGATTTATTAAAATTCAAACGGTTATAACTTTTGATCTATGTGTCTGTTCAGACTGTACCACATATCATATCGAATATCATTTCATGATCTTCAATTTGACTTGTTGTGGTGCAGAAAAAGGAGTCGTGGATCAAATTTTATGGTCATTTCAGTGTTTTTAGGGTTTTAGAGGTTCTTAATGTTATATAAATTATTTTTTCTATTTTTTATTTTTTATTTTTCATTTTTTATTTTTTATATATTATTTTTCATTTTTAATTTTTAATTTATATATTTATATATTTATTTAATATTAATTTATGAATTTAAAAATTATTAATTTGATAATTACTTATTTTTTATTTATCTATTATTTTTTTATTTTTTTTATTTTTTTTATTTATTTATTTATTTATCCATATTTTTATTGATAAATTTATTTAATTAATTATTTACTTATTTATTTATATAGTATTTAATATTTATTTATTTGTTTGTTTATGCTTTAGTTATTATGTACGCATTAATTATTGATTTTTTTTTAATTTATTAATTAATTAATTATTATAATTTTATAATTCATTTATTATTAATTTATTTTTTTATTATTATTTTATTCTTCATTCGTTATTTTTTTTAATGCTTATTAATTATATATTAAATATAAGATATTGAACATTAAATATTAAATATTAATTAGTAATTACTAATTAATAATTAATAATTATTAATTAGTAATTAATAATTAATAATTATAAATTATTAATTATTAGTTATTAATTATTAATTATTAATTAATATTTATTTTTTATTTTTTATTTTTTATTATTTATTATTTATTATTTATTATTTATTATTTATTATTTATTACTTATTATTTATTTATCTATTTATTTATTTATTTATTTATTTACTTTTTCTTTATTCTTTATTCTCTATTCGTTATTCTTTATTCTTTATTATTTATTATTTAATATTTATTATTTATTAATTTATTTTTATTTTACTAAATATATATTTATTATAATTTTATTATTTATTTAATTTTATTTATTTATTTGATATTCCTTATTTATTAATTATTAAATATTTTTTTATGAATAATTTTTTAAAAATTTAATAATTATTTATTAGTTATTAATTATTAATCATTAGTTATTATTTAATATTTATTATTAATAATTAATAAATAATAATTTGTTATTTATTATTTATTATTTATTATTTATTATTTATTACTTATTACTTATTATTTACTATTTATTATTTATTATTTATTATTTATTATTTATTACTTATGTATTATTTATTATTTACTTTTTTAAATATTTATCTATTGTTTATTATTTTAGTATTTCTTTATTATTTATTTATCAAATATTAATTTTTTTCATTAATTTATTATTTATACATTATTTATATATTTTATGATATATATTATATATTATATATTATGTATTATATATTATATATTATGTATTATGTATTATATATTATATATTATGAATTATGTACTATGTATTATATATTATGTATTATGTATTATGTATTATGTATTATGTATTATGTATTATATATTCTATATTCTATATTATATATTATATATTATATATTATATATTATATATTATTTAATATTTAGTATTTAGTATTTAGTATTTAGTTTTTAGTATTTAGTATAAATTATGTATAATTTACAAGTTACTATTTACTATTTAATATTTACTATTGACTATTTATTTTTTGCTATTTATTATTTTTTATTTACTATTTTTTTATTTTCTATTTTTTATTCACCATTTACTTCCATATAATAAATTTTATTTATTATTTTTTATATTATATTTGTTCATTAGTAATTTGTAATAAGTAATTATTAAATATTAATATTACTTATTAATTATTAATTATTAATTCTTGATCAATCATTATTGAATAATAATTATTGATTAATAATTATTTAGTGTGTATCTATTTGTTATGAGTGATTTGTTGTTCCAATTAATATATATAAATAAGTATAATAAATCTGATTTATTGACCACATGAAGTGCTTGTTGGAGTGGTAAATACTTTGGAAAATAAGCAAGGGGTAAGGAGTTCAAATCTCAACCAATGTAGAATTTCTATATACGGCTTGGGCATGGGCATGCACATAAGATTATGCTTGGAGATGGGCATGAGCATGGTAAGAATAAATAAAAAATAAAACAAATAAAAAAAATAAAAATGATTTAGCAACGGTTTAAACCACAACTAAATGAAATTTTTTGCGTAGTGATTTTATGCCCCTATTCAAGTGCATGAAAATATTCGATAAATATAATCTCATATCCATCTTTCTCAAAAAGATACCTTTGCAATTATTCTTAATCACGGGAAAATATATCATTTCAAGGTGGGATTTATTTCTCCTCATATTTTCCATGTTTTTTGAGTGTAACACCTCATTATTTTATTATAGATATCTTTTTAAATAAATCTAATCTCTTTGATAGCTTGGGATACATGAAACCTTGTGTCAAAATGAATTTTACTATAGTATACCATTAACCTAGTCGTTAAATTAGTGGGTATGAATAAGAATATATAAATTATAAAATTTATGTGGTTTATACATGTATAAAATAAATTTATTGGTTATTAATTGTTTAGAAATTAAAATAAAATCATTTGAATGTAAAATAATTTTTTTATGAAAAAATGTTTTCAGTCACACAATGTGTTTTATCGTTATAAATTAAATTAATCACAAATAGGGAATAATTTTAATGAAATTTTTATAAATTATATATTCAATAAAATTTTATATAATTCCTTTTATATATTTTTTCTTGACATGGAATAAGAATAAATCCAGTTTTAGGATTAAAACTGTATTTTTTTAAAGCGGTATTGTGACATTTTGCACAATTATTTTTAAAACAATGTTTTCCAATTGAATAAAAAAAATTTAAAAAATGTACTTAATTTTTTAAATCAACCTATAAAAATTATATTAGACTTAATTTTTTTGATTATTTAATTAAAATATTATTTTTTCAATGATGAGTAAAAAGTACTGATTTTTACTAAAAAATATATTTTCATTTAAATACTTTACAAAGATATATTATGTTTGAAAATTGTTTTTAAAAATATAGATCAATTATATTATTATTAATACAATTTATGTAATTTTAATCAATTAATTATTAATTTTGATATAAAACCAATTTATTCTATAGAAAACCTTTTCTTTATAAAATTATTTTTCATCATTGAAGGTTCAGATGTTTGTATTGTTCAGTTATGATGGTTTTTTGTGGTGATGATGGAGTTCTACGTCGGCGATAAAAAGATAGTGGTGTCGATTGGTGGATATCCTCGTTCTGTTTGCTCTGATTCCCAGCTCTGTAAATAATGGTCAATGGTGATGAAGGGGGTGTTCTAGTGGTGATTTTTATAGTGATGAAGTTCTGAGTGGTTAGCATTGATGTGATGATGAAAATGGATGATGATGATGATGCCAACAAGACATGCATTCCTTGATCTAGTGACGTGATTTGTTGGATCTGTCATTGACGCAACTTTTCCCACGGCATTGAATCTCATTTAAAATTTTGAATTTGTGCAATGTTTTGATTTTTGGATATGTTTCATGGATTATTAGGTTGTGTGGTTCCTAACTCAAAGTGTCTATTTTGAAAAAAAAATGATTTCGAGGCATAAAAATATGTCTCTATAGTTATGGATAAAATATGTTTACCGAGGGTTAAACTAAAGATATAATGGTTAAAAAACTTGAAAAAATTTATAAATTATTTTTTATGTATATATTTAGACCAAATATCATCTAATAATATAGGATGGTCCATTTTTAAGCCATTTGTTTGAATAATATGTTGATATATTTTAGTCTTTTTGAGATATTTCAAGTGTGTCCTCTCTCCCACTTATAAAAGGAAACACCCTATCATCTCCTATAAAAACATAAATAGCTTTTAGTTTTGGAAAATACCTACCAAAAACCCTTCCTTAAATCCCTTCCTATGACATAGAGTCCTTGATTTCATAAAAAAAATCCTAGTAAGGATTTAGGTATAAATCTAAAGTGGTTTTCCAAAGAAGAGGCATAGTATTTAAGCATCTGTTTTCATTTTATTTATTATTATTCATATTTAAATTATTATTTAGTAATGATGGAATAAAAAAATATCTTACATATACTGAGATGTTATTATGTCAATGTAATTTCATATATCAATCTCCTCTTCCATCAAATTGGAAATAAAATAGTCAGTCGTGTGTACGGTGAAATACCGCCTCACGAACCGATGTAATTTGTTTTCCTTCGCCACCTATGAAGGATGGATATAATGATGGGTTTTATCTATATATTTTATATTTATTATATAATTATAATTATGGAAATATAACATCAGATATACTTTGTTACCTTCTAATCAGTTGGAAAATTATTACACTGGACATGCATATGTGTAGACGACCACCGCAATGAAGTGATGTGATCTTCTTTTCATTTTCATTTTACATGGATTGTTATAAATTTGGATTTGTGGAATATATATGATATATATAATATAATAATTATTCCTTAAAGGTTATCTATTATTGACCATTTTTCATTCCATCCTTTAAAAAATGAATACAACGTTTATGTGTGCATATGACCCACCGTCTCCATCAGATGTAACTCATTTTTCAATTAATATATTTTTAGGATGAATTTAAATTTTTATATACTGAATATAAATTATAATTATATCATGATAAAAATTATATATATTATTTACTCATGATCAAATTATAAGGACCAAAAATATTGAACCGAAACATACCTGAAAATGAAGTAATAATCACCCAAGATAATTATTTTAATAATGAATTGTAACTAAATTGGTGATAAAAGGTTATATGTAAATCAAATATAGTATGATATATATATATGATTATGTTTCATTAATAGATTTATAATAAACATATATTCATTATAAATGAATTTGGAACACGTATGAATGTAGATGAACCCGAGGTAAGTGTTTTTTATTACAATCTCATTATTGATCAAGATTGTTTATGATATAGTTTGGGTGATGAAATTTTATGAAATACCTCTCAAAAATCTCAATAATTTTATTATAAACTATTTATTTCTGTATAATACTTTTTTTCCTATTATTTTAATCTCTTTAATAACTTTATAGACAAGGATAATGTTTTTAAGGAAACCCGACCTTATTTTCCTCTTCGGTCAAGACACTATTTCTTCCACATCAATGTTTTTTTAAAATTATAAAAAAAATTGTATTAATACTCTTATATAATTTTTTAAATTCATTTTACCCATGTTTTAATTATTTCAAAATGGTTTAAATGGTACCTTTTGGTATTTTTTTCAAATGTGGTACTTTTGGACTTTTTTACAAAAGTGTGAAATGAATGTTTTCATTTAACAAATATTAAATGAACAGAATTTTCCACCATCATGACCACTCAATAAATTGAAGATTAATTTTAACATTTCCACAACCCTTTTAAAAAAAATTCATTAATATATTTGAAACCTTTTATATTTTAAGTATGTTATTTCAAAAACGAAATGTTATTTTACTCAAGAAGGTTTTAATGATATTTTTATGGTATTTCTATACATAAATGGAAAAAACCATTGATGTTACTTATGATTTAATGAGTTGATGATCCAATGATAACATCCTTAGTATTTCTATAGGTGGTTATTATTTTGATATGATTTTTATGAAACATGTTCCTTTTCCATAGATTATTCTATAATGAAATGATAAAATTTTGACGAAGTAGGTTTCTTTTCCACATGTTATTTCATGATGAAATGTTTATGAAACCCATGTAATTTTCTTCTGCAATGATATGATGAATGTTTTACAATATTTTGGGGGACATATATATTATTTTAATTATTTTATTTATGGGATTAGAATTATATATCCCTCAAATACATTGGGTACAGATGGATATCTCATGTGAGAAACATGATTGGAATGGGGAGTGAACCCAGTTCATTAAGGGACTCTGTCCACTATGATAGTCATTGGAGTGAAACTTGACAACTATGATGGTTTGGGGGTTGAACCTGATATACTATGATAGTAATGTATGTAATCCTTGACTTCAATGTAAATTATTTTCAATACTTTTATGTATTCCACAAACTCTTGTATTGTCCCTATGTTATGCTCTTATATATTATTTTATTTAATTCCCTTATGATTAATGTATTATGAACATCCAATATTTATTTCATGACTCATGATTATGGTCTATGATATGTAGGGTAGAATTTTCAAATGTTAATATCATGTTCGCAATACATTATGATCATTTTATATTTAATTGATCATTTATGTCTCTCTTATTTACCCTTCTTCAGCATCAGAGTTCACCCTTTCAAATGTTTGATTTCCCAAGGTTATGAAAAAATGTATTATGTATGATATTTTTAAGAAGGATGATAGTTATTAAAAACATAGTGTGAGATGATTTAGTTCACTTATAAACTTGTTGTTTATGTATCCATACTTACAAAGGGAGTTGGCCTATACTATTATAGCATGTATATTTATGTCATGTAATGAATATTAATATATTAATATGTGATATCTATATAATAACGTAAGGGTCATTATCGATGGTATCAAAATAATTTTTAGTTAACATTTGGAAATTAGGATGAGAAAAATTTAATGATTACGCTTATGATAATCCAAGGTATTTTAGAACATACCATGTTATGGTAATTAAAGAATTGAGGTCTTCTTAGGAAAACATCTATGTTTGGATACTACAAGTGGATATTGTTTTGGAATAGATTCATTTTTTGTTAATAATCCTAAAAAGAGTTAGTTGAGTATATATTGTCTGTCATTCGAGTGCATGATGGGTGTTCTCTTACTATGCACCTAGTTTGACATTCACAGGGGATAATCTTAGGCTAATTTACATTTTATTTTTGAACCATCCTGATAGATATAAATAGATGATGGACATGGATATCATAGGTTACACCTTAGTTTTCATAGTTTGAAATTAAGTTTTCCTGATTCAAACATCTTTTAAAATATTTTTCATGATTATGTATTTAAACACTATAATTATTGTTTATCGCATTATGTTTTTTGTTTTAGTCAATGGGTTAAACCCAAAGGAGCTGTGTTCTAATTGATTATTTCTTCCCACACTTATTGAAAAAAATACAGAGGATAATGTAAGGGTTCCCTCATATCTAATTTTTTTATTTAAAGGCACTCAAACTCTTACCTTTTTTGAGTGAATAAGGATACCACATGGTTCAATTTGCAGAGAGCCTTTAGTTAGTGTACTCTTAGTCTATGTGTCCTATCCCCGTATAGAAAAAAATAGAGAAATATCTATTTTTTTTTCTAACAAAAACTGGATATGCATGTGATACCATGTCAAAAAATTACTCATTTATTAAATAGAGATTTTATAAAATAATTTTATGAAGAATTATGTTTTGTTAAGCACACATCACCACCAACTCATTAAAAATATCAGTACAAAGAAAACAAATCCCCATTTGTTTCATATTTTTATAAACCAATGATCCCATTTAATGGGTGAATTTAATATAAAAAATGGTTGAACGTGTGATCAGATACCTTATTCCTCATGTTTTCCATGATTTCTAGTGATTCCACATGCACTGGAAGTTTTCTTTTTAAAAACATGACAACCACTATCAAGGTTTCTCCCCCTTAAAGAATATACTCTTCAACCTCAATTTGATGGTATTAAATAGAGTCGCAAAGGGGTGAATTGTTGATATATTCCATCAGTGATAGCCTTAAAAATATCCTTTAATTCCCATTACGTTAGATCAAAGAACATAAGATAATAGAGAATAAGGAGGGACCTATTGGTTTCTCATAAGTAACACTAAACCTATGAGGTTCCTATCATCCTAGGATAGTTGTTTATTGTAATATCATCCTTCCCTTTTTCTGAAACCTACTTTTCAACTATATTATTTTTAGAATATAAACATTCATTTGAATTCCATATATTTTAAAATAGTTCCCAAAATTTTGGTAAAATCCTTATGCAGTTTCATTGAGCATGACCAAATTCACCACACCATCCACACAAGTCACTATTTTTAGCCATGTTTTTAAATATAAATATTTCATTATTTATTCATCTAATTAATGGAATTTGAATTATTTTTTTTATTTTTTTTCATAAGTAATTCACATGTTTCTCTTCATTCTTCCGATTTTTTCAAGTAAGTTATCTTATCTCTATTGCTTTTATCCCCCTTTCTTGTCGATTTTTCTAATTTTCCGAATTGAAATTTTTTAATGCAATATATTTCTTTATGTTAAAACCTACAAAAACACCCGAAAATACCTATGAAAGTTATTATATTCTTTTATGGTCAAATCTATATATATTTTATAGGTTGTGTACCTTTTTAGTTTTTAGTGGATCCACCAATATTTTTGACACTGCTTGTGTAAAATACTAGCATACATTTTCTCACATCCACCATTTATGACAAGGAGTATTTTTTAGAATTTTTCACGAAAATTATTTTCCTAAAAATAATCTGGAGCCTATACTATTAAGTGATATAACATTATTATATAAAATATTTTATAGGTTATGGGATATATTCTCTTAGGATATTATGGTGAATGCATCCTTAGATGATGTCAAATTATTTGAGCCACCATTCATATTCATCTATAAAGGATGACTAACATCATACAATTTTATAAAAGCATCATTTTCTAAGTTGATTTGGACGTTATAGCTATTTCTTCTCCAATATTTTTCAGTTTTATTATTATCTCTATAAAATTTAGTATGAGAGTGTTCCTCTCATCCTTAAAAAATATCAACCTCTATTTCAATTAATTATTCAAAATATTAATTTTTCCTTCATGAAATTTTCTTTATTTTTGTATATAATAATTAATTTATTTAATTCATTTAATTTTAATAAATATTTGATCATTTTTTATATCTGTAGATATTCACTACAAGAAAAATGTGTTTTAGCAGTGGTTTTGAAAACTATCACAAAAAACCACTACTAAATGTTTTTAAAATATTTTATATAAATTTGTTAAAATCTCTTCAAAGTAAAATTACAATTTTTTAATCGATGTTTTTAAAAAAAACCAACTTGAAATAGCGGTTGATTTTTCAAAACCACCGCAAAATTGAAAAAAAATTACAAAATATATATATATTAAATATTATTATTTATTTATTATTTACAATCAAATATACTTTATTATTTAAAATTTTAAATATTTAAAACGCTTCAATTCATAAATATTTATAATTATTAGTTTAGAATATTATTAAACTGAAAAAAATATTCAATAAGTTTAAAAACAGACTCCGACATCAAATAACCATAACTTTTGATTCAGGAATCCATATCTTCTCTACAACTAGTCAAATCAAAGCTTATAAAATTAGCTAAAACCAATTGATATTTAAATCATGTGATAATCATAAAAAATATAATATATTAAATTTTCAAAATTTAAAAATGGTACTCAAACTTCAAATGGGCATAACATTGAATCTGGGTTTCCATTTAAGCTCTACAACAAATAAAATCGAAGCCCTCTAATGATATCTACATTTTTTAGATCTAGTACCAACTCTTAAGTGTGGTACCTCTTTTTGTTCTGCTAGAAAGGCCTAGAAGGCCTCTGAAAAAGAGGTTTTAGTTGCAAACCTCGATTTATTAAAATTCAAATGGTTATAACTTTTGATCTATGTGTCTGTTCAGACTGTACCACATATCATATTGAATATCATTTCATGATCTTCAATTTGACTTGTTGTGGTGTAGAAAAAGGAGCTCCAGATCAAATTTTATGGTCATTTTAGTGTTTTTAGGGTTTTTTGAGGTTCTTAATGTTTTATAATTTATTTATTCAATTTTTATTTTTTATTTTTTATTTTTTATATTTTATATATTATTTTTCATTTTTTAGTTTTTATTTAGATATTTATTAATTTATTTAAAATTTATTTATTTATTTAAAAATTATTAATTATATATTTATTGATCTATTTTTTATTTTTATTTATTTATTTATTTATCCATATTTTTATTAATAAATTTTTTTACGTATTTTTTTACTTATTTATTTATATAGTATTTAATATATATTTATTTGTTTTTTATACTTTAGTTATTATGTACACATCAATTAATGATTTATTTTTAATTTATTAATTAATTAATTATTATAAGTTTATAATTTCTTTATTATTCATTTGTTTTTTTATTATTTTTTATTCCTCATTGATTATTTATTTATTAATTATTTTTTTATTTTTTATTTTTTATTACTTATTAATTATTTATTAAATATTGAATATTATTTATTAATTATTAATTAGTAATTAATAATCATTAATTATTAATTACTAATTATTAATTATTAATTATTAGTTATTAATTATTATTTATTATTTATTATTTATTATTTATTATTTATTATTTATTACTTTTTATTTATTATTTATTGATCTATTTATTTATTTATTTATTTATTTATTCTTTATTCTTTATTCTTTATTTTTTATTCTTTATTCTTTATTATTTATTATTTACCATTTATTATTTATTAATTTGGTTTTATTTTTCTAAATATAAATTTATTATTAGATTATTATTTATTTAATATTATTTATTTATTTATTCGATTTTTCTTATTTATTAATTATTAACTATTTATTTATTAAATTTTTTTAATAATTTAATAAATATTTATAAAATAGTAAATATGAATCATTAATTATTAGTTATTATTAATTATTAATTATTAGTTTTTTATTATTAATTTTTTATTATTAATTATCTATTATTTATTATTTATTATTTATTATGTATTACTTATTATTTACTATTTAATATTTTTTATTTTTTATTTTTTATTTTTTATTTATTATTTATTATTTATTTATTATTTATTATTTATTATTTATTATCTAATTATTTACAATTTTATCTATTATTTATTAATTTAGTATTTCATTATTATTTATTTATCATATATTAATTTTTTCATTAATTTGTTATTTATATGTTATTTATATATTATATATTATGTATTATGTATTCTGTATTATGTATTATGTATTATGTATTATATATTTATTGTTCTATATTATATATTATATATTATTAAATATTTAATATTTCGTATTTAGTATTTAGTATTTAGTATTTAGTATTTAGTTTTTGTTATGTATTATTTACAAGTTACTATTTACCATTTACGATTTACTATTGACTATTTATTATTTACTATTTATTATTTTCTATTTAATATTTTTTTATTTTCTATTCTTTATTAACCATTTATTTCCAAATAATATATTTTATTTATTATTCATTTATATTATATTTGTTAATTAGTGATTTGTAATAAGTAATTATTAAATAATAATATTACTTATTAATTATTAATTATTAATTATTAATTATTAATTCTTGATTAATCATTATTGATAAATAATTATTGATTAATAATTATTTAGTGTGTATCTATTTGTTATGAGTGATTTTTTTGTTCTATTTAATATATATATATATAAATAAGTATATTAAATTCGATTTATTTACCACATGAAGAGTCTACTGGAGTGGTAAAGACATTGGAGAATAAGAAAGTGGTAAAGAGTTCAAATCTCAAGCAACGTATAATTTCTATATATGGCTTTGGCATGGGCATGGAATGAAGATAGTGCTTGGAGATGGGCATGAGCATGGTAATAATAAATAAAAATTAATAAAAAAATAAAAAAAATAAAATAAAAATAAAAATAAAAAAGATTTAGTGATGGTTTAAACTGCCGCTAAATTAAATTTTTGGCGTAGTGATTTTATGCCCCTATTCAAGTGCATGAAACTCGTCGATAAATATAATCTCATATCCGTCTTTCTCATAAATATACCTTTTCAATTATTCTTAATCATGGGAAAATATATTATTTCATGGAGGGATTTATTTCTCCACATATTTGTCATGTTTTTTTAGTGTAACACCTCATTATTTTATTATAGATATCTTTTTAAATAAATTCAATCTCTTTGATAGCTTGGGATACATGCAACATTGTGTCTAAATTAACTGTTATATAGTATAACATTAACCTAGTTGTTAAATTAGTGGCTATGAATAAGAATAAATAAATTATAAAATTTATATGGTTTATACATGTATAAAATAAATTTATTGGTTATTAATTGTTTAGAAATTAAAATAAAATCATTCGAATTTAAAATAAAATTTTTTATGAAAAAATGTTTTGAGTCACGCAATGTGTTTGATCTTATAAATTAAATTAATCACTAATGGGGAATAATTTTAATGAAATATTTATAAATTATATATTCAATAAAATTTTATATAATTCATTATATATCTTTTTTCTAGACATGGAATAAGAATAAATCCAGTTATATACTGAAAACTTTATTTTTCTAAAAGCGGAATTGTCATGTTTTGCACAATCATTTTTAAAACAATGTTTTCCAATTGAATAAAATTTATTTTCAATAATGAACTTAATTTTTTAAATCAACGTATAACAATTATCTTAGACATAATTTTTTTGAGTATTTAATTAAAATATTATTTTTAAAATGATGACTAAAAAGTACTGATTTTTACGAAAAATTTTATTTTCATTTAAAGAATTTACAAAGTGACATTATATTTGAAAATTATTTTTTAAAAAATAGATCAATTATATTATTATTAATAAAATTTATTTAATGTTAATCAATTTTATGATTAATGTTTATATAAAACCAATTTATTCTAAAGAAAACCTTTTCTTTATAAAACAATTTTTCATCGTTGAAGGTTCAGATGTTTGTGTTGTTCAGTTATGATGGTTTTTGGAGGTGATGTTCGAGTTCTACGTCAGCAATAAGAAGATAGTGGTGGCGATGGGTGGACATCCTTGTTCTGTTTGCTCCTATTCCCGTCTCTGGAAATGATGATCAACGGTGATGAAGGGGGTGTTCTAGCCGGTGATGTGGTGATTCTAGTGGTGATTTTTACAGTGATGAAGTTCAGAGTGGTTAGCATATATGTGATGATGAAAATGGGTGGTGATTATGATGACAACAAGACATGTATTCCTTGATGCAGCAACGTGATTTGTGGGATCTGTCATTGACGCAACTTTTATCATGGCATTGAATCTCGTTTCAAATTTTGAATCTGTGCAATGTTTTGAACTTTGGATATGTTTCATGGTATATTAGGTTGTGTGGTTTCAAACTCAAATTGTCTATTTTGAAAAAAAACTGATTTCGAGGCGTAAAAATATGTCTCTATAGTTAAGGATAAAATAGGTTTACTGTGGGTTAAACTAAAGATATAATGATTAAAAATTTGAAAACATTTATAAATTATATTTTATGGATATATTTAGAAAAATATCAACGAATAATATAGGATGGTCCAATTTTAAGCCATTTGTTTGAATAATATGTTGATATATTTTATTCTTTTTGAAACATTTCAAGTGTGTCCTCTCTCCCACTTATAAAAGGACACACCCTATCATCTCTTATATAAACATAAATAGCTTTTAGTTTTTGAAAATACCTACCAAAAACCCTTCCTTAAATCCCTCCCTATGACTTAGAGTCCTTGATTTGATAAAACAAATCCTATTATGGATTTAGGTATAAATCTAATGTGGTTTTCCAAAGAACATGCATAGTATTTAACAATCTGTTTTCATTTTATTTAATATTATTAATATTTAAATTATATTTTGTAATGATGGAATAAAAAAATAATCTTACATATACTGAGATGTTATTATGTCAATGTAATTTCCTATATCAATCTCTTCTTCCATCAAATTGGAAATAAAATAGTCAGTCGTGTGTATGGTGAAATACCGCCTCACGAACCGATGTAATTTGGTTTCCTTCACCACCTCTGAAGGATGGATATAATGATGGATTTTATCTATATATTTTATATTTACGATATAATTATAATTATGGAATTATAACATCACATATACTTTGTTACCTCTTAATCAGTTGGAAAATGATTACACTGGTCATGCATATGTATAGACTACCACCTCCTTGAAGCAATGTGATCTTCTTTTCATTTCCATTTTACATGGATTGTAATAAGTTTGGATTTGAGGAATATATATGATGTATATTATATAATAATTATTCATTAAAGGTTAATTATTATTGACCATTTTTCTTTCCATCCATTAAAAAATGAATACAACGTTTATGTGTGCATAAGACCCACCGTCTCCATCAGGATGTAAGTCATTTTCCAGTCAATATCTTTTTAGGATGAATATAAATTTTTATATAATGAATATATATTATATTTTTATCATGATAAAAATTATACACATTATCTAAACATGATCAAAGTATTAGGACGAAAAATATTGAACCAAAACATACATGAGAATGAAGTAATAATCAACCAAGATAATTATTTTAATAATGAATTGTAACTAAATCGGTGATAAAAGAATATATGTAAATCATATATAGTATGATATATAGTATGATTATGTTTCATTAATAGATTTATAATAAACATATATTTATTATACCTGATTTTGGAACACGTATGAATGTAGATGAACCCAAGGTAAGTTTTTTTATTACAATCTCATTATTGATCACGATTGTTTATAATTAAATCTAGGTAATGAAATTTTATGAAATACCTCTCAAAAATCTCAGTAATTTTATTATACACTATTTATTTCTGTATAATACTTGTTTTTATATCATTTTAATCTCATTAATATCTTTATAGACAAGGATAATGTTTTTAAGGAAAACCGACTTTATTTCCCTCTTCGGTCAAAAAATCTATTTCTTCCACATCAATGTTTTTTTAAAATAATCACAAAAATTCTATTAATACTCTTCTATAATTTTTTTAATTCATTTTACCAATGTTTTACTTATTTCAAAATGGTTTAAATGGGATCTTCTTGTATTTATTCAAATGTGGTACTTTTGGACTTTTTTACAAAAGTGTGAAAGGAATGTTTTCATTTAACATATATGAAATGAACAGAATTTTTTACCATCTGGACCACTCAATAAATTGAAGATTAATTTTAAAATTTCCGTTGTCCTTTTAAAAAAATTCATTTATAGATTTAAATTTTTTTATATTATAAGTAAGTGATTTCAAAAACGAAATGTCATTTTCCTCAAAAAGATTTTAATGATATTTTTATTGTATTTCTATACATAAATAGAAAACCCCTTTAATGTTTCTTATGATTTAATGAGTTCATGATCCAATGATATCATCCTTAGTATTTCTCTAGGAGGTTTATTATTATTTTGATAATATGTTTATGAAACATTTTCCTCTTCCATAGGATATTCTATGATGAAATGATAAAAAATTTACAACGTCAGTTTCTTTTCCACATGTTATTCCATGATGAAATATTTATGAAACCCATTTAATTTTCATCGGTAATGATATGATGAATGTTTTACAATATTTTGGGGGACATATATATGATTTTAATTATGTCATTTATGGGATTATAATTATATATCCCGGAAATACATTGGGTACATATGGATATCTCATGTGAGAAACATGATTAGAATGGGGAGTGAACCCAGTTCATTAAGGGACTCTATCTACTATGAAAGTATAGGGAGTGAACCTTGACTACTATGATGGATTAGGGTTTGAACCTGATCTACTATGATAGTAATGTAAGTAATACTTGACTTCTATGTAAATGATTTTCAATACTTTTATGTATTCCGCAAACTCTTGTATTGTCCCTATGTTATGCTCTTATATATTATTTTATTTGATTCCCTTATGATTCATGTATTATAAACTTTCAATATTTATTTCATGACTCAATATTATAGTCTATGATATGTAGGGTATAATTTTCAAATGATAATATCACGTTCTCAAACCATTATTATCATGTTATATTTAAATGATCATTTATGTCTCTCTTATTTTCCCTTCTTCAGCATCAGAGCTCACCCTTTCAAATGTTTGATTTCCCCAGGTTATGAAAAAATGTATAATTTATGATATTTTTAAGATGGATGATAGTTATTAGAAACATAGTGTGAGATGATTTATTTTACTTATAAAATTGTCGTTTATGTATACATACTTCCAAAGAGACTTGGACTATACAATTATAGCATGGATATTTATGTCATGTAATGAATATTAATATGTTAATATGTGATATCTATATAATAATGTAAGGGTCATTATCATTTGTATCAAAGTAATTTTTAGTTAACATTTGTAAATTAGGATGAGAATAATTTTATGATTTGGATTATGATAATCCATGGTATTTTAGAACCTATCATGTTATGGTAATTAAACGATTGAGGTATTCCTAGGAAAATTTCTATGTTTGTATACTATAAGTGGCTATTGTTTTGGAATCGATTCATGTTTGGTTAATAAAACTAAAAAGAGTTAGTTGAGTATATCTTGTCTATCATTCTAGTGCATGATGAGTGTTCTCTTACTATGCACCTGGTTTGACATTCACAGGGGATATTCTTAGGCTAATATACATTTTATTTTTTAACCATCGTGATAGATATTAATAGATTATGGCCATGGATATCCTAGGTTAAACCTAAGGTGTTATTGATTAAAAATAAGTTCTCAAATGGACTCTATATTTTGACCCTTTCACCAAGTCACCAATTTTTCGAATCTGGCTCGACTTACCTAGGTTAATGCTTAATTTGTTTAATCATGATTCCATGTTTCTGATCTCTAATCTCATTGATAATCCCTTAAAGTCATACTTTGCAATGAAAACTCTTTCAATGCCATCAGTCTCTAGAGTTGGTAATGAGATTGACATTTTTGAAGACCTCCTTTCATAAATATGGATTCAAAATGGTAGTTCTGAATTCTTTTAGGATGTAACTTCAGATAACTTTCCCGAGTACTGCATTTCATACCATAAGGTTGGTTATTATTTAAAAGAATATTTAATTAGGGTAGTTCATCTTCCCTCACATAAATTGACTTTGGTTGAAATAGGAAAATAATGGATTGACCTAGGGGAATGCAAAAAAAAAGTCAAATAATTGTTGTTGTCCCTTATGGAACTCAGTATCCTATTAGAGGACAAAAGGACGATGATGAGAAACCTGTTAAGGATAACACTCAATATGTGCAAAGTGGTTAAACTAGGAAATGTAGGAGCTATTCATTAGATACTAATAACCACTCAGATATTTTTTTTCATCTCACAAAACACTTGATGCTTCTACTGATTCCCTCATGCATGTGGAAGATCAGAATGACCCCAATAAATCCCATGATGAAGGTCAAGAAGAGATTAAATGTCTATATTCAAATTCTACTAAATCATCACAAGATTTCTATGATCATGCATGTTAGATTTTGGAAGTATACTTGAAATCTAATACTAACAAAAGAAGAAAACCATTTATTGATTCGGAATTTTTCAATACTTAAAACCCCAAGAGGACTTGGAGATATAGATATTACTCTAATCTCAAAATAACAATCATTACTTGAACTATTAAGGCCTTTACAATTGTAAAAAAATATTCCCCCTCAGTCTGAGGTTGCTGAAATTCCTTCCACATCATTTGATGAAAATACTTTGAGTGAAAATGAATCTAGTAAAGACTCTAACCCAGTTGTTAGGGATGCATGTGAGTTTGAGGAGGAGGTTTCAGATGAATTGGAATCTTGGATGGATGAGAAAGATGATTTTGTTCTCCAAAGGTACAGAAAAATGGAAAATCAATACATACCATTACCTCCAAATCTAAAAGATAATTTTTATCAAGTTGGTTGAGTAATTTAATAAAAATATGAATTTAATTTCCATGAAATTCCATGGAAATAAATTCATTGATTTTTCTCTTTTTGAAGATGTCACACTTGGCATTCAACCTAGATAAAGGCCTCACTATATTTTTCTTGGTTTACTTTTATCCTGTTTTTTAATTACTATCATGCTATATGATTTTGTCTACCTCAATTCCCCAGTGAATATGCATCATAATAATGGATTAAGAGAAAAATTCATGGTCATGAATTCAAATTGGTCGGATCATTTTTGGTGGCACCCACCCCAAAATGTGAAGTAATCCTACAAGGATATGTTTGCGTAAAAAATTAAAATGAAAAAAATATCTATGTTTTCAGAAAATACTTCGAATTTGGGGAGTGACATAGAACATTATGAGTCTTATTCCATGATTTAGAGAGATTAATTTGTAGTCTACTTCAAAAAATTGGTGATGGAACCTTTATTTTTGTTGGAAACAAACCATCCACAAGCATGGCCTTTCCTAGTGAAAACTTTTATTTTACTTATACAAGGTGATTGAACGAGAATTTATTTCGTAGATTGCACAATATTTTTTGTTGCATCATGATATATTTTTTGGGTTCTGTTCTTTTTGTTTTTTTCACATTTAGTTAATTTTCTTGTAGAGAAAGATGAATTTACCTCGTGTAAACATTTTACTTCTTTTTTGTGTTAATAAATTCTTGAGAAGGGTGGTATGAGTATACATATCACACTTATATATGTTAAAATAATGGTGAAATTAACTCTAGGGATTGGGATGTGTTTAAAAAATTATTTTTAATTAAGTACATTCCTAGTATCCTTAATATGAAAATGAAGAATAAATTCATTGAGATATAGCATAAAAATGATGAATCTGTTGATCTTCCTATAACATTTCATAAATATCCTTTCACTCTTCTTCCCTTTTAGTTTGGTTATAAACATGTTACCTTTTATTTTTTTATTCCAAATACAATGATTTCTCCAAAAGACTTTTCTTTTCAAAAACACATATTTTACTCATCTTAAGATATTTATTCTTCAAGAAAGAATGGTGAAGTTTATATGAAATATGTTTTCACTTTTTCATTTTGGAAACCCAATGTTTATTTATTAATATATGTTTTATGAAATTCTTATGAAACTCGTTCATCTCCATGAGTTATTTCATGACAAGGATTGTTATATGTTCTATGTGGCATGCATGATTATGTAAATGTTATTATGTGACTGGTGGACCCAAAATTATATATCCATCTAATTAATTAGGTAATTTGATGTATCTCATGAGATAATGTGTATTATGCGTGAACATGATGATAATTTTGTTCATAATGACGATATTATGATTATGCACGTATGTTTTACCTAATCATGATCCTAGCTTTGTTCACAACAATGTGTTGTATTTGACCACTATAACATGATGTTTCATTTTTATGAATTACCAAATTCCATGCCTTTGTCAAATTTTTCCATCATGAATTCGATGATGATCTTATTCTTATGAGATTATTATTATTATTATACTCACTTATGTTATATTGATTCATATCCCATATTCATCCTCTTAATAGGATTTGAGAACACCCGTTTATCGGATGTATATCCTCAGGTGACTAAATATACTAATGAGAAATTGAGCTTTATAAGGACAATGAATTAGGCTCTAAATAAATTTTTATGTTTCACTTTGTAAAATTGATGTATGACCCTCATTCTTTCAAGAAAATAAACCATTAGATCCTTGAAAATTTATAACTATTATGTTGTTTATATATAAAATTATTTAATAGTCATGTAATGATGCGTAGGGTCGCTATATTTTTCAACTAAGAATAAGTATTTGAAAAGAAATATTTGTTTAACTTAATCCTTTGAAGACCATATTGTAAAGAATCAATACTTAAGAAAATTTTGAAGTTATTCTTGAAGAAAAAATAAATTTCCCATATTTAATATGAGGAAGAACAAATTGAAATGGGATTATATATGTGTTATTAGGTCATGGTATAAAAATTACAAACACTCGAATTTTTGTGTGATCTAATATTGAAAATAAAGAGATATTGATCTACAACTATGGAAGAGGAAGATCAATGCAAAATGAAAAATTCAATTTCTAGAATTTATAAGTTATAAGGAAATGAAAATAAGAATATTTTTTATATTATTTTCAGTTTAAAACATCATGAATCTTATTCAATCTGTGATCCAATATTTTTATGTATAATCTTGAAGGAGGGAATCCACGACATGTATTTTATGGTACTGAAATTGAATTAATATGGTTTTAAAGAATAATTTAGATGAAGACACATTAAATATACTTGTTCATTATGATCTTGATAGTATATTTATGAAGAAATATTATAAACCCATTATATCTCATGTTGAACATCAAAATACATAAATATTCTTGATATGTGGTTGTTTGAGCATTCAAGAGGAACTGAGATTGAAGTATGGGAATTTTCACAATATTTAAAACATTAGGAGAAAATTATAAAGAAGATATGTTGTTTATGTGTGAAACTATGTGATTAAGGATGTGAAATTTTTATAAAAATACTTGCATTATAGAATGAGTTATGCACCGCATATTCAGTGATGTACATTCATGTATAGTGGTTGAAAAAAAAACATGAAATTTTTTACGGAATTTTTTTAAGAGGAAGATGTTATTGATCATGCTGTAGAATATCTGGAGATATTATCTAATTTTGTTTCAAAAATGAGAATTATTAAATAAGTGTATTATTGGAATACACCTTGAGTGGAAAAATAAATACATCGAAATGTATGGGGAACTAGAAATGGGTATTCAATTATGTTTATTTTGTTCTGGTAATATCTTTTTTCCCTCAAAATACTATTAATGGAATGTTCACCCATTAATGAGACACTCATTCACATGATTGGATGTGAAGATTGAGGATGAATATATTTAAAAAAAAGAAAAAGGAATCTGTTTTGTTTTTGTGTGCGACTGAGATCATAGAATCTAATAGAATTAAATATCTCTCAAAGAAAAATAATATTAAGGAGAAGTCACTACAACTAGTAATTAAGAGGAATAGAATAAAAATAATAGATTTTGGGAAGCCTATTTTACTTTCTGCATCTCATAGAAGGTGACCCCAAGTATATGGTGTGACAAAGCATGTTTTTTAGTTTAAGAGGAAATCATAGATTCTAAAAAATAAAACTACAAGCTAGGAAATTGTAGAGTCCACGATGCATGTACTGAGTTGTTCACGAGCTCATGGGTGTCAAAAACTATATACATTTGAGGATGAAAATATTTTTTTTATTATAATGAAATACCTAGAGTGATTATGATTTACTTCATAAGGAGAAATAAATTAAGTAATTATTATGTGTTAAATACTAAGTAAAATAGTATAAAGACCCATTCACTTGCTTATTTTAGAGAATATATGAATTAATAGGAGTCAACATGGAATGGTAAAACATCCCCACACCAAGGATGAATCTTATAAAAATATCACCTATTGATCTTGTTTATATTTTTACATTGCATATAGTTTTGTATTTTGAGTAAAAGATAACAAGATCTATATATGATTTAACCAACAATAGGGGTTCAAATACCAATATAGGTTAATCTAAAAAGGAATAATTTGGTTTTTTGTAAAAGTAATACATAAATTGATTGACCCCCCCCTGGTGTGATTGAAATATCCACCAGTTTACTATATTCGGTATCAATGTGATATTTTACCTATAGTTGGGTCTTTTTTATAATTACAATTTGTAACATATAATTGTTTACCTCTTAGAATGATTGAAACTGTTTCCCAATTGTTTTATATGATATATATGGAGTTCATATTTTGTATCTTTGATGAATTCCCTTAGATAGAAGAAAATATCCCTAGAACTGCTACTACTAAAATAAAACCTTTGATCAATACCATGAGGAATAATAGAAATTGATAATCTAAGAATCTTAGGAAGATTACAGACATGCAAAAGGAATGGTTAATAGTTAAAGGTTTTCGAAGTTCAATTTAACTTAATAAATCTGTTGATAGTGATTCCACTAGTTAATTTATCTTAGGATGTGATGGAGATGATTTTGATGAGTCCCTTGGTGGATTTAATTTTGATGTTAAAAATTATCTAAATTGTTTTCTGAATATTTTTTTTATATTTCATCATATATAAAAGGGTTTATTTATTAAAATTCATAGATAGAGTAAGTGGTTGATGTAATGGTAGAAGCATTGGAAAAGAAGATGAGCTATTATAACACTTTCAAAAATCTTGTCAAAGATAAGGAAGAATATTCCACACTTTCCAATGAATGAAATTATAAGATGATGACTAAATGAAAAGAGTTATTTGTGAGAAATAAATTTTTAATGATATTGTGAAGTAAGTAGTCCATGAATTTGAGGAGATTAAAAAAGTATTTGTGGATCTCAATTCTTCCCAACTGGAAGTATAGTCATAGTGGATGAATGAACTTGATTGTTCTTTGGGTGATCCAAACAAAATTCATGAGGATAAAATTCAGAAGTTGAAAAATGATTGGGAAAATAGGTCAATATCATTAAAATATGGTAAAGACAATCTAACCCTAAAATGTTGATGAACTGAAAATCAAACTAAATGATCTAGAGAACTATGTTTGAACTTCCCAATCTGTTGATAAAAATTATAACCTATCACATACTTCATAAGTGATACCTCTATCAAATAAGTCTCACAATGGTAGTTCAAATAGCTTGAGATATGGGGAATCCTCCTCCCCAACTTCATTGAAAAAGATATCGAAAAACATAGTGAAATACGATAGCACTAAAGCTTTATTTTCTGTTGGTGCATGAAAAACAAAAAAGAGTGTAAACATGAAGGGTAAACAAATTTGGATATCCATGGATTGTTGTTATTTAGATTGAATCATTAAATTCATTTAGTCTTGTATTCATTAGAATGTTCTTTGTGTTTGGAATACAATGTGAATAGTCCATAAGTTATAAACATAAAATAAATATCATTCTCAGTTTCAGATTTTATGAACCAACATATCCCAAATTCAATCCTTTTCCACTAAATGCAGTATGCCTCAATGAAACACAAATCACAACATGATTGTATCAACATTCATAATATTTAGGACCGAAAACACATTTCATGAAAATTATTCAATATTTAAAATCTATTTCCACTGGAAAACAATTTCACTTCCTATGAAGTCAGATTCTATACAACTGGTTTTTACCGTTCTTCAGCTTTACCAACTTGATTTATGACTTCTATAACTACCATATATATATATATATTATGCTAAAAATCCATATTTCTATGCATAAATATCTTATAGTACCAATATATTCCAATCATACTTTTGCTCTTCAATTCTGGTGTAACCGTCCCATATTTTGTAACAATCTAATTTTGAGTGGAAATCCCAACCTTTTTCTCTTCATTTGGGGAATTGTTATTCTTGTACATTCTCACTTATATCCATGATATATAGCTTTCAGTTTATTCCTCAAATTGAATAAAAATTCATTACATGATGATTCATCCAAACACAATAAAACAATTGGCATGGAATATATTGGATGTTATGATGGTGTGTTGGATCCTGATGAGGTTTTGGGATGGTTTGGTTTGAGCTGCGGTTGGCATCTCTAGATGTGCGACCTGGAAGACAGTGGATGATAAGATGGTGGTCTGTTTGTTCAAGTTGGTGATGCAGTAAGCTGTGTGTTTTGAACAATGATACGGGTTCTTATCTTTGACGATGATGGATCTCGGTGACTTCCCCACCGACGATTGGTGATGGGTGGTGACGAAGATGGTGGATTACCAATGTTGTTGATGACTTGTTTTCAAGCACGAAGTTGGTGCTTATCTTTGATTATGATGGATCTCAGCATCTTCCTCACCAGCGATTGGTGATGGGTGGTGACGAAGATGGTGGATTACCAATGTTTTTTATGGTTGATCATAGACAGAGTGACTCCAGCTGATAAGGGAAACTTTTGAATAGAGGCATCAGGTTCTGTATTGTTTTTGAAAATCAAATTTGGAAAATTGTTATGCTCTGTAATTTTCAACATTGGATTTGTGACCAATGATGTATCTTTTGGGTCTGTAACATTGTTTACCGCTTATCCATAATACAGATATTTTCAAATAAAAAATTCAATTTTCAGTCTTTCCTAGAAAGACAATGAAAAAAAGGTAAAGTGTTGTTGAGCTCTAAAAAATGTTGTTGCAGTTAATTCAACACGTGAAAGGAAGAAAGTACATGAGATTATTGGTATAATAACCATATATCCAAATTAGTTGGATTTGGCTAGAAACCAAGATATAGTTGACAAGAAAACCACATATTTATTTCATAAAATAGAGAATCCCATTCAAGCTTAGAAGAATGTTAAAAATGGGGAGAAGATCAAGGTTACAAAAGGAGAACAAAGTTAAAATATGAATGGTTAAGCAAACAATAAGTAGATAAAAATTTTAGATGTAGAAACTAATGAGTTTTCGGTGTTGGCCTTGTTACATGAATGAGGATCAGCTGGAAGATTCACCTATCAATATATATTTAGGGTTCTTTTAATGATGTAGAAGGTGATGAAGGCTGGAGTGTATCCCTTGAGGGAAACTCCAAAAATGCATGGAGCTTCCTGATATTTAATAAATTTTGTTGAATCTTGAAATATGGACAGCCCCTTCAAAATCTGAAGGTTGGAATTTGATTCCATTCTCTCATTCTTGTTATAAACATTAAATATTGTGTTTATTAGGGGTGGGGTGTTTGTCTAACCTATTAGGGAACACTTTAATTCTAAATTTTTTTGATGTATTATTCTAAGTGAGTGAATGTATGAAAGTAAGAAATTGGTGTCACAAGTATTGAAAGTTTAGACTTGATTAGTTTATTCAGCCCTAAAAGTACTATGATGTCAGTTCCAAATCCAATGATTTTATGTTACGAAGTTCTTACATGTCTGGGATGAAACAAATCATTGAGTCTAAAAACACAATGTGACAAACTATTTTGTGAGAATCACCAACCGGAACTGAACTGATCAAATAAACATAAAATAAAAATCATCACATAGATTTTAATGTTGAAAACCTTCTAAAGGGTTCAAATCCATGAGAAAAATCGGAAAAATTTCATTTTCATAGAGTTTTACAAAATTAACATGAAACTTGTATTCTAGTTACATCATAGAAAACTGTGTGAAAGACCAAACCCCAATACACATGGCCTCATTAAGGAGAATATGTTGAAATCATTTCTTTGGATTATGGGGGAATGTATGTTGTTGAAATCCGTCATGATATAAATCATAGGAAGAGTAATTTGATAGATAATATTCTTTTAAATTACCAGTGACAGTATGCGATGATATTGTAAAGGGCACAATCTTGATATTTTATATTTATCATTTTTTAATTCATTGATCAAAATCAATTATGGATCGATGGATGGATAGTTGTAAATAGTAAATTTATATATTAATTGGTAGGAAGGATCAAAAGCGTTGTTAATTGAAAGGAAAAAATGAAACAAAGCCAAAGGTAATCTCACATATTCTTATTCAGCGACCACACAAACCTCATTGATCTGGTCGCCGGAGAGGCAGTGGTTCTGGGTCGACATCCGATGCTGGCTTGTGAACAGGTACCCCAATCCATACTTCCCCTATGAAGTGGATGGCGGGGAGTATGAGAAGCGGAACATGCAACCACCAAACCCAACCTCTTCATCCCCCCTTCGCCATTCTCAACACAAACTCCTCCCACTATGGGGTATTACTATTTATACCTCCCAACTCACCTTTCAACCCCATTTATTTTTATACTTTTTTTATTAATTTATATTTTTATTACTATTATTCATTATTATTTTAAAATCAGGTGGTGTGCTACCTCGGTCTTCTTCAGTCAATTACTTAGAGTATTTTTTTTTGGAAAAAAACTATTTCCCCATCACATGAACCTTAACTTCCGAATCAGCACTACACATAAAACTACTAATATTTATTTTTTATTAATAACATTTGATTTCTTTTCAATATACTATATTTGTATTTTTTAAGTTGATTTCTATTTTAAATTTCATTTTTTATAATTTTAGATTATCATTATTGATGTGTAGGTTAATTAGTCTATCTAATTCCATATTTTTGTGACTGTGGTCCACAAAAACCCTCATTATATTTAACATAAATTTTAATATTTATAATAAAAATTATATTATTTAATGTTTCCCATTTCAAATTAATGTTTTTTAAAATTTCTGATGAAAATTTCTCTCCATGTCTTAAATTTATTGTCATTACATTTTTTATCACCCATATATACATGTTTTATACTTATTCTTTTAAAAATTTATTCATCAATTTGATTTTATAAATAATGATTGTTTTAGTTTTCTTTAAGCTAAGAAACCATTTTAGTGATCAGTCAAACCATATAGACAAAGCTATTTAGGGAAAGAATTAACCCAACAATGAAAACCATGATGCATCCCATAACCCACTAACCGCTGGGCCAAAAAGCTACCCCCACACCCAATGAAGGATTTAATGAAAGAGGAATAATAGTCAGCAACAACCTATATTTTCCTCCAGTTAAGCCCAAATTCTTGAGAATCCTCAACATTTTTGAAAAATCACTGATAACATCGAGGTAATCAAACTCTAACACCACCTTAACCCATCCTGTTTCCTAAAAAAAGCGGATCTTATGTAGTAAAGCAGTTTCCTCTTCCATGATAGGACTCCAACAAAATGGAAATTAAAAACAATAAGATTACACCATTTGACCAACACATTGTTGAGCAATGAACCCAACTCAAAACATTGATACCTTAGACGCTGCTTCATCAGTATGAATCTTCATGAAACACTATGATGGGGGAGAGTAAACAAGGTTGTGCATGTCCCGAGTGAGCCAATGATTGCTCCTCATCAGAAGCCAGGTAGTAGTTCATCCACTATGAGTCCTTCTCAACTCAAATCTGGTCATTAGTCGAACTCTTCTGAAAGATCCAAGCATTTATTAGAGTCCATAAAAAACAAGACAATGTACAAATCTTCCCAACCACTTTGGTAACCAAGGTGGACACCCATACATTGAAATTATGGACCAATATCAAGGAAGGGTTGTAAAAATTCATGAACCCCAGGAATCATTCCTTATACACCCCTTCAACACCACACAACATAAGGATTTCATGTAGCAGAGTTTTAGAGTGATGGGATCTCATCAAGTACAAATAATTATCCACTATATGGCGCCTGACTAAAAGATTGTGAGTAGGAAAAATTAGAGAAAACCATCCACTAGAATAATATATCTTTAGGTGGGACATTCAGCAACCATAGATTTGTCCATAGTTCATCCGAGAGAGCCTATGAAGATCCATGAACTAGAATTTTGTTCCCTGAGAAGACCTTATACATCCCATCTGAATCTCTAGTCCTACAGATGTGATCGTCGTCCATACCATGCATGAGAGATATTTTGATAATATGATGATGATCGGTGTGATTGAACCATATTCTTATTCTTTCTCGATCCCAATCTTCTAACAAGTCATCAATAAGATCACTACCTTGCATCTGTGGATTTCGGGAAAAGCAGAAGTGGTTTTTGGTTAGTGATATATTTAAATTTCTTTTAATAATTTTTTCTAAAAACCAAGAGTGATGATCTTCCATGTCATATTTATAATTAATTTATTTAATATCTTGATAAATAAATACCTGGGATAAGGAACATTCTTCATTGATAATTATTGATCATCAGAAACAGACCTACTGAATTTCCTTCATTGATCTTGTGAGTATCCGTGGGTAGAATCACTCAAGAGGTGATCTACATGTGCTTCAAGGGTCTCCGAGCAACGCCACTCATTCTTCGGGTGCTAGCGCGGTGAATCAAATGTCTTGCATTGTTTTTCCTTGATCATTTGTTCATCGATCTTGAAGAAATTCCACCATGGGTTTCTCATTCTTGGGACGAAGAGATGAAGATGAGTTAATAAAGAATTCATTGTGTGCGACAATTCTCTATTCCCAAATATGGAATTGGTTTCGAATGAATTCAACAATAGATGTAGCCGTCTATTTATAGAGTTGGGATTTCAGTTAAAAGATTAATTGCCTAATATCCATTAAATATATTTATAACAGTTAATGAAATCTCATGCCACATAATAATAAAAGAATTATTAATATTTTGTGGTGTTCCAACTTATATAAAATGGATATATAATATTTTCCAACTCCTAAATAATTATTTTATCACTGGACATGATCTTGGTCCATTTGAACTCCACTTATATTTACTGAACACTCAATTAATTGTTTTATTCACTTAAATAAATATTTTCTTCACAAAATAGTAACTAAATATTTATTAAATATTCAATAAAATAAATAAATATATTTTATTTACAATCCTATGAATAAATATTTATTTATTTTTCATAATGAATATATCTTAAATAAAATTATTCCTCGGTCTTGAGCATAATATTTCTCCATTAATTAAATTCAAATATAATTTAATCGAGACCACAAAAAACACTTCATCTCTGACCCTCTAGAAATATTTCTCATTGGAATTTCGCAAGCATGCCTAATGTCCAAGATTACTGTCGAGCAACGGGTCATGGAAACCAAGAGAAAGAACATAATGTCACAATAACGTCAACCACATACAAACGGTCGCTATGTAATATAATCCCTTTGTTACATAATCTCATTATGCAGGATGCATAATGGTGTCATTAACCTATATGTTATATACATCATACTTTAACTATCTGAAATAAAATATTCATTACACCATGACAATGTAATTTAGGGAGACAGTTCTATTTCAATCAAAGGACCGAGATATCATCTTCTATAAATATGAATGGGACAAATCCTTTCTTGACTTATCCATTAATAAAATGACATTTGTGACACACCCAACATACCCTACTTCCCGCCAACATATGGCATGAAAATATTTATAGAATCCCACCTTTTTTCACATAAACTTTCATTACATTATACAAAAATGAGGATCTTTAAGGTTTAGTGTCTTGGAAACCAGGAACATAATACATGAAACAAAAAAAACATTCTTTTTAAACACTTGAAAGGATTCTCCTTATGTTCACCCTAGGTTCATTACTGCATCTCATAACCTGGGGACATACATCAAAAGAAAGGGTGAGCAGAAGTCCCAGTAAGGGAAACAAGTGGAAACATTTAGCATGTGAACTTGAGATACATCAACAATGTCATGAAAAAGAAATTTAAGGCATGAGAAAGAAATAAAGAGGCATATCATAAAAATAACGTTTTTGATAACTTGAATATGTGTCTAAAACATTTAATATTGACAATCATTTCGTTTCACCATGGTCCATCCCCAAGGTGTCATTAAAAATTTCCAAGGTTATTAACCAAGGTATCAGTCTAAAAGGTCATCTCTAGATATTAAGTCTTTACCCAATGCATTGGAGCGCTATCAGGGCGCACCTTTAAATTCACCTTTATTATAATGTGATACACATATATCATCATCAATAATTTAATAAACAACCCATATATAATAAAGGAAATGGGTTTCATTTCATAATCATAACGGTTTAAAAAACAACTTTAAAGACATGATCTTTGTGTCACCTTAAAACCCACAGAAAAGGAAGGTGGGTCTCATGTATGTAAATACCAGAATATAAAATAGAAAATTTTGGTATATATGTGCATACCCTTATAGAAGAGAGATATTTGAGTATTAACTTAATAAAATAAAAGAACTTTAGAAAAAGAGAGAGACATTTTGAGACGAAAATTCTGCAACATAACGACTATGTTTCGGGGTTTTAGAAATTATTGAAAATAGAGGGGACATGGGTCAAACATTAATAAATAACCCATAAAATATTTAATAGACAGAATATGAAGGATATATGAACATGATAATGAAATTTTATGTACATACCATTTGAAATGAAAAACTGGGAAGGAAGAAAAAAATTAGATTTCACTTATGAAAATTCGGTAGCCTAACGGCGTCTCTTAAAATTCAACAAAAATGAATTGACGAGATAAAATAGGGTATCTCATCATGTGAACATAAAAGTTCAGTATTATAGATATAGAGATAATACCCTAACATAATAAAAAGGAACTTGAAAGACTTGACATGAAAGTAGAACTTTGAAAAATGAGAAAGGTGAACGAATCCCTTAAAAATTCGACAGCCAAACGGCGTCACTTAAACTTCAAAAAATCAATTGAAGAGATCAAATAGGGTCTCTAATCATATGGACATAAAAGATAAGTATGATATATATAGATATCATACCCCAACAGAAAAAGTAACTTGAAAGACATCACAAGAAAATAGATCTTGAAAATGAGAAGGGTGAAAGAATCCGTTACAAAACTTTCGGCAGCCTAACGGCGCCACTTAAACATTCATAAAACGAAATTATGAGAGTAATAGGAGATCTCTCATCATATGAAAATTAAAAGGGGGTTAATAGGAATATAAAATAACATCCTCCGACATAAGAACATGGAGCATAAGGGAATGACTTAAAAGAGAGTATTTGAAAAGAAAGAGATAGTTTGGATCCCTTACCTTAAAACGTATCTCTTAAAACTCAAAGGATGGGACCTTGAGGGATTGGGGGAACCTTGGGAGGACTCCTTGGGAGGTAATGAGACCAGAGCTTCGTTGGGAAAGAGTTAGGAGTCGAATGGATGAGAGGATGGCTTGGTATTTATAGGGAAAGTGAGGGGACAAGGCATTAATGGCCAAGGGACACCTCATTGGTGGTTTCGAAAAAACCATGGGCTTTCCCATGGTATTTTCCCATGGTATCGGGAACTTGGGACACCTCATACCTTATCTTACTATTCATAAGTCGACCATTTTAATTACATACTTAATACATCATTTAATTATGTCATTAAACACCCGTAACTTAAAAACTGTATTTTCACTATTAATCGAAAATTCAACTTTCTCAGAAATAGCCCAAAATTTCACCTTAATCAAATATCGATTCTATGATTTCAAAAATGAACTCCATTTTATAAAAATAATTATCTAAACATTTTTAATTTAATTTTTAAGTAAATACACTATTCACTGGAAATTCATTTTTTCATAAAAATCCCCAAAAATTACCTTAACATAATATCGATGCTCTGAGTTCAAAAATAAAATCTATTTTATAAAAATAATTTTCTAAATATTTTAAATTTAATTTTTTATTAAAAAACACTATTCACCCGAAAAAACTAAGACGTGACTAATAATTTATGAAACCGTTATTTAACAATTTAATTGAATAACATTACTTAATCAAGGTGCCTAGATTATATTAATACTTTCTTTAGGTGAGATTACTAATCCATTTGGTCACATTACTAATCCTAAGCATAAAATAACTATTCATAATTTACTATTCATCTAAAATTAGGTTGGTCTTATTAGACTCTAAATTTCGTACTGAACATAATTGTAGAAGACCATTTTTTGAAAATCATTACACATTTTTAATTATTTACGGTTTACATAAACATTTTTAAAATATCATTTATCTAAAATTCGTCAAAAATATGCATACTATATTTATTCGGACATTTGAAAATTCATAAACTTCATCATAAGAAGAAATCAAAAAAAATTATTAAAAACAAAGGATTACACAAGGTAGTTAAGGTATCCTTACATAGCCCCTTATCACACCAGCATAAGACCTAAGTGTAAGGTGTTCTAAGGTGAGAGAATCCGATAGAGGCTCAGATAACATTGCATTAGTAATAATTTCTATCAGTTTGAACTTCTCGTGAAGGCGATTCTGTTCTAGCATCACACGATTAAGTTCGGATTGGGTTTGGTCCAGAGCAAAGCCCAGTGGTGCTACCTCCTTCCCAAGTTCCGTTAGATGGGTTTCGATTGGCCTGAGACTACTGTATGAGGCCATCGAATCTCGTTTATATATTAATTAACCAATGTCAATTGTATTTAAAGACAAATATCGAAATGTTTAGTTTCTAGCAGTCATATTGACCAATGGTCATATAACATTCAAAACCCAATGGTCTCATTTTAATTATACTCATGTTATTATTAAATGAAATAGTTTTGTTGAGTATAAAAAATAAAATAACACACAAAATTAGGAAACATGATTTATTCAAAATTTTGGGTCGTTAAAATCATCCCCCCTTAAGAAATTGTGTCCTAGCAATTTTGAAAATTGGGTTTTGAAATTTCATTGAATATCCCACATCGGAAAAAGAGTCAGTAACACTATTACTTTAAAAGAAAGAAAAGGAAGTACAAAGGCCACCCGAGTTAACCCATACTAGGATTCCATGTAGGAAAATATGGATATGGAAGAAAAAACAAAGGGTCAAGTTCTGAGGGAGAGTGATAGAAAACATGATTAGGAGAAAGTTAATCACAAGAAAATCACAAACTTATGATGTGTGTAAACGGTATTTGATTACCTAGTAGGAAATGTAAACCAACAACGTTTCTGTTTTACGTTCCTTTTCATAATTTTGAGAATTTATTTACTACATAGAACAAAAACATAATAAAATATACATACCTTCAAGTAGAGTTTCATCCTTTAAAAAGTTTCTAACAAAACTAATCTTTTCTCCAAACTATGAGCATTCAAAACTACTTGGTCTCATCAAAGCACAAGAATAATCTTATAGAGAATCACATAATCCACAAAAGATTAATTATCTATTTCTTCTATCTTTAAACATTATCCCAAAAACAGAAAGGGTGCGATAAAAAAACTCTTCCAAAATAAAGAACCCCAGAGGAAGGGAAACTAATTTAAATCTTCAAAGTTCCATGGTACTACCCAAAGTTCATCATAGACCATTCCGTAAATAACTTTCCTTAAAAATCATCAAAATAAACCAAACAAAGATTGAAACCCAAATACAAGAAGGATTTGATAACATAGTCTTCTAAGGTAAACTTTATCATTCATCTCCAAACAACATCAACCACTCCTAACATCTTATAACAAAAGAAAATAACGTAAACATATTTACCCCAATATAGGTTAATAATTTCCATAAGTAACCTAAATTACTATAAGTTCACCTTAAATTCATTGATTCTTCAAAATATAAGAAAACCTTTACTCCTAAAAGAAAATATCGTAGTAATCTATTTACCTCGATCAAATAGGGTTCCCAAAATAGTGAACATCTTCCAAAATAATAATCATCTTTTAATCCCCTAATCATCTATGTCATATTAATATGGCAATCATCACATTTCCTATCTCATTGGTTGCTGGTACATGTTCTTCCATTTCCCGCCATTAACTAAGAAAATAAAGTACAATAAGGGGCTTAAATACTTAGCTAATAATCATGGAAAGGAACATAAAGCATAGAAGGATAACTTATATAAGAAATGTATACCATAACTTGTGATACAATAGGTTCCAAACATGGTTTTCCATGATCATATATTCTTATGTGAATCTTTATTTTGTTTTATCTTTGTTCCTTTAATAATGGTTCATACTATGATTATGAATTTACCGAAGCATATCCCCCAGGAGTGTCGTAACCAAGAGTGTAGCAAGGCCCATTGTCATGTACCAGTTCCCGTTCGAGTCTAGCTCAAAGCGGTGTTTTCTGGTCTTACCCCTATGTACATCTGTGCCAGAGCCACCTCTACCTACTCGTATCTAGACAGGGGTGTATTTGCTTGGAAACCCCTTACTCAATACTCACCTAAATACCAAGAAGATTTCCTATATTTAAACCTTTATATAGGGTTCTTCCTAAAGTTTTCATATCCTAATTTCCACAAATAACTAAACCATCCTTTGATACCAACTATAGAATACCGCCTTTTGTCACATAAACATTCCTTACATTATACAAAACTGAGGTTCTTTAAGGTTTAGTGTCTTGGAAACTAGGAACTTAATACATGAAACAAAAAAACATTCTTCTTAAACACTTGAAAGGCTTATCCTTTTTTTTATCCTAGGTTCATTACTGCATCTCATAACCTGGGGACATACATCAAAAAAGGGTGAGCAGAAGGCCCAGTAAGGGAAACAAGGGGAAACATTTAACATGTGAACTTGAGATACATCAACAATGTAATTAAAAAGAACTTTAAGGCATGAGAAAGAAATCATGAGGCATATCATAAAAATAATTTTTTTTCATAACTTGAAGATGTGGCTACAACATTTAATATTGACAATCGTTTCGTTTCACCAAGGTCCATACCCAAGGTGTCATTTAAAATTACCAAGGTTATTCACCAGGGTATCAGTCTAAAAGGTCATCTCTAGAGATTAAGTCTTTACCCAATATATTGGAGCACTATCAGGGCACACCCTTAAATTCGCCTTTATTATCATGTGAGCCACATATATCATCATCAATCATTTCATAAACAACACATATAGAATAAAGGAAATGGGTTTCATTTTATAATCATAACGTTTTAAACAACTACTTTAAAGACATGATCTTTGTGTCACTTTAAAACCCACAGAAAAGGAAGGTGGGTCTCATGTATGTAAATCCCATATTTTAAAATAGAACATTTTGGTATATATGTGAGTACCCTTATAGAAGAGATAGATTTGAGTATTCACTTAATAAAATAAAAGAACTTTATAAAAAGAGGGAGACATTTTGATACGTAAATTATGCAACATAACGACTATGTTTCGGGGTTTTAGAAAACAATGAAAAGAGAGGGGACATGGGTCAAACATTAATAAATGACCCATAAAACAGTAGAGGGATAGAATATGAAGGATATATGGACATGGTAATGAAATTCGAAGTACATACCATTTGTAATGGAAAATATGGAAGGAAGACAAAAATTAGATTTCTCTTATGAAAATTCGGCAGCCTAACGGCGTCACTTAAACTTCAACAAAAATGAATTGACGAGATCAAATAGGGTATCTAATAATATGAACATAAAAGTCAGTATGGTTGATATTTAGATCATAACCCAACATAATAAAAAGGAACTTGAAATACTTGACATGAAAATAGAACTTCGAAAATTGAGAAAGGTGAACGAATCCCTTAAAAATTCGGCAGCCTAACGGCGTCACTTAAACTTCAAAAAAATAAATTTAAGAGATAAAATAGGGAATATCATCATATGAACATAAAAGATAAGTATGATAGATATAGATATCATACCCCAACAGAAAAAGTAACTTGAAATACTTGACAAGAAAACATAACTTGAAAATGAGAAGGGTGAAAGAATCTGTTACAAAAATTTCGGCAGCCTAACGGTGCCACTTAAATATTCATAAAACGAAATGATGAGTAATAGGGGATCTCTCATCATATGAAAATGAAAAGGGATGTAAGAGATATATAAAAGAACATATTCCAACATAATAACATGGAGCATAAGGTAAATGACTTAAAAGAGAGTATTTGAAAAGAAAGAGAGAGTTTGGATCCCTTACCTTAAAACGTATCTCTTAAAACTCAAAGGATGGGACCTTGAGGGATTGGGGGAACCTTGGGAGGACTCCTTGGGATATATGGATACCAGAACATCGTTGGGGAAGAGTTGGGAGTCGAATGGATAAGAGGATGGCTTGGTATTTATAGGGAAAGTGAGGGGACAAGGCATTACTGTACAAGGGACACCTCATTGGTGGTTTTGGAAAAACCATGGGCTTGCCCATGGTATTTTCCCATGGTATTGGTCACTTGGGACAACTATTACCTTATCTTACTATTCATAAGTCGAACATTTTGATTACATACTTAATACATCATTTAATGATGTCATTAAACACACGTAACTTAAAAACTGTATTTTCACTATTCATCGAAAATTCAACTTTCTCAGAAATAACCCAAACTTTTACCTTAATCAAATATCGATGCTCTGATTTCAAAAATGAACTCAATTTTATAAAAATTATTTTCTAAATATTTTAAATTTAATTTTTAAATAAATACACTATTCACCCAAAATTCATTTTTTTCAGAAAAATCCCCAAAAATTACATTAACATAATATCGATGCTTTGAGTTCAAAAATGAAATCCATTTTATAGAAATAATTTTCTAAATATTTTTAATTTAATTTTTAATTAAAAAACACCATTCACTTGAAAAAACTAATACTTGAATAATAATTTATGAAACCGTTATTTAACCATTTCATTGAATCACATTACTTAATCAAGGTGCCTATATTATATTAATACTTTCTTTAAGTGAGATTACAAATCCATTTGGTCACATTACTAATCCTAAGAATAAAATAACTATTCATAATTTACTATTCATCAAAAATTAAGTTGATCTTGTTAGACTCTAAATTTCGTACTGAACAAAATTGTAAAAGACCGTTTTTTAAAAATCATTAGACATTTTTAATTATTTAGGGTTTACATAAACATTTTTAAAATATCCTTTCTCTAAAATTCGTAAAAAATATGCATATTATATTTATTCGGACATTTGAAAATTCATAAACTTTATCATAATAAGAAATCAAAAAAACAATTATTTAAAACAAAGGATTACATAAGGCAGTTACGGTCTCCTTACATAGACCTTTATTACACCAGCATAGGACCTAAATGTAAGGTGTGCTAAGGTGAGAGAATCTGAGGGAGGCTCAAATAACATTGCATGAGTAGTAATTTCTATCAGTTTGAACTTCTCATGAAGGCGATTCTGTTCTAGCTTCACACGATGAAGTTGGGCTTGAGTTTTTTCCAGAGCAAAGCTCAGTGGTGCTACCTCCTTCCCAAGTTCCGTTAGATGGGCTTCGATTGGCCTGAGACTACTGGATGAGGCCATCGAATCTACTTTCTATATCAATTAACCAATGTCACTTGTATTTAGAGACAAATATCGAAATGTTTAGTTTCTAGCGGTCATATTGACCCATGGTCATATAACAGTCAAAACCCAATGGTATCATTTTAATTATACTCATGTTATTATTAAATGAAACAGTTTTTTTGAGTATAAAAAACTAATTAACACAAAAAATTAGGAAACAAGATTTATTCAAAAATTCAGGTCGTTACAATTTTCATCACCAAATCTAAGTGTGTGAGTCTTGACGTGCATTAATGATAATATTAAAGTCTAAAGACCATTACACACACTAGAATATAAGAATATATGATGACACCAAAACATGTTGAATTACTATTGTTAGGTCTATTCTCATAATATTCCATCTTGTAGATTACCAAGTGCGACCTTCATTAGAAGAAGTCTCATCAGATTATAAGTATTCCAACTGATGGTATATATACTAAGTGTCCCAACATTGCATGTTATCCGACTGCAGAACTATATTAAGAATATAGTCTTAACACTTCAAGGATCTCATCATAGTGGGGAACTAATATGACATTATCAATGTGATAAATACTCTAGGACATTATTACGTTATGGTTATGCAGAAAAATGAAAAATATCTAATAAGATGTTTAAATTAATATTTAATACATCAAATATTCATGTAATTAATGTAAAAAATTGTTAGATATAGAACAATGACTATTAAAAACTCCTACTTGGACTAGAGCCAACTGCCTACATCTTTCGGTCCACTAGACCTCACATGATAATAATGATTTTGTTGAGTCAAGGCTTTAGTTAAGGAGTCCGCTATAGGTTCCATGAATACCGAAATCACAGTTGGGAAGACACCCAACATTAAATATTGTAGTGATCAATGATTATTCTAGGTTCAATTTGATGAGGAACACTAGTATCCATGGAATGAAATGAAAGATATAGATAAAGAATAAAGAGGCCCGGAACCTAGAGAGAGGATCGACATATTTTTTTATAATTAATTTAATTAAAGTTAAGAAATACCTACATGGTTTTCATTCATCATTGATGTTTCTAACCACAGATCTGTGATAATCCTTTCATTTCTTTGTAGAGATCAAGAGTATATCTCTTTAAGAAGTAATCCACACGTGCTCTACAAATCGCTAGACATCGCTGAAGGAGTCTCTAGATACTAGCATGGAAGGTCTTTTCACTTGGGTCATGAACCATCAATAGACTTGGGAGACACTTCCAAAGCATCTTTTGATCCAGTGGAGGATGACCAATCTCATTCTTGATGGCATTCATGGATAAAAATAGTTCTCGAGGCTTCATATATTTTTCACCAAAATGTTGTGTGTAACCAAAATTATCTCTCAAGACTGCAGACTTCCCCCTTGACTAATAAGATAATAATATCTTAAAAAAAATTTAATTCACTAGGTGATAATAAATAATTAGCACAAGTGTCATTACTTACTACATTATTCCATGTAAAACCCCACATATCAATTAAAAACATAAATACCATTATTTCCATTACACCTTCTTAGCCTCCATGTTACAATTAAATATTATTTTAATCAAATAATATTTAATATTATTTTATCACTGGACCCTTTAACTCAGTTCATCCATCCTTTTAAATATTTATCGGACATTGAGTAAAGATTATCTATTTATTAAATAAATAAGTAAATCTAATTTCATTTTTCACATATAAATAAATAAAATGTGATCACTAGTAGCTGAATAATTATCAATCCAATACCGAGAATAATATTTATTTAACTTGTAAAATAATTAATAATTTAATTGATATTCCGGGTACACTTAGTGTTTGACCCTCTAGGCCTCTTTCTCAGTGGCATTAGGTGTGCCTACCTAAAGTAAATGGTTAGCATCTAGAAACATACAAAGGAACCCATAGAGAACGAAATTAATACTGCAAATACATGTAACCTCATATGAAGGCTTACGGTGTAATATAATCCCTTTAACATTGTATCTCTGGTTGAGCAGGTTTCGTGCCAGTGTCACCAGCCTATATGCTCGATAACTCATTCTTTGACTTTCCAGAAATATAAATTTCCTAGTGAACACCATGGCCATTAATTTATTTATGCTATATCATTTCCATCAAAGGGACTAAGATATTTAATTCCATTAATGAACATAATGGATAAATCTTTCTTCGCATTATTCATTAATGCAATATCACTCGTGACACACCGAACATATCCAATGTCTCCACAAGCATATGTCATCACAGTTTTCTCCAATACATCCAAGTGCGCAACTCATAATATCCATTAACAATAATATTACAGTCTAATGACTATTACGCAGTCCGTAGATCGGAACATCTAATGACATTAATATTGGGGATTTCCTACTGTTGGGTCTCGTTCTCATAATATCCTACTAGATATTACAAGGGGTTTACACCATGAGAAGATGAATCAATGTCCTATAATTATCCACCCTTGATAGCCTGTATCATTTGTGTCCCTTCAAATGATATCATCTGACCATGGAACATTTATTCAAGAATAGTGTCATGACACTTTTGGGTTCTCATAATAACGGGGAACTACTATAACCTTTTATTGCAAAAACTACTCTTGGGACATTACCACATGCTATGTTACGTAGAAGAATAATCATTATGTGATAAGTAATTTATTAATATTAAAAACCAGAAATATAAGTTTATCATAAATTACAAAGAAGTTGGTTATAGGCCACCAACTCCAACAGACTCCCACTTTCACTAGAGCCAACTTCTAACAACCTTCAGTCCACTAGCTCTCATATGATATTCATGCTTCTACTGAGATTAGCCTTTAGTCAAGGGTTCCACCACATTCTCCACTATTGACACTCTATACACTGAAAATTCACCCCTCTGATGAAAATCCCTCAAGAGGTAATACTCACAAAGTATTTTATTTTTTTGTTAATGTGACCATAACTCCTTTGAAAGAGCCACAAATGTAGTACTATCACAATAAAATGTGATAGGGACTCTACTGCTAGGCACTTCATCAAGATCCTAGATGATTTTTTGAATCCATATGGATTCCATGGCTACATCATAAGTCACTATATATTCATGTTCCACTATAGAATCAACGAAAACTGGCTTCTTTGAACTCTTCCATCTCACAGATTCTCCTTTGAGACAGAAAACATATCCTGATTATGACTTTTGATTGTTAAAAACTGTCTGGAAACCAACATCATCATACCCTCTGATGAAAGAATCCGCATCTCATTCATACACTAGGAACTTATCCTTAGTTATTATCAGATACTTAAGGATATCCTTAACAACAGTTCAATGATATTCTACTGGATTTTCTTGATATTTACATACCATGCTCAAGTTATAGTCAACATCATGTACATCACATAACATTACATACATGATTGATCCTATAACCAAAGCCTATGGGACCTTACTCATTCTATATTTAACCTATTGTTCCTAGGGACACATTTTCATAGAAATATGTATTCCATGTGACATTGGAACCCATCACCTATGGGATTGTTCCATACTAAATCTATTTAGTATCTATTCAATGTATATACTCTAACTTAGCCCATAAAGCCTCTTTTATCTATCACACATTATCTGGATCCTTATAATGTAGGCTTCTTCCCCTAATTAATTCATGGTGAATCACTTGTTTTACCAGTCCTTAACTAACTGTATGACTTGTTTTTTGTTTCCAATAATTAATATGTCGCCATAATATACTACTTGAATAACGAACACATTCCCATTAAAACTTTTGTAAACACGTGGATCACATTCATTATTAATGAAACCAAATTCCCTTATGGCATCAATGAATTGAATATTCCATGACTTGGATGCTTTATTAAATCCATAAATGCATCTTTGAAACTATCAAAACCTTTTGGAATCACTGGGTGTAACAAACCCTTCTGGTTATGTCATATAGACATCTTCTAGAAGGTTCCCATTAAGGAACACTATTTTGACATCAATATGCCAAATTTCATAGTCATGGTAAGATACTATGTCACGTAAGATTATGATGGATTTAAACATGGAAACTAGAAAAAAAAGATTCATCATAGTCAATTCCTTATTGTTGTTTAAAACCATTAGCCACTAGCCTCACTATATAGGTACTTACTTTACCATCCATGTCTAGTTTCTTCTTCAATACCAATTTATATCTAATAGGCTTTACATAAACTGGCGCATCGACCATAACCCAAAATTGGTTCTGATATATATAATCCATCACATAATTCATATATTTTTTCCATCTTACAGTTTCTGATCACTCTACTACCTTCTTATATGATAGAGTTCCAACAATAATGAGTCACCATTCGTGGTGAAAAGAAAAACATATCTCCCTAGTTAACTTAAATCTCTTATACTCCTACGTAGTACATGTGTTTCAAGAACAAATTCTTCCACAGGGACCTGTGGATGTTTTTCCAATACCAACTCCTATCTATCTTGAGCATCAATTTCATCAAAGTCAATATTTCTCTCACTTTCCTTTTTGAGAATGTGATGCCTCCCAAGAAAGGAAAAATGTCTAGAAATAATAACTTTCTTTTCTGAGGGGTTGTATAGGTAGTATCCCTTTGTTTCCTTGGGATACCCTATAATGATACACCTCGTTCCCTAGGGGTTTAGTTTGTTTCTTGAAAAAGCCTTAACAAATTCTTTTCATACCCATACACATGTAAAAAAACAAAATAGGTTTCTTTCCAATCCATAACTCGGAGGGGATTCTATTTTCCTCCTTAGTTGGTACTCAGTTTAATGTGTATGTCGTAGTTTATAATTAATATCCCCAAAAGGATAAAAAAATATTTTCATGACTCGTCATTGATCGTACCCTGTCCAGGAAGGTATGATTCCTCCTTTAACTAACACCATTCAACTGTGGTTTATAAGGTGGAGTGTGTTGAGATAATATCCCAAACACCCATAAAATGTCAATGAACACTTGGTTAAGATATTATTTACCTCAATCCGATCAAATATTATATATCTTCTATCAAATATGATTCTCTACATCATTCTTTAATTCCTTGAATTTCTCAAAGGAATCAAACTTATACCTCATCAAGTAAATATATCCATATCTACTCAAGTCATCAGTAAAAGTTATAAAGTAAGAATATACACCTCTAACTTTGACAAGAAATTGTCAAAAAACATCATTGTGTACCAATCCTATAAGCTCTATGGCCCTTTCACATTGTCCACCAAATGATGGTTTGGTCATTTTCCCTTTTAAGAAAGCATGAAATCTATCAAGTGGTTTCGCTCAAAACAGTCTAGCTTTCCATCTTAACTGATCATTTTCAAGCGCTTCTCATTTACATGAACAAGGTGGTGATGCCATAATTGGGTGCTATATGAGTCATGTGAAGTTGATTCGTTGTCGATTTCCAACATAGGGGTTCTTAATTTAAAACATATAGACCATTATTTAAATTTTTCATACCATAACATATATTGTCTTTTAAAATAATCAACGTTTATTTATGAAAATGAAAATAAATCCATCTATATCTAAACTCGATATAGATATTATGTTATTGGTAACACTTGGATCATAATAATAGTCTTATAAAACCAAAATCATCCCGGTCGGCAATGAAAGGTGGTAGTCAACATTGGAAAGAGATACCATCCTTGAACCATTGGCTGCTTGCAGATCCACCTATCCTCTTGAAAGTTTCCAAAAATCAATTTGGTTCATATATTTGAATTCATATGTGAGAACCACAATATGTATCTAATACCTAATGTGTAAAAATGGAAAGATTTCACTCAATAACGAACTCACCATTAGCTTCCCCTGTCATCTGGGTGCAGTTCCTCTTCTAGTGGCCTGACTTTCCATATTCAATGCATTCTAGCTCCTTTTCCTTACACTACCTTTGGATATTCTTCTTCTTGTTCAGACAGTGCTTAAGAGCTTTAGACTATTTATAAATCTTATGCCCCTTTTCCTTTTACTTCCTCTTCCTTTTCACCATAAGGACTGTGGGTTTTTCATGCCCTATGTCATTTCCCACTAGGAGAATCAAGGTTAGAGGTTCTGATAAGATCTTATAATTATTTCTCATATTATAATTGACAATAAAACTAGTTAAATTCTTGGGCAGTGATGATAGTATGAGATTTTTATGCAACACATCTGGGAATGTAATCCCTAAGACATCCAGGTGCTCAATGAATCCATTAATCTTGACTAAATGGGGTCTTGCTGGTGCAGACTCTCCAATCTTAGTAGTGAAAAAAGTGTTGGAGATCTTTCACATAATTTGTCTTTCCTTCCGTTGATATAGATCCAAAGGTGAGACATCATTCTATAAGCATATATTTCCTCATGTTTCATTAAGATCTCATTGGTCATGGAAGAAAGCATGAGGAACTGAACAACCATAGCATCATTGAGATGTTTCTCATACACAGAGAACTCTTCATCACTCACCTCGTTCCTAGGTGAAACTAGTAATGGTTTCTCCAGCACATATAATTTCATTTCATGTTGGAGAATGATTCATAAATGCCTCTGCCATTCCTAAATATTCGTGCTGATGAAAAGGTTTTCCTTCTTGAGTATGGAATGCAAAAATATGTTTTATGTCATTTTTATTCATGTTTCTACAATTAAGATGAGTATAATATTAATAATTTATCTTGATAATATTAGACAAATAAATAAATTAATATTTATTAGTATCCCTTTGTTTTATCACAACTGAATAGCCCTCAGCATTGGCTTTAGAATATCATATTGCTTGGATATTCTAGTGGAAAGGATCCATATTCCATTATCATCACCCCAACATTGACTGGTTAAGAAACATGAATAGTTTTATTTAGAAAATATAAATTCAAACTACATTTACTCATTTCTACATGATCAATTTAGTGGACTCCCCAATCCTTAAATCATTATTTCAGATTTCCTCAATCCTTTCCTCTCGGTTACACCAATTCCTACTTTAGTAGTCAACCCTTGATATAAACCATGTTAAGTCAACCCAAAACCTCAAATTAAAGTTCTCTGCTAATTGAAAGCACCCCAAATTTGGCTTGTCAATCACTTTGAACTATTGGTTCAATTATAACCGAAGTAATGGAAGGTTATACCAACATAATGTTTTACTGAGTGATTTTATCAATTATGCATAAATCGCCTCTTATAATATTTTCACATGCTTGTTAATATTAAGTGGGATATTTGTAAGTGATTAACCATGTATTGATAATATTTATTCATAAGAAATTTTATTTTATTTATATCTTTTATGCATGTTAATTCATTAATTATGTGATCGTGACAATACATCCATAATGAATGACCACGAAACTGATAGAAATAAAATAAAGTGTATGATCATGAGTTTTTTTAATGGTTAGTTTATCTAGTGGTGGATAAACTAACCCTGGCCTAGGGGAGAAACACCTTGAACCTTTAAATGTTCGTGTTTGTAGCTTTCCACCTATGCACATTTGTATCTCCTTGGATTGGTTTCTCCTAACATCTTAACTTGAACCACTTCCAATTTCTTGGGAGATCCATCCATTACATAGGATTTTAACTCACATGATAGTGAGGGGTAAAAGGGGGTTTACCCAAAAGAAACCATGTGCAAGAATTCCCTACATATTAATGAAGATGAGGCACACATGCCAACAATTTTAATTTAACAAATTAATTAAAAGGAATCCAATCACATACAAAGGTCTGGTCTAGCTCAAGATCATCCAAAAACATGAAACTAAGTACCCATTTAGTAAAACTAGCATTAAATTATTTAATAGTTTTTATTAAGATAAATCATGCTCAAATCATTTAATTATTATATATAATTAATCAATCCTTTTTTCTTAATCCTTTTTCTAAATTTCCATGAGATTATCATACATTATAATTTTAAAAAAATTAAAAAATTTATTTAAAATCAATTGTATACATAACATGTACCTTTGAAGAAGCCTGGTGAATACCCATAAAAAACTACCCAACATGTATTATATTTATATACACTTTATTTTTTGGGACAAATAGCATGTACGCAGAATTATAATTGTAATAAAACTCTTATAATATGTGCAGATCTTCGAACATTACACATATGTTTATTAATCATTTATATATATATATATATATATATATATATATATATCAAGTACCCATCCCATGTTGTGTCCTGTCTATACACCCACGCAAAGTTACATGTATCAAGGGTTACATAATATAATTTTAAATTTTAAATCTGTATAATCTAGAGAAAGTACATGGCATGTAGCCTCCTCCCCATCCATCCATGGTACACTCTTGAGGAAATGGTGTCTGAGGTGTTCTTCACAAATCTTCAAATTATATATTGTAGATAGTTGGCCAAAAATTCTATGGACTTCATGTTATATGGTCACAAGTCGAGCAATCCAAGCATGGGATACATGACTTGACCCTAACCTGAAGGGACTACATGCTCTGTCTAGTGAGCCACATGACATGTAGATCGGCTGACTGTGTGCAAGTCCTTCCTTGTCAAAACTTGGTGTAATAGTTAACTACACTTCATGTCATTAATGCACATGAATTGAGTAATTTGGGAATTACTCCTAATGTGTTGAACAAAAATACATGGTGTGTGATCCATATTACATATCATGTATGGTTTATTACATGTCATGTATCTCCGAATACATGGTGTGTACTATCATGTTACTGGGATAGAATCATCAGAACCTCCTAATGAGATCCTCGATTTAATTTTAATCATAAAATTATTTATTTCTATTAGATCTGCAAGAAATGAAAGAGGAAGAACATGTTTTGAAATTCAGATTACAAGAACGATTAAGCATGAATTGACGAACAATATTACTAAAGCGTAAATCATCAAAAAAATTATTTTATTAATTATAAATGAAAATAAGACCCCTCAGATACAACTTTTAGGTTTAGGGAACAATGGAATTACGGTTGGGCCGACACCCAACTTTAAATATTATTGTGATCAATGATTATTATGGGATCAATACTATTGAAGTTGGTTCCCTAGAAACCAACATCATTGTAATTTATGATAAACATATATTCATTGGATGAATTTTAATAAACTTTTTATTACATCATGAATGTACTTCTACACGACATAGTATGTGATAATGTCTTAAGAATAGTTGCCGCACTAAAATGTCATAGTGTATCCATGCTGTGATGAGAACTTGGAAGAGCCATGACACTATTCTTAAATATATGTTCTATGGACTGCTGATATAATTTTAAGGGTAAAAAATGATATGGTCTATTTGGGGTGGGGACTCATGAAACATTGAGTCACCTTCTCATTGTGTTCACCCTTGGTAATATCCTGGAGGATATTATGAGAAAAAGACCCACTAGTAGGAAATACACATTCATAAGTGTTATTGGATTCTCCTAATTGAGGAAGTCTGTATTGGTTCATTGAATTTATTAGTATTATAAATGGTTATTATGACTTGTGAACTTAGATTTATTGACAAAAATCGTGATGACATATGTTCATAGCATTGTAGGATATGTTATTTGTGTCACGAGTAATACCGCAGTAATGAATAATGTGAGAAAGTATTTGTCACTTATACGAAATTAGATATCTTGGGCACTTTGATTGAAATGATACAGCCTAAATAAATCTATAGACATAATGTTCTCTAGGAATATTTAATTTCTGGAAGTCAATGTATGTGAAATCGAGCACATGGGTTAATGAAATGTGCATGCAACTCGCTTGATTGGAGATATAAGGAAAAATGGATTATATTACATAGTAAGTGTTCATATGAGGTGACATGTTGTTGCAACATAAACATCTTTATCTTGGGTTCCTTTACTTGTTTCTAGATATTAATCTTGTACATTAGGAAAACCTGCCTAATGAGAATGATAAAGAGGCCTAGAGGGTCACACACTAAGTGTATCCAGTATCTCAGTTAAATAATTTATTATATAAGAAGTTGAATAAATATTATTCTTAGTTGGGGATTAATAACAATTCATGTATGCCTGATTGAATTTATTTCATCTCTAGTTATTCATGATAATATATTGTCTATGAAATATTTATTTATCAGAGAACAATGCATTTATATTTATTTAATAAATAAATAGTCATTATTCAAGGCTCGAAAAATATTGAGGAGAATTAGTGTACCAATTTATGGGTCTGATGAGAAATAAAATTAGATATTATTTGATTAAATATTATTTAAATATAACGTGCAAGTTAATCACATGTCATGGAAATAATAGAATTTTTATTATTATTTAACATGATATTTTACATAGAATAATAAAATAAGTAACGACACTTGTGATAATTATTTATTATTTCATGTTGATTTAAAATACTTTTTATGTTATTATTCTATAATTATCCAAAGGGTTATTCCACTAGATATCCAATGTTTGTGTGCACAACATCCTTGGAGAAAATATCACAAAAAATATTTGTGCTTCTGTTCAGATGGGCCTTTATTCAAGGGGTCCACCAAATTCGTTTTCATAGATACTCTGGTCACTAAAACTTCACCGCTTTGATATAAATCCCTCTATAGGTGATACTTTTGGAGTATTTCCTTTATCCGTTGATATGAACTTGGCTCCTTTTCAAGAGAAACCATTGTAGTATTATCCCAAAATAATGTAATGGGATCCCAACTGCTAGGTACCGCATCAAGCTCCATGAAAAAGTTCCAAACGTAGAAAAATTACTTTGCTACATCAGAAGTTGTTATATATTCGGACTCTTGTGTAGAATCAGGGACAACTAGATGAATTGAAATTTTCAAGCTCACAACTCCTCCATTGAGACAGAAAACATATCCTGATTGCGACTTCATATCATTCTGAACTGTCCAAAAACCAGTATCATCATACCCTCTGATGAAAACCTCCTCATATCTTTCATACACCAAGAACATATCCTCAGTTCTTCTCATATAATTAAGGATAGTCTTGACATAAGTCCAATGTTTTTCTTCTAGATCTTCTTGATATCTTCCTACCATGATCAGTGCATATGCAACATCAAGTCTGGTACATAACATGGAATACATGATAGATCCTATCGTTGAATCATATGGAATCTTACTCATCCTATCTTTATCATGTTGTGTCTGGGGATACATTTTCTTGGAAAAATGTATACCATGTGACACTAGAATCAATAACCCCATAGATTCTTCCATACTAAATATCTTTAGTGTCTGGTCAATGTATGTACTTTAACATTTTCCATGCATCCACTTGGATCTATCATGAATGATCTTGATCACTAGAATGTAGGATTCTTCACCTATGTCCTTCATGGAGAATCACTTTTTCAACAAGTCCTTGACTAACTCCACGATTAGTATGTCATTTCCATCAAGAAATATGGTATCTACATACACTGCTAGGATAATGACCGCATTCCCATTATACCACTTTTAAACACGTCTCTCACATTCATTCTTAATGAAAACAAATTCTCTTATGGATTCATCAAATCGAATATTCCATGGTCTTGATGCTTTCTGTAATCCATAAATGAATCTATGAAACTTCAATACCCTTTTAGAATCACCTGGTTTCACAAACCCTTCAAGATGTGTCATATAGACATCTTCCTCAAGGATCCTATAATGGAATGCATTTTTTACTTCAATTTGATAAATCTCATTGTCATGGAAAGCTGTTATGACAAGTATGATTATTATGGATTTAAACATGGAAATTTGTGAAAATGATTCATCATTGTCAATTCATTGAGTATGTTTTAAACATTTTTTCACTTTCCACTCTTTATAGGTACTAACATGACCTTCCATGTCCAGTTTCTTCTTGAATACCCATCTACACCCAACGATATTTACATCAACTGGCACATTGACTAGAAACCAAGCTTGGTTCTGATATATGGAATCCATCTCATAATTCATAACTTCTTGCCATCTTTAAGCTTCTAAGATCTATAGTACATCCTTGTAATATATAGGTTTATCATTGACCAACAATAATGATTCACCATCCTCGGTGACAAGGAAAACATTTCTATCTGGTTCCCTTACCTCTCTCATACTCCTACGCAGTACTTGTGTTTCAAGAACTACCACTTCTTTAGGGACCTGTGGAACTTCTTCCTGTACTAAATTATGTGTATATTGAGCATCAACTTTATTCAAGTCAATGTTTCTCCCACTATCCTTTTTGAGGATGTGCTCCCTCTCAAGAAAGATGACTTGTTTGGAAACAATCACATTCATGTCTAGGGGGTTTTATAGGTAGTATCCCTTTATTTCTATAGGATACCCTTTAAAGATACACTTTGTACCTCATGGTTCTTGTTTATTTCCTAATAAAACCTCAACAATTATCTCTCATCCCCATACACATGTATGCGACAATGTGGATTTCATTCGACTCCATGGATTAAAGGGAATCCCATTTTCCACCTCAGTTTGTTCTTGGTTTAATGTGTGTGCCACAATTTGCAATGAATATCCCCAAACAGATAATGGATGATCTTCATGAATCATCATCTACCTTACCATGTCCAACAAGGTACAATTCCTCCTTTTAAAAACATCGTTTCACTGTGGTGTATAGGGTGGAGTGAGTTGAGATAGAACCTGAGACTCCCATAAACGGTCATTGAACTCTTGGTTAATATATTCTCCACCTAGATCTGGTCGAATCTTCATTATCTTCTTACCAAGATGATTCTATACTTCATTATTGGACTCCTTTAATTTCTCAAAATTCTCAAAATTATACCTCATTTAGTAGACATATCAATATCTTCTCATGTCATCAGTAAAAGAAATGAAGTAAGAATATCCAACTCTAGATTTTACTAGAAATGGTCCACACACATTAGTGTGTACCAATCCTATAAGCTATTTGGACCTGTCACCCTATCCACCAAATGGTGGTATAGCCATTTTCCTTGTAAACATGCATTAAATTTACCAAGTTGTTTTTGCTTAGAATAGTCTAAATAACCATCTTAAAAGGGATTTGATAGGCGCTTCTCGTTTACATGCCCATGGTGGTGATGCCACAACCGGGTGTTTTATGAGTCATGTGAACTTGGATCATTATCAATTTCCAACACATGGTTATCCTAATTTAATACATACAAAACATTATTTAAATGTGACATACCAAAACATATGTTGTCATTATAAAATTAACAATATTTTTTTCTGAACATTAAAATAGATCCTTTTGTATGTAAACTCGATACAAAAATTATGTTCTTGGTAACACCAGGAACATAATAAAAACCTTGTAAAACCAAAACCATTCACATCAACAATGTCAAGTGGTCGTCACGAATGGAAATTGAAACCAACCTTGTTCCATTGGCAGATCACAAATCCAATTGTCCTTTGGAAATTTTCCAAAATCTACTTGGTTCATTCATTTGAATTCAGTTTTGAGCACAACAAGTTGTATCTAATACCCAATGCATTGAAATTGAAAGATTACACTCAATAATGAACGCACTATTGGAATCCCGCTTGCATCTAGGTGCAGTTCCTCTTCCAGTGGCCTAACATGCCATATTTAGTATTTATATTATAATAATCACTCATAAATGCATTCCATTTGATGTAGATTTCTGACACAATGTTGTACCCTCACTAAAGACACTGAAGTGAGAATATATTATGATGACATTATAATTTCATTTCATTATTTTACTAAAAAGTAAAATTATAAAACATTGATTTAATCTTCATCATCCCTTGCAGAACGCATTTATAGTAGATGAATCGCACAATAAATATGTATTGCTGCTTTGTGTAAGGATTTAAAGAGGATTTCTCATAATTTAAAGGATAAATCATATTAAATATTCTTAAGGAAAAATAAACCCACACAAACTAATTATATATGAACACCTGATAACCTAAGAAACATGGGATGCATTTTCTAGCTGTCATGAGGAGATTTCTTTTAGGTAAATTGTTGTTGGTAATACATTATTTGACAATAGTTGTATTCATCAATTTGATTGATAATTTTTTAATTTATAAAACAACAACTAATTGGTAAAAATAAGAAACGGGAAGAAAAACCAATGTACCCCTACCATAAAGAAAAGATGGAGTACACTTCATTTGAAAAAAATGGTATATATATTAAATATACCGTAATACATTTATGTGATATAAAAAAACAACATAATTATATTCCTTTATTTATATGAAGATTGATGATTCTAAATCCAGAGAAACTTCCATACCATGTCATGTTCTATGGAAGGAGGCATGTGTAAATAAAGATGTGATGTTAATAGATGAAAACACACAAAAAGTGTGGGAAACATGTGTATGTATAGAATAATAATAATTTTTTTCTATAAATCTATATTAAATAACAATGAATACTTATTTAACTATATTTTATATCTGAAATAGTCATAGGAATTATAGACACCTATACTAGATGAACACCAACTACAAGTGAACTTGAAGAGGCCAGAAAAATATAGCTGCATGAGAGGTGTGGGTTTTGGGGTTACAACCTAATCAAATTTTGAGAAAAATTACAATAGTTGGATAAAGACATAGAATTGGAAAATATGAAAGTATGAATGGCTACCATTTAAGAATAAATTCTTTGGTAGTGTGGGTTGCTAGAAAATTTTATAGTGGGGAATAAAGAGAATAAGAAACTCATGAAAAACCATTACGTGAATATCCTCTCCCACCCCACTAGCTTTGAGGAAATCCATTCTCCTCAAAAAGATCTCTTATTCTAGGTAATCAAAATTCTAATTATTGTTTTTTTGAAATGTGAATCAAATTGAAAATGATACCTTTCCTATAATTATAATCTATAGGTTGAAAATTTCTATAATTTATATCTATCAACAACCACCAATTACCTTTTAGCACGGGATATGATGTTCAATATCCATGATGACATGATACACAATAGCCCAATTACAATAGGTCATCTGTGTGTTGTGATTAGTGTAACTCATGAGTCGAATGCCGACCTAACTGTTACACTTGATGATGAAGATATTCATAAGATTGGCCAAGCTGTTGGAACATTCATCGCATGGAAATCAGATCATGTAAAAACACATGTTGTCAAGGAGGTATTCATTTCTAAGTTATTTTTAATGATAAAAATTTACCAATTAATGAAAAAAATTGTTTGAACCAATGAATGTTATTATAGACAGAAAAAGGTAAGGGGTGAGACAAAAGGTCAACTCAAAACCATCTAAAATATCAACCAACCAAACAAAAATACATTTTCAAATAACATTTAACACACCCATTGAATATCCGCATTTACTAACATTTATTGTTCATGCAGATACAGTGTTACAAAGTGGTAGTAGTCACAAAGTTGATTTTGAAGAAAAAATTTATTGAGAGGAAGGTACTTTCTATATTTTTTTGAGAATTTAAATGAAATCCTCACCTATGAATAGTTAGAAGACTCATTTGTAAATGTATACATAAGTTATGTTTTCATGATTATATTTTCCAAAAGAGGATACACTATGTTAATTATGACTAAATATATTTAATATTTTTTGAAGGATTATATATCAACACCAATTGAATGGATTTCCCCATTATTTTTGGGCTCGTCAGTCCTCATGCCACTTCTACAAAACAATAAAAAATAGAATCCAAAAAAAATGGATGAAATAGTGTAAAACTTGGCCAAATTGTTTAAAAGAAAAAATTAAGAAGCATACTCTTCTTAATTCCAACGATGCAAGGGTAAACACTATAATTTAATCATGTCAAATATATTTTAATTTATTTCATTACATATGCTTTTTTAAGAAACATTGGATACTCATTGTTGTCAATTTTAATACTCCAAATATTTATTTCATGGTTTAACTATGTGGATTACTATCAAATCCACCACACATGGTGGAATTCTTTAATTTGTAATACAATACATCCAATATTTTTGGAACTAAAATTGATGTTGTAAAATTTATATTATGTTATAATGAGGATTATGTTATTATAAGGAGGTGTGTAAATATCATTTAAATAATGGCATGAGGACAAGAATCATGCACAAGGACCCAAATAAGTTCTACAAATAGATAATTATTATGGTATATATAATAATATTTCACTATCAAAACACATATCAAAACAAATTACTTATTTTCCTCAATGTTTTATCAGTTTTGAAAAGAAAAAAATGGAAAAGATTATGGTTATTAAGTTTTTAAATTTATGAGGGAGATCATATTCCATCAAAAAACAAACATCCACAAAGATGTATTTTCAAAGTAAATTACTATTTCATTTAAAATATTTATTAATCCTTTGTGTATTTATTTTATTCCAGTGCTAATATAATTGACAAAATAAATCCTATTCACAAGATAATATACATTTGCATAGAAATGAATAGGCATCATACTTGATTGCAGAATGTACACAAATAAAATGAATATGTGACTTCCCTATAAGTAATGGATTGTTTCATATTTATATTTAATTTTTATTCATTTTAGTACTACTCACATAATAATTGTTTTCTTATACAGGTGTATTCCTTTCATATTTATGGATCAAGACTGTATACAACCAGCATGGAATGGTGAATCACTATTACTTATTTAATTAATTTTATCATGATTTTATCTACTATGTGTAAGTTATTTTCATTATCATCTTTATCAAATACTTATTTAGTTGTTTTAACATATCTTTTGGGACATCATATTCTACCAATGTTTTCATCCTTTCCATTTTTTTTTTTTGAAATTCCAATGTTTCATATTGATTCGATGTTCTTAGCTGAAAAAACATTCTCGGATCAATATGGAATGTTGGCAGTTTTAAAAAAAGACAATGGTAATCATGTTAACATTGGTTGTTGGGATTGTTTTTAGATTTTAGGACGTGTAGAAATCATTGACACCTCAATCTGACACACGGTATGACCAGTATGACCCTAGATGAATCTTTTTATATAAAATTGACATTAATTTTAGTAAAATAGAAAACTAACATACTTTTAAATGAACAAACGCATTCAAATTGTATTTATACTTTAGTAAAACTATCCATAAGTCATTTATGATGTGTAGGAATCAGCCTGTAACACCCCGAGATTTTATGAAAAATATTCTTTTAATTTCATTAATGTCTTTTGTTGTATGCTACACCATTATTACTTTGCGCTATACGCAACACCGTATTAGCTTCCAGTATACGCAACACTATTCTTGGATCATGTTACACACAATTTTGATAATAGTTATTCAACGCAACATTGAGTATATATATATATTCAATTTATTAATGAAATATGGTTGGATTATGTTATACGAAACAATGAAATATTCGTTCACAACACGCAACCCTGACTTGGCTTGCATTACACGCAATCGTGACCTTCCTCGATAGCGTGTGTTGTACGCAATACCGGGTTTTACTAAACAACGATATATTATTATAATATTATTATGAAATAGCCGTTATGAATATTATTAAATAAATTTTGAATTATATAACATTATTATTCATCTTAAACATTTTATAGAACATGGTATAAGAACAAAATAAATTTTTCGGGTAAAATAAGTATTTTTTAAAAAATGCAGTTTTGCCGCCTTTTGATGGCACACCCACTTTAAATCTAGTTTTGAAATTTTTATAAGTTCAATTTGAAAAAATAAAATTTTTCTTTGGAATCAAGAAATAAAAATTTACTTTGGATAAATTTTTCGTATTATTCTGGTTACTTTCATATTTTGATGAATAGTGAAAACACGCTATATTTTAATGAAAAACAACTTTTTTCATCATAATAATTTATATGGTTAAATTATAATATTTAATGGTTTTAAAGTATAAATATAATATATTTTTACCATTTAATATAATGAATGTAATTAGCATTAATTTTACATTGAATTCGTAGGTTAAATCAATTCAATCTTTTGCAATGTTTTAAACAAAAACCTGTTTTCATTCGACAACGGGATTAATTTTAATTTAATTTCTGAAACTTATGTGTATTGAATTTGAAAAAATGGATTCCATATTTGGAATCAGTGGGTTCAAATTATGTTAATTGGCTAATTTTTATTTTTGGTAATTATGAATAGTAACTACGGTAAATTTTATTTACCTTAGTTGAAGGTAAATCGGGTAATTAAGGGTAAATATAATATTATAAAATTACCATAACACATACCAAAATTCTATTTGATGGATAAAAGTAAACCCATATAAACTAAGGGTCGGATTTGATTAATTTTATGGACTTTTGACCATGAAAATAATTTAATTATTATTAAAACCAAAGAAAGTGACAACATGTCACTCTCTTAAATCTTATAAGTATAATAATTTTAATTTAGTGATAAACATCATAAAACTTCAAAGATTAATAGTATCCAGAAATATAATAAGATTATCTACATCATGATAATTTATTTAGGATTTTTAGGGATTAAATAATTGTCATTAAGGGTGATACATTAATGATACAAAAATTAATTATCAAGTGGAAAATAAGTAATATAGTTTTTATTGAAATAATAATACCCATTAAAAGGCCCACAAACCTGACCAAAACTTATTGGTAGTGTATATATACACCTTAATCATCCAATTACCTAATATATAACCGTTTCTATCCTTATAAAAGTGATTATGACACTTATATTATTTTATTTTAAATGATGCCAAAGTTGTCACCTTCATAATTTAATAAATATAAAAATTTAAATATTGTTATTTTAAGATGATAAATTAGAGTAAAAGTATTATTGTGAAAGGTAATAGATTTATCTTCATCATATTATTTTATTTTAAATTTTTATGCAACAAATCAGTATAATAAATAATTATACAAAAATGTTGTAGTAATTATTTTATTAAGAGACAAACCAAATAAATGGTTTTAAAAATTATAAAATAAATATTATATGAACTATTTAATGTGATCCACTAATTTTATAGATACATATGACCTTTTATAAATCTATTAATGATTTTATTTCGAACATATATTCTGTATATATTTTATTTAAATTCAAATAAATGAATTGTGTCAAAATTGACACTATTGTTATTTTATAAAAATAACATATTATAAAATTTATTAAAAATCACAAAAATATTTAAAAATTATAAATTTAACTTTATATAGTCTATAATGTTATAAACTAAACAATTATGGAAAATTCACAACAAATAAGTAATTATTTGTTATAATTTAAAATTTTAAATTTTATTACCACAAATAAACTTAAATAGATTAAATAAGGATAAATCAAAATGATAAGGTTTAAAATAATATCCAAACATGTATAAATTTGATTGGTTCATGAGATTAAAACCCTATCACATCTAATAATCGAATATGAGTCATTTTTGGAGGTTTTTAAGTGGGGTTAGATTTATTATAAATTAATATTTTTAAGAATTCCAAAGGTGCCCCTCTCCTCCCTTATAAAAGGGAACCCCGTCCCTCTCCTACTCACACCAATTTGAGTCTTCAATCTCGGACAAACCCTTCCAAATTATCTTCTCCACTTCCCTAGAAACATCATAGTGGTTCTGGTCTACTTTAAAGACCAATCATAGTGCCCTAAGAGGAGGATTCAAAGAGGCGTATCGAAGAAGAGGTAATTTCTTCTCCCGATTCTTTCAAGCTTCATTCTTATTCAACTTCTTCTTCTTTATTTGTTTCATTATAAAGTAATAACATAAGTATCACTAATATACTTATTTGTTATTATAAATATGGAAAAACCCAATTTCACCTTCTATCCATCCTACAGAAAAAAAATCACCGCGCGTGCGTACGTACGGAATATCGTCTCCATGTCGTGGTGTAATCTGTTTTTCCACCAACACCTTACATGGATGGGTGTAATGGTGTAAAGAATAAATATAAATTTTTATTATAACATCATACTGATTCTGATATATTGTATCATCCACTCCAATTCAATTCAATAATTATGGAAACGATATCATCGCTTGTGCGTACGTACGGACTACCGTCTCCACGACGCGATGAGATTCATTCTCCATGTTAACCATTTAAGAATGATTATAAAGTATATATAAGAAATAATAATGAAATATATGAAATTATAAAGCTACTGGATTTATGTATATATGTATGTCATCTACTTAATTCCATTCAACTCAATAAGGAAACGAAAACAGCGTTCATGCGTACGTACGGCCTACCGTCTCCATGAACGGTGTATTTCTTTCCATTTATCGATCTGTTATATATATGTATATTCTGAATATATATTATATATAAATCATGTTTTATATTCTGGAATTATGTAATCGTGATCTAAGTAATCAAATGAATAATTACAAGTCAAAACACGGACGACAAATGAAAAGATTTTACCCAAAACACTCTTTAACATAGAATTTACAAAAGAATGGGTAATATAAAGTCATAAGTAAACCATATATGATATCGTAACAATGAATATGATTCTGTAATAAGTCAATGACATTATTTAAATCATTATACAGGAGGTTCGGATACATACGAAGCATATCGGACATAAGGTAAGGGATAATTGTGCAAATCTCATTTTTATCCGAGATTTCTTATTCGTAAGTATTTACTGGGGTTATTTCTAACATGCATGTCCTTGTTTTATAAAAGTGTTTTCATGAATGTTTAAAGACCATTTTACCCATTTTTGACTTTTACTACATGGTATGTAAGGAATATTTCTTGTGTTTACATTACGAGGTATTTTTGACTTTTCCGGCAAAAGTACGAGAAGAATGTTTTTTTAACTTATACGACATGAAAGGATTTTTATGGTTTCATAAAGCCTTATTTTCATGATTCTTCCTCCAAAAGATTTCATTACTGTTTTCAACAAAATCTCTTTCTTTTAAAATTTCATGACGTTTTGTGAAACGAAATTGATTTTGAAGAATAAAGGATATTTTCCTCAAGAATTCATTTCAAGTATTTTATCAAAACCATTTTTCATCTAAGATGACATTATTTCATATGTGTATGTTTCAAGTATCATGTCTCTATGATTTAAATGGTTTCACTTTTCTTATTATTAAATGATATCCATTTCTTTTATATAGATTATGGGATGATGGAATGATGTTTATGAAACCCATTTTGTTTATTGGGTTATTATGAATGATGTATGTTTTTTTGTGGCACAAGTAGAAATGATTTCATTATGAGATGAGTGGGGCCTATATATCCCTCAAATGCATTGGGTAAAGATTTTATATCACATGAGATAGACATGGCTGGAATGGTAAGTTAATGTGGTTCAGTGTTACAGGACTGAAACGAGGAGTGAACTCAATTCAGAATGGGACTTTGTCCACTAAGATGGTCTTGGCAGCAATGCCTTGGCTACTATGGAAATCATTACATGTGCTTAATGCATTCCACAATTACATGTTTTATTCCGATGCTATTTTATCATGGTTTATGTTCCATTGTGATCTATGCCTTATGTACTTCCATGTTTTATGTCGTTGCTCAAGATTTTAATGTTTAAACATTATGTTCATGTTTTTATGTTCCAACTTATATGGTATGTTTTATTTTATCCATGCTTACCCTTACTAAGAATTTGAGCTCACCCTTTTTATGTTTTATTTTCCCCTAGGATCGAAGGAAAGGTTTTAGGTCAGGATACAAAAAGTGGAAGTTCTTTATTGGAGATGTTGAATATCTTTCACCACGATTAGAAGATTACGTTCCAAGTTTCCAAAGACACTAAACTATTACGGTCCTTGTGTGTCTGTTTTTGTTATGTATTAAGTATTCCACAAAAGTAATGTAATGTCCATGTACGTCAAGCTTAGGGTCTCTACAGTTGGTATCAGAGGAAAGGTTTAGTCAACCTTTGGAAACTAGGATGCGAAAACGTTAGTGAGATCCCTAGAGATATTTCTAAGGTATGTCTAGGGATATACCTAAGGATAAGAATACATATAGGATATAGTCCTAGAACTACGGTAAAGATCTTAGAATTTAACCTAAGATGTTATATATTGAGGGTGCTCCCCCTTTACTATGTTGTTTTCCCTAGCATGATTTTTTCCTCTCACACTATTCTTTTTGAGTTTTAGAAAATGGCTGGAAACAGGAAGATTCATGATAATGGAGGATATGACGGACAATGGAATGATTTTCTTCATGAGAAACCAAATGAAACGGGATCTGGAAGTCCAAACATCGTTATTATGCCTAATCAGAAATCTCATAATATGATCAATAATCTCAACTTTGGTAAGTTTCCCAACTCAGATAATAAGAGAAATATGGAGTTTCATGATGATCATAGAGGAAAGAAAGTTCAATTTCCCTCATGTAAATCATGTGGGAAGAGGCATCAGGGAGATTGTTTCAAAGGAACTGGAAGATGCTTTGGGTGTTGAAAAGAAGGACACAAAGCTAGTAATTGCAAAGGAAAAGGTTCAGTTAACACCATGGACAAGGATAATGGTATTGCTATGACATCAACAATGATTAGATGTTTTAAATGTGGAATGTACGGGCATTATGCAAACCAATGCCCTAATGGAAAATCTCATGAAGAGAATCATCATGGTCATATGGGTAGTATTTATGTGGATGATGATGAGGAGACTACAAATGTTATATGAGCTGAAAGAAGTGTTGAAGCTCAGTCGGTTGTTTTAGAAGGTAGTGGAATGATTGTATGCTTATCGAGAGTTATGTTGTATAGTTAATGGTACTATGGAATAAATAATCATCTAAGGATTGTTACACTATTTTTTTCCTAAAAGTATTTGAAAGTATATGTTGAATGGTACCAGTAACCATGGAATGTTATTCAGATATTTTTGTAAAGTAGATGATATGCACATATTGAAGGAATAAGAATATAATGAGATGTTTGATTGTATTCATGAGCTCATGATTGATATAAGGACTAAGTGATATCATGGTTTGAGTATATAGAATTTTGAGGATTTTGGTACGTGGAAAGTGTTAACTTTTAACTGCATTCAAGTTTTCACTATGGTTCAATGGGTATTCATTTTTCAAGAGAATACATGATTCAGATCTTCGAACGTTTGTAATGTGACCAACAAGACATATCTTATGATATATGGGGATCAACGATGGTATTAACATGCTTCTTATATGAAATCTCTGGTAATCGTTTTCACTATAATATGATAATGGACTGCAATATTATGGATAAGCCTAAAGATTGGAATGGATTATGTTGGACATAAGTTAGTATTGTTTAAGGATAGAACCTTTTTTCAATATTATTGATGGGATGATATAGTAATGTAGTTTTAGAAAAAGGACAACTTGCAGGACGGGCGACAACCCATCACGTCGGACAAGGCTGTGGGAATTGAACCCACAACCGAAGTGCGACTGGCCTTTATCGCCTACCACTGGCCTACAGGAAGTCTCTGTTTAGTAGAAACTAGTTTTATTTTATTAAGCGGTATGATATATGAAGTATAAGTTCATTTTTGGAACCATATACGATTAATCTAACCATAAGATGGAATTATAACTTTTGCTAACATTTTGTTTGAAAGAGATGGAATGACCCATCATTCTATCACATGATCTGCTAACACATCACGAATAAAAAATTCAACTTCTTTTCTTTAAGGGATGAAGTGGAAATTGTTCAATTCACGAACAACAGTGAGATTGTACCAAAATCATGCAAGTATTTCTTTTAATTCATCAACTTTAGGGAAATGATCTTGAAAACCAAAAATGTTGTCCTAGTTCCCTTATATACGATGAATCAGATGGTACCTTAGATCATCACAAATCAATAGCTTTGTGATTTTTGGCTTTTTCATAGCCATGTTCTCTACCACTCTCCATCAGAACTTGGTGGTTAGATTTTTCTTCCATATCCATATTTTCACCTATGTTATCCTACGTGGAAACCCAGTGATTAGTTAATTTGGGTAACCGTTACATTTCATACTTTAGTTTTTAAAGCCATGTTTTGGTATTCCTTTTTACTATGTGGGTTTCTATTAAACAAACTTTCGAGTAGTAAACCATTTATAACCCCGACGAATTTCAAGGGAGAAATTCATTTTAAGGGGGGTAGAATGTAACACCCTAAGATTTTATGAAAAATATTCTTTTAATTTCATTAATGTATTTTGTTATATTCTACACCAATATTACCTTGTGTTATACACAACACCGTATTATCTTTCAGTATACGCAACACTATTCTTGGATCGTGTTACACACAATTTTGATAATAGTTATTCTACGCAACATTGAGTGTATATATATATATATATATCAATATATAAATGAAATATGGTTGGATTCTGTTATACGAAACAATGAATGATTCTTTCACAACACGCTACCCTGACTTGGCTTGAATTACACGCAATCGCGACCTTCCTCGATAGCGTGTGTTGTACGCAATTCCGGGTTTTACTAAACAACGATATATGATTATAATATTATTATGAACTAGCCGTTATGAATAGTATTAACTAAAATTTGAATTTTATAACATTATTATTCATCTTACACATTTTCTAGAATATGGTATAAGAACAAAATAAATTTATCGGGTAAAATAAGTATTTTTCAAAAAATGCAGTTTTGCCGCCTTTTGATGGCGCACCCACATTAAATATAGTTTTTGACATATTAATAAGTTCAATTTGAAAAAATAAAATTCTTCTTTGGAATCATGAAATAAAAATTTACTTTGGATAAATTTTTCGTATTATTTTGGTAACTTTCATATTTTGATGAATTGTAAAAACACGCTATATTTTAATGAAAAACAACTTTTTTCATTTTTAATAATTTATATGGTTAAATTATAATATTTAATGGTTTTAAAGTGTAAATAAAATATATTTTTACCATTTAATAGAATGTATGTCATTAGCATTGATTTTACATTGAATTCGTAGGTTAAATCAATTCAATCTTTTGCAATGTTTTAAACAAAATCCCGTTTTCATTCGACAACGGGATTAATTTTAATTTAATTTATAAAACTTCTATGTATTGAATTTGAAAAAATGGATTCCATATTTGGAATCAGTGGGTCTAAATTATGTTAATAGGCTACTTTTTATTTTTGGGAATTATGAATAGTAACTACGGTAAATTTTATTTACCTTAGTTAAAAGTAAATCGAGTAATTAAGGGTAAATATAATATTATAAAATTACCCTAACACATGAAAAAATTCTATTGTATGGCTAAAAGTAAACCCATATCAACTAAGGGTCGGATAATATTCATTTTATGGACTTTTGACCATGAAAATAATTTAATTATTATTAAAACCAAAGAAAGTGACAACATGTCACTCTCTTAAATCTTATAAGTATAATAATTTTAATTTAGTGATAAACATCATAAAACTTTGAAATTGAATAGTCTCCAGAAATCTAATAAAATTATCTACATCATGATAATTTATTTAGAATTTTTAGGGATTAAATAAATGTCATTAATGGTGATACATAAATTATTTATTAAGTGGAAAATAAGTAATATAGTTTCTATTGAAATTATAATACCCATTAAAAGGCCCACAAACCTGACCAAAACTTATTGGTAGTGTATATATACACCTTAATCATCCAATGACCTAATATATGACCGTTTGGATCTTTATAAAAGTGATTATGACACTTATTTTATTTTATTTTAAATGATTCCAAAGTTGTCACCTTCATAATTTAATAAATATAACAATTTAAATATTGTTATTTTAAGATTATAAATTCGAGTAAAATTATTACTGTGAAAGGTAATAGATTTATCGTAATCATAGGATTTTATTTTAAATTTTTATCCAACAAATCAGTATATTAAATAATTTTACAAAAATGTTGTTGTAATTATTTTATTAAGAGATAAACCAAATAAATGGTTTTAAAAATAATAAAATAAATATTATATGTACTATTTAATGTGATACACTAATTTTATAGATACATATTACCTTTTATTAATCTATTAAATCTTTTAGTTCGAACATATCTTCTGTATATATTTTATTTCAATTCAAATAAATGAATAGTGTCAAAATTGACACTATGGTTATTTTATAAAAATAACATATTATAAAATTGTTCAAAAATCACAAAAATATTTAAAAAATTTAAATTTAAATTTATATGGTCTATAATGTTATAAAGTAAACAATTATGGAAAATACACAACAAATAAGTAATTATTTGTTATAATTTAAAATTTAGAATTTTATTACCACAAATAAACATAAATAGATTAAATAATGATAAATCAAAATGATAAGTTTAAAATAAGATCAAAACATGTCTAAATTTGATTGGTTGATGAGATTACAACCCTATCTCATCTAATATTCGAATATGAGTCATTTGTTGAGGTTTTTAAGTGGGTTTAGATTTATTATAAATTAATATTTTTAAGAATTCCAAAGGTGCCCCTCTCCTCCCTTATAAAAGGGCACCTCCTCCCTATCCTCCTCACAAAAATTTGAGCCTTCAAGCTCGGCCAAACCCTACCAAAATATCTTATCCACTTGCCTAGAAACATCCTAGAGGTTCTGGTCTACTTTAAAGACCAATCATAGTGCCCTAAGAGGAGGATTCAAAGAGGCGTATCGAAGAAGAGGTAATTTCTTCTCCCAATTATTTCAAGCTTCTTTCTTCTTCAACTTATTCTTATTTAGTTGTTTTATTATAAATTAATAACATAAATATCACTAATATACTGATTTGTTGTTATAAATATGAAACAATCCCATTTCACCTTCTATCCAGCCTACGGAAAACAAAATCACCGCGCGTGCGTACGTACCGAATACCGTCTCCAGGCCGTGGTGTAATCTGTTTTTCCACCAACACCTTACATGGATGGGTATAATGGTGTAAAGAATAACTATACATAGTTATTATAACATCATACTGATTCTGATATATTGTATCATCCACTCCAATTCAATTCAATAATTGTGGAAACGATATCATCGCTCGTGCGTACGTACGGACTACCGTCTCCACGACACGATGAGATTCATTCTCTATGTTAACCATTTAAGAATGATTATAAAGTATATATAAGAAATAATAATGAAATATATGACATTATAAAGATACTGGATTTATTTATATATGTATTTCATCTACTTAATTCCATTCAACTCAATAAGGAAATGAAAACAGCGTTCATGTGTACGTACGGCCTACCATCTCCATGAACGGTGTATTTCGTTCCATTTATCGATCTATTATATATATTTATATTCTGAATATATATTATATATAAACCATGTTTTATATTCTGGAATTATGTAATCGGGATCTATGTAATCATATCAATAATTACAAGTCAAATCACGGAAGACAAATGAAACGATTTTACTCAAAACACTCTTTAACATGGAATTTACAAAAGAACGGGTAATATAAAGTCATAAGTGAACCATATATGATATCATAACAATGAATATGATTCTATAATAAGTCAATGACATTATTTAAATCATTATACAAAAGGTTCGGATACATATGAAGCATATCAGACATAAGGTAAGGGATAATTTTCCAAATCTCATTTTTTCCGAGATTTCTTATTCGTAAGTATTTACAGGGGTTATTTATGTCATCCATGTCCTTGTTTTATAAAAGTTTTTTAATGTATGTTTAAAGACCTTTTTACACATTTTCGACTTTTACTACATGGTATGTAAGGAATCTTTCTTGTGTTTACGTTACGAGGTACTTTTTGACTTTTCTGGAAAAAGTACGAGAAGAATGTTTTTTTAACTTATACGACATGAAAAGATTTTTACGGTTTCATAAATCCTTATTTTCATAAAGCTTACTCCAAAATATTTCATTACATTTTTCAAAAAAACTCTTTCTTTTAAAATTGCATGACATTTTGTGAAAAGAAATTGATTTTGAAGAATAAATGATATTTTCCTCAAGAATTCATTTCAAGTATTTTATCAAAACCATTTTTCATCTAAGATGACATTATTTCATATGTGTATGTTTCAAGTATCATGTCTTAATGATTTAAATTGTTTCACTTTTCTTATTATGAAATGATATCGATTTCTTTTATATGGATTATGTGATAATGGAATAATGTGTATGAAACCCATTTTGTTTATTGGGTTATTATGAATGATATATGTTTTTTTGTGGCACAAGTAAGAATGATTTAATTATGAGATGGGTGGGACCTATATCTCCCTCCAATGCATTGGGTAAAGATTTTATATCTCATGAGATAGACATGGCTGGAATGGTATGTTAATCCGGTTCAGTGTTACAGGACTGAAACGAGAAGTGAACTCGATTCAGAATGGGACTTTTCCCACTAAGATGGTCTTGGCAGCAATGCCTTGGCTACTATGAAAATCATTACATGTGCTTAATGGATGCCACAATTACATGTTTTATTCTGATGCTATTTTATCATGGTTTATGTTCCATTATGATCTATGCCTTATGTACTTCCATGTTTTATGTCGTTGCTCAAGATTTTAATGTTTAAACATTATTTTCATGTTTTTAAGTTCCAACGTATATGGTATGTTTTATTTTATCCATGATTACCTTTACTGAGCATTTGAGCTCACCCTTTTTATGTTTTATTTTCCCCCAGGATCAAAAGACTGGTTTTAGGTCAGGAAACAAAAAGTGGAAGATCTTTATGGGGGATGTTGAAGATCTTTCACCACGATTAGAAGATTACGTTCCAAGTTTCCAAAGACACTAAACTATTACGGTCCTTGTGTGTCTGTTTTTGTTATGTATTAAGTATTCCGAAAAAGTAATGTAATGTCCATGTACGTCAAGCTTAGGGTCTCCACACAGCCTCACCTCAATCTAATGCATGGTGTGACCATTATGACTCAAATTGTCCGTTATGAGTTCAAAACCTATATTTTACATCAAAATGTGTGACTCACTAAAAATTGAGAAAAAAATACTCTGATTGTATTAATAATTTGTTATATTTATTCATAAATAATTAGTGACATGTACGATGTATTCCCTTGTCAAACTGATACAGGTGTGATCGGCATGAGTTAAAGTGTGTGTTTCTGGTTTAAAATGAAATTTTATTAAAATAGAAAAGTGTCTTACTATGAACCAAGAAAACATATTCATATTGTTTTAAAACTTTAGTAAAATGATCCATGATCCATTTCAGACATCTAGGAATAAATCACACCTCAATACGACACACAGTCTGACCAGTATGTCTCAAAGTGCATCATTGTATTTATAATTACATAAATTTTAGTAAAAAAGAACACACGATATACTAAAAACCAATAAAAAACATTCATTTTGTTTTAATACATTAATTAAACAATAAATTTACGATAGTTGCTCTGACGGCATCCTGCGCGATGGTCTTCTCCCCTCGGTGACGACGGCAGCTCCGGAGCCGGTCCCTCCTCCCCTAGTGGGGGAGGGATCGTCGAAACTCAGGGATGCAGAGCCTTCCTTCTGCCCAATCAAAAACCATAATTTCCTTCCTCCATTCCCAAAATCCACATTATGACTTAAAGTCCCGAATCTTATTGATGGTTTCCCTAATCTCCATATTTCAAACTCTGAGTTCACGGAAACCTCCGATCTTCTGAATCTGACCTTGGTTGCCAGATTTACACAACGGAGACCCTCGGTAGACTCCTTCGATAGATTTGTCTTCAGTTCATGGGACCTTCAAGAGAGGGCGACAGTGGGACTTCTCGAAAAAACACCACATTATGGTTCGATTCACATCGTAGAAGGACCTCATCAACGCATGGTCAAGTTCCCCCTGTATAGCCAATAGACATTGTTTCTTCCTGTTTCGGTGGTTGTTCGAGTTTCACATGAACTGTGATCCTACTTCCGCCACGGTTTGGGTTAGTTTTCCAAAACTTCCTCTTCCTTTTCAAAACCCCTCAGTTATAAGAATGGTTGGAAATCTCGTCGGTATATTTTTACGCTCGGATAGTCAGATAGAATCTGTCTTCCACCCAATAAATCTGCGGGTTTGCGTAGAAATGGACTTGTCTAGACCTCCTTTTGATAATGTTTGGATTACAATAGGGGAGGAGTACAGGTTCATGCAGCGAGTGGTTTATGAGGATTTTCCGGTATTCTCTTCCTCCTGTATGAGGCTGGGGCATGCAGCAGATTCTTGTTGTCGGGGACCTCCATTTAAATCAAGGGTGGAAGGCAGAGACAGTGGTGAGGCTTCAGAAAATCGCGATCCGTTGGAGGGCAGGGGCTTCGGACCTCAGTCGATGAAGGATGGCCTTAGGGGTGGGCAGGACACGGCTCAGACGGTGGTTAGTGGAAATGATAAAATTCATCTGGTTTGTGAGCCATAGGGCTTGGGGATGTATGGAGCGGGAGAATAGGGTAGAGATAAAGGAAACTCGTTGCAATCAGTGGAGGAGGTGTGAGCAGTAATTGAGGTAGAGGGAAACACTGCACCGAGTGTGGAATCTCCCGATACTGATGTGGTTGTAGCCCATGTTAACCAGATGTTTGTGGATGTTTTCAGTAGACTTAGAAAGGATCTGATGAGTTCGTCCAGCCGGTGTGTGCAGGATGAACCTGTGGATCACCAGTTCGAGGATTGTCATGCGGAAGTCCATAGGAAGGGGGTAAACCAATAATAGATCAGACGCTCGATGAAGGGAGGTAGGGACTCGATATGTTTAAGTCTGGTTTAAGAAGAGGTGGGAACGAAGGGGGATTAAGAGCAATATCTTTGAGTAACCGGTTTGAAGGCCTTTCAGAGGATGTTTTGAGTTCGGATTTTTTTATTCCAGATGAGGGAGAAGGATCCGGTGTGACAATTTTCAAAGGGAGTATACTCGTCCATTCCGCTGATGAGGCTCAAAGTCCGAAGAGTTCTAGGGGGCCAGGAGAAGGAAGGGGGGAAAGATTACTCATCGCTACCTCCTCCTCTAAGGAATCGATCAGTAAATAAGATGAGTGATACGTCGATGGATATGGAACCTATGAGACATAGGAGGCCAGGGGAGCAGGATTTTCAGTCCTCGGTTTTGCTTTTAAGATCTGAAGAATACATGATATAACAAGTTCTATTGCTCAATGATACTGAGGAAGAGGCGGCTAAAATGAAGGGGAGGCCTCTAGAGGTGTCCCTTAGTGAGGAGCAGTACTCTTGGATTGACAAAAAGCACTCAATTCGGGAAGGGGGTTTCAACCCTGGGAAGATCAGTGTTGAGGAGTACAATAAGACTTGGGACCAACTTGTGTCCATCTTTGAGAAGCGACTTTTGGAAGAACCAGAATATAAGTTACGATAGTTTACTTGGAAGATATTTTGGGAGATAGACTCTGGTAGCATTAAATTCTCTACTAGCGACTTAATGTAAGTAGGTGGATTTGGTTTCCAGACGTGGGTGAAGCAGTTGTGTGAGTTTGGACTCTTCTGGTCAACTTTTATTTTCTTTGTAGTTTTGTTTTTTCTTGTTTTCAGCACGCTACTTGGTCTTTCTCTGGAAGGGGATTAGAGCATTAAGTCTTCTCGATGTAGGTCCTCTTGATTTGGATGCTTGAGAGGGTATGGTTTCGCCATCAGTTCCATGCTAGAGCTTCTTCACGGGACTGCTTGCCGAGGGGTCTATGTCGGTGAAGACTTATTGTTGGATCATTTGCTGGGGTGGAGCAGTCTGATTGCTTGTTTTGGTTGTATGAGGGTTCTCACTTTTTCCCTTAAAATATTTTTATAATAAAAAAGTAATTTTCATCAATTAAACAATCCATGTTTTTTAGGGCATGTCAAAACCACATGCACGTCAATATAAAGCATGTTATGGCTAGTATGAGTCCAAATGCGTCTTGTTTTCTAAAATTTACATCAATTTTAGTAAAATGGAAAACCGAACTACTCAAAATCGGTAAAATTAAGTCACACAATTTTATACTTTAGTTAAATGATTCATGAGTCATTTGAGATGTGTATTAATCTTCCTTGCCTCGATCTGATACATGGTGTGACCGGTATGACTCAAAGTGTGTCTTTTTATTTAGAATTGACATCAATTTTAGTAAAAACGAACAATTGACATATTGAAAACCAATAAAATTCATTTATATTGTTTTCATAAATTATATAAATGATCTATTAGTAATTATAAATGTGTAGGAATCATCCACACCTCAATATAAAGCATGGTGTGACCTATATGACTCTAGGTGCGTCGGTTTTATTTAAAGTTTACATCAACTTTAGTAAAAAGTAAAACTGACCTACTCAGATCCAATAAAACTTATTTTTATTGTTTTTATACTTAATTAAAATGATCCATCATTTATTTTAGATGTGTGTGAATCATCCTTATCTCAATCTAATGCATGGTGTAATAGGTATGACTACAATTGCATCTTTTAATTTGAATTTGACTTCAATTTTAGAAAAGGAAAAAGCGTTGTATCAAAATTGAAGAAAAATATTTATATTATTTTCATACATTAGGAAAATGATCTATTATTAATTTTCATCATCTAAGAACCAACAACACCTCAATCCAATATATAATGTGACAAGAATGACTCAAAGTGTTTCTTTCTATTTAAAATTTACATCAATTTTGGTAAAAAGGAAAACTAAACCTACTCAAAATTGAGAAAAACATTTAGATTGTTTTTTTACATTAGAGAAAGAATCTATAAGTCATTCAATATGTGTAGGAATAAGACACACCTCAATCCGATGCACGGAGTGACCAATATGACTCAAAGTTCATCTTTTTATTTAAAATTGACATCAATTTTAGTAAAATGGATAATTCACCTAATCAAAACTAATAAAATTCATTCGGATTGTTTCTATACTTTAGAAAAATTATCCATAAGTCATTTTTATGTGTATTAATCAACAAAACCATAATCTATTTCATGGTGTGATTATTATGACTCCAACTGAATCTTTTTATATTAAATGTAAATTTATTTTAGAAAAAGGAAAAACTGACTTACAAAAAATCAAGAAAACACGTTTATATTGTTTTAACAATTTAGGGAAACATTGCATGAGGCATTTGTGGTTTTTATTAATCACCCATACCTCAATCTGACTCACGGTGTGACCAGTATTACTCAAAGTTCTCATTATCGGTTTTAAATTGATATTTTAGCTTAAGACATGTTCCACTCCCTAAAAACAAAGAAAAAATGCTCTGATCATCTTAATAAATTAGAAAAGAATTCATAAGACATTTGTGACATGTATGAAGTAGTCTCACATCAAAATGACTTACGATGTGATCAGTGTGACTCAAAGTGCGAGTTTTTTGTTTGAAATGAATTTTTAATAGAAAACACAAACGACATACTAAAAACCAAGAAAACATGATCATATTGTTTCGATACATTATAAAAATCATCCTTAAGTAATATTTGACATAATGTAATCAATCGAACCTCAATCCCTAGCATAGTGTGACTGGTATAACTCCAAAAGTGTCTTTATTTAAAATTGACATTTATTTCATTAAAAATAACAAGGGACATGATCAAAATCGAGAAAAAACATTTGAATTATTTTGATACTTTAAGAAAATGGTCTATACCTCACTTGTGATATGTTTGGATTAACCGAACCTCAATACAACCCACAGTGTGACCGATATAACTCAAATCATTTCTTTTAATTTAAAGTTGACATTTTGTTAATGTATTCATTCGTATTCATGTATAATTTAATTATTTATAATATTAATAACATAATATTTTTTTTTCGTATATAAGTGGATTCTTTTTCTCAAATTGACCTGATGTTTTCAGAAATAGATACCATAGGTAGACCTTTTAGAGAAGGGATCATAGGTTCTAGAGAAAATATCATTTTGTTAATTTTTTTTGGATAGAAACTGTAAATGTAATTATACAAAGCATTGTTTGAAATGTAAATAGTATCATTTTTTCTTTTTTTCTTGTATTCGTGATGTAAAATTTATTTTAGTTAAATTATATGCTTTTTGTATAGGTTACATGAGTTTGTTGTAGTGTGTTGTTATAAAAAAACACATTGTAGCAGATGGGGCCTTTATTAGGAATAAAGTTTCCCTGATAAATGGGTTCCCCTTTAACAACACTGAGATTAAAAATTCTTTTTATCACATTTAAAATCCTTTTTACATGCTTTTAAAGGGAATATCTATAGTAGTATTCTTTCCCTCAACAAAAAAACTACTTATGTGGGTGGTTCTGCTGCCTTTGGTGACCTTGGTGGATTGATTCATATTTCCCTTGTGTAGTAGGGAGAAAAGAGGAGGGCAGAGAGTGTGAGAAGCAGCATATGTAATCACCCAACCCAACATCTTCCATTATCTTCACCATTCTCAGCACTCACACCTTCTTGTGTGGGGAATCCCTATTTATACCTCCCAACCCAGCTTCCTTCCCAATTTTTTAGGCATTTTTTATATATTCAATTTTTTATTGTGGTTTTTCATTATTCATTATTATTTTAAAACCATGTGGCATGCAACCACAGTCATCTCCAATCAATTATTATGAGTCTTTTGTTATTTTTTTATTTTGGAAAAAAACTATTTCCCTATTACAAGAACCTAGACTTTTGAATCAACACTACACCTAACAATACTGATATTGAAGTTTAATTAACAACATTTTTCTGTTTTTAAACTATATATTGTACATGTATATTTTATTTTGATTTCTATCTTAGGATTCAATTATTATATTTTTAGATTACCATCATTGATGAGTAGGTTATTTAGCCTTCTAATTTAAATTTTTTGTAACTGAGGGAAAAAATCCTTAGAATATATTCAACATACTATTTTTGAAGTATTGTAAAAATTATTGTCTTTAATGTTTACCCGTTAAAATTTATTTTTTTTAATATTTCTCATGAAAATTACTCTCCATATTTTAACTTTCTTGTATTTACATTTTTTATCATACATATATACATGTTTTATAGTTATACTTATAAAAAAATTATGATATATTTTTCTTTATATGTGAAAAATGTTTTAGTTATAAGTTTGGAGTATCAATTACACTATTTTATATCCCAAATGAATGTTTTGAGATTTCATTGATTTTAAATTTTTAACATTTTACAATAAAATTGGAAAAATAATCATTGTTGGAAACATATAAATATAAAATATAATTTATTTCATAAAATTATCAAGTATTTTTTAATGATCGTGGGAATAAATTGGTATATATTATCATCATTTTATTTTTCTAATAACTATTTTTTCCTATATATTGTTTATATTTTATAAGCATTATTTATACTTATGTCTGATGGGATATTTTAACTTGGCTATCAATTTAACAATAAGTTTTCATATACGTCAATTATTTATTATTATAAAAATAAAAATTTGGATAAGGGTTTGAGTGATCTAAAAGATAAATTTTAAACAATATATTTTGTGGAGATTTAATAATATATTAATTTCACCATTTGAATTTAAAGAGACTTGTCCAAACATACTTTTTTTAAAATGAGATGGCACGATGGAACATTTTTTCTTAATAATTTTTTGAAAACCTATAAGAAGACACTTCACGGGGAATAGTATGTCTTCTATTGATGATTAGAAAATGTTCTGATGGATTTTGATCTAATAACAGTTGGCCTGATGAATATAATGCTCAATGACATGATATGTCAGTTTCCTTATAAAGAGAGTAATATCATGAATTGTGATGTTGGAGGGTGTAATCACTACATCAAAATTCTATATGGCACAATTACTTTTTGCTTAGTGACCATTTAAATCATTGATAGAATGTTTCCCTATCTTTTTGCTAAACTATATTGAAAAGGTATATCATGGGAAATTTCATGGTGGATTTTTAGGTTTTCTATTGTTTTCAAAGAAAAATATTATTTTATTAAAATTTTAATTTTAGCATCGCTAGTTTTTTTACAAAGGTAATTTAATGGCATACGTTAAAAATATTTTCCACATCGAAGAGTAAATAGTAGACATAAAAAATCTGGACTATGTTTTTCTGGTCGGTTATTGCAAAACCCGCATGGGAAATATTTTTCGCATCATATTTTTGACATCGATTATTTAATAACTGATGTGGAAAATATTTTTTTCATCATTTAAAAAGTAATAAATGTAAAAACTCTCAACTATAGTGCAATTTATGTTGATTATTCAAAAAATCTGTTAACAAATATCTCAATAGAAAAATTTCATCACCCCTTATAATATAAATAAATTTAGCTTCAGTTTTTTGAAAAACCTGATGTGAAAATTATCAAAAAAATATCACAGTTTCAAAAGTTACTTCCCATAAAAAAAATTATTTTCTTGTAATTTTTTTAAAAATCATCATGAAAAATATTTTTCACTTATTTTTTTTAAAACCACAAAAAATATATTTTATATCTTTTTTTTCAAATTAATTGAAAAATAATCCCTTAAAAATTATGTTATGCCAAAATATCACCCCACCTAAATAATTAAATATTTTTCAAGATTATTTTTTGAATAACTAATATGAAAAATATTTTTAATGATGTTTAAAAATAACTAATGTGAAAAAAAATCAAAAAATTATTAGTTATTATAATTAATTAATTTGTTAATAATTATTGATTATTAATAATTTTCTTATTAGTTGTTAATGGTTAATTATTAATTAGTGGTTTTTATTTAATATATATGATTTATTTATTATTAATTATTAATAAATTACTCATTAAACAGTAGTAATTTTTAATTATGAATTAATAATTAATAATTATTACTAATGGATTGTTATTATTAATGTGTAACTGTATGTTATTAATTATTAAATTTTTTCTATTACCCATTAATATTTATTAATGATTAATTATTATTATAGAAAAGGTTATTTATCATATATTAATTAGATATCTAATCTATGAATTAAAATTGATTTAATAAAATAAAATAAAAATAAACCTTTGCTAAAATATGTAATGATAGTTGAGTATTTTAGTAGTGTTTTAAATATCCCTCTTAAATAAATATTAATTAATCAACTAAGAATAAATTATATATTTTAGTGGACATTTAAAATAAATATAAAACATTTATATGTTTTTTTTAATTAATTAGGTTTGATTATGGTAGTTGTAATAAAAATAAAAATAAAAAAAAACAAGAGAAAAATAAAAGTAATAATAATATTTTTTTTAATTAGAAATTAAGTATAAGCATTATAAAAATTTCAATGTTATATATACATATATATATTTGAATATATTTTTTGAATAATAACATAGGATATATTAATCATGATGATTAGAAGAAACATGGGATAATATCCTTGAATGAAAAAATTAAACCAAAAGTGGTCCTCACCAGATAGACCACATGTTTCCAAATGATAGAATTACCCATTTCCCTCCCTTTTGATGAATGAGAAAGAAAAAAGTGAGAAGTTGTGGATGAGAGAATAGATCTTTCTGATGATTAAACTAAAATATTGGAGTTAATTATCATTTTTGCTGATAGCATTAACTATGGTGAGGCAATATGACTCAATAGTGATAAAATTGCATCAATTTTCTATAGCAAAGATCAAACCAACTAGGATAGTGTGGGATTCAGCAATACGGGGTTCCTAGTAAGTGTGATGCGGCTTATATAGGGCTGTAATAATCCTACCAAAATGGTCATGAACCATCAAACTAAGCTCGATAAATCATGCCCTAAAAAGTGATGATTTGACATTGATCTTAAGGACCCCTATAGGTGGTGGGGGATATATCTAGCTTGAAATGATAAAGAGTATGAAAACCCATTATGTGAAACTTCAATATTCCATTCATCAATCCATGAAGTAGCCCGTTTGATCCAGAAAACCCAAGATTTTGACGATCGATTGATAATGTGATCTTTCCTTCTATCCTATATAATCCATTCCAATGAAAATAATGAGGCTACATGATCTATAGAAAATTCTAATGAAAAAATCATCAACAACATTGGGAGGTCTGGTGTCGTATCCTGTAGATGCTTCATAAAAGATCCCCATTCAATACAAATATCTTTTCCCCCAAACAATGAATGATTGTATGTATGGGAGATTCCATTTTGTCTAAACACAAATGGAATCTCTAATCACAATAAATATGGAATAATGGAAGGAAGTCCAAATTTGTAAGAATAATGAATAAAAATTTTCATCAAAAGGAACAGATCTTTGGGGGACATCAAGTTGGAAAACTATTTTTCAAAGCTCATCACCATCCTCTACATGAACAACAAGTGCAAGCCTCTATACCGTTATCAATGAATATGATCTTGATACATCTTTACTCCAATAAAGACAATATCAACCCACATCTTTTACAATGTGGATGATAAGGATGATCCTTTTATTCTTATTGTTGAACAAAGAATCAATTTTATCCATGCACAATCTGTTACCTGCATCATTAAAAAGGTAGTGAACTGTGTCATTTTAAGATCTAGGGATCATGTGGGAAGTCACTATTATTCCATATTTTCTAATCATCCAATGATCTTTCTAGATGTTAACTTTCATACCATCCTCTATCCTCTATCTGATTCCTTTACAAAGCAGGTTTTGCGATCACTAAATTTTTCTATATAGAAAGCTGGGGTGGGGGCCGAAATAAAAACTGCATAAGTCCAAGTGGGAGTAATATTTTTCAATGAGAATCAATGAACATAGATAAAAAAGGTGAACCATAAGATTCCATCCCTGCTTTTCCAAAAGGGAATCATTAAATGTGTTAAGGTCCTAGAAACCCATTCCCCCAGCCGCTTTGGGGGAGAAAAGGGAATTCCATGAAAGCTAATGAATTTTATTTCTTCCACTATTATGGCCCCACTAGAAGATATAAATGAGAGAGATAATCGTGTAAATAATTTCTCTAAAAATATTTAAAATGGACTTGACCTATTGAATTTTAAAATACCTATTATTTCCATTGAAGATATTCCAACGTGATGTGTTAGTTAATTAAAATTCAGATTTCAACCTAAATGATGTATTACTCTATAGATTGTAACTAAAAATTTATTTATCGAAGCCAATTTTAAAGTATTAGGAATAATTAAATGATGTCTAAAATATTTTCTAGGGGATAAAATTCATTAATATGATAGGATGTTAGAAAAAATAAAAAATACAAGAAAGGAACATTGATAAACCTTGCTTGTTTTCCATGTGTATTTAGCTAAAAAAAGTACTAAACACTTTTTTATTGTTTTTGGTACTATTTTTTATTTAAAAATATTTGTTTCAATGTTTAAGGAGATAAATATGAATTAATGTAATGTCTTAAATGATGAATTTAAGTGGTTTTTTTATCTAACCATCTTTTAAGGGTAGTTTTAATGTTCTTTGAGCCTACCTTATAATTGGATTGTTAATATTCCTCATAGGATTATTTTAACCTATGTGATATGTGGTTTTTCCTGGAGATATTTTCATGCATGAACTCTTGGTAGTATTAATACATTATTCTTTAGTTAGGGGCTAACCCAATGTTGGTAGCTCCCTTATAACATAATATCATTTATAGTTGTTCTGATGTGTTTTCTAACATGCGGTAATATTCATGTGTTGTATTTCTGTATAGGATGCTTAGTGTATAAAATGAAAAATATTTCTTTGGAAGGTGATTGTTTGGTAATTTAACACTTTTTGCAAGAATGAGACTCAATTAATGCTCATTTTCAATGGGATATACATGCTAAGGGCACAGTCAGCCACTTAGTGGGTTGTGTGACCCATATTATTCTTTAGTAATGAATTAATAGTACATCATTTACCAGATTCTAGTTGTATAAAATAATATAACTTTGGGATGAATCCTTTTATCTTCCATTATGTATTAAATTCATAGGGTCGATAAAGTTATGGGTGGTATCAATTATGTGTCATTTTTTAGTTAACGTTTGGGTAGTATGTGTTGATATATTTGGTACTCCCTGAGTTGATAAATGATGCAGCGAACCGTATGATTTTGGGGGAAACTATATAATCCCTGAGCTACTATACATTTATCATAGGTCATATCTAGAGTGTTGTGACTAAGGAATTAGATGAAATATGAGTCGTCCCAATACTCAGGATGAATTTGTAAAAGGATCGGGTGTTTTGACCCTACTGGTCAGTTTCGTTTAGCCTATATGCCCAATGATAATGGCACAAATGGACATAACTAGGAAAAAGTGTCATGTATATTTCTAAGGTAAATTTGGTCTATCTCCATTTTAATTGGCTAGTTTCCTTCACATTTGGTTTAAATACTGCTAAATCGTGTTGTCCATGTCCATAAACCATGATCAATGGTTGATGGAGTGTGCGTTGTGGGATGATACCCCTTTCTTAGTAAATGAAAAATATGACACTCTTATGGTGGGAGGCATCGTGTCGAACATTTTATATTATGTGACCTACAAATTAGAAGGAAAACTACCAAGGATAACCATTTTGAAATGGTTAGTGCTGCTTTTGAATACCAATGAAGCTAGTAAGTTGGGGACATTTCGGTGCTTATGAGCCATCATGATAATGATATTGTTGGATATTTACCCAACCTTTGAGAACCCTGTTAGTTAGGGATTAACTTTAGTTCTTGGGATTGAGTGATCCCTAGATTCCTAAAGTGGTGAAGACATGATGATTAGTTAGTAATTATGTGTCAATAATTACAACTAAGCTTCTTCTTAAATAATTTATCAATGATGGTTTGACTATCACCTCGTTCCATAGTTGGATATAGTTGGTTTGAAACCATACCGGGCATTTTGACTTCGATGAATTAAGAGTGTCTTGGGTATTTTTTGTAAATATTACATATCATTTAAATTTACTCTTATTTAACATTGACCAATCCACCTCTATAGATATAATTCAGGGTACATTACAAGAGTAAATGTTACACACTAAGATAAAAACATAAAATAACTTTATGTTTTGATAAATAGACTCTATGGGATTTTTGATCTAGAAGAATTGTTTTTTATGGAGGAATAGTGTGTCCTAATAGAAACTTGGGTTCCCAAGTATGACTTCCTTGGATAGACTTACAGACACCAGCCTACTCTTTAACTTGACTGTCATTGGGATCAGTTAGTGTTCTTGATATGTGGATGCCTCTGATATGTACAAGTGTCTCTCTTATAAATAAAAGTGTATGGACTACCTTGGATGAGCTAATTAGACTCCATTTTATGATTCATAGGTTAACCTGGACTTGAGTTCCACTTGGATGAGGTGTTTAATGTGTGAAAATAAAAGTTTACTTGATTAGGTATACATCTATGTTAATGTTAAGGCATGACAATATAAGAGAATGTTATAAGAATATTTCATCAAAATCTGTGTAAATTTTTAGTGAGTGTACTTGATGAAAGCTCAAGAGCCTTGGATAAAAGGCACCACAGTTATTTTTGTGATACATCGACCGCTAAAGCTAAAGATTTCTAGGATAATTGGCAAACATTGGAATTTCTTTCTTTCCTTTTGTTCATTGAACGCGTTTGGTGGGGAAATGATTTTAAGAATGTATTCTCGATAAGGTGAATGAAGTGAATAGTCATATGAGGATTTTAATGAAAAGATTGTTCAACTAGCCTAATTGGGTTCTAGTGGAAATCAATCATTTGATCAAGTTGAGAATCATGTTGTGAGCATTGTTAAAGCACTAAGAGTGTTCTTAAATAATAGATATCAGTGCTAGAGGTATTTTGGCATCATAATAGGTTGTTCATGTTAAAACCTATGGGGGAGAACTATATGATAGTTTATTAAAAATATGATGATGTGATCATGTCTCCGGTTAGACCATATTGGGTAAGAGCCATATCAATGTATTAGTTTTTGAGATCAATATTTGAATCATTTTTCTATGGATTATATATCATATGCTTAAAGGGATACCTAGTCGTGTGTTGTGAATTTGAATTGAAATGCGGCTATTTAAATGAAGCATAATGACCTGAGTAGTCAGGTGGTGTTTTTTTGTTCTCGAAGGCTTCTCAGGGATTAAAAGTATTATGTTGGGGAGATTTTAGAATGTCATGTTTTGGACCAAATGGAGTTTCAAGTTAAATTAATATTTTCCTTTAGGGGATGGTTATTTTTAGATTTTCAGAACTATATTAATGTTTTGAGGGTTCAAATATCTTGAAATTGTCCTTTAATATGTAGTAAATATTTTAGTAGAAGTCACGGGGGTTCATATAGACACCAGAGTAAGAATGGATGGCCAAGTTGCTGAAAATGGATGTTATGAGTTTTACATGGCAGGTAATGGTTTCACATGGTGTAGCCTAGTGAAGTCAGGATGTGAAAGATCGAGGTATTTCCTAGTAGAATGGTTTACATTTATCTATTACACGTTGTCTATCTATTACAAGACATGTAACAATTACAAACCATGTAATATGCACCTAGCCATTTTTCTAAGAAAGAAACAGGGGCTTGGCCCCTTTTTTCTTCACACACCATGGGTGCCCCACTAAGTAGAACCTCCCTCACATATCAAGGGTTTCTATATATCATATTCATCCTATGTCTTTTTTTCTTATCAACAGTCTCATTGGATGTGTAGTGGAAATCTCTCGACTCCACTTACTCCTCTACTTTGTTTATCTCTCCTATTTTATATTTATTTGGGTGTGGTCTAATTGACCCTATTTTTAGGGTGTTTTTTAAATTCTTTGTTTTCTATCACACCAGCTTGATTAAACCAGCTATATTAAACAAGTAGGGCATCCTAATAATTAGCTATACAATCTATTTATTTTTTCCCAAAAGTCCTAACGTTTATAAATTACGTCATTATGTCACATGCCAATATTTCTATGTGATGCCTATTTAATATGAAATTTATTTTTTTGAACCTAATAACCTAATTTTGGTTGACCATATATGTCTTTATGGAATTTTTGACGGTCATGGGCCTCCATTATTTAACCATCCACATGGGTGTGTTCCTTGAATGCCTTCAAATAATTGATTGTTTTCTAATAAAACCCCTCGTTGAGTTACAATCTTTTTCTAAAATGTAATGGTTTGATTCATTAGAATGTGGAGGGATTTGACACCCCAATAAGTCACCCCCATTGTGTCCAATCCATCTCATAAGTGGTCATGACCTAGTTCTTATTGAAATATCATTACAATCCTTTAGGGGATGCATGTTAGCATGTTCTATCTTATACAATTGTAGGAATGTTGTTATCTACAACGGGAAGTACACATGCCCTTATTACTTTTATTCTAGTATTAGAATTCCCTAATAATAGAAAGGACCACATAGTGAATTAATTGACATGGTTTGCGGAATGACCATTTTTTAGTATCCTTATAAATGGTTATGGCTTGATTAATTACGTGGACTCTATTCTTTCATAATTTAATTTTTAAATGTGTTTTCCCTCTTAAACTAAATGACTAATGGTGCTCCATGATTATGAACATGGTAATACCACTTATTAATTTAAATGATATAATGAATTTTGATACACCTTGTGAAATACTCATGTTCTATTTAAGGAACGCCTTATATGGGCTCAAATGTTGATAGAGATTATATGTACCTTGCACTACTGGAATTCTTGGTTTTTGCGACAGGATCTCGTCACAAATAGCCTTTAGCGATGGGGCCCCGTCGCAAATAGCCTGCTTCAGAAAACGCGGTTGCAAATACCATTATTTGTGATGGGCATGTCGCAACAAAGTATTTGTGATGGGTAAGTAGTCTCATCACAAATTTGTTTTTAAAAAATATTTAGTTAGACTAGATGCAACGGGGTCTCGTCGCAAAAGGTCCAGTCGAAAATAATAAATTAATTTAAAAAAATAAATTTAATAAAATTACGATTAATGAAAAAATAATATTACTATTTTTTAAAAAATAAAAAATATTAAAATTATCAATATTCGCAAAAAATAAAAAATTCATAAAATAATATTATTATTATTATTAGTATATAAAAAAACATTAAAAAATATAAGACAAAAATATATATTTAACAAAATTATATTATTATTATTAAAATAATAAAGAAAAAAATTATTAAAATTCTCAATATTCAAAAAATAATATAAAAAATAAAAAAATATTAAAAACTAAATTATGTAACATTTACACCAATATAAAAGACAGAAAATGTAAATAATTCAATTTACAATGTTAAATTGAAATGTTTTTAACAAAAACAGAATCATTGGGGGGTCGTCTTCTAGAGGAGGTGGAGGAGATGAAGGAGCTGGTGGAGGAAACTCCATCCCAAAACAACGAGTCACGTCGCAACAAAGTATTTGTGACAGGTAAGTACTCCCATCACAAATATGTTTTTTAACAATATTTAGTTAGATAATTTGCGATGAGGTCCCATCGCAAAATTCCCTATAGCAAATAATAAATTAATTTAAAAAAATAATTTAATAAAATTACGATTAATGAAAACATAATATTACTATTATTAAAAAATAAAAAATATTAAAATTCTCAATATTCCTAAAAAATCATAAACTATTATTATTATTATTAGTAGTAGTTAATAAACAAACATTAAAAATATAATAATAATAAATAAATTTTAAAAAAAAATTATTATTAAAATAATAAAAAAAATAAAAAAAAATATTAAAATTCTCAATATTCACAAAAAAATATAATAAAATAATAAAATATTAAAAATTAAATTATGTAATATTTTCACTGATATAAAAGAAAATAATGTAGATAATTCATATTACAATGTTAAATTCAAATGTTTATAACATAAAAAATCACAGGGGGGTCATCTTCTAGAGGAGGTGGAGGAGTTGAAGGAGATGGTGGAGGAAACTCCATCCCTAAACTACCAGTCAGACGGTGCATGTACTCTATATGCTCGTGATGCTGGTGGAGGAAACTCCATCCCTAAACCGTGATGAACCAGAATCAACTTATTGGGATCTACTTTGGAACTGCATTCACCGTGTTGATACCAAAAAACATAATCTTGTTGAAAACCAAACCGTAAGAGATGTCCCCCAACCTTGTCAAATGTGTCAAACATTTTCAGAGCACATTTTTTACAAGGCCACTTAATTGTGCCATCTGAAACATATTCTGGTTTTGATGGTGCAAATGCTAAGAAAGCTTCAACACCCTCAACATATACAGGATTTAAACCAGAATCATTTGGATTTATGCGCTGATTTATCCAAGCATGATCATCTAATAATGACTTATTTCGAATTCCTTGTTCCATATTTTTCTACATAAAATATAAATTATCAATGTTTTTGAATAATTTGAAATTATAAAAACACTATCAGGAAAAATAATATAAATAATTACAACTACTTAATAATTACCATTAATTAACGGTGACATAATTTCCAGTGGATTGACAACTACTCTTTTGTCTGACGACTCATTTAATTGCATCTTTTTCACACTAATTATTTCTAATTATTTCTAATTATTGCTAATTATTGATAATTATTCCTAATTTTTACTAATTATATATAATTATTACTAATTAGCCCTAATTATTCCTATTTATTCTTAATTATTCCTAATTATTGCAAATTATTACAAAATATTACTAATAATTACAAATTCTTACTAATTATTACAAATTATTACAAATTATTACTGATTAGTACTAATTATTACTAATTATTACAATTTATTACTAATTATTACAACTTATTACTAATTATTAATAATTATTACAATTTATTACAATTTATTACCATTTAATACTACTTTAGCAATACATATAAATACTTAGAAAAATGAAAACATCTTGAATAATGAAAGAAATTTAGTAATCATCGTTGTGGAGATGATTACAAATTTCCCCTTCATTATCCAAGAAGATTTATTTTACTAATTATTACTAATAAAAAAATTATATTATCAATATTTATGATAAAAAATTAATATTATTAAAATAATAAAAAAATTATAAAATATTAAAATTATCAATATTCGCAACAGAATTTTCTCTATTCTTAACATGTTCAAATCTCAAAGGGTCTCCAATTGTCAGGTCATGCGTAATAAAAAGTTTGTGTCAGCCATGTCCAATGTAAACTCTATAATTGTACTTGCATGGTTGATCACCTTGCAAGTAGTGTTGTAATAGGGAGACCAAAGTAATGTCATTCACGTCTCTAAGAATCATCTCGCTCCCTTTACGTAGATCATTCTTCCTTAAAAATTTGAGGGGATATCAGTATATTTCCCTTAAATTGTCAAGAATGAATGGTCTCTGTAAAGGGTTATGTGAGATAATTCTTATAAATGAGAAGGGAATGACATGGGTTCTCCTATTGCAACACTACTTGTGAGGTGATCAACCATGCAAGTAAAATTATAGAGTTTACTTTGGACATGGCTGACACAAACTTTTTATTGTGCATGACATGACAATTGGCAACCCTTTGAGATTTAAACATGTTAAGAATACATGGTATTCCTTTTATAGAGTCATTGTGTGGATTTTCTGCCTCCATGTGAGTGATACTACTTCCCTAGGAGAGAACATGTGGGATGGATCTATGTAAAGACGGTGCAACCAAGCCATTAGAGACACTCGTACCCTTATTTGAGATACTATGGACCAACCTAGAGGTTCTAATCTCCCCTCCACACAATGAGTAATACATTGAATTTTGTTTATACATCATCTAAGATGGACTCTTATAAAGATGGGTATTTATAGAATCATTTTGTTATGATTCCTTTGGAAAATTGGATACATAAAAAACTTGTCCATAAGTGAGCTATGTCATCTCCCACTAAGTCATTCACAATTAGAACCCTTCTTAGACATATCATACATAATACCATTATATATATCCTGTGGAAATGAAACATAAGAATGGATCAATTAAAATACTCAAAAAGGTTAAAAAAGGGAGATATAAATATAACATGATCACATGGTTAGGAGAACATGAGAATAAAATTTGAAAATCATAACCTTCATATCATAGATCATATGTGTGAGTCCTTAAATAAATTTTGGTAGCTCATAAGATATGAATTATAATGACTAAAAATTAATTTTATTAAATAGAAAGTGACTAAGGGAACAATATAGAAGGCCCTCAAGGGGGTCAGAAGTGATGAAAACCAAAGAAACCCCTTTGAATCACTATCCTGCATTCAAGCGGGAGATATCCTAAGCTATCATAGATGATCATCTGATTGGTCACACATCCCATCCGAGTAAGAAAATCTGCTACAAAGTTTGCCTCTCTCCAAATGTGATGAAATTTATTCCCAATGATGGTCCCCCCAGAATACCTACACACCGAAAACACCATATTCTAGGGCACCACATGTCTCCCCTATATAGACCTCACCAGAACCATAGAATCAGACTCAAATTCCACCACCTCAAATCCGTATTCTCTATAGATTGTTATACCAGATTGAAGAGACTTAACTTCCAAACCTAAAGAAGAACCTGGACCATAGAAAGAACTGAACCCCAGAAGAACCAACCCCTGAGAATCACAAAGAACACCTCCACCTCTCATAATCCCCCCATGAGGGAACCATCCAAATTCAGCTTTAGGACACCCAAGGGTGGAGTCCAATTAATCCAGCGACCCTCCTTCCTTCGAGGAATAAGAGGAATGTTAAACAGCCTGCATGACATAGCCAAGAGTTGATTCTCTTTGACAAACAACCCAAGTTCACAAATCAGATATTTAACTTTCATTTGTAGGAACAAATGCGATCTTCTATTTCCTAGCCTAACATTATTGTGGGCCTCCCATAATGTCCATCACAATAAAGCAAAGACAATATTATGCACCCTACATTCCATGGCCCTCCCATCAACCTCGTGAAACCAGAATCCCAAGAATCCCTGCAGTGATGGTTGATCAGTATCGAAGCAGCGATGTGAAGAGAATAAGGACCATATAGAATGAGCCTAGGTACTATGGAAGAAGAGATAGAGGGTTGTTTCATTCTGTGGATTCTCACAACAAAAGCATCGTGATGCCATGAGAATTCCCTTCCGCTCCACATTCCCATTGGTCGGCAGTGTCCTATTCCTTATACTCCACATGGGAAAGTTCATCTTAGTGGGGATCCCATTACACCATACTTTGGAAGCCCACTCTTTACAAGGTCTCGCTACATTACCAAGGTCTCTATAGTATTTCTTGATAAACTTTCCAAAAGATAATCGTGTGAAGATTCATTTATCAAATTCTTCATTTATCACAATATCTTAATAAACCATAACATGCTTGGGAGTCAGGACTGACTGGATGAAGCTTGGGTGCCCACAGGCTTCCTTGGAAGAGAGCTTTGGGAGAGGGCAGCTGAGGTATTCTAACACCACACCCACTAAGTTAAACTTCCAAAATCTAACGTCACCTTTACTAATGATCCACCTAGAAGAACCCAAAATCTCCGGGAGGTGGGAAACCATGTATCTTTATGAGCACGAAGGATGAGATCTGTTACCTCTGAAAATCCCCCATTTCATACCATAATGCTTCCTAAAAAATGTTTCCCACAAGGAATTTCCAAAAATAATATCTCAAGCCAGTCGGCGTTGCTTGCCATGAATTGCTTCATTGATGTTTCAGAGGCCCACCCCTCTATCGGCAATAGGTTTGGCCATGCACTATCAGGAGGGCCAGTGGTTACAGCCCACCTGATTAGCATCATACACAAAGGAGGTAATGGTATTTTCAATCCACTTGATAACTCCTTCAGGTAGGTTGAGCAGCAAAACAATGTGCATCGATATGGACATTAACACACTATTGACCAATGTTATCCTCCTACTGAATGAAAGAAACTTGATTTTCTTGTTATTGATTCTTCCCACCAGCCGATTGATGATAGCCTCAAAGTGTGACTTCTGAATGTGTCCATAGGAGAGTGGAACACCCAAATAAAGTATAGACATAGGTTTTTGGAGACACCACTGTATGTCCAGGATTCCCTTGAAAATCCCGTGGGAACATCTATTAGAGATGAAGACATGAATTTTCGAGGAATTTATCTGTTTCCCACTCAAATGAACATAAGTACTGTGGAGGTCCATGAGGTTAAGAAATGATCTCTGCATTCCATTGGTGAAGATTAAGATGTTATCTGTGAAAATTAAATGACAGATGCTCTCTATTACGCACTTGCTACGATATATGCCTAGTGTACCATCTCAGCTCCGTTGCATAGATTATTGGATAAATCCTATTGGGCCATGATGAAGAGGCTTTGGGATAGATTATCCCCCGAATGCACCCAATATAGGGATTTGAAGAATCCGAAGCACCTCCCCATCATTGTAATAGAAAGTCGTGGTGTGGAAAATCACCAGAAACGCAAATCTAAAAACCATACCTAAAAACCATAACCGTGTAGCACATGAATGATGAATCTCAATTTCCCTTTATCACACGCTTTGTCAATATGTAAATGAAATATCTCATTGGATCCAAATGAACTTCAATTGATGTCGTTAACCAGCTCACTAGTAATTCCAACCGCCCCCCGGATGCTTCGTCCTCTAAAGAAACCATGTAGATCCATTAAGACCAACCGTGAGAGGACTCTTCTCAACCAAGATACAATAAGAGATGATGAAATCTTGTAAGAGACATTGCACAAAAAAATAGGGAAAAAGTGACCAATGTTGGTGGGATACTGTTTTTTGGAAATTAGAAAAATTCTTGAGGCACAAACCACTCTATTCAAGGGTCCACCAGAAAAATAATCCTCAAACGCTTCCAACACATGTGAACCAACCACCTCCTAAGCCGCCACAATGAATTACCCTGAGAACCCATCCGGACTGGGGGCACTATCATGGGGTAGATTTAACATTGTCTCCTTGATCACCTCTTCTAGAGAAATACATGAAAAAAGGGTATTCTCTGAGCCCTCCACAGGGTGAGGCATGCATCCTATAAATTCCTCCTCTTCTATGTCCCCCAGAGCATCTTCATATCTTGATGAAACTGAACCGGCTAAAGTTCCATGAAATTGTTCCTGGTCTATCTTCCCTGCCACCTCCACATCTAATGTAAAAAGGTCATTCCCGAGGCGGAATTTTATTTTCGAGTAGCTCCGCTCATTCAAGAATGCATGGAAGAAAGAATGATTTTGATCTCCCTCCCTTAGTCATCTTACCTGTGATCTGTGACTGTATTCTCTTTCAATCTCCAGAAGCTTCTCTACTAGAAGCACACACTTATTACACAAAATAAGGAAGTTGTTCTCATCCTAGCTGTCCTGGAGGTCCTCTTTCTAATCCATTAATATCCGCATGTAGCCACACCACCCCATGATTGTCATTATCCCTATCTACCAACCAACACTGGATGTCCTCCCCGAGCTGCATAAGACGATTAGTCAAGCCACATCAGGCTCTCCCAGCCCCCTCTCAATTCCATGAGTCTTTAAGCATAGGATGGAAGCTCTTCTCTTGATGCCACAAATTTTTGTAAAGGAAATCTTGATTTTGAGGGGCCTCCTCTCTAAGCTCCAAGATTATAGTGGCCTGATCTAAGAGAGAATAAGCTTTGTGGTTAACCGTCATTTTTTAGGAGTCTAGACCTTGTATGTTGTTAAGACACATGTCCATGCGACTTCATATATGATGCGGGCCCCTCCTGTTGCTACACTAGGTAAATTTGGGGCCAATGAACCTGAGATCGAACAACCCTACCAAAGTTATAATGTGTCTGTAGAACTGCATGTCGTTGATTGAAGTGGCCAAACACCCTTTCTTTTATAAAGCATGCATGATCGAATTAAAATCACTTATTACAACCCATGGGAGTGTGATGACTTGTAAAGACTACAAATGATGCCACAGGTTCATACATTCATCAGGATCAGTGATCACATAAGGAAAGGAAAACAATTCCACCATGACATTAAAGGTTAACTTGATATCAATACATTGTGAGGAGAGACTCACCAAATCAACTGAGATATGTTTTTTCCAACATATCCAAATATGAAAATTCTTTGGATACCCGTGCATAGACAGTGGTAAACCCATTATCCTCACCATAATCACGAGATTACAAGGACTTAGCTTTGTTTCAAGGATTTCCACAAGATATGATAGGTGTATTCAGGATTCATTGGCCACAAAGGAACATTTGGACTTTTCCCTTATGCCGTGTGCATTCCAGATGAGCAGGGAGATCATGGGGGTAACCCCCTTCAGCCCTTCTGGATATATCCAATGAATAAAGAGAGAAACTTTATCGCACATGTTTCCTTCAATTGGGGGCGTGTAAGAGGTCTCGTAGATTCATCTGAAGGGATGCTATTCTTTGGCGTATGAATATTATTCTTGAACGATCCATCAGAAACATCTAGCAGTGAAAATCTGTTGGCCGGAGGGGTGTGCGGAGGACTCTCCTTTAGTTCTCCATGCTATATATAAACCAAAATATTCTGATATGGAGAATGCTCCTGCCTACATACTGACGTCAAATGGCCATGTAAACTACAGAAACTGCAGAACCGGGGAGGAGATTTGAAAAATAGATGTTTCTACCATTTGAAGCCAACATCAGATCTCAAAACGATGTGAGAGGGCCTCTCCACTGTGAGGTCCATTTCAAAACATATAACGGGATTAGCCGCTTCCTAAAGATGCCTGGTGGCCACATCGGAACATTAGGAGGATCCCAAATAGTCACCCACTTCCCTTAGAATTTCTTGATTATGGCATGGGAGAGGAAGACCTAGATGTCTAAGCCAGACCGCCTCTGAAGACGACTCTCTACAAAAATGACTGTGCTAGGATCAGCGGTATAGGGAGTACTGCTAGGATCCTCATCGCCTATCTTCAAAAGACCATGCCGCCACAAAATCCCCCAAACAATTAACATAGAAGGCCACCCTAGAATGCTCAGAGACCGTTGTGGGTTGCCGAATACCCCAAAAATCGATGAAGCCTTTAATAACACTAATCTCCAGCTTATTGCACCTGAAGCATTCCACCAGGGAGAGAACATGAAAGGAGGCAGCCTCCTGAATGAAGTTCCCTTTGAAGACACTGGAAGAGGAGTCATGCCATAGAGTATGTCCTTGAATAAAGTTCCCTTGGAAAAGACACCAGGAGGCCTTCCTGATTTATGCTGAGATAGAGCACCATCATCCCAGGAGAAGGTGGCCGAGGACCCCGGAGGAAGGCCGCCACCCTTCTCCGGAGGGATTGAACACACAGAGGGGGAAGTAGGCACAGATTAAGCCATAATAAAACTGAAAACATTAGTCGAGGGGATGTGGGATCTATCACCATCATAATGGAATCAATGAACTTGATCCATGACAGAATAACATGGGCATAAGACAAAGATTTGTAGAACACACAAAATCATAAGAAATATTATATCACTGTTATCCACAAATACATTCATAACATGTTAATCATGGTATAAACCCTCAGGTACCAAATTTAGGATTGGGATAACCTCCTATATACCTCATTTTGGGCTTTAGCTATCCACTAGTATACCTATTTCATGCTTGTGATAACCTTATATGTACCCTTCGAGATTATATAACATTAATAACCACCCAATTAATTGTAGGAAGATGTAATTCCCACCAATAACATAATGGAAATCATATATAGTTTGACACATTATCTTAAAACATTCATCATATCATAACTCATTAAACGAAATGAGTTTCATAAAACATCTCATCATAACATAACTCGTGAAAAAGAAATGGGTTTCATAAACATATTATCTTCATAAACATAAACTATCCTAGAATTAATAAATAAGGATCATTATATCATATCCCTAGTAAATATTTAGTAACTTTACAGGTTTTTATCTTAGATGTAAATTGATTTTTAAATAAAAAACCCTGGGAACATTTGTTAAGGATAATAAAATTTATCGGAACATTTTCTTTTTAAAACATAATATTCATAATCTATTGTAGAAATAATTATCATTTAAAATAGCCTTGAAAATATATAAAGGAATATTAAAAAATATTTTAAAATATTTCTTTAGGAAAATAACAATTATTTTAAACTCACCTTTTTAAAAATAGAAATTTATAAAATATTTGAGAAATATTTTTCTTTGATTATAACCTTGAAAACCTATAAAAAAATATTTAAAAATCATTTAAAACATACCATGAGGAATAATCCATTTCTAATTTGAATTTTTTTCTAAAACCTAAAACATTTTTAAAATCCTTTTCCTTGAAACTAACATTTGTAACATACAATGTAATATTTAATGATCAATTAAAATGTTTCTTGATGAAAATAACCTTTTCACTTTGAAAATATATTCATGAAACCTAAAATATAATTATTTTTATTATTTGTAAATAAAATTAGAAACATATAAAGGAATATTAAAATAAAATAATGGTCATGATTATTGGAAATTTTGTTCATCTTTTACACATAAAAGAAATGATACCATTCATATTTTTAGTAAAAGACAAATGATCCTTGTCTGAAAAAATATTTGATGATTAGTTTAAAAAAGCCGTATTAAAAGTAAAGAAGGGATAGGAATGTATTTATTAAATCCTTTGGATAATGTTGAAACATTTTTAAAACATTTTTTAGAAACATAGATATAGAAGAAAATTTGATTTTGTCCAAAGAGAGAAATAATGTAAGTTTACTTTAAAAATATTATTATGGAATAATGATTGTATAGGGAAAATAAAATGAATGGAAAATGTATTATATAAAAACAATCAAAGAATAATACAATTCATGAGTTTAGTTTGAGATATATCATAATATTTTATCATCAAAATCGTAAACATAAACAATCTTGGTAAATGATGAGATTGTATCATGGAACCCTTAATACTTTTCTAACATATAATCATAAGACCTGTGAAAGAATAAAATTAAATGAATCATAAAATATCATGGGAATAAATATATTCATCATATTAAATGTTAGTGGGGATGTATATACACCTCATAAAAGAATATAGTTGAATAACATAACATATATCTCAAAGAAGACAAATTGTGGCAAACATCATTAATGCTTTGGTAATTTTTTAACCATAAACCCCAGGAATGATATGTACAAAAATTGATATGTAAATACAAATTATTGTCATGATAAAAATTATAAAATATATTAATGAGAATTATATAAAACACATAAAATAAATAGGTGGTTAATATGACATGTGTCTTATAGAAGTGAAAAGTGAGACAAAAATCTCTTACCATAAGTCTCGACTTCCTTTGTACATGTTATAAACTATTATATAATATATATATATATGATTATTATAAATATATTAAATATAATAATTATATATATAATATCATATATGATTTGATTATTACTTTTTATTACTCTTTTATTAACAATTCCTTGTTAGAATCATGTTTCATGTAATGACAAATTTTTTTGTCATATATATTTGGAGTCTTCATTTTTGGTACTATTACATTTATATTGGTTATGTAATGTAAAGAATTTTAAAAATGATATAAATATCATATATATTCGTTTTATATTTATTTATATTAATCAATATTGGTTGGAGGTAGAAAATGAAAGACACCGTTTATGGATATGCTAGACCATAAGTATGAAGGAAAATTGTACCCATTTTCTCAAAAAATAAAATGAATGAAAGGTAAATAAAAAATTAAAATAAAATAATAATTTCTATTATTTATGTAATATATTAATTAAATTTACTACTATTACATTCCATTCAAAGAGTTATTGAAAAAAGAATCACATCGCTTCGTGAGGTGGTAGTTCGTCCTCCACACAAATGATGTTATAGTATCCCCCACGAAATAGAACGTAAGATAGTATATATGATATAATAATTACATAATTACAAGTATTTTAAAAATATCATATATATTCATTTCATTTGTGTTTATTACAATCCTAGTAAAATAGAAATAAAGAATATATGACATAATTTTGTGAGGCGGTAGCCATCCGTACACACGAATGATATTATTGTTTTCCAACATATTGGAAGGTAAGAAGGTAGATGCAGTATTATAATTCCATAAGTATAATAATATAATATATACATTACATAAAAGTTAAATTAATCATTATATCTAGTTCTGAGAGATGGTGATGGAAAACAAATAATATCGATTCTCAAGGCGGCAGTCTGACATACACAAGATCCACTATTTCATTTCCCATTTAATGGACATGAAGATGGATATATGTTATAAAATTAACATAATAAAATCTAATTATATTTTAGATACTATTGTTATAATATTATCATAGTTTAATGAGATATTATGTAATTTAAATAAGAAGTAAAACAAATATGCATAGATAAAAATGTTACCTCTTCTTCAGACAACCTCTTTAAATTAAACCTAATTATTTATTGGATAGGATTTATGATATCACAAAGGAATATAATATTTTTATTGGGAATCAATTAATTTATTTTATAATTTATTGGAAGAAATAAAGGGGTTTTTATCTGTGAATAGTGCAAGAGAGGTGGTGGCATTTTATAAGTGGGGGAGAGGACACACATTGAAATTTTGAAAAGAATAATGTGTACCCATGTTGTTCATATACCAAAAGGCTACAAATTTGTAAATTATAAAGTTATAGAGAATATATGTTGGAAATATTGCAATAAAATATGTTTTGGACTTGTTTTAAGGTCATTTTATGCCTTATATGTTTAGTTTAACCCCTGGTAAACTTGTGTTAACGTTAACCGTGGTAAATAATTTTACAGTTTTTACTATTAATTTTGAAAAAAAATTAAGTTTAACATTTTATATAAAATAATTCATTTTATTATGATTATAAAATCCATTTTACCAAATTACATTCACATAATTGGACAAAATTCTTTTAAAATTAAACTTGTAGACGCGGTGAAGAAGTGGTTTTATAAAGTGAAAGTATTTAAAAGTTTAAATAGTTTTTATATTGAAATTCAGTATTCAATTAATTAAAACAACCTTAATTGGAATAAAATATACATAATTGAATTAATTATAATTTTAAACCCATCTTTAAATAAATTATATCTTGTAAAATCATTGAATGAAAAGAATGTTTTTTAATAAAAACCATTATTTTTCACTATTCTCTAAAATTTTTATCTTTCAAGAAAATTATCAATAAATAACTCCCAGATATTTTTTTCATTATTATTTCAAAAATTAATTTTTTTTTTCAAATAATTCATCTAAAAGGGTCAAAAATATATTTTAAAATAAGTACACAAAAGGCAACAAAAGTACTTTTTAGAAAAAAAACATATATAGCTTTTAAGCATAAGCATTTATTTATTATTATCTCATAAATAGAAAAAAAATAATTTTAACAATTTCATTGAATAAAAAATATATAAATTTCATTAAAATCATTTATTGAGATGTAATTATTTATGTTTTTAATATAGAACATGTTTGTGCACATAAAAAGAGTTTTTTTCAGGAAAATATTTCTGTTATTTTCCAATGGTTTCTATTTTCATTTTTAATTAATTAGTCACCAAAGAATTTACTTTATATAAATTTCAAATAATAAATTTTACTAATTTATTTGATCTTATTTATGCACTTCATTCTAATTGCTAGGCGGAAACTATCATATTAAATAGTAAAATTTTAATAATATGTCTTGTTTTGTTGAAAATCAATGTTTCATATAACACAAGGTGTTGAGGAAATTAAATTTAATTAAAAAAAATATATTTCATAACATATAATTTTGTTACAATTTGGGAAGAGTATGGTTTATCTAAACGGATCTAGTGGTATTAGGTAGATATATTAGTAGGTTCTTTTTTAAAACTAAGGGGAGTGGCACAAATGTAATTATTTAAAATACTAAAATATAATACGACCAATATCATTGGAAAGTGGCTCCAAAGTGTTTCATGTTTGAAAGAAATATTATAAAGGATCAAAATGAATCCATAAAATATGACCTATATAAGGTTTTAGGACACTTTAACAATTATTTGTTTAGTTTAACCCCTCATTATCCCTTTTATCTTTCACGTTAGTAATGATTTTTTACCTTGGTTATTATTCATAAAGACAATCAATTAAATTTTAATCATTAACATATTTTTAAATGATTTTTTAAAAATTGGAAATAATTTTATTGGATTAAAATTCTATAGGTTGGAGATAAAATGGTTATTTGGGTAAATTTCATTTAAAAATTTAAAACGATGTTATAATATATAATTGATTATCATATAAGAATTCAATTTTAGAAAAAAAAAACCTACGTAAAGAGTGTATAGTGGAAATTGAAATGTTAAGAAAATAAGAAAATAAATTGATGAAATTATTAGGTACAAATTGATAATAGAGTTTGGAAATAGATCAAGAAAGAACCCCCTATGTCTACTCCCCTCAATAAGTCTAGAGTGGGTTATATTTCTCCCATGGATTTAACAAAAAAGAACCAAAATTAGATATAAATACATTTGTTTGAATATAAATAAAGAAACAATGATGAATAGAATCCATTAGTTTTAGTATAAACCAACAACTAAAATAAGAAACTTGTTTTTAATGAAAAACATCAACCAGAAACCCTCACATTAACAGTGGCGAGAACCTAAAGTAGAAGATGGAAAAGTGAAAGGTTTTTTAAACCATTTATAATGTATTAAACTTTATCTATAATATTTATAATAATAATAAAAAGGAAGGGATGAAGTGTGGGAGGGAGAGAGCGTGTGAGAGAGATGGTAGAAAATGAGACATTATGAATTAAAATAAGGGAGAAAATATATCAATATAGAAGAGAAAGAAAATAAATTAGATTGAATCAGTTTGAGAATGTTCTTACTTTTAAGAAAAGAATGTAGCATAAAGATATCTTAAAAAAGAATGTTATTGAATGATCAATAATAGTTCAAGGGAATGTAGTTTTTTTATATATTATAGGATGATATAAAAACCTCTATTTGTATCTTTTTATAACATTCATACATTTTGAAGATGTCATGGGTCAAGACAAGGCCTTAATAAGCCAACTCAAGACATTTAGGGCTATAATTTAATGTAATTTCACATACCCGGATCGATGCCACTGAGTTGCGGGTATTATTCCCCTAAATAGATGGTGATATTGTTTTAGATTCCTAAGATTCTATAGAAAAAACTAGGTATCCAGTGAGTACCACTGGGTTTTCCATAAACTACATGGAAGTATTCTTATTATGTATTATTCTACTTGATATCTAATAAAATTCCACTAGGTATCTTATGATCCTACTGGAGGAATGGTAGTTTGGTCCATCACCACTAGTTGGCCTATGCAACCCTACAGGGTATCTGATGTATATAGGAAGTGATGAGCTTGGAAATGGTCTCCCATGCCTCTCATGATGTCTTCACTTCTTCTAAATATTGTTTTGGATGATTCTCAAATTCAAAAACTCAAAACACTCAAAATAAAGGTTATAAAACATCTCACATTTTTTTATCACAAAAACACATTAGAGGATTCACAATCCCCCATTTTTGATGATCAAGAACACCCCTTTAATATTTAAAATATAACTAAAATGTAAGAATGTGGGGAATAAAAAACAGAAATTATTAAAAGGGAAAATATAAAATATTTAAAAATATCATTTTTATTAAAGTATATGTCTCCCCCATGAATCAAGATAATTATCTTTGAAAAATTTCATCTTTAAAAGGAAGATATTTAATTTTTTTGAATCCTTTATCTATATATGTTAGATTTATCTTCACAAATACATTAAATATATCTCAGCAATATATATATATATATACATATATATTTATACCCCTTTGTGATTAGAAAAAATACTTATAAACAAAAGGGTTAGATAAATACCTCATAAAACATAAGATAATCAAAGTTATCATAAAATCATTATTTTTAAATTTTGAACAAGTTGATTAAATAAAATAAAATATTTTAAAAAATAACAAATATTTGAAAATGAAAAAAACAAGAGTAAAAAACAATATGAATTACAATCATTCCATTCATATACCCCCTTAATAAAATTAAAACATTCTATAGAATTGGGGTTTGCAAATATATCTATCATGACCCGTCCCATGGGGCTCGTGTCGTGACTACCCCAAGTCCGCCTTCTATAGGCCAGGGGATGGCGACTAGCACCAGAACGGCATATCCCTAAAACTAGGAAGGCATTGACTTTTTAACCTTTATACTCACATAATCCAAGAACATAGTATGATACAAGCACAAAGTAATCTATATAGTAAATAGGGTGAGTATAGTATGTAAAGGGGGCGGAATGCAAGCCCAACTAGAAAGTAAAAGTAAAACCGAAAGCAACTCCTATGAACACCCACCAAGGATCCTACATGAAGGGTAGGTATATCTCTCGAACGGTCATCTATGCGGTATGTCTCGTCTAATGGTCCACCTCCGAGCAGCCTCCAGTCCTGACACCCTCAGTCTCGATCAATGTTGTCTATCATCTCCACAAGACACAGCAAGGTGTGGGTATAGCTCGTGCAGGGGTGAGTATAACAATACTCATTAGGGACCACGAGACCCCAAATGTCTCTTATAATCCCCCAAGGATAAACCAAAAAGCAGCACCACGTTCACAATCCCGGAAAACAAAAATAAACCCTTCTTAGGTATATGTCCATACATATACCTAAGTTTTCAATTATACACATCTTGTTCAAAAGGAAACACAAGACCCAACTCTCTAGTTTAAAGAACAACTTTTCCACGGAGGAAAGAATACCACGAAGGTAACACCACGAAGGTAAGTACCAAAAATGAAACACCACACACAAGAATACCACGAAGGTATCACCACATAAAAGTGTACCACAATTTTAAAGACTCAGTTCACACCAGGTATAATATAATTACAGAAGTATATATGATTAGCTGTATTGCTAGATCATCTAACTTCGTCGAGAAGCTCTGTTGTTGACCCACACAGTATCGAAGATGACCCATACAAGATATGAAGATAACCCACACTAGATCTGTAGATGACCCACATAAGATCAATATATGCTGACCCACACAAGATCTAAAGATGACCCACAAAGGATCTGAAGATTCTTCAAGTACATCCAGCCATAGGGTTTCTGCACTAAGCACACTTGATTTCAAGAGGATCCACTCTTCATGCCATTGTTTGATACTTTAAATTCCATGATGTCCTATGAAGAATTTACATGAAGGTACTTCATGTCATAAGGTACCCAACGCAATAGACGGCGCGTCAATCAAACTCTCGGTCTGTAAGTTATTAGGCTTTTAGTCCCGAGGCCCCAGTTGTATTCGGGTTCGATCCAACCTGTCCATACCCCAACTTTATCCAAACCCCAAGTGGAGTATGCCAAAAGATCCGCCTCAAACCATGGATTTTGGCGCCGCAGATTGTTCGTCAAGAGGACGCACGGTTCTCAAGATATGTCCAAAAATGCGTATTTGGGTCTAGATGGGCCGGGGTCCGGTCCGACCTGGTCGGACTGACCCAACCCGGTTCGGTCCCGACCTGGATGGCCAGAACCCCGAGGGGCCTGGCCCGCTGGGTGTGGTCCAGCACGCGCTGGGTGCGGCCCGTGGATGGGTGCGGTTCTCCGTGGCGGGGTGCAACCTAGCTGCTACCCAGGGGGATGCCCCCCCGCCCTCCCCCAGAAATCTCGAACACTCCAGTTGGACCGTTCATCTTTAGCCAACCCGGTGGCACCATGTGGCATTGCCTGTTGGCACGCAGGACCTGCCAGAGCAGGTCCTGTGCGGCGTGATGTGGGCATTCGGGGTTCCGGTCGGCTCCCCACTCCAACGGAAGTGGAATCCGCCGCTGCTACCTCTGCGGATAGTTGGGTGTCGGCCACCCTCCGGGTGTGCCGCTGTGACTGAGTAGTCGTGGCCTCTTCCTATACCAGCAGTGCGGACGCGCACCGCCCTAGTTCCACGTGGCGGGCTGGCGTGCTGCCGGCCACACTCCTCCGCTTCTGACGGGCTCCGGCCTCCTTCAGCGACACGGTTGCATCGCCGCTAATGTGCCTCATGTACTCCACAAGTGTCTGTCGCCGACGACGTGGTCGGGTTTCACTCATGCTGATGATCTACCCGAGAAGGACACATCAAACAATGAAGCATTGAAGGGATCGGGCCATGTTTGTTTGGCTCTTACCCTCCGCATTAGATCGATAGTAGGTGATTCATAGATTGAAAACAGTGATTTATCTCGAAGAACGACATGAACAATTTCCCTACCTCGATCGTTCTATGGTGATGGTGTGAGGAAGAGGGTAAAGATGTTGGAGGAGACGCTAGCGTTCGTCACTACTGCAACACGCTTCCTATCCGGGCTCAGGCATCAGTTCCTCATTCTTGATCCAGAGGTTCTTTCGTCATTGGAGGATGTCATTTCACCAAGGGTTCTCTACCAAACAGGTTTGCCAACAATTCCCCCATCCACGAGTGGTGAGGAGCCCCTCTAATTTAAGTTATGTTAATGGATAACTCATCATTAATGAGATTTTATTAAATAGTGGGTTTTATGGTTACATACTTTGTGTAACTAGGAATTTAATACCCATCATTAAATGCATGAACACTATAACACCCCATGATTTCATAGTACGTTATTTCTTCAATGTAATTCATAACTTGAACAACACGCAACACCGATTTCAAACACATTACGACTTACCAAACTAGTCGTTCAAAAGAGATTATTAAAAGTGTTAACTGAATTTTGAACTTTATATAATCCATATAATTTTAGAATCTATATTATGAGTTTCTTAGACCTAATGTAAGAACTAATTCATTGGTTTCAGATAAAAGAATTATTTTTCAAAAAATGCACTTTTACCGCCTTTTAATGGTGAACCCTTCTTAAATTCAATATTTGAAACATTGATATATTAAATTTGACAAAATAAACTTCTTCTTTAAAATTAGGAAATAAAAATTTATTTTCGATGAATATTTTATGTTTTTCTGATAACATTCATTTTTGGGTGAAAAGTGAAAAATACTATATGTTAACTAAAAACAACTTTTTTAATCAAAATAATTTATAGTGTTAAATTATATATTTGATTGGTTTTAATGTATAATTAGATTATATTTTTATTATTTAATAAAATGTTCATCATCGGACATAATTTCACAATTAAATTGGACATAAGCAAGTTTCAATCTTTTGATAGTTATTATTTCATAAAAACACGCTTTTTTAACAAAGGGAATTAATTTCAAATTAATTTTTTCCACTTTTGTGTTTTGAATTTCGAAAAATGGATTACATATTTCGAATCAGGATGTCCAAGTTGTGTAAATAGGTAACTTTTATTTTTAGACATTTTGAATAATTACTTCGGTAAATATTTTATTTACCATGGTTAAAGGGTAAATCCGGTAAATAAGGGTGAAAAATAATATTATAATAATATTTAATTACCCTAACACGTGTCCTAACCCTATTGGATGATACATGCAAGACCATGGCCATCTTTTGGTCTATTTTAGGACCCCATGGAGCAACTTGTAAGTGATTATGAAACTTTCTATTAATTAAGTTAAAGTAAATACAAAAATGACATAAGCATATATATTTTAGAAAAACAATTTTTACATAGAGTTATACATGTTATATCTTAGACTATAAATATTAATTATAAATATAAAATTATTTCATACATAATGATATTTTATTTATAATTTTTATATATTTAATAATTTTGTTTATTTATGATACAATGATGATGTTTTATTTTCCTTATTAATGAAAGAATCAAATAAATGGTATTATAAATGATAAAATAAATATAATTTGAAATTATTGATGTCATCCACTAATTTTATAGGTTAATATGACATGTTAGTATTTATGAAATTAATTTAGTTCGAATTAATAAATTTTTTAGGAATTTAACAAATATCAATTATTAAATAGTTTCAAAATTGACATAAAAGAGTTTTTGAAACAAATAATATATTATTAATTGATATTATATTCATCAAAATATAAGGTTCAACAAAAAGACTTATATAATGATATTTTTATCATTAATGAACCACTTGGGGTTATTTGAGAAGTATAATGTAAGTTTTCTAACCATATAATATAAAAACACAAAGAGACATGGTAGATGTCAAACTATTTAACTAAGGGTTAAATATAAACGATAAGGTTGATATAGTGATCCAAACCAGTCTAAAACCTATTGGTTGAGTGGATTTCGACCCATCCCTACCTTATCCGCAAAATAAATTAATTTGGAGCCATTATAAACCGGATAAGAATTTATTATAAAATAATATTTTATGTTTTTTCTAAGGTGCCCCTCACCCCACTTATAAAAGGGAACTCCCACTTCTCTATAATTCACACCTTGAAAGCCTTTTGGATCATCCAACCCCTTCCCAAATACTCTCTCAACTTCCCTCAATTCATCCAAGATTCCTTACATTAGTCAGAAATTCAACTTAAAGAGACCTTTTGATCAAATAAAAAGGAAGAACCCGAAGAAGAGGTAAAAATCTCACCACCTCTTTCAAGTTCCTTTCTTATTCCACTTCCTTTTTCTTTGTTGTTTCCATTATAAAATAATAACTCAAGTATATTCTTTATAATTTGATTTCATTATAAATATGTTATAACCAAATTCATTATTCTATCCATCCCTTGAATGACATGTCATCATACGTACGTGCGTACGTACGGCTTACCGTCTACACGTCGTAGTGTAATTGTTATTCAATACATTAATATTCGGATGGGTATAATAATGATGTCTGATTCATGTAAATAATAAATATAACATTATAATTATTCTGTATATTTGATACACCATCCAATTATAGATTATTTTAATATCAAAATAATGATATTGACGCTTGTGCGTATGTACAGACTACCGTCTCTACGTATGCGATGAGATTCATTCCCCATTGTATCAATTCAAGAATAATTTTCATTTGATGATTAAAAATAATGTTTAAGGACTTAATATCATTCTGGATATAAATAATTTACAACCTATTCATAACAAACATGGCTTATGTAACAACTCATTTTAAAGAAAACGAGTAAGTGAACACCTGAATCGACGATAATACTAAGATATTATTAACAAAACAATGTAGAAAGATAATATATGATATCATATTAATGTATATGATTATTTTATAATTTAACAAAAATTATTTCACCATTATACAGGAGGTTAACCTATCCTCTAACAAGTAAAAGTACAATGTAAGGGTTTATTTCAAAATCTTCTCATTATCCGAGGATGTTTATACGTAATTATCTTTTGGGACCTCTTTATCATCCGCATCCTTGTTTCTTAAAAAAAATTCAAAACATTCTTAATATTTTATAAACTATGGGTTAAAGTCAATTATACCCTTGTTTTACTTTTTATAAGAGGTTTATAAAGGAATCATTCCGTCATTTTCCAAACCAGGTCCTTTTTAACTTTTTCGACAAAATTAAGGTAAGAATGTCTCTTTAACTTATATGGTGCGTGCGGCTATTTTCTGCAGTTATAAAATCGTCAGAGCTTCCCTTACAGGCTTATAAAAATATTTTCAAAGTAAATTTTTTCTTTTATAATTATATGACTTTTAAATGATTTCAAAAAACGTGATATTTGTCTCAAATAGTTTTGATTTCATCTTTGTCAACATCCTTTGATGGATTTTAAGCTTATTTGAAGTTTATTTATTATGATACAAAACATCCATATTATATTGAAGGTTTTGTGATATGTTTGACTGTGGATGTGTTATTTTTATACCAGTCATGGTTTATGGAGAAAGTATTGACATATCGTATGCTAGTTTTCATACGAATGTTTATGTTATGTTTAAACCTGTTCATATGAGGAATGCATTAGACTTAGTAAGTGACAGGTGAAGCCCACTACAGCTCCTCGATGCATCAGTAGGTCTCATGAGATGAACTAGTGTCTTGGCACAAGGTCGTGACAAAATTTTATTTGTATTCTTGGCACAAGGCCTTGACTATATGCTAATGATAGTCTGGCATTATGAATTCCATCATTATGAAAGTGGTTATTGATATTGCATTGATTATTCGACTAGTATAATATCCATGTGAATAAGTAAATTGAAATATTTAATTTCATTTTTTCCATATTGTGCTAAATTTCATGTTTAAAAGGCTTTTGTTTTAGTTATAAATTTCCTTAAATTTTTATGCTTATTTATGAAAGTTTCGCCTATATTGTTATCCTTACTAAGCATCTGAGCTCACCCCTTTCAATGTTTTATTTTTCCCAGGATGTGAAGAAGTATTTTATGACTGAACTACAAGGATAGTATAAGGGGATATGAGTGTGGACTATGGATACTATGATGTTTTAGTTTTTCACATTATCATGTAATGTAAGACTTAGGAATGTATCTAATACTTCCAAGGCTACTAAACTAATCGGTCATTAGAGACTTAATCTTTTATGATCATTAAAATGATACATAATAATGCACCGACTCTAGGATTCTGGGGTTGAGGCATTATAGTTGGTATCAGAGAAAGTTTAGTACAAATATTGGAAGCTATATTTAGATAAAATCTGATTAGAGCACATAAACCTAATATAAACATTGGGGATTAGTATAGAAGAACTTCCTAGAATTTTTTTATTGTAGATATTTTGTGAGTTTTCTAAGAAATACATCCCTGTCTGGATACGAACAGGTAGAGGCATCTTTGGCACAGAGGTACCAAGGGGTAAAACCCGAAAACACTGTTTTGAGATAGACTCGAATGGGAACTGGTTCACGACAATGGGTCTTGCTGCAATTTTGGTTACGACACTCTTGGGGGGATATTCTTAGGATAATTCTCATTTTCATTAAAAACCATTATGAAGGGTTTATGAGTATATAATTCCTCAAAGAAAACATTTCTATGATTATGGATTGTGTCCATAAACTGTTCAATCTGCGTTAGGTATTTTACAAGTTTGGAATTATTCATTGCAATTCATAAAATGGCCTAGTTTATGCCATTGTAGAGAAATGGAGCCCAGTAGAAGGAATGGGAACTCTAGATATACGTATGATCCAAATAGTACGAAGGATCATATCTTTCACGGTATTAAGACAACATTAAAAGGGAAATAGTCTCCCCTGTATTCTCAACATATGAAGAAATAGTATCATGTATTAATAAGATAAGTAAAGAATTCTCCGAGTACTATGGATTTGAATGGAAGCAAGAGAAGAAAAGGATGGAAGAGAGAAATATTGATAAAGGGAAGAGGGAAAAGAAGAATGTTCCCATATGTGATAACTATGGGAAGAAACACCCTAGAACTTGCCAGAACAGAATGGGAGTTTGTATTAAGTGTGGAGAAAAAGGACACCATGTACGTGACTGCAAGGGTAAGAAAAAGGTCTCAAATGTACAATGCTTCATCTGTAAGGAGTTGGGACACTACGCGAACCAATGTCCAAATCATCAGATTATTCCCCAAATGATGCTATTGGATATTAATCAAGTTATGATACTATCACATATGAGGAGGAATGATTAGTGTTCTTATGTTGTTATTAAATACTTATGTCATTTGAGTGTTGTATCAAGGATGTACTGGTTATAATAATTATGGAGTATATAAGGATTGTACAGAAATACTATTTCATTAAGGACATGACATTGTGTGGAATGAAAAAAAGTGACTCAATAGTATGTTAACTTTTTAGGAAAATATATGGTTGAGAGAATGATAAACCATAATATGGTTCTGATACTGAGGTAGTGATTTTGGAATAATATATGATTGATTTGGATAAATTATATTGGATATTTTGTACTACCTTGAAACTGATTATTTATTTTTATATTCCATCATTGTTAGAGTTTACAAAATTTTTGGATAGAAGAAATATATCTAGTAGTCTATAAGGAATAAAGGATCATGAATGTAATCAATATGGTTTTATAGTAATTTCGGATGTTGTAGTGTTTTAAAAGAATAGATGATGACGGTGTTCACATGTTATTACATGGAAAAAAGGATCTTCATTGTGTTTAACTTCCATATAAATTATGGACTGTGAGTATGGAAAGTAGAATTTTGGATAATTCTATTTTGAGTATATTTTTGAATTTCCATAAAAGGAAAACCCGGAGGTCGGGCGGCAACCTGTCGCGTCCAGCATGGCCGCGTGACTTGAACCCACAACCGAAGGCCAACAAGGGTGTATTACCTACCACTGACCCATGTGATGTACTAGATTTAATAATGTATTTTTTTAAAGGATCTGGTAGATGAATTATAAATTCAATTTTTTTGAAACCCTATACGAATAGGATAAATAGTATATTTTTTGAAGTTCTATAATCGTTTTGAGTGAAAGATGAGTTTGTGGTAGAAATTAGTTAAAGGATGGAACTCTACTTGTCAAGTATATTTTTTTTCTTCTGTTATTCTATGAAGAAATTAATTCTTAAACTTTAGGTAAGGTATCTTAAAACTAAAAATGTGTTATCCTAATACCTTTTTTTTTGTTGAACTGATGATATTTTAAACAATCATAGATTGGAGACTTTTAGGCCTACAATTCTACAATGGATTGTGATTTATGACCTCAATCACTCCCTATAAATTTTTACATTTTTTCTCTAATTATGTGTCTCTAATTTCCACCAATGTTCTCCTAATCGAGATCATAATTTGGTGGTGACTTTTTCACTCCCCTTTTTCCTCTTATTAAGACTAAATTTTATTAACCCAATTTCAGATGAGGGTTTTCCCACAAAGGTATTTTCTATTTTCAACCTTTTATTTTAGAAGAAAATTTTCAAATTGCGAGGATTCAATTTATTTAAGGAGGGAATAATGTAACACCCCATGATTTCATAGTACGTTATTTCTTCAAAGTAATTCAATAACTTTCACTACACGCAACACCGAGTTCAAGCACATCATGACTTACCAAACTAGTCGTTCAAAAGCGGTTATGAATTGTGTTAACTGAATTTTTAACTTTATATAATCCTTATAATTTTAGAATCCATATTATGAGTTTCTTAGACATAATTTAAGAACACATTCATTTTTTTAGATAAAAGAAGTATTTTTCAAAAAATGCACTTTTACCGCCTTTTAATGGTGAACCCTTATTAAATTCAATATTTGAAACTTTTATATACTAAATTTGAAAAAATAAACTTCTTCTTTAGAATTAGGACCTAAAAATCTAGTTTTGATGAATTTTTTATGTTTTTCTTATAACTTTCATATTTGGGTGAATAATGAAAAACACTAAATTTTAACTAAAAACAACTTTTTTAATCAAAATAATTTACAGTGTTAAATTAAAATTTTGAGTGGTTTTAAATTATAATTAGATTATTTTTTTACCATTTAATAAAATTTTGTTCATTGGAAATAATTTCACATTTAAACTGGACAGAAGCAAGTGTCAATCTTTTGAGAGTTATTATTTCTTAAAAACACGCTTTTTGTTTTGACAAAGAGAATTAATTTTAAATTAGTTTCTACGACTTTTGTGTTTTGAATTTAGAAAAATGGATTCCATATTTAGAATCAGGAGGTCCAAATTGTGTAAATAGGTAACTTTTATTTTAAGACATTTTGAATAATTACTTCGGTAAATATGTTATTTACCATGGTTAAAGGGTAAATCCGGTAAACAAGGGTAAAAAATAATATTATAATAATATTAAATTACCCTAACACGAGTACTACCCCTATTGGATGATACATGACTGACAATGGGCATATTTTGGTCGATTTTAGGACCCCATGGGGCCACTTTTAAGTGCTAATGACACTTTATATTAATTAAGTTAAAGTAAATACAAAAATGATACAAGCATATATCTTTTAGAAAAACAATTATTAGATAGCGTTATACATGTTATCTATCCCACTATAAATATTAATTATAAAGCTAAACATATTTCCTACATAATGATATTTTATTTATAATTTTTTTACATTTAATAATTATGTTTATTTATGATACAATGATGATGGAGTATTTTCCTTATTAATGAAAGAATGAAATAAATGGTATTATAAATGTAAAAATTAATATAATGTGAATGTTTTGATGCCATAAACTAATTTAATAGGTTAATATGACATGTTATTATTGATTAAATTAATTTACTTAGAATTAATAAAGTTTTTATGACTTTAATAAAATCAATTATTAAATAGTGTCAAAATTGACATAAAAGAGTTTTTAAAAAAATATTATATTATTAATTCATATTCTATTCCTAAAAATCAAAGGATCAGCCAAAAAACTTATATATTTATAGTTTTTTCATTAATTAACCACTTGGGGTTATATTGGAAGTATATAGTAAGTTTATTAACCATATAATATAAAAATACATAGAGACATGGTAAATGTCAATCTATATAACTTAGGGTTAAATATAAATGATAAGGTTAATATAGTGACCCAAACCTATCTAAAACCTATTGGTTGAGTGGATGTAGACCCCTACTTACCTTATCCTATAAATAAATCAATTTTTAGCCATTATAAACCGAATATGAATTTATTATAAAATAATATTTTAGGTTTTTTTCTAAGGTGCCCCTCACCCCTCTTATAAAAGGGAACTCCCTATTCTCTCTAATTCACACCTTCAAAGCCTTTTGGCTCGGCCAAACCCTGCCCAAATACCATATTCACTTCCCTAAATTCATCCTAGATTCCTTAATTTAGTCACAACTCCAACTTAGGGAGCCCTTTTGATCAAATCAAAAGGAAGAACCTGAAGAAGAGGTAAAAATCTCACCACATCTTTCATGTTCCTTTCTTATTCCACTTCATTTTTCATTGTGGTTTCCATTATAAAATAATAAATCAAGTATATTCTATATACTTTGATGTTATTATAAATATGGTATAATCAAATTCATTATCCTATCTGTCCCTTTAATGACATGTCACCATACGTGCGTACGTACGGCTTACTGTCTCCACATCGTGGTTTAATTCTTATTCAATGCATTATTATTTGGATGGGTATAATAATAATGTTTAATTCACGTAAATAATAAATATAACAAGATAATTATTCTGTTTATATGATACACCATCCAATTATATATTATTTTAACATTAAAATAATGATATTGTTGCTCGAGTGTACGTACGGACTACCGTCTCTACGAACGCAATGAGATTAATTCCCCATCGTATCAATTCAAAACTAATTTTCATTTGATGATTAAAAATAATTTTTAAGGACATAACATCATTCTTTATATGAATAATATACATCCTATTAATAACAAACACAACTTATTTAACAACTCATATAAAATAAAACGAGTAAGTGAACGCCTGAAATGACGATAATACTAAGATATTATTAACAAAACAATGTAAAAAGATCATATATAATATCATTTTAATGTATTTGATTCTTTTATAACATAAAAAAACTTATTTCACCATTATAAAAGAGGTTAACCTACCCTTTACCAAGGAAAAGTACAAGTTAAGGGTTTATTTCACAATCTCTTCATTATCTGAGGTTTTTTATACATAATTATCTACTGGGATCTCTTTATCATCCACATCCTTGTTTCTTAAAAATGTATTTCAAAACATTCTTACTATTTTTATAGATTATGGTTTAATATCAATTATACCCATGTTTGACTTTTTATGAGATGTTTATAAAGGAATCTTTCTTTCATTTTCCAAACAAGGTCCTTTTTAACATTTTCGACAAAATTAAGGTAAGAATGTCTTTTTTAACTTATATAGCGGGTGCGTCTATTTTCTTCCATTACTAAATCGTCGAAACATCCCTTACAAGCATATAATTATATTTTCAAAGTTAATGTTTTCTTTTATAATTATATGAATTTTAAATTATATTAAAAATAAGAGATATGTTTCTCCAATAGTTTTGATTTCATCTATGTCAACATCCTTTGAGGGATTTTAAGCTTATTTGAAGTTGATTTATTATGATACAAAAATTCCATATTATATTGAAGTTTTTCTGATATGGTTTAATGTGGATGTATTATTTTTATACCACTCATGATTTATGGAGAATGTATTGACATTTCATATGTTAGTTTTAATACGAATATTTATGTTATGTTTAAACCAGTTCATATGAGGAATGTGTTAGACTTAGTAAGTGACGGGTGGAGCCCACTGTAGCTCATCGATGAATTGGTAGGTCTCATGAGACAAACTAGTTTCTTGGAATAAGTCCTTGACAAAATCTTATTTGTAGTCTTGACACAAGGCCTTGACTATGTGGTTATGATAGTCTGGCACTATGCATTCCATTATTATGAAAGTGGTTATTGATATTGCATATGATTATTCGACTAGTAGAATATCCATGTGAATAAGTAAATGGAATTATTTCATTTCATTTTGTCCATATTATGCTAAAGTTCAAGTTTAAAAGGCTTTTGTTTTAATTATACATTTCCTTAAATGTTTATGCTTATTTATGAATGTTTCTGCTTTATTTTTATCCTTACTGAGCATCTGAGCTCACCCCTTTATATATTTTATTTTTCCCAGGATGTGAAGAAGTATTTTATGACTGACTTACAGGGATAGTCTAATGGGATATGAGTGTGGACTATAGAGACTATGTTGTTGTAGTTTTTTACTTTATCATGTAATATAAGGCTTATGAATGTATCTAATACATCCAAGGCTACTAAAGTAATCGGTCTTTCGAGATTTGAACATTTATTATTATGACAATGATATGTAATAATTCACCGAATCTGGGCTTCTAGGGTCGGTGCATTACAACCACCATCATGTGGTCCCCACCTCTGAAGAATTTAAAAAAAATGGAGGGATTTTAATAAAAAAACATTTCTTTTATTTTAATCCTCCATGAAAACCTGTAAAACCAGATCTTCCCCTCGGCCTACTGCAGTAGAAGTAAAGGTCTTTATAACTAAATATCGGCACTACGAGTTCCACGGTTTCCTTGGATTTCAATTCTGACCACCGGTTAAAAAGTTACAAATTCCCGCTCACATGTTAACTGAACGTACTCGAAAAATGTTTAGAAATTCATTCCGGGAACACCAGACATCAGAATCATACGCCATTAATTTTTGCAGACTTGTAATATTTCTGTATAATTATAAAAAATTACAAGAAAAAACTCAGGTCTTTACATTAACCCCACCTCAGGGATTTGCGTCCCTGAAATCCACAACACAATCTAGGGAAACAAGTGGGGGTACTAAGCAATAATCTGAGCCTCCCACTCCCATTTTCTCTCTTAGTGGTTCCCATACTACCATCGAATGTGCACCAGAGGTATCGATCACCCATGAGGGACTCTCTCCTATCGATCCTCAATATCTACTGGAACCTCCAAAATCATCTCCGCTTCCTCGATGTCAAGCTCGCCCCAGTCAATGATGTGTGAAGGATCTTTTATGTATCTCCTCAGCTAGGATACGTGGAAAACATCATGCCCCCAGTGAAAATGTGGTGGAAGAGTTAGGCGGTACGCCACCTCGCCAACTCTGTTGAGGACTTGGAAGGGTCTGATAAACATTAGAAATAACTTGCCACCCCGGCCAATTCTCCGAAAACCTCTTTTAGGTGAGACCTGTAGAAAGACATGGTCACCGTCCTCGAATGCCATTGGTCTCCATCTCCTATCAGCATAAGACTTATTGTTGCTCTATACAGTCTTCATCAACACCCAGATGATCTGCACCTTCCCTGTGATAGCCAGTACCATCTCTTGTCCCATGAGTGCTGACTCCCCTTGGTCAGTCTAGCAGAGAGGTGATCGGAAAGGACGATCATGCAATTCCTTGAATGGTGCCATACCGATATTTCAGTGATAAATATTATTGTATTAGAACCCCAACAAGGGAAATTGATCCTCCCAGTTATGGCTGAAATCAAGGATGCAAGCACGCTACATTTCCACAAGGGTCTGGATGGTCAGCTCTATCTAATAATCCATCAGAGGATGGAAGTAGATACTCAACTAAAGTTGTGTCCCAAATGCCTCCTGCAACCCCTTCCATTGTTGGGAAGTAAAACATGTATCACGATCAGAGACAATCGTAGATGGTACCCCATGAAGCCTTACAATATTTTGTATGTAGAGGCATCCCAATCCCTCTATTGACCCCTGGTCTCTGAAAGGTAGGAAGTGGGATAACTTGGTGAGTCTGTCAATGATCACCCAGATAGAATCATTACCCCTGGACGTGCGTCGAAGTCCTATCATGAAGTCAATGGAAATTCAATCACAGTTTCACTCTAGAACATCTAGTGGAAAAGCTAAGCCTGCTGGAACCTGATGCTTTTAATTCACTTGCTGACAAGTGAGTCACTATGAGACAAACTATACCACTACTTTCTTCATTCCTGGAAACCAGGGATGATTTCGACGGTCCTGGTACATCTTCTCCACTCCTAGATGTACCACTAGAGGGTTTGTATGCAACTCCCTCAACACTTCATCCCATAGCACCACTGGTACCATAGTACGTCCTCTAAAGAGGATTATGTGCTTCCCACCTTTAGAAAATCCATCAGGTTCCTGTCCTGTGGATATATAAGAAAATTGAGCCTCACAATCAGTGTCCCTAAGATGTGCATCTCTAAATTGCAGAAGGAGTGGGGGAGTGACTTTCAGAGATTGAAGATAATTTTCTCCATCTCTAACCACATAGGATATTCACAAAGTGGTTAACTAATTCATCAACTCACTCAAAAATGGTATATCAAATATCATGTTGTGTTCATCTGCTACTATGTTCCCCTTCCCAGGAGTATAGACTATCATGAAGTCATAGTCCTAGAGGAACTCAAACCAACATCATTGTCTCAGGTTGAGGTCCTTCTGGGAGAAGCTATACCTGATACACTTGTGATCAGCGTATACTGTAAAACGTTCTCCCATCATGTAATTTTGCCACATATTCAAGGTGAATACCACAGCTTCCAACTCCAGGTCATGGGTAGAATAGTTTTTCTCATGTTGTCTTAGATGTCGAGAACCATGCGCGATCACTGCTCACTCCTGTATCAAGACACAACCGAATCTGGTCCCTGATGTGTTGCAGTAGACTACGTACCCAACTACCTCCTCTAGTAGCCTCTAGATGGGGCCACTCGTCAGTCTCTGCCTTAGCTCCTGGAAACTCCGCTGGCTTTTATAAAACCACACTAAGGGTTTCCTCTTCTTCTTCATCGCTGACAAGGGTTCCACAAATATGGAAAAGTTAGGAACAAACTATAGCGACCCGGCCTTTTCTTACTTTACTATTACATCATTTCAAATATAAACAACATAATATTATTACACATGGAGGATCTAGAGGTTTAGTGTCTTGGGAAAACTAGGACAATACATAACAAATACAACATCAAGCATAAACATTTATTTAATTTCTTCTTCACTAGCTTCTTAGTGGAACTTGTCCTCCCCTTAGTACATGTAGCCACCTGAGGATATACATCAAAAGGGGTGAGATAAAAGCCAAGTAATAGGATAGATAAGAACAATATATCATGGGGTGAGTATAGTCATGACATGGGCAAAGAATCATGAACATGAGAGGAGCATAAATAATAGACTTGAAATGTGGCAATGCATAAAAATGAAACATCATGTCTTAGTGGTTAACTACCACACATACTTGTGAAAAATTATAGCATCATTTTTACACATCATTTCACATTTACTCATGAGATTCATCACTTTACCCAATGCATTGGAGCGCTGTATAATTCCGGGCGCACCCATCACATTTAACCATTCATATTGCGCTATATAATTCCGGGCACACCCGTCACATCATAACATTATCATTATCATGATTTCCACATAGAACACATATAAAACATGTACATAAATAACCCATGTAAAGGAATGGTTTTCATCTCATAATAACACATTCATAAGCTTTGGGTTTCCAAAAGAAAGAGGGAACACATACTTGATACAAGAACCATCAACCTTGAATGAGAGGTAAAAGGTGAGATCTTGAAAGAAGAGTTCTTTTGGAAAACCTTTTGATGGCCATAAAAACCAGTGAAAAACATGTATATCCCAGAAAAGTAAAGGAAATGGTGAAAAATTGATCTTTGAGGAGTAACCATATCAAAAATGTAGTGAAAGAGGGAGAACCCGAAGGAGGAAAATTGGGTTTGAGATTTCCCCTTACCTTGTACTCGAATGCCTCTTTCTCTTTAATGTCCTGTATAATGACATTATATTCATTAATTAGAAATCCAGAACAATTTTTAAATTAATAGGTTTCATTATGGTTTCATTATGTTATATTGTGTTCCTTTGGATGACTTATATAGTTTAAAAACATTTTTCGGGGATGTTCGTTTTTATGGTTTTCTTGAACGGTCCACTTGTATTCTAAAATTGATGATTGGGTAGATCATGGGTAAACATCCAGAACTGATATTACATGTAATTAATGATATTACAGAAGCTTGAATGATTTTATAATGTGTTATATTATATCCAAGTCGATAAATCATTAGATAAAAATTTAATGATGGTTATTTGGGTTAATTTGAGCGGTTTTTGGATCACAACGATCTTGTTTTAACATTTAACTTAGTAATAAGGAAATAGGTTCTTTCCAGAACTTAAAATAGAACATAATACATATAAAATATTCTGTTTCAACCATAAAAACGGTTTCATGACCATATTGAAGGTAGAAATGGAAGAAGATAGGATGTTGTTTTTGAAGGTGATAAATTTAACACCTCATGAACAACGTTCTCTTTAATAAAATAAATGGAAGAGGGAAGGGGTTTGGGGTGATATAATATACCATTAGAATCATAATATTACATTATATGTATAATACTGTAGTTACAAAACAGTTTGGATGAATATAGGTAGGGAGAGATCAAGAAAGGAACTTGAACATGAAAAGAAATTAAAGGAGAAGAGGGAGAGAAATTACCTTTAGAATCCTCCTCTTAAGAACCACCTTAAAGGCCTATGCTTGGTATTCTGATGAAACCAGAAGCTTTTAGACATGGGGGATGATCTAGGGAAGGTTTTTGGGCAGAGTTTAGAGAAGGCTTGGAGCTTGAGAGGTGTGAGGAAAAGAGGGAGTGAAGGGTGGCTTTTATAGTGGAGGGGAGAGGGGTTTCCTTAATATAAAATTGATTAGTTTATTAATTTCACCTAAGACAAGGAATAGTGAGTATTGGATGACTAAGAATAGTAAAAAAAGCATGTGAGTTCGGGATTTGGGTGCTTACATCACTTGTGATGTCAGGAATAGTGGGTTTTAATTAAAATGTATTTATATGGTAAATTAATGTATTTTACTATTCACCAAAAATTCAAGTATCTCAGAAAAATCCCAAAACATTAACCCAACCATTTTTCGACGTGTAGAATCCAAAAATGAATTCCATTTTTCAAAAATAATTTTCTAACTATTATTAATTTAATAATTAATAAAAATCATAATTTACTTAAAAAAAAGTTTTTAAGATTAATACTGAATTTATAATTCTTTCAAAAATTACGTAGGGTCTTATAAAATTATCTAAAAACTATTATACATTGATTCAATAATTTATGAATACATTACAGGAAAATAAATATTCTTTTAAATTAATTAATTAATTATAATTAATTATTTATGACTTATAAAATACCAAAAATGTTTACTAAGGTCAAATTGTCACTTTCTAAGATGTCTAAATTTTATTTTATTATTCATAGGAAATGTTACTCTTATTTACTATTCATAAGGTTCATATTACTATTCATAAGGGTATGTTACTATTCATAAGGTTATGTTACTATTCACCAAAAATTATTTTTTTCATTAGACTCAAAAAACTGTCTTGAACACAACCGTGTATGTCGGATTTTTAAAATTCCAAACATAGGGGTGACAAAATTATGTTTAAAGCTCACTTATCACTTAGTAGTTCATTATTTTGTGTTTTTATGACATAGATATAAGAAGGGAATTTTCTATTGAAATACTTTGGGTCGTTACATTCTTCCCCCCTTAAGAAATTTCGCCCCCGAAATTTCACTTTACACAAACAGGTGAGGGTACTTCTCATTCATTACCTGTCCGGGATCCCACCATTTTCTAAAATAGAAAAGGATAGAAAAAAACATAAGTAAACAAGTCATGAATAACTTATTCATTTAATCAATTATACCAAAAACAAAACATATGGGATCCCTAGGTAAATATTCTTGTGTAAGTGTTTGTACTTATCCTTATGCTAGAGGTTTTCTCTTGGGTTTACTAATCCTAATTCCCAGATTAACTAAACCTCCCTCTGATACCAACTATAGTGACCTGGCCTTTTCTTACTTTACTATTACATAATTTCAAAGATAAACAACATAATAGTATTACACATGGAGGATCCAGAGGTTTAGTGTCTTGGGAAAACTAGGACAATACATAACAAATACAACATCAAGCATAAACGTTTATTTAATTTCTTCTTCACTAGCTTCTTAGTGGCCCTTGTCCTCTCCTTAGTACATGTAGCCACCAGAGGATATACATCAAAAGGGGTGAGCTAAAATCCCAGTAAGAGGATAGATAAGAACAATATATCATGGGGTGAGCATAGTCATGACAAGGGCAAAGAATCATGAACATGAGAGGAGCATAAATAATAGACTTGAAATGTGGCAATGCATAAAAATGAAACATCGTGTCTTAGTGGTTAACTACCACACATACTTGTGAACAAAGCTAGAATCATGTTCACACATCATTTCACATTTACTCATGAGATTCATCACTTTACCCAATGCATTGGAGCGCTGTATAATTCCGGGCGCACCCGTCACATTTAAACATTCATATTGTGCTATATAATTCCGGGCACACCCGTCACATCATAACATTATCATTATCATGATTTCCACATAGAACACATATCAAACATGTACATAAATATCCCATGGAAAGGAATGGGTTTCATCTCATAATAACACATTCATAAGCTTTGGGTTCCCAAAAGAAAGAGGGAACAACATACTTGATACAAGAACCATCAACCTTGAATGAGAGGTAAAAGGTGAGATCTTGAAAGAAGAGTTATTTTGGAAAACATTTTTATGGACATAAAAACCAGTGACAAACATTTATATCCCAGAAAACTAAAGGAAATGATGAAAAAATGATCTTTGAGGAGTAACCATATCTAAAATGGAGTGAAAGAGGGAGAACCCAAAGGAAGAAAATTGGGTTTGAGATTTCCCCTTACCTTGTACTCGAATGCCTCTTTCTCTTTAATGTCATGTATAATGACATTATATTCATTAATTAGAAATCTAGAACCATGTGTACATTAATAGGGTTCATTCTGGTTTCATTATGTTATATTATGTTCCTTTGGATGACTTATAGAGTTTAAAAACATTGTTCGGGGATGTTCGTTTTTATGGTTTTCTTGAACGGTCCACTTGTATTCTTAAATTGATGTTTGGGTAGATCATGGGTAAAAATCCAGAACTGATATTACATGTAATTAATGATATTACAGAAGCTTTAATGATTTTATAATGAGTTATATTAGATCCAAGTGGACGAATCATTAGATAAAAATTTAATGATGGTTATTTGGGTTAATTTGAGCGGTTTTTGGATCACAACGATCTTGTTTTAACATTTAACTTATTAATAAGGACATAGGTTATTTCCAGAACATAAAATAGAACATAATACATATAAAATATTCTGGTTCAACCATAAAAATGGTTTCATGACCATATTGAAGGTAGAAATGGAAGAAGAGATCATGTTGTTTTTGAAGGTGATAAATTTAACACCTCATGAACAACGTTCTCTTTAATAAAATAAATAGAAGAGGGAAGGGGTGTGGGGTGATATAATATACCATTAGAATCATAAGATTACATTATATGTATAATACTAGAGTGACAAAACAGATGAAGATAGGTAGGGAGAGATCAAGAAAGGAACTTGAACTTGAAAGGAAATTAAAGGAGAAGAGGGAGAGAAGTTACCTTTAGAATCCTCCTCTTAAGAACCTCCTTAAAGGCCTATGCTTGGTCTTTTGATGAGACCAGAAGCTTTTGGAAGTGGGGGATGATCTAGGGAAGGTTTTTGGGCAGATTTTAGAGAAGTCTTGGATCTTTGGAGGTGTGAGGAAAAGAGGGAGTGAAGGGTGGCTTTAATAGTGAAGGGGAGAGGGGTTTCCTTAATATAAAATTGATTAGTTTATTAATTTCACCTAAGACAAGGAATAGTGAGTCTTGGATGACTAAGAATAGTAAAAAAAGCATGTGATTTCTGTATTTGGGTGCTTACATCACTTTTTATGTCAGGAATAGTGGGTTTTAATTAAAATGTATTTATATGGTAAATTAATGTATTTTACTATTCACCAAAATTTCAAGTATCTCAGAAAAATCCCCAAACTTTACCCCAACCATTTTTCGATGTGTAGAATCAAAAAATGAAGTCCATTTTTCAAAAATAGTTTTCTAAATATTATTAATTTAATAATTAATAAAAATCATAATTTACTTAAAAACAGCTTTTAAGATTAAAACTGAATTTATAGTTCTTTCAAAAATTACGTAGGGTCGTATAAAATTATCTAAAAACTATTATACATTGATTAAATAATTTATGAATACATTACAGGAAAATAAATATTCTTTTAAATTAATTAATTTGTAACGCCCCGACCCCAGCTACCCAGAGTCGGTGCATTACTTCGTAACATTGGCATGATCACAAGAAAGATCAAATCTCAAAAGACCGATTGGTTTAGTAGCCTTGGAAACACTAGATATATTCATAAAGTTTTACATTACATTTCAAAGTGAAAAACTACTAAAACAACAAAGTCTTCAAATCCACACTATTAACCCCTCATAATATCCCTGCAAGTCAATCATAATTTACTTCTTCACTACCTGGGAAAAATAAAACATAGAAAAGGGGTGAGCTCAAATGCCCAGTAAGGATAACAATATAGCGGAACATTCAAAATAAGCATAAACATTTAAGGCAATGAATTACTAAAACAAAAGCCTTTTAAACATGAACTTCAACATAGTATGGAAAAAGTAAAATGAAATAATTCCATTTACTTATTCACATGGATATTCTACTAATCGAATAATCACATGCAAAATCAATAACCACTTTCATAATGTTGGAATGCATAATGCTAAACTTTAATTACTTTTCAAGGCCTCGTCCCAAGACCTTGGGGCTAACTATAACCGGATCCCAACCCGGAGTGCCTCTAATAACCGGACACCAACCCGGAGTGCCTCTAATAACCGAACACCAACCCGGAGTGCCTCTAATAACCGGACACAAACCCGGAGTGCCTCTAATAACCGGACACCAACCCGGAGTGCCTCTAATAACCGGACACCAACCCGGAGGGCTTACTTTTACCAGTCCCTAACCTGGAGGGATTACTTTTACCAGTCCCCAACCTGGAGGGCTTACTTTTACCAGTCCCCAACCTGGAGGGCTTACTTTAACCAGTCCCCAACCTGGAACATACTTGTCCAACACATTCATATGAAGTAAAGATTGAAATATAACATAAACATTCTTATTGGAACTAGCATACGAAATGTCAATACTTTCACCATAAACTATGAATGGTATGAAAATAGCACATCCACAGTCAAACATATCACAAAACCTTCAAAACAATATAGAAGATTTGTATCATAATAAATCAACTTCAAATAATCTTAAAACCCATCAAAGGATGTTGACATAGATGAAATCAAAATTCTTTTTAAAGAAATATCTCCTTTTATTTTGAAATAATTTAAGATCCATATAAAATAAAACATTTTCTTTGAAAATATTCTTATAAGCTTGTAAGGGAAGCTTTGAAGATTTTATAACGGCGAAAAATAGCCGCACCCGCCGTATATGTTAAAAAAAACATTCTTACCTTAATTCTGTCAAAAAGGTTAAAAAGGACCTTGTTTTGAAAACGACCGAAAGATTCCTTTATAAACCACTTATAAAAGTCAAAAATGGTATAAATGACTTTAACTCATATTCTAGTAAATAGTAAAAATGTTTTGAAATACATTTTTAAGAAACATGGATGTGGATGATAAAGAGATCCCAGTAGATTATTACATATAAAAAACCTCGGATAATGAAGAGATTGTGAAATAACCCTTACCTTGTACTTTTCCTTGGTTGGGGTAGGTAAACCTCCTGTATAATGGTGAAATAATTGTTATTAAATTATAAAAGAATCATATACATTAATATGATATCATATATGATCTTTTAATATTGATTTGATAATATCTTAGTATTATCGTCGTTTCGTGTGTTAACTTACTCGTTTTCTTTTATATGTTTTGTTACATAAGTCATGTTTGTTGTATCTTATTCATATCCAGAATGATATCAAGTCCTTAAACATAATTTTTAAATCATTAAATGATAATTATACTTGAATGGATACGATGGAGAATGAATCTCATCGCGTTCGTGGAGACGGTAGTCCGTACGTACGCACGAACGCTACTTCCATTTAATTTTTATTTTAAAAGAATCGAATCCAAATGATACATAGGTATATTACTATTCCAGTATAATATAATATTTTATATATGTTACTTAAGTTCATTAACACCATCCTTTATACGTTCCATGTGTGGTATGAACGAGTCATATCATTTTAAGGGGGCGGTAGTCCGCACTTCCTCAAATGAAATTATCGTATGTATATACAACATGAAACGAATAATGGTATGAAATAAAATGGAATTACAGAAGCTTATATATAAAATATATATCATTAATATCATATTTAATTACAGTTCCATCATAATGGCCACCATGAGAGGCGGTAAGATGTATTTGAACAATCATCGTTTCGTGAGGCGTTAGTTTTCCATCCACAGAAACATTATGTTCATCATCCATTAGATGGAGTTGTGTGTATGTGTAGTTTGAATCCTTCTTATAACAACATCCTAGTATATTGATGATACTGGTGTTGTTACAAAAGAAATGAAATAAAAAGAGTTTGGGGGTTGGAGAAGCAAAATAAATGAAAATAATTTAAGAGAAATTGTTACCTTTAATTTAGGTAACTCACTTTGGTTGGAACCAAAGGACTTCTTGAAATGCTTTCTGCCTAAGGGTAAGCTTCAAGGAGGAGGATAGGGATGTGGGGAGCTTAGTTGGGCAGAGTTTGGACGAGCCAAGTGTCTTGAGAGGTGTGAGGAATGAGTAGAAGTGGTCTCCTTTTATAAGGGAGAGGAGGGGCTCTTTAGGAAAGTGTGAAAGTATTACTTTATAATATATTTGTATTCGTTTTATAATGGTCCAAAAATCATTGAGGTCTAAGATAAGATGACTCATATTCTAAATAACATCAACCAATAAGAATTGGACAGGTTTTAGATAATATTTTAATCATTATAAGCTTATTTATTTAAATGATTTATTAATGAGGTAAACATTGCATCATTATTGTGTCATTAATAATTTAAATTATTTGATGTCTAAAAATTATAAATAAAATATCATTATGTAGGAAATATGTTTATCTTTCTAATGAATATTTATAATCGAAAATCCAACATGTATAACCCTATGTAAAAATTGTTCTTCTAAAAGATGTAAGCTTATGCCATTTTTATTTTTATTTTAACTTTATTAATATAATGTGTCATTATCACTTACAAGTGGATCCATGGGGTCCCAAAACAGACCCAAAGATTCCCATGGTCGACCATGTATCAACCAATAGGGTTAAGACACGTTTTAGGGTAATTTAGTATTATTATAATATTATTTTTTAACCCTTATTTACCGGATTTACCCTTTAACCATGGTAAATAAAATATTTACCGCAGTAATTATTCAAAATGTGTAAAAATAAAATTTACCTATTTACATAATTTGGACATCCTGATTCCAAATATGGAATCCATTTTCCTAAATTCAAAACACAGAAGTGGCAGAAATTAATTTAAAATTAATTCCCGCTGTCAAAACAAAAAGCGTGTTTTTAAGAGGTAATAACTATCAAAAGATTGACACTTGTTTATGTTCGGTTTAATTGTAAAATTATATCCAATGACCAAAATTATATTAAATGGTAAAAATATATTCTAAATATACTTTAAAACCACTCAAATTCACAATTTATCACTATTAATTATTTTGATTAAAAAAGTTGTTTTTAATTAAAATTTAGTAATTTTCACTATTCATCAAAATATGAAAGTTATCCGAAATGTACCAAAATTTCACCCTAGGATAATTTTGATATTCCTAATCCAAAAATGAAGTCCATTTTCAAATATAAAATATATATAATTTCAAAAATTAGGTATTAGTATTCCCAACGGCTAGTTTAATTAGTTGTGGTGTGTGTTAGAACTCGAGGTTGCGTACAACACACGCTATCGCATTATTCGAAGGGAAACGTACCGTGGAAGCTTGGGGTGTTACATTCTCCCCTCCTTCAAATAATTGCGTCCTCGCAATTTCTAGAATACTTATTACATGAAAAGACTCGGGTGGTTCTTCATCATAAGTTTCTCGGGTTCCCACGTTGCCTCTTCCATCTTATGGTTTCTCCACAAAACTTTTACCAGACGCGTCGTCCGGTTTCTCAGAACTTGTTCTCTTGTATCAAGAATCCTGACGGGCTCTTCACAATAGGAAAGATCAGGTTCCAGTTCTAATTCCTCATAGGTGAGTACATGCGTTGGGTCAGGCATGTATTTTCTCAACAGAGATACGTGGAACACATCGTGAACTTTGGAGAGACTTGGCGGCATTGCCAATCGGTAAGCTACAGCCCCAATTCGTTCTAGAATTTCGAAAGGTCCGATGTACCTGGGACTCAATTTACCTTTCTTACCAAAACGTATGACTCCCTTCCATGGAGATACCTTTAGGAAAACATGATCACCGACCTGAAATTCCAAATCCTTCCTTCGATTATCGGCATAGCTCTTCTGCCTACTTTGAGCTGCTTTGATGTGATTTTGGATTACCTTCACCTTTTCCACCGTTTCCTCCACCAGTTCTGGGCCTACAAGTTTTCTTTCACCAACGTCATCCCAACAGGTTGGTGTACGACATCTCTTTCCGTATAATGCTTTATATGGTGCCATCTGAATACTCTAATGGAAGCTATTGTTATAGGAAAATTTTACTAGTGGTAAATATTGATCCCACATCGAAAAATGAATTAATGAGGCCTCTATTTAAAATAAAGAGTGGAAAGTATGAAGATTACCGAAAATAACACATACTAGGGTTCCATGTAGGAAAATATGGATATGGAAGAGAAATCTTACCATCAATTATCTGATGGAGAGTGGTAGAGAACATGGCTATGAAAAGGCCAACAATCCCAAAGCCATGAATTAGTGATGATTTAAGGTACCATCTAGGACAACATTTTTGTTCTAAGTTCCTTTTATTAATGTTGAGGAATATATTTATGAGATTGGCTAAGATCATAAGGAGATATACTTACTTTATAATTAGAGTTTTATCCATTAATAAATTTCTACCACAAACTCATCTTTCACTCTAAAAGATAATAGAATGTAATTTTTTTATTTATACTATTCGTACAGGGTTCCAAAATAAATGAATTTATAATTCATCTACCAGATCTTTAAAAAAACAACATTATTTAATCCAGGACATCTCGTGGGCCAGTGGTAGGTGATACACCCTTGTCGCTCTTCGGTTGCGGGTTCAAGTCTCGCAGCCTTACCGGACGCGACGGGTTGCCGCCCGACCTCCGGGTTGTCCTTTTATGGAAATCCAAAATAATCCAAACTAGAACTATCCAAAATACTTCTATCCAAACTCACAGTCCAACATTTATAAGGAAGGTAAACATAATATAGATCCTTTTTACCCCGTAATAGCATATGAATACCTTCATCATGTATTACCATATTCCTTATTGATTACATTCATGTTCCCTTATTCCATATAGAATGCTGGATATACTTCATTAATCCAAAAATGTTTTAAACCCCAACAATGATGGAATATACAAATCATTAATCAGCTTCAAGGTAGTCAATAATATCCAATATAATTTATCCAAATCAATCATGTATTATTCTAAAATCACCACCTCGGTATCTGAACCATATTATGGTTTATCTTTCTCTCAACCATATATTTTCCAAACATTTAACCTGCTACTGAGTCACTTTTCTTTGTTCCACACCATCTCAAGTCCTTAATGAAATAGTACTGCAGTACAATCCTTATATACTCCATAATTATTATAACAAGTACATTGTTGATACAACACTCAATTGATATAATCAACATAATAACTCTAATCATTCCTCTTCATCTGTGGTAGTATCATAACTTGATTATTATCCAATAGCATCATTTGCGGCATAGTCTGATGACTGGGACATAGGTTCGCGTAGTGTCCAAACTCCTTGCAAATGAAGCATTGTACATTTGAAACCATTTTCTTACCCTTGCAGTCATGTACTTTGTGCCCTTTTCCTCCACACTTATAACAAACTCCCATTCCTTTCAGGCAAGTTCCAGGGTGTTTCTTTCCACAGTTACCACATATGGGAAAATTCTTCTTTTCCCTCTTCCCTTTATCTATCTTTCTCTCTTCTATCCTTTTCTTCTCTTGCTTCCCTTCAAAGACATAGGACTCAGTAAACTCTTTACTTATCTTATCAACACATGATATTATTTCTTCATATGATGATAATACATGGGAGACTATTTCTCTTATCAATTCTAGCTTAAAACCATGAAAGATATGATCCTTCCTTCTCTTTGGATCATGTGCATTTCTGGAGTTCTCATTCCTTCTACTGGGCGCCATTTCTAAACAATGGCATAAACTAGATCAGTTTATGAATCAAAATACATAATCCCATACTTATAAAACACTTAACATAAATTGAACTATTTATGGATATAATCCATAATCATAAGAATGTTTTCTTTGAGGAAGTATATACTCATAATCCCTTCAAAATGATTTGTAAAGAAAATGAGAGTTATCCTATGCATATCCCCCGGGAGTGTCGTAACCAAGAGTGCAGCAAGGCCCGTTGTCGTGCACCAGTTCCCGTTCGAGTCTAGCTCAAAGCGGTGTTTTCGGGTTTTACCCCTAGGTACATCTGTGCCAGAGCCGCCTCTACCTGCTCGTATCCAGACAGGGATGTATTTCTTGGAAAACTCACAAAATCTCTACAATACCAAAATTCTAGGAAGTTCTTTTATACTAATCCTCAAAGTTCATCTTAGGTCTACGTGCTCTAATTAGAGTTTATCTAAATCTAGCTTCCAATGTTTGTACTAAACTTCCTCTGATACCAACTGTAACGCCCCGACCCCAGCTACCCAGAGTCGGTGCATTACTTCGTAATATTGGCATGATCACAAGAAAGATCAAATCTCGAAAGACCGATTGGTTTAGTAGCCTTGGAAACACTAGATATATTCATAAAGTTTTACATTACATTTCAAAGTGAAAAACTACTACAACAACAAAGTCTTCATATCCACACTATTAACCCCTCATAATATCCCTGCAAGTCAATCATAATTTACTTCTTCACTACCTGGGAAAAATAAAACATATAAAAGGGGTGAGCTCAAATGCCCAGTAAGGATAACAATATAGCGGAACATTCAAAATAAGAATAAACATTTAAGGCAATGAATTACTAAAACAAAAGCCTTTTAAACATGAACTTCAACATAGTATGGAAAAAGTAAACTGAAATAATGCCATTTACTTATTCACATGGATATTCTACTAATCGAATAATCACATGCAAAATCAATAACCACTTTCATAATGTTGGAATGCATAATGCTAAACTTTAATTACTTTTCAAGGCCTCGTCCCAAGACCTTGGGGATAACTGTAACCGGAACCCAACCCGGAGTGCCTCTAATAACCGGACACCAACCCGGAGTGCCTCTAATAACCGAACACCAACCCGGAGTGCCTCTAATAACCGGACACCAACCCGGAGTGCCTCTAATAACCGGACACCAACCCGGAGTGCCTCTAATAACCGGACACCAACCCGGAGGGCTTACTTTTACCAGTCCCTAACCTGGAGGGCTTACTTTTACCAGTCCCCAACCTGGAGGGCTTACTTTTACCAGTCCCCAACCTGGAGGGCTTACTTTAACCAGTCCCCAACCTGGAACATACTTGTCCAACACATTCATATGAAGTAAAGATTGAAATATAACATAAACATTCTTATTGGAACTAGCATACGAAATGTAAATACTTTCACCATAAACTATGAATGGTATAAAAATAGCACATCCACAGTCAAACATATCACAAAACCTTCAAAACAATATAGAAGTTTTGTATCATAATAAATCAACTTCAAATAATCTTAAAACCCATCAAAGGATGTTGACATATATGAAATCAAAATTCTTTTTAAAGAAATATCTCCTTTTATTTTGAAATAATTTAAGATCCATATAAAATAAAACATTTTCTTTGAAAATATTCTTATAAGCTTGTAAGGGAAGCTTTGAAGATTTTATAACGGCGAAAAATAGCCGCACCCGCCGTATATGTTAAAAAAACATTCTTACCTTAATTCTGTCAAAAAGGTTAAAAAGGACCTTGTTTTGAAAACGACCGAAAGATTCCATTATAAACAACTTATAAAAGTCAAAAATGATATAAATGACTTTAACTCATATTCTAGTAAATAGTAAAAATGTTTTGAAATACATTTTTAAGAAACATGGATGTGGATGATAAAGAGATCCCAGTAGATTATTACATATAAACAACCTCGGATAATGAAGAGATTGTGAAATAACCCTTACCTTGTACTTTTCTTTGGTTGGGGTAGGTAAACCTCCTGTATAATGGTGAAATAATTGTTATTAAATTATAAAAGAATCATATACATTAATATGATATCATATATTATCTTTTAATATTGATTTGATAATATCTTAGTATTATCGTCGTTTCGTGTGTTAACTTACTCATTTTATTTTATATGTTTTGTTACATAAGTCATGTTTGTTGTATCTTATTCATATACAGAATGATATCAAGTCCTTAAACATCATTTTTAAATCATTAAATGATAATTATACTTGAATGGATACGATGGAGAATGAATCTCATCGCGTTCGTGGAGACGGTAGTCCGTACGTACGCACGAACGCTACTTCCATTTAATTTTTATTTGAAAAGAATAGAATCCAAATGATACATACGTATATTACTATTCCAGTATAATATAATATTTTATATATGTTACTTAAGTTCATTAACACCATCCTTTATACGTTCCATGTGTGGTATGAACGAGTCATATCATTTTAAGGGGGCGGTAGTCCGCACTTCCTCAAATGAAATTATCGTATGTATATACAACATGAAACGAATAATGGTATGAAATAAAATGGAATTACAGAAGCTTATATATAAAATATATATCATTAATATCATATTTAATTACAGTTCCATCATAATGGCCACCATGAGAGGCGGTAAGATGTATTTGAACAATCATCGTTTCGTGAGGCGTTAGTTTGCCATCCACAAGAACATTATGTTCATCATCCATTAGATGGAGTTGTGTGTATGTGTAGTTTGAATCCTTCTTATAACAACATCCTAGTATATTGAGGATACTGGTGTTGTTACAAAAGAAAGGAAATAAAAAGAGTTTGGGGGTTGGAGAAGCAAAATAAATGAAAATAATTTAAGAGAAATCGTTACCTTTAATTTAGGTAACTCACTTTGGTTGGAACCAAAGGACTTCTTGAAATGCTTTCTGCCTAAGGGTAAGCTTCAAGGAGGAGGAGAGGGATGTGGGGAGCTTATTTGGGCAGAGTTTGGACGAGCCAAGTGGCTTGAGAGGTGTGAGTAATGAGTAGAAGTGGTCACCTTTTATAAGGGAGAGGAGGGGCTCTTTAGGAAAGTGTGAAAGTATTACTTTATAATATATTTGTATTCGGTTTATAATGGTCCAAAAATCATTGAGGTCGAAGATAAGATGACTAATATTCTAAATAACATCAACCAATAAGAATTGGACAGGTTTTAGATAATATTTTAATCATTATAATCTTATTTATTTAAATGATTTATTAATGAGGTAAACATTGCATCATTATTGTGTCATTAATAATTTAAATTATTTGATGTCTAAAAATTATAAATAAAATATAATTATGTAGGAAATCTTTTTATCTTTCTAATGAATATTTATAATCGAAAATCCAACATGTATAACCCTATGTAAAAATTGTTCTTCTAAAAGATGTAAGCTTATTCCATTTTTATTTTTATTTTAACTTTATTAATATAATGTGTCATTATCACTTACAAGTGGATCCATGGGGTCCCAAAACAGACCCAAAGATGCCCATGGTCGACCATGTATCAACCAATAGGGTTAAGACACGTTTTAGGGTAATTTAGTATTATTATAATATTATTTGTTTAACCCTTATTTACCGGATTTACCCTTTAACCATGGTAAATAAAATATTTACCGCAGTAATTATTCAAAATGTGTAAAAATAAAAGTTACCTATTTACATAATTTGGACATCCTGATTCCAAATATGGAATCCATTTTCCTAAATTCAAAACACAGAAGTGGCAGAAATTAATTTAAAATTAATTCCCGCTGTCAAAACAAAAAGCGTGTTTTTAAGAGGTAATAACTATCAAACGATTGACACTTGTTTATGTTCGGTTTAATTTTAAAATTATGTCTAATGACCAACATTATATTAAATGGTAAAAATATATTCTAAATATACTTTAAAACCACTCAAATTCACAATTTATCACTATTAATTATTTTGATTAAAAAAGTTGTTTTTAATTAAAATTTAGTAATTTTCACTATTCATCAAAATATGAAAGTTATCCGAAATGTACCAAAATTTCACCCTAGGCTAATTTTGATATTCCGAATCCAAAAATGAAGTCCATTTTCAAATATAAAATATATATAATTTCAAAAAGTAGGTATTAGTATTCACAACGGCTAGTTTAATTAGTTGTGGTGTGTGTTAGAACTCGAGGTTGCGTACAACACACGCTATCGCATTATTCGAAGGGAAACGTACTGTGGAAGCTTGGGGTGTTACATAATTAATTATAATTAATTATCTATGACTTATAAAATACCAAAAACTTTTACTAAGGTCAAATTGTCACTTTCTAAGATGTCTAAATTTTATTTTATTATTCATAGGTAATGTTACTCTTATTTACTCTTCATAAGGTTCATATTACTATTCATAAGGGTAGGTTACTATTAATAAGGGTATGTTACTATTCATCAAAAATTATTTTTGTTTCATTAGACTCCAAGAACTGTCTTGAACACAACCGTGTATGTCGGATTTTTTAAATTCCAAACATAGGGGTGACAAAATTATGTTTAAAGTTCACTTATCATTTAGTAGTTCATTATTTTTTGTTTTTATGACATAGATATAAGAAGGGAATTTTCTATTGAAATACTTTGGGCCGTTACACAAACCTCCGGTTTAAACCGGCCAAACCCAGGAAACTCTGCACCTCTGTCACACTCCTGGGTGGCTCCCAAGAAAACACAACCGCAATCTTCACTGGATCCACCATATCTCCAGCCTCCGAGATAACATGTACCAGGAAGTGAACCTATCAGATCCAAAACTTTCCCTTCGAGAGCTTACCATACAGCCGGTTCTCTTGGAGTATGTCCAAAACTATCTGCAGATGATAGGCATGCTCCTCCTCTGTAGCTGAGTATACTAGGATGTTTTTGATGAAGACTACCACAAAGTGATCAAGGTGTGGCTGGAAGATTCTATTCATGAGTTCTATGAACACTACTGGGGCATTGGTCATGCTGAATGGCATATCCAAGAACTCATAATGGTCATACCGACATTTTAAGGCTGTCTTCTCAACATCCTTGTCTCGTACCCTGAGATGTTGATAACCTGATCTGAGTTTTATCTTTGAAAACCACTGATCTCCCTTCAGCTGATCAAAAATATCGTCAATCCTTGGTAGCGGGTACTCGTTCTTCACCATCCCCTAGTTCAGGAACCTATAGTCCACACAGAATCTTAAACTCCCATCTACCTTTTTGGCGAACAAAATCGGGGTTGCCCAAGGAGAAACACTGGGCTTAATGAACCCCTTTCTTTACAGGTCCTCCAACTGTACCTACAGCTCAGGAATCACCATGAGAGCCATCTGATATGCTAGTGTAGATATCAGTTTCACCCCGGGGCACAAGTCGATATAAAATTACACCTTTCTATGAGGAGGTAGACCTGAAATATCATTAGGGAAAACATCAGCATACTGGTCCACCACTACAAGATGGCTTAGACTCTCAAGATCAACCACTCTGATGGTAAGGCTAGCCAAATGGTGTGTGATTGGCTACACCCTCCTTTGGGAAGGTCCATCCTATGATTCAAAGGTTCCCTTCTCGCTGGTGAAGGAAAACCTGGAGCCATCCTCACAGACACACCACACATATCACCTAATACAGTTGATCTGAGCATAGACTATAGATAAACCATCCATACCCAAGATGTCTTTGTAAGGCCGCGACGCCACCACTAAAATATCCAAGCCGAAGCTCTCACCTCTTAGAGTAAGCTCACACTACGAAACTAGTGTGTAATCATCAAATACTCTCTTGTAGGAGTCTCTAACTATAAGGATTGAGCCAATGGTTCCACCAGAATCTCCGAGCTGCTAGGAGGTGAGCCCATCCCTGTCGACCTTCTCCCTATGGTCGGGGTGGACCACCTGGTGGTTGTGGGGGTAGATCCTCGAATTGCTGCCCACTGCCTACTGCATGAACAAATACTCTGTCATGTCTTCTTTCTACCTACGGACCTCCTTGATTGAATCTTTGTCTCTGCCCAGGTGGTCCTTTGACTGTCTGCTAGTCACCCGTACGGTGGTTCGGGTAGTCACGATCCATGTGACCCTACCCACCACACAAGTAACATTGCATGCTCCTCCCCTATCCGGATCTATCTTTAGATCCCCGCTTAACCAACCATGTATCATTTGTTCGTCCACTTGTAGGTCTGGTCCTCTTGGACCTCTACGTCATCTATCTATTGCCTGCTGCAGATGAATCTTCTATATGTTGTATGGTGGTGGGTCTCACTATCGGTGACTGCTTAGCTATGTAGCTCTCCACTAAGAGTTTTTGCTCTAACACCCCCGCCTATGTCAGGATGCTGAGAGAAATCATCTAAGCTCTAATATTCTATCTAATCCCCTACTCAATGGTGTGGGCCCTGAATAAAGGGTCTCGCACCATGTCAGTGGAGTAGCGCAAGAGATCGGTGTACCTCACTGAATACTGAGCTACGGTTATGTTGCCCTTCTGCAAGAGGATAATCTGTTGTATACACATAGTGCATAATTTTGTTGGGATTAAATCTTCCCTAAAAAGGATCTCATAGTCCACCTAGAGGAGATTCACCTTATTGTGAACCTGAATCATCAAGCTCCACTATCTCACTACTGCTACTTGATGAAGACTGGCTGCAAGGAAAACCGTAAGATCAGCTGGTGTCCCTACCAGTCAGAAAACTCTGACCACGGCATCCAGCCAATCCTCAAATGAATGTGGATCTGTCTCGCCCTAAAATCTTGGTGGCCTCTGGCGCTAAAACTCGTGAAACAAGTTCAATAGGTGTGAAACCTCTAATGCAGGGGCTGGTAGCATCATATCCTTAATGGGTAGTGGTGCTGCTGGTACACCACATGATGGTACAACTACCAAAAGGGGTCCCTGTAGTGAATACTCATCACTCGGTGGTATTTCATCTCATACTCTACCTGGGACCCTGGATGGCTATCTTCATATAGTCATCATAGAGAGAAATATATGTGCCACAGTTAATAAGTTATACCTGGTGAGCTAACTCAAGGAGATCACAAAGAAAACTATTCAATAACACACACAGTCAGTGTTTTTTTGTACTAAATCAGAAATCAGAATTCAGGATTCTGGTGTATGGATATGTCGGTTGCCGCACCAACACTAGATTCCCCAAACTAATTACCACACTCATAACACTTAACACTATTGTCGATTAAAAGATCAAATTCCAAGTTTTTTGGTAGAACTGACTCCTCTGATACCAATTTGTCAAACCTGTCCCCCTGGGCCCTTTCTGTGACTACCCCATGCCCACCTTCTATATGCCTGGGGCTGGCGACTAGCAACAGGAAGGCATATCATTAAAACCAGGAAGTCATTGCCTTTTAACCTACAAACTCACACAATCCAAGCACACATCATGATACCAACAAAAATTGAACTATATAGTAAATAGGGTGAGAACAGTAAGTGAAGGGGGTCGAAATACAAGGCCAACTGGAAAGTACAAGTAAAATTGAAAACAACTCTTATGAACACCCACCAAAGATCCTACCTGAAGGGTAGGTACAACTCTCGAATTGTCATCTCTACGGTATGTCTTATCTAATAGTCCACCTCCAAGAATCCTCTAGTCCTATCACCCTCAATCTCGATCAATTATGTCCATCGTCTTCATAGGACACAACATGTTGCAGGCATAGCCCATGTAGGGGTGAATATAATAATACTTAGTAGGGACCCCAAGACCCCGAAGGCCACTCAGAATCCAAAAAGGAGAAACCACAAAGCTATACCATGTTCCCAAGCATGAAAAAAAAGTCAACCCTTCTTTGGTATGTGACCATACATATACATAAGTTTTCAAGTATACCCATCTCGTTCATGAGGAAACACAAGGCCCAAATATCATGCAAATATCACAATTATTCCACGAAAGAAAGAATATTGGGAAGGTAACACCGAGAAGGTATGTACCACAAAGGTAACTCCACACAGAAGAATACCACAATGGTATCACCACATAGAAGTGTACCACAAAGGTAAATACTCATCTCACACCATGTATAACTTAATTACGGATGTAGAGATTATTATCCATATTGCTAGATAATCTTGCTTCGTCAAGAAGCTCTGATGTTGACCCGCACATGATCGAAAATGACCCACACAAGATCTAAAGATGCTGACCCACACAGGATCCAAAGATGACCCACACAAGATCTGAAGATGACCCACACATGATCTGTATATGACCCACACAGGATCGGAAGATGCAGACCCACATAGGATCTAAAGATTACCCACACAAGATCTGAAGATTCTTCAAGTATATCTAGCCACATGGATTCCGCATTAAGCACGCTTGATTATGGGAGGATCTACTCCTCAAGACACTGTTAGAAATTGAAACTTCCATGAAGTCCCAAAAAGAAGTAACACCAAGGTCTATCGTTTCATAAGGGACCCAACGCGATAGACGAAGTGTCAATCGGACGCTCGGTCTGTAAGTTATTAGCCTTTTAGTCCTGAGGCCCTAGTTGGATTCGGGTTTGATCCAACCGGGCCATACCCCAAATTTATGAAAAACTCGTGTGGAGTATTAAAAAAGGCCTTTCTCGATCCAAGGATTCTGTTTCCGTATACGGTTCATCAAACGGATGCCCGGTTCTCAAGATATGGTGAAAAATCCATATCGGGGTCTAGATGGGCCTGGGTCTGGTCCGACCCGGCCTGACCCCGTCTGGGCTGACCCAACCTGGTCTAGGTCTATCCCAGATGGGTGAGACTTTGGCGGGCCTAACCCACTGGGAGTGGTCCAGTCCGCTTGCAGCGGCCTGAGTGGCGCGACCCGCTTGGAGCGGTCTGCTCGGCGTGGTCCACTCTGCGTGGCTCATGGGGCTGAGCCCGTGGCAGAGTGCGGCCCTCCGTGCAAGGGCCCGCCCCAACTGCTACCCAGGGAGCAGATCCCCCCCTCAAAAATCCCAAATTGTCCAATTGGACCATTTGGCTTCGGCCAACTTGACGATTCCATGTAGCGTCACCTGCTTGCATGCTGGACACACCGATGCAGGTCCTGCTCGGCTTGACGCGGCCGACTAGAGTTCTAGCTGGCTGTCACCTCTAGCGGTGCGGGCGTGCGCCACTACTACCTTTACGGCTGGATGTGTACCGGCTGGCCTCCGGGTGTGCCACCGTAGCTCAGCAACCACGGCCTCCTCCTCTATTGGTGGTGAGGACGTGGGTCACCCGTGTTTCATGCGGTCGGTCGGCGTGCCAACCACCACCCTCCTCCACCACGACCTCCTTCGGCAGCACGGTTGTGCTGCCACCACCATCACAGCCGGAAGGTGTGTCGGCCACCGCTTATACCCCACCAGTGTCATTCTCCAGAGATGTGTATGGGTTTCTCTCATACCGGTGATCCACCCGCAGAGCACACGTCAAACAAAGACGTGACGGAGGGATCAGGCCATGTTCGTTTGGCCCATACGCTATGTGTTAGATTAATAGTAGGCAGTTCATTGTTTGGAAACAACGATTTATCATGAAGAACGATATGAAAAATTTCCCTAACTTGATCCTTCGTTGGATATGGTGCGAGGACAAGGATGAATACTTTGAAGGAGATGTCGACGTTCATCGCTACCGCAACACACTTCCAATCTCGGCTCGAGCGTCAGTTCCCCGTTCTTAATCCAGAGGTTCGTTCTTCATTCGAGGATGTTCTTCCACCAAGAGTTCTCCACCAAACTGGTTTTCCAAAAATTCCCCAAACCCTGAGAGGTGAGGAGCCCCTCTTATTTATGTTATGCTAATTGTTAACTCTTCATTAATGAGATTTCAATAAATTGTGGGTTTCATGGTTACACCCTTTGTGTAACTAGGAATTTAATGTCTAGTATTAAATGCCTGACCTCCCTCATGTGGTCCCCACCTCCAATGAATTTAAAAATAATGTAGGTAGTTTAATAAAAATAAAACATTTTTTTTATTTTAATCCTCCACCAAAACCTGTAAAACCAGATCTTCCACTCGATCTATTGTGGTTGAAGTGAAGGTCTTCTTAAGCGAATATTGGCGCTGTGAGTTCCACGGTGTCCTCGGATTTCAATTTTGACCAGCGGTTCAAAATTTAGAAATTCCCACTCGCATGTTAACTGAACGTACCTGAAAATAAAGTTTATAAATTCATTCTGGGCACACTAGGCCTCAGAATTATGCACTGATAATTTTTATAGAATTGTAATATTTCCCAAAAACTAAAAAAATTACATGAAAAAATCCTGAGTCTTTACAATATCAACTAATTAAATAGTTTTTCTAATATATTGTAACTCTATATCCCATTTAGGAAAGTAGTTACCCAAATAAGGTTGTGTAATATTTATTTTCTTAGTGTGTACATGATAAATATAATTTCTAGATATTATTTTGGAACCTGAACTATCCCATTTTTTTGGAACATAGAGAACTATTAGCCAAAATTCTAATATACCTTATTTCATCTATATAACTAATGTGAAACAACTACAAATGAATATATATTTTAATTCTGATGTGGAAAGTGAAACCAAATTTATATTTTTTACTCCTACAATAGGTTTGGTAATGTATAATAAAGTTACAAGTACCACTTTCACTTTTCCAATCTAGTTGGCATCCACCAAAATCATTATTAATAAAATTAATTATTAAAATATTTTCATTTAGGAAAAAATTAACCATTTTTCTAGAACCATTTTAAAAAAAATTAAAAATCATTTAAGAGATTTAAAATGTGGTTTATTAGTTTTGGATTGAAACCATCATAAAGAAAAACACTAAACATATTAGACAATTGGTCCCTAGTAAAGTGAATAGGACTATAAATCATAGTTTTATAAATATTTTTTTCACCTTGATTACAAAAATCATCCAACATTATCTTACAATAAATACACAGAGTTTTGATAATTTTCTTATTTGGATCTATGAAAAATGATTTAAAATTTCATTAATATATTTAATTTGTCTTCGAATAGTGCCATCCAAATTTTGATATATTTGAAGACTAATAACTAATTTTAAATCACCGATAAAAGTCATTTCAAATAAATTTCACATAATATCTTAAAAATCATTATAGAGAGATTCATTTATTGATCCAAATATAATACCATCAATATAGATTTAACCAATTATCATATCATTTGAAAAAAAAATTACAAACAATTTTGAATCCTATTTTCACATTTTAAAATAATATGATAAAAGAAATCTCAATAAAATTGCATTCAAAGACTGAGGGGATTTTTTATGCCATATAAAGAGTTGGTTAACTTGGAAATGTAATTTGGAAAATTTAGGATTTTCAAAACCAGATGGTTTTTCAATAAAAATAATTTTATAAATAAAACAATTAAAAAAATATTTGTCATATCCATTTTAAATGTTTTAAAATTAATATGGTCCTTGAATTCCAACAAGATTGTAATGGATTATAATAGAAAAACATGTGTGAAAGTTTCACCATAATCATATCATTATTATTTATTATATAATTTTTCTATGATTCTAGATATTTTATATATAATGTTACCATGATCATATAATTTATTTCGGAAAACCAATTTTTTACCTATAATGAGATGTTTTCTAAATTATTTAATAAGATTACAAACATTATTAATCTCTTGTTAGTTTAGCTCATCTATAATATAGAAAACCCAATTTTCATCATTAATAGTATAATCAATGTTCTTAGTTTATAGAAAATGCATAAACGAATTATTCACAACTTCCTTTAGGATAAAACTTATAGTATATGTAAAAGATTGAAAATTTTAGATAATATTTTCCTTGGGACGATGTTTGAAATTTTTAAAAGATATAGGTGAATGAATAGAATGAGCTTCATCTTTAATATGATCTTTAGTAGAAAGTAGATCATTAAAATTAAAATGTTAAAGGTTTTCAAGAACATTTTAAACTAGGGTTGAAATTTTATGAATATTTTCATTGAATATTATATTAATGGATTTTTCTATAGTTTTGGTTGTTTTATTGAAGACTTGGTCGGTTTTACAGGATTTTTAGTACATAATAAATATTTCGTTATCATGTCTTGGATAAACAGTCTATAGGTTTTATTTCGTGTTAAGAACATATCATTTAGAACCAAGAACACTAAAAAATAAAACTTTTGTAATTCTATATTTCTGATGTTCTTAATGGGTCCTTTTGATGATGGGTCATATAAAAATATCATTTATGATCTAAAAAGTGGTATTGAACACCTTGGAATAAAATTAATATGGGTGTTAAAAATTATTCAAAATAGATCTTGATATTTCTTAAAGAGTTTGATTCCATCATTTGATGACCCTATTTTGTTGAGGTGTTCTAGAAGAATAAAAAGTATTATTATAACCTTATAAGAATAAATTCAAACAAACACAATATTATAAATAACCATGATCAATTTTAATGGAAATTATTTTTTCCCTTTATTATTTTAGACCATCTTGGTAAATCTTATGAATATTTTACATGCCTAATTGTTTGGTCACAGAAAAAGACCCAAATTAATCTTATATAATCATCAAAAATCACAAAGGAATATGATATTCCTCTGATAATTTTAACTTTAGTTAGTCCACAAATATAAACGTGAATAGGTTCAATTTATATATAGTCTGATACTTCTTTTTTATGTTTAAATGAAATTTTTTGTTTCTTATAAAGTTATCAAGGTTGAGAAACAACATAACCATTGAAATTCATCAATGAGAAATCTCATAGTAGATGATGTCAGTTGATCTTTACAAGTGTATGTGTTTATGCTAAATAGTGACCAAGATTTATATTCCAAATACATGTTTCTCTATATTTAACATTAAAACATTTAATATTTGTGAAAAAAATATTATAAATCAATAATATAAAAAAATTTAAAAGGAAAAGTGGTAAATAAAAGTTTTCCTTTGGAATAAAAAACATTGTATGAATAATTATTAACATTATTTGAAGAAAATTTTAACATAGTTGGATAATTATTATAAAATTATATTTTATACCACCAAATAAAACATCTTTTATAACCATCATATTGAGTAAAAAGATTTTACCTATACCGATTGTCAATGAAATTCAGTTATCCTCTAATTAATTTTTCATGTGATTAAATTTAGAGGGGTTAATAAATTAATATTTGAGAAAATAAACTATCAACGTAGAATGATTTTTTGGATTTAATATTTATACATGGTTCCATAAAATTAATAAATTAAGATTTTTTGTTCCAAAATATTCATTGCCCATATGTTAGCTTAGAGGTATTTTTGTCCCCAAATTTATTATGAAAATGATTTTTGAGATGAGATATTGGATAAAAGATTGAAAATTCTTGTTATAATATATCAACTGTTTTTTAAGTTAAATTCATAAATTAGATTCCTATATTTTCAAAAATAATTAATTTTTTGATATGATCTTTATACAAACATTGTCTTTTTGGAAGAACTAAAATTATTTGAAAACCAATTCCAAAATTATTATTTTAATGGAATTGTTAACCCAATATTTTTTATAGATTTTGTATGAGTTTAGTGAATTTAATTGGACAATATTTGACATAATTTATAGTTAATTATACCTCATGAATATTCATATGATCATTCAGGTTTTTCAAAAATTCATTTATCCATTGCAAGTTGATATTTTTCATCAACCTCTTGATTATACTTTTTTTCATGCTCTTTAAAAATTGATTTTAGTATTGAAACCCCTTCATAAAATCAATTAATATAATAGTTTATATATTTTTATCTTATTTTAACTAATGAAGAATAAAATTTGGAGGAATTTGTGTAAGAAGAAGAAGTGGTGTTAGAGTTTACTCAGTTTGAAACCTAAACATCGGCCTTAAGACACTTCGTGGTTTCATCAATTAACATTATTAGGGATCGGTAATTATCATTTCACTCTAGGTTAAATCCTTGATGGATTTCATTCTTTTATCATTCTTCCCATTTTCTTTTTTTGATAAAGTGGGTATTAAAACCTTATGTATCCTTTTTTTCATTCAAAGATTATTACTTCTTATTTATTTTGATCATAATCCATTTTAAAATGTTGTTAGGAATTAGTTCTATTGAAAAAATATTAATCTTCTTTGATAGATGATATAGTTCATGACCATCATAAGAATCATTATTAATTAGTTTAAATTTAATAAAATTTTCTCCTCTAATTCTTTAACTTCCTTCTCTGCTTATTGTTTCATCATGGCATCATAATTTATGAGGGATATAATTATATAATCATTTAGAATGTTATTTATGTGTTTTAATTCATTGATTTCAATAAATTTTTGTGTCCAAGGACTAGGATTATCCCAAAGGATATTCTTTAAAATTACTTATACTATAATATTATCGATAAGAGACATTATTACATTGAATATATTAGTTATCATAATAAACAAATCAATAATAAATTACTTAGGATGAAAAATAAATCATTCGAAATGATTACTATACATATCAAGCATAATATATTTAAATTTACTCATTCCTTTATGAGTAACTTCTAATAGATTTGATATTACATGAGTAGTTTTCCATTTAGATGTAAAATAAAATTTATTTTTCTCTCACCCTCAATATATGTAATTCATAGCTCTACCATCTTATTAAAAATTAGTAATGTCTTTAATGGTTTATTTTTTCTTTCCCACTAGTAGAAACATAACAATGCTTAAACAAATTCCAAAAGGATAACCAATAGATATAAAAAATGATAACATATGATTATTCTGAAAAATATAATTTAAACTATCAAAATAAGGTGAAAGACCCATAGATTACCAACCGAGAGAACCGTGGTAGTTTTAAAAATATTCCATTTTAATTGATTTAACATTAAAATTAGTTAAGATTTATAAAAGAAGATTAATTTTTGATATAAGGATATTTTGAGAATAAAAAAATAACAAACCTATGATACCAAATTTAGCTCAGAGATAAAATGGAAAGATGTGGGGTGAAATTAATTTCAAAACCTATTTTGAAATGATGATATAAAAAATAAGTGAGTATCATAATTCAATTTGATTTAGGAATAAAAAACCAAAGTAATCTGTGTGTAGAGGAAATTAAAACATCAAGGGAATCTGTAAATAAATTAAAATAAAAGACACACTATGATAAAAAAGTTGAACAATAACTCAATAATGACCCCTATGTATCCTCCCCTAAAGAAGTCTCGAGAGGGTTATATTTCTCTCATGGTATTAATGGAAATAATAAAATAAAAGAGGAACAAAATACCTTGGTTTTAATGAAAACCAAGAATCAAAGTTTAAAGGAATACAATAATTTCAATAAAAAAAATAATAACCTTCCATTTAACCTAATACAAGAACCATGAAGCCTCCCTTTGAGGGTGGTCACCATGAAATGAAGATGTTGATAAAGAGAGTGATTTTTAAAAAAATTCTTTGAAAAGAATTCAAATCTCTCTATAAGTTTTAAAAGAATAATAAAAAATAAATTGTATGAGTAGGAGATTGAGGAATAGGATCCCTTAAGATTTATAACAATGGAGAAAATGGATCAAGAGAGAAAAAGAATAATAAATTTTATATAATCTATTAAATCCCATTTTATCTTTTTAGAAAAGGAAGTAGAATGTATATCTCTTTCGAAATCACATTGTGGATTGATCAATAATATTTTGAGTAAATTGTTTTGTCATATATGTTTGAGGATATTATCAAAGCCACCCTAGGTATCTAGTTATATCCTAAATAGATGATGGATGTGTCTTGGGTCAAGCTACGTTTTTAATAATCCGAGTCAAGGATTTCATTACCATTATTTAAAACACTTTGATAGATCTTCATAAAACCCACTGTTTCACAACTCTACCCACAAGGGCCCACTAAGATCACGTAAGTCGAAGCCAAAACTACTCCAATACCACCTCCATAAGCCAAGGGATGGTGAAAAGCATTTAAAGGAATATGTAAAATGGGAGCCCTTTCCTTAAAGTTCCTATACGCAAGCACCCAACCACCTCCATGTATAATTGTAGAGGAATAATGATAAAAGTTAGTAAAATATTGAGTAAATGGAATTCCTCTAATAACCTTTAGTGAATAAAAATAGTATGAAAGAAAATTTGATAATAATGTGGAAAAATAAATTCCAAAACAGAAAATAACATTCATCCTAACAATAATTGGAAAATACTAAAAGGTGAGGGTGGCTGACTCCGGATCTCCAAGCCCCAACCACCATACATGTTCAAATGAACCGAAATATCCCTACACTCTTCTAAAATCACCTAAAAACTATCCTCCACTTTCATAAGACATGAAACATGTGAGAAAATCCCATATAGGGGTGAGTATATACAATTATTGGAGGATGCCCCCAAAATCCAAGAGGGAGAAATATAAGGAATGATAGAAGTAGTCAGCTCATCAAAATGATTTAGTGTCAATTAGTTTATTAGAAAATAACATAAAGGAAACCTAGAAATTCTTAAAAATAATCTCAAACAAGATAGAAAGTGAATCTCCATCTTTACAACCTAGCTAGGAATAACAGGTCTTCCAAACATTCAAGGATTACACCATCAATTCAAAATATCTCATGTATATGTATGATGAAAAAACCTTATGGATCCATAAATATCCACTATGTTATATAGTAAAGGGGGAATAATATCTTGTTAGAGGACTCATACCATGATACAATATAAGGGTGCCACTCTATGGGTAGAATACCAACACCCAAATATGAAAATAGGGTTCCACTAAATAGGTAGAGGACCCATTCCATGATATGATAGAATGCTTCCACTCAATAAGTAGAGGAACTATTCCCTTATAAGAAAGGATGGTTCTAGTTAGTAGTTATATTACTCAAGACTTGATATAACATTAGGGTGTAACTCAATAGGTGGAAGACCAAAACACTGATCCAACCATAGGGTTTCACTCAATAGGTAAAGGAACCATTCCCTAATATGATTGGAGGGTATCAGACAATATGTAGAGGACCCATGCATTAATCTGGAAGGAGGGTTCCACTTAATAGTTTGATTACCCATGACCAATCATGACATGAGGATGCTACTTAGTATGTATAGGACCCTTTCTCTACTATGACATTAGGGTTCCAATCTATAGGCATATGACATATTTCTTGATATGAAAGGAGGGTACTACTCAATAGATATAAGACCCATTCCTTGATATGATAGGAGGGATCCACTCAATAAATAGATAATGTAAAGAAGACCTAATATGTCAGGGTGGTACCTCTCTGAATATAGAGGACCCAAACCCTAGTATGTCAGGGGTACAACTCAGGCCTCTCTATGATGATCATGTTCAATCACTTCCATCGTTGAGCATCTCCTAAAGAAGCATCACACTCCAAAATTATTGAATCACATACCAAAATACACTTTATATTATACCTTAATGTTCTATGTGGAAAAAAAACATAGGATAGGATACTCACATGCCCAACTTCAAGTTAAAACAAAGGATATATTAGAGGTAGAATATTCTCAAGAAGTACACAGAGTTTAAGGGGTACACCCGACATGTTGTACCGCTCCACTACCTGGCATTGTGCCTGGTTGTGCCTGGGTACTAGGCCATTCCCATGTACCCCTTGGTGTGTATGTGTACTCCCAAAGTACGTAAAATGTGTGTCCAATAGTCTAAAAAATGAATGAGGCTCATCATTTATCTGATGAGAAAAAACATCAAACCATCGATATGCCATCACAAATAGAAATGAATGGCCAAAAAGATCACAAAATAAAGATCGTGGAAGAAAAATTTTCAGGATAGGTTATTTATAAGCCTAAATTAGGTACCTAATTATAAATACACATTTCGACATATAAATCATGAATGTTTCTTCATGGACTTGATCCACGATTTTGAATTAAATACCCAATATTGGTTTTGAAACATCTGTCTCAATATTAGGGTCACATTTCAATAGAGGGTTATTCATTCCGATACGACATGAGTAATTTGGGCAAAATACATTATTCTATAACAATAATAAAATTATTATTATTATTGGTCACTTCATGGACCCACACCATGATCCCGAATTAAATATCTAACATTGGTATTGAATTTATTTCCCCATCGCGAGGGTCTTAATTTCATTGATGGTTCATCAATTGGACATCATACAAAGATGTAGTAGTAGAATTGAGGTTTTAATAATATTAATAATAATAATACAATATTCATATTAAGAGAGGTATTGAGGCACTCCCACTCCCCCTCTTCACTTGTGCGTGTTGTGTTCCCCACCATTGGATTTCTCTAGGTAAATTGTTTTTATTTTTTATAACATTATCCCTAGTAATGATATAAGAATATCATAACTCTCTTAGGAAATTCTTATGTCATTCCTCGTGTATAAATGAGGTATTAGACCTCTCTCCAGTTGGGTGCCCCAATCTTCAATTCAACAGTATTATTTTTAAGTATAATAAAAATATCAATATTATCATTATTAAAAATAATAGTAATAACATAACATTATTATTATTAAATAATAATAATATTAATAAAAATCCCTAGGAATAGCAACTGTAATTCCCATAATATATCCACCATGGGACTGCTTATTGATCTCATCACACTTCATTTCATCACTGCACATTAGCTGGGATAACAAGGATCCATGATCTGATCTTGAACCACCTCTGATTAGCTACCATCCTCGTAAAACCTTGATCACATCCACAATTGAGAAATCGCACCCATAGTACCTACCCAATCTATTCGCAAAATACAATCCCACTCATTCATCAATCCATCCACGAACCATCGATCCACATGTTTTTCATGCAACCACAATGAATCCAAGGGTTCAATATCACATGAACCTATATAGGAAATGTCAAACCGAAACCCCCTTGGCCAAGGGTGAAGAAGAAGACAAATGGAGTGTGGAAAATCATAAGAAAAAAATGAACTACAATTGGCCTAGTTCTCTTGAACAACAATTATATAAATGTGGTGATTAAATTTTCAATAATGGAATAATTAAATTATTTCAATATAATAAATATATATTTGGGCTTATGTGAAGAACAGTTATCATATATCAAATGTAGATAAAATTCATGGTGAATATTCAATTTAAAATGGAAAACCACAAATAATTAGCCCTACCTCAAATATAGATCAATTTTAGTTGATAAACACTTCCAATAGTGATTGAAATTATTTCCCCATTGAATTTGTTTATCATCTCATGATTATTCCTGAGCAGATAATTGGTATTCCTTCTATGTTGATCCACTAATAAAGAACACTCTCATTATCTCATATCTAGAGAGGGTTATGTTGATAACCCTTGTAAATTTTTCATAAGTTGGTATGTATAGGGTATTTAATTAGGTTTTTTAATAAAACAAATAAATATATTTTTTATTTTAATTAAACACTCTCTACAATGGCTGCCTCTACTGGGCGTCCCTAGCTGACCAACCATAGGTCATACCTATGGTAAACCTCGCATTTAAGACTAAACTGTGGTCTCATATTTCTGATCAGGTACTTCATTCATAACATATTTCATAATTTTGGAAAAAAAATGATTGTGTGTCGTATAATGTATATTTAGAATTTTTATAAAATTCATTCCAGGCTCACCAGCCAAGGAATCACACACCGTCTCCATGCTTGGCTCTAAAAATAATTCTAGAAATAGTCCAATGTGTTACAAGGAAAACATGGAGTATATATTTTATTCCACTATTCAAATCATTTCATCCCAAAAATGTAAAAAAAGAAGAAAATAGTGGGGTTAGTGAGCTCACATATATCTCTCTCACTCTCATGAGCCCCACTGATGGTTTTATGTTCTAAAAAGAAAAACACGCCCCAGGAAAACACTTTTTTTACAAAGGGTCATTCTCTTCTAGTTCTCAATGTCACCTGATCATTGAAAAATGAAATTCCACTCACTTGAACTAACATACCTGGGTTGGTATCATACAATTATTCATGGAAAATCCTCTTCAACTGAGACATGTGGAGAACATAAAGCATCCAGTATAAATTCATTCATAGGGTCTAGTGGTACACAACTATAATAACAAAACACATTAACTAGAAAAGGGAATACGATTCTTATAGATGGCCCACCATCCTAGATAAATGATCTTGGTACAACAACTATTCTAATAGGTCGACTAATAAAGAAAAAAACCACCTCTATAGCATTTCTTATACCATGAATTCTAGGAGAGAGGAAAACCGGATTTTGAGGAAATAAAATAAAATTAAAGTATAGTACAAGGTATCACAGAGTTACTCTACAAAGATGAAAATAAACCTCACCACAATAATTTTCCTGAACAAGACGATCACAGTAATCATGCGACACAAAAGACCAAAAGGAGGTGACCTCATTAATTGACCTTTTCGTAAGAGCATCTTCCACTTGATTGGCTTCATGATAAACATGCCTGACTTTAATGAAACACGATCTAAGAAGCTGAATACAATCAATCTAGACTGGTAGAATCCTCTTTGGCACATTCCTTGAATGCTCTTTCAAAATTTTAGCTGCAACAGATGAGTCTGATTCTACCCATAATTCATTCCAACCAAAATGGACAACATACATGATTGCTTTCATTATAGCCCTGAGATCAGCTTCAATGTCATATCCATTGCCAATAAAATGAAAAAACATCCTTTTACAATCCCCTGAGATGTACGGGAAACACCACCACATCCAGAGGGCCCTAGAGAACCAGAGGAAACCCCATAAACATTGACCTTAATCCATAGTGGAAGAGGCGGAATCCATAGGATGTATTTCACCATAAGAGTCTTCTTTATCCTGCCAGTAAGACCAAGATATCTCAATAAAACCGTGTTAGAAACATCATTTCTCATACAACCTTCTTGAATGTTGGAAGTTGTGAAAATGGCATGATGCTTCGTTAAGACACCATTGTGAAATCGCTGCTCAATGTTGTTGAAAAGTAGGTTGTTTCTGGACTTCCATATGAAATCAATAATAGCCACAATTTTAGCCAGTATAGAATTTCTTATATAATGATTGATTCCACTGACTATCCACAAATGAGGAATCCATGATCCCCATATTCAAGTAATCCACTAGGAATGCGTCCCATAAATATCTAATAATTAAATATATCTCAGTCAATATCCCCAAGTCATACCTCACAAACTAACTAAATAAGCAAAGGGGTAACAACCATTTAATGGAGGTATGATTCACCATACTCGACCAAAATGAATAAACTACTTAGTCACACCACTCAAAAAAACATGGAAAACCTGACTGTGAGAATATATGGCCACATTCATGCCTTTGGTGGACACTAATCTAATGCTTCCTCAACCTTTTCATGGTTCACTATCACTCCCTTGTCTGATAAGACATATCCCAAGAAGTGGACATTAAAATATAGAACTGAATCCATGAGAATGATCATACGACTAGCAATCCCAAAGGAATTCTAGCACCATACCCCTATATCGTGCAAGCTCCAACTCTATCACTGAGAACACAAGGTTACAATCACTGAATTATACCAAAAAACAATCCAATAAAGGTTAAGGTCCTGACTGATAACACTTGTGAACTCTACTTTGGAATTCAACATGCCAAAGTGTATAACAAAGAACTCAAATAAACCACAACGTCTCAAGGAATCCATGCTCGGTATACCGAACTCTTGAACATGGAGCTATTGATAACTCATCTTGAGTTCAAAATATGATATCCACATCACCTCCATCAACTGGTTGAAGAGTTCATCGATTCTTAAGGGTGGATACTCCTTCCATATATTCACCTAGCTCAAGTTATGCCAATCAAAATCAGACCACAAGCTCTAATCTTCCTTTAATACTAAAAAATAGGGATGTCTAGGAAAATAAATTGGTTCTTATGAAGCCCCTACTCTATAGTATCATCTAAACACACCTCCACGTCTCATAGCTACATGAGGTGATATAATATTTTATCATAGAAATCAAGAAATCCTTGTTGTAGGCCCATATAGAAAAAAATCTGGATGGTGATGAAAACATGACACATACTCATGATGGTCTCCCTTATACACCTCCACTACTGTAGAAAATTGTAAGCTCAATGAATCCACTTCTCCAAGTGTAACACTATCCAATTAATAAGGAAGTGGTTATACCCTCCTGTAAATGAGATTATCCTTCCCTAGTTGAGGATCTCTCAACATCCTAGTAGGAAATATTCATCCCAACAAAATTGAATCAATACTACACTCACTATTAAAAATCATCTGAGCATGGATGGTAAACAACCGTACCTTACTAGGGAAACTTTCATAGGGTCCCAATATGACTATGAAATGATTTTTTGGGTTTTTATAACTCCTTATAGTGTTAGGTCACACCATCAATAGAAATATTTTAACAACAATCCTCTTAGTGAGAGCCTCTAACACAAGGGTTGATCAAAAAGGCCCCTACTGGTATCACTAGGTCTTGAATAGAGGATATGTCCATGGAAAGTGTTTTGTGCCCATGGAGAAAACTACAACCGATTATAGAGAAGACACTAGTATCACCTTAATTAGACCCAAAGACATATGGTCACAAGCCACCACCACTTGAATCCATCTTTCCTCTTTCCCACCTATTCTCCTTAACTAGGGATACCTCGAAAACCATCCTATTAGAATGACCACAAATATACAATTCATGGAACTCCTAAACCACTCAATGAAACTATCAACTTTAGGAAGCACTGACTCACCCACATGGTTTTAAATCATGTCACAAGAATGAATCTTAATGGGGTAAGTGTCTCCCTTCCTTTCATATATGATGACACACCAAAAATATCCATCACATGTCTCTACTGATATCCACCATAATCCTAGAGATACCTCACTATAAGGACCACCATCAAAAGGGGTCCTATTTAAGTGGGATGCCCAAACAACCATATTGAGCCTAACTTCAAAAACCATATAAGGGTGTCTAGCTTAACATGAAACATGGGTGATCAATATAGGTGTTCCATATTTTAGTACATATAGTTCCAATATCTTCTCTATAGAGAATATGGGTCACTAAGATAACCATTTGATTAGTCAAGTTCCAAAAAATTCATACAATCCATACCACTTACTCAAGTAAAACCTCTACTAACATAGGGTATATCTCATCAAAAACCACATAGGTCAATGTTTCTTTAACTTTCATAACATGCAATGCCTATGCGTAAAATCATCTTTCCCTGCTAGAGCTATAGGCTTCTCAACCTGCAGATGATCATCTACCAAATTCATAATTAGCAGGTGGTAGCAGAACTCGATGCTCTCTTAGAGAAAACACCTCATGGGTCAGTCCCTGAACCGAGTCCTCATCGTTCAACTGGTCGTCATCATGAAACTATCTTGATGTCTAACCTGACTGTCATTATAGATTCAACATGAGATTTTTGAATATGTACCATGATAAAAATCATATATGGATAGATGAATCAGGAAGGAAAATCAAAGGACTCAATCATATATGATTCATGTATCAAATCCTCCATATCTAATGTCTTAGTATGGTGAGTCGACAAATAGGTAATCAGAGTCCTGGTGTATAGAAATGTCGACCACCACACCAACACTGGGTTCCCTGACTTGAAATATTCACTTGAGAGACTTATACATCATTTCCCTAAATTCCCAATCATTCTTCATAAGGGGATATAACTCAAATCGCCGTCCTGAGGCAGAACCAACCTTTAATACCAATTTGTCATAACCTTACCCACTGAGGCCCTCTTTGTATGTAGAATGCTAAGATGAAAGTACCATAAGCATGCCTCCATAGGCCAAGGGCTATTGAAAAGCACATGAAATAATAACTATAATAGAAGAGATTTTCATAAAGTACATGTATGCACACACCCATCCATATCCATACAGATGTGTAGAGAAATATTGATAAAAGAAAGTAATATATTGAGTAAAATCCATGCATGTAATAACATATAGGGATTAAAAATTATATGTAAGAATATTATGAAAAGTAAAGGTGAAAAATAAATTCTCAACTACAAAATACTTTCCATACTATTAATAACCAGAAAAGAATGAAATATGAGGGATGGCGGCACCTGATCTTCAATCCCAGACCACCATATGTGGTCAAATGCTCCCAAATATCCCTATGATCCTAAAAAATCACCTACAGACTATTTGTGATTTGGATAATACATGTCACTTTCCGTAAAATCCCATGTAGGAGTGAGTATATACATACCCTATAGAATGCCCCAAAAACCAAAGTGGTAGCAGTAGAAGGTACAATAGAAGTAGTTAACTCATCACAATGAAAGCATTTCAATTATTATATGAGAAACAATTTATCATAGAAACAAATATATGATAAAAAACCCAAATGTTAAGGAATGGGGATATGAATTTCCACAGCCCATCTAAGAAAAATGAGTCGTACAATAGTTCCAATAGTCCATCATTGATTCACTGCATATCATTTATCTATTTGAAGAAATACCCATGTGGAGCCATACCTCACCACTATGTCACACAACCTAGGGAGAATAATATATAGTTCTATAAAAGATTTCCAGATAAAATTGTAGGGTTCCACTGAGTATGCATATGACCCATTCTCTGAAATGATAGGAGGGTTCCATTCACTTGGTATGGGACTCATGCCCTAATATAATAGGAGGGTGCCACGCAATAAGTAGAGGACCCATGCCATGATATGATAAGATGGTGCTTCTCAATAGGTAGAGGACCCATGCCCCGGTATGGAAGGAAGGTGTCAATAATTAAGTAGAGGAACTATAAACTAATATGATTAGAGGGTTCCAATTGATAGGTATAGGAATCCCACCCTAATCAAATAATAGGGTCCCACTAAATAGGTTGAGGACCCAAGCCCTGATACGACTGAAGGGTTCCACTTAGTAGGTAGAGTACCCATTACCTGATATAATAGTATAGTTCCACTCAATTGGTAGAAGACACCTTCCATGATTTCATAGGAGGGTTCTACTTAGTAGGTAGAGGACCCATGCCTTGACAGGATATGAGTGTGCCACTTAGTAGATTAAGGACCCATTCCATGATATGACAGAGGGGTTCCACTTAATAGATAGAGGACTCATAACCTGATAAGATATGTGGGTTCCACTAAATAGATAAATAGAGGACTCACAACGTATTCCTTCAATGGGGTACCAATCTGTAGATTGAGGACACGCACCCTAGTCCATCAATGGGGGGGTTCCACTCAAACATCTATATAATGATCATACCTTATCACTACCACTTTAGACCACCACCTAAAGAATATTTGTACTCATAAATTATCACATCATATCAAAAATACATTATTAATTCAACAATCATGTTCTACAAGGGAAAAACACTATTATAGGCTACTTGCGGAACAAAAATCGATTAAAATAAAAGAGGATATGAGAGGTATAGTATTCTCATGAAGTGCATGATATGTAAGGGGTCCACATTGAGTGAGGTCATGTTCTACTACCTACCCATATACTAGGATGTTACTGGTTACTAGGATGTGCTCAGGTACCCCTGGGTGTGCACATGTACTCAAAGAGTACGACAACTTTTTGGAAAAAAGTCTAACAAATGCATAAGGATCTTCATCGATCTGATGGTAAAAATCTACAACAATAAATATTTCATAGAAAACATCCATAAATGGCCAGAAGGATCACACCATTACAATACTCATGAAAAAATTCTCAGGATAGGATCTTTTCCTTCTGAAGTTATACACCCTATGATAAATACACATTTCACTGTATAACACACGAATGGTGCTTCGTGCGCTCAAGCTATGAGTTCAAAATAAATTCCCAATTTAAGTGTTGAAGCATCCGCATATATATTAGGGTCAAAACACTTCACAAGTTTCCCCAATTTGATACCACATGAGGAATTTACATCAAATAAAAATTACATAATAGTAATAATAATATTTTTATTAATGGGTGCTTTATTGATCCGCACCATGAGCATGATTTCAAAATCCAACATTGTTCTTTAATTAACCACCTCATCTCTAGAGTAAAAATTTCACTAACAGTTTGTCAATCTGACACTATATGAAGAAGTTGATGCAAAATCAAGGTTTTCATAATAATGGAAATAATAAAAATAATATTAATATTAATATTAATATTAATATTATTGTATTTTTTAATAGAGGTAATGAAGCACTCCCCCATTCCCCTCTTAACTTGTCCGTGTATTTCATAAGAGGTATTCTCATGTTGTGCCACACATGTACGAAATTTATTCTACCTCTCTCAAGTTGGGTTCCCCGCTCTTCAATTAAAAATTATTCTTATTAAGAAGTAGAGTAATAATAATAATAATAATAATAATAATAATAATAATAATATCATTATTGAAAATAATAATAACAGAACATTAATAATAATAATAATAATAATAATAACAATAACACAACTCCCTGGGAATAGCAACCTTACATCCCCAAACGTGTCTTCGATGAGATTTCCACTCAATACCTTCACACCGCATGTCATATTTTCATGTCAACTGGAAAAATAGGGATCCCTGACCTGATCCTGAACCACCTCTGATCAACAACCATCCTCATTGAACTTTGATCGCATCCTCGATTATGGACATTCACCTGTGGTATTGATATAATCTGTTCACAAAACATCATCCCATCCATTCATCAATTCATATAAAACCCATCCATATGTGTGTTGTTAGTTTTATCATAATAAATCTAGGGTTCAATCATCCTCAAACTGCCCCAATAATGTCGAAATGCAGCCTTGTTGTCCAATGGTGAAAACACAATAAACATAGAGGATAAAAAAAAGAAAAAAGTGAACCATCGTTGTCCATGAAATCTTGGAAAATAATTATATAAACATCATGAAAACATGTGTAAAAAGGGGGTAATTATACCAAATCATTTTAATCAATACATTTATGATCTCATGCGAAGAAAAATTTTCATAGATCAAAAGTAGATAAAATCAGTGCTAAATCTTTTTAATCAAATTGGTGAAAGTAAAATATAATGATTCCTACATCAATTATGGATCAATTCTTGGTGAACAATTTATATTTTATAGATGAAGGTGATGATACCACTAGTTTATTTCATTATTTTCATGTTGATCATCAATCGGATCATCATTCACCATTCGATGACGTTCTAAAAATGAATAACGCTCCCCTCCTCTCAGATCTAGAATAAGTTATGTGGCCAACCCTTCACAAATTTTCATAAGAGGGTATTTAAATAGTATTTAATTATATCCTTTAATAAAACAAAAAAAAAGAAACTTATTTATTTTAATTAAACACACCCGCCAATGGCTTCCTCAACAAGGAATCCCACACTGACCAAACATAGGATGCACTTAAGGAAAAACCTAACATTCTTCACTCAGTTGTGGTCTTATATTTCCAATTTGAAACTCTATTTTGGAGATGTTCAATTATTTTTTAAAAATTGAATATGTGTGATATAAGTTATATCTAATATTTTTAGAAATTAATTCTGGGGTCACTAGGCCTCAGAATTGCCTGTCATCTCAGTCCCAAGGTCTGAAAATATTTATAAAAATAATAAATATTTTACCAGGGAAAATAGAGTCTCTACTTGTGTAAATAATAAATTCAATTTCTTTATATTGAAATGATTTTATTTTCATTTATAACCATTTTATAATTAATGAATTCATTTTACAGATGTGTAGACCAAACTTTTTCATAATTTACTTGTTTCTATTTATTACCGCCAATCCAACTAATAGACAATAACTGTCAGATCTAATAATAACAATTCTATTGTATATCATAGTTCATTTAAACTCAATGTTGAATATAAAAAAATCTATCAAAAAATCTGAACTATTTTAAGCAAAATATGTAATAAAATATCAGGGTAATGGATATGCATGTATTCTTTAAGAAATCATACAAATTGAATAGAAAATTGGTTTAGAATTGTATATTTGGAAAGGAATCCGATTATATTATGGAAGAATATCATTCAAGAGAGAAATTAGTTCGGTAAAGCTAGGTTTACTTCATTGGTTTTGATCTTTCAAATTATATTTCTTTAGCACAGAAAAGAATTTTTTATATTTAATACAACCATCATACAATGGAATCTTTTCATAGCTCTATAACTTCTCAAACAAGATTGTACAATGCTAATGTTCATCTTAAACTGCCATTTTCATTTCCTCGACATGATCTCCATATTTATTAATACAAGTAATCATATCCTCAATAAGATATTCATCATAGTACATACATTCAATCACATTAGATGATTGATAAACAACTATGTTATCTTTGTCACAAAATATATATAATTATTCCATGTGATTAGTTCAATATATATATATATATATATCATTGATCTAGTATTCCAAATATGAAGTGTTCTTATAACACCTTTGAACTAATTTTTCTTGAATTTCTACATGAACATGGAAACATGATTTGAGAATGTTCAAATGTATATTATTTTGAAAATATAATGAAATCTTTAATCCCTTGTCATATGATTAGAATCCATCCATTTTTTATTCATATCCAACCTATTTTATTCAAATGTATCCATATTGTGAATAATAAATAAATACTCAAAAGCTATGATCTTAGATTTCTAAAATACTATTCATTACAAACACAAAAACACATATTCCCAATATTTGATATAAATTATTTCTACATTAATAAATTATTATAAAATTAAATTATAAATACTAATATGAATAAAAAATATAATAAAACTTATTTTTTAATTCCAATACGACACATATAATAAATCAATATATTATTGGAATGGATTTATTAATGGAGAAAATTCACTCCCCCTCACTATTAATGTGCACAGGAAACCCATGGATTTCTACTATTGAAGACTTTTAGGGTGGATATAAAATTATTTCACTATAAAAGTTATATTAAAAAATTATAATTATTACTTAATTTTTTTAAGTATTTGAATCAAATTAACCATAGTGATTATTGTTATTGATTTTTTAATTTTTTTAACGATAAAATGTTCAATCCACAATCTAGCATCCCCAACAGTGTGATCTCATAAAATATTTTTTCACTGAAGTAAAATATATTTAATACTTTTTAAAATACATTGGTTGAAAACCCACAACATAAAAATAGGTAATAAAAATTAATTTTTAAAATAGGTGAAGGTAAATATGATAACCTAATTTTTTATAGAAAATTGGGTTTCAAAATATGATAGGATATCATTGGATAGAAGATGAAAACAAGTACATGGGTGATTAACTGTCATATATGATGATGGGAATTATTTTTAACACGTTTTATTTTTTGGAGGGAAGATAATTCTTCAATGATTATGATATGAACTAAAAGTGTTATCCTACTAAATAAATACATTATACCATGTGAAATTATATATGATGCTTATGTGGGACATTATAACTCAAGAAAGAGGATTGAGTTATGAAAAAATACCCTTATATTTTATGTAAAATGTCAATAATAGTCCAAAGAAAGGAAAAGGATGAATAGATTTTATGTTTCCCAGATAAATAATAATTTATGACATCTGAAATCAAGTTTAATTAGTTACATAATAAATAATAATATTGATACATAATTTCAATGCATTCCTTAAAAAAGAATAGTAGATACAAAAACCCTCACAAAATCAAAATTATTCAAATTGTAAATACATGGAAGGTTGAACATGAAATGGATTGGTAAATCATTTTGATTTAATGAAATTTATGAAAACAAATAAAAATACAATATATACATCACAAAAAAGAGTAAGTGATGAATATGATTCGTATCTCAATGAAACAAAACTATGATAAAAAACATATTCATTTTATATTGATTTACTAAAATGATCATTAAATAACTGTATAACAAAAAAATATATTAATTACTTATTTCATAAAATTATTTAAAAATTTTAACCTCTATAATCCACATTTATATTTGTTATTTATATGTATGAATGAGTTTTAAAATTGGGTGTGAGTATTTTTGATCGTTTTGAAATAATTTCATGATATAATTGTTGGTGTTCATTCTTATGCCAAATTTTATCATAATAAAGTCATTATGTTATTAGGATGTATTATTTATAATTATTTTTAATTTTATAATTTTATTTTATTGGCGATTTGGTTATAACCCTTATAGATGAAATCAATGAATAGCATGATTCACTGTTTCTTAACGAATGAACATGGGTATTCAATTAACAAGATTAATATTATTGCCACCATTATATAACCAAAATAAAATAATTATTTACTTATATATACTATATATTATATACAATTATGTTCACATATTTACCAATGATATTATTTTATAACATTGTTCATGTAGGTTATTAGACTTACCTAAACATGATCATTCCACTAATTAATGGATGGTTTTGATTATGAAAGGGGTTTCTCTTGGTATGATATCTCTATTAAAAAATAATAATGATATTATTTAGATAATTTTGAATTATTAAATCATGTTTTAATAGGATTTTATATATAATAAAGAAGCTACATGAAAAATGATATACTTCACTTCATGGAGGTAGTAGCTCGCACAACACATACTTAAAATTTTCATTTCTTAAAAAATGAGAGGTAAATAAGGTGTATTATAATTATATTCTTTATAATAATAATTATTGTGCTAAATATTAAATATTTAGTTTTCCATTTCAACCTTAAAATCGGGGAATAGTTGTAGTAGTGAAAAATGGAATTTGACACTTTATATAGGCGGTAGTCCCAACAACACACAAATGGAAGTTTCATTTTTCCTTAACAGAAGCCGGAAAATTGGTTAACAATTTTTCATCTAGAGAAATAAAATTTAGTATTAAAAATTTATCTATGTACTTATATAAGAATTATAAAAATATAATTTAAAATGTAAGAAAAAAATAGAGAATGTTATGAAAAATTAGTACTCACATTGAAATATATGAATTTTCTTTAGAGGATTCCTCAGAGACAGAGGCCTTAATCCAATATATTTAACTATATGTTCATGTAAAATTAAGAGGATTATAAATTAAGGAAAAATAAAACATTTTATAGTAGAATAATAATTTTTATAGTTGTATCTAAGGGGTTGTGAGAGGCCCCTATTATAAGGGGTGGAAATGAATTTTATATAAATACTTTAACATAACATAAAGATATCACTTGTTACATGAGTCAAGAGGATAAAAAAATAGACAAAAATGTATTAAGGGATTAGATAAGTATAATATTCCATTAATATTTTATATATTAAAGAGTTATTTATCTTTTACATTATTTTTTTAGTGCTCTAAACAAACTAATAAAAAGGATTATGTTTATTACATCTGTAAATTTAAAAAAGATATCATATTTCATCCACAAAATTGCTTTACCAAATGTGGTATTTCTTAAATCCAACCTCTTGACTAAAATTTCTGATATGTGAACCTTTGGTTCATATCATATATTAATGATTTTGTAATTTATAATATTTTTATATGTTTATTGTAAGATATATTACATAATCTAAATATGATTAAAAACAGTTTTGGAAGAAAACATTCATCCCCATCATGTTTTGTGAATTTTATTGTTATAATATATCTTTATATATATTAGATTTCTTGAAAAAATAGAAATATATAGAAGATTTGATGAAAGCACAATAAATTATATAGTGGTGGTTCATATAATGATGTGGTGTATACTAATGTTACTTGAAACAAATGGTTGTGTAATGCCCCAACCCCAGAAGCACGGAGCCAGTGCATTATTTTATTACATTGGCATGATTATAAGGAATAAAATCCTGAAGTACTGATCAGTTTAGAATTCTTGGAAATCCATATTACATACATGATACCCATAATACATTGTGGAATAAAAAATTACACATAATGAAATGAAACAAACAACATCCTTGAAAATCATTCAAAGGATTCATCTTCATTACCTAGGGAAAGGAAACATAAAAATAGTGATGTCAGTGGCTCAATAAGGGTATGTAAAGTAGAATAAATAGTGTATCATTGAGTATAAATCAACATGGAAAGTTAAATAACTTATAACACATGTCATTAAAATTACTAGATAAGGAATAATCAATATGAAAAGGTAAGAAACTAAAAACACATGATATTCAATTAATGATCTGAGATTAAAATGTATCCATAGATTTTATCATATGAAAACCATATGGATAATAACAATGATAATTGAAATATCAATTAAGAAAATGATTAATTATTCAATTCCATGTCTAAGGAACATGATAACTGATACTGTCAATATACATCTTCCAGACAGTTAAAAAATATAGGTAGAAAACTATTTAATTTGGCCAACGCAATTACATCATGAGAATCAATTGATTCATTGAGGAGCTATATAATGTCCGAGTCCCACATGTCATTTAATTTCCAAATCATTCCCCGTATAGAATAAAAAATATACCATATATAATTTCTATATTTAGTAAATAATTAACATTTATGAATAATTATTCAAAGTAAGAAACGTATCAACAAGTATTTTATGAATTGTTTAATGTTAATACTATTAAAATTCCCTTAAAACATTCTTGATAAAAATTAATATTTAAACATTATAAAGTTTCCCATACCACTTTGAAACATTTTAATCAAAATTATCATTGAATTAAATGAAAAATATAATATCATGATAATAAAAAGATTCATGATATAACTTTTTAGAAGGCATTATATGAAACATATAAAATTGAGTTGGTGAGTAACAACAAATAAGTCTTAATGGATTGTAAATTCAATTGAAATCCACTACCTTGAGTCTAAATTGTCTCATGTGTCTTTATATTCTAGAATAATAAAATTATGTTAATTATTTAGACTCTTAAAAACCCTTTTCATGTTTATCATTAATTTTATTTCCATATTACCATGTCGTATACAAGTAATTAAACAATTAAGTTTATGTTATGTGTTTTGACCAAATTCAGTTTATGTGTCAAAAACAACTTTGGTAGGTCAAATATGCTCAAAAGATCCATTATGTATAAATATCCAAAAATAATAACCATGAAATAATAATATTAATTATACATAAATTATACTTTTGAAACCCATTATTAAATATGGTTATGAAAAATGATCCAATGTTACAATCATGGAGATAGTAGCTTGTACGTACGTGTGAGTAACATTCCCATTTTTCCATGATCATTATGGAAGAAGCTAAACAACATTTTATATTTAAATAATGATCATTTTAAAATTAATACCATTTTATATAATCTAATTTACTCATATATATAATTATTGTGTTGTAAAAGGAATCACATCGTGTCAAGGAGGTGGTAGTCCACATGTCCATGACTGATGTTATCACTTTTTAGTGTGTAAAAAGTGTAATAAAGAAAATGAATTATTATATTCCAAGAAATGTAATTATTCCATGAATATTATATAGATTTAATTTATGTAACATATGTTTAATTAAAACCATCCTTTATACATTCCATGTTAATCTTTTATGAATCACATCGCTTTGGGGAGGCGGTAGTCTACACATCCACAAATGGTATTATCGTATTTACATAAAATGAAAAGTTTAAAGGTATTTTTTAGAAATTAATTACATAAGAATAAATAAATAATATATATATATATATCATATTTAAATATTTTTTCAATCATAATGGCTATCCATGAAATGTGGTAAAGGAAAAATGAACAATAATAGTTTCGTGAGGCGGTAGTTTTCTGTACATGAATGCATGTTTGTCACTCATTTGATGGAAGATTTTGTATGTTTAGTTTGAAAACATAATATAAAAACATTTAACTAAAATTTTTATACTTTTTTTATTATATAAATATTTAATATGAATATTTTAGTGAGTGTATAATTAAAATTAAATAATGGAGCTTTTGGAAGAATTTTACCACTTATGCAGGTAACTCATTTTGATTTTCACCCAAGGGATTTCTTGGATGAATTTTTGACCAAGGGGATATTTATTGTATTATGTAAATGATTTTAGGGACCTAGTTTATTAGATATTGTTTGAGTAAATGTTTCTTTAGAGGTGTGAGGAAGTGGCAGGATTTAGTGTCTTTTTATAGTGGAGGAGGAGTGACACTTCTAAATTGTGGAAAAAGGAATTCCACCCACATTTTGTCCATTGAATGTGGCTCCAATAATGGTTTTAATTATCTAAAAGGGATTATATGGTAGAAATATTACCATTAAATGTTTTTTACAAGCTTCTAGGTCATTTTGGCAATTAAGTTTAAGGTTTAGTCCCTTATTAAGCTTAATTTCACTAAAGTCGTTTTAATTAATTTTAATTACTTTCACAAATATTTTTTTTGTCAAAATCTAAGTTGAAATTATTAGAAATTTTAAATTATTATGATTAAAAATATGGAATAATTTTTTAAAATTTTTAATCACAAAAGATTCATAAATTAATATATATTTAGTCTCATAGATGGGGTGATAATGCAGGTTTTTAATGAAAAACCCTTCAGAAGTTAGCAAAATATTTTATATATTTTTTCAAAGTGAAAATGATTAAAATGATATAAATTTTATTAATTTATAAAAAATATATCTAATTAAACATTATATCAAACTAAAAATATAATTTAACATTATAAAAAATTATACGAAACAATATTATTGAATTAAAATTTAGTATTTTTAACTGTTCATCAAAAAATGAAACATCACCTAAAAATACCAAAACATCACCCTAATATAATTATTATGTAATTATTTCAAATATGAAGTTTATTTAAACATATTAAATATAATTTTTTTAAAAAAATCTAAATTAATATAACTTTTTGATTAAAAGGTAGCAAAATTGCATTTATAAAAAATATATGATTTTATGTGTAATATTGGGTTTTTATTATCTTATTCCTATAAAATATATTTTAATAATACCAAAACTATTTTATTAAATATATATATATATATATATATTTAAATAATATAATTCATCTTTTGTAATTAATTTAATTTATGAGGATAAAACAACTTTATGAGCATAATAATAATAATATTTTCTTTTATATTCAAATGTTTCTCATATTTATTTCAAATTAATTTGTAACCAATGAATTCATTATATATATGTTTAAACCATAAATTTTTTAAATTTACTTAAATCTTTTCATAACTACCAATTTAACATCTAGTTTATGCCTTATTATATAAATTTAATAATATATCATTGTTCGGTAAAACTCGGTCTTGCATGTAATGCAAGACATTGAAGAAACTAATTGTTGTGTTTGAACCACACTAAATCAATATCATGATCGTTTCAGGATATATCCTCGATTAAATTTATTTAAAACATTAAATATATTTAAAATTCTCTTGGTATTATATTCCCTTAAATTCTTGATGATGCGTGTGATACATGATATCAAATATAATGTTATTACATTAGAATTTATGGGTGTTACTTTGACCCCACCATAATTAAATCACATCCTCCTAATTGAAATTTGAAATCAGTACTTGTGAGTTTAATATTTTAACATAAAATCTTGTTGAAAATCCCACATCAAAAATAGGGTTAATAATACATCTTCTTAATAAAAAGGTAGAAAAAATGTGAAGGCCACAAAAAACTAAGATTTCAATTATGAGAACATTTGTGAAAACATAGATATGGAAGAAAATAAAATTATCAAGTTCTGATGGAGAGTGATAGATAACATTTTTAGTTTAAATTAGACAACCAAAAATCCATAAAGTAGAGGTGTGAAAATAGGTCATTGATATCATAAAAAATGATGACAGTATGAATTTTTTTCAGGAACCTTTTCCAAGATTTGATACATTATTTTACTCTATGATAATATATATAAATATATGTTTCTATTTCATAAACATGATCTTATCCTTTGTTTCTTCCTTGGACTATTTCTACATTATTTCTTTGCACATGATGCATGATATGGTGAATTAATACATTATCCTATAAAACATCATCCAAATAACAACATTAACAATATCATAAATAGTTAAATATTACAAAATATTATGATCCAAGACATTTGAATTAAGGTCACTAAATTCCCAAAATTAACTTGTCATTAGACTATAATCAATATTAAGTATCACATACCAAACATGTGATCAACTACTTCTTGTATACTATTGAAACATGGTAACAAATTTAATTACTATAAACCGTATTAAAAATATGCATGCTTCCATACTCCTTAAAAAGCAGAAATTATTGTATATGAACCTTAAATAAAAAATTGTTTTAAACTCCATCAATGATATCATAAACCACATTAATTAATCATTACTCAGTTCCAAGGTATTCGTCTATTATTTGATTTTTTTATCCAAACCAATAATTTATTTATCCAAGAATCATTGTATAAACATTGAGAACATATTAAGGGTTATATTTCCCTCAACCTTGTGTTTTAAAAAATGTTTTAATTTCCACTAAATAAATTTTCTTGGTACCATTTAGCATATGATCTCAAATCCGTAACTAAAATTAATGCAGTAAAAACCTAATATATTAAATAATTATTATAACCAGAACATCACTGATAAAATATTTAAATGAAATAATTCTTGATTAGGAATATTAATCATTCCTATTTATATGTGTTAGTATCATAACTTTTCCATTATCAATTAGCATCATCTAGGGTGAATTCCTTTGACTATTGGGACATTGATTTACATAGTGTCCCATCTCCTTTCCTTTGAAGCATTATACATTTGAAATATTTTTCTTACCCTTACAATCATAAGAATTATGGCCTTTCTTTCCACACATGTATCAAAAACTCATTACTTTTAAGAAAGTACCAATGTGTTTCAGTCCACAATTATCATATGTGGGAAAGTAATTTATTCCCTTCCCCCCTTTATGCATATTTTTGTCTTCCATACCCTTATATTATTACTTACCTTCAAATACACACCACATGGATAAGTCTTTTCCTCTCTCAATATCACATGATATAATTTCCTCATAATATTAGAATACTTGGGAAAATATTTAATTTTGAAAGACTGGCTTACGTTTATAAAAGATATTACCCTTCTAACTCTTTGGTTCAAATCCAATGGTGGTGTTCACATTTCTTCTACTATGATCCATTTATAAAAATGACATATACTAGAATAAATAATATCATAATTTATAATACAAATACTATTGAAAAAATTAACATAAATTGATATTTTATATATATCTAATCTCATAAACATAAACATGGTTTCTTTGGGATTTCTTTATTTTTAAATCCTTATTAATGTTCTGTAAAGAAAATGTGAACTACCATAAGTGTATCCATCACGAGTCTCAAACCAAGTGCATTGTAAGGCATTTTTACTTTTACCATGTTGCACCGTGTCTGGCTCAATGCATCTTGTGGGAGTTATCACTCTTAGGTACATCTGTGATAGAACCACATCTACTTGTAGTATCTATATAGGGATGTATTTCTAGGAATACCCACATAATCTATACCTTACCAAATTATCTGAAATTTTTCTATACAAATACTCAAATTATATCATAGGGTTGTGTTACTTAATCTATATTTTATAAATAAAGTTTCCAAGGTTGCTAGTAAATTTCCTTTGATCCCAACTATAATGTCATGTTCCCAAAATCCTAGAGCTAGTGCTTTGTTTTATTACATTGGCATTATTAAAAGAAATAAAATCCCAAAGGACCGATTATTTTAGTAGTCTTGGAAAGCCTAATTGTAAACATGAAGCCCATAATAAATTTTGAAATAGAAAATAAAAACATGACACATAATGAAATGAAATAAACAACATCCTTGAAACTCATTAAAAGTATTTATCTACATAACCTGGGGAAAATAAAAATAATAAGGGTGAGCTTAAATGATCAGTAACGGTAGGTAATATAGAATAAATAATGAATAAATGAGAATAAATTAATATGGAAAGGTAAATAACTAGTAAAACATGGAGTTAATCTTTATCAAGATTTAATTTTTATTATTACTAGAAGAAAGATTCCCAAATAAAAACAGGGCCATGGGAAAGGCCAGAGTAACAAAAAGACAAAATTATGGATGTCTGAAAAAATGCAGACCAATCTGATCAACTCTTATAAGATTAACTCATATTGAATTCATTTGAATAGTGATTGAGAAGCATAATATGATGGCCCTTGATCAGCATTATACAAGGAAGTAAGATAGTCATCCAATTTATTTCCTTTACACCACATGTGGATAAGTAGAAGTTTCTTATTGCTAAGGCTTGCACTGCATTTTCTGATGATATAAACTATCGACCAAGGGTATGTGATTTATCCATGCATAGAGTCCTGGATAATCCTGGTATTAGTTTAAACCTGATTAAGGGTAATATTATTCTGTTCACACAACTCAAGACTTGTGTACAAAGCCTTGGCTTCAGCCTAAATGGATCTCCCCCTCCCATAATATGTGGTAATGTCTAGTGGGAAACTACCCCTATAGTCTTAAACCACTCCTCCACCATGAATTATTCCCACAATACATGAACCATCGAAGTGATGTTTTAAGCCCATAGAAGGTGGTGTCCAGTGAACCCAGTTCCCTCTTATCCAATAAATAGAATGATGTAGCTATAAATCACTCACTTGTATTGTTATGAAGAAAGGTTTGTTTTACCAATCATTTCAACCACTAATAATATCAAGAAAGAGATATTTATGCTTCACAACAATAGCTCTTTCAGTGAAATAAATACCATAAAATTGGGCATTATTCCAGGCCAACCAGATATGCCAGAAACCCACATTTAGTATCACTACCCTTGATAATTATTCTTCCCCTACACTGTTTGCACCATGTAATCTTATTTCTAGAAATGAGGATCCTAGGAGGCTCGATGAGAAGAGTCTAGTAAAATCACCCAAGGTCATCCAGACATCCATGGCCCACTCACCTTTATATTACAGAAATGAAACCTAGAAACAAAGATAATACCCATATTCTTCACATTATGATCTGTAGTTATATCCTGATTCTTTATCCACCATAAAATAAAGTTAAACATGGTATGGACATTGTCACACTATACCACACTATTCAATGCATCCTGTTGTTCCCAAGGAAGAGAAATCGGCTGAGATTATTTTGATGAAAAAGACCCTGAGTTATAAGTATTAAACACACATATGTTAGGTCCCACATACAAGATAATGAGATAAAATACCTCCCTTTGTTCTATATCCTGAATCACATTGATGAATCTAGGATATGCAGTCACCTCCCTAAAACAAATTGTAGGAGTAGGTAAGCATGGAAAACAGATAATCAATCCTACCCAGTTATGATGTAGAAAGGATATATCCCCCCTTCCTAAAATCCAAAGGGAGTATTGATGAATGATTGGAACAATATTATGGATCAAGGAACATGAAGGATAATCATGACATTTACTATCCTCCATAATACCATCACCTTTAGAAGGAATAATTTTTCCCCAAAGAGTGTGTTACTCCACAACCTCCAATGTAAGTTTTCCATGCATACAGTGCACTGTATCATTTAGACTTCTCACAATAATCTCTCCCTCATGAACATGTCATCCCATCCTGTCCCATGTGGTCAAATGTAGTTTCCCCTCATAAAGAGAATCCCATATGAAATCCGACAAGATTTTGTCAATATCAGTAATAACACCCTTTGGCACATTCCTAGGGAAGAGTGCATTCAAAGGAATATCCAGTAACACAATATTGATTAAATTTATCCTACCACTGAAATATAAATAAAAAATTTTCTAGTTAATCACATGACTTATAATATTTTCTATTATACAATCAAAATCCTTGATTCGAGTTCAGCTATGGGTGATAGGATATCCCTATTCTTCAAAAGGAAACAACCCTCTTTGTATGTTAAACTTACTAGACAGGGATGGTATTTTTTTTTCTCCACATTCGTTAGAGATATAAATATATATTTTAGATCTATTGATCATTTTCCCACTCCAATAATTGAACTCATCAAGGATTTTAATAATCCCATTAACTAATCTAATACTGGCATCAACGAAGATCAGGGTATCATGAGAAAACATTGAGTGGGAAATTAATGGCCGGTTGATTTTTCTTTGGCATAGAAGATGGTCACCCATGGAATGTTTTTTGTTAATAAGGTGGATAAGAGTATCTTGAATGAGGATGAAAAGGGTTGGTGAAATATGGTTCCCTTTCACGAGCCCCGAGGTTTCATTGAAAAAACCATGTGTTTTACCCATGAAGGAAACTTCCATCAAGAAAGAGCTTAAGCATCTAAACAATATGTCTGTTTCCAATGAGGAGAGACCCATTCCTTTAAGCACTCAAATGTTAAAATTCCATTCAATTATGTTTTAAACATTATTCATATAATTCTTTAAAGACATGCTGAACCATGGCTTTTAAAATTGATCTCATGAATCATTTTCTGGGAAAATGAAACCACTCCTTGAATAGATTAGCCTCTGAAAAACTATGTTTCTCTAAGAATACCCATCGATGAACATACAATGTAATCCACTATTTGACAATGCTTGATAAAATTTTTTAAGGAAAATTATGTGTAATAACTGGACTATATTCAAAAATGGGGGAAATGTTTTTGGTTTTTAAAATCATAACCAACGTAGTTCTACCTTCCACCCTAGAATAGAACCACCCTGAAAGAAATCCTGGTTATCTATAGTACAATCATCCATAACCACCTCTCATGAAGCTCTATTAAATGAACTTGGAAAACCATCAGGTCCTGGATTACTCTATTAGTTAAGATTCATTATATCATCATAGATCTCTTTCTCATCAAGAGTTTCTCCTAGAAAGGCATATTCATGGACATTAATTATGTAGTGTATTCTCTCAAATAGCTCTACATTCCCACTAGGATACCCAACAGACATAATCAAGTTAGGATCAACAAGAATATTTTTGAAGAAGGAAAAGGCCAAGGACCTAACCATATCTTTCTCATCCAATAATGGTCCATCTTCCAAAAGGATATTCAGTTATAAAAACACTTATCCATTCCTTAATACATGAATGGAAGTAGGATGACTTTCTATATCCTTCATGAATTCATTTTACCTTCGATCTGTCCTGGTCAATAAGTTCTTGTTTCATGATTAGGTCCTCCATCGCATTTTTTCTTATGAGAAATATCCTCAAAGACTCTTTTATCCCATCTATCATCAAGGATTTTTTTTCCACAAGTTCATCCTCCTATTTTAAATTTTATAATTCCTTTTAAATTGGAGGTAGTTCTTTCTCCAATTAATGAATCTTGTTTTAAAGACATCTAAACTTTTTATGAATGGCCACCCAAGAGTACCCTTGAACCGGTTCCCCCCAAAAATCATTTACAAGTTGATGGTACCGATGCATTTCCTTCCAGTGAGCATTGTACTGAAAATGTTAATTTCCAACCTCTTTAGAAGATAACGACACAAGAAAAGGTGTGTGATCTGTGATTCCATGAAAAACATGGTCCACCTTAGTGTTGGGTAATCCAAATACTGCATGAACATTATCCTGGAAATGATCTAGATGACTCCAATAATGATGGATCGATTTCCGGTTATTACACCACATAAAGAAGTCCCCAAAATAACCAATTTTAAGGAGCCCCTTCACTACTATGAACTAAATGAGGCTCATGTTATCCATTCAATGAAGCACACCCTGATCTCTATTCTTATATGGATCCAAAATTATATTAATGTCCCTTCCAATAATACAAGGGTGTTGTTCCAAATCAATGTTCTCTAAGTCCTTCAACAATATTTCTCTCTTTTGAGAGTCACAACTACCATAAACAATAGACATAAAAAAACATCCACACCCATGTTAAACTTCACCATAATATACTGATAAATAGCCTTAATAATATCCATTGATAATTATTTAATCCAAAAAATCCTTATATGGTGGTTCTCCAAGTGAGCATGCATGCCTTCATGCATTCTGAGTTTATGAGAAAACTCATTGATCAAATTTGGGTTTTGTTTTTGCTCAGGGGTAGCAGTAATAAATGATTTATATTTTTTTTATTTCCCCAGACAATAAATATTTCTTCACTCGAGCACCAATGTCACAGGTGTTCTATATGATTGTAGGAATCATTAGAATAGTTTAGGCCTAGTTTTGACCCTAGGAATATTTTTCGGAATAGAATGTGGGGATAGATACTCCATAAAATATCATAGATTTACCCTTGTACACACTCTAGTATATGAAGATAAATTAGGTGTGATAAGAGAATACAGTACTGAACAACTATGTCTGGGATCTCCTCTCATCTTGTTCGAAGACATTCATTTGTTTTAATTCAAATACACTAGTGTGACAAAAACACTTTGCTTATAGTCACCTGAGCATCATTGGGGGAGAGATATAGCTAGGTACGATGACATATACCCTATCTATTTGTCCCATAATGTTAGTTTTCTATGAATGTCACTAAAAGCACCTAGAGAGGATCATAAACACCCTTCTCTACTAGGTTAGAGGTTGTGGAGGGAAAGTACTCAGATACCAAAGATAAAAAACTCATAGGGGAATATAATGAGTTCAATTTCTGGAAAAACCCTTCCCTTGATATCTTGATTCCTTGTAAATTAAGATAAAAGAACAAAAAAACACTTATCACCAAGTTAGGGTGGAAATATTCACTCTCAGACTGAAATAGGTTACTCAGGTCCAGAGAAGATTCATTCTTATCTTGAGACATACCCATGGGGGGCTGATCAATGTCTAAAAGACTAGTCCTAGTGATGAACACCTACTCAGGATCAATAAAAGAAATATCATACACATCAATCCTATTTGACAATTCAGGGCTTGATTTCTGAAGTCCACCTCATCCATATTTCCTACAAACCTACCACAAGTGACCTTGTAATGCACAATAGGAACAATACCTGGGTAGTACTGGATAAAAAATATATTGATTCCAGGTGAGATACCCCTTAAATTTCCGAGAAATACTATCCAATAGAGGATTTGTAAAATCCCTTTAAACACAAATACACATAGTGAAAACATCCACACAGCACCAGGTTTTGTTATCTAAACAAATAAATCCCCTAAGAGAATCTCCAATTGCTTTGATAATTGAACTGTTATGAAATAGTAAAGGTAAAACTGTAAGGGATATCATGAAATCTACATGTGGTATTTCCCTCTGTCAATGCACATAAATCGACCATAGAGCCAAATTGAACCACCATCAACCCATGATTCATGGATAATTTCACCAAGAATGAATAAAATATGACTCTAAAGAAAAGAACATGTAGAAGGAAGTATGATAAACTGACTATACTTGAACCAGAGTAGATGGATCCCAAGAATCCAAAAACATCTTGAAAATAGAGAGAGGTATCTTTGATGATCCAAAAAACATGATAAGAGACAATTTGAGACAAACAAACACCTTATTATAAGCCTCTGACTATATTTCCAATTTCAGGACACAATCGTCCCTACAAACCGACAAGATAACCCGTTGGATCATAGGAAAACCAGAGTACCTCGATATTTCAGGCGTTCTAGAGAGGGAATCTTTAAATTATTGGGAATTACAGCCATCCAAAAGGGGGTGAGAGAAAATATACATGAGGTACCAGAATCAAAGAGTGATGGTGTTGGGAACCTAGCCGAAAGGAGACCCAAAACAGGAGAAATAGACGGATGGGTTTGATCTTCTACGGGCGCATGGGGAGCATTCTTCATTTGATGGATTTCCATCCACGATAAAACATTCCATTTAAATAAAAAAATAAGGAATAATAAATATGGAAGTTATGAAACTAAAAAACCCTTCTATTAAATTGATAAATAGATAATAAAATGGATCCATAGATTTTAACATATGAAAACCTCATAGATAATAACAATGATAAATGTAATATCTATGATTTAAATTATTGATTATTGATTTTCATGTCTAATGCTCATGAAAAACTATACATTCATGTTCCATCATCTATAATGTTTAAAACTCTATTTAGAAACTTGTTTAAATTGGATAACTTAATTGTCTCGTGAGAACCTATCGATGCATCAAGGGGCTATACAAATTCTGGGGCACACCCGTCATTGTAAGTCAAAATAATACCACTTATAGAATATAAAATATTCATTATAAAATATACTTATTGAATAAATAATACCGATTTATAAATAATTCCACTATGGAGGAAAAGTAAAAACATGTATTTTTAAATTTTTTGAATGGAAATACAATTGAATGATCATTAAAACATTGTTGAGGAAAAATAAACATTAAAATTCTAATGTTTCTCATACCACATTGAAAATTTTGAATAAAAATTCCCTGTGAAATAAATAAAACTTAGAATATCATGATAATAAGTCGATTCATGATATAAAATTTCAAAATGAGGTATATACACAATATAAAAGTGAGTTGGTTTAGAACAACCGGTAAGACTCAATGGAATGTAAAAATGAGGAGAAATCTCTTACCTTGAGTCTAAATTGTATTGTGTGTCTTAATATTCCTGAATAAAAAACTTATATTAATTATTTAATTTATTAACAAAAAATTTCATGTTTATTATTACTTTAATTTTACTTATTACAGCATTTTATACAACTACATAAATGTTTATGTCAGGTGTTTTGACCAAATTCAGTTTATGGGTCAAAAACGAATTTGGTAATTCAACAATGGTAAAAAGATTAAATATATGAATATTTATAGAATAATAATCATGAAATAATTTTTTAAATTATACATCAATTATACTTTTAAAACCAATTATGAAATATGGAAATAAAAAATGATCTAACGTTACAATAATAGAGACGGTAGGCCGTATGTACGAATGAGTAACATTCCCATTTTTCAATGATCACTATGGAAAGAAGGTAAGTAATATTATATATTTATAGAATAAAAAATACATCATAAATACCATGTTATCAAATTATGTATACATATTTATATAATTATTTTGATGTAAATGGAATCACATCATGTCAAGGTGGCAGTAGTCCACACGTCCACGACCACTGTTATCACTTTTTGTTGTGTGAAAAGGGTAATGAATAAAATTATATATTCTATATCCAGAAAGGTAATTATATGCTGAATATATTATATATTTCATTTATGTCACATATATTTAAATGAAACCATCCTTTATATATTCCATGTATAGCGTGAGGGAATCACATCTCTTTGGGGAGGCGGTAGTCCACACTTCCACGAATGAGGTTATCATATTTACACAAAATGGAAAGTATAAATATATGTATTATAAAATAATTATAAAATCATAAATAAATTGTTATTATCATATATATATCATATATAAATATAATTTTCATCATAATTCCAAAACATAAATTGTGGTAAAGGAAAAAATGAATAATCATCATTTTATGAAGGGGTAGTTCGTCGTACATGAATGTAAGTTCATTACCCACTTGATGGAAGTGTGTGTAAGTGTACGTCAAAACCATAATATTAAAAAAAAATAAGTATATTAATGATACTAATTTTATTATATAATAATGTAATAACAATATTTAATGGGATTAAGAATTAAAATAGAACCAAGGAGCTTCAGGAAGAATGTTGTCTCTTATGTGGGTAACTCATTTTAGTTTTCACCATTGGGATTTCATGGATGGATTTCTCCAAAGGGTATGATTATAAGATATGGGTAGGAATTTTTAAGATCTATTTGGTCAGAAATGTTTTGATCCAAAGTGGCTTGATAGGTGTGAGGAAGTGGGAGGATTGAGTGCCTATTTATATTAAAGGAGTGACACTCTTTTGAATATTGGAGAAGGGAATTCCACCCAAATTATTACGATTTAAAGTGGATCTAATAATGGTTAAAACTATATAAAAATTAGTATAATGTACAAATATTTACATAAAATATTTTTTGGAAATGTTTCTTGGTCATTTTGGCCCTTAAGATTGAGGTTTAGTCCCTTGTTAAACTTAATTTGACCTTAACCGTTGTAATGAATTTTAATTACATTCACTAATATTTTTATTAAAAAACTAATTTGATTTTATTATAAATTATAAATTATGAAGTTTCCAAATATTGAATCAATTTTTATAAATTCCAATCATTGAAGTTTTAGAAAATAATTTAAATGTAATCATGTAGACAGGATGACAATATAGGTTTTTAAATAAAAACGTCCAAAAGATTTCTAGGTTTTTAAATCCAATTTCAAAATGATATTGATTACAATGACATCAATTGGAAAAATTAAAAACAATTATCTAATTAAAAATTAATACCAATTATATATATAATTTTACACTATAAATAAATTATATGAAAACACAGCCATGAATTAAAATTTAGTATTTTTCACTATTAATAAAAAATTGAAAATTCATATAGAAATACCCAAATATAAACATGTGATAATTATTAGGTTAATATTACAAATATGAAGTTTATTTTTAAATATTTAATTTATAAAAGTTTCAGAAATTGGATTTAAAATAGGTTCTCCATTAAATGGTGGTAAAACTGCATTCATAAAAATATAGGTTTTTATAAGAAATATTTGGTTATTTCTTATCTTATGCCTATCAAATATATTGGATGAATGCCAAAAATATTTGATCAAATAAAATATATATATACTTAATTAATATAATTCACCAATATTTATTAATTTATTTTATTAGGATAAAGCATATTTTTGAGAAAAAAAATAATAATATTTTTTTTATATTTCATTAGTTTTCAAATTTACATCTAATTATTTTATAACCAATGAATTGAATTTATATTTTTATAAACAATATATTGTCAAAATTTAGTTAAGAATATTCATAACTACTAATTTAACTGCTTGGTAGTGTCACATTATAATATTTTAATAATATGTTTTTTATCGGTAAAACTCAATCTTGTCTATAACACATGCCATTAAAGAAACTAATTGATGCATTTGAAGGAAAATAAATCAGTATCATGTGAATTTCTAGATATATAATAGATTTAATTTATTTAAAATATTAAATATATTGTAAAGTCTTAGAGTATTATATTATGTTACGCACTCGGTGATGTGTGTGATACACTCTATCCTCTACAATGGTCTTACTTTCGATATTCAGAGTGTTATACGTCAAGCCTTGATGTTATATACAAATGAATATTAGTGATGCGGTTATGTGAAAGAAATATATCTCATCATTGTAAATTCCCTTTAAAAATTGAGTTATTTGATATTCAATGTACAAAATAAAATGAGATTAAAGTAAAATATCATGACTTATTGTGTTTTAAATGAATTTTCTTAATAGAGTCTATGTCGATAATGAAATAGATAAATTTTCATGTTTCGATCTAACAAATTTTATAAAATCTTATTTTACAAAACACTTGGATGAAAAAAAATATAATTATTCCCATCATGGTGATGAATATATTTACCTATAGTTAAACTATTATATATTTGATGTTGCAGAACAACACAATAGTGGAGATAAGACATATAATTAAAATATATGAAAAGAAATAAGGTTTTTTGATATAAGAATATTTTTTTCCGTGATTTGTAAAACTAAATATTCAAATAAACACATTATCGCTTGGAAATAGGAAATCACACAATGGTTTAGATGTTGATAAAAATAATGATAATTTATGTCAGATTTAAAAGTGAGAAGAGAATAAAGATAATAAAATCATTATTCTATAAATAAAATTATAATAGAATAATTATATATTTCCATAAATATGCATAGAATATGTATCTTCCAATAAATGGATGCACAGTGAGCTGAAGTTGACACCTCATGTGATTTGTTTCTGGAATACAATACGTTATGTGTAAATTGTTATTGGTTTGTATCTATAAATGCCAAAACAAATTAACCAACATGAAATCCAAAAGAGTTCATGAGGAATATAATAAGGATTTATATCCTACCACTCTACCATCATTGACACAGTCCACCCAAATATCATCACATAAAACCAAAAATGGGGTGTAATGTAATTTTTTATGTAGAAATCTTTGAAGAAATGGTAAAATAATAGCACTCAAAAAAAAAAGAAAACCTCATAGTCCAACATTGAGACATGGAGGATATAAAACACTAAAAAATGAGTTATATTTTAGTTTAAGGGAAAATAAATAAAAAATGATAAAAAATTATGAAAATTCAATTAAAAACTGATAGCAAACAAACATACCTTTAATTGAGGGTTGGTTTATCCAATGAATTTAATAAAGGGGGAATCAGGGTTCTACTTCTAGGTGAGATTAAATAGCACAAGAAGAATTGATCTCAGTTAGGGTTGTTTTAAAATAATGGAAATATGTTCTCACCACTAGTAAAAAAGTTCTAATAAAATACACCTTTATTAAAAAGAAAATGAAAAATCACTATTTTCAGTGCTAAATTTTGCACTGATATATAGAAAAAAATTTCACCTACATGTGAAAGAGGTGTTCTATATAACATTAATCTCAGATAAACATTACATGATTGAAAGAATACCCTGATTAAAGGCTAGGTTACATTTACATGTAGTTAATCTACCCTTTATTATAGCTGGGTTTAGCATTGATAAAGTCTATATTTAGTGCTGATAAATGATAGTTTATAAAAATATAAATTTAAATTTAAAAATTATAGTAAATTACTAATTTTATAAAGATGAGTCATTAACAAATTAATTTATAAAAAAATATATATAATATAAAATAAAAAATTATAATAAATTCCAAAAAAATGAAATTAATATTTATTATTAAATGAATAATTTTTTTAATTATACATATTTTAAAAATAATTAAAATGATTAAATAATATTAATTATTCAAAATTTTAAAAAATATGAATAAAAATTATTAATTATGTAAATTAAACAATATTAAAAATAAATTAATAATGTATAAAGTTGATTATATCATCCATTATAGAACAATACATAAAGAAAGAAAGTCATAGTAAAGTTGTAAGCCTTGAGAATTGACCCCACGACTAGCCCTTCACCCCTCCAAACCAAAATCAAACCACTACCTATGGTAGAGAAATAATATAAAATACATATATTATAAAAAATAATTTAAATGAAAAAAATATCAAAATAAAAATGAATAAATAATAAAAAAGCATTTAAATAATAATAGATTTATATTTATTACTAATTAAAAAATAAAATATAATAATAAATGAAAACCCCCTGAGTTTAGAAACCCACATGCATGGAAACTAGAAATTTTATTAGATAAATATAGAAAAATAATTCATAAGGGGTTTCATGTGCATACAAGTATACCGCATCCATAAAAAGAAGAAAAAAAGTAAAGAACTACAAGAAATAAAAAATATCTTTATCTATTCCCACCACATCTACTAGATGGGTGTTGAACTCTTCTCCTAGTTTTTTACTCACAAATCTTTTAACTCACATCCGTAGAGGCATAAATTATTATAGATGTTTCCTTGGTATAGGCCTTAAAACAACCAAATTGGTCATCTAGAACTATATTTTTACAACATACTATAGTAATAAAAGGTAGTTCGGCATATGGATCTACCCCAGATTCCCTATCCATCGCCAAAGGAGATACATCATGAAAAACTCATCTATGGGAACTATCACTATTTTATGAGGAATCAAATGTTACACTGGGAGGGTTTAGATGAGCATTAATAAGAATTTATATGATATAATCCTTTGTTTCAACATCATTATAATAAATCTCACAAAATCCTTTATTTAGATATTTATTACAGTCTTTGGAAGATATCTTATATATGACATTGGACTTCCCCCCAAGAATTTCTAGCATCCTAAATGTGAAACTCTATTCCATCAATTGAAAAAAAAATGGCAAACATAGAAAACAATTTCCACCCAAAGCTTTACCATTATTTGATACAGCCATATGTGATTGAATATATGCCAACCGGTTCTTCTAATACATCCTTTATTGAGAATAGATATATTTTCCAGGTTATCTTATTTCAGTCACAAGTGTTTCATTGTCACCCTATGATACCCCAATTCTCCCTCAAGCATGAGTGTCACCAGTTATCCTGAGAACATAAACTTCATTTCATGTGTATAAGTACCAAGATCCTACTTGTTATCAGGGGTATGGTTATTAGGTTCTCTAACTACATTTCCATCTCTTAAAGACTCTACATATGTAGTTTCTAGTTACTTTCCCTACACTAAATAATCATATGTCATAACATCAAACTTCTCATCATAAAGTGTCCCACTAACATATATATTTCTAGAAAGAGATACCACATCTAATATCATATTGAAATAAAAAGTGATCTGGGTGGGCCCCACTAACATCACATCAGAGAATAGAGTGGTAGAAATCCCCTGAGCAATGAATTGTTTTTAACACCCTAATTCAAGGTTTCTTCCAATCCATTCATCCCTCACTGGATACTTGTAGTGGTATATAACCATCTCATCCTTGCCTCTAAACCTATTTCAAGGAATCTATACCCCTTTTTGGTACCTATTTTTATCAAAACCTACATCATCAATCCTAACTTTTACCTTAATATTGTACATATCAGTCAGAGTCATCCTTAATATTCCCTCTAGCTTAGTTATCCATCATGTCCTTCGTAGATTTTTTCTTGAGATAAGACTTCTTTCCCTGGAGCAGAACTAAGTTAGTATAATCAATGGAAATTAACCCTTCTTTAGAATTAGAGTGAATTAAGATTTATTCATATTTTTTCATAGTTTATTATTTATCACTTATTAGTGAACGCATTTTAGAATTCCCAGTATTCACTCCACCTCATGTAATAGGACAGGATCCAACAACAAAAGTTAGAGTCTCGTCGAAATCTTTCTTATCTTGAGATAAATTCAATCCAGCAACAATAATATCTATTTTTGAGAGGATATATTCCTAGAACATAAAATTATTCAATTACCAGTTATAGTATGAACAACATTTCTCATTACAGCCACAATAGCTGCAAAATATACCCCTCTATATTTCCATGTTTCACTCATATACAATAACAATTCTATACTAACATAAATATCCTTATCAATATTACCACATTAATCCAAACACAATTTATACTTTCAATGATCAATAAAATAGATGACCTTATTCAAATTATCATAGGAAAGGCTCTGATGACATTTCCTCAATCTATTCCTTACACAATATCATTTCCTACAGAAATCAATAATCCTTTAAAATTCAACTGAGAGATCAAGCGAAAGATCAATAATAACTATAATGAAAATTTCAATCAAAGAATAATAGGGATCAACCTTAAAAACAACCCTTTCAAAATTTCAATAGTGTGAATGCATGGTCTTCTTATCAAATTTTAATCATATTTCAGTGGATGATGAAACCTTCCAAAGGATTTGGGAATGAAAAGCACCAACAAAGGATATAAATTGGAACCCAGATTTAGGAAATCGTGCTATTAACCTTTACTGGGTCAAAGAGGGTCCCTGCCCAAGATTCTTGAGGTTTAAGACTTAAGTGTGATAGAACCGAGACCAAAATCATTATGATTGAGATCTCTAGAGGGGAAAATAGTTTCTAAATAATCCTTATAGATTGATGAAATACACCGGTCATCATATCCCCAAATATAGATATGTTATTTTCATAAATCATTAAGATTCATGGGTTTCTTCTACAATAGAATAATCAAGTGTGCAATAATTGAGAACATTAAATCCTCTAGAAGCTCTTTAAGAACATTGGAATTACATTAAACAAATATAAAGTAACAGTTTCATCTGATTCAATGGTAATATTGTCCCATATCCTTCCCTCGATGATTTAAGGGAACCCAGATATCCAGAATCAATTTATCATTATATACATCATCATCCTTCTTCAAATGATGAAAAAGAACCTCTTCCAGATTAATGTAACACTATCTATCAGGATTCATCACAAAAAAACTACCCTAATCACCAACAAATATGAGTGAGAGAATCTCTAAACACCTAGTCACCCCCATCAATTTTTAATCAATGAATAAATAATAAATTTCAAAATATTTAAATAAAAAATAATAAAATAAAAATAAATAAACATTAATTGTGTAATTTACAAACATAAAAAAATATTAATTATTAATAAATAATAATGTGTAAATAAATATTAAATATGAAAAAATTATAGAAATATTCAATGAATAAATGATTTTAAAAAAATCTAGGGTCAATGTACCTTTATTAAAAAAGAAAAAAAGTAAAGAGGATGGGGTTAGTGAAAGAAAAATACCCCCATAAAATATTTACAAAAACTAATCAAGTTCCAAAAAAGGCATGCAACCTATCAGAAGTCACAAAGATGGATTTTTCCTAATCTCATCATGATGCGAGACACATGGGGTGTCTCGATCATCATGGCGTAGGGAATCAAATGAGTGTGCGGTTTGATGCTAAGTATCAGATGAAGGGTATGGATAGTTTATGTATGTAGTCAACCAATGCTATAAGTAACGCAACCTACTACTTAGACAACACACTCAAGGGGAGGGGGATGTGATATACCATTCATACAAAACCCCCCTTGGGTTGAGGCACAAAATTTAGCGCTTTCTGATATTTTATTTCCAATCTAAATTGTAGATTGAGAAGGAAATAATTCACATGATCTACAGGGAAAATCAGAATAATCTTAACAAAATAGATAAAAATTAAACATGAATAATAAATTACAATTTTTTAATGCAAATACAATTCCATAAGGTGTATATTTATAACCATGGGGTGATACAATAGTCAATTTTCTAGTAACCTAATGAAATAACTGATAAACCTACCTTGTCACCTTAATGTCAAATATAAAATATCTTACAAGGAATTTTGGAAAATTTAGCACATCACTTTCCACATATATCCCATTAAATTTTTCATTGATTACCTATCCCACCAGAAATTACTTTTGTGACCAAATATTCCATTCTAGAATAACCATGAGGGTAAGGATTCCAAAATTAATGGAATAGTGTGTTATTATAATAAAAAACATTTTTGGGCTCGAATAAGAGAGATAATAATCCCATTATCCAATTCTAGGCACACACCTTGGTTTTATGCCTTCTAATGTTGTGAGATGGGATTTCATTACCACTTGTAGTCTCTTTAATATTTCCTTCATCATTAGGCCTCCCAAATATAAATACTCGTATTCCATCAACACAATGTCATCGACCAATTTTATATCCCCCTCTTAAAAAGGATTCATCCTCGAATATTTATAATTTGAATCCAAATATGAGGAATGATTAGAAACATTATGTTGAAAAATATATTCATCCACACCATTCAATGTGATATTGTAATAAATAGTGTAAAACTCTAATTATGATCCATCTTCATGTATCTTGAGATTTGACTTGAATTACTTTCGAAACCTCTCTGACTTCTTTTATTTCTCATGGTCTTGATGAAAATTTAGTTTTCCTTCTATACCATAACTTTACTACAAAGTCAATGAATCTTTATCATTAGGGATATATATGCTAAATCCATAAGCAGATATAAATGGATAAAATTGAATTGTAGATTCATCTCCCCTTTTTTAAGAAAATTCCAAATTTGGTAAACACTCCTTCCAATCATTTAGACTCGTGATATTTTTTATGGATATTTCAATTTATTCTATCTCTATAATAGGTCAAAACAAGGTTGTACCTTCTCAAGAATGAATCCATCAAACACATGTGGAAAAGATTTCACAATAGTTAAAAATGAAGATATTAAGTCATTAGAGTTCAACATTACCTCATTTTACATAAATACTGAAAGTTTTTACTGAGAAATCAAAGTATCCTTAAACTCATTATTTTTTTTATAAAATCCCACTTTTCTCCTCTCTCAAATATTTTTTTCCTCTTTAATTTTATTTATTGTCCATTTTTTTTAATTTTCCCCACTTTTTTCATTCTTTCCATTTTATCTTTCTCTCATATTTTCATTCTCACTCATTTTTTTCTTCTCTCTCAAAATTTGATCTATTAGAACTAGTTTGGGGGACATCGAGATGAGGGATATAGGCTCCCCTTAGAGCCCAAAAAAAAATTCCTTAAAACAAATCATTTGTATCACACCAATCATATTTCCATGGTCATGTAAGAATAAGGTTACATGCCTTCATCAGTACAACATCACATAAAACCATTACTTCATTCTTACCAATGGTGAACATACCTTCACCTATTTGGAAACCTTATACACTCCATAATCATTCAACCATTGAATTTAATATGGGTCTTGTTATAGATAATATTTTTATATTTCTAGGTTTTTTTTAAAATGATTTAATCCCATCCCATTAATCAATTTGATCTTATTTTCATCATTTTAAGACTTTTGGTGAGTTTTGATCTTACGTGTAAAAATTGGCTACTTCTGGACATTTAACTATTTTATGTTTCATATATATTTTGAGCATAAATCCTGTAATATTCATCCAATTAACATGATTCCATTTTTTAGGATGACAAGATTCGTGGTCTACATATAATTTTTAAGAACCAAATCTAATTTGAACTCCAAGAGGCCAAACAAAATCTCTCAATGTGAACACATAATCTGGCCAGTAGAATAGACCATGACTCATTCAATGACTCATAACATGGGAAACCAACCATTCAATTGGATGATTGTAGCTGGGATCAAAATACCACATGATGAGGAAACTACACAATATATTTCATGGATAAATTATTTTATTAAGGCCTCCCTTCAACTGGTCAAATTATGGTTGGTGGAACAGTGATTGGCGGCCAGGAAAAGTGAGGTCTACTAATTCGGATATAACTCATTTAAAACGGCTCTAAATGCTATATCATTTTAGGGGTATATGTCCAAATCCATTCCTCAGATCCTATAAGAAGGGACCTCAGCATGATTCGATGAGATGGTGGGAGAACCGAAGCTATCTTTCTGGTGGACATATTCTGGAGGAAAAAATTTTTGTTCTTTCTTTTCTTTCTTTTATTCTTCTTAGTTTTATATTTCCTTATTCTTCCCCCTTCTTATCAATTAACCATAACATGGTGGGGTAAATCTTATGAGTGATTGGGGAAGGTTAGTTTTACTTTTTATGTAATGCATGAGTTCTTGTAATTTATTTAATATAAAATCTTTCTCTTTCTAGAAAGTTGTTTTCAATTTCATTTAGTGGTTCTTATTATCAAGTGAAATTGTATTTGGTTTTTTATTCTGTTGTTGATTTTAGATTTGGTAAATGATCATAATCTCCCTCCACTAGTTTCTTTTCAATATATTATAGAATAGATTAGGGCTTAGTGGTGAAGTATTTGGTGATCGTCAGTACGTGTGGCAGGGGTATTGAAAATTCTTAATAGTTTGGGATAAACAAGACCGGATCGGGAATTACCTAGCTTAATTGGGTGTATTCACTACATATGTTTCTCACATAGTAAGGATATTAGAATGTGCTGAGATATTGGTAAGGTTTACTCTCACCATCACCATTTACCAAGGGAGTGATATGAAGCGATTTTGAAATATCACTTAAATCAACTTTATAGAAAAGGATTGACTAAAATGGAACAGTGATGGTATTGTAAATGGAGAACCAACCCCAAATTGATCACCTGATTCTTATCAATATTTTTAAATACATGTTTTGTTAAAAAAATTGAATATTTTACTTTATTTCTTTTTTTCACTGCTTTGTTTTTAAAACCAAACAAATTAAAAAACAACCACCCCTTCTTTATTAAATTTAATGTGACAAATTTGATTGTTGACCGCTCCTCTCTAGAGACAACCTAGGTTAACCACTATACTATATTTTAACTTAAAAAATAATTTTTATTTCCACACCTCGCGATAGGAACATTTCAGGTTTAAATTCATCAAATTAAGAAGTCCCAACATCTCCACCTACATGGTTCTAACCACATTACTACAACTCCTCCACCAATAATGATACTACATACATTCCCATTGATTTATCACTAGTTATGGAAAAAGTTTCTCCCTTTGATCCTTCTCATTGGACCTAATTTGAGAACTCAAAAACCTACCATGTCTAAAGAAACTCACATTCTTCCTCAAAATTTTCATTATAGATTATTGGGGAATCCTTCACCTCTTCCTCTGATCTCTCTCTATCGATCTCCCATTCTCCAAACTTGGTGCTTGTCATCGTGTTCTGGTTTCTCTACTCTCTATGAATGTGACACCTCCTTGAAATTTGAACCATTTAATATCCATATTTTTTATATTATTAGCCTTAAATATATGTTTCTTAGGAGGAATAATTACCTTATCACTTTTTTATTCAAACACCTATTTTAGATTTAGTGAATTTCCAATATCATTACTCAAATTTCCCTATGTAGTGAAGGGGTTAGTGAGTTTTTTCAGGTTTCTCCTCCATTGGATTTGTTGGTGGATCATACTGTCTTGGGGGATCATATCTTGTATATCCACATGGTGGTACATCTTTACATGATCAGTAATATCTTGATTGAGCCCATAAAAAATTATTCCATGGTTTCCTCTAGATACACCTCAATGTTTTCTTGAATAATATAAATTTACATATCCTTTTAGTATACATAATCACTCTTACTGACCTATGTGAGGCATTGAGATTGTTTTGGATCTCTCCATGGAAGTGGGATGAGAAAACGACTTCCACATGGAAACCTTCATATCATACCAAGTGTTTCTAGGAAATCAGCTATATCTATCCCACTCCTTTTTTTATTTGATCCCACCAAAATAAATCGTAATAATAAAATAAATACCTATAATTTTTAAATTTTCTCCTCTAAATAGGTTTGACCAGAGAAGACTTGCTCGATCTGCAACTCTCATTAGAAGCATGAATCTGAATCAATTTTCCCCTATAAAAATGGGAACTTCATTTTAATAGTTCCAAGTATTTCATCATCCTGTAGTCTCCTTGGGAATCCTCTTTATTTTTGGAACAACCTCTTACTTTGTGATAAATCCTAAAAATCATCATCAATATTCTCCATCTACTCCTCAATGAAGTGGGGGTGACATGGTTCCAAAGTGTGTCATTGATTTCAATAGATCATACACAGAAATGTTTTATTTTCTAGGTCTTTAATACACTCATGCATAATCTACAGATTCCTATCAAGATGATTCTTGAAATAGGTCACCAAAGATTGAATTTAGACTTTTGTAGCATATGGTGTGCGATATCTACTTCGGCTTCCATCATCGCTAGCATCTGAATTTATATTCCCAAGATATTCTACCACGATATGTTACAAAATAACAAACACAAATATGTAGAAACACACACAATAATACACACACTGACACTCATGAAGACACCCACACACACATCCAAGGATACACACTCATAAATGTGATATGTACACACACATGCATACAATATGTAGACACTTATTCACATAGGGATACACACTAAAAAACTCAATATTCACACACACACATTCAAAAAAAGTGTACACTCACACACACATGTTGTACACATTCACAGACATAACAATACACACTCATAATATTGTTTTCCTATTTCGTTCAAATCTCAACAATCAATTCTAATCCCAGACTCTTATGATGTTTAGTACATTATTTATAGAGATAACATGCCACTAATCCTTCCTAGATGAATATTGTGTTTGGATATGTTTTAACAAAGCTCATTTGAGTGATAAAGGTTCAAAAAATGGTGTATATTGGAAAATAGGAGTAGAAAATATGGGTAAATGGTGGAAAATGGGTGATGGGTACAATAATGGGATTTTTCTTATTGTTATAAAAGATAATAATTTAAATAAAATAATATCCAAATATGATGTAATAAGGAGATAAAACCATTGGTTCTAAAAATATGACACAAAAAGGAGTGAAAATTTATCCTAAATAATGTTTTTTTCTTTTTTATCTCTTATAAAAAAAATTGTGCTTGATGATGTGAAGCACAAGATTATGGATAGAGAGAATCAATTTTTTAATATTTTTTTGTTGAGGAAAAATTCACAGAGAGAAAATGTGAATGGAAATAAGGATTTATGAATGTTATATCATAATAAAAATTAAAATCCTATACAATATGCATCAAATTATGGTGGTTTTCATGAAAATGATTTTATGGGTTTTTGAAATGAGTGGATAATTTGAAATGATAAGGAGGGTAATGGGTAAAAGTAATTTAAATGAAGGGATATATTCCTACTATGACAAGTGGAGTTCTAATACCAATTGATATGAGATACTTTTAGTGGCCCAATCTTCATGGAGTATCATGGTAGATGAGGGTGCAGTTTGGTGAAATGTATCAGATAATGGGTACAAATAGTGGAAGTAAGTAGTCAAAAAAATATATACGGAGAATAACCTAATAATTATACAACACACTAAAAGGATGTATGTGATGGACAATCCACACAATAATAAACTTGGATTGAGGCACAAAATTGGGGGACTTATGACCTTGGATCACAAATATAACATGTAGATTTACAATGAAAAACTGAACTAGAGAAATTTGAAAATAGGAACAATCCTCACACATTGGAGGGAAATGAAACCTATGTTCAATATTTCAATTTTTAAATGAAAATATAATTCCATGGGGTGGATATTTATATCCAAGGGGTGATACAATAGTCAAAGGTTTAATACACTAAATTCATAAAGGATAACCCACCTTTTCACCTTAAAGTGAAATGGATAATGTATAACAAATACTTTTGGGAAAATTAGTACATCAATATCCATATATAGCCCATAAAATTTGAATTTCAGTACCTAGAACAATGAAATTGACTTCTGGGTTTAGATATTCCATTATAGAATCACCATGTGGGTAAGGATTCTAGAATTCCTAAAACCTTGTGGGCCATTCTTGAACATCATTTTTGGGCTCTAATAGGAGAGATAATAAGCCCATTTTCCACTTCCATGTATAAAACTTGGTTTTAGGCCTTTTAATGTAGATATATGGGCTTTTCCTTCTACATGTAGTCTCATTAATATTCCTTGAATAATTGGTAATTGAAGCACTAACTCTAAATAGGCCATCAACTCAATGTCATCTACTGGTTTCATATCCCAACATTTATTCAGAAGCTCTCATTATGATGAGCACACCAGTATTTTACCACATCCACATCCTTGACCTCTCCTATGGGGACCATTTCTCAAAGTATTTACACACATAAAAGTACCATCATAGCCATAAGATCCTCCAGAGTATCCCTTGGAACTACTCTAGGCAACAACTTCCTTATATTCATCCCTCCTTGAGAGATCATTCGACTTGACCCCATTAATGAGGATTTTGGTCTTCGATGAAGTGTCAGCCTATGAGGTCTACTTAAAAAAGAGAAATAAATTTAACTATATAAGGAAACCCATAATCATCAATCAGATAATTTTTATTTTTAAGAGATAAAAGATAATTATAGGTTTCGACTAGACTAAGAACATGACCTAAGGTCTAATTTTCAAACATGGTTTCACGCAAAGAACCATCCAAAGCATGCTTCCTTGAGACCAATAAAAAAACATAAACATAATACAAGTCCCTAGAAAACCCATAATTACTAGTTTGAAAATATAATTTCAAACTTGTTGATAATAGAAAAGTATTCTTAAAATATGAGGCAACCCCTGGTTATCCTTTTCTTCCACTGGCTACTATTAACTTCTCCCCATGCCTGAATTACTAATGAACATCATCCGAACATCCAATTACTAAGAATTCAGATTATCCTCATCATTATTATGAGAATATTCATCCTTTATTTCTACCCATTCCCCTTAAATCAATCCTTGCATGCCTATCTTATGAGAAGTTCATCTTTAAGGCACCTAGTGAGTAGATGATTAAGGCCCCTGAACCATTTACTGGGAATGCCACCCTTCATCAAGGATTTTTCTAGAGTTAAATCCACAAGGACCATAAATAAAAAACTGGTCCTATCTAGATTGGATCTATCCAGGATGTTCCAACTCCATATGACCATACCCATGGAAGCCATCCAACGAAAATAGAGAATTTATGTGGACCACTTTATTTGCTAACCACCATAGGAACCCTTAGAATAGAGCCTTTTTTACCCTTCTATGCACCCGATATAGGTTTTAAATATACCTCACTAGTATTCCTAGAGTTAATATTATACACCTCTATAAGATTTATCTATGATCCAAAATCATAGTGTTTGTAGAAATCATTTGATGTCCTTGTAGTATTCATCCACTAAACAGACTTCCCAAAAACTATACCATGTTGATCCAGTCTAGCACATTGGTTTAAAAAATCAGATGATGCCATCAGAGAAGTATCATTCACCACAAACACATGTAACTAAATATTAACATTCCTATAATCCCCATTATTAAATTCCCTCTCATAATAGTTAACACAATCATTCCCTTTTTGAGATCACGAGGAGAAGAATTAGTTCATTCTATACTTATCCTTGGAATGACCAATTGATAAACAATTCATATAGAACATATGAAAGTTTTCATTATAAAATTTAAAATTAATGTCCTTACCACCAATATATATTATAACCCTATCAGTTAGAGTATTGTTTAACTCAACTACAATCAAGACTCTAGTATTGTAACCTACCAAGATTCCTCAATGGAATTATCCTTTTTAATGGGGATACCAATTGCATATACAATATCCAAATGATTTTTTGGAATGTTAAAAAATATAATTAAGGCTATTGACCTTCAACCAAATCTGTACATGAGTGTTTCTCACATTTAATGTATTGAAACATGGATCTCATTCTGGAATGCACATCTGACTTGACTTCAACATAATGGAACATGGCCCGTATGCCTTCCTCTTCAAACCCTTCAAAGGGAAAATAAATTAATAGAAACCAAATCCCATTAGAATATACTTATAATTGTTGAATCCTCAAAAAGAAGATATTTGAAAAGAAAGGCCTTCAACCTTCTAGGGGTTGAATCCTACCTGTAGTATAAGTCCCATTATAATATGAAAATAAAAAATATTGTAAATTTACAGAATCACATATCTTTCTTTGCGGTGACATTAGAAATAGAATCCATATTAATGATATGTTTTTGAGAACCTTCCTTTAAAGATGAGAAGTTATTCTAATTAAAACCGTCTGTAGAGAACCCACCACGAGTGAGATTTTCTCCCCTTCCTTTAGAGGGGGTGAAAATCTATGACTGTAAAAACACAATAAAAGAAAGATATTTATAATAATATACTAATTAATAATTAATAAATAATAATTGTATAGGGTTTATATTCAAATAAATTAAAAAAAGAATAAATATTAATTATGTAAATTTGGTACATATTTTGAATATTGAATATTAACAATCAATAATGAATAGAAAATGAATTCATTGAAAAATATTAAATGAATAAATATTAAAAATAAATAAATTTAAAAAAATATTAAAAATGAATTATTAATATTAATTATATCACTTACTAAAATATAATGAAAAAATAAATATTAAAATAAAAATGTATAAATACTAAAAATAACATGTAAATAAAAAAGATTCATAAAAATTTATTAATTAAAAGTGAATAAATAATAATTCTATAAATATTTAAATACAAAAGTATTAAAATAAAATTGAATAAATATAAATTATATAAATTATAGACAAATTTAAAATATTTAATAATAATAATTGAAAATATCTAATTAAATATTAAAAAATCAAAAACTATAGATATATTAAATTTCTGTGTACATATATATTTCTATATAAAGTTTCATTTATTATATTTGAAAACAAAAAATGACTTTTCATGTCATTGTCTATACGTATATGTGTATATACACATACACATACATACACATACATACATATACATGAAACTAAACAGATATTCATGTACATAGGATTTCACATACCTACACATATATACACATACACATTTATACAATTACATACACATACATACACATGAATAACCATACTACATAAATATATTCATACTACACACACAATCATACATACATTTACATTCACATATATACACATACACATACATTCTCATACATACATACCTAAAAGTAAACATAAACATACACATACACACCACATAAGTCTATATACATATACATAAACATATACATGAACATAAACAACACAATCATACACACACAATGCATAATTACACATATATACAAATATTTACACATACATACACATACATAAAAATCATATGCATAGATTCACATAAATAAAAATGTACATACATGAAAATGTAAGTATATATTTTGAATTATTTAATATGAATATAAATATCTAAATACAAGTATGAATCATATTTAATTAATTTATTTATTCGTTTATATATTTATATATATATATCATATTACTCTATTTTAACACACACACTTCAGCATGTGTAATATAATTAAATATATAATTATAAAGAAGTATAAAATAATATATAAAAGTATATATATGTTGTATTATATAAATCATATTGAAGATTATATACATATGTACATATACATTATATATATATATATTTAAATATATTATAAATAAAATTAATTAAATATACATTCAATTATATATTTATATAATTTTTTAAATAAAATATTATTATATTAAATTAAATTAATATTTTTTTAATGAATATTAATATATAATGAATTATTTTGACTAAGATAAATTTGATAATTATATATATAGATAATTATGAAAATAAAATTGATAAAAAATTGTTTACTATAATATGGTAATATAAAATAGACTTAAATAATTATATGTACATATTGTTATAAAAATATGATTTAAATATATATATATATATATACATGCTAGGGGGTTTTCATCCCTAAGTTTGAGTCCTAGGGTTCATTTGTTTATCATGTACATTCCATAGGGGGATGAATAATATCTTGTATTATATATTGTATTATATACATATATTGTATTTATATAAATATATATACTTTATATATATATATCATAAATAAAAATATATAAATATGTCTATATAAATTAAATTATTCATGGTTCCATTTATCATAACTTTTTAATGATGTTTATGGGGATCCTATTATCAACACTATCTTATGTAATTATAAAGGAAAATATTTATCAACATTTAAAAAATTCTGATAAATAGAAAAAAAATTAGTGCTAATAATGGGAATCATTATTGACAATTTTAGTTAACACGGATAGAAGGTTCCACTTTATTAGTATTGTTTTAGAACTTATAAAGGGATGTAATAAATTAACATGTATTTTTAGTTGTGAGGTAATAAAAAATCATTGTTGTATAGAGCCATACGTTATTTACTCATCTCTATAATTATGTGCAACGGGGGCTTGAGTCAAGAAGCTCCCTTGGGTGTTTTATGAGTTTAATTGGGTTTTGGGTTTTCTTATAATGATATTGGTATAGTTATGACATCATTATAAATCCTTATAAGTCAAAAATCTGTTTGGATTTATAACATATTACACCTGATGGTATTCACCATAAAAAATCATAATATATTGTTTTGTTATATAGAGTATGTATACACCTTAGTGTGTCACCATGGGATGTTTCAATTTTGTCTAGAATGAATGTCTAGAAAAATTATGTTTCTCAGAATATTATTAATAATATCTTTTTACACTTTATATAAGAGGAGGCATATATAGATCATTTAAGGTTTATTTTATATGTTGTTTTTAGTAGTATAATTATAAAAAATACAACTTTTTACATACTTGTTGATGTCATTTTACAATGAATTTTATATAGGAAGTAAAATTTTGTTTGATGACTAAGAGAAGTGATTTTTTTAAAAAAATATTTTCAAATATATGTATTCAATATTTATAAAAAATATATCATGGTGGAGTAAACTAATCATTAGTTGATGGGTTGATATAAATAATCAGGAGGAGAATATAGGAGGAATCTCATATAACATTGTTTTTGAATTCAATATGATGGTTGGGGTAGGACACTCAAGAGGGGGGTTAATTGATTTCCTATAAAAAAATTATGTTAAAATATTTATTAAGATTCCCCAATTTTAGAAGACCAAGAAACCAAAGTATCTAATTTATAATAGTTTTGAATATTCGATTAGTTTCTCAAAAGATTGATTAATTCTCAGTTACCACAATTTGGAAGATTTATATAACTTTTGAAAGTAATTTACTAAATCAAAAACAGTTATAAACACTATCTAAGATTAATTATAAAAAAGTAAAGTTTTATAGTTTGAATAAACAATGACAGACAATAAAAAAGAACATAAACATAGTGAATACAAACAATAGGTTTGGTCTCAAGTAGTGACACAATCCTCTCCAATTGGAGACCGCATGACACATAATTGTTTATATTAATAGAATTTATCCACACCATGGATTGGGGTTCACAACACCCTATAAAGCCTCCCAAGTAATGCTGGACCACTACCATAGTTATACATGGGAATCTAACCATGCCACATAGGGACCTCTTCCACAATTTTACATGGGTGAAAAATGTGTAAAATGATGGGTGAGTGAGGATATCTTGTATCTTTCATCTTATCTTAGGAGAAAGTGTGTGTTTGGGATACATATACACACACTGCCCAAAAGTAGTAAAAGTATACACATAATGAGGAAACAATGAGAGAGGTTTTATAATTCTCTGAGTGATGTGCTTTATGCTTTTGGACTTCTTGGATTTATCAAATGTGAGTCTTGAGTCCACTTCTAGAAAACAGATACAAAAAACAAAGTGTCGTTGATGCTCTATGTTGTGGTTTCAAATGAGATGCTTCTTATAGATTCTTTGTTTTGATTTTTATTCTTCAAGGATTATTCCACTCTTTGGTTAACATAAAATTATTTCTTGTTCACAACTAGCCAGATTTGAATGTATATTTTCTCTCTTTCTAACTTTTTCATGTATGTCACGTCCCCTATATATCTATTTTCTTGCATGACTCTTTTATTTATTCTCAGCAATTTTTCTTTTAGCCAATAGGTAGAATGACTCCCATCATGTGTAGGTACCTCGTACCAAGTACTGCCAACTAAAAAGGGTAAAAAATATCATTAATAATATCAATTTCATTAAATAACTGAAATATGAATATTAGTAAAAAAATTAATTTAAATGATAACTAATGAAATGGCTAAGTCTGGAACAGTGTCATAAGAGCGGTGACTCATGAGCGATGGTTCAGAAGTGGTGACTCGGCCTTTGTGTTTGAATGGTGTCCTGAGACTGGTGTTTCAGTAGATGTGTCTTATATTTTGTGATAATTCTGGAATTCTATAACAGTGTATTTTGAACGGTGTCTTATACTTTACTGAAATTCTGTAAGGGTGTCTGGTCCTTTGTAAAAAGTTTGATCTGGTTGGACTGGTGTCTTTTCCATGTCAACGGTGTCAGATCCTTGGTGGAAATTCTAGACTGATATATCAAAACAAAAATGTCTCATATTTTACTAAATGTTAGACTGAGTAGTTTCACTAAAACAGGGACTCATACATTGCTGATTTTCTGACTGAACGGTGAGACCGGTGACTGTGAGTCCACGACCATTGACTCATACTTAGAAAAATTTATGCAACCTAACTTATGAAATAATACTTGATAGAATAAATTAATATTATACATAGGCATAATGAAACATGCTGAGATAAGATTAATCATGATTAAACATGATTTGTGAGTATAAAAAATAAAAGAGTCCAAAAATATCCCCCTTTTTGATGATCACAAAGCATGAAATTTATAGGCCATACATAGTGATCATAGTAAAGGATAAATTTTTTTTAAAATATCATAAAAATTAATTAAAATAGATACATAAAAAGATATTAATTAAATACATTATAGAAAAAATAATATTAGAGTATATGAATACCATAAAATTTTTTAGGTGAATGCCAAGTGAATTCCATCTCTGAGTTCTCCACCTTTTGGAATTATCAAAAAGAAAATTGGGTTATAAAAATTAATAATAAACATAAAGGGTCATCAATAAGTGAATAAAATTGTGATCACATTTCATTAACGAAATAAATAAAATAAAATCACCAAAAAAATACATCATATCCATATAAAAAAATCATCAAATAACAATGTCTCTAAGTCCACCACCAATTTTACCATATGAGAGATGTCAGGTGTAGACAATGGAGGTGTATAAGTAGTTGTGGTTGAGTTTTCTAGTTGATATGGAGAGGATTTAGAGGTACTCCTTCAATAATAGAAGGTAAAATATTGGTTCTAGAGGAAGACCGAGGTAAAGGCTGCTCAGTCAAGACTGGTCAGATTTGGCTCAGAGCTTGAGTAGGGGTCATGGTAACATGTGCAAAGGAAGTAGAGGTAGAAGGAATCAGGCCCAGTCTCCAAGTGGAAACTGCCAGCGTAACAATTATTGTGTCGTGATGGTGCATATATGGATTGAGTAGATTAATAAAATCTCTAATTAATTCACCACCATATTCCATAGATTTCTCAAAGTCATCCTTTTTTTCTATGAACTTCTCAAGGGTAGGGGTAAAGTACTTCGACTTCTTGACTTGCTCTATGAAATCCCGAGTCAGTAAAGGATGCTTTAAATTCATCACTAAATACTTTAAATGATTTTTCAGGTATTTCTTGGTTTATATCCTCCAAAAATAGTTATCCACTTTCTCGTATAGTTTCACTTGTGCATCATTGGCAATTTTGGAGTAATATCTGACTATTCCATGCACATTCTCATTTTTTTGAATATTACCAACGTTTTACTGATAAGAACCTCCAATAAAATAAATAATCTCTTATCAAATCACTGATCTAATCAAGACACTAACCAAATTCTAAGAGGTCTGTGCATAAGCTGATTGTGCTGGAGCAGCTAAGGTGAAGGCATTAATCTTTCTAAGAACTATATTCAAAGGTCCTTTATATTCTTTTATCAGTCGATCTATTGTAGCCACAAGTCTACAAATTTCGTTTTCTAATATGGTGTTGTTCATGACAATTTCTTGAAAAACTTAAATCAAATTAGGATAAATATGAGATACAACCTTTCCTGAGAGTATGTCAGCATCACCCTCACTGAGACTAGAAACCAATGCTAGTGCAAGAGCAGCTTGCAAATCTTTCATCATCTCCTCAACACATGATTTTAAGGACTTTAAATAATCATTAAGCTGTTTATTTTCAATCCTTGCCTATTTTATGTCATGAACATTTTGGGTTGAGTTTTCTATATCAACTTTTCTTGAAGCATTCTGACATAACTTTCACTAATATTGGTCACAGGAAAAGGATACTACATAATAATATTTCCAATTCCAGATAATAGATTTTCTCCAAAAGCTTGTAAATCATCATAACTCACATAGTTCGGGGTTTCTTTTGAAGGGCCAGGAACAAGTACAATCTCTTGAACAAAAAACACTTATTTAGATGTGATGGGTTTGAGTTGAAACACAGTTGAAAGATCCATTTTCTATAACCAAGGATCTATGATAGGTATTAACATAAAAATAGCAAGGAAGATTTTACCAAGAATCAACTAAGCAAGGATCAAGAGGATTTGTAAATTCAATCCTCTCTAGACTAGGGGTTTTCTCCTTCTCAACAGATGCTTCTTTTGGAGAATTAAGTAATTCCATCACCTAAAATATTTCCACATTTTCTACTATCTTTTGATGAATTTTAGTCTTAGCTACATTTCCTTATAATTTAATAGCCCATTCAATACTCTTTATGCTAGGTAAAGAGACTTTTCTATCATTACCTTTTTCAAAATTAGATTCATTACCATCACTTTGATTTGTTTCATTATTCTATCCTCTTCTATTATATTCTTTATCTTCATCTTTAGTGACTTCTCCTTTTGTAATTTCTTCTGCTTATTTCTCCTTATCAACAAATTCTTATACAACATATGCTTCCTCATTGGAAACTTTAACCTTATCTGTATTTTTTCTATTTTCATCAAGAATACCTTCATTGCCTTCACTATCAGAAACATTCTCTTCCTAAATATCAACTTCCATTTTCTCATATAATTATTCTACTACCTCATCTAATTCCAAACCAGGGTTAAGGATATCCTTAGGTCTTGAGTGATGTTCAATAGGATTAAAATCCTCTCAAATATTTTCATTATCTTCAACCCATTTCCCCTACCAAGGATTCCAACTAATCTTCATCTTTATTCATATTTCATTAGACAAAATGAATATCATAATCCAAAATATTTTCTTCATTTTCACTAACCAATCCATTAGATTTCATCATTGTAGATATGAATCTTTTATAGAATAGAGAAGGTGATTTTGTGGTCGTTTTTGTTATTTCAAACATATAATGGATAAGATATTTTCATAAGTTTGTCTTATAACCATTTTTTAAGAGATGTAATAAGAAAACATCTTGATACATAATTGTAGAATAATCACATTTCCATGCATAGATATGACTTTAAATGAACTTGAATATCATTTGGGTATTTCCATCCAATTCAACAATAATTTGTCTTCTCCTCTTACAATCTCATGTTTAGTTACCTAAAGGCTATTCTCGGCTAAAAATATCACTTGTAGGTGGAGGTCCTCCTTGATGATTCTAAAAGATACCATTATTATGTAATTTTAAACAATCATCTCAAAACCTTGAATAAAAAGAAAATCTTTGTCCATTTACCAAACTTTTGACCACGAAATCATACTTAGAATTTAAGGAAAACTCAATGTATTGATAAAACTAAAAAACAAGCTTCGATTATAAGGGTCCTGTGTAATTGGTAAACCATCCTCTCCATACCTACTCTTAAAATACCTTAAGAATAAGAAACATACTCAAATAATCCACTTTACACCCACTTCCTTTTATAGAACAATCACTCGATTAGCAAGAAAAGGATTCTGAGGTTCCTCAGGCACTTTTATCAGATCCTTTTTCTATCTCTTCATCAACAGAAATTTCTCTAGGGATATAGAAGATAGACACTTCATTCTCACCATTCCTAACATATAATGATGGTTAAAATGAGAACAAGGGTTTTGAGAGAGAAGGGTTTTTTTAGGAGTTCGAGAGCAAGAGTCAAATGAGAAGGAGTGACTGATTTTAATCATTTAGGGATTTTGAAGTAGTAAATAAAAAATGTCATATAAAATAAAATAAAATCAAATCAAATAATTAAAACAGTGATGTAGAAAAAATTTCTAATTATAAAATAGTGGGTCCATATAGCGTGATGTCCACGATGTCATCATAATAGTGTCACGTCGAATGGTGAGACATCAACCGGTGTGACATCAACCAGTGAGACATCAACCAGTGAGATAGTAATAGTTACTCAAATTTGATCATACCAAATTCATGTATAATGTAGATCATTATTTCAGAATATAAATGATTAGTGAAAATATCACAAAACTGATTTTCTGTGCGACTGAATCCCGAAGTAATATCACTTTTTTGATAATGATCTCTCAAAAAGATATGTCATACATCAATATGTTTTTTTCTTGTATAAGAAACTGGATTATTAGAGATATTAATGGCACTTGTGTTATCACATTTTATAGGGACATGTATAAATTGATATTCATAATCTAGAAAAGTGTGTTTCATCCACAAAATCTAAGCACAACAATTAGCATAAGCTATGTATTCAAGTTCAGTAGTAGATAATGCAACATAATTTTACATTTTTTTACTACACCATGATATTAGTGACTTTTCCAAATAGTGACTTGTTCCAAAGGTTCTCTTTCTATCTAACATGAAACCTCCAAAATCATTATCAGAGTAGATAACCAAATCAAATGATTTTCCTCTAGGATAGAATAGTTCTAAGTTGGTAGTATGTTTGAGGTATTTGAAAATTATTCTAAATGTAAGATGATAAGGCTCTTTAGGATTTTCTTGAAAATGAGAATACATACATACACTCAATATAATATCAATCTGACTAGTAGTCTTGTAGAGTAGACTTCCAATCATTTCACTATAATTGGCTTGATCACCAGACTTTACATGTTCATCAAAATCCAACTTATAGGTGGTACACATTAGATTATCACTACCTTTTTTACTATAAAATCCAAACCTTTTTAAAAGATATTTAGTATATTTTCTTTGATTCAAAATAAGACCCTATTTATTTTGAATTATTTAAAATCTTGGAAAACAATTTAAGTTCACCCACTAAACACATTTCAAACTCATTTTTCATAATTTTTTAAAAATTAACACATAAAGAATGTTTTGAAGAACCAAAAATAATATCATCAACATAGATTTTAAATAACAAAACATCTTTAGAAATTATTTTTATAAAGATATAGGGATCGAATACACATTTCTTAAAACCTTTATATATAAGAAAAGTAATTATCTTATCATACCAAGCTCTTGGATCTTATTTTAAACCATACAAAGCATTTGTTAATTTAAAAACATTGTTTGGAAAATGAGGATTTGTAAAATGAGGGGTAGTTCAACAAAAAAAATCATCAACTATATACCCATTTAGGAATTAACTCTTGAAATCCATTTGATAAATATTTAAATTTAAATGTGTTGTATAGGCTAGCAAGATTCTAATAGATTCATGTCTAGAAACTGGTGAAAAAGTTTCTTCATAGACAATTCCTTCTTCTTGACTATATCCTTGTGCAACCTGTATTGCCTTATTTCTTTCAATGGTTCCCGGTTTATCTACTTTGTTTCTAAACACCCATTTAGTTCCTATGGTCAATATGTATGTGGTTCTATACACTTGTTTCCAAACATTATTTCTTTCAAACATATTTAATTATTCTTTCATATGTATCACCCAAAATTTAACATTGATTTCATCATTTATGTTCTTAGGTTCATGTTGTGACAATAAGTCTTGATTTTTAACCTGATTTCTAAGAGAACCTATAGTCTGTGTTCCTTTATCGAAGTCTCTAACCTCAACATAATAGGGATGGTTCTTAATAGTTATAATTGATCTAGAGAAAAGGTTAGTTATTTCATGTTCATCCATAAGTTCAAGTTCACTATGATTAGAGTCCGAATATTTTCCATAAATATATGATTTAAAATATTTATTAACGGTGGGGTTATGAGTTCTAGAATTTATTTTCAAATTGGACAGATCACCCTCAATATTTTCAAGAGGGGTTCTAGGTTCATGCAGATCAGTTTCATCAAACTTCATATGCACAGATTCTTCCACACATTTGGTTTCTTTTTAAAAAAACTATGTAGGCTATTCTAGAGGTTGAATAGAATAGAAATAATCCTTCATCACTTTTGGATGTATATTTGTCAAGATTGTTCTTAGTGTTAAGAATATATACTTTACAACCATATATTTTGAAGTAACTAACATTGGGTTTTCTATTGTTCCACAAATAATAAGGGGTTTTCTTAAGAATTGTTCTGATTAAGACACTACTAATGATATAACAATCTATATTTACAACTTCTTCCCAGAAGTAAATAGGTAGATCAAATTCATTATGAATTTTCTGGGCTATTTCTTGTAATGATATATTCCTTCTTTCTAAAACTCCATTCTACTAGGGGGTCCTAGGAGCCTAGAATTTATGACTGTAGCAATTTTATGAGAAAAAGGATTCAAAATATTGGTTTCCAAATTCACATCCACGTTCACTTCTTAAGGATTTAATTCAAATACCACTTAAGTTTTCTACTATTCTAGCTTACTTGGTGAAGTGAGAACAATCTTCACTTTTGTGAGCTAACAAGAAGTTCAAAGAATACCTAGATAATTCATCTATAAGAACATTGGCATAGTGATTCCCAAAAAGACATGAAACTCTAGATGGTCCAAAGAAATCCATTTAAACCAACTCATGTAGTTGAGATGTTGAAACTTATTTCTTTGTTTTGAATGATATTTTGTGTTGTTTTACCTTTTGATAAGGATAACAGACTTTATTGTTTGGAAATTCTAGTTTGGGTAGATCTTGGACAAAACCATTACTTGCAATCTTTCCAACTGTGTGAGTGTTATAATTTCCTAATATCTTATGCCAATGACATGATTATTTTTGGAAGAAACTTATGTAAGAGACATTTGGAGAAACTAGAGAATCCAAGTTCACATCACAAACATTATCATTTCTAAAAGCAGTAATTACTAAATAATTTTTAGAATTAAATACATTACATGCATCATTTTAAAATTTAACATTGAAACCATTATCATATAGCTGAGATATATTAAGCATATTTTACTTTAATCCATCAATTAAATGTACTTTGGAAATTAAAATTGAATTGGTGTAACTGATTTGATAAAGTCAACTTATTTTTCCTTTAGTATTGTTTCCAAGAGTGACATGACCACCCACAATCTTGATATGATTCTTGAAGCTTGATTAGTCCCTTGTCATGTGTCTTGAACATACACTATCCATGTACCATAAGCTCTTACAGGTGCTCTTCCTATTTCATTCTTAAAAAAAATAATTTAACCAAGAAAATACCTTGGTACCCGGATTATTTTTAGGTCTATTAACAGTAATAATAAAATCTTTGGGAACCCATACCATCTTCATGGTATTATTATATATAGTTTTTAAGCATTTGAATAAATAAACTTTATTTTGTTCAGAAAAACAAGAAATAGTACGTGATGTCTTAGAATTGGAACCTGATATAAATTTTCCAAAACTAGGCATAAAACTAGATTTTTCATATTTGGATACAAAATTAGTTTTAAGAAGATTTCATTGTTCTGGTTGATAACCTATATTAGTAGTATATTTTGGTGCAACCTATTTACCCATAATTTGAGTTAATGTGTTCTTTCTATAAGCTTTTCTAAATCATTTTTTAGTTTTTCATTAGATAGCTTAAGCTCATTATTTTCTTTAAGAAATAGATAATTTTTCTTTTTCTATATGGTGAGTTTAGATTTAACAATAGAGGTAAGTTAAGGTTGTATCATTAAAAATTTATATTTATATTTTCATTCATTACATATGTCTTCAAGCATTTTGTAGTACTCAAAAATTTCATCATCGGTCATGTCTTCCTAATCAGATTCATCTCTATAATAATAGGAATGTAGTATAAGAGAGTCCATTGTTACCACAGATGTGTTTTTCAGAAAACACATATTGGATTTATCAGCCTTCTCGTCATGTGAAGATTCAAACTCAATAGATCTTATTTCAGAAGCAATCTATGTTACCTTAATTGTCTTTTTATACTTCATATTTTTTTTTATTTTAATTTTGGAAAATCAACAATTACATGTCTTATTATCTTATAATCATAAAAAACTATTTCATTATTATTATCACTGCTTTTCAAGTCCATTTTACAGTTGACCTTGTTGTCATACTTTCCTTTGTGGCCAGGCTTTCTGAAAAACATCTTCTTTCTATATATTTTTTAATCTTTTGGATATCTGTTCCATTTCTTCATTACTATTAGATGATTATTCTTATTTTATTTTACTTTCTTAATGAATTTTTGCTTTCTCCTTTTATTTTTTTGTTGTTGTAGTGGTCTTCAAAGCCACTAATTTTCTCTTTGGATCATCATCCTCTTATTTATTGACCATTAATTTTTCCTTCTACAAAATCATCTTACCTATTAGCTCCTTTACTAGAAACTTACTAATATAACATGATTATCTTATTGACATTGAGGTTCCCCTCCATCTGTCTGGTTGACATCTGAAAATTCTCATGATTTGTTACTTAACTGTAACTACCATTCCCAGATAAGTCATAGTATTTACAATCTCATAAAAACCTGAGATACATTTTAGTGATAGGTTCATTAGGATTTGTTTTAAAGTTATCGTATTTAATATTATATGTGTTAAGTGTCATTTCCTTAACATTTTTGGTTCCTTCATGTGAAATAGTAAGAGTATCTAAAAAAAATTAGGATGTTTTACATGTATGAATCCTATTAAATTCTTCATCTCTTAATGAACAGTATAAGGCATTCACAGCTTTTTAGTTGTTATTGTAAGTATTATTTTTTGGATCATCCTAAGTATTTAGAGTAGTAGCGGGTATCTTATATTCATCTATGATGGAAGACCAAATTTCAATACCTATACATTCTAAATGAATTTTCATATTAATTTTCCACTTTGCACAATTAGTTCCATTGAAAAATAGAGCTCTGTTTGTAGCAACACCCTATTATCCACAATAAAGACTAAAATAATAGGTCATTAAAGAACTAAAATATTTATAACTAACAGAAATTTAGTGATCTTTAAAACACAACCAAATTCACAGTTGAAAAAATTAAAAAGAAAACATTCAAAATTTTGAACATTGATTATTTAAAAACAACCTCTAATACCAAATGTTGGTCAGATTAGGACACTGAAGTGGGGGGTGAATTGAGTTCCTATAAAAAAAAATTTAAAATATTTATTATGATTCCCCAATTTTAAAAACAAAATATGCTAGTTAACCAAACTAGTTGATTTATAATTTTTTTTAATGTTTGATTAATTTCTCAAAATATTGATTAATTATAAGTTCCAAAAACTGAAATATTGATATTACTTTTCAAAGTAATTTAATAAATAAAAAATAGTTACAAACACTATCTGAGATTTACTATCATATAAAAGTAAAGTTTTTTGGTTTGAATAAATAAATACAGACAATAAAACAAAACATGAACATAGTGGATAAAAACAAGGGGTTTGGCCTCAATTAGAGATTTAGTACTATCCACTTGGTGATCACTTACCACAAATCAGTTTATATTAAAAAACCCGATCCGCAACTTGGATCGATGTTCACAATAGGATAAAAATCTATCCAGGTCAAACTTGACCTCTACCACAATTATATGTGGGAAACTAACTAGTCACACCAGAACCTCTTCCATAGTTGTACATGGGTGAAAAGGATGTAAAAAGGTGATTTCATGAGGATATCTAATATCATTTATCTTAGATCAGGAGAAAATGTGTGTTTGTGATACAGATACACACACCGCTCAAAAATTAGTAAAATTACAAAAAACAAAGAAGACACAATGAGATAGGATTCATAAAGTGTTGTTCTTGATGCTTCTGGACTTCTTGTATGTATCATATATGAAGCTTGAGTCCACTTATGGAAAACAGACAACAAAAACTATGTGTCGTTGATGCTATGTGTTCTAGTTTCTAGTTAGATGCTTGATGTCGATTATTTTATTTGATTTTTTACTTATAGGATGCTTGCACTCTTTGGTTCACAATAAATTCTTTCTTGTTCATAGCTAGTAGGATTGGCGTGTATATGATTTCTCTTTATAACTTCTTCTTGTATGTCACACCTCTGGTATATCAATATCCTCACACACCTCTTTTATTTATTCTTAGGTGTTCTAATTTTGGATGACAGGGAGATTGATCTCCATCACATGCAGGTACCTCGTACCTAGTACTACCTACTGACATGGGTAAAAAATATCATTTATAATATCAAAATCATTAAATAACTCAAATATGACTGTTAGAAATAATTTTTAATTTAAATGATAAATTCTGAAATGACTAAGTCTAGAATGTTGTCATGGGAGTGGTGGCACATGAGAGGTGACTCATAAGTGGTGACTAAGCCTTTTTCTCTAAATGGTGTCTTGAGATTGGTGTCTTAGGAGTAGTGTACTATACATTGCATAAATTCTAGAATTATGGAACTGTGTCTTCATAACACTGTATTAGACATTGTGGAAATGCCACAACGGTGTATGGTCCTTTTTGGAAATTATAAACTGGTAGGAACAGTGTCTTTTCTATGTCAATTATTTCTGGTCCCCTATGAAAATTCATTACTAGTATATCGAAACAACTTTGTCTCATACTTTACTAAATGTGAGATTGAGCGGTGTCACTGTAATGGTGACTCATACATTACTGATTTTCTAACTGATTGATGAGACCAGTAACAGTGAGTCCACTGACCGGTGACTCATACATAGTTAAATATTTTCTTCCAGTCACATGAAATAATACTTGATATAATAGATTAATATTATACATAGGCACAATGAATCATACAAAGACAATATTAAGCATGATTAAGCATGATTTATGAGCATTAAAACTAGAGGAGTCCAACACCACATATCATCTTCTATAAACTAACTCAACACTTTATTAGACCACCCTTCATGAAGTAAAACATGAAAGAAATAACAGATATTGTGAATGATTTAATTTTTACACCGTATCATGAATGTAAATTGGTGGCATATAAATGATGTTATAATCTCAAATTATATAATCATGTTAAAATATTTTAATTATTTTTTTTATTTTGTTAATTGCTTTAGTAAATTTATATACTAATCTATAGAAACAAAAATATGATATCAGTAGATTAGGAAAATATAATTCACCATAAATTAATTATATGAAGAAAAACATAAAGAATATAAAATGATAAAAACTAAAAAAATCACATGTTTCATCTTAATAATGGATAAGATTACCAACATTATCTAAATTTTATTAAATATTATATTAATATTGAGTTGGTTTTTATTATATCTTCCTTGGTAAAAACTATTATTCATTCCCTTGTATGAAAATTAAAAAACAATCTATTTTTTCAACATCTACAATAACTAGTATCACCCATGCATTTTCATTGAATGCAGTATCTTGGGAATCAAATAATGAACAAATTTTATTTTTAAAAAATATAGTTGTATGAATTTATATCAAAATTTTATTCATACTATACAAATATAGTTTTGCGTGTGTAATTTATCATAAAACATTGATTTTTTTAATATTGTAAGAATAATGTTTTATGCATAATGGTGCTTTTTGTGCACTGTGTATAAATTTGTTTATGTGTAGGTACATTCAAACAATGTTTAAATTATACATATATACAGATTTATATAATTTCAAACAATGTATGAGTTTTTTTTTGCATACCATATGAAATGGATGAATAATATTTTTATACTATATGCAATTATTTAATCCCTAAGAGGAATGATAGGAATAATAAGTTTCATACATAAGTAGATAATTTCATACAATATAAAATGTAATTGCATTTTGCAATTGTATCCTATAAAAATATGAATACATGTGTTATTTCACATACTAATGTGTATGGAGATAGGTATAAAAATATGCATACATGTTTAATAATATGAATATTGGTCTTATATCACCAACTGATGAAGTGGAATAAATCCTATAACTTGATTTTTCATATTCTAGTTACAGAATCATTTGTGAAATATATAAATCATTTATGAATATTATAGTTATAAAAATTACCCATCAAAGTGGAATTAGTCATGTAACATAGTTCTACTGTTAGATATGATAATAAAGAAAACATTTATTTGTAACAATCAATCAAAATTAAATTTCATTGTATCATAACAAATTATGCAAATTATATAACTATATCATGTATAAATGAATAAAAATATAGCACAATGATTATTGAAAACTCTTAATGAACATAATTTAATAAGAAATTGAAATTTGATTTATAATGTGAATAACTGAATGTAAATGAAAACTATGTATTTTATAACGAAAAATGAAGGAAAAACCATTGTTATCACCATTCAGTTAATAGAAAACTATAAAAAATTACAGTAACCAATAATATAGAAAAAATAATACATGAAAATATGAAATAAAGTAAATGCAAAATTTTATTACATACATGGAAGAATAAATATATTAGAATGTATATTCATAATATACATATCTATGCATATGAATATATAATCAAAAAATATGTATTAAGAATATATCTATTGATAATATATATGATAATATAAGAAATATATATGTATATATATATACACAAATACTTATAAAAATATATTTAGAATTCATAACAGAATTTATATCAGAATACATTTTGAACAATATTTCAAAATATATATCAGAATATATATATATCCTTAACAAACATAAGACATATTTAAAAATACATATATATATATATATGAATATATGAATATATATATATAGATAAGTTCCATATATTGTATATATATGTTGGAATACAGAACATGTGTGTGTATCTTTATATATATATATAATCAATATATGTACTTCTAAAAAAAATTCAATTAAACCATATAAAGTTTACAATTTTGGTTGATCTAGGAAAATTTTGAATCATAAAAATATAAATTAAATTTAAAAAACATGTAGCCATTATCTTATTATTCATTCTAATTTCCCATTATCTCATTTGTTTAGAATAGTTGATGACATTCAAATAAAAGAGGATGAAAATTCAAATAAATGTTGGTGGAATAATTAAAAGGATCAAAAACTTATGCCAAAAGAATATGGGAGATTTTTTTATCATACACATATGCAAGACACGTTCCAAATTGGACCCATGAGAAACAATAATTTGAAGAGAAAAAAAAAGAGAGACCAATATCAAACTACTAGTATAATGAATCAAGATTGAATATTGATGTTGATGGAAGAATTAAACTAAGGTAAAACATATTCGAATGTGAGTGGTGAGAGTTTTTTAATGTAAATATCTGTAGAAGAGACATTACAAAGTAGGTCCATGAGGAACCATAATGTCAAGTTGGTGACCTTTGAGGAGGATATCATTGTGGAACAGTTGTGGTCAATTCCATGATGGTGGAATTATTTGAGGTCAATGTGGTTGACTCCTACATTTTGTGTGACTATGAGGTTGGTTTAGGGGGCTATAAGTGTATATCAGTAATGAAATAGAGGGATCAAGGAAATACCAACATTAGGAGAATAAGAGGTGAAGAATTTGAGGAACAGAAGGGAGTATTCCAAGGAAATGACACATGTAAATAATCATCAATTTTTTTAAATTAAATTTAATTACTAAATAAATTAAATTAAAATAGATAATTGAATATATTTACCTCTAATTTTAGTGGTAATTTTATGTACAGGTTTCATATCATGTTTATAAAAAAGAACTACTAATATCATTCCACTTGCATTACTGATCATTAGTTGAAATCTATGTCTAGTGAAGTGGAGTATATAATATGGTAAATGACTAATTAAATATTTTATCACATATATATAAATAATTTCATAATGTAATTATATATTCCATAATACAATTATATGTTTATAAATACAATATGTACATTTATCAAAAAATATTTTTTAAATATGATATATTTATATATATTTTAATGCTAAAAGATTTCGAATCATTTTTGTTCATTTAGGGAGATCTTTGCTGATGAAAGAAGTTTTTTATAATTAAAAGTAGATAAATAATAAATATTTAAAGGGATGGGATTTCTAGAATCCATGAAGAATAAAACATTTATTTTATAAATATACATAATTGTAGATGTGACTAACTAAATAATATATTAAATAAGTTGAGACAATAAGATGTTATAAGTAAAAAATTAACTAAATTAGCATAAATATTTATATAATTACAATATTTTAATATATTGGAAATATATTTTATTCTTATATATATATATATATATATTAATAATAAATGATCATTGAACCTTTCAGCATGCGTAGGAAACCACAGCCCAAGGTGAAGCTTTTGTATAATTAGAAGAAGAGAAATTATTAAATAATAAAAAAATGGGTCCTCTAGAATTTATAAATAATAAAACTATAATTATGTTTAAATTCTAACTAATTGGATAACTCTAATTTATTCTTATGTCATCCATAGTTTATATTTCTTATTTTTGATAATTTGGATGGAAATCATTTTTTCTACAATATTTGAAGAAACCAAGAAAAATTGGTTATTAAGAATCAGATACATATGGAAGTTTAGGGGAAAATGAATTGAAATCCTCTACATAGAAAAAAATCTGAGTATGATGATCATAGGAATTTCTTAGAGTTTTGAGATATAGTGATAAGATGATCATTTTATACCCACCTCCCAATTTTATAGAATAATAGATGGAATAAGCTAGTGATTGTTCGAGATGAATCAATATAGAAATGTAATGATGAAGTTTTTTTTGTGAGATATCAATGTAAATGACCTTTATTATATAACTATATTGAAACTAGAGAATCATATAGTGTTTTGGGAAATATAAGAAAAGGGGGAAGCATTTGGAATCGAAAGAATGTATTTTTTGTGTTTCTTTGTGAACATTTAGCATACCAGATATCATGTACTGGAGAGAAAAATATATCTTTTAATGGATAGAAACAAATAAAATTGAATAAAGGGAGATAGGGAAGATGAGAGTTAGGGGAACGATAGGGTTGGTTGTGCATGTGGGGAAATAGTGATGTGGTTGCGGGAAGGAGGAGGTGGGGAAGAAGGAAGGAAGGTGGAGGTGGAGGCATAGAAGTAGAGGTAGTGGTAAGGTGTGGGGGAGAGGAAGAGATGGGGATCTTGTGAAATCAGTAGTGTTTGGAAATATAACCTCATGAGGAAGGAATGTCTGGAATAGAGGAAATGGAGGAAAATGTGAAATCGGAGAGTGACATGTGTATTTTTTTGAAGCCTAGTTTTAATACGAAAGAAATGAAATTTTTATATCTGGGTAGAGGGAGACACATTACATATCTCATAGGTGTGAGGAATTATAGTCCATAATATAGGACCAAAGGCCCAATATAGCTTCATGCGTACATCACCGCCTATATCACTTCCTATCTGCATAATGCCTATGTCACATCATGCATCCTAAATTCCTCTAAGGGTCTTTCTAGAATTTGTACCCTTGTCTTTTGATATAGTATTAAAGGGTTTACCACATAGGTTCCACCCCAACATCAAAGTGCCATGTGTACATGAAATTTAAAAGTTTAGTATAATAATAGAAATGAATTTGGATTTCCTTATTTTTACAAAAAAAATATTTATTGTTGTTGAAAAAAACAATGAAAATACTTATTTTATTAAAACATTGTAAATTCATGATGTGCGAAAAACATTTATCACTTTGAGGGTATAATTAACAATGATATATACTAGTAACAGACTAATACATTTTTATAACTTTTAAAATATAACAAAATTAAAAATAATTATGTGGGATTCATGGTCGGTTAGAATGACACAAACCATAACTAATAAAACTAAAGGAATAATCTTGTAAAGAAATGTGATTCAAGAAGAATAAGAAAAATGAGAACCATAAGAATATAGAAGGAACAAATAGACACAATAATCATAAATAAATGTAGGAAATTAAACAACATAATGTATTTACATGCTTCGGACTATGTTGTTTGAAGGTGTATGACAAGAACACCACCAACCCGATTTGCTATTATGAAAAAATTAAAAATAGATATATAAAGATATAAAAATGATAGAAAACAATGCATGCAGACCATAGTTATTATCCATTTATGAGGCCCATTTTAATATAGGAACTAACGATAAACCCAATATCAATGAAGGTAAAAAAGACCACTATTTAGGATGATCCTACACATGCTACCCCAAAAAGAATGAGAAAAATAAAAAAATAAACACATCCCAACCCGAAGAAACAATAGAAAATATAGCCTTACAATATTGAGTATACAAAAAGAACCCAAGAGATGATTTTCAAATAAAATAGATGATGGTTCGAGGGATAGATCTTATACAAATAGGATATTCTAGGATATAGCTATGGAATAAATAAAACTCTCCACTAAAGAAGGAAATCAGAGTTGGGGTTGTGGAATGAAGTTGCCAACGATAATCCCTCATAGGATTTACCTCTATTATCTAGAAATATAATCCAAAGGAACAATGAAGTTCCATATTTCCCTCATTGATCAAAGATAAGTGAGGAAAATGAAGTTTCATTGGTAATGAAATAATAATTGACGAGATGGTTGGGTAGACCTTTGAACAGATTAGGATATGAAGAAAACCATGGATGTAAAGATTACTAGAGAAACCAAATCGGAAGAACAGAATTTGTGCAAAAGTAGGAACACATAGAAATAGTGGAGTGGATATGTGGTGAAAATGTGGATCACATGAAAAGCAGTCTTCCATAAAACATATCCAAGAATCACAAAACCCATAATGTGATGTCAACCGATCAAACATAATCAATGACCAAGAAAAATCAATGTAGAGTGATGTGGATATACCCATGGAGACAACAGTACAACATTGCAGACACCCACTACACCCAAAAGGACAGAGAATTGAGACCCATCAAACAAGTCCCACACAGATTCACCCAAAAAAAATTCATATTGAAAATAAAATTGAATTTTTGTGGAAAAAAATAATATAAAAAAAAGTTAATTTCAACAAAATAAATAAATTTCAAAAAATATCCGCTTTTCAAATACAATTAAAACATAAATACAAATGATTATGAAAATCCTAGTCGATCAGATCATTCAGGTATATTTCAATAAAAAAACCCCTAAAACAAAAAATATTCAACTGGAAGGAATGTGATATAGCATGTTCAGTAAGTGGAAATGTTCTACTCATAAAACACATATACAACTATCATATTGATAATAGTTCTCAGAACTTATATGAAACTACGTATTAACATTAAAACATATCTTAACTCTTTTAACTAATTATTCACTATAAACAAGGGTATCATGAAACACCCATATACCTACAATCACAAAACCTTCCTTTGGGGTTAAATGTAATGCACATGAAACACAGAAATGACAATAAAAATAATTCAATAGTAAAATGTACTGTAAATGAATAAACAAAACAAAAATAAGTAGGCTGATAAGAAATTAATTCTCCATCTGAGCTTGAACAAATAAGAACAACCTATAAAAAACCTTTATTTCCACAAGTGGCCTAGAAAAACACATGCAGGACCAATCATATGAGAAAAGAAATGAGACAACGTAATGTCCATTCCTAACTCTGAGTAAGTTTAACACATAGACTTATATAACATCATTATAGTCACAACTAGGACATACTATATTATTCTAATAAATATAGTCCTTAGCTTTTAAATTAGGGATGAATCTTTTAATAAAAAGTATTTTACCACAATCAAAACACAAAAAGTTCTTAAAACATCTCTTTCCCTTTTGGTCATTACAATTGATTTAAACATCTCATAGAAAATCATTCAAACCATGTGGTTTAATATTTGAGGAAAAAAACCCATCATAACATCTTTTAGATTAATAGACTCTTTAACTCATATTTAATATTCACATCTATATTAGCTATGTCAAGTTTGAATTTATTTAAAACATAAAAAAGAACATGAATAGAAGAACCAGAGTTCATTTTAATGGTATAAAGTTGCATATTATGAAAATGGAAAAGAATGTAATTGGACATATATATATGTTTAATTTTAATCAGTATGTTTATAATGATGGGTTCATTAATGCCATCCCATAATACCTTATATCATATGGTCAAACATATCATACAATGGGTTTTCTCAAGATAGTTAGGGTCAATATAAAAAAGTCGTGGATGACTGTCCATTGGCAGACTACATCACAAGATGCTTGTTAGGTCCTACTAAAGCCTTTTTTATTCAACTATGGATAAGTAACATCTTATTTTTAAAACATCTAATATTAAATCCATTTTCACCATAGAATTTACCTACTTATAACTTAATAAAAATACATATCTTACTCAATGAAAGGATCGTATACCAATTTTGGTGGTAGTGGTCAGTATAAATAACATAAATCACAACCAATAGGTCTGTAAGAAATGTAATTTAATGAAATTTAATTTAGAATGATGAAGACAAATTAGAAAAAACAAAAGATTAATGTAAGAAACATAGATAAGAATCGTAAATAAATTTATAAAAGTAAATAGTTTCGATTATTAACTTTATTCATACCTTATTGATCCAATATGCATGATAATAACAACACCACCATGATTTAGTATTATAAAAAAAATCATACAAACATAAAATAAATAATAGAGATAATTGTATACTGACCACATAAATTATCCATGCATGAGGAATTTTTTACTCTAAGGAATTATGGTGAACCCAATAATGATGATGGTAATATGCTCCACCAAGTATGAATAAAACTTGTATTACATCCCACATAGAATGAGAAAAATAAATAAGATTTAAAATACAACTCGAAGAAACAAAGTGAAAAAAGATTTAAAAGCTCATGTATACACTAAGATCCTAATAGATACACATAAAAGAACACAATTGATGATGAAAAGACATGAACTTATTAAAATACAACGTGTTTAACCACTGGGCTTTATAGAAGATAGGGTTACATGAGAAAAGGACACTAGATTATGAGATGTAAAATAGAGTCACTGATAGTCCCCTCTACCAGGTTCTCTCTATGTTCTCTGGATCTATAAGCTGAAAAATCAATGAAGACCGAGAAAATCCTCAAAGGTAAAAGACAGGTGAGGAAAATTAAGCAGTAGTGGTAGAGTAATTATGGTGGAGTAGATGTTAAGGTAGATGAGGTGTCATCCTCTAATTTATGGAGATAGGTTGATAGATTTAAATGCATAGAATCCTCAAAAAATCCAGGTAGCCTAATAAAATTAGGTTAAATATAAAAACACAGGGTAGTAGCAGAATGGACATGAAATGATAATATGGATCCCATCAAAATAATTATTCTATAAAACAAATAGAAGAATCAAAATACCAAAAAATCGGAGCTATTTGATTGAACACAATCATCAATTAGGAAAGATTAATGAAGAGAAATTTTGATAACCTTGTAGAGAGAACAAGAAAGCATAACAAATACCCACCAAGCCTAAAATACCATCATAACAATTCCCAAAAAACTAGGCCTAAACAAATTATCCTAGATATTTTTTTTATAATAAAAATAAAATGGATTTTTCATTTATAAAAAAAATAAAATAACAATAAAATTATTTAAAAACAAAACAGACTGATTTCTATAAAATATAATAAAAGGGGGAGAAAATAGAAAAACCTACTATATTAAAAAATATATATACCCAAAAACCACTAAATATCAACACTATTTCACAAAAAAATATATTATGTAACTAATGAAATATGGCAGGTTAGAGGCATGAGGATTGGATTGGGTCCCATTGCAGTTGGAAGGTATTAGAATATAGATAATACAAAGACAACGTGCAAGGATAGAGGATGTGAAATGGAATGAAACATACATGGGAGATGATAATAATACCTTATCATTAGGGGTTCACAATTGGGTGGTTGAATGAGTATCTAAAACAAGAATTTTTTAAAACTCAAATGAGTGTACTAAAAATTGTATTATTTATTAGACATATTTTGGTTTAATAAATGATTATTTTTTTATTAATTTAAATTGTAGAAAACTGAAAGAAAATAACTGAATTAATAATTTTATATATTTTATTAATTTAATAATTTAACAAAAATATGAGATTAATTATATCTATAAAAACAATAAATTTTTAGTTACAAATTTTAATTTGTTTTAAATTAATTTTTTATAAAATTTAGGGATTTATATATGATAATGAGTTTTTGACACATCTTAGGTGAGAAAAATTGCAATACATTTTTGTTTATAAATTTATGTTTTTTTTTAAAAAAAAAATTTTATTTGTTAAAATTTATGGATTTATATATATTTTTACTTTTTTTATGACACAATTAAGGTGATAAATTTGGTTTTAACATAATGGTTAACATAATGTGTAACCAAAAAAAATATCTGAATGATTAAGATAAAATTAATAACAAAAACGTAATAATAATAAAAATCATAATTGGATTTGGTAAATGATATGATTATCTATTTTCAATTTTTTTTATAACAAAAAAAAAAGAAATTTCATCTTTCCTACTCCTAATGCACTCACCAAGAACATTATTTATAGTGATGGCATGATATATGGTTGACTTGATGCATCTGGTTCCACTATTCAAAAAAAAGTATCTGTCATTGACATAAATTTCACCACCAATGGATTCAATGTAATGTCACTTACTATATTTATTTTAACTATTAAATATTATTTTATTTCCACCATTAACCATTTAATTCAAAACATTTGGATCCATTCCATTGATATTATAGAGGTTTACTTAGGGGTGGAAGTTTTGTTGAATAACTTAAAACAGGATAATAATTAATTGAAATATTATATTGAAATGGATTTTTTTAGTAAAAATTGTAATTAAAAATAATATAAAAAATGTGATTTATTTATTTATCACTTTTTCGAACTCAAAAACCTAAAAAATAATAGAAATTATATATTTTTATTTTTATATTCAAAATGGCCATTGTAAGAAATTATAATTATTGGAGAAAATATTTTTTTTATATTTATAGTTTCATTGATATAATGTTTTTTATTAAATTTAAGGATTCATTTCAAATCATGGGTTTCTGTTGAACATGATTAATGTGGTTACTAAAATTTGATAAGTGAAACTAAAATAATAATAATAATAATAATAATAATAATAAAGGTTAATTTATTTTGTTATTAAGATTATAACATAAGAACATTTGGTAATATAATATTAGATTTGGTTATAACTGAAACTTATATGTTATATAGACAAGATATATCATTTAATTTTTATAATTTACATAAAAAGAAAAATATTTATTAATATAATCATTATTATTACGTAAATCTACCAGTAAATAAAAAATCATATTTTCTAATAAAACCTCATACAAAATGACCAAATACATGAATTTTAAACATTCATAAACTACATGTCTTTATTTTTATGAAAACCATAAAATAGTCAATTGGGTGAAAACCCAAATCCCACAGCACTTTCTACAAGGAAGTGTAGTTGGTATAAAATGTTGTATAAGCTACTCCTATCACTAATAAGTTTATGGATAATTACAATAAGGGGTTATGTTTGAGGCCTAGAACGTTTTAGTTGGAGGAAGGATAACACAAACATTGAAACATTCTAAAAAAATTAAACAATAAATAATATCCAAGATAACAAGATAGAAAAATCAAATAATATATTATCAATAGTGATGAAAAATATATGTTTTTTTATGAGTAAAATATTCATTAATTTTATTCATAAAACATCTTGTTTGTTATGTTTTTTTATGTGAAAAACTTAATTCATGTTATTCTATAAAATTATAAAAAAATGAAACACTTTATAGTATTAAAAAAACAAAAAAAACTATATAAAATGAATTCTTTCTCACATAATATTGAAAACATAAATGTCATTAATAAATTATTTTTTTACATGCCATTTTTAAAGAACAATTTTTTTAATATAATAATTTTTTATAAAATATATAAAATTTGATTGTTAGTTGAGGCATGATATATTTATTTTATAATCTGTTGACTTACATTAAATATTAGTTGATCCACATTATATTAAATTTGAACATTATCCAACCATTAAAATTTCATTAGTTTTATATTTTATAAGATATGGTAATAGGTTTTAAAACTATCATGCCTTTTTCTTAGGCAGTGTTATGGGAGAAAAACCCTAGAGACACATAAATCTACCATCATAGGAGGTAGTATCACACAACCCATCCTATAAAGAAATACTCCTAGAACCCTAGATGAAGAAAAATCATTAAAAAGAAAAATAAATGTAACAGAATAGAATGAAAACCAAAATGGAATAGTATTATAAAAAATAAATATTGATAATAATATATAATAATAAAGGAAAGAAATGTAACACAAGTTGTAACGTGGTTTGGTCCCTCTTGGTCCTACTCTATAAGAAGAGCACCACCCAAACCCCTTTATTTTTATTATTAAGAAATGAATAACAGAATATTGTAATAGAGTTCAAAGAAATGACCAAAGTAATCAATGCAATGACACTCACAAATAAATGAATAAAATAAGTATAACCAACACACTAGGTTAAAACCCCAATAACAAGAAGAAAACCAGGTCCAAACCATATTACCATGTTTTGACCTCATGTGGAAAAGATCTCTCCAAATATTTAAATATTATTTCCTCCTCTACCGAACCCATAGAGCCTCAAGCTATCCACTAGAAATAGCTTCTCTAAGTTAGGAAAAATCATCATATCAAAAAGGCCTTCAAAATTTACCTCGCCTCTTGATTGTCTCCTTCACATTTCTCACAATCTCTCTTAGATTCAACCTTTTCCAATCTTTGAATTATATCTATCTTTTGGTATGTGGATGGATATTGAATAATTAAAAACCTATCAAATAAATCCTTGAAAAAACTTAAGATGCATGATAAATGAAAAGATTTTGGAATAATTAATTGTAGTAAATCATGAATGGATACAAATGCATAAAGGTTCACCTAGAGCTACCCAAGGTTCCTCAGCGTGCCATGTAATGCTACCAACCTACATATTGTTAACTTCTTCGACTGTGCATGGGTACTAAGAACCGCAGTTACTTCACAAGGGTCTCTAATCCACTACATAATGGTGGCACTACCACTTATCTAATGGTAAATTGATACTCAAATAAAGGTATCTCACTCTGGTGCACTACCCACATAAGGGTAACCCCCTAACTTTTGTAAGGGTATCACACTGCCACATAAAGGTAACATAAACCAATCCACTACCACATAATGGTATCCCATATATTAACCTAGCTTCAAAAGGATACCCCAACCTCTTTTTAAAGGTAACTCCTATACTAGAAAACATTCATTAGTGTATAAATAAAATAATTTAAGGGAATTTCATGCAAAACTAATGTCATTTAAAGGTAACAACATAACAAAATAAGGGTAATACACCTAATTTAAGAGAAAAACAACCATAATTAAGGGTTTCCTAAACCATACATAAGGGAAAAAAAGAAGCCCAAATACTACCAAATTAATTCTATAAAATATTACAGATAAAATTTGGATGAAATATAATGTAAATTGGATAATTCATCAAATAAAAAAATTAAAATCCCAAAAATTTAATTTGTAACAACCAACATTCCAAACATAACAAATCTACACCTTAAAAAATAAAATATAAACAATATAATGATGATTTTATTACATGTCTATAGTAACCAAATCTATCTACTAGTTCATATAGTCTTCACTAAATGTAAAACCAAAATCTCAAACATGGTCAACCCATAATAACCAAATTACTATCATATACCACATTGGCACATGTCTTCCCTTACCAACACATCTAATAATAACACCCACTCAATGTGCTCAGATAAAAAAATAATCTATGAAAAATGAATTTAACCGAAACTTTTATTGTCATATACCAGAGAATCCAACATCAAATACCTCAACTAGATATACACATTACATCATTGGTCTTATTTTCATCTCATTCTACTAAGAGAACCCTAATAAACTAGATGAGTATCCAAATCTTTAAAAACTTGAAAAAACAAGGATTTAGAGTATAAACAATATCAAAATTGAAACAGTTATAAATGTAGGCTGTAAATGAATAATTATAGATAAAGTAAACCCAATAAGATGACATGAGACACATCTCCACCGGAGCCCAAATGGCTTATAAAGCAAGCCCTACCCACGCACTCTCTTCTAATTGGGGCCCTTGAAAATCACATATAGTGCTAGAACTAGGAATGCAATAGAAATAAAAACTAGAACTACACCTATTGTATAAAAATTTATATAATAAATAATCAAATAAATACAACACTATCAAAACTAGGGTATACCACATTTTTTGGTCCATAATATTCCTATATGTATCCTCAGAGAACTATCTCTTATTGTGGCCATCTTGTCTACACTAATAACACTAGAACTTCTTAAAATGACTACCAAATTTCAAATTTTATTACCTTTAGGTTGATAGTTTACACTAATATGCTTAGGAACAGTCTTCACCCTACTTCCCTCTACCTTCAAACCATGAATTTTAAAATCACTAGAAAAGACAAAAAAAAAATTACTTTCTTCAAAGTTATGGAGTCCCTATAATAAATAATGAAATATATAACTAGATTGAGTGACTCATCTATGGAATTTAGAAATAAAACAGCATGATCCGTATCATTATTATAAATCTCCATGTTGTATAAATTGATTACCATCTTATTAATGTTATATAAATGAGTCTTCACAGAGGTTACTGAGACTATTTTGAAATTATAAAGACACATTTTCTTTTGCAATCTTCTTAAAAGAGGTCTAGTATTTTAAATAATCTCTAAATTTAACCATATTTCATGGAAAAAAGTTTCATGGATAAATTCTCACAAAACCTTATCACCTAGGATCAATAATATAATGTCCCAAACTTTTATAAATTAAATTTCATTTGTAATGAATAAATACCTGATTAAAAAAATATGTTATTTAAAAAACTTGCACAACTTGGGTATTTTAGAGAATTAAAAGTTATATATTATAATATTTAAAATATATTTATGCATAAAAAACATAGATAGTATAGCTGTTATATAGTGTTTATATAAATTGTATATATTAAGGGTTATAATAAAGTTCAATTGATACATCCCAACGGAAGTGATGACCTCAACTAGTTTGATTTTTCCCTATGAAGCCATTTAATCAAAGATTTCTAGGTAAAAAGTATCACTAGGATTTTCCCTTGACCTTAAAAAATGCATAAAAACAAAATCATGAATGGAACTACTTATGAGAGATGTTCAAGCTTATAGATATCTTGGACCAAACCATGTTCATCAAACCACCCCAAGAAAATCTCACCATCGCACACCTTAACCTTATTGAATTCACTAGTGTAATAAATGTAAATGTATCTAGATGCTAGATGTATGATGTTTTATTTTTTATTTTTAATTAAATAATAAATATATTTATCCCTTTTTTATATTAAATTTTAAATGATTAAATAATGAGTTTAATGAAAAATAGATTATAACACAATGAAACACAATTTGTATATTTAAGAAACTATAGTTTAAATAACAAAACTCTTGAAATGAATACAATATTTTTTTAAATAAATTATATTATTATAAAATAATATTATTAAATAATATTTATTATATATAAATGAAAATATAATTTTATTAAGTCAACAATAATTTATGTAAGGGCTAAAAAACTATTATTATCAAAAAATATATTTTTACATAAATCTGTATTTTTATTTAAAAGTTAAAATTCACATAATAATATACTTATTTGGATAAAATAAATATTATTTTTGAAATCATCATGTCAAAGTTGGGAAACAAGCTTTCTTCTCATAAATTTTATAGATAGTAGTATTTTGGGGTCAAAATTAAATAGGTACAAATATACGGTGTGTATTATGACTTTATAAAAGTCACAAATTTACATAAAAATACTATAGAGTATCCAAGAATCAAATAATGAATACACTTTAAATTAATTATTTTTTAGGTTATTTGTTTAATTTTATAAATCCATGTTGAATTTTCCCAAAAAATATATTATATTATGAGGGTATAAAATCAATTATCTATAGTCACGACTCAGTTCCACATCAACAAGGGTATTAATATAATTTTTTTTGGTTCTTATCCTTAATAAATAATGAAAATCAATCCTCTTTGTATGAAACCATGAAAAACCCATGATCTTTATAGGGTTTCTATATTATTATCATATAGAGTCCAAAAACCTACATTTGGAAATTAATAAAGAACTATCCTACCTTTTTCTACATAAACCTCAAAAATCACCCATTCATATTCAATAAAAACCCATTTATCATGAAATTTCTCTTCCCTTCCCTCTATTTATGCCTCCCTATGTTCCACCATGCTCTTAAGAAGCTCCTCCCAAGCTTTAAGAATGGCCTTCTCATGGAAAGGGATCCTCTCCTTCTCTGCTTAATTTTAGCACCTTCTATATATTATGCACTTTAATTCCAATTTTCTCACGTTGTATTATGTTCTTATATATCCAACTTACTTTCTATATTATTTGAAATTGATGATGAACCCATTTCACTCTCATTAATCCCTTCTATGTATCTTTATGTAATATCATTGTGTTGATGGATGTAACCTATAATTTTCATGAAAAAAGATTATGTAATGAAAACATTTTCACCCCTAAAAGACACATTGTGTTAGAATGTTGTTTTTTAGTGTTGGTGGAACAACCTTTGCATCATAAACATACACCCATGTGCCTTTCATGCAGTTTCTAATGAGTTTTATTTGTAAAACTAAAAACACCCAATGGTTCTCATATCAGTGATGACTCGTTAACCTTATTTCCAAAGGAAGGTGATCATTGAAGAGCATGGACTATGAATATTAATAACTCACATTGGACAAGAGGATGGGGGTCTACCTCATCACACCCTTTTGGGGGAAATTGTTACTTACTCTATGGATATCCTAAAGATTTAAGATATATTCTTCAATCATTCATTAATTCCTATGTTTGACATGGTTCACTCTTCAATTAATAATAAATTATTACCATGCGTGTATCTCAAAAAAATAAATATGTATACATGGTTCTCCAAAAATGGTTCCCTTTTATAAATGTATTAGAGTATCGTTTTTCATTTATTACTATGATGCTGGTTTGGTGCCACACAGTGGGTGCATTGGGGAGAGTATCATCTTCCAAGTAGACAGGAGTTTTATTTTAGGTGGGTTCAGACGGATGATATGGGCTTGATACATATCATCATTAAAGGAATCAGAACACATGTAGTTTTGTTACACTTAAAGGGACACCTCATTTTTATTAGAGTCATGTGATAAAGACCGAACTATGGAATTTAGCATTATGTGGAAAAGGAATTTATGCAGAAGGTGACAAGTCAATGTTTGGTGTGGGACTTATTTCGAATAATCCCATAGAACCTAGAGGGGATGTGATAACCGTGGTTAAATAATACCCTTCTTGGAATTTAGCCCAAATAGAATTAGGGTTGACTTTGGGATATTAGGTCTGGAACTCATGGAGGTTTTCTACATATCCTATTTGGATGGGAATAAAATACCATGCAGTTTGGTTGTGAGTAACCATGCCAATGGAGGCCCTCTGAAGGGTTTTATAATAGGAAATACAGACTTTTGAGATGATTAAGGAATTATTTCGGGGCTTACACCATATTATAGGACTCCCTTTTGGATGTGTATGGTTTTGGATTATACTAAATTGGAGAACCATATGGTTGTTGTATGGTCAAATGGTTGGAGATTATAATGAATATGATTCCTGGATTTTGGTTCAGTATTACACATAAAATTATTTTGTGTGGCATGGGATCATGAATATTTCATGATCACTTCCAACTTCTAATTCCACGTGAGTCTTTCATGGTGTGAGAAACAATAGTCAGCTTTAACTCTAGGGAACCACACAATATTCCTTGTCCACTGGTGGATGATCTCATGACCCAATGGGAGGGGGAAAGAGAGGGAGATCGGGTGATCATCTCCTTCCATCATTTTACCCTTTATTTTCACATCTAACTACCCATATATATATTACACATGGGTATGGAGAAGGAGAAAGGATTTATGGAGTAAAAGCTCTATAAGAAATATTATGGGCTTACTATCGGAGGGACACCCTTGTGACTGGTTCTTAGGGAAGATATGAGGATGATACTCTACACCTAAAATAAAAATTCAAGCTTGATCCTCTCCCACCCCATGGGGAACTGGAGGTCCGGAGTATATAGACGATGAGGGATGCACATGATCCTAGCCCACATAAATAGGACTAGGAAATTCTACACACTACCCCCGGGGTTGGGGTCCTCATGATATAGGAAATGTAGAGACCCAAAGTATGACATACATAGACATTTCATTAATTTTTTGGAATACATAATACATTATAAAAACATATTCCCAAATACCGTATTAGTTTAGTTTCTTTGGAAACTCAGAACATAATATTCTAATCATGGTGAAAGATCTCCAACATCTCCCAAAAATATATTCCCTTTTTGTTTTCTTACCTAAATCTTTTCTTTATATCCTGGGGAAAAGAAAACATAAAAAGGGTGAGCTCAAATTCTTAGTAAGGTTAAACATTGAGAACATAAGAACCATCCATAAACATTTGAATGTAAAAACATGTACATAAAATAAAAAAATCTTGAGCAGTGACTTTTTCGCACGGAATTCGGGGATGACCTCCTTGACGGGAGATTCAAACGTTCTGATCAGTTTCTAACGGGTTTGTTCGTAGAACCGGAAACATCCAATGATTCCACATCCGTTTGGACCTACTTTCCAAAGGCAGGCGCTCATTAGCTTGTGGACTAATGAGTCTTAGGAATTTGCATTGGTCGAGAGGATGGGAGGTCGGACTCATCACACCTTTTGAGGGGAATTATTGTCTACTCCGGGACTCTCTTTATAGATTTAAGTTATGTTCGTGAATCCTTATTACATTACCAAGTATAAAATGAGCTTTCCTTTAGTTTTAACAATCAATGATTAAATATGCATGAAATTTAGAGAATCTTTTATATGTATTCGAGGTTCTTCATCAGTAGAGAATCATCTATATCTGTTTAGAGATTCTTGGTCAGTGGTATCCTTCAAAACATTTATATAAAAGTCTCTTGGTCATTATGATGACCAGGCTGGTTTTAAAGCCACTCAGTGGGGCACTTGAAGTTTATCGTCATTCAGAAGGACAGAGATTATTTCAAAGTTGGGATCGAACCCATAAATGGGCTACCTACGTATCCTTTGTTTTGGAAAAGGAATCAGAACCCACGTAGTTCGAGTAATGGAGTATGATGTTTATGATTGATGGCTCAAAGATGAATGTCATAATTACTTTTACACTCTAAGCTCACGTGAGTCATGCTCGGTGTGAGAAACTAGAGGTATTGGTAAAAATTTAGACAATTGTGCCATGAAATATGCAATCATAAGAAATTGTTTGGGGCTTATGTATGTATGACTGCCCAAAATAGATGAAGGTTTAGGATTTACTTTTAGGGAGAAAATCCAGGAACAGGGTCCATAAAGGTATATGTGCTTTATGGAGATTTGAATACTCTAATCTTGGGGCTTACTCCTAAGGAGGATGCCCAAGTTAGGAGGGGACTTATGATTGGGTTTTACTCCTGAAAAGGAAACCCAAATCAAAGGTAAATTATGACTGGTTAAGAGAATTTTAAGGGGGGGCTTGAGGTTTACTCCTAAAAAGGAAAACCCAAGATTATGATTGGGGATTACTCCTGAAAAGGAAGCGCAAGATTATGACTGAGTCTTATTCCTGAAAGGAGACCCAGGTTAGGGATTAAGGTTTGGGGCTTACTCCTGAGGAGGATGCCCAAGATTTGAGGTTGGGGCTTATTCCTAAGAAGGATGCCCAAGGTTATGACTGGGGATTATTCCTGAAAAGGAGACCCAAGTTAGGGATTAAAGTTTGGGGCTTACTCCTAAGAAGGATGCCCAATTTGAGGTTCGGGCTTACTCCTAAGAAGGATGCCCAAGGTTATGACTGGGGATTATTCCTGAAAAGGAGACCCAGGTTAGGATTCTCTCATCTTAAAGGATGAGGTTGAATGAATGAACTCTCCATATTTAGTGACATAAGGATATTTAAATCACTAGACTTTGAGAGATATTCCACAGAATTCCTTTTAGATAAGGAAATCAAATCAAGAAATCTTGCCATAAATGGCTTTGAAGAGTGTCTTGAAGACTGAATCTTGAAAAAGAAAGGTGAAATGGCTTAAGAGGGGTAAAAAAGGGCAATATGGGCACCCAAAAAGATAGGGGCGCACAAGTCTTGAAAGGCGCGCAAGTATTGCGGCGGCGCGCAAGTATTGGTCGCGCAGGTATACCTACGCGACACAGAGTGTACTTGCGCGATTTTCAACCAGCATTGAAATACTTGAGAGAATCTTTTTAAAACCCTTTAGAATTTTCATGAGGTTCTTCCAGAAAAGGGACGCGCAAGTTATATTGAAGGAAATAAGTCGGCGCGCAAGTGTTTGATAGGTTTCAACACTTAGGCCTTACTTATTCTCTTTAAATCTTCCGTTCTAGGTAAGAAATTACCTTAGAAGTGTTCCGGAAGCTTTGAGAAGAGACTTGGGCGTCGGGAGTTTCAATCCGAGTTTCTGGAAAAAAATCCTTTTTCGAATGGGGGGCCCACAGGGTCTATTTATATGCAAAAGAAGACCCCGGGCGGTTACCGGGCGGTTACCACTTAGGTCGCTCAAGTCACCTGCGCGACCAAGGGTGTCGCGCAAGTGTATTTGCGCGACAGTGATAAAACTTGCGCGGTGCAGTTGTTGTCAATCCTTTGTTCATGCCTTTGTCGATTTTTGATGTTTTCTTCAAAGGTTGAATCATTTTGAGCTCAGATATTCCCTTTTCCGATCTTTAGATTCTGTGATGAAAGGAGCGTCAACAAAATTCCCCCCTCAGAGTTGGATCCAGAGAAAAATGATGATTTGACTCTGAGGAAATCGAATCCCTACAAAGGAAAAGGGAGGCGCGCAAGTCTGCAGTGCACAGAGGGCGGCGCGCAAGTTTTTGTCGCACAGGCCTTAAGCGCTCTGGGTGCGGCGCGCAGATAGGCTTCCTGGCCTATAAATACACCGCTTTTGGCCGTGGATAACATCTGATCCCGAATTTCTCGAGCTCTCACCGCGCAAGTCTTCCTCGCTGCGCAAGTCTCTATTTCCACTATTTCCTCGCTGTCGTGCTACTCTCAAGGTAATAGGGCTTGCGCGGTAATACTTGCGCGAAAAAAACTTGCGCGTCACTTGTATCACTTGCGCGACATCTCCATACTTGCGCGCCTTAATGCCTTAGCCATTTTTTCAAAATTCTTTCACAAATTTTATGAAAAATAAACCCATTTAAGAGTTCAATTTGTTCAACTTTTGTGCAGATTCAATGGCTCTTGAGGGAATTGGAACGGCTGATGAACTGGCTAGCAAGCGGATTGATGACATGATGAACATTATTGGCCATGATTACTATGATATCTACGACAGCACTTTCCCAGATTTGGATAAGTACTTGAAGAAATATCATCTTAATTTCCCACAGAGCATCTACCTGTCTTTGTGTGGTCATGGTCATCTGCAAGTAGTCAATGTTCCAAATGCAAACAATTATACACCTGAGATGCAGCTGCACTGCTACTTCTCTATTTCGGTTATGCTGTGCATTAAGAGTAACAACAATAGTGTGAACTTTCAAATTCTTCCTCCATGTCATTCCCTTGCAGATATGAAAATGGCAAACCCATGGGCTGAAATGTTTTCCACTAATGGTTGGTGGAGAGAAGACAAACATGATATTAGAGCAATATCTGAAAAGAGTACTCTCTCCAAATGGCTCTTTACTTCCAATGCTCCATTCTCAAATCCATGTATCCATCTTCCAAGTCTCTTGGACAGAAACAGAGTCACTGTTTGATCAGCAGAAAATTTTCTCAAACCGCACTCAAGAACATCCTTTTACAATTGTTCCAAGAAGAGCTGGTATCACTGCATCTCTTATTGTATCCAGTTGAATGAATTAATTCCAGGTGGTTTCTAATGAAGGTCGGGGTGCCGTAAATCAAATGAAGTGTTATGTTGAAAGCCTCTTGTAATTCTCGAAAAAAGAGAAGAGACTCCAGTCTGTGGATGTCCTTCTAACTCCAGTGTATCAATGAAAAACACTTTCGTCTTCAATCATTTGTACCTGCATTCTTTCAATACCTGCTTCAAATTTACTTAAGCCAATGTTCCTAGTAAGCATAGTTTGATTTTTACTAGGATTATTACAAATAATCCTACAAACTTAGAACTTTTTAATTTCTCAATATTACCTAAATCATAAAAAAATGTATATTTAGTGAGCTGGAACTTGACTTTTATTCAGAGTTCCTTTGTCTTTTGTGTGGGCAGTTTAAATTCATGCACGCCGGACATAAAGGGGCTAATGTTTAAGGTCGAAAATAGCTTTTACCAAAATGGATTAAAATGGATTCAATTCCTTGACAATTTATCTGAAAACATATTACCACACTCAAGTATGAGAGAAAATATGTAAACTATGGCTTAAGAATATTTGAATCTGGGGAATGATATGAAAAAGAGCTAAAAGGCATTAGAAGAATTAGTTTCCAAGAATGAAGTTACTATTATTTAACAAAACCCATTAGGGGGTTGAAATATGCAGGGCCACCTATGGGCATTGGCAGCATGGTCAAATAAATAGCATCTTTCGGCTGACAAGTCTGTTATGTGGACTGTTTATGCAAGGCCGCCTATGGGCACGTGATGCATAGTCAGGCAAAAGAATTCTTAGAAATTTACTTTCTTAGTGCTAAAAGCCAGTGAAAGTTTAAGGAGATTCAAATTTTCTAAAGTATAGAGTTTGTTGTATGGAAAGAGGTACTTGAATATGGAGAAGATATTTCCGAACAAGAATATCGAAGAACTGGATTAATATCACTCCTACGAAGGTCTGACCCAAACATAGGGAAGAAGAATAAACCATAGACTTGAATACTTTCAGATCATGAAAAAGGATATGGGACAAATATGTTAAGGATGGCTATTTTTTGCGGATCCCTACATACTATCGTTTAAGACAAATAAGGACAAAAGAGGCATTCTTCCCAAGAATGAAGTTACTATTATTTAACAAAACCCGTTAAGGGGTTGAAATATGCAGGGCCACCTAAGGGCATTGGCTGCATGGTCAAATAAATAGCATCTTTCGGGTGACAAGTCTGTTATGTGGACTGTTTATGCAAGGCCACCTATGGGCACATGCTGCATAGTCAGGCAAAAGAATTCTCAGAAGTTTGACATTTTTGTGACTAGAACTCATGAAAAGGGTTATGAAGATCTGAAAATATTTAAGGTTAGGATTATAACACATAAAGATGGGTATTTTCCAATGTATATAGAGATACATAGGTCAATGAAAACCATAATCATGTTGTGGCTGTGTCCTGAATTGAAATTTTGGATTTCACTACGTATCTCATAAGAATGAGAATCAAGCCATACGTAGTTCTTGAAATGCAGTTTAACGTCGTGCAGGACGAAAGTATGAGAAATCTTATTTTAGGGTCATAGAATTCGGACCATAATAATGAATACACAGTGTGTGTTTTCATGAGGACTTTTCAGCCAAGGGACTGAAAGTGAAATTTGGGGTTAGGCCCAAAAGACTTGGGGCTAGATTCGAGGGATACTCGAACATTTCTACATATCCCATAAGGATGGGAATCAAGCCCACGTAGTTCTAGAACTACCCTTTGTACAAATTTGGTTCGTACATGTGAAGGGTGAAAGGGGATTTTAGTGCAATGATGGTTTTAACCTAAGATAAAAAGTTTAGGCATTACCATGTATGCATGTAGTCTTTTGAAAATGAAAACCATGATTGAAAAATCAATGTCAATAATAGTTCTCTCTCAAATGAGGAAATCAAAGAATATTGTAGTTTATTGTCGTACCGGACAAAAGTGTTGCATAGTTTAACGTCATATAACAAGGACGAAAGTGAATCAATGTAAAAAAATATTGATTCTAGGGGTGGTTTCACGAATCAACATCATATGAGATAGTGGTGAACCGATGTGAAGAGATTATTTTTGGGCTTGAACCCTGGGAGGTTGCCTACATACCCAGCCTGGAGGGCAAGGATCAAAGTCCGTGTAGTTCAATTAAAGAATGAATTAATGATCAAGTTGTTCTTGGGGACAATGATCTAATAAAAAATGTTGTTGGGACTTACACATTGTTAGTGGCCCAAAGGGAGTATTATGGTTGATATTTTCTCTAAGCTCACGTGAGTCATACTCGGTGTGAGAAACAAGAGGTAATAACAACCGTAACGATGCACAGTTTAATGTCATGTAGGACATAAAAAAGGAACTATGTAGTTTAAAGTCTTGCAGTTAGGACTATTGGTGCTGCACAGTTTAGTGTCATGTAGCAAGGACAAAATAACAGTTTAATGTCATGTAGGACATATCAAGGGCTTTCTGTATAGTTTAGCGTCATGTAGTTAGGACGAGGGGGAAAATACAGTTTAACGTCATATTGGACGAAAGGGGGATTGTGCAGTTTAATGTCATGCTGGACCTTTGATGATTATATAGTTTAACGACTTTCCGGACGTGAGGGACTTTTATACAGTTTTGCGTCATGTAGTTAGGACGTTACAGTTTAATGTCTTGCTGGACGGTTTAGGGAACTTTTTCACATTTTAATGTTGTGTGGGACGAAGTTGCAGTTTAAAGTCATACTGGACCATTTCTGTATAGTTTAACGTCATATAGCAAGGACGAACTGGGGCTTTACAGTTTAAAGTCATGTAGCTAGGACTAAGGTGAACCAATATGAGGATATCAGTTCTATGGACTTTTTACAGTTTATCGTCATGCTGGACAATGAAAGTTCCACACAGTTTAATGTCATGTTGCTAGGACACAATATAGTTTAATGTCATCTCGGACAAAATATAGGAACTTCTGTACAGTTTAATGTCATGTAGATAGGACATAATACAGTTTAGTGTCATGTAGGAAAATAGAACATTTATACAGTTTAACGTCATGTTGGACGATAGAACATTGCTGTACAGTTTAAATTCATGTAGCTAGGACTAATACAGTTTAGTGTCATGTAGGACAAAATCATGAACCAATGTGATTATTTTGGATCTGGGAACAATATTTTGTGTTTATACAAAATACTTCTTCAGAAATCTGGCATTAGTTGGAGTCTTGATGTGTTCTCCATCCATTGAGATTAGAGAATATGCTCCATTGGAGTAGACCTTATGTATTGAATAAGGTCCTTCCCATTTTGGTTCAAGCTTGGGAGGCTTCTTTCCTGGTATCATTGGTGCTCTGAGAACCAATACCAATTCTCCCTGAATGAATGAACGAAGATGAACTTTTTTGTTAAAAGCTCGTGCTATTCGATTCTGATAGATTTCCAAGTGGTGAAAAGTGCACAATCTTTTCTCATCTAACTGTTCCAATTCATTCAACCACTTTTGGGATTGCTCATCTGTAGATAACTGATCACAAATGGCTATTCTGAGTGAGGGTAATTGAACTTCAATTGGCAAGACTGCTTCTATTCCATATACCAATGAATATGGAGTTGACCGCGTTGCATTGCGAGTGGTAGTCCGATAAGCCCATAAAGCATGAAAGAGTTTATCAGGACATGACCTCTTATCTTTATCCACCATGTTTTGCAGTATATTTGAAAGAGTCTTGTTGAAGGCCTCTATCTGGCCATTAGCCGCTGCATGATATCGAGATGAATGGTTGGACTTAATGTTGTATTCTTGATACAATTTCTTTACCTCAGAAGAACAGAATTTGGTGCCGTTGACCGTCAATATGGTATGAGGGACACCAAATCTAGTAATGATGTTAGACTTGATGAAGCTAACAATGCATTTAGAACTGACTTCTTTGAGAGGTACTGCCTCTGCCCATTTGGAAAAGAAATCAGTAGCAGTAATAATATACTTAAACTGCTTGGCCATAGCTAAAGGGTAAAGTCCCACCACATCCATTCCCCATGTGGAAAATAGCCATGAGTATTTAGCTGTATGAAGCAACTCTGGGGGTTTATGAATGAAGTTGGCATATACATGGCATGAATGACACTTCTTTGTGAAATTAACACAATCTTGTATCATTGAAGGCCAAAAGTATCCAAGCCTTCGAATTTGATCAGACAGTCTATGTCCAGACTGGTGGGCACCACAGACTCTTGCATGCACTTCTTTTATGACAGCCATTGTCTCTTCACCATCAATACATCTGAATAGAACTCCATCAAAACCACGTTTGTAGAGAATTTTCTCGAGGTGGTTTGGGCTATCATAAAGAGTAAAATTGACCACACGTCGCCGAATTTGTTCTTTCTCGGCTCTATCAGGTGGAAGTGTTCCATTTTGAAGGTATTCCCTGATAGGTGACATCCATCCTGTAGTATGACCATATGGTTCAGGAATGGGACTAATTTCATTAATTTCTTATGTTCTGACTTGAACATAAGGTGAAATTGCACGACGGTGGGCAATACAGATGGTTGTCTCGTCCCGATTTGGATCTGCTAAAGTTGTGGCTATATTAGCCAGTGCATCAGCTTGAGCATTTTGTGATCTTGGGGCATAAGAAAATATCGGTTCTGAAGGGAACTCCGACATTAACTCTCTGACGTAATCATACAAAGGGATTAATTCTTCTTTTCTGATAGCATAATCCCCATTGACTTGTTTGATTACCAGGTCTGAATCACCTTTCACCTTTAAGTGATTCACTTGTGCTTGAAGCGCTAACTCCAATCCTGTAATGAGATCTTGGTATTCAGCTTCATTATTGGTACCACATTCCCACAACAAAAAGGAATAAGGTAACACTGCCTTATCTGGAGAAATGAGCACAATTCCTAAACCAACTTTGTTGAATTTAGGATTTTCCATTTTCTTCCCTGTTGGACTTCTAGAAGCACCATCAAAATACATTTCCCATGTTTTAGGACTCTCTTGAATAGAATAAACTTCCTCATCAGGGAGTTCGATATCTGAATACGTGTCTTCCACTGAAGGATGTTCAGCCAGGAAATCAGCCAGAGCTTGGACCTTAATTTCCTTTTGAGACACATACTAAATGTCAAACTGCTGTAGAATAACCGACCACCTTTCCAGACGTCCTGTAAGCATTGGATGACTAAGGATGAATTTGAGCGGATTATTACGAGATACCAATTGGACCTCATGATGTTGCAAGTAGTGTCTCAGTTTCTAAACTGCAAAGATTAATGCTAGGCAGCACTTTTCAATACTTCAATACCGGGTTTCTGCTTCAAGCATAGTTCTACTGAGATAGTAGAGACTATTTTCATTCCCAGCATCATTCTTTTGAGAGAGAAAGGCACCCAATGATCGCTCTAAAGCTGTCACATAGAGGATAAGAGGTCTACCCTCAACAGGTGGCATGAGTACTGGTGGACTCAAGAGGTATTTCTTGAGAACATCAAATGCTTCTTGACATTCTTCAGTCCACTGGTAAGTGACTCCTTTCTTCAATAATTTGGTAAAGGGTAAACTTTTGCCTGCCAAATTGGCGATGAAACGCCGAATATAGGCTAAGTGTCCTTGAAGTTCTCCTAATTCTTTCAAATTCTGAGGAGGTGACATACCAAGGATTGATTTGGTCTTCTCAGGATCGACTTCAATACCACGATGGCGTACAACAAAGCCGAGGAAATTTCCTGAGGTTACCCCAAAAGCACATTTTAAGGGGTTCATCTTCAAATTATGTTGTCGAAGCTTGTGGAATATGACTTCCAAATCATCCAAGTGATTAGAACATTGTTTGGATTTAACCAACAAATAATCTACATAGCATTCAACAAACTTCCCTAAAAGAGGTTTGAAGATACGATGCATGGCGCGTTGATATGTTGCACCTGCATTCTTTAAACCAAAGGGCATCACCCAGTAACAAAACACACCTTGAGGAGCTCTGAAGGCTGTATATTCATCATCTTCTGGGGCCATTCGGATCTGATTATATCCAGAATATCCATCCATTAAAGAAAGTACTTCATAGCCAGCCGTCGCATCAATTAAGAGTTCTATAATTGGAACTGGTAAATCATCTTTAGGACAATACCGATTAAGATCTCTGAAATCGATGCAAACCCTAATTTGTCTGTTCTTCTTCTTTATAGGGACAATATTATCCAACCACTTGGGATATTGAACTTCTATGACGAAGTTAGCTTTGATAAGCTTATCCACTTCAGCCTCAATTTTGGAAGCATAGGTTGGGTGTGTTCTTCTCGCGGCTTGCTTGAATCCTCGATGTTCTTTTGGAAAACTAAAATTATGGGTGGCAACATCAGGATCAAGGCCAGGAATCTCTGTATAATTCCAAGCAAAAATATATTTATTTTTCTTTAGAAAAGAAATATAAATCTCTTGCTCTTCAAGGGTCATGGCCGCACTAATTAAAGTGGGGCGTGGATCTTTCTCTGTACCCAGATTTACTTCTCTGAGTTCATCCACAGTGGTGGAGATACCCTCTTCAAATGCTGGAGGAGCATCTCTAAGATCTTCCTCTTCCTCTTCATCATGTGTTATTTCTTCCGTTTCTACTTGCAAAGTAGATGAAAAAACGAAATTCTCATGATCATAAGAGATGTCAAAATTTTCACATTTTGAAGAAGAAGATTCCATTTCCGACCCTATTGATGATAAAGGGTCTTCTTTGGGAAATAAAGAGGAGTTGATGGATTGAGAATCGACATCATTATTCACCTCTGGTGTTGCTATAACTTCTTCTGGCCTGATTAGCGAAGTATATACTTGTTGGACTTCAGCAGACGAAATGAAAACGTCACCACTTATGCTTTCATCACTGCTTGGTAAGTTACCAATTTCTCCCATGTTGTCTGGCTCGATTGCCATAATTGACATTATGGATCTTTCCATAAGAGTATTTTGATTTGGGCCTATTTTGTCAATTTGACTGATAGGTAACACATAATCTGTACTCACATGTGAAAATGGATTTATTGGAATTTTCTCCAAACCATATGGAGCATTAACTTTGGTAATTTTATTCATTGTAGATTTTTCTCTACCCTTCATGTGATAAAATTCCGCCTCAATGTATTGAGACTCACATGTCTTGAACGGGGCCTTATCACCATACAATGTTCCAACTTGACCATCGAAACAGTATTTGAGACATTGATGGTATGATGACGGAATAGCTGCATGCTGATGTAGCCAGGGTCTTCCAAGCAAGATATTGAAAGCTGAGTCTTGATCAACAATCATGAAATCCGAATTGGAAACAAGATCTCCAAACTGAGTTCTGAGTGTAACTTCTCCCAGTGGTTCTTGTTCATTTTTATCATATCCTTGTAACATCATGGTAGAAGGAGATAAATCAGATTTCGTGAGGCCCAATCGACGAAGTGTACGAATGGGCATGAGGTTGACTCCTGAACCATTGTCAATGAAAGCTCTTCGAATATCTACACCATTGACTTTTCCAGATAAGTACAAAGGTTTTATGTGCCCATGCACAACATCATCTTCATCTTTATCAGTAAAAGATATCATTGCATGGAATTCTCCAGGATTATTCTCTATGTGATAGATTTCAGCTGCAGCAATTTCAGCTTCAAACTCCTGAGGACTTGACAAAGCTTCGATGAGTGCTTCCCGAAGATCTCTTGACAGATTCAAAGCATCCAAAATTGATAACCTAGCTGGTACTTGGGCCAAGTGTTTCAATATATCATACTTTTGATCTAGAGGTCTGCGTTTCCCAATAGGAATATGCAGTTTAGCAGGTACCTTGGAAGCAGATGCTTTGGAAGCTGATGCATCTTGTATTGAAGTTGGCAACATCCATGGTTTTGGAAGATTAGACTGATTAGATCCATTTACTTGCTGAGATAAAGAATATGGAACCTTTAATCGGTCTTCCAAAATAACTATGCCAAAACTGAGTTGGCCATTGGTAGAAGAACTTGCTTGTTCTTTTTGAGCTCGCTGAAGGGCTCTACCACGAGTTTCTGCTGCATATACAGTGCTAGAAGGGGTAAAATTAGAGTAGTGGCTTTGGAAAGATCCACGTCTTCCCCTATATCCTAAACCTCTAGAACCTCTTCGGATTCCCTTATTTGATATAGGGAATTCAGGCTCATCAAGACTGGAATATGAATCTGTTAATTGAATCATATTAACAGAACCAAATATTAACTCTTCATCTGATAAAGACTCTGCTTGGTTAGCCTGTTTAGGTTGTGCCGTTTGATGGGGCGGTGCCCGTGGCTTTGAAGTAGATGGAATGAAATCTGCCAGAGTCAAAGACAATTTAGGCTTTGATACATACTCATCTTCTCCTGATTCCTCTTTCTTCTTTGAATTGCGCTGCCCTTTTGAGGATTTAGCTTTTGATGGAGGCTTTACTGCAGCTTTTGTAGGAGACACAATTGGATTCTTCAATTATGTTCGAAAAATGGAATGGGTCTGATTGATTTTCTTTCTGACCATCCAATCATCATATTTTTTCGCAGTTTTTCTTTTGACTTCCTGCCACTCGCCTCCTTCCTCTGGATCTGTAGCGGTAATACATGCTACATGAGCTGAAGAACCCTTAAATTTGACTTGTCCTAAGTCGACCATCTTTTGCAGGAGGTCTTTAAAGACAAAACACTCCTGGATGGGATGCCCCAACATTTGATGAAAGGGACAATAATTGGGACGGTCTTCATCTCCTTCCTTGTTTGGCCTCTTCGGCACTGGTAATTGAACCAAATTATTTTCTAGAGCTGAAATGAAGTAACCAGGAACTTGCTCACTTCGGAAAGAGTATGTTTTACTCTTCATATCCTCAAATTGTTTTCATCGTTGATCTTTTTGATCATTTGGACGAAACAGCCTTTGTTTTTGGCGTTCAGGAGGTGGAGCCCTTCGAGAAGATGAAGGTTTTGAAGTAGAAATAGGTACAGGTTCTTGTTTAAGCATAACTGTAGTAGTTTCTGCTTTACCCATTCTTCTTCCTGGAGCTGATGGAATTACACGAGATTTAACCTTAGCCTGTATAAGGGAATCTTCAATCTTCTGAGCGATTTAAGTAAGGTCTCGAAACCCTCCAGTGTATTTCACAGGGATCAATGGCGTGCGTAATTTGTCATGCAAATTTGCCACACAGATTGGCAACAATTCCTCCTGAGGGAGTGCTAAACTCAGGGAATACGTTAATCCCTTCCAACGAGCAATGAAATCAGAGACTCTTTCATTTTCCCTTTTCTTGCAGTTTGTAAGATCGAAAACTGTCATTTTTGGCAAAGTTGAGCTAAACTGAAGAAGTAATTTTTGACGAAGATCCTCCCATCCGATGACTGACCGGGATTGCAAGCTTGTATACCAGACAAAAGCTGTTCCTTGCAAGGTTCGCACGAAGCATCTGAGTTTCACTGCTTCTTGCTGCTCTGGAGTTCCCATCATAGGATCACAACAAGACATGTAATGCGTCAAATGTTGTTCAGGGTCGCCTGATCCATTGAAAGTAGGGAAAACAGGGTTTCCAAAACTGGATGGAGGAGAAATTGAATCTACCCATTCAGGGTAAACTTTCTTTTCAGGTTGAACCTGCGCCCGTTTCCCTTTCATAGTTTCTAACCGAGCTGTTAATGACTCAATAGTAGTTATTAACTTTTGAGAAATGTCAGGTTGAACTCGGTTTTGGGTAGGTGCAATGAATGGAGTTTGGACAGACGTGGTGGTTGGTGCTGCAACTGATGGTAGTGCTGCCAACCGTTGTTTCGTTTGACCTGTAGGATTAGACCTCTGTGGGTGTACTGATAAAGGAGGATATTCTTGATCCATCTCAGTAGTTACAACAAATTCCTTCGGCTGTCGGACTTCAGCATTCTTAAGAAGAAGACTACTCTGAAGTAGTTCTGCATTCAACCTTCTTAATTCTTTCATTTCTTCCTCCTGTTGTGAAAACCTTTGCTCTAATGAGAGTGATTGACCTCCTTCAGAGGAAGGGTGAGAAGTAACCTGATTCTTTCCTTTCCCCTTATTGGATCCTTTTCGGAGAGGGGGAAGTGGGTTACTTGAAAGAATACCCAGATTTTGGGTAAGCCTTTGATTACGTGTGCGCACACCTTCTTCATTTAGGTCTGTGTGCGCAACTTCTTGAGCTGGAACCTCTTCGTCTGATCCCTCTGATTGAGCCTCATCTGGTGAATCAGCAGCAACGGCATTGATGACATTAATGGATGCATATTCCATGGAATCCTTTCTATCATCATTTTTGTGATATTGTCTTCTTTTATGTCAATGATGAGACATGGCATTCTGTTGACTTGATCCCTCAGGAACTTCTTGGAGAACCGTCACTTGGAGAGAATCTCCTGATAGATTGGCTCTTCGTTCCTCTTGAGGCTTATTCCCTAATCGAGAGAATACTGACTTTCTCTGGGGGAGGGATTGAGGATTTGAAAAAGTCCCCAGTCCGGTGGACTGGGGATGTTCCTGCTGCTTCTGCTCAACTCCTCGAATCCCATTTGTTGACTCTGTGGGTTGGGTTAGAGAAGTCCCCAATCTGGCAAGCTGGGGTGTCTCTTGACATGCTATGTCTGAGATCTTCTTAAAATCTCTCTTGATCTTGCGAATCTTAGTTCAGAAATTAGCTGGATGCATTAACCTGTATCCACTTTTATTACCTGGTTCAACAGACCGTTGGATGATTTCCGAAACTTCTGTCATTTGATGACGTGTTTGCTCCAGACGAGAGGCTTGTGCAATATTCTCGCCTGCTTGATGTAGGAGAAATTCGACAACTTGTTCTCTATATACTTGATTTTGAGAGGAACTAGTTGAAGCATGTTCTTGAGCAAGCTTTTGATTATGAACAAAGCCCATTGACTGTGGCCGGCCATGGGCAATAACATTGCATGAGACCATTTTCGGCGGGCTTTGCTGATTGGAAAGAACTGTGAAATGTAGTGCTCTGTGAACACCCCATCCTCTGATATGAACATCAGATGGAGCATTGTTAATTAACTGACGCAATTTTCTTAGTGAGTCAAGGCATGAACGTTGAAGGGTTCTCTGTTTCTTTTCATCCTTTGGATACCGAGAGACTGATAGAGATGCCAAATCAATCTGGAGTTGTAACCCTTCTATTATCTTAATATGATTTTCATAATCACCATAAGATAATACTTTCTTCTTCAATTGACAAATAGTCTTCCATATGTTGAGACGAATATCATGGATTTCATCATCCGTCAACATCTTTGGAATGTCGTACTGGGAGTCAGCCAAAGGCCAAAACATGACTTGTACTTCACCTTTTTCCAGTTTTTTCCTCATGTTCAGCATTTCCTCTTTATCATTAAATGATGATTCTTCTACCTGTTTGGACCAGAGTTGGTGTTTCCTTGTTGCTTCATCGGATTCAACAAGATTGGTAGAGAAATCACTATTCATTCTAGAAGATGAATGACCCAAGGATGGTTCGGAGAATAACCTGAACCCCAGGATATCTTCTGATGGAGAAAGAGTTTCACCTGCCGATAGTAAAGCATCAGACATGACTGGTTTTACATTTGCAAGTGCCTCAAGATAGGAGGGCTTTCTCGTCACTACATTGCCTTCTGAAGAAATTTCGAGACAACGTTAATCACTACTGCGGAGAGGACTTTCGCAACGAAGTTCATCACCATGAGGAGGACCATCATGATGGGTTACAGCAAAAGATGAAATCTCTTGCTCCTTGGTCTTCTGACCACACAGAGGGTTCCTGTGGCTCTCATCTGAAGAAGAAACTTCAAGATTGACCGAATTTTCATGAAGCAAGTCTTCATGAGGAAGTTTCTTTTGAAGACCTTCAGAATTAATTTTCCCGTTATTGGGAACTGAGGGAGTAGAATCTTGAATTCCGACAGATAAATGTCTGAGGGCTTCAAGAACTCCAGCATCAAGTAAGGCCTTGTTACAGATTGGCCTTTGATATCCTGACTGTGCTGGGTGGATCTTTTTCTTAGATGCCTTCTTACTCACTTTTGAAACAACTTGATGACGAAAGTGATTGCTCTGAGCAGGTGTATGTGCCTGATCAGGAAAGATGGTCAGGTTAGGCTGACGATCTCCACTCAAATCAGTTGTATGTGCCTGACTTGGTTGTCCGTATGATATGGGGGAGTATGCCCCATAACCCTCTTGGACTGGAACAGATGTGTGTGTCTGTTCCGAAGTGAATCGTTGATGCGTCACACCATTTCTAGGGATAGATTTATGTGTCTGTCCCTATGATGATGCTGAAGCTGTTATGATATCCTGGAAAGCATCCAGAATATGAGCAGTAATTTGCTTCTGCTCTTTCACCATTGACAAAATATGTTTGGTGACTTCAGCCGCCGGAACGGGGATATACGTCCATTCCGGGCTTGGAGTAGGTGTATGTGCCTGCTCTTGTCCTCCTTTTCCTATCAGTGAATCCTGACAGTACTCAAGTGTGGAGGCAGAGAGTTGAGTCTGCCTCCTGTTTGTCGTCGGGACTTTCCGACTGACTTCTCCGTGCGCTACCAAGCGAGACTGTTGGTAGGCTTGATTAGTATTAGCAGGTGTATGTGCCTGCTGTTTACACTTCGCCAAACGCGGTTGACGAGATCCATCATATGTAGTCAGACGAGCCTCCTGACTAACTGGTAATGTATAGGCAGGTGCATGTTCCTGCCTATGGTACTCTGCCGGAATTGCCTGGCGGGATCGGCTTGATGCTGCCAGACGAGTCTGCTGGACAGCGGAATTAAAACGGGCAGGTGACTTTGCCTGCTCGTTATTTGCCACCAAGTTAGGTTGGTGGACTTCTCCGGAGATGGCAGGGATGACAACCTGCCTATTGTTAACCGGATTCCGTCTCTGGCAGTTCATCTTGCCTGCTCGGGTTCGAGGATCATGAGCTGAATGCCTGGAGTCGGTACCCTCATCATGTTGAGGGCGCACTACCGCACGAGTCTGGCGGCGATTGTTGATGGGAGCCCTCGGGAAGGACTCCTGTCATTTTGAACTAAGGCCCTGAGGGACCTTCTCATTCACTTCCTCAGAGTAAGGGAGTGAATGGAAATTGCGTTCCGGGGATAACGACCCAAAACGGTTGGAGACGGTAGTCAGCACCGCCTACTTCTTGATTGATGTCCGCCGTTGTCCGGACGACCAGGTAGAGTTGTTAACTTAGAGGGCTTGGCGAGCAGCCTCCAGAGTTGGGATAGTACCATTGCGACGGTACTCCTTAACCAGTGCATTAGAAACCCATCGTTGAAGACGCTGAGTTGGTGATGTCATCCTCAGAGCGGATGACGTTCCAGCAGGAGTAGCAGCATTAGTTTTCACAGTAGCAGACCTCACAGTAGAGGTGTTCACAGCAGCAGTATTCACAGGGGTGAATTTAAGGAAAGCCATTTTGCAGAAGATCTTGAGAAAAGAGTGCATGTTCCATATAACAGACATAATCAAGATGAATCCGGCCACTGCATCTTTTGGATGAGCATATGTCAATGATTGCTTTGTTGGCCCAAGGGTCCTAAAAAATAAGAAGAATATCACTTTAACTTGGTTAAGGATTCACATCGGGTTCACCATTTTTGTTTCTCATGGAATTCAGGGATGACCTCCTTGACGGGAGATTCAAACGTTCCGATCGGTTTCTAACGGGTTTGTTCGTAGAACCGGAAACATCCAATGATTCCACATCCGTTTGGACCTACTTTCCAAAGGCAGACGCTCATTAGCTTGTGGACTAATGAGGCTTAGGAATTTGCATTGGTCGAGAGGATGGGAGGTCGGACTCATCACACCTTTTTGAGGGGAATTATTGTCTACTCCGGGACTCTCTTTATAGATTTAAGTTATGTTCGTGAATCCTTATTACATTACCAAGTATAAAATGAGCTTTCCTTTAGTTTTAACAATCAATGATTAAATATGCAAGAAATTTAGAGAATATTTTATATGTATTCGAGGTTCTTCATCAATAGAGAATAATCTATATCTGTTTAGAGATTCTTGGTCAATGGTATCCTTCAAAACTTTTATATAAAAGTCTCTTGGTCATTATGATGACCAGGCTGGTTTTAATGCCACTCAGTGGGGCACTTGAAGTTTATCGTCATTCAGAAGGACAGAGATTATTTCAAAGTTGGGATCGAACCCATAAATGGGCTACCTACGTATCCTTTGTTTTGGAAAAGGAATCAGCACCCACGTAGTTCGAGTAATGGAGTATGATGTTTATGATTGATGGCTCAAAGATGAATGTCATAATTACTTTTACACTCTAAGATCACATGAGTCATGCTCGGTGTGAGAAACAAGAGGTATTGGTAAAAATTTAGACAATTGTGCCATGAAAGATGAAATCATAAGAAATTGTTTGGGGCTTATGTATGTATGACTGCCCAAAATAGATGAAGGTTTAGGATTTACTTTTAGGGAGAAAATCCGGGAACAGGGTCCATAAAGGTATATGTGCTTTATGGAGATTTGAATACTCTAATCTTGGGGCTTACTCCTAAGGAGGATGCCCAAGTTAGGAGGGGACTTATGATTGGGTTTTACTCCTGAAAAGGAAACCCAACTCAAAGGTAAATTATGACTGGTTAAGAGAATTTTAAGGGGGGGCTTGAGGTTTACTCCTAAAAAGGAAAACCCAAGATTATGATTGGGGCTTACTCCTAAAAAGGAAGCCCAAGATTATGACTGAGTCTTATTCCTGAAAGGAGACCCAGGTTAGGGATTAAGGTTTGGGGCTTACTCCTGAGGAGGATGCCCAAGATTTGAGGTTGGGGCTTATTCCTAAGAAGGATGCCCAAGGTTATGACTGGGGATTATTCCTGAAAAGGAGACCCAAGTTAGGGATTAAAGTTTGGGGCTTACTCCTAAGAAGGATGCCCAATTTTAGGTTGGGGCTTACTCCTAAGAAGGATGACCCAGGTTATGACTGGGGATTATTCCTGAAAAGGAGACCCAGGTTAGGATTCTCTCATCTTAAAGGATGAGGTTGAATGAATGAACTCTGCATATTTAGTGACATAAGGATATTTAAATCACTAGACATTGAGAGATATTCCACAGAATTCCTTTTAGATAAGGAAATCAAATCAAGAAATCATGCCATAAATGGCTTTGAAGAGTGTCTTGAAGACTGAATCTTGAAAAGGAAAGGTGCAATGGCTTAAGAGGGGTAAAAAAGGGCAAGATGGGCACCCAAAAAGATAGGGGTGTGCAAGTCTTGAAAGGCGCGCAAGTATTGCGGCGGCGCGCAAGTATTGGTCGCGCAGTTATACCTGCGCGACACATAGTGTACTTGCGCGATTTTCAACCAGCATTGAAATAGTTGAGCGACACTTTTTAAAACCCTTTAGAATTTTCTTGAGGTTCTTCCAGAAAAGGGATGCGCAAGTTATATTGAAGGAAATAAGTCGGTGCGCGAGTGTTTGATAAGTTTCAACACTTAGGCCTTCCTTCTTCTCTTTAAATCTTCCGTTCTAGGTAAGAAATTACCTTAGAAGTGTTTTGGAAGCATTGAGAAGAGACAGGGCGTCGGGAGTTTCAATCTGAGTTTCTAGAAAAGAATCCTTTTTCGAATGGGGGGCCCACAGGGTCTATTTATAGGCAAAAGAAGACCCCGGGCGGTTACCGGGCGGTTACCACTTAGGTCGCGCAAGTCACCTGCGCGACCAAGGGTGTCGCGCAAGTGTACTTGCGCGACAGTGATAAAACTTGCGCGGTGCAGTTGCTGTCGATCCTTTGTTCATGCCTTTGTCGATTTGTCATGTTTTCTTCAAAGGTTGAATCATTTTGAGCTCAGATATTCCCTTTTCCGATCTTTAGATTCTGTGACGAAAGGAGCGTCAATAGTGACATAAATCATGATAGTACATAAGGAATAGATAATAAATGAACATTAATCAGGATAAAAAGGCATGGTAATAAAACATGTAATTATGGAAAATCATTAACCGCATGATATGATTTCCATAGTAGCCAAGGCATTTCTGCCAAGACCATTATAGTGGACAATGTCCATTACTCAACTGGGTTTACATGCCGTTCCAGCCCTGTATTACTAAACCGTATTTTACATGACGTTCCAACCATGTCTATATCATGAGATATAAATCATTACCCAATGAATTAGAGGGAGATATAGGTCTCACCCATCTCATAATGAAATCATTCTTACGTGTGACACAAAATAAACATAAGTCATTCATCGTAACCCAAAGAATGAAATGGGTTTCATAAACATCATCCCATCATAAAGTAATCCATATAAAAAAATGGATATCATTTCATCATAATAAAATTTAAACCATGTAAATCATAGAGACATTATACTTGAAACATACACATATGAAATAATTTCATCTTAGAAGGAAAATGGTTTTGATAAAACACTTGAAATGAATTCTTGAGGAAAATATCTTTTCTTCTTCAAAATAATTTTCTTTTCACAAAATGCCATGAAATTTTAAAAGAAAAGTATTTTGTTGAAAATATTCATGAAATATTGTATATTAAGATTCATGAAAATAAGGCGTTATTAAAATTGTAAAAATTTGTTCATGTCGTATAAGTTAAAAAAATATTCTTCTTGTACTTTTAACAGAAAAGTCAAAAAGTACCACGTATGGTTAACAAAAGAAAGATTCCTTCCATAACACGAAGTAAAAGTAAAACAGAGGTAAACATGACTTTAAAAATACATTGAATAATATTAAACACTTTTAGAAAAACATTTTTATGGACATGGATGAAAAATATAACCCCAGTAAATACTTACGTATAAGCAATCTCTAATAAAAATGAGATTGCAAAAATTATCCCTTACCTTATGTCCAATTTTTTCTGTATGTGTATGAGACCCCTGTATAGTGGGTTTAAACATATTATTAACTTGTAATATAACCATAATAATATTTCTGTTATCATATATGATTCACTTACGACTTTATATTTCCTATTCATTTGTCAATTCCATGTTAAAGTAGCGTTTTGGGTAAAATCGTTTCATTTATCATTCGTGTTGTTACTTGTAATTATTCATATGATTACTTAGATCATGACTAATTACTTATATAATTTAAACCATGATTTATATATAATATATATTCAGAATATACATATATATAATAGATTGATAAATGGAAAGAAATACACCGTTAATGGAGACGGTAGGCCATACGTATGCATGAACATTGTTTTCATTTCATTATTAAATTGAATGGAAGTAAGTAAATAACATACACATAAATCTAGTGTCATTAATATGTCATATATTTCATGATTATTTATTATATTTACTTTATAATAATTTTTTAATGGTGAACTTGGAGAATGAATCCCATCACATCGTGGAGATGGAAATCCTTACGTACGCACCAGCGATGATGTCCTTCCCATAATTATTGAATGGAATTAGAGTGGATGATATAATATCCCAGAATTAGTATAATGTTATAATAACCATATATATTTATTAATTACACCATTATACCCATCCAAGTAAGGTCTTGGTGGAAAAACATATTACACCATGATGTGGAGATGGTATTACGTACGTATGCATGCACGGTGATGTCATTTTTTGTAGGATGGGTAGAAGGTGAAATAGGGATAATTAATATTTATAATAACATATAATTATATTATTTATACTGATGTTATTACTTTATAAGGAAACAACTAAAGAATAAGTAGTAGATGAATAAAGAAACTTGAAAGAATCGGTAGAAGAGTTTATCTCTTCTTCGACGCGCCTCCTCTTAACCTCCACGTAGGGCACTAAAGTTGGTCTTGGAAGAAAACAAGGAACTCTAGTAGGTATCTAGAGAATTGGAGAAGTGAAATGGGTAGGGTTTTTCCAAGCTTGAAGGCTCAAAATGGTGTGAAGAGGAGAGGGATGAGGTTCCCTTTTATAAGAGAAGAGAGGGGCACTTTTGAAAAACTCAAAAATATTAATTAATATTAAAATAAAACCCCACTTAAAAACATATAAAGTGACTCAAATTTGGATATAAGGTAATATAGGGTTCTAATATCAACAAAAAATAAAATTTAGACATGTTGGGAAATTACTTTTAACCTTATCAATTTGATTTATCTTTATTAAATTTATTTAATATTATTTGTGGTAACAATATTCTAAATTTTAAATTGTTATAAATACATACTTATATGTATTAAAATTACCATAATTTGATAATTTTTACCCTTTTAGACTATATAATTTTAAACTATTAATATTTTAAATATTGTTGTGGATATTAAATAATTTAATAATATGTTATTTTTATAAAATACCAATAGTGTAAATTTTGACACTATTCATTTACTTGAATTTAAATAAAATACACACAGAGAATATATTCGAACCAAAAATATTTAATAGGTTTCTAACATGTCATATTAATCTATAAAATTCATGGAGCATGTTAATTAGTTCATATAGTATTTATTTTAATATTTTTTGAAAACCATTTATTTGATATTTCTCTTAACAAAATAATTACTCCAACATTTTTGTATAATTATTTAATACACTTATTTGTTGCATAAAAATTTAAACTAAAATAGTATGATGAATATAAATCAAATATATTTCATAAGATTACTTTTAGTCGAATTTATATTCTAAAACGCCCAAATTTTAAAGTGATATATGTTTTAAATTATGAAGTTGACAACTTTGACATCATTTAAAATAAAAAACTATAAATTTCGTAATCGCTTTATAAAGCTCCAAATGGTCAAAAATTTGACCTTTGGATGCTTATAGTTCATATGTATACGACCAATAAGTTTGGGTCAGGTTTTTGGTCCTTTTATGGGTATTATTAGTCTAATAAATTCAATATTATTGGTTTTTCGCTAAATAAATAATTTATGCATCGTTAATGTATAATCTATTAAGGTAATTATATATTTCTTAAAAATTACAAATAAATTTCCATGACAAATAAAAACATTTTATCTTTAAAATGAGTATGTATAACTGAATTTATATTTTGTGTAACCTTATATTAAAAATAATTTAATTATTAAAGTTTGAGTGAGACATATTTCACTTTCATTTAAATAAAATAAATTAAAGGTCTTAATCACATACAAGTGGTTTCTAATAGATACCATTTCTACCCAAGTATATTTTAGAACTAAATATAATCATCCAATTATATTAAGACAAGCATTAGGTTAATTTTATAATATTATTTTTACCCTTAATTACCTAATTTAACTTTAACTTTGGTAAATAAAATTTAACGTAGTTACTATTCATAATGCCAAAAAATAAAAAGTATCCTATTAACATAATTTTTAGACACTAATTACAAATATGGAATCAATTTTTACAAATTCAAAACACAGAAGTTACAGTAATTAATTTAAAATTAATCTCGTTGTCGAAAAAATTGGGTTTTTGTTTAAAACATTGCAAAAGATTGAATTGATTTAACCTATGAATTCAAGCTAAAAAAATACTAATTACATACATTATATTAAATGGTAAAAATATATTATATATATATAATTTATAACAATTTACTATTATAAATTTACCATATAAAATATCTCGATGAGAAAAGTTGTTTTTAAGTAAAGTTTAGCGTGTTTTTATTATTCATCAAAATAAGAACGTTGTTAGGAAAATATAAAAACCTTATCCAATGTAAATTTTTATATCCTGATTCAAAAGAAGAAGTTTATTTTGTACAATTTAACTTATAAAATTGTAAAAAAAATATATTTAAAATGGGTTATCCATTAAAAGGCGGAAAAACTGTATTTTTTGAAAAATACTTCTTTTATCCGAAAAATTGAGTTTGTTCTCATACCTCGTTCTAGAAAATATGTAAGATGAATTATATTTTTATATAATTAACAATTTGGTTAATAATATTCATAATGTCTGGTTCATAATAATATTATAACAATATATCATTGATTAGTGAAACTCGGTATTGTGTACAACACACGCTATTGAGGAAGGTCACTCTTGCGTGTAATGAAAGACAAGTCAGGGTTGCGTGTAGGGAAAGAATCCTTTGATGTTTCGTATAATATAATCAAAATATAGTTCAGTTATACATTGATCAAAATCTATACTTGGTGTTGTGTAAAATTAATTTTATTCGAAAGAACTTCAAATGGTGTGCATCACAAGCCAAGAATAGTGTTGCGTATACTACAGGATAATATGGTGTTGTGTATAGTGCAAGATAATCTTATTGAAGCATAAAAAAAGACATCAAAGAAATTAAAAATAATAATTCTCATAAAATCTTAGGGTGTTACATTCTACCCACCTTAAAATTTATTTCACCCTCGAAATTAGTCAGGGTTATAAATGGTTTTCAACTTGAATGTTTCATTCATAGAAACCCACATCGTAAAAAGAAATACTAAAACATAATTTTAAAAAAGAACATTAGAAACATAATGGATACCCAAAGTAACTTATCACTGGGTTTCCACATAGGATAATATAGGTGAAAATATGGATATGGAAGATAAATCTAACCATCATGTTTGGAAGAAGAGTGGTAGAGAAGATGGCTATGAAAAATAAAACAATCACAAAGCCATAAATTTGTGATAATCTAAGGTATAATATGATTCATCATATATGAGAGCACTAGGACAAAATTTTTGGTTTTCAAGATCATTTCCCTAATTTTGAAGAATTTTTTAATTAAAATTAATACTTACTTGATTTTGGTACAATCTCACCATTGTTTGGGCCTTGAATAATTTCCACTTCATCTCTTAATGAAATAAAGTTGAATTTTTCTTCTGTGAAGTTTTAGAAAATCATCCAATATAATGATATTTCATTCCATCTGTCTCAAACATAAGGTTAGAAAAATTTATATTCATAAGTCCATCTTATGGTGCGATTAATCGTATATGGTTCCAAAAATGTAATTATACTTCATCTATCATATCTCTTAATAAAATAAAACTTGTATATATTAACCATGGGACTTCCTGTAGGCCAGTGGTAGGTGATAAAGGCATGTCTCACTTCGGTTTTGGAATTGATTCCCACAACCTTGTCTGACACGACGGGTTTTCTCCCGTCCTACAGGTTGTCCTTTTTCTAAAACTACCTTATTATAACATTCCATAAATAATATCGAAAAAAGGTTTTGTCCATAAACAATATTATCTTCTTTACAACATAATCCATTTAAAATCTTTATGCTTATCCAAAATACTTCTATCCAATCTCATAGTATAAATACAACGATTACTAGAAATGTCATCAACCAAGCATGTGAATACCATCATTTATCCCCCGTATATCATAAGATATATCTTTTGGTCACATTCCAAACATGTGAAAACCTTAATCATGTATTCTCTTGAAACATTAATTACCATAGAATCATGGTGAAAACATGAATATATCAAAAGTCAACTCTTTCCACATACCAAAATCCCAAAATTTCAATATACTCAAACCATGATATCAATTTGTCCTTATACAATCTCATTAATACAATAAAATATTTAATTATCTCTTTATCCCTTCATTATGAGCATATCATCTGCTTTCCAAAAATATTTCAATCACTTTTCATAGTTGCTGGTACCATATAATAATTGAAAACCACAATAAAAAATACATAGATATTCCAATATTCCATGATACTATAAATGAGATTCCAAAACATTATTTTTAGAATCCTGTTACATAAACACTAAATCATTCCACCATGTTGTTTTCATACTCAACATCACCAATAGTGATCGCATGTGACTTCTCTTTTTCCTTTTCCTTAAGAGGTTATTGACGTCGATAATCATTAACCCTTGGATTAGGTAATTGGATATCATAATGCCCCATTTCCTTGCACATGTAGTATTGAAGTGTTGGTGGTGAGTTCTCTGTAGTCTTTTCTCTATTCACATAATTAGCTACATTTTTCCCATTACTTCGGCACTCAGCTACTCGATGACCTTCTTTTCCACACTTGAAACATTTTCTAGTACCTTTTATAAAATATCCACCATGCTTCTTTCCACCCTTTGAGCATAAAGAAACATTCACCTTCTTTTCACGATTGTTCGGAGATTTTTCCTTGAACTCCATTTTTCGTTTTTTGTCAAAACCATGAGATGGATTTTTAACACCAACTTCTAGTTCTACCTTGATAGCAGAACGTACAATTTATTCATAGCTACAAATGTATCTTTTAGTTAATTCCATTTGAAGACTTGGTTTTAAGCCACAGAAGAATCGATCAACATTACTCTCAGGTTGGATGATAATGCTAGATGCATACCTTGGAAGCCTTGTAAAATTCTCCTCGTATATACCAACAGATTCATCATCCTTTTTCTTAAGCTCAAGGAACGCCTTTTCTATCTTTTTTGAAGAATACAAGGGAAGTACTCAGTAAAAAATAAGTTCATGAACTCATCCCATTCCATGGATTCAGTTTCATCTTGGGGCATCGTATTCTTAATTAGAGTCCACCACTAGTCTGCTTCACCTTCTAAATGGTAAATATCCAGAATGAATTCTTCATGTTTCAAACAGTGAATTATGGAAAATATCTTTTCAATGGTACTGATCCATTGTTCTGCAACAAGTGGATCAGAAGACCCACTGAAAGAGGGTTGACGTTTCTGCATAAAGGACTCAATAGAATATTGTTCCTTTCTCTACTCATTTTGATGTCCAGAATGATTCATAGATTTTGTAAGTATAAAAATAATATTTTTCACTCCATCTCCCATAACATTGGTTTCTTCAGGAGGAAAATCATTGCATTTTCCATTACATTGATCAACATGGTTCGTTCAGGTTCCAGCCATCATCTAAAACCCAAAAAGAATAGTGTGAGAGGCAAAAATCATGCTAGGAAAACAACATAATAAAGGGGGAGTACCTTCAATATATAAAATATTAGGTTTAATTCTATGTTCGTTACCGTAATTCTAGGACTATAAACTATACATATACTTATTCTTAGAGACATCCCAAGACATAAATTAGAAATATATCTAGGGATCTCACTAATGTTTTCACATCCTAATTTCCAAAGGATAATTAAACCTTCGCTCTAATACCAACTGTCGAGACCCAAAGCATGACGTACATACAAATTACATTAATTTTTCAGAATACATAATACATGAGAAAAACTGATTCCCAAAGACCGTATTAGTTTAGTGTCTTTGGAAACTCAGAACATAATCTTCTAATCATGGTGAAAGATCTCCAACATCTCCCATAAATATCTTCCCTTTTTGTTTTCTTACCTAAAACCTTTCTTTATATCATACAGAAAAGAAAACATAAAAAGGGTGATCTCAAATTCTCATTAAGGGTTAACATTGAGAACATAAAAACAATCCATAAACTTTTGAACATAAAAACATGAACATAAAACATCAAAATCTAGATTAATGACATAAATCTTGATAGTACATAAGGAATAGATCATAATGGAACATTAATCTGGATAAAATGGCATGGGAATAAAAAATGTAATTGTAGAAAACCATTAAGCACATGATATTATTTCCATAGTAGCCTAGACATTTCTTCCAAGACCATCATAGTGGACAAAGTCCATTACTGAATCGGGTTTACATGTCATTCCAGCCCTATATTACTAAACCATATTTTTCTTGCCATTCCAGGCATGTCTATCTCATGAGATATAAATCTTTACCAAATTCATTAGAAGTAGATATAGGTCCCACCCATCTCATAACAAAATCATTCTTACATGCACCACAAAATAAACATAATTCATTCATCATAACACAAAGAATAAAATGGGTTTCATAAACATCATCCCATCATAACATAATCCATATAAAACAAATGGATATCATTCCATCATAAGAAAAGTGAAACCATGTAAATCATAGAGTAATTATACTTGAAAAATACACATATTAAATAACTTCATCTTATAAGGAAAATGATTTTGATAAAACACTTGAAATGAATTCTTGAGGAAAATATCCTTTCTTCTTCAAAATCATTTTCTTTTCACAAAATGCCATGCAATTTTAAAAGAAAAGTATTTTGTTGAAAATATTCATGAAATATTGTATATTAAGATTCATGAAAATAAGGCGTTATTAAAATTTTAAAAATTCATTCATGCCGTATAAGTTAAAAAAACATTCTCCTCGTACTTTTAACAGAAAATTCAAAAAGTACCACGTATGGTAAAGAAAAGAAAGATTCCTTCCATAACACAAAGTAAAAGTCAAATAGGGGTAAACATAACTTTAAACATACAGGTAATAATATTAAACACTTTATGGAAAACATGTTTATGTATATGGATGAAAAATATAACCCTAGTAAATACTTACGTATAAGCAATCTCGGATAAAAATTAGATTGCAAAAATTATCCCTTACCTTATGTCCAATTTTTTCTGTATGTGTATGAGACCCCTGTATAGTGGGTTTAAACATATTATTAACTTGTAATATAACCTTAATAATATTTATGTCATCATATATTATTCACTAACGACATTATATTACCCGTTCATTTGTGAATTCCATGTTAAAGTAGCGTTTTGGGTAAAATCGTTTCATTTATTGTCCATGTTTTGACTTGTAATTATTCATATGATTACTTAGATAGTGATTACATACTTAAAGAATGTAAAACATGATTTATATATAATATATATTCATAAGATACCTATATATAACAGATCTATAAATGGAAATAAATACACCTTTCAAGGAGACGGTAGGTCGTACTTACACATGAACGATGTTTTCGTTTCCTTATTAAATTGAATGGATGTAAGTAAATAAAATATACATAAATCCAGTATCATTAATATTTCATATATTTTATGATTATTTATTATATATACTTTATAATCATTCTTGAATGGTTAACTTGCAAAATGAATCTCATCAGGTCGTGGAGACGGTAATCCGTACGTACGCACGAGCGATGATATCGTTCCCAAATTTATTGAATGGAATTAGAGTAGATGATATAATATCTCAGAATTAGTATCATGTTATAATAACCATATATAGTTTTTCATTACCCCATTATACCCATCCAAGTAAGGTGGTGGTGGAAAAACATATTACACAAGGGCGTGGAGACGGTATTCTGTACGTACGCACGCGCGGTGATTTCATTTTTCGTAGGATGGGTAGAAGGTGAAATAGGGTTGTTTCATATTTATAATAATATATCAGTATATTAGTTATACTTATGTTATTACTTTAGAATTAAACAACTAAAGAAGATGAAGTATAAGAATAAATAAACTTGAAATAATCGGTAGAAGAGATTACCTCTTCTTCGACGCGCCTCCTCTTAACCTCCTCTTAGGGCACTAAAGTTGGTCTTGGAAGAAGACCAGGACCTCTAGTAGGTTTATATGGAAGTGGAAAAGTGAAATGGGAAGGGTTTTTCCGATCTTTAAGGATCATAATGGTGTGAATAGGAGAGGTATGAGGTGCCCTTTTATAAGTGAAGAGAGATGCACTTTTGGAAACCTCAAAAATATTAATTAATAATAAAATAAAACCCCACTTAAAAACTTATAAAGTGACTCAAATTCGTATATGAGGTAAGATAGGGTTGTAATCTCATCAACCAATCAAATTTATACATGTTGGGAAGTTATTTTAAACCTTATCGATTTTATTTATACTTATTTAATTTATTTAATCTTATTTGTGGTTATGATATTCTAAATTTTAAATTGTTCTAAATACATACTTATATGTTGTCAATTTCCAATAATTGGATACGTTATAACCCTTTCAACCATATATTTTTCAAATATTAATTTTTTAAATATTTTTGTGATTTTTAAATAATTTAATAATATGTTATTTTTATAAAATACCAATAGTGTAAATTATGACACTATTCTTTTATTTCAATTTAAATAAAATACACACAGAGAATATATTTGAACCAAAATATTTAATAGGTTTCTAAAATGTCATATTAATTTATAAAATTTGTGTAGAATGTTAATTAGTTCATATAGTATTTATTTTAATATTTTTAAAACCATTTGATTGATATTTCTCTTAATAAAATAATTACTACAACATTTTTGTATAATTATTTAATATAATTTTTTGTTACATAAAAATTAAAACTAAAATACTTTTATGAATAAAAATCTAATATATTTTATTATATTACTTTTAGTCGAATTTATATGCTAAAACACACAACCTTTAAAATGATATATTTATTACATTTTTAAGGTGACAACTTTGACATCATTTAAAATAAACAACTATATATGTCATAATCACTTTTATAAAGCTCCAAATGGCCAAAAAGTAGACATTTGGATTCTTATGTATCATATGTACACAATAAATAAGGTTTTCTCAGGTTTTTGGCCCTTTTATGGGTATTATTAGTCTAATAAATTCAATATTATTGGTTTTTTGCTAAATTAATAATTTATGCATCGTTAATGTATAAGCTATTAAGGTAATTATATATTTATTAAAAATTAAAAATAAATTACCATGATAAAGAAAAAAACATTAGATTTCAAATGAGTATTTTTAACTGAATTTATATTTTGTATAACCTTATATTAATAATAATTTAATTATTAAAGTATGAGTGAGGCATATTTCACTTTCATTTAAATAAAATAAATTAAAGGTCTTAATCACATATAGGTGGTTTCTAATAGATAACATTTCGACCCAAGTATATTTAGGACGAAATATAATCATACAATTATTTTAAGACATGTGTTAGGGTAATTTTATAATATTATTTTTACCCTTAATTAACTTTTTTACCTTTAACTGTGGTAAATAAAATTTACTATAGTTACTATTCATAATGCCCCAAAATAAAAAGTATCCTATTAACATAATTTGGACCTACTGATTCCAAATATGGAATGCATTTTTCCAAATTCAAAACAAAGAAGTTGCAGTAATTAATTTAAAATTAATCATGTTGTCGAAAAAAATGGGTTTTTGTTTAAAACATTGCAAAAGATTGAATTTATTTAACATATGAATTCAATGTAAAATCAATGATAATGAAATAAATTATATTAACTGGTAAAAATATATTCTATTTATACTTTAAAAAAATTTACTATTATAATTTATCCATATAAATTATCTTGATGAAAAAAGTTGTTTTTAAGTAAAATTTAGCATGTTTTTACTATTCATCAAAATATGAACGTTGTTAGAAAAATATCAAAACATTGTCCAGTAAAATTTTTTATATCCTAATTCAAAATAAGAATTTTATTTTCAAAAATTTAACTAATAAACTTGTCAAAATTTATATTTAAAATGGTTGTTCCAACAAAAGGCGGCAAAATAGCATTTGTGGAAAAATACTTCTTTTATCCGAAAAATTGATTTTGTTCTCATAACTCATTCTAGAAAATGTGTAAGATAAATTATAATGCTATAAAATTCAAAATTCAGTTAATAATATTCATAATGTCTAGTTCATAATAATATTATAACAATATATCGTTGTTTAGTAAAACTTGGTTTTGCGTACAACACATGCTATTGAGGAAGGTTGCTCTTGTGTGTAATGCAAGACAAGTCAAGGTTGCATGTAGGGAAAGCTTCCTTTGATGTTGCGTATAACATATTCAAAATATATTTCAGTTAAACATTTATCAAAATCTATACTTGGTGTTGTGTAAAATGAATTTTATTTGAAAGAACTTGAAATTGTCTTCATCACAAGCCAAGAATTGTGTTGTGTATGCTACAAGCTAATACGGTGTTGGTATAGTGAAATCTAATCTTGGTGATGCATACCAAAAAAGAAATCAAAGAAATTAAAAAGAATAACTCTCATAAAATATTAGGGTGTTACAAGGAATACATAACCACATGAACCCTGAGGATGCTACCCATCGGTAAGGACTAAGGAATACATATCCAAATGAAAGACACAATGGTGTGTCTCTTACAATGGTCTTACATGTATGTAGGATTCGGTGTAGGATTAAAATTTTCTCCCTCAGTAATGGGATCCCAAGGAAGGGGATCCCTTCAATTGGAATCTTTAAAGAGGTCCTAAAGGAGTCTCGACCTGGTTAGGGATTTGAGAGAATGATGTGCTTTGCATAAGACCTGAGAGGAGTTAGAAGTGCTTAGCACAATGGGTATTGCGAGATGAATGTGTCTTGGGAGATGGATCACATGGGTGAAAACACTTGGTATAATCCTTTACTAGGCCCCAAGGGTCTCCATAGGTGGTCCTCGAAAGGGTCTCACATAGTTCTTGGTTTGGGGAAGGGACCTTCGCTCTAGTGTTTGTTGACTATGGAAAAAGTGGTCCTCACATAGGTGTCCTGTATTTTAGACCCCAGAGGGATTGGGATCTCACTCTCCCCATTAACTCCCTCTTCAATCAGGTTTTAGAGAGAAACATAAGGGAATTTAGTGGACTTAGGATAAGAGACTGGATGACCAGAGCTTATTGTTGTCTTCTATTTTTCTATCCAAGAAAATGATGAGCTCCACAATCCTATTTAATGAACAACATGGGACCCTGGTCGAAGGATGTTGTCCATGAAGGTACCCCACATTGGTACCTATAATAGGTACCCCACATAGGGGTGGTCAGTCCTTCATATCTGTATATGTTCATAGCCTAAGTGGTGCATGCATTTTTGTCACATGGGGGTGGTTGTTCCTTATAAGTTGTGCATGCTCAGACTATACCCACAACTTGGCGTGTAGGTTAGTGGTCGCAATCCACCTCCAAAAAAAACATCGGAGAACTCACTACTCCATACAAATGGAGCTACTCCCCAGCACCCCTTCATGGGATCATATATCAGATACGGTTCTGGCCCTTTAGCATAGTCCCTTTCCTACCATCACTATCCACCACAAAGAATTGAGAGTCACATATCGAAATTTTTGGGTTGGCCAAAGGAAATTTTTTTATGAAACACATGGATATAGAATCTGCTCCTTCGCCCAGAATAAAGAATCATTTCTAATCAAACTCAACATTTAGTGTCTAAGTGAGTATAAAATCATAAATTTTGTATCAATGTGAATAGAACACAATTCACAATTTCAAAAAATCCCCCGAAGTCATATTCATTTTTAATGAAAATAATCGAGTTCTATGGTCACTATAGGAAACATTGACACATTCTAATATAAATTTGTGGGATTTGAAGTAATCTCAACAATGGAATTATAATATATTATTTCCTAATACATGGGTCCTAGTGAGAATAGTTTAAATATTTATAGAGTCATATTGAAAACCCTACAAACTTTGTTCCCTTTGATTCATCATGTTAATTTTTTCATATTTAAAATATAAAGAAGAAATTAAAGGAGAGACTTTGAATTTTAATAGGCTACCCATTTTAGGTTTTCAAACTAAAAAGAGGTTTGCATTTTATATTTTCACTTCTCAATTTTTTCTTAAACTGTGAAGAGAATAGGTCTAGAAATATGAGTCTCAAATTTTATCCAGAGTTCCTTTTGTGGAATTCCAAATTGGTTATTATTGTGTCTATTTTTTGGTAGTTTATAGTGATGAAAGCTAGACTAATATGACTGGTGTTTTAGGTCAACAAATATGGCATATCCAAGATGGAATTCCATACAAGGTATGAGCAATATGAATATACTAGTGATGCCATTTGGTCTTAATAATTTCACATTCTATCTTCATGAATTTTACAGACAGATTATTTAGATATTACTGTGATTAGTTATTGGTCGACTTTATAGATTATAATTTTTTCTTTTCAATCAGAAAGGAAGATAATGAATACCACTTTTGAAAATATAAAATTCCTTGAGGAATTGTAAAATATATGAAAAATTTACAATGTCTGAATTTTGGTTAATTTTAATTTCATTTTTTACACATAATCTCAAGAGATGGTATAGAGGTAGATCCATCAAGGATGGGGGATATTGAATATTGGCCTAGACAAATTGCAGTGACTGAGATTTTTAGTTTTCATAGATTAACAGGATTTTATTGATGTTTTGTAGACAATATCTCCTTATTATATATTCATTTGTCCATGTTATCTCAAAAGGGTTCCAATATTTTTTGGAATAATGAATGTGAGGAAAATTTCAAGGAACTAAAGACAAGGTTGGTTAGTGAAATTGTGCTTACATTACCCTATAGTGGATAATGTTTTTTAATCTATAGTGACACATCCCATAAGAGATTGGGAGTTTATCTTATACAGAATAAGATGGTTGTTGATTAAAACTCATGAAAATTTAATATCCACAGGAAAAATTACCAAACTTGTGATTTGGAGTTAGTAGTTGTAATTTTTCATTTAAGATATATAGATATTACCTTTATGGAGAAATATTTTATAGATATAGAACTTATAAAACCGTGAAATATATATTCACATATAAGGATTTGCACATGTTCTTGAGAAGATGGTTAGGGATGATAATGGATTATAAATTTTCAATACATTACCACCATCGAAAAGTGAACATGGTGGTTGATGCTTTGAGTTGAAAGAATCAAAGCATCATATCCATGATTAGGATCAAAAAAGTTCCAATATTTAAAGATTTTAAAAGGATAGATCTATAAATAATGAAGTCAGGGGGGAAATATTATCTTTATTAATTTAATTTTCAACCCTATATCTAAGTTAAGATTAAGTAGGTGCAGAAGTATGATCTAGAGTTGTAATAGAAGGTAAAAAATGTTCCTATTTGTAACCATGATCATGTTAAAATGATAAGTTTCAATAACCGTGTTTGGGTCTATTCACTACTGAATTTGAAGGAGTAGTTAGATAAATCTCATAGTTTTTCAATATCTATTTATAATGGATGTATGAATATGTATATATATTTGTTGGAATATTTCTGGTGGGATGGCATAAATAAGGATATCTCATAGTTTGTATTTCAATGATTGGTATTATAGCAAGTTATGTCTGAAAGACAAAATTCTAAATGGATGTTGCATAAATTACCCATACCTGAATGAAAATGAGAGAACGTCACTATGGATTTGGTTGTTGGACTCCGCAAAACCTCGAAAGGGTTTAACGCTGTATGGGTACTATTTTATCACCATAATAATTCTGTACACATCATTGTAATCCAATAAGACTTCTCTAGATCAGAATTCCAAGATATATGTTAAAGATGTTGTAAGGTTTCATGGAGTAACACACTATATTGTACTTGATTAAGATCCAAGGTTTAACTCAATGTTCTGGAAAATTCTTCAAAAATAAATTGATATTGAATTGAGTTTAAACATTTCTTATCATCCTTGTACAGATTATTATTATTTTAGTATAATTCAATCCCGAGAGGATATGCTGAGATCTTGTTCGATCGTAGAAATGGTGGTTAGGATCAACACCTTCATTTAGATGAGTTTTATTAAAAAAAATAGATTTCATTCAAGAATTCATATGGATCCTTATGAAGCCCTATAAATGAATAAATGTAGATATCTAACTTTCTAGGATTATGTTGGAGAAAGAAATCTATTTGGACCTAAGATAGTTGAAAAAATGGTAGAGAAGGTTAGAACCATTTAGCAACATACCAAAGAGGATCATACTCAAAAAAAAATTATTATAATAACCATCAATGTGAAATATAATTTTAAGTTGGTGAGAAGGTTTTTCTATGAATTTATCCATGGAATAAGGTTATGAGGTTCAATAAGAAATTGTAACTAAGCCCTTGGTATATTGCTCCCTTTGAGATTATTGATTATATTGGAATGATACCCTGTCGCTTGTAAATTCCTCCAAATGTCTCTTAAGTACATGATGTGTTACATGTATCTCTCCAGAGGAAGTACATAAATTATCCTTCACATATACGGAACTTATGGTTCAAACCCTTAGAGCATGATCTTTCTTATGAGGAACAACCAGTTAAAATTCTGGATCGTACAAAGAAAGTTCTATAAAACAAGACCACTCACATAGTAAATGTTTTGATGAGAAATCACCATTTAGAGGAGGATATTTGTAATATTAGGATATTATGAGGTAGAGTTATCCTCATTTATTTTTATTTTAATGATGAATTTTGAGGCAAAAATTCATTTTAAGGGGTGTATAATGTAACACCCTGAGTTTTTGTGAACCTTTTCTTAATAAAATAATTTTATTTTATTTCTTACATTAAACAATACAATAAGTCCATATTTATTTATATACTATACCAATTTAATCTTGTGCTACATGCAGCAATGACTTGGCTTGTGTTACACACAACAATGTGTTTCAATGAAACAAAATTTTATTATTTTAACTATTTAAATGGGATAGTTATAACATAACCGTTAAACATAGTTATATGAATAGTAATAACTAATTTTTATATATTATTTATAACGTTGTATATAAATATAACATATTGATAATAATACATAATTTTTTTTAGTAAAGTCTGTATATGTTTGAAAATACTATTTTCTTAAAAGAACGATTTTTTGCATCCTTTTTATAAACATTAATAAAATTATTTTTATAAAATTTAACAAGTTGAATTTTGTAAAATTAAAATAAATTTTTAAATCATAATTTCAAAATTATATTAGGGTTAATTTTAAGTATTTTCCAGAAAAACATCCTGTTTTGATAAATAGTGAAAAATACAGAATTTTAATTCAAAATTGTTATTTCATCTAATTTATTTATATAGTTAAATGATATTTAGATTTGGTTTTAAAATTAAATTATAATAATATTATATAAATTAATTCAATTGTGGTCATTAGAAAAAATTTTAGATTGAAATCAGATATCAAAACATTCCTAATTTTTAAACATTTTTGCTTAAAAACCCGATGACGCGACTCGTCGGTGGGATTAATTTTAAATAAATTTATGAAACTTCAATGATTTGAATTTGAAAAAATAGATTCTATATTTGGAATACAAATAATTTATAATATATAAAAATTTCAAATTATTTTTTATGAAAAATATTTGTGAAGATGACTAAAATTAATTAACGTGATTATGAGAATATTTATCTCAACAAAAGACTAAACCTTCAACTTGAGGCCAAAAATGACCTATAAAAGTTTACAAAAGTAATTTAATGATCATATTAAAACCCTATCCACCCTTGGATATATTTGGGTCAATTATTTAAGCAACTTTACATAAGAAAATCATGGGTGGAAATCTGTTTATTAAAATTTATAAAATGTCACTAATCCAATATAAAAAGACACTAAACTATCCCAATTATTAACACCTATAAATCCCATTGTATCAGAAATAATATACCTAAATATCCTCAATAAATCCCTGACCTCATCCTATAATCCTCCTTCTAGGAATAAATCCATAAAATAAATCCCTTTGGTGCAAACCGAAAGGAGTTACCCAAAGAAAAGGTAACGTCCTTCCTCGAGATGTTTGGTATTTTTTTATTCTCTATATCCTCAACTATTATTATTAAATGATTATATAATAACCTAATAATACTAAATAAACTTAGTTTTTTTTATGAAAAAAATTTTACCTACACTTACACTCACTTCCATCAAATGGTATACGAACATGTCATTCTTGTTTACTGCAAACTATCACCTCATGAAACAATGTTGTTCGTTTGTCCTTTATCACCTCTAATATTTTTGTAATTATGAATGATACTATATTTTATTTGTAATATGTGGTATTAATCATTTATTTATCCTTCTTTAATTATTTTATATCACATAAGTTCATGCTTTCCATTTTTTGTAAATACGATAATTTTGTTCAAGGAATTGTGGACTTCTGCAACCAAAAAGTGATGTGATTCATTCATACACTGATAAAATGTTTTAAAGATGGGATTTGTAAATTTAAATCTTATATATGAAATAATAATTATACTATAATTATTATATATATATAAATATATTTCATTTATTTTTTTTCTTTTAATACGATAATTAAAGGGTAACAACGGTCATGCGTAAGTACGACCTACTGTCTCCATGAATGGTGTATTACATTTAATATTTATATATTTCATAGGTTATAATAAATACACATATACTGAATATAAATTATATTTATATCATGGTTTACATTATGGAAATCATGATGTATTAATGTGGAAAAAAAATATAACAAACTAAGACACATGTGAAAAATAAATAAGATATTACACAAAACATAACCTTAACAAGGAAGTGATAATTAGTCAGTAATATAGATCCCCATCCAACATCATATTTTTATTTCATGAAATGGTACACAAAAACATGGTCATGCTAGGGATTAGGGGGGCCTAATGTAATCTAGACTAAGGGCATCCCCTCTAAGTAATTAACCTCGTGGGATTCATGTATTTAACATTATGATTATTATTCTTTAATTATCAGATATTTACATATCAATTTGATGATATCTCTTTCATTGGATTTATGTTTCAAAAAATCTCAAAATGGTAAATAATTTTTGTCTAAATTTTTATTATTTTAGACAAATTCCATGAATTTCAAAAACCATGTTTCCAAAAAAAATTTCAAAAATTTTTTCAATTTTTTTAAAGATGAAATTTTAATACCATTTTCAAGGAAAATAATTTTAAAGATTTTATGGTGTACAATATTCCATTATAAGCTTTTAAATATGTTTTAAAAGAAAAAATTCTAAAAATGTTTTATGTTTTAAAACTAATTTTCTAAATCATAAAGTATTTTTTTATCAAGAAATGTTTTATAAATATATTCCCAAATTATTTTCCATCTATGATAACATTTATTGTTGTTACTCCATCCGTTATAGAGAAATTATCCTAAGGATCCATTTATATTATTTCTATGAATGGTTTATGTTTTGATGGAATTATTTTTATGAAACCCCTTTCTCTTTCATGGGTTATATTCTTATGAAAAATGATTCTTTTCGTGGGTTATGATTTTATAAAAATGATCATTAAAGCTATATTTTCCCCACATGTTAGGATATTATTACATTTTTATGACACTCGTTTCATTTCTTGGGTTATGATGAGACTGTTTATGATCTTATGGAACTTGTACATATGATTTCATTATGATATTAGTGGGATTTAAATCTCAATCTTATTCATTGGGTAAATATTTATATCTCATGAGATAAATATGGTATTCAAGTAAACTGGCTTGATATACTATAGATGATGGGGAACCCTATCCACTATGGGAATAGGGGAAAACTGGATCTATTATGGGATGATAGGAAAACCTGATCCCTTATAAGAAAAAGACTATAACTGGGGATGGTGGTATGTACTTATAGTATGTGTAGTCCCCCTGAAGTTCCCGGTAATGTTTTTGAAATGTTCCCTGACTTATAGGGAATAATATTAATTTTTTAGGTGTCTGCCACAATTTAATGTATTATTTTTATGTTAGTCTTTCAAGGATTTTTCTCTTGATTCCATTATGATTCAGGTTGTATAAACTACCAATATTTATGTTGGGATTCATATTTATGATATTTGATATGTAGGGTATTATCTTTTAATGTCGTGATCATGTTCTAAAACCCGTATGCTCATGCTTTTTCTTACATACCTCTTATGTTTACCCTTATTGAGCTTATGATCTCACCCCTTATTGTGTTCCCATTATCAAGGTTATGAGGATATGTATTTTTTATGATGTGTCTCGGAAGGTGTCTTATCATGAAGAAAATACTGGGAGATAATATATCCCACATATGTACCAGTGTTTTATATTTTTATTTTTCTAAAGTCACTAAATAAATTTTTTCATTTAGCATTAGTGTGTGTCATGTTTTGTGTACTCTAAAAATATCTAATGTTAATGTATGAAAATAGAGTCTCTATATATTTTGGGCCTGATAATATCATTATAGCTTATATGATGGGGTTTCCCAGATTGTATTGAGTTATCTCGTAATAACTTATATGACAAGGTAGCCAAGATAGCATTAAGTAAGCCCGCTATTTCTTATATAATGGGGTGGCCCACATAGCGTCAGGTATTCCTATTATAGATTATATGATAGAATAGCCTGAATATCACTACAATCCATTTGATAAATATTTATATCTCATAAGATAATGATGGGAGCAGGTTGAAAGTCTTGATGCGCTATGGGAAAAAGGTATAACCTGATCCACATAAGGAAATGATTGTGATTGGGGATTGTGGTGTATACTTCCTAGTAGGTGAATACCCCATAAAGTGAACTAATATGTTTTTTAAATGGAACTTTTATAAGGACCCGACCTTAAACATTACATAATATTGAATTAAATAAGTAATTCACATTGAGGATATTTTCAGGTTTAGAGTTTTAGAGAATTAAGACATAACTATTACAACTCAAAAGATTACAAGGTAGACACTTCTACACAGTTTCCATTTTTTTCATAAAATAAAAACTCTTGAAAAAAAGAGCCATTTCTTGTTCCATGTTTTAGATATCATTACTTTTCCTCGATCCCATCCTTCACCTTATTCAACTTTAAGTCTTGTGAAAACATTTCAAAACATGGGATGAGCATAAAAAGCTGAGTAAGGGTTATAAAGCAAAGAACGAAAAGATTTGTTCATAAAATACATACAAAACATTAAATATTTTACTTAACTCAATAAATAATAATATTTATGAAAGACACATAGAAATCATAAATCATAAAGGTAATTTGTGGCATCCATATCATACTTACATTTTAGCTATGAGAGCTATATAAGGAGTTACTTTGGAATACCCATCATAGTATATTCCTTAAAATATATTAGGAGAATCATTCATGTTTACCTCCATCACGTTACCCAATGTATTGGAGAGCTATCTCGGGCTCACTCACCTTAGGTTTATGATGGAACTACCTATATACGTAAATAATTCCCATGAACCATAACATGATCATAACACATAACATAAGCATAAAGGAAAGATAACATTTCCACATTGCAATAAAAAAATATCATTTCAAGATATTGAAATAATAAATCTATTCTGAAAATCATTTTCAATACCAAAATACGTAAAAAGAGTATATGGTATTTATGTTTTTCTTTTAAAAACATTCTGGCTTGTTAAGGAAGCCAAAGATCAAATAATACTCGCGGCGGCGGAAAGGTCGTTGTCACCGCTTATGTAAAAAAGACATTCCTTTTTGTCTTTTAGTAAAATGATTCATATAAAAATATTCCCTTTGAATGAAATGAAGATTCAAATGGGTTTATACACCGTATAAAATAAAGTCATGTATGAAACTAAATATGCCTCAATGAAATGAGATTGAGACGAAGTCCCTTACCTCATGTCCAACTTGACTCAATCGTTCTTTAATCTTCTGAATAATTAAATAAAGTAAATTTATACTTGCTTAAGAAAATTTATCAAGTTTATTATTCCTTTTATATCACTTATTACCATGTTATAAATGTTATTTAATCATTTAAGTTAATAACGACCATTCTGTCGATATTTGGTACTTGAGTCAAAAATGAACACCTTATATTTACAAGTTGTCCATGGGGTCAATAGTTAATTATATCCAAAATGAAATTAATTATTTAGATATCATATATATCATATATATTCATTATATACATTTATTTATAACAATACATAACATTTGGAGGTAAGAAATGAAATGCACCGTTCATGGAGACGGTAAGCAGTACGTACGCATGAACGCTACATTCATTTCTATTTCGTATTTTAATGGAATAAAAACATTATTATACATAGTTATATTATAATTAAAGTATAATATCATATATAATATCATTAACTCTATCTTTTATACATCCCACATAAGGTATTAACGATTCACATCACTTTAAGGGGGCGGTAGTCCGTACTTGCTCTAATGAGATTATCGTGTTTACCCATAATGGAAACCATAAAGGCATTCTATAAATGGAAATTTATGAATTATAAGGAAGAAATAAACATAATACATATAATATATAAATAAATTTCCATCATAATGGCCACCATGAGAGGCGGTAGGAGGTAATTGATCAATCATCGTTTTGTGAGGCGTTAGTTTGCCATCCACAGAAACATTATGTTATTCACCCATTAGATGGAGGTGTGTGTAGGTTTATTTCAAATACATCTTATATAAACATAATAGTATATTTACAATACTATTTTTGTTATAAAATAAAGTAATAAAAAGAGTTTAGGGGTTGGAGAAGTAAAATAAAATAAAATAATTTAAGAGAAACTTTTACCTTTAATTTGGGTAACTTCCTTTGATTTGAACCAAAAGGACTTCTTGAAGTTCCTTCTGCCTATGGAAAGGCTTATAGGAGTGGGAGAGGGATGTAGCAAGCTTAATTGGGAAGATTTTGGACGACCCAAATGGCTTGAGAGGTGTGAGGAATTGGTTAGAAGTGGTCTCCTTTTATAAGGGAGAGGAGGGGCTCTTAAGGAAAGTGTGAAAATATTATTTTATAATATAATAATATTCGGTTTCTAAAGGTACAAAAATCATTATAGTCAAATATAAGATGACTCAGGGTCGAAATATAATCATCCAATAGGAATTGGATAGGTTTTGGATAATATTTTAATCATTATAATATTATTTATTTAAATCATTTATTAATGATGTAGATACTACATCATTATTGTGTCCTGAATAATTTAATTTATTCAATGTCTAAAAATTATATAAAATATACTATCATGTAGAAAATCTTTGTAGTTTTCCAATGAATATTTATAGGCAAAAATATTTCTTATATAACACCATATAAAATTAATTTACTAAAAGCTTTTTTTTATGTCATTTTTTCTTTTACATTAAATTAATTAATCTAAAGTGTCATTATCTTTCATAAGTGGATACATGGGGTCACAAAATCGACCCAAATATTCCCATGGTCGGCCACGACTCATCCAATAATGTTTGTATAAGTGTTAAGGTAATTTGTAATTATTATAATATTCTTTTTACCTTGAATTAACCTATTTACCTTTAACCGTGATAAATAAAAGTCAAAAGTTACTATTCACCAAAAAATATTTTCATCTTAATGAACCACATGTTAATTCTTGATAACAACCATGTATGTCGGATTTTTTAAATTTAATTCAAAAAAGTGGTAAAATTTATTTTAAATGAAAAGTCGTCTTTTTAAACTACCACAAAGTGGTTTCATTATTCATCAAAAATTGATGTTTTTCTGAAAAATACCATAAATTTAGCCTAAGGAATATTTGATATTCCAATTTAAATAATGAGGTTTATTTTTCCAAATTCAAAACATAAAAGTATCATTAATTAATTTTAAAATTAATTCCCGTTGTTAAAACAAATAGCGTGTTATTAAGAAACAATAACTATCAAAAGATTGACACTTCTTTAAGTCCAATTTCAAAGTGAAATTAACTCCAATTACCAAAATTGGATTAAATGGTTAAAATATATTCTAATTAAGCATTAAAACCAATTAAAAATATAATCTAACCATATAAATAGATTATATTAGAAGCCACTTTTGCAATAAAATACAATATTTTCACTATTCATTAAAAAATGAACTTTATAGGAAAAATCCCAAAAATTTACACAAAGTAAATTTTGATGTACCTATTCTAAAAAAATATTTTATTTGTTCCATTAGAATGTATTAAAGTGTCGAAAACTATATTTAAAGATGTTTCTCCATTAAAAGGCTTTAAATCAGCCTTTTAATGCAAATTATGTTTAAAATCAGATTCATTCTCATTTTAATCCTCTAACTTTTTATTGGGTAATGTAAATATATTTAACAATCATGTATAATCATATTGTAGTCAGTTTTGTTCATTATCACAAATACAATGGCAAGGAGTTAATTGCCATTTAAAATAATAATATTATATTATTAGTGTGCAACGTAAGATTTCAAAGAAACCCGTTGTTGCGTATCGGGTACACTATCAAACATAGAAATCCTTTTAAAGTAAAAATAATATTTAATTCACAAATATTAATAAATATGAAAATATCTTATTCTTCGTTTACGTGGGATGTTACATCCTTCCCCCCTTTTGGAAATTGTGTCCTCACAATTTTTATTCACTTATCAAAATAAGTGGGGGTATTTATCCCTCATAGAATTTTCAAATTCCCACATTGCCTCTTCAACCATATGGATTTTCCACAAAACATTTACCTGATGAATTACCTTTTTCCACAAAACTTGCTCTCTGCGGTCAAGAATCTGGACTGGTTGTTCTTCATATGAGATATTCTCTTCCAACTGAACTACCTCTAGGCTCAAAACATGAGATGGATCTGGTATATACTTTCTCATCATCAAAACAAGAAACAGATTGTGTACCTGGGATAAACTTGGATGTAAAGACACTCTGTATGAAACTGATCCAACTTTCTCCAAAATTTCATAAGGTCCAATAGACTTCAGACTCGACATTCACTTCTTACCAAAACACATCACACTTTTCCAAGGAGAAACTTGGAGAAAAAAATGATCACCTACCTCAAAAAAAGATCATTCCACCATTTATCTGCATAACATTTCTTTCTACTATGAGCTATTCTCATGTGATTCTGAATCAACCAAACTTTCTCTGCCATCTCTTCTACCAATTTTGGTCCCATAAACTTCCTTTCACCTACTTCATCCCAAAAATCTAGAGTTCAACAATTCTTTCCATATAATGCCTCAAATGGAGACATCTGTATACTGTAATGAAAACTGTTATTATAAGAAAATTCAACCAAAAAAAGATGTTGGTCCCAACTTCCCTGATAATCCATCGAGAAAGCACGTAACATATCCTCTAATATCTGAATTGGTCGTTCGGATTTCCCATCTGATTGAGGGTGAAAAGCTGTACTAAAATTTAATTTAATACCCAACGACTTATAAAGGCCTTTCCAAAATTTAGAAGTAAACCTGGGATCACGATCAGATACAATGGAGAGGGGAAAACCATGAAACCTGGCTATCTCTTTAACATACAACCAAGCAAGTTTATCTAAAGACAATGTATCTCTAATAGGAAAGAAATGAGCAGATTTGGTCAATCGATCAACTATAACCTAGATTTTATTATTACCTTGAGATGTCTTTGGTAATCCCACAATGAAGTCCATAGATATATTTTCACATTTCTATTCTGGCACCGGTAGAGGCTGAAGCCACCCTTTCGGTAACCGCCACTCTAAGTTGACCTGTTGACAAGTCAAACACTTCATAGTAAAATCAGCAATATCTTTTTTCATTCCATCCCACCAGTAATACTCCCAAAGATCTCTGTACATCTTAGTAATGCAAGGATGAACTAAAAAAGGGGAACAATAAGATTCACATAACAACACATTATTCAACTATGAATCAAAAGGCACACATAATATCTTCCCAAACCTCAAAACACAATCATTATCGATGTTAAAATCCGGCAACTTAACCTTCTGAACTAATTCTACCTTTTTCTACAACTCACTTTCTTCTTTATGCCCTTTCTTTATTCTGTCTGATAGAGATGATTTTACTGACACCTGAAACAAAACAGAAGAGTTTCATGCACCGACAACTTCAATGCCAAAGTTCATCAAATCAAAAACCAAAGGATCGTGTTCCAAACATATCATGACTAACGATACATTGCTTTTTCACTCAAAGCATCGGCCACTTTATTTGCTTTTACTGGATAGTAATGGATCGTGCAATCATAATCTTTGATTAATTCTATCCATCTCTTTTGTCTCATGTTCAATTCTATTTGAGTTAATATATAATTTAATCTTTTGTGGTTAGTATATATTTCCCATTTTACACCATACGAATGATGCCTCCAAATTTTTAAAGCAAAAACAACAGTAGCTAATTCCAAATAATGTCTAGGGTATTTTAACTCATGAGGTTTCAACTGACATGAAGCATAAGCAATTACCTAATCATTCTACAAAAGGACACATCCATTTCCTTTCAACGAAGCATCACTATAGATCACAAACTCACCATTTCTGGAAGGTAGTTCCAAAACTGGAGCATTCACCAATCTACTTTTCAATTCTTGAAAACAATCATCACATTCTTTTCTCTAGATGAACTTAACACATTTTCGAGTTAACATAGTCATTGGACTAGATAACCATGAAACATTTTCAATAAACCTCCAGTAATAACCTGCCAAACCAAGAAAACTACGGATCTCGGTTATATTTGTGGGTCTTCTCCATTCTACAACAACTTTTGTTTTAGTAGGATCAACAATTATGCCATTTTGGAAATAATGTGACCAATGAATTAAATTTGTTGTAACCAAAACTAACACTTGCTGAATTTTCCATAAAGTTTCTTTTCTGTTAATGTTTTCAAGACAACCCTTAAATGAATTTCATGTTCCTATTTACTTTTGGAATAAACAAAAATATCATCAATGAACACAACCACAAACTTATCCAAGAACTAATGGAAAATTCTATTCATCAGATCCATGAATACAACAGGTGCATTGGTCAACCCAAAAGGAATAACTACAAATTCATAATGGCCTTATCTTGTATGAAATGAGGTCTTCAGAATGTCTTCTTCCTTTACTTTCAATTGATCGTACCCCGACCTCAAATCAATCTTCCAAAAATACTGAGCTCCCTGGAGCTGATCAAACAAATCTTCAATATGAGGCAAAGGATACTTATTCTTAACTGTGATGTTATTCAATACTCTATAATCAATGAAAAGTCTCATTGAACCATCTTTGTTTTTAACAAACAAGACAGGATCACCCCATGGTGATCTTCTAGGTCGAATGAAACCTTTATCTAAAAACTCCTGCAATTGCTTCTTTAACAATAAAAGTTCAATTTGAGCCATTCGATAAGAGGGTTTTGAAATTGTCTTAGCCTCAAGAACTAAGTAAACAGTAAATTCATCTTCTTGATCATGTATAATACCATGCAACTCATCAAGAAAAACATCATGGTACTCATTTACCACTGGCACATCATTAATCTGAACAGTTCCTTTGTTTTCAACAATATGTACAAGGTAACATTCATTTATATCTTTTACAAGTTTCTCAGCTTCATGAGAAGTTATTAAAAGAAAGGGTTAATTTTTGTATACAAACTAAAAATCATTCTTAAAATAAACCTCTTTATCTCTACATTCAATCTTAGCATGACAAACAAAAATCCAATCCATGCCCAAAATAACATCAAACTCTACTAGAGGCAAAACAATAAGGTTTACTGGTAGATTCTTTCCGCACACAAGGATAGGAATTTTCTTATGTTTTCTTTTTGTCTCAACATTTCGTACATGTGTTTTTACCATAAGTTTTGTATTCATATATTGAGATGGAATTCTCAATTTACTAGAAAACTTCTCAGAAATGAAAGAGTTTGTAGAACCTGAATCAAACAACAAATTGTCATAATCTGAACAAACAAACAATGTACCTGGTACAACATCATTTGATGGACCAACATCTGCTGAAGTAGTTGCAAAGGAATTCACCACCCCTTTCTTCTTATAGTCTAATTTCTTTCCTTCGGTTGAGTTCTTTGTTGGACACTCATTTTCATAATGACCCATTTCATTTCACTTAAAACATTTTACTGACTATAAATCATATTTTTTCTTACTATTACCCTGATCTTTTTTAGTGAAATTACGAGCCTTATGTCCCATTTTACCACATCGGTAGCACATACCCAAATTCAAAAGACATTCTCTAGAATGATTTTTACCAAAATTTTCACAAATTTTAAACATAAGTTTCTTACCATTAGACTTTTTTAAAGAGTTCTTCCCGTTCACCTGCCACCTCAACCTATTATTCTGTGGTTTTTCAAAGAACACCTAATCATCAGAAAATTCCATTTCCACCTTCTCCACACAAAAAACAACTTTTTCATAACTTTTGAACTCAGGAGAAGCTAAATCCCATCGATACATTGTATTTAATCCTGAGTAAAAATAGTTGATTTTACTAGAAAATTCACTAATGAAATTTGGAGCATACCTTTCCAGTCGAGTGAATTTTTCTTCACAAGCAGCCACCGATTCATCCTCCTAAAATAATTCCATGAATTGTTTTTTCATCCTAAGATGAACCACCTTAGGAAAATATTTCTCAAGAAACATAACTTTGAATTCATCCTAATCGAGAGCATCAATATCCTCACTATCCCTGATATTTTTTACCATTGACCACCGCTGATTAGCTTCACCTTCAAAACTGTAAACAGCAAAACTAACCTTTTGATGTTCTGAACAACCCATGACATCGAAAATCTTTTCCAGTTTTTTAATCCACCATTCAGCTAGCAACGGATCAGATGATCCTCTGAATGATGGGGAAGGTTTCCTCATCAAATGCTCCACTACTGATATGTTCATATGTGGTTGATCTGGATGATCTTGTACATGGATACCACCACCATTTATAGCCTGAGTCAACTGTGTCATCACTGCAACAAACTGTTTAATTCCCATTCTGACCATCTCTGGTTGTTGATTTAGTAGGTTGTTTTCCTCCTGATTTTGTCCCAACATAGTTGCCCTATTTCCACTACAGAAAAACATTATTAACAAAGAAGTATCTTGGGCGATGAAACATGGAAATCTGTAAATGATTTATGATTTCAATATTAACATAAATTACTTTATGGATTTCAATTTAACAATACCCTAACTCCTAAATTTATCTGAACTGACCTCTGATACAAAATATAAGGACCGGCCTTAAACATTACATAATATTGAATTAAATGAATAAATTACATTTAGTATCTTTTTAGGTTTAGAGTTTTAGGGAATTAGGACATAACTATTACATCTAAAAATATTACAAGGTAGAAACTTCTACATAGTTTCCATTTTTTCATAAAATAAAAACTATTGAACAAAAGAGTCATGTCTGGTTCCATGTTTTAGACAGGATGACTTTTCCTTGATCTCATCCATGACCCTATTCGTCTTTAAGTCCTGTCAAAAATTTTGAAAACTTGGGATGAGATTAAAAAGCTTAGTAAGGGTTATAATGAAATGAAAGAAAAAATTTGTTCATAAGATATATACAAAACATGAAATCTTTTACTTACCTCATGAATTCATAAGATTTATAAAAGACACATAGAAATCATAAATCATAAAGGTAACTTGTGGAATCCATATCATACTTACATTGTAGCTATCACAGCTACATAGGGAGTCACTTTGGAATACCCATCACAGTATATTCCCTAAAATCTCTTAGGAGAAAAATTCATGTTTACCTCCGTCATGTTACCGAATGCATTGGAGAGCTATCTCGGGATCACCCACCCTAGGTTTATCATGGAACCACCCATATACATAAATAATTCCCAAGAACCATAACATCATCATAATAGATAACATAAGCATAAAGGAAAGAAAATATTTCCACATTGCAATAACAAAATATCATTTCAAGATATTGAAATAATAAATACATTCTCAAAATCATTTTCAATACCAAAATACGTAAAAATAGTATATGGTATTTATCTTTTTCTTTTAAAAACATTCTGTCTTGTTAAGGAAGCCAAAGATCAAAAAATACTCGCGGAGGCGGAAAGGTCATTGTCACCGCTTACGTAAAAAAAGCATTCTATTTTGTCATTTAGTAAAATGCTTCGTATAAAAAAAACCCTTTGAATGAAATTAAAAGTAAAAGGGTTTTACCCACCATATAAAATAAAGTCGTGTATAAAACTAAATATGCCTCAATGAAATAAGATTAAGACGAAGTCCCTTACCTCGTGTCTGACTTGACTCGATCATTCTTTAATCTCCTGAATAATAAAATAAAGTAAATTTATAATTTCTTAAGAACTTTTTTCAAGTTTATTATTCCTTTTATATCACTTATTACCAAGTTATAAATATTATGTAATCATTTAAGTTAATAACATCCATTTCGTCGATATTTGGTACCTTAGTCAAAAATGAACACCTTATATTTACAAGTTCTACATGTGGTCAATAGTTCATTATATCCATAATGAAATTCATTTTTTAGATATAATATATATCATATATATCCAGTATATACATGTATTTATAATAGTACATAACATTTGGATGTAAGAAATGAAATGCACCATTCATGGAGATGGTAAGTCGTACGTACGCATGAATGCTACATTCATTTCTATTTCGCATTTTATAGGAATTAAAACATAATGATACATAGGTATATTATAATTATAGTATAATATCATATATATATATAATATCATTAACTCTATCCTTTATATATCCCACATAAGGCATTAACGAGTCACATCACTTTAAGGGGACGGTAGTCCGCACTTCCTCTATGAGATTATCGCGTTTACCCATAATGGAAAGCATAAATGCATGCTATAAATGGAAATTATATAAGAATAAGGAAGAAATAAACATAATAAATATCATATATAAATACAGTGTCATCATAATGGCCACCATGAAAGGTGATAGGAGGTAATTGAACAATCATCGTTTCGTGAGGCGTTAGTTTTCCATCCACAGAAACATTATGTTCTTCACCCATTAGATAGAGGTGTGTGTAAGTGTTGTTTGAGTCCTTATTATAACAACATCCTAGTATATTTAAGATACTGGTTTTTTTATAAAATAAATTAATAAAAAGAGGTTATGGGTTGGATAAGTAAAAAAAAGAAGTTAAGAGAAATGGTTACCTTTAATTTGGGTAACTTCCATTGGTTTGAACCAAAAGGACTTCTTGAAGTGCCTTATTCCTAAGGTAGGGCTTCTAGAAGGATGAGAGGGATATTGGGAGCTTAATTGGGCCGAGTTTTGATGAGCCAAATGGCTTTAGAGGTGTGAGGAATTGGTTATAAGTGGATTCATTTTATAAGGGAGAGGAGGGGCTCTTTAGGAAAGTGTGAAAATATTATTTTATAATATAATGATATTCAGTTTCTAAATGTCCAAAAATCATTATAGGAAAAGATAAGATGACTCATGGTCGAAATATAAACATGAAATAGTAATTGTACAGGTTTTGGATAATATTTTAGTCATTATAATCTTATTTATTTAAATCATTTATTAATGAGGTAAATACCGCATCATTATTATGTCATGCATAATTTAATTTCTTCGATGTGTAAAAATGACCACAAAAAAAATACTATCATGTATAAAGCTTTTTATATTTCCAATGAATATTTATATACAAAAATATCCCTTATATAACACCATATAAAATTAGTTTACTAAAAGATTTTTGTTTATGTCATTTTTGCCTTTACATTAAATTAATTAATCTAAAGTGTCATTATCTATCATATGTGGCTCCATCGGGTCCCAAAATCGACCCAAAGATGTCCATGGTCGAACATGACTCATCTAATAAGGTTTGGACAAATTTTAAGGTAATGTTGAATTATTATAATATTCTTTTTACCTTAAATTAACCTATTTACCTTTAACCGCAGTAAATAAAAGTCAAAAGTTACTATTCACCAAAAAAATATATTTATCTTAATGAACCCCATTTTACATCTTGATAACAACCATTTATGATGGTTTTTTGAAATTCAATTCACGGAAGTGGTAAATTTTCATTTAAATGAAATGGTCAGTTTTTTTAACTACCACTAAATGGTTTCACTATTCATCAAAAATTGTCGTTTTCCTGAAAAATACCAAAAAAGCATCCTAAGATATGTTTGATATTCCAAATTAAATAATGATGTTTATTTTTCCAAATTAAAAACATAAAAGTTTCATTAATTAATTTTAAAAATAATTCCCTTTGTTAAAACAAATAGCGTGTTTTGAAGATACAATAACTATAGAAAGATTGACACTTGTTTAAGTCCAATTTCATAGTGAAATTGACTCCAATTTCCAACGTTGGATTAAATGGTAAAAATATATTCTAATTGAACATTAAAACCAATTAAAAATATAATCTAACCATATAAATAAATTAGATTAAAAGAAACTTTTGAAATAAAATACAATATTTTCACTATTCATTAAAAAATAAACTTTATTGAAAAAATCCCAAAACTTTACACAAAGTAAATTTTGATGCCCCATTCTAAAGATTGATTTTATTTGGTCAGTTATAATGTATTAATGTGACCAAAACTATATTTAAATATGGTTCACCATTAAAAGGTGGTAAATCGACCTTTTAATGTAAATTATGCTTAAAATTAGATTCATTCACATTTTAAGCCTCTAACTTTTTATTGGATTTTTTAAATTCATTTAACAATCATGTATAATCATATTGTAGTTAGTTTTGTTCATTCTCTCCAATACAACGAATATGTGTTAACTTCCATTTAAAATATTAATATTATATTATTCGTGTGCAACGTAAGATTTCAAATAAACCCATTGTTGCGTATTGGGTATGCTATCGAACATATCAACCCTTTTAAAGTAAAAATAATATTTAATTTACAAATAAAAATAAATATGAAAATATCTTATTCTTCATTTACTTGGGATGTTACAACTTGTCTTATAAGGAATCATTTTACATTCTTATGTGTATACAACAAATTCCATCTCTTATTCCTATGTTATGATTTTATGGATTATGATATTTATTTCTTATGATTCATATATCATAAACATCCCATCATTATTCCATGACTCATGTAAGATCTTGTCTTTTTTCTGGTATGTCTCTCTCTATGTTTTTCATTAATATTTCATTCAGGTGATTTATGCCTCGTATATAAACCTTGGTGGTCATGTTTTATTGTGGAAACTTATCATTTGAATAAACATGGTACTAGGTTGCATGTAAACATGAGAAAACCTAGATGCATCCACATAGATATCCTTTTTTGTGGATAATTACTTAAAGTCTAGATATGCATGTGTGTTTGAATTCATGGAGTCCAAGTATAATTGTGTTATGTATTTCTATGGTTTCTAGGTATGTTCAGAAGATTTAAAGTGGGTTTAGGATATTTAAAAGGAAAATGGGCTGAAAATACATTTTTAGAAAATTTAAACACTGTGTAAATAGATTACACATCCTATAAAATTTAGGTGTTTTTTAAAAAATAATACAAGGAAATGTATTTTTTTGGATTATTATATTGAAAAGAATTACATGATGTGTAACTGTATAACACGTTGGGTAATATTATGACATGATATTTTAAAATATGTTTTGAATATGATTTTTTGATTAATCTCACTGTAACTCTTCCCCTCTCAATATAGGGTAACCCTCCATGTGATTTTGGAGTTCCAACCTCTCTTTTGGGTTCCCTATTAATATAGTTGATCCCTAAAAAGACCATTTGGTTAGGTTTTTCATATATCTCCCTTGTTTCATCAACCATTTAGTGAATTCATTTGATCATATGAAATGTTGGTTTTGATATTGATTAGTTTAAATCTCATATCTTCATTGTGATCATCCACAAATTCTTCATCCTAAGAGTTTGATGTTGAAATCATTGTTTGATCATCACTTAAAGATGTGGGTTCTAAATCTTAACCCAATATTTTTATATTTTCCAAGTATATGAAATATTTTGATTAAGCCAACATATTGTGCAACTGAATTGATTAAATACTAGATGGGATTATTCCTTAGAGTCCATTAGAATCAATTAGTTATTGAATTGGATAATAACTATCTATTGGGTGAGCGAACCTTGAATATAATTGAATCAGCTAATGGATTAAAGTGTGAAAATCATGAAATGAAAACTTAGGTAACTTATTGATATAGAATCCCTATGTTTTGGAATACTGCTTATTGATTTGACTATAGTTTAATTGTGATGTAAATGAAATGTAAATTAAAAGAAAATGGTAATTCTCAAAATTAAAAAATGATTCTTATGATGTGATATTTTGATATCAATTCTATTAAGACAAGTATTTTTTTCCTTACATAAATGATTATATATTGGGCATCGCCCTGGTACCTACACACCTATATGTTGTAATGATAATATTGCGAGGGCTCAACTCAGTCCCATTATTTAATGCATATAGTTAGTGGATTTACATAGTCCCATGTTGTAATGCTTTTATGGATTTAATTTGGATGTAGTAATCCTTATAGGTCTTTGACCTAGATTATTGTGATTATACCATGGTTATATGGTTGTGGTTGTCTTGGACATGGGGAATGATCAAAGATATTATATTATGATTCCATATCATGTTATTTATACTATTTTTATATTGTTGTGGTAGTCATGGTCAGGAGATATGTTCAAAGATATTCTAGCATGGAGATGAAGCAGGTTGTTATGTTTATTAATATTTTAATTAATTAATAAACTTTTGTATCATTTCATTTCATACAAATCATAACAAACTGGGTTTTTAGATATGGTGGTGTTGACCTACTAAGTTATAATCAAACCCAATTCAAGATGATGATTCGTACCCGAGAAGATTATGTGGATGAAGGTGTGTACAAGGGAAAATGACCCTGCTATTGATTACTTACATTCTATTTTTCTTGGATATTGGAGGTGGGAATGATATAGGGTTCGAGAATGAGGACTTTTTAGTCATTATTTTGGTATTCTAGTTTTTTATTTATATTGTTTCTTTTAAGACATTTAGTTATATTCTTCCACATCATTACATTATTCCATTATTATTTATTATATTATTTAGCTTTCCTTTATTTTTAGTTTTTTCTATGTTTATACTCTGATTTGTTTTATTTAAAGGGATTATTTATTCTTATATGACACTTTATACTAGAGAGTATAGTCTCACTACTATATATTTCATACCTCACTATTATTTGGAAGTATTTGGGGTATGTGGAGGCGTGATGGAGGTCTCATAACCAACCCTTTTTGGCCACATGGTAGAGTGTCAGGTCTAGGGACATAACAAATTTGTGTATAAAGAGCTTGATTTCTTTCCTTTTATTCTTTACTATTTGGGAATGGTTGATAGGATACTAGGATGTGTTGGGACTTGGTAATAAACTTTTTAATGGGAGTATCTAATCCATGTATGGGGTAAATCCAAGTTCCCAGGGATGGGATTTCTATTTTTAAAATGTGATTTTTATAGTTGATGTCTTTTCAGCTTGGGTGATTCACATGTTATGTGAGGTTATTGTTATATGATATTGTTTTTTTTATATCTGTACCCATGGCCTAGTTTGGCATGATATGAGTATTGTTGCATCATAATAGTTACACATGGATATATATATTGTCATGAATTTTTCATGATAGGGACATATTTTTTCACATTTGATATATAGTTTCCTATTGAACTGTGATATGATATATCAAAAAAATTGAAATTAATTAACATTTCATGATAAAAAATTTTAACCATGTTTAGAGAAACCATGAGTCAGTGATTATCTATTGTATATACCTATTGGAGTTTACATTTTTGATCCCGATGTTAAAAGGTGTGTGTTTTTTTGAGAAAATTCATCCCCGTTATCTTCAACATGAGCATTAGGAGAATGAATTCATCATGCTTCTAAGGTAGGTCAAATGAATATTTATTTAGTTATTGAGGATTATATAGATGTTTCGATTCATAAAATCTTCCCAAGGATCATATAATCCATTGAAATGGATACTCTTTGTATTGTTCCTTCAATGTCTTGGATGATAAGGTATTTTCAACTGCAGAATCTGTCTAGGTTTTCTAAGAAAGGATCACCCCCGGAATTCAAGTTATGGATCATGTTTTTCTGGATTATCATTATTCATCTTGAGACATCCATAGATTTGAGGGTGTAGCCTGCTACATTGATGATTCATGGACTTACTAAGTGTTAGTGTCAAATTCTAGAGGAATCTGGGAAGTAGGATGAGCTATCTTGGAAGTAATCGGAGATTAATTTTTTTGGGAATTTTATATCTCAAGATATTGGGGGATTAAAAATATTGTGAGTTCAAACATCTGATGTTGGAGGGAATTTTAGTGATGGACTATTTTGGATGTTTTAATGACATATAGTGCTTTGTTCCCACTCTAGAAGCTAATGGGATCTCTAGGGAGAGACGTTTTTTGGATGGTATTAATTATGAGATCATGTTTTAGGTAATAATTTTTAATTTGAGATGTTTTATAGATATAAGGATACTAGCAGTCATCATATAAGGGAATATTATAGGGTCCACGAGCAGCGGCTAGTATAACAAGCATGAATTAACATATATTGAAATTATTCCATTTTTTTCAGAACATTTCATACATTACATAAACACATGCCCAAGACTATTTTAGTTGAGTGTCTTTGGAAAGTTGGAAACATAAAAAACTAGTTTATAACACATCTACTTATTCTCCCAACAATTTCATTATAATACGAACCCATTTTTTCATATCATACATGATTCATTTCTTCGTTTCCTAGAGAAAAGAAACATAAGGAAGGGTGAGATCATATGATTAGTAAGGGTAAACAACATAGAAATATAAAAATAATCATGAGCATAAGTGAATGAGAACATGAAAAAGAAAATAGAAGATCATACCCTACCTATAAATGATCATAAACACGGATCATGGATTAAATATTGGCAATTCATAAGACATGAATCATATTGAAATAGAGAACATAATCCATGAAATCATAATATATAAATAAAACATGGAATTTTTGGTGTTCATATAATCATATAAAATGATTTCCATAGTAGTCAAGGAATCAATTTCAATTCCATCTTAGTTTTAAGGGATTTCTCTCTATACTATATTGGTAGTCATGGTTTACTCTCATGACCATCTGAGTAGTAAAGGATTACTCCCAAGACCATCTTAGCGGACAATGTCTTTTATTGAACTGAGTTCACTCCCCATTCTATCCATGTATACCTCAAGACATATAAATCATTTCCCAATAAATTTTAGGGAGACAGAGGTCCTACCTATCACAAAATAAAAACCACACATATAAGTGCCCCAAGAACATAATTCATTCATTATATAAGAACACTGGGAATGAAATAGGATTCATAAATATCATTCAATCATAACATAACCCATGAAAAAGAAATGGGTTTCATAAAACTCATTCCATCATAATCTTAAAGCATTCATAGAAAGAATAATAATAGAATCCTTTATTCACAACATAAATAAAAACGTAACATCAATTAATGTTATCATATAAAGAAAATGGTTTTGAAACATCATTTTTAATAATTCATGCAGAAAATATCTTTTCTTATTTGAAAAAATCTTTTTTAATCATAAAAAATTTAGTAAATCTTTTTCCTTGTAAATAAACTTGAAAATTTATAATTAATCTTTAAAAACCATTTTTAACATCAATTAATTCATTTTTCCTTGAAAATGTATAAAATATCATTTAAAATACCCTTAAACACATTAAGAAAAAAATTGATCTGAAGGAACACATATTTTTGAAATAAGAGAGAATAAAATTACATGAAAATTATTATATCATTAAAAGGAATATATTCATGGAAGAACATTTCAAATGGTGGTATATACACCTTGTAAAATAATATAGATGCATAATATAACATCTGTCTCAAATAAGAAAAATTGAAAGAAAATTACCTTACCGATTTGATAACTTTTTAAAATGTAAACCCAATGAAAAAGAGACCATAAAATGGATATGATAATAGAAATAAATTTTAAGAATAATAATCAAAAATAAATTCATGAGTAGTATATACACCATTTAGAATAAACAAGTAGTGTATAAGGCATGTGTCTCGCAAAAATAAAAGTGATTCAAACACCCTTTACTACTTCAATAACTTCATAATCGTGAACCACATAAAAATAATAATATAAATTAATGAATTTAATATCATTAATTAAAAAATGAATGATATAAAATTTTGTAGGTCTGTATATATAGCTCACAAAAGAATCGATTGGTAAATATGGAGTGTTTCTCATGGAATTGAAAACTGAGTTGAATTTTCCTTACCTTAAGTCTTTACTTATTTCGCACATACTAAAACCTACTTTATAATAAATATAAGTTTATTAGAAATCTACCAAAGAATAATAGTAATATATATATATATTCCATGTATTATTTACACATGACTTAATATTACCCATTTATTAATAATTCTTTGTTAATGTTACACTTCAGGTAATATCCACATATTTTTTCATTAATGTTTTGACTTGTTATCCTTGGTCCTCTTGCATAGATAATTATTTAAAAATATACATAATTATAATCATTATATAAATATCATATTTATATTTAGTATATATGTATTCATAGTGACTCATAAAAAGATAGAGTTAGAGATTAAAATACCCAGTTCATGGAGATGGTATGTCGTACGTATGCATGAGTGCTATTTTCATTTTATTTATTGGATTAAAATAATGGAAAGTATATGATAAAATTTATTTATAGAATCATTGTTTTGTCATATGTAAAATATATATTCATAAAATCCATCCTTATTACCATAATTGTTAAAAAATATGTGAATAATGAATCACATCGCATTGTGGAGATGGTTATCCATATGTACACATGACATACATTATAATTTTACCAAAATATTAGATAAATGGAAAAACGGTAGTCATGATATTATCATAAAATAATTATAATTATATCATAAATTTCATATATAAATATTATGACAACCCTGATCTTTTATTTCACAATTAAACATAATTTATTACATAATCTTCATTTAATACAACATAGGAGACAAAAAGGTATAGTGGCTTTGGAGATTAGGATCATTACATAACAACTTGAAACATGAAAAACAATATCTTTATTGAAAACATCCTTTACATGACCACTGCATTCCTTTGCACTTAGCATTTCATGGGATAACCTGAGGACATGCATAAAAAAGGGTGATCTATAAGCCCAGTAAGGGATTAATCGTGGAATAACATGAGGAATACAATACATGTTATATAATAGGCATATCAATTGAGAACAATAGAATCATTAACATAAAGGCGTGATAAATCATGATAATTATAACATGGAAATGTGGCAACAACAATTAACATGGAATTAGCATGGGCCAAGGCTCATTGCACATGAAGCATGAGTAAACCCGCATTGCACATGAAGCACAAGTAAACCCTCATTTTACTTGAATTATCATGAGTAAACACCCATTGCACATTACGTATCATGATACTATACTTTACCCAATGCAATGGAGAGCTATCAGGGCGCACACTTGTTAAACATTTCATTTCATGCATAAGTGTGCCACATGGATCATAAAACATTGAATCATTCAACATAATAATTTTTTCCATGATAAACGAATGTGGAAAACATACATGAAACTCTTTAAACAATAATTAAATGGGAATAAAGGTGAATAATCTTGATAGAGTAATTGGAATGGTATTCACTACATAATGAATTTGTCTTGGAAAAGCGTGGTGCAATTTCGGTAGCATAACGGCGTGATATAAGAACTCGTAAAAATGGTTGACTAGAGAGAAAGAGGTGTCTCATCATATGTACATGAAATTTAAAATAACAGGGTCATATAGATACATTTCACAACAAATTTAATGGAATTTAAATTCCTGATACAAAATAATTTCTTGAATATAATTGAGGAGAGTGAAATTCCTTTCAGAATTCCGACATAGCAACTGGTGTACATGGGAGGAATTTAATGAGATAGAAAGGGGTATCCCATAATTCAAACATATATAGATAATTATGGGGTAGGTTTGAAACCATAACCCACCATTTATAATTAAAATTAATAGGGAATAACAATTTAAATAATATTGGACAAAAATGAGAAAGGAAGAAAAACCCTTACATGGAAGTGTGCTTCCAAAGGCTTGAGAGAGTCTTTGTAGAGGCTTATTGGGAGTTTTGGGAACCTTGTGAGGATTCTAGAGAGATTAGGTAAGAGTTTGGGCAAACTCCAAAGGCTTTGAGTGAGGAGGAAGTTGGAGCTTTGGTGGGTTTATATAGGAAAGTTGAAGGAATTGTTTATTATTTAGGTTTGGGACACCTCACATTACTCTAATCCAAACCACAAACCATCCAATGGTTTTTTCCCATGGTTTTTGATAAAAGGAAGTGTAAAACAGTATTTTATATGTCCAAAGTCCGAAAATATTAAAACAATGGAGTTTATTATGTGGATATGAGTCACACTCCCAAGGAAAACAATTTAAAAAGGAAAAGTGTTTAGTAAGTCTTAAAGGGTCCACTAAAGAATTGTAAAATAAATCAAACAAACCCAAAATCACATTATTTATAATCTAAAACATATATTGGTTGAACATTAAGTTTATATTATTTTATTACTTCACTATTGCGTCATTACGATGTCATAAAACACATTATATATTTAAACGGTATTTAATTTTTTACCCAAAAATTTGATCGTCTCAGAAAATTATGAAAAATTCACCGTTGGATAATTACGACGTTATGATTCTAGAAATAATATTCATTTTATCTAAATAATTTTCTAAATATTTAAATTTTATCTTTTAAAATAAAAACCTACATTTATAAAAAATTCATGGGTTTGGACAAAAATGGCTTTCAAACCTTAATAAAAAGTACAATTTCATTCATAAAATTATAAACTAATTTATATTTAATAAAAACTAATTTAATAATAATAGTTATAGTTTATTAAAATATTATTTAATTAAATGATTCATTAATTCATCAAAATAGTTTTATTAGTTGAACATTAACTAAAAATACAATTTGTGCTTTAAAAACTATTTACAAGGTAACAATAATAAAAAGAAAATATATTCATTATTATATATAAAAATATTGTACATAACCATTATGATAAGGCCTTTTTATATAACCCCTTATAATACCCACATAACACTGAAGAGTAAGGTGTGTGATTGTGACAGACTCTTGGGGTGGCTAAGATAACATTGCTCCGGTGGTAATCTATATCAACTTTCACTTCTCTCATAGGTTGTCCCGATCGAGCTTAACATATTCAAGCTCAGAATTGGATTGCTCAAGAGAGATTCCCATAGACACACCCTCCTTTCCGTGCGTTGACAAATTGGATTCTTATGGGGCATGTCTACTGGATGAGGCCTTCGCTTCCTTTGTGTGAGTAAATTATATTTCTTAAAGCCCTATATTGATACTAATCATGTGATCACTGTTCAACGGATATATTAGAAACGATCTCAATTCTTAACAGTATTTTAAAATAAAAAACATTAAAGTAAAGAAGTTGATAATTTATATAAATATTTTACATAAATAAACATTAAATTAGATCAAGAGGGATTTCCATTAATGAATGTTTGGGTGGTTACAATCTTCCCCCTTAAGAATTTTCGATCTCAAAATTTCATTTTCCCACACTAAAATAGATGTGGGTATATTTTATTCATCATTTCCTTTAATTCCCATGTCGCTTGTTCAAACATGTGGTTTTTTCACAACACCTTGATGAGGGGCATTGTCTTATTTTGTTGAACGTTTTCTCTACAATCTAAGATCTTCACTGGTTTCTCCCCATAATAAAGATCATACTCTAACTATACCACCTCTGAAAAGAGTAGATGTGAAGTGTCCGGTATGTACTTCCTTAAGAGGGATACATGAAAGACATCATGTACTTTGGCCATGGTAGTTTGAAGGGCTAGTAGATAGGCCACAGCCCCGACACGATCAAGAATCTCGAAGGGGCCGATGTGTCTTGGGCTTAACATCCCGTTCCTTCCAAACATCATAAACTTCTTCCATAGAGATATGCATAGAAATACCATGTCTCTATCTTTAAACTCAAGGTATCATTGATGGATATCGGCATAGATCTTCTGTCGACTATGGGATGCCTTGATATGTAGTTGAATGGTTTTCACCTTCTCCACCATTTCATCGACCATTTCTGGTCCTAGCAGCTTACGCTCACCGACCTCATCCAAACACGTCGGTGTTCTGGACCTTTTCCCATAATGGTCTTCATATGGTGCCATTTGGAAGCTTGAGTTGAAACTATTATTATAAGAGAACTCAGCCAGAGGAATATGTTGATACCATCCTCCATTAAAATACATTGATCACGCTCTCAACATGTACTCAAGTGTTTGGATAGTCCGCTCAGATTGGACATCATTTTGAGGATGATAGGTTTTACTAAAGTTCAGTTCAGTATTTAGAGCATGTTGAAGTCTCTTCCAAAACATATAGGTGAATATTGGATCTCAATTGGACACAATAGATAGCAGAAATCCATGTAGCCTTACCAGTTCCCTGATATATATCTGTGCTATTTGATCCAATGAGAAATACTCCCGAATAGAAATGAAGTGTTCATCCTTTGTAAGACGATCCACAACAACCCAGATTGCATTGTTGCCTTTGGATGTCTTCAGAGGTACGGTGACAAATTCCATGGTGATGTTCTCCCTTTTCCATTATGGTATGGGAAATAGTTGCATCATCCCCTTAGACATGTGCCTCTCTGCCTTCACATGCTGACACACCAGGAACATTGATGTATATTCAACGATCTCTTTATTCATATTATCCCACCAATAATGCTCTCAGAGATCTCGATGCATCTTTGTGTTTCCTGGGTGAGTAGAGAAATTTGAACTATGTGCATCATCCAAAAGTTTCTTCTTCATCTCTGGAATTGATGGAACACATAGTCTTTTCCCAAATCTCACAATTCCTTCTTTATTAACAATAAACTCCGTGGATTTTCCTTTTCCGATAGCTTCCACATTTTCCTAAATTCCTACATCATCCTTTTGAGCATCCTTTAACCTTTCCAAAAGTGACGGTTGAGAAATCATTTGTTAAATTATTGATGATGTTCCCTTCTTTATGACTCCCATGTCCATCTTCATCAAATCTCAGAAGATTGGATCCTTTTCAATTCTCATCAATGACAGAATTGATGGGTCCTTTCTACTTAGGGAATCTTCCACCTTGTTCTCTTTCCCAGGGTGGTAATGGATTGAGCAATCATAGTCTATGATCAGCTCTAACCATCTTCATTGGTGCATGTTTAACTCCTTCTGTGTGAATATATACATGAGACTTTTGCGGTCCGTATATATTTCACACTTCTCCCCAAAGAGATAATGCCGCCAAATTTTCAAATTGAAGATCACTACAGCCAACTCAAGGTCATGTGTTGGATAGTATTGTTTATGAACATTAAATTTCCTTAAATCATAGTCAATGAATTTTCATTTTCCATCAACACACATCCCAGGCCCTTCTTTGAAGCATCACTGAATACCACAAAATGTTCTCCACATGTGGGTAATGTGAGCATGGGCGCGATGATAATCCTCCTTTTCAACTCCTCGAAGCTTTCTTCACATTCATCACTCTAAGAAAAATTTACACCCTTATGAGATTGCTTGGTAAGAGGGTTGGAAAATTGTGATAAATTTCTCACAAATCGTCGATAATATCCAGCTAACCCCAAGATGCTACTAATATCCATTACCGATGTTGACCTCGGAAATCCCACAACTACATCATCTTTAGAGGGATCCACAGATATCCCATTTCTTGTGATGATATGGACCATGAATGAGACCTCTTAAAACCATAATTCACACTTGTTGTAATTTTCATAGAGCTTCTCCTTCCGCAAGGTCTCTAGTACAGTTCGTAAATGCTTCTCATGATCCTCCAAGATTTTAGAATATATTAGAATATAATCTATAAAGACTACCACAAATTTGTCGATGTAATCACTAAAGAATCTATTCATCAAGTCCCTATATATTTCAAGAGCATTAGAGAGTCTGAAAGGAATTACTATGAATTCATAGTGCCCGTATCTCATACGAAAATCAGTCTTTGGGATATCTTACTTATTCACAATTACATGATAATATCCCAACCACAAATCCACCTTGGAGAAGTATTCTGCTACATGCAGCTGATCAAACAAGTCATCAATTCGCAAAGAGGATACTTTTTCTTTATTTTGATTTTGTTGAGCTCATGATAATCGATGTAAAGGCGCATTGACCCATCCTTCTTTTTGACGAAGAAGACTGGTGCACCCCATGGTGAAGCGCTTGGGCATATAAACCTTTTATCCTGTTTATCCTGTAGTGGTTTCTTCATCTCCTCAAGCTCCACAACAGCCATTCTATATAGAGTCTTGGATATTGGAAATGCCTCAGGTATAAGATCAATTGATAATTCAACATCCCTTCTAGGATGAAGACAAGGAAATTCCACGATAAACACATTAGCGAATTCCCTCACAATAGGCACGTCTTCTAAGATGGTTGCTTATATAGACTCAATCATCAGATCCAGATACGCATGCTAATAGGGTAGTAATATCCATGCTTGAGATTATGGAGCTAAAGAAGGTTCATCTTCCTCTTTACACTTGTATATAATCGAGTGTCGATTATCCACATGGAGAGTGATTTCCCTATCCTGAAAATTTATGTTGGCTCTATATAAGGAAAGCCATTCCATGCCAAAAATCATATTAAATTCCACCAGAGGGAGTATGGTGAGGTTCGCTGGGAGGTTTAATCCAAAGATTATGATAGGGGATGAGTTATATTTATGGGATGCAATGATAGCCCCATTTTCCATACACACCGACATCTTCACTTCCATGATTTGTGGTGGTGTTGAGATTGTTCTACTAAACCTTTGTTATATAAAAGAATGTGTTGAACCAAAATCAAAAAGTACATTCACTATTCATGAATGAATAACTATCTTACCTATCACCACTTCATTTTCGAGGCTCACTTTGGTAGTAGTGATGGAAAAAGCTCACCCTTACTTCCTTGGAGCTTATTGGTTGCCTCTGCAAACACTTGGCTTAGGGCACTGATTTGCAAGATGCACTGGTTCATTGAAGTTGTAGAAATGAACCATGTATTGAGGTTTTAATGGAGAGTTCTTCTCCTATGTCACATCCATGGGTATTTCTTACTGATAGTTAGTAACTAGGCTCCCTTATCTTCCACACCTAAAGCATTTCCTTATCTCTTTTAGGCAATTTCCGGGGTGCTTATTTCTGCACCATTGGAAAGTGGGGTGTTGTATCTTCTTAGAACCATTGTATTTATCCATCATACCACCAGCATTGAATTCACCTTATGCTTCTTATCCACATGATACCCCTGAGATTCTCTGATCTCCATTTCAACCTTGAGGGAATATCAGACAATTTCCTCATAGCTGTGGAAGTCACGGATCACCAGTGCTTTTCGCAGGCTAGGTTTCAGACCACCAAAGAAGTGGTCAACCATGCATTCGGGGGTAACGAAAAAGCCAGAAGCATATCGTGCAATCCTTGTAATGTTTTCCTTGTACTCTCTAATAGATTCGTTGTCTTTTATGATTGAGGGAAAGGAAGTATCGTTCCATCTTAATCCAGATGGAGCGCAGAAAATATTTATGGCAAAACATCTTCTTGAAATCCTTCCATTCCATTGACTCAATCTCCTCCTCAGGATTCATATTTTTGATTAATATCCACCATTAATCAGCTTCACCCTAAATATGATAAGCATCCAATAGAACCTTCTCTTGTTCAGAACATTGAAGTATGGAGAATATTTTTTCAATGGAGTTGATCCATTGTTCAGTGATTGAGGGATCTGATGATCCATTAAAAGTAGGAGGCATTTGTTTCAAGAAGCTATTGATGGAGACTAGTTTATTCTTGTGGGGGGGGGGGGTTTATTGTTCCTCTTGACCCATGCTTCTATTCAAATATTGAGTTATCTGAGAGTGAATCGTGATAAAGTTCACGATTCCCGCTCCCATTGGATTGGGCATCTCACTTGTACAGTCATCACATCGATCTTCACATCAGTTGTTAGCCTGAGTCCTTCTATAACCTGCCATTGGTTGGAGTAAAAGAAATGTTAGGGGTAACACATAAATGGTAATCCAAGGACAAAACTTATAACATATAGATAACTTTTATTTCCTTAACACATGAATCTATTGGCTTCATTCTATGTTATTTGTGATCCACTTTCTAACATATATTCTTAGGGATTTGTTTAGTCCCTTAATAATGGTTCATACTAAGCTTGTGAATTTACCAAAGCATATCTCCCGGGAGTTTCATAACCAAGAGTGCAACAAGGCCCATTCTCATGCACCAGTTCCTGTTCCAGTTTATCTCAAATCAGTGTTTTCAGGTATTAACCCTAAGATACCTCAATGCCAGAGCTGCCTCTACCTTCTCGTATCCATAAAAGGATGTAATTGTTTGATAAAACACTTACTCAACACTCACCATTACTTAGGGATGTTTTTATTATACATATTTTTGACCCTAATTCTTCGCTATGTTTTTCTAATCCTAATCCCAAAAATAACTAAACCTATCCTCTCATACCAACTATGACAACCCTTTTCTATTATTTCACAATTAAACATAATTTATTACATAAACATCATTTGATACAACATAGAAGATCAAGAGGTATAGTGTCTTTGGGGCATAGGATCATTACATAACAACTTAAAACATGAAAAAAACATCTTTATTGAAAACTTCCTTTACATGACCACTACATTCGCTCATACTTATCATTGCTTTGGATAACATAAGGACATGCATAAAAAAGGGTGAGCTATAAAGCCCAGTAAGGGATTAATCATGGAATAACATGAGGAATAAAATACATGTTAGAAAATATTCATATCAATAGAGCATAAGAGAAGCATAAACATAAAGTCACAATAAAGCATGATAATCATAACATGGAAATGTGGCAACAACACTTAACATGGAATTAGCATGAGCCAAGGCTCATTGCACATAGAGCATGATTAAATGGTAATTGCACTTGAAGAATGAGTAAACCCTCGTTGCACTTGAATTAGCATGAGTAAACACCCATTTCATAGGATGCATCATGATTCTATACTTTACCCAATGCATTGGAGAGCTATCAGGGTGCACCCTTTTTAAACATTTCATTTCATGCATAATTGTGCCACATGGATCATAAACGAATGTGGAATAAATACATGAGACTCTTTAAACAATAATTGAATGCTCATAAAGGTGAATACCCTTGATAGACCAATGGGAATGGTATTCACTACATAATGAATTTGGCTTGGAATAGTGCTGTGCAATTTCGGCCGCATAACGACGTGACATAAGAACTCATAAAAAATGGTTGATGAGAGAGAAACAGGTGTCACATCATATTTACCTAACATGGAAAATAACAGGGTCATATAGATACATGTACCAACAAATTTAATGGAATTTAAATTCATGATACAAAATAATTTCTTGAATGTAAATGAGGATAGAGAAATTCCTTTCGGAATTTCGACATAGTAACTGGTGTACACGAGAGGCATTTAATGAGAAAGAAAGGGGGCTCACATCATTCAAAAAGAAATAGGGTAGTATGGGGGTGGTGGGAAACCATACATCATTATTTATAATTAAAATTAATAGGGAATAACAATTTAAAAAATATTGGACAAAAATGAGAAAGAAAGAAAAACCCTTACTTGGAAGTGTGCCTCCAAAGGCTTGATAGAGGCTTGAGAGAGGCTTCTTGGGATCTTGGGGCACCTTGGGAGGATTATAGAGAGAGGAGGGTAGTGTTTGGATGAACTCCAAAGGCTTTTATTGAGAAGTAAGTGGGAGCTAGTGTGGGTTTATATAGGAAATTTGAGTGAATTCTTTATTATTTAGGTTTGGGACACCTCACATTAAACTAATCCAAAACACAAACCATACCAGGGTTTTTGCCCATGGTTTTTGTCAAAGGAAAATTTAAAAAAAATATTTTATAAGGCCAAAGTCCAAACTTCTTAAAATATTGGGGTTGCATATGTGGAGGTGAGTCACACTCCCAAGGAAAACAATTTAAAAAGACAAAGTGTTTAAGAAGTCTTGAAGGGCCCACTAAATCATTGTAAAATAAATCAAACAAACCCAAAATAACATTATTTTGATGTTAAAACATATATTGGACTAACATAAAGTTTATTGTATTTTATTTCATCACTATTGGGTCATTGTGATGTCATAAAACACATTATATATTTAAACGGTATTTAATTTTTATCCAAAAATTTGATTGTCTCAGAAAATTATGAAAAATTCACTATTGGATAATTTCGATGTACTGATTCTAGAAATAATATTAATTTTATCTAAATAATTTTCTAAACATTTTAATTTTCACATTTAAATTAAAAATAGAATTTTATCAAAAAATCATGGGTTTTGACAAAAATAGATTTCAAACAATAATAAAAATTACAATCGAATTCCTAAAATTATACGATCATTTATATTTAATAAAAATTAATTTATTAATAATAATAATATTTTATTAAAATATTTTTTAATTAAAAAATACATTAATTCATCAAAATAGATTTCTTATTTGAACATTAACTAAAAATACTATTGGTGATTTAAAAACTACTTACATGGTAATAATAAAAAAATGAAAGTATATTCATTATTATATACAAAACCAATTTACATAACAATCATTCTAAGTTCTTGTTATATAACCCCTTATAACACCCACATAAGACCAAAGAGTAAGGTGTGCGATTATGATAGACTCTTGGGGTGGATCTGATAACATTTCCCGGGTGGTAATCTCTATCAACTTCCACTTCCGAGACAGGCAGTCCCATTAGAGCTTAACATATTCAATCTAGGCATGGGCTTGATCAAGAGAGAAGCCCAAAGACGCATCCTCATTTCTGTTCTCTGACAGATGGGATTCATATGTGGCATATCTACTAGATGATGTCATCGCTTCCTTTGTCTGAATAAATTAGATTTGTTAAAGCTCTCTATTTATACTATTCATGTGATCAGTGTTTAATGACTATATTAGCAATAGTCACAATTCATAACAGTATTTTAAAATCCAAAAACAAAAAATGAAATAAGTTGACATTTTATATATAAATTTTACATAATGAAACATTTAATTAGATCAAGAGGTATTTCTCTTACTAAATTTTTGAGTCATTACAAATATTAAACACCTAATAATTGTAACATATAAAAGATTGTGGTGGAAAATGAATTGTATCGCTACGTGGATATGGTATGTATTACGTGCACACGCTGGATACTTTCATTTTTTGGGTAAGGGGGTGTATAATGGTGTTTTCATAATCATAATAACATTTAATAATATTTTTAATGATGAATTTATTATTTTATGATATATATATGTCATATATTTAGAGGATTTATAAGAGATTCAAAAAAGAGAATGATTGATTAAAGTGATTGCCCCTTGTTCAGAATGACTCCTTTAGATATCCTCTAAAAGACTCTAAAGTTGGTACATTGGTAATATAAGAACATATATAATGTTTCTACGTATGTGGATAAGATAAATATGTAGTGTATGTCTGATATTAAATGCTCTATGGTGTTTTAATAAGTGGGGGAGGATGTGACTTTTTATAATTGTGGTGAGGGGAACTTTTGAATCTCTAAAAATATTAATTTAAAATAAATTGAACCTTAGTCCAAATACGTTAAAAATTCCATGTATTAGAAGATAATATGAGATAATGTTTTAATATCATCAAATAATAAATTTTATAATGGTTTTTATGTAGTTTTAAACCTTATCTTTTTCATCAACCCTTAGTTAACAAATTTTAATTTTATCTATGTTCAGACAGATTTTAAAGTTAAGAGAATTTATTTTTTACTTATAAAGTGACAATTGAAACATAAATGATCAATTTATGATATTTTATGACATATATCATTCCCTTTTCCTTATTTAATATTTTTAAAAATATTAAATAATTTAATAAAACATTACTTTCCTAAAAAATAATTTGTGTCAATTTTGACACTATTCATTATTTTTCTTTTAAAAAATATCATAAAAACATGGAATATTCAAACCAACTATATTAACTCATCCAAAATATATATAATTAATACATAAAAAATACGGATGAAATTAATTATATAAAATTATATTTATTTTAATTTTTATAATATATTTGGAATTTCCATTAATTAAAAAATTATTGCATCATAATTGTAGAAGCCTTTAATCTATTTATTTATTTCAAAAAATTTCAAATATAAATTACCACGATAAATAAAATATTTTATCTTTCAAATGACTATTTATAGTCTAATTTTATTCTATATAACCTTATATTAAAAATTATTTATTTATAGAAGAAAATGAGTATGAAATCTTTAACTTTTCATTAAATAAAATATAATAAATTACTTACTCTTATCCAAGTGGCTAAAAAAAGTTATATTTTAGGCCCAAGGATTATTTTGGTTTAAATACACTCATAAAATGAATAAGGAATACTGGTAGGGTAATTTTATATTATTTATAATATTATTTTTTACCCACAATTACTCAATTTACCTTTTTCCAAGTTAATAAAAAATTACTAATGTTTCTATTCATAATGAAAAAAATAAACCAATTTAAATAATTTGGAATATATTATTAAAAATATGGAATCCATTTTTCAAAATTCAATGCACGTAAGTTTCATTAATTAGTTAAAAATTAATCCTAATGACGGGGTGAGAAAACGAGTAATTAAAGTTAAAACATGCAAAAGATTGGAATGTTTTTATATATAAATAATAGGTAAAATTAATTCCAATGACCTATATTAGATTAAATTATAAAAAATTTATCTAATTATACTTTAAACTCAACCAAAAATATATTTTAACTCTAAAACATATTTCAAAATAAATTTTTTTCAATTAAAATTTAGTATTTTTTTTACTATTCATAAAAACCTAAACCTATCATAAAAGAACCAAAAGTTAATAAAAGAATATTTTTATATTATTATTTAAAATATGAATTTTAGTTTTTAAAAGTATAATATTTAAATTTGTCAAAAATTGGATTTAAAATGTGTTCAGCATCAAAAAATGATGATAAAATTACACTTTTGAAAATATAGTTTTTTATGAAAAGGATTGTGTTAGTTCTTATCCATTTCTTATTAAATCTATAGTAAGAATATAAAAAATATTTGATTGAATGTATAAAAATACATATATTTCATTAATATCATTTACTAATTGTAATTAATATAATTATTAAGACTAAATGACTTTAAGAAAATAAAAATAACATTATTTCTTTTATAATCAAATTTTATATATATTATTTTATAATTAATTAGTAACTAATGAATTCATATTATAAACCTTCAATTTTGTTAATAATATTCATAACTGCTAATTTAATGTATAGGTTTTATCTTATTATTTTAAACAATGATATTTTAATTATATACTATTGTTTGGTAAAACTCGGTATTGTGTGTAATGAAAGCTATCAAACGAACTCTGCATTGTGTAATAAAATACATGCATAGTGTTGTGTACACAGAAAGATAATATAAGTGTTATGTGTATCACAATTTCAACTTGGTGTTGAGTATAACGCAATCCATACATAGTATTTTTTATATAATGGAATCTATATTCAGAATTGTGTGAAATGAAAAATATCAAAAAGATTAAATAAACTCTAAAAAAATATTTCAAAAAATCTCAAGGTGTTACATTCTACCCCACTTAAATTTAATTTCTCCCTCAAAATTAATCTATGTTAACAAAGGTCTAATACTTGAATGTTCCTTCCATATATGACCACATAGTAAAAATGAATACAAAAACATCCTTAAAAAAATATGCAAGCATAAAGGCTACCCAAAGTAACAAATAACTAGGTTCCCACATTTTGGAAAATAGTTTGAATGTGTAAGTATAAAATTGGAAAAAAAGAATAAGTATTTATAGAGTGTGATTAAGGTAATCAATCATATATAAGTGAATAATCATTGGAAATTTGAGGGCCTCAAATCCATAAATCTATGATTATTTAAAAGGTCACGAGTTCAAAAAATAATCAAGGAATTATGAAAACATTTTATTTCTAGGTCATTTTCCTAAATTTGAAGAATTTTCATGAAAAGACATACTTACATTATTTTAGGACAATATTACCCTTTGTGGTTCCTTGATCAACTTCCACTCTATATCTTATTCCAAGAAATGAAGGTGAATTTTTTATTCATGAAGCATTAATAGATCATGATATTCATAAATAGAATGATAGGTCACTCTGTATATTTTTTTATGAAAAGGTTATCCCAATTTATTCGATATGAATAAATACTCATATGGTGATATAATACTTTAATATCTAAAAATATCTTCTAAAATTTACCTTAAATAATTATACAAATGGTAAAAATTATAACCCTAAAAATGTGAATGTAAAAAAAATTATAATTAATTCCACTAATTCACCATAACATTTATCCCCCATATATTAAAAGGTAGTTATTGGTTATCTCATACCAAACATGTGAATTACTTTATCATATATTCCTTTGAAACATTGTAAAAACCTGTATTATCACAATTACTTATTTAAAACATTCATATTTCATTACTTCAAAGTATATTAGATATATTCATTAAATCAAAAAATTCTGTAAACTTCATCAATGATAGCATAACCACTTATCAACAAGTCCTTAATTAGTGCAAAAATATTATGTACCATCCAATTTACAAATTTATATACAACATATCATTATCTAAATAATATTATCTCAACATAAGGGATATATTAAGGGTTATAATCTCTTAGTCAAAATACCTCCATTCCATTAAATCGATTTTCTATTATATCATAAACATTCAACATAAACTATTAAATCCTGAGTCAATGACATTAACTAAACAATCCTTGTATATTTCACTATTTGTATAACATAATTCATGAATACAAATACATAAAAACATTGATTATTCCACTTCCTTCATAATCCATAAGAATTATACATAATCCTATTACTTAATACCTCTATCCTTTCAACTTTTATCCATAGTCTCATCGTCATCTACAATATTACCATTAATCATACCATTGAGATTATTTTCATATTGAGATTTCCACTTGGGACATTTTTTTTCATAATGACCATTCATTCCACACTTAAAACATTTAACCTTTGATGATGTATTAGGGAGTCCAATATTTCCATCCATTTCTTTAATGAAACCCTTCTTTTTTTTAGTAACTTGTTTTGTGTCCTTTTCCATAGTTAAAACATATTCTTGTTCCTCTAAGTCATTCAATTAGGTGATTCTTTCCACATTCATAACACAATGCAAACCGAATCTTCTTCCCTACATGTTCTCCATTACTCAAACTCTTAGCGAAATTATACATTCTCTTCCTTTTTGAGTCTAAAGATTGTTTTGGTACACAATGATAATCATGCCATGTGAAAAATAATTTGGCATGATCACAAAATCATTCACTCTAGTGACCATCCCATTTGACTTCTCATCAAAAAAAATTCCTTCTCATTCAATGTTAACCCATTTCCTTTTGGTTCATTCCATTAACTAAAACTAGAAAGAATTGACTAAAAAATAATTATCAATGTTAGGAACCACATAATCATGAAAAACAACTTATAGGATGTCCAAATTATGACACCTTTTCAATACTATGAAACCTTAGGTTTAAACTAATTTATTCACATCTTACGTCCATTTAAATACTTTATCAATGTTTCTAAAGTGGTTTTAAATTTCCAATGCATATCCTCTGAGAGTGTCAAACTAGGTGTTCAACAAGGCTTGTTGTTAAGTATCATGTTACACTTGAATTAGGCTCGATGCACCTTGTTAGAGTTTTTACCCCTACGTACATCTCTTCTAAAGCCACATCCACTTGTAGTATCTGAACATGTATATAATTATAGGAAATAACTCACTCTATATTTTACAAAAATTATAAGACATTTTATAAAACATTAATTCATCCTTTGACATATCCTTAGAGACACCTAGATATATCCGTAGAAATAACCCTCGAGATATCACTAAAGTTTTATCAATATATTCCCCAATGTTTAAATAAACCTTTTCTCTAATACCAACTACAAAAACCCTAGATTAACATACATTGAAATTAAATCATTTTTATATAACATTTCATAAATTAGACAAACATAGGCCCAAAGTCTATATTAGTTTTTTTTCCGTTAAAACTTGGAAACATACACAACTAGTTCATAACACATATACTACTTCTTCATTATATTTCATTATAATTCGAACTATTTTTGAAAAATCAAACTTACTACCTTTATTTATATAAGGGGAAAAAGAAACATAATAAATGGTGACCTCAGATTCCTATAGAGGGTAAACAAGGTAAACATGTAAACACAATCATGATATTAATGGTATGTGAAAATAATCATTAAAATAGATGATCACACCCAACATATCAATGATCATAAATAGGTTTCATGGAATAAATATTAGTAGGTCATAAGACATGAATCATAAGAAAATAAATAATATAATCAATGAAATCATAACATAGAAATAAGACATGTAATTTGTGGAAGAAACATAAGCATATAAAATGATTTCCATATTAGTCAAGGAATAGATTCCAAAACCAGATTTTTAGTATGGGTTCACTCCCATATTACATCTCGGTAGTCATGGTTTACTCCCTTGACCATCTTAATAGTTAAGGTTCACTCCCAATAGTTGGATGAGATTACACCAAATAAACACAAGAGGGGGGTGAAGTGTGACTTTTCAAAAATCTTTACGAGATTGTGTTCTGCCTTTTAACTTTTATCAGATAAAATGATGCAGCGGAAATTTAAATAGTAGAAACACAAGATCTATAGTGATTTGGGGAACAGAAGGCCCCTAGTCCACTCCACCAACACTCTACTCCACGACCTTGGTGATTTTCACTATCTGGTCCTCGTTTCAACAGACTGGTTCACAACTGAGTACAGGAAGTTGAAACCTTTACAATCCAAGGCAAAACAAAGCCTTCTAGTTCACTTACAGAAGCAAAATAGCTTAGTACAAGAAGTTGATCACTCAAGAATAGAAAAGAAAGATTTTCGTATTCTGAAAATACTTTCCAGATGTTCTTCACAATTTCAACAGCATGCAATTGATAGTAGGTGGAGCGTCACCATCAGAAATAATAATATTCACATAAGAGACGTTCTGAGTCGATCCCGTTTTAGTAAATATATAAGAAAAATTCACAACTTTAGAAGAGACAGATGCACAGTAGATCTTCGATATAGAACAAGTGAATCATCTATCGTGTTCCTTCATCTTTATCAAACAGAGCTTTGATGGTCCTTTTGAAACAGCAGATTGGTATGTTTCAGTAGTCTCTGGTTTCATTTTTTTTAGAATAATCAAAATATCACACATTATCAATAATTGTTGATATAGTTTCAAAAATCCCATATAAATAAAAGAATGATAATATCTTATCCTGTAAAATTAGATCCAAAAAAGTCACCTTTTTACTAGCGATATTCAAACATTTGAATTTATAGAGTAGTCATAACATCTCCTGAAGACTCGGCATTATAATCTCCTTTTAATTCGATCAAAACATTGATAAAATGGTTTTGAATCAATCAAAATTGTACTTTAAAATCAGCTTTAAATCAGTCTTGAAATCCGCCTAATAATCAGTGTATTGACCGTTGCATAAAAATATCGACTTTAAATTATCTGACGCCAAACGTAAGGTTGATTTGAATTGTATGCATCCTCTGAACGTAAGTTTGATGACGTAGTCTTCAAACATAAGGTTCCCAATGTATATTTGACAATGTAAAGTTGACAATGTAAACCTGACATCAAACGTCATTCCAAATGTAGGGTTGGTCATCCATACTTATCTCTTCAACTTTCAAACGTACGATAAAAGATCCATACTTTTACTTGAAACGTATTTTACTAAGAACGTATGGTTGTTTACAAATGTAAGGTTGATGAACTATACTTTTGAGAAATAAACGTAACATTTAATATTTACGTACGGTTCTCCTTCCATACTTTTCTGATATCCCAATCATAGGGCTCCATCCTAACGTTGGATTCTTCTTCCATACTTTTTAGATAATGTATGGTTGATTAACCATAATTTTCCTTATCTCAAAAATTATACACGCTTTTCATCCTTACACTACATTTATCCATGTAGAGTATGAACAGTGTTTCCAGAACACGCTCAAGCAGATTCCGAATAAGTAGTGCATGAACAGTGTTTCTAGAACACGCTAGATACGAATAATTTAGTAATAAATTCCCTTTATTTCAAGAGTAAAATAAAATAATAAATTCCTGAAAAAATTGTAACAAATAAAATAATTAGAAAATAATTAAGGGTATTTTTGAGCATCAAAATTGTCATAAAGAGATAGAGTATTAATATAAACCCCCCCCCCTTTAAATAAAAATATTATGTATTGTTGAAAACAAAACATTCTCAACAATATCCCCCTTTTTGATGATCACAAAACCCATAAAATAATTAATGAAATTAACTTAACATAAAATTAATTACATATAGTTTTGAAATTTTGAAAAGATAAGTTTTCAATTTGGAAAAGATAAATATCTCCCTTTAATTTATCCATGTTTTAATTTCTTCCCCAATAAAATGAATTACTCCCCCAAATTAAAAGATGTTTATGTTTATCCAAATTTCTCCCCCATTTTGTGATATCAAAAAGAATGATAGAATATGGAATATAACACATATTAATGTAGCACTGAACAGAAGTAAATGCTATTATTTACTGTTTAGTAATAATTCAATCTAGATTACTGGCATATCAAAATAAGAACAGTAAAACAAGTAAATATAATGAAATAGATTTTCATTAAAAGGACAAAAATAATAAATACAGGAATAAAGGTTTTGGCAGTTAACAGGTAGGGTTTATCTTCTCTGGATTGTAGACTTGATTTCTTCTAACTATTCTCTGACCGTTTTCATTAATCCATCACAGAGCTGAATGATAAGATCTTTGGCCTCTTGAGTCATATGAATATCTTCAATGATATTGGCTCTGAAAAACTTGTGAAGCAGTTCTTCTTTCTCCATAAACAAAGACAACTTCTCTATGAATTTATCTAAGACAGAGCGGGTTCTTGGCTCACTGGTTGTCAACTGATCAACCAAGAATTTTTTATTATCTAATAGAATAGATAATGGATCAGTGTTGCACTGAAGATCGTGCAACCTATCATTCATGTTCCTCATTGCAGCTATGATAGCTTGAAATCTTCAGATTAAATCAGGTGAAGTACCTTATCCACTAGCAGCACTATTCCCAACTGATGCAAATTGTGTCTCTATAAACAACTTAAGATCTAAGAAATATGATTTCATAACCATTTCAGATTTCAATTTGGAAATAGAATTTATCATATCTTCTTTAAAAATTTCAACTTCTTGCCTAGAAACCGAACTCTCCTTAATCTTTTGAAATCTCAACTGTTCGGATGCTAAGGTGCTTCTCAGAGAATCATTATCACATTGCAGTTGAGATAACTTTTTGTACAGATCTTCAACTTCATTATTCCTTGAACCATAAGCACCCTGTGCTTGATTCAAATTATTGGGATTTGTGTGATGTTGTAGTACTAATGGTAATTATTCAGCATCATATTTTTCTTTCTCTTTGTCCTGAGTAGGTTGGTCCACATATTTTTCCTCAGAGTCATTTTCAGACTCTTCCACAGAGAAATCCTCTTGAAGAACTTCTGTTTGAGCTTCAGAAGCATGATCATCACGAACATCTCCAATTTGTTCTTCCAATGAAATATCTAAAATGATATCCTCTGGTGTTTCCTGAGGTCTGGACACTTCATCACCAGGCTCTGGCTCCTTTTCTTGTTGAAGTAAAATAGAAACATCAGCTACAACCTGTTGTTCGGATCTTTCAACTACAATTTTTTCAGGATCAGGATATGTAACAGTGACATTCTGTTCTTGAGGTTGGTCAACAACCTTTTCTCTGAAAAATCTATAAGAGAGTAAATCTCGTGTAGTTAAGTCAGGGGAAGTAAGTTCCTCAATCATAGGTCTTCTCCTCTGAGTCTGAAGTCCCTCTTGAATTCGTTCTTCCTCAGTTTCTTCCACTTCAAATCTGATCCTCCTTACCATAGTGTTGACCCTCGATTTAGCTTTTCCCGCCTTGGACTTTGCAGATTGAGCTTGAGCACTCTCTGATTCATAATCTACTCCTACTGGAAAAACATTTCCTTTGATAGTACTCCATAAATAGACAATCTTTCATAAAGTTCCATCATTAAACACATTACTATGATGATAGCATACTCTCACATCCACCAGTCTCACCATGTCCTTTGTAAACAATAGCTTGGAGAGGAATCGACCAAAACGATAAAAGTTCATTCGGTCATCACTCTGACAACAATATCTTAGGTATCTAACCATATTCCTAGGAAATTTGAGTTTTACATCTCTGAGGAAAAGATACATTATATACATATCGGGGTATAATATCTTTTCCATTTCAAAAATCCTCAGTGAAATCTTTGTTAGAACAAATTTGACCAAATTTTTCTGATCAAGCTCCAAATCCTTGATAAAAATTTTCTTTAAAGTTTTAATACCAAAAAGAAACGACATTATTCTCTCTGATTTATGCACAGAATCTCCAATATTTTTCAAATAGAAATGAAAAACCCCCTCATGTGGGAAGTTGAGAATATGACCAATTTCTACTGATGAGATTGAGAAATCCATATCCTTTATCTTAGCCATCATACTATCCTCAGTATCTCCCAAACTAAACTATACAGATTTGAATAAGTATCGAAGATCTACCTCATACAGAAATTCTGTATTCTCACTGTTGAAAGTCTGTTTGAGATTCTGAAACGACGGTGCTTGTTTAAACAAGAGATTTGTCTGATATAGCCATTTGAGATCAATCACCTTGCCCTGTAAGATTTTTCATCCTTCTGAATTTTGTTTCTTGGAACTTCTGGTTTCGGATTCATTGGCTCTTTTAATCTTTTCCATCTTTTTGATAATCTCTGAATGATTGAAGGTTAGGGTTTAAGAGGTTTGAATATTAGGGTTGACAAGCATAGGTGCGTTTTTTGGGTTCGAAAAATGTTTTGGTAGAAATGAAATGGTTTAGATGTCGAAAGGGTTTCTGACAACCTTGATTCTCGTGTTTCTAATAATCATTACATATATTTTAAAATAAATAAAATATATTACGCGGGTAAAAGAAACTTATTCTGCTTGAAAAACAAAATAGCTAAATTATTTTAAGCAGAATTAAAAAAAAGAAATACTACAGTAAAATAAAATTTTATTTAAAATCAAATAAACCTAGCTCCCCATTAATAATATCAAACCTTGCAGTGGGAAGTGGTTTAGTAAAAATATCAGATTATTGAATTTAAATACTTACAAATTCCAAAGATATATCCTTTTTAAGAAGATGATCTCTTAGAAAATGATGTCTGATATCAATATTATTGGTCATAGAATGATTAATAGGATTTTTTGAAATATTTATAGCACTAGTATTATCAAATAAAATAGGCATATTTTTAAAATTTAGTCCAAAGTCCATAAGAGTATTTTTCATCCACAACACCTGTGCACAGCAACTACCAGCAGAAACATACTCTGCCTCAGCTGTTGGAAGGGAAACTTAATGTTGTTTCTTACTTGACCATGACACTAATGATTTTCCTAAAAAGTGACAAGTTCCTGAAGTGCTTTTTCTATCTAATCTACAACTCCCAAATTCTTCATCTAAATATGAAATAAAATTAAAATAAGAAGTTTTGGGATAAATAAGAGATTGAAAAACAGTTCATTTTAAATATCTAAAAATTCTTTTAATGGCAGTTAAATGAGATTCTTTATGATTTGATTGAAATCATTCAAAAATACATACTGAATACATTATATCTGGCCTTCTGGCAGTAAGATATAATAATCTACCAATCATACCTCTATATAACTTGTTGTCAACTGATTTTCTTGTTTCATCCAAATCAAGTTTTATATTAGTGCACATAGGATTTGTATATGTCTTGTTGTTTTCAAGTCTAAATTTCTTCAATAAATCAGTAATGTATTTACTTTGATTCAAAACATTTCCAAAATATTTTTGACAAATTTGAAGTCCTAAAATGATATTTAGTTCTCCCATCATACTCATTTCAAATTATTTTTTCATTAACATTGAAAAATCTTGACAAAGGGTTTTATTAGTTGATCCAAAAATTACATCATCAACATAAATTTGAACTAATAAAATATTAGAATTCACAGTTTTCTTAAACAGTGTTGGATCTTCCATTCCAACAGTAAAATTATTTTTCAAAAGAAAAGATCTTAATCTTTCATACCAAGCTCTAGGTTCTTGTTTATTGCCATAGAGAGCTTTAGTATGTTTAAAAACAGAATCTGGTTTTTCTGACGGCACCTGATTCCAAGGCCCAGTGTTCCCGGAATCAATTTCTGAAGTTTAGCTCGGGTATGTTCAGGGAACGAACGATCGGGTTTTTATAACTTTTGAACCGGTGCTCGGAATTGAAATCTGAGGGCACCGTTGAAACCGCAACGCCGATATTTTCTTAAGAAGACCCTTTTCAGAGTTGTGTTATCTCGGGAAGAGTTGTTTAAATTTTGTGGATTAAGACTACAGATAAATAAAATTGTGATACTAATTTTATTTCTTTTAAGTGTTTAAATCCTAAGGATAGAGGTTGGGTGGAACTAACCACCCATGTGAGGTGAATAGTGATGGGGGGACCACACAATCCCCCGCCCCTTCAAATCCCCTAAACCCCCTCTTTAATGTTGGAAACCCACCATAAGTTTTTGACCTTCTCTCTCTCTCTTTAATTGAATGACCACACACCCATTCAATTATTTGATTCTCGTTAATTAAATAAATGAGGTTTTTGAATTATAAAAATATTGGAAAGTGTGGATAAATTAAGACAAAGTCTTAATTTGTTTTTGGTTGTTTCGTTGTGTGGAGTCTGGGGAGAAAATAACCGAGGTCTCGAAGAACATCGCCTTCAACGTTGAAGAACGTGAAGAACGTCAAGACCTCAACAAAGAACGCCATCACCGCAAAGGAAGACCATCGTGTCGTCTTCTCTCCTCTCTGCAGCCGGTGAGGGACACCTTTTCTGGGGAACGACGACGCGCCGATTTCATCTTCAGGTGAACACCGTTGATGTGTACGGAGCCACACCCCGCGACGCCGCTTTCTGCGACGGTCATCGATCGTCAACTCTTTATCGAGGTAGGGGTTTGATTTCAAATATTATGGATTAAATTTGCGCTTTCATGACGAGGATATTTATTCTTTTCGGGCCGCCTGTTATCGTTATAACGGGAGGAGGTCGGACTGCACGAACACGGACGACCCTCCTCCCTCATTGTTGTTGTTCTTGTTGCGGCACGAACAAAGGCAGCGCGGTGCAACGGCACCGCGCGGGAAGATGGAGAATCACGACGAAGAAGTGCGGCACCGTCGCGCCACACCGTTGAGGTCGAATGAACTCGCGGCCGGAGTCGGGCCGCAGCGAAGGGGTGAGGCACTGTCGCGCCCCACCGGAGAACCACGAAGACACCGCGGTCACAGCGGGGCTTCAGCGGAGGGGCGCGGTGCCGTCGCGCAGCACCGGTCAAACCAAGGCCGCGGCGGAGCAGGGAGCGGCGGCCGGAACTGCTGGCCACCGGTGCGTCAGAGGGGGCGGGACTGCGGGGTCCCGCGGCGGTGGCATCGGTCGGCCCGCAGGGCCGGCCGTTCGGAGAAGGACCGGGGTCGTAACCCCCGGCTGGCAAAAGGAACGACCCCCACGTGGGGACCGTGGTTTCAAAACAGGGGGGCAGTGTGCCCCCCCCCCCCCCCCTTCCGTGATAGCTCGGCCAGCGCTGAGCTGGCCATGCGGGTCGTGCCCGCGCCAGGGCAACCGGCCACCCAGGCCGGGCCGGGCCAGGCTGCTCCAGCTGGGCCGGGCCTTGCCCACCAAGTCATGTCGCACCCTATTGGGCCAGACCCGGACCCGGGTCGGGTCGCCCCGATTCGGGCCGACCCAGGGGGTCTTGGGCCGGGTCGGTCCAGGCCCAAAACCCCCTAAAAACCAGACAGTTTGTTTAAATTCATGTAACTTGGGCTATGGACCTCCGATCGATGTACTGTCAGTTTCGATGCGATCCTTGGATCGATACGGTCATTTTGGTATATTACACTCAAGGTTTTTAATAACTTTGGGTACAGCTAGGTTGGTTCGAACACGAAACCAACCGGGCCCTCGGAGTGGAAACGCTTATAACTTGAGCTCCAGATGTCCAAATGACGTTTCGTTGACTTTGTTGGATTCCTCTTTGTGAGACGGACCTTTTGGCTTACTTTTCTTGAGGTTTGGATGAAGTTGGAGTGTGGTTGGGTTGGTTTTGACTTAAAATCCAACCGGGCCCCTGGAACGAAAAAGCCAATAACTCTCAGACCGGGCGTCTGATTGACACGTCGTCTGTCATGTTGTGTTCCCTATGTCGAGGCGGAACTTTCGGATACATCAACTTCGGACTACGTGTAAGTTGATTTATTGAACCCTTGTCTTGTTGAGCAGACCCTCCCGGAAACAATCATGTTGTGTGCGGGAACCCTAGAGCTGGTTGCGACTACGACGACGATGACGACTGCACTAAAATCCTCTGTGGGTTCGGCAGCGACGACGACTGCACTCAAATCCTCCGTGGGTTCGGCAGCGATGATGACTCTACTGAAATCCTTCGTGGTTTCGACGGCGATGACTATTGTTCTTTTATCCTAGGTGGGTCCGACAGTACTATTGTTCTTGTATCCTATGTGGGTCCGGCAGTGTTTGACTATGTTCGTGTATCCTACGTGGGTCTGGCAGAGTAGCTGGTCTTGTATCCTATGTGGGTATGACAGCTTAGCTGGTTTAGTATCCTACGTGGGTCCCAGCTTAGATGAATCAGTGGCTACATCTGATCATCTCTATCACCTGACGAAGAATTATACCTATGTGAGCTGAGTCTTGACTTTAAATATTTATCTTCGATATGGTTGACTTGCTTTCCTATGTGGCTTGGTTTGTGCTTTCCTGTGTGGATTGGGTTGTACTATCCTATGTGGACGTGATCGAACTTGGGCTCGGATGTTGGAGCTATACTGGAATTGATGACTTAGGTATATGTATGGGCATATACCTAAGTAGTGTTGGATGTTACTTCGTCATTGTATCTTTCCTTTTTGGATTATCCTTTGTGGATTCTGGGAGACCTTCGGGGGTCTCGGGGTCCCTACTGAGTAGTGTATACTCACCCCTACATGGGCTATGCCCGAACTACGTTGTGTTGGATGCAGACGATGGACAACGCTGATCGTGGGTGAGGCTTGTGGAGCATGTCGGTACCTGGAGGTGGACCACTGGGTGGGACGTACACGGAGCGGACGGCTGGACCCGAGGAGCTTAGGAGGCTATCTGTTCCCACCCTTCAGGTGGGACTTCCAGTGGACGGCTCGACGTTGCTGCATTACTTTCAGTTGTTGTACTTTCTTTCCAGTTGTACTTTACTTTCATTTTGGGTTTTTATTCTGGCCCACTTACTTTTCCACACTACTATTATACCCAGTTTTTCTTAGTTTTTACTTCTGCTTGCTTACTCTGTGGTGTTGTTTACTTTATAAAGGCAATGTCTTCCCCTTTTTGTCAGGATTTACGCCTTCGTGCTAGTCGCCAGCCCCTTTCCTATGGGAGGCGGGCTTGGGGTAGTCACGGAATGGGTCCCGAGGACGGGTTGTGACATTTCATATGAAGTTATTTTTCAACAATCCTTGACTTCTTAATATAGATTCTATAATCTTTGGTGGTATCTGAATATCCTTAGAAGATTACTTCATCAGATTTTGGATCGAATTTACCAAGATTATCCTTGGTGTTCAAGATATAAACCTTGCATCCAAAAACTTTAAAGTAGTTAACTTTACGTTTTTTGTTATTCCAAAGTTCATAGGGTGTCTTTTTTAAAAGAGGTCTAATTAAAACTCTATTCATTATATAGTAGGATGTTCTTATAGCTTCTTCCTAAAAGTAAGTAGGAATACTTTATTCATTTATCATAGTTCTAGCCATTTTCTGAATAGTCCTATTTCTTCTTTCAACGATCCCATTTTATTGAGGTGTTCTAGGTGCAGAGAAGGTGTGTTTAATACCCATATCTGAGAAGAGGGAATTAAATTCCTGATTCTCAAATTCTCCACCATAATCGCTTCTTAATGAAATTATTTTAAAAACATTTTCATTTTGAACAGCTATACAAAAACATTCAAATAAATTAAAAGCTTCATTTTAAAATTTCAAAAAGAAAATCCATGTAAATGTAGAATAGTCATCAACTAAAACAAATACATATAATTTACCAGTCAAGCATGCTACTCTTGAAGGTCCAAAAAAATACATATGGATATGTTCTAGAGGTTTAGATGTAGCAATTTTGTTAACAGATTTGAAAGATGATTTGTGTTGCTTTCCTAGTTGACACGCATCACAGCAAATTTGAGACTAGGGAAATCAGAAACTAAATGTTTCTTAGATAACTTATTTAAAACATATAAATTACAATTTCCAAGTCTCCTATTCCAGATCCAAGATTCATTCATTTTATCAGTTAAGCAATTTACTTGTTGTTTACACAAGGAATTTAAATACAGTGTATACACATTATCAGTTCTTGGTGCTCTAAATTTAAGCAATTTATTTTTGAAAAAATAATTGAAATTGTTAGAAAAATAAACATCATAACCATAATCACATAGTTGAGAGATACTTATAAGATTGTGTTTCAATCCTTGTACATAAAGTACTTTTTTAATTGAGACAGCTTCTGGATTTCCAACTGTTCCAAAACCAATGATTTTTTCTTTGGCATTGTCACCAAAAGTGACAAGTCCACCATCTTTTTGAGTGAGTGTAGATAAATCCAATGAGTTTCCACTCATATGTATTGAGGAGCCACTGTCCATATACCATATGTCCTTTTTTCTCTTGTGACCTGCTCCCTGCAAATACATTTACAGATATTTCTTTGGTACCCATATTTTGTTGCGGCTAGTGGTGTTAGCTAGCAAGGATTTGGGAATCTAGACTTGCTTTTCTTTTCTAATTTCACATGAGCCAAATAAATCATTTGATACAAAATATTTCTTAATGCCACTTATTTTGGGTTGTATTAAGAAACAGTTTTTAGAAATATGTCCCCTTATTCAACAGTAATTAAAATTTAGTCTTTTTTCACATGGAATAAAATAGTTTTTGTACAGCTTGGGTTTTTCACCTTTATTTCCAATTCTAAATCTTTCTTTTTTAATGAAAATTTTCCCAAGTATTTCATTTAATGTATTTTCTCCTTTAGTAAAAACAAGGGCTGCAGTTTTATATGTTTTTACTTCAGTTTGTAGTGATATTATCTTTGATTCATAATATGTATTGTTAGAATTAATTGAATCAAATTTTTCAGTTAACTCCTTATATTATTTCAGCATTGTATCTCTTTCATCAGGAACAACCATATGAACATTATTTAAAGAATTATGCTTCTTAAATAGAGATTTATATTTTTCTTCAAGCATATTGTAGTAGGCTGCAAGGTTTTCATTAGAGTAATTAGATTCAGAACTAGAATCAGAAGAGTAGTAAGATTGTACCTCATCAGTTTCTTCCATAAAACACAAGTTGGCTTTCAGATTTGCTTCCTCCTTCGCTGAGTCTGATTGATAAGTACTACTGGAGTCTTCATATACACTCCTTGTAGCTTTCATGGAATTCCTGTCCTTATGCTCATAGTCATTTCTTTTGAAAAATATCTTTCTCTTGTATTCTTTTAGCTGATGACAGTCAGGTCTCATATGCCCCATTTTCTTGCATTCATAGCATCTGACTTCCTTGTCATCCTTTTTAAATGATATTCTGAAGCCCTTCTTCTTTCTATATAATTTTTTGAATCTATGAGCTAGCTGAGCCAATTCCACATTATAATTAGATAAATCAGAACTCTCTGACTTCTCTTTTAAATTTTTCTTCATCTTTTTGTTTTTGATCTGTGATGTTGCTTTCAAGGCAGTATCATCTCTTTTGATAAGAACTTTATGTTCATTAGCTTCATCTTCCATCTCAGCTTCATACATCATTAATGTTCCAATCAGTTCTCTCATGGTTAAATATTTGACAGGTGTCGACTGTCTGATTGCTGCAGAGATTCCATTCCAATTTGTAGGCAGTACTCTCAATACTTTTAAAGATTGATCATCTTGTTTAATGGGATCTCCCAAGGTAGTTATGTTATTGAAAGTCTCAGTCAATCTTCCATTCATTTGAGTAATACTCTCACCTTCAACCATTCTGAATGTATCAAATTTAAGCTTAGCAGTTTCATATCTCATTTCCCTAATATTGTTAGTTCCTTCACAAGCAACAACAATAGTTTGCCACATTTCATATGTTGTTGGGCATTGAGATACGCTGTTAAACTTATCAGGTCCTAGACCACATATAATTTCATTAATTTCCTTTGATTTCATGTCATAATCTGCTTCAGTAGATGCACTCCATGTTTTAGGTTTTTCTGGTATTTCATATGGAGTGAGAATCTTGTAATATACTCTGTATCCAAGGTTTTTTAGATAGATAATCATTTGCAACTTCTAGCATCCATATTTTTCTCCATTTAAGTACGGTGATCTGACCATAGACATTCCCTCTCTTGTATCAGTCATCTTTCTCTATGTATAATCACATTCATCTTGTTAATGCTTTGTCAGAATGCTCAACCTCTGATATCAATTGTTGGATCGTATTACACCAAATATACACAAGAGGGGGTGAATTGTGACTTTTCAAAAAACATTACGAGGTTGTGTTCTTCCTTTTAACTTTAATTAGATAAAATGATGCATCAGAAATTTAAATAGAAGAAACACAAGATGTATAGTGGTTTGGGTAAATGAAGGCTCGTAGTCCACTCCACCAACACTCTACTCCACGAGCTTGGTGATTTTCACTATCTGGTCCTCATTTCAACGGACCAGTTCACAACTGAGTATAGGCATTTGACACCATTGTAATCCAAGGAAAAACAAAGCCTTCTGGTTCAATTACAGAGCCAACACAGCTTAGTACGAGAAGCCGATCGCTCGAGAATAGAAAAAGAACGATTTTCTAATTCTGAAAATACTATCCTGGTGTTCTTCACAGTTGCAACAACATGAAACTGATAGTAGGTATATCGTCACCTTCAGAAATAATAATCTTTACATAAGTTACATTCTGAGTCGATCCTGTTGTAGTAAATATATAAAAAAATTCACAACTTTAGTAGAGACATATCAATAGATGATCTTCGATATAGAACAAGTGAATCTTCTATCGTGTTCCCTCCTCTTTAACAAATAGAGCTTTGGCACTCCTTTTGAAACAGAAGATCGGTATGTTTCAGTAGTCTCTGTTTTCCTTTTTTTCAGAATAATAAAAAGATCACACATGATCAATTCTTGTCGATGCAGTTTCAAAATGACCATATAAATAAAAGAACGATAAGAACATCTCCTTTAAAATTAGATCCACAATATTTGACTTTTTACAATTGATATTAAAACATTTGAATTTACAGAGTAGTCGTAACTTCCCTGAAGACTCGGCACAAAAATCTCCTTTTAATTCGATCAAAACATTGATAAAACGGTTTTGAATCAGTCAAAATTGTACTTTAAAATCAGCTTTAAATCTGGCTTGAAATCTGCCTAATATTCAGCGTACTGAATGTTGCATAAAAATATCGACTTTAAATTATCCGACGCCAAACGTAAGGTTGAGATAAACTGTATGCATCCTATGAATGTAAGGTTTATGACGTAGTCTTCAATCGTAAGGTTCACAACATAAGGTTGACAACGTAAAGTTGACAATGTAAACTTGACAACAAACATAAGGTTCATTCCAAACATTGGGTTGGTCATCCACACTTTTCTCTTCAACTTTCAAACTTACGATAAAAGATCCATAATTTTCCAAGAATGTATGGTTTTTTACATAAGTAAGGTTGATGAACCATACTTTTGAGAAATAAATGTAACGTTTAATATTTACGTACGGTTTTCCTTCCATACTTCTCTGATATTCCAAATGTAGGGTTCCTTCCTAATGTATGTTTCTTCTTCAATACTTTTCCAATAATTTATGGTTGATTAACGATACTTTTTCCTTATCTCAGAAAGTATACATGGTTTTCATCCTTACACCACATTTATCCACATGGAGTATGAACAGTGTTTCTAGAACACGTTAGATACGAATACTTTAGTAATAAATTCTTGTTATTTCAAGAGTAAAATAAAATAATGAATTCCTGCAAAACTACTTAACAAATAAAATCATTAGAAAATAATTAAGGGTATTTGTGATCATAAAAATTGTCATAAAGATATAGAGTATTAATATAAACTTCCCCTTTAAATAAAAATATTATGTATTGTTGAAAACAACAATTGCTCAACACCAATACCATCTTAGCGGACAACATCCTTTAATGAATCAAGTTCAGTCCCGATTCCAGCCATGTATATATCATAAGATATAAATAATTACCCAATGAATTGGAGAGAGATATAGATCCCAAACATCACATAATAAAAACCATGCATATGTGTTCCACAAGAGCATAAATCATTCATCATGTTATAACATCATTCAATCATAACATAACCCATGGAAAAGAAATGTGTTTCATAAATATCATTCCATCATAAACAAAAACCATTATTATAAAGAATAATAATATAATACTTGAATCATAACCTCAATAAATCAAAATTAATATCATATAATGTTATCATATATGGAAAATGGTTTTGAAAGATCATTTAGAATAATTCTTGAGGAAAATATCCTTTCCACGTTGAAAAATATATTTTAAATAACAAAACATTTATTAAATTGTTTTCATTAAAATCATCATTAAAAACTTATCAGGAATATTTGAAAACTATTTTAAACATACTTTTAATAATGTTTCCTTTAAAATACACAAAATATCATTTTAAGCACCTTTAAAACACCTTTAGAATACATAGTTTTTAAGGAACATAGATTTTTGACCTAAGAGAGAATAACATTACCTAAAACTTATAATATCATTAAATAAGGATATTAATTACACAACATGTAAAAATTCAGTATATACACCTCATAAATGAATATAGGTGCATGTTATTACATGTGTCTCAAAGAAGGAAAAATGAGATAAAATTGCCTTATTAATTTGAAAACTTTTGAACTGTAAATCCCATGAAAGAGAGATTAGCAAATGGATATGAACATACAAATAAATTTTCAGAATACTAATCATAAAAAAGATTCATTCACATTATACACACCATGAAGAATAATCATGTAATGTATAAGGCCTGAGTCTCACTGAAATTAATGTGAGATAAAAATCTCTCACTACTTAACTAACTTTAGAATTTTGAACCCCATAAAACAAATGACATAAATAAAAGATTTTAATATCATTAATGAAAGTAAATTAATGATATAACATTCCACATGTTAGTATATGCACCAGAAAAGTGAATATAATGTTGAATATGACATGTATCTCCCATAAATAAAAAGTGAGATGAAATTCTTTTATCTTAAGTCTTTCCTTCCTTCCCACAAGTTAAAAACTGTTGTATAATAAATACATGTTTACTATACATCTAACACATAATCATATTAACATATATATATATATATTGTATATGATATACTTATGACTTATTATTTCTTGTTTATTAATAATTCCATGTTAATGTTACGCTTCTGGTAATATCTGCATTATTTTTTCATACATGTTTTGACTTTTTATCCATAGTCCACTTACGTAGATCATGATTAAATAATATTTATAAAGATAATAATTATATATATATATATGATATGTATATTCAGTATTTATATATTCACATTGATTCATAAAATTTAGAGATCGAAAATAAAATACACCGTTCATGGAGATGGTAGGTCGTACATACAAATGAATGGTATTTTCATTTTATTATCAGATTAAAATTAAGGAAATTATATGATATAATATCATTCAAAATTTATTTTTATTTAATATATAAAATATATTAAATAAATTTCAACATTATTACTATCCATGTGAAATATAGGTGAATAAATAATCACATCGCATCGTGGAGATAGTAAGCCATACGTACGCATGAGTGACATTATCATTTTACCAAAAGTACTAGAAGGATGGTAAAATGATAGAAAATAAACTATCATTCCAGAAGTATTATTATATCATAAATATCATATTAATATTTTAAACCATTCATAATTCTCACTCATAAAATATAGTGGTGGAAATGAACTGTATTTTTATGTGGAGATGGTAAGCCATATGTACGCACGAGCAATAATTTCATTTTTTTTGTTTGATGGGAAATGATATTTCTAATAGTGTGTTCATAATAATAATAATATTTTAAAATATTTAGGATGATTAATTCATTATTTTATGATATATATCTTAGATTAAGAGGAGGTATAGGAGATTAGAAAAAGAGAAAGATCGATTAGAGCGGTATCTCTTCTTCAGAGTGAATCCTTCAGATCTCCTCCAAAGGACTATAGAGTTTTACCTTGGGATGAACAGAATATATAGAATGTATATATGTAAGTTTATAAGATAAATTAGTATGTTATGGTATTGATTCAAGGATCATTGTGATGTGAAGAAGTGATGGAGGAGGTTCCCATTTATAATTGAAGTGAGGGGCACTTCTGGGATCTTCATAAATATTAATTTAAAATAAATTGAAGCTCAATCCAAATACCTAAAAATTTCATTTTATTCTATGATAATATGATATAATGTTGTTGTATCATCAAAAAATATATTTTATATAGATTTTATGTGATTTTAAACCTTATTTTCTTCACTAACCCTTAGTTAACCTATTTTAATTTTAAATATTTTGACAGCTTTTCAATGCTAATAGAATGTAATTTTTACTTATAAATTGTCAATTTGACCATAAATGGTCAATTTATGATACTTTTGACAATATCTCACCCATTTTCATTATTAAATATTTCTATTATTTTTAAATGATTTTTTAATATATTACTTTCATAGAATACCATTAGTGTCAATTTTGAAACTATTCATTATTTGTATTTTTAAAATTATAATAATAAATGTTATCTTCTAGAAAAATACATTTAATCATACCTAACAAGTCAAAATAATCCATAATATTTTTTTATGACATTAATTATACAATATATTATTTATTTCAATATTTTGAATATCATTTATATGTTATTTCCATTAATTATCTAATTATTATTTCATCATTGTAGAAGCCTTTAAGGCATTTATATATTTACTAAATATTAAAAAAAATACCATGACAAATAAAAACATTTTATATTTCAAATTAATATTTATAGTTTAATTTATAATCTATATTACCCTATATTAAAATTTATATAGTAATTGAAAATATTAGTATGCCATCTTATAAATTTCTTTAAATAATATATAATAAATGTCTTACTCTCCTCTAAGTGGCCTAAAAAAGTTATAATTTTTGAAAAAGGATGATTTTTGTTGATAAAAGGTCACAAAATTAAATTATGTCAGGTGTTAGGATAGTTGTATATTATTTTTAATATTAGTTTTTACCCATAATTAACTAATTTACCTTTTAGAATGTTAATAAAATATTACCAAATCTACTATTCATAATTTTCAAAAATAAAAAAAACTATGTACATAATTTGACCATATTATTATAAATATTTAATCCTATTTTAAAAATAAAAAATAAAAAAAATTAGTGATTAATTTAAAATTAATCCCATTGATGGGGTGTGAAAATGGGTTATTACAGTTAAAACATGATAAATAATGAAATATTTTATATCAAAATTCAAGGTAAAATTAATCCCAATGAAATATGATAGATTAAATTATATCAAAATGATCTAATTATAATTTAAAACCAATAAAAAATATAATTTAACACTATATATTATTTTGATGAAAAATGGTGTTTCCAATTAAAATTTAGTATTTTTTTAAAATTCAAAAAAACATTAAATTTATCAGAAAAATAACACAAGTAAAAACAATTAAATTTTTTATTTATATTTAAAATAATATTTTTATTTTTTCAAATATAATTTATAAATGTGTCAAAATTGGATTTAAAATAGGCCCTCCATCAAAAGGCATTAAAATTACTATTTTGAAAAATATTGGTTTTTATGCATAAGATTGGGTTGGTTCTTATCTTATGCCTATGAAATCTATTTGATGAATATAAAATATATTTTATTGAATATGTAATATATTAATTTTGTTATTAACATTCACTAAATTTAACTAATGTAATTATTAAGACAAAATGACTTCGGTAAAAGGAACATAAAATTATTTCCTTTATAATCAATTGATATATATTTTAATTTATAATTAATCAAAAACCAATGAATTCATATTTTAAACCCTATATTTTGTAAATAATATACATAACTAAAAATTTTAGGTCATGTTTTTATCTTATTATGTTAAATAGTAATATTTTAATAATATACTATTATTCGGTAAAACTATGTATTACGTGTAATGCAAGATATCAAAAACACTCAACATTGTGTTACACAAGCCAATAATAGTGTTTCATATATTGGACACTAATATTAGTGTTTCATATAACAGAAAATAAACTTTATGTTTTGTGTAACACAAGCCAAACATAGTGTTTTCCATATAAAAAATCTATATTCGGTATTTTTTTAAGTTAAAAATATCCAAAAGGTTAAATTAATTCGAAAAAACTATTTCATAAAATATCAGGGTGTTACAGATAAGTTGTTTGAGTAGGGTGAATTAGGAGTTCTTCTTCGGGTGGAATGAAGCACCATAGTGACAGTTTTGTCCAAGGTAGTAGAGGGTAGAGTAGTCAGTGTTGTGGGAAACCATCACATGATCATGTTCAATTTCAGTGATATTGGTGTGGAATGTTTGTCGACAAGTGCCCAGAGTGACCTTACCCCAAAGATGAGTGTTGTACTTGTTTCATACTAGGTGATATTTAGAGGTGATTTTTTAACATTCAACATTAGATCAGTGGAAGGGGTTAATATAGGAACCTGAGTAATGAAAGGGCATAGCTACCCCTCAGAAGGCTGGTAGCTATAGTTCCACTGGCCATTTAGGCTAGGAGAGGGGACGTGGTACCCTTGTTCAAGAGAAGCTTCACTAGGCAGGGGGAATAGCCAAGGGTAGCCAGACTAGAGGCCAAGGTAGAGGTATAATCCATCTAAAATTTTTTCATACTACTCCGACTATCATGGATGCAAGCCTTTCTATCATTAGAGTTACGATTCTTATATTATCCACATTTTCTATCATTTTATTGATACAAGAGCATCACAATAATTTTTATCCTCTCTTTTGAAAATGGTTTGGGCTTGGTTGTGGGAATCTTGGATGTTGTTTTATCCATCAACACACCATTGGGAGTGTCATTAGATAATAACAAATGTTTCATGGTGTGTTCTCTAGAGATTGGTGGTAACATTTCTTTTAAAAACCATTTATGCTGGGAATGACAAGATTTGAATTGATTCTTTGTATGGATTGGATAGTTCAATAGTAGTCTCGTATCTACTATTACAGGAGGATAGATACCTTACTATCTATAGAAGGAGTAATTTATTTTCACTAGTGTTACTTAGATCTTCAGGATGTTCATGTGGGGCTAATTTAGTGCAGATTGGAATATATTACAACTTAGATAGACGATCTTTCTCCAGATAAAGGTAGAATGTAGCCATATTCTTTTCCTCCAATTCTAAACTACTTCCCAGTTGTTTTTAACTTGATGAATTCTACAAATTACTACCTAAGTGAGAGATCAAGGTCACAATCAAGTTGGTTTTGGGAGGAGAAATAATTTCTATCCCACCATACTGAATGGAAGTAGTAGAGATTCAAAATTTCAATGTGTAGTTTAAATATCAAATATAAATGCTTCATATATCCTAGTATATCTCATTGGGGATCTCCGGTTCTGTTCTCCAAGAAGGTTGATGGGTCTTTACCCTTATGTGTAGATTATGGAGTGATATACTATAATATAGTTAGGAACTAGTATAATCTTCCATGAATTTTTGATCAATTTGATTAGTTGAGAGGTGATTAGATATTCTCCAAGATTTTATTGAGATCAGGTTACCACCAATTAAAGGTGAGAAAGAAAATACATATCACAAACTTTTGTGAGGAGAATTTATGGATTGAATGAATAGATGGTGATGTTGTTTGGGTTGAATAATGAACCGGTGGTATTCCTGGCCTTGATGAATAAGATCATCCATTCCTTTCAAGATCAGTTTGTGGGGGTCATTTTGGTGATATATTAGTGTAATCACAGTCAACAGACAATCATTCCCAATATCTTGAAATCATCCTATGTATATTGAGAGAGAATCAAATTTATGCCAAGATAACCAAATTCAAATTTCTTAATTAATAAAGTGTACTTCATTGGTCATGTCATCTTAGAGGTAGGAGTTTCAGTGGACTAGATAATGTTTCGACCATGGTAATTTGGGAACAACTGAAGAAATACTTCATGATAATAGATTTATGGGTGTATTAGGTTATTATGATCACTTTATATATGATTCTAACTATTTGGCAGCACCAATGTTTGGACTAACCAATAAAGGGGTGATGTTTGTTTGGTCTGAACCATACAAGAGATATTTTTTGGAGTTGAATGACAGGATAACCACAACACTCATCCTCACTTTACCTATGCTGGGTAAAGAATATACTTTTTCTGTGATTCATCCGGATTGGGGCTCAGAGTAGTTCTAGTGTAGGGGGGTCGAGAGGTTTCTTATTTCTCTAGGCACCTATGGAAACATGAGAGGAATTACCCTACTCAAGATACAAAGTTAACAGAAGTGGTATATTCCCAGATTTGTTGGAGACACTATATCAAGGGTGAGTGGTTTGTTTTATACATGGACAATAAGATCCTCCTGTACATATTTTCTAAGTGGTACATGAACCACTCGTAGAGGAGGTGGGTCTTGTAACTCCATTCATTCGACTTTGATATGAATTATACATTGGTAAATGGAAACATAATTACTGATGTGTTGTGACGAAAGACAATGAAAAAAGGGAGTATGTAAATATTACTATGAGTGGTGGATAATGTACCTCTTTATAGGCACGTAACTTTTTGTTTATGAGTCTCAGGTATGAGTAGCTCTGGCCTCAAAAAATTTTATACCCATTATTTTGTACTATATCAAGAATAATTAGTTATCTAATATGGAGGGATCCGTTTTGAGAGACAACTTATATGGTTGGGAGACACCATCATGATGGTATCGTGGAAGGGTAAATTCACATCTTTTCCATATTCAAGTATGGGTTCCTATGGGCTTGCGTGAGGAGATGATGAAATATTTTCATGCTTCTAGATGAGAGGTGCATCCTAGTTTTACAAGGATGTATCATGATATCTATAAAAAATATTGGTGATTAGGAATTAAGGCAGACATAGCTTGACTCATGGATAGATGTTTCACTTTTTATTAGGAGAAAGGAAAGAATTAGAGTCCATTAGTGTTTTTGTATCCTTTTCCCATCCCTGAAGAGAAATTGGAAGATATAACTATGGATTTTGTGATAGGATTACCATTGAAAATACACAAGAATGATGATGTATGGGTGATTTTGTATTGTATAACAAAGGTTTACCTCTTATTATCTATAATAGAGTCATTAAAAGTTAAAGAGATTCAAAATATTTATGTGCATGAGGTGGTTCGGTTGCACGGTGTTCCAAGGTGTATCATTTCATAAAGAGATTCTATTTTGACATCATGTTTATGGAATGGTATTTAGATGGAACCCGGATTGTAGGTTCTTATAATCACATCTTATCATCCTCAGATTGATAGTTAATTTGATTAGACTATTTATGTTCTAGAGAAAATTTTATGATCCTATGATTGGTATTTTGTGGTTCATGGGAGAAACATATGACACTCATGGATTTTTCATATAATATTAGAGAACAAGAATAGATCCTAATGGATCCTTTTGAGTATTTGTAAGGTAGGCAGTTTTGTTATTATCTTTATTACATGGAGGTAGGTGAGTTATCACTTGTGGGGCCTAGACTAATTGAGGAGACATCTAAGTAGGTTTGGTTGATCAGACAATGATTGGTGACCACATAGAGAAGTCAGAAATTATATACTGACCATTAGAGACGACATATAGAATTCAAGGATGTTAATTATATTTTCCTTCTAGTATCACCAATATTTGGGTAACATTATCTCAGTATAAAGTGAGTGCCTAAATGTTTTGTTTAGTTTGTCATAGTGCATAGGGTCGGTCCAGTGGAGTGTCGTTTAGCCCTTCAACAATTCTACGGTTCCATGAATGAATTATTTCACATGCCGCAACTTCGAATATATAAACCAAAATCTTCACATGTGATATAAATTAAATAAGTCAAGATTTTTTTGATGCATTCTTTAAGGATCCTCTGATATGGGTTATAGATCATTGTAATGAATATCTTTGGGGTAGGACTATAAAATTGGTTCGAGTATAGTGGAATCATGTTAGAGTTTTGGAGGAGTCCTAGAATAGGGTTTCTGAAATGTGAACATAGTGTATAGACTTGTTTTCTGAGACCTTATAGTGACATTTAGAGAAAATCAAGGATGATCCATTTTATGGTGGGTAGGATTTACGATCTAGTATTTTTTCACATACATCTCTCTCATTTGTTTTTGTTAATTATTCTTTCAAGTGACTTTTTCCTCTTCTTTATTCCATAGTGGTCATGTTTCATCATGGAAACATGTATCTTGAATAAATGTAGTCTTATGTTGTGAGGAAACTAGTAAAAAATATAAAGGATCCACATGTAGAGCCTTTGTGGGAAAAATGACTTAAAGTCCATAGATTTATGTATATTTTAATTAATGGATTGTGTTTATAATTGTTTTAATATTTACCTTGGTTTCTTGGTATGTTGAGAGGGTAAAAATGGGGTTTTGGTTATTTATAAGGAAAATTATCTTTAAAAATATTTGTAGAACATTTACCCAGCATGTAAATGGATTAGATACCAAGTAATGTTCAGGTTTTGTTAATAAAATAATCTAAGGTGATGGGTTTTTTTGGCGTATTGCATTAAAAATAATTACATTATTGGTAACTTTCTTATAGTCCATGTAATTCACCAAAATTATGTTTTAAAATATTTTGTTCGAATTATTTTTCCATTCATCTCACTACAATACTTCTCCTCTTGACCTAGGGAAACCCTCCAAGTGATTTTGGAGTTCCAACCTCTCTTCCATACATCCGGATAACACAACTGATCCCTTGTAAGTCCTTTTGGTTTAGTGCTTCCTTTATCTACTTTTTTTAAATCTTTTTTGTTGTAATACCTTGACCATGTTCATTTTTTGTTTTTATATTCATCATTTTTTATCTCAGAATCTCACAGAGCTCATCTACACCTTCTTCCCCATGAGTTTTTCCCTTTAGAAGCATTATTGAATTTCTAGTTAAAGGAATGAGGTCTAAATTTTATCCCTATGGTTTGATATTTTCCAAGTATTTGCAATAGTTTTATTGCATTCATGTAATGTTTGATTTAATTAATTAAATAATGAATGTGATTATTCCTTTGAGTCTATTAGATTCAATTGGTTATTGACCTGGATTATGGAAACACATTGGGTGCGAGAAACTTGAATATAATTGAATTTTTCATAGTATTAATGTGTGTCTAGAATGAAAAGATACCTTAAGTGATTGATTAATATAGAATCCCCATGTTATGGAATACTTCTGATTGATTTGGATATTGATCAATTTTGATATAAATTTAAAAAAGATTGAAAGACAAATTATAATTCTTATATTTAACCATTGAAGCTTATGATGTGATGTTGTGATATACATGCTATGTTTACATGTCTTTTTTACCTCACTGAAATGCTTGTATATCGGGAATATCCATAACACATGAACACATAGATTATATATTGTTGATATTAAGTGGGCTCGACCTAGTCTAATGTTGTAATGTTTAGAGTGAGTGTGCTCTACTCATCCCCATTCTATAATTATTATTGGGATTTTATCCAAATGTTATAATGCTTATAGGGATTTGACCAAGATTATTTCGATCATATAATGGTTATATTATTGTGGTTGGCTTGGTCATGATAAATTATTAGAGATATTTATGCATGACACTGAGGAAATTTATTTTTACCATGATTATATGGTTGTCATTGGAATGGTTTTGAGACATGATAAAAGATATTTTTGAACGGAACTAAAGTTTGTTTTAGTTGTATTTTTTATTGTTTTAATTAATTAATACAACAATTTATCTATTTATTGTATAGAATTCTTATTAGACTAGTTTTTTAGACATGTTGGTGTTGACCTACTGAGTTATCCTCACAACATATTTGGGATTATGATTGGTACCTGAGTACATTATGTGGATATAGTTTTGGACAAGGGAAAAGGACCTTCATGTTTTATTCGTTCTTTCAAGTTGTGTTGGATTTTGGAGGTGGGATTGACATGGGGTTCGAGACTAGGGACTTTTGAGTCTCTATTTTAGTTTCCTATAATTTAACTTGTATTGTTTCTAGCTCAAAATTTAGTTTCATTCCATCACACCATTGAATTATTAATTTATTAGTTATTATATTACTATGTTTTATTTTATTGTTAGTTTTTTCTATGTTTATACTCGGGTTTATTTCATTTATATGTCTTATTTATATTACAATGAAAATTCATAATAGAGGGTATAGTCTCATTACTATACATTTCACACCACCGCTGCTAGTCAAAATCTTATGGTGCATGGGGAGGCACACATGATATCTCAAAACCAACCCTTTTAATCCATGTTAGAGTGTTAGATCGGGGGATGTTAAAACTAATTCATATGATCATTGAAATGTATAGTATTATCTTTAAATGTTATTCTCATGTTCTCATACCCTTAACATCATGATTATTCTTACATATATCCTTTATCTACCCTTACTAAGTATCTGAGCTCCCACGTTCATAGGTTTCTTTTCCCCAGGTGATAAATAATTTTTTTGAGTAAGATTACTAAATGGGAAGATCATTATAGATGATGTATAAGATCTCTCAAAAAGAGAGAATATTGTGTTAAAAATTTCCAATGAAACTAAAGGATTATGTTCCTCATGCATATACTTTTGTAATGCGTTGAATATTCATTGAAAATGATGTAATATCCATGTTTATTAAGCATGGTTCACTGTAGTTGGTATCAAAGGGAATATTTTAGTCAACTATTGAAAACTTGGATGAGAAAATTTAGTGAGATCCATAGGGAATTATATAAGAAATTATATAGTTATTTATCTAAAGATAATCCTAATGATTCATAGATTTAAAATAAGTTGTCCTGATTTAGGCATCCTATAATTAATATTTCCTAATTATTTGGTTTTCTTCTCTGATAGATGTTCATCACACTATGCATTCTTATCTTAGTCAATATAGGGAACTAGAATAAACTGGGTAACATTGAATTTTTATGATGTGGAAAGAATTTCATTATGAAAATTTATGTCCAAAGTGAAAATATCATGATGATAATCAGAAAGGTGGCATGATTCTTGGTTATACTACAGAAAATAAAGAGACCACAGATGACATGTGGAAGGTATGAGATTTTCTAACATTATTTTCTACATTAAACATAAAAAGTATGATTAAATTGAGGCTATGGAATCTTAACAAGTTATTTATACTTAATATTCTAGTAGATGGGTATTAATGAATAAGATGATGAAACCCATGTACTGGTTTAAAAATAATGTTGGATGATTAAAGTGTATTTATATAGGAATTCAGGAATTATTTTATATGAATCATAATGTGTATGTTTTTCATTAAGGATTTCAAAATATATATTGAATGGTACTAATGACCAAGAAAAATTATTTAATGGAAATGTGATATTTTTATTAAGGATGTTAACCCATAATGTGTTTCTGATATTGAAAAAATTGTGTTTATCTTGGATAAAGAGATGATTGATATAGATAAAGTAAATTGGATAGTATTGATTAACTCGAAACTAATTATTGATTTGTTTAAAAAGTTTCCTATATTATCATGGTTTATGTTTATGACATTTTTTGGATTTAAAAAATATATCCATTAATATTTCTAATAAAAAATCAGGCATTTTTTAGCATGTTTTTATGGTAATTAAAATTATTACCATATTTCATGAAATACCATGATAAAAGTATTCAAATTTTTCATATGTGACAATAATGAGCTCCGTTATGATATATGGGGGATCAATGTTAAGATAATTTTGAGAAATTTAGTAACCTTATTTCTAAATTTCTTTATTTTCATCTTTTTAAAGGGTTATCAAGAAAACCATTGGTGGAATGTTTTAAGTGAAACTTCAAATGAGGGTTTAGATATTGAAGTATTATCTCACCATATGAGGATTTGTGTATATTTAATTTCATGTTATAACCCTTTTTTTGGGATGATAATTAGGGATATATGAAATGACTTATCATCTTATTCATGTATCTCCTGATATACTAGTAATCAAGGTATAACAAATCTATATTCATTTCATGGATCAAGATATGAAGTGAAAATTATTCAAAGAAGAACCTAAGGGAGAGATTTTTCTTATTAAATGGAATGAAATAAAGTAAGAGAAATTCCTCATGAAAATTATACAATTTTAGGGAAAAGGGTCTTCAAATAAAATTTTCTCATATTATAATCATTTTTGATGATATCTATGACATGTTTCACACCTCTTTGGTTTTTCGTTTTGTTGTTGTTAACATTACCTAGATTACACACTTTCTTATGATCAGTGATCTTAATCAAATTATATAATTATTTATGTGTTTCCTCAATGTCCAAATATGCACCTATATTCACATATATGGAAAACTAGTTATGTGATACCTTGGGTAACTATTATGATTCTACCTTTTCCTTTTAAACAAATTTTTAGTTTTCTTTTTTATTACGTGGGTTTAAATGAAATAAAAATTCAAGTATTAAACATTTGATAACCCATAAAAAATTTTAAGAAAATATTCATTGGGATGCGGGTAGAATTTAGCACCATGATATTTTGTGAGATATATTTTTTCAAAATAATTTAATCTTTTCGATGTTTTTCATTTCATGAAACACTAAATATAACATGTGTTATATGAAATTACCAAGTTATTATTTACTTATATGAAAAATAATTGCAATATAATGCTACAAGAAAAACATATATTATCTTAAGTTAGATGAAAGACCATGTTGGGATTGTGGTACATACAATTTCGAGTTCATTCAGTAACTTGTGTTATATGCAAGACTATGTTTTACCAAAATTTAATATATATTATTGGTATTAATATTAAAATATTATTATAGATGTCACCTTTATATAGTAATGGAAGTTAATAATATTATTAAATAAATTTTAAAACATTGGTTTACACATTTATATAAAATAAACCCTTTGTTTATTAATTAGTTTGAAACAAAAGAAGGAACGATTTGAAAACAAAGAAATTATTTTTCTAAGAAAACTATTTTTCTATGTTCAAAAACATTTTATCTCAATAAAATAAAATAAAAAAACTTTTTATGATAGTATTTAGTAAAAATTATAACTTATAAATTCAACCAGATGTTTTTACATTCATCCAATAATTTTGATATGCATAAAATATGAACAAATCATGTTTTAGGCATAAAAAGATGTATTATTCTAAAGGGCGCATTTATTTCATTTTAATGTAAGACTTGATTCAAAAATAAAGATGAATCTTTAATAATTTATATTTTAAAAAATAAAAATCATTTTTGAAATTGGAATATCAAAATTAACTTTTGGTAAATTTTGGATACTTTTTCAAGAAGTTTCTTTTTTGATAAATAGTGAAAACCCTGAATTTTAATTAAAAACTGTATTTTCATATAATTTATTTATATAGTTAGATTACATTTTAAATTATTTATAAAGTATAATTTGTCAAATTGTACATCAATAAATCCAATTTAGTCCATTTTAATGAATTTGAAATTGAAATTGGATATAAAAATAATTCAAAATTATAAACGTTATCATATTAAAAACTCATTATTTTGTCTCATCTATGGGGTTTTTTTCATTAATTTCTTCCAATTATGTGTTATGAATTTTTAATATGGATTTCATGTTTTTATTTAGAATAAAATATAATATATAATAATATCATCTTATTTTTCGACCAAAAAGAGTAGTCAATGTAATTAAAATTAATAATAGTGATTGTGGTAAAAATGAGTTTACTTAGTGGTTAAACATTAATCATAAGGGGCCAAATAACCCATAAAATTTTGAAAATTTTATTTTTTGACAATATTTTTTCCATTTTCAATATTTTATCTAAATTAGATCATTATTTTAGACACATGATGTAAGGGAGACCTCCCAATAGTGTTTATGTTTTTATATTCATAAGAATGAAACTCCTCCTCCAATATAAAATGGAAATCAACCCATCACTTATTCAAACCCATAAATCCATTTTTCTTTTCCAAAACCATCTCAAATAATCTTCCAATAATACTCATCTCAACCTAAAAGCCTCACTATGGGTAGAAATACAACCAAGGAAGGCCTTTGGTGAAAACGAAAAGGAGTTACGAGAAGAAGAGGTAACATTATTCTACCACTAGTAGAGAAATGGTTTTTAACACACCTATATTAACATCATTTCATCAATAATAATTTTAAAATACTTATATGGGGGATTTTATCATCAGTTATTTAGTATCCGACATTAAAAGTCTTTATATAAATCTTTTTATGTTGATTATTTAATATCCTTCATATAATGATATTAAAATTTTCATTTTCATGTCGGTTTTATAAGAAACGCCCTTAAAGGACCTCATGAAAGGGATTTTAGTTTGGTTTTATGTTAACCATCATAAAAATTATTAGAATTTTCATTTTTCATGTCAAATTTATGATAAACCAAGTAAAAAAATAACACAAATTTCTTTTTTCACATCAATATTTTTAAAAAATGATGTTACAAATGTTTAACTTCTATTTAATTTTCTATTATTCAATATGGTTGGTCTTATAGCTCAAACGATGTTACGAATCAAAATTTTTGGTCATTGGAAGTTGGAATTCACTAACACTTCATTTAGAGATGATCAACTTTCTATGTGCATAACATGTGATCTGTAAGTACTTTTTAGCTCCACAACCACAAAAATCGATGTTTTAGAAATAAAATAATTTTTTTAACATTATAAATGTTGTTTTTTTTTGAAAAAATGAGGTTAAAAGTGATATTTATCATCGGTTTTTGAAAAAATAACGTTCAAATTCGTCATAGAATACTTTTAATGTCGATTTGTTAAAAAATGACATTAAAAGTAATTTTCATGTATGTTTTTAAAAATATAATGTTATTAATGTCGACTTTTTTATTTTATTTCAAAATATATTATTTTAGTGGTTGTGGAGATAAAAAGGACTTACAGATCAAAAGTTATGGACATTGGAAGTTGACAATATCTAAATGTAGTCTTATGAAATTTGAACTTCTAATGATCATAACTTTTGATATGTAACTCCGTTTGAGCTCCAAGACCAGTAAAATTGAAACTTAGGAAATGAGATAAATGCTTAAATAAATAGAATTATTTATTTGAAAATAAAACATGAAAAAATTATTTTAACATCGGTTTTTGAAAAAATGAGGTCAAAAGATAGTTTTTCACATCGGTTATCATAAAACCAATGTGAAAATTTAAACTTTTATTATTTTTTAATGATGGATATCATAAAAACAACATGAAAAATGAAAATTGTAATATTTTTTCATGAAGGTTATCATAAACTGGCATGAAAGATTAATTTAATATCCTTCCAATGCGTATTTTGAATTTTTTTATAGCGCGACTTAAAAATTATCAATTTCCACCTAAATTTTATAATATCGTGTTTTCTTTTACCTTGTAATTAATATTTTTTTAACAGTATACATATATTAATTTCAGGAACAATTATTTCAATCATCATTGTTCTACTGACTCGACTCGTTTAATCTTCATCATCAATCCAATATTTCTTATTTCAGATATCTTATCATGGTATTTTATTTATTTTTCCATGATTAATTTTTATGATTAGTTTTTTTAATTGATATAAAAATTAATAATTCTTCTTTTATAAGTATTAATAACACTTTTTTTTATCATGGTAAAACTATAAAGATTCCATCAGATTCTAAAATTGCATATAAGTCAAAGCTTTGGTTACCTCATGAGATCTTTCGTTAGAAGAAAATTATATCCATTATGACTTCAAAAACCTTGAATGTTATGTAATAGATTTACGTTTTTTTTTCTAAATTTTCTATGGTTTCAATAATTTTTATTTTTATAAATATTCTAATTTCCATGTATGGATTAAACCAACATGAAGAATATATTTTAAAACAACTATTTTTCACATTCATTTTTTAAAAACTGACGTAAAATACCTATTTTTCCTGTCATTTTTGAAACAACTGACATTAAACACCTATTTTAAAATCAATTTTTTTTAAAAATGTGAATATAGGTATTTCACATTAGTTTTTCAAAAATGGATGTGAAAATTATATTTTTCACAACCCTATTTTAAAATAAATTGATGTTAAGATGGTCTTTCACGCTGTTTTTAAAAAACTGACATGATAAATATTAAAAATTAAATTTATAAGGTTGTATATAATAATTGAAATTAAAAAAATATTTACAATGTCACATTAATAGATTTCCCTTCTATAAATGATATTAAAAATGTAAAAAAACCTATGTAAAAAACCTATTTTTGTACTATTGAAGGAGTAATTTTGTTTTATTTCTTTCTCTACACCTTCAATTATTTTTATATCAAGATTATATAACAAAACTAGTGTCATAAATATAAGTAGATTTTTTTATTGTAATGGTATGACTTACAGCTTCACACACTTCCATCAAATGTGATATGCAATCATAATTCGTGTGTACTGAAGACTACCACCTCATGAACCGATATCATTCATTCTTCCATTACCATCTATCATGGTTGGAAATAATGATGGAATTAATATTTTTCTATGTTATATATGATATATATGATGTATTTTTTCTTACAAAATTATTATATAACAAATTCCGTCATGATTACCATTTTTTGGGAAAACGATAACTTCATTTTTGGAGGTGTGGACTACCACCTCCTCAAACTGATGTGATTCCTTCACACTTTACATTGAGTGTATTAATGATGAGTTTACTAAAAATATGTGATATATATGAGATAATATATATACAATAAATTTAATATATATATATATATATCATGTAGTTTTATTTATTTTAGCATATGACCTGAAAATGGGAACATCGTTCATGCATACGTACGGATTACCGTCTTCATGTATAGTGTATTTGATTTCATATTTCATTCTTTTATAAATTATATAAATACAAATATTTTAAATAGATATGATGTTTATATCATGTTTTACATTATTCAAATAATTAAATCATGATATAAGTAAGCGTATCAATAGTAACATATCAACACTTATATGAAAATAAAGTGGATATTAACTGAAATGTAACTTTAACATGGAATTTTTAATTAACATATAATATAATTTCATAATAAAATATTATATTGAATAATATATAAGAATATTATTCCATTGAATATTTATAATATAATTATATTTATTATATAGGATGATAGAAAATGCACAAAAAAAATCCAGGCTTAATTTAATGGCTTTCTCGTGTCACTTTTATTTCTGTGAAACATATGCTATATTCACAACATATTCTTCTTGTGTGATGTATATACTAACCTATGAAATTTTATATCATGAATTTATTTTATTTAATGATATTAAATGTTTCAATTTAAGTTATTCTTTCATGAATCTCATGATTCAAAATTTATTCAAGTAGTAAGGGGATTTCTTGAATAATGGTTGTTAGATATAATTGGAATTGGAATTTGGTAGGATTTTGAATCAACAAACAATTCCCCTTATGTGTTGTTTTCCTTCCTGAAGGCTCTCCTTACCATTGCGGTGACTTTGGGGGGGAGGGTTCTTTGTCCCTTTATAGATCTCCATTACCCTACTCGGCTTCCAAATGTAGGCCTCCTCTATCCCTGTTTTTCAAAGATTCCCTATCTCAGAATCTCACCCCCCCCCCGATTTGCTTTGATGATCTCTCATAAGTTTCTCTAGGAATTTCTTATCATTTTGAAGATGGGTTTCTGGCTCTTGATATTTATGCTGCATATTTTCATTTGGCTTATGAGCATCTACAATGTACTCTAGTTGAGAAATTTGGGATCAATAAACCCCCTCTCCCAGTGTTCCAATTATTCATCAGTTCATGGAGGCTAAGTTCCCCATCTTGGGTTTTATTTCTTGATCAAAAATATTTTTGCATCGTGATGGCCTCATGAGATGACTTCATTTCAGCCTGGTGTAACAGCCCCCAGTCAGTTGGTCTCTGGCATTTATAAATTTTTTTTGTCAATGGATGTCCATATTGGTAATGATTTCCCACTAGAAGTGAGTTTGTATTTATCTTCCGGATTCTCCTTTACACTCCATGAATCCTAGATTTCTTTGTGGCATCGAGAATTCTCTATGGCCCTTCCTTTTTTATGAAAAGTGGTCCATTCATCTTGAAAATGCTGTGAAATCCTGAATTTATGTTGAGATGGATCTTTCACTTCCTATCCCATCAAAGATGCTTTTTCATGTCAAAAGAATGCCTATTTGGTCTCAGAAAGTTTTGTTTCCTTTCCCACATAGATTTCTCTCAAGATGTCACCTGAAAGGGAATGCATCTTCTGAATGTAGAAAATTCAGAATTCTGAATATAGGTTTATAGCAGGAGGCCTTTCACAATAGCTTTAAGATTTCTTCTAGGGTGTCTGGTGGTTCTCCTTGCCATCTCGAGTTGGATCCTAGAGATAAGGGAAAGGGTGTTCTTTTTTAACCCTCCTTCATAATTCATAAAGATTCTTCTTCCTTGTTGAGTCTCTTCCTAGTGAAGGCGGCTTCTTGAAGCTTGTATATGGTTCCCCTTAGTAATTCTGGTGCTCTTGTGGTTCCAGATGCTAGTTTGAATCAGTCCCTGCAGATATGTCCACCCTTTCCCAAGGCTTATTCCTTTAGTTTTCATGACTCCCCCTACATGAATCTGATTTCGATCAGAGAATTGGATCTTGAATATCCTATTGATCAGTTTGAGTATTCTCAGAATATTTCTTCTCCAGTTGTTCTCTCTCCTTCTTTTCAAAACGATGTGGTTCTCTTGCCTCTCCCTCCCTCAGTCAGCTGCCCTGCTACTCCAAAAGTTCAAGTGTCCAGAATGTGTTCTCCTGCCTCTTTATCTCCCTCTTCTTTTTATGCAGTTTAAACCCAATCCCAGTCAAGATCCAAATCCAATTACATATCATCAAGAATTTTTTAGGGCCATGAGAATTTGCCTATTGCCAAGATCTTCTTCCATCAATGATGAATCTCTTCATTTGGAATCCTCACAACATATGCTCTCAGGTAAAATCATACTTCATCTCCAAAGAATTCCATCATAATTTTGTTTCTATGGTTGTTATATTTGAACTCAAATAGAATCCTTCTAAAGTCTTGGAATTTTCATATTTCATAAGAGTGTCATAATTTCTATCTAGATTACCTTTTGATTCTCATATTTGGTTATTGTATAAATCTTGGATTTTAGTTGACATGATCTCAGTGTCCAATAAATTTATCAATATAAATGTTTTTGTGGGAGCTCGTTCGATAATTCTCTCAATTGTTTATGATAAATGTGATTCTCAGTATAGAGTGACACTTTGGAGTGACTTGAGTGTCTTCAACCTAGAATATTCTCCTTGGATGGTTGGCAGATACATCAATATTATGGCTTGTATGGAGGATAAAAAAGGTGTTTTCCTCTATCTAAGAAGTGCTATCCAAGAATTCTTGGAGTTAATAATATGAAAGGGCCTTAGGGATGCTGAATTTTGTGGAGACCCGTTTACATAGTGTAATAATTAGTGTGGAGCTTAACATTATTAGAGTCATCTTGATATATGTTTCGTGAATATCATGACTCTTTATTTCTTTCTAATCATCAAGGTCTCTCACTTGGTCAGATGTCTCTCGAACCACTCTCCTCTTCACATTGTTATACCTTTGAGTAGTTTCATTGAATATTTATTCCATTTTTTCTCTACTTGGGAAGATAATAAAGAATTTTTAGACATCATCAATACCTCCTAGAATTAGTCAGTTGGATGTAAACCTTGTATGGCCCTTCATAATAAAAATAGGCATCTCAAAGGGAATATTTGATCCTAGGTAATGGTATTCCTTCACATGATCAAGAAATAAAGGAGCTTAGTAGGGAAAATCCAGATTTTGGAGCTGAGAATAGAAAATATTTGGGCTGATGATGTTCTTGGTGCTGTGAGATCCAATAAGGATCATTTAGAAGAGTTGTTTTTTAAATTTTAGTGCATTTATCTTGAAAAGTCAAGGATTATGTGTATTCATGGAGTACATAAAGACCCCATCTATTTTCCGGATTGTCTCAAAGAAAAACATAGATACTTGGTGACTAATATAATCCAAAAGGATGGGTCCTACACTAATTATAGGGATATTGTAGTTTATATGGTGTATGCCTTCTTCAGGTCACTTTTGGATTCCCCTAACCTGAGTATAGATGTTGGTTATCCTAGTGTCCCTTCTATTCTTTTTTATCTAATCCCCAACATCATGTCTCATAATGTGAATGATATATTGAAAGCTATTTTAGGAGGGGATGAAATTCATGAGGTCGTTTGGTATATGAATTCATACGTTTCTCTTTGTATGGATGCTTTCTCTCCATCATTTTTCAAATCATCATGGGTTATAGTGAAGTAGAATCAGATCAGTGCAGTGTAAGATTTTTTCTATGGTGTGAATGTACCATGGGTAGATTTTTCTACTAATATTGTTCTGGTTCCCAAAGATAAAGAACCTCAATCTATGAACCAATAACATCCTATAATCTTGTGAAATTTTCCCTATAATACTCTAGTAGGTGTGCTTAACAATAGACTTCGACCCCTTCTTCCAGGTTGGGTGGCTGAGGAGAAACATAGTTTTTTGAAATGTAGATCTATCCATGGGGCCATTTGCATAGTTCAATAAGTCATTAGTGACATCAATATTAACATATTTGGTAGTAATGTGGGTATTAAACTCGATATGAGAAAATCATAAGTTTGAGGTGAATGAATATTCCTCATCCAGGTTCATCAATGAATGGGATTTTATGTGTGGGCCATTAATATCCTTTATGGTTATTTTCGTTCTCCTTGGGTGTCAACGTCTTTCATGGGAAAATATTTTTTTATCTTAAAATTCATCAGAGTACTAAGGTAGTGATACCCTCTTTCCCCCTCCCTATTTATCATTGCTCAGGATTCCCTTAGCATGTACTTTAATCATTCCATTGAGATTGGAAAGGTTCTCCCCTTTCGTAAAATGCATAGGAATATAGGTCTTTCTCATCTCATTTTCACTGATAAAACAATTATTTTTTTAATGGTATTATAATATCTATGAAGGGGTTAATTAATTGCTTGAGGATTATAGTTCATGGAGTAGTGAATTTTTTAACCATGAGAAAGGAATGTTCTTTGTTTCTAATAGATGTTCCGAGAGGAGGTTAATTGTGCTAGAATACAGTCTTGGTATGCACAAAGGCTCATTTCCTATGATCTACTTGGGTGACCCTCTGTATCTGAATGATCTTATTATTAAGAATTTTGATGTGGTTGTTGAAAAAATTATGTTTTGTATTCTCAATTGAAAAAATAGATTCCTTTCAATTGGTTGGTGGACCACTATGATCATTTCCATCCTGTCTTCCATTCCTTTCCATATCCAGTCTATCATAAACATTCCAAATAAGGTTATTTAAAACATAGAGAAGACTTTAAAATAATTATTATGGGATGTTCACCTGGAAGGAAGGTTCCTTTGGGAATCTTGGACCAACCTTACTAAACTTGTTATGGAAGAAGGTATTAACTTCCTGATAATTTTAAGATCCATGACAGGACCGCATGCTAAACTGTACTAGAAGATTGTTGAGGGGAAATATTTTTGTGGTAAATATATATAGAATACCTATGGAATAGATGGATGTCTCTCGAGATACAATATCTCAAGTGTTCCGAAGTTGATATAGCCTTATATCCCTATCCTTCAGTATTATTCTCATTGGATTATTGGCAATGTAGTAGTGGGCTATTGGCCCCAGAATTGGTCTGGGTCAGTTATGGGATTCTTAAACTATCCTTCTCTATATATCAATTTCATAGAATCCACTATTCTCCCTATCCTCATCAACTCCACCTTGGATGTTAATCAGAGGATCATCTTTGATAGAATAATGTTGACTAATGACCAGGACCACTGTGTTTTCATAGGATCTGTTGTAGGTACATTTAATATTAATGAATTTATTAACATTCAATCTGTGACTTCTCTTTAGGATCTAGAAGGATATTTTATATGGTAGAAGGAGATACCATTGGAGTAATTATTTTTATTTTTGGAATGTCGGTAAGAATTACTTTCCAATCGAGGATAACATACAACTGTGAGGAATTAGTCTGGAATCTAAATGTTGTTATTATTGAAAGTCAAACTATAAGTCCATGGCTCACTTATTTGTTGACAGTGATTGGGAGAAGGATATTTGGGGGAAATATGGTCAGTTGAATGGGAATCCTACTAGTGTGAATTAAACTGAGGATTTTCTTCATAGCTGGTTCCAGGGAGAAGAAAAACCAGGTTCTCAACAGAAGGCCAGGGTGCTTATTTATACTGTTGGGTGTTGGGTCCTTTGGTCTCCTAGAAACTCAGTGCCACCTCAGTACCTACTTGTTTCTAGCATGAACATGCTCTATAGAAACATATCATTAGTTATAGAATACATCATGCTATGAAAGGACTCAAAAAATGGTCCTTATCTCTTGGCTCATAGGCCCTCGGTTCCCTCATCCAATAGTATCAGTTCTTCTCATGGTCATTGGGTCAAGTGGAAGACTCCCTGCTTAGGTTTCAAGCTTAATACTAACGGGTCATGCTATATGGGGTTAATGTGTAGAGGTGGAGTTTCAAATATCGCCTCAGGTTATTTTTGGTGGATTTAATAGATTTCTTTAGTAATGGGGATTCTATTCAAGTAGAATCCCATTCTATTTTTACAGGTTTTCTCCAATGTCACAAGAAGAATTTTTCTATCAGAGAGGTCAAGGTTGAATCTCTGGAAAAATTTTAAGTCTCTTTATGAAAAAATTCATATTCCTTGGAGTATTGAATATTCTATGACAAGGTGCCAGTGGATCTTGGATATTCACACATAAATCCTTCATAATTATCAAGAGGGTAATATGGTGGTTGATTTACTTACTTCTACAATGTATATGGAAGATCATATCTTTGTTTTTTTAGTCTTGGGTCCTTTTTTCAAAGGGATCCAAATTTTTATGAGCTGATTCAATTGTACTTGACTCATTTAGACTCCCTAATTTCCCCTTTTTAGGATCTTCTGGCCAATATCTATTAATAAAATTAAATGTCTTTTTGTGTGAGTAAGGGGATTTCTAATATTACTTTTATTTTTATGAGACTTATTCCATATTCACCACTTGATTATTTTGTGTGTTGTATATACTAACCATGATTGTATTATATGATTTGTATCCTTAAATATGGGGCTATTTACATATCCATTTTATGACATATCTTTCACAACATTTATGGTTCAAAATTTTCCAAATCAGTAAAGTAATATTGTCTCAATTTTCCTTCCTTGAGACACATGCCATGTTATACACCTATATTCTCCTATGAGGTGTATATACTTCCATTTTACAAGTTATATCATGAATATAATTCTTTTCATTATATAATAAGATTCATTTAATTTTATTATTTCATGGGGATTAAGATTCAATGTTACCCTAGTGGTAAAAATTTATTTCTATGATCTCATTGTAAATCATAATTTTTTATTATTATTCTTCCATTGATTAAATATTATGATAAATACCCCATGAACTCTCGTGTATTTTCTTATCCCATGGTCATTCATGAAATATTCAAGTAATGGTATAATTTTTCTACTCAATGATACCTAAGATGATTTAGAAGGTTTTTTTTATGAAAATCTAAATTTATCTCTCTCTTCGATCAAAAATATGTGTTATTTCGAAATAATGTTTTATAAAAATGTTTAAAAAAGGTTTTAATATTATCCTATGAAATTTAAATTATACTTTTAACCATGTTTTAACTTAAAAAATTGGTTCTAAAAAATGATTTTTCTTGTCATTTTATGATCGATGCCCTATTGTAATCATTTTTTAGAAAAAAGGAATGTTTGGCATGTAGGGATTTATTTTCCCTCATGACTGTAATTTTTTTATCCTTATTGTGTATCTTTTTTAGGTTATTTTCAAAGAAATTTTTTTTAGAATGTTTTATATTTAAAGAAGTGTTCTTTCAAAGTGTAAAGGATATTTTACTCAAGAAATGATTTAAATAATTTTTAAAGATTACATCAGAACTTCTCAATGTGGTTTTCAGCGAAAAGGATTTTGAAAAATGTTTTATGATTTTAAAAGAAAGGATTATTTTCTTAAGAACAGTTCCATGTGGTATTTAAAAATCCTTCTCCATATAATATGACATCATTTAATATAGTTTAATCTTTACTAGAGATATAATCTGAAGATTCCATTCATATTCTTTCTCTGAATGGTTTATGTTTTGATGGAAAGTTGTTTATAGAACCCATTTCTATTCCATGAGTATATAACGTTTGAAATAGATTGACATAAAACCAATTTATTTCCCATGGTTCAATCTTGTTATGAAAGAATAATTGTTTTTCTGTGTTTTTATGATGTTATTTGAGATATTTTTTCTTTATTCATGTTGTTTTTCGTAGACATTTATTGAATGATGTGGTGGCCCATATAGCATTGGGTAACCCCATTATAGCTATATAAAGGAGGGGCCCAGATAGCACTGGGTAATCCTATTATAGCTTATATAGTGGGGTGGCCCAAATAAAACTAGGTAATCTTATTATAGATTTTATGATGGGGTTACCCAAATATCTCCTAGTATTCCCATTAAAGCTTATAAAATGTGGTTTCCAAAATAGAGTAGAGTAATCCCTTTATAGCTTATACGATGGGGTGTCCCAAATATCACCAGGTAAGCCCGTTAGAGATTATATGATGGGGTGTCCCATATAGAATTGGTTATTACCTTTATTACTTATATGGTTGGGTGGATTAGATAGAACTCTAATTCATTGGGTAAAGATTTATATCTCATAAGATAATGATTAGAACAAGCTGATGAGCTTGATCCACTATGGTAAGAAGGTATAACCTAATATACTATAGGAAAAGGACTGCGACTAGGTATGGTGTTGTTTCCTTCCTAATATGAATATATCCCATTAAGTACCCTGAAATGTTTTGTAAATGATCCTTCAATTATATGTAATTACTTTAAATTCATATGTGCATTCCATAAATTCCATTTCACATTCCTATGTTATTCTTAAATGGATTATGTTCATGATTTCCTTATGATTAAATTCATATGAATTGTGAATCCTTATGCCATGACTCATGTATATGATCTTTGTTATGTAGGGTATGATCTTAAAAGGTGATTCTCATATTATAATACCCTTATAATCATGATTATTCTTACACATCTACCATGTATGCCATTACCGAGAATCTGATCTCACCCTTTCTTATGCTTCCTTTCCCCATGGTATAAAGAAAAGAATTTGGTAGGAATACAAAACGGGGTTATATTTATGGAAGAAGTTGAAGATATTTCAAAAATATAGAATATTGTGTTTCATGTTTCCAAAGACAATAAACTATTACTGTCCTTAGGTATATAATTTTTTAATTTGCTGAATATTTATCTAAAATGATCAAATATCCATGTATATAAAGCATGGGTTTCAATATCAAGGCACGAAATATTTGGGTAATTCAAGTTGAGAACATCCTAATGTTCCTTTAGGAAGGATTTATATACCTATTAGTCTACATAAGTCATGGTTTCACTAATAAAATTGGGGAATGGATCATCTTTTATACCTAGATTTATTTCTATGAGTTCATTAACAATGGTAGAGACACCATCCCCAAATGATTGAAGGGAATCCCAACATTCTTTATCCTCTTCCTCTTCCTCCTTCTCCCCTCTTATACCTTTTCCTTATTATTAGGGGAAGTATGTGATGAATATATTTTCTTATAGTAAGGGGTGGATTTAGTATTTTTGAAATTTTGAAGTTGAAGCAGCTACTTCCAGCCTGACTAATGATGTGGGGTCCCTTTGAAGATCCAAATAGAAGATGATGGATAAAGAATGAGAATTTCAATTTTTTATTAATGTGACAACCTTTTCTAACCCATATAATGAATCATGTATTTTTAAAATATCAAGTGATTGAATGATGGAATTTTAACCTAATATTCTATCATTGTTTATAGGGTCGATGAATTCTCTATATTTTGGGTATATTTTTTATGAATAATGTCATTAAATTGGATGAATATGTACCTGAATTTGGACCCACCTCTTCGATCTGATTGATGGAAATCACATAATCTACACTAATTTACTTGAATGGATTAATTCAGGTCATTTATATACAATTTGGGGTATTTATTTGAGCAAAATTGTCAATAATTGGATTTTTTCTTCCCTATGATAAAATACTGCATCAAAATATTGTTATTCAAAGGATTTAAATGGGGATTTATAACCATGAAATTTCCCAATTTGACCATGAATGCAATATTTAATCCATCAGTTGTATGATAAAGTAATGATTTCATGATGATGCGACCAACATATTCCCAGAAAAATGTTTAAGGTCACATCTTTTCAAACAACTAGGAATTCGGAGTTGAATAAGAGATCCCCGAACTGAGTCATGAGTTTTATTTCAGTGACAATAGTTTTTTAATCTTATTATAATCCTATAGCAGTAATGTCTATGGGTACAAGTGGGACTCATTGAATCCCAATTGACGGAGTGTTTCGGCCAGAATGAGGTTGAATCCTTAGCCATTATCAACGAGGGATCATCGAATATCAACACCATTTATCTTACCAAAGACATTCGAGGGTATGATGTGTCCCTTTATAAAAAAATAAATATATTGGTATATAGAGGATATGATCATGTAACATTCAAAAGGATATTTCTTTGATTGATATACTTTGGAAGAATAAACTTCAACCTCAAATTCTTGAATACTTGAAAAAGCTTCTATGACTAATTCTCATAGGTATTTTGATAGACTTAAGGCATCCAGGATCAATAACCTGTCTGAAACCATGGAAATTTTATTTTAAATTTCATACTTCTAGGATAAAGGCCTATGAATCCCAACATGGGGATGCTATTTTCTAGGGACTTTAGTAACTGAAGTACTTTATGTAGGTAGATAGACCATCAAAATAAGGGTTGAAGGAACTTTTGTCTTCAGTTGGTTAGGTCAGCTTGGTATGCATGCACGTCGAGGTTGATTTGGTGAGGGTATACCCTCTAGTGGATCTTCCAATATGATCAATTCTAGGAAAACTATAACTTATGTGGGTGGGGGATCTTTCTTTCTCTCACTAATCTAATTGGATTAATATCCCAATAGTTTGGGCCGCATAGATAGCTCGAGTATGGACATAGGAAGAGATTTGATTTATACCACGACCACATCGTTCCCTATTACTTTAACCTTTTTTGAATATTCTACCTGTTCCCTAGTAGTATTTAGTGAAATCAGTTTCATAGTCAAACTCACTATCTGATAAGGGACCGATTAAGTAAATAACATTAACAGATCATAAAATCAACTCCTCATCTGATGAGGACTTCGTCTAGCAGGTTGAATCTTATGGTACTCTTTGGTGGGATTACACTCGTGCTTATGGGACTATGGGAATGAATTCTGAGAGATTCAAATCCAACATCTACCTATTTATAGGTTCATATTCCTATTTTTTCTTCTTCCTCTTTGATCCATCTCTTTTCATGTAATATTGGGATTTAGAAGACTATTGAGCCGATGTAGATGACTATTCTAAATTGAAAGTAGACAGGGGTAGCATGGGCTACTTCAACTATGCTCATAGGATAAAATGAGTCTGATTGACCATATTTCTAACCAAGAAAACAATTAACATGTGTATACCCTTATTTTTAACATCCTGACATTCTTTCTCCCCCACCAGATTGGTGGAAGAAATGCAATCTACTTGCATAGATGGCTTGCCCAACTTCACTTCCCCAGAGTCCATCATATTCCATAGGATTTCTATAAAAACAAAATATTCCTAGATAGTGTTCCACAATGATCTATTTAAGGGAAAATAATTTGGGGTATCTTTTTCACCATCTAGGTTAGGCTCCTTGGGCTTTGGAAACATGATCAATTTGTTCTCCATTGTTGAGATAAAGTATCCAGGGAGTGGTCTATTTTGAAAAGAATAAAATATGTTCTTCATATCCTCAAATTATTTCTAAATATACTCCCTTTTATTGTCTTGATGATGTGAGAATTTTCACTGATGTTTAGGAGTAGGGACTGCATGATATAGTGCAGGATTTAGAGATGGAGTGAGTCAGAGTCCAGCATAAGTGTAATAGTAGAAACCTCTACTTCCCCATTATCATTACATGATCTAATGAACTTACTTAGTAATTATCCTTGGTTTGTTTGATGGAGATTTCAATTATTTTAGAAAATTGTATAAAATATCCTAAACCCCTCATGTATATTTCATATGAATGCGTGGTGTGTGCAACTCATTGTGAAAATTATCTATACAGTTGAACAAAAAATCTTATTGAGGAAGTTGTAGGCTTAAGGAGTATATCAACCCCTTCCACTGAGTAGTGAAATTTGAAGCCCTCTCATTCTCCCTTTTTTTCTATTTGAGAGTTCATGGAATTTTTTCTTCTACTATATCAAACTGAATTAAAGGAGAAACATTTGACAGAGATTTTCCCACCATATAATTGAACGACCTAGAAAATTGGTGAACCATACAATGTATGACCCCAACAATGTCTACACAATGAACCTTAGTTTCACTACTTCTTATAGTTTATAGGTCCTTATAATTGGAAAAATAAGGATTGAAAATGAACTGAATGCTACGTTGGGTCCCCAAAACCATTGAAATTTAGAATGGTAAGTTTTCCAAAGTCCAGCTTGTAAAGATTTGGATAAACCCATTCAAGGAAAGTCTTTATCTCCATATGTACCAATGAAAAACCCTCATTCATAACATTCCATAAATCTATTATTGAATCAATTTTATTGATGAGTCCTTGGGGAATGTCTAGGTATGTAGGATTTGGAATAGGGATAAATGAAGGTGGGACCAATTACGGCATCCCTACTGGTATCCTTTATACGTAACCTATAACAACTCATACATTTATTAATGAAAATACCTCATGATCTAATTAAATGTATGATTATGTAAAATGGTTATATAAAATTTATTTAATTCCTTGGTTTTATGTTTTTGGATTTTAAAATACCATTAATAATTTTTACAATTGCTAATATATCCATTGAACAGTGATCACATGATTAGTATAAATATAGGTCTTTTACAAATACAATTTACTCAGACAAAGGAAGTGATGACCTCATCTAGTAGAATTTCTCCATACGAAGCCCATTTTTTGGAGCTCAAAAAGGTGGTAGTGTCAATAGGATTTTCTCTTTACCAATCCCAATATGAGCTTCAACACGTTAAGCTTGAACAGAACCACTTATAGGAGAAATGAAAGAAAATAGAGATTACCACCCGAGCAATATTATCTGAGCCGCCCCAAGAGTTTTTAACCATCACACACCTTACCCTTAAGTCTTATGTTGGTGTTATAAGGGTTTATGTAACAAGTCCCTATCACTATTATTATGTGAATTATTTTTGTATATAATAAATAATATAAATTCACTTTATTATTGTTACTTTGTAAATGGGTTTTAAAGCACAAATAGTATTTTTAGTTAAATATTCAATTATGAAATCTTTTTTGATGAATTAATAGATTATAAAATTAAATAATAATTTAATAAAATATTATTACTAAATTACTTTTTATTAGATATAAATGATCGTATAATTTTTATAAATACAATTGTAATTTTTATTATGGTTTGAAATCTTTTTTTTGTCAAAACCCATGAATTTTTTATAAATGTCAGTTTTTATTTTAAAAGTAAAAATTCACATATCTAGAAAATTATTTAGATAAAAAGAATATTAATTTTTTATTCAGAACATTGAAATTATCTACTGGTGAATTTTTCATAATTTTCTGAGATAGTCAAATTTATGGGTTAAAATTAAATACTGTTTAAATATATAATGTGTTTTTTGACATCATAATGACCCAATAGTGATGTAATATAATACTATAAAAATTATTTTCGGCCAATATATGTATTAATTTTAAAATAATGTGAATTAAGATTTGTTTTATTAATTTTATGGTGCCTTAGTGGACCCTCCAAGACTTAACTTTTTAAAATGATTTCTTTGAGAGTGTGACTCACCTCCACATAAGCAAGCCTAATATTTTAATAATTTTGGACATTGGCCTTATAAAATTATTTATTCCACTCATATTTTGAAAAATAAATGTTAAAAACCCATGGGTAGGTTTGTGGGTTTGATTAGATTAATGTGTAGTGTCCAAAACCTAAATAATAAATAATTCCCTCTCTTTCCCTATATAAACCAACTAAAGCTCCCACTTCACTTCACTAGAATCTCTTGGATAACGTCCCTACCCTACCATACACTTTTTAAAATCCTCCCAAGGTTCCCCAATCTACAAATAATCCTCTCTCAATCCCCACCCAATCCTTTGGGATCACACTTTCAAGTAAGGGATTTCTTCCTTTCTCATTTTTTTCCATGTTTCTTTATATTTTTATACCATTGTATCATCAATTAAAAAAAATTGGTTTGATTTTTAACCCCCCATACTTCCATAATTATGTTTTAATAATTATATACCTCTTTCTCTCTCATTAATTCCTCCCATGTACACCCGATACCATGCCGAAATTTCTTAAGGAATTTCTCTCTACTCATTTTTATTCAAGAAATTATTTTATATTATGCACTTAAATTCCATTACATATGTTGGGATATTATGTTCCATTACCCCCTTACTTTCCATTTCATTAATAAATGACTATATACCTCTTTCTTTCTCATCAACCCTTTTTAGGATTTCTATTTGACGTCTTAATGTTTCCAAAGTTACTCCAAAATCTCCCATGTCAAAATCATCGTGTAAGTGAATACCATACCCATTTCTATATCAAGGGTACTAACCTTTATTCACATATAATTGTTGATTGAGGAATTAAATTTATTTATTCCACATCTATTATTCTTGAAATAAATTATGATGTTTAATGAATCCATGTTTTATGATCTATGTGGCACACTTATGCATGAAATGAAAAGACCATAAAGGGTGTTCCCAAATAGCAATCCAATACATTGGGTAAAGATTTGTATCATGATACATCTAGTTAAATGAGGGTTTAATATTTATAATTCAAGTTAAATGAGGGTTTAATCATTCTCCATGTGCAATGAGCCTTTGTTCATGCTAATATCATGTGAAATGGTGTTTCCACACTTCCATGTTATGATAATAATGCTATATCTTGACTTCATGTTCATATTTCTCTTATGATCCATTGATATTCCTATTTCCTAAAATGTATTGTATTATTCATTTTATGCCTTTTTAATCCATTACTAGGCTTTATATCTCACCCTTTTCTTATGCATGTCCTTAGGTTATCCCATCCAATGCTATGTACTAAGGATTGTTGTAGTCATGTAAAAAATGTTTTGAATAAAGGTGGTGTATTTTATGTTCTAAGTTGTTATGTAATGTAACTTATTTCCAAAGACACTAGACATATAAATCCTTAGAGTTGTTTTATGTGTATGTTTATTTAATAAATCATGATTATGTGAGTAATAAAGATCATGGTTCTTATAGTTGTTATAAGAGGAAGAGTTTAGTTATTTTTGGGATTAGGATTAGAAAACCCTAGTTAAAGCCTTGGGGATAAGAATAAGTATAATAAAAACATCCATAAATTTTTTTGAGTATATATTAAGTGTTTTATTAGGAAAAAAATCTCTATTTGGATATGAACATGTAGAGGTGGCTCTAGCACACATATATCTAGGGGTAAAACCCGAAAACACCACTTTGATCTAGACTCGAATAGGAATGGGTGCATTACTATTGGACTTGAAAAACTCTTGGTTATGAAACTCTCAGGGGATATTCTTTGGTAATTAATATGATTATAATGAACCATTATTAAGTGAATTAATAAAATTACACTAATAATATATTTTGGGTAGTAGATCATGGATAACATAGATTGAAGCGTATAAATTCATAAGACAAGGAAATAAAAGTAATTTATAATTTATCCATTTTTTCCTTTGGATTACCCTTTATGTGTCAGTCCTAATTTTATTTTTATTCCCTCAAATTGCCGGTAATAGCAGGACTGGGGATAACAACTAATGTGAAGATCAATGTGATCACTATTCTACTGAGATGCCCAATCTTATGGGAGTTGGAATTAAGAACTTTTTCATGATACTCTCTTAGATAAATAAAGTTTTGAATAAAAACAAGGTACAAGAGGATCATACAACCCCCCCCCCCCATAAAGAACAAGATTTAATCAAGAACTTCATGAAACAAAGACCTCCTAATTTTAATGGATCATCTGATCCCTCAATCACCGAACAATGGATCATATCCATTTAAAAGATCTACGCTATCCTTCAATGTTCCAAACAAGAAAATGTTCTTCTAAATGATTATCATATGGAGGGTGAATCTGATCAATGGGCTGCATTGTTAAAGAAAACGAAGCATGATAAAGTGATCGAGGCATTGTAATGGAAGGATTTACGGAAAATGTTTTTTGAAAAATATTTTCCTTGCACCCTCAAACATAAGATGGAAATGGACTTCCTTGCCCCCATGAAAAAAAACAATGAATCCATCAGAGAGTACGAGGAAAACATCACAAGTCTTTCACGATATGCATCTGACTTTTTTGTTTCCCCTGAATACAAGGTTGAATACTTTTTTGGTGGGCTAACACCTAGAATACGGAAATACCTAGTGATTCGTGACATCGACAGCTCTGAAGAAATTGTCTGATGTGCACTCAAGGTCGAAATGGAGATTAGAGAATCTTAGGGGTATGATGGGGATAAGAAGCATAAGGTGGAAATTAATTCTTGTAGTCCGATGGATAAATCCAAAGGTGATAAGAAATTCTAGCACCCCACATTCCAATGGTGCAAAAAGAAGCACCCCAGAAATTTCATGAAGGGGTGGAGGAAGTTCTTTAGGTGTGGAATAGAAGGAAACATGGCCATTAAGTATTGACAAGAAAAATACTATGCTATGACAGAGGATAGGAACACTCCATTAGAACCTTAATGCATTGATCATTTCTTTAATTTCAAAGAACTAGGGCACTTTTAAAACTAGTGCCCTAAGCCAAGGGATTTCGGAGGCAACCAACAACTTCCATGGAAGAAAGGGAGATCTTCTTCCATAACTACCGCTGATGAAAAACCAAAAACGAAGTGGTGATAGGTACACTAGTAATTCATTCAAGAATAGTGGACATACTTTTTGATTTTGGTTCTACATATTATTTTATATCCCAAATGTTTAGTATAACAATCCCAAGACCACCACAAATAATGGAAGTAAATATGTCACTGAGAACATAAAATGGGACAATCATTGCATTCCATTAATATAATTCATCCCCAATCATAATTTGTAGATTGAACTTTCCAGCAAACCTCATTATACTCCCTATTGTAGAATTTGACACAATTCTTATCATGTATTGGCTTTCCGTATATAGATCCAACATAAATTTTCATGAGGGAAAAATCACTCTTCATATGGTGAATCGACCCCCAATTTTTTACAATTTCAAGGAGGAGGATGAATCTTATTTAGAACCATTATCTCAAGAAAGCATATTACTGCCCTGTGAGCATGAATTTCTTTCTCAGATGATTGAGTCTTGGGAAGAAACCATCCTTGAAGTCATGCCTATTTTTTGGGAATTCACAGAAGTGTTTCCTAAGTAATTGTCTAGTCTTCCTCCTAGAAGAGATTTTGAATTCTTGATTAATATTATACATGGGGATTTTTCCAATATCCAAGACTCTATATAGAATGGATTTTGGGGATCTTGAGGGGCTAAAGAAATAACTACAGGAGAATCTAGATAAAGGGTTCATATTCCCTTTTGCTTCACCATTGGGTGAACCAGTCCTCTTCCTCTAGAGGAATGATGGGTCAATGCGCCTTTGCATTGATTACTGTGAGATCAACAAAATCACAATAAAGAACAATTATCCAATGCCAATAATTGATGACTTGATCAATCAGCTACATGGAGCACAATACTTCTCCATGGAGGATCTGTGGTTGGGTTATTACCAAGTAAGGGTGAAGAGGGAGGATATCCCTAAGACTGCTTTTCGTACAAGGTACCCGTACTACGAATTCATAGTAATGCCTTTATGACTCACTAATTCTCCATAAATATTCATGAAATTGATAAATAGAGTCTTTATAGATATCCTCGACAAATATGTGGTAGTCTTTATAGATGATATTTTAATATAGTCCAAAAACAAAGAGGATAATGAGGAGAATCTATGCACTATACTAGCGACATTACAAAAGGAGAAGCTCTATGAAAAGTAATAAAATGTGAGTTCTGGTTGAAGGAGGTCTCATTCATGGGTCATATCATCAAAATCAATGGGATATCTGTGGATCCCTCTAAAAAATGCAATTAAGGGATGGTTGATGCCAACATCTATGATAGATATATTTATCTTCCTTAGGTTAGCTAGATATTATCGCTGATTTGTGAGAAATTTTTAATGATTCTCAAATTTTATTACTATGCTAACTCAGAAGGGAGTCAATTTTTCTTAGAGTGATGAATGCAAAGAGAGATTAAAAGAGTTGAAAAGGAGGCATATCACTACGTCCATGCTCACAGTACCCACAAGTGGAGTAATTTTTGTGGTATTTAGCGATGATTAGAAGAAGGTCTTGGGCTGTGTGTTGATTAAAAATGAAAAATTCATTACCTATTCATCAAGGCAATTGAAAGTTCATGAGAAAAAATATTCAACACATGATCTGGAGTTGGCTTTAATAATATTCACATTAAAACTTTGGCGGAATTACCTCTTTGGGGAGAAGTTTGAAAAATATACGGATCATAAAAGTATAAAGTATATATTCTCACAGAATGATTTGAACATTCTCCCATGCACATGGTTAGAGATAATGAAATACTATGACTGTTCAATCTATTACAACCTTGGGAAAGAGAACATGGTGGAAGATGCTTTAAGAATATAGGACATGTTGATTCATTCATTGATTAGAATTGAAAATGATCCAATCTTATTAGATTTGAAAAAGATGGACATGGGAATCATAAAGAAGGGAACATCGTCAAACATTTCACAAATGATCTCTCAACAATATATTTTTGAATGGTTAAAGGATTCTCAAAAGGATGATGTGGGAATTCAGATGAAAGTGGAAACTATCAGAAATGTGAAATCCTCAACGTTCAATGTTAATGAAGAAGTAATTGTGAGATTTTGTACAAGACTATGCGTTCCTTCTAATTCGGAGTTAAAGATTGGCCTTTTTGATGATGCACATAGTTGGAATATCTCCATTCACCTAGGAAACACAAATATATATCAAGATCTCCAAGAGAATTATTGGTGGGATAACATGAAGAATAAGATTTATAGCATCTCGGCCTTTTCTTACATTACTATTACATCATTTTAAAGGTAAAAAACATAATAGATTTACACCTAGAGTATCCAACGGTTTAGTGTCTTGGGAAAACTATGACCATACATAGAAATTACAACATAAAGCATAAAAATTTATTTAATTTCTTCTTCTCAAGATTCTTATTGTCACTTGTCCTCTCCTTAGAATATGTAGCCACCTGAGGATATACATTAAAATGGGTGGGATAAAAGCATATTAAGAGTATAGGTAAGAATAATATATCATGGGGTGAGAATAATCATGACATAGGTAAAGAAATCATGAACATGAGAGGAACATAAATAAAAGACTTGAAATGTGGCAATGCATAAAAATGAAACATCATGTTTTAGTGGTTAACTACCACACATACTTTTGAACCAAGATAGCATATTATTCACAAATAATTTCACATATACTCATGAGATTCATCACTTTACCCAATGCACTAGAGCGCTGTGTAATTCTGGGTGCACCCGTCACTTTGAAACATTCATATTGCGCTATATAATTCCGGGCGTACCCGTCACATCATAACATTATCATTATCATTATTGCCACATAGAACACATATCAAAAGTGAACATCACTAACCCGTGTAAAGTAATGTGTTTCATATCATAAGAATACATTCATAAGCTTTGGGTTTCCAAAAGAAAAAGGGAACAACATACTTGATACAAGAACCATTAACCATGAAAGAGAGGTAAAAGTAGAGTTCTTAAAAGAAGAGTTCTTTTGGAAAACATTTGGTTTGACATAAAATTAATTAGAAAACATTTATATCCCAGAAAAGGTAAGATAATTATGAATAAATATTCTTTAAGGAGTGACCATATCAAAATTGAGTGAAAGAGGGAGAACCCTAAGGATGAAAATTGAGTTTGAGATTTCCACTTACCTTGTATCTGAATGATTCCTTCTCTTTAATGTCCTATATAATGAAATTATATTAATTAATTAGAAATTACAGAACCTTTAATACATAAATATGGTTCATTATGGTTTCATTATGTGATTTTATGTTCCATTGAATGAGTTATAGAGTTTAGAAACATTATTCGGGAATGTTTTTTTATAGTTTTATTGAGTGGTTCACTTGTATTCTGGAATTGATGTTCGGGTAGAACATGGGTAATCATCCAGAACTGATATTACATGTTATTAATGATATTAAAGTAGTTTTAATTATCTTATAATGAATTATATTATATCTATACGGATGATTCATTAGATAAGAATTAAATGGTGATTGTTTGGGTTAATTTGGGCGGTTTTTCGACTACAAAAAACTTGTTTTAATTTATCACTTAGTAATATGTTCATAAGTCAGATTCAAAACTTTAAATAGGACATAATACATATAAAATATTCTGTTTCAACTATAAAAATAGTTTCATGACCAGATCTGAAGGTATAAATGGAAGAAGAAAACATGTCGTTCTTGAAGGTGATAAATTAACACCTCACGAACAACGTTCTTTTAAAATAAAACAAAGAGGTAAAGGGAGTTCGGATGATATAATATACCATTAGCATCATAAAAATACAATATATGTATAATATTGTAGTTAAAATACCATTTGTATGAAGATAGGTGGGGAGAGATCAATAAATTAACTTGAACATGAAAAGAAATTAAAGGAGAAGAGGGAGAGAAATTACCTCTTGAATCCTTCTCTTGAGAACCTCCTTTAAGGGCCTAATCTTGGTCTTTTGATGAGACCAGAAGCTCTTTGACGTGGGGGAGGGGATAGGGAGGATGTTTGGGCAGAGTTTAGAGAAGTCATGGAGCATGAGAGGTGTGAGGGAATGAGGGTGTGAAGGGTGGTTTTTATAGTAGAGGGGAGGGGTAAATTTTGAATATTTAATTCATTATTTTGTTATTTCCCTCAGGACAACCAATAGTATGGTTTCATGTGACCCCTAATAGTAATTAGATCATGTGAGTTAGAACCAAGTGGCCTTTCATCACTTTTTATGTCATGAATAGTGTATTTAACTGTTAAATTGTATATACGGTATTTTACCGTATTTCACTATTCATCAAAAATTCGAGTTTTTTAGAAAAATAACAAAAATTTACCCTAACCATTTTTCAACATGTAGAATTAAAAAATGAATTCCATTTTTAAAAATTAATTTTCTAAATATTATTAATTTAATTTTTAATAAATTTATATTTAATTAGAAAAATAAAAATCTTAAAGGTGCACTTAGTTTTATTTCTCATTGAAACATTAATTAAGATCTCATTATCTTATTTCCATAAGAAAATAAAATATATTATTATTTACTATACATAAGGGTCAAATTACAATACATTTTACTATTCATAATGGTATGTTACTATTCACCCCAAAAAACAAGTTTGTTTTATCAGACTCCAAAAATCATCTTGAACACAACCGTGTATGTCGAATTTTCAAAATTCACAACACAGAAGTGACAAAATTATGTTTAAATGTCACTTATCACTTAGTATTTCATTATGTTGTGCATTCATGTGATTTTATGACATAATTTTATGAAGGGAATTCTCATTGAAAATCTTTGGGTCGTTACATTTTTCCCCCCTTAAGAAATTTCGCCCTCGAAATTTCATTTTACATAAACAGGTGAGGGTACATCTCCTTCATCACCTCTTCCAGTTCCCAAGTTGCTTCCTCAAACTTATGGTTACTCCACAAGACTTAGACAAGGTGGGTTTTCTTGTTGCATAGAACCTTATCAATTCGGTCTAGAATCTTTACTGGATGCTCCTCATTGGAGAGATCATCTTCCAGCAGCACCACCTCTGAGTTTAGTACATGTGAGGGATCAGGTATGTACTTCCTCAGGAGCGATACGTGGAAAACATCATGAACTTGAGCCGTATTCAGTGGAAGTGCAAGCTGATAGGCCACGACACCTATGAGATCAAGGATTTCAAAGGTGTCAATATACCTTGGGCTTAGCTTCCCTTTCTTCCCTAATCGCATGACTCTCTTCCATGGAGATATTCGAAGGAAGACTTTATCTCCAACGTTGAACTCCAAGTCCCTTTGACGGTTGTTAACATAGCTCTTTTTCCGAATTTGAGTAGCTTTGATGTGTTTCTGGATGACTTGAATCTAATCTGTCATCTCTTGAACAAGATTATGTCCAAGTAGCTTTCTTTATCCAACTTCATCCCAACAGGTTGGAGTTCTACATTGATTTCCATACAGAGCTTCATATGGAACCATCTGAATACTCGAGTGGAATCTATTTTTATATGAGAACTCAACCAATGGGAGATGCTGATCCCATCCACCATTGAATTCTATAGAGTAGGCTCTAAGCATATCTTCAAGCGTCTGAATAGTCCTTTCAGATTGGCCATCAGTTTGGGGGTGATAGGTCGTGCTGAAATTTAATTCAGTCTTCAGAGCATGTTGAAGTCTCCTCTAGAATATAGATGTGAACCATAGATCATGGTCAGAGAAAATTGATAGTGGAACACCGTGCAGTCTCACCACATCCTTCACATATATATTTTCATGTTTTTCAAGTGAGAGATCTTCCCGAATAGAGATAAAATGGTCAGTATTGGTGAGTCGGTCAAACACAACCCATGTCGCATTATTTCCCATTGACGTCATTGGGAGACCCATGACAAAGTCCATAGTAACATTTTCGAATTTCCACATGGGTATAGGCAATGGATGCATCATACCTTTGGACTTTTGTCGCTCACCTTTAACTTGTTGACATACCAAGCACCTTGATATATATTCCACAATCTCCTTCTTCTTGTTATCCCACCAGAAGTGTCCCCAGGGATCATGGTACATCATGGTACTCCCAAGATGGATAGAGAAATTTGAGCTATGTTCATTGTCCAATAGCTCTTTATTTATCCCGGGTGATGAAGGCACACAAAGTCGTGTTCCAAACTGAATCACACCATCATCGTCAATATGGAACTCTTGCAGATTCCCTTCTTTTACTGCATTCACCCTCTTCTGTATCTCCACATCATCCCTTTGTGATTCCTTAATTTTCTCCTAGATGGATGGTTGTGTAATCATTTGGGCAAGGTAGGATGTATCCCCTTCCCTTATGTTTTCCAAATCCATTCTTTGCATATCCATGAAGAGAGGGTCATTCTCAATCTTCAACATGGATAGAGTAACAGGTTCTTTTCTGCTTAGAGCATCAGCTACCGTGTTCGTCTTTCCAGGATGATAGTGAATAGAGCAATCATAATCCCTGATTATCTCTAACCATATCATTTGATGCATTTTGATCTAATTTTGTGTGAATATATACTTTAGGCTCTTGTGGTCATTGTATATGTCACACTTCTCACTATAAAGGTAGTGCCACCATATTTTCATGGAAAAAAACACTCCCGCCAGGTCTAGATCATGTGTTGGGTAGTTCTGCTCATGGATCTCCAACTGTTGTGAGTAATAGGCTTTCACATTATCATTTTTCATGAGTACACAACCCAAGACTTTTTTGAAGTGTCACTGTATATCACAAAACTTTCTCCACTTTTCGGTAGTGTGAGTACAGGTGCAGTGATCAGCCTTCTCTTTAGCTCCTTGATGATTCATTCACATTATTTCGTCCAAACATACTTTACCTCTTTCCTTGTTCACATAGTTAGCGGGCTTGACAATCATGATAATTTTCTTACAAAACGTCGGTAGTACCGAGCTAATACAAGAAAACAACATATTTATATTACACTAGAGAGCCTAGGCCATTCCTCAATCACATTTGTCTTTGAAGGATCCACAGAAATTCCCTCATTTGTGATCACATGTCCCAAGAACGTGACTTTCTTCATCCAAAAGTCACACTTTCTGAACTTGGCTTACAACTTCTCCTTTCTCAATGTCTCCAATACAAGTCTTAGATGTTCTTCATGTTCCTCCTTGCTCTTATAGTAGATGAGAAATTCATCGATAAACACTACCACAAATTTGTTGAGGTAATGTCTAAATACTCTATTCATCAAATCCATGAAGATTTTAGGGGCATTAGTAAGTCCGAAGGGCATCACCAAAAACTCGTAGTGCCCATACCATGTACGGAAGGCAGTCCTCTGAATATATTCCTTCTTTACCTTTACTTGATGATATCCAAAATGAAGATCCACCTTTGAGAAGTATTGAGCTCCTCTTAACTGATCGAACAAGTAATAAATCTTTGGAAGAGGATACTTGTTCTTTATGGTGATCTTGTTGAGTTATCGATAATCGATACACAGTCACATTGTTCCATCCTTCTTCTTCACAAAGAGAACTGGTGCACCCCAAGGTGATGCACTAGGGCATATGAACCCTGTGTCCAGATGCTCTTGCATACGCTTTTTTAACTCCACCAGTTCGATAGGAGCCATCCTATTGGGACACATCGAGATAGGAGTAGCTCCGGGTATGAGTTGAATTGAGAACTCTATCTCACAATCCGGGGGAATTCCAGGTAACTCTTCGGGAAATACATCGTCGTATTCCCTCACGATGGGCATTTCCTCAAGGTTGGCACTTTCCTTCAACTCAACTGTCTGGGAGAGGTATACTTCATCATAGGGAATCAACACCCACACCATTGATGGATTTTTCAAAGGAGATTCATGATCTTCCTTGCATTTGTAGAAGAGTCTGGATGGTTCTGAATATGAAAAGATATTTCCTTTTCCCGATAGTTGATATGTGCTCTATATGACGAGATCCAATCCATTCACATTATAGCATTGAATTCCACCAAGGGAAGTATTACGATATTTGTCGGAAGAATCTTCCAACATACTCCAATAGGAGAAGAGTCAAACACTTGGTTTGCAATGATTGCACCACTTTGTGTTTTTACAGATATCTCTACTTCAAGGTTTTGGGGCTTCGATTCTATAGTTCTAGAAAACTTTCAAGATATAAAGGAATGCGTAGAACCATAATCAAATAAGACTTTTTCCATTCTTGAGTGAATAGGATGTATACCTTGTACGACTTCATTATCATGCTCCACCTCTGTAGTAGTGATGGAATAATCCTTCCCTTGTTCCTTTGGATTTGGTGGTTGCTGACGCTGATTACCCACAAGAACTCGAGGTTTAGTGCAATGGTTTGCATAGTGCCCTAGCTCCCTACAATTGTAGCATTGAACCATGAGTGGTTCTCTCCTTTCATCGGCTACATTCTACTTCCTTTTTGTGTCTTTTCGACACTCTTGGGCATGGTGTCCTTCTTTCCCACACTTGAAGCATTTCCTCATCCCTTTGAGACAGTTCCCATGGTGCAACTTCCCATATTTTTTGCATGTGGGTCGTTGATTTCTCTTCCCACCTTTTTCATTAGATCCACCAGCTTGAAACTCCATCTTACATTTCTTATCACCATATCCATGGGACCATTCTCCAAACTCTATCTCCACTTTGAGATCACATCGAACAAGTTCTTCATAATACCCAAACTCTCAAATTGAAAGAGACTTTCGAAGGTGTGGTTTTAATCAACTAAAGAATCTATCAATTTTGTGATCATTATTGATAACAAAACCCAAATCGTACCTTGAAAGCCTTGTGAAATTCGCTTCATAGGTTGTGACTGATTTTCCTCCTTTTTTCTTGAGCTCTATAAATTCTCTCTCCATCTTCATACGAAGAGTTCGTGGGAAATACTTATTAAGAAACATTATCTTAAAGTCTTCCCATTCCATCTCTTCAATTTCCTCCCTTGGCTTGGTGTTCTTAATCAAACCCCACCATTGATCAGGTTGTCCATCTAGATGATAAATAGGTAGGGTCACCATATCCATCTCAGAACAGTGAAGAACTGAAAAGATCTTCTCCATGGAGTTAAGCCACTGTTCCGCAACTAGTGGATCAGAAGATCCACTAAACGTCGGTGGTCGTTGACGCATAAAACATTTGATAGCCAGTTTTACCCTCTTTCGTGAAGGTGGAAGTTCCCCATTATTATGGTTATTGTTCATAACCTGAGATAATTGGGTAAGCATCACCATGAAGTTTTGAACTCCACCTCCCAAGTCATTGGGGATGTCTTTCGGGAAATCGTTTCATTAGCCCTCGCACGAGTTATTGGCCTGATTTCTCTTGGTTCCCACCATTTTCTAAAATATAAATTTTTAGAACAAAAAAAAAGTAAACAAGTTATGGATAACTTATTCATTTAAACAATTTATACCAAAAACATAACATATGGGATCCCTATGTATATTTTCTTGTTTGCCTACTTGTACTTAGTCTCATGCTAGAGGTTTTCTCTAGGGTTCACTAATCCTAATTTCCAAATTAACTAAACCTTTCCTCTAATACCAACTATAGCATCCTGGATATTTCTTACATTACTATTACATCATTTTAAAGGTAACATGCATAATATTATTACACAAAGAGGATCCAACGGTTTAGTGTCTGGGGAAAACTAGGACCATACATAGCAATTACAACATCAAGCATAAACATTTATTTAATTTATCCTTCTCTAGCTTCTTATTGTCACTTGTCCTCTCCTTAGTATATGTAGCCACCTGAGGATATACATTAAAATGGGTGAGCTAAAACCCTAGTAAGATGATAGACAAGAAGAATATATAATTGGGTGGTCATAATCATGACATAGGCAAATAAATCATGAACATGAGAGGAACATAAATAAAAGACTTGAAATGTGGCAATGCATAAAAATGAAACATCATATTTTAGTGGTTAAATACCACACATACTTGTGAACCCAGCTAGCATCTTGTCCACAAATCATTTCACATGTACTCATGAGATTCATCACTTTACCCAATGCATTGGAGTGCTGTGTAATTCCGGGCGCACCCGTCACTTTGAAACATTCATATTGCGCTATATAATTCCGGGTGCACCCGTCACATCACAACATTATCATTATCATGATTGCCACATAGAACACATATAAAAAGTAAAAATATCTAACCCATGTAAAGGAATGGGTTTCATATCATAAGAATACATTCATAAGCTTTGGGTTCCCAAAAGAAAGAGGGAACAACATACTTGATACAAGAACCATCAACCATGAATGAGAGGTAAAAGTTGAGTTCTTAAAAGAAGATTTCTTTTGGAAAACATTTGGTTTGACATAAACTTCATTAGAAAACATTTATATCCCAGAAAAGGTAAGATAATTATGATGATATGATATTTAAGGAGTAACCATATCAAAATGGAGTGAAAGAGGGAGAACCCGAAGGAAGAAAATTGAGTTCGATATTTCCCCTTACCTTGTATCTGAATGCTTCCTTCTCTTTAATGTCCTGTATAATGAAATTATATTCATTAATTATAAATTAAAGAACCTTTTATACATTAATAGGGTTCATTATGGTTTCATTATGTGATTTCATGTGCCTTTTAATGAGTTATAGAGTTTAGAAACATTATTCGGGAATGTTTGTTTTTATGGTTTTCTTGAGTGGTTCACTTGTATTCTTAAATTGATGTTCGGGTAAAACATGGGTAATCATACATAACTGATATTACATGTTATTAATGATATTAAAGGATTTTTAATGATCTTATAATGTATTATATTATATACATTTGGATGAATCATTAGATAAGAATTAAATGATGATTGTTTGGGTTAATTTGGGCGGTTTTTCGATCACAAAAAAAAAATTGTTTTAATTTATCACTAAGTAATATGTTCATAAGTCAGTTACAGAACTTCAAATAGGACATAATACATATAACATATTCTGGTTCAACCATAAAAATGGTTTCATGACCAGATCTTAAGGTAGAAATGGAAGAAGAAAACATGTCGTTTCTGAAGGTGATAAATTAACACCTCACGAACAACGTTCTTTTAAAATAAAAGAAACAGGGAAAGAGAGGTTGGATGATATAATATCCCATTAGAATCATAAAATTCCATTATATGTATAATAATAGAGTTATAATACCATTTTGATGAAGATAGGTGGGGAGAGATCAAGAAATAATCTTGAACATGAAAGGAAATTAAAGGAGAAGAGGGAGAGAAATTACCTCTTGAATCCTTATCTTGAGAACCTCCTTTAAGGGCCTAAACATGGTCTTTTGATGAGTCCAGAAGCTCTTGGACGTGGGGGAGGGGCTAGGGAGGATTTTTGGATAGAGTTTAGAGAAGTCTTGGAGCTTGAGAGGTGTGAGGGAATAAGGGTGTGAAGTGTGGTTTTTATAGTTGAGGGGAGGGGTAAATTTTGAATATTTAGTACAATCTAGTTGCACATTAAAGCTACTTGGTGTAGACAAAATAGAAATGATGATATTCGTCGATGAGACCTATAGTTTGATTTTAGAGACATTTCATTCCTTCACCTATCACCATGGAAGATATTTATGAGAATTGGAAATAATGGAAATCATAATACAAGGTACATTGGCCCTTTTGAGATCCTTGATTACATTGGAGTAGTGGCATATTCACTAGCACTCCCACTGAACCCATCTCAAGTACATGATGTATTTATTGTATCACTCTTGGGGAAGTACATACATAACCCATCATATGTACTCAATCCAGAGGTGGAACCATTGGAGAATGACCTCTCCTATGAAGATAATCTGATGAAGATCTTATATCATAGAGAAAGGGTTCTGGGAAATATGACAATGCCCTTTGTCAAGGTGTTGTGGTAAAACCACATGTTTTAAGGAGAAACATGGGAATCAGAGTAATTGATTAATCAAAGTTACCCTCATCTATTTTAGTGCTGGAAAAGAAAATTTTGAGGGAAAATTTTCTTATGGGGGGAAGATTGTAACGACCCAAACTTTTATTAATGAAAATCCCTCTTGATCTAATTAAATGTCTTATTATGTATAATGGTTATATAAAACTTATTTACTAACTTGGTATTATCTTTTTAGATTTTAAAATACCGTAAAGGATTATTACCATTTCTAATATAGTCTTTGAACAGTGATCACCTGGTTTGTATAAATATAGGGCTTTAACAAATCCATTTTAGTCAGACAAAGGAAGTTATGACCTCAACCTATAGAATTGCTCCATATGAAGCCCATTTGTCAGAACTCGTAAAGGAGTTAGCCTCACTGGACTTCATTCATGACCAATCCTGAGATGATCTTCAACACGTTAAGCTTGAATGGAGCTGCCTATGGGAGAAGTGGAAGTTAATAGAGATTACAACCCCAGCAATGTCATCTGAGCCTCCCTAAGAGTCTATCAACATCACACACCTTACTCGTAGGATTTATGCGAGTTTTATAAGGGGTTATGTAACAAGACCCTAGAACTATGATTATGTGCATTATTTTAATATATAATTAAGACTATACATTCATTTTATTATTGTTACTTTGTAAATGGTTTTAAAGCACAAATAGTATTTTTAGTTAATATTCAATTAAGAGATCTATTTTGTTGAATTAATGGATTTTTGAATTAAATAATATTTTATTAAAATATTATTAATAAAATAATTTTTATTAAATATAAATTTTCATATAATTTTTATGAATACAATTGTAATTTTTATTAAGGATTGAAAGCTATTTTTGAAAAAACCCATGAATTTTTTTTAAATGTCTGTTTTTATTTTAAAAGTAAAAAATTCACATATTTAGAAAATAATTTAGATAAAATTAAAATTATTTTTTTATTCAGGATGTCAAAAACTATATAATAGATATTTTTTCATAATTTTCCGATACAGTCATTTTTTTGGGAAAAATTAAATACTGTTTAAATATATAATGTGTTTTATGACATCCTAAGGACGCAATAGTGATGTAATAAAATAATATAAAAAGGATTTATTGCAAATAATTTTTTTAGCTATAAACTAATGTTATTTTATATATTTTTTGATTAATTTTGTGGTGCCTTAGTGGACCCTCTAAGACATATAAAACATCTTAACATTTTAAAATGATTTCCTTGAAATTGTGACTCACCTCCACATAAGAAAGCCTAATATTATAATAAGTTCGTCCATATTCCTTATAAAATAATTTTTTCCACTTCCCTTTGGAAAAACCCATGGGAAAAACAATTGTTTGGTTTGGGGTTTTGATTAGTTTAATCTTTATTGTCCAAAACCTAAATAATAAATAATTCTCTCTCTTTTCCTATGTAAACCCACCCAAGATCCAACTTCTATTCACTAAAAACCCTTTTATAACATTTCTAACATTCCCTCCTCTATTGAAAATCCTACCATGGTTCACCAACCTCTCACAAAGCCTCTCTCAAGCCCCTCCCAAGCCTTTGGGATCACACTTCCAAGTAATGGATTTCTTCATTTCTCATTTTTTTTCCAAGTTTCATTATATTATTATACCCTTATATTATCAATTATAAATGTTGGAGTATGATTTTGAACCTCCACCATACTTCCCTACATACTTTTTAATGATCATAGACCTCTTTATATCTCATTAATGCCTCCCAGGTACACCCTTTACCATGCCGAAATTTCATAAGTAATTTCTCCCTTCTCATTTAAATTCAATAAATTATTTTATATTATGAATCTAAATTAAATTACATGTGTTGGGTTATTATGTTCTATGACCACCTTACTTTCAATTTCATGTATAAATGTTGAGAGACCCCTTTCTCTCTCAACAACCCATTTTATTATTTCTATTTGACATAGTTATGCTTCCAAAGTCACACCAATATTTCCCATGCCAAAATCATCTTGTAAGTTAATACCATACCCTTTTCTCTATCAAGGGTATTCACCATTATAAACATGTCCTTGTTTATTGAGGAATTTCATTTATTTATTCTGTATATCTTATTCAATGAATAAATTATGATATTTAATGAATCCATGTTGTGTGATCCATGTGACGCACTTTTGCATGAAATGATATGTTCATAAAGGGTGCGCCCTAATAGCGCTCCAATGCATTGGGTAAATATTAGTAAAATGATACATAAAGTGCAATGAGGGATTAATAATGATAATTAATGGTAAATATGGGTTTACTCACTCTAATTTAAGTTCAATGAGGGTTCATTCATGCTCCATGTTCAATGATCCTTGGCTCATGCAAATATATAGTAAAATGTTGTTGCCACACTTCCTTGTTATGATAATCATGTTATATCATACCTTTATGTTCATGATTCTCTTATGTTTCATTGATATTTCTATTGTCTAACATGTATTGTATTATTCATTTTATTCCTTATTTACTACCTTATTGGGCCTTATATCTCACCTTTTTCCTATGAATGTCATGAGGTTATCCCACACAATGTTAAGTTTGAAAGAATGTGGTGGTCATGTAAAATAATTTTTCAATACAAATGTTTTATTTTATGTTATAATCTATTATGTAATGTTATTAATTTCCTAAGACACTAGAACTCTCTATCCTTATAATTTTCTTAAGTGCACGTTTATGTAATAAATCCTGATTAAGTGTGTAATATAGAGAAGGTTTATTATAGTTGGTAGAAGATGATAGATTTAGTTATTTTTGGGATTAGGATTATAAAACCCAAGAAAAATCCATAGGGATAAGACTACGTATAATAAATACAAATCTAAATTTGGGTGAGTATAGAGTGAGTGGTTTATTAAGAAAATACATCCCATTCTAGATACGAATATGTAGTGGTGGCCCTGGCACAGACGTATCTAGGGGTAAAACCCGAAAACACCGCTTTAAGCTATACTCGAACAGGAACCAGTGCATGATAATGAGCCTTACTGCACTCTTGGTTACAATTCTCCCTAAGGATATGCTTTGGTAAATTCATAAGCTTAGTATGAACCATTATTAATGGAATTAAAAAATTACCCCTAAGAATATATGGTGGTAAGTTGATAATGGATAACGTAGATTGATGCTTATAAATTCATAAGTTAAGGAAATAAAATTAATTTAAATTTTATTTGTTTTTTTTCCTTGGATTACCCTTTTTCTGTTACCCCTAACTTTTATTTTATTCCATCCAATGGCCGGTAATAGAAGGACTCAGGCTAACAACCAATGTGAATATCAATGCGATGACTATTCTAATGAGATGCACAATCCTATGGGAGCAGGAATCGAAAACCTTTCCATGATATCCTCTCATTTAACTCATGTATTAAAAGAAAAATGTGTCAAGAGGATCGTCCAACCCCCCCCCCCCCCATAAAGAACAAGATGCAATCGAGAGATTCATGAGAGAAAGCCCTCCAACTTTTAATGGATCATATGATCCCTCAATTGCCGAAAAATGGACCAACTTCGTTGAAAATATATTCTCAATCCTTCACTGTTCCGAACAAGAGAAGGTTCTTCTGGATACTTATCATATGTAGGGTGAAACTAGAGAATGTTGTTCATTGACAAAAAAATATAAAGCCTGAGGAACGGATCAAGGCATTGGAATAGAAGTATTTTTGGAAAATGTTTTTCGATAAATATATTCCTCGCACCCTCCAACATAACATAGAAAGACAATTCCTTTACCTTAAGAAAAAATAAGACAAATCCATTGGATCATATTAGGAAAACATCACAAGCCTTGCACGATATGCCTCTGGCATTATCGTTACCCCCAAATGCAAGGTTGACTGCTTTTTTGGTGGGCTAAAACCTAGTGTATGGAAATCCCTAGAGTTCTGTGACTTCGAGATCTATGAGGAAATTTTTTGATGTTCCCTCAAGGTAGAAATGAAGATCAGATAATCTCAGGGGTATCATGGGGATATGAAGCATATGGTAGACTTTAATTCTGGAAGTCTGATGGATAAATCCAATGGTGCTATGAAATTCCAGCACCCTACTTTCTAATGGTGTGGAAAGAAGAACCCCGAAATTGCCTGAAGGGGGCGAGGAAATGTTTTAGGTGTAAAATAAAAGGGTACCTGAACATTAACTATTGATAATAAAAACCCGTTGTTGTGATAGAGGAGAGGAACACTCTATTCAACCCTCAACGCATTATTCATTACTTCAAATGCAAAGAACCAGAGCACTTTGCAAACATGTGCTCTATGCCAAGGGTTTTTAGGGGAAACTAATAACCTCCAAGGCAGCAAGAGGGAGATTTTTCTATCACTATCGCTAAAGATAACCTTGTAAATGAAGTGGTGACAGGTATACTAGTTATTCATTCAAAAATAAAAAGTGTACTTTTTCACTCTTGTTCTAGGAATTCTTTTATATCCTGAAATTTTAGTTGAAAAATCCCTACACCACCACAAATTAGGGAAGTAAAGATATCGGTGAGGACAGAAAATGGGGTGATCATTACATACCATGATTATTACTTCTCTCCTATAATAATTTGTGGACTGAACTTCCCGAAGAACCTTTTCATATTCCATATGGTATAATTTTATGTAATTCTTGGCATGGATTGTCTTTCCTTAAACGGATCAAACATAAATTTCCATGAGAGGTAAATCACTCTCTATATGGCGAATCGAACCTTGATTCTGTACAAGTGCAATGAGGAGGATGAATATTATTTAGCACCATCATCTCAAGATTGTATATTACTTCCCTATAAGCATGAGTACCTTTCTCAGATGATTAAGTCTGAGGAAACAACCATTCTTAAAGACATGCCTATTGTGGGGGAATTCATTGAATTTTTTCCTAAGGAATTACCTGGTCTTCCTCCTAGAAGAGATGTTGAATTCTCAATTGATCTTATACCTGTGGATTTTCCAATATCCAAGACTCCATATATAATGGCTATTTTATAACTTAAGGTTATAAAGAAACAACTACAGGAGAATCTGAGTAATGGTTTATATGACCAAGTGCTTCACCATGGGGTACACTAGTCCTCTTCATCAAGAAGAAGGACGGATCAATGAACCTTTTAATTGATTATCATGAGATCAAAAATCATGGTAAATGGAAAATATTATCTTCCACATATTTATGAATTGTTTGATCAGCTACGTGGAGAAAAATAATTCACCAAGGTGGATCTACGGTCGGGATATTACCAAGTAAGGGTGAAGAAAGAGTATATCCCCAAGACTGCTTTTCATACATGGTATGGGCACTATGAATTCATAGTAAGGACTTAGAACTCACTAATTCTCTAGAAATATTCATGAAATTGATGAATATAGTATTTAGATATTACCTCAATAAATTTTTGGTATTTGTTATAGAAGATATTCTAATATAATAAAAAATCATGGAGGAGAATGATAAGCAACTAAGAACATTACTAGAGACCTTGAGAAATGATAATATCTATGGAATGTACAAAAAGTATGAGTTCTGGTTGAAGGAGGTCACATTCATGGTTCATATCATCATAAGAAATGAGATATATGTGGATCCCTCTAAGAAAAATGCAATTTAGGGATGGATGAGGCCAACATCTGGGACAGATATCCGTAGTTTCCTTGGTTTAGCTGGATATTATCTCCAATTTTTGAGAAATATCTCACGATTGTCAAACCCTCTTACAAAGCTAACTCGGAAGGGAGTAAAGTTTTTTTGGAGTGATGAATGCGAAGAGATATTCAAGGATTTGAGAAGGAGGCTTATCACTGCACCCATGCTCGTAGTACCCACAGGTGGAGAAAGTTTTGTTATATTTAGTGATGCTTCGATGAAGGGCCTAGGATGTGTGTTGATGAAAAATTACAAATTCATTACCAATAATTCAAGGAAACTGAATGTTCATGAGAAAAATTGTCTGAAACATGATTTAGAGTTAGCTGTAGTAATCTTCACATTAAACATTTAGCGGCATTACCTATTTGTGTAAAAGTTTGAAATATATATGAATCATAAAAGCCTCAAGTATATATTAACATATAAAGAGTTGAGCATGCACCAACGAAGATGGTCAGAGCTGATCAAAAACTATGAATGCTCAATCCATTACCACCCTGGGAAACCAAAAAATGTGGCAGATTCTCTAAGAAAAAAGGACATAGCGATTATATCATTGATGAGAACTGAAAAGGGTCTGATATTTTTATATTTGATGAAGATGGACATGGGAATCATAAGCGAGGGAACATCATAAATCCTTTCACAAATGATTATTCAGACATCTCTTTTTGAATGGTTAAAGTATTATTAAAAGGATGATGTGGGAATTCAGGAGAATGTGGAAGCTATCAGAAAATGGAAATCCTTAGAGTTCAATGTTAATGAATAAGGAATTATGAGATTTGGGAAAAGTATATGTGGTCCATCAAATACAGAGTTAAAAAATGAAATTTGGGATGATGGACTTATTTTAAATTTGTCCATTCACCTAGGTAACACAAATATGTATTGAGATCTCTGAGAGAATTTTTAGTGGGATACCATAAAGAAGGAGATCGCTGAGTATAAATCAAAGTACCTAGTATGTCCTCAAGTTAAGGGTGAGAGGTAGATGTCTAAGGGTATGATGCAAACATTACCCATACCTACATGAAAATAGGAGAACATCACCATATACTTATTCATCGGACTTCCAAATATATCCAAAAGAAAAAATTCTATGTGGGTTATTGTGGATCATTATACAAAGACTGCACAATTCATTGCAATTTGAGAGTATTTCTCATCTAATAAATTAGAACGGATATACATCAGAGAAGTGGTAAGGCTTCTTGGAGTGCCACTATCGATTGTATCTGATTGAGATCAAAGATTCACCTCTATGTTCTAAAAGAGTCTCCAACATGCTCTGAATGCTATGTTGAACTTCAACATGGATTCTCATCCTCAAACTGATGGCCAATCTGAGTAGACAATCCAAACACTTGAGGACATGTTGAGATCATGCTCAGTGGACTTAAAAGGAGGATTGGATCGATATTTTCCTATATTTGAGTTCTCTTACAATAAAAGTTTTCACTCAATCATCCAAATGGATCTTTATGAAAACCTTTCTTGGAAGAGGTGCAGAACACCGGCATGTTGGGATAAAGTTGGGGAGCAAAAACTCCCAGGTCCAAAAATGGTCAATGAAATGATGGATAAAGTTAAGACTATCCAGCAGCACATTAAAGTAACTCAGAGTTGGAAAAACAGCTATGTTGATAATCATCAATGAGACCTATAGTTTGATGTTGGAGACAAGTTATTCTTTCGCATATCACCTTGGAAGAGAGTTATGAGATTTGAGAAGAATATAATGATTATTCCAAGGTACATCAGCCCTTTTGAGACCCGTGATCGCATTAGAGTAGTGGCCTATCAACTATCACTCCATGCTAACCTATCTCAAGTACATGATGTATTCCATGTATTACTCTTGAGGAATTACATACCTCCCCCATCTCATGTACTCAATACATAGTTAGAACCATTGGAGAGTGACCTCTCCTATGAATAGAAGCTGATGAATATCTTAGATCGTAGGGAAAAATTTATACAAAATATGGCAATTCCCCTCATCAAGGTGTTGTGGAGAAACCACATGTTTGAAGAAGCAATGTGGGAATTAGAGGAAATGATGAATCAGAGTTACCCTCATCTGTTTTAGTGTGGGAAAAGGAAACTTTGAGGGAGAAATTTCTTTAGGGGGGAAGGTTGTAATGACCCAAACATTTATTAATGAAAATCCATCTTGATATAATTGAATGTCTTATTATGTAAAATGGTTATATTAAACAAATTTACTTCCTTGGTTTTATGTTTTTTGGATTTTAAAATACAGTTAATAATTTTTACCATTGCTAATATATCCATTGAACATTGATCAATGATTAGTATAAATATAAGGCTTTAACAAATACAATTTACTCAGAAAAAGGAATCTATGGCCTCATCCTATATAATTTATCCATACGAAGCCCATTTTTTGAGCTCGTAAAAGAGGTAGTGTTATTGGTATTATCTCTTGATGAATCCAAATCTGATCTTCAACACGTTAATATTGAATGGAATTGCCTATGGGAGAAGTGGAAGTTAATAGAGATTACCACCCGTGCAATGTTATCTGAGCCGCCCCAAGAATCTATCACCACCACACACCTTACCCTTAGGTATTATAGAAGTGTTATAATTAGTTATGTAACAAGACCCTATCACTATGATTAGGTGCATTATTTTTTTATATAATAATTATTATAAATTCATTTTATGATTGTTACTTTGTAAATTGTTTTTAAAGAACAAATATTATTTTTATTTAATATTCCGTTAAGAAATCTATTTTGACGAATTAATGGATTTTTTAATTAAATAATATTTTTATAAAATATTATTAAAAAATTAATTTTTATTAAATATAAATTATGATATAAATTTTATGAATAAAATTTTAGTTTTTATTAAGGTTTGTATATAGTTTTTTTCAAAACCCGTGAATTTTCAATAATTGTTGGTTTTTATTTTAAAAGTAAAAAATTAAAATATTTATAAAATTATTTATATAAAATGAATATTATTTTTGGATTCAGGATGTTGAAATTATCTAACAGTGAGTTTTTCTTAATTTTCAGAGACAGTCAAATTTTTGGGTAAAAATTAAATACCTTTTAAATATATCATATATTTTATAACATCATGATGACCCAATAGTAAAGAAATAAAATAAAATAAAACATATTTTCATCCAATATATGTTTTATATTTAAAATAATGCTATTTAAGATTTATTTTATTAATATATTGGTCCCTTAGAGGACCCTCCAAGACTTATAAAATATTTTAACATTTTAAAATGATTTCCTAGAGAGTGTGACTCACCTCCATACAAGAAATCCTAATATTTTAATAAGTTATGTCATTATAATTATAAAATAATGTTTTCACTCCCCTTTGGAAAAACCCATAGGAAATAACCATGGTTTGGACTTTGGTTTTTATTAGTTTAATGTGTAGTGTCCAAAACCTAAATTATATAGAATATTTTATCTTTTCTAATATAAAACTACCCAATATCCCACTTCTCTTTACTAAAAACCATTGGAGGACGTCCCTACCATTACCTCATCTCTCCAAAATCCTCCTAATGTGCCCCAATCTCCCAATAAGTCTCTCTCAAGTCCCTCCCAAGCCTTTGGGATCACACTTCCAAGTAAGGGATTTCTTCATTTCTTATTTTTGTGCAAGTTTATTTATATTGTTATACCCTATTATTATCAATTAAAAATGTTGGTGTATGATTTATAACCTCCCCCATATATCACTCCTTTTTTTAATTATTATATAACTCTTTAACTTTCATTAATTCCACCCATGTACACCCATCACCGTGCTGAAATTCCTGAAGGAATTTCTCTCTTCCCACATACATTCAAGAAATTATTTTATATTATGCATATAAATTCCATTACATATATTTGTATATTATGTTCCATGACACCCTTACTACCAATTTCATCTATAAATTATGAGGGACCACTTTATCTCTCATCAACCCATTTTATTTATTCTATTTGACGTCGTTATGCTGCCAAAGATACACCAAAATTCCCCATGCCAAAATCATCATGAAAGTGAATACCATACCCATTTCTCTATCAAGGGTATTCACCTTTATGCACATGTACATATTTATTTATGACTTACATTTATTTATTCCACATCTATTATTCATGGAATAAATTATGATGTTTATTGAGTCCATGTTTTATGATCCATGTGGCGCACTTATGCATGAAATGAAATGTTCATAAAGGGTGTGCCCTAATAGCGCTCCAATGCATTGGGTAAATATTATTATCATGATAATTCAAGTGAAATGAGGGTTTAATCCTTATAATTCATGTGCAATTAGGTTTTACTCATGATAATTAAAGTTAAATGAGGGTTTACTCATGCTCCATGTGCAATGATCCTTGACTCTTTCTAATATCTTGTTAAATGTTGATGCCACACTTCCATGTTATGATACTCATGCTATATCATGACTTTATTTTCCTATTTCTGTTATGCTCCATTGATATTTCTATTTCTTATTAGGTATTGTATTATTCATGTTATGCCTTGTTTACTCCCTTACTAGGCTTTATAGCTCACCCTTTTTCTAATGCATGTCCCCAGGTTATCCCATGCAATGCTAAGTATGAAGGAATGTTGTGGTCATGTAAAAGAAGTTTTCAATAAGGATGTTTTATTTTATGTTCTAATTTGTTATTTAATGTTCCTAATTTCACAATACACTAGACCTCTTGATCCTCCGAGTTGTCTTAAGTTCCAGTTTATGTAATCAATCATGATTAAGTGTGTAATAAAGAGCATGGTAATTATACAACCTATAGGGAATGTCTGTAGGGATGCGCCTAGCCATGTTCTAGTTGTGTAACCAATAGAGATAATGTATGATCTTCTACATTGGGATCCAAGTATATTGGTTTCTGGTACATCGCATTGTGTAGATGTTCTGGATCAAATTTGGTTGCTTCAGTGAACCATCTTTGTTGGGGTGTACTATTCCGGATTGTATGTTGAGTTACTATTTGTAGAACATTTATGGGAGGAATGTTACCTATGATTTGTTCCACATTGATTCCTTTTAATTTCTTCATCTCTTGCTCCTACCGAGTGAATATTTCCTTAAGTGTAAGGTGTTCAACCTCTTTAAGAGGTGGATGAAGAATAATTTCACTTTTCACCTTTTCCTTAGTGGATACTATCTAAGGAGGTAATGGTGGATTGGGTGAGGGAATGCCAAAATTTAGGTAAAACCTCAAGTTTCAGGTATATAGACCTCCTTTAATTGTTTTGGTGTATAACGTATTATGAGTCAAATCTTCCTCCTCCAACTCCTCTATATCAATCTCATGTCCATAGGCTTTTAAGGGATGGTTTTAATGACATTCACCGATATGTAATGAATTATAATCTCTTTAATATTATCCTTTTGAATCTTTCCTTGTATAAAACCTTTAAGAGGCCTTTTTATATACTTAATTGGTTATGTTAGAGACTTTTGACATATGGAAATCTGAAGGGAACATGTAGACAATTTTTTCTTGCATGTCCCCAGTAAGTATATCGAGGCCTGGGATGGGATGAACTGGGAGGATTAATTTTAAGGCATTCCCCTTAATTAAGGGAATAATGAATTCCAATGAGTAGGTGGTTGTTGAGGTATGAAATCCCCAAAACTAGTGGGTTGGGGATGTTACTGTTCAACTTCTACCACTCTTCGAGTATAGTTTTTAACCTAAAATGTTTTGTTAAAAAATCCCCCAGCCCTACGGGGTGGGGTTGCTCCTGGATTACTGTGGTTGTAACTAATGTGGATTCCCTTTTGATTTTATATAGTTGTGTTCAATCATGGGTTGAGTGCATCATTCATCTTGCACCTGAACCGCCTACTTCTAAAGACATTTGTCTTATCTATTAAACTTACGATATCTGAGGATTAGCTTCCCCTAAGTGAGTGGTATGCTCTATATTTTTTTATTCCTGATGAAAAATCCTTCCAATGGGTTACTCTCTTATGTCCCAATGTTAGTGAGAGTCATCCCGAGCTTATTTTTTTTGAGCATACCATCTGTTGTGAGTTGAGTCCAGTTGTTAAAGTCATCATAAAGATATGATATTTCACAACGTCATCCATGGTTGACATTGATGATTGGGGAGAACAAAGAAATGAAACACTCCTTTTTCAACCCATAATTTGATATGAAAACAAGATGAGGATTCTGGGATCAGGTGACATAATTCTTTTAATAGGCTGATACATCCATGCTAAAGGGATCCTTGATGTTTCCCCAATTTGGTACGTTGTGTATCCAGGAGATATGCCACATCAATTTGGTAGTTTACCCCATATATTAAATTTACACGAATTTGATACTCATCATAAGGTAATACATTTTATCTTAGGTGATTAAGATTTTTCCATATAATTTGGTGGATTTAATGAATATAATGGTCCAACAATGCATATAAAATATTTTATTGGGGAGTGGCTAAAGGTCGTAACATGATAGGTATGCTGTATTTTTTCAGATACTTCCTCATGTTTATCTTTTCTTCCTCATATTTTTCTAGAGGTTTCTCAACCTGGTCTAACCAAATAAGAAGCTACCATGACACTTTATTATGGATGGAAATATTATTAGGGTATTATGTTACTATTTCCCACATCGTTATGGAAATGGTAAAATATAACCATAGATTTTATCATAGTAATCCTATAGAAAACTAAAGGAAATAAATCCATCTAGGAGGTAGTCAGTCTTATTATAGAATCAGCCCATTTCATTAACATTAAGAAATATATATAGTAAACAAATCACCAAGATTTACTTAAGGTAAGTGGTAGGACTATATGATGTTATACTATTATTGTATCTAATTGGGATATGAGGTCTATCATTAGATTTTGGAGAAGTGTTGAGTAAGAACTGGATATTGAATTCAGCTTCAACACTTCTTATTATCCTTAGATAGACAGTCAGTATAAAATGAACATTAAACCTCTTAAGGATTTACTAATATCATGATCCGTGGTTTTCCAAGGATATTGGAATCAACAACATCCACTAATGGAGTTCTCATATAATAATAATTTCCATTCTAGTATTCCAATAGAACCTTACGAGGGTCTATATGGGAATAAGTGTTAACCTCTGACTAGTTTGGATGAAGTTGGGGATAGGAAGATAATGGGTCCTAAATTTATCCAAGAGATTATAGGTATGGTTCAAACCACTCACTGACATGAAATCTAAACAAAGTCGATTGAAAATATATGTCGAAAATCAATGACGAGACAATTTTTGGAGTTGGCTCCCTTGAAATAAATTTTTGGTACTTTATGATAAACTTATATTCATGGTTTTGAATATTAATAAATTACTTATCATATCATGATTTCCCTTCTGTGTTACATAGCAAGTGATAATTTCCCAAGAATAGCAATCACACTAAAAGGTTATTGCAGTTCCCCTCTAAGATAAGAACCCAGAAGTGCCATGACACTATTCTTGAATAAATATTATATGACCATATGATATCATTTTAAGGGACACTAATAATACAAGATAAAAAGGGTGGATAATAATATGAATTTGTGGCACCTTATTATGGTGTAAATCTGTGGTAATATCTAGTAGGATATTATTAGAATGAGACCCGAAAATAGGAAATCCATATTATAAGTGTATATGGATGTTCTCATCAATGGATGTGTGTAATGTTCCTTAGACATTAATATTATTATTAATGGATATTATGAGTCATGTACTTTTATGTATTGGTGAAAACTATGATGAAATATGCTTGCGGTAAGGTAGGATATGTTGGGTGTGTCTCGATTGATATTTCATTAATGAATAATACGAGAAAGGATTTATCCTTTCTCTTCATTAACGAATGTAAAAATATTAGGCCCTTTGATTGAAATGATATAGCCTGAATAAATCCATTTCCATGATGTTCTATAGTAAAGATATATTTCAGGAAGGTCATAGAATGTGTTATCAAGCATATAGGTTAATGACGCTAGCAGGAAACATGCTCAATTGGAGATATTGTGATAAAGTGATTATATTACACGATAAGTGTTCGTTTGAGGTGACATGTCATTGTAGCATTAGAATTTTTCTCTATGGGTGTCTCGGAATGTTTCTAGATTCTAACCATGGTATTTAGGTAGGCTCGTCTAATGACACTGTGAAAGAGGCCTATATGGTCACATACTAAGTGTATCCAAAATCTCATTATTCAGGAATGCATGATCGCATTTTATTTATTTATCAGTGAATAATGCAGTTAGATCTATTAATTTATTTGAAAAATAAATAGACATTATTCAAGGTCCAATAAATATTTTAGAGGATGGGTGGACCGAGTTAAAGGGTCCAGTGAGAAAATAATATTAAATATTATTTGATTAAAATAATATTTAATTGTCACATTCAAGATAATAACATTTCATAGAAATAATGGTACTATTTTTATTATTTGATATGGGAGTTTCACATGGAATAATAAAATAAGTAACAACACTTGTGCTAATTATTTATTATTAACTAGTAAATTAATTTCCCAGTTACATATTATTTTTTTATTATCCAATGGGGTAACCTACAGGCTAGAGAGCCAATTTTGGTTGTGCACAATATTTTGGAGAAAAATATCTCAACCCGCGAGGGTTCTTATTTTATACCAGAATTCTCTCTAGAATGAGAGCAACTATACTCCAATAGATCATAGAATGCTTTTGAAGTGACTCTCAAGGTGATCAAGAGTGGACAATGCAAGTGAAATGAAATTCGGTGGTAACACTTGAAGACTCCTTAGGTGACATCCAGCGATTCATGGATCATGTTTGGATTATCACTAGAGGATATATACTCTCGATCTCTATAAAGAAAAGAAATTCTCACTGTAGATATGCGGTTATACACATCATCGAAGAAAGAAAAATATAGAAGTATTTATTTAATTTTATTAAATTAATTATAAAATAAATATTTTGATCCTCTCTCTCTCAGTTCCGAGCCTCTTTCTTCTTTATCTAAATCTTTGATTTTATTCTTTTGACACTGGAATTCATCGTCGTATTGATCACGGTCAAATTTAATGTTGGGTGTCATCCTAACCATGCTTCCTCTATTCCCAGAACCTAAATGTGGTTTCAGAGTGGGTAATATTTCCATTTATAATTATTTAAACAATTATTTGATGATTAATTATTTAATAATTTAGTTTGTCAATTCATGTTTAATTTTTATTGTAATATTAATTTCTATATCTATTCATCCTCTTTCATTTCTCATAAATCTAATAGAAAGGAATTATTTTTGGATTAAAATCACATCTAGGAACTCATCTGGAGGCGCTAAAGATTCAGTACAGGTAACACAACATTACACGCCATGTATTTTTCGTTACACGTTGTGTAATCTATCACACACACCATGTAATCTGAATTTCACACCGTGTAGTTGTGTTCAAAATTCTGGGAGTAATTCAGAAATTACTAAAGACATGTGTATTAATGAAACTTGGTATAGTTAATTCTTACAGTATGTGCTGACTAGGGAAGACGGGTGCATGGTTAGCTGGACTACACACCATGTGGACCACTGGACATTGCGTATAGTCCCTTCAGGTCAGGTTCAGGTCAGGTATCCCATACACGGTATTCTTGGTTTGTGACCATGTATCGCAGAGTCTACATAGAATGTGTTTCACTTGACATGTCTTGTACTCCAAATATTTTTGAATTACACCTCACACAAAATTTTCCCAGGTGTGTACTTCAGATGGGCGGTGAGGCGGGTATATGTTGTGTAGTCGGATCTACACGCCATGTACTTTTTCTTGATTATGAAGATTTAGAAATTTATTATTATATTATGTAACCCTTGAGACTTGTACCATTGTGTGGCCATGAAGCCAGGAAACGACATGTGATAGGTGTTTGATATATATATATATATATATATATTAATGTTTAATTAACATCTTCATAATGTTCAAGGATCTTCAAATCATGTATGAGTTGTATTACAATTATAATTCTTCACACATGCTACATGTCACAATGAATAAAGTGCATACAATTATAATACATGTTGGGTAGTTTTTGATGGGTATTCAATGGGTTGCCTCCAAGATACAAGTTATGTACAATGTTGTTTTAAATGTAATTATAAAATTGTTTAAAATTTTAATGGATGAAAATATCAAGGAAATTCATAAAAAGGATTAATATAAAAATATTGAATAATTAAATATAATAATTAATTGATTTGATCAGGATTTATCTTAATAAGAATTATTAAAAAATTGAATACTAGTTTTAATAATTTCATTAGTCATTTCATGTTTTTGGATGATCATGAGCTAGACCATACCTTTTTATGTGATTGTTTTCCTTTTAATTTATTTGTTAAATTAAAATTGTATACCTATGTGAATTCTCCTGAATAATATGTAGGGTCTACATTCCCCTAGTTTATTTTATGTAAACCCCATTTTACCCCTCACCTGTGTGTGAGTTAAAATAATATGTAATGGATAGAGCTCCCAATCTTGTGGAGGTGGTTTAAGTTATGAGATGAGGAAAAACCAATCCACAGATATACAATGGTGGACAAATGGAAAATTATAAACATGAACCTTAAATGATTTAAGGGGTTCCTCCCCAAGGTCAAGGTTCATTTATGAACCACTAGATAAACTAACCATTAAAAGAGATCATGATCATACCCTTAATTTTATTTCTATCTGTTTCATGGTTATTCATTATGGATGTGTTTTCACGATCACATAATTAATGAATTATCAATCATGAAATATGGAAATAAAATAAAATTGATTAACCATAAATATTATCCAGACATGTTTAATCACTTACGTATATCCCACTTAATATTAATAATCATGTGAAATGATTTTGGTTGGGGTGGAAACTCAAGAGGGGTGTGAATTGAGTTCCCACTTAAATTTATATTAGAAACTTTATTATAAAATCCCCAATTTTAAAACAACCCATTTAATTAAGGTAGTAGAGATATAAATGTTCAATTACTCAATATGTTTCTCAAAGGTTAATTAGTCCTCAGTTGAATGAGTGGAAAACTCTTATCCAAATTTTGAAATGGGTTTATTAAATTAAACACATTTACACACCAACCAAAACTCACTGTCAGTGTGAATGTAAAATAGTTTTCTTTTTTGAAGTTATAAGCACCAGAAAATAGAAAAACAGAGTATTATAAAAGAAGGTACACAATAGAGTTAATCATGATGTTTAGTCTCAAGGCGGGAATTAATCCTCTCCACTTGGTGATCACCTACCACCAAGAAATTTATATTAACAATAAACATGATACACATATTGTATCGGGCTATAAAATAGTTTTCACAAACTGTATAGGGATTAAACCCTCTACCATAGTTCTTCATATAAAAAACACCCAACCAGGCCACACACAACATCTTCCACGGTTATATGTGGTAAATAAAGTGTAAGTAATGTTTGGTGTGAGGATTTTTAGTATCCTCTAGTTCAAGAATAGGAGACAGTGGGTGTAACATATAAAAACACACTTCTCAGAAATGTAAGATATGATACACAATAGATCTAATATTATAAGGATTAATTTTAAAAGCCTCTGTGTGTTTTTAGTTCAGCTCTAAACTCCTTGGAGTGATGAAATTGAAGTTTGAGTCTTTCTATGGAAGTCATCTCCAAAATAGAGTGTCACAACACTAGGTTCTAGCATCCAGTTACTGAGGTGTTCTGATTCATGTTTCGAAAGAGATCTAATGAAGCATAGAAGACAATCTTGAATTTGATCTCCCATATGATCTTCGTGAAGCTCTTGGTGTCATAGAGTAAATTGTGTTGTGTTCTCTTTGTTCATTAGGTAAGTCGAGTGATGTATCTCTCTCTCATAAATCCCCCCAACATCTATTCCTTGGTATTTTATTTTATATTTGAGGTCTGACAATAAGAATAAGAATACCACATGCAGTATTCCTTGTACCTCATACTGTCTCCGGATACAGTCTCTTGATATGTCTATAATCGACATTAATTAATGTCAAAAGCATTATATTTACAAATTATGGTTGTTAGAATAATCATGATAATTTGAAAAAGTATGGAGAAAAAGAGTGTGTATCAGTAGACTGGTAGCAGTAGCCTTCTCAATGGTAGGCTTCATCGGTAGGCTTCATTGGTAGCCTTCATCGGTAGGCTTCATCGGTTGGATTGAACGGTAGCATTCATTGGTAACCTTCATTGGTAGGCTTGTAGCTGTAACCATTAGTGGTAAATCTACAATAGTAGCCTTTGAGTTGTAGAATCATAGCAGTGAGCTCGCATTGATAACTTAGCGGTAAGGTTCCTCTGTGGTAACCTTTATCGGTAACCTCTATCGGTAGCCTCTAGCGGTAACATCTATTGGTATCCTCTATCAGTAACCTCTATCGATACCCTCTAGCGGTAACCTCTATCGATAACCTCTATCGGTAACCTCTATCAGTAATCTCTCTTGGTATCCTCTATCGGTAACCTCCAACTCTAACTTTCTAGTAGTAACCTTACAGCGGTAACCTTCTAGCTGTCACCTTCCAGTGGTAACCTTACAGTGGTAACCTCTAACTTAGAGAAATTTTGCACTATAAACTTTATCGAGAGAGTAGTGAGATTAAAAATACATAGTTATTACCTGATAAAAACCATAAATATTAATGAAACCTGATTATCATTTAAAAGAAACATGATTTAGGATTATCAAAATAGGTGATTTTAACAATCTCCCCCTTTTTGATAATCACAAATTATGTTAGTGAAATATATAGTTAATAATTTTTTAATCAGGGTTAAGAGCATTTTCTAAACTCTTCAAGGATGTTAGTATACGTGTATTATGTATCAAGAGTTTAAAGAACATAAAATTGAACCATGTTTATTGTGGAAAATATATCAGAGCATATATTCAAGGGCTCCAGTCTTAAAACTTATTCCTTTTTGTGATTAGTAAAAACAATGTAACACAAAAAGTAGAAAAAAAATGATTTTTGTATTAATGAAACAATAGAACATTATACAAAATTATTATAATGATCCCTATCAACTAAGACATCCCACATTCATTCCACGTCAAATATTTCCAAGGTAACTTCTTCTTTTAGAGCTGAGGAGGTAGGTTCAGAAGATGTAGGTACATACCTAGGGATAACAGTGAGCAAAGTAGGTAGAGCTGCTATAGAGGAACCAGTAGAACGATAATGAGTATATATTTGAAGAATCGTAGGATTTATGAATCTGCTGTCCTATACAGGAGTCATCAAAGAGGAAGCACTGGTGGAGCCTAATGCAACTGAGGAAGAAGGTAAGTCTGGAGGAACAATAATGTGAGTATAGTCCAAATGGAGAAATTGAAAAAATATATTATTGAAATCCATAATGATGCTCCCTCATATTTTCATAGATGAAATGATATCATCTTTATTCTCCATGAACATTTCAGAAGCACGAGTAAACTTTCTAATCCTCCTAACATGATCCTTAAAAGCCTGAGTGACAGGTGGGATCCTCATGTTCTCTAGCATCAGCTTGAAGTGACCATCCATCTAATGCTTAGTGTAAACTCTTTTATAATAGAAGTCAAATTTCTCTTTAATGGCCTTATGATCTTGGGAATCCTCCCTCAAGTAATCTCCTAGAATCTTATGAATGTATCTGGTATTTGAAATGTCCTGAGTCATAGACTAAGGGTCTGAGGTACTTTCACCATAGATCTTCTCCAATTCTTCTCTAACAACTAATCTGAAAACATATAGATCAATAGGAGGAGAGGCTGATGAGGAAGAAGAAGTACACATAGGTTCCATGATAAAAGTTACTGTTTTCTTAAATGACAAGGTTAGTACACTAATAAACCTCTTCACATCATCATCCTGACCACTCACATGTGTCTCCATAGACTTCTTAAACTCTTCACACATAGTGACCATCTACTGAACAACACTCGTAACAAACTTAAGGTCTTTGTATACTTGATATCTTTAATCCATATATGAGTATAAACTCATAATCACATGTTTCACAGACTCCACATATTTTTCAAAGGTTCTAACTTGATTTGGGAATTCCTTTACTTCATGTAGCAAATTGGACTGAAAGGTAGAGATTATTATTTCTAAGGAAGATGACACAAGATCTTGATTAAGAGCAACTGTTCCGCCAATCCCCATGGATCTCTCATCAAAGTGTCTCTTAAAATCTGATTTTAATGACTCTAATTCATCATTATTCACATAATATTGAGGTAGAAGAACTACTAGTTGTACAATAGTGGTCTTTAAACCAGAATTAATTAGAGGGATTTTTTTAGGCTTATCATCTTAAGAGTCTCTATAGTCTAAGCCCAAAACAATGAATCCAGGTTTTTCTGACCAATATTCTATCTCATGAAAAATAGAAACTGAACCTGGGGAAACAGGTTCCTCCCCCTCATGTAGAGCATCCTCCAGGTCAACTACATTCACTTCTTCCATTCATCCTTGGTCAACTGCATCAACAGGAGAGTATACTATTATTTCTTCTATATAGTATTCTACCATATCCATTTCAATTTCATCTCCAACCGATTCAATATCTTTTTCCTCTTCATTTTATCCAACTTCTATATATCCTATAAAATGATTAGGAATTTGGCATTCCTATTCACTTTCATCACCATCTGTCTCAAATTCATCACGGACGGATTCAGCTTTATCCTCCTCCTCTGAGGTCTCTCCAATAGTAATTTCTCTTAATACATTCTCTTCTTCTTCATCACTGGTTTCCTCATCATCATTTCCCCTTAGGATATTCTCTCTTTGGGGTAATCTCTTTGGTGGTATATGATCACCAAAAGATATAATATTAACATGAGGTCTTGAAGGAAGATCAGGATCAATCCTATCATCAACAGGAGAATCCTCTCTCTCTTGCACAACAATAACCTCCTCTTCTTCATCTTCGTACACAAGCTCCACTTCATTGGGCTTTAAACCTGGAACTCTTTTATTCATTGGCTTAGTAGGATTGGTAATAGGATTGAAGTCCTTATATATTTTAGCCTGATCATTCATCCACTCCCAATTCCAAAGGTTCTAGTTTATCATCATAAACATTCAAATCATTTTCATAATTTCGAAGATATACCTTACAACTATGGTTTCTTCCTTATTTCTAGAAACTCGTTCAACTTTTAACATTAAGGATATAAATTTGGCATGAAATAAAGCATTGGACTTGGAGATAGTCATTTTTATATCCGTTACCTGGCCCATTAACAACCTACAGAGATTTATCCTTTGTCCATGATTCAACAGATACATCAAAAATATGTCTTGATACTTTAAAGTAGTAAAGTCCCCTCTCCTTGGACTCAAGACATGTTGAAAAAATTTAAACAGTAATCTATTTTCCCCATCCATCTCAGCAGAAATAACCTTCCTAGGGATTCCATTCCCTATTTGTTCTTCTAGATCCTCTTCATAGCCAAAATAATCACTGGTGGGAGGAAACTCTCTAGAGTAATAATCTAATATGCCTTTATGTGGGACTCTTAAGAATTCATCTCATTCAATAGAAGAAAAGCTCACACTTAATCCTTTTAATATAGAAATTATTCAGTTCTCATCCTCAAACTGTTCAAACTCCATAAACTCATAAAATTCCTTTATCAGATTTGGGTAATATGATTCATTGTTATTTGGAAATCATTCAACCTAAACCTGAGATTTAAGTGACTTTAACACCAGAGACCTGCTCGGAATCATCCATTCTGAACTTAATTCCTTTTCGACCACGATTTCCCTATTTGAAAAATGAGGATTGATTGGCTTCACCACATCATAGCTTCCACTAATATACCCAGTTCAATGTCTCTTAGGGTTCAGTACATCTCCTTCATTACCCACCATCGGTCTCTTCAGTCATTCCATTGCGATATGATGTGGTTTGAGGGTTTTAGTAGAATTTTAGCTTTAATGATTTGGGAGAAAAAGGTTTGGGAGAGGATTTATGTGGATAAAAATGTATCTTGTACTTTATTTTTATCCTTTTGGGATTGAAAAAACAAATCGAGTAAAAGAAATAAAAAAGAATTAAATGTTTCAGATTATGGCAGAAAAATGCTAAGTACCGGACCTAAGTAAGGTAAACTATGGGTAAGGCGCCAATGGTGAGATCCTAACAGTGAGGTCCTAATGGTGAGGTCCAACGGTGACTTCCTAATGGTGAGTTCCAATAGTGAGGTCTAACTGTGAGGTCCAACGGTGAGGTCTAATGGTGAGGTCCTAACGGTGAGGTTGTAATGGTGAGGTCCAACAATGAGGTTTCCTAACCTAAAAATTTATCATACCTAACTCATGTTTGATGTAACTTAACCTCTCAATATTCAAAGACATTGTGAATATATCATCCAATTTATGTTCGGTGCTAATGAATTCAAAAGTGATATTACCTCTTTGATAATGATCTCTGAAAATGTGATGTCTTGCGTCAATATTCTTTGTCCTAGAATGAGATACTGGATTTTTTGTGATGTGGATAGCACTTGTATTATCAAAATTTATATAGACATGTCTGAATTCATATCCATAGTCCAGTAAAGTGTGTTTCATCCACATAATTTGAGCACAACAACTACCATCATCTATATATTCAACTTCAGCAGTGGATAATGCTACTGAATTATGTTTCCTACTACACAATGATACTAGTGACTTTCCCAAAATGTGGCATGTTCTAGAAGTGATTTTTCTTTCTAACATGCAACCAGAAAAGTCATTATCTGAATAAATTATCAAATCAAATGATTGTCCTCTTGGATAAAATAGTCATAAGTTTGTAGTATACAAGTTATATTTAAAAAATCTTTTAACAACACTTAAGTGATATTTTTTTGGATTGGCTAGAAAACATGCACACAATCATACACTGAACATAATATCTGGTCAGCTAGCAGTAATGTAGAGTAGACTCCGAATCATACCTCTGTAATTAGTTTGATCCACTGGTTTACTAGTTTCATCAGCATCCAACTTACAAGTGGTAATCATAGATATATCACTACATTTATTACTATCCAATCCAAAATGTCTCAAAATATCCTTATTATATTTACTTTGATTTAAAATAATAACATTTTTATTTTGAAAAATTATAAATCTGAGGAAAAATTTAAGCTCCCCCATTAAACTCATTATAAATTAATCTTGCATTGTCTTTGAAAAATCATTACATAAATAATTTTTTAAAGATACAAAAATAATTTCATCTACATAAATTTGTACTATTAAAACATCTTTGTAAATACTTTTAATAAAAATTGTAGGATCATATATTCATTTAGTTAATCCTTTTGAAATTATAAAATAATTGATTCTATCATACCCAACTCTAGGATCTGGTTTTAGACCATATAAATCTTTAGATAGTTTGAAAAAATGATTTGAAAAATGGGGATTTGTAAAGATAGGGGGTGTTCGACAAACACATTCTCAACTATATACCCATTTATAAATGAACTTTTGACATCCATTTGATAATGTTTGAAATTCAGATGAGCTGCATAAGCAAGAAGTAACCTAATGGCTTTCAGTCTATCTACAGGTGGAAATATTTCATCATAGTCTATTCCTTCTTTTTGACTATATCCTTGTTCAACTAATCTAGCCTTGTTTCTGAATTTATTTCCAGACTCATCAACTTTGTATCTATACACCCATTTAGTGCCTAAGGTCAAAGTTTTCTTAGGTTTTTCAACTAATTCCCAAACTTTGTTTCTTTCAAACAGATTTAATTCTTCTTGTATAGTTATCACCCAAAATTCATCATTGGTAGTATCATTAATATTTTTGGGTTCAATTTTTTAAATAAAAGATTGATTGTAGAGACTTAATGCTTGATGTAAATGGACATTACATTACTTTTGTTTAATACTTAATACACGACAAAAACAGACACCCAATGACTGTATTAGTTTAGTGTCTTTGGAAACTCGAAACGTAATCTTATAATCATGGTGAAAGATCTTCAACATATCCCATAAAGATATTCCCCTTTGGTTTTCTTACCTAAAAAATTTCTTTATATCTTGGGGAAAAGAAAAAATAAAAATGGTGAGCTCAAATGCTCAGTAAGGGAAAGCGTAGAGAACATAAAACAATCCATATACATTTGAATGAAAAAACTCGAACATAAAATCTAACCATCAAAATCTTGAGAAAAGACATAAATCTTGGAAGTACGTAAGGCATATAACATAATGGAACATCAATAATGATAAAATAGCATGGGAATAAAACAAGTAATTGTGGAAACCGTTAATCACATGTTATGATTTCCATAGTATCCAAGGCATTGCGGCAAAGACCATCTTAGTGGACAATGTCCCTTTCTGAATCGAGTTCACTCCTCGTTCAAGTCCTGTATCACTGAACCAGATTAACTTACCATTCCAGCCATTTCTATCTCATGAGATATAAATCTTTACCCAATGCATTTGAGGGAGATATAGGTCCCACCCATATCATAATGAAATCATTCTTACTTGTGTCGCAACATAAATATAAATCATTCATCATAACCCAAAGAATAAAAATGGGTTTCATAAACATCATCCCATCATATCATAATCCATATAAAACAAATGGATATCATTTCATCGTAAAAATAAGTGAAACCATGTAAATCATAGAGATATTATACTTGAAATATACACATATGAAATAATTTCATCTTAGATGGAAAACTGTTTTGATAAAATACATGAAAAGAATTCTTGAAGAAAATATCCTTTCTTCTCAAAAATCATTTTATTTTCACAAAATGCCACAAAATTTTAAAATAATTGGTTTTTATTGAAAATAAGAATGAAATCTTGTAGATTAAACTTCTTGAAAATAAGGAGTTATGAAACCGTAAAAATCTGTTCATGCCGTATAAGTTAAAAATAACATTCTCCTTGTACTTTTGTAGGAAAAGTCAAAAAGTTCCTCGTGTGGTAAAAAAAAGTAAGATTCCTTTAATAACATGTGGTATAATTCAAAAATGGGTAAAAAGTCCATTAAACATACATGAAAACATTTTTATAAGACAGGGACATGGATGATAACAAAAATCCCAGTAAATACTTACGAATAAACAATCTCGGATAAGAGAGAGATTGGAAAAGTTATCCCTTACCTTATGCCTGATATGCTTTAAATGTATCCGAACCTCCTATATAATGATTTAAATAATGTCATTGACTTATTAAATATTAATACTCATTTTTATGATATCATATATTGTTTGATTATGACTTTATATTACCCGTTCTTTTGTAAATTTGATGTAAAAGAAGCGATTTGGGTAAAATCGTTTCATTTATTGTACGTGTTTCGACTTGTTGTTCATGATATTATTACTTATATCCTGATTTACTTAATTCCATAATGTAAAACATTATTTATATATAATATATATTCAGCATATATATATATATGGTAGATCGATAAATGGAATGAAATACACCGTTCATGGAAACGGTAGGTTGTACGTACGCATGAAGGCTGTTTTTGTTTCCTTATTGAATTGAATGGAATTAAGTAGATGACATGCATATATATATACATAAATATATTATCATTATTATGGAATATATTTATTTATTATTCATTATATATACTTTATAATCATTCATTAATGGTTAATATGGAGAATGAATCTCATCGAAACGTGGAGACGGCAGTCCGTACGTACGCACGAGCGATGATATCATTCCCATGAAAGTGGAATTGTATTGAAGTGTATGTATAATATTTCAGAATCAATATCACTTTAAAATAATCATATATAGTTATTTATTTACACCATTATACCCATCCAAGTAAGGTGGTGGTCGAAAAGAGATTACACCACAGTGTGGAGACGGTATTCTGTACGTACGCACGCGCGGTGATTTCGTTTTCCATAGGATGGATAGAAGGTGAAATAGGGTTGTTTCATATTTATAATAACATATCAGTATATAAGTAATACTGATGTTATTACTTTATAATGAGAAAACTAAAGAAGAAGAAGTATAAGAAGAAAGAAACTTGAGAGAATCGGAAGAAGAGATTACCTCTTCTTCAACGCACCTCCTTTAAGCTTCTTCTTATGGAACTATAGTTGGTCTTTTGAGAAGACCAAAACCTCTATAAAGTAACTAGAGAGTTTGATAAGAGTAAGTTTCATGGTTTTTCCTAGAATCAAGGCTCAAAAGGGTTTGAAGAGAAGAGGAAAGGGGTGCCCTTTTTATATGGGAGGATAGGGGCACCTTTGGAAAAACTTAAAATATTATTTTATAATAAAGTCATATTCAGTTTATAATTGCTCCAAAATGATTTATTTAGAATCTAAAGTGGGTATGGGTCGCAATAATCTCAACCAATAGGTTTTAGAAATGTTTAGGTTATTATTTTAACCTTATCTTTTAGATTTAAATCTAAGTTAAATAATTTATATTTTACCATGTATTCTTGTTTTCTTACACTATATGGTTAATAAACTTAATATAACAAGCCAAACGAACCCCAAGTGGTTAATTATTAATATATATGACCTTATCTAAGTCATTTGGCATAACCTTATATTTTTTGTATTATTATAAGAATTAATAAAATAATATTGGTTTAAAAAACTATTTTATGTCAATTTTGACACTATTTGGTAATGATTTTTGTGAAAATCATAACAGCATGATTAGTTCAAAAAAGGTTATTTAAATCACTAATAAAATGTCCTATTAACCTATAAAATTAGTTTAATTCATAAAAAGTCTAAAATTACATTTATTTGGGTATTTATAATATCAATTATTTTAATATTTCATTATTTAGGTAATTACTGCATCACCATTGTGTCATAAATGAATTACATTATTTAATATCTAAAAATTTTAAATAAAATACCATTAGGTATGAAATCTCTTTATATTTATAATTAATATTTATAGTCGAATTTATCTTATGTATAACCCTATATTAAAAATGTTTTAGTTATTAAACATTGATTTTAACTATTTTAACTCTTTTTTAAATAAAATAATAATAAATGTCCTAATCTAATACAAGTGGAACTAAATGATAATATTATATTCCTAAGGTTGTTTTTGGTCTAATTATACTTATCCAATATAATTAGGACATGTGTTAGGGTAATAAAAATATCATTTTTACCCTTAATTACCCTATTTACTTTTAACCGTGGTAAATAAAAGTAAAAAGTTACTATTCCCCAAAAATTATGTTTATCATGTTGAACCACATTTTACTCCTTGATATTAACCGTGTCTCTCGTATTTTCTAAATTCCACTCACAGAAGCTGTAAAATTATGTTTTATGTAAATTTTCAAATTCTCCTAGGAGGTGGGTAAATGACGGTGAAAAGTTCAATAACATTTTTATATATCTAAAATTATTATAAAATGACTCCAATGAATTAAATTAAACTTATATAGGTATTATGTATCAATTTTTGACCTAAAACAAATTGAACTAAAATAAATAATTATTTAAATAAAAAGTCAGTTTTGAAATAGTAACCCAGTGTTTTTACTATTCATCAAAAATTGAAAGTTTTCAGAAAAATACAAAAAATTTACCCCAGGCTAATTTTGTTATTCTGAATCTAAAAATAAATTATATTTTGAAAGATAAAATTCATAAAATTTCAAAAAGTTGGTATTTCTATTCATAACGGCTAGTTTATATAATATTTTAATAACATATCGCTGTTTAGTGAAACTCGGTATTGCATACAACACACGCTATCGTGGAAGGTCGTGATTGCGTGTAATGTAAGACAAGTTAGGGTTGCGTGTAGTGCAAGACTCCTTTGTTGTTTTGTATAACAGAATTCAACCATATTTCATTCATACATTGAATATATATATATATATATATACACTCAATGTTGCGTAGAATAAATACTATCAAACGAACATGAAATTGTGTGTAACAGGATCCAAGAATAGTGTAGCGTATACTGCAAGATAATACGGTGTTGCATATAGCGCAAGATAATCTTGGTGTAGCATACAACAAAAGACATCAATGAAATTAAAAAGAATAATTCTCATAAAATCTCAGGTTGTTACATTCTACCCCCCCTTAAAATGAATTTGGCCCTCAAAATTCGTCGGGGTTATAAATGGTTTTCTACTTGAAAGTTTATTTAATTGAAACTGACATCGTAAAATGGAATACCAAAATGTAAATTTAAAAAACTAAAGTATTAAACATAACGGTTACCCAAATTAACTAATCACTGGGTTTCCACATAGGAGAACATAGGTGAAAATATGGATATGGAAGAGAAATCTGACCATCAAGTTCTGATGGAGGGTGGTAGAGAACATGACTATAAAAAATCCAACAATCACAAAGCCATAAATTTGTGATGATTTAAGGTGCCATATGATTCATTGTATATGAGATCACTAGGACAACATTTTTGGCTTTCAATATCATTTCCCTAAAGTTGAAAATTTTGAATTAGAAGAAATACTTACTTTATTTCGGTACAATCTCATCATTGTTTGTGCCTTAAACAATTTCCACTTCATCTCTTAAAGAAATGAAGTTAAATTTGTCTTCTGTGAAGTGTTAGAAGATCATGTGAGAGAATGATAGGTCATTCCATCTGTCCCAAACATAAGGTTAGGAAAAGATATATATATATATAAATCCATCTATGGTGACATTGATCATATATGGTTCCAAAAATGTACTTATACATCATCTATCATACCTCTTAATATAATAAAACTAGTTTCTAATAACCAGGGACTTCATGTAGGCCAGTGGTAGGTGATAAAGTCTTTTCGCACTTCGGTTGTGGGTTCGATTCCCATAGCCTTGTCCGACGCAACGGGTTGTCGCCCATTCTTCAGGTTGTCCTTTTTCTAAAACTATACTATCATAACATTTCAGAAATAAAAAGTTATATCCTTAACCAATACTATATGATGTCCATTCCAACTTTTAGGCTTATCAAAAATATTTCTATCCAATATTATAGTATAAAGAAAATGATTACTATAAATTTCATCAACCAAGCATGTGATTACCATCATTTATCCACCATATAAGATATATCTTGTTGGTCACATTCCAAACATGTGAATACCTTAATCATGTATTCTCTTGAAAAATGAATACCCATTGAACCTTAGTCAAAACATGAATGCTGTCAAAAGTTATCTCTTTCCACATACCAAAATCACAAAATTTCTATATACTCAAACCATGATATCACGTTGTCCTTATATCAGCCATGAGCTCATCAATACTATAAAACATCTCATTGTCTCCTTGTCCCTTCATTATTCTCATATCATCTACTTTCCAAAAATATATGAATTAACTTTTCATGGTTACCGGTACCATTCAACATATACTTTCAAATACATTAGGAAAAACAATAGTGTAACAATCCTTAGATGATTCTTTATTCCATAGTACCATTAACTATACAACATAACTATTGATAAACATAAATCATTCCTTTACCTTCTTAAACCATTGACCAAGCTTCAACACTTCTTTCATCTCATATATCATTTGTAGTCTCCTCATCATCATCCACATAAATACTACCCATATGACCATGCTGATTCTCTTCATGAGATTTTCCCTTAGGGAATTGGTTTTCATAATGCCCATACATTCCACATTTAAAACATCTAATCATTGTTGATGTCGTAGCAATATCATTATCCTTTTCCATGGTGTTAACTGATCCTTTTCCTTTGCACTTACTGGATTTGTGCCCTTCTTTTCCGCACCCAAAGCATCTTCTAGTTACTTTGAAACATTCTCCTTAATGCCTCTTCCCACATGATTTACATGAGACAAATTTAACTTTCTTTCCTCTATGATCATTATGAAACTACATCTTTCTCTTATTAGCTGAGTTGGGAAACTTACCAAAGTTGAGATTATTGATCATTTTATGAGATTGGTGATTAGGAATAATAACGATGTTTGGACTTCCAAATCCTATTTCATTTGGTTTCTCATGAAGAATATCATTCCATTATCTATCATATCTTCCATTATCGTGAATCTTCTTGTTTCCAACCATTTTCTAAAACCCAAAAAGAATCGTGTGAGAGGAAAAAATCATGCTAGGGAAAACAACATAATAAAGGGGGAGTACCTTCAATATCTAACATCTTAGGATTAATTCTAAGATCGTTACCGTAATTCTAGGACTATAACCTATACGTATACTTATCCTTAGGGACATCACTAGACATACCTTAGAAATATCTCTAGGGATTTCACTAAATATTTCGAATCCTAGTTTCCAAAGTTTAACTAAGACTTCACTCTGATACCAACTGTAGAGACCCAAAGCTTGATGTACATAGACATTACATTAATTTTGCAGAATACTTAATACACGAAAAAAACAGACGTCCAAAAAACATATTAGTTTAGTGTCTTTGGAAACTCGGAACTTAATCTTCTAATCATGGTTAAAGATCTTCAACATCTCCCATAAAGAACTTCCCCTTTGGTTTTCTTTCCTAAAACCTTTCTTTATATCCTGGAAAAAATAAAACATAAAAAGGGTGAGCTCAAATACTCAGTAAGGGAAAGCATAGAGAACATAAAACAATCCATAAACATTTGAATGCAAAAACTTGAACATAAAATCAAAACATCAAAATCTTGATCAAAGAAATAAATCTTGGAAGTATGTAAGGCATATATCATAAAGGAACATCAATTGTGATAAAATATCATGGGAATATAACATGTAATTGTGGAAACCATTAAGCACATGTTATGATTTCTATAGTAGCCAAGGCATTGCGGCCAAGACCATCTTAGTGGACAAAGTCCCTTTCTGAATCGAGTTCACTCCTCCTTCAAGTCCGGTATCACTGAACCGGATTAACTTACCATTCCAGCCATGTCTATCTCATGAGATATAAATCATTACCTAATGCATTGGAGTGAGATATAGGTCTCACCCATCTCATAATGAAATCATTCTTACTTGTGCCACAACACAAACATAAATCATTCATCATAACCCAATGAATAAAAATGGGTTTCATAAACATCATCCCATCATATCTTAATCCATATAAAACAAATGGATATCATTTCATCGTAAAAAAATGAAACCATGTAAATCATAGAGATATTATACTTGAAACATACACATATGAAATAATTTCATCTTAGATGGAAAATGGTTTTGATAAAACACTTGAAAATAATTCTTGAGGAAAATATCCTTTCTTCTTAAAAATCATTTTCTTTTCACGAAATGTCATAAAATTTTAAAATAAATAGGTTTTATTGAAAATAACCTTGAAATATTGTAGAGTAAACTTCATGAAAATAAGGCGTTATGAAACCGTAAAAATTTTTTCATGCCGTATAAGTTAAAAATAACATTCTCCTCGTACATTTGTTAGAAAAGTCAAAAAGTTCCTCGTGTGGTAAAAAAAGTAAGATTCCTTTCATAACATGTGGTGAAATTAAAAAATGGGTAAAAAGGCCATTAAACATACATGAAAACATTTTTAGAAAACAGTGACATCACTACTACAAAAATGGTCAAGGGAAGCACCCCCTTATATCAGCGCTGATAAAACCTAAGTGCATTTTTTATAAAGTCGGTCGCACAGTGCCCTCGTTTTATCACGAACTAAAGCTCTCGCGGTAATGGAACTCTTTGACTCCCCTCTTCCGCCCGCTGAGATCATGTTTTTGGACCTCCACTGCCCTCGCTACTCATTGCTGGACCTCCGCCGCCCACTGAGTTAGCATTGCCAGACCTCCGCCACCCTCGAGCTTTAGTTTTCCGGACCTCCGCCGCCCGCAATGCTTTCAAGCTTCGGTTTGCATGACCTCTTTTAAGGCATGTTTTCCAATTATTTTTTCAATATTGTTCTCCTCTCCCATTTGTATATCATTTTTTTAACATGATTTTTTATTCTATCGGTGAGTATTATGGATTGACCGATTGAAGAAAATGGACCATACTTGATGGAAAATGATGTAAAGGGGATGATTCACATGTGTTTACTAATTTTCATTATATTTCTCAAGAACATGGTTCTTGTTTACTTTTATGGTTGAAAATCATCATTGTTTTTTGGTGGGGTTGTTTGAGAAGTTTTTTCTTAGTTTGGTTGTGATAGATTCCATTGGGGGAAAATGTGAGATTGTTGAGGTGGTAAATCGTGCAGTGGGGAAGCATCAACCTTTACATTGTTAAAAAGATGTAATGAGTGGGGTATTGTGGGAGATGACATCGTTAGTTGATATGGGTTTTCCTTTTAGTTTCCCAGTGACATAGAATATAGTTGTTAATGATGAAATTGAAAAGGGTTTGGTGGGAATTGAATAACTTCATGGATAAAAATGAAATGGTGTCTATAAAACTATGCTCACCCCCTATGCGATGAGTGTATCGGGTGGTTCCCTCTTCTAAAATTCAAATATGTGAGTTCCTTTACCGAGATATAAACCTATGACCACTCTTAATTTAGGAAACATCCAACTCTAGGTGATAATCCTAGGTTGACTTAGGTGACGAGAATATGAAGTCCCTATGTTATGGGAATATGAGATCTTCTTTATCTCCCAAATAATGTTCCCTTGATTATACCTCATGAGATTATAAATAGATTCATTATGGGATATGCCTAAGAATCCCCTAACTGATGATCATAAGATCTCTTATTCATCTCCTAGGTAATGATACTATGATTATACCTCACATGAGGAGCATGAGATTCTTGGGGCGATGTGCCAAAGAATCCCCTATGTGATGAGCATACGATCTCTAAACACTTCCCTTAGTAGATGATATTATGTTCTTACCTGGTGTGATAAGAACATGATTCGTTAGTTGATGAATATATAAATCCTTATGTGCTATGAATATATTTTATGAACCAAATTGGTGTAGATTCCTCACATGAAAAATGTGATCCACCTTGTGTAATGAGCCCAAATATCCAATTCAAATGGGCATTATTCTATGGGAACCATACATATTAGTCCATAATCTAAATGAAAACATTCCCACGCATAGAGTACCATATTCACTTAGTGGTCCATACTCCTACTAGTTGAAAAAACCATATACCACATAGAGTCATATTTTTTGTGAATCCAAAATACACTCATTAGGCTATATCCCCTTTTAGTTAGACCAAAAATGTCTTATCACACATATTTACCATACTAACTTTCACTTGGTATCATTAGAAAAATCATCTATACAACTTGATGTTAAACTATATCAATTATTTATTATTATAAGTACATTGCACATGGTTGTGATAAATACCCTCGGTGCATTCACTAACCCATGACATGTTGGAGGATGGTTTTAGGAGATCACTAGACTATAATCTACTAACCAATAGAGGGTTCTAAATGGGTATAGGCCATGAAATAGTGTTATCAAAGAATTTTATTAGGAGATATGATGGGGTTTGATGTTAGGAACATTTGAGGATTTCAATGGTTTGGTTTAGAATGTATTTCATTTGAATTCATTGGTATGTTTTGGGTGTACCTTTCCTTAGGATTAAAATTATGATCTTAGTGGTTCTTCATGGTTAGTGGTTGTAGTCTCTTATTTGGGTGAAGGGATGTGTTCTTAGTATATTTCCATCTTATTATGTTCTTCATAGTTAGTGGTTGTAGTCTCTTATTTGGAGATGTATGATGTTCTTGGTGAGGGCCACTATCTAGCTAGTGGTGTCGTTGTATATGAGAAAGCATCGATGTAGTTGGAGATGTATGATGTTCTTCATTTGAGCAGACTCATTCAGATTCCTAGTGGGTGTTTCCATACTATATCTTCTTTTTGGGATTCATGTGTTTCATGAATTCATATTTTATCCATTTGAAGTTGGTTAGACGTGTTTTGATCATTTTGAAGCACAAAATAACCCTATTAATGAAAATAATATATGGAATGGATGGTATCTTATTGTGAAATAACCTTTTTATTGAAATAAATTAGGTTTCCTTCTAGACAACATGAAATCCACTAACCTATTCTCAAATACCATGTTTTTTCATCTTGTTTGGGGTATTTTGATTCACTCCCCCCTTTTGGTTTCCATTTCTTCTTGGCATGATCATCAGTAACGGTTTCAATTCCACCAGCAGTGAGTATTTAGGCATGATGAATAAATACTAATGGTTAGGCTCTATTAATCTCCATTTTTATAAGGAAGTGGTTCTCTTATACTGTATTTGGAATTATTGTTTTGTGTACTTGAACCATAAATACTAATATTTGAGATTATAACAGGATGGAGATGAATAAATATTAGATGGATGCTAATCGTTTAACAATAGAGTACGAGAACAGAGTGAAAGAGTTCATCAAGTTTGCAAAGGATCACACAAAGGATCCTTCTCAAATCCTTTTTCTATGTTTACGTTGTTTTTATTCTAGATTACTTACTCCAGAGGAGTTTAAAGAACATTTTATATGTCACGGAATAGATCATAGTTATAAATGTTGGAATAAACATGGAGAAAAAGAGAATGTAGCTACTGGCTGGGATAAAACTGCATTTTATGGATCGTTAGATATGAATACAAATATGGATAATGAAGAAGACCGTATGGAGGATGTGATTACAAATTTCAATGATGATGAAGATCGTATTGAGGAAATGACAAAGAAATTTCAAGATGAACTCCGTGATTGCCCAAAATTGTTTGAGAAGTTAAAGAGTTTTGCAAAGACGCCATTGTATGTTGCTTGCACTAGGTATAAAACATTGTCAGCTGTACTGAAGTTGTATAAATTGAAAGCAGGAAACGGATGGAGTGATGTCAGTTTTACAGAACTACTTGCTCTATTGAATGACATGCTTCCGGAAGATAATGAGCTCCCAAGCCGGACATATGAAGCTAGATGAATACTACGCTCGATGGGAATGATTTATGAAAGAATACATGTCTGGCCGAAGACTGTATATTATTTTTCAAAGAGAAAAAATCACTTATAGAATGCCCAAAGTGTGGTGCTTCTCGATACAAGAAAGATAAATCCAATCCTAAGAAAGTTGTATGGTACTTTCCAATCATTCCAAGGTTTAGGCATCTATATGGAAGTGAATAAAATGCAAGACAATTGTCGTGTCACGCAGATAAAAGAAATAAAGATGGGTTATTACGTCATCCGGCCGACTCTCCTCAATGGAAGAAATTTGATCATGAGTATCCTGAATTTGGAAAAGAGCCAAGAAACCTTCATCTTGTGTTATCTACAGATGGAGTGAATCCTTTTGGTTTTCAAACCAGCACTCATAGTACATGGCCTGTTATGTTGGTAAATTATAACTTGCCACCCTGGTTATGCATGAAGCGGAAATTCATCATGTTATCTATGCTTATATTAGGTACAAAACAACCAGGTAACTATATTGATGTTTATCTAGCTCCTTTGATCGAGGATTTGAAGTTATTGTGGGACTCCGGTGTAATGTTGTATGATGCTTAGAAAAGTGAATAATTAATGTTGAGAGTGATGTTGTATGGGACAATAAATGATTTCCCTGCTTATGGAAATTTGTTAGGCTATAGAATTATAGGAACTCAAGGGTGGCCTGTGTGTGAAGAAGATACAGAATCAATTAGGTTGAAACATTCATCGAAATCTGTGTTTCTAGGACATCGTATATTTCTACCTCATCGGCATAAGTACCGATCTTGGACGACATCATTCAATGGAAGTTCAGAAAAACACGCAACACCATCTCCACTAACAGGTGATCAGCTATTTGAGAAAGTAAAAGATCTGAACACTATTTTTGGTAATCCATTTTTGAAAAACCTTACGAAAATCGTTTGGAAAAAGAGATCAATTTTTTTGGAATTTCCATTCTGGAATTGTTTGTACGTCAGACATTTTCTTGATGTGATGCATGTGGAAAAAAATGTATGTGACAGTGTTATCAGAACGTTGTTAAATGCCCCTGGAAAAACAAAAGATGGAATTAAGGCAAGGTTGGACATGGTTGACATGGGAATACGAGATGATTTGGCTCCCGTGAAGGGTGAAAATCGAATGTTTCTTCCTCCAGCTGCTTATACTCTTTCTAGGGCGGAGAGATATCAGTTTTTCAACTTCTTCAATGATGTAAAGGTTCCAGAGGGGTACTCATCAAATATCAAGAACATTGTGTCAATGAATGATTTGAAGTTAAAAGGTTTGAAATCACATGATTTCCATGTTTTGATGCAAGATCTAATTCCTATAGCTTTACGTTGCATTCTTCCCAAGAATGTTCTTCATACGTTAACCAAACTTTCTTTCTTTTTCAAAGCATATGTAGCAAAGTTTTAGACCCGGGGAAATTTCCAGCTATGGAAAAAGAAATTGTCATCATATTATGTGAATTAGAAATGTTCTTCCTCCCAACATTCTTTGATATGATGGTTCATTTGATGATTACCTTGGTGAGAGAGATTCGACTTTGTGGTCCTGTGCACTATAGATGGATGTATCCTGTTGAACGGTATATAAAGATTTTGAAAGGGTATGTCAAAAATCGAAGTCGGCCAGAGGGTTGTATAGTGGAGCGATATATTATTGAGGAAGCCATTGAATTTTGTACTGAATACCTATCTGATGTTGAAAGCATTGGTCTCCCGAAATATTATCACACAGGACGCATTGAGGGTGAGGGAATTTATGGAAGAGAAATTGTGACAATCAATATTATAGATCGGGATCAGGCTCATCTTTATGTTTTGCATAACAGTTGGGAGGTTTCTCCATATATTAGAACTCACAAAGAAATTATTAGGAATTTGAATCCCTCAAGGGATGAAAAATGGTTATCAGATACACATAATCACCAATTTATAGGATGGTTTCAGGACCATATTTTTAAGCAGTTGGATGAAAATACGAATTCAATTTCAGAACGTCTTCGATGGCTAGCCACTGGACCAAGTGTGTATGTATTATCTTACAGTGGTTATGTAATTAATGGTTATACATTCTATACAGATGAACATGATGAAGATAGTACCATGAAAAATAGTGGAGTTACACTAGTGGCTGAAGCGATCCATGTTTCTGGTAGTAAGGACAGAAATCCAATTTATGCAAATATGTTATACTTTGGCATTATCAAACTAATATGGGATTTGGATTATAAAACATTCAAATTGCCAATTTTTCAATGCAAATGGGTTGATAACAACAGTGGTGTTAAAATAGATGAATGGGGATTTGTGAAATTTGATTTTAGTAAAGAAGGGTAAAAAGGCGAATAGTTTATAATGGCATCACAAGCGGTACAAGTTTTTTATGTTCCAGATCCCGCAAACCGAAAGTGGTCAATTGTTCTGTTATCGTCCAAAACTACTGAAGGTTCCGATGAAAATTCAGTTGAGGATGATCCTTTTAGTGGTACGTCAAAATCATTACGGAGCGGTCCCAATGCAGATGATGTTTTGTATGTTATAGGAGACCGCAATGAAGGGATTTGGATAGTCGATAGAGGTGTCAAATCCCTTCAAACTTTGAAAAAAAAAGATAGTTCAGTAAATAGGTTATATTTTGTTTGTAATATAGATCTTGTTATCTCATGTTATTATCTTATCATTATTGAATTTATGTAATCTGAATTAACTGTTCAAACACTTTTGCAGATAATGACTTCTGCACATTCTGATGCTCCTAACCTTGAGGCTGAACAAGTCTCTCAAGCAGCTGCTACTGCGGCTGATGTTTCTCCTGCAGCTCATGTTGCTGCTTCTGTTGCTCCTGCTACTCCTGCAGCTCATGCTGCTGCTTCTGTTGCTCCTACTGGGGCTTCGGTTGCTCCTGATGCTCCTCTTACTGCGGCTCCTACTACTGTTGCTCCTCCTGCTGCTCCTCCTGCTACTCCTCCTATTGCGGCTCCTGCTGCTCTTAGTGTTGAGGTCCAACAACCATCAACCCATGTCATTGATACCATTCTAGATGAACATATAGATGATGTTGATATCGATGAAATGGTTGGGAATGAAGGACCAGCGTCGCAGAAATCGCAGGTGCGTTGTAGTTTGATGGTGTTAGCCAAAATTCATAAGGCAAAAAAGCAAAGGCATCAAATTTGAAGTCAGATGGAATGCACGAGGCCAACATGTGAATCCCAACAAGGCTATGTTTAGCAGCTACATTGGAGTTGTCACTCGGAAACGCGTGCTAATTGACATAGATTCATGGCACCATGTTGTGTCTGGGATGAAGGCTGTGATCTGGGAAGAAATTACAATAACATTATGAATTTATTTATTTAATTTACTAGAAAATAAAATAATGAAACAATGTCTTACTCTTCTCAATATCTTGCAGAGTACATTTATAGTAGACGATTCACACAAGGATTATGTACTAAGGCTTGCAGGAAAGATTCATCGAGGTTTTCGTACTATTTTAACAAGATGTCACCTCAATGATTCTAAAGGTAAAATAAACTCACACCCACCCATTGTCTACGCTCACCCGATATCCCAAGAAGCATGGGATGAATTTATTGGCCGTCGTGGGGATGAGAAGTTTCAGGTACATTGTGAGTGATAATACATTGTTTGAGGATACCTGTATTCATCACTTTGATTGTCAATATTTCATTTATGAAATAGAAACTCTGTACTGAAAATAAGGAACGTGCTTCAAAACCAACATACCCCTTATCGTAAAGCAAGGATGGGGTATGCTTCATTATAAAAGAAAATGGTACGTATTTTAAATTTACAATAATATTGGTAGGTGCCAATAAACAACATCATAATTATTTTTCTATGTTTATATGTAGATTGATGAGTCTAAAACCAAATTCACTTCCATCCCACGTCATGTGCTATGGAAGGAGGCACGAGTGAACAAAGATGGGAAGTTAGTAGATGACAACACATAGAAAGTGTGGGAAATATGTGTAAGTATGACACGACGATAAAATAATTTGTTTAAAATTGTCATTACATAAAAATAATTAGTTATTTTCCTATATCCAATAGTCACAAGAATCAGCTACTCCTATAGCTGATACCGACCTATTATCGATGGCTTTGAAGCAGCCAGAAAAATACGGTCGTGTCAGAGGTGCAGGGTTTTGGGTGACACCCCGAGTATATTTTGAGAAGAAGAAAAAAATGGATGATACAGATGAAAAATTGGAACAAATGAGCGAAAAAATAGCAACCCTTGAAGAAAAATTGCAATGGCAGGGAGAGTTGCTAGCAACTTTTATGGGTGGGAAGCAAAGGGAAGCCACAACTCAAGAACAACCGCCGCATGAACATCCCGCCCCATTCCCCCACCATCTTTGAGGTGATCCATTCACCTCAAAGAACTGTCTTAACCATGGTAATCAATATTCTAATAATTTTTCCCATGAAATATGAATCAGAAAAACACTGATAATTTTTCTGTACTCATCTTCTATAGGGTGATAATGATTGTGATTTATATCTATCAACACCCACCTATCACCTTGTAGCGAGGTCTACAGTGTTCAATATCCCAGATGCCACACTGCATAATAGACCACTTCTGAAAGATCATCTAAAAGTGACGATTACTGTTGCTCATGAGCCAAAGGCAGAGCTACCTATTCCACTTGATGAAGATGATATTCATACGATCGAAAAGGCTATTGGGACATTCATTGCATGGTCTTCACAAATTGTAAGAGTACATGCGGACAAAAAGGTATTTATTTCCTTTTCTTTTCAAGCTAAACCCTTAACAATTAATGAAAAAAGGGTCCAAACCAATGATTGTTGTTATAGATGGAGAAAGGGAAGGGGGTGACAAACGTCGGCTCAAAACCATCTAAAGGATCGACCAACCGATCCCAAGGAGCTACTGAAAGTACAATAACACCACTTGTTCTCTTTCCACATTTACTAGCATTGAAGACTCATGTGGATACGAAGCTAAAAGATGGTAATAGTCATATAGTGGTTTTCGAAGAGAATATATACGGAGAGGAAAGTCAAGATTTTGTTGCTGCTGAAAATGTAAATGAAATCCTTGAAAACGGTTGGCTAGGAGTCATAGTTGTAAATGTATATATGAGGTTTGTTTCCATGAATTGATTTTCCAAAAGCTAATCTAGCATGAAAATTATGACTAAATGCATTTTATATTGTTGACAGACGCATTTATGAAAAACAATTGAAGGAATTTTCCCATGAGCCAAGATTTGGACTGGTTAGTCCTCATATCACATCAACACACCTAACAAAAATAGAGCCATCAAAAAAGAACAAAATAGTGAATGGCTTGCTGAAAACATTTGAACGCAAAATTAAAGATGTAATACTTTTCCTAATACCAACCATACAGGGGTAATACTCTATGATTAAATAATATAAATTATATTTTCACTTATTTTATTACTTATTCCTTTTTTTGTTTTTAGGAAACATTGGTTGCTAATTGTGGTCAACTTGGATACTCCGAAGATTTATTTTCTGGATTCAAAGCAAGGATATCCATCAAACCGACCACTCATGATGGAGTTTGTGAATCTGTAAGACACTACATCTTACGTTTTAGGTCTAAACATCAAGTAATATAATTTATATTAACTTTTACTGATAGGGCGGTGTATCATTATCATCTAAAAAAAGGAATGTGGCAAGGGGCTAAGCATAAGGAGGCGAGCAAGTACTACGTCTAGACAAATATAAGGGTATATATAATAAAATTTCACCATCCAAACACATCTCAACACAAGTTACTTATTCTCCTAATGATAAATGTTTTTGCAGTGTCCAAAACAAACAAACGATTATGATTGTGGTTATTATGTTTGTAAATTTATGAAATAGATCATTTTTCATCAGCAAACTAGCATCCCCAAAGAGGTATTTTTAAAAAAAACTACTAGTTCGTTTATGTTATTTATTAATTCTTTATTTTTTTATTTTGCAGTACTACTATGACTGCCGAAAAGCCTCATACTCACAAGACGATATAGATGTGTTCATAAACGAGTGGTCTGCATACCTGATGGAAGATTGCACACAAATACAATGAAGATCTGAATTGGGGACATGTACAATTTGTGGTCATTTTTGAGAGGGGTTAAGGGGATCAAAAGATGAAACATTGTTGTATGTAAATGTTCGTAGGAAACTAATGATCAGAGGCAACTTGATTAAGTGAAAACAACAACTGACCTACGGTGTGGCCGCTAGCACTCAAAGGGTCTCTATTTTGTTTAAAATGGACAAGATTTTTAGTGAAAACAACAACTGACCTACGGAAACTAATGATCAGAGGAAGCTTGATTAGCATCCCATCTTGTTCATCAAATGGATTGGTCAACTTCTAATCTATCATGGAGGCTGCCGCACCACCTTTACACGCAACTAATGATCAGATGCAGCTTGATTAGAAAAACAATCCTGGGGGCACTGGACAATGAAGGATCATGCGGTGCCATAGTTGCTCAGCAACCTCAATTTACCCTACATTATATAAGGCTATTGCATGATGTCCAAGACATAGAGAGAGGAGAAGAGAAGCTGAAAGTCTCATAGACGAACAACATCAACAATGAACATCCACCACCCTTTCACTATATACATCAAAATCATATCTTTAAGAAAGTCGATGTGAATTTCTATCTTACTTCCATCGAGGATGATGCATGTTGGTCAACTTGTTTTAGAAATTGTTTATCTTCATACGTTCCTTGTACTTGCACCCATGAATTTGAAGGTGAGTATGCATACACGATAGTTGACCTTCTTAGAGAAGAGTTTCTGGAAGAGTATAAGAGACATGAAGCAATGAAGATAATTAGAGTGTTGGAGCAATTGTGGTTGCTACAAATAATGTGGCAATCAGCTTGTGCAACGCGGCCTAAGTTACAACTTGCAGGTATTGTACTTTATTTTTTTCTATAGGGTTTCAGTGTAAATGCATTTTGGAATGATCATTGTTATTCATTGTCTTTTAGGTTTTTTTGATAGCCGAGGGGAAAGTGCGGGGTCTGCAGACATTGTAGGATATGTCGAAGGGTGATTTTGTGTGTGAATATGTTGGAGAAATGGCCTCTTTTCCCTTAAAGCTCCCCGAACCCCGATGGTGATCTGGGTTCGGGGAGCTTGAAGGGAAAAGAGGTCATTTGGTTAGATGTTAGATACTATGGAAATGTTGTAAAAATATAGGATGTAATTTCCCATAAAGTCACCCTTCGACATATCCTCCAATGTCTGCAAACCCCACCCTTTCCCCTCGGCTGTCAAAAAAACCTAGAAGACAATGAATAGAAATGATCATTCCAAAATGCATTTACACTGAAACCATCCAGAAAAAAATAAAGTACAATACCTGCAAGTTGTAACTTATGCCGCGTTGCACAAGCCGATTTCCACATTGTTTGTAGCAACCACATTTTCTCCAACACTCAAATGATCTTCATTGCTTCATGTCTCTTATACTCTTCCAGAAACTCTTCTCTAAGAAGGTTAACTATCGTGTACGCATACTCACCTTCAAATTCATGGGTGCAAGTACAAGGCACGGATGAAGATAAACAATTTCTAAAACAAGTTTACCAACATGCATCATCCTTGATGGAAGTAAGATAGAAATTCACATCAACGTTCTTAAAGATATTATTTTGATGTATATAGTGGAAGGGTGGTGGATGTTCATTGTTTATGTTGTTTTTCTACGAGTCTTTCACCTTATCTTCTCCTCTCGTTATGTCTTGGACATCATGAAATAGCCTTATATCATGTGGGGTAAATGGAGGTTGCTGAGCAACTATGGAACCACATGATATTTCATGTCCAGTGCCCTCAGGATTGTTTTTCTAATCAAGCTGCCTCTGATCATTAGTTGCGTGTAAAGGTGGTGCGGCAGCCTCCATGGTAGATTGGATGTTGACCAATCCATTTGATGAACAAGATGGGATGCTAAATCTGACATTAAGAGTATCCAATATAGGAAATTTTTCCAATGATTCGGCATGTGAGGCTAAATTTAAAGATATTTCATGTGTTTTATCAAGCGAGTCAGATCCTAGTTCCAAAAAGCATTCACAATCATCACTCATCAGTTTCCTCAAGGATAAACTTGGGTTCATGGATTTGTATGATCAAAGAGATCTATACTCTACTGCTTTTACAACCTATGTGGAGCATGTTTCAAATTCCTCCAGGAAAAAGGAACAAATGTGGTGAGTTTTAAGCCACATCTATTTGATGTTTTGAAATGTTAATTAAGTTTTGAAAATGGGTTCAATCTTTGAGGAAAAGTTGAACTGTCCTTGATTCATGTATGGATGATGGATTCACATCCATTCCAAGTGGTTTTGATGGAAAGGATGGATGATAACATTGGTTGGTGTTCTCATGGATGTCTAGGCATAGTATGTTAGAAAACATTTTGGGTATGTTGTGGAGTTTTAGTTGGGTATCTAGTGGTTCTTTCCCGATGATGGAGGTGTTAAACATCAGATGGTGGTGTTTGTGAGCTAAAGCGTATAGTGGGGAGCACCATAGAAATTAAGTGGTCGGTTGATGACATGATAGGAGTTTTGAATTAGATAGTCTTGGGTAAAATCCATCTTGGTGTTTAGATCGGTTGAGTACATTGAGATGAAGGTTGTGGTTGGGTTGTGTTATGGGTGTTTGGGGCAATGTAAGTATTTAATTGTACCTTTATGTTTTGCATAATGAATAATTAGTAGATCAAATTAGGATTGCATTGATATTTTAAAAGAACAATCCAAGGGTCCTTGGTGACGTGTACGAGTCAACCCCGCCTCAATCCGAGGCACGGTGTGGCCGCTAGCACTCAAAGGGTCTCTATTTTGTTTAAAATGGACAAGATTTTAAGTGAAAACAACAACTGAACTACGGAAATCTGACCAAACGCATTCCGATTGCATTGATCTTTTATAATAACGATCCAAGGGTCCTTGGTGACGTGTACGAGTTATCTTCGCCTCAATCTAAGGCACGGTGTTGCCTCTATCACTCAAAGGGTCTCTATTTTGTTTAAAATGGACAAAATTTTAAGTGAAAACAACAACTGACCTACGGAAATCCAACCAAACGTATTCAGATTGCATTGATATTTTATAGGTACGATACAAGGGTCCTAGGGGATGTTTAAGAGTCAACCCCACCTCAATCTTAGGAATGGTGTGGCCGCTAGCACTCAAAGGGTCTCTATTTTGTTTAAAATGGACATGATTTTAAGTGAAAACAACAACTGACCTATGGAAATCCAACCAAATGCATTCTGATTTCATTCATATATTATAAGAACGATCCAAGGGTCCTTGGTGACGTGTAAGAGTTAACCCCTCCTCAATATGAGGCACGGTGTGGCCGCTAGCACTCAAAGGGTCTCTATTTTGTTTAAAATGGACAAGATTTTAAGTGAAAACAACAACTGAGCAATGGAAATATGGCCAAACGCATTCCGATTGAATTGATATTTTATAATAACGATACAAGGGTCCTTGGTGACGTGTACGAGTCATCCCCGCCTTAATCTGAGGCACGGTGTCGCCTCTATAACTCAAAGGGTCTCTATTTTGTTTAAAATGGACAAGATTTTAAGGGGAAACAACAAATAACCTACGGAAATCCGACCAAACGCATTACGATTGCATTGATTATTTATAAGAACGATCCAGGGGTCCTTGGTGACGTGTACGAGTCAACCCTGCCTCAATCTGAGGCACGGTGTGACCGCTATCACTCAAAGGGTCTCTATTTTGTTTAAAGTGGACAAGATTTTAAGTGAAAACAACAACTGACCTACGGAAATCCGACCAAACACATTAGGATTGCATTGATCTTTTATAAGAACGATCCAAGGGTCCTTGGTGACGTGTACGTGTCAACCTCTCCTCAATCTGAGGCACGGTGTGGCCGCTAGCACTCAAAGGGTCTCAATTTTGTTTAAAATGCACAAGATTTTAAGTGAAAACAACAACTGACCTACGGAAATCCAACCAAACGCATTCTGATTGCATTGATCTTTTATAATAACGATCCAAGGGTCCTTGGTGATGTGTAATAATCAACCCCGCCTCAATTCGAGGCACGGTGTGGCTGCTATCACTCAAAGGGTCTCTATTTTGTTTAAAATGGACAAGATTTTAAGTGAAAACAACAACTGGCCTACGGAAATCCGACCAAATGCATTCGGATTGCATTGATCATTTAAATGGGGGGTCATGGAATGTGATCTATCAAGGGCCTCATATATATCAAGTCATGGTTGTCCTGGTATACTAGGTTGATCATGTGTTTGGGTCTATGATACTTATGGGCTTATATCTGGATGAAAATACTCCCATTTGGGAGGGTGGATATGCTTATGGGTCTTATTACTCAAATGAGAAAACTCTCATAGGGGAGGGATGAGATGTATATAGGTATTATTCCCCAAATGAGAATACAACCATAGGAGTGGGATGAGATTCTTATCGGGAATATTCACTAAATGAAAATAATCTCATAGGGGAGGGCTGAGATGGTTATATAGATTATTCCTCAAATGAGAATACACCCATATTGGAGGGTTGATATGCTTCTAGGGATTATTATTTGGATGATAATACTCCTATATGGTAAAGAATATATGCTTCTTAGTATTATTCCCTAAATAAGGGTACTCCCATAGTATAGGGATGAGATCCTTGTAGGTCTTCTGCCTCGGAATTGGAAGAACACATATGGGTGGTCTGAGATACTGTTGAGGGTATTACCTGGATGAGAAAACTCCCATAAGTGGATTTACATTATGGAGTATAAATAAAACTCACATATTGGAGGTCAATGATGATTATGTATATAGTGGGGAGACCATGGTATATTATATGTTTTGTGTGGTTCCTATGATGTACTCAGAGAAACCCTAACATTGGATGAAGTAGGTATGGTTGATCAAGCTTTAATACTTTAGAATCAATGTGTCTTTATGTAGATGGGGTAGGACTTGGTCAAAATATATTTTTATAATGTTGACACAATCCTTGTGAAATGCTTGGTAAAAGTTCAGCACTTGGAAATTTAATTTGGGTTTAATCATGGTTAGGGATTTGAGGATCAATGATGATTTTTTTATTAGTTTTATTCCAGTTCTTTCTCAACTAGGTTGTGAATATTGCCTGATCATGCACTTACAATAGCCTATTGCAGGTTTAATATTGGGGGTTTATAAATGAGATTCACCCCCCCCCCCAAGTATGTGTACCTCAGTGTGTGTACAAACCTTATAACTTCTTTGAGGTTGAGAACATGATGCATAGTGGATATAGAAAAGTCCAAAGATTTATGTATTGATAAAACACACCCATGTGGAGCCTTAGGACTGAACTGGAAAGCCCCCCGGACACCCCCTACCCCCCTTGGACAGCCACCCCAAACCCTTTAACAGCCACCCCAAACCCTTGAACAGCCCCCAAACCCCTGACTTCTGAATTGATTTCTTGAAGTACTTGATTAACTTATAAATTATGTGTTAATGGTGTACGGGTATAATTGTTGTATGGGTATACTTGGTCTAATTTTCTTATGATTTGTGAGTTAATTTTGTATGGGTATACTTGCTTTAATTGGATTATTGAGATGCTGTTTTTTTTTTTTGCAGGTGTTCGGGTGTGCTGCTGCAGATTTATCGTAGCAGCAGAGAGGGCATTTATCGGCGCTCTTTTAGCGTTGATAAATCGTGCTTTTATCAGTGCTAAAACAGAGCTGATAAACTGCCCCTTTATCAGCGCTAAATAAGCGCTGATAAAAGATAAGTTTATCAGCACTCTTTTAGCGCTGATAAATCGTGATTTTATCAGTGCTAAAAAGGCACTGATAAACTAAACCTTTATCAGTGCTAAAGAAGCACTGATAAAAGATAATTTTATCAGCGCTAAAGGAGTGCTGATAAAACAATCATTTATCAATGCTAAAGAAGTTCTTGTTTAGCGCTGATAAAGCGTTGTTTTATCAGTGCGTTTTTAGCGCTAATAATGTAACCCTTTATCAGCGCCGAGCTTTACAATGCTTTTTTAGTGCTGTTAAAGCCCATTTTTAGCGCTGTTAATGCCCGTTTTTGTATTAGTGCATGGATGATAACAAAAACCCCAGTAAATACTTTCGAATAAACAATCTCGGATAAGAGAGAGATTGGAAAAGATATCTCTTACCTTATGTCTAATATGCTTTGTATGTATCTGAACCACATGTATAATGATTTAAATAATGTCATTGACATATTACAGAATCATAATCATTGTTATGGTATCATATATGGTGTACTTATTACTTTATATTACCCGTTATTTTGTAAATTTGATGTAAAAGCAGTGATTTGGGTAAAATCGTTTAATATATTGTACGTGTTTCGACTTGTTGTTCTTGATATTATTACTCATATCATGATTTAAATAATTCCAGAATGTAAAACATTATTTATATATAATATATATTCATCATATACATATATATATGATGGGTTGATAAATGGAATGAAATACACCGTTCATGGAGATGGTAGGTCGTATATACGCATGAATGTTGTTTTCATTTCCTTATTAAATTGAATGGAATTAAGTAGATGACATACACATATATATATATAAATAAATATAGTATCATTATTATGGAATAAATTTCATTATTATTCATTATATATAATTTATAATCATTCCTGAATGGTTAACATGAAGAATGAATCTCATCGCGTCATGGAGATGGTAGTCCGTACGTACGCACGAGTGATGATATCATTCAGAAGCACGAGTCAACTTTCTAAGCCTGATAACTTGATCCTTAAAAGCCTGAGTGACAGTTGGGATCCTCATGTTCTCTAGCATCATCTTGAAGTGACCATCCATCTAATGCTTAGTGTAAACTCTTTTATAATATAAGTCAAATTTCTCTTTAATGGCCTTATGATCTTGGGAATCCTCCCTCAAGTAATCTCCTAGAAGCTTATGAATGTATCTGGTATTGTAAATGTACTGAGTCATAGACTAAGGGTCTGAAGTACTTTCACCATAGATCTTATCCAATTCTTATCTAACAACTAATCTGAAAACATATAGATCAATAGGAGGAGAGGCTGATGAGGAAGAAGAAGTACACATAGGTTCCATGATAAAAGCTACTGTTTTCTTAAATGACATGGTTAGTACACTAATAAACCTCTTCACATCATCATCCTGACCACTCACATGTGTCTCCATAGACTTATTAAAGTCCTCACACATAGTGACCATCTACTGAACAACACTCGTAACAAACTTAAGGTCTTTTTATACTTGATATCTTTAATCCATATATGAGTATAAACTCATAATCACCTGTTTCACAGACTCCATCTATTTTTCAAAGGTTCTAACTTGATTTGGGAATTCCTTTACTTCATGTAGCAAATTGGACTGAAAGGTAGATATTATTATTTCTAAGGAAGATGACACAAGATCTTGATTAAGAGAAACTGTTCCTCCAATCCCCATGGATCTCTCATCAAAGTGTCTCTTAAAATCTGATTTTAATGACTCTAATTCATCATTATTCACATAATATTGAGGTAGAAGAACTACTAGTTGCACAATAGTGGACTTTAAACCAGAATTAATTAGAGGGCTTTTTTTAGTCTTATCATCTTAAGAGTCTCTATAGTCTAAGCCCAAAACAATGAATCCAGGTTTTTCTGACCAATATTCTATCTCATGAAAAATAGAAACTGAACCTAGGGCAACAGGTTCCTCCCCCTCATGTAGAGCATCCTCCTGGTCAACTACATTCACTTATTCTATTCCTCCTTGGTCAACTGCATCAACAGGAGAGTCTACTATTATTTCTTCTATATAATATTCTACCATATCCATTTCAATTTCAGCTCCAACCGATTCAATAACTTTTTCCTCTTCATTTTATACAACTTCTATATATCCTATAAAATGATTAGGACTTTGTAATTTCTATTCACTTTCATCAACATCTGTCTCAAATTCATCACGGACAGATTCAGCTTTATCCTCCTCCTTTGAGGTCTCTCTAATAGTAATGTCTCTTAATACATTCCTCTTCTCCTTCTTCATCACTGGTTTCCTCATCATCATTTCCCCTTATGATATTCTCTCTTTGGGGTAATCTCGTTGGTGGGCTATGATCACCAAAAGATACAATATTAACATGAGGTCTTGAAGGAAGATCAGGATCAATCCTATCATCAACAGGAGAATCCTCTCTCTCTTGCACAACAATAACCTCCTCTTCTTCATCTTCGTACACAAGCTCCACTTCATTAGGCTTTAAACCTGGAACTCTTTTATTCATTGTCTTAGTAGGATTGGTAATAGGATTGAATTCCTTATATATTTTAGCCTGATCATTCATCCACTCCCATTTCCAAAGGTTCTAGTTTATCATCATAAACATTCAAATCATTTTCATAATTTCGAAGATATAACTTACAACTATGGTTTCTTCCTTATTTCTAGCAACTCGTTCAACTTTTAACATTAAGGATATAAATTTGGAATGAAATAAAGCATTGGACTTGGAGATAGTCATTTTTATATCCTTTACCTGGCCCATTAATAACCTTTAGAGATTTATCCTTTGTCCATGATTCAACAGATACATCAAAAATATGTCTTGATACTTTAAAGTAGTAAAGTCCCCTCTACTTGGACTCAAGACATGTTGAAAAAATTTAAACAGTAATCTATTTTCCCCATCCATCTCAGTAGAAATAACCTTCCTAGGGATTCCATTCCCTATTTGTTCTTCCAGATCCTCTTCATAGCAAAAATACTCACTGGTGGGAGGCAACTCTCTAGAGTAATAATCTAATATGCCTTTATGTGGGACTCTTAAGAATTCAGCTCATTCAATAGAAGAGAAGCTCACACTTAATCCATTTAATATAGAAATCATTAAATTCTCATCCTCAAACTGTTCAAACTCCATAAACTCATAAAATTCCTTTATCAGATTCGGGTAATACGATTCATTGTTATTTGTAAATCATTCAACCTAAACTTGAGCTTTAAGTGACTTTAGCACCAGAGACCTGCTCGGAATCATCCATTCTGAACTTAATTCCTTTTCGACCATGATTTCCCTATTTGAAAAATTATTATTGATCGGCTTCACCACATCATAGCTTCCACTAATATACCCAGTTCAATGTCTCTTAGGGTTCGGTACATCTCCTTCATTACCCACCATCGGTCTCTTCAGTCTTTCCATTGCGATATGATGTGGTTTGAGGGTTTTAGTAGAATTTCGGCTTTAATGATTTGGGAGAAAAAGGTTTGGGAGAGGATTTAAGTGGATAAAAATGTATCTTGTACTTTATTTTTATACTTTTGGGGTTGAAAAAACAAATCGAGTAAAAGAAATAAAAAAGAATAAAATGTTTCAGATTATGGCAGAAAAATGCTAAGTACCGGACCTAAGTAAGGTAAACTATGGGTAAGGCGCCAATGGTGAGATCCTAACAGTGAGGTCCTAATGGTGAGGTCCAACGGTGACTTCCTAATGGTGAGTTCCAATAGTGAGGTCTAACTGTGAGGTCCAACGGTGAGGTCTAATGGTGAGGTCCTAACGGTGAGGTTGTAATGGTGAGGTCCAACAATGAGGTTTCCTAACCTAAAAATTTATCATACCTAACTCATGTTTGATGTAATTTAACCTCTCAGTATTCAAAGACATTGTGAATATATCATCCAATTTATTTTCGGTGCTAATGATTTCAAGAGTGATATTACCTCTTTGATAATGATCTCTAAAAAAGTGATGTCTCGCGTCAATATTCTTTTTCCTAGAATGAGATACTGGATTTTTTGAGATGTGGATAGCACTTGTATTATCAAAATTTATATAGAAAAGTCTGAATTCATATCCATAGTCTAGTAAAGTGTGTTTCATCCACATAATTTGAGCACAACAACTACCAGCAGCTATATATTCAACTTCGGCAGTGGATAATGCTACTGAATTATGTTTCCTACTACACAATGATACTAGTGACTTGCCCAAAATGTGACGTGTTCTAGAAGTGATTTTTCTATCCAACATGCAACCAGAAAAGTCAGTATCTAAATAACTTATCAAATCAAATGATTGTCCTCTTGGATAAAATAGTCATAAGTTTTTAGTATACAAGTTATATTTAAAAAACCTTTTAACAACACTTAAATGATATTTTTTTTGATTGACTAGAAAACATGCACACATTCATACACTGAACATAATATCTGGTCAGCTAGCAGTAATGTAGAGTAGACTCTGAATCATACCTCTGTAATTAGTTTGATCCACTGGTCTACCAGTTTCATCAGCATCCAACTTATAAGTGGTAATCATAGATGTATCACTACATTTATTACTATCCAATCCAAAACGTCTCAAAATATCTTTATTTTATTTACTTTGATTTAAAATAATACCATTTTTATTTTGAAAAATTATAAATCTGAGGAAAAATTTAAGCTCCCCCATTTAACTCATTATAAATTAATCTTGCATTGTCTTTGAAAAATCATTACATAAATAATTTTTCGAAGATCCAAAAATAATTTCATCTACATAAATTTGTACTATTAAAACATCTTTGTAAATCCTTTTAATAAAAAGTGTAGGATCATATATTCATTTAGTTAATCCTTTTGAAATTATAAAATAACTGATTCTATCATACCCAACTCTAGGATCTTATTTTAGACCATATAAATCTTTAGATAGTTTGAAAACATGATTTGAAAAATGGGGATTTTTAAAGCTAGGGGGTGTTAAAAAACACATTCTCAACTATATACCCATTTATAAATGAACTTTTGACATCAATTTGATAATGTTTGAAATTCAGATGAGCTGCATAAGCAAGAAGTAACCTAATGGATTTTAGTCTAGCTACAGGTGGAAATATTTCATCATAGTCTATTCCTTCTTTTTGATCCTTGTTCAAATAATCTAGCCTTGTTTCTGAATTTATTTCCAGACTCATCAACTTTGTATCTATACACCCATTTAGTGCCTAAGGTCAAAGTTTTCTTAGGTTTTTCAACTAATTCCCAAACTTTTTTTCTTTCAAACAGATTTAATTCTTCTTGCATAGTTATCACCCAAAATTCATCATTGATAGTATCATTAATATTTTTGGGTTCAATTTTTGAAAGAAAATCTTGATTGTAGAGACCCAAAGCTTGATGTAAATGGACATTACATTACTTTTTTTGAATACTTAATACACGACAAAAACATACTCCCAATGACTGTATTAGTTTAGTGTCTTTGGAAACTCGAAAAGTAATATTCTAATCATGGTGAAAGATCTTCAACATATCCCATAAAGATCTTCCCCTTTTATTTTCTTACCTAAAACCTTTATTTATATCCTGGGGAAAAGAAAAAATAAAAAGGGTGAGCTCAAATGCTCAGTAAGGGAAAGCGTAGAGAACATAAAACAATCTATATACATTTGAATGAAAAAACATGAACATAAAATCTAACCATCAAAATCTTGAGAAAAGACATAAATCTTGGAAGTACGTAAGGAATATAACATAATGGAACATCAATCATGATAAAATAGCATGGGAATAAAACATGTAATTGTGGCAACCATTAAGCACATGATATGATTTCCATAGTAGCCAAGGCATTGCGGCCAAGACCATCTTAGTGGACAATGTCCCTTTCTGAATCGAGTTCACTCCTCGTTCCAGTCCTGTATCACTGAACCAGATTAACTTACCATTCCAGCCATTTCTATCTCATGAGATATAAATATTTACCCAATGCATTGGAGGGGGATATAGGTCCCACACATCTCATAATGAAATCATTCTTACTTGTGCCGCAACATAAATATAAATCATTCATCATAACCCAAAGAATAAAAATGGGTTTCATAAACATCATCCTATCATATCATAATCCATATAAAACAAATGGATATCATTTCATCATAAAAAAAAGTGAAACCATGTAAATCATAGAGATATTATACTTGAAATATACACATATGAAATAATTTCATCTTATATGGAAAATGGTTTTGATAAATTACATGAAAAGAATTCTTGAAGAAAATATCCTTTCTTCTTAAAAATCATTTTCTTTTCACAAAATGCCACAAAATTTTAAAAGAAATGGTTTTTATTGAAAATAAGAATGAAATATTGTAGAGTAAACTTCTTGAAAATAAGGAGTTATGAAACCGTAAAAATCCGTTCATATCGTATAAGTTAAAAATAACATTCTCCTTGTACTTTTGTGGGAAAAGTCAAAAAGTTCCTCGTGTGGTAAAAAAAGTAAGATTCCTTTAGTAACATGTGGTATAATTCAAAAATGGGTAAAAATGCCATTAAACATACATGAAAAAAAAATTATAAGACAGGGACGTGGATGATAACAAAAACCCCAGTAAATACTTACGAATAAACAATCTCGGATAAGAGAGAGATTGGAAAAGTTATCCCTTACCTTATGCCTGATATGCTTCGTATGTATCTGAACCTCCTTTATAATGATTTAAATAATGTCATTGACTTATTAAATAGTAATACTCATTGTTATGATATCATATATGGTTTACTTATGACTTTATGTTACCCATTCTTTTGTAAATTTGATGTAAAAGAAGCGATTTGGGGAAAATCGTTTCATTTATTGTACGTGTTTCGACTTGTTGTTCATGATATTATTACTTATATCCTGATTTACTTAATTCCAGAATGTAAAACATTATTTATATATAATATATATTCATCATATATATATATATGGTAGATCAATAAATGTAATGAAATACACCGTTCATGGAAACTGTAGGTCGTACGTACGCATGAACGCTGTTTTCGTTTCCTTATTGAATTGAATAGAATTAAGTAGATGAAATACATATATATATACATAAATATAGTATCATTATTATGGAATATATTTATTTATTATTCATTATATATACTTTATAATCATTCATTAATGGTTAATATGGAGAATGAATCTCATCGCATCGTGGAGACGGCACTCCGTACGTACGCACGAGCGATGATATCATTCCCATGATAGTGGAATTGTATTGAAGTGTATGTATAATATTTCAGAATCAATATCACATTACAATAATCATATATAGTTATTTATTTACCCCATTATACCCATCCAAGTAAGGTGGTTGTCGAAAAGAGATTACACCACAGTGTGGAGACGGTATTTTGTACGTACGCACGCCCGGTGATTTCATTTTCCGTAGGATGGATAGAAGGTTAAATAGGGTTGTTTCATATTTATAATAAAATATAAGTAAATAATTAATACTGATGTTATTACTTTATAATGAGAAAACTAAAGAAGAAGAAGTAGAAGAAGAAATAAACTTGAGAGAATCTGAAGAAGAGATTACCTCTTCTTCAACGCACCTCCTTTAAGCTTCTTCTTAGGGCACTAGAGTTGGTATTTTGAGAAGACCAAAACCTATATTAAGTAACTAGAGAGGTTTAGAAGAGGAATTGGCAGGGTTTTTCTGAGCTTCAAGGCTCAAAAGGGTGTGAAGAGAAGAGGGAAGGGTTCCTTTTTTATATGGGAGGAGAGGGGCACCTTTGGAAAAACTTGAAATATTATTTTATAATAAATTCATATTCGGTTTATAATAGCTCCAAATTGATTTATTTTGAAGCTAAAGTGGTGATGGGTCAAAATCCTCTCAAAAAATTGGTTTTATAAAAGTTTAGGTTACTATTTTAACCTTATCTTTTAGATTTAACTCTAGGTTAAATAATTTAACTTTTACCATGTCTTCTTTTTTTCTTACACTATATGGTCAATAAACAAACTATAACAAGCCAAACGAACCCCAAGTGGTTCATTATTAATATATATAACCGTATCTAAGTCATTTGGCCGAACCTTATATTTTTAGGAATATTATAACAATTAATAATATAATATTTTTTTTAAAAACTATTTTATGTCAATTTTGACACTATTTGGTAATTGATTTTTTTCAAAATCATAGCAGCATACTTAGTTCAAAAAAAGATAATTAAATAAATACTAACAAGTCATATTAACCTATAAAATTATTGTAATACATAAAAAGTCTCAAATTACATTTATTTGGGTATTTATAATATCAATTATTTTAATATTTCATTATTTAGGTAATTACTGCCTCACCATTGTGTCATAAATAAATTTAATTATTTAATGTATAAAAATTATAAATAAAATACCATTAGGTATGAAATCTCTTTATATTTATAATGAATATTTATAGTAGAATTTATCTTATGTATAACCCTATATTAAAAATGTTTTAGTTATTAAACTTTGATTTTAACTATTTTAACTCTTTTAAATAAAATAATAATAAATGTCCAAATCTAATCCAAGTTGACCTAAATGATAATATTATATTCCTAAGGTTTTTTTGATCGAATTATACTTATCCAATAGAATTAGTACATGTGTTAGGGTAATAATAATATCATTTTTACCCTTGATTACCTTATTTACTTTTAATTGTGGTAAATAAAAGTAAAACGTTATTATTCACCAAAAATTATTTTTATCTTATTGAACCAAATTTTAATCCTTGATATTAACTGTGTCTCTTGGATTTTCTAAATTCCACTCATAGAAGCGGTAAAATTATGTTTTATGCAAATTTTCAAATTCTCCTAGGAGGTGGGTAAAAGACAGTCAAAAGTTCAATAACATTTTTATATATGTAAAATTATTATAAAATGACTCCAATGAATTAAATTGAACTTATATAGGTATTATGTATCAATTTTTGACCTAAAATAAATTTAAATAAAATAAATAAATATTTAAATAAAAATTCGGTTTTTAAATAGTAACCCAGTGTTTTCACTATTTATCAAAAATTGAAAGTTTTCAGAAAAATACCAAAAATTCACCCTAGGCTAATTTTGATATTCTGAATCTAAAAATGAAGTCCATTTTCAAATAAAAAATTCATAAAATTTCAAAAAGTGGGTATTACTATTCATAACGGCTTGTTTATATAATATTTTAATAACATATCGTTGTTTAGTGAAACACGGTATTGCCTACAACACATGCTATCGTGGAAGGACGCGATTGCGTGTAATGTAAGCTAAGTCAGGGTTTCATGTAGTGCAATACTCCTTTTTGTTGTGTATAAGAGAATCCAACCATATTTCATTTATACATTGAATATATATATATATACACTCAATGTTGCGTAGAATAACTACTATCAAACGAACAAAAAATTGTGTGTAACACGATCCAAGAATACTGTTGTGTATACTGCAAGCTAATACGGTGTTGTGTATATCGGAAGATAATCATTGTGTAGCGTACAACAAAAGATATCAAAGAAATTAAAAAGAATAATTCTCATAAAATCTCAGGTTGTTACATTGATGTTCAACCTAGTTTCTTCGAGAAGCTCTAGTGTGTGTCCCTCTATTTAGATCACATACTACAACATCTAAAGGATTATTCTTGAGAGTTATAATTCCTATAGAATGATTTTTACTAGAATCCTCATTTTTGTCTATAGGTTCGTATTCAACATGTTTAGATTCTGCAAAATCTCCAGAAATAGTTTTTTTACAATGGGGGTTCACTGTCTTTATCATTAAGGTCCAGAATTGACATATCTTCCTCAAGATATTCAAGAGAGGTTTTAGGCTCATGTGGATCCATCTCATAAAATTTTACATGAATGGACTCTTCCACACATTTGGTTCTCTTATTGAATACTCTATAGGTTTTACGAGAGATTGAGTAACCTAGAAAAAATCCTTGATCACTTTTAGAAGCAAATTTTTCATTATTATCCTTAGTGTTAAGGATAAATACTTTGCAACCAAAAAAAACTAAAGTAATTTACATTAGGTTATATATTATTTCATAGCTCATAAGGGGTATTCGTAAGAACAGGTCTAATTAGGACTCTATTGATGATGTAACAAGATTTATTAATAGCTTCATCCCAAAAATAGATAGGCATGTTATACTCATTAATCATAGCCCATTTAATCTCTTTAAGTGTCCTATTTCTTCTTTCTATAAATAAATTTTTTTAGGTGTTCTAGGAATATAGAAATTGTTATTGTAGCCATTATGTGAGAAAAAATATTCAAAATCCTGATTTTCAAACTCATAGTCATGATCACTTCTCAAGTCTTAATTCTAAGGCCACTAAAATTTTCTACAAACTTGGAATATTTAATGAAGTATGAATAAGATTCACTTTTGTGAGATTTAAAGTATACCCAATGTATATACAAAAATAATATACTGGAACAAATACATAATACTTCCCATTTAAACATGAAACTCTTGATGTTCCAAACAAATCCATGTTAACAAACTGAAGCATTTGAGAAGTAGAAACTTCTTTCTTTGGTTTGAAAGAAACATTATGTTGTTTTCCCTTTTTGGAAAGGATTACAAACATTGTTAAGTGGGAATTCCAATTTAGGTATATCTCTAACTAACCCTTTCTTAGTCAGTTTCCTAAGTGAGTGCACATTGTAGTGTCCTAAAATTTTGTTCCATAACCAATATTCCTTAAGAAAATAATTTAAACAATAAGCATTTTTCTTAGCAAAATAGTTTAAATCAACAACATATGCAGTTTCATTTCTACGAGCAGTGAATATTAAATCATTTTTAGAATAAAAAACATTGCATGCAACATTTTCAAATTTAACATTAAAACCATTATCACACAGCTGAGAGATACTTAGTAGATTTTACTTTAACTCATCAACAAAAATTACTTTTGAAATTAATATAGTATTAGGGTTACCAATTTGTCCAAAGTTGATGACCTTCCCTTTAGAATTATCACCAAATGTAACATTTCAACCATAAAATTTAATTATGATCTTGAAGCATGAATAGTATCCTATCATATGTATTGAACATCCATGGTCCAAATTCCATAGGGTTTTACAGGATCTCCTTAGACAATTTTCCTACAAAACAGATTAAGTATAGGGTAACTTTTGTACCTAGATTTTCTTAGGTCTAGAGAGGTTAGAATTAAAATCTTTTGGAACCCATATTTGTCTTATAGACTTAATATAATCAATAGATATGTTTTGATAAATGATCAAATTTTTAGTTCCTTTAGAAAATTGTTTTTTAAAAGATGGTCTAGAACGTGAGCTAGAAGTGAACTGTCCAGATTTTGGAACAAATTTGTTCTTAATAATAATTCTCTATCCTGGTCAATATCCTAAACTTGTAGTGTATTCTGGAGAAATTTTTTTCCATAGAAACTGGGACAAGGTATCTCTACCGGTATTAACTTCTCAATATCTCTTTTCAATTTCTTATTTGATAATTTTAGTTCAGAATTTTCTTTTAACAGCTGAAAAAAAAAATTCATTTTCAATATCCAAATCATACTTATAATTGGCATTTAAATCATTTTGTCTTTTCAAAAACTTATATTTATCCTTGAGTTCATTAATGGTATCCTCAAGCATTCCACAATATTAAAATAGTTCATCCTTAGTCACATTTTCATCATTATTTGATTCACTATCATTCCCAAAATAGTAATCATTATTTATATCAGGATTGATTTTTACCTCAGATGTTTATATCATGAATCACATGTTTACATGATTGTTCATTTCAGTATTAGAAGATTCAGATTCACTGGAGTTTTCCCCTGAAGCACTCCAAGTAGCTTTAATATCCTATTTATATCCCTTTCCATTATCTTCATATTTCTTCTCAAACATCAGCTTGGGGAAATCAACCTTCATATGACCTTTTCATTTACACTCATAACAGAATATCTCATTTGTGTGGTCATTCCATTTTCTATCATTTTTTCAATTTCCTTTACAATCATACCTTCCTTTATAATTTGAATTTCTAATGAATTTATTCATTTGGTAGAACTTTTTAAACCTTCTAGCGAGATGATCCATCTCATCATCACTGTCAGAGTTTGAATCTTCACTGGTGGAATTGTCTACAGAAACATGAACTTTATCATTGCCTTTTCTCTTTGAGGTAGCAGTGTAATGACCCAAACTTCCATTAATGGAAATTTATCTTAATCTAATAAAATGTCTTTCTATGTAAAATTTTTATATAAAATGTCAACTTCTTTGATTTTATGTTAAGAATTTTTATCATTTCTAATATAGTCGTTGAACATTGATCACATGATTAGTATAAATATATGGCTTTGACAAATCCAATTTACTCAGATAAAGGAAGCGATGGACTCATATAGTAGACGTGCCCCATACGAAGCCCATTTTTCAGAGCATAGAAAGGAGGTGACATCATTGGTATTCACTCTTGACCAAGCCCAATTAGAGCTTGAATATGATATGCTCGAGAGGAATCGCCTACGAGAGAAGTAGAAGTTGATAGAGATGACCACCCCAAGTAATGTTATCTGAGCCACCCCAAGAGTCGGTCACCATTGCACACCTTACTCTTTGGTATTTTGTGGGTTTTTTAAGGGGTTAGTTAACAAGACCATATCACTATGGTTATGTACATTATTTTTGTATATAATAATTAATATACCTTCATTTTATTATTGTAACCTTGTAGATTGTTTTTAAAGCACAAATAGTATTTTTAGTTAATATTCAACTAAGAAATCTATTTTGATGAATTAATGGATTATCGAATTAAATAATATTTTAATAAAATATTATTATTATTATTAAATTAATTTTTATAAAATATAATTGATTGTATAATTTTATGAATGCAATTGTAATTTTTATTAAGGATTGGAAGCCGTTTTTTGTCAAAACCCATGAATTTTCGATAAATGATGGTTTTTATTTTAAAAGTGAAAATTAACATATTTATAAAATTATTTAGTTAAAATGAATATTATTTTTGGAATCAGGATGTTGAAATTATCCAACGTTTAATTTTTCATAATTTTCTGAGAAAGTCAAATTTTTGGGTAAAAATTAAAACCCATTTAAATATATTATGTGTTTTATGACATAATAATGACCCAATAGTGATGTAATAAAACACTATAAGCCTTATTTACAGACAATATATGTTTTACCATTAAAATAATGTGATTTTTGGTTTGTTTGACTTATTTTACAAATCATTAATGGACCCTTCAACTCTTATTAAACATCTTGTCTTTTTAAATTGATTTCCCTGGGAGTGTGACTCACCTCCACATAAGCAACCCCATTATTTTAAGAAGTTTAGACTTTGTACTCATAAAATATTATTTTCCACTTCCCTTTTCCAATAACCATGGGAAATAACCATTGTCTGGTTTGTGGTTTGGATTATTTTAATGTGAGGTGTCCCAAACCTAAATAATAAAGAATCCCCTCACCTTTCCTATATAAACCCACCAAAGCTCCCACTTTCTCCACCCTCAAAGCCATTGGAGTTGGTCCAACCTCTTCCGTAGTCTTTCTATAATCCTCCCTAGGTTCCCTAAGCTTCCAAGAATCCTCTCTCAAGCCACTGAAGCCTTTGGAAGCACACTTCCAAGTAAGGGTTTTTCTTCCTTTCTCATTTTTGTCCAATATTCCTTAAATTGGAATTCCATTTTAATTTCAGTTATAAATGTTGGGGAATGGTTTTGAACCTCCCCCATACTACCCTATTTATGTTTGAATTATGGGATACCCCAATCTCTCTCATTAAATTCCTCCCATGTACACCCGTTACTATGCCGAAATTCCAAAAGGAATTTCTCACTCCTATTTTACATTCATGAAATTATTTTGTATCATGACTCTAGATTCCATTAAAATTGTTGGGACACATATCTATATGACCCCCTTACTGTCCATTTCATGTAAATATGATGAAACACCCCATTCTCTCTCATCAACCATTTTTATGAATTCTTACGTCACGTCGTTACGCTGCCGAAATTGCACCGATTTTCCATGCCAAGGTCATTGTGTAGTAAATACAATGCCCATTTCTCTATCAAGGGTATTCACCTTTATTCACATTTAAGTATTGTTTAAATAGTTTCATGTATTTATTCATCATTCCTTTATTGTGGAATAAATTATAGTGTTTTATGAATCCATGTTATATGATCCATGTGGCACACTTATGCATGAAATGAAATGTTTAAGAAGGGTGTGACCTTGTAGCGCTCTAATGCATTTGGTAAAGTATAGTATCATGATATGTCATGTTCAATGGGTGTTTACTCATGATAATTCAAATACAACTATGGTTACTTGTGCTTCATGTGCAATGAGGGTTTACTCATGCTTCATGTGCAATGAGCCTTGGCTCATGCTAATTCCATGTTAAGTGTTGTTACCACATTTCCATGTTATGATTATCATGCTTTATCGTGCCTTTATCTTTATGCTTCTATTGTGATCTAATTATATTCTTATTTTATAACATGTATTTTATTCCTCATGTTACTCCATGTTTATTCCCCTAATATGATTTATAGCTCACCCTTTTCTTATGCATGTCTTCAAGTTATCCCATGCAATGATAAGTACGAGGGAATGTAGTGGTCATGTAAAGGAAGTTTTCAATAAAGATTTCGTTTTTAATGTCTTAATTTTTTATGTAATGATCCTAAGCCCAAAATAAACTCGACCTCTCAATCTACTATATTGAATCCCATGATGTTTATGTAATAAATTTTGTTTAATTGTGTAATAAAATATCAGGGTTGTCATAGTTGGTATCAGATGATGGGTTTAGTTATTTTTGGGATTAGGATTATAAAACCTTAGTGAAGCCTTAGAGACAAGACTAAGTATAATAAAAACATCCCTCTGTGTTTGTGAGTATTGAGTAAGTGGTTTATCAAGTAAAGACATCCCTTTCTAGATACGAGCAGTTAGAGTCGGCTCTGGCACAGGTGTATTCTAGTGGTAAAACCCGAAAACTCCGCTTTGATCTAGACTTGAATGGGAACTGGTGTACGACAACGGTCCTTGATTCACTCTTGGTTATGACACTCCCGGGGTATATTCCTTGGTAAATTCACAAGCTTAGTATGAACCATTATTAAAGGACAAAAAAATGCCCTAAAAATATATGTTAGAAAGTAGATCATGGATAACATAGACTGAAACCAATTGATTCATATATGAAGGAAATAAAAGTTATTTATAAGTCATCAGTTTTGTCCTTGGATTACCCTTTATGTGTTACCCCTAACTTTCCATTTATTCCAGCCAATGGCCAATAATAGGAGGACTCAGGCGAACAACCGATGTGAAGATCAATGTGATGATTGTACTAATGAGATGCCCAATCTGATGGGAGCAGGAATTGAAAAATTTTCACGCTTCTCTTTCAGCTAACTCAAGATTTGAATAGAAACATGGGTCAAGAATAATGTTCAACCCCCCCCCCCCTGAATAAATAACAAGTTGCTATCGAGAGCTTCGTGAGACAAAGGCCTTCTACATTTAATGGATCATATGATCCCTCAATCGTTGAAAAATGGATCAACTCCATTGAAAAGATCTTCTCCATCCTTAAATGTTCTGAACAAGAGAAGGTTCTATTGTATGCTTATTATATAGAGGTTGAAGCTGATCAATGGTGGATGTTGATCAAATATACAAAGCCTGGGGAGGAGATTGAGGCATTGGAATTGAAGGATTTCCAGAAGATGTTTTTCGATAAATATTTTCCGTGAACCCTCTGGATAAAGATGGAAAGGGACTTCCTTGCCCTCAAGAAAAAATAAAATGAATCTGTTGGAGCGTATGATGAAAACATCACAAGGATTGCACGATACACATCCATCTTTGTCATTTCCCATCGAATGCAAGTTTGACCGCTTCTATGGTGGCCTGAAACATAGCCTATGGAGAGAATTGGTAATCCATGACATTGAAATCTATGAGGAAATTGTCTGATGTGCCCTCAAGGTCAAAAAGGAGATTAGAGAATCTCAGGGGTGTCATGGGGATAAGAAGCGTAAGGTTGAATTCAATGTTGGCGGTCCGATGGATAAATCTAATGGCGCTAAGAAGATCCATCACCCCACTTTCCAAATGTGTAGAAAGAATCACCATGGAAATTTCCTGAAGGGGATGAGTAAATTCTTTATGTGTGGTATAGAAGGTCACGTAGCTGTTAACTATCGGTAGAAAAAACCCGTGGCTACAATAGAAGAGAGGAATTCTCCGTTTGAACCTCAACGTGTGGTTCATTTCTGCAACTGCAATGAACCAGGGAATCTTGTAAATCAATACCCTAAGACAAGGGTTTTCGGAGGCAACCAACAACCTCCAAGGCAGCAAGGGCGAGATTTTTCCATCACTACTGCCAAAGTGAACCTAGACAACGAAGTGGTGAAAATTACGCTAGTTATTCATTCCAGAATAGAGAATATATTTTTTCATTCAGGTTCTACGCATTCTTTTATATCTCGAAAGTTTAGTAGAACAATCCTTGCACCACCACAAATCATGGAAGTGAAGATGTCCGTGAGTACGGAAAATGGGGAAATCATTTAATCCCATGAATATAACTCCTCCCCTATCATAATCTGTGGAATGAACATCCTAGAGAACCTCTCCATACTCCCTATGGTTGAATTTGATACAATTATTAGTATGGATTGACATTCCTTATATAGAGAAATCATAAATTTCCATGAGAGGAAAATCACTGTCCATGTGGAGAATCGACCCCCAATTATTTACAAGTGCAAGGAGGAAGATGAATCTTCTTTAGCTCTATCATATCAAGTGTGGATATTACTACCCTATGATCACTCATATCTGGCTCAAATGATTGAGTCTAAGGAGGTAACCATCCTAGAAGACATGATTATTGTGAGGGAATTCACTAAAGTGTTTCCCGAGGAATTGTCTGGTCTTCCTCCTAGAAGAGATGTTGAATTATCAATTTAACTTATACCTAGGGCGTTGCCAATATCCCAGACTCAGTATATAATGGTTGTTGTGGAGCATGAGGAGCTGAAGAAACAACTTTAAGAGAATCTAGATAAAGGGTTTATATGCCCAAGTGCTTCACCATAGGGTGCACCAGTCCTCTTCGTCATGAAGAAAGATGGGTCAATCCACCTTTTCATCGATTATCGTGAGCTCAAAAAAATCATGATAAAGAACAAGTATCCTCTCCCATGAATTGATGACTTGTTTGATCAGCTGCGTAGAGCATAATACTTCTCCAAGGTGGATTTGTGGTCGGGATATTATCAAGTAAGGGTGAAGAAGGAAGATATCCCCATTACTGCTTTTCATACAAGATACAGGCACTATGAATTCATAGTAATGCCTTTCAGACTCACTAATGTTCCAGAAATCTTCATGGACTCAATGAATAGAGTCTTTAGAGATTACCTCGGCAAATTTGTGGTAGTATTTATAGATGATATTCTGATATACTCCAAAACCAAGGAGGATCATGAGGAGCATCTAAGAACTGTACTAGAGACCTTGCGGAAGGAGAAGCTCTATTAAAAGTACAGCAAGTGTGAGTTCTGGTTAAAGGAGGTATCATTCTTGGGCCTTATCATCCCAATTAATGGGATATCTATGGATCCCTCCATAACAAATGAAATTGAGGGATGGCTGAGGCCAACATCAGTAACGGATATCCGTAGCTTCTTTGGGTTAGCTGGATATTATCGATGATTTGTGGGAAATTTCTCATGATTATCCAACCATCTTACCAAGCTAACTCGAAAGGGATTAATGTTTTTTTAGAGTTATGAATTTGAATAAAGGATCAAGGAGTTTAAAAGTATCCTTATCAATATGGTCATTCTCACTTGACCTACAAGTGGAAAAAAATTTGGGGTATTCAGTGATGCTTCGAAGAAGGGCCTCAGATGTGTGTTGATGAAAAATGAAAAAGTCATTTTCTGTGCATCAAGGAAATTGAATGTTCATGAACAGAACTATCCAACACATGACCTCGAGTTGGCTGTAGTGATCTTCACTTTGAAAATTTGGCAGTATTATCTTTTTGTGGAGAAGTGTGAAATATATACTGACCACAAAAGCCTCAAGTATATATTCACACAGAAAGAGTTGAACATGTGCCAACAAAGATTGTTAGAGCTGATCAAAGACTATGACTCCTCAATTCATTTCCACCCTGGGAAAGCGAACAAGGTGGAAGCAACCCTATGTAGAAAGGACCCAGCAATTTTATCATTGATGATTATTGAAAAGGATCCAATCTTTATAGATTTGATTAATATTGACATTGGAATCATAAAAAAGGGAACATCATCAATCCTCTCACTATTTATTTCTCAACCGTCACTTTTAGAAAGGTTAAAAGTTGCTCAAAAAGATCAAATGGGAATTCAGGAAAAATTGGAATCTATCGGAAAAGGTAAATCCTTGGAGTTTAATGACAATGAAGGAGGAATTGTGAGATTTGGGAAAATACTATGTGTTCCATCAAGTCTAGAGCTGAAGAAGGAACTTTTGGATGATGCACATAGTTCGAATTTCTATATTCACCCAGGAAACACAATGATGTATCGAGATCTCTGAGAGATTTATTGGTGGGATAATATGAAGAATGAGATCACTTAATATATATCAAAGTTCCTGGTGTGTCATCAAGTGAAGGCAGAGAGGCAGAAGTCTAAGGGGATGATGCAATTGTTGCCTATAATAGAATGGAAATGGGAGAACATCACCATGGACTTTTTCACCAGACATCCAGAGACATCCAAATGCAACAATTCAATATGGGTTGTTGTGGATCGTCTTACAAAGGTTTCACATTTCATTGCTATTCGGGAGGATTTCTCATTGCTTCAAATGGAACAGATATATATCAGGGAAGTGGTAAGGCTACATGGAGTAACACTATCTATTATGTCTGATCGAGATCCAAGATTCACCTATACAATTTGGAAGAGTCTTCAACATTCTCTGAATAATGAACTCAACTTCAGTATGACCTATCATCCTCAAACTGATGTCCAATCCAAGAAGACTATCCAAACACTTGGGGACATGTTGAGAGCGTTCTCAATAGACTTTAAAAAAGTATGGGATCAACATCTTCCTCTGGTTGAGTTCTCTTATAATAACAGTTTCCACTAGAGCATCCAAATGGCACCATATGAAGCCCTTAATGGGAGAAGGGGAAGAACACTGACATATAGGGATAATGTTGGTGAGCTTAAGCTTCTTGGACCAAAAATGGTCGATGAAATGGTGGAGAAGGTTAAAACCATTCAGCAGCATATCAAGGCAACCCAGAGTCGACAGAGGAGTTATGTAGATAACTATCGATGAGACCTTGAGTTTAGAGTTGGAGACATAGGTTTTCTATGCATATCTATGTGGAATAAGGTCATGAGATTTGGAAAGAAATGGATGTTAAGTCCAAGGTACATCGTCCCCTTCGAGATTCTTGATCGTGTCGGGGCTGTGGCCTATTGACTAGAACTTCAACCTACCATGGCTAATGTACATGATTTCTTTCATGTATCCCTCTTAAGGAAGAACATACCAGACCCTTCACATGTACTCTCTTCAGAGGTGTTACAGTTAGAGGATGATATTTCTTATGAGGAACAACCAGTGAAGATCTTAGATCATAGAGAAAAAGTTCTACGAAATAAGAAAATTCCCCTCGTCAAGGTATTGTAGCGAAACCAAAAGTTTGAAGAAGAGATGTTGGAATTAGAGGAAATGAGGAAGCAGATTTACCCATATCTATTTTAGTGTGGGAAAAGAAAATTTTTATGTCGAAATTTTTTAAAGGTGGAAGATTGTAACGACCCAAACATTCAATAATGGAAATCCCTCTTAATCTAATTAAATGTCTCTTTATGTAAAATGTTTATATAAAATGTCAACTTCTTTCGTTTTATTTTAAGAATTTTGATCGTTGCTAATATAGTCGTTGAACAGTGATCACATGATTAGTATAAATATAAGGCTTTAACAAATCCAATTTAATCAGACAAATGAAGTGATGGCCTCATCCAGTAGATGATTCCCATACGAAGCCCATTTGTCAAAGATCGGAAAGTAGTTGACATCATTAGGCTTCACTCTTGACCAAGCGCAAGATGATATTGAATATGTTATGCTTGAACAGAACCGCCTAAGAGAGAAGTGGAATTTGATAGAGATTACCACACCCGAGCAAAGTTATTCGAGCCACCCCAAGAGTCGATCACCATCGCACACCTTACTCTTCGGTCTTATGTGGTTGTTATAAGGGGTTATGTAAAAATACCTTAGAACTATGCTTATGTATATTATTTTCATATATAACAATGAATATACCTTTATTTTATTTTTGTTACATTGTAGATGGTTTTTAAAGCACAAATAGTATTTTTAGTTAATATTCAACTAAGAAATCTATTTTGATGAAATAATGGATTTTTGAATTAAATAACATTTTGATAAAATATTATTAATATTATGAAATTATGTTTTATTAAATATAAATTATTTTATAATTTTATGAATGCAATTGAAATTTTTATTAAGGTTTGAAAGTCGTTTTTGTCAAAACCAATGAATTTTTAATAAATGGCAGTTTTTATTTTAAAAGTGAAAATTAAAATATTTGGATAATTATTTAGATAAAATGAATATTATTTCTGGAATTAGGATGTCAAAATTATCTAACGGTGAATTTTTCATAATTTTCTGAGACACTCAAATTTTTGGGTAAAAATTAAAAACAGTTCAAATATATTATGTGTTTTATGACATCATAATGACCCAATAGTGATGTAATAAAATACTATAAGCCTTATTTTAGGCTAATATATGTTTTACCATTAAAATAATGTGATTTATGGTTTGTTTGACTTATTTTAGAAATCATTAACAGACCCTTCAAGGCTTATTGAACATCTTGTCTTTTTAAATTGATTTCATTGGGAGTGTGACTCACCTCCACATAAGCAACCCCGTTATTTTAAGAAGTTTGAACTTTGGCCTTATAAAATATTTTTTTCCACTTCCCTTTTACAAAAAACATTGTCAAAAACCAAGGTCTGGATTCTGGTTTGGATTAGTTTAATGTGAGGTGTCCCAAACCTAAATAATAAAGAATTCTCTCACCTTTCCTATATAAACCCACCCAATCTCCCACATTCTCCTCACTCAAAGACATTGGAGTTCATCCAACATCTTACCTAATCTCTTTAGAATCCTCCCAAGGATCCCCAAGATCCCAAGAAGTCTCTCTCAAGCCTCTCTCAAGCCTTTGGAAGCACACTTCCAAGTAATGGTTTTTCTTCCATTCTCATTTTTGGTCTAATATTCTATAAATTTTTATGCCCTTTTAATTTCAATTATAAATGTTGTGGTATGGTTTCTAACCTCCCTCATACTTCCCTATTTATGTTTTAATTGTGTTAGACCCATTTATCTCTCATTAAACGCCTCCCATGTACACCTATTACTATGCTGAAATTCCGAAAGGAATTTCTCTCTCCTCTTTTACATTCATGACATTATTTTGTATCGTGACTCTAAATTACATTAAATTTGTTGGGACATGTATCTATATGACCCCCTTAATTTCCATTTCATTTAAATATGATTAAACACCCCTTTCACTCTAATCAACCTTTTTTATGAATTCTTACGTCACACCGTTACGCTGCTGAAATTCCTTCGATTTTCCAAGTCAATGTCATTATGTAGTGAATATCATGCCCATTTCCCTATCAAGGGTGTTAAACTTTATGAACATTTACTTTTTGTTTAAATAGTTTCATGTATGTATTCCATATTCCTTTATCATATAATAAATGATTATTTTTTATGAATCCATCTTATATGATCCTTGTGGCACACTTATGCATAAAATGAAATGTTTAAGAATGGTGTGCCCTTATAGCACTCCAATGCATTGGGTAAAGTATAGTATCATGAGATGTCATGTGAAATGAGTGTTTACTCATGATAATTCAAGTTCAACAAGGTTTTACTCATGATTCATGTGCAATAAGGATTTACTCATGCTCCACGTGCAATGAGACTTGGCTCATGCTAATTAAATGTTAAGTGTTATTGCCACATTTCCATGTTATGATTATCATGCTTTATAATGCATTTATGTTTATGATTCTATTGTAATATAATGATATTAATATTGTATAAAATGTATTGTATTCATCATTTTACTCTATGTTTATTCCCTTACTGGGCTTTATAGCTCACCCTTTTCTTATGCATGTCCTCATGTTATCCTCTGCAATGCTAAGTACGAGGGAATGTAGTGGTCATGTAATGGAAGTTTTCAATAAAGATGTTGTTTTTCATTTCATAAGTTGTTATGTAATGTTAATAATCCCCAAAGACACTATTGATCTCGATATTCTATTTTCTATCAAATTATGTTTATGTAATAAATAATGTTTAATTGTGTAATAAAATATTAGGGTTGTCATATAGTAGTCTTGAATGCTACAGATTTCTTTCTTGGTTCTTCATCTGCTTCATGATTCACCTTAAGATCTTTTTCAGACATCAGGAGTTTTCCAATTAGTTCCTTTACTGGTATCTTTCTTATGTTGTAAGATTATCATATGGAAACATAAGTTCCTCTCCATTTATTAGTTAGGCCTCGAATCAATCTCATAATATAATCCTTGATGTCTACTAGTTTCCCAAGTAGAATCATTGTATTTAATATTTTTTTGAACCTGAGATACATTACAGAGATATGTTCATCAGGATTCATTTTAAAATTATCATATTTAATAGTATAGGTATTTAATGTAATTTCATTAACATTGGTTGTTCCATCATGGAAAACAGCCAAAGTATCCCAAATTTTATATGTCGTTTTACAAGTAGATATTCTATTTAATTGTTAATCACCTAGAGCATAGTATAATGCATTCATTGCTTTATGGTTATTATTATATGTATCTTTAGTCAACTAAGACCATGTGTCCCTGGAAGTAGAAGGTAATTCATTTTTTTCATCAATTAAGTCCCAGATTTCGAGACCCAGTCTCTCTAGATACATTTTCATTTTCATTTTCCACTAAGCATAGTTAGTATCATTAATGAAATGTGACATGTTAGTAGCTGCACCATTAACTCTGTTCTCCATAGTTAATTACAATTTAATGAATTGAAAATTTAGATATGACAAAAACATTTATATCCTTAGGAAACAACATAAATCACAGTTGAAAATAATATGAAAATCTTGAAAAAAAGTTCTGATTGTAGCAATAAAAACCACCTTTGATACCAAATGTTGGTCGGGGTGGAAACTGATGATGGGGGTGAATTGAGTTCCATATTAAAATTTATATTAAAAATGTTATGATAAAATCCCCATTTTTAAAATAGCCTTGTTCAATAAGGTATTAGATATATAAATTTCCAATTGGTCAATAAGTTTCTCAATAGTTGATTAGTCCTTAGTTGAATCAGTGTAAAACACTTATCCAAATTTTGAAATAGGTTTACTGAATTAAACATATATACACACCAACCAAAAGTAACTATCATAGTGAATGTAAAACAATTTTCTTTATTGAAGTTATAATAAGTAGAAAATAAAACAATTGAGTATTAAAAAATAAGGTACACAAAAGAATTAAACAAGAGATTCAGTCTCAAGTCAAGACTTAATCCTCTCCACTTGGTGATCACATGCCACCAAGTAGTTTATATTAACATTATACATTATACAAATCCTGTATCAGGATTTAATATAGTTCTCACAAACTATCCAGGGTTCACACCCTCTACCACAGTTATTCATGGAAAAACACACAACCAGGACACACACAGCCTCTTCCACGATTACACGTGGGAAAAAATGTAAGTAATGTTTGGGGTGAGGATTTTCAGTATCCTTCAGTTCAATAATAGGAGACAGTGTGTGTAACATACAAACACATGCCTCTCAAAAATGTAAGATAAGAAACACCGTTGATCAAATGTTATAAAGATTGAGTTTAGAATGCTCTATCTGTTTTTAGTTCTGCTCTTGACTTGTTGGAGTGAAGAAATTGCAGTTTGAGTCTTTGTTTGGAAGTTGTCTCCAAAACAGAGTGTTGCACCTCCAAGTTCTAGCTTCCAGGTACCGAGGTGTTATTATTCTTCATTTGAAAGATATCTGATAAATCATAGAAGACAATCTTGAATTTGATCTCCCAAATGATCTTCATAGCTCTTGGGTTCACAGTGTAAATACTGGTGTGTTCTATTTGTCCTTCAGGTCAGTAGTGTAATGTATCTCTCTCTCATGAATCCCCTCAACATCTCTTCCTCAGTCATTTATAATATATTTGAGGTACGACAATTGGAATAAAAAAACCACATGCGGTCTTCCTTATACCTCATACTGTCTCCAGATATGGTCTCTTGATATGTCTATAAATAGAATTAATTAATGTAAGAATCATTAAATTTACAAAATATGACTGTTATAATAATCTTTATAAATTGAAAATGTATGGAGTAAAAGAGTGGGTATTGGTAGACTGGTAGTGGTAGCCTTTTCAATGGTATAATTCATTGGTATGATTCATCGGTAGCCTTCATTGGTAGCCTTCATCGGTAGGCTTCATTGATATCCTTGATTGGTAGGCTTCATCGGTAGCTTTAATCAGTAGGCTTCATTGGTAGGATCGTAGTAGTAACCATTAGTCATAACTATACAACAGTATCCATTGAGCGGTAGTCTCGCAGTGCTGAGTTCGCATTGATAACTCTGCAGTAAGGTTCCTCAGCGGTAACCTTTATCGATAACCTCTCTCGATAGCCTCTAGAGGTAACCTATATCGGTAACCTCTATCAGTAACCTCTATCATTGACCTCTATCTATAACCTCTAGCAGTAACCTATATCGGTAACCTCTAGCGGTAACCTCTATCGGTAACCTTTATTGGTAACCTCTATCAGTAACCTCTAGCAGTAATCTTCCAGCAGTAACCTTCAAATAGTAACCTTCCAAGGGTAACCTTCCAATGGTAACCTCTAAGTTAGAAAAAAAATTCATTGTAAACTTAATCAAGAGAGTAGTGAGATTAAAAAAACATAGTTATTACCTGATAGAAACCATAAATATTAATGTAACATGCTTATCATATAAAAGTAACATGATTTGAGATTATCAAAATATGTGAGTTCAACAAAATATAATAAAAGGTGATTTATGCATAAAGGCTAAAATCCCTCAATAAAATATTAAATCGGTATATCCATTCGTTACTTTGGTTAGAATCGAACCAATAGTTCATAGTGCTTGACTAACCAAAGTTGGGGTGCTTTAAATTATCAGGGAATTTTAATTTGAGGTTTTAGTTTGACTTAACCTGGTTTATGTCAATGGTTTATTTCCAATGTAAAACCTAGTGTAATTGAGTGACAAGGGTTGAGGAAATATAAAATAATGATTTCAGGATTGGAGAGTCCACTCAACAGATCAAGGAGCTCCGAGTTAATTTAGTTAGAATTTTTAATTCCTCACTAAAACCATTCATGTTTCTTAACCATCCATATTTGGGGTGATTAGAATGGAATATAGATCCTTTCCACTAGAATATCCAGAAACCATGGCATTATGAAGCCAATGGTGAGGTTTATTGGGTTTTGATAAAATAGTAGGAGACTAATAAATATTAATTTATTTTTTGTCTAATATTATCATGATAATGTTCTAATATTATTCTCATTTTAATTGTAGAAACAATAATAAAAAAATTATGTAAAACATATCATTTTGATCCATACTCAAGAGTAAAACCTTCTCACCATCACTAATTTTCAGGATTGGCAAAGGAACCTTGGGACATCCTTCTCCATGAAAGGAAAATATATGTACTATAAGAACCTTTACTAGTTTTCTTTTTTGAATGAGGTAGGTGATGAGGAGATCTATTTGTATGAGAAACATCTAAATGATGATACAGATGTTCAGTGCCTCATGCTATCATCCAAGACCAATGATATCTTAAAACAATATGAGGAAATGGATTCTTATAGCATGATGTCTCACCTCTAGGATCTCCATCAAAAGAAGGAGAGAAAAGAGAGTTATGTGATATCCAATGCCTTTCCACTACTAAGCTTTTTGAGTTTGTCCTAGATGGATGACATGTAGTCAAACTTTTTGGCTACATTGAGAATCTATACATATTAAGGATTAAATTCCTAGATGAGTTGCATACTGATTTCATACTATCATCACTAACCAAGGAATTTAAAAGTTTTATTATGAATTATAATATGAGAAATATTGATAGAATATTATTTGACCTTCTGATCCTGATTTTCTATGTGGATAAGGACATGGGGTGTGACAAACTCACAGTTCTTATAGTGAATAGAAAGAGTAAGGACAAGGAAAAGGGTCCTAATATTTATAAATTGTCTAAATCTCTTGAGAATCATCTGAAAAAGAAGAATAAGTTCCAATAGCAGGCCAAGGAAAAGGAGGCAATATGCATTGCATGTGGTAAGTCAGGCCATTGGAAGAGGAACTGCTCCAAGAGGCAAGAAGAAGCTAAAGGTGTGTTCTTTTTCAAGTGCAATATTTCCATTTCTACACATTGGAAATTATATAAATCATGTGGTGATAACATATGTATTAAAATGTTGGAACCATGTAGATTTCGTAAAATTTCCAGAGGAGATGTGGATCTATGAGATTCCAATGGTTCAAGGCTGGCTTCTATTTCCATTGGTGACTGCCACCTTTCGTTGTTGACCGGGATGATTTTGGATTTATGATATTATTATTATGTACCAATTGTTACCAAGAATTTAATTTCTATATTGATTTTAGATACAGAAGGAATTATTTTTAGGTTGGAATTTTTTTTTGTTTATTTTATAAGGACATTATATTTTATAGTGTGGAACATTTAAATAACGGTCTGTATGTATTAAATTACAAAAAACAAGTGCTGAAAATCATTAATGAATCAAGTACACATGACCCATATAACACCCAGTTGTGGAATCACTATCTTGGTCATGTAAACAAGAAGTGTCTGACAAAGCTCAATCAAGATAGTTATTTATATTCTTTTGATCTAAAACAACTTGATAGATGTCATCCTTGTTTACATGGAAAAATGACCAAACCAGCATTCGGTGGGTAGGGTGAAAGGGCCATAGAGTTTCTTTTATTGGTACACATAGATGTGTGTAGACCATTTCTAATAGAAGCTAGAGGTGGATATTCTTACATAATTACTTTTACTGATGACTTTATTAGATATGGATATGTCTAATTAATGAGGTATAAGTATGAGTCCTTTGAGAAATCCAAGGAGTTAAAGAATGATGTAGAAAATCATCTTGGAAATTATATAAATAAGATTCAATCATATCGAGGTGGAGAATATCTTAACCAAGAGTTCATAGACCTTTTACGAGAGTTTGGGATTCTATCTCAACTCAATAAACCTTATATACCACAGTGGAGTGATGTTAATAAAAGGAGGAAATGTACCTTTTTAGACATGGTAAGTTCGATGATTGGTCATGAAAATCTTTTGTTATCCTTTTGGGGATATGCATTACAATTTGTAGCATACACATTAAGCTGAGTACCAAATAAAGATAAAAACGGAATCTCTTTCATGTTATGGAGTGGAATGAAATTCATTTTTTTTATACACATGTATGGGGATGTGAGGTGTTTATTAAGGGTTTCTTGGGAAACAAACCAGAATCTTAGTGTATGAGGTGTATCTTTATAGGGTATCACAAGGAAACAAAGGTATACTACCTATAAAACCCCTCCGAAAATAAAGTGACTATTTCCAAACAAGTTGTCTTTCTTGAGAGCGAGAACATGCTCAAAAAAGGAAAGTGGGAGTGCGATTGACTTTGATAAAGTTGATTCTAAAGATACACAAGAGTTGGTAAAGGAACAATTTCCACTAGTCCTTGTTGAAGAAGTAGTTCATGAAACACAAGTACTACATAGTAGTGTAAGAGAGTTAAGATAACTAGAGAGATATGGTTTTATTTTCACTGAGGATGGTGACTCATTATTGTTATAACATTATAAAACTCTCTCCTACAAGAAGGTAGTAGAGAGATTAGAATCTTTAAGATGGAAAGAATCTAAAAATTCTGATATGGATTCCATGTATCAGAACTATGTTTGGGTTCTAGTTGATGTGCCAGTTGATGTAAAGCCTATTGGATGTAAATGAGTATTCAAGAGGAAACTAGACATGGAAGGTAATGTAAGTACCTATAAATCATGTCTAGTGGATAAAGGTTTTCAACTACATCATGGAATTGACCATGATGATTTTTTTTCTATTTTCCATGTTAAATACATTAGAATCCTACTTTCCATAGCAGTTTACCATGACTAGAATATTTGGTAGATGGATGTTAAAATGTTATTCCTTAATTAGAACCTTCTAAAAGATTCTGATATGACACAACCAGAAGGTCTTGTGACACCAAGTGATTGAAAAAGAATTTTCAAGTTGAAGAGATCCATTTATAGATTAATGAAAGCATCCATTTCATGGAATATTCAATTTGATGAAGAAATAATGTACTTTTGTTTCATTAATAAGGAATGTGATCCATGTGTTTACAAAAGGATTAATTGGAATGTGTTTGTTATCCTAGTAGTATATGTTGATGACATATTAATTATTGGAAATGATGTAACATTAATACAGTTAGCTAAGGACTAGTTGAACAAGTGCTTCTCCTTGAAAGAGTTATGCGAACAATCCTACACTCCAGGGATCAAGATCATTCTTGATAGATCTAAGAGGTTGATTGGGCTAAGTCATAGTACATTCATTGACTAGATACAAAATATATTTAGTATGGAACAATCCAATATGGGATTGGTTTCAATGACACATGGCATACATCTTTCTCAAAAAATGTTTCCACAGACACAATAAGAGAAAGATATAATGAGTAAGATACCATATTCATCGAAGATAGGATCAATCATGTATTACATGATATGTACTAGACTAGATTTTTCTTATGCACTGATCATGGTAAGAAGATATCAAGAATATCTAGGAGAACAACATTGGATTGATGTTAAGGTTATCCTTAAGTATCTGAGAATAATTAAGGATATGTTCCTTGTGTTTGGAGGAGACGAGTAGCTTTTCATTAGAGGGTATGTTGATGTTTGCTTTTAGACAGACTAGAATCATCTAATGTTGCAATCAGAATATGTGTTCTATCAAACTGGAGGATCTGTGAGTTGGGAGAGTTCATATAATCTAGTTTCCACTGATTCTACTATAAATTCTAAATATATAGTAGCTTCTTATGTAGCCCAGGATAGTGTCTGGATTTATAACATTGTCTAGGATCATGATGTAGTGGCTAACAGTTGAGACCCTATCCCATTGTATTAGGATAATACTATAGAAGTGACTCTTGTAAAGGAGACAAGGTTACATCAACGTAAAAAGAGCATAATCTAGTAGTATCACCTCTTGAGGGATTTTCATCACAGGGGTGATGTTGTAGTGATAAGAGTCTCCAATGTGAAGAATATGGCAGTCCCCTTGACTAAAGGCCTATCTTAGTAGAAACATGAATATCTTATGAGAGATAGAGGACTAAAGGTTGTTATCAGTTGGCTCTTGTGAAAGTGGGAGTTTATTGGAGTTGTTTCCCTAGAAACAACAACATTATACTTTATGATAAAATTATATTCATGGTTTTTAATTTTAATAAATTTATTCTCACATCTTGATTTTTATTCTGCGTAACATAGCATGTGATAATGTACCAAGAATAGGTATCGCACAAAAATTTCATAGAAGTTCCCTGTTATGATGAGAACATAGAAGTTCCATGACTCTATTCTTTAATAAATGTTTTATGGCCAGATGATATCATTTTAATGGATTGAAATGATAAAATATATGAAGGGTGGAGACTCATAGGACATTGAGGCACCTTCTCATGGTGTACGCCCCTAGAAATATCTAGAATGATGTTATGAGAACAAGACTCGTCATTAGGAAATCCATATTATAAGTGTCATTGCATGTTCCTATCTATAGATGTGTGTAATGGTCCTTAGACATTAATATAATTATTAATGTATATTATGAGGAATTCACTCTAATGTATTGGTGAAAATAGTGATGACATATGCTCACTGCAAGGTAGGATACCTTGGGTGCATCATGAGTAATATTTCATTAATAAATAATGAAAGAAAGGATTTATCTCTTATGTTACTAAATGGATGTAAATATATCAGGCCCTTGGATGGAACTAATATAGCCTAATTGAATCCCTTTTCATGGTGTTCTCTAGGCATGTTCTATTTCTATAAAGTCAAAGAACGAGTTATCGATCCTATAGGTTGATGACACTGGCATGCAACCTACTCGGTTAGAGATATCATGATAAAGAGATTATATTGCACTATAATAATTCATATGAGGTGACATGTCATTGAAGCATTAAATTCTTTCTTCATGGGTGCCGTGGCCTATTTCTATATGCAAACCTTTGACTTTAGTAAGGCTCACCTAATGCCACTAAGAAAAAGGCCAACAGGGTTACATATTAAGTCTATGTGGAATCTCAGTTAAATAATTTATTATTTAACAAGTTGAATAAATATTATTCCCGATTGTTGTTTAATAATTATTATGGTATTCTTGTTCTAATTGTATTTATTTAATAGGGAATAATGTAGTTAGATTTATTTATTTATTTAATAAATAAATAGTAATTATTCAAGGTCTGATAAATATGTAGAGGATGCATGGCCCAAATTAAATGGTTGAGTGAGAAAATAATATTAAATAATATTTTATTAAAATAATATTTAATTATAACTAGAAATCTAGGCACATGTCATGGAAATAATGGTACTGTTATTATTATTGGATATAGGGGTTTCCCATGGAATAAAAAGATATGTAACGACACTTGTGATAATAAATTATTATTACCTAGTGAATTAAATTCTAGGTTACATATGATTCTCTTATTCACCAAGGGGAAAACCTATAGGCCAAAGAGCCAATTTTGGTTGGGCACAACATTTTGGAGAAAAATCCCTCAATTATCGAGAGATATTGTTTTACAAGAATACTCTCATGAATGAGAGTATCTGTCCTCCACTGGATCTGAGAAAACTTTGGAAACAGCTCTTAAGGATATCGAGGGAAGGCTATGCAAGTGCAAGGACCTTCTGTGCTTGGACCCAAAAACACCTTTAGTGATATCCAAATATTTTCGAACCATGTATGGTTTACCACTCGAGGAGATATACTCTTGATTTAAACAAAACAATGAAAGGATCACTACAGATCCATGTTCAGTCACACTAATGGAAAAATAAAATCTTGGAGGTATTTTGTTTAATTTAATTAGATTATTTATAAAAAAATATTTCGATCCTATCTCTGGGTTCCAGACCTATTTTCTATTTATCTAAATATTTTATTTTATTATGTGGATACTGGGGTTTATAATCACATTTATCACGAAATAATCATTCACCATGGTAAAATTTAATGTTGGGTGTTGTCCCAACCAAGCTTCTGTTATGCTTGGAACTTTCAACAAGAAGATTAAGGACAGAGATAAAGTCTTCCATCATATATCATTGTGGAAGAAATTATTGAGTATTGTGAAGATGTAAAAGCTTATTTCTAGATAGATCGATCACTTTGAGATCCATGATTGCATCAGAGTGGTGTACTATCATCTAGCACTCCCATATAACGTATATGAAGTACATCATGTGCTCCGTGTATCCCTATTAATGAAGTATGTACCAGACCCCTCACATGTTCCAAATCTATAGGTGGTACCATTGGAGAATGATATTTAATATGAGGAGAATCCAGTGAAGTTCTCAAATTATAGAGACAATGTTATACAAAATAAGACAACACACCTTTTCAATGTAGTGTGGAGGTTTTTGGAAGTAACATGGGAATCAGAAGAGGTGATGAAATAAAAGTACCATCATATATTTTAGTGTATAAAATGATATTTTTAGGGGGGAACTTATTAATGGGGAATAATTAAAAAACCTGAACATTTATAAATGGAATTCCATTTTTTAATGAATAAATTCTGTATTAAGTAATAAATTTACATTATAAAAATGAACTACTTTTGTTATTATGTACCATTATAATTTATATCCTATTGGTTTCAAAGGACCGTTAATCATCATAAATATTGATTGTATAGTTTTTATATAATGATATTCTTATTTTTATATATTAAGGGTCGTGAAAAGTCTAATTGACATAGAATAAGGTAGTGATGGCCTCAACTTATAGGATCATACCGTTTTAATCTCATTTATCAGAGCTTCTAAGGGATATTGCATCACTAGGTTTTTTCCTTGAGTAAGACCAATCGAGGATTCAACAACTAAAACATGTAAAAACCCATTTATGGGATAAGTTCAATCTCATAGAGATCATGACATAAACCATGTATACCAAACCACCCCACCAAAATATAACCATTGCACACCCTACCCTTATGGAGTTTACTGGTGTAATAAAGGGCTATGTATCTAAATGATAATAGAATGATTTTTATAACTTTTTAAATAAATTATTCAATTTATCTCTTTTTAACATAACTTTTTAGATTATTAAATAATTATTTTGATAAAAATTAGATTTTGAAATAGTGAAATAGAAATTCTATTTTGGAAAATATAATGTTCCAATCAAAAAACTCTTTGGATGAATGAAATATTTTTTGAAATAAATTATATTTTAATAAAATTTGATTATTAAATAATATTTATTAAATATTAAGGATAATATAATTTTATGAAGTCAAAAATTGTTGGTTCATAAGAGATTGTTATCCCCTATATGGTTTTAATAATCAAAAATCTAGTATAATTATTTCAATCATGTTTATTTATACTAAATATGGTTTAGTTATGTTTGATTATGATTATCTATGAGACATTTTATGTATAACACATTCTATTGACATTCATGTTGTAAGACAGTTAAAATAGGAAATTTTCTATGTATGATTCGACGACACCGACTGAAAAACTAAGACACTGAAAGAGTAAATGTCTCAATGATAGTTTAATTGAGACAACGATAGACAAAAAAGTCTCAACAATAGAATAAATGTCTCACTGACAGTAAAAAATGAATCACCAATAGATGACTCACCAATAGTGAAAATTTCTCACTGACGGGAGAAATGTCTCACCGACAGTACAAACTGACTCACTGATAGATGACTCACTGACAGTACAAATGAGACACCAAAAGAATGAATGAATCCCCAATAGAAAAAAATGAGTCACCAGGGCACGAAGATATAGAAAAAATGACTTTCTGATAGAATGAGTCACTGATACCAATAAAAGTACTCGCTGATTGAAGGAGTCACAGAAAGAATAAATCACAGATAAAGGAGTCACTGATAGGCTATTTAAATTTTATTTCACTTAAAACTATATTTAACGATAATATTTGAGTGTTTTGATACTACTGATTAAATTAATAATTCTTTGTAGACAACATTAATGAATATGTTTGTAGACAGTATGAGGTACATGGTACCTTGACCTAATTCTTGTTGTCCAACACAAGACAACCAAAATAAAAATGAAAATCATGGATCATGAGCTGCATAGTAGAAGAGGAAAACAAAAAAGAATATACGAGCATAGATACTAGTCCAAGTAGAAGATCACTAGAAGAACCCAAATTATTTCTTGATATGAACTAAAGGAGGATTTTTTTGTGTCAAATCTTCAATCATCCTTGTATAAAACAAACACTAAGGAAGAAAATCCCATCTTCATAGAAAACCAGAACACAAAGATTCATGAAACTCTGTTTTCAGTGTCTCTCTCCAAAAGAGGACTCGATCTTCACACATACTACATCCAAAGAGTCCAAATATACTTTTAACAAAACACAAAGCCTCATAAACACCATATCTTTATTTCATGTTCTGTTGTGAGAATTTTAATTCATTTCAATCAATGTGTTCATCTTACTATTAAACACACATTGTCTCCTGCACTGAACTAGAGGATACAATATATCCTAACACAAACATCTTTTTATACATATTGTATCCCACATAGAACTGTGGTACATGTCCTATGTGACCTAGTTGTTATAGTTCCCACATATAACTTTGGTAGGGCTCGATATTGACCTAGACAACTATGTATACTGTTGTAAAATCCAGGTCAAGGGTGTGTATCAATGTTTTTTAATTTAAACCGCTTGGTTGTAGGTGATCTTCAAGTGGAGATGATTAGGTCTCGTCTTGAGATTGAACCTATTAGTTTATTCTCCTATGTTTTCAAATTTAGTTTACCCTATTTACCTCATATTTTAGAAAACTATATTCCACTTTGATAGTTAGTCTTGGATAGAATTTATAACTCTCTTGATTTAGTAAATTGGTTTCAAAAATTATTTCAATTTTTCTGGTTGATATAACTAATAGGTAATCAATATCTTGAGAAATTAATTGAACTATAAAACTAATTATAAATTAATACTTTAATTAACTAGCTTATTTTGTTTTAAATTGTGGGATTTTCAAATGAATTTTTTAATAGAAATTTTTATAGGAACTCAATTCACCCCCCTCTTGAGTGTCCTACTCCAAACAACATTTGGTTTCAAATGATGTTTTTAAAATTATATTTTCAAATATTTTCAACAGGGATTTTAGTTTTGTTTTAATGATCTATAAATATCTATTAGATCTAATTTTATAGATCTTTAAAAATCTATTCTTTATTCATCAATATGGATAATATATAAGAAGGTGCTACTACCAATAAACCTCCCTACTTTAATGGTAGAAATTATTCCTAGTGGGAAAAATAGATAAAAATGCACTCTGAAAGCATGGGGTTTGATATTTGGACGGTAATAGAAGATTGATATGACATACCAGAAACTCTAAGGAAAACATGGATTGATGCCATAAAAATTACTTACAATAATAATTGTAAAGCTATGAATTCCTTATTTTGTAATTTAGGTGATGAAAAATTTAATAGAATTTCTACATGTAAATATGCCTATGAAATTTGGGATACCTTAGATATTTCACATGAAGGAAGCACTAATGTTAAAGAAATGATAATTAATACCTATACTGTTAAATATAATAACTTTAAGATGAAGCCTGATGAACCCATTTCTAATATATATCTCAGGTTCAATAAGATAGTCAATACAATGAGATCTTCTGGAAAGACAGTGGATTCCAAAGAACAAATCATGCGGTTTCTTATATTTCTACCTTAACAGTGGAGGGGAACCTCACTATTAATCAGATAATCATGTGATATCAGTTAGTTTCTAGTCAAGGAGCTGATAAGAAAGCTGTCTATATATGAGGAATAATTAAAGGTCAACAAAGAGGTGGAGGAAGAACCAAAGATAATGTCAGTGTCTTTCAAAACCGCTAATTCCAAACATAAAGAAAAGTAAAAGATTTGTACTCATTCTGACAGTACAAGTAATGAAGATTCACTATCAGATAGTGGTGAGGAAATAGATCAGTTATCTATAAGGTATAATAAGTTTTATAAAAGGAATAAATTAATCAGGAAGCCTAGCTATAAAGGTAAGTATGATAATAAGGGAAAATGGAAAACCAATTTATAAAAAGAGGGATAACTCAAATGAAATAGTTTGTTATGAATATAAGAGAATAGGACATGAAAAATATGATTTCCTAAAGTTAAAATATTAGATGAAATATTAGTAAAATGATAAAAGATACAAGAAGGAAATAAAGGCCAATAGTGTGATAATTAGGATAGCTCAAGTGAGTCTAAATCATCACTTGATGAGAAAGGTTACAAGGAAAACATGTGTTTCATGAGAAACAAATCTGAGGTAACCCATGAGTTTCCTGTAGATAATTCTTATTATTCTAGAGATGAATGTGATTTTAAAAATATGACTAATAAAGAAATGATTTAATACTTCCAAATTAATGAAGATACATTCAATGATTTAAAAGATAAATATAAATAATGAAATAAATAAAATTCTCTTAACTATACTATTAAATTTGAGCTTACTAAAAAAATCAAAATAATTCTCAATTTATTGAAGAAAACAATGTGCTTAAATTTACCAGTGAGCAAATGAAAACAGATTTAGAAAATTTAACCAATGGAAAAGATATCTTTGTTAAAATTCATGGTAAAAAAATTTTACCCAAATATACAAGTTTTATTGGATATCAACCTAGTAATTTATTTTTTTCAAAACCAATTATGTATCTAAATCTAGAAAATCTAATATTATTCCTAGTTCTGGAAAATATTCTACAAGTTCCGTATATGATACAACTACTACTGTTTCAAGTTTTTCTGGGCCAAATAAAGTATATTTTTCAAATACATTACATAATACTTATAGGAAACCCATGAAGTAATTATGGGTTCTCAAATATCTTATTACTAATGTTACAAGACCCAAACAAATTTGGGTACTGAAATATTTTCTTGTCTAAAATGTTTTTGTAGGAACGATATTTGAAGATATACAGTAGAAATCTAGGGTACTTGGATAGTGTATATTTAAGACATATTATAATAGATTATTCATTCTTCAAGAATCTGATGAATATTTATGGTAGACATGTCACTTTTGGTGACACTACTAGAGGAAAAATCATTGGCCTTCGAATGATTGGTAACTATAATTCATTTTTAATTTCTAATGTTCTTTTCATTGATGGATTAAAGTTCAAACTTCTTAGTATATATTAGCTATGTGATGATGTTTTTAGTGTTAAATTTAAAAATCTACATGCAATATCTTTAATTCTAAAAATGAGTTAGTAATTACTGCCTTTAGAAATGAAAATGTTTATGTCGTACACCTAGATTCCTTAGTTTTTTCAAAATGTTTCATGTTTAAGTGCCTTTCATAAAGAGTCTTGTTTTTTGAAAATGATATTAGGTTATTTTAATATTCACTCCCTTATAAATATTACTAGAAAAGGTTTAGTCAAGGATCTACCAAAACTTATGTTCCCAAATTAAAAAGTATATATTCCTTTTTAAATTGGTAAAAAACTCAAAATCTCTTTCAAATAATGAAATAAGTTTCAACTTCTCATCCTCTTTAGTTGGTTCACATGTATTTGATGTGACCATCTTGAGTTTAAAGCTTAAATGGGAATCACTATGTCTATGTTCTTATATATGACTATTCTAGATATACTTTGAATTTCTTTTTTCTTCACAAATGTGAAGATTGTTATCATTTCACAAATTATCCTAAAATAGTGTAAAACTAATGTGGTATTAGAATTAAATCCTTAAGAAGTGACCATGGCTGTGAGTTTTAAAACTAGGAGTTTGAATCCTTTTTCTCACACAATGTCTATAGTCACAACATCTATGGTTCTAGGAAACCCCAACAGAATGGTGTTATATAATGAAGAAATAGAACTTCACAAGATATAGGTCAGACTATGCTTAGTGAATATGACTTAGTTGCCTATTTTTGGGTAGAAGCTGTTAATATAGCATGTTATATAGTTTATTGGGTCATGATTAAACCAATTCTTAAGATAACCCCCTATGAGCTATGGAATAGTAGGAAAACCAAAGTTTGTTAATTCAAAGACTTTCGTTGCAAGGTATTTATTCTTAATACAGAGTAAAATCTTGAAAATATTTCATCCAAAAGTTATGATGGAATCATTCTAGGGTATTTAATCTCTAGTAAATCCTATAGAGTCTTTACTAAAAGAACTAAGTGTGTGGAAGAATCTATATGTACCAAATTAGATGAAAAAGATCCTCATGAACCTAAGGCCTCCCTAGAAAATATTGATAATGATATGTCAAATCTGGATAGAAATGAAAAATCTCTCAACTCTATTATTAAAAAATATATTAAAATCTTATAGTTCTAGAAATTCTCCACAATCTAGTCATCATGAACCTGAACCTGTTGAAGAAGTTGAAATCACCAGCCCTTTTTTCCGAGATCTGTTAGAACTCATAAGAACCGTCCTTTAGATATTGTAGTTGGAGATTTAGATAAATATACAAAAACTAGAGCTTATCTTGGAAATTTGGCGAAAATAATTCATTATTGTTACAACATGAACTTTATAACATCAATGATGCTATTAATGATGAATTTTTTTAAATGGCTATGCAAGATGAATTGAATTAGTTTGAAAGAAATAATATCTCAAACCTTTTAGAAATACCTAAATATATCTTGAATATAGGCACTAAATGAGTGTTTAGAAATAAATTAGATGAAGATGGTAATATTTTAATAAATAATTCTAGATTGGTTTCACAAGGTTATAGTCATGAAGAAGTCATTGAATATAAAGAATCTTTTGCACCCGTTTCTAGACATGAGGCCATTAGAATCTTGCTTGCATATGGAGTACATCTAAATTTCATGCTATATATAATGGATGCTAAGAGTTCATTCCTAAATGGGTATATACATAATGATTTTTCACTGAAAAAACCCTGGTTTTACAAACCCTCACTTTCTAAATCATGTTATAAAATTAAAAAAAGATTTATATGGTTTAAAGAATTCTCTAAGAGATTGGTATGATGGACTAAGTAGTTTTCTTATTTAAAAAGGTTTTAAAAAGGGTATAACTGATCATTTTTTAATATTAATTTCTAAATATGTTTTATTAGTGAAAATTTATGTATATTCATTTATTTTTTGATCTTCTAAAAATTATTTATGTGTTGATTTTTTTAAAAAGTTGCAAAGTGAATTTGAAATGAGTCTAATGGGGGAACGAAAATTATTTCTTGGATTTAAAATCTTTCCAAATAAAGAAGGTATTATTTTAAATCAATTTAAATATAATAAATATATTTTAAAAAGGTTTGGTTTTAAGGGTATAAAACGTATTGATACTCCAGTTAGTACTACGTGTAAGTTAGATCGTGATGAAGATGGTAAATATGTTGGTCAAACCACATATAGAGGAATGATTGGGAGTTTACTCTACTTATCCAAAAGCAGGACTGACATTATGTTTAGTGTGTGTATGTGTGTCCATTTTAAATATAACACTAAAGAATCTCATTTATATTATATTAAAATAATTTTCAAATACCTCAAATTTACTAACAACATATGATTGTTCTACCCTATAAGACAACCTTTTTATTTAGTGAACAATTCTGATTCTGGTTTTGGTGGATCTAATATAGATTGAAAGAGAGCCTCTAGAACATGTCACTTTTTAGGAAAGTATATAGATTCATGGTGTAGTAAAATTCAAAATTCTATTGCATTATCTACTATTGAGGCTGAATACATAGCTGCTGGTAGTTGTTATTCTCGGATTTTGTGGATTAAACAAACTTCTCTAGACTATGGGTATCAATTCAAACATGTACCTATAAATTGTGATAATAAAAGTGTTATTAACATTTCAAAGAATCTTGTTTCTCATTATAGAACAAATAATATTTATTTAAGACATCACTTTTTGAGAAATCATTATCAAAAAAGGTGATATAACACTAGAGTTTATTGGCATTGAACATCAGCTTTCTAGAAATTTCACAAAGCCATTGAACTATAAAATAATGAATTAAATAAAAAATGAATTAAGGATGATTAATTTATAAGGAATTCATACAGATAACACTTTGTGAAAAAAGAGTGTAGATTTCATGCTGACACTGACACATTTGTCTTGCTGAAAGCTGGTCATGCTGACACCGACACTTTTTCATGCCAACAACAATAGTGTTATACTGATTGTGTCATATAGATACTTTCATGTCGACACTGATAATGTTATGTCGATACTATCATGAAAATACTAATAGTGTCATGATGATATTGTCATGCCAAAACTAATAGAACTCGTTGTTTTATCTGTTTTATGTTTCTACCAAAATGATGTTGTTTTATTTATTTCTCTGAACCCGATAAAAGAATAGAAAATCTCTACATTCCTAAATTATAAATTGGAGTTTATCCTCTCTATTTATTACCCTCACACTTTAACCCTTACTCATATTCCATTTCTCTTTACCCTCAAAATTTCTCCTTCCAACCTTCAACCGAACAATCCTAAATAGTGAGGATGAATCACGCATTTGAAGGAGGGTCTGGAGACAAGTCATAACCTACTAAGAAGCCGATGGGAGAATCTATTAACTATAAGCCTCTCAATTCTGTATGTTCAAATTAGGTGGTAACAGTAGAGAAGGAATTTTTCACAAAATTATTGTTATATAGTAAGTCTCTCTTATTAAAGGTGTTTCAAAACCATGGTTGGTAGGAATGGTTTTTAAATAATTAAATTCCATTATATCCAAGGTTTTTGAAAGAGTTATATAAAAATTATAATTTTTTTTTGGTCAGTTGTGAGTTATGTTGGATAAAATTTGTAGTTAAAGGAAGTTGAATTTCTTTTTCTTCTTAGAATTGGTAAGAATGCCTTAAGATTCCACACGAAGGTGTGTACGATGATTACCAAAGAACTTCTCCACCTACAAGTGACATATTTTACAATGAGACAACTCTAATGGAGATAATTGGAAATGAAGAGCATAAGAGGCAAATTTCTACTGATCTAAATAGTGAGAGAGGATCATTGTTTAATTTTATTTGGCACCATCTTTTTCCTAGGAAAGGGGACTTTGCATCCTTAAAGTACCAAGATTTGTACCTAGTGTACCTGTTAAAGAAAGGAATCAATGTGAATCTATGAATATACCATATAGTGAATATTAGTGAAATTATTAAGACCTACTATAAGAAAAATTTCCTATTCTACCCAAGAATGATCTCATCCATGCTGTAAGTTAAAGGATGTGTGTATAAAGGTGAATAAATTGTTTTAGCTTGTAGTGGAATTTTCTTGAGTAAGGAGATATGATAGAGGATGAAAATCCCTTGGAACCCATGGAAGAAGAAATGGATTGGTTATGAGGATAAGTTTTATGGAAAATTCAACCTAGTGGAACATCCTGTTAGCCCAAGAGATTCAGTGGATCCTGGTCTAGGAACAGAATATACTGAGCCTATTTTTTCTGACGAGGAAGAGGTTGATACTCCTGATAGTGGTCAATGGTCTCTTATTAATGATTGAAGTGACATTGACACCACTAAAGCTCAAAAAGGTATATCATATGGACCTCCTAGTCTAGAAATGGACTTTCCTTATGAAGAACCAACTCTTGGTGACAATGGTGATGACAAGATAGAAGTGTCAGGAACTGTGGAGTATGATAGTAGATCCAGTGGTTCTAAAGATGAATCTGGAAGAGAAGAAGAAGATAGAGAAGAAGAAGATGAAATTTTTAGTAGTTCTGTAAGTTAGGATGGTGGGGATTATGGAAATAATATAAATAATGGAGAGGATTGAGAGGATGAAATAAGTGGGAGTGATAGTGATTCAGATCATCCAGCTGATGATCAAAATGCTACTATAGATCTAGATAGTACTGGGAATCAAGAACCCATTATATTCCCTCCTGGTTATTCAGTAGTTGATACTATAGAATAGGAAGTGGTTAAAGTTCAAGGAGAATTTCTAGCTCAAAAACTCATAGGGCCTTAGTTGGTTCATGCTCGAAGTGTATCTCAAGATGTGGGGGAGTAGAAAGTAAGAAGAGATCCAGTTGAGGGGGAGCATCAAGGTAGAAGATCTCAAGATGAGGGAGAGCATAAAGTTGGAAGAGTGAGCCTTGACACTCTCACCACATTAGATTATGATGATATGTATGAATGGGAAAGTAATCCTAGATATAAATCCCTTGGTTTGGACAATGAATATTCAGATGATGAGGTTTTTGTATCTGTTGCAAGAGAACCAGTGGCTCAAACCCCTCCTAGTGACCATGTCACTAGAGCAGATTTCGGAAGATTCAAGGAAGAACTTTTCTCCACCATAAAGAATTTTTCTTTTCCTATTCCTATGTTAAGATTGCGTGAATGTGAAAAAAATATTATTTCTGTAAATTTTATTTCTTAAGTAGAACAAAGAATGATTGTTCTTATTGAAGCTATTGTGGCAGATAATCGGAAGCTATGAAATGTGTTGACTGCTTTGATTTCCACTGTCAACTATTTGTCCTCTGAGTATGAGACTACCATAGAGAGAATCATGAAAGGACTTGAAGATATTATTTCCCACTTTCAAGTTCCTAATTTTAAACAATTGAGACAGGATGTTAGAGACATTGTACAAGGGGAATCTAGCTCAACAACTCATATATCTCACCCATGAGAAGTTGAGGGAGTGAGGAATGTGGGTAGAGAAGAGTTTTAGGATCTGTTGGGTGGAAGAGATCAATAGAAACTTGAAAATCTTATTAAAAATAGTGACCATGTTCATGATATAGCCAGGTTCTACTCCAAGAGTGTTGAAACTACCAATGCTTAGATCCTAGAGAAAGTGGACTATTACTACATGAGGATTTATACCAGAAACTAGTTGATAGTTCACTTTAAATACTTCCTAGGGAATTTAAATTTTCCTCCAGAGATAAGAGCTTTTAAGGATCAAGTTCAAAAATTGAATGAATTCACACCTCTTATTGACATGTTTAGGGAGAACAAGAACTATTTCGAATAGGTAATGAAATGTGGTGGGGAGATAATCATAGATTTTATCAATATGGTGAAGCCCTATATCCATGTTCAAAGTGAATCCATAGTGGATACAACTTGTGAACCTCTCAAACTGGATGTCTCTCCTACTACATCAATGCATCCTATACAGTCTATTTCAATTGGTCAAGCCTTGAGCCTGATCTGGTCTATCATCACAGAGTAGGTCCAACCTCATGCTTCAACCAAACCTTCCCTTTCCACTTCTGTTCCTGAAGTTTCTGTACTTACTCCCTTATGGATTTATTCAGAACCTATAGTCTCTCAGCCTCCATCCATTGGACCTACTACTTTTCATTCTGAAAAAGGAAAGGAAAAAACTATATCCCAAGGAGTATTTTGGATAACTTTTTTATAGGGATGAGTGTTTGTAATCATTGTTGTATTTCACTAATATTTTGTACTTTCACTATACTATGTACTTTCATTATCTCCGAAATTCAATGATATTGCATTTCATCCCTTTGATATCTGTTTTCATTCACGTTTTTATTCTTGAATATTTTTTGATCTTTCTAAAAATCCCAAAAGGGGAAGAACATCAGTAATGGGATTATTTACTTTTTTTATTTCACTCATAAAGATACAGGGGGAGAAAAGATAAAGGCATAGAAAATAAGGAATTATTTATTTTACCTCAGAACCTTATCTCTTTTTTGACCAATTTTATTTTTTTAAGAAAATAAATAATGGGAGATAGTAAGTGGAATGATTATTTTAATTATCAAATAATTGTACTTAATAATTCCATGATTAGTGATCATCAAAAAAGTGGAAGGTTGGATTACTATAAGGGATTGTTGTCCACTCTATGGTTTTAATAATAAAAAATCATGTCTAATCATTTCAGTCATGTTTATTTATACAAAATCATGTTTACTTATGTTTAACTTTGATTATATATGTGACATTATATTTTTAACACATTCTGTTGTCATTTATGTTGTAAGGTAGCTAAAATATAAAATTGGATAAGTTTAAGTCACTGACACAGATCGAACAACTGAGACACCGACATAGTAAATGTCTCATTAATAGTTCAACTAAGACACCAACAGACAAAATTTCTCATCAATAAAATATATGCCTCACAGATGGTACAGATTGACTCCCCAATAAATGACTCACCGATGGTGAAAATGTATCACCAATTGAATAAATGTTTCACCGATTGTAAAAACTGACTCACTGATAGACGACTCACTATCAGTAAAAATGAGACACTAATAGAAGGACTGACTCACTGATTAAACAAAATGAGTCACTGATGCATTGAGTCACCAACACATAGAGATACTGAAAGAATGACTTTCTGATAGAATGATTCACATAGACTAACAAAAGGAATCATCGATAGAAGGAGTCACTGACAGAATGACTCACCGATAGAGGAGCCACTGACAGAAAAATTAAATTTTCTTTTATTTAAAATTATCTATAATAGTCATATTTGAGTGTTTTAATTCTACTGATTAAATTAAAACTTTTTTTAGAAAAAGATAATGACAATGTCAGTGCATAGTATATTGTATGAGGTACCTCGACATGATTCCTTTCAGCCAACATAAGACACCCAAAATAAAAAATCAAAATATTGGGGCATGAGCTGCATAGAAGAAGAGAACAGCAGAAAAGAATATACAAGTGGAGATACTAGTCCCATAAGAAGATCACACAATGAAATCTCATTACTTGAATTTGTTAACTAAAAGAGGATTTAAGTTTATAAAATATTCAATCATCCTTGAAAAAACATTAAGGAAGAGAATAAAATCTTCCTAGAAAACCAGAACACAAATCTTCATGACACTCTATTTTCAATGTCTATCTTTAAAAGAGGACTTGGGCTTCACATCTGCTACAACCATAGAGTCCAAATCATCTTTTCACTACACACAGATCCTTCTAAACTATATATCATTGTTTTTTACTCTGTTGTCTGCATTTTTACTACATTTTGGTAATTGTGTTCATCTGCCTATCAAACAGACACTATCTCCTACACTGAACTGAAGGATACAAGATATCCTCACACAAAATATTTTTACATCTGTTATATCCCACGCAGAATTATGGTAGAGGTCATGTGTGACCTGGCTATTATAGTTCCCTCCTAGATCTATGGTAGAGGTCTAACTTGACCTGGACAACTTTATATGCTATTTTAAACCCCATATCTAGGTTTCGGATCAATGATTATTAATTTAAACTACTTGGTGGTATGTGATCACCAAGTGTAGAGGATTAGGTTTCATCTTGAGACTGAAACAGTTGTTTTAATTCACTATGTTTTTAAAAAAAATTACACTTTTTTAACTTAAATTTCAAAAAACATAGTTTCACTTTGATATTTAATCTTGGATAGTATTTATAACTATTTTATTTAGTAAATTGGTTTCAAAAGTAATTTTAATCTTTCAGGTTGATATAACTGAGAAGTAATTAATCTCATGATAAATTATTTAAATAGTAGAACAATTATAAATTTACTACATTGATTAACTATCCAATTTTGTTTTTAGATTGGGGGATTTTCAAGTTATTTGTTTAATAAAAATTTTTATAGAAACTCAATTCACCACCTCTTGAGTGTACTACTCTGACCAAAAAAACAATTTTTAAAATAGTCAAATAACTTTTATTTTCAAAAAACAATTATATTTAAATAAATGTAAATTTATGATTAAAAAAATATAAAAATTAACTCTTAGAGAATTATTTGGATAAAATAAATAATATAACTAAAATTATTATTTTCCAATTATCCAATGATGAATTTATTCATTATTTTTGGAGATGATTTTTTTTTATGGTCAAAATTGAATTGGTAAAAATATTTGATGTGTATTACAACAAAATTAATTCCTAAAGTGAGGTAATAAATTATATAATGTGTATCCATAGAAACTATTATATTTTATCTTAAAAAACTATGTTTTTATATTATTTGATTTATTTTATAAACCCATAAACAATCCTCTAAAACATAAAATACACTTTATGGTTTTTAAATCAATTCTTTATTAACACAACTCACTTACACATAAATAAGGGTATTATTTTAATGTGTTAGGTTATTATATATATAATTAATTAAAAAAATCCTCTTTGGTATAATACATGGAAAAAAAATTGAAGGTTTTTTTATTACATTATCATATAGAGACTAAAAACCTATGTTTGGAAATAGATAAAGAACCATCCTCTCATTTTCTATATAAACACACCCAACCTCTCATTCCTCTTCGGTAAAAACCCACAGTGAATAAAATTATCCTAAAATTCACTCTATATATCCCTCCCAATGTTACTCATGATTTTAATAAGGTCCTCCAAAGATTTAATAAGCACCCTTTCTAGGTAAGGGATCCTCTCCTTCTGCTATTTATTCAAGAACCTTGTTTTCATTATGCCTTTTAATTTCCAATTATTCTTGTTAAATTGAATTATTACACTGAACTCTTACTTTACTTATGATTAAGTGATTATCGGCCTATTTCACTATCATTAATCCCATATATTAATCTTTATATAACACTGTTATAATGCCAAAATTATCCTTTGATTTTTCATGCCAAACAATTGTGTAGTGAATACCAATCCCTGGTTCATTTCAATTGAATTCACCTAGATGGAAATATAAATCATTGATTTAGGAAATCCATATATTTATATGACACACTTTAATTATGATATTAAAGGTAATGAATGAAATCTTTATGTTATAAGATATATGTGTAACATTTATGCATATACATGATATGAAAGTGACGAGTGGGATAGAAATTATATAGCCTTCCAATGCATTGGGTAATGTTTTTATCTGATGACATTTTATATATGGTGCATAAGAGGGTATCCTAATAACACTATGTTATTTTATATTTGAATTTATGATTGACATATATTTATAATGTCATGATTTATCTTATTTACACATTCCTATGTTTCCCTTATGTTATCATGTTATATCATGCTCAATGTTCAAGATTATGATTCTCACCCCTCTTTTGATACATTTAAATGCATCTTGGATTAGATGTAATACTTTACCTTATGTTATACTTTGGTTTTTCACTTACTAGGATTTATATCCCACCTATTTCTTATTTATGTCCCTAGGTTATCCAATGCATTTTTAGAAGAATGATGTAATTTTAGGATCATTTTAAGGATGTTTTCAATAAATTTATTGTATTATTATTTAATTTTTTTATGTTAGGTACCTAATTTCCCAAAGAAACTAGTCTTAGTGGTAATTTTTGGTTGTATTATGTGTACCTATATATAATAAATCATGAATTAAGAAGTAATAAAATATGGGTTGACATAAGTATCAAAAGGTAATGGGATTTAATTTAAATATTTGGGTGAATCTCTTTAAAGGAGGTAATGGTCACTATTATATAAAAAATGGTGGTCTTCCCCTTATCTACTTTAAAATATTTTCCAAGTACATTATGGATAAGGAGAGTGTGTATCTTAACTCTATATAAATTGAATTCATTCTCTCCATCGATCATCTCAACATTTAATCTAGTTAAAGACATATTTATTCTAAATAAAAAACCCTTTGATACCACTTTTTTATGGGTGGATATCCTTGGTGACAAACAAATCCCCCATGGAAAGAGGTATTATTGCACAACCCAAACAAAAAAACACAAATCAGACCCAATCTAAAGAAGATACTTTGAAGATGAAATGAAATATAAAAAATTGAATAAAAGCCATGATTTCATAGTAGCATGATAATTCCATCATAATAATAATAAAAAATAATATAGGAAATAAAAAATGATATAACATGGTTCAGACCCCAATCATCCCACTCCATGGAAAGAACGCCACCTAAGACCCTTTATTTTTATTATTAATAAAAGAGTAATCGAATATTAAAATTGGGACATAATAAAGGAAAAAGCATAAGAAACCAGAAAAAATAGTGGAATTAATGCATGGAAACTCACATAAGAAGAAATAAAAGAACAACAACCAACATAACTTGGTAAAATAGCTAACAAGAAGAAGAAAAACCATGTCAAACCCCTCTTACCAGGGTTTGAAATATTTTGTCAAAGAACCTTCCAAACCATTATAGCCACTTTCCTCCTCCTCAAAACTCATACAACAACAAGATCTCCATCGAAATTAGCTTCCTAGAGTTGATTGCAAGTGTCATCTACAACATTACTCAATAAGATCCATCACATATGGGTCATCTCATTTCCCTTTCTCTCAATTGCTCTTAGCTTCATTATTCACTATTAGTTCAATTATACATGTCCTTTGGTAGGAGGAGGGAGTTCAAACAATTGAAACCCCTTCAAACAAAACATCAAACAATATTGTGACATGTGGATGAACAAAAATCATCTAGAAGAAGTTGTTTCGACAAATAATGAATGGATGCCGCTACGTAAAGTTACACCTTGTGCAGGGTAAGGGTTCTCAATGAATCACATAATGGTCCAAGCCTGTGTAAGGGAAACTTTACCCACTATATATGGGTACTGATAGCTGAAGCTTCTATATAAGGGTATCAAAGCCTATATGTAAGGGTAGAATGACATGTTGTATAATGGTCACTCGGTGCTTGTATAAAGTTAACCCACACCTGTGAATTACCTACATAAGGGTGACCCATCACTTGCATAAGGGTTATATGATCCCACGTAAAGGTATCCTTCACCGTTACACTGTAACGTAATGGTAGCTCTGATCTCACATAAGTGTAGGCCTCATATTACCTTGTCATCATGATGGTACCCCAATCCTTACATAAAGGTAACTCAATCACTACAAAACATACATAAGGGAATAAATAACCTAACATAAGTTTAATTCCAATAAAACAAGAATTCAGGTAAATGTAAAAAGGCACTTACATATGTATAAAACATCTCTTGTAAGGGTAAAACCACAAAACATAATGGTAACCTAAACCATAGACTAGGGAAAACCAAACAAGCCCGAATTATTTCAAAACAATTATATGGAAAAAACAAAAAATAAGGATGAAGTAACATGTAATAGGATATTATTTTGGGGAAAAACAAATAAAAATAATAATATTTTAATTTATAGCAACAAACATGCTAAATTTAACATGTGGTATGGGTTGGAATGATGTTGTTACATCTATTAATATATTTTTATTTTTATATTTAATATAATTATTATCTTATATTTGGTTCAGAAAATATTAATGCTTTTATTGTTAGATAATTTCATTCATAACAGAATATTTGATAATTAATGTGATTTAATATCAAGAAATCTATGTCGAATCATGATATATATAGATATAAAATGAATTTTATTAATTCTAATAATAAATATTTCTATTTCTAATGCCTAGTCCAATAATTGGAATGAAATTCTATATAAATAATATTTTATTAATTAATATAATGAATCACTATTATGAGATAGAATATAATGGGTAATCATATCAGGTAGACCCATTTTACATGAGGATATAATTAATTATATCCATAATTTGACATATTTAAAAAAAATGAAAACCACGCTATTTAGAAAAAAGTGGCATGTATCTTTTTTATTAATAAATAGAAACATTTGTACCTTCCTTAAATTGTCATGAAATATATTTTACATTAGATAGTTTTTTTTAATTTCAACAAAATGAATCTGAGTTTTTATAATTTAATAAAAAAATTATTATGAAGAGATGTTCTATATGGTTCTATTTTAATTTAATGGATTTAGTATTATAAAATGTAGGTAAATGGGTTATTAGAGAATTAAATAGTTTAATACTCAACAACTCATGGGGGTGAGTATCAATTGGACTTATTCTCTCCAATATTTTTTAGTTTTCATTTTTTTTAAATGTTATAGTTCTATAAATTTATTATTTCTTTTATATTTCTTTTTTAATTAGAAAAAATAAAAATATATATATATTAAGATGTTATAAATGTAATTGTATGTTTTTGGGTTGTTAATTTAGGATAATAAATTGATTTATAAATACATTAATGTGATTTTTTTATTTTTATTAGTGGCTATATATTTTATAATATTTAAATAAATGAGTACAAATTGATCAATGCTCAACAATTGTTTTATTTTTTGGTTTAGGTTTTCAAATTTTTATATTTTTAGAAATATATTTTGTATTTTGTATTTATATTAATTTGAAAAAATAACAACCAGATATTTTCATATGTTATAAATGTAATCGGATGTTTTGTGTAATTAATTTATTGATTGAAATTTTATTAAAGAATACATCATTGTGGTTTGGTTGTTATCAATGATCATAATAAATGGATATCAATGGATTTATATTTCCCTGTTGTTTTTTTCATGGTTAGGATTTTTAAATATTATAATATTATAATTATTTTTTAATTTTTATTTTATTATAATTTATAAAAATAATAACCAAATAAATTCAATTTTTATAAATGTAGCTGGATTTTTTATACCATTAATTTAAGGATAATACATTGATTAAAAAATAAATTAATTTAGTAAGACTGTTGTTATCAATGGTTATATAAATTTTAAAATATGTATAAGTGAGTTAAAATATGATGTGATATATTTATTTTAATAAAATTTATGTTTTTATAAATATGGGATAATAACATTGAAAGGATAATTTAATATGGAATTGGGGATGGTAACATGGATATGGATGTAAATGTATCACCCAAATGATTTCCTAATTTGAATGAATTTAAATTTTTTGTGTGGATAGCTCATATATACTTCACGCAACCTACTATTGAGTTGACTTTCATGTTATTTTCCATGAAAAAATTTCTTTTTACTACAAATAATAATGGTGTGTGTGATATTAGATTACATTCAATTATGGTATATTCAATAATAATCTTCATTTACTAAGATTGTTTTATGTGTTTTGTATACATAAGAGTATTAATGTATATATATCATATTATATCATCTTAAATTTATTAGGATTGATATAAATTATCGAAAAAGTATAAAAACCAGGAATTTGATGAAAATTGAAGATAGTGGTTATTTCACAACTGGTCATAGAATAGTATGTCATTGGAAGATAGGTTTTATTTTCATGTCACAAACCAACCCAATTCATCAATCCATAGGACATCTAAGAAGACCTCTAACATACCCAAGGTGTGTTCCCAACCCCATGGGGATATCAAAAGGTTCTAAGGGAATTAGAAAATAATAAGTAGGAACAATTTCACCGATAAAATAAATTTATAAAAATAGGATATTCTCAGTGAAAATTCAACATAACTGCTCAATACATTGTAGATCTATACACTAGATGAAAAGAAACAATCTAATCAATTTAAACAATTTAATCACTTAAGATAAAAGAAATCCCACTACTCACCTCCAACTTTCTAACAAGAAAAAAACCCAATTATTCAAAATCATGAATTACACATTCTTAAACACCACTAATAAAAGAAAGGATGGAAAATAGGGGTGGTCGATATGGAAAAAACTGTAAGGCCAAAAAGTAACATTGACATAACTGGTGTTTTATAAGGTCACTCTCCATACAATATCCTAGAATCCCCACTCCAATATCAGTCTAGATAAGATTACAAGATGTGTGCCTTCATTATAATTATATCATGATCCTTCTTGAGAGACTCAATCAATAAATTCCTAGTGGTGTATATAGTGTGTGGGCATAACATTCTAGTGGAAAAGCACCATATAGACCATGCAATTCTATTCTCAAAATATTATTGATATACTAGTTCGAAAAAAAAATTACATAATTTATTATTAAAATAATCTATGACTTTATTTATAAAAATATTTTTCATAACCATAAATATTTATACACACACTTTCCACAAAAACATACTGATTATAAATCCTGCATTATTATATTAAAAAATAAATAATGAGATCTCAGCACACAAGAATAAGTCAATGAACACCTCAAAATCATTAAGCGGTAGAAGAAGTAAAGGAAGATAATGAAGAAAGACCCAATTAGTTATAAAAAATTCACATAAGTACAAAAAAGGTCAAATTAATAAGGGATATAAATCATAGATAGTATAAAGAAAATTAAGGGTATGATTAAACAAAATAATCAATAATTTAAAACAATAACCATGGTATATCCCTAAGTAATTTATGGTGATATGTAACCTAGTTCCTCATAACAAATTTTTAACTAATTTACAATACAAGTTTTCACACAATATACAAAAGAGAACATGCCTTGGAAGAGCAACGTGGTGTCTCCCATATGGGACACCACATTCAATCCACCACTATGGAGTACATGTCACGGCCTAACAGCTTGGTCTCTCCTCTTCATGGAAACATAAGCTTTATCCATGTCCTGGTATATTTAGTTATTGTAGTGTAATCCATAAGGGATAATTTACACTAGTCCTCCCACCTTAGATACTAGGTTTCCCATTTTCCAACCTATTTCAAACATGTCAAATTCCATTCAAAGGATTTCCATAATTACACCACAAACTATTTCCATTTAACATATTCAAATCACCATTTTTAGACCAAAAAAGGATTATAAATATCATTGTGTCCACACACACAAGCGCAAATTTCTTTCCAAAGCACCAAATGAGTCCTTAAATCATACATTAGAAATCATGACCCCAAATATTCTTTGAAACCATTTTAATATAAAGGGTCATTTGAAACTCTTAAAAAATGAAGAAAATTTCCCAAAACAATTTCTAAATTTCATTTCCAAACTAACACCATAGTTTAAATTCCCTTTTCAAGTGTTAAGTATGCCATTGTTTTCAAAACAAATAGATATGAAAATATACATATATATGTAATATTATGTATGTAAATGAATTTTTGTATATATTTGTAATTAGGAAAACATATATACATGTGTGTATATACATATGTATGTATGAACATGCATACACGACCATACATGATTCTGAGATACCTACATACATACATATATACATACATGCATGCATGCATGCATTTATGCATTCATGAATTCATAAAGACATACATGTATACATACATACATACATAAATACATACATAAATACATAAATACACACATACATGCATTCATGCATGCAAGAATTCATGCATACATACATACATATATACATGCACACATACATACATACATACATACAAAGATATACACATACATACATACATAGACACACATACAAATATATATATATATATATATACATACATACATATATTCAATTGGATACCCATTTGAAATCATGCGAAAATTGAATGAATTTTTTAAATCAAGATGAACCCCTTTTCTTTAAACCAACATAGCCTAAAAAAACAAAAATTGATTAATAATACACTCATTAAACCATCATAAAATTATAAAAAACCATGAATAATCAATAACTGACATAGTGATTATTCAAAACACACACAAATCTATTTAAAATGAATCTCCACCCAAAACCCCCTTAAAATCCCTGAGAAATCCACATAGAATTTTAAAACCCCCAATTTAAATATGAAAATTCATTGCAAATTACAATGAACAAACCTTTTATATATGAAATTCTATATTTAAATTAATAAATTCCTCATTAAGTAATGTAGTAATAGAAAAAATATGCACTACTTTGGTTATTTTGGATAATTATCATTTATCATATTTAAAATATCTTTATGCATTATTAGTATTTAATCTTCACTGAAAACCATTTAACCATGAATTTTCAATAAAACCCACAAAAAATCAATTTAATCTTCACTAAAACCCCTTTAACTATGAATTTTCTATAAATTTATCTCTTTATATCTCTTCGATGTTGTTCCCAAGCTCTTAAGAAGCTCCTACCATGATTTTGGATACACCATCTCATGGTAATGGATCCTCTAATAATTGTTGGAACCAAGGTTATTCGTGGAAAATAATGGAGTTTGGATTGAGTTTATTGTCAATATGCACATGGAATCCTAGTGAGTTTTCAAGGAATGAGGTCATATGTTTGAGGCTGAAAGAAGTATTGAAGGTGGCACAGTTTCCCAGTGTTTGCCCAATTTTTGGGCCTCAAAATTGAGAGTTTGGTGTTGGTAAACAAAGGCTTTTCATATGGGAGTGAATGGTATGCAAAACGACAAAGAAAATATGAAAAATAATTGAACCGAATACCTCGAAACATAGACCCCATAACATGTTCCAGGAATAGTTTGTGGTCGCATTCTAGGAAGAAAGAATGGTACGCGGAGCGGTGTAAGGAGGATTGCATGATATGAAAAATTATTTGCAGTAACGGTATGTGGTGACGGAATGCGGTAGGCAAAATGCTGAAGGTTCAAATGAAAAACAGTTCGCAGTTATAGTACGCAGTGAAGGAATACGGTACACAGATTGCAGAAGGTTGGAGGGATTTCTATGGTTCGCGAAAAAGGGGTGGTACGCGGTGAGGGATAATAGTGCACAAATGGAGTTTGTTTATAATAATGATTGTCCCCCATTGAAAATTTGGGTAAATTGGATTAGAAAAATTTGTGGAGTTATGTGCCTATTTAAGGAACAATAATCTCTTTTGTTATCACTTATTTTGTAGATTAAAATTTTGGGGAGAAATCTAGTGATGTCCAAAGTGGTACATGGAGGATAATATGGTACATTGAGAGAATTATCTGGATAAGGAAAATAGTTTGCAGAAGAGATCAAAGTTCACACAAGAAGCAATAGCAGTACGCGGCGGATCAAGGAAGTACGCGAAGTAGGAAAATATGCAGAGGAGTGGAGAAGTATGTGGAGTAGGTCAGGACGCGGAGAAGGGAAGTTCGTAGAGGAGATGAACGGTATGCGGAAACTTCTAGAGGTTTTTTGGAAACATCAGTGGTATGTGGAAATAGTAGCGGTACGTTAAAACAGCAGCAGTACGCGGAATACCCAAATAAGCCTAAAAATTGAACAAATCGGTTTTCCAAATTAATTTCCATAAAATATCAGTGTACGGGTGATTAGTCACTGAAATTGGCTAATATTAATTGTTAATATTATTATATTCATTGTTCCAAAGTCCATAAACATTGTTTTTAGTGCATTACATAAATAGAACTTCATTTCTCATCTAAAATGCAATTCATGTTTAAAATGAAAATTTGGGCCCAATAATTCATTTGTTTGTGAAAAACATTATATTCATTTTATGAATTTGAAATTTTGGGATATGATTGGTTCCGATGGATGAATCCTAAGGGAAGATGGAGAATTTTGCGCCCGAATGCAGAAATTTGCTAGAGAAAGCATAATGGGCCTAAGGCCCATCAAAAAAATGTGGGGCTCACAAAAAAATCCCAATGAAGCTCAAATTTATACAGTAGAAAGATACAAATATGAGGATAATTTTATTCAATTGTTCCCAGAGCTAATTCTGAAGTTTTCATGATGATAAAAGAATCTGAAGCTGAGATTTAAATGGTGGACCCGACATTAATGCACATATAGTCGTCCCACCATTTAGACCATAACTTCTAAACGGTTGAGCCAAATTTCCTGAACTTTTTACATAGGATATAGGACACATGGAAGAAGATATTTTTCTTCTATGACTCCTCATGATTCGGCATCCATCAATTAAATATTCGAACTTCAATATGGTGGACGAATTTGGACAGTTTTCCGGGTCAACTTCGAAACGTCAATTTCCTTTTGATTATTCACCCTCATTTTGACTCTATTAATTGTTGGGGGGTGAATTAATTGTTGGGGTGTACCTAAGACTCCTAATATTCCTATATAAAGAGATGTTGGTGAAGGGAATTATCATCTAACATTTTTCTTTGAATCGATGTTTTTCTTTCAATTGTAATTTCCCGCTTTCGTTTTGTAATGGCATCGTCAATTTCTCTAATGTAAGTTTTTCATTCACGTTCAGTATTTTTAAAAAAATTATTCTTATTCATTTTTTATTTTCATTTTCTTCACACGTTGATACCGTTGAATCAAGGTGTGAAATTATTCACACCAGCACTTGTGATTTCAATCACACAACGGTGGAGTGTTCGTTCTTTTAATAATTTTCTTCTTCTTCAATTCCACCCTCATAAGTCTACATCCCGCTTCCATTGGTATAATAGCATAAATGGAGGGATAAACTCTTAATGGTTGATCCAAAGGAGTAGCAAGGTCAGGGATTGAATGTTATTTCATGTACTTAATATTTAAATCTATTCGTTATTTTAGGATTTCCATTTGATGAGTTACATTCTTTATCATCTTTGCCAACTTTAACGATGACACATTTTGAGTGCTAGTATGATCTATTTCCTTTGAGTGCTAATTAAAGTGATCCTAAAATTTAATTGGTTATTGGCCTTGGAATTGTGTAGGGATTAAATTGGTTAATGATTTGGAAGAATTATCTCATTGTTTGGATATGTCTTGAATTAATGACATGAAATTTTCTAAGAAAAGAAATTAATCCAATCCACCCCAAGAAAAACCCTAAGATCAACCCACCATCAATAATTCTTTAGTTCACATAATTTTTTATTATATTTTATTTAAATTTTATCTTTAGTTCTCCAATTAAAATCTACCTCAAAGTTGGCCACTTTATAGCCAATCCATCAACAAATCATAGTGACTCAAGGTTTCTTCTTCGGTCCCTGTGGATTCGATCCCTACTTGTACTTCAACGACTGCTTTTACCAGTAGGGTAAATTTGGGCACAACCAAATTTTGGCGCCGTTGTCGGGGACCCAAGTTAGTACCTTAGACCCTCATCTTCTTTTCACACCCCAAATTCTCTATTCTCACCCTAATTTCTCTTCTCTTTTCCCCTTTCTGTTTCTGTGTGTCCGAAAAATCCCAAAACCAATTTTCAAACAACTCCAATGGATTATCCTCCAAAATACCCCTTCATAAACCAATTATATAATCAAGTCGGAAATCAATATTGGGAATCACCTCACATAGGGAATTTCATTGACCAAACCTTAATTGAATACACCACACCAAATGAGATGTACAATCAATGGGATGCTGACTATTTAAAAGATCAATTTCCATACCTATCCAGAATGATTGAAAATATAAATAATGAGGAAGTCCATGATGTACAGACATCTCTCAACTCTATTTCTGAAAAAATTCTTGAACGATTGTGTAATCAAATGGAGATAATGAATTATGAGGTTTCATCCTTGAGGTTTGAACTACAAAACTTTAAAACATGTGAAGAACTCACTTTAGAATTTGGGAATTCAGAGTTAGATAATGAATTGAATTGGTCAGGAAATGTTGAAAGTCAAGCTGAAGAGTGTTAAAATCAGAAGGAAATTGATTTTTTGAATTCAAAAGATAATAACTTGACATCATGGATTGATTTTCCTAAACATGGCTCCATTGGTGAATTTTTAAGACCACCAATCACTGAAAAATTGGGAGAAATACCAAACATTGATCCCATACACACTTCTGATATTCAACTGGACAATTTTCAGGATAAATCTTATTTTAAAAATGAACCAATTATTTCTAAATGTTTTGGAGAAGAAACTGATTTTTATTTAATTTGTCAATCTCCTTTAGGAAATTTCAATGAACCCGAGCTCAAAATTATTTTACTTTCTTCTGAACTCAAGAATCCCACTATAGGAGATAAGAAAAACCTTGTATTTTTAGTTCATTCTTCTCAAGAAACCAATAATTTTGGAATGGTCATTGATATATTAGGAAAGACTAGAAATTCAACCGAATCAACCATTACCAAATTTCCTTGGACTTCCACACTCATTATTGACCATGGGATTTTACATGAAACAAATTCTAAAAAAATCAATCTTAATCAAGTTGAATTGGACAAAAATGGGGTCCTAAAAATGTTGAAAGTTGGAATTGGATAAGTTGGGGGGTACAAGTCGAGCCAACGACATTAAACAAAAGTGCTGCATGGGAGGCAACCCATGGTTTTCATGTTTCCAATCATTTTGAATCATTTTATTTTTCATATAATAAATTATCATAAGTTGTTGACCTGTTCTTCTTTTATGAGTAAGGATGGGTATGAAAGGGGAGCGCCATATTCATCCGTGTCACGTGGTGTGATCTCTGAGTAATACTTTACCCAGAAAATATAAAGAAGACAATGTATCATCAGTTTATTTTGTTTTGTTTTATTTTTTTTTTATAGGTTAAAAAAAATAAAAGGACATGTCGAAAGCCATAAGGAAAATCCATTCACCACCATCCAAGCCGCTGAGACTCAAATCCAGGATTTAAGGGAGACTATGGCATGCTCTATCATCATCAACCACCAGGTGACTTCATTCCATGATTTTCATTTTAATTTTCTTCATTGAACTCCACTCCTACCCCCTTCTAACTTTTCTTTTCTTTAAACACTTGGGACAATGTTATTCTGAGTTGGGGGGGGATAAAAAATGATTTTTTTTTCAATAAGAACATGCGTGGAAAGAAAAAATCCCATTAACCTTGAACATGATAACACACATTGCAAACTCTGAAATTGGATATCGAAAAATTTGGATGCTTTGATTCTGATTTTAATGCAAGTTTAAGTCCATGAGCATAGTTTTTGGAAAGTGTGGTTGCCTAATGTGATTTTTCAAAGTTTACATTTTCATCCTCTTAATAAAAATTCCACAATGCACATCTACTAGATTGTGGGTGTAAATTTGAGTTCTTGGGTCCCTTTTATTATAGCATAGGGTTCTGGGGGCACTTTTAGTTTAATTTGAGTATCTAAAAAAACAACAACAAAAACAAAAAAATTGAAAAAAAATAATGGCCACATAGAGCAATGTTTTGTCCAAATGCGGGGCGTACGACACTTGGGGATCCTGACTCCATAGTTTTCTTGCCCAGAGTTAGGCTTTATATCTCTATTGTAGAGAATTGAATTGACAATATGTGTGGCGTTCGACACTTGGGGATCGTGACTCCATAGTTTTGTTGCCCAGAGTTAGTCTTTTCATATATATTGTGGTTAAAAAAAACAAACAAACAAACAAAATTGTATACTCATCTTAAGGTTTAATGTGATTCCCACCTAGCGCTTCTATTTTTTCCCCTTGAACAATAAAATGGGCCCCATATCTTTTGTGATGCACAACACTTTATCTTGATTAATTGGAATTGGATGAAATGTGGAGATTAATTTGAACAAAGGAATGAGCTTGGGCTTGGGATATGCTTATGGACCTATCTTGTTTTTAATGATTTTGATGGGTTTTCATAATTTTTTGGTATTAGATATTTGGGTGAGCAATGTGTATTAAAATGTTTTTGGAAAAGGGGATTTGAATTTCATATTTGTAATTTATTTTGCTCGGGACTAGCAAAACTCAAGTTGGGGGGGTGTGATTAGTCACTGAAAGTGGATAATATTAATTATTAATATCTTTATATTCATTGTTCCAAAGTCCATAAACATTGTTTTTAGTGCATTACATAAATAGAACTTCATTTCTCATCAAAAATGTAATTCATGTTTAAAATGCAAATTTGGGCCCAATCATTAATTTTTTTTGTGGATAACATTATATTCATTTTATGAATTTGAAATTTTGGGATATGATTGATCGCTTTGTCTGGAACATTTTATCTTTTAGGTCCGATGGATGAATCCTAAGGGAAGATGGATAATTTTGCGCCCGAATGCATAAATTTGTTGGAGAAAGCATAATGGGCCTATGGCCCATCAAACAAATGTGGGGCTCACAAAAAAATCCCAATGAAGCTTGAATTTATAAAGTAGAAAGATAAGAATATTAGGATCATTTTATTCAACTGTGTCTGGAGCTAATTATGAAGTTTTCATGACGATAAAGGGTTCTGAATATGAGACTTAAGTGGTGGACCCGACATTAATGCACATAAAAGAGTCCCACCATTTCGACCATAACTTCTAAACGGCGGATCCAAATGCCCTGAATGTTTTAAATCAGATAGAGGACACATGGAAGAAGATATTTTTCTTCTACGACCCCTCAATATTCTGCCTCCATCAATTAAATATTCGAATGTCAAAATGGTGGACGAATCTGGACAGTTTTCCGGGTCAACTTCGAAACGTCAATTTCCTTTTGATTATTCACCCTCGTTTTGACTCTATTAATTGTTGGGGGGTGAATTAATTGTTGGGGTGTAACTAAGGCTCATAATATTCCTATATAAGGAGATGGTGTTGAAGGAATTATCATCTAACATTTTTCTTTGAATCGATGTTTTTTTTTCTTTCAATTGTAATTTCCCGCTTTCGTTTTGTAATGGCATCATCAATTTCTCTAATGTAATTTTTTTATTCACGTTTAGTATTTTTAAAAAATTTATTCTTCTTCATTTTTTATTTTCCTTTTCTTCACACGTTGATACTGTTGAATCAAGGTGTTAAATTATTCACACCAGCACTTGTGATTTCAATCACACAACGGTGGAGTGTTCGTTCTTTTAATAATTTTCTTCTTCTTCAATTCCACCCTCATAAGTCTACATCCCGCTTCCATTGGTAGAATATAATCAATGGAGGTATAACCTCTTAAGGGTTGATCCAAGGGAGTAGCAAGGCCATGGATTGAATGTTATTTCATGTACTTAATATTTAAATCTATTCGTTATTTTAAGATTTCCATTTGATGAGTTAAATTCTTTCTCATCTTTGCCAACTTTAACGATGAAACATTTTGACTGCTAGTACGATCTATTTCCTTTGAGTGCTCATTAAAGTGATCCTCAAAGTGAATTGGTTATTGGCCTTGGAATTTTGTAGGGATAAAATTGGTGAATTATTTGGAAGAATTATCTCATTGTTTGCATATGTCTTGAATTAATGACATGAAATTTTATAAGAAAAGAAATTCATCCAATCCACCCCAAGAAAAACCCTAAGATCAACCCACCATCAATAATTACATAGTTCACATCATTTTTTATTATATGTTATTTAAATTATATCTTTATTTCTCCAATTAAAATCTATCTCAAAGTTGGCCACTTCATAGCCAATCCATCAACAAATCATAGTGTCTCAAGGTTTCTTCTTTGGTCCATGTGGATTCGATCCCTACTTGTACTTCAACGAACAATTTTACCAGTAGGGTAAATTTGGGCGAAAAAAAATTTTGGCGTTGTTGCCGGGGACCCAAGTAAGTACCTTAGACCCTCATCTTCTTTTCACACCCCAAATTCTCTATTCTCGCCCTAATTTCTATTCTCTTTTCCCCTTTCTGTTTTTGTGTGTCCGAAAAATCCCAAAACCAATTTTCAATCAACTCCAATGGATTATCCTCCAAAATACCCCTTCATAAACCAATTCTATAATCAAGTCGGAAATCAATATTGGGAATCACCTCACATAGGGAATTTCATTGACCAAACCTTAATTGAATACACCACACCAAATGAGATGTACAATCAATGGGATGCTGACTATTTAAAAGATCAATTTCCATACCTATCAAGAATGATTGAAAATATAAATAATGAGGAAGTCCATGATGTACAGACATCTATCAACTCTATTCCTGAAAAAATTCTTGAACGATTGTGTGATCAAATGGAGATAATGAATTCTGAGGTTTCATCTTTGAGGTTTGAACTACAAAACTTTAAAACATGTGAAGAACTCACTTTAGAATTTGGGAATTCAGAGATAGATAATGAATTGAATTGGTCAAGAAATGTTGAAAGTCAAGCTGAAGAGTGTTTAAATGAGAAGGAAATTGATTTTTTGAATTCAAAAGATAATAACTTGACATCATGGATTGAGTTTCCTAAACATGGCTCCATTAGTGAATTTTTAGGACCACCAATCACTGAAAAATTGGTAGAAATACCAAACATTGATCCCATACACACTTCTGATATTCAACTGGGCAATTTTCAGGATGAATCTTATTTTCAAAATGAACCAATTCTTTCTAAATGTTTTGGAGAAGAAACTGATTTTGATTTAATTTTTCAATCTCCTTTAGGAAATTTCAATGAACCCGAGCTCAAAATTATTTTACTTTCTTCTAAACTCAAGAATCCCACTATAGGAGATAAGAAAAACCTTGTATTTTTAGTTCATTCTTCTCAAGAAACCAATAATTTTGGAATGGTAATTGTTGTCTTAGGAATGATTATAAATTCAACCGAATCAACCATTACCAAATTTCCTTGGACTTCCACACTCATTATTGACCATGGGATTTTACATGAATCAAATCCTAAAAAAAATCAATCTTAATCAAGTTGAAGTGGACAAAAATGGGGTCCTAAAAATGTTGAAAGTTGGAATTGGATAAGTTGGGGGGTACAAGTCGAGCCAACGATGTTAAACAAAAGCGCTGCATGGGAGGCAACCCATGGTTTTCTTGTTTCCAATCATTTTGAATCATTTTATTTTTCATATAATAAATTACCATAATCTGTTGACTTGTTCTTCTTTTATGAGTAAGGATGGGTATGAAAGGGGAGTTCCATATTCATCTGTGTCACGTGGTGTGATCTCTGAGTAATACCTTACCCAGAAAAGATAAAGAAGACAATGTATCATTAGTTTATTTTGTTTTGTTTTATTTTTTTATAGGTTAAAAAAAATAAAAGGACATGTCGAAAGCCATAAGGAAAATCCATTCACCACCATCCAAGCCGCTGAGACTCAAATCCAGGATTGAAGGGAGACTATGGAATGCGCTATCATCATCAACCACCAGGTGACTTCATTCCATGATTTTCATTTTAAATTTCTTCATTGAACTCCTTTCCTACCCCCTTCTAACTTTTCTTTTCTTTAAACACTGGGGGCGGTGTTATTCTAAGTTGGGGGGGGGGGATAAAAAATGATTTTTTTATATAATATCATGCGTGGAAAGAAAAAATTCCATTAACCTTGAACATGATAACACACATTTCAAACTCTGAAATTGGATGTCGAAAAATTTGGACGCTTTGATTCTGATTTTAATGAAAGTTTAAGTCCATGAGCATAGTTTTTGGAAAGTGCGGTTGTCTAATGTGATTTTTCAAAGTTTACATTTTCATCCTCTTAATAAAAATGCCACAATTCACGTCTACTGGATCATGGGTGTAAATTTGAGTTCTTGGGTCCCTTTTATTATAGCATAGGGTTCTGGGGTCACTTTTAGTTTAATTTGAGTATCTAAAAAAACAATAAAAAAACAAAAAAAATGAAAAAAATAATAATGGCCACATAGAGAAATGTTTTGTCCAAATGTGTGGCATACGACACTTGGCGATCGTGACTCCATAGTTGTCTTGTCTAGAGTTAGGCTTTATATCTCTATTGTAGAGAATGGAATTGACAATATGTGTGGCGTCCGACACTTGGGGATCGCCACTCCATAGTTGTCTTGCCCAGAGTTAGTCTTTTCATGTCTATTGTGGTTTAAAAAACAAACAAACAAAAAAAATTGGATACTCATCTTAAGGTTTAATGTGATTCCCACCTAGCGCTTCCATTTTTTCCCCTTGAACAATAAAATGGGTCCCATATCTTTTGTGATGCACAACACTTTATCATGCTTAATTGGAATTGGATGAAATGTGGCGATTAATTTGAACAAAGGAATGGTCTTGGGATTGGGATATTCTTATCTACCTAGCTTGTTTTTAATTATTTTTATGGGTTTTCATAATATTTTTGGTATTAGATATTTGGGTGAGCAATGTGTATTAAAATGTTTTTGGAAAAGGGGATTTGAATTTCATATTTGTAATTTATTTTGCTCGGGACTAGCAAAACTCAAGTTGGAGGGTGTGATTAGTCACTGAAACTGGATAATATTAATTTTTAATATCTTTATATTCATTTTTCCAAAGTCTATAAATATTGTTTTTAGTGCATTACATAAATAGAACTTCATTTCTCATCTAAAATGCAATTCATGTTTAAAATGAAAATTTGGGTCCAATCATTCATTTTTTTATGGACAACATTATATTCATTTTATGAATTTGAAATTTTGGGATATGATTTGTTGCTTTGTTTGGAACATTTTATCTTTTAGTTCTTATGGATGAATCCTAAGGGAAGATTGAGAATTTTGCGCCCGAATGCAGAAATTTGCAGGAGAAAGCATAATGGGCCTAAGGCCCATCAAACAAATGTGGGGCTCACAAAAAAATCTCAATGAAGCTCAAATTTATAAAGTATAGAGATAAAAATATTAGGATCATTTTATTCAACTATGTCCGGAGCTAATTCTGAAGTTTTCATGATGATAAAAGAATATGAAGCTGAGATTTAAATGGTGGACCCGACATTAATTCACATAAATTCGTCCCACCATTTCGACCATAACACTTAAACGGAAGATCCAAATGTCCTGAAATTTTTACATCGGATCTCAAGATTCGGCCTTCATCAATTAAATATTCTAACGTCAAAATGGTGAATGAATCTGGACAGTTTTCCAGGTCAACTTCGAAACGTCAATTTCCTTTTTGATTATTCACCCTCGTTTTGACTCTATTAATTGTTGGGGGGTGAATTAATTGTTGGGGTGGAACTAAGGCTCCTAATATACTTATATAAGGAGATGGTGGTGAAGGTAATTATCATCTAACATTTTTCTTTGAATCGATGTTTTTTTCTTTCAATTGTAATTTCCCACTTTCGTTTTGTAATGACATCGTCAATTTCTCTAATGTAAGTTTTTCATTCACGTTTAGTATTTTTAAAAAAAATATTCTTCTTCATTTTTTATTTTCCTTTTCTTGACACGTTGATACCGTTGAATCAAGGTGTGAAATTATTCACACCAGCACTTGTGATTTCAATCACACAACGGTGGAGTGTTCATTCTTTTAATAATTTTCTTTTTCTTCAATTCCACCCTCATAAGTCTACATCCCGCTTCCATTGGTAGAATAGAATCAATGGAGGGATAAACTCTTAAGGGTTGATCCAAGGGAGTAGCAAGGACAGGGATTTAATGTTATTTCATTACTTAATATTTAAATCTATTCGTTATTTTAGTATTTCTATTTGATGAGTTACATTCTTTCTCATCTTTGCCAACTTTAACGATGACACATTTTGAGTGCTGGTACGATCTATTTCTTTTGAGTTCTCATTAAAGTGATCCTCAAATTGAATTGGTGATTGGCCTTGGAATTGTGTAGGGATTAAATTGGTGAATGATTTGGAAGAATTATCTCATTGTTTGGATATGTCTTGAATTAATGACATGAAATTTTCTAAGAAAGGAAACTCATCCAATACACCCCAAGAAAAACCCTAAGATCAACCCAACATCAATAATTATTTAGTTCACATCATTTTTTATTATATGTTATTTAAATTATATCTTTAGTTCTCCAATTAAAATCTACCTCAAAGTTGGCCACTTCATAGCCAATCCATCAACAAATCATAGTGTCTCAAGGTTTCTTCTTCAGTCCCTGTGGATTCGATCCCTACTTGTACTTCAACGACTGCTTTTACCAGTAGGGTAAATTTGGGTGCAACCAACGGGAAAACAAATACATCTATTGGTAATTACAAGAATTCAACAGAGCATCCATTTATAGTTGAGGATGTAAAATTTAATGTTGAAACTTTGAAGAGACCTTAAATTCATTAAAATGAGTGAAGATTCTTCAAATGTAGTGAGCAATGGGGAGTCAATAGAAGTGATCTGAGGGACGTAGTATGAGATCTCTAAAACCTTGTATTGGTGGTGCGCCTGACATAGAGTGACTATGATAAACACGTGTAATCCACAACATGTGAAGATTATTGGTTTTGGTATGACCGACACATTGTCGGTGAATGATCCTTGGATGCAGCCCTTAGTGTTGAACCATGTAAAAATTGTCATGTCATTTATTTACTTGTGATGGTTTATTTTCATCACTTCCTCTTCAGACAGATTTAACAGGTTCCTACCAACCTGGGAACGAGATCCATTAGTTTAAAAGAAAAAGTTGACACCATGATTCACCCCTCCCCACTCAAGGTGTTCCAGGGTCCATTATTTAGCCTCTTTATTCAATATCCATATTTATAGTATACCTTTTTATTCCCCATAGTTTATACTGGGGTATGTTTTAAAAATTCCCACATACTATCATTTTTATTCCCATGTTATGATAGACCCATTTTTCTCTCATTAAAAACTTTCCCGAATCATTATGTACCCTCTTTATGCTTCCAAAAGCATCCTAGGATTTTCTATTCAAAAAATGTGTGTAGTGAATACCCATCCTCATTTCTAATCATGGGTATACACCGATATGTGATTGTGATGTCCCAAACCAAAACTTCTTGATTCAATAATAAAATATACCAGGTAATTTTTTTATTTTAAAATAAAATAAACAATACGTAGTACATTATAAAACTAAGGATCATTTTCAGTCTAGGTTTTGGGGAAATAGATTGAACTGGACAATTAATCAGAGTTATACAAAATTTAATTCATTTCCTTTACATTTTCTATCTCCTTATAAGAAACAAGCACCATTTTAATTTCTACAATACTTATAAAAAATATTTTAAAACATGGGGTGAGAATAATATTACCTTGTAAGGTGTTTAAAAACCAGTGAAAAATAATTTTCTTTTAAATACAATAAATTTCATTTTGTAAATATTTTACCAACCTAAAAAGTTCATAAAATAACACTTTTTTAAAAAGGATTTTAATAAAAATGAATTCATTCTATTTAAATGCATAAAGAATACTAATGGTTTTAAAAATCATTTAATTTCTAAAACTAATAAAACTTAGAAATAAATACTTAGATTTTACCTTTTAAAAAATTTTAAAGTAATAGAATTTTATGGATTAAATATTAAATGTGGCAGACATTATGAAAAATATGCAGAAAATAGCAGTATTACTTATAGGACATCGTCCCCTTAGAGGTCATGGTTTCACTCCTCATAACATATCATATAATTCAATACTCAAATTCCAATTTTTAAGAAAATATTTTTAGAAGTTATTCCTTTCTCACTCATAACCCCAAAACCATTCATAATCTAACATAAATTATTCTTATAGAAGAAATTAATTTTTTAACTTCATTTCTTGGAAAAATATGAATTTTAGTGAAAATGAATGGCGTTTGGGTAAATCTACATTTTTAGAAGAAATGCATAAATTTAAAAGATATTAACATTAATTTTATATAAATTAAAATATTTGTTTATATAAAAGTGCATGAGATGTCAAAGACAATCATAGTATATGTCCATATTAACATAAATGGAACTCATTGATAAAAAAACATTATTTACATAAAATGATAACTTAAATTGATTTGATGGTCATTAATTACATAAAATAAAAAATTTTCTTATTAAAAATATTAACATATAGATTTTAATAAAATCAAATACCCTGTAAAATTAATGTTAAAAATAAAAAAACAGTCATTTTTTTTTGTTTTTTACATCGTTGATCAAAATAAAATATTCTAATATAAAAATTGAAAATCTAATTTATAATATAAAATAAAAGAATACTTTTCCATAAAATTAATTCCATTAATAAAGGTTTTCTAAAGGTTGAATTTTAGAACATATATTTATATATAACATCCTTACATAATTATATTTAAAAATAAATAAAATTATAAATTTTGAAATTAAAAACCTTACATAACTATAAATTTTAGAAATTATTCCCTTACCTTAATTGTAGAAGAACTCCACTTGCAAGGTTCAAACTCTCTTACTCTATCATTTTATAACTGGAAGTTTGTAAAAATTCTTCCTATCCTACTCTATCTATATCAATTATTATTACATGTTGTGCAACACATAGAAAAGAATATTATCATAGGTTAGTGCTTCTTATATAGATGGTTAAAGAATATTTTTATTCATAAATATGTATTTATACGTATGATTATATTCATAATTGATTTAGATGCAAGAGAAATGGGAAAACAAAAACAAAGGATATTGAAAAAGAATTACATATATATCATCGAAGGCAACATGATAGATCCGATGAACTAGAGAATAATTACACTGATGGTTATTTTTTATTATTATGTTTCTTATTTTGATTCGATTTATTCAAAGATTTTTCATGATGCTTCATTGATTCAAGGCATTTCCCATAGAATTTTCTAAATAAATGATTTTGAATTAATATAAGGAGCCATCAAATTATTTTATGAAATAATCATCATTGAATATAATATGCTTAAAGAAAGGAAAACCCATATCGATAGAATGGACTAACGACTGAAAACATTAAAAAAACTTATTTCGATTGAATTTAAAAATAAATATAATGTCAAACAAGGTAAAGAAATTCATTATTGAAAAAAATAGGAAAATCCGATAACAATCACAAAATAAAACTGAGGAAGATGATGAATTGGGCACTACCACCAAAAATGAACCTCAGAACAAGTATATTTAGATACCTAAATTAAAATAAACAAACACCTACCATCATCCATCCAACATCAAAAAATTTATTAATGATAATCCAACAATACATAAGAGGAAGAGAGCAAAGAGAGAAAAAAATGAAAACAAGCCTAAGGGGGTCTATATTAATGGAGACCCAGAGCATCTCCTCTAATCAAATTCTCACCCTCAGGCTTGGAAGGATGTGTGTTGGGGAAAATATTTAACCCCGAATCCGCCATGGAGGCGAAATAGTCCACCACCTTGTTCCCCTATCTCCACGTGTGAGCCACCTGTATATTACTATTAAAAAGAGTTTTGCACTTTCTGGCCATATATGATATGGGCGAAGGGGAGACGCGTCTTCCAAGTAGAGAATCATGGAGGTTCAAAGAGTTAGTCTCCACTTGGGATAGCTCAAATTTCATTTTTTGCAAAGGGACAAAACCGTAAGCATTGCTTTCGCCTCAGCATGAAGAGGGTCATAGTTGTCGTATGACTCAGCGAAGGAAAGAATAACATCTCGTTGAGTGTCTCGCACCACACCCCCACCTTTCATTCTACCCATTATGCTGGAACCATCCGTGTTATGTTTATAACCATCTCTCGGGGGATGCTAGCAGACCCATTGACCCACTTCATGGTTGCTGGAGACTTGGGCTATCGTGGCTGGTTTTTTGAGCATGCTACACAGATGAGCATAGATGCTGCCTTTAAATAAGGTGGCCATGTCGATCAGTAAATTCTTGATCCTAACCATGACGATTCTTGAAGTTGGATTGGTGCTCTCATATCTGGCTTGGTTTCTAGCCTTCCACAGGCACCAGCATGTGGCACTGAAGAGGATAGACCTCACCACCTGACCTGGGCTCTCCTCCACTATCCCAAGAAACCAACTTTCTAGGAAGGACTCTCCATCGTGAGCTGGGACTGTGGACATAAAGAATCCACCAAAGGATGACCAGACAACCTGAGCCCACTTGCCTTGAAAAAACAAGTGAGACATTCTCTCCTCCTTCGGTAATCTGTAGCAGTGGCAGCAGGAGGCCATGTTGATACCCACTTTATTTATGTTGTCGTCTATTTCCATTACCTGTTGCCTTAATCTCTAGGTCAGAAAATTGAACTTGGAAGGGATTCTGGTGCACCGAACTGTATTCTTCCAGTTCCTGTAATGGTCCTGTCCATATTGAAGCCTCCGAAAATCCTTAATGGTAATGGCCCCTGATGAATAGGGAGTGAAAATAAGTTTATCAGGCTCTGGGCAGATGACAATTGAATCAAAAGTGGCCCGCTGCTCCTCATTCAGAATTGCCTGACAGAACGAAGGGTACATACTCGCTTCCCTAAAGGTAATCAGAGGTGTAAGGGAACTTGGTAAACCGATAATAGAACCTTCCCAGTTGTGAGTCCAGAAAAGGATGTTACCTTCCCCACGAGCCAACGTGAATGTTGATAGAGAGTTTGGATGAGCAGGTGAATCTTTGTTGACAAGGGAGAGGTTTTTCCTCCAATGGCTTCCAAATTTCCCAACCGCATTTGTGACATAGACTTCCCCCACAGCATACGAGCCTCAAGTATTTCCCAAGAAAGTTTTGCATGCATGCATTGAATCATGCTTTTGAGGCTCCTCACATTGGTCCCTCCATTGTTAATTGGCCTTTCCATCTTCTCCCATGCCACCCAATTCCTCTATCCTTCTGATCTAGCATCCCATACGAAACTGGCTAGAATCTTATCAATATCGTTGATGAAACCCTTTGGAACATTGGTGGAAGCCATAACATGGATGGGGATGGCTGCCAGAACACTATTGACTAAAGCAATCCTTACTCCGAAGGATAGAAAACGGTTCTTCCAATTAATCTCCCTACCCAAGATTTTGCTCACAATCGGATCAAAGTCTCGGACTCGGAGTCTCCCTGAAGATATGGGGACACCAAGGTATTCCAGAGGGAAATAACCTCACTGCATGTCTATAGTACTGCAAATCCTGGAGACCCGTTGAGCAGTGCACTTGTTGGAAATAAGGATGTTGCTCTTATAATTGTTGATAAGCTGGCCACTCCATGCATAATATTCCTCCAGAATCCTCTTGAAACCATTCACTGATCTCCTTCCACCATTGATAAAGACAATGGTGTCATCCGTGAACATCAAATGAGAAATGGTTGGAAGATTAGTTTTCCTCTTATAAGGGAGGATATCACCACTGGACATACCCTAGTTGATGAGGCGGCTGAGGGTATCCTGCGCGAGTATAAAAAGACTAGGAGAGATGGGATCTCCTTGTTGTAGCCCACAGGTTTCCTTAAAGAGGCCATAGGTATTTCCTGAGAAGGAAACCACCATCCACAAGGATCTAAAACATTTGAAGGTAGGATCAATGACTTCATGGGAGAAACATATAGTCGTGAGCACTCTGTTAATAAAGCTCCACTCAATCATGTCATATTCTTTGCTCATATCAAGTTTAATTGCCACATTGGAGCCATGCGTCTTGATGTTGATGTCTCTCAACACTTCCTGCGCCAAAGATACCACTCCTTGGATGGACCTGCCGTTCACCAAACCGTGTTGTTCAATGGATATCCATCGAGGAAGATACCCAGACATCCTTGTATTGATGATGCTTTCCAAGATTTTATAGGGGAAGTTACACATGCATATTGGTCTATAATCCGCAAGGGATGAAGGGTTCTTTATTTTGGGAATGAGCACCATGGTGGTAGCGGAGGCCACCCACGGGAGGCTCCCTCTTCTGGAAAAGTCTTGTATCGCAGCAGTAACATCACCCTTAATAATTTCCCAAGCATCCCGAAAGAACGCACCTGGGAAACTATCAGGACCCGGTGCACTGTCTGGGTTAAGACTCCTCATGGCCTCCTGGATTTCTTCCTCCTCCGGTAACTTTTCCAGTCTTTCATTGTCCCTGTGCGAGACCAAGGAGGACACTGCTTCCCAAAGCTCTACATCTCCAGTGGGGTATCCATTTGGAATTTTTAGATTGGGGCCGACCAGTAGGCCCTGAAAAAATGTCAAATCCATACCCCATATTATATCTTTGTCATTCATAAAAGTGCCATTCTCCATCATGATGTTGGGCTTCATGGGGTGACTTTTTTCTCTGATTCAAGCATGGAAAACGTCTTAATTCTTGTCACCATCATGCAACCATTTGATCCTGGACCTCTCACGAGCCATTCTTTCCTGCTTGAGAATAATTTGGGCCTAGATGTCCTTTTTCACCAAAAGGTCTTCAAACGTTGATTCGCTCCACTCCTCTATTTTGGTTTCCATACTCTCTATGTTTTGTTTAAGAGTCTCTAGATTCTGGTCTCCTGTAGGGAGACAATTGGACCACTCTTGTAGCCTGAGTTTCATTCAACAAAGCATATTATGGATGGCTACACAGGTATTCCCATGGGTCAACTCCCCCCACGATTCACTAACAATCCGATGGTAATCAGGATATCTTGTCTAATAATGGTAGAAGTTGAACTTCTCCTTAGAGGCCTTTCTTGCGGACAACCTGACTAGCAGTGGAGAATGGTCCGAAATACCATGAGCGAGATGATCTATCTTGACTTCAGGAAACTTAGAGATTGCATTGATGTTCGCTAGGCACCGGTCGATCCAACTCCAGCTGCGCCTACTGCCCTTCTGGTTATTGCACCAGGTGTAGCAGTCACCAGAGTATCCCGTATCAATAAGACCCGCATCCACCATGAATTGGATGAATTTCAAGCTGGCCTACTCCGTAAAAGATCATATTCCTTTCTTCTTTTTAGGATCTAAGATAATGTTAAAGTCCCCTCCCACCAGCCACGAGAGGGCACCCGGGTCAAAAGTATTGAGATCCTGCCATAACCGTCTTCTGTCGTTGGCATCGCAGATACCGTACACAAAGGACACGAATAATCTTTCCCCATCTTTGGTAACTTTTATGGTGATAAACGGATCTCCTGACTGAATTAAGTCTACCAAGATCTCCTTCTACCAGAATATCTATATGTGCTTATTAGCAGGGTATGCGTGCATGGAACCATTCATACGTATCCTATGGAAAAACTCATTAATCTTAACCGGGTCATGCTTGTGTTCGAGGACTGCCCCAATGAGAACCTTGTTCTTCTTGATCTCTGAAGAAAGGAAATCTGTTTTCACTCGAGTCCCAAGGCCTCATGTGTTCCAAATTATTATGGGTAACATTAAGATTCGGATTGGTCCGGCTTTGGCCCAGGATTCCACGGCCTCTTTTCCATAGGATATAGAGCTCTCTCGAAGCTGCCTTAATCTCAAACGTGTACAAATGCCCAGACTCAAGCCAGGGGGATTAGAGCCAGTTGAAGAAAGGTGAGGAGTTGGTTTAAGGGATTTGCCTCTAACCGGGCTGGGAGGAGATAGTACTACCATACCTTTCTCCTCTTGAGGAAGTTTTGGAAACTGATCTTGAAACCAGCTCCTTAGAAGAGGTGAGACAAGTCTCAGCAGCAACCACCTCTTCTGTCTGCCTGGAGGGGAGAACTGAGAGGGAGGGAATAGCTCCATAGACACCAGGTGGAGAGAGGGGGACCTTACCACTCATACCAACAGACTTCCCTTCGAGAAGAGGTGATGGGGATCCAGAAGAGCGACCATCAGTCCAGGGATTCTGGGGGGATACTGTCCAAGGGGAGTGCCACTAAGTCGAAACATTGAGCATCCACTCTATCTGGGGCCTTCCCGACTATTGAAAAGGCCGGGGCAGTCGACACAAGCACTGATGACATGGGGGAATCCTTGGGAGAAACAGTCTCCATGCCACCCGCCGAGGACAGAACAGGGGAACCACTAGAGGCCATCCCTTGAGCATGTCCCCACTCGCCTTTCCTTCCTTTTCTACAGAGAGTGGACCTGTAGGGTATAGGAGGAGGGATACATGGTAAAAATTGGGAAGGATACATATTGAAGCCACACCACGGAGTTCTGCACCTTCAGGTAGATCCTTTCAGGGGGAGGGGTGGAGATGTCGAGCTCCACACAGATTTGTGCATTACACAAGTCCTCGCTGTGATAGGTACGATTGTCCGTGCATAGGAAGCCACCAAGGGATCACCAATGGCCTTCAGCATGGCACCATTTTGTAAGGGCAGCGGGAGACTAGGGACAAAGACCCACACTGCCACTTTGGAGCTCTCTTTCCCCCTGTGCGCATCCATCGACCAGCGAGCCAAATTAAACTTCCACCGCCCAAAAGAGCACGATGCTCTGCACCAAGCATGAATGAAATCCAACTCCGACTCCAAGACCAAGCAGATGGAGTGCCAATGCAGTGGGGAGATCTTCGGCGGAGCAAGCAGCCCTCAGGAATCCACAAATCTTTTGAAAACCGGCTGGGGCGGTTTCACTGCACCAAAACGGGCCACCAAAGTACACTTCAGACCATCCACCACTTCCTCAAACGCTTCCATGGACACCTCAAGCGAAATACTGGAACCCGCCCTTGACACCGTCAAGGAAACCGGGTGGGCGACTGGGAAGAAAGCCCTCCGGGATACCGAGCCGCTAACCGCCTCACTGTAAGAGAGAACCGGCCGACACCTGCTGGAAGGCAGATCCAAACAGACCTGCGGAATCACCACTGGGGTGCGCAGATCCAGAACCCTAGCAAATATGGGAGGAGGGGCCGGCGAGAGGGTAACAGGGAGCATGCCAGATCCGAGATCCTCCGGAATCGAAGGGGACCCCGAAGACCGCGAGGAGGTAGCCGCAGCGACCGAAAAATTTGAAATGGTCTGCGGTGTGTGCCGCGCGTTCTCCCCATTCGGATCCATAAAGGGTATTAATCCACTGACCTACCATCAATATTATAAATATAATGATTCATATAAGAGTGAATATGATGGAAAACTCATACACAATTTGGCCATCAACGTGAAAATCCCCCTTTCCTATAGGCTATCTTTCTCAGTCAGGTTCAAAAACCTAAGCCTCTCCAACAGTTGATCCCATTCGGCATTCGATACTCATTGGTGTTTGAGCATTTGTGAGCTCAATAACATTTATATATCTTATTTCATGTTCTATATGTGCTTGGTGATACCCTTAGATTCATTTTCCCATTACGAGGGTGACTCCCCTCACCTAATTCCCCTTTTCCTAAGATCAATCCACGAATAAACCCTTATCTTCATTTTAATTTAAAAAGAACAAAAAAAATCAGATTTTATAAAAAAAAATTAAATAATATTCTTAAATCCATAATAATAATAATAATAATGAAATTAAAATTTTAAATATTTTATCATAATTATGAATATTTAAAGAAAATAATTTATATATTACAATAATGTTTCAAATTAGATACTTTATTATATATAATTATTAAATTCTTATTCTAATCATAATAATTATTTTTATTATTTAATATTATAATTAAATTAAACATAACTATTTATAATAATTATTTTACCTTTTAATTAAATCATTAATGCTTTTTTTTATAAAAATCTTATATTTTTACCAAAAAAATCATTTTAAAAAAAATCATTTTATAAAAAATAATTCAAAATTTATAAAAAAAATTATTTATAATTTTTCATATTAATTTATAATAAAATCTTATTTATTGAAAATAGAATTTTACTTAAAAATATTATAGCATAAGATTTGAAAACTATAAATGTTTCATATTAATATATATGTATTTTAAATTAAGTATCACCTATATTAATAATTGAGAAAATGATTAAAAAATATATTTTTAAATATGTGAATATATTCATTAAAAATTTAATATATTATCATATGTGATCTTCAATAAAGGTATTATAATACCAAATAATATTATTTCTATGTATTAATTTAATTTCTAATATTTATACTTAACTTATAATTAATTTTTTTTTCATTTAATTAAATTATAAAACAATCCATTTAAAAAAATTATTAATATTCTAAAAATTTACGGGATATTACATTCTCCCTCAATTAAATGAATTATGCCCTAATTATTCATTCATCATACCTAGGAAATTTCTATATTTCCATTTTCAGAATTAAGAAAGGATAGAACATCTAACAGGACTAAATTACTCAGAAGTTCAAATTCAAATTCTATTCGTTAGATTTTTTCCTTAAAAAACATTACCTGATCTCTAATATTGTCTTTATAGTTTCTTTGATACCACTGTGATGGTCCGAACCCACACATCTAGATTCAGTAAAAAAGCATACTGTGTGAATTTTCAATTTATAAATAAATTAAATAGTAAATGGTATATTATACAATTGAGGATCTTTTGTAGTCTAATATTGGGTGAATTGGACAAAAACATACAATTTATCAGTGTTTTAAAAACATTAACTAATTTTGTTCATGTGTGATTCCTCCTTATAGGAAACATGGACCATTTGAATTCCTAATAAACCTTTCAAAAATATTTCAAAACATGGGGTGAGCATAATTTTTCATTGTAAGGGGTTTTAAAACTAGTGAAAAATACTTTTATCTGAAATACTATAAATTTCTTTTTGGTAATATTTTACCAAATTTTTTTTGATAAAATGAATACTTTTCAAAAATGATTTTCAAAACCTTGAAATTATTATCTCAAATTTTTTTAAAATACTTAGGATTTTCAAAACTAATTAAATTCAAAAACAAATAATCTTTTGAAATAATCCGTAGATTTCCCCTTTTAAAAATTTTGAAATTAACAAAATTTAATGGATTAATTATAACACATGACAGACCTTATGAAAATCACATGGCCTCTAAGAGTATCACTTGTATGAAAACATGTCATTAGAGGCTATGTGTTAAATCCCCATACCATATCATATCATTTGATACTCAAGTGTTAAATTTTAAGAAAACATATTTAGATGTTTTAAATTTCTCATTCATAACCCTGAAATCTTAAAAAATCAAACATAATTTTTTTAGAATATAATAATTTTATAACATCTTTTCTTGGAAAATTATATTTTTTTTAGAACTAAAGAGATTTAAGAGAAATCCACCTTTCTAGAAGTAATTATTTCATTTAAAAGACATAAACATTAATGCTCTAGAAATTAAATCAATTTTTTGTATAAAAGTGAATGAGATGCAAAGAACATTCACAGAATTTGGTTATATTTACTTGAATGAGAATCATTGATAAGAAAAATCATTATTCACATTAAATGATAACTTCCATTGATATCAAGGTCATTCTTTATATAAAATAAAAAAAATTATCCTTAAAATTATTAGCATTTATTATTAAAAATATTAATATAGGTATTTTAGAAAATCAAATACCATTTAAAATTGTTGATAAACTATAACAAAATAATGTTTTTCTATTTTTTTACAGCATAGATCAAAATAAAGGTTTTTGAGAGAAACATTCAAAATATATTTTATTATTTAAAATATTTGAATAATTTTCTATAAAATTAATTCTCTTACTAAGGGATTTTTAGAAAATGAAATTTAGAATATATATATATATATATATATATATATATATAACATCCTTACAGAATCATAGTTTTGAAGAAATAAAATTATAAATTTTGGAATAAAAACCCTTACATAACTATAAATTTTTCAAATGATTCCCTTACCCTATTTTAATAAGAACCCCCATACGTGGTTCAGACTCTCTTACACTATATCCTTTTCTTACTGGAATCATAAAAAAATTCTCCCACTCTCACCCTATTTATCTCGCTTCTTACACATGGTGCAATACATAGAATAGACTATTATCAAAGGGATGTTATGCATATATATTTAGTTCAATCATATTTTACATTCATAGATATATATATATATATTTATATGTATACTTCTCTTCACAATTGATTCAGATGTAAGATAAATGGGAAAAATAGAGAATTATATTGATATAGAATTATATTTACTTCATCGAAGACAACTAGCAAGATATAATGAACTAGAAAATAAATAAAATAATGGTTACATTTTATTATTATTTTTCTTATTTTAATTTAGTTTAGTCAAAGCCTCTTCCTGGAGCTTCATTGATTTGAGACATAACCTGCAGAATTTGATGACAAAAAGATTTCAACTTAATACAATGAACCAACCATGGATTTTATGTAATAATTGACATTGAATATAATGTGCTTGACTGAAGAAAAAACAGGATTGATAGAAGGGACTACCAACTGAAAAATTTGACAAAAGTTATTTTGATTTCATTTAAACATCAACATCATGTCGAATGGGATGAAGAAAATACATATTGAAAATAAGAAGGAAAAGCCTATAACTATCACATTAGACAATCGATCAAGACAATTAACAATTCACTTCCACCAAAAATGATCCTCGCAACAAGTAGATTTGGACTCCTAAAATAAAATAAACAAACACCTAACATTGATATTCTGAATATCATGATTCATAGAAAAGTGAATATTATGGACTACATATACCCTATTTCCACATCTGCATGTGAAACCCCCTATCTAGTAGTTGATCTTCCTCATCTAGGTTCAAAATCCCAATGAATTGAAGCCTCTCTAGTGGTCAATCCCCTTTGGTGTTCAATCCTCACTGAATTTTGAGCATCTGAGACCTCAACTGTGTTTAGATCTCCTCTTCCATGTTCAATCTCAACTCGATGAAACCCCCATATTTGTTTTCTCATTATTGGGTCGAATCCCCTCATTCTATTCCCCTATTTCCAAGAATGATCCCCACGAACCCCCTTATCTTTATTATCTTTCTTGAAATAAATACAATTTTATAAGAAAATATTAATGATTTTCAAAATTCAAAAATAATAATAATGCTCATGTAATTATAATTTCATATATTTTTTCATAATTATGGATGTTCGAATAAAATAATTTATATGTTACCTTAATGTTTTATATTAGATTATATATATATTAGTATTTTATAATCTTAATAATTATTGTTTTTAATTAATATCAAAAGTAAATTCAATATAACCATTTATAATAATTGTTTTACCTTTTTATGAATTCAGTATAGTTTTTTTTATACAAATCTTGTATTTTTAAAAATATTATAAATTTTTAAAATATTATTTTTATATAAAATAACACAACATTTATAAAAAAAACATTTTTTTTATAATTTTACATTTTAATTTATAATCAGATCTTATTTCACGAAAAAAATAACTTTTTTAAAAATATTATAACATAAAATTGGAATACTATAAATGTTTCATATTAACAAAAAATAATTTTAAATTAATAATCACATGTATTAATACTTTATTAAATGATTATATATATATAAATATTTAGAAAATATGAATATATATATATATATATGTTAACAATTTAATATATCATTATATATAACATTCAATAAAGGTATTATAAAACAAAATAAATCTATTTATAAGTATTTTTGTATAATTTTAAATAGTTAGCCTTAACATATAATCAAAATTTATTTTTTATTTATTTAAATTATAAAAAAACATTTAATAAGAATTTATTAATATTTTACAAATTTTTAGGTTGTTAGAGTACCCATCCTTTATTGATTGAGGACTTCCATGTTTAAAACCCACACTCTATAATCATGGGATTAAAAGTGATGAAATACATATATATGTTGTATGATCTACGTGGCACACTTATGCTTGTACTTGATATGAATGTGATGGGTGGGTTCAGAATTATATATCCCTTTAATGCATTGGGTAATGTTATTATCTCATGAGATAACATGTATGGTGAATGATATTTTACACTAATCACACTATGTTATGATGTACCTACTTTTATCCTTGACTTATGTTTATGATGTCATGTTTTTTTCACATTACCAGGTTGATTTAATGTTGTCGTCTTATATCATACTACAATATTCATGTTTATGATTATCACCCCTCTTAGGTTATAATTATATGCCTCTTGAATCACATGTGCATCTTTACCTTATTCTAATCTTTGATTATTCACTTACTATGATTTATAAGTTACCTATTTCTTTTGTACATACCCAGGTTATCCCATTACAATTTAGAAGAATTAAGAAATTTGAAGATAATTTTAATGATTTTTAAATAATTTCATTGTATCCATATTTCAAGTTATTATGTTATGTATCTAATTAAAAAAAGATACTAGGACTTTCAATATTATGAGATTTTATTAAGTGTACCTTTATGTAAAAAATCATGAATTAAGTTGTATTAAAGATATGGGTTTTTATATTTGGTATTACAGTAAAGTGTAGTTATTTTGGGGAATAGGATTAGAAAACTGTAAACAAGCCTTATGTATGAGACTAAACAAAGTAAAAAATCCCTAAAACTATTATTAAGGATATAGTATGTTGTTTTTTTGTAAATAAACTTATTTCTGGATACTATAAGTGGATGTAAGGGAAATAACCCCAAAAAGGGTGCATTAAGAATTCACATGATCATCACCTAGTGGATGAAAAAGAGGCCTTGATTGACATCTATTTTGAAACTCATACCTGGTATTCTTTGGTAAATTCACAATCTCCTTAAAAACATTATTAAGAGAAAAATGGGCGAAGTATTTAATGTTAGGAAATAGATCGTGGATTTCATAGATTGAAACCTATAAATTCTTAGTTTAAGGAATATATATCATTTATGAGTTATACCTTTAATGTTTATTATTTCCAATTTATGTGTTTAACATTATAAAAATTATCATCCATAATTTTCCATTTTTTTAGTCATTGGTTGAAAATAGGAGAAATCAAGTCAACAACCAATGTGTGGGGCAGTGTGATGACTACCCAAATGAGATGCCCAACCTGATGGGAGAAGGATTTAGGCATAACATGATAATACATCCTGAATTTAACAGATTTTTGAAGAAAACATATATCAGTATGAATGCCTACATCCCCATATGAAATTTCAAGTTTCAATTGATACATTTTTTGTGATAAAGGCCTCCAAAATTTAGTATATATTATAATACCTTAATCATGGAACAATAGATCAACTACATGGAAAATATTTTATTTTCCCTTAAATGCTCTATATATGAGAAGTTAATACTATATTTTTATCATATATAAGAAGAATTTGATCAATATATGACATTGAAAAAAAATAAAATGGCTGAATAATAGATTGATGTGATGGAGTAGAATGAATTTTGGAAAAAAAATTAAAAATATTTTCCCCGTACTCAATTACTTAAAAGAGAGAATTAGTTTCATTACCATAAGAAAAAGAATGAGGAATCCATCAGGGTGTATGAGGATAACTTCATAAGACATGCACAACATGCCTCCAACTTTTTCATTTCCCTCGAAAGTTAAGGCGCCCATTTCTTTGGTTGGATAAATCCAAGTCATCAAGAATCCATAGAGATTTGAGACTTTGATAAATATGAATAAATTATTTGATGTGCCATCAAACTAAAAATGGATATCAAAGAATCTCAATGGCCTCATGGGTCAATAGATAGGAAGAATGAGATGTATTATAATTCTTATGGTACAATGGAGAAATATCAGAAGGAAATAAATTCCAACATCCTACCTGTAAATTGTATGGAAAGAATCACCCCATAAATTTAATAAAGGGGAAAAAGAAATACATTAGGTGTTGGAAGAAAGGTCACCTAGCTAGTGATTGGTGATAGGAGAAAACCACCAATGTGATGGAAGAATGGAATACCAGAATCGACCATAAACAAATCACCTAATGTTTTAACTTCATAGAATAAGGATAGCATGTAAATCAAATCACTAAGCCAAGGGTTGTTAATAAAAAATGAAAAAAACTACCACTAATGCATAGATAGATTTGCAAAGTTTATTCCATCACAACTTGTAAGGTGGATTCTAAGAATGAAGTGGTAAAATTTAAACTAGATATTCATTCAAGGATATCAACCATACCATTTCATTTTGGTTCTATGCATTATTTCATATCACACAATTTTAGTTAAACTATTAAAATACCACTTAAAATATGGTTGTAAATTTATTGATGAAGATTAAAAATGGGTCAATTTTTACATCCTAAGTATATAACTCATCCCCAATAAAAAATGTTTGGATGAATTTCCTATAAAAGCTTTTGATATTCCCTTGAGTAGAGTTCAATGCTATTCTAGGATTGGATTGACTTTCCTTATATAGATCAAACATAAATTATTGAGAGATTTAAATCCCCCTCCACATCAAAAATAACCCTTAGATTCTATACATGTGAAATGTGGAAGATGAATCTCCTTTGGTATCATCATCTTATGTATAGATATTTTTACCTTGTTAGAAAGTTCATCTAGCACAAATGATTAGGACTAAAGAAAACACCACCCTAGATGACATGTCAGTTTTAAATTAATTCATTGCATTAACCTAAATAATTACATGGTATTCCTCATAGATGAGAGGTTAATCTGTCAATAGAACTTATACTCTAATATTTTCCAATACCAAAGACTCCATATATAATGACACCCATTGAACTTATAGAGTAGAACAATTAAATAAATGTTAATTGGAAAAAAATGGTTTATACACCCAAGTGTCTCACCATGGTGTGCACCAATCCATTTTGTTAAGATGAAGGATATGTTAATGCACATATGAATTGATTATTATGATCTAAACAAGATTAGTATAAAGAAAATGTATCTTATTCAGTGTATTGAAGAGTTTTTTTGTTAGTTTCATGAAGACCATAACATATCCATGGTGGATCATTGGTTTGATTATTATCAAGTAAATGTCAAGAGGAAGGATACCCAGATGACTGTTCTCTATACATCGTACGGGTACTAAATGTTCACAGTGATTCCATTTAGATTCATTAATTATCTATTTATCTTTATGGACATAATTAATTTTTTATTTAGGGGTTACCTTAATAATTGTTTTGTAGTCTTCATATATGATATTCTTATCTACTCCAAAATAAAGGAGAAACATGTGAAGCATTTTATTTTTTTACTAAACACCTTCCAAAATTAATATTTATTTGAAAATTATAGAAAATCCAAGTATTGGATGGAGAAAGTAATATTACTAGTTCATGTTATCACAAGAAAATAGATATCTGGGGATCCATTAAAAATAGAGTTAATTGAAGGATCACCATGACCAACATCTATTATAGAAATATGTAGTTTACTTGAATTAGATTGTTATTATCACTAATTTTTTAGAAACTTATCATGATTTTCAATCACACTAACCAATCCTACATATAAGGGAGTTCAGATTTTCTATAATGATGAATGCAAATAGAGAATTTAAAATTAAAAAAAAGGATAATCATTGCAAATGTATTTACAGTACCCACTAGTTGGGAAGGATTTTTGATATATAGTGATGAATAAAAAAATATATTGGTTTGTGTAACCATCATATAAGAAAATTTTATAGCCTATTCCACCAAAGAATTAATGGTCTATGTGTTTAACTTCCCAACACATGATCTTGAATTGGATGCACTGATCTTTGTGTCGATGGATTGGAGAAATTATCTCTTCAGGGAGAGGTGTGACATATATACAAATCATAAAAACCTCAAGTATATATTAATAAAAATGATATCAATATAAACTAAAAATGTTGTTATATATGATAAAGGATTATGATTTTTCAATCCATTACTATCTTGTGAAGGTAAAAAAGTGGTGGATGTTCTAAGAAGAACGAATCATGCAACCCTATTCATGATGAGGATTTAAAGGGACATAATCTTTTTGGACATTGGAATAATAATATTAACTTCATATTACATTTATCAAATAACTTCTCAAACATCCATCCATGAGAGGATAAAGGATGGATAAAAATAAGATGATATGATAAAAAAGCGTCAATAAGTATTCTGATGATAAACTTTCTAAAGACGGGGTTATATGGTTTAGAATTAAAATATGTTTCCCATAAAAATTATATAAGAAAAAGGATATTCTGGATGATCTGCATAAGTCATCCATCCTAATTTATCAAAAAATCACTATGATGTATAGAGATATGATGCAAAACATCTCGTGGGATAACCTAAAGAGGGAGATTGTAGAATTTGAACCACTATGCTTGGTAAGAAAATAAGGAAATAATGAGTGACATAATTCTAAGGGTATGATGAAACAATTTCCCATAATATTATTTAAATTGGAAAAATAGCCATGGATATCACTGTAGGACTCATCAGGACATTTAAAGTTAATAATTCCATCTGGGTGGCAGTAAATCACCTTATAAAATCATTACCTTTAATTACAATCAAAGAATATTTCTATCTTGAACAACTTCACATGATATACATATAGGAAGTGTTTTGAATGTATGGCGTAACACTCTCCATTTTAACTGATTGAGATTCTTGGTTTTCCTCAAGTTTCTAGAGAATCCTTCAGTAATCTTTGGCTATAGATAAGAGTTTCAATATGGATTATCACAAATAGAGGGAAAATCACTCTAAAAATGATTCAATCCTTATAGGATATGATGATATCATGTTTAATGGATTTACATGGATGTTGGGATTAACACCATTCCCTATTGGAGTTCTCATATAAAAATAGTTTCCATTATAACATTCAAATGGAACTTTACGTGGCTACATAAGGGAAGAGGTTCATACTCTAATAGTATGGGTAAAATTTTGGGAGTGAAGCTAATGGGAATTAATATTACCCTACTACATTAAATTTAGCATTTAACGATGGGTTTTTAAGGGCAGTATCTTAAATCACCACTAAAATATGTGAAAAAACACGTGGTGGTTTTTGAAAATAAAACTTTAAATATTTTTTATATAAAAAAAAATCTTCCCCTAACATCCCCCGAACCCCATACCCCCTCTCCCTTGAGACCCCTGATCCTAATCCTGGGTTTCCAACCCCCTTCTCCCACAATCCACCTGAGCCTATTCCCTAGTTATTGACCCCCCTCTCCCCTAAACCCTCTCCACCCTACTGTTTCTCCCCCTTATTGCCACCCATTCCCTCTCACTACCCATACCCTTGCCACCACCCCTTCCTCTCTTTTATTATTGATTTTTCACCTCTCCCTCACTTCTAACACAACCTATCCAAATTGTAACCTGATTTTTTATGTTCTATTTTTTGATTCATGGTGTCTAAGTTTCATGAGCCTCGATTGAGGTCAATCCTTTCTACGACCACTGAAGGCGATGAATTTACATTAATTAACAGTTTTATTTTAGTTCATTCTTCCATTTTAGATCAATTTTAATTATTTTTTCACGATTTATAAGACTAACATTGATATATGGAGTGTCTTAAACCTAATTTAGGTGGGATAATGACACCATTTTTATCGGAAGAGTTTTTCATAGAGGTTTTCTTCTGTTTTGGGGCACTAAATTTTAGAACCCTGCTTGCTAGAATTTTTAATCCTTTATTGGGATATCAAAATATTATACTAATTATGTTCAATAGGTATTTAATATGGAAATAATGTTTCACTTGACTTCCACTTTAGTTATAAAGTTCTTCCCTAATTGACAGTTTTTTAGAATCCTACTTTAATGCATTTCGCACATTGAATGTTTTGTAATCACCCAGTAAACCTTTAATTAATAAGTCAAATTTTTTAAGAGGTTTTTCTTTTAAAATTTGGGTTATTTCTTGTACTAATAATGATTAATAAAGGTATATGATTTAAATATGTATTTTGATATATATATATATATATATTGGTTTTACACATATAAATAAGTATACATATATATGCTTGTGTGTACGAATTCACATGAGAAAATGTGAATTTGTCAAACAAGATATATATATATATATATATCCTTCTAGATCGAGCCCTCAAGCCCCCTAAGCCCCCCTCAACTTGAGTCCTCTCCCTTTTCACTAGCCATCCCTTCTCTCTTAAGTCATTGTCATCACCCCATTCCCCCATTCTCCCCATTCACCCCCAAGCCCACTGAGCTTGAGCCTGAGCCCTCACTGCTAACCCCCCACTCCTCGTTTCCCCTGAGGCATCACCACCGGGCCCCCTTCTCCCCATCTCCCCCAAACCACCCGAGCTTGAGCCTGACCTATCATCATTATCCCCTCACCCATCTACCCCAATCCATCACCCCCACTCCTCCTCCCCTTATCCACATTCTCCCTAAAATCATCCTTATCCCTTATATTTATAGTTGGTTTAAGTGTTAAGCCCTCCATTCTTACCCATTTCTTCTCATCCCTTCATCTATTTCCCCCTCTATCATTTATCCTCACTCCAAAAAACCCCAAATATTTTTTGTTTTTGGATTAAGGTTTGGGGAAGTTATAATGATGTATATTTGGGTTTTCTAGGTAGAGTAGTTTTTTTATTTGCTCATGTGTGCATTCTCCATCAAAGGGGATATGTTTCTAATCGTTCCTCTTGAAAAAAGGTAGGAATTTACCTCTAATTCCATTGTAATTAATTTCTTATATTTATTGGATTAATTTAATAGAGTTATTATTATTTTATAAGAATTTTATATGTCTACTATTTGATATAAAAGATTTAAAAATTAATTTTGTGCTTTTTAATGACTGTTTCACATGCTACAAGTTTACATTAGACCACATCATATTTTTTATACATCTATCTGAAATGTAAAAATAACAAAACATATTAATACTTTGATATTTAAATTGATTTTTATACATGATTTGTTTAATTTATAAAATATTAATGTTATATTTGTTTGTATGTGTTGTCATTCATTATCATACCTATTTTTTTTTGTCATCACTATGCATATGTTATCATTTCTAAATTTCTTTTTCAGCATGGATTTTTTGAAAGAAATGTTATGAATTTGTAATAATTTTTTTGAATGTTCGGAATGCTATGGAATAAGCCTTTCAGTGATCCTATTTGAATCCAATCTGACATACCCATGAACATGCAGACACCTCATGATTCATCAATATCCCTCCTTATAACATATGGGACACCCTTTATCTTCCCCCTTCAGTGTTTGGCACACCCTTTGTTTCCCTCCCACCAGTGTTTGGAACACCATCTTCCTCCGTCCCATCGACACATGTCACATTGCATTTGGATTCAGTAGATTTAGCACGTGGTGAATCCACAATGAGGGAATATATGGTTACTACTGTATCATCTTGAGGATATTGGAGGGTTATGGTTATAGGTACAAATTTTACTGTGAATAAATTTATTTCACTTTTTATACTAATAATTTTTTTTCATCAGATATTATGAAAACAATGTTACTACTAAGACAAATATTAATAGTCCAGATGTATAGAATCTAAATGGATTGATGATAGATGTTCTATTTGATTATTATAGGGTCACACAGATGATGTTGTGGGATTAATTATCTAGAGTCTAGTCTAGTTGGTGGTAGAGCCAGTTACCATAACGATTACCTTTTCTGATTATAGGTATATGTCTAAATCATTGTATAATATAGTATTTCATTAATTTATAAAGGAAATTTTAATAAATTTTATCTCAATTAAATTCCATTAGTTAATTAAATTCTAATATTTAAAAAATGAATCTCTTTATACATATGTTATTCCACTTTTTTGCTGATATTGTTGCAAGAATGTTGATGTTGAAAAAATAGGGTTTGAAATGGAATGATATTTTATAGAAATTGTGGAATGGATTCAACAATATAATGTTGATCACTAAACAATAGTATGATAAGGTACCATAATAGGTTCCTATAGAGGAGTGGAATGGGTTTATTAATAATCATCCCCATGATAAGCACATAGTATTGAAAAATCTATTATTCTATTAATCTAATTTTACATATAAGAAGATGCATTGCATACATTAATATTAAATTACATGTTATTAATTTCATGTTGTTTCAAGAAAAAATGTATCAATTTGAGATAAACAAATCAACCCCCATACTTCTGATTCAAATTTTGTTTCATGAAACTGATCCACAATGGTAATATTTTATTTAGTTAAAATAGTTATAGGATAATATTATATGTATCATACATTAAATTTCATATTTATATTTGTTTAATATATCCAATGAATTTAGGGAATAAAGTATACCAAATGTAACTTTGGATGGATGTTCATAGAGAATCTGATGGGAGTTATGTGAATGATCTTTCTAAGGAATATGTGTAATGGATTCCTTCTTTTTTTAATAACATGTTGACAGTTGTCACTTCGTTAATATTTATTTCTTTAAATATGAATTATATTTTATTTAAAGGTAAAAATAAAAGAACTATGGGATTCTAGTCCAACATATTCATTTTCAAACTCCTAGGATGATTCATTTGGTCATGTCATTGGGAAGGAGAACCCTGGTCATGTGTGTTGGATGGGTTTAGGACCAGTAATATATGAGGTCTTTGGAAGGTCATCAGGGATCATAGCCATATCTACTAAAAGTTATAGTTACTTCCTACCCTGATATGATCAAAGGTATTTTAGATAAATGAAAATCACAATTCTGGAAAAGGGGAAACAATCCAACAATAGGGGGCTCAAATAAACATACGAGATGTGAAAGTTGTTTCTCTAGAAATATCATTAGTTGAGTTGTATCAGAAGACAACTGGTTATTTTCCTAGTGATATTACATTGATGGATTGTTTGACTAAGATGGTAAATCAAACAACTTCATAATTATTTAGTACAAAAACTTTTATTTGTTTTAACATTAAATTTAATTTTACAACACATTTTTAATTTTCAAAAAAATTGTCATAGAGGTGCCGTTAGCATGGAGTGGAGACCGAGACATAGATGGTGTCAATCTTAGTTTGTTGGGTAGTGTTGAGGTATGAATTTGGATTCAGTGATGGTGATTTTTAACCAAAACCATGAATGAATAACACAATGACATGGTGATCGAGAAACCATTTTGTGGTTTTAGGTTGGTGTGTTTATACAACTATGATTATTTGACATTCATTGGATTATTTAGTTGTTTAAAATTCACCTTTTATTAAATATCAACTTATATATACCAATTTTGATGAATATAAATAGGTTTAAAATGTATTGAAGTTTTCTAAGATTGACATAAATATTTTTTCTATTGGTTTCTGTGTTTTACACAATTCGAATAATTTCGTGCACAATCTATATGTTTGATAAATATTTTAAGAGGATCCATTTTATCAATTTATACTAGAATTGATGTATAAATTTTATATTTTATTTACAAATGATTATAAATAATATTTTTTTTCTTAATATGATTGTTATCATTTTTTTATTGGAGTAAGGATGGGTAATGCGATTTAATGAGTTTTACGGGTATTAAAATATGACTTATTATATGTTTTCTCACATCTATTATCTAGTTTCATAAGAAACCTGGGTATCTATGTTGGAGATCAATAAATAGTTATTATGCTGGTCATGATGAGACTCTGACAAGTATTATACTGTGAATTACAATCTTATTCTATAGGGACTATTACCTAGTGAAGCTAGCATTGAGAAATTCGGGAGGTTATTTGTTTGGAACATTGTCATTAAGTCTTAAGATACATCCACATGAGTATATCTTGGATTGTATCACTAGAATCTATGGTATATCCCATGATATATAAAATTTGACATGCCTTCCTTATTTTTGAGTGTTTATTACTTCTTTGGTTACATTATTTCTTTTTTTATATTACTTGCCAATGTTTTTCATTATATTGAATACACACTTTGATCATTTTTTTTCCTTAATCAAGGATATTTACGTATTCTCATATGAAATTCATTATTATTCTTGTATCTTTTATAATTATTACTTTACTTATGTCATGTTTACCTTGGTTTAATAATTTGGTTACTTTTTGGTGTTTTTTTAGTGTTTAGTTGTCTCCTCATTTTGTTTTCAAATGGGTTTTCATTTGAATAATATAATAAATATTTGAAATAAATTTATCCTTTCATTCTATTTCCCTTATTTATCAACTATTTGTCCATGTCTCTTGATATTTAATTTTTTTCAAGTTAGATATGTATAGATTATAGTATTAATTGTTTCAATTCTTTTTATAAGTGAAATTATTTATTTTGATATTTGTAGAATTACAATTTGTGGATGAAAAGTACTCTAATTTTATCATTTTTTGATGGTTATAATTTTATATTGGTCTTGTTTTTGATTTTTTGGTAAATATTTCTGGTAGCTATTTTTTTTAATATCACTGTATAGGGGTGATTTAATCCACCACTATATATGTGAATTTTTTTAGAACTAGTTTAAACTGCCATTATAATTAGTCAAAAAAATTTATCGATGGTTTAAAACACCACTAAATCCTCATAATTTTTTGAGATGAAAACATTCTACAAAATATGAAATAAACACTAATAAAAAAATGTTATTCGACACAACCCATAAACTGCCACCAAATTTGTTAAACCCATGTAATTTAGATGCTGACACCATCTTTAGAGGCAGTTTTAAAAATCTCTATCAAAACCTTTGTAGAAAGTTCAAACTACCTCCAAATGAAAAATAACATATGTTAGACATAAATTATATTATATCATTAATTATATGATAGAGATGGTTCAATACACTATGTATTCTATGAAACCCATGAAATGATGATAGAAAATATATACAAATAATCATCGATGAGACCTAGAGTTCAGGTCAAAGATAAGGTGTTCCTTAGTATTTCAACATGGAAGAAAATAACATGGATTGGGAAGATAGGAAATCTTAGTCTGAGATAAATCAGCCTATTGTATGTCAATGATCTCATTTGAGTAGTGCCCTATCTATCATCACTCCCACCAAACCTATCTCAAGTACATGATTTATTTCACAAATCCCTCATAAAGAAGTAGATACCAGACACTATACATGTACTTAATCTATAGGTGGTTCCCATGGAGAAAAATATTTCATATGAGGAGAAACCATTGGAGATCTTAAATCATAGTGACAATGTTCTCTAAAACAAGACAACTGACATGGTCAAAGTGTTTTAGTGGAACCACAATTTTGAGGAAAAAACAAGGGAATCAAAAAAGGAAATGAAATAGAATTATCCTCATCTATTTTATTATATGAAAATAAAATTTTATGGTGAAATTTTGGATGGGGGGATGGAATGTAATGAAAAGAAATTTTATAAATGAAATTCCCTTTATGAATGAATAAATTAATTATTAAATAATTTATTTTTAAGAAACACTTGCAATTCATTGGTTATTTTGGATTGTAATAGGATGTCAGATTTAAAATATTATTAATCATCATGACTAATGATAATATGGATAGTGTAATCTGATTGTTATGTGTATTTTATTTTAAGGGTTTTGATAATGTAAAATTGACATATATGGAAGAATATATGTCCCCAACCAGTAGGATTATACCGTATGAAACCCATTTCTCTGAGATTTTGAGGGATATAAAATCATTGTGATTTTTGTTTGATCAACCCCGAGATGAGATTCAGTAACTAAATCATAAGAGAAGCCATTTTGGGGAAAATTTCATGCTTATCAATATCATGACCTAAACCATGGTCACTAAACCACTCTAATAATGCATTATAATTGTACACCTTGACCTTAGGTCATATGCTGGTGAAATAATGGGTTATTTATATAATCCCCAATAGTATGAATTTTTATATTTTTATTTTTAATAAAATAATTATTATATTTATATTTTATATTATTACATTATAAATGATTAAATATTGAGTGTGATAAAAATAAGATTTTGATATGATGAAACCCATTTTTTATTTTTGGGAAATATACAGTTTTAATAAATACGCTATTTTTATTGAATTATAGAATATTTGAAATAAATTTTATTTTTAAAAAATATTCTTATTAAATAATATTTATTTAAATAAAAATTGTAATATAATTTTATGATTTCAAATGTAAATACTATAAGTTTAAGATACTTTTATCATCGTAAAAACTAGTATTTTTTAGTAAATAGGGATCTTTTATTTAAAACTATAAATGTTCATATTATAAAAATTATTTTGATAAAATAAATATTATCTTTGAAACCATCATGGTGAAATTATCCAATGGTTAATATTTCATAATTTTATGAGATAAGATTTTTTGGGATAAACTATATATCATATAGATATAAGGTATGTATTATGACATCATAAAAGACTAAAAGTGATGTAATAAATACTATAATGAGTATCCAAATAAAATATTATGATTCCCATTTTTAATAATGTCTTTTTGAAGTTATTTGGTTAAATATATAAACCCTTAATAAATCCTACAAAACCTGTATTATATTATAAGGCGTTAAAATTAATTATTTATGTACATGACTCACATCGACATTCCAAAGGGTATTATTTAAATTATTTATTTTCTTATCCTTTTAAAATATTTCAAATCCATTCCCTTTTGAAGAATAAATTTACAAAAACCATGTGAAGGATTTTGGTTTTGATTATATGATAAAAACCCACCCAACCCCTCATTCAAATTCACCAAAAACCATTTAGAATCTATTTACTCTACCTTTATCTCTCTATAATGATCCTAACGTTTTTATAATATCATAATAATATTCTTCCATGTTTTAGATAAGACCATTCATGGTAAGATATCCTCTCCTTATCCTCTTTATTCAAGAACCTTCTTAATATTATGCCTTTTAATTTCCAATCGTTCATGTTGGTATTTGTTTTAACACCTCCATATTACATTAAATATCATTTAAAGTTTATTATTGGACCATTTAACTCTCATTAAACCCATCCAAGATTCTTTATGTGGCCCCGTTAAGCTGTTGAAATTATCTTGCGATTTTCCATGCCAAACATTTGTATAGTGAATACCAATCCACATTTCCATACAAGGATATTCACCAAGACGTATCTACCATTTATTGATTAGGTACTTCCATTTATTCAACCTAAACACCTTATTAGCGGGATTTAAATGTATAAAAAACATCCTTATGTTGTATGAACTATATGACATAGTTATGCATGTATAGGATATGAACATTATTGGTAATCCTGGAATAATATTTTAGTACAACTCATTGGTTAATCTTATTATCTCATGAGATACCATATATGGTTCATGATAGGATATACAAAGAACACTATGTTATGATGTCTCAATGGTTATCCTTGAATTATGCTTATGATTTTTGTTTTTATATTGCTATCGCATCCCCATGTTGCTTTATGTTATCATATTACATCACACATTGATGTTCATGTTTATGATTATCACACCTATTATGTTTACATGATATGTTTATTGTTTAAAATTTAATGAATTACCTTATGCTATTCATTTAATAATACCTTACTAGCCTTTATAGGTCACCCATTTATTTTGTACACCCCAGGCTATCATGTGCTATTTTTGAAGAACTGTATAATTTTAAGAGTATGTTAAAGAGTTTTAAATAATGATGTTGTATCCATATTTTATGTTATTATGTTTTGTATATAATTACCCAATGAAACTAGGCATTTCTATCTTTTGGGATTTTATAAATTGTATCTTTAGGTAAAAAATTATGAGTTAATGTTTATTAAATATATGTTTTTTCATAAAACACCTTCTATAAATTTACTCGAGTATACACCACATAATATTTCTAGGGAAAATAATTTAAGAAACTTAAAAATAAATGGGTTTTTATGAAAATGTAAATTTGGGTAAATATGTTCCCCAAACATAGATTAGATGAATAAAATCATCTAATTATGATGGAAGAAGACCATAAGAAACTTTCGAAAGAAAATAAAATTGACCATTGTAATGAATTGAACTGATACCCTGCCTAGGGTTAGAGAAAAATAATTATATAGAGAGGGTAACAATAGATAAAAAGTAGAAAATAGAGAGATAAATAGGAGGAGATGTCTTAATATAGAGATATCCATAATGGAATCAGAGGGATATGAGGCCAGGGAACAATGGGAGAAGGTGGTGAGGTAATGTGTGTAGGGTTTCTCCAAATGTTATATGTCTGTCAAAAATAATAACGAAGGATGAGGTCATTAGGATGAGTTAAATAGGAGGGATGGGTAGTTTAATAAAAATAAAATTTATAATTCCTTGGTTAAAACATTCATCTTGGCTGTATGGTTGAAAAAACTATGTACTAAAAGTGTACCCATTCAAAGGAAACTAGGGGAACCTACATGGTTTGGCCACACCATTAGAAAATCAAGCACCTAATGTGGGAAACTAAACTATTATGTTTTATAACCCTACAACACAACTACTACATGGTTTGTAAAACCACGTGGCTAAACCATTTGATATTAAGAGACAATTAAAAATTCAAATTTTTCAAAAAAAATAAATAGACTCGGACCACAATAGTAATAAAATATATAAATAAATAAATAAAATTGTTGCAAGAAAAAGGTTTAGTGCGTAATAGATTATATATTAGAAATTTTTTAATTGGTTGTGTTTTCTTATCATCTTCTATATTTCAACAACCCATGGTATGTTTTTGGATTTGAGATCACACCTAGTTGGGTTGTGGTATATTGGATATACAATCAATTTTCTTTGGATCTACTCTCCCAAAACATGATACATGTAGGATCTAAAATGTTTTATTCTAGGAATAATGAATAAATAATAATATAAAGATAATTTCATGGTTAATGTATTCTATTATTACAGATTTGAATGAATTTTAGTTATATTTATTGATGGTTTGTTGTTTATATATATATTACTTATTTGATTAACAACCTAGTATATATTTTTTATAGATGTTATCTTGGAGTAGAAGGAGTTTCATTATATAGAGTTTCTTCCTTTTATACCTATGAGTCAATGTTTCTATGAATGTATGACATTAAGGTAGTTTCTTCTAATGAATTGATTCATTGTTTTATTAAAGCACATAGATATTTGTGTTTATATTGTGTCTATTAATTTTTAACATCCAATTTTAGTAAAAATACACTCATTTGTTAAGTTATTCTAATAATTTATATAGAAATATAGATTTTAAAAAAAAATTACATTAGAAATTGTATATTTTTATATCCGGACTTGATTAAATTTATGATGTAGTTAAAATGATCGTTATTAAGTGATTTTAAAATTTTATAAAGATATTTATATTCTAAAAAGATATTTAATTACCTCAGAAATTAAATATTTTATATATTTTAACTTGTTTAAATTCATGGAGGATTTAAATTTGTAGTTGTTATGAAAATTTGAAAATTTATATAGATATTTAAAATCTAAAATGACATTTTACAACTTGATAACTTAGAAATTTGTATATCAAAATGTTTTACAATGAAACAATCAATGCATTCACCTCTATACTCTAAATCTCAATGAATGAACATCATGAAAACATCAAGTGAAACGTCTACACTACTCTAATGTGATAGATATAGGAGCATGTTCATATTCATTCATTTCCTATTTATGACCAAGATGTGCATATCTCTATGACACTACAACCTCCAAGTACTACTCTATCACTATTACTAGAACCTTAATATGCTATGTTGTTGGTGTCTACTTTTACTATTGACTAGATAACTCTCTGATGTACTACATAGAATATTTTCCAACATTATATATATATCCTAATCCTATGAATTATGGTTTCCAATTATAATTCCAAGATGATTATGATAATGTGAATATATTAAAGAGATCCCCATAGGGGATAGTGTCAACTATGGACAATGTAAAATATTATATTTTAGTAATATACCACACCTTTGATGCCTAATGAATTTGGGAGCAATATATTTCTAGGATGAATATGGTATATAAAATGAATAATAAAACATATGTGGTGTAGTACCCTATGCATGTTGTGTCATATCCTCTACCTATTGTGGACGAGCCTATAGAGGAGCCTCTCTTGGGCATCCCTGGATTTATCCTTATCTTTTTCCTCACTGTAGACCTTTTCATTATTCTTCTATAAATGGTGGTGGTGGTGGTAATGACTATGCATCATGCTCATCAAGATCATTAGGAAAACAATCATCCCCAAATTAATCTATAAGAGCTTGTGGATGAAGATATGGAAGTGGATCCACATCATTGTCACTCTCATATAATAAATATAGAGGATCTCTCGGAGCCAAAAGATCTATATGATGTACCCACTACTTTAAAACTTCAACCTCTTGAGTAAAATAGATATATATAAGTAGATATAAACCCAATGACTATAAAAAATAACATTCATGCTAATATTATTTTTTAATGAAAATTATAAAAAAATATAATAATAAAATCAATTAATGAAGTCTTATTTCATGGTGCGTAAGGTAGTTGATATTGTCATTCCATTACTAAAATGTTCAATCTTTATTATCTAATATTCAGGGTCATATTATGGGATATTTATAATGAAAGATGCTATACTGGGCACACATGTCCCAAGACTAAGTTTATGGAGCACAAAATAATTACTGATAATTCTCTAGAATACATGTAATGTATACCCTCAATATAAGGCCATTAAGAATTTCCTGAACCTATGAAATCACCAAGAAACCTTTGGTATACATCCCTATATTTTAGATACTTCCAACTAGCAAAAATGGTCCATGTTAGTACCCTAGAATGAATTTTCCCATATATTCTAGTGCACTAATATTTGTGGAAACAACCAAAAATCATACAACACAAAAATTAGAGTATGGAAAATAAATAAACCAAAATTATAATACCAAATGAATATAGAACCATATATTCAAATGTAGTCACTGTCATTGTGGTACACATTAACTAGTATCCCACTAGAATTTAGACATATTAGAAATAAATAAAATAAAAATACAGGAGGTTCTACTACCATCTATGCTCCTATCATCATCTATTTTCCAAGTATATTTGACCCATATTACTCACTAATGTCAAATTGGACCTCTTCAAAATCTAAACCTATGATTAATGAAGACTTCTTGGGTACCCAAGTGACATGGAAACCCAATCAGGGTGTGAGAATAACTCAGTAGTGGATGAAATGTGTTAACACCGAAATAAAAATTAAATACATTAAATGTATATGTGATATGATCAAGAAAATAAATAAAATTACCAATTAATAAATAAATAATCACCATCAATCCCCAGGTTTTAACATGACACCCAAGAATAGTTATACATGAATTGGCCAGTTCAAAATGTCCTTGATCAAGTCACATCAATCACCAAAGGTGGACCAATTCATTCTCTGAAACTAGTACCTAGACACAAAACCTATTTTAATGGTCTTTGGGAGTCCCTATATAGAATTATCTACTCGTGGAAAACTTACCTATCCTCAAAACATAAGAAAACACCCAGGGAAATTATACCCAACCCTTGAACATAAGAAACCACCTTGGGAAAATGTACCCATCCTAAAAACATATATCCCTTATGTTATAGCACACCAGGAACCGTATCCTACCTAGGTGGAATCCAACTATCAAACCATATCAACCGTGGGCCATAGTGAATAGGGAACCATCACGTATCATACACCTATATGGTTGAATTCCCAATATGGAACCATGTTCCATGATTCAATTACTAGAGGGTTATATCCACCCTCAGCACCTGAACTCAAATTCACCTAAAAATAAAATCACAACTAATATAATGACCCATACTTTTCATACATATATACTGCACTTTAATAGATAAATATTTATTATATAATATTTTAATCCATTGGAGAATCATATAGGTATAATGCCTTTGGATGTTTAGAAACATAATAAAGGTTCATTAAATATCCACATCATCTCCCACTTATTTCTTCCTAAATTTCATCCTTATACATTATTTATTGATATAAACATAACATTTGAAATTAATACCCTATATATCATAGATCTTAATCATGATTCAAGGAATAAATCATGGCTATTAATAAGATATGAATCATAAAGGAATCAAATAACATGATCCATGAGAGCATAATACTGGCTCCAGACATGGATGTGATCCATATAGATATGTGTAGAAATTCATTTCTTTAGTAGTAATGTACCTTTTAAAATACTATCATAGTTGAATGGGTTCACTCCTTAAAACATTTAAGGTGTTAATGTTCACTACCAATACTATCATAGTGGACAAATTCCCTTACTTAATTGGTTTCAATCTCAATTCCAATCCAATTTATCTAATTAGATATAAATACATACCGAATGCATTGGAGGGGGATATATTTTACAAAAATAAAAAAATAAAAATCATACATATGTTTCCCATAAGATCATAAATAATTCATCACAATAGATCCCATGAGAGAAGTAGGTTTCATAAACATTTCATTATAGCATAACTTGAGGAAGAGAAATGGTTTTCATAAAAACATTATTCATATACATAAACCATCAATATGAAGAATAATAATAGTATCCTTAGATCATATACCTAGTAAATATTAATGATTATTAATTTATTTCACGTTAGAAGTAAAATGACTTTTAAATATCAGTTGGACTAATTTTTGATGAAAATAACCTTTTTTTAAGTTGTGCACTTACAAAGGGAAATATTTCTTCGAAAATAAATTTTAAAAATGTAATGTAATATTTTATGTAAATATTAGTCATGATGGAGGTAAAATATATTTATGTATTATATGTTAAAAAACATTTCATTCATATTTTGGTAAGAAAATTTACAAAGTACCTCATTTGGAAAACGACAAGAAGATTCTTTTCAAACCATTTTGTAAAAAAGAAGACATGGGTAAAATAACATTAATAAATAATTATATAATGGTAAAAAATAGATCATTTTTAGAAAACATGGTTATGTAATAGAAATATTCCCCATTATAATCTTAAACATAATGAATCCCAAATATTGATTAGATTCTGAAATAAAACCCCTACCTCGAGTCCTCCATGCTTCAAAAGCACTCCAACCATAAGTAAAATAAATTCATATTTTTTTTATAGTTTTATACCAGATTTATTTTCATACTTATAATATCATATATTATCCCTTTATAACTTTCAAAATCCCATTTTATCAATAATTTCTTATTAAAATTGTCATCTTTGGGTGTTAAATTTTCCATTTACCATGAGTATTTCATCTTAGTAATTTTGTTCCTTATAAATTTATCTTATTTATATAATCTAAAGAATATTTATCAAAATATAAATATAATATATATTAATTATATAAAAAATTAGATTCATCCACAAAAATTATTGACAAAAAAATGAATTAAATTTTACGTGAAGATGGTAGGCCATACGAATTCATGAACGCTAGTTTCATTTTTTGACGGATGGAAAAAAGAAAGGTAAAAATTAGTTCACATTAATAGGATCATTGATATATCATATATATTCATAAAAGTTTACCTCATTAACATCCAATTAAAATATACATAAAGAATGTATCACATCGCTTTATGGAGGTGATAGTCAACACGTACTCACAAACGACTTTATCATCTCTAAAAGGATCGGAAGGTAGGTACATAGTTGTTATGGTAACACCCTAAGATTACATGGTACGTTCCTTTTTAAATAATTTAATATGTTGCGCTGCATAAAATATCAAGTTCGAGTGAACCATGATCTATCAAACTAGCTGTTTAAAAAGTAGATATGAAGAGTCTTAACCACATTGTGAAATTTATAAATTATATTTTTTAAAATAGACTTCATTTTTTGAATTTGGTATATCAAAATTATATTACGGTAAAATTTTGGTATTTTTTTGAAAAGTTTCAATTTTTTTGTGAATAGTAAAAAATACTGCATTATTGTTAAAAAATGAATTTTTCATTTAAATAGTTATTTTAATTTAAATTGATATTAAAGTAAAAAATAGATAAATAATATTTATATTAATCCAATGTAGGTTATTATAATCATTTTTATAATAGAATTAGATATAAAAATTCATTGAACTTTTGAACGTCTTTTTTACCCGCTTTCCCTCCACATCAGTATGATTAACATTAAACATAATTTTAACATTTTAGTGAATTGAAAATTAACAAATATACATACATGGTTTTAATTAGAATGAAATTTTTTATCCAATAGTATTAACTTAATTTTTTGTGACTAGTAACTTTAGTAAATTTTTCATTGTCTACCACTATTAAGGGTAAATCGAGTAATTAAAGATAAAAATAATATTATAAAATTACCCTAATGCATGTAAAAATACTATTTGATGAATAAATTATACCATTATCCCCAATATTTTGAAATTTAATCATTTAATTGAAACCTTTCCATGAATATGACATAGATATTATAAAAGTCTAAAAATGTGACAAAATGTCATCCTCTCATTTTATATAAGTATATTAATTTTAATATAGGGATAACCATGAGATAAAATAAAATTTTAAGATTATTTGGATAGATAAATGAATTAACTACATCATGGTAATTTATTTATAGTTATATGATATCAAATAATTACCATTAATGATGACACAATTGTGATGAAACAAAGTATTTTATTAACAGAAATATCAATAAATGGTTTTAATAATATTAAAATAAATGTAATTTGAATAAATTAAAGTGATCCAAAAAAAATTATATTCCTATAACAAGTTAAGTGTATATTAAATGGTTTTTTGAAGTTATATTTATTTTTTGATTTTAATTTAAGTCAATGTAATGAATTGTTTTAAAAATGACAGTATTGAAATTTAATAAAAATAACATTTTATTAAATCATTTAAAAATAATAAAAAGCATTAAAAACAACAATTTTATAATTATAAATTCTAATATATAATAATTATTCCATTTATAAACAATTTATATAATATATTTAAATATTTATAACCCTTTGATTTTTAAAATATTATTTCCAAAATTAAACATTAAAAGATTAATTAAGAATTAAAAAATGAGAAGGATCAAAATAAAATCCAAGCTTGTAAAATTTTTATTGGTTGAGATAATTTAAACCTATAATATACTTATACACTAAATAACTCAATTTAAAGCTATTTTAAATCTAAAATCAATTTATATTAAATTAATTGTTTTGATGTTTCCAAAAGTGCCCCCTTTCTTATAAAAGGGCGCCTCTTCTTATCTATTATTCACACCTCTAATCCCATTTGGCTCATCCAAAACCTACCCATTTCCCTTCATTACTTCTCAAAAATCATCCTATAGGCCATACTTTGGGAATAAATTTAGCCTAAGGGGGCCTTTTGTGCAAATCAAAAGGAGACACTTGAAGAAGAGGTAGTTGTTTTACCAACCCTTTCAATGTTTTTTTTCTTCTTCTACTTATTTTTATAAAGTTTTTTCCATACTAAATTAATATCTTTTTAATCTGCTATATTATTAGATGTTTTTATTTTTATGGTAAATCCTTATTCTTTCTTTTACCCATTCTATAAAAAACAATATCACCATGCGTCTGTATGTACGACTTACCATCTCCATGTGGTGGTGTAAAATGTTTTTAATGAATAATTTATTTTCATGGATAACGATGAATATAAAGGATGTAAATAATAAATATGAAATTATATTATTACTATATAATTCTTATTTCATCAAAATCCTTATCCTTTACCATTATGGAATAATACCATTTCTTGTAGTATGTACGGTCTACCATCTCCATGACGTGATGAGATTCATCCTCCACTACAACCATTTGAGAGTGATTATAAATATATATATAAAGAATGAATATAATATTTATGAAATTATTTTCATTCTGGTTTTGAATATTATATATTATATTAATAATAAAAAATCCTTAAGCGATAAAATAAATATAAGAAAATGAAGTAGTTCATGTTGAAAATAATGATAATCATGAAATATTATTAAGAAAAAAATATAAGAGGATCATATATAATATCATAAATAATGGATATAGTTTTTGTATAACATAATAACATTATTTAACCATTATAAAGGAGGTTAACACACCATCAACTAAATGAGATTGTGAGGTAAGGGTTAATTTTACAATCTCTTTATTATCTAGGATTACTTATACATAAGATTTTACTAGGACATATTTATCATCCATGTTCATATATCATTAGAATGTATTTTAAAACATTATTACTATTATTTTAAAATTGTTTAAATAAAATTTTACCCATTTTTTATGTTATAAAATATTTTTTTGTCATTTTCATTATGAGGTACTTTGTTTGACTTTTTTAGATAAAGTATGAGAAGATTGTTTTTTAACATATATGACATGAGCGGATTTTTCCGTCGTCGTAACGCCTTATTGTATTTGAAGATTCCATTACAAGCTTAAAATATTATTTTTAATGAAAATGTTTTCTTTTAAATTTTATGTAATATTAAATAAATATTTTCAATAAAAGGGGTATATATCTAAATAAGTTTCAAATGATTTTATTAAAACATTTCACCTATGTCAAAATCTTTTATTGGATCTTATGTTTAATTGAGGTTGATATCAAATGATAAAACCTATCATATTGTATTCAAGAATTTATTAATAGTTTGAAAATGTATGTGATACTTTTATACCATTCATGGTTTATTGATAATGTATTATGATTTTGTATGAAAGTTTTAAATATGAATATTTATGTTGGTTATGTTTTACACCTTTCATAAGAGGAATTTATTGGACTTAGTATTTTAGGGGTGGGGAATTCTGTAGTTCCTCGATGCTTTAATATGTCTCATGAAACAAACTAATCAACATTTTTACCCATTTATGTATGGTATTCACATTATTCTTTGATGGTATGGTTATTATGTCCGACATTATGCATTCAATGTTTATGAAATTTGTTGCTGATATTATATGTGATTATTCATCTAGTAGAATATTCATGTGAATGAATAAATGAAATTATTTTATTAATTATTTCCTTATGGTCAAGGTTATTTTTATAAGGATTGTGTTTTAATTTTATACCTTTCCCTAAAATTTTATACTAATTTATGAAATCTTCTGCATTATTGTTTATCCTTACTGAGCATCTGAGCTCACCCATTCTTATGTTTAATTATCCCCAGGATGTGAAGCGAAATATTATGACTAACCTAAAATTATAGTCTAATATATATGATTGTTTTTAAATGGAAATACTATGTTACTTTAAATTTGATGATTTAATGTAAAACTTATGTTTGTATCTAGTTTTTTCAAGGAAATTAAACTGATCGGTCCTTTAGGATTTTATTTCTTTTGATCCTGACAATGTAATAAAATAATGCATGGGAACCAGATGTCTGGGGTCATTGAATTATAGTTAGTATCATAATAATTTTAGTAAAAACAATAGAAAAAATATTTAGAAAAATAATTTAATTAAGTAACACTACCTTAAGATATACTTTGTGGAAAGTTATAGAAGAACATCATAAAATTTTGGTAATCTAGATATTCTGTTAGTATTCGTAGAAAATGCATTAATGTCTAGATACTAAAAGTGGATGTGGTTCTAAAACATATGTACCTAGGAGTAATAACTATGACAAGATGTTCTGGGCATGACTCAGGTTAACCTGGTACATTACAATAGACCTTAATGTGCACCTTGTTTGACACTCTTGGGGGATATGCCTATGATAATTCAGATTTTCTTTTAGAACCACTATGAAGGATTAATAAGTAAATATGTCCACAAAAGAACCATTTTTATTATTATGAGATTATATATTCAAAAAAAAATTAATTTATGTTAAATATTTTAATAGTTTAGAATTATTCATTATGATTCCTAAACTAATCCAATGTATACCATTCTTTAGAAATGGTGCCTAGTGGAAGGGATGAAAATTGTATTAATAGAAGTAATCCATGTAGGAATTTACCTCCTATTAAAGGTAATTATAGTGGAGATTGAGATACAACTGGTGTTGAATAGTTTAAAACCATACTCTGATAACTGACTCAGGTTATTAACAATAACCTTACCCGTATAGAGCACCCAGATCCACAAAATTGAGGAACAATGTTAGACTGCTTCATGTGGAAACATCCTACAACATTCAATGCGAATTAAAATACATTTTTAGATGAGAAATGGATAAGTTCCTTCTAGAAAATATTTCTTACTTTGGGAATTAATGAAAGGAAAATGGTTTTCATGGAATTTTATCATCTCTTAGGAGATGCAGATCAATGGTGGTCATTAATTCAAAACATAAAGGAGGATGGAGAAGTGGAAAATATGGAATAGAGGTAGTTTAATGAATTTTTCTTAGAAAAATAATTTCCTCATGAATAACTAGAAAATATGGAAATTTAATTTCTGATACTGAGGTAAAAAGAGGATGGTAATGTGGAAAATTATGAGGCTAAATTCACAAGGTTTTCAAGGAATGCTGCAAACAATATATATAATCCAAAAAATAAGATTGATTAATTATTTGATGGGTTAAAACATTTCTTCCAATGGGAATCAGGCTTGGAATCTTTCTTATCATACGATGATATAGTATCATATGTTTTCAAGAGATAAAAGTAATTATCTAAGTATTAATAAATTAAAGGAAATCAAGATAATAAGATTGTCATTTAACACTCTCAAAAAGAAATAAGTGGAATATGGGAAAAGTTGACTTTCCACCCTACGGTAATTGTGGGAAGAAACACATTGGTGCTTTTTTAAAGGGGATGGGAGTTTGTTATAAGTGTGGAGAAAAAGGACACCAAGCCCATGATTATATGGGAACGAAATAAGATACCAAGTTTCAATGCTACAATTGTAAAAATATGAGACATTATAGAAACGGTTGTCCAATGAATCAAGGAAACTTTCCCTAGAAATTTATAAGGGAGGAAGGACAAGCTTTTTCAATCACAACTAATGATATTGAAGTTCCTAATGATTTGGTTATAGGTACCTTAATTATCTCCTGAAATTTAGCTAGATTTTTTATAATCTATATCAACACATTCATTTATATCTTCCTTGTTTGATTTAAAATTATATATTTCTAATTCACATTAATAAGGGAGTTCCCTAAGGGAAGTCTCATTGAAACAAAGATATGTCCAAACATTCCCATTATGTAATATAATCAGGCTTTATCTGCTGACTTTATCATCATATATATGGTAAAATTTGATATAATTCTTAGTATGTACTAGATATCAAAATATAATGTGAAAATTGATTTTAAGAATAATGAAGTTATGATTTGTGGGGAAGATGTTGAATCAATTTTCATCATGACATAAACTTCATCATCTGATTCTTAACTAGACCCACCTTCTGTTGCTCTTCTAAATGAAATTATTAGAGAAAAAGATAAGATAAAACCTACTAATAATCACTTTTAGGATGTAACTTTTGTATAAGAATATATTTATGTATTTCTATAAAACATACCTAGACATCATCTAGAGTGGGGAGTTGAGTTTTCAATTAACTAAATACCTGAAGTAAGACCAATATCAAATAATACTTATCGAATGACCACAATTGAATTAGTAGAGCCGAATAATCAACTATTGGAGTTGAGAAATAAGGGATTTATTCACCCTAGTGTTTCCCAATGGGGATCCCTAATTATTTTTATTAAGAAGAAATATGGGTCAATGATGTTGTGCATTGACTATAGAGAAATCAATGAAATTACAATAAAGAACAAGTATCCTCTATCTCACATAGATGGTTTGTTTGATCAACTTTATGGTGCTCAATTTTTTTAATGATTGACCTTTATTCTAGATATAATAAATTGGGTGTAAGGAAGGAATATATTCAGAAGATAATATTCTGAACTGGGTATAGACATTATGAGTTTATAGTAGTTTCATTTGGACTAACTAATGCACCATTTTTGTTCATGGATCTAATGAATAGAGTGTTAAAGGAATATCTTGATGATTTTTTCATGGTATTTATTGATGATATCTTGGTATACTCCAAAATCAACTAATACCATGAGATCTAGTTAAGAAATGTTCTTATGACTCTTGGAAGAAATGATCTATATGAGAAATTTAGAATTCTTGAATTCCAGATTCAAGAAATTTCTTTCCTTTTCCATATTATCTCGAAGGATTGAATCTCTATGGATCTTATAAATAAAAATGCAATACAATAATGGCCATCACCAATGATCATAACCTAGTTACACAATATTATTAGTTTAGTAGGTTACTATTGGCGTTTCGTCCAAAATATTGTCTGATTGGCAAACCCATTTACCAATCACACACATAAATGGGTTCAATTCATTTCGAAAAAAGAGTCTGAAGATTTTATGAATTATTTAGGAGAATATTAGTTAATTATCCTATTTTGACTTTACCATCAGGAAATGACAGGTTTGTGATTTAAAGTGATTCATCATTGAAATGAATCAGTTTTGTTCTTATGAAAAATGATAGAGTTATTTATTATGCATCAAGGAAATTAAAAAATCATGAATAAAAAAAGACATATCATGATCTTGAGTTAGCTGAAGTAATATTTTCTCTGAAGATTTGGAGAAAGTATCTCTACGGTGAAGGATGTGAGATATATACTGATCACAAGAGTTTGTAATATCTTTTCTCACAAAAAGAAATCAACATGAGACAAAGGAGATGGATCATCTATTCAAGGATTATGATTTCACAATAAACTACCACCAAGAGAAGGAAAATAAGATATAAAATGATTTGAGTTGGAAAGACCATGGATTTATGAACAAAATGGGAGTTGAAAGGGATCCAATGTTTATGGATCTAGTAAAGATGGATGTGGGAATTATCTTGGAAGGTGAAAATCGCTAATTTTTAAATGATTTCCAAAGAATATTTACTATAAAAGATTAAATTTTCTCAGTATGATAATGATGATCTTCTAAAGAAAATTGATGTTTTAAATGATGGGACATTGATTAACTTTGAATATGAAGATGGTATTTTTAAATTTGGGAAGATGGATTGTGTTCCCTCTATACCTGAGCTAAAAAGGGAATTATTTGATGATGCACATAGATCCAATTTCTCTATAAACCCTAGTAGCATTAATATGTATAGATATTTGAGGGAACATTTTTTGTGGGAGAACATGAAGAGGGACATTGCTGATTATGTGTCGAGATGTTTTTTTTCAATAGGTAAAGGATAAAAAACAACATCCTAGAGGATTCATGCAACCTTTTCCAATACCTATGTGGAAATGGGGTGATATTACGATGGACTTTGTCTTGGGGTTACCAATGAATCCTATAAGAAATGGTGTGATGTGGTTTATAGATGATCTTCTTACCAACTCAACGCATTTTCTTTATATAAGATAAGATTTACAACTTCAACGTTTATCATGGATTTTCATTAATGAGGTTATAATACTTCATGGTGTACCCCTTTCAATTATTTCTAACTATGATCCCCATTTTATATCATGATTCTAGAAAATTCTTCCAAAGGCCCAAGATATAGAGCTTCATTTGATCACTGTCTAACACCCTCAAACTGATGGAAAATCACAAAGGACTATTAAAACTTTTGAAGACATGTTTTGATCTTTCTAACTTAACTTTCATGGTTTTTCGGATCTATATTTACCTCTAGTAGAATTTTTCTATAATAATTGCTTGCATTCAAGTATTTATATACCACCAAAAGAAGTGTTATATGGAAAGAGATATCATACACCTATATGTTGGGATGATGTTGGGGAAATAAAACTCATAGGCCTAGAACTTGTTGAAAAAACAACAGTAAAGGTAAAGACTATTATCCCCCATATAAAATTAGCTCAAAGTAGAAAAAATAGCTACATCTATTATTGAAGGAAGGATTTAGAGTTTCTAGTGGGAGATCATGTTTTCATGAAGGTATCTCCATAGAAGGGTATAATAATATTTGATAATAAAGGTATGTTAAGTCCTAAGTACATTAAAACTTTTGAAATTCTGGAATGAATTGGATTTGTATCTTAACATTTAGGAAAGACACTAAGTCTTTCCAATGGTCATGATTTTTTCTATTTCTCACTGTTATGGAAATAAATTCCCAAACCAATGCATATACTCACCTATGAAGAAGTATAATTGGAACCTGATATATCTTACTATGAATAACCTATCGAGATTCATATCACTAGAGAACATGTGTTGAGGAATCAGATGACATGACTAGTAATTGATCTTCAGAGAAACCATAAAATGAAAGAGGCGACTTGGGAACCTGAAGAACATATGATGAAGAGCCACCCAAGACATTTTATGAAGTGATATTATAGAAATATTGATGGTGAAATTCTTAAATTGTGGAATAATTTAACACCCCAAGCTTCTACAATATGTTTACTTTTATATAATTCAATACCTTGCACTATACGCAACACTAACTTCGAGTGCACCATGATCTATCAAACATGCCGTTTAAAAAGTGGTTATAAATTGTATTAACCACATTATGAAATTTATAATTTTTATTTTTCAAAATAGACTTCACTTTAGAATTTGAAATATCAAAATTATCTTTTCATGTAATTTTGGTATTTTTCTGAAAAGATTTAATTCTTGATGAATAGTGAAAAATACTACATTATTATTAAAAACAAAATTTTTTATTTAAATAGTTATTATACATCATATTTATCTTAAATTAATAAATTGATAAATAATATTTATATTAACCCAATTTAGGAAACTAGAATATTTTTTATAATAAAATTATATGTAAATATTTATTAAACTTTTGAAAGTCTTTTTTCCCTATTTCCCGCCACATCTGCATAATTAACATTAAACACAACTGTCCTATTTCTATGAATTTAATTTATAAAAAAAATAAATGGTTGTAATTAGTATGAAATTTTTGATTTAATATGATCAAATTTATTTTTTGTGAATAGTAACTTCAGAAAAGTTTTATTTATTTACCTCGGTTAAGGGTAAGTTGAGTAATTAAAGGTAATAATAATATTATAAAACTACACTAACACATGTAAAAATCATATTGGATGGATAATTTCTATTTTTATTACTAATTTTTAAAATGGAATAATTTAATGGATACTTTTCCATGAATATGACATAGATATTATAAAAATCAAAGAATGTGACAAAATGTCACACTCTCATTTTATATAAGTATATTAATTTTAATATATGAATAACTAGAAGATAAAATTGATTTTAAATATTCCCTAGAAAGATAAAATAATTTCATACATAATATTAATTTATTTATAATTTTAGAGATTAAATAATTACTGTTAATGATGACACAATAATGACGAAGAAATTAATTTATTAATAGAAATATCAAATAAATGGTATTAAAAATATTAAAATAAATATAATTTGAATTAAATAATGTTATACAAGAATTTAATAGGTTAATATGACATTTTATAAGTATATTAAATTGTTTTATTATAAGTTATATTTCTTTTTGTATTTTAATTTAAGTCAATGCAATGAATAGTGTCAAAATTGAGACTATTGATATTTTATAAAACATTTTATTAAATAAATTAAAATCATAAAAATATTCACAATGAAAAATTGATAATAATAAGATCTAAAATATCATAAATTTTCCATTTATGGAAAATTTAAACTATATAATTAAATATTTATAACATTTTAATATTTAGAATATTATTACCAAAATTAATATTTAATAGATTAATTACGGATAATTCAAAATTATAAGGATCAAAATAAAATCCAAGCATGTATAAATTTTATTGGTTGAGAGGAGTTATATTTATCCCCACATTAGCTTGAAAATAACCCACTTTGGAGTAATTTGAAATCAAAAATCAATTTATATTAAATTAATAGTTTTGAGATTCCAAAAGTGCCCCTCCCCTCTCATATAAAAGGGCACCTCTCTTTCTCTATTATTCGCACCTATAAATCCATTTGAATTTGAAAAACCATACTAATGTTCCTCCCAACATCCATTACATCATCCTAGATTCCAAACTTTTGGAATAAATTCAACTTATGTTGTCCTTTTGTGAAAATAAAAAGGAGACACTTGAAGAAGAGGTAATTATTTACCATCTCTTTCAAAGTTATTTTATTCTTTTACAACTTTTTCCAAACAAAATTCCATAATAAGGTAATAAATATATAATAGAATATATAATTATATTTTTTTATGTTTTTGTACAACCATATTCCTCCTTTTACACATCCTATGAAAAACAATATCCCCAAGCGTGTGTGCATGTGGCTTACCTTCTCCACATCGTGGTGTAAACAGTTTTTCATGTATACATTATTTAGATGTGTATAATGATGAATATAAAGGATTTAAATAATAAATATTCCAAGATATTTATACATTACAAATTTTATTCCATATAAATCCTTAACCTTTACCATTATAGAATGATATCATCGCTCGTGTGTATGTAGGACCAACCATCACTACAATGCAATGAGATTCATCCTCCATTAAAACCATTTAACAATGATTATAAAAATATATATAATGAATAAATATAATATTTATGAACTTAATATAATTTTGGTTATGAATAATACATATACTATGCATAAGAAATAATACTTAAGTTATAAAATAAACATAAGAAAATGAATCAGTTCACACCCAAAATAATGATAATAATGAAATATTTTTAAGAAAATGATACCAGAGGATCATATATAACATAGTAAATAATGGATATAGTTTTGGTATAAATTTATAACATTATCTAACCATTATAAAGAAGGTTATCACACCCTTGACTAATTCATAGTACGAGGTAAGGGTTAATTTCACAATCTCTTTATTATTCGAGATTGCTTTTATGTAAGAATTTACTGGAAAATATTTATCATCCATGTCCATATTTCTTATGAATGTTTTTAAAAAACTCTATTAATATTATTTTATAATTTATTAAAGACATTTTTACCCTTTTTATATTTTATAAAAGTAATATTTTTATCATTTTCATTATGAGGTACTTTGTATGAATTTTTTCGACAAATTATGAGAAGAATGTTTTTTAACTTATATTATGTGAGTGGATTTTTCTATCATTGTGATGCCTTATCATATTTGAAGATTAATTTACAATATTACAAAATTATTTTCAATGAAATTATTTTCTTTTAAATTTTATGTCATTTTAAATAACTATTTTCAATAGAAGGGGTATTTCTCTAAAGAAGTTTATAATGATTTCATTAAAAAAAATTCATCTATATCAACATCCTTTATTGGATAATATGTTTAATTGAGTTTGATTTCAGGTGATACAACCGATAATATTGTATTTAAGGGTTTATTAATAGTTTTAATGTGGATGTTATAATTTTATACCCCTCATGGTTTATGAATAATGTATGAATATTTCATATGCTAGTTTTAAATAAGAATCTTTATGTTGGTTATGTTTTAATGCTTTTATAATAGGAATGCATTAGAATTAGTAAGAAATAGACGAGACCTGCTATAACCCTTTGATACATCAGTAAGTATAATGAGACAAGATAGTTTGGGCTTTTACCCATTTATGTATGGTCTTGTCATGAGGCCTCGACATTATGGTTATGATATACAACATTATACATTCTCACCTTATAATATTAGTTGTTGATATTACATGTGACTGTTCAGCTGGTAGAATATCCATGTTAATGTTTAAATGGAGTTATTTTGTTAATTATTCCTATATTATGCTCGATATTATTTTTAAAATACATGTGTTTCATTTTTATATATTTCCTTAAAATGTAATGCTTATTTAAGATAGCTTCCGCTATATTATTTATCCATACAGAGCATTTAAGCTCATCCCTTTCTTCTATTTCATTTTCCCTAGGATGCGAAGAGGTACATTATGAATGACATGTTGGGATAGTTTAAGAAATTTTATTGTTTTGAATGAAAATACTATGTAACTTCCCATTTCATGCTGTAAAGTAAAATTTATATTTTTATCTAGTTTCTTCAAGTCTACAAAAATGTTCGGTCCTTCAGGATTTGAATTCTTGTGATTATGTCTTTGTAATAAAATAATGCACCAGCTCCAGTCATTTCGGGGCGATTAATTATAGTTATTTTATAATTAAAGAAGTATAAGTATTTCATAAATATAATATATAAACATTAAACCCATCATATTACACATCTATAAAATATGATGATGAAAAAATATTTAAATTGCAACATGGAGAGGGTAAGTCATATGTATGCATGAGTGGTTTTTTCACTTCTCGTTTAATGGGAATGAGGGTGTAATTTTTTTTCATAATAATAGTAAAACTTCAGAATATTCAGGATAATAAATTCATTAACTTATTAGAAATACAATATATTTATTTGAGTTAATGAATAGTAGAAAAGAAAGTTATTGGTTAAGATGATTAACTCATTTTGGGAATTAATATGTAGATCTCCTCTAAAGGGCTCTAGGGTTGGACTTTTGAGAAGACCAAAACCACTATGATATGTATAGATATTTTTATAATGTTATTTTTTAGATTTTATTTTATCTATAAGAATAAAAGTGGGGAAAGTAATTGAGTGAGAAGGTTCTCTTTTAATAATTGAGGTGATGGGTACTTTTGTAATTTAACAAAATATTAAATTATAATAAATTAATTCTCAATAAGAATGCATCAAAATGGACCTAGATTCAAATATAAGGTTATATAGGGATGTTATAAAATAATATAATATAATTTATACAAGTTTGGGTGTAATTTTAAGCCTTATCATTTTGATTTACCCTTAGTCAACCTCTTTTAATTTTAACTGTGGTAACAACTTTTTTTAATATTAAATGTTGTAATTTTTACATAAATGATGAAAATCGAACCATAAATGGAAATGTCTGATATTTTATACCATATAATAACCACATTGTATTATTTAAATATTTTTATTACTTTTAAATTATTTAATAAAATGTTATTTATGTAAAATATCTGTATTGTTAATTTTGACATAGTCATTTTAGTTTGAATTAAAATAAATAAAAACAAAGTCGGAATTAAAATATTTTTTAAACAACAAAAATATTTCATATTATACTATTATATTAATTTAATAATATAAATTACTCAAATTATACTAGTTTTAATATATTTCATATCATTTATTTTATTTTCCAATTAATTGAAAAATTAATGTTTTCATATTATGTAAGAATTTAATGAAATTATATAATATCTAAAAATTAGGAAAAAAATTCCATCATGGATATAATTTCATTATGCATAAAATAGATATTAATATTCATTAATAACTAATTTTTTCCAATGTGAATAGATAATGGATATTAAAAATAAAGAGAGTGACACTTGGTAACTTTCTTTGATTTAAATAATATATAAGTCATTTTCCTAGAAATTTTTTCATTAAAAAACTCAATTTCAAGAATAAGGTGTTAAGAGTATAATTATTTTTATACAATAAGAATTTTGATGAATAATTATGGCCTTATAAATAATTTTAAATCTAGATTAAACATGTTTACTCAAAACCGGTATCATAAATTTTACTACAGTTACTATTCATATTGACAAAAAATAAAAGGGGCCAATTAAAAAAAATTAAACCCTTTAATATAAATATGTTATTAATTTATAAAATTAATTACCTATAATTGGGTAAATTAACTTTAAATTAAGTGAACAAAATGTGACAAAAAGTAATTTTTAGAAAAAATACATTTTTAGCATTAAATTCTATTTATTCTTATCCCATGCCTAGAAAGATATTTTTTGAATGTTTAAAAAATTTTATTAAGTAAAAAATATATAAATTTTATTAAAATAATTCATCAATAGGGATTAATTTAATTTATTAAAATACATTACATGGATAAAACCCATTTTTTAGAAATGCATATCTTTTTATTTCAAATATTTTATTACTAATATTTATAATCAATTGATAACAAATGGATTAATTTTATACATATATACCCATAACTTTTTAATAATTCAATAATTCTTATTCATACCCAAAAATAAAATGGATAGGTGATAACTTTCATTTTAAATAATACCATTTTAGTGGTATAACAATGTTTATATAAACTTGGTGTTGCATGAAACACATGTTATCAAGGACATTAAATTTAGTTGAAAAACATATTTTATAAAATATGTAGGTGTTACATTCTAATCCATATAAAATGAATTTATCAATTAAAATTCATCACTATAATACAAATAGATGAGGATAATTCTATCTCATTACATCCTTAGCTTCCTATATTGCTTCCTTGAATTGGTTGTTTCACCACAAAATATTGATTGGTTTTGTGGTTTTGTTTTGTAGAACATTCTCTATGTGATCCATAATATCTACAAGTTTTTCTTAATAATAATGATGTTGGACTAATATTATGAACTATGAGTTTAGTAAATGTGACAGATTAAGTATGTACTTATTTATGAGAGATATAAAGAACACATTATGAATTTGAGATAGATTCAGTAGAATCACAAATTGATACACTACCTTAATAATAAAATAATTTATTTTTTTAAGGAATGATATACCTAGATATTATAATTCCATTATTTAAAAATATCACCACTCACTTTTAGGTAGATATTCATAGAAATACATTTTCACCAAATTCAAAAATTATTTATTTCTGATGATTGGAAACATAACGTTTTTGTTTACTCTTGTATGTTCTTATGTGTTGTTTAATAGATATAACTCTATCTAAAAATTCCATATCTTGTTTAGTTCCCAATATCATTATTTATATATCTTTATTATAACATGTTGGATTTCTTCACTTCCTTCGATTGAGGTATTTAGAAGGATCCATCTTAATGATGGAGTGAAATCTATTATTGTATGAAATTTACACCAAAGAGAGTTGTTGATCCTAAATACCATCAAAATACATTGAGAAATCTCCCAACATGCATTATAGATCTTTAATAGTCATCCTATACAAAAAATATATCATAGGATGATAAGTAGTGCTGAAACATAACTCTATATCAATATCCTACTAAATACTTCTCCAAAAAATTAAGGTAAACCTCATATCCCAATTAGATACAATTTATAGTGGAACACCAAGTAATATTACCACTTCCTTAATGTATAACTGAGTAAGTTGTAAAGAGGGAACCATTATCTCATATTGATGAAGTGTTCTGTATTTTTGAGATGATAAAATACAAAACATTTATCATTTTTCCTTTAAAATTTTTTGGGGTGTCTGTCCACAAAATCCATAGTGATGTATTCCCATTTTTATTCAGGTATACGTAATGTGTGAGACACCCCTATAGACTTAAGTTTCTCCACATTATCTTACTAAAAAAACAATTACTAAGAAGCATAGTATAAAATATATCTCTTCGTTACATCCCTCTAGAAATACTCTTTCAAATATCTATAAATATTTATACTTCTAGGATGAATAGAGGATGAAGAATTATGAGCTTTATCCATTTGATCCTTCTTCAAGAATGGTTCTTAAGGTACACATACATGGTTACTTAAAATTATTATTCCATCATAATCAAGGTCAAATTTTGGAAAATGTATCACACTCTTTTTCATCTCTACAAATTCCTTCAACACATGATTAATCTTCACCTGAATAAATGGTTGTAGACTCATTTGATCCTAATAAGATTTCTCCCCTTCCTCTAATAGTTACAGATCTATCCTTTGAAAATCCATAAATATTGGATCCACTATGACCCTTATCATAGATAATTAGGCATGATCATTTGGACATATATAATCTTCCTCCTTATTTACTTTCCTATGGTGTTAATGATTTTATCGATCATAAGATTTGATTATTTCCATCCATCTTCTATTGCTGAAGTTCAGTAAATTTTGAGTTAAAATACACTCCAAACTTTTTTATCAGTATATATGTCTAACATTTTGTCATAGATATATTTCTTTCATATCTTTAAAAAAATTACCACGGTAAACTCAAAATTAGTGGTTAAGTAATTTTTCTAAGAGACCATCATTTATCGTGAGGTATAAGATACAACCATATAATTTTGTATGAGGAGGAATAAAAATAAATTATTAAATGAAACATTATATATTACAAAAACTTCTCCACTACATGGTAGTGTAAGTACATGGGAGATGATTATCATTCTATTTAGTTCCTTAAAACATCATGGACATTCATCAATCTTAAGGAACTTATATCCCTTATAAGTTAACATGGTGAGTGGATTTGATATCCATGAAATATTCTCCCTAAAGAGATGATAATATCAAGACAAATCATGAAAAATATGGATCTCAGTCATAGTGGTTGGTTTGGGCCAATGTTCAATAACTTCTCCCATTTAAGGTTCGACTAATATACCCTCTCTGGATATTATATGAACCAAGAATAAAACTCTACATATCAAAAATTCACTCATTTTAAATTTTTTATAAAGATTCAGCTTCCTAAGGGTCTTTGACACAGTCCTCATCTAATATTAATTATCTTCATTACTAATTGAATATATAATAATATCATCAATAAATATTTCCTCAAACTAGTTATGGTAATCTATAAGTAATATATTCATTGAATCCATGATGATATCATGGTAATAAGCAAGACTAAAAGGAATCACTATAAACAAATATTGTTCATACCTTTTATAAAATGTTGTCTCGCTTATATCCCCATTATGGACCATAAATTGAAAATATCCATATTGAAGAACATTCTTATAAAATTATTGTGCTTGCATAGTTGATCAAATAATTAATCAATACAGGGTAAATGATACATTTTCTTGATAGAAATCATGTTATGTTTCTGATAATCAACATAATTCCACATTGATCCATCTTTCTTCTTAATAAATAGAACAGGTGCACATTAAGGTGATACACTTGATTGAATGGGTAATTTTTCAAAATTATAATGGAGTTTATTTTCAATGCTTCAACTCAATTGGTGCCATTCTATATAGAGTATTGGAAATAAGTGTGGCACCATGTATGTATTCTTTTGAAAACTGAACATCATAATTAAATGGAAGACTAGGAAACTACTCTAGAATGATATTAATAAAGTAATAGGAAATAGTTATATCTTTGATATTGAGTTTATCCATAATCATCTAAGTCAAAAACAAATTTTTAATAGTAATCATGACCCATACAATGGATGTACTTTCAATTTCAATTTTATCTATGTCATCACATTGATAGAGGACCAATGGTTGGTTCAGAATATGAAATGTAACTTACCTCCCTTTAAAATTTATATAGGATTAATATAAATAAATATAACCAATTCCTAAAATTGAATCATATTCAACTAGAGGAAGAATGAAAATATTTATCAGAAACACATTCTTTCAAACATCAATCAGAGAAGAATTTGAGAATTGATATGTGATCATCATACCATTAGAGGTTTTTACTGCTTACTCTACATCTACTTTTCAGGATGGTATTGTGATACCAATATAAAATTAATTATATCTAAAGAGTGAGTAGATATAGAATTAAATAATAAATTTTCAATTCTAGAGTGGATGGTAAGTGTACCTTTCACCACATCATTATCATACCCCTCGTCAAAGATAATGATTGCATGTGATTTCCCTTTGTCTCTTGGTTTAAGATGTTTTTGACATTGATCATCATCATTGACCTATAGATTTTGTAATTGTTTCATATAATTCCCATAATCCTTACATTTAAAACACCAGAGTGTATGTGGTTCATTATATGGAGCTTTCTCTCTATTCATGAAATTAACTAACTTCTTCCAATCAATTCATCATTCGATTGTCCAATAAACTTCCTTTATACACTTAAAACATTTAACAACTCCCTTGATAAATTTTTCCCATGTTTTGTTCCAAACTTAGAGAATATATGAAACCTCATATTCTTTTATCCATGGTTTTTATAATAGTTGTTTTTTGTAAATTTTTCTTTTCTTATTAAATACATGATAATGATGGATAATTCTAATCTCCATCTCCACCTTGAGAGATCATCGAACAATTTTATCATATCTATTTTAGTACCTTATGGATAAAACCCATTAGTGACTTTGTTTTATGCCACTAAATAATCCATAAACTTAATTTTAATTTTGTATGATATTACATGAAGCATACCTCACATGTCTTGTGAAATTTCATTATAAGTAAAAATAGATGCATCATCCTTCTATTTTAAATCATGGAATTATTTCTCCATTTTCATACAAAGAAAATAAGGAAAGAACTTATTGAAAAATAAGATTTTAAATTCTTACCATGCGATAGATTCAATTTTTTCTTGTTCAATCATGTTATTGATATGAGTCTTCCATTTATATGATTCACTATCAAAATAATAAATAGAAAAAATAACTTTCTCATTTGTTGAACATTGAATAAATGAAAATATATTTTCAGTTGTTTGGATCCATTCCTCATTGACTGGTGGATATGTGGACCCACTAAAAGAAAGAGGATTTTTCTTCATGAATGAATAAATATAATGTTGCTACATCCTTTTCTAATTTGGAATATTAGTATGATCAATAGATTGATAAATTTGTTTCTAAAAAACAAAAATATTTTTCAATAAAATATCCATAACATTAGGTTTCTAAAGAGGAAATCATTTCATTATTTGTAACATTTACCATTAACGCAATTACATAAGGTTTTATCCATTTACAAAAACCAAAATTTACAGTGTGAGAAATAATAATCATGGTGGGAAACCAAGAAATCATGAAAAAACATTTATGGGATTTCAAAATCAAGAAAACCTCTTCTATGAAATTGTAGGTATAACTTGGGTTATTCATTATCAAATCATTAGGATTTTATATTATTCATTTAATTATACCTAGGGTTATTACTAACATTTTCTCCTCATAGCATCCAATGGTTAACGAAACTATTCTCTGATACCAACTACAAAAACAATTATTTTCAAACATAAATATTACATCATAACAGATGAATATTCATTATATAACATTTCAATCCACACCAGGTCTAATTCCTTTGGAAACATGGAAATATAAAAAAATTGGTTCATAAAATATCTACAATATCTCCCTCTTATTTCTTCATAAATACTACTATTTTTTGACATATCATACTTAATACCATTATTCATTTCATGGGGAAAGGAAATATAAGAAAAGGGTGAGCTAAGATGCTCAGTGAGGGTAAAAAGGTGAGATATTGATGATTACATAAGAATAACATGAACATAAGGGAATAAGAACATGAACATAACATTTTAAAATTACACACTGCATATCCATATCATTATCATGAGTTATGGAATAAATACTACTATTTGATAATATTTGAATCATAAAGGAATCAATAAACATGATCCATTAGAACATAATTTTATAAAAACACATCGAATTATTGCATTCACATAAGAATAGAAAATTATTTCCTTAGTAGGAAAGACTAATTTCCATGAATATCATAGTGAAATAGGTTCAGTTTCAAAACCATCGTAGTTGTCAATGTTCACTCCCAAGATTGTAATAGTGGAAAAAAATTTAGTAGTGGAAAATTTCCTTTACTAACTTTGGTTCACTATCCATTAAAGTCAAGATAATCTCATGTGATACCAATGCTTACCCAATTAATTGGGGGAAGATATATGTCCCACCCATCACATAACTAAAATAATACATATTTTTTCCACAAGATCATAAATCATTCATCATATCAAAACCCATAAATGGAAATGGGTTTCACAATCAATTTATAAAAGCATAAACTGTGGAAATGAAATGGTTTGATAAGCATATTTTTTCATAAAAATAAACCATAGATAGGAACAATAAGAATAGTATCCTTGTATAATATCACAATTAAATATTATGTAACATAAAAGGATGTCATATTAGATGGAAAATAATTTTTAAATATCAATTGGAATAATTATTTATAAAAATAACATTTCTATTTTGAAATCACTTCTTATTTAAAAGGTGCACACTTGTGAAGGAAATAAAATTATTTGAATACAAAACATATAAAAATGTAGATAAATCTTAATATAAAATATTATTTATGATGGTGGGATAATATATTCATTCTATATATGTTACAAAATATTCCTTCAATATTTTTTTAAAAAAACTAACAATGTAAATCTTATGAAAAATGACAAGAATATTTATTTCAAACCATTTTTTTAAAATTAAAAAATGGTTAAAAATGAAAATAAACAATCATAGGATAATTAAAAATTCATTTTTTTATAATTTTTTTAGAAAAAAAGGATATGTAAGATAAATATTCCCCATAAATACTTAAACATAAAAAATATTAAATATTGATGATTTTTTGAAATAAAACCCTTACCTTGAGTTCACCTTTCTTCGAATGCACTCTATCCTTCTATAAAATAAAAATATATTTATATAGTTCTATAAAATGTAACTTTAATACTTATAATATCATATTTTCCTCCTTTATAACATTTCAGCATCCCATTTTATAAATAATTATTTATTAAAATTATTATTACTAGGTGTTAACGGTTTTTTTATCATAAATATTCCATCTGGGTAATTCATGTACTTGTAAATTTATATTGATTACATACTCTAATGAATATTAAAAATTATATAAATATAATATATATTCATTATATACATATTTATATTCCTCCATAAGAAATAGATATAGAAAAATAATTTATACCGTTAATGAAGATGGTAGGTCGTACGTATGCATGAATGTTATTTTCATTTCTCAAAAGATCAAACAAAAGAATGGTAAATATTAATTAAAATATATATCATAATTATTATATTATATATATCATATATACTCATAAAATTATCCCTTATTACCTTCTGATTAAAATATAAATGAAAAATGAATCACATCGCTTCATGGTGGTGGTATTTCACACATACGCATGGGCGATGTTATCATTTTCCAAAGGATTTAATGGTAAGTAGGTTGATGTGATAATAGAATTATAGAATTATAATAATTTCATAAATAAAATATATAAAAATTAAACCCATCATAATACACATCCATAAAATATGGTGATGAAAAAAGAATTGTATTGTTATGTAGAAACGTTAAGTTGTTTGTACACACAAGAAATACTTTCACTTATAATTTAACAGGGACGAGTGTTTATAATGTTGTTCTAATAAAAATAATAACACTTAATAATATTTATTATAATTTTTTTTTGTTTTATTATGAATACCACAGATTTATATGACATAAATAATAATAGAAAATAAAGTGTTCAGTTTGGTTGATTAAATATTCTTCATAACAACTCCTTTAGATATAATCTATTGAGATCGAGGGTTAGTCTTTTGAGTATAAAAAATTTCAAGTTTTAGAACAGGTATGTTTAGAAATGGAAACATCAATTTTAGATTAATCTAGAAGGATAAAAGTGGTGTAAATAAATGAGTAGGAGGTTCCCTTTAAAAAATTTTGTGAGAGGCACTTTTTAAATTTCTCAAAAGATTAAATTATAATAAATTAATTCTCACCGAAAATACCACCAAATGGCCATGGATTATAAGATAAGCTAATATAGGGTTGTAATCCCATAAAATAATATATTTTAGACATGTTATTTTTTTAATTTTAAACCTTATCATTTTGACTAACCATTAGTTAACCTTTTTTAATTTTAACTATGGTAACAACATTTTTTTACATTAAAGGTTTTAATTTTTAACTTATAAGGTGATAATTGAACCATAAATGGCCAATTTATGAAGTTTTATACGATATAATAACCATGATTTCTAATTTATATAATTTTTTATTTCTAGATAATATAATAAAAAATTATTTTGGTAAAATATCATTATTGACAATTTGGACACTATTCTTTGAAGTTGACTAAAAATATGCAAAGAAAATGTTTTAATTACAGTATAATATTTTAACACAACACTAATATGTCATATTATCCAATTAAATTATTTTAAAACTATAAGTTACTCATATTATACTACTTATAATATATTTAATATTAATTATTTTTTCCATTAATTGAATAAATATAGTTTTGGCGTTGTGTAAGAATTTAGTTTCATTATATAATAGCTAAAAATATGAAATAAATTTCAATAAAGGATATAATTTAGTTAATCACAAAATGTAAATAATTATTCATTCGTAAATTATTTTTTTCATATATTAACACATTAATGATATTAAAAACATTGAGATTTACATTTTGTAACTTTCATTGAGTTAAATAATATGTAAGTCCTTTTCATTACAACATATACATTATACAACTCAATTTCAAGAATAATGTGTTAAGGGACTATTTCATTTCATCCTATAAGAATTATGATGAATAATTATGGATTTATCACTAATATTTAATCTAGATTAACCCAATTTACTCTTTACTGAGGTGGTAAATTTTACCATGGTTACTATTCATATTGACTGAAAATAAAAGGGCTCTATTTAAAAAATTTAAACCATATAATTCAAAATATTTAATAAATTTTATCTAATTAAATACCTATAAAATGATAAGATAATTTTAAATTACATTCATAAAATGAGAAAATAGCATACTTTTAGAGAAAAAATCATTTTTAAGAATAAAATAAGAATTATTCTTATCCTATTCATAGAGATATAATTTCTGAATTTTTGATAAATAATATCAAGTAAATAATATATAAATTTCATTAATATAATTCTAAAATATGAATTAATTTAATTTATAAAAATACAATTCATGCATAAAAACAATAATTTTAAAGAAATATTAATTTTTCTTTGAAATGATTTTTTATTTTCATTTATAATAAATTGAAAACCAAAGAATTACTTTTTAAATATATAACAATAATTGTTTAATAATTTAATATGTCTTATATATACCCACTAATCCAATAAAAATGGGATAGTTATAATTTTAAATAATAATATTTTTATAGTATATCATGATATGTTTCAACTCAATTTTGTGTGTAACACTAGCTATCAAAGATATTGAATTTATTTAAAAACAATAATTCCTAATATATCGAGGTGTTGTACCTTGGTTCCATAACTCAATAGAGAAATAGGTACGAAATGCTCCTAGAGTATCCCACACTGGTTCCTTAGTTAAATTATATATATACATGAATAAACAACATACGCGATGTACATTATCCTCTTGAAACCAGTCATCACATAACACATGGGTTGGCTTCCCCCCAATCCCGATACATATAACATGGGTCGACCTCTCATACACAAGACCTATCATTTCCACAATATCCCAATTAGGCTCAAATTGATCAAGTTAGTTTTTAAGGTGGCACTCAATGTCACCACTACACATTCCCAAACTAACCATATCGAGGTTCAAATCATTGTGGAACCCTTTATCCCCCTATGTCACATCATAACACACAAAACATATAGGATTCTACTGATATCAATCCCATATCTTGGCAAAAAACCAACCAGTTAGAAGGTATAATATCCATTAAACTCATTTTAATCATCACACAACCACATAGGCTTCATGGTAAAGGTATCATAACATTTCTCTAAAGATATGGAAAAAGACCTATTTCAATTCCTAAGGTCTTCCAAGGTTGTTCCTCAGATTCCAAACCTATATATTTAACATACCTATGGAATGGCCACCCTAGAACCCATAAGCCACCGGGGAAGGAACACTCACCCCATACTCACCTCATTCATCCCAATGGAATCAAGGCATCTCAAGGGTCCTCTAATACCCCATGATTTTATAATATATTTATCTTTAAATAAATTTGATTTCATTAATTACTTGTGATATATGAAACATCTAGGTTTAACAAACCAAATTATACTATTAAAATATTATTATTTAAATGATTTGTTTTTAGCATAATAATTGAATTGTTTGGTATAAGTTGGATTAAAAAAATTATAAAATACATATAATGGTCGTAATAAATAAAAATTTATTGATTAATTCTTATAAAATAAGAAAACAAAATTTTTGTAAAGGTAATTTATGCTTCAAGAATATGTTTTCTTCATAAATAAATTTTATTAATTTTTGTACAAGGAGAATATAATTACTATATAAATCTGTTAGTGATTTTATATTATATAAATTGATACAATTTTTTATTTCATTATATAAAAATTATATTTAAGTGCAATTTTCAATTTTTTTTGAAAAGATTAGGGTTTTAGTGAAAATATCAATTTTTAAAAACTATCATTTTTATTTATTAAATTATGTAATTTAAAGTTTGATTATATTTATTTGGGTAAAAAATTATTTTAATGCTTAAAAAACTTTTTTTCTTTTAAAAAAAGTTCTTATGTGCATAATGTGTTCCCATTTTAATTAATTAAAATAAAAAATAAAAAATAATTAATTAAATTAAATTTATATTATATATATATTTCTACATTATTTTAAGTTCATATACTTAATATTAATAGTTATAGAGTTAATGTAAAATCATATTTTCTATGAAAAATAAATTTTTTCCTGAAAACCCATCTTTCATCTCATTTGGTGAAATTATGTTAAAAATAATTGTTGAAAATTTATAAAATTATTTTAAAATATATACTTTATTATTGGAATAAAAATCTTAAAATAATCTTAGATTTTAGTTTTTAGAATGTTTTGAAAGGATTAATTTTTTAACGAATAGTGAAAAATACATATTTTTATTAAAAACTACATTTTAATTTAAAGAATTTAAAAAGTTATATATTGTTTTAAAAGGGATTAAAAGTAAAATTATTAAATTTATATTATCATTAATCCAATCTATTTTGATATAATCAATTTATATTTAATTTTATATTAATACTTTTAATACTTATGAAAACCTTTCTTTGGGAAACCACTTTTTTATCACATATATGGTTTTCAATTTTAAGTAAACTCTAGAAATTATATTAATTGGATTTGGTAAAATATATAAAATAATTTGAATTGGAATAATAAATATTATATAATAAGTCCAACTTATGTTTTGGTCAAAATGAATAATGAAATTAGTAAAAATTAATTATTGTGGTTAAGTTTAAAACAGGTTTACTAGGAGTTAAACTAACATTTTAAGAGTCAAAATGACATAACAAATTGTCCAATTACTATTTTATTGTCAAATTTAGACTTTATATAATCTATTTTTTGTGAATGAATAATATTTGAACCTTATTTGCTGTGTAAAATGTCGGTATATCTTTTTCTTTTCAAAAATTACAAGTGTATCCTCTCCCCCACTTTTAAAAGGTAATCCCCTCCCATCTCCTCTACACACATCCAAATACAATTGGTATTGCCCTTAAATACATGAATAATTTAATTAATTAAATTCCCATATTCTAAAATCCTTATTTTTATCATTAAACACTCCTCATAATAATTTTGGTGTAAACATAAAGAGGTTGCCCGAAGAAGAGGTATTGTTCTTAACTGGGCGTTTTTTTATTTATTCTTCCAAATATTTCAAATATTAATACAATATGATGATATAATTAAATTAGTTTCTAAAATAAACTTATATTTTATTATTTTAATGTAAAAACTTGTATCCATGTTATCTTTCATCAAATGGAAAATGAAACTGCCGATATTGTGTATGGCAGACTACCACCTCACGAACCGAGGTAATTTGTTTTCTATCACAACCTACAACGGGTGAATATAATTATGTATTTATAGTATATATATATATAATATTTATTAAATAATTATTCTTATTTAATATAAATATCCTATATAACTTCTTACCTTCCTATCTATTGAAAAATGATAATGTCACACATGCGTACGTGTGGATTGTCTCCTCCACAAAACGATGTGAAACGTTTTTTATTTTATTTATAAATGGAATTTAATAATGTTATATTTAACATATATATTATATATATAATATAACCATGAATATATATATATATATATATTGGAGAATTAATATTTATGTTTCTTTTATTCTATCAGTCATGAAAATGGTAACAATGTTCATGTGTACGTTTGACCTATAGTCTCTGTGAATGATGTAATTCATTTTCCTATATATGAATTTTATGGATGACTATAAAAAATTATATAATGATAATGTAACATATTTATATCATTATTATATTTTTTGTGTTGTAAATATACTCAAATTACAATTAACAAAACTACAAAATACTAATATATATAAGAAATAGTTATCACCCAAAAGAGTGATTTTAATAAAAAATTGTTTATAAATGGGTGATAAAAGGTTTATAAGTAATCATATATTTTATTAAATATATAATTATGGGGTTTCAATAGATTTATAATAAATAAATAGTTATTTTATTGGAGGTTTGACCATGTATGATGAATTTTGATAGTTGAGGTATGGGATTTTCATCGCACATTTATTTCTATTAGATACATGCCATATTCCCCAATTGTTTCTTTTGTGTAATGTATATAATTACCATTAATGTAATTTATTATTCTTATCATTAAAATTATGGTATACATATATATCCATATAAGGTAATTTAAATCATATGAATTACGATTCAAAAGTTAATAAAGTGGTAAGGGGTTATCCTCAAATTGTCTTCTTTAGGAAATATGCTTTATTATAAATATATATTATTTTATGAGGTGTAATTAATAACCTTTGATGTGTTATATAAGAGATTTAATTTTATTCATGATATTTAAATTTTCATTTTATGTTATTTATTCATTGAATTTAAGATTCAAAAGTTACCGAAGCAGTAAGTTATTTTCGTATCACTTTTATTTCGGTGGAAACCTACCATATTCGAAACATGTTTCTTGTGTATATACATCCCATTAATGTATTGTAAGGTACATATCTTGAAAATTTTGGGATATTTATATCCATAAAATTTTATTTCATTCTTGGTGCTTACAATTCATAGTTATAGAAAGTTTTAATTGTTTATCATCTCAAATGGTCTTCTTTTGGACATATGTTTTTTATACACATATATTATTTCATGAGGTTTAAGTAAATAATTTTTAAAAATTATATAAGGAATTTAATTTTATTCATAGTATTTAAAGTTTCATTTGATTTTATTATTTAATTGACATTTTTATTCAAAAGTAATCAAAGTAGAAAGGTATTTTCATCTCGCTTTTCTTTCTATGGGACACAAGCCATATTCGCTTCTTATTTCTTTTGTGCGGTGTATATACTATCTGTGAATGTATTTTTTGATTTTTATCATGAAAATTATGAAATATAAATTTCTATATAATCCTTTTTATATCATCAGGCATATGATTCAATAGTGAAAAGGTGGTAAGGGTTTTATGTTTTAATCTCATTTTGTCAGGATTGTTTATGATTAAGTTTTTGATGATGAAATATTATGTTATAACTCTTAACAAAATAACTAATTGTCTTACCCTATAGTTATTTATAGAGAATAAATTATTTTGTTTCATTTTATTCCCTTTATGTACTCATGATACCTAAAGAATAGTTTTAAGGAAAATCGACTTTAATTCACCCATTGGTTGAAAATCATTTCTCTTCTATGTGCATGTTTTTTAAAAATGATTTCAAAATTTTTTTTAATAGTAAAATATTAATTTTAAGTCATTTTTAATAATAATTTAGTTTTTAAAAAAAGTTTTAAAATGAATATTTTTTCTGTCTTTATGAAATGTGGTAGTTTTTACTTTTTACTGAATATGTTAAAGGGATGTTTGTTTTAATGTGTATAAAAAGAACTGTATTTCCCTCAATCATGACTATTTAATGACTTAAATATTTATTTATAAGGCACAAAGGTCATTATCAAATAAAATTTTTTATTTAATATTTTTTATATTTTTATTTTTTTAAATAAGTGATTTCAAAGTGGAAAGGATATTTTCCTCAAGTACTATTCCAAGTGATATTTTAAAGTCATTTTCCATATAACATGACAATAATTTATGTCACTATATATTTACTATGGATATTATCCAAGGATTCCATACTTATTATTATTTTTTGATTGTTTATTATTATGATGAATCAATGTTTATGAACCACATTCATTTTACAAGGGTTATGATCTGATGAATTGATAAAATTATTATGAAACTCATTTATTTTCCATGGGTTATGCTATGATTAAATTTTTATGAAATCTATTTCATTATGATGGGATATGATATGATTAATTGTTTATAAAACCTATTTTTTCATTTCTTATGATATGAAGAATTTTTTTTGATCTTATGGCACACATTTTTATTATTTTCATTCTATGACCCGTGGTATATGAATTATATATCTCTCTAATGCATTAGGTAAAGATTTGTATCTCATGATATAAACAATACTATAATTGGGAGAGAACCCAGTTCAATAAGGGAATTTTTCCACTACAATTGTTTTGGGAGTGAATCTTAATCAATATAATGGTTTGGGGAGTTAACCCATTCCACCAGGATAGTTTTTTCAATGAGCCTATAGTACAATGAAAATGATTTTCTATTATTATGTGTGTGATAAAAAATCTATATTTTATGCCAATGTTATGTTCTCATGGATAATTTTCTTTAATTCCTTTATTATTAATGTCTTATAAACAACCATAATTTATTCCATGACTCACATGTATTATTTATGATATACAAGGTATTGTTTTCAAATGATATGATCATGTTATCATACCCTTATGCTCCTGTTATGTTTAATTAATCATTGATATACCCCTTATTAACCATTACTAGGAATATAAGATCACCCATTCATAAGTTTTTCTTCCACATGTAGTAAAGAAATCTATTTTTATGACATACCAAAGAAGGGTTCTTGTTAGGAAGAACTTACTGGGAGATGATGTAGTTTAATTATGAAACATTTCTTAATGTATCAACATTTCCAAAGATACTAGTCCTATACAATTCAGGAATGGGATGTCATGTTATAGAATAAATATTCATCTAAAATGATTCAATATATATGTATGGGTAGTATTGGCTACTATAGATGGTATCACAACAAGGTTTAGGTAACTTTTGGAACTAGGATAAGAAAACTTTAGTGATAACCAAATGAATAAGTTTAATGATAATTACATGTGTAGGAAAATATCCAAGAATTCTTTTAAAGGATAGAGAGAGTGGTTTTCAAGTAATTACATCCCTTCCTAGATATTGTAAGTAGATGTAGAGTTGGTATAGTCATATATAGGGACTATAAATTCTAAAAGGGCGACTTAGGCCTTAATTTGATCTTCAATGTGTACACAAAAATAGGCCTTGTTGCACACCTTGTTTGACACTCTTGAGGGATATGTTTTAAAACTTCATAAACACTTATAAACTATTATAAATTAATTGAATAGATGATAACCACTACTGAACTAGGGAAAACTAAAGGAGACATAGATATAAAATAAATTTTATTGATTTGAACATTTTATAAATTATTTTCCATTATTATATTGTTTCTAAAAAAGATTATTATTTCTCAAACTATTTTTTTTGGTTTAAGTCAATGGAAGGAACTCAAATAAATCTTCTTAATGTGGAATTTTATGGTAAATGGAATGATTTTACTTATCAGAAAACCAAGTTAAATCATATATGGAATGTGAAACCGTATTATTATTATTAATAAATATGTATTTATATGAATATCAACCCCAACATTGGTGAGTTTCATAACACACCTAATAAGATAAATATATAATTTTATAAAGACTATGGAAGAAAGAACATTCATCTTCCAAAAAGTATCAAATATTAGAGGACACAATCAAGTGAATGTCTTAGAGGAATGAAAAGTTGTTTTGAGTGTGGAAAATAAAGACATAAGAATGTATTTGTAATGGAAAAGTTAAAATTTTGGTTAACATAATATAAATTAATAATGGTTTCCATAAGGCATCGTAAAGGGTTTAATATTATAAATTTGGAAAGTAAGTGAATTATTCAAATTGATGACGTAAAGGGAATGATCGATACAATAATAAACAAATTTGTATATGTAATGGTTTTAGTGTTGATGGTGAAGAGACTACAAATGAAATATGAATCTTATGGGCTATTTTAACATTATTATTTATGTTAAAATTAGTAATCATGATTAATTTAAGGTTTTTGAATCTTATAACATGATTTTTAATTCATATATATAGAAGGAATAATTAAGGAATAAGATTAGAAATCATGGGTAATGTTTTAACAAGTAAGTAGAATTATTGAAGTGTTTATGTATTGGGATTCTAGAATTATGTTGTAGAAGTGTAATATCAATGATATTTTGGTTTTAAGAACATTGAAAAATCTAATAATCATGTTAATTCTTGAGGCATATATGTTTCCATATAAGATTAAATTAGAAGTTATGGATTCCATTGTGGGTTTCTAATTCTAGGTTTGATCATAATTATCATGTATTAGACACCCATTTTGAGGTTTTCTCCTGGTTAATATGAAAATGTTGAATCAATTTTTTATAGAAAAATATTATGTGAAACATTTAATATTCATGTTATACTTTATAGATTAACATATTATATAGAATAACATGTGCTAAACATTTTTGGTTTTGGTAAATATTTAGAGGCATAAGGAAATACTTGTCACATTTTTATAGATATTATGAATAGATAAGTTCTAAATTTAATGCATTGGGTATAAAAAAATCCATCTTGTATATTCATTTCATAGAGTAAGAAATTATGGGGATATTCATCGAAGGAAAACCAAAAGATTAATTTTTTTTATTGAAAGAAATTATATTAGTATATTTTATCATATTCTCTATCGTGATCATAAAATAATACATAAACATTAGGAAAAGGTTCTCCAAAAAAATATTATACTTTTACCATAATTTATTAGGAATAAATGGCCATTTCACCTATCAAAAATCTATGTCATTTTGGTAATCAACATTTTCTTGACCATGTTCTATATCATTCTTGGTTAGTCTTTGGACATTAGTTGTCTCATATATGTTTTTATTTTTACTTCCCATTAATTTTACACTATTCAGGAACATAATTTTGTGTTATTCTATATGACCTTCATATTTCCCTTTCTCTCTTCTTATGAAGAGGTTTTATTAAACCTTTTTATGATGTGAGATTTTTTAAAATGTATTTTCAGATGTCAAACAGTTGATTAACAAGATGAAGATCAAATTTTTAGATAAAATTTTATTAGAGAGGGGATATTGTAACACCTCTCGTTTTTATAATATATTTCTTTGTTAAAAATATATTTCTTTGATATCTTGTGTTACTTACAACATTGTGTTTTAATGAACCACAATACACTATTAAAATATTATTATTTAAATATGACCCTTTTAACTTAATCATTGAATTGGTTGATATAATAGGATTAAAATCTTTGTAAAATGTATATAATGGTCCAAATAAATTAAAATTTATTTATTAATTTTTAGGAAATAATCACATCATTTTTAGTAAATTCATTTTATCCTTTAGAAATACGTTTTCATCAAAAATGATTTTTATTATTTTTTTGTGTGTGGATCATATAATTATTTTATACCACTTTATTTTTATATGAAAAAAATGATATAATTATTTTAATATTTATATCAAAATTATCTTAGGTATTTTGTTTATTTTTCTAAAAATATTTTGTTTTGAGAAAAAATATAAATTTTTGTAAAACAATAATTCTCATTCAATAATTCAGGTAATTTAATGTCTGATTATATTTTTTATTTTATATTAATGTTAAATATGATCCATTAGATTTATATTAAGGTTATTATTTTAATTTTAATCATAAAATTTCAAGATTTTGGTATAAATATATTTTTAAGCCTAAAAACATAATTGTTTCCTCTAAAATCTCTTTTTAAGTTCCTAATGTGATTACATTTTAATTTATTCAAATATAGATTAATAAGGAATGAAATAAATTAAATATATATACTATGTATATATATTATAATTTAAATCCATATAATGATGATTACTATTCAAATAGTTAAGGTAAACAAATCTTCCCTTGAAAAATACATTTTTCCTGAAAAATAGTCTTTCACCGTGTTTTTCATACTCATTTTAAACTTAATTGTTCAGAATTCTAGAAAAATTATTATAAAAAAGTTATTAATTTTTTAATCAAAATTAAAAAGTCATAATAGAGTGAATTGGGTTATCATTTTATGATTTTTTTTCAACACATAGTGAAAAATATTATTTTTTATTTCCAAATGCGTTTACATTTAAATCATTTAAAAAGTAAATCTTGTTTAAAAGTTTATAAAAAATAAAATTAGTTCAATTATATTATTAATACAATTTAGATCATCGAAATCAATTTAATATTGAATTTTTTTATTAAAACATTTTTTACTTATGAAAACTTTCTATTAGAAAACCGCTTTTTCATCACATCGACGAGAAAAATTTTAAAATAAATTCTGAAACTTATATGAATTAAATATGTTAAATTTGATTATATATCTGGATAATACTAATTAAAATTTTGAAATAATCTCAACATAGTCATTGTTAATAATAAATAGAAAAAATAATAAAAGATAAATATGAAGGTTAAGGTTAAAACTAGTTTACCAAGTGTATAAACTGAACATATAAGGAAAAAATGACCTAAAAGATATTCCAATTACAATATTATTTCTATATTTAAACCTCATATTATTTAATTTTCTATAATGATCAATTTTTGATCATTTTGGATTGTATAAAATTGGGTTCTATCTTTTTCTTTTAAAAAATTCCAAATGTGTCCTCTCCCCCAACTTATAGAAAAAAATCCCTTATACTATCCTCTTTACAATTAAAAATCCTTCTGAATTGTCCAATACCTATCCAAATACCTTATTTAATTACCTACCCACATCATATGGTCCTTATTTTTATTTTTATATCCTCATACAATATATTTTGATGAAAATCTAAAGAGGTTGTTTGTATAAGAGGCATCGTTCTTAACCGATCATTTTGGTTTTATTTATTCTTCCACCTCATTCAAATATTATTAAAATATGATGATATAGTAAATTAAGTATCAAATATATAATGATATTTTATTATTTAAATTCAATAACCTATATTCAACTCCTCTTCTATAAAATGGGAAACAAAACCTTCGATCGTGTGTAAGACGGACTACCGCCTCAAAAACCACTGTAATTCGTTTTCAACCACCACCTCACATGGATTGATATAATTAATTATTTAAAGTATATATATTATATTTATTAAATAATTATACTTCTATAATTTTAATATAATATCTAACTTAGTACATTCCAATTCATTGAAAAATGATAACGTCACTCATGCGTATGCGTGGACTACTACCACTACGAAGCGATGCGAAACATTTTTCATTTTATTTTGAGGTGGATGATAATAAATGTATATTTTATTAATATCTATGATATTAAATTATTCTAAAAAATTATATCTAATATTTACCTTTATTAATTTCCATCCATCGATAAAATGGAAATAATGCTAATGCGGACAAATAATATATCATCTCCATGAATGTTATAATTCATTTTCTGATCCATAACTTTTATTGATGAATAAAACATCTAAATAATGATTATATTTTATATTTATATGTTAATTAACCTTATTAATATAATTTAACCTTATTCGATGTATGTGGATCAAAACTAAAAAAACTAAAACATACATAAAAATGAAGTAGTTATCAAATAGAACAATGATTTTAATAAAGAATATTGATAATTATGAGATAAAAGGATTATAAGTTATAATATATGGTTTTATATATATGATTATGGTTCTAAAATACATTTATAATAAACCTATATTTATTATATATAAATTTCAAATTCTTAATAAGAAGTTCAACACTTTAGGAAATAAATTTTCTTCTCACTTTTATTTCCGGAGGAGATATGCCATATTCACCACATGTTTATTTTCTGTTGTGTATATAATACCAATGAATTTACATTATGATTTTTCTCAAAAAAATTATCGGATATAAATTTCCATATATGTTACTTTAATTCATATAGACTATGAATGAAAAGTTTCTGGATTTGTAAAGGTTTATTTTCTCAAATTGTCTTCTTGGTGATATATATTTTTAAGCACCTATATTATTCTATGAAGTTTAAATACTAAACATTGAAATGTAGTATCATGAATTTTATTTTTATATATTATATTTAATGATTCGTTTGATGTTATTACTACTTGGATTATATTATTAAAATGTTACCAAATATGGTAGGATATTTTTTTTCACATTTATTTCTATAGGACACATTCCATATTCACCAAGTGTTTCTTTTGTGTAGCATATACACTAACCATGAATGAATTTTATGATTCTTATCATCATAATTATGTAATATATATATATATCCATATAATTTTTTTTATTTCATGGGTATTATTATTCATATGTTACCAAAGTGGTAATATTTTATCACCTCAAATTGACTTCTTTGGGAAATATATTTTTTCAATTATATTCTTTCATGAGGTGTAACTAATTGAAAATTAGATTTTTTTTATTCAGATAAAATAAAAAAAACAAGGTATGGTGGAAGAAAATAATGAAGTCTATGGGAATAACATTGAACAATAATATTACAATCATTTAGAAAGGAACCTTTATTGAAAATGTTCTGAAGGTATCATCAGGACTGGCTTTACTGGCTATAGTGTCAGCTGTAAAGTTACCCTCTGTTTATGTGTGCCTGACTTTTTCTCAATTATCTATCAATCCCCTCTCTTTTCTAATTAAGTAATTCACCCCAAGGTACATTTTCCCTTTCATGAATCATTCCAAAAAGTACTTTGGAATCAGTTTACACATCCTTGAGACCAATGTTATATAATTTTCATAATAATAGGCCACTGATCAACTCCCTCACCTTCACTCTAAGGGAGTTACCAATTCTATAGAAAGAAATGAACCCCAAAATAACTAATCCTATTCTATCCTTGACCAACCCTACACCTCCCGTGGAGCCTATTATACTTGAACCATCCACATTGAGTTTCATCCCAGAAGTAGGAGGGATCCAACAAACCCATGGCCCCCTGTTGTTCAAAAAAAAATTTCTTTGGAAATAACCAATAGAGGAATAATTTCTCTAAGAGAGGGAGAAGCGTACCCCTAGTAATTAAGAACCCAAAATTTTATCCACTAGAGATCTTTTACACACCTGAATAATGGGTAAATATTATGTAATTCATTCTCTTTCCTTATTAAGAGCCTTCCAAATGACCGAACACACTGTAGAAAACACCATACTACGAACCTTAGTCTCCTCTCTGCAAGCTTCGGGCCCCTAAAACAATTTGGAAAGGAACTCCAAAATTGAATCCCCGTCACCTTCTACTTTAATGTAGTTATCCAAATAATTCCAAATATTATTCACCATATCACTCCTAAAAACAATTTCCAACAAGATTTCTAATTTTAAGAGTCTCAACACTAGTATCTGGATGCTAGAAAAATAATTTTGGTCTGTATATTCTCCTCTTTCAATAGATACTTGTTCCACATACACCAAATAAAGAAATTTAGCTTCATTAGGATCTATTTTTACCATAGGTTTGATTCCTAGTCATCTGTACCAGTTCCAATATGCTAATATTCTATCATTTCCTTGTCATTGAAACACCACAAATTTGAAAGAGTTAGAACACATCTACCTGGATTGTTAAACAAAATAATACTTTATATACCTATCGGTACTAAGGATCGAGAATTGTTTGGGTAAGGTTCAGGTTACTCAAGGCCTATTTGAAGGTTATTCTTTAATCGAGTTTATTATTCATAATTTACCAATGTGGTAATAGATTTTCATCTCACTTTTGTTTTTCAACGGTTCACATGTCATATTCACCACGAGTTTCTTTTCTTGGGGTGTATATTCCACCCATGAATGTATTTTATGATTTTAATCATGATAATTATAGGGATATAAATATCCATATATAATTCTTTCATTCATGGGGAATATGATTCAAAATTGATCAATGTGGTTAGTGTTTTCTGTTATAATCTCATTACTTATAAGTATTGTTTTTTATTATCTTTCTAATGATGAAATATTATGTTTCACCTCTAAATAAAGTCATAAAAAATATTCTCATCTAGTTAGTTTTATATAATACATCATTACGTTTAATTTTATGATATTTAATTAATTAGGATACCAACCTAATGTTTTAATTAAAATATACTTTATTTATATCTTTGGTCGAAAATCCTTTCTTTTCTATTTCTATGTTTTCTAGAAATTATTTCAAAAAAACTTTTACTATTATCCTATGATTGTTAAAATTATTTTTACACAATTTTTAAATTTAACAAAATAGTTTAAAAGGAATATTTTTGTATATTTTTAAAATGTGTTACTTTTGGCTTTTTACTAAAAATGTGAAAGGAATATTTGTATTAATGTGTATGGAATGTCTAATATTTCCTTCTATAGTGATCTCTCAAGGATATAATGTTCACATTATAATTTTCAAATTTATTTTACATGAAAATAAATTCTTTAATATTTGAGTAATTTTAACATTTTAAATAATTTATATTAAAGTGAAAATGATATTTTCCTAATAAAATGTTCCTAGTGATCATTGAAAATAATTTTACATTTTAGATGACATCGTTTTTTGTTACTTATGATTTAATAGGGACATGATTTGAGGATACATCATTATTCTTTATTTTTATGGTTTATTATTATGATGATATTATTTTTATGAAACTTTTTCATTTTCCACTACTTATGCTAAGTAGATTTGATAAAATGATTGTAAAACAAAAATATTTTCCATAGGCTATACTATGTGGAAATGTTTATGAAACTTGATTATTTTCCATATGTAATGCTATGTTGAAAATTTTAGGAAACCTATTTTTTCATCATAGATTATGATATGATGAATGTTTTACGATCTTGTGGCATGAATCTGAATGGTTTTCTTTTCATGATAGGTGGGACCAGAATTATATTACCCTTTAATATATTTGGAAAACATTAATATCTCCTAAGATAAATTGTACTAGAATAGTGAGTGAACCAAATTTATTATGGATATTTTTCCACAATGGTAGGCATAGAAGTGGAACGTGACCTCTATGATAGTTTGGGGAGTGAACCCATTCCTGTATATTAGTTTCTGCAATGTTCCCAGACTACCAAGGAATTAATTATCTATGTTTATGTGTATTCCATAAATCTATGTCTACTTCCAATGTTAAGTTCTTATGGATCATGTAGTTTTATTCTATTATGATTCATTTCTTTTGAACTACCAATATTTATTTCATAGCTCCACACTATGATCAATGATATGAAGGGTATGGTTTTCAATTTTTGTGATCATTATATCATATCCTTACACTCATGTTATGTTTACAGGATCATTGATATCTCCATTATTTACCCATAATGAGCGTCTAATTTCACCCTTTCTTATGTTTCCGTTCCTTAGGTTATGAAGAAAGGTATTATGTATGATATGTCTAAGAAGGGTGATATTTTTAAGAACTTAGTGGTATATGATGTAGTTCAATTACGAACTAGTTTTTTATGTATCCATGTTACCAATGATAATAGACCTATAAGATTATAACATGGATTATCATGTTATATAATGAATATTTATATAAAAAGATGAAATATCTATATATAAAATGCTTAGTCCACTATAGGTCAAATATGGCCTACTAAGGCCATTCACTCTCATTCATCACATCCCTCTATAAGGAGGGTCTATGGAACCACTACAGAAGGCCACCATATATCTTTTATTTTATTTAATATATAAACCTCATTGGGTGAATGTATCTCAAGGGATTAAATTATAATTACACTAATATCCATTAGTTACTGAGATATCCAACCAGTGGACAACGGTCCATCATAGCCTTCAAAACATTATTCATTTCATTCATAATAATTCCATTTTAAATATAAATAAACAAAATTTAAATATTTCAATTGATTGAGGTGGGGAGAATGCACATATCACATGATAAATAATCATGAGTAATACTATATGAGTATTAAGAAGGACCACCTACCTTAATTTTGAGTTATCCCCTTTTAATCCCCTCAACTAATCTCGTCCAATATCATCCAAGTTCATTCAATTGTGTTATATAATTTTGAGTACCTATATGACAAAGAAATATCCAAATTGATTAATTATATTATTATAATTAATTAAAAATTTTAATTTCAATAATCCAACTTAATTAAAAAAGTCACAATGCCTAATAACTCGCTAAGAAACCTTTTCACACCTAAATCACTACTAACCTCCAATTGAAGTTACATGAAACACTCCTTGAACCATCCTAAAAAAAACTATAATGAAAAAAATGAATTCAATTGGAAAATCAATTAAATTGAAAAATAAATTCTAAATAAATTTATATAGTGGTTTACCTTTGATAAAAAAAATATTCCATAATGTTCAATCACCATCATGAGACATCTTTCATCCATGTCAAAAAAATCCACATTATAACATGATGATTACACCATGATCTAGTGGAATGGTCCATAAAAATGTAATCCATATCAATAAAATTGAAAAGTGAATTAATATGGAAAACAAGGGGGGAAAGGGGTATCTAACATTGAGTCATTATAAGAACCAAAAAAAATCCACCACACACCAAGGTGGTTCAATGTGGAAGATATAGGATCTCTCTTTGTCTCGAATGCATGAAATGAGTAGTGAAAAGGGGGTCTAAACAAATAAATAATCAAATGGGTAAAATGGGAACTTAAAAAAATATTAAAACCATAAAGGGATAAATGGATTGTAACTTTAATTTCACTACAAAATGGTGTGCATCCTATCAGCCCCTCGAGATATCGAAATGCTTAGAATCATGCTCATCCCCACCCCAATGTTTCCCATAATGGGGAATTTTTTGCCAGAATCACAAGAAGAACAGGACAATAACTTAACTGTCCCTTTTTTAATCCTTGGAATCTTGGTATCTTAAGCCACCACTATAGTCAATCAAACTCCCATATTGGGAATTTTGATCATCCTTTTTTTTTCACTGGCACCACCCATATAACTAAAGGGATATTTATAGTGTGGATATCCCCATGGTCTGCCAAAAAATGCACACCAGTGGACAAAAATTGCATGATATTCTATTGGGGCTCTAGGTTCTTCAGGTCCTCCAACCAGGTTGATCACATATAAAAAATAAATAAAATACGAAAAGGAATGATGATATACTACAACTCTAAATCCTCTCTCATCAGGTGTCCAATTCCATCTATATTATCCGACATGATCATGATAAAAAATACTCTACCTAATAGAAACCGAAAATTATTGATTTTTTTAGTCACCTATGTAACACCCCATGAATTTATATTTTTTTGCTTTTAAATAAATATGAAGTATTCAATTTCCTGCATTACACAAATCCATTAGTCTTAATGAACTATGATATAATATAGTATTATAAAATATAAATTAACATGGAAGGTGTGAATAAGATTATTCATATTATGAAAAATATTTATAAATGCTTTATATAATAAAAAATTATTAAATATTTGATAATAAATAAGTACACAATTTTTAGTAAATTCATTTTATTCTTAAGAAGTATGTTCACAAAAAAATGGTTCTATTGCATTGGTGTTTGGATATTATAATTAATATCAACCAATTTTAGAAATTATATTTTATAAAAATTATATAATATTTTTAAATAACAAATTTAAAACATTCTTAATGTGAAATATTTGGATTTTTCTAAAAAGATTAATTTTTTCCGTCAACAGTGAATAAATACCAATTTTACAGAAAATTACCTTTTACATTTATGTATTTACAATGTTCTATTTTGTTTTGAATTTATTTTAAATTTTCATTAGTAAATTTTGATTAAAAATAATTCTATCAATGTCATTATAATCACTATTGTGCATAATTTTCATGTAAATTCATTTTTATAGTTAAAAATACATTTTTCTGGAAAAGGATTTTTTATTCCTTTTTTGGGTTTATTTAAAAATTTAATTCCTCTAATTATAGAAATTTAATTTGATAAAAATTATTCTATATTTGGAATCATCATTTCCAAATTTTGTAATTAGGTCACTTTCATTTTTGGTCATAATTAATATAAAAAATATTAGAAATTCTTTACTATGGTTAAGGTTAGATTAGGTTTATCATGGGGGTTAAATTAAGTGATTACAATAATATTTCATCAAAAAACATTTCTATATCATTTTTTATGGATAATTTTGAAGTTTTCTCACATAATCTACCAATATGAGTCATTTTGGATGCATTTGGATTGAGTAATAAAATAATATATTTTAATCATTTAAAATTTCCACGTGTGTCCTCTCCCATCCTCTAATAAGATACCACCTCTCCTATCCTCCACACACTTCATGATCCTTATAGATCATCCAATTCCCACAATAATCACTTTATAAAATCCCTTCCTATATCCTAGAGGTGTTTCTTTGATCATAATACCATTATTTCAAGGATTAATTTACAAGAAAATGGAGAGTTCTCAACATAGAGAAGGTTAGAATGACAAAGATGGATGTTGAACTTTATATAAGGGTTTTTCATCACAATATCAGCATTGCAATGAATTTTTTATGATTAAATTTTTTATGATGAAATTATATGATATCTATATCTTATATATAATATATTTTCTTACCCTTTTGTTATTTATGGTTAATAAAGGGTTTTCTTTCATTTTCCTCTCTTTAAGTACTTAAGTGATCAAAATATTATTTTCATGGAAAATTGACATTGTTTTTATCTTCGGTCAGAAATCCTTTTTCTTCCATATTCATGATATATAAAAATTTTCAATATTTTTTTTACCAATCTAAAATGGTAGTTTTTTTATTCTTAACCATATTTGACATTTTTCGAAAACTATTATAAATAGTCTTCTTGTCATTTTCTAATGGAGGTAATTTTAACAAAAGGTGCGAACAAAATATTTTTTTAACATATACCACACATATGAATATTCCTACCATATTAAATATTATTTTATTTAAAATTTTCTTTAAAATTGACTATATTTATTTTCAAAGAAAATATTTTTATTAATAATATTTTATTTTTTAGATTTTAAATAAGTGATCTAAAACTGAAAAGGGTATTATTCTCAAGAAATGTTTTTGTGAAATTCTAAATAAAATTTTCATCTAGGATAACATCCTTCTATTTTACTTATGATTTTCATGGGATATTATTCTATTATACCTTCCTAATTATTTATCTGGATTGTTTTTGGTTATGATGATTAAATGCCGATGAGACCCATTTTCATTTCAATGGTTGAAGTTATGATGGACTGATATATGTTTTAATGATCTTGTGGCATAAATATGAATGGATTACGATTATTTGATGACTGGGTCTATTATATCCCTCCAGTACATTGGGTAAATATTAATGATTTAATATCTCAAAGGGAACAAAGGAGTTTATACCAGACCCAAAATAGGGTTTATGAGAGTTTATCCCAAGGCCAAAATAGGGTACATGAGAGTTTATCCCTAGCATGAACTATGATTATGGGAGGTGAGGGAAATCCTAACATGTAATGAATTTCTTGGAGTGTAACCTGGAAATAATATTTCTTTGATTATGATTATTCCACACTTTAGGGAACACTTTTATGATTTGATCTTATACAGATGTTATTCTCTCATGACTGATGTTCTTTGATTCCATTGTGATTCAGGTGTAATTAACTGCTGATATTCTTGCATAACTAATTATTATGATCAATGAATTAAAATTTATGGTTTCAAAATGTTAATATAATATTCTCATACCCTTATCCTCATGTTATTGTTTAATGATTTTTAATATCTCCCTTGTTTACCCTTACTAATCATTTAAGCTCCCTGTTTATTATGTTTCCTTTTTACTAGGATAGGAAGAATTGTTTTATGTATGATATGTATTATAAGTGATATACTTGTGAACAACATAATGGGAGATGATTTAGATCCTTTATGTAAAAGTTTTTAATGTATAAATGTTTTTACATACACTAAAATTTTACAATTTTGGGGTGGATCATGTATTTATGTAATTGATATTCATTTAAAATTATGTAATATTAATGTATGTTATGGTTTTTTTACATAAGTTGTAATGAGATAAAAATTTAGTTTTTTAACATGGATAAGAAATCATTGGCGATAACCCTTATGAAAAGTGTAAATATAAAAGAACAATCTATGTTATAATAAATAAATGATTTGGTTTTCCAAGAAAATGCATCCCTATATAGAAAGTGGAATGTGGATGTGTTTGTGACACATAATCACATTGGTGAAACAACTCTGAATGGGGGTGGATTTTCTATAAGTATGATCATCACATGTACATGATGGGTGGGGCTGAGAATGAACACCTAAAAGACACTCTCAGGGGATATTCTTGGGTTAAATAAAATTTTCTTTAGGGACTATTTTGACTGATCTAAATAGATGATGACCATGGTTGAACTAAGATATACTAAAATTTTCATTGATTGAAAACAAGTTTCCCTAATTTAGACATCTTATAAGTGATTTATAGGGTTATATAGTTTCTCATTATGATTATTTTTTCTCACACTATGAGTATTTATTAAGTCAGTGACTAAAACTTGAAGGAACAATGTTAATTCCAAATTTGGTAGTAAATTAAATGATTTTCCTCTAGAGAAAAAATATTATGGTTTTGTAATGAGAAATTATTTTTCTATGCTTAAAAAACATTCTCTAGTTACAAACCATGCTAAGATTCTAAATGAGTTAAGGATGGAATAAATTTTTTTTGGGTTCCTTCATGAGGTAACATCCACCATATTTTAGTGGGCCCATTAATCCCCTAATTACCAATAAATGAATTAGTAATGAAGGAATTATATTTTCAATTATCCATTGGTTGGAGCTGGAAAAAGTATATTTTGTCCTTTTATCGACTAGATAGAAAAGAATAAAAATAGTGGAAACTTATCAAGAACACAAGGAAATAAGAAGGAATTGACTTTATAGATTAGTATGATTTTATAATGTTATTTTCAAAAAAAAGTAATTTTATTTATTTTTTATGTCAATATGAATAAATAATTACTTGAGATAAAGAATAAAGTTGATGAATCCATTAATACCTATAGGAATAATACTTCAATAATTTTGAGGTTTTCGTCAAGTGCTATCATCTAACATGAATGAAAGAATGATGAATTATTTAGTGTCTTAAAACCATGTATCTAAATATATGTACCCTTAAGAGACTTTTTTACCTATTAAGAAATAATTTTATTTATTATCATGGTATAAATAGATATTGGAGTCACCAATAAATATTATATTTTTTATAAGAAAATAAATTAAAAATTCATTGTAAATTTAAATAATAAAAATCATGGGGGGATGAATATGAGTCTACCTTTATTCCATATGTGTGGGATGAAACATGGAGTAAATTCACTTAAGGGGATATTAAATGATTTATGTATGGAAATGAATTTAATCAGGTAATCAAATACTGATGTGATGGAAGGAAGACAGATAGTGATTTTAATGGAGAAAAATATCTACAGAATGCACCACCCACACTCTATTGTTTCAAAGGTAATGAGTATGGGAACTTCTCAAACCAGTGCTCAATTATTAGGGATAATTATGATGATCGATTCCATCAACTTCTTGATACTTTTTAAATAGGGAAATATCATTTGATCACAATTATAAATGTGGGTTATGATAATGAAGTACTGAAAGATATAATTATGAAGACTTACTAATATATTATTTGATTCTAGATCAAACCACTATTATATATCTAAAAAATTTTCATATGGAATCACATTATCACCTAAATTAATATATTTATAATAAGAATTAAAAATTATAATTTTATAATGATCTAATTTCAATTTTATTATTCTTCTCTTATTGATGTATTTGGAATTGTGCTTCAATAAACTCTCATTATTCCTCCTCCAGTTGAATTTGATATTATTTTGAGCATGATTGGATATATTTATATAAATATTTGATATATTTATTTGGATGGGAATTCACATTTGATATTCTAAATTAACCTATGATCATTTATCATTGTGAGGATAAATATTATATTTCAATGGAAAATACATCCATTGTATGGGTCATGATTCATATTAAAGGTGTGTATTTATCTAAGATAGATGGGGAGTCACTCCAAATTGAATAGAATCTTATAATACATTAGTTAATTGTTTTCTTTCAAGAATATTTTCCTAGTATTCCTCAATATCATGAATTTTCATTTTCAATAGTACTCATACCTTATGCTACACCAATTTCTAATACTCTCAATATAATGGCCCCAATTGAGTATCAAGAATTGAAGAATAATATCATGGAGAATAATGATAAGGGATTAACTCAAAAAGTTTTTCATTATGGGATTCACATACTCTTTTTGTTAAGAATAAAGATGGATCAATATGACTCCATATTGATTATTAGGAACAAATAAGATCAAAATCAGTAATGACTATCCTTTTACCAATATTGATGATTTTTTATCAATGAAAAGAAGCCCTATATTTTTTCAAGATTTATCATCCATATAAATACTATCATTTTAGGGTAAAAAGTGAATAAATACATAAGATATACTTCTATCTACGGTATGGACACTATGAATTTATTGTGATTCCATTTTTTCTACTAATTTCCCCACTATCTTTAGGAATTTAATTAATATATTGTTTACAAATTACCCTAATATGTTTGTGGAATTATTTATAGATTATATTTTTATATATTCTATGAGAATGAAATATCAAGGCTATCCCTTGAGGAATGTATTAAATACCCTAAGGAAGAAAAAGTAATATGAAAAAACTATCAAGTGTGAATTTTGGCTATAAAAAGTTTCATTTTTGGTTAATATGATCACCATGAAAGGGATATTAGTGGATATAACAATGATAAATGTTTATGAATGATGGCCCAAACCAACCACAGTGAATGATAACCGTAGTTTTCTTCATTTTTCATGATATTATCAATTATTTGTGAATAATTTCCCATGTATATTTGATAGAATCCCCATGTTAACTCATAAATGAATTAAGTTCTTAAGTTATCTATTCTTCTCTTCATATCCATTTATGATATAGGATCTAGAAAATTCCTTAGATATATTAATGAAATATGATATTATATCATCATATGATGATTTGTTTGAGAAATTATTTCCCTTCATAGGATCAAATTAATCACATAAAAGAAACGATCAATTTTTTTTCAAGATAATGTTTTTAGTACACAATATTCTAAGAAAATCTTTTAATTTAATCCCCATATTCAGATACACATTATTTTTCTATATTCATTAAAGTGAGGAACTTCCTCTCTATTTTAGATCACTATTCTATGAGTAAGTATTTCTTATAGAATATCAAATTAAATGTTCTTTATTATATGATTTATATATTTTCTACCTCTTTTTTATTATGTATCAATAAACACCATTGATCGAAATATTCTCTCAAAAAAATAAACTTCAAGAATAACCTTTTCGCATTCAATACTATAATGTCCCGGTTCTGAAATCCACCCATAGGCGCCCCGTACTCGGTTGGTCACATAGCCTCAAGTGCATTTCCCAAACGCCAGAGGTTAAAAACTAGCAGCGAGGTCCTTGGGTGTGATAGTGGGGAAACTATTCCCTCATTGGTAGAGCACACAACAGAAGAAAAATAAACATGCAATATCAGAAGTAGTAATAACCAACAATATAATCAGTGGAAGACTAAATCAACAAACTGGAGCACATATGAATATATATGACATGATGCATGATACATAACTAAGAAAGCTGCCAAACAAGTCACAATGTTGGAAAACACTGCAGTACCAAAACAAGTACTAAAATAAAAGTAAACAACTCCTCAGCATCGCAAGCCAAATCTTGGTCCCATGCTCCCCTGCTCTAAGAAATCAAGTTCTAGAAGTCGAAGGGCACTTTCCCTTGTCTATACCTGCAACAACATAGTCTAAATGGCCCCAAAAGCATGGCCCAAACAGGTTGTGAGATAAAATCCCAGTAGGTATTCACCCGAAGATATGTTCCTAACAGTCAGTGAGTATATGGAAGGTAAAAGTACAATAAGCAGTAACAACAACAACAAGAAATAGGCAGTAACAGTAAGTAGTAAAACAGGATGACACATAGTAGAAAAAAATCCATAATAAATCAATACCAGTGAAAAAAATAGTTAACAAGCCGGAAACCCTCTGGGAATTACTCACAGCCATCCCCTTTGGTCCTATCCAAGAAGTACCACAACCCTCTGGGTAGTGCGCTCAGCCTAACCCCTCTAGCTTGGTCATACGCATTTATAATAATCTCTGGGGAAGCTCACTCGGTCAATTCCCCTTATATTCTAGGGTAGTCAGGTACTCTCTTGAGGAAGATCAGGCGGTCTAACCCTCTTATCCCCAAGGTCTAAAGAATCTCTGAGGAAGCTATCTCGGTCAATTCCTCATATAGCCTCAAGTATACCATAGACTCTTTGAGGAAGCTCACTCGATCAATTCCTCCTCTAGCCTGGGAAGGTTCTTAAAGATATTTAAACAAGGAAAGACTCTCTAATGAAGCTCACTTGGTCTACCCTCCTGTAGTCTATAATATCCAAGACTCTCTGGGAGCTCACTCGGTTCATCCCCTGTAGTCTATAATGTCTAAGACTCTCTGGAAGCTCACTCGGTCTATCCCTTATAGTCTATAGCACCAGGTTCCCTCAGCCCTATGCCAGTCAGTGCATAATAATTCTATAAGGCCAAAGTACACCTATAGAGCTACATGGATAACCAAAGTACACCTATAGATCTACTTGGCTAAATAGTCTACAAGGCATCAATCATGTGATGAATTACACCTCAACCTATAACCGCAAGGCATGAAAATAGGTGTAATAGCCAAAGGAAAATGAGACCCAAAGGTCATGAACGGAAAAAATAAAGGGAAAATACATCCAAGCACAACACATTATCCTCTAACATGATCAAATTACCTCTACACAAGAATACAAGCAAGGCAGAAATACAACAAAGGAAAAAAGGTAAACACGCAATACCCCATTCACGGGTATTGGTGGAAACTCGCACATAAAACATAAAGACATTGAATGGTAAGGTAAAAACCACCTACCTAGATCCTAGGAGATCTACATACTTGAACCACGATGACTAATTCTCCCTCGAACATCGTAGATCAGAGAAAACGCACAAAACGATCAACCTTAGATAACTTGATAAAGAGGAAGAATTGGAAAACAAGGCTCAAGAAGAAGGAAGAACTCACCGCTGCGCTTCCAACGCAATCAACCGTGCTCGAATCATAGAACAGACATAGAGGCGGGGGCTCGAGGAAGATCTAGTCATATGGGTCACTATCGGATGAAGAACCTGGAGAAGAGGTGTGTTCTGTCCGTTAGGCGTGACACCGGTGCGTTTTATGAAAAAAAATAAAAGTACACATCATGTACTTTTAGAGTACAAAGGGTGTACTAGGTTTTTTCTGTACTCCGCCAAAATAGGCCTCCACGTCACCCCTACACACCATGTGTGTGGCCTAGGCACGACCAACACACGACTTTGAGCCGGAGAAGAGTACATAGCGTGTACTCAGAAAGTACACAGCGTGTACTTTGAAATTTTCAGAAACTCCATTTTTCTTAAAAAATCCAAAAAAAGGAAAAGCGTACCTGAAATGAAGATCCGAGTTCTTACAAACTTCCCCCCTTAAAGAAATTTGTCCCCGAATTTCCTTAGATGGGCGTAGAAGAAGGATCCTCGAACAGTTCCGGCCACTGCGATCGAACCTCAGCCTCCCTCTCCCAAGTCTCGTCCTGTACTCGCCCATGCTGCCATAGCACTCGTACCAGAGGAACAGACCGACCTCAGAGAACCTTCATACTGCGATCGAAAATCCAGATGGGATGCTCCTCAAACGACGCATCGGCTTCGAGCTCAACCTCCTCGGGCTGAAAGACATGAGACGAGTCTGAAAAGTAAAGTCAGAGCTGAGATACATGGAAGACGTCGTGCATGGCCTAGTACCTCTGAGGTAGCTCCAACCGAAAGGGAACCAGCCCAACTCTCTCCAAAACCTCAAACGGCCCGACGTATCATGGTGAAAGCTTACCCTATCTCCAAATACTCTTGTGTCCCAACCTCGGTGTGACACGCAGGAAAACCTGATCCCCGACCTCGAACTCCAAAGGTCGTCTCTGCTGATCAACATAAGACTTCTGTCGAGACTGTGCTGTATCCATCCTATTGCGAATCAACTCTATCTGCTCTGATGTCTCCTGAACAAGATGAGGTCCCAGCAAAGCTGCCTCTCCTGCCTCCAGCCAGCATAAGGGTGATCAGAATGGCCTACTGTACAAATCCTCATAAGGTTCCATCTGAGTGGTCGCCTGAAAACTGTTGTTGTAGGAAAACTCCATAAGAGGTATATGCTTCTCCGAGGAACCATCGAATTCTAGAATGCATGCTCAGAGCATATCCTCAAGCACCTGGATCGTGCGCTCAGAATGGCCATCAATTTGGGGATGGTATGCTATACTCAAAAGTACCTGTGTACCCAAAGCCTTCTGGAGTCCCTATCAGAACCAAGAGGTAAAGCACAAATCCATGTCTGAAACAATGAAGTGTGGAACTCCATGTACATGTACAATCTCTTGGATGTACAGTCATCCCAGATCATCAACACTGATGGTTTCCTTGATCGGAAAAAAGTGTGCTGCCTTCGTAAGCCTGTCAACGATGACCCAAACATCATCACTTCCCTGAGGGGACCTCTGTAACCTGGTCATGAAGTCCATCGCGACATCGTTCCACTTCAACTCTGGAATGCGTAACTGCTGTAAAATTCCTGTTGGTCGCTAATGCTATTCTTTCACCTGCTGACAAATAGAACATCTCATGACAAAACTAGTAACATCCCTCTTCATACCTGGACACCAATACTGGCGATGAAGATCCTGATACATCTTGGTGACGCCAGGATGAACTGCCCAAACTGAGGAATTAGAATCCCACATCAGATCCTCGCGTGCGTCTACTAGAACCCATACGTGTCCCTGGAAATGAAAGATCTCATCCTCGTATATTGTCCATCTAGGAAGAGGGCCCCCTCCTTACACACTCTCCCATAGGACCAAGGCCTTTGATTCTGATAGCTGCCTCATTCATACCCGATCAAGAAGTGTAGAGATAACAACCATAGAAGACAGGACAGTCTATCCCTACCTGTCGTGCACCTCTAGATGCATCTCAAAGAATAGAACCATAAGCTGCCACACACTGATGGCCTCCTGAACTGCCTGAATTTGAGTTCGTCTGCTCAACGCATTTTCCACTGCATTTCCCTTTCTCGGCGTATAGGCGAGATTGAAGTCAAAGAAAAAAGATACTCAACCCACCTACACTGTATTAGATTCAGATCACGCTGAGTGAAGATATACTTGAGACTCTTGTGGTCGGTGAAAACCACAAAGTGCTTTCCCAGAAGATAGTGTCTCCAACAACATAAGTCATGAAAAACTGTTGCCAACTCCAGATCGTGCGTCGGGTAGTTCCTCTCGTGTGGCCTCAACTACAGAGACCCAAAATTAATGACCTCATCTCCCTGCATAAGAACGGCTCCTAGCCCGATACCTGAAGCATCACAGTAAACAGTGTAGCCCTTTCCTGGCTCGGGCAAGACTAGTATCGGTGCTGACGTCAACCTCCCTTTCAGCTCTTGAAAGGCTGTCTCACAAGAATCTGACCATAAAAAATTTGCCCCCTTCTTGGTCAGACCTTTAAATGGTGATTCTAGGCGCGAGAAGTACTGAATGAAGCGTCTTTAGTACCCAGCCAGCCCTAGAAAACTCCGCACCTCAAAAACGTTCTTAGGCTGCTCCCAGGAAACTACAGCTCTCAGTTTCTATAGGTCCACAGATACTCCTGTCTCCGAGATAACATGACCTAGGAAGTGAATCTGATCCATCCAAAAGTGGCACTTAGAGAGTTTAGCATACAACCGATGCTCTCTCAGTGTACTCAGAACGATCTCAAGATAAGTGGCATGGTCATGTCGAGTGTGAGAGTACACCAAGATATCGTCCACGAAGACCACGAAAAAGGAGTCCAAGTACGGATGGAACACTTGGTTCATCAGTGCCATGAAGACTGCAAGCGCGTTCATAAGACCGAACGACATGACTGTATACTCGTAAAGACCATACCTACTCCTAAAAGATGTCAGAGGTATATCTGATGGTCTAACGCAAAACTGATGATAACCGGACCTCAAGTTGATCTTCGAGAACACCCGGTCTCCTCGAAGCTGATCAAAGAGTTCATCAATCCTCAGCAAGAGATATCGGTTCTTGACAATCAACTGTTTCAGCTTCTGATAATCCACACAAAGCCGAAGGGTACTGTTTTCCTTCTTTGCAAACAGGATAGGCGAACCCCAAGGAGAAGTACTGAGTCAGATGAAACCCTTCATCTGCAACTCCTCTAACTGCTTCTTGAGATCCTGCAACTCAGGTGTAGCCATCCAATAAGGAGAAATGGACACCGGTGCTGCTCCTGGCACGAGCTCAATCGAGAAGTCTACCTCACGCTCTGGAGGTAAACCTGAAAAGTCTTCTGGAAAGACATCCCTGAAACGATCCACCACTAGAGGAAAGTCTAACTATGAAGTCCCCTAGTCATCCAGATGAAGACTGGAAATCTGGGCTGTAACTTCCCCTAGACCATGATTCTCTGGTCCAGCTCTACCTGCATGGACATCCCACTCGCCTCTATGAAGGAAAAATCCACCCTCTGGTGATATGAAACTCACCCTGCGACGATAGCAATCAACAACTGCCTGGAAGGGAACCAACCAGTCCATACCAAGAATGACGTCATAGCCCGTCATCTCTAGGACATATAGGTCCCATAAGAAATGACACCATACAACCTCGAGAGGGAACTCTCTGCACTGATGTACGCTAGATGTCCTCGTTCCCAACAGTGTGTCAAGAGTCAACAAGTCGGCAGACAACAAGATACAGAGCCCAAGGATCTCCACAACGGCAACAGAGATAAAGATATGGGAAGCACCAGTATTGAAAAGAAATAAAGATAAAAATGAAGCTACTAAGATCATACCTCGACATGTAGAAGGGTCAGGATCCTGCTCCTGATAGGTCTGCTCCACGGCAAAAGAATGGCCTGCACCGCGGCCCTGTGCCCTAGGCTGACCGCTCTGAGCTGATTCACTCTGCTATCGCTGATGACCTGGTGACTGACCACCACAGCCGCAACCTCCACCTCGGCCTGAATGGTAGGAAGAACTCCAGTTACCTGACTGGTGGGAACCTTTTGAAGCATCTACAGAACACGGGGTCATAGAGGAACCTCTACCACTAGCTGAAGGTGAGAAGATGTGACAGAAACGCTGAAAATGACCCATCTTTCCACAAGACTGGAACTCCATCGGATCCCTCTGGCACTGAGGCCTAGTATGCCCACTCCTACCGCACTGGTAGCATACAACCTGGCTTTCAGAAGACACATCCCACGAACCTCAATCTCCTCAAGAAGACTCTCTATGACGCTTCCTACTATCTGTAGGAGGAACACCAGCTCTGGATATCGAACCGGCCTGGCTCACTGCTCCAGAATCTTTCAGATTTCACTCAGTGATCAGCGTCTGGTTGAAAATGGAGGATATCAAAGACAACTGGAAGATATTCACCTGAGAACAGATCTTCTTCCGGATACTGTCGTCAAACTTCCTATCAAGGAAAAACTCATCACCTGCTGGGATCGGTGTGAAACGCTGCAGCTCAGTGAAGCGAGATGAGTACTCCATAACAGAGAGAGTACCCTACTGCAAACTCATAAACTCCCAGGTACGATCGGACCTTAGGGTCTCCAGAGAGAAGTAGTTATAGAAGGTGTATAGAAACTCGTCCCAAGACAAATCCTGCTGACGCCCTGACCGTGAGATCACCTCCCACCACCTCTTGGTGGTGTCCCAGAGCATATAAGTAGCCAGATTTACCCTTTTATCTAGAGGGATCTCTAGGTGCTCAAAGATTGTCAGTGTGACCTATATCCACGACTCTGCAGCCTAAGGTCCTCCATCACCTGAAAAAGTAGGAGGATGTTGCTGTTGGAAAACCCGCGTCAACTCATCCATCGACGGGGCAGGAGGTGGCGCTCCCTGGAAGGTCTGCATAATCCTCAGGAAGTCCTCCTTGAACTACGCCTTGGCGCCTACAATGGGTATGACAGCCGGTGCCAAGGCTGGCTCGACTGGAGGATCAGCAGGAAGTCCCTGATCAGCCATATCTGGCATCTGATCACTGCCTGACGACAGACGTACAACTAGAGGATGTCTCATAGGCATAACTATAAAAGATTAAAAGTACATCTTGGATCAGAAAAACAAGGACAGAGAACACAAGAGAACAAAACAGGAACATGGGAAGAAAAACACACAAGTTTACAAATCACGACTACACAACGTGTATAAAAACTACACGGACTGTCTTCTTACGCCACTGACATTGGCATGTACACCTACCCTACAGGTCGTGTAACACCTCAAACTACACAACATTTTGACCCAACACACGGTGTGTACTTGAAGACTATTCCCCTTCCTGAGTCTCTTTACATGGCTAACTCACACGGTTCAAACTAACCTCAGACTACACGGCGTGTTCCCTAGGGACACGACGTGTACTAGACACTGTCTCGGCGGCCCGTGTTGTTAGTTACACGGCCGTCTACAGGGCTGGACCTTACACGGCGTGTTTTTAACAAACACGGCATGTATAGGAGAAGGTGACGCCATCCTGTGTTGTTCGTGACACGGTCGGGTACCTGGGCAAGACTACACGGTGTGTTCTGAAAGCAACACGGCGTGTCTTAGATAAGGTCATGACGACCCGTGTTGTTCGTGACATGGCCGGGTACCTGGACAGAACTACACGACATGTACATTTACAACACGGTGTATTCTACTCGAGCTTCCCTGACCCGTTTTGTTAGTTACATGGCCGGGTACAATGCTCTACACTACACGGTGTGTACATACCGTACACGGCGTGCTCCTGACGTTATTTTCACAACACCGTGTTCCTACACACACAGTCAGTAACACGACCTAAAAACTACATGGCGTGTAACCAGAAAGTACACGCTGTTTATTCTGGTTTTTTCTGGGCAGTATCTCAGAAACTGCACAGAATCCCAGAAACACGGAAAACAAGGCAAGGAGGTGCCAAATTCCGATCCGTGAGGGCCCATACTCCCCGCGAATCAAAGTTTGGCATCCCCTACAGTCATGTACAAGAGAAAACAGGATCATGATCCACCAATTTACGATTCAAGAGGGCCCATAAAACCACAAGAATCAAAATTTGGCATTCATTTAAACAAGGTTTAATACAAACAATTCTCTAACAAGCATCAGAGATTCTATCAAGCATCTATCACAAAAACATGCATAATCTACACAACGTCTATCACAACAACATGCAATCGCTAATGCACCCTAAATGGCATGGAATGAATTCATGGCATGTGATTTCTATAAGTGCCTATATGGGGCATGAGATGGAATTCCCTCATCTCATTGGGTTTTGACAGAAATAGAACCGTAATATCAAAACAATAACATTACAAATCATGTGAAACACTCTAGGTGAAATCGTATCAACCGTAAAATCTCAAAACCAGAAAACTGCAATACACGAGGTAGTATGGCTTTCCCTGTACACGGGTTAGCTACTACCAGGTACAACTTATTACCAAGTACCAAATTTTTCCTATCACTGGCAAACGTCTCCAAATAGTAAAGAAAGAGAAAATAATTCCTCTGACACCACTTTTTAACGTCCAGGTTTCGGAAGCCACCCAGAGGCACCCCGTACCCGGTTGGTCACATAGCCTCAAGTGAATTTCCAAAACGCCAGAGGCTGCTGACTAGCAGCGAGGGCCTTGTGTGTGATAGTGGGGAAACTATGACTTCTTTGGCAGAGCACACAATGGAAGAAAAATAAACATACAATAGCGAAAGCAGTAATAACCAACAATATAAACAAAGGAAGACAAAATCAACCAACTGGAGCACATATGTATATATATGAAATTATTTATGATACATTACTAAGAATGCAGCCAAACAAGTCACAATGTTGGAAAACACTATAGTACCAAAACAAGTACAAAAAGAAAAGTAAACAGATCCTCAGCATCGCAAGCCAAAGCTTGGTCCCATGCTCCCCTACTCAAAGCAATCAAGTTCTAGAAGTAGAAGGGTGCTTTCCCTTGTCTATAACTGCAACAACATAGTCTTATTGGGCCCAAAAGCATGGCCCAAATAGGGTGTGAGATAAAATCCTAGTAGGCATTCACCCGAAGATCTGTGCCTAACAGTCAGTGAGTATATGGCGGGTAAAAGTACAATAAGCAGTAACAATATCAACAAGCAATAGGTAGTAACAGTAAGTAGTAAAATAGGACGATACATACTAGAAAACAATCCACAATCAATCAATAGCAGAGAAACAAACAGCTAACAAGCTGGAAACCCTCTGGGAAGTGCTCGCAGCCATACCCTATGGTCATATCCAAGAAGTACCACAACCATATGGGCAGTGCGCTCAGCCTAACCCCTTTGGATTGGTCATACGCATTTATGAGACTCTCTGGGGAATCTCACTCGGTCAATTCCCCTTATATTCTAGGGTATTCAGGGACTATCTTGAGGAAAATCACACTGTCTAACCCTCTAAGCCCCAAGGTCTAGAGACTCTCTAAGGAAGATATCTCGTTCAATTCCTCCTATATCCTCAGGTATACCACAGACTCTCTGAGGAAGCTCACTCGGTCAATTCCTCCTCTAGCTTGGGAAGGTTCTCAAAGAGATTCAAACAAGGTAAGACTCTCTGAGGAAGCTCACTCAGTCTACCCTCCTGTAGTATATAATATCCAAGACTCTCTGGGAGCTCACTCGGTCCATCCCCTGTAGTTTATAATGTCTAAGACTCTCTGGGAAGCTCACTCGGTCTATCCCTTATAGTCTATAGCACCAGGTTCCCTCAGCCCCGTGCTAGTCAGTGTATAATAATGTTATATGGACAAAGTACACTTATAATGCTACTTGGCTAACCAAAGTACACCTATATAGCTACTTGGTAAACAGTCTACAAGGCATCAAGCATTTCCTGAATTACACCTCAACCTATTACCGCAAGGCATGAAAACAGGTGTAACAGCCAAAGGCAAACGAGACCCAATGGTCGTGAACAGAACCAAGAAAGGGAAAATACATCCAAGCACAACACATTATCCTCTAACATGGTCAACTTACCTCTACACAAGCATACAAGCAAGGCAGGAAGACAACAGGGGCAAAAAGGTAAACACACAATACCCTGTTCATGGGTATTGGTGGAAACTCTCACATAAAACTCAAAGAATTTGAACGGTAAGGCACAAACCACCTACCTCGATCCTAGGAGATCAATATACATGAACCACGACGGCTAATTCTACCTCGAACGTCATTGATCTGAGAAAATGCAAAAAATGATCAACCTTTGATAACATGAGAAAGATGAAGAATTGGAAAACAAGGCTCAAGTAGAAGGAAGAACCCACAACTGCGCTTCCAACGCAATTGACCGTGCTTGAATCGGAAAACAGACGGAGATGCGGGGTCTCAAGGAAGATCCGGCCATATGGGTTGCTCTCAGAAGAAAAACCTGGAGAAGGGGTATGTTCTGTCCGTCAGGCACAACCCCGGTGCGTTTTGTGAAAAAAAGAAAAGTACACGGCGTATAAATTTAGAGTACAGGGCATGTACTAGGTTTTTTCCGTACTCCGCCAAAATCGGCCTCCACGTCACCCCTACACATCGTGTGTGTGGCCCGGGCACGGCCTGCACACGGCTTTGAACTAGATAAGAGTACACAGCATGTACTTCAAAATTTTACAGAAACTCTATTTTTCTTAAAAACTTCAGAAAAATGAAAAGCGTACCTGAAACAAAGATTTGGTTTCTTACAATTACATCCCAAATCATAAAATATCATGTTGAGGGGATAATAAATTTCTCAATTATGAATAGATTAGCATATCCACAAAATAATGGGGGATTATGTTGCATGAATCTATCCTACCTAGGTGAATCACATTGTGGAACAACATGTTTCTCCACATGGGAAATGTTATTTTTCATAACTTAAGTCAGATTCCATTATATGGCCATGAACTAATCAATTATAATGCTAGTTTTATTGGATAGCTCTGTAGAGAAATACCAAAATTGTACATGTGTGTTGATTACATTTATTCTATTATCTCCAATACTAAATAATGGAACATAAATAGTTATCTCATTATAATCATGAATTTTGATCCATATAATTAAAATCCAAATAATGGTAAAATTTCTCAAATATAATAACTGATTATCATAATTATCATGTAAATAATGTTCATTAAAAATATTATTTCTAAGGATTATACGAAACATTATATGAAAATAGTTATAGAAATCCCCAACTCTAGTAACCCTGATCCAGTTTATCATTTACTAATTTGGCATAAGATATGAGGGATCTCATCTAGAAGGACTGGTCTATTTAGTAGTCTTGATGAACAAGATACATACATGATTTCTATATAACATTGGAAATATAAGATACATATTATATGAAACATCCTCACATTCTTGATATTATTTACAATATCCTTCATCATATCATGGGGAAAGGAAAAAAATAAAGGGTGAGATTGTATGCTTAGTAAGGATTACATATAATAGACTCTATCATGAGTAAATAAGGCATAATCAATATTAAAAATGTAAATAACTAAACACACATTCCATTCGATCAATAACTAGAGAAAAAAATGAATCTATGGATAATATCAATGTATAAATCTCATAGAGAACTAAATTATTAATAATTTAAATTCATAATGTTGGAATTCATGACCTTAAACATCATGATATATTTTTCATCTAGGCCATGCACCAATATAGTTTAATTGATTGGTAGGTATATTCAAAAAACCCTTTTAATAATTTCAACCAAATTTTTTGTCTCATTATACAAATAAATGAATTGAGGGGAACTCTATAGTCGGGCCCCACCCATCGGTGTATATCCAATGAATTTATCATATATTGAATGAACAAATAAATTCATAAATAGAATTCCTTGTCAACAAATATATATATTAGGTGAAGAATACAAAATGTCAATATTTCCCATGTTATTAGAATAATTATCAAGATAAAACACCATATATATAAATTATATATAGTTTTGTAAATAATAATATACCTGATAAAAAGAACGTGAATTTTTATTCTAACATATGATCACATGAAAATGATTGTTTCAAGAGAAAGTTAACTATGTGAAAATTAATCATGTGGTGAGAGATTTCCATCAATTCATTAGAAAATTATATTTCATAGTAAAATAAAGAATTTTGGAGAATGGAAGTAAAATATTTAAAAAAATCATTAAATAATTTCCTTCGTAAAACTATGGAAAACGTTTTGAAGAAGCTAAATATCATAAAATTGTTTTGGATGTGAGAAAATTCGTTAAAGATGTATACATTAAGAAAACTATTTTTGACTTTTTGTAAAGAAAGTGGAAAATGAACTTTTTAGAAAATATTAGAAATAATCCTTTAAAAACTTTTTAAAAGTAATGGATAATATAGAATGTATTTAATATATAATTGGAGTAAATAAAATTACTTTTGTAGAACAATTTTTAAAAATACGGACATAGAAATAAAATATACCCAATCAAAAGACAAATAAAATTTTCTTTTCATTTTAACATTTATTTCATTGAATCCAGTTCCATATAGAGTAAAAGATTTATGAAATAAAATAAAATCATTAACTATCCAAATTATAATAAAATTAATGGTGTTTATAAACGATTTTTTAAATTATCCCTTTAATGAAAAATATAAGGAGTAGAAAAAATGAAATTGTATAATTAATTCTTACATATTTGGTAAATTTTAAATTAAAAATAGTTTAATTTGTTAACATGAATTAAAACATTAATAATAATTAATAATTATACATTCAAGTAAAAGTCATCAAATTGTTACTATATACACCGTATAAAATAAAATAAGTGAATAATGCCGAATTTGTCTCCATGGAGTGAAAATTGAGATGAAATCTCTTACCTCAAGTTCAACTTTCTTCAAAAGTGATATAAAATTATGTATAATAAGTTTGAATTTATTATAATTCTATTTAATATTCATGTACATATTGATAATATCATATATGACACACTTATGACATTTCAATTCCCATTTCTTAATAATTAATTATTAAAATTATCGTTTTGGGTCTTAAATGTTTCTTTTTTCTGAGAATTTTAGTTTGGTAGTTTAGATGTTTTTTATTATGGTTAAATAATAACCCTTATTTTATTCATTATATATATATATATATATATAATATTCCTCCATAAAATGTAGAGATATAAAAATGAATTACACTATTCATAAAGACGGTAAGTTGTACATACACATGAATATTGATTTCACTTTTTGATGGATGGAACAAAAGAAATGAAAATTATAATAGGACATTAAAAGAATCATTATTATATAATATTGATTAAATATATCCTTATTACAATGCATGTAAATAGACAATGAAAACAAATCACATCATATCATGAATGTTGTAGTCAACACGTACGCATGAGTGAAATTATAATTTTCCAATGAATTGAAAGGTCAGAATAATGATATGAGACATAAATTAGAAAATGAGAAATTATGTAATAAATATCATATATATTATTTATTTCCATCATTATGACAATCCATGTGAGGCGGTAATGGAAAAAAATTACATTCATTTTGATCTCATGCTAAGGAAACTTGGTTTGGTCTTTTGGGATGACAAAAACCTTTTTAAATTGTATAAGGATATTGAGAAGTGTATTTTTCAGGTTTTTTGGTCTAAAATTATCAATCAGTGTGAATAAGTAGTAGTATAATGTTCCAATTTATAAATGAGGTGTGTTTTACTTTTAGAAATTCATGAAATTTTATAATATAATATATATCAAACTCATCTAGAATAGTTCCAAAATTACATGGATTAAAATAAATGGAGTTCATGGTCTTAATATAATCATACATAAAATCTATATAGGTTTTTTGGGCAAAAATCCCTCAAGGTAACATTGCAGTACTTTTGGGTTGATTGTGTTTGTTGACAAAGCAGGTTTCCATGGAGAATTTTCGATTTCCCAAGAAGTTGTTGACAATCCATGTTGACAAAGAACGATGACAAAGGAATGGATGATCTGGAGGTAGTACAAAACAGCAGTCAAAGGTGGTGCTGTTTCCCAGTGTTTGCCAAATTTTTTGGGGTCCAAAATTTGGAGTTTGGTGAGCATCGCGAAAATAGGATTTCCATGAAGATCATATTTTCATATGGAAAATGCATGAGTTTTGCGAAGATGGGATGAATGGATTTGATTTCGCGAAGAACAGAAAAATGGAGGCGGTGATGCTTCGTGGTTACGACGAGCTTCGCGAACGGAATCATTGAATGGAAACACGAGGGAGCTTCGCAGCGACGGTGCAAAGTAAATGACGGAACGCTCCGTGATTACAACGAGCTCCGTGATCGGAAAATTTCCGTGGTGCTTCGCGATTTAGACAAAATTCCGGTGGAAACTTTGGAGCTTCACGATTTGAGATGACGTGGTGATGACTTCGCGCTAAAGGGTCAAGGGTCAGTGGAATCGCCTATAAATACCGGTCAACCCCCTCAAGAGAAGTAGAGATAATTTTCAGAGAAAATCATTTGCTCTCGGTTCACGAAGGTAGTTCGTGTAGCATGTGTGTTTTGCGAAAGAAGAGCTTCACGGCGACTATTGTAGCTCCGTGAAAGTTGCGCGCTCCGTGTTGGATCAGTGAGATTCATGAGGGAAGTTTCTCTGCAACAACTTGAGCTTCACGATAGTGATTCGCGAAAAGGCAGGAGCTTCGCGAAGGCTTGTTTGAGCTTCGTGAAATTGGGAACCTAGAGAATTAGGGTGTTTTGCAAAGGTGTTTCCAAAGGAATTGCCCAGTGGTTAAGAGGAAAAGGGGTATTCATCAGTGGATGAAAGTTGGACTTTAACAGAGCATCTATCAATAGTTGAGGATGCGTGCATTCATGCAAGTGAAGAGACCTACAGGTCTATAAACTGTGAGTGAATTCCCTTCCAGAGCAGTGAGCTTAGGAAGAGGAAGAAGGTGATCCTCTCCACCGGCAGTGAGCCAGAGAGAGAGAAATAGGGAGTGACACTTGGGAATGCAGTGAGATGACCCTAAACCTTGTAAAGGCAGTGAGACTGGGATAAAGTGTCTGTTCCCGAACATTGTATCCATATCTAGTGAAGATTAGTGGAATTTGGTATGACCGGAAACTTGTCGGCGTATACTCGTTGGACGTAGCCCAGTGAGGGTGAACCAAGTAAAAATCTTCGTGTCTGCCTGTTTGCTTCCTTCCATTGCATTCAAAGAATCATCATTAGATAAAGAATTAAAGAAGTGATCATAGTTTACACACAAGAGCAAACAAAGAGACCCTTGTAATAAAGAGGTCAAGATCTAGTGGGGCAGAAAGAATTTTGAAAAAGAATATCCATACCATGATTCACCCTCCTCTCAGGGTATATAGGCCCCTATTAGTCCTAACAATTTGTATCAGAGGTGGTTTATTTTATCATATTTGTTTGCTTCGAATTGGTGTAGTCGATCTGTGTGGTTGAAGATACAGTTTTCTCTTATCTCAATCTGAGCCACCCCAAGAGTCTGTCACCATTGCACACCTTACCCTTCAGTCATATGCGAGTGTTATAAGGGGTTATTTTACAAGACCCTAGCACTATGAAAATGTACATTATTTGTTTATAAATAATGTGCATTCATTTTATTATTGTAACTTTGTAAATAGTTTTTAAAGCACAAATAGTTTTTTAGTTAATATTCATCTAAGAAAACTTTTTTGATGAATTAATGGATTTTTGAATTAAATAATATTTTAATAAAATATTATTATTAAATTAATTTTTATTAAATATAAATGATCATATAATTTTATGAATGCAACTGTAATTTTTATTAAGGTTTGAAAACAGTTTTTGTCAAAACCCATGAATTTTTGGTAAATGTTCATTTTTATTTTAAAAGTAAAAATTCACATATTTATAAAATTATTTAGATAAAATTAATATTATTTTTGGAATCAGGACGTTGAAATAACCCAACAGTAAATTTTTCATAATATTCTGAGACAGTCAAATTTTTGCTTAAAATTTTAATACCGTTTAAATATATAATGTTTTTATGACATCATAATGACCCAATAGTGAGGTGATAAAATACTATAAACATTATTTTCGGACAATAAATTTTTTATCATTAAAATAATGTGATTTTATATTTTTTTGATTTATTTTACAAATATTTTGTGGACCCTCCAAGACTTATAAAACCTTTTGTCTTTTTAAATTGTTTTCCATGAGAGTGTGACTCATCTCCCAATAATATTTTAAGAATTTCGTACATTGGAATTATAAAATATTTTTTTTCCACTCCCCTTTGGCAAAACCCATGGGAAAAAACCATGGGCAAAAATCATGGGCTGGTTTGTGGTATTGATTAGTATAATGTGAGGTGTCTCAAACCTAAATAATAAAGAATTCCTTTTCTTGTCCTATATATACCCAGCAAAGCTCCCACTTCCTATTCACTCGAAGCCTTTGGAGTTCGACCAACTCCTGCCCTCCTCTCTCTAGAATCCTCCCAAGGTGCCCCAATCTCCCAAGAATCTTATCCCAAGACTCTCCCAAGCCTTTGGGATCACACTTCCAGGTAAGGGATATCTTCCTTTCTCATTTCTGTCTAATTTTCTTTAAGTTGATATGCCCTTTTGTTTTTCAATTAAAACTGTTGGGGTATGATTTTTCACCTCCCCGATACTTCCCTATTTATGTTTGGATGATGGGATACCCCTTTATCTCTCATTAAATCCTCCCATGTACACTCATTTCCATGTCGAAATTCTGTGAGGTATTTCTATCTCCCCTTTTACATCCAAGTAATTCATTTGTATTATGCATCTAAATTCCATTACATTGGTTGGGAATTGTATCCATATGAACCCCTTACTTTCCATTTCATGTACATATTATGAGACACCCTTTTCTATCTCATCAATTATTTTCATAAATCATTATGTCACGCTGTTATGCTGCCGAAATAGCATCGTATTTTTCCAAGCCAAGATCAATGTGTAGTGAATACCATACCCATGTCTCTATCAAGGGTATTCAACTTTATGAACATATACCTATTGAATGGTACTTTCATGTATTTATTCGACATTACTTAATCGTGGAATAACTTATGATGTTGATTGATTCCATGTAATATGATCTATGTGGCACACTTATGAATGAAATGAAATGTTTAAGAAGGGTGTGCCCTGAAAGCGCTCTAATGCATTGGATAAATTATAGTGTCATGACAAGTCATGTGAAACGAGTGTGGACTCATTATAATTCAAGTGAAATTAGGTTTTACTCATGCTCCATGTGTAATGAGATTTTACTCGTGATCCATGTGCAATGAGCCTTGTCTCATGATAATTCCATGTTATGTGTTATTGCCACATTTCCATGTTATGATTATCATGCTTTATCATGACTTTATGTTAATGTTTATCTTGTGCTCCATTGATATGCCTATTGTATAACATGTATTGTATTCCTCATGTTATTGAATTTATATTCCTTTACTGGGATTTATAGCTCGCCCTTTTCTTATGCATGTCCTCAGGTTATCCCATGCTATGCTCAGTATGAGGGAATGTAGAGGTCATGTGAAAGAAGTTTTCAATAAAGATATTGCGTGTTTTATGTTCTATGATGTTATGTAATGTTCCTAATCCCCAAATACACTAGACCTATAGATCTTCTATGTTGTATCAAGTGAATCTTTTATGTAATCAATCAGGTTTAAGTGTGTAATAAAATGAAGGGTTGTTATAGAAATGGCTCACCTCAAAGCTAGTGGGGGTGGGGCGGGATCTTCACGCACTGGTTGTTCTTGAGTTTTCTCTCCCCCCCACCCCGATATCCTATTTTCCATGAAATCTATCTATAATTTATTATGTTATACAATGATATCTATAATTTCTCTCATCATTTTAATTTATTCACATTGATACTCCTCTTGTTTTTTTCTCAAAAAAAATGTTTAGGGTGTCACCTGAAAACCTGCCCCTCTAATGTGGCCATACTTTTCTGGCTGCTTCAAGGCCACTGAAAGTATGTTCACATCCAATTTGGGTGTTGTTGATTCTTGTGACTATGTCAGATAGAAAATATAGGATAATAAGTAATCATTGTTATGTAATATAGATTTGAAGAAAAACAAATAATTATTATGTCATACTTACACTTGTTTCCCACACTTTTTGTGTGTTTTCATCTATTAGTATCCCATCATTATTTAAACATGCCTCCTTCCATATCACATGGAATGTGATGGAAGTGAAAATCTATTTTTATTAATTAATATACATATAAATAGACGAACATAATTATGGTGTTGTTTTAGGTCACATAAAAGTATTATGGTATATTTAAAATACTTACCAATTGTTTTTCATGTGAAGTGTACCCCATTCATTATTTATGGTAGGGGTACGCTGGTTTTTCTACTCGTTCCTTATTTTCAACAATCATTTTATATTTCATAAATAAAAAACTATTAATCAAATTTATGAATACATGTGTCATCAAACAATGTATTACCAAACAAAATGTACCTAAAAAGACTTCTCCTCACGATGACTAGTAAATTAATCTGATGCTCCATGGGTTATCATGTGTGCATAAATAGAATATTGGTGCAGGTTTATTTTCCCTTTAGCATCTTTAAGATAAAATTTCATTAAAATTGTGCGAAATCCTCTGTAAATCCTTCTAGAAACCCTCAATACATAGTCCTTATTCGATTCATCCACTATAAATTAACTCTACAAGGGATGATGAAGAGTAAGTCAATATTTTGTAATTTTATTTTTTTGTAAATTATAGAAATGATATATCATAATGTTACCATAATATCTCCCCAATTCAGTTTCTTAATCTTGATGACAATATGGTTCCTTGACTGTAAATGAATCAATATTCATTGCTGAGTGATGATTCCATTGAAACTACTAAACATGGTCTTTTTGGGGTTAACATGTTAGCCCTGCTTATTCCATCTGACCTCATTTTTTATGACTTTCACTTTTTTTAAGGAATTTTGCTAGCACCATCAATATATGACGCTCCTATTATTTCTATGCCACTGGTGTTTCAGTGCCTACCATTTCCCCAGTTTCAAGATCATCAATATATTCCTTCAAAGCGATAACATCGACATGTATAGATGGGGGTGTACCACCACACTCGGAGTAGCAGAAGCAATATGTTTAGAAACCTGTTGCCCCTCTACATTGTGAGCAACAGTAGGTTGAGAGACCTGTTGTGCCTTGTGATTTGGAGAATCATCTAGTGTTTAAGTCATTATCTGCATAAGAGATTCAATATTTAATTTATATTTTATAAAACTAGTTATGAATAGATAATAACATAAGGTAACATGATGTATATTACAAAAAATATATAACCTGATTATTGAAATCTCTTTTTTAAAGTATGAAGGAATTTGACCCCTCTATCAACTATTAAAATCCTTTCATTGTGGTCTCCTATGACATAAAAAATTCTGTCTACATTGAGACCACTACAAAATGATTGGAACATCCCAATGTAAGGGTTAACCTTCGTTGAATTTTCATCAGAACCTTCAATGGTTTTGGTAGATAACAGAACAATTGACCAGTTTTGGTTTGTGGGATCTCGAACATGAAATATATATACTACCTATGATGCTATTGTTAATGGTTTTTCTTTGTACCCTTCCTTAATAACATCAACATTCATGAAACTCAACTCATCTTTTTTAACATCACTCCTATTATCAACCTACTTTCATTGAAAAATCATCACATTGAAGTTCATATAATCTAACTCTCATATTTTTTTGATTATTCTAAAGTATGAAATATTCATATAAATTGGATTTATGTCCTTATCACTGAAAACATGCATCCCTTCAGCCATAGGTGTGACTCCACTATTCTGCATGGTATTTTCTTCATCATGTTCATTAGTATAGAATGTATAAACATTAATTACATAATAATTTTAATATAATATATACACACTTAGTCCTCTGGCTAGCCATCAAAGTCTTTCTGAAATTGAGTGTGGATTTTCATCTGACTCCTTAAATATATGCTCCTGAAACCATCCTATAAACTGTCAATTATGTGTATTTGATATCCATTTTTCATCCCTTAATGGATTCAAATTCCTAATAATTTGGTTGTGGGTTTCCACATATGGGTCAGCCTCCAAAATATTATGCAAAACATAAAGGTTGTCATACCCCCAGTCTATAATATTGATTGTGACAACATCTCTTACATAAATTTCTTCATGTGCAAGCTGCCTAGTGTGATAATATTTTGGTAGACCAATTATATCTACTACAGAAAGGTATTCAGAGTAGAATTCAATGACTTCCTCAAAAATATATCACTCCGCAATACAACTCTCTGACTCACTTTGATTTTTTACATACCCTTTTAAAATAATCATTTATCGTTCAATGGGTACATCCATCTATAGTGTATAGGACCACATAGTAGAATCTCTCTCACCAAGTGAACCATAAAATGAACCATCATATCAAATAATCCTTTTAGGAATAACATATCCAATTCACATAATGTGATAGAAATTTCTATTTCCATACTCAGAAATTTTGTCGAGCCTATAACTTTTCTCCATATAGATTTAAAGAAGAAATAGAGATTCGTTAACGTATAATGAAAATTCAAGGGAAAATTAAATGTAAATCAATAGTAATTAGATCTTGCATCAAAACATGGAGTTCATGTGATTTTAGACCCTTTAACTTTAAATCAGTCATTGACATGATGTTATTGATATTCTATGAATACCCCTATGGAACCTTTACTTCATTCATGAAGTTGAAAAACCGATATCTCTCCATCCTGGAAATAGTGTAAGTAGCTGGAGGAAGAAATGTTTTTTTCACCCTTCACTGGCGGCAAATCTTCTCATATTCCCATGTCAACCATGTCCATTCTAGCCTTAATTCTATCCTTTGTTTTTCTGGGTGTATTTAGCAATGTGATGATGAAACTGTCACATAAAGTTTTTTCAACATTCATAACATCTAGAATGTGTCTGACATATAAACAATTCCAGTATGGTAATTCAAAAATAAAATCGATCACTTCTTCCAACTGGTTTTCATCATGTTTTTCAAAAATGGTTTACCAAAAGTAGTGTCCACAACCTTTAATTTATAAAACAGTTGATCATCAGTTACTGGAGATGGTATTGTACATTCTTATTAACATTTATCAAATGATTTCATCTAAGATTAGTACTTATTTCATCAGGTAATAAATCTATGATGTCATAAAAACATGGTTTTCCATGGATGTTTCAACCTAATTGACTGGGTACCTTGTTCGCAGATAGGACACCCATTATTTCATTTAATGATATATCTTGAAAAAATCTCATAAGAAGTAAAGTAATTTATCATTCCATACAATATGTATTTCAACTTGAAATCATCATTTCTATAAGAATCATACAACGTAACACATAAATCCCCTAATAATTTTCAATCCCTTATCAATGGAGAAAAATAAACATCAATATCATTACCCATATGTTTTAGTCCTCGTATAAGCATAGATAGCATGACGTGTTTTCATTTCAGGAATATGCATAGTGGAAAATTATAATTTACCAACATAACTGGCCATGTACTATGAGTGATGATTTGAAAACCAAAAGGATTCACTCCATCTATAGATAATGAAAGATGGATGTTTCTTGGTTCATTTCTAAAATCAGGATACTCATGATCAATTCTCTTACACTAAGGAGATTCTTCCAATTAATGAAGTTTCCCATCTTTATTTCTTTTATCTGTGTGCCACGTCAATTGCCTTGCGGTCTCCTCACTTCAATATAGGCGCCTAAACCGTGGAATGATTGGAAATTACCATACAACATTCATAGGTCCGGATTCATATTTATTGTATCGAGAAGCGCAACAGTTTGGGTATTCTCTAAGTGATTTTTGGTCAATGAGAAATAGTATACAGTCATTCAGGTAGGCGTGTATTCATTCAAAGAGCTTACCCATCGATCATGGAATTATTTTGGCCTTATATGATCAACTTGGGAGATTATTGTCTTCTGGGAGCATGACATTCAAGAGAGAAATTAATTCTATAAAACTAGCATCACTCTATCCATTTCCTACTTTCAAATTATAAAGATTCAATATGGCTGACAATGATGTATAATTATTGAAAACACCATAATAAGGTTTCTTCATACATATCTTTAACTGTTAAAACAATTTTGGGCAATCGTGAAGTTTATCTTCAACTGTCCTTTTCATTTCCTTAATACAATCTTCATCATAATTCACATCTGTAATCAAATCATTAATACGATCTTATTCATTGTCTAGACTTTTAATCATATTAGATGATCCATAAAACATGATGGTATCCGGGGAACTAGCTAAATTAAATTTTTCCCTGTGTTTATTCCAACATTTATAACATAGATATATTCCATGAGAGATCAAGTGTTCTTCCAACTCCTATGGACTAAATTGTCTGAGATAAAAATAGTGTAAACATGGACAAAGGATTTGATAAGGGTCATATGCATGATCTTTTGCAAACTTCATGAACTCTTTCACTCCATCTTTAGAATCTCTTGTTAAACGATTGGCATCAATCCAATCTTTATTCATATCCATCCTATTTGATTGGGTGACATAAATTTTTAACAACATGAATAGACAAATTTTTGATATAAAGATTAACTGAGGATAAAATAGTTATATACTTTAAGTCTCCCTTCAAAACTATTTATAAAATAATAGTTGATATCCCATTAAAAAGGCAAATCATTTACACAAATTCCTCTTTAAAATAACATGCCTTTTTAAAATAAACCAATTAGTTTCAAACACTATTTCCCAAAACCCCAATTCATTTTTTATAAATCATTCAAGATAACTTCATGACCCAATAATGTTAATCGTTTAAAATGAGATACAAACCTCTATATTTTACAAATTTTCTTTTAAAACATCACCCACCCCTTGTTAAAATGAAACTAGCATTACATACACTTTCAAAACATTCACATCCCATTATGAAATCCAATTAAGTGATTTTGGAAACACTTCACATGAATCTTATGTCCATGAAAAGTGTTTAAATCATTTTAAAGTTTTTTAAAATCCCAAAGAGGTATGTTGAACACATTTTTAGTGTATTACAAGAACACCTCATAAAAATCACTAGTATATACAAATATAGGAAAGTATTTGGGAAGTTTCAATTAGGTGTTCTTAACTATCTGGACCCATAAGCAACCATAGGACAATCATGGACTGAAACTGTTCAAATCCTGACTCTTGATACATCACAATATAATCCATACTCATTACCCATCTCATTTATGGTAAAGATTGGTTTTTTCATCAATCTCCCATTAAGATATTAAAAGGATCACTCATGAACATCTAAATACTCATATTGTAGTACACAACTTAGGTCAGGTCTCTTATAATGCCATGCCTATTTCAATGGTATTGTCCTAGATGGAAATTTGAAGTTTTTAGCTCATCCCTATCTCATATCATTCAAATATCATCTTAAAATCCTCCACCATCTCATATAAAGTCCTATCTTCTACCATTCCTTATCCCGAACATCAATGTATGGAGTATAAATAGCCTATGGAAACTTAAGCATTGTTACAAAGGGTAGTGATTAAGAACTCACTCAAGACTAATCACCTAATTAGCAAAAAAATCACAAATTTTTCTTACTAAAACATACTAAAAGGAATGTTAAAAGGGAATAAAACTTTTTAACCATTTAAATAAACCTATTTGAAATTATGAAAATACACACTTGAAGTAAATCAATGATTATTCATAGGCACTAAGGAAACAAGTAAACTTAATAAAAAACAACCAAAAGATGGTGCCATATAATAAAAAAACTAGTAGAATATAGTCCAGTCATGAAAATAAATCCTCTAAAGTGTCCTAATAATGATGTAACCATCATTTGAAACTTCCTAAGACTCATGTATTTGGATACTGAACTAGAGATGAGGAACCTAGGTCGATACTGTTTAAATTGTCATATCCAAGTTTTCCTATATAACTCACTAGGATATATCATGATCAGGGGATCAAAAGAAACCATGGCCCCTTCCAGTAAATTTTAGGGACACTAAAACATCTCAAAAAATCACTCAATCTAACTGGTTCCTTACCCTAGGCATCACACTCCAAACTAGGTATTTCACTTATCTAGATCCCTACCAGTCTCCTAGGACACCCATGAAATTTCAATAATTTAAGTGAGAAACCATTAAAATAATAGATCATCACATAAATATTTTTTCAATAATTTTTAATTTAACCTCACCCCACATCTTACAAACACAAATGAAACAACCCCTTTTACATCAATTTATAAGCTTACCAATAAGCATAAGAATATAAAGAATCCCCCATGGGGTCACGATCCACAAAAGTAACATTAAATTCATGGAGCTCAATTGAGGGTCTCCCATATTTATAAAATAACATCCTTTAAATTACCAAATAGGATTTTACAAATGTGATCAAGAAGCCAATCCATTTTCACCCCATTTGAGAACAACATTTCAAATTTCATCCAAAAACATTTTATCAAAATTCACAAGAAATCCCATTCGGAAACCCAACCATTTTATATAAATAAATTTTTAAAATAATAAACCCTTTATTTAAGGAAATATGTGCTAAGAAGCCTTTTATTAATCTTCAATATCCTTTTGAAAACATCTTAATCCACCATGAGAGTTAAGAGTCTCAAAACCATTTAAATAGATTGAAGGTCAATTCTATTTGTTTTTTAAAACATGACTTTAAAATATTTCTTATTCACTCTAAAGAAATAAAATTATGAACAAACTTTCAAAATATTTAAATTCTTTTAAAAAATCCACTCAAGATTTTTAAAAAACACATGTAATATGACATAAGTCTAGGCCAAGTATTTAAACTATTTTGAAACTAATTGAAACCCAAAAAAGTCATAACATAGGATCTTAATTTCATAATATATCATTTAAAAACCTCCAATAAATTTATAAAATTTATTACAAGGGAGTTATAAAGAAAGACCTTCCTTGATCAAGAAAAATCGAAGCTAAAACTTGCCGGTATTAATGAAGAACACATAAATATGTCAAGTGACATACTACTCAACCCCTAACAATGAAAATCCCCATCATTAAAACGAAATTACACTATGATGTAGTTGAATCACACATCAAATCCATAACCAAGTCACACAAAATAAAAAAAAATTAATAGGGACACCAACCAACATGCAATTCTTTTAGTGTGCAAACAAGGACCACAAACAACAATGATTTTCAACAGGGAGTTTAGCCCATAAAATTCACAAAATACCATCAATATCAAACTAAAATTACATGTGAACAATAAAAAAAAAAGAAAAAGAGGAGAAAAGTCACCAGTAGAGGAGAGATGTGCAATAGAGGAGTGTTACATGGAGGATGTGTGGCACACGATGGAGGTGTGGCGCGCGGTGGAGTAGAGACGCACGATGGTTTGGATTGTGCATGGTGGTGGCGTAGTGCGCAGAGGAGGAGAGGTGCATGGCGGTTTGGTTCGCGGTAGAGGAGAGTATCATGATGGAGGTGTGGTTCATGATAGAGGAGAGGCAACGAGAGAGGAGGAGGAGGAGGAGGAGAAGGCACGGCAGTGGTGACGATCATCTTCCACGAGAGATTGAGGGATGCGAGGGAGGAGGAGAAAGTTAGGGATTTTTATAAAACTCGGAGAACCTTTTATCAGCGCTTTTTAAAAAGTACTGATAATGGTATGTTTTATCAGTTCTAAAATAGAAAGTGCTGATAAAAATTGTCTTTATCTGTGATATATTTTTAGCACTGACCAAGACTCCTTTTATAAGTGCTTTTTTAGCACTAATAAACAAAGGCCTTTATCAGTGCTAAAAAAGCACTGATAAAGATACAATGTTACTAAAAAACTTATTATTATATATTTTTATAACATTATATATATGATAAATATTTATTTATTAATTTATAATTGTAACTATATATATATAATTATAATTTAAATAATTATGAATTTATAATAAATATACTTATTATATTTATAATCTTAGAAATATATATAATAAATCTAGTAATTATATTTATTTACAAGATTATATATATAAAACTATATTTCTTCTAATTTTAAAATTATTTATACGAATATTTATTTATTTTTAATTATATAATTATTAATGAATATATATATGTATATATTTATTTAAATAATTATAAAATTATAACCAATTTGTATTTATAATATTTATTATTTTATTAATATAATTTTATAATTTTATAATTATTTAATTAATTAAATATTTATTTATTATTATAACTACTAAATAATTATATATTTATATGTATTTTAAAATTACAACAAATAAATATTTATTTATAATTGCAAGTATAAATATATATATATATATAAATTTATTTATTTATTTATAAAATTATAACAAATATATTTATAATTATATATATAATTATAATATTTATTATAAATTTTTAATTATTTAAATATATCTATATATATTTAGAATTATATTTATATATATTTGTATTTATTTATAAATATATTTATTTAATTATATATTTATAACTTTCTACGTAGTATAATAAAAATATATATTATAATTTTATAATTATTTACGCATATATATATATATATGTTTATTTATAGTTATAATTATAACTATAAATAAATATATTTATAAATATTTGAATATAATTATAAATATATATATGTATGTATTTATAGTAATTTTATAATTATATATATATATATAGTTATAATTATAATTAAAAATAAATATATTTAAAAATTATTTATATGTAATTAAAATTTAATTATTATAAATTAAAGAAATTTATTTATTATTTAAATATATTTAATATAATTTTAATAGTATTTTTGAGAACATAATAGTATATATGGGTAATATGTATTAATCATATATACTTAATAATAAAATATACATAATAAAAAATGAGCTATTAATATAAATTATGAATAATAAGAAGGGTTTAATATATAAAAGAACATTCATGGTGATACATTACATATATTCACACATGATCAATTAATTTATTTATTGACCAAATTCATTGGAAACACATATATATTTAATAATTATAAGATAGATATATATATTTTAAAAGTATATATATATATATTAATTATAAATAAAATAAATATAAAAAATATAAAAAACTATAAAAGATATTAATGAATCTAATAAAACTAAGGAATCTAATAAATCTAATAAATCTAATAAATCTAATTAATATATTAATTATAAATAAAATAATTATATAATAAATATAACAAATATAACGAATATAATGAATCTACTAAATCAAATAAATATAATAAATCTAATAAATCTAATAAATTTATTAATTATTTAATGAAATTTATTATAATATTATAATTACTGAAATATATATATATATATATTAAATTATAATCTTTGAAACACTTTTTTAAAACATTATATATATAAAGTTGAATTATTAAAAAATATATATTAATTATAAACATGCATTTTTTATTTAATGTATACAAATAAACATTATTTTGGAATATAAATATAATTATATTATATAATCTTATAATATATTTTATTAAAAACTTTTATCATTGCTAGATGTAGGGCAGATAAATCGATACTTTATGAGCGCTAATGAAATTTCTAATAAATGTTAATTTATCCGTGCTTTTTTCTAGCGCTGATAAAGGCCCCCCTTGGTCAGTGATTTATTCTTAGCGCTTATAAAACATAGTGCTACCCTTGCCCCATTCTGTGGTAGTGTATCCATAAATGAAATTGGATATTGATGATAACATAATGACATAAGAATCATATGCTCCATACATTAGTCACTTGTACACATTTTAAACACCCTCGCTTCCTAAAGTGGTTGGGCAAGTGTTGGGGACACCAACACCAAAAATTTCTAATGGTGTTGTACTTTGCGCAAGATCCTATAATACAATTTGGATACTTTTGCTAAATGGGACATTTACTTTGTCCAAATGTATCACAGTGTACTTGGGGTATTTACTTTCCATTTTTCTACAAAATAAAAAAACCAGACGATAATAATTTTATATTGATTACCGATTTAGACATTACTGATTATTTATATCATTAAATGTCTCCCACTCTTTTATTAAATTATAGAAACCTTCTATACTAGACTGAAAATACTTTGTATCTTGATTATTCTAATGTAAAGGATCCTTGAACATCCTCTCATAGTCTACAATCTATGGATACACCACTACTCAAAGAGTTCAAGGAAGGCATTTGACTGGGAAACCACATTAACTCATGGATCATTGATCTGTTGAATTATTTCATAGCTTATAAAATCATAAATATGATTAATTCAACACTTTCCTCAAATGTTGCAGCAAGCTAGCTATGGCTACACCTTTGTTGTCAAATTTAGTTAAGACAACTCATTGTTCTCATAAGAACTCTCTAATGGTAGAAGGAACATTCAATTATGGCTGACCTAGCACCCTGAACACGTGGTTGTATTCAAATTAAAATGATGGATGGCTTTTGCAACTTAGTATTTTCTTGAGGGTTTTTTAATATTTTTTTATTGATGTATAAAATCATTTTTAATCTAATATGCACATTTTATGTGACTACACTCTCATCAAATTAAGACATAAATAGAAAAACATTCATCATGACATAAATTGATTTAATCTATGGATTTCTATGTTTATTATTTTATGTGGTTTCATAAACCTTCAGATTCAATAACATAAAAATCAATAGATAAATTAAATATACTATGTGACTACTCTTGAGCATCTATTATTAGTTGATCCATTTAAACTCAATGGACTACCCATGACCCAGTGGTTTAATACTTGAGTATGCTCTTGACTCATATTTCAACTCACACCCCATCCCAATGAGTCATCATCTCATCTAGAATACCACCTCATCTCGACATGGTCTACATCTTAGTATGTATTTGTTGCAATACATACATACTCGAATGTAGGCGAGGGGATCTCAAGAATTTATAATACACAGAAAAACAACACCCGTGGACATGAAGGATACTATACATATTAAACAAGAGAAATTGATGATGTGCATACCATCTTTTAATTCATTACATGCATCACAGACAATTAAAATAATTAATTGTGTAAATAAAAGTTTAGGCATACATTGGTTGGTATGTGCTCAAGATCAGTAACTACACAATTAAAAGTTTAATTTTTATAAATTTAATGTATGAGGGAAATTCGAATAAATTAAATGAATTATTAAATTCAAATAACTTAATACAATATTTTATTTAATTTGGTCCAAAAAATAATTTAATTTCATTTTCATTTTGGAATATTAAAATATAATATTTTTAAATCCAAATTAACATTTAATTAATTTAATTTAATACATAAAATTAAATTAATCAATTAAATTATTTTTTAGTATTATAATTAATAATCGGGCACTGAAACCCCACGCAGAGATAGTGTTGGCCAGGCCGAACCTATATAGGCATGTTTTCGGCTGTGAAAATCTTGTTCTGGGCCTCGAAAGTCCCATCAGACCCTTTTCAGGTTGGTTGGAAATTCCCTAACCTATTAAAAGTCAATTTAGGTCTAGAATAATGTAATTATGTGTAGAATTGGATACCTAGGTTTGGCTAGATCGAAGGGGTAGTGGGCATGCCTTTTGAGGCAGGAGCTGTCATTTGTTCTAGTGGCAGACGATGAGTTTTTTCTTAAATGGGTTTTTGATTTTTTTTCAAAACTGTAGAGGGTTTCAACTATTTTTAAAAATGGGTTCAAAGATACGTAAACCCTGTTCACGCAACTTTGGTGTGGAGAGATGCATGAACAGGGTTCACGCATCCTGCGTAGACGTGATATAAGATGTGTGAACCCCATTCATGAATCTTCCCTTACAAGGATGCGTGAACAAGGTTCATGCATCCTGTATGAAGTTTGTAAAGGATGCATGAACCCCGTTCACGCATCCTACAGAATGGTTAAATAAATAAATCATCAATTTACTAGAGGTACGTTTTTCTTATGTATTTGATTAATTCAATTACAACCTCTTTCAATATACCTCCCCCTCAAGGGAAACACTCATAAACATCAGTTTTCAAAAATTATATTACTTCATCAAGGATAATCTTTTTCAATACTTATTCTTGGATATGAAAACACATTCTTAACCCTCTTAAGTATTGTTTCATATTCTAGAATAATATGAAATCAATATTTTTCATAATTTCTATAATTTTATCACATGATGGAGGTACTTTAATAGTAAAATCATCAAGTGAAGATTATGTACCAACAAAACTTGTGTCCTTTTATAAATTATGAATATGTATCTTCTCAAAATTGGGAAAATGATCTTCTAATTCTATATATATCATATTGTTGGTTTTATGATCTTCAATCATAATCATCAACTCCTAAATATTATCTATTATTCATTGAAATCTTCTTCATACAATTGAAATTTTTAAAAAAGTATCATATTCCATTATTTTTGGATTCAAATCACTGAGATCAATATTATTTTCAAGATTTCTTGATATTCACAGATCTTTTCTTATAGAGTATAATTATTTATTAATGAATATCAAATAGAAATTGTTAATTTTAGAAGATAATTTGAAGACAGTAAGACACTTTTTAAAATAAAGTAAAACTCTAGTAATGATAATAGTAATGCACCCAAAAAATGTATCGTAAATCAAATATCAACGTAGTCTATGCCTATGGCACGGATGCTCCTCTATCTCATAGCCAGGTGTATACTGGACACATCCACATCATGTCCGTCTATGACTGCGCTCTGGCATATGTTGTGCATCATCAGTAACAGCCACCTCCACATTCTCTTGTGTGACAGGCGGTGGATGTACAGTCTCACTGCCTCTACCCTGTCCTGTATCTAGGAATAGTGGAGATTGGATGGAACTCCCACCAACATGGAATGTAGATAGTATTTTTGTTGTGGATGTCTGTAATAAAGAATCTTGATCAACCCAATAAACATCTGTATCTATCTGTGGATGATCCTAAGAAGCTGGAGGAGAATATAACTGATCATGCTGGACACCCTCCCCCTATGGAACAAAAGAATCAGACTGGTCAAGCTGAAAAACCTCCTCCTATGGAACAGAATGATCCATAACAGGTTCGTCACCCCCTGGTACATCTATATGAGGCTCAATAGTCTCTACAACATTCTCAGTATGTAGTGGATCAACGAAAATGTCATGATAAATCTCATCCATCGAAGGAAGAAACTGTGTCACAATGCCGTGAAAATATGTCGAGTTAAATACAGTGCTCTCTAATGGATCAGACATGTGAAGTAAATTATAGATACGAGCATCCTATGAAAACAAATTCCTTTTTAATTAATATGAATAAAAATTATGCAAAACAATGGAAGGAACAATGTATACCAACTCATGAAAGCCTCGTTCGTGTCATGTCAGAAATATGACTGGGGACCTGCTATACCAGGATGCATAATCCATCAGATCCACCAAATGAAAACGTATTGTCCCCACCCCTCGCAACTAGGACTCCTGTGGTCGGTCCCATAAATAAATATATTTAGAATGGTATCTCCTCAAATAAAAATATCTCTTCCCTAACATCTTCTGATAATGTAGTGAGTCTAACTGATTGGGCGGGTCATGAACATGCTAAACAAATCTGAACTACCTCATAACTCTATCGGTCTGATTCCACTCAACTATATGAAAATAAATTAATAGAACCCTGTAGGAGCTGATAGCAAGCATCGCTGTACAGTATGGTGTAAGACTCTGATAATTACATCTGTATATGGAATCCATATAATCTAAATGAAAAAAATAAACAATAAATTAATAAATGAATACATGTAAAGTAACGAATAAAGATTAAACAATATAAATAATAACCACTTACATCTGGTAGTTGAATGTTGTTCAACATAAGTTTTTAGGCATGGATGTTCTGTCGAGGGGAATCTGAATGTCTATATGCCTCACTCCACCTATAGATAATGTAATTATATTTACATTTCATAATAGAAAGTTATAAAATTAAGTTAGACATTATAATGAAGGAATAACATACCCACATCCATGCAGAGGCTCTACTATAATATCTACTGGCAACAACACATGGGCATATGGAGAAAAATGAGGGATGTGCTCCACTCCCACTTCTGTTGAAGAACCATGCATCCTGTGATCTAAATCTTATCGATGCAACATGTTCTGCATAATGCCATGTATATATATTCTAGACAAGAAGACCCCCATCTATATCAACCTGACTCCTCCAAATCCTCCAGAAAAGGTAAATACATTAGATGTACTAATTTAGTGGAGTGATAAAAAAAGTTTTCCACCGATCATCCTCAAAATATATGCTTGTTATAATCACAGCATGGTGATCTCATCAGCATCCCCTGCTAAATTTGTGATGTTTTCATCTAACTAAGGCATGTGTAATCTTCCACCGATGATGGTCCTTCCATAATCAGGGACCTCTATACCCAGTAGTCTGTAAACAAGCTTCGGTAAATCTTCTCCAACACAGCCTATCAGATCCACACCATCAATGGGGAGGCCCAACATAATGGTGACATCCTGTAGGGTAATAGTCATCTCCCCCTTTCTAAAATGTAATATATGTGACTCTGGACTCCATCTTTCTACAAGAGCAGCAATGAGATGATGATCGATAAAGGTGAAGTCGCACATCGCTGCATCATATAATCCAGAACGACGAAGATGAGGGATGATAGCTAGAGGTGGGGCGGTACGATGGAAATTGTAAGATCTGCGTACACTTGATGGAGGCACATGATGTCCCACTGAAAGCATCAATGATACATGAGTAGCCTAAGATGTGAGCAATGGAAAACCTTCCATCTACACAAATGATGACATCGATTCTTTTTTATAGTGAATTCAATACAAATTCTAAATTTTAATTTTAAAAAATACACAACAAGAAAATGAAAAATTATTGTGTTAAAACTTTCAATTTATATTTGATTTGTTATGTGTGGATTAGTGTCTTTGTTACATGTGGAAGAATGTTATACTGATTTTTTTCTATGTTTATTTTTTTAATAGTTTTAGTATCACAAATATTTTTATTATAGAATCAAAAAATGAGACAAACCAAAATTGAAACATGTCAGAAATGAAGCATGTCAAAAATAAAAGGATTCAGTACTGATACATCCACATATAAAACAAAATATACATATTCATTATACAATAAATAGACTTGATCATGGTTGATGAGATATGGAGCTCTGTCATTCCACTTGGGGACATCTCTTATGAGCATGTCCTTCTATGTGACAAATATTACATCGTATTCTCCCTCCTCTTTGCCAAGGCCAATCCATTTCATTTCTAATTTGAGTTTACTTTGGTCTTCCTTGAGGCCTCAACCAAGTAGTATGAAGCCGATTATTTAAAAAACAACAAACATTTAAAATATCATAAATTAAAACAAAACCAAATTATGAAACTTGTAAATATCAGGGATGATGGTCGGTTAATCAGCAGGCAATGAGATAGAATGAAAGTCACCAACAAGCATCCAAGATGCACTATAACAGTTAACCAAAGTGCTCATGTGATACACCGGTTCAATATATGGATCCCATGATATATTTACCGAAGTAAAAGATGTTATAACATGTGTACATGGATATCTAAATTCCTAAATGGTGCTGCAATCATAGTACCTGTTATCTAACATCACCAAAAACATTAGATTACTAGTTCATGTAGCCAGGTCGTAGCGTTGTCTTACCTGAAAGCTCATCTTTTAACTATCAAAGGCTATAACTATCCATCTTGATTCCTCTTTTAGTATCTGAGGAATATCACTTTGGAAATATTGGGTAAAATGCATTCCATTTTCCATCCTCTCAATGGACTTTTGGGACCAGTCAACAAAGTAGTGAACACATCTATAAATTGTCTCTTGCACTAACCATATGATCGGGAGTTTTCACACACCCTTGAGGACCACATTTATGCACTCAACTATATTAGTGGTCATATGGCCAAATCTTCTACCACCATCATAGGTTAATGACCATTTTTTCCTTCAAAATTTGCATCATATATTCATACATGTATTCATTAGCAGTTAGAATCTCCTCAAAGCATCGATCAAACCTTTATTTTTGGGGCTCATATGCTAAAAACCTAAGAGAATAATGTATTAAAAAAATTATATTTTGTAAAAAAAAGTAAGTTTATAAAAACACGCGTAATTTTAGTATCACATTCTTTATGGTCTCATATTTGAAATGATTATTCACATTAAATGCAATATGTATAATGTAATAACAATGATAAGAATTCGGCTCAGTCCACGAAACCTCATCACTATCCATAGCCTCTATAATCACTTGATGGAAATCATATATCAGACACACATCCTGGTTTTGTGTGGCATGAACACGTACACATGCCAAAAACTACCTCTAGCATTCTAAATTTTCTTTTTAAACAATACAAAAAGAAAGTGGTAGAGGAGGAAGATTACTATCCTGTGTGGAAGCAATGATTAGAACACATATATAATTTCCATACAGGAAAGTTCCATCAACATGAATAAATTTTTTACAGTAGAGAAAGGCAGCAATGCTTGGCTGGAATGCCCAAAAAATCCTACTGAACATCACTTTTGTTAAATCAAATCTATGATTGGGGGATACATACATAACAATGTCCATGTAAAGACCTGTAAAATTCAAGGAAATTTTTTTCTTAATTTTCTTTGGGATTTTACAAGAACACAGTTTCTGACGGCACATGATTCTGAGGCCCGGTGTGCCCGTAATTTCTATTCGAAGTTTATCTCGGGTACGTTCAGTGAACGAACGAGTGGGAATTTCTAACTTTTGAACCGGTGCTTGGAATCGAATTATGAGGGCACCGATGGAACCTTAGCACTGGTAATTGCTTAGGAACACATGTTCCGGAGTTGCGTTTTCACGAGATAATATGATAAAATTTTTGGAAGTTTAATTTATATTTTAACTACAATTTTTATTTTCTTTAAGTGGTTTAAGGCTTTGGGTGGAAGTTGGGTAACTACCCAACTTCCCAAGGGAGGTTATGAGGGTGGTGGGGCCCACATGAACTCCACCCCTTTATATTCTTCAACCCCCTTCAAATCACCTTTTAATTTCAATAACTTAAGTATTAATAACTTATGTTATTAATGGTGAGAGTTTAATGTGTGTGTAGGTTTGAATTTCAAACTCATGTCTAGTTAATAAATTAAGTGAGGGCTTAATTTATTTTGGGTTAGTTTCTTGTGGTGGAGTCTTGGGGAGGAAAAGGATAAGGATTGAGGAACTTCTTCATCTTGGATGAAGAATGCGAAGAACACATCGGACTCCGTCGAAGAACACCGAGTCCTTGGAGACCGACTACGCGACGCCGTAGATCGCGACGGTTCTTTCGCGACGTCTTCTTCCGCGACGTCTCCTTCCGAAACATCTCCTTCCGCGACGTCTTTTTCCGTGAAGAATCCTCATTCTAAGAACCTTCGTTCAAGCTACGCTCGAGGTAGGGGTTTGTTTATTTTATTTTGTTCGTGAATATTACTTTGACGTTCTTCGTGTAATATGACCAAATGCTATCGATTAATGAGAGGGGGGCCGGACCGCACAAACACGGCCGACCCACCTCCTTTATCCTTGTTGGTTCTATTGTGGATTGGAATGGAATGGCGTGGTGCCAACACACCACGCGGAATCGTGCGACAAAGAATTCGTGGTGCCGTCGCGCCGCACCGTGAAATTGAAAAAGGACGTGACACCGTCGCGCCACGTCGAAGAGAACTGAAGACACCGAGGCCGGAGCAGGGTGACCGGCGGCCAGTTCTGGGCTGCCGGTGTCAGAGCAGGGAGGGGACCGGCTGACGCTAGTCTGGTGGTGGCAAAAACTGGCCGGCCGGGGCGGGCGGGCCGGACAGGAGGGAAGCCGGGGGTTCAAATCCCTGGCCGGCCAAGCTAGCGGCCCCCATTAAGGGGGTCCGTGGTTTCAAATCACAGGGGGCAGCCCCCCCCCCCCCCCCCCCCCCCCGCAAAAGCCAAACGGCTCGGCCATTCGGCCGAGCCAGCTGGCACCGTGCGCCAGCACGCCGGGTCGCCGCACCGGGCCGCCAGGCCGGGCCGCGCCCATCTGGACCGACCCAGTGGGTCTCAGGCCGGGTCGGTCTGGGCCAGAAACCCCCGTTTTCGGATCCTTTTTGGTCTTTTGCCCATATATCGGGCTATGGACCTCCGATAGACGTGCAATCAGTTGCGATGTGATCCTTAGATCGAGACAGTCGTTTCGGTATATCGCACTCAAGGTTTCGGAATACTTTGGGTTCGGCCGGGTTGGTTCGTACACGAAACCAACCGGGCCCTCTGAGCGGAAACGCTCATATCTTGAGTTCCGGACGTCCGATTGATGTGCCATAGACTTTTTTGGATTCCTCTTAGTGAGACGGATCTTTTGGCTTACTCCTCCCAAGGTTTGGACGTAGGTGGAGTACGGTCGGGTTGGTTTTGCCTTAAAAACCAACCGGGCCCCTGGGACGAAAAAGCCAATAACTCTCAGAACGGGCATCTGATTGATGCGTCGTCTGCGACGTTGAGTTCCTGTTGACGATACGGAACTTTTGGATACATCAACTATGGACTATGTGTCAGTTGATGTATCAGCCTCTCGGCTCATGGAGCGAACCTTCCCGAATGAGCTTGCTGTGTGTGGGAACCCTAGTGCTGGCTGCGTTTACGATTGTGACAACGACGACGACTGTACAGAGATCCTCAGTGGATTCGACGACGACGACTACAGCACTCAGAGATCCTACGTGGATCAGTGCTACCGATCCTGTGTGGGTCCGATCCTGTGTGGGTCAGCGCTCAGCGGTTCTATGTGAGCCAGCGCCTATAGATCCTGTGTGGGTCTGATCCTGTGTGGGTCTTTGCGGGGGGTAGTTACCTATCGATCCTGTGTGGGTCAGATCCTTTGTGGGTCATTGCGGGGGTTAGTTACCTATCGATCCTGTGTGGGTCAGATCCTTTTTGGTTCATTGCGGGGGTTAGTTATCTATCGATCCTGTGTGGGTCAGATCCTTTGTGGGTCATTGCGGGGGTTAGTACCTATCGATCCTTTGTGGGTCCGACGGCTTAGATGAATCAGTGGAAATATCTGATCATCTCTATCATCATACGAAGAAGTATACCTGTGTGAGCTGAATCCTGTTCGCTTTCCTTTGTGGATTGTGTTATGCTATCCTGTGTGGATTTACTTTTTTCTTTCTTGTGTGGACTGGGTTGTACTTGAGCTCGGATGTTGGAGCCGAACGAGAATTGATGACTTAGGTATATGTATAGGCATATTTCTAAGCAGTGTCGGATGTTATTTCGTGATTGTATCTTCTCTTTGTGGATTATCCTTTGTGGATTCTGGGAGACCTTCGGGGGTCTCGGGGTCCCAACTGAGTAGCTTATACTCACCCCTGCACGGGATATTCTCGCACTACGTTGTGTTGGTTGCAGACGACGGACAGCGCTGATCGTGGTTGAGGCTTCCAGAGCAGGACGGTACCTAGAGGTGGACCACTGGCGGACGTACTCGGAGTGGACGGTTGGACCTGAGGAGTTGTGGAGGATATATATACTCACCCTTGAAGTGGGAGTCCAGTGGACGGATCGAGGCTGCGGCTTTACTTTTCAGTTGTTGTTTTCCCTTTCGAGTTGTACTTTACTTTCAGTTTGGGTTTGTATTCTGGCCCATTACTTTTCCGCACTTACTGTTGTACTCAGTTTTTACGTAGTGTTTACTTCTACCGCTTTCTTGCTCTGTGGTGTTTGTTTACTTTACAAAGGCAATGCCTTCCATTTTTACTGGGATTTACGCCTTGGTGCTATTCGCCAGCCCCCTGGTCTATGGAAGGCGGTCTTGGGGTAGTCACAACACGAGCCCCGAGGACGGGTCGTGACAAATTGGTATCAGAGGAGTTTGGTTCTACCGTAGAACATGGGACTCTGATCTTTTTTTATGTGAAGCAATAGTGTTAAGCATATTGGGTGTGGTTATCAGTCCAGGGAGTCCAGTGTTGGTGCGGCGGCCGACATATCCGTACACCAGGACCCTGACTTATGATTTCCGACTTAATGCACGAAAACATTGATTGCATGTGTGTTTCATGTTTTCTTTGTGATTACTTTTTGTAAGCTCACTAGGTATACTATTCTGACCGTGGCACGCTTGTTTCCTTTTAAGGATGGCCCCACGACGTCAGCCAGCTAGGGTTTCGAGAGTTGTACGTGACGATATCCCACCGAGCGACGAGGCCTCAGTGTAGGGCCCTTTGACAGCTGAGGCACTGGCGGTACCTTTACCCGCCGAGCCACCGATGCTTCCAGCCCCAGCCGCTGACGATGCACATCGCCTTAGTGAACTGCATGAGTTCCAGTGCCAGCAACTGCCCAGGTTCCGTGGGGAGACGGACCCCTAGGCAGCCGAGGACTGGCTGGAGGCAGTGGTACGAGTGTTTCAGTTAGTGAGGACACCAGTAGACCTCATGGTGATCCTCGCAGCGAGCCTACTACACGCGGAAGCGGGCCGATGGTGGAGCTTGATGCTCCAGGTGCACGTTGAGGCATCTCTTCTCTAGATGGACTTTGAGAGCCTCTTCCGCTCAGAGTTCGTCCCAGCCACCCTACGTGCGGTGCACATCCAGGAGCTTCTTCAGCTGCGGCAGGGCAGCTTGACAGTCGCCCAGTACTCGGTGAGATTTACCGATCTCTTGCGCTACTCGACCGACATGGTACTGGACCCATTATTCCGGGCCCAGACCTTTGAGCAGGGATTGAGGCATGAGATTAGGGCATCGCTGATCTCCCTCAGCATTCCGACTCAGGCAGGAGTACTGGAGAGAGATCTTCTCATCGAGAGTTTTCTTGCTGAGTCTACACCAGTGGCGAGACCTACCGCAGGGTGACACGTGGCGGAGTCTTCTGCAGCCGGCAGTAGACAGATGCCGCAGAGGTCCAAGCGGGCCAGGCCAACGGGCGGACGACCACAAGATACTGGCTCGGAGGTGCGGGGCACACGCAATAGAACCAGTCTTATGAGTGGAAGACAGTGCTATGCATGCGGCGGGCAGGGCCACATGGCTCGTGACTGCCTGACCCGCCATGCAGAGGAGAAGCAGACAGTTGAGGAACCACCTAGGCAGAGGTAGAGGTTCGAACGTGGCGGTCTGCAAGGAGCAGGTGGATGATGCAGAGGAGCAGGCCGAGCAGCAAGTGGTGGGCGACGCTTTGAGGCTCTACCACTACCACCACCAGGAGGTCCACCCCGACCTCAGGGGAGAGTACAACTTCAGGCAGCTGGAGCTTACGATCATGGAGCTCCGGAAGCGGGTGGACTAGTGCGGGACTATCTCCAGGCATAGAGACCTTTGCCCATAATGCCTCTAGCTTCGTAGTTTGTGTTGCCTTGTGTCCTTGTACTTTGAGTTGAAGTAATAAAAGACACTTTCAATGGTGACGTTTTCTTTCTTGTCTTTTGTTTTTTATTACTAAGAGGTTCCGGTTAAAAAAACTGTTGACTTGACCCTCACTTGTGAGATTCATACTGGAGGAGACCCAGTGACCACACACTGATGCCGACAGTGTGACTCAACCCTTGGAGGTGAGAGTAACAGTTGGATCTCTTGGTAGCAGCGTCAAGGCCTTACGACGTCATCCATGCCATGAATTAACTAATCATGACAGGATTGACTGTATTAGGCAAGGAACGTGGTTCATCCAGGGGATGAGACCGGATTTCCCTTTTCGATAAAGGAGAAATATTTGCAGCTTTGCAGAACGTTAATGAGGAAGGGGAAACCCTTCGTGTGATCCGACAGATGTCAGCAGATCTTCCAGGAGCTGAGAAAGAGATTGACCAGCGCCCCTATCTTGAGGTTGCCAGAGGAGGGAGTAGGGTACGTAACATATTGCGATGCATCAGGGACCGGACTCGGATGTGTCCTGATGCATGAGCGGGCCGTGATCGCCTATGGATCACGTCAGTTGAGTCCGCATGAGAAGAACTACGCTACCCACGACCTGGAGTTAGCAGTAGTGGTCTTCGCTCTAAAGACATGGCGACACTACCTGATGGGTGAGCGCATTACAGTCTTTTCTGAACATTAGAGTCTCATGTACATATTCTCTCAGAAGGACCTGAATCTGAGACAGCGATGATGGATCGAGTTCCTCTAGGACTATGACTTTGAGATAGTCTATACTGCTGGGAAGGGGAACGTGGTAGCCGATGCTCTCAGCAGGAGGACGGGCATTCAGCTACTTGAGGAGGTGACAGAGCAGCTATCCTCTTTGCAGATATCCTTCGGGGATAGAGATGGGGAAGCCTTCCTTCAGTCTCTCACAGTCACATCTCCACTATTGCAGCGGGTCAGAGAGGCACAACGTGGGGACGCTGAATGTGAGACGCGACATGCATAGATATCCTCATGACAGGCACCTGATGGTTTCTCCTTTGGAGCAGAGCATGACGTCCTTTTCAGAGGACGTACCTTGGTTCCAGTTGCATTACGGGAGGAGGTGTTGAGAGATTTTCACACTTCTCCCTTGGCGGTACATCCCGGAGTGGCGAAGATTTACCAGGACCTCAGACGACAGCACTGGTGGCCGGGCATGAAGAAGGCTGTGGCGGAGTTCGTTTCTCGATGCCTCACCTGCCAGCAGGTGAAGGCAGAACACCAAGTACCAGCAGGCTTGGTATAGCCCTTGGAGGTCCCAGAGTGGAAGTGGGACGACATATCTATGGACTTCGTGATTGGACTTCCACGCAATTCCAGAGGTCATGACTCCATTTGGGTGATTGTCGACCGACTCACCAAGTCGGCACACTTCTTACTCATCAGAGAGCATGCATCAGTGGAGAGATTGGGACAACTTTACATTCAGGAGATTGTACGGCTTCACGGTGTGACATCATCTATCGTCTCCGATCGAGATGCTCGCTTTACTTCCCGACTTTGGAAGGGGTTGTAGGAGGCATTTGGGACGCAACTACGTCTGAGCACTGCCTTTCACCCTCGGACAGATGGTCAGATGGAGAGGACCATTCAGACTCTCGAGGGCATGTTCCGCGCATGTGTCCTCAACTTTGGTCACAGCTGGGAGGACCACCTACCCTTGGTGGAGTTCGCGTACAACAACAGCTACCACTCCACCATCGGGATGGCACCATTCGAGGCGTTGTACGACCGACCTTGCAGATCTCCTTTGTGCTGGACAGACCCTGGGGAGACAGCACTTGTGGGACCGGAGATGGTCCAGGCCACGACAGAGAAGGTCCAGGTCATCCAGGAGTGGATGAGGACAGCTCAGAGCCGACAGAAGTCTTATGCTGGTAGGAGGTGGAGGCCACTAGAGTTCGAGAATGGAGACCATGTCTTCTTGCGTGTCTCACCTCGATGTGGATTATAGAGATTTGGCCGAGGTGGAAAGTTGTCTCCACGCTTCATCGGACAGTTCCAGGTCCTCAGCAGGATTGTCGAGGTAGCTTATCGCTTGGCTCTACCACCTCAGTTGCACCGCGTGCACGATGTCTTCCACGTATCTCAGCTGAGGAGATAATTGCACGACCTGACACATATCATTGACCATGGGGAGCTAGACGTTGATAATGGGGAGACTTTTATGGAGGTCCCAGTGGAGATCGAGGATCGACAGGAGCGGGTCCTATGTGGACGACCTATTCCTCTAGTGCGCATCAGATGGCATCACGAGAACCTCCAGGAGAGCACTTGGGAGCGGGAGGCTCAGATGCGTGCTCAGTACCCACATTTGTTTCCCTAGCTTATGATGTATCTTTACGAGGACGTAAAGACCTGAGGTGGGAGTAATGTAAAGACCCGTAAAATTCAAGGAAAATTTTTTCTTAATTTTCTTTGGGATTTTACAAGAACACAGTTTATGACGGCACATGATTCCGAGGCCCGGTGTGCTCGGAATTTCTATCCGAATTTTAGCTCGGGTACATTCAGTGAACGAATGAGAGGGAATTTCTAACTTTTGAACCGGTGCTCGGAATCGAATTCTGAGGGAACCTATGCAACCATAGCACCGGTAATTTCTTAGGAACACCTGTTCCGGGGTTGCCTTTTCACGAGAGAAGATGATTAAAATTGTGGAAGTTTAATTTATATTTTAACTACAATTTTTATTTTCTTTAAGTGGTTTAAGGCTTTGGGTGGAAGTTGGGTAACTACCCAACTTCCCAAGAGAGGTTATGAGGGTGGTGGGGCCCACACGAACCCCACCCCTTCATATTCTTCAACCCCCCTCAACTCACCTTTTAATTTTGATAAATTAAGTATTAATAACTTATGTTATTAATGGTGTGAGTTTAATGTGTGTGTAGGTTTGAATTTCAAACTCATGTCTAGTTAATAAATTAAGTGAGGGCTTAATTTATTTTGGGTTAGTTTCTTGTGGTGGAGTCTTGGGGAGGAAAAGGCTAAGGATTGAGGAACTTCTTCATCTTCGACGAAGAACGCGAAGAACACATCGGACTCCGTCGAAGAACACCGAGTCCTCGGAGACCGACTACGAGACGCCGTAGACCGCGACGGTTCTTCCGTGATGTCTTCTTCTGCGACGTCTCCTTCCACAACATCTCCTTCCGCGACGTCTTTTTCCGCGACGAATCCTCGTTCGACGAACCTCCGTTCAAGCTACGCTCGAGGTAGGGGTTTGTTTATTTTATTTTGTTCGTGAATATTACTTTGACGTTCTCCGTGTAATATGACCAAATGATATCGATTAACGAGAGCGGGGCCGGACCACACAAACACGGCCGACCCACCTCCTTTATCCTTGTTGGTTCTATTGTGGATTGGAATGGAATGGCGTGGTGCCGATGCATCACGCGGAATCGTGCGGCAAAGAATGTGCGGTGATGTCACGCCGCGCCGTGAAATCGAACAAGGAAGCGACGTCTTCGCGCCGAGTCGGAGAGAACCGAAGACACCGCAGCCGGAGCGGGGCCGTGGCGGAGGGGCGCGATGCCGTCACGCCGCGCCAGACGAACCAAGCTGCGACCGGTTCCGGGCCGCGGCGGAGTAGGGTGACCGACGGCCGGTTCCGGGCCGCCGGTGTCGGAGCAGGGAGGGGACCGGCCGACGCCGGTCCCATGGCGGCAGAAATCGGCCGGCCGAGGCGGGCCAACCGGACAGGAGGGAAGCAGTGGGTTCAAACCCCCGGTCGGCCAAGCTAGCGGCCCCCATTAAGGGGGGCCGCGGTTTCAAATCACGGGGGGCAGCCCCCCCCCCCCCCCCCCCCCCCCCGCAAAAGACGAACGACTCGACCGTTCGGCCGAGCCAGCGCGCCGGGCCTCCGAGCCGGTCCGCGCCCAGCCGGACCGACCCAGGGGGTCTCGGGCCGGGTCGACCTGGGCCCGAAACCCCCGTTTTCGGATCCTTTTTGGTCTTTTGTCCATATCTCGGGCTACAGACCTCTGATCGATGCGCCGTCAGTTGCGATGTGATACTTGGATCGATACGGTCGTTTTGGTATATCACACTCAAGGTTTTGGAATACTTTGGATTCGTCCGAGTTGGTTCGTACACGAAACCAACCGGGCCCTCGGAGCGGAAACCCTCATATCTTGAGCTCCAGACGTCCGATTGACGTGCTGTCGACTTTGTTGGATTCCTCTTAGTGAGACGGATCTTTTGGATTACTTTGCCCGAGGTTTGGATGTAGATGGAGTATAGTTGGGTTGGTTTTTCCTTAAAAACCAACTGGGCCCCTAGAACGAAAAAGCCAATAACTCTCAGTCCGGGCGTTCGATTGACGCGCCGTCTGCGACGTTGAGTTCCTGTTGACGATATGGAACTTTTGGATACATCAACTCTGGAATATGTGTCAGTTGATGTATCAGCCTCTCGGCTCATGAAGTGGACCCTCCCGAACGAGCTTGCTGTGTGTAGGAACCCTAGTGCTGGCTGCGTTTGCGACTGTGACAACGACGACGACTGTACAGAGATCCTCAGTGGATTCGACAACGATGACTACAACACTCAGCGATCCTACGTGGATCAGTTCTACCGATCCTGTGTGGGTCAGCGCTCAGCGGTTCAGTGTGAGCCAGCGCCTACAGATCCTGTGTGGGTCTGATCCTGTGTGGGTCTTTGCAGGGGTTAGTTACCTATCGATCCTGTGTGGGTCAGATCCTTTGTGGGTCATTGCGGGGGTTAGTTACCTATCGATCCTGTGTGGGTCAGATCCTTTGTGGGTCATTGCGTGGGTTAGTTACCTATTGATCCTGTGTGGGTCAGATCCTTTGTGGGTCATTGCGGGGGTTAGTACCTATCGATCCTTTGTGGGTCCGACGGCTTAGATGAATCAGTGGAAATATCTGATCATCTCTATCGTCATACGAAGAAGTATACCTTTGTGAGCTGAATCCTGTTTGCTTTCCTTTGTGGATTGTGTTGTGCTATCCTGTATGGATTTAAGTTTTTCTTTCCTGTGTGGACTGGGTTGTACTTGATCTCGGATGTTGGTGCCGAACGAGAATTGATGACTAAGGTATATGTATGGGCATATACCTAAGCAGTGTCGGATGTTACTTCGTGATTGTATCTTCGCTTTGTGGATTATCCTTTGTGGATTCTGGGAGACCTTCGGGGGTCTCAGGGTCCCTACTGAGTAGCTTATACTCACCCATGCACGATCTATGCCCGCACTATATTGTGTTGGTTGCAGACGACAGACAGAGCTGATCGTGGTTGAGGCTTGCGGAGCAGGATGGTACCTGGAGGTGGACCACTGGCGGACGTACTCGGAGTGGACGGTTGGACCCGAGTAGTTGTGGAGGCTATCTGTACTCACCCTTCAGGAGGGAGTCCAGTGGATAGATCGAGGCTACGGCTTTACTTTTCAGTTGTTGTTTTCCCTTTCGAGTTGTACTTTACTTTCAGTTTGGGTTTGTATTCTGGCCCATTACTTTTCCGCACTTACTGTTGTACTCAGTTTTTACGTAGTGTTTACTTCTACCGCTTGCTTGCTCTGTGGTGTTTTTTTACTTTACAAAGGCAATGCCTTCCCTTTTTACCGGTATTTACGCCTTGGTGCTAGTCAACAACCCCTAGTCTATGGAAGGCGAGCTTGGGGTAGTCACGGCACGAGCCCCGAGGACGGGTCGTGACAGTCCAATTGATAAAAAATATGATTATTGAGAGACAAAAATTACATAAGTTGTGGCAACATAGCATAAGATTCATCCCAATCACTATACACTTTTATAATTTCCTTCTGCTTTTCATTCCATGATTTGGTGTATGATAGCTTAATGTTATACAACTGTTGAATTATTTCAAGAACAAGGGCAACAGGAACATCCTAACATGTTCTTATCATCTAAAAATAACATTTTATATAAACTCATAATCAAGCGAAGAGTGATCCCGTGACAAGCTTGGATGCACACAAGTGTGTGGCCTTTCTAACTTGGTTATCCTCCAACATGAAAAAAATTTATCCAATATTTCCCTTAATCAAATTTTACATTTTGGACCATATTTTTCACAACAAATGAGATATTTTTTCTTCTTTGACTCATCAACCACAAATGTGAAATGTCTCCCAATGTGGTATTGCTTTATCATATTTCTCATGGCCATTTTACCTTCAATCTCTTGCCCGACATATATGTTGTTATCATTTTATGGAGACTTATTCCCTATAATACTAGGGAATTCAGAAGCCGGTGTAATGACAACCCACTCAAAATGTTGTTCACGAGACATTCCTTTAACTAAGGAACTCAAAACTGAAGGATGATTACCACTAACTGGTGGATGTCAGGGATGCCTATCTCTCAAAGGAACCTCATAAGGTTCATTCCCCACATCACCCTCACTCACATCATCTCCTAATGGCTCCCTAGATTCTTCTTCCTCAGATAAACTTTCATTCACTATATCATCATACAAAGGGATGCCATCTACATTTCCTTCCAAATTTTGATCATCTTCTTCATAATTTTCTTCTATTACTAGAGTCATATAATAAGGAGGCAATGAAAAAGGCTGATGTGAAGGACCAACTTCTACAAAGCTCACAAAACATGGTTCTGTAGTAGTCAGTTGCACAACGTCTATATCAGAAATCACCACACACAACTCCATCAAACCATTAGCACACTGTTGTCTAAATAAGGAAGATGCATCCATCCAACCATCATCATTTACCAAAGGGTACTTGATATGCCAGAAACATTCATGATGTTGATGTAGATATGTTATAGAAGAAATAGATTGATCGACCCTCAGTTTTAACTGATTGTGAATCTTATTGAGAACTCCAACCAATGTCAAACAACCCGGAAGATTTACCACTTTGACATGTGGCACACTATAGCTAAATCCCTACTCTATATAAATGGTCTCACTATTGCAATATATTTGCACATACATTATTATCTATAAAAAAATAATTAATACAATATTATTTTCTACATCAATATTTTACATTATTTTAATTGGTTTTAAATAATTGGCTTTATCTGGAAACTTTTTTCATCTATTGATTCTTCTCTATTGAGGTATAGTGATGATGGTATTATTACCAAAGCAAATTTAATATCACATTATATATTTTAATTACTTGTGAATAAATAATCATGACTTGATCTTAAGACTTCCTATTAGTCTATCATTATTTGATAAACTAAACAAAACCTATGGGTAGACTCCTGGAGTCTCTATTATCAAATATTTTAGCAACTATCAGTCTCCTTTCAAACAGCAATGCCTCCTATCGAATGCTTGTTCTCGAACATCTCTTCAGGGACACCTCTTTAGGAACACCTCTTCAGGGACACCTCTTTGAGGATGCCTCTTCAAGGACGCCTCTTGTTGATATCCTTTTAATTACAGATTTACTCACATGTATGTGAGGGGGTCTAGGGGTATGAAATGAGTAACTTTTTTTAATCAGACATGCAGGTCCTTACATACTTAGTCAGATATGACTCGCAGGTTATCAATACGGGAAAATAAATGCAATTATTACAAATTAAATAACCACAATCACAAAATAAGACATGTAATTTCAACTATGTATTGGTCAGTCATCTCAAGATTAGTAATCAAACAACTTACCATGTTTTTGGGTGTACTTATTATATCTTTTACCAGATAAAATACATATTAAATATCCACATCCCTTTTATATTAAATAAATTTAATTATAAAAAATATAATTTTAAATTATTATTTATACAAAATTATTTTTATACCATTAAAAAATAGTTTTCTATATATTTTTAATAAATTTAAATATGATACACATTACTATTATATTATTCATAAATTATGTAACTTGTGTATAAAATTTTATAATTTAAATTAATATTACATTCAAAATAACATATTTTATAACATCTTTAATTTTCATAAACATTCAATATGAATTAATAAAACAATTAAAACATAACATAATTAATTTTCCTAAACATTCTATACGAATTCATACAACATTCATATCATTCAAAAATTAAATCATACAAAGACACTATACATATAAAATAAATATACCATACACAAAAACACTAATTTATACTTATCACAAATAAAATAAATATATCATACAAATGAAATTAATAATCACAATTAAACAATTAAAAATTTAAATAGAAATTTTACCTTCTTAAAAAACACAAATTTGTTGAGAAAGAAATTATACAGGACTTCGCAGAAAAATCCAAAGGAGAATAATAAAATTTGTGGGGGACCCCTTTTATAGATTATCTCGGTGAGATGTGTGAATTGGGTTCACAAATCCTTCATCCCATCTTTGAATGATGTGTGAACCTCGTTCATGCATCTTTTATCATGTCTGCATAGGATGCGTGAATCACATTCATGCATCTATCCATGCCAAAGATGTGTGAATGAGGTTGACGCATCTCCGAACCCATTTTTAAAAATAGTTGAAATCCTATCCCGTTTTGAAAAAAAAAAACAAAAGCTCATTTAAAAAAATCTGTCAACGACCTCATGTCTCGTTGGGGGGAGCAGGTCACGAATAGGGTAGTGGCGGCACTGGTGACCTCAGGCCGAAACCTGGTGGAGGGGTTAGCTCATTGATCATTAAATCTGCCAGAAGAGGGAGGAGGGCCATCAGATCTGGTGGCGTTCAGGGGTTGACAGAGGCAGCCTGTGGAAGGTGAAGGTGGGGCGACATAACGACCGAGAAGGTAGGAGCGGGCATTCTCTTGAGTGGGATGGTCGGGATGAGTTTGGCATGTCGCTGCTGCTCAAGGTTCTTTCCAGTGATCGATGGGGGGTGGGGTGGCATGCAACATGCGGATGGAGACCGGGATAGGGGAACCTAACTCCTGGTCGACCGTAGATGGTTAGGAGCATGTGGAGGGGTGGAGCTGGCTAATAGGAGGGAGACTAGGTGGGTGGCGCTGTTGGGTTGGCTCACGGGGGAGGCAGGCGACCAGGGTCCAGGGAGGATCATCTGCACACAGCAGTCGATAGGGCTGGGCCTGCACAAAGAACCGCTCCTCTTTTTTTAATTTTTTGTTTCATTTGATTGTTTGTAGTAAAAAAAACAAATTTCTCCCACCACTTTTGAAAAATTATGCATTTATGTCACCACTTCAACAATTATCCTCAAAAATAAACTGAATATATATATATATATATATATATATACACTCATATATTTTTCTCTATATTTTTTTAAAAAATGGAATTTTAATATCTGAAAAGTCCACTGTGTTTGATCCATAAAATGTTTTTAGTATAGCTATATCCTGTCCATCTGTGATCGGATCACAGTATAGTCAATGTTTTTACAACTGAAATAATACCCTGTACCAATGTTTAAAGAAAAATAATATTTATTTAGCTCATAAAATCCACACAATCCCTATGATACCAATATTAGGTATCATGGAATGCACTGAAAGCTAATGGACAAAATATTTAGATGTATTTATCACTAGAGTGATATACTTGTTGTATCTAGCAATCCGAGCCCCATTTCGGTCCAAGGATCTCATGTGAATTAAATAGGGAATAAAATTTATAAACGGATGTGTAAATCATTCAAATCAAAGTGTGATCAGTCGTCGCTCAGTGTTGGCGACCGTTTCTCAAAGGATCCGATGATTAACCCCTTTAGATCATCCACACGAGCATCTCAAATATTCATACACACAATTCGTTGGATTCCAGGTGCTAACGAAGAGCTCCAACGATCTCTTTGATGCTATGAAGATCTCCACGATCACCAACCTTTGATCAGTGAAGTAGAAATTGAATCATTAACCCAGATTGAGTGATTCTCTCTCTATGATTTATTAGGAGAGAGAATCTCTCAATGCATGACTCATGAATAGTCTATTGGAATGAGGTTCTCTCTGTTTATATAGGGGATGTTCAACATACTCGATTAGAGATCCCTGATCCTCATGCATTAAGCATCAACTAAATAAGTGATATAAATAATTATTTGTGATGAAGTAACGACACCAAAAATATTATTTATATTTTTAGCACATACTTGTAATATATATTAAATATGTTACATGATAATCCTGAGACATTAATTAAACTCGTAACTCCCGATAATGTTAAATGAATCTGGAATATTAAAACAATATTCATTCATATAATATTTATCCTTGTATTTACTTAAACGCTTGTATATACTGTTAATAAATAACATCATCCTAATTATTATTTACTTGAATAATAATGAATTTATTTATTTATCAGTGATCGATAAAACGTGGAAAGCAGTTGGACCTCATTGTGGGGACAATAATGTCCTATATTCCTATTCACCAAAATATTGAAGATTCTCAAATATGCTATTGTGTGTGTCCCTCTTGGAATTTATCTTGATAATAGTGAATAGTATTCATATACCAAGAGCATAGTCTAGTAACTCATCGAGGCCCCTAAAGAGAAAATGAATATTTATGATAATGACAACCAACCTATGAACTTTAACTGTGTGATATAATCTCTTTTTATTTAGATATATCATAAAATAAAACACACACTTATGTTATCATCATTTATTTCTTTATTATTTGTTTATCTAATTAGATGGATTTACCCCTGACTACCATGAAAATGGATTTATGAAGGTACTACTATCCTAATCAACCTGGAATGAGATATCACTTCCTCAACTTGGAAGCAAAAAAAATCTATCTTGACCATTCAACCAATGTCATACCACCAATTATGCACACAACTCAAGATAGCACAATAATATTTAATTATCATGTTTTTTGTCTTGCATTAATGTAAGAAATTAAATTGAACACATTGGTAATGATCTATATTCTGGATACCAATACACATGTCCATAAATTAGAACATCCCAGGAAACTTTAAACCTGTAGTGTTCATATTGGCAGGTATGTCCTCATGATATCAAATACTAGAGATCACCAAGTGTGAATTTCATGAGAATAAGTCTCTATCCTTATGATCCCTCATCACCTGATAGTCATTCATACATTGTGTCCCATCAGTATGATGTATCAATACCATATGACATATGTTTAAGATTAATTTCATAGTATCTCTAGGTTCTAATTATATCTTGGTATCTTATATAACGTTTTGATAGGAAAAATAATCGATGGACATTACCATTAAATAGTGGATACAGAATTATCTACACTATATTGGTAAGTAAAAATCATGCATATCTCACTATATTAATGATATGGTAATCGAAAAGAAATGATAACATTGGCTTTAAAGAACCTACTTTGACAATAGTTTCATCCATAAATATGGAAAATAGAAGATATTTTTCACGAGGAAATGTTATAATAAAAATTATATTCTAAATAAACTAAACATTTTATTCCCTGAAGAATGTTGAGAAACAAAAACTACTAAAGTGTTCAGAATTTTAGAAGGATATTTGAGAAGGAGATTCTATAAAGGGATTCTAGAAGGATAGTCCCAATCCCCTGAAGGTATAAAAAGAAATAAGATAAATGATTCTACATTTTTCATTCATCAGATAAACATCACAAAAGAATAAGACTATTTTTTATCACAGCTACATCGATCGAATGATTAATTTAATTGGAAGAATAATGGATGATGGCTAATGCTAAATACCAAAATTGAGTGGAATTATGGTTAATGAATCTGAATTCACAACCACCTTTCATTTTGATAAATTTTTTAACGCAAATGAGAAGTAACAAAGGTAATTGAAGTACAAGTTAATGTTTTAATGTGTTTTTTAAGCCGTGATAAGATGAAAGATACATATTGGATGTTGGAGGTTGAATTTTAGTCAATGTGAAGAAGAGGATAAAAGATGAGTTAAAACTAAATAAAGGTATGCCATATGGAGATCACTGGAAGTATAATAATCAAGATAATGAATGTTTGATGTCCTATTTTCAAATTATGATTGAGTTGATATAGAGGCATATCCAAAAAAAACAAATTTAATTCTATAGATGTACATTTTACCAGAGATGCTAAGAACAAACACAAATGTAAAGTCTGGAATTCTTATGGAGCTAAGATATATTTCAAAGTGAAATATTCATGTAAGGGATGTTCTTGATTCAAGATATGATTTAAGGAAGAGTTTAATATAGTTAACTCATTGTTTTGTAGGATATCTGAAGAAGGTAAAGCCTAATATCATTAGTTTATAGTAAATGTGGTCAACTCTTAAGATAACATGAATTTTAAATTGAAGACCACACTTTTACCACTTATATTAGTGGAAAAATTATAGATATTAAGGAGAATATAAATTGAGGTATGTATCAAAAAATTGAGATTATTGAGTGAGAGACCTTCTAAATAAAAAATTTAGGATGAAACCAACCATTCTCTTACATTAGAATATATGAAGAGTTGATGTTGAGAAGAATTGAACTTAATGTTCCAAAGTAGAGTGAGTTCTATTGTTCCAAAAAACTAGATAGTGGATGTCCTAGAAAAAGTAAATCAATAACTTGTGGATGTTTTGGATGTTGAATGATATGGAATTGATAACACCAAATGGATATTATACTGGAAAGAGGATAAGGCTGACAAACATGTTGAGTAAAAAAAGATCAACCATTAGTTTAATTTACATATATGAGGAAGTATGAGGATCATCCTTGAATATTTATGGTTCTAATATACAACACAACCATTCCTATTAAAGGATTGTTGGAGATTTTAAGGAGATACCTAAACAGTGAGATGCAGTATAAAAACACTTCACTTGCATAATATAGAAAAGTATTTGGGTTAAGGGTGATTTCTTTATACACCTACTATAATTTACTATAAATATATTAGTATAGAAACCATGAATTGATGGGAGCCAACATGGAAATGTTTTGATTCTATCATTTTGGCTCAACCATGTAAAAATATGCGTGTATTGTTTACTATACATTATCTACATAACAAAAGGGAAAAGTGGTGAAGGAAAATTTCTTAATATCCATAATTCATAATAGATATCATAGGTTTGATCAACTTAAAATAATGAAGAATTTATGTTGAACTTAATCAGTAAAAATTTGGCCCCCCCTGATTCACCCCCTCTTAGGGTGGCTACAGGATCTCTAAGAAATTCCAAAACACTAATTAAATTATCATGATGTTGTTACATTAATGAAATAGTACACCATGAAATGTTATCATCATCACATGACCTCCCTGACTCATGTTGTGAAAAATATCTATCCAAAATTGATGATTCCAACGTAATCTGATGGATGTTTTAATGAATACCTTATCCGAATAACCCAAATAAAAAATAGAATCCATAGGATGAATAATGGGGAATGGAAGAGTGGATATCACCTCTAATCATCCCCCAAATAAAAATAAAAATACACCCCGCACCAAGGAGGGTTAGAGAGGAGGAGGGAGGTGCTCTTCTAGGATTGTTGTTTTGTGAGGTGAATAAGATAATGGCACTAAATCCCAAAATAATCTTATGGTAAAATGGGAACTTCACAAAATATTAAAATCACATAGGTTAGAACAGATTGCACCATGACTTGACTTAAACCATGGTTTGCCTCACCGAAACCCCTTAAAAAATTAGCATGCCTAATGCCATGGCCAATCCCTCCTCACCATTTCCCAATATGGGGCATCCTAGTCAAAACAACCAGCGGGCATGGATTATAGTGTGAGTGATCCTCATTTTTCACCATAGTTCCTCATTCACACAAGCCACCACTACGATTGAAAAAACCCATCTTGGGTGTTTTGGTTGAACTATTACACATCAACACCACCACATGACACTGTTGTTAGCTCTATGACATTGATCTCCCCATATTATCCAGAATGACCAAGCCAATAGCACCATGATATAGCCTATGTTGTAGTGGGCATCCAAGCACCTAGTGTGCCTCCCAAGTCCCCTAAAACCACTCTTTAACTCTCATAAAAACCTAGAACACTTCTAGATCGACTAAAACACCATAAAACCAATTTTATTACAAATAAACTAAGAAAAAATAGATGTATTTTCATAAATTAAATGGGTTCATACCTTGAAATAAGATTGTGTTTTTTATATGTTCTCAAACCAAACGTTGATTTGGAAATTAAAAAAATCAATTTTACATGGAATTTATCCACTAGAAAATGGAAGGGTTTTTACATTAACTATGAATATAATATCGTGAAATAAAAAAATATAGAACAGTTTACTATGGATTTGTTGGACTCCCCAAAACTATCACATGGCCCGGTCAGTCTGGAACCACTCAATTTGGTTGTAATGAATGATTGAAACCATTAATCAATAGTGTTTAACCGAAGTTGTGACATATGGTGGATGAAACCTAAATACAAGATCAATATATGGGATCCAAGAAAACTTAAATAACAAATTGGAATGAATTTATTAATTTTGAAAACAATATAACAATTTTATTATTATAATATTAAAAAAAATACCAAATTTATTGCTTATGTAAAAAACTAATTTTTAACATATATTATCTTGAAATAGAGCATTAAAAATCATATAGAAACTATACACATTGTTCCCCAGGGTATATACATAATTCTATGCCTTATTTCACATTGTAAAAAGTAATATAATGTTATTATATAGAATTACCATTTTAAAAAATTTCAAATAACTCAAATAAATGTTTAAAATATACCAACACCCCCGAGGAAAGTATTGTACAAGGCGATAGGTTAGTGGTGACATAACTCTATGAGAGATACATGAAAAAACTCCATTGATAACATCTATAGTATAAATTTTCATCTTACAATATGATATTTTCCCACTCAACATGCTAAACTGGGGCATCTATATAGGTATGCGAATATAGTTGAACCCTAATTGCACATAGTTTTACTACCTAGATCCTCATGTAATGGTTTGTACATCATATGTACCAAGATGTTGATTAGTTGACACACAACATGCCTTTGACCATACAGAAAATATATACAGATGTGTTTCAAATCAATGTCAACTCATCAGCACCATTAAGGATCTCTATGAAGTGGGCATCAAAACATACCATGCACAATTAAGAACCATCAAATATGTGTGGTATCCCAAGGACACAAATGCATAATATAAAATAGAAAACCTTATATCATTCTTCTATACATGCCCATAACCTCCTTATCATAGATAGGTAGACCCAGATTATACTACTTTTTCATCTATGGTCACTATCTTGTCTCCCTTAATAAGATATAAAGTATGCCTCTCGAGTCACCATCTCTCATCCAATGTAGAAATAAAATGATGATCAATAGTTTTAAAGTCAAACATGGACACTCCATAAAATCTAGAACTAAAAATGTATGAAAAAATGGGTACTAAATGAGAAACATAGTGGAAATGTTGAGAAATTTAAATGAAAATATACGGGACAAGTATTCTTTACAACACCTCATGTGAGACATGAGGTTTCTTGGCATGTGATACTACCTCATCCATCTAGATATATAATGTTTACGTTGTTATTTGTAAAAAAATATGTAGTTAACATAATTTAATATATATATATATATATATTATATTTTGACTATAAAATTAAGTTATTCACGTGATAATGTGATTACAAAATCCGTAGTAAAATAAAATGAAGTTTCTATTTAAATAATTAAGATAACAATATAAAAAATACTATGAAATTTAAACATATAATATAATATCAATCATGCATATTATCTGATGATTTCTCCCTACATCTCAAAAAATATGTGGGGGTGTGACCTTTATAATTACATAAAACAATCCTTAGTGAAGATTTACATTTAATGGTCCAATGCATCTCATTACGAATATGGTTCAACTTTGGAATATCTATTTATTTTAGAATATTCATTTTTAGGAAAAGCATAAAGACATCAATGTGAAGATTGAAGTTATGAAATTCACATATAGGAACCCATGGAGAACTCTAGTGGTATCTAATCCTATTTAGTTGATATACTAGATCAATTAATTACTCCAAGTATAATCATAAATAAGAAGATGTTGTGATCCAACATGTGCAAGGGTACCATACTTACTAGAATTTACTACAATCATAATAATGATTCTCCCATAAAACTAGCATGAAAACATTTCTACAAGTTATCTGATCCTGGAACTAAGTGGACTTAAATATATGACCAACATGATATAATGTGAAGACACAAAATGTGGAATCCTATTTAAGAATCCTATCAATTATATGCCAACAGTGGTTCCCATAGAGTTTCCCTCTATTTAGACCATCTTCGGCCTATTTATCCCTTTCTATTTATTTCACTACAAGATAGAATGTTTCCTTCACTAGAGGTATGATTTATATTTTAATATATTATATTAACATTTTATATAATTTTTTTTCTTTTATATCAGTGATCTATAATTTAATATTCCTAATAACACGTGATATGTAGCTTCTAAAACCCATTAATGAATTTAAATTTTTTGGTCTTCATGTCCCAATATCTCCTCCTATTTTCATATTTTTTTACCATTTATCATTTTTAATTTTCATCATATAGTCACACACACACACACATAGACATATATATATATATATCCTTATTATATTTATGAATGAGTTAAAAGCACTCCTTTATCCTATACTATTGAGATTCACATAATAAAATGGACAATAATTAATAATATAATATATAATTTTCTACTCTTTATCAGAATGATTTTATGTCAATAAAAAAACATATACATGCCAATATTGATGATTTCTTTCTTCATGGACTCATCCTAGAACATCATCAATATGTTTCTTAGATTGCGACTTATTGTAAGATCTTAACTATCAAGGATATGTATTTTTGACCTTTTAGTTACTATTTTTATCTTTTTTTGAGCATAAGATGACTGGTCTTACATTGGGGATGTTTTGTGTGAAATAGGAAAATCATGGATGTTTTTTGAGGGTATTTGGGAAGTTCATGGTTGACCCATAGTTTTTCCAAACTGTTTGCTCTGCCCTGGTTGACCATGCATTCCCAAACAGTGGGTAAATCCACATTTGGTGAACATTTTTTCAAATCGTGGACCCTCTTAGTAGAAGATGTTATACCACAAGAGTAGTCACATGGTTATGGCACAAAGTTTGGTAAACTGTGCACCCCATCATTGGAAGCCTTTCATGTGGAATTATTTTCACTGAAAATTTATTTTAAAATTCTAAAACCCCACACTTTTCACCCTCATTCACCCATAATTTACCTAAAAGGTTCTCTATCAATTCTTGAGGTCTAAAAGTGGATCCTTATTCTCTGAGAACTCCATTACTGATTAATTCAATATTCTATTGATAGATCTATACCTATTCTGGTATGTAATCTATTTCTAATTAGTTCCTCTCTCTCCCTACCACATCTCTTTCTGAATGATGAGGAATGTCTTGTCCTCTATTGGAAATGGGTTTAGATCTAGGTTTTGATTGATCTTAATCTATTTTATCTCTATCTATGTTTTGGTTCTAGATAGAATTCTTCATCTTGAAATTTATTCTTCCACATCAATTTGGGGATTTCTTTTGGAAAGCATCCATCAAGGATCTTGATGTAGGCTGTATAAATGTAAATTCCCATAGTCTTTATTTTAATTAGATGTATGTAATTGTGAAAATTGAATTTCCACATTTTTAAGTTACCTATTTAATTACATTAATTAATTAGTTTATTGCTTAATGGAATCGTGGAGTTGATGGAATTAGGTGATTTTGAAATTGGTTGAAATTATGATTAAGAAATTGGGGAATAATGGGATGTTAGATTGATTGATTAATGTGAATTAAAGGATGGATGTATTAAAATTAAATTTTTAATTATTTATAAGATTAAATTTTGATTAATGGTTTAATAGTGAATTCTTCATATTTTAAAATGTGATTAAAGTGATGTGACAGGCTTGTTGGATAAATTGAGATGGTGCATGGTGAGGTGAATAATTGATAAGAATATTAAGGATGATTAATCTTGATAAGTGTGATATATGTGATTTTTGTGATATATGTGGTATTAGGATATATATGATAATGTGTGAGGGATTGTGGGTGATGCTTTCAAATACCATATGTGATAACTATGAGTGTGGGTCATGGACTGATTCTTCAAAATCCTAAATGTGATAACAATGGAGAGTGTTACATGGACTGATGTGTCAAAAGACCACTAGGTGATAGATGTGATTTTCTAGTCCCCAAATTTGGAATTAGACTATGATACCAAGTAGCATTGACATGAATTTAAATCTAAATGGACAAAATAAGACCATGTTATAGTGAATATTTATTTCACATGGGGTATGTTTTAGACTTTGGCATGGGTTGAAGCATATATCAATGGTTTGGGTGTCATCATAAACCTAGATACTTATGTGGTTAATTAAATAATAATTAGTTGAAAAAACTATTTACTTGTTTTATTATAGTTTATTCTTTATAAAACTGTATACACTATTATAAAAGCGATGCTATTTTAGACCCCATTAGTGGTGGCCTACTGATTTGTACTCACACCCTACTCAGGATGCCTAATCAGAACCTAAATAAAATTCGTGTTTGTAGTAAAGGACATGGGAAAGTAATATTTCAGATTGATGAGTTGGGAAAGAGCATGAATGAGGGTTCCATACACGGTGTTGAGACCTACATGGGAGTTTTCAGTATGTATTTATTTTGGTTTTTTCATATTTACACTTGAAACATAAATGGAAAGTCATATATACTACTTTAGTTGCGATATTATTTCTTTATTTCAGTTTATCATGTGATTCTAGTTTTCCTTTTTTATGGTATTATTTTGGTCATTGGATATATCATTTGGTTATAATTTATTTATTTCTATTGTTGTGCTATTTTGATAAAGAGGGTATAATATCTACATAATATATATTGTCCCACACAACTAGTGTGGCTGGACCATTGACAATTAGAGGCACTATTCTTTTATATTATAGAATTTTTAAGGTCTTATTTGAAACTGGTACCTCTCATTACTTTATATCTACACAACTTGTTAATGGGTTGAGTCTGATTGTGTAGTTTGTGAGTGGGGTTATGAAGATCGATACACCGTTAAGGGTATGATCTAGAGATATCTACTTATGAAAGGGGTGTTCTCTTGGGGTTGGGGAGTATCATTTTCTATGGGATCTTTAAATTATGAACATGTAATGCTTTGACATGATTTTGGGTATGGACTGGTTGGAAGAGTACTAAGAACACAAAAAATTTTACCATAGGTTAGTGTCTTCTATGTCTCATAAGGGTTATAATTATGTTCATTGTGGAGAGCAAGATATCAAGGAAGTCTGTGAAGGTCCAGTTTATCTGCAACTGGGGGAGATCACTATCAATGTTTCAAGTCATTTTTCTAGATGATGATTGTGTGAAGCATGATGCCATTTCACCTATATCAGCTCGGTTTCAGGACATGTTTCATGAAGACTTCTTAGGGATTCCACTAGAGAGATGTGGACTTTACAATTAAGTTCATTCCTAGAGATAATATATTTTATATTCCACCGTATATAATAGAACCAATAGAGCATCAAAATCTTAATACTCAACTAGAAAAGTTGAGGAATAAGGTATCTATCCATTAGATTGCATCACCTTAGGGTTCTCCATTATTGTTTTCTAATATGGATGATGGAACCATGAGTTTTAATTGATTACTTGAATTTGAACCAGATTAATTAGAAGAAAAATAAACATATTTCATATATCGAAAATCTATTTGATGAGTTGATAGGAACTATTTTGTTCTCAAGGATTGATTTGCGATCAGGGTATCATTTTCTCAGAGTTCGACCATCTGATATACCACAAACTACATTCAGAAGTATATATGGCCAATATTGTTTCATTGTGATGTTGTTTGAGCTGAAATTTGACCCTTCTATGTATATGGACTTGATGAACCAAATATTTCACCCATACCTATATAATTTTTGGTTGTTTTGGTGGATGAAATATTTCCATACTCCAAGACTCCTGAAGATCATTCACATCATATTAACATCATCCTGATTACATTAAGAGAGAATCAGTTGTACACAAGTCTAACTATGTGTCAATTCTGGATTGATCATTAACATTTATTAGGTTATATCATCTAATAGGATAGTGTTACAGGAGACATAGAGAAGCAACAGTGATTGGATTCTTGGGATTATCCAAATGATATTTTTAAATTTTTGCCTTTCTGGGGTTAGCGGGCTACTTTCATAGGTTCATCTAGGACTTTCCCCATTTGGATGTGAAACTTTTGGGGTTGAACAAGAAATTATTTAAGTTTGAATGTTCTAGACCATGTGTGAATAGTCTCTAAAAGATGAATAAGCCTTTGACTACCACTACAATTTTGATCCTACATAAGATAGGTGCGTAGTATATAGTGTTTTGTGATGCATCCAGGGTAGGACATGGAACCGTGTTGATGTAGGAGGATTGAGTTCTGGAATATGTGTCGTAGAAGTTTACAACAAAAGAATGAAATTACCCTATAAAAAACCTCGATTTAGATGTAGTGTTGTATGCTTTGAATTGTTGGTGACATTATCTATTCGGATAAAAGTTTATTGTGTATACCGATCACAAGAGCATAAAGTATATCCTTTCACAACAAGTTTTGAATCAGTAGAAGTGGAGGTGTGTAAAGTATATGAATATTTCTTATTTTGAATTGTAATATATGAACATGATTGGAAACTATGTTTTTGAAACCTTAATTAGTAAAACATATACTTTGGATGTTTAGGAGGCTAGATCATAGTGCAAGATGATGACCTTGCAGGCTAAGATGCAAGTTGTGTTTCTGGAGGGCTAGGAGTAGACGACCCTCATATTAGTATAATTGGATTCCAAACATTTTTTCTAGATCAGGGAGAAAAAATATAAGGATTCATATTTTTTTCCATGAGGGAGATCATTGAAGGTGGGGAGTCACCTTCAGATAGATCATATATGAGGATCAAATCATCTATATATGGAACCACATTGTTGTATCTACCAGTATACGTGAAGTGATGATGCATGAATTTCATGCCTCAAAGTGGGAAGTGCATCCTAATTTAACCAAAATGTACCTTGTCAAATTCCAATAGTATTTGTGGTTAGGAAAAAATGGGGATTTCAAGTTTCATGACATGATGTTATACCTATCAATAGGTGAAGGATGAGCATCAATGACTTGTTGGTTTACTATAGCCTTTTCCTATTCCAAAATGGAAGTGGGATGAAGATATAATGGATTTTGTGGTTGGTCTCTTAATAATTCCTGAGATGAATGGTTCTATTTGGGTGATATTATACGAACTGATGAAATTTGTTGTTTCCCCTAGATTGTGCGCCTCATTATGATTTTCAATTTCTGAACAGTTTTCAACGAGTTTGTTTGTCGAATCTGAAACACCCAGTGGTTCTATATCTATGGAGGCCTACATTCCAAAGGCTGGTTCTCATTAGGGTTTTTGACCTATGATGCTTAATAACTCAAATTGGTTCATAGGATGGGAGTTCAGGCTCATCACACCCTTTTTGGAGGAATTATCACCAACTCCATGACTCTCTTAGAGATTTAAAAATGTTCATGAATCCTTAATTAATTACCATGTATAATGTGGGTCATCTCAAGATTACCAAATAATTTTTAGTATGTATAGATCTTATAATCATCTGTATGTTTCTGAGGTTGTTCATCTATGGAGATATCTATATGTATTTGAGGATCTCCATCGATGGTATCATCTTATATACTAATTAGATATTCTTTATTAGTTATTACAAAGATGCATGTTTACTAGCCATATAGCGGGGAACTATGGGGTTTGTTACCATCAAGGTAAATGAATATCACTCTTGAGATTATTGTTATCTGGGGAGACAATATTTCATTTGATGTAGGTATTGTACCCATATATGGGCTTCCAATGTATCATTGTGAAAGGAATCATAAAACACATAGTTTGGTTCCACTTAATAGGAACATCATACCTTTTATGTTCATGTGATAAGGACCCATATGTATAGTTTAACATCACGTGGTAAGGATGGTTAGGAGGAAGGTTCCTTGTCAATGTTTATAGTGGGACTTATGCCAAAGCATCCAAAAGAACATGGAAGGGATGTGAATTTTCATGTTGAATTTGACTATACTGAGGATATGTCTAAAAACACTAGGTTTGATTTGTGGTGTTGGTTTTGAACCACTGGTTGGATTCTTATGTCTCCCATTCGGATCTAAATCAAATCCCCCATACTCCAGTCATGCTTTATAGGGGAATATGACCCTTTGAGAAGAATAAGTTAGGGATTATTCTTGAAGAGGGTTCCCTTGTAAAAGGGACCATAATGGATTTCTTAACTCAGGGTGGTCTAGGGTATTAACATGGGTCATACTCTAAAGAATGATTCCCAGATTCAGGGTGATTGGGGATTACTCCTAAAGAGAATACATATTGAGCTCAAGACCTAAATGGGATTCCTATAAATCCTGGTTTATAGGAATCGGAGTTCTCATAGTTCAATACTTCAAGTGGATCATATTTTATAATCACTACTAACCTATAAGACCAATCAAGTCATGCACAATGTGAGAAAAAAGATAAAGTAGAATATTCAACAAACCACACATGTTTACTCCTTTGCTAGTGGAAGAGGCCATGGAGAGGGTGGAAGAGCTTGCGAATATAGAACTTCCCTCTCTTCTCATTACCTCGGATTTGATTCCAAGGTAAGGAAAGAATGAATGTGATGGATGTGTTTGTCGAAAGGAGTGACACTACAACCTCTTACATGAAAGGCTAGGGGATTACTCTAGGAGGGATTCCCTAAAATTGGTTCTACAACGAGGTGAGGATCTAATTCCATATTGACTGGAAAACCAATCATAATCCTCACCCAACACACTGGGAACCAGAGGCTCTGGGTCATAGAGATGAGAATGGGTGGGACTGGTCCAAACCCTAATCCTTTAGGCTAGGAACTACTCGACATTGTCCCTAGGGTAAGGGTCCTCATGACCATGAATATAAAAATCTACATATTCCATGAGGATCATGACCCTCTGGTAGTAAAAGTGCTGGAAAAATTTGACTATAGAAATCCAAATCCAAATGGGAGACGTGATGATGTGCCTTTCCCCAAGGTGTTTTAGGTCATGAGGTCTTAGTGGAGGATTCAACTTGGTGCCATTCAAACAAGGGGTCCAAATAAAGAAAAGAACTTCCATGAGTTTCATTGAGGGAGGCCTCATGAATGGATCATGCATGCTGGATATTAGGGTGAACCAAGGAGCCTCGCACAAGGGGTGATCCATGTAGGTAGGTCTCGGAAAATTGGGAGCAGTTGAGAGATAGACCACTTGGGTGACTACACTTGGGAACGACCTCTCTCAAGCCATCATGGGTCTCCACAGGTGTTCTCGGAGGTAAGTCATGTATGTCCCTGGTTATGGAGGGGAACATTGTGATAGTATTCATTAATTAGGGGTTATAATAATGCATCACATAGGTGTTTTTTACATTAAACTTAGGGAGGACTTATGTTCCACTACTTCATTTAATTACCTCTTCGTTAGGTGTTAAAAAACTACATAGAAGGTCTTAGAGGACTTGAACGCTGTACTAGGAAATTTGAGAAGTAATCAACCTTTAGGAAAATTCATCCATACAAATGAAGACCCCATGGGCCTATTTATAATAAAATATGGGACCTAGGGTGAAGGAATAATTTTGTGCAAGTGTTACATGTAGGCTGGTTTCGTAGGGTTCTCTGAAGGTTCTTTCACACCGACAGTGATTTGAGGAGACTTACACAAACATCCTTTAGGGCCTTTGAAAATCATGACCTTTTCCACTTCATTCCTTCTCTTTTACATAAGGTATTTCCCTTTTTTCTCCTTATCATCCATTTGAAAAAATGGAGTGTCAATAAAATCCCCCCTTTAGGATTGGATCTTATCTGAATTATGAGTGTCTAATCCTATGGTAAAGGGATTAAAATGATGAATGGTTTATGCAAGGTGTTCGCATAGGTATTATACTCTATTTGTTCACTCAAGTCTATTGTGTATGAGGATTACATATGCGAGTCATGCATATATTCTTTCTCACCTATAAATAGGGATCTAATTTCAACAAACAACTCTCATGACTCCTAGTTTTAGGTCTCACCGTACTAGTTTCCCACACAGATCCTCCTCTCAAGTTATTTTTCAGATGATTTCATTCACATAGAAACTATGTGTCCCTGGATGTGCAATGAATAGGTTTGGGAGAGTTATTTGAATGGAGATCATGAAGGGTGCTTATATGTGAGGAACTTGAGTGATGCACTTGAGTGATCCACTTGCTTGAACTCATGACTTTGCCGAAATTTCTTAATTTTATGGATTTGTTCAAAATTAACCTACTTTGAAATGAATTGGATGATTTTTGTGGGTTCAATGACACCCAGGAATTTTTTTTTGTTTCAAATGAACAAGCTAGAAAATGTATTGTGGACATGTTTAATATTATAGGGAATGACTATTATGACTTTTGCGATACTACTCTTCCAAATCTGGTAGGGTCTGTGAAGAAATATTACCATAACAATCCTAAGAGCACCTATCTACTGATTTATGGTTATGGCCAACTACAAGAGGTTCTCACACTGGTTCCCAATAACAATCTTCTGGTCCCTTGGTTTCAAAATCCCAATAATTTATTAACTTCCAATATATTACGCTAAAGTGCTTACATCAATGTAAGGAAATCATCCATAACATGTTTTATGCATCACAACACATGTTCTCCAGATCAAAAACCAAACATATATGAACTAAATATACAATGATATTCATCCATCCTTTTAGATTCATTGATAGATCAATCGTAAGGCTAGAAGAAAGTTTGGGACTTTTTTCTAGGAGGGGATGTTAAGACTACATGCGTATGGGAATACTGGGTGCACAAAAACATTGCAGAGTTAAAAAATGATCTAGAAGACTTTGGAATTTATGAGTATTTGTGGATAGGGAAGACCTATGTATATTGAAATGACAAGTTTCTTCCAAATATGCTAAACCAGTAGAGTCTACAGATGAATTCTTTCCATCTGATGCATGGAGAAGCCGACATATGTCTTTGGGATGTTCAAAGGATCTTCAGGGCTCCGATCCATGAAGATATGTATGACATATTTATCCCTCCAAGGGAAACATGGGGTGGCGCTGATATAACGCTAGCTTTAGCACTTGAGATAATGAAAATTTCCCATGAAATTTAGAAAGTAATCCCCCACTTAAAAGGGCATATTCAGCTAAATATGTGGATGTAAATTTTCTTAATGAAGAAGGGGGAATACCCCACTTATGTGTTTCCAACGAGCTAACCCAAGGTGGTGAAGAGAAGGGTACCTGGAACATTCTAAAAGACACCAAAAAGGGAGAATTTGATAAGTGGGGATATGAAATCTGGTTCAAAGATCCTTCCAAGGCGCATAATTTGGGATTTATGGCCATGTGGCTCATTTTCTATTTACTGTATATCTATGATTCCATGGGTGGCATAAGTCTAGGAATATTTATTGTGGAAGCCATGATGGAAGAGAAGAATATAATGGGGTTGGAAACCCCTATTTTCAATAAAAAATCCATAGGAGTCTCCTACATATTTATCTAGGTAAATATCCTTTTATAATTATGGGACCATTCCAGGTTTTGTGGTGTAGATTGTAGCCCACTTTAGAACATAATCTGTGCAAAGTGGGATGAAGGTCCTCAAGGGGGAGTTCCGACCATTTTTTCAAGATGTGCCTGGTATTAGTACATGTTCTTTGAAACACCATGAAATTCAAATAAGGTTGAATTTATTTTAGGAGTTCAAATTATTTCCCTATATAAACCCTCCCATTGGGGGATTTATTTATGAGGGAAAGGCCAACATTGACATCATGTAATACATGATAGCCTTCATGGATGGTATGTTTGCGAACTGGATAAATTGTGATATCATATACAAGGATTATGCTTCATATAGGCTTTCATTCTAGTTCACGTGTCTACAACAAACAACTATATCCCCTATGATGCGCATCAGAATAGAAAGTCATATGATGGTGGCTTGAAAAATATGACTTCTCACAGCTATGGAATTGATGGAGGTAATGATCAACTTGCCTCTAGTGAATGAAAATAGCGGGTTATACTCCTGGTATATTGATTCTTGGATTGCATCATAACCTGAAGGGGTGCTGGCCAAAGATGCTCCCTGGGTTGGGGTAAAGAGTTAGAGTAAGAAGAGTTCCCCTCATTTGGAAGGTTCTTTATCTCCTTCGTAGGTTGTGTTGTTTTTTTCAGAGAGTGAGGAAAGCTAAGTTCCTAGCTTTTTGAAATGAACCCATGGAAGGTATATCCCACAAGCCAGAATAAAAGGGGCCACAAAAAATGAGTTTATACCAATGTGGTATAGTAGAAGCATCCAAGAGGAGTCCTGGGTTCCATTTTCTAGTATTTCATATGTGATGGAAAGGGTTGAGAAGCCCATGAAATCTAGGTCTAACAGGTCATTATCATAGAAAACTAGAATTTATACAGAATATGTGTGACTAGAGGCAGTCCAAACATTGCAATACCTATCTTCTGATGCTGACATTATTTGGGTGCTCCAATATGTGGGGTTACATATTCCGGGGATTGGAGATCTCTGAGCCATGCCTGGTATTCACTTTGTGAATAAACATGCAGAATTGGAAATGAATATCAGGTAGCTAAATATTCTCATCTATGAAACTAAAAATTTATTCCAACCGCAAGGTAAGTGGAGTGTATAATAAAACATGGAACTTCTGAAGGAATCAATTATTCATCTTTTGAGGAATGATGCAACTTTGTCAATCCCGAAGATGTAAGTTCTCTTTTTCTATTACTCATTTTTAATTTTCCTTTATATTTCATGCGATGAATTATTGCAATGGGGAATACCATATTAATTTTCATTAGGATTTGGGAAAATCAATCGAGGATCCATTGACACAGTATATCCCTAGTGTTACTCTAATCAAAGATACTGGTGTAACACCCTGAGATTTTATGAAAAATATTCTTTTAATTTCATTAATTTCTTGTGTTGTATTCTACACCAAGATTACCTTGCGCTATACGCAACACCGTATTAGCTTGCAGTATACGCAACACTATTCTTGAATCGTGTTACACACAATTTTGATAATAGTTATTCTATGCAACATTTAGTGTGTATATATATATATATATATTCAATGTATAAATGAAATATGTTTGGATTCTGTTATATGAAACAATGAAGGATTCTTGCACAACACGCAACCCTGACTTGGCTTGCATTACACGCAATCGCGACCTTCCTCGATAGCGTGTGTTGTACGCAAAACCGGGTTTTACTAAACAATGATATATTATTATAATATTATTATGAACTAGCCGTTATGAATAGTATTAACTAAATTTTTAATTTTATAACATTTTTATTCATCTTACACATTTTCTAGAACATGGTATAAGAACAAAATAAATTTTTCGGGTAAAATAAGTATTTTTCAAAAAATGCAGTTTTGCCGGCTTTTGATGGCGCACCCACTTTAAATCTAGTTTCTGAAATTTTTATAAGTTCAATTTGAAAAAATAAAATTCTTATTTGGAATCAAGAAATAAAAATTTACTTTGGATAAATTTTTCGTATTATTCTGGTAACTTTTATATTTTGATGAATAGTAAAAACACGCTATATTTTAAGAAAAAACAACTTTTTTCATCGTAATAATTTATATGGTTAAATTATAATATTTAATGGTTTTAAAGTATAAATAGAATATATTTTTACCATTTAATATAATGTATGTCATTAGCATTGATTTTACATTGAATTCGTAGGTTAAATCAATTCAATATTTTGCAATGTTTTAAACAAAAACCCATTTTCATTCGACAATGGGATTAATTTTAATTTAATTTCTGAAACTTCTGTGTATTGAATTTGAAAAAATGGATTCCATATTTGGAATCAGTGGGTACAAATTATGTTAATAGGCTACTTTTTATTTTTGGGAATTATGAATAGTAACTACAGTAAATTTTATTTACCATAGTTAAAGGTAAATCAGGTAATTAAGGGTAAATATAATATTATAAAATTACCCTAACACATGCCAAAATTCTATTGGATGGATAAAATTAAACCCATATCAACTAAGGGTCGGATTAGATTCATTTTATGGACTTTTGACCATGAAAATAATTTAATTATTATTAAAACCAAAGAAAGTGACAACATGTCACTCTCTTAAATCTTATAAGTATAATAATTTTAATTTAGTGATAAACATCATAAAACTTCGAACATGAATAGTCTCCAGAAAGATAATAAAATTATCTACATCATGATAATTTATTTAGAATTTTTAGGGATTAAATAATTGTCATTAATGGTTATACATTAATGATACAAAAATTATTTATTAAGTGGAAAATAAGTAATATAGTTTTTATTGAAATACTAATACCCATTAAAAAGCCCACAAACCTGACCAAAACTTATTGGTAGTGTATATATACACCTTAATAATCCAATGAAATAATATATAACCGTTTGGATCCTTATAAAAGTGATTATGACACTTATATTATTTTATTTTAAATGATGCCAAACTTGTCACCTTCATAATTTAATAAATATAAAAATTTAAATATTGTGATTTTAAGATGATAAATTAGAGTAAAAGTATTATTGTGAAAGGTAATAGATTTATATTCATCATAGGATTTTATTTTAAATTTTCATGCAACAAATCGGTATATTAAATAATTATACAAAAATGTTGTAGTAATTATTTTATTAACAGATAAACCAAATAAATGGTTTTAAAAAATAATAAAATAAATATTATATGATCTATTTAATATGATCCACTAATTTTATAGATACATATGACCCTTTATGAATCTATTAAAGCATTTAGTTCGAACATAACTTCTGTATATATTTTATTTAAATTCAAATAAATAAATAGTGTCAAAATTGACACTATTGTTATTTTATAAAAATAACATATTATAAAATTGTTTAAAAATCACAAAAATATTTAAAAATTATAAATTTAAATTTATATGGTCTATAATGTTATAAAGTAAACAATTATGGAAAATTCACAAAAATAAGTAATTATTTGTTATAATTTAAAATTTAGAATTTTATTACCACAAATGAACTTAAATAGATTAAATAAGGATAAATCAAAATGATAAGGTTTAAAATAAGATCCAAACATGTATAAATTTGATTGGTTGATGCAATTAAAACCCTATATCATCTAATATTCTAATATGAGTCATTTTTGGAGGTTTTTAAATGGGGTTAGATTTATTATAAATTCATATTTTTAAGAATTCCAAAGGTGCCCCTCTCCTCCCTTATAAAAGGGCCCCTCCTCCCTCTCCTACTCACACCAATTTGAGCCTTCAAGCTCGGCAAACCCATGAAAAAGTATCTTCTCCACTTCCCTAGAAACATCCTAGAGGTTCTGGTCTACTTTAAAGACCAATCTTATTGCCCTAAGAGGAGGTTTCAAAGAGGCGTATTGAAGAAGAGGTAATTTCTTCTCCCGATTCTTTGAAGCTTCTTTTTTCTTCAACTTCTTCTTCATTAGTTGTTTCATTATAAAGTAATAACATAAGTATCAATAATATACTGATTTGTTATTATAAATATGAAACAACCCCATTTCACCTTCTATCCATCCTACGGAAAACAAAATCACCGCGCGTGCGTACGTACGGAATACCGTCTCCATGCCGTGGTGTAATCTGTTTTTCCACCAACACATTACATGGATGGGTATAATGGTGTAAAAAATAACTATACATATTTATTATAACATAATAATGATTCTGATATATTGTATCATCCACTCCAATTCAATTCAATAATTATGGAAACGATATCATCGCTCGTGCGTATGTACGGACTACCGTCTCCACGACGCGATGAGATTCATTCTCCATGTTAACCATTTAAGAATGATTATAAAGTATATATAATCAAAAATAATAAAATATATGACATTATAAAGCTACTGGATTTATGTATATATGTATGTCATCTACTTAATTCCATTCAACTCAATAAGGAAATGAAAACAGCGTTCATGCATACGTACGGCCTACCGTCTCCATGAACGGTGTATTTCTTTCCATTTATCGATCTATTATATATATCTCTATTCTGAATATATATTATATATAAATCATTTTTTATATTCTGGAATTAAGTAATCATGATCTAAGTAATCATATGAATAATTACAAGTCAAAACACAGACGACAAATGAAACGATTTTACCCAAAACACTCTTTAACATGGAATTTACAAAAGAACGGGTAATATAAAGTCATAAGTGAACCATATATGATATAATAACAATGAATATGATTCTGTAATAATTCAATGACATTATGTAAATCATTATACAGGAGGTTTGGATACGTATGAAGCAAATCAGACCTAATGTAAGGGATAATTGTGCAAATCTCATTTTTATCCGAGATTGCTTATTCGTAAGTATTTACTGGGGTTATTGCTATCATCCATGTCCATGTTTTATAAAAGTGTATTCATGTATGTTTAATGTCCTTTTTACCCATTTTGACTTTTACCCCATGGTATGGAAGGAATCTTTCTTTTATTTACCCTTCAAGGTACTTTTTGACTTTACCGACAAAGGTACGAGAAGAATGTTTTTTTTAAATTATACGGAATGAAAGGATTTTTTACAGTTTTATAAAGCATTATTTTCATGAAGATTCCTCCAAATTATTTCATGACTATTTTCAACAAAATCATTTTCTTTTAAAATTAAATGGCATTTTGTGAAAAGAAAATGATTTTCAAGATGAAAGGATATTTTCCTCAAGAATTCATTTCAAGTGCTTTATCAAAACCATTTTCCATCTAAGATGAAATTATTTCATATGTGTATGTTTCAAGTATCATGTCTCTATGATTTACATGGTTTCACTTTTCTTATTATGAAATTATATCCATTTATTTTATATGGATTATGTGATGATGGGATGATGTTTATGAAACCCATTTTATTTATTGGGTTATTATGAATGATGTATGTTTATTTTGTGGCATAAGTAAGAATGATTTCATTATGGGATGGGTGGGACCTATATCTCCCTCCAATGCATTGGGTAAAGATTTTATATCTCATGAGATAGAGTTGGCTGGAACGATAATTTAATCCGGTTCAGTTTTACAGGACTGAATCGAGGAGTGAACTCAATTCAGAATGGGACTTTGTCCACTAAGATGGTATTGGCAGCAATGCCTTGGCTACTATGGAAATCATTACATGTGCGTAATGGATGCCACAATTACATGTTTTATTACCATGATATTTTATCATGGTTTATGTTCCATTATGATCTATGCCTTATGTACTTCCATGTTTTATGTCGTTGCTCAAGATTTTAATGTTTAAACATTATGTTCATGTTTTTAAGTTCCAATGTATATGGTATGTTTTATTTTATCCATGCTTACCCTTACTGAGCATTTGATCTCAGACTTTTTATGTTTTATTTTCCCCCAGGATCAAAAGAAAGGTTTTAGGTCAGGAAAAAAAAGTGGAAGATCTTTATGGGAGATGTTGAAGATTTTTCACCACGATTAGAAGATTACGTTCCAAGTTTCCAAAGACACTAAACTATTACGGTCCTTGTGTGTCTGTTTTTGTTATGTATTAAGTATTCCGCAAAAGTAATGTAATGTCCATGTATGTCAAGCTTAGGGTCTCTACAGTTGGTATCAGAGGAAAGGTTTAGTCAACCTTTAAAAACTAGGATACGAAAACGTTAGTGAGATTCCTAGAGATATTTCTAAGGTATGTCTAGGGATGTACCTAAGGATAAGAATACGTATAGGATATAGTCCTAGAAATACGGTAACGATATTAGAATTTAACCTAAGATGTTAGATATTGAGGGTGCTCCCCCTTTACTATGTTGTTTTCCCTAGCATGATTTTTTCCTCTCACGTTATTCTTTTTGGGTTTTAGAAAATGGCTGGAAACAGGAAGATTCATGATAATGGAGGATATGACGGACAATGGAATGATTTTCTTCATGAGAAACCAAATGAAACGGGATATGGAAGTCAAAACATCGTTATTATGCCTAATCATCAATCTCATAATATGATCAATAATCTCAAATTTGGTAAGTTTCCCGACTCTGATAATAAGAGAAAGATGGAGTTTCATGATGATCATAGAAGAAAGAAAGTTCAATTTCCCTCATGTAAATCATGTAGGAAGAGGCATCATGGAGATTGTTTCAAAGGAACTGGAAGATTCTTTGGGTGTGGAAAATAAGGACACAAAGCCAGTAAGTGAAAAGGAAAAGGTTCAGTTAACACCATGGACAAGGATACTAGTATTGCTACGACATCAACAATGATTAGATGTTTTAAATGTGGAATGTACGGGCAATATTAAAACCAATGCCTTAATGGAAAATCTCATGAAGAGAATCAGCATGGTCATATGGGTAGTATTTATGTGGATGATGATGAGGAGGCTACAAATGATATATGAGCTGAAAGAAGTGTTGAAGCTCAGTCGGTTGTTTTAGAAGGTAGTGGAATGATTGTATGTTTATCGAGAATTATGTTGTATAGTTAATGGTACTATGAAATAAAGAATCATCTAAGGATTGTTACACTATTGTTTTTCCTAAAAGTATTTGAAAGTATATGTTGAATGGTACCAGTAACCATGGAATGTTATTTAGATATTTTTGTAAAGTAGATGATATGCGCATAATGAAGGAATTAGAAGATAATGAGAAGTTTGATTGTATTCATGAGCTCATGATTGATATAAGGACTAAGTGATATCATGGTTTGAGTATATAGAATTTTGAGGATTTTGGTATGTGGAAAGTGTTAACTTTTAACTCCATTCATGTTTTCACTATGGTTCAATGGGTATTCATTTTTCAAGAGAATACATGATTAAGGCCTTCAAACATTTGTAATGTGACCAACAAGAGATATCTTATGATATATGGGGATCAATGATGGTATTAACATGCTTCTTATATGAAATCTCTGGTAATCGTTTTCACTATAATATGAAAATGGACTGCAATATTATGGATAAGCCTAAAGATTGGAATGGATTATGTTGGACATAAGTTAGTATTGTTTAAGGATTAAATCTTTTTTGATATTATTGATGGGATGATATAGTAATGTAGTTTTAGAAAAAGGACAACCTGCAGGACGAGCGACAGCCCATCGCGTCGGACAAGCCTGTGGGAATCGAACCCACAACCGAAGTGCGATTGGCCTTTATTGCCTACCACTGGCCTACAGGAAGTCCCTGGTTAGTAGAAACTAGTTTTATTTTATTAAGCGGTATGATATATGAAGTATAAGTTCATTTTTGGAACCATATACGATTAATCTAAACATAAGATGGACTTATAACTTTTGCTAACCTTTTTTTTGAAAGAGATGGAATGACCCATCATTCTATCACATGATCTGCTAACACATCATGAATAACAAATTCAACTTCATTTCTTTAAGGGATGAAGTGGAAATTGTTCAATTCACGAACAACAGTGAGATTGTACCAAAATCATGAAAGTATTTCTTTTAATTCATCAAATTTAGGGAAATGATCTTGAAAAACAAAAATATTGTCCTAGTTCCCTTATATCCGATGAATCAGATGGTACCTTAGATCATCACAAATCAATAGCTTTGTGATTGTTGTCTTTTTCATAGCCATGTTCTCTACCACTCTCCATCAGAACTTGATGGTTAGATTTTTCTTTTATATCCATATTTTCACCTATGTTCTCCTACGTGGAAACCCAGTGATGAGTTAATTTGGGTAACCGTTACATTTCATACTTTAGCTTTTAAAGCCATGTTTTGGTATTCCTTTTTACAATGTGGGTTTCTATTAAATAAACTTTCGAGTAGTAAACCATTTATAACCCCGACGAATTTCGAGGGCAAAATTCATTTTAAGGGGGGTAGAATGTAACACCCCGAGATTTTATGAAAAATATTCTTTTAATTCCATTAATGTCTTGTGTTTTATGCTACACCAAGATTACCTTGCGCTATACACAACACCGTATTAGCTTGCAGTATACAAAACACTATTCTTGAATCGTGTTACACACAATTTTGATAATAGTTATTCTACGCAACATTTAGTGTATATATATATATATTCAATGTATAAATGAAATATGGTTGGATTATGTTATACGAAACAACGAAGGATTCTTGAACAACATGCAACCCTGACTTGGATTGCATTACACGCAATCGCGACCTTCCTCGATAGCATGTGTTGTACGCAAAACCAGGTTTTACTAAACAACGATATATTATTATAATATTATTATGAACTAGCCGTTATGAATAGTATTAACTAAATTTTGAATTTTATAACATTATTATTCATCTTACACATTTTTTAGAACATGGTATAAGAACAAAATAAATTTTTCGGGTAAAATAAGTATTTTTCAAAAAATGCAGTTTTTCCGGCTTTTGATTGCGCACCCAATTTAAATCTAGTTTTTGAAATGTTTATAAGTTAAATTTTACAAAATATAATTATTATTTGGAATCAAGAAATAAAAATATACTTTGGATAAATTTTTCGTATTATTCTGGTAACTTTCATATTTTGATGAATAGTAAAAACACACTATATTTTAATGAAAAAACAACTTTTTTCATCATAATAATTTATATGGTTAAATTATCAAATTTAATGGTTTTAAAGTATAAATAGAATATATTTTTACCATTTAATATAATGTATGTCATTAGCATTGATTTTACATTGAATTCGTAGGTTAAATCAATTCAATCTTTTGCAATGTTTTAAACAAAAACCCGTTTTCATTCGACAACAAGATTAATTTTAATTTAATTTCTGCAACTTCTGTGTATTGAATTTTAAAAAATGGATTCCATATTTTGAATCATTGGGTACAAATTATGTTAATAGGATACTTTTTATTTTTGGGAATTATGAATAGTAACTACGGTAAATTTTATTTACCATAGTTAAAGGTAAATCAGGTAATTAAGGGTAAATATAATATTATAAAATTACCCTAACACATGCAAAAATTCTATTGGATGGATAAAAGTAAACCCATATCAACTAAGGGTCGGATTAGATTCATTTTATGGACTTTTGACCATGAAAATAATTTAATTATTATTAAAACCAAAGAAAGTGACAACATGTCACTCTCTCAAATCTTATAAGTATAATAATTTTAATTTAGTGATAAACATCATAAAACTTCGAACATGAATAGTCTACAGAAAGCTAATAAAATTACATACATCATGATAATTTATTTAGAATTTTTAGGGATTAAATTATTGTCATTAATGGTGATACATTAATGATACAGAAATTATTTATTAAGTGGAAAATAATTAATATAGTTTTTATTGAAATAATAATACCCATTAAAAGGCCCAAAAACTAGAAAAAAACTTATTGGTAGTGTATATATACATCTTAATCATCCAATTACCTAATATATAACCGTTTGGATCCTTATAAAAGTGATTATGACACTTATATTATTTTATTTTAAATGATGCCAAACTTGTCACCTTCATAATTTAATAAATATAACAATTTAAATATTGTGATTTTAAGATTATAAATTCGAGTAAAAGGATTATTGTGAAAGGTAATAGATTTATCTTAATCATAGGATTTTATTTTAAATTTTCATGCAACAAATCAGTATATTAAATAATTATACAAAAATGTTGTAGTAATTATTTTATTAAGAGATAAACCAAATAAATTGTTTTAAAAAATAATAAAATAAATATTATATGAACTATTTAATGTGATAAACTAATTTTATAGATACATATGACCTTTTATGAATCTATTAAAGCATTTAGTTCGAACATATCTTCTATATATATTTTATTTAAATTCAAATAAATGAATAGTGTCAAAATTGACACTATTGTTATTTTATAAAAATAACATATTATAAAATTGTTTAAAAATCACAAAAATATTAAAAAATTATAAATTTAAATTTATATGGTCTATAATGTTATAAAGTAAACAATTATGTAAAATTCACAACAAATAAGTAATTATTTTTTATAATTTAAAATTTAGAATTTTATTACCACAAATGAACTTAAATAGATTAAATAAGGATAAATCAAAATGATATGGTTTAAAAAAAGATCCAAACATGTATAAATTTGATTGGTTGATGCGATTACAACCCTATATCATCTAATATTCTAATATGAGTCATTTTTGGAGGTTTTTAAAAGGGGTTAGATTTATTATAAATTAATATTTTTAAGAATTCCAAAGGTTCCCCCTCCTCCCTTATAAAAGGTCACCCCCTCCCTCTCCTCCTCACACCAATTTGAGCATTCAATCTCGGCCAACCCCTGACAAATTATCTTCTCCACTTACCTAGAAACATCCTAGAGGTTCTGGTCTACTTTAAAGACCAATCTTAGTGCCCTAAGAGGAGGATTCAAAGAGGCGTATTGAAGAAGAGGTAATTTCTTCTCCCGATTCTTTCAAGCTTCTTTCTTCTTCAAATTCTTCTTCTTTAGTTGTTTCATTATAAAGTAATAACATCAGTATCACTAATATACTTATTTTTTATTATAAATATGAAACAACCCCATTTCACCTTCTATCCATCCTACGGAAAACAAAATCACCGCGCGTTCGTACGTACGGAATACCGTCTCCATGCCGTGGTGTAATCTGTTTTTCCACCAACACCTTACATGGATGGGTATAATGGTGTAAATAATAACTATACATAGTTATTATAACATAATAATGATTCTGATATATTGTATCATCCACTCCAATTCAATTCAATAATTATGGAAACGATATCATCGCTCGTGCGTACGTACGGACTACCGTCTCCACGACGCGATGTGATTAATTCTCCATGTTAACCATTTAAGAATGATTATAAAGTATATATAAGCAATAATAATGAAATATATGACATTATAAAGCTACTGGATTTATGTATATATGTATGTCATCTACTTAATTCCATTCAACTCAATAAGGAAACGGAAATAGCTTTCATGCGTACGTACGACCTACCGTCTCCATGAACGATGTATTTCTTTCCATTTATCGATCTATTATATATATGTATATTCTGAATATATATTATATATTAATCATGTTTTATATTCTGGAATTAAGTAATAATGATCTAAGTAATCATATGAATAATTACAAGTCAAAACACGGACGACAAATGAAACGATTTTACCCAAAACACTCTTTAACATGGAATTTACAAAAGAACAGGTAATATAAAGTCATAAGTGAACCATATATGATATAATAACAATGAATATGATTCTGTAATAAGTCAATGACATTATATAAATCATTATACAGGAGGTTTGGATACGTACGAAGCATATCAGACCTAATATAAGGGATAATTGTGCAAATCTCATTTTTATCAGAGATTGCTTATTCGTAAGTATTTACTGGGGTTATTGCTATCATCCATGTACATGTTTTATAAAAGTGTATTCATGTATGTTTAATGTCCTTTTTACCCATTTTGACTTTTACCCCATGGTATGGAAGGAATATTTCTTTTATTTACCCTACAAGGTACTTTTTGACTTTTCCGACAAAGGTACGAGAAGAATGTTTTTTTTAACTTATACGGAATGAAAGGATTTTTTACGGTTTTATAAAGCCTTGTTTTCATGAAGCTTCCTACAAATTATTTCATGACTATTTTCAACAAAATCATTTTCTTTTAAAATTAAATGGGATTTTGTGAAAAGAAAATGATTTTCAAGATGAAAGGATATTTTCCTCAAGAATTCATTTCAAGTGATTTATCAAAACCATTTTCCATATAAGATGAAATTATTTCATATGTGTATATTTCAAGTATCATGTCTCTATGATTTACATGGTTTCACTTTTCTTATTATGAAATGATATCCATTTCTTTTATATGGATTATGTGATGATGGGATGATGTTTATGAAACCCATTTTATTTATTGGGTTATTATGAATGATGTATGTTTATTTTGTGGCACAAGTAAGAATGATTTCATTATGAGATGGGTGAGACCTATATCTCCCTCCAATGCATTGGGTAAAGATTTTATATCTCATGAGATAGACATGGATGGAACGGTAAGTTAATCCGGTTCAGTGTTACAGGACTGAAACGAGGAGTGAACTCGATTCAGAATGGGACTTTGTCCACTAAGATGGTCTTGGCAGCAATGCCTTGGCTACTATGGAAATCATTACATGTGCTTAGTGGATTCCACAATTACATGTTTTATTCCCATGCTATTTTATCATGGTTTATGTTCCATTATGATCTATGCCATATGTACTTCCATGTTTTATGTCGTTGCTCAATATTTTAATGTTTAAACATTATGTTCATGTTTTTAAGTTCCAATGTATATGGTATGTTTTATTTTATCCATGCTTACCCTTACTGAGCACTTGAGCTCAGACTTTTTATGTTTTATTTTCCCCCAGGATCAAAAGAAAGGTTTTAGGTCCGGAAACAAAAAGTGGAAGATCTTTATGGGAGATGTTGAAGATATTTCACAACGATTAGAAGATTATGTTCCAAGTTTCCAAAGACACTAAACTATTACCGTCCTTGTGTGTCTGTTTTTGTTATGTATTAAGTATTCCGCAAAAGTAATTTAATGTCCATGTACGTCAAGCTTAGGGTCTCTACAACTGGGTCTCCCCCTAAATTGGGAGAGGAATCTCTAGGTCGACATGCCATGGAGGATGAGATGTAAAGAGAATTACCACCTATAATACCTATTTTTGAGGAGGTTTATATTAACCTATTTTGAAGAATATAAAGAGGAAGAGATGATGAAGGGTTAAATCCTTGGATACATGCTTTTTCAGCAGCGATAATTCTTCCGGACATCATTAAATTATGCCTTATCCAAAACACATGTTTAAACATATTGATATTATAGGAACTCCTTCTATTTATTCCATCAAGGAAGTTATAAATGAGCCTCTAAGAAATAGGAGGGAGCTTCAAACCAAGATAATATTCATGTGAATGAAATGGCTCACCCAGCTGAAGAAATAACCATGGTATAGGTGCATCATCTACACATATCACTATTCATTCCATTATGGTGAGGGAGGAAGAATATAGTATGTAAGAGGTATTTCATAATATTTTACATACTAATGATTGATTTCAACTTATGTAATATTTCAGGTTCATATCATGCACCATATAATCCTATTATGACTGATGTTGACCCTTCGATTGTCACTGAGGAGGCTGTTCAGGGTCTTCATTCATCATCAGAGGATCATGAACCAACCAATCCAACTGTTCCCACAACTGATATTAACACAAGGTATGGGATTTCAATAGAATCCATGATAAATCATAGTATGAATTTTGGTTAAATACTTAAACATGTTAATATTTCTACGACATTAGATAAATTTGGGGCACTATATAAAGAAAAAATGGTTGTAAGTCTATATTTTCTATTCAATCTACCTTTTTATTCTTGATTCCCTAATCATGATTGGTAGGAATGTGTAGCTCCATACACAGAAAATGTTTTGGTGATGGTGCATAAATAAGATTTCTAAAGTTGTCCTAGTCCTACTATTGAGGGGGGGGGGGAGCTCAGGAGGACATTGAAATAGTAAGTCTTCTTGAGCCTCATTTTGTGGTTCACGGGAAGACCCAAGAGAGTGCCCCTAATCAAGAGGTTCATGTTTTAACGGCTGAAGCTTGGAATGCTATGGAGGAATCATCCCAGGTTGCTGACCTGCTATTGGGTAAAGGTCACCAACTATTGTGATTGTTACCCAATATTTCAATTCTTTTGAATCAAATGATGATTCTAATATATCATTTAGGATGACAATCATTCATGGTTAGGTATTTGGTTAAAGCTTATGTATCATCTCAACGAGCACTGGAAGGTGAGGAAACCACTGTTTATGTGCGAGCAGAGTAGGAAACTTCTTTTAGTGAACTGATCTGAGAGTACATCTCTCATTCTGACAATGATTCTGAATCAGATACATAGTTACAAAATTCTCTCTACATTGCACATCGCAAGGCCTGGAAAGATATATAGAAGAAAATATGTGATATGCCACTTGACGACCTACCATCACGAATCCAATGGCTTTTAGTTATGTTCGACATGTTGGGATTCATTGGGTTTGATTACGGTCTAATCAACACTTCTACGAAGTAGATTGTTCTTAGGTTGGAGTGAGAGAATAAGACTCAAAAAGACCACATAAAGGTAAAATAGATTTCCAACATTAATTAATTTTAAGCCGTGTTATCCCAAAAAAAGACCAATCATAAAAACCTTGTGGAATTCAAGAGATAGATTAAGGAGAAGACTATTCATATGTCACACCTTCATGAAGAGTTAAATGCTGCTCAGGGAGAAGTCGAACAACTCCACCATTCATTAGTAGAATCCCATGTAGAAGGGACAGATTCCATTGTGACTTTGAAGGAAGCACTTCATCACGTTGAGGAGACTGAAGCTGGTCGACTGACTGAGCTTCAATGAGTGGCTAATGGGGCTCAAGAGGCTATTCAATAGGTAAAGAGTTATTTTTAAGGCCTCATTGAATATATGACATAGAGAATCCATTTTTGGATGTTCATCTATGGGATTTTTTTACTTATAAATGAAAATAATTTCACTTCTAATTATCTATGTCTTCATCTTTTTCTTTTTATTTTCATCATAATATCAAATATGATTTTCATGGCATGACATCTTCATAGAAGCTAATCATCTTTACAATGATAGGGATGAGGGGAATTCAATTTTTTTATCTAATACAAGAGGCCTAGTGAGTGTAGATTGACCGTTTCTAGGGTCATATAGACAACCTTAAAAACATTATATATTTTTATTTCATCCCCCTAACTTGTTCATAAGATCAATATGGAGAATACTTAGAGGTTGAGTCTTATATTTTTCTTAGGATCCCCTTTTCATGTTTTCAACCTAGCAAGTTTTGTTCCTTTTAACTTTTTATCGCTCGATATTACTGAAACTGTAAAAAGTGTAGGTCTAGTGAGCTAAGAGTAAACTTTTTTCCTGAGTTACTTTTATAGGTTTTCAACTAGGTGAGTACTGTGTCTATTTTTTTATTGGTAGTTTAAAGTTGTGTGAATTGGAATGATGATGACACCATTTTTGGTCAAACAACTTTGACCACAATGTTTGAAATAATGACCCAAACAAGGATTTCTAGTCAAGAATGTTCCAAAATTCATCAAATAACTCCATGGGGAATCTTCAGTCATAATTTTGTGTTTTCCGAATCTAAAACATAATATTCGAGAATAGTGGATGTCCCTCCTGAGAATGAATATACCACTGGTTGAAAACCCTATTATGAGGGATATTTTATGTGAGGCCAATATGGGAACAGACTACATTGTCGAATAAAAAAATTGTTAGTCTGAAAATAACCTTATGTGGGTAACATAATAAAGGTCAACTGGGGCATGTACTACATAGTCATGTAATATATTACTCATGAAATTATACATTATATTACCAAGGGGGATTTTTTAAATATTTGGATATCTCAAGACCACAATTAGAGGTGTTTCCAAGCCAAGATGTTTGAAAATGAATGGACTATTTATGACAGAACATTCCATGAATGGGAAATACCCCCATATTAATTTGGTGTGAGAATTGGGGTACACTTTGTTAGATAACCAATGTTAGGGGATAATTCCCCTTTCTGAAAAAGGATGAAAGAACCATGAAGTTCAATGTCATGTAGTAAGGAAATTATCCTATGTAGTTTAAAGTTATGCAGTAAGGATATGATGTTGTGAAGTTTAAAGTCTTGAAACAAGGACATCATGTTGTGTAGTTTAATGTCATTTAGGAAGAACATTAGGGGGATTTAATTTAAGGTCTTTTAGCTTCGATAAAAGATTTTATGGTTCTTTAATTCTTGGTAATCTATTTGAAAATGTGATACTATATTCAGGTATGGAAGGAGAATGTTATAATCTATATCATGGGGATCCTTGGATCCAATAAATGGTATAGGAAAAAAGAAATTATGGAGTTAGATGAGGTCTCTCCCGAGAATGATGTTACCAATGCTTGAAAACCCCATTATGGGGGATGTTTTATACATGGAAAATTGTGACACATATTGTATAGTCAAGTATTGGTATCCTTTTTACGATAGAGATATTGTGTCGGTGACTTATACAAGGCCAACTTTGGCGTGTACTATATAGTAAGGAAAAGGATCTCCAAAAAATTCTAACATCATTTTGCAAAAATCCGATGAATGTTTAGGGTGATTCGGATATCCCCAAGAACAATGTTTGTTTTGTGGGGTGGAGTTCCTACATATGGAAGGGGTATTTCAAGCCATGATGTACAATGAATTGGGTGAAAAGGAATTCTACAAAGGTCTGACCAATGTTCTGTAAGTATGGTGATTATAGATTTAGGTCATACGTCTAGTACCATCACACCAAAGAAATCAAAGATATGTGTGGTATTTCGGTTCAAGATTGTTCCAATTTTCATCAAACACATGGAGGAGGAAATTTTAAACGATAGTCTTGGGGGTTATCAGATAGAGAGAGAGAAAATGGGATAGATATGTTGGATAACCATGGGTTATTTTAAATCTTGGGTTTCTACATATTGCCATCCATGCTTACGAGGACAGAATAGGGTTCTCCCAATTGTGAAGTTACTACAGGTTGAAAAACCTGTATGTGGGTTTTTTATGAAAGGCCTACTTGGGAACATACTACATAGTCAAATAGTGGTATCCTTCCTCTAAAATACCCATTATGTGGGTGACTTATACAAGTCCAATTAGGGAACGTACTGCATAGTCAGGAAAAAAGAGCCTTCAGGTATCAGACATTCTGTCACCAGGAACTAAAGGATGATTATGAAGATCTAAAAGTGTCCAATATTATGAGTATAACTTGTGGAAGAAAATTTCTTTAGAATGAAGGGAGCTTCTGTACTGACATTGGTCGTGATTTTGGAGTCCCTTTCATAGATCTGAATAATATGTAGTAGGGGGACATCTTTTGTTTCCTTGGCGGTGTCTCTAAGGAGAGGACCCAAAATAAAAGCTTTGGTGTGAATTTTTTGATCATATACAGGAGAAGTGTAATTTTTATCTTACACCGTGGATGGAACTAGGTTCTAAGGCCAAGTATTCACTATGTATCTCAATGGGATGAGAATCAGTCCATACATAGTTCTCTGGGTAACGTGTAGTTTAAAGCATGCAGTTAGGACATTATCCATATAGGTTAACTTCATGCGGTAAGGAAAAAGGTGTCTTGACCTGAAGATAAATATGATAATTTGGCTAAACTAGGGAATAGGCCCCAAGCGTCAATACATATTTTTATAGAGTAAGAAACAATACACACATAGTTGTAATAGATATGAGTTCACGCATAATGTGAGAAATACTATTTGATATCTTCATGTAGATCTAATCATACATGGGATAGTGGAGGATTTTTTATGTCATTCTGTAGCAGGGCCTAGTATTGATGATCTGGAAGTCACTAAGTATCTCATGGGGGGTGAGAATTAAGAAACACATAGTTCTTTAAGGAACATGTATTTTAAAGTAATGCAGAAAGGATGGCTGATGTGCCTTTTGAGGTCTTGCATCCAAGACCATGATAGCCCCAATATGAATGGATATACATTACGCATTACCAAACTCTTAATCCCACATGATCTATTCTATGTATGAGAAACAAGGCATGGTAATGGTTTATTTTACAGTGCAAGGGAAAAATAAGTGAATGATATGGTCATATTGATTATGTGGAGGTTGGTCTAGAAGATAGAGGCTAAGCATTTCTACTTATCTTGTCTTATTAAGAACCAATCTATACATAGTTCTTGAATTCCCATGCAGTTTAATGACATTTGGCATGGAAAAAGATGAAATGAAGTGGAAAGCACACAAATACTATGTTAGGTCCAGGTTATAGGACCCAAGAATCACTACATATATTTCTAAGGTAAGAATCAAGCCACATGTAGTTCTTGAATTCCTGGGAAGTGTAATTTCATGCAGTATGGACGAAGATGAACCAACTTGAAAGGATGAAAATATTGTAGCTGGGCTAGGGTGTAAGACATAAGAGTCACTACGTATCTTGATAATACAAGAATCATGCTACACGTAGTTCTTAAAAATATTCCATATGAATGGTTGATCCATACACACAACGAGTGAAAGGGACCATTTATCATGGGCAAGGCTGGAACTATGTTTGGATAATTGGGCATCACTACGTATCTCATTGGAATGAGAGTCAAGCCATATGTAGTTCTTGAAGATGGTTCCCCGCACTAACTGGGTTTTGATATGGGGAAAGGGATTTAATATTTCCTAGAATAATGGTTGGGGACAAGACACCAAATTTCATGAGGGTCAAACCATATGTTTTGGAAGATTTCCCTATATAGATTTGGTTCATACACAGAGAATGGTTGGTTTCATTTTGGTTGAGACTGGACCCAAGATTGGAGATTTGGGCATCACTACATATCTCATAGATATGATCACAGTAAGGATGGAAGGTGCAGTTCAATGTCATGTGGGACAATGGGGGAATTTTCCATTTAAGGTCCTATCTAAAGGACCATAAATCCTGTGCAATTTAATGTCATAAAGGACAATAGGGATATTAGTTTTAGGTTATAGAGATTTGACCATGGGGGAATAACGTCAGGAAGGATGTTGAATGTTGTGAGTTCCATGAATTTTAACATCATGTAGTATGGGAGAATGCTATCTTACAGTTTTAGGTCTAGAAGCTGGGGACTCATGTCGGGCAATTTATTATCATGCAACAAGGATGGTGATGCTCTGAAGTTTAACATTTTTTAGCATAGATGTACACTGTGCTATGCAGTTTAACATCCTTCAGCTAAGAAAAATTTCTTGTGATTACTCTAAGTAATTATTCAAAAATATTTCATTGGTTGGAGTCGTAATGTGCTCTCCATCCATTGAGATCGAGGAATAATCTTCGTTAGAGTGGAACATGTTTGTGTAGTAAGGTATGTCCCACTTTGGCACAATATTTAGAGTCTTATTTCCAAGTATCATCAGAGTCCTAAGGACCAATACCAATTCTGCTTAGAGAAATAAAGGGAGGCAGAATTTTTGGTTTTAATATCATGTTATCTAATTCTGATAGACTTCAAAGTGATGGAAGGTATTCAATATATTTTCTTCTAGTTTCTCCAATTCATCCAATTTTTTCTGGGATTGTTTATTGGTGGATATCTGATCATAGATAGAAACTCATAGTACTGGAAACTGAACCTCGATGGGTAGGACTACTTCTATTCCATATGCCAGTGAATACCGAGTCACTCACATAACATCACATGTCATAGTCCAGTAAGCCCATAAGGAATACAATATCTTATCAGTACAATACTTATTATTTTTATCCACCATCTTCTGGAGTATATTTTATAGGGTCTTATTGAAATCATCTATCAGTCTATTGGATACTACATGGTAGCGATACAAATGGTTGAATTGGATATTATATTCATGATATATGTTTTCTACCTCGACAAAACAAAAATTGGTTCCATTTCATATAATTATGGTATGAGGGACACCAAATATAGTAATTATTTTAGCTTTGAAGAAGCTAATGATGATTTTGGCCTGGACTTATTTGAGAGGTATTTCTTCAACCCATTTAGAGAAGAAATTGGGATCAGTAGGGATGTAATGGAACTGCTTAGTCGTAGCTTGAGGATATGGTACAAAAACATTCATTCCCTATTTGGTGAATTTACATGAGTATTTGGATGTCTGTAGAAACTATGGGGATTAGTTGATGAATTTTTCATTCACTTTGAGAGGTATAAATTTCTTAGTGAATTCTGTAAAATCCCATTAAATTGTAGGCCAAAATTATCCAAGCCTTAAAATTTTATCAGAAAGCCTATATTATGACTCGTGGGCACCACATGCTCCTATATATACTTCCTCTATAACAAGAATAATATCTTCTCCAATAACACATTTGAGAAGGATTCCATCAAAGACTAATTTTAGAGTACTTTTTTGTGATTTGGTCTATCAGAAAGAGTAAAATTTGTTGCTCACTGCCAAATTTTCACTCTTCCAACTATGTCCAGTGGGAGAATTCCATCCTGAAGGTTTCCCATGATTGGTTTCATCCTTCTCATTATTAGATAATATGGCTCCATGATGAGACTAATTTAATTCATCTCTTTTTTTATGATTTAAATGAAAGGTGAGACCATGCAACGATGGGTAATAAAGATAATTTTTATGTCTCGATTTGGGTTTTCCAATGTTGTAGGTTCATTTTCCAATGCATATACCATGGAATTATATGATTGGGAAAATGTAATTAAATATTGACTATGAGGGTAATTCATCCATTAACCCTTGGACATAATCACATAGGGGGATTAACTCATCTTTTCTGGTGGTGTAATCTCCATTGATCTACTTGATTTCCAAATATAAGTCACCTTTAACTTCCATGTGGTTTACCAGTGTTGGAAGTTCCTATTCTAAGATTGAAATGAGAGTTTTATATTTTTTCTTGATTTTTTTGGAACCTTATGATAATAGGAAGGAGTATGGAAACTCTTCCTTCTCTGGAGAGATAATCACAATCCCTAACCCAACATTTTTAATCTTAGGTTCTTCCATTGTATTCCCCACTGGAATCCTAGACAAACCATTAAAATACATTTTCCTTGTTTTGGGGGACTATCTAGAATAGAGAATAGCTCTACATCGGGTAATTATGTATCTACTAATGCCCCTTCTAAAAATGGATTCTCCATGTGGAAATAATCCAAGTCGTAGAATTTTAATTCTTTCTGAGGCACAAACTTTATATCGAAATGCTGTAGAATAACTTCCCACCATGCCAGACTTCCTGTCTTCAGAGGTTGAATGAGGAAAAGTTTAGCAGGTTATTGTGATAAACCTTATGAACAACATAATCATTCAAATAGTGCCTCCTCATCTTAAAAGAAAATATTAATTCCATATATCTCTTATCGATATCCAAATAATGAGTCTTAACATCAAGCATGGTTTGACTGAGATAATAAATGTTATTTTCATTCCCTGCATCATTCTTATGTGCAAGAAAGGAACCCTGTGATCATATCAAGGCCATCAAACACATAATTAGTGGTTTTCCTTCAATAGTTTGAATCAATAACAATTGTATCAAGAGGTATTTAATGAGATTAAAAAAATGATTCTTGATAGTCATTGGTCCACTAATATGTGACCCCCTTCTTTATCAATTTGGTGAAGGGTAAACAATTTCCTACTAGGTTTTATATAAAGCACCAGATGCGGGACAAGTTTCCTTGAATTCATAAAAAATAATTCATGTTTCAAGGAGGTTACATTCCATAAAAATCATTTGTTTTATCATTCGATGTCACGATGGTGTACGAAAAAGTTGAGAAATTTTCTCAAGGTTACCCTGAATGCTCATTTCAAGGAGTTTATTTTTAGATTTTGCTGTCAAATCTCACTAAAGATGGTTTTTAGGTCATCCAAGTGGTTAGAATGTTTTCGGTATATGAAAAATAGATCATCAAGATAACAATAAACAAGAATCCTCAAGAAGTGTTTGAAGATGTGATGCATTGTGCATTAGTATGTGGCATCGATATTTTTCACACCAAAGGGCAGTACCCAATAGAAAAATACTCCCTAAGGGGGTCTAAATGATGAACATTACTCATTATCTAAGGCCATATGAATTTGTTTATACCCATAATAGAAATCCATTAAGGGGAGGGATTCATAAAAATCCATTTCATAAATTCAGATTTTTGTGACTCGGATTGAGAAGTCATTTTTGGGACAACACCCTTTGAGATCTCTAAAATATATGAAAACAGTAATTTTCTTATTATTCTTCCACATAAGGATAATTTTGTTCAGCCATTTTTTGTGTTGTAGCTATCAGATAAAATCATCCTTGATGATATTTTCCACTTTAGCATCAATTTTGGAGGTGTGGGTTGGGTGCATCCTTTTGACTGCTTACTTGTACCCCCGATGATCTTCTAGAAAAACCAAGTAATGGGTGGCCACCTTGGTGTAAAAGCATGGAATATCTGTGTAGTTATAGGAAATAAATCATAGTTTTTCTTTATAAAGGAGGAATATATCTCATATTCTACATGAGTCATGGATTCACTATTGAAAGTGGGGCATGGATCTTCTTTTATTCCTAGATTTATCTCTCTGAGTTCATCCATGGTGGTAGAAATTCCTTCCTCAAATGATGGAGGGGGTCCCAAATATATTCTTTCTCATCCTATTGATCATTCTCTAATGATTTTTCTTTTTAATGGGGAAGAGATGATAAATAAAGTTCTACATTGAGAATAGGGGATCTTCCATTTGGACATCCGGAAGAAGAAGAAATAATTTCAGGCATACATGCTGACATGAATCCTTCTTGGTGTCCTAAAATGGAAATGAGAGACTAAGAATGAGTCACTCCACTTTCTCCAACCATTGTGATAAATACTTCTAGTCCAACTGAAAGAACCTAACTTTGTTGGATCTTAGGTATAGAGTGATAACATTTTCATTCATATTTTCTCCATCACTTGAAGAGTTCAGAATTTATCCAGCACTATTAGGATTAACTTCGATAATTGACAATAAAAATCCACTTAATGATTACATGAATTTAATACCACCCCTTTAATTTAATTAATAGGAAGTGTGTAATCTATACAGATATGTTTGAAAGGGTTTTTTGGGATTATCGCCAAGTCATTTTGGGTATTGAATCAAGTAACACTATCCATCATGTAATTTTTTCCTCCTTTATAATAATATCATGAATAAAAGTATTGTGTCTCATAGGATTTGAAAAAATCTTTATCACCATACAATGTCCCATTTTTTCCATTGATGCAATATTTGAGACATTGGTGTTTTTGATGAAGGAATTGATGCATGTCGATGTAACCAAGGCCTTCCAAGAAAAATATTGAAAGTTGAGTCCTACCAAAAAACCATGAATTCTGAGTCGGATAGAAGATCCCCAAATTGAGTTTTGAGGGTAATCTCCCCAAGAGAATCCTGTTCATTATTTTCATAACCCTATAACATCAGAGTGGAGGGATACATGTGGGATTCATTGGGATCCATATGTAATCCATACTGGACTGAGGTTGACCCCTGATCCATTATCAATGATGGCTTGTTAGAAATCAATGTCACTAATTCTTCCAGATATATGAAAATTCATGATGTGTACATTAATGATAGAATCATTTTCTTGGTAAATGAAAGAGATAATATAAGGTAATTTTGTAGGATCAATCTCCACATGATATACCTCATCAATAATAACCTCAACTTAAAACATCATAAGGTTTGATAGGGCCTCAATGAGTGTTTCTCAAAGGTCTTTTGATAGACTCATAGCATTCAGAGTTGATAAATTATCTATAACTTGGGATAACGTATTTTTGATCTAGAGTTCTATATATCCTAACATGGATATGTTATTTTGCAGATACTTTAGGATCCAAATCCCTTGATGTGGATGGGCTATCCCTTAGGATAATATTTGGAAGTGTTTATGTTCTTGGTGGATTAGGTCAATTGGGTCGGCCAACCCATCAAAGAGGATGTGGTGTATCCTATAACCAGTATTATAATATAATAAAGTTTGGGAAGACCCTAACATGGATGGGGGAAGAATTACCTTGTTCACACTGAGCTCAGTGGAGATAGTTTTCAGGATTCTCATCCACATAGACGGTTCAAGTTGGGGTTTGGTTGAAGTAGTGGCTCCTAGTGAAAAACTTTTCTTATAGATTCCTAATAAAGTGAAGATAAATCATGTTCATAATCATAATAATCATGTCAGAGGGGATATGTTATGTGAATAACATTAATAAAACCAAATATCAACTCCTCATTCGATGAAGATTCTACCTTATGAGTCGAATCTTATTAAGCTATTTTTCAAGGCAGTGCCCATGCTTTTCAGATGGTCAGCATGATGTCTTCTAAGGTCTAGGAAAACATTTTCCTTAACATGAGATCATATTATTCTATTTCCACTTTATCATTCTAAAAATGTCTCTTTTTTAAGGATTGAACTTTAGAGGAATTGACTTTTGATGAATCCGACTTTGCTACGGGGGAAGAAGTTGAGGACACAACATGTTGTTTTAGCAGTGCTCAGAGAATAACATGAGTATGGTTGATCATTTTTATGACCATCCACTCATTTAACTTTTATGTACTTTGAATTTTAACTTCCTTCCATTCATCTCCCTCCTACAGATTGGTAGTGGAAACATATGCTACCTGGGCTGGTGAATCTTTCATTTTCACTTACATAGAGTCCACTAACTTTTACAGGAGGAATTTAGAGACAAAAAAATCCTAGATTGGGGTGACCCATAATTTTAGGTAAGGATAAATAGTCTATGAGACCTTCATCACCATCTTTTATAGGCTTTTTGGTCTTTAATAACTGAAATATGTTTTCTTCCAATTCTGAGAGGAAGTAACTACGGACTTTTTCATTTCAAAATAAATAAAACATGTTTTTCATATCCTCAAAATGTTTCCAACTATGATCTCTTTTATAATCCAAAAGAGGTTTCAATTGTTTCTAATTCTCAAGAGGTTATTCCCTACAGTATGATGTGGGCTTTGAAATAGAAGCTGGTACAAGAGTCTTTATAAGTGTAACTTTAGTGGCCTATTAATTTTCTGTTATGTTTATTTGAGCTTATATAATTGGTCGAGAATTGTCTTTGGTCTTGGTAATGGAATTATTCACCTGTTGAGAAATTGACGTCAAATCCCAAAATCCTCATGTGTATTTCACAAGGATTAATGGTGTCTGCAACTCAATGCGTAGAGTTTCTATACGGATAGGAAACAACTCTTCTTATGGGATTGGTATGTTTAAGGTGTATGCAAATCATTTACACTGAGAAAATAAATATAAAAACCTTTCATTATCCATTTTGTTGCAGTTCATAAGATCAAAGACTCTGTTCTTGTACAACATTGAATTAGATTTGAAGAGTAATATCTAATGGAGGTATTCCAATACAGTTGTCGGTTGAGACTACAAACTTGTGTTCCACATTAAATCTGGCCCTTGTAGTGATTATAAAAAACACATGATCTTCACTACCTCCTGCAATTCAAGGTTACCCATCATGGGATTGTAGTAAGAGAAAAAATGTTCCATGTGCTACTCTAGGTCTCCTAAGACGTTGAAAATTAGAAATGTTGGATTTCCAATGATTGGTTGGGGATGGGTAGGTTCCATTTAATTGGGGTAGCCTTTATTTTTTAGTTCTATTGGTGCACAAAAACCTACCATGGATTAAAAATAAGTTTTATATTACCCAATGGTGTTCATTAGCATTCACGGAATATCTGAATGAGCTGGGACCTGAGAAGGTGCGGCAGCTAGAGCCTGAATGGGTACAAGGTCCTGTAGAACCACTGGTGGCAGCATAATAGGTATCTGCCTCAGGTAACCCATTGGGACATGCATGTAAGGATGTGTCTAAACTGGTTCTAATTGTGTACCCAATGGACATAATTCTTGATCTTCTATTTTGGGATCCAAATAGATTGGTTTTTGATATCACACATTGAGAGAATGTTTCCTGTCTACTTTAGCTGTTATGGAACCTCTTTTCTGAGATGCGTAAACTAAAAGTGCTTATTGAGGATATAATTATTGAGCATATATGGTAGGAAGGATACCTTATAGTAAATCTAAATTGAGTCTTCTCAACTCTCTCAACTCCTCCTCTCACTGAGAAAATATTTCCTCTAGCATAAGGGTTTGACCCTCCATGGGGGGGAAGGTGAGACATAGTATGACCCTTACCTTTTCCCCTATTAGGTATCTTTAGAGGAGGTAGAGGTGGATTGTTCAAGGGGATGCCAAAATTTTGGGGAAGCCACCAGTTCAGGTACACACACCTTTTTTATTTATTTCTGTGTGAACTATCTCATGAACATGAACTACTTATTCAGAGTCCTTTGAGATAGTATTATTTTTTGGAGGGTGTTCAATGATAGTGTTCATGAAATTCACTAAAGCGTAGTGCATCACAACCATTCTGTTGGTATATCTGGGAGATCACCTACCTTTGCACCCTCCATAAGACCTTTTCCTCTTCTTTATTGATTCCCTAAGAGCTTTTTTGTGGACAGTGACCCAATGGGAATTCCTAGAGAGTTCATTCATGCATGTTCCAAGTGATTTTACTAGATCTGAAGATGAGACTAATTGAGAGGATTCACTCTATGAAATGCTCCTTAATCCGGATAAAACCGATTCAAACTGAGGAGGGGATTGGTGATGTGATAAATCCCCAAACCCGAGTGATGGTGTTTTTCTTGTTCTTCTTTCACAAACCATCAGGCATGATTGGCTATCCGCAAGGTTGGGTTAATAAATACACCAGCCCTACAGGATTGGGTTGCTCCCAAACTAGTGTAACTGATATTACCATACATACTATTCTTATTTTATGGATCATTGTTTGAACATGGGCTGGGTTCATTATTCTGCACTCAGTTAAATCGCATGTTTCTAAAGACCATAATTATATTTCTAAAATTTGTGCTATATAACAGCTGAAATACTCGATGCAGGATGCCTACTTGATGTTCTCAGATGCTTGATGCAAACTTATCGCAACAACCTACTCACTTCTGGACCAACATTGGAGAGTGTTGGTTAGGGCATGTTCTTTTTGAGCATATCTTTGATCAAGAACAGATTATGTTTTTTGTACCATGCCTTAGGCAATGATGTTTCATGATACCAATTTTGGTGGGATTTACTGGTAGGGGAGCACGGGGAAATATAGAACTCTATGTTCACACCATCCACTAATATGGACACTATATAGGGTATCTGTGATAAACCATCACAACTTCATTAATGCATCAAGCCATGTACATTGAATCCCCCCTTTCCACTTCTCAATCACTATATGCCAGTATTACAAGAGTGATGCCAAGTCAATTTTGTGTTGTAATCCTTCTATTAAATTGACATGAGTTTGATACTCATCATAGGGAATACCTATACTTTTAAATGAGGAATATTTTTCCATACATTGAGGTAGATGTTGTGAATACAATCTTCCGCCAACACCTCTAGAATATTGTATTAAGAGGTGGCCAAAGTCCAAAACATGACCGGTATGTTGTCTTTAGCTAGTTGTTTCCTCGGTTTTAGATGATATTCTTCATCTTTAACTTGAGGTTCCTTGACTTGTTCTGACCAAAGTAGATTCTTCTTGATTTGGTTTTCATAACCAATGGCATTGGTTGGGATTTACTCTTTTATGTTAGAAGTAGAATAACCCAAGGGTGGTTAAGAGAATGACCATCATATTAGGTTGTCTTCTGGTTAAGAAAGTATTTCACCTACCAATGACAAGGAATTAGACATGACTGGACTTGTGTTTGCAAGTTCCTTATGATATGAGGGATTTCTCATCACTGTATTACCACATGGAGAATTACTTTGACAATGCACATCACTATTATAGAGAGAATTTCATATTGAATGCCATCATGGGTAGGAAACCCATAGTGTATTACAGGAAGGGGAAAATCCTTTTGCTCCTTGGTCTTATGACCACATGGAGAGTTTTCATGAATCTCATCATGATATAGGCCATCACGTCCAGATGAAAGAAAAGGTATGTGTCTTATTTGGGTAGTTTTACTGATGAGCTACCCCATATATGGGGACAGAGTTATGTGTCTATCCTTCAGGTACAACCTTTTTTACTATGATGATATCCTGGGATGTCTGTAGGATAGAGGTAGAAATATTAATCTTCCCTTTCACAACATCCATGATATGGTTGGTGACTTCAGTGATCAGAATGAGGATATATGACCATTTCATATCTGGAGTAGGTGTTTGTTCCTAATAATGTCCTCTATTTCCTACTAGTGGATACTGATATTAGTCATGTGTGGGGTTAGATAATTGAGTATTTCCACTTCTTTCCATTGATAATTTCTGACTGACACCTCTGGGTGCTGCCAGATGAGGTTGTTGGTAGGATTTATGTGTATTGGAAGTTGTGTGGTCGATGTACTTATTTGAGTGTTTCCAGATGAGTCTATTGGCTGGATTGGTGGGTGAAGGCATGTGTATGTTCCTTCTTGTAGGATGTCACAATTTTTGGTTAGTGGGCTTCTTTGAATACTTCTGGATGAGTTTGATGGCTGGATGAATGAAGGTATATAGGTGTATGTACCCGCTCACTATTTTCCACCAAACTTGGTTGGTGGGCTTCTCCCAAGGGGGAAAAGGTGTGAACCTACACCCTTTTGGCTGGTTGTTATCCCTGGTGGACCATCTTGTGTGCCTGAGTCTGAAGTACCATGTCCAGTTGGATAATTAAAACACCCTCATCAAGTTGAGGGTTAACTATCATGTGGTGTTGGTGGTGTAAATTTATAGAAGGATCCTTTGAGAAGGACCCTATGCCTCTAGGATGAGGCTATATGTAGCCTCTTGATCCACCTCCCTAAAATATGGGAGTGAGTGGTTGTTTAATTCCTAGGATAGTCTCCTGAAATGGTTTAGGACGAATATTGATTCCATATGCTTTAGGGTCATTGTCCATCACTGACCAGACGGTTGGTGGTGCTTATTGATCTAGAGGGCCTATCAGGATGCCTCTAGGGTCAGGATTGTACCGTTTTGACAGTACTCTCAAACCTGTGAGTTTGAGACCCATAATTGAAGTCCCTGGGATGGCGATGGGGTCCTTTGTGTGGATGAGGATCCAACCTAAGTAGCAGATGGGTCATTTGATGGTGAAAACTTGAAGAGTTAATTAGGTATAAGGGAGTTATGAAAAGGAGTGCCTGTATATATATATAACAAACACAAACAAGAAACTCCATCAAAGAAACATATCATTTGAGTGGAAACATGCATGATTCATTTACTGTCATGTCCCTTGTTCCTTTTGAAAGTGACAGGGGCCTACTAGATATGTGATATTATCATATTGGTTAAGTATTCATGTCATGTTCATTATTTCCCACCCCATATTTTTCACCTCATTACGATGTTCTATTTTTGAAAAGTTTCCAACGGGTTTATTTATGGAACAATAAAAACTTAATGGTTATGTATCCATGGGGACCTAAATTCCATAGGTTGGTGCTCGTTATGTTTTTTTAACTACAATGCTTAAGAACTCATATTGGTTAAGAGGATGGGAGGTCGGACTCATCAAAAACTTTTTGGAAAAATTATCACATACTCTGAGACTCTCTTATAGTTTTAAGAAATGTTCATGAATCCTTCATTAATTCCCAAGTATGATGTGGGTGATCCCAAGATTAGAAATCAATTTTCATCATGTATAGATATTAGAATCATCTATATGTATACAATATTCTTCATCAATGGAAATATATGTATGTATCTGAGGATCTCCATCGATGGTATCCTCTTATATAATACCAAGAGATTCATTTTCCATTATTATGAAGATGATAGTCTTCTAGCCACATAGTGGGGAACTCTAGAGTTTATTATTATTATCCGTGGATATGGAGGTCACTCTTGAGTTTATCACTATCTAGGTAGAAAAGATTTGTTTTTATGTTGGGATCAAACCCATAGATGGGCTTTTTAAGTACCCTTATGAAAGGAATCAGAACCCACATAGTTCATTTTTTCTTAATAAGGCACATGATACCTTTTAAGGTCATGTGATAAGGACCCAAACATACCATTTAATTTCATGTGGCAAGAATATATAGGTGTAAGGTGCCTAATCAAAGTTTTTTGTGGACTTATGCCAAAAAAAAACCAAGTAACCTGGAAGGGATATGAATTTCCAAGTTGAATTATACCCTATCGGGGATGTTTCCCAAACGAACATGGTAGAATTGTGGTGTTTGGTTTGAACCTCAGGGAGGCTTCCTATGTATCATATTTGGATGAGAATCAAATCCTAGGTATTTTTGTCATCTCTTGTATGGGAGCATTCCCATTGAGTGAATTATGATGGGGCTTATTCCTAAAGTGGATTCCCATGTAAAAGGGATAATGAAATATTTCTAAACTCATGGTGGTTTGGGGGCTTAACTTGGGGCTTAATACCAAATATGAGTTTCAAATTAATTGGGAATGGGGCTTACTCATAAAAGGGATTCCAATTTATCTCGGGCCTTAAGTGAAATTCTTATGTATCCTGGTTAACAATAATTTTATTTCTTATAGTTCAATCCTTCAAGTGTGTTGGATGCCATGATCACCACTAACCTATAAGAGCATGTGAGTCATGCTTGGTGTGAGAAACAAGAGGAAGTGTAATATTTACCAAACCACACACTTTTACTCCACCACTAGTGGAAGATTCCATGACGATGGTAGAAGAGGCCAGTGATACGAAACATCACACTCTTCACTTTACATTAGATGTGAGTCCAAATTAAAGAATGAATTATGGTGAAGGATGTAGTAGTAGAGAGGCGAAAGGGTGCAACCTCCTACATGAAAGTAAGGTGGCTTACTCCAGGAGGGATGACCTAAAATTAGTTCCAAAATGGGATGAGGATCTGATTTATATTGAATAGAAAAGAAAACATAATCCTCACAATTCCTACTAGGAATTAGGGGATTAGGGTCTGAGAGATGAGAATGGGTGTACATGGTCCAAACCCTAATCCTCTGAATATGGAACTCCTAGACACTATCCTTGGGGTAAGGGTCTTTGCGACCATAGATATACAAATCTATAACCACCCCAAGGATCCTGACCCTCTGGTAGGACAAGTGTGGGAAACCATTGACCATAGAAATCTAAATCAAAATTAGAGACACACTGATGTGACATTACCCATGGTTTTTTAGGTCAGGTGGTCTTGGTGGAGGTTTCTACATTGTCCCTTTTAGATAAGTGATCCAATTAAGGAGAGGTCATGACATGAGTGGCTTTGAGGGAGGCCTCATGAATACTCGTGCAAGCCAATGATTAGAGTTAACCAAGGAGGATCATGCAAGGGGTTTTCTACATATGTAGGAATGAGATAATTAGGATCAACTTGGGTGATGAACTACCTGGGTGACTACACTTGTGAGATACCTTGATCAATCCTTCATGGTTCTCCAAATGTGTCCCCATAGGTATGTGGTGTAAGTCCATGGTTAAGGAGGGGAACCTTTCACTACTCTTCATTAATTAGGGATTGGGTGAATTCCTTATATAGGTGTTATTTACATTAATCCCTAGTAGGACTTAAGTTACACTACCCCCTCCCTTTAATTCCATATTCTTTAGGTGTTAGAAAAATACCTAAAAGGTTTTGAATGGCTTAAGTGAAGTATTAGGGTGATCAGAGTAGAAATTAGCCTTTGTTAAAATTAATTCATTCAAATTAAGACCCTAGGGGAAAATTTCTAAGAAAATACGGGACCCTGGGTGAAGTAATAATTTTGCGCAAGTGATGTGCATAGGTCGGTCACACAGGGTTCCACGTAGGTGCTTGAACACCGATAGTGATTTGAGGACACTTGTGTGAACGGCCTTTGGATACTTTTCAAATATTGACCTTTTCCACTTCTTTCCTTTTATATTCCCTAATGTATTTCTCTTTTTTCAATTTTCATCCATGTAAAAAAATGGACTATCAATAGTATCATATTTCATTCTTATTCAGGAGATATTCTCGGTGGATCAGTTGAGAGACATATATGTTCAATTGATAGTCTATTTGTACGGAGTGACATAGAGTATAGTTTCTAAACATGACCCATGTTTCACTTTATGTTTATATAATGTATTATATAAAGAACTTGGCACACATGTATTACTAAGTATGGATTTCCACCCATATAATGATGGGTATTCCGAATGTACTATAATGATTTTAGAGAATATTCTATGAGCATGTGTTCAAGAATTTTGTGGGAATTGGTAGAACCACTTGGTGCTCATTGAGTTGTCCTGTAACTATAGTTACCAGGTGACTATTCAGATGTAACCATATGAGTCTCTTTATGATAGGCCACAAAAATCACCGCAATGTTGGATAGAGTAAGATGAGTCAAAGCTATTATAACTGAGTCTCATACAAGAGATAGAATAATAGGTTCTACTGATTCGTAAATGCATGGATATAGCTTAGATTAAGCATATTTTGTAGGCTGATATATGTCGATGACCCCGTGATTTTATAGTGGGTGGTCGTGTGTTCCTCCATGCCTCACCTAGATTGGGTCACCGTAGGATTTGAAGGTATGGCAAGTTGGCACCTATGTTTGTTGGACCTTTTGAGATTGTGGAGAAAATCTAGCTAGTGGCATACTGATTTGCTCTTCCACAAAGATACATTCATATGAACAACCTTTTCTACATTTCACAACTTCAGCATTATCACCCTAACCCTTCTCATGTGATCAATATTGATTATGCTGATATTGAGACCGGTACATCATTTGTGGATCATATGATAAGTGTTATGAATCACAGTGAGAAATTATTGTGGGAATGGTCTATGTCAATAGTTCAAGTACTATAAAAACATGGCCTTTTATAGAATGAATCATGGTAGATAGAGGCAATATGTGGGAACTTTAGATGTATCTTTTTTCCTTTTAAACATAGAGATGCATTGGATTATAGAACGAGGAAGAGATTTTATATGGTGGGGAGATTGTAAGATCCCAACCATTCTAGATACATCTCATGATATTTTTTAGAAACTATTTTTTTCTTTTTTTTAGTATAACTTGATTGGTTTTTACTTTTTTTATGTATTAGGTGAAACAATAAAATTTTGGTTGATTTGTAGGCTTTTTTGGATGTGCATGTTTGGAGGATGATTTTCCCACACCATGCACCCTACCCCAGTAAACCATGAATTCCAAAATATGGTGTAAAAGTATTGTTAATTTCATATTTTTCAATCCATTCAACCTCTAATTACTAACCGTGTGACCCCTATAAGAGGAACACGATTTAGGAGAATGGTTTGGTAAACCATGCGCCCTTGCCTAGAAAACTGTGCATTATTTTCCCTGAAAATGAATTTTCAAATTCTTGAACCCCCTAGATTTCAACCTCATTCTCCCCCACTCAACCTAATAAGTTATCCATCATTTTTGGAGGTCCTAGAGAAGGTCCCATGGCTCCATGAACTCTGTTCCTAATGAATCAAAAATATAATTGATGGATTTTCACCTCTTCTAGTATTTAATATATTCCCTATTAGTATTTCTCTCTCTATCTATCTCATATTTCATTCAGGAAAAATAGTAATTCTGTATCCTCCATTTTTATTAGATTATATGTTTGTTTTAATATATCTTAATCCATTTTATCATGATATAGGTTTTTGTTATAGATCTCATTCTTCGACATGAAATTGATTATTCTACATAAATATGGGTATTTCTATTGGCCATCATCCATTAATGATCATGATATAGGTGGTCTAAATGTCAATTCAAATATTATTGATTTTAACTACATGTATATAATTGTGAAATTTGAATTTCCATGTTTTTAAATCACATCTTGAATGGGATTAATAAATTGGTTAATTAATTAATGGAATCATGGAATTGATCGAATGAGGTGATTATGAAATTATATGAAGTTATGATTAAGAAATTGGGGAATAATTGGATGTTGATTTGATTGAATAATGTAAATAAGAGGATGATTGGATTAAACTTAAAGGGTTAATTTTTTATATGATTAAATTTTGATAAATAGTTTAATGGTGAATTTTTTATACTATTACATGTTATTATAGTGAAGAGCCATGATTCTTTGATAAATTGACATGGTGCATTATCTGGTGACTAGTTTTAAAAATAATAATAATGATTAATCATGATAAGTGTGATATATGTGATGTTTTTAATATATGAAATATTTTGATATATGTGATGACATGTGTGGGACAATGGTTGATACTTCAAAAGCCCATATGTGATAACTTCAAGGTTGGGACACAACCAGATTATTCAAAATTCCATATGTGATAATAATGAGGTGTGGGATGGGACTGATTCTTTAAAAGACCATGGGGGTATACATGACATTCTAGGGCCAAAATATTGTTATTAGACTATGGTTATAAGTATCCATGATATGAATTTGAAATTAAATGGATAATGGAATCATATGGTATAATGAATTGTGATTTCCAATGTGAAATGGTTCAGACTCTAGTATAGACTAAAGTAGCTATTGATGACACTAGTGTCATCATGAACCAGGAGTAATTATGTGGTTAATTAAAGAATAATGAATTGTAAAAATAGTTTACTTATTTCATTTAACATTATTCTTTATACAATTGCATAAAATATTGTAGACTGGATATTGTTATAGACACTATTGGTGGTGGCCTACTGATTTGTACTCGCACCCTACCCTGGCTGCCGGATTGTTACCTGAATAGACTTCAAATTTGCAGAACATGATAAGAGAAATGGAGCTATATTAGATGGATCTGTTAGTATAGAGAATGGATGAGGGATCTAGACATGATTTCAAGTCCCTATTGGGATTTTTAGTGTGTATTTATTTTGAGTTGTTCAAAATGTAACTTGACACATAAAAGGAATGACATGTCGACACCTTTAGATTGGATATTGTTTCTCAATTTTGGTATATCATATAATATTGGGTTATATTGGTTATGTTATTATTCTGTTTATTGGGTATGTATTTTGGACATTTCAAACTACTTTATGTTATTGTTCTATTTTGATAATGTTGGTATATTCTCCCCATGTTATATATTGACCTTCAATTCTAGTCGGTATACTCTAGTGTAAGGGGAGGTGCACCTGAGGTCATGTGACCAACCGTCTCGGAGCACCGGTGTGTGGACCCCTATTTGGGATGTAACAATTGTAACGCCCTGACCCCAGAAGCCCAGAGTCGATGTATAATTTTAATACATTGGCATGAATACAAGGAATCATGTCCTGATGGGACGATCAGTTTAGCAGTCTTGAAAAATAGATTACATACATGAATATTACATTACACATTAGAAAATAAAACACAACATGAATGATCCTTTGAGAATTCCATTAATCCCCTTGTTTAACCATGATTATCAATCATATAACACTTCTTGGAATCCTAGGAATATTAAACATAAGAAAGGGGTGAGCTCAGATGCTCAGTAAGAATAACAGTATAGCGGAAATATTCATAAATAAGAATAAACATTTAAGGCAATGTGTAAAACTAAAACAAAATCCTTTTAAACTTAATCTTTAGTATAATATGGAAAATATAAATCAAATAATTCTATTTAATTATTCACATGGATATTCTACTAGTTGAATAATCACATGCAATAACAATAGCCCATTTCATAATGGTGGAATTCATAATGCCATACTTCATAACCACATAGTCAAGGCCTTCTGCCAAGACTATAAATAATATTTTTTCAAGACCTAGTTCTAAGACACAAGTTTGTCTCACGAAACCTACCTATGCATCGAGGAGCTGTAGCGGGCTCAACCCGTCACTTACTCGGTCCAATGCATTCCTAATATGAAAAGGTTTAAACATAACATAAAAATTCGTATTAAACAATCATACTAAATGTCAATACTTTATCCATAAACCATAAATGGTGTAAAAATAACACACCCACAGTCAAAAAAATCACAAAACCACAAATACAATATGGAATATTTTTATCATAATAAATCAACTTTAGAAAAAATTAAAATCCATCAAAGGATGTAGACATAAATGAAAATGATCAGTAAAAATCTTTGAGAAAAAATATACCTTTTTGATGAAATAATTTAAAAGTCACATAATTTATAAAAGAATTCATTTAAAAGATAGTTCTGAATCAAAGTGTACCGTTACACTTTGAAGCTTTTGAAAGGAATTAACATTTTAAAACATTCATGTCTATATAAATAATTCCTTAAAACTATTTTGAAAACAATGACATTAATGAGAATTTTTTTTGAAGATTAAATCTTTAAAACATTTCAAATGTTGTTTCAGTAAAAAAAAGTCCCTTAAAAAGAATCCCTTTGAAAAATCTTTTATGAAATATGGACATGGATAATAAATATGTCCCAGAAGATACTTACGTAAAAACATCCTCAGATAATAATGAGATTATAAAATTAACCCTTACCTTGCACTTTCCTTTAGTAAAGGGTAAGTTTAACCTAATGTATAATGACCATAGTATGTTATTAAATTATATAAGAACCATATTCATATTTATTATATTATACATGATTCATTTATGACTTTATATTACCCAATTAATAATGATTTCCATGTTAAATTAACATTTTGGGTAATAATCGCTTTCTTTATCATATATGTTTTAAATTTTTATTATTGATCGTATCATTTAGATCATTATTTCAATTTTTTCAGAATATAATCCTTGATTTATATATCATATTTATTTAGTATATAAATATTTATAATAGATAGATATATGAAATGGAAGGCACTGTTAATGGAGACGGCAGGCCGTACGTATGCATAAACGTTGTTTTTGTTTTCATATCATATTGAAAAGAAGTAAGTGAATAAGATATATGTAAGTAAATAAATACATATATATATATCCCCAGTAGAATAATTATGTCATATATTATATACTTATTAATAATATATATTTTTAAAATCATCTTTGAGTGGTGAACGTGGGAATGAATCTCATCGCGTCGTGGAGACGGTAATCCGTATGTACGCCGAGTGACAATATCTTTATATTGATGGTGAAAAAGTATGTAATTGGATGGTATATAATATATACCAAATAATTAGAATGTTATATTTATAATTTACATCAGTTATACACATTATTATACCCATCCAAATAATGAAGTGTTTGAATAACAAACAACACCACAACGTGGAGACGGTAAGTCGTAAGTACGTATGTATGGTGACTTTGTCAATTATATGATGGATAGAATGAATAATATGGTTGTACCATACTTATAATAACATCACAGTATATATTAGATACAAGAGTTATTATTTTGGTATGGAAACAACAAAGAAAGAGGAAGTGAAAGAAGAAAAGAACTTGAAAGAGGATGGTGAAATTATTACCTCTTCTTCGGGTGTTTCCTTTTGAGTTGATTTGAAGGGATCCTTAGGTTGGATTTATAATCTGATTAAGGACTATAGTTTTATATGAGGGATGGTTGGAGGATATTTGGGCAGGGGTTGTCTGAGCCAAATGGATTTGGAGGTGTGATTTTGAGAGAAGGGGAAGTTCCCTTTTAAAAGAGGGGTGAGGGTCACTTTAGGAAAAGATTAAAATATTAATTTATTATACAATCATATTCAGTTTATAAGCACTCAAAATGAATTTATTTCTATAATTAGGTGGTTATGGGTCGAAATACACTTAACAAATAGGTTTTAGACAATATTTAGGTTATAATTTTAACCTTATCTTTTAGATTTAACTATTAGTTAAATAGTTTATATTTTTCCGTGTCTTATTGTATTCTTACACAATATGGTTAATAAACTTACTCTAAACTAGAAATAGAATCTCAAGTGGTTAATTAATTATATATATAATATTATTTAATCCCTTTTTCAGAACCATATATTTTTAGGAACATTATATCAACCAATAATATAGTATTTCTTTCAAAAATTAATTTAAGTCAATTTTGACACTATTTGGTATTTTGTTTTTGTTTAAGTCATAACAACATTATCAGTTATAATTGATTTTATCTAATCATCCCTAACATTTACTATTAACCTAGAAATTAGTATAATTCATCAGAAGTCTCAATTTACATTTATTTGTATATTTATAATATAAATTATTTTAATATTTCTTTAATATGGTAATTACGGCATAATCATTGTGTCATAAATAAAATAAATTATCTAATTTATAAAAATTATAACTAAAATACCATTATGTAGGAAATATTTTTATCTTTCTAATGAATATTTTTAGTCGAATATATCTTATGTATAACATTATATTAAAAATGGTTTAGTTAATAAACTTTGATTTTAACACTTTTAACACTTCTTTGAATAAAATAATAATAAATGTTATAATATAATCCATGAGGACATAAAGGATCATATTTTATTCCTAATGATTTTTTTGGTCGAATTACTCTTATCCAATATAATTAGGACATGTGTTAGGGTAATTATAATATCATTTTTACCTTTAATTACCCTATTTAATTTTTACCGTGGTAAATAAAATTCAAAAGTAACTATTCACCATAAAATATTTTCATCTTATTGAATCATATTTTACTTTATAATGTCAACTGTGTATCTCGAATTTTTGAAATTCAACTCACAGAAGTAGTAAAATTATGTTTTATGAAAATCTACTAACGTGCCTAGAAGGTGGGTAAAACAGGGTAAAAAGTTCAATAAAATTTTATACATCTAATTTTAGAATAAAATGACTCCAATTAATTACATAGAACTTATATAGGTAGTATATGACTATTTTGACTTAAATAAATTTGAATAAAATAAATAATTATTTAAATAAGAAGTCGGTTTTAATTAATAACGCATTGTTTTTTCTATTCATAAAAAATTGAAAGTTTTCAGAATAATACCAAAAATTCCCCATAATATAATTTTAATATTCTGAATTTAAAAATAAATTCTATTTCATGAAATTAAAAACATATGAGTTTCATTTATTAATTTAAAATTAATTCCAGCTGCAAAAACCAAAAAGCAGTTTTTTAAAAAGTAAAAACTATCAAAAGATTGACAAGTGTTTATGTCAAATTTAAATGTGAAATTACTTATAATGAACTAAATTGTATTAAATAATAAAAATAAAATCTAATTATACTTCAAAACCATTAAGATTCATAATTTGACACTGTAAATTATTTCGATTAAAAAAGTTGTTTTCAATTAAAACATAATATTTTTCACAATTCAACAAAATATGAAAGTTATCAGAAAATTACCAAAAATTTATCCAAACTAAATATTTTTGTACCATTTATAAATAAGAATTTTATTTCAATAAATTTAATATAGAAAAGTGTCAAATATTGTTTTTAAAAAGGTTTCTCCATTAAAGAGCGCTAAAATTACAGTTTTTGAAAATTACTTCTTTTATCTGAAAAAATGAATTTTTTCTTATATTATGTCTAAGGAACACATAATATGGATGCTAAAATTATATAGAGTATATATGATTCAAAGTGCAGTTAATACTATTCATAACCGTTTTTTGAACGACTTGTTTGGTAAGTTGTGGTGCGCTCGAACTTGGTGTTGTGTGTAGCGCAAGCTATTAAATTACATTAATGAGATAACATACTATGAAATCTTGGGGTGTTACATTCTCCCCTCCTTTAATAAATCGTGTCCTCATAATTTGAAATTGTATTCGAAAATAAAAGGTTAAAAATAGAAAAATACCTTTGTGAAAACCCCTCATCAAAAATTGGTTTAATAAAATTTAGTCTTAATAAGAGGGAAAAGGAATGAAAAAGTAACCACCAAATTATGATCTCAATTAGGAGAACATTTTTGGAAATTAGACACACATAATTGGAGAAAAACGAAAATATTTATAGGGAGTGATTGAGGTCATCAATCACAAAAAAGTGTAATATTGAGGGCCTCAAAGCCATCAATCTACGATGATTTAAAATATATTTAATTCAAAAAAATAAGGTACTAAGATAACACATTATTAGTTTTAATATCCCTTCCCTAATGTTTAAGAATTAATTTATTCATAGAATAAGAGTAAAAAATATACTTGACACATATAGTTTTTCCATTCAACTAATTCCTACCACAAACTCATCTTTCCCTTCAAAAGGTAATAGAATTCAAAATATTCTATTTATCCTAATTGTATTGGGTTCCAAAAATAATTAATTTATAATTAATTTGTATTACTATTTAAAAAAACTACATTATAAGAACCAGGACATCATGTTTTCCAGTGGTAGGTGATCTACCCTTGTCGCCCTTCGGTTGTGGGTTCAAGTCTCACGACCTTGCTTGACGCGTCGGGTTGTCACCTGACCTCTGAGTTGTCCTCTTTAACAATCCAAAAATAATCATAAGAAACGCTTTAACATTAATAATAGTATCCAATGTCAAACTTAATCCATTCCAACCTTTATACTTAACCAAAATACTTCTTTCCAAACTCATAGTTCAAATTTTATAAGGAATTTAAACACAATGAAGATCTTTTTTTCCACGTAATAACATGTGGATACTTTCATCATGTATTATTTTTAAACACAGTAACACCCTAAATTACCATAAAACCATATTGATTACATTCATGCTCCCCTATTCCATATAAAATACTAGATATACTCCTTATATCCAAAAATTCTGTAAACTCCAACAATGATGGAATATACAAATCATTAATCAGTTTCAAGGTAGTACAGAATATCCAATATAATTTATCCAAATCAATCAAATATTATTCCAAAATCACTACCTCAGTATCAGAACCATATTATGGTTTATCTTTCCCTCAACCATATATTTTCATAAACATTTAACCTACTATTGAGTCACTTTTTTTCGTTCCACAAAATCTCATGTCCTTAATGAAACAGTATTTTAATACAATACTTATATACTTTATAATTATTATAACATGTAAATCATTAATACAATACTCAAATGACACAATAATTTAATAACAATATAAGAACTCTAATCATTACTCTTAATCTTCAGTAGTATCACAATGTGATTATTATCCAATAGCAGTATTTGGGGTATACTTTGATGATTTGGAAATTGATTCGCGTAGTGTCCCAAATCCTTGTAGAATAAGCATTGTACATTTGAAACCTTTTTCTTACCATTTTAATCACGTACTTGGTGTCCTTTTTATCCACAATTATAACAACTTCCATTCCCTTCAAGAATTTACCAAGGTGATTCTTTCCACAATTATCACATATTGGAAAATCCTTCTTTTCCCTCTTCCCTTTATCCATGTTTCTCTTTTCCATCCTTTTATTCTCTCGCTTTCCTTCAAAGCCATAAGAATCAGTGAATTATTTACTTATCTTATTAACACATGATACTATTTTTTCATATGATGAGAATACGTGGGAGACTAATTCCCATTTAAAATTTTTCTTAATACCATGAATGACATGATCCTTCTTAATCTTTTGATCATGCGTATTTCTAGAATTATCATTCCTTATACAAGGTGACATTTCTAAATAATGGCATGCACTAGGATAGTTTATGAGTCACAATGCATAATTATAAACTTGTAAAATACCTAACGTAAATTGTAAATATTATGCATATAATCTATAATCATAAAAAATTTTCTTTGAGGAAGTATTTACTACTAAATTCCTGATAATGTCTTCTAAATAAAATTTTAATTATCCTAAGTATATCCCTTATGAGAGTCATAACCAAGAGTGCATCATGGCATGTTGTCGTGTACCAGGATACCCCGGGTCAGGCCCAAAACTCATTTTCAGAGTTTTCACTCGTAGGTACATCTGTTCTAGATCCACCACTACCAAATCATATCCAGACAGGGATGTATTGCTTGGAAAATATACAAAATCTATACATTACTGTAATTCAAGGATGTTATTCTATACTAATCCTCAAAGTCTATCTTAGGGTAGTGTTCTATAATTATAGTTTTTATAAATCTAATTTCCATGGTTATTGCTAAACGTACTCCAATACCAACGGTAACACCCCGACCCCAAAAGCCCCAAGTCGGTGAATTATTATAATACATTGGCATGATTACAAGAAATCAAGTCCCGAAGGACCGATCTATTTAGCATTCTTGTAAAATAGATTACATATATGAAAGTTAAATTACATATTATAAAATAAAACACAACATAAATGATCCTTTGCGAATACCATTAATCTCCTATCTTAAACCTTCTTATCAATCATATAACAATGCTTTGAATCCTGGGAAAATAATACATAAGAAAAGGGTGAGCTCAGATTCTTAGTAAGGATAACAATATATCAGAAATATTCATAAATAAGAATAAAAATTTAAGGAAATGTGTAAAACTAATACATAAGTATTTTAAACTTAATCTTCAGCATAATATGGAAAATATAAATAAAATAATTCCATTTACTTATTCACACGGATATTCTACTAGTCTAATAATCACATGCAATATCAATAACCAATTTCATAATGATGGAATGCATAAAGCCAGACATCATAACCTCGTAGTCAAGGCCTTGTTCCAGGACTAAAAATAAGATTATGTTAAGGCCTTATGACAAGATAGTAGTTTGTCTCATGAGACCTACTAATGCATCAAGGAGCTATAGCGGGATCCACCTATCACTTACTAAGTCCAATGCATTCCTCATATGAAAAGGAATAAACATAACATAAACATCCGTATTAAAACTAACATACGAAATGTCAATACATTATCCATAAACCATGAATGGTGTAAAAATAACACACCCAGATTCAAAAAAACCTCAAAAACTTCAATACAATATGGAATATTTGTATCATAATAAATCAACTTTAAACAAGCTTAAAATCCATCAAAGGATGTTGACATAGATGAAAATGATCAGTACAAATATTTGAAACAAATATCCCTTTTTAGGAAATCATTTAAAAGTCACATAATTAATAAAGGAATACATTTAAAATATATTTTTGAATCAATGTTTTCCATACCACTTTGAAACTTTTGAAAGGAATTAATATTTTAAATCATTCATGTCCATATAAATAATTCCTTAAAACCATTTTGAAAACATGGACATTAATGAGAAAGGTTTAGAAGAAGAAAACGTTAAAACATTTAAAATGATGTTTTAGTAAAAAAGACCCTTAAAAAATCCCTTTGAAAACTCTTTTATGAAACATGTACGTGGATAATAAATATTTCCCAGTATATACTTATATTAAAACAACCTCGGATATTAAAGAGATTTTGAAATTAACCCTTACCTTAAACTTTCCTTTGGTCAAGGGTATGTTTAAACTTCTGTATAAGTACCGTAGAATGTTATTAAATTATAACAGAACCATTTTAATATTTATTATATCATACATGATTCATTTATGACTTTATATTAACATTTAATAATGATTTAAAAGTTAAATTAACATTTTGGGTAATAATCTGTTTCTTTATCGTACATGTTTTAACTTGTTATTCTTGATCGTATCATTTAGATCATGATTTAAATAATTACAGAATATTAAACTATATTTATATATAATATATATTAAGAATATTAATATTTATAATATATAGATATATGAAATGTAAGGCACCGGTTATGGAGACGGTAGGTCGTACATACGCATAAACGTTGTTTCTGTTTTCATATGATATTGAACAGAAGTAAGTGAATGAGATATATGTAAGTACATATATATATATATATATATATATATATATCCAGTAGCATAATTAGTTCATGTATTACTTACTTATTAATAATATATATTTTTATAATCATCTTTGAGTGGTGAACGTGTGAATGAATCTCATCGCGTCTTGGAGACGGTAATCAGTACGGACAGACGAGTGAGAATATCATTATATTGATGGTGAAATATTATGTAATTGGATGGTATATAATATATAGAAGAATAATTAACATGTTATATTTATTATTTACATTAGTTATACTCATTATTATACCCATCCAAATAATGATGTATTTGAATAACAAAGGACACCACAACGTGGAGACAGTAATCCATATATACGCACGTATGGTGAATTTGTCATTTATAGATGGATAGACTAACGAATATGGTTGTAACATATTTATAATAAAATCACAGTATGTGGGAGGTAATGGATTTACTATTTTTGTATGGAAACAACAAAGAAAGATGAATTGGAATAAGAAAATAACAGGAAATGGGGTGGTGAAATTATTACCTCTTCTTTGGGTGTTTCCTTTTGAGTTGATCAAAAGGGCTCATCAGGTAGGATTTATGATAAATATAAGGATTATAGGATGGTTTTAGGTAATTTTTTGTTGTATTTTGGAATGTTTTGCCCGATCAAAATGGCTTTGAAGGTGTGATTTTGAGAGAAGGGGAAGTGCCCTTTTAAAAGAGGGGTGAGGGTCACTTTATGAAAAGATTAAAATATTAATTTATTATACAATCATATTCTATTTATAATGGATCCAAATGAATTTATTTAGAGACATAGGTGGTTATGGGTCGAAATAGCCTCAATAAATTGGTTTTTTACAAGTTTAGGTTACCATTTTAACCTTATCTTTTAGATTTAACTCCTAGTTAAATAGTTTAACTTTTACCGTGTCTTCCTATATTCTTACACTATATGGTTAATAAACTTACACTAAACTAACAAGAGAACCTCCATTAGTTCATTATTGATATATATAATATAATTTAATCCCTTTGGACAAACCTTATATTTTTAGGAATATTATATCAACCAATAATATAGTATTAGTTTTAAAAATTAATTTTTGTCAATTTTTACAATATTGGGTATTTTGTTTTTTATGAAAGTCATAACAACCTTATCACTTCCAAAAAAAATTATCTAATCAACCCAAAAATGTCATATTAACCTTGAAAGTTAGTTTAATTCATCTGAAGTCTCAATTTATATTTATTTAGATATTTATAATATTAATTATTTTAATATTTCATTAATAAGGTAATTACTGCATCATCATTGTATCATAAATAAATTGACTTATATAATGTCTAAAAATTATAAATAAAATACCATTATGTAGGAAATATTTTTAACTTTATAATAAATATTTATAGTTGAACTTATATTATGTATAACACTATATTAAAAATGGTTTAGTTAATAAACTTTTAATTTAACACTTTTAACTCTTCTGTAAATAAAATAATAATAAATTTCCTAATCTAATCTTTTTGGACCTAAAGGATCATATTTTATTCCTAAAGTTGTTTGTGGTCGAATTAAACTTATCCAATAGAATTAGGACATTTTTAGGGTTAATATAATTTCACTTTTACCTTTAATTACCCTATTTACTTTTAATCATGGTAAATAAAAATTAAAAGTTACTATTCAAAAATAATTATTTTCATCTTATTGAATCAAATTTTACTTAATTATGTCAACCGTGTCTCATTTTTTTGAAATTCAAATCATAGAAGCGATAAAATTATGTTTTATTCAAATTTGCTAACGTGCTTAGATGGTGGGTAAAAGAGGTTAAAAAGTTCAATAAAATTTTATAAATCTAATTTTTTAATAAAATGACTCCAATTAATTACAATGAACATATATATGTATTATATATCTATTTTTACTTAAAATAAATTTAAATAAAATAAATAATTATTTAAATAAAAAGTCAGATTTAAATAATAACGCAATGTTTTTTAATATTTATCAAAAATTGAAAGTTTTCAGAAAAATACCAAAAATTCATCATAAGCTAATTTCAATATTACTATTTCCAAAATTAAGTATAATTTACCAAATTAAAATCATAGAAGTTTCTTTTTTTAATTTAAAATTAATCCCTTTGTCAAAACCAAAAAGCGTGTTTTTAAAAAGTTAAAAATATCAAAAGATTGACATGTGTTTATGTCAAATTAAAATGTGAAATTAATTATAATGACCGAAATTTTATTAAATGATAAAAATAAAATCTAATTATGCTTTCAAACCATTCAAATTCATAATTTAACACTATAAATTATTTCGATTAGAAATTTTTTTTTCAATTAAAATAAAGTATTTTTCATTATTCGTCAAAATATGAAAGTTATCAAAAAAGTACCAAAAATTTATCCATACTAAATTTTCATATACCACTTATAAAGAAGAATTTAATTTCAATAATTGAATATATAAAAGTGTCAAATATTGGTTTTAAAAAAGGTTCACCATTAAAATGTGGTAAAATTGCATTTTTTTTGAAACATACTTCTTTTATCTGAAGAAATAAATTTGTTCTTATATTATGCCTAAAAACACATAATATGGATTATAAAATTGTATAGAGTATATAAGATTCCAAATGCAGTTAATACTATTCATAACCACTTTTTGAACTGCTAGTTTGGTAAGTTGTGGTGCGCTTGAACTCGATGTTGTGTGTAGCACAAGATATTAAATTACATTAATGAGATAACGTTCTATGAAATCATAGGGTGTTACAACACCTGTACTATATAAATAATAATATTATGGTGGTATCTATGAAAGACACTATGATTGATTATATTTAATTTATTAGTTAATACTGATAAATATGTGTGTAATCATAACATATGGTTTTTAAACACTACGTTTTGAAAAATCATATCAATAAGATACCCAATGTTGTTGTAAAAGTATGGATCATGAACCATACTCTTAGGAAGCAACCATAAAATTTTGAAACTGACATATAGTTCAACAATCCAATTCTTTGAAGTTAACAATACATTGTCAACCTTAATTTCAAAGTTAACCCTACATTTCACTTAGCCAATTAAGAGTTTTAAAATCAAGATATTATCATTGATTTCTGAAATTGTCTCATAGAAAATAAAAATATCCTTTAATCCTCCTAAATAATAATTCATATTCATTTATTTAATAGATTAAATTGTTTATTTTTATATGGGATGTTGATAATTTATTTGAATAATTTAAAAAAAATTCTCATGATATTTTAGGTGATATTTTTAGATCTTTTTTACATAATGAAAATAAGTTTTATCTTATCAAATACCAAGATTTGTATCATTAACAAAACAAGGAACATTTTTGAAAGATAATAAACATGTCTACAATTATAAAGGGCTGCACTTTAGAGACATATATGTTATGATCTAATTCAATTTTACTTTTTTTCAATTATTAATATTGATACTATGCTTTTGATATATTTTTTTAAGATCATTTTTGAACATCATCTCTCTGAAGATACTCTTTTTGGAAGAATCTTATCTTTTGTGAGGATGATTTGTTATCAGTCAATTTTGTCAGAAATTGTGAGCCAAATCTATTTCTCAATAAAACTAATAAATCTTAATTTCATAAGAGTGATTTTTGTTCATACTCTGTCATGGTGGAGTTTAAGATTATTATTATAATCTTTTTATATTTTGGTTCCCTGTAAAATAATTATAAGGATATGTAAAATAATTGTTGTAAAGATATCAACTTCCTACACTCAGTTGTGGAGGTCCTATGATAATAGAACCTATTTAGTGAAAATTACCAATATTTCTGAGAGAGTGTTAGTTAATGGGAGTAGGGGATCTCTATGCCCCAATCCATTATAAAAATCATTGTGTTCATCATCAATATTTTTCAACTGAAAAAATTTCTTCATAATGAGAATGTTGCATATATTAATATAATATGAAGAGGGATAAATCATGAATCTGTCAATATTAGTAAAATAACACAATTCACCCCCCTCTTTTGTTTCTTAATATTATTTCAAAATTATAATTGGTATCAAAGTAGTTATGTTTGAAATCCTCTGATAAGCTCAAGATATATCTTGTAAAATGTCTATATGAAGAAAGATGTCAATGAATGACCTTAAAGAAATAATTTTTATGATTCATGATCCTTTTTTAATGGTGATAATTATGGTTGTTGGAAAGTACATATGATTATCTATTTTAATAATAATAGATTCAAATTTTAGATGAATATTTTCAAATCTTATGAAATCCATAAAGAATAAAAAATGTTATGTTTCTAAAAAATCTATGCTTGATGTCAACTTAAGAGACAAGAATGATATTATATATGGACATGGCCCAGATTAATATAATAATGTATATCAATTTAATACTACCTAAGAGATATTGAAAACTATCCTTATTTCTTATGAATGAATTTAACACCTCATACAATAAAGGTACAATTATAAAAAGATAAAAATAAACACTTTTAAAATGCATGATGATTAAAGAATCACCTAGATAAATGGAAGATTGATTAAAATAGTCATTTGTGTTACTGCCTTCGAAGATACAATTAAACATATAGATAAATCTTTAAAATTTATATGTATTACCCTCTAAATGGAATGATATATCTACTATAATCATACAATATACTCTGGTCTCACAACTGAAAATGAATGAATTGATTGAAACACTAATGATGTTTGAAGAAAAAATGAATGATGAAGTTGAAGATCATATGATGATAAAAGGGTGATTAACACTCTTAAAATTACTACACCAAAATTTGAAAATAAACCAAAAGAGGATATTGTACTCTCAAATGATTCATAATATTCAGATTTTGGAATGGAAATAGATCATCTAGCCAGATGATTCAGTAAATTCTATAAGAATAAAAATGTTTCAAAAATTACTTCAATAGTAAAAAAGATATATTTCTAAGAAAATAAAGAATTAATATTATAGGCATGAAAGAAAATGGGAAATATCATACCTAATTTTCCACAAATAGAAGAAGAGAAAATAAAGAAGGAAAATAACAAAAGGAAGTATCATATTATAACTGATTAAGAGAACAAATATTAAAAAGCTATGAAGTATATAAGAATTATTTTTAAAGACTCCAACAATACTTCTAATAGAGATTCAGAAAATGTGACAACCAATATAAAAACAAATATATGCTTTATGCCTAATGAATAATGAGAGGTACAATATTTCTATACTTCTTATTTTGATTCTAAAAGTTTTTTTGAAAGTAAATAATCTTCTTTTTGTTCAGTGCTTGAAGAAAAGTATAAATATTTAGTAAAAAAATTGTAGATGATTAATAAATTTTAATTATGATTTTTTAAATTAAAAATATTCAATTTTAAAACAACACATAGACTTAATATAAAAATTAAGCAAATATACCTTAAACATCACGATTCATGAAAAGAGAATTAAAGAGTCACATGATGAAGTGGAGTATTTTAAAATTTATACCAATATATTAAATAAGGGTGAATAATATCTAAATAATATTATTGATAAAAATTTCGATAAAAATAGGAAATATAGAATATGAATCAATAGAGAAAAATAAAAATTATATAGAAATTGTGTTTTACCTTTTTCTAAAAATGACAACATATCAAGAGTAAAATGATTTTATTGTGGAATTAAAGGTCATTTTCCAAATAAATAGTTCTTGATAAATCCCCAAATTAGTGGAATGTAAATAGTTTTTTTCTATAAATATCTCTAAATCAATTATTATAAATTTAGGAAATATTATGAAAATCTAGTTACCCAGATCTTTTCTTGTTGAAATAGTCGAACCCAAGAAAATTAGTGTACCTAAACAATATTTTGTTTAAATTTTTTCTAGGAAGAAGGTAAAAGGAAAAAAAATTAAATATGGTATATGGAAAGTGTTTTCTCAAGACACATGAGTAGATACTCATCAAATTTTCATACATTTTAAAAACTACATGGAGGCATGGTTACCTTCAGGGATAATGAAAAATTAAAAATAGATAGAGTTGGGCCAGTTTGAAATCCAAAATTAATTTCGATCAAAAAATTACTATTTGTTCAAGGGTTGAAGTAAAATATGATAAGTATATGTCAACTATGTGATGGTATTTATATTGATTTCTATAATAATCCATGTTATTTTATTAAATTTAAATATGTTAAATATATAGAAACCAGAACTGAAACTATATATACTTTGAATCTTAATTCCTTGTGTGATCAAAATGTTAATTTCTTATCTTCTATTACAAACGAATATTGGATTTGGAAGAGAAGACTTAAACACTATAATGTATTTACTTTATATAAATTTTATAATAAAAGTTTAGTTTCATAATGTTATAGTCTTAAATTTGATAAATATTTTTTAATGCATTCCAAATAGGGGAGAAACATAAGTTATCCTTCAAATATATTGAAAAGGATTCCACGTCCAAACCTCCAGATCTTATCCTCATGAAATTTTTTGGACCATCAAGAGTAGCATTCTTAGCTAGATGAGCTTATGTTTTTCTATTAATTGAAAATTCATCCATATTTACTTGGGTTTATTTTACAATACATAAAAGTGAGTTTTTTATTGTTTTTGTAATATTTTGTAAAATTGATTAAAATGAAAAATATTTTAAAATAATTTCATTAAGAAGTGATAATGGTGGGGAAATTGAGAATCATGAATTTAACACTTTTTTCATAGACCTGGGTGTTAAGAAAACATTCTATTCTCCCAAAAAAAATCATCAAAATAGAATTATTGAAAGAAGAAATTAAACTATTAAAGAAATCGAAATAACTATGTTGAGTGAATATTGCCTTCCTACCTATTTTTTGGTAGAAGCTACTAACAAAACATTCCATATCACGAATACTGTTATAATAATATCCTTTCATGACAATAAATCCTATGAAATATGGAATAAAAAATAACTAAATTTAGATAATTTAATGATTTTTATTGTAAGGTGTATATCTTTAATAATAAGTAAAATATTAGTAAATTTGATCTAAAATATGATAAGTGAATATTTTTAGGATTTTCTAATATTTATAAATTTTATAGAGTGTATAATAAAAATTCAAAAAGATTTGAAGAACCTATCCATGTTAAGTTTGATGAAAGGGATACCATTGAAGAGAAAAAAGTCAAATAGATGAAGTAAAAAAATTATTTATACATTATAATAGTTTAATATATAAATTTTTTTTGATAATAAACTAGAATATGATGAAATTTAGTCCAGTCTAGAAGAACATGAGACTAGATAACCCAAAAGTGTTTTACCGAGACAACCTAAAACATTAATGAATTGTCCTTTGGAAACTATAGTTGGAAATATAGATATATGATCTATAAAAAGAAGGAATATTGATAATATTGGTGGATTCCATGCTTCCAATAGTAATTATAACCTAAAAATATAGGGGAAGCATTAGCAGGTGAATCTCAAATAATATATGTGCAAGAAGAGATTATCAGTTTAAAAGAAATAATGTGTGGGAATTAGTCGAAAGGACATCCAATCATCGAGTAATAGGAAAAAATGGATTTTTGAAATAAAAATGATGAACAAGGGATAATTATAAGAAATAAATATATATTAGTAGCTAACAAATTTAATAATGAATAATAAATTGATTATGATGAACCCTTTCCAGCTGTTTCAAGATTGGAAGATATTCGAATCCTTCTAGATTATGCATCATATATCAAATTTAAATTATATTTGGTGGATATGAAATAATATTTTCTAAATGGATATTTAATAGAGGAAGTTTATATTGAACAACCACCTGGTTTGGAAAATCCTCAATAACCAAATTTAGGTTTCAAACATACTAAAGATCTTTATGGACTTAAATAAACACAAAGAGTTTGGTATGAATGAATATGTTATTTTATAATAGAAAATGTATTTTATTTATGATTGGTAGATCCTAATATCTTTAGAGAAACTGTTTGTTATGATATTTTATTAGTATAGATTTATGAAGATGATTTTATTTTTAGGTCAAAAAATAAAAATATTTGTAATGATTTTTTAATACTTATGAAAAAGGAATTTGAAATTAGTATGATGGGAGAATTAATTTTTTTCTCAATTTTCAATTATATCAAAAATATTATGGGAATTTTGTTAATTTAAGTAAGTATATAAGTTATTTATTGAAAAAATTTGGACTATAAAAGAGTAAAAGTTATACATATCCTATGTGCACAATATAAAACATGATTTAGATGATGTTGTAAAACTAGGTAATAACTGGTAATATAGAGGTATAATTGAATGTTATGTATAACTTACTACATTATTCCAGACATTATTTTTTATATCTATATTTATTATATATTTTAATCAATACCAAAGGAATCACATCTTATTAATATTAAAATAATTTCTAGACATGTTAAAGGAACTATTTTTCAATAATTAATTTACAAAAAATATTTTGATATTTATTTTACATCAAATTTAGATGATGATTTTGGAGAATGTAGGTTAGATATAAAGAGTAATTTGGGAACCTGTTAGTGTTTAGGGATGTCTTTATCTATATGGTCAAGTAATAAAAAACATTCAGTTTCTTTTCCTATAGTTGAGGTAGAATATATTTCTATGCAGTTGCTATGTAGAGGTGTTGTTGCTGAAACACACAATACTAGACTTCAGACACAACTTCAATAATATTTATATTTTATGTGACAATACAAGTGAAATTAATATTTCCAAAATTCCTATAAGTTATAAAATAATTAGTAAATTGATATAAAACACCATTTTTAAAGAGATAAGGTTTTAAAAAATGGTATGTCATTTTAATTTTTGAATACTATTTATCAAAATGTTGATATTTTCACCAAACCACTTCCCACTGATAGTTTTAAATTTATTAATGGGGTGTTAGGTGTATATAATGATAAATAATAGTATTATTTTCCTTGAATTTAGTTTTTTTACAAAATGATAATCTATTATTTAATTATTTTTATTTAATAATTATGTATTAGTTACTTTTTTTGGAAACACTACCTTTCAAAATTAAAAGCTATAATGATTAATATTAAGTATTTTAGATTGAGAAACCAAACTGACAGTAATAAAAACTATCAAAAACTCTCTCTATCTCTCTCTCTCTCTCACCCTCAATCTAGAACCTTCTCGACTTACCGAGCTCTCAATTTCTCTTCTAAACTATAAAATCTGAACCTCGAAGCTTATTATTATATGTAATGGAAAAGGAAAATGGGGTAAAATAATGCTGACTTAGTGAATCTAAGTTCCAATGCAATTTAGAAGTCCAAAAAAGTTCTTCATTGGAATTTTTTCAACATTGAGTGATTATTTCAAACAAATATGATGTTAATGGAAGCCCTAAAGTTTCAAGGATTGGAATTTATTTTAAATAGTAAAAATATATATTATCTTTTTAAATATTATTCCAAAGAGTTTTATGAACATATCCAATTTATTTTTCAAGACATAGATGATGTTGAATCCTCAAAGGTAAATAGTATTGCATTTTTGGTCTCTTCTATTGAAAGACAATATTTTTCAGTGTCGCCATGAAGGTTTTTTTCATTTTTATATTCTATATACTAGTGAAGAGAAGAATAAATCTATGGATATTATGTATTTGTTTTTGGATATACCCTAGTAAAAAAGAAGTTTCTTGAATATCTTGAATCTAAATAGAAGGTAATGGAAAAATTTATAAAATCTGAAATATTTATAAGGATAACTAAGTTGGAGAAAATATAATTTTATATATGTATATAATGTTTTTCATTTTAAGTGACATAAAGTTGAATTTAAGTAGATATATGATGAGTTATTTTCTTAATTTCTACGAAAAAGAAAATACAATGTCCTTTTATCTACATGGATGGATTGTTTCTATATTTGTTTTATAAGAAGAATATAAATCAAGATATTCAGTTATCCATTAAATGTTATCATAGAAATATTCATTTTACTCAAACCTTATAAATGATTTATATTTTTTAGATCACCTCAAAAGGAAAACTGATGATGGATCTTATAGATGAACAATAAGAATATGGTGCACATGTGTAGGGGGTCATCTTACTCAAAAGATAGGTTGATCAATATGAATTCACGGTGAAGAATTTTTAGAATCAAGAATAGAGGATTTTGTTGAAGAAATAGATAGGTTGGTTGATTTTAGTAACCCAAATGATGGAAGATGTATTCATTATTCTATTGAAGAAACCTCATAAGAATAAAATAGTGAGGCTCTATTAACATGTACTAGGAAAAGAGAAGAACCTAAAGTTTAGGTACAATAAGATAAATTTGTAGAAACTGAACAATTAATGTTTATATGAGAAAACACTACTTCTATAGAAAAACCAACAATGAATAGAGGTGATCATGAGGATCTTTCATATGTTCAAGTTGAAGACAATGCTCAAAATAGTGAGTAAATGAAACCACCTAATGTTGAAACTACTAAAATAATAAAAAATCAGACACTTTATACTACTACAGAATCATTGTAAAAGGCTAGACATGAATCTATTGAAAAGAATGATGTTCTTGGTCAATTTTAATCATATTATAGTGAGAATATTGATGTTATGTACTTAGATATAGTTGAAGTTTGAAAACCATATCAAATCTAATAAGAATAATCTAATAATTATTTTAATGTTTAGATTGAAAATTTGGTTTCATAATATAAAAATATTAAATAAGATAATTCAATATTGTAATGTGAGTTGTAATTTAATAAAAAATAATTAGAATATTTTAAGAGTTTAGCTATTATAAAAGTAGAGTTAGAATCAGTTTAATCACTGTTTCAAATCATTCAAAGATATTCTATTTCAAGAAGGGATTATGATTCTTTTTAGATAGAAAAGATTGAATATATTAGGATTTATAAGGAATAATATGTTTCAAAGTAATATTTTGATGATATAAAGAAATTATTAGGAATTGAATTTTAATAAATAATAAGTAGCTTAATTCATATAAGGTCTTCTACTTATATTCATCTAACTTATCCAGACCTACAAATATGATTTTAATCTATTATTGTGGTTTAAAATTACATAAATGATCAGATACAAAGTCTATAGTGTGATAGTGTTTCACTTTTTTTTTGAAAATTAGAAAGTTCTTATTAAGATCTTAACAAATGATGAGCCTGGTATTATAATCCTTAACAATCAGTTAAGTGAGATTATGAGGAAATTTATAATGTATTTGGAGACTGTCCATGAGTTTTTGAATGTTAATTTTTTTATAATTTTGAAAATGTGATAGGAATAAAATATATTGATGAAATAGCGGGATGAGATGTTTAATCCCAATTTCAATGGAATTACAGAAGATCTCAAGGATGTTTATCGGACAGTTTAAGACTCATCCTCATATGAAATAAAATCATAACTAGAACAATCTCCCTCATCCAATCCTTCTTCTTTAAAACTTTAATCCAAATATTTACTATAATCATAATAAACTCTTTAATGTAATTATTTTTTAATTATAATTGTATTTATTTCTTTATTAATGTATTTCCACATCTAGCGACTAAACAAGAATCAGTTTTGTCTTAGCATATCAAAACATTTTCTGTGGGTTTTATGCTATATTAAATGTGTTATAAACTTTTTTTCTATATTTTATTTTTTGATATCAAAAAATGGGGATAAATTTTGGGTAAAAAGAATTATTATAACTATAATATATTAAACAAGAATAAATTATTAATTTAAATTTTTATTATTAAAAATAAATATCTTTAGTTTGGTTAACAATTTTTTTATAATATTTGATATTTATCAGCAGTTTATGAAACTTTAATTGAGAACAATTTAATTTGATATATCTCTTTAAGACTCTATTTTTTACATTTACTATATTTTCTATGTGTTTATGATATATGATTTTTATGATCATCAAAAGTGGGTGACTTTTGGGAATGTGTTGTCCCAACAATACTCTATGAATCATGTTGATTTTGATGATCACAAAAACAAATATTTTTTTATAATGAGATTACTTTAAGTGTTTTATATAATATATTTCTTGATAGAATTTTATTATTTATAGGTTTATGTCTTTATCTAATGTGTTTTGGATATGTTTTTATGTATTTCTTAAGCATTGTTCATACCCTACATTTGTAAGTGTAATGTATGGTTTTCAAATGCAATTTTGGATTAAGCATATGGATGTGATACCCCATACTATTCTAAATCTATTAATCATGAACCATACTTTTGTGAAGAAAACCAACATTTGTTAAACTTATGTATGTTTGAAAAACCAATGTTTTTAAGTTAACCATATGATATCAAATGTACTTTCAATGTTAACTCTATGTTTGACTTATAAACTATAGAGTTTAAAATAAAGATATTTTATGGCTTTTATATAATTTTATAACATAAATTAGATATCTATTTACATATGATTGAAGATCTATTCAAAGGTTCATGTTTAATATATTAAATAATTCATATTTATAAAGGAATGTGTGACTTTATTTCAACATTTTAAATTCAAATAGTTATGATTTTTCAAGTGATATTTTAAGATCTATTTGACTGAAATAAAATCAAGTTTTTCTTGTTAAATACCATGATTTGTATCATTAATATAAATAGATAACCATTTGAAAAAACACCTATATTATTTTTAAGGTCTATACTTTAGAGACATGATTTTTATAATCTTGTTCTGTTGACTGGTATTTTATTTCTACTGTTGATATTGTTTTGTTGCTATATTTCATGAAAATCATTTGAAATAAGGATCTCTTTGAAGCAGTTTTTCATGATGACTAATATATTTGAAAAATAGGATCCATTATAAGTTATTTTAAACTACAACTGTGAGCTAAATACATTTCTCAGTCAAATCAATTAATCATAATTTATTAAGAGTATCAGTTGCTCATATTATATTGTATTTGAGTGACCAATTCTCATTCTGCTGCAAATCATTTTTTTATTATCAAAATCCGGTTAATGGGATCTGGTGCCCCAAGTTACAAAAAAAATCTCAAACAAGGTGAACACAAACTCAGGAAACTCATCCAAAACAATATTACACATCATAAAAACCATTATAAAAACTATGATGTTTTTATTCTCTATTTTCCACTGCATAAATTTATTAAATATGAGAATAATTCTTATCTTCATATTATAAAATGTGGGATAAAATTTGAATCTTTAATGATTTTTAAATGAACACAATTCATCCCCCTCTTACTTATCTTCATATTATTCTGAAATAATAGGAAGTTAAAATTCTCAATAATAGAAAAGGTAGATGGAATAGGGGATTGATTTTCAATATCTATGGTGAAAACCACTAGTTTTACTGTATGATTTACATATTAAAATGTTCCATACACCAGGATAAGATTCTTAAAATGTTTGAATGTAAAAAAACAAATTAATAATACACAAAATAATATATCAAAGAGTACATTTGACTAAAAACAGTGGTTTCATTTACTAAAATATTCTTCCATGTGTAAAAAAGTATAAAAATTTATTATTATGACACAATTTCTCCAAAATATATGATAAAACTTGTTAGGATTCCTCCCAATCCTCATTAAAATTCATAAAAACCTTTTTTCATGTATCATGTGTCTTCTAGTAATAAATTTTATAATAATAATGTTTTATTGTTTTTTCCACCACCCAAACTACATGAATGTCTTGACATGTAATTATTATTTTTAATAATATGAGTTTAAATGAATCTGAAATCTATATTCGTGTGACCTTATGATAGTCTTTTTTCGACACATGTGTGTGGTATAAATTTATATATTTTCCAATATTTTAAATTTTTACCAAGTATAGCTTGAAGTCACATCTAAAAATTTGAATATTACTTGGTACACTGAATCATATAACAAGCACAATTTGATTCGTCCTCGATATAACTATATTATCAATCAATATGAATTTTTTTGATAATGGTCTTTATATATTAATTTCTATAAAACTCACTCCTAAAGTAAAAAAACATTAATGTAACCCTCATTTAATGACACTAATAATTATTAAAAATTCTATATTGGGAGTAGTGATTAATAAAAGATTTTTTAAATTCAATCTATACCTTCTATTATCATTGTTTCCAATTTTGAAATATTGTTTAATTTTTAGTGTACCATAACATGGATCTTCACATAATGTTCTTTTATGTTTACTTATTATTCCACAACTTCTACATCATCCTATTATTCTTAATTTTCATCATCCTCAAAATGTTTTACCATAAGATCTACATCATGTAGTGGAATATCCCTAAAAAATTTAGTACCCCAATGATATGTCATCATACAAGGATATTATACTATATCACAAGTCTACAATAGGCGAATATCCATCACTAATATAACAACTTAAATAATATATATAGTGACATAAAACTCTATCATTTGATCTTCGAATTGGTCCTCAACCAGTTACAATATATATTTCTAGTCCTCATTATTAATAATTTTGTAAGATATATTACTCAACCTATCATTAAAATGTAGATGTTTTATATGGGGGATTATATCTCTTGGCTAATTATTCATTTTAACTGTTGTATAATTCTTCTCTAAATGATTTCAAAAATTTTTAACACCTGAGCATTACAAGTTAGTCTAATTTCCTAATATAACTAACTCCTTTCCCAGTATCAACTTTTTTAAAGTTGAGGTATATGTATGAAAATATATTTGGTCTACAGTTATACTTTTTTATTAATGATATCTAATCAAAGAAACATAATAATTTTTTAATGTATTTTTTATTTTTATTACGAAGTGAACTCTCAAAATCTCAATTGTAAAACCATCAGGCCTTCATAATTGTTCATAAAGAGCATATGATCAATCAAATCTTATCCCCTAGGAGTGTCAAACTGGGTGTGTACTTAGGGCCACAAGTAATGAAAGAAGTGAAGATTGAGTTAATACACAACAAAATTTTTTCAGGATTTTTATCCCTCAATTCATTTGATCTAGATAATACATCTACTTTTTTGTATCATGATAGGTATTTCATATCTGGGAAACCAAAAACTCTGTAATTTACCAAAAGTTTTGGGTGTGTTCCTTTTTTGAGACTTAATTATAAGATTTTGAATAATTTTTTCTAGTTTTAGTTTCCATAGAAACCCATATAAGTGTTCATAAAGACTAGGTTATCAACTGAATAATATCCACTAGGAGTTTCACATTGTCTGTGAAGTTACACACATTAGTTATGTGTTGATTGAAGATTGAGTTAATACTCAACCACCATGTTTAATGGTTATTACCCCTAGGTGAATCTAATCTAGATCCAGTATCCAATTATAAGTTTATAGATAGGGATGTGATTATTATGAAACCACACACTTAACTTTACCAAAATTCTAGAATGTTTTCATCTATTTAGAATTACCACTATTATTTCCACTAATGTTTTCTAGTTTTAATTTCCACAAACACAACAATTTTTTATACATGTTTATTATCATTTTAAAAATAAATATAAAACATTAACAAAATCTAGAATCAAAAGGATACATTTTACTAATATTAAAATTGAAATTCGATAACATTCCAAATAATTAAACCATTACCAAAATTGAAAAATTATAAATAAAATATTATTTTAATAATTATAAAAATAATCTAATAAGTAAACATTAAAATTTATTTAAAAGTAAATTTATTATTTCTAATTATATTAAATATGTAACTTACTCAAACTCGAAATAATTTAAGTATTATATGAATAATTTAAAAATATATTTTTTTTAAAAGGTAATGATTTGGTCAAAGACCAAAGCATGATTTATTGATAGACAGAAAACAAATTACAAAATGCGAAAGGATGAGATTTTTTTACAGTCTCTATCAAAAAGATATAAAATGTCAGAAGGGACAACATCCATCCAAGTCTTGCCTTGATGGACCCCTTTGTTGGCTAGAGCATCAGCAACGGCATTTGCTTCGTGGTAGGCATGAGTAGATATATAGTCAAACCCATGGAGCAAATTAAGGTAGTTCATCCAACGAGCAGTGAGAGACTAGGCTAGATGAATGTTTTCATTCCAGATTGCATGAATAATAGTGGTTGAATCACTTTCAATCCACAAATTTCTCCAGCCTTTCTGAAGAGCAAAGTCAACAGCATGAATGACGCCGAGCATTTCTGCCTCCAGGGATGAGGAGTGACCACAACCAACAAAGAAGCATCCCTGACATTGACCAGCTGAGTCTCTGAAGATAGCACCACAACTAGGAGGGCTAGGGTTTCCTTTGGAAGCGCCATCAACATTCACCTTGATCCATCCTGGCATTGGTGATTTCCAGAACACTTCAAAGGATCTTTTAGGCTTTGGGAAAATGCCAGGAACATGGAGCTGTCAGAGGATCATAAAATCTCCAACAGAGTTGTTGCAACGGTCCTTTTGAATTGAAGCCGCTTCATGAATCGCAATAAGAATTCGGGACTTTCCTGCATTAAGATTGAGAGAATGGTTATTGTGAAAGAGATCATTTCTAACATACCAGAGAACAAACAGGACCTCTGCCACTACTACAAGAAACAGATTTTTGACCTGCAGGGAAGCATCCTGTCTAGTGTAATTAATTAGGAATAAAGAAATTGAGTCATCAATGTGTCTTCTACAATTAAAAAGATCAAAGATGTAATTCCAGAGAGCAGATGCCATCGCACAAGATAGAAAAAGATGATTAGTATCCTCTCTATGTTGGTTACACAAACGACACTTAGAACAAAGAGAAATGCCATAGATTTGAAGACTAGTTTCAGTAGTTAATCTATTATGCGCAATGTGCCAAATAAGGGTAAGCCTCGAAGGCTTAATCCAGGGTTTATTAAAAAGATTCACCCAGGAAAAATTAGATTCATGGTCAGAAAAATTGTGATTATAAAAGATTTTCGAGTCTAGAATTCCATTAATAGAAGGTTCTGAAACAAGAAAATCCCCAACAGAAGAGAAAGTATAATTCTCAATAGCTTGCATAATAGTATCAGGGAGATCAAAATCAGAAGATTGCAAGACACCTTTTATAGATTGATTAGTTTCTACAGGAAGATTACTGGAGGGTAACAAAGAAATCAGAGGGCTTCCACACCATTTTCCACACCAGAAATTAATGGAAGAATCAGCACTGACAATCCACCTAGAATTTTGCATGATTTTGAGATAAGAGTCCCGAATGGAAGGCCATATGGAAGAGTTAATGAAATTTAGATTACCTTTTAAAATCTTAGGAAAAAACCTAAGTTTAAGGAAATCAGTATCCTTATTAGAAGAGTTAATGATGCGCCAAGTAAGGCAAGCCTGAAGAGCATCATTAAACAACCTTATATTTTTAATGCCAATTCCACCATTAGCATTGGGTTGACAACAAGAATTCTAAGGAATTGTGACAAGCTTTTTTTCAAAAATGCTTCTAGACCAAATGATGTTTTTAATGTAACTAGTAATTTTTTTAAGAATACTAACAAGCCATTTATAGATCATAAGGGTATATACCATTTTAGAAACGATGGTCGATTTAACTAAACAGATTCTCCCAGCCATGGAGAGGGACTTCCCTTTCCAATTAGCTAGTTGATTTGTGATATGAGTGATAATATTAGAAAAATAGGTAGCTTTGGGACGACCCCAAAATAGAGAAACCCCCAAATAAGTGAGAGGTAAAGAGCCCTCTTTAATACCCAGGTGATTTATAATACTAGTTTTTCTTCTTGCAGGAAAATTCTTGCCAAAGTAGATATATGATTTATTCCAAGAGATTGCTTGACCAGAGGCATCCTCATAATGAGATAAAGTTTGTTTAAGAACTTGAAGATTTCTTTGATCCCCTTTTATGAATAGAATAATATCATCAGCATATAAGAGATGTGTTGGAGCATTTAAATTCCTGGCCACCTGAATATGTTTAATCAAATTTTGATCAACCTGGTGGTTTATGAGTCTACTAAGGTAATCTTCAGCAATAACAAAGAGGATGGCAGAAAGAGGGTCACCTTGCCTGACGCCTTTAGTACATTTAAAGTAACCTCAAGGGGTACCATTAATCAGGATAGAGATATGAGTGGAGTGAAATAGGGTCCTGATTCTATCAATGAAGGAGTCATTAAAACCAAAGCTTCTAAGAACTTTGTAAATAAAATTCCAATCAATGGTATTAAAATCCTTCCTAATATCCAATTTTATAGCCACACAACCACCTATAGTTGTTTTTCTCAAAGAATTCATACATTCAGAAGCAAGACATATGCAGTCCTGAATGGATCTTCCTTTGATAAAACCAAACTGATTCCAAGAAACAATTCTATTACAGATAGGACCAAGTCTATTAGCAATGATTTTTGTAATGATTTTATATATAGTGTTAATCAAATCTATAGGTCTGAATTGATGTATCTCAGCAGCATTCTCAACTTTAGGAATTAAAGTTAAAAATTGAGCATTAATACCATGAGGAAGAGTTCCATGGGTTAAGAATGTCCTCACAAGGTTACAAAAAACATTATGAATAATATCCCAATGAGTTTGGAAAAAACCATTATTGAAACCATCCGGGCCAAGAGCACTATCAGGGTTTAAACCAAAAACAATATCCTTGATTTCATGATCGAGGGGGATGATTAAAAGGGACCTATTATCTTCATCATCAACCAGCAAAGGAATGATGTCAGGTTTAATATCAACATTTCTGTTAGGACCATTTAGAATGTTATGTAAATAAGAGGTAACATGATCCTTAATGGCTTCTTCTGAATCAATGACCAAATCATTATGAATGAGCATAGTAAGGGGATAGCTGGTCTTTCTAATTCATTGAAGACAATTATAAAATTTGGTATTACGATCACCATCAGTAAGCCATTTTGTTCTAAAAGTCTATTTCCGAATATTGTCCTTAAAAGAAAGTAAGGAATTTAATTTAGAAGAGATATTAGCTTCCAGCTGAGGAGACATATTAAAATCAGAATTAGTGTTCTCAGTTTGGAAGCGATTGAGTTCGTCCTCAAGGTATGAGATGTCAAGGTCTATTTGGGAGATTGAGTTTTTACACCAGCCTTTGAGAGCTTGCTTAAGGACTTTCAATTTATGCAAAAAAGCAAAGGAATCCTTATGATGCTTCATTGAATTCCAAGTGTTAAAAATAAAAGTGATACAATCAGGATTTAAAGACCAAGCATTGTTAAACCTGAAGGGAAAGATAGGTTTTTGATCATTCATAAGAAGATTGACAAGAATAGGATGATGATCATAATTAATCCTAGGAAGAGTAATACTAGATATTTTGTCTCAATAGTCAAGAGCCTTCATATTGATAAAAGCTCTATCAAGTTTACTAGCAACATTCTTATTATAATGTTTTCTGTACCAGGTGTATTTTTCACCAACAAGGTTGATCTCAAATAGGTTACAGTCATCAACAGTAGATTTAAACTCTCTAGAAGAGATGGAAAGACAAGAGGGACCAATTTTTTCAGATGGGTTAAGAATGGCATTGAAATCTCCCAAAACAATCCAAGGGTCTTGAATCTGACTAGCAATATCAAGGAGTTCAAGCCATAAAGCTCTCCTATATTGATACCTATTTTTGGCATAAACCATAGTGCAATAGATGTGCTGACCCTTCCAAAAAAAGTCACAAGTCAGATGTTGATCAGAAGTTCGAAAAATATTAACATTATTTAGAGTATTGTGACAAAAAATCTGCATAGAGTCAACATTAGAACTGTTATTACAGGAACCTAGAAAATTGTAATTTAAAGCTCCAAATCTCATAAAGTTCAAATTAAAATTGATCTTAGGTTCAGAAATAGCAAAAATATGTGGTTTATGAGTGTTAAGAAACCTCCTAAGGGTAGTGGAGGGGTCATTGTTGGACACCCCTTAACAGTTTCAGAAGAGAACATTCATTTTTAATTTTGTTTTGGGTTAGGACCCTTCTTCTTTTCGGATTTACCAGATCCATTATTTTTTTGGGATCTCGTAACAATTGAGATAGAAGAAATATATTGACTCTGCTCAGATTCAGAAATGTGAGGAAGATTAGAATTCAGATCTACATTAGGAATAGAAACAGTATCAGAGGATCACATTGGAGCAGAACTGTCCAGTGTGTGAGACTGTTCATCCTTATGAGCATAGACCTTTTCAGTAGGCAGAATAGAGCTGTTCAGTATGTTTTCAGAAATGACATCATGAGCAAGATATTGCTCAGGTTTAGGATCAGACACATTCTGGACAGTTTCAGCAGGATTTGTGTTATGGTCCATGATCATGTTAACATGAGAAGAAATAGAAACATTTCTACTGTCCAAACAGAGAGCAGAATACTGGACAGGTTCATGAATGGACAGTGCAGAATGTATAGAGATGAAATTCAAATGAGAATGATCAGGATTATCATTATCAGCATGAGTAAAATTATTATAATTTTCAATAAGAGCAGCACTATCAATTTCCAAATGTTTCTGTAAAGGAACAGAAATCTGTTTGTCAGTCAGAGAATGAGACTCCTCCTTCTGTACAGAGAGTGATTCAGTAGAAATTCCAGAAGTTCCAAAAACAGGATGAGAGATAGATGCAGAAACTACAGAGACAATAGGATCACTATTAACATTATAATTGAACAACACAGTGTTACCTGGAACTGTAGAGTTATCATTATTACCATGAACCAAGTTGGAAGCATCAACATTCACCTTGGGAGAAGATATTGGGTCTTACAGATTCCTACATAGATTCTCATTTAAACATGAGGTACCAGAGGAAGATTCATTGTTAACAGAACTGGGTATAGGGTTGGGTAGGCCCTTTTCAGGACAAGTTCTGTTACAGTTATCAATAGGTCCTTTTAAGTCAATACGTTTCTCATTATTCTTAGGATTAACCTATTCTTCAACCAAAACAGCCCACGATTTCCCTTCTAATTTAGAGTGATCCTTGAATTTTTTGACCCAATTATCATTCTTTTTTGTAGGGGGGTCAGATTTTACAATGATATTTTTCCCTTTTTTGTTATTTTTAATCTCTTGACAATCATTTTTAACTGGAGGATCCAATTGTTTCCTAGCAACTCTACAAGTGTAAAAACTACAACCAATCAATTTGCAAAAGTCACAGAACGGTGGTTTCTTTTCATACTCAATACTAATTTCCATTCTATATTCAGGGGCATTAAAAAGTATGGTAGATGGCAGTTCACTAGCAAGGTTAACCTCCACCATAATTCTAGCATATAATCCAAGATCCCCATTCAAGGTTCGATGGTCAATTTTAATAGGGGATCCTAAACAGGAAGCAATATCATTTAAGATCATCGGATGCCAAAAGAACCAGTTAAGCCTATGAATCCAAATCCATACATGTGCCAAATTATTTTTATGAGTGTAAGGATTAAAGGAAGGATCCCAATCAGAAATTCTAAAAAAACCAGGTTTAATATGTAAATTGCCAATCTTCCATACCATCTCGAGATCAGTTTGAGAGATGAAGAGAATGTGAAAATATCCTTTACCTAGTGGTACCATCTTCCATTTTGAAGAGTTCCAGCAATGAGAAATCCTGTTCCTTAATTGAGAGATAGTCCAAGGTTTGTCACCTGTGTTATAAGAAATTCGGCCAAGAACCGAATGCTTGAATAACTGTTCTCTCTGTTTCAGAGCTTCCGGATCAGCATCAACCAAAAAACAACCATCATCCAGTTTCCTGAAGCAAGGTTGTTTGTGATCTTTCACACTACTGAGATCCGTACCTTTTAGCGCATCTCGGAAGGAGACAGGAGTGTTACGAAGAGGGATTTTAAAGTCTCCTACTTCAAATTAATTATAATATCTATTTATTATTATGATCTAATACTGAACTTGGAATTTGAAAATATTTATAATAATTCAAAAAATATATAAAACACACACTTTAATTTTAGAGATTTAGTTTACTAATCTTGAAACCCTAATTATTATAATATAATTTAAATAATTCAAATTAAGATATCATATTATCAATTAAATAGTATTAAATGAAATATTTTATCTCTAAATAAATAACTACTAAAATAAAAAATAAATACCTTAGAATTTTGATGATGGGAAAAAACAAAAGGACCAAAGGAGAGTCTATTATTTTTGAATTTTTTGAGAGAGGGTTGAAGAGGGGTTTTGATGTGAGAAATTGGTGGAGTGAGTTTCATTTAATAGGTATCCCCTAGAGGGAATTAAACAACTTGATGCTTGTGTTTCTTCCAAGCGATAAATGGTGTCAAATGGTTGGATGCTCTTCGATTGACTAGAAGGTGAAAAGAATTAAATCATTTGATTCCCTTGTCATAATGAAAAATAAAATAATGTCATTTAATGCTTGACCCTAGGTTATCCAAGAATCATACCATTTTATGATTGGATACCCATTTCCCAAATTTCTAATACCCTAAACCCATTTAATTTTTAAAAACCAATATACTTGTTTCCAATTATTCTTCATATTTTTGTTTATATTTACATTTTTGTAAATTCAAAAGACTATATTCATTATTAATATTACAAATATGTAATATTTTACTTTGGTAAGTAAAATATTTTTTTAGATATTTTAAAATTACTGTATGTCTTGAGAAATTAATCAATATAGTAATTTTTTATTTATTTACTAATTATAATAATTTTAAAGATAAAATAATAAACTAATTCATTAGTATATGTGGGGATTTTACATGGATCCATGGTCTGTATTTTATGATCTTTCTAAGAGTACAATATAGTGCGGGATCTAGGGTCTCTCTCCCAAGGAGGACACTCACACGCACTATTTCTCTACTGAAATTATTTAAAACTAACTGACATACTTCCAAATATTTAAACTAATATAAGGAATGTGCTCAAATGAATACTATTTTAATATATAACTAAATATATGATTTTATCATGAAATGAATGAGAAAATGAAAAATAAATTCAGTAAAATAATACCTTTTCTCTCTAGAGTTCATAGTAAAGTAATTATTATTACAAAAATATATTCTCAATTTTATATTAAATGTGGTAAAAAGATATGTCATGAAAAAATCTCTTTTATTGATATTTTTTAGGGGTAATGCCTTGGCCAAAACGACCAAAGAACAAATTTTATTAAAAGAAATTTTACAAAATTCTAAAGTTTGGGATCATATTAAAATATTTTTCATGAAAGGGAATAAGAGGTGATGGGAGGTCTTCACACTAGGTAATGTCTTGATTAACTCACAAATTGTCCAAGCCATCAGCAACCATGTTTTCTTCCCGATAAAAATGTGTGATGTTGTAGTTAAGATCAGTAAGAAATTGGTTGCATTACATCCAACAGGGAGTGATCGGCCAAGCTAAATGAGTTAAGCCATTCCAAATTTCTTGAACGCTGGTTGTCGAGTCACATAAAATCCAATGTTCTTTCTAACCCTAAACCGTGGAAAATTTAATCACATAAATCAAGACCATCATCTCAGCTTTAAGGGTGTAGGTTGTGGCATAGTGACCCATTAAGTAGCCTAGAATTTGTCCGAGATGGTTCCTCAAGACAACGCCACACCCTTCAGGTCCTGGATTACCCTTAGAAGATCCATCTATGTTGATTTTGATCCATCCAGTGAGAGGAGCTCTCCAGAACACCTCTAGAGTGCGATGTGGTGGACAGAAGATTCCATTGATCTATAGACATTTCAGGATTCCAAAATCGTGCACGGTATTGCGGAAATGACCTTTTTGAATCAGAGCAGCTTCCTGTATGGCTATAAGAATCTGAGTACAACCTGCATTAATATTTTGTGAGTAGTTTTTATGAATAATTTCATTCAAATCATACCAGATTACATAGTGAAGCTCAGAAACTACCGCAAAGAAGAGGTTTCTGATTTTATAAGAGCCATCCAACTCTACACATTTCATATGTTGTTTTTTGAAAGAGTAAAGAATCAACCATCTGAAATCAAAGATGTCAAAAATATAGTTCCAAAGAGTAGAATCAGTGGCACAAGAAAGGAATAGATGGTTAGAATCTTCTCTATGTTGATTACAAATTTTAGATTTATATCAAAGATAAATTCCAAATGATTGAAGGTAGATAACAGTAGGAACTCTGTTGCGGGCTAAGAGCCAGATGAGACTGAATCTTGAGGGCTTTATCCAAGTCCTGTTGAAGTGTTTAATCTAGCTATAGTCATTCTCATTGTTATAGTAAATATGAGTGTATTAATTTTTAATGGTAATCATTCCATTTTGAGCCGACTCTAAAATTAAAAAATCATTGTTGAAAGCAAAACGGTATCCATCAATGAAGTTCAAAATAGTATCTGGTAGATGATCTTGTTTAGAGTTTAGAGAAACTTTGATATATTTTTTGGTGTTTTCAACGATTTTATCAGGTGAAATCATAGAGATTAATGGCAGTCCAATCTAGTTATCAAGCCCAAATTTCATAGAAGAATCTCTAGGGACCATCCATTTGGAGTTATTCAAAATGTTAGTGATGGAGTATTTGATGGAAGGGTTTATGGAAGAATTAATAAAGATCAAATTTTTCATCTTAAGTTTATCACGAAATATATTTTTGAGAAAATAGAGGGATTAAGAAGAATTGGGAAAAATATTCCAAGTGAGCTGAGCTTGAATGGTTTCATTAAAGTATTTTAATTTTTTTATTCCAATTCCACCATTCTCAATAGGCTTACAACAAGTGGACCAAGGGACCATCACGAGTTTCCTTTCAAGAGTACTACCGGTCCATGTGAAATTTTTAATAGCTATATTCATTTTTTTATGATACTAATTGGAAATTTGTAAACAATCATATAATAGACTATATTAGAGACAATGGTGGATTTAACAAGGCAAGTCCTTCCTGCCATAGAGAGATATTTACCCTTCCAAGTGAAAATTTGGTTTAAAACATGATTAACAATTGTAACAAAGTGGAAAGCTTTGGGAATACCAAAAAAATGGGGACACCAAGTTAAGTGAAGGGGAGAGAGACTTCTTTCAGACCCAAATCATTGATTATATTACATTTTCTTTTGGGGGGGGGGAAATTCTTCCCAAAAATATACAAGATTTTTTCCAACTTATGGTTTGACCAAAAACCTCCTCATAGTGAGAGATATCATTTTTGAAGTTAAGAATGTTTCTTTTGCCTCTTTGAAGTATAATGATGATGTCATCAACAAAAAATTGGTGAGTATGCGCATTAAAATTTATGGTGATATGAATAGGTTTCAATTTATTTTGAACCACCAGATGATTGATCAGTCTACTAAGGTGGTATTCCTCTATTGAAAAGGGAATAGTAGAGAGAGGGTCTCCTTGTCTGGAACCTTTGGTGTATTTAAAGTAACCATTGAGAGATCCATTGATCAAAATGGAGATAGTGGCTGAGTTGAAGAGAGTTCAGATCGTAGTGATGAAGTGCACACTAAAACCAAAATTTTGAAGGACTTTGAAGATAAAACTCCAATCTATGGTGTCAAAATATTTCTTGATGTCAAGTTTAATAGCTATATTGCCTCCTCTATTAGGTTTATTCAATTTGTTGATATAATCAGAGGCAAGACAGATACAGTCCTGAATGAATCTACCTTTTATAAAGCCAAATTGGTTCCCTGAAACAATTTTTTCAGTAATAGTTGATAGATTATTAGCAATAATTTTTGTAATGATTTTGTAGAGAGTGTTGATGAGAGCAATGGGTATGAAAATATGAATTTTAGAGGCATTATCCACTTTAGGGATTAAGGTGAGAAACTGAGAATTGATATCATGAGGAAGAACCCCATTTTTGAAAAAGGCTTTAACATGATTACAAACATCGTACTAAACCACATCCCAATAATGTTGGAATAAACCATTATTAAATCCATCAGGACCTGGGGCACTATTCAGATTCATACTGAAGACAATGTTTTTGATTTCATGATCCAGTGACATGTTAAGGAGTATATTTTCCGCATCAGTGATAAATAATGGAAGGACCTCAGGATGGAGGTCTTTATTGTTATCGGGTCCATTAAAAATGTTTTCATAATAAGTGACTATATATTGATCTATTTCACGATCCTTTTCAAAAATATTGTCCCATTATTTAGAAAGGTTTGAGGTCTGCATGCCTTCCTGGTTCCTTATAGGGCATTATAGAATTTGGTATTTCGATCCCCATCAATTAACCATTTAACTTTATAAAAATTATTTCTCATGTTGTCTTTAAAAGTCAGCAGAGTGTTGATATTAATATAAATGTTTATTTCTTGTATGGGGTCACTGTGGAGGTCTGAGTTGGTGCTTTTGTTTTGGATATCCTCGAGTTCATTCTCAAGAAGAGTAATTTCATTATTAATTTTTTTGGATTTGGAGTTACACCATGATTTGAGAGTTTGTTTGAGATGTTTTATTTTGAGGTTTCAAGTAAATGCATACTTACTATGAGACATGGAGGACCAAAAAAATTTTATGACATGATTATAATATTCATTAGAGTACCACAAATTATTGAAGTGGAAGTTTAATCTAGAATTCATGTCTTTGGGGAAAATATTTACCAATATGGGATGATGATCAGAGTTTAGTCTGTGAATAGTGATGCAAGATATAGTGTCCCATTTATCTAAAGTTGGGACATTTGTAAAGGCTCTATAAAATTTGTAAGAAACCACTTTATTGTTATGTCATCTATACCAGGTGTATTTTTCACCAGTGAGATTAATTTCAACAAGATTTTTATCCTCTATGGAGGTTTTAAATTCTCTTGTGGAGATAGAAGTGTGAGATGGGTCAATTTATTCACTAGAGTTCAAAATATCATTAAAATCTCCCATAATAACCTAGGGATCATTGGTGTTAGTGTTTAAATGAGAGATATCATTCCAAATGGTTCTTCTATATTGGTATTTATTCTTAGAATAAACAAAGGAGAAGAAAGTGCGAGTACCATCAATATAAAAGGTGCAAGTGAGAATTTGATATGAGATACTACAAACAGTAAAATCTTGTAATGATTAATGTGAAAAAATCCATGGGGAATCAGTATTTAGATTATTATTGATCGCACCAGAAAATATTAAGTTTTGTTGACACAAGTGAGAATATTTAGAGGAGAAAGAGATTTTATATTCTACAATAACAAAAAGAGTGGGATGATGTGTGTTAAAAATTCTTTTCAGAACATTTATGGTGTCAGAATTGGAGATACCCTGACAATTCCAGAAAATGATCTTCATTTAGACTGGAGTTTGGAGTTAGAACTCCCTTTTTTTATTCTAGATCCTTTATTTCTATAATATATTTTAACCTCTTGAGTATGAGTGTTTTTTCCTTTTTATATATGGGAATTATTTGGAGGTTTATTCAAGTGTGTAGTCATGTATAAACCTATGGTATACTTTGAAACTGGTGGCAGATCATTAGGACTTTGAGATACCATATTTTCTGGTTTAGTAACACATTCTGCAGTTATTACATTTTGGGGAATGGAGTTACCTGGAACCTTTGGATCCACTGCGGACAACAGATCAATAAAATTGTATGTTTTCTCTTATTTTAGGGGGTCTTTATGTTCCTACATATTTAACTGTTCTGTCATAGTAGGTAGGAAATAATGTTCTATCGGTTTTAATGGTAATCTAGAAAAATCATTAGAAGCAGTACATATAAACTCTCTCTCGAGCTGATCTAATTTGTTGAGAGAGACAGTGTGAGTGTAGGGGGATGTAATTACAATTAGGTCACTGTTTTTAGTTTTTTTTGTATTAGTAGGGGTTGCTTCAGTGTGTTTTATATTGCACAAGTGCAATGGAATAGATTCATCAGCAAGATCATTAGTGTAGGAGTCTGTGGAACTCTTAGGACTAAGTATAAATTTACTATCATTATTACCATAGAGCAGGTTTTCAGACTTCATGGAAAAACTCCAGTAGGTATATCTGAGAAATGAGGTTCCAAGATAGACTTATGTTGGATAGATTGACAGTGAATCTGCTTGTGTTTTGGGGGTCATTAAAAATCTAAATATGGTTGGTAATTAGAATCAAAGTTTTACTATTTTTTAAAATTGGTTCCAGGACCTTTTCCATGTTCACTTCAGTTTCTACAATGAGTAGAGACTTATTTTTTGGGGTTGGATATGGTGTTCTCCTCTATCGTATTGAGGTAGAAACCATTGTTATGAGTGGGAGTGCATGTAATGTAGGTACTTTCCTGCTCAGTGGATAGCCTAATAGTATCTAGAACCAGCTTTGCAATTTCAGTTAAGAGGCTTTGGTCAATAATTGATTTGTCTTCTTCTTCAATATCATCTACCCAGTTAGTAATCGAGATGTCCCCTATGTACTCCACATTGTGTGTTTTTTACCCAAACAACCATTTTGGGTGGTTTATGTATATCTATCATGGGGTATTTTTCTTTTTTATATTTTCTTATTTCCTTCTAATCATTCTCAATTGGTTGTGTTACCTAATTTCTAATCACCCTACAGTTATATATAGTGTGTCCAATGATTTTATAGTGATCACAAATGGTGGGATTCCATTCATATTCCATTATTATTTCAGATTTTTAGTCATTATCATTGAAGTTAATTGAGTTAGGTAACTTTGACTCAAGATTTATTTCTACCATAATTCTAGAAAAGAGACCCAAATCAGCATTTAATGTCCTGTGATCAATTTTTAGAGGAGTTCCTATACAGGAGACAATGTCATTCAATATTTTCAGGTTCCAAAAGAACCAGTTGAGACCATGAAATTTAATCTATACTTGTGCCAATGTGTTCTTGTGTATGTGTGGATAAAAGGTGGAGTCCCACTCTGAAATTCTGAATAAGACCAGTTTGAGTTTTAGGGAACTGATCTTCCATACTCTTTCAAGATCCTCATGTAATTTTAACAGTATGTGGAAATAACTTTTAACTATGGGAATTAGCTTCTAGTTTGTTGATATCCAGTAGTGTGAAATTCATGAATGATGTTCCAGTTAAGGGCAAGGGATAGTTACATTAATGGTAGGATATGCAACCCATTACCAAGAATTTGCACAGCTACACTCATTGTTGAAGGGAATCTGGGTCCCCCTCCACCATATATCCACCATCATCCAAATTCTTTACTAGGGAGGGATTCATTTTGAATGGATTATTTGGATCAGAGCCTTTCATCACATCCAGAAACAAAACTCCTTGAGATCTGCTAGTAAGATCACAATTACGGGAATCTGTTCTAGAGGCATATTCTTTTTGTGTAGCCACTATAAAATGTTTCTCATAGGGAAGGTGTAGTATCTCTAGCATCATGAAATGGTGAAAATCAAAGCGACCAGGAGCAAGGAAATTCACCATCGAGGAGAAGGGCGTAAAGATCAGGAGAAAGGTCGTGAAGTGTCGAGGGTTTTTAGAGAGAGATGGTCTCCCATCTCTCTAAATCCTGTAACTTTTCACACCTCATTATCTTTACTTGAATTTCTTTTACCCGACACTGTGTCCTCCACATGTGGGGGAATACTCTTTCTAATATCAATTAAGACACCTTTTCACTAACCAACGTTATTTTTGTTATACTCCACATTATGCATAACTCAAACACTAAAGAGAAAGATGATTGGTAACAAAGAAAAAGAATATAATCATAGTAAAAATGGTGTGACCACTGACCTTAATTAATATTACCACCATTTTAATTCATATAACCTAATAATTAAATATCATAAAATCACTATAACATAAGAAAAACTACTCCCCTCCATCGAACAAAAATGAGGTTATTTCTCTATTTTTATGAAGATGAGAATCACAAGAAGGGAGAAAACATGGAGCGAAAAACATAGAGACAGTGGGGGTGGTGTGATATTAAATTTTAAAGGTATAATTATAGTAAAACAAAGGGAATATTATAAATTATCTATGGTATATCACCAAGAATTTATGGTCGAGTGCTGAAAAAAATTATGTAGTGAATGATGATTTGTCCTCATAAGCCTAACATGCTATCTTATTGGGTGAGGGGATCCATCAAAATTATTTTAAAAATATTTTCTTCCTTTTCAATCTATGTGGGATAACAAAAAAAATACCCCCTCAGACATCGATACCTTATTTTAATATCTATTAATTGGTTTTTATTCATGGTTTTTAGGTAGATTTGTCTCAAACTGGTCTTTGATGCCACTTATAGGTATCATTTGGATTCTTTAACCATCAAAGCTAGCTCATGGGAAAAATATTCCCTCAAACTTATATTCAAAATAGTTTTACCTTCCAGAATCAATGCTGGATCATTCAATATATTTATATAGTTAAAGGAAAAGTTATAGTGATGGATGATAGAAGTGGAGTTTGAGTTTCTGAGTCACATGCATGGGAAGTTCTCCAAACATGCATATTATAGTCATCCTTCTTCTTATAAGGGGGATATCAGATTTTAGATTGTTAATGAAAATATTTATAAGTTCATATATTTCTTAGAATAATTTTATCCATAATCAAATTGGAATAATTTTTTTTATATTTTTGAATGTACCTTCGTAACAATCGACTCATGATCTTTTCTTATAACAAAATACCTAATTGATAGCATATTTCACAATGACATTTTCATGATGACCACCTTGATGAGTCTATATTATAGTGAAAATTTACAATTAAAACTACAATTTCCAGTAACCATTACCTTAACCACAATATATTTATATTTTGATAGATGTTATGAACCGAAGATTGATTCACATGACGAGACTCCCCTCGTGGTTCATCTCACTATTTTTCAGAGGTGGAAACCACTTGAAAAATTCCAATTGAAACACTCAAGGTGCACTACATATATCTGATAGATTTTCTTCTTAATTTAATTCCCCTACTAAAATGATAGTGTTGAAAATATGTGGACAGTTTGAATATACCATGGATCACCTATCTTTCTCCACAACAAAATTCATCCCCTCTACTAAATTATTGTGTCACTGTGGATAGCCACAAAAACACAGAAATGACCATTTTGAAGTTTTTTTTCCTCTTATAATCCAGTATATGCACCTCCCCAACATAGATTTGGGAATTTCAGAAAAATTTATTAATGAAATCCACCATAACCATAGAAAGAAATGTTAAAGCATGGATTTCTTAATAAATTCTAGAAATAAATGAAAAATAATGAAAAAATAAGATTACATCCATATTCACAATAAAGATTAATTTATTAAAAAATTATGAAAAATTAATAATTACATGTAAATAGATAAAACTGTGGGGATATATTCAACTAATAACAAAATAATATTTGTGAAAATATTTATTTCATCCAATTGATTGTTAATTTTATGAATGATTAAATATTTTACATTTATTATTTATTATTTTTCATATAATTTTAAAGTAATAATTTATTTTATTTATTTTGAAATGATATTAATTTTAAATACAATTTATAAATACAATTTTATTTATTATTGATTCTTGGAATGTTTAATGTATTTTTTTATTTTAAAAAATATATTTTTTTATTTATAGTTGTTACGTAGTTCCTTGAAACTTGTTTTCTAGTTTTAAGAAACACTATTTCTATGTGGTTTCCATTGGATTTATTTACATAATTGGATCCTTCCAACAGTTATTTATCCAAAGGGGACCTGCTTTCCAAAGCAAGCGTTCGTTTAGTTTTCACTTTATGATTCTTAAGAACATGCATTGGTCGAGAGGATAGGAGGTCAGACTCATCTCACATTTTTTGGGGGATTATTGTCTATTATGAAGCTATAATTGTAAATTTAATATATTTTCATGAATCCTTATTAATTCACCTAGTATATCATAAGTATCCCTTGGAATTTAAAATCACTTATTAACTTGTGTAAAATTTATAATTCTCAGTATGAATTCAAGGTTCTTCATTGATAGAAATATATGTATGTACATGAGGTTTTCCATAAATGGTATCCTATAATATACTGCTTAGAGATTCTTTTATTTATCTTTTGTGATGATACAGATTTTTAATCCACTCAAGGAGGCACTGTGGAATTTTATTATCATCCAGGGAGAAGAAGGTTTGGTTTTGATTTTGGGATCCTACCTATAAGATAGTCTACCTACGTATCCTTGTGAAAGGAATCCGAACCCTCATAGTTCAGTGCTTCTTTATTGGAAAAATCATACCTTTTATGGTCATGTGATAAGGACCTCTAAGCTAAAGATTCTTGGTTAAAACTTAGTGTGGGAATTTTGCTGATGCAACCCAAGGAACTTAGAAAGGATATGATTTCCCAAGTAAGATTAGACCTTGATGGGAATATAGCCAAAGGAGAATAGGGTTGATTTGAATAATTGGGTTTAAACCTCAAGGAGGCTTCCTATGTATCCCATATAGATGGGAATCCAAGCCCACATAGTTCGATAAATCTCATAGGAGAGTATGGTCCTTTGAGAGAGATGAGTTTGGGCTTACATCTTGAAAAGGATGCCTTGATGATTTAAGGATTGAATTTGGGGCTTATTTCCTAAGGAGGATGCCCAAATTGGGGGAATTAGGGTTGGATTCCGGAGGAGGATATCCAATGAGCTCAGGCCCGGAAAAAGATTTCTACGTATTCTGGATTGAACATGAATCAGAGTTCTCATAGTCCCTTCAATGAGTGTTTGTTCATATGTCTTAATCGTTAAAAATCTATAAGCCCATGTGAGTCATGCTCAGTATGAGAAAAAAGAGAATGTCAAAGATTTAACGAAGACACTTCACCCTTTTCCACATCCACTAATGGAAGAGGGCTCGTCGACCGGGGAGAGGGCGAGGTGATGAGCCTTACCTCTATTCTATTTACATTGGACATGGGTCCAATGTAAGGAGGAAGGGGTGAAGGTGAGGGGCTTATACCAGGATAGTTGCCCTTTGAGGTTTTGGTTGGGGCTTACTCTTAAGGAGGATTCCAATTTGGGAATTGGTTGGGGCTTACTCCTAAGGAGGATTCCCATTTGATATTGGTTGGGGCATACTCCTAAGAAGGATGCCCATTTGATATTGGTTAGGTCTTACTTCAAAGGAGGATGCCCATTTGATATTTATTGGGGCTTACTTCTAAGGAGGATGCCCATTTGATATTGGTTGGGTATTTCTCCTAATAAGGATGGCCATTTGAGATTTAATCTAGCTTAAAAGTCAGCTGATGAGGATTGAGTAGTTCTTGAGGACTGTATTAACTCAAGGTACTCAAGGAATCCATAAGGAGAGTCCAAACTCATAACATGTGAAATGAACCAAGAGGAGTAAGTAAAAAAAGCACTTAATTGAGTGTGATGGAGTGTATAAAATCACGGTATTCCATGGTTTGAAGTTTTTTCACATAAAGGAAGTAACAGAAATGTCATCGACCAGATTCAAAAAGTTGGCGGTACGACTCTCCATTTCTAATAGGGGTCAGTGACGAAATTAAAGGGACTAGCCCGGAGGGCCAGAACCGTAGCGCGACACTAAACTGGAGTATGGGAGCGGGGCCATAGCTCCGACGGTATGGACCAGTGGGGTTGCGCAGGTTCACCACCAAGGTGCCTCACATAGGTGCCTTTCATGGATCCCCTGCTTAAATGCTCCGTACAGGTGCGGTACACAGGTGTGCCGCGCTGGTGCTCCGTGCAGGTGCACTACGCTGGTTCATATGTTATAGTCCTTGATGGAACATTGAACAAATTTTAACCTTTTAATTCTCTATTATACCATGTTTTAGAGAGCTATCTAAGATAATTTGGGGATTTTGGAGAATGAGCTATGCAACCGGAGCTTTGGGACTTCTTCCAACTTTTTTCATCTTTGAAATGAGGAGCCCAAGGTTCCAATTTATAGGCATGGAGGGGACCTGGTTGAAGGGATGTTTTCCACATCGGTCCTTCACGTTGGTCCTCCACATTTTTATTCTGTGTAGGGGTTTAAAAACTATACTCCAGCTTAGGTCCTCCGCGTAGGACTTCCCCGCAGTTCCACCACATAGGTCCTCCTCGTAGGCCCCTTTATGAAATTTATCCATCTTCCAAGTGACATAACTTGTGATCCGTAGGTCTGTTTGGGCTCCACGACCTATCAAATCGAAGCTCTCGAATAGATATAAGATCCTTGAGATAGATAATACACCTAGTCTACTCTGATAAAACTTGTAAATCTAATTTAATCAATTGAATCCTTTTTATCATCGATCTTGGGAATCAACTCCCTACTCCTAGATGGGGAATCATTCCACTTATCCATCGGTATGGAGTAGTATTTTGGAACATAGAAATCAAGTCTACATCTTCTTCCTTTATGGTGAAAATATCTTCAATCATACTTGGCATTTGTTGTCTATGTGATAATCATATCTTCACTTTATGGAAAAGTTCATTGAACACATTTCATGGTGTCTACAATAATTTTAAAATTTTTTAGGAATTTTTAAATTATAATTTTTTTTCTGATAATATTAATTTTTATATAAAATCATAATAACAATTTTTAGGACCTATAACTATATTTAATGTTATATTTATTTTTAATCAATGTATCATATATTGTGTGTGGATTATTGGTATATGATGATGTCATAACCAGAGGTTGTGCCGGCCATGATGACTTTTTGTAGAGAAATGAATAGAGATACGTGATATCTTTATAGATCATGAACCATGTCATTTTTTTAGAAGATTAATTGAAGATTGTTTTGAGATGGTTTATTAAAGGGTTATAATAGTAGTACATATCATCAATTGGAAACCATGAAACATAAAATTAAAATGGGATCATTTAAAAATGTTTGTCAATTTTTGAGGATTAATATCGGAGGAAAAGATGTGTTTTTTGTGTAAACCCTTTAGGGACACATTATCACATATGTCAGAATGTAACAAGTGACTAAATAATCCCATATGGGTCATTTGAATTTTGTGATGATTTCATGAGATAAAATAATTGTAAAAGTATCTTGTGATCACATAAGTCCCATTGATACACACAACCAAATTTGTTAAGTTGAAATAGGCAAACCCCAAAGTAGTTTTGTAAAAAATTTATAAAAGTGAATAAAATCATAAGGATCTCATAAAGGGTATTTATGTGAATCACTAATATGCAAAGGGATCATGCATCATGGTCATGAAAATTATATAAAAGGATTTCCACAAAAAATTAATGAAGGATTTAATGGAAGGAAATTTTTAATGGTTGGAATAAATAATTAAGTCATGAAACCACATGAGCATGAAATTGTATTTTGAAGTACATAAAGTGATATATGATGGAAATGATGGTCATATCATGTGACTATGATTTTATAATATCGGTTTATTTATGTGATGAAGGAGTTATATGGTAAGAACTCACAATAAATAGATTGCACAAGAAGTCACTTGATGCCATCATTTATAAGATTTCATGCAATGAGGTTAAGAATACTAGAAATACCCAAGGTGGTGGAGAAAATATACAACTGAATTTTGTAGATTTAATGTGATGGAAAATATTCTATAAATACCCCATCATAATTTCATTAATTGATATATCTATATTAATGGTTTTATTCATAGAATTTTGTTCTAGAGTTTCTGAAGGAGGTTAGATGAAAATTGTGTAGAAAGATCACATGATAAAATACATAGGTAGGGGTTATGTGATCCACTCTCTTAAAATTAGGGATACATGCTCAGGATTATGTGCTTGAGGTCGTACGAAGAGGTTCCATGGAAGGAAGCTATGTATGGTTCCATGACCCATTTATGAACCCCAAGAGTAATGTGTTAGTAGTATTAAATAAATATTTACCTGTTGGGAGCTACTTTAATAGAAGTATTCTAATTAGTGATATTTCACAAGGAGATATGCACCCAAGAGTTATGTGGTAATAGTCTCTCAGAAGCAGTTACATTCCCATAGTTAACTGACTGAGGCATCTATCCCTTGGATTCTTAATTTTAGGGTGTTGCAGTCAAGATCTTATGATTAGGGGTATTTCAATCAGTAGTCTAGTTCCCATTAGTCCAATTATTTAGATGACATGATCCTACATGATAAGAGTCTTATTACAAAGATTTAGGTTCTCAAGGTTACACACCAAGGTTTATGCACATGGGATCACATGTTTGGGTACATTTACCCTGGTTCACATGGTCCAGGTTTGTGATATCTTTTACATTGTACTATCTTGAACCAAATAATATTCATACAAGTATTTTTTACATGAGTGGGAAGAATTCAAACATATAGTATAGAATAAGAGAACAATATATGAAAAGCAAAACAAAGCATCTATCCAGAGATACATATAAAATCAGTGTATCTTACTGAAAATATCCAAACCATAATGTTTCTTATATAGTAAAGAGATTATAAATTAAATAATATATGGAAGATAATATCAAAAAGTAGTGACTTTTAGTGAATATTATTCAGTGTTCTAAGTGTGAGGAATGACCAAACTACCAAAATTATAATGGAAATGATCCTATAATGAAGTGATTATAGATAAAACATGTTATCCACATAACTAGTGAAGACCCGTGGATTCAATAACATCTAAAACTCATCGGTGTATTCATTTTGAAAGTATAACTATGATCTAAACCAGGTAAAGTATGTGGATTTCATGCATGATTAACTTTCTTTCATATATGCAACTTCCCAATATTTGGTGAAATATTTGTATTTTAAATGAGATTAATTTTTCCAATATTGTACATAATCCAAAAAAAACTATGTTTAGATTTAATTTCATGCAACACTATGCTTGGCTTATGTTACACAAAATATTAAGTTTAGCATGTGTTACACACAACACTCAGTTAGTATTATGTTACACACAATACCAAATTTATTTTTCATTAAATGGAACACTTAGTTTAAACCAAACATGACATATAATTATAATATATTTATTACCTAATGGTTATAATGATGAGTATGAATATGATTAACTAAATATCAAAAATATATATTTTTTTAAAAAATTTATATAATAAATTATTTGGTGACTAATTAATTAGAAATGAAAATAATTTTTTTTTAAAATAATGTAAATTATTTTCCAAAAAACTATTTTTATGAACATTAACGCATTTTACACCAATAAATTTAAAAAAAATAAATTTTGGTTAATTATTTTAATTAAATTTATATGTTATATATTCAATAAAATATATAATATTCATCATATTTGTTTTCAATACAAGATTTAAGAATTAATACGATTTTACGTCTATAATAGTTTTTTTCTAAAAAAATATTTTTTCACCTTTTTATGTTGCAATTATTTTAAAACTATATATTGAAAATTTCATAAAATTTATTTCTAATACTAAAATTTATTTTATGAATTATCATATAAAATTTTTCTTAGAGTGAATTTTTGAGATTTTTTTAAAAAGTTTAATTTTTTTATGAATTCTATAAATACTGAATTTTAATTGAAAACAGTCTTTTTATTTTATTTAATTATAACATTATAATATACATTATATTTTTAAGTAATATTTATTCAATTTTATATCCATTAACACAATTTAGGTCATTTGAATATATTTCATATTGAATTTTGATATCGAAACTCTGAAAACGTTTGAACGTTTTCTTTTTAAAACCCAATTTTCTCGTTGTGTTTGTGAGTTTAATTTTTAATTAATTTTTTTACAATTATGATAATTTAATTTGGATAAATGGATGTCATATTTATAATAATAATGAATTATACTATCTAATTTGGACAACCTATTTTTTAACAAAAATGAATAGTGAATGCTGAAAAAATAAATTACCATGGTTATGAAAAAAATGGGTTTACTGGGTTTGGGGTGGGATAAACTAAAAAGAAAATGGTTAAAATTACCGATAAAACATTATAAAAGCTATTTTATGGAAATATTTATAACATTACACATCTATTATTCTATAATGTATCATTTTTTACCCTTATGATATATGAAAAACATTGGGGCACTCAATTCTTTTCAAAAATACCCAGTGTGTCCTCTCTCTCACTTATAAAAAGACACCCCCTCTCATATATTCTTCACACCGTCAAAAAATTTTAGTTCAAACAATAAATGACTAAATAAAATCCCAATATTTTCTCAACTCATCATAGAATCCTTTTCTTGGGTGCTAGTCCATCTTAGGAAGGAGTTTAGTGCAAAGATAAGGAGAATACCCAATGAACAAGTAACAATCATCATCTAGAATTTTTGTTTTATTTCTTCCTAAAACTATTTATATTATTTTAATATATTTATTATATAATAACCTCATTATATTACATATAATTAGATGTTTTTATGTTAATTTAATGAAATAAAACTATCTCCACTTCCATCAAAAGGATTATGAAATAATCATTCGTTTGTATGGTGGACCACCGCCTCACGAACTGATGTCATTCGTTTATCCATTACCACCTTTTGAGTATTGACATAATGATGGATTTACATTCTATATTATATATATATATATGATATTTATTATTTATTATAATTATTTAATTATTATATCATACATACATTCATATATTCTATAATGTAGAAATATGATAATGTTGTTCATGTGTATAATGGACCACTGCCTCATAAAGTGTTGTGATTCATTCAAAATTTACATGAAAGGTATTAAAGATGGGTTTAAAGAAAATATTTTACATATATGACATAAAAATTATTCTTTGATTTTAATATATCATTTATCATTATTTGTTTGAATTTGACAAGAAAATGGAAACATCGTTCATGTGTATGTACGACCTACCATCTCCATGAACGGTGTAGTTCATTTTTCATAACTAAATTTTATGGATTAATATAAAGAAATATATTCTAAGAATATATTATATTTATATCATGTATAAAATTCTATAGATTATGTAACCATGATTAAATTAAGAGGAAAAAAATAGATCAAAAAATATATGAAAAAAAGCTAATTACCCGAAACATAAATTTAACATGGGATTGTCAATAAATGGTTTATAAAGGGAAATATGTAAATAATATAAGGTATAACATATGTAAGTGTGGTTATATAATATATTATTAACATAATTATATTTATTGTACTAGAATTTCAAGTGATTACGAAGGAATTCGTGAATTATGGTAATAGATTTATATCTCACTTTTTACTTATAAAAAACCGATGCCATATTCACAACCTATTTCATTTATGTGGTGTATATAATGAACATGAATTTATTTTATTATTATTATAAATATAATTATTGGTATTTAAATATACATTTTAGTATATCTCTTACCTGTGGTTTATGGTTAAAATGTTACCATATTAGTATGGATTGTTTTGCCTAAATTTTCTTTCTTTGATGCATATGTTATGTTATCCACCTATATTATTTTTATTATGTTTATATAAATCCCCATTAACATTTTATATATTGAATTTATTTTTACTCGTTAGTTTTTAAATTTCAATTAATTTTATTTCATCATAGGGATTACGGTTCAATGCTACGAAAGTTGTAAATATTCAATGTTACAATCTCATCATTTATCAAGATTGTTTATGATTATTATTCTAATGGTAAAAACATATGTTAAATCTATTAATAAAATCATAAATTTTTTTATAATATCATTATGAAATATGAATTCATCTTTTCTTATCATTTTACTATCTTTGTTAACTCTAGAGTTCAAAATGACTGTTATTAAGAAAAAACATCTTTTTACTCAAAAAATCATTTTTTCCAAAACCATTTTTGGAAAAAAAATCAAAATATTTTATGATTTAAAAGGTTTTTTTCAAATAACAAAGAATATTTTCTATAATAATTGTTTTAAATTATTTTTAAAACTTCCTCTATGTTTTTAAGTTTATTTTAGAATAAAATTATTTTGAAAAAATTTTATGTTTTAAAATGTTATTTTTCAAATGAAAGTTATTTTTCCTCAAATAAATGTTCCATGTGATATTTAGAAATTATTTTATAAATATAATAACATCATTTTATGTTACTTATTATTTATTGTGGTTTTTTATTTAATGATACCATTATTATTCTTGTGATGAATGGATTTTTTTTATGATGACATGATGTTTACTATAACATTCTTTGTTTTGAACCGAATGAAAAAACGCAGCAAATAAAAACTTTTCTGTTAACTGGGTAAGTCAGTTTTAAAACCTAGCATCAGATCTTTTATTTTTGATAGTTGACACTGTGATGTGACTTTTAAATAAATTTTATTAAATTAATTAGATTAAAATTAAAATGGGAAAAAATAAAATTTATGGTAAAAGCCTTATAAAACATTGGATTATTTTATGATATATTTTCAAGTTTTGAAGATGAGTCAGCGCGGAATTCTGAGACCCGTAGACTCTCAAAATTGACAGAATAAAAATATTAAATTTATTTTATTCATACGCAAGATTTTTTTTTAAATGGAATATCTCTCAGATGGTGTGTCGTATGGGGAATCTGAGACCACTATTTGGTCCAAAACACTGGGTTTACCTTAGAAAGGGTATAACCTTGATTCATTTCTGGTGTTTGGAAACCTCGCATGTGATAATACCTTTGTTTTTTTTAATTAATTAATTATTCCATTTTTATATAATAAATAATTATTTTCTCACAAACGGTGCATCGAAAAAGAAATATGAGACCACCGAAAGTTCAGGGACATGGGGTTTATCCTAGGTTAGGTATAACTTTTTTGAGGATCAGACGTTTTGTCAAATCACACCGGAATCTAATTTATTTGGGTTATAAATATTTTTGTTGGATAGTTAAGAATAATAATAATAATTTTATTATTATTATTATTATTATTATTTGTGTTGAAAATAACAAATATAAATTCTCTTCCAAAATCAATAAATTGTGTTGTGGTGTAAATAATAAATGAGCAATGTAATAAATGTTATATTATTAATTGTTTAAATTAAATACAAATGAGAAATCAATATTTATTTAATAACTGTTGTATTTTTACTAATAGTTTTTGTTTTAAAATTATTAATGGATTTATTAATAAGTCTTAATATATATTAATAGTTTTAATTATTTTAACATATCATCTTAATTCAAGGTGTGGAATTTTTTTTTAATCCAAGTCTTTAAAGTGACCCAGGGTATGTGCATGCGCACCCTATTGCGGGTCCTGGACAACTATTAAAATTAGTTAAATAATTTCTTAGAATTTATGTAAACTTTTACGTCACGTCGTAGAACAACGTTTGGGTTAAAAATAATTTAAAATAGATTAAAGTAATTTTAATTAATTTAATAGAAATGGAAAAGAAATAAAAATAATTTATAAAATTAATAGTGGGAATGGGTAAAATAGTAAAATAATTAAAAACAGGTCTTATCATTTTTTTAATTTTTCCATTATCTCCCATTTTATTTTATTTTATTTTATTTTCTTGTCTTTTTCCCTTATTCTTTTTTTCCTCTCCATTTTTTCTTTCTTTTCTTTCCACTCTTCCTCTCCTCCCCTCTCCTGTGCGTGGCACACCCCCTCTCCCTTTCCATTCATCACCCATTTTCTTCACTGTCAAGTGCGCAACGAACCTCTCGGTATAGCTTATCATATGCACCAAGAATCATTCTGTCCCATTCTCTATCCTTTACGAAGTTCACCACGGAAGGAATTTAACCTATTTTGGGGTTTTTCTAAAATCATTTGTTTTATTCTCTTTTAGGTCAAATCTAATCCTAATGAGGATCATAGGATCAGCTGTGACCATAATATAGGGCTTCTACTCTCTTTCCCTCCATTTCATTGTGATTTATAAAAAAACACATGGTTGTGTCATTCGTCGGTGCCTACCGACGCAGTGAAAATTCACCCAAAATTTTCCAATTTAATTGTTCTTCTTAATTGTTACATCCCTAATTATCATAAATTACATTTTTTAAATTGTTTCAACGTCGTCGAACACCCTATTGGGTGTGCCGACGTGGTCAGTATAAATATTGTTAGCCGAGATATTTAATTTATTTATCTTAATGTGTTGCGCAACCCATTTTTATAGTATTTAATTTAAATAATTAGTTTAGATTAATTATGAACATTTAATTTTTGATCTTTGATAGTTGTTTATGATGATTTATTTTTTATTAAAAAGTGTGTTTATCCTCATGTTTTTCTCAAACTATTTTTGTTGTGTTTAAATTTAATAATTAATTTAGATTAATTATGAACTTTTAATTGTTGGATATTTGGTAGTTGTTTGTGCTGAAATATTTATTTATTAAATGTGCATTTATCTTCCTATGTTGATGCAACATCTTACCTTTTTAAGACTATTGTGCTGTAATATGTAATTTATACAATGTGATGAACGAGTGTATCTGTTTAGTTTTAAGCTGTAATTTCATATACTTATTATGTCATATTCGATACTGAAAAAACATTAATTAAATTAATGGTGGGAAATGATGTTGTTCCCTTATTAAGGTCCACTCTTATACCCTCCATTCATTACTGGTTACCACTATGCGCTGGTGGGGGTGTCTTTGGCTTTCCCAAACCGAAACTTCCCCGATCTTTCTAATACTTATGAGTGATACTGGTTCCAAAAGGGACCATCAGGGATTGATCAATTGGTAATGTATCTACACCAACCTCATATGATTCTCGGACACCTTTTTTGAGATTGGAATAGACTCAAGGTAATTCCATGTCTCAAGCGATACTTGGTCTTTCAAAGATTTCCCTGGATGGGCTCTGTGGTATTGGATAAATTGAAGGATGTTTTGTAGCAATACCATCATGACGGTCTCAAACTCCAACTCTCAACTTGAAACCTTAATAATGATGTATTGAAGGTTTATATTAATGCCACTTTGAGCCTCTTGAGATTTTTGATATTTTCTGGTATGTTGAAGCACACCTGGTTAACACATGACTTATACCCCAAGTTAAAGAAACAGCTTGGGAGTATGAATCTTCCATGTTTTACCTTGCTTTTCCAGGATTTATATATATGCATATGTGTATTCTTCTTATAGTTACTCCTTTCAGACTTTTGGCTTAGACCAAAGTAGGTGATTAGTAATAGGTGTCGTTTGGAACCCGGGCCAAGTTATTTATTTCAAGGAACTTAATTAATTATATAAAATCATTATATAATTGCACACTTCATTTTATCATTTCTCCAAATGGAAAGGTTTAGACACCTTGGGTGCCGACCTACTAGGATTTTATCTCACACCCTGCTCGAGTGTTGCTGACACCCAAGAATATTACATGCTTGTAGGTATTGAAATAGGGAAGTGTGCGGCTTCCAATGCTTGATTGTTTTGTGCCACTTAGGATGGAAACTGGGGAAGAGAACCGAGACTTTCTTGTGATGTTACTGATTCTTTGTGTCTTTTCTTTTAGTTGATAGTATTCTTGAGTCGTTTTTTCCATAATTTCAATTTTTTCAGACATCGTGACATGACATCATTTTGTGGGAATTCGCACTTGAGTATTACTCAGTTCGATTATTTATATTTCTTCTGGTATAGTTCAATCCTTTATATGCTTCTATTATTTATTATTAATTGTCATTTACTTCTGTTGTGATAATACCTATTACCTATGATGGCATAGTCTCCCCCTTGGACACAAAAGGCCATCACTTCTAGTTGGCAGCCTCTGGCGTTAGGGAAGATGCACTTGAGGTTATGTAACCCACCGGTCCGGCCACCATCTTAGAGGTGATTCAGGCCTGGACATTACAAAGAGGTATAAGAGGTGGTGTTTTTTTCCATTATCTTACTATCTTGGGTTGGTAGACAGGAGACTAGGAATGTGTCAGTGGTTGGTGAATAGCCATGCCTGAGACTGATCACCCCATGTACGGGAAATGACTAAGTGGATAGGTTTGGGATTCGTGTTCATGCTTTTCGATATTACAATTGATATGATTTCACCTCGAGTGATTGGTGTAATTTCCACTTCTTGTGAATTTATGGAATTTATGATAATTTACCCTTGGCCTATTTAGGAAAGTATGAGACATTTCATGAATCATAATAGGTACATAGGAATTCATATTCCATGCATAGTGTCATTCCATGTTGTTGCATTTAGGTTACCTGTTGATTCAAATTGTGTACCTTGAATGTAATTCATGTCTTGTAATTATTTAACATGCCTTATTTGATACCATGTTTCAGTGAAATATTTATCATGCTATCCTATTTTCGTGTTTTCCTGTTTAATACCATGTCTACCTTGTATCATGATTCTCTGCCCATTGTCATGTATTTGTGATTAAAATGTTATGCTTATGTGATTACAACATGTCTCTCTATGTTGGCTTCTTGTAGTGATCTGCTAGCTTGTTTGTTATGTAATTGGTTGATTTGATAAAATTTATTGGTTGCCTTTGAATGGGATCCAAATGCCTAAAACTATTAAGTGTATAGTTTCTTATTAGTTTGATAGCCACCCATATATCTAGGTTGATATGTTTTTAGCATGTTATAATATCAAATGAGTTGGTTAACTACATAAAGGAACAACTAGGACCAATTAGGCTAGTTGATTCATGTTCCTTATGAGATAACCCGTTATGGGTGTTGTGACTCTTAATAATTAAGCAACTATTTTTTTGAGTTTTATTCTAATGAACCCAGGTCAGCTTAGTGGGGCCCTTGTAGGTCGCCTAATCTTCTTAAAAAGAATTTATGTGATAGACTTCCGTACTAAGGACGGGATGTCAGTTAATCTAAATGTTTTAAAATAGAGTTTTATAAAGCATTTATATTTTTTCCTTGAGGCATTGGTTAAAATCAAGTACCTCATGTTTTGTTTTGAAAAATGGTACTTAATGTTTGAGTAAATATTTTGATGATTAAAGATTAAATGTGATTAAATATAAAGGGATTATATATGGAACCTATAGCAATGTCCTCTGTTTAAGACCCTGTTATAAGAGTAGTTTGAGTATCTCCTTGAGTTGCTTTGGAATATAACCTTTTGAAAGTCAATGTACCTAGTCGGAAAACATTGCTTAAAATGAAACCCTTGTTTGAACGGGTGGTCATGTTTCCTTTGACTTTTTTTTGGGTCTTGAGCATTGGGTAATGGACATTTTTATTAGGTTAGGCATGCCTTAGGAATGGTCAGTTGCTACATATGTCATTCTACCCTCTCTTCTCCACAATAATGAATGACTTGGTACAACTTCCTCTCAGTTAAAAGTCATCTTGCTTCTGTATCACCTCAGGGTAGTATGCGTTCACGTATGCAGTGTCGTCGAGTTCTTAACATTGTGATGAACCGGTTGAGTTCAGTGCAATCGTCATGTCTAGAACTATTAAACACATTTTGAGTCATCTCCATAGTACAATGACTTCTGTGTTAAAGGAATCGTGTTTTTCTAATGCTCGGGATGACTTCTAGAGACTCGGGTTTTTTACACACTGGTCAGTTTGGTTGGGCTTTCATGCTAATTGTTTAAACTATTTCCTTTTGGTGATCTCCAAATCCACATCGTGTACTTTTCCTTAAGTGATGAGCATGTACCAGATCTTGACATCATCCTTGAATCACTAAGAGAGCATCAATCTAACACCATTCTAAAGCTTTAAATGTTATTGGGAATTTTTAGGGCAGTTTTCACTATGTTTCATATTGACGCTTCATTCTTATTAAAGCTTTGGTTAGTATTGAGTGACCCTTGGATTTTTGTGTAGGAATTCTTTGGATTTACTCTTGTACAACAACCATTTTATCTAACATGGTCGTCAGGTCGATGCCGCTCTGGGCTCAGTCAATGTTTGTTTATTGGCATCTTTCCATTGTTATAATGTCTCACTCATAAAAATGGTCTATGGAATACATTAGGTTAGTTCATTATATTCATGTTGTTCTAATCCAAGGTTACCCTAGACTTGTTGTCGGGCTCGGTGATGCCTAAATAAAGGAATGTCACCGGAGGTCATGTATGAAATTTGGTGTACGTGTTCATGGTAAATGCGAGGTACCTTTGGAGAATACATCACAGTTCAGTTCATAAAACCCTGGTCATCTAAGCCGAACATATTCTTAAATGGTTAACCAAAGTGGCTTGACTAGTTCTCTCTCTTTCTCAATGAAGCGGTCAGTGAAGGAACATTTTCTGACACGTCATCAGGTGAGAAATGTGCGGTTTTGGTCGACCAGAGCATTTCATAAAAATCTAGATCGACTTGGTATTTAAGGGAGATGGGGAATTAACCAATTTATTTGTTTTGGAAATCACGTGAGAAGCATCGTTAGAACGTTTAATGGCATGTCTTGTATGATTTCCGATGCAGGAAGGTTCCATGCCTCAGAAGTTGCCTCTTTCTAACTTTATAACCTAAGGTGGGAAGTAACTTTGGCTAGATGTTAATGAGACGATGACATGGTTGTGTCTCTAGATGAGCACGGTTAGATAGGTACTTTCTCATTATTTCAGATGGAAACTGAGAGTTAGATCAGATTGTAATAGCTTTTGTGCCATTTGTCTAACCAATGATTGAACGTGCATTGGGAATTTGGAGTCACAACACAACATTTTGTTTGAGACTTCATAACCATGTAGATTGGGTGGGAATAACATTGTTACCGAAGGCTTCTCAGGGATGATAAGTTCTACGGTGGGAATGTACTAATGTACCGTGTTTTAAACTGGATGAAAAATCACGAGAAATAAAATTTTTCTGTTAACTAGGAAGGTCGGTTTTAAAACCTAGCATCAGAACTATAATTTTCGATAGTTAACACTGTGATGTGTCTTTTAAATAAATTTTATTAATTTAATTATATTAAAATGGAAATGGAAATAAATTAAATTAAGGGTAAAATCCTTATTAAAAATTTGGAATATGTTATGACGTATTTTCAGAGTATGACGGTGATTCAGTGCGGGATTTTGAGACCCATAGACTCTCGGTGTTGATATAATAAATAAATTATATTTATTTTATTCATATACCTGTGTGTTTCTTTTAAAAAATTAAATAAATCTCAAATGAGGTGTTGTAGGAGAAATCGGATACCACCATTAGGTCCAAAATGTCAGTTTTACCCTAGGAAACGTATAACCTTGATTCGCTTTGGGTGTTTGGAAACCTTTTTTGTGATAATACCCTCATTTTTAAATAATTAATTTTTCCATTTTTATATAGTAAATAATTATTTTCTCACAAACGGTGCGCCGAATGAGAAATATGAGACCACTGATAGTTTCAGGATGTGGGGTTTACCCAAGGTAGGGTATAACTTTTGTGAGGATCAGACATTTTGTCAAATCGCATTCGAATCTAATTTATTTGGGTTATAAATATTTTTGTTGGATAGTTAAAAATAATAATAATAATTTTATTATTAATATTATTATTTTCATTGAAGATAAAAAAATTCCCTTCCCCAATTAATAAATTTTGTTGTGGTTTAAATAATAATTGATCAATTTAATAAATTTTATATTATTAATTGTTCCAATTAAATACAAATCAGCAATCAATATTTATTTATTCATCGTTGTCTTTTTTTAATAGTCATTGTTTTTAAATTATTAATGGTGTCATTAATAATCTTACTAAATAATAATTTTACTCATTTTAACATATCGACTTAAATAAAGGTGTGGAATTTTATGTTTTAAATCCATATCTTTAAAGTGACCCAGGGCATGTGCATATGCACCCTGTTTCATGTCCCGAAAATCTATTAAAATTAATTAAAAAATTGCTTGGAATTAATGTAAAATATTACGTCGCATCCTAACTCAGCGTTTGCGTTAAAAATAATTTTAAAAGGATTAAATTAATTTTAAAAAAATTTAAAATATGAGGAAAAGTAATGAAAAAAATTATAAAATTATAAATGGGAATGAGGGAAATAGTAAAATAATTAAAAATGGTTCTAACAATTTTTATTGTTTTTTATTTTTATTTTTCTTTACCTCCCCTTTTATTTTATTTTATTTTTCTTTTTCCCTAATTCTTTTTTTTCTTTCCTTTTTTTCTTTCCTTTCTTTCCTCTCATCTTCTCCTCCCCTCTCCTATGCATGATGCACCCCCTCTCCCTATGTAGTGCGTACCACCTTGCTCCCTCTTCAGAAGATCATCACGCCTCCCTTTTTCGCCTGTTTTCTCTGTCGTCTGGTGCACTGCGAACCTCTCGTTAAGGATTAGCCAACGCACCGAGAATCGGATGGTCTCATTCTTTATCCTTTGTGCAGTTCACCGTGAAAAGAATTTACCCTATTTTGGGGTTTTTCTGAAATCATCTGTTTTCTTCCGTTTTAGGTAAAATCAAAGCCTACTGTAGATGATAGGATCATCTAAGACCATAAGGTAGGGAGTCTACACTCTTTCCCTCTGTTTTTTTGCAATTTATAAAAACACACGGTTGTGTCATTCATCGGTGTCTACTGACGTTGTGCAAATTCATCCAATTTTTTCAATTTAATTGTTATGCTTAATATTTGAAGCCCTAATTATCATAAATTAAAATTTTAGTTTTTTTTAATGTGGTCAGACACCCCATTGGGTGTTTCGATGTGCTCGGTATAAATTCCATTTGCTGAGACATTTAATTTAATTATCTTCATGTGTTGTGCAGTCCATTTTTGTTTTATTTAATTTAAATAATTAGTTTAAATTAATTATAAACCTTGAATTGTTGATCTTTGGTATTTTTTTGTGCTTATTTATTTATTATTAAAAAGGTTCTTTATCTACTAGTGTTGCACAACTTATTTTTGTTGTGTTTAATTTAAATAATTAATTTAGATTAATTATGATCTTTTAATTTTTGGATCTTTGATAGTTGTTTGTGCTGAATTATTTATTTATTAAAAGTGAATTTATCTACTTATGTTGATGTGGTATCTTAACTTGTCAAGATTGTTGTGCAATATTTATTTTATACATTGTGATAAATGGGTGCATCTGTTTAGTTTTCTAGATGCAATTTCATATGCTTATTATATCATATCTACTGTTGGGAAAACTTTAATTAAATTCAGGGTGGTGAAATGAGGAGGGTCATGTATTAATTTCCATGATTAGACACTATGTTCCTGACTGGTTACCACTATGCGATGGGGGGCGATGTCTTTGTCTTTTCCAGACTAAGACTTCCTCAGTATTTCTAATACTTATGAGTGATACCAGTTCAAAAAATGGCCCATTAGGGACAGATCCATTGGAAATTTGGCTAAGCCAGTCTTAGATGATGCTAGACCCATTTTGCGAGATCAAGAGGGACTCAGGGTAAATCCATGCCTGAAGCAATACTTGGTCTTTCAAAAGGTTGCCTTAGATGGGCTCAGTGGTATTGGATAAATTGAAGGATGTTCCATAGAGATACCTTCAGGATGGGCTCTGACTCCAACTCTCAACTTGTACCCTTAAAAATTATGCATTGAAGGTTTATATTAATTCCTCTTTAAGCCTCTTGAGGTTTTTGATATATTATGGTATATTGAAGCACACCTAGTTGACACATGACTTTGACCCCAAGTTAAAGAACAAGTTCAGGGGTATGCCTTTTCCCTATTTTACCCTACTTTTCCCGGATTTATATATATGGATATGTGTATTCATTTTATAGGTACTACTTTTAGACTTCCAGCTTATGCTGAAGTTGGTGATTAGGCACGGGTGCCGTTTAGAACCCAGGCCGAGTTATTTATTTCATGGAACGTAATTATTTATCTGAAATTGTTATATAATAGAACACTTTATCTTATCATTGCACTAAATAGAATGGTTTAGAAATCTTGGTTGCCAAACTACTGGTATTTGATCTCACACCGTACACGGGAGTCGATGACACCCGAGAATATTACTTTATTTCTGGTATTGACAAATGGAAGTGTGTTTCTTTCGATGCTTGATTGTTTAGTGCCGCTTAGGATGAAGACTGGGGCACAGGACCGAGACTTGTTCGTGATGCAGTTGTTGCTTTGTGTATTTTCTTTTAGTTGATATTATTCTTGAGTTCTATTTTCCATACTTTCAGTTTATATAGACATCGTGACATGACATCATTTTGTGAGCATCCACACTTGAGAATTATTCAGTTGGATTATTTATATTCCTTCTGTTGTAGTTTACACATTTATATGCTTCTAATATTTATTATTTAATTTTTGTTACTTCCACTGGGATATTACACATTACCTATGAGGTAATAGTCTCTCCCACAGACACAAAAAGGCCCTCAGTGTTAGTCGGAAGCCTCTGGTGTTTTGGGAGTTGTGCTTGAGATCATGAAACCCATCGATCCGGCCACCGTCTTAGAGGTGATCCGGGTCAGGACGTTACATTTACAATTCCCATTTCTATTCCATGGGTTATACCATGATAAAATTATTATGAAACTATATTCTTCTTCCTTTTTTATGCTATGATTAAATGGTTAAATGATTAGAAAACCTATCGATTTTCTATGTGTTTTAATATGATGAAATATTTATGAAACCAATTTTATTTAATGATTTATGATATGTTGAATATTTTATGATATTTTATATACATATTTATGATTTTCATTATGTGATGGGTATGTAAACTTTCTCCCTCCAATGAATTGGATAATGATAAATGTTATACGATATCCGAGGGTAAATAGGTCATTATCCCAAGCCCAAAATGGAGGGTACATGGGTGGATAACCTAAGCTTGAAAGGTAAGGTACATGGGTTGTTATCCCATGCCCAAAAGAGGGTACACAAGATGTCAATCTAAGCCCTATGTAGGTAAATTAGTGTCAATCCCAAGCCTAACATGTTATAAATTAATTGATGGGTATCCTTGGAATAATATTTTTTTTGATTTTATGAATTGAAAAAAACTATGTCTTAATAAAATTTTATTCTCTCATGGATTATGTTCTTTGATTCACTTATGATTCATGTCATATGAACTACCAATCATTATGTCATGACTCATGTTTATGATCAATGATAGGTTGGGTATGAACTTCTTAAGTTATTTTCATTATCATAATATATTATTATTATCTTATTAATTTATATGATCATATATTGATATCTCTTCTGTTTACCATTTTTGAGAATCTGATCCCACCCCTTCTTATGTTTCCTTTCCCTAGGTGACGAAGAAAGATTTTATTTAGGGTATGTTAATAAATAGTACTAAATGGGATGATATTTCTAGAAAACATTAATGATATTTAAAAATATTAGAATATTTTTTACACTTTTCCAAAGGCAGTAAAATATTACTATCTGTATGCATTTGTTTTTGTGATGCAATGAATATTTTTATAGACCCTGAATCCAGAATCCCAAAGCCGATGCCATTCATTATTAAATTGGCCTAGATATAAGAGATGACAACCCAATAGATAGAATAATTTAGTAGTATTGGTAAACTAGATACATTCTAAAAATTCAAATTTCATTTTAAACGTAAAATACAAAATTATTTTATTGGATAAAAACATTATACCCCTTAGAAAAAAACATCATATCAATCATAATAATATTCTTGGACACCTCGGGAAAAATAAAACATAAGGAAGGGGTCATATCAAATTATTATTACGGGCTAAGTAAAATGTAAGATAATTTGACTCAATAAGAATAATTAAAATGGAAATCTAAATAACTAAGCACACAAATTCTAATAAATTAATAAAATGGGAATGAAATTAATGCATATATTTTATCTTATTGAAAATCCTCTAGATAATGATAATTGAATACTGAATGTAGGGAATTATTAATTATTGGATGTCATGTATCTCGCTCATAAACCACTTCTGAAAAGACCATTCACAAGAAATTTTAATCATTATGGGTAAAAAAAATTAATTTAGACACATTTGTCACCTCATGGGACTACCTATGAATCGATGGGATTTTTTATATAGGATCATTACCCTTTCTTTCACATCCTAAACATTTATTATATATCGAATAATCGATTTAGAAATTTATTTTTGAATCAAAGTGTACCATACCACTTTGAAACATTTGAATCATAATCCCCAAGATGGAATAACAATTAAAAAGATAGTAAATATCCTGATAATGATATGAAATATTAAATGGGTTGTATATACACCTCATAAAATAATTTGGGTGTATGACATCAAAATATGCCTCATGAATGAAGATTAAGACGAAGTCCCCTACAAAGATAATTTCATTAATCAAATAGATTGATTATGTATATTCTTTTGAAATTAAGATAAGGCAAGTGGAAATACAATATGAGATAAAAAAAATTAACATCACACACAAACTTATCATTACATAATCAAGTAAATAAAATTTTAACCCCATGAATGAAAAATGAGTTAAGAAATCCCTTACCACTTCTAATCAGTCGAATCGTATGACCTATAAAAGTAATAATTAATAAATGAAACATTTAATACTAGGATGTTAATAATATTAGTGATATGATAATTCAAATGTTAGTATAAATATACCACACAGATGAAATAAATAGGGAATAAGGCATATGTATCATAGAAGTAAGAGTGAGATGAGAAAACCTTTACCCCACACTTCCCTTGAGTGTGACGTACTATAAAATCTGGTATAATGGTTTAAATAATGTTATTAACTCGTTCAATAACTATATTAATATTTATAATACATTATATGATCCTTCTAGTACATTTTTTGACCCATTCACTAATAACATTTCATTATTTTCATGGTTTCAGGTTCCTTCATTTCATGGTTTCATGGTCATTTCATTTCTGTAAAATTATTAATATTATTGTAAAAAGGGATTAAAACTAAAAAAGTGGAATGAAATTGTATTAATTCACTTAATTATTTTTAAATAGCCCCATATATCATTTTTAAATCCAGTATTAGTGTGATTTATAGGATAAAATGTTATTGATAATTGTTTAGTTAATTTTGGCATTTTTTACGAACATTAACAACTAGTTTCATTTTATTTACTATTATGAGTATATATTAGTTATATAATATGAAATAGGATTTAATTTACCTATTAAAATATTATTTAACCAGAAAATTAGTTTTATCACTATCCATGATGGAGTTAATGAAAAAATAATAAAATAATTTTTCTTGAAGACGATTAACCATCATAATTTGGATAATAGTTTCGTTTCTTTGTATAGAAGGAGGTACTAAAAGGAATGGATATAATATATTACATTAGAAACATAAAATTTTATTATTTATATGTCTCTTAAATTATTATTATTTTATGGATGAATGTGGTGGGAATAATTTAGAAAAAGAAATGAAATTAAGAGAGGTGTTTTGAGAAAATTACTTCTTGAACATCACATCTTTGGAGGACACATTGACATCCTTATATTTGGTATTTTATAGATAAAATTAGAACAATAAAATGAGTAGAGTAAGGAGGATAATTTTATACAGATATTTGATTATATTTATGTTTTTTGGGTTGAAATGGGTTGGTGAGGGATTGAATTTACATTTTAGGAGAGGTGGGTTTATGTGATTAAAATAATGATTATTTTATAATTAAAACCAACCACATTGAGGTGGAATTAATTTCAATGAATTATAATTTCTATTAATGTTGTGTATGGTATTTAGGATTTATAAATACCTCAACCAACCATTAAATGTTGCAATTTTTAGTCATGTTAATATTTTACCTTTTAACTTTAACCCTTGTCACTATTTTACCAATACCGTGGTTAATAAGTTTTTTACCATGGTAAATTTTGTTATAACTAAAAATTTAATTTACCTTAAAATATATTTTGGACATTATGATTAAAAATATGGAATCTATTTTATGAAATTATATTCACATAATTGTAAAATTTATATTTAAAATTAATCTCATAGATACAACAAAAAAGCATGTTTTTAAGTGAAAAGTTCAAATGGTTTAAAACTTTTTATATACAATTTCAATGTGAAATGGATTCCAATGAAATAAATTTGATATATTCATGTTTAATTTATATAAATTTACTTTATTATAAATTAAGAACAAAATTTAACTTTATAAATAAATTAGATGGAAAATTAGTTTTTTATTAAAATTTATTATTTTTCATTATTCATCAAAAATTTAAACTTCTTTGAAAAATAAAAAAAATTACCCTAAGATAATTTTGATATTAAAAGTTAATAATAAAATTTATTTTGTAAAATAAAACTTAGAAAAGTTTCATAATTTATATTTAAAACAGGTCCACCATCAAAAGGCAGAAAAATGGCCTTTGTGAAAAATATATCTTTTCTATCCATAAAAATGGATTTATTATTATATTAAGACTATAAAACATGTTGAATGAATTTAAAAACATTATTATAAATATATAACATATAATTTTAATTAATATATCTCACTAATGGTGATTAATTTAATTTATTATTAAAAAATTCCATTGTGGGCATAGAAATAGTTTTTTTATAAAAACACTTCCTTTATATTCAATTGGATGTAATTTTCATTTTAATAAATTAGTAATTAATGAATTTATTTTATAAACATGTGTAAAATATTTTTTCATTTAAACATCTAGGTGATAGATGTTGTATTAAAACAATAATATTTAATTATATATTGGGGTTCATTTATGTTCGTAAGCAATCAAATAGATTAAAAAGAGACATATCAAAAAATATTGGGCTCTTAAATTCTCTCCTCATCCAATAAATTTCATCATCCAAATATGAAATTTTTATTCATAAATTAATGGTTGATACTAGAAAATACCTTTGTGGGAATACCACATCATTAATCGGGTTAATAAAATGTCCCCTTATTAAGAGGAAAAGGGAAATGCGAAAGTCACCACAAAATTAGGCTTTAAAATAGGAGAATGTAATTGGGAAGTAAAAACTAAGGAATAAAATATAAATCAAACTATCAAGTTATAATGTACATTGATAGAGAACATGGTCATTAGAAATTGTTCCATAAAAAATCGTAGATCTATTATGGGTTAAAGAGGCCATTGATTTATCGATAAGAAAATTAAACAAATAACATATTTTTCCAAAGTTATTTCTTAAAGATGGAAGAATATTTTATTATCCAGATTAGAACCTGAGAAAACAAAATTACTTGATTTATTTCCATTTCATAATCATAATCTTATCATTTGTTTAGTATTTGATCTATTTTTTACTTCATATCGTATGTAATAAATAGATATTCAATTTGAAATTTTCATACGTGAAGTACTTTAATGAATCATAAGATCCAAAAGTATTTCCTTAAGTATTTAAATATTTACTGAAATCCAAATGGTTATCACATGATATCAAAAAACAATAATATAAAAAGTTCAACATAATCCATTACATAAGTAGTTATTCTTAATAATAATTAAAAATATATTTTTCAGAATTAAAAGACCAACAATTTAGAAGGAAGGTCGTTGAATTTCTAAAATAAACATAATATTAGATTATAAAAACTAGATAATGTAACACTTAATGTAACATACCAAATATATGAATACCTTTATCACCTTAAAACCTTAATGAAAACATGCATTTTTCTAATAATAAAATCTCAGGTATATTTTTTAAATCAAAACACGTAGTATACCTAGTAATGAAAACATAAACCATAAAATCACTAACCACATTCATAGTCCCCAATACTATCCAATAATCATCTCTTTTTTATTATTTTCTAAAAATAAATAATATATTAAGGGTTATCTTCACCAAATCATGTGTTTTCTAAAAGATCAACTTGAAAAAGAAACTTCTATTTATTACCAGAACTATTCATCACATGATTCCAAATCCATAAGAAGATGTATTGTAGTATAATCCTTATACATTTTACAATTATTATGATGAAAACATCATAAATAGAATAATTTTATAGAATATTTTATGGATCCAAATTCAAAATCATATTAATCAATAAATATTTGTTGTATTAATAGCATAATATTGACCTTGTCCCCTTAGCTTATTCTTATTTATATTCCCTTTATGCTTGAAGAATTTATTTATGTATTACCACATTTTAATAAAATTCAAAACACTGAATATTATCCTTTTTCTTTCCAACCTTTGCATTCTTCTTCTTGGTGAGCCTTTTCTATGAAATTATCACTATCTACCAATCTTTTCAAGAATTTTTCAGGGTTGATTTTCAACATTTATTAGTTGTGGAAAAATCGTACTTTCCTTTATTCCCATTATCCTTGATTTTTTATGCCACCATCTTCAACTCTTACTTCCTAGTGAATCTATATTTCTGGGATAATTCTTTCTCCATATTTATTTCACATAGAACTATTTTATCATATGGTGAAAAATTTGTGAAGAAAATTACCTTGAGATACATGTCTTGATACCTTTAATGAAATGGTAAATATAGAATTTTGTTTCACATATGTAATCCATAGCATAACTTTTAATCCTTTTAATTTTATCTTCATACTATGCAACACATTCGTCCACCCTTTTATTTAAACTAATGAACTTTCTCTTCATCTCAGTTTTTTCTCATGAGTGAAATAATTTTTAAATAATGTCTCCTTAAATGATTTCTATTACATGAGTTATATTTCTTATTCCTCTATATTATTCTAGGTCAATGAACACCATTGAGAAAATACACTTCAAGGGTATCCTTTTACTTTTCATTTCATCCCAATGCTAGAAATAGCTTTCCAAGGGACTTGAACCATTTATCAGCTACCATTGGATTAGTAGTCCTAATAAAATATGGGGGATTCTACTACATGAAATTATCTAACATAGGTGTATTAGGGTTATTCATCGTGATCTTAGTAAGATGTACTAATATGGACATAACATTCTTAGTTCAAATAATAGAATTATTGGATTCTTCCAGAGGGAAATATCTATATTTGTCACAAATATGAACACCATTCTTAATTCCATTTCCATTTATAAATAATGTAATATACTAGATTAGCTCATAAAATTATGAACATTTTGTAATTATAAATATTGTGTAATATAAATTCAATGATTTATCCATAACTTATTTAATAATCATAAACAGGTGTTCATTGTGTTGTTCTTATATAATTTTCCTCAGTCTATCATAGGGTTATGTTCCCTAATATATGTTTTCAAAAGTCTAGTTTTCATGATTTATACTGAAACAACTCTGATACCAGCTATAAATACATCGACTCTAGTATTTCTATGTCGATCCCATTCTTTGTTAAATTGGCATATATACAAAGAATTACATCCCAATTGACCAAATAGTTTTGTAGTCTTGGTAAAATGCTTACATATTTAAAATTGAAATTATAATTCAAACATAAAATAAAAAGTGTTTTCATTTATAACACCATTATCCCCCTCAAAATACCCCCATATTTCAATCATAATAAGCTTCTAGGAAATGTTGGGGAAAATAAAACATAAAAAAGGGATGAGCCCAAATGCTTAGTAAGGGTTAAGTACAACAAAATATAATTTGAGTCAATAAGTATAGTAAACATGGAATGGTAAATAACTGATCATTCACATTCCATTTAATAAAAAAAGTGTGAATGAAATGAATCCATAATATTTTTCATAATTAAAAATCCTATAGATGATGATGACTGACAACTAATTGAAGGGAATGCTTAATTGTTGGATGTCATGTATATCCAACATAAACCACTACCATAAAGAACTTTTTCAAGATGGATTTATCATTATGGGTAAGAAACCATTTAATTTTACCACATAATTCACCTCTCGATACTACCGATGTATCAAGGGGATTTTCAATATACGGTCCTCACCCATTCTTGGATGTCCCAGTCATTCTTTATATATCGAATAATTGATTTAGAAAGAAATTTTAAAATAATAGTTCCCCATACCCCTTTCAAAATTTGACTCATAATCCTCATAATGGATTAGAATTAAAAAAACCTTAAATAACATGATAATGATATGATATATCAAAGGGTCTATGTATAAACCTCATAAAATTAGGTGGGTGTATATCTAAAAAATATGCCTCAAGGAAAGGAGATTAAGACAATGTCCCTTACAAAGATCATTTCATTAATGAGATGGGTCTAATATTTATATTATCTATTAATAAATATAAATTAAGTGGAAATAAAATATGATATAATCAAAATTAATTTCACACAAAACCTTATAATGACAAAATAATTTAAGTATAACCTAATGAATGAAAATTGAGTTATGAAATCCATTACCTCTTCAAAACCATAAAATAATATGCCCCATAGAAGTAATAAATATAAAATTAAATATTTAATACCATGAAGATAATGAGATTAATGATATTATATTTTACAGGGATGTATATATACATCACACACACAAAAATTAGTTGTTAACAAGACATATATCTCGCAAAAGTATAAGTGAGATGAAAAAAACCCTTACCTCATGTTTCCATTTAGAGTCAAGTACTATAAACTAATGTATAATGGTTTAAATAATTTTATTAACTCAATATGGAACTATATTCTTGTTTTTTATATCTTATATTATACTTTTATGACCTATTTTGACACATTCATTAATAATATTTAATTATTTTCTTGGTTTCGAGTGTGTTCGTTTCATGGTTTCATGATTTCTTCATTTGTGTAAAATTACGGACATTATTATAAAATGGGACTAAAATATAAAAAGTGTAATTAAATAGTATTAATTCACTTCTATAAATTTAAATGGTCCAATATATCATTTTTATTTCTTGTATGAGGATAATTCATTTGTTAAAATGTTAATGATACTAGTTTCATTTTATTTACTATTATGAGTATATATTATTTATAGAACATGAAAAAGGTTATAATATAATAATTAAAATATTATATTACATTAATAATAGTTTTCTGACCTTCCATGATGGTGGTAATTTAAAACTAACAAAATAATTATTCAGAGATACAATTAACCGATATAAATGTACAATAGTTTCGTTTCTTTGAATTAGAAGAGGTAATAAAAGGGATGAATATAAGATATTACATTAGAAACAGAAAATTATTATATTAACATAATTTTTTAATTTTTATTCCTTGATGGATTATATAGAATAGGATAAAGTATAAAAAAATGAAATTAAGAGAGGTGTTTTGAGAAAATCACCTCCTGAATATCATCTCATTAGTGAACCACTTGAGGACTTTATATTTGGTATTTTGGTGAGACAAGTAGAAAATTGAAGTGGGAATATTTATTAGTAGTTGTTTGGGAAGATATATTTGTGTCATCAAGTCTTGTGGGTCGAAATGGGGTTGTGAGAGATGGTATTTATACTTGAGGAGAGGTGGGTTTGGGTGACTAAAATAATGTTTATTTTGTAATTGAAGCTAACCACATAGAGGTGGAATTAATTTAAATGAATTATATTGTTATTTATTGTTGTTTAGGATGTTTAGGGTCTATAAATACCTCAAAAAACCATTAAATTCTTTAATTTTTTGGTATGATAAGATTTTATGTTTTAACATCAACCCTTATCGCTATTTTTTCTATACTACAATAAATATTTTTTTCCAGGGTGAATTTTTATACCAAAAAAAGAAAATGACCATAAAAAATAATCTATATCTTATTATTCCAAATATTTAATCCATTTTACCAAATTCATTTAATATAATTAGACAAATTATTTTTAAAATTAATCCCCCAAACTCAATGAAAAAGCATATTTTTTTTAAAGTGAAAAATTCAAACATTTGAAATGTTTTTGTATCCAATTTCAATGTGAAATTTATTATAGTGAAATAAATTGTATTTATTTATGGATAATTGATCTAATTATACATTTAAAACAATTTAAAACATAATCTTACTATGTAATTATGTTAGAAAAAAAAGTAGTTCTTAATTAAAATTCAGCATTTTTCACAATTCATTAAAAAATGAATCTTATCTGAAAAATACCAAACTTTTACCATATGATAATATTGATATTAAGATTTAAAAAATTAACTTTATTTTTTCAAATAAAACTTATAATTTTGTTAAAATGTATATTTAAAATAGGTTTGTTATCAAAAGGCCGCAAACCCTCCTTTCAGAAAAATATAGTTTTTTTAAACTTAAAACTGGAATTACTTTTATATTACGACTATGAAACACATTGAATAAATTTTAAAAAAATTTAATGAATAGATAAAATATAAATTTAATTAATATCTTCCACTAAAATATATTAATTTAATTTGTTAATATAAAATTCCACTATGGGCATTAAATATTTTTATAAAAACACTTTCTTTAAGTTCAATTAGATGTTATTTTCATATATAATTAATTGGTAATCAATAAAGTTACATTAAAAAATTGGTTAAATTTAATTTTCATAATTTAGTTAATGTCATTAATTGTTCCAATTCCATTAGATAGGTGATAACTGTTCTGTTAATATAATAATAATTAATAGTGTATCATGGTTCATTTAATCTCATAAGCTATCGAAGTGATTAAAAAGGGATATATAATTAAATATTTGGGTATTACAATATTTATAAAAAAATATGTAATATAAATATATTATAATCCTAGGTTTTTATAGTTGTTATCAAGGAAATGGTTTAATTTACCTTTTGAAATAAGGATGAATAAAATTTGTGAGATCCCTAGGGATATTTCTAAGGAAATTTCTAAGGATGTATATAAGGATTAGTATAAGGAAGAGTCAATGTTTATAAAAATGTCCTAGAATTTTGGTAATGTATATAGATAGTCATTTTCAAGAAATTACATCCCTTTATAGATACTACAAGTGTATGTGGATCTGATCCAGATGTACTAAAGTGTAACAACCTTGAAAACACCAAAATTAAGATAGACTCGATCAGGAACTAGTGCTTGAAAACATGCCTTACTACAAACATTGTTTGACACTCTGAGGGGATATGATTTGGAAATTAACAATATCTTTATAAACCATCTTGAATTAATTAAATATATGAGGACTTGGAATAATCTACGATAAACCCAATGTGTCATTGATTTGTAAGAAGGTTTTATGAGTTTTACATCTATTATGTTATTTTTAATGATGATGTGGTTTCCACATTGATTAGTGTTTCTCACAATATGATTTTTTGTTTTAGTAAATGGAGGGAACTTGAAGGACATAGGTTAAAATTGAATGTGGTGAAACATTTGGTGATGTGAATACAAATGGGTTGATATCTAAAGTAAATGATATTGTGATTATTATTAATATGTTATCACCAAACATGATTTAAAATGTGAAACCTAACCATATCATTGATTCACTAAAGAAGATAAGGGTGGAGTTAATTGAGAGTTTAGTTAATGGAGACCATAGAGTAAAGAAGATCTAGTTTCCTCTATGTTAGGAATGTGGGAAATGATCCTTCAAATAAATGTCTCAGAGGGGTTGGAAGATGTATTGAGTGTGGAAAAGAAGGACACAAAGCAATTAATTATAATGTAAAAATTAAAATTTCAATCAATTAAATGGATTAGATTAATTGTCTTCCTAAGGTATCATTAACTTTGGAATTTTATTAATGTTTAAGGAGTGGGATATATGCAAATAGATTTCCAAAGTGGAAAGTTCATGAATTTAATCAGCAAGGTTGTACGAGTAATGGTTTTGATATTGACGATGAAGAGACTATGGATGAAATATAAAATGAAATTGGTATTAAGGAATATGATGATAAAGCCTAGTTTTTGGTTTGATATGGATGTGTGATGATTCATATAATTATGTATTGGAATTCAAGAAATAAGAAATATATAATGATTGTTCAAGTATAAGTTTTTCATTAAGTATTTTCAAAATTATGTTGAATGATGCTGATGAATAATAAAATTTATTTCATAGGAAGGTTATATTTTGGGTCAAACACATTTTTAAAGTGATCTAACCCTTAATATTTTCCAAATGTTATGAAAATGGTGTTTATTTTGGAGAAATATATTATCCACGTGAATAAATTTTTTCTGACATTATTAGTGACCTTGTAACAAATTAAGGATTTGTGTAAAATTGGTTTATTCTACCATTTATGGAGATTAAAACAATATTTGATTTGTGTAATATGTACAATAATATTTTTTCAGTTAAGTAGAGAATTCATGTTTTAAATAAGGTTTTATGATAAATCAGGTTATTACCTTGTTTTATGAGAATACACGATGAAGGTATTCACATGTTTGTTATCGGAAAATCAATAGCCACTTTAAGCTATATACAGAATAATGATCTGGTAATTTTTGAAATTGAATTACCTTATTTCTAAAGATTTTTATTTGATTCTTTTGGATGGGTTATAAGGATAACCATTTATGGAATGGTTAATGTTTAAATTTGGATGAGGCTTTAGACATTAATGTGTTACTTAACTATATTAATATTTATCCATATTGGATAACCTATGCTTACCATTTTGTTGTGATTATAACTAAAGATATACAGAATGAATTATCATTCTATTTCTGGATTTTATGATAGATTAGTGCTTTTGGCACAAAAAATTCTCCATTATTTCTTATTAAAAGAGATGTAGTGGAAATTTATCAAGGAACAACCAATGGTTGATATTGTACTAATTAAATGGAATGATCTTAGGAAATTATATATTCCCATTAAAAATATTAAATGTAGGAAAAGGATATTTAAATAAAATTTATTTCATTTATAATCATTTTTGATGATATCAGTGACAATTTTTAGACCAATTTGGTTTATTATTTTATAGACATTAACCTTCATGGGATCACCCAATTTATTATGAACAGTGAACATTGATCTTTATCAATATCTATAATTATTTACACTTTTTCCCATGTCCAAATCTTCACATCCCACCAATGTTATCCTAAATAGAAAACAACTTACGAGTTACTTTGGGTAACTCTAATGTTTCAATCATTCCCTTTTTAAAGAATGTTTAATTATTAATTTCTATTAAGTTCGATTTTGTGAATGAATTTTAAAATTTGGATCCTTTATGACCGAGATGAATTTTAATGGTGACATTAATTTTAAGGGGGGTGCAATGTAATGTCCCATGATTTTGTGAGATAATTTTTTTTCAAAAGAATTTAACCTTTTTGATGTTTTTCATAATACACAACAATAAGTTTATATTGACTTATGGTAAAAAAGGTGTTTGGATTTTTTTACACATGATATTGTTTTTATCATCTGTTATGCGTAATAATATGCTTTTATTCTATTACACACAATACCAAATTTATCTTTTGTTATACGCAACACCGCATTTAAATGAAACATGACATACTATTGAAATATTATTATATGATAGTTATCAACCAACTATCAGAATTATAGGTATCAACAGGATTAAATAAATCATGAAAATATATGGTTTACACATTTATATATAATTATTTATTTGGTAACCAATTATCTAGAAATAAAAATAAATACCTTTTGAAAATAAAGTAGATCATTTTATTAAATCTATTTTTATGAACATAAACTCATTTTACCTAAATGAATTTAATTAATCACATTTGATGAATGAATTTAATTAAATTTATATATAATATATTTAATAAAATATTTTAAATTCGTATTATGTGTTTTTTGGATAAGATATAAGAATAAATGCTATTTTATGCTTAAAAAAATATTTTTCTAAAAAACTATTTTTTCACCTTTTTTATGGAACATTTATTTTAAAACTAATTGTTGAAAATTTTATAAACATTATTTGAAAAAATATAATTTATTTTTTAAATGTTCATATCATTTTTAGGGATAATTCTTCTTATTTTTCTTAAATGTTTCATTTTTCGATGAATCGTGAAAAATACTGAATTCTAATTGAAAACTGCCTTTATATTTAACTTGCTTACAAAGTTATATTATATTTTAAATTTATTTTGGTGTATCTCTTTTAAATTTTACATCGATTAATCTAATTTATTTTATTTTAATCAGTTTCATATATAATTTTGATTTAAAATATTCTTAAGCTTTGGAACATTTTATCTTTAAAAGCTCGCATTTTCATCATGTCTCCAGGATTAATTTTAAAATAACATTTTTCTATTATTTTAATTTGATGTGGAAAATTGGATTACATATTTTTAATTATAATAATTCTTATTATCTAAAAATGTGAAATTAATTTTTTATCCGAAAGAGTAGTGAATGGAGTAAAAATTATCTACTATAATTAATGTTAAAATGGGTTTACTGGGGGCGAAACTAAAAAGATAAGGGTTAAAATTACCAATAAACTTGTCTAAAAACTAATTTATATACATAATTATATCATTAAAACTATAAATGTCTCTAATTATCATTTTATACCCTTTTTACATTTGAAACCCATGAGAGCACTTAAATCTTTTAAAAAATACCACGTGTTTCCTCTCCCCCTATAATAAAAGTCTGTACCTATCCTATCATTTTTAAACCATAAAATCCTTTTGGATCAGCCATTACATGACCAAATATCTTCCCAAAATCCCTTACATATTCATAGAAACTATAGTTTAAAAAAAAATAGATCCGAGGAAGGATTTTAGTGAAAAACTAAGTAGGATAACCGAAGAAGAGGTAATGTTCATCAACAAGCATTTTTAATTTATTATTTCACCTTCATAAATTATTTATATCAATATTATATAATAAAATAAATATAATAAATATAATGATATATTTTATGTTAATTTAATGACCTAAAAAAATCTCCACTTCCAGGAAATGGGTTTAAAAAATCATCATTCGTGCGCAAAACAGTCTACCGCCTCACGAACCGATGTCATCTGTTTCTCCATTACCACCACTTGAGGATGGAAATAACGATGTATTTAATATTTATATATAATATATATTATATTTATGATGTTATTATAATTATTGAATTATTATGTCACACATACCTTCATATTTTCCATTTTTTGGGAATGCGACAATGTCGTTCATGTGTACGATAGACTACCATCTCGTGAAGTGATGTGATTCATTATAACTTTACATTAAAGGTATTAAGGATTTATTAAAGTAAAATATGTGATATATATGAAAACATTATTCTATAATTTTAATATTACAATTTAATTTCCTTCCTTCATTCTGATAAGAAAATGGAAATATCATATATGTCTACATACGACCTACCGTCTCCATGAATGATGTATTTCATTTTCAATCATTAATTTTATGGATTACTATAAAGAAATATATAATGAATATATTTTATATTTATATCTTTTTTTAAAATTTAAATATTAAGTAACCATTAACAATGTAAGAGGACAAAGAAATCAAAACATATACAAAAAATAATGTGGTTATTACCCGAAACATGACTCTGACATGGGATTTTTATTAAACAGGTAATAAAAGGAAATAGTTAAATCATATATGGTATTATATATGTATTTATGGTTATTTCATAAGTTTATAGTAAACTTTTATTTATTATATAGGTTTTTTGAATGAGAATGAAGGAAGTTAAGACTTACGGTAAGGGATTTCCATCTCAATTTTTTACTTCCGTGAGACACATGCAATATTCAGAACCTATTTCTTTAATGTAGTGTTTATAATTAACAATAATGTATTTTATTTTTAATCTAATTAGAGTTATTAAGATTTATATATCAATTTTTGGATCTATATTTCATGGGGTTTACGGTTAAAATGTTACCCAAACAGTAAGGTTTTTTTATCTCAATTTTATTTTTTTGAGATATATATCATGTTATGAACCTATATCATTTTATGAGTTGAATATACATTTTAATTGAAATTTAATATCATGAGTTTATTTTTTCCCATAATTATTTTAAAATTTCATTTAATGTTATTCTTTCACGGGGCTTAGAATTCAAAGTTACCAAAATCGTAAATATTTTATGTTAAAATTTTATCATTTATTAGGATTATTTATGATTAATCATATAATGGTAAAATATTATGATACATCTCTCAAGAAACTCATTAATTTTATTCTCCTATGGTTATTCCATGAGAATTAATTTTTCCCTTCATTTTCCTCTCTACATATACTCAAGAGTAAAGAAAATGTTTCTAAGAAAATATGTATCTTTGGTCGAATGACATTTTTCTTCAAATTCCATGATTTCTAAATATGTTTTCAAAAAAAATTATTTTTTAAAAATTGTTTCTAAAATATAAAATGATATTTTCAAAAAAAAATTATTTAAATTATTTTTTAAACATGATTTATATGTTTTCATATTTATTTTCATTGAAATTAATTTCCAAAGTGTTTTCGGTTTTAGATAGTGATTTTAAAAGAAATGTTATTTTTACTAAAAGAAATGTTACCAGTGATCATTAAAAAACAATTTTCATCTAAGATGACATAATATCAATTTACATATTATTTATTAGTGTTTTACCATAGGATACCATTCTTATTATTTATCAGGATGGTTTATTTTTATGATATCATGATATTTAAGAAACCTATTTCTATTACATGGGTTATACAATGGTACAATTATTATGAAACCCACTTCTTTTCCTTGGGATGTGATATTATGAAATTATTAAACTATTATGAATCCCTTATCTTTTCTATAGTTTATCATATGATGAAATATTTATGAAACCCATCTCATTTCATGAGTTATGTTGTGATAGATGTTTTATGATGTTGTTGAACACATATGTTTGATTTTCATTATGTGATGGGTGGGACCAATATCTACCACCAATTAATTGGGTAATGATAAATTGTCTATGAGCTCACAAGGTACATGGGTAGTTATCCCATTCCCGAAAAGGAGGGTATAAAGATGGTTAGCTAAATCCTAAAAGGGAGGGTACATGGGTGGTTATCCCAAGATAGAAATAGGTTACACTAAAGGTCATCCCAAGACTGTAATAGGTACATGGGTGGTTTGTATAATCCTTATATATTATAAATTTATTGGTGTATATCCTTGTAATAATAGTTTCAATGCTTATGTGTATACCACAAAACTATGTCATATTCTAATGGTATTCTCTTATGGATCATGTTTTTTATACCCTTATGATTCATGTATTATGAAATACCAATATTTATTTCATTACTCAGTTTTATGATCTATGATAGGTTGGGTATGGAATTCATAAGTTATATTCATTATAATTTACCCTTATAATAATATTATTCTTTCATATGATCATTGATTGAAATCTATTGTGTTTACCCTTACTGAGTATCTGAGCTCACCCTTTCTTATGTTTCCTTTTCCCACATTATAAATAAAGGTTTTATTTATGGAAGGTATATGAATAGTACTAAGTGGGAAGATATTTGTGGGAAAAATTGAATATTTTTCAATAGATTATAAGATTGTGTTCCAATTTTTAAAATAAAATAATCTATTATGGTCTTTTGAATTTTTTTGTGTAATATAATGAATATTATTCTAAAAAGATGTAACATCCTTGTATGAGAAGCCAGGGTATTCAAAATACCTATGATTTTTTTAGTAATTATGTTGTTATGTAGTATAGTTTGAAAATAGTTCCATCCAATGTGGGAACAAGATTATAAAATAAATCTAAAATTTAATTAGAAAATGTTTAACTCAACTATTACAATGATTTACCCGACCCTCTCGGGGTGAATCCGGCCCTAACCGGTGATGTTAGAGTGTAATGGTTCAAAATTAGTGTCCAACATCTGATGAAATTTTTGAATTCATTTTCATTGATTCTAAGATGAAGCCCCCATTTTTAATGGAACTGACATTAATGGATTTGCATAAAGAAATGCTTATGTTTTGAAAATACTATAGTAAGGTGGTTATAGATTATATCATTTGAGATGAAAATACAACTAATAAAAGTATTGTAATGGTTAATAAAAAATTTATAAAATTATAAATAGATAGGTATTTTATTATTTTTAAAAGTAAATGACTTATTGTGCAATTTCTTATGAAATCTGGATGAATATGGATTTTTTTAAATATATATACAAATCGTGTTTTGATTTAAACCTCAAGAGAGGTTTCCCAAACTAGAAAATATTATATTCTAGTGAACATTTTTTGTGATTAGAGACTTATAAAAATAATTAATGAAGAAGAAAAATAACATGAATAAGTTGATCCGGGAGTGTGCACTAAAATTGAGTAGATTGATTCTAACTCTATTATTTTCTTTGAGTATGAACATGTTATGGAAATTTTTTATAAAGTAATTAAAACCAATTTATACCTTTAAAGGAATAAATCGATGGTGTAATTGACCCTCAAGTAAATATTTATTGTTTTCTTAAATAATTATATGTTCAACGACTAAAAAATAGAAATATTGGTGGTCCATTAAAATAATTTACTGAATATGCGGATGATGTTGAAGTATATGTTGATTGATATAATAAACGATTAGTTGACCAATAAATTAGTTAAGTGAACTGTAGGAAAATAGTACATCTTCAAGTGAAGACTGAAGTTTAATCCAAGTTGAATTAAAGTTTCAAATCATTAGTTAATGAATATGTTAAAAATATTGATTTTCCTATGGATAAAATTACTAAATTGATAATTAAGGATCGATTTGAATATGATTTATATAAGAAAATATTTTAAGGGATTTAGTGGTGAAGATGAACCAACCAAATATAATTAGAACCCTGAAAAGGAAAAAGTGATATGATATACGATTTTCAATTCAGAGATATTGTGTTCTAGTATTAAGAAGAGATCAAATCCTTAAAATAGAACGTAGATCAGTGTGAGAAATTAGTAGAAGTTGAATTTGTAATCATAAAATATTCGATCATTTAGAATACATTACAAAATAGATTAGTGGTGGCCCTAAATTTTTACATTCAAAAGATGGTTTCTATGGTAAAATAATAATGTGAAATGCATGAATAATTGTCTCAAAATATCAAACAATATATGGTCATAATGAAATATATGAATAAAAGAATATTCAAACTTAAGAAATTACTATAGGATAAGAGAAAATCTGGAAATAAAGCTAGATACAGATTAAAGTATATGGAAGATAAAATTGTGGATAGAGATCAAAATATCTTAAATAATGAGACATAATACAATTGGCCTAAGGGTAATAAATATTTTGGGTTTCCCTCTAGAGAAGTTTCTTCGAGTGGAGTACTTATGGATCCCAATATGAAATTTGAAAATCAAAGTAAATATATTTCTAACCTAAAAATTAGAAAAATATATTTGAAATATATAAAAGTAAATACTATTAGAAGAATTTATCTATGAAATTCTATTATTGTTGAAGATTATGACACACCATGAATATTTGTATTAATGATCATGGTTGAAGTGTTTGAATAATAACATCAAAAACACCTATATCTCAATTAAGAAATGATGGAATGATGTATGAATTTGATTAGATATGTTTCATATATGCTAATCAAGGAAATCTTGTAAGATATTATATCTATAAGAAATATAATAAGTAAAAAAGAATCGCTTTGTAGCTACAAAACTCTAGTTTAATATTAAAATGTTCCTCTCCTATAAAGGAACTTGTTAAACTAGAAAAAAAATTAACTATACTAGAAGAAAAACAGGGATCTAAACTAAAGGTGTACTAATAAACAAATAGGTCACATTCACAAACATCCACATAGATAGAATATAAACATGTATTGGAGAAAAAGGGATATGGAACTCCAGTTTTGATTAAGAAGGATTTTTATGAGGAAGCATGCCCACCATGGAATAAAAATAATGGGGTGGATCTTATGGATTCAAGAAGGGAGAGACTTGAGGTAATCCTAAGTAGTTTCACTAACCATGTTGTGAGGTGACAAATTAATTAATGATAATGATCCCTCTATTGGAGGAGGAAATGTGTGCAGGGGAGAGGAGGTGCATCAATAAAATTTTTATACATGGGTTTTATCGCAAAATATTGAAGAGGAAGAAGCTTGTGGAAGATTAATATAAAAATAAGACTAAGAATGAGTAATAATAATTCTTAGATATTAATCCATATTAATTAGTTTTATCTATTATGAAAGACATGGTATTTAATAATGAATTTTCTTGGGTTAAAACTAAAAATAATCCTATTCCAAAAAAGGGATATTTTTAAAAAGGCATGCAAAGAGAATGTTGTTCAATAAATGACATGAAAAGCATCGTACAATGATGGTTTGGATAAATTATAGAAGAAAACTTTTTGTCCATCATGTCTAACTAGAATCATTTATTTTTGGTTTATAGAGGTACCCATATCCCCATTAATTTAAATGTTTCAAATATATGTTAGAAGTGGTACACCATAAAGTAGAGATATGTTCCATGGCTTTTGTGTGTTATGAAAGGGAAAAGTTTCTTAAGATTGATGGTTATACAAGTTAACAGAGGAATAAGAATTATTGAAATTCAATTACGGTGTAAGACTCAAAAAGTGGTGTAAAATAAATAATCTATTTTTTAAAGATTTGTGAGGAAATTGAAAACCATGGAAAAGGGAAAATCAGACAACGAATAGTCTGATATAAATAAGGATATTTTTCAAATATATATGAGGCTTATCCATTGGATCACATCCATATTGAATATTCAAAAATTTCCATCAAACACCAGTTCAAGTGGAATTAATCCACCAAGATTTGATATATTGGTGGAGAAGAATCAATATTAATTTATTTCATGTTTGTCTATTTTATTCTAACAATGTTGTATCTGTTGACTATTTTCAGGATACCAAGAAGCTTCTAGAAAATAAATATAATTTCCAATAAGTGGTCTCCCTATTATGAAGAGTAATTTAACATATGTATTCACCACAATAAGTGGTATTAATAATATTTTATATCCCTAATGTGGAAAATTTTAAGGATATTTAGTGAAAAGTACTCTAGGATATTTCGCCTCACCAGAAAAATGTGTCCAGCGAATAATTGATCATTATACATAAAAAGTGGTATTGAGTGGTTATATTTAAAATGTGGTTTCAGTTGAATTATCATGTGGCATGTATCACACACTAGTGATTTATTTCTAATTTATTGACTATTTGTTGTTAGTTTGATTGATATCAAAAAAATTTGTTCCAAAAAGATTAAAAGTCATGTTAATTATATTCTATGGATATAGTTGAGGGAAATGGACAACAGTTGGGTCTATTGACATAATATATTGTTTCAAACAATGAGTTATGAATCATTATACTTATAGGACTTATCAATGACTCAATGAAATGTTATTATTTCACCAAAAAAATCTATCTGTAGTGAGTTCCAATAAGATATTAAAGTATCTCTCGTTATAAATGGAGGTATATAGAGAAATTTTTGAAATAGAAATTGATATATGGTGTTAAAATTGAAATATGTATTTCAAAGGGGGAGAAAATTTTCATAATATCTAGATTTATATAGTTGGAAGAGTATTGTTAGCCATCAATAATTTCTGAAGTCTTTTGAAAATCTATTTAATGGAAATTATTATTTGAGGGATTGTAGAGTAATAGATGGAGAAATTACCTATATAATTCTTTGATAAATGGGGAGTTAAAATAAAAATTAGATATGATGACACCCTAAGGAGAAGAGAACATGAAATTAAATTGGTTGTTATATAGCCCTTTTTATTTTGATTTTATAGGGGAGATAAAAGTTATTGGGTGTAAAATAAGTAATCCTAAATCCATAACCATTGAAAATTAAAGATACATCATATATATTTTGAAAGATGAATTTATTATAATAGTGAAAACAAAATCAAAAGGGGGATAATGTTGAAACCAAACTTGTGTTTGGTGTTGGATTTTTTTTAAAATTAATTTAACAGATATTATATTTAGAGTATTGGTACATAAGTGATGAAGAAACATGTTACCACATCGACCCTTATGGGTCATGTGAAACTGATGATGAATTAATGAGGTCACAAAAGCAATAACGCATATGTGTATATACAATTAAGACACACAACTAAAATTGTCACATTAAAACAAGTTCACCATGAAAGAGTTTTCTAGAAAATTTATTTGAGCATATAAAATCGCATGAATCAAAAGTATGATGTTTATGAGAATTAAAAAAATTTAAAGGTATTATACACCATTACCATGTGATGTGCATAAAGGGAGTTTTTTTGGAAATGATGGAATGATTTTTCATTAGGATATTCATGATGTAGACATGTGAAAAAATAATCATGAATAGGTCTTGAAAATAAAATAATTTATTATATACTGGAAAATACAATGATATCATGCATATTTGAGATTCTATGCTCAGATGAGTCGCATGAAAAATGGTTTACATGATATTAACTCGTAATAACCGGTTTTCATAAGAAGTCATCTGATCATGTGAGTTGGAAGTTGTCATGTGTTTAGGTAATGCTAATTGTAAATACTAGAGGCAGTGGGACTGATGGATGGCCACATTTTTTGAGTTAATACTTTGATAAATCTTCAATAAATATCCCAATCATTCCATTTATTTAATTATTGAGATTAATGGTTTTATTTGGAGATGTTTTTCTAGAGTTTCATTGGGATTTTGGATGAAAACTATGTAGAAAGGTCATGTGATCACATAAATGTGTAGAGGTTTTATGATCCCATGTTTTTTCATTTGGGATACATGTTTAGGGTTAACAAAATGAGGTCTTGTGAAGATTTATAATAAAAGGAATATATATAGGGATACTTAACCATGTTACAAAACCATGAGTTTTGTGATAGTAGTTTAAAATAATCTATTACATGCCCATGATTCTTTCACTCAATGATCTAAACAAATAAGAAAAGAAATCAAGATTTATGAGTTTGTAGTCTCATACAAGGGGTGATGTTCTTCGATTAAACACATAATAAGTCTTATGCTTGTGATGTTGCACTCATGGATCTTTTACTCATCACTATTGAACTTAATAGTCGAATGATTGGGCTCACACTATTAGGACCCGACCCTTATTCAGTCTATAAATTAATTTTTAGAAAAGAACTCATTTTAATACAACTTAGAAAATCATTTTATGTTTAGAGTATTAGATTATTAATTCAAAACTCTTAAATAGAAAAACCATAAATCACAAGTTGGACACTTCCTCATAGTATCTATCTTTTCAAAAATAAAATACATTTAAAATAAAGTGAATATTCATTTCATGAAAAATATTTATGATTTTCCTCAAAACTTCTTATTATTCTGAATCATACTTATAACCTATGATTTTTTTTAAAAAAAATAGGATGATAAGATAAATATCAATAAGGGACATGAAAAATAGGGGAAAGTAACCCTTGAGTACATTTTAAAACCATCAGATAATAAATAATATTTGTCCTTTAACATAATAAACATTGCGCTTAAATAATCATGTAATTACTGTCACGAACCAGCCCAGGTCGACCCTGAACTGGTCACCCGAGCCGGCCCGCAACATGGCCTAAGGGGCGTTCTCGATCCCCACGGGCTGGCAACTAGTGTCGGGCATCAAGAATAAACAATAGGGAATGATTTTTCACAATAAAAATAAATAAAACAATGGAAAAGTGGAAGAACACAAAGTAAAATAAATGACCCTGAAAAGAAAGAACGACCAAAGAGACACACTAACCTGGTCTCGACCAAAACTCCCTGTGACCTCTAGAGTCACTCTCCACACCACAACCAAGTCTCTCCCATGGATAACAAGCTCAAGTCAACCTGCAATAGAAACTAAAAATAGGAAAACACTATAGGCGTGAGTATTAAAACTCAGTAGGTAGGCCCGACTAATTCTATTCCCAAAGCACATACCATTAAATAAAGGATTTATCAATTCCAGGTTTGAACTAAATTATGTAAAATATTGTTTCCATAAACACTTTCATTTCTAAAACAAGTAACAACCTATTTCCCTTTTTTAATTAAAAAAGAGTTTAATGATTGAAGGGAATAAGTGCATTGCATTTTAAAATGATTTTGTGAACAATTTAGAAAATCACTTTTCAGTTGTTAGTAAAAAGGGAAAACCACACAACAGGTAACACACACTAAGGGCAATGGAAAAAGTGGCACACAAGGGCCAGCTACCAAACTAAACCTATCAATCGTTTGCCACATGAAAATAAACACTAAAGGAAACATGGGTCGAACCTAGGAGATTGTGAACAATCCAGAACGTACTATATATCTGACTCGTCCTGAAGGCATGCCCTAACTCGATAACGTCATAACACCCATACTACTACCCGGCATAGCCCTGCATGGCCTAACAGAGGGGCTCAATCCCCATAGCAGCAATAACTCAGTATTCCACTGCTATGGGGCCACTAGCCATTGCGTGGTCTAAACTAGTGCAGCAATCGTTCTCAGAAGATTCACTCACTATGTCAGGTTCCCATGTCAACACATATAATAAAAGAGGGGTGAATAAACAATGCCAAACAATCAGTCACGATGCACAAACATCACATACAGCTCACGCAATCAACGCACACCAAAGATCACCCCTGAATGGGTTTTCCAAAATATTTTATTTCACTAAAGTGCCAAACGGGCCTTCACAACTTTTAAAGCAAAACCTCATTTTTCGATAAAGCCCAAAACACTTGTTCAGATGAAATCATTTATCTTTAAAACTAAAAGTACATTTGAAATTCCGTGAATTATGTTTAAAGGCCAAACAGGCATTCTTTCAATACTGGGTGTTTGCCCGTCAAGAAAATGTTTCAAGTGTTCGGTATAAAATAAATGGCTCTTTTCACACCAAATAATCATTTAAAAATTTATTATCTTGTATTATTTCTAATTCGTTAAAAATTAATAAAACAACAAGAAATTAATAAATTGTAAATCTAAAGGTAAGTTCAGTGGGGGACCTAACTCGACTCGTCGCTCGATCGTGACGACGCGACTTGCTTCGCATTTGCGCATAAGCACGCGCAACCTGAAAACTGCAGTGTCGCAGACTTCCACTGACGACACGTTGCAACAACCACAAGACATTTAAAGCCAGAAACCATACCCAACTCAAACAATATAATTTTCTATCCTTAGTAATTATTTAATAAAATATTTTGAAAAAATTTATAAATAAAATTTTAAAAACCATTTCCACGGATAAACAAAACACTGGAAAAATTTATTAAAGAGTTTTCAAAATATTTCTCATGACTTTAAATGTCAATAACTTCACTCAAAACATCCTTTTAAAACCAAACGCACCTTGGCGCAACACCAAACCACCTTCCAGAAATGTTTCGAACCATCAATATTATTTAATAAACCGTTTAAAAAAAATTATAAAACAAAACCTGAGAGGTGTCAGAAGACTTTACACAATACCAGAATTGAATACACCGCAAATCAACACCAAATCAAAACACCAACCCAACCAGAACAAAGAATGCAACAACAACACCAAAACAAAACACAATACACAACAATTCATTCAAAAATTTGTTTTATGACCAAACACACCCCAAAAACATATCAAAATAGAATCTTCAACCTCAGTAATATTTCATAAACCAGTTGCACAATTTACAAAACACCAATTAATAATGCAATAAGAGTTTTCATCCAAGACGCACCCCAATTCACATGAAGATGCCACTTTAAAAATCAAACGCATAATAAACACGCATAAAAACTTTATCCGCACAAACCAAAAAAATTAATATACAAGATAGATTAACTAAATGAGAACATTAATCCATAAAACAAGAATTATACGCGGAAACACTAACCTTCGGTATCGGAACTTTGAAATCACGGTGCACAAACTCCGCCGCACTTCAATCGCATCACAAACCAAACAACTAAGCCTTAAAAACAAGAAATTGGACCAAACATATAACAATTGGACCAAAAAACATGGAACCCTAATCCCGCTACACTATCAAAAGGAAGAAAACACCCACCGGTGTAGCACGCACCTGCGACGAGGGAGAGGAAGGATGGTCGAGCGGAAAGAGGGGCTTCTGGAGGTGTGCCACGCCGGAAAAGAGCTGTCACCGGAGGTTTGGCCAGAAATGAGATGGGGCACCGACGGAAGGTAACAGTGCAAGGAGCAAGGGCGTTGTGAGGTGGTGCGTCGGGCGCCGGGGTGAGCTGGAAGGGAGGAGGGCTGCCAGACAGTGGACTCGCCGGAGGGCAGTGGGGAACCTACGTGACTCACCGGAGAGGAAGTAGGAGGAGGTGTTGATGAGAGGTGAGGTAGGGTGGAAAAAAACGTTGGACGAGAGGCCAAAGGGAGGAGGAGGAGTGCGCGGCGGATGATGGATCACCGGGAAGCTGGGCGGCGCAGGAGGGAAGAAATAGAGGAGGCACACTAGGGTTCGGAGGGGATCTGTATAGCACGCTGGACCGAAAGGCGGGGAAGGAAAAACGCGATGGGGAGAGGGGAGAGCAAGAGAGAGGGAGAGAAAAAAAAGGAATGAAAAAAAATGAAAAAGAAAAAAAATAAGAGAATAGAGATAAAATAAGACAATAAAAATAAAATAGAACCAAATAAAAATAAAAAGAAAAGTGGGACTTAAGCTATAAAAAATATTAATAAAAGTATAAAAAAATCAATTTATAATTTTATAATAACGTTAATTATTTAATTAAAAATAATAATAACCTAATTAAAAATATTAACAAAGGAAATAATAATACTTATAATAAAATTAAAATAACAAAACCATCCAAAATAATACTATCATTATTAACTAAGGTTAGATATTGCGCACGGTCGCGTGCGTGGTCACGTGTGCGGTCGCGTGTGAGGTCGCGGGCGTGGTCACGTGCGCGAACGCGTGCACGGTCGCATGCTCGATCATGCACCCATGTAATAATAAAAATAATAGAAAAACGCTCTCTTATTAAAGTGGGGAACCACACACGGTCGCACATACAGTCACGCTCCCATATAAGGTAACAACTTCTTTCAAAACAAAACTTGTTCAAACCATAGCTAAAAACTGAGACCCAAAATAATTATAATATAATAATCACCAGGTTGGGGCGTGACAATTCTCCCCACCATGACACTTTCTGCCCCCAGAAAGTCCCAGAAGACTTAGTAAACCCAAGAGTCCAAGCCATAATGCAAATATGCCTAAAACAACAATTCAATCACCTGAAGACCGAGATCTCAAAATGCTCATGACATGAAATTTCAAAGATCGAAAAACCAGAATCACCAAGAAAGAACTAACATCAAGGAATTCACCTCCAGACACAACTACAACATGGAACACCCCGACCCCTAACTTAGGGATTACCAGGGTAGCTCGAGATCTCCAAGAACGCTTGTCAAGAGAACCATTACCCAATCTAATAGTTAGCATAGTTGAGGTCGGACGGAGCGGAAGTAAGATGTCGCCCCACCAAGTGCACTTTCAAAACAGAGTCTTCCACAAGTACGTCCTATGGTGGTCTCCCCACCATATTAAGGTTCTTGTCAAACATTGGTTCTTCAAACCAAAACAACTCACCAACCCAGACAGACATCTAACACTAGCTTGACCATCCAAGCTACTTATGTTTAACCAACACAAGAAGAGACATCGGTGAGACCCTCACTGGGTCTCCCCACCATTTTACAATTTCCTAACACCACAAAACCCACGCGGGCATTCCAAGTTTACTTTAAGCAATACTGACTGAACCCTTCATCACGAACCCACCACACGAGCCGACCTACACTGATTATTCCTATAGTGGACAACACTCCGCCACATGGGATAGCTTTGATAGCAGAAACCCCTAATCAGAAGGCGAACCAGACAGGCACACGACAATTCCAAAAGACATGAACATCTCTAACCACAAGAAGGTTCACATAGCACACCCACTAGCTTTACAAGGATACGGATTTCTCGAACCTCTTTGAGGCCCAAGAGGAACTCCCACGAACTAAGACTGCAACAAGGATACACAAACTCCATACCCATCACAACAAAAATGAAGCCTTCAGAGGCGATACCGCAATAAGGAAATTAAATATTTTCCTCATCCTGTCACTGAGAACTTAAGTCGGATCAAGCTCAACCCACGTCCGACGAGTTTTGACTACGTGCAAGCTTCACCCCAAGACCTATGGCTGGGGCCTGATGTTTGAAGCATCTATCGCCTCACAGTCATAAGTTGACAACCTCTGACTGGAACTTCTTCTACAGGAAAAGCAACCTGCATACTTCTCCCCGTGCCCCAAATGGCAACGCCGTCAACACACTAACTGAGAATTACAATGAACGTCTTAGAGTGTCTGGCTAACCACACTAGAGTTAAGAGATTGAGCAGTCTGTCTAACACGCAACACGAATTGACATAAGGAGCGCTCCAAGAACATGCCCCTTCAGTTCACACTCTTCATCGGATGAGGAACCTTCACTTCCTTAGTTACAACCGTGGGATGAGGTTAGTCTTAAGGATCTCTCAAGACATCCTTATTTGCAACAAGAATGCAGTGATCGTCGTTTACTGGTCTAGTGTCACTCCAACAAGCGTACTCGATACAACTTACACCACACAACTTTCGAAGCTCCTCCAAAACCGAAGACACTTCAAACTTTCCCAAAGCACTCAACGATATTAAATAGACCTCGGCATCTACAAACAGTCGACGCAATCGGGCAGAACCCAGCTCTGCCACTCCACTGGGAGTCTGGGCTGAGCCGAGAACCGAGAGACCTGCTAAAAACCCATGGGACATTTCTAGGGGGCATATCCCAAACATGGGTCACAAAACAACCTTCCACAAATCCAAACACATCACAAAGCAAACATCCATATACTGAACACAATTCAAACAATTTCAATTTAAAACATCAATTCATTCTTAATAAAACACCTTCTGGAGGAACCAAACACAGTTCATTAAAACCCAAAAACTCTTTTTGAACTCATTGCTTTCACTCCGAACTCAATACCATTTTCCATTTTCCAAAACCATTTAAGCACAAAAACTAATTTTAGAGAAAACCCCACATTTCAGGGAACAAGATGTGGCTTTCAAAATCAATCACTCACCACTGATATTCCTGGATGCCTCACAATTTTTTATTTTCGTGCCTCCCAGGCACCCATCCACACAATCCACCAACTATCCATTAATCTCTTCCACATGAATATGCGAGCACCCATAGGAATACCACTGGAAAAGAAACAAGGATATTTCCCTTTCAAAACAATACATTCCCCGCTTTTCCAAAATACATTTTCCAAACTATTTCAAAAACTCAAGACAAATTTCCAAAATTATTTCCATTTATAAAACCACCCACTCCAATTTCAAACAACCCAAGACATATTTTTAGAAATTCAACATCAACAAATCAACGTCAAATTCCAAAAACAAGGTCCAATAGAAATGCACCCCAAATATCATGTCAACCGCACACCAAAATGAAATAAGAGCAGCCCCAAATTCCGCTTCCCTTTTTAAAGGAAAACAATATCGCACCAATCCTAAAATTTAAGCAAGATATCACAAACATTAAAGCATGTGGGTGGAGAACTAGTGGTTGTGTCTAACCCGGCTACATGGTTTAGCAGACCGTGCCCTAGGAAAGCACCAACCACTATGAGTGTCGAACCGTACTCTCGGTCATCACATGGGTCACTACACCATGTGAGACCATGCATAGTACCGTTTTACTCCCATTGTCATCCCCCATCCACAAAGACCAAGGCCAAAACGTAAATCCCGGACTACCCCTGGTTACTCGAGGATCGAAACGAGTAAGAGTTCGCAACGCTCTTCTCGCACTAATCCCTTGAGTACCGATATTCCTATCTCCAATCTACCTGAAACCCGAAATAACAAGAACAAAAACCTCCTCTGATACCATTTTGTCACGAACCAGCCCGGGTCGACCCTGAACTGGTCACCCGAGCCGGCCCGCAACATGGCCCGAGGGGCGTTCCCGATCCCCACGGGCTGGCAACTAGTGCCGGGCATCAAGACTAAACAATAGGGAATGATTTTTCCCAATATAAATAAATAAAATAGTGGAAAATTGGAAGAACAAAAAGTAAAATAAATGACCTTGAAAAGAAAGAATGACCAAAGAGACACACTAACCTGGTCTCGACCAAAACTCCTCGTGACCTCGAGAGTCACTCTCCACACCACAACCAAGTCTCGCCCATGGAGAACAACCTCAAGTCAACCTGCAATAGAAACTAAAAACAGGAAAACACTATAGGTGTGAGTATTAAAACTCAGTAGGTAGGCCTGAATAATTCTATTCCCAAAGCACATACCATTAAATAAAAGATTTATCAATTCTAGGTTTGAACTAAATTATGTAAAATATTGTTTCCACACACACTTTAATTTCTAAAACAAGTAATAGTCCATTTCCCCTTTTTAATTCAAAAAAATAGTTTACTGATTGAAGGGAATAAGTGAATTGCATTTTAAAATGTTTTTGTGAACAATTTAGAAAATCAATTTTCAGTTGTTAGTAAAAAGGGAAAACCACACAACACGCAACACACACTAAGGGCAATGGAAAAAGTGGCACACAAGGGCCAGATACCGAACTAAACCTCTCAATCGCCTGCCACATGAAAATAAACACTAAAGGAAACATGGGTCGAACCTAGGAGATTGTGAACAATCCAAAAACGTACTATACATCTGACTCATCCTGAAGGCATGCCCTAACTCGATGACGTCATAACGCCCATACTACTACCCGACATAGCCCTGCATGGCCAAACGAGGAGCCCAATCCCCATAGCAGTAATAACTCAATATTCCCCTGCTATTGGGCCACTAGCCAGTGCGTGGTCTAAACTAGTGCAGCAATCGTTCTTAGAAGATTCACTCACTATGCCAGGTTCACATGTCAACACATATAATAAAAGAATGGTGAATCAACAATGCCAAACAATCAGTCACGATGCACAAACATCACATACAGCTCATGCAATCAACGCACACCAAAGATCACCCCTGAATGGGTTTTCCAAAATATTTTATTTCACTAAAGTGCCAAACGGGCCTTCACAACTTTTAAAGCAAAACCTCATTTTTCGAGAAAGCCCAAAACACTTGTTCAGATGAAATCATTTATCTTTAAAACTAAAAGTACATTTGAAATTCCATGAATTATGTTTAAAGGCCAAACATGCATTCTTTCAATACTGGGTGTCCGCTCATCAAGAAAATGTTTCAAGTGTTCGGTATAAAATAAATGACTCTTTTCACACCAAATAATTATTTAAAAATTTATTATCTTATATTATTTATAATTCATTAAAAATTAATAAAACAACAAGTAATTAATAAATTTTAAATCTAAAGGTAAGTGAAGTGGGGGACCTACCTCGACTCGCCGCTCGATTGTGACGACACGAATTGCTTCACATTTATGCATAAGCACGCACAACCCGATAACCGCAGTGTCGCGGACTTCCGCTAATGACATGCTGCAACAACCACAGGACATTTAAAGCCCGAAACCTTACCCAACTCAAACAAGATAATTTTATATCCTTAGTAATTATTTAATAAAATATTTTGAAAAAATTATAAATAAAATTTTAAAGACCATTTCAACAGATAAACAAAACACTGGAAAAATTTATTAAAGAGTTTTCAAAATATTTCGCATGACTTTAAATGTCAATAACTTCACTCAAAACATCCTTTTAAAACCAAAAGCACCTTGGCGCAACACCAAACCACCTTCCAGACATGTTTCGCACCATCAATATTATTTAACAAACCGTTTAAAAAAAATTATAAAACAAAACCTGAGAGGTATCAAAAGACTTTACACAATTCCAGAATAGAATACACCACAAATCAACACCAAATCAAAACACAAACCCAACCAGAACAAAGAACGCAACAACAACACCAAACCAAAACAAAATACACAACAATTGATTCAAAAACTTGTTTTATGACCAAAAAAACCCCAAAAACATATCAAAATAGAATCTGAAAACCCAGTAATATTTCATAAACCAGTTGCACAATTTACAAAACACCAATTAATAATGAAATAAGAGTTTTTATTCAAGACACACCCCAATTCACATGAATATGCCACTTTAAAAATCAAACGCACAATAAACACGCATAAAAACTTTATCCCCACAAACCAAACTAATTAATATACAAGATAGATTAACTAAATGAGAACATTAATTCATCAAACAAGAATTATATGTAGAAACACTAACCTTCGGTATCGAAACTTTGCAATCATGGTTTGCAAACTCCTTCGCACTTCAATCGCACCGCAAACCAAACAACTAAGCCCTAAAAACAAGAAATCGGACCAAACATATCACAATTGGACTAAAAAAAACATGGAACCCTAACCCCGCTACACTACCAAAAGGAACAAAACACCCACCGGTGTAGCACGCACCTGCGGCGAGGGAGAGGAACGATGGTCGAGCGGAAAGAGGGGATTCTGGAGGTGCGCCACGCCGGAAAAGAGCTGTCACCGGAGGTTTGGCCGGAAATGAGATGGGGCGTCGGCGGAAGGGAATAGTGCGAGTAGCAAGGGCCTTATGAGGTGGTGTGTCGGGCGTCGGGGCGAGCTGGAAGGGAGGAGGGCTGCCAGATAGTGGACTCGCCGGAGGGCAGCAGGGAGCCGGCGTGACTCACCGGAGAAGAAGTAGGAGGAGGTGTTGATGAGAGGTGAGGTAGGGTGGAAAACAAATGTTGGACGAGAGGACAAAGGGAGGAGGAGGAGCGCACGGCGGATGATGGTTCACCGGGAAGCTGGGCGGCGCAGGAGGGAAGAAATGGAGGAGGTGCACTAGGGTTCGGAGGGGATCTGTGCAACGCGCTGGACCGAAAGAGTGGGAAGGAAAAATGCGATGGGGAGAGGGGATAGTAAGAGAGAGGGAGAGAAAAAAAGGAATGAAAGAAAATGAAAATGAAAAAAAATAAAAGATAATAGAGATAAAATAAGACAATAAAAATAAAATAGAACCAAATAAAAATAAAAATAAAAGTGGGACTTAAGCTATAAAAAAATTAATAAAATTATAAAAAATCAATTTATAATTTTATAATAATGTTAATGATTTAATTAAAATAAAAAATAACCTAATTAAAAATATTAACAAATGACATAATAATAATTATAATAAAATTAAAATAACAAAATCATCCAAAATAATACTATCATTATTAACTAAGGTTGGACATTGCGCACGGTCGCGTGCGTGGTCGCGTGTGCGGTCGCGTGCGAGGTCGCGTGCGAGGTCGCGTGCGCGGTCGCGTGCGCGAATGCGTGTATGGTCGCACGCTCGATCATGCACCCATGTAATAATAAAAATAATAGTAAAACGTTCTCTTATCAAAGTGGGGAACCACGCATGGTCGCACATACGGTCGTGCTCCCATATAAGGTCCCAACTTCTTTCAAAACAAAACCTGTTCAAACCATAGATAAAAACCGAGACCCAAAATAATTATAATATAATAAGTGCCTGGTCAGGGCGTGACAATTACACATGGAATGAAATTAACAACCCAAAGTTTTTCATAAAATGATTAATAAAAAACATAATGGAAAAATCATAATTATGAGGATTTATTTAATAAAGGTTGAGAATCCATGAAAAATGTTTTTCTTAAAAATATTCATTTTTTACCATAAAATGGTATAATAATTCCTTTAAATAAAAAGATCATTAACATACATTTTAAAATAAAATTATTTCATTCAAAAATCATTATAAATTATAGAAAATTCATATAGTTTCCATGTTATATCATCTTTATAGAATCCTTAAAATAACCCTTACATGTTTAATAACCAATACAGTCAACATCCAATCTTATTATCTAGAGAACATAATCAATACCCAATTAATTAGATAGATATATCATGAAAACCCATCACCATAAAAAATTACAAGGAACATAAAATGCACGTAAATATAAAATATTTCATTTTGATCATTAAACTTTTAAAAATACACTTTTGAAACCATAAATTATTTTTTCATGATATTGAGATATCAATTCAATTTTAAAACCCAATTTTAAAATCCTAAAAGAAAGAGAAAAGGGTTTTTATTTGAAGTAAACATGGAATCTGGTAAATTTATCCAATCATCACATAAGGTTTAAGGTGGTGGGAAAATCGTTGATGTTTTATATGTTAACGTAGAAAATTCCTTTCAACTATTTTTTAAAGATATCCAAAACATTCTTTATAAAATACATACAACGATAGATTTTGAAAACATTTTCAATAAAGTAAAAAAATAGATGTAAAATATTTATTATAATTAATTTATTTACATATAAATATATTTATAAATTAATTTAAATAATATGAACATGGATGAATAATATTTAAAAAATAAAACATTAAAACATTTGAAATGAGGGTCTTAAGGTAGAAGGTCTCGTACCTCGAGTTTGACTCATCACACAAGTTATTTATATTCATGAATAATAAAAATATATTAATTATTAACATTATTAAGAACAATTTTAATGTTTATTATTCATTTTATTTAATTTATTACCATGTTATTTTAATTACTTAATCAATTAATTTCACATCAGACGTTTTGACGGTATTCATCTCATTTGCGAAAAATGACATTTATAAGTTGACATTGGTCAAAGAGGTATTTATTTCAACATATCTACAGTAATAATAATGATATTTTTATCATTTTTATACATTTAATATACTTTTATAAACAACTATTAAATATGGTTTTTAAAAATGAATTATGATGCAACTATGAAGATGGGAGGTCATACCAACACATGAGTAACATTCCATTTTTCAATGGACATGATGGAAATAAGGTAATTATTATTTTATATTTCCATAATTATAATTAAATCATAAATGCAATATTATTTCATTAAATATAGATATATATTTAGTATCCATGTGATGTTTCCATGAAAAATTAATCACATGGCTTCAAGGAGGTGGTAATCTACACATATGTACAATTGATGTAATAATTTTCCAATGGATGGAAGGGTAAGAAAGTAGATGATATATTATATTTCATGAATTTAAATTATTTAATTAATAACATATAAACAAATTAAATACATAATTATATATATATATAATTGTTTTTCATGAAAATAAATATGTCAGTTCGCGAGGCGGTTTCGTCCATACACAAGCAAGATAGATTCAATTCCCATTTGATGGAAGAAAGATATGGAAATGGGTTATTACATTAACATAACAACATATAATTCTATTAAAGATATTTTTTGTTTTATTTTATCATGTTTCATGAATATTTTTTGGAGGTAAATAAATTAATAAAACTAAAACATCACATTAAAACCTATAACCCTTCTTCGGACAACCATCGTTGCATTACACCTTAAACCCTCTAAGGATAGAATCCTTCCAAAAATAATAACTAAATAAATATGTTAGGGTTTTCAAGAAATAATTTGGGTAACTATTAGCCAATATAGAGTGATAAAATGCTGTGATGAAGTAAATATAGGAGGTGGCCTTAATAGGGGAGGGGAGGGGTATTCATGGAATTTCAAACAATATAAAATTAATATAAAATAATTTTCATGTTCATCTGTATCTGAATTTGTATAATTACTATATAGTATGTTATTTTCTCAAAATAGTATAATAAAATAAATGGTGGACAATTTTATATTGTTTTTTACTATTATCTCTTTATTTTAACCCCCATTAACACTTTTGAAAATTACAACAATTTCAATATTTCTTTCTCTTTAGGGGTCAATAAAGTGAATAAAAAAGGAAAAATGTACCATAACGGGATCATAGTTGATATTTTTAACTATTTCCAACTCACCTAGAAGAATATGATATTTGGTTTATTAATTTAATTTAATTTAATAAAATATTTTTTATTATAAATTTTCATTAATATAATTTTTTTGAGTTAATCATTTAGTTTGACATTAATGAAATCAATATAGTAATGGAATTATAATATAAAATTAAAAAATTATTTAAATTTTATATTCATATTAAAAAATTTATAGGAAAATTTAACTCACCCATAAAATATTACTTTAAGTGTTTTAGAAATCATTTAGTTGAATTTTCTATTGCTTCCACATGCACTCTATTGGCATTGTGTGATTATTTAAAGTAATTATTTGGTAAATAAAAATAAAAAATAAAATACCACCATAAATATAGTTTCATTACTCTCAAAATAAACTTTTATATTCATTCATAAATAGTTTTTATCCCCATGGGATCATATAAGAGGAATTTAAAAGTAAGAAAGTTACATTTTGTATTTTTCTTTAATTAAAATAATATAATGGTCAAAATCAAATCTAAAAAATACCATGTATTATACTTTTAGATTAATATGGATTAAATATACTCATAAAATTAAATAAAATAATTTTTTGGGTTGATTTTGATACCCTATTTCAATTTTTTAACCCTGTAATTGACATTTTACGACTACCACGGTGAGAAATATTTATTATAGTTACTATTAAAAATGAAAAAAAATAAAGGTAACAATTTAAAAAATTCAGAAATGATTCCGAATATGGAATCAATTTTTATATATTAAATTTATATATGTTTCTTCAATTATTCTTAATATAAATTCATAAAAATAAATAAAAAATAGTTTTTAGAAAAATGTATTTTTTATCCCAAAAATGAACTTTCACTAAATTTAAGTATAATACTGATTACAATTTAATTAATAAGATTTTATAAAAGAAGGGAACATATGTTAATTTAATATAATATCCAAAGAATAATGGGACATTTAAATGAAAATAAATCAAAACTTTATAGAACTTTTATGTTTTTTACTATTCACTAAAAATCAATCTTTTTAAAAAAATACTAAAATTTAACCCAAAGAAAATTTTGATATGATGATTTTAAATATGAAGTTAATTTATTGAAAATAAAAATTTAAATAAAACACTAAAATATATTAAAATTAATTTAATAAGTGTAAAACAATTTTTATTTTGAATGAAAAATCAATTAACATTATTTTAATTAATATAAATATATAAAATATTACTAATGAAAATTAATAAGGTCAGAAATTGAGTTACAATTAGCAATAAATGGGCTTTAATATTCTCCCCCTTTTGGAAATAGGCCCCTCAAAATTTTATTCATTACTTAAATAAGTGGGAAAATCTTTTCTTCATAGCATTTTCCAATTATATTATTGCTTTTAAAATCATATGATTTTTTCATAAACCCTTAACATGGATAATCACCTTATTCCATAACACCATATCTATATAATGAAGAGTATTCATGTTATATTTCTCATATGAACTATTCTCATAATACTGAACTACTTCAGTGCTTGAAATATAATATTCAACCGACACATATTTTTTTAACAATGAAACATAAAGCACATCATGTAATAGGGATATGCTCAGAGGAAAGGATACTCGATATGAAACTGATTGAAGTTTCTCAAGGATTTATTTTAGTTAAATAAACTAACTACTTAGCTTTACTTTTTTACAAAATACATAACATCCTTCCATGGAGATACAATAAGTAAAAAATGATCACCTAACTTGAAATAATGGTCTTTCATACAGTTATCCACGTGACTTTTATGCCTACTGAGATCCATACAAATATATTTCTGAATCATATTTACCATATAAACCATCTCTTCTACCAAATATAGTCCCACAAATTTACTTTTTTAAAGACACATAATTCCTGTGGAAATTGTTTTTTAATACATTGGAATTTTACGAGTCTGCAGTTTCTGACGGCGCATGATTCTGTGGCCCGGTGTGCCCAGAATCAATTTCTGAAGTTTTGTTTGAGTACATTCCGTAAATGAACGTATGAGATTTTATAACTTTTAAACCAGTGCTTGGAATTAAAATCTGAGGGTACCATTGAACTCTTAGTGTCAGTGATTTCTTAGTAAGACCTTCACCGCAGTTGTGTTCTAACGAGAGTGGAAGTTAGATTTTGGGGGGTTTTTAATTAAGTTAAATAAAAATAAGGGTTAACTTATTTTTATTCATTGGTGGTTAAAACCTCCCAGAGGAGGTTAGTGGTGGGTCCCACCTGCACATAACCTCACTTGGGAAGATATTATTAGGTGGGGCTCGCACAATATTCAAACCCCCTAAACCCCCCATTTATGTGGGATAAAAACCTTAATCTCCCCTTGAGTTAATGAAGCCAACCCTCTATTCTTTTATTTGTAACTTTTCACCTTCCCTCATAAGTGTTCCAAACCACAAATTAATTAATAGCATTAATTAATTAATTTGAAATCATTTTTATTGTTTTGGCCAATAATTAAATAATGGGATAGCTTAACCCATTATTTTGGTTGTCACTTTCTTTTTGGTGGAGCTTTGGAGAACCCTTGGAGAACATCATCCTTCCAACGAAGAACGATGAATATCTTCATCGATCTTTGACGAAGCCAAAGGTGAAGGAGCCGATAGCGAAAAACGCCGCCGATGCTTCTTCCTCGGTCTCCTACCCTGGATGCTTCCCGAAATAAATGGAATGATGTCTGCCTTCCCGTGACTTCGTCAAAGTTCATCGACAATAATGACATAGGGGGATTTGAGTTGTTTTATATATGAGTATAAACCTTCGTTCTTCATCGTTCAAATTTATGGATTATGGTATCCAAATGTTATCTCCATGATGAGGAGGGCTCGGAACGCATGAACATGGACCGACCCTCCCCTTTGGTTGTTCTTATTTGTTGATGACGGAGGCGGGCCACAAAGATTCCGGCGGTGCAAGGCCACCGAGTCGCCACAAGGGCAGGACAGCACCGTGCCGCGTAGAGAACCGAGCCACGACCAGGAGGGCCATGACGGTTGGACGATGAGCGCGGATTTGTCACACCGTGCGTAGGAGCTTGAGTCCTGGCCAGGCAGGGCCGCCGTGGAGGAGGCGCGATGTTGGCGCGCCGCGTGGAGGCCAGTAGAACCACGGCGCTGTCACGCCGCGGTGGAGAAGGCAGGGGCGGCCGGCTGAGCTAGCCGCCGGTGCGCGCTACAGGCGGGACCCATCGGGTCCCACAGTTCACCGAACGAGTGCCTAGTGTTGGTTCCTCTAGAAGAAAGTGGGGCACCCCCCCCCCCCCCCCCCCCCCCGCACGGCATGTCCAGCAGGGCCATGCAGGCTAGCCAGCCGGGCCGGGCAGGGCCATCTCGGGTTGGGCCACCTCGGGCCGAGCCGCACCTACGGGTCGGACCGCCCCATCGGGTCGGGCCACTCTTGGGACGAGCCACCCCATCCGGTAGGGCCGCTCTCGGGCCGGGCCACCCCCACGGGTAGGTTCGGACCATCGGGCCGGGTCGAACCCCAGTCCGGACCCGAACCCGGACCCGTTTGGGCAGTTTACACCTTTTCGCCCATATCTCAGGCTACGGGTGTTTGATCGATGAACCGTTTGCGGAGACGGAAAGCTCATGGAGAGATGGTTCTATTTTAATACCCCACTTGAGGTTTGTCCGCAGCTGGAGTATGGTTAGGTTTATTTAAACATAAAAACCAATCGGGCCCCTCGGACGGAAATGCCAATAACTCACAGATCGGGCATTCGATTGACGCACCGCCTGTCAGGTTGAAACCCTTACGACATAGAGGTCCTTTGGGTACTCCTTTTTCAAGTTTAGTGGAGTTCAAGGTATGACCGATATCCCAAGGGCAGATTCTACAGAACTCAAGCGCATCGGGTGTGAGGAATCCAGTTGGTGATAGTGAGGCGGAGGTTGGAGATAGATCATATAGAGGTCAGTGCTCAGCGATCCTGTGTGGGTCAGCACAAGTCGATCATGTGTGGGTCAGATCCTATGTGGGTCAGCTCTTAGTGATCCTGTGAGGGTCAGCGCATACCGATCCTGTGTGGGTCAGATCCTATGTGGGTCATTGCGGGGGTTACTACCTATCGATCTAGTGTGGGTCAGGCTCCGTATGGTCAGAATCAGTGCCTCTTGATAGAATAAGATGATCTAGCTTCATGAATAATCATCTATACTTCTTTACTTCACTAAAATCCTGGTTTGAGCTGAGTCAATGACTTTTGTGTTTTCCTCATGATTGTGATGGGTTATTAAATAACTTAGTTATATGTATAGGTATATACCTATGTAAGGGTTATCCATTGATTCTGTACTTCGTGGTTATCCTTGTTGGATTTTGTGAGACCTTGAGGGTCTCGGGGTCCCTACTGAGTATCGTTATACTCACCCCTACATAGCCTATGCCCGCACCACATTGTGTTTTTTTGTAGATGACAGACATCACTGATCGGGACAGAGAGTAGCAGAACTGAACGACACCCGGAGGTGGAACAATCAACGAGATGTACATAGACTGGAAGGATGGACTTGGGGTGTTGAGGAGTCCATCTTTACCCACCCATCAGGTGGGAATTCTGAAGGACGACCCAGTAGCTACTTTACTTATTTTCTTAATTTGTACTAGCTTTTCAGTTGTATTGTAATTTACTGTTGGGCTTGTATTTTCGGCCCCTTTACATTTAGCACACTCTTTTGTATATAGTTTTACTTAGTGTTTTACTTCCAATTGCGTACTCTATTGTGTTTATTTAGTGTTATTACGGAAATGCCTTCCCAGTTTAGGGATTTACACCTTTGGTGCTAGTCTCCAGCACCTGGCCTAAGGAAGTTGGGCTTGGGGTAGTCACGATACGGGCCCCAGAGAATGGGTCATGACAAATTGGTATCAGAGGAGAAGGTTCTACCACAGAACATAGGACTCTGATATTTCTTTTCTGTGGAGAAATAGTGTCAAGGGTACCGAGTGCAGTTTTCAGTTCAGGGAGTCTAGTGTTGGTGTGGCGGTCGACGTATCAATACACCAGGACCATGACTACTGATTTTTGACTTAGTGCACAAAAACACTGATTGTGTGAGTGTTTTCAAAAGTTATTTTTAAATCTGATCAACCAGGTCAGCTCACCAGGTATAAATATTTTGACCGTGTCGCATCTATTTCTTTCAGGATGCCTCCCCGCGGATGACCGGTTAAAGCCTCGAGAGTCATACGTACTGACATTCCACTGAGGGATGAGGCTTCGGTGTAGGGGCCCTTTCAAGTTGAGGCACTAGTGGAGGCACCAACGGTACCACCACCCATTGGGCCACTGATGCCACCATCCCCAGCAGTAGATGATGCACGCCACTTGAGTGTGTTTCATGAGTTCCAGCACTAGATTCCACCCAGGTTTCGGGGAGAGACAAACCGACAGGAGGTTGAGGATTGGCTGGAGGCTGTGGGGAGAGTTTTAAGGCTGGTAGGGACACCAGTAGAACTCATGGTGATTCATGTTGCGAGTCTCCTTCAGGCATCAGCAGACATATAGTGGATCCTGATGCTCCAGGATCACGACGAGGCAACACTACTATGGACAGACTTTGAGAGCCTATTCTGGGTAGAGTTTGTTCCAGCCACCCTTTGAGCTATGCTGATACAGGAGCTACTTCATCTGCAGTAGGGCAGCATGACAGTAGCGCAGTACTCAGAGAGGTTCACTGACCTCTCTCGCTACTCAAAAGATATGGTGTGAGACTCATTTTTCAGCGCCCAAACCTTCGAGTAGGGGCTCAAGCAAGAGATCAGAGCCTCAATGATCTCCCTCAACATCTCGATGTTGCCGAGGGTGTTAAATAGAGCCCTCCTAGTGGAGAGTTTCCTTGCTGAGCAGTCACCAGCAGTGAGACCCACTACTAGTCAACATGCAGCGGAGTCTTCTGCAGCTGGTAGTAGACAGATGACACAGAGGTACAAGAGGACCAGACCCACAGGTGGTCAACCGCAAGACTCAGGATCGGTTGTGCGGAGCACATAGAGAAGAGACGCATATTCCAGGAGCAGACAGTGCTACTCATGTTGCGGGCAGGGTCACATGGCACGTGACTATCCAACCCGCAATATAGACGATCAGTAGTCAGTTGAGGGACCTCCCAGACAGAGGCGGAGGTTCGATCGAGATGGTCCACAGGGCCCAGGTGGACGTGGTAGAATAGCTGGTCGAGCTGCTGGTGGAGGACGATGTTTCGAGGTGTTGCTGCCACCACCACCAGGAGGTCCACCCTGGCCATATGGAGTGGGTGGACAGGGCAGAGCTCAGCTTCAGGCAGCTAAGGCCTATGACCATGGAACTCCGGAGATGATTTGAGGTACTATCTATGTCTACTACACCTTAGTTTTAGTTCTTATAGACACAGGTGTCAGTCACTCTTTCATAGCCACTTCCCTCATTTGGAGCTCAGAGATTCTGACGGAGTCGTTGGCTTGATCCTTACGGCTATAGACTCTTACTGGAGCAGTCTCGATGATTACGCACCGGTGCCAATAGTGTGAGATTACTCTAGGAGGTGAGATCTTCGTCTGGGATCTCCTCATAGCGGCATCGAGGCCTTTCGACATCATCTTGGGTATGGACTAGTTATCAACTATCTATGCTCAAATCTACTATATTAGGTGAAATGTGTGGTGTGTATGCATGGATGGGACCAGGTTTATCTTCACTGGTGAGAAGGTAACCTTTACAGTATAGGACAGACTTACTCGGAATAGGGTGCATCCAATCACTCATCAGTTGGCCTGCCTTACCCTCTGAGTAGTTAATGTGGAGAGTCTGACTTATCCTATAGTGGTGGACTAGAACGTGGATGTTTTCTCTAAAGATGTTCCAATACTACCTCCTCATAGAGTGGTGGACTTATACATTAACATGTACCCTGGGACGACACTGATATCTACTCCATCATATCGAATGGCTCCCATTGAGCATCATGAGCTGCGGGTACAACAAGAGGTCTTGCAGGGGAACCGACTCATCTGGCCTAGTGTTTCTCCCTAGGCAGCCTCGATTCTGTTCGAAAAGAAGGCGGATAGAAGATTGAGGCTATGTGTCGACTATCATTTCCTGAACCAGGTGACCGTGAAGAACAAGTACCCACTCCTGAGGATTAACAACCTTTTTGATCAGCTCAAGGGAGCACGGTGGTTCTTGAAGATAGACCTCAGATCAAGCTATAACCAGATCAGAGTTCGAGACAAGGATGTGCAGAAGACGGCCTTCAGGTGTCAGTACAACCACTGTGAGTTCTTAGTTATGCCCTTCGATGTAACTAATGCTCCAGCAGTGTTCATGTGTCTCATGAACAGGATTCTCCAGCCATACCTTGATCGCTTTGTTGTAGTCTTCATCGACGACATTCTAATCTATTCGGCTGCTGAGGAGGAGCATTCCTACCATCTACAGGTAGTACTGAACACACTCCGAGAGAACCAGCTTTATGGTAAGCTCTCGAAGTTCCGGTTTTGGATTCGAGAGGTTCACTTATTGGGACATGTCATCTCGGATGCTGGAGTTGCAGTGGATCCAGTGAAGATTGAGGCAGTACTAGCTTGGGAGCCACCCAGGAGTGTGACAGAGGTACGGAGTTTCCTGGGCTTGGATGGATACTATCAGAGGTTCTTTCCAGACTTCTCCAGAGTTTCATCACCACTATCATTCTTGACAATGAAGGGGCAACCCTTTGTGTGGTCGGAGAGATGCTAGAAGAGATTTCAAGAGTTGAGGCAGAGGCTGACTAGTGCCCCCCATCTTGAGGCTTCCAGAGGAGGGCGTAGGGTACGTAGTTTACTAAAATGCATCAGGGACCAGACTTGGATGTGTCATGGTGCAGGAGTGAGCAGTGATCGCATATGGTTCTCGTAAGCTGATACAACATGAGCAAAACTATGCTACCCATGACCTGGAGTTACCAGTAGTGGTCTTTACCTTGAATATGTGGTGGCACTATCTGATGGGTGAGTATTTCACAGTCTACAATGATCACAAGAGTCTTAGGTATATCTTCTCTCAGAAGGACTTGAACCTGAGACAATGACATTGGCTTGAGTTTCTCCAGTACTATGACATTGAGATAGTCTATACTACTGTGAAGGGGAACGTTGTTGCGGATGCTCTCAGAAGGAGATCTGGTATACTGCTGCTAGGAGAGGCGACAGAGCAGCTGGCTGCCTTATAGATATCCTTTGTGGATAGGGATAGAGCAGCCTTTATATAGTCTCTTACAGTCACTCATCCACTTCTTCAGTGAGTCAGGGAGGCACAGCGTGGAGACGCTGACTGTGAGACGCGACAAGCTCAGATATCCACAGGGTAGGCACCTGATGGATTTTCTGAAGGTGGGGAGCATGTCATTGTTTTTAGAGGACGTACCATGGTACCAGTTTCACTTCAGGAGGAAGTGTTGAGGGAGTTCCACACTTCCCCTCTAGTGGTACATCCAGGGGTGGCAAAGATGTATCAGGATCTTCGACGATAACAATGGTGGCCAGGTATGAAGAAGGCAGTATCAGAGTTTGTCTCACGATGCCTCTCTTGTCAGAAAGTGAAGGTGGAGCACTAGGTACCAACAGGCTTGGTTCATCCCTTAGAGGTCCCAGAGTGGAAGTGGGATGGGATATACATGGACTTTGTGATGGGTCTTCCACAAAAATCCAAGAGTCAGGATTTGATATGGGTGATCGTTGATCGACTCACCAAGTCATCCCACTTCCTACCGATCAGAGATCAGGGATCAATAGAGAGATTGGGACGCCTCTATGTGTAGGGGATTGTGTGTTTGGATGGAATACCTTCTTCTATTGTCTCCAAATGTTACACACAGTTTACTTCCTGGCTATGTAATGGGGTTGCAGGAGGCTTGCGGGACCCAGCTACGTCTGAGCACTGCCTTCCATCCTTAGACGGATGGTCAGACTGAGCGGACCATTCAGACCCACGAGGACATGCTCTATGCATGTGTCCTCGACTTCGATCGTAGCTGGGAGGACCACTTACCATTGGTAGAGTTTTCTTGCAACAATAGTTATCACTCCACCATCGGTATGGCATCTTTTGAGGCCTTGTATGGTCGACCTTGCAGATCGCCACTGTGCTGGACAGACCCAGGGGAGTCAGCACTAGTGAGACCAGAGATGGTACGTGCTACCACAAAGAAGGTGCAGATCATATAGAAGTGGATAAAGACTACACAGAGCAGATATGCTGACAGGAGACGAAGGCCTCTGGAGTTCGAGGACGGTGACCACGTCTTTCTGTGGGTCCCAGCTCGATAAGGTCTACAGAGATTTGGACGAGGTGGGAAGTTGTCTCCGCGTTTCATCGGACCTTTCAAAGTCCTTAGCAGAGTAGGCGAGTTGACTTACCACCTGGCTCTTCCACCTCAGTTGCACAGGATGCACAATGTCTTCCACATATCTCAGCTGAGGAGATACGTGCACAACCCGTCCCACATCATCGACCACGGGGAGCTGGAAATCAATGATGAGGTGACTTTTATAGAGGTTCCAGTGGAGATTGAGGATCGACAGGAGCGAGTCCTACGTGGATGGTCGATACCTCTAGTGCGGGTTCGTTGATAGCTCGGGAACCTCCAAGAGAGCACATGGGAGCGGGAGGCTCAGATGTGTGCTCAGTACCCCCATTTCTTCCCATAGATTGAGTTGTAGATTACAGGGGACGTAAAGCCCTGAGATGGAGAGAATGTAAAGATCCGGAATTCCTATGGAATTGTTTTGTTAATACAAGGGAATTTTACGAGTCCATGGTTTCTAACAGCACATGATTCCGAGTCCCGGTTTGCTCGGAATCAATTTCTTATGTTTTGTTTGGGTAGTTTCAGTAAACATTTATACGGGGTTTTATAACTTTTGAACCGGTGCTCGGAATTGAAATCTGAGGGTACTGTTGAACTCGCGTCGGTGATTTCTTAATGAGACCTTCACCATAGTTGCGTTCTAACGAGAGTGGAAGTTAGATTTTGTGGGTTTTTAATTAAGTTAAATAAAAATAAGGGTTAACTTATTTTTATTCACTGGTGGTTAAAACCTCCAAGAGGAGGTTAGTGGTGGGGACCACCCACAGATAACCTCCCTTGGGAGGATATTATTAGATGGGGCCCACACATGCTTCAAACCCCCCATTTATGTGGGATGAAACCCTTAAACTTCCCTTGAGTTAATGAAGCCAACCCTCTCTTATTTTATTTGTACCTTTCCACCTTCCCTCATAAGTGTGGCAAACCAAAAATTAATTAATAGCATTAATTAATTAATTTGAAATCATTTGAATTATTTTGGCCAACAATTAAATAATGGGTTGGCTTAACCCATTATTTTGGTTGGCACTTTCTTTTTGGTGGAGCATTGGATAACCCTTGTATAACTTCACCCTTCCAAAGAAGAATGAAGAATATCTTCATCGATCTTTGACCGAGCCAAAGGTGATGGATCCGATAGTGAATAACGCCGCTGACGCTTCTTCCTCGGTCCCCTACCCCGGATGCTTCCCGACGACAATGGAACGACGTCCGCCTTCCTGTGACTTCATCAATGTTCATCGATAATAACGAGGTAGGGGGATTTTAGTTATTTTATATATGTGTATAAACCTCCATTATTTGTCGTTAAAATTTCTGGATTATCGTATGCCAAATGTTATCACCATGACGAGGGGGGCTCGGACCGCATGAACACGGCCCGACCCTCCCCCTTTGTTTGTTCTTATTTGTTGACGACGAAGGCGGACCGTGAAGAAGCCGACGGTGCAAGGCCGCTGGGTCACCCCAAGGGTGCGGCGCTATCGTGCCGCGTAGAGAACCGAGCCGTGGCCAGGCGGGCCGCAGCGGTGCGGGAGGGGCGTTGTGCCGTCACACCGCGCCGGAAGGTAGATCCGCGACCAAGGGGGCCGCGACGGTTGGACGATGAGCGCGGCGACATCACACCGCATAGAGGGGATGGAGGTCACGACAGAGGTGGCGTGAAGGCAAGCATAACTGCAACATAGTCACGCCACGGTGGAGGAGCTAGGGGCGGCCGGCTCTGTCGGCCGCCGGTGTGCCCTACAGGCAGAACCCCTCGGGTCTCGTGGTTCACCGAACCCGGCCAAAGCGCTAGATCCTCCGGAAGCCAGGGGTGCCGCACCCCCCCCCCCACGACGTGGCCAGCCAGGCCATGCGGGCTAGCCATCCAGGCTGCCTTGGGCCGGGCAGAGCCATCTCGATCTGGGCCACCTCGGGCTGGGCCGGTCCATTACGGGCTGGGCTGCCCTCGGGTCGGGCTGCCCCTATGGGCCGGACCACCCACGGGCTGGGGCTCACCTATGGGTCAGGGTGCCCCATCGGGTCGAGCCATTCTCGAGCTGGGCCGCCCCCATGGGCTGGGTCAGACCCTCGGGCTGGGTCAGACCCACAGACCGGGTCGGACCCTAGTCCGGACCCAGACCTGTTTGGCTAGTTTACACCTTTTCGCCCATATCTCGTGTTGCGGGTGTCCGATCGAAGAACCGTTTGCAGCGATGAGAAGCTCAGAGAAAGATGGTTCTATTGGAATACCACACTTTAGGTTTGGACACAGTTGGAGTATGCTCGGGTTGGTTTGAACCTAAAAATCAACCAGGACCCTAGGACGGAAATGCCAATAACTCATAGACCGGGCGTCTATTTAACACACCGTATGTCGCGTTGGAACCCTTACGACATAGCGGTCCTTTGGGTACTCCTTTGTGGAGTTTAGTGGCGGTTGAGGTATGAATGATATCTCAAGGTCAGATTCCACAGAACTCGATCACACCAGGTGCGAGGAATCCAGTTGCTGATAGTGAGGCGGAGGTTGGAGATAGATCATACGGAGGTCAGCAATCATCGATCCTGTGTGGGTCAGCACATGCCGATGCTTTGTGGGTCATATCCTGTGTGGCTTAGCGCTCATAGATCCTGTGAGGGTCAACACATACCGATCCTTTGTGTGTCAAATCCTTTGTGGGTCATTGTGGGGGTTAGTACCTATCGATTCTGTGTGGGTCAGACTATGTATGGTCAGAAGCAGTGCCTCTTGACAGAATAAGATTATCTAGCTTCACGAATAATCATATGTACTTCTTTACTTCACTGAAATACTTGTTTGAGATGATTCAATGACTTTGGTGTTTTCCTCATGATTGATATGGGTTACTAAATAACTTAGGTATATATATGGTCATATACCTAAGTAAGGGTTATCAGTTGATTCCGTACTCTCTGGTTATACTTGTTTGATTTTGTGAGACCTTGATGGTCTCGGGGTCTCTACTGAGTATCTTTATACTAACCCCTACATTGGTTATGCCTGTACCTCGTTGTGTTGGTTACTGAAGACGGACAGTGCTCATCGGGACAGAGAGTAGCAAAACTGAACGGCACCTGGAAGTGGACCACTTGGTGAGACATATACGGAACGGATGGAGAAACTTGTGGTGCTAAGGAGTCCATCTATACCCACCCTTCAGGTGGTAATTTCGGAGGACAACCCAGTAGCTTCTTTACTTCTTTTCTTCAATTGTACTAGCTTTTCAGTTGTACTGTATTTTACCATTGGTCTTGTATTTCCGGCCCCTTTACTTTTTGTACACTCATTTGTATATAGTTTTACTTAGTGTTTTACTTCTAGTTGCATACTCTGTTGTGTTTTTTTACTGTTATTAGGGCAATGCTTTCCCAGTTTAGGGATTTACGCCTTTGGTGCTAGTCCCCAACCCCTGGCCTAGGGAAGGCGGGCTTGGGGTAGTCACGATACGGGCCCCGAGGAATGGGTCGTGACAACTTTATCCTACTTCATTCCAACAATAAAGAGTCCAACATCACTTTCTATATAATTTCTTAAAAGGTTCCATTCGTGCACTAGATGGAAAATTTCTACTGTTAGAAAACTCCATGAAATCTTGATATTTATCCTAATATCCCGAATAATCTATTGAAAATGATCCCAGAAAATCCTTCAAATCACTAATTTTTCACTATTTCTATCCAACATATTGAGGATGAAAGGATGTATGAAAATCCAATTCAATACCAAAAGAAATTTGAAATCATTTCCAAATATTATAAGTGAATTTGGGATCACGATCAGACATAATGTAAAGACGGAAACCATGTAATATAATTATCTATTTAACAAAATGTTGAGAATGTTTATGAAAATGAGTATTATCTTTAATGGGAAGAAAATGATAAGATTTAGTTAATCAAAAAAATCACCAAAATCAAATTACTACCTTGATATATCTTAATTTATCCCACCATGAAATCTATAGATATATTATCCTATTTCCATTATATAACTAGAAATGTCTGAAGCATCCCCTTTGGTAATTTTAATTCTACTTTAACCTATTTACATGTTAAATAATTCACAGTAAAGTAAACAATATCAATTTTAGTTTTATCCCAATAGTAATACTCTTGATGGTCTATATACATATTAGTTCTACTAGGATATATGGAAAATAATGAACTATGAGATTTACTCAGCAAATATCTATTCAACAGGGAATCACAAGGCACACATAATCTCTTTTTAAAACTGATAACACATTCTCTATCAATATTAAACTCTAGAAACATACCCTTATTAACAAATTCTTCATTTTCTTATAATTCATGATCCTCCTTAAAATAATGATTAATCATTTCTGACCTTGATGATCGTAATTAAAACTAAAAAAACAAGAAACTTAATTGATGCGCAATTTTAATTCCAAAATTCATCAAACCATAAACAAAAGGGCCATGTTCCAAAAGTAACATGGTTAATGTACTATTAACATTCTAACTCAAATCATAAAATTCTATCTTTTTTTTCCTAGGTGGTAATAAATCATGAAATCATAAACATTTATCAATTTTAGTCTTTTACATATCTCATATTTAACTCTTTCTATGTGAATTATGCTTCATTTTTAAAAAATATATATTTCACAATTTACACCGAATAAATTATGTCTCTAAATTTTTAAATAAAAAACTATATCCTACATTTAATGGGAATATTTTAGATAATTATTCTCATGGAGTTTTAATTGACATAATTCATAAGAAATTACCCAGTCATTATGAATTTATATAAAAAAGGCCTTTTAAAGTGTTATCACTCTAGATAAAAAATTCACCATTTCTGATAGTTTATCCAAAACTACAATATTCACAAATTTTCATTTAAATTCCATGAAATTTTCATCACATTCGTTTGTCCAGATGATCCTAACTCATTTTTGTGTTAACTTAGTTAGTGGGTTTGATAGTCATGATAAATTTTCATAAAACCATTAGTAATAGCCTACCAATCAATGAAAACTAAAAATCTGATAAAAATTTGAATGTATTTTCCATTCATCAACCACATTTGTTTTGGAAGGATCAATGTTGCATCCAACTTTATTTATGTGGTGTACAAGGAATTAAATCTTCTCTAACCAAAAATATCATTTAATAAATTTTCCATATAGCTTCTTTTAATTTATGGTTTTCAAAATAGTCCTTAGTTTTTTTCACGATCCTAAAAAATTTTATACTAAACTAAGTATCATAAATAAACACAACTAAAAATTTATCCAAATATTCATGGAAAAATCAATTTATATGATCCAGGAATACACATGTATCATTTTCCAACCCGTAGTGAATAACATAAAACAAATTGTGTTAATATAGAGAATAAAAAACAACCTTACGGATTTCAACCTCATTCACCTTCAACTAATGTTTCCCAAACCTAAGATAATCCTTTAAAAAATATTGATCTCCCAAGATTTGATAAATATAGTCATCTATATGGGGAACAAATACTGATTCCTAATAGTGATGGAATTAAATTCTTTATAATCCATGAAATTTCCCATGGATGTATTTTTTTAAATAAAATAGGGTCACCCCATAGTGAAGTGATGGGATGAATAAATCCCTAATCAAGAAACTCTTTTGACTGATTTTTCAATACCAAATCTTATACTTGATCCATTCAATAAGGAGGTCTTGATATTGGATTAATATCTAAAACTATGACAATAGAAAATTTAATTTCACAATCATTTTTAATACATTAAAATTCATTTGGAAATATATATAGGTAATCATTCACTATAGGAAAATCACCAATTTCAATAGTCTCCCAATTTTCTACAATATGTGCAAGATAAAATTCATTTCCATATTTTAATAGTTTATCAGCCTCATAATTTGTTATCAAAGGTATGAATTCATTCTTTTATACAATGTAAAACTCCTTCTGAAAAAATATATCTATATCTAGTATCTATCTTATAATGGTAAAAAAATATAATACATAACCAAAATAACATCACAATCTACATAAAGAAAGACATAGAGGTTTCCATGTAAATCCATTCAAAAGAAAACATAAATATTATTATAATTTCATTTTTTTCTTAATAATTCCCCACGTTTTTTACTAAAAGTTATGCATTTATTTATTAAGGTGAAATTTATAATTTACTAGAAAATTTATAAGAAATGAAAGATGGTATAGGCCCCAAATAAAAAAATAAATATTTATATTATAAATAAACCAGTAATGTACATGACACCACATTGTTGGATGATCCAACATATACCAAATAAGTTTCAATGGATTTATAAAAACCTTTATATTTTTGATCTTGAAGATTTACATCCTTTATTCCTATATTTATAAATGTAATCACATAATAACCCATCTCATTAAAATTAAATCATCTTACTATATACTTATAATTATTTGTATAATTATTTTCTTTGTAATAATGAGCCACATTTATAAACATTCTACATAAGAAACACTTTCTAGATTTTATAAGAAATTTTCCATGGTTATTTTTACAATATATAAATATCAAAACATGAATCACGTACCCATAGATTTTATTAATGGATGCCCTTTCAATTTCTTTCCATCTAGATTATTTTTAATCTTATTATAATGGAACACATGACCATTAGAAAATTATATTTCTACCTTCTCAGTAAAAAAAATATAATAACTTTTGAATTCATGGGAATCCAATTTACTTTGATATTTTGGATTTAATCTTGATTCCAAATAAATAATTTTACTATCAAGATCCTAGATAAAACTTGGTGCATACTTTGAAAAACTGATTAAGTGTTCTTTATAAGTGGCCAATGAATTTTCTATATTCGACCTCAATTTGGAGATTTTTTTCCATCCATAAGTTGAAAAACTTAGGAAAATATTTCTCCAAGAAAGGATTTGTAAGTGTGTACTATTTTATGGTGTCAATCACTTATCTCTCTCTATTATTATTAACCATTAACCACCATTGATTGAATTCACCATCAAAATAGTAAAAACGGTGTTACCTTTTGATAATCCAAAACAAAAAATAACTTCAAATAAATTTTCTAGAGATTTAATTCATCACATAGTTTCCATTGAGTCTGAAGTTCAACGGCATTATGGAAGGCTTTCTCTAATAAAATGATCCACTATTGACATGTTCTTCTATAGTAGTTTGGGTCTCTCATTTGAATGGATGAGAACACTATATATATCATACATAAAATGAACCATCATGGAAAAAATGTCTCTCTTACAATTTCAACATTTCATACATCAAATTTGGAAGGATATTTTCCTATTGGTACCTTCCTACTTTAACATCACAATTTCCTCCATGGAAAACCATTATATTTATACATAATTTATATGAAAAAATATGGTAATATTAGAATAATATATCATTATAACTATAAATTATAATCCCTTAAAGGTATTTTTATAAGGAATTCACATTAAACATTAAATAATCTTGAGTAAAGTTAAGAATTCACATTGAGTATCATTTTATGTTTAGAACATTAGAGAATTAATCCAAAACTATTTCATAAAAAAACCATATAAATACAAAATGGAAACTTCTAAGAGTATCCATTTCTTCCATGACACAATAAATTTTAAAAATAAACATGGTTTATTTTTATGTTTAATCCTCATAACTTTTCCTTGATTCCATCCTTAACTATATTCTCACTTAAATACTATGAAAACATTTAAAAACTTTGCATGAGCACAAAAAGATCAGTATGGGACATAAAAAAAATAAAAACATTAGTATAGTTAAAACATGGTAACCCATTTAATGTTATTTTAGAAAATTAAACTAAACATTTTCACATGAATATCACTCTTAATTTTTTCTCAAAGAAAAAACAATAAAACCAATAGCAAGAAATTAAAACTCTTTTGGGTAACTTTGAGTATAATATACACAAAAACCCTTTCCAACCCATTCAATTGGAATACCCATTTGGACTAAATCCAATAATATTATTATCCAATGAATTAGAGATTTATAATGAGGATCACCCATCGTATAAGCTATATCGGGTTCACCCGTGAGCTATAATGTGTATCATCCATTCATATAAGCTATATCGAGCTCACCTGTGATTTATAATGTGGCTCAAACTATAAGGCCCCGATCTTAAACCTTACTTAATATTGAATTAAATTAATAATTCACGTTGAGGATATTTTCAGGTTTAGAGTTTTAGAGAATTAGAACATAACTATTACATCTCAAAAGATTACAAAGTAGTCACTTCTACTAAGTTTCCATAATAAAAAAACTCTTAAAAGAAACATGTCTAGTTCCATGTTTTATATAGCATGAAATTCCCTTGATCCCGTCCTTGACCTTATTCCACATTAATTCCTGTGAAAAACATTTCAAAAAAACTTGGGGTGAGCATAAAAAGCTCAGTAAGGGAGACACAAAGAATGAAAACTGTTAGTTTTTAAAAATCAAGTAAACCATGTATACACTATCAAAGTAATACCTTCACCTTCATGAAGTAGTAAAAACTCTTCACTGAATAAAGTATCATTATTACCTTTTTGTAACCAAAGGATTACCATAAAACCCATATAAAGAACACATAACATATATAATGGTAACTTGGGACATAAACATACTTAAGTGGAATAACCATACGATCGACTTCCACACATATCACTTAATGGAATAGCCATACGGCCAATTTCCATACATACTTAATGGAATATCCATACGGCCGACTTCCATACCCAATGCATTAGAGGTTATAACGTAACCACCCATCCTGATATTCAAGGCACCACCCGTCATATGGTTTATAACGTAACCACCCGTTAAAATGTCCAAGTACCAATATAAAATCATAAAACATAAAACAAATATAAAGTAATGATAACATTTCAACATTTCAATCACAATATATCATAAATATATTGACATAATAGAATCCTTTATCAAAACCATTTTCAATACCAAAATACATAAAAGAGTATATGGTATTTATTTTATTTTAAAAACATTACAGATTTTTGAGGAAGCCAAAGACCAAATAATACTCATGGCGGTGGAAAAGGTCGTTGTCACCGCGTACGCTAAAAAAACATTCCTTTTTGTCATTTATTAAAATGCTTCGTAGAAAAATATTCTTTTTGTATAAAAGTAAAAGTCAAAGGGGTTTATACACCCTATAAAATAAAGTTGTGTATAAAACGAAATATGCCTCAATGAAAAGAGATTGAGACGAAGTCCCTTACAAAGATCATTTTTAAAATAAAATAGATCTATTATGTGTATTCACTATAAGTACACATAAAGAAAGTACAAATACAAGATAGAACATAATAATATCGTGACATAATTTGAAAGTAGGAGATTAACCCAAAGAATGGTAATTGGGTTAAGAAGTTCCCTTACCTCAGGTCCGACTTGACTCGATCGTTCTTTAACATCCTGAATAATAAACTTGAGTTAATTTATACTTGATTAATAACATTTTTAAAGTTCATTATTCCTTTTATATTACTTAATGCCATGTTATAAACATTATGTAACCATTTAAGTTAATGATGTTTGTTTTGTCAATATTTGGTTCTTAAGTCGAAAGTGGACTTCTTACAATTACATGTTGTTCGTGTGGTCAAAGGTTCTTTATATCCAGAATGCAATTCATGATTTGGATATCATATATATAATATATATCCAGCATATACATGTATTTATAATATTACATAATCATTTGGAGGTATGAAATGAAATGCACCGTTCATGGAGATGGTAAGCCGTACGTACGCATGAACGCTACTTTCATTTCTATTTCGTATTTTATAGAATGGAATCATAATGATATAAGAGTATATTATAATTCCAGTATAATAACATATATAATATCATTAAATTTATCCTTTACACATCCCACATATGGTATTAACGAATCAAATCACTTTCAGGGGGCGGTAGTCCGCACTTCCTAAAATGAAGATATCGTGTTTACCCATAATGGAAACAATAATGTTATTCCATAAATGAAAAATACATAAGCTTAAGGAAATAATAAACATATTATATATCATATATAAAAATAGTGACATCATAATGGCCACCTTTGAAGGTGTTAAAAGAGTATTGAACAATCATCGTTTCAAGAGGCAGAATTTCGCCATCCACGGAAACCGTATGTTCTTTAACCATTTGATGTAGTTGTGCGATAGTTTAGCTCGAATAAATATTATAACAACATTCTAGTATATTGAAGATACTGGTGTTGTTACAAAAGAAGTAAATAAAAAGAGTTTAGGGGGTTGGAGAAGCAAAAAAAAACAAATGAACAAGAGAGAATGGATTACCTTTAAAAGTGTAACTTCTTTTGATTTGAGCCTAAAGGCTTCCTTTGAAAGGATTCTGCCCAAAGGGAATCCTCTAGGATGAGTCTAGGGATGTGGAGAGAGTAAATGGGCAGGGGATGGCCGAGCCAAAGGCTTGAGGAGTGTGTGAAATGAGGTAGAGGTGGGGGCCTTTTATAAGAGGAGAGGAGGGGCACTTTTGGAAATCATGAAACTATTATTTTATTTTCAAAAGTGTTTCGAATTTATAAGTTCCCAAATTGATATATTTCGAATATAAGATGACAAGGCTTCGAAATATTCCCATCTAATAGGTTTTGGACATGTGTAGGTTTTAGATATTACATTATCTTTCCATTTTATTTAAATCGTTAAATAATGAAGTCATCGTTGCATCATAATGATGTCATAAATAATTTAATTTATTTAAAGTCTAATATTTATAAAAAAATACTATGATGTAGGAAATATTTTTAGCTTTCCAATTAATATTTATAATCAAAAATATGATCTTTATAACCCCATGTAAAAATTGTTTTCGTAAAACATATTATGTTTGTCTCATTTTTACTTTTTTTTTTAAAAAAGGCATTAAAGTCATTATCTCACCCAAGTGGCTCCATGGGGTCCCCTAAATCGACCCATGGGTTGTATTGGTTGGAAATGACACAACCAATAGGGTTAGGACATGTTTCAAGCTCATATCATTTTATTAAAGCATTATTTTTACCTTAAACTACACTAATTACCTCTAATCGCGATTAAAAACTTAATAAGTTACTATTCACCAAAAAATTATTTTAATCTCATTGAACCAAATTTTACTTCTTAATGAAAACCATGTATGTCGGATTTTTGAAAATCAAAACACAATGATTGCAAAATTTCATTTAAACGGAAAATCAGTTTTTATAAGTACCACTTAGTGGTTTCACTATTCATCAAATATTGAAGTTTTTCAGAAAATTACCAAAAATTCACCCTAAGCTATATTTGATATTACAAATTAAAAAATTAAGTCTATTTTAAAAAATTAAAAACATATAAGTCACATTAATTAATTTAATAATTAATTCCCGCTGTCAGAGCAAATAGCGTGTTTTTATGAAACAATAAGTATCAAAAGATTGACACTAGTTTAAGTCCGTTTTCAAAGTGAAAGTAATTCCAATGACCACTATTGGATTTAATGGTAAAAATATTTTCTAATTTCACTTTAAAACCAATTCAAAATATAATCTAATCATATAAATAAATTAGATTAAAAAGAGGTTTTGAATTAAAATACAACATTTTACATTATTCATTAAAAAAAGAACTTTATCGGAAAGATACCAAAAATTTACACAAAGTAAATTTTGATGTCCTGATTCCAAAGAAGAGTTATTTTTGGTCCAATAGAATTTATAAGATTGATCAAAACTATATTTAATGACGGTTCACCGTCAAAAGGTGATAAGTGAACCCTTAGTGAAAATTAGGGTATAAATGCCTAAAATTGAACTCTTTCTGTGTTTTAAGCCTTTATCTTTTATTGGGTAAATGTAAAAACATTTAAAAACATATATAATCATATTTTAGTTATTTCTATCCATTACCTCCAGTACAACGGCTACTTATTAACTAACATTTAAAATAATATTATTTTATTACTTGTGTGCAACGTAAGTTTTCAAAGAAACTCATCGTTGTGTATCGAGTACGCTATCAAACGTAGAAACCCATTTTAATTAAAATTAATATTTAATTCGTAAATATTAATAAATATGAAAATTCTTTATTCTTTAATTACCTGAGATGTTACATCCTTCCCCCCTTTTGGGAATTGCGTCCTCGCAATTTTATTCACTTATCAAAATAAGTGGGGGTATTTATCCCTCATAGCATTTTCAGATTCCCACGTTGCCTCTTCAATCACATGGTTTCTCCACAAAACATTTACCTGATGAATCACCTTATTCCATAACACCTGCTCCCTGTGGTCAAGAATCTGGACTGGTTGTTCTTCATAAGATAGGTTCTCCTCCAGCTGAACTACCTCTGGACTCAAAACCTGAGATGGATCTGGCATATACTTCCTCAACATTGAAACATGAAAAACATTGTGTACCTGAGATAAACTCGGAGGTAAAGCCACTCGGTAAGCAACTGATCCAACGTTCTCCGGAATTTCATATGGTCCAATAAACCTTGGACTCAGCTTTCCTTTCTTACCAAATCTCATCACACTTTTCCAAGGAGAAACCTTGAGAAAAACCTGATCACCTACCTCGAAAGATAGATCCTTCCTCTGGTTATCCGCATAACTCTTCTGCCTGCTCTGAGCTGTTCTCATGTGCTTCTGAATCAACTAAACGTTTTCTGCCATCTCTTCTACCAATTCTGGTCCCATCAGCTTCCTTTCACCCACTTCATCCCAAAATGATGGAGCTCGACACCGCTTCCCATATAATGCCTCAAATGGTGCCATCTGTATACTGGAATGAAAACTGTTATTATATGAAAATTCAACCAAAGAAAGATGTTGGTCCCAACTTCCCTGATAATCCATAGAACAAGCTCGTAGCATATCCTCCAAGGTCTGAATTGTTCGTTCTGACTGCCCATCTGATTGAGGATGAAAAGCTGTACTAAAATTTAATTCAGTACCCAACGACTTCTGAAGGCCATTCCAAAAGTTAGATGTGAACCTGGGATCACGATCAGATACAATGGAGAGGGGAACTCCATGTAACCTGACTATCTCTTTAAGATACAAATGGGAAAGTTGATCTAGGGAAAAATTATATCTTATAGTAAGGAAATGAGCAGATTTAGTCAAGCGATCAACAATAACTCAGATTGCATTATTACCTCGAGATGTCCTCGGTAATCCCACAAAAAAGTCCATGGATATGTTTTCCCATTTCCACTCTGACACTGGTAAAGGATGAAGCATCCCTTTAGGTAACTGTCTCTCTGCTTTAACCTGTTGACAAGTCAGACACTTCACAGTAAAATCAGCAATATCTCTTTTCATTCCATCCCACCAGTAATACTCCCGAAAATCTCTGTTAGTACTGCTAGGATGAACTGAAAACGGGGAACTATGAACCTCACTTAACAACTCATTCTTCAACTGTGAATCACAAGGCACACATAATCTCTTCCCAAACCTCAAAACACAATCATTATCAATGTTGAATTCAGGCAACTTAACTTTCTGAACCAGCTCTACCTTTTTCTGCAACTCACTGTCTTGCTTCTGTGCTTGCTTGATTCTGTCTGATAGAGAAGATTTCACTGATACCTGAAACAAAACAGAAGAACTTCATGCACCAACAAATTCTATGCCAAAGTTCATCAAATCCTTAACCAAAGATCATGTTCCAAACGCAACATTACTAATGAAGCATTACTTTTTCGACTCAAAGCATCAGCCACTTTATTTTCTTTTCCCGGATGGTAATGAATTGTACAATCATAATCCTTGATTAATTCTAGCCATCTCTTTTGACTCATGTTCAATTATTTCTGAGTGAATATATACTTTAAACTTTTGTGATCAGTGTATATTTCACACTTTACTCCATACAAATGATTCCTCCAAATTTTTAAAGCAAAGACAATAGCAACTAATTCCAAATCATGTGTAGGGTAATTTACCTCATGAGTTTTCAACTGTCGTGAAGCATAAGCAATTACCTGATCATTCTGCATAAGGACACAACCAAGTCCCTTCAACGAAGCATCACTGTATATAACAAACTCACCATTCCTGGAAGGAAATTCCAAAACTGGAGCATTCACCAATCTTCTCTTCAACTCCTGAAAACAATCATCACATTCTTTTGTCCAGATGAACTTAACACCCTTACGAGTTAGCTTAGTCATTGGACTAGATAACCGTGAAAACTTTTCAAAAAACCTTCGGTAGTAACCAGCCAAACCAAGAAAACTACAGATCTCGGTTACATTTGTGGGTCTTGGCCATTCTTCAACAACTTTTGTTTTAGTAGGATCAACAGTTATGCCATCTTTTGAAACAATGTGACCTAGGAAAGAAATTTGTTGTAACCAAAACTCACATTTGCTGAATTTTCCATACAGTTCCTTTTCTTTTAAGGTTTGCAAGATAACCCTTAAATGTCTTTCATGCTCCTCTTTACTTTTAGAAAACACCAAAATATCATCAATAAACACAACCACCATTTATCACCTGATTCAACTGAGCCATCAGTGTAGTAAATGGCTCAATTCTGATTCTGACCATCTCTGGTTGCTGATTCAAAAGGTCATTATACTCTGTATGCCTTCCTAGAAAAGCTGCTCTGTTTCCTCTATGGAAAACCATTCTTAAAACTGAAATATCTTAGGCGAAGCAACATGGTAATCTTTAAATGCTATATCATTTTAGTCATACAATAAATTAAATTATAATTTAACAATTTTCTAACTCCTAAAGTTGTCTAAACCGACCTTTGATACCAACTATAAGGCCCCGGACTTAAACCTTACTTAATATTGAATTAAATGAATAATTCACGTTGCGGGTCTTTTCAGGTTTAGAGTTTTAGAGAATTATAACATAACTATTACATCTCATAATATTACAAAGTAGTCACTTCTACTAAGTTTCCATAATTAAAAAAAACTCTTAAAAGAAACATGTCTAGTTCCATGTTTTATATAGCATGACATTCCCTTGATCCCATCCTTGACCTTATTCCACATTAATTCCTGTGAAAAACATTTCAAAAAAACTTGGGGTGAGCATAAAAAGCTCAGTAAGGGAGACACAAAGAATGAAAACTGTTAGTTTTTCAAAATCAAGTAAACCATGTATACTCTATCAAAGTAATACCTTCACCTTCATGAAGTTGTAAAAACTCTTCACTGAATAAAGTATCATTACTTACCTTTTTGTAACCAAAGTATTACCATAAAACCCATATAAAGAACACATAACATATATAAAGGTAACTTGGGACATAAACATACTTAAGTGGAATAACCATACGGTCGACTTCCACACATATCACTTAATGGAATAGCCATACCTCCAATTTCCATACATACTTAATGGAATAGCCATACGGCCGACTTCCATACCCAATGAATTGGAGGTTATAACGTAATCACCCGTCCTGGTATTCACGACACCACCCGTCATATGGTTTATAACGTAACCACCCGTTTAAATGTCCAAGTACCAATATAAAATCATAAAACATAAAACCAATATAAAGGAATGATAACATTTCCACATTTCAATCACAATATATCAAAAATATATTGACATAATAGAATCCTTTATCAAAACCATTTTCAATACCAAAATACATAAAATAGTATATGGTATTTATTTTATTTTAAAAACATTACGGCTTGTTGAGGAAGCCAAAGACCAAATAATACTCGCGGCGGCGGAAAAGGTCGTTGTCACCACGTACGTTAAAAAAATATTCCTTTTTGTCGTTTTGTAAAACGCTTCGTAGAAAAAGATTCCTTTTGTATGAAAGTAAAAGTCAAAGGGGTTTATACACCGTATAAAATAAAGTTGTGTATAAAACGAAATATGCCTCAATGAAAAGAGATTGAGACGAAGTCCCTTACAAAGATCATTTTTTAAATAAAATAGATATATTATGTCTATTAACTGTAAGTACACATAAAGAAAGTACAAATACAAGATAGAACATAATAATATCATGACATAATTTGAAAGTAGGAGATTAACCCAAAGAATGGTAATTGGGTTAAGAAGTTCCCTTACCTCAGGTCCGACTTGACTCGATCGTTCTTTAACGTCCTGAATAATAAACTTGAGTTAATTTATACTTGATTAAGAACCTTTTTAAAGTTCATTATTCCTTTTATATCACTTATTTCCATGTTATAAACATTATGTAACCATTTAAGTTAATGATGTTTGTTTTGTCAATATTTGGTTCTTAAGTCGAAAGTGGACTTCTTACAATTACATGTTGTTCGTGTGGTCAAAGGTTCTTTATATCCAGAATGAAATTCCTGATTTGGATATCATATATATCATATATATCCAGCATATACATGTATTTATAATATTACATAATCATTTAGACGTAAGAAATGAAATTCACCGTTCATGGAGACGGTAAGCTGTACGTACGCATGAACGCTACTTTCATTTCTATTTCATATTTTATAGAATGGAATCATAATGATATAAGAGTATATTATAATTCCAGTATAATAACATATATAATATCATTAAATTTATCCTTTACACATCCTACATATGGTATTAACGAATCAAATCACTTTCAGGGGGCGGTAGTCCGCACTTCCTAAAATGAAGATATCGTCTTTACCCATAATGGAAACAATAATGGTATGTCATAAATGAAATATACATAAGATTAAGGAAAGAATAAACATATTATATATCATATATAAAAATAGTGACATCATAATGTCCACCTTTGAAGGTGTTAAAAGAGTATTGAACAATCATCGTTTCGGGAGGTAGAATTTCGCCATCCACGGAAACCGTATGTTCTTTAACCATTTGATGTAGTTGTGTGAGAGTGTAGCTCGAATAAATCTTATAACAACATCCTAGTATATTGAAGATACTGGTTTTGTTACAAAAGAAGTAAATAAAAAGAGTTTAGGGGGTTGGAGGAGCAAAATAAAACAAATGAACAAGAGATAATGAATTACCTTTAAAAGTGTAACTCCTTTTGATTTGAGCCTAAAGGCTTCCTTTGAAAGGATTCTGCCCAAAGGGAATCCTCTAGGATGAGGAGAGGGATGTGGAGAGAGTAAATGGTCAGGGTATGGCCGAGCCAAAGGCTTGAGGAGTGTGTGAAATGAGGTAGAGGTGGGGGCCTTTTATAAGAGGAGAGGAGGGGCACTTTTGGAAATCATGAAACTATTATTTTATTTTCAAAAGTGTTTCGAATTTTTGAAGTCCCACATTGATATATTTCAAAGATAAGATGATAAGGATTATAAATATTCCCATCCAATAGGTTTTGGACATGTGTAGGTTTTAGATATTACATTATCTTTCCATTTTATTTAAATCGTTAAATAATGAAGTCATTGTTTCATCATAATGATGTCATAAATAATTTAATTTATTTAATGTCTAAAAATTATATAAAAAATACTATGATGTAGGAAATCTTTTTAGATTTCCAATTAATGTTTATAATCAAAAATCTGATCTTTATAACCCCATGTAAAATTTTTTTTCGTAAAACATATTATGTTTGTGTCATTTTTACTTTTTTTTAAAAAAGGTATTAAAGTCATTATCTCACCCAAGTGGCTCCATGGGGTCCCCTAAATCGACCCATGGGTTTTCTTGGTCGGCCATGACACAACCAATAGGGTTAGGACATGTGTCAATCTCATCTCATTTTATTAAAGCATTATTTTTACCTTAAACTACACTAATTACCTCTAATCGCGATTAAAAACTTAATAAGTTACTATTCACCAAAAAATTATTTTAATCTCATTTAACCACATTTTACTTCTTAATGACAACCATGTATGTAGGATTTTTGAAAATCAAAACACAATGATTGCAAAATTTCATTTAAACGGAAAATCAGTTTTTATAAGTACCACTTAATGGTTTCACTATTCATCAAAAATTGAAGTTTTTCAGAAAATTACCAAAAATTCACCCTAAGCTATATTTGATATTACGAATTCAAAAATGAATTCTATTTTACAAAATTCAAAACATATAAGTCACATTAATTAATTTAATAATTAATTCCCACTGTCAGAGCAAATAGCGTGTTTTTATGAAACAATAAGTATCAAAATATTGACACTAGTTTAAGTCCATTTTCAAAGTGAAATTAATTCCAACGACCACTATTGGATTTAATGGTAAAAATATTTTCTAATTTCACTTTAAAACCAATTCAAAAGATAATCTAATCATATAAATAAATTAGATTAAAAAGAGGTTTTGAGTTAAAATACAACATCTTACACTATTCATTAAAAAAAGAACTCTATCGGAAAGATACCAAAAATTTACACAAAGTAAATTTTGATGTCCCGATTCCAAAGAAGAGTTATTTTTGGTCCAATAGAATTTATAAGATTGATAAAAACTATATTTAATGATGGTTCGCCGTCAAAAGGTGATAAGTGAACCCTTAGTGAAGATTAGGGTATAAATGCCTAAAATTGAACTCTTTCTGTATTTTAAGCCTTTATCTTTTATTGGGTAAATGTAAAAACATTTAAAAAAATATATAATCATATTTTAGTTATTTCTATCCATTCCCACCAGTACAACGGCTACTTGTTAACTAACATTTAGAATAATATTATTTTATTACTTGTGTGCAACGTAAGTTTTCAAAGAAACTCATCGTTGCGTATCGAGTACGCTATCGAACGTAGAAACCCCTTTTAATTAAAATTGATATTTAATTCGTAAATATTAATAAATATGAAAATTCTTTATTCTTTAATTACCTGGGATGTTACATCCTTCCCCCCTTTTGGGAATTGCGTCCTTGCAATTTTATTCACTTATCAAAATAAGTGGGGGTATTTATCCCTTATAGCATTTTCAGATTCCCATGTTGCCTCTTCAATCACATGGTTTTTCCACAAAAACTTTACCTGATGAATCACCTTATTCCGTAACACCTGCTCCTTGTGGTCAAGAATCTGGACTGGTTGTTCTTCACAAGATAGGTTCTCCTCCAGCTGAACTACCTCTGGACTCAAAACATGAGATGGATCTGGCATATACTTCCTCAACATTGAAACATGAAAAACATTGTGTACCTGAGATAAACTCGGAGGTAAAGCCGCTCGGTAAGAAACTGATCCAACTTTCTCCAGAATTTCATATGGTCCAATAAACCTTGGACTCAGCTTTCCTTTCTTACCAAATCTCATCACAATTTTCGAAGGAGAAACCTTGAGAAAGACATGATCACCTACCTCGAAAGATAGATCCTTCCTCCGGTTATCCGCGTAACTCTTCTGCCTGCTCTGAGTTGTTCTCATGTGCTTCTAAATCAACTAAACTTTTTCTGCCATCTCTTCTACCAATTCTGGTCCCATCAGCTTCCTTTCACCCACTTCATCCCAAAATGTTGGAGTTCGACACTGCTTCCCATACAATGCCTCAAATGGTACCATCTGTATACTGGAATGAAAACTGTTATTATATGAAAATTCAACCAAAGAAAGATGTTGGTCCCAACTTCCATGATAATCCATAGAACAAGATCGTAACATATCCTCCAAGGTCTGAATTGTTCGTTCTGACTGCCCATCTTATTGAGGATGAAAAGCTGTACTAAAATTTAATTCAGTACCCAACGACTTCTGAAGGCCTTTCCCAAAGTTAGATGTGAACCTGGGATCATGATCAGATACAATGGATAGGGGAACTCCATGTAACCTGACTATCTCTTTAAGATACAAACGGGAAAGTTGATCTAGGGAAAACGTATCTCATATAGCAAGGAAATGAGCAGATTTAGTCAAGAGATTAACAATAACTCAGATTACATTATTACCTCGAGATGTCCTCAGTAATCCCACAACAAAGTCCATGGATATGTTTTCCCATTTCCACTCTGGCACTGGTAAAGGCTGAAGCATCCCTTTAGGTAACTGCCACTCTGCTTTAACCTGTTGACAAGTCAGACACTTCACAGTAAAATCAGTAATATCTCTTTTCATTCCATCCCACCAGTAATACTCCCGCAAATCTCTGTACATCTTAGTACTTCCAGGATGAACTGAAAACGGGGAACTATTAGCCTCACTTAACAACTCATTCTTCAACTGTGAATCACAAGGCACACATAATCTCTTCCCAAACCTCAAAACACAATCATTATAAATGTTGAATTCAGGCAACTTACCTTTCTGAACCAGCTCTACCTTTTTCTGCAACTCACTGTCTTGATTCTGTGCTTGCTTGATTCTGTCTGATAGAGAAGATTTCACTGATACCTGAAACAAAACAGAATAAATTCCTACACCAACAACTTCTATGCCAAAGTTCATCAAATCCTTAACCAAAGGATCATGTTCCAAACGCAACATTGCTAATGAAGCATTACTTTTTCGACTCAAAGCATCATCCGCTTTATTTTCTTTTCCTGGATGGTAATGAATTGTACAATCATAATCCTTGATTAATTCTATCCATCTCCTTTGTCTTATGTTCAATTCTTTCTGAGTGAATATATACTTTAAACTTTTATGATCAGTATATATATCACACTTTACTCCATACAAATGATGCCTCCAAATTTTTAAAGCAAAGACAACAGCAGCTAATTCCAAATCATGTGTAGGGTAATTAACCTCATGAGTTTTCAACTGTCGTGAAGCATAAGCAATTACCTGATCATTCTGCATAAGGACACAACCAAGTCCCTTCAATGAAGCATCACTGTATATAACAAACTCACCATTCCTGGAAGAAAGTGCCAAAACTGGAGCATTCACCAATCTTCTCTTCAACTCCTGAAAACAATCATCACATTATTTTGTCCAGATGAACTTAACACCCTTACGAGTTAGCTTAGTCATTGGACTAGATAACCGTGAAAAATTTTCAACAAACCTTCGGTAGTAGTCTGCCAAACCAAGAAAACTACGGATCTCGGTTACATTTGTGGGTCGTGGCCATTCTTCATCAACTTTTGTTTTAGTAGGATCAACAGTTATACCATCTTTTGAAACAATGTGACCTAGGAAAGAAATTTGTTGTAACCAAGACTCACACTTACTGAATTTTCCATATAGTTCCTTTTCTTTTAAGGTTTGCAAGATAACCCTTAAATGTCTTTCATGCTCCTCTTTACTTTTAGAAAACACCAAAATATCATAAATAAACACAACCACCATTTATCACCTGCTTCAACTGATCCATCAGTGTAGTAAATGGCTCAATTCTGATTCTAACCATTTCTGGTTGCTGATTCAAAAGGTCATTATACTCTCTATGCCTTCCTAGAAAAGCTGCTATGTTTCCTCTATGGAAAACCATTCTTAACACTGAAATATCTTAGGCGAAGCGACATGGTAATCTTTAAATGCTATATCATTTTAGTCATACCATAAATTAAATTATAATTTAACAATTTTCTAACTCCTAAAGTTGTCTAAACCGACCTTTGATACCAACTATAAGGCCCCAGCCTTAAACTTTACTTAATATTGAATTAAATAAATAATTCACGTTGAGGATCTTTTCAGGTTTAGAGTTTTGGAGAATTAGAACATAACTATTACATCTCAAAAGATTAAAAAGTAGTCACTTCTACTAAGATTCCATAATAAAAAAAACTCTTAAAAGAAACATGTCTAGTTCCATGTTTTATATAGCATGACATTCCCTTGATCCCATTCTTGACCTTATTCCACATTAAGTCCTGTGAAAAACATTTCAAAAAAATTGGGGTGAGCATAAAAAGCTTAGTAAGGGAGACACAAAGAATGAAAACTGTTATTTTTTCAAAATCAAGTAAACCATGTATACTCTATCAAAGTAATACCTTCACCTTAATGAAGTAGTAAAAACTCTTCACTTAATAAAGTATCATTACTTATCTTTTTGTAACCAAAGGATTACCATAAAACCCATATAAAGAACACATAACATATATAAAGGTAACTTGGGACGTAAACATACTTAAGTGGAATAACCATACGGTCAACTTCCACACATATCACTTAATGGAATAGCCATACGTCCAATTTCCATACATACTTAATGGAATAGCCATACGGCCGACTTCAATACCCAATGTATTGGTGGTTATAACGTAACCACCCGTCCTGGTATTCACGGCACCACCCGTCATATGGTTTATAATGTAACCACCCGTTAAAATGTCCAAGTACCAATATAAAATCATAAAACATAAAACCAATATAAAGGAATGATAACATTTCCACATTTCAATCACAATATATCATAAATATATTTACATAATAGAATCCTTTATCAAAACCATTTTCAATACCAAAATACATAAAAGAGTATATGTTATTTATTTTATTTTAAAAACTTTACGGCTTGTTGAGGAAGCCAAAGACCAAATAATACTCGCGGTGGCGGAAAAGGTCGTTGTCACCGCGTACGTTAAAAAAACATTCCTTTTTGTCGTTTAGTAAAATGCTTCGTAGAAAAAGATTCCTTTTGTATTAAAGTAAAAGTCAACGGGGTTTATACACCGTATAAAATAAAGTTGTGTATAAAACGAAATATGCCTCAATGAAAAGAGATTGAGACGAAGTCCCTTACAAAGATCATTTTTAAAATAAAGTAGATATATTATGTGTATTAACTATAAGTACACATAAAGAAAGTACAAATACAAGATAGAACATAATAATATCATGACATAATTTGAAAGTAGGAGATTAACCCAAAGAATGGTAATTGGGTTAAGAAGTTCCCTTACCTCAGGTCCGACTTGACTCGATCGTTATTTAACATCCTGAATAATAAACTTGAGTTAATTTATACTTTATTAAGAACCTTTTTAAAGTTCATTATTCCTTTTATATCACTTATTTCCATGTTATAAACATTATGTAACCATTTAAGTTAATGGTGTTTGTTTTTTCAATATTTGGTTCTTAAGTCGAAAGCGGACTTCTTACAGTTACATGTTGTTCGTGTGGTCAAAGGTTCTTTATATCCAGAATGAAATTCCTGATTTGGATATCATATATATCATATATATCCAGCATATACATGTATTTATAATATTACATAATCATTTAGAGGTAAGAAATGAAATGCACCGTTCATGGAGACAGTAAGTCGTACGTACGCATGAACGCTACTTTCATTTCTATTTCGTATTTTATAGAATGGAATCATAATGATATAAGAGTATATTATAATTCCAGTATAATAACATATATAATATCATTAACTGTATCCTTTACACATCCCACATATGGTATTAACGAATCAAATCACTTTCAGGGGGCGGTAGTCCACACTTCCTAAAATGAAGATATCGTGTTTAACCATAATGGAAACAATAATGGTATGCCATAAATGAAAAATACATAAGCTTAAGGAAAGAATAAACATATTATATATCATATATAAAAATAGTGACATCATAATGGCCACCTTTTAAGGTGTTAAAAGAGTATTGAACAATCATCGTTTCGGGAGGCAGAATTTCGCCATCCACGGAAACTGTATGTTCTTTAACCATTTGATGTAGTTGTGTGAGAGTGTAGCTAGAATAAATATTATAAAAACATCCTATTATATTGAATATACTGGTTTTGTGACAAAATAAGCAAATAAAAAGAGTTTAGGGGGTTGGAGAAGCAAAATAAAACAAATGAACAAGAGAGAATGAATTACCTTTAAAAGTGTAACTCCTTTTGATTTGAGCCTAAAGGCTTCCTTTGAAAGGATTTTGCCCAACGGTAATCCTCTAGGATGAGTATAGGGATGTGTAGAGAGTAAATGGGCAGGGTATGGCCGAGCCAAAGGCTTGAGGAGTGTGTGAAATGAGGTAGAGGTGGGGGCCTTTTATAAGAGGAGAGGAGGGGCACTTTTGGAAATCATGAAACTATTATTTTATTTTCAAAAGTGTTTCGAATTTCTAAGGTCCCACATTAATATATTTAGAAGATAAGATGATTAGGCTTAGAAATAATCCCATACAATAGGTTTTGGACATGTGTAGGTTTTAGATATGACATTATCTTTCCATTTTATTTAAATCATTAAATAATGAAGTCATCGTTGCATCATAATGATGTCATAAATTATTTAATTTATTTAAAGTCTAAAAATTATAAAAAAAAATACTATGATGTAGGAAATCGTTTTATCTTTCAAATTAATATTTATAATCAAAAATATGATCTTTATAACCCCATGTACAAATTGTTTTGGTAAAACATATTATGTTTGTGTCATTTTTACTTTTTTTTTAAAAAAGGCATTAAAGTCATTATCTCACCCAAGTGGCTCCATGGGGTCCCCTAAATCGACCCATGGGTTTTCTTGGTCGGCCATGAGACAACCAATAGGTTTAGGACATGTTTCAAGCTCATCTCATTTTATTAAAGCATTGTTTTTACCTTAAACTACACTAATTACCTCTAATCGCGATTAAAAACTTATTAAGTTACTATTCACCAAAAAATTATTTTAATCTCATTGAACCACATTTTACTTATTAATGACAACCATGTATGTCGGATTTTTGAAAATCAAAACACAATGATTGCAAAATTTCATTTAAACGGAAAATCAGTTTTTATAAGTACCACTTAGTGGTTTCACTATTCATCAAAAATTGAAGTTTTTCAGAAAATTACCAAAAATTCACCCTAAGATATATTTGATATTACGAATTCAAAAATGAAGTCTATTTTACAAAATTCAAAACATATAAGTCACATTAATTAATTTAATAATTAATTCCCGCTGTCAGAGCAAATAGCGTGTTTTTATGAAACAATAAGTATCAAAAGATTGACACTAGTTTAAGTCTGTTTTCATAGTGAAATTAATTCCAACGACCACTATTGGATTTAATGGTAAAAATATTTTCTAATTTAACTTTAAAAACAATTCAAAATATAATCTAATCATATAAATAAATTAGATTAAAAAGAGGTTTTGAATTAAAATACAACATTTTACACTATTCATTAAAAAAGAACTTTATCGGAAAGATACCAAAAATTTACACAAAGTAAATTTTGATGTCCCGATTCCAAAGAAGAGTTATTTTTGGTCCAATATAATTTATAAGAATGATCAAAACTATATTTAATGACGGTTCACCGTCAAAAGGTGATAAGTGAACCCTTAGTGAAAATTAGGGTATAAATGCCTAAAATTGAACTCTTTCCGTATTTTAAGCCTTTATCTTTTATTGGGTAAATGTAAAAACATTTAAAAACATATATAATCATATTTTAGTTATTTCTATCCATTCCCGCCAGTACAACGGCTACTTGTTAACTAACATTTAAAATAATATTATTTTATTACTTGTGTGCAACGTAAGTTTTCAAAGAAACTCATCGTTGCGTATCGAGTACGCTATCGAACGTAGAAACCCCTTTTGATTAAAATTAATATTTAATTCGTAAATGTTAATAAATATGAAAATTCTTTATTCTTTAATTACCTGGGATGTTACACAAACCTTCATATAAGTTGTGTCAGGCTCACCCAAATGGTATAATGGGGCTCAAACCTTTGTATAATCTATATATGGCTCACCCATTTAATATAGTTCTCAAGTACCATTTCATGAATAAAACACGTTCATCACCAAACCCTTTGGAAAACTTCTTATGATCCCATATGAAAAACATTTCAATATAAAAATATCAATTTTATTTATGAACCCATTTTCAATAACGAGAATACCAAAAAAGGTATAAGGTATTTATTTTTCTTTTAAAAACATTAAGTCTTATCGAGTTTTCCAAGTATCAAATAACAGTTACGACGGTGGAGAAGTTGTTGTCACTGTATACGTTAAAAAGAACATTCCTTTTTTTATTCTAAATAATGTTCCATATAAAACACATAAAAATTTCACTTTTAAAACCATTTAATAAAAATTAAAATATAAAAAAATTTCGTTTATAATCATTTTATATCTATATAATAAATATGTAAATTAATATAATGAAGAAAAATATTTGATAATTAAATATTTAAACATTAAAGGTGTCTCATACCACTTTGAAAATTTAAATATTAATCTCAATGAATTAATTCATTTACCAAAACATTAAATGAAATTATTATAGTTAAAATATGGATTTTAAATGTTTTAGTGGCTTTATATATAACTTATAAAAGAATAAATATGCATAATATCTACAAATGTATCAATGAAAGGTGATTGAGACGAAGTCTCTTACCTCGAGTCTGAATCATCTTTTACACTTTTTATCTTAATGAATAATAATTTTAGGTAAATTTATAATTTCTTTAGATCCTTTTTCATGTTCTTTATTCCTTTTATATAACTTATTATCAGGTTATAACAATTACATAATTTTTTTAAGTTCATATCAGACATTTTGTTGATATCTGGTACTTGAGTCAAAAATAAACTTCGTACGATGTCAATAGTGAATGTGGTCATAATTCCATAATCTCCACAATAATAATTATGAAATAAGTATAACTTTTATATATCCATTATACTTTTAAATCAAACCATTAATTATGGTAATGAAAAATGAACAATGTTATAATCATAGAGATGGTAGGTCGTATGTACACATGAGTAATGTTTTCATTTTACATTGATCATTATGGAAATAAGGTAATTATAATTTTGGTTTTAAAAACATATAATAATATTTTTAACGTCATAATTATCATTTAAATATACTTATACATATCATACGAGTGATGTGGTGAATAAAAACGATTCACATCGTTTCGTGGAGGTGATAGTTCACAAATACGCACAAATAATATTATCATTTTTATATGCATGGAAAGTAAGAACATAATTGATATATTATTCTATTATAATGATATATATCTCATGAAAATTATATATAAAAATTAATTCCATCCTTATGACCGGTCTTGAGAGATGGTAATGAAAAAAGAACTATATCGGTTTGTGAGACAGTTGTCCGTCGTACACACAAATGAAATGTTCATTTCCCATTTGCTGAAAATAGAGATGTATTTATGTGATGATATTAACATAATAAAATAAATTTATGTTTAGTATACTGAATTTTTATCTCATTATGGTTGGAGTATATTTTAAGGAAGTGGAAGAAGAAATAAAATAGAAACACTTTAATAAAAACGATACCTCTTCTTCAGTTGATCATCTTTGAAAAACACCTTAACACCTCTAAGGAGGGTTTTATGGCTAATAAAAGGCCTCAAGAATGTGGATATGTATTATAGTAATAGGTTTGGGAATATATTGGTTGAAAAAGTGGGTATTTAAGTGTATTGAAAAGAGAGTAATGAGTGACTTTTTATAGGAGAGGGGAGGGGTACCCTTGGAATTATTAAAATTATTAAATTAATATTAATATAATTTCAATTCCAAATGGGTCCAAAATTATTTATTTAAAATATATATAGAATATGGGTCTAAATAAATTCATACAGTAAAAATTAGACAAGTTTTGGATATTTTTTAATCATTGTCATTTTGTTGGAACCCTTTTAACTCTTATGATTTTATTAAGTAATTTACACTTTGAGAGTCAAAATAATTACCAAATCATGTCAAAAGACAAATGAATGAGTCAGTAATGAACTTTTTGGACTTATATAATCTTTTGGGTCTAATATTGGAATTTTAGAAATTTTATATCATTTAATTAGATATTTTATATCATTTAATAAGATATTTTATATTTTAAGTTAGGAATTATGTCAATTTTGACACTATTCGTTACTTGACGTTTTTGAAAAATCATAAGAAAATTATTTCATAAAAAACACATTAACTAAACCCTAATATATCATAATCACCCATAAAAATTTGTATGGCCTCAAATATTTCAAATTATATTTAGTTTAAAATTATTAATATCATTTATTTTATTCTTTCTTTCATAAATCTATTACTGCATCATAATTGGGTCATAATTAAATTTAATTTTATAATTTATAAAAATTATAAATAAATTACCATGATTTATCTAATATTTATAGAATTATAAGGACTATTCATAGTTAATGATATCACTTACATAAACCCATATTAAAATTGTTTTAGTAAGAGGAGACATATTTAGGATATATTTGCCTTTACTATAAATTAAATGTTATAAATGTAATAATCACACCCAAGTGGCTTCCAAAGGTCACAATTTTCCCCAAGGATTTTATTCATCTAAAGTAACTCATCAAATAATATTATGTTAAATTTTAGGTTAATTTTATATTATAATATTATTTTTACCTTTAATTACCATATTTACCTTTAGTTGTGGTAATAAAATACTAAAGTTACTATTCACAAAAAAAATATTTTGATCCTATTGGTTCAAATTTTTCATAATAATTTCAACCATGTATATCCATTTTTGACAATTTAATTCACAAAAGTTGTTAAATTAGGTTTAAAACTAATCCTGCTGACATATCAAGAAAATGGGCTTTCGAAGTAAAACATTCGAAAGTTCACAAAGTTTTTTATATCCAATTTTAATTTGAATTTAATTACAATGAACTACATTTTATTAAATGATAAAAACATTATTTAATTTAAATTTAAAACTAATTAAAAGGACAACCTATCTATTTAAATAAATTATAAGAAAAAGTAGTTTTGAATTAAAATATAGTATTTTTCACTATTCATTAAAAAAATGAATTTTATCAGAAAAATACCAAAATTAAACAAAAGTACTTTTTTATCTATATTCCAATGAATAAGGTTATTTTATCAAATAACACATATAAAAGTGTAAAAATTTATATTTTATATATTTTATCCATCAGTAGGTAGTATTAATACCTTTTAAAAATATTAAAGATTTTTATACTTAAAATCAGATTTATTCTTACATTAAGCCCAAAAACAATTATTGGAAGATTGTAAAAATATTTTATAAACATTTTTAAACATAATATAGTATTTTCTGTTCATTATATCCAATACAATAGCTAATTGATAACTATGATTATAAATAAGAACATTACAATATATTATTTTTCAGTATAACTCAGTCTTTTGTGAGGTGTAAGATTTTATGGAAACCCATTGTTGCTTGTCAAGTATGCTATTGGAAATAAAATCCCCATTACAGTAAAATTACTATCTAATTCAAAAATATCAATAAATATGAAAAATTATTATTCTGTAAGTACCTAGGATGTTACATCCTTCCCCCTATTGGAAATTGCATCCACACAATTTTAAATATTTGCTCAGTAACTAAGGTTTCACTTTTCAAAATTAGTTCATTGAAAACCCACATAAAGAATATCCAATAAAACCTATAACTTAAAAGAAATTTAAGTTTAAAGGTCACCCAATATATCAAATACTAGGGTTCCATGTATGAAAAAATTAACATAGATGATAAAACTAACTCTCAAAGACTAATAGAGAGTGATGAAGAACACAGTCACTAGAAAGTTATCCAAAAAAAACATAAATATGTGATGGGTCAAAATACCATTGGAAAAGTAAATATATAAAGTTTTTGTTTTAATATCCTTTTAATAGAGTTTCAGAATTCATTTACTTCCTATAATAATAACATAAGGAAACATTCTTTTTGTATTTTTATTTTATAATCACAATTTCATCCTCATAATATTACCAAAATTATGATTTACATACATTGGAATAAAATTAATCAACATAGATCACACAAACCATAAAGGATATCACTATAAAAAATATGAGGTCTAAAATTAAAGGCATACTTACATATTAAACAAAATTCTTACATAAAGATAACAGAACAAAACAACTCCTAAAAAGGTCATTAATAACTTATTATCGCATCACATAAAACACCAAAATGTGTGTCTAAACCCTTGAAATTATTTTTATCCTTCAAAAAATAATGGGCTCTCAGGAGCTTCCATTACTTTATTAGATGTCTCAACTTCAACTGTAGCAATATAAAAATATTTTCCAAAACCTTTTGGTTTCTAATCATAATGATTTCTTCCTTGTGTAATTTGCTTCAGACACTTATTTTCATAATTACCCAATTAATTGCATGTAAACCATATTACTATAGAGTGGATGTCTATTATCTCATTGTTGGATAGTTAAGAACCCTTTTACTTATAGTCGTGAACATTGTGCCCAAATATTCTAAATTGATAATGCTTTTAGATCCCGACATACATTCCCCAAAATATATTTTACCATAATTGGAACAAGTTTTTGGATTACCACTAGAATTATTAGTTGGTTGTTCTCCATTTCCTTTCACCTTGACTATTTCTTACACTTATAATATTGTGGCACATAAGGTTCGGTAAACTCCATTTCAAATTTTTCAGCACAATGAACCACTTACTCATAAATTTTAATTTCTTGTTAGGCTAGAGCTCTTCGTATCCCTAGTTTCAATCCTGAGTATAATATATTAATTTTACTATCAATGTTTTAAATAAAAAATTGAATATACATTGCCAATATTGTGAATTAATCTTCATATGAAACAGTTGAATCATCATCCTTTTGCTTTAATTCTCGAAATTTTTTCTCTATCCTAAAAAGAACAACATTAGGGAAATATTTTTCAAGGAAAATATCATTAAATTCTTCCAATTCCATGGAATTGGGATCATTTTTTCTTCTAGTATTCCTAACCAATGAACACCATTGATCAAATTCACCTTTAAAATATAGATATATTGAGTAACCTTTTAGTGTTTAAAACATCCCATGAATTCATATATCTTCTATAGGGTATTGATACATCCTTTAACTACTACTAGGTCATATGATCCATTGAATGATGTGGGAAGCTTCCTCATAAAATGTCCCACTACTGACATATTACTCTGTGATTGATCTGTATAATCTCATTCATGGATACCACTAATATTTATAGCATGATTCAATATCACCATCACTACAAAAAACTGTTTTGTTCCAATTCGAACCACCTCATGATTTTGATTTTAATGTTTGTTTTCCTCTCTATTCCTTCCCATTAAAGATATCATATTTCCTATATGGAAACCCATTCTGAACATATATAGTTTAGATAAAGGAATAAGGTATTCTTAAAATTCTACATCATTTAAACTTAAGCATATAGAAAAATCCACTAAAGGGAAGAAATTAACACCACCCTAACCTCTAATGTTATATAAACCGACCACTAATACTAACTATAATTCCCAAACCTTATGAATTACATAATATTGATTCAAGTCAAGAATTCACACTAAGGATCTTTTAATGTTTAGATCTTTAGATAATTAGCCCATAACTATTACATAAAAAACCATAGAAATACAAAGTGGACACTTCCAACATTATTCATTTCTTCCATAATACAAACACTTTTAAAAAGAAACAAGTTTTTTCATGTTTAATCATTATAAATTTTCCTAGATTCCATCCTTGACTCTATTCTCCCTTAAATCCTGTGAAAAAATTAATAAAAAATTAGGATGAGCACCAAAATATCAGTAAGGGACATAAAAATAATGAAAAAATCCATCTAGTTAAAACATGGTAACCCATTAAATGTTTATTGAGAGAATGAAACAAATCATTTTCACATGAATAACAATCATATTTTTGTCAAATAAAAACACTAAAACAAATAGAAAGTAATTAAAACTCCTTTAGGATACTTAGAGAATAATATACATAAAACCCATTTTCAAACCCTTTAAATTTGGAATGACCATATTTCCGACTTCCAATATTATTATTACCCAATGAATTAAAGATCTATAATGGGGATAACCCTTCATATAAGCTATATCGGGTTAACTCGTGAGTTATAAAGGTGCTCATCCCTTCATATAAGTAATAACTGGACCACCTGTGAGCTACAATGAGACTCAACCCTTTGTATAAACTATGCTAGGCTCACCTGTGAGCTATAATGGGGATCAAAAAATTGTATAAGCTATATTGGGATCAGTCATTTCATATAATTCTAAAGTAAAATTTCATGAATAAAACACTTTCATCACAAAACCCTTTTTAAAATTTATTCTAATACCTTATCAAAAATATTACTATATAAAAATACCATTTTAATTCAAGAACCCATTTTCAATACCAATATATCCAAAAAAAATAGATTAAGGTATTTCCTTTTCATTTAAAAACATTAGGGCTTATAGAGGAATCCAAGTATAAAATAATTGTTACAGCAGCAAAGAATTTTTTGTTATCGTATACGTTAAAAAGAACATTCGTTTTATTCTTTGTAAAAATGTTCCATATAAAACACATAAAAAGATTCCTTTTTAAAACCTTTGAATCAAATTCAAAATATAAAAAAAAAATCCCTTAAAATAATTTTATAACCATATAATAAATATGTAAATTAATATCATGAATAAAAATATTTCATAATTAAATATTTAAACGTTCAAGGTGTCCCATACCAATTTGAATATTTAAATATTAATATATATGAAGTAATCCATATAACAAATTAAATAACATTATATTAGATAAAATATGGTTATTAAATTTCTTAGTGTCTATATATATCGCTTATAAAAGAATAAAGGTGCAAATTATTAAGAAATGTATCATGGAAAAGAGACTAAGATGAAGTCCCTTACCTCAAGTACGAATCTTATCATACGTTATTTATCTTCCAAAATAATAAACTTAGATAAATTTATACTTTCTTCAGAACATTTTTCATTTTCATTATTCCTTTTATAGCACTTATTATCTTGTTATAACAATTACATGATTATTTAAGTTCTTATCTGATGTTTTGTGGATATTTAGTTCTTGATTCGAATATACATTTGGAACAATGTCAATAGTCCATGTGGTCATAAATACATCATCTCCATAATAATATTAATGTCATAAGGATCACTTTTACACATCCATTATACTTTTAAATCAAACCATTAATTATGGTAATAACAAATGAATAACATTATAATCATGGAGATGGCAGGCAGTACGTACGCATGAGTAACACTTCCATTTTTCATTAATCATTCTGGAAATAAGGTAATTAAAAATTTCTGTTTAAATAATGATAATAATGTTATTAAAATAATCATAATAATTTAAATATACTTATATATATCATACAAGTGATGTGGTGAATAAAAGTGATTCACATCGCTTCGTGGAGGTGATAGTTCACACGTACGCACGAACGACATTATAATTTTTATGTGCATGTAAAGTAAAAACTAATTGACATATAATTCTATTATAATGATAAATATATAATTAAAATTATATAGAAAAATTAATTCTATCATTATGACCAGTGTTGAGATATTGTAATGAAAACGAACTATATCTGTTCGCGAGGGGGTAGTTCGTCGTACACACGAAAGAAATGTTTATTTCCGATTTGATGAAATTGGAGATGGATTTTGGTGATGATATTAACATAATAACATATAAATATATTTAGGATACTATATTTATTATTTAATCATTTTTGGAGTATATTTGATGTATATTAAATAAGAAATAAAATAGAAACACTTAAATAAAAACGATACCTCATCTTCAATTGATCATCTTTGAAGAACACCGTAACACCTATAAAGAGGGTATTATGCCTAATACAAGGCCTAAATAATGTGGGGGGTGGGTGGTAGGGGGGTATTATAGTAATATTATTGGGTAGAATTTGTCAAAACCAAAAAAAAAATTATGTGTAAGGAATAGAGAGGAATGGGTGCCATTTTATAGGAGAGTGGAGGGACACCTTTGTAATTAATAAAAGTACTAAATTAATATAAATTCAATCTCAATTTTAAATTGGTCCAACATATTTTTTTAAAATATAGGATGAATATGGTTCTAAATACCTTAATTAAATTATAAATTATACGTGTTTTGGATATTTTTTAATCCTTATCTGTATGTTTTAACCATTTTAACTCTTACAATTTTTTTAAGTAATTTACACTTTGAGAGTTAAAATAATTACTAAATCATGAAAAATAACCAATGAATGAGTCATTAATTAAATTTTTGGGCTTTTATAAAAATGGATTCTAAATATTTGAGTTTTATAAAATTTATATCAATTAATTTGATATTTTTATTTTAAGTTGTGAATTATGTCAATTTTGACACTATTCATTACTTGAATTTCTTAAAAATTCATAACAACATGATTCCTTCAAAAAAATAAAATCTAACCTAATAATTTATATACATCCATATAATTCGTGTATGACATCAAATATTTCAAATTATATTTATTTTAATATTATTAATATCGTTTATTTTATTCTTTCTATAAAAACTCTAATACTACCTCATCATTGCGCCATAATTAAATGTAATTATTTAATTTCTAAAAATTATAAAAAAATTATAATGATGTAGTTAAAATTATAATATATCTATTTATTATTAATAATTTAAAATATAATTTACATAACCCCATATTAATTTTTTTAGTAAGAAGATACATATTTATGATATATTTTCCTTTATTGTAAATTAAATGTTATAAATGTCATAATCACACCCAAGTGGAATCCAAAGGTCAAAATTTAGGCCTAAGTATTTTCAATGTATAAAATAAATCATTCAATATGATTAGGTATAATTTTATGGTATTTTTATATTATAATATCATTTTCACCATTAAGTACCTGATTTTCCTTTAATTGTGGTAAATAAAATACTAAAGTTACTATTCAACAAAAAATAGTTTGATCATATTAGATCAGATTTTTCATAATGAGTACAACCATGTATATCCGTGTTTAAAAAATTACATTCATAGAAGTTGTTGAATTAGGTTTAACTGTAATCCTATTGACAGATTGAGAAAATGAGTTTTTGAAGTAAAACGTTCCAAAGTTCACAATGTTTTTTATATCCAATTTCAATATGAATTTTATTCTAATGACCTAAATCAGATTAAATAATAAAAAATTTATTTAATTAAACTTTAAAACCAATTAAAAGGATAACCTAACAGTATAAATAAATTAGAAGAAAAATTAGGTTTGAATTAAAATGCAGTATTTTTCACTATTCAATAAAAAATGAATTTTATCCGAAAAATACCTGAATTCAACCAATGTAAATTTTGACATCCTGATTTCAAAGAATAAGTTTTTTTTCAATTATAACCTATAAAAGTTTCAAAATTAATATTTTATAAAGGTTCACCATCTATAGGCGGTAATACTACCATTTAAAAATATTAGAGCTTTTTATGCTTAAAATCAGATTTATTCTTTTTTTAATCCAATAAAAGTTATTAGAAAAAGAAAAAATATTTAATAAAAATGTGTAATAATATTATGGTTAGTTATGTTCATTCCCTCCAATATAATGGCTAGGTGATAACAATAATTTTAAATAGTAAAATTACAATATAATATTTTTTTGGTATAACTCAATCCTCCATACGATATAAGATTTTAGAGAAACCCATTGTTGCATGTCAACTATGAAATTGGACATAACAGCCCAATTAAGTTAATATTACTATATAATTTATAAATATTAAAAATTTTGAAAATGTTTTATTTTGTAATTACCTTGGATGTTACAATTTACTTCAATGATACTAACCTCTAAATTTTTTTAAACCATTACTCTGATACCAAATATTGGGACCCGAACCCTTATTCAATCCATAATATCCTTTTTAAACAATAATTCATTTAATTTATTTCTTGAATATTTTTTTGGGTTTAATTTTTTATATGCATAGTTCATAACACTTACATAACATAAACATGCATTATATATTGGATGTTTCCTTTTAGAATAAATTTTTCTAATAATAGATGACATTTAAATTAAAATTAATACATTTTTCATGAAAAATATTTATGATTTTTATATTGAATTATTATTTTCACATAGTAATCCTTAAAACTCTAAAAAAGAATTTGAAAACATGGGATGATCACAAAATGATTTGAAAGGTACATAAAAAAGGAAAGAAACACATTAGTCCATTTTAAAACCATGAGATCATAAAAGAGAGTCTTATTCTAATATAATAAACTTTGTGTTAAAATAATAATTTACATACACATTAAATCAGAATAACTATGGGTAATTTTTCATAAAACACATTAAAATAAAAAAAATCATAATCATGGGGGTTTTTATAAATCACGAGAACCCATGAAAAACATTTTCTTAAAAACATATAATTTTACCATAATAAGACATAACGATTCCATTAAAATAAAAAGATAATTATTATACATTTTGGAATCAAAATATTTCCAAAAAAATCATTAGAAAGAAAAGAAAAATCATATCGGTTCCTCAGGAAATCATCTTAATAGATCCTTTATAAGTTAAATGAAAAATACAGTCAACTACAACTTAATTCTCCAGAGAATATAATAATTAAATAATACATTAGAGATATATATCATGCTCACCAATCATCATAATCTATATCAGGATCACCCATCATCCTAAGATATATCAGGATCACTCGTTATTATAAAAAAAATTACAAGTATCCTAAAATACTTATAACATATAAAATCATTCATTTCAATAATTAATCTTTTAAAAATATACTTTTTAACCCATTAATAAAACATTTATGGATAATGAAATTCCTATTGCATTTAAAACCCTTTCTAAAAATACCAAAAAACAAAGGGAAGGATGTGTTTTACTTTAATTAAACATATAATATTGTAATGGAATCCGAATATAAATTAAGAGTCATGATTTTAGGAGACACAATTGATTCTATATAAGTTAAAATTGGGCATTCCTTTTCCCATTTTTTAATGAAGGCCAAAACATTCTGTATAAAATATATTAAAAAATTCATTTTGAAAACATTTAAATAAAAGTAAAATGATAACTAAAATATCCTTAATAATTCATTTAAGTCAATATAAATACATCTTTAAAATAATTTTAATAATATGAATATGTTAGAAAATTATTTAGAAAATAAATCTTTAAAACTTTTAAAATCGGGTTTTTAAGGTAAAGTGTCCCTCACCTCATGTTTGACTAGCCACATACATTATTTATTTTCATCAATAATACAATTATGTTAATTGTGTACTTTATTAACTAATTTTTTTCATTTTTATTATTTATTTTAATCTATTTATTACCATTTTGTATTTAATTACTTAATTAATTAAGTTTGCATGTGACGTTTTGGTGATATTCAACTTATATATCTCAAATGAATTGGGTAGGTTGGCTACGGTCAAAGAGGTCATTATTCCATGAACTCAATAATAATAATCACGTCATATCTATCATTATTATACATTAATTATACTTTTAAAACTGATTATTAAATGTGGTCATGAAAAGTAAAGTACATTAAAACCATGCTGATAATAGACTAGACATATATAAGGGCAATGTTTTCATTATTCAATGAATATGAGGGAAAGATAGTATGTTTTATATTATATTTCTATAAATATTATTATATCATAAATATAATATTAATTTCTAAAATACACTTATATATACAACCATGTTGTGTGGTCATGAATAATGAATCTCATTGCTTTGTGGAGGTGTTAATCCACATGTATGCAGAAATGATTTTTTTTCAATTAATGGAATGTTATGAACATATACAATATACTATATTTAAATATTTTAAATTATGTAATAAATATCATATATATATATATATATTAAATCCATTATCATACAAATCGATAATAGGTTGTGGCGGAAAATGAATTACAACTATTCTTGAGATGGTTATCATCAGTTATTTATTTATTGGAAAGAAGGTAGAACATGGCAAAGCTAGGGAGAACAAGAAAAGCTAGGGGGATGAAAATAGTGAAAACTGAGGGCATCCCCTCTAATGATGTTAACCCCCTCAGGATTCAAAAAATTTAGATCATAGATGCAGGATATACTAGAGTTATGAGCTACTAGAGATGCTAGGTGATCTGCCACTTTATTCCCCTCTCACCGTGTTTGCACCATTTGAATGTTGGTGGATAGCATGCCATGACATTTTCTGATGATGTAGGCAATCAACCAAGGAGTCGACCCGATGCCTTGAAGGTAATTGAGGAGTATAAGGGAGTTTGTTTCAGCTTCAGAAATGGAGATTCTCCCCTGGCGAAAGAGATAGAGACTAGTGAGGAGGGTGTGAGCTTCTGCTTGTAGAGACGATCCGCAACCAAAATGAGCAGTGAATGACAATATAACCGAGCCTCTAGAGTCACGGACAACCCGTCCTCCTTTCATGCCCCCCCGAGATATAGGGCCCATCTATATTAAGTTTTAAACCCATCGGAAAAATAATCCATCAGATACCTTGGTATCGCACGACAAAGCCATCGAGAAGAGAGGCTTGGATGTTGGGAGAAAGCAGAAGAATTGATGGGGCATTTTTCCATTTGTGAGAGAGTTTAGAAAAGTCAATGAGGAGGCTTCTGACTCTTTCGGTGATGCCTCTTACTGTGGAGTGGATCCCCTCATATCTTGATTTGTTTCTAGCCTTCCATAAGCACCAACATCTAGCGAGTAGGATAATGGAACACACCATTTTCTCTGGGCCCTTATCACCTGAGCCATGAAACCAGTATACAATGAGCAACTCTTCATGCAAGTTACAGGATGAGAATCCAGTGAATTCCCTGAGAAAGGACCATACATCACATGCCCATTCACCCTCGAAGAATAGGTGAGCCACGCTTTCTTCTTTCTGATTGGAACAACAAGAGAATTAAGAAGCCATGCTGATTCCACATCTTCGAATGTTCTCATCGGTGGGAACCTCATTCTTCCTAATTCTCCACATAAGAAATATGAATTTTATTGGAATTTCCTTCATCCAGATATCACTCAAACAATCGATCTGCCCCTGGAGAAGAAGAGAGTTGTTGTAATCCTTTATAGAGAAGACCCACGAAGCGGACAGGGTAAACACGCACTTATTTGGATTAGATTTGAGCTCGATGAGGTTAAAGGTGGATTACTGGTCTGTGTTTAGAACAAACCTGATGAAATCCGAGTAATTTCTTACCTCCCTGAATGAAATTTTAGTGTTTGGGAATCCTGGAAATCTGAGCACCGTGCCCGCCCAGTTGTGATGCCAGAAGGCCAAATCCCCTACTCTAATAATCTAGCGGGTGTGGGGAATAAGCCCTGTAAAATGAGGGAGAATAGTATACAAGAAAGGGGACATGTAGCTTCTAAGAATCTACGAGTGATATTCGAAACTATTGTACATGACCCTACCCCAGAGAAAGTGGCACTCATGGATTTCCTAGTCCAATTTTGGATGAATGTAGAGGAGAGTGTCTGTGAGGCTTTGAATATTGATTCTGCCCTCCAGAATAGTCCTCCCCATCTTCGCCCAGGACACACAATGGTGTTTTCTTTCAGCGAGAGAATCCCAGATGAAGCAGGCCAAGATGTTTTAAATGTTGCTAATGACTTTTTTTGGTACTTTGATAGAAAATAGGGCATTTATGGGAGAGGCCAAGAGAATGCTATTAACCCGCACAAATCCGACCCCCAAAGGAAATAAATCTATTCTTCTAGTTCAGTATAGGATCAGTGATCTTGTTGGTAATGTGATCGAAGTCACGAATCCGAATTCTGCCTGAAGATATGGGATCCCTATGATATTCCATGGGAAACTCCATCTCTGCATATTCAAAAGGCAGCTCAAGGAGAAAACCCGATTGGAATAGAATCTTCTAGATAGAGAGAAGTTGCTCTTGGACCTTTTAATATCCTACCCACTCCAATGCCAGTATTCCTCAATCGCTCTGAGAAGCACATAGAACAACCTCTTCTTAGCATTCATGAATATTAATTTACCATATATAAATATTATGTGGGAGATTACCAGAAGATTCATCCTTCTTCTAAATGGAATTATCTCAGCGTTGTGCATGCCTCTATGGATAAGGCGGCTGAGGATGTCTTGTGTGAGGATGAAAGGGCTTGGTGATAAGATATCACCCTATCTTAGGCCACGGTTCGCCTTAAAGAAACCATGAGACTTCCCCATAAAAGTAACATTCAGCCACAAGGAGCTGAAGCATCTAAAAATGAGATCATTAGGCCAAGGGGAGAAACCCATACCTGATATTACCTTGTTGATGAAGCTCCATTCGAGTCTGTTAAATTCTTTGTTCATATCAAGATTTATGGCCATGGTTGAACCATGGGTCTTTGTATTGAGATCTCTCATAATCTCTTGGTCCAATGCAATATCCCCTTGAGTACAGCATCCCTTCACAAAGCCATGTTGTTCAATGGAGACCCATCGGGGAAGGAGAATGGAGGTCTTTGAGTTGATGATGCTTGCAAGAACTTTGTCAGGGAAGTTGCACTTGCTGACCAGTCTATAATGTAAAATTGGAGAGGGGTTACTCATTTTTGGAATGAGAACCAGTGTAGTGGCACATGCCACTCTAGGTATGATACCTCCCCTGAAGAAGTCTAGAATAGCTTCTGATAAGTCATTTTTTATCACATCCTAAGAGGCTCTATAGAACAAGTCGGGGAAACCATCTGGACTTGGCACGCTATCTGCTTTGAGGATCATAACTTCCTCAAAGATTTCTTTCTCCTCAGGTATTGCACCCATCCTTTCATTATCCTGGATAGAAACATGGTTGGAAATGTGATCAAGGATCACCTCATCACCTCCCAGGTAGCCATTAGGCATTCAAAGATTTTTTCCAGCAAGAAGATCTTTAAAGAAGGAATGATAAAGGGACCCACAACATCTCTTTCATCTGAATAGGTACCATCATCCATCAGAATATTGGGCTGAAAAAAATGCTTCCTCTCTTTTATACAAGTATGTAAATAGGAAGTGTTCCTATCACCCTAACCAAGCCATCTAATCCTTGATTTCTCCCTCACCAGACGTTCCTATTTAAGGATCATGACTGTGAGAGTTTCCTTCTTAGTGGAAAGGTCTTCAAAGACCCACTCATTCTAGGACCCCTCCAAACTAGACTTAAGACAGTCAACCTCCTGCATGATTGACTCAATTTTCTTATCATTATGGGGAATGTCCTTTTTCCAAGTTTCTATCCTAGTTTTGAGCATCCTCAGTTTATTATGAATGGAAAACCAATAATTCCCCTGAGTGGGTTCATTCCACGAGCCTCTAACCAAATGCTGATAACCCAGGAGGCTAATCCAATGCTGAAAGAATCTAAAGCAATCATGGATCACCAAACTTGAAGAGAGGGAGCCCAGAATAAGAGATTGAACTGAGATCCCACGAACCAAGTGACTGACCATAGTGTTGGGATACAGATTAATGGATTGCATATTTCCAAGGAATGGGTCCAAGTTGACCCGCGAGCATGATCCCCACGTTGGTTGTTTCACCATGTGAAATCATCACCCAAGTGTCTGAGGTCCATGAGGCCTTTACTAGCCATGAAGTGAGTGAAGTCCAAACTAGCATTCCTAAGGAAAGGCCCCCTACCTTTTTTCTCATCCGGTTTGGCGCTGACATTGAAATCCCCCCCCCCAACAAACCAAGGGATGCTACTAGGGTCCAAAGCATTGAGATCATCCCATAAAAGTTTCCTATGTTGGGAATCGAAAATCCCAAAAATGAAGGACACAAGGAAAGATCCATTGTCATGGGTAACCTTAGTGGTGATATGCTAGTAACCTTCTTGAACTAGGTCCACTGAGAAGTTCCTATTCCAGAAGATCCATATATGGTGATTGGATGAGTCTGCATGCATTGATCCATGCAACTTAATTATGCTGGTAAACTCATTTATTTTGGAGATATTCTACTTATGTTCTAGGAAAGAAACAAGAGCAACCTTGAGATTGCAGATAATAGACGAAAGGAAATATGTTTTGACCCCTGCACCAAGACCACCGGCGTTCCAAATGAGAATGGGAATCATTGAGAAAAGAGCACCCGAGCATTGGCCCCTAGGTTTCTACCCTTTAAAAGATGAGAGTAGATCTCTTCCCTTAACTTCTTGGACTTGGATCTTGTATATATACTTGTATTTATAGAGGAATGAAAAGTAATGGGGGTGGAAAAAACTAGTGATCCCAGGTATTCCACTAATCTGACCGAAGAGCGTGACTGAAGCTTGGAAGCAGCAACACGGTCTGGGGATCCATCCATAGGAAGTGGCCAAGGAGGGGAGATAAACTCATGAACTGCTGGAGGATCAGGATGGGGGGAAGGTCCAATGAAAAATGCTGGATTTAGGATGGAGAGGAGGCCTGGTAGAGTGCATGGGACCCACGGGGGTAGGGCATAGAGCGGGGGTAGGATAGGGAAAATAGGAAGGGAATAGGAAGGACTTATCAAATGAAGCACAAGCCTAAGGTCAAGCGCTATCAGAAGCTTGCAAACTGAAGTAACTGAAGGGGTATGCTGGGAAGGAAAAAACCATTTGAAGGAGGGAAGCAAAACAGATCTAGGAACAATGTTAGTCGCATGTAATGGGGATGGAGGAGGAGCTGAGGCAGGATCAGGAGGGGCATCAGGGACCCCACTGAGCTATCATGGGGAGGCACCACCAGAGGGCCATCCAGGGGGATACTGACAGAGGAATCCTGAGGAGGGCATCGATGAACACCTTTATGTTGTTTCCTTCAGACCTAAAGAGAGAGCCCCTGGAGGAGACAAGAGGAGCAGAACTGTGGGAAGACGGGATAGAAGATGTCATGGGGCTAGCAGAAAGAATCTTTAACCTGAAGCATGATCATATATGGAAGGTATTTGGACATATCCATTTCTACATAGATACGCGTCGTCGAGGCATCATCACAGGACCAGGTGCAATCATCAGAGCAAAGAAACCACCCAGGGAACCACCAATCCCCTTGAGAAATCCATCATTCTGAAAAGGCACTAGAAGACCAGGGAGACTGATCCAAACTACTCCAATAGAATTCTCTTTGCCCTTATGAATCTCCAGCGACCAGCGTGTCAGGTTGAAGCGCTATCTCCCCCAGGATCGGGGAGCCTTGGACCAAGCATGAATGAAATCTGAAGCTGAGCCAAGAACCAAACAGAACGCATTACTATGGATGAAAAAAACCTTTGTCGGGGAGAGGAGTCCCAAGGATATAACGAACCTCTAAAAGACCGTGATCAGAGGTTTTTCCGCACTAAATCTTGCAATCAAGGTCCATTTGATGAAATCTTCTGCCTCCGCAAACACAGAATCAAGGACTTCCACTAACAAGCTGGATCCATCACAGGAGACCAGTGGCGGAGACAAGGAGACAGCTAGTAAGAAAGGTTGAGAGGGGGTGAGGGTCGGCTCACACACTACATATTTGAAAGAGATACCTGCCTGAGAAGATCTAAGGATGGGTCCGGGAGAAGGCGAGGGTGCCAAAGCGTCAATAGCATCATTAGAGGAACCTGGATCGAAGGAAATCGGGAGCAGAGGCACTAGTGTAGGAGCAGTGGGTGAGAGAAAAATGGTGGTAAAGATTTGAAAATTTGGCGGTGCGTAGGGTACGTTCTCATGAACAGAGCGAGACATCCTCGAGATGGTTGTCTGCTGAACAGATGAAGGATGGATTTATTTCCTATTTGATGGAATACAGAGATGGATATAGGTTATTATATTAATATAAGAACATATTAGTAGTTATAATAAAAAATTATTATTATTTATAATGTTCAATAATATTTTGAGGAGCTAGACGAAGAAATTTAAAAAAAATAATTCAGTTAAAAGTTATACATATTCTCCAAACAACCTTCTTTTAATTACAACTTATGCCCCCTTTTGTTAGAATTCTAGTAAAAATATGACATCTATAACATGGTTAGGTATGTTATAAAGGGATTTGGTAGGTATTTCATGATACAGTTCTCAAATGGTGTGATAATGTGAGAAGAGGAGGTTCCTAATTATATGTTCGGGGAGGGGTATTCAGGGAATTTTATAAAGTATTAAATTAATATAAATTAATTTTCAAGTTCAAGTGGACAATAATTGATATAATTAGTATATATAATTATTATGGATAATAATCCTCTCATAAAATAATTTTTTTAAAATGTTATATTATTTTTTTATCCTTTTATCTTTGATTCAACCCTCTTTGAATCTTTTGAAAATTATGATGATATAAATGGTTTTTATTATTCATTGGTCAATCAAGTCAATATACAAAGAAAAATAACCCAAAACGGACAATGGTTGATGTTTTAAACCATATCCCACTCATGTTTCCAAGGAGAATAGTTTTATGAATTCTATATCATTTAAGGAAAAATTATTCATTATAAAGTATCATTAATGTCATTTTTATATTTTTTTTCAATTAATTCAACATTAATGAAATAAAAACAGTAATGAATTAAAATATAAACCTTTTAATGAAATATAATATATTATATTTTTCTAATAAATTAATGGGATAATTTAACTAACTAATAGAACATCACTTTTAGATTTTTTAAATTCATTTACTTGACTTTGGTACTCCTTGTAGAAGCACTATATTGGTATTTCTTAAGAATTTAAGGTAACTATTTCATCACTAAAAGTTAAAGATTAATGACCATAATAAAAATTATTTCATTATTATTAAAATAATCTTTATTATTCATTAATAACATGTTTTCATCCCCACAAGATGATATAAGAGTAATTTAAAAGAAATAGAGTGTAATTTTGTAGTTTTATTTAATAAAAATAATTTAAATATCCGAATAGAAGATGAATGGAAAAAATATTCTAGAATTTTGGATGACATAAAAAAATAAAATTAAATAAATACAACAGTTGGATTGATTTTGGGACCTTATTTTATGGTTTTATCCCTATTTTATCCATTATGTCCTTATCGAGGTGACAAGTATTTAATACAATTACAATACATAATAACTAAAGATAAAATGTAGATATTTACTATATTTGGACATATTAAAAATATGGAATTCAGTTTTTAAGATTAAATTTTTATAACTGGTGTAAATTAATTTTAATATTAATAAGTAAAACAAAACATAATTGTCTTTAGAGAATGCATTTTTACACCAAAAAATTAACTTATACAAAAATTAAGCATAATGATGATGATTATTTAATTAATTAGATTATTTTCAATTAATGGATACAAATTTTAATTTTAGATCAAATTAAGATCATAATTTAACATTTAAAGGAAACTAAATGAATGTTTTACAAAAATCATTATTTTTCACTATTAATGAAAAATAAATATTTTTATAAAAACAAAAAAATTTAACTCTACGCTAATTTTGATATCTTGATTTCAAAAATTATATTAAAATTTTATAATTAAAATTATAAAATTATGAAATTAATCTTTTAAATAAAAACTCATAATATATAAAGATTAATTTAATGAGTATAAATCTATTTCCATTTTGATTGAAAAATTACTTAACATGTTTCGGTAGAGAGCTCTCTCCCTAAATTTCCCATATTTGGTATCTCCTGATTTCATATTTGGGTTCTATGATGCACCTATGATCATCTTTTTTAGTTGGGTTTCTCTGAGCTCAGTGTCCATGTCTTCACTCTGGGTCAACATCACGGGGTGATGGAGCGCAATGTTTTCCTCTGGATCGAGTGGTGTTATTCTTTCACATATGCAACCTTACTGTCTGATCTGAAATGGAGCTCATGATATTTTGTTTGGTATTTCTGAAGTGGGTATGGTGTTCGTTACTTCTGTCCATTGGAATTTCCTTCTCCTATGACCCTGATGCTTTTTTCTTGTAGGAATGGATTTGGGCATCCCTAGAGGGGATTATACCTTTTCCCTAAGGATGAGGGGGGGGGTCCGTGGAATCTAGTTCAATGGAGGGTGTGGTGGAGACGATGGATGCTCATTTATATCCTTCTACCTCCTTTATGAACCAATTCTGGATGGCTCATTTATTTCATTTTCTGGTCTTGGACTCTTCTATCGAGTCTTCTGACGATGACATCTTGATAGAGAGTTTTTTTAGGCATTTTTTAAAAAAAATTACAAAAAATGTTTAGGGTGATTTTTTTTTCAAAATGTGGCTCAAAGGCAGCATCACGGATGCCGCCTTTGCACTGTCATCGCGGATCGGTGATGTGGAAAAGGTGGCACCCACGATGCCTCCTTTCTATATAACGTCATCCGAAAGGCGGTACCCACGGTGCTGCCTTTTCCTCTGTGCCCTATAAAATGGCAGTGCCCCCCGCCCCTTCTCCTCACTTCTAAACACCCATTACCTCTCAATTTCTGTCTTTTGCGGCGGAGTTTTGTGGTTTGAAATTTTTGGAAAGCTTTTAGAGTTATGGTTTTTAATTTAATGTTTTTTATTTTTTATAATTGTTTTTAGTTAAATATTTTTATAAATTTAATGTTTTTTATTTAGTTGAATTGTTTATAGTTAAATATTTTAATTCTTTATTAGTTTAGTTAGTTTTAAATTTTTTTCATTTATTATATTGTTTGAATAGATATATATATTTAGGAATTATAATTATCATTAGTATGAATTAATTTATGATTCTTTTAATGAAATTTTGGTAGCATAAATACTATGTTATCTAAGTAATCAAATCATTCTCTGGATACAAACAAGTGAATGTGGCTCTGGCAGAGATGTACATAGGGGCAAAACCTGAAAACACCAATTTGAGCTAGACTCGAACGGGAACTGGTGCACGACAACGGGCCTTGCTGCATTCTGGTTTGACACTCCCAGAGTATATGCTTAAGATATGCATATTTCTTTATAAACTACTAAAATATCTAAGAAAAGAAATTATAAATTGATATTTTAGTAATGACGTTGATAGTTATTATTAGGAATGATTAATTAGAAATTAATTAATAAAAAACATAGAGTTAAAAAAAAACTACAGTTCAAATGATATTCAATAACATGGAGTTAAAAATAACATAGTTAAAAAACCACATGGAGTGAAAGTCAAAAAATAAATAACATGGAGTTATAATATAAATAACATGCAGTTAAAATATAAATAACATGGATTTAAAATATAAATAATATAGAGTTAAAATATAAATAACATGGAGTTAAAATATAAATAACATTTAGTTAAAATATAAATAACATTGAGTTAAAATATAAATAACATGGATTTAAAATGTAAATAACATGGAGTTAAAATATAAATAACATGAAGTTAAAATATAAATAACATGGAGTTAAAATATAAACAAGATAGAGTTAAAATATAAATAACATAGAGTTAAAATATAAATAACAGCATGTTAAAATATAAATAACATAGAGTTAAAATATAAATATCATAGAGTTAAAAAATAAATAACAGCATATTTTAAGCTTCTTTCCTTTCTTGCAGTGGATTGAATATCAAAATTTCAGAAATCCCATGTGACAATGGGTTTTCTAAAATTTTGATATCCAATTCACTATAAGAAAGGCTAGAAGCTCGAAACATGGTGTTATTTATTTTTTAACTCTATGTTATTTATATTTTAACTCACTACTTAGAAAGTGTACTAAGAAATATCCTAGTTTAGGATATAAGATCTTTTAAATTTTAAGTATCGTAAATATTGTATAGTTTATAAGTAATAGTTATTATTTGAGCATGAGGTAAAATCATACTTATTTTTAATAAGTAGTTTAATTACATCTTAAAAGTATAATATCCAACTTATATTGGTAACCATCATTCTTAATGTCACTTACATTATCAAAATCTTGATCAGAAAACTTTTTTTACATAGAGCGGATTGTTTGCATGTGTGTACTGTTATGGGGAGGTTATTCAAACTGAGAAAGGAGCTTCTTACAGTACACATCCAATAACAGTGGTTAATACAACTGATTTTGTAACCCTAAGTGACCTTCAAGACAGAATTCATGGCTCATTAAATCTAGGACCTGATCAAAAGATCAAGTCAATGAGTTATAGACATTTGCAGTTCCCGTCAACATTGTGGCATCTAGCTTTTCCATTGGTTGATGATACGCAATGGATCCAAACAATTAATTTGTTTTCTCAACGGTCGGATGGTACCATGATGGAGTTATATGGTGATGTTTCTACTGTATAACCACAACATCCAATTGTACAAAGATGTAGACTTACAAGAGTCGTTGAAGATAGTCTACTCCATGAAGTTGAGACTATTCCAAATGATGCAGAGGACAACCTACTTGATCTCCCAGATATACATGTTAACTCGACATCTGATGAGGAGTTTTGTAATAATGAAATAGATGGTGGTAGTAGTGCTGATGAGGAAGGAACAATGGAAGTTTCGAGAAATGCATTAGTCGTACAACATGCTCGACCTACAATAAATCATCCACCGCTATTTGCATCTTGGTAAGAAGCAATGACACGTGTGCCTGAATTTGAAGATAATGTTCTCACACTGGCAAATGAGTTTCCTGGATTTATACGAGATAGGTTTAGTGAGATGGACAAAACTTTATATGTTGGAAGGAATTTTCCAAGTAAAGATGCATTAAAAAGTACGCTAAAGAGATTTCACTTTGAGAGGCACTGTAGCTATGTAGTTTACGAATCAGACCATAACAAATATGGCATACGATGTGAGAAGTATGGTGATGATTTTAGATTTCCATTGAAGGATATTTCGGACATTTCATTTGGAGGTTGAGGAATCTCGAGGATTGAGGCAGCTCATACTTGCATTCAGCCAAGCCTGACACAAGATCATACTTCATTGGATGTAGAATTTGTGTCATCCATTGTTTTTGAGATGATTAGGACATGTCAAGATGTTCTGATAGCACTTGTATAAGAGAGGATACAACAGACATTCAGTTATAATATATCTTATAATATGGCATGGAAGGTGAAATAGAAGGAAATTGTGAAGGTCAATGGTGATTGGGATGACTCATATCAGGTTTCTCCACAATTGTTAGCCATACTGAGGCATCATAACCAAGTTTTCTTCCATCTGGATACAAACAAACATGTCTCTCATGATAACCATCTTGATCCATCTCGTGTTCAATTTCATCAGTTGTTCTAGGTATTCATTCCCTGTATATCCGCCTTTCGTTTCTGCAAAAAGTTTATTCAGGTTTATGGAACATTTCTATATGGAAAATACAAGGGCGTATTATTGATTACAGCAACCCAAGATAGAAACGGTTCACCTCTTCCGCTTTCCTTTTCCATTGTAGATAAAGAAAACTATGAATCATGGAGTTGGTTTTTTGGCATGTATCAACACCCATTTCCCCAAAATTCGTGGTGTTTGTTTGATATCTGATCAGCATCGGGCAATTAATGAGGCAATCAATGTGGATCCTGAAACATGGAGTTACCCAAATTCACATCATCAGTTCTGCATTAGAAACATTTCTAGCAACTTGCATAAAAAAATTCCACAACGAACCAATGAAGAAGGCAATCACCAGACTTGGTACGCATTGTATTTGTTATTTTTTTGTATATCATCGTAAAGATAAATTCAAAATATGTGAAATATCATCTATTATGTGTAGCATATGAGTCTGATCAATGACATTTTGAAGAAAATTTTGAACAATTGCGTCAGGTTAATGAAGAAGTTTACGATTATATGATGCGAATTCTAAAAGAAAAATAGACATTGGAAAATGATGGGGGAAGAGGTATGGACACATGACCACCAGCATTGTAGAGTGCATCAATAGTTTCTTCAAAGGGATTTGCAAGCTACCTATAACTTCCCAATTTCAGGAGACATTATATCATTACGTGAAGAAATTTTTTGATTGACAAAAACTAGAATCGGATGGAATAAATTTGGGGCTAACGTATGGAAGAAATTTTCAACGAGAGATTGAAAAGAATATTGAAGAAGCTTCTGGTTATCATGTATGCCTATTTCAACGAGAAGACTCTCGATTTGATGTTCAAGAAAAGATGAACCCCGTCACAAATATCATTGGTGAAAAAATGGTGGTATTACTAGAAATGAGGAAATGTCAATGTGGAAACTTTCAGGCCTTACGGTTTCCATGCTCACACGCCATCGTAGTATGTGCCTCTGTTAACATATCATGGGAAGCATATGTTGATATAGTGTATCAGATGAACACCATTGCTAACTGTTATGCTGCACCATAGACACCTATTGGGGAGTTTCATTGTTTCCCAATTCCCGAAGGTCAACTGATAGTGGTACCTGATATGAATCGGTTGTGTCCCCATGGGAGACCGAAGGCCAGTAGGATGTGAAATGAGATGGACTGGACTCAAGAACAAAGACAGAGTTTTTGATGCACTATATGTCATAAAGAAGGTCATAATCAAAAATGATGCCCTAACATTTTTGGGTCGAGTTCACACTCTAATCCACAATGATGTATTGTCTTTATTGGGAGATTCTCATATTGTAAATTTTATGTTTTTATATCTTCCTTTTACCATGGTTTTCTAACCCCCAAAACTGAAAATCATAATAGTAAACTTAGAAACATCTTTTTTATACCGTAATCCTAACATTATAAACCATAATCCTGAAAATCTTTTCTCAAATCATTAACCTAAACTGTAAAATGTTAAAAGAAATCCAAAAGCCTAGATCCAAAAGGTAAAATGTGAAACCCTAATCTTTAAATCCTAAAATCGAAAGAAAATAATCATGAAACATATGACTAGGTTATCTAGTACAATCATACATCAATATGACTAATGCACCCTACAAATCCCTATAACCCATGCATAAATCTCTAGGGAATAGAGGATCACCCCAAAAATTGAACCCTCCTACATTGTTAATGAATTCATAGAGACAAATGAATCTTGATCTAGTAATAGAATAACACCCCAAAAAGTGATCTCCCTTACAAAATAAAAATATAAACCCTAGTACTACAACTTCCACCTGTATACCCAAGGATCACATGTGAGATATACATAAAATCATTTTGAAAGGGCATTATAACATTCAAAAATAACAAAAAACTCATTTCATGATATAAAAACATTCTTTGAATACTAGTTCACACTTCATTTTAAAATTCTTTAAAAACACCCATCTATTTACCAAAATTAGGGGAAACCATATTTTATCAAAAACCCTTTTCAGAAAATAAATAAATCATGCCAATTATTTTATTAAATAATTTATAAAACAAAGTGAAATCATGGTTCATCCAACATAGATTAGAGACGGAACCACCTATAGGTCGTGAATGATCCATGATGTGAATCCTTGATAAAACTTCATTTGTTTATATGCAGATGACTGGCACCATACTACTCAGTCAGCAGGCTACCCATTGTTCATAGGTTGTGATAGAGGGTGGTACAGATCGATTGATCAGGGTGCGTCGAGCACACCATTTCCATCACACATATCCTCCTCCTTCCATTATACCATACTTGCGTTGTGCTAGATTCTATGGTATTGTAGTATCGGATTTTACATTTTTAGACCATCACCTGCTAGCTGCACTCATGGAGAGGTGGAGACTAGAGACACACACATTCCACCTTCCTGAGGGAGAGATGACCATCACCCTCCATGATGTGACTGTGCTTCTTGGTCTTCCTATCTAGGGGACACCCATTATTGGATCCACTCAGGCTGCTTGTCCCGACATTGCTTAGCGCTTGTTATGCATTGACATTTTTTCTGATCGTAGTTCTACCGATGGAGCATCGATATCCATGCCTTGGATGGAGTCACAAATTCTACTTTTAGCTAATGATGCTAACGAGAAGACGGTGATGTGTTATGCACCTGCATATATATTACAACTTATTGAAGGGACCATGTTTATAGATCATTCAGGGATGCACATGCACATGATGTATCTACCCCTGCTAGAGGATTTTGATCAGGTAGGGACGTTCAGTTGGGGATCTGCCTGCTTGGCATACACATATAGAGCATTATGCAGGATATCCAACAGGCGGCGCATAGGTCTTGAGGGATGTGTCATCTTTATTCAGATGTGGGCATGGGAGCACATCCCCACATTCTGCCCTGATCTTGTTGGTCCGCTAGTCGAGATGGTGGTGCTGCATGATGCTCTGCGTGGACACTGGTATGATCACTCATTTTTATCAGTTTCTGATGATACTACAAGTTATTGAATTTAATTTCTCATTATTTATCACTATCGTTGTTGTAGTTTATAGGTGCTGTCAGTGACACAATTTTAATGCGGTTCTGAGACACGATTTGGCCATATATCGGCTTGAGTTGGACTTTCTCTTACCCCATCAGGTATGTATATACAATCTATAACTGTATAAAAAATTTAATAATAACATATTTTTTTAGTTAACAGTTTTTCTAACAAGGGTAATATGTTATTTCAGATTTTATGGGATCTATACTGGTCTGTTATGGACCGGTTTCCTCCATACTACACGGTTGGTCTTGAAGATGTTACGGCAGTAGTGCCACTCATTCACTTTCATATTGTTGAGTGGAACCAGCCTGACAGAGTCATGTGCCAGTTTCTCTTCACTCATCGGATTCCATTACCACCGAGGTAGACAGCTCAGCTTCATGGGTTGAAGCTGACAGGGAGGCAAGATGACGACTGGCATCGAGTACAAACTGTATTTCTCAAATGTTGGCATAGACACGCAAAGTTTTGTCTCTAGGGAGTTCCTACGATGCAGTTCTCTCTTTCAGCACAACACGAGTATGAGCCATGGTATAGACTGAATTCTATACTATAGCTTACCAGTGCCGGCAGAGATATGCATATGATTGTAAGTCAATTAAATTATATTACTATGTTTATTGAGTTATATTATAATTCATTTTTAATCTGTTTACAGAAGATTCACACAGATAGACTTATTCATATGAGTGATGAGGGTGAGGATAGAGTCTTCAGCCGGGAAGTCGTTCATGCTCAAGCGTTGGAGCCGAGGTCATCAGTCCATGTGTTTTCCGAGAGCCTCTTCGAGCGTCTGGCAAGGATACAACAAGTTCCTACCGCAGAGGAAGATCCTATAGTAGCTACTGGTGCGGAGGATCCAGGACCACGGTGACATAGACAGTGTCATCCTGCACTTCAGGCCTCACCAGTTCCATAGGCAGAGGTCGGCCCTCTAGTAGTCCAGTCTGAGCCGATACAGGATGTGCCTCATCCGTCATGGGATCCATCCTTTTTGATAGGATATCCTCAGTTTTCTCTATCATGGGGTCCATATAAAGTGCTACCTTTGGGTCCAGAGTCATCACAGCCTTGGGGTCCAGACCCATAATAGAGTTGGGGTATAGCACCACTATATGATTTGTTCCCCACAGCGATGATGCTAGGTTCTTCTACCATCGAGGTGGGAGAAGGATCAGGAGGTCCATATGAAGTGGAGTTGACATTTTCTCCCACTGGCACAGAGGTTCAAGATATGACAGTCGACGTTCCAACACCCGAGTACCAGCCCTCTCTAGGTCATCAGACTCCCCAAAGATCTCGCTGCGGACGTCCTATTATTAGACCACCATGTGGGATAGGATCTCCTCACCGTAGACATAGACATTGATTGTTTATGATCATTTATATGTTTTATGTCTATGGAAATGAAAAATTATTTTTTATGAAATTATTTGTGTTAGAATACCATGTGGGACAAGATCTCCTCACCATAGACATAGACATTGATTGTTTATGTTCATTTATATGTTTTATGTCTATGGAAAGGAAAAATAATATATAAGCTTTCAAAACTGCCTACTTGAAACTTATAAATGTTTCAAGTAAGTGAATTTGAAAGACTATAAAATATAAACCATAAGACCAATATACACAAAACTTTAAACATTCATTAAACATATAGGAGTCAACCTCGCGTCAATAGGATGCACAGTTTCACTAGTATCACATACATCTATAATATTTGATGCATGAAAACATGTTATATCTCCTTTCATGGGAAAACGATATCCATTATTCCACCTGCCATGCCCATATCCATATAAAAACCTGGCCGCATAAGGGTATGATGAAAGATATGCCACTTGAAATTCTCATATGGTCCCATTCCTGCAAATATCAACCCCTTCAACACCACCATGCATCCAACCATTATAATTTCTTCTACAATTGTCACCCCATTTCCCCAGGCCCAGTTGATCACATGAAAACACCAACAATTCCACATAACCCATCAAACTCTTCATCACCAAATCTTTATCCTTTATCATCTTCAAAAGGCCACTATAGGAGCTTCTTGATCTATCCATTCCAAATACTCACAAACAAGTATACTCTAAAATAAAAACCAACAAATTTTCAGGTTTTTATGTTTATAGTATACTTGTATGTGAGTTTTTGGAATGGATAAATCAAGGAGGTCCTATAGTGGCCTTTTGAAGATGATAAAGGATAAAGATTTGGTGATTAAGATTTCGATGGGCTATGTGGAATCGTTGGTGTTTTCATCTGATCAACTGGGCTTGGGGAAATTGGGTGACAATTGTAGAAGAAATTATAATGGTTGGATGTATGGTGGTATTTAAGGGGTTGATATTTACATGAATGGGAACCTATGAGAATTTCATGTGGCATATCGTTCACCATTCCCTTATGTGGACGGATTTTGGTATGGATATGGACATGGTGAGTAGAAGAATGGATTCAGTTGTCCCATGAAAGGAGATATAACATGTTTTCATGCATCAAAGATTATAGATGTATGTGATACTAGAGACATCATGCATCATATTGATGTGGGGTTGACTCTTATATATTTAATTAATGTTTAATTTTTCATTTATATTGGTCTTATGGTTTATATTTTATAGTATTTCAAAGTCACGTACTTGAAACAGTTCTAAGTTTCAAGTAGAAGGTTTTGAAAGCTTATAAGTTATTTTTCCTGAACAATTTTTATGAAATGATTTGTGTTTTCAACAATTTATTATATTTTTAATGAATATTTAATGTTTCATTTATATTGGTCTTATGGTTTATATTTTATAGTATTTCAAAGTCATGTACTTGAAACATTTCTAAGTTTCATGTAGGCGGTTTTGAAAGCTTATAAATTATTTTTCCTGAACATTTTTTTTGAAATTATTTGTGTTTTCAAAAATTTCTTATATTTTTAATGAATGTTTAATGTTTAGTTTATATTGGTAATATGGTTTATATTTTATATTCTTTCAAAGTCACGTACTTGAAACATTTTTAAGTTTCAAGTAGGCGGTTTTGAAAGCTTATAAATTATTTTTCATGAACAATTTTTGTGAAAAGATTTTTGTTTTTAACAATTTCTTATATGTTTAATGAATTTTTAAAGTTTAGTTTATTTTTGTCTTATAGTTTATATTTTATAGTCTTTCAAATTCACGTACTTGAAACATTTTTAAGTTTCAAGTTGGCAGTTTTGAAAGCTTATAAATTGTTTTCCATGAACAATTTTTATGAAATGATTTGTTTTCAACAATTGCTTATATGTTTATTGAATTTTTAATGTTTTGTTTATATTGGTATTATGGTTTATATTTTATAGTCTTTCAAAGTCACGTACTTGAAACATTTCTAAGTATCAAGTAGGCGGTTTTGAAAGCTTATAAATTATTTTTGATGAACAATTTTTATGAAATGATTTTTGTTTTTAACAATTGCTTATATGTTTAATGAATGTTTAATGTTTCGTGTATATTGGTATTATGGTTTGTATTTTATAGTATTTCAAAGTCACATACTTGAAACATTTCTATGTTTCAAGTAGGCGGTTTGGAAAGCTTATAAATTATTTTTCATGAACAATTTTTGTGAAATGATTTGTGTTTTAAACAATTGATTATATGTTTAATGAACGTTTAAAGTTCCGTTTATATTGGTCTTATGGTTTATATTTTATAGTCTTTCAAAGTCACGTACTTGAAACATTTTTAAGTTTCAAGTAGGTGGTTTTGAAAGCATATAAATTATTTTTCATGAACAATTTTTCTGAAATGATCTTTGTTTTCAACAATTTCTTATATGTTTACTGAGAATAATTGAGGCATTTCACTATGAAAAAGATGACGGCTCCGTTTGTGGCTCCATCTGTGACTCTCCCTTCGCGTCCTAGATCGGCTGGTGGTGTTGGGAGCCTTCGCCCCCCAAGTCCGGTGGCGGTCGGCTCTCTGGAAGGTGGTTGCTCGGGCCCCACCTTCAAGGAGGTTCTTTGCGGTGCGACTCCTTCTTCTATCTCTTCTGGTGGTAAGGCATCGGCGGGGAGGTATTCCATTCCCCCCGTTGAGGTTGGTCCCAAGCCTTCGGGCAGTGTGGTTGGGATTCTTGTGGTTGAGTTAATGGAGGAGGAGCTTTGGCATGCGGCTTCATTCCACAATCTCTTGCTGGTTTCCCGTTTTGGTTTCAACAAACCCTCACTGGACCTGTTTCAAGATTTTGTTGATTCTTGGGGTCTCCAGCTTCTAGTGATGGTTTCTGAATTTTCCAGGGTTGCCTTCTACATCCATTGCTCTTCCAGGGAGGATTTTGCGCTGGCTTGGGCTAGGGAGGAGCACCAGTGTGTCTCCTGGCATTTCTCTTTATATCGATGGACGTGGGATCATCATTATGGCAGGGAATCTTCTACCACAACGATTTGGGTGTGCCTTCCTGGACTCCCTCTTCCCCTCCAGAATCTGTCGATCCTCCAAGCGGTTGGAGATTAGTTTGGTTTGTTTCTCTGTTCGGATGGCAACACCTCTTCTCTTCTACGCACAGCTTGTCCTCGTATCTGTGTGGAGATGGACCTTTCTTCGAAGTTCCCCCCTCGGGTGCTGGTGCGAGCGGGGAGTGGCCTGCAGTGCTGGGAGCGACCCTTATTCAAGTCTCCCCCACGTTTCTGCTCAACATGTGTGATTCATGGGCACTCTGATAACTTCTACAAGAAGAGGCACTCTGCTCCGGAGTCCTCAGGTGGAGTCCCCCGGGGCAGCCATGTGGATGGTTCCACCGCTTCAAATGCGTGGTTGAAGGGGAAGGTCTCAGCTGGTCGGGCCCCCCCTGCTCAGATTCTTGGGACTCCTGGATCTGTGGATTCATCTGGAAGAGGGTCTGGTAGGAGATCGGCGGTGATGGGGCCATCTTGCCCAGAATCCTGGGTGGTCCCGGCGGTAGCCTCTCCGCCCTCGGCGGCACTGTCAGTTGTTACCATTGGTCATCTTCTTTCAAATTCAAATTGTGGGTCCCACAGGCCCCACGATTCTATAGATTTGTCGGTCGATTGGTGCATCCTGGGGTTGTCGGCCCCTACCTCTGACATTTCTATTGCGGATCTGATTTCGTGGTCCCCTCTGACTCCTAGGCCTCCTCCTGCTCTCAGTAGGGCGACCTATGACCCTGGTTCTATTGTCCGTTCATGGAGCAAGGTCGACGTCTTCTCTCTATCCCTGTCTTCCCCGTGTAGGGTTTTTTCTCCACTCCCGGTGCAGTTTAATGTCTCTTCACTCTTTTCTCCACTTTTTCTACGGAGTCCCCTCCACTCCAATCTGGTGTCGGAATACCCCATGACACCACTTCCGGATTCGGTCCCGAAGGGGGTGTCGAGGGAAGTGGAGTCTCGGCGTGCTTCTCCTCAGCGTTAGGTCCTGGTCTCCATGCTCCAAGGGGTTGCGGAGCCATGATCGGTTTGACCATCTTCTTTAGTGAAACTTTCGCTTCTTGAAGATGAAGATGGGGCCTTCAAGAATAGGATCCTCCTTCCCAAATTGAACGTCATGCTGGAAGGCTACACCGGCCCTGTTACTCGGTCTAAGGCAAAGGAAGATGTCTCTCGTTCCTTTCTCTCTCCCCCTGGAAGGGCCAAGGTCTCCAAGGTTTTATGATTTCTCTGATTATTTGGAACGCGAGAGGGATGAGGGTGCAGGAAAAACGTGCTATCCTATCTTTGGAGGAGGAAAAATCTCATGCTTTTATTATCGTTATCCTGGAGCCGAAGCTTGATCACCGCAAACTTCCTAGTCTTTCGTTGAATCTTGGGTTTCAGTCGTATGTGCATGGTCACCTGGATAATTCTCTTATTTGGATATGTTGGAAGAAGCCTATCCAGGTGGAGGTTCTCAACTTGTCGTCACAGTGTATTAATACCAGAATTACTTGTGCAAGGGGTGAGGTGTTGTGGTCTTTCGTTTATGCGAGCACGGACCCATTCTCACCACTGGAGATATGGGGTTTTCTCAACTCATTTCAGACAGGCTCCCTTCCCTGGTTTGTCGGGGGCGACCTCAATACCATCATCGATCCCTCTGAGAAGAAGGTTGGTTCATCAGTGTCTATCGGCGGGATGTAGGATTTCACAGACTTCTTTTCCTTGGAGGGTCTCTTCGATTTGGGGTTTAAGGGAAGTCGCTTTACTTGGTGCAATAACAGGAGGGGTGACAGCCCTATTTGGAGCAGGCTGGATAGGTGCCTCGCAAACTTACAGGCCCTCGACTCTTTTGTCCTTACTTCAGTTACCCATCTTCCACTGTCACTCTTGGACCATGCTCCCTTGTTGTTGGAGTTTTGTGTGCACGGGACGCTGCATGGGAATCAAGCCTTTCTCTGCTCTAGTAACTGGCATCAGTCGCCTGACTTCTGTCCGATGGTAAGGAGATCATGGGAGGGCAGGGTGGACGGTAGCCCCTAGTATGGGTTGTCAAGCTGCCTTAAGATTCTCAAGAAAGATATTCTTTTTTGGCTCAGCACCAGACCAAATGATATCACAAGAGTGGAATTAATCCAGAGGGATATTGAGAGAATGGAAGTGGATTTGTTATTGGCTTGGAACGAGGATACTTTTTCTTTGTTTTGTGATAAAAGGGTCTTCCTATCAACGAAACTGTACGTGATTGAGAGGAATCTCAAACAAAGGTCTCAGGTAAAGTGGATTAAGGAGGGTGACCGTAATAACATATTTTTCCATGCATGTCTGAAGGAGAAAGGAGTCGCGAAGGTCAATATTCACTTGGACAATGGGGATTATACAAGTGATGTGGATGTGGCGGGGCGTTTGGTGTTGGACCATTACGAAAGACTGCTTGCTGGTTCGGCCCAAGCAGGGGACGAGAGTCATGGTAGTAGGGAAGGTGCTGGCGACTTCTTGGGGTGTGTTCAAAGGCTGGTTGGGGCATCAGATAATGAGCTTATAACAAGGATTTCTATGTAGGAAGAGATCAAGAAGATAGTGCTCGAAATGCCAAGGGATAATCAATCTAGCCCAAACGGGTTCCCAACCGGTTTTTACGTGAATGCATGGGAGATTTTCGGTGGCGAGGCCGTGTCAGCTGTTCAGGACTTCTTCTGAGGGGAGCCTTTGGCAAGGGTGTGAGTGCTTCTAGGGTTGTTCTTGTGCCGAAGTCCCAAGACCCCTCTAGCATTGACCAATTCAGACCAATATGCGTATGTAATGTCTCTTACAAGATCCTTGCGTGCCTCATTTCAAGGAGAATGGGGGGCTTGATTCCGAAACTAATATCTAAGGAGAAACATGGGTTTATTAAGGGATGCAACATTCAAGGGGCAGTGGGTATTGCGAGCGAGCTAGTTAATGATATCAACCATCGAATTAGCGGTTCTAATGTGGTATTTCAATCTGATATGAACAAGGCTTATGACAAACTGGAGTGGTCCTTTATTCTTAAGGTGATGCGCAGGTTTGGTTTACAGGATTGGGCTTGCGATCTTTGCTTTAGGTGTTTTTCATCACCTTGGTTGACTATCTCCTTTAGAGGGAAGTGCTTCGACTTCTTTAAGATGGTGCAGGGAGTGAGACACAGTGACCCTCTGTCACCCAAACATTTTATTTTAGCCCAAGACGCTCTCTCTAAGTCCCTCCAGAGGAAGCCGGTGGATGGTTACCTGAGACCATATGTGGGGAAGTGGGGCCGGGAGACCATTACTCACCTCATGTTTGCAGATGACATGTTATTTTTCACTAATGACAGCTGTAGGTCCCTTCTTACCCTCATGGAGATTTTTTCCAGTTACAGTAGGGCAAGTGGGAAAATCATCAATCCAGCCAAGAGTTAGGTGTATATCTTGAATAAGTGATCTCACCAGAGATGCAGGATGATCCAAAACATCCTAGGCTGTCAACAGAAGAGCTTTCCCATATCTTATCTCAGGGTCCCTCTTTCTAATGGGCGGATCAAGAAGTCCCTTTTTGAGGGGGTTTTGGACCGCATTATGGGAAGGATCCATAGGTGGAAAACCATATTTCTATCCTTCAGGGGGAGGTTAAATCTTATAAACAATGTTATTTCTTCAATTCCAATGCATGTCTTTTCTGTTATCCAGCCCCCAAAGGGAACAATGGTGAAGAAGGAAAAGTCCCTCTCGGGATTTCTTTGGGATGCCAATCATGCAGGCCGGTGCCACCGGGCCTCCTGGGCATGGATTTCAAAGCCAACGGAGGAGGGGAGAATAGGGATTCACGATCCCACTACTACCATGCAAGGCATGCAAGCTCTCTTGGCCTGGGAAATCATGGCAGGATCCTCCTTATGGGCTACGTTCTTCCATGAGCGTTATGAGGATCCCGAGATAAACCATTCTGAGTGCAGGGTGCGGCCTTCTCGACTGGGTTGATGCATGTTGGATATCCTAGAGGAAATACGATGCTCAAACAGGTGGATCATTGGAAGTGGGGATGTCGGTTTTTGAGAAGTTAACTAGGCAGGGGAGAAATTTCTCTTTCCAGGATGCCCTGCGTCGGGTATCTCCTTCAGAGAAGCATCAGAACATCCAGCGTTCATCAGTGTGGTGCTGAGTGAAGAGTAGATAAAGGTGTTTTCTAGAATTAGAACGAATGAGGAAGAGGATAGGTGATACTTCTCTAGAACTAGCTCTGATAAGTTCACTATTCAGGGTTACAGGGAGTGTAAGAGTGCGGAGATCCTGCCTGGAGATGGGTCGGTGAAGATCTGGTGCAAGGTGATTCCAGATAAAATGAAATTTTTTGGTTTGGCATGCCAGAAACAGAGCTCATTCGATGGATGAGAATGTCCAATGTAGGGGTATATCCTTGGCGTCCCGCTGCTTCTATTGCAAGTCAGCGAAGAGGGAATCCTCAGCCCACCTATTCTTTCATAGTGACTGGGTGGCGACTGCCTGGGGAATGTTCTCTCCTATGGTTTACTCCAACTTCGAGCAGTTTTGTTTGTAGGAGCTCCTCTCTTCTTGGTTTCTTGGAGCTACAACCAACGTTTTGGATTGCAAGGTACACGCATGTGTTCTTGCTGCCATCTTTTGGGTGATTTGGGAGGCCAGGAACAATGAACGGATGGTCTCCCGGTGCTCGATATCTTTGATCCAGTTAGGGGTCAGAGTGCTAGCCGATGAGTTGGTCTCACTGTTGAGGTTGGATCAACACTCAGATGTGGAACACTATTTTCTGGGAAGGTGGCATGCTCCGAACTGTTTTGGGGAGAGGTGGGTTAAATGGAAACCTCCTTCCAGTGGACTCAAGTTAAATGTGGATGGCTCCTACATTCAAGGAATTATGCAAGGTGGTGGGGTTTTAGGTAAATCTGGAAGTTCTGTTTACCTGTCCTTCAGTGCTACCTTTGGTATGGGTAATTAGTTGGGGGTGGGGTCCCGAGCACTTGTCACCAGGATGATGGTTTGTAGGAGCAGGGGATTTCTGGTGTCAGAGGAGGAGTCAGATTCAGAAGTTTTTGTTAAATATGTTCAGGGGTGGACGGACGCCCCTTGGTCACTTTCTTACATCATTAGGAGGAGTTCCTTGGAGACCAACCAAGGTCGTCTCATGCTTCATAGTTGGAGGGAGGGAAACTTCGTTGTGGATGTTCTTTCGAAGATTGGAAGTCACAAGGACGAGGTTGTTATTTATGGTAGTTTGGGCACTCTTCCTATTGAGTGTAGGGGTTTTCTGATTGGGGATGCTTTAGGTTTACATTACTTCTGGCCTCCTTGAGTGTCTGAGATGTATGTTTATGGGACTAGGACTTTCTCCATTTGATGAAATAAAAAAATCAATTGACATATAGGATTATATGTTTAATGAATGTTTAAAGTTTAACTTATATTGGTCTTATGGTTTATATTTTATAGTCTTTCAAAGTCACGTACTTGAAACATTTTTAACTTTCAAGTAGGCGGTTTTGAAACAAAATTTTAAAATCTAATAATTTTTTTGTTAGGTGAAAGGCGGCATCCTCCTAAATATTTTTTATGAATTATATATATAAATAAATATATGAACAAAACAAAACAAAAAATTTTCATTTTTTTTGTTAGGGGAAAGGCGGCATCGCGGGTGTCACCTTTCAGCGCCAGTGTAAAGGCGGCATCGCGGATGCCTCCTTTCACCCAAAATGAAAAGGTGGCATCCGCGATGCCGCCTTTAAGGTGCATTTTGAAAAACAAAATTCCCTAACCATTTTTTGTAAAAAAATATTTTAAAAATGCATAATAAAAAACTCTCTTGATAGCACTCAGCTATGGTCTTCTCCTGTTTTGGGGTAGGTTTTTAGTGGGTTTGGTTGGATATCATATGGACCAACCTATTTTGTTTGTTTGTGTTGGTTTTTCAATGCTCATCCAAGGTGCCGACGTGGCTTGGAACACCCAATGGATACAATGCACAGTTGTGTATTCAGGTGTGTACGTGATCACCCGTAGTTTTCATCACTAGTATTATGCTCTTTCCATGAATGGGGTTTTCACACACAAGTGTTGTGTAGGAGGAGCTCTGGATACAGGCTGACTGTGACGTATTGATTGACTCATAGTTGTGTACTAGAAATATGACCTCGTCCTTATTGGAAAATTTTCCCTATTATGTCATGGTTCCTACTCTACCATAATGAGATATTTTAAAAAATAAAAAAAATGGATTTCTGATTAACATAACATTCGTAAAATATAGATACATCGATAAGTCTGATTAATGAAAATTAATAATGAATAATGTTAATTTACTATTAGTTTTACCTTTGATATTATAGACATGAGGATATATGACATGGGTCTTTTACCTAAGAATTAATTGGTCAAGGTTACACGCCAATGTTCATGTACTCAGGATCTCAGACTTCGGGTTATGTGACCAGGGATACATGATCCATGTTATGAGATGAAGGTTTTGAGACCTGTTTTACATAAAATAGTTATAATTTAGATAATATTAATACAAGGATGTTATGCATGATCAAAAATAATTTAAAAATCCATAATATAAGAAGAGATCAACAGAAGAAAATGGAAATAGAGAATATGTTTGAATATATTAATGCAAGAAGATTGTCATATTGAATAGAGACATACCATCATGATTCTTATCTTGTGAATACATCTAAAATTATATAAACTATAGAAGATTATTCATGGGATAAGTACATGGAAGTGAAGAACAGGAATTGTGGCTTGGGTGAGAAGTGATTGATTCCTAAACATTGTAAAGATGATGTTCCTTGAATGGAGTGACCATTGGTGAAACAATACATCCAAATATTATTGAAGATTAGTGGATTCTGGAACATCCACACACCATCTATGTTTTCTCCATGTAAATATCCTTTTGTCTTGATCCAGGTAAAATATACACTTTATTTGTATGATTCACTTTCTTATATATTTTTTCCTTGTTTCAATAATTGTGAAATCAAGTAATGTAGTTCGATCAAAGTTCTTGTCAATATGGGGACAAATGATTAATATTTTGTTAATTTTAAATGAATTTTTTATTAATTAATTTTATTTTGACTTTTAATATTTGAAATGTTTTAGATAAATAATTCATTTTTAAAGAATAAAATTTTCAAAAAAATTTACAATAAAAACCATTCACCAAAATAATTTACTACAATAGACCAGTATAAAATTTCCTTAAAATTTTATATTGGTAAATCACATAATAGATTGAAAATGAAAAAAATAATATGGAAAAATAAATTCATTAAAAAGTAATAAATATCTCCATAGAAAATTTCATTGATAAACTTCCAATTGAAGGGTTTATAGTAAAATAATAAAAGAAATTTTCATTAGATAACTTTAATATAAAATATAAAATAAAACTATAATTGAAACTTTTAGTGGAAAACTCCAAATGAAATTTCACTAAAATATTTTCCCGTTCAACTTGAAAAATCCACTGAAAATTTAATAAAAAATTTGTGGTAATATTTTATTGGAATTCTACACTTTAATTATCAGCTGGTAATTCTCTAAAATATTTTATTAGAATATTTCATTGTAAAATTATAGTTGAATATTTTAATTTAATGTATTAGTTAAATTTTAGAGTTAAATTATCCAATGGAATATTACACTTGGAAATTCAATAAAATATCTCACATTCACATTTAAATGTAAAATAATATTGTTCAATTAGTTAGTATTTTCAATGAAATGTTTATCCTAAATTATCCATTACAATACACATTAATATTAAAATGTCAAATTATATTAAAATACTTGAGTGAATTTTATAGGTTTGATTTTCCACTTAAAAAGAGAACTAGAATATTAAATAAGAAATATATAATGTAAAATTAAAACATTATGTTTTTAATTGAAATTTTTATAAGAAAAGTAAACATAAATTTTCCAACAAATTTATATAAAAACTTTTCAGTAACATATTTCTTGGTAATTACCCATCTGAATATTTTAATATAAAAGTTTATTGAAATATTTCATTTGAATTTTATAATGTAATTTTCTATATAAATTACTTAGTAAAAAAATTCAATGAAAAATGGACGTAAATATTCTCTAATGAAATATTATAATTATAAGAATTTAATGGAAATATGAAAGGAAATACTTCAATAAATTATTTTTGAACATTTTTTTATGGAATTTTTTATTGATTTTTGTTTTCAAAAGGATTTTCCACTTTATTTTCACATAAGAATAATATTGAGAAATGTTTCACGAAGAGTTTCTTATAAAATTTTTAATGAAAAAACATTAATGTAATTCATCATTATATATTTCAAATCAATTTATCTAACGAACATTTTTTTTCAATTACTGGAAATTAAACGTATTTATAGAAATTAATAAATTTTGAATTTTTCTTGAAAAATTTACTATGATATGTTATTTATGTTTAAAAATATTCAAATATATATATATATATCTTTGAATTAAAAAAATAACTATTTAAATTTATATTTAAAAAAAATTATAATTTTTAACTGAATTCATAAAAATTAAAAAAGCATATACTAAGAAAACAAATTCTATATCATTTAAAAGTTGAATAAATAAGTTATAATCATTGAAGATCATTTTTTGTTAATAATTAAGTTTACATTTTAAAACATTAAATAAATATTTTCATTTAATGTAATGAAAATTTTCATTAAAAATATCCTTATGCATTTTAAAAAAATAAACCTTATAATTTAATGTTTTATCCTTAAAATGGATGCATTTTATGAAAAAAATATAGTAATCATATTTTTATTTTTATTTTTTTTATTTTTATTGAAATTATTCTTTTTTATGCTTATAAAAATATACTTCTCTTTAATTTTTTCATTATTTTTAAAAAATTAATTTTAATTTTATTAAAAATCACATCTTCACCATAGAAACCCCACACATTTCATTTAAAAATACTATATTTTATCCTTTATAAATTTATACATTTTAATAATATTAAATTCCCATTGAATCCATTATGTTTTTAATAACTATATATGGTAATTAGGTGAATTATTTAAGGATTCATTCAAATAAATAGCACATTTATCTTTAATTATTCCCATATTTTATTTAATTTAATTTATAAATTTCCCCTTCCATACTTTAATTTCGAATCATTTCCTAGATCATAATTTCATAATTTAAATAAAAATTTCCTTTTATTTCCAAATTCGAATTCATGAAACATTAAAAAGTATATAATTTATTAGTAAAATGGAATAATCTAAGGATGTCAGTGTATATTTAATAACATGGTATTTAATAGGGTTAATGTTTTAAAAATATTATTTCATTATGAAATGTTGTAACACCCCAAGCTTCCATGGTACGCTTATCTTTGAATAATACAGTAGCATGTGTTGTATGCATCTTCGAGTTCTAATACACACCACAACCAATAAAACTAGCCGTTATGAATAGTAATACACACTTTTTGAAATTTTATAAATTTTATCTTTCAAAATAGACTTTATTTATGGATTTGTAATATCGAAATTAGCCTAGGGTAAATTTTTGGTATTTTTCTGAAAACATTCAATTTTTGATGAATAGTGAAAAACACTTAGTCATAGTTTAAAACCGAATTTTTATTTAAATAATTATTTATTTTTTTAAAATTTATTTTGGATCAAAATAGATATATAATACCTATATAAGTTCAATTTAATTCATTGAAGTCAGTTTATAATAATTTAATATATATAAAAAGTTTATTGAACTTTTCACCGTCTTTTACCCATCTCCTAGGAGAATTTGCAAATTCACATAAAACTTAATTTTACCACTTCTGTGAGTGGAATTTAGAAAATCCGAGAGACACGGTTAATATCAAGGAGTAAAATGTGTTTGTGTCCTTATGCAGAATTATGGGGTTATTTCCTATGCGTCACGACAGCTAAAAATTCATGAGCAAAACTATCCTACTCATGATCTTGAATTAGCTGCAGTAATCTTTGCTTTGAAGATATGGAGACATTATCTCTATGGTAAAAAATGTGAGATATATACCGATCACAAGAGTATGAAGTATATTTTCTCACAAAAAGAAATCAACATGAGGCAAAGGCGATGGCTTGAACTACTCAAGGGTTATGATTTCACTATACACTACCACTCAGGAAAGGCAAATAAGGTGGCAGATGCTTTGAGTAGAAAAGATCGTGGTGTTTTGAACAAGATGATAGTTGAAAAGTATCCTATATATATGGATCTAGTAAATATGGATATGGTAATCACCATGGAAGGTGAAACATCAATACTTTTTCATATGGTTTCCAAACCATCATTACTAGAAAGGATAAAGAGTTCTCAGACCGGTGATGAAGAGTTTCAAAAGATGATTAAAGTTGTGAATGATGGGAGATTGAGTGACTTTGTGTATGAAAATGGAATTTTGAAATTTGGGAAGAGGTATTGTGTTCCTGATATACCTGATCTAAAAAATTAATTTTTAGATGATTCTTATAGCCTCAATTTCTCTATACACCTTGGGAGCACCAAAATGTATAGATATTTGAAGGAACATTTTCGGTGGGACAACATGAAGAGGGAGATTGGTGATTCTTTGTCAAGATGTATGGATTTTCAACAAGTGAAAGCTTAAAGGAAACAACCTAGGGGAGTCTTTCAACCTCTTCCCATACCTGAGTGGAAATGGGATAATATTACGACAGACTTTGTCCTAGGACTACCAAAAACTACTAGAAGGAACGATGAAATATGGTTCCTTGTTGATCATCTTACCAAGTCAGCACATTTTCTTGCTATAAGAGAAGATATACCACTTGAATGTCTAGAAAGACTATAAGTTAATGAAGTTGTGAGACTTCATGGATCACCCCTATCGATTGTTTTTTATCATGATCCACGTTTTACTTCAAGATTTGGGAAAAGTCTTCAGAAAGCCCTGGATACTAAACTTCGTTTGAGCACTGCCTACCACCACCAAACTGATGGAAAATCAGAACGAACTATTAAAACCTTATAATACATGTTGAGATCTTTGTCACTTGACTTTCAGGGTATGTGGGATCAATATTTACCTCTGGTATAATTTTATTATAACAATAGATTTCATTCAAGTATTCAGATGGCCCCATATGAAGCGTAATACGGAAAGAGATGTCGCACACCAACCTATTGGGATGATGTTGGTGAAAGAAAACTCGTAGGCCCAGAACTGGTGGAGGAAACGATGGAAAAGGTTAAGGTAATCCAAAACCACATCAAAGCAGCTCAAAGTAGGCAGAAGAGCTATACTGAAAACCGAAGGAAGGATTTGTAATTTCAGGTAGGAGATCATGTTTTCTTGAAGGTATCTCCATGGAAGGGTGTTATACATTTCGGTAAGAAGGGTAAATTGAGTCCCAGGTACATCGGACCTTTCGAAATTCTAGAACGAATTGGGGATGTAGCTTACCGTCAGGCAAAGCTGTTAAGTCTTTCCAAAGTTCACGATTTGTTCCACGTATCACTGTTAAGAAAATATGTGATAGATCCAACACATGTACTCACAAATGAGGAATTAGAGCTGGAACCCAATCTATCTTTTTGCGAAGATCCCGTCAGGATTCTTGATACCAGTGAACAAGTGTTGAGAAACCGGATGACTCGTCTAGTAAAAGTTCTATGGAGAAAGTATAAGATTGAAGAGGCAACGTGGGAACCCGAGGAACTTATGATGAAGAACCACCCGAGTCTTTTTATGCAGTAATATTCTAGAAATTTTGAGGGGTAAATTATTTTAAGGAGGGGAGAATTTAACACCCCAAGCTTCCATGCTACACTTATCTTTGAATAATACAGTAGCGTGTGTTGTACGCAACTTCGAGTTCTAACACACTCCACAACCAATCAAACTAGCCGTTATGAATATTAATACCCTCTTTTTGAAATTTTATAAATTTTATCTTTCAAAATTGACTTCATTTTTTGATTCATAATGTCGATATTATCCTAGGGTAAATTTTTGGTATTTTTCTGAAAACTTTCAATTTTTTGATGAATAGTGAAAAACCCTTTGACATAGTTTAAAACCAAATTTTTATTTAAATAATTATTTATTTTATTTAAATTTATTTTGGGTTATATAATACTTATATATGTTCAATGTAATTCATTGAAGTCAATTTATAATAATTTTAGATATATAAAAATTTTATTGAACTTTTCACCGTCTTTTACCCATCTCCTCGGAGAATTTCCAAATTCACATAAAACATAATTTTATTGCTTTTGAGAGTGGAATTTAAAAAATTAGAGAGACATGGTTAATATCAAGTAGTAAAATGTGGTTCAATAAGATAAGAATAATTTTTGATGAATAGTAACTTTTTACTTTTATTTACCACGATTAAAAGTAAATAGGGTAATTAAGGGTAAAAATGATATTATTATTACCCTAACACATGTATTAATTCTATTGGCTACGTATAATTCAACAAAAAACAACCTTAAGAATAAAATATGAACCTCTTTGGTCCACTTGGATTATATTAGGACATATATTATTATTTAATTCAAAGAATATTTAAAAGAGTTAAAATCAAAGATTAATAACTAAAACATTTTTAATATAGGGTTATACATAAGATAAATTAGATTATAAATATTAATTATAAATATAAAATGATTTCATACATAATGGTATTTTATTTATAACTTTTATCTATTAAATAATTTAATTTATTTATGACACAATGGTGATGCAGTAATTACCTAATTAATGAAATATTAAAATAATTGATATTATAAATATCCAAATAAATGTAATTTGAGACTTTTCATGAATTCAACTAACTTTCTAGGTTAATATGACTTATTATTGTTGGTTATATGAAATCATATTGAAGTAATAATTCTGTTATGAATTTAGCAAAAACAAAATACCAAATAGTGTCAAAATTGACATAAAAGAGTTTTTAAAACAAATATTATATTATTTATTGATATTCTATTTATAAAAATATAGGTTTTGTCCAAATGACTTATATAAATATATTTCTATCATTAATGAACCACTTGGGGTTCTCTTGTAAGTTTATAGTATGTTTATTAACCATATAATATAAAAATACAAAGAGACATGGTAAATGTCAAAATATTTAACTAAGAGTTAAATCTAAAAGATAAAGTTAATATAGTGACCCAAACCTATCTAAAACCAATTTTTTGGGTGTTTTTCGACCCATCCCCACCTTATCCTTTAAGTAATCCCTTTTGGAGCCATTAGGAACCGAAAATAATTTTATTATAAAATATTATTTCTAGCTTTTCTTAAGGTGCTCCTCACCCCTCTAACAAAAGGGCACTACCCTTCTCTATAATTCACACATTCAAAGCCTTTTGGATCAGCCAAAACCTACCCAAATATCCTATAAACTTCCTTAAATTCATCCTACAGTCCTTTTAGTCATAAAGCCAACTTAAGGAGGCCTTTTGATCAAATCAAAAGGAAGAACCCGGAGAAGAGGTAATAATTTCACCACCCTCTTTCATGTTCTTTTCTTCTTCCACTTCTTCTTTATTTGTTATCTCCATTATAAAATAATAAATCAATTATATTATATATAAATTGATTTTATTATAAATATGGTACAACCATATTCATTATTATATCCATCCTTTGAATGACATGTCACCATATGTGCGTACGTACGGCTTACCATCTCCACGTCATGGTGTAATTGTTATTCAATACATTATTATTTGTATGGGTATAATAATGATGTATAATTGATTTAAATAATGAATATAACATGATAATTATTCTGTATATATGATATACCAAACAATTATATATTATTTTAATATCAAAAGAATGATATTGTTGCCTGTGCGTACGTACGGATTACCGTCTCCACGAACGTGATGAGATTCATTCCCGATCATATCCATTCGAGACTAATTTTCATTTGATGATTAAAATAATGGTTAAAGACTTTATATCATTATGTATATGAATAAGATACATACCATCCATAACAAATATGACTCACATAACAAAAAATATAAAGGAAAACGAATCTGTTAACACCCGAAACGATAATAATACTAAGATATTATTGACAATGCAATGTTAAAAGATCATATATTATATCATATTAATGTATATGATTCTTGTATAATTTAATAAAAATTATTTAACCATTATACAAGAGGTTAACCTACCCTCGACCAAGGAAAATTACAAGGTAAGGGTTAATTCTACAATCTCTTCATTATATGAGGTTGTTTATAAGTAATTATCTACTGGGACCTATTTATCATCCACATCTATGCTTCTTAAAAATGAATATCAAAACATTTTTACTGTTTACTAGAAAATTGGTTAAAGTCATTTATACCCTTATGTGTTTTTAAAGGAATATTTCAGTCATTTTCCAAACAAGGTACATTTTAACCTTTTCGAAAAAATTAAGGTAAGAATGTTTTTAACTTATACGGCGAGTGAAGATATATTACATCTTTATAACATCGTCAATTCTTCCCTTACAATCTTATAAGAATATTTTCAAAATAAATTTTTTCTTTATAATTATGTGACTTTTAAATTATTTCAAAATATAAAGATATATTTCTCTAAAAAAGGGTTTAATTTTATTCATGTCCACATCCTTTGATGGATTTTAAGTTTATTTGAAGTTGATTTATTATGATACAAAACTTCCATATTGTATTGAAATTTTTGTGATATTTTTGACTGTGTATGTGCTATTTTTATACCATTCATGGTTTATGGTTAAAGTATTGACATTTCGTATGCTAGTTTTAATAAGAATGTTTATTTTATATTTCAACCTTTTCATATGAAGAATGTATTGGACTTAGTAAGTGATGGGTGGAGACCGTTATAGCTCCTTGATGCATCGGTAGGTCTCATGAGACAACTAGACATGGAATTGGCTGAGGCCTTTCCCATTTTGATATATGGTTTTGGCCGAGGCCTTAATCATTTTTAGACGTCTTGGCTGAGGCCTTGACAAAATGTTTCAGAATGTTTGGCATTATGCATTCTTTCATTATGAAAGTGGTTATTGATATTGCATGTGATTATTAGACTAGTAGAATATCCATTTAAATAAGTAAATGGAATTATTTCATTTTATTTTTTCCATATTATGATGAAGTTCAAGTTTAAAAGACTTTTGTTTTATTTATACATTCCCTTAAATGTTTATGCTTATTTATGAAAGTTTTCGCTATATTGTTATCCTTACTGAGCATCTGAGGTCACCCCTTTCTATGTTTTATTTTTTCCAGGATGTGAAGAAGTATTTTATGACTGACCTGTAGGGATAGTCTGAAAATATATGAGTGTGCACTATGGAGACTATGTTGTTGTAATTTTTCACTTTATGATTTAATGTAAGACTTGTGAATGTATCTTGTGTTTCCAAGGGTACTAAACTAATCGGTCTTTCGAGACTTGATCTTTTCTGATCATGCCAATGTTTTGTAATAATGCACTGACTATGGGTAACTAGGGTCGGGGAATTACAAATGTGTTCTGTTAAGATACCTTCTAAAGGGTACCCAAATTATGAATATATAAAAAATATTATTATTTATTCATAATATTATAAAAATTAATATATTCAGTACTGAAACATAATACACATCTCTTACGATCCGAAAAGGTTTTTCTCATCACTCAAAATGTTCTTAAAAATCCATCAATAAGAAAGGTATTCCTTTCTCATCAATAAAAACACCGACAAATAATTCTTTTTCTAATGCATTTTTAACAGTCATAAAGGGACCATCAACCAATTTAACACACTATTTTTTTATAGCACAATCCATGACCAAAATGAAAATCATATTTTACATCATTATTAATATGATATATCAAAATTCATATAATACAAAATAATAATAATATTCATTAGTTTAACAACATATTTTTAAATTCAGCATTGTTATAACACTAATTAATACAAAATTTATATAAAAAGATATTTTGGACATTATATTTAAAAACCAATGATAAATTATTCTTATAATAAACATATGAGATTTATCTTTAAGTGAAATTAATAATGTATTATAATAATAGATACAATGTATTTTGTTAATAATCCTTAATAAATTTAAAATTAATTAGAAAAGAAAAAAATACATTTATCATAATTCTGATGACTCAGAGAGTCATAATGATGCACATCTCATTACCATGTGTAAAAAATACACCAATGGTCAATTTCAAAAAATTTCATAAAAATATGAGCACATTTTCTCAAAAATAAGCGTGCGACATGAATGTTTTACAAAAATTTCCATTTTAAATTTAAAACATCTTTTCTCATCCATTCAGAACACATCATGAGTTAGAATAGTGTGTTTTTGAGTATTATTTTTCATAGATGTATCAGTTGTTATTTTTTTAGAGTTTTGTGACATTAAAGCATGTTTTATCTAACCTGATCATGTGACAAAATGTTTGATCAAAAATGAAACTTTTAAATTAAATATACGCCTTTTCAGTCATTTCAACTACAACATGAATCAGAATGAAATGTATCTATTGAATTTTATTGATTTAATTGATTTATAAATGAAATTAATCAGTTTATATTTTCATCTTATAATTCCATTCTTCATATGTTTAGAATTCATAATAATATGTTGTATATTGTTTTATAGTCTTTTATGCTCATTATTTTTAATCCTGTAACACCCCGAGTTTTTATGGACCTTTCTTTCAAATTAATTAAATTTTCATTTTTGTCACGCAATAAAATAAGTCGAAAAATACTTTCACATGAAATTGAATCGGCATAAATTACCCCGAACATCAACTTGGCGTATGTTACACACAATACCAACTTGGCGTATGTGACACGCAATACCGATATTTCTATGAAACATCATTTTAGTGTTATAATTATTTAAATGAGATAATTATAACCTATCCATTAAAATAATTAATATGAAGAGTAAAATCTACTTTTAAAATATTGTTTATCATTGTTTTTTATAAATAAAAAAATTGATAATGAATGTTATAATTTTTTATAGTCCTTATATTTTTAAAAACTCTTTTTTTCAAATGAATTGTTTTTAATTACCTTCTGTGAAAAAAAATGCAATTAATTTTAAAAAAATTTAGAAATTTACTTTTATAAAATAAAATTCATTTCTGTATTTATAATTTTGAAATTATATTAGGCTTATTTTTGGGGGTTTTTTTAGAAACTTCATTTCTAGATGATAAGTGAAAAATAATGAATTTTTATTCCAAATAGCTTTTTCATCTAATTTATTTATAAGGTTAAATTATATTTTAAATTTGTTTCAAAGTTTAATTAGATCATATTTTTATCAATAAATCCAATTGAGTTCATTTTAATCCATTTAATTTTGAAATTGGGAATAAAAACTTAGCAAGCTTTGGTACGTTTTTAATTTATAATCATGTAGTGTCATCCCATCAGCGAGTTTAAATTTTAATTAATTTATTCCACTTTTGTTATTGGAATTTTGAAAAATGGATTCTATATTTTGAATCCAAATAATTTACTATTCTTTATAATATCAATTTATTTTTTACTATAAATATTAGTGAACATAATTATAATTAATTACAATGATTAAGGTGAAATTAACCTTAATAAGGGACTAAACCTTAAACTAAATATCTAAAATAACCTATAAACTTTTCCAAAACTTATTGAATGGAAATATTTAATCCAATAAACCTATAAGCTTCAATAATAGTCCATCTTACACTTGGTGACAAGTAATACTTGGGTACAACATAATTATTATAAAAAATACCACGTGTGTCTTTTTCATCCCCCATAAAAAGGCCTCCTCTCCTCCCAATTCCTCACACCTATACAACCACTTAGGTTCGTTCAAGATCTACCCAATAAAGTTCCAAAAATACCTCCCTTACTCTTAGAATCAAACCTTGGGAATAAATCAATCCAACGATGCATTTTGGAAAAAACCAAAAGGAGTTATCTGATTAAGAGGTAGCAACTTCTCCCAAGATCCTTTCTTTTATTTTCAGTATCCACCCCCTAAACTCTCCTTATTTAATTATTGTAAACAAAAAATGTATAATAAATTTAATATGATGTTTTTATGCTAATTTTTCAAACTAGACTTATACACACCTCCATCTAATGGATAAAGTACATCCTATTTATGGGTATGGCGAACTACCGCCTCACAAAACGATGATTGTTCATTTTTACTTACTTCCTCTTAGGGTTTTAATTATGGATAAAAATATTTTTATATATGTTATATATTATATTTATTATGTATTTAATCTTCTTTAATACTCATATAACACATGTCTTTATATTTTCTATTTGGTTTAAATATGATAATTTAGTTTGAGGAAGTGTGGACTACGACCCCCTTAAATCGATGTGATTCATTCAAAAACTACATGGAATGTGTTAATGATGCATTTAGTGAACTTGTATGATATATATGATATAATAATTTTACTTTAATAATTATATATATACAAAAACATAGGTCATTTACCTTCTTTCTTTCAATATGACAATAACAACAGAAACAATGTTCATGCAAATGTACACTACTAGAAATGGGTGTTTTCCCAACAGTTTACAAAAACCATTGGGAAAGGAAAGCTATACCAATGGTTTAACAAATCAATTGGAATAGGATTGTTTGTAGGAGCCTTTCCCAACGGTTCTATATAACTGTTGGGAAAGTCTTGTATGTTGGAGGCTTTACAAACAGTTCTACATAACCATTGGGTAAATCCTGTTTTTAGGGGATTTTACCAACGGTTCTATATAAACTATTGGGAAAGACACTATTTCCCAATGGTTTTTAAAAATAGTTGGGAAAGTTTTTCCCCAATTAGCAGCCCGTCCTTATTCGCAAACAGAACTGAATGTGCAGTAGCCGCAGGCTATCCTCGCTCAACTTCCCCCATCCGAACTGCTAAATCTCCATCATATCCATCTCAAATCAGGTATTTTCTTCTTTCTACACTTAAAATCTTTAATTTTTGCCTTAATATTATTTTTATTCATATAATATTTTAGTTTTGTGTTTTGATTTTGATGTGTATGTTTTTTTTCTGTTTTGATTTAACCTATATTTTCTCCATCCCATTGGATCCATTTAATTAATTAAATCTTTAACCCTCCATCATAGGTGAAACATCTTTGATTCGTTGTGGTTGGATTGCATATTTTCTAAGTATGTATTTTTATGATTTTTCATCATCTTGTAATTAATTGTTATTTGTGAATTCATTTATATGTGTATTAATTTTTAACAAAGTTTTTATGAATTTTTTCCTTGAAATTAATTGTGAAATTTGATTTAATCCTATTCTCATTAAATTGAAAAAGTCATGAATTTGATGACTATAATTTTGACATATTTCAACTGTTTATGAATTATTTAATTCCATGGTTGTTTAGATTTATTTTCAATGAATATTTAAAGAATGAATTGGTGAAATTGAGACTTTGTCTCGGTTTTTTATTCAAAGAATAAAATAAATTGATTTGAACGAAATGAGTTGAACTATTTAATTTTTTCTAAGTTGTTTCAAATGTTTGAATTTGTGAAATGATAATGACCCCTCTTGGAATGAGGGGGGTGAGGGGGCTGTCCAAGGGGGTGAGGGTGGCTGTCTGGGGGGTGGGGGTTGTCTGGGGTAGGGGGTTGTCCGGGGTGAGGGGGTTGTCTGGGGTGGGGGTGGAGGGGGTGTCTGGGGTGGGGGGGGGCTATCCGGGGGTTAGGGGGTGTCTGGGGTGGGGGGTGTTCGGGGGGTTGGGGGTGTCCAGGGTGAGGGGGGATGTCCGGGGGACTGTCCGGGGTGGGGGAGCTATTTAACCGGGGTGGGGTGGGGGGGGGGGTTGTTCGGGGTGTTGGGGGAATGTCCGGGGTGGGGGGCTGCCAGGGGGGTCGGGGGAGCTGTCTGGCCGGGGGTGGGGTGGTTGTCTGGGGTGTTGGGGAGCTGTCCGGGGTGGGGGCTGTCCAAGGGGGGGGGGGTTGTCCCGGGTGAGGGGGTTGTCCGGGGGGTCGTGGTGGGGGGTTATACGGGGGGTGGGGGATGTCTGAGGTGGTGGGGGGGATTTCCGAGGTGAGGGGGGGTTGTCCGGGGTGAGGGGGCTTGTAACACCCGAGACTATTATGAGAAATATTTAGTTTTTATGTTATATAAATCATCAAAGGAATCTTTCGCTACACGCAATCGCGACCTTCCTCGATAGCGTGTGTGGTACGCAATACCGAGTTCCACTAAACAATTATAAATTGTTATAATATTATAAACTGACAGTTATAAATAGTATTAACTGAATTTTAAATTTTACAACATTATTATTCATCTTACACATTTTCTAGAACATGGTAGGAGAACAAAATATTTTTTTTGGGTAAAATGAGTATTTATAAAAAAATGCAGTTTTGCCACCTTTTGATGGCGCACCCACATTAAATCTAGTTTTTAACACGTTTATAAGTTCAATTTGACAAAATAAAATTCTTTTTTTGAATTAGGATATAAAAATTTACTTTGGATAAATTTTTTATATTTTTCTGATAACTTTCATATTTTGATGAATAGTAAAAATACGCTAATTTTTAATTAAAAACAAATTTTTTCATTTAGATAATTTATATGGTTAAATTATAATATTTAATGGTTTTAAAGTATAGATAGAATATATTTTTACCATTTAATATAATGTATGTCATTATCATTAATTTCACATTGAATTCATAGGTAAAAATATTTCAATGTTTGGCAATGTTTTAACTTCTAAAACCCATTTTCTTAACAACAGGATTTAATTTAAATTAATTACTGCAACTTATATGTTTTGAATTTTTAAAAATGGATTCCATATTCAGAATCAGTGGGTCCAAATTATGTTAATAGGATACTTTTTATTTTTTGGGCATTATGAATAGTAACCACGGTAAATTTTATTTACCATAGTTAAAGGTAAATCGGGTAATTAAGGGTAAATATAAGATTATAAAATTACCCTAACACCTGAAAAAATCCTATTGGATGACTAAAAGTCGACCCATATCACCTAAAGGTAAGATTAGATTCATTTAATAGACTTTTTTCCATGAAAATAATTTAATTATTATTAAAACCAAAGAATGTGAAAACATGTTACTTTCTTAAATATTATAAGTATAATAATTTTAATTTAATGATAAACTTAATGAAACTTCGAACATGAATAGTATCCAGAAATCTAATACAATAATCTACATCATAGGAATTTATTTATAATTTTTAGGGATTAAATAATTATCATTAATTATGACACAATAGTGATGTTGAAATTATTTTATTAATTAAAGTATCAAATAAATCGTTTTAAAAATATTAAAATAATTATTATATGCACTATTTAATGTTATCCACTAATTTTCTAGAAACATATGACATTTTATTAATCTATTAAATCCTTTATTTTGAACATATCCTCTGTATATATTTTATTTAAATTCAAATAAATGAATAGTGTCAAAATTGACACTATTGTTATTTTATAAAAATAACATATTATAAATTTTTTAAAAAATAAAAAAAATACTTAAAAATTATAAATTAAATTTTATATGGTCTAAAATTTCATAAAGTGTAAAATTATGGAAAATTCACAACACATATGTAATTATTAATAATAATTTAAAATTTGGAATATTATTACCACAAATAAAATTAAATTGATAAATAAGGATAAATCAAGTTGATAATGTTTAAAGTAAATTCCTAAAATGTATAAATTTTATTGGTTGATGAGATTACAACACTATCTCATCTAATCTTCAGATATGAGTCATTGTTGGAGGTTTTTAAGTGGGGTTAGATTTATTATAAATTAATATTTTTAAGATTTCCAAAGGTGCCCCTCTCCTCCCTTATAAAAGGGCACCTCCTCCCTCTCTTCCTCACACCACTTTGAGCCTTCAAACTCGGCCAAACCCTGACAATATCTCCTATCCACTTCCCTAGAATCATCCTAGAGGTTCTGGTCTTCTTCAAAGACCAACCCTAGTGCCCTAAGAGGAGGTTAAGAAGAGGCGCGTCAAAAAGAGGTAATATCCATTACCGATCCTTTCCAAATTCTTTCTTCTTCAACTTCTTATTCTTTAGTTGTTTCATTATGAAGTAATAACATCAGTATCACTCATATACTGATATTTTATTATAATTATGAAAAAACCCTATTTCAACATCTAACCATCCTACGGAAAATGAAATCACCGCGCGTGCGTACGTACGGAATACCGTCTCCACGCCGTGGTGTAACCTATTTTCCACCACCACCTTACTTGGATGGGTATAATGGTGTAAATAATTACTATATATGATTATTATAAAGTGATATTGATTCTGAAATAGTATACATACACTCCAATACAATTCCACGATCATGGGAACGATATCATCGCTCGTGCGTACGTACGGAATATCATCTCCACGATGTGATGTGATTCGTTCTACATGATCTTCATTGCATAATGATTATATAAATGAATTTAATGAATAAATATGATATATAGTACATTAATACCATTCTGGAAATGATTTATCTATAACCTAAATATAAGAATAAGAATTTAATCGACAAAACACGCATAAGAACAAAAAGTTATAAACACCCGAATAACAAGTAGCAATGAAATATTACTACTAAGAAGCTAAGAATATGACCATATATGATATCATAACAATAATTATGATTCTTTAATAATTCAATAACATTATTTAAATCATTATACAGGAGGTTCGGACACTTACGAGGAAAATCGGACCTAAGGTAAGGGAAATATCACAATCTCATTTTTATCCGAGATTGTTTATACTTTGGTATTTACTGGGGTGTATTTTATCATCCAAATCCATTTTTCCTCAATATTTAATATTATTTCCATCCACTTACAATTTTTTAAATCCATTTTTACCCTTTGGTGAGTTTATAGTAAAAGATATGAAAGGAATCTTTTGTCGTTTTTCGTACGAGGTACTTTTTGACTTTTCTGACAAAAGTACGAGAATAATGTTTTTAACTTATACAGAATGAATGGATTTTTAAAACATTATTTCCAAGAAGCATCCTTTACAAGTTTTCAAGTTTATTTTTAATCAACTTCTTTTTATTTTAAAATTTTATGACATTTTAAGAAAGGAAACTGTTTTTGAAGTAGAAAGGATATTTTCCTCAAGAATGGAGTTCAAGTGTTTTGTCAAAATTATTTTCCATATAAGATAATAAAGGGTTCTGTTTCTATCCCTATTATTACGTTGATTTGTTTATGTTGTGATGGAATTATTTTTAGGAATTCCTTTATCTTATATGAATTGTTTTATGATTTCATGATGTTTAAGAATCCCATTTTTATTACATGGGTTATGCTATGATGTATGGTTTATGATTTTGTGGCACACATAATAATGGTATCATTATGATATGGGAGGGACCTATATCTCCCCCCAATGCATTGGGTAAAGATTTTATATCTCATGAGATAGACATGGCTGGAACGGCATGTTAAACCGGTTCAGTGAAACAGGACTGAAACAAGGAGTGAACTCGGTTCAGAAATGGACTTTGTCCACTAAGATAGTTTTGGAAATGAGTCTTGACTAACAAGAAATGATTCTCTATGATTATGTGTGTATGCCACAAATTTTCATGTTTTTTGTTATGATTTTTGGGATTACATTTCACTACTATGATTTATCCCATGTTATGAAATTATGCTCTCTTCTTCAGGTTAATATTTCCAAAATGTTATGTTCTTATGAATATGATGTGATTAATATTTCTTTTACCCTTACTGAGCATTTGAGCTCACCATTTCGTATGTTTTCTTTCCCCAGGTCAGGAAGAAGCTTATTAAGTAAGATATTCCAAAAGGGACTATAGATATGATGAAATAAATGGGAGACAGTGTAAACGATTTATGAACCAGTTGTTTATGTTTCCCAGTTTCTAAAGACACTATACCTATACGGTCCTTTCCATGGTTTTGTTATATGTTGTAATAAGTATGCTTCAATTTTAAAGTAATGACAATGTATGTAAAGTATGGGTCGTTATAGTTGGTATCAGAGGAAAGGTATAGTCAACCTTTGGAAACTAGGATGTGAAAGCCTTAGTAAGAATCCTAAGGATAAGTCTAACCCTAGAACACAATCTTAGTGTTTTAGAAATGGCCATGAACAACCTATGATAAGACCTTAAGTGTGAAATTTTATTCTTGATTATGTGGTTTTCCTATTATAATTAGTGTTTCTCACACTATTCTTCTTGGTTTTAGTCAATGGCTGGAACCCGAAAGAACCGTGTTAATGCGAAATGCAATAGGCAATGCAATGATTGTCCCCCTGAGCAACCAAACATTATGGGAGCTAGAATGAAAAATCTTGTAGCCATGCTCACACAACTTTCTCAAGCTATGAATCATGCAGGACTTCCAAACGAGCAAAGGAAGGAGCAACATTCTGTTGAATCCTTCATGAGGCAGCGTCCACCTTCATTCAGCGGGTCTACTGATCCATTAATTACTGAACAATGGATTAGTACTACTGAAAAGATATTTTCAGTTCTTCAATGTTCTGAACATGATAAAGTCATCCTAGCAGTGTATCGTTTGGAAGGAGATGTTGATCAATGGTGGAATCTTATTAAGAATACGAGGCAAAGGGATGAAATTGAGTCCATGGAATGGGACGAGTTCAAGAACTTATTTTTCAATAAGTACTTCCCTCGTATTCTCCGAACAAAGATGGAGAAAGAGTTTATTGAACTGAAGCAAAAGGATGATGAATCTGTTGGTACCTATAAAGCAAATTTTACAAGACTTGCAAGGTACGCTTTTGGTATTATTATCCAACCTGAGAGTAAGATCGATCGATTCTTTAGTGGCTTAAAACCAAGTCTTCAAAGGGCATTAGCCATAAGGGACTTCAATAGCTACGAGGAAATCGTTCGATGTGCTCTCAAAGTCAAGATAGAGATTGGAGTAACCCATCAGTCATATGGGTTTGATAAGAAGAGGAAAATGGAATTCAAAGGAAAATCTAAAGAGCACACTGAAAAGAGGATGAGATTTCCCTTATGCTCAAAGTGTGGAAATAAACATGGAGGGAGTTGTCTTAAAGGGACAATTAAATGTTTCAAATGTGGAAAGGAAGGTCATCGGGCATTTGAATGCTGCAATGATGGGAAGAAGATGTCTAATGATGCAAACAAAGGAAGGGACACACAGAATGAACCTACTAGACTTCAATGTTTCAAGTGAAAAGAGATGGGGAATTATGCCAATCAATGCCCAAATCCAAGGGTTGATGATGATGGTCGACGTCAACAAACTCTTAAGGCTAAAGACAAAGGAAAGTCACATGAAATTTCTATCAGCGATGTGGAGTACGATAACGATGTGGTGAAAGGTACACTTACCATCCATTCTAAAGTAGCAAATGTTTTATTTGATTCTGGATCCACCCACTACTTTATTTCGGAAGAATTTTCTAAGGATATCACCATATTACCTCAACAATTAGATGTTGAGTAAGTTGTGACAACCCCTAATGGCACAACAGTCGCATCAAAAGTTTATAATTCTTCTCCGATTGAAGTTTGTGGGAAAGTGATTCCTGCAAATCTTGTGATCCTTCCTATAGTGGATTTTGATGTGATTATTGGCATGGATTGGATTTCTTTATATGGATCTCATATCAATTTCCAAATAAGGGAAGTCACATTTCATATTCCAGATAAATCTATGATCGTCTATCGATGCAAGGATGAACATAACCTTCCAGTGGAAATTTCTTCCATCTTATGGGTCTTGATTCCACTTAATGAAGGTTATTTATCTCAAATGGTTGGTGAGAAACTCACAATTAAGAATATTCCCATTGTACGGGAGTTTGATGATGTCTTTCCGGAGGAATTTCTGGGTCTTCCACCAAATCGTGAAGTTGAGTTTTCAATAGAACTCGTACCGGGTGCTTTGCCTATTTCAAAGACACCTTATAGAATGGCCCCAATTGAGTTGTAGGAATTGAAGAAGCAACTCCAAGAGAATCTTGATAAAGGATTCATACGCCCTAGTGCGTCACCTTGGGGAGCACCTGTTCTGTTTGTTAAGAAGAAAGATGGATCAATGAGACTCTGCATTGATTATCAAGAACTTAACAAGATCACTATCAAGAACATATATCCTCTCCCACGCATTGATGACTTATTTTACCAACTACGAGGAGCTCAATACTTTTCCAAGATTGATCTTCGTTCAGGGTATCACCAATTAAGGATCAAAAGGGAGGATATACCAAAGAAGGCTTTTCGTACAAGGTATGGACACTATGAATTTATAGTGATGCCATTTGGTCTTACTAATGCCCCTGCTATCTTCATGGATCTGATGAATAGAGTCTTTAGAGACTATCTTGATCAGTTTGTGGTAGTCTTTATAGACGATATTCTTGTCTATTCAAAGAGCAAGGAAGAACATGAAGATCACTTGAGAATTATATTGAAGACCCTGAGAAAGGAGAAGCTTTATGCCAAATTTACCAAGTGTGAATTTTGGCTTCAAAGAGTTTCATTTTTGGGTCACATAATCTCAAAAGAGGGGATATCTGTGGATCCAGCAAAAACAGAGGTTATCGAAAGATGGTCGAGACCAACAACAGTAACTGAGATCCGAAGTTTTCTTGGTTTGGCTGGATATTATCGACGTTTTGTGAAAGATTTTTCATGATTATCTAATCCACTCACCAAGTTGACTTGGAAAGGAGTTAAGTTTGTCTGGACGGAGGAATGTGAAGAGAATTTCAAGTAGTTGAAAAGAAGGTTATCCAGTGCACCTGTGCTCACACTTCCTTGTAGTGGAGAAAGGTTTGTGATCTACAGTGATGCATCCAAGAAGGGATTGGGGTGTGTTCTTATGAAAAATGATATGGTGATAGCTTATGCCTCGCGACAGTTGAAAATACATGATAAAAATTACCCAACTCATGATTTGGAGTTAGCTGCGGTAATATTTTCATTAAAGATTTGGAGGCATTGCCTTTATGGTGAAAGGTGTGATATTTATACTGATCATAAAAGTTTAAAGTATATTTTCACACAAAAGGAGCTGAATATGCGCCAGGGAAGATGGTTGGAGCTGATTAAGGATTACGACTGCTCAATTCATTACCACCCTGGGAAAGCAAACAAGGTGGCAGATGCATTAAGTCGACAAGACCATGCCAGTTTATCCATGATGAGGATCACAAAAGTTCCAATATTTATGGATTTACAAAGGATGAATCTTGGAATTATAATGGAAGGGGGAAAATCATATCTTTCTCAAATGAATGTTCAACCATATCTACATGTGAAGATTAAAGAGGCACAGAAAGAAGATTTCTAGTTACAAAAGAAGGTGAGAAATGTTCCTGAATTCAACCTTGATTGTGATGGGATAATAAAGTTCAGGAATCGGGTTTGTGTTCCTCCCATCCCCGAATTAAAGAAGGAGATACTGGATGAGGCTCATAGTTCTTCATTCTCTATTCATCCTGGAAGCACGAAGATGTATAGGGACCTAAAAGAGTACTTCTGGTGGGATGGCATGAAAAGAGATGTTGCTGAATATGTCTCTCGATGCTTGGTTTTTCAGCAAGTTAAAGCTGAGAGACAGAAGTCTAAGGGGATGTTACAACCATTACCCATACCCAAATGGAAATGGGAAAACATCACTATGGACTTTGTCACAGGACATCCTAAAACATCCAAAGGCAATAATGCTATCTGGGTCATAGTTGATCGTCTTACAAAGTCTGCACACTTCATCACTATCAGAGAGGATTTCTCTCTGGATCAGCTTGTCAGGATATATGTAAAGGAAGTGGTAAGATTGCATGGAGTACCAATTTATATTTTATCTGATCGGGATCCGAGGTTTACCTCAAAGTTTTGGTGAAGTCTTCAGCATACTCAGGATACAGAGTTGAGTTTCAGCACTGCTTATCATCCTCAGACAGACGGTCAGTCTGAGAGAACAATTCAAACTCTATAAGATATGTTGAGAGCTTGCTCTATGGACTTCAAAGGTGGTTGGGATCAACACCCACCTTTGGTGGAATTTTCTTATAATAATAGCTTTCACTCCAGTATTAAGATGGCTCCTTATGAAGCTCTCTATGGAAAGAAATGCAGGACTCCAACTTTCTGGGATGAAGTTGGGGAAAGAAAGCAATTAGGACCTGATATTGTTGATGATATGGAAGAAAAGGTCTGATATATTCAACAACACATAAGAGCAGCTCAGATTCGATAGAATAGTTATGCTGACAACCGAAGAAAAGACCTAGAGTTTGAAGTGGGTGATAAAGTGTTCTTACGAATATCTCCCTGGAAGAGGGTCATGAGATTTGGAAAGAAGGGGAAGTTGAGCCCTAGATATATCGGTCCTTTCGAAATACTGGATCGTGTTGGGAAGGTAGCTTACTGATTGGCGCTTCCACTGAATCTCTCTCAAGTTCATGATGTGTTCCTTGTATCTCTCCTGAGAAAGTACATACCTGATCCTTCACATGTACTCAGCTCAGAAGTTGTACTGCTGGAGCAAGATCTTTCTTATGAAGAACAACCGATAGAGATTTTGGATCGTAGTGAAAAATTCCTACGAAATAGGACCACTCGCTTGGTGAAAGTTTTATGGAGGAAACACCAATTAGAAGAAGCTACATGGGAGCTTGAGGATATGATGAGGGAGAGGTATCCTCATCTGTTTGTTACAAAGTGATGAATTTCGAGGGAAAAATTCATTTTAAGGGGGGTAGAATGTAACACCATAGACTTTTATGAGAAATATTTTGTTTTTATGTTATATAAATCATCAAAGGAATCTTTCGCTACACGCAATCGCGACCTTCCTCGATAGCGTGTGTAGTACGCAATACCGAGTTCCACTAAACAACGATAAATTGTTATAATATTATAAACTGACCGTTATGAATAGTATTAACTGAATTTTAAATTTTACAACATTATTATTCATCTTTCACATTTTCTAGAACATGGTAGGAGAACAAAATAATTTTTTTTTGGGTAAAATAAGTATTTATTAAAAAATGAAGTTTTGCCGCCTTTTGATGGCGCACCCACATTAAATCTAGTTTTTAACATGTTTATAAGTTCAATTTGACAAAATAAAATTCTACTTTTGAATTAGGATATAAAAATTTACTTTGGATAAATTTTTGATATTTTTCTGATAACTTTCATATTTTGATGAATAGTAAAAATACGCTAATTTTTAATTAAAAACAAATTTTTTCATTGAGATAATTTATATGGTTAAATTATAATATTGAATAATTTTAAAGTATAGATAGAATATATTTTTACCATTTAATATGATGTATGTCATTATCATTAATTTCATATTGAATTCATAGGTAAAAACATTTCAATCTTTGGCAATGGTTTAACTTCTAAAACCCGTTTTCTTAACGGGATTTATTTTAAATTAATTAATGCAACTTATATGTTTTGAATTTTGAAAAATGGATTTCATATTCAGAATCAGTGGGTCCAATTTATGTTAATATGCTACTTTTTATTTTTTGGGCATTATGAATAGTAACCATGGTAAATTTTATTTACCATAGTTAAAGGTAAATCGGGTAATTAAGGGTAAATATAAGGTTATAAAATTACCCTAACACCTTCCAAAATCCTATTGGATGACTAAAAGTCTACCCATATCACATAAATGTTGGATTAGATTCATGTAATAGACTTTTTTCCATGAAAATAATTTAATTATTATTAAAACCAAAGAATGTGACAACATGTCACTTTCTTAAATATTATAAATATAATAATTTTAATTTGGTGATAAACTTAATGAAACTTCGAACATGAATAGTCTCCAGAAAGCTAATACAATTATCTAAATCATAGGAATTTATTTATAATTTTTAGGGATTAAATAATTATCATTAATTATGACACAATAGTGATGTTGAAATTATTTTTTTAATTAAAGTATCAAATAAATGGTTTTAAAAATATTAAAATAATTATTATATGCACTATTTAATGTTCTCCAATAATTTTCTAGCTACATATGACATTTTATTATTCTATTAAAGCTTTTAGTTCGAACATATCTTCTGTATATATTTTATTCTAAATTCAAATAAATGAATAGTGTCAACATTGACACTATTGTTATTTTATAAAAATAACATATTATAAAATTTTTAAAAAATCACAAAAATATTTAAAAAATATGAATTAAATTTTATATGGTTGAAAATGTCATAAAGTGTCAAATTATGGAAAATTCACAACATATATGTAATTATTAATAATAATTTAAAATTTAGAATATTATTACCACAAATAAAATTAAATTGATAAATAAGGATAAATCAAGTTGATAATGTTTAAAATAAATTCCTAACATGTCAAAATTTTATTCTTTGATGATATTACTACCCTATATCATATAATATTAAGATATTAGTCATTTTTGGAGGTTTTTAAGTGGGTTTATATTTATTATAAATTAATATTTTTAAGATTTACAAAGGTGCCCCTCTCCTCCGTTATAAAAGGGAACCTCCTCCCTCTCTTCCTCACACCACTTTGAGCCTTCAAGCTTGGAAAACCCCTGTCAATATCTCCTATCCACTTCCCTAGAATCATCCTAGAGGTTCTGGTCTTCTTCAAAGACCAACCCTCGTGCCCTAAGAGGAGGTTAAGAAGAGGCGCGTCAAAAAGAGGTAATATCCATTACCGATCCTTTCCAAATTCTTTCTTCTTCAACTTCTTATTCTTTAGTTGTTTAATTATGAAGTAATAACATCAGTATCACTCATATACTGATATGTTATTATAAGTATGAAACAACCCTATTTCAACATTTATCCATCCTACAGAAAATGAAATCACCGCGCGTGCGTACGTACGGAATATCGTCTCCACGCCGTGGTGTAATCTATTTTCCACCACCACCTTACTTGGATGGGTATAATGGTGTAAATAATTACTATATATTATTATTATAAACTGATATTGATTCTGAAATAGTATACCTACACTCCAATATAATTCCACGATCATGGGAACGATATCATTGCTCGTGCGTACGTACGGAATACCGTCTCCACGATGTGATGTGATTCGTTCTACATGATCTTCATTGCATAATGATTATATAAATGAATTGAATGAATAAATATGATATATAGTACATTAATACCATTCTGTAAATGATGTATCTATAACCTAAAGAGAAGAATAAGAATTTATTCGACAAAACATGCATAAAAACAAAAAGTTATAAACACCCGAATAACAAGTAGCAATGAAATATTACTACTAAGAAGCTAAGAATATGACCATATATGATATCATAACAATAATTATGATTATGGAATAAGTTAATAACATTATTTAAATCATTATACAGGAGGTTCAGACACTTACGAGGCAAATCGGACCTAAGGTAAGGGAAATATCACAATCTCATTTTTATCCGAGATTGTTTATACTTTGGTATTTACTGGGGTGTATTTTATCATCCACATCCATGTTTCCTCAATATGTAATATTATTTCCATCCACTTAAAATTTTTTAAATCCATTTTTACCCTTTGGTGAGTTTATAGTAAAAGATATGAAAGGAATATTTTGTCGTTTTACGTACGAGGTACTTTTTGACTTTTCCGACAAAAGTACGAGAAGAATGTTTTTAACTTATACGGCATGAATGGATTTTTAAAACATTATTTCCAAGAAGAATCCTTTACAAGTTTTCAAGTTTATTTTTAATCAACTTCTTTTTAGTTTAAAATTTTATTACATGTTAAGAAAGGAAAATGTTTTTGAAGTAGAAAGGATATTTTTCTCAAGAATGGAGTTCAAGTGTTTTGTCAAAATTATTTTCCATCTAAGATAATAAAGGGTTCTGTTTCTATCCCTATTATTACATTGATTTGTTTATGTTGTGATGGAATTATTTTTAGGAATTCCTTTATCTTATATGAATTGTTTTATGATTTCATGATGTTTAAGAATCCCATTTTTATTACATGGGTTATGATATGATGTATGGTTTATGATTTTGTGGCACACATAAGAATGGTATCATTATGAGATGGGTGGGACCTATATCTCCCTCCAATCCATTGGGTAAAGATTTTATAACTCATGAGATAGACATGGCTGGAACGGCAGGTTAAACTGGTTCAGTGAAACAAGACTGAAACGAGGAGTGAATTCGGTTCAGAAATGGAATTTTTCCACTAAGATAGTCTTGGCAATGAGTCTTGACTAATAAGAAATGATTCTCTATGATTATGTGTGTATGCCACAAAGTTTCATGTTTTAAGTTATGATTATTGGGATTACATTTCACTACTATGATTTATCCCATGTTATGAAATTATGCTCTCTTTTGCAGGTTAAGATTTCCAAAATGTTATGTTCTTATGAATATGATGTGATTGATATTTCTTTTACCCTTACTGAGCATTTGAGCTCACCCTTTCGTATGTTTTCTTTCCCCAGGTTAGGAAGAATCTTATTAAGTAAGATATGCCAAAAGGGACTATAGATATGATGAAAAAATGGGAGACAGTGTAGACGATTTATGAACCAGTTGTTTATGTTTCCCAGTTTCTAAAGACACTATACCTATACGGTCCTTTCCATGGTTTTGTTATATGTTGTAATAATTATTCTTCAATTTTAAAGTAATGACAATGTATGTAAAGTATGGTTCGTTATAGGGCTGTCTGGGGAGTCTGGGGGGTTGTTCGGGGGTTGGGGATGTCCTAGTTGGGGGGCTATCCGGGGGTGGTTGGGCTGTATGGGTGGTGTGGAGGGTTGTCTGGGTGGTGTGGGGGATTTCCTGTGGTGGGGGGATTTACAGGGGTGGGGGGGCTCTCTGGGGTGGGGGGTGGTTGTCTGGGGTGAGGGGGTGTTGTCCGAGGGGTGGGCAGTTGTCCGGGTGTTGGGGGCCTTTTTGGGGTGGGGGGCTGTCCGGGGGGTGGTGGGTTGTTTGAGGTGAGGGGGGTTGTCCAGGGGTGGGGGTTGTTTGGGTTGAGGGGGGCTATCTGAGGATGGTTGGGCTATCCGGGTGGTGCGAGGGGCTGTCTGGGTGGTATGAGGGTTGTCCAGGGGGTGGGGGCTGTCCGCGGTGGGGGCTGTCCGAGGTGGGGGGCTTTATGGGGGTGGTTGGGATGTCTAGGTGGTGCGGGGGTCTATCTGGGTGGTGCGGGGGGCTTTCCAAGGGTTGGGGGTCATTTCGGGGGTGGGGGGTTGTCTGAGGTTGGGGGCTGTCCGGGGTGGGGGGGTTGTCCCAGGGTTGGGGGGCTTTTCGAGGTGATGGGGGGCTGTCCGGGGTGAGGGGGGTTGTATGGGCGGTCGGGGGCCTGTTCGGGGGTTAGGGGGATGTCCGGGTTGAGGGGGGGCTCTCCAGGTGTGGTTGGGCTATCTAGGTGGTGCGGGGCGCTGTCCGGGTGGTGCGGGGGCTGTCCGGGGGGGGGGGTGGGGGAGCTATCCGTGGGTGGGGGTTGTCTGAGGTGGGGGGGGTGGTTGTCTGGGGCAGGGGGCTATCCGGGGGGTGGGGGTTGTCCGGGGTGAGGGGGGCTGTCCAGAGGGTCGGGGGTGTCTGGTGGTGGGGGGCTCTCCGGGTTGTTGGGGGGGGGGGGGGGCTGTCCGGGGGTGGTTGGGCTGTCCGGGTGGTGTGGGGGGGGGGGATTTCCGATGGTGGGGCTGTCTGAGGTGGGGGGATGTACGGGGAGAGGGGGGTTGTCCGAGGGGTGGGGGGATGTCCGGGGTGAGGGGGGTTGTCCTAGGGGTGGGGGTGTTGTCCGAGGCACGGTGTAGCCGGGTACCACTCAAAGTGTCTCACTTTTATTTGAAATGGATATGATTTTAAGTGAAAACAACAACTGACATATGAAAAACTGATCAAACGCATTCGAATTGTGTTGATACTTATGTACAATGATACATTGGACATTTGTGATGGGTACGAGTCAACTCTGCCTCAATCCGAGACACGGTGTGGCCGGTATCACTCAAAGTGTCTCAAATTGGATTGAAATGGACAACATTTAAAGTGAAAACAACAACTGACATACGAAAAACCGACCAAACATATTTGGATTGTGTTGATACTTTAGTACAATGATCCAGTGGTCATTTGAGATGTATACAAGAAAACCCCGCCTCAATCCATGGAACGGTGTGGCCGGTATCACTCTAAATATCTCTCTTTTGTTTAAAATGGACACCATTTTAAGTAAAAAAACTGGTATACATAAAACTTAACAAACATATTCAGATTGTCTTGTTACATTAACACAAAAATCTGTGGGTCATTCGTGAGGTGTATGAGGAGACAGCGCATCATTCGGACGCGCGGTTTGTGCGGTACAGCTGAATATGTGTTTTTTAGGTGTTTGTCTCGCTTGAAAAGTGTGTGTGGGGTGGTAAAAACTAGCTGAATGACCTCTAAATTCCATGAAATCAGATGAAAATAAAGGGTGGGTGAATTGTAAAATGTTTGTCTAGATGTCACTTCAATCGGAGGTGTCGGGTGACCACGGTGGCCGGAAACACACTCTGCGTGTCGTAAATGGCCAAAACATGCGTTTAATGGTCAAATGCATGCTGAACGACCTCAGAATGACCTGAAATACCAAGAAAACACCCTAATTATTATCCGTGAGGTGTATGAGGAGACAACACATCATTCAGATGCGCGGTTTGCATGTCACAGCTGAATATGGGTTTTTAGGTGTTTGGCTCACTTGAAAAGCGTGCGTGGGGTGGTCAAAACTGGCCGAATGACCTCTTAATTCCATGAAATCATATGAAAAACAATAGTGGGTGAATTGTGAAAGGTTCAGCTAGACGTAACATCAATCAGAGGTGTCATGTGACCGTGGTGGCCGAAAAAGCACTCCGCGTGTCGTAAATTTTCAAAACATGCGTTTAATGCTCAAATACATGCCTAACGCATTCATAATGACTTTAAATCACACAAAAACACCCTAATTATTATTTGTGAGGGGTAAGAGGACACCACACATCATTTGGATGCGCGGTTTGTGTGTCACAGCTAAATATCTGTTTTTAGGTGTTTGGCGCGCTTGAAAAACGTGCGTGGGGTGGTCAAAACCATCCAAACAACCTCAGAATGACATGAAATCAGGCGACAACAAAGGGTGGGTGAATTGTAAAATGGTTGGTTAGACGGCACATCAATCGGAGGTGTCGTGTGACTGCAGTGGCTGAAAACGCACTCTGCGTGTCGTAAATGGCCAAAACATTCGTTTAATGGTCAGATGCTTTCCAAACGACATCATAATGACTTGAATTCACATGAAAACTCCCTAATTTTTATTCTTGAGGTGTATGAGGAGACAAAACGTCATTCAGACACGCGGTTTGCGCAGCACGACCGAATATGTTTTTTTAGGTGTTTTGTGCGCTTGAAAAGCATGCGTGGGGTGGCCAAAACTAGCCGAACGACCTCAGAATTCCATGAAATCGGATGAAAACAAAGGGTTGGTGAATTTTGAAATGGTCGGCTAGAAGAAACGTCAATTGGAGGTGTCGTGTGACTACATTGGCCAAAAACTCACTCTGTGTGTCGTAAATGGCCAAAACATGTGTTTTACGGTCAAATACATACCCAACGACATTGGAATGACTTGAAATCACACGAAAATACCTTAATTATTATTTTTGAGGTTTAAAAAAAGACGAAACTTCATTCGGATGCGTGGTTTGCGCGACACGAATGAATATGTGTTTCTTAGGTGTTTGGTGCATTTAAAAAGCATGCTTGGGGTGGTCAAAACTAGCCGAATGACCTCGGAATTCCATGAAATCGGACGAAAACAAATGGTGGCTGAATTCTGAAATTTTCGGACAAACCGCACATCAATCAAAGGTGTTGTGTGACCGTAGTGGCCGAAAACGCAATTTGCGTGTCATAAATGGCCAAAACATGCGTTTAATGGTCAAATTCATGACGAACGACATCATAATTACTTGAAATCACCTGAAAACACCATAATTATTATTTTTGAGGTGTATGAGGATACAACATGTCATTCGGATGTGTGGTTCGTGCGACACGGCAGAATATGTGTTTTTAGGTGTTTGGTGTGCCTAAAAATCCTTTGTGGGGTGGTCAAAACTGGACGAACGTCCTCAGAATTCCATGAAATAGGATGAAAAAAAATGGTGGGTGAATTTTAAAATGGTCGGTCAGACAGCACGTCAATCGGAGGTGTCGTGTGATCGCGGTGGCCGAAAACATACTCTGCCTGTCTTAAATGGCCAAAACATGCATTGAACGGTCAAATTCATGCCAAACAACATCAGAATAATTTTAAATCACATGAAAACACCATAATTATTATTTGTGAGGTGTACGAGGAGACGACACATCATTCAGACGCATGGTTTGTGCGGCATGGATGAATATGTGTTTTTTAGGTGTTTGGATCGCTTGAAAAGCATGCGTGGGGTGGTCAAAACCGACCGAATGACCTTAGAATGCCATGAAATTGGATGACAAAAAAGGGTGGGTGCATTGTGAAATGGTCGGCTAGACGACATGTCAATCAGAGGTGTCGTGTGAGCGCGGTGGCTGAAAACGCACTCCGTGTGTCGTAAATGGCCAAAACATGTGTTTTACAGTCAGATACATACCCAACGACATCGGAATGATTTGAAATCACACTAAAATACCCTAATTATTATTCATGAGGTTTATGAAAATACGACACGTCATTCGGATGAAGGTTTTGTGTGGCACGACTGAATATGTGTTTTTAGGTATTTGGCGTGCTTGAAAAGTGTGCGTGGGGTGGTCAAAACAAGCCGAATGACCTCATAATGACATGAAATCTCGTGAAAACAAAGGGTGGGTGAATTTTGAAATGTTCAGTCAGACGACATGTCAATCAGAGGTGTCGTGTGACCGCGGTGGATGAAAATGCACTCCGCGTGTCGTAAATGGCCAAAACACACATTTAACGCTTAAATGCATTCATATTGTATTAATACTTTATGAAAACTATCCATGGGTCATTTTTGATGTGTACAAGTCAACCCCACCTCAATCCGAGGCACGGTGTGGTCGGTACCACTCAAAGCGTCTCACTTTTATTTTAAATGGAAAACATTTTAAGTGAAAACAAAAATTGGCATAAGGAAAACTGACCAAAATCATTAGGATTGTGTTGATACTTTATCACAACGATCCATGGATCATTTCTGACAGGTATGAGTTAACCCCACCTTAATCTAAGGCATGGTCTGACCGGTATCACTCAAAGTGTCTCACTTTTGTTTGAAGTGGACAACATTTTAAGTGAAAACAACAACTGGCATATAGAAAACTGTCAACACGCATTCGGATTGTATTGATACTTTAGGAAAATGATCCATGGGTCATTTGTGACGTTTAAGAGTCAACCCCTCCTCTATCTGAGGCATGGTGTGGCCGGTAACACTCAAAATGTCATACTTTTATTTGAAATAGACCGGATTTTATGTGAAAGCAACAACTTGCATACGGAAAACCAAACAAATGATTTCATATTGTCTTGATACTTTAGGAAAACGATCCATGGGTCATTTGTGATGTGTTAGAGTCAACCTCGCCTTAATCCATGTCACGGTGCGGCTAGTATCACTCTAAGTGTCTCTCTTTTGTTTAAAATGGACAACATTTTTAGTCAAAACAACTGACATAAGGAAAACAAACCAAACATATTCGAATTGTGTTAATACTTTAGCACAATGATACATGAGTCATTTTTGACATGTACGAGTAAACCCAGCCTCAATCCAAGGCACGTTGTGCCCGTTATCACTCAATGTGTCTCTCTTTTATTTGAAATGGATAGCATTTTAAGTGAAATCTACAACTGTCATACAGAAAAACTGATCAAACGCATTCGGATTGTGTTGATACATTATGACAACAATCCATGGGTCATTTGTGACCTGTATAAGTCAACTCTACCTCAATCCAAGGCATGGTATGGCCAGTACCACTCAAAGTGTCTCACATTTATTTGAAATGGATGGGATTTTAAGTGAAAATAACAAATGCCAAACAGAAAATCAACCAAACACATTCAGTTTGTGTTAATAATTTTTCACAAATATCCATGGATTACTTGTGAAGGGTACGAGTCAACCCCACCTCAATCTGAGGCATGGTGTGACCGGTATCACTCAAAGTGTCTCACTTTTGTTTGAAATGACAACATTTTAAGTGAAAACTGCAAATGGAATATAGAAAACTGACCAAATGCATTCGGATTGTGTTGATACTTTAAGAAAATGATCTATGGGTCGTTTGTAATATGTATGAGTCAACTCTGCCTCAATCTAAGGCAAGGTGTGGCTGGTACCACTCAAAATTTCTAACTTTTTTATAAAATGGACAACATTTTATGTCAATACAACTGACATATAGAAACCTGACCAAACGTATTCGAATTGTGTTGATACTTTAGAACATCGATCCATGGGTCATTTTTGATGTGTACGAGTCAACCTCGCCTCAATATGAGGCATGGTGTGACTGGTATCATTCAAAGTATCTCACTTTTTTTTGAAATGGACAACATTTTAAGTGAAAACAACAACTGGAATATAGAAAATATTCATAAGGCTACACATATATTCTTGAAATTAAGAGATAAAAAATAAAATATGGTCTATTAGTCATACGTTATTAGAAGAAAATATTCACAAGGCATAGAATGAAACACAATGGGTCATAGTCTATATAGAAAAACATGAATTATATTAGGAATGAGTCTTGACATCCCATCATGAACATGCACTAACACTCATGTTCTAATTCTCAATCATGGTTCGTTCATTCTATAAAATAACATACAAAAAATAAATATCATATAGTGATTTGATATGAAACATATGAACACTCAAGCATACCATATAAAAAATTGGTCAACAATGCTACACATATATTCTTGAAAAATAAGTTTCAAAGTCTCATAAAAATACCCCAATTTTGAGGAATACATATGGTGACAACATAGTCCAATGAATCACCTCAATCCCATCCTCAAACATTGGGTTCTAGGACCAAACCAAAGTCCCTTTGGGAACCCAATACCAAATACTTAATTGAATATTCATACCCACTACCCAAGATGGGGATTCATCTCACATCATATCTAGGAGAAAAAATTACAATTAGCGACATACCCCCTTATTCTAATTGAAAAGTCTATGAAAAAACATGTAGGCTATTCCAATAACCCATATCATATATTAATATTGGCCAATGTTACCCACTAACACATCAAGAAACATTTATTTCATTTTAATCTTAAAAATTTCTAAATTTCTAAATTCTGGAATGAATTCTAAATTTTGAATACTTTGGATAGGGATTCTGTATTGGTGTTGTTGCAGGTCTAGAGAGGGGGAGGTGTGTTGGTGTGGAGCTGTGTTGTTGCAGGTCTGGATAGGGGGAGAGGGGCCTGCTAATTTGGAGTTGAGAAAATGTATACCAATGGTTTTCAAAATCTTTGGTATAGATTCTATAATATAACTATACCAACGGTTTTATTATAACCATTGGTATAGATTTATACCAACTGTTATAACAAAACTGTGGGTATACCCTTATGGCTTGCCATGTTCCCTCTATACCAATAGTTGTAAAATGTTCGTATAATTGTAACACACATATACCAACAGTTTCACAAACTGTTGGTATATGTTATATTTAACACACATATGCCAATGGTTTATAGAAAAACGTTGGTATACCTTCTATTTTGACACTTGTACCAATGGTTTTCACATAACCATTGGTATATGCCTATTTTCACGGCTTACATGGCCTAGGTTGAGGGAACCATTGGTATACTATATACCAATGGTTTTCAGGTTTTTAACAAGGGTTCACAACCGTTGGTAAAGTGTAAAATTCCAGTAGTGGTATGACTTCCTGTCTCCATGAACATTGTCTTCCATTTCATACTTCTATATTATATAGATTATTATAATAAAAATATAATGAATATAAATGATATTTTTATCATGGTTTAAATTCTGGGAATCATGATATATGTATAAGGACCAAAGATATAACAAATTAGGACACATGCAAAGAACAAAGAGAATATTACCCAAAGTGAAACCTTAACATAGAATTGTTAACAAATCAGTAACATAAAGTCATAATAAAACCATATATGGTATTATTTATAAGAATATGGTTATTTTAAATATGTATAATAAAATTATATGTGTTATTCAGGAGGTTTGAACGAGTATGACGAGAATCAAGACACAAGGTTAAGGGATTTCGTCTCACTTTTTATTTTCATGAGACACATTCTTTATTCACAACCCATTACTTTTTTTGTGGCATGTATACTGCCCATGGAAGTATTAATTTATTATAATACTTAAATTTATAGGTATTTCAATATCCATTATATGATCTTTATTTCATGGGGTTAGTGTTTCAAAATCTACCAAATCGGTAAGACAGTTTTTTCTCAATTTTCATTCATTGAGACACATGTTTTATTATGCACCTATATTATTTTTTGACATGTGTATACTTCAATTTTAAATGTTATTTAATGAATATACTTCTTTTAAATATATTTTAATCCTCATGTAAGTTCCTTTTCTTACATGGATATTATTATCCCATGTTACCATATTGTAAGAGTTTATTAATACAATCTCATTGTATATTGTGGTTTTTTATGATAATGATTCCTTTATTGAAATCTTATGATCCATCTCTCAAATAAAATAATGAGTTTACTTATCTTATGTTTATTCAAGGTATATCCATTAATTAGTACCATTTTTCATTCTTTGGTACTTATTATAATTAATAAAATGTTGTTAATAAAAATATGTTTTCATTTATCTTTTTGGTCGAAAATATATTTTATTTCAGAAACCAGGTTTTCAAAAATGATTTCATTTTTTTTTTGAAAAGATAGTTTAATATCATTTTTCAGGGAAATTTTTTTTCTTAATTATTATTTTAAATGTTTCCAAATATAATTTCAAATAAAATGGTTTTCAAAAAGTTTTTAAGATTTGAAAATCGTTTTTCGATGCAAGAAAGATATTTTACTCAAGAAATGTTTTTAAAAGATATTTAAAAATTATTTCTCATATAAGATGACATCTGTTGGTGTTAGTCATGAATTTATAGGAAAATTATTCAATGTTTCCATTTATATTCTTTCTCTTAAAATATTATGTTTTAATATCATGATGTTTATATAACCCATTTCTCTTTCAGGGTTTATATGCCATCGAAGCCCACTTATTTTAAAGTGTAATGTTTTTGATGAAATGATTATAAAACCTGTATATTTTTTCACAAGTTATGAGCTGATTACATTTTTACGATAGCTATTTAATTTCAAGGGTTATGATATTATTTTTAATGATCGTGTGGAACAAGTTTGTATGATTTCAATATGATATTGGTGGGACCTATATCTCCCTACAATGCACTGGGTAAGGATTTATATCTCATGAGATATACTAATATGGTCTTGGGAATAATCCTTGATTATTAAAATGTCCATGGGAGTGAACCATGACTACCAATATGGTATGAGGTGTGAACTCATGCTACTAATATGGCCATAGGAGTGAATCATGACTACTAATATGGTTTGGTGAGTGAAACCATACTACCAATATGGCCTTGATAGTTATGTATTGATTACAATGGAAATCATAGTATATTCTTTTGTGTTTTCCAAAATTATATGTTTTTTCCAATGTTATTCATCCATGGATTATGTTATTCATTTCCTTATGATTCATGTCTTATTAAATGTAAAATATTATTACATGATATCGATTTTTGATTTTTTATATGAAGGGTATGATATTCTATTTTCATGATTATGTTCTCATACTTTTATACTCATGATTATACTCCCATATCTACCTTGTTTACCCTTACTAATAATTTTATCTCACCCATTTTTATCTTTAATTTCCTTTAGGTTAATAACATATGTATTATGTTTGATGTGGTTAAGAAGGGTTCTAGTTAAGATGATCCTAGTGAGAGATAACACAGATCACTTATTTACTAGTGTTCATGTTTTCATGTTTCCAAAGAAAATAGACTAATACGGTCATTGGGAGTTTGTCTGTATAATGTTTTAAGTATTCTGAATAATCTATGTAATGTTAATGTTTGAATAGAAAGGGTCTCTATAGTTGGTATCATATCAAAGGTTTAGTTAACCTTTAGAATCTATCATGAGAAAACCATAGTGAGAAAACTTAGGACATGTATAGTGATAAGTCTAAAGATAATAAAAATTATAGGAAAATGTCTTAGAGTTTTGGTAAAGGATAGAAAGAGTGGTTTCCTAGAAATTCACCCATTTCTAGATACTACAAGTGGATATTTCTATTACATAGATGTACTATGGTGAAATGAATTCTATAAGATGTTACAGGCTAAACATGGGGTAATCTAGTACACGATAATTAGCCATGTTGCACACCTGGTTTGACACTCCCGGGGGATATTCTTTGGAAAATCACAAACTCTTCATGAAATATCATAAAGTATTTAAATATATGTTGGCTATTAATAACCTAGGATAAATCTGAGGTGTCATTGATTAAGGGAAGTGTCATAATTTAGACATCCTATAAGTTAATTTTAATGATTATGTGGTTCCTTAATATGATAATTGTTTCTTACCATACACTTTTGGTTTTAGTAAATAGATTGAAATTGAAGGAAACATGTTAATGGTGATTTTGATGGAAAATTCAATGATTTTCATCCTGAGTAACCAAATTATATGGGATATAGAATGAAAAAACCTCATTGATATGATCACACAAATTTCTCAAGATATGAATCATTGCGGACATCCAAATGATAAAAGGAGTGAACAAAATTCTGTTGAGTATTTCATGAGGCAACAACCCCTTATTTCAGAGGTTATTTCAATCCACTTCTTTTGGAATAATGGATCAGTACTATTGAAAAGATATTCTCTATTCTATAGTGTTCAGAGTAGGAGAAATTAATTCTAGATGATTATCATTTAGAATTGGAAGTGTACCAATGGTGGACTCTAATCAATAATAAGATGAAACAAGATGATACTGAATCCATGGATTGGGATGAGTTCAAGAAATTATTTTTAAATAATTACTTTCCTCTAATTCTTCATACCATGATATATAAATAGTTCATTGATTTGAAGCAAAGGGATGTGGAATATTTTGGTACCTACGAGTCTAATTTCATGAGGCCTACGAGTTACGCTTCAAGAATAATCATCGAACCCAAAATTAAAGCTGATAGGTCATTTAGTGTCTTAAATCTAATTATCTGATGAGCGCTGACCATAAGATATTTTAGTATCTACGAAGTGATTATGCGTTGTGAAATCAAGGTTGAAATTAAGGTTGGAGTCACATATAAATCCCATGGTTTTGATAAGAAAAGGAAGATGGAGTCTAAAAGATAATCTAAAAACCATGAAGGGAAGAAGATGAGATTTCCATTATGCTATAATAATGGGAAGAGACATAGATGAAATTGCCTTAAGGGGTATAATAAATGTTTTAAGAGTGTATGGGAAGGGCATCAGGCATTTGATTGCTGAAGTGAAGGGAAGAAGTTAGCAAACAATGATAATAGAGAAAAAAACAACACGGAATATACTTTCCATGGTTTAGTTCTACATGTGTAAGGAGAATGATCATTACTCTACCCACTAACCAAACTGAAGGGATGTTGATGATGATCGACATCAATAACCTCTTAAGCCGACAGACAAGGGGAAATCTCATGAAATCACCATTTTGATGTGGGGTGTGACAATGACATGATGAAAGGAACACATACCATCCACTCTAGAACTTCTAATGTCATATTTGATTCTAGATCTAGCCACTCTTTAATATCTTAAAAATATTCTAAGAGTGTTAAGATTCCACCAAAACAATTATAGGTAGAATTAGTAGTGCAAACCCCTAATGGCCTGATGATTGAATCCCAAGTCTCTGATTCCTATATTGTTGAAGTTTATAGAAATGTTCTTCCTAAAAATATTTTAATTATTCATTTGGTTGTATTTGATGATATCTTATTACTGGATTAGATTTATCTACATAAATACCACATCAATTTTCAAGTAAGGGAAGTTATATTTGATATTTTAAACTCTCCTACGATTATCCATCCATGTGATGATAAGCAAGAACTTCATGTGGAGATTACATCCATTTATGGGTCTTAATTCCCATTAATAAGGGTTGTTTATCTTTAATGGTTGGGGATAAAATCAACATAGATGATTTTCCTATTATTAACAATTTTTTGGATGTCTTTCCGTAATAGTTTCTTAGACTTCCACCAAAATGTGAAGTTAATTTCTCAATAGAACTCATACCCGGTTACACACAAATTTTAAAGACTCCATATAGAATGTCCCTAATTAGGTTATAGGAATTAAAGAATCAACTTCAAGAAAACCTTAATAAGGGATTCATTCAACCATTTCTATCACCTTGGGGTGCAATGGTTCTTTTTGGGAAATAGAAATATTGATCAATGAAAATATTCAATGATTATCAGGAGTAGAAAAATATCTCAATCAAGAACAAGTATCATCATCCCTGTATTGATGACTTGTTTAATCAACTACGCAGAGCTTAATACTTTTCCAATATTGACAATCCATATGGATATCATCAATTGAGGTTCAAGAAGCTGTATATACCGAATATGACATTTGGTAAATGGTATGGACACTATGAATATATAGTGATTCTTTTCGGTCTGACTAATTCCCCCTTTATCATCATGTATTTAATGAATAAATAATTTATAGATTACCTCGATCGGTTTGTGCTAGTATTTATATATGTTATTATTATATATTCAAAAAAATGAAGAGCATGAAATCCACTTGATAATTGTTCTAGAGACCCTAAGGAAGGAAGAAACTATATATGAAATTTACAAAGTGTGAATTTTGGATGCAAAGGATTCATTTTTGAGTCACATACTCAAATGAGATGGTATAATAGTAGACCTATCATAGATGGAGGCTATTGAATGCTAGCCTAGACCAACTACAATGAATGAGATTCATGGATTTCTTGGTCTAGATGGATATTATTCATTGTTTGTGGAGAATTTATCATGACTATCTAATCCTCTGACCAAGTTAACTTGGAAGGGTGTCAAGTCCTCTAGACAAATGAATGTTAGGAAAAATTCAAGTAACTAAAGATGATATTATTCAGTTCACCTATTCTTATATCAGTCAATAGTGAAAAATGGTTTGTAATCTATAGTGATGCATCCAATAAGGGATTAGGATGTGTTCTTATACAGAATACCATGAATATCACTTATGCCTCATGAAAGTTGAAGATTAATGATACAAATTATCCAACTCATTATTTGGAGTTAGTAGTATTCATTTTTTAATTAGAGATATGGAGGAATTATCTTTATGGAGAAAAGTGTGATATATATACCAATCATAAAATTATAAAATATATATTCAAATAGAATGATTTGAACATGCACCCGAGATGATCGTTATAGATGATAATGGATAATGACTACTCAATACATTACCACCCTAGGAATGAAAAAAATGTTACTGATACTTTGAGTAGGAAGGATCATGCTAGCTTATCCATGTTGAGGATCACAAATGATCCAATATTTATGAATTTTAAAAGGATGGATCTATAAATCATAAAGGAAGGAAAAAATTATTAACTTTAACGAATGAATGTTCAAGCATCTATCCAGGTGAAGATTAGGGAGGAGTAGAAAGAAGATGTAGAGCTAAAAAAGAATGTTATAAATGTTCTTGAGTTTATCCTTTATTAGGATGTAATTATAAGGTTTAGGAATCATGTATGTGTTCCTTCCATACCAGATTTGAATAACGATCCTTTAGAGAAAGATCATTGTTATTAATTCTCCATTCATCGTTGAAATACGAATATGTATAGTAAAATGAAAGAATAATTTTTGTGTGATGTCCTGAATAGGGATATCAAAGAGTTTGTATCTCGATTCTTGGTATTCCAACAAGGATGAAATAAACATGTCAAAGGGGATTTTGTATCCATTACTCATAATAGAATGAAAATGGGAGAACATCACTATGGATTTTTTATTTTGACTACCCAAAACATCTAAATAGTTTAATTATATATGGCTGGTAGTCACTCTCATTACTATTTGAGCACACTTCATCACCATCAGAGAATACTTCTCTCTAAATCATATTTCTAGGATATACATAAATAAAGTTTTAAGGATAGATGGATTACCACATTCCATTTTATCAGATCAGGATCTGAGGTTGACCTCAAAGTTATGTTGAAGTCTTCAGGAATCAATTGATCTATAATTTAGTTTCAACATTTCTTATCATCCTCAAATAGACGGTCAGTCTAAAAGTACAATTTAAACTATATAGGATATGTTGATATCTTATTCTCTAGATTTTAAAGTTGTTTGGGATCAACACCTTCATCTAGTTGAGTTTTATCACAAAAATATATTTAACTCAATCATTCTGATGGATCTATTAGAATATTTATATGGGAATAAATGTAGAGCTCCAACATGCTTGGATGAAGTTGGAGAAAGAAAGATATTTTGACTTGAGATCACAGAAGAAACGATTGGGAAGGATAGAACCATTCAAAAGCATATCAAGGAAGCCGAAAGTTGAAAAAAAAAGTTATGATGATAACCGATGAAATGATCTATAATTTGATTTTTGTGAAAAGGTGTTTCTATGAATATCTCCCTGTAATAACTTTACGAGGTTTATATAGAAATGGATGTTAATCCCTAGGTATATCGGTCTCTTTTATATTCTTGATCTAATTGGGATGGTAGACTATCACTTGGAAATTCCTCAAAATATCTCTCCCAACCATGATGTGTTTCATGTATCACTCTTGAGGATATAAATACCTGACCCTTCACATGTACTAAACTTATAGGTTATACCACTAGAAAAAGATCTTTCTTACAATCAACAACCTATTGAAATTCTGGACCGATCAAAGAATGTTCTACGAAACATGACCACTCATTTGGTCAAAGTTTTATGGATAAATAACTAGTTGAATGATGATACATGGAAACTTGAGGATATGATGAAGAAGATGTATCCTCATATATTATTACCTGAGTGGTGAATTTTGAGGGTAAAATTCATTTTAAAGGGGGTAGAATTTATCACCCTGAGTTTTTATGGACTTTTTTTGAGTAAATTAAAATTTCATTTATGTCATTAAATGCCATAAGTTAAACATTCCATTCACATGGAACCAACTCGGTTTATGTTACATGAAAAATCGACTATGTGTATATTACATGCAACACCAACTTTTCATACATTACATGAAACACTGATGTTTCTACAAAACACAATTTTATTATTATAATTATTTAAATGAGATAATTACGACCTAGAAATTAAATATAGTGATATGAATAGTATTAACTAATTATAAAATATTTTTTATAATTTTTTTATATAAATAAATCAAATAGATAATGAAATATATAATTTTTGGTAAATTTTTTATATGTTTAAAAATAAAATTTTATCAGATGAACAGGTTTTAATTTTCTTTTGTGAAAAATAATAAAATTAATTGTAGAAAAATTCTGAAATTTAATTTTATAAAATAATATTAATTTATTAATTTATAATTGATAAATTAACTTAGGGTGATTTTTTGGGATATTTCTGAGAAATTTTATTTTTTATATTAATAGTGAAAATAATGAATTTTAATTCAAAACTTATTTTTCATCAAATTTAATTATAAGGTTAAATTATATTTTAATTTTTTTAAAATTTTAATTAGATAAAATTTTAATTAATTAATCCAATATAGGTCATTGGAACTAATTTCACATTGAAATTGGGTATAAAAACTTCTCAATCTTCAGGACGTTTTTTACTTTAAAAACCAGCAGTGTTGTCCTATCAAAGAGATTAAATTTAAATTAATTTCAATCAATTATCTTTTTAGAATTTGGAAAAATTGATTCCATATTTTTAATGAGAATAATTTATATTTTATATTAAGTTCATCTTAGTTTTGACCAAAACTATTAATGAAGGTAATTAGAATTAATTATAACGATTATGGTGAAATTAAGATTAATAAGGGACTAAACCTCAATCTTAATGGTCCAAAATAACATATACACTGGTAAGAAACATATTTTATGGCCATATTTATGATAATATACCTATAATGTTCTATAATAGTACATTTTACACTTGTAGAAAAAGTAATTCTTGGGGAACATATAATTCTTTTCAAAAATACATTTTTTGTCATTTTCCTCCCCTATAAAGGCCTCATCTCCTCTAACATCCTCACACTTCTCAAACTAATTAGTTTCATCCAAGATCATCACAAAACAATTAAAAACATCCCTAAATTAATCATATAAGACTAACTTTTTGAATAATCAATCCAAGGAATCCTTTTGGCACAAACCCAAAGAAGTTACTGGATTAAGAGATAAATACTTCTCTCAAGCTCCTTTATTTTATTTTCTTTATCCATACCATAGATCTATTTATTCCATGAATGTATTAAAAAAGTATATTAATATAAAAGGATTATTTTATGATAATTTTTTGACATAAATGTACACACAACTCCATATAATGGGTAACAAACATACTGTTTATGTGTACGACGAACTAAAACCTCACAAACCGATGATTGTTCATTTTTCTTTACCTCCCCTCATGGTGGAAATTATGTTAGATTATAGGTTTATATATGTTTTATGTTATTTTTATTATTTATTTAATCTTATTTAATTCTTTTATAACACATAAATTTATAATTTCCATTTGCTATAAATATGATAATTTCATTAGAGGATGTGCGGACTACCACCCCATCAAAATGATGTGATTCGTTCACACACTATATAGAATGTATTAAGGTTTGGTTTAGTGAAATTATATGATATATTGGTTATAATAATTCAATTAGAATAATTATATTTATACACACACACACACACACACACACATATATATATATATATATATATATTTCATTTTCCATCTTTCTTTTAATACGATAATAAGAACAAAAACAACATTCATGAGAACATATGACTTACCATCTCCAGAAAATCTTCGTTGTAGGAACCCCTTTCATGTCTGACGAGGTGGAAGATTGTATCAGACCTGTGATCACCGATGAGATCAATAGATAGCTCACCAAAGATACGACAGATGACGAGATACGCCTAGCTCTAAAACATCTTCATCCCACTAAGGCCCCACGACCGGATGGGTTCCACGCCCTTTTCCTTTAACAATACTGGTACATTATTGGTCCTGACATCGGCAACATGATAAAAAATATCTGGGATGGGAATACTAGAATTGATTCCATCAATGAAATTGTCCTTGTCATCATCCCCAAAATCAAGAAACCTCTGGCGATCCCTGATTTTAGACCTATCAGCCTTTGTAATGTCTCTTACATGATCTTCTCAAAGATCATTGTCAATCGGCTGCGACCTTGGTTACCTGATATTATATCTGAGAATAAGAGTGCCTTCATGGCCTGGAGACTGATCACTGATAATGCGATTATGGCCTATGAAGTGTTCCATTCTATGAAATCATGCTCCACCACGAAGAGAGGAACCATGGCCTGGAAACTATATATGACCAAGGCCTACAATATAGTTGAATGGAACTTCATTCGTGTTGTCATGATGAAAATGGGTTTTTTCACTAAATGGACAGATATGGTCATGGAATGCATCTCGACCATCTCCTTCAAAATCAAGGTCAATGGGGAGCTCACCAGAGAATTCGCCCCATCTCGAGGCCTTTGACAGGGAGATCCCCTCTCCCCTTTTCTCTTCATACCGGCGGCTGACGTGTTTTCTAATCTTATTTATAGGGCTGAATCCTCTAAATATATTCATGGGGATAAGTTATTCCATTTTATCCCACCATTGTCTCATCTTTTCTTCATCGACGACTACCTCCTGTTTTCCAGAGCAACAATTAACGAATGTTGGGTGATCAGTCAAGCGATCCAATAGTATGAGAGAGCGTCTGGCCAATCGATCAATGATGGAAAATTTGAAATTTCCTTCAGTGATGGGGTGCCTCTGCCTAAGAGGGGTGAGCTATGCGCATCATCTGGTATCCATATAGTTTCTAAACATCAGAAGTACCTTGGGCTTCCCATGGTGATTGGTAATCGTACCACGATTCACTGTTTTATTCCACCCTTACACCGCTGTTTTAAACTACTTTTGTAATGAATATTCAAAATATAATAAAAAATTTAACTTTATGTTTGAATCATTTAATTAATGTTAATAAAAATTATAATGGTAAATGTTACTTGTTTTTATTATTTCAATGTAGGTGGAGGTGTTTTGGAGGGCCCTTTATGGAGTGGAAGAAAAATGGGCCAAAATTGCACAAATACATGGACATCTGTCCACTGTTTTGCATAGTACATAAAATCCGTGCTTTCAAATGGTCTCATCTTTTGTGTGCCTGTCCAAAATTTTATAGGATACATTTCATATTAAGGAACCCAATCATGATTCGGCCTCTATGGGGCCCATCCGAACTGATCTGTCCAAGCCACCGAATTTGGACCAAGTCAAATGCGGTGTTCTGTATTTTATCAATATCTTCAGCTGTATTTGTCCAAATGGTTCCAGACATTCGATGGATACATTAAAGAGGTAGGGATACAACTTTTATATTTTTTCTAAAGCGAGATAAGGCTATATGAATACCGAAATGCGTGGTACAAGTGGATTGATGAAATCTGTGTTCCTAAAAACACCTTCCAATTTTCCTATAAAAGAGCACCAAGGGAACCTCATTTGAAAGTTCGGACAAGAGGCAAGGTGCTTCCATTTTGGAGTCCCCAAATAGTCTTCTCAACATCCCTAGAGGTTATGGAGGCTATGGGAGGTGCTACTTCAACATCTTCTTCTTCTTCCCCTCCCATGGGTTTCTAAACCCCTTGTGATCACCCGGGGAGGAATGTGATGTAATCCCGAGCTTCAAAGTTGTATTATTTTGAATGATATTTTTAATTCTAGGTTGTTGTGTTGTTTTTCATCATCCTCTATTCTTATTTTATTGAGTTATGTACTGGTATGTCATGCTCAATTCATATGATCATGTTTGGGGGTACCCATTCATGTGATGTTTCACACACCGTTCACCATTTCCTTTTCCCCCTTACAATTGTGGTGTTTGTGTGGTTCATATTGGTCAATTGAACACACATAATCACTATAAAGTTCATGCACATTTATTTCATGGTATCACAATGAAATAACATACAAACCTGGACAGCACATCGAATTCTTCATGTGTTGCCTTGGTGAGTTTCGGTTATGATGTCGAACACAAATCACCCTATCATCTGCGGTGTCCGGTGAATCGTTATGTGTTTTAGACTGAACCCTAGGAGGTATCCTAGTATAAACTCAATACAATTATGGTTATAGGTGTTAAATACCAGGTATTAAAAGATCATAACCCCATCCCTTGAAGCGATGAAGTATGAGCATCACGAGACTTCCCTAGGTTGATCACGTTTAATCAATCTTGTTCATTTCTACTTTGTTTTATCACTTTCATTTCCTATTTTAATCATTAATCATAAAACCCCCATGTTTTACAAAACCTAATTCACCTTCTAATTCCATAATCAAAACCCTCTTTTTAAATTAATGGTCTAAGTCTCCTTCGAGAGACGGCCTAGGGTTGCTTCTATACTGCAGAAATTCTAGTCAAAATTAAACAACTAATTTGACGCGCTGGACAACGCGATCAAATTTTGGAGCCGTTGCCGGGAATCCAAGATCATTTTTTTCTTTATTTACTTTTATTTAGTTATTTACTTCTTAATTAGTACTCCTTTAATTACCCCACCCCCATTTTATTGTTTTTGTTTTGGATTTTGTCTTTATTTTTGGGTTTTTTGTGCGTTCTTTGTCTCTCTCTCTCTCTCTCTTATTCTCCACCCCCCTCTATAATTCTGTATCACAACATTATATTATCTTTTCACCCTTCTTAAGTGATTTTTACTTATTCAAAAAAAACTTCCCAAATTATTTGCATGACCCGATCTGGTAAAGAAACACTACTTGAATTTGACCCTGAAATTGAAAAGTCACTTCACACACAAATCAAGGAATCTAGAGAATGTCAATCAAGTAACATTTAGAACCCTTGTTGGAACCTAAAGTGGTCCTAAAACAATCAAAAATTGAACCCAATCAAACCCAAGAAAACATAACTGCAAATAACCTAACTTTAAAAGAACTGACCACCCCTGATGTGGAGTACCAACCTGCGTACATCCAATATCCCAAGGAAGCAGCCAACTTTGAGTTGAGATTAGGTCTCATCCACCTCCTTCCAAAATTCCATGGTTTTCCTGGTGAGGACCCTCAGAAACATCTCAAAGAATTTCACATAGTGTGCTCCACCAGGAAACACCAAAATGTGTCTGAGGACTTAATAAAGTTTAGGGTCTTCCCTTTATCCCTAAATGGTGTAGCCAAAGATTGGTTATACTATTTGCCTACCACAATTGGGGGATGGAATGACCTAAAAAGGATTTTTCTAGAGAAGCTCTTCCCTGCCTCCCGAACTACTTCAATTAGGAAAGAAATATGTGAAATTAGGCAATCACAAGGAGAGACCCTTCATGAATACTGGAAGAGATTCAAAAGACTTTGCTCAAGCTGCCCCCACCACCAGATTAGTGAACAACTTTTAATTCAATACTTCTATGAGGGACCTATCCCCATGGATCGTGGAAAGATTGATGTTGCAGCTGGTGGTTCCCTTGTTGACAAAACTCCTTCTGCCACTCGTGACTTAATAGCCAACATGGCTCAAAATGCACAATAATTTGGTACACGAGCTATTACACCAACCCGAGGAGTTCATGAGGTAAGTCATTCAGCCCTAGAACAAAAGGTAGATACTAAACTTGATGAGATAAATACCCTTCTAAGGAAATTATCTCAAGCACAAGGTAACTCGCACTCTACTTCTATTCAATTGCGTTGTGGTATTTGTTCTGATAACACTCATTTTTCTGACCAGTGCCCACAACTTCAAGATTCATCTGAGTCTTGTGCAGCTGTGTTCCCAGGGTGTCCATTCCAACAAGCACCTCCCTTAAAGCAAGAACAATTTAGGCCAAATCCAAATCCAAGGTGGCAAGCACAACCCCAATACCGACAAGGAGGAATCTCAAGCTACCCAAAGCAGAATTGGTATCAACAAGGCCAAGGTATGAAACCTTCTTATCCTTAAACTTCTCAAAACAATCATCCTCCTCCTCCCAAATCTGAACCAATCCTTGAGGACAAGGTGAAACAAATGGAAACCCAGAACCTCCAGTTCCAACAGACCACACAACAAACAATTCAAGATTTGCGAACTTAAGTGGGACAATTGGAAAACACCATCGGTGAGCTTAATATGCAAGGGTCTGGACAACTACCATCCCAACCCATTGCTAATCCAAAGGACAAAGGTAATGTATGTGCAATTACACTTCGTAGTGGTAAAGAAGCATCTCCTTCTATTGATTCTACTCAAAAGGTATGTCCCCCTCTTGAAAACACTCTTTCTCCACCCATGAAAGATTCCAATTAAGAAAAACAAAATAAAAATGACAATAAAATTATCATTAAGGATTCCCATGAACAATAAATTCCTATTCCTTTCCCTCAAAGACTCTATAAATCTAAGAAAAACTTTGATAATGAGATTGAAAATGAAATAATGGATACATTTAGAAAATTTCAAGTTAATATCCCATTATTGGATGTAGTCAAGAAAATTCCCCGTTATGCCAAATTTCTTAAAGAGCTTTGCACCCATAGAAAGAGGTTGAAGGGGAATGATAGAGTCAACTTGGGAAGGAATGTCTCGGCATTGATTCAACCAGCAATGCCAACCAAATGAAAGGATCCGGGCACATTCACGATACCTTGTACCATAGGGGAGACCTTCTTTTATGATTCTATGCTAGATTTAGGTGCTTCCATTAATGTGATGCCTCGCTCTGTGTATACTTCTCTACATGTTGGAGAGCTTCAACCAACAGGCATTGTCATGCAACTTTCCAACCGGAGTACAACGCATCCAAAAGGAGTGATTGAGGATGTCCTTGTTAGAGTAAAGAATCTCATCTTCCCTGTTGATTTCTACATTCTTGAGATGGAAGATACTCGAACCCAAGGACACGATCCTCTCATATTTGGGAGGTCATTCCTCAAAACAGCAAAGATGATCATCAACGTTCACAATGGTACGTTGTCCATGGAGTTCGGTGGAGAAAAGGTAAGTTTTAACATCCTTGAGGCTATGAAACGCCCTATTGAAGAGCACTCCACTCTTCCTATCTATTCGATGGAAGTGCTCTCAAATGATGCACACACACACAATTCTCTCCTCAACCCAAACTCTGATTCTTTTTTTTCTTCACCATTGGATGATTTGAGTTTTGATTCATGTTTTGATTTTTGTGTGGGTTCAGAAAAATGTAAATTTTGTGCTTTAATTGATGAGTGTGTTTATTCTGAGGTACCCATGACTATCGATGATTCTGTAAATCTCATTTCAATAGATTCTCTTTCCTTTGAGAATAAACATGAGCAGATAGATAGTTTCATGAACCTCACTCCCCCTAAATCCACTCCCTCAATCAAAAAACAACCGGTGTTGGAACTTAAACAACTACCTTCTAATTTAAAATATGCATATCTTGAGGGTATTGACCAATTTCCCGTCATTATTTCCAATAACCTCTCTCCACAACAGGAATCGAAACTGCTCAAAATTTTGAGAGAGTGTAAAAAGGAAATAGTATGGACATTGGATGATATTCTTGGGATTAGCCCATCTATTTTTATGCACCATATACTTTTGGATGATGAGGCTAAACCCGTAATACAATCTCAACGTCGGTTGAATCCCACTCTCCTTAAAGTGGTAAAATTGGAAGTCAGTAAATTACTTGTCGCGGGGATCATTTATCCTATATCTGATAGTAAATGGGTTAGCCCAGTGCAAATTGAGCCTAAAAAACAGTAATAACAGTTGTGTCAAATGAAAGGAATGAATTGGTTCCAACACGTGTGCAAAATAGTTGACGAGTCTATATTGACTACCGTCGACTGAATCAAGCCATGCGAAAGGACCACTTCCCATTACCTTTCATTGACCAAATGTTAGAACGACTGGTTGGTAAGTACCATTATTGTTTCATTTATGGCTATTCGGGTTATTTCCAAATCCATATATCCCCTGAGGATCAAGAAAAGACAACATTTACCTATCCATTTGGCACATTTGCATACAGAAGGATGCCATTCGGTCTATGTAATGCTCCTGGTACTTTTCAGCGATGTATGTTGAGTATTTTTTATGAGTATCTTGAGAGTTGTATGGAAGTCTATATGTATGATTTCACGGTTTATGGATCTTCTTTTGATGATTGTTTCGAACACCTAGGTTATGTCCTCCACCGCTGCATTGAAAAAGATCTTGTTTTAAATTATGAGAAATGCCATTTTATGGTTGAGCGGGGGATAGTTCTTGGTCATTTCAATTCAAATAAGGTAATTCAAGTTGATAAATCTAAAATTGAATTAATTTCAACCCTTCCATCTCCAAAATGTGTTCGTGAGGTGCGATATTTCTTGGGTCATGCTGGTTTTTACCACCGATTCGTTAAAGACTTTAGTAAGATTGCACTTCCATTGTCCCAGTTATTGAAAAAAGATTCTGAGTTTGTGTTTGATAAAAATTGTTAGGATGCATTCAATTCACTAAAAAAGAGTCTCACATCACCTAACATCATCCAACCACTAAGGTGGGATCTCCCCTTCGAGCTTATGTGTGATGCCTCTAACTTTGCAGTTGGGAGAGTTTTATCACAAAGGGTTGAGAAGGCTCCTCATGTCATTGCATATGCCTCGAGTACCATTGAACCTGCCCAGGTAAACTACAAAACCACTGAAAGAGAACTCCTTTCTATTGTTTTTTCCTTGGAAAAATTTCGTTCATATCTTCTCGGGTCAAAAATCATCGTCTTCTCTGATCATGATGCTCTTCGTTTCCTCCTAAAGAAACCTGAAGCCAAACCTCGTCTCATATGTTGGATGCTCCTCCTCCAAGAGTTTTACCTTGAGATTAGAGATAAGAGGGGGTGGAGAATGTGGTAGCTGACCACATTAGTAGGATTCCCCCACCATTGGACCATCATGTTGACTCACCCCTACCCATTGGAGAATTCTTCCCTCATGAGAACCTTTGTGATGTTGTGGACCTTACCCCCTGGTATGCGGACATTGTAAATTTTCTAGGAACATCTAGGGTCCCCCCTGATTTTATCACTTCACAATCCCATATCCTTAACCATGATTCTATTTGGTACATTTGGGATGACCCATACTTGTGGAGAATTTGTAGTGACCAAGTAGTTCGTCGGTGTGTCCCTAACCATGAGTTCACCTCTGTTTTGACCTTCTGCCACACTTTGGCCTGTGGGGGCCACTTTGGCTATCAACGTATAGCTCGAAAGGTCCTTGACTCGGGACTTTATTGGCCAAAATTTTATAGGGATGCCCATAGATTTTGTAAGTCATGTAGTCGTTTTCAATTCATAGGGAATATCTCCAAGAGGAATGAAATGCCCCAACAGCCCATGTTATTTTGTGAGATCTTTGATGCATGGGGCATTGACTTCATGGGGCCTTTTCCAAATTCATTTGGCTTTGTATACATCTTATTGGCTATTAACTATGTATCTAAATTGTTGGAATCAAAGGCCACTAGAACCGATGATTCTCGAGTTGTTGTTGATTTTGTGAGGTCCTAGATTTTCAGTAGGTTTGGTCTACCAAGATTCATCATTAGTGATCAGGGTTCACATTTTTGCAATCGTAACATGAAAAACTTGCTGCGTAAGTATGGGGTTGTTCATAAAGTCTCCACTACATATCATCCTCAATATAATGGACAAGCATAAATTTCAAATCGGGAAGTTAAGCGAATCTTGGAGAAAACAGTACAACCCAATAGGAAATATTGGAGTTTGTGCTTGGACGATGCACTTTGGGCATACCGTACTGCTTTTAAAACCCCGATCGGAATGTCACCATATAGGATTGTGTTTGTAAAGGCTTGTCACCTCCCGGTGGAGGTATAACACCGTGCATATTGGGCCGTTAAGAAATGTAATATGAATCTCTCAGATGTAGGTGAGCATAGAAAGCTGCAGATTCAGGAGTTGGAAGAAATTTGACGTGATGCATATGAGAACTCCCGGATCTATAAAGAGAATAAAAAGGCTATTCATGATATCATGATTCACCAATGAAAGTTCTATATTTGTGAGAAGGTCGTCATGTACAATTCCAGGCTTAAGCTCTACCCAGGTAAGCTTTGTTCCCGATGGCTCGGTCCTTATACTGTTACTAATGTTTACCCTTTTGGTGCAATACAGGTTTTGCATGAGCAGAGTGGAGTAAGTCTTACTTTCAATGGGCAGCAACTTAAACACTTCTATGAGGATTTTCTGAAGAATCCGGTGGAGTAAATCCACCTTCTTGACGCATCATACCAATACAAGACACCAGGTTTTCTCCTACCTTCTCACACTCAATTATTTCAGTAAGGACACTGCATACTCTAGGTGTGGGGGGTGGATTCATTTATAGGTTAGTTAGGAATGTTCATTGTTTTCTCTTTTTGGCCATCTTTATGGTATTTTCATTTTTCCCCATCGACAATATCGATGTTCCATGATTTGGAAACCATAAAGTGGGGAAAGTAAAAATACCATAATGAAGGCTAAAAAGAATTTGTGTATGAGTTTACCATCAAGGAGTGGTTTTTAGTGAATTGGTTTTCTGTCAATGATATAAATGGTTGTATCTATGTGAAACCTTTGAGATGATTGATGCCCTTTGTGTGAGTAGTTTTTTTTGGAAAACTGTGTCACTAATATCTCCACAAATATTGGCACCAAACCACAAAGTGTGATTATTTCTTATTTAATATAAGGTAAATATATGTTGGGTTAATAATTTTCAGCTTTAAATGATATTTCCATACGTTCGTTCCATATTTGATTTGTTTCATTACTGTGCCAGATTGACCTATGTGTGTGTACCTAATGTCCAACTGTTGTACGCCCTCAAAAAAAATTGTCGTGTCTTGGGCAGGTCAAAAACCGCTCCTCCTCAACCTTTGATCTTGTTATAACTGTTTCAATTAGTTTTGTGAGGAGATCAAACAAGGGTTGAGAGATGAGTATGAGATTTGTTCCAATTGCAACTTCAAAAAAATATAATAAATGAGGGGAGTGATGAAATGTGAAACATATGGGGATATCTAGGTCGGGAGCTTATGGTTTGACTTCTGGGAATGCTTAAATGAGTGGGTCTTGAAATATGATTTCAAAGGATGTAGGACAGGTTCGGTGACAAAATCATTTAAGCTGAAAAATGTTAAAATAACATATATTTATTAGATAGCAAGAAGAAAGAATAACATGGAATGGTTTTCACACACACACATGGAGGGTTAGTGTCATGGTTTACTTCTAAATTACTTTCTAAATTGTTTATCGTGAATCTTTTTGAATTTCACTATGATATGATTTATGAGACGTCTTTTTCTATTTTCACTAGGAAGAACTCCTTGGTGTGGTTCGTGCATTGATCACTTTAATTTAAATAAAATTTCCTCAAATGATAAATCTTCAGGATGTTGGAAATATATATATATATATATATGCATCATTGTATTTGGATATGTGACTTTTCCCAGAAGCGCAAATGTTTAGGTGTGGGGGTGCGATCGTACCACGATTCACTGTTTTATTCCACGCTTACACCGCTGTTTTAAACTAGTTTTGTAATGAATATTACAAATATAATAATAAATTTCACTTTATATTTTAATCATTTAATTAATTTTAATCAACAATATAATGGGAAATGTTACTTGTTTTTATTATTTCAAGGTGGGTGGAGGTGATTTGGAGGGCCCTTGATGAAGTGGAAGAAAAATGGGCCAAAATTTCATAGATCTATGGACATTTTTCCACTGTTTTGAATATTAAACGAAATCTGTGCATCCAAATGGGATGATATTTTGTGGTCCTATCCAGAATTTAATAGGATACATTTAATATTAAGGAACCCAATACTGATTCGGCTTCTATGGGGCCCATCCGAACTGATCTGTCCAAGACACTGAATTTGGACCAAGTCAAATGCGGCGTTCTGTAGTTTATCAATATCTTGAGATTTATTTGTCCAAATGGTGACAAAAATTAGGTGGAGAAAGAAAAGAGGTAGGGATAAAACTTTTATATTCTCTCTAAAGTAAGATAAGTCTGTCTGGAGACCAAAATGTGTGGTACAAGTGGATTGATGAAATCTGTGTGCCTAAAACCACCATCCAATTTTCCTATAAAAGGGAACCAAGGGAACCTCCTTTGAAATTTCGGCCAAGAGTCAAGGTTCTGCCATTTTGGAGTCCCCAAGGAGTCTTCTCAACATCCCTAGAGGTTCTGGAGGCTATGGGAGGTGCTACTTCAACATCTTTTTCTTCTTCCCCTCCCATGGGTTTCTAAACCCCCTGTGATCACCCGGGGAGGAATGTGGTGTAATCCCAAGCTTCAAAGTTGTATTATTTTGAATGATATTTTTAATTCCAGGTTGTTGTGTTGTTTTTCATCATACTCTATTCTTATTTTATTGAGTTATGTACTGGTATGTCATGATTTAACTCATATGATCATGTTTGGGGGTACCCATTCATGTGATGTTTCACACACCGTTCACCATTTCCTTTTCCCCCTTACAATTGCGGTGTTTGTGTGGTTCATATTGGAAAATTTAAATCACATAATCACTATCAAGGTCATGAAAATTTATGTCATGGTATCACAATGAAATAACATACAAACCTGGAAAGCACATCGAATTCTTCATGTGTTGCCTTGGTGAGTTTCGGTTATGATGTCGAACACAAATCACCCAATCATTGGCGGTGTCCGGTGAATCGTTATGTGTTTTTGACTGAATCCTAGGAGGTATCCTAGTATAAAATAAGTAACATTCTGGTTATAGGTGTTACAAACCATGTATTAAAAGATCATAACACCATCCCTTGAAGCGATTAAGGATGAGCATCACGAGACTTCCCCGGGTTGATCGCGTTTAATCAATCTTGTTCATTTCTACTTTGTTTTATCGCTTTCATTTCCTATTTTCATCATTAATCATAAAACCCCCAAGTTTTACAAAACCTAATTTACCTTTTACTTCCATCATCAAAACCCTCTTTTTAAATTAATGGTCTAAGGCTCCATCGAGAGACGACCCAGGTTTGCTGCTATACTGCAGAAATTCTAGTCAAAATTAAAAAACTAATTTGACGCGCTCGACAACGCGATCAAATTTTGGAACCGTTTCCGGGGAGCCAAGATCATTTTTTTTCTTTATTTACTTTTATTTAGTTATTTTACTTCTTAATTAGTACTCCTTTAAATACCCCACCCCCATTTTATTGTTTTTGTTTTGTATTTTGTCTTTATTTATGGTTTTTTTGTGCGTTCTTTATCTCTCTCTCTCTCTCTCTTATTCTCCACCCCCCTCTATAATTCTGTATTACAAAATTATATTATCTTTTCACCCTTCTTAAGTTATTTCAAACTTATTCAAAAAAAACTTCACAAATTATTTGCATGACCCGATCTGGTAAAGAAACACTACTTGAATTTGACCATGAAATTGAAAAGTCACTTCACAAACAAATCAAGGAATCTAGAGAAGGTCAATCAAGTAACATTGAGGAACCCCTATTAGAACCTAAAGTGGTCCTAAACCAATCCAAAATTTAACCCAATCAAACCCAAGAAAACATTACTACAAATAACCGATCTTTAAAAGAACTGACCGCCCCTGATGTGGAGTACCAACTTGCGTACATCCAATATCCCGAGGAAGCAGCCAACTTTGATCTGAGATCAGGTATCATCCACCTCCTTCCAAAATTCCATGGTCTTCCTGTTGAGGACCCTAACAAACATCTCAAATAATTTCACATAGTGTGCTCTACCATGAAACCCCAAAATGTGTCTGAGGACTTAATCAAGTTTAGGGCCTTCCCTTTCTCCCTCGATGGTGTAGCCAAAGATTGGTTATACTATTTGCCTACCACAATTGGGGGATGGAATGACCTAAAAAGGATTTTTCTAGAGAATTTCTTCCCTGCCTCCCGAACTGCTTCAATTAGGAAAGAAATATGTGAAATTAGGCAATCACAAGGAGAGACCCTTCATGAGTACTGGGAGAGATTCAAAAGACTTTGCTCAAGCTACCCCTACCACCAGATTAGTGAACAACATTTAATTCAATACTTCTATAATGGAATTATCCCCATGGATCGTGGAATGATTGATGTTGTAGCTGGTGGTGATCTAGTTGACAAAACTCCTTTTCCCGCTCGTGAATTAATAGCCAACATGGCTCAAAATGCACAAAAATTTGGTACACGAGCTATTGCACCAACGCGAGGAGTTCATGAGGTAATTCATTCATCCCTAGAACAAAAGGTAGATACTAAAATTCATGAGATTCATACCCATCTAAGGAAATTATCTCAAGCACAAGGTAACTCGAACTCTACTTCTATTCCATTGCATTGTGGTATTTGTTCTGATAACACTCATTTTTCTGACCAGTGCCCACAACTTCAAGATTCATCTGAGTCTTGTGCAGCTGTGTTCCCAGGGCGTCCATTCCAACAAGCACCTCCCTTCATACAAGAACAATTCAGGCTAAATCCAAATCCAGGGTTGCAAGCACAACCCTAGTACCGACAAGGAGGAAACTCAAGCTACCCAAAGCAGAATTGGTATCAACAAGGCCAAGGTATGAAACCTTCATATCCTTCAACTTCTCAAAACAATCATCATCCTCCTCCCAAATCTGAACAAAGCCTCGAGGACATGGTGAAACAAATGGAAACCTAGAACCTCCAGTTCCAACAGACCACGCACTCAGCAATTCAAGATTTGAGAACTCAATTGGGACAATTGGAAAACACCATCGGTGATCTTAAGATGCAAGGGTATGGAAAACTACCATCCCAACCCATTACTAATCCGAAGGAAAAAGGTAATGTATGTGAAATTACACTTCATAGTGGTAAAGAAGCTTCTCCTTCTACTGATTCTACTCAAAAGGTATGTCCCCCTCTTGAAAACACTCTTTCTCCACCCATGAAAGATTCCAATGAAGAAAAACAAAATAAAAATGACAATAAAATTATCATTAAGGATTCCCATGAATAATCAATTCCTCTTCCTTTACCTAAAAGACTCTATAAATCTATGAAAAACCTTGATAATGAGATTGAAAATGAAATAGTGGATACATTCAAAAAAGTTCAAGTTAATATCCCATTATTGGATGCAGTCAAGAAAATTCCCCGTTATGCCAAATTTCGTAAAGAGCATTTCACCCATAGAAGGAGGTTGAAGGGGAATGAGAGAGCCAACCTGGGAAGGAATGTCTCGGCCTTGATTCAACCAGCAATGCCAACCAAATGCAAGGATCCAGGCACATTCACGATACCTTGTACCATAGGGGAGACCTTCTTTTATGATTCTATGCTAGATTTAGGTGCTTCCATTAATGTGATGCCTCGCTCTGTGTATACTTCTCTACATGTTGGAGAGCTTCAACCAACAGGCATTGTCATGCAACTTTCCAACCGGAGTACAATGCATCCAAAAGGAGTGATTGAGGATGTCTTTGTTAGATTAAAGAATCTCATCTTCCCCGCTGATTTCTACATTCTTGAGATGGAAGATACCCGAACCCAAGGACACGATCCTCTCATACTTGGGAGGCCATTCCTCAAAACAGCAAAGATGATCATCAACGTTCACAATGGTACGTTGTCCATGTATTTTGGTGGAGAAAAGGTAAGTTTTAACATTCTTGAGGCTATGAAACACCCTATTGAAGAGCACTCCACTCTTCCTGTCTATTCGATGGAAGTGCTCTCAAATGATGCACACACACACAATTCTCTCCTCAACCCAAACTCTGATTCATTTTTTTCTTCACCCTTGGATGATTTGAGTTTTGATTCATGTTTTGAGTGTTGTGTGGGTTCATAAAAATTTAAATTTTGTGATTTAATTGATGAGTGTGTTTATTCTGAGGTACCCATGACTATCGATGATTCTGAAAGTCTCATTTCAATATATTCTCTTTCCTTTGAGAATAAACTTCAGCAGATAGATAGTTTCATGGACCTCACTCCCCCTAAATCCACTCCCTCAATCCAAAAACAAACGGTGTTGGAACTTAAAAAACTTCCTTCTAATTTAAAATATGCATATCTTGAGGGTATTGACCAATTTCCCGTCATTATTGCCAATAACCTCTCTCCACAACAGGAATCGAAACTGCTCAAACTTTTGAAAGAGTGTAAAAAGGCAATAGGATGGACATTGGCTAATAGTCCTGGGATTATCCCATATATTTTTATACACCATATGATTTTGGATGATGAGGCTAAACCCGTAAGACAATTTCAACGTCAGTTGAATCCCACTCTCTTTGAAGTGGTAAAATTGGAAGTTAGTAAATTACTTGCTGCGGGGATCATTTATCCTATATCTGATGGTAAATGCATTAGCCCATTGCAAATTGTTCCTAAAAAACAGGAATAATAGTTGTGTCAAATGAAAGGAATGAATTGGTTCCAACACCTGTGCAAAACAGTTGGCAAGTCTGTATTGACTACCGTCGACTGAATCAATCCACGCGAAAGGACCACTTCCCATTACCTTTCATTGACCGAATGTTAGAAATAATGGTTGGTAAGTACCATTATTGTTTCCTTGATTTATATTTGGGTTATTTCCAAATCCATATATCCCCTAAGGATCAATAAAAGACAACATTTACCTATCCATTTGGCACATTTGCATACAGAAGGATGCCATTCGGTCTATGTAATGCTCCTGGTACTTTTCAGCAATCTATGTTGAGTATTTTTTTATGGGTATCTTGAGAGTTGTATGGAAGTCTTTATAGATGATTTCAAAGTTTATGGATCTTCTTTTGATGATTTTTTTGGAACACCTAGGTTCTGTCCTCCGTCGCTGAATTGAAAAAGATCTTGTTTTAAATTATGAGAAATGTCATTTTATGGTTGAGCGGGGGATAGTTCTTGGGAATTTCATTTCAAATAAGGCAATTAAAGTTGATAAATCTAAAATTTAATTAACTTCAACCCTTCCATATCCAAAATTTGTTTGTGAGGTGAGATATTTCATGGGTCATGCTGGTTTTTACCGCTGATTCATTAAAGACTTTATTAAGATTGCACTTCCATTGTCCCGGTTATTGCAAAAAGATTCTGAGTTTGTGTTTGATAAAAATTGTGAGGATGCTTTCAATTCACTAAAAAAGAGTCTCACATCACCTCCCATCAGCCAACCACCAAGGTAGGATCTCCCCTTCAAGCTTATGTGTGGTGCCTCTAACTTTGCAGTTGGGGCAGTTTTATCACAAAGGGTTGAGAAGGCTCCTCATGTCATTGCATATGCCTCGCGTACCCTTGACCCTGCCCAGGTCAACTACAAAACCACTGAAAAATAACTCCTTTATATTGTGTTTGCCTTGGAAAAAATTTGTTCATATCTTCTCGGGTCAAAAATCATCGTCTTCTCTGGTCATGCTTCCATTTGTTTCCTCCTAAAGAAACCTGAAGCCAAACCTCATCTCATACGGTGGATGCTCCTCTTCCAAGAGTTTTACCATGATATTAGAGATAAGAGGGTGTGGAGAATGTGGTAGTTGACCACATTAGTAGGATTTCCCCACCATTGGACCATCATGTTGACTCACCCCTACCCATTGGAGAATTCTTACCTCATGAGAACCTTTGTGATGTTGTGGACCTTACCCCCTAGTATGCGGACATTGTGAATTTTCTAGCAACATCTAGGGTCCCCCCAGATTTTAGCACTTCACAATCCCAGAGACTTAAGCATGATTCTCGTTGGTACATTTGGGATGACCCATACTTGTGGGGAATTTGTAGTGACCATGTAGTTCGTCGGTGTGTCCCTGACCATGAGTTCACCTATGTTTTGACCTTCTGCCACACTTTAGCCTGTGGGGTCCACTTTTTCTCTCAACGTACACCTTGAAAGGTCCTTGACTCAGGAATTTATTGGCCAAAATTGTATAGGGATTCCCATAGATTTTTTAAGTCATGTAGTCGTTGTCAATTCACAAGGAATATCTCCAAGAAGAATGAAATTCCCCAACAGCCCATGTTATTTTGTGAGATCTTTGATGCATCGGGCATTGACTTCATGGGGACTTTTCCAAATTCATTTGGCTTTTTATACATCTTATTGGTTGTTGACTATGTATCTAAATGGGTGGAAGCAAAGTCCACTAGAACCGATGATTCTCGAGTTGTTGTTGATTTTGTGAGGTCCCAGATTTTCAGTAGGTTTGGTCTAGCAAGATTCATCATTAGTGATCAGGGTTCACATTTTTGCAATCGTAACATGAAAAACTTGCTTTGTAAGTATGGGGTTGTTCATAAAGTCTCCACTGCATATTATCCCCAATCTAATGGACAAGCAGAAATTTTAAATCGGGAAGTTAAGCGAATCTTAGAGAAAACAGTACAACCCAATAGGAAATATTGGATTTTTCGCTTGGATGATGCACTTTGGGCATACCGTACTGCTTTTAAAACCCATATATGAATGTGACCATATAGGATTGTGTTTGGAAAGGCTTTTCACCTCCTGGTGGAGGTAGAAAACCGTGTATATTGGTTGGTTAAGCAATGTAATATGAATCTATCAGATGCAAGTGAGCATAGAAAGTTGTAGATTCACGAGTTGGAAGAAATTCTACGTGATGCATATGACAACTCTCGGATCTATAATGAGAAGACAAAGGATATTCATGATAGAATGATTCACCAACAAAAGTTCTATATTGTTGAGAAGGTCCTCATGTACAATTCCAGGATTAAGCTCCACCCAGGTAAGCTTTGTTCCCGATGGCTCGGTCCTTACACTGTTACTAATGTTTAACCTTTTGGTGAAATAAAGGTTTTGCATGAGCAGATTGGATGAAGTATTACCATCAATGGGTAGCGACTTAAACACTTCTATGAGGATTTTCCGAAGAATCCAGTGGAGAAAATCCACCTTCTTGATGCATCATACCAATAAAAAACACCAGGTTTCATCCTTCCTTCTCAAACTCTCAATTATTTCAGTAAGGACACTGCATACTCTAGGTGCGGGGTTGGATAAATTCCTGGGTTAGTTAGGAATTTTCATTGTTTTCTATTTTTTTCCTTCTTTATGGTATTTTCATTTTTCCCCATCGACAATTTCAAAGTTCCATGATTTGGCGACCATAAAGTGGGGAAAGTAAAAATATCATAACGAAGGCTAAAAAGAATTTGTTTATGAGTTTACCATCAAGGAGTGATTTTTAGTGAATTGGTTTTCTATCAATGATATAAATGGTCGTATCTATGTGAAACCTTTGAGATGATTGATGCCCTTTATGTGAGTAGTTTTTTTGGAAAACTATGTCACTAATATCTCCACAAATTTTTGCACCAAACCAAAAAGTGTGATTATTTCTTATTTAATATAAGGTAAATAAATGTTGGGTTAATATTTTTCAGCTTTAAATGATATTTCCATAAGTTCGTTCCTTATCTGATCTGTTTCATTACTGTACCAGATTGACCTATGCGTGTGTACCTAATGTCCGACTGTTGTACGCCCTCAAGCAAAATTTTTTTGTCTTGGGACGGTCAAAACCACTCCTCCTCAACCTTTGATCTTGTTATAACTATTTCAATTAGTGTCGTAAGGAGATCAAACAAGGTTTGAGAGATGAGTGTGAGATTTGTTCCAATTACAACTTCAAAAAAAATATAATAAATGATGGGAGTGATTAAATGTGCAACATATGGGGATATCTAGGTCGGGAGCTTATGGTTTGACTTCTGATAATGCTTAAATGAGTGGGTCTTGAAATATGATTGCAAAGGATGTAGGACAGGTTCGATGACAAAATCATTTAAGCTGAAAATGTTAAAATAACATATATTTATTGGATAGTAAGAGGAAAGAATAGCATGGAATGGTTTTCACACACACATGGAGAGTTAGTGTCATGGTTAAATTATGAATTCCTTTCTCAATTGGGTATCATGAATCTTTTTGAATTTCTCTATGATATGATTTATGAGACATCTTTTTCTATTTTCACTAGGAAGAACTCCTTGGTGTGGTCTGTGCATCGATCTCTTTACTTTAAATATAATTTCCTCAAATGATAAATCTTCAGGATTTTGGAAATATATATATATATATATTCATCATTGTATTTGGATATGTGACTTTTCCCAGAAGTGAAAATGTTTAGGTGTGGGGGTGTGATCATACCACGATTCGCTGTTTTATTCCACCCTTACACTACTGTTTTAAACTAGTTTTGTAATGAATATTCCAAATATAATAATAAATTTCAATTTATGTTTGAATCATTTAATTAATTTTAATCAAAATTATAATGGGAAATGTTACTTGTTTATATTATTTCAATGTAGGTGGAGGTGATTTGGAGGGCCCTTGATGAAGTGGAAGAAAAATGGGCCAAAATTGCATGGATCCGTGGACATTTGTCCACTGTTTTGCATAGTACATGAAATTCGTGAATCCAAATGGGCTGTTATTTTGTGATCCTATCCAAAATTTAATACGATACATTTAATATTAAGGAACCCAATCCTGATTCGGCTTCTATGTGGCCCATCCGAACTGATCTGTCCAAGCCACCGAATTTGGACCAAGTCAAATGCGGTGTTATGTAGTTTATCAATATCTTGAGCTGTAGTTGTCCAAATGGTGGAAAACGTTCAGTGGAGACATTAAAGATGTAGGGATACAAATTTTCTATTTTCTTTAAAGAAAGATAAGGTTGTATGAAGACCGAAATGCGTGTTACAATTGGATTGAAGAAATCTGTGTTCCTAAAACCACCTTCCAATTTTCCTATAAAAGGGCACCAAGGGAACCTCATTTACATGTTCGGACAAGAGGCAAGGTTCTGCCATTTTGGATTCCCCAAGGAGTCTTATCAACATCCCTAGAGGTTTTGGAGGCTATGGGAGGTGCTACTTCAACATCATCTTCTTCTTCCCCTCCCATGGGTTTCTAAACCCTTGTGATCACCCGGGGAGGAATGTGATGTAATCCCGAGCTTCAAAGTTGTATTATTTTGAATGATCTTTTTAATTCCAGGTTGTTGTGTTGTTTTTAATCATCCTCTATTCTTATTTTATTGAGTTATGTACTGGTATGTCATGCTCAACTCATATGATCATGTTTGGGGGTACCCATTCATGTGATGTTTCACACATCGTTTACCATTTCCTTTTCCCCCTTACAATTGCGGTGTTTTTGTGGTTCATATTGGTCAATTGAACTCAAATAATCACTATCAAGGTCATGCACATTTATGTCATGGTATCAAAATGAAATAACATACAAACCTGGACAGCACATCGAATTCTTCATGTGTTGCCTTGGTGAGTTTCAGTTATGATGTCGAACACAAATCACCCAATCATCGGCGGTGTCCGGTGAATCATTATGTGTTTTTGACTGAACCCTAGGAGGTATCCTAGTATAAACTCAGTAACATTCTGGTTCTAGGTGTTACAAACCAGGGATTAAAAGATCATAACCCCATCCCTTGAAGCGATGAAGGATGAGCATCATGAGACTTCCCCGGGTTGATCACGTTTAATCAATCTTGTTCATTTCTACTTTGTTTTATCGCTTTCATTTCCTATTTTCTTCATTAATCATAAAACCCCCAAGTTTTACAAAACATAATTCACATTATACTTCCATAATCAAAACCCTCTTTTTAAATTAATGTTCTAAGGCTCCGTCGAGAGACGACCTAGGGTTGCTGCTATACTGCAGAAATTCTAGTCAAAATTAAAAAACTAATTTGACGCGCTTGACAACGCGATCAATTGGCCGATCCAAAAAAGAAATCTTCACATATCTTGTGAACAGGATCGAGAAAAAAATTCTAGACTGGTCCCCTAAAGGAATTTCTAATGGTGGCAAATAGACCCTCATCAAAGCTGCTATCCAGTCCATCCCCAGCTACTTTATGTCCATGTTTAAGCTCCCAGCATTCATCGTCGACCAGATTCACACACGCACTTCCAATTTCTGGTGTGGGAAGAATGATGGAAGGAATCGACCCCACTAAATGGCCTGGGAGAAACTTTTCAAATCCAAATCAGAGGGAGGGATGAGATTCCACAATCTGCGTCTCTTCAATGATGCACTATTGGCCAAGAAAGGATGGTGCCTTCTTAATCGTCCATCATCACTTTGTGCATGGGTTATCCGGGTTATGTACTTTCCCCACATGGATTTTCATGCTTCCTCTCTTGGTCCCCGTCCTAGCTTCCTCTGGAGAAGCATCTGTGGGGCTAAAATGCTTCTGGAAAAAGTACTAGGCTGGAGGATTGGGTCTGGCTCATCAGTCAATATATGGACTAATCCTTGTCTTATTGATAAAGATGGGATGCGGGCTACATCCCATGTCCAAACAGGTCTTGAAAATGCCACTATCAGCTGCCCCCCCTCCGACCAGGGACATGGGTGGTGTCTGGAAAAAATCCTTGATTGGTTTAATGAAAGGGATCAAATAGTTATCCTTAGCATTCTCTGGGTCCCTGATTCTGGCCCCGGCCAGCTTTTCTGGATCAATGATATCTCGGGCGAATACATGGTGAGGTACGGTTATAGACTATCTCTTGGCAGCCACTCAGTTGTCCGAGATAAGAGACCATAGAATTTGATTTGGAAGCTCAACATTCCCCCTAAGGTACGCCAATTTTGGTGGCAGGTCTGCACACGTACTCTCCCAACCATGAGCCTCCTCTCTTATCGACATATGGCTAGTAATGCATTTTTCCCCTTCTGCCTGAACATTCTAGAAACTCCTTTGCACACCATCATTCACTACCCGAGAGATAAGAAAATTTGGATCAAATGGGACCCGACTTCTGCCTCTTCAATGAAATTTTCCTCTAACCTTCCCGATCTTCTGCCACATTGGTGATCCTCTCTTTCCTAGGCTTCTTCAGGTTCACTTTTCACTCTGACTTGGATTATTTGTGTTCGGTGAAATGATGCTATTTTTCATCAAGCTCACAAACCCCCCGAATTCTGGATTGAACGGGCCACATCTTGGATTGAGGGATGGAAAGACCACAATGGACATTTTATTCCAGGTGTTACCCTATCCTTACCACCACATTGGAATCCCCCAATGGAAGGGACTCTTAAGATTAACATGGACGTGTCGCTCCCAAAGGTTGGGCTTCTTGCCCTCGGCCTCCTGGCCCGAAATCATCTGGGGAAAATCTTTGCTGAAAAATATGAACCACATCAGGCTTTCTGGGAACCTGCAGTTGCTGAGGCCATGGCCATCCTTACCGGTATGTTTCTCGCCTTGGAATTTGGATGGAGTGATATCATTGTTGAGTCTGACTGCCTCACCGTTATCAATGTTATTATCCATAAAGATGGTGGGCTCCATTCATTTGGTGTCATCATCAGGAGAATTCTCTCACTTTTCCAACGCTTCTCTTTATGCACCTTCTCCTTTACCAAAAGGGAAGGTAACATTGTGGCCCATCATCTAGTGGCCTCAGGCCCATTTGACTCCAACCAGCTCTGGATGGACGATTTCCCTTCATGGCTTTTCCAATGTACTTCTGCTAATTTTAGTCATTAATGTTTCCTGTTTTAATAAAAAACGACATACCATCTCCATGAACGGTGTATTACATTAAATACATATATATTCAATATATTATTATAATAAAAATATAAAAAATATAAATGATATTTTTATCATGGTTTAAATTTTTTAAATCATGATAAATGTATAAGGACCAAATATATAAAAAATTACGACATAGGTGAAGAACAAAGTGAATATTACCTGAAGTGAAACCATAACATTGAATTGTTAACAAGAAGGTAATATAGAGTCATAATAAAACCATATAAGGTATTAGATACAATAATATGGTTTTGATATAGATTTATAATAAACTTATATTTATTACACATGAGGTTTGAACGAGTATGACGAGAGTCATGACACAATGTAAGGGGATTTCATCTCACTATTTATTTCTATGATATACATGAATTATTCACCACCCATTCCATTTGTGTAGTGCGTAAACTGGAAATAGATGTATTAAATTATTATTATAATTAAATATATGTGTATTTACATATCAATTCTATGATCTCTATTTCATGGTTTTAATGTTTCAAAAGCTACCAAATCGGTAAGACAGTTTTGTCACAATTTTCTTTCTTTGAGATACATGAATTATTATGAACATATATTATTTTTCGAGGTGTGTATAAATAAATTTTACATATTATATCATGAATATAAGTATTTTAATGATATTTTAGGCATTATTTAATTTCCTTTTCATACATGGAGAGTATGATCCCAAGTCACCAAGTTGTTAGAGTTTATTGAAATAATCTCATTGTATATCCTGAATGTTTTTGTATTATTTCTTTATTTGAATATTATGATACATCTCTCAAGAAAAATCACTATTTTACTTTTCCTATGTTTATTCAAGTTATCTCCATGTATTAGTACCATTTTTCCAATCTTTGGGTTTTATGATAATTAAAAAAAATTAATAAAAATTTGACCGTATTTTTCTCTTCAATCGGAAATCTATTTTATTTCAAAAACCATGTTTTCAAAAAAAAATATTTTCAAAATATCCTTGAAGAACATTTTTAAAGAAAAATTATTTTTTAAATTTATTTATTGTTTTTAATGATTCCTTTTTATGTTTTAAAATCTATTTTAAATAAAAAATGTATTCAAAAATGATTTATGTTTTAAAAAAAAGTTTTTCAATTCAGATATGATATTTTCCTCAACAAATGTTTTTAAAAGATATTTCAAAATTATTTACCTTCTATGATGACGTACGTTGGTCTTACTCAAGAATTTATGGGGAAATTATTCAATTTTTCCATTCATATTCTTTCTTTAAATGTATTATGTTTCAATACCACAATGTTTATGAAACCCATTGTTCTTTCACAAATTCTATATATTTAAAAGCCACTTCTTTTCACAGGTTATGATTTTGATAATATTAGTATGAATATTATATCTATTTCAATTGGTTATGATATGATTACATGTTTATGATAACTATTTCATTTAATTCATTATGATATGATTTTTAATGATCTTGTGGAACATATTTTATTATTTAACTATGAGATGAGTGAGACCTATATCTCCCTCAAATGCAGTGGGTACAGATTTATATCTCAAGAGATAGACTATGATAGTCAAGGGAATGATCATGGATTACTAATATTCCCATAAGAGTAAACCATGACTACCAAGATGGTATGAGGAGTGATCTCATGCTACTATGGTGTCCATGAGTGTGAACTATGACTACCAAGATGGTATGGAGAGTGAACCCATAATACTAAGATGGCCTTGGTAGTGATGCCTTGAACACTATAGACATTATTTTATATGATTATGTGTTTGAAAAAATTCTATGTTTTATTCATATATTATGCTTTCATGGATTATGTTTACCATTTCCTTATTATTCATGTCATATGAAATTCAAATATTTATAACATGATTTTTTTTATGATATTTGATATTGTAGGGTATGATATTTTATTTTCATGATCATGTTCTCACACTGTTATAATTATGATAATTCTTACAAATCTCCCTTATTTATCCTTAATGAGAATCTAAGCTCACCAATTTTTATGTTTCTATTCCCTATGTTATGAATATATGTATTAAGTTTTATGTTTCTAAGAAGGGTGATAATCAAGATAAACCTAGTGGGAGATAACGCATCTCACTTTTGTATAGGTGTTTATGTTTCCATGTTTCCAAATTCACTACACTAATTAGGTCTTTGGGTGTTAGTTTTTATAATGTATTATGTATTCCCCAATATCTATGTAATTTTAATTTTGAATAGAGAATATCACTATAACTACTGCATGTGGTTCCTCTGAAATTGACATGAGCTCTTAACTATTTGTGTGATTCATTCATGGGTTCTAAATTTATCTTCTATACGATGCATGTTAATCTCACTAAGAATATGGGTAATCACATGTGGGAAATTAATATTTTGATCCCACCATAAATGAGGCAGTTTTTTATTTTCTTATTTGATGTGAGTATCATGCATTATGAAGTAAGAGTATATTATTTTAATTTGGTATATGAACAACATCATTTAATCTCACATGACTAGAATATTCCTCTTTCATTGTTGTTTGGATTTCACCTAAAATAAAATATTTCCTAAATATTTATTCATACATTCCAAATGTACTTTTTTATTTTATCTCACACACTGTGTTTTTTCTCTTAATGTGAATCATGAGATTCAAAGTATATAGATATTATCCTTTCCACCCTTTTTATATGATGATGTTGAGTTCTTCTCATTGATATTGTTGACTGTAGGTTGTTATGACGGATTTGACCATGATCATCATCCATTTCTATGGTGTTACTTTACAAATTCACTATTTATGCCTTCATCATTTCTCTAGTAGTAGATATCATAAGCTATGGAGATCCATATATCAAGATTAAACCAAAGAAATATGATTGGTATCGAGTAAGAGGAGTTTATTATAGGAGCTAGTGTTATCCATATATCTAATGACTGTTCACCTAAAAACTTTTTGTTATAGTATACAATAGTTTATATAGCTAGATTCCAGTGGAGATTTTTGGTTTTATTTGGGAGTATCTTCTACCTGTTGTTGTCAATATTAAGCCTTACTAATGAACCAAAAGATACATCTTTTTAATAAACCATATTGGTGGGTATGTTTCCTTACTTTATTCACAACATCCAAGAATCTATTAAATAAGACTATTTTTCTTCTCATCTTTCTTCACCAAATCTCTCTTTTTTTATACCTTGTTTTCTGATATGTTTTTAAAAGATCATCTAATGATCAATGGAAGTGGAAAAAAACTTATATGATTGATCTATCATCAATAGTATCAAAATGAAATGAAAATAAATAATAAATCAGAAAGACATATTTTTTATAGTGACTAATACATCATTTTCTCTTCATTATATGATCTATGAAGATCACATAAGCAACACCCAACATCCACTATCCTCTATACAAGGTAAAATAGATTTGGAACCATGATTATATTGTAATGATTTCTTATCACAAAATGGGTCGAATAAATATCCCACAAAAACAAATGATTATCAATATCAAGGATAGTTTTTTTCTCATATTTCATATATTTAGGGTACCCCAAACAGGATGAATCAAATCCCTTCTATGGAAACTCATCATTTAATGAATATTTATTTCCAAATTAAATGTATTGGGTTGAATAACATGCTCCCATATGTTACATTCTATAATTTTTTATTCAATTAACTCCTTAAATGAATGTGTAAATCTATAAATGAATTTTAATATGATTTATAAATAATGAAAACCATGTGTTATGAGTTTTTCTAACATGATGAACTCTTTTCAAAATCTTTATTATTCTCTATGATTGCGGAAAATTAACAAATTATATGCATCACTTTGATACATATGTATCATATCATATGATATTAATTACTTTAATATTATAGCCTATTATTTGGTAATTTTCTTAAAAAATAATATTCCTCTATTTAAGTGAATATACAAAAATATTCCTTTTATACTAAAATCTAAAAAGGGATCTATGAAAAACATAACGAATATTTATAGATCCATCCTAAAAAAATTTGGACATGGTTTACCAAATCCAACTCTTTTTGGAATAAATAATCTGTTTAATACATAATCATTATCCAAAGGCCGAATTGTGTGCCCCTGTGGGCCTTGTTATTATGGAAAATAAATATGAAATCCTAATTTCATTGATGTAAGAAAATAATGACCTCTAGGAATGTAGTTGTTATAATCGTGCTTCTAAGGGATCTTTTGGGATCTATTTCAAACAAATTCATATCTCTATATGAACATTTATAAAACTAAATGTATTGTATGCATCATATTTATACATATTCAATCATGTTATCCATGACAAAGGGTGACCACTAGACATAGAACACTGTTAATATAGTATATAACATCTCAAAATGTATTGATTCAATGAAAATGACCATCCTGGTCAACAAATACATCACATATAATTAATTTACAATATGATTACTTGAAAAAACCCATACTTAAAATTCCAAGCACATCATATATGAATAGACTAAGCATGAACATAATTTTATTTACTATAACTAAATCAAACCCCAAATGTATTTTCTCATTATATGAGTGGAAAAATCAATTTTTTTAGAGATCTACCTGATGAAATGATCATAATAATACCCAACCATATAACAACCAAAGAATTTATGATATATCTCACTTTAAAAATATAATTTATATGGTATCTTTCTTTACGCGCAACACCGAGTTTATGTAAAATGTCATATACTATTAAAATATTATAATTTAATGTAATAGTTATCACCATGTCATTAAATTGGAGTCCATATCTAAGAATAACTAAACTATGAAAAGTTACTATCTATATATGTTTAAAATGAAATCACTTGTTATCAATTGGTATGAAATGAAAGTAAAATCACTTGAAGATAAACTGAGACTTATTTTTCTGAAAAATAGTTTTAAGATCAAAATGTGTATTTATCATAAAAACTAGATTAATATCTATTGATGAATTATTTTAATTAAATTTATATATTATATATTCAGAATTTTTTTTAACATTCATATAATAATTTTTAATAGGCATGGAATAAGATAAAATTTAGTTTTTTATATAAAAATTCATTTTTATAAAAAAATTAGTGAAAGAGAAGTTTTGAAACCTTATGGAGTGAATGAGAACACAATGTATGTTCCTCCACATTTTGAATTATTTTCGACTATTTCCACATATCTAGTTAACCCTACAACGGTTGAACCTCCTTATATGTCATCCATGCTGGTGGAGTCGTCCTCTTATCATGCTTATGGTTTATTGGATCCCTCGTTATGTGATTTTTTGAGAGACTCAGATGTGTTGGTAGCATCAGGTCCATCCTGGATAGAGGTCATACTTTGGTTAGCTCATCTAGTCAAGAAAACTCCCCTATCCAAGATTCTAGAGGTTCCAATTTCAAAGGTCCGATTAGAATCAGTGGGGATTTTTTCTAGTGTTTATTTTTTCAACCACTTCATTCATAATATCTTCATTACAACATTTATGGAAACTTGATGTGATATTCAGGGTGGAAAATCCATGTCCCTCTCTTCTTCAAAACTTTGTTGACTCTTAGGCTTTGGACACTATAGCTTCTATCGCAGTGCTCAATCATCATGAATTCTGCATCATTCTCACCATTAGGGTGCAGTTCGTCAAGGCAAGATCTTGTTATCTTATATATGATGGAAAATAACACTTCAAACAACATCATTGGTACATGGAAGATGATAATGGGTGAGAACCCCCTGGGTGGTAAGATGGGTTCTTCTTCTAGGGACCCCGCTTCCTTTCTTCAACCCCTATATTCTGTGGTTGATTGGTGACTTCCTAAAAGAGTTCCTCTCGACCGATGATTGATCGTCAATGCTCTAGTAGGCTTTGTTCTCTAGTATATGTGTTGCAATAGACTTATCATAGGTGCTACCATATTATCTTCTACTTCAGGTTGAATAATCTCTCAAGTGGAGGAAATCATGAGTTTAACCTAACACTCCTCAGTCCTGCTTTTGGTGTCACATCTATTGTCAATTAGTACCATACTATAGATGGAAGAAGGTAGATCTTGGAGATTCACGACATCTGGGTTCCTTAAATGTTGGTGGACTAAATCTAATGTAAATAGTGGATTCAACCCCAATGGTCATCCCGAATCTGATGTTGTCATCATCCTATGATAGTGTTATGGAAAATTCATCCCTCTCATTATAGGTTTTATTCCCATTTTTTCTCTTTCCTTACTATGTAGGTCATGTTCATCTATTCAGGTCAAATACATGCATGGATTTTGTCTTTTTTAAGCATCATATCCCTTTGGATCTTCTTAGTGAGAGGGGCATGTCATTCAGATGAATCTTGGATGCTTTTTGATCAGTGAATTGGAGGTAATATCCTTTAAATCTCTTGACCTTTATTCTTCTTTAAGTGATCTATCTAGTCAAAAACTCCTGAATATTTTTATAATGAATGGACCAAATGCATTATTTGGTACTTAGATGGCCGCTTCCTATTCATCTTCCTTTTAGGATCCAAAACATCTAGCTACCTCTCTATTTCATACTATAATCTCTTTCAACATATTATCAAATTCTCTAGCAGATAACGTTTATTATTCTCCATGTCCCACTCCAGTGCCCAACAATGTTTTCACATGATCTTAGTCCAAGAAGGGGAATTCATGTACTTCTCATTTGTGCAAAAGTGGTTCTAAGGTAGGGGCCAAAACCAGGGTTATTATTTTACAACAAACTTATTCATATTTTATTATTCCCATAGCCTTGGAGCTCTGGTGAAATTTGATTTCCTATCCCCGGTACTATCTAAGAGAAATGGTTCCATTTTTGCAATGTTAGAACATAAACTAATGTCTTCCTAGATTAATACCAACACTCTCAGTATGGTTCTTCAAAATTTCATGGATTGAGATCCCTTTAATCTTTATATTCATATTTTTTAGAGCAACCATGTATCTCTTGATGTTATATCTTCCTCTAAACAACATATTATAGAGAAATTTGTTCTTGTGAATTCTATGTGTTTCATATCCTTTGTGTATGCCAAGTGTGTCTTGAGGCAGCGATATCAACTCTTGAATGACTTAGAATAATTCTATATGAGTAACAAGACTTGGTTCATTAGTGGATACTTCAATTTAATTATGGACCCTTAAGAGAAAAAGGGTGGATGGGTAGGTCACTAGAATGATATGCATGATTTTTCGAAGTTCATGGTGCAGAAGGGATCCGAAAATTTCAGTTTCTCTAGGGAAATGTTGAATTGTTTAATAATCAAAATGGTGGTCGATGGATCTAGTACTGGATGGATAATTTTCAACTAATCTCTTGAAAATATATTCGTATCATATTTCTAGTGGGACTCACGTGGTGCATGAATTTTTGAACAACTCTCCACTTCTGGTGTGATTTTCAACTAGTGATGAATATGGAAATAAATTCATAATATCTTAGCAATGGATATTGGATCTGAACTAACCTTCCTTGGTCTATATTTCTAGAAATAAACCATTTAAATATCGTTCTAGGCTGGGATTTCAAAAAAACTCAGAAGGATGAAATATGATCTTAAGGCCTAGTCGAGAGATCATCCCTTGAGGATATTTGATCAAGGTCTCTGAAACATGATATAGAACATGAAGCAGTTATCCTGGTAGATAGTTGGAATGAGGATATTTTTTATTATCTTTTTGATAAGTAGAATATTTTATCGTGCATGCTTATGGAACAAGTATGGTCAGTTGGGGAGAAATATAAGCATACCTCGATAAAGGACAATAATAGAAACAAAACCTTTTTCCATGATTATATCAAAGAGGATAAGAGTGTTGTGATTTCTAACATCCACATGGAGGATGGATCCATCACTAATAATCTATATGTTTTTTGGATTATGGTGGAGGAAAATTTTAAAAAAGTACTTGTAGGTACAAATTTATCAACGCAAGAGGGCTGCACAAGAAACCATTGTTTTATTTCGGATGCTATTACTCAGGTGGTGAATGATGTTTTTGACCAAGGTCATGCAATAATTCAAAGGTGGAGGAGGTTTCGGATTTGCTGAAATCACCAAAGCGGGAATCCATTCCAAGAATAGATGGATTTTCAGAATTTTTCTACATGGTTTCTTGGGATATTTTTAAGAATGAGCTTCTAGGAATCATTGATGTTTTATTTCAAGGGTGAAATTGACCATTGGCGACCTATGTAACTATGCTCATCCTAATTAAAAAGGTGAGGGATCCCACTTCCATTAGGAAATACAAACCCATTAGTGTGTGTAATATTTTGTACAATGTGTTTGATAGTGTGCCTCATAGGAGGCTATAAGCTCATTTACATAAGTGTATATCATAGAAACAACATGGTTCCCTTAGAGGGAGGTCAATACAATCTAACATTGACCACACTCAATAGACGATTGGTGACACTAATAGGAAGATTTTGGGCTCTAATATTGGGATGAAAATTGACGTGGAAAAGGCATATGACGGGATTAAATGGGGATTAATTATAAATTTAATGGACTGTATTGGTTTTTTATACATGGGTATTCGATATATTCTTTTGGGGTTTTAGCTCATCCTAGATCTCTGAGAATTTTATTGGTAAGCGATGGAATTTCATCAAATCAATGTGAGGCCTAATGAAATGTGACACCACATCTCCAAGACTCTTCATTCTAGCTCAAAAATCCTTTAGCATAATTATTTCATCCTACATCATTGATTGAAGTACCCTCTCATATAGTTTCAGGTGTCATTTTAATGGGTTTTCTTACCCATGTTTTCTGATGAAATTTTTATTTTCATTAATGGTAATAGGAGATCAATCTATGGAACGATTATTTTTTTCAAGGAATATTTCAATATGAGATTTCAATGTATTAACTATGAAAAAAACATTTATTTTTTGAAATCATTTTCTGAATGTCATTCCAAAACATATTGAGGACACGTTGGATATTAACAAAAAATTATTTCTTTCAGAATATCTTGGTGCTCAAATTTTTCTTGGGGGCCTTCACATTCTAAACTATAAGAGCATGGTCAGTAGGAATAAAGCTTGAATTGTTAACTAGAAGTTTCAATTCTTGTCCTTCTGGGGTCTTATTATATTGGATAATTGGGTTCTTACTAATTCATGAAATTTATATTCATAATGTTTCAAAATCCATGGTTAATAAAATTGAAATAATTTTGGGTTCCTTTATTTGGGACTCTCATATGGAAGGGAATTGTAATTGGGAATCCGGAGCCTGAATATCCAAGATTGTGGTGTGTAGGATAATTGGACTAATAATGTGGTGGGAACCATGTATATCCTCCGAGGTAAATTAGCTCGTGAGGTCATAAAAGGCCAATAATTGTGGGATCATTTAATTGCGGGCAAACATAGAGGGTAATTTAGCAACCTAAAAGGACCAGTCTCCTCTCTATAGAAAATTTGCAAGGGAACTCACCAATCCACAAAAAAACCAAGTGGTATTGCCGAATGTGGAAAAAAATAAGATATAGGAAACATAACTTAGTTGGTGTTCCCTTTGGTTTTATGGGCTTCCCCATGTCGGATATCACTTTTTCTCAGGCTTGTATCTTCATAGTGTTCTCTCAGGCAATGCTCAACTTAAAATAACATGACGCCTTCATCAAAATCAGGCTATTTAGAAATATAATAAACTAATTATCATTAAATATTCATCATGGGTGTTCTCTACTAAGGTGTATTTTATGTCCCTCCCAGTGCATCCTGACATGAGAGTGGTCATGATTATTTTGTTTAATTAAATCATTATTAAGTATTACTTCTTGGTTTTTCATATTTAGAATCGATCTATTCCTACTGATGAATAATAAAAAAAGGTATTTAGGTTGTTTCTAAGTGAATATACTATCGAGACACCAAATAATAACCAATTTATCACTTAATATTTTATAGATAATTGGATAGAGTTATGTGGTGTCGATTAGAGATCCTCATTGGCATAAAGTTTTCTTAAATATAATGATGACACTTTTTTCTAGGCATGGATTTAGGGGATAAGGGAAAACAGAATGAACTTCAAGGTGAGATAAACTCTGGTTTCAGATGGATCATGATGTTTGTGGAATATTAGGAATAGATCAATGTTCGAAGGTTTCACAAACATGGGAATTTCCTTACATTAGTGGTCTAGGTGTTTAGCTGTTGAACTTGGTCATATTTTGAAACATTTAAAAATGATCCTTCTTTGAGGTTGGTCATTGGATGTAGGGGTTATGAATATAACTAGCAGAGAAACCCCCCTTCATCCAGATGGGTTTGGTGGAGTCCCCCAATAAATGGTCTCAAAATTAACTATAATGGCTCTTATAACCTTGGGATTATAAGATGTGGATTTTTTTTCAAGAAATAAATAGTATTGTGTTTATTTATTTTAGTGGTTTCATTGGGAAATGTGAATATCTTATGGTGGAGTCCAAAGCATTGTAGAATGGGATGGAAGTGTTTTGATCCTACAACATTACCCTGTTGGTGGTTCAAACTGATTCCCTTGTCCCCTTCAACTCTCTCCAAGTGAGGTATGACACTCTATGGTCCATTATTTGTCTCATTCAATGATGAAAGTCCAATATTGGTCATGAAAATATAACCCATACTTGTTATGAAGGAAATCATGTTGCAGATTCTTTAGCTTCTATGGGTACTCATGAAAACCCTATTATTATTTATTCATACTTGTGTTCCTTACCCCTAGAGTGTATTTCTTTTTTAGGATGTTTTCCTAATACTCCGCTATTTTAGGGCACCCACTCTTTATTGAATTTCTTCCTTTACATATTTATTTCTATCAATGCATTTTATTCTTAATAAAATAACCAACATTAAATGAATATAACTGGGTTTCATTTCTTTTTTCATGCTTATTAATAAATAAATTTATACCATTTATAGAAATTTAATATTGTAAAATTGATTCCATATATGGTATAAACAAAATTAGAAAAATGTATTAGGGTAAACTTAAATTGGTTACATAATGAATAGTAAAAACAATATAATTTTTTAAATATAGTTAGGGTTAAAAAGGGTTTACCTGGTGGGGGATGGTTAAACTCAATGATATGGTTTAAAATATCACAAAAAACATACTTTATTTTTATTATTTAATTTTATTTTAAATTTATCCTTATTATCCTCAAATATTTATCATTTTGGATCTTCTTAACTCAAGTAGGACATCCATATATTTAAATCATTTGAAAAAATCCATGTGTGCCATCTTCTTCCATTATAAATTAATACCAACTCCTAACTATTTCTTACACTTCACGATCCTTCTATATTTCCTATGTCCAAACTTCATCCATTATTTACATAACACCCCATGTACTATAGGTCTTAGTGTTACATCTAATACTAGAATGCCACTTAATATTGTCTCGATCCTGGTGAGTCACAAGGCCTCAATCACATCTCCCTAAATATAAGAGGTTTTTTACTATAAGTGAGGGCATATGTGTGTCTGTGGGGATACTATTCCCTCATCACCAAATTATATCATATCAGAATAACCATAATATTCTAGTAGAGGATGCAGATAAATAATTAGGTAACAAGTAAATAGTGTAATACTGATATATAAACAATGGTAGAAGTCATATCATATAAAAAATTAAGATACATTTTTTATGCCTTAAATAAATAAACTAAAACAAGTATAAAACAGTGATATACAATACATACAACAAAAGTAAAAAATCAAAATTTATCTAGCTATAGACATAAGACTCATCTCAATCCAATGCTCCTTCTCCTAAGTAATAATTAAGAACTTCTATAAGGGTTCTTTCAATTATTCAAACCAGAAATCATGTAGTCTGTTTGGGTACCCAAACATGGACTAAACAATGTGTGAGATATAATCCTAGTCAGAAACCACCCAAGGTCAGGTGCCAATCTATTAGTGACTATGAAACAGATAGTGTCAAGGAAGTAAACAATAATTAATGAATTGTAGAAATGTAATCATCCTATAGAACCAGGTTTTCATTTCATATTCAATTAATTTTAATCAATTTAATTAATTAGGTAATTATCTGATATATTAGTTAGACCAATTTCATTTATTAAATGATTCTTTAACAACACAATTCATTTAATTAACAAGTCTCAGTACATGGAATAAATCCCATCATCCTCTATAAGAACATGTTTTGATGGATTCCTAAATAGGTCATATGTAATGTGTAAGTCAAGATCAAATCCAAGCTTGTGCATTGTCTTGGAAGATGCATCATAATTCATTTCATTCTTTAATAAATTCCAAACATATGAAAATCTATGAAATTCTTAATTTGGAATCCATGTATCACTGCAGGTGTAATATATACCAATACCCTATGCACCAATCCATGGAGAACATCTCAATAACACAGGTATAACTATAGGTGTGGTATAACATCACTACAATTCTAGTCTATCCTTGGAATTCCACTAAGGGATACCATGTATCACCCAAGGCATATATGATCAAATTCACTTAATTCCATCAAAGTAATTATCATGTGAATCCATGTATAACTCGATATATAATGGTCATCCCCATTGATTCTGTCCTTGGTAGTCTATATTAGGAGTCTAACTATCACTCGGGATTAAGAAAGGTCAAGTCCATATGATTTAATTCATGGAATTATTCATTCAAATACATGTCGTACCCAAGGTCCACTCATTATCATTTAACAATATCACTTCATCAATTTCATTTAACATTCAAAGGTTAAACCCCATAATATTCTAATTTAACTCACCTAAAAAGGTAACTAAAGCTTTGGCTAAGAATAGAAGGCTTGGCTTACAAATACACACATGGAAAAATACTTATAAAAAACTTCTTGAGATTAAACAAACAATCACATGGAATAGTCTCTATCTATCTCACATGGTCATGAAAATCCAAATAGAAATTTATATATAAACAATAAATATTAAATTAAGGGTTATGATTATAAGGATTTCCTCCAAATACTCACATGATAATTTCATTTAAAGAAAAAATAAATCATAAAAAGATATTACAGGACAAGGATCTAGGGTCAGGGAATCCATTATCTACTTCTTACTAATTCAATTACAATTCCATTCATCCATTTAAATCCCATGGAAAGGCAAGGAAGACCTCAAGGGAATCCCAGTGCCAAAATCCACCCATGGGGGCCTAATTCAAACAATCAACACACCCATGGGGTAGTTCTGTTTCATGGTCCTTAACCAACAAACAAACATTAACATGACCATTTAATTTTTAGGTCCATGCTTATCAATTTAAAGATTTAATTTCAGTTCATGGAAAGACCCAAAAATCTGGGCATTAGGAGGAACATTATATAAACATCTAGACCTTTAATGGAAGGAATGAGACCTCCTACCTTAGGTCCATGGTTGATAGCTTATCTAGTATTGGCTCCTGGTATGACTTAGATTGGGAGAAATTTGAATAATGGATGAAGAACATAATAATAGGAAAAATTATCATTAACCAGAATAGGAAAGCCGATATCTAGAATAACGACATAAGATTAGATAGGAATTGAGATATTACTAGTGTGGATCCAGCAAGATAGATGATTCTTGAATCGAACACCAAACAAAGATGACATCTAAAATCTAAGAAGATGCTCCATGGGAGATTCTCCAAATGTGAGGGTTCTATCCATGGGAGGAGAGAGTAAAAAATAGATTTATGTTTTATTACATTTTAAGGAAAAAATTATTTTTGAATCAAAATTTTAGGGCGGAATGTTTTGTTCTCATGGTTTGAAAAAACCATGTACAAACTGTTCATGGTATGCTATAGGGTAAGGGAACCTGCATGCTTTGACTAATAATGTGAAAACTATGTCAAATAAAATTATTGAAATTGAAGGACTGGATGCATGGTCGTGCACCCCATCTCGCATGGTTTGGTCTAACTGTGTGGCCTTGTGCTTCTCTCTACCCATGCCTCACACAGTTTGTGAAACTGTGCGGCCTGCCCCACATGGTTTGAACTAACAGTGTTCTAGGAACATTTCTTACCGAAGGATATGTTACGAGCTATAAACCATACCAAACACCCCCAAGAATTCTATAACCTCAATGTGAATTCATTTTAGGTTAAATTTAATCATTTAAACTGAGAATTGACATAATTTAAAGGATCTGTACCTAAAAGAAGAACCAAGTTCCTACAAACTCCCCCTTAAGGCAATTCATCCCCATATTGGCCCTCTAAGGGTGGTGAAGCATGATATATGAATAAATATGTACATTACAATCAAAAATCAGTTTATTTCTCCCATGTCTTGTCTTGTTCTTGACTATGCTACCATAGAACCCATACTAAGGGAACTGACCATCCATAATGAACCTTCATTCTACAATCCACAATATTTATAGAATGCTCCTCAAATGATGCATATACTACTAACTCAACCTCCTTGGGTTGAAAGGAATTTGATAGGTCTAAATGATAGAGGCATAATTTTTATACATCAAAGAAGTTTTTCATGGATCAGTACCTTTGAGTTAACTACAACCGATAGGATACTGACCCGACTCTCAAAAGAATATTTAATAGACTGAAATATTGCGGTGAAATTTTACACTATCTTAAAATTCTCCAATGTACCAGCCTCCATGAAACATGTACGAAAACCAAATCCATAACCTGAAACTCTAGAGTCCATATGTAGTTATTGATGTAATATTTCAGACGATATTGCACAATAGCGCTCAGCTTATAAAGCAACTGCATATGCTATGTGGTCTCATAAACAAGACCAGGTATAAGCATAGTTTCCTATATAGCCTCTAACAAACATAGTGGTAATCGACATTGACTACCATAAAAAGACTAATAAAGCACCATATGAATTTTATCTTGAAATAAATTCTTGTAAGAAAATTCAACTAGGGGTATATTCCTCTCCCAAGTGCCCAAAAAATCAAGGACGCATGCTCGCAACATGTCCTCAAGAACCTGAATCATTCACTCTGACTAGCCATCTGTCTAGGGGTGGTATACTATACTCAAGAGCACATCTGTACCCAACTACCTCGATATCCATTACTAGAACCATGAAGTAAACTAGGTGTCCCTATCAGAAATGATAGTGTGTAGGACCCCATAAAGTTGTAATATCTCATGGATATACAATCTATAAATACCATCAACACTAAAGGTTTCCTTGATCAGTAGAAAATGTGAAACCTTTATGGATATTGAAACTAAAATCCTTAAAACATCATTACCTCAATGTGACCTCAGTATACCTATCATGAAATCCATCAAAAACATACCCACTTCTACTCAGGGATGGGTAACTGATTTGAAAGTATAGATGGTCACTGGTGTTATTCCCTCACCTGCTAACATGTGAAAAGGATCATGAAAAACCCATATGTATGTATTTTCATACCCATCCACCAGTACTGTTTGTGTAAATCTTAATACATATTGGTGACATCTTGTTGCACTGCCCAAGTTGAAGCATGAAAGTATCACATTATCTCCTCAAAAATGTCCATTGAATCCCATATGTGACCATATATTCAGAGAATTTCATCCATGCCTACGGTCCAACTAGGATGATGGTCCCCACATTTAGAAATATCCCACTAGACTAGGCCTTCCGGGTCTGATATCTACCTCATCCTCACTTTTTCCTATAGGGTAGAGGTAACATCTAAGGATGAAAGGAAAGTCTTCCCCTAACTATCATGCACTTCCAATATCATCTCATAGAAAAAATCCATGATCTTCCAGTCTGTACTAGCATACTAAGCCACAAGTATCTAAGTCCAAATTCCCATTGCAGAAGCTATTACATTGCCTTTACTAGGTGTGAAGTAAAGCTCGAATTCAAAAGATTGAATGTATTCAATCCATATTCACTACCTAAGATTCATATCATGCTGTGTAAAAATATACATGAGTCTTTTTGTCTGTGTACAACATAAAATGATCTCCAACTAAGTAAGGTATCCAAATAGGGAAATGCATGAACAACTTTAGGTAACTTGTGATTGTGGCTTAGGTAATCCCTATCATGTTTCCTCAACTATTGAGACCCATACACGATGAGTCTATCTCCTTGCATAAGAACTTATACATGCTTGATACCTGATGCATATTAGTATACAATGTAACTCCTTGTAGGATATAGAAAAATCAGTATCGGTTATGAAGTCAATCTCCCTTTTATCTTATGAATGGCCATATTGCATGAATATGTCCATATATTCATCCCACAATTCTTATTCAAGGCCTTCAGTGGTGCTTCTAGGCATTATGAGTTCTATATGAAATGAAAAGAGGAACCATCCAGCCCTAAGAAACTATTTACCTTAAAGATGTTCTTGGGTTACTCCTAGGAAACTATAACTCTCATCTTTTCTTGGTCAACTGATACACCTATCTCTGAGATAATGTGACCTAGGAATTGAATAGAATCCATCCAGAAGTGGAACATTGTGAGATTAGCATATAACCGATGGTCTCTTAGTGTATCTAATATAATCTCATTATGTAATTCATGGTCATATCAATTATGCTAATAAACCAGGATATCATCCCCAGAAACCACCAGAAATGAATCAAGATAATGATGGAACACTTAGTTCATTAACGCCATGAAGGCCACTAGAGTGTTCATGAGACCAAACGGTATAACCCAATACTCATATAGACCATAAATTATATGAAATGTTGTGATAGGTATATTGGATATTCTAACATTCACATGATGATAACTATATCTCAAATCATACTTTGTGAATACCCAAGATCCTTAGAGCTAGTTGAAGAGATCATCTATCTGTGGTAGAGAATAGAGGTTCTTAACAATTAGCTAGTTTAATTTTCAATAATTGACACAGATCTAGAGGTTTTCATCCACATACTATGCAAAAAGGACTAGAAAACCCCATGGAAATGTAATGGGTTGGATAAAATACATTCCCACTAAATCTGCTAGCTGCCTCTTGAGCTATTGAATCTTAGTAGTAGCCATCTTGTAAGGAGGAATGGATACAGGTATAGCTCTTAAACATTGATCTATTGAGTAATCAAACTCTCTAAATAGAGGTTATATGGAAATTTTGTCTAGGAAAACTCCACTAAATTGATCAACCACTATAGGTAAACTTGCCTGGTAGGTTCCCTGATCATCCATATATAAACATTTAATATGGCATGTTATCCTGCCCATCCCATGATTTTCAGGTCCAACTCATCATTCCTAAAAATTCAATTCACCCTTGTGAAAAAACTATCTTATTTATGGTGGTGTAATGTTTACCCTTCATTGATAACATTCAATGAAAGCATGAAAGGGAACCAACTAGTCCATCCCAAGAATGATATAATCCCCTATATCAAAAAGTACAGAAGCTAATGTAGAGGCTACTAGAATAGTACCTCATATAGTAGAAGTCTTGAGATCCTAATCCTCAAGGGTCTACTATACTATGTATGCCTAGCCTAAACTACAACCTTTTGATACATCCTGGCTACATAGAGCAGATCCACCATACTGTTAGTGTAAAACTGGGCTCTTACTACCTTGGCCATGACCACCACCTCAACCTGATTGGCTAGTTATAGTCAACTATATTCTTAATGAGAAGAAACTGATCCTTATCTTATATGTGGAGTTAGTGAAAACCATCTCTCCCTACCTTCTGGATGAAAAGTTATGTAGACGTGCTATAAATGACGCATATTGTCGTAAGATCAACACTTGACTGGGTCCCTCGTAGTGTACGACCTCAAGTATTCTGACCTACCACACTATTAGCACCTAACATGGATACCTGAGTATGTTCTTAGACTACAAATATGTCCATTTGGATGTTCCGGATGAATATTCTTATTTCTGGTCGATGCGGTACAAAATCAAGATATCGAACCATCCTAGCTCGCACCTCCAGCCTATATCAGGTTACACTATGTGATAAGCGTCTGATTCATTATTCCAAAAATGGTAGTCATCTGAAATAAATTTATGAAGGATCATATTTAATACATGACACCATCCTCAAATCACCTAGATTTAGATATCTTTTAACCCATTAGAAAAAGTTTGAAACACTATAGCTTAGTAAAACAAGCTGAATATTCCATAACAGATAACACATCCTTCTCTATATGCAAGAACACAAGGGATTTATCTTCCCACAAAACCTCAGTATAGAAAAAGTCATAAAAATCCTTATGAAAATAGCCTCGCATCATTTCTAGATGAAGGAATGTATGAGTTAGAACATCCCACCATATCTTGGAAGAATCACATAACATATACATATAGATCATTACCCTCGTCATAGGAGGAATCTATAAATGCTTGATGATCGATATTATGGAATCTATCTATGACTCCACATCCCTCAGTATGACATCCCCCGAAAACATGGTCGCATGATACTATTTTAAGTCACACATCAACTCTTCCATAGTTGGGCTAGGTCGCTTTTCTCTCTAAATGGTATGTTTGAAGAATAAGAAACCCTCACGAAACTATGACTCAACACATGTGTGTGGTACAAAAACTGGTGCCACAGCTGGCATGACTGGAGGATCCACTGGTATCCCATTATCTACCATCTCTGAAGTATGATCATTACAACCCTCATGGTGTACCACTGCAGGTCTTCATGGTGGCATGACTATACAATTCCAAAAAGGACCCCAATTCTATATCATTAGAAAATTATGCAATTCAAAAATTAAAATATTTAAGTAGGATAGGGAAATTAATTCCTCTATAAGAACACACCCCTATATATTCTCCATGATTTAGGTCTAGGAAATGTACAAATCTTATGTATGAAAGATATATTACCTATAGACCACTACTAAGGCCTGGTCTAGGTTTATTCTCTGTTATAAGAAAATTAGTTTCCATTTCATTTTCACTTGAATTCATGAATTTATTTTTAAATATAATTCATGATAATTTTCTCATTTAAATCACATTTCAATTTATAATTTTGATTGAATGTTTCACCAAATTCTGATCCATGAGGTCCCATAACACCTCATGAACCAATATGTGGTTCCCTTATAATCCAAACCATAACATATGTCAGTTTAACTATCAAAATAGTAGGAATAACTATCATAAATCCTATCACAATATCTTGTAATAAGTAATTCACCATAAATGGAAAGAAAAAATGCATTGAATGTGATTTATAGAAAGTGTCTAAAATTATGCATGAGAAGGCATACCCTCATCTCATCGGGTTGCAAAAAAATAGAACCCATAATCATATCAAAAACAACGTCACAAATCGATTGTGTCCACCAACGATGGAATCAAATAAATTATAATAGTCAAAATTTAGAAAACAACAATTTAATTTGAGGAAATTTGGCTTTTTCCTATACGCGGTTTAGCTACACCTGGTCATAAGTCAATACCAAACTCCATTTCTCCCACATATCATTATCTTATCTCCAAATAATGAAGAAAATAAAAAAATAATTCTATGATTCCAATTTTTAAATTCCTAGACTTAGATTCCACTCAATAGTTCCCCAAGGTTGGTGGGTCATAAGGAATCAAGCACATCTCCCCAAATTACAGAGGCTGCCAACTAGCAGCAAGGGGCTATGTGTCTTCATGGGGGTATATTCCCTTATCACCAAAGCGTTTCACATTGGAATAAACATAATACACATGTATTATAAGAATTTTAATAATTAGATAAGAAGTAAACACTAGAAGACAAATATATAAACAAATCCATAAGTCATATCATATAAAAAATGATAATATATGTCATATGTCTCTAATAAAAAATCCCAAACAAGTGTACAAGGAATATAAAAATATATATAACAAAAGTACAAAAATTCAAAAATATGTCTAGTAAGAATAGTAAGCCTCAGCTATGTCCCTTGCTCCCATTCCTAAGTAACAATCTTGAACTTGTAGAAGGGTGCTTTCCCTTATCAATACATATAAACATATTGTCTATTTGGGTACCCAAAGGTGGCCCAAACAAGGTAAGAGATAAAATCATAGTAGGAAACCACCCAAGGTAAAGTTCCAATTATTTAGGGAATATATTACAGACATTTTCCATGCAGTAAAAAAAATGTAAGGAATTACTAAAAAGTAAATATTCTATAGACCAAGGTTCCAAATTCATATTCAATTCATTTTAATCAATTTCATTAAATATGTAAGTCTCTAATATAATAGTCAGTCCCCTGACATATATTACATGCTCATTCAATTAAATAGATCATTTAATTAACATGTCTTTATACCTGGCATAAATACCAGCATCCCCTGTAAGCACATGTATCCAAGGATACCTAAATAGGCCACGCATAAAGTTTAATTCAATACTGAATCCAAGATTGTGCTCTGGATTTAAAGACACATCATAATTCATTTCATTCTATAATAAATTCTTATCTTGATCCCATCCATTACATTATTAATTTGGAATTCATGTATCACTATAGGTGTAATATAATCCAGCTCCCTATGTGCCTGTCCACGGTGAACCTCTCGAGAACCTATGCATTTTTTAAGGTGTGGTATAATTTCATTTCCATTCAAGTCCATCCTTGGTGGTCCACTAAGGGAGACCAAGTATCACCCAAGGAATAAATGATCAAATCCCCTAGATTCTATCCATGGTATTCCCATGTGAATCCATGTATCAATCAGTATATAAAGTTCAACCACATGGATTTAATCATTAGCAGTCCATATCAAGAGTCCACGTATCACTCGGGCATAAGAAAGGACAAGGCCATATAATTCCATCCATGGCATTAATCATTTGAATCCATGGGTCACCCAAGGGTTAGAAATTGTCATTTAAAAATATCACATAGTCAATTTAATTTAAAATTCTAGGGTCAAAACAATGAATATTCAAATTCAACTCACCTTAAGAGGTTACTAAATCTTAGGCCAATATTAGAAGGATTTTCATGGTAAAATAATTATAAAACAATTCTCAAGCTTAAATAAAAAATCTCATAGCATAAGAACTATCTATCTCACATGGGAATGAAAATACCAATATAAATTCATACATAAACTAGATTTTTCATAGGTCGGGATAAGCTTAGAAGGTTTTCCTCCAATTACTCATCACAAGGGAATTTCATTTAAAGAAACAACCCAGGATTAACAAGTTATTGCATGAAAAGGATCTAGGGTCATGGAATCCATTCCCTACTCCTTATCAATTAAATTACAATTCCATTAATCCATTTAAAACCCAAGGAAAGGCAAGTCACGCCTCAAGGGAATCCATGTTCTAAAATCAACCCATTAGGGAATAGTTTAATTAATCAACAAAGTTTATAGGTGGTTCCGTTTGATGTTCTTTAACATAAAACAGAGCATTAACATGCACATTTAATTATGAGTTCCATACTTATCAATTTAAATATTTAATTCTAGTTCAAGGTGACACCCACAAATTTGGGTGTGTGGAACAATGACTTTTAAACACCTCAAATTTTAACAAAAGGCATGAGAACACCCACGTTAATTTAGTGGTCAATATCTCATCGAGTATTGAATCCTTATTTGTCTAAAATAGGAATAAATTTGAAGAACGGACGAAGAACCTAAAAATAGGGGAAATTAAATTGTACCTAAATTGCACAATGGATATCTAGATGAACGACATAAGATTAAAAAGTAATTGAGATATTATTGGGGTAGATCCAACAAGATTTATGGTTCTTTAATCAAAAACTAGATAGAGATGATACCTCAAATCTAAAAACAGTCTTCAACGTAGCTTCTCCAAATGTGGGGTTTTTTCCTTGGGAGGAGAGTGAAAAAATAGATTTAGGTTTTAATATATTTGAAGGTATAAAATACATTTTTACCCAAAATACCAGGGTTTCAGGGTTTGTGCACACGGTTTGTCAAAACCCTGTGAAACTTGTGCATGGTATGTTGTAGGGTAGGGGAACATGAAAGGTGTACCCACACGATTTGACTTACCTTGCACAAACTATGAAAAAACTCATTGTCAAAATTGAAGACATGGCTGTATGATTTTGAACCCCATATCACATGATTTGGTCAAATAGTGTGGATATATCCTATTATTTTACCATGCATCGCTTTGGTTTTCAAATTGTTTGGCCTACCTCACATAGTTAGAACTAAATATGCACTAGGAAGTTTTCTACCCAAAGAAGGGTTCCAGGCACCAAACCAGCCCCTAACACCCCTAAGAACTCTATAAACTCAACTGAAATTCACTTTTGGCCATATTTAAACACTTAAATAGATAAATTACTGAAGGCAAATGTACATACCTTAAATAAGATCTATTTTCTTACATGTTTTTTAGAATACCATCCTTTCAAGGCATAAGAAGTATGCCAATGGAGGTTTATCAATGAAGAGGTATAAATTTTATCTCATAAAATTCAATTTTATTTCTTCATAAAACCTATATAACTATACATTATCCATAAAAAACATTTGATTAATTAAATTTAATATACATAATTGTATTTTTGATGATGGATAAGATAACTTCCATCTCCTTTCTCGGAAAGGGGAATTGAATGTATCGCTCATGCATATGTGTTGACTTCCTCCTACACGTAGCGGTATGATTCATTTTTGATCTCCATGTTCCATGGTTGGTCATTATGACAGATAAAATGTTTATTTATAATAATTATGAAATAATTATTCTTTTTTAATTATAAAATCATATGTACCTTCTATCATTCCAACCATGGGAAAATGATAACGTTGCTCGTCTGTACTTGTGGACTACCACATACACAAAGAGATGGGATTTTTTTCATTTCCATTTTAAATGTATGGTAATAAATAATTATATAATAATTATATAATATATATATTATATAATAATTATTCTTTAAAGAATAATTAATATTTACCTATCTTTTTTCCAACCATCAAAAAGTGAAAACATCACTTGTGCGTACGTAAGGACTAATGTCTCTATGAAGTGGTGTAATTCGTTTTTTAATGGACACTTTATATGAATTACTATAAATGTAAATATAATGAATAAATATGATATTTATTTAATTATTGATATTTTGGGGATAAAGAAACCATGACCAAGGTTTATGTAACATAACTATAAAATTGAAAAATGTAGGGGAGATAGAACAGTTTTTTTCTCGACTGTTCATTTTAATGAATGAATTATTAAAAATCTATATTTGAAATTATAAATTAATATTAAATATAAATTTATATATGAATATGGTTATATAATTTAATAATCATACATCAATATTGATTATATAGGATATTTTAAAGTGCTGGAAATAAGTTGAGGATTGAGGTAAGGGTTTTTTTGTTACAATCTCATTTCATTTTAATATTATCTATGTTAAATTTAAGTTGAGGTAAATTATATGTATCTCAAAAATTTAAAACATATATTTTATTAACATATATTTATTTATGTATTTTATAAATATTAGTATGATTTTTATTTAATTGGTAACTAAAATGATCAAGAAACAATTTTTAATCAACAACCGACCATAGATCCTCTTTAGTTGACGAACATTTTCATCCATGTTCATAATCAAAAAAATAGTTTTTTAAAAGTTATTATCTATACATGAAATGTTTTAAATATTTTATTTACACTACTAATTCTTTAATTTAAAATGTTCTAGAAAGGAATATTTTTAAAGTATTTTTTCATGAATAAGCTATTTCAGGTTATTAAACAAGGCATAAAAGGAGTGTTTTATTTTAACATATAAAGATTAAATGGATTTTACCATAGTAATGGTCTCCCTTTATATGTTTCCATGTAATTTTAAAATAAAATAATTATCTCAATATTCATTGAGCTTTTATTTAAAATGTTATCAAAAGAAAAGGTTATTTTTATGTTGTTTTCAAATAATGGTTAGAATGATCTTCTGAAGAAATTTCAATTAATGGAAACATCATTTATAGATTTATATGCTTTAATTGGGATATGATATTAAAATATCATCCAATTTATTTATATTTATGTCTTATGATGATGTTGATTTAAGGATGATTCTATGAAATTCATTCCTTGGTGAATTGACTTATGATGAGGTGATAGCCTATATGGAGTCATTAAATCCATCCAGGACAACAAAAATTTAATAAAATATTAGAATTGATGAATCTATCTAAAAATGTAGTAATAATCTATCCCAAGTGTCAAAACCACAATGAAAATTCATATGTACTATATTTAATAAAAAGAATTGAAATTTCATTTGATTGGTTGTTTGGAGAGAGATAAAAATTATAGCAAAGGAAAGGCTTGAAATATGAGGTAAGGCATGCTAGGCTTAGTTATTTTTATTTTTGTGTGCTAGTTGTTCTATTGATTATTATTTCATTCATGAGTTTGTTAAAAAATTGGTTCTTTTAGGGATCCATGTCCTTGATACCCTATCCTAATTTTAGCACCCCAAACACTTTATGGTATGTTTCTCTTAAATACATTCTAGTTATAGAATATATTTCATGAATCATCGAGCCTCTATGGAAAAAAACATGGTTACATATATGATATATCCATAACCTAGCCATGTAATCCTAATTTTTCCACTTCTATGATGTGAATTTTGAAAATCTGGCATACATGGTTGCGATTAGTAAGTTATTTGGAGTCCGATATGGAAAAATCAATTTTCAATGAATAGTATCATACCCTTATGAATAATAACATACCCTTATGAATATTATCATACCCTTATGAATAATAACATACCATTATGAATAGTAATATGACTCTTATGAATGGTATCCATACCATTGAGTATATAAATGAATTTAGGCACCTTAAAAATGAAGATAAAAATTTTAAGTGTTTATATTTTTTGATTAAATAACGATTTAAATTAAATATTTAATTAATAATATTTAGAAACTTATTTCGGAAAAATGGAAATTATTTTTGGATTCTACACATCAAAAAATGGTTAGGATGAATTTTTGGGATTTTTCTGAAATACTTCAATTTTTTATGAATAGTATAATTCAATAATTCACAATAAATACTAAATAATGGATTAATTGAGTAATTGATGATGATCTGATTATGTAAGCCCAATTGATTCAAATTCACATCATAAAATTACTATTATTGTTCATGGAAGACTCTCTATTCCTTGTCTTATGGAGAAATAATAAATTAATGAATTTTATATTAAGAAAACTCCTCTCTCCTCCACTATAAAAACCTCCTTCACTCCCTCTTCTCTTCACTCCTCTCAAGCCTTGTTCCTTGCCAATATTCTTCCCAAATCTCTCCCCAAGATCCTCCCCCATGTTCAAAATCTCCTATCCTCTTCAAAATACCAAAACCACTCCCCTTAAGAGGTTCACAAAGGAGGAAGTCTCAAGAGGTAAACTCCTCTTTCCAATTCCTTCATTTATTTTAAGTTCTTTTTATTTTGTTTCTTTCCTCACCTCCCTTCACCCAAATATTATGATAACTCCAATAACATAAATGTACTGGAATGGTTTTATTATAATGTTATATTTAATTATCTTCTCTCCTTTCCCCACCCTTTATTTGGAAGAAATAAAAGCATCGTTTGAGATGTGCTAATTTAGCACATTCAAGGACAATGGTTTATCAATTTCTATTATAATTTTTAATTCTGGTCATGAAACCATTTTTGTTATGGTTGAACCAGATTTTTATATATTTAATATATAATATTTTCAGTTCTTTAATACTTTTGTAAAATTGGTATTAAGTTATAAATAAAAACATGTTCATTGTAATCAAACCCACCGTTTAACCAAAACGGTTATCACTACAGTTATATAGATGTAATAATTAGACCACAATCTAAGTAACAAAATTAAATTTAAAACCATGTAATATCCTTTAAGTTCACTAATGGCATATAACTTCATTTCTGGACAACCACTTCCATCATTCATATTTATCCGAACTTGAATATAAGTGAGCCGATATTTTAAAAACAAGTAATCAAACGAGATCGAACAGTGAAATTGAACAGTAAAACTAATCAAAAAGGCCTTGAATGAACTAAAAAAATTATAATAAATCATTTAAATATAGTACAGGTTCTGAAATTATTAATTAAAAATCCTAATTTTTTTATTCAGGTCTTTAATAACAATTCAAGAACACCTTCAAGCAAAAGGTAACGGATCCTCTCTCTCACTTTTGTTCAAGAGTCTCCCATATGTTGTGGTCTTTTATTTTTAATTCCTAATTATGGGGTATGTTTTTTCACCTCCCCGATAATTCCCTTGTGACATATAAATAATTTAATACCCCTTTACCTCTCATTAAGCCCTCGCAATAACACTCGCTACCATGCCAAAATGTTTGTAAAGGGTTTCTCATCTCACTTTCATTTTTGTGAGATTTTCATTGTTCGCCACTTATTTCTTGTATGTGGTATATGTGTACTGTAATTTGTTTTATAATAAAATTATTATCTTTATATTCATGTAATTAGATGATTCATTTTAGGGTTATTATGTTCTGTTCAAATGATTCGACCGATTACATTGTGGTAAGATACTTTGTCTCAACTACTATTTTGTTCTCACTAACTTTTTATTGTGCACCTAATAATCCTTAAGTGGTGTACCTACTGCCCATTTGAGATCACTTTTCATTTTAAAATAATATTTATATTAAATATTCATAATCTCATATCATGGATATGTTTTTTGCCTAAACTGTATACCATTTTACAAACATTGTTTATTTGGAAAGTTATTTTAAATATGGAAATATTGATGAATCCTTATACACTACTATATACGGATATTGAAAAGGAATATTTCACTTGTATTTAATCAATTTATAAATAATTATTTGGAAATGAAGTGGTGGTGGGGCCTGCTATATCCCCTCGATGCATCGGTAGGTCTCATATGACAAATCATTTTGGCAACGACCACTTCGAGTTTGTTTCCAAAAAATGAGACGAGTTTCTACCCATAAAACTAAACCATTTTAATGGTATTATGGTTTCATGTTCCAGATACATGAAAACCTAATAATAAGATTTTTATTTATTCATTATTATTTATTACTATCCATAAGGTTTTCACTTTGACAAAATCTATGGATGCAGTTTCGTTATCAGTTTATTAATGGTTTGAGTTTTTCATCTGTTCACCATGCCATATTGATTATGTCAGATTGATTATGATTCACTTATTATTGTATTCAAGCTTCCTCTATTACTAACACCTATTGAGTGTTTGATCTCACCCCTTTCATTGTTTACTTTCAACAGGTGACAAAGAGGAGATCATTTATTGAGTTATTGTGGATGAAGTTTTTAGTTTTCATTATGTATTGTATTTTGTAAAATTTTCCAATGTAATTTGAGTAACATCTATGTATCTAGTTTCTTCAAGACTACTAAACAAATCCTTCTTTTGCGAATTTCATTCCTTCTAACCATTCCAATATCACAAGTAATGCACTGTCTCCAGCCTAGAGGGGTCGGGGTGTTACAGTTTGTATCAGGGGAAGTTTAGAAGAAAACATGGAAACTTGAGTAGGAAATGTATATTAGGAGAAAAATCTCTAAGGTAATATTTGAGGATAAATGTGAAATAACCTCCTGGTATTTTGGTAACTAATATATTATGTGGATCTTTTAAGCAATACGTCCATGTCTGGATACGACCAGGTAGAGGTGGATCTGGAACAGATGTATCTAGGGGTAAAACCCAAAAACACTGCTTTGAGATAGACTCAAACGGGAACTGGTGCAAGACAATAGGCATTTCTTCACTCTTGGTTATGACACTCCCGGTGGATATGATTAAGATAATTCACATTTTCTTTACAAGCCTTTGTGAAGGAGTTTATGTAATTTTTTCCTCAGAGAAACCATATTTATAAGATTATATATGCATAGAATTTCAATCTATGTTGAGTGATTTTATATTTGAGATTCATAAACTAATCTAGTGTATCCCATTATTTAGAAATGGAGTCTAATGGAAGGATGTGAATCAGTACTCATGGGAAATGTAGGGATCTCTCTACTGATCAAGTCAACATAGTCAATGTTGGAGTAGATCAGATCATGACCATATTGGGACAACTTACTCACGTTGTAATGAATAACTATTCCACACCTGTGTTGGATCGTTTCATGCAGTAGAAACCCCTATCTTTTAGCGGGGATACTAACCCAGTGGTTGTTGTGCAATGGATCAAGTCCCTTGTAAAGATATTCATGGCATTAAGATGCAATGAAAATGAGAAGGCAGTACCGGTATTATATTTTCTCAAGGGTGATGCTGATCAATGGTGGTTCTTGATTCAGAATACCATGGAGTAAGATAAAATAGAAGATATGGAATGGAATATTTTAATGAAATATTCTTTGAAAAATATTTCTGTCATGAGAAACGAACTGAAATGAAGAGTAAATTACTTAGCTTAAAGAAAAAGGAAGAAGGAAGTGTTATAGATTATGAGGATACTTTCACATGGCTGGATAGGTATGTCGTAGATTACGTTCGTGACTCGGCAGACAAGATTGATCATTTCATTGAAGGTATTAAGCCAAGTCTTCTAAGGGCACTAGATTCTCAATCATTTTCATCATATGATGAAATGGTATCAAGTTCCATCAAAACAGAGAAAGAATTTTCTAGATAAAATATTTTCAAAGGAAACCATGATAAGAAGCGGTACTCTGATAACAAAGGAAAAGGAGAATCACCAATGAAAATCAAGGGAACAAAGCTATTCGCATTATGTGATAACTGTTGAAAGAATCATCTCGGGAAAGGCATGAAAGGCATGGGAGTCTGCTATAATTGCACAGAAAAGGGTCATCAATATGATAAGTGCAAAAGGAAGAAACAATTCAATGATATTCATTGCTACAATTGCAGAGATATGGGACACTATGAAAATGAGTGTCCTAAGAACCAAGAAAACCTGCCTTAGAAAAAGCCAAGAGTACAAGGGAGAGCCTATGTGATTACAATCGTGGAGGTTGAAATTCTTAATGATGTGGTGGCAGGTACTTTAATTGTTTCCTCAAAAATAGACAACACTTTATTGGATTCTGGATCTCTCATTCATTTATATCTTCTCAGATATATAGGAAAATTAGATATGTCCAATTTGATTTAATAAAGGATTTTTCAGTCAAAAATCCCAGGGGATGCATCATTGCAATAAAGGCACGTCGACTAGTCCCCCTCTAGAGACTAAAACATGATTTAGTTTATAACCTTATCACCATACCAATGAATGAATTTGATATAATTCTTGGTATGGATTTGTAGTAAAATTATGATGTGGAGATTTATTGTAATAAGATGGAAGTTACAATTTCTGAAAATGGTGTATAATCCCTTGTCTTTAGGGAAGAAAATTCGCCACCTGATTCTTATCTAGAACCACCCCTAGTAGCTATACTGAATGAAATAGATGGAGAGGAAGATAAACCAATATCTATTGGTGAGGAAATAAATATTCAAATTAATGATGTGCACATAGTGCAAAAGTACATTGATGTATTTCCATATGATTTACCTGGACATCCTCTGGAGCGGGAAGTTGAGTTCTCTATTGATTTAATTCCTACTGTAAGACCTATATCAAAGAATCCCTATAGAATGGCAATTGTGTAATTTGTAGATCTCAAGAAACAAATAGAGGATTTGAGTGAAAAATTATCTATTCTACCTAGTGTTTATCCATGGAGAGCCCATGTCCCCATTATCAAGAAGAAAGATGGATCCATGAGGCTTTGCATTGATTACAGGGAAATCAATGCTATTATAATAAATGATAAGTATCCTCTACCCCGGATTGATGATTTATTTGATCAACTTCATGAAGTTAAATACTTTTCGAATATTGACCTTCGATCTGGATATCATTAGTTGTGTGTGAGGAAGGAAGATATTCCTAAGACTGCATTTCGGACCAGGTATGGGCATTACGAGTTTACAGTGATACCTTTTGGACTAAAAATTTCACCCTCGGTTTTCATGGATTTAATGAATAGAGTTTTCAAGGAATATCTTGACAAATTTATTGTGGTATTCATCGATGGTATCCTCGAATACTCAAAAATCTATGAAGACCATGAGAATCACTTGGGGGTTATTCTGAGAACTCTTAGAAGAAATAAATTATATGGGAAGTTTTGCAAGTGCGATTTACGGCTTCAATATGTTTCTTTTCTAGGACATATTATCTCTAAAGATGGAATCCTAGTTGATCCTACAAATACAAAGGAAATCCAAGAATGGACCACACCAACACACATAACTGAGGTATGCAGTTTTATTGGCCTAGAAGGTTAATATCGGTGTTTTGTTTAGAATTTTTTCCGACTGGATAACCCGCTCACCAAGATCACACATAAAGGATTTAAGTTTTTGTGTACAAAATAATGTATAGAATGCTTAGAATAATTTAATAGAAGATTGGACAATGCTCTAATTTTTACTCTTCCATCTAGAATTGATGGATTTTTAATATACAGTGATGCATCAAAGAATGGAATGGGTTGCATCCTTATGAAAAATGATAAAGTTATGCTTATGCATCAAGACAGTTTAAGTCTCATGAGAAAAATTATCCAACTCATGATCTTGAGTTAGCAGCCATAATCTTTGCTATGAAAATATGGAGGCATTATCTCTACAAAGATAGTTGTGAGATTTATATGGACCACAAGAGTTTGAAATACATTTTCACACAAAAAGAACTCAATATGAGGCACATAAGATAGCTCGAGTAACTCAAAGATTAGGATTTTTCAATACACTACCACCCAAGAAGGGAAAATAAGGTGGCAGATGCATTAAGAAGGAAATATCATGGCCATCTGACACAATTAAGGATTGAAAGAGATCCTATATTCATGGACCTACTGAAGATGGATATAGTAATTGATAAAGAAGGGTAAACATTGCTCCTATTTCAAATGATTTCTAAACCATATTTACTAGAGAATATAAAAATCTCTCAATCTGATGATGAGAATCTACATAAGAAAATTAATGCAGTTAAGGATGGGAGACTGGCTGACTTCGTTTATGAAGAAGGAGTTCTGAAATTTGGGAAGAGGTTATGCATTCCATCAATACCTGGGATAAAAAGGTAACTATTAGATAATGAACATAGCTCAAATTTCTCTATACACCCAGGTAGAACCAAGATTTATAGAGATCTGAAAGAATATTTTTGGTGGGATTATATAAAGCAGGAAATTTCGGACTATGTGTCAAGATATCCAGTTTGTCAACAAGTGAATTTAAGGAGAAAACATCTCAATGGAGTGATGCAACCTTTACCTATTCCTATGTGGAAGTGGGATAACATTACGATGGATTTTTCACCAGACTACCAAGGACACCTAGAAGGAATGATGCAATATGGTTAATTGTTGATCGACTCACAAAATCAACACATTGCCTTCCATTAAGAGAGGATTTTTCACTTGAGCGCTTGGAAAGAATTTATATTAATGAAGTTATAAGACTTCATGGTGCACCTTTATCGATTGTGTCTGATCGAGATCCCTGGTTTACATCAAAATTCTAGAAAAGTCTCTAGAAGGCTTTGAATACTGAGCTTCATATGAGTATTGCTTATTACCCCCAAACTGATGGACAGTCTGAAAGGACTATTCAAACTCTAAAATACATGCTAAGGTCATGATCTCTTGACTTCCAAGGTATGTGGGATCAATACTTGCCTTTGGTGGAATTTTCCTACAACAATAGTATCCTCTCTAGTATTCAAATGACTCCATATGAAGCATTATATGGAAAGGGTTGTCGAACTCCAACTTGTTGGGATGAAGTTGGTGAGAGGAAACTTATAGGCCCAAAACTTATTGAAGAGACCAAGACAAAGGTGAAGACAATCGAAGCCCATATTAAAGCATCCCAAAGTAGGTAGAAGAGTTATGCTAACAATCAGAGAAAGGATTTAAAATTCTAGGTGGTAGATCATGTATTTCTGAAAGTATCTCCATGGAATGGTGTCTTAAGGTTTGGTAAGAAAGATAAACGGTGCCCCAAGTATATCACACCATTTGAGATTCTGGAAAGAATCGGAGTAGTAGATTATTGTTTAGTAATGCCGCAAAATCTCTTCAAAGTCCATGATGTGTTCCATGTGTCAATTTTGAAGAAATACATGCTAGACCCAACACATGTACTCACCTATGATGAAATTGAACTAGAACCTAATTTTTCATACTGTGAAAAGCTTATTGGGATTCTTGACACAAGGGAGCAGGTATTGAGAAATCGGACAACTCATCTAGTAAAGGTTCTTTGGAGGATCCAGAATATAGAGGAAGAAACGAGGGAACTAGAGGATTTCAGGAAAAAGAACCACCCACATTTTTTGGTGGGACTCATATATAAAATTTGGAGGAAAAAATTTCCGTAGGAGGGAATAATATATCACCCCAAACACTTCATGTTATGTTTATCTTAAATACATTCTAGTTATAGTTATATTTAATGAATCACTGAGCCTCTACAGAAAAAAACATGGTTACTTATAGGAGATATCCATAACCTATCCAAGTAAACCTAATTTTGTCACTTCTATGATGGGAATTTTGAAAATCTGATATAGGTGGTTGCAATCAGTAAGTTATTTGGAGTCGGATAAGAAAAAATCAATTTTCGGTGAATAGTAACATACCCTTATGAATAGAAACCGATCCTTATGAATATTAACTTGCCTTTATGAATAGTAATATGACTCTTATGAATGGTATTCATACCATTGAGTGTATAAATGATTTTAGGCACCTTAAAAATGAAGATGAAAATTTTAAGTGTTTATATTTTTCGATTAAATAATGATTTTAATTAAATATTTAATTAATCATATATAGAAAATTATATTTGAAAAATGGACTTCATTTTTGGATTATATAGTTTAAAAAATGGTTAGGATGAATTTTTGGGATTTTTCTGAAATACATGAATTTTTGATGAATAGTAAAATCTGATAACTCACAATAAATGCTAAATAATGGATTAGTTGATTCATTGATGATGATCTACTAATTTAAGACCAATTTATTTGGATTCACATGATAAAATTACTATTTTTTGTCATGGAAGACTCAATATTCCTTGTCTTATGGAGAAATAATAAATTATTGAATTTTATATTAAGAAAACTCCTCTCTCGTCCACTATAAAAACGCCACTTCACTCCCTCTTCTCTTCACTCCTATCAAACCTTTTTCCTTACCAATATTCCACCAGAATCTCTCCCCAAGATCCTCTGCCACATCTAAAACCTCCTATCCTCTTGAAAATAAAAAAAAACCTCTCCCCTTAAGAGGTTCTCAAAGGAGGAATTCTCAAGAGGTAAACTCCTCTTTCAAATTCCTTCATTTCTTTTAAGTTCTTTCCATTTTGTTTCTTTCCTAAACTCCCTTCACCCACATATTATGATAACTCTAGTAAAATACATGTAATGGAATGGTTTTATTCTAACGGGATATTTCATTATCTTCTCTCCTTTCCCCACCAATTATTTGGAAGAAATGAAAGCACTGTTTGAGATGTGTTAATTTAGCACATTCAAGGACAACGGTTTGTCAATTTATATTATAATATTTAATTATGGTGATGAAACCATTTGTTTTATGGTTGAATAATATTATTATATATTTAATGTATCCTATTTTTTGTTTTATAATCCTTTTTTACCAATGGTATTATGTTATAAAGAAAAACATGTTCATTGTAATCAAACCCACCGTTTAACCAAAACCGTTGTCACTAAGGTTATATATATGTAATAATTCAACCTCACTCTATGTAACCAAATTAAATTTAAAACCATGTAATCTCCTAGAAGTTCACTAATGGAATATAACTTCATTTCTGGACAACCACTTCATTCTTTCATATTTATCTGAACTTGAATATAAGTGAACCGATCATTTAAAAACAAGTAATCAAACGAGCCCGAACAATGAAATTGGACATTATAACTAATAAAAAAGACCTTTAATGAGCTAAAAAGGGTTATAATAAATCATTTACATATATTAGAGGTTCTGGAATTATGAATTAATAAGCCTAATTTTTTTATTCAGGTCTTTAATAACAAGTCAAGAACACCTTCAAGCATAAGGTAAGGGATCCTCTCTCCCACTTTGGTTCATGAATCTCCCCTATGTTGTGCTCTTTTATTTTTAATTCCAAATGTTGGGGTATGTTTTCGCACCTCCCCCATAATTCCCTTGTGACATATAAATAATGGAATAACCATTTACCTCTCATTAATCCCTCGCAATAACACTCTCTACCATGCTAAAATGTCTGTAAAGGGTTTCTCATCTTAGTTTCATTTTTGTGAGATTTTCATTGTTCGCCACTTATTTCTTGTATGTGGTATATTTCTACTATCATTTGATATATAATGAAATTATTCTCTTTATATTCATGTAATTCGATGATTCATTTTAGGGTTATTATATTCTGGTCAAATGATCCGACCGATTACATTGTGGTAAGAGACTTTGTCTCAACTACTATTTTTTTCTAACTCACTTTTTATTGTGCACCTAATAATACTTAAGTGGTGTACCTACTGCCCATTTGAGATCACTTTTCATTTTAAAATTATATTTATATTAAATATCCCTAATCTCATGTCATGGATATGTTTTTTGCCTAAACCGTATACCATTTTACATATGGTGTTTATTTGGAAAGTTATTTTAATTATGGAAATATTAATTAATCAATGTATAAAGAATGATTTGGAAATGAAGTGGTCGGTGGGGCCTGCTATATCCCCTCGATTCATCGGTGGGTCTCATGTGACAAATCAGTTTGGCGACGACCCCTTCGAGTTTGTTTCCAAAAAATGAGATGGGTTTCTAAGCATAGAACTAAACCGTTTTAATGGTATTATGGTTTCATGTTCTAGATACATGAAATCCAAATAATAAGAATTTTATTTATTCATTGTCAGTTATTACTATCCATGAGGTTTTCACTATGAAAAAATCTAAGGATGCAGTTTCATTCTCAGTTTATTAATGGTGTGAGTTTTTCATCTATTCACCATACCATATTGATTATGTCAGATTGATTACGATTCACTTATTATTGTATTCATGTTTCCTCTATTTGTAACCCTTACTAAGCATTTTATCTCACCCCTTTCATTGTTTACTTTCAACAGGTGACAAAGAGGAGATCATTTATTGAGTTCTTGTGGATGCAGTTTTAATTTTCGTTATGTATTGTATTTTGTAAACTTTTCCAATGTAATTTGAGTAACATCTATGTATCTAGTGTTGTACCCCACACTCTTTGCTTTTCATGATCACAATCACTTTAATATTTGTCTAACATTGTTTTTAAGTGTTGTGGATGATAGGCAAGAGATTTCCAAAGGAATGGCCCAAGAAAGCATCTCAAGTGGACTGAAACACAGTCCACCGGCCAACCGGTGTGATAGCACCGGCCAGCCAGTGGACCTGGCAGAGGCATTGCCCACTGCCAGGCTCCACCGGTCAGCCGGTGGCTGGACCACCGGCCAGCCGGTGGCATCCAGCAAATAGTGTTTGCTACTGTCTTGCCACCGGCCAGCCGGTGGCTCCTCCACCGGTCAGCCGGTGGCACCTGGACCAGAATTCTCCTCCTCTGCCAAGGCACCGGCCAGCCGGTGGCCCTGCACCGGCCAGCCGGTAGCCCAGTCAAACTAGCCGTTGGGTTTGACCAGTCAACCCTCTTTTGGCCTCCAACGGCTCCGAAGACCTCTCCAACGGCTCCGAAGCCTCCCCAAGGGTTCCATGCCTATAAATAAAGGCCAAGGAAGCCCCTGACATCTACCAGAACACTTGTGAAGCCAACGTACACAATTCTCATCATTTGGCCAACCTCCGGCGACTTCCTTCAAAGGAACCTCAAGCGCTCCAACAACTTCCACATCCAAGGAGCTCCTCCAAAGAAGCTTGGAAGCGGCCTACAACATCTCCAATCAATCAAAGGCGCCCAAGACTTCTCCAAATACGGTTTTTATTGTTTATTTTATTTTGAGCTTAAATTTGAGTTTGTGCCTACAAACTCCCAATTTTCTCATCTCCTCTTTCCTTTGGGTTTCACACCACCACTAAGGTGTGAAAAGGTTGCCAAGCTTTCCTTTAAATAGCTTGAGACATAGGTGAGCTATCCTTCACCTGTAAGAAGGATAGTGGGTTCTTGCTAAACCAATTAAAAGCAAGTGGGTTCTTGCTAAACCACAAAAAGCAAGCTGTAATAGGTCCTAGTGCTACCTCAAAGCCTAGTGGGTTTCTTGCTAAAACCATTGAAAAGCAAGCGGTAGGAATCTCTCAACGGTTGAGTTGGGAGCGGAGACGTAGGCCGGGATTTGGCCGAACTCCGTTATCAATTTCTTGTGTGATTGCCTTCTTTATTTCCGCTGCATTACATACTTTGATTTTTATTTGTTAATCAATTTTTTAAAAGGCAATTCATCCCCCCTCTTGCCTTCATTCCCCGTTTTTTCCGACCCATCATTTGGTATCAGAGGGACGTATTTGAATAATTCCCTAACCGGTTTCAAATTAAAGATCCTATTTTTTTTTTGATGGCTTCTACCGCTTCTTCCTCTCAATCCCCCGAAGGACATTCTTTGGATCGTGCTCCATTCTTTGATGGAGCCGATTATTCTTTTTGGAAAACCCGCATGTCAACTTTCCTTAAAAGCATTGGTTATCCAATTTTTAGAATTGTTATGCATGGTTTTACCCTCTCCTCTCCCGATGAGTCTAAATGGACCCCCAATGACATTGCAAATTTTGAGCTTGATGGCAAAGCCATGAACGCTCTTCATTGTGGTCTTGATCGTTATGTTTTTGATTGTATTTCTTCTTGCACATCTTCTCATGATATTTGGAAGCTTTTAGAACTAACCTATGAAGGTACTAGCGAGGCTCCAAAGCAAGAACCCGCTCAAAAGCTAGAACCCGATGCAAAATCCGTACCCGTTTTCCCACCTCACAAGAAAAGGGCCAAAAAGGAGAAGAAGAAGGCTTCAAAGGCAACATGGAGTGATAGCTCCACCTCTTCATTCTCCTCCTTCTCCTCGAGCGACCAAGGTAAAAAATGCCTAATGGCAAAACATGAGGTATCTTCCTCCTCTTCCTCCTCTTCATCCTATAGTTCTTCAAATTCTTTCAATCATTTGTCTTATGAGGAACTCTCACATGCTAGAGACCAATTAGAAAATGGTTTTCATGAGCTTTCATCAAAATTTGTCGCTTTGAAAAAGAATTTCAAAAAGCTTTCCTCCGAAAAAGACCAACTTCTCAAAGAGAAGGAGGAACTCACCCTCAAAATCAAAAATTTTCCAAATGTTGATTCTATGGAATCAACCATCAAAGACCTTAGAGAATCCCTAGCCAAGTTCACTCAAGGTGAACAAAATCTGACCAAACTCTTAGGTTCCCAACGCATTTCCCGAACCACTCAAGGACTTGGCTACACCAACCAAGCTTCCTCCTCCCATGCTCCCACTGTTTTTGTAAGGGGGAGCTCTTGTTTTAAATTTTGTAACTATTGCAAAAAATCCAGGCACCTCATATATGAATGTAATTGTAAGAACGCCCGGTATGGTAGGCCCAAATCGATTTTTTATTCCGATGAATTCTATAGGAGAAGACCCGCTACAAGGCAAGTGTGGATTGAAAAATCCCTCTTAGCGAGTCTCTCCGGGCCTAAAATTATCTCTTTTCAAAATCCCTCTCCCCGGTGACTTTTTGTCTTTATTTAGGGGGAGTTAGGTTCTTTTAAGCCTTTTTGTGATTTAAAAATTTTCATTCAAAATTCTCTTTTCAAATTTTCAATTCAAAATTTTCGATTCAAACTTTCAATTTCAACTCTTGGTTTCAAAATTTTCAATTCAAAATTTTCTATTCAATTTTTGATTCAAAACTTTCAATTCACACTGTTATTCAATTTTCATTTCAAAATTTTCCACAATTGATATCATTTTCAATTGATTTAAAATCTCGTTTTTCATCGTATCCCTCAATCAAGTTTTATGCCCCATTCTATTTTGATAATCACAAAGGGGGAGAATTTCTTGATTGATTGGGGGAGAAACCTTTTCTATCATGCTTTGATTTATTTTCAAATTATCCTTTAATAATTCCTTTCAATTTCAGTTTTTACATTGCTTAGATAAGTGATTGTGATCATCAAAATAGGGGGAGATTGTTGTACCCCACACTCTTTGCTTTTCATGATCACAATCACTTTAATATTTGTCTAACATTGTTTTTAAGTGTTGTGGATGATAGGAAAGAGATTGCCAAAGGAATGGCCCAAGAAAGCATCTCAAGTGGACTGAAACACAGTCCACCGGCCAACCGGTGTGATAGCACCGGCCAGCCGGTGGACCTGGCAGAGGCATTGCCCACTGCCAGGCTCCACCGGTCAGCCGGTGGCTGGACCACCGGCCAGCCGGTGGAATCCAGCAAATAGTGTTTGCTACTGTCTTGCCACCGGCCAGCCGGTGGCTCCTCCACCGGTCAGCCGGTGGCACCTGGACCAGAATTCTCCTCCTCTGCCAAGGCACCGGCCAGCCGGTGGCCCTGCACCGGCCAGCCGGTAGCCCAGTCAAACTAGCCGTTGGGTTTGACCAGTCAACCCTCTTTTGGCCTCCAACGGCTCCGAAGACCTCTCCAACGGCTCCGAAGCCTCCCCAAGGGTTCCATGCCTATAAATAAAGGCCAAGGAAGCCCCGGACATCTACCGGAACACTTGTGAAGCCAACGTACACAATTCTCATCATTTGGCCAACCTCCGGCGACTTCCTTCAAAGGAACCTCAAGCGCTCCAACAACTTCCACATCCAAGGAGCTCCTCCAAAGAAGCTTGGAAGCGGCCTACAACATCTCCAATCAATCAAAGGCGCCCAAGACTTCTCCAAATACGGTTTTTATTGTTTATTTTATTTTGAGCTTAAATTTGAGTTTGTGCCTACAAACTCCCAATTTTCTCATCTCCTCTTTCCTTTGGGTTTCACACCACCACTAAGGTGTGAAAAGGTTGCCAAGCTTTCCTTTAAATAGCTTGAGACATAGGTGAGCTATCCTTCACCTGTAAGAAGGATAGTGGGTTCTTGCTAAACCAATTAAAAGCAAGTGGGTTCTTGCTAAACCACAAAAAACAAGCTGTAATAGGTCCTAGTGCTACCTCAAAGCCTAGTGGGTTTCTTGCTAAAACCATTGAAAAGCAAGCGGTAGGAATCTCTCAACGGTTGAGTTGGGAGCGGAGACGTAGGCCGGGATTTGGCCGAACTCCGTTATCAATTTCTTGTGTGATTGCCTTCTTTATTTCCGCTGCATTACATACTTTGATTTTTATTTGTTAATCAATTTTTTAAAAGGCAATTCATCCCCCCTCTTGCCTTCATTCCCCGTTTTTTCCGACCCATCATCTAGTTTATTCAAGACTACTAAAAAGATTTTTCCTTCTGTATTTTCATTCCTTCTAACCATTCCAATATCATATGTAATGCACCGGCTCTAGCCTAGAGGGATCGGGGTGTTACACTAATCTTGTACTTATACCATTGGTAAGGTAAAATATTGGGTTTCATCATAGTACTAGGTTACCTAATACCTTATTTAAATATAAAAAAACTAGTTTGAGTATTATTCATAATTAAAATAGGGAAATTAATTGATTCAGTAATATGAAACCTCTCAAACTATAAAAAATGGCCATGAAATATAAAAATGAGAATAAGTGGAATTGAAAAATAGGGTAGAGGCAATCCAAAAAAAGAAAATAAATTATAAATAATCCATAAAAACACTCAGCCTTACAACCCCATCACTTGTAACATAAATAAATAATCAATCATGCTAGACATGATGAAAATGAGTAGCATGAATACCAAAAGATGAATGGATATGGAGAAACATTGTTGTAGGGATCCTCAGTCACACACCTGTCATCTAGAAGTAGTTTATGTCTCCCCTCTAGATCCTAGATTATCCCAAGGTACAGCCATGGTTTTGTATGTATAGTATTTTGCATCAAAATCTCAGTGCCATCGCATAAAAATTCACACTTTTTGATGGGTTCACGACATGTATTTTTTACATGGCAGGAAATGAGCGGCAACAACTTGTCTATAGAGATATCTCATAATGATATCATGTTGTATATTTTTTACATAGAAGGAAATACATTCGAATTTTTCATTGTTAAAAGGTACCATAATATTCGGAGTAACTATGTATCTAAATAATGAATGAAACCCATGTTTTGAATTAATTTAACGATGTGAAAACATCTTTATCCCAGTTCATGGATCTTCTCCAACTCCTCATTTATTTATATTACATCTTTAATATTTCCATGTAAATCTATGATTCCATGCATTAGAGCATAAAGTGTATTTTAGTTCCAATATTCTTTTATTTTCTTAATTTTCAAAATATTGGTAGTGTCATACCGAAAATCTCAAAACAAGTCCAAATATTGGAAATAATATCAACTAAATTAGATAAATCAGTGCATTAAAACACCTTAAAACATATGGATGAAATAAAAATGTCATGAATTCTTAATTATATGTATTTTTTTCAATGGGTTATTATAGGATGGCATGATTAAATTTTTATGAAACCTATTTCCTTTTCACAGTTTATGATATGATAAAATTATTAATGTTTTATGATTTGGTGAAAGAAATATATATAGTTCTCATTATGGGACTGGTGGAAATTAAATTATATGTTCCTATAATTTATTTGGAAATGATGGTGAAGTTTAGAAACTCTTAACAGATGATAGAGTTAATAAAATCATAAGAGATGATAGAGTAAACTTGATACAAGTTACACCTAAGAGAACAACATTTTGGGAGTTATTAAAGATATTAAAAGAAACCAGATGATTATATATCCCATATTCAAAGACTCTCAATCTATATACTTATATTTATAGTATTCTAATGATATATATTAAATGTTTTACACAAATGAATAAATTTTTATGCATTTAATAATTTGTTTTATTTAACAGGTATTAGAGGAGGTTTTTATTACTTATGGAGATTAACATTAGATATTTTCTTTGAAACCCCATGGGTTAATTGTATGTCTAAGATAACATCCAGAAGATTTGGTAATATATAGATTGTGTGATTTTCCTAGAATATACATCCATGTCATGTCACTAGTAGGTTGACAGTCTATAGATAGATGCACCTAGGAGTAAAAACTATAAAAGGGGAGGATTTGTTATTAAGACAATCATTCCCGGTGTATGATGAGTGGGAATAAGACTACACACCATGTTATACAAGCTCTAGGGACATGTTTGGGTTAATTAACATTTTTTTAGGAACCATTATGAAGTATTTTAATAGATAATGACCATAAATGACCATGGACAAACCTCGGGTTTCATATATTGAAAATAATTATGCACAATTTATACATACTATGTTTTATTTTTCATTATTACATGATTACTCAATATGAATATTATTTCACACACTATTCATTTTTATCTTGGTTAATGGATTGACCTAGAAGGAATCATGTTAACATTGATTGTTATGGGAATAAAATGAGTTTCCTAATGATAAGACTAATTAAATAGGTGCTAGGATGTGAAATATCATGTCTATTCTCACAAATATATTTCAATATATGAATAGAAACATGAATTATATTGATCTCCAAAATGGAAAAAGGAAGGAACAAATCTATATTTGTTTATTTTATGTTCTAACATACACCATCCTTTAGTGGTTCCAAAGATCTAATAATTTATGATAAATAGACGAGTACCACATAATAGATATATTACATCCTCTAGTGTTCGGAACAAGAAAATTTATCTTGATATTATATCATTTGGAAGGTCAAGTAGATAAATTTTGGACTCTTATCACGAATACAAAGGAAAGATGATGAAATTGGATTTATGACATGGGAAGAGTTTAAGAAGGTATTTTCAATATTTATTTTCCCCAGACTCTTCAAAAAAAGTGGAGGGAATTCCTGGAACAAAAAAATAATGATGATGAATCCATCAGTGCCTAGGAGGAAAAAATATCATAACACTCCCATTTTATGATTTATGTTTTATCATTGAAACTAAAATAAAAAATTGATAGGTTATTTATTGGATTGAGACAAAGTCTCAAAATGTAATTAAATTTAGGAGATATTAGTAGTTGTAAAAAATATTTTTCTATGCTCTCAAGATGGAAATGGAAATATGAGACTCTCGGTGTTCTCATTGTTTTGGGGAAAAATAGTGAAAGAAAAATTTTTAATGAAATAGAAATAACAAAACCCATAGTTGAAGTAAATTGATTCTTCCTTTATGATAGAAGTGTAGATGGAAGCATGAAAGAAATGTATACAAGGGGTCTGATAAATACTATAAGTTCATAAAAAGTCCATCATTTAAAAGAATGAAAATGTGATGTGAAGAGGTTATTCAATGAAATAAATGATTATAATTATCAATAGAATGTTCCTCTAAAACTAGAACTCTACAATAGTATGGAGTATAAATATTACAAAATTTAGTGCAAGAATATAAGGTCTATGGATAGAAATTTTTTTTAGAAACATCATAAGCCAATGTATTAAGAGAAATCCCATGTAATAACAACTACTAAAGTGGGTCACAAGAACAAAGTTGTTTAATATATACTTTCCATCCACTCAAGAATTGATAATTCATTATTTTATTCTTGATAAACTAACTATTGTATACCTAATTAATTTTATAAGTGTATCATTTCTCCATGATAATAATTATATATTGAGTCAAAGAGAAAAACTATTAATGGAATGATTATTGAATATAAATTCCATATCTCTTCTCTGATAGACTATTTTTGGAATATAATCCACGTAAATCTTATGATTTTCCATTTAGTTGAATTTCATTTGATTTTGGGAATGGATCGTATCCCTAAATATAGATAACATATAATATTTTATGTATATAAGTCCATATTTGATATTTTGAATCAACCTATGATCATTATTCAGTGTGAGTATGAATATGAACTTACAATGGAATTTACTTACATGGTTCTAGACTATGCCTCCCTCAATTGAATACACATGAGGGAAATAATATTAGTCTTGATTTAGAGTTGGAAGAAATAATTTCTTCATTGGTGATATAGATAAGTTATCTATATAGTGAAATATTGTATATATATACTAATAAAAAATCTTGAAGTATATATTCACATATAAGTATTTGAATATGTACTGAAAAATAAGGTTACATTTGATCAAATATATTCACTTCTCAATACATTACCACCCTTGGAAATCAAAAAATGTAGATAATTTTCTAAGTTAGAGTGACCATGATAGTTTTTTATGATGAGGATTGAAATAGATATAATACATATGAATTTTCTAAATATGTATCATGAAATAAAGTGAAAATTGGACAAATCATACCATTTGAAGATGAATGTTCATTGATCCAACCGTTCCAGGATTAAATAAGTGAAGAAGAAGAGTGTGGAAATATATAATAAGTTGAGAAATGTTTTAGAGTTCAATTATGATTGTGATGAAATGAAATTTTTTAATAATTGAATATGTGTCCCTCCAATATAATATTTGATGAAGGACGTATCAGATGAAGATCATAAAACATCATTCCCTCTTTATACTAGAAATAAAAAGATGTATAAAGATCTAAAGGAGTATTTATGGTGGGATGACATGAAAATGGATATTGAAGATTATGTATCTCAGTTCTTGGTATGTCATCAAGTTAAAGAAAATTGAGATAATTATAAGTAGAAATTAAAAACATTACCCATACTAGAATGGTAATGGGAAAACATTATAATTGATTTCGTAATCAGACTCCCAAAAACATTAAATTCAATAATTTTATTTTTGATGTAGAAGATATCCTTATATAATTAGTACATTTTCTTTTCATTAGATAAAATTCATCTCTTGATAAACTTACTTGATTATACATTATGTATGGGTAAATATTTGTTGGAGTATCACTTTTAATTGTATTCGTTCAGTATTTGAGGGGTATATCTATGTTTTGGAGAAGTCTACTATATGATCAGGATACAAAGTTTAGTTTCAGTACTATGTGTCATAATAAAAAAAATGGTCAGTCATAGAGGATCATTAAAACTGTATAAGACATATTTATATCCTTAAATGTGGATTATAAAGGTTGTTGGGATCAATACCTTCATTTGATGGGATTTTCATACCACAATTTGATTCCCTCGAGCATTTTGTCAGCTCTTTATAAAGCCATATATTAAAGGAAGTGCAGATCTACCATATGATAGGATGAAGTCAGAGAGGGAAAGCTATTGGGAACAAATATAAATAAGGAAATGAAAGATAAGTTCATACCCATTCATCATCACACTAGAGTAGGTTATAGTTTAATGAAACATTATACTGAAAATCATTAGTGAGATATAGATTTCAAAGTTGGTGGAAAGATATTCCTATTAATATCTCATTAAAAGTTGTTTATGAATTTTTTTAAAGAAGTTAAAGATAATAACTGAACATATATTTCCATTATATTTCCTTAATTCTGTTATGATGGTAGCTTATAACTTGTCACTTCTTCCAAATCTATCTTAAGTTCATGATGTGTTCTATGTATCTCTCCCGAGGATGTACATAACTGAACCATCACATTTACTAAAATCAGAAGTCATGACACTAGTTAAATATCCATATTACATGGAACAACCAGTGTAGATTCTACATCAATGGTAGAATGTTCTACATCACAAGATCACTCACCAGGTCAATGTTTTTTGGTGAAATCATAAATTTGAAGAAGCTAGGTGGGAACCTAACAATGTAATAAGGAAGAAGTATCCTTAGTTGATTATATCGTAGAAAAATAATTTTGAGGAATAAATTAATATAATGGTGTGGTAGAGAGTATTACTATTAAATTTTAATACATATTTCTCTTTATTTATGATAAATTTCAATGATATATTTCTTTACCCATATCAATTAGTTTAAACAAATGATGATATTTAATTAAAATATTATTTTATAATGTGATATTTATTTTCTAGTCATTAGATTAGTAGGTATGAATGGGAATAAAAAAGTTATGAAGAATTATTTTTAAATATGAATAAAAATAATTTATCGGTTATCTATTGTATAAAAATTAAAATAAAAGCGTTTGAATGTAAATAGATATTTCTATTTCTAAAAAACTATTTTTATGTGAAAAATATTTTTTATCTTAATAAATTATATTAATATATATTGATTAATAATTTAATAAATATATAGGTATTATATTTTAAATATATTATTTTATCATTACAATATTAGTTTTTACTATGCATGGAATAAGAATAAATCTATTTTTATCCTTAAAAATGTTTTATTCTAAACTGGGTTTTGTTTAACATTACACACTTATCTTAAAATTACTTTCCTACAAATATTGAAAATGAATTTTCTAAACTGTAATAAATTTTTATAATCAGCATAATTAATATAATTAATTGTGGTTAACTTAAGTTTTGGTCTTAATGAATAGTAAAAATAGTAAAATTTTGTTACCATAGTAAGGGCTAAAAAGGGTTTACCTAGGGGTCAACCTAATAGATAAGTTTAAAATATAAAAAAATACGATTTAACTTTATTGGATGATGGAATTTATACCTTTTCCTTCTTTTCTTTGATTCTTTGGAATTTTGGATCAATTTAAAGTGATTTACTCTTTAAAACATTTTAATATTTTGAAAAATTCCATGTATGTCCCCTCCCTTCCTTATAAAAGGATACCACTTCTCAAATACTCCATAGATAAAATGAATAATTTATATTTGAAAATACCTTCCTAATATATGTATAAAATACCTACACACATCGAGAGGTCCTGTTTTCAAAACAATACCATCCATTTAAGGCTTAAGGTGTAAGCTAAAGGAAGTTTCTAAACACAGAGGTATAACACTTAACTGAGTACTTAAAATTTTATTTCATATTACACCTTCACTAAATCCATGATATTGTTATAAAATAATTAAAAATTATATTAAATTTAGAAAAAAATTATTATGATAATAGAAAAAACATTTTCTACATCTCTTACATCAAATGGGAATAAAAAGTATCACTCGTGTGTACATGTGGACTACAGCTAAATGTAGTGATATGATTCATTTTTCATCACCATACTTCATGATTTGTAATTATGATATATTTAATATTTACCTATGATATTTATTACAAAAATATGATTCTTACATTATAACCACCCTTAGATGTATCATAAATAATACCTTTCTATATTACATTATAAATAAAAATAATAAAAGGTGATATCAAATTATTAGTTTGAGTAATCAAGGGAGATATTAATATATCATGAGCATATGGGTATGATAACATGAGAAAAACATTTGAAAACCAAACCATGCATACCATAGATCATAAACTTGAGTCATGGAATAAATTTTGGAATTTAATAAGACAATAATCATAAATGAATAAAATAACATGATTAATGAGAACATAATATTTGAATAATACATAAATTTGTGCCATAAAGGTAATAATAGGAAATCATTTCCTTAGTAGATGAGGATCATTAAAAAAAATATCATAGTGGAATGGGTTCACTCCAAAAACAATCATAGTACTTAATGTTTAATCACAAGAATATGATTATAGAAAAGTTACCTTATTGAACTTGGATCAACCCCTATTCCAACACTATTTATCTCATGAGATATAAATATTTATCCAATGAATTGTATGTAGATATAGGTCATACCGATCACATAATAAAAATCACACATACGCATTCCACAAGATAATAAAAAAAATAATTATATAATAACAAATGAAAATAAATAGGATTCATAACACATTTATCTTCATGTAACCTATGAATATAAAGTTCCATCATAACACATTAATCACATAATAACCCATGAAAAAAATGGGTTTCATAAAAATTAACTCTTAACATAACCTCTAGGAAACAAATAAGTTTAAAAAAAAAATATTTTCATCATAAACATAAACTAAATAGAGTAATAATAATGATAGAATCATTGAATCATATCCTCAGTAATGTTTATGTAACATCAACAACTGTCATCTTACATGGAAAATGATTTTGAAAATCAAATCACTTGGAACATTTAATGAGGAAAATAAAATATCCTTGAAAATATAATTTTAAAAATAGAAATTCATAAAACATTTTCAAAATTATTTTATTTGTAAATAAACTTGGGTACTTTTAAAGTAATATTTAAATCATTGATCAGTCATGACAATGTAAAATTCCTTTCATGCTATACACGTTTAAACGAATATTCCTTTCAAATAATCTATATAATTCCAAAGTACCTCATTCATAAAATGAAAAGAATATTTCTTTAAAATAATTTTGTAAAACATTAAAAATGGATAAAAATATCATGAAACAATATTTTTATAGTATTTAATTTTTTTAAAACATTTTTTAGAAATTATTTATATAGAATATTTTCTTTACCAAAGAGAGAAACAAAGACAGTTTTTTTGATTTATTCCGTATATATAGAGATAAAAATGATGGAAAAAATTTTCTATAATGAAATAACTATAGGATAATAAATTCATGATTTTATTGAGAAATAGATCATAGTATTTCATCATAAAAAGAACAGTCATAAAAAACCATGATAAACTATGAGATTATAACATCAAACTCTTACCTATTCGGTAACTTATGAATCATAATCCCCATGAAAGAGGGAAACATAGATGGATATGTATATACAATAATTTTAACTATAATAATCATAAAAAATCATGGTATGTATATAAACGACGCATAATTAAAAAAATTGAATATGGTATATATCTCCTAAAAATAAGTGAGAGACTAGAAATCCCTTACCCAAAGTGTCAATTTTCATGAAACCTAATTGAACCTCTAATATATTAAATATGGTATTATTATAAATCTATTAATTAACCTTAATTGTACATATCATGATATATATTATTTACTTAAGAACTTTTATTACCTATTTTTTCACAATTCATTCATAAAATCATGTTTTGGGTAATGGTTTCTTCTTCCATGTATTTTTTATTTGGTATTTTCTTTACTATTAATTTTATTATCTTTACATAATCTCTATAACATTAAACTTGATATAAATATCATAAATATATTCATTATATATTTATTTCGAGTAATTCATAAAATTTAGTGATAGTAAATGGTATATACCGTTCAAGGAGATAGTAGATCGTATGTATATATTAACACTATTTCCATTTTCTCAATTGATGAAATGAAAGAAATATAAATAATATAGTACCTTTAAAAGATAAATTTTATTATATATATAAGATATTCTAATTAATCCAATCCTTATTACTTTCTGTGTGCAGTGAAAGTAAAGAATGAAACACCTCACTTTGCAAGGTAGTACTCTATCGTGCACATGAGGGACATTATTGCATTCCCATGGAATGAGAATTAGGAAGGTATATATGATATTATAATTTAATATTTATGATAATTTCAAAAAAAATTAAATATATTAAATATACCATTATATCCATTAATGAGAGTTGGTGAAAGAAAATGAAATATATCAGTTAGAGAGGCAGTAGATCCTCGAACACCCGATACACAATTTCATTTCCCATTTGATGTAATAAGTGATTGATATAGGTTAGTTCATTAACATAATAAATTATCAGTATTTGGGAGATAATGAAATTAATATATCAACATATTTATATTATATTTCAAGGATGTGTAAGATGAAATAAAAAAACACATGTTTATGAATTTTATACCTTTCTTAATGAACATAGACCCCTAAGTGGTATCACCACCTCCCTCTCTAGATCACATAGGGTTACTCCTTTGAGTCCTTCTCCTTACACCTCTGATGCATCATGTTGGCTCGGCATCGATGCTCTGGAATCCTACTCGGTGTCGACATGGTCCATTGAAGCTTCAGGTTTGTGATTTTGTGTTGGCATAGTTTGGATCTTGGATCAACAAGCTCTAGTGGTCTGGATCTCGGCATTAGATTACAGTGGCTAGATCTTGGCATGGCTTCAGCATGGCAAGGCTTCATCTTCGGGATCTTAGCTTGGATTTGGAGTGTGTTTCCAAGGCTTGGTGATAGATTCTAGGCTTGGGATCTGGTCTCGGATAGCTCTCATCTTTAGGTGAGTTCCAGTGTGGTTCGGTGTCTAATCCAATTTGATTCATAGGGGAGAGGTTTGGTTTAATTTTGTCTTTCTATTTGTGGTGTTCGGTTGGTGTTCGTTCAGCAATGTCTTCGCTATAGGGGCATATTATTCCTGTTGGTTCCTTCTGCCTCCTGTGGGTCGTCTGTTTTTTGGTTTCTATGGATGTTTTCGAAGGGTACCTCCTAGTCACAAGAGGGTTATTTTGGATTTGGTTCCAGTGGTGATTACTTTGGGAGAGTTTTTCTTGCTCTACCCATTTGGTTGTTCGCATTTGCCTACGATTTCTCCACAATTGTGGTTTTTTTGGAAGTTTTTTTGGTTTTTATCTCGGAAGGTTGTGAATCAAATGATTCTTCAATGTTTATCTTAAAAAAAGACACTTCAGATGAGGTTCATCACAAATAAGTTCCATTATTTCATGGTTTTTCATAATCGGAATATTAAGGGGGTATGACTTTGGCCAACGGTACCATGCACTTTCTTTGGCATGGGTCAACTAGTCGTGTTGCGATGAATCATTGGAAGCTAGATTTTATGGTTTTTAGTTACTGGGAGGAGATTACCTTTTGTAGTGAGCATTATTTTTGAACTTATGTTTTAGTCTATTGGAGACTATTTTATTGTGTTAAAGTCTTGATGTCCTGGGTTCTCACATTCCCTTAAATGTGTTTGAAAATTAAAAAAAATCTTATGTCTTTGAGAACATCTTTAGGTTTAAACATAAATCCACATTATGAGGGTTTAATAATAAAAAAATCTCTAATAGGATATTTTTCTGTAAGTAATTAAGTTATTTTGGAAGGTATTTTCTTAAACAAATGGTTTTGGAATTTTTAATAGGAGAGGAGAGGTGGTGGCCTTTAATTTATGGGAGAGAGGACACACTTGTTAGTTTTTAAAAGAATAAAGAAAACTCACAATTTTCACATTCCAAAATTCCCTAAAATGGATCATTATTTAACATCAAATGTGATAAGGTTGGAATATGGCCATCCAATGGGTGTTGGATAAGTTTATAGGTCATGTTACCCGTTAGCTCTTTAGTTTAACCCCTTATAAACCCATTTTAACCATAACTGCAGAGATTAAATTTTATGGTTTTTTTATTCAACTTAAAAAAAATTAAGTTGAAATTATAATATTATATTACTTATAATAATTTAAAATATTTTATCCAATTATAAAAATTAAATTTAAAAAATTGGAAAAACATAATTTAATATTAAATCAAAAAATGTGATGAAAAAGCGAGTTTCTAAAAAACAATAACATAATTATCAATGTTTTAATATCAAAATTCAATATAAAAAAGATTCCAATGACCCATTTATATTAATAAATATATAATTTAACTAATTATTGTTTTAAAACATTATTAAAACATATTTTACTTTCTAATAAATTTAATCAAATTTTTTTAATAAAATGTAATTTTTTACTATTCATCAAAAATTAATTTTCTCAGGAAATTCTCAGTAATTACATCAACGAACTTTTTTAAATTTCATATTTTAAAAAAGATGTTTATTTTTCCAGATAAATTTTATAAAATTTGAAAAAAAAATTAATTTTTTATGAAAATGTAGTGAAAACGTTTTTTGAAAACATAGTATATTTGAAACATATAACTTTACTAAAAAATAAGTACTTTTTACCTATATGTTTCCCTTATATAAAACTATAATAATTAATATTTAAATTTTTTTTATTCCTACTCAAACCACCATGTTTCAGAGATAGGTTAAAATAATATTTTTTAAATAATAATAATAATATATATATTATGATTCGTTAAAAACTCAGTGTTGCGTGTAACACATGCTATCGAAAAATTAAAATTCATTAAAAAAATTATTTCATAATATATTGGGATGTTACATAGTATTTTATGTATTAATATGGATTTTCAATATATTTATAATAAATATATATTTATTATACATGTTATTTGAATGTGTACAAAGCATGATGAGACTTGATGTAAGGGGTTTATGTTACAATCTCATTTATTTTTACGATTATATATAATAAATTTTCATTAAGTGAAATTATATGGATACAATACTTTAATCCACATCTATTTCCTTATCATATGTTTATTTATATAGTTTTTCAATATTAGTACAATTTTCCTCTCAGTGGTACCTAAAATATTTGTAATCATTTTTAACTAATAGTCGACCATATTTCTTATTTGGACAAAAACATATTCATACATGTTTATACTATTCAAAATTATTTAAGTATTTTCTTACCTATAATTAAAATATTTTATCATTTTATTTATTAACAGGTGTTTATAATGTAATCTTGTAATGATTTTTTTGAAAAAATAGTTTTTTAATTTTTACTAATTTATGAAAGGATTTTTTTTATTTTAAAGTATAAGAAATGAAGATATTTACACACTATCAAGACCAATTATTTCATCAAATATTACATTAATAATTTCCATGGATATTTTTCTAGAAAACATTTTCTCTATATTCTATTAAATTTTAGTCGAAATTTTATAAATATAAAATTATCTTTTTATCTTTTTTTAATATAAATGTTCAAATTATATCCTAAAGGTATTTTCATCTATGTAAACATACTTTATGTATTTTTATGATCTAATAGGGATATTATATTAAGATAAAATACACTTTCTTTCTCGGGATGGCCTATGATTATGATGATTTAAGGATGATTCTACAAAACCTACTTCTTTCCCAATGTTCAAATATATTATAGAAAAATCTTTTTGAAGCTTATTTATTTTACACTAGTTATGATGTTATGAAATTTTGAAATTTATATGAAACATATTTCAATTACATGGTTTATGATATGATTAATAGATTAATATTTTATGATCTATTGGAAATATTATGTATGGTTTTATTTACTTGATGGGTGGGACCTTAATTAAATAGGCCTCCAATGAATTGGGTAATGATGTAGATATTGGGAAAATCTTGAGATATAAAATGATTATGAAAATAAAAATTTATTATTTATTTAACAAGATGTAAGTTACCTTCATGTGAATGTTGTAAATGCCTGAGTCTGCATTATCATTTTTAGGACTTTGTCTGTAATGATACTATTAGAAGTTAAACCTTGAATAACAAAATGATTTTTATGATTATGTGTATATAAAAAACATATATATTATAATTATTATATTTTCTCATGGATAATTATTGATTATTCATATTTCTACACACTTAATATTATGTATTTTCTTATGATAAAACCTTATAGTATGATTTATGATTAATGATCTTTGAAATATCTCGTATGATTATTATAATTTATGATTATATTATCATACATTTATTTTTGTCTTATGGTAAATTTTGATCATTGATTTATATATGTTTTGTTTACCCTTACTGATATCTAATATCACCCTTTATTATGATTACGATACCCATGTTATGAAGAAAGGTTTTTAGTAGTGTATATTTATGATGTTTAATATGTTAGAAGAACTTTATGGGGGATGATGAATATATTTTATCAAATAATATGATTATGTATATAGTATATAGTGACTCAAAACATTTATGGTTTTGGATATTGTATTTTAATTATATGTATATAATATTAATCAAAAATTAATTAATGTTTATGTTTGAAATGCATGGGTAGCCACAAACCACCCATAGATTAGCCAACCCTCAAGGTTTTTTAATAATTATATCAATGTATAAAGGTTATCATTATTATAATCTCAAAAAACTCTATAAAAATTATTGATAATAAGAATACACCCCTATGTATATTGATTGTTGTATGACATTCTGTGGGATATACTTTTGTGGGTACCTTTAAATAATATTTTCAACTTATTATCCCTTGAGCCCACTACTCAAGTTAATCTTTTGATATAATCACAACCCATAATAATCTATGAAGATCATTTATTATAGAAAAATAAAACACTTATTTTTAGAGGATATTGTAATTCCAATATTAATGTAAAACATATTACAACGCACAAGAATGAATCATTAATAGAGATTATCATTATGATAAAATTGTGACACATTATATAAAAATTATATCAATATCTTATGTATCATGTAGTATATTCAAAATAATAACCCTTATGATTCAATTGTGACAATGGATTTGTTAATAGAACTACAACATTATCTTATGTATCCACCCAACTTACCATAATATCACCCTTCTCAATGATCTATAATATAAGTTAGTATTTATGAATGTTTTCTTGGTTCCTTTGGAAAGACAGAGGTTTCTTGTACTAATAAAAGGATCCATTATTTTTTCAATATATCTTTTTTACTATCTCAATTCTATGAGCCACATACCATTTAAAAATTAATTTCTCGATCTAAACAACTTCCTTTGTTGAATATGATGCAGAAATGTACTCTTCCTCTATTATCGATTCCTCCACGGTTGTTTGATTATAACACTTCAACTAATAGATCCACCTTTTATAGAAAAACATGAAACTAAATTTATATTACATTTCATCTCTATCATATTGGAAACCAGAATTGTTGTAACCCGTTACATAGAGTTCATACTCTCCTCTAATGATTAATAATCTATCGTTAATCATTCTAAAGTACTTGAGGATACTCTTAACAAAAATAAATTGATTCTCATAAGGGTTATATGGGTATCTAATTGTTATTATATGATCATAAGTGATATCATATTGATTATAAAACATGATATACATGACATTGCCTATGGTGGAAACATAATTTATTTTATTTAAAGTAAATATTAGAAATTTTGAAGTATATTGTATATGTTGTCAACTATTTACTAGATGTCTTTCTAAGTGTCAAGATTTTTTTTTGAGATTATTTGAAGAGATTCAAAAGGTACTACAATGATTTATTGGTGAGCCTGAGTAATGCTAAATTAATTCTATGTTTGAATAATTTATGAATTTTGTTTGTGTTCTATACCATACACACTTCTTATAGAATCTAGAATATAAAGAGTTATTATAGACTTAATTGATTTTTTCCAGAGTAGAAGTATATTTATTTTCAAGTCATGAACTTTAAAATAAACATTTTGAGGATCATTGGGATTGTGTATAGATGTTTTACTGAAATTTATAGTGCAACTTCAGACATCATATAGTTGAAAAAATGCATTTATTTCACTGAAAACATCATAGATTTCAGCCTTTATAAGGTACATGAATCCTTATGAGGTTAAAAAAACTTTATGAAAAAACATATAGTTCATTTAATCCTATGGACTTCCTACCAAATTAAAACCTTATATTTAAAAATATAATGATTAAATTTTCTGAAGTATGGATATTAAATAATAAATTGATATTGTATAGAACATAATGGATTAAAAATATCATTTATTTAGATAAATTTTGATTTAAGCTTGTAGATTTTATATGTTTCATTCCAAAAATAATAGTTCCTTATCATATTGAAAAAATATTATATCTTGGATGGAATTCAGATTCAAATTGATATCATGGAATTCCTGATGAAAGGTAAATTCTCTTGATTCATGGATATAAAAAATGAAAATTTTATTTCAATTAAATGATTAAAACATGTATGTTTCATGAGTATTTCAATTCAAATAATTTAAATAATTCTGCATAATTTAAAATTTTATTTTTTAAGAAATAAATTTGTAGCCAAACTTCTTGGGAATTTACTTCAACAATTATGCAAATATTATTCATGCATTTTTTAGGATATAAAAAGGTTTAATAAAGGGAACATTTGGTGTTAACTGAATTTATAATTGAATAATGTGATACTATACTCCATGAAAGATAATCTATATCAAAGAGGGACAAATATTATTGGACATCATACTATGTTTCATCCACGATTCTTGAAAAGGAAGAGAAAGGTAGATCTGGGTAAGCATCATCCAGATTCTTGCCACTATGGGGTAAGAAGATTACCTCATGTATTCATGCTCTTGTTCATGAGAAGATAATTCTGAAGAACTACAAATGGAGGAAGATATGGATTTTATAGCTTCAACATAGGCCTATAATTCAAATACATTCCAGAAAAAGATATTATATTTTATACTGACTCTTATAGGATAATTACAAAGATATTATTTAAAATCAAGAGTGAGGAGTGTACTGAAGAACTAGTTCTTCAAATATAAATAATGATATTCATATTATTTGGGAACTGTATGATACCTTCCCTTGAGAAGTTGATGATATATTCTAAATTCAGTTTATATCACTTGATATTTTTTTAATCACTTCAAATAAATAATGATAGTAAAGTAGATGTCTCAAAAATAGTTGAACACTCTAAGGAGTAGGCTCTCACATAAATGATGAACCTTCTAAAAATTTATTCTGTACTCCATATTTTATTATTTATATATATGAGTGATGATTAGATTAAGATAAAGTGGATCAAAACATTATACAGTAACAATTGTTTATCTGAGAATAACTTATAAAACAATCACCACAGATTCACCCCCATCTCAGTGGTATTCTACAACACGGGATCTATAAATGTTAAAATATAAAATATTTTTTATCTATAAGAACCTTATTTTAGAAGGAGTATGTAAAGCTAAATTTAGTTTAATGAATAATAAGGAATACAGTTTTATGATTAAATGAACTTTCATTGATGGAAGTACATAATTATTCCTTGTTTATTATCCCAAGGTCTAGAGGTAAGTGTAGTTGTGATTAATGGTTTCATACCTCTTGTGAAGGATCCCATGATGACCTTTTTATACATGATATATTTGGAGGTATATGAGATGGATAAGAATGAAATTCAATCTACTCTGACTGATAATGTCCAAAATAATTTAATGGGGCTTCAAACTAATAATGAAATGTGGGAAATCTAGAAAATATCTATAAATTCAATGTCAATATCAATGATGTTAAGCTACATGATTAGAGGTACCGTTTTGATGATATCATTATTACCGTTGATAAAAATTTTGATTACTATTTCACTAAGGTGAATTATATAGTTAGTCGCATCCGAGGATTTGATGATAGAATAGAATATTATTCTATTGTAAAAAGTTCATGAGGGAGTTTCCAAAAAAGTTGATACAAATATTTTAGAAACATAATATAGGGAAGATTAATAAATTGATGAGTTACAAAATATACTTTTGAATTATGAGATAAAAAAATATGTAGTTTTTATGAATAGAATATGAAGTTAATGGTTATTAATGGAATAAAAAAATTAAAGGTCACGTAATTATAGGATGATACTTTTAGTGGCTCAAGAGAGGATTATAATAGTAATGAAAATCAAAAATATTGTTATTATCTTTGTTCCTAAAAATATAAAAAATCTGTAATGTAAATATAAGGTAAACATCACACATAAATTATTCATGTGTTGGGGAATTAGACAACTTACCATAAAAACATCAATAAATAAGAAACATATGGATTATGATGAAAAGGAGGATAAATAAAAGTCTCAATGTTAGTTAAGAGGCGGATCATTCAAATAATACTTGAAGCCTGATGAATGAAGAAAAACAATAAAAGATAAATAAAGGAGCATTATGATGAGAGATGAAAAAGCCAACTGAACTTCTTGAAGATGTGATTCTAGGGAATGCCATGTTATAAAGATCTCAAAATTTAGGGAAAATTTTGGAAGATGTGATCTGGTAAGATCTGAATGATATTATTCATAATAATTACCCACTCAATCATAATGCAGGTCAGATGAGGATCCTTATTACTATACATGAAGCTTCTTTGATGCAAAAGGGACATTGCCAATACACAATGCATGACTATGGAATCATGAGACATCTAAAAATTATTGGCAATTTCCATCAACCTCATCACACTCTGGAGGTGTTTTAGAGATCACCTCTTCCTGGATGGATCAAAATCAATTATTATGGTTCCTCTAAAGGAAATATGAGCCCTACAGGGTATGGTGTTGTATTCAGGAATCAACTCGGTTAGATCCTTAGATGATTCATGGGTTGTTGTGGTATTTCCACCTCCCATGAAGATGAAATGATGAGTTTGATACAAGCCATTGTATTTCCTAGGATCTTTGGTTGGAATAACCTCTGGATTTAAAGTGACTCGACTACCATCATGCAAGCAATTTGGAATGGAATAACACATCTCGCATGGATGATTACTACCCATTGGATGGAATACACCCATTTGCTCATCGAGATTAACAATATCATCACACATGTTTATTGAGAGGAAAAAATGGTTTCAGATGGCCTCACCAATATGGGAGTAAAACAAGACATCACCGAGATCGAAGACCTCCCCACTGCTCTTATTTCCTTACATGTAAAATATTGTAATATGATTCAGTATTTTAGGCTCCTGTAAACATTATTTTAATAATAATTATGATTTTGGTCCTTTTGGGTCAAGGTAACACCACTTATGAAAAAGAAGTTAAACCCCACCATAATTAAGATAACAAGATGGAGTAAAATAAAGATGGGTTTCATATTAGATATAATGATCACATTGAGTTGATCAATATTCCCAAATTTAATGTGTATGAGTAGGAATGAATTATAAATGAATGTGGAAAGAAGATTATTGATCAAAATTATGAACTCAATATGGATAATTCTAGTTATCCTATGTTATATAATAAACTTATAAAAATAATTGAGGAATATTATAAGGTTGTGGAATTGAAGGAAAATCCATCAAAAGAATCTGGAAAAAGTTGTAATAAATTTCATGTAAATTCTACACCTATGTATATTGAAAAAGAGAATCTGATTAGAGATAATAGTGTATGTTTTAAAAGTCAATCTTAATAATACTGGGATTAGAAGAACCCTAAGAATAAGTATCCTAAATAGAAAATGATTTATAAGAGTTAGATAATAGGATATCCTCCACAACTAAAGAGAAAAAAGGCCAGAACTATTCAAAAACCGTAACTAGAATCTTAAAAACCGATACAACCATTTCTTAGAAGAACTCATTTTAAAGGATATAGTTAGTTATGTGGTATTTTTTGTGACAAATAATATGTTTTTTATATGATATGTCTCTCCCATGGAACCAAAGATGTTAATAATTAAGAGATATATTTAGAGAATAGGAATTGAAAACATGTTAAGAAGTAGTCAGGGATAGGAAGCACAACTATTTTACATATTTAGAAATGTTTTAAATATCTTGAGAATATATTTAAAATATCTAACTAACTAGGTATTTATAATAAAGAATATATGACCTTAATTACAATTCAAACACATCTGGTTTCAACATAATAGAAACAAGATTCATTATCCCCCTCCACTATCAAACCAATTAGGATATTTGAGAATAGAGGGATGACCAAAAAATCCCATATCAAATATTACATGGGATGATGACTATAATTGAGGTTATATAATAAATAAAAATTGGTGAAATTAACTTCTATATAAAATTTAAGGAAAAGAGATAATGCAAGATTCAATGACCAATGTTGGAACATTCATAACAAACCACCCCAGTACAAGATTGTAATGTCATATAAAAAAATATAAATGTACCACAACAAATAATAGGAAAAAACCATGAAACTATTGTAGGTCTCAAGAAATTAGACAAGATAATAACACCCATATAAACAAGAAACCTATTACTACTATTATAAAAAATAGTTTATATATATATAATGGGTGTTTAATGAACTAACCCTGGTCATTCCAACTTGTCACCCGAGTCGGCCTGCCACATGGACCAAATCATGTTCCCAATCGCTACAAGTTGATAACATGAATAGGTAATATCTAAATATCTCTTGGGAATGGTTTCTTTCATTCAAATCTGAAATGATCCATACATTAAATGGGATGGAAAAAATATCATTAAAGTGAAAAATGATAAGAAGAGACAATAAAAAAACCTCATATACAAAAATTCTATGAAGTCTATAAATACATGATATCTCAAGACAAACCCTAAAACTCAAAATTATTAAACACAAACCAAAAATTTCCTAAAATACGTCCCAAAATATACAAAATAAAAAATTTACTTTTCATTATCCAACAACATGATACCACATATTCTCCACAACCATTTGGGAAACCCCCATTAAACACCCAAATTGTCCAAAAACCCCACTAAACACATAAAAAATACAATACAAAAGAAAAATAAATTATTTTAACTAATATTTTACAAAAATATCAAAGTAACATAAATAATTAATGTAATTCCTTAGAAAAATCCATTAAATAAGGACACATAACTCTGAATTCATCACAACATCATATCCTACAATGAGGACCACCTAGAAGAGAATGAAAAAGGTTGCATACACCTATTAATCAAGAAAACCAATGAATAACCCCATCACACACCCCATATTCTACCAAATTCCCCACTAGGGTTCTATACTTACACAAAAAATGGAAGATGAAGTTAGAATAGGGGGAGTAAGAAACTATAATGAAATGGACACACCTCAACCCAAAACACCATCATTCCAAGATGAAATCACCACCAAAAATGGGGGGAATATTTCCATGTACAAATAGAACATGCTGTATTATTTTGGGAAAGAAAAAGAGGGCTTAATCCTTAATAAATTGATAGGTAAATAATGGTAAAATAGACTTTTCATTTGACCAAGAAAGGCTGCATGGTTTGGCCCCATAATTTGGAAATACATGTTCTAACTACATGGGTGAAAATATTTACCAGAAAATAGGATTCGTTTTTATACCTAGGTGTTTCACGGTTGGTAAGAAATGTCCAAACTATGTAAAAACACAGAGTTTCTATCTCTGCCACCTTATATTTTAGATCCATGGTTATACATACCTTTGAATAACTATTATTCATGGGATATCCCAAAAAAATTAATATTTCTTACCCTAAAACATGGTAACTAAACTAATGAACCAATATTTGAATAAAAATTAAAATTATACATAACAGCGACCTAGATGGTGTCACAAAATCTCCACTATGAAACTTGATTCCCGCAAAAAGTCGCCAAGATTTTCTAGAAGAATACAGGTGATTCCACTACTCACTCAGTAAACCTTCTCTCTCCTATGTATCATGTATATCAACTCCTCACTACTAGATCACATGGGCCAATGAGATTGATTTACCATGGAGCACCTTGTTATGAAAATCCATGATATGAATAGGAATATATACCATAGTGGAATTAGGCTCTTTCTCCAAATCTTCCCACTTCATCATATGAGTGGGTATGGATGGTATATCTTTAGCTGGGGGACATGAAATACATCATTTATCGAGTTCATGAATGGTTACTACTCTACTGATAGGATGCCTTTCCCTAAAGTTCTAAAACATGGAAAAGTCTATCATAACATAGAGTTATCTTTCCTTGCATACCCAAGTGATGATGTTCTTCCCAAATAGATACCCTAAGAAACACATAATTACCAACAAAAAACTCCAAAGGATGATTATTATTGTCAACATATGACTCTTGGTGACTGTTAGTTATCACTAATTGCCTTTTAATTTTCTAAAATTTCTCAGTTCTCTCCTATATGTGGCTCGGTCTAACCATGGAATGGGTTCCTACCACATCACAGTAGAAAGGGGATTGAAATTTCCACCTGTAAAACACCTCAAAAATGGATATACCGAAAAATTATTTCCAACTATTTTTATATGAAAAATTGTAAAATGGTTGGTTCCTTTATGAAATACACACACAAAAATCACACACACCTGCAAAATATACTTGAGATTTATGATGATCCTCGTAGACTGACCATCCTTTTGTGGATGATACATGATGATCCTCCCTAACTAGGTGCCCAAATACTATCGTGGTCCCAACCTGAATTGGGATGTAAAATGATGATACTGGTCTAAAACTATTTCTGAGGGAACTCTATTTATCCAAAAAAACAAATTAACCATTCATGTGTTTGTGGACCTCTACCTTGGATGACTACCTAATAAGAAGAAAGTGGGATGATATCATCAAATAATGGGAAATAACCCATATGGAATCTTTCCCACTTAGAGTATGAGGTATCCCAATCATTAAATCCATCAAGATCTCATCTAACTTCTACACAATCATGGGAAGTGGTTGTAATAATTCATCTAGTCTCTGATTACTACCTTCGATGCTCTGGAAAGTCTGGAAACTAGAAATAAAATCTCACACTACGCATCATCTTGGTATACCAATAATGGTTTCTCAAGGTAAAAAATATCTTGGTCTTTATAGGGTGAATGAACCAACTAGAATGATCCACCTCATGCATAACCTTTTATATCAAAATACAAGGAATTAACAGCCACTTTATGATGAAAGAAGTACCATAGGGATATCGAGACCAATCACCTGATGCCTCCCCAACAATTAAGGCACTTCTAAAATATTGTAACTCAGGGTTGGATGTCTAGTAACACATGACCTAATCGAGAAAATAGTATGTAATGTACCCCTTTTTCAAGGAAAACCAGCCCTTGATACTCCCACATCACCATATTTAGATCAGGGAAACAACTCAATAGACCCCACTCATCATATAATTATAATACAATATGCACTATAATATACATACCCAAATCATCAATGATCACATTTCCACTCCCATGTGTATATAAAATCTCAAAGTCAAAATTCCAAAGGTATTCCTCCCAGCCTATCTTTTTGAGGTTTCGATCTTTCTAGGTGAAAATGCCATTTTAGCTCTTATAATCCAAATACACTATAAAAAACTCCCTAAAGTGGTTGTGTCACCACATCATCAATGTATACATAAAAAATCATAATTCCTAGTCATGGGTGGGAACAATATGCTCATGTATGTGATGTTATAGCAGACTATAGGCCACTACTTGGTCATCTCACATCAGCACACATCCAAACCCCACAAAAAAATCATCCCATGACCTGGTATAAGACCTACTATTATCAAGAAGAATAAAAACATGTTCATATGTAAAAAAGGTTCAATAACATTTAAGGATAACTATGAAACCTCTCATCACACTCAAAAAAATCCCTTTAAATTCAAATACATCATGGGAGAATCTTTTTTGAGAATTAACAAAAAAACATCTATAATACCTAGAAAATACTAGAAAACTGAATATCTCAAAAACATTCATGGGATTATCCAAAGACATGATTGCTAAAAATTTATTTAGATCTACTAAAAATCCTTCCTTATAAATCGCATGGCCTAAAACAATCTGTAATTGAATAAAAAAACAGAACCTAGAAAACATTTAAAATAAATGATACTCTCTCAAAACACCCCAAAAATATTACATAAGGCAAGAATTATCACCATTCATCTTCGAATATACCAAAATGTCATGAAAAAACATGACCATGATGAATTCCAAAAAAGTGATGGAAGATCCGATTAATTAATTCCATGAAAACTGTAAGGGAATTTGTAATACTAAATGACATAAGAAAATACTCAAATTTCCCATACCAACATTGTAAGGATGTATTTGGAACATCATATTCCTTTCCCCTCAACTGGTGGTCCCTAATCTTATACCAATCTTTGAAAACCAATGGGAACCTCTATGCTGATCAAATAGATCATCAATTTTGGGAAATGAGTATTTATTCTTCATGGTTACATGGATAAGATTATGATAGTCAATGACAAGTCTAAGGATCCCTTCCTCCATCGATATAAAGGGGCCTGGAAAATCCCATGGTGAAATTCTAGGATGCATAAACCCTTTCCCTCAAGGTTATCTAGTTTAAATTTCAATTATTTAGCACAGAAAAACTCATCTGATAAGATAGTATGGAAACTAGATTCATCCAGGGGGGATATTTATTGTAAAATCAATATCTTACTTGGGTGGAAAGCCAAAAAATTACTCCCAAATCACTTCTAGGTACCTATACATGAACACTGGATGTTCACCCATTTAACATCACTAAATATCATCGTAACAAAACTTGGAAGATCGGTGCTAGATAAACCCCTTCTTTGAACCCACTAGTCTCACCCTCCCTTAATGAAGATCAAAATTTCCTTGAAAGACATGATTACTACCGTGAGGAGTAAGGAAGTTGACCTTGTAGTGGTAATATTCAACCAGTTCCATGATTCCAATCAACCGATCAATAATAATAAAAATGTTAATAACATGTAGGTCCATGAAATGGAATTCTCATATGACTTCTTCACCAGATGCCACAACACAATACTCATGGAACGTGAAACACTTCTCTTATTTCTACTCAACATGGTAATAAAATTCATAAAATAATGCATAAAAGCCTCTCATATACCCTAAAAATCAATAATTTTTAATGGAATTATGAAATGGAATGTACCAGTATCGAACAAAACCAATTCCATTAAAGAAGAAATAAACATCATACATCTAATGATGGTTGGCCTGAAATATGAGTCCTCTGGCGCAACTTATGCTTCATGGATACACCATACATAAGAAAATCCCTAAAAATTTCCCCCTAGTGAGAATATATCTTGAAATGAGGGATAAATACTCCACCATTTGAATCCCTTAATAGTACCAAAGATCACTTTGAAAAAGTGGATCCCACACCACTCCCCTATGAAGCCAACTGACAGAAGTGTTAAAGATAAACTAGATGTCCACACCACAGGGATTCCTTCATATTATTTGATATAACATGACTAGTTTTTCATTCCATTTAATAATGATAATAGACAATTGGCCTTCTCTTCATAGATTAATTTGGGATGAACATAATGATTGATGTGCACTCTTGAAATTGCCTCACTAAGAAACATCATGATTCAACTTATGTCCTGACAAAGAACTCTAGATTATTCCCATTGGAGGAACACCTTTTTGACATTTTATTCATATAAAAGATTCCATTGACATATCTTACATTTCAACCACATCTGAATATGTCATTATTTAAAGAATAATGATTGAAGATCGGATCTTTGGCCTCAAACCCATCTCACAATGTTGAGCCTTGGGGTAATAATTCATTAGGAAATTTTTGGAGATATGAACCCACTCAATAAATATAGTGGCATACCACATCACTCAGTGATCAACCTACCCCAACTTCATGAAATCACTGGCCTTTAATTATCTCAATAATTCTTGGTAGAACTACTGATTAAAAGAACCTTGAATATGGTCCACGTGAGATGCACATGCCTCCTCAAGAGCACCATCGACTCCCATAACCTCTTACCAAATCCTTCCAACACATCATGGAGAAGACCAATTTATAAATCTTATGGGTATTAAAAAACTTATATATCCACTCAATATAATCCAACAAGTACTCATGGCCAATGGGTCCTATTTTTATATGGAATACCAATGGATTTTCCTCATAAAATACTGAGCATGGTACACCATCTATGTCTACTCACGACCACCAACTTGACACAAGGATGGGATCATACAAATAAATAACTCCACTAAATCTAGATCTAGATGATATTTTTCCTATGGGGTATTCTCTATTTCACCCTCTCCACACGTCAATGAGGATTTATGTGACACATTTTCAACTGGACACAAAACATAGGATTCATCAAAAAAATTCACCCTCAAATTATATTAAAGAATCCAATGATACCCAAATATAAAACAACCCATAATGGAAATCAAAACATAAACACATTCCCATACCACCCATGGAAACTTCAGGTTCGATATGAAGAAGAAATGGACATGAATTCCCCCACTCCAACTTCTTGAGTGTTGATGGTCCTAGCTTTATTCTACCACTGAACCCAAAAAAACTATATATGATATCATTCTATATGGAACAGACTTAGTTTGACCATTCCTATCACGAGATCTAGACCACCACATAGACCTAAGAACATTCCTCATCACCATAAGCTGGAAAAAGCACTGAGAATTTCCAATTATCTCTTTGCAAAAACATCTTCATTGGTAGACCAAAATGAATAATCCATGTAATGTGATGGCCAACCTGATATCATGAGAGTGAACAATAAAAGGTACGAAAATACAATAAAAACATTATATAAAAGCATTCCATGAAGGATATTTTTGATGCTCCTTTCCATCACAGAATATAACGAATGGAAAAGGGAATACCTTAAGCACAAAGAGAGTCATCCTTTGAAGAACATCAAAAATTGACAAAGGAATGAACATGGGACCTTTTAAGCATAGGTCGCGCAAGTTTCATTATGGTCATGCAAGTATACTTGCGCGTCACCTATGGGTCACGCAATTCACTTGTGTGCCCTATTATTTTTTCGCTCAAGGTCCTCAATGGCCTATAAATACCCATCTGTGGGCCCCCTATTTCAGGGACGAAAAAATATAAAACTCAGAATTAAGCTCTCGGTGCCCTAACTTATGCTTGAAGTCTTCCGAACACTTCTAAGGTAATTAATTACCTATAATAGAAGATCTATAGAGGAGGAATAAGTCCTAAGTGTTGGAATTCATCAACACTTGTGTGCCTAAGTGTCTAGCCCTTAAGGGAAATGGCCACACTTGCGTGTCGCCTTGTCCTCTCATGGAAACTTGTGCGCCACCCTTCTGAAAGAATCTAGGGATAATACTAAGGGCTTGATCCAAGTATTGCCCAAGTATTACCCTACAGTTTCTTCATAGCCCAAGTGAACTCATGTCACAAAAGTATACTTGCGCGATCGAGGCTTGCATGCCAGAATAGTACTTGCACGCCTCCCTCCAATTCATTTCCTTTTATCAAATCCACCTTTCCTCTTCAAGGACAGCCTTCAAAACCCTCTTCAAATCCATTTATGGCATGGTTCCTTTGTTGGATTCCTTATCTGAAAGGAATTATGTGGAACATCTCTCAAAACCTTGTGATTTACATAAATTTATGTCACTAATGTTGGAGATTTACTTCATTAAACCTCATCCTTTAAGATGAGAAGATATTTAATCTGGGAATCCTCCTTAGGAGTAAGCCCCAAGTTCCATAATTTGGGCCTCCTTTTCAGGAGTATGCCCCAGTCACAAGTTTTCTAATCTGGGAATCCCCCTTAGGAATAAGCCCCAAGTTTCAAGTCCCCTTAAATTGGGCCTCTAGTTCAAGAGTAAGCCCCAGTCACAAGTTCCCTAAACTGGGAACCCCCCTTAGAAATAATCCCAAAGTTCCAAGTCCCCTTAACCTAGGCCTCCTTTTCCGGAGTAAGCCCTAGTCATAAGTTCTTTTGATTTGGTCTTCCTTATCAGGAATAAAACCCAATCATTAGTCCCTCTCTAATTTGGGAATCCTTCTTAGGAGTAATCCATAAGTTAAGTATTTAAATCTCCATAAATCACATATACTTTTATAGACCATGTTCCTAGGTTTCTTCCATGAAATAAATCTCGATCCTCATATATCTTGGGTGGTCATACATACATAAGCCCCACATCATTTCTTATTATTGCATCTTTCATGGCACAATCATCTGGTTTTACTAATACCTCTTGTTTCTCACACCGAGCATGACTCACGTGAGCTTATAGTGTAAAATTAATTATGACATCTCTCTTTGGGCCATTAATCATGAATAAACCTCATACTTCGTCACTCGAACTACATGGGTTCTGATTCCTTTTCAAAACAATGATATGTACGTATCCCATCTGCGGGTACGATCCCAACTCTGAAATAATCCTTGTCCTTATGAACGACAATAATCTTCAAGTGCCCCACTGAGTGTCTTTAAAACTAGTATGGTTATCATAATGACCAAGATATTTCTATATAATGTGTTGAAGGATACCATTTACTAAGAATATCTAATAAATACGGATGATTCTCTATCGATGAAGAACCTCAAATACATATAAAAGATTCTCTAAATCTCATACATATCAATCATTGATTGTCAGATATAAAGGAAAGCTCATTTTCATACTTGGTAAATTAATAAGGATTCACGAACATAACTCAAATCTATAAGAGAGTCTTGGAGTAGACAATAATTCCACCCAAAAAGGTGTGATGAGTCTGACCTCTCATCCCATCGACCAATGCAAATTCTTAAGCATCATCGGTCCACAACTAATGAGCACCTACCTCTGGAAAGTAGGTCCAAATGGTTATAGAATAATTGGATGTTTCTGGTTATACGAATAAACCCGTTAGAAACTGATTGGAATGTTTGAACCTTAATCAAACAAGGTCATCCCCACTTCTAGAAGAAACAAAAATGGTGAACCCGACGTGAATCCTTAACCAAGTTAAATGATTTTTTACTTATTTGTTGGGACCCTATTTAAACTCAATGAGAGGGCCAACAAAGCAGTCAATAACATATGTGCTCATCCAAAAGATGTAGTGGCTAAACTTATCTTGATTATGTCTGTTATATCAAACAGGCACTCTTTTCCAAGATCTTCTGCATTACAGAAATGGCTTCTTTAAAATTCACACCTGTGAATACCTATGATGCTACTCCTTTTGGATCCTCGTCTGCTCTGAGGAATACATCACCTACTCAGCGTCTTAAACGCTGGGTTTCAAATGCACTGGTTAAGGAATACTGTCAACACAGTACCATTCCAACTCTAGAGGCCACTCAACAAGCCCTACAAGTTAACAATTCACCCTGGTTGTTCGGACAGTGCTGACCAGTGATCAAGAAGCAAGTGGTGCCAACCACCTTCTCTAACCGTTTCAGGTCATTATCCCTAGAACGCAATCACATGTCCCTCCCATATTATGGGAAGGTGAATGAGAAGTTCACTCAAGGCCTTAATTCAAGAAGACAGGAGTCCTTCCTGAGGGATCCCATAAACAATCGCCACCAGACTCATGCGGCAGTGCACCCTCAACATGATGAGGGTATAGCCTTTAGGGGTTCGGCTCAGGTTCCTCAGACCCGAGCATGTAAGACGAACCGCCAGAGGAAAAATCTTGTCAACAGAGAGTAGGTTCTTACTTCTTCCCCCTCCGGAGAAGTCTATCAATCCAAATTGATGGAAAACAATGAGCGGGAATATACACTCGTCCATCCTGATACTACTGTCCAGTAGGCTCGTCTGGCAGTAACACGCCAATCCCAGCAGGAAATTCTGGAAGAGTATTATAGGCATGCATATACACATGTTTATAATTCATCAACCAATCAGTAGGCTCGTCTGACTGCACCCAAAGAAGCTCTCCAATTTAATATGGTGGCAACTGATATGCAGAAACATACACCTGTTTACAATCATTGATTCCATCAACAGTCTCTTCTGCCAATATTGAAGGAAATTTGTCAACCATACCTGATGGAGAATACACAGCAGGCACATACACCTTCCAATGTTCATCAAGCTTGCCAACAGTCTCATTTGGTAGCACCCAGAGAAGTCAGTCGGAAAGCTCCGATGACAAATTTAGAGTAGACTCAACTCTTTGCCCCCACACATGAGTATTGTCAGAATTCACTGATAGGAAAAGGAGGATAGGAGAAGGAATACACACCTACTCTAAGCATGGAATGGATTTATATTCTCGTTCCAGCAGCTGAAGTCACCATGCACATTCTTACAATGGTGAAAGAGCAGAAGAAAATCCCTGCCCATATTCTGGATGCCTATCAGAATATTATAACAACTTCAGCATCATCATAGGAAAAGAATCATAAATTTATCCCTACTAGTGGAGTGACCCATAAAAATATCACTTCAGAACAGATACACACCTCTGTCAGAGTCCAATAGGTTTGTGGGGAATACTCCCCCATGTTATACGGACAATCAAGTCAGGCACATACACCCGATTTGAATGGAGATAATCTGCCTAACCTGACCATTTCTCCTGAGCAGGCACATACACCTGACCATAATAACCACTTTCATCAAAAAGTGGTTTCCAAAATGAGTAAGAAAGAGTCTAAGAAAAATTCCTATCTGTCATAATCAATAAATCAAGAGCCAATCTATAATAAGGGCTTGCTCGATGCTGGAGTTCTTGAAGCCCTCAGACAATTATCTTTTGCAAATCAAGATTCTACTCTCTCATTTCCCAATAGTGGGAACAATAATTCTGAAGGTCTTCATCAGACATTTCCTCATGAAGGCTTGCTTCATGGCAGTTCGGTCGATCTCAAAGTATCATCTTCAGATTAGAGCCACGATAACCCTATTCATGGCCTGAAGATCAAGGAGAAAAAGGTTTCATATTTTACAGTAACCCACCATGGTTTTCCTTCTTATGATGATGAATTTAGCTGAAAACTTCCTCTCCGTAGTAGTAATTCACATTCCTTGGAAATTTCTTCAAAGGACAATGTAGTAACGAGAAATCCCTCTTATCTTGAGGCACTTGCAAATGTGAAGCTAGTATTGTCTGATGCTTTACCACTAGCAGGTGAAATACTTTCTCAATCTGAATATAGCCTGGGGTGTAGGTCATTCTCTGAACAACCCCTGGGTTATTCATCTTCTAATTTGATAAATGAATTATCTACCAATCTTGTTGAATCTAATAAAGCAGCAAATAATCACCATCTTTGGTCTAATCAGGTAGAATAATATTCATCGAATGATAAAGAGGAAGTGATGAATATGAGAAAACAACTGGAAAAAGGTGAAGTACCAGTCATGTTTTGGCCTTTGGCTACCTCTCAGTATGATATTCTTGAAATGTTGATGGAAGATTGTATTCATGATATTCGTCTCAACATGTGGAAAAATATTTGTCACTTGAAAAAGAAAATATTATCTTATTATGAATATGAAAATCATGTCAAGATAATAGAAGGGTTACAATGCCAAATTGATTTGGCATCTCTCTCAGTTTCCCGATATCCAAAGGTCGAAAAGCAGTAGAGAACCCTTCAGTGTTCATGCCTTGGCACACTAAAAATATTGACAGTTAATTACCAATGCCACATCTTGTATTCATATCAGGGGATGGGGTGTTCATGGAGAACTGCATTTCACTGTACTATCTAGTCAAAAAAAGCCCACCAAAAATGGTTTCATGCAATGTTATTTCCCATGGCCGGACATATCCAATTGGTTTTGTGTGTAATCAAAGGATTTCTCAGGAACATGCCTCAACTGATTCTTCCCAAAGTCAGGCATACAAAGAACAAGTTGTAAAATTACTCTTGCATCAGGCAAATGAGAATATCGAACATGCTTCTTGTTTAGAGAATGTGAATCATCAGGTGATAGAAGTGTCGGAAATCATCCAATGGTCATTTGAGCCAGTTGATTTGAGTGGATGTAGGTTGATGCATCTAGCAAATTTCTGTACTAAAGTCCCCAAAATCAGGAGAGTGTTTAAGAAAGTCCTAGACGTAGGAGCTCAAGAACCACCTCAGCTTGCCAGACTATGGACTCTTTTAGCTCAACCCTTGGGATTGACATATGGGATTCAAGGAGTTGAGTAGGGAAAGTAGGAACAGCCCCAGTCCACTAGACTGGGGACATTTTCAAATCCCCATTATCTTCCTCAGTGAAAGTTATTCTTCTCTCGATTAGGGAAGAAGACACAAGAAGAACGTCGATCCAAATTATCAAGAGATTCCCACCAAATTACGGTTCATCAAGAAGTTCCTGAGGGATCAACTCAACAAAAGGCAATGTCTCATAAAGGAAATGGAAGAAGACAGTATCGCAGAAATTCCGATATAAGTGATGCAATGAAGTATGCATCAATAAATGTCATCAATGCCATTGTTACTAATCCCCCAGAACACGAGGCTCAATCATAGGGATAAGATGAAGAAGTTCCTGCTCAAGAGGCTGTGCACATAAAAATAAATTAAGAAGGTGTGCGTACATCAAATCAAAGGGTTACCCAAAATCTAGGTATTCCTTCAAATAACCAACTCCCCCCTCTCCGAAAGGCATCCAACAAGGGGAAAGAAAAAAACAGGTTGCATTCCACCCTTCCTATGTAGAAGGCCAATAACTCTCATTAGAGCATAGGTTTTCACAACAAGAGGAAGAAATGAAGGAATTAAGGAGGTTGAATGCAGAACTAATTCAAGGTAGTCTTCCTCCTAAGCGTGCTGGAGTCAGTCAGTCAAGGGAATTTATTGTAGCTACTGAGATGGATCAAGAATATCCTCCTTTACCAGTACACCCTCAAAGGTCTAATCTTATGGGTCATGCTCAACAACAACTGGTAGTGCTACCATCAGTTCTAGTACCACTCACCATACCTATCCAAACTCCAGTTATTGCATCTGCTCAGGCCCAAGATCAACCAGATGTTTCTAAAAAGTTAATGACTACCATTGAGTCATTAACAACTCAGTTGGAAGCTATGTAAGGAAAGCGTGCACAAATTCAACCATAAAAGAGATCTTACCCTGAATGGGTTGATTCAATTCCTCCCCCATCAAATTTTGCAAGTACCACATTCCCAATTTTTAATGGTTCGGGAGACCCAGAACAACACTTAACACATTTTGTTTCTCGTTTTGATCCTATTATGGGAACTCCTCGACAACAAGAAGTAGTTAAGCTTAGGTTTTTTGTACAGTCATTACAAGGGCCTGCCTTTTTCTAGTATAAAATCTTTCAATCCCGGTCAATTATAGGGTGGGAAGATCTCTATCAATGATTCCTTCTTCAATTCATCTCAACTTTGCTAAAGACAAATTTTTTTGACATTACAAATTGTATGAAAAGGGAAAATGAAAGAGTTTAGGATTTCATTGCTCACTGGAAGGGATTAACATATTCCTTAAGAATAGCACTCCCTCAAGAAGAATTATTGTCAATCTATGTGGAAACTTTGCGTGATGAATTACGCACACCATTGATCCCTGTGAAATACACAGGAGGGTTTCGAGACCTTACTTCAATCCCTCAATAGATTGAAGATTCTCTTATATAGACTAAGGCTAAAACTCGTTTAATTCCATCAGCTCCAGGAAGGAGAATTGGGAGAGTAGAGACTGCTGCAGTTTCACTTGAACAAGCATATGTACCTCCTTCCACTTCAGAACCTTCATCTTATCGAAGGGATCCACCTCTTGAGCATCAACAAAAGAGGTCGTTTCCTTAATATGATCAAAGAGATCAAATACGAAAATAATTTGAGGAGTTAAATAACAAAGTTTTTTTTGAAATGAACAAGTTCCTAGTTACTTCATTTTAGCTATGGAAAATAATTTGGTTCAGTTGCCAAGGCCTAAAAGACCAAACAAGGAATGAGATGAAGGCCTTCCCGACTATTACCCATTTCATCAGATGTTGGGGCATCCAATTCAGGAGTTTTTTGTCTTCAATGACCTCTTACAAAAGATGGTGGACTCTGGACAGGTAAAACTGAAAGGTTCTTTAGCCTAGGTAGCATGTATTACTACTACAGATCTAGACAAAGAAGGTGAGTGGCACAAAGTCAAAACCAAAAATGTGTAGAAATATGATGATTGGATGGTCAGGAAAATGATCAACCAGACTCATTCCATTTTACAAACGTAATTGAAGAAACCAATTGTGTCTTCTACTATGAATGCCACAACAAAACCCCCTTCATCAGAAGGAAAAATCTTTAAAGAAGCAGCATAATAAGAAGAAAGAAGAGCAGTCAGAAGAAGATGAGCTCATGTCAAAGCCCAAGTTGTCTTCGACTCTGGAAGATTTTATGCCATCTACTTCAAAAGCTTGGGCACTGCCCCCACCAAATTGCACAGCCTAAATTGGCTAATTAGGCAGAGTCTTCATCAGATGAAGATTTGGTCTTTGGTTCTGTTAACATGATTCACTTAACAGATCCTTATTCCAGTCACAGTTTTGATCATGATGAGCCTGAGTTCCCTGTATCAAACTGAGGAATTAGAGGGATTTCCAGAGTTCTAGGATACAGAGGAATACATGGATATTACAGAAGCCACTATTTCAATCCTACCCCTACTAGAACTGTATATGCAGCAGAAACTCATGGTAGAGCCCTTAAACGGGATCAACAAGGACAAGAAAGTTCTTCCACACATAGCAGATTCAATCATGGAAAAGTTATTTTGGAAGATCGGTTAGAAGTTACACCTTCTTCCTCTCAATAAATAAATAGACCTAGTCAGTCTAATCTTCCAAACCCAAGAGTATTTCCAACTCCTACCCCGATACAAGATGCATCTACTTTCAAAGCATAATCTTCTAAGGAACCTATGAAACCACGTGTTCTTTTTGGAAAACATAGACCTTTGGACCAAAAGTTTGATGTCTTGAAACATTTGGCCCAAGTACCGGCCAAGTTATCAATTCTGGATGCCTTGAATCTATCAAAGGATCTTCAGGAGGCACTTATTGAGGCTTTGTCAAGTCCTCGGGAATTCAAAACTGAAATTGTTGTGGCTGAAGTCTACCATATAGAGAATGATCCTACAAAATTCCATGCAGTGATATCTTTATAGATAAAGATGAAGATGATGTTGTGTAGGGACATATTAGACCTTTGTATTTATCTGTCAAGGTCAATGATATAGACATCCGACGATATTTCATTAATAATGGTTCAGGAGTCAACCGCATCCCTATTTGTGCACTTCGTCGATTGGGCCTCACTGAATCTGATTTATCTCCTTCTACTTTGATGTTGCAAGGATATGATAAAAATGAACAAGAACCTCTAGGCGAGATTACACTCAGAACTCAGTTTGGGGACCTTGTATCCAATTCAGATTTCATGGTTTCTCGTCATGGCACAGCTTTCAACATTTTGCTTGGAAGAACTTGGCTATATAAACATGTGGTTATACCTTCATCATACCATCAATGTCTCAAATATTGTTTCAATGGTCAAATTGGGACATTGTATGGTGATAAAGCCCCATTCAAAACATGTGAATCTCAATACATTGAGGCCTAATTATATCACATGGAGGGAAAGGAGGTATCTACAATAAATGAGGTTACCAAAATTAATGATCCATATGGTTTGGAAAAGATCCCATTAAACCCATTCATACATGTGATTATAGATTATGTGTTGCCTATCATTCAAATTGATAGGATAGACCCAAATCCAAATACTCTTATGGAAACATCCATAATTTCAATTATAGAAACCAAGTCAGACAGCATGGTAGAAGTTGTTGATTCACCAGGAAATGCTAAAATCTCAAATAGAGATGTCTTCATTTCATCCACTGAAATCCAGAAATTCTATACTTCATCAAACAGGCTAGAAGAAGTTATAGCAATGTCATAGATGAACGATGATGTGGGTTCTCAATCCATAATCTCCTCTTTATTACTAAAGGAAGACCCTTCATCATTAATAGGGTCAGAAATGGTAGCCTATTCTTCAAGATGTCCAAATTTTAACTTCTCTCATGATCATGGAAATTCTGCTTCGTCATCTACTATGCAAGTAGAAACAAAAGAAGTAACACATATTGAAGAAGAAGAGGAAAATGTCAGAGATGCTCATCCAGCATTTGAAGAAGGTATCTCTACCACTGTGGATGAACTCAGAGAAATAAATCTGGGTACAAAAGAAGATCCACTCCCCACTTTAATTAGTGCGTCCATGACACTTGAAGAGCAAGAAATTTATATTTCATTTTTAAAGAAAACTCGGGATATATTTTCTTGGAACTATACAGAAATGACAGGCCTTGATCCTGATGTTGCCACTCATCATTTCGGTTTTTCATAAGAACATCAAGGATTCAAGAAAGTCGCAAGAAGAACACACCCAGCTTATGCCTCCAAAATTGAAGCTAAGGTGGATAATCTTATCAAGGAACCAGTATCCCAAATGGCTGGCTAACATTGTCCCTATGAAAAAGAATAATGGACAAATTAGAGTTTTCATTGATTTCAGATATCTTAATCGGCATTGTCCCAAGGTTGATTTTCCAGTTCCAATCACATAACTCTTAATTGATGCAACAGCTGGCTATGAAGAACTTTCCTTCATGGATGGATATTCTAGGTATAATCAAATCCAAATGGCTCTAGAAGATGAAGAATCTACAGCCTTCAGATCCCCTCAATGTCTGTTTTTCTATCGGGTGATACCCTTTGGCCTGAAGAATGCAGGTACAACGTATCAATGTGCCTTACACCGTATCTTCAAACCCTTTTTAGGGAAATTTTTTTAATGTTATGTGGATGATTTGGTGGTTAAATCCAAAAAACTTTCTAGTCACTTGGCTGATTTGGAAATCATATTCCACAAACTTCAACATCACAATTTGAAGATGAACCCCTTGAAATGTGCTTTTGGGGTAACCTCAAGAAAATTTCTTAGCATTTTTGTATGCCATCATGGCATCAAAGATTATCCTAAGAAGACAAAATCAATCCTTGGTATGTCGACTCCTCAAAATTTGAAGGAACTGAGAGGAATTCAAGGACACTTGGCCTATTTTCGGTGTTTCATCGCCAATCTGGCAGGAAAATGTTTACCCTTCACCAAATTAATAAAGAAGGGAGTCACATACCAGTGGACAGAAGAATTCCAAGAGGCATTTGATATCCTCAAGAAATATCTCTTGAGTCCACCGGTATTAATGCCACCTGTTGAAGTAAGAACACGTATTCTTTATCTAACGGCTTTAGAGCGGTCATTTGGTTCCTTAATTTCCCAAAAGAATGATGATGGGAATGAAAACAACCTTTACTATCTCATTCAAACTATGATTGAGGCAGAAAAATGATATTCTAGTACTGAAAACTGCTGCCTAGCATTAATCTTTGCAGTTTAGAAATTGAGACACTACCTGCAACATCATGAGGTCCAATTGGTATCTTGCAATAACCCGCTCAAATTTATCCTTAGTCGTCCAATGCTTACAGGACTTCTTGAAAGGTGGGTAGTTATTTTGTAGTAGTTTGATATCCAGTATGTGTCTCAAAAGGAAATAAAAGGCCATGCTCTGGATGATTTCCTTGCTAAACACCCTTCAGTAGAAGATATATCTTTATATATTGAACATCCTGGTGAGGAATTATTCTCTATTAAAGATAATCTTCAAACATGGGAAATGTACATTGATGGTGCTTCCATAAGTCCAACAGGGAAGAAAATGGAAGATCCTAAATTCAACAAAGTTGGGTTGGGAATTTTACTCATTTCCTCAGAAAAGTCAGTGATACCCTATTCTTTCTTATTGTTGGAAGGTGGTACAAATAATGAAGTAGAATATCAAGCTCTCATCGCAGGATTGGAGTTGGTGCTTCAGACACAAGTGAATCACTTAAAGGTGAAAGGTGATTTAGACCTGGTAATCAAACAATTCAATGGGGATTATGCCATCAGAAAAGAATAGTTAATCCCTTTGTATGATTACGTTAGAGAGTTAATGACGGAATTTCCTTCAGAACCGACATTTTCTTATGTCCCGCGATCACAAAATTCTCAAGCTGATGCATTGGCTAATGTAGCCACATCTCTAGAAGATCCAAATCGGGATGAAACAATCATCAGTATTGCCCATCGTCATACAGTTTTACCTTATGTTCAAATCAGAATAGAGAAAATCAATGAAATTAGTCCCATTTCTGAACTATATGGGCATACTACAGGATGGATGACACCTATCAGGGAATACCTTCAAAATGGAACACTCCCACCTAATAGAGCCAGGAAAGAACAAGTCGGGCGACATGTGGTCAATTTTACTCTTTATGATAGCCCCGATCACCTAGAAAAAATTCTATTAAAAAACGGTTTTAATGGAATTCTCTTCAAATGAATTGATGGTGAAGAGACAATGGTTGTCATGAAAGAAGTATATGCAAGAGTCGGTGGTGCCCACCAGTATAGACATAGACTGTATGATAAAATTCGAAGGCTTGGATACTTTTGTCCTTCAATGATACAAGATTGTGTTGATTTCACTAAGAAGTGTCATTCTTGCCAAGTATGTGACGAATTTATTCACCAACCCCCATAGTTCCTTCATACAGCTAAATACTCATGGCCATTTTCCACATGGGGAATGGATGTAGTGGGACCTTACCCTTTAGCTACATCCAAGCAGTTTAAGTATATTCTTACTTCTACTGACTTCTTTTCCAAATGGGTAGAGGCAATACCTCTCAAAGAAGTTAGTTCTAAAATCATTGTTAGCTTCATCAAGTCTAACATCATTAACATATTTGGTTTCCCTCATACCATATTGATGGATAATGGCACCAACTTCTGTTCATCTGAGGTAAGGAAGTTGTATCAAGAATACAACATCAAATCCAACCATTCATCTCAGTATCATGCAGTGGCCAATGGACAAATATAAGCCTTCAATAATACTCTTTCAAACATACTGAAAAATATGGTGGATAAAGATAAGAAATAATGGCCTGATAAACTTGTTCATGCTTTATGGTCTTATCAAACTACCACCCACACTGCTATGTTGTAAACTCCATATTCATTGGTATATGGAAAAGAAGCAGTCTTTCCCATTGAAGTTCAATTACCTTCGCTCAGAGTATCCATTTTTGATCAGTCATCTACAGGTAAACAATCTAAAAACTGATTGGATGAATTGGAACTATTATATGAGAAACGATTGTGCACCATGCACGACTTGGAAGTCTATCAGAATCGAATAGCATGAGGTTTCAACAAAAAAATCCATCTTCGTTCATTCATTCATGGATAATCGGTATTGGTTCTCAGAACTCCAATGATACCAGGAAAGAAACCTCACAAGCTTAAGCCAAAGTGGGAAGTACCTTACTCAATACTTAAGGTCTACTCTAATGGAGCTTATTCTTTAATCTCAATGGATGGAGAACTCATCACAACTACAACCAATGACAGATTTCTGAGAAAGTATTTTGTGTAAAACAAATACACATTCTTCCAACATGACGTTAAATTGTATTATCCTTACTACATGAAATTAAACTTCATAGTCCCTCTTTCGTCCTTGCTATATGACACTAAATTATGCAGCACCTCCATAGTCCTTACTGCAAGACTTTAAACTGCACAACCCCTCTTTCATCCAACATGAAGTTAAACTGTTTCATGTCCCTTATGTCCAACATGAAGTTAAACTGTGAATCATTAGGGTTGTTGCTACCTCTTGTTTCTCACATCGAGTATGAGTCACGTGATCTTAGAGTAAACTTTAACCATAACACCCTCTTTGGGCCGCTAATCACACGTAAGTCCCAACACCATCTTTAGGTTGTCCTCAAGTACAACTTGATCACCAATTCATTCGTCACTCGAACTATGTGGGTTATGATTACTTTTCTAAATAAGGATGCATAGGTATCCCATTTGCGGGTACGATCCCAACTCTGAAATAATCCATGTCCTTCTGAATGAAAATAAACTTCAAGTGCCCCACTGAGTGGCTTAAAAACCAGTATGGTTATCATAATTACCAAGATATTTCTATATAATGTGTTGAAGGATACCATTGACTAATAATATCTAATAAATACGGTTGATTCTCTATCGATGAAGAACCTCAAATACATATAAAATATTCTCTAAATCTCATATATATCAATCATTGATTGTCAGATCTAAAGGAAAGCTCATTTTCATACTTGGTAAATTAATAAGGATTCACGAACATAACTCAAATCTATAAGAGAGTCACAGAGTAGAAAATAATTCCCCCCAAAAAGGTGTGATGATTCTGACCTCCCATCCACTCGACCAATGCAAATTCTTAAGCCTCATCGGTCCACAACTAATGAGCACCTACCTTGGGAAAGTAGGTCCAAATGGATATAGAATCATTGGATGTTTCTGGTTCTATGAATAAACCCATTAGAAATTTATTGGAATGTTTGAACCTTAAAGAAACAAGGTCATCCTCATTTCCAGAATAAATAGATATATATACATGGTTTCTAAAAAAACCCAAATATCATAAGAGTAGGGACCAAACCATTAAGTCCCAGCATACTTATTAAAGGATATAATGTCCCAAAACCACTCTTAATGATGAATTTTGGTGAGACCAAGTCTCCAATATCAATAAAAAAATAATGGTAATAAAGAAGAGACACTCACATACATGGTTCCCTTTCCATGACTTGTTTCCTTCAAAATGAAGTGTACAGACACTCAAATTCCCAAGAAGGGTGTGAGGCACAAAGACCAAGAGGATACCACCATAAATATAATTAATGAATTTACCCATCCCAACCAATAATCTAGTTTAAAATAATTTTAAAAAATAATAAATATTAAAAAAATAAAAAAGAACCTTTGAAATCCCATTGGTTTTTTCATTTTAAAAAAACTGGATTTCAAAGAAAAAAAGTCAACCATGTCTGAAAAAAAATCAAAAATTCACAAAATGATAAATATAGCCAACACAATAAGAGATATCATAAAATCATCATAAAGTAATCACATTTAGAGAAAATTGTCCTAATATATATCATCACATCATAATATAACTAATAAAATTCATAAATCATATAAAAAAATACAACATGAGTAAGGTGCACCTAGTGATCTAAAAATGAGGCCTATCATGAGTGAGTAAACAAGAATGCTAGATATATAAGAAAACTAGAAGCTCTCAAGGTCTTACTTAGGGACAACTCCAAAATATATTATAGTCTCTCAATAACCAACATGGATGATCTCACTGTCTTACTACCCAAAGTCTCTCATGGTCACTTGGAGACCAAATTGGAGGCACACATGGTCCTCCCTCCAATGGCTCAAATGGAAAATTGGATAATCCAATTTGGAATATCACATTTTCTTCCATTATAATGATTGCATATTCCCTCAAAAAAACCCATCTCTCACACCTTAGTTAACCCATTTCCCTCTCCATTCCAATACAATATCAAACAAGTGAACATATAAAATAACCCATATAATAATCCATTTCACAAAAAAAATTCAAATTTCATCAAAAGAAATTTTCCAAGGAAAAATAATTTGAAAACTGGATTTATGTTTTTTTATACCCATAATACCACTTTGAGACATTTTATAAAACACTCAGTGTGAAACTAAGCCATTACCATTTGGAAAACCACTTTTAAACACCTAAATTTCCAAAATAATTCATGAAAGAAGTAAACCTGGAATAATCCTCAATAATAAATCATTTAAATGAATATATAAATAAAAATATCTAATAGGTATTTTAGAATTAATGTAATTCCACAAAAAACCCTTAAATAGAGAAACCTACCTCAAATTTGGTCCCAACCTCATCGTCTTCCATGATGACCACTATGAAGATATATAACATGGCCAAAAACATTTAATCCATATTAAAACCCACCAAAACCTCCCTAACACACCTTAAATTCATTCAACACCCCCACTAGGATTACACAAATCCAAAAAAAAATAAGTAGAAGGAAGGAAAAGGAGGAATAATCCAATATGAAATTGACATTCCTAAATCTAGAACACCATGATTCTAAGAGAAAATCACCACTATGAAGGGAATAATAGATGAAAAAAATATGAGAGGCTAAAAATGTTAAGGAAGGAAAAATGGATCAATAGATAAGAAATAAATATGGGTATAATGGTAAAATATTTTTTGTTTTTGTCCTAGATAAAAAACATAGCTTGTCCGCACAGCTAGAAAAACTGTGTGCCAACCATATGGGTGCCACTTTCCACTAAAAATTGGTTGCAGAGTTACTCATGGTTGTGTCATGGTTTGGAAAACTATACTAAAAATATGAAAAACCCCATAGTCACAATATCCATACCCCATGCACAGTTATCTTCCTGGTTAGATAAACCATGTGCTACCCATTCATCATGGTTTAACATCTAAAAAAAATCCAAATTTCTAACCCTGACACCGAGGATCTCCAAGAACAAACCAAAATGTAAGTATAACTCCAAATTAGATGTACCAGTGAACCAACTAGTGTTATAGGGTGACTATAAAATTATACATAGTAGGATTTTACTCAAAACATCTCATGTAAATATGAATGAATCATTGAAAATCTAGAAGAATAAAACAATGAATCCAATTCATTAAATAAATATGATAAACTATATCCCATCCTCAGCAAGTCTCACCCATGAAATAATGCATAAAAGTAAAAATATCTATTTCAATACATATATGTGTGAATGGTGCATTATATCAGATTCCCCATTTCATTATCATTATCATGCCCTAATTTTAAATATCATGTTCTAAAATCACTTCCATATATAAAATCACATATGATGTGGATCATGTTTGGGCCTCAGCAACCTTAGTCCCATGAAGGGTCCAACATCACATGTTGGAATCAGTCCATATATACATATAATCAAATAATCCTATTTCACATATCCATAACCAATAAGAAAGTCTGAAGGCTACTACAACTAATATATCCTAAATTTTACCTCATTTCGTCACAAACTATGAAAGTAAACCTCTAGGAATCAATAGTCACTAGAACCAAAATACACGTATCTAATATAGCCTAAAGGCACTACAAACTGCACATACTAGAATAGTAAAATCATTATCTTTTACAACCCATGTAGACACATAATATATATCATTAACCTTAACAACATATACATGATTACACATCGTACAACACTAAATGGAGAATGGGGAAAAAGGATAAGTCATACAACTATTCCCTCAGAAACCTAGATATTGAAGAAAAAAATGATTCCTGAAACATTTGGGAATCAACTGACCACTAGACATGGATGGTGGATTATATAAAATAATTAAATATTAGAATAGTATCACTCACAACCACACTAGGGGAAAAACTTAGTATTAGAATCGTATTCCAACTATCATCCCATAATACACCTTATATCCACCTATATGGCCTATAAAACTAGATATAATAAATTCATTGAAGAATCAAAGATTAAAATATTTATCCATTTTTTCTATTAATTTAAATTTTCAATTAATTTTTTGTTAAATCCATTTTTAATACATTTCTAATCAAATTAAATCATTACAGGACAAAATTATTTAACATTCAAATTCTAAATTTCATTATTTTCGTCCTATGATCCTTAGAGAATTCTATTTAACCATCCCATGGTTCTATTTAATTAATAAACACCAATATCTATACCACATGTTGATAATCAATTCATTTGTTATTTTATATTAATGATACTCTAGAGCTTATCCTAGGTTACTATAAAGAGATGAAACTGTAGTGCATATGCAAACTATAACAGGTAGTTGGAATCCACAAAAACAATCATCTAAAAACAAGCCATCGAAGCCACACACCAAGACAGAACCAATAGGAAGGACCTACTCTCAACCCATTAAAACCATCGTAGTTTCATATTTTAAACTATTATACTTTTTACAATCCATTATTCTATCATCAATATAAATCCAATTTCATAAATTGAGAAATCCAATGAATTCATCACTAAACATGCCATGACCAAACCGACTGGGGACCACAGGGATGATGGTAAGCCCAGTGAGATACCCCAATTCTTCCTACAATAGGATAGGGGTTATAATTAGGCTCCACACTGAAAAAAAATAAAATTGGTGTCCATAGAATAAGTACCTGTATTCACACACACAACCAAATCTATGCAATAGTACATAGATATAACAATGATACTAAACATATAAAGTGTAAACCATGCATGCGAGAACTCATTGGAAAGAATCATATTAAAAAATTGTGGTATAAAATTATAAAGGATAAAAATACATTCCTAACTAGGAATGAGTTACCAACCTAACAACAATTTGATAAATGAAATTATAGAAGAGATATTGACTCACATTCTCTAATGGTTTCCATCAAATATTGTTAGCACCAAGAGCCTCTACGATCTAGAAAAACTAGGACTACCTATATCACCACTGATATACATATCATATTCATATGACACGACATGTTTGGGTAAATCCTATATAGGGGTATGTATATACATACCAAGTAGGAGCCCCAAAAAACTAAATAGGGGGAAATAGTGTGGTAAAATAGTGATATTGACATAAAAAGAATGCGGGTAAAGAGAAACCCAACATATATTCTCATGAATAAAATCAAGAAAGAGAGAAATTTTACATGCATATCTACATCCAAAAAAGAATAATGAGTCTAACTACATCTCCAAATGTTCATATATGATGACCAACACCATACAAAACCTCCCCAAAATGTAAGTTAAGGGTAAAAATTGTCACTAATACTCACCAGAGTTGAGGGAGAACTAACTCACATGGAGGAACTTTTCCTTATGTGTGCTCAATTATAGGGATAACCACTCTATATATAGTGTAACCACATCCTCTAAAGTATGGGGGTGTAATTACTCTATAATTTTAAATAGTATGAGAGTATTATGACTTGGTGTGATATGTGAGTATTGACCCTATCATATCTCTGATGATCTAACCCTATCACTACCATTAGACTGGTATCACTAAATGAATCACAACACTCATAACAACTTGAGCCATATTCTATATGCCAAAATGATTCCTACCAAAAACTCATATATGGAAAACCTATCATTCAGGATGCTCACATGCCTAAATATAAGTCTCAATGAAGGATATATGTATGGAGGAAAAAATCATAGAAAATAACCTGGTGTGTACGTAGGTTTATAGATCATGTGACCTCTTTAGGACACTTGGGTGTGTCCTCACCTACAGACGAATTGTCTTTCCATGTGACTATACATGGCGTGTACAAAGACTACATGACATGTATTGGCTGCTTGGGTAATTTCTTTGTAATATCAACCAATAAATATATACTCTGACCATTCCTGTGTCCTTTTACCCATGCTTGTGTACCTTTCCATGTCTATACCCATGTATACCTGGGGTATAGTTGTGGTCTGCTACATGACCATGTCCCTTGACACGGGGTGTTTTCCCATGTACTCAAATACAAGGACATGTCCCACTGCACGAAATGTACTCTAAGAATGTGGCATGTAGTCTCCAAACATATTTATTACCCAATAGAAAGAACATATGACATGTGTTATAGAAACCAAGTGTAGTGGGATTAGGATTTCCAAATGGTAAATCCATATAAACCTTCCAAAATACACATTTTTTCCAAGTTAAGAACATATCGGCACCTAGGGGATCCTTTGAAGTCATAAAAGGGCATTAAATCCTTTAATAAAAACATCTATGATGATCATGGTATAAAAATAAAAGAACCACCAAACTAATAAAAAAACTGAATCTTTGGTTTTAAAACCACACCATGAATCCACTACACCTTGATCTGGTCTTGATCACTATCATATAAGAAGTTCAGTAGAACCAATTTCTACATTATCTTGGTTTGTACATCACTTAAGGTAGAAACCCTCTCACTCATAGTATGCATAATATATCAAATGGGAAGAGGGTGGGGGAGGGTATTTTATTCCTTTTTAATTAATTAAATAAACCCAATTATTTAATTACCTTTTATGTCTGCTAATGGAAGCATTACATTGATTTCCCAGTGATGACTAACTTTGTGTCGTGCCTAGTTTAAATGCCACGTTATGGAAATAAAGTTGGTCTTTGATTTTCAATATGAGGTCTGGATCAATTGGAAAACCATTTATACATAAGATATTTGAATTAATGGTTTATCATATATTATTAAATTTAATAAATCTATTATGGGTTCCCACGACACCTAAACACAACATCGACTCCAAGTAAAGATCCATATATATATATATATAAATACTCATCGGTAAAAACTTGTGAAAGTAGTGTCATTACATTATCCATCCAATATGGATTTTCACCCTAAAAATAACAATCTATACAAAATTGTTAGGGGGTACTAAGTTTGTATCTTACTCTCATGCATCGAAGAGATCTCATACAAACCCCATACTTCCAAAGTAGGGAAAAAATAATAGTTCATCCACAAATGATCCTTTACTTTTTATCATCAATTTCCACTAGTTACTCCGTGATGGTGGCTCTATCCTCAATTTTCAGCTCACTATAATGACTAACATGAGAAGTTTCATGCACTTATCACCTCATCAATGACACTTAGAAGACATCAAGAACTCGGTCCAACTATGGTGGAAAATAAAAGAGGTAAGAAAAATTTCCAACCCTCAAATGGATTTTTAATGGTCAGATGAACCTTAAGGATTTATTAATTCCCAGAAAATCATTATAAATGTTATATTAGGGAGACTTAAATGAAAACATGGTCTTCCCTCTCCAAATAAGAATGTCTATAATTTTTATCCATGTTTTATTTATATTGTCATTGGTATGTCCTTATATTATGTTATATCACCTAAACATTCTCTATAATTTCCTACACCATCTCTAACCAACCAAGTGATTACTCCCCAATGTCACTACAAAACAATGGTGACATGGAGGGTATCCTATATGGGTCATATAAAGGTTACATGATGATAATATAGTGATAAATATTATTATAAGTTAACTCCACAAAATGAAAGTGATCATCCAAGCTCCATTAAAATTTTAACACATAGGATCACAACTTGTTCTCTGATACATGGATAGTCCACTCGGACTGCGTGTCTATCTGGGAGTGAAATTTTGTGGTCATTTGTAACTAGTTACTAAGAGCCTCATACCATCCATCTATAACCATGATTTAATTATAGCATCATTGTTGGATAAGATCATCTTAGGTACCCTATAAAGTTGTACGGTCCCCCACACATACAACTATCCAAAACTCTACTCTCTAATGGAAATAATGTTCCACGACTTGGTATGTTGGTCAGTAATCAACCAAATAGAATCATGGACTCGCAAAAACCATCAAATTCCCATAAAAAATCATCAATATTCAATCTCAATTCCATTTCAATATATCAATATTTTGGGTCAAACCTATTGGATCATAATGACCAGCCTTTACCTACTGATATTTGAAAAACTGAGAGACAAATTTGAAATTTATTTCCCTCATTCCAAGACACCCAAAATTCCTTCTCATTTTATTGTACATATGAGAAAAATTAGGATATATATCCATGGGGGAAGTGTAATACTCCCTCAACACCTCCTCATTAATTTTGATTAGGACCATTATTTATCTCTAGAAAATTATGATGCACTCTCCTCCATTCTAGAAACCATAAAGTGCATGTCCTTAGGATATATCATCACATAAATCATCGTAGTTGTGTTTCATAACTCATCCTCTTCCACAAAATAAGTAAAAGTTGGATTCATCACCATCTAATGAAGATAATATGCACCCATATCCTATACTAGGGCTAGTAGCAGCAAACCCAAATTCTCAGATCCCACCTCTACCAAGAGTGAATGAGACTTCCTTCTAAAGGAATCTGTCACCACATTATCCTTCATAAGTGTATAAAATATTTATTAGTCATTGTATTGTGGGAACTCCATATAACACATCTATCTTAATTTATGATCTCCTTAATAGAAGATTTTATTAAGACTATGATGGTATGATAAACCATAAAAACACTCTCCCAAAATAAAATGCCTCAACATCTTCAGAGTAAAGACTAGAACTAACAACTATAGGCTAGGATCCATGTAGTATTTCTCATATGGGATCCACTACCTTGACCCATAAGAATTCACTATCCATCTATACATCAAAAAACTGCTAATCCTATCTCTAGAAGCATAAAAGAACATGAACTCAATAATCTACACTAGAATCCACAAAACATGAGCACTAGTCAACCTCATTCTCAACTATTCAAAGGATATTTTAAATTCCTCAGTCTATTTAAAAAAATTCCATTTTCATGTCGAGTAAGTTAATGTGGTTGTTACCGTGGAAAATTCTACCACAAACATCCTATAGTACCATGAAAACCCAAGGAAAGTCTACACCCCCAAAAAAATCTTGGGTGGATCCCAAGAAATCATTGAAAAAATAATTTCTAGAACCATATCTAAACCATTATATGAGATGGAATACATTCAAAAATATAACCTTGAAGATCCATAGATGATACTTCAAGATATTACCACAAATTTATTGCTCCTAAAGTAAGTATTGGACCAAAATTTCATTATATTATTTCTCCCCCTCTTGAAAAAATTATATAATAATTAATTCAATGAATAAAAAAATATATTGATAAAATTATTACAAGAAGATCCAATTCAATAGATCAGTGAATGTAGATATGGCATTAGTCACACTAAAAGCATCACTAGGAACTCATACTATCTGTAGCAATATTGGAAGGCCATATTCGAAATATCATCTATGTGAATCCTCAAATGTGTGTACATAGACCAGATATTTATATTTTATAACCATCTCACACATTTAAAATAGGAAAAATCTTAACAATACTTATAAAGGGGTAATGTTTTCCTATAATTACACCATTTAGGTGATGAAAATAAATATAGAGCCCCATGCTCCTATCCTGATTTTTCATGAAAAAAAAGTAGAGATTCCTAGGGGGACACAATGGGTATGATAAAACCTTACTATCCAAGTACATCCAACTAGACCCTAAAGCCCATGACCATCATGGGGGCCTCTAATATTCCAAATAATATATTGGTGTGGTCCTAGGGTGTAGTTTTATGTTGAAGTCTATATCCCACTACATAGGTAGTATCAAATAAAATTTATGGAAGAAACCCATATAATCATCCACTAATGATGTAATCCATATTCCTGCAGAGCCCACTACAAAAAGAGGTAAATGTGGAAATGTATGTGTGATATATTATATTTTACTACTCACAATATCTACCCAATAAATCATAATATCTCTCTATTAAATAAAGGAGAATGGCATCCCATATGTATAAAGTAATCTAAATCTCCTAGGAATATAAGTTATCTGGGAAAGAACCATAGATAACCAAACCATAATAATGATGAATTCATAAGGTTTCATTGCAATGACCAATAAATCCCATTAATGACTCTCTCTACTAGATGGAAACTTTTACTTTCGGATGATGTGTGATATAGAAGAATCACTCCATTATTAACTTATACCCATAAAAGCTGCGATAAAATCTCAATAAGAAGATATTTCTTTCAAACAAGAGATATAAATATAATAAATTAACTTATAATGATGTGTAAATGTATTGGATAAAGAGTATTAATGATAGATATTATTCATTAAATCATCTCATGACTATCCTAGTCATATCACTCCATAGCCACGATCTCCCCACTTCCTCAAGTGACAGCTCATCGAGTATGGATTGGGGATCTTTGTGGTAGTGGTGGGAGTATCTCATGGCATCATACTCTAACTATAGTTTCTCCCTCTAGATATACACCTACTCCTTTGTTAGATCCACCTCCCTAGGTCACATCTTAACCACATCTGGGTGATCCTTTTTTGTGACATTTCCTATGCCATAAAGATCTATCCAATACCTTCCTACCTTCCTCAACATGTTGGGTTTGGAAATAATGAGCTATATATCCTTCTCCATCGTAAGAATAACATCTCACCACATTAGGATGACTAGATTTTCTAGGTGAGCCTTTCATGGTAGGCCCACATGCCCATTTCTGGGCACGAGTATGCCTCATACTCTATGACCTTGATGTATTTTATCTGCTAGATACTGTTGATGACTCTCTATTAAGATGACCACTACCAACTCCATCCACATGGTGTAGATCTTCCAAGAATATCTCTATAACATGAGTTTTCTATAGTACTCTGTTGTAAGTGGGTAGACACAAGGAGGTCACACTAGTATGGATGTCTCTGTGAATGCCATGGTGAAACTTCCATTCTTGGATGTATCCATCCAACATCATATTAATATAGTATCACATATTGAAAGTGAAACACAAAATGTACTTAGTAATAGACATATCAACCTACTACAACTTGATAATATCATGAATCTACATATAGTGTATTCTCAAAGGTTAATACTCATTGTATAAAATCTATAATATTTCTAACCATGAGATAATCACCTCATCATGGGTATGTGTGATCAAACACCAATAGTTACATACTGCTTCATGAATAGTACTACCTGTAAGTGCATCCATATGATCATTTAGGGTCAAAAAATTCATTAAAACATGGTAAAATACCTCAAGAAAAGAATAAATTTTCTTAAGGGTTTATCCCTCCATAGAACCTCATTTAAGTCTATCCCAATAACTTATTTAATTCTCTATGCCTACAATTATTGTTTTTCTGACCTACTAGTGTTATCTATTAAAGAATTGGAAGTTGATCTTCTTCCTAAACCACTGGAAGTATATTTACACATTTATCAATAGGTTTTGACACAAATCTATTCACAAATGGAAGGAACGCTACATTATTAGGTCCTTAAACTGAGGCCTCATCACTCAACTGATCATTATCATGAGTATTTATCGTTATACCAGCTGGCTACCGTTTCGGAGGCAACTTGAAAATTATGAAGACTTATGAGAATTATATGATCTTATATGGGGTGATGAATCAAGAAGGACATGAATTTTTAAATACCAAATCCTATATGATTCATCAAACATTTGTTCCCTATAACCGATGTATCATTATACCGAGTTGATAAATAGGTAGTTTGAGTCCTGGTGAATGGAAACATTGGTTGATGCACCAACACTCGGTTCCTTGGATTAAAAACTACACCAAAGATACTCCAACACCATTTCACTATGTTCACAAACCAATACTAAAAACAAGGTCTAGATTCATTCATAGACCCATTGAAAGACCACCTCTGATACTACTATTTCATGACCCAACCCACTAGTTCCATATTAACTTGTCGTAAGCTGAGTGAGATACCCCAATATATCATACAATAGGCTAGGGGTTGGAGATAATCTTGGAGTAGGTAAAACTGAAATGGTATGCCTTATCCATTGTATTTGTACATAATTACAAAACTAGATCCCTGAAATATATCATATATATAATAAAAAATAAAATCTATAGTGTAAACCAAGCATGTATCAACCTCTAAGAAACAATTAGTGTAAATCAGCATATTAAGAAAATATTATGTGGAAAAATACACCCACAACTAAAAATGAGGTCCCAACCTAAAAAACTAGAGAAATAGAAAGACTAAAGATATTCTCTCTCAGAATCTCTAGGGTAGACCACAAAACAGAGCAATCACCAAGAACCACCATACTCTACTGAAGCAAGGAAAAATGATTTCAACAATGTTATGATAGTGATCTGTATAAGAAAAAACATGTATATGAAGATACCATACATGGGTGAGTGTAGAAATACCTATTATGTGGCCCAAAAATACATAAGAGAGTAATATAATAATAAAATTAGTTAGCTCACCCCAAAAATGAAAGTGTTTAAAGAGAAATCCAACAGATACTCCTATAAAGAAATCTAAGTGAGAGAGAAAGGGGATCTATTTCTCTATAGATAGCTAAGTATGATGAGAATACTTATAGAACCAATGGTTGATCATTAATGTCAAATACCATATGTGAACTCACCAGAATCTTTGTGAAGAGGAATTTTCCACGCTACTGTGCATTATAGTCATGGGAGAACCATCTACCATGGTGGACCCTTTCACTACCAGAGCTCGATGAAATGGTGGTAACCTCCATATATATAGGATTTTTTCACTTTGATTTATGGTTTAACATCCCCACTTTTTTTGTAAATAGTATGGGGTCCTGCTCCCTAGTGTAATGGGGGAGTACCTATCCCAACATCTCTATAGTAATCCAACCGAATCACTACCATAAAACTAGAATTTTTAAAGGAATCCTGACACTCGTAACACCACATCACTTATCTATGATGCCAAAATGAATTCTACCGTCATGTCCTATTCAAAAACCCTCTCAAGATAGTATGGTAATGGTCTAAAATCCAAGTCCAGAGGAAGGAGGAATACAGGATGGTGAAAATCTTAGGAAAGTACACGACATGTACATAGGGTCACATGATGTGTGAAATCCTATAGAAAACAAGGAATGTCCTTTACCACACATGTATTGGAAGTCCTTAACTTGTATAAAAAGTACACAATGCATCTTAGCTACCTGGGGAATTCTGGTGTCCTCCCCGACCATGCCCTTGAACTCAAGTCGGTCTCGTTTCCTTCAACCCATGTATGGGTACCAATAAATGTTTGTGCCCCTATACACTCATGGAATATCCTAGTACTACTACAAGACCATGTCCCTATACATGGGGGTATATAACTGTGTACCCAGTCACATTCCCATGTAACACTACACGATATGTACCTTGAGTACATGAAGTGTAGTCCCCAAAATTCCATCTTCTCCAATGGTAATAACACAATATGTGTTACAAAAACCACACACTGTGTGATCGGGATTCCAAAATGGTAAATCCATTTGAACATCACAAAACCTATATTTTCCCTTGATTAGAATACATAAACCCCAAGGGGTCCCTATCTATCATAATGGGGCTTTAAAACCTTTAAGAAATACATCTAGATGAATCGGTATTTTAAACACAAATAACTTCCAACACCCTAGTGAAAAATCTAAATCATTGGTTCCAAAACCATGTCCAGAAGTCGCTGCACCTTGACCCGGTCTTAATCACCATCCTAAAAAACGTCAATCAATATATCCTCTCCCATTTCTCTATGTTCGGTTATCGAACAAGGGAGAAACCCTCTCCCACATACCACTGGCAGGATGCCAAAATTTTAAGGGTTACTCCATTCATTTTAATTAATTAAATAAACTCATTTCTTTAATTACATTTTATGCATTCCAGTGGTTTCCTTCACCCAAATTTCTGACACAAAATTACATTATCCATGCCTAGGGTAAACCCAATCTTCTAGAAAAACCCATGGTCTCTATAAGGCCCCAGCCTTAAACCTTACTTAATATTGAATTAAATGAATAATTCACATTGAGGATCTTTTCAGGTTTAGAGTTTTAGAGAATTAGAACATAACTATTACATATTAAAAGATTACAAAGTAGACACTTCTACTAAGTCTCCATAAAATAAAAATTAAAAACTCTTAAAAAGAAAGATGTCTAGATTCCATGTTTTAGATAACATGAAATTCCCTTGATCCCATCCTTGACCTTATTCCACTTTAAGTCCTGTGGAAAACATTTCGAAAAACTTGGTGTGAGCATAAAAAGCTCAGTAAGGGATACAAAAAGAATGAAAACTGTTAGTTTTTCAAACATCAAGTAAACCATGTATACTATATCAAAGTAATACCTTCACCTTCATGAAGTAGTAAAAAAAATCTTCACTAAATAAAGTATCATTACTTACCTTTTTGTAACCAAAGGATTACCATAAAACCCATATAAAGAACACATAGAATATATAAAGGTAACTTGGGACATAAACATACTTAAGTGGAATAACCATACGGTTTACTTCCACACATATCACTTAATGGAATAGCCATACGGCCAATTTCCATACATACTTAATGGAATAGCCATACGGCCGACTTCCATACATACTTAATGGAATAGCCATACGGCCGACTTCCATACCCAATGCATTGGAGGTTATAATGTAACCACCCGTCCTGGTATTCACGGCACCACCCGTCATATGGTTTATAACGTAACCACCCGTTAAAATGTCCAAGTACCAATATAAAATCATAAAACATAAAACCAATATAAAGGAATGATAACATTTCCACATTTCAATCACAATATATCATAAATATATTGACATAATAGAATCCTTTTTCAAAACCATTTTCAATACCAAAATACATAAAATATTATATGGTATTTATTTTATTCTAAAAACATTACGGCTTGTTGAGAAAGCCAAAGATCAAATAATACTCGCGGCGGCGGAAAAGGTCGTTGTCACCGCGTAAGTTAAAAAAAATTCCTTTTTGTCATTTAGTAAAACGCTTCGTAGAAAAAGATTCCTTTTGTATAAAAGTAAAAGTCAAAGGTGTTTATACACCGTATAAAAGAAAGTTGTGTATAAAACGAAATATGCCTTAATGAAAGGAGATTGAGACGAAGTCCCTTACCTTGGGTCCGACTTGACTCGATCGTTCTTTAACGTCCTGAATAATAAACTTGAGTTAATTTATACTTGATTAAGAACCTTTTTAAAGTTCATTATTCTTTTTATATCACTTATTGACATGTTATAAACATTATGTAACCATTTAAGTTAATAATGTTTGTTTTGTCAATATTTGGTTCTTAAGTCGAAAGTTGACTTCTTACAATTACATGTTGTTCATGTGGTCAAAAGTTCTTTATATCCAGAATGAAATTCCCGATTTGGATATAATATGTATCATATATTTCCAGCATATACATGTATTTATAATATTACATAATCATTTAGAGGTAAGAAATGAAATGCACCGTTCATGGAGACGGTAAGCCGTACGTACGCATGAACGCTACTTCCATTTCTATTTCATATTTTCTGGAATGGAATCATAATTATATAAGAGTATATTATAATTCCAGTATAATAACATATATAATATCATTAACTTTATCCTTTACACATCCCACATATGGTATTAACGAATCAAATCACTTTTAGGGGGCGGTAGTCCGCACTTCCTAAAATGAAGATATCGTGTTTTACCCATAATGGAAACCATAAAGGTATGCCCAAAATGAAAAAAAACAGAAGCTTAAGGAAAACATAAACATATTATATATCATATATAAAAATAGTGACATCATAATGGCCACCTTTGAAGGTGTTAAATGAGTGTTGAACAATCATCGTTTCGGGAGGCAGAATTTCGCCATCCACGGAAACCGTATGTTCTTTAACCATTTGATGTAGTTGTGTGAGTGTGTAGCTCAAATAAATCTTATAAAAACACCCTAGTATATTTATTATACTGGTTTTGTTACAAAAGAAGTAAATAAAAAGAGTTTAGGGGGTTGGAAAAGCAAAATAAAACAAATGAACATGAGAGAATGAATTACCTTAAAAAGTGTAACTCCTTTTGATTTGAGCCTAAAGGCTTCCTTTGAAAGGATTCTTCCCAAAGAGAATCCTCTAGGATGAGGAGAGGGATGTGGAGAGAGCAAATGGGCAGGGGTTGGCCGAGCCAAAGGCTTGAAGAGTGTGTGAAATGAGGTAGAGGTGGGGGCCTTTTATAAGAGGAGAGGAGGGGCACTTTTGGAAAGTAAAGAAATATTACATTATTTGAAAATGTGTTTCGGTTTCAAGAGGTCCCACATTGATATAATTCGTGGATAAGGTGATAAGGGTTCGAAATCCACTCATCCAATTGGTTTTGGACATGTGTAGTTCATAGATTTTATATTATCTTTCCATTTTATTTAAATCGTCAAATAATGATGTCATCACTGCATCATTATTATGTCATAAATAATTTAATTTATTTAATGTCTAAAAATTATAAAAAAAATACTATGATATAGGAAATCTTTTTAGATTTCCAATGACTATTTATAATCAAAATTTGGACTTGTATAACCCCACTTAAAAATTGTTTTCGTAAAACATATTATGTTTGTGTCATTTTCACTTTAACATTAAATAAAAAGCAATTTATGTCATTTCCCAACAAAAGTGGATCCATGGGGTCCCCAAGTTTACCCATGGAATGTCATGGTCGGCCATGACACAACCAATGAGTTTGGGACATTTGTCTAGGTCATTTCATTTTATTAAAGTATTATTTATACCTTAAACTACACTAATTATCACTAATCGCGATTAAAAACTTAATAAGTTACTATTCACCAAAAAATTATTATAATCTCATTGAACCACATTTTACTTCTTAATGACAACCATGTATGTTGGATTTTCAAAATTCAATACACATTAGTGGAAAACTTTCATTTAACTGAAAAATCAGTTTGCTTGATTACCACTTAGTGGTTTCACTATTCATCAAAAATTGAAGTTTTTCAGAAAATTACCAAAAATTCACCCTAAGCTATATTTGATATTCAGAATTCAAAAATGAAGTCTATTTTACAAAATTCAAATCATATAAGTCACATTAATTAATTTAATGATTAATTCTCGCTGCCAGAGCAAATAGCGTGTTTTTACAAAACAATAAGTATCAAAAGATTGACACTAGTTTAAGTCCAATTTCAAAGTGAAATTGATTCCAATGACCACCATTGGATTAAATGGTAAAAATATATTCATATTACACATTAAGGCCAATTCAAAAGATAATCTAATCATATAAATAAATTAGATTAAAAAGCAGTTTTGATGTAAAATGCAGTATTTTTCACTATTCATTAAAAGATGAACATTGTCAGAAAAATACCAAAAATTCACACAAGGTAAATTTTGATGTCCCAATCATAAAGAATAATTTTATTTTGACAAACATAGTTTATAAAATTGTCAAAATATAGATTCAAAAATGGTTTGCCATCAAAAGGCACTAAAACAATCTTTTAAGAATATTAGTGTATTCCATGCATAAGATTGTATTTATTTTCATTTTAAGCCTCTATAACACTATATTAATCATTAATAGACATAGATAAAAATATCTATTATTCATTACTTACTTGGGATGTTACATCCTTCCCCCCTTTAGAAAATTGCGTCCCCGCAATTTATTTACTTATCGAATAAATGGGGGTACTTATCCCTCATTGCATTTTCAGATTCCCATGTTGCCTCTTCAATCATGTGGTTTTTCCACAAAACCTTTACCTGCTTGATCACCTTATTCCGTAACACTTGCTCCATGTGGTCAAGAATCTGGACCGGTTGTTCCTCATAAGACAAGTTCTCTTCCAGCTGAACTACCTCTGGACTCAAAACATGAGATGGATCTGGCATATACTTTCTCAACATCGAAACGTGAAAAACATTGTGTACCTGAGATAAACTCGGAGGTAAAGCCACTCGGTATGCAATTGATCCAACTCTTTCCAGAATTTCGTATGGTCCAATGAACCTAAGACTCAACTTTCCTTTTTTACCAAATCTCATCACACTTTTCCAAGGAGAAACCTTGAGAAAAATATGATCACCTACCTCGAAAGATAGATCCTTCCTCCGGTTATCCGCATAACTCTTCTGCCTGCTCTGAGCTGTTCTCATGTGTTTCTGAATCAGCTGAACTTTTTCTGCCATCTCTTCTACTAATTCTGGTCCCATCAACTTCCTTTCACCCACTTCATCCCAGAAAGCTGTAGTTTGACACCGCTTCCCATATAATGCCTGAAATGGTGCCATCTGTATACTGGAATGAAAACTGTTATTATATGAAAACTCAACCAAAGAAAGATGTTGGTCCCAACTTCCCTGATAATCCATAGAACAAGCTCGTAGCATATCCTCCAATGTCTGAATTGTTCGTTCTGACTGCCCATCTGATTGAGGATGAAAAGCTGTACTAAAATTTAATTCAGTACCCAACGACTTCTGAAGGCCTTTCCAAAAGTTAGAAGTAAACTTGGGATCACGATCCGATACAATGGAGAGAGGAAATCCATGTAACCTGACTATCTCTTTAAGATACAAACGGGAAAGTTGATCAAGAGAGAAAGTATCTCGTATAGAAAGGAAATGAGCAGATTTCGTCAAGCGATCAACAATAACCCAGATTGCATTATTACCTCGAGATGTCCTCAGTAATCCCAGAACAAAGTCCATGGATATGTTTTCCCATCTCCACTCTGGCACTGGTAAAGGCTGAAGCATCCCTTTCGATAACTGCCGCTCTGCTTTAACCTGTTGACATGTAAAACACTTCACAGTAAAATCATCAATATCTCTTTTCATTCCATCCCACCAGTAATACTCCCGCAGATCTCTATACATCTTAGTACTGCCAGGATGAACGGAAAATTGGGAACTATGAGCCTCACATAACAACTCATTTTTCAACTGTGAATCACAAGGCACACATAACCTCTTCCCAAACCTCAAAACACAAACAAAAACTTATCCAAGAAATCATGGAAAATTCTATTCATTAAGTCCATGAATACAGCAGGTGCATTGGTTATCCCAAAAGGCATTACTACAAATTCATAATGGCCATATCTCATACGGAACGCGGTCTTCGGAATATCTGCCTCCTTTACCTTCAGCTGATGGTACCCCGATCTCAGGTCAATCTTGGAAAAAAACTGAGCTCCCTGGAGCTGATCAAACAAATCATCGATATGAGGCAAAGGATATTTTTTCTTAACAGTGATATTATTCAAGGCTCTATAATCAATGCAAAGTCTCATAGAACCATCTTTCTTTTTAACAAATAAAACAGGATCAACCCATGGTGATGTGCTAGGTCTAATGAAACCTTTCTCTAATAAATCATGAAATTGCTCCTTCAACTCTAAAAGTTCAATTTGTGCCATTCGATAAGGGGGTTTTGAAATTGGCTTAGCATCAGGAACTAAGTCAACAGTAAACTCAACTTCCCGATCTGGTATTATTCCAGGCAACTCATCAGGAAAAACATCAGGATACTCATTTACCACTGCCACATCATTAATCTGAACAGTTCCTTTATTTTCAACGACGTGTGCAAGGTAATATTCATTTCCATCTTTTACAAGTTTCTCGGCCTCTTGATATGTTATAAAAAGTAAGGGTTCATTATTGTAAACAAACTGAAAGTCTTTCTGAAAAGAAACTTCTTTAGCTCTACAGTCAATCTTATCATGGTAGATAGAGAGACAATCCATACCCAGGATAACATCAAACTCTACTAGAGGTAGAACAATAAGGTTTGCAAGTAGGTTCTTTCCACAGATAAGGATAGGAAGATTCTTATAAATTATTTTTGCCTCGACACTTCCCCCAGGTGTTTTTACCAAAAGTTCAGGAGTCATTTCTTGAGATGGTATTCCCATTTTACTAGAAAAGGTTTTAGAGATGAAAGAATGTGTAGACCCCGAATCAAAAAACACACTGGCATAATCTGAAAAAACAAACAAAGTACCTGATACAACTTCATTTGATGGCCCGACATCTGCTGAAGTAGTTGCAAAGGATTTCACCACCCCTTTCTGCTTGTAGTCTAACTGCTTCCCATCACTCAAGCTCCTTGTCGGACACTCGTTTGCATAGTGACCCATCTCATTACACTTATAACATTTCACTAACTGTAAATCAAATTTGTTCTTACCTTCAGCTTGATCCTTTTCAGTGTAATCACGAGCCTTATGTCCCATCTTACCACATCGTTAGCACTTTCCAGAATTCAGAAGACATTCCCCAGCATGCCTTTTTCCACATTTATCACAAACTGGAAACTTAGTTCTCTTACCATCAGACTTTTTTGAAGAATTCTTACCTTTCTCCTGCCACCTCGGTCTCTTCTTCTGCTGGTTGTTATAGAAAACTTGGTCATCGGCAAACTCCATTTCCACCTTCTCAGCACATCGAACAAGCTTTTCATAACTTTTAAACTCACGAGAAGCTAATTCCCTTCGATACTTTGGCTTTAATCCTGAGTAAAAACGATTGATTTTACTATCAAGGTCTCGGATAAAATTTGGAGCATACCTTGCCAATCGAGTGAACCTTTCTTCATAGGCAGCCACTGAGTCTTCCTCTTGCCTCAATTCCAAGAATTGATTTTCCATCCTAAGTCGAACAGCCTTAGGAAAATACTTCTCAAGAAACATACCTTTGAATTCATCCCAGTCAAGAGCATAAATCTCATCGGCGTCCCTGATATTTTTAACCATAGACCACCACTGATCTGCTTTACCCTCCAAACGGTAAATAGCAAGACTAACCTTTTGATTGTCTGAACACCCCATGACATCAAAAATCTTCTCCAGTGCTTTAATCCACCCTTCAGCTAGCACAGGGTCAGATGATCCTCTGAATGATGGTGGATGTTGCCTCATGAAATGTTCCACCACTGACATGTTCCTCTGCGGTTGGTCTGGCTGATCTCGTTTATGGATACCACCACCATTTATAGCCTGAGTCAACTGTGCCATAACTGCAACAAACTGTTCAGTTCCGATTCCGACCATCTCAGGTTGCTGATTTGGAAGGTTGTCTTCCTCCTGATGTCGTCCCAACATAGCTTCTTTGTTTCCTCTGTGGAAAACCATTCTGAACACCGAAATATCTTAGGCGAAGCAACATGGTAATCCGTAAATGCTATATCATTTCAATCATATTATAATTTAACACTTTTCTAACTCCTAAAGTTGCCTAAACCGACCTTTGATACCAACTATAAGGCCCCAGCCTTAAACCTTACTTAATATTGAATTAAATGAATAATTCACATTGAGGATCTTTTCAGGTTTAGAGTTTTAGAGAATTAGAACATAACTATTACATCTTAAAAGATTACAAAGTAGACACTTCTACTAAGTCTCCATAAAATAAAAATTAAAAACTCTTAAAAAGAAAGATGTCTAGATTCCATGTTTTAGATAACATGAAATTCCCTTGATCCCATCCTTGACCTTATTCCACTTTAAGTCCTGTGGAAAACATTTCGAAAAACTTGGGGTGAGCATAAAAAGCTCAGTAAGGGATACAAAAAGAATGAAAACTGTTGGTTTTTCAAACATCAAGTAAACCATGTATACTATATCAAAGTAATACCTTCACCTTCATGAAGTAGTAAAAAAAATCTTCACTGAATAAAGTATCATTACTTACCTTTTTGTAACCAAAGGATTACCATAAAACCCATATAAAGAACACATAGAATATATAAAGGTAACTTGGGACATAAACATACTTAAGTGGAATAACCATACGGTTTACTTCCACACATATCACTTAATGGAATAGCCATACGGCCAATTTCCATACATACTTAATGGAATAGCCATACGGCCGACTTCCATACATACTTAATGGAATAGCCATACGGCCAACTTCCATACCCAATGCATTGGAGGTTATAACGTAACCACCCGTCCTGGTATTCACGGCACCACCCGTTATATGGTTTATAACGTAACCACCCGTTAAAATGTCCAAGTACCAATATAAAATCGTAAAACATAAAACCAATATAAAGGAATGATAACATTTCCACATTTCAATCACAATATATCATAAATATATTGACATAATAGAATCCTTTTTCAAAACCATTTTCAATACCAAAATAAATAAAATATTATATGGTATTTATTTTATTCTAAAAACATTACGACTTGTTGAGAAAGCCAAAGATCAAATAATACTCGCGGCGGCGGAAAAGGTCGTTGTCACCGCGTACGTTAAAAAAACATTCCTTTTTGTCGTTTAGTAAAACGCTTCGTAGAAAAAGATTCCTTTTGTATAAAATTAAAAGTCAAAGTAGTTTATACACCGTATAAAAGAAAGTTGTGTATAAAACGAAATATGCCTCAATGAAAGGAGATTGAGACGAAGTCCCTTACCTTGGGTCCGACTTGACTCGATCGTTCTTTAACGTCCTGAATAATAAACTTGAGTTAATTTATATTTGATCAAGAACCTTTTTAAAGTTCATTATTCTTTTTATATCACTTATTGCCATGTTATAAACATTATGTAACCATTTAAGTTAATAATGTTTGTTTTGTCAATATTTAGTTCTTAAGTCGAAAGTTGACTTCTTACAATTACATGTTGTTCATGTGGTCAAAAGTTCTTTATATCCAGAATGAAATTCCCGATTTGGATATAATATGTATCATATATATCCAGCATATACATGTATTTATAATATTACATAATCATTTAGAGGTAAGAAATTAAATGCACCGTTCATGGAGACGGTAAGCCGTATGTACGCATGAATGCTACTTCCATTTCTATTTCATATTTTCTGGAATGGAATCATAATGATAGAAGAGTATATTATAATTCCAGTATAATAACATATATAATATCATTAACTTTATCCTTTACACATCCCACATATGGTATTAACGAATCAAATCACTTTTAGGGGGCGGTAGTCCGCACTTCCTAAAATGAAGATATCGTGTTTTACCCATAATGGAAACCATAAAGGTATGCACAAAATGAAAAAAAACAGAAGCTTAAGGAAAACATAAACATATTATATATCATATATAAAAATAGTTACATCATAATTGCCACCTTTTAAGGTGTTAAATGAGTGTTGAACAATCATCGTTTCGGGAGGCAGAATTTCTCCATCCACGGAAACCGTATGTTCTTTAACCATTTGATGTAGTTGTGTGAGTGTGTAGCTCAAATAAATCTTATAACAATATCCTAGTATATTTATTATACTGGTGTTGTTACAAAAGAAGTAAATAAAAAGAGTTTAGGGGGTTGGAAAAGCAAAATAAAACAAATGAACATGAGAGAATGAATTACCTTAAAAAGTGTAACTCCTTTTGATTTGAGCCTAAAGGCTTCCTTTGAAAGGATTCTGCCCAAAGGGAATCCTCTAGGATGAGTAGAGGGATGTAGAGAGAGCAAATGGGCAGGGGTTGGCCGAGCCAAAGGCTTGAAGAGTGTGTGAAATGAGGTAGAGGTGGGGGCCTTTTATAAGAGGAGAGGAGGGGCACTTTTGGAAAGTAAAGAAATATTACATTATTTGAAAATGTGTTTCGGTTTAAAAAGGTCCCACATTGATATAATTCGTGGATAAGGTGATAAGGGTTCGAAATCCACTCATCCAATTGGTTTTGGACATGTGTAGTTAATAGATTTTATATTATCTTTCCATTTTATTTAAATCGTCAAATAATGATGTCATCACTGCATCATTATTATTTCATAAATAATTTACTTTATTTAATGTCTAAAAATTATAAAAAAAATACTATGATATAGGAAATTTTTTTATATTTCCAATGACTATTTATAATCAAAATTTGGACTTGTATAACCCCAATTAAGAATTGTTTTTGTAAAACATATTATGTTTGTGTCATTTTCACTTTAACATTAAATAAAAAGAAATTTATGTCATTTCCCAACAAAAGTGGATCCATGGGGTCCCCAAGTTGACCCATGGCATTTCATGGTCGGCCATGACACAACCAATGAGGTTGGGACATGTGTCTAGGTCATTTCATTTTATTAAAGTATTATTTATACCTTAAACTACACTAATTATCACTAATCGCGATTAAAAACTTAATAAGTTACTATTCACCATAAAATTATTATAATCTCATTGAACCACATTTTACTTCTTAATGACAACCATGTATGTCGGATTTTCAAAATTCAATACACATTAGTGGAAAACTTTCATTTAACTGAAAAATCAGTTTGCTTGATTACCACTTAGTGGTTTCACTATTCATCAAAAATTGAAGTTTTTCAGAAAATTACCAAAAATTCACCCTAAGATATATTTGATATTCTGAATTCAAAAATGAAGTCTATTTTACAAAATTCAAATCATATAAGTCACATTAATTAATTTAATGATTAATTCCCGCTGCCAGAGCAAATAGCGTGTTTTTACAAAACAATAAGTATCAAAAGATTGACACTAGTTTAAGTCCAATTTCAAAGTGAAATTGATTCAAATGACCACCATTGGATTAAATGGTAAAAATATATTCATATTACACATTACTACCAATTCAAAAGATAATCTAATCATATAAATAAATTAGATTAAAAAGCAGTTTTGATGTAAAATGCAGTATTTTTCACTATTCATTAAAAGATGAACATTGTCAGAAAAATACCAAAAATTCACACAAGGTAAATTTTGATGTCCCAATCAAAAAGAATAATTTTATTTTGACAAAAATAGTTTATAAAATTGTCAAAATATAGATTCAAAAATGGTTTGCCATCAAAAGGCACTAAAACAATCTTTTAAGAATATTAGTGTATTCCATGCATAAGATTGTATTTATTTTCATTTTAAGCCTCTATAACACTATATTAATCATTAATAGACATAGATAAAAATTTCTATTATTCATTACTTACTTGGGATGTTACTGTCTCAGATTTCACATAAGTGGTCATGATCAATAAGAAAACCATTTATACCAAAAATATGTGTTCACATGATTTAATATTTATTAATATATTTATTAATATAATTTTTTGGTTCCATGATACCCAAACAGTATTCTGACTCCATGGAAAGATCTAGATATATAAATATAAATATTCATAAGACTAAAATAGTTGAACTACAGTCATTAAAAACACTCCTATCATACCATGTTTATAAAAATTCAACAAGGGATCTTCTATCGTTGATCACATGAAATGAAACATGGTTTTTTAATCTCTTAAACTCAAAGGTAAACTATTTACATAACTCCAAGGAATGAAATAATTTAGCATACAAGAAGGTTCTCAATAAAACAACAAGATTTATCCACAAAAAAAACCTTTTTATTTACATCGTGAATTAACTAATTCATTATGAATAGGTCTTAGAAACAACAAATATTTCATCAAAATCTATCAAAGATAAGATTTAACCATTTGGATGCTTTAAGAAATACCTTCATACTCAACAGTTATAAAAAATAATGTTAATAAAATACTTAGGAATCTACTATTAATCAATTCATCATTACCATATTTTCATTGTTAATCATGTTTCCCGCATATCAACCATGATAAACAACAACCACAATCATAGCTAGTAGATAGTGCACCATCTAGAAAATCCAAAGAGGCGTCATAAATAAATCAACAACACATGATATCAAAACATAATTAAAAATTTATTGTTGATTCAAGTTATTATATTCATTTATATTGATTCCACTATTTATCCAAAGAATAAAAATCATGGTATATTCACATTGAACCATAATAAAATTTTAAGTAATGAATCCCATACCCTATTTAGAAGATCAATGTTCTCTAAGAAGGAATAGATAAACAATGGTCAATCACCCCCAAACATGACTGAAATATCATAAGAAATTACCCACACCTAACCACCCTCAAGTCACACTTGAAAATAAACCCCAACATAAGGAACTCAATAAATGATTAACTAGGAAGAAAGTGATTAAGGAAGATGGAGTGAATATGAGTTGGGTGATTAACTTGATCCAAAAAACTTCAATCCAATGATCCAAGGTGCTTAGAATCTCAATGGAAGTAGCTAAAGAGATCTGATAGGGATAAGGGTTGACTAGTATTTGATGGAAGAGAGTTAAAATTTAACCAAAGAAATCATTACCCTCTATTTATATCAGAATACTAGAAGTCTAATACTATAGAATGGATGCTTAATAATTATTTTGGTATCTTTGATAATGGGTGATCTTATTATTAAAAATTGTAATAGGTATTACCCCCATGAGATTCTCACGTGCAATAAGAAACACTTTAAAAAACCTTTTCAAGAACCAAAACATGTAGAAAAACATGGTGAAAAACTTTATATTCCTATAATTCCACTATAGAATCAAAAAATCATGTAGGGAAAAAACCCTTGAACTTTTGATCCATCATGATAAGGCCTTCAACATTATGAGCTATAGATTTCCATTTCCTTCCCTATCATATTCTTAGCCTCTACTATCCCTTAGAGACCACAAAAATAATTTTATCACTCATTTAAAGGATTCTCATTTCCTATTAGAAGATTAAAAATTACCTCTAATAGAACCACATCCTCCAATACAACAAGGTCATCTTCTTCATTTCTTACACGAGGAACATATAAACTAAAATACAATGAAAAAATAACTCCTTTGTATTTTTCTCCCATATAGAACACAAATCACTACATAACCTCCTCAAAACTCACAAACCATCTAAAAAAACACAAAATTTTCACATAATGCTCATATCTTAAAATGAGGTTCACTAAGGCTATAAACACACCCACTAAAATGGTTTGGTGGCCTTTTAGATGGAAAGAAGCTGCACTCTCACCGCCATAATGCCTTGAAACATCCATTCGAATCCTCTAAGACCATTAAAAACAAGATGGTAGTGATTTTATAATTCCATTACCAAACATTAGATACATTTTAATAATTCACACCCATGAAAAGTTTAAAAAATAGTGTAAATTAAGAAAATGGTCCCAAATAGCCATATCATGATATAACAACATCTAAATATCTATAATAATAATTTATTCAAAAAATTATAAGAAATTAATGAATAAAAATAAACAAAAATAATCTCATATTATAACTAGAATATTTTAATGATAAAATCTATATAATGATCATGCATAAAAAATACAAGATATTAATCTCACATATGTGGCTCCTACTCCCACATGAACTCCTCCAAACCAATATGCACCCACATGAAAAAAATCAAGGTAATAGAATCTGTATGAAAAACTTTTTTATGATGATCTAGTATATAAATAGGCTACTCATATAAGGTTGCATCATCTGAAACTTATATTGTTCCATAATAAATATACATAGAATCATCATAAAGAATCATGGAAGCTACAACACTTGAAAAAATCCATGAATTTGATTCATCTTTTTCTAGTTCTATCTGATGCACAATAGATCCAATACACATTAAAACCTAACTAGGTCTAACAAATATAAGAAATTAATTTCTCCCATGATTGAACCATTTCATCCTAAGATAAGAAGATATCTTTAGAAACACCTGATCTATAATGTCTAACTCAAAAGTCACCCTCCTATGATCAACATAGGATTTTATATAATCATTTTATTCCTCAATTTTATCATGGATCACACAAAATTTATCTATTGTTCTTTGAATAAATTATAGTCTAAAAACATATAACTCCATTAAAATGGTCCAACATGATATAGATCAGATAGGTTAGCCTTACAGTGCTTTGAACATAGACATAAAAATAGTTTAATAGTAACAATTATTATAATATAACTCCATTAATGATAGATTCCTCCTTTATAAGACATAAAAATATAGAACAAAAATGTAAAAATTTCATATAACTTTTATATATTCAACTATGTTTGACCATCCATCTACAAATGAGAAGTATCACTAATGCATAAATGGGAGACAAAAGCATTTTAAAGACCTCTTTAAAGCCTAGCAGGGAAAATGGGATCCTAGTATAAGATGATTATATTTATAACCCCATAAAGATTCATCATCTCCTCCATATACTACCTACAAACAATATAAAATAAGATCCACTCATTAATTAATATGAATTGATCTCACTTAATCAAGATGTTCATGATAATCCACATAGCATAAAAACATATAAGAGCTGAGGGAAACCTAGTGAAAAATTGAATCTTTATTTCCTTCCAGTTCCATAGGGGGACACCAAGAGGCTTATTAAACCCACTAGGTTCATGGTGCTCATGCTTTATCCTTTATAGCACCATACATTATGATTTATACTCTGTAAAAAATAGTTTCATGCCAGACCACCATTACCATCTTCGCAAGGTATGATACATCCTCCCCATACTTGGACAAACCGCTAATGGAAAATTGTGGAACTCATAAAGGACTACATCATTTATCAAAAAAACAAACAAATATCCTCCCAATAAATGACAACCAATGTCGATCATCCTTAAATAAACCCTTAGGAGCATCACCAAAAACAAATCTATCTCACAAGATCTTTAACTTGAAATTGCCTAGATAGAACTACAATATACGATAGACCATGGATGACTGCAATTTCATATGATAAGGAAACCCCAGACCATCAACACATCCCTTATCATGGTTTATTGTGGGAAAATACTCCATTACCCTCAAAAATCACTAGACTCAAGAGAAACATCATTACACAACTTTTTAGTCAAATCATTAACCACAATATTCCCATTACATAGTGTATAGAAAATATTAAATTCATAATCATGTAAGGATTTTATTATCCATTATTTCCAAAAAAACATTTAATATTTGGAAAGATAAATATATAATGTTTTTATGATTATAAATGCCAAAAAGAACTCACCAATGAGGTAATATGAGTATAAATTTAGAGAATACACACCAACAATAAGCTAAAGATCATGGGTGACATTATTATATTCATAAATCCGTAACAACTGAGACCCATAAGTGATAACCACAATTTTCTAAATAAGCACACAATATAAGAAAATACATGAAGTGTAACAATATACCATGAAAATAATGCTTTCCACCATAAAAATATTAACAAGAGAACTAAAAATATTATCCTTCAAGTACTTGAATGTATATTGGAACTTGATAGTCCACAAAAATCCAGATACTTTCTAGTCAAATCAATTAAATGATTCATAATATAATATATATTTGGAAATAACATCTTATGATAACCTGAAATACCACGTAAACAACATAAATTTGAATATTATTAAGGTCCATCCATGAACCAACAGCCTCAACCATTGAAATATTTGTGATTGTTCCATGATAAGGTACAACATTCCCCAAGAAATAGACCTCACGCGGATAAAATTAACACTTTTAAAACCTTATAAATTGATTTTAACAATAAATACCTCCCAAAAAATATCACATATTATCTATAAAATTCTCATCCCATATAAAAAACATAACAATTTTATTGATAAAACCATCAAAAATTGATCCATAATTTCATGAAACATGGAATTAAATAGTCCAATTAGCATGAATGGAATATTTTTTAAAAAAAACGTCATTTAAATTAACTTGTAATTAATATAATTATATATAAAAGAAGTCATTATATTATCCACATCAATCACTCACATCTGATGATAACTAGATCTCAAATCGATTTTATAGAACCAACTAGCTCCCATTAACTAATTGAGAAAGTAAGAAATATATAGTAGTGGATAATTATTATTAATTTCCACATAATTCATGTGAATTTATTCACTAAAAAAATGTTTAATACCATCTACCTTCTTCACAGACAATACCAAATCACCCCAAGGTGACACATGAGGCTGAGTGAATCCTCTCTGTATAAGTTCGTCAATATAAATCCATTTCTTGCAAAACTCATAATGGATAATCATAAATAGAATGTCATATATTAAAGAGATTCCCAAATATATCTCTATCATAACCATGACATAAAATATATGGGTTCTAATCTCCACCACTTTTAAAAAGACATTAGGTTACTATTCCCCAATCTTTGGAAACACAACATTCCAATCCTTCACTAAAATCATCATCAACTCATCCATCAATTATGAAAAAGAATCAAAGCACCTCTAAACCATCTAAGGGTCTTGGTAATCAAAAAACACCTCATAATCCTCATTAATGTCATAGAATATAACACACACTATTATATATTCCACAATCACCTGTAGTAAAAAGAGTTAATCCATTCCATCGATGATGTCATATGGATTATCCATAAACATAAAAAATATCCCCAAGATGGATTCTACACTAGTATCAACTAAGAATATCTCCAAACATCATACATGCTATCTAGAACTCAAACTATAATAGTCAAAAACTAGGGCCTAGAAATCCACCCCACCTTATATATTAATTAATAGACTAGGGTAAGTGAAATGAAAGAGTGAATACATTATGAATCAAATAAGGTATAATGTACAGTGGAATAATAGTAGATAATACCTTGAATGATGATTGATTCACAAAGTTTCAATAACTTAAATGCAATAATATGACTACAACATTATTTTTGGATTCTCTAACCCAAATGGAAAACACCTCAAAGGACACTCTTGTATCATTACCCCTAAGAAATAGGGGAATCTCTAGGTTTTACTATGCCAACCTAGTCTCCTCTCTAATGGTAAACACTTGGAGCTCCATTATATTTCTACTACATTAGAAGAAACAATTGTATTGATGGATCTTGAAGAGGGTTACAAGATCCATGCTAACTCTGAATGAAAGTTAAGAACTAGTTCATCTAATGACCATGACCTACACATGCATAGAAAACTATTCTAGATATACTGTATGGGTTTTGATAACATCTATCTTAGTTGAAATATGAAAAATAATGTTGGAACATACTTCATAATATATGTTTCTTATATTGACCAATAAAATGTTAATTTTTTTCATAGCTATATTCCATATATATTCTTGGTGACACCCTTATTGTGATGATATAATATTAGATATCACACTCTTTACAACCTTATAACTCACCAAAAAAATTAATATATATTGGAAACATGAACGGGTTGACCTAGAACTGGATCCTTGGATGAAAAAATGCATTTAAATTCTTTAACCATGCCTCACCATCAAAAAAAAGTTCTAAATCATAATTCAATAGGTTATTATATCAGATATTGAACTCATTCATTCTTGAAGTCCCATAAAAGGGAGTAAAACTATTATATCATCATGCCACCTTCATTATTGAGGAAATAAACATAGCCTAAAGATGATAAATAAACTTATCCCATGTAACACCTACCTCTTTAGAATTTGTGATGAATAAGAACTTCCATTTACAATCTACTCCATGTAGCATCATCGCACCCAATGAAATAAGTTTTCCCTCCATGAATGGATAAAGGTAAAGGTGATCTATAACTCCTTTAATGAAGAATCAATCAATTTTTTCTAAAAAGGTACATAATAATTCTCTAAATCTTATCATAAAATCACTTAGAGAATCCTACCCCATGAATAATCTTCATCGACCTCAAATCTATGGCTACCCACTGGTGTATCCTATTGAATTTCATTGGTGAAAACCTGAGAAGGACCTCGACCAAGATGCAATACTATAGAAAACACATTATGGAATCATAAAAATGGAATAAAGAATGTATATAGTTGATCAATTAATTTTTATTTCCAACTTAATTCCAAATTTCTACCCAATTATAATACGAGAGAAGAAAATCATGATGCATGATCCTTACCTAGTTATCTACACTGAAAGTAACATGAATATTCCTAGAACGATTAATAAACATGAAAGTCATTTTTTTAGATCATAGGTGACCCCAAATTCCTATTTTCTTTCTAGTCTAACATTTTTACATCATCTAATAAATCTAATTGATATTTTTTCCAACAAAACAATTTACCCTTATTAATTAATATATCTAAACTCTATCGTATCTATCAAACATATTCATTAATAAAACTCTTTCATGATCCCCCTCCATAAGTACCCATACTGGGTTAGCAGTTAAGATAAAGATAATCCCCAAATCCTACCTCCAATAGGCCATGGGTTGGTGAATAATTCTATGGTTAAAAAATTCAAACAAATTGGAGGAATTGACCTATTTATAAATTTTTTAGAAAATTGAAAATATGAAATCCATGAAAAAAAATATAAAAAAATATATTAAATTATCCTATGACATTAATTTAATATTATATATAACAATAAAAACAAAAATGTACAAAACATATCCTAGGCAGTGACCTTGAAACTCCAAAATCTCTTAATAAACTCCACAATCTATTAACACGTAGATCAATCACTAAAACTTTTCTGAGGTACTAAAAAATAAACTATATATATATATATACATTGGGTGAGAATAAAAGCATACGAAATAAGAACCTCACTTAAAACTCTCATTAAATATGAAAGAATCTTAAAAGAGACTAGGGAATTAACAAATGAAGTTAAATCATTATCTAAAAAAACTATATCCCGTCATCACCAAGGCTCAATCACTGTGTAACAAAAACAAGTAATAATATCCATATCAAAACATATTTGTTTGAATGGAATCTCACATCCACTTCCCCAATGGTTTTTCACTCTCATTAATCAATTATAAGCATCATAGGATATAATCCATTTTATACATATTGTCACCTATGATGTGGGTTGGCCCTCAACCCTATCAACCCTAGCCCCACACAGGGCCCAACATTACATATTGGCCTCAGTCTATATATCCATATCATTACCTCATCTTCATAATCTCATCCATAATAAAGTAGTATTTTTTAACGTAACTATAACCCGTGTATCATTCATTATTCCTCAATCTATCACAACCCATGCAATTGAACCTCTAGGAAACTATAGCCACTACCACCAAAATATAAGATGCAATATAACCTCCATCTATAAAACACACATATAAAAGTATTTTTAAACTAAAATACATCACATCCCATGTTGAAATAGAAACTATATCATAATCCATTATAGACTAGATATTCTCAGGCATCATGCTACCCTAGTGAATGAAAAAGGAATAAAGAGAAGTTTGTCATCTTTACCCTCACCATCACAAACATTTATGAAGAGACCCAAACCTAAATTGTTTTTCCATCAGATACCCAACTGACACGGGTGATGGATCATATGGAATAAAAAATATATAATGATAGCGTCACACACAACCACATTAATCAAAACTACCTAGCCTTTGATTTTAATTGAAGCCAGCTTCCCACAATACACCACTATTCCAATACTAATTCCTTGGAAATAAGACCTCATAAAATCGAAACATAATCAAGGTTAAACATATTTTATGATCTCAACTAGTAATTAGTAATTACCATTAGATAGTTATCAAACCAATTCTAAATTATTGTTTAATAAAATTAATTCATTATTGACCAAAATTATTTATATTTCACATGAAAAAACTAATTATTTTTATTATATCATATTTGAGAAATTCTATTAAGTTATCCAAAGTTCAATTTAGTTTATTAATAGAAACAAACATCCAATGATATTTTAATTAATTAATTTAACATTATATAATCCTAGTTCTCTTGGACTCATCTTAAGATACCATAAGAAGATGCACCAGTAGTGTATTGACAAATTTTATCATGTAGTTGGGATCCATAATAATAACCATATGGAAACCAGCCATTAAATGCACAATGAAAAGAATCACCTTATTTAAAATTATATCTCTTAACCCATTACAACCATACAAGTTTCATCCATAACAATATTTTTCATGAAAAAATTAATTCCACTATCAATGGAATCGAAGAACTATTGTATCATGGGAAATCCATCCCATTTCCCATAAAATACACAAATATTTATTAGTTTAAAAAACAAAACAAGGACCCTACCATACTATAGAATATTCAATGATACAATGTTTATTTATTAAACAAGATCAACGGGGAACCAAATACTTAACTATAAAGAATAAAAACCTTTAACAAATAAGAATGGTCTAACTCAACCATAAACATTTAACTCTATCAAAAAACTCATTTATTACCCTCTTGAATTTTTAAAATTATTCAGAGGAGAGAAACCTATGATAAATAACTATCAAATTTAAGATTGAACAATCAAAAACCATTAAGAAAGACTTTTATACTAAATAATTTTAAATGAAAATAATAATAAAATTCACGTGACTATTTTATTAATCATAGAATAATCACCAACTTTATGTTTTTTTCCTAATTTCAAGTATATCAACAATGATAAAAACCATAATCACAACAAGTATATGATATATTATCTAAAAAATCATAGTAGACATCAACAATAGAGCATCACCACATGTGATCACAAAAACCCTTCCAATTCATTCATAACACTCTTCATTATCTTCATTTAGGTTGATTCCATCATTTACTAAAATAAAATAAAGCATAATACATTCACAATGACACATAAAAATAGGTATGTAATGAGTCCCCAACATTTATTACAAGTTAAAAGTTTTCAAAGAATGAATAGAAAAATGATGATAAAATACCAACAAAATAAAATTGAACAACCTTAGTACCTATTTATATAACGCCACTATGAACCCACACTCAAAACTCTTCCCCAAATAAAGTAACTCACACAAACCAAAATTTTACGAAGAAATAGACTATGAAAGATGAATAGAAGTAGAAAAGTGAGTAACATGATCCAAAATTCTTTGATTTGATAATATAATTTGTTAGAAATATCGATGAAATTGTTTAGAGATTGGTGAATGGGATATATGTCAACTAGGGTTGAAGGAAGAGAATGAAAATCAAACTGAGGATGTCCTGACCCTCTAAATATATAGGAATACGATATGTCTTATTCCATCATAGAGGAAATAAATACCATTAGTGTATATGGTCAAAGGGAAATATGATTATTAAAAACATGAATAATTATTTTCCCCAAATTGTTTTATGTATTAAAAACATTTTCAAATGTCCTTGACTAACATTATTCCTTGAACCATTGAATTTCATGGGGCATTTCAATTGCCAATGAATACACTGTAGCCTCTCACCATGACATTGGGAAATATCCATCTTTAATTTTGGTCCACCATTCCTAGACCTTTGTTTTGGAGAGCTCCATCTCCCTATTTCATTTTTTCTCACACACTTGGTGTTTCTTTGACCTCACACACAACTCTTATCATTTCCCCATCCATTTCAATTATCCTTGTTTCCCACTGGGAAATTCTTAAGACTTTTAGTGGCACAATGCCTTTCAATACAACATAGTTATCATCTTTATTTATCACACAAGTAACATCAATGATACAATGGATAGTAAAATAGAATCACTAGGTGTTTTGATCCACATTTTACACTAAGCACCACTCAACCATTTCCAAAAACCCAAGTACATAGAATGATCAACAAAAAATGACCATAGCATTATCAAATCTCTAAAAAATATTCAACATATCACACACTACTACCACTACCACAGTGTGGTGGCTATCTAGATGGCCAAAACACTATTATTTACTTTAAAATTTCTCCAATGTTCCTATAAATTTCACTATTCCCTAGTATAACACAAAAGAGAGGAATCTTAGAAAATAAATCCCTTAAACAATTAAAATAAATCAATTATTGTGGTGATTGATCCTAAATCTAATAAGAGTTATAGGACTTCGATTCATGGAATTGGTTTATCATCATATTTGGTAGGTAATAAAAAACTATTGGAAGAAATTTAGGGACATTTTAGTTGAGATATCATATTTGATAATGAGAACTCTTTGAAAGTTAATAGAATTGGGAAAGAAAAAACCGATCCTTATAGATTGAAATCATTTGAATTTTTGTTTATCAAGGGGCTGAAAAACAACTTACTAAGAGTGATCCAATTATTTTATATAAGTAATGATTTTATTTTTAAGAGAAACAAAAGTAACATCAATAGAATAAAATATGATAAAATGATCACCATGGTAGACAAGAATCTATTAGAATCTATTTCATATAAGAGATCTAAAAATTCCAATTATCTCAATGTTAAATAAAAGAATAATCTAATACATTGAAGAGTTTTCCACATTAGCATAAATAAATTTAGAAAAGATTAACTGAATTTTCATTTAGATATATACTCATGTTAAGAAGAGATAAAGATATGATTTTTATAACCTATTAGAAGGGTATTGTTAATATAGGTAATCATAAGAGATTAGAGAAACTATCATCTAGAATAATTGAGTTTGATTTTTTAGATTTATGTGGGCCTAGGAGATTCCAATCCACTAATAGTGGATTTTAATTTATTATATCCATTTATTAATATATAATGATGAAAAGGTTACTATTAACGAAACACAAGTCACATTTAGTGGAGATATTCAAGAGTTTTAAAAAAAGGATAAAAGAAAGCCTAGATGTCACATAAAAACACTGGTGACAGATAATGGTAAGGTTTTTACATGAAGTTAATTTGAATTTTTCCTTTACAACAATGGTATCGATAACTAATATAGTTCTTTCTAAACTCCTAATCAAATTGTAGTTTTTGAAATAATGAACAAAATAATTTTAGAAATGGAAATGACAATGCTAGCTGAGTTTGGAAGGTAAATGTAGTTATTGAAAGAATTTGTGTTCATAATTTTGTGTTTTTATAATTTATTTCTAAAAAAACTCAAATCATACCATATATGATATGTGGTATTAATTAATTCCAATATTGAGTTATTTTAGAGTCTTTGGTATCCCTTGTATTATGAAAATTAATGGCATAATTATGGGTAAGTGTTATGACAAAACTGATGCATTTATCTTTCTTGGATACTAATAAAATGAAGGTGATGGAATAAGAGACTCCTCATAGTTGTAGATTTATGTGTTTTGGATATCATTAAAATTAATTTCTATAGTGTTTCAAGTGACATAGTTTTAGATGATCCAAATGGATACAATGAGATGAATTCTGATAAGTTCGATGGTGAATAGGCTAAAAATAAACTACAAATTGATGAAGAATAATCTAAATATACTGGTGATAAAGAGTATACTAATGAAAATGAAAAACTAAATTATTAAATGTTGAGAAATTATTCAAACATATAAAACACCATTGGAAATCAAAATTCACCTATGAAAATCTGATGAAGATTTAAATTTAACTGTAAAATAGCTCTAATTTCTCAAATCAACCCATGTTCTATAGATAATGATATCAAATATATAGATTAAGTTGGTGCATTGAATATTTAACTAGACTAAATTGATATTAAATCCACTCTTAATATTTTTCTTGTCCCAAAAAATAATAATATAATAGTAACCAAGTTGGTATTCAGGAACAAGCTTATTGAAAAAGGAAAAATCACAGTGAATATATTTGTAATTTTTTAAATACTCTATTCCCGTGATTAGGGATTTTATTTTTAATATATATTCTATCTTGGGGGAATACTAGAGGATATCTATATGTTCTTAGTAGTGGTAGTAAATAAGTAGTTTAATATAAATCAAATGGATGTCAAATGTACCTTCTCAAATGGTGAGATGGAAAAGAGGTCTATATTGAGTGGCCTGATGGTTTTGTAGATGAATATGATTGTATTATGGTATGAAAATTCAATAAGACTTTATATTTATTAAAATAGGAACTCATGCCCCAGTATTTCAATCATAGATGCTTCTTAAAACATAATAAATTCACAAAATGTGAAGTGTATAGTTATCGATACATAAAAAATAAATGTAGGTACTCTCATTGTAATCATATATTGAAGATATCATTTTTATAGGTGGTCAATATAGATCTTTTAAAGAGTATTATAAATATATACAGAACTAATTTGAGAAATCCATATAGTGTGATCTAAGATATTTCTCAACAATTCAAGTCACGCAAGAAGAAAATTTATTTTTATATCCCAAGAGATATATGAAAATGAATTTTTGATGTAGTTTTTGATGGAGGAATACTAGTCATTATTCACACCTATATATTTTGGGATGAATCTATCTAATGATATAAAATTAGAGAGTGTAAATTAAATGTAATTCAAATGATTTATCAGAATATTTATTTTCCATACCATGTCTAGACTAGATATTACCTATACTGTGAGTTTATCAAAAATATATTAGTGTGATCCAAAGGTGTCGCATATTATGGATTTCAAGAGGTCACTCAAATATATCAAATGGATATTTAAGATATAGGATGATGTATAATATGTAAAATATCCATAATCTGTTAGTTTATAATGATATAAACTAGGTAGGAAACTATGATGATAAAAGATCCACTTCATGTGGAATTAATATATTGGGAAAATGTTGTGTTAGATAAAATTTCAAGAATATAAACTATTAATGTTATCCCTATATTAGATAAATATTTGGATACTACATGTTATTTCAATCATATTACATGGATGAAAGAACATTATCAATATTTGAGTGTAAATATTGAAAGACCTCATAAAATATATAATGATAATTAATGTGCAACTGATCTTTCTAAGAGTCACATGAAACGCACAAGGTATAGGAACATTGATATTTGGTTTCAATTTGTTAATTAAAGGGTATGAAATTGTGATATCAATAAAAAACTAATTCCTAAAATTTTTCTACTAACTTATATTTTCACCAAGGAATTGTCTGATGATATGTTTTGAGAGTCTATGGTTAAACATAAATGTTCAACCCTTCCATCAATCTTTAAGGACATTGGGAGGCCTCCCACATTATATTGGATTGCATTATCAAAGTTTGATAAGGTGGGTTTAGATATTTATTAAAGAGGTGGGGAATAAGTGTATTTATTTTATAATTTTATTTATAATCCATGATATATTATTATTAAGAGAATGTGGTGGAAATTATGATGTGATAATTTGTATTAAGTTAGAGATCATTAAAAATACTTATCTAACATTTAGTGTCACATAGGTATTGAATTATCACCAAACAATACATAATTCTATCATGTGGGGTAAAGATGAATTTCCTATGATATAGGAAGAAAATTCATGTTTTTGAAATTAATTTATAATGTTTTTAGAAGACTTTTACATGTTTGATAAAATATTCAAAGTAGGATATTAATGTTCCCATTATAACTATTAAACTATGTTGTATATATTTTAAACCATGATTAAGAATTATAGGGATATGACTTGAATGTTTTTGAAATTATTTAATGTGATTTAGAAGTAAATATAAGTATTTGGAGGTGTTTTTTTAGTCATTATGAATTAATTACGTGTTTATAAAATTTGGTATTTTTTGGTTCAATCCCTAACCTTATGCACTTAATAGGGTTTCCAGACTACATAGTTTTCATTTTAACTCCATATATTTCATCTTGATAAAAACTCTATTTTTCTAAAATCATGAAATCTACACGAGACTTCATAAGGTTCATTGGAACTTTATAATGTTTTTCTGAGACAGCATAGAGGTTATATTAAGAATTTTACGGTTAAGATAATTCATTGAGTTCAATGATGTCTTTATAGAGTTTAACCTTCCCATGGTTCATGAAACATCATATGGTTTAAAAAACACTATAGAAAATGTGGCATTCAACTAAGCCCAAAATGATATTTCCGAACATAAACCTTATAATATAAGTAATATCATGATGAAAGTTTATGAAGTATAGATATTATATCAGATATTTCTATTGAAATAATTGGTCCTCATACATCATTGTTAATAAGATATAATAATCCACTATCCCTTTCATTTTTAAACTAAATGGTTCATTGGTCATTTTTTCAAATAAAAAATATTTTCAATTTTTAAAAGATTTTAAAAACAATGGTTCCAACATTCCATATCTAGGGAGTCTTTAGATGCATTTCTCATTTATATGTCTAAGTTGATAATTCAAATGGGTGGTGGGATTAGAATCATACATATCCATCGTATTCTTAATTTCATATATAATATTATCCTCTTCTAGAATATATAATCCTTTTATCATATTTCAAATTCCATAAAACATTTAATTAAAATATTTATAAAATCTATTATTCTTAATAGTGATTGGAAACCTCTTCATGTCCAAACAAGATAAAGAACCTAATTTTTTTGGTAGGATCAATATAAAAAAAATTAATTCATTTTTCCAATCTCCTTAGTATACATAGATTATAAGTACCAAACTATAATACACAAAATCATACACCATCACAAATCATAATATCTACTTTACACTGTTTTTAATTATCACCAATCTCTAAGTTTGTGTTTATCAGTAAAAATTTGTGATTCACAGTTTTTATCCAATACCCATGATCTGAATTAGATGAAATCAACCTATATGGCATTCAAATTTAGATTTTTAGAATTATTATCATTGAGAATATTTCTCATACTGAGAAACTAATCTAGGACTATATAACAGAAAAAATGGTACAGTGACCTCAATATTATTATCATGAAGTTTTCCATAATCTAAAACAAAGACATATCTATTTGAGAGTATCATGTTTAATATCCTTTCTTTAAGTAAATTCAATTATTGTATACTCCTTCTAAGGATAATGACCCCAAAACATCATATCCATTTATTTATTTAAGACCCATATTTTACTAAGTAACGATTCCATTATTGTGTTCTGCTCACCCCATATTTATTTAGGTTGGAAAATTTTCCAATCATAACCTTTATTATTATTTGATAGTTTAGTGGATTAATCTTTATCTGATCCATTATATAGAAGAAATCAATTCTATTACTCTAGTAACCTAAACCTATTTGGGTCTCAAAGTTAGTGTCACCCAAAGAAAATACCAAGAATATGTGTTGAATCATATTAATATCACTCATTACTTTCCTTCCATACACAAGATAATCTAGGGGAACCCAGATACGAAAAGACCTCACTTTTAGTATGATTGAAGTCTTTTTATAAGGAATCACGCACTTAGTATTTAAAAAGGTTTTATTTTAAAAATACATATAACTTAACATCCCTAATATTCATATCAATTTAATAAATTTTTCATCTTATTCAATATTTATTTTATCATGTTTTACTCCTTTCTAAATACATTATTTTAATGATTTATTTTTGGAATTGCTGTCATATCCACTAAAAAAGGTGTTCACAACACATTAATGGTGACTATTTACACAACCCACAACATTATGTTATTTACCAAAAAAGTGAATTCAATCATAGCCAAATTAATCTCATGGATAGGGTATACAAACTCCTAATTTAAGGTATAAGATCTCTATGATATTGAAAAACTTCACATGTGTAAACCCAAATCTATAGATAAATTACCCTAAATTTTAGTGAATGGGGAATAAACCTCTCGGATAGGTGGATGTCTGACCGCAAGCCCCTCTCCCTTGGGGGACTTTACCCAAGAGGTTATCCAATTCATAATAACTCTAAAACCAATTATAAACAAAATATATTCAATTATTATTTTCACGATCATAACTTCAATTAAAAACCATGCCAATGTAGATGAAAACTAAATCTTATGATATCACACCTACCATGTAATGTAGGGCTTGAAAATATACTGGAAGATATTTATCATATAACTAAAGTATACAAAATAGTTATTTTTCATAAATAATTTATAATCATGAATATTCTAATAGAATTAGAAAATACAGAAACTATTTATTATTTTCCAAAACATGCTATATGAATAGAAAATTTTAATACTAAATTAAGGAATAAAAAATATCAATTTACATGGTTTATCTCTTATAAGATACAAAAATATTATTAACCATAATTAAAAATATCTAAATAATTTTTTTTTGTTTTTTCCTTATATAATATTTTGAAACTGATAATAGGAATTATTTTTTATAAATTATGATTAATACATATGTGTTTTAACATGTATTAATCATTTTTTATAATATATATTAATAATCCTAATTAATGATTGATATCATTTCTTATGATTGGTGAAATTATAATACTCCTTTCTTATTTAACGATATCATATATGTCATCAACACAAACTGATATAGTACTTTTTAGATAAAGTGGAATATTTTTTATTTTACAATATCATATATTTTATTATTCAAGATATTTCAAATACTTGGGTGTCCTACATATAAATCCTTCCTATATATATTTTCATATTTTATCACTAACCAAAAAAAGAGTCTTATTTATTTTGAATGTTATGATACCATATTAAACACTTCACAATTGTATTTATAATTGAAAAAATAGAAGAACAAAACATTAATACATTAAAGAAAAAGTCATTGATACCCTTGATGGGTTTAAAGAGATTATATAATGATGAATATTAGGGGAAACAAACACAAATATACCTGATAAATCTTAAAAAGTATCATTGTACAATGAAATTAAAGAATGAAATATGAATGGTTTTCCTACAATGTTATGTAATACATATTTTACTCTTCATTTTATACTCAATAATGATCACCTATGAAATATACAACAAACTCATTCTTCTATAGGAAATACACCAACAATGTATCTATAAGCATATCAACATGATTTTTTATCACAAAATTGTTTATATAGAATCCCCATTTATAAAAACAATGATAAACATCAATGAGAGTTTCAACATGGATATCTGGTATCAAATGAACACAAACAATATGGATCACATGCCTTAAAGATCAAATAATTATTTAATGATGATTTTTCATGTTTTTTAATATTGGTATCATGTCATTCAACTAAAAATTACTATCCTTTTTTTATTAAATGAAGTTCTTTTATCAATGTGCAAGGCCATAAATGAGTCACATATTGATTTATAATTGATGAAAACTATTTATGTAATGAAATGTCCTGGGTCAACCTGACACATCAACTTTACTGTTTCTCCACATGATCCAAAGCATGTTCTCGACCAAAAAAAGATGATAACTAGTGTTATGGTATAAAATGAAATACCCTATGGGAATGGTAACATAACCTCTTAGGTTTTATCATATAATGACATTATTGGTCATATAATGACCTTATTTGTAATGGAATGTCCTTCTTTTTCATGGAATTACCTCTTCCAACCCATAGACTACACACCGTGATTCCCCTATATCATGGTATGACCTACTTTTGAACTCTAAAATATCAAACACCAAAACACTTAACGTAGATTAAAACACCTATTTCATGATGTGACCCACTGTTTTCTAGAACTCTATACTTGGAAAAACACCAAAAACTCCCCAAATTGAAATTTAACCAAAATTACATCATATTATAAACAAAACTAGCAAGAGGGTTTCAAAATGATCTCCACTATAATGATTTCTTAAATTCTAAATCCATTTGAAGAAGTGGGAAAAAAATATTTGTATGAATTATACACTCAATTATAGGAGTGTGGGTGATGGAAAAATATTATAAAGGTTTGGTGAGAAAAGAGAATTGGTTAACATACATTTTCTAATAAGTAATAGAACTAAATCATTAGCATTATCCAAAATCTTTAAACATAAATCAAATCATCATTTAATTCCATGAAACTCAAAATTTATAGAGTGATAAAATATCTATCTCTAAAATTTAGAATTCATCTAAAATGGTGAGAAAGAGGATTAAAGACCCCTATAAAGAATATATCACCATGGATGAACACATCTCCTCAAATGTCTAATGGAAAAAATTAATCAATACAATTCATAGGAAAACCAGTCATGAAGTTGGTTCAAAATAACATTAAGGAAATAAAATGCAAATTATATCAAAACAATCTGATCAATTTCTACAAAATCATCAACCTCTATATAAAATTAGAAGGTAAAAACTACATTAACAAAGAAACAAGCCTCAATATAGAGAACATGTCCTTTATAATTTATCCAAAAATCCAAAAATGGAAAATAACATGGGACCAACCCTATAGAACTCCCTCACGCTATGAAATTGAACAAATACATATAAGGTTTAATATCCACTAGAAGTACCAGAGAGTGTAAAATTTAAATTGGTATAGCACTCATCGTTTTTACCCAATAACAGACCAAATATTTCTAACGAAAATTACTAAAAATAGTCTTGATATATATGTTCCATAAAATTTAATCCTCAAGAGGCATACAAAATTCATAATTCCTGATCACAACCAAAAATAACTAACACCTTTCCAAAATAATAATTAAGGGAAAACTAAAATATTAAAACAATAACAATTTACCACAAAATTCCAATTTCATTTAAAATCATTTAGAACACAACCCAATAATAGATGATCATGTAGATCTCAGTTGCTCCATAGAAGAAAAGTCTTAGGGGATGTAATGAAAAAGGGAATTATGAATGCTATGGTTCCCCACATTGAAAAAAAATGAGACATATATTCTTCATATAAAAAATAATATGTCTCCAAGAAGACTATTCAACATCAAATAAACTAATAATAATCGATGCACCACCCATTATAATTTTCCTTATCTAATAAAATTCCACTAATAGGACCTTGAAAATCACTTCTTTGTAATATTTTTGGAATTTTTACAACCACTATATTTCCCAAAGAGGATCTTAATCATTGTGTAAGGTTTACATATAATGGACAATAAATCATAAATAAGTTCCCAGAATAAGGAATGTACTTGTTCTGTCACTCCTTTTAGAGTTTTGTAAGGGTAAAAAACAGAAAGAATCACACCAATGAAACAAGAGGAATTACCTTTGGGATCATTCTATGAGATATAATTTCCTCATTCAATCAAGAAACTTCTAGGAAGCATAGTTAAATGACATGATGTATGAACTAAATGAATTCATGCTTCCCAAAAAAACCAAAAGATACCAATTCCAACCAAACTTTTAAATAAATGACTATCAAAAAAATAAAAACACTATAAAAATTCATTTTCATTAAAATAAAATCATTTAAAATAGTCCAAAAATCATTTTATAAAAGTATATACATCATAAAAACAATCCCACCTTTGAAAAAATCTATGAAATTTGGAAATATAAAGAAATCCCACATCATATCTCTATCAAAATTTAAAATATCAAATCCCATTCTTTGTAAAAAAGTCATTTATATAAAACTCACATTAATTTAAAAACACATTCCAAATTCCATAATGAAATCATCCACATTTAGAAAAACTTAATGGGGGTAAAAGTCATTTACAAATAAACTAAAACACCTAATTTTAAAACCAAAAATATCCCATGAAATCCCTCTTAAAAAACCATATCATGTTTTAAAATGAAAGCATTTCCTGAAACATTATTTTTCATAGATACCCATAATTTAAAACAAAATGTCACAAAATATAAAATCATCAAAGAAACCTCTTTCCGCCACATCCAATAATTGGAAACCATTTTATGAGTCCTTAGAAACCAAAATAGGTTAGTAAAAAACATAGGAGTGATGAAATGTGGTGTATAGGTGGGCCACATAGTTTTTCCTACCATATGAAAATTGTGTGATGGACATGAAGATGGTTCCAAGATAATGTTCATGGGTTCAACATGGTTCTTTAGACTATATGTCATAAACATGAAGCTGTTTATCTTTTTTTCTTTCACCCCAAAATCAAATTCTGCTCCCAAAGTTTGTTTATAACTCAATGTGGATCAAATAATATTAAAGTATTCAAAATCAGAATTAAAATTCAAGACATAGATCATGACTACCCTTTGAATCTAAATTTTTATAAAAAAATATGGTGATCAAGAACTTAGTCAGGACCTACCTCACAGTTTCAAACAATACTAGTCTCCATATTACCAAGATTCACATAAATAACAAGGAATCCCTTTGGTACCATTTTAAACAAACTGGCCATGTTTTACCTAACATATCACCCTGACTAGTCCTCCATAAGGCCCAAAGAAACTTGTCAATCACTAAGGGATGATAAATAACACTAGGGTAACAAATGAAGTAGATAATATGAAACTTTTTACCACAAATTAATAATAAATAAGTTGTGAAATATATTAATAATATATTATGATATTTCTATAAATTATGTGAACATGCTTATTAAATTAATAGTCTAAAATAAAATAACTGGCCAAATATAGAATAAGAAATAATCAAAAAAGTAATAACCAATCGAATTGATCTAAATATTTTTTTTACAATTATAATACATCATCTGCAAGGAATACAAAATAATGTCTTGACATAAAGTAATACAAAATACAAATAAAGGGATATCCAAATTGATCGATACATAAACAAACACAAAAATAAATAAATGACCTGAGCCACCACTCGCTCCTCTACATGTGACCTATTGTCTCTCACCATATCAAAAAAATCCATAAATGGGACCAATATGAACATTCCAACTAAGATAAAAAATTAGGAACCTAAAAGAAAACATATAGACTACACAAAAAAAATGTGTGTTTGTAGAATGTAACCTAATATAATGTCCCGAACTAGATCAATCCATAAATAGTATCCAGACCAGTTGGTTACCTAGCCTCAAGAACTTCTCCATGTATTCCAAAGGCTACCAACTAGTAAGGAGGGTCTAGAGGTGTTACAGTGGTGAGACTATACCCTCTATTCGGTAATAAATATAGTAGAATCAATTATAAATAAAGGAAGTAGAATATAATAACAACTGACAATCAATGATAAATAAGTAAATAATCATGAACAAACTTGATTCAATGGGAAGAAATAGACATTCAATAGGTAATACATAAAAATTCATAATGAAATGATCATAATTCCCTATGTCTATATCCTTGAGAATCTTGTGCACTGACTAAGTGTGAAGCACCTATACACTCATGTACATGAGTAAAATCACGTAAAATATTCTATTATCTTCTGCCTACAACCATGATGTATGTGTGGGTAACAAATGACGACCTAAATAGGTCATCTGATAAACTTAGTTGGCCACCCAAAATTGTGTCTAATGAAATTGATTACATGAATATAAAATAAATATTTGTGAAGGTATAATATATTAATGAATAAAAAAATTAAAACTGTTCGGATTATGTTTCTCAATGGAAACCTAGCCAATGATTTCTGCTTCTCCCTAAGACATATTTTATATGATAAAAATAAGATGTAATGAAAACAATAATGTTCATGATAGTTAATAAGTACAACGGTGATAATTTCGTCATAGGACCCTTACCTATTTTTTTAGGCATCCTTGTATATCAAGATGACCATATAAGTTTATCCTTGTTACAAGGAATTTGTTGTCTAACATGGGGGTAAAAAGATTATCACTCAAGTGAAATGTAGTATCACGTTAACTAAGATCCCTTCCTTGAAATTTCCACCTCAGGATCTAAGTGTCTCCAAAGGAATAACATAATCTCATTTAACCTATGATCTATTCCATAGATCTCTATATTCGATGTCCAAGTATTTCTTAATGTGTACATCATTTCATATGACCTATGAGTTCATCCAAAGAATTCCATATCAAGAACCCATTATCATTTAAGGCGCGTCATAATTCATTTAACTATTTAGACCATCCAAGGAATTCCATATCACGAATCCATATATCTCTCATTGTGTATATATAATATCAAATAGCCTATAGGCCCATTCAAGGTATTCTGTATCAGGAATCTAAGTATTGGTCAAGGTGTACTTATTATCATTAAACATGTGACCATAACAGGAATTCTATATTAATAGTACATGTCTTTCTCAAGGTTTAATATAACTTCATCTAACTTTTTAGCCTATCCAAGGTGATCTATATATGGAACCTAAGTATCGCTCACTATGTAAGAAAAATAACATGGTTCAAGACATTAAAACATTAAAATTAGGTCATGGTGTAGTCCAAGGAAAATCATAGTTCATCTTTAACCTATCATTTAAAAAATTAACTCATTGTGATTGAAAGGGGGTTTGAAAACAGGAATTCTATAAAAACATTTATCACAATTCAACAAATTTTACAATGCACTTCAAGAAGCAAGAAAGTCCATCTGAATAAAAATTCCATAACATAACTCATCATGATTCATTTCATTAATCAATCCAATTATAAATAAATATGAGGGTCAGGTTCATAATCATGCCACATTACTATTCATCAATGCATTTAGTTCGATCCATTATAATAACCAAACTCACAAAAGACCAAGAACCAAGGGGTACTATCCTATCCATTTTAAAAGTTCCTCCATTGTATATATTATTTCACTTACAAGTGAAAATTTCCAATTAATTGTATATAACCATACAAAAATTCATCCAATTTATCCAATTAAATACCCATGATCTAACTCGTTCAAATCTATTTACCATTTCACACTTCAGTGAATGAAATTATACCACCCCCTACCAAGTGGAAAACACAACACACCTAAGGGTGATTCAAAACACTAACAAGAAATGATCATTATAAAAATATTAACTGAACTCACCATAATCGGTGGTTTATATTTGTTTTATAATCCTCTAACCACTTACGAGGGTGTTATAGAATGTCAAAATGAGGTCTAAATATTGAATTTAAGGTCTTTAATATTTTAGGAGAAATGTGAGAGATGTATATCATGAAGAACAATTAAAATAATTTATAAATGATGGAACTCTAATGAAAAACATAGATCACATAACCTAATCAAAGGAGTCTTCACTCATCCACTCATTGAATTTTACACGAGCCAAAATGAGATAAATCAATGAATTATAAAAACACCCATAAAATAGGGAAATGATATTACATAGAAATATAATTAAATATACAAGGATAAAAGAATTATGGAAGTAAGGGGAATTAAATAACAATCAAGGGGGATCCAACTTAATGGAAGATTCTTCATTCTGAGACAGAATGAGGGGGGGACACCATGGACTATGAGATAGAGAATAGGACACACATGGGGGAGCCTCCTGGTAAAATAAGAGTGGAAATGGGGTGAAACCCATTTAAGTATCAGAGAGGTAAAATGGTAAAAAAAATTCATATAATGAGTTTCATGGTTTGGATCCATAGTTTTTATAATGGTGGAAAAATCATGTAGGGTTAATTCCCAAAGACACCCTCACGATGTACAACTAACACATGTTTAAAAAATCTATTCATAGCACATGTATTCACCTATGAAAAAAATTGAAAACCTCTATCATGGGAAAGATCCACACCTTGAATGATTTATCAAACTATTCCCCCCATATTTAGGGGCCACATGGTTGAGGTGAATGGTGATAACAAACTCTAGGCCAGCCATATGCCTCCTTCTATCTTTCCAAAAACCAATCTTTTGAAACCCAATGCCTTATAAACACAATTGAACACTCAAGAAACCTCTCTAGACTTAAAACCCCTCTAATAACATTGCACATAAATGTTATAATGCTCGTATTTACATTAAATGGTTCAATTAAACATTCATAACATCCACCAAATGAAAAATTAAAATTATCAGGGAATTTTCAATTAGTTCCAAATGTGGAATGTTACAATCAACACACCATAGAACTTCTTGTGCCCAATAATCCTTATGGGACAATGAAAACATCACTTGACCTACTTGGTATGTGAATTAAAACTCAAGTAGATACATTTACGTACTCATTACCAATGCAAATATAAGATCAAATTTATGAATATAGTACATAACCATAGAAAATTGAACCAATGCTCATAACATTGTATAAAATGCTAACACAGTTCTTACCTGAGACTATCTAACTTGAGACAAAATTTCATTGTTATGCCCTTTAATAAACTATTCCATGACACTACCCAACATAGGTGCTATATTTAAATGAACAATTCCATGTCATGATAGTTCCACCATCAATCATGCTCACCGGATATCATGCTTAACATCCAGTATGCTCTCTTTATCAAACCATTCCTTATTAGAAACCATTGTCATGGCATACGAAATGCACAAAAAACTCCCAATCCTATATCCATGAATTTTTATAAGCTAAATACCAACTGATCCTAAACATATGTCTACTATAACATATATATCAACTAATAATGTCAATGGAACCCATCCAGGGTAGTCAAAATTCTCATGATTACATGTGAAACATCAGCACATAGTGAAGACATCCACACTACTGAACCACTTACCGATCCCCAAGGTAGTATCTCACCAAGAAGTCATGTCAATGAATAAGATGGTTCCCATGAGTTTTTTCAAGTAATTCAAACTCATTAATCCAAGTCTAACACAAGATAATCAGGCATATATAGATATCATAGTCCATGAACAAGGTCCAATAGAAAACAACAAGTATATTATAAGAAATTCTATGAGAATTCTAGTAGAATTCAATTCCATTTATCATGTCTATAAAAAATGACCATCAAATGACTGGTCCACGATAGACTCTTCTAACATGAGGTTCTATCCTCTAAACCTGAAAGTTATTTAATTATATTAGCGTATAGACGACGCTATCCCAACATACTCAGGATGACGTAAAGATATGGTACATGATCATATCTAAAACATAAGTACACCAAGAATTTATAGAGGATTACCATTGGTAAGAATGTATAAATCCGCTGATCCACACTACATCATAACAATTTGATCCTTCCAAAAAATGACCCTTGGAACTATGTATCCTGATGATGCGTGGCTATGTCTAACTACTGGTAAACCTCCTCAAGATTCCCTAAAACAACAATTATAGTTCTTCTACTACAAATGTAAGGGAAAATACCATAATGTACATGTCATATAGAAAATTAAAAACATTTGATGGTCTCAACCCACCATTGAGATTTAATTATCAAGGCATCAATCAATCCTCTCCAGACTGAACTAAAGTGAAATTTTCATTATAATGGACATCATAGTACTTAAAGGATTAATCAGTTAAAACTAAATCAAAATTCACCTATGATAATTCTAAACAAGCACCAAAGTCTCATCCTGAATCTTGGAATTCATCAAAAATTGAGTACTCAACTAACTACCTCATTGTTGTTCTTTCATTCATGCACAGACATGCTACTGGTCCTTCAAACTTCGGGACCACTTATTCCTCCTGACCTAAATCTAGTGTCCCAACTCCATTTAAACACACACTTTAGTTTTAAAAACTCATCACCATGACTGAGTCTTGAAAACTAGATTTTATGTATCCATCATCTTTTAGAATCCATTATAACAGTTTCAAATTGGTCATTTATAGTCACATTCCTTATACATATAATGGATTGATTATCACAATCATTGAAAATGCTCCCTACCTTAGGAGTTTCCTAATACACTTTTCTTTTGAAAATTGGAAACAATGCCATGGAAAAACTCTATAAATCACAAAAAATTGGTTATATATATGGGAAAATGATTATAAAAAGTACCAATTGAAGTGAAGTGAAAATCCATCTTCCTAATAGTGGGTCAGATCAGACTAAAAATCCAAAACCAAATCTGATCAGCTGTGTTGCAACACCTGATCAATTATGCAACCTAATTATATAATGTGGGATAACTAAATTTATATAACTATAAGTTCATTATACTTTGGATATGACCCATGAGTGTTTCTATCACATACTCATGACTCTATACAAGAAATTGTGAAACCACACAATTTAAACGATAATGTTACCTTACCACTCAAATAGTATGTGATTTAATATATCACTTTTTATCATTATGGGAACACGTTATAAAAATTCATGATACAATGATATTGAAATAGTATAACTTGTGATACACATTCCTAGAAGGTGATAAAATACATATTGATCAACCCAAAGTCTTATTATACATATCACTACTAACATGTTGATGAATCTATATTTGTACTCAATTAAAAGATATGAATGGTCACATGACCAAAAAATGGTTGGCCATGCCTGAGGAATGTCTAACCCACTAAACTAGAGAATTACATGATGATCACATTCTTTACAAGGAATAGATTACCGAATGACTACCCACCCACATAAGGGAGTTTTTCATCCTGAATATCCCTACTCAAGAAAAAAAGAAATGTGAATGTAACCTCTCATCTAAAAAATAAAAGAAGCATTTACCATTGAGAATTTACCTCAAAAGGTGCTACCTAAACTGGGTTATCACCTTACTAATGCATAAAAGGGATACAATATAACTAGTTAATTCTAATAAAGTCACTAGGATTACTAGAGTAACCTCTATATTTAAATTAAAAGGAAAGTTCACATGATACCTATGGAAAACATCCACATTCCTATACAAAGTAAGAATTTTTGAACTACCCTTACTCGAGAGTTGAAACTAGAAACACAACATAAAGGTTTTAGGTTTAGAAAATTTAATAGAATCTCATTTTTCAACACATTTAAACTAGCTTTTGTATGAATGATATCAAGTTCCAGTTATGAAATATTACTATACTAAGATATTCATTCAGCTAACACCATGCAACATTGGGAAGATTATCACAAATCCACCTTTTATCCAATTATATATCTATAATGTTCTCAAAATAGGGATCTATTTAATAAAATTTAACACATATGATATATATTAAAACCCCCTTTATCTCATAAATAGGTTTTTAATTAACTAAAACCATATATAAATAAATATCAAAAGAAGAAAAAACTTCTTTTATCTTTTTAAGGGGAATCAGTTCAACAATATTTCACCATAAATTTATATGTAACATCATATAAGTTGTTTTGGAATCCTTATATATCCATCCCATATAAAAAATAATTCCCTCAAGGGGTTAATTACCAATACAAAAAAGATAATGGCGACCTACTAGGGTCTCATCATTCCAACCTAGGTCTATTTATCTGAAACCCAGGATCATTTTTTTTTATTAATGATTAATTACAACATAATTTTTTTCCTATAAGTAGAGTGCCTCAACTAACCTACCTTGTTCAATTTGTTCATTTAAAAATTTATTCATATGGGTCTTCATTTCCAAATTATAGAGTCACAATCCTTTAAATATATATTTATTAAAACATACACCTTAATTTAAAGGAAAAAAATTCATATACTGATTAGAATTAAATATATATATATATATATAATGGTCTAGTTAGATGCATTACCATTACCAAATTTTAAAGGTATTTTCCTTTATAAGCTACAAATGGGAATTTATGTAAATAAAAAAAATTATCATATATCTGAGAATTTAAAAAATCTATTTACGATGGTTCGATTATATGGGTCACCCTTTCCAATTTATAATGGCCCATACTCTTTATAATTTGTATTTGGCCCCCTGTTTATTCATAACCACTATTTTTGTCTATGAAACCAGGGGTACATGGCTCAATCATGGCATGATTGGTTAGTTAAGGTGCCACCATCATGCTATATGAGAAAAAACCATTGGTGTTTATGCAGATGCTTTAATATCCAATAAAATATTGTGGATATAATAAGGAATGCTATAACATTAATAATTAATATATGCATATAAACATGAAACCACATAAATAAATTACACAAGAAAAGATACTATAAAATCATAGATGGAACATCAAACATGTATCAGGCAGTCAAGAAATGAAATCTACAAGGAATGTAAGATGCTTGACATGTGTAATTATATATGTCTATAATGATGCATGAAAACACCCCATAATTTACCATAATAGGCCAATTAGTAAATCTAAATGATAAATAAAATAGTAAAAAATAAAATTTATGCAAATCAACCATGGTAAAATAATAATCAATTGTAATAACTGATCATCATGAACAATAGTTCCATCCCTAGAAACTTGATATTTCCAAATGAATGGGTTGGCCAGACCCAGGAAAGGGATATTTATAAAGTGTAAAAATTTTCATATTATCCTATATACTATCCCAAAATAGCAAGATAAAAGGAAAATATTACATATGATATCACTTTTTATTTCCCCATCCCAGCTCACTCCAGAAACAGTAGCGCGGAAAGTCGGTTACCTGGCATCAAGCATGTCTTCTCATATGACAGTGGCTATAGACTAGTAGCAAGGTTCTAGTGGTGGAATATTGGGGATACTATACACTATAAATTAGTAAAAAAATATTATATTTAATCATTAATAAGGGAAGTATAATGTAATAACAACCTGCAATCATTAACAAATGAATAAATAATCATGCATGGACATGATACACTATAAAAAATATATCTGTATCTTGTAATACACAAACATGTATAATGAAATGAAGAAAACCTAGAAGGATATCTCCATGATAATCCTAGGCACTCGATTAGTCATATGCTCCTATGCTCCCATGTACATGAGCAACATCACTTAGAATAATCCATGATCCTGAACCAATAACTATGAGTTCTATTCAGGTACCAAACAGTGGCCCGAGTAGGGTGTGAGATAAACTTAGTATTCCACCACCAGAGATATCCAATTCAATCAAATCCATGAATAGAAAATAAATTTGTACTTAGGTATAATAAACAAATGAATAAAAAATGACAACTGATAAGCTCATGTACTTTAACAGACACATGTCCAACGATACATGCTTCAACCTTATCCATACAGACTATAGTAAAATGGATGATGTAATGAAAATAATAATTTATAAAAAAATATATAAGTAAAATGGTGATATATTAGTCATTAGAACGTTGTATAAAATCACAAGAACACCTATGTATCATGAGGACCGTTTACAGTTCTCCACGTTACAACATATTTATATTCTAAAATTGTGGTAAAAAAATTATCACTCAAGAATAATGTAATATAGTATAACCTATGATATTATCCAATTAAATTTTTCATCAGAATACAAGTGTATCCTATGTCATAACATAATATCATTCAACCTATGAACCTCAATATAGAAGTCTGTATTTGGAGTCCATCAATCTCTCAAGGATTATATCACATCCTGAAATCTATGAGTCTGTCAAAGGAATTCTATGTTAGGAACATAGTATCACTCAAGGTGTATCAAACTTCATTTAACCACTAATCATATCTAATGTATTTTATATCAGGAATACACTAATTACTTATAGTGTATATATAATCTTAGTAATCCTATGAACACATCTCAGACATACCATATTAGGAATCCTAGTATCTCTCAAGGCGTACCTATTTTCATTCAACATATGAACCCATAATGAATTTTTTATTTCGAATCCAGGTATCACCAAGGATTATTATAATCTTATTTAACTAATTATACCATCTAATGAGATACACATACGGAACATGTGTCTCACTCAAGGAATAAAAAAATAAATAGTTTCACTATATTTAATAATTAAACATAGGTCATAGAGTAATCCATGCCAAACCATAATTTATATTTATCCCATCGTATAATAAAATAAATCATAGTGATTAAAAGGGTCCATGAAACCTTTCATTCCATAAAAACATTTATAATTATTCATAAAATTTAACAATGATCTTCAAGATGAAGTAAATACCACATTAATAAAAATCCATAAAATAGGTCATCATGATTCATTTATTTAATCAATTCAATTACAAATAAATACAATGGCATGTTCATAATAACTCCATATTACTATTCGATTTTGATTTAATTTGATCTGTTATAATGATCAAAATCATGAATAACCACGAACCAATGGGGCACTATCCTACAAATTTAACAAGTTCCTCCATTATACATATTATTTCACTTAAAAGTGAAGAGATCCAATTCAATGTATATAACAATATTAAAATCCAACTATTTTTTCTAATTAATTACCCATGATAAAACTCATTTAATTATACTAACCATTTTACACTTCATTAAAGGAAATTATTGCACCCACTACTAAGTGGCAAGATTATCACACCCAAGGGTGGTTCGATAGACTAAGAATATATGATCATTATAATAATTTTAACTAAACTCACCTTAAGTGTTGGTTTGGGTTTGGGTTTCTTTTCCTTGAAACGTTTATTAGGTTTTCATAGTATGTCTAAATGAGGTCTAGGTATTCAGTTTATGGTATTTCATGTTTTAGGAGAAACACACTGGTCCTCCTATGTGTGTAACAATGAAAATAATTATTAAATTATAAAAAATTAAGGGAAAATAAACTTGACCACCTACATTATACCAAGGATGATTCATACATCCAATCAAGGATTTTGATTCCCATTAAAATGAGAGAAATTGATGAATCATAAAAACCTATTGAAAATAAGAAAAACAACTCACATTGTCTTAGAATTAAATATGGAAAGGTAAAATAAGAATGGAAGGAAGAAGAATCTATGATAAGCTAAGGGTGGTCTATAGGGTCCTATGCTTTGGATTGTATGAAAATATTCTGAAGGAATGTGAATTTTCAGTTAGGTGGATGGGTTGTTCCTTAAACCAAGCTTCAAAAAGTAAATCTGATATTTATAACACTTACATTTTTGGTTTTTAGATGTGGTTTAATGACCAAGGGAAAACTTGGGTGTTCCATGGAGTTTTGGGAGCATCGGGCTCTGAATCCACAAAAATAGCAGAAGCCGGAAAGGGTGCAAATTTTTTTTGAAATCGAGAGGCACACTAAGGGAAACTATGTGGATCATCCCATGTAGATGTATGTCTCACATTTTTTGGTACAACCATTCAGCAGGGATGCATGACTATGTGAGTTTCTACTAATCATTGATAGAGGGATTTTTCAAGGGATGCATACAATTAGCCAAACGATGCGACCAGCAAGTGAAAGGGGGTTCCTTGGGCAGTGGCTCATCTAAAATTGCCATAATATTTGTCCAACGATGGAGCCAAATCATGATCCTCATTAAAGGGGACGAAAATTACTTTTTTTCAGCTTCATTATTTATTTTTTTCGTTCTCTTTTCTCATTCTCCTCCACATTCTGCATCCCACAGAGAGCTCCTCCTTCTTTATCCTCGAGGTATGAGGAGGTCTCCCTTATATAACCTCTATTTCAAGCACCACAAGTGTGTTGGATTTCTCTTGGTGATTCTTTGACTCAAAATTTACCTTTTCTTCATTTATCTTCTCTAATACTATTCTATTTTTGTTCGATCTAATACACAATATTTTCTGGCCATTCATCCATTCCTTTATTTTCTCTTGACCTGGAAAAATCCAAGCTACAATATTGAATATGTGGATTGTCCTTAGTATATAGTATGTGGTTTAAATATTTTTCACTAATGTTATTCCCATTTATAAATTACTTCATGGTGGTGCCCGTTGGATTCTCAATATGTTTCTCCTAAAATGTTAAATTCGTTATAAAAGACCTATTACCTAAAATTATAATGTTGATATGCTTGGAATTAAACCATTGCAGGACAGTCACCTCACCACAAAAAAACCCTTTGTGGTGATTGTTTATACACCTTTCCCCTAATTCCTTATTTTGTAATTAAACTAAGTTCATGGGGTGTTGTTTAGATACCCTTAATCATAACACCTTGTTGCTAATTATTTTATTGTTTAGTTTATTCAAGTGATCCCTCTGGTAAGGGTAAAATTAAATGAGTTTAATAAATTTGATATGATATTATTTCTCCCATTTATAATAAAACCACCTTTGATGTTTTCTATCTTCCCTAGTAAAATGGGGAAATTTAATGGGCTTACTGAATTGATGAATGTATATTCCCCTCATTATTTATACCCATCTTATAATAATGGAATAATCAGTAGTTGGGACATTACTATACTAGTAAAATGAATAATAGAAATTGACCTCTTGTGTATTTGAAATATGATGTGTCTTGTTTTTTTAGATGACCCCTATTGTATTTAAACTTAAACGAATAAATATTTTTTGTGCACCTTCAGAGACACATGGGTCCCTATTTATGGAATGCCTTCAATGGGATCATAGGTCAACAAATTTACAGTACCCCTAGAGTAATACATGGATTCCCATGTAGGAATTCATCAGAAAATCTATTAGGGAGAGTTGTTTGTATTTTCCTTGAGAGACACTCAGATTCCCAGGTAAGAATTCCGTGGATGGGCTCATAGGCTGATTGAGACTATTTCACCCCCATGATCGATACTAATACCCTAGGGGAGATACCTTGGATATACTTAGCGACATGATGGTTATACAATTCCAAGAGAGATATTTGATCCCCTGTACATGATACATGGGACATGATTAGTGGGTTAAGCCTTTATATTATACTGAGAGTGATACTTGGTATTTCTCTTTATGAATCACATTGGAAGGACTATTATAGTGATCGGTAATTTTAATGATTTTGGTGTGATACATAGGATTCCCCTTTATAGATCAGCTTGGATGAGATCCAAATTACTTATTATTAAGAACCATACTATTCCTCATTAATAACTAAGAAATGTTGGTTTATCTTATTAGATGACGCATCCCTAAGCCAATGAACATACTTGGGTTTAGTCCATGTTTCAATTCATACCTTATAAAAATCCTAGTTATGTTCTATTATGAATACGAACTGTAATTATATATCTAGATTATATATACACTAGTTCACCTATTTTCAAGTGGCACTCCGTCTTAGGTCAGGTAGGTATGGTCGTCCAGGTGTCCTTGAATAACGTGAGACCAAGTTTCTAATTTTTATTTTATTTTATTTTATTTTATTTTATTTTATGTTTTTCTATTATTTTTTCCCACTTTGATATTATATATACAATGCATGATAGATATAGACACCATTGGTGGTGGCCAACTGAGTATACCTAACACCCTACCCTGGTCTCTATTTAACTTTTTTAACCATATAGAATTATTTTTTCATAGGTTCTTGGACATTTCATGTGTTGATAATCATTCGGGGCATCTTAGAAGTAAAAGACTGAACTAGTACTTAGGATACTCATGATGATCACCCTCATGTATTTTTATTCTTTCCCTTGTTCATGTATTTAATTAACCTGACTACTATTTTCTTTTTATTTTCTACTAGGTATCATCACATGGATATTCATAAATCATTGTTATATTTATCTTCAAATGTTTCTTTTCCATTAATTTATAGTGCTTCATCTATTAGTTGAATTATTAATTATCTGATATACTATCATTATACTCTGATAATGATGGTATAGTCTCCCCATAATATCATGATTAGACCAAAACTTCTATTCAAGAGCCTTTAGCATATAGGGATGTGTGCTTGAGGCTATGCGACTACCGATCTAACTATTTGTTTATTATTTAGTCAGGAAAATATTTCAAAAGTTGTATAAGATGGGGATTTTTATTTTAATTTGTCTTACTATTTTGGGTAGGAAGATAGGAAACATGGGATGTTTCGGGATAGGTAAATAGCTATGTTTTGGAGTAATCAATCCACACATGGGGAAAAGTACAAGTGTCTGGTGGTGGGATTATTGTCCATGATTTTCATTGTTACAGTTGATTATTAATTCAACTTGAGAGATTGGATTACTTCCCACTACTTACTAATTTATAAGACTATATTATTTACCAAGGGCTTGGTATATCAAGGATGTATCATTACATGAAACATTATAGTCAAATAGTTTATAACAATCCATGCATACTTTATTCAATATAGATTGCATTGACATGCTATTTGATATTTATTGTTGTTCCATGCATTTTTATTAGCATGCCTATTATATACCATGTTAGTTATTTTAGTAATATTCTTTGTCTTGTACCTAACTAGGTATTTCCTTATCATTGTTGTTTATATAACATGATATGTGAATTATTTAGCATGTTCTACTATGCATCATAAATATGTTGTTCTTTATTATGTTGTTGTTTATCATCCTTTTCTTTTATACCATGCGTGGGTGATTTCCCTCCTCATCTAGTAGCTTTTCATGTTTATTTTGCATGATTCCCAGCATCATTAGTATGCTTCCTTGTATTTTTTTAATGTAATACATGGTAATAAATTAAAATATACAATTGGTTATTCAGTTTGAAGCATTAACCTAAATGGCGTTTTCCCATAGAGATTGACAGTGGCACCTTATCTTACAAATCATCCCATGTTTGATCCATGAACCATTATTTTTATGTGATGAAACTTATTGTCTACGATTAAATGGGTGCCAATTTTCAATTTATGAAGGGTATGAGCGCATTATAAATTGGGAAATGGTAATTAGGTAATCAAACCATTTTTATAATCCTTATAAACCTAGGAACTTTGGTATATTAAAAATTTACCTACTTTGGACCTTAAATGAATTAGTAGCCTTATGAAGGAAAGTACCTCTATCACTTGGGCATGGTGAACCATATGACTGAATTCATAAAGGCACAACTGGACACAAGTATATTAGTTATGGAATGTTTCTTAGGAAATAACCCACTACAAATGTTTAAATAAAAATGCTTAATATGTTTCGAGATGATATTTTATGAACCTAGTATTTTTTATGGGGCCCTCGTAGGTTTCCTTTTTATATTTTTCCTAAGTAAATATACCCATGGGGCTAAAATTATACTATATAGGGATTGTTGTTTATAAGATTCCAAAAATCCCTATATGGGTTTACATATTTATGTATAGTAGAATTATACTTGTCCAGCCCCCTCCTTAACTAATAAAATAACTTTTAGCATCATTTTTGAGCTTAATTATTTATGACACTTTTTCAATTACGTTTCTAAATTCAATATGAAGGGTGTTTTCATTTATAGTTTGGAATTGAAATTTTATTTAACAAAGCCTAATTGTGATAAACATATCGATTAATAAAATGGATAAAAGGAGTTTATATGATATGTTTCTTAATTATGGTAGAATATTAGTAAAATAGATTAAAGATTTAAAATGGAGTTGATAAGACTTTCCTGGGTGCCTAGAGGCTTTAGCTAAATAAAGAACTAGAAAAGTTTTCCTTATGACATGTATTAGATGTTCATTAAAACTAATCTTTGAAATGTTTAAAGAGATAAATGTGAATTTATGTAATGGTTAAAATGAAATAGTAAATGGTGTTATAAATTAAAAACCCAGTGTAAGGGTAGTTTTAAACTTTGAATCAATTCTTCCGGGAAATAGAAACATGTTCATTTCTCGTGGGGCCTTTCTTCTATTGTAAAATATAAAAAGATAGATAGTCGAACTTAGTGACTTCCTCTGGGAGATTCCTTTTCAGTGTGAACCAACTAAGGGTTTCAAACTTTCTATTTCGGAAAGGGGCTAGCACAAAGTAGGTACCACCCTCAGAAATTTTAAATCCTTATTAAATGCTTGTGTTTTTCATCTGTGTGGTACTGTTCAGGTTCCCCTTGCCCCGTGTAGGACTCCTTGGATTCTAAAGTGAGACCTTGTCTGGAATATTGGTTGTTTAGTAGTTGACCCTTTTTATGGGTGTGAGAATCCTGTAATGGTGTGTTTTAGTGGGGGTATACATGTATAGGGATTGGTCAGCTTCTTAGTAGGCCATGTTCCCCTTCATCATTTTCATCTTCAATGTTGGATGAATCGGGTGGTCATCAACCAAATTAACAGTCATATGGTGAAATAAAACATTGGGATGACTCTTATATTGTCTATCAGGTACATGATGCATATGTTCTTAATTCATATGGATAGTATCAAGGGTTTTTCATTTTTATGGTGAATCCTTAGGGTGGTATGTGTTGAGACTAGTGGTACCCAGTGAGTTACTCAAACATTTCTGTGAATATAATGAGTTTGGAAGTACTTGTTAAATTGATGATGTATTATGCTAAATTAATGGGCCAACTCTAGAGTAGAGTGACCTGGATGTTAAAAAAATTCTCTTCCCAATTCTATGGATGACTTTATAAGGAGGATCGAGTATTTTGAAATGCAGGTCAGTTTTTTTTCTTTTATGACTAATGTCAGGACACATGGGATGATGACTTGGAGGAGTGTCATCTATACATATAAATGTGAATCTAATATATCTTGGTTTTTAGCAACTAGGTTTCACCTCTTTTAGTTTAATTCTAGCTACGGTCTGTTTTCCATGCCCAATACCCATGTTCTGTGGTCAATAGAGTATGTGATATGGGATGAGTTCCCTTATCAAGGAGTCTAGTGACTATGAAACTCCTAAGGTGGGGATCATCGCTTCAGCACTGGTTATATTTTTCATTCCATGTATAATGAGAATAGACAAGGAGGGACATTTAGAAATGGTCATTACATATTTTGAATTCACTTGAGGCTGGTGGTACTCAAATGTGTTAGTGCTAGTAGAGTGGCATGAAAATGAAATGGTTGGAAGTAAAAGAGGCCTTCATAAATATAATTGGTTAAAAATGAACTCTAGTGTTTGTTCTTGAATTATCAACCTATGCATAGAATGATGAGGGAATCTTAATCAGGTAATGATGATGTGTGGGTGGATGAAGCTGAGCTTCTTTAAAAAGAGTTGACCAGAGGTGGTTTGACTGTTCTTTCCTTTAATTTTTCTATTTCTAGTTTGAAACCATATCAATCAATTCATCCCTAAAGTAGATGGAGTGTCTTAGGAACTTTTTGGAAAAAAAAATTAATCAGCATAGTGCACTATTGTTTTGAGATAATCATTTTCCCTATCTTGACATCATCTTGGATACATTTATAGAGCATTGGTTATATGAAATGCTAAATTTTGAAAGTCATGGGGATTTATAAATAAACCTCATAAATGTTGTGAAACAAAAACATTGTTATTATTGAGGAATGGTTGGTCATGGATGATACATGGATTCCCATGTTGGAATTCCTTGGACAGGCTCATGGAAAACCACATTTTGTTCTTCTATATGATGTTAGTCTTAGTTAGTGTTTTTATGCGTAAACATTTTGACATAGTACTAATGTACCACTTGTAAATGATAGAGTAAGGTATTCCCTAGAAGAGATCCTTGGACTTCAGTAGATTATTATTTGGTTATCCTAGACTTACAATTAGGATCAGATGATATGTTTTAAGGGTAGGGATCCAAATGTGATAGATCAGGTTGATAGTCATGTTCCTGTTGTGACCTGACAACTCGATGTATTTTTTTCCTAGAGACATCACTGAAAAAGGATACAAAATTATATGATCATTCTATGAGAAAATATCAAGAATAATTCATTTAAAATAATTAGGTCTAGGTTTTGAAATGATCCATAAATCTATGTTGTGTGTTTGGAGGTTTGTTGGTCAGGTACGGATTGACATGATATCACCCCTCTCTATCTTATCGTATAAGGTCAGTCGGGAACCACTTATCGAATGTAATTTGTATGGGGTGAGTGAAGTGTAAATGGATAATGTTTTATGGAAGGGCCAAATCAACCAATCAAAATGTGTTCAGTTTGGAATTGTTCCTTAAATGAACTAGAAATCATGTCATGAGCATTTCTATATTTCCATGGGCATGATTAAGTAGATAGTTCCTACAATGGAGATACAATAGCTTGAATTGAATTTAGAATTATAGAAAATATGGTTGTGATAGCCATAGTCTGGGTGGTAAAGGAGACAAAAATATGATCATGTATCTAGTGTGACAAGCTCAGGTAAGTGCCTTCTCGATGTTTTTGTTTGAAAACAATTGTTGGATCACGTTTCCATGGATTATATACCATATACTTAAGGAGATTCATGAAACTGCATAGAGCATCTGAGAATTAAAAATGAATATCTAAGAGATAAATCATGACTTGAGTATGTTGGGTGTTTTCTTTATAGTTTTCCCAAGGCTTCATGGGGAAGAGAAGTTTTAAGATGGGGAGATTGTAGCATCATGTGTTTTGGATGGGATTAATTGTTTTTTGAATGTACCATAATTTTCAGTTTAGGGGATGGATCATTCTTTGAACCATGATTCAGAATAAAAATCTGACCTTTGTGACGCTAAAGTGTGTTGCCTTTATATTTTTTCTAAGGCTTAAGGGGTACCTTGGGTGTTTTGTTATGTTTCAGAAGCATCAGGCTCCAAAACCAAAAAATGGGAGAAGTTGGAAAGAGTGAATAGTTTGTATAAAAATGGGTGGCCCACCATGGGAAACCATGTGTATCATCCGCTAGAGCTGGTGGTCTCAAATTGTTTTGTTTAACCGTAAAATAGGGGCCACATGACCATGTGATTTGTTACTGATCTTTTTCAGAGGTATTCATTGTAGGAATCACATGGTTATCCATAATTTCAATCCAACTATTTTGAGGGGCTTCCTTAGGAAGTGAAGTGGATCATGCATTGTTGGTTCATAGTTTGGCCAACCATGTGGAAAAATCATGGGCATTATTCAGGGGGTTTGAAATTACTATTTTTCACATTCTACTTCATTTATTTTCTCCTTCTCTTTTATCCTCCTCCTCCTATGTGTGTCGGAGAACATTGATATCTCCTCCTTCTCCTCCTTATCCTCCACTAGTTTTGAGGATGTATCCCTCATTTAATCTCCATTTAGAGTATCATGAAGTGAATTGAATATCCCTATGTGAGTCTTTGAACCCTCCTTCCACTATTATTTATTTATCACCTCATTGTCTGTGCTATTTAAATGCGACATAATTGAACCTATTTTCAAGGAATTCTTTTGTTACTTCATGTTATATCAAACTAGAGAAATACAAGATTCAATATTAGATGGTTAGACTGTACTGGGTATAGGTAGGTGGAATAAATCTATTCCCGTAATGTATTTCCCATTTATCAATTATTCCACGGTTATTCCCACCAGATTGTCTATGAGATTCCCTTGAAATATGAAATTACTTTTTTAAGATCTATTACCTTAAATGATAGTGTTATTAGTCTTATAATTAAATCATAATAAGAAGTTTACCTCTAATCATACCACCCCTTTTGGGTGAGCTATCTATATTCCATGACCCTTACTCATCCTTATGTAATTAAACCACACTCTTGGGATGTTGTTTAGATACCCTTGATCATAACACCTTGTTTCTAATTATTTTATGTTTTCAATTTTCTAGGTGATACCTCTTGTAAGGGTAAACATAAAAAAGTTTAATAAAATTATTATTAAATTATTTCCCCTGTTTATAATAAAATAAAATTTTAGGTATACTGTCTTCGTTAATAAAATAGGGCTATTGAATGGGTTAGTTGAATTCATAAATGTGGAAACCCCTCCCTCTTTATACCTAGCTTATGATAAAAGAATTCATAGGTACATTTACCTTAATATTATTATAGAATTAATAATGTTTGGGGACCTTTTTGATATTTGAATTATTATTAGTCTTATTATTTTAAAATGGAGTTTTTGTATTTGAACATAAATAAGTAAATATTTGGGGTTAACTTTTCCCAACACTAGGGTCACTATTCACAAAATGCATTGGAAAGGCTCATACGTCAACTAATTTACATTCCCTATAGAGTGATACATGGATTCCCATGTGGGAATTCATTATAATAACTCTTAGGGAGAGAAGTTTGTATTTTATTTGAATGATACTCAGATTACCATGTTGGAATTATATGGATGGTCTCATAGGACGATTGAGACTATTACCCCCCCCCCCCCCCCGTGAGAAATAATGGTACCCTAGGAAGATTCCTTGGATGGGATTAGTGGAAATATGAATATACTATGCCATGAGTGATAATCGGTCCCCTATATTGGATACCTTTGATGAATTTAGTGGGTTAAGCCTTTATACTACACCAAGAGTGATACTTGGGATTCCTCTTTATGGATCCCCTTGGAAGAACACTTGTAGTGATGGGTACTTTGAATTATCCTAAATAAATACTAGGGATTCAATTTACAGACCCCCTGCGATGGTCCCACGATTCCTTCTTATTAAGATCCTTATTATCTCTCATTAAGATCTATGAAATTCTAGTTTATCATATTAGAGGATCTGTCCCAATGAAAAGGAAAATTATTTGGTTCGGTCCTTGTTTGTATTCTACACTTATGATATGAACCGTTATGTTCCATTATATAATTATATTTTAATATTATATATGAACTAGTTCACCTATTTTTTAGAGGCATACCAACTTAGGCTGAAGCGGGTATGGTCAGCCAGGTGTCCTTGAGGAGCCTGAGTCAAATGTGTTAATTTTTTACTTTATTTTATTTTGTTTACAACGTCACTATTATGCCTACACACTATTGTATTTCATATACATGGATTAAATATCTTTAGACACCATTTGTGTTCTCCTATAGAGTATATCTCACACTTCTCAGGCCACCATTACACTAGGGTCCCTGACCAAAGTTCTTTTTTTATAGGTTCTTGAACCATTGATTGTGTTGTGCATAATTTAGGGGAGATTAGGAGCCCAGGACTGAGCTAGTACTCAAAATTCGCAAATAGATCTCCCTTAGGGAATTTTTTCTTCCCTTTGTTAATGTATTGTTTTTCCTTTCATTCTGTATGTTTTCTATTTCATATTATTTCACATCACATGGAAATGCATGCATCGTTGATATATTTGTTGTACCTCTCGTACCCCTCGTGGTTTTATTTTCATGATCACAATCACTTTTCTTTTTATCTAATCCTATTTCAAGTGTTTTTGGATGATAGGAATCATTTCAGGTTACCAAGGAATTGGTCCAAGCAAGCTGAAGACAAGAAAGGAGCAAAGTGAACTGTTTTCATGTGCACCGGCCAACCGGTGGAAGCCCACCGGCCAGCCGATGGAAGCCTGGACAGAAGGCATCCTTCTGTCCAGACCATCGGCCAACCGGTGTCACACCAGCGGCCAGCCGGTGGCACCCAGAAAGAAGAGGTTGCTACTGCCTCCTCACCGGCCAACCGGTGGCCTCAGCACCGGCCAGCCGGTGGCTCCCAGCCAGCACAGTGCTTGCTACTGCCTCAGCACCGGCCAACCGGTGGCCTCAGCACCGGCCAGCCGGTGGCTCCCAGCCAGCACAGTGCTTGCTACTGCCTCAGCACCGGCCAACCGGTGGCCACCTCACCGGCCAGCCGGTGGAGCCTGAGCCCGAGCCCTCCTCCATTTTGTACACACCGGCCAACCGGTGGCTCAGTACCGGTCAGCCGGTGGTGCCAGTCAAACTAGCCGTTGGGCTTTTGACCAGCCTGTCCACTTGGCCTCCAACGGCTCCGAAAGCCTCTCCAACGGCTCCGAAGGCCTCCAACGGCCATATGAGGGTTCCCCCTCTATAAATAAAGGACCTTGAAGCCCCGGAACACTAACCAAGCCATACGGAAGCCAACGGACACATTTTCGATCATTTGGTGAACCTCCGGCGGATTGCTCCAAGGGAACCCCACTTGCTCCAACCAACTTCCATATCCAAGGAGCACCATCAAAGAAGCTTGGGAGCACCCTTCATCAGCTCCATCAATCCATTGGCGCCCAAGACTTCCCCATTACGGTTTTTATTGTTTTATTTATTTTGAGCATCAATTTGGGTTTGTGCCTACAAACCCCCAACTCTTTCTCTCCTCCATTCTTTTGGGTTCTCACACCACCTTCAAGGTGTGAAGAGGTTAGTCAAGCCTTCCCTTTTAAAAGGCTTGAGTCATAGGTGAGCTAGACTTCACCTGTAAGAAGGCTAGTGGGTTCTTGCTCAACCATTGAAAGCAAGTGGGTTCTTGCATAACCATATAAAAGCAAGCTGTAATAGGTTCTAGACTACATGTAAAGTCTAGTGGGTTTCTTGCTAAAACCATTGAAAAGAAAGCGGTAGAATCTCTCAACGGTTGAGTTGGGAGCGGAGACGTAGGCCGGGTTTTTGGCCGAACTCCGTTATCAATTCTTGTGTCTTGCCTCTTTATTTCCGCTGCACTTTCAACTTTGATTTTAATTTGTTAATCATTTTTTAAAAGGCAATTCACCCCCCCTCTTGCCATCACTTTCTCCTTTTCTCCGCCTAACAATTGGTATCAGATGCAAAATTTGAGTAATACCTTCACCGGTTTCAAATTCAAGATCTTTTTTTGATGGCTTCAACCTCTTTCGCCCCCGAAGGCTTTTCTTTGGGTCGTGCTCCATTTTTTGATGAAACCGACTATAATTATTGGAAAACCCGCATGACTACTTTTCTTAGAAGCATAGGATATCCCATTTATAAAATTGTCATGCAAGGTTACACTCTCTCTTCCCCCGATGAATCCAAATGGACTCAAGCCGACATTAAGAATTTCGAGCTTGATGGCAAAGCCATGAACGCTCTTCATTGCGGCCTTGATCGTAATGAGTTCAATCGAGTTTCCACATGCACCTCCTCACATGAAATCTGGAAACTTTTGGAGGTTACCCATGAGGGGACCAACAAAGTAAAGGATACTCGATTAGATATGTTTCGTAAAGATTTTGAATCATTCTCCATGCATCCAAATGAATCTATTTCTGAAATGTTTACTCGTTTTACTGACGTGTGCAATGGTAGAAAATCTCTTGGAGATAATATTTCTGCAGAGGCAATGGTCAAGAAGATCCTTTGGATCCTTCCAAGCTCATGGGCTCCAAAAGTGACGGCAATCCAAGAAGCGAAAGATATCAAAAACATGCCGGTCGAAGAGCTCATCGAATCCCTCATGACCTACGAGATCACCATGAGGAGGAAAGCTGAAAAGGAAGGCAAACCGATCAAAGTTCCAAAGAACATCGCCTTCAAGGTACAAAAAGAAGAAAGCTCATCCTCCTCCTCATCTTCATCCTCTTCAAGCGGCGATTCCGAAATGGAGAATCTTGCCCGCAAAATGCACAAGTTCATGAAGAAGCACAAAAAGAAGAAATCTCGCAAGGCCCGCAAGGCTCAACCAAACGAAAAATCCGAGCCCAAGGTAAAATGTTACGGGTGCGGCGAGAAAGGCCATTACAAGCCCGATTGCCCACTCAACAAGAAAAAGGCCAAACAAAAGGAGAAGAAGAAGTCTTTCAAGGCCACATGGAGTGATAGCTCCACATCATCCTCCTCCTCCTCCTCGAGCGACAACGGTAACAAATGCCTAATGGCATGTAATGAGGTATCATCTTCCGACTCCTCATCCTCTAGTTCTTCAAATTCTTTCAATCATATGTCTTATGAGGATCTCCAACATGCGAGAGATCAATTGGAGGAAGGTTTTCACGAACTTTCTTCCAAATTTGTTTCTTTAAAAAAGAATTTCAAAAAACTCTCTTCCGAAAAAGAAAAACTTCTCAAAGAGAAGGAAGAGTTGACCCTCAAAATCCAAAACCTTCCCGATATTGATTCCATGGAATCAACTATCAAAGATTTAAGGGAATCCCTAGCCAAGTTCACCCAAGGTGAACAAAATTTGAACAATTTGCTTGGTTCCCAACGTTTATCTAGAACCACCGAAAGGCTTGGCTATTCCAAGCAAGCTTCCTCTTCCCATGCTCCAACTATTTTTGTAAGGGGGAGCTCCCAATTTAAATTTTGAAATTATTGTAAAAAACCCGGGCACTTATTTTATGAGTGCAATTGTAAAAATGCCCGTATGGTAGGCCCAAAACCATTTTCCTTAACGATGAATTTTATAGGAGAAGACCCGCCACTAGACAAGTATGGATTGAAAAATCCCTTCTAGCGAGTCTCTCCGGGCCAAAATTTGTCTCAGTTTCAAAATCCTCTCCCCGGAGTTTTGTTGTTTTTATTTAGGGGGAGTTAGGATCGTTTAAGGCCTTTTGATTTCAATTTCAAAATTTTCGATTCAAAATTTCAATTTCAACACTTGGTATCAAAATTTTCCTTTCAAAATATTCAATTCAAATTTTTCATTTCAATTTTCTTTTCAAAACTTTCAATTCAAACTGTTATTCAATTTTTTGATTCAAAACTTTCAATTCAAATTTCGAAAATTTCAATTGGTTTAAAATCTCCATCTTGTTTTTTAACGTCTTCCCTCAATCAAGTTTTATGCCCCGTGCTATTTTGATAATCACAAAGGTGGAGAAATTCTTGATTGATTGGGGGAAAAATTCTTTAAAGCATGTTTTTCATTTCATTTTTTACATTGCTTGTTTTGGTGATTGTGATCATCAAAATAGGGGGAGATTGTTGTACCTCTCGTACCCCTCGTGGTTTGATTTTCATGATCACAATCACTTTTCTTTTTTATCTAATCCTCTTTCAAGTGTTTTTGGATGATAGGAATCATTTCAGGTTACCAAGAATTGGGCCAAGCAAGTTGAAGCCAAGAAAGGAGCAAAGTGAACTGTTTTCATGTGCACCGGCCAACCGGTGGAAGCCCACCGGCCAGCCGATGGAAGCCTGGACAGAAGGAATCCTTCTGTCCAGACCACCGGCCAACCGGTGTCACACCAGCGGCCAGCCGGTGGCACCCAGAAAGAAGAGGTTGCTACTGCCTCCTCACCGGCCAACCGGTGGCCTCAGCACCGGCCAGCCGGTGGCTCCCAGCCAGCACAGTGCTTGCTACTGCCTCAGCACCGGCCAACCGGTGGCCTCAGCACCGGCCAGCCGGTGGCTCCCAGCCAGCACAGTGCTTGCTACTGCCTCAGCACCGGCCAACTGGTGGCCTCAGCACCGGCCAACCGGTGGCTCCCAGCCAGCACAGTGCTTGCTACTGCCTCAGTACCGGCCAACCGGTGGCCACCTCACCGGCCAGCCGGTGGAGCCTGAGCCCGAGCCCTCCTCCATTTTGCACACACCGGCCAACCGGTGGCTCAGTACCGGTCAGCCCGGTGTGTGCCAGTCAAACTAGCCGTTGGGCTTTTGACCAGCCTGTCCACTTGGCCTCCAACAGCTCCGAAAGCCTCTCCAATGGCTCCGAAGGCCTCCAACGGCATATGAGGGTTCCCCCTCTATAAATAAAGGACCTGAAGCCCCGGAACACTAACCAAGCCATACGGAAGCCAACGGACACATTTTCGATCATTTGGCGAACCTCCGGCGGATTGCTCCAAGGAACCCCACTTGCTCCAACCAACTTCCATATCCAAGGAGCACCATCAAAGAAGCTTGGGAGCGCCCTTCATCAGCTCCATCAATCCATTGGCGCCCAAGACTTCCCCATTACGGTTTTTATTGTTTTATTTATTTTGAGCATCAATTTGGGTTTGTGCCTACAACCCCCAACTCTTTCTCTCCTCCATTCTTTTGGGTTCTCACACCACCTTCAAGGTGTGAAGAGGTTAGTCAAGCCTTCCCTTTTAAAAGGCTTGAGTCATAGGTGAGCTAGCCTTCACCTGTAAGAAGGCTAGTGGGTTCTTGCTCAACCATTGAAAGCAAGTGGGTTCTTGCATAACCATATAAAAGAAAGCTGTAATAGGTTCTAGACTACCTGTAAAGTCTAGTGGGTTTCTTGCTAAAACCATTGAAAAGCAAGCGGTAGAATCTCTCAACGGTTGAGTTGGGAGCGGAGACGTAGGCCGGGTTTTTGGCCGAACTCCGTTATCAATTCTTGTGTCTTGCCTCTTTATTTCCGCTGCACTTTCAACTTTCATTTTAATTTGTTAATCATTTTTTAAAGGCAATTCACCCCCCTCTTGCCATCACTTTCTCCTTTTCTCCGCCTAACAATATTATCTTACACTGCTGATTTTTCCTTCATCTATTCTTCTTGATATATTGGTTGAATTATTACTTATATGATATACCATTATGATACTTTGATCATGAGGGTATACCTCTATATATTACCATCATTAGACCATTGGTGCTAGTTAGCATCCTCTAGCATACAAGGAGGTGCGCTTGAGGCCATATGAAAACCTTTCTTGCTACTGGGTCTTGTAGCTGGTCATCCTGGGACCTCATATGATCCAACATAAATGTTGTCACATTATTCAATGACGAAATGATGGAGAAACACAATGGAATATGAGAGGGAGAAGAGGAAATGTGATAGGGATCCTCTCGGTCAAATAACATTGGAAATGGGGTGTAAAACAAATTTCGTGTGGGAGGGAAAAAATGTTAATTTTCCCCTTTTATAAGCAACACAGTTTGGATAACTGTGCACTAGTAGTGTTGGGTTAATTCCTAAAGAATCCCACACCTCATACAACTCATGCCTAGTTAGATAAATGTTTTGCAGCATGTGTGTTCACATCTCAAATAAATTATAGACCTCTTGCATGGTTGTACACCCCATTGTTGATGGTTAATCAAATAGCACCCGTCTATTTAGGGATTTTGTGGTTGATGTTCATGGTTAGAAATTACAGTTTGCAAACTGTGTGCCTCCTACTGTCTTTCTAAAAACCATGATTCGAAATCCCAACATATCTGAAACTCAACCTAACACATGATACACCTATCCTGACTTAAAACCTTTCTAAAAACATCACACTTACATGTTCCAATTCTCGGATATACATTACATGGACCAGTTTCAGATTTTTTCCATCCACTAAAAGAAAAGTTCTTATTATAATGGAATTATCAAACAGTTAAAATGTGGGACATTACACCTAATATATCCCAATATGATTTCACCAAAATTTTTATAAAATTCCATTTATAATAAATTTTATAAACTCTAGTTTTAAAATCATTTAGAAAATAATATTTTCTAAATATAATGAATAAAAAAGATTATTAAATTTATCAATTTCAAAAATCCAAATGTAAAATATATTAAAAAACACTTCCTCAATATAAAACCAATATTTCAAACCCTTGTATTTATAATTTACTTTCCATTTTAAAATTCATCATTTTAAAAAACCCTTACATACAAAGGGGTGAGATAGACCATTTTAAAAGAAAAAAACATTTACTAATTTCAATGGATGGATGTTTATGTTTACTTTATCAAAATTGATCCATTCTTCACTAATATGAAACACATAATAAATACCCCTTTTTCAAAAACAAATTGAAAAGTGAGTCACATCATAAAGAAAGATAGTATATAAACAATATGAACCATTATATGAATAAGAATTATATGATGATAATAAAAATAATGGAGTGGTTCTACAAAGCTAATATGATTATAAGAGGAGTATTTAATAAACAACTCAAGGGTCTTACACTAATATATATCATAATAAGCATCATGATAAATTGTTTATGCCCCAATGTGATATTGCCTTAGGCAAACCCCTAATGGATGACAATTACTGCCTATGTTATGATCCCCTTAATTTTTAACTTTTAGCGAGATCCCAATTTCTCATTAGGTTACTTTGGGTGAGCTCTCATGGTCCTTATCATGAACCAACTCGGGTCGACCCGGAACCGGTCACTCGAGCCAATCCGTGGCAAGGCCTGAGAGGTGTTCTCGATCCTCATGGGCTAGTGACTAACGCTAGGGCATCAACATAGTACAGCAGGGGAACTATTTCGCCCAATAAAAATGAACTAAGCAGTAGAAATAATACAGAACAAAAAATAAAATAAACAACATGAAAGAGAAAGAATGACCAACAAAACATACAAACCTTACCACAACCAAAACTCCCCGTGACCCCGAGAGTCTCTCACCAATTCATAACCAACTCTCGCCCACAGTTTGCAAGTTCGAGTAGAACTTGCAACAGAAACTAAAAACAGGGAAAACACTATAGGTGTGGGTATTAAAACTCAGTAGGCATGCCCAACAAACAATCCCAAAAGCACTACTACTAAATAATGTATTTACTATTTCTAGGTTTGAACTAAATAATATAAAATATGGTTTTCCACACACACTTACATTTCCCAAACAATAACATTCCATTGCCCTTTTTAATTTAAAAACAAGTTTAATGTTTGAAGGGAAAAAGTTCATTACATTTTAAAAATGTTTTCACAAACAATTTAGAAATACAAATTTTAGTTGTTAGTCAAGAGGAAAACCACACACAACACACAATTAGGGCAATTGTAAAGTATAAAATGAGAAACAACAACCAATCTAGGCATCTAAATCATCCGCCACATAAAAATAAGCACTAAAGAAAAAAATGGGTCAAACCGAGGAGCTCGTGAACAATTCAGAACGTACTATATGTGTTACTCATCCTGAAGGCATTCGTACTCTATATGACATTATAACACCTAAATGCTCGGAGTTTCCCTACATGGCCCAACCGAGGTGCCTAATCCCCTAGCAGAGCAAAGTCCGTAATAAGGGTCACTGACCAGTGCGTGGTCTAAGCTAGTGTTGCAATCATTCTCAGAAGATTCACTTACTATACCAGGTTCTCATTTCAACACGTGTAATAAAAAAGAAAGGGGTGAGTCAACAATGTAAATCATGTAACCAGTCACGATGCACAAACATCACACACAACTCACACAATCGACGTATACAATAAGATCACCCCTAAGTGACCCCAAAGATTGTTTTTCAAAATAATTTATTTTATCAAAGTGTCAAACGGGTCTTATGCAACTTTAAAAAAAACACCATTTTTCATGAGAAACCAAAACATTTGTTCACACGTCAGAAGAAACTATTTACCAACAAACCCGAACCACACTTGAAAATCCGTGAATTATGTTAAAAAGGCCAAATGGGAATTCTTTCACTATTGTGCGTCAATTAATCATGAAAATAATTCAAGTATCATGTATAAAATAAACAGATTCGTTTACATCAAGCAATTATTACAAAATTAATTATCTAATACTAATTCTAATACATTGAAAATCATTGAAATATCAATCAAATAATAAATTAGAAATTTCAAGGTGAGTGCAGTGGGGGACCTACCTCGACTCGCAGCCCAAATATGATGACGCGACACGGCTCACGTATATGCACAAGCACACACAATATGATGATTGTAATACTAGGGGGTAACCTCGTAAACGTGCTACAACAAATGTCCAATAACTGAAATTAAACAAACATTGACTAAATACAATCAAAATGAACAAACAACGCAAAATAACCAGCTCGACATGTTTTCAAAACATAACTAGCACCATATAATTAAACAAACTCAATTATTTTTTTAAAAGACTAAATTCGCACCAACTTAATTAAACACACCACTTGTGAAGGTAATTATATAATACTCAAGTAAGGAGAGTGCAAACCTCAACTCGATGGGGAGGCGCGCTTGACCACCTGGGTCGTGTGACAGTCGGAATGGGGCAGCGCGCACCAATAGGGATTGTCGCTGGTCGAAAATGTGTGCGCGATGAACCGGCGGGGCTGGACGAAGCAGCAAAGGGAGACTACGCGGGAAACTTGGCAATAGGGTGTGTGGCGGCTGCCGGAATTTGCAAGAAGGGGGTCACAGGGGCACCGCGCAATGACCAGCGAACAACAAAGGGGGCGCCCAGGGACTGTGCAGCAAGACTGCTGCTCCACGGGGTGAGGCACTGCCGAGCCAGAGGCGCGCCGGGCTGTGCAGAGCATGCGGTGGCTGGTCTAAGGGCTTCGCCCCAGCCAGTGGGGGGGGGGGGGGGGGGGGGGGGGATGGATTCATGCCTACCCAAAGGGGGGCGCGCGTCTCTGGATGGTAAGAGTCTGAAGTGTGTAGCGGTCGATGGAGAAGCAGCGCGTGGCTACTGGCTGGAGAAGGTAGGAGGGGAGTTGGAGGGAGTGGTGGGAGGTGCTGCAAGGGGGAGGTCGGCCGCAAGTGCATGGCAGCCCGAGGTGGATGGTGGGATGGTGTGGCGCGGGCGGGTGCGGTGATGTCGCAGGGCTGGAAGCTCGGGCGGGGAGTTGTGGAACTGCTGGAAAAGGGAAATGGGGCGGTGCTTCGGGTTGTCCAGAGGAGGGCCGAACGCTTGAGCGCGCATGGCAGGAGGCAGGGCCGGAGGGCGCGGAAGGCAGGGCTTGTGTCAGTTGTGCCAAAGGAGTATGAGGTGTGCGGGAGGCCGAAGCTGGGAGGGTGGCGGCGCACGGAGAGAGGGGTATAGTAGCGTGGAACAAGAAGAAAAAAACCCTAGCAAAAAGGGAAATAAAAACAAATTAAAAGAGATGAAAAAAAAAGCCAATAACATTAATAATAATGATAATAATTCTAATAAAAAAAATAATGCCTTCAATCAATAATAACAATATTTATATTTATATCAATAATTATACAAATATTAATACAACTTAGACCATAATATTAAAATGAAAAAAATAATTTTAATTTCGATAATTCAAAAACAATAACAAGATTAAATATAATATCATCGGCCGCAACCACAATAATATTATGATTGCAGTTATTCTGCCTAATTTTAATGCATTCACCACATTTAGTTTAATTTTATTTATTCATTTTAAGTTATGGGCAACTGTGATGTTACCCACTGCTCATAAAAGCTTTAATAACAGTAATGAACATTAATAACAAAACAATTTAAAAATAATACTATTATCTGGAAAATTAGTAATGTAATTATTATTCATATAACGCTCCACTACTTTTCCTTTATTATTTTGAATACTGCAACCGAGTGGCCCGCACACAACTCAAGCGCCCAGGCGCGGACCGTGCGGTAACTTTTGTCCGAACCAGAAGCAGTTGCACGGGTGCCCGGGCTGACTGCACGGTCTCCACTAACCATGCAGTGCCAACGGACCGGCCCAAACAATAATAATCATAACATAATAATAATAATTAATTAGTTTTTTATAACATAATGATATAAATAATAATAATAATAACAATAAGATTATCTAGAACAATAAAAATTTTAGATAACACAATAAATTATAAATTTTACTCATTTTAATTTTTTTGAAGGCAAGCGGATCGTGCTGATTCCTGGACGAAGCCGCACAGGGTTTCCAAAACGAGCTACACCCGTGCGCCCAACGACGTCAGCTGAAAAACACACACTTTTTAGCGCAACATAAAAGTTTTTTGGTCTGGAACTCAACCCAAACCCCAAAAAAATTATTTATGGCCAAAGAAATAAAGAAATTTAATAATTGACTAGGTCGGGGTGTGACAATTCTACCCACCATACCGCTTTCCACCCCCATAAAGCCACAACAAGACCTAGACCTAATGATGAAGCTCCTTAAGTGTCACCCACCTCCAAAAGTTTATGCGCCTCCAGTTGATCAATCCAAACAGACACCGAAAACTCGTGCCATATAACTCATCCTTAAAACACGACCACATTAACTGTCACTGAGCAAAATCCAAATAATTCATTTCAACCAAGGAATGAACGAACTTAAACTACCCACGACACTCATTCTCATAATGTTATTCCAACAAAACCATTGGGTGTACTTCCAATCCAAACGTTTACTCAAGAGGAAGAACATAAGATTAGGTGGTTCTGCATGAGACCACCTACTAACAAATGATACATGAAAAGAAAATATGATACTAACACGGGGAGGCCCGAACGAAATCCCCACCATAAGGATCGGGATAACACTGAACTATTTCAGGTGTAACTCTACGAGACACACTATGGCTCTCCCCACCATAAGAACTAACGAGATTAACCGAACATGAATATTTTCTATACGGTCCAAAAAAACCCACCCCTAGTGGGGAGAATGGAAGGGCCCAACAGATCGAGCATCAAAACTACCACCATCGTGATACCAAAAAGGTCACACCCTCGAGAGAACATAAACCTTGTCACACTAAGGACCAAGATTAAACCAATGCCCTTTTTCACCGTTGGGGTTCTCCTAACTACGTTCCAGCTTCACTTTGGGGCCTATGGCCGGATCACCGATGATTGAAGCATCTCCTGCCACACAGACAGGCTTCAAAAATTCACAAACATAATACATGAACCATAATTTTACCAAATACACTTCCAATAAAATTAAATGTTTCAAAGAGGTTCAACAAAAACCATCCTTACGAATGAAGGAAAAGAAACACCACAAAACGCTACAAGAGACGACCACTACATCAAAAGAACACCACAAAGAGAAAACATCAAATTGATCGCCACACATCTCCCTACTCATGCTGACGGGATGGGGTGACCTTCAATGAAACAGGTCTGGCTTCAGCTCGCTTCTTGGAAACACCTCGGCAGAATCATTGCAAATGACCCAGACATCCACAGGTGTGGCAGGGTCTCGGAGCACTAAGGCACGTCCGCTTTTTGTGTCCTTTCTTTCCACACTAATGACAGATCATGGCGTTATGCTCTGAAGGTGTTTACTGCAGGTCTAAAGGCCTTTTAATTTCTCTAGTAGAGCCACCAACATCAAGTCGCTTCTCATTCTTCCTCTCACCATCCTATGCACTACTTCCCAAGGCTGGGGAAAGATTCACCACCTCATGTCCTCCTGCTAACTCACCTTCGACCAGAATTGTTTGCCCCACAACATTCGAGAAGGTGGTTAGGTAGAGATCTGCCACTTTCGACTGCAGTTCAAGTCGGATCCCAAAGTCAAATTGTCGAGCCTTTTCGGGATCATTTGCAACAAACCATTAGTCATATATAATTAGGTCTAAAAAGCGTTGATAGAATTATAGCACCGATTCAACGACCTTTTAAATACAACACAACTTCATCCTCTTCCTCATCTTCATCAACTCAGAGAAATATTGTTGGATAAACGAAGACTTGAAGAAATACCATGTGATATATGCTTGAGGGTTTCTTTGAGATACAGACTTCCACCATTTCTAGGTTGGACCATCAAGCATAATGGTAGAAAACATCACCTTTAATCACTCAGAAAACCCAATGAAACTTAAGTTTCTCTCAATCTTATGCAACCACTCCACTGCCTCAAGAGGGTCTGCTTGTCCATAAAAGAGAGAGGGGGTTCAATTTCTGAAACTCCAGGATGTAGTCTATAGGTAGATCAACTAGAGGATTTGTTAAGGGTGCACCTCCCAAAGCTGCACCTTGGGCATTCCTCAAACCATCATAGGGGTGAACACTAAGGAATAAGGAAACAAAGAGTTTAATCAAAACATAGTCATTGTCATTTTGACTACCAAAATAACACTTTTCTCAATGATTGATTTTAAAATTAAGGAAAAACCAAATGATCCACTAGGGGAAACTAGTGTTGATGGGTGACTCGGACATATGGTTGGTGGCCATACCCCACTCACGCCACTATCACAGAGAGCAGCATAGGGAAATGTCCCCAGCTCCACATGGCTTTTTCAGACCCTGCGAGCTTACATGGCTATTTTACCAACTCCCTTTTCATTTCCCAACATGAAATAATTCAAAGGAACCAAAAGACCCCAACAAATCGAACATCCCATGGTAACCTGAGGTTCCGAACGAGCATGGGTTCATGACGTCCTTCTCATCTGTATGCCTTGCGTCTCGAAAATTCTACTTCTTCTACCATGAAAACCCCAAATAATGATGGGAACTCTAAAAAACATGGTGTTATCAAGAGATGACCTGCTCTGACACCATTTTGTCACGAACCAACCCAGGTCGACCCGAAACCGGTCACCCAAACCGATCCGCGACAAGGCCTGAGAGGCATTCTCGATCCTTCTGGGCTAGTGATAAGTGTCAGTGCATCATCAGAGTACTACAGGGGAATGATTTCTCCCAATAAATATTAACTAAGCAATAAAAATAAAACAAAACAACGCAAAATAAATAAAAGACACGAATGAGAAAGAATGACCAACAACACATACTAACATGACCATGACCAAAACTCCTTGTGACCCCGAGAGTCGCTCACTAATCCACAACCAACTCTCTCCCATAGCGAGAAAGCTCAAGTAGAACCTGCAACAGAAACTAAAAATAGGAAAACACTATTGGCGTGAGTATTAAAACTCAGTAGGTGTGCCCAAAAACTACTCGAAATCACTACCTTTATATAAAGAATTTACTAATTCATGGTTTGAACTAAATTTATAGAATATGGATTTCTACACACACTTACATTTCCAAAACAAGTAATAGTCCATTTCCCTTTCTAATTTAAAAACAATTTTAATGTTTGAAGGGAAAAGGTGCATTATATTTTAAAAATGTTTTCGTGAACAATTTATAAATCCATGTTTTAGTTGTTAGTCAAGAGGAAAACCACACACAACACACAACACATAATAAGGGTAATGGGAAAGTTTCTAATGAGGACCAGCAACCGAACTAGGCCTCTCAATCATCTGCCACATAAAAATTATCACTAAAGAAAACTTGGGTCGAACCTAGGAGCTCGTGAATAGTCCATAACGTATTATACGTGTGAGTAATCCTGAAGACATGCCTACTCTCGATGACGTATTAATGCCCAAATGCTCGGTGTTTCCCTACCTGGCCTAACCAATGGGCCCAATCCCATAGCAAAGCAAAGTCTGTACTAAGGGAAACTAGTCAGTGCATGGTCTAAACTAGTGCATCGATCATTCTCATAAGATTCACTTACTATGAAAGGTTCCAATGTCAACACGTGTAATAAAAAAGAAAGGGGTGAGTCAACAATTTCAATCATATAACTAATCACGATGCACAAACATCACACACAACTCACACAATCGACGTACACACTATGATGACCCATAAGTCACCCCCAATAGAGTTTTTCAAAATTATTTATTTTGTCAAAGATCCAAATGGGCCTTATGAAACTTTTAAAAGAAACACCATTTTTCAAGAGAAACCAAAACATTTGTTCACCCGTCAGAAGAAAACATTTACCAAAAAACCTAAACCACACTTGAAAACCCGTCAATTATGTTCAAAGGCCAAACATGAATTCTTTCACTATTGTGCGTCAAATTGTCAAGAAAATAATTCAATTATCCTGTATAAAATAAACAAATTCGTTTAAATCAAGAAATTATTCCAAAATATATTATCTAATACTATTTCCAATTTATTGAAAATCAATGAAATATCAAAAAATTAATATATTTTAAATTTAAAATAATAATAATGCCTTTAATCTAAAATAATAATAATAATATTAATATCAATAATTTTAATATTATTTATACGACTTTGATAATAATATAAAAATGATAAAAATAATTTTAATTTCGATAATTCAAAAACAAGATCAAGATTAAATATAATATCCTCGGTCACAAAAATAATAATATTATCATTGCAGTTATTCCGTCTTATTTTAATGCATTATCCACACTTAGTTTCATTTTATTTATTCATTTTAAGTGATGGGAAAATGTGTTGTTACCCTGCACTTCTCATAAAATCAATAATAACAGTAATAATCATTAATAACAAAACAATTTAATAATAATACTATTATCTTCAAAATTAATAACGTTGTTATTATTCTTATAAAAATCCACTGCTTTTCCTTATTTTATTGTTCTGGATATTGCAACCACGTATCCCACACACAACTCAAGCGCCCATGTGCGGACTATGTGTTAGCTTCTGTCCAAACCACAAGTAGCTTCATAGGTGCTTGGGCTGACCTCACGGTCTCTGCTAACCAAGCAGTGCCCGCGCACCAACCCAAACAATAATAATCCCAACATAATAAGAATAGTTAATTAGTTTTTATATAACATAATGATATAAATAATAATTATAATAATAATAAGATTATTAAGAACAATAAAAATTTTAGATAACACAATAAATTACAAATTTCAATCATTTTAATTTTTCCGAAGGCAGATGGATCATACCAATGCATGGGAGAATCAACGCAAGGTTTCCAAAACATGCTTCCCCCATGCTCCCTATTGGAGTTAGTGGACTAGAACCAACTACTTTGTACTTTATTCATCAATAAATACCTTATCACATCTTGATTGTTCTTCTCTGTGACAATGCGTGTGATAATGTCCTAAGGATAACTATTGTATTAAAGGGTCATATCGGATCGCTGCTATGATGAGGACCCGGAAGATCCATAATGTTGTTCATGAATATATGTTCTATAGATGGATGATGTTATTTGAGGGACACAAATAATATAAGTCATTATAGGTGAGGACTCATAAAACTTTGAGGCACCTTCTCATGGTGTGCTCCCTTGGTAATATCCAGGAGTATATTATGAGAATGAGACCCGCCAGTAGAAAATCCACATTTTATAGTGTCACTAGATGATCCTATCTACAGACATGTGTATTGGTCCTTAGAATTTTAGTTATTAATAATGGTTATTAAAACTCACTTACTTAGATTTATTTTCAAAAACTGTGATGATATACTATTTGCAGCGAGGTAGGATATGTTGGGTGTGTCATGGGTAATACAACATTAATAGATAACGCGAGAAATGATTTGTCCCTCCTGTTCCATAATGGAAGTAGATATCTCAGGCCCTTTGATGGAATTGATATAGCCTAAATAAATCCATAGCCAGGGTGAGGAATGGGCAAGTTCAATTCTGAAAAGTCAAAGAAAGAATAATCGAGCACATGGGTTGATGGCACTAGCATGCAACCCGCTTGATTCGAGATATCGAGAAAAAGAGATTATATTACACTGAAAGTGTTCGTAGGAGGTGACACATCATTGCAATGCTAACTTCATTCTCTATGGGTGCCTTTGCGTGTTTCCAGATGCTAACCTTGGACTTTAGGTAGGCTCCGCCTAATACCACTGAGAAAGAGGCCTAGAGGGTCATACACTAAGTTTGTCCAAGTATCTTAGTTAAATATTATTTTAACAAGTTGAATAAAGATTATTCCCAATTTTAGTTTATTAATTATTCAAGGATGCATGATCACATTTATTTCAGCACTAGTTAAAATATAATTCCTTAATGGTAACCTTCAAGAAGATGTCTATATGACACAACCAGAAGGGTTTGTGACACCATGTGAAGCCAAAACGATTTGAAAGTTGCAGAAATCCATTTATGGATTAAAGAAGGCATCCAAGTCATGGAAAATTTGATTTGATGAATCCATACAAGAATTTTGTTTCATTAATAATGAATGTGATCCGCTCTTTATAAGTGGTTTAATGGAAATGTCGTTGTTATCCTAGTAATATATGTTGATGACATATTGCTCATTGGAAATGATGTACCAGTCTTATAGCCAATTAAGGACTGGTTGACCAAGTGTTTTCCCATGAGGGAATTGAGCAAAGAAACCTATATTTTAGTGATCAAGATCATTCATGATAGATCCAAAAGGCTGATTGGACTATGTCAGGGTACATACATTGACTAGATCCTAAAGAGATTTAGTATGAAAAAATCCAAGATGGGATTGGTTCCAGTGTCCCATGGCCTACATCTATCTAAGAAAATGTGTCCTTAGACACAACAAGAGAAAGATAGAATGAGTAAGATCCCATACGATTTGGCTATAAGATACATCAGGTATGTCATGTCATGTACCAGGCTTGATGTTGCCTATGCACTAAGAATGGTAGGTAGATATCAAGCAGATCTAGGAGAACAATATTGGACTGCTATTAAGAATATACATAAGTATCTGAGAAGAACTAAGTATCTGTTCCTGGTGTATGGAGGAGACGAGGATCTTATCATCAGAGGGTATACCGATGATGGTTTTTAGATAGATCAGAATGATCTAAAATCGCAATCTAGATATGTTTTTCATCTCAATGGAGGAGTAGTAAGCTGGAAGAGTTCAAAGAAACTAGTTGTCGCTGATTCTATAGTGGAGTCCAAATATATATCAGCCTCTGATGTATCCAATGAATCCATCTTGATTTGGAACATTGTCCAGGAGCTTGATGTGGTGCCTAACATTAAATACCGAATCAAATTGTATTGTGATAATACTGCAGTGGCGGCTCTTTCAAAAGAACCAATGTCACATCAACAGATAAAGCACATACTTTGTAAGTATCACCTCTTGGGGGATTTCTATCAGAGGGGTGAAGTTTCAGTGAACTGGGTGTCCACATAAGAGAACATAGTAGACCCCATGACTATAGGCCTATCTCAGCAAAAGCATGAATATCACGTGAGAGCTAGCAGGTTAAAGGTTGTTAGTAGTTATATCTAGTCCAAGTGGGAGTCTGTTGGAGTTGGTGGTCTAGAAACAACTACATTGTACATTATTCATTAATAAATACCTTATCAAATCTTGATTGTTCTTCTGCATGACAATGCATGTGATAATGTCCTAAGGATATCTGTTGAATTAAAGGTTCATAGTGGATCCCTACTATGATGAGGACCTGTATACTCCATAACAATATTCTTGAATATATGTTCTATGTAAAAATGATGTTATTTGAGGGAGAAAATAATAAACACCATTATGGTTGAGGACTCATAAAACTTTGAGGCACCTTCTCATGGGGTGCACCCTTGGTAATATCCAAGAGGATATTATTATAATGAGATCCGCTAGTAGGAAATCCACATTTCATAGTGTCATTGGATGTTCCTATCTGCGGACGTGTGTATTGGTCCTTAGACTTTATGATTATTATTAATGGGTATTACAACTCACACACTTAGATGCATTGATGAAAACTGTGATGACACACTATTCGCAGTGAGGTTGTATATGTTTGGTGCAACACGAGTAGTAAAACATTAATAGATAATTCCAGAAATTATTTTTCCCTTATATTACATAACGAGAGTAGATATCTCAGGCCCTTTGATGAAATTGATATAGCCTAAATGAATCCATGGCCATGGTGAAGAACATTCTAGTTCAATTCTGGAAAGGAAAAGAAAGAATAATCGAGCACATGGGTTGATGTAACTAAAATGTAACCCACTTGATTCAAGATATCGAGACAAAGAGATTATATTACACAATAAACGTTTTTTGGAGGTGACACATCATTGCAGCATTAACTTCATTCTCTATGGGTGCCTTGGCGTGTTTCTAGATGCTAACCTTGGACTTTAGGCAGGATTCGCCTAATTTTACTATGAAAGAGGCCTATAGGGTCCCATACTAAGTGTGTCCAAGTATCTTAGTTAAATATTAATTTAATAATTTGAATAATGATTATCCCAATTGTGGTTTAATAATTATTCAAGGATGTCTGATCTCATTTATTTTGACACTAGTTATTCGAGAGAATATATTGCGGGTGAAATAATATATTTATTAGCGAGTAATGCAGTGATATTTATTTGAAAAATATATTGCCATTATTCAAGGTCTAATGAATATGGTGGAGGAAATAAAGAAAAATGGAAAAAAATGTACATGCCATGTATATTAAATATACACTCCGTGTATTTTTTTCTCAGAATTTACGAGAAATAATATTATTTAATTAATTAAATTATATTTGGTGTAATTCATTGGAGCCATGTCAAGTAATAATAATAATAAATTGTTATTATTAGACATGAGGTATTATTATGAATTAAATGAAATGAATAAAATCTTTTGGGTAATTAATTCATTTTATTATTCTATGTAATTAAAATCCCAATTATATAATTCTCATTTGCCTTTCCATTTTTGGTGGTTGTGCACATCAGATTTGGAAAATCTCTCTAGACAATAGAGAATTATTTTTCCACCAAGAACGCTCTCAAGCTACAAGAGAGAGATCCACCTCCACCTGATCAAGGTAATCAAAGCCGGACATCGCAAGTGAAGGCTCTTCTGTGCTAGCACTCATATATCCCTTCGGTGGCATCCAGAGATACGTGGAGCACATGTGTATCATCTCTAGAGGAATCCTACACATGGATTATACGACTCAATGACATATCACATCAGATTGTGATCGGAAACATCAATGGAGAGAGAATTATATCAAGGTAAGTCGTGTCTTTTAATTAAATTAATTATAACCAGCCTATGATGATCCTCTATATGGTTTCAAGGATCCTTTTTTTCTTTCATTCTTTGTTCTATTCCAAAAATGCAGCATTTTATTATCATGAAAGATCTTTGATTGATCATTGTTAATGGAAAAATTAAAGTTGGGTACACCCACCAATGCACTTCCGCTATGCCTGGAAACTACACGCCCAACGATGTCCACTGAAAAACTCACACTTTTTAACATAACTCAAAACCCCTCATTTATAATTAAAAACCTTTTAAAAGTGTTTCATAGACATTAAAGAAACATGGAATGAAAAAACCATTTAGGTCAAATGAATTCCAAAAATTCATTACAAACCCCATTTATAAAAACCATAAATAACATGGAAAAAATTTAATAAAACGCTCAAGGGTATTAAAAAAAAGATATTTCATAATATGAAATGTATTTATGAACACAATAATTTCATATTTTTTTTAAAAAATTGTATAAAAACAGCTACCTCAATCCTAGGGAATTTTTTTCCTTTGATAAAGGAGTCCAAAAATGTATAAATTTATGTTTATTAGTCATATAAAACCAAAAATATCAATTTATATCATTTAATAACAAAATTTATAATAGATAATTATTCGGGTTAATGATTTTAATGAAAATTAAGGGGGAATAGAGTTAAAGTGAGGAGGTGTAGAAAAATTGGGGTATAATCATCAAAAACCACTTAAAATCAATGGAATATGAGATTTTAAGAATGAAGGAAGAATGAGTAAGTTATTAGAAGATCTAATATAATTTGGTAACATGATAGGGTGAGAAAAGATGACCAAGTACCCTAAAAATTAACAGTATAGAGTTGAAAATTTATTAAATTAAAATTTGGGCAAGATATGTCATGGAACAACAGCCCCACATCATGGAATGATAACCTCCTCCAAGAAAGTGTCAAGAAACACACTCCTCCAATTATAGTACCTCTACAAATGTAGCATCACAAAATGGTCCACCTAAGCATAAAAACCCTTATAACTGAATTTTTTTTTCATTTTGATGCCCATATGAAATGAAAAAACCTACTATAATACTAAAAAATATAGAACAACCAGACACCCATCTTATTGTGAACCACATATATTGTTATACAACCCACTACTGTAGAATATTCTTATTAGAAGTAACTTGTAGGTATGGTACAACTGATTCTAAATTTTATTTCTCCATAAATAGAAGAATTTTGTGCTAGACTCCCTAATTTTTGATCCGCCAAAAAACAAGTGGGTGATAATGGGATATATATCTATGAAAAACACATATTCATTGTTCTAAGTTGATATATTTTATGTTATCATTTAATTTTAACAAACACATGAAGTTTCATGAGAATAGGTACAATTATATCATGGTCAAATATATCTATGATTATTATCAGGAGAGATCGAGACACGAGTGATTTGACATATTCAAGTCACCATTCATGAGAAAAATTGGAGACGACTTCACACTAGGATTCATTTAGTCATTACTATTGGTTACATTGAGTGTCTAGAGGTTTTAAGGATTAATATTATCAATGAATTGTGCACTAATTTCACACTTAATCTACTCCCTCATAGTTTATCTAGTTTGGTTGTAAAATTTAATATAAAAAAATTGATAGGTATCTCTAAGATACTCTTACTCTACTTCTCCATGCTAACAAGGAATCAATACCAGAAGAGTCTTCAACACTTATGATGAATTAGAGGAAAGTCTAATAGAATAGTCCAACAACAAACTTAGAGACTAATGATTCATTGAAATAGCCGTTCCAAAAGATTGTAATCATGTGGAACAAAATGGAAATGGATTCTGTCTAATTTGATTATGTTAAAAAGGACCATTGGTGGAATAAAATTACTATGACAAATAAGTATGTAAAATATTTAGGTTCTCTTGTTATCAATTGAAATATTTCAATTTTTAAAAAATTTCTATTAAATATAACTTATGGTGCTTATATCTCTATCTAATTGAAAGAACTATGTTGACTAAGAATAGTTTCATAAGGTTTGGTGGAATTATGAGATACTAATAGATCCAAGATCCCAATATTATATATATAGGATACCACTTCATGTTACCAACTGGAATTATATTGGTTTTAAATAATTGTTATTATGTTTCATCAGTTACCAAAACCAATATTTATTTGTTCATTTTTGATATAAATAGATTTATTTTCAAATATAGGAAAAAATATGTTTCATCTTAAATGGATTGTATATATTATGGTAGTAAATTTTTAATAATGATCTTTGTGTGTTAGATTAAAAAAACACGTATTTGTAATCTACAACAAATCTAGTTCATATGAATCATGTCACACCCAACTGTTGAATAACTGCTTTAGTAATGTAAATGAAAATAAATAAGACGATACCAAGATGGAAATTTAGATTATTTTAAACTAAAAACCTTGGTTTGTTTAATTATTGTTTGTAAATAATAATGAATTTTTTTTTATTTAGTGGAGAAGGAGAAATGGGCATATATATTCTTGAATTAATTTATACCAAAGTATAGTGATGTTCTCCAGTTTATGTTTGGGGTGGATAATCATACTTAATACATATTAATAATGAATCCAATAGAGAAGAATATATCTAATTAATATGGTATAATTGTTATTTCATTGATAAATTCATGGATTAAAATAATTATTTTGACATTAATCACATTAAAGAAATAATGAAACTCAGCTCAGACCGTGTGATAGATTATCTTAACCAAGAATTCATGGATTGTCTTTGGGTGTTTGGGATTCTATCCCAACTCACTCTTACTTATACACCATAAAGTAATGGTTTATGTAAAAAAAGGAAGCACACCTTTCGATACATGGAATGATCAATGATAAGTCATCCATGTATTCCATTATTCTTTTGGGAATATGCATTACAGTCAGCAACACTCATTCTAAAAAGAGTGTAAACTAAAGAATAATATTAAATTCTATATCAAATATGATATATAATCATACCCCTCTTGTCACATATATAAGTGTGGGGTTGTGATTAAATTTTAATGGTTGTCTCTATTTACAAACATTCAACCTGAGGTACAAATTTTATCTTAATTGGGAAACCAAAGGAAACTAGAGGATATTACCTATAAACCCTCTCATATTAGAATATTGTAATTGATAGAAATACCAAATTACTAGATAGGGATCATGTATCTGAGAAATATTTAGACTAAGATATAATTTTTTTAAGGTAAATCTCATGAATCATGAGAATTGGTAAAGGAATAGATTCCACAAATACCTTTAGAAGATAATGTTTTAGAGATATGTGTAAAATGATTTAATAAAAAAAGGTTTGAGAGCATGAAAGATATAGTTCTTAGTCATCATGAATTATGAATCATTATTAGTTTAATTTAATGAATGTATAACCTACAAGGAAATAGTAAGTGTCACATAATCTACTAAGTGAGATGATGTCATGAACTGTGAAATAGATTCCATGTACCAACACCATGTATGGGATTTTGTAGATCCTATAGTGGATGTAAATTACATTGATTATGAATGGGTATTTAAGAAGAAACTATATATGGATGGACATGTCATTATTTATAAGGAACATGTAGTTGAGAAATTCCCTAAATATAATCAATTCATAGACTATCTGAAAACCATTACATCCATTTCATTTCTAAAATCCATCAAAATTATAAATTCCATAACACCATAAAATGATAATGAGATTTAAGAAATGGTTATCAAAATTTCAATCATGATGTTTTCTATATGACAAAACCATAATTATTTGTTACTCTAAATGATGCAAACATGGTATAAAAAATACAGAGATACATTTATGTATTAAGTCGTGCATCTAGGTAATGGAACATTTTAATTGATTAACTCATGAGAAAATTTGGTTTCATAATGAATGAATTAAATCCTTATGTCTGTAAGTAGTTTATTGGTAGTGAAATTATTTTAATAATAGTATATATTGATAGAATACTAGTTATTGGCATCAAAATACAAGTTTTTTAGTCTTTTAGGACTCTGTTATGATCATGATTTTCCTTTAAAGCGTTAAGGGAAGAAACATACATTCATGGGATCAAGATCCATCATGATAAGTCTAAAAAGATTATTGGATTATGTAAAAGTACATACATTGAAAAAATACTAAAGAGTTTCAGTACAAAAAATCTGTAAGAACACATGCCTTCTTTTCAGGTAGAGGGTTTCTTGTCAAGTTTTTTTTAGAAAAAGAGGAGAATCTGGAAATTTAAGGAGTACACGCAGTGTAATTTGGAGTACACACCACGTACCTGGTTTCCACTGGCGACTGTGTACTGGACATGTAAAGGATGAGTACACGGACATGTGGGGTGACCTAGAGACTGCCTAAAGTAGGGCTCGGTTAAGGGAAGTACAAGTCGTTTACTTTTAAATAACACAACAAGTACTGTTCTTTAAATTGTTATATCAGACCGAGGATGCGTCTAATTAGAAGAACACACTTCTTATAGGTTTTTCTCATCTAGGAGTGACAAAAACCGACGAATCTTCTCCAAGCCACCTACCCATTGTCTGTTCTGCGAATTGACCTCCGTTGATTGCATTGGAATCGCCATGGTGAGTTATTCCTTCTTCTAGAGCTTCATCTCTTAATTTCTCCTCTTTCGTGAGATATCCTTGGTTGAATTATTTGGAAATTTTTGTATATCTATGTCATTATAGGCTGAGTCAAGGGTCGACATTCGATAGTGTTCTTTGTACAATGCCATGGTAGGTGGTTTGTGCCTTTCTGTAGTTAGTCTCTGAATATAATGTGCCAAAGTTCCCAATACCCTAGAACGGGGTATTGCGTGTTTTGGGATTTTAGCCCTGTTAATGGTTGTAATGCCTTGTGTGCTTGAGTATAGGTTGTTTGATTGTTAATAGGTTTATTAACCTTATTATGGATGTGTTGGCCATGTTTTTTTTTGATATTGACCGTTTGGTCTAGCTTTTCCTATTAGGCATTATGTTTTCCATGACTAATGTTGTTAGGATGGAGTGATATTATCTAATGTTGTTTTATTCTTGTAGCTGTTAGGCAAGTAGTTATCGATAGTTGTTAGCCAAGTATATATTAAGGTTTTCATTGGCTATTAAAAAATTTTGTGCATGATTGACTTACACAGGGATGTGGGAATCTGGTTTAGTAGACAATAGGTAGAATGGATGCTGAGGGCTTTTCCAGAGTGTCTGTTTACTTTTCATGTTGTGAGACTATAGGGGGGAAGGATGTGAGTGATCCCTCAGAGTGTCTGTTTACTTTTCATGTTGTGAGACCATAGGGGGGATGGATGTGCGTGATCCCTTAGAGTGTCTTTAGATACACATTACGAAACCACAGGGGGAATTGGACATTTAGTGCTTCCCCAAAGTGTCTTTAGTTTATCGATAAAAGACAACAGGGGGAATTGATGGAGAGTGATTCCTTAGAGTGTCTTTTCTAAAGCTGAACTAGAGGGGTTAGACTGTGAGTACAAACCAAAGGGTTGCTTGTGTTTGATAGTTTGAACCATAGGGGATAGTTTATGAGTAATTCCCAGAGGGTTACTTGTTTTTATTTAGCTACTTACTTGATATATGAAAATGAATTCAATTGAAACAATAATATTATTTACTTATGAGTACTTCCTTGTTTAGTGCTTCATTTTTCATATTGCCTTCCATATATATTCACTAACTGTTAGGCACAGATCATTAGGTGGTTGCCTACTGGGATTCGTCTCACACCCTATTTCGGTCATTCTTTTGGGTCCAAACAAATTATATTGCTACAGGTATAGATAAGGGAAATCTCCCTTATACTTCAAGTACTTGTTTGCTGTGGAGATGGAGAGAATGTGACAATGGTGAGGCTTGCGATGCTAATAGAGTTTATTTTTTTCTTTATACTTTGGTTTAGTACTGCATTCCAGCATTTTCACTTGTTTGGCTATTTTCCTAGACATATGTATCATTCATCATTTATATATGTGTGTGATCCACTTATTTATTACTTCCAGTCTTCCACTATTTAATTATTTCATGTTATTATTTCATCCTCTATTTTTATCTATTTATTTTCACTGTGTTACTCTACCAATGAGGGAATAGTTTCCCCACTATCACACCCAAGGATCTCACTACTAGTCGACAGCCTCTTGCGTTTTGGGAAATGTGCATGAGGTCATGTGACCAACTGGGTATGGGGAAACTCTGGGTAGATCCCGGAACTAGGACATTACAAAGTGGTATCAAAAAATTATTTTCATCTCGAATTACTATTTAGAACCTATATCCAAGGTTATGAAGGAATAAGTACTTGGTAATAATTTGTGCCTGGGAGTAGCTAACTCGTGTATAGGGAAATTCCAATTTACCTCAATTATTGCATTTTTCTGATTTTGACATTATTACGGTTGATTTGATTTCACCATTGGATGATTCACATGTATTTTGATGTTTACATTGATAATATTGAGGTTCTATTTCTATTTCATCCCGATGAGATGAGGGTATTTCATCTCATTCATCACATAGGTACATGCTAGATATCACATGTCATGCATTCTTTCCATGCCATTTAGGGTGCCTTACTGATTTCATGTTGTTGTGATAGATGTTGTGCTAGATATACATGTTGTTGTGATAGATGCCTTGATAGAATACATGCTATTTTATAGGGTATTGGATTGTGTAAGGTTTCATTTGAATGAACACCAAACTTTGGTTCTTGAGGTGTTATGGGCCCTCAGGGATCAGAAGTTGGTGGATCATTGCACTATTATGCTTGTTTATGACATGTATAAGATTCCAAAATTTGATTAGAGGGGTGTATAGGCCCCCACAGATCGGAATTTGGCACTTTGATGTTTGTTTTAGTGTATTTCTGGGTTCTGAAGTAGTTTCTGAGGCTTACTATATAAAAACCCAGAATACATGGTGTGTAATGATTAATACATTCCATAAATCCTTCTGTTCGAGAAGGAACTATTTTTCTTAAGTACACACCATGTACTGTATGTACACTCCCTATAGTCTCTAACCGTGTCACTGACTGCATGGGCAGAGACACGAGGTTGGGAAATTCTTGGTGGAATATGTCGTGTACCAGACATGCACACCATAAGTATAGACCACATGTCTAGCTGTGTGACCAATGACATAGGTGGATTGTGGGTAGTTAGTACACGCCGCGTCTTGTAAAAACACGCCTTGTAGAATCATCTGTGTAACTGTTCGTGTGACTAACAACATAGGTTAGTGAATTTCTTTCTAATACACGTTGTGTCTGGAACAAACACGCCATGTAGACTTTCTCTAGGAGAACCGTGTGGGTTAAGTCATGTATAAGAACACAGGAAGGGGAAGAGGATTCAAGTACACGCTGTGTGTTAGGACAAAAAACTATGCGTATGTGGTGTTACATGACCTCGGGGGGAAAAATTACACGTCCATTTTAAAGCATAAGGGAACACGTCATGTAGGAGTTGTACACGCCATGTATCCACCTTTTATAAATATTGAATGCTTTCTTTCTCCTATTCCCTTATTGCACTCCTATGTTTTAGTAATTGTTAATATTGATCTAAGGTGTGCGTTTTAACTTGTAGAGTCATGCAACTGAGACGTCCTCCTATTTTATGCCAGCTACAAGGTAGTGACTAGACACTAGACATGGAAGATAAGGAACTGCTAATAGATCCTGCTGTCATACCGGTCCTGACCCCAGTCATCATTATGAACATAGGTGTATATGAAAAGTTCCGAGAGGGATTCAGGAGGATTATGCAGACCATATGAGGAGTACTGCCTCCTGCCCCATCTATGACAGAGTTGACACGGGTCTTTCAACAACAACATCCTCTCACTTTCTTAGGGGAAAGAGGACCTCAGGCTGAAAAATCATGGTTAGAGTCCATTCTTTCGATCTTCGAGCATCTAGAGATGTCTCCAGAGAGGAGGGTAAATCTTTCAACACATATTCTTTGACATTACTCCAAGAGATGGTGGGATGTGATATCACAAGATGTATTCTAGTATGTTATGTCCTAGGATGAGTTCAAGCATGAATTCTATGATTAGTTCAACCTAGATAATTTGAGGACCGATCTAGCTCGAGAGTTCATGATTCTTGATCTAGGTACTCTTTTAGTTATGGATTATTCTTCTCACTTCACAGAGCTGCAACACTTCACACCCATCCCAGGAGGTGATGAGTTATTCTTGGTGAAGAAGTTTTAGGATGGTCTCAGGCATGACGTCTGATCTCAGGTGAACATCATCAAGTTGACTTCCATAACCTCTATAGTGAACCAGGCGCTGATCACAGAGCACAATATGAGGGATTATGGAGCTATGAGCCAGGACGGTTCGGAATCAGGAGGAGGTAACCCTCCAACTAATAGCAAGAAGTGTTGTAGGGTTTCAATGCACGGGGTTCCATGGAAGTGGTATACTTATTATGGTGGCTAGGTGGTGTGCTACCAGTGTGGGAAGTGTAGGAATACGAGGCCACATTTCCTGAGGGACCTAGTGGAGTGCCGCTCTTGCAACAAGATGGGTCATCTTCAGCGTTGTTGTCATATCATTTCACCAGCAGCGGGTGACATATGTTTTTCTATGACTCCTTATTCAGGTGTAGGACCACCAGTTTATCATTAGTCTAGAAACTGTATTTCGTCCATCCATTCAGGCTGAGGTAGAGATCATGGTTGTGGTATCCAGTCTCCCGGATTTCAGCGACAATATCGTGGATCATCTCAAGGTGGTCTGGTAGGGTTGCAGGGCCACAGTACAAGCCAGACATTTGTATTAGAGCAGAACCAGCAGATACAGGATACCAAACCCTCTACAGTTTGAGGTACGGTCCTAGTTTCCTCAGCCATAGTTTTTTTACTTTTTATAAAGGGTCTTCCAATAGTTTTATATCGGTTTCTATTGTGGAGATCCTTGGGCTCTATATTTTTACTTATGCTAATGTATTGATATTGGATAATCCATTGGGGACTTGAACGACTTGTGTATGTTAGTGCAAGGAGTGCCACATTGAGGTTGGTGGGTGTCACTTCTTAAGGGACCTCTATGTTCTTGAGATGATAGGCTATGATGTCATTCTCATAATGGATTGGCTGGTTCCCTTATAGGATATGGTTTATTTCTATCTCCATAGGGTGAGTTTCACATCACTAGAGGGTGTCTTGTTTCTACATAAGGGAGAATGTGAAGTCTAGGAAACCAAAGATAGACCCGAGCATTATGGGTTGGGAGGAGTTATATCCCATATTTCTAGTCTATATCTAGATTACCAGGGGACTTCATCATCATCATCATTCTTATTATTAAAAAAATCCCAAGAGGGAGAAACAAAATCAGAATACACTGGGAGATCTGGGGACCCCAAAGGAGGCTATGAAGTCCTAATGTAGTACATAATGAGTGCTTCTCCACTAATCAGATTCTTTTCTTCGATTGGGAAGGAAATAACATCCTTAGGGAGAAAGACATGATGACCTTGCATAGCCATGGTGGAAAGATGTTCATCAACTTTATTAATCTCCCTAAAAGTGTGAGAGAGGATAGTTCCATTGTAGATGAGCCTCTTGTACTTCCTCAAGATGTAGTGAATGGACCAAGAAACACTCTGCTTTCTATGAATGGTGTTGTGCAGAATGAGAGAGTCTGTCTCAACTGCTGTAAGATCAATATTAAAGCATTTGCAGAGTTAGAGGCCCATAAACATTGACATAGCCTCATCCAGAAGAGAGTGGCCTTTACCAAGGTAAACCGAGAAATAAAGGACCACCCGTACCCAAGGATCCTAGATAACATCACCACGTTTCATCTCATTCATTGAGCAAGAGCCATCAAAGTTGAACTTCAGACCAGACAGATGGGGTGACTACTAAACCCATTGGCCAGTAAGGGTGGGATGAACCACCAAAAATATCCCTTGAAAGGAACCGAAGGATGGGGCCTCGCAGAACTTGTTTAATGTGTGAACCATGTCCAGAAGTAGGAATTTAGTCCTTCCCACCAAGTGTCTTCCATTGGAACGGGAGCCCTCGTACTTGGCTTTGTTCTGAGCCAGCCAAATGCACCAGTAACCCGAATCAAGGATGATGCCATGAGCTTTCCTATCTGACCCAACATCCCCAACACCATGGAACCAATGATCCAGAAAGGGAAGATCCCACAGAGAGTCAACTGAGATAACTGTGAAGTTACCAATGGCCTTCGACATGAAGTGTGCCTACTCACTGTCGAAGAAGAGGTGGGTCGATATCTCCTCCCTCAGAGCGCTAAAACACATGCAGCAAGAATCCATGCTAATTCTAGTACACCTCACATTCTCATTCATTGGTAAGGTTGTGTTCCTGATGCACCAAAGAAGAAAATTGATTTTGGTGGGAACCTCCTTAATCCATAAGGACAATCCCCATGGGTCCTGATGGGTTACATCAGAAGTCACCCTCATGTAGTCCTTGGCAGAGAATCCTCCAGAAGAAGATGAAGTAAATATAAAAAGGTCTGGTTCCCTGGTTATGTCCATCATGTCAAAGGCCGAGTGTTGATCACTATTCAAAACAACATTGATAAAAGTTTGGAATCTGCTTGCTTGGTTTAAGGGGATGTGCGTAGATGGGAACCATAGGAAATCAAGGAAAGTACCCACCCAATTATGATGCCAAAAGTAAATGTTCACCGCCCCAACAATCCTCTTGGAGAGCGAACAGATAGCAGGTATGTGGGAGCCAATAAAAGCATGGAGCGTTGAATGCCTGACATTGGAACCAACCCCCACACCATGTAGCCACGCTGACATGAACCTTCTCCATAGAGAGACACCCTCAATAACCTTCCATGCCAAATTTTCCTGTATACCGAGAAACGCATCTGAGATACTATTGACCCCAATACCACCCTCATGAATCGTCCTTGCAAGCCTCTTCCATGAAAAACCGTGCTTCCTCCCCTCCTCGTGATCATCTCAGATAAAAGAGGACATAATGGAGTTGAGCTTTGTAATAACCCCCTTCAGGACCTTGGAGTCCAAAAGTGCATGGTAAGGGATGGAGGAGAGCATGTTGTTGGCCAGAGTGATCCTATCCTCGAAGGACAAGAAATGGTTCTTCCAATTATGGATACAAACTATGATTTTCCCCACTATTGAATCAATGTGCTTGATGCGTGCTCTACTAGGGGACACCGGGGCACCCAATTACTCCATGGGAAAAGAGTTGTGCTTCATGCCAAGGATCATATACCTGGAGGACACCCTATTGTCAGTACATAACCCAGGGACATAAAAAGTACATTTTCTACGATTCACCACTTGGATTCTCCAATGAAAATACTCAGCAAGGAATTTATTTAACTCATGAATATACCTCAATCTAGTGTTCATAAATACAATGGATTCATCCACAAACATCAGATGGTTAATATCACAAGCCATGGGATTGCACCGGTACAGCACGATGGAGCCATGCATAAAGGCCCTATTGAGGAGGTGACTGAAAGCGTATTGTGAGAGAATAAATAGGCTAGGGGAGAGGGGATCCCCCTACCTCAGTTTGTGCATAGCCTTGAAAAAACCATAATGTCTGCTTTCAAGAATCCAAACATCTTGATCATATGATAAAATTCATCTATTTCACATCTGTCTTGTTTGGGTTCCAAAACGACAATAATATAAATTTTCCTACACCAAAATTCATTAACAATGTAGTCAGTTTTCACCTGGACCCACAAGCCGTGGTTTTACCTTTGGATCAGGAGGTGGAATTTCCTCTAGTGGTGGATCTTTTCATGGATGTATTTCCAGATGACTTTTTAGGTTTACCTCCGGAGAGATAGGTGGAATGTTCGATTGATCTTGTTCCAGGAGTGACAATAGTGTCCATTACTCCTTATAGGATGGCTAAACTAGAGATATAGATGCTCAAGAAGCAATTAGAGGAGTTACAAGATAAGGGTTTCATCTGACCCAGTACTTCTCCTTGGGGTTTGACTGTCCTATTTGCGAAGAAGGCAGACAATACCCTCCGACTTTGTGTGTATTATCAAAAGTTGAACCAATTTATTGTCAAGAACCAATATCCCTTGTCGAGGATTGTTGATCTCTATGATCATCATTGAGAATCCAGGGTGTTCCTGAAGATTGACTTGAGATCTATTTACCATCAGTTGTGTATTAGGCCATCTGATATACCTCTTACAAACTTTCGGAGTAGATATGGTCTATACGAGTATGTGGTTATGCCGTTTAGCCTCACGGATACACCTGGAGTTTTCATGGCACTTATGAACCGAGTGTTCCATCCATAAATGGACTCTTTTTTGGTAGACTTTGGGTAAGATATCATTGTGTACTCTCACACTCGACACGAACATGCTTCCCATCTTGAGATCATTTTGAGTACACTAAGAGAGCATCAATTATCTACTAAGCTCTCAAAATTCCTATTTTGGATGGAATAGATTCAATTCTTAGTTCATGTTATCTCAGATATAGGAGTATCAGTAGACCCATAGAAAGTGGGATAGTAGTTTCCTGGGAGAAGTTGTAGAACGTCTTTGAGGTACATAGTTTTCTACAGTTGGATGGATACTACATACATTTCACAAAAAAGTTTTCATGCTTAAGAGTGCCACTGAAGGGACTTACTAAGAAGGGTATGAAGTACGTGTGTTCAAATTCTTGTGAGTCATCCTTTCAGGAGATGAAAGGGAGGTTAACTTCATCACCGATACTAGTATTTCCAGAGCCAAGCAAGATCTATACTATTTACTGTGATGCTTCAGGTATCAGGTTGGGAGCAATGCTTATGTAGGGGGATGGAATCGTTTCATATGGGTCTCCATAGTTGAGGCATCATGGAAGAAATTACGGACACACAATATTAATTTGGCTATAGTTGTTCATGATTTATGCTGTTGGAGACATTATCTTCTAGGAGATCATTTTTTGGTTTTCACCGATTACAAAAGTCTCAAGTATATCTTTACTCAGCGTGATCTGAATTTGAGACAGTGAAGGTGGGTTGAATACCTTCAGTCCACTGATTTGAGCATGCCTACATGCTTGGGAAAGGCAACATAGTAGCTGATGTGTTGAGTAGGAGGACTCAGATACAGGTAGTTAAGGAGGCCAATAATGAGTGGAAGCTTATGGCTCTCTTATCTGAGATGCATTTGTAAGTTCACGACAGATAGGGTCAGACATTTCTTTCTTCTGTAGTTATTACCTCTACTCCTCTTTATCAAATGAGAATGAGGAATCTATCAGAGTTTGAAGACCATCTTCTACAAGAGAGTGTGTCACGAGAGGACCCTATTCATGGATGAAAAGTAGGTGAGGATGAGATCTTTCATTTTCATGTACGTCTTTGGGTGTCAACAGACGTACATGAGGAGCTGATGCGGGACCTTCATTCATCATTTTGGATAGTTCATCCTATAATCACCAACATGTATCAAGATCTACACATTAGTATTGGTGTTCAGGTATGAAGAGAGATGTTTCTGGTTTTGTGACTGTTAGCAGGTGAAGGCGGAGCATCAGTGACCAATAGGGATTCTACAGCAGATTCCCATTCCCAAGTGGATGTGTAATGATGTCGTGATAGACTTTGTGACAATCTTACTAAGGTCGCTTTGAGGGAATGATGCAGTTTGGGTTTTCATTGACAGACTCGCGAAGGTTGCTCACTTATTTCCGATCAAGGAGACCTTAAATTTTGATGATATGGGAAGGTTTTACAAATGAGATATTGTACGTTTATATGGAGTTCCACAATATATTATTTCAGATAGGGATGCTTGTTTCACATCTCAGTTCTGGTAGGGACTACAGAGGGCTTTGGGAACACATGTACTTCTGAGTACAACTTACCATCCCCAGATAGAAGGCCAGTATGAGGGTACTATTTAGGTGCTAGAGGACATGCTTCGAGCATGCATCCTATATTTTGGAGGTTCTTGGGAGAAGCACATACATCTTGCGGAGTTTTCCTACAATAATAGTTTTCAAGAAACTATTCAAAGGGAACCTTATGAGGCTATGTAGGTAGGGAACGCCGATCACCCCCTATGTTGGCTGGAAGTAGGAGAGGAAGCTATGCTAGGACCTTTTCTTGTTTAGGAGACCATATAGTAGATAGTGTTGATTCATAAGAGGATGTCCACTACACAGTCATGATAGAAGTCATATGCACATCAAAGGAGAAGTCCACTAGGTTTTGAATTCAGAGATCAGGTTTTATTACGTGTCACACAGAGGTTGGGAAATAGAAGTATTAGGATACAAATAAATCTTTCACTGAGATATGGTGGACCGTTTGAGGTTTTGGAGAGAGTCGTGCTAGTTGCCCATTGGTTGCAGTTACCTTAGAGGTACTAGGCTATGCACGACATCTTCCCCAATTCTCACCTATAAAGTTACTTCTTAGACCTATCTCAGGTTTTTCAACCCGAGGAGGTTGAGATTGAAGTGGATGCCTCGTTTGAGGAGCATCCTATCTGAATTGTTTATTGTAGCGCCAAGGTTATATGAGTCTTATCTGTTCCCATGGTATGAGTGCTACGATAGCACGAGTGAGTATAGGATGAGACTTGTGAGAGGGAGGCCGACGTACGATTTTAGTGGCCAGAGCTGTTCGAGGATTCTTATTCTATGATGCCTTGCTAGGGAAATTCAAGGAGGAATTTCTGTAAGTGTGGAAGTTTGTAGAACATGGACCTTATTTTTGGGTATGGGTTTTATTTTCTAGTTTTTTTTGAGAAAAATAGGAGAATATATAAATTTAAGGACTACACGTCGTGTACTTTGGAGTACATGCCGTGTACCCGGTTTCCCCAGGTGACCGTGTACTGGTCGTGTAACGGCCGAGTACATAGCCATGTGGGGTGACCTGGAGACCGCCTAAAGCAGGGTTTGTTAAGGAAAGTACATGTCATGTAATTTTAAATAACACACCATGTAATGTTCATTTAATTTTTATATCAGACTGGGGTCACGTCTAATTGGAAAAACACCCTTCTTCTAGGTCTGCCTCATCTATGAGCGACCGAAGCTGATGTATCTTCTCCGAGACACCAAACCGCCACCCATTCTCCGAATCTACTTCCATCGATTGTGTTGGAATCACCACAGTGGGTTCTTACTTCTTTTAAAGCTTCATCTCTTTATTTCTCCTCTTTCGTGAGATATCCTTGGTTGATCATTTAGGATATTTTTGTAGATATTCATCATTCTAGGCTGATTAGAGGGCTGAAATATGAGAGTGTTATTCGTACAATGCTGAAGAAGTTGGTTTGTGTCTTTCTGTAGTTATCCTTTTGATATTATGTGAAAAAGTCCCCAATACCCTAGAACGGGGTATTGCATGTTTAGGGATTTTAGCCCTGTTAATGGTTTCTATGCCTTGTGTGCTAGAGTAGAGGTTGTTTGATTGTGAATAGGTTTATTTACCTTTCTATGGATGTGTTGGCCATGTTTCGTTTGATATTGACCATTTGGTATATCTTTTCCTATTCGGATGCTTATTTTCTTTGCCTAGTGTTGTTAGGATGGAGTGATGTTATCTGATGTTTCTTTATGCTTGTAGATATTAGCAAAGTAGTTCTCAAAATCTATTTTCCAAGTAGTTATTAAAGTTTAATTTGGCTTCTAAACATCATTGTGAACGATTATCTTACATAGGGTTGTGGGAACCTAGTGTAGTAGACCACAGGGAGAATGGAGGTTGATGGCTTCTCCAGAGTGTCTGTTTACTTTTCACTTTTCAAGACCATAGGGGGAATGGATGTGAGTGCTCCCTCAAAGTGTCTGTAGATCCACATTACGAGACCACATGGGGAAGAGTTCTTCCTTAGAGTTTCTGTAGTTTACTGATAAAAGACCTCCAGGGGGATTGACAGTGAGTGCTTCTTAAGAGTGTCTTTGATAAAGCGAACCCAAAGGGGTTTGACTGTGAGTACGTCCCAGAGGGTTTCTTATTATTGATAGGTTGAAACATAGGGGATAAGATGTGAGTACTTCCTAGAGGGTTACTTGTTTTTTAGCTACTTACTTGATATGTGAAAATTAATGCAATTGAAACTGTAGTATTGTTTACTTTTGAGTACTTCCTTGTTTACTGCTTCATTTTGCTTATTGCCTGCCATATATATTCATTGACTGTTAGGCACAGATCTTTGGGTGGTTGCCTACTGGGATTCATCATGCAACCTATTTTGGTCATGATTTTGTCTCAAACAGATTATATTGTTGTAGGTATAGACAAGGGAAAGCTCTCTTCTACTTCAGGTACTTGATTGCTGTGGATCTGGAGAGCATGAGACCAAGCTGAGGCTTGCGATGCTACTAGATTTTATTTGTTTTAATTGTAATTTGGTTTAGTACATTATTCCAACATTTTGACATGTTTATTTGTTTTCCTATATATATTTATCATGAATCGTTTATATATATGTGTGCTCTAGTTATTTATTACTTCTAGTCTTCCATTATTTACTTATTGCATGTTATTACTGGATATGTTATTGTTTATCTATTTATTTCCACTATATTACTCTTCCAATGAGGGCATAGTTTCCCCACAATCACACCCAAGGCCCTCGCTGCTAGTCAAAAGCCTCTGGCATTTGGGGAAATGTGCTTGAGTCCATGCGACCAACCGTGTATCGGGCACCACTGGACAACTCTCGGAACCAATACATTACAAAATCTAACAGGGGATTATATACAATTTATCTAGGAATTCATCTTTCCAAGAAAATGTGAACTCAAATAAAATAGGACAGATACATGATGACAATGATTTTATACGTTTCTATGATTGGTCTAATCATGTATGTCTAGATATATTCTAGGCTAGATTTCCTCTATGCGTTATGAACAGAAAAAAATATCAGGATTACTCATTTCATAATTTTTAGATGGTAGTCAATACCATTATTTAGTATCTAAGATGTACTAAGGATATATTACTTGTTTATAGAGGAGATAAGGAACTATTCATAAGCAGATATACATATGTTGTTTTCTAAATAGATCATGATTATATGAAATTGCAATTAAGATATATTTTAACTGTTAGTTGATGTTTTGGTACTAGGAAGAGAATAAAGAAATCTATGATTATTGATTCTACATTGGATTGTGATTATTTTAAAGCTTTTAATGATGCTTGAGAAGTTTTTTTTATAAATGAATCATCATCAAAGATATAGATGTGGTGACTAGAATTAAAGACCCTATCATACTATATTATGATTTTACTGCAATAGTGGATCTTATAGAAGATCCATGGTTACGTTAGTGGATTAAGCACATATAGATGAAGTATTATCTCTTTACGTATTTTTCTTAGTGAGGTGACATGATATTTAGATTATTTCTATATAAGAAAATGTGGTATACTAGTGGAATAAATCCCTATAAATGTTTAAATATGAATATTTTGTAAGAGATAGCATACTAAAAGTCATTATTAGTTGTCTCTAACCTATGTGGGATCCTGTTGGAGTTGGTCTCTAGAACCAACTATATTGCAATTTATATTTCCCATGAATTCATGGATTTTAATATTTATAAATAAATTATCACATATTGAATTTGTGTTAAGCATAACTTTAATTTGATAATGTTCTAGTATATTGCAACATTTATAAGGTTGTATTAGTTCCTTGATATATTTTTAGTCTATAAATTCTATGAAAATATTCTTAAACTACATGTATTATGGCCCCATGAAATTATATTGTGGGACATAGTTGATGTATACTATTAGTTATTGGATACTAATAAGAGGGGAATAATTTATACAATGAAGTTTTCCCTTGTTAATATCCAAGAGAAAATATTATAAAGAAAAACTAGATAATTTTAAATCCACATGCTGGAATGTAGTTTGATATTCCTATCTTTTCACATGTATAAGATCCCTTTACACTAAAATTATTATTAATACATTACATAAGTCATGTAGTTAGATGAATTTTATTAAAATGTGACCAAAAAAATTCTCAATTATGTTGGGTGTATTTGGTTCTTCATGAGTGTTATATTATTAATGAATTCAATGATAGATTTTCCCCTTTCATCTATATAGAAGCTCTTATATCATACCTTGATTGAAATAAAAATATCAAACTAAATTCCTTGTCCATGTTGTATTGACAAGTTCATTTCGGATAGTCAAATAAATACTTATAAAACATATAAGTTGATGACAAGAGTACGAAACCTACTTGATGATATAATGATAAAAATGGATTATATTAAATAGAGAGTGTTGAAATGTGAATGTCAAAACTATAAAATTAGCTTCATCATCTTGGGTTCCTTGAAATGTTGCAAGATGCTGATATTGGACTTTTGGAAATCCCACCTAATTCCACTTAGGATGAAACCAATAGGGTGCACACATATTGTTACCATTAATCTCAACAAAATTCCATTTGAAATTTTTTATTAGAATAAATATTATTCTCCAAACTATGAAATATTTTTATTCAAGATTCATTGATCACAAATATTCAGTCCACATATTTATATATGATTTTAAAATTAAAATATAAATTTATTCAGTAAATCATGAATATTATAAATATTTAATTATTTATCAAATGAATAAAATATATTATTCAAGTTTTGATAAATGTGGAGGATGTGCAAACCAAGTATCATGTATTCTAGGAATGATATATTTAATATCATTGAAATAAATAAATATTTATTTATTTAGTGAAATGATAATTATTTTATCCATGAGTTTACCACATGTCATGTAAATAATAATAAAAATATTTTTTATATAAGGGGTTGTTTGGGGATGATGTGAATAATAAAGGGATAATATGAAATTAAATATTATCTTACCTAACTATATGTATACCTGGTTATATCATTTTATAAGGTTTGACATTATTTCTCACAAAAAAATACCCTTTATATATCTCCTCAACCATAGAGATACAATTACCTAGAGTGAACTCAAGAACCAAAAGAAACCGTTCCCCTTACTGCACCTATAAAGAATGAGAAAATTATAATCAATCCTTAAACCTCGATGAATTGTGTGGATATTATATGGAGCGACCCTAGATAATGGATACAACCACCACTACACCAAAATTTTCATTTAGCGACAGTTTAAACCACTTCTAAATCATTCTACGATAGTTTTGAAAAACCACCACTAAATCGTGGGTCAACAATCAATTAGCGGCGATTTTTTAAAACCATTGCAGAATGATAGAGCGACAGTTTTTTAGCAGTGCTTTGAACCATCACTAAATCATTTTTTTATTTTTCTATTTTCTTATTTTTTTAATTAATTAATTTATTAGTTTTATTATTTTAATAATTTATTTATTTATTTATTTATTTTTTTATTTATTTTCTCATTCTCATCTCCATGCACATGCCCATACCATATATATAAATTCTGCATTGGGTGAGATTTGAGCCCCTTACCTCTTTCTTATTCTCTAAAGACTTTACCACTCCTGCAGGCTCTTCATGTGGTCAATAAATCGAATTTAATATACTTATATATATATATATTAATTGAAAAAACAAATAGATACATAAAAAATAGATACACACTAAATAATTATTAATCAATAATGATTAATTAATAAAGATTAATCAATAGTCAATAATCAATAATCAATTTCTTAACTATTGGGCATGTCCAAGTTGACTATAATAGGGGTTTACATTGTTCCAACTATAACTGTTATGGTCACCTTGCTGAAAGTTGTAAATTCAAATTGTCATGTGTTTTTCCTGCATTAATGCCTATAAAGAGAGGTACCCCTGATAGCGGAAAGGTTAATTCACATATCCTTGAAGATGTGAAGGCTTCACCTTCAATCATCATGGAACATATTGTGAAATATGACAGGAATGGGGTATATCTTTCATTTGCTGATGTTGTGGCTGGTAAGACCACTGGTATACCTCTTGATGGTCATATGAGTGGAGGTATGTTTCCTGGTCCTTTGGGTGGTGGGGCACTTCCTCCTCACACTTCTGTGCATGGGGAACCATCTAAAAGGGGTGATGTATCTTATGGTGATAATGATCCAGATGTATTTGTTCTATTGGAAGAACAAGTTCATTTTAAGGGTAAACTAAGTGGGGGGTTCATGTAAGTTTTTTCTGGTGGGCGTGATCCTCATGTCACAGATCATTTGGATTATTCTATTGCACAATATTGGGTAGAGTCTTTTGCTCCTTATGTTGTGTACACAACAGGTGATCCTTGTGATTCTTCTGTTTATGTGTGCATAGTAGGGACTTCCATAATAGTTATGATTTCTTCTATAAAGGGTACTCCTAGGAAGGCTACTGCCCATGTGACAACATTATTGGAGGACTCCACTTTGAGGGCCTCAGTTCTACCTTTTCCTACAGCTGGGGTCTCTTCTGCCTTGGTTAATGAAGATGACATGTTGTCACTTTCTCATCAAGTGACTTTTGATGATCCTACTCCCAAAGTAGTGGCATCTCCTACCACTACTATTGTGAAATTTAATTTCTTCACTATGCATGAATCAATTAACTCTTAGGGTTTTGACTTTCTTTATATGGAGAGCTGTGAAAGGACTAACTCTCACTTGAAAATTCCTATTGATGATGCATATTTTACTTTGTTAGTTGCATAGGATGGTAATGACCAGGTCAGACAACTTCATAGTGAGGAGCATCTAGATGATGGAGCTCAAGGCATGACAGATAGGGAGCATACAGTCACTCCCAATGGCTATGTGGGAATTCCTCTTGATGTCTAGCATGATGACCATGATGCTGATGATGGACCCTTGGGTGCGGACGATCTAGGTGGGGCATGGAAGACTCAGAAGCAATGGTGAAGAAGAAGACATCAAAGGGGGTGTGGTGGTTACCGTGGAAGGGGTGGCAGGAATAAAGGTTGAGTACTATTTGTATTGCTTTGGTGTTGTTGTCACTTGTACCCAGAACCTGTACTTGTTCTTGTATTTCTCTTTTTTTAATAATAATTTTATAGATCATGGACTCACCTCTATGATTCACACTATTTGGCATATAATATATAATACATAATACATAAAACATAATACATAATATATAATAAATACTAAATACTAAATAATAAATAATAAATAATAAATAATATCTAATATATAACATATATTACATAAGTAATGTATAATTAATAAATTAATATATGATAAATAAATAATAAACAAATAATAAATTAATAAATAAAAGATAATAAATAATAAATAACAGACCATGAATAAATAAATAATAAATATATAATGAATTTATAATGAATAAATAATAAATTATTCATTAATAATAAATTAAAAATATAAAAATAAAATAATAAATAAATAAATTAATAAAATAAATAAATTAATAATAAATGAATAAGAAACTAATAATAAATACGTAATTAAAAAATAACTATAAATTAATTAATAATAAATAATAAATAAATAAATAAATAAATATATGAGTAAATAAATAAATAAATAATAAATAAATAAATAAAATAAAATATATAAATTGTAAATAATAAATAATAAATAATAAATAATATATAATAAATAATAAATAATAAATAATAAATAATAAATAATAAATAATAAATAGTAAATAGTAAATAGTAAATAATAAAAAATTATTAACAATTAATAAAGTATAATTGATCATTAAGAATTAATAGTTTATAATTAATAAGTAATATTTTAAAATATATAAATAATTAATAAATAATTAATAGATTATTAATAAATAATTAATAATTAATTAATTTTTTTTAATAAATTATTGATACATAATTCATAAATAATTCATAAATAATTAATAAATAATTAATATTAAATAAATAAATAAGTAAATAAATGAAAAATAAATGAATAATAAACTAATAAAAAATAAAAATTTAATAAATTAAAAATAAATTAATAATTAATAATTAATAAAGAATAAAGAATAAATAATAAAGAATAAAGAATAAATAAATAAATAAATAAATAATAACTAGTAAATAATAAATAAAAATTAACTAATAATAAATAATAATTATTTAATAATTAATAATCTGCTAATAATATAACATTATTAATTATTAATTAATATTTAAAAATTAAAAATTAATATTTATTATAAAATATTTATAAATAAATAAATAAATAACTAAATAATAATTAATTAATAATAAATGAACAAAGAATAAATAATAAATAAGTAAATAATAAATTAATGACAAACTAATAAAAAATAAATAAATATTAATTAATTAATTAATTAAAATTAAATTAATAATTAATGTGTACATAACAACCAAATAACAAACAAACAAATAAATAAATAAATAAAAACTTATATATTAAATAAATAAATAAATAAATAATCAAATAGATAAATAAATACAAAATTAAAAAAAATAGATAAATAAAAAAAATTACTGACTAAATAAACAAATATTAAATAAAAGAAAAAATAATGAATAATAAATAAAATAAAATAAATAAATAATAAAATAATAAAATGTTAAGAACTTTTGAAATCCCTAAAAACACTAAAACAACCATAAAATTTAATCTGAGACTCATTTTTCAGCGCCACAACTAGTTAAATCAATGACCATGAATAGAGCAACGTTATGATATTTGGTACATGCAGAATGAACAACTGGATCTGAAGTTATAACCATTTGAATTTTAAAAATCAGGGTCGACAACTAAAACATATGTTTCGGAGGCCTTCTAGGCCTTTCTGGAAAAATAAAAGGTGGTACAATGCTCATAGAGCTAGTACCAGACCTAAATGGTGTAGAGATCATCGTAGGCTTTGATTTGATATGTGGTAAAGCCCAAACATAAACCCGAATTAAAAGTGATGGCCGTTTGAAGTTCGAGTTTGATTTCTGACCTTTTTGAAATTTGAATATTTTATTTTCCTTTGATTATAACATGATTTAAATCTCACTTGGTTCTATATCATTTCATAAGCTTCGATTTGACTAGTTATAGAGCTGAAATGGACTCCCGAATCAGAAGTTATGGTCATTTGATGCTGAAGTATGGTTTTCTGGTTTTTGTATATTTGTTTTAAGTTTCACGTTATTTTTAAATAATAATTAAAAATAATTATTTATTAACACATTATATTTAATTAAAGTTATATATAATAAACTATATTTTATTGTAAATATTAAATAAAATATAATAGTTTTTTAATAAATAATTTTTAATCTGTTTTCGTGGTGGTTTTTTTAAAAAATCACCCCTAATTTTATTTTTTAATTTTTTTGGGATTTTTTTAAAAAAATTATAAAAAATATTTTAAAAATATTTAGCAGTGGTTTTTAAAAACACCGCTAAAAAACCGTCGCTAATTTTTTTATCGAAAAACATTTAGCGGCGGTTTTCAAAACTGCGGCTAAAACACTATTTCCTTGTAGTGCACTCAAACACCATGAGTATCATTATTGATACTTCATGATCATAGGATAATGTGTATATCACCTCTAGAGGAAATATATTCTTGGTTCATCTGAGTGCATTGATAATATGAAATGAATAAAAATTATATTATCAGAATATTCTTTAAATAAAGAACTCATGGGTGTAGAAATTATATCCTCAAATCATTTTGTTTTTAATTTCAAGAGAAGACAATTTTATGGTGTTTAGTGGGAACACCACAAAATAAAAAAAGTACCAAAGAATCACATAATCAATAAAAGAACAAAATTTCATAAATATACAATCACCTAATAAAAAAAACCATGAATAAATTCTAACAAAAAAGAACATGAACTTGGTGAAGATGAAGGAAGTCACTAATGTTCCTCAGTGCACTTATCTTTATAAGATCCCCTTCTAAATTTCAAGAATAATACTAATCTATCATTTATAGTATTAATACATAGACTATCTTCGGTGTAAAAAGAGATGAGGTCCAAAACCCCCAGATAATCATTAATTAGTAAATGGTCATGTTCATCATCCTTAAAAATGTAATTAAGCTGCAAATTAATCCACTTCTCTCACGATTCATCAAGTCCCTGGGGAAATTTCTCCTCAAAGGGTCTATTTAATTCCTCCTCAGTTAAACATATGGTATTATGGGCTTCAATTCATTCCTCAGGTGAATCCTTGTCGAAACTAAGTTGAGAAGATTTCATTTTCCTAGTGAAATCATGGGGAAATGGAATTTTCCTTATACCTTCTGTTTTCTTCATATCATCAACCATCACTGGTGTCTGATATGAAGCTTCCATTTTATCACCAAAATTTTCTTGTTCCTTCGAATCTCTACACTCACCCATTTTATTTTTACCATGAATATTAATGTTTTCATTGTTGTATTGGTCATGCACAGATTCTTTGAATTATGACACATTGTTGGCCCCAAAATTTTAGGAATAATTTATCTCCATGGGTTTAAGAAAGTGAGAATAATCATTATCCCATTTAGGGTCCCCCTTTTAAATAATACATCTACCTGAGTCATAGTATTCAATTTTACCCTTCTTTTTCCATGGTATGTTAATTCCTATACCATGCATTCAATCTACACTGTCCACTAAAAATTGACTAAAGTTATAATCATCTAGATATTCCTAACATAAGCCTTGGACTTCATTGTTTTCCTTTTCTAGTAGAGGTTCTTGATGCTAATATCTACCCCTACTAAACCTTCTCATTTTGATGTGCCCATATGCCATTCCCCTTATTCCAAAACTAGGACTTTAACTCCTAGGCCTATAAAGTGGTTGAAAAACATTAGAGGTGGAATGGTCCTTATGGGACTCAACATGTTTGTAGAATTCACCCAGACTTACTTTGAGGTTGGGTTTTATATTGTTGGGATTTCGTGAGACATGTGATCGTATGTACCATCCTGAATTTCTGCCAGCAAGTCATTCATAGAATAATCCACAATTCTCGATACGTTTTCATAATATGAAGGCCTTGAGATGAAATTGTTTTTTTCATATAACCTATTCCATGCACCACATAAATCCTCACTAACCTTGAAGAAGAGTCACCAATTTGAATATGATCCTTTGGAACTGCACAAAAAGTAGAAGCATAACCCTTGTAACCTAGTCCTATTCTACTACCCCACCCAATATAAATATTATCAAAGTCATTATTAAGCTTGCTCCATCACAATTAAGTAAAATAAACCATATTCATGCAAGAGGAATAGAAATCAACCAACATCTCAAAGATGAATAGTTTCTTCTAGATAAGATATTTCCCAATCGTAATCCAAACATATTGTGTTTTTAGTCATGAAAAATATAGTTCTAAATAAAATCTATGGGATATAGGATAACACATATAACTAGTTATACTATAAACATATAATAATAGACCAAACATATTCCTTGCAATTCAAATGATTAAAGGGTTCTAAAATGAAAATATAAAATTTTAGAAAACTAACCCACAATGTCGAGGTTGGGGAATCATGTCTCATATGGATATCATAAGACCATATGAATAAGTAGAATCATGATACATTGTTGATATGTGAATATCTTATCCAGGTTGGGATTAAATACTATGCTAAAGAAAATCGAATCGTGATGTTCCTATTTTGGATGATTTTAACAGTTTATCATTTTAGTAAGCCACATGTTCCAAAAACAAACCCATAAAATGAGTTGACTAAATGACAATATTGTTTGAAGCATGAAACCTACATCAAATTCATAAGGGATGGAGATTTTTTGAACTCCATCTATGATAGAGAGTGTTGATGGAAAACACCAAATAATCCAGTTACATTATGTCTGAGTGCAATATTAGGGAAGGGAGGAAGAAAATTAGGGTTAAAGAAAGGAAAAATGGAATTATTTCAAGCCCCCATGGATGACGATGGTATTCCCTCCACCTCTAGAGGGGGAGGTATTGAAGTGGCAACAATAACTTCCTTTTTTTAGAGAAGATGAGACCAAGGTAATTATTGATGTTAAATTATTTATAGATTTTCAACCAAATTATATCTCATTGTTCAGAGTATCTTTATTAATTTTAATTGAACTTAATTCCATGGTCACAATGTTTTTTATCATGTATATTTTGGATTATTTTTTGTTACATAAAATAGTTAAATGGATCCAATCTAATTGGTGTTTACCCTAAATCTAATACCTTCAATTTACACCAAGTAATTTACCATTTGATGAAGTTTATGTTATTAGTTAATCTAAAATATCCATAATTTATAAATCTAGTTTTAAGGTTTTCCACCCTATTGAGTATATACACACAAACATGTGGGATTTTTTTAAAACTACCTACCATGGTGGGGGATCTAAAATAGTTATGTTTATTGTTGATTTTCTAGAATTTATGGATTTTTAATAAAAAATTGGTCTAAGGTTTTTTAGAAGTTTAAAAATTATAATCCCCTACTGAGAGCCATATTTAGAGAATGCTAAATTCCACGTGAATTGAAAATGGTATCAAATAACTATCAACCAAGAGTATATAATTTGTTGAATTTGAGGGTCTCTATTGGAATTGTGTAGAAATATATACTATACATCCAAATGATTTGACTAAATTCATTGGATAAAACATATTGAGAGGGTTGAAAACATACTATTATGCATAGGACTACCTAAATATGTGTGGGTTGAGGCTACCAATATAAAAATTTTCTTTTATAACCAGTTCCATCCCCATTTCAATCAGCTTAAAACTGTAGAATCACTATAGAATAGCTGAACACCATCATATGAAAATTTATGTTTGTTTAGCTACACTACCTATATCCATTTAAAAAATTATAAGATCAACCACCAGGAAATTAAGTGCATTTTCATATGTTAACTTCAGGGGTTGAAGAGGTATAAAATTTGGGTTGAAAACCCTATATTTTAGAAATTTATCATTATATGTGGTATTCAATGACTCAAATAATCTTTGAAAAAAACCGACCACTTTTGATAGTGATAAAACATCAAAAACTAGGTGTGTTGAGGTTGAATCACCAATTGATTTTGATTATCCTCCAAAATATCTTCAACCGATGGACCAATCAAATTTTTATTTTTGATTTTGGTTCACATACTAATCATCGTAATGATATCATGAATTACCATCTTACCTGTGATAGAGATGGGAGAGTTATTAATTAACCATTGATGTTTTTAAATGTTAATAAGAAATACATTTCATTATATATTACCCAAAATATTAATAGAGAAGATGAATAGAGTTATTAGTAGGCTGTTAATGAATGAAATTCCAAATATTGGATTTATTACATGGATGAAGAAATGAATTACCTTTAGAAGAAACATATATGTACCCTTTTGAATGATATATATAATATCAATATTATAGATTATAAATGCTTTTAATAATAAAAATATGAAACTACATAGAGTAAAATTAAATATAAGTACATATTAGTTAGAAAGGGTTTCCTTAAAATAAGAAGAGAGGATTACATTGATGTTTTCTCATGTGGTTCATCTTTTTTCTATTTGAGTTTTAATTTTTTTTCTCCTTATATTGATCGATATTAGAACATTCTAATATTTAAACTACTTTCTTTGATGGTGATCATGATTATAAATTGTACATGAAGTGTCCTAATGGGGTTTCTCATGAATTCCAATATTATTAGTCCTATTTACTCAATAAATCCATTAATATTTTAAACCATAATTCTAGACGATGGTATAAAAAGTTGACACATTCATAATGTAGAATAATTTTTATAAATGTAAGTTTGAGGCATGAATGTATTTTAAATAGATTAAGAATATTGTTCCTAATCTAATTATACATTTAAGTATATAGTATTTGTATATATTTATAAGAGATTAATAGAAAATATTACAATTAAATTGAAAATAATTTGAAATGAATGACTTTAGCTGTGCTAAGAGCATTTAGAGTATGTAAATTATATGGTATATAACACAAAGACAACTTTATTTTATCACCGTACATAAGTTATTAAGGTTATTAGAATGTATTTATTTGATTCATTAAATCCAATATTTATTCATTTATATCATAATTTTATATTTAAACTATCTCCATATCCTACCACTATATTTTATATTGAATATATGAGTAGAATTATATATTATAGTAGTGTGGGTAACACAAAACATGATATTATTTACACTAGACCACATGTTGGCTCATATATTGGTACATTGAGTATGTTTATAAGAAATATGATTAAGGAAAATTATCATTCCTTTAAAGTAATATTGAAGTAAATTTCTTATATTGTATAATTTTAAAATTTTTATGGTGGGAATTTGAATTTTATAGATTAAGTATCTAGTTTTTTTGAATTTAATTATACTAGTAATATTTATACTATAATTTCATACATTGTTTTTTATTCAGTTGTAATGGGGGACCAATTTTCTAGAACTGTGATATGAAATTAGTTGATTAACTACCAACTATAGATGATGATTATATTTCAATGAATGAGGATATAAAAGAATATAGTTATCTTAAGGGTTTTATTTTGAGATTGGTTTATGGGGTTTTACTATTATAGTTTACATTGAGTAATAAATAAAATTAAATTGTACAAAAACCATGTATGGAATTATAAGTCTTATGATAAATATATGATGTTTCATTTAATTAAATAATTCATTAAAACTAGATCAATACGTGTAAATAAGATAAACAATGAAAAAAACCCAGTCGATAGTTTAAATTTGGATATGGATTTATATAAATTTAGGAATTATTTATATGTTCTGAATATGTTTATAATTAAATAGATTTTAGTGATAGGATATCATCCTCTATGTTTATTTTGTAAATGCTAGATATTTGTCGAATGTTTATGGTTTAATTATTTATGAAATGAAACTAATTTCTTGTAAATTTTCTACTTGTATTTTCATGATTAGTATGTTTGTAATTCACCATGTTATGTATTTTTATTATATTGTCAATTATTTTAATTTAGCTTAATCCTCTATGAGGCTTCTTGGAATTTGATGTGAGGAACTTACCTTTAGTATGATTCTTATACAAATTTTTTATTTATGTTCCATGAGGTTCATGTTAATCTCACATAATGTCTGGTTAATCATTTATGAGGATTTTACATTTTTATCAAACCCCATGTGAGTCTTGAATTTCTTATTATCAACTAAAAAGAAAACAATTCATTCCTATATAGTAGTATGATAATCTCATGTGACCCATGAACTATGTTATTTAATGACATATGCGTTAGGTTTTCATCAGACATTAGTAATAAGATTTCACCTAACAAGAAATTTTTCTTGGATATTTGTTAATAAATACCATACATATTTCTATTGCTTAATCCCACACACAAATTCTTCTCAATTAATGTGGTCCATGTGATTTACCTTACATATCTATTATACTGACATCATAATTCAAATGGGACTATCATGTTCCCATAATGGCGACTATCACATATTGGTTGTTACAACAGATTGCATTATTTTAATCCATTAATTTGGTGTTACCTAAAAGCATTATTATCTACCCTTTTAACTAAGATCAATTGAAATTGAAATTCCCCATCCAAATCAAAATAGAGAAATATGATTGTGATTGTGAATGATATATTCATCACTAGATCTAGAGTTCATCATATTTTGAAGGATTATGCCTCCACCTCCTTAATATTGGTGTATGAAACAAATACCAAATATGGTGTCTAGTGGGGATTATTAGAATCCACATGTAAGGATCTCTTTATTGTTGTTAGTATTTTAAATAATTTTCAAAAAAAAAAAATCAACCAAGATGCAAATAAATCTAGGTGGTGATTGTGGTTCCCATCCTGTTTCATTTATTTTCTAAAACTACTGAACCTCCATTATATTTTCCTCTTCAATTTCAAAACCGAACTATTGTTTTTTTAAACATTATTTCGGAATTAATAAAATCTAGAATAGGTTGGTGTTCTTGTTTTGAATATAAAACCAAATGGGTTTGAAGAACATTATATTGATATTTTTCTTTACTGCTTTCATTATCCTCTTTATATATCTTCTTTAATCATTATCACCATATTCATGTTTTATTTTTTTATCTACTATTGATTCTAAAAATCATGAATGTTTTGGAATGAAGAAACATATGGAGAGTTCTTGGTTTTTTTTGAGGGTGTACCATTTTGGTTTTCCTTAATTGTATGGCTCATTCCTACTTTCCAAAAATACATCAATGATAATTTTACAAGATTTCCATAACATTTTGATCATATTTTCTCATCATTGATCATGTGCCATATGTTTTTTATCTAAGAATAAAAATTTAAATTAAAATAATGAATTTTTAGTTTTTAAGAGCTCACCATGAGTCATAACGAAATATGATTGATACTCACATGCCATAATAAATCAATAACCCTTTTACTAGTGTTCCATAACATTATATGGATGATTTCATAGAATTTTCCTTCTGTTTCGTGTTTGTAAATAAATATAAATTATAAATTTAAACATATTTTTTGGATTTCTACCCCCCTAACTTTTAGAATGATGTGTTATTTTTTTCCATACTCCATAAATTCATAAATATTTTATTTCATATATTTTCATTATGTTTCGTGTTTTTATTTTTATAATTTACCTTATCATTAATGTTTTGAACTTAAATGTCACATATAAATTAAAAATATTGATTATATAATATTGAATATGAATCATGTGACAAAATTTCATATGGAATGTTCTTACATGCCCAAAATTCATCATTAGTCATCTTCTAGCACACATAATAATGTGAGACCTAAAATGAATAACTGTTACTACCCATTCTAATAAGGAGAACCTTTTTTTTCCTGACACAACTTTATTGGAACATAATAATTAATAGATCTTCAATTGGAGAAGTGTCATGATGGGTGAACTCCTGATAAGTTTCCTAGGGTGTGTGTAATTGAGGATAAAACACACTATATAAACTTCAATTTGAATGTGGGGATAAGCATTAGTTTGATGACCCATTGGATAATGTGTGTGGGACGAAGGGTAGGGACAACATGTGTATGTGGGGAAATTAGGGGGTTCCTTGTGGGCCAGGACCTAACAATTGTATTAAATAATAGGATATTTTTTTCATCAGTAGGGTCTAATTATTATAGATATAAAATCCTAGTGTTCAATAGTGGGATGTCTAGGAAATATTTCTAGGATACACATAATCAGTTAGACGAATAGTAACTGTGGGAAAAAATTTCTATAAACTTGTTTATATCCATTGGATTTTAAAATTATCCTAGGTAATTTTTTTTGAATATTCATTAAAGACTAACAAGGAAGTGGGCTTGATTAGTAGTGTCAACTTGGGTTCTATTAACCATTTCTTGTATTTATTACTAGAACACATGGGTTCATAGCTATAATTATCATGTTATTATTTATTGGTTTTATGTGATATTTTTTCATTATTCAAAATATTACCCCTATATTGTTTAATTATTATCTAAATTTTTATGTTTGATTCGCTTTCCTTAATACCATGATTCATATGAATTCATTTTGTAGCACATTTAGTGTATTATTTTAAATTAAAATTGGTTGTTTGAAAAATGGTTTAAAATCATTATTTATTAATGGAAAATATATTTTTTATTTCATAAATATGTTTTATGAAATGGTTTATACTAAACATTGTTTATGGAAAATTATTTTTTAGAGAATGTTTGAAAAGGTTTTTTAATTATGTTTCTGATTATTTTCCCTAGTTTAAAGGCCCTCTTCTAATGGTTTGGGATACATCATTTTAACTATTTAACCATGTTTTTAGTATTTTTATGAATGGGTGGTTATTTGAAAATGTGTACATGGAAAACTGTTTCACTTGTTTTTTAATACTCATAAAAGGCCCATGTTTTATATTTTATTCAATCTATCATTTTTATGAACAAGAATACTAAGGGTAATTCTATAGTCTAGATGGGTGTAAATCTAGAAAGATATTTAGATCATGCCAATATAGATTTATTATAGGATTTTGGTTCTCATACTAAATTTATTTCATTGGTTCAAAGAAAAATGGTAGGATGTGTTGTTTGGTCGGGGGTCACTGGTGGTGACGTTGGTGTTGTTAGGGTTTTTCTTACTTTTTTTTTAATTTTTTCATATTGTATCAGCTTTTAGATAGGGTTTATTATCTATATTTTATTCTGATTAGTTTTTTATCAATTGTATAATTATTCTTGTTTTGATGTTACATTATATAATGTTGGGTTGAAATTTTTACTTGAATCTACTACTATTTTATTTCTTATTGATATTTGAGGGTGAAATATTTTCTAAAGAGCATTATTTATTCCCGAATATCAGTTTCCATCCCATGGGGATCATGAATTCCCTTCAAGCCATTTAACGGTATGTCTCAGGTTTTAGTTGAGATGGAATCCCAATTTAGTTTTTTACAAACACAATGTTTACTAATTTAATATACTCTAAATTATATATAGTTAGTGATGAGGAGTCTAGTATGAGATTATTTGATTAGAGAATTGATAGAGACGATGTATATTGGGGTTTTGAATTTTAATTATTTAAACTTACGATAGATGTAATTAAAATACATCCTTATCACAATATGACCCACCATACTTTCTTAGACAATGATAACTGTAACACCCCAAGATTTTATAGTACGTTATCTCATTAAAGTAATTTCATAGCTTGTGCTACACGTAACAACGAGTTCCAGCGCACCACAACTTACCACACTAACTGTTCAAAAAGTGGTTATGAATAGTGTTAACTGCATTTTGAATCTTATATACTCTATATAATTTTAAAATCCATATTATGTGTTTCTTAGACATAATATAAGAACAAATTCATTTTTACAGAGAAAAAGAAGTATTTTTCAAAAAATGAAATTTTACCGCCTTTTAATGGAGACCCTTTTTTAAAACCAATATTTGACACTTTTATATATTCAATTTAATGAAATTAAATTTTTATTTAGAAGCGGGGCATAAAATTTTAGTTTAGATAATTTTTTGCTATTTTTATGATAACTTTCATATTTTGATGAATAGTGAAAAATACTATGTTTTAATTGAAAACAACTTTTTTTAATCAAAATAATTTATAGTGATAATTTATGAATTTTAATTGTTTGGAAGTATAATTAGATTATATTTTTATCATTTAAAACAATTTAGGTCATTATAAGTAATTTCAGATTTAAATTTGACATAAACACATGTCAATCTTTTGATAGTTTTTACTTTTTAAAAACCTGCTATTTGGTTTTGAAAACAGGAATTAATTTTAAATTAATAAAAGAAACTTCTATTTTTTGAATTTGGTAAAATATACTTCATTTTTGAATTTGGAATTTCAGAATTAGATTAGGGAAAAGTTTTGGTAATTTTATGAAAACTTTCAATTTTTGATGAATAGTGAAAAACACAGCGTTATTATTCCAAACTGACTATTTATTTAAATATTTTTTTATTTTAATTTAGTTTATTTAAAAATAGATATATAATACCTAAATAATTTTAATTTAATTTTTTGGAGTCATTTTATATTAAATTTAGATATATAAAATTTTATCGAACTATTTACCGTCTTTACCCATATCCTTGGAGAATTTTCAAATTTGTATAAAACTTAATTTTACCGCTTATGTGAGTTAAATTTCAAAAATTTGAGAGACAAAGTTAATATTAGTAATTAAAATTTTGTTCAATAAGATGAAAATAATTTTTGGTGAATAGTAACTTTTGACTTTTATTTAACACGGTTAAAAGTAAATAGGGTAATTAGGTGTATAAATGATATCATAATTACCCTAACACATGTCCTAATTATATTGGATAAGTAAAATTTGACAAAAACAACCTTAGGAATAAAATATGACCCTCTTTGGTCCACATGGATTAGATTAGGACATTTATTATTATTTTATTTAAAGAAGAGTTAAAAGAGTTAAATTCAATGTTTAATAACTAAACCATTTTTAATATAGGGTTATACACAATATATATTCAAATATAAATATTAATGAGAAATATAAAAATATTTTATACATAATGGTATTTATTTATAATATTTAGATATTAAATAATTTAATTTATTTATAACACAATGATGATGCAGTAATTACCTTATTAATGAAATATTAAAATAATTGATATTATATATATCCAAATAAATGTAAATTTAGTATTTTGATGAATTACAATAATTTTATAGGTTAATATGACATGTTAGGGTTGGTCAAATAAATTTTATTCGAAGTGATAAAGTTTTTATGGCTTTTAAAAAAATCAAATACTAAATAGTGTCAAAATTGACATAATTGAGTTTTTAAAACAAATATTATATTATTAATTGATATAATAGTCCTAAAAATCTAAGGATCGGAAAAAGGACTTATATAATAATATATATGACATTAATGAACTACTTGGGGTTTGATTGGAATTTTATATTAAGTTTATTAACCATATAATATAAAAATACAAAGAGAGATGGTAAATGTCAAACTATTTAACTAAGAGTTAAATATAAAAGTTAAAGTTAATATGATGACATAAACCTGTCTAAAACCTATTTTTAGATAGTTTTTAGACCTATCCCCACCATAGCCTATAAAAAATTTATTTTCGAGCCATCAGAAACTGAAAATGGTTTTATTATAAAATAATATTTCAAGCTTTTCCTAAAGTGACCCTCACCTCTCTTATAAAAGGGTACTTCGCCTTCTCTTAATTTCATACCTCCAAAGCCTTTTGGCTCAGAGAAACCCTACCAAAATATCCTCCCAAATTTACTCCATAAATCCTATAATCCTTTATTTGGTCAGAAAGCCAACCTATGGAGCCCTTTTGATCAAATCAAAAGGAAGAACCTGAAGAAGAGGTAAATATTTCATCTCCTCTTTCAAGTTATTTTCTTCTTCCACTTACACTTTCTTTGTTTTTTACATTATAAAATAATAAATCCATTATATTATATATACTATGATGTTATTATAAAAATGGTACAATCATAATCATTATTCTATCCATCTTATAAATGACAAAGTCACCATATGTGCGTACGTATGGATTATCGTCTCCACGTCGTGGTGTATTTTTTTATTCAAACCCTTCATTAATTTTATGGGTATAATAATGAGTATAACTGATGTAAATAATAAATATAACATTTCAATGATTCTTTATATATGATATACCATCCAATTACGTACGATTTCACCATCAATATAATGATATTTCCCCTCATGCGTACGTACGGATTGCCGTCTCCACGACTCTGTGAGATTCATTTCCACGTTCATCATTCAACGATGATTATAAAATATATATCATTTATAAGTATGTAATATGTGACATAATAATGCTATTGGAGAGAGATATATATATATATTTATGTAGTTACATATATCTTATTCACTTAGTTCCGATCAATAAGATATGAAAACAGAAACAACGTTCATGCGTACGTACGGTCTACCATCTCCACAAACACTGTTTTCCATTTCATATATATGTTTATTATACATATTTATATTCTAAATATATATGATATATAAATAATGTTTTATATTCTGGAATTATTTAAATCATTATCTAAGAGATACAATCAAGAGTAACAAGTTAAAACACGTACGACAAAGAAAGCGATTATTACCAGAAATATTAATTTAACATGGAAATTATTATTAAATCGGTAGTATAAAGCCATAAATGAATCATGTATGATATCATAAATATTAATATGGTTTTGGTATAATATAATAACATACTACGGTCTTTATACGGGAGGTTAAACGTACCCTCGACTAAAGGAGAGTTCAAGGTAAGGGTTAATTTTACAATCTCTTTATTATCTGAGGTTGTTTTTACGTAATTATCTACTAGGACATATTTATTATCCATATCCATGTTTCATAAAAGAGTTTTCAAATGGATTCATTATAAGGTACTCTTTTACTAAAACATAATATTAAATATTTTAAAGATTTATTCTTCTAAACCTTTCTCATTAATGTCCATGTTTCCCAAATGATTTAAAGGATTTATTTATATGGACATGAATGTTTTAAAATGTTAATTACTTTAAAAAGTTTCAAAGTGGTATGGGAAACTTTGATTCAAAAATATATTTTAAATGACTTCCTTTATAAATTGTGTTACTTTTAAAATGATTTCATTAAAAATGGATATTTCTCTCAAAGAGTTTTACTGATCATTTTCAACTATGTCAACATCCTTTAATATATATTATTCTTAATCGAGGTTGATTTATTATAAAACAATATTCTATATTGTATTGAATGAGTTATGATATGTTTTACTCTGGATGTTCTATTTTTATACCATTCATGGTTTACGGTTTATGTATTAACATTTTTATGCTAGTTTTAATAATAATATTTATGTTATGTTTAAACCTTTTCATATGAGGAAGGAATTGGACTTAGTAAGTGACAGGTGGAGCCTGCTATAGATCCTCGATCCATCAGTAGGTATCATGAGACAAACTACTATCTTGGCATAAGGCCTTGAAAAAATCTTATTTGTAGTCTTGGCACAAGGACTTGAATATGTGGTTATGAAGTCTGACATTATGCATTCAATCATTATGAAAGTGGCTATTGATATTTCATGTGATTATTCAACTAGTAAAATATCCATGTGAATAAGTAAATGGAATTATTTGATTTATATTTTCCATATTATGCTGAAGTTTAAGTTTAAAAGGATTTTGTTTTAGTCTTATACATTTCCTTAAATGTTAATGCTTATTTATGAAAGTTTTCACTATATTGTTATCCTTAATGAGCATCTGAGCTCAACCCTTTCTATGTTTTATTTTACCAGGATTCTAAGAAGTGTATTTTTATTGATAAACATGGTTAATATAGGGGATTAATGTAATTATCAAAGGATCATTGATGTTGTGTTTTATTTTATAATGTGTAATGTAACATTCATGTACGTAATCTATTTTCCAAGACTGCTAAACTGATCAGTCATTCAGGACTTGATTCCTTGAAATCATGAAAATGTATTAAAATAATGCACCGAATCTAGGCTTCTGGGGTCGGGGCATTACAATAACCTTAATTTAACAACCCTAATCCAGCCACCAATTGGCTAGTGCCTAGAAACTAATGTTGAGTAGGAAAATCACACACATGGGAGGTAATAGAATAATGTACCTGAATTAATGAACACACATAAAAGATCATACAATGATGAAATGTAAAATATAACTGATACCATATGGGTGAATATATCTAAATCTCCCAGAAAAAGTATAAAAAACAATACTGGAAAACATAACATGATTGAGCCCACAAAGGGGTGACTAAATCAATGCCTAGTTGGGAACCCAAAATCCCTAAGAACAAAGAATACAATGTAATAAAATGATCACAGGGATATGTAAACAATAATATGAGACACACAATAAAACATCAATAAATAATCAAGGTAGACACTATTTCTCACAGTAAGTTCACAACTACATTACCAACCTTAGATTCTACTTGGCAGTTCAAAGAAACACCCACCTTGGAGAACTCGCAATGTGAGTCTGATATCATTGATGATTCCTAACCAATATACCATATCATCATGTATAACCATATGTATGTACATTTTAGAAGTATGAATTGGTCGATAGACATATGTGGTATCACTCTAGGGGCCATGTGGTATACCAATAATTGAATATGGATTAACTCATTAAGTAGGGGATAAATGCTCGTGTAAAGTTGGTCATGCAGATTTAAGAACTCCACATAGGTTAGAAGATAGTAGGTGATTCCACCAAAGCCTATTAGAGGAATTTTGATTACTCTATCTGAAATTATTCCCTTATAGAGGACCACAATCCTATGTTTAGGACATAATTTCATAAAATACCCTCGCATGGATGGATTGAGGGAATAAAACCTTAAGGAAAATAGTCCCCACCGAAGATAATAAGGGTCTCATACCTTTTTAGGAAAATTACGCAATGTGTACTTATAGTAAACAATGTGTACTTGTAGTACCCAATGGATCTTTTCAGCCTTGGGTCTTCCTATTCATTCTAGCTAATTCCCATGTACTCCATGCCATGCCTAGTTACCCCAGGTCATACCCGTGTAATTGGACATGTATATATAACATTGTAAGTGCCCATGTACATGGTCATGTATGAGTAATAGTCTATACTAGTGTACTCTACTATTTCCTATGTACTTGGTAATGTTTGTGCCCGTGTACCTCCATAATACATGATGAACCACTAGTTAAGGTTCACATTAATTGTGACATGTGTCACACGACGTGTGATATTTTACTTCATGTTAAAACCCTATAATCATAGCTAAGTCCCCACACATGACATGTGTTCTTCTATCACACACTGTGTATTATGGATTTTTAAATAATATTTAGATCTCATTCACCTATCTTCACCTGCACCACCGGCCATTGATCCGTCCATGATTCTCTCTAGTGATCATGGATATGGTATGTCCAATCCTTTCCATCATCGATCAATGGAATCCTACTATATGATTATCACGGAAAATCATTCCATCACATTATCCAATTTCCACATGTACTACCATCATTTCTTGATCAATCATCAATAGCAAAATAGGATCCATGATATCAATCCAATGCACTGAAGAACGAGTGCACAATGATTGATTTTTGGGTATTCTTCAAATAATCGACAAAACCGAGTATGTATAATTAATACACAAAATATGGGGAGAGAAATACATATAAAATCATATAGGGAATGATCTTATACCATTGTTCATTTTATCTCCTGTTCATTTTTTATAATCAATGGATGAATATAATTTAACCACACAACATCAAAATAAATTCTGCAAAATAAACAATCGATTCATGAATCTATTCTTGTTATTTTAATTGATCTATATTCAATATGGGATAAATAAATAGGGATTAATCCAATTAAAACAAACATCATACCAAAATATTAGATCTATCATTTATGAATAATGGTTTTGATCCATTTTTTGTTGATGAGATTCATGGGTTCCATTTGTTTATCAATCACCAAAGCATGATCTTTCAATGACCATCCATGAAACATCCTCCACTAGTTCCTCTATCAAATTCTAGTATTACACCTAATACCATGAAATCTTGTTACACTAGGTTTTTAAGGAGTTCTATTAGGTCTGTAAACAATTACAATAAAATTAATTAATAAATTTATTTATTTATTTATTATTTTCATCCTCAATGACTTTATAAAAAATGTATAATGAAGAAAATTATATGTCATGATTAGGGTGAAACCTATGTCACATACTCAACAATAGTCTTATATGTATGATCTGAGAATATATTTATAGATATTAAAAATATCCAAGAATCATGTGTGCACATGATATTAATATTTTTTATATTAAAAAAAAAACTATTTAAGGCTCACTAGGCCTTATAATCTCACACTGTATCAGTGAATGGATCTAATAAATATTACTAGATATATTACAAATAATTTTTTTTGGAAAAAACTAGGAAATTATATTCTCCCTACCATAATTATTTTCATATAAAAAAGATAAAAAGACTACTAAATAGGTTTTGGGAACTGAGATCGCATCTATTTCTCTTTCTCCTTGGTTCTATCCAAGTGATTACCATACTATCATCAGATACACACCAAAGAAATTGATCACCCATGGAGAATATTATACTTAAAATCCTCAAAATCCACTGGGTACTCTAAAATTGTAACACCATCCTCAATGTTTGGAACTCCACTATTAATAACATGAAATGGGTCATTCACGTACCTCCTCAGCTATGACATGTGGATGAGGTCTTGTACCCAATATAACTATGATAATATATCCAAGGAGTACACAACATCACCAACTATACATAGTATTTGTAAAGGGATAATGAGTCTAGAAGATAACTTTCCATCTCAACAAAGTCTCTATAATCCACATTTAGGTGAGACCCTCATTAACACAAGGTATCACTCCTCGAAATATAATGTCCTCTATCATCATACCACATAAGTATTTTTATGGATCTGTGTAGTCTACATCATCTCCTAGATGATTAACACATTTTCCATTATACCTTGCACCAACTTTGGGTCCATGAGAGAATATTCTATTTGGTCAGTCAAAAATTGTGACATCCATCTAGTTGTCTTGAACAAATCCTTGAATGGTTCCATAATGATGGTGTAATGGTTATTGATTTTGTATTAAAAACACACCAAGTGTAGATAATCATATCAACTATGAACAAAGTCCAACATGTTTTCCCAAAATATATCCACCAAAACCTAAATATTCATCTCTGTATGGACATCAGTATTTAGGTGAAATTCTATGCTCAAACATAACTGAGTCCCAATTAATTCTTAAAATCCTGTCCATAATAATTATGTGAAGAGATCATAATTGAATTAAATTATCACCAAGGTTACTCTATAAAGATAGATTATCTCATGAACATAAAGGGGTCCCAAGCTTTGTATTGAACTATTATCTCATGTTTCAAATAAGTTAGAGGAATTAGTGGGTCATTCTAGGATCACCCAGATCACATCATTTCTTATAGATGTACGTAGTAACCATGTCACATATTCTATAGATATACCATCCCACTTATACATTGGAACCTAAAGGGGTTGAGCTGAACCCGCTAAAACCTGGTTCTCATCCATAACCTATAAACAAGTGATGCATTGAGAGAAAAACTCTGCTATTGAATTCTTCATGCCTATAAACTATAATTAACATAAGATCTCTTGGTAAATATTTTTCACAAATAGATATATCTCCATAGGGTATGTATGAAACTCCCACATCACCTCATTCGACAACATCATTGCTACCATAGTACATCTTTGAAAATGGATAATGTGATCCCCACCTTTAGAAAATCTATCAGAATAATATCCAAGGGAAATCTAATTATGTACAGTCTCATAGATTGTATCTGAAATCTATTATTCCATAACACACTATAGAATCATTGGTTAAATAATAGAATATATATTCCACTATCCTTTTCTACTAATGAAAATTATCACAAGGCTAACTGATATAAAGCCATGGTCAACAACTAAGAACAATATCTCCTACTGAGAGCATATTTTACAACATTTACCTTCCTAAGAGTATAAACCATATAAAATTCATTGTATTTGAGAAACTCTATCCATCACCTTTGTTTCAAGTTAAGATCCATCTGAGATAATATACACTTGGGAATTTTTTGGTTAGAGTAAATGATAAAAATCTCACCTATAATGTCATGCCACTACATATTCAGCATGAATACTACTACTGAAAAATCATGATCATGTATCATGTACTTCTTCTCATGATGTATCAACTGATAGACCCATAGGAAATCACCTTCAACCTCTAAATCAGAACACAACCATGTTTGGTTCATGAATAATCACTGAACACTACGTATTCAATGCCCTCCTATAGAAATCCTCAATATGGGGACTCTCATCAATATCTTCCTTAATTAATAAAAATATAACTTGCACATCTCCTTAAAAAATGTATTCTCTTTTCAAGTCAAAGTAGTCAAATTTTTCGATATCCTAGAGAAATTGGACACAATTCTTATGTAATATCCTACCAACCCATAGAAGACCTAAAAATCCATCATTCTCTTGGGTGGATCCCAAGCTAACACTATCTCAACCATTACTAGGTCCACCACTACACTATCATCTAAGATGACATGTCCCAAAAAGTGGACATCCTAACTCTAGAACAGACACATAGAGGGAATCCCATAAAGTTGGTTCTATAAGAGCATGTCGAGGACAATCCCTGGGTGACTCACATGCTCCTCCATGGATTCTGAATATAGTAGGATATCATCGATGAAGACAACTACAAACCGATCTAAGAATGTTTGGGAGATACACATTCTGATTCCCATGAACACTAATTGGGAATTCCTCACAATTAAGGGACTCACCAAGTAACCATAGTGACTATAGAGACTTCAAAATTTCATCTTCATTTTATCCTTATCTTCTACTTGTAGATGGTGATAGCTTTATTTGAGGTGAATCTTTAAGAACCATCATGCCCCACTCAAATGGTCGTAGTGGTCATCAATATTCTATAGTTGATACATATGATTCATAGTTATCTAGATCATTAACAAAAAATATAGGTACAAACTCAAGAGCTTTACCACCTTCTTAGAAATCAACAATATGGAAGAACATGGGGAAACACTAGGTTTAACAAAGAGTTTCCTCTTTAAATCATCTAACGACCCCATCAGATCGGGAATCTCCATGGGATCAATCCAATATGATTTCATAAATATCAAGGTCATTATTATGTGTAATTAAATGTAGAATTCAATATATTGTTGATGAGGTAATCCTAGTACACCATCAAAAAATATATCTTCATACTTATCCATAATAGTATTAAACTGATGCTCTATGGAATCGACTACTCTAAGATTCATGCCAGCTAAATCGTGATCAATAAAATTCACCCTAATATTTATGAGTATTAACAACTCTTAATTGGTCTACTTATATCCTATAAAAGAAAACCTCATCCCATAAATGATGACACACTACATCGTCCACCAAATATAGTCTATCTATGCATGACCTATGTATATCTAGTCTATGAATAAGATAATTTTGTATAACCTCATCATAGACATAATTAGATCCTAAGAGATGTTCTATACACCATGTGTTAGATCACACTATTGGGAAAAATTTGTGATCACTGAGTCATCTCTGGTAGGAGTCTCCAAATGTAAGGCTAGATCTAAGGGAACAATATAAATGTCTAGGTTTCATACTATGAATGCAACATGAAAATATTGGTTTGTGCCTCTGTCTATAAAACTACAAATATGGTATAAACAACACATATCGTACATATAATCATCCCTAGATCCACTAGTTCATATGAATCAACCACCTATAGTTTCCCTCACCCTATACAACATGTCCCTTATCCTGAAGGAGACCACCTGGGGGTGGTGGTGGAAACAAATCAACCCATCTTCCACCACTAGCTGCTCTCCATGCTGCTCTCCCACATCTTATGCCATCTAGACCACCCTTGTATTACGATTTACTATAACTAGGCATCACATACACTATATCTTGGTTAGTTGTATGGAAGTTCATACAATCTCACACAATAGGTCCCCTATCATCACATTATTTTCACTACCTTTCCATAGATTTACTAGAACCATACTGAGAGACATAAAAAGGAGACCATATTTTCTGAGATCACCTCCTAAAATATATTAGACATAGGAATCCATAAATCTTATTTTTGGATTCCTTATGATAATTTATCACCCCTCGCACGACACCAATGGAACCCAAAATTAGTGTATGATCATCCAGAAAGATCTCTATCACCAAAGAAGAATCCAATACCCTATCATAGGTAGTTGTTTATATTGGTATCACATTTTACTAGGTTTCAATGCATAGAACTTTCTCAAAGGTATATTTATCAAGGAATGTATTCCAAACCATATGCATTAAGAATCATGAGAGGTTGGTAAAACTCTAAAAATACTCATCCATAGTCATGTTAAACTATTGTAGCTATAAAATCAATTCGATGTGCACTTCTCACATAATAGCTAGAGAATACTCCCAAAAAAAAGTTTATAATTTTTTTTCCATGAATGACTCACCTCATTGTATGATAAAACCAATATGATCCACCAACACCCTATAGATTTATGAAGAAGGATCACTGCTAGGTCCACCATCTAGTCTACATGTGTCTTGAAGAGGTAAAATACTTGCATAAATTCCTTGAGCCAATCCTTATCTGCCTAGGGTTCCAGCTCACCCTGGAACCCAAGGGTTCATTTCCCTAGAAACTGAAGAAGGGATCTCATCCTATGTAACTCATCCTATGGTAATACTGGTACCTTCTTCTACTCGATGGGTAGAGGTATGTATAGAAAACCACATAGAGGAACTACCTTATTAATATGTCCCTATAAAAAATCCTTGTTACTAAGGGGATATTAATTGATATACTAATGAATAATACTTGATAGAAATCATTGTGGGGGAATCCTAAAATAGAAAATATGTACTATGGTCAATGATTATATCTGGGGAGATGAATCGAGAATTATATGGATACAAAACCCAATCCTATATGATGCATGTACCTATAATTAACCTACAACCAATGTATACATGTACCGAGTTGAAATGTAGGTATTAAGAGTTATAGTGTATTGATACATGGGTCAGTGAACTGATATTGGAGTCATTGTCTTGAATGATGAACTCAAAACACATGAAACTATTTCCATAAAACCCAAACCAATTTTACCGCTGGAAAAAACCCCAACTCTGGTCTTTTAATGAAACTTATTTGATACAACTCTATCATTACCCAACCAAAAACATCCCACATAGCTAGTGATAAGATGAGTGTGACTACCCCTAGCATGCCTCAAGTAGGATAGGGGCTGGAAACCAGCACTGAGTTGGAATATCACACACATGGGGGGTAGTAACCTAATGTACCTGTATGCATGCACACAACTCCAAGATCTTGAAATGAAAAAAATGTAAAATACAACTAATACCAAATTCTTACATATATCTAAATTCCACAATCAGAGCTTGATAATAATACTAGAAAGCACAAAGTTCCACATGCAAGAACACTAATAACTATGAATAAATCTAACATACTAGAAAGATGTGTCTATATTAAAATACGATTCCAAGTATGAAGATGGTATATCTATCCCAAACTAAGCCCCATCAGATCATTGTCCACCAAGAAATCCATCAAAAAACCTATCATTTAAATAAGACACAACCTATTCAAGCATATCCCATAGTAGGGAGATATTAACAACAAGAAGTAGGAGACCCAAAAATCACTAAGCAATAAACATCAAGAGTAATCAGATCATTATAAGTACATTTCAATTATAATATGAGACTTATAATATAACATTATGATATACTAATGTTAGTCACAATGTCTTATGTTATAGTCATAACCAACTTACAACCTAATATTCTGCATGAGAGTTCATAGAAACACTCTCCCAAAAGAACTCTTACGATGAGTTTTATTTCATTGATGGAGTACATACAATATTTTGTGCTCATCATATACAAATATAATAATTAAAATCTGGAAGTCTAAAGAGATCGATACATAGATGGGGGATCATAAATATCTCCATGGGGTTTACTAAAAATCCAATTTGTACTAACTCTCTAAATAGGGGATCGAAGCGTGGGTATAGTTGGGCATGATGTTTCTGAGTACCGCACCTTGGGAAGAAGATGAGATAGGATTCCCCATGGAATCCTAGAGTAATCCTAATAACTTTATATGAATCTAATCACATGGAGATGATCAGAATCCAATGTTTAGTATGTAATGTCATAATATATCATCATATAGATGGATTGAAGGAACACACCCTTAAGGAAATAATTCCATGATGATGAGAAAAATTGAATAACACCACTCTAGGAAAAGTACAAGATGAGTACTACTAGTATAAGACATTTCATTCCAGTGTTGGGTCTGCTAGTGTGATCATCCCATTCCTATGTACTCTTGGTTGTTACCCTGTACACTTATTCATGCCCCTGTACTTTTCCATATCAGTGAACTATTTTTGATGTCTGTGCGGTGGCCTTTCTCGGCGAACTTAGTCATGGATGTGTATATACCTCTTCCAATGTACATAGTCATGACCATGATTTTGAACCTCAATGAAACAAACCAAGCATCTGTGGAAGTAACACATGGTGTTTGACTTATGTTACAAGTTTCGTGAAGTTTATCACTATGAATAATCCATAGTACCACTTCCAGGGCCCCACAAAAAATATGTACTCTTTCATTGCATGCAGTGTAGTGTATATTATTCTAGAACCCACATATATACACTAGGTATCTATTTCATTCCACTAGCCTTAAATCTAGATGTGTCTCTATCTAGGTATCCTATATCTAATATAGATGATCATTTACATCACCACCTATAGGAATCTGACTGTCGTATTTATATGAAATATCATCTCTTCATGTCATCCAATCACCATACATTTATCCTTGAATGCACATCTCAGATACTTTAGTAATCCATCATTGTTTGTATTGCATCGTTATCCAGCATCCATATTGAACCTGGATCCATGATATCAATATGTCTTGTAAAAGAATAGCTTCATAATGACTAGTTTTCAAGTATTCATCGATATCCAAGTCAAACTGAATACAAATGAATACTGCATGATGAATAGAGAGAAATGTTTAGAATAAATAATACAAGGAATGAAATTCATCCTTTTATCATTTTTTCCTCGATTTTTTATCATATAATCTAAGAATAGGGAGAATTTAACAATACAACATCAAAATAAAATATGCAATATCAACCATCGTTCCACAAATCAATTATTGTTATTTTAATTGACCCACATTTGACAAGGGAAAATTAAACATGGGTAAATAAAAATAAAAAAATGTCATGAATCCATATTGTAATGGTTATTTACGAATAATGGTTCTGATACATTATCGTTGATGAGATCCATAGGTTCCATTGGCACACTGATCACCAAATCATGATTCGTCAATGATTATCCAAGAAATCACCTGAAATAGTTCATCTATCAAATTCTAGTATTATGTGGAAAAATAGTAAAAAGTTTTATAAAAAAATTATATATATTTTCATTAGATCACTCAGTAATTAATATAAAATAAATAAATAATTTTATTTATTTATTTATTATTTTCACCAGCAATGAATTTACAAAAAAAAGTAGACTCTGAAAATGTTTATGTATCACCTCAAGTAAACCGATACTCAGGACTCAACTAGAAACTCATATTTCTTATCTGAGAATCTGTGTAAGAGTTATTAGATTTTTATTGTAAAACTATGTATGCAAGATATTAATATTTTTAATATTTTTCAAGTAACCCTTATGAGATCACCAGTACTCATATTATCATGCTTGCTCAATGCTTGGCTCCGAATATATTAATATATATATTATAAAGCATTAAATTTTAAAAATTGGGACATTACAGTCCTCACATAGAATGAAACCAATTAATTCTTATTTTGAGGTAGCTCATTTCTAGGATAGACCAAATGAGATTGTTTTTCTTTTGAACGGAAGTGACAATACAAGGAGTTGAGTGTGATTTCCTATTAATTGAAAACACATTGAAGCAATATAAAAAAACCTTATTGGTTTTGAAAAACTACAATATAGTGTCACTAAAATGAATAAATCGGTAAAATAAATCCCAAATATACCTTTGAGGTGAAGCAATGTCAATTATGTGGTCAGTATTCATGTATGCGAAGTTTTTATTGCAAGATTTTAATGAAGAGTTTTGGATTGTGACCTAAACCAACATAGGATTCCAAGGAATAATGAAATGAAAAGTCTACCAGAGACAATATTTCAAATTATGGGGATTAGATTAGTGATAATGTGGTCATGTCCATGCAGATAGAGTGTAGTATTCTATATAGGATGTTTATCCTCATTTTTGATATGGTGGTTCATACTGAGTATTTTTTGTGTAGAAATATATAGATTATTCAAGTTTAGGACCATATAATTTAAAATATATTATCTTTATATCATATACATTAGAATTTTATTTATATGGTATTTTTTATTTTAATTTTTCTATTATTTCATAATTGATATTGATTCAGAGAAATAAGTGGAAACCTTATCTTCAAATATTAGTTTTGATACTATTTTCAAGAAAATAATATATCAAACTTCAAAATGTTCATCATGTGAACTAGTTATCAATTTATACAGGATTCTTTAAGATCTTGTGGTCATCAATATAAAATATTCTAATTATTTTATTGGGAGGGACTAGTTGTCAGAGTTAGAATATTTTTTAAACTACTATGCTCAGAGAGTATATTTCGTATCTACATCTAGATCTCAATATACCCTATGTGATGATTTGGAGTTTAAATATATTTGGTAAAGTCATAATCAGAGATAATTTAGGGATATTAATATCAAAATATCTCGTTTTTTTATTTGGGTTTTCAAATCTAAATTGAATCAGGTTTTACCTATGGTGGTAGAACTTTGCCATAATTTTATTTTATGGAGACTTTTTGGCCTACCTAAGTGGTTAGAGGTAGAATTCATCATCAAATATTTTATTAGAATTGAACATATATATATTCCAATATAACAAATATATCTTAAAAAATTGAGGGAGTATAAAATTTAATTATAGGATCTTGATGCAAAGGTTTTCATTATCTTGAGCACTTATCTATGCGGTGATCCAGTAATTTTCTTTAAGAATCATGAAGAAATATTATATCTATGCATGGAATATCCAAATTTAAACCATACTATTATAAAGAAATTATACCATTTATAATAATTGATAATATCTTCAATAATATAATGGGTTCTAGATGTTCATCTATTATTTCCCTTTATTTAGGGTGTCAACAACATCAAGTAATACTAGAGGATATACCTGAGATTGTTTTTCGTAGCTAGTATAATCATTTATGGTATCTAGATATTCCTTATTTTCTTAATAATCCTCCACCTATGATTATAGATCTAATGAAATGGTTATATCATAAATTATTATTCTTATTAACATTGTTCAATGTGGGTTATATCCAAGTTTATTCTAAATTCAATACGAACATACTCCATATATTTTAATTATATTAATCAAATTACAAGATCACTAGTCATATGATAAGAAATTAAAAATCACTTATTATATTTGAAAATTTAATTTCCTCAAGCACATTATCTCAAATGTGGGAGTCTTGGAAGACCTAAACAAGGTAGGGTAAGTAATGAAATTTAAATTTTTATGGAATATATTTTAGAATATAAGTATTCTTCAACATGGGGGTATTAAATATGATATATCCAATACTTATCAAGGATATATGCACCCATGATATATTTTATGGAGAATTTAGTAAACTTATTATGGTTCAATGAATGTGAAATACCTAACTAATACTGAATGAGTAAGTGGACCTAAACTATTGTTTTCATCTTACATCCTTTGGGTGAAGGTTATGATTTTTATTGTGATGCACCATTAGTTTTTCCTGGTAGAATCATTATACACAATCATCTGATAGTGGCATATAGGTCAGAAATGAAATAATATCATGAAAATTAAAACCCAACCCATGATCTAGAAATTTCTATTGTGGTTCATGCATTATTTTGTAGGAGGAATTATTTTCTTGTTGATAACTTTATAGTGTTCAATGAATAAAAAATCCATTAATATATTTTCTTTAAAATAGAATTTAACTAAAGGATTTTTCATTCATTTCCATATCTATAGTCACTTGATTTAAAAATTAAATATTCCCTATAGTAATGGTAACATATTCATTTATTTTCTCTGTTTTAAAATTCAATATATATGTATATATATAATTAATAATAATGGAGGGTGATTTAGCTTATGGGTATGCTCTTCCATTATGTGATTGTGGATCATTACAGAGCCGATTTACACCAAATTAACCCCAAATTTTCTTTTGTATATAATCTTAAGGGATCCCTAATATCTTATTCACACATTTCATTTTTTGAGATAGACTATGATATGGGTGAATCATAGAGTATAATTTTAGGACTCTTATTCCTTATTATATGTACATTGAAGACCTTTAGTACCTTGATAATGGATAAATAATTGATGATAGATAACACTTCATATAGAATTTTAATAAAACCTTGGATCATAAATATGTATTGTGATTTTCACCACCACTTTTTGTGGATTGTAATAAAGAAAGATATTGATGGATACTTGTTTATATTCTTCAGATGTCAGTAGCCAAGTGATGAGAACCGTTAACAGAATATAAGACTTTGACCACACAATTTGATTGAATTGAAATAGAATGAGATCATGATAAACATTGTCACCCCTAAATCTTGGTCTGATAAGGGAAATAATGTAGTGTAGGTTATTATTGACCACCTAAAAAATATGAATAACATTTTTACTATCAATGTGGCTTTATCAGTTTTTGATCTAAGGAATATATTTGTCTAAGGGATTTTAAATCATAATGGTGTAACTTCAAGAATAATCTATATCAAGGTCTTGAGGTTCACATCTATGTTATTGAAAGGTATTTTAAGAGTGTTGGGTTTATATGTAATGTTTATTATTGTTTTACACCCAATGAATAATGGCCTGTATGAGAATTTCATTCACAATTATAAGGAATATATATGAGAATGTATTCCTGGTTTGAATGGTTCATTAGAGGATCACCTCTCCATAGTTGAATTAATCTATAAAAATATCTATTATTCTTATATTCATATAGAAATATTAGAGGCACATTATAAAAAATCATTTCATTATCATCTTTTCTAGATTAAAAAATGAGAATCATTCATGATTGGGCCTAAAAAACATCTATGAAATCTTAAAATAAGTGAAATGGATCTATAAGTTGCCCAAAATTTCTCAAATATTGAAAGAATCCTATGTTGATCATTAATTATGACCCTTAAAATTTAAAGTGAGTAATCTTGTTTTTAATAGTGATTTATCAAGATGGGGTTAATGATTAATGTGTATGTAAGTGATATAAAACATAATGTACATCAAGAATTTTGAAATTGTGGTAGAAGTTATGGATGTTACTTTTAAATTATCATTACCTATGAAATCCAATCTCATGCCAAATACATTCCACAATTCCCAAATGAGGAATTAGATAGTATAACCCTCAATTGTAATACAATATTATGATGTTTAGATAGATGTTGAGGACTCCTACATAGTGTATTCTTATCTAGGTATTTGACGAGAGTAAACAAAAATTATGTGGAAAGATAATTCATAATGTTTGTAATAATTGATATTATAAAAATTTCCACAATGAAATATGGGAATGAGAATCTTAGGAAAAGGCCCAATTAATGGACTATTTTCCAAGAGAAGTGATTTTTGGGTTTTCAAGAATGAGAGGCCCATGGGTGGGTACATTTTAAAGATACCAACCTTTCTAGGTAGATTATTCCTCTTAATCCTTGAGATTTGATCATATTTAAGGATAGATTTTAAGACTTCAATTTGATTAGAGATGTTCATGGATGATTTTTTTTTATAAAATGGGGAAGGGGAATACCTGGATAAGGCATTGAGTAACAAGTGTACTTTTATAAAATATAGGTATACTACTGATTTCTAACTTACTAAGACTTAAATATGTATTTATTCATTAATTAAAAACTATATCAAGTATATTGTTTCATATAAACATCAAACTAAAATGATCATTGACATATAAGATGATCATTATTAAAAAAATTATTTGAATTTTAAAACCTATAGTAATTTAAAATATAGTAATCAATTTAAAATTCTTATTTTTCAATGTTAAATAACCAATAATATTTAATGTTAAAAGGGTTGTTTTTAAAGAAATGTTTTTCATAATGTGGTGGGGTTTTTACCCTTATAAATTCAATTTACCAGTTTTAAAATATGACTATGATAATATGTAATGATTAAAATTATTAATTAATATATTAATATTCATTTAATTATTAAATTATATAAAATTAGATTTATAAAACATAATTCTTAAGGTCATTTTTTGTAAAAGATATTTTTATTTTATTTGAAAAGAGATATCATTGAATCATAGAATTTTAAAATTGTGAAATGAACATTTTTTTGAATTCATTATATCAGTAGTTTCTTAAGGGGGATTTTTGGGATCTTTTCCAGAATGGTAACTATTTTGGAAAATAGTGAAAATATAGAGTTTTATTAAATATTGTAATTTTATGATATTAGAATTATATATGGATGACTTTAAATTTTATTAAACAGTTTTTATAAAAAAATTATTCAAGTATTGAAATAAAATATTGTTTTGGATTTATAAACAAATGATTAACTATTTGGATCCCAAGTGGTATTTAATTCCAATAAAAAGTTATTTTTGGTTTTTATTATTTAATTTGTATACAAAAAGGTTATTTTGAGATTTTTTCTGGTTAATAACTATTATAAACATAATATTATATTCATAAAATAGTAAATTTCATGAAGATCAACATCACACATGATTTGAGTGTATAATCATTTTTATGCATAAAAGACTTGTTTTTTAAATTATTATTTTATTTTTATTTTTTCCACATAAATTTAACTTAAAATTTACCACTTATATAAATTGAATAATATAAAATGGATAAAATATTTTTAATCATCACATAAAAATTATGTGATCATATTTATTTCATTTTTAGTCAAGAAATTATTCTACCATATTAAAACAAAGTCATCATGACAAAAAGGATTCAAACTATGTTATATGTTAAAACATACAACAAAATCATTTATCTAATTTAAATATATAATTGGAATTGGAATTATCCAGTGATATATTTGAATATGAATTTTCTTGGTTCCACTTGACCATGATAAAAATGATTATATTATTATAAATTTTAGAGAATTTACAAAATGCCACCCCCTCACTTATAAAAGGACCCCTCATCTCCTCAATTATCCAGCCACATTTAGTGCATTTGATTCAAATTTATTTCATAAAATAATTTACAAAACACACTTATACACTACTTATAGGTTTTGGTCTTAGAAAAAATTCCAAACTAAGAAGGCCTATGGAGTGATCCAAAGAAGGATACCCAATGAAGAGGTAATCTTCTTAATAGAGTTCATTAGAGTTTATTTCTACTTAAAAACCCAAAAAATATTATATAAAATTAATAAAATAATATAATTAGTATAATTTTTATTGAAATGATATTATATTTATTCAAAAACCAACATCTACCACCTTTTCATCAGTTAGAAAAATTAGATGTTGCAACTATGTATGTGAAGACTACTACCTTCATAAACAACATATTTTGTTTTCTACAAACATCTTACATGGAATGTTATGATGATGGATTAAATTAATAAAAATTAAATTATATATATATATATATTTGATTTTTTAAAGATAACCCATTATAAAACATCAATCACTCCTATTTGTTAGAAAATAATGTCGCTCTTGTGTATTTATGGTCTACCGCCTTCACAAACAATGTATTTCACTTTCCATAACTACATGAAATTGATCATTATAGAAAAAAATTTCATGAGTATATATGATATATATGAAGTAATTATGAATATATAAAGGTAAAAAATTATCAACCTTCCTTCCCTCATATTCATTAATAAATTGAAATTTCTCTTATGTGTACATGCAGACTATCACCTCTACGAACAATGTTTTTCATTTTCCAACTCCGCATGACCTGGAAGGTTATATAAAGGGATTAAATGAATATATATGATATTTTTAACATGTTTAATGTTATGTGAATATAAATTTTCCACTATATATTAATAACATTAACACTAAATGGTTTTCGTAAATTTTACCACTTAAACCAATCATACCAAGACCAATGTTTCAATTTGAATTTAATTTTGAAAACTTATTGAATTTTTTTCACTAATATAATTATAATAAAACATATCTCTTCAATTATGTAGATAAAGAAATGATGATGAAATTTTATAGACGAAAACCATTGATTTGGAAAATTCTTGGAAAACGGAACAATTAACCAATGTATATTTTTTTATTAATGAATAAGAAATGAAAAGTAATAAGTGAATGACATATAGTAAGATAAATATGAATAAAGTTCTTATATAGATATAAAATAAAGAAAAATTATTATATAGAATGCAATAATGAGTTCATACCAGTAAGAATCTGATGTAAGGCTTTCTCATCCTAGACTTCTTAACTTGATACCTTTTTGGAATTATGAATCTATTTTACATAAATAATGTGCATGATACCTATTTGAAATATTATATTATGATAAATTTTTTAATAATAGTAATCATGGTTCCAATTCATGTTATATCTATCAAAAGCTTCAATTCAATGGTTATTAAATTCATAAAGGTTTTTGTATAAAGTTATGTTTCATAAGACTTGCTTAATTTTGTGTACCATTCCTCCTCTTATATAGTGTAGTCACTACCCTTGAATACATTTTAACACATTAATTCATGTAATTCATGGTATTCATATAATAATATCATGTTATATAAATTTAGTTTTATTTTTATTTGAATGTTATCAAAGTCATAATGGTTTATTTTATAATCTCACTTCTTAGCTGGATTATTAATATTTGAGTTTTAATTAATGAAATTGTACATTCATACTCTCCTAAACCTAATATATTATCTTATCCATTGGTTTTATCAATTGTTTTAATTAATTATTACAATTATTATTCTCATTCATAGTCAAAACCCCTAAAATAATGTTTATATGGAAAGTTTACTATATTCATATTTTTAGTCCAAATATTTATCTTCCATATAAATATTTCTTTTTTAAGAAATATGTTTTTAGACATTTAGTGAATTTTTGAAATAAATTTATATCAAAATTTTATTTTTATTATGTATATTAAAACAAAACACATTAAAAATTTCCAGAAACGTAATTTTTGAATTTATTTATAAATTTCTTTCATTTTTCACTCTCTTTCCCCAAAGTCTATACTTTACTACAAAGCCTTTATTTTTATTTAATTTATGGTCAAATTTAAACCTCTTATTATTTATGTTTTATAACATAATATTTCGACACATATTATTATAAGTTCAATCACTTCCTCATGATTATATTATTCATCACCCTCTATATAATATTTGACTTTATATTTGTCATATATTTCCATGATCATTCCTATCATTGATATATTCTATATCATATAGAGTGTTGAATTATCTGTAGATTCATTAATATAAATTGTGTGAATACCCAATAATTCATAAATAACATTGGATGGTGTTCATCAATAAATATTGTTTAGTTATTGACTCGAAAAATATTGATAATTTGTATACTTATTAGAACTATATAGATGTTAGTTGATTTACAAAGGTTGATTATTTACTAGAAAACATATAGATTTCATCATATAAAAATATATTATTATTTATTATCTTGGAATACTTATTATGTATTTTTTATTTTATTAATTACATTTCAAATTTTGAATTCATTATAGTAGTTCAAGTGATTTGCAGGAACTAAAATTGTATTCCCCATGGATGATTTAGATATTTTTCCTAAGGAAAACCATAATGAATATCATTTGCTATAAGATAGTCCATACAATGATAATTTCTTTTACAATTCCTTGATGTTATGTATTAGATTATTTAAAATTTATTGGCCAAGACCTTGATGATATGGATCTTATTATTGATAATTTTGTTATTTAACTCCTTGAATAGTAAAATTTCTAACATCATGATTTTCATATCTTTGAAGAAAAATATATATTTCCATGTAATTATTTAAATTTATATATTATACATGGATATATGTTTTTTCATATTATTTATTTTATGGTAGATATATTGACTATTTACTCTTACATGCTACTCATGTTTTGATTCTCTATGATAACATTGATTGTAAAATAACCATAATGGTTGTTTTAGCTCACCCATATTATGTTTCCATATCCCTAGGTTATGAAGAAAAATAATTTATGTCATATGTATAGATTTTTATCATTTTTGGATAATTGTATGGGAATTTTTGAAGACTTGTCATAGAATATGAATATATGGTTATAATAGAATAAATTTCCCCTAGATTGGATATAAAAGGGTTTTATTAAGGTATGGGTTTAATAAATTCTATAAATCTCAAAACCTAAAAGGTTCTAGGTACATAAGTGAAATGATATTGGATATTTATATTTTAATTATGGATGGATAAATTTTTATATCTTCAGTTTTTTTTCAAATCTATTATATAAAGAATATTCTTTTAAAACTAGATCAATGTGTATGAGTCTGGGTATGAAAGTTGGTATTGGACTAGGGTTTAAATTACATCAAAGGATATGATTTTATTAGATGTAGATAAGTTAATTGTTTTGAAAACCATCATGAGTTAATAACTATATGTTACAAGGAATTTTTACCTTTTGGTTTATTATCTGATTTTATTTGACATGAATAGAGGCATTTTTTAGGATATTTTTATTTTGTTTTAGTATGAATACATGATCAAGGTGTAGGTGTCCTTTAGTGTCAGTATGTGACTTTATGTTGCATTATTTGTGGAAAATTGTGAAAATGGTTTAATTTATTTTTAAAATAAAATTTATATATTATATATGACCTTGGAGACAAATAAGTTACATAAAATTAATCAAATTTAAAATATTCTAGGGAGCAAAAATTTAAATTAAATTTGGGTTTAGAATATAGATTATTATGGTGTAATTTGATTATTCTGAGATAAATTTAATTTGATTTTAAATAAATATGTGGTCAAAGACACAAAATTCATGGATTTTCAATTTGGAGAAGAATATTGTAATTTATTTTAAAATTATTTAAATTGAATGTCGAGTGATATTGTTGAGGGTATATAAATTAATTTATTTCTTACTTATATTAATAATTATTCATATATAGTATTATCCTAACTTTTGGCCACCATTTTCATTTTAGTATAGAGGTAGAGATATGTGAAATGGATTATCATAGATTATGGATCTTATAATATGTTAACAACCAATTTCCATATATCAGGTAGGAAAAATTAATCATAGTTATTAATTATTTAGAATACGATATTAATCAAAGGTGAAAATATATTTCCGCATAACTAAAGGATGAAATTATTCTTATATAGAAGAGTGAAATGTAGTATTTATATTTTCTTATATTCTCTGTATCAATGGTGAAATTATTTCAAGAATTCAAGTAAGATGAAGATAAATCTACTTATTTTTTGTTCAAAATATCATCTAACTATTAATGTATTATTTTGGAAATGCATTCATAATATTCATCTTATGATGGTATATACATGGATTTAGAAGCATTGAACTAAGAAAAATTTTGTTTCTTAATAGCAATTTAGAAATTATTTTAGATGATAAAGTATACACATGTGATTATATTTATATAAATATAACTAAATTTGGAGAGACATATTGAAATTATGGGGATAAATATTTTTTAAGAGGGGGGTGAATGTAACACCATAATATTTAAATCTATACTTATATTTTAAATAAACATTGTGTTATGTTAATTATAACGCATGAATCATCGAACTAAAATGATGTTTGAAATATTATATGAAAACTGTTTAGAATATTATAAGAAGAATAAAACCTATAGTAAACAAAAATGTGGTAACTAATTAAAAATTATAAAATTTAGAGGATAAATATTTAATATGATTTAATACTAAATGGGTTTCATTTTAAAGATATTTTTTCTTCATAATGTGATTTTTATTTTAACCTAATAAATTTAATTTATACTTTTAAAGGATTATTATGATAATATATAATATTTCAACGTATGAAATAACATATTTAAATTATTTTATTTAGCGAATGATATTAAATAAAATCAAGAATAGTTATAGCTAACGGTTCTGTTTTATATAAAAGAAGCATTTTTATAGATCTGTATTTTAATTTAAGGGATAAATATATTAACTTATGAATATAAATTATTAAAAATGAAATTATTTTTTGAATTCATTATATCAAAATTATTATAGGGTAAATTTTTGGAATTTTTCTTAAATAGTCTGTTTTTGGGTGTATAGTAAACAAATATTTTTTGTACAATTATCACAAATTTTATGAAATTACAATGATGAAAAAAATAATGAATTTTTTCAAAAACCATTTATATATAAAAAATTTATTAAATGAAGAAAATAATTATTATATTCGGTTCATAAATCTATGTTCAACAGTTTGGAACCTAGGTAGAGATTTATTCTAACTAAAACTACCTTTTATTATTGTTATTTTATTAAATGTAAACTGGGTTCCATTCCATGATTTTGTAGTTTTAATTTCATATAAATCTTACATGTTTAGACATAAACCAACTAATTTAATTGGGATTAATATTACACATGATTTTCCATCAAAATAAATTTTTTCACGAAAGGTCATTTTAAAAAAAAATTGTTTTTCATTTCATTTTATTAATGATTTTTTTCATTACATTTTCCATAATTTTATTAAAAGTAATATTTACCCCCTGCAGAATTTGAATCATTGAAAATATATTTAGTATTTTAAATCATATAATTCAAATGATTAAATAAGTTCCATCTAATTTTTGTCATAAAATTATGTTACCATTGTAAAATTTAGTCACCATAGTAAGGGATAAATGTGTTAAAAAGAGTTAAACTATATGATAAGGTAATAAATATCCCAATATACTATATAGGATTTGTTTTTATTATTGTATTTTAACCTATCCTATCCAATATTTGAATTTGGGTGGCCTTGGTTTCACTTTACCTTGATAAAGTCAATTATATTTTTTTTAATGTTAAGAGAGTTTACAGTAGTCCCACCCTTCTCACCTATAAAAGGGAAACCCTATACTTACTTTTTCAACCACAATGAGTAGTTTATCTAAACCAAATTATAAAATTATAACATTAAAAAAATCTTATTCCTATGCAAGTGCTTCTCATTTAAAGAAAATTATAACACTATAAGGATTAAAGAGAGATCTATAGTAAAACATATGAGGACGATGTAATCAACTTAACTAAGTTCATTCATGATTAGTTAATCTTTAAACTTATCAAAATATTCTATAATCATCTTAATACAATTTTATTAGTATCATTAGTTTACTAAAATTTTAATATTTCTGTTAGAAAACCATCATCTTTATTCTCTATATCAATTAGAAAATTTTAACATTACTCATTCATACATGTAGATTAACTCCTCCAAGAATTTCATATTTCATTTTTCATAATTAACTCACATTGAAAGTTATAGAGATTGATTTGATGAATAGATATATAATTTTGGACATAATTTTGATTCTATGAATATAATCCAATATCATCCTTCCTTCCAGCAAATGTTTTAGAAAAGGATATTTTCGCTCATATATTAATGTGGACTACAACCTCTGAAAAAGAATTTTTACCCTTTTTAATACCAAATTACTTCATGAGTTATAAAAATTTATTTAGGTAATAAATATAAATATTATCGTAAAATTAAACTACTTGAAACAAGCATTTTGAGGAAATTTACCTAATGTGAATTTATTTATAAAACATTATTCAAAACATAATTTTATACTATAATTATAAATATAAAATATATTGAAATTTGTGGGGATGATTGGACTATAGCCCAGGTGAAGGGGTTGGAACCTCCAAACTGAAAGATGGTTGGAAAACATAACATTTAGAATAAGAATATTAATTTAAACAAACAAAAAACATTGGTGAATGGGAAATAAAGAGGTATAAGATAAAAATATATTTTTTAGATAAGTAAAAATCTGATTCCTATATATATTTATAATAAATATAATTTTTAATCATGATTTTTGAACATGTATGACCTCTTATGAATCATAAGTAAGGGTTTCTCCTCTCAAACTTCTTTATTTTAGACATGTTTTGAATTATGAAAATATTTTAATTATATTATGTGTATGATATCTCTTTGAAATATTATATCATGATATACTCAATAATAATGGAAATTTGTGATAAATTTATTGTTTTCTCTATTAAGAGGTTTTGTTTAAAATTTTTAAAAATCAGTTAGGGATCGTTGTCTTAATTTTAATTTCATTATAATTGTTTCATATTCTCCACTATATCTTTTTTTATGGTGTACTTACTACCCCATGAATATAGTTTGAAACATTATTTAATAAAATACATTTTATTTATAAAATAATAACATGTTCTATATTTCAGTTTATTTTGATACCAATGTTAACAAAATTGTATGTTTTTATATTATAATATTACTTTTTAACATGATTATATATGTCTCATTTTATATTGAGGGAATTTTAGGTTATTACCATTTTATTATTGTAATAGTAGGGGACATTTAACCATCTTGAAATGTAATTTTCAATTACCTTATTATGTATATAGTGAGTTATGATGTTGTGAACATACCATTATAGTGTGGATATTCTTACGTCCACTGTTTAAATGGTAATGTTCATAGATCATTTTTTATCTAAAAAGGTTATAGAAGTTCCCAATATATATTTAGAACGTAATGATACTATGATATTAATATTAAACTTATTTCCTATTGCCTAGATTGATCATAGGGATTGGACATAGCTAATTTTTGACAATTAGTTTCTAGGGGCTCATAAGTATTGAGACTTATTATGATGAAGTTCACACCTGATTATCTCTTATATGTAAGATAACAAAGATATTCCTACCAATAGGAAGAAACTCATTTTCTAGTTTTCATTAGTTACTCCTATATAATAACATGTGTTTTGGACTCCTTACTTGAGATCATTATCAATGTGTCCCGTTTGATGATATACTTTGATGGAATTTAAAAACAATGACATTGAATTCATGGAGAGCTGGTTCATGTTGGGTGTGTCATTAGTGGTAAAATATTGTTTGAATGATCTGGATAAAATTTTTTCCTTCTGAGATGAGGAAGTTATTTCTCATTCCTAGTTGATATGTATGCTATTATATTCATAAATACTTGTCCAAAGTAATTAAAGGTATGTTTGTTAAGTTAGTTCAACAAATAATAAATCTAGAATTAGTGAAAACATAAGATGCTCATATTAAATTATGATATATCATTAAGAAAAGTAATTTCATTACATAGTGCATGATTATAGGATGTTTATTGTTCAAATAAAAATTACTTATCTCATTATGGGCCTTTATGGGTTTCTAGAATCCTCTCTTATTATGTGAGTGATATTCACCATTATTGAGATAAGGTCATAGAGGGTCACACACAATATCATATTCAATATTATTCCCTATTATGGTGAATAGGTATATAGGACATGGTGGAAACCACCATGAAGTCCATGAGTTGTCCAATTTTTAACGATCATTGTAAAATAAATAAATTCATTATTATTAAAGGATATAGTAATTGGGTTGAATTATTTATTAAAATTATTGAAATGTTATTAAGTCAATACATGGAAAAATATTATATGAATGAATATTATTTTAATATTCATGGTTCATTTAATATTAAGGGAATGATGATGTTAGTTAATAAATCAGTTTAATAATATATTATATTTATTATATAATAGAATAATGTGATAAATTATAAATTATTCATATGGAACTATTTGATTGTTATAACATGCATAATATTATTATTTATTTGATATTGGATTTATATGGTATGGGGAATCCTTTATGGGTATTTGAGTATCTAATAATATAATCATATGGGAGAGTCTCAGTGAATATTTATTCATTCTAATAGATTGAGTCTCCCCCAACTTATGAATACTAAAGAGAGAAAGTCACGGTTTGATAGTTTGATCCATGAAAGCCTTAACAGATCAAAGGTAAGGGATTGGGATGAACATTAAAACATTGAAGGAATCATCGTTGTTTCATGCTTGCACTTAGAATTCAACATTCCAAATAAGCCCCAATTCTTTAATCATCTGTAGAAAAACCATATAGTTTTGAGATCAAAACCTTTGAGAAATGATCATCGATGTCATGATACAGTCCAACATGCCACCAATTAGAATTAGGTACTCATTTATTTATTTTTTTGTGTTGAAATATTCATGTGATATCCTTTATCCTATCCAAGGGAATGGATTTATATAGATGATGATGTTTCATCACTATAGTGATAAAAAAGATTAAATCCATAACCCATTGGATTTGGATTCATGCCATTGTATCTGTAATTAGTATCATAGGGATGGGGTGAATTTTCTACTCCCTAGGGAAAAAATTAATTTTCATTATTTTAAGTAAAAGTATTTAATTAGGCCTCAATGGATCTAACTTCACTTCGATCCTATCTCGAGCGGCTTGGTTATGGTCATCCAATTTTTTTTATTTATTGACATCATTTTTAATGCATATAATATTTTAGATTACATATATTTTCCCATAAAAAATTTGTAGTGAACCAAAACACCATCTAGATTATCATTCACTAGAATAATAATTTTTAGTTACCAGAACAGTCTCCATTGTGTGCCTCTCAAATCCATTGGTAAGTGGATAATAATAATTAATTATATTTCATATCATATAGGGTTTAAAAAATATCTTAGTGTAACATATTTGAGGTGGATTATTTTTGTTTAATTCCAAAAAATAAGAATAAATCAAGAACAATAAATCAAATTGTAGGTTCATGTGGTTTCAACACAAAAATTGAGGACACCTTAGTTTTACAAATCCCATTGTTAGTATTTCTCTAAATATTTAAAGGTGTTTAGAAAAACATTTAAATGAGAAAAATTAGAATAATTGGGAAAGAAGAGAAGGAAAATAAGATGAATATCTTATTGATGATCCTAGAACTTTTTTTTGTTATTATATCCATATATTTTAAGGGGTCTCACTACCTTTTATAGGCAGTGAAAAGGGGATTAGTGGGCGTGGGAATCCCATCCCCCATTGATTATGAAGCCACAATTAGTATCTTCCTAACACTACCCCTTAGGATGCACAAGAATACCATTGTCATATGTGTTTTGATGCTTCCACATTAAAAACATTGTTTCATAAAAATTCAGTGGGATAAAAAATTGAATAATGGAAAGATTACAATCACCTTGAATCCCACTAAAAGATACATTACATGACAAAGTTTGAAAGCTATGATTCACTATATTATGTAAAAATATAATATAGATAACGGTGGGGAGTGACATTGTAAATAAATTTTCAACATTGTCACTAGATCGAACATATTACATATTGATATCTCCATTCATCATTAAATATTATTTCCATGGGAAAAAATAGGTTTTATGTTTTTTCTGATCATTCATGATGAAGTATTACTTTAATCATCTGATTCACCCAGTATTATCTTCAAAGAAAATTTTTGGTTACTATCCATAGGCAATACACTTTACACTAAAATGTGTTGAGTCATAGACCACAAAAAACACATTATCGACATGTTTCATGTAATTTTATCACTTATGTCTGATTTGTAGATGTTTTGATGAGTGTTTTATTTTGTGATATCAATGATATGGAAGTAACTCCTACTGTGAGCACATATCCAATTTGAGTTCACAAATTATGTATATTATATAAATAAAATGCATCTTCAAAACAATCCATCTTTCTTTATAATTTGTTATAATAGAATAAACCCTAATTAATAGTGCCACAAATATGATATAAAATATTTTTAATACCATTTTGGTTTATTCTTGTAGGGGATAGAATAAATCATTTTAATAATTTAGTATAAAATTATATATCATGATAAGTAAAATTAGCAAGATACATTAGTGCTCTCATAGAACTGAGGTATGGTACATGTAGATGAACCAAATCCTCATTTTCTTCAAAGGGTCGAAATTGATCTTTCTAATTATCTAAATACTGAATAACAATTAGAGTACATAAAGGATTAACTTTATTCATATTAATTCATTTTAAGTCCTTTTAATTTTAATTTGACTAATGCAATAATTTACCACTTGGAATATGCTCAATTTGTGATCTAATACAATACTTGGTTTCTCCTCGGTCTTTCATTTCAAATTCATCCTTTATTTTTCTCATTACTTCCTTGATATCTTCTAATATTTCTATGATATTTAAGTCATCAACATAATCATTAATGATTGAATATCCATATGTAGTTTTGTTAGTAAAAACCCATGGTAATATGGGGTTATTAACATACACTTTATTTAAAAAATATTCACTTATATGATTATACCACATATGCCTAGCTTGTTTTAATCTATACAGGGATTCCTTCAATTTAATTAAATACAGGTCTTTAGGTTTTGATTTAAATACTTCTGGTATTTTTAATCCTTCGGGGACTATCATATATTTACTATTATCATATGAACCATATAAATAATTTGTAACAACATACATAAGATACATATAAGCCTTCTTTGTTACTGTAAGGATGATTATATATAAAAAAAGGTAATAACATACATAATAGGATAACTTTTCTCTCGATAATCAATTCTAGGTCTCTGAAAAAATCCTTGTGTTAAAAGAATATCTTTGTCCCTTACAATCTCATTTTTCTCATTAATCTTAAAAAAACCCCCCATTTATATCCAATAGGATTCAGAGTTATGAGAAAGATATGTCAAGAAACCCTTCTCCTATTAAGTGAATTTAATTCAACTTTCATTGCATCTTTCAATTTACTCTGATCAGGTAATTTTTGATATTCCATAATAGAACTTGGTTCAGGGTCTTCATTTTCTATATCATGTGGGATAGAATACGAAAATATTTCATCAATATTTTATAAAATACTTTGATTCCATATATCACCTGTAATGGTATAATCAAGGGGGATTTTATTGTTTTTAAAACCTTATAGGTTTTAATATCATGTGGATTATCATTATGATTCTAATCATGTGTTTCTTTAAGAATGCATAAATTATATGTTTCTTATAGAATACATGCATCCATAATGGGGTTTTCAATTATACTCATCCCTTTTATTTTCTGAGGACTTCTATCCTTAGATCCAATTGGTCTTCCATATTTCAAGATTATTTTTAATATGTATACAATAACATTATGTAATTGTGTCTTCGAGATACAAATTTTAGCCAGTGCATTTAGAACTAGTATGTGTAATTTAGTTATGTCCTTTGAATGAGTAAATACATCAGGCAATTGATTTTCTAGTTCTTGAAAATGTAAAATCCTTTTTACTTTAATCCCACTTAGCCAAGTGGGAGTATCAAGAAAATACAACATTTTTACATTCAATGAAATCACATCCCTTTGTTTCTATTCTGCATAATTATGGGAATACTTCTTAATTTAAGTGAAAAGTAGAAAAACATAATATAAATACATCACCAGTTTTTTGTTCAATACATCTTATTATGGATGAGGATTCCTATCCTACATATATTCCCAGATCTGGAAGAGGTTTTGAGCATTAAGTCTTAATTGATGCATGCCTCTTGGAATTGGATGTTTTAGAGGGTATGGCTTCGCCATCGGTTCCGTGCCCGTGCTTCTGCACAGGACTGCTTACCGAGGGATCTTGTATCAATAAAGGCTTGTTTTTTGTTTACTTGCTGGGTTGGGGTGGTCCGATAGTTTTCTTTGGTTGTATGTGGTTTCTCACTTTTCCCTTAAAAGTGTTTTATAATAAAAAAGTAATTTTCAGTCAGTAGAAATATGTTGGAGGTGTTTTATCAATGATTCAGCTAAACCATTTTGCGTACGTGCATGGGCTACTGGATGCTCCACAATGATCCCAATTTCCATATGAAAATCATTGGAATTTTGGGAGCTAAACTATCCATCATTATCAATCCTTAATTTCATAATTAAATGATCATCTAATTGTGCTCTCAATTTAATTATTGGGGAATAAAATGTGAACATGAATCATTATGAGTTCAGAGAAAACATACATGTGACCATCTGTTTGATGCACCAATTAAGACAATCAAATATTTAAATGGACCGAACGATAAATGAATTGATCTACATAAATCCCCATGAATTTGTTCATGATTTTTTTAATTTTATCCTTAAATTAATCACAAGATGGTATCATGAATTAATTTCTATGTGAACAAGGCTCGCATTGAATTTTTTTTAGTGGAGAGATCTGTTGGACCTTTCTGAAATGTCCATGATAACATTCAATTATTTTTCACATCATTCCTGAACTAGGATGACCTAATTGGTCATACTATAAATTAACAATTTACAGCCCATTCTTTACTACCATATGTGTTTCTATTAAACTTATATATGTATAATTAAATCTATATGATAATTTTGGTAGTTTTTCTAGTACATGAATCTTCCCAAATTTATTAATGGTAATGCACACATACTTTTCAATTATCTCATATATATATTGAGTATCATACCCATGATGTTATAAATCATTGAAATTTAAAAAAATTCTTTTGGAATTTAGGGAATAAATATAATCTTTTATAAAAAATTGAGTCCTATTGGGTAAAGAAAAACTCACTTTACAAGTCCCTTCTATCAGATCTGTAGGAACTAATATAGTATTCACAATTGGTCTTTTGGACTTAAGATCAGAAAAATATTTTTTATTAATATAAATTATATCCATTTTTTTACTATCCGATATGAAAAAATCTATCCCATTTATGAAATTCATTTCAATTCATCAATGTTAAGAGAATAATATTATAAGAAACACCTTGTGAAATTAAAATAATAAGACATCTAAAATATAAAACATACAGAACCAGAAGGCATATCATATATCATAAATAATGCAATGTTTTCAAATTATTTTTAGCCATCATCTCTTAAAATTAACAAGTAAAGTCACCCACTTCTAGTCGAGTGAAATCATCATTTGATGGATCATGGTTCTGAGTAAAATTCACCTCATTTTAATTCTCTTTATACGATTTCTCATCAAAGTGTGGTTAATTATTATTTTCTTTAACATAGTCTTTATTGAGATTAAAAATATTATATGGGGTTCAAAAAACTCATGAACAATTCCCATAGAATCACACTTGTATTAAGAATATTCAAGATTCCTCAGTGTGCTGGAGAAGACATTTCGTTGATTCTGATATTCATTTCGACCAAGACCATGGTTATGAACACATCCTTGACTGAGTCTACCACCAAAACAACTTCCACCATGATAGTCACATCCCCAACTTATAATAGGATTATTTTCATGAAATATATAATTTTCTTCAGTAATTGATACCATTGAACCAGTAGGATGATTCTGATGATTTTTATTCAAAATCTCACTATTCTTCTCTACTATAAGTAATGAAGATTTGATATCAGAATATTTTAATTACCATCGTAACTAATATTACTTTTGTAGGGTTATGTGAAATGCATGAAATCATGTATATGTATTTTTAATCATATCAGCATCTGTAATCCCAATAGCATAGTACATTATCCATTTTATAATTCTATACATAGAAGAATTGGGATCACTGAACCTTTTAAAGTCTTGGAAGCTCAAATCATTCCATTCATCTTGGGTTTCTAGAAGAAAAACTTCTTTTTGATGAACATAAATATCATTAAAACTATTCTACAGCTTTCATGGAGTTATTTAAGTGAGTTATTCACATTTCAAATCCTCTTCGAGATGTATTCGGAGTAAGATCGCTACCTTTTCTTTATTTTGGAGGGGTTTTAAATTATTTTCATTAATTACTCCAATGAATTCCATTGATTCCAGATTAATTTTCACATCCATCATCCAAGTAATGTAATTACATCCAGTAATATCAATAGAAGTGAATTCATGTTTTGTGATATTTTACATGATGATAACTAGAAAAATATTAAAATCATGTTAATATTATCATTTAATATTATATATATATATCCCACCATAATCTAATAATGAATATTTCACATGGGGATTCGAAATAAATAAATAAATACATCGCCTAACTCATATAATTTTTTGTGTGTAATGATTTATTAATTATACTATCTAATTAGGAATAAATAAATAAATAAATTTAAACTGTCTGACCAGGGAAAACCGACCTTTATAGTGTTAATTTAAATAAACAACATAAACCATTCAATATGGTGGTAAATTTAAGATAAAAATAATAAATAATTTGAACCATCCAACCAAGTTGTGTGTCTAAAAATAAAAATATACCTTTCTCATTTTTGAGCATTCGTTCCGACAACATGTTGAGAAAAGGGAAATTGAAATGAGAGAAATTAGAATAACTTAGAAATATGAGTAGGAAAAGATGATGAATATCTTACTGATGATCCCATAACTTTTTTTTTCTATCGGTAGATCTGTATATTCTTAGGGGGGGGGGGGTTCACTTCCTTTTATAGGTAGTGAAACTGGAATTGGTAAGGGTGGACAGCCCACCATCCTTGAATGATGTAGCCATAATCAGCGGTTTCCTAACAAAATGGTATATTTTTTCATTGGGGTAGTCAGTTGTTGGATGTTTGATTAAAAAAACTAATTTCTTTATCAGGGAATTAATATACATCCTTCTCCACCAAATATACCCCACCATTATTTATCGGTCACCTGAATGACCTCTATCATGCTCTCCTCTTTGGGATCGCCTCCTCCAACGATTTTCCCTCACCACCGTTCCATGTTTCACCGCCACCATCAACGACTATCTTGGACAACCAACACATACCATGCTTCCACCCTTTCCAAACCGACATCCCAAAATTTTCACTACATGGTTTCAATATAGGATATATGAAGACACTGAAACACACGACCATAACATTTATTCCCACTATCCACTCAGGTGATCCTCTCAAGATAGGTGCTATCATCGGGCTCTTCTCCTGTGGACACTAGGTATGATAGATCCACTTCCATGGATAGGCTGACCTACTCCCCACCTCCTCTATTTTATACTATCCACCATCTCCCCAACCCCACTATCCAGAACCACATCATCCTATGAGACCCCATTCCCCAATCGGGAATCTTCTAGATTTTTGGTTGGACTTTCTGAACTGGAATAGGTTACAGTGGGTCTTACAAGCCAGCAAAACTCATCCACATGGCCTTCCCAGTCTAGAATATACCTTAATTGTTTCAACCTAGCCTAGAATGGGTATATAAGGGGATCTACATGCCAAATTGTTTTTAATATAACAAAAAATTAATTTATTAATTTCTAGATAAAAATTAAAAAAATGATTTTAATTTGATTATGTTATTTAATTTTGATTTATAATTAAACTAAATGAATAATTTAATTTTTAAATTATTAATCAAATAATTTATTTGAATTAAGTAAATAATTTCATTTTAATTAAAAAAATTAATTTAATTTATTTAAAATCTCACGTACATGATTTTATAGAATTTTAATTTTTATCACGATTTAAATTTAACTATAAATTAGTGTTCAGAATTGATTATTTGTCTGGTTTCATTTTATTTCATTTAATTATTTTTTACAACTACACGCAATATTTATAATAATTAATTATGTATTTTTTTATCTTCACATCAACTTATATATTTAAATTTGTATAAGGTATTACACATCCATGAGTGTTTCTTTATATAAATTGTGCTTCATGAGACCCACTTGCCTATGTGTGAGTATATTTTTTAATTTGATGATGAAGATGTAATATATGGATCATGGAAAGATGATGAAATATACAAGATAATAAGTGAACACATTGGACTGGGAGAAGATGTATCATGATTCAAGACCTAAATTAGATATGATACCCATGGGTCATGTTTGATCCGTTGAGTTTAAATGGATTAATCATTATTAGAAACTCAAGATCGGTTGGGTAGTTTTATTTTAATTATGCATTTATTATTATTTTATGCATTTTATTGATGGTGGGAAACATATAATATTATTAACAAAGAAAAAGAATAATGAAAAAATTAATGTTTCTTATGTTAATGCACGTTCAGTTGTGAGAGAGTCAATATACTAATTACATATTTCATATATAAATATATTAAATTCATAAAAAATAATAAAAATCCTCAATGAAATATTAATTTTCAAATGTCTTCATTAGTTTGAATTTTAACCCAACCAAGTGTACGAGGTTCTCTTCATCCCTATATAGGGTTCCTCCTACTACCTGGGAGTTATTATGTGAGTGATGAGTTAAATTAACTAAAAATGAATGAAAATTAGTCTCTATTTCTAGCATGTTTCATGTTTTGAGCCAAGTGTTGAGTAAATCATATTTCTGATTTTAGCAGGTGGTACTTCACTCAACAGATCATGGATCCACGCATTAATGAGATTATCTAGTTAAATTCCTAGCATAAACTCTTTGATTAATATAATATACATAGATTATAGATTACTAAGAGATATTTTATGGATCATTCAAACTATAATATTCAATAATCAGTTCATTATTTATTAAATACAGAGGGTTTGTAGAGTCTAATAAAATTATAATAGATATTTTATGTCTAAATTAATCAGTAATTTCTAATCATCAATCGAGATAAAAGTAGTTTTATGCTAGTTTATTTTGTAGAAAATAAAAATTTATACAAAAATTACTGTGATATAATATTAGAAAAATAAAATTTAAAATTAGAATGAGTTAACCAATGTAGTATTAGTGCTTATGAAATTTACTATGATATAGGAAATTCAAGGAGTTGGTATCCCCAATACATGTCATTCCACCTCAGGAAGAGGGGGTGAGAAAAATGTTTACAAGAGACTTATGTACGATTCGTATGATGGATATGTAATAATTTTATCATAAACGTCAGATATGATTTGTGGATACAACATTATGACATGGATGATTTCACATATTTTCTCATATTAGAGAGGATTGTGAGGATAATTTCTAGTGAGATATGAATGGGTGATGATCACCCTAAGTAATTGTAAATATAAAAGATAGAACATGATATTTCAAAATATATCGCTATCATATCTTTATCACCAAATTAATAAAGGTTAGATTTAGATTAAAAACCAACTAGTATGGAGAAAATTATTTGGTAACTTTTGAGGTATTTTCACAATGAAAATTTGAACATAAAAGAAGGTTTAATTTTTAGTTCTTACATTGAATAAGTTGAATGACATAAAAAAAGTCCAATACAAAGTGTGATGCAAAAGGAACCTCCCCAGCATCCTTCAATGAAAAGAGGGAAGGCATTATATTAGAGGTTACGTACAACACATTCAATTATGTAAATCTATGGAAGTTTCAATTCCATTAGTCGATTCAAAGAAGCAAGTGGTGGTGTATTCTTTAGTTATATTCATCAATGGTAACTACTATTTTTATTTTACAAATTTGGTTTTGAATACAGTATTCCTATCACATATGTGTATTTAAAAATAGTATCCATGTAAATTTAGAAATATTACTAGAAGTATGGTGTGTTTTACAAGCTGCCAAGAAAGGTTGGTTCCCAATTCAGTGGTGATAAGTACAAAGCTTCTAATTTCCAAGATTAATGAATCTAGCTGGACATTTTTTAAGTATTATCAGAACATTAATCACGCATTCCCTTTTCACAAAAATATACATTATTCCATTTCTAGAATGAATGTTTTGTATATTGTATTTTACTCAATGAAAACTTAAATAATACTTAAATAATTGGGAATAATTAATGAATATAAAAGTAAGACACTCATTCCCAGTTTTGGAAAGAAAAACACTTTGTAAAGTAAAACAAAACGTGGATGTCATTAATATACCCAGTATGGCATTTAGTCTTTTTGGAGGTAAACACCATAGGTATTATTGATGAATGTATATATATATATATAGTTTTTATAAATAAAACATTAAAAATACAGTTAATATATAAATATTTCAGAATTAGTTCAACTAGAGAGTGTGGACTATTTAAAGGTTAAGATAGTGAAAAATAAACTTTATAAGATTCATTATATATTTTTTTATATAATTTAAAAATGATGTATGGTATATGCATGGTCAGAAGATTTGAGTTTTTTATGGCCCTTGTAGCGATGAATATCTAGTTTAATAATTCATCAGTCAATTAAATGTACCATAGAGTAATTCCTAAACACATTGTAACTTATCCACATTAATTCTATATTGATAATAATGAGAGTCGATGATGAGTATTACATGTTAACATTGATCAATATAATGTACCATGGTGTAACTCCTTAACACATATATCCTTATACAAATCTGAGTCATTTTGTAGGTAAAGGAGCATTAATGTTGAGACATATATGCATTGTAGTGACATACATTTTTTTCGAGACATGATTCACCAATAGCAATGTAATCCCATTGTCGTATGCCAGCTATAATAAAAAATGGATATCATATGTGTTATAGCATGATGGAAATACATTATGTCAAAATAAAATGGGTGTTGATGTAATGTTTTAAGGATATAAACAAAATTTCATCAATAGATCCACAATGTAAATATAAATTAGTTATCCTTTATTTTTAAAAGGATATTACATAAACCAAAAATATAATATTGATAGTCATGTTATAGACTATATTTTTATAAAAGGCTGAATATCTATATTTGAGATAGTGGGAGAAATATCGAATTCAGCTTAGTCAATGTAAAATATTCATAAATAGTTGAAATAGGATCAAGTTCCACAACAACTTATGGAAAGACAATGTTCCATAGACATGTATTTTTTAAGATGGATAAAACCATGGTAAATGTTTTGTATTCACTATAGCCAGTGATACATTATTCATTTAGAATAATGAATCCTATAAGTTTTCAGTATACTAAAATTATCTAATATTGACATGATCAATTTTGATACAATAATAGATTCCATGTATCGAAGTAAAGGGGTTGTACAATTTTGAATACTCGAGTGATAATTCAAGTAGTATTATATATGGGTGGTAAAAGAGTGGTACTAATAAGGTTTTATTGGTAATGTCATGTAATTATTACTAAATTAATTAGAATTTTACATTTTCATTTATACATTTTATAATAATTATATTTGAGCATCAAATGTATAACCACCAACTATGGAAGTCCCCTCTACGAAAAAAATAAAAGTGGATGGTGACATCATTGGATTAATTTTACTAAAATCCACATTAGTATTAAAGTAAACAAATAGATCATAGAATATTTATTTGGAATGAATTTTTTACATATTTATTCAAGAGTTAAGTTAGAGTGCCATTCATTTCAATGTTAAATGTGTTTGGTAACATGTGGAATACTATTATTTGTCTTACATTTGGTTTAGAATAGGGTGGAATAAACTCTCCAAAAAATTATTTAAACTAGAAACATTTGTTCTAGGGAACAAGATCTAATAAGTTATATCCAATAGTTTCTTTGAACAATACATATACTAAAAATGAATTCAAAAAATACATGTTGGAACAATTCAAGAGATAATTATTACCAATGTCACATGAAATAAATCTATCCATAAATAAAAACATGGTAACAGGAGGAGATTAATGTTGTGAGTTAAATTCCACATGCTTTAGGGATGGATCAATCACTTATTCCATGATACGTACATGAAATGATATTTCCAAACTAAAATTTATGGTTGGAAAATATCAGATAAATCATGGTGAACTTCACGGGAATAAGTCTAAACTTTCGATGTGTACATGATGAAGTAAAAAAGATATACACCTAATAAGTACATAATAAAAGATATTAGTTATAAGTGGACACATACTAGAATTAATTTAGATTTATATAGTTTAATATCATATTTAGGATAATGTAATGATAAAGACAATATCATTCAAGATAGTGGTAGCAGTACATACAAATACATACTGTATTTTGGATTTTTAGATTGCCTAAGAAGAAGTGTAAAAATATGCAATGATTTATTCAAGTGGTTGGACTCACACATAGTAAGTAATGTTTTATCATAATATAAACTATATTAATTATTATATTATTAATAGAGAATATTAAAAATTGGGATTGTGGAATAAAGTAATTATGTAGGGGATATCATCTCTCGATAAGTCTTACTCAAGAATTTGATGTCAAAAATAGATGAATATCCCCATAGCTGATATGTGGGAGACGCATGAATAAATCAATAACTCAGTAGAAACATGGTATTTTACTATGTTATATAATAAGTATGGTTAAAATTTTTGATTTAGTGAAAGTGGTAGTGTTGAAATAGTGTGTTATCTAGACCCAACAAGAAAATTACTCTTTTATTACCATAGAATGTATATAATGATATATTTATTATGTAAAAATATCATTATAGTGCTAATATTTACATGTCCACTATTTAAATGTAAATTTCCATATAGTTTTCATCATAATTTTTTTATAGAATTAGCTAGGATATAATGAGAACCTTATGATACATTAACACTAATCATAATTATATATCATATGGTCTAGATACATAATACTGAATGGATAGATATAATGTCCAACTATCAAGTTCTAGGGGATCATAAGAATTGAGAATTCTTCCCATGAAGTTTTCACTTGGTGTTCTCTAGTATGTGAGATCACTAAGAAACACCGAATAATAGGAACACCACATGTTCTAGGTGTAATTTGTTATTCCTATCCATGAACATATGTATTGGACTCTTGAATTGAGATTATTATCAATATGTTACTTTTGATAGTGTACATTGATGGATGGAAAGATCCGTGACATTGAATTCATAGAAAGGTATCTTTTGTTGGGTGTTTCAATAGTTGTATGACATTGGTTGAATAATCCAGATAGAATTTTTCACTTTCTAGTTAAGGTTGTGATATCTGAGGCCTAGTTGATGGTGATGATAGTAAATTTATAATTACAATTACAAGGTAGTCAACGGAAAGTCTGTACAGTTAGATCGACAAATAATAACTCAATAATTGATTATAATAGATGTTGTGCAACATGATTTATGAGATTTAATGAGACAAAGAGATTGTATTACATAGTGAATGTTCATAGGAAAAATTTTATTGGTATAACTATCCTTACCTCTTTTGAGGACTATATGGGTTTCTAGAATCTGCTATTGGTTTGTGAATTATAATAACTTCTATCGAGATAGGGGCCTAGAGGGTCCCACGGAATAGTTTATTCAATATTCTTCCTTATTCATGTGAATATATATATAGGACATGGTGGCCCCACCATAGTTTCTGAGCATTTTACATGTTTTAATGATCACTAAATAAAAAAAATATTATTATTAAAGGATTAAAAAATTATGTTTAATTACATTATGAAATGTATTCACAAGGTATTAAGTGAATACGTGGGAAAATGTTATGCGAATGAATATTATTTTAATAAAAAAGGTTCATTAAATATTGATGGAATTACAAGTTAGGATACTGACATGAATTCATCATGTAATATATTTTTTTATATATTAAAATCATGTGATAAAATATTATGGATTTTTATGTACCAGTTAGTTACTCAAAATATTTCATTTAATTATAATGTAGAAAGAGATGGATCTATATGGGACGGGGAACCCTTTCCATGTATTTGAGAGTCCCAATATATTTCCATAAGTGAGAGACTAATTCCATATTTATTCATTCCAACAGATTGATATCATCTCTCTCCTCTCACTTTTCAGAGAGTTAAATTTGTAATTTGATTATTTGAGCCAAGAAAACATTTACATATTGAAGGGATGTTATTGAGGGATCATTGTGGCTTTGAAAGAATCATCAAAGCTCCAGGGTAGCAACAGATATTTGAAAATTGGTATATGCACGAATTTTTGAAGTGTGTGTAGATGACTGAAAGGGTTCTTACTCATATCCTCCGAGTAAAGATCTGTAGTGATAAGATGCAATAAAACACACCCTTGATTTTAATGAGGTAATTGTTTATTTAATTTATATTCTTGGAAATATATACATGAGATCCTAAAACCATTATTGGGTATCAGATCACTGGATATGATGAATTTTCATTACTCCATTAGTGAAATGTTTTAAATCCCTATTCGACCATATTTAGTTGTGTGCCCTGGTACCAACACTTATAACCCATGTATTTTATTAAGAATTGGTTATTTGTGTGGATTTAATATATTCCTTGTATTTTCGTTCTCTTTGGTACTCAAAACATCTGAAATAATTTCTATACTAAAATATTTCATTATTCTTCATTTGGTCCAAATTTTTCCCATACCATATCCATATTATTTATTTTTTTGAGAAAATTTTTTCTAATAAATTTATAATTTATTATGGTCAATTTATAATAACATTTTAATTCTATTAAAATAGTTAAGAGTAATATTTTTAATGTGTTCTCAGAATGTATTTTCTTTACTTTCATTACAAAAGTTTGAAAAGAATATCTTTATAAATATATTTGGCAAGAATTGTTTCTCCCAATGCCATCACCATTACTCATTATTTATATTCATTATATGTTATGATAGTTTTTTATAAATTAAAATATATTCACATTACTATATGATTTTTTCAAAATAAGCAGAAATTATTTTCCTTATAGTTTTGATAATAGATTTTGGTCCAGTTATTTATATTTTTATCATACAATTTATATTCTATTACTTAAGAAAAGATTGTTTTCAAGATTTATGAATTATAAAATATTTTAAAAATAATGTTTCAAAATTATTCTATAAATAATATTAAATAGTATTAATAGGAATTCAAAACTTTATGTTTTCCAAATTATTTTAAGAGTCCATAAAATTTTTTTTTAAGGTTATTCCTTTTTTTCCCTCTACTTATTAAATGGATTGTATTTATAAGAAAAATCTATTTTTTGTTAAATTAGGGGTCTCCATTAATCTTCCACTGATTTTTATTTTATCCCTTAATTGGTATAAATAGATTATTATTAATTAACTCTCTTCCTTCCAATTATGTTCTGCATCACTCTCTATCCCCCATATGACTTTAGTTTTCTCCATTATGTCCTCGTAATTTATTATCATGGATATATTATACAACATTTAAAGTATTGTCTAAGAAAAATAATCTATATTATTTATGTTTTAAATTTTATATCATAAAAAAATTAGATTGGATGGTGTTTATCTTGAATGATAGTATAATTATAGACTGGAATGATATTGGTAAACTTTATATTCCTTAATTATACATGGATGAGTATTGATTTCCAAAAGAATATTGATTATGTACTGGGAATCATTTTTAATATTTTATCCCAATAAAAATGAATATTTGTTATCATGTAATATTAATAATTTATTGTATAGTTAATTAATCATTTTCATATGATGATAGTATTAAAAATGTTCAAGTGACGGGTTTTCCTTATAATTATTTATCCCCTCAATGCATAGGGTATGTATCAAGAGGAAAACTTGAATGAGTGTCAGTAGGTTTACATTATCTCATATAGTAATAATTTCTTATTTGTGGTTTATTCAGTAAGGATTATATGATTGATAATGTCTTATCTAGGGCCTTAATGATATCGATGGGATTATTAATAATGATATTATCTAAGTAATTCATGGGTAAATTTTTTAAAATTATGCATTTAATAACATCAAAAATAGTTATTTATGTTTATATGATTATTTAAATTATTATGTTATCTATGGATATATTTTATGCTCATGTTATTGATTATATGAAACATATATTGATTACTTACTCTTCTATATTACTCAGATTTTTATTCTCTATAATATCTTACACTATATGCTTCCATTACAGAGAATTTGAGCTCACCCTTATTTTTTCAGCTTCCCTAAGTTATGGTGATGATAAAGTTGTGTGATATGTATAGAAATGTATTATATGTGGATAATGTTTTTGGAAATATTGAATGCATGATATGGAAATGGAAAATCTGGGTATAATGGGAATAATGTCCACTAGATGGGAAAGAAATGAGTTTTTTAAGTAAAGGGTTTCCTTAATTATCTAACTCTATGACCCTAAAAGTCCATGAGTATATAATTTAGTCAATATTTAATATAGATATTGTAATAATATATAATTAAATTTGTATCACTTCAATTGGTATCAAGTGCAGTATGTAAAAAATATTTTTTAGCACCATATTCGAGTGTAAGGGACTGAGGCATCACACGGTGGGTCTGGTGGTCTATTTTTTCAACTTGGTAATTGATATATATTATAGGGTACCTAAATAATTCCTAGGAAGAAATAAAATAATAATTTTAATTTTAGTTTCTTTAAAACAATAATTTTTCCCATTCTAACTAAAGTCTCATGAATTGGCCCTTATTTCTCATATATGTGGCTTCTTGGGGGCTCTTATTTAATGCCCATACATATAATATGTATCCTTAATTTAAACTATGCTGAATAATGGGTAATTGGCCACTCTCACCCACCCATAGAAATGTAAGGATATGGATGACCAATAATATATTTTTTATTCATTTTTCCTCTGAAAACAAGTGTAACATAGTTTCTTTTAATCTATGGGCTTGATGAATCATTATATTTCATTGAATTTTTCTATCCCAGTTAATATGATAATTACCATATTTTATATCATGTTATTTATGTGATTCAATACCTCAATTCCACCTTTTATGTCATAAATTTTTTGATACCTAATTTTATTATGATTCTATTTTGGTAATGACAATAATGTGGTGGCTTAGTATAATTTATAAGAACTGTAGAAGAATTTTTACAATAAATTTTATCAATTTGGTTGGTGAACCTACTCCACCTCTCATACAATTAATGGTTGGGGTTAAAAATGAAATATAACCATGTTAATATTAATTTAAAAAAAGTCATCTAATAATATTTTCATAACTTGTTTTTAATGAAAAACAGACATATCCTCTACTGATTTATCTATAATTTCATGTCTAATTTATTAATTTTTCATGCTCCCCATTTATTCATGTAAGATATACTTTAGGTAATTATTTTTATAAAAAATTAATTATGAAACTGAAATATTTTCACATTTATGTAATTTTTTTCAATCTAACATTCTTAGATTTATTTTTTTAGTTTTTCAGTTATAGTATAATACAATGAATTTTGGAACATATTGTTGAATCCAATTTAATAATTCATATAAGTATATTATAAAATAATGTTGTATGCTATGTTCTTCCATAAAATTTCCTTAGAGGCAACTAAAGTTTAAAATATTTTATAGGAAGTGTATGATATTGAAATTAACTAAATTTTATAAACCCCACACCATAACTCAAAATAGGAAGGGTAACACACTTGTTAATAAATTTAACTATATTATACCCATTACATTTAATGAGAGGGGTGTTACACTCTAACACTCTATATTTTTCATCATAAATCAAAGTTTAATCCTAACAAAGAAATGGAATGTGTATGACATCATGCTAAAGGAAATTTAGTATTTTCACTAAGATTTAATTTGATAGACATATTGAATAATTATGATGGGTCTATATCAATACATCAAGATTTGTTTTCTTAGTTAAATACTCACGATTCTTAGATGGGTTTCAACCCACAATGAAAATTTTTCTTCTTTAAAAAATATATATTTTCTTATACTTGGATATTTCTAGGTTTAAATTTACAAAGATCATGGAATTTTTTTTTTATTTATATAGTCATTACACAATCAATAGATAGTTATAAGTAAAAGAATAACCAAAAAACATGTATATAATTTAGGGTTTGTATCCCTAATAGGTAATGTCCATGGATATAGCCAGCTTATAGCCATGGAACATATACTCGTGGATATTGGTGAATTTTTTCAAGGTCATTCCAAAAAAGAATTTTCCCCCCTGTTGAAGTGGTAATATAGTAATGGGAAAATGGTTTATATCTATCGGAATCACAATGATCATTTGAAGTCACGGGTATAGAGTCATGTGGCTATAAACCCCTCCCAGAAGACATGTATCCACAATCATAGTTGGCATATAACTATAGGACCCTCTAAGAAGCTCTGTATCCATAAGTTTAATTAGTCCACAACTATTGTATTAAAAAAGTAACCCATGTTACAAGGAGCATAATTTTCCTTGAATTTAGTCCCCTCCCATAACCCCTATAAGCAAGGAAATATGCACCTGGGCTATAGTATTATACTTAAAATTTATTATATATGTATATATAAGCCTATTTCTATACTATTTTAAAAATTAATGTATTAGAATATGGGGTTCAATGGACCCTGTGAGTCCCATGTACAAATACCACCAATTATAATTTTTCATACAAGTCCTTAAATATATAAGGATCCAAATATAAAAATAATAGATATTTCCCGTAACATTGGGGAAGAATATATATAGAATATTTATTGTATATTTGGTTCAAAAACCTTTAATTTTATATTATCTAGACCCATATATATATAACCATATTCATACATATAAAAAACTTAAATGATTTACTACTGAATAAAAAAGGTTTTGGGGGACCATCAAGTGGAATTAGTTCATAACCTTGGGATGATATTATTTTTCAAAATACCGAATAGCCATGTTTAACTGAATGTGTCAATAGTTTGGTCTAGTTGGGCCATGGTCCATGTTGGACCATCCATAGACATGGTTCTTGCTCATAGATATATAAAAAATAATGTGGTTATGATGTATATAACTATAGACTCTACATTCATGGCTATAATTTATTTTTATACTTGTTTTATATTGTTTATTCAAAGGTGTAGACATTATTGTTTTTGGGTGAATAGTTGGTGAATGATTATGTGCCACCATGAAAATTAAAAATACATGGTCAAGTAGGAATTATTTGATTTAACCTCACATAAATAAATCCCATTAAAAGGGAATCATGTGATTAGTGAACCGTTTGGAGTAATCATGAACCGTAATCATATATTGGTGATTAGTAGAAACCCTATGATTTAATCTCATATATGGTATTTTTATTTATAAATTATTTATTGTTTAGCCTGTAGTTAGGTGTAAGTTCACAACCTAATGAAACTTATAGATATTTTTAGTGGTTATCACACATTTTTCACATGGTTAAGAGTAAATGTGTATTTTAATCATGAAGAGTGAATAGATCGAATGAAATGATTATTTCAATATTAAATTATGGTCACTACTATAATTTTTATCTTTCGAGACGGTGGACTTATAACAGCCGCCATTTGGCGTCCGCCAATACTATCAATAGTGGCCGCCAAATGGTGACTGCTGCATTTTAATACACCCAGTGCCCTAATGTTTCCCTCCCCGACCCAAAACCCACCCCTCCCCGACCCCCTGACCCCGACCCCCGGCGACCCCACCCCCTTGCCTCTGCGCAATGCCACCTGCATCCCCGACGACCCCCACTGCCTTGCCTCTATGCTGCGTCCCTCGCTACCTCGACACCTCTGCGACCCAGCAACCCCCACCACCTGCCTCTGCGCTGCACCTTCGGATAGTCCCGCTGCCGTCGTCCCCTCCCAGCCCCACTGAATCCCTCTGGCAAGTCATCACATCCTGCCTCCGTTGGACCCTCCTGGTCCATCGTGCCCCGCTCTGTAGAACCCTCCCATGCTTTGTCCAACAATTCCTCCCCTTCCGAGTCCGGCCATTAAACCCCTATCATCAAGTCGTTGCGCCGTCATGGATCAACAATCGAGTCACACCCCATTACCCATGGTCGATTCCTCTGTAGGTAATGTTTTTTATCCTTCAAATTAGCATTGAAGTCATTGGTTTTTAAATTTTAATGATATTTCTTTTTTTAGAATTTAAATAATTTATTTCACTTTTGATTTCTATTAAACATAGATATGGATAAGAGATGGATTGATATGAAAGATAGGTTTTCGGCTGAATATTATGAGGGGATTAAGAAATTTATGGATTTTACCAATATATTTCCATGTGATATTATTATTTGTCCATGCAAAAAATGTGAAAATAGATATCTCTTCAAACTAGATAGTGTTAGAGAATTTTTTTTGAATGGGTTTTTGAAAAATTATATGACATGAACATGTCACAGAGAAGATTCTGTTTCATGTCATCGCTCAGAAAGTATTAATATGAATGTTGATTAGAGAAAATTTGATCCAATGAACATAATTCTCAATTATATGATGCATCAGTTTCAACCTGAAGACATTAATGTCATAAATGAAGATGTTGGATCGAGTAATCCCCATTCTTCTGCAGATGGAGAAGAATTGAAATTCATTGAAATTATTGAGTATTTGCGTACTAAATTATATTCTGGATGCACTAAATTTTGTACACTATCATTCATCATTGAATTGTTACACCTGAAGGCCTTGACCCAGTGGTCAGACACCTCATTTGACATGTTGTTGGTATTGTTGAAGAAAGTACTCCCTGCTGGAGCGAAGATTCCAGAGTCATTATATCAAGCTCGCAAGTTAACCGATGATCTTGGTTTTACATATGATACAATTGATGTGTGTCGCAATAATTGTATGTTGTTCAGAAAAGAGAATGCACAATTAAATATTTGTATTGTTTTCTATACATCCAGGTGGAAGACTAATGAGATTAATCAAGGTAGTCAAATTTTTCCTAGGAGAGTATTGAATCAAGGGAAATACGTTTCCGCTAAACAGATGTGTTATTTCCCAATGAAACTGAGACTAAAGAGATTCTTATTTTCCGCTAAAATTGCTAAATTGATGACTTGGAATTCAGAGATAAAGAAAGAGGTTGATAAATTAACTCACCCGACAGATTCTTTGGCATGGAAAGAGTTTTATCAAAGACATCCAGACTTTTCCCGAGATGATCGTAATATTCGACTGGGTTTGGTAGCATATGGTTTTAACCTATTTAGGTCCATGATTGGTGTGACACATAGTATGTGGATAGTGGTGTTGGTTCCATACAACATTCTCCCATGGGTATGTATGAAGCAACCTTTTTTTTAATGTCAATTATAATTGATGGACCGAGAGGACATGGAGATAAAATCGATATTTATATGCAACTATTGATTGATGAGATACATGAATTTTGGGCCAATTATGCAATGAATTTTGACTCGGAAGCTAATGAAATGTTTTGACTTCCGAACGCTTTGTTATAGACAATTAATGATTTCCCAGCGTATGCTAACTTATTAGGTTAGAGCACAAAAAAAGAATTTTCTTTCCCTTGTTGTAATAAAAGTAAGAAATCTATATGGCTTAAGCACTGTAGAAAGTGGGAATATCTTGGTCACAGAAGCTTTCTTCCTCCATTGTGTAGGTTTAGAAAAGACCGTGTATCGTTTGATGGAAATTGAATGTATGACCCATCACAACAAATATTGTCTGGGGTTGAAATTTGTGTACAACATGATCAAGAAAACATCCGTACAATGAATGATTTTCAAGATTTATTGGTTCCTTCATTTCCTTCTATTCCTACTGCAAATAGACATCACAGTCATAATTAGAAGAAATGGATTTTTTTTTTAAATTTACTTATTAAAAATATAATATTTTAATACATAATTTGGATGCGATGCACATTTAAATAAATGTACGTGATAATATAATGTGCACCATTTTAGGCGTCAAGGGGAAATCAAAGGACAATGCTAATTCTCGATGTGATTTGAATGAAATGGGATTGAGAAAACCTTTACATTTACATCTGGGTGAAGGTAATCGGGCATTCATGCCTGCTGCATAGTACACAATGAGTAAAAAAGAGAAACAAACATTTCTATCAATTTTGAAGACTGTTAAGGTGCCAGATGGTTATTGATCTAATATTTCGAAGCATGTGAATATGAAGATCATGACATTACGGGGGTTGAAAAGTCACGATAATCATATTCCACTTCAACAGTTAATTCCTATAGAAATTCGTGATTGCTTACCTACCCAGGTTGTTGAGACATTGATGGGAGTTTCTTATTTTTTTGGACAACTCTATTCTAGGAATCATCACATGAGTGATTTGAAAAATCTACAGGATGAGATTGTACATGCACTATGTCACCTAGAAAAACAATTTCCACCATCTTTTTTGATTTTATGGTTCACTTGACCGTGCATTTAACTGGTGAAGTCATTTTTGGCGGTCCCGTGCAATTCAGATGGATGTATCCAATAGAGTGATACTTAAATACATTGAAACAATATGTACCCCACAAAGCTCGTCCGAAAGCCTCAATTTCCAAGGGATATTTAATGGATGAGTGTAATAATTTTTGTGCTTCATATATTGATGAGGTTGAAACAAAGATAGATAAAACCTCCCAGAATGACGATGGTCTAATTGGAGAAGGAATAACACTTGATATGCGGAACGATGAGTGGGTTCAAGCTCATCGATATGTGTTGTTCAACACACCATCAGTTATTCCATTGATACAGTAAGTTTCATAATTGATGTGTATTTTGAAACTATATTTATTTTATTCCTTACCTTATATTTTTTTGTGATTTAGGATGCATATCTCTGAATTGGAATGTTAAAGGCCCCATGCAACTGACTATCATATCCAAAAACATCATTTCAACAAATTTCAAGAGTGGTTCAAGACTCATGTACATATAATAGATTTACTATTTTTATAGTGAAAATTAGTTGTATTTTCACAATACTTTATCCATTAAACTATATATGTGAAATTTGAAGATTCAAAAGTTACGTGATTTAACCCATCATGTGAATGAAGAACTCAACCAACTAGCTGATGGTCCATTTATTTCAGCTTGTTGCTACAATTCATTGGATGCTAACGAATTCTGATTTCATATTAGCGATGTTAACATGAAGCGAGCCACACAAAATAGTGGTGTTGGTTGTTCTTTTGTTGGGGCAGGTTATTATTATGGATTTCTGATAGATATTATTGAGGTTATTTATAGTCACGGATTAAAACAAATATTGTTAAGGTGTGATTGGGTTGATCCGGTTCGTGGAACAAAAGTTGATAAATTCCAATTTACATTAGTAAACTTTAACAATATGCTATATAAAGATGATCGAGTAAGCAATGAGCCCTTCATACCGACAGCGTAGGAAGAACAAGTTTACTTTGTCAGAATTGATTCTGATTGGAATGTTGTGGTGAAAATGTCTAGAAGAGGGTTTTTTCTGATTGACCAAGAGGAACCTGAAATTGTTGCATTTCCTGATCAAACACTTCACCAAACAAAAATAGTTGTATGAGATGTCGATATACAACGGGCCCAATAGACAGTTGAAGGAGATACAATAGACTTTCATGATTAGCGAAAATTGTAATTATATCCCCAGCTATTATTTGTAAAAATATTTATGAGTTAATATGTATAAAAATTTCTTGATTTAACTATAATTTTTTTAATGTAGGTATGTCATATGGTGGTCATAGTGGTTCACCTAATGTTGTTGGTATATATGTTTTCATTTTACTAAATTAATTGATTGTAAATTTCTATGTATATTTCCCTAACTGTTTATAATCATTAATTTATATTGTAATTGAATTATGAATTTATGTTTATCAGAATCTAGTGTGTCTTCTAGTAGATGCAGGGGTCCTGGTAGAGGGGTTCGATCCAGGAAATTTAGAGCCCGATTGGATGTGTTATTTGATGACACATTTCATCCAGTCCGAGAAGGTGCTACTGTATTGAGTCGTTAGTTTGGGAATATGATACGAGACTCACACAGATTCCCTCTGACGACTTGTGAATGGAGTTCATTCCCCCAGGATAAGATGGACAGATTATGTAGTGAGGTTTAGGTAAATTCAATATTTAATTTTTCATGATATTGTTATATTATTGTCCCATCTACTGACAATTTTTTAACAGGATAATTTGACATCCTATTTAGATGAGTTTCAGGCTGTATGTATGTCCAAATTCCGAAAATTATGGAAGGATTACAAGTCAAGGGTGAAGAGAGATCACTAGACACCATTTGCGGGTGTTCCATACATTCTACAGTGAGTCCCTCCAGGAATTCTTCCTATACAGTGGTAGGATTTTGTTGTGTTTTGGTCGAGTGAGGTGTAGATGGTAAGATTTATTACTTATAATCTATGAATGACTAATTTTACAAATTTCTATTAAGTAAATACATTTAATGTAGACCGAGTCTGCTCGTCATTCACATAATCGGGTGATGCAGGAAATGCCTTCCAGACTTGGCACTCGACATGTGTCACATCTCAAACATGATGTAAGTTTAGAATTGACAATTCATTCATATTTTAAAAATATTGTAGTATAACATGGTGAACCCCTTTATTATAGTTACACCAATGTAGAGAGCCGATCGATCAGATATCCATATGGGTGAGGAGTCGTAGGGCGGGTGATCCCGATGTTGCCGGTGTTATAGTAAGCAAATTATTTACTAATAAATGTATTTTTATTTTATATAAATTATTCATATTTGTTCATTGATTCATTATATGCTACAAGATCAGTTTGAAGCTCAGTTAGAAGAGTATCTAGAGGTGAAACGTCGTAGTACTGTGCATAAAGATGAAATATTTCACCGTGTCATGGGGCAGGACGGTCATGGTAATTCTTTGACTTATGGCGGTGGTGTCCCACGACGTGCAGTTGTTAGAGAAGATGCGATGGGTTCAGGTCTAGATTCAGGGATGCACACACAGACTGAGATAGATGTTTCCATGCAGGATATTCCGGTCAATATAGATGTGCAGTTTTAGTAGTTACGTGCAGAGTATGAGGAGTGGATGTCACAGATGTCATCACGTATCGATGAAATAACGACCAAACAAGTGGCGCCACAGGTAAAAAAGAAAAAAAACCATACTCAGATTGACTTTTATTGACATGTTTAAGATACATAATATTGATATATATTGTAGGCTCCAAATACCGCTGGTGGACATCGAAGTGATATTGGTGATCTAGATGAGGATGAACCCCATGCATGAGGTAATTTCATTTGTGTTGATGAATTATCTAGAAATTTTTATATCCTTGATGAATATAATCTTACATTTTTAACTAGAGTAGTTGGTTTTAGTATATTTGGATGACATCTTTGTGCACCCCAAGACTGATGATGATCATACCCAATATCTTGATATCAACCATATTACACTTATAGAGCATCGACTTTATGCCAAGCTACATATATGTCACTTTTGTATTGATTAGGTATAGTTATTGGAACTAATAATCTCAGAGGAAGGTGTGTCAGTGGATGGAGAGAAACTTCAGGTAGTTGTTTCTTGGTAGAATCCCAATAACTCTTTTGATATCTGTAGCTTTCTAGGGTGAGTGAATTGTGATGTGGTCGGACAGACGACAAGTCAATCGGAGGTGTCGTGTTCCCGCGGTGACCGAAAATGCACTTATGGTGTCATAAACGGCCAAAACAGGGGTTTAACGGTCAAATTCATAGATGATGACATAGGATTGAACTGAAATCATAGGGAAACAATCAAATCTTTATTTTTGATGTGTATGAGGAGACGACACATCCATTGGACTTGCGGTTTGCGTGGTACGGCTCAATATGCGTTTTTTAAGTGTTGGTCGCGCTACATAAATGCGCGTGTGTGTGTGTGTGTGGGGGGGGGGGGGGTCCAAAACAAAATAACAACGTAATAATAGCCTAAAATCAGACGAAAAAAATGGATGAGTGAATTGTGAAGTGGTCGGGAAGACAACACGTCAATCAGAGGTGTCGTGTGTCTGCGATGACCAAGAACGCAGTTCTGGTGTCATTAACGGTCAAAACGGACGTTTAACGGTCAAATTCATAGCTCACGACATCAGATTGACATGAAATAATAGGGGAAACAGTCTAATTATTATTTTTGTTGTGTACGAGGAGAAGGCACATCAATCGTACATGCTGTTTTCGTGGTATGGCTCAATATGTGTTTTTTAAGCGTTGGGCGCGCTTCATAGACGCGCATGGGGGGGGGGGGGGGTGTCCAAATTGGCCGAACGACGTCAGAATGGCCTAAAATCAGACAAAAACAACGGATTAGTGAATTTTGAAGTGGTCGGGTAGATGGAACGTCAATCGGAGGTGACGTGTGCCCGCGGTGACCAAGAACGCAGCTCTGGTGTCATAAATGGCCAAAACGGGCGTTTAATGGTCAAATTAATAATGGAAGACATAAAATTGACTTGAAATAACAAGTAAACAATCTAATTATTATTCTTCATGTGTAGGAGGAGACGACACATCAATTGGACATGCGGTTTGTGCTGTACGCCTCAATATGCGTTTTTAAGTGTTGGACGAGCTTCATAAACGCGCGTGGGGGGATCCAAACCGGCCGAATGATGTCGGAATGGCTTGAAATCTGACGAAAACAACAAGTGAGTGAATTGTGAAGTGTTAGGGTAGACAGAACGTCAATCATAGGTGTCTTGTGCCCTCAATGACCGGGAACGTAGTTCTGGTGTCATAAATAGCCAAAACGGGCGTTTAACGATCAAATTCATAGCGGACAACATCATATTGACCTTAAATCATAGTGAAACAATTTAATTATTATTCGTGATGTGTAATAGGAGACATAACATCAATCAGATGTGTGTTTTGTGCGGTGTGTCTCAATATGCATTTTTTAATTATTGTGCGCGCTTCATAAACGCGCATGGGGGGGGGGGGGGGGGGGGGGTCAAAACCGGCCGATCGACATTAGAATGGCCTGAAATCAGACAAAAACAATATTAGAGTTAATTTTGAAGTGGTCGGGAAGAAATCACGTCAATCGGAGGTGTCGTGTGTCCGCGGTGACCGAGAACGTACTTCTGGTGTCATAAACGGCCAAAATAGGCATTTAACGATCAAATTCATAGTGCACGACATCAGATTGACATAAAATCACAGGTAAACAATATAATTATTATTTTTGATGTGTATGAGGAGACGATATGTAAATCGGACATGTGGTTTTCACCGTACGACTCAATATGTGTTTTTTAAGTTTTGGGTGCGCTTCATAAACGCGCATGGGGGGGGGGGGGTCCAAACTGTCCGAATGATGTCACAATGGACTGAAATCAGACGAAAATAATGGGTGTGTGAATTGTGAAGTGTTCGGGTAGATGGCACATCAATCAGAGCTGTCGTGTGCCCGCGGTGAATGAAAACGCACTTCTGGTGTCATAAACGGTCAAAACAGGCGTTTAACGGTCAAATTCATCGTGGACGACATCTGATTGACCTAAAATCACAGAGAACCAATCTAATTATTATTCGTGATGTTTACAAGGAGACTTCATGCCAATCAGACTTATGGTTTGTGTGATATGACTCAATATGTGTTTTTTAAGTGTTGGGCGTGCTTCATAAATGCGCGTTGGGGGGGGGGGGGTCCAAATCAGCTGAACGATGTTGGAATGGTATGAAATCAGACAAAAACAACGGGTGAGTGAATTTTGAAGTGGTCTGGTAGAGGGCACGTCAATCAGAGGTGTCGTGTGAGCGTAGTGATCGAGAACGCAGTACTGGTGTCATAAACGGCCAAAACGGGCGTTTAACGGTCAAATTCATAGCGGATGACATCTGATTGACCTGAAATCATAGGGAAAAAATATAATTACTATTCATGATGTGTAAGAGGAGACAGAACGTGAATCAGCCGTGCTGTTTGCGTGGTACGACTCAATATGCATTTTGTAAGTGTTGGGTGCACTTCAGAAACGCGCAGGGGGGGGGTCCAAACCAGCCGAACGAAGTTGGAATGGCCTAAAATCAGACGAAAACAATGGGTGAGTGAAGTTTTAAGTGTTTGGGTTGACGACACATCAATCAGAGGTGTCGTGTGCCCGCGGTGACCAAGAACACACTTCTGGTGTCATTAATGGCCAAAACGGGCGTTTAATGGTCAAATTCATAGAGAACGTCATCATACTAACATGAGATCACAAGGAAAAAATCTAATTATTATCCGTGATGTGTAATAGGAGATTACACATCAATCATACGTGCGATTTTCATGGTACGACTCAATATGCGTTTTTTAAGTGTTGGGCGCGCTTCATAAACGCGCGTGGGGGGTCTAAACTGGACAAACAATATCGGAATGACCTAAAAGAAGACTACAACAATGGGTGAGTGAATTGTGAAGTGTTCGGTCAGACGGCACGCCATTCGTAGGTTTTGTGTGCCCGCAGTGACTGAGAACGCAGTTCTGGTGTCATAAACGGCCAAAACTTGCGTTTAACGGTCAAATTCATAGTGAACGACATCAAATTGACCTGAAATCATAGGAAAAAAAATATAATTATTATTTTTGATGTGTAAGAGGAGACTACACATCAATCAGACATGTGTTTTGTGTGGTACGACTCAATATGCGTTTTTTAAGTGCTGAGCGCATTTCAGAAACGCGCGTGGGGGGTTTAAATCAGTTGAACGAAGTCTAAATGGCCTAAAATCAGATACCAACAATGGGAGAGTAAATTGTGAAGTTTTTGGGCAGATGGCACATCAATTGGAGGTTCCGTGTGCCCGTGGTGACCGAGAATGCACTTCTGGTGTCATTAGCGGCCAAAACGGGCGTTTAATAGTCAAATTCATAGAGAACAACATCGGATTGACCTTAAATCACAGGGAAACAATCTAATTATTATTCATGATGTGTACGAGGATACAACACGTCAATCGGACATGCATTTTGCGCGGTACAGTTCAATATGCGTTTTTAAGTGTTGGACGCGCTTCAAAAACATGCATGGGGGGGGGGGGGGGGTCCAAAACGGCCGAACGATGTTAGAATGGCTTGAAATCAGACAAAAACAATGGGTGAGTGATTTTTGAAGTTTTCGAGAAGACGGAATGTCAATTAGAGGTGCCTTGTGCCCACGATGACTGAGGACGTAGTTCTGGTGTCATAAACGGCCAAAATGGGTGTTTAATGATCAAATTCATAGCGAATGACTTCGGATTGACCTGAAATTAAAGTTCAACAATCTAATTATTATTCATGAAATGTAAGAGGAGACTACACATAAATCAGATGTGTGGTTTGCACGGTACATCTCAATAAGTGTTTATTAAGTGTTGGGCGCGCTTCATAAACGGACGTGGGGGGTCCAAATAAGCCTAACGACATCAGAATGGACTGAAATCATACGAAAATAATGGTTGAGTGAATTGTGAAGTGGTTGGGCAGACAACACGTCAATCAAAGGTGTTGTGTGCTCGCGGTGACTGGGAACGCAGTTCTGGTGTCATAAACGACCAAAACGGGCATTTAACGGTCAAATTCATAGAGAATGACATCATATTGACCTGAAATCACAGGGAAATAATCTAATTATTATTCGTGATGTGTATGAGGTGACAACACATCAATAAAAAGTGAGGTTTGCATGGTATGACTCAATATTCATTTTTTAAGTGTTGGGCGCGCTTCATAAACACGATTAGGGGTATCTAAACCGGCCGAACGACGTCAAAATGGACTGAAATTAGATGAAAACAATAGGTGAGTGAATTGTGAAGTGTTCAGGTAGACGACACATTTATTGAAGGTGTTGTGTGACTACGGTGACCGAGAATGTACTTCTGGTGTCATAAACGGCCAAATGCATAGCGAACGACATCGGATTGACCTGAAATCACAGGGAAACAATCTAATTAGAACCATAGAATTAACTATTTTAAAATTTTAAAACTGTAATCGAAATTATGATTATATTTTTAAAATCAAATACTTTCGATCTTTTATAGTAATTTTGAATTGAAATATGTTAATTTGTTTCAATTTTTTTATAGGTTTTATTCGGTACTAATTTTGTTATCAAAATTTTTTATGCTGTTATATTTGATGATTGATGTGGATCTAGGAAGATGAAAGATGAGATTTATGTGGGTATATTTTATTGTAGTATTTATATTTTAAAAAAAAAAAATTAAAAACCCACAGCGGCCGCCATTAGGCGGCCGCTGTGGGTGATTCCAGCGCCACCTGCAGCGGCCGCTGTTTGGCAGCCACTGTTGCCCATTATAGCTTTCCTTCAGTATCTGTGAAATGGCGGTCACTGATAGCAACAACGACGGGCCAAAAGTGGCCACCATTTGGAAGAAACTAGGCGTCCACTATAGACCTTTAGCGACGACTTTTGGTGGCCGCTAAAGGTCATGATTGTACTAGTGGGTTTCCCAAACCATGTGAGATATCCAAATCAAAATTTTATGAAATCACATAGTTTCCCTTACTGGGATTTAATCATTTTTCACCCATATTTTCTTCATAATCATTTATTTCAAGAAAAGTGATCCCAAGTAACCTATATTTTTTCTTAAAAATTAGAATTTTTTATTCCATCTCTATTATTCATACATGTATTATTACGAAATACTAAAATTTATTCTTCATATATTCACCTTATCCATTATACTATATTTTTCTAAACCAAATATGCTCATTTTTACCTAGGGTCTAGATTTTAATTAATTTAACTATGGAATTTTTGTGATTAAGGTTAGTAATGGTGTTCAAACTGATTATTGGTCACTTTTAAGGTGGATATACCCTAATAAAAACAAATTAATTTATTTGCGGTAAGATGATCCATGAATATTCCATTAAATATAAATCCATGATTTCTCTCTTATTTTAAATCAACATTATTAATGTTTTGAAAGTAATTGTATTAATATATAATAATATATTATCAAGTGGTCTTAGGAAAACCTTGATTTATAATTAGCATAAAATATATTCCATGAGTTTTAATACATAAAATTGGTTTTCAATAATGTAATGAAACTTAACTAGGTTCTATGATTTGATATAATTTTTTTATAATTAACATTGTGTTTTAATAATTCTTTATATCCTCGGTTCTACCTTGATATGTTTTGGATTATTTTATACCCTTGAAGCAAACAATTTGATATTATTTATGTAAAGGATAAAATTGATAATTATGTTCTTAGTTGAGGGGTTTAACTTAGATAGATAATCATATTATTATATGATTTCTACTGATAAAATCTAGGCAGAGACACAATTTCTGGGGTACTGTAGTACTACTATAGCAGAGACTATAACAGTACTGTAGAGGGAACTGTATAGTACTGTAGCAGGTACAGTAGCGGGAACTGTAGAAGGCACCGTTTGACACTGTACCAGCTGGGAATTTGCCCTCGTTTGGGCCTTTGGGCCACTGATTTGGTCCCCGAGTGCTTCAAGGACTTCGGGCCACCCAAGCCTTCAGGCCAGTAAGGCCTTCAGGCCACCTCAAGGCCTTCGGGCCACCTTAAGTGTAGATGAAAACAAGACAAACAACAAATAACAAGCACTATAGGAGGATGAGCAAGGAGCTTTCACCACAACAGAATCTACACTGATTGCAAGAATGAGAGGGCATGTCACCTACCATCAGGACAAGCCTGTGCATGCACTTGATATCCTAGCCGAACAGCCATGAGAAGGTGGAGAGTTACTTTCACGTTGAAGATGCTGGGAAGGAGCAGTTCCAAGTAGTTATCCTGGGTTGTATGTAATGTTTGAAGCCCACAGGCAATGAATTCCTCTAAGGCCTATGATCCATGCAATGCTTACGCCTACGGGCCTTGTAAGGGTTTCAACTCACCCCTTAAAAGGTGGATTATTATAATAAATAAAAAAATGAAGGCCTTCGGGCCATTGGATGGATTGCAGGTGAAGGTTTGTTATTATTGATGTTAATCTTGGACACTACTATGAAATACACTTAATGATTGTGAATTCCATTTTTTGTTATGGGAATCCATGGGTGGGAATATAGGAAACATAGGTATAATTAATATAAAAGATTTTTTTTCTACTATGTCTAATGGAACTATGTATTACTATGTTCTACTTAGGAGATTTGTTCTCTCAGTTGGGGAAGGTAGGGAAAAAATAAGTGTTCACATAGTGAAATAAAATATGCTTCTAATTATATGGATTTAGTTTTTTATTTTCAATGATTGTCTATAGATCTTATAGTCACTCCCATTATGATTTAAATTTTACCATTCTTATGATAGATTGTTGATGGTTATTTTATATCACTCACGTATTTTTCTTGTAGTGATTATTATTTTAGTAGTTATTATTAGATATGTTTTTATTTACAAAGAATAAATATACCTCACATATATTTTGTTTATTAAAATTAAAATGGTTTATTAAATCTTATCAAATTTATTTTATCATTCACTAACTTGGGTATTTAAAAATTATGCTATGAAATTCATTCCCATATATAAAATCCCATCATTTCTGGAATAGTTTTAGTGAATTTTCATATTAAACTTTTAACATGTTTTCTATGAGATTAATGAGTTAATTTGATTATATATTTTTTCTTCTTTTATATAAAAATAAAATGTTACATTAAATAGTTATATTTAAAACTTATATAAAATGGATTTACATTTAACAGTTATGTATGAGGATTCTGGAGGCTACATATTGGGAATTTTATGATCATGCCTATCATATATTATATGTTTAGTACATGTTACGATTGGGAGGAGAATATGGTCAATGGATAACATGGTTCAAGTATTTTGTATATGGAAGGTTAATTTTTTTACTTGTCACATGGTGGTGGATTCTACTGGTAGTTATGGTAAATTATTTATATTTCTAGGACCTATACATCTTGTGTATCAAGTAACTTCATCTTTCTTGCTTTAGTTAATTTTTTATCATTATCCAGTTCATGTATTTAATTATTATGCTATTTTATTTATTGATTTCATGATGTATTTTTGTTCCAACTTATTGTTAGGAATGTTATGATTATATTGTACTTCTAGTTTTGGTTTCATAACAATCTAAAATTACTTATTCATACACATGGAACTTCAACATATGGGGTGGTCATGCTAGACTTCTAGATGGGAGTTCATTGTATACAATTATTTTTATTGAGAAAAATTTCCCATTAGTTTATATTTTAATTCTATAATGCTATTTCTAGCCCATGTAATTTAGAAATGTTCCTCAGGTCGTCACACAAGTTGACTCAAGTGATGCATCCTGTTGATCTATGTTGTGTTATTTTAAAACCGTATTCAAGATAGGTTACTATTTTGGTAAATTCGATAGATATGAGATAAGATAATCAATGCTTGAGATGTATGTATGATTAAGTGTATAAAAACACTACTTTTTTGTTAAACCTTGAGTTTCAAATGGTGTTCAGGATGATTATCTCTCAAACTCAATATTTTTTTATGATTATTTTCCTGATTGTTAGCCATTATTTGAATATTTAAATTTATATAACGATTTATGAGATAATTTGAGAAAAAAAGGAAGAAAACTAGGGTCAAAAGATTGTTTTATATGGACTATAAAACTATGTGTCTACTACGAAACATGTTTTTGGTAACTACTAATAAACATTTCATGGTTAGATCATGGTTTTAAACACTATCGGGATAAACGATACACAAATTTAAATTTTGTAAATTTTCAAATTTTGATATAATTCCTTTCGAAAATGTTTTTATTCTTTAGAATTTATGAAATCCATGTTTCTATTAAATATTTTGTAGTTAATAATTGAAAAAAATACCCAACATTGATCTTTATTTAAAGATTTAATGAAATTATTTCTTTAGATCTTATATTCGCAAATTATATGAAAATTTTATTTGTCTTCTTTTATTTTAATTATTGTATTTTAGTAATAAAATTATATGTTTTAATTTTAAATGAAAATTAATTTATTAATTATAAACATATTGTCATACATTTTATACTTGTTCTATGGAATATGGACCCCAAATTTTAATCTTAAAAGTGGACATATATTCAATAATGGACTTGTCCAAACTGAATTGAATTCACCAAAGATATATGAAAATAAAATTTTCATCTCGGATTTTAAAGTGATGAAGATTTGAAATCTATTAATGTAATCTATTTATAGTATTTCATTCCAATATATGGATATATGGTTCATGTGTAAAATCATGAAAAGGTTGTGAAATTGGGTGGAATGTTTTATATGGATGTCTACATGATCCCTTCATTTCATTTGAAACTCTAGAACACATGTACTCTAATTATTATAAATTTACATAGATTTAATGGGTTTATTTTGGGTTTAATAGGGTATATTCAAAGATAGTAGTCTTTTTACACTTATCAAATCATTTGTAAGAAACAAGTCTTGTAGTGATGATCGATATTAAGAAGTTTCCCATCCCATTTTTGACATCATGTTACTTTACATTTAATATTTTAATTTCACATCCACTTCATTAAAAATTATTCATTATTATATTAATCTATCTTTATTTTACTTTTTACATAAATTTAATAATATAGATGAAATTGTTTTATACCCTTTTAATCATTTTCTTATACATATTACCTTTATGATGAAAAATCCATCAATGAGAGAGTTTATAATTTTGTGATTTATATTATCCATATCTCTTTTATTAGTCATTATCATGAAATTAACATAATATAATTTCTTAAAATATTATTTGTGAAATTTTGTTTATATGAATAAATCACTCATTCAATTCACATCAATCATGTAAGGCTAAGTTTGTGTGATTTGTGAGAGAAAAAAATTAATTGAAAAATCTAATCAACATGGGGTCAATTTTTAGGGTTCAAATATAAATCAAAAAAATAAAATAACACATATATAAATAGTTTATATACACACCAAATTTTCTACTAACAATATGTTTGCTTCAAAAAAACTGTCAAAGTATTGAATGACAAATTAAACCTAGCATTCATCCATTCAAATCATTGTTGTCATGTTTTGTTTTTTAGGGTTCATAGGTTGAAAATATTATATTTTCATAATTGAATGTATTTATATAAAAGGTATTATGAATATTAAATAATTATTTTTATATTTAATTCATTATAAATATTCCTATTTTTTGAAGTATTTTTTCAGGATTTCCTTTTTTTATTCGAGTATCAATCCAAAAAAACCCACATATATTTTTTAACACATTCATTTATTTTCATTATTTATTTAAAATTATTTAGTGATGTCTTATTCAAATAATTATTAATAGAATTTTTTAAGACATCCTATGTTCTACACTTAGTAATAATCCGATATATTTTTATAGCACATGCAATAATGCTCATGAAATTTGCATCATTGTCTGGGAGACAAGGTTTTTCTTCAACCATATTTATGTATTTTTTTCTTTTCATTTTTCTTCAGTTTATTTTCTTATTTTTATTATCAATAAATTTTTATATTTATTTAATTCACTTTATTTATATATTTTTCTTTTAAAATTTACCCCATTTTTTTAGAAAATCACTAAAAAACTCTTCTCACCATGTTATGAAAATTATTTTATTTATTGCTTTTGAAATTCAATTTTTTCTATTTTTTGGGATAATTTTTTCATTAATACTATTTTTTTCTTATTTTGATATTATGATTCCTCGTAAAACTTAAAAATTTAACTTTATAATGAGTTACTTGGATCATTCTTAATTAAACTACACTCTCTTGGAAGAGCATGAACCATTGTTTGGTCTTATTTACCAATAATATATACAACCCTAAAATGATATATTTATAAAGGAGGAAGAGTGAATTTCAAAAGAAATGTCAATGAATGATTCTAATTGAATTATTTATGTTTGATGTTATGAAATACCATCATTATTAAAATAAGTATAATATGAACCTAAACCAATAATTATTGGTATATTATTTGAGATGTGGAGAGAACAATAAGATAAATTGCCTAACATTAACATTCAATTAACAGAACTGAAGTACCAAATATTTAATAATATAACATCTATCCAACATTACATATGGGGAATGGAGAATCAAAAATAATAACTAATTAAAGATAAAGGAGAATAATATTGTTTCTTGTTTTCTATGATAATTTTTTGGAGTTAAATGAATGTTTTAATACGAAATTATCACTATATTCCCTTCCCAAAAAAGTAATTCTCATAATAATTTATTTTAAGAACATGATATAATAGGTAAATAATATATGGAATAATTAACATATCATGACACATACTAATTTGAATTTCATATTTTAAAATAGAAATTATTCTTTATTCTTCTAAAATTTAAAGTTATATAGATATATTGGTTATTTTAGGTGAAACAATTTAGACCCAAAAATGTGTGGTGAATTTTAAATAGATAATTAAGGAAACCTCATTACGGTTTAGTGAGGATAATGATAAATTTGGTATAAAAATTAGAATATCATGAGTAAATAATTATTTATAGAATATTGATTTAAGAGTTAATTTATGGAACAAAAAATCAATACTCATTGGACTATGAGTTTATTCAGGATAATGGAGAAGATGATGAATCATACATTCTCTTTCTACAACCATTAAAATAATTTTACCTTATTGATGTTATGGAGATATAGTTCACTATATGTGGTAACCTCTATAAAAATATGAAATTTTAAAGGATAATTAAGGATAAAAAGATGTGGTTGTTCAAAATAATGAATCCATATTACCTTTAGATTGTTGATGATTTTTTAAAAAAATCTATTTGTAAAAATATTAATGAAATGATTTTTGTGAAAAAAACATATTACATTTATTCTTTTTATCTTTCTATATTTTTTAGAGTATGTTTAATATTTTATTTCTTCTACAAGAAGGTATGTAGTGATATTGATAAATAGTACATGATTTTTCTGATTAATTGACTTAAATATGTACATCAGGTTATCCCTATTTCACTTAAAGATGAAAATGTATGGGTGGATGAGATGGTTTGGGGTCAGGAATGAAATACTTCGACGGTGACAAAGTAGTCTATCCTTTTTATTTTGTGAAAGATGTTCTATAGTCAAGTATTTTTTAACGGGTTATGATTTTATTTCCCCCAAAGGAACATTGTTTCAAAAATAGTTGATTTCAAGGGGTTTAATGGTTTTAAATCATTGAAGTTGGGCACAAGGTCTTCTTACAGTCTTCAAAAATTTTATTTGTGGAGTCAGAAACATCCAATGACTATCTTATCCAAGAATCATGGGCCTACATTCCAAATTCAAGTGCTCATTGGGTTATTTGAACAACAACACTTGAGAACTCCCATTGGTCATGAGGATGGTAAGTCGGTTTCATCACACCCTTTTGGGGGGAACAATACCTATTTCAGGACTCTCTTATAGATTTAAGTCATGTTCATGTGTTCATGAATCCTTGGTTTATTCCCAATCATGTGTCTTCTTATTACCCCATGGTATGATCGGTCACAAATACACATGGTTTTTGAATCATCTATATGTATTTGAGGTTCTCCATCAATGTCACCCCTTTTATGGATAGATCAAATATTACCCATCCATTTACTAAAATAACGCAGATTTGAGCCACATGATGAGGCTCTTTGGAGCTTATCAACATCCAGGGGGGATAAGAATTGGTTTGACATTGGGATCGAACCCGTAAGATAGGTTTCCTAAGTATCTTTGTGGGGACAATCAAAACCCATGTAGCTCAGTTCCAGTTAACTTGATACATCACCTTTAAAGTTGTGTGACAAGGACCCAACCATGTAGTTTAATGTAATGTAGAAAGGGTCCCTAGGTTGATGGTTCCTAGTCAATATTTGATATGGGACTTATACCAAGGCGGCCTAAGCTACCTAGAAGAGATGTGGTATCCCTAGTGGGGGAATGATCTTACTGGGGATATGATCCAATAAGGGTGGGGATGGAAGAGACATGTAAGGGATATTCCACCCTCGATTAGCAGGTGACCCTATCAGGAATATGGCCAGGGTAGTATTTGGGTGACTTAGGTGTCAAGTTTGGACCTCAAAGAGGCTTCCTACATATCCTTGTTTGTTGGGAATCAAATGCCATATAATTTGGTTTTATTGGGACTTAAAACCATCAAGGAATACCATTAAAATGGGGAGGGAGTGTCTTATGATACCAGGGTTACACATGGGAGCTACTCATTTGCAATTAATATGATTGGGGCTCATACTTTATAGGAGGCACACTTGATTTTTGGTTTTGAATAACATCTCTTTGGAATACCCATTAAAGAGGATATGATATGGGATTATACTATATGGGATATGCATGATATGATTTGGGATCACATAGATGTCATTATTTACACCAACCACTTAGCCCATGTGAGTCATGCTCGGTGTGAGAAATAAGAGGAGGTAGTGGATCTGAAGATCGCACATCAAGCTCCGTGCATTGTGGGATGTTTCAAGTGCCCATGGATAGAGAGATGGACTTTTAATGTGCCTATTTCCACTCTTATTTTTATATCTAGGATATTCATGTTGGGATATATACCTAGATATTTCGAAGGATTAAGTGAGGAGGATAAAGAGTGACACCTCCTACAAGAAAGGCTAGGGGCTTACCTTAGGTGGAGTGCCCCAGATTTGGTTCCATTGAGAAGGGAAAGATGTTCAACACTAGACCTCATCAAAGGGATAGGAATAAGGACTCTTTTAATCCTTAGAATGTGGAGGATCTTGTTAGTTTCCAATGGATAGATCCTGAGTTACCATATTAATGTAAACATAGATACATTCTGGGGGTTCTTCTTACTGTGGGGATTACCCACGTGACTCTGCCTACCATGGGTATATAAACTAAAAAGGGAACACTTATACACCCAATGGTCTCATCATATATATATGGTGGCTTTGGTAGAGTCCTTTTCCTGAGGATGTTGGACTGGATCATGGAGGGTTCAGGGGTAATGATATGACTGAAGGAATGGTTGGATCATGAGAGTCAAACACCCTAAGATACCCCATTCTACGTAGCATGTTCTTGCATGGTATGGGGTTCCCACTACATAACATGTTGTTATATAGGTAAGGGGCCATCCATATACCATGGTGGTATGAAGTAATGGGTTTGATCCATGTAGTATTTTTCTACATGGAGCTAGGTTTCATCCACATAGCATGATGCTATGTGGGGTAGAGTTTCATACGTGTAGCAATTTTATACACAGTTATGGATTCCACCTACAAGGATCTTTGCTATGTGTGATGACTGATTGAAAAGGGACCACTGGATCTACACCAAACAAGAAGAGTATTCACAAAGGATGTGGGATTCATGGTCTACCAATTATATTATTTTTTCCTCATTAATATTGTGCTGAGAGTTTTACCTATGATGAATTATCGAAGGAGTATCTCTTTTATGGAGATCTCGATCGATCCCTTTACTTACACTCCAACCCATGAATTGATCTATCCATATTCCCATATCCCCTTAGGTTCTATTTATAGAGAAATAGAGGAACTGGATACCGGTGTAGTCGATCATCCATGGTAGTCTATAGGCATCTTTTTCAGAATCCCATGAATCACTTAGTCGGTAGGTGGTCATTGTGGATTCTGAAATCCCTACATGGATTCTCAAATGACATCATTTATTTTTGAAGAGATAGTGAAACCACATTTACCCATAAACAAGTTAGTATGGGTGAAATCATTTGTGGGAGTGGACATCACCACCCCTTTTCACAAATAACACTACATCATTCATGGGGGCCACTGGATCCACCCCTAAGGTGGACTGTTTCCATTTGTGGGGCTTTCACAGGGTGATGAACCACCATGTGGAGAGGTGGTCCATAAAGGGAGTTGTCCTTCAGGTAATTCCTTACATTTTAGTTTTATACCTTCTCAGAATATATATTTTTTAACTCCTTATTTGATTTTCTTTTCTTCCTTTTTTAAATCGATTAAAGGGTCTTCTTTTCAATGACAAATTTTTAGGACCCAACAAATTCCCCCCATCGAAATGAGTTCTGATCAGGATGAAGAGGAGGATATTGCGATGTAGAAAGCAGTCCAAATTTAACTTGGCGTTCAGTACACCGGTGGACCTGTAAGAGGGGACCACACCAATATATAGGGGGACCATGTCATCTATTTTTACACCAAGCATTTTGAAACATTTACCACTCTAGAAAATCTATTATTGTGTATGATTTCACAGAATTTTCTCCTTTACTAATGTGTTCCCAAACATTTTTGGAACTTTTCACCCACAAACTAAAAAGATTTCAACCACAAAGGATGAGCTCTGTCTTCTATGTGGTTTGTTCTGCAAACTATTTCTTCACTTTCCAATGTTTTGCGGTCCATCATTTCATGGAATGATGGTTCGTGGGATGATATCATCCACAAATCATCTACATAAAGATTGATATTTGAGTCCTTTATTTTTTTTGAATCTAACTATTACTGATCCATTGCAAGAATTATAATGGACTTCCCTATCACTTTAATAAATGCGACTCGAAGAAGAGTAGATTTGGTCAAGAATTTTGAAGATGATATCTGGTCTTGTGTTATCCATAAGAAGCGTACTTTGAAAGATCTCTATTCAGGAGAACATATTCCCTACTCACTGTCTAGTTAATTTCCAATATATAACTTCAGACTCCAAGATGATGCTCCTCTACCACTGTTTGACTAGTACATATTTGCTGTTCATCTTGAAAATGTCTTGGGGGGTGCAATAGAGAAAATGTTTCTTCCATGAGAGAGATCATATCTGATTTCTTACAAGAATAAGTGTTCATCCTGGGTTCCTCCATGTGGATGGAAAATAATTTATATAGCCATAATACATCCTTGGATTCTGTCATCCATGATTATCCATACATTTCAAACATGCATGAGGTAATCCTAATGGAGGGTGGATACCCAAATGTGATCTATAGTCTGGAGGTTGCTTCACTAATGAATGTTAATGGGCATCCTAGGTACACCAAAACTACCTGGAAAATAGTTGGAGGTTAACTTACACCAAGAATCATGGGTTTCACAATTTTCAATTTAGTCACTGTGTGAGATACTACCTAATATAATTAGATGTCAGTTTTCAAGTACTAACACCTCAAACTTGTTTCTTGGGGAAGTGGTAATTAACTTGTGGGATATCTACTAGCTAGGAGGACTTCCCATCCTTGTTAATATGTATGATGAATTCTTACTGTAATAAAATACATGGGAGAATGAGGAACATGTATCTCCCATAGTGAATGATTTTATGGTCACAGTTGAAAGATTTATTGGTCAACCCCTCCATGCTCACTCCCTCATTCCATTTTAAGATTGGATAAAGTAGTTATTATAGGTTAATAGAATGAGACTAAAAGATCCTTGTAGATGAACGCATCCGACCAGAAAATCACGATGCATTATTATATCATATTATGTTTCCCTTGAGGTAGGACAATACACCACATGGGGATATGAGGTTCAATCAGACATATCATATGATCTTAGATTAGTGGTTTTATTTTACATGTTCTTTAGTGGATGGATTTTCCCCTCCCTCAACATCTGTACCATTGTCAGAGTTTTCACCTTGATGATGGAAGCAACATTATCACAAATTCAACCTATCAATTTATCTATCCCCACCATATCATATAATTATGAATTATTGGGTTAAATATAGGAAGGAACATCTCTACATCATATTACCACACAACTTCAATTATTGTATGGTGGGATGACAGAGCATTTAACTTTCTATAAGTATCATCATACTCCCATGGTTACTCATTTTGATTTCCATTCATCCCAACTAAAAACTACTTCAATTAGTCCTAAATATTTGGGAATCGATACAATTATTTAATTGTTGAGTGATTTTTATAGATTTGATTTTGAAAATCATTATGAACCTAATGGAGTAGTGGAAGAAGATAGAAGTGGCTCTTCAGAAGAAAGTTACTATATCATTATGATTCAAGATAGAATCTTAACCACTTGTATAGATAGAGTAATAATTATTGAACCTTATATCCCTTATAGGTTTCAAGTAAATTTGGATGCTTGTAGAAAATTTCACTTTTCCTAGTTACTTAGGTTAAGTGGGAATATCACCTAGCAATCCTTCGCTAATTATGGCTGATGATGATGCATGAATATTCCAGTATGAAAGTCCTTATCACCCTCAAAATGAATTCAACCTAATTATTATGGGAGTATTCTAAAATATGGGTGAATTTATATAATAATATAGTATTATCATGTTTGCTTGACGAGTTCAGTGACCATTGACTGCTTCTAATCCCATGCTAGTTGGGCCATTTTCCTCCATTATTACTGTAAGAAGATGTATTGTTAACCATTTCATATGTTTGGAAGGGAATTCATTTGCACATCCTATCTCTAGGAAGAGTGAATTAGACCCAATATCATTGACTAACATAGTATGTGGTATTGCTGAGGAAGACCTAAGTGGGACGTCACCAGGAATCCCTAAAATTTCATTAAACCCCATATTCATAGATTCAGATATTGAACCACCTATAGATAGGGATGGTTCTATTTCTTGGGTAAATAAACCTAGGAAGACTCCATTTATGTGGATTATAATTATGGATTATATACCTATTACGGTGGAGGAGAAAATGATGATTATGATGCTATTAGAGAACATAAATATGTTTGAATATAGTAATGGTATCAAATATATACTATCGTCATAACAAATTCCCTAGATTAATTCTCTGATGAGGAGGAAACAATTCAGTGATTCCTAATTAATTTGGGATCAGGTGGATTTAACTATCGATATGAGCACATCCTTGTATACTAAATCATCAAAGCTCGAGAGAATCAGGAAATTCATGAAGTCAACCTTATTTATTTCAATGCCTCCCATCATCAAACATAGGGCATTCAGGATACTACTGAGGAGTTGCGCCACTGCGTGGATGAGGAAGAAAATTCTTACGACTAAATTTTTTCCGAAATAAAAGAGTTGTAGAGTTCTAGGCTCATGTGGCCAATATGAAGGCATAACATGAATAAAAAATGGCTAATTTAATGCCATTAAACAGAAAGGATGATATCTTAGGGACATTGTTAAACAAGTGCTTTAATTTGTAGAAGATAAAACTTAATAGAGGGATACTTCATGACAAACCAATGATGGACCAAGTCATAAGGTGGTTAATTTTATAGCCCATGCAAGAAAGGATTTATTGTAATCATTTTAGTTCATTCTGTGTCACCCTTACATTTTTTTCAATAACATCAGAGAGAGGATCCAGGGTGTAGATGCTCCTACATTCATACATAATAGAATAGAAACATTACTTCTCTCTATTTAATATCCGTTTATCTTTTCCAATAATTTCAATGAATTATAGTTGATCAAACTGTAATGATTACTCCCATTAGATATCAATATGAATCATGATTGGGGATAATTAAATTATCATGATCAAATCATGATCTAATTTTAACCTAAGTTGAGGGAATCAATGATCATAATTTAACTATTGATAGATCAGTATAGAAATCCCTACAAATTTTGTGTCTTTTCCGTTATTACCCTAATTCTTTCTTAAACCAAATTTAGTGTGGCCTTAGTGGGTATAACATGAATTTTTAATTAGACTCCCTTTATGGGTTTTTGACATAACAAGATTTTGTGTGTCTTATGTTTCTTAAGTTTATTGATATTTTTCCTAAACCATGAAATGCATAGATCTAGAGAGATAGTACTCAACTTTTTCCTAGGGTATACTTTTGGGTTTTTATCCTAGAGTGTTTTGTGTATCTTTTCATGGGATGTTTAGAGTCTTGAAAACCAGGAATAACGTTAATTTTATTTTATGTTGAACAACTTTGACCATGAATTGTGGGGTGAGAGCACCAATTAGGAATCATCAACCGAGGATGTCCTAATATTTTTTAGACAGGAATGTGGGATTTTTCTTGACCCTAACTCTGTGGTTTTTGGAGATAGGGTGGTATATGGGGGATAAAAATGTAGGAAAATACTATATTGAGGATTAATATTTCTCTATTTGATAGGACCCTTTTTGTGGGAAACCTATTCAATTCCACCCGGGCATATTGTGCATAATCAGAAGGTGTTCTTAGGACACTAACTACCCATTTCCAATGGATATGTATTTTTATAGAAATTTGGATATTTCATTATTTTTATTCAAGACCAAATTGGGTGGTTTTTTTTATGGAATGAGGTCTAAATATAATAGGGGCATCTACATCGACTTTAGATGAGAAACCACTCCCACACGAATTTGACTTGTGTAAAGGTGGGAGGAAGGATAGTGTAGTTTATTGTCATGAAATCAGGACATTGGTGGTGAAGTTTAATTTCTAATATCTAGGACTATAATAATTTAACCCGATGATCTGATGAAAAGTGTAAACGATTCTTCCTTTTCATGGTAATCCGACTAGAAATGTTCTATCATATTTGGGCATGAAGGGGATGAAAGGGTGTAAACTATAATTTGGGGGATTTTTGAATTCATGGAGTGAGATGGGAAATAAAAATCATAGGGGTGAATGGAGGGAGGGAAATAATCTCATAAGGATGCATTTTCCTTTGGTTGATAGGACTTTTTGAGGTAATCTTATGCAGAGTCACTGGGGCATATTGTGTATAGTCAAACAAAGGTGTCCTCAGGAGACAGAAATTCAATTTTCAATAGCCAAGGATGGTTAAAATGATTTGGACATTTCCGAACACAGAGTGTGGAATGTGAAATGGTAGGGCCTAAACATGAAATTGGGATTTCAAGCTATAATTTCTTAGGAATAGGTAGAGACAATATCCATGTACAGGTGTGTGGGCATTCCCTATGCAGGTCAGACCGATTCCTATGGAAGGAGGGGGATTTTTTGTTTATAGATAGACCCGAGATATCGTATTCTAGTGTCACTAAATATCACATGAGAATAAGAATAAATTCATATATAGTTCTTGAAATTATACTCTCTTCATAGGTTTGTTCCTTATATAAGAAGGGGGTATTATTGCTATATTGTTTTGGGGCTCATACCAGGATAACATAGAATAAGAATCACTATATATCTGGTTCGAATGAGAATCAAGCTAGATGTAGTTATTAGGGTAACTTTAAGTTTAATTTCATATGGTTAGGAATTTGGAAAATGTAGTTTAATTTCTTGAGGTGCGGACAATGGAAACAATGTTTAGTGTCAATTTTTGGGGAAAAATTATCATATATATCATGGGTGATTAAAGGAAAATTGGGTATGGATATTCTTACATTCTCTATAATTGAGGGGTAGGAAAGTGTAAACAATGGATCCAAGAACTCTCAGACCAAGGGAAATTATATGGGGTATGGAATCCATTGGGGCATACAGAGGTAGGGAAATCTTATCCTGAGGATGAATTTACCTTTGTTGACTTGTATTTTTTGTGGGAATCTTATGAAGATCCACTAGGTAATATTGTACATAGTCAAAAAAAGGTGTCCTTTGGACACTAACCTTCCATTTTCGATGTCCATGGGGGTTTATGAAGATCCGAGACTGCCCGGGCCACAAATTTTGATGGATAGAAAGGGTATGTTTGTGTACGTAATAAATATTTAGATCACTATTGTCCATGAGAAGGGATATCCCCTACATAGATCCTACTCACTCATAGGGGGATATTTCAAAATATTTGACATATCATTGAATAGGGGAATAGAATTCATGATCTCCAAGACAAACATACATACATAGTTATGTACATTTTTTATTTCTTTGTTTTGTGGATGAGACTGGTTAAAGGGGACTAGTTTTCACTATGTATCTCATTGAAATGAGAATCAATCCATATGTAGTTCTGGATATCCCATAATGTTTGATGTCATGCGGTAAGGGAAAAAATGAACCATTGTGAATGAGGGGACATGACGTCGCTGATTGTTTCTAGGGCATGAAACGAGTCATGTGGTTCTTAAAAATATTCCCATTGTTTGTTTGATCTGTGTGCAAGGAGTGGGGGATATTTTTGGGTTGTAGCTAGACCCAAGATTGGAGATCCAGGAATCACTACGTATCTTGTGATAATAGGAACCAATCCAAATGTATTTCTTGGGGTACCTTATAGTTGTAGTGTTGTGCGGTTAGGACATAGGGTCCCCAACGTGAAGAGGAAAACCCTAATGTGCCTTTTAAGGTTATTCCACCAAGACCAAATTTTCTAGATTGATCTATTGTGGACCTATAGGGAAGCCCCTACTAAGGTCCCTAAGCCCACATGAGCTATGCATGGTGTGAGAAAAAATGCGTGGAAAAAGATTAATCCCCCATCTAGGGAAGACAAAACCAAGGATACACTATAAAATATCAGACTATTTGCGACGAGACCCCGTCGCAAATACCCCATCACAGAAAATAGTTTTGAAAATAGTATTTTTGGCCAGGGTCCATCACAAAAAATACTATTTATGATGGTAAATTATCCCATCACAAACAGTTTCCCTAAATTTTTAAAAACCCTATTGCGACGGGCCCTTCGCAAATAACTTATAATATTAACAATAATAAAATAATATTAATTAACAATAATATTATTAAAATAATAATAATTATAATAATATAATAATAATAATAATAATAAAAATTAATATTAATAATGTTATTGTTAATAAAATTAGTAATAATAATTAGAGAATTATAAAAAAATATAAAATAACCAAACAATTCAATATTCAAAAAAATTTATAAAAAATAAGAATAAAAACTGAATGATAATAAAAAATAATAATTTTAATAAAATAAAAAATAAAAAAATAAAAAAAAATAAAAAAATAAAGTAATAAATAAACAAAAATTAAATAAATAATAAAATAATTAAAAATAATAATTTCACAACAATATAAAAAGCATATTATATGGAAATATAAATATATAATATTAAAAAAACAACATTCCAATGTTTTATCATAAAATGTAAATACATCACTTAGGGAGATGGTCATCTGGAGGAGGTGGAGGAGCTGGATGAAATGGTGGTGGGGAATCTATCCCTAAACCATAAGTCAGACATCACATGTACTCCATTATCTACACCTATTACTACTATTGCCACCAATACATCTTCTCCTACTGCTACTACTGCCGACGAAGCTCTTCTTTCTTTCTACTCGTACTCTCTATAAGCTCACTCGAAGATTTCAGTTACTCCTAACGTTGTCCAGTAGATGATAATGAATCTCCATGAGCTCCTCTCGATCTATATGCCACCATCATAGTGGTACAATAATAATATCCTGGCATCAATCGAGAGATGATACTAACAAATCAGCCTCTCTCGATGGTGTATTGGGTCACCTGTATCCATGCTGCCTCAAAAAATCTTGGTGAGCTAGTTTGATCATTGGTCTCGGCCAAACTCTCAGTATGTGTTTGAGATGTCATGACCTCATATGAATCATTCGATTGCAATTTAAAATTAAAATAGGTAAAATATTATTTGCAGTTAATTTTGATACATAAAATGAAATTATAATGACCATAATCTGATGCTAACAATCACCTCTAATCTCTCTAGTGATAGGATCAATGTACATCATCCAATAAACATCAAACTCCATAATATTGGGCTATTCAACTACCTATATTAATATAAAATAAATAGTTTACATTTAAAGTTATTTAAATTAATTAAAAAGATGCTTACTATATATTTCCTATGTGTACTGAATATACAACTACCAGTACGATGTGTCACCTATTGTCCCCCTCGGTTCTTCCAACCTACTGATGATCTCCTCTTAAAATGGCCTCCCAACCAGTGTGAACATAATCCATCATGAAACTGAGATTAAATGTATTCAGGTCTGTGGGCTCAACAAGACTAATCCAACATTATGACTCCTACTAACCTCATTTTTTGTCCTCAAATTTTTCAAAAACTGGCAACAAAAATCTCACATACAACACTCCATTCCCTGCCAGATAAATTCATGTATGATCTCATCAATGGGATACCATAAAACCTATAAAAAATTAATAATATTAATTTATTAATTAAATAAATTTAAAAATAAATGTAATCTATTTACAAACCAGATAATGATTGAAAATGAAATGTTAAACATCTAGGGGAATCTGATACCATATAACCTTTTCTGTAGAAAAACAATTCACAATATAGGACTGCCCTATCTAATAGCTATATGCGAAAATATATGAAAAAAGAACAATCGATCAAAAAATTAGTATATAAATAAATTGATGATAATTAATGAAAATTAACTAAAATATATAGGTAAAAAGACCTCTTCATGGATGGATCGAAGACAAGATGTGGGTGTCACACAGAGATATTGCCAGGAATCATCAATTGCCTAAGACCACACCCCCTCTAAGTCTTCCTAGAACCCCTAGTAATCTGAGGGTCATAATATCCAACATCATTCTTATCATTAGGTAGACCACCCTCATCACACTCACAAAATAGATACAAGACCATCTGAAACACAAAATAAATATTGTTAGCAAACAGTTGAAAACAACCATTATATATAGATATATATTATTTATGATTATAACCAGCATTTATCTATGTGAATCTTCATCTTCATCCACATGTTCATATCTGACGGTGTCAAAATCTTCATATTCCTCGTCCGCATAATCAATTTCCATAGGAGTTTCAGTTTTATCATCTCTTGTAATTTCAAATTCATTTGTTACATCATTAACACCATCATCCCCATCTACCTTTAACTGTGTGGTGTCATCATCGATATTCATGTATCTTTATGAAATAGATGTATTTGGAGTATTTTCTTAAAAAACTTTCTATTCCATTCAATTCAATGGAACAATATTCAAAATATTTATATATTTTAATTCCATTTACTTTACTAGAATAAATTGATTATTACTATATTTCAATTTCTTTCACTTTTACGGAAACACATTTACTAATTATATCTAATAATTACTATTTATTACTATATTACTAATTATCGTTATTCATAACTAATTATTACTATTTATTATAAATTATTACTAATTATTAATAATTATTACTAATTATTACTAATTATTACTAATTATTACTAATTATTACTAAATATTACTATTTATTACTAATTATTTCTAATTATTACCAATTATTACTAATTATTATTAATTATGATTATTTATTACTAATTTTTAGTAATATTTACTAATTATTACAATTAATTACTAATAATTACTAATTATTATTGTTTATTGCTAATTTTCACTTACTATTACTATTTATTACCAATTATTACTAATTACTATTATTTGTTACCAATTACTTCTAATTACTACTATTTATTGTTAATTACCGCTAATTACCACTATTTATTACTTTTTATAACTATTTTACTATTTATTAATAATTATACCTATTTATTACTAATCATTCTTAATTATTACAATTATACCTATTTATTGCTAATTAATACTAATTATACCTATTTATTACTAATTATTAGTAATTTTATATATTTATTAATAATTATTAATAATTATAACTATTATTTACTAATTATTATTAATTATTACTAATTATACCTATTTATTACTAATTATTACTAATTATTCCTATTTATTACCAATTATTACTAATTATACCTAATTATTACTAATTGTTAATAATTATTACTAATTATACCTATTTAATATAAATTATTATTAATTTATCTTAATTATTATTAATTATTCATAATTATTTATAATTATAACTAATTATTCCTAATTATTACTAATTATTACTAATTATTTCTAATTATTACAATTTATTCCTAATTATTCTTAATTATAACAAATTATTACTAATTACTATGAATTATTACTAATTATTAATATTTATCATAATTTATTTGTATTTATTACTATTGAAACAACATATTTATAAACAAAAATGATGAAAAATAAAACTATCTAATTCTAATTTAATTTAATTTAATTGTTTCTAATTAACAACAATTATATCCAACTTAAAATTAAATTAATGAAGTAAAAAAAATAAATTGATAAATGCCTTAAAACATGGTCTTTTGTACGCTACAAGGCTTGAAAATCGCTCAGATACGAATTTGTAAAATTTGGAAAAATTTCAAAGAGAAATATAAGAGTTCAGAGAGTAAGAGGAGTTGAGAGAGATACAAATGAAAAAATGGAAGGGGGTATATACATGTAAGATTATTTGTGATGGGTCACGTCAGAAATACTTACCTACCGACATAAAATTTGCGACATGCAATAAATATCATCACAAATAATATTATTTGTGATGGGAACCGTCACAAATTCTAAACCCCTATTAATTTGGGAGTGGCGGTTAACAAGGGTATTTTCAACTGGTCACATCCCAAATGCTAAACCACTGAAGGGTATTTTCGATGGGTCCCATTGTGAATAGTATTTTTGATGGGACCCGTCATAAATGCTAAAGCCCTTCGAAGGTTATTTGTGACACAATATCTATTCCAGTCACAAATAACTAACTATTTGCGATGTGGCCCTTTCCCGTCACATATAACCTATCGCAAAGATGGGTTTTCTATAGCGATAGGAGGAGTTTATATTCGATTTGACTTAAAAAGGATGAAAATCCGGACGTCGTTATGTATTATGTGTGGATAGGAATCAAGGTGTATTTAGTCATGCAACACAACATGGTTTGTGACCGATATTGAGGGAAATTTCCTCTTAGATGAGAACACTGTCATGTTGTGCAGTTTAACTTCATATACTAAGGAAATTTTATATTGCAGTTTAACACCATATTATTAGGACAATTTCCCTATAGTACAATGTCACGTAGAAAGGATGTATATTCCATGCAGTAAGTACATAAATGTCCCAACATGAAAGAGGGGGAATGTTCCAATTCTTGGAAAATTCCTAAAAATAAGGCATGTTTGGGAGTCCCCTACTTTGACTTAGTCTGCATGCAGAGGAGTGGATATGATTGTGCGTTCCACGGTTGGGAAGAGGTCGTAGGACTCATGAGTCACTATGTATCGCATAAGATGCGAATAAATCCACACATTATTCTATATAGAAATCAACCTGCATAGGTGTAACCCATACATAGGGGGGAATATTTCACTTTTGGAATGGATGTACTAGGTTGAATGTCTGAGCATCAATACATATCATACTTGGGCATGAATCATGCTATACATAATTATAAGACATCTCCTTGTGAAGTTCTAACTCATACAGTTGAAAAATGCATTTTTAATCATTATTTTTGTGGTGTCTAGACAAAGATGTAAAATCTAGGCATCACTACATATCCTATGAGGACTTGAATCAATCCATATGTAGTTCTGTAACATGGTATGGTGGGTGACCAATGCTGTATGCAATTTCCTTTTAGGTAATAACTTTGTTGTGCTAGACAGTTTAATTTCATGCAGTGAGGATGTTTGTTATGTAGTTTAACATCACATGACTAAGATAATTTTTACAAGATGTTTAACTTCATGAGGTGAGTACAACATAAGAACAATTTAATGTCATGCTGTGAGGGCATACAGCTCATGAATAGGACTAATCATGTTGATTTATTTTGTGTGGGCCTAAACAAACTGTGAGACCATCTGACGATGCATGAGGCTGATGATCGTTTCATCCCGATCTGGATCAGTCAGAGAAATGAATGTATTTTCTAATACATACACTTGTGCATTTTGCGATCAGGGGACATGTTTCAATGTTGGTTCTAGAATTCCTCCATTATTCCTCATATGTGGTGTAACAAGGGGATCAATTCTTCCTTTATTATGGAATAATCATCATTGACATGTTTGATGACTAGTTCCAAATCACCTTTCATCTTCTAGCGTTCTACTGATACATGATGTGCCATCTCTAGCCTTGTAATGATAGCTTGGTATTTGGATTCATTATTTGTGCACCCCTCTGAAAGTAGGAATAAGTAAGACAAGACTCAATTTTCCTAGATATATGTGTATGAATCCCCGTCGAACTTTTTTGAGCATGGTTTAATCCATCCCATTCCCTGTTGGGATTATAGTTACACTATCAAAATGAATCTCCCATGTTTGGGAGTCCTATTGAACAGAGAAAACCTCTTCATCGAGTTTTTCAACATCCAATAAAGTCATTTCTTCCATGAGTTTCTCTACCATGATATCTGATAATTACTAGATATTAATGACTTTTAGAGGAATAAACAGGATGTTAAACTACAATAGGATGACTTCCCATCATGATAGGCATCCAATCATCATTGTAAAATTGAGGGTGTACATCAGAAGGTTTCTACATGATACAAAGGGAACCTCATGATTTTTTGGGTAGTGGGTCAATTTCTGGATAGAAAATATCAATGCCATACATCTCTTATCAATACTTGAGTATCATGTCTCTATATCAATCATGGTTCAACTGAGATAGTAAAGGATGTTTTCATTTCTAGCATTGTTCTCCGATTCATGGAAGGTTCTTATGGATCGTTCCAGGGAAGTCACATAAAAATGAGTGGTCTTCCTTCGATGGGTGGCATTAGCACTGATGGAATTAAGATATATTTCCTAAGAATGTCAAACGATTCATGAAAATATTCATTCGACTGATATTCTACCCCTTTTTCATCAACTTGGTAAATAGAAAACATTTTCCTACAAGGTTGGCTATGAATCATCGAATTTGGGCCAACTATCTTTGAATTCCTCTCATATCAGTGAGGTTTCAAGCAGGTGACATTCCAAGGATATATTTTGTATTCTCCGGGAAAAAATCGATGCCACAATGGTGTATGATGAATTCTAAGAACTTCCCTAAGGTAACACCGAAATTAAATTTTAAGGGGTTCATTTTTAGAGTATGTTTTAATAGTTTGTTAAAGAAAATTTGAATATTTTATAGTGGTAGTTTCATTTTTGTTTATTTAAAAACCAATTCATCAATATTTCATTCAAAAAAATTTCCCATGAAGGGTTTTAAGATGCTGTGTATGGAATATTGATATGTGGAACCAAATTCTTCAAACAAAAGGGAATTACCTGATAGAAAAACACTCCATAGGGAGACTATAATGTTGTGGATTCTTTATCTTCTCATTCAATTTGTATTTGGTTATATCCTGAAAATCTATCCATGAAAGAGAGAGCGTGATATCTAGTGGTTGTATCAATCAGAAATTATGTGATCGTGTCTAGGAAGTCACCTTTCAGGTAGTGCAATTGAGAACCCTAAAATCGATGAAAACTCTGATTTGTCCATTCTTCATTTTTTTGGGACTATATTGGCCAGCTAGATGGGATGTTGAACCTTCCTAATGAAGTTAGATCTGATGTTTTTTTCAACCTATGCTTTTATTTGGAATGCATGTTTCGTATGTGTCCTTCTGGCCAACTGTTTATAGCCCCAATGATCTTCTGGAAGGCCAAGGTGGGGAGTTGAGACATTGGGATCGAGGCTTGGAATTTCTATGTAGTTCTAAGAAAACACATATCGATGTTTCCTTCGGAACAAGGTATATATCTCTTTCTATTCAAAATACATGGCTATAAAATGGGACATTGGGGGAAAAGTTGGTTGCTTAAACTGCACTTGGAGAATACTGTGAGCTCAGTTGAATTTTTCCAATTCATCCAACTAATAAACATTTTATCCCTTCTGTTAACAACTTCTTGCCAATTCTATCCTTCATCAAGGTCATCAGTGGAAAAATATGCCACTTGTGATGGCATTGGTCATAGTTCTACATGCACAAAATCTATAATTTTTTGTAGGAGGCCCTTGAAGTCGAAACATTCTTGAATATGGTGTCCCAATATCTAATAAAAGGGAAAATAATTGGTCTATTCATCAAATTTAACCTCTTCAGCTCTTTTCGGTTCCTGTAGAAAAAGTAAATAGAAATTCATAATGGTTATAAAATAGCCACCGAGTTAATCATATCATAACAAGTATGTTTTGTTCCTTCATTCCTCAAACTAATTTATCTTAGGTCCTCTCTGCTCATTATCTCAAGGTGGAGTCTTCTGTTGGCACCCAGGGGGAACTATATGATATGGTGCATGCCATGAAGCTAGGGTGGGAACATGGGTTGGATTAAGTGTGGCAAGGGCCACTTCAACTTTTCCAGTTATTTTTCCAAGACCGTTGGGGCTACATGAGACTTGATCTTAGTCTTTTTTAAGAAGTCCCCTGTCCTTTGGGAAAGGGTTGAGAATTATGAAACCCACTCATATATTTTACTAGGATGAGTAGATTTTATATCCCATCATTAAGGGTTTTTTATGCACATAACAAGAATCTCGTCTAGGGGGAGTGGATAGTTCAAAGATTAGGTTATCCCTTTCCACATGGAAATGAAGTCCGAGACACTCTCATTATCCCACTGCTTGCAATTCATTTGGTATCTGACTATTGTCTTTGGCGTTGTTGAGAAGAACTGGAAAAGGAACTATTGTCTAATATCCTCCCATCCTATTATGGATTGAGCTGGAAAACTAGTGTACCACACATAGGATGAACCTTAAAGAGTTTTCATGAAGCATCTGAGTTACACTGCCTCTTGTTACTCCCGGGTTCCCATCACAGGATCACAATAATATTCATAATGAATCAGATATTTTTTTGAGTCACCTTATCCATTGAATACTGGGAACATGGGGTTCCCAAAATTTAATGGTGGTGGAGTATTGCACAAACAGTCAGCTTAAGGTCTCAGTTATGGTTGTATCAGAGTGATACATCCTTACATGGATTCTAATTGATCCGCCAATGACTTGATAATATTAATTAGCACTTGATGTGTTTCCTATCAGACCTAATAATGGGGAGGCCCATTTGGAGAAAATATTTGACATGCCAAATTTGCTATCACTTGAGGTGGTTGTTTGACCAAGGACATCTTTTGAGGATTATCCTGTAACCATGTCCCTTGTTTCTTTAATGTAGGTAAATGTTCATAACCATCCATGAACGGGTCTAAATAGGTTGATGGACCAAGAGCTGTGTTAGAAAGATGCATTGGACTTCCTTCATTTGTCGAGACAAACCCTTTTGGTCGAGGTACACCCATTGGGATTATACGTTGATGCTCTGTATGAGGAGTATGTTTCATAAGATGGATTCCTCAGTGTATCTCAATGTTGATAGGCCTCAAATCCTTCATATCTTTCTCTAGTCAAATGAATCATTCCTTGAGTGTGAGACTCTTGTTTTCAATAGGAGGTGGAGGTAGGTTATGTGTGACCCTCCGTTTGTTCTTCTCTCTATTTTGGATTTGTTGATGAAGTGGTAGATGATTGACTGGGAGAATAATCAAAATCATGACGGCCCACTGGTTTCGGGTACGCACACCTTCATTCTAAATGTGGATTAGATTCTGGATGAACCCATCCTATCCTTTCTTTTCTTTATTTACATAAATTTTAGTGTGGATCATAGGATTAACTTCCATTACATTCACCGATGTAGACCACATTGTGGGTGGTGCACCATTTTCTGAATGGTAGGGTCATTGGAATCCCTTATTGGATCATTTACTTCTATTATGAGATCTTCATTGATCCTATTGGAGAATGGTAACTCAAAGGGAACCAATGTACGAACTTGGAGTACAAATACCATTTAGAGGGAATGGGTCACGATGTGGGACGAAATAAGATACCCTTATATTTTAATCCTTCATAACTAGGAAATGACTGATTTCCACTAGGTGGGTGGTTGAGGTAAAACTTCCCCTACCCTGCAGGTTGGGATTGATCATGTTATTTTTTTGTTGTTCCATAGTTCATATTTTTTGGCCTTATGGTGGAATTTTTTGTTAAATGTTCCCCCAATCCTGCGATCTTGGGATGATCTCATACTGTAGGGGACGCTTATACTATTTGTTCTTTCTTGATCTCACTCATTCCTATTCAAGTGTGAATCAAAAATGGTTTTAGATCAACATGTGAATTTTTCACTGATTAGGACATTAGAAATTCTTGATGATTTTATTACCATAGGTAAGAAGCCTGCTAAATGTTCCGAGTTTCCTAATTCATATGTTTTCCATTTCTCTCTCTCATTTGTCCTAATGATTTTGAGACATAATGATGGTCGGTTCTTTTTTAACATTACACCTTTCTAGAATTGGGAATTCATTTGATTAAATTCCTGGGATAAATGAATTATATGACACTATTTCTAGTGTTTCTACCAAACACAGAGTGTTGTAAAATAAAAATCTTCCTGATTTACCCATCCTTGGATTTAAACACCAGATATGGTGTGACCAATCAGACAATGTAATTTTGTAGTGCATAGAGGTACGTTAGCTGAATATCTTTCTTTCTCCACTTTTATTATGGTGACAACAAAGAAGGATGAATTATGAGTCAATTTGGCGATGAATATCTTCCAATATTTTGATATTGTCTATATACCCATCATTGGGGAAAAAGATTACTTTCAACTATTAGAGAGTTGTCTGGAGATTAATATGAATGTTATCTATGAATTCTTCATACAACACTCTTTTTATGTAAAACTTAGAAGTGGTTGTGGGACAACACATAAATAGTATTTCATCCTAGTATATTTTTCTTCTCATGAGAAACATATCATTTTGTTTTTTTGACAGTGAATCCTCCACTTGGTCTCCCCAAATTGAATGCTTCGTGGTGATTTTATCATAAGAAAAAGGGTTAGTAGGGGTAATGTTGATATGTGAATGGTCTAGAGGTGGATTAGAAGATGAGTATAGCATGGTCATGTCTCATGGTTGATGAGGGATTTCACTTGTTATTGATAGGGTTTTTGGAATACATAACCCCATCCTTCCAAGAAAATTAACATTTGAGGGATTTTTGAATTTAACTCATAAAGGGGAGGACATTTTTACAGATTTAGAATATGACAGTATAGAGGAACTTCATAGTGTGTGCTACAATGTCTAGGGACACCATCATAGTTTTTTGTCCAACTTTCAAGATAATTTTGCAACATATACCCTAGGGAGGACCATCTGCGTGGACATCAACAATGGGATGTTATTCTTACTAAATAGAAGCATTATCGAGGGGAGGAACTTCAAAGTGGATGCTATCATGGTGATGATGACCATCAGAGATTGATGTCTGAATATGGTGAGAATATCGGTAGCGTATACCCTGGCAAGGACAATTAGGGCGGGAATTAGTAAAGGGTGGATATTCATGTTGTTCTATCTTCTAGTCATTAAGAGGTCAACCGTGACGCTCTTCAGGCGATAGGCTCTCATATTGACCATTAATTCAGAATGATGTATGCTCTCATGATGCGTTATCTTAGGAGGACCTTCATAACTAATGGTAACAATATTGTGGGGAGGGACTTTGAAACTTATTCTGCCACTTCCATAATTGGTAACGAATTTTCAGGATCTTGTTCTACCAAAGATAAGTTCTTGATGCCATCAAAAACTCTAGATTACATCATAGAAGGGTCATGAATATGATCATCATTTTCCAACAGCCTTTGGCATGTTTATTTTTTTGGCACTATCTTATAGGAAACTGGGGCCGCTGGTTATGGGAGATGGCCTTCATATACGAGTTCCAATTCAAGTGACTCCTGTGGTGCTACATGGATATTTTGGGAAGCATATTGAGTTCTAATAGGGATATATACATTTCATAGAGTGTCCAATATGGTGAAATGGTTTTCCATTGTAGGAATGAGTGTTGGTGCCTGAACCATTGCCCATTTATCATCGAATATGGTCATTTACCATCCTGTATGAGAGCAGGGATGCATGTCTACTCCAGAGTGACCATCCTATTGTGTGGATGAGTCGCCCTACATGGGGAGGTGTGATTTTGGGCCATAATTCTTACTATTTCTACGTACATGATTACATCATGACAAGTTTCTAGTATGTGGTCAGAAATTGATGTGTAATCCTCCATCATTATTAGGATGTATTGAGAGACATATCTTGCTAGAATGGGATTAAATTACCATTACGATGTTATAGAAGGAATGTATTCCTGATCCAGTCTTCCATGTTTTGTTAGTTTATACTGACAATTCTCCCATATAAGGAAAATGGAATGAGTTTTTTCCTAGTTTATAGCTGAGATACGCTAGCTATTTTTCCTCTGTTCCTATCGAATTGACTGATGGTCTACATAATCACGAGCATGTATTTTTTTGTGTTCATTTTCGACTATATTTTTATAACGGGTTTGATATTCATCCATAAGAATTTGAATTTACATGTATTTGGGTGCCATTTTATTTGACTAATTTGATTCATATTCACAAGCATGGACTTGAGGTAGCTCTTCTACCACTGTATTTGTCTAATAGGCTTGATATGAACCCGTAGTAATTTGAATATTCTTGTATTTGGATGCCATTGTATTTTAATGATGAGTTTCATATTCATGAGCTTGTATTTTTTATACTCATTTTCTGTTTTATTTATCTTACATGCCTGATAGGAATCTATAGGAATTTGACTCTTCTTGTATTTGGGTTCCATCATATTTGACTAATGGGCTTCATATTCACGAGAAAGGATTTACAACCTCTCAAATCCCACCCTATTTGGGTGATGGTATTCATATGTGGTAGTAGGAATTTTCACTTGTTCATAGCTGGTTTTTGTCCTAATTGGTTGAAGGGATTCATTTACATTGGTATGGGTTTCCATATGCCTATAACTTTCCTTCATATTTTCATGGTGGGTCAAGTGAGCATTGTTAGGAACTTGTTCTTGATCATAGTGTTACACTGTATTTACATGGTGGGATTCGTAAAAGGGAGAACAAATAAACATCTTCTTATAATTCACTGGCATATTCGTACAATGGATTTATTCCTCAATAATGAGGGTGATAAACTGTTCTTTATTATATTGTTGTTTCCCTTCATAGGAAACATGGGAGACCTATGTCTGTTAACTTTCAATTGGAACCCTTGGAAGGATATCCTCCTCAATGTGAAGATAGTAGGCCATATGGTGTTGATGGTGATGTCTTTCGGTAGGGGAACTTGGGTGGTACTCCAATGTAGTAGGGGATATGTCATTGTGGATGACTTTGTACTCCTCCCTGAGATAAGGGAGGCACTCATTATCATGTTTTACATATAGTCTCCCAAAATGATTGGATATGGCTATTGGAGCCACTTGGTGCTAGACCACTGGCTGCTGCAAAAGTGGGTGGATTCCAGGGCTACATTGATTTGAGGGCCTATCATACTACCTCTAGTTTTGGGAGAGTATTTTTATGATGGTACTCCTATATCAGGGCATTTGAGACCCAGTGTTGGAGAAGCTAGGAAGCCGACAGAGTCACCTTCTTCATGGAGGAATTGGCCAGTGCATTAGTTGACAAACACTTTTTAAGATCTTTAGGGATTCCATTGGATTGAAGGAAGCTCTTAAGATTTCCTGAAACATGTGTGAAAGGTTCATACAACAAAAAAATATCAATTTAGAATATCAGGATGACATACAAAACTGGTGATATTATGTATACCTCTTCCACTATGGATGTGAAATTGTTCTAACACTAGGTAACACCACAATGTTGGTTAAGGATTCACATAAGGTTCACCATTTTTGTTTCGCTTAACGACGTGAATGTACGGTTGGATGAGATGGTCTGAGGTAAGGAATGAAATGGTCTGATGGGGACTGGGCAATGTATAATTTTTTATTTTGTGAAGGAGGTTCCATAGTCATGTTTTTTGCATCTGGTTACCATTTTCTTTCAACAGAAGGTGTGCTTGTGGCCTAAACAGTTGATTATAGGGGGTTGAATGGTGTGAAATCATTGAAGTTGGGTACATAGTCCTAAGAAGTTCTCCAATGGAGTTATTAATAGAGATAAAAATTTTCAATGACTCTCTTATTCATGATTTATAGACCTACTTTCCAATGGTAGGTGCTCATTGGGTGATTTGGCCAATGACACTTGAGAACTCACATTGGTCGAGAGGATGAAAACTTGGGCTCATCACACAATTTGGGGGAATTATTTCTTATTTTAAGACTCTATTATATATTTATGTCTTGTTCATATGTTTGGGAAACCTTGGTTCATTCCCAATCATGTGTTTATGGATTAATCCTATGTAAGATCAATTGTAAATACACATGGGGTTGGAATCATTTGTATGTATTTGAGGTTATCCATCAATGTTACACCTTTAATGGATAGATCAGAGAATCCTTATTCCTTTAATGAGACAATGTTGATTTTATCCTCGCGATGAGGGACTTTGGAGTTTATCATCATTCATAGGGGACATGAATTTTTTAAAAGTTGGGAATGAACCCATAAGATGATAGTCTTATGTATCCTAATGAGAGGAATCCGAAATCACATAGTTTGGGGCCACTTAACATGATACATCTCCATTTAAGGTCAAATTATGAGGACCCAATCATGCAGTATAACATCATGTAGCAAGGAATTCTAGGCTGAAGGTTCCAAGTCAAAATTTTATGTGGGGCATACACCAAGTCGGCCCAAGAGAACTGGAAGAGATATGGTCACCTGGGTGGGGGAATGATCTTACTAGGTATTTGACCCAATAAGGGTTGTGATGGATGGGAACCAAAAGGGTTATTCCCCCCAGTTTGGTGGTGACCCAACAGTGAATATGGACTGGAGGGTATTAGGGTGACTTAGGTGTCAGGTTTTTACCATAAAGAGGACTCCTACATATCTCAGTTAATTGAGAATCCAAGGCCACATAGATCGGTTGGATTGGGACTTAACACCCGAAGGGAAAACCATTGGGGAGGGGTATTTATTTATGTGTGGATTATGCATGGGAGATACCCATTTGGAATTAATATAATTGGGTATTATACTATATAGGAGGCTCATTTGATTCGTTTTTGGGTCTTAAATCTATGTGGAAATCCCATTAAAGGGGATGCGAATGGGTATTATACCATATGAGAGGCCTATGATACAATTTGGTATCTCATGAATTCCATTATTTCTTCCAACCTCTAATACCATGCGAGTCATTCTTAGTGTGAGAAACATGAGGAGGTAGTGGATCTGAAGATTTCATGTCCTACTCCATCCGTTGGTGGATGGTGTTGGAGCCCAAGTGGGGAGAGGGGGACTTTGAGTGTCCTCGTTTACTCACTGATTTTCACATCCAGGATAGGCATGTTGGGAGATCTACTTTGATACATCCTAGACTGAGGAAAATATGATCAAGAGAGGGACATCCTACAATAAAGGCTAGGGGATTTCCTTAGGAGAAATGCCCTGGATTTGGTTATAGGGAAAAGGGAAATATGTTCGACATTGACCCTAATCAAAGGGAATTTCTAGTGTATCCCTTTTATCCCTAGAATGGGGAGGATCATGTGAGTGTACGAATGTCATAAACCGAGTTACCATTGGAATGTAAACTTAGGGAAATTCCAGGGGCTCGACTTATAGTGGGGATTTCCCATGTGACTCTGCCTACTGTGGGTGTGTAAACTCAAAAGGGATTGTTGATGAGCCTAATGGTCTCATTATACATGTTTGGTTGCTTTGGTAGAGTCCTTGGACTAATGATATTGTAATGGATCATAGAATGGTTAGGGGTCATGATATAACTAAAGTGATTGAATGGATCAGGAGTGTGGAACAACCTAACATTACCCATTCTGGGCATCATGTACAATGCGGGATGGGGTTCCCGTTGCGTAGCATGTTACTACCCACGTAAGGGGGTCGTCCACATACATGGTGGTATGAACAATTGAGTTCGATCTCGGTAGAGTATTTCTATAAGGGTCTTGGTTCCTTCTATGTACATGACTCTATGAGGGGTAGAGTCCCATCTGTATAGAAATTTTCTACGTGGGGTAGGATTCTGCCCGCATAGCTTTTTACTATGCTGGATCCCTAATAAAAAGGTATCCATTTGTTATATTCCACATGGGATGTATATCCACAAAGGATGTGTGAGTCGTGGTCTTCTAATTAGTTTAGTTTTTTTTTCTTTAATGATGTGCGGTAGGATTTACCAGTGGTGAATCATTGATGGAGTCCATTTTTGAGGTGCTCTCGGTCGATCCCTTTATTTCCTCTCCCATCCGTCAATTGATCAACCTCTCTTATCATCTCCCCTCGGGTTCTATTTATAGAGAAGTGGATGAACTATATACTAGGGTACCGGGTTGTCCACAGTAGGTCGCATTTGTCTATTTCAAAATCCCACGAAGCACTTGTTCATTGAGAGGCCTTTCCGGAAGTCAAAATCACAACCTGCCTCCATATATGACTTTGTTTCATTTGGGGAGCCAGTGACACCACCTTTCCCCACGAATGAGTTAGTTCGGTGGAAATAAATTGTGGGGGTGGACATCACCACCCATTTTCGCAAATTTTTTTTTATCATTTGTGGGTGCCACTGGAACCACCCCTTCAATAGAATGCTTCCGTTGACGAGGCTTTGGTGGATCTGTAGACCTCTACGAGGAGCGGCTATCCTTTAAGGGAGCCGTCCCTTATTGCATTCCTTCTGATGTAATTTTTACCTTCTCTGAATATATATATTTTAACTCTTCCTTCGATTTATTTTTTATTTTGTCAAATCGATTAAAGTCTCTTCTTCTTATATGAGTAATATTTAGCACCCAACAATACCATACCTCATCACATCATTTAACATATTTTGAATTTATATTTTTCTGTTCATATATCATTATTTAGGGTTATATAGAAGAAAAGTTAACATTTTATGTATGGGGGAGGGGAAAATGTGTTTTATATTTTATTTTTTTATTCTATTTGTATCATATTTTTTAATTTTTTTTCATATATAAAAAATAACAAAACATGATCATTACATCCATGAAACATATTGAAGATCAATGTTTGATGTTTTCTATCTCATTTTTAATATCAATAACATGGAAACAATTTCATTATTTGGGGTTCATTTTAGTGAAAATTGATATTTTTCAATGATATCATTTATTGCATCTTTATGAAACTATTGATTGTTTTACCTAATTCATTATATTGATTATATGGTAATTTTTTTTCATTTAATTTATACTCACAACATTACATATATTCCAGAATTGTGAATTTTTATTACTTAATAAATGATACAATCAACATAGGCAATTTTATTCCTATTTGAAGAATGATATTTCAAATCACTGTTTTTTGTTCCAATTAATTTTGTAACTATAACAGATTATCCTATGCATGTATACCTATTATCCTACTATTTTATAAACTAAAAGTAAAAAAATAATAAAGAAATTAAACAAGAAAAAATTATATAGTAGAGTGATAAATTGAATAACATATTTGGATATATTTTTTGGATACTAATGTTTAACTACTAAGAATGTTTATGTTAGTGGGTCTTAAAAATACATTTTAAAGGGTTTAGAGTATATTTATTATAAAATAACCATGAAATTTGAAGTATGTAATTTTACATTAATATACTAAATAATTATTGGAGTAAAAACATTGAAATTGTTAGAACACAGACACACGTGGAATTAATTTCATTATAGAGTAAAAACATGTTTATCCATGATTAGCTTAACTAATAAAATTATATTTTTTATTCAATTAATTATAGAAATAATTGAAATTTCATTAATATTTTTTTCTATTCATTGAATATTTATTTAGTAATATTATGATCATGGATTAATAAGTGTCATCAATTATCATTTTTTGGATGACCTGAAATTGAAATTTTCCACAGATTCCAAAAGGATAAGTGTTGAGAAGTTGATTAACAATGGTTTTTTGATTTTGTATAAAATAAACTAATATAAATACCACACATTTATATTTAATTTATTTCATAATGGAAAAGAAAATTCAAGAATTTTTAAATTCCAAAAAAATATTTTTTTTTCATTTTACGTTTACAATATTATTTTGATAAAAATGTGTTAATAAAAATAACTGTATCATAAAATTTAATAGAATCAGTATATAATAATTGGTCTTAATTTCCCATTTTAATTATTATAGTATGATACAATATTTTAAAAGTGATATGTATCCCCAATGTTAATGATGTACTTGAATTGTAAAACACGATGTAAACTCACTAATGGGACCATAACATTTTAATTTTTTCTAGGAATGGGATTAAATGTTGATAGAAATTAAAGCACTCAATTTGAAGAATTTCATTAAACTGTAAGGGTGAATAGTTACTATGGGATTCCCATTAAAAAGGTATTTAAATTATTGGGGAATGTTTTGAGGTTGAATTATGTATGTACTATTTTTGTAAATTTTAACCATAGCCCTAGAACACTATATATAATTGGACTTGTTACACTTTTCTGAGATTTTCAATAGGTTTAAGAGGGTATATCCCAGGTAATTGATCTCTATAAACATTAATAAAAATTTGAATGAAGGAAGTATTGTGACAAGGATATCTTATAAGAAGGTTGTAATCCACTTTTTCAACATCATATTACAATACTTTTGCAATCTCAATCTCATATCAACATTAATTTATCTTCAATATTATTCACTAAAAGTATTTTTGTTGTAATTTCTTGTGCTAGAATCTATGAAGTTATATGATATTATTCTATAACCTTTCAAAAATTTTCCTATTAAATTCCTCACCATAATAAATAATATACCAAAGTGAGAGTAGACCTTTTTATAGTCAATATAATTCATACAACCTTAATTAGTTGTTTAGTTACATGTAATACCAATAAATATAAATAATACATTCAATGAAATGTGTTTAAATTGTTTTAATTTCAAAAACAACTCATGCATAACATGTGAGATAGAGTTTGTGTGATTCGTTAGAACAAGTCTTTAATTGATGAATATAATCAACATGGTATCGATTTTTAGGTTTTGAATATTATACAAAAACTCAAATAATTAACATTAAAATAGTTTAAATGAAATATTAATTTTCCACTAACAATACATTTTATTTAGAAAATAGTCAAATAAGGGTTCCATGACTGGGAATTCTGACATTAACTTAGGGTTCCTTCAATCCAATCATTATGGTAATGTTTTATTCAATCATCCAACAACTCGAAGGCCTTGAAATATTTTTATTATTGATAAATCCCCCTTTTATGGGAAGAAGGGGGAACCCAAAGGACTTTATAGACATAAGACTATCACACCCGAAGGAAAAAATAGTAAAAACCAGACTGAGAACCAAAGTAGCCCCTCCCTAACATAAAATCATGTTGAACCACTCCAATGTTGAAACTCTAATAAAAAATCAAGTGTCATGTGTCAAAGCGTAGTTCACATCTGATGGATGAAGATATACCCTATCAAACAACCAAATCCAAAAAGAACTACAAAGATGAACTGCCAGCTTTGAATCCTCCTCTGGGCTGGTTCCAAGTGATTGAGTTCGGTTGCACAAACTACCCACCTCCTGGATCAAACCAAACATGAAAAACAACTTCCAACGAACACATCTAAATAGTTTAACAAAACATCAAATCAAAGCATCACCAACCATCAAATTCAACCATTCCAACTTGAAAAGTTCTACCATAAGAGATCCAAATCACTATCAGTAGCCAGGAATAAAAACTCATACACCATGAGACCTTCACCAATCACTGGAGCCACCACAAGAAAACAAACTCATCACCAACTACAAGTAATCCCCAACCACTTGCAGAAGAAACCTGGAGAGGAAGGAATCCAAGGCGTGCAGAGCCAGACCATCATCACCCAAGACTAGAAGGCCCTGCACTGCATTATATAAGCCTCACCAGTGTGCAGATCCAAGTCACACAGACCAGAAAATTCCACACAAGGCATGATTTCGGGCAGGGTAGGACACTAGAAGAGAACATCGGAGTCCAAATCACATACTGTAAGAATCCAGAGATATCGAGAAGGAGCAGGGAACCTCCACCGACAGTGACGCCACAAAAACCATCTGAACCTGCAATAACCAAAGAGATCCTCTCCTCCCTGAGCCAAATTTTACTCAATGTCGAGCCACACCAGAGGATGAAGCTGTAAGAGAATCAGAGACATCACTGAGTCGAGCTGACACTAGTCCCGGATGCCAGACATAGCTGAGTGACTCTAGAGATGAAGCCGGAATGTTGTAGCCAAAGCCGATCTACACCAACGCCCTGCCAACATAGAGATGGCGACGAACCAATGAAACGTGTCGAAGGAGGGGAGGATTGGAGGAGGGGAATCTCTGAAGGAAACCCTAGCACTATGTGAGAAGTAGGTTGCCGCCGCTCTGAGGCTCCGGGTTTCCCATATCTCTTTTATTCAATCAGGTTTAAGTGTTTACGATATTTCAGGATTATAGTTGTAATGCTCTATGATTTTTATGAGATAGATTCTTTTTAATTTATATGATGTATTTTGTTATATGCTACACCATGATTAGATTATGCTACATGTAACTGATGCTTAGATTGCGTTATACACAATATTATCCTTGACTTGTTTTACACATAATATGAATTTATTTTTATAGATTTCATTTTACATAAGACCATGTTTAAGCTAACAATTAATTTTTTTATGTTACCATATGACCTAGACATTATAATGGAGGGTATGAAAAATATTAACTAAATTATGAAAATTTTATCGATACATATTTATATAATTAATTATGTGGTGATCAATTAACTTTTAATGAAAATAAAACCCTTTTTAAATAAAAGGAAATGATTTTTCTAAAAAAAATATTTAAATCCAAATTAGTGAGTTTATAAAGTAATAAAATCACCCTTGAAGGATTTTTAATGAAATATATATCTAATATATTCAATATAATGATTAAAACCCATATTATATGTTTTCTAAACATGATATAATAAAAAATTCAATTTTTTAGATAAAATAAGTATTTTTCAAAAAATGTAGTTTTACCACATTTTGATGTAGTACCCATTTTAAATAACATTTTAATGGATTTTTATATTATATTTGAATAAATAAATTTGTTTTTTAAATAAGAGTTTCAAAATTATCTTAGATTGATTTTTTTATTTTTCTAAAAATATACATTTTTTGATAAATAGTGATAAATAATGCATTGTAGTAAAAATATGAATATCCATTTAAATAATTATTATACATTAAAAATATTTTTAAAGTCACAGTAGATCAATAATACATGTATTAATCCAATATAGGTCATTTGGATAATTATTATATTTAAATTAGATAAAAAAATTTATTGATCTTTTGAAATTCTCTTTTACATGCCTTCCAGCCACATTTGTGAGATTAACATTAAACATAATTTTACCACTTTAGTGAATTGATTTTTTGAAAAATGTAAATACATGGTTTTAATTAGTATAAATTTTTTTCTCTAATAGGATCAAAATATTTTTTTGGGTATAGTAACTTGAGTATTTTATCTACCACAATTTAATGGTAAATTAGGTAAATAAGTTTAATAATAATATTATAATATTATAAAATTACCCTAACACTTGTCCTAATTTTATTGGATGAGTATATTTTGACCGAAATCAACCTTGTGTATAAATTATAACATTTCTAAGCCACTTGTGTAAGAATATGACATTTATGACATTTTATTTAAAGTTATGTTTAAAATGTCAGAATCTTATTTTTAATAAGTAAATAATTATTAATATTGGGTTATATAGAAATTTTTTTTACAATAAATATTAATTTGAAATATAAAATGTTTATCTACATCATGAAAAATTATTTATATTTTTTATACAATAAAAAATTACATATAATTGTGACACAATGATGGTGTAGTAATAGATATATTAAAGGAAGAATAAAATAAATAATGTTAAAAATATTAAAATAAACATAATTCTAAATAATTTATTCCACACTCAAATTATATAGTTTAATTTGATATTTTAGGGATGACTTAATATAGTTTTTTATGGAATCATGTTGTTATGTATTTTCTAAACATTTAGGTAATGAATAGTTTAAAAATTGACATAAATCATATTTTACAATATATAATATTTTAATAAATGATATAAAATTTATAAAAATAAAATATTAGACCAAAAAGTTGTGATAAGTATAACTTTTTTATTAATGACTCATTCATTTTTTTGTCATGTTATTTAAATTATTTTAACCCTCAAAGCGTAAATTACTAGTTATAATGGTAAGAGTTAAAAGGTGTTAAAATAAAACAATAAAGATTAATTTTTTTCAAAACATATCTAATATTAATTATATAATTATTATTAGACCCAAAATAAAAATATCTTATAAATAAACTATTTTTGGACCACTTTTAATTGAAAATGAATTTATATTAATTTAATACTTTTGATAAATCCTAAACTGCCCTTCCCCTCTCTTATAAAAGGACATCTCTCCTTCTCTTTTATTCAAATCTCTAAAACCTTTTGGTTTATCCAAAACCCAACCATTTACCCTCACAATTTTACTCACTTGATCCTAGAGGCCATACATTGGACAAAAATCTAATATAAGGATTCCTTTTCTTCAAATCAAAAGGAGACACTCGAAGAAGAGGTAATAGTTTTACCAACTCTTTCAATGTTCTTTTTGTTCTTCTATTTGATTTTACAAAAATTTTCCCATGATAAAATAATAACTCTAGAATAAAATATATTATGATATGTTTTTATTAATATGGGGTAACCATATTTCCCCTTTTACCCATCCTATAAATAACAATGTCACAATGCGTGCGTACATACGGTTTATCATCTCCACTTCATGATGCAAATTGTTTTTCATCACTACAATTTATAGATGGGTATAATGATGAATATAATTAATATAAATAATTAATATTACATGATAATGATTCTGTATAATTTATATTACATCCAATTATATACCATTTAAACAATAAGGGAATGATACCGTCACACATGCGTACGTATGACTTACCCTCTCCACGTCGCGATGAGATTTATCCTCCACTACAACCATTTAAAAAGGATTATGATAATATATATGACATATAGTTATGAAATATATGTCATAATAATGATACTGGAATAATATAAATATAAATATATTTCATTTACTTTCTTCTATTCAATACAATAAGAAAATGGAAACAACGTTCATGCGTTCGTACGACCTACCCTATCCATGAATGGTGTATTATATTTCATTTATCTATCTATTATATAAATTGATATAATGAATAAATATGATATATAAATAATTTTTTAATTTCTATATTTAGTAAAATAAGGATTTGAGTAATAATATCATGGATAAAAAGTCAAAACATGTACGATAAACAAAGTGATTATTTCCCAAAATGTTGTTTTAAAATTGAATTGTTAAATGATTGGGTAATATAATGTCATAAAAGAATAGTATATGATATAATAAATATTATTATATTAATTTTACAAGATAATAATATTTTTAAAACCACTATATAGAATTTTTGGACAAGTATTGAAGAAATCAGAAATAAGGTAAGGGATAAATTCGAAATATCATTATTATCAGAGATTGTTTATACGTAAGTATTTACTGAGGTATATTTATCATCCATGTCCATGATTACTAAATATGTATCAAAAAATATTCATTCTATTATTCTAAAATTGTATAAACTCAATTTTACCCATTGGTTATTTTTTTGTTAAAAGGTGTGAATGGAATATTTTTCATTTTTGACACGAGGTAATATTTGACTTTTCCGGAAAAAGTATAAGAAGAATTATTTTCAACTTATAAGATGTAAATTGATTTTTACACATTCATAATTCCTTATATCCTTTAATATCACCTTATATATTTTCAAGGTTATTTTCAATTATATTCCTTTATTTTAAAATTTCGTGACTTTTTAAGAAAGGATAAGTTTTTTTGAAGAAAAAAATATATTTTTCTCATGAATGTATTTAAATTATTTTATGAAAAATTATTTTCCATATATCATGAAATCCATTAATAAGAATATTTTTCAAGTATAATATCCCTATTATATCTATGGTTTAATTGTGTTTATTCTATTTATGAGATCCATTTGTTTTTCTTGGACTATGTCATGATGGAATGATGTTTAAAAAACCCGTTGTATTCACTGAGTAATGTTTATAATGAATGATTTCTATTTTCTTAGAACAAATATGTATTATTTAATTATGATATGGGTGGGACCAATATCTCCCTACAATACATTATGTAAATATGGAAAACTCATGAGGTATATATGTTATTCATGAACCTGATTTCATGTTCACAATTCTATGCATGGACATGGTTTTCATGTCCATAATTTTATGCATGGACCTGGTTTTCATGAATATACGTTTATGTAAGGGCCTGATTTCATTCCCTTAACTTAATGAGTGAACATGTTACTATTTATACATGTTCACAAAGTTATAATTTTATGTTTATTCCACAATTTCATTCCTTATTTCAATTTTATGATCATATGGAGTATGTTCTTTGATTTTTATATTATTCATGTTTACCTTTGATATGTAGGGAATGATCTTATAATGTTATGATCACATTTTTATAACCTTTATTCCATTGTTTATATTTAATTTTCACTCATATTTACTCTTACCAAGCATCTGATCTCACCCTTTATTTTTTTTATTTTCCCTAGGTTATAAAGATGGGTTTTAGGTAGGAGTACAAATAGGGGAATATCATTGTGGAAAAATTGACAATCATTTAGTAAACTATAAGTTTTTTTTACAAGTTTCCAATGGTAATAATCAAATACGTTATTTGGGTGTGTATTTGTGTAATGTAATAAGCATTCCTCAAAAGTGATGTAGTGTCCATATATGTCAAGATTAGGTTATCATAATAGTTGAATATATTTTAACCTAAGGGATAATTATGAATTAATAGTACATGTGTAGATTAATTTGGTCATGATTGTTTATATTAGTTTTAATGAAATCTTATCTTTTAAACTTAATTTTGTTTTAAAATCAGTCCACTAACCCATTATCTTTTATTTTACCTTTCATTTCAATTTTTTTTCAAAAAACCTATTAATAGTAGTTTAATTGAATTTTTCCTCATTTTAAAAACCTATGTCATCCCCTTTATTAAAATGAGAAAAAATCATACATTTTTTGAGATCACACATAGAAACAATAACAACACTACTTTTTATTACACACTTAAACCTGATTTATTACATAAAATCTTCACTTGATACAACATAGAAGATATAGAGGTATAGTGTCTTTTGGGAATATGAACATTACATTACATCTTAGAACATAAAACTAACAATATCATTTTTGAAAACATCATTTACATGACCACTACATTCCCTCGTACTTAGCATTGCATGGGATAACCTGAGGATATGCATATAAAAAGGGTGATCTATAAAGCCTAGTAAGGGAATAAACATGGAAAACATGAGGAATAAAAAACATGTTATATAATAGGAATATCAATGGAGCACAAGAGAAACATGAACATAAAGGCATGATAAATCATGATAATCATAACATGGAAATGTGGTAACAACACTTAACATGGAATTACCATGAGCCAAGGCTCATTGCCATTGAAGCATGAGTAAACCCTCATTGCACATGTATCTTGAGTAAAACCTTGTTTCACTTTAATTATAATGATTCAACACTCATTGAAAATGACGTATCATGATACTATACCTTACCCAATGCATTGGAGTGCTATCCGGGCACACCCTTTTTAAACATTTCATTTCATGCATAAGTGTGCCACATGGATAATATAACATGGAATCAGTCAACATCATAAGTTATTACACTATTAAGTAATGTGGAATAAATACATTAATGTACCATTAAATAGTTATATATGAATAAAGGTGAATACACTTGATAGAGACATGGGTATGGTATTCACTACACAAAGATCTTGGCTTGGAAAACCGCGGTGCAATTTCAACAGCATAACGACGTGACATAAGGATTAATGAAAATAGTTGATGAAATAGAAAAGGGTGTATCATCATATTTACAATAAATGGACAGTAAGGAGGTAATATGGATACATTTACCAAAAAACGTAATGGAATTTATATGCATAATACAAAATAATTACTTGGATGTAAATGAGGAGAGAGAAATCTCTCACGGAATTTCGGCAAGGTGACATGTGTACATGGGAGGATTTAATGAGAGATAAAGGGGTCTCCCATCATCCAAACCTAAATAATAAATTATTGGGGAGGTGAGAAATCATACCACAAGATTTTTAATTGAAAAAAGGGCATAACTACATAATGAAAATTAGAGGAGTATGTGAAAGGAAGAAATCCTTTACTTGGATGTGTGATCCCAAAGGCTTGGGAGAGGCTTGAGAGAAGATTTTTGGGAGATTGGGGCACCTTGGGAGAATTCTATAGAGAGAAGGGAAGAGGTTGGTTGAACTACAAAGGATTTTATTGAAGTGGAAGTGGGATCTTGGTTGGGTTTATATAGGAAATGATAGAGAATTATTTATTATTTAGGTTTGGGACACCTCACATTAAAATACTCAATACCACAAATCAGGCCATGGTTTTCACCCATGGTTTTTTTTCAAAGGGGAGTGTAAAAAATTATTTTATAAGGATAGTTTCTGAACATCTTAAAATAATAGGGTTGCTTATGTGGAGGTGAGTCACACTCTCAAGGAAAACAATTTAAAAAGATAAAATGTTTTATAAGTCTTGGAGGGTCCACAAAAGCATTGTAAATTAAATAAAAAAAATCCAAAATCACATTATTTTAATGCTAAAACATATATTTTCCGAAAATAATATTTATAGTATTTTATTACATCACTATTGGGTCATTAGGATGTCATAAAACACATTATATATTTAAACGATATTTAATTTTTACCCAAAAATTCAATTATCTCAAAAAATTATGAAAAATTCACTGTTGGATAACTTCGACGTCCTTATTCCAAAAATGATATTTATTTTATCTAAATTATTTTATATATATATTAATTTTATTTTTAAAATAAAAACCGACATTTACTGAAAATTCATGGGTTTTGACAAAAATTGTTTTCCAACCGTAATAAAAATTACAATAGCATTCATAAAATTATATGATCATTTATATTTAAAAAGTAATTTAATAATATTATTATATTAAAATATTATTTAATTCAAAAATCCATTAATTCATCAAAATATATTTCATAGTTGAATATTTTCTAAAAATACTATTTGTGCTTTAAAAACTATTTACAATGTAACAATAATAAAATGAATGCACAGTCTGTGTAAAAAAATAATGTACATTGTCATAATGCTAGGGTATTCTTATATAATCCCTTATTAAAATGGTATAAGACCGAAGGGTAAGGTGTGCGATGGTGAAAAACTCTTGGGGTGGCTCAGATAACATCGCTCGAGTGGTAATCTCTATTAAGATCTACTTCTACCGTAGTCAGTTCTGCTCATGCTTAACGTGTTCAAGCTTGGCTTGGGCTTGGTCAAGAGCAAAGCCCAATGACACCACCTCCTTTTTGTGCTTCGAAAAATGGGCTTCGTATGGGGATAGTCTACTGGATGAGGCCATCACTTACTTTTTCTGAGTAAATTGGATTTGTTAATGCCCAATCTTTATACTAATCACGTGATCACTGTTCAATGACTATATTAGCAATGGTACCAATTCATAACGGTATTTTAAAATTTTGAAACTTAAAAAAAATGAAGTTCACATTTTATATAACCATAATAATACATTTAATTAGACCAAGAGTAATTTCCATTAATGAAAGTTCCAATCATTATAATCCTTCCCCCTTAAGAATTTTTTCTCTTGAAATTTAATTTTACCACACTAAAATAGATGTGGGTGACTTTGCTTCATCACTTCCTCTGATTCCCATGACTCTTCTTTAAACATGTGGTTTCTCCAAAAAACCTTGATGAGGGGCATTGTCTTGTTTTGTAGAACTTTTCCTCTAAGATCTAAGATCTTCACTGGTTTCTCATCGTAAGAAAGATCATCCTCTAGTTGTACTACCTATAAAGAGGGTACATGTGAAGGGTCTAGTATTGACTTCCATAAGAGGGATACATGAAAGACATCATGTACTTTGGCCATGGTAGGTGGAAGTGCTAGTCAATAGGCTACAACCCCAACATGATCAATAATCTCGAAGGTGACAATGTACCTAAGATTTAACTTCCCTTTCTTTCCAAACCTCATGACCTTCTTCCATAGAGATATGCATAGAAATACCATGTCTCTAAATTTAAACTCGAGGTCTCGTCTACAGTTATCTGCATAACTCTTCTGTTGACTCTGGGATACCTTGATATGATACTGAATGGTTTTTACCTTCTCTACCATTTCTTTGACCATTTCTAGTCCTATCAGCTTACGCTCACCGAATTCATCCCAACATGCTGGTGTTCTACAACTCTTCCCATACAGGTATTCGTAAGGTTCCATTTGGATGCTTGAGTGGAAACTATTATTGTAAGAGAATTTAAGCATTGGAAGATGTTGGTCCCACCCTCCATTGAAGTCCATAGAACACACTCTCTACATGTCCTCAAGTGTTTGGATAGTCCACATGGATTGGCCATCAGTTTGAGGATGATAAGCCGTACTGAAGTTCAGCTCAGTAAATAGAGAATGTTGAAGACTCTTCCAAAACATAGAGGAGAATCTTGGATCTCTATCAGATACAATAGATAGTGGTACTCCATGAAACCTTACCTCTTTTCTGATATATATCTGTGCCAAAAGATCCAATGATAAATCCTTCCAAATTTCAATGAAGTGGGTAGACATTGTAAGATATTCCACAACAACCCATATTGCATTGTTTCCTTTGGATGTATTCAGAAGTCCAGTGACAATGTCCATGGTGATGTTCTTCTTTTTCCATGATGGTATGGGAAATGGTTGTATCATCCCCTTAGACTTATGCCTCTCTTCCCTCACTTGCTGAAGCATCAGGCACTTTGATGCATTTTCAACAATCTCTTTCTTCATATTATCCCACCAATAATGCTCTCAGAGATCTCGATATATCATTGTTTTTTCTTGGTGAATAGAGAAATTTGAACTATGTGCATCATCCAAATGTTCCTTATTCAGCTCCGAACTTGAAATAACACATAGTCTTATCCAAAATTTCACAATTCCTTCTTCATTAACATCGAACTCTGAGGATTTATCTTTTCTGATGACTTCCACTCTCTTCTGAATTCCCACATCATCCTTTTGAGATCCCTTTAAACTTTACAAAAGAGACGGTTGAACAATCATTTGTGAAAGGATTGATGATGTTCTATTCTTTATGATTCCCATGTCCATCTTCAGGAAATATATTATTATTGGGTCCTTCTCAATTCTCATCAATTAGATAATTATTGGGTCCTTTCTACTTAGAGCATCTGTCTACTTGTTCTCTTTCCTGGGGTAGTAATGGATTGAGCAGTCATAGTCTTTGATTGGCTCTAACCATCTTCGTTGACACATTTTCAACTCTTTCTATTTGAATATATACTTGAGGCTTTTGTGGTCCGTATATATTTCACACTTCTCCCCAAAGAGATAATTTTTCCAAATTTTTAAAGTGAAGATCACCGCAGCCAATTCCAAATCATGTGTTGGATATTTCTTCTCTTGAAAATTCATCGCCTTGAAGCATAAGCAATGAAATTGTCATTTTTCATCAATACATAGACCAAGCCCTTCTTCGAAGCATCACTGAATACCAAAAAATGTTCTCCACTTGTGGGTAAAGTGAGCATGGGCACAACGATAAGCCTCCTTTTTAACTCTTTGAAGCTTTCTTTGCATTCATCAGTCCAAGAAAACTTTACTCCCTTCTGAGTTATCTTGGTCAGAGGGTTGGACAATCCTGAGAAATTTCTCACAAATCATCGATAATATCCAGCCAACCAAAAGAATCTATGGATATCTGTTACTAATGTTAGCCTCTACCATCCCTCAATTGCATCTGTTTTTGAGGGATCCATAGATATCTCAATGCTTGTGATGATATGGCCCAAGAATGATACCTCCTTCAACAAAAACTAACACTTAATGTACTTTTCATAGAGATTCTCCTTCTACAAGGTCTCTATTATAGTTCATAGATGCTCCTCATGATCCTCCTTAGTGTTGGAGTATATCAAAATATCATCTATATAGACTACCACAAATTTGTCGAGGTAATCTCTAAAGACTCTATTCATCAAGTCCATGAAGATTTATAGAGAATTAGTGAGTCTAAAAGGCATTAATATGAATTCATAGTGATCATATCTTGTATGAAAATTAGTCTTGGGGATATCATCCTTTTTCACACTTACTTGATAATATCACGACCAAAAATCCACCTTGGAGAAGTATTGTGCTCCGTGAAGTTGATCGAAAAATTCATCAATTAGTGGGAGAGGATACATGTTCTTTATTGCGATTTTGTTAAACTCACAAAAATCAATGCAACGACACATTGATCCATCCTACTTATTGATGAAGAGGACTGATGCACCGCAAGGTGAAGTACTTGGGCATATAAACCCTTTATTCGGATTCTTCTGTAGTTGTTTCTTCAGCTCCTCAAGCTCCAAAACATCCATTATATACCGATTCATGGATATTAGCAATTCCCTAGGTATAAGATCAATTGAGAATTCAACTTCTCTTCTAGGAGGAAGACCAGGTAATTCCTCAGGAAGCACTTCAATAAATTCCCTCACAATAGGCATGTCTTCAAGTATGGTTGCGTCCATAGAATCAATCATTTGAGCTAGAAATGCATGCTCATAGGGTAGTAATATCCACGCTTGATATGATAATACTAAATAAGATTCATCTTCCTCCTTGCACTTGAATAGAATCTCGGGTCGATTCTACACATGGAGAGTGATTTCCCTCTCACAACAATTAATGTTGGATCTATGTAAGGGAAGCCAATCCATGCCAAGAATAGCATCAAATTCCACCAGAGGGAGTATGAAGATGTTTTCTGGGAAATTCAATCTACATATTATGACATAGGAGGAGTTATATTCATGGGATGCAATGATTTCCCAATTTTTCATAATCATATACAACTTTACTTCTATGATTTGTGGTGGTGCTGGGATTGTTATACTAAACCTTTGGGATATAAACGAATGCGTAGAACCTTAATAAAAAGGTACATTTTCTATTCATGAATGAATAACTAGCGTAAATATCACCACTTCGTTGTCGGGGTTCATTTGGCAGTAGTGATGGAAAAAGATCTCCCTTGGTTCCTTGGAGTTTGATGGTTGCCTTCAAAATTCCTTGTCCTAGGGCATTGATTTGTAAGATGCCCTGGTTCATGTAGTTGTAGAAATGAACAACACGTTGAGGTTTGAATGGTGTTTTCCTGTACTCTCTTACTGCCGCGGGTTTTTCTTGTTAGAAGTTAACAACTATGTGACCTTCTCTTCCAAACCTAAAGCATTTGCTCACCCCCTTCATGAAATGTTTGTTGTGCTTCTGTCCGCACCTTTGGCAAGTGGGGTGATGGATCTTCTAAGCACCATCGGATTTATCCATCAGACCTCCAGTACTGAATTCCACCTTAATCTTCTTATCCCCATGATACCCCTAAGATTATCTGATCTCCATTTCTATATTGAGGGAACATCATACAATTTACTCATAGTTTTCGAAGTCACGGATCGCCAGCGCTTCACATATGCTAGGTTTCATCCCAACAAAGAAGCGGTCAAACATGCATTCATGGGTAATGAAAAAGCCAAAGGCGTATCGTGCTAGCCTTTTTAAGTTTTCCTCATTCTCTCATATAGATTTTTCATCTTTTTTATTGATATCAAGGAAGTCCCTTTCTATCTTAAGTCAGAGAGTGCGCGGAAAATATTTATTTTAAAATGTCTTCCAGAAATCCTTCCATTCCAACACCTGGATATCTTACATAGGCTTCATATTTTTTTATCAATGTCCACCATTGATCGAATTCACCTTACATACGATAAGAATCCAGAAGAACCTTCTCTTTTTTGGAACATTGAAGGATGTGGAAGTTATTTTCAATGGAGTTGATCCATTGTTCAATGATTGGGGGATCAAATGATCCATTAAATGTAGGATGCCTTTGTATCACGAAGCTCTTGATAGAGACTTGTTCTTTCTTTTGGGGGGGGGGGTTGAAATTTCCTTTTGACCCATGTTTCAATTCAATGCATGAGTTAATTGAGATAGAAACATGACAAAGTTCACGATTCCCGCTCCCATCAGACTGGGCATCTCATTTGCATAGTCATCACATTGATCTTCACATCAGTTGTTATCCCGAGTCCTCATATTACTAGTCATTAGTTGGAATAAAAGGATTTTTAGGGGTAACACATAAAGGGTAATTATAAGAAAAAACTGATGACTTATAAATAAATTTTATTTCCTTAACTTATGAATCCATATGCCTCAATCTATGTTAACCATGATCTACTTTCTAACATATATTCTTAAGAGCATTTTTTATTCCCTTAATAAGTGTTCATACTAAGATTGTGAATTTACCAATGCATATCCCCCAAGAGTGTCGTAACCAAGAGTGTAGCAAGACCCATTGTCGTGCACCCGTTCCTGTTCGATTCTAGCTCAATGTGGTGTTTTTGTGTTTTACCCCTAGGATACATCTGTTCCAGAACCGCCTCTACCTGCTCATATCCAGAAAAGGATGTATTTGCTTGATAAACCACTTAATCAATAGTCACCAATTCTTTGGGATGTTTTTATTATACTTATTCTTTTCTATAAGTCTTCACTAGGTTTTCTTAATCCTAATCCCAAAAATAACTAAACCTATCCTCTAATACCAACTATAACAACCCTGCTTTTTATTACACACTTAATCCTGATTAATTAAATAAAATATTCACTTCATACAACATATAAGATTGTGAGGTCTAGTGTATTTAGGGATTAGGAACATTAAATAACATCTTAGAACATAAAACACACAACATATTTATTGAAAGCTTCCTTTACATGACCACTACATTCCCTCGTACTTAGTATTGCATGAGATAACCCGAGGACATGCATAAGAAAAGGGTGATCTATAAAGACCCATAACTAAATAAACATGGAATAACATGAGGAATAAAATACATATTAGAAAATAGGAATATAAATGGATCACAAGAGAAACATGAACATAAAGGCATGATAAAAAATGATAATCATAACATGGAAATGTGACAATAATACTTAACATGGAATTAGCATGAGTAAGGCTCATTGCACATAGATCATGATTAAACCCTCATTGCACATTAAGAACAAGTAATCCCTAATTTCACTTGAATTAAAATGAGTAAACACTCATTACACATGACATTTCATGATATTATACTTTACCCAATGCATTGGAGCACTATCAGGGCACACCCTTCTTAAACATTTCAATTCATGCATAAGTGTGCCCCATTGATCATATAACCTGGAATCAATCAAAATCATAAGTTATTAAAATATTATTTAATGTATAATAAATAAATTAAAGTACCATTTAATAGGTATATGTGGATAAAGGTGAATACACTTGATAGAGGCATGGGTATGGTATTCACTATACAATGATCTTGGGTTGAAAAAACGCTGTGCAATTTCAGCAGTATAACGATGTGACATAAGGATTAATGAAAATAGTTAATGAAATAGAAAATTTTTTCTCATAAATTTACTTGAAATGAATAGTAAGGGGGTCATATGGATACATGTACCAACAAATGTAATGGAATTTAGATGCATAATTCAAAATAATTACTTGGATGTAAAAGAGAAGAGTAAAATCCCTCACAGAATTTCAACATGGTAATAGGTGTACACGGGAGGATTTTATGAGATATAAAGCGGTATAACATCATAAAAACATAAATAGGATAGTATGGGGGAGGCGAAAAATCATACCTCAACATTTTTAATTGAAAAAAAAGGGAATAACAACTTAAAGAAAATTAGACAAAAATGAGAATGGAAGAAATACCTTACTTGGAAGTGTGATCACTAAGGCTTGGGAGAGGCTTGAGAGAGGATTCTTAGGAGAATGGGGAACCTTGGAAGAATTATATAGAGAATAATTCAGGGGTTGGTTAAACTCCAAAGGCTTTGAGTGAAGAGGAAGTGGGAGCTTGGGTGGGTTTATATAGGAAAGGAGAGAGAATTCTTTATTATTTTGGTTTGGGACACCTCACATTAATCTAATAAATACCACAAACCAACCGATGGGTTTTACCCATGTTTTTTTCCAAAGGGTAGTGGAAAACAATATTTTATAAGTCCAATGTCCTAATTTATTAAAATAATAGGGTTGCTTATGTGGAGGTCAGTCACACTCTCAAGGAAAACAACTTAAAAAGACAAAATATTTTTTTACGTCTTGGAGGGTCCACAAAAACTTTGTAAAATAAATAAATAAAATCTAAAATCACATTATTTTAATGATAAAAAATATATTATAGGAACATAATATTTATAGTATTTTATTACATAACTATTGGGTCATTATGATTTCATAAAACACATTATATATTTAAATGGTATTTAATTTTTACCCAAAAATTCAACTATCTCAGAAAATTATGAAAAATTCATCATTGGATAATTTCGATGTCCTGATCTCAAATATAATATTCATTTTATCTAAATAATTTTAAACATATGTTAATTTTTAGTTTTAAAATAATAACAGACATTTACTGAAAATTCTTGGGTTTTTAGAAAAACTGTTTTCAAACCTTAATAAAAAATTAAAATTGCATTCATAAAATTATATGATCATTTATATTTAAAAAGAAATCGAATTATCAAATTTTATCAAATTTTTATTTAATTAAAAAATCCATTAATTCATCAAAATATATTTCTTAGTTGAATATTAACTAAAAATACTATTTGTGCTTTAAAAAATATTTACAAAGTAACAATAATAAAATGAATGCACATTATTTATACAAAAATAATTTACATTGTCATAGTTCTAGGGTCTTGTTAAATAAACCCTTATAACACCCACATAAGACTGAAGGGTAAGGTGTGCAATGGTGAAAGACTCTTGGGGTGGCTCAGATAACATCACTCTGGGGGTAATCTCTATCAACTTCCACTTATCACGTAGTCAGTTCTGCTCAAGCTTATCATGTTCTATCTCAGCTTGGGCTTGGTCAAGTGAGAAGCCCAATGATGCCACCTCCTTTCTGAGCTCTGACAAATGGGATTCGTACAAGGAAAGTCTACTGGTTTAGGCCATCACTTCCTTTGTCTGAGTAAATTAGATTTGTTAAAGCCTTATATTTATACTAATCGTTTAATCACTGTTCAACAACTATATTAGCAACGGTCACAATTCATAAAGGTGTATTAAAATCTAGAAACATAAAACCAATGAATTTCACATTTTTTATAACTATAATAATACATTTAATTATATCAAGAGGAATTTCCATTAATGAAATTTGGGGTCATTACAGAAACAATCATCAATTAATTATTTGAAATAAATTAAGAATATTTAATTGATTTTTTTGATATTTATATTTCCTTTCATGGGAATTATATGAAAATTCTCTTGTTATTTACATTTTAAAAATGTAAAATTTCATCATCTAAGAGATATTATCAACTATTATTTATATTAAATGAGTTATCAAATAATAAAAATGTTGTTTGGTGTGTTATGGGGTTGTGTTAAATGTTCTATGAATTTTGATATAGTTATTTTTAAACTTACATTGAGTTTATTGAATGGTTTATTTTTTAATGCTCTTAAATATGAATTTTTAATTATTTAATGTTTTTAAATGGTTTGGGGGTATTTACAGGGATTTACTCAAAAATGAATTTTGATGAATCATTTTGGTGAATTATTTTAGATTTTTTCATTATCTTTATATTTTTAGGTTTGTGAATATTTATAACATATGACTATTTTTTTTTTTCAGTTTTTACCTTATTAAAATAGGAATCGATCATGTCTTGATGAAATGTCTACATGGGTCTATGGTTAAGTCTCAGAAATTAAATTTGATATTTCCTCATTGTTTATATTCATCAGTCACCTCGTATGCATGATATGTAAAGAATAGGGTTATTCCCCTATCTACTAAACATATCAATGATGTTAGAGAATTAGAAATTTTAATCCCCATATATTATTTTCAATATTGGGGGTGAATCATATTTTTATTTATTAAATAAATTAACACATTCTATCTGGGTAGAGGGAGACCCACTACAAATTCCATTGGACCATGACCATGTGGCCCATGATCATGGCTTGATGAACCAATACAATGTTGTTCCTTCATCATCCCACCTGCATCACTAGGCTAATGTCATTATTATGTCACCACTTTTCTGGATCATAACTACGTAACTACCTACCAGCATCATAAAACTATCACTTATTTCCCTGTAAATCCCTTAAGGGGATTTCCAAGATTCAAACCTTATTCATTTTCATGTCGGGTTATGGGTTTTACCAATCATGGTACGCCCTAACTGAGATACCACTATCATTCTCTGATAGACTAATTCAACTAAATAATAAGAGTGATTAAAAAATTCAAGAATATTTTTAACCTTATAAAACACAAAGTGATACCTTATATGATGGTTTCTCAATTAATTCTCAAGTTTTTTATATTGACAGGGTAGAATTTCACATGGTAAAAAGATAATTCATCAGATGGATTAAGGAAATTTTTCTTTTAGTAATAGTTACATGAGACAATTAATGCATCTAAGGATACAAAATTTCATTTTATTGAGTAGTGTGATCCTTAAATTTTAGACTATACTTATCTATTCATTGAACTAGTACCATAACAACAGAATCCAGCATTGAATGTCCTTGTTTGTTAGTTATTCATCTGTAGTAGTGATCAAATAAGATATCAGGGTTAATTTAGTTAGGGATGGAGTGCATGAGGTTACCACTATTTCCTATATATGTGAATAATGGAATGAGAATTTTAGTGGTGGAATGAATAATAAGGCCATGTATTTCTAGGTGAGTGGTGTTATCAAGAGACTCTCTTAATTCTTCTCACCACCTTCTTATATAAGTAAATACTTTTTATACAATCAATTTATAACATAATTATATAAAAATACCACATGTAAGAATGCCACAAAAACTACCATAAATGTGACATGTTAGGTTACCTACAGCAATTTTGCAGAGGAACATCACATAAAAGAGAGAAAAATATATTTAACATTTTGGAGGATCCTTAAGTTCATCCTATTGGAACTAAAGTTGATGTAAGGGATTATTTAGGTACTACATATTTATTTATACTCATATATAGACCATTATAAGATGTATTTAATTAACAATGAAATCCTATATATAATATTGGTTATAAAATTATCAATTATATATTTATATATAAAAATTTATGAAATGTTGTTTGTAATATTTCATTAATGTGACGTTGAACTACTTTTTAGAATGTTTCTATGAATTATCTATTGTTAATAAATGTATTTTATTTCGCGTTGGTGGTCTCCAACCTAGGATATTTGGGTACCCTATTGGAGAAATTTTTTTCCATCTTCTTTTTCTTATGTTGAGTATTACCCCTTCGATTGTATCTTTATGAGTTATAAATTGTTATAGGGTAATCAATGTATTATTGGAATTATAAATATGAATGGGATACCACTATAGATTAATTATTTTTTATTGATTGCATCTTTTTTCCTTGGGAATTAAATGATTCATGACTGTTGAGAAAGGTATTTAATTTACTGACCCAATCCCACAATGTGATAGGTCAGAAATTTATTAGCTTTGAATATTTTAGGTAATATTATCAGAATTATTTTATATATTCTAATACGTTAGGAATTAAAAATCATATTGAAAAATTGAAATTCATAATAATTATATTGAATTTGGTAATTGTTTCTAGCCTCATATTTGCTTTTATAATTATAATTAGGTCTTTGACAAAAAAATACATTGATGAGCATTGTAGTGTCCTTTAGATTTTGGAGGTTTTTAATGAAAGAGTTATACTATTTATGCAAGGATTCTAAAAACATGAAATAAAAAAATATAAGTTACCAAATTTATTTATTTATAATTTAATTAATTTCCCATTATGATTTTTAACCCCCAATTATCCCCGCTTCTCCATACATTTTTTCATTTCAATTGAGGATATCCCATTGGACTACTACCCTTTAAAAATCCTTGGGTTTTTGATTCAATATATTTAATTTTTAATGTATTATTGAGGTTAAAACTTCTATTTCATCTCTATATACATCTCTTCTCTCATCCCAAACATTTTTCTAGTTCTAAGTTGGTTATGGTGAGTTATGGTTTAGCTTATTTATTTTAATCTATTTGATGATTTTATTGACAAGTGTATGTAAAGGTATTATAAGGAATTTTTTCCATTTCATTTTGGATTAACCAGTTTAGATGAATAACAAATGACATGAGGTATGCTTATCCATGATTTGTTTTATTTTAATTTTATCAATGATCGATTTATTTTTTAATAAATGTTTTAAATGATTTAAAAATTATAGTATCAATATCTAATAATTTTTTTTTCAAAGTTTAATTGTATTCCCTAAATTTTAAACTAGAATTTATTAGATTTTCCATGTTCTAATAATCTATTTTCATGAATAATATGCATTCTATTTATTTTCTAATAATCAAAACATTCTATTTATAATTTAATATTTTTATATATTATGAATGTTTTATAGTAAATTTTAAAAAATTTAGAATCAATTTAAGTAAGTTTATATCTTCATTATTCTACTTTAAAATGTGTGTGGTTAATGTTTTCCCATAAAGTTGGACCCTTGATATTGTTTATTCAATGTTTAAAAGTGAAACTTATATTGATAGTTCATGGGTTTAATTTTTATAGAATCATGATATTATCTGATTGTGATAAAGGGGATTCTTATATGATGGATGAAAAGAAGTGAGGATGTGTTATGATTGTTGTGAAGAGTCCAAGATCAGTTATATCACTGGGGGGGGGGGGTTAATCAGTGATGTAATTTTGAAATTTATTCTTTTCAAATAAACCTTTGTAATCTGTTAAGATCTATATCCCTCGTTTTTATAGTATCACTTATCCCATATGAATACAAATGAAAATACTAAAAAAGAACACAAGAATTTTTAAAAGGTTCGTCACCGATCTGGGTGACTACATCCTTTCTATGATTGGTATAATATGAGACACAAAATTTACCCTAGTAAAAATCATTACGATTAAAAATATATACAATCTCCCAAAATGTGTGATAGATAAACTCTCGTAATGTCTAATCACAACTAATTACTATGGACTCTCTCCTGATAGGATTATTAGAATGGAATCTCACCATATTTCTTTATACTGACTCCCTCCAGTTGAGATATCTCCTGAAAAGATCTTGTTATTAATATGGGAATACCACAAGTTATTAAATGAATACATCTCATTAAAAAGTCTTCAACTTCAACTGAATTATAATACAATGATATATTGTCTTATTTATTCTTCAATTACACTAAGTGTAATATTCTAATTAGCTTTCATCCTTGCTCACATAATCCTGATCACCTATAAATGGTCAGTTATCTCAGTTCAACACTACTCAGGCAATTCGTTCTTCTACTAGATACCAGAACTCACTCAACACGAAAAACTATTATATAGAAATATTCTAATACATTGAAAAAATTACTACCCAAGATTCTATCACAAAACACAACACACAAATCATGAAAATTAATTTTCATGTACAATGCTCTTCCAACATCATGCTTTTATAAAATACATCACATGGTCTTCTCATTTTATGAAACAAAACACATGAAAAAACAACTCAAATTTCACAAATTCTTAAGAATATATAAATGATTGCAGTTATGTACTTATTTTATCACTCACAATTCATACACACTATTTATATCCTTTTCCACTCACCTTGAAAACACTAAATACAAGCACATGATTTCACACTCACTGTCTACATGGTTTTTTTCTCGTATGTTTTTAAATTCTCACATGTATAGACATGTCTCTGTCTCTTCTATCACACAAACCCACTGTCCATTTTTCACACTCACCATTTACTTACAAAATATTTTTAAAATCCTCATGAATATAAAATAGTCATGTCACATATTTCTTTGTGCAAAACCGAATACTCTGCTTTTGTTATATATTATTTCATTCTTCTTGCACACAAACCGGAATAGGTATATTCTAAATACATGATAATTATTTTTCGTGAAATTATAGTATATGATGTTTCCTTCTTAATGAAAAATAGAAAATCACAGGCTCAAGGTTCATAAACACTTCACACAAAAAACAAGAGAACTTTTTTATAGTGACCCTCTCTCAAACCCGAGAGAGGAATATGTGTATCACATTATCTCGAATGCTTCATGGAACTTAGTAGTTTGCAAAACATAGGTCATATACTCAAAAACTTCATGTATCCTTCATTAAAATATAAGATGCGCAAGATATACCCTTTGTGAACCATATTGATTTGTGGAACTACATTTCCCTAGAAATAAGAGCTTCATGAAAATCACCAGTAATGAAACCGAATGCCTTAGATGGTATTTATAAGAAACAAAGATCATATAAGAATATTCTATAATCATTAAGATAATTTCATTAAGTTTCACATACCATCACCATCATAGAAATATCATAATTTATGTACACTTCAATTATTTGGTTTGTTCTTCATTTTCTTATGAAAACGAAGTATCATGTTGTAACAATGATCCTTGATTTTTCAGAATGATGAAACAATGGAGGAAATCATTGAATGGTGATTCAGTCTACATTTATGGAGCTTCGATGAATAATATCACACAAACAAGGCTTGCAGGATAAGATGAGATAGTCGGGGAATAAATGGCCCAAATGAATGATGGATAGATCTCATAGTCGAAAGATCTATGAGACAATCAAACGACTATGATAATTTGAACAAGCGATTGGATAGTTCTAGACCATTCAGTGAAATCCCACATCGAAATTTCATGATACCTTGTTATACTTTATATTACAATTCACAACATCCGTGGCTAAAAATTGGTTACTAGTGATGATCCCCTCTTCCACTCCACACCACCCCATTCTAGGATCTCCATTGCGGCAATGTCGCCCCTGCACGGCTGCGCTATGCTGGCTCCCCCATGCACCCTTATGGGTGCACTCCTGTATTCTTCAGCCTGATACTTGCCATCTTAGGGTTGAGCTCAGTTACCCACATTCATATTCTAATCCCCATAATTGGATTTATTAGTGGTTTTAGTTCTAATTTATAAGACATTAAATATTTAAGGAATATCTACATAAAGTACAAATCTAAACAACTCATTAATCAAGAATATAAATTCCCCTCTTGTGTGGACTCTTTTATAAACATGATATACTCATGCATGTATTCCTATTATTTATACTACATTAAATTTTGTAAACATTGTGTCAACTAAAATGATAAATGACCCATTTTTTTCATAATTACAAACCAGCTCAACAATCATCATATTTAAAAACTTATTGATTATTCATTTTAGTAATTAGTTGAAAATAATTTCAACTTCAATAAACCACTTGGATTCTTCAACATCCTCCTTTAGAATTTTTTTTCAATACTCTATGTATTTAAAATTAAATGATTTATTCCCCCCTTATTGTCATTAAAACTAATGATAACATTATAGGAACAAATTCAACTCATCTCATTTTTCTTCGAAAAACATGAGCATCTCATTTATATAAAAATTCCATAATCACTTTAAAGAGAGGAATAATATCGCATAGTTTTCTTATCAAAGAACCTTTAGTTAATCAACTATAAGTCTATATGGGATAACCCAATGTAGAAAAATAGAGAGATGTTACCAAGGATTTCTAATTTACACATAAAAGGCCATGAATGTGAAATCAGGCTCATAATGTCTCAATTCTTATTTGAGGGATTAAATATAATATGTTTTTTCAATGAAATGCCAAATCCTACACATAATTCAAAAAACAACTCATAATTTTCAAGTGAGAAGGATTAAATACTAGAAAATGACCCTATACCCACAGTATTGGAAAAATGTGGGTATAGGGATAGTATGGGAACCTATACCTACAGTTTTTCCCAAAACCAAGGGAAAAATATTTTTTTCAAGAACAATACCCAAATATTTTCCACAACCATGGGTATAAGGTTTTTTTCGAGACTTATAACCAAAGTTTTAGATAAAACAAGGGTATAGGGTTTATTTTGTGAAGACCTAGACCCACAGGATTCCAAAATAGTGGGTATATCTTTCCTGTGTTATGGAGGAAAAAAATTACAAGGGACAAATATTCTTTTGGCAGGAACACATATACACATGGTTTCCCACCTATATTGTAACATCCAAGGTAAAAAAATATATTTTTTATATTTGTTAAAATTGGTGAATTAAATATTAATTTTATCTTAATGGGGATGCTATGTTCGATGACATACCTGATATGGAACATCAGATTTCATTGAAAACTTACGTTGCACAAAACACTGAGTTATACTAAAAATATTAATATAATATTATTATTTTAAATGGTAGTTCACGTATATCCATTGTATTACTGAGAATGAAGAAAACTAACCATATTATTATTAAATATGTTTTTTTAAATGTTTTTACTTTTATAAAATAAATTTTAGTGGCATAAAATAAGAAAGAATCCGATTTTAAGCATAACTACTCTAATATTCATTTAAAGGTCGATTTACCACCTTTTAAGGTAATAAACCCTTTAAATCTAGTTTTAGACACATTTATATATTCTATTTGACAAAATAAAATTCTTCTTTAGAATAGGTATATAAAAATTTACATTGGTTATTTTTTTGGTATTTTTCTGATAAAATTATTTTTTTAATGAATAGTGAAAATACAATATTTTAATTCAAAATGACCTTTTAATATAATTTATTTATAAGGTTATATTATATTTTTAATTGGTTTCAAAGAGTAATTATATTTTTCTTTTTTCTATTTAATCAAATGTTGGTCATTATAAATAATTTCACTTTGAAATTAGACATAAATAATTGTTAATCTTTTCATAGTTATTATTTCTAAAAAACACACTTTTTGTTTTGATAACGAGAATTAATTTTAAATTAATTTTTGCCACTTTGGTGATTGGAATTTGGAAAAATGGATTCTATATTTGGAATAAGGAGGTATAAATTGTGCATATAGGCAACTTTTGTTTTTAGACATTATGAATATTTACTTCAGTAAAAATTTTATTTACCATGATTAAAGAGTAAATCTGGGAAATAAGGATAAAAAATATTATTATAAAAATATTAAATTACCCTTAAATATGTCCTAATACTATTGGTTGATACAGTTCTGACCTTGGGCATCCTTGGGTCGATTTTGGGACCCCATGAAGCCACTTGGGAGTGATAATGACACTTTATATTAATTAATTTTAAGTAAAGTAAAAATTTACTTAAACATATATCTTTTGGTAAATCAATTATTACATGGGGTTATAAAAGTTATCTCTTCAACTATAAATATTTATTTTAAATCTAAAAATATTACCTACAACATGATATTTTTTTATAAATTTTAAATATCAAATAAATAAAAATATTTATGACACCCATAATGATGTTGTGGTTACCTCTTTAACGAATGATTTAAATAAATAAGATTATAAAGATTCAAACCGTATTCAAAACCTATCCAATTCATATTGTACAATTTTATTTATAACATGAGTCATCTTATCTTCGACATTAATATTTTTTGGACCTTTAGAAAATGAAAATCATTATATAATAATATATCATTTTTAAACATTCCTAAAGAGTCCCTCCTCCCCCTTATAAAAACCCATCACTTCTAACCCATTCTTCACACATCTCAAACCACTTTTCTCATCCAAAATATGATCAATTAATCTCCATATAACCCTGTAATCCTTATTGAATCCTTCCCCTAGGTAGAAGGCAATTTAATTAAACCTTTTGGTTCAAACTAATGGAAGATACTCGATTTAAAGGCAATGTCTTCTTTTAAGTTCTTTTGTTATATTTTACATCTCCTACCCCATAAACAAATTTTATTCTTTTATTTTATAATAAAACTAGTATCCTTAATATAATCAGTTGTTGTTATGAGATATATTCCAACTACACTTACACACACCTCCATCTAATGGTTAAAGTACATATTGTTACAGTGGACGATGAACTACTGTCTCACAAAACGATGATTATTCAATTATCTCCTACAACATTTCATTTCGACAATAAGATGAAACTATATTTATATATGATATATATTATGTTTATGTTTTCTATATTCTTATGTAATTTTTATTTACAAATATACTTTTATGCTTTCCAATCTGTGTATATACGATAATTTCATTTGAGGAGGTGCGGGCTACCACCCCCTCAAGGTGATATGATTCGTTCATGACACACATGGAACATATAAAGGATGGAGTTATTGAAATTATGTAACATATATATAATATGATATTGTAATGGAATTATAATATACCTATGTATAATTATGTTTTAATTCCATTAAATATAAAATTGAAATGAAAGTAGTGTTCATTCGTACATACGAGTTACCATCTCCATGAATGGTGAATTTCATTTCTTATCTCCAAATGTTATGTAATATTATAAATACATAAATATACTAGATATATATGATGTATAAGATTTATAAATCATGAATATCATTATGTAGATAATGGATTTTTGACCACATGAACAACTTGTAATTATAAGAAGTTTTCATTTTGACATAAGTACCAAATATCAACAAAATAACCATTATTAACATAAATGATTGAATAATGTTTATAACCTAGTAATAAGTGATATAAAAGGAATAATAAACTCAAAAAAGGTTATTATACAAGTATAAAATAACTTTATCTTATTATTCAGAAGATTAAAGAACAAACGGGTCTAGTCGGACACGAGGTAAGGGGTTTCATATCTCACTTTTAATTCTATGAGATTTCCATTTTTCACCACTTATTTAATGCATGTGGTGTATTTTGTACTGACATTTGATATAAATTATCATTATTATCTTTATATTAATGTTATTATGTGATTCATTTGGTGGTTGTTAACTTTTGGTCTTACGACTCGATTGATTACAACATGGTAAGGGGTTTCTTATCTCACTTTTAATTATATGAGTTTTTCATTGTTCGCCACATATTTATTTCATGTGGTGTATTGTGTACTAACAGTTGATATATATTATCATTATTCCATTTATATTCATGGTATTATTTGGTTCATTTGGTGGTTATTAACTTTTGGTCTTATGAATCAATTGATTACAACCTGGTAAGGTGTTTCTTATCTCAGTTTTAATTTCATGAGATTTCCATTGTTCACCACTTATTTATTCCATGTGTTGTATTGTGTACTTCCATTTGATATATATTTTCATGATTCTATTTATATTCAAGGTATTATATTATTCTTTTGGTGGTTATTATCTTTTGTTCATACGGCTTGATTGATTACAACGTGGTAAGGGGATTTCATCTCACTTTTTATTCCTGGGAGATTCATGATATATTTTCCACTATTTCCATTTTTGTGGTGTGTTTACTACCCAAGATTGTATTATTTTTGTAATATACTTTAATATATTGGTACTTAAATCTTAATTGTATGATCTTTCTTTCATGTGGTGTATGTTTCGTATGTTACCAAATTGGTATGAGAACTTTTTAACCCAATTTCATTTCCTTGGGTTAATCTTCTAATTCTTAATTACGTCATGCTATGATTATGTGTGGAATCATTGTTTATTTATTTATGCTGTAATTTCCACTACCCTTTGTGTGTATATAATTTTGATACACATAATCACTCCATTGGTAAATTCTCATGTCACCGATATGAACTTCATAGGAATAATTTTAACTCACTTTCCTTTCATTGAGTTAAACATCCATGTCATTGGTTTTGTCTTAAAAAGAGAATGTGTGAATGTAATCTGATTTATTTACACTGAATATCCAGTCATATTGAGTGTATTTATATTTTTCTCATATTATTATGTAATTTATTAATCTTTAATCTAAGTATACAGTTTTTATAAGGGATTTCGTCTCAATTTACATTCCTTTGAGACTTCATTGTTGTTATGAACCAATTAACTCTTATATGGTGTATATACTATCCTTTGGAATATTATATCATTAACCCCTTTATTTTCATGATATTATAATGTTCTGATTAAATTATATTCCTAAATTATTTGTATTTAAGCGTATCTCATTTTTTTAAAAAATCATTAACTAAAATATCATTTTAAATGTTTTATAGATTTATTATTATAAATATTTCACATTAATTTCCATGTTTTAAAAATGGTTTTTAGGATTTATTTATATGGAAATTAATTTTTTCAAATGATAATTCATTTAAAATCATCAACGTGGTATGGGACACTTTGATTGAAAAATAAATTTGTTAAATGTTTTATATGGTTTTGAAAATGGTTTTATAAAGCATTGTTTATTTCAATATCTCAATTTGATATATTGTGATTGGAATGTGGAAATGTTATCTTTAATTTATGCTTGTGTTATGTGTTATGATTATGGTATGGTAATTGGGCATTGTTTACGTATACAGGTGGTTCCGTGATAAACCTAGGGCAGGTGAGCCCGAGATTTCTCTTCAATGCATTGGGTAACGTGATAGAGGTAAACATTAATGTTTCTCCTACGAGATGTAGGGAATATACTGTGAGGGGTATTACAAACATAACTCCCTATGTAGCAGTGATAGTAACAATGTATATATGAAATGGATGACACAAGTTACCTTTATGATTTATTATTTCTATGTGTTATTCATAAATCTTATGATTTCATGAGGTATGTTATGATTGAAAAGTATGGTTTAATTGATTTCTATTTATTGATGGGTTAATGTTTTCTTTCATTATTTTGTAACCCTTAATGACCTTTTTATGATCATCCCATGTTTTTGAAATATTTTCCACACAACATAAATATGAATAGGGTTAAGGATGGGATCATGGAAAAGTCATGTTGTCTAAAACTTAGAACTAGAAATGTTTCTTTTTAAGAGTTTTTATTTTATGAAAAAATGGATACTGAGTAGTAGTGTCTACAATTAATTTTCAAGTTGATATGTAATAATTATTCCCTAATTATCTAAAATTCTAAACCTAAAAGATATTCAATGTGAATTATTTATTTAATTCAAGATTATGTAATGTTTTAAGTTTGGGTACTTTTAGTTGGTATCAGAGGTCAGTTTAGACAAGTTTAGGGATTAGGAGTTTTAGTTAAACACAAGGTTAGTCCCTATGACTATTATTTCAGTTAAATGCTTGTTTTATAAATTTTTTAGATCAAGGAATGTAGATTACAAATGGAAGGAGGAGGATCTCAAATAACATTCCTATATCTTCCTCATGACATGCTTCCAATAATTTTTACAAAGTCATATTCTGATGATTGTGAAACTTTTCAGAGCATAGAACTCACATGAGAGCTGTTGTTTGAGATATCAAACACCTCCACTATACCTCTATATCATTTTGGATCTTGTGTTGTATTTAATCAAATCATAGTTTCTCAATATTCCCATATTTTTAAAAAAGCTAAATTTTATCAAGGCATTTTTAATTATTTAACATTATTAGAGGATTTTGAAGCACATTATGATTTTGAAAAAGATGCTGAAGAAGGAGACCCTTGTGCAACCTATTTATATTTTCTTTTATAATATAGTCTCTGATAACATACTTATGGTATTTTAAAAGAACCATTGATTGAATGTTACAACTCAAACATGGTCTGACTGTTTTATAAAAATCATGTTTTATGAGATGTTTTGAAATTATATGTCATACATGATTATTTTCAAAATTTTTTTTTCTACGAACACCCATCTATCCAAAGTTGTACAAGGTGTACTTGGATGAAGGAAGAAAATGATTTTTAAGGATCTCTAAATCATTAATGCAATGCATGGACCTTCTACCTACGTGAATAAGATGACGATGAAACCATATAGACACCATGATGAAGGTATATTCTTCTTTCTATTAGGAATAGTTTGAATTTATCATTTAGAGGTGAAATAATAAAAAAGGGAAATATATATAAGGCTTTATGAATTTATATGTTGAGGTCCTAATGTATTGTGATGAAAATGAAAGGTATAATGAAACCTTTGAAGTTAAAAAATGCAAGGGTTATTTTTGAGTCTTACAAAAAGGATAACCCGTAAGATGGGTGAAAACCCATCACGTCTAGAAAATCCACTATAATCAAACCTACAATCTAAGGGCGACAAGGGAACATCGCCTACCACTATCCAACATGAAGTCCCTGGTTAGTATTACTTATTATTTTAAGTTAAATGATTTTATAGATAATGAATAAGTTGATTTTTGGAACTTATGTTTTATCAAATGGATATTATTAATATAAGAAAATTATATGGTGATTAAGTGATAAAGGTTATTTTAGAAGATGTTTGATCTTTTAGAAACATTATATGCTTAATGGAAATAAAATATTATGGGTTATCATTTGTGGGGTAATGATTGAAATTTTGTTTTGGAAGAATCGAAGTTTTTATTTTATACATATGGTGATTTGGTTTATTTATGGAAATGACTAACCTATCATGGAGAATATGTGATTAGGTTAATTACTCTTCAGTATGAGACTTTAAGAGTAACTGATGTTATTTGGAGATAAATGTTATGATTTATCTTGGAAGACTGTGTGATTAAATCCTTTGGGGATATGGGTTTCAATCTTAGTTTGAATTACTTTGAAGAATTTTATAGACATTTATTTATTGAATGGTATTTTTTGAACTTTGGTTATTGTTTGAATTTTTTTGGAGATTATGTTTAGTTTTTCTTTTAATAAATTATTATCAATTTTTGGGATTATCAAGTCTTTTACTAAACGTTTTGGTTTTGGTTGAGGTCTAAAGACATGGGAAAAAGATAGTTCACCTTTTTTGGATTATCTGATAATCTTGAAGTTGATTCTAGTGCTTTTAATGTGACAAAGTCAGTTTGAAGAGTCATTTTTTGGAGAAAATATGCGTTTGGGGTAGAAATTTAGTAAAGGATTAAAGTCTATATGACCTGTAAGTATGTTTACTTGTATTTTTAGTAATGATCATAAATAAATTCCCTAACTTTATGAAAAGTAAGTTAAAACCAAGACAATGTCTGTTAACTTTTCATACCGGGGAATCAATGACCGTTTAACCCATTACATGTTTGTGATTTTCATGTGGTTAACTTTCTCCTAATCATGTTTTCTACCACTCTCCATCAAACCTTAATGGTTTTTTTTCTCTTCCATATCCATGTTTTTCTACATGGAATCCTAGTATGGGATATCTCGGGTGACCTTTGTATTTATCTTTCTTTCTTTTAAAGTGATATTTTTAGTGACACTTTTTCTGATGTGGAACATTCAATGAAGTTTCCAAGCCCAATATTAAAATTGCGAGGACACAATTCCCAAAATGGGGTAAGGATGTAACATCCCAGTTAAATAAAGAATATAAAATTTTTATATTTATTAAATTTTTTGAATTAAATATTAATTTTACATTAAAGGGGATTATATGTTCGATGAAATACCTGATAAGCAACAATAGGTTTCATTGAATACTTACGTTGCACACAACGTTGAGTTATAATGAAAAATATTAATATAATATTATTATTTTAAATGGTAGTTAATGAATAGCCATTGTATTAGAGGGAATGAAAAAAACTAACCATATTATGATTAAATATGTTTCTTAAATGTTTTTCATTTTATCCAATAAAATTTTTAGGCTTAAAATAATAAAAAATCCGATTTTAAGCATAAATACTCTAATATTCATTAAAAGGTCAATTTACCACCTATTAATGGATAACCCCCTTTAAATCTTGTTTTGGTCACTTTTATATGTTCTATTTCACAAAATAAAATTTTTATTTAAAATAGGGACATCAGAATTTACTTTGGGTAAATTTTTGGTATTTTTCTGATAAATTTTTTTTGTAAGGAATAATGAAAAATAATGTATTTTAATTCAAAACTTCCTTTTAATCTAATTTATTTATAAGGTTAGATTATAATTTCAATTTGTTTTAAAGTGGAATTATATTTAATTTTTACTATTTAACCCGATGTTGGTCATTGGAAGTAATTTCACTTTGAAATTGGACATAAATAAGTGTCGATATTTTGATAGTTATTATTTCTTAAAAACATGCTTTTTTGTTTTGACAACGGGAATTAATTTTAAATTTATTTAATCCAATTATGGGTTTTGAATTTGGAAAAATGGATACCATATTTTGAATCAGAAGGTCTAAATTGTGTAAATAGGTAAATTTTATTTTTAGACATTATGAATATTTACTTCAGTAAAAAATTTATTTACCATGGTTAGAGTAAATCTAGTAAATAAAGGAAACCGAATATTTTTATAATAATATTAAATTACACCAAAATTTGTCGTAATACTATTGGTTAATACATTTATGAACATGGTCATCCTTGGGTCAATTTTGGGACCCCATGGAGCCACTAGGGAGTGATAATGAAACTTTATATTAATTAATTTAAAGTAAAGACAAAAATGACTTAAACATATATCTTATAGTAAATAAATTATTACATGGAGTTATATAAGTTATATTTTTGACTATAAATATTCATTTTAAATCTAAAAATATTTCCTACATCATGATTTTTTTAAAAAAATTTAGTCATTAAATAAATAAAAATATTGATGACACAATAATGATGCAGTGTTTACCTCATTAATGAATAATTTAATAATTAAGATTATAAAGATTAAAAAAATATACAAAACCTTTAAAATTGTTATTTTATGATTTTATTTCTAAAATTAGTCATATTATATTCGACTTTAATTAGTTATGGACCTTTAGAAACCAAATATCATTATATAATAAAATAACATTTTTAAACATTCCTAAAGAGCCCCTCCTCCCCCATATAAAAAGCCCTCACTTCTAACCCATTATTCAAACTTCTCAAGACCCTTGGCTCGTCCAAAATCTACCAAATTATTCTCTCCATATCTATATCCTTCTCCTAGAAGACTTACCCTAGGAAGAGGGATAATAAATTAAACATTTGGTTCAAACAAAAGGAAGATACATGATTTAAAGGTAACATCTTCTCTTAAGTTCTTTTGTTTTATTTTACTCCTCCGACACCATAAAATATTTTTATTCCTTTATTTTATAACAAAAAAGTATCCTAAATATACTAGGTTGTTATTATTTGAAGGATTATAACTACACTTACACACAACCCCATCTAATGGTTAAATAACATATTGTTTCTATGGACGATGAACTACTGCCAAATGAAACGATGATTGTTCAATTATCTCCTACCGCCTATCATGGTGGCCATTATGATAGAACTATATTTATATATGATATATATTATATATATGTTATCTCTATGATTATGTAATTTTTATTTACAAACATACATTTATGCTTTCCAATATGTGTAAATACGATAATTTCATTTGAGGATGTGCGGACTATCACTCCCTCAAGGTGATATGATTCGTTCATGACATACATGGAATGTATAAAGAATGGAGTTAATGAAATTATGTAACATATATATAATATGATATTATACTGGAATTATAATATACCTATTTATCATTATGTTTTCATTCCATTAAGTTTGAAATAAAAATGAAAATAGTGTTCATGCGTACGTACGACTTTCTGTCTCCATGAACGGTGCATTTCATTTCTTATCTTCAAATATTATGTAATATTATAAATACATACATATACTGGATATATGTGATATATATGATATCTAAATCATTAATATCATTCTAGAGATGATGGAATTTTGACCACATGAACAACTTGTAATTATGAGAAATTCATTTATTACTCAACTACCGAATATTGACAAAACGACAATTATTACCATAAATGATTTCATAATGTTTATAACATGGTAATAAGTGATATAAAAGGAAAAATAAACTTTTAAAAAGTTCTTAATCCATTATAAATTAAATTTAGTGTATTATTCAGGGGAATAAAGAACAAATGGGTCAAGTCATACATGAGGTAAGGGGGTTCTTATCTCACTTTTAATATTATGAGATTTCCATTATTCGCCACTTATTTATTGTATGTGGTGTATTTTGAACTTATATTTGATATATATTATCATTATTCTCTTTATATTCATGGTATTTTGTGACTCATTAGGTTGTTATTAACTTCTGGTCTTATGACTTGATTGATTACAACGTGGTAAGGGGTTTCTTATCTCACTTTTAATTCTGTGAGATTTCCATTGTTCCCCAATTAGTTATTGAATGTGTTGTATTATGTACATACATTTGATATATATTATAATTATTCTATTTATATTCATGGTATTCGGCTATTCATTTGGTGGTTATTAACTTTTGGTCTTACAACTTGATTGATTACAACATGGTAAGGGGTTTCTTAACTCACTTTTAATTCCACAATATCTCCTTTATTCGGCACTTATTTATTGCATGTGGTGTATTGTGTACTGAAATTATATATATATTATCATTATTGTATTTATATTCATGGTAATCTGTGATTAATTTAGTGGGTATTAACTTTTGGTCATACGACTCGATTGATTACAATGTTGTAAGGGGGTTTCATCTCACTTTTTATTCCAGTTGGATTCATGCTATTTTTGCCACTATTTCCTTTTGGGTGTTGTATGTACTGCCCATGATTGTATTATTTGTGTAATATAATTTAATATATGGTTATTTACATCTTTATTGTATGATCCTTCTGTCATGTGATGTATGTTTTGTACGTTACCAAATAGGTAATGGAACTTTTTAACCCAACTTCCATTCCTTGGGTTAATCTTCTAATTCTTAATTATGTTATGCTATGATAATGTGTAGAATCACTGCTTATTTATTTATATTGTAATTTCCACTAGCATTTGTGTGGATATACTTTTTATTCAAAAAATCACTCCATTGATAAATTCTCAAGTCATCGATATAAACTTGATAAGAGTAATTTTAACTCAATTTCCATTCATTGAATTAAACATCCAAGTCATTGGTTTTGTCTTAAAAAGAAAATCTGTGAATGTCCTCTAATTGATTTACACAGAATATCCAATCATATTGAGTGTATTTATATTTTTTACACATTATTATGTAATTTATTTATCCTTAATCTAAGGATATAGTTTTTATAAGTTATTTCATCTTAATTTACATTCCATTGAGACTTCATTGTTTTTATGCACCAATTCACACTTATATAGTGTATATACTATCCTTTGGAATATCATATCATGAATCCCTCTATTCTCATTATATTATAAATTTCTGATTAAATGTTATTCCTCAATTATTTGTATTCAAGCGTCTCTCATTTACTTAAAAACTCTTTAACTAAAATATCATTTTAAATGTTTTAAAGATTTATTCCTCTAAATATTTCTCATTAATTTACATGATTTCAAAATGATTTTTAGGATTTATTTATATAGACATTAATATTTTCAAATGATAATTCATTTAAAACTTCAAAGTGGTTTGTGACACTTTGATTAAAAAATCTCTTTATTAAATGTTTTAAATGGATTTGAAAATGGTTTGATAAAGCATTGTTTATTTCAATATATTGATTTGATATATTGTGATTAGAATATGGAAATATTATCTTTCCTTTATTCTTGTGTTATGTGTTATGATTTTTTTATTGTTATTGGACATTGTTTACGTATACAAGCAGTTTTGTGATAAACCTAGGGCAGGTGAGCCCGAGATAGCTCTCCAATGCATTGGGTAACGTGGAAGAGGTAAACATTAATGTTTCTCATAAGATATATAGGGAATATACTATGATGGGTATTCCAAACGTAACACTCTATGTAGTTGTGAAAGCTAAAATGTAAGTATGATATGGATTCTACAAGTTACCTTTATGATTTATGATTTCTGTGTGTTATTCATAAATCTTAGGATTTCTTAAGGTATGTTTTGATTGAAATTTATGGTTTCATTGATTTTTATTTATGGATGGGTTAATGTTTCCTTTAGTTATTTTGTAACCCTTATTGATCTTTTTATGCTCATATAAGGTTTTTGAAATGATATCCACAGAACTTAAAGATGAATAGGTTCAAGGATGGGATTATGGAAAAGTCGTGCTGTCTAAAACATGGGACCAAACATGTTTATTTTTAAGCGTTTTTATTTTATGAAAAAATGGATACTGAGTAGTAGTGTCTACAAGTAATATTCATGTTGATATGTAATAGTTATTGGCTAATTCTCAAAAACTCTAAACCTGAAAAGATCCTTAATGTGAATTATTAAATTAATTCAAGATTATGTAATTTTTTAAGGCCAGGTCCTTATATATATATCGACGGTTTACATAAATATATATAAGTTAATATATATTTATATACCAATAAGTTAGTATGGGTTAGTTGTTAGGTGCCTGAACCATAAACCCTCTTTACCTGGATTGAATCCCACGACCCCTTATTTTTTAAAAGCTACACCCACAGTTTTTAAAGTGTCAGTATAGGTTTCTTGACATGGTGGAATACACCTATATGCATTGTGTTGAAATCGTCAATATAGGTATTTCAAACCGTGGTTATAGATATGGGCAATATCAATGCCTCATTTTCCCACAGTTCCTTGAAACTAGGGATATAACCTACACCCATGGTTTTTTGGGCTATACCAATGGTTTGAAACTGTGGGTAATGAAAAAATTTACAGTAATGATAATAAAACCCCTATATTTCAACTTTTTAATCTACCAAGAAGTCTCTCGTAATTGATAAGATAATACAATTAAGAATAAAGGATAAAATTGTGATTGTCATACCATGAACTTTATTATTGAATCTGTCCAAAAATATTTATATTCGTTCTCAACCTTAATCCCTCTTAAGGGATGAAAAATTTTATTTCATTTTATGAAAATAAGTATACATGATGAAGCATAACCTAATTACGCTATCTAGAAGTGATAAACTCAAATATTTCCTTAAATTCCATGCATTTTTAGTTCTAAACATATAAAATAATAGTGAATAAAGAGAAACCTCTTGGTTTCTTAAAAATAATATCCAGACTGAGAGTTTCCTCCCAATATGAGCCTTTATTTTATTCCAATATTAGTATGGGAAGATCTCATAGAATGTATCATTTTTTTAGATTCTCATTTTTTTGACCATCATTTTTCTTCCCTTCATCATCTTTTTGTTTAATAAAATGATCAGATATCTTTTCTTTTCATTGATATCTCATTTCTTTAGCAGCATGAAGTATCTATCATAGAAGTGTTGTCATGCCATCTTTAGCCTCATAAAAATATTGGTGAAATCTTTCACAAATTTCCATTAGATAATCCAGATTATTCTTACTAGACAGAACTGTTGATTTCTCAGGGACAAACTTCTGCATAGTAGGATTGGGCCTTCTTCTCACAAAGCTTCTTATTTTATTTTCATTATTTCTTCCCCTTGATAAATGATAATTTTGAAGGAGTGACATATTATTCCATCATTTGTAGGGTTTGTTCCCAAATTTACTGGAACACTAGCAATAACCTCTGAAAATTCATTATCTATAACCCTAAAAATTATGTTGGCGATAAAACTTTGCTGTCTAGATATAATCCTATGATTATTTTTCATCAATTATGGAGAACATTCATTTTCCAACATTATTAGGCACTGAATATCATCATCAGTCCATATTCTTCATGTTTTTGTGTCAGAACCTAATTCACTAGATGAAATGGATTTAATATCACTGATAAAATTAGAATTAACCTATACCTTATTCTATGGATTGGTCTTCAAAGATACATAAAATGATTCATCTTGAACATCAATGACATTATAAAAATCATCTTTCATCTTTTTCTATGTGTTTCCTTCATTAATACACATAGAATGTGTCTCACCCAATTCTTCTTCTTTTGCAGCCAGTTTTGCATTAATATCTTTCATCATTTTATCATATTCTATAATTATCACATTAGAAGTTATGATGTCTTCAGTAAGATAATTAACCTTATTTTTTTCATTATATTATTATTTCTCAAGAAGTTTGATTCTTTTCATGAGTAAAGTGTATTGATCAAGACATGATACAAGTTCAGATCATATCATGTATTCATGATAGCTTTCTTCTACTTTATCATCACTTCTTGATGAATTAACTTGTCTCTTAACTTTTTCTAGGAAGATTTTATTATTTTAGTTGATAATTAATCATCTAATTTTTTCTATGAAAAATAATCATTATCCACTCTCCGAATCATCATATTTTTCTTATAGTTCCTTAAGAATGTTTTCTTCATACAAATATCACATTTTCTCACTTTTTCAGATTTTCTTTTAATGTAGTCTTATTTATCATCATCAATCTAAGAATCATCAAAATATTTCTTTAGAAAATTAATTGAAAAATGTCCAATTTTACCACAATTAATGAACTTTAAAGGAATCACACCTTTAAAGTTTCATATTAAACATATTAGATTTTTAGAAAAACAATCCCTGAATCTTTTATAATATTTATCACTGACCTCATCCTCTTGAGAATATGAGAATGGTTACTAATTATTTTACTTCAACTTGATACATTTCATTTCATTGAAATATATTTCATCCATATCTTTCTTTTTGAACATATGAAATTTTCCTGATCTCATAATTGAGAAGCGTATTATGTAATTCATCAAGTTAAAAGTCTCCAACTTCTTACAATGATGAAATATTTGTATAAAATCTTTCAGGAAAATTAAACATATATTATTTAACAACAAATGAATCATAAAAAGTATCTCTAAAACCCCTGATATGACTAAAAATCTAATTCCCCTTGGTAAAGTAATCATCAACAGTATCACCATCATCCATTAGAATATCATCAACCTTATCTCTCCAGATTTTAATTATAGATTAATTGATCTTGAAATTCCCTTTATACATATTGGAAAGTTTATCCCATGTTTCCTTTGTTGTCTTTAATCCCATCACTTTAATTAATACTTTATTATATATGGATAAAAAAATATAATTTCTGGATTTTCCATCTATTTCAATGGTTTTCTTATCATCATGTGTCACCGGAGAATTTACACCCGTTAGCATAAGATCAATGACAATATAATCACTAAATTTAAGGCCTTGTGAAAGTATATATGGAAGAATTTAATTATTCCATCCATAATAGATATTTTCATTGAAGAATGGAACCCCTATATTATTGACAAAATTTAAAATCTACATCAATAGATCTACTGTAAATATTGGATCCTTATAGATGAAACCTTATTCTCTGATACCACATGAAGATTCCAGGTCCAGTTAAATCATTTAGATGGGGAGGGGGTGAATTAGTGATGTTTGTTTTCAATTTATTCTTTTCAAATAAACATTTGTGATCAGTTAAGATCCAGATCCCTCATTTTTAGAGTCTCACTTATCCCATATTCAAACAACTGAAAATACTAAAAAAGAACACAATGATTTTTTGAATGTTCTCCCCTGATGTGGGTGAATTTGTCCTTTCTATTTTTGTGATAATTTTAGACATATACTTTTATCTAGTAATAATAAATGTGATTACAAATACAGAAAATCTCTTGAAATTTCTGACTGAAAAACTCTCATAATGCCTAATCACAACTAATTACTGTGGACTATCTCCTAATGGGATCTTTAGACTATAATCCCACTAGTGTTCTTAAAAATGACTCCTGCCATTTGAGCTATCTCCAAATAATATCATGCTATTTATACTATAATACTTCCATTTCTTCACAGAATACTTTTCGTGAATAGGTCATCAACTTTAATTGACTTCAAATGCAGTGATCTGCTAGACTTTTTCTTCTTCAAGTCCACTCTGTATAATATTATGATGAACTGTCGGCCTTTCTCACAAAAAATTGATCACCTGTAAATGGAAAACTATCTAATTTCAACACCGCTCAGGCAATTACTTCTTTTGTTGAAGACCTAACCCCACTTATCTTTGAAAACTTGGATACATAGATCTTTTAAAACACTGATAAAATTACTACCCCAATTTCAGTAAAAAAACACTACACTCAAATAATGAAAAGTATTTTTCATGTACACTACTCATACAACTTCTTTCATATATAAAACACATCACATGGTCTTCTAATTTTATGAAACAACACACAAGCACAATAAACATAAATTTCATGCATGATTAAGGATATGTGCATGAATGTATCTACATGCTTTTTTCCCACTCACAATTCACACACACTAATTATATATTTGTGTAATCACCTTGAAAACACCTAATAAAAGCACATAATTTTTACACTCACTATCGACACAGTTAGTTTCTTAATGTTTTTACATTCACATATGTATGGACATTTTACAGTTTCTTCTTTCGTGTAAACCCTCTGTCTAGTTTGAACACTCACAGTTCAATTACACAGTCTTTGCAAAAACCTCATGCATATACAATATTCATGTACCCTCTTTATTTGTGTAAAATATAATACTTAGTTTTAGATTTTTATTAAATATTTATTCTTTTATGAAAAATAGAATAAGCATATTCTTAACATTTCCAAATTATTATTGATAAAATATTAGTATAATTTGTTTCTTTTATAATGAAAAATAGAGAAGAACATGATCAAGGTTCTTTAAACTCTTCATTCAAGAAAAATATGAACTGGTTTAAAGTGACCCTTTCCCAAGACCAAGAGGTTCGTATGTGTATAGAATTATCTAGAATGATTTTTGAAACTCAATTCCTCACTAATCTCCTTGAGTGTATAATACATAGGTCAAGTACTCATGGACTTCAATTCTTCTTCATGGAAACAAAATATTTGTTGGGTCTACCCTTTTCGAACTATAGTTATTTATGGAACATTGATTTAATTAAAATGATAGATTCTTTAAAATCAATAGTAATGAAACTAAAATTCCTTAGATGGTATTTATAGGAAACAAATAACATCTCAGAATCTTCTTGAATCACTGTGATTCTGCCTTCATGTTTCACGTCCCATCACCATCACACAAATCTCGTATTTTCTGTACACTACAACCCTTATATTTTTTCTTTATTTTCACATAAAAATGATACTTCATGTGGTAATGATCATCCTCAAATTTGTAGATTAACAAAATGATGATGGAAGGCCTTTAATGATGCTTCATTCAACATGGCTCGAGCATCTATGAACAAGAACACTCGAATGAGGATTTCTAGATAAGATGAAATGGTGAGGTAATGAATGAACCATATGAATGATTGAATGATATCATAGTCAAAATATCAGTGAGACAACCTGATATATGTGAGAAGTTTATCAAAAGATAAGATGGTTTTAGATCATTCGGTGCAATACCATATCGAAATGGACTGATGCCTAACTCTCCTTTATATTACATGTCATAATATCCACAACTCATAATTTGTTACCGATTATGCTCCCCTATTCTAATTGGCACCGCCCTATGTTGGCTGCTCCTCCACTGCCATGCCACCCCCAGATGGTGGTGCACAATACCTCTCCCATACACCCTTATAGGTGCGCTTCTGTATGCTTTAGCCTCATGCTGTCTGGCTTACGATAGAGCTCAAATGCGTATAGTTGTGTATTTCTCCACATAGGTTTCTTACTTAGTGGTTTATGTTTTAATGCATAACACATTACAAATTTATTCAATGTCTATAGAAAGTACAAATCCAAAAAACACATTAATCAATAATATAAATTTTCCTCATGCATGGACTATTATAAAAACATCATACCCTACTACATGACCTCCTATTTTTAATACATTTAATGTTGTAAAAATTTTGTCATCTAAAATGATAAATGACACGTATTTTCATAAAATACAATCGAGCACAAAAATCCTCATATTTAAAAACAAATTGACTTTTTATTTCCTTAACATATTGAAAATAATTTTAAATTCAACAAACCACTTGTATTCTTCATGAAGTTAATTTTTTATAATATATATTTTTTTTCAATTATTGATTAATCATATCTATTTTTTTCTAGGTAAACTATGAGATACATGGTGGGAAACATTGATACAACTATTGCTCTTGTTTTTTATTCAAATTTGGCTAGTGACTCAAAATAGGACTATTCTCTATGGGGTGTGTTTTTCCTCTAATTTAGGCTAGGCAGGGTAAAATCGAGTGTTTTGGAACTTTAATAACATTAGGAAGTAATTAGATAGATTTTTTTGGTGTTTCCTTGATTTTATGTACTGATCCGACATGTTTTAGTGATTAATTCCATTTTACTAGTCCTATAATAGCCGGTTTATGGTAATTTTAGTTTTTTATGTTATATTGTTATTGTGATTATTATTTTAGTTAATATTTACCTATGATATTTTCCATTCCATAGAATAGATATAACTCAAATATAAATCCTTAATTCAATTGAAATGGATTATTAAATCTTATGTCATTTCATTTATTATTATTTAACATGGGTGATTATAAAGTAAGATTTAGTATTATATCCCCAATTTCATGTGTTATAAATTTATGGTATATTTAAAAAAATATTTATTTTTAAAGTGTAACATTCATACCCTTGGAATAATTGGTTTAGGATATTGTATCGTATTATTTGTTTTATTTAAAAATTGTAAGTTACTTTAAATATTTTTACATAAATATGTCATAAAATGTATTTAATTTTAAAGGATATAAAAGGGGAAACATCGGATATATACTAGTAGTTTATTTATAATACTGATCACATATTATATATTTTTATAGATTTTTCTTTAGAGAATCATATGGTCATTAGATGTAATAGTTTTATTTATTATTGAGGTGGCACATGAAGTTATTAACCATCACATGTAGGTGTAATTTTTGACAGTTTTTTATTTATATTTTAATAAATTATTCATCTTATGTATTATTCCACTTATGATTTCTTACAATAGATCCATTTTCATCATTATTTGGTTTTTTTAATTAATTTTTAACAACTTTTATATTGTGTTTTTGGATGTATTTTAGTTATTTTCATTTTTTGATGGGTTATTATTTTACTCATGTTCTATGTGTGGTTCTATTATATTAGAAAACCATTTTTTTAACATGAACGGATCTATAAAATAGGATGTGGTTATATTAAAATTCATCCTGGGAGGACCTTGTATGATATTATTTTATCATGAAATGATATTTCCATTACTATATAATTTGATTATGTAACTCTAGTTGATATCCTATTGTGATTAGGAACATACCTTAGGAGATTTCATGGAACAACTAGGGTGATGTGCTAGGATGGACTAGTTTGATTCAGGAAAACATGTTGTTCAAGGGGTGGTGACCACCTTTCAGGTTATTCATACTCACACCATGAATAATTCCCACTAAAAGTGGCTATTGTCACATATATATGGGATACAAGTAAAGGAAATGTTACTGATAATGGGGGATAGCTTCACTAAGAGTTTAAAGCACAATTTTACATTCTACACTTTTAGAATGAAGTGTGGAGAATATTCCCAGGGGATTTCATTGTTTCACTATATGTGTGATTCTATATAGAAATTTAACTTTGTATATTTTTGGTTATTTTTTTTATTTTTTCCTTTATGTATATGTTATTTTACTTTATCTCCCAAACGTTTTATATATTTTATATTATTTTGATTCATTTATGACCAATTTGTTTTCATGAAATCTTATACATTATAAATTATCTTTTGATATTAACCAATTTTTTTAAATTTTTCATAGACATATCGAACCACATTTAGTTATAGAATCTGATATAATTAATTCATCCACAAATGTGGTAACCATATCACAACATGATATCATTAGGTCAAAGTTTTAGTGGATAAAACATAAAAAGATTGATGAATTGGTGGTAGAAAATTTTATCAATTTATTTTATAAATAAACCTCTATGACTTTTTATGGTTGCTATCCACTTATCCTTTATCTCTTCTTCACCCATATGTAATTCAAATGTGAAAAAAATAATGGAACATATGGATTTTATAAAATGATTGTCATTAATATGGAAACCCGGTCCTATCTATGTTTATTCTATTACTAAAAACATATTATTTTATTTTTTTAAATTTTTACAGATAAAATGTTTATAAAAATGACACCCAATAGCTATGATGTTATCATCAACATCATCAGAAGGGTATCATCCACTTTCCAATAGTCACAATGTATTATTTATACTAATACCAATAGTAATAAAAGATCATATATACAATTGTATGAGTATTTTAGGATATATTATTCATCTAAAAATAAAATATTTTCTACAGACTAAGGTATTTTAATTCAATATAAATATTAACAAAAAAATAAAAAATATTGAACTTCCAACTTAAGATTTCATAATGATCAATTTTTTAATGAGTGTGTGAAAAGAAACAAAAATCATATTTCTACTTATAACAAATCATTCAGATGTTCATAAGCTAATTATCTTTCCATGATATAGATTATCAAATAATAGTTAACTCTTTTTGATATATACCTTTTTCTCTTTATTTTATAAAATAACTCTCTATCTATCTCTACATAGTATCAGTTTATTAATTATTAAACTATCTCCCCCTTTACATTTTATTCTTTTCTATTATATTTAATATTTGAATAAAATTACAAAAATAACACTTGTAAAATCCACATTTTTTTAATATACAAATATTTTTTATTAAACCAAGGTAATAAATTTCTCCTTTTATAATTATAAATTATTTCATACAATTTAATTCGAAATCCCTATCAACTATTGTGATATGATCCTATCAAAAAAATTTCACTCAAACTCTATTAATCTATTTATCAATCAATGATGATGTTTTTATTAGAATAATTGTATTTTAACAATGGGTTCCAACCAATAATCATTAGATATTAATGTGGTTGGAATTTTTATATATAATTTATTCTTCATAAGAGTAAAATAACATTTCGATGTTCCTCTATCTATTCTACCCTTTTCCAACTTTTTAGAATAAATTTTTATAATATAAAATAAATATAAAATAAATAAATCTTACAATTTCTTCCTTATAGTATTTCCATATGTTGGATGTGATTCAATTTCACAATGTTTTCAATGACTCTTATAAGAATTCAAGGGGACACTTACAGTTCCCATAAGGAATCTTTTGAAGAATCTATAGGAGTCTTAAGATTTCCTCTAATGACACATACAATACTGAATGAATCATACAAAGTTCCCATGACATTGTAGATTCTCAAAACCAAATACGCAATGAATCATACAGAAATGTCTCTAAAGAAGACCATAATGGCTCTTATAGATGTGTAATTATACATTTCTACTCACAATTATATAGTTATAAATGATGAAATAAATTCCAAAATTTCTTTTGAAAATAAAGTCAACATTAGAAGATATTCTTAAAGAATCCAAATTCTATAGAAATACAATATCAATAGTTTCCATTAAAAATCATGGATAGTTGAAAATAAGAACAAACTTCTTCATAAATTTATTTAGGTCCTCCAACCCATCACATAAATTTATTTTCAACCTCAAAAACTCAGTCCAATAAACAAAAATATTATACATTCTCCAAGATAATTATCTTCAAAACACACAACAAGATAAAGAATGAGATTATAGATTATTAAATCACTTTATAATATGAAACATTTTGTAAATTTATTAAGATTATCTCCCACTAAATCCAAAAAATATTATAACTTCTTTTCCCCATTTTTTTAGTAACAATAATTTTAGATTCAAAAAATAAAAATAATTTTTTTGTAATTTTTCCAACCATTTCAAAATAAAATCCAATCATAGTGTGGGTTTTCCCAACATAGCCTCAAGTGAAAGGCATGGTATAAACCCTCTTGTTCATCATCAAATACTCAAATATGTATTTTTTCATTGCATTTGTGAATATATAAGAAATTTTTGTATTGGTAAAAATTAAGTACGACATTATTTTACCATTGAAATCATTCTCCACAATGTAGTAAAACATAATTTCAAGATTCTAATATATCAAGTTTTTTTTATAGAAATAATTTCTACTTTAACTTTCACATGAATTGTTGAGTTTTTTATCAGTCTTCAGCATCAATATTTTTTTCTTTCATCCTGGTCATTTGGGTAAAAACACTTGTTGTTTCCACATATATATCTTTTACATCACTTAATGTCATATATTTATTCTTATTATAGTTATAGATAACATAGATTCCACATAAAATAAATATATTATACTATGTAAAAATTCTATCAATATAATATATTCTCTAGTTTGCATTAGTAAATACAGGAAGATTCAGTTTCTCACCTATTTTTTACGTTAACCCGAATGTTTATGTTTCTTTATTGATAGTACTTTTACAATATATAACATATTATTCCTTATAATAAATTTGAAAACATTGACATAGGTTCACTACAAAGATAATATCAGGTATAGATATTATGAGATAAATATTGTTTGCAATTACCATTCTCAACTCTTTTTGATTCACACTTTCTCAATTATTGTCCATCCCTAGATTCATTCTAGACTTTATGGGTCTGGAAACTATATTGGATCATTCTACACAAATATTTTTCAATTAAACTCTTTTATAATTTTTATTAGGAAAAATAAATTCATTATTTTGTAGAACATGAAATTGAATAAAATAACTTAGTTTACCCATCTTAGACATCCCAACATGTTTCTTTATTTTCTTGAAAATTACTTATAAGATATCTCTTGATCACCTAAAATGATAATGTCATAATCATATAAATATTTAGTAATTTTAATTGACTCGACATCTTTTGTACAATAATCTTGGCCTCTTTTAATTTAGTGTACATTATCTCTCTCAATAATTCATCCAGTTTGGAGTTCCAATCATAGGGGGATCTGTTATCACATAGAGAGAATTTTTTATATTGAAAATCATTTTTACATTACTAAGAAACAAAAATACATAAATCTACTAAATACAGATGTCTAATTATATCAAACCATTTAAGAAGTTATATTTTATATCTATTTGATATATTATACACTCCCTACGAGTTAAAACTACATAGAAAATTATTTGGGATTCCAGTCATGAAACCAATTCCAAGTAATCATCAAAATAAACTCCTTAATCCAATTAATACCCCTTTCATAAATCCAATACTTATTCCATGATACTTCTAAATTATTATTAATATTATTCTTGAGTACCCAATTTGTCCTGATCATATTTGAAATTTTTTCTAGAGGCATGATCCCAGGCAGAATTGTTAGCCATTTAATTCAGTTTATCATTAATAAAAAACCCCACTATTCAATTTTAATATCCTAAAAAATTTATGTGTCTCACTCTTCTAGATATTTATTGTTTGGGTTTTTAGCCACTACATCCTTTCATAATGTACTAGGGTATTTTATCCCCCCACTATATTCTCTAATGACACAATCAAATTTATTTTCTAATAAATATTAATTATAAGATAAAAACCTCTCCATATTCATTTTTATATTCAAAATTTAATTCTATCACGTATAGTTTACTCCCAATATGTTCTTCACCAACATACTCATAAATATACCAATTCTATTTTTTATAGTCGAAAAAACTATTTCATCATTAACATTAAGGTAGAAATTTTATTCAATAATCATAAAGAAATAAAACTCATACTCCTAATATTGACTCCTTTTAAATTATCTATAAAGTTTTCTATTTTAAAATCCTCCTTGAATGATACAATCCTCATCCATCTCATCAAAATTATGATGTTTTTTGTTATAATGTTTATAAAAAGGGATTCTAAAAGACTATGAATTAGTAATAATTTAATTTATATTGTACAACATACCATAGATAAATATTTTAGTGTTAGGTCTAAAAAAAACATGTTCTAAATATGAAAATTTCTTTACATAACTTCACCCATGAAAATTTTTACCTATTGTTCTATAAAAGTATGTTCTTCTCATTTTTGAAAGACTCTTATTTATTCTATTAACAACACTATTCTTCTAAAGAGTATATGTATTAATGTAGTGGTGATAAATTCCATGTTTTTTTAAATTTTTTTTGAAAAATAATTCCCATAAAAGTCCCTTTAATTTCTTATTCTTATTTTTTTGATAATAATAACCAATTAGTTTTTTCTTGAGTTTTGGAAATTTTCAAAATCTCAACTTCCTCTTACTTATGTTTCATAAAAATAACATTGGTAATTCTTGTAAACTAATAAATTAATGTGATAAATTATAGTATAGTTAAACTATATTGAATTATCATTGGTTCAAATAAACTATGTTGATTAATTAATGTTTCCTTTTTTATTTTATTTCCACTTTTTTATTCATTCACTATAACATATTCTAATTTTGACAGGCTTCACATAAAATATATTTGTCTCTTAATAATTAGGTTTTATATCTCAAAACATTTCGTATTGATTCATCTCTAAAACCCATATAAAGATGAATCCCCTGCCTACTATGTCAAATATTATTTCCACCATGTATACTAGGGTAGTAGGAAAATCATGGATCACCATTCTAGAAAAGATATCCACCGATCATATCACATTAGGTTATGATATTTCCATATTACATTCTCTTTAAACAGGAAGTTTATATTTTGAGAACGAATTTATTACCTTTAACATGGATCAATATAACACTTAGAAAACTGTGTTTTATCCCATAAATAAATAACACATCTTCATATTTCATATGTTTTTGATTAATGTTAGCTAAACTAATTTATTTAATCATCTATGCGAATTCATTGAAAAAAATTTATTTTGGTTTAGATGAATTCAACAATGTTAATTTAACATCTAAGGTTATATGTGATGAAAACCCAATATCATTAATCATGGTATTTAACCATCTGATAACTTTGAAATCCACATTATAAAATAACGACTTGTTTATTTCTACTTTTATGATATAATTCATATGTTCATAAGGATGTCAATCATGTACTGGATGTATGGTAAAACTATGAAAATATTACTCTTTACTATGAATTAATTCAGGATTTATTACATAAAATTACACTTAATACACACCAAAATATCGAGAAGTTTTGTGTCATTTGGAATTAGGCACATAGCATAACATCTTGAAGATGGGATACTACAAAATTATTGAAAACATATTTACATGCTTCAAAAATTTCTAGGGTTTTTAAAATTGTACGTGTTATCCTGCAAAAAATTAGAAATGGGAGAGATATAAAGCCATAAAGGTAATAAAAAATATGTAACATGAATAATTTAATACATTTTATACTACAATAATATCAATGGTTTATAAAATTAACATGAATAATAAGGGTTGATATAGCATGATAATCATAACATGGAAAATGTTGCAACAACTAAAAATAATGAATCATAAACATAGGTCAAGGATAAACCCAACAAGACAACATGGTAGAAAAAGTCACATAATGGAATAATGTTCACTCCATCTCTCAACATTATATATAATGATACTAAAAATTACACAGTGCATTAGATCACTATCTGGGCGCACCAGTCATAATCATTTTATTCTGATGCTTATGTGTGGCACAAAGATTATTAAAAATGGATTCATTCATCATCATAATCTATTCAAATATCATGGAGTGTGAAATACATACATGTATGTCCCCAATAAAATAAGTATATTTTTATAAAGTGAACACCCTTAATATGTAATGGGTATGGTATTCACCACATAATTGTTTTGGAGTGAAAAAATGTGGTGAAATTTCCGCAGCATAACAACGTCACATAAGGAATCATAAAATGCATTGGTGAGAGAAAATGGGTCTCTCATAACTTATAAATCATATAGTACGTAGTAGGGACATGTAAAAATATATTCCAACATTAGAAATTATAAATAAGAGGCATAAGGAAATGATGATACTTGAATAATGAAGATGATCAGAACTATAATTCGGTAGAGTAATGGGTGTACATAAAGGATCAAAGGAGGATTAAAGAAAGTGAAAGGGTATATCACCATTTATACTTTCAATTTATAGTATGGTAAATGTGAAATAATATATCCAATCATGATTAAAATGAAATTAACAATCATAACATGAAAATGGGTTCATGAATTAAAAGAGAGGAGGGAAACACCATACAAAATTTCGGTATAGTAATGACTTAGATAACGGTCACAATGAGAGAAGATCAATGATATATAATTAAAATAAAATAAATTTTAAAGTAAGGTAATTATTATAAAGAAATTAAAATATAAAAAATTTAAATTAAGAAGACTAATTTTAAATAATGTGCTTGAATTAAAAGGAGGAGAAGAAGTCTAGGATCCCTTAAATGAGTGTGTAACACCAAAAGCATCAGATGAGACTTTTGAGAGATTGGGGGTGTCTTTGAAAAAATCTAGGGAGTGGAGGGAATAATATGGATGTGATATATAAAGGTTTAGTGGAGAGAACTAGTAGAATGGGTGGGTATATATAAAAAAGGGGATTTCATTATTATTTAGGTTCTGGACTCTATATAATATAATATCTAAAACCAAAATCCACCGCAGGGTTTTCCCCATGCTTTCTACCATATGGGAGTGGTTTTTATTATTTTATAAGGCAAATTTTCTAGCTTATTAAAATAATTCCATTGCTTATATTTAGGTGAGTAACACTCATAAATAAATGATTTTAAATTCGTAAAATATATTATAGATTTAGGAAGATTCATAATGGATTTAAAAAATAAATTAACGAAACAAAAAATCAAATAATTTTAAATGTAAAACATCTATTTGGTCATGGATCCCATATATAATAATCATTAAATCACTTTTGGGTCATTAGGGTGTTGTAAAAAACATATTATAGTGATACTATATTTAATTTTACCTAAAAAGTCGGATGCATAGAGAATTAGGAAAAGTTAACAATCAGGAAAGAACACAATTATGATTCCAAATACAATATCAATTTTATCTAAATAGTTTATAAATATTGGAATTTTCAATTTTAAAATTAAAATTATGTTTATTAATAAATGCTTGGTTTTTTTGACTATAATAGCTTTTGAACCCTTATAAAAATTACATTTCACTTCATAAAAATTATAGGATCTTTTATATTTAATAAAAATTATTTAATAATAATATTTTATCTAAATATAATTTAATTAAAAACCCATTAATTCTTCAAAATAAATTATTTAATTAAATTCTAAAATCAACCAAAAATACTATTTTTGATTTATTGTATCAAAATATAATTTTCATCAAATTGATTATTTAATCATTTATCCATAAAAAGAAATAAAAAATAAATATAATCAGAATTTAATTAAAATTGAAATTAAAATATTCATAATATTAGGGTTTCTTATTTTTCTAGTCTTTGTTAAAATATTTTTACCCTTAATCACATATTTTACTTTTACTAAGGAAATAATATTTGATATATTTACTATTCATATTTCTCAAACATTAATTGGACATTATTAAAAAATATTAATTATGATGATTAAAAATATGAAATATATTTTATAATAATGAATATTTAGAGTTGGAATAATTTAATTTAATATAAATCTCCCAAGCATGATGGAAAGCAGTTTTCTAATTTTTTTTATGGAATATATGATTTTACTTTAACACTATAATTATAAATCATTATTATATGGATTTAAATTCATAAAGAGTGGTATAAAATATAAAAATTTCACTTTTTACATTTATAAATAGGGTTTATTTTAAATAATTATAACATTATGAATTTTAAAATCATTTAAAAAAATGCGTTTTTAATCCAAAAAATAAACTTATAAAAAATTATGCTATAAATATGATTTAAATTTAATTAGTTTAATTAAATATAACTAATATAGTTTAATTTTATATTTTAATAAAAATAAAATAATAATTATACATTTAATTGAATTGAATTATTAAAGAAATGAGAATTTTATATAAAAACGGAATTTTCGACTATTCAATGAAAAATAAATATTATCAAAAAATCTAAAAATTTCACTATATGATAATCATGATATGATGATATCAAAAATGGGGCTCAATATATCAAATTAATTTCCTATTTTTTTTGAAAATAATTATAATTTGTTTTTTAAAAATAATTAAAAATAAATTTTGATGAAATCATATTTTGATGAAAAAAAGTCAATACTAAAATTGATTGACTATTTATTAATAATTTATCAATATGTTTAAGATATATATATATTATAAATTAGTTAATCCAACTTATATCTATAGAATTAATATAAGTTTGAAAAGATCATATTCAAACAAACATTGTTTGTATTCTTTACACTGTTGAACATTGTTTTATCTTTTATAAACTCGATGTGTTACATTCTTACCCCCTTTAATAAATTACATCCAAAAAATTTAATCCTTATCTAGATAAAAAAGGTTTTGATACATGAAAATATATTTATTGGAAACCCACATCATAAAATGGCATAATAAAACATCCCATTGAAAACTGAGAAAGGGACATATGAAGGTCATCACATATCTAGGTTTCTGAGTAGGAGAAAGTTAGTGGAAAGTGAAAACATTAAAATGGAAGAGAAAACTAACACCAATGAACTATTAAATTGTGATAGAGAAAATATCCAGGAGAAGGGAAATGAACACAATACAAAAAATATATGCTAGATAAAATGACCTTAAATCATCAGAAATAACCATAATATGATTTTTCTTCTAATATTATTTTCTTAGAGTTAGGTAATTAATTTATCATCCAGACTAGTAATATAAAGAAATATAATTTCTTGAAAATTTTTATTAATTTCCACTATAATATCTTTTTTTTCTCTAAATAATTTGAACTCAAGATAAAATTTTCAATTCATCTTGGACTATAAACATATAACAGATCACATAATACACTAATAAAAAACAATCTATTCTTTCTATATTTTACTACATCCAAAATAGTTAGCATATTTTATGATAATTCCTTGTTATATTTATCTCTAAAGTTTAAAAAATATTCCCAAAGGTTTGATATAGTTCATTCCCTAAATAAATACTCAGTATAACAATAATATCCCCAAAATTAAATTGTGTTTTAATTATAAAGGTTCTCTCATGACCTTCATCTTAGACATCCAAAATCATAATATCATTCCCCTCATATAATCATAATGGGTATATTTATACCATATCCATATAAAAAATATCCCAAATTATCATTAATCACTAATGAATAAAAAATATTTTACCCAATATTATGTTTAAAACATGTAATACTAAAATTCCATAATATAAACCTTATAATTTTGTATTAATGATTTTAAAAATAATATTAGCCTCAGACATATCATCCCAAGAATCTTTCATTTTTTCACAAAATCAATCACCTATTTAGGTATATCAATCCACCAATCACGTGTTTTCTAAAATATCACTTTAACACTATATCATTATTATAGATTATGAGTGCCCTTAAATGTAAATTTCATGTATTTAACGAAAAACAAAACTATAGAACAATACTTAAATTCTTCATGATTCTTATCTTAAAAATTTCATTGATATACCAATTCTAAAATATAACTCTCAAATACACATCTTTAAACACTTTAATATTTACACTTAAATTATTTTTATAGCATACATCCTTCCGTAGCCCAAAAAAGTTATGATATAACACTAAAATACACATATTTAAACACTTTAATGGTAATTCATGGTTTTAAGGGTGAGTTCTTTATCCTAGAAATATATATTGTCATTATAAAATGAAAAACATTAGATAACTTGGATAACATCATGTTACACTAAAGGAAGACTAATAATATTTTCAAGAATAACATTCCCCTAATCATCAATATGTTATACATAATCATATTTGTATTTTTTTCAAATCATTTCAAGCGGTGACATAATTTTCTTAGTAAATTTACAATAATACTCATAGGGAATAAATTTAAATACCACATTACATACACTACAAATACGTTTGTTATCAGGATACATGTCAAAACATGACATTCCTTGTTCCCTCAATCCTGGAGATTGTTGATGCCCGTCATGCCTCACAACTCAGGGAATAGATAATTGTGTTGGATAATTACCAATTACTCCAAATTTATGAAATAGAAAATTTTAAGTTACCTTATATTGCAAATTATTTCTATTCATAACATTATCCATTTTTTCCTGGAAATTGGACACTTTATGCCCTATCTTCATCTACTTAAAACACCTCCAAGTTCCTTTGTGGAATTTTCCTCGGCACCTCTTTCCATAATTAATTCAAAAATTAAATTTTGTCTTCTTTTCCTTTTCCCATTTACCAGATAAACTTCATTGAGATTTCGCCTTCCTCTAATTTGAAGTATTTTGGTATTCAACAAAGTACCATTTCAAAATTATTATTTTTAATTACTAGTTTGGAAAAATATCAAGATGTCCCACATGATATCCCATCATGTTAGGAATATCATTTAGGAAATCACCACATTTCCCTTCACATTGGTTGGTTACTTGGTTCCAAATATTTCCCTTTTTTGGATTGAATGAAGTTAAAATTACGGATGAGTAATTTTAATCTATAAAACACATAAACATGAAACATAGAACATTAAAGGGAGAACTTATAAATGAAATTTATTTATTAACTTATGAATTTCTAAGATTAAATATATGTTATCCATAATATATTTGAAAACATAGAAACATATGGGAATTTTTTGTCCCTAAACAAGGGTTCATAACGAGCTTATGAATTTACCAAATAAAATCCCATAGGAGTGTCAAACCAGGTGCACAGTAAGGTCTATTGTCAGGTACTAAGTTACCCAGAGTTAGGCCCAAGACACCTTGTGAGAGTTGTTACCCAAGGTTAATATGTGTCAAAAGCACACCCACATGTATTATATAGACATAGATTTATTTTATTTATAAACCACTTACTCTATACTTAAAAAAAATTAGGGACGTTTTCTTATACTTATCCTTATCTTAAAGGCTTTCAAAAGAGTTTTCTCATCCTAATCTGAGATATAATGAAAATTTTCTTCTAATACCTCCTATAATAACCCTTATCATTATTAAATATTAATTCATGATTTATTACATAAATTTATAATTAATACCACCCAAATTTTTGATATGTATTGGTAATTATGTAAATACCATAACATCTTAAACTCAGAATATAACAACATTAATGAAAACTTCCCTAACATGCTTCTAAAATGACCATGGATTTTAAAATTGGACGTGATATCCTAAAAAAAACGTAATAAATGGGTGATATATAAAGACAATTAAGGGAATAAATATGGAATTACATGAGGAAGATAATACATGTAAGATAACAGTTATATAAATGAGGCATAAAATGAACATTAATAATAAGTATTGATATAGATTGATAATAATAACATGGAAAATGTGGAAACAACATAAAAAAGAATCATAAACATAGGTCAAAGATAAACCATATAGGAATTCATGGTAGACAATTTCACATCAATTAATTAGGTGCACTCCCTACCCCAACATGATGTATCATGATAGTAAACATTACCCCATGTATTGGAGCACTATCTCGGTGCACCCATCATAATATTGTCATTCTCAAGCTTACACGTGCCACATAAATTATAAAAAATTGATTCTTTTCCAATTATAATTTATTATAGGATCATTGAGTGTTGAATAAATATAGGTAAGTCCCCAATAAATTAAGTATATATGTATAAAGGTGAATGCTTATCATAGGAAATGAGTGTGGTATTCACAAAAAACTGTTCTCACATGGAAAATCATGGTGAAATTTTTGCTATATAACAACACCATATAAACATTATTAAAATGGGTTGATGATAGAGAAATGGGTTTCACATAACTAAGACGTCAAATTTTTGGTAATAGTGACCTGGAAAAATATATATTCCAGCATTAGAAATTTTAAATTAGAGGCATAATGATATGAAGAAACATGAATAAAGAAATAAATCCCAACTATAATTTGGAATAGTAATGAGTGTATATAAAGGATCATAGGAGGATTAAGGAGTTTGAAAGTGGCTCTCATAATTTATATATAAAATTTACCATAAATTAAATTTTGATGAATATATCCCAAGATGATCAAAATGAAATTATGAAGTATTACATAAAAAGGGGGCTTGAAAAAAAGAGAGGAGGGAAATCCATTAAAAAATGTAGGCATAGTAATAGATTTGAAAAAGGTGAAAGGAGAGATAATAAATGATATATAATTGAAATAAAATTAATTTTACAGTAAGGTAATGATTATAAATTAATTAATAAATAATAAATTGAAATCAAGAAGGATAATTTAAAAAAAGGAGCCTTAATTTAAAGGAGGAGATGAAGGTGAGGATCCCACGCTTGATTGTGCGACTCCAAAAACATGTGATGAGATTCTTGAGATATTGTGGGAACCTTAGAATTACTCCATTGAGTTTATGGAAGAGTTTTTAGTTTCTACATGGAGTTTTAGTGAATATAAATGGGAGTTTTGACGGGTTTATTTAAGAAATGAGGGGGATTTAATTATTATTTATGTTTTGGAATCTACATAATAAAATATCCAAAAACACAAAACATACCATGGTTTCCTTCAAATGGGATTTATTTTTATTATTTTATATGGACAATGTCTTAACTTATTAGAATAATGTCCTTGTTTATGTGGAGTCGAGTCACACTCATAAAGAAATGGTTTTAAAACCATAAAATAAATGATAAGTTTTGGTGGATTCATAATGGATATACAAAATAAATCAAATAATAAAAAAATCAAATTATTTTAAATATAAAACATTTATTTGTTCTTGTATACCATTTATAGTAATCGTTGAATCACTTTTCGGTCATTATGCTATCATAAAAACATAATATATTTGTATGATATTTAATTTTTACCCAAAAATTCAGATGTCTCATGAAATTATGAAAAATTCACCATTAGATAATGCCAACGTCCTAATTCCAAAAATAATATTCATTTTATCTAAGTAAATTTCCTAATACTTTATTTTTAAATTTTAAAATAAAATTGAAATTTTTTAAGAAATTGTTGGTTTTTTACTGTAGTAGTTTTCAAACCCTTATAAAAATCAAAATTGACTTCATAAAATTTATATCATAATTAATATTTAATTAAAAATATATTCTAATAATATTTTATCAAAATATTATGCAATTAAAAAATTAATTTCTTCAAAAAAAATTCCTTAATTGAATTTTAATATTAACCAAAATTACTATTTGTGTTCTATTGTATCAAAATATAATTTTTATCAAACTGATTACTTAATTATTTCTAAATTAGAATAAATAAGGAATAAATATAATAATAATTTCAATAAAAATATAATATAAATATTCATAATATTAGAGTTACCTTTTTTTAGTCTTTGTTAAATTATTTTTACCCTTAATCAATATATGTTCCTTTTATCATGGTCATAAATATTTACCACAGTTAGAATTAATATTGCTCAAAAATTAATTAGAAATTATTACATAATATTTATTATGATAATTATAAATAGAGAATAATTTTTTTCATAATCAATTTTTAGAGGTGGAAGAATTTAATTTAATATAAACCCTCGAGCAAGAGGGAAATCATTTTTCTAAAATGTACATTTTTTTGGAAAAGATGATTTTACATTAACTATATAACTATAAATCATTTTTATATTAATTTTAATTAAAAAATATGGATATATAATATAAAATTTTTATTTATACCATTTCTAATTAGGTGTTATTTTAAATAATTATTAAATTATGTATTTTAAAATAGTATTTAGAAAAATGCGTTTTTAATTCAAAAAATAAACTTATAAAAAATATGGTATAAAGATGATTTAAATGTAATTAATTTTATTAAATATAACTAATGAATATTTATTCTAAATTAGAATAAAATTGAAAGAATAATTAGAATTTTATGTTAATTTAATTATCAATGAAATTAAAAATTTACATAAAAACAACATTTTCACCATTCACTGAAAAATAAATATTTTCCAAAAATACCAAAATATCACTATATGATAAAATTAATATGATGATATAAAAAATGGATATAATATTATCAAACTGATTTTATAAATTTTTTAGAAAATAATTATATTTTTTTTATAAAAGTAAACAAAAAACGTTTTTGAAGAAATCAAATTTTGAAGAAAAAAAGAAAAAACCAAAATATATTGATTATTTACTATGAATTTATCAATATAATTATATATATATATAATTACGTTTTTAATCCAACTTATATCCAAAACATTAATTGAAAGTTAAAATGGCCACATTCAAACAATGATGTTTTGTATTGCATACACTATTGAACATATTTTTCTCTTTTAAAAAATCAATTTGTTATGTATACCCTCCTTATCATAATGAAAATTATGGTAAGACAATACAAAAATATCCCCATGAAATAAAAATCAGTTTTGTATGGGAAACTGGGATAAATGTTTCTATTCTACATACATATTCTCAAATATGTTTCTATTATTAACTTAATAGACCTCCTCAATTTGTGCTCTCCACGAATACATTGGAGAGAAATTTTATAACACAAAATATAATATATTGGTACAAATACTATATAGAAAAACAATATCATTTGAAACCATTTTTTCCATAAAATTACAATGTATGTTTTTGAATTAAGAATTATTTTCTTAGAATAATTATAACCCAATTTTTATTTTTCAAAACGTTCCATTATCTTAATTATTTAAAACATATTAGATAAATAAGTCATGTTCATAGATATTTTCTTAACCTTGAATTTCCTAGAGTTTTTAATAAATATTTTATTAGTTTAAATATATTTAGTTTTTTTGTCACATATAGGTGTTGTATTCAATCGAGATTTTAGAACACTCCTCCCATTACGTTTTTTATAAATATATAATTCTTTCAAAAACCATATCACAATCATCTCTAATTTTTACTAAATGTTTTCTCTACATTATGACACCTTGACTATTTTATATTTAGATCTTTATCATAAGAATTAATTTTTTTTATCACATTATTTCTCTATTTATCTGTTTTAATATGTTTTTCATTTAAATATTTGGTTTTTTATAAAATAATAATTTTATTTATAATGAAATTTATCATTTTATTTCTTCATCTACTTAACCTATATCTTTAGATATTTTATTTTAATATTTATTTTTTTCTTTATATATTCACATTAATGAAATATTTTATCATGTATTCTATATAGTCTTCTTGTATTTTCCACACTAATTGACCTCTATTAATGCCTTTCACCAAGATCTGTAATATTAATAGATTTTAAAACAAATAAATCATATAAATCATTACTTAATATAGATTAGTCATCATGTTACTTACTATTTATATTTATCCTTTTCCTTCTTTAATTTTTTTTAATTTTTTCTCCTATCTTCATGGTTCCTGTATAATTTATCATCTATTTTTTCTCCATAGTCTTTCTTCATCCTCTTCATCTTTATAATCTATATTTTCCATATTTTTAAATCATTAAAAAGTATCAACTTGAACCACACAAAAATCATTTTAGTTGAATTTTTACCTTCTTTATAGTTAGAGAAAAAAATCCCATTATCCTTATATGTTATTAATAATTATAATCCTTTTCTAATTCAATTAAAGACTTGTACTCCTCCTCTTTGATCTTGAGTTTATCTATGGATATGACTGAAATGTCCTCTTTAGACTTTTTATTAAACAAAAGTTTCTTTCTCATATTATTATTGATAAGTGTAATATGCAATAAATATCTGGATAAGTGTTCCTTGTCTTATAGGGATGATATTATTAGATAAAAATGGTTATAAAAATTTCTTAGAAACCTCATGATTAAAGTTGAATCATTCAAAGTATATATAAACCCCATGATGTGATGGTTTATTTCATTTACTCTAGTTCAATAATCATCAAGTTTCGGATCACCATCCATTGTGATGTCTTTATATTTAACACTCCAGATTTTTTATCTGTATTCCTTAGTTTTATCATTCCATTAACACATGCTCTCATGATTTTCCCATATTTCATTAAATGTATTGAGTTCAAATACATTAGTGTACCCATTAATAGACAATAATTAGAGAATTAAATTTCCAAATTTCCTATTCACTTATAGATTTGTGTTGTCTATAAATTTTATTGAAGTGTTTTTTGAAAGTGATAAAAACCCCATACTCAAGATATCACTAACTTAAAAGACATGATATTTAATATATGGTATTATCATGTTATTCCATCCATGTAGGTTATTGAAATTATATATTGGAAAAACTAGGTTATTTTAAATATTCATATATATCATATATGATATGTTTAGGATTTTAGGGGGGACCCTAGTCAACTCTAATGTCCCATTAAATCCCATGTTCAATATATAATACACTTATATATGGGTGAAACTTTTGTGTAGGTGTTTCATAATTATTTTAAGTAAACATCTATCTATTTTTATTGAAATGATACATTACTATTTTATCTATTCCACAACCATATATAGTTAAAATTAAAAACAATAATAAATAGAATGATTTATTTAATGGTATTATTATAACGAGGAAACCAACTCATTTATATGTTTAATTTGATAAGAAACTTTGATTATATAACTATTTTATGTTTTTTATTATTACAGGTTCATAACAATAATAAATACCAGTCTGGAAGGTTTCATTCATTACATATAGGACGTATCATCCATAAATCGATTATTATTGGGAACTATTTCTATTTTTCCAACTATATTCAATAATTTCTTATATTATTTATATTTAAAATAGATTTAGAGTATTTTTTATGTTTTATATATCTAAAAATAATATTTTCTTCTTCGATATTAGGTTTTATACAAGTAATTAATAAACAACAAAAAAATTTATATTCTTACCATTAACCTATTACTATCGAAATAATGGAAGTGTGCATGAGGGACCATACACACATCATGGACTATTTATTATCAAAGGTTTTCCTCAAAATTATTATCAATTTATACACATTCTATAGAACTTATGATTAAATCATATATAAAAACTTTTAAACATTTATTATTTTGATTTCTTTAGTATCACTCTTCTATATCTTTTCGCATCATATCACCTTCTTAATTCATGAGGCACTTTTTTTTTTAAATTTTATATTTTATATTAAATTTATTCTATAAATAATATATCTATAGTAAAATATGAAAAAATATAATTATATTTTGAAAGTTATTATTTAAAATTAAACATGGTCAATAAAATATCCTTTAATTCTGAAAAATGTTCATGAATATTTTAATATGAAAACCCTATTAGCTATCATTCCATGATATTATCCATTACTCTTTATTCAAACTCCTATATATCAAGGATTGAATTATTTATGACTTACTTATAATCATTAATATATCTGAACCATGAATTCTAGATAAAAAATGATATATTTGAATGAAATTAGGATTTTTTTAATTGATAACCACTTCATTAGAGGAAAACAACCCTTATGATTCTACTTTGTGTCTCATGGACTTTACTAAATTTTATTACTTTTGATGCAATTTTATAAAATTAAAATAATTGTATGGAAATGAATAATACAATTTATTCCTTTACCAAATTTACATCTATTCACTGAGAATTACTATTATGTAATTTTAAAGGGATATTATTTTTATTCCATTTGATTCTTATAGTTTCCTCAATGACTCTTAACCTGAGTCAACATGGCTCCTACAGTTTTCTAAAATATCAGTTAAGGTGTCTGATAAGTCTTATAGAATTTTCCATTGTTTCTTATTTTCAAATACACATATTGATTGAATCGTAATTAAATGAAATTTATGGAGTGTGTAATGATTCATATATAAAAGTATATATACATTTATCTTAATAATTATACACTAGAAAACAGAAATAATTGTTTTTAAATGAATTATAGAAATACTCCATCATCATCATAACTTCTTAAAAATATCCAAATACCTCGGGAATACATTCTCAAAATAATTATTTGATATTCATGAATAATTTAAGAAAAATAAAACCGTATTAATTAATTATATTATATTCATTAATATTACTCAACACCTAGTATTTTCAATATTCACTCATGTTCATCGAGTGGGACTGAGTTGTTTTAGAGAAGTGATTAAGATACCTTTTGAGTAATTTTATTTCATGATGTTACATGATCAATATATTTATTTTTTAGAGACTATTTTCTCCTCATTTGTCTTGATTTAACGAGTGAAATGTATGTATATTTAATATGTAAAGTCATTTTTTGCGATTTATTCTAATTCTAGTGAATGTATACAATTTACTAATACATGAATACATTACATTTGTATGTATATAAATAATAATGTCTAAAATATCTAATAGATTTTAGTTATTTTATTGATTAATGAACCAATATATTTTTTAATCTATATTATTTTGGAAATAAATTATATAAACACTAGTAGATTAATGAAATATCAATTATAGAAGTGAAAACTCTTATTGTAGAAAATGAAAAGTGGGTTTATATTCAACAACACATTACATTAAACATTCCTACAATTATGTCACTTGTCGTCAAGTTAAACTATTATGTGTATCTTTTTAATAATCAATTTGTACATTTAATATTATTTTATACACTTTAAGATATATGTCACTCATTTTAGACTAGAATTTCCACATGATTATTAATTTCAGAAAAAATGTTTATTTCAAATCATTTAATGGGTGCTCAAAACATATGTATGTAAATAATTTCATCATTTTATATTAATAAATGTTGAATCCTCATTTTATACCAATTCCCACCTTTATATTATAGAAAATTGTTAGGTTCACAAATGGAATGGATCAAATAATCATATAGTAAATAATTAATTGCATAAACAATCCAATGCTTCATTTATAAAAAACATTCCATTTCATGCCTTTAGATGTTATTAATGTGTTTTTATTCTTTATGTGTTATGTAAATATAAATTATGTAATGATGAATATTAGTACTATTGATACATATACTGATATATTTTATTATAAATAATTTTATAAGGAAATCATTGAAGTTATCTATAGTTATTTCTTAAAATTTATATCATTATATTCTGCTTCGGTCAAAATGGTTTGGGGAATAAATTTGGAAATTTTATAGTTTATATTTTTATTGATTAAGAGTATATTTTTTATGTCAAATTATTAATTCAAAATAAATTTATATTATAATCATAAGAAAATTAGATATGGGTTTATATGACCAATTCATACTAGAAAATCATAGTGAAAATGTAAAATAGGCAGTTTTATAATTGAATGTGAGAAGAAATATATTAATACTTTTCTTGAGAAAAAATCATTACTAAACCTCTATAGTTTTATTATATGATTATATTGAAAGAATAAAGGAGTTATTATAGTCAATAAAATTGATTTATTTTATCAATTAAAGGTTTTATGTACTTAATTTCGATTATATATATAATTATTTAATTTTTTTATTTTTTTATTAACCATTTTCTATATATACTATCAATAATTTTTTTTCTATTACAAATATTGATATTTAACATGGTATATCATCCAATAGATTTGGTATGTATGGTTTAAATTTTATTCTAATTTAATATATATATATATAAATTCGAAAATTTATTCCCATAAGAGTATGTTTTTTAGTAAAAAATATAGTAACTATTTAATGAATTATAAATTTTCAATTAACATCATCCAGTACGTCATCTATAAAATTTAGGGGCTCTTATTGAGGGGTTAATTCATGAAAATATGATACCTAAATAGAGTAATTATTTAAATTCACATTTAATTCAGTCAAATATATTGGGACAATGCTGATTCATTATTTAGGGAATACAAAATGAGACCCCCACATAATCCCCCAAGTGAATCATGAGTGGATATCATTTGTTCATGAAATTAATATGATTGTGGAGGAATTTTTAAATTATATAAAAATTGAAATTTGATTAATATTATAAATATTATAATGGAATATAGTGGCATTTTTCTTTTAGTATAATTTGACATCCTAAAATGTTGGACTATGGGAATCCTTTACAAATTTTTTTAGATAATATTTAAAAGATTATAAGTGAACAATGAAGTAAGGTTATTCGTATTTTTTGGGAGTTTTATGAAAATTAAGGTGTGTTATATTGAGTATACATCCCAACTAGTGGAATGGAATGTCTTCATAACTATTGAGTAAGGTGGTGTTAGTGAGTTTGACTAATTTGGATATTTAAACAAGTTTAATATCTCATATGTTTAGTAACTAAATATGTTGAATATAGATTGAGTTTTATATTCATTCACATAATCAGCCATGTTAGGTTATATCAATGCTTCATGGTAGTAAAATTATGTTATATCAAAGATATTATTCATATTTAGAATTAATATTTTATTAATAATTATTTATATAACATACATACAAAAATGTAATTGGTGTTTTACATATTTAGTTATGATATTGAGGCAAGGAAACTGATATGATTTTAGTGTGGATTTATAATCATCAGTAAATGTATCTAGATATTCTTGATATTATATAAATTCATTATATATTTTTTTATTATAAATAATATTCAATTTTTTATTAATACCTTATTAATATTAAATATATATAATTTAGCAAAGCTAGAAAAACTGAAAGAGGAAAAGTTATATATTTCTACACATAGAAATGATATATTCTAGTGTGTTGTATAATATAATGAATATTTCTTTTATCTATTTTATGGAATAATTCACCCATGAAATATAGTTGTGAGAGCCATGGTGACAGTTCCATGAAGAGATTTATTGATTAACACATAGGCTAAGATAAATGTTATAATATAGAAACTATAGTGAGATACATATTGATGGTTTAAATAAATAAAGAATAATTATAATAAAAAATTTCTATATCATAAGGTCCATATAGAGGAGGTGGTAGTGTACCATTATGGATATGTTCATGCATCTATTGATGATTCAAAGGTTTCAGTGTTATAGGTAAAAAGTGATAATTTTTTATATTAACATAAATATTTGTTATTATTCATAGAAAATATAATATATAATTCTTATATGTTCCAAATGCAAGTAGTATATAACATCAAGAATATAATGTTGATCTAGCAGAGGATGAATGAGACTTATGAGGCAAGTTACATAACTATTTTCTTATCTATTAATTCAATTTTCATAAATAATCGATGTTTGTTTTTTATTCAAATAGGGAATTTAATTTAAAACATATTACATAAGAATTTTTAACGTGGTTAAAAATAGAAAATGATATTCATTTCTTAAAAAATCATAGTACAGTGATAACTGAATAATTTGTGTCATGTAAGATTGTTCAAAATGTAAATATGACAGTATTTTTGTTTGAGGGACATGAAATAAATTTTTTATATTTAAATGTGGTTAAAAATTAGTGAACATGTCAAAATATATTTACAAACACAAAATTATCATGAAATTATAAGAAAAATAAATTCAATGATTTTTTCAAGATTAAAAATAAATTTGGTGAAATAAAAGGATTTTGGTTAATTTTGGATTTTTTAATCAATCACTAGAGTTTTTACCAAGTTCTATTGAAGGTAAAGAAGAAGCTGGAGTATTGAAGTTGGTTACTAGAGATGAATTGATGTTCCTGGTGAAGACTATAGGGATAATGTGTAATAATCTTATTCGAGTATATTTTTTCCAATGGAATGAGGAATAGAATATAATGTATGATATGGTGATGTGTAGAAGGAGTTTAATTGAGTCATATTTCATTAAATCATTAATTATACCAAGGTTATTATAGAAAACATAAATGGAAATGAAAATGGTTCTAGAGGAATAGACTATGGCTGTTTTAAATGCCATTATAAATTGGGTAATCATATTCGGTGAAATAATAAAACTAATCAAGACATAAAATTTATCATCTAAATATTGAGTGGATCCTGAAATGGGGACAAGGCTTGTGTAAAACCATAGGACATGGTTTTTTGAGAAATAAATTTATCTTTGCAGAATAGTGAATCCCAAAATGTGAATAGTGGTTACCACGATCATGATTGAAGTAATAGTTGTGTGAATATTCAAGGAATTATTAATTTAAAGTATATAAAATCACTTAGTATTCCTATGGTTTTGGTTAAACACCTTTCAAATATTTTAATTCTAATAATTTTACTTCTCCACACCATGGATCATTAGATAGAGGCATTTTTCTATGGGTGTTTCCCTTGAGGAAAATCTGTGTAAAATTTGGACACCCACTATGGGTTTGGTTGAAGTGTTGGGGGATCGATTTATCTAAATGAAATGTTTTAAAGGTTTAAAAGCTATATTGGAATATAATTCCATGTTTTAATAACAGATTTTTTCAAAGAAGATGAGTCTTTTGGGTCACAAAAGGATGATGTATCAATGATAATATAGAAAACCAATTCGTATAATTGTCCTTGTAATAACAACTATTGTCCATTCTATCTTTAAAATAGTGTCTAAAGGTTTTAAATTTCTGTGTAATCTATAGGTAAAATTCTCAAGGGTAACCTATAATTTTTATACTAGAGATCATGGAGTTTATAAGAAATTGAAAATTTTGGATAGTAAATGATGAGATATTTTTAGAAGATAAAATTAATTTTTTAAATGTATATTCTAATCCATGGTATAATATTGTTTAAATTTAATTTTTTAGACAAAGTTACATATAAGGATTATAAAAGGGTTTAAATGGATATATCCATATATTTTTTGCATTTATTCTTTAAGTGAAAAACGTTTTAATGGATAATATACTAGAATGGTCAATAATTATGGGAACTATAGTTATGGAATTATGAGACATTTTATTATAATTTTAACGTGATATTATTACATGAGAATGGTGAAAAGATATTGATGAATAATGAGGACCTAGTTTAATCTCTGCAGTTGGTAGATTTTTCCATTCATGTATATAAAATGCACATAATAATTCTTAGAAAAGTTGGCATGAACATTATTTCTCAATAAAGTTATTCAAGAAGAGAGATAAATAGGTTTTCTATACAGATTAATTTCTTTGATAAAAGTACATATGACACATTTCTATATGATTTATTTTTATGAAATGGATTCATTCAAAAGATTAACATTTCATAAGTCAATGAAAGATTGTAGCTCTACACTGAAAATTTATTCAAAATAGAAGAGGGAACTAAAATGATCACATTTATAAGTCATTAAAGTATGTATGAATGAGAGAAGATAGGAGAAGGTTATGACAAAATTATCTAAAAATAGAAGATGATGATATTTAAGGATAATTCCTATCTCTAAATTATCATCATTAAAGAGAGGGAATTTCTATAGTTTAAGGGAAAAAATTGATAAATACTCACCAATGAGGAATAGTTTTCATCAAATTTGAAGAAGAAATATGGAAGTATATTGATGGTCAATGTGTATCTTTATGGAATTAATGACGCAATGTAATTTTGTGACCCATGTTGATTTTATGAATATATACTTGTATATAAACTAGTGGAGGAGGATCTGAAGAGTAAAAATTAACTCCAACCAATGCATAAAAATTGTGTGAGAGAAAGGAAGAGGAATTCACCATGTATTGGTAGTCCAACCTTATAAAATAAAAGGGAATATCCAAAGTAATGAATATTATAGCCTTAGAATACCAACACATACTTGTAATTTTCTTCTTAGATTATTCCATCACAATAAGTAATGTAAAATATTTTGTATATTTTATAGCTTTAATTAAACATCTATTCTATCATATGGGACATGGGAAAGTAAGAATGAGATATTTAACTTGTTTCTGATAACATGATAATAAAATTAATAATGAAAAAACTCATTCTTAAATAAAATTTTAAAATTTTAAACACCTTGATTCACCACCCTTGACACTATTGTGGAATTCTATGTATTCATGTTCTCAAGAAGCGGTATAAAAGAAATAAGGTTCTAAAACAAATGTTTAATATGAATCTATTTTTATTTTTAGCACTTGTGAAATCAATATTGAAGCCATCAATTTTCAAAGGAACTAATCATTATAGTTTTAAGAATGATGTTCTCACATTCCTATAGAGTTTTAGAATGTATTACATGTAATTCATTCAATTTGATACTAACTTGAAGAATCCTAGTGAGAGGATTAGTGATTCATTGATAAAAAATATTCTTTTTAGATAGCTATTCAATTAATTTTTTATGAGTAACACTTAATATGATACTATATTAAATATGCGATTGTATATTAAAATATTTTTTTGAAAATTATTTGGATTAGGGATATTTGTAGGATCTAGTAATGAAGAAGATTGTAAAAATTGTCAAGAATGTAAACAAGGGATGAATTTTTATAAAAACAATCTTTTAAAAAATGGAAACAATAACAATAATAAAAATAATAATAATCCAATAAATATATATTATCAAACAAAGGTTATTGTTTCTGATTAAATTGTTAATCATTTTTCTAATAATTTTCTTGATGATACATTTAAATATAAAAATAGAAACTCTCTCAAAGAAGTTAAATTATTTGAAGAGTTGATGGAAAATGTGGAAACTCTATTAATACATTAATCTAAATGATGTTTATATAGATATCGATAAAGGATCAAATCTTTGGGTGAAAAGGTTGATCGAATAGGAATCATTGATCAAGGGGATATTTCATTTGTAATGATTTGGGTGTAGTAAAAAATATTAGGAATAGTTGACATGGATCAAAAAATTTACATAAATAATATTTCTATAATAATTATTTAACAATTTTATCTATATGAAAAACCATACCAGGTGATAGGAAAGAAAAAAGGCATTGATAAATAACTGAAAGAGATAATTGTCCATATGGATGCTCAAAATAAAAAGAGGAGATTCTATGGAAATGATTTTAGATTAATTTTGAGCAAGATGGATACCCAGATAAATAAAAAATATTTAAAAATTGTAGAAACCATTGAATTGTTGAAATACATTGTAAAAAAAGATAAATACCTCTCATATTATTGCATCATTTTCTGGTGTGTACAAAAATATATTCATATAGAGTGAAGGAAATGAAAATTCATAAACAAACATGGAAGAGGAGGTCCTCTATAGATACAAGGTTTAATGTGATACAATTATTAATGCATGGGGAACACCATGATTGTGTTTTTATAAACCCATGGTTTCATTGGTAGATAGATAACTTCTGAACCAACATATCAAATGAGGCCTATATATAAAAGTTATGAATTTTATAGAAGATGTTTTATTTATGCTAACCCTCGAAACATGGAATGAAATTTTAAAAAGATGATGACCGAAGAAGCCATAAAAGTTAATTTCACTTATATGGAATATAATAATAGGTTTTAATCTTAAAGAAAACAGTTTAAAATAAAAAATAGTTTCAAATTATTATAAGAGAAACATGGAGTACATCTTCAGGTACATCTAGCACTAATAGTGAAATACCCAAAACATCCCTTAGGGAAATAGGTAATGTAGTCATGGATGTTTAATAAAAATAGGATCTTCTATAGCTATTAGGAATAATAAAATTCATATAATAAAAGATTTTCTAAGTAAAAATATGTACAAAATTACTCTTATGACCATTTTAGTGGAAAGAAATGAAGCATTCATTATTAGTTTCAAAAGTCTCCTTACTAGTAAATATATTAATGTTGGAGTGAGAGACTTCAAATTTTAGAGAAATCATATAGTCTAATCAATATATATATCATACATAATGTATAATTTCATTATTAGGTTTATTTTACAAACCAAAATGAAGTCCAATCCAAAGATTGAATCTACAAAAAAAATAAATTGTTCATTTGAAAAACCAATTCTCAATAATAATTCCTAAGTAGTTCAAATTGATTAGTAAGATGGAAAAATAATAGAATAATGAATGTTACATACTTGACACTATTAAATACCCCAATCCATGAACGGTTCATTATAAAAATACATATATGAAAATTTTTATAGAAATCGTGTTATTTAAAATAGAACAACTGTGAATGATTGGAAGTATAATTGAATAAATGTGTTTGTCCATCATGACTAACCATATTCCCTAACTTGAGGAACTCAATTTTACCTCTATGACCATGTGAAAAATGTTTCAATATATTGGATGTAGTGTATAGATAATCGGGATATATGATACATGGGATTTAATGAAACTAATAGAGATGGATGCTTAATAATAATGAGTTGATGTGATGATCTGCATTTTTTCCAAATAAAGATATGATTTTTTATGTTTCAATTGTCACAAAACAGTATTAAATGATTTTTTTATAGATAAACCTAAACTAATAAGTTGCTTTGAGAAATAATATAATTTGAAAACATTAATTTGGAATTTTTATGATTGAATAAAAGATAAAAATGGGGAAGAGCTTGATAAGAATCTAATGTTTTGAAAAAAGTCTCATATGAATTTTTCAGTGGTGTCAAGACATATATTATGATCTAAAATGGTTTCAAGTCAATTTATTGGAATTATTGAACTATGAGGAACGATAAATATTTTTATTGATGTTGTGACATTTATGATTTTCAGGTTTATTTTATTTATAATAACAATGTTATATTAGAAGGTTGTTCTAATGATAAGTAAAATCTTATGAATAAATAAAACATTATCGAAGTTGTGGTTCCTTTTAAAAATACTATTTAAAGACTTATATTAATGATATAATTAAATTTAAGGGGAGTTGGTATTGAATTAATAAAAGGATATTTATCCTTATCTAGATTATATGAACCCCAAGGAAATAATGTGAAATAGATGTAACAATTTTTATACCTCAAAAAATTTATATCCATTATTTATCCATTGAATTTTTTTTGTGAGCTTGACTAAGATTACAAGATGGGATAAACTTGATACAATTCTAGTTGTACAGATTCTTTGAATAATTCAAGTGACATATATTTCTTCAAATTCATGTAATAGAATTTTTTTCTGCTCTTATCTCTATCTCATTAAGCTTACAATATAATTCAATGAATTAATTCCAAGTCATAAATTTAATTTTTAGAATCATTGTAGGAACCCAAAATTTTATTTGGAATTAATGTATTGGATGTTAAAGTTATTAAATATAAAATTTATTGGTCAATCATTTTTTATGACAATAATATGTTCATAAGGATGAAAAATGTACTGATTCTATTGGGTTTATCATCCCTGAATTTCAAATAAATATTGGGGGAGTGAGTTTAAAAAAATCATCAAAGAACCAATGTGATATAAAATGTAAATCTAAATCAAGATGCATTAATTTGGGTATCCCCTTAAAATTTTGATGTCAACTATGGATAAATTCACAATATCATGAATCCATAATCATATAGTAAAATAAGTTAAAAAATCATGATCGTTGGACACATAATTGTATTGAAAATAGAATCCAAACTGGTATAATTTTTTAACAGAAAGAGTTTGGATCTATTTTGTTTTTGACAATCATTAGAGTTATTTCTATACACAATAAAGTTAATAAAGATGTAAAATTATTGGATATTTTTACCAAATATAATTGGAAGTGAATGGATAAAAATAGAAGAGATAATGCATGATATTCAAATTTAAGAATATTATGGATTTTGGAATGAGGAAGAGTATATAAGTTATGATATAGTGATTTGTAGAAGATTGGTGATGAAATATTTCACCACAAGACATACAATATATTCATCCATCTAAACAAGAATTTTTTTGAAATGAAAATGAATGGAGTGGAGTTGAAAATAAGAATTTTATTATCCATTAAACACTTGGTATGATTCCAATAATAAATAGAAATATATAAAATAGAATATCAATTTTTATTTAAATAGTGAGTGGAATAAGAAATTTAAAGATTGTATATTCCATCCCATAAAGATTGATGTTTCAAGATAAATGTATCTCTTATAAAAAATGGTAAACTATGAATCCCAATAATTTCATAGATATATATTACAGAATTTCAGATAAATATTCAATATATAATGACATTATACAAAACCCATAACTGTAAACTATTTTAGTATTTAGAGGATAGATAAATAATATTACTAATTTACGAAATATTTTCAACACCTCCCAAAATGATCTTTTGAAATTGTATACTTTATAGAGACACACCACTAAAACCCATTCTTCATAACCTAGGGAAAAGAAACATAAGAATGGGTGAGATCAGATACATGGTAAGATAACACAAAATAGATTACAATAAATGAAGATATATGATCCTAATATAGGAATAAGGGTATGATAACATAATCAACAAATTTACTAATAATACAGAATCGATCAACAATTATTTTTCATAAATCATGGTAAGAGGATTCTTCAGATAAAAAGATAAAAGTCATAAGTTTTTTTAAATCATCAATAATTATACTTGATCTATAAAACATATACTAATCATATAATATAATTTTATTAGAGCACACATAAACATAGAGAATCATTTCCCCAGTCATGTATCACTACCATAACTATCATATCAGATTGGTTTCACTCCATACTCTATTCATATTTAATGTTTACGCCCAAGCATATCATAATGGATACAGTCCCTTATTGAAATGGTTTTCTCCCATTCCTCTCTTTATTACCTCATAAGATGTCTATCTATAACTAATGAATTTCATTTATATATAATTTCACGACCACCCATAAAATAATACAAAATCATACATATGTCTGCCATTGAGGTAACCTTGGAATAACATGTATAAATATTACATTATTTGATATGAATATAGAAAACACTACACAATTTTATACTCTGAACAATAATAACTATTTTGTGTCTTTAGATACTAGACATAGACTATGTTTTTTAATCAATGATTATAAAATTCTCATATAATTTATTTCATATTATTTAACATTTTTATATATCATACATAGAGCCATCAATAAAAAGATGGGGAATAAAAATGTAAGATAGAATGATCTCAGATGATTTGTGAGGGTAAAAATCAGAGAAATAAATCAATGATAAAACTCAAGAATAAGTGTATGATAACATAGTCATAACATAAGGAATTTTGAAATAATAAATTTAATGTCATAAATCAAAATTCATGGAATAATTATATGTCATATAAAAAATATATTCAAATGAGTGATGAATCATTAATAATCAAACCTTATCTAGGATAAAATAACATAAACATATATGGGTTAAAAAACATAAACTTGTAAAATTTTGAAAAGTTTTAGATAGAGATTTCATCACTTTTTATATTAAGAACATGAAATATAGTCCTAACATAAACTATTGAACATGAAAATAAATCAATAGAAATACATATAGACCAGAAACCTGATCCACACATATGATTATGGACATGAAACCAGGACCACACATAGTTTTTGGAATATTAAATAATTTTAATACATAAAATAATTATCCAATAAATTATCCATCATTAAAAAACTAATTCAGAGGCCAGAACATACCCAATAGTCATATTATTACAATCCATTCATCCATACACCTTAAGGTCATGATAAAATTTAACATTTCTTTATAGCATATCCCATTAAAAAAATGTGATTTGTTAATATTTCATCATCAAAACCATAAAAAACATAGACAAATAAAAAGGGTGGAATCAAATAATCATATCCCTAGTGAAGAATAAGTAAAATTAAAGGATTTTATCATCGAGGGAAAATAACTTCTAATGTTCACTTGTATGATTTCATTAGGAAAAACCCTATTTATTTTGAAATATGTTAGTTAAAATTATGATATTACAAAAATATTTTGGAAAAAATTTCAATTGAAAATATCTATATAAACATAAAAAGAAATTTTCAAAGAATAGATTAGTCATGATGGTGGTAATAACCATTTTTGCTTTATATGTTAAAAGAGAACATTATTTTCACCCATTTTGTAAAAATTTTAAAAACTATTTCTTCAGAAAAAGTTATATTAATAATTTTTTTAACCCATTCATATAAATTAAAAGGTAATGAAAATGATCTTTGAAAAAAATATAATGTATATGCATAAATAATATCTAAAAAACAGTGTGGAGAATGGAAAAAGAAGAAAAAGTTCATTGAACAAAGAATAAATATGGTTATCTTTTCTTTAAAAACCTTTTTCGACCATTTCATGTAACAAAGAAAAGAAAATGGTAATAATACATAGAAACTAAAATAACTAGAGTTGAATTAAAATGTTTTTTTAAGGTAATAATCCATAATTTCCTTCATTGGAAATTCAAGCATAATCTACCCTGACTAAAATGATATTAAAACCTAAATCCATCACCTCATGTATTTTCCTACTTATTATGCATTAAATAATCCAATACAATAACTATAAATTTATATTTATTATATTAAAAAAACATATTAATATATACCTTACCGTACATTATTTAATTAAAACTTCAGATCTCCTATTTATTTACAAGTCATTATTAAAATCTCTATTCTCATTGAAAACTGTTTAACACCCCAAGCTTCCATAGAACGTTTACCTTTGAACAATACAGTAGCTGGCGTTTTACACAACATGGAGATTTAACACACCATGGCCAATCAAACTAGATGTTATGAATAATAATACCCACTTATTAAAATTTTATAAATTTTAATTTTCATAATGGACATCATTTCTAGATTCAGAATATCAAAATTAGCCTAGGATGAATTCTGGGTACTTTTCTGAAAACTTTCAATTTTTGACGAATAGTGAAAAACACTACGTTATTGTTTAAAACTGACTTTTTATTTAAATAATTAGTTATTTTATTTTAAATTATTTTTGGCTAATATAGATACATAATACTTGTATATGTTAAATGTAATTCATTGGGGACATTTTATAATAAGTTTAGATATATAAAATTTTATTGAACTTTTTACCATCTTTTACCCACCTTCTTGGAGAATTTACAAATTTGCATAAAACTTAATTTTTCCAATTCTGTGAGTTGAATTTCAAAAAATAGAGACACACAGTTGGCATCAGTAACTAAAATTTGGTTCAATAAGATGGATATATTTTTTGGTGAATAGTTCCCTACTTTTATTTACCACGGTTAAAAGTAAATAGAGTAATTAAGGGTAAAAATGATATTATAGTTACTCTAACACATGTCCTAATTCTATTAGATAAGTCTAATTCGACAAAAAAACCTTAGGAATATAATGATACCCCCTTTGGTCCACTTGGATTAGATTAGGAAATTTATTATTATTTTATTTAAAGAAGTGTTAAAAGTGTTAAATTCAATGTTTTATAACTAAACCATTTTTAATATATGGTCCCACACAATATAAATTAGACTATAAATATTAATTAGAAAGCTAAAATTACTTACTACATAATGTTACTTTATTTATAATTTTTATAAATTAAATAAGTTAATTTATTTATGACACAATGATGATGGAATAATTACATTATTAATGAAATATTAAAATAATTGATATTATAGGTATCCAAATAAATGTAAATGAATACTCTTGATGAATTCCACTAATTTTTTAGGTTAATATGACATGTTAGGATTTATTAATGAAAATTTATTTTAAGTTATAATGTTTTTATGGATTACAAAAAAATAAAATACTAAATAGTGTCAAAATTGACCTAATTGTGTTTTTAAAACAAATAATATATTTTTTATTGATATAATATTCCTAAAAATATATGGTTTTGGAAAAAGGACATAGATAAGGTTATATATAATAATAATTAACCTATTTTAGTTCTCTTTAATTATTATTTTATTTTTATTAACCATATAATATAAAAATATAAAGAGATATGGTAAATGTCAAACTATTTAACTAAGAGTTAAATCTAAAAGATAAGGTGAATATGGTGACCTAAACCTTTATAAAACATATTGGTTGAGAATTTTTCGACCCATCCCCACTTTATCCTAGAAATAAATCATTTTGGATCCATTATAAACCAATAATTATTTTATTGTAGAATAATTTTTCAATCTTTTCCTAAAGTGACCCTCACCTCTCTTGTGGAAGGGTACTTCTCCTTCTCATAATTTCACACCACAAAAGCAACATATCTCGGCCAAACCCCACCAAAATATACTCCCAACTTCCCTCACATCTACCAAATTTCCTTACATGGATCAGGAATCCAACATAAGGTTCCCTTTTGATCAACTCAAAAGGAAACACCCGAAGAAGAGGTAAAAATTTCACCACACTCTTTCACGTTCTTTTCTTCTTCCACTTCCTCTTTTTTTATTCCATACCAAAATAATAACTCTAGTACCTTATACATACTGTGATGTTATTATAAATATGTTACAACCATATTTTTTTATTCTATCCTTCCTATAAATGACAAAGTCACCATATGTGCGTACGTACGACTACCCGTCTCCACATCGTGGTATAGTTTGTTATTTGAAAACATCATTATTGGTATGGGTATAACAATGTGTATAAATAATGTAAATAATAAATATAACATGTTAATGATTCAGTATATATGATACACTATACAATTATATACGATTTCATCATCAATATAATGATATTGTTGCTCGTGCATACGTAAGGATTACCGTCTCTACGAACACGGTGAGATTCAATCCCCATCATAATAATTCAAAACTAATTTTCATTTTAGGATTAAAAATATTGTTTTTCAAAATAATATCGTTATGTATATGAATCAAATACCTCCTGTGCATAACAAACATGGCTTACATAACCAATCATATAACGGAAAACGAATCTGTTAACACTCAAAACCATGATACTACTGAAATATTAATAACCAAGCAATATTAGAGTATCATATATGATATAATATTTATGTATATAGTTATTTTATAATTTAATAACAATGTTTTAACTATTATATAGAAGTTTAACATACCATCAACTAAGGAAAATTACAAGTTAAGGGTTAATTCTACAATCTCATTACATATCTGAGGTTGTTAATACATAAGTATCTACTGTGACCTCTTTATCATCCACATCCATGTTTTCTAAAAAATGTAATTTGAAACATTTTTACTATTTACTAGACTATGGGTTAAATTAATTTATACCCTTATTTAACCATATATGTTTTGAAAGGAAACTTGTTTTCATTTTCTAAACAAGTTAATTTATGACCTTTTTGAGAAAATTAAGGTAAGAATGTCTTTTTTTAACTTTTACGGCGGGTGCAGATATTTTTAGATGTTATAACATCGTTGAAGCTTCCCATAAATGATTATAATAATATTTTCAAAATAAATGTTTTCTTTTATAATTATATTACTTTTAAATTATTTCAAAGTATAAAGAGATATTTCTCTAAAAAAAGTTTTGATTTCATCTATGTCAACATCCTTTGTTGGATTTTAAGCTTGTTTGAAGTTGATTTATTATGATAGAAAACTTTTATATTTTATTGAAGGTATTGTGATATGTTTGACTTTGGATGTGTTATTTTTACACCATTCATGGTTTATGGAAAAAGTATTGACATTTCGTTTTCTAGTTTTAATACGAATGTTTATATAATGTTTAAACCTTTTTATATGAGGAATGCATTGGACTTTGTAAGTGACAGGTGGAGCCCACTATGGTTCCATGATGAATCAGTAGGTCTAATGAGACAAACCAGTGTCTTGGCCTAAGGCCTTGAACAAATATTTTTTGTAATCTAGGCACAAGGCCTTGACTATGTGGTTATGAAGTCTGGAATTATGCATTCCATCATTATGAAATTGGCTATTGATATTGCATGTGATTATTTGACTAGTAGAATATCCATTTGAATAAGTAAATGGAATTATGGGATTTATATTGGCCATATTATGCAGAATTTTATTTTTAAAAGGCTTATGTTTTAGTCTTATAAATTTCCTTAAATGTTTATGCTTATTTATGAAAGATTCAACTATATTGTAATCATTTCTGAGCATTTGAGCTCACCCCTTTCCATGTTTTATTTTTCCCAGGATGGGAAGATGTATATTATGACTGACCTATAGGGATAGTCTAAGGGGTAGTCTAAGGGATATGAATGTGGTCATATGAGACAATGTTGTTATTGTTTTTCATTTTATAATGTAATGTAAAACTTATGATTGTATCTAGTACTTCCATGGATACTAAATTGATCAGTCTTTCGGGATTTGATCCCCTGTGGTCATGACACTATTATGTAACAATGCACTGTCTCCGGGTAACTGTGGTTGAGGTGTTATAGTTATTATTAGAGAAAGTTTAGTATAAAACTTGGAAACTAGATTAAGAAAAACTTTTATTAGAGAACACTACCCTAAGATAGAGTTTGAGAATTAGTATAGAAGAACATTATAGAATTTTGTACTGTAGATATTTTGCGAGTTTTCCAACCAATACATCCCTATCACGATACGAGTAGGTTGAGGCGTCTCTAGTACAAATGTACCAAATGGTAAAACCTGAAATCACCGCATTGAGCTAGACTCGAACGGGAACTGGTGCACGACAACGGGCCTTGCTGCACTCTTGGCTACAACACTCCTAGGGGATATGCATAGGATAATTCTCATTTTATTTAAAAACCCTTATGAATGGTTTATGAGTATATACTTTCTCAAAGATTTTTTTTTATGATTATGGATTATATCCATAAACTGTTCAATTTATATTAAGTGTTTTCAAGTTTGGAATTATGTATTGAGATTCATAAACTAATCTATTGTATGCGATTGTTTAGAAATAGAACATAGTGGAAGGAATGGAAAACATATCAATTCTCGCAATCCATGTAGGGATTTCCCTCTAAATCAAGATAATTATAGTGGAGCTGGTGATGCAACTAGTTCTGATCATATTTTACCATACAAGGACAACTTAATCATGTTATGAATAATTACCTTACTCGTTTGGATCACCCTGATCCACAACAAGGAGGGTCAATGTTAGACCTATTTATGAGGCAATAACAACCAACATTCAATAGGAGTACACATATATTAGTAGCTGAGTAATGGATAAATTCTATAGAGAAAGTATTTCATGCTTTGGGGAGTTGCAAAAGGGAAAATGTTGTCATGGAAGTTTATCGCCTCACAGGAGATACAAATCAATGGTGGTAATTAAATAAAAACAAAAAGGAATATGAAGAAGTGTAGAACATGGAATGGAGGGAGTTATAAGAGAATTTCTTATAAAAATACTTTCCTCATGACCATTGAGTGGATATGGAAAGACAATTTCTGAGTTTGAGGAAAAAGGAGGATGAGAATGTCGCAAATTATGAGGCTATGTTTACAAGGTTAGAAAGGCATGCAACAGATTATATATGTAACCCAAGGAGTAAAATTGATCAATTATTTGATGGGTTAAAACCAATTATCCATCGAGAATTAGTCTCACAATCCTTCTCATAGTACAAAGATATAGTATCATGTCCTATCAAGACATTAAAGGAATTATCTATGTTTTACGACATTAAAGCAAAGCAAGAGAACAAGAGATATGTTGAACACTCTTGAATTAAAAATAAGGGGTAGAACAGAAAAGTTGAATATCCATCATGTGGTAAATGTGGGAAGAAACACCCCGGTACTTCCCTGAAAGGGAATGAGAATCGGTTACAAGTGTGGTGAAAAAGGCCACCAAACACAGGAATGCAAGGGGAAAAACAATCTGTCAATGTTGAATTCTAAAATTGTAGAGAAAAGGGGAATTATGAAAATGAATGTCCTAAGAACCCAGAGAACTTACCTCATAAAATTCCTAGGGAGAAAGGCTAAGCTTATGCAATCACTACAGGTGAGGTTGAAGCTCCGAAATACTTGGTGGAAAGTAATTTAATGGTTTCCTCAAGTTTATCCAATGATTTATTTGATTCTAGATCATCACATTGTTTCATATCTTTCCAGTTTTCTATGAAAATTATATAATTTCAATTTGACTTTTCAAGGTAGTTTTCAATCAAAACACCTAAGGGAAGCATCATCACTACATAGTTTTGTGAATTAGTTCCCATTAGGGAAAATAAATGTTATTTATATGCTAATGTCATCATCATACCCGTGATTGAATTAGATATAATCCATAGAATAGATTGGCTTTCAGACCATGATGCGAAAATTTATTGTAATAATAAGTGGTTACAATTTTTGATGATGATGTGGAGTACCTTATCTTTAGAGACGAAATGTCAACACCTGATTCTTATCTTGATCCACCCCCAGTAGCTCTACTAAAATCAATTATAGGGGAATAAGAGAAAAAATAACTATGGGGTGAGTAGAATAATGTTTGAATAGAGGACGTTCCTATTGTGCAAGAATATGTTGATTTGTTTTCATAGGATTTACCTAGACATCCTCCATAACAAGAAATTAAGTTTTCCATTGATTTCATTCCTGGCTCAAGGCCCATAACGAAAACCCCTTATAGAATGGAAAATATGTAATTAGTGGAACTAAAGAAACAATAAGAGGAATTTAATAATAAGGGATTTATTCACTCTAGTGTTTCTCTATAGGGATCCCCTGTCCTTTTGTTATGAAGAAAGATGGATCTATGAGGTTATGCATTGACTATTGGGAGATCAATGATATAAAAACAAAGAACAAGTATCACCTACCTCACATTGATGATTTATTTGATCAAATTCATGGAGCTCAATATTGTTAAAGATTGACCTTTGATCTGTATACCATCAGTTGTACGTGATGAAGGAAGACATTATGAAGATAGAATTTTGAACCAGGTATGGGCATTATGATTTTATAGTAATTCCTTTTGGATTGATTAATGCACCCTCTGTATTCATGGATCCAATGAATAGAGTTTTCAAGGAATATCATTATGAATTTAAAGTGGTATTTATTGAGGATATATTGGTATACTCTATAATATACAAAGATCATGAAAATCAATTGCACATTATCCTAAGGAATCTTAGAAGAAATAAATTATATGGGACATTTAGCATGTGTGAATTATGGCTTCCAGATATTTCTTTTCATGTCCATATTGTCTCTATGAATAGAATCTATGTTGATCATTCAAAGACCAAGGCAGTCCATGAATGGACAACACCGACGAGTATAACTAAGGTACGTAGTTTTATTAGTTTAGCAGGTTATTATCAGCTTTTTGTCCAGAATTTGGCCTGATTGGCTAACCCATTAACCAAGCTCACACGTAACGGTGTTAAATTTGTTTGGACAAAAGAGTGTGAAAAATGTTTTGAAGAACTGAAGAGAATATTAGTTAATGCTCCTATCTTGACTCTACCATCAGGGAATTATGGGTTTGTTATTTATAGTGATGCTTCAATGAAAGGACTTGGTTGTTTCCTTATGCAAAGTGATAGAGTTATTTCTTATGCATCATGGCAGCTAAAAATTCATTAACAAAACTATCCCACTCATGATCTTTAGTTAGAAGCTGTAATCTTTGCTCTGAAAATATGGATACACTATCTCTATGGTGAAAAATGTGATATTTATACTGATCACAAGAGTTTGATGTATAATTTCTCACAAAACAAACTCAACATGAGGCAAAGGTGATGGCTTGAACTACTCAAGGAGTATGATTGCACTATACACTACCACCCGAGGGAGGAAAATACGTTTGAAGATGATTTGAGTATAAATGATCGTAGAGTTTTGTGGAAGATAAAAGTTGAAAGGGATCCTATTTTCATGGATCTAGTAAAGATGTATATGGGAATAACCATGGAAGGTGAAACATCAATAATTTTTCAAATTGTTTCCAAACCATATCTACTAGAAAGGATAAAGAGTTCTCAGACTGATGATGAGGAGTTTCCAAAAAAGATTAAATCAATGAATTATGGGAGATTGAGTGAATTCATATATGAAGATGGAATTTTGAAATTTTTAAAGACACTTTGTGTTCCTAACAAAACTGATCTAAAAAGGGAATTGTTTGATGATGATCAAAACTTCAATTTCTCTATACACCTTGGGAGCACCAACATGTATAATGATTTTAAGGATCATTTTTGGAGGGACAATATGAAAATGGAGATCGCTGATTTTGTGTCAAGATGTATGGTTTGTCAATAAGTAAATGTTGGAAGGAAAAAACCTAGAGGATTCATGAAACCTATTCCCTTACCTGAGAGGAAATGGGATAATATTAGGATGGAATTTGTCATGGGGCTACCAAATACACCTAGAAGGAATGATGCAATACGGTTCACTGTTGATCATCTTACCATGTCAGCACATTTTCTTGCTATAAGAGAACATTAACCACTTGAACGTATGACAAGACTATATATTAATGAATTTGTAAGAATTCATGGAGTACCCCTATCGATTGTTTCTGATCGTGATCCCTGCTTTACATCACGATTCTGGAAAAGTCTTCAGAAGGCCCTGGATACTGAATTTCATTTGAGCACTACCTACCACCCTCATACCGATGGAAAATCAAACAAACTATTCAAACCTTAGAAGACATGTTGAGATCTTGATCACATGACTTTCAAGGTATGTGACATCAATATTTACCTCTGGTAGATTTTTCTTATAATAATAGCTTCTATTCAAGTATTCAGATGGCACCATAAGAAGCGTTAACCAAAAGAGATGTCAAACACCGACTTGTTGGGATGATGTTGGTGAAAGAAAACTCACAACACCAGAACTTGTTGAGGAAACAATAGAAATTGTCAATGTTATCCAAAACCACATCAAAGGAACCCAAAGTAGGCCAAAAATATATGCTGATAACTGAAGGAATGATTTGGAATTTCATGTTGAAGACCATGTTTTCTTGATGGTATCTCCATAGAAGGGTGTAAAACGTTTCGGTAAGAAGGGTAAATTGAGTCCCAAGTACATCAGACCTTTTGAAATTCTATATTGAATTGGATTTTTAGCTTATCGTTTGGTAATGTCTCCAAGTCTCTCTAAAGTTCATGATGTGTTCCACGTATCACTATTGAGAAAATACATGCCTGACCCAACGCATGTACTCACCTATGAGGAAATTGAACTGGAACCTAATCTGTCTTATTGTGAAGAGCATGTCAAAATTCATGATACCAAAGAACAAGTGCTGAGAAACCAGACGACTCATAAGGTAAAAGTTCTTTGAAGAAACCATAAGATGGAAGAGGCAACGTGAAAACCCGAGGAACTTATGATGAAGAACCACCCAAATATTTTTATGCAGTAATATTCTAGAAATATTTAGGACCAAATTATTTTAAGGAGGGGAGAATGTAACACCCCAAGCTTCCACGATATGTTTCCCTTGGAATATTGCAGTAGCTTGCTTATATGCAACTTGGAGATTTAACACACCACAACCAATCAAACTAGCCATAATGAATAGTAATACCCACTTTTTGAAATTTTATAAAATTTAATTTTCAAAATGGACTTTATTTTTGGATTCGTAATATGAAAATTAGCTTAGAGTGAATTTTTGGTATTTTTCTAATAATTTTCAATTTTTGATTAATATAGAAAAACACTTCATTATAGTTTAAAACTGGTTTTTTATTTAAATAATTAGTTAATTTAATTTAATTTATTTTTGTTCAAAAAAGATACATAATACCTATATATGTTCAATTTAATTCATTGGAGTCATTTTATAATAAGTTTAGATATTAAAAATTTTATTGAACTTTTTACCGTCTTTTACCCACCTTCTAGAAGCATTTACAAATTTTCATAAAACATAATTTTACCATTTCTGAGAGTTGAATTTCAAAAATCCAAGAGACACAGTTTATATCAGTAAGTAAAATGTGGTCTAATAATATGAAAATAATATTTGGTGAATAGTAACTTTTTACTTTTATTTACCACGATTAAAAGTAAATAGGGTAATTAAGGGTAAAAATTATATTATAATTACCCTAACACATGTTCTAATTCTATTGGATAAGTGTAATTATACTAGAAACAACCTTAGGAATAAAATATTCCCATATTTGATCCACTTGGATTATATTAGGACATTTGTTATTATTTTATTTAAAGAAGAGTTAAAAGTGTTCAATTCAAAGTTTAATAACTAAACCAATTTTAATATAGAGTAGCACACAATATAAATTCGAATATAAATAATAATTAGAAAGATAAAAAATTCCTACATAATGGTATTTTATTTATAACTTCTAGACATTAAATAATTTAATTTATATATGACACATTGATGAAGTAGTAATTACATTATTAATGAAATTTTAAAATAATTGATATTATAAATATCAAAATAAATGTAAATTGAGACTTCTAATGAATTCCACTAATTATATAGGTTAATATTACATGGTATGATTTATTAAATAAATTATATTCTAAGTGATAAAGTTTTTATGGCTTTCAAAGTAATCAAATACTAAATAGTGTCAAAATTGACATAATTGAGTTTTTAAAACAAATAGTATATTATTAATTGATATAATATTCCAACAAATCTAAGGTTCGGCCAAAGTAATTAGATAAGTTTATATATATATATATTAATAATGAACCACTTGGGGTTAACATAGAAGTTTATAGTATGTTTATTATCCAAATAATATAAAAATACAAAAAGACATGGTAAATGTCAAAATATTTAACTAAGAGTTAAATATAAAAGATAAGGATAATATGGTGACCTAAACCTATCTAAAACCTATTTTTGAGGGTTTTTCGACCCAAACCCACCTTATCATATAAATATATCATTTTAGATTCATTAGAAACTAAAAATTATTTTATTGTAAAATAATATTTCAAGCTTTTCTTAAAGATACCCTCACCTCTCTTATAAAAGGGTACTTCCCCTTCTCTTAATTTCACATCTCCAAAGCCATTTGCCTTGGAAAAACCAGGCCACAATATCCTCCAAACTTCTCTCACATCAACCTATAGTCCTTAAATGGATCATAAGTCCAACCTACGGAGCCCTTTTGATCAACTCAAAAGGAAACACCCGAAGAAGATGTAATAATTTCACCACCCTCTTTCAAGTTCTTTTCTTCTTCCACTTCCTCTTTCATTGATTCCATACCAAAATAATTACTCGAGTACCTTCAAAATACTATGATGTTATTATAAATATGGTACAACCATATTCGTTATTCCATCCATCCTATAAATGAAAAAGTCACCATACGTGCATACGTACGGCTTACCGTCTCCACATCGTGGTGTAGTTTGTTATTCAAACACCTCATTATTTTAATGGGATTAATAATGAGTATAACTAATGTAAATAATAAATAAAACATGTTAATGATTCTGTATATATTATATACAATTCAATTACATATTATTTCAACATCAATATAATGATATTGTCGCTCATGTGTATGTACAGATTACCCTCTCCACAAACGCGATGAGATTCATTTCCCATCGTAATAATTCCAGAATAATATTCATTTTACGATTAAAAATAATGTTTATAAACATAATATAATACTGTATATGAATGAAATACATCCTATCCATAACAATCATGGCTTACATAACCAATCATATAAGGGAAAACAAATCTATTAACACCTAAAACGATGATACTAGTAAAATATTATTAACAAAGCAATATTAGAGAATCATATATGATATCATATTTATGTATATAGTTCTGGAATAATTTAATAACAATGTTTTAACTATTATATTAGAGGTTAACATACCATATACTAAGAAAAATTACACGATAAGGGTTAATTCTACAATCAATGTAATTACCTGGGGTTGTTAATACGTAAGTATCTTCTGGAACCTCTTTATCAGCCACATTCAGGTTTTCCTAAAAATGTAATTCGAAACATTTTTACTATTTACTAAAATATGGGTTAACGTCATTTATACCCTTATTTTACCATATATGTTTTTAATGGAATCTTTCCGTCATTTTCCAAACAAGGTACTTTATTACCTTTTTGACAAAATTAAGGTAAGAATGTCTTTTTTAACTTATACGATAGGTGTGACTATTTTATGCCATTATAACATCATCAAAGCTTCCCATACATTCTTATAATAATATTTTAAAAAGAAATGTTTTATTTTATAATTATATGAGTTTTAAATGATTTCAAAATAAAAATAGAGATTTGTCTAAAAATGTTTTGATTTCATCTATGTCAACATCCTTTGATGGATTTTAAGCTTATTTGAAGTTGATTTATTATGATACAAAACTTCAATATTTTATTGAAGGTTTTGTTATATGTTTGACTGTGGATGCGTTATTTTTACACCATTCATGGTTCATGGATAAAGTATTGACATTTCATATGTTATTTTTAATACGAATGTTTATGTTATGTTTAAACCTTTTCATATGATGGATGCATTTGACTTAGTAAGTGACGAGTGGAGTCCACTATAGCACCTTGATACATCAGTAGGTCTAATGAGTCAAACTAATGTCTCTGAAAAAGGCCTGGACAAAATCTTATTTATAGTCTTGGAATATGGCCTTGACTATGTGGTTATGAAGTCTAGCATTATGCATTCAATCATTATGAAATTGGCTATTGATATTTCATGTGATTATTTGACTAGTATAATATCCATGTGAATAAGTAAATGAAATTATTTGATTTATATTGGGCATATTATGTAGAAGTTTATGTTTAAAAGGCCTATGTTTTAGTCTTATAAATTGCCTTAAATATTTATGCTTATTTATGAATGCTTTCTCTATTTTTTTATCCTTACTGAGCATCTGAGACCACCCCTTTCTATGTTTTATTTTTCCCAAGATGCTAAGAAGTATATTATGACTGACCTACATGGATAATCTAAGAGATAGTCTAAGGGATATGAATGTGGTCAACGGAGACAATGTTGTTGTTGTTTTTCATTTTATAAAGGAATGTAAAACTTTTGAATGTATCTAGTACTTCCAAGGCTACTAAAATAACAGGTGTTTCAGGATTTTATCCCTTGTGATCAAGCTAATGTTATGTAATAATGCACTGACTCTAGGTAACTGGGGTCAACACATTACAAAATGTTTCATTTTTCCCATAAGTTTTGACTCGATAGTTCTGTCCCTTATACATTGATTATGTATCCATAATATAAAGAATTTTAATCATGTCATAATTACTATATTTCATAATTTTATTCAAATTTATTCATATTCATACAATGTGGTTATGAAAATTGAATTATTTAAATTTGTGGAGATGGTACTCCATACAGACGCATGGGGGATGTTTTTTACTTTTCATTTGATAGAATAAAAATAGTAACTAATAAGTCACCATTATATAATCTTTATTATATAATTGATATAAAATATATTCGTTAAATATATCCTTTTCTTCTATCCATATATTGTGATAATGGAAAACAAATCACAATACTTTGTGGAGGTGGTTATATACAGATATACACGAGCAATGTTATAATTTTCCATCATATGAAAATTTAATAAGGTAGATACGATATTATAATTATATAATTTTAAAATTTACTAAATATTATATATAAACATTGAATCCTTCATAATAACTAATAATGTATTATAATGATGGAAAATAAATCATATCACTATGTGGATGCAGTAGTCTGCACGTATGCATAGGTGATAATTTCATTTACCATTTGGTTGAGGGGGAGGGGGTAATGGTGGTTAAATAATCATAATAACATTTTATTTTATTAATTATACCGATTATTTTAGTTTATTGTGAATATAAGGAATTAAAAGGAGGTATATAAATAAATAAACTGAAAGATGCCGGGTAAGATTATAACCTCTTTTATGGCAGACTTCCATTAGATCCCATTTATATACACTTGGATTGGTCTTTTAAGAATAACATAAAATCTAATTATTATCTAAATATTTTTATAATATAATTATGAAGTCTTTGGTTGAAGAAGGTGTCTCATAGTGATTTATAGAAAAGAGGGGGTGTCAATTTATAATGGATGCATAGGGGACACTTGTAATATTTTAAAACATTATAATATTATAATGTCACATTCATTACAATGTAAATACCCATAATCCTGACGTACATGGAAATTACATTACTTTTTCGGAATACATAATACATGACAAAAAAAATGCCCAAAGACCGTATTAGTTTTTTCTCTTTGGAAACTCAGAACATAATCTTCTAATCATGGTGGATGATCTTCAACATCTCTTATAAAGATCTTCCCCTTTCATTTTTTTACCAAAACAATTTCTTTAAATCATGGGGAAAAGAAAACATATAAATGGTGAGATCAAATTCTTAGTAAGGGCAAACATGGAGAACATAAAACAATCCATAAACATTTGAATGTAAAAAAATAAACATATAACATCAAAATCACAAGTAATGACATAAATCGTGGTTGTACATAAGGCATTGATCATAAAGGAACATTTATCATAAAACAATCGCATGGGAATAAAACATGGAATCGGGGAAAACCATTAAGCACATGATATTATTTACATAGTATCCAAGGCATTACTGCCAAGACCATCATAGTGGACAAAGTCTATTATTAAATCGTGTTTACTTTCCCTTCCAGCCTTGTATTACTAAACCGGATTTACTTTCCGTTCTATCCATGTCTATCTCATTAGATATAAATCTTTACCCAATTCATTGGAGGGAGATATAGGTCCCAACCATCTCATAATTAAATCATTCTTTCATGTGCCACAAAATAAACATAAATCATTCATCATAACCTAATAAATTTAATGGGTTTCATATATGTCATCCCATCATAACATAATCCATATAAAAAATGGATATAATATCATCATAAAAAAAAATAAACCATGTAAATAATAGGTACATTATACATTAATCATATCTATATTAATTAATGTCATCTTAGATTGAAAATATTTTGGATAAAACACTTGAAATTAATTCTTGAGGAAAATATCCTTTCTTCTTCAAAATCATATTCTTTTCTCAAAATGCCATGTGATTTTAAAAGAAATGAATATTTGTGAAAATAATCATGAAATCTTGTAGAGGAAGCTTCATGGAAATAAGGATTTATGAAACCTTAAAAATCCATTCACACTGTATAAGTTAAAAAAACATTCTTCATGATCTTTTTTCAGAAAAGTCAAAAAGTACCTTGTATGGTAAACAAATGAACGATTCCTTCCATACCATGTGGTAAAAAATGATAAAAATGACTTTAAACATACATTTAAGAATAGTAAACATTTTATGAAAACATTTTGTGAAAACATGGACATCGATGATAAACATAACCCCAGTAAATACTTATGAATAAACAATCTCAGATAAGAACGAGATTGGAATAATTATCCCTTATCTTTTACGATCAGTGGAATCATACATGTCATAAAATAAAAAAAATTACCTGAATATGAAAATATCATATCCTTCATAATAAAAATAGTAAAACATTCAAGTGTATAATAAACACCGTACAAAAGAAATAGATGGTGATTATGGCATATGTCTCATAGAAATAAAAGTGAGATGAAATAATCCCTTACCGTAGGTCCAATTTCTTCCGTATGTGTCCAAAACTCCTGTATTGTGGGTTTAAACATATTTTTAACTTTTAACAGAACCATGATAATATTTATGATATCATATATGATCCAATATGGTCTTTATATTACCCGTTCATTTGTTAATTGCATATTAAAGCAATGTTTTGGGTAATAATCATTTCATTTATCGTACGTGTTTAGACTTGTTGTTATTGATATTATTATTACATATATCCTGATTTAATTACTTCTTGAATGTAAAAAAATGATTTATATATCATAAATATTTAGTATATATATATATATACATAATATATAGTTAAATTAAATGAAACATACCATTCATGGAGACGATAGGTCGTACGTACGCATGAACACTCTTTTCATTTCCTTATTGAATTGAATGGAATTAAGAAGATGAAACACACACACACACATATATATAAATATATAAATCCAGTAGCATTATTAAATTATATATTTCATTATTATTTATTATACATACTTTGTAATCATTTTTTAATGGTTATCATGGATAATGAATTTCATCGCATCGTGGAGACGGTGATCCGTGCGTACGCACGAGCGATGATATCGTTCCCATAATTATTGAATGTAATTTGAGTGGATGAAAAAATATCTCAAAATCAGTATGATGTTATAATAATAATATATAGTTATTATTTCCACCATTATACCCATCCATGTATAGTGATGGTGGAAAAACAGATTATACCACGACGTGGAGACGGTATTTCGTACGTATGCACGTGCGGTGATTTCATTTTCTATAGGATGGATAGAAGGTGAAATATAGTTTTTTCATATTTATAATAAAATATTAGCATATAATTAATACTTATGTTATTACTTTATAATGAAACAAATAAAGAATAGAAAGTAGAAGAAGAAATAAATTTGAAAGAATTGGTAAAGGATATTACCTCTTCTTCGATGCGCCTCTTCTTAACCTCATCTTAGGGCACTAAAGTTGGTCTTTGAAGAAGACCAGGACCTCTAGAATGTTTCTAGGAAAGTGTATAAGTGAAATTGACAGGGTTTGGCCGAGGTTGAGGGCTCAAAATGGTGTGAAGAGGATAGGGGGGAGGTTCCCTTTTATAATAAATTAGAGGAGCACTTTTGGAATCCTCTAAAATATTAATTTATAATAAACTCAAACCCCAATTAAAAACCTCAAAAAATAACTCAAATATGAATATTAGATGCGATAGGGTTGGAATCTCATCAAAAAATAAAATTTAGACATTTTGGGAATTTATTTTAAACATTATCAACTTGATTTATCCTTATTTAATCTATTTAACTTTATTTGTGGTAATAATATTATAAATTTTATATTGTTATAAATAATTACTTATGAATCGTGAATTTTACATAATTGGATAGGGTATGACATTTATGAACATATAAATTTTAATTTATTATTTTTAAATATTTTCATGATTTTTAAACAATTTAATAATATATTATTTTAATAAAATATCAATAGTGTCAATTTCGACACTATTCAATTATTTGAATTTAAATAAAATCCAAAAAAAAGATATATTCAAACCAAAATAATTAATATATCCCTAACATATAATATTCATCTTAAAAATTCTTTTAGGACATTAAATAGTTCATATAATATTTATTTTATTATTTTTAAAACCATTTGTTTGATATTTCAATCAATAAAATAATTTCTATATCACTATTGTGTCACCATTAATGATAATTATTTAATCCCTAAAAATTCTAAATAAATTCACACTATGTATATAATTTTATTATATTTCTGGTGACTATTTATCTTTGAAGTTTTATGAAGTGTATCAAAAAATTAAAATTATTACACTAATAAGATATAAGAGAGTGACACGTAGTCACTTTCTTTGGTTTTATTTATAATTACATCATTTTAATGGTAAAAAGCCCATAAAATAAATCTATTATGACCCTTAGGTGATATGGGTCGTATTTTATTCATCCAATATAATTTTTTCAGGTGTTATAGTAATTTTATAATCTTATTTTTACCATTAATTACCTGATTTACCTTTAACTGTAGTAAATAAAAATTACCGTAGTTACTATTCATAATATATAAAAATAAAAAAGTATCCCATTAACATAATTTGTACCTATGTATTATAAATAGGGAATCAATATTTCCAAATTCAAAACACATAAGTTGTAGTATTTAATTTAAAATTAATCCCGGTGTTGAGAAAACGAGTTTTAAAAGTTAAAACACTACAAAAGATTGAAATGTTATTACCAATGAATTCAATGTAAAATTAATGATAATGACATACATAATATTAAATGGTAAAAATATATTCTATTTATACTTTAAAACTATTAAATTTTATAATTTACCCATATAAATTATCTTGATGAAAAAAGTTGTTTTCAGAAAAATTTAGCGTATTTTTACTATTCATCAAAATATGAAAGTTAATAGAAAAATATAAAAAATTTATTCAAAGTAAATTTTTATATCCTTATTGAAATTAATAAGATTTCTTTGTCTAAATGAACTTATAAATGTATCAAAAAATAGATTCAATGTGGGTGCGCCATCAAAAGGTGAAAAAACTGTTTTTTTTTAAATACATATTTTATCCGAAAAAATTGATTTTGTTCTTTTACCACATTCTAGAAAATGTGTAAGATTAATTATAATGTTATAAAATTAAAAATTAGGTTAATATTATTCATAATGGAATGTTCATAATATTATAATAATATATCATTGTTTAGTGAAACTCGATATTGTGTACAACACACACTATTGAGGAAGGTCACTCTTGCATGTAATGCAAGCCAAGTCAGGGTTGTGTGTAATGAAATCTTCATTTGGTGTTGCATATTACATAATCAAAACATAGTTCATTTATACATAGATCAAAATCTATACTTTATGTTGTGTAAAATAAATTTTATTCGAAATAACATGAAATTGTGTGCAACACAAGCCAAGAATAGTGTATGCGTATACTTCAAGATAATACAGTGTTGCATATAGCGCAAGATAATCTTGGTGTAGTGTAAAACACAATACATCAAATAAATTAAAAATATTATTTCTCATAAAATCTTAGGATGTTACATTCTACCACCCTTAAAATGAATTTCACCATCGAAATTCGTTGGGGTTATAAATCGTTTACTACTTGAATGTTTCTTGTATAGAAACCCACATCGTAAAAAGGAATAAAAAAAACTTAATTAAAAAAAAAATAGAAACATAATGGTCACCCAAAGTAACTCAACACTGGGTTTCCACATAAGAGAATATAAGTGAAAATATGGATATGGAAGAGAAATCTAACCATCATGTTATGATGAAGTGTGCTAGAGAAAATGGCTATGAAAAATCCAATAATCAAAAAGCCATAAATTTGTGATGATCTAAGGTACCATTGGAATCATTGGATATTAGGGTATTAGGACAACATTTTTGGTTTTCAAGATCATTTCCCTAAAGTTGAAAAATATGAATTAGAAGAAATACTTACTTGATTTTGGTAAAATCTCACTATTTTTCGTGCCTTGAACAATTTCCACTTTATCTCTTAAAGAAATGAAGTTGAATTTGTCTTCCGTGAAGTGTTATCAGATCATGTGATAGAATGATAGGTCATTCCATTTGTCTTAAACATAATGTTAGCAAAAGTTATATACATAAGTCAATCTATGGTGAGATTAATCGTATATGGTTCCAAAAATGGACTTATACTTCATCTATCATACCTCTTAATAAAATAAATCTAGTTTCTACTAACCAGGGACTTCCTGTAGGCCGGTGGTAGGCAATAAAGGCCTGTCACACTTCGGTTGTGGGTTTGATTCCCACATCCTTTTCTGACGTGATGGGTTGTCGCCTGTCTTATGGGTTGTCCTTTTTCTAAAATCATACTATTATAACATTCCAGAATTAAAATCTTAAAAAGTTATATCCTTAATCAATACTATCTGATTTCCAACTTAATTCATTCTAACCTTAAGACTTATATAGAATACTTATTTCCAAACTCATTGTATAAAGAGAATGATTACTAGAAAGGTCATATAACAAGCACATGAAAACCATCATTTATCCCCCATATATCATAAGATATATCTTGTTGGTCACATTCCAAACATGTGAATACCTTAATCATGTATTTTCTTTAAACATGAAGTACCATAGAACCATAGTGAAAACATGAATGCTGTAAACTCTTTCCACATTCCAAAATCCCAAAATTTCTATATACTCAAACCATGATATCACTTTGTCCTTATATCATTCATGAGATCATTAATACTATCAAACATATTATTTTCTTATGATCCCTTCATTATGTGCATATCATCTGCTTTCCAAAAATATTTCAATCACTTTTCATGGTTATCGGTACCATACAATTATTGAAATCCAATACATACATATTCCAATATAAAAGTACCTCAAAAAAATTATTCTTTAATTCCAATATATTAATCCTTCAATTCATCCTCTTCAATGACTGACATGGAATAGGTCCTTCCATTATTATAAGTATCCTCTTAGGTTAGGGCATTGAGTTGGGCAATGACCGTGTTCTCTACATATAATACATTGAACTCTATAATAGTCTGTCACTATATGACCCTTCTCCCCACATAGATAACATATTACCTTCCATTTGAGGTATTCCTCAATGTTCTTCTTCCCTTCATCTTGATATGTATGAAGATTAATCTTCTTTCCTCTATATTCCTCACCATGAGAACATGAATGAAATTCTATCTTCCTCATATTCGATGAATTAGTAATACCACTAATGTTCACATTATTAATCACATACTGCGATGACTGATTCGACATAATCACAATATCTTTCACTTTAGTCATTACACAATTTCGTTGCACATAGTCACCAATTTTTTCAATAGATTCAATGTTCAATAAATTCTTTCTAGTTCCATCCATTGACTAAAACACCAAAAGAATAGTGAGAGAGGCAAAAATCATGCTAAGAAAACAAAAAAATAAATAGGTATTACCTTCAATATCTAAAATATTAGGTTTAATTCTAATATCGTTACCGTAATGTTAGGACTATAACCTATACTTATACTTAACCTTAGAGACATCCCTAGACATACCTTATAAATATATCTAGGGATCTCACTAAAGTTTTCACATCCTAGTTTCCAAAGGTTAACTAAAACATCACTCTGATACCAACTGTAGAGACCCATAAGCCTGACGTACATGGATATTACATTAATTTTGTGTAATACTTAATACATGACATAAAAAAATCCCAAAGACCGTATTAGTTTAGTGTCTTTGGAAACTTGGAACATAATCTTCTAATCATGGTGGAAGATCTTCAACATCTCCCATAAAGATATTCCTCTTTTGTTTTCTTACCAAAAACATTTCTATAAAACCTGGTGAAAATATAACATATATATGGTGAGCTCAAATTCTTAGTAAGGGTAAACATGGAGAACATAAAACAATTCATAAATATTTGAACGTAAAAACATGACATAAAACATCAAAATCATAAGTAATGACATAATTTTTAGCGGTACATAAGGAATTGATCATAAAGGAACATTTTTCAAGATAAAATAGTTTGCGAATGAAACATGGAAATGTGGAAATTCATTAATCACATGATATGATTTCCATAGAAGCCGAGGAATTACTTCCAATACCATCATAGTGTACAAAGTCTATTACTAAACCGGGTTTACTTGCCGTTCCAACCCTGTATTACTGAACCAAATTTACTTGATATTCCAGCCAGGTCTATCTCATGAGATATAAATCTTTACCCAATGAATTTGAGGGAGATATAGTTCCCACCCATCTCATAATGAAATCATTCTTTCATGTGACACAAAATAATCATAAATCATTCATCATAACCCAATGAATAAAATGGGTTTCATATACGTCATCCCATAATAACACAATCCATAGAAAACTATGGAAATAATTTCATCATAAAAAAATAAACCATGTAAATAATTGGGACATTATACATGAAGCATATACATATTAAGTAATTTCATCTTAGATGAAAAATAGTTTGGATAAAACACATGAAATGAATTCTTGAGGGAAATATCCTTTCTTCTTCAAAATCATTTTCTTTTCTCCAAATTCCATGAGATTTTAAAAGAAAATGATTTTGTTGAAAAAAATCATGAAATATTATATAGTAAGATTCATGGAAATTGAAGTGCCCAGATCAGTGTGAATCACTGAGAGGGGGAGGGGGTGAATCAGTGATCCCTTAAAACTTTTTACTAATTGATTCTTTATCAATTAAACCTCTATGGCATGTTAAGGCCTCGATCCACTTTTCTTGTATCTCTCAGCCTTTCCTCGAGTGATGTAGAAAATGTAAAGGCACAGGACACAAGGATTTACAAGGTTCAGCACCAAAGGCCTACGTCCTTGCCATGTTGGTTATACGCCCCAACATGGTTTATTCCATTATAACATGTTAGTATTACAATGGTCGATACAGAGTCCCACTGTATCTCTCCTGAGTCCCACAGGAGGGTCTTTATACTGCGTACCACAGTGTTACCAGAGTCCCACTGGACTGCTCCAGAATCCCACTGAAGACTTCTTCCACCCTGAGTCTCACAGGGGGCTTCTCCTGGCTCCTCGAGTCACACAAGTAGCTCTTCTTCACTTTAAGCTTCTTCAAGTATCTTCAGCAGTCTGGGATAAAGACTGCTGGCCTTGCTCTGCACCTCTGATCACTTGAGATGATCATGTCTTCTCGTCTTGCTCAGGATTTATCTCCTTATTCTAAGGATGAACTGGCCTCTCTCTTCCAGAATCTTCAACAGCCTTTGAAAAGGTCTGTTGGTCTTGCTCTTCACTTCTGATCACTTCTGTTGATCAGGGTCTTCTCAATTACTGAAAACTCAGGCAACTGATGTCTTTAACTTCAGTCTGGCTTCAGTCTCACTTCACATCAACTTCATGCACTAAGTGCATGGAAACTCTTCTTACTCATGCACTGACTGCATGGCTTCTCAAAATCTTCTTCAAGAACTTTCAGTCTTGGACAACTCAAATGCACACAATCTGGTTTGGCTTTGTTCACGTGTGCATGTGCATGCATGCAAGCATGCACTCCCCTTCTTCTCTTCCTTGGTGTGATAAACACTCAAAGAGTGTAATTTCTCCTTAAGCACACACACCTTCTTCACTCACACACTTTGTTCAATTTGTTCACACACTTAAAAGTGTGTTATACTTTAGTGTGGATGTCCTCTTCTTTCTTCTTCTAAATGTGTACACTTTGCACACACCTAGGTTCAGCCTCTTCACTTTGCACACACAACTTCTTCAATTTGGCACACACTTGAGCTTGGCCTTCACACTTGTTAAGCACACACAAATTATATAAATTTTGTCCACATGGGTGCTAGCCTTGGACTTGTTCTTTCTTTTCACATACTACTTGGTGTAGTCTTCCTCCTTATGCACACACTAGGGCCACGACCTTCCACTCCTCCTTGCACACCCACTGCCCGTAAATGTTCTCCTTCACTTTGCACATATACGAGGCAAAGCCTCGGCCTTCCTTTTGTTTAGCACACACACCGTAGGGAATTCTATTTACTATCCACGCAAGGGAGGTGTGCAAGGTGCGACCACTATTCTTCACAGAGGCAAGCGGCCTTCTCTTCTTCACTACTGCCGTGCAAGGTGCCAAGCCTCGGGTCTTCCTTTTTCTTCAAAGCGTTCAAGTCCAACGGGTGCAAGGCAAAAGCGTCTTGGTGAAAGAGCACAAGCGGCGCGCAAGTGCCTTGGGTAGCCACTACCGCGCAAACCTCAAGCACAAGGGCCGCGCAAGACCTCGGCCAACCGCGGGGTGCGCAAGTGATGCGGCCTCAGGACTTCCTGCCGTGAAAGGGGAAGGCGCGCAGGGAATCCTTCTTCTTCTTTCATGCAAGTGTGCGCAAAAGGAACTAACAGAGCCAAGGGATGGCTCCGGGCTTCACTGCCGCGCAAGTGGTGTGCGCAGGCTGTTCTTCGCTAAGCACCGAGGCTTCGCGGGACTTCAGATCTTCAACAAAGATTCAGCAAGCTGCACTGAGGTCTCGGCCTCACTTTATATAGGCAGAGGGCCTCGGTTCATCCGCGTGGGATAAATCATGAACCACCGATATTTTCGGTTCCTTGAAAATCTTTAAACTCGATCCAAAAATCACGTTTCTTTCTCTCTGTTCAACGCGGACTTCTTCTCCTTCTCCTTTATTAACGTGCATGCGATTTCAAATGCATGCATGGACTCTTCTCTTCTATTTCATGCAAAACACGAACCACTTGGCCTCGGCATGTCCTTTTGCCTCGGCTGAACTCGAAATGCTCCCCTCGTTGCATGCACACCCATTTTTAGGCATGATCGTGTTCAGTGTGGCCAGACGAACTGGATGGACGCCTTAGGTCCTTCAGAGGTGGACGGGAACTCGAAATCCGACCACGGGTAGCCTCTGGTTCATCGGCGGCTTCGCGGGAGGTGCCTCGGCTGAGCTCGAGGAAGACGATGTGGCAGCCGTCGGATCAGATCTTTGGACGACCACGATCAGAAGATCTCGCGTGGGATCGATCGTGCGGTCGAGATCTGGCGCGCGATCGATCGAGCGGCCAGGATTCGCTCCGCGGCAAAATCCCGCGTCCCACATCGAAACGAAGCGCGGTTTTTCCACGGCTTATCAACCTAGCGCTCCCCCAGCTAGCTCAATTGAACCTCCAACCTCCACGGTGCCGCCCCGTACCGTGTTCTCTCTGCGGGCGCGCTCTTGCGCCCACCCCTGCCACTCGGGCGCGCCACTGGCGCCCACTATGCACACACGGGCGCGCTCCTCGCGGTCACGCTGCGCGGGCTTCATCACCGCGTGGCCTCGGGGCTTATACACGGCCCCAGCCACTCTCAAGCTGGCCCCATGGGATCCCCTTGGGCGTGGTGACCTAGTCCCACATGTGCCTTGGGTTGAACCCTTAAGGATGGCCCTTGGTGGCTTCTTTTTGCCCGAGTATAGAACAAGTCCTTTTGTTTAAAAACAAAGTGACCAAGTTCAAATGCCAAATGCCACATCTTCCTCTAATCCATTCTCCCTTATTCATTTCTTCTCTCATCTTCTTCTTGAGAATTCCTCCATTCCTCTTAAACATTTAATCTTCACTTAGGAGTGACATTCCCGAAGGTTCGTCTTCAACCGAAGCTCCTGAATCAAATAATTCTTCAATGTTCTTCATTGATCCAATCAGAGATCAAGTTGGATCAACTTCTAATTCACCATGCACTAAGTGATTGTGCATGGAATTCATTAGCACCACTTCATCCACTTAGTGATTGTGGATGGATCACTTCATCTCCTCATGCATTGTGAAGACAATGCATGGTCTTATAACATTGTTGTGACATTGTATCCACTTGATACAAGTTCTTGGAACTTAAAGATCAGCTCAACAATCACCAGATGTAATGATGCTCCATCATCATTCATTCTTCAAGTGGTGTAACTTAGTATCATCTTGATACAAGGATTGAAACATTAAGATCAGTTCTACAATTGTCTGATATAGATAGAGAATGTTTCAACCACAACATCCTATGTCACTTAGTGAATCTCCTAAGTGACATGCATCTTAGTACCATGGCCATTCTCCTTTCCTCACCAACACCATCACATCCTTTGTCATTCACATCTTGACATTCCTTGACATCCATTCATCTTATGACAACATCATGCCTCATTGACAACAAATGCAACACAGTGCACTTCAATCTCCCCCTTTGTATTTGTTGTCAATACACTTCTTCAGCACATATGAATGGGTCAATATGTGTGCAAATATTATCTCCCCCTTATTGGCAATCAAATTCAATGGTGTGGTGTGGTTCTCTTCAAAAAACCACTTCCTCCCTTTGAATAGCATCTTCTTGAAAATCACTAAGAGAGGGATGATGTCACATGTTCTCTTTAGGAAAGAACCTTTAGTAAATCAACTCTAAGTCTACTTGGGCTAACCCGATGTAGAAAACAAGAGTGATGTAACCAAGGTACTCAATGCTGTCCAACATTCACTATACATGTGAGATCATGCTTCAAGGGGCTTGAAATTTTTCAGATATAACAATGAATTTGCTAAATCCTGCACAACTTCACAAAACTCATTAGAAAGTTCAGGTGCAAAGATAAAGATCCCCCTTTCAACCATTTGCCTTCAATCAATACTCCCCCTTAATTGTCATGGTGAATATAATTAAGAAACAAGGGATGAAAGTATGATTGGAATACCTTCAACTTTTCTCAATATGGTATTAAATCTTAGAATACCATATTCTCCAGATTGGCTCCCCCTCAAGGGGTGCACTCCATTCTCTCCAAACCACTCTCCAGATGAGAATGATCATCATCTTCAATTCCCTGCAATGTTAGCACATGTAAATACCAGAAGTATAATGGAATAAGATGGAACCTCCTTGGTTCATCAATGTGAACAACAAGGTTGAGAAGATTCTCTCAACCGAGATGTCCCATTTTCACCATTCTTCACACTTGCACATTTGATCTTCAATGATGTTTGTGCTGATGTGGATCTCAACACCTCTTTAACTTCTTTGTGTGTGACTCCTGTATTTCTAGGTGCCTTATGAGCACTAGAGTCTCCTGGTGCAATCTTCATTCTTTTGAAGAATCCCTTCTGAGCTGGAATGAATATCATGCATTTATCACTAGTATGTCCAGCTTGATTGCACCTCACACACAGAACATGATCTTCATGTGAAATATTTTTCTTTCATTTTTCCTTATCAATTTCTAGAACTTCATCTTAAGATCTTTTCAGATCTTTGGCAAGTTGCAACTGATTTGTCCATATGACTAGTAAGTCACTTGGAAGTGTGGCCTCAGTTCTGGATATTCCACATGGTTCCTTCGATGCTTTCAAGCTACCTTTATTAGGCAACTTTTTTTCAATCAATCCATTCTGCTTCTTTTGGATTGATCGTCTGTTTGAGTCCAGTCTGCCTCTATTGAATTTCATGGCTTCTTTACAAAGATCCATGATATGTCCTTTCTTTCCACAGTAGAAGCATTTCTTCTTGGTGGTCCTTCTGGATGCATCACCCTTATTGGATTTAGACTCCATGGTCTTCTCTTCCTTTTTCATAATCTTCTTGGGAGCATCTTCAGCTTTCTTCTGCTTTCTTCCCAAGGATTCTTTCTGAGCCAGGTTCTGTGATCTTTTCTTCTTCTGAGATCTGGATACAGTTAGAGATTGACATGTATCTTTTTGACCACTTTTGCAATCATCCCAGATGTTGTCAAGTAATCCAAATCTATTTGCAGTAAACAGATGTCTCTGGACCTGTGGATGCTGCTTCTTTTCTTCTGGCTTGCTCCCCATAGGCATGGGCTTCCTCTGTGCTTTGGAATTCAGTGGATTGTACCAACAATCCTTTGCACAATGCCCATACTTGTTACAACACCAACATTGACCCACAAATCGTGACTTTTTGATTCCTTCTGATTGTAGGGTACTTGTCTTGAATTGTTGTGCTGCTTCAGGAGAGCTTTCTTTCTTCATTGTCTTCATCCATACTTGTTTGGAATTATTCTTCCATCCTGCACTTTTTGTGGAAACACAATTATAAGCATTAGTACAAGATGGGATGGATGGTACCTTCCTTTTAGAAGATGTTTCCTTTTTATTAGAGGATTTCCTTCTTTTGGAATCATCCTTCTCAATGCACACTTGTGTAGCAACATTTCTACTTTCAGCTGACTGGGAGGATTCAGCTTTGGGTGATTGCAGATTTTTCAACATCACCTCTAGTTCTAAGAATTTCATGTTAAGGGAGTTCTTCTCATCCTCAACAGTTCTTAGCCTTCCTTCCCAATTTTCATTCAGTTGTTCTAACTGGTCTTCATGCACCTTCTTCATTTCTTGTAATGAATTGTCAAGCTCCTTTACCCTGTTTACTTTGTCTTCAAGTTGAGCATCTCTGACAATCATTAAAACTTTGTGCCTCTTTTCCAGTGCATGGAAAACATATTTGACCACAGTCTTAAAGAATTATCTCTCAGAAAGGCTTACTTGCAATTCTTCAGCAGTGTCTTCATATCTTTCATTGCAAAGAGAAAAGGTTTCATCTTTAGCCTTCACCAGCTTTCTGAGAGTGTTGGTTATGCCAACCCTTTTTGCCAATTGATCTTCCATTGCATTGGCTTCTTCTTCTAACTGTGATTTTTCTTCTTGAAGATCAAGGATGCCTGTAGATATACACATTTCCACTTCCTTGGGGACTGTCTTCTGAAGATATTTGATTGCATTTTGAAGATCATTCATTATTCCAACTTCATCACAGCTAGGACAGGATTTCTTCATCTTCTTGGCCTGTTTCTTCTTTCTATTTTTCTGAGTCTTGGCAGATATCTCCATTTGAGGCTGGTTACTCATTTCCTCAAATCTGCACTTCATATAGACTACCTTAGATCTTTTAGAGGTAACCTCCATCTGATACCAATTGAAGTTCCCAGATCAGTGTGAATCACTGAGAGGGGGAGGGGGTGAATCAGTGATCCCTTAAAACTTTTTACTAATTGATTCTTTATCAATTAAACCTCTATGGCTTGTTAAGGCCTCGATCCACTCTTCTTGTATCTCTCAGCCTTTCCTCGAGTGATGCAGTAAATGTAAAGGCACAGGACACAAGGATTTACAAGGTTCTGCACCAAAGGCCTACGTCCATTCCATGTGGGTTATACGCCCCAACATGGTTTCTTCCATTATAATCTGTTAGTATTACAATGGTCGATATAGAGTCCCACTATATCTCTCCTGAGTCCCACAGGAGGGTCTTTGTACTGCGTCCCACAGTGTTACCAGAGTCCCACTGGCCTGCTCCAGAATCCCACTGAAGACTTCTTTCACCCTAAGTCTCACAGGGGGCTTCTCCTGGCTCCTCGAGTCACACGAGTAGCTCTTCTTCACTTTAAGCTTCTTCAAGTATCTTCAGCAGTATGGGATAAAGACTGCTGGCCTTACTCTGCACCTCTGATCACTTGAGATGATCAGGTCTTCTCGTCTTGCTCAGGATTTATCTCCTTCTTCTAAGGATGACCTGGCCTCTCTCTTCAAGAATCTTCAACAGCCTTTGAAAAGGTCTGTTGGCCTTGCTCTTCACTTCTGATCACTTCTGTTGATCAGGGTCTTCTCAATTACTGAAAACTCAGGCAACTGATGTCTTTAACTTCAGTCTGGCTTCAGTCTCACTTCACATCAACTTCATGCACTGAGTTCATGGCAACTCTTCTTCCTCATGCACTGACTGCATGGCTTCTCAAAATCTTCTTCAAGAACTTTCAGTCTTGGACAACTCAAATGCACACAAGCTGGTTTGGCTTTGTTCACGTGTGCATGTGCATGCATGCAAGCATGCACTCCCCTTATTCTCTTCTTTGGTGTGATAAACACTCAAAGAGTGTAATTTCTCCTTAAGCACACACACCTTCTTCACTCACACACTTTGTTCAATTTGTTCACACACTTAAAAGTGTGTTATACTTTAGTGTGGATGTCCTCTTCTTTATTCTTCTAAATGTGTACACTTTGCACACACCTAGGTTCGGCCTCTTCACTTTGCACACACAACTTCTTCAATTTGGCACACACTTGAGCTTGGCCTTCACACTTGTTAAGCACACACAAATTATATAAATTTTTTCCACATGGGTGCTAGCCTTGGCCTTGTTATTTTTTTGCACATACTACTTGGTGTAGTCTTCCTCCTTATGCACACACTAGGGCCACGACCTTCCACTCCTCCTTGCACACCCACTGCCCGTAAATGTTCTCCTTCACTTTTCACATATACGAGGCAAAGCCTCAGCCTTCCTTTTGTTTAGCACACACACCGTAGGGTATTCTCTTTACTATGCACGCAAGGGAGGTGTGCTAGGTGCGGCCACTATTCTTCACAGAGGCAAGCGGCCTTCTCTTATTCACTACTGCCGTGCAAGGTGCCAAGCCTCGGGTCTTCCTTTTTCTTTAAAGCGTGCAAGTCCAATGGGTGAAAGGCACAAGCGTCTTGGTGCAAGAGCACAAGCGGCGCGCAAGTTCCTTGGGTAGCCACTACCGTGCAAACCTCAAGCACAAGGGCCGCGCAAGACCTCGGCCAACCGTGGGGTGCGCAAGTGATGCGGCCTCAGGTCTTCCTGCCGCGCAAGGGGAAGGCGCGCAGGGAATCCTTCTTCTTATTTCACGCAAGTGTGCGCAAAAGGAACTAACAGAGCCAAGGGATGGCTCCGGGCTTCACTGCCGCGCAAGTGGTGCGCACAGGCTGTTCTGAGCTAAGCACCGAGGCTTCGTGGGACTTCAGATCTTCAACAAAGATTCAGCAAGCTGCACTGAGGTCTCGGCCTCACTTTATATAGGCAGAGGGCCTCGGGTCATCCGCGTGGGATAAATCTTGAACCACCGATATTTTCGGTTCTTTGAAAATCTTTAAACTCGATCCGAAAATTATGTTTCTTTCTCTCTGTTCAACGCGGACTTCTTCTCCTTCTCCTTTCTTAACGTGCATGCGATTTCGAACGCATGTATGGACTCTTCTCTTCTATTTCATGCAAAACACGAACCACTTGGCCTCGGCACGTCCTTTTTCCTCGGCTGAACTCGAAATTCTCCCCTCGTTGCATGCACACCCATTTTTAGGCATGATCGTGTTCAGTGTGGCCAGATGAACCGGATGGACGCCTTAGCTCCTTCAGAGGTGGCCGGGAACTCGAAATACGGCCACGGATAGCCTCTGGTTCATCGACGGCTTCGCGGGAGGTGCCTCGGCTTAGCTCGAGGAAGACGATGTGGCAGCCGTCGGATCAGATATTTGGACGGCCGCGATCAAGAGATCTCGCGCGGGATCGATCGTGCGGTCGAGATCTGGCGCACGATCGATCGAGCGGCCAGGATTCGCTCCGCGGCAAAATCCTGCGTCCCACATCGAAACGAAGCGCGGTTTTTCCGTGTCTTATCAACCTAGCGCTCCCCCAGCCGGTTCAATTGAACCTCCAACCTCCACGGTGCCACCCCGCACCGTGTTCTCTCTGCGAGCGCGCTCTTGCGCCCACCCCTTCCACTCGGGTGCGCCACTGGCGCCCACTATGCACACACGGGTGCGCTCCTCGTGCTCACGCTGCGCGAGCTTCATCACCGCGTGGCCTCGGGGCTTATACACGGCCCCAGCCTCTCTCGGGCTGGCCCCATGGGATCCCCTTGGGCGTGGTGACCTAGTCCCACATGTGCCTTGGGTTGAACCCTTAAGGCTGGCCCTTGGTGGCTTCTTTTTGCCCGAGTATAGAACAAGTCCTTTTGTTTAAAAACAAAGTGACCAAGTTTAAATTCCAAATGCCACATCTTCCTCTAATCCATTATCCCTTATTCATTTCTTCTCTCCTCTTCTTATTAAGAATTCCTCCATTCCTCTTAAACATTTAATCTTCACTTAGGAGTGACATTCCTGAAGGTTCGTCTTCAACCGAAGCTCCTGAATCAAATAATTCTTCAATGTTCTTCATTGATCCAATCAGAGATAAAGTTGGATCAACTTCTAATTCACCATGCACTAAGTGATTGTGCATGGACTTAATTAGCACCACTTCATCCACTTAGTGATTGTGGATGGATCACTTCATCTCCTCATGCATTGTGAAGACAATGCATGGTCTTCTAACATTGTTGTGACATTGTATCCACTTGATACAAGTTCTTGGAACTTAAAGATCAGCTCAACAATCGCCAGATGTAATGATGCTCCACCATCATTCATTCTTCAAGTGGTGTAACTTAGTATCATCTTGATACAAGTATTGAAACATTAAGATCAGTTCTACAATTGTCTGATATAGATAGAGAATGTTTCAACCACAACATCCTATGTCACTTAGTGAATCTCCTAAGTGACATGCATCTTAGTACCATGGCCATTCTCCTTTCCTCACCAACACCATCACATCCTTTGTCATTCACATCTTGACATTCCTTGACATCCATTCATCTTATGACAACATCATGCCTCATTGACAACAAATGCAACACAGTGCACTTCAGAAATAAGGCATTATGAAACTGTAAAAATCCATTCATGTTGTATAAGTAAAAAAAAACATTCTTCATGTTCTTTTGTCAGAAAAGTCAAAAAGTACCTCGTATGTTAATCAAAAGAAAGATTCCCTCCATACCATGTGGTAAAAAAAGGGTAAAAATGAATTTAAACATACATGGAAGAATATTAAAAATTTTATGAAAACATTTTGAGAAAATATGGTCATGAATGATAAACATAACACCTATAAATACTTATGAATAAACAACCTCAGATAAGAACGAGATTGGAATAATTATCCATTACCTTTTATGATCAGTGGAATCATACATGTCATAAAATAAAGAAAATTAAATGAATATGTAAATATAATATCCTCCATAATAAAAATCATAAAAATATTTTTGGTAGCATAAACACCATATAAAAGAAATAGATAGTGATTAAGGAATTTGTCTCACATAAATAAAAGTCAGACGAAATAATCCCTTACCGTAGGTCCAATTTCATATTTATGTGTCCGAAACTACTTTATAGTGGGTGTAAACATATTATTAACTTGTAAAAGAACCATAATAATATTTATGATATCATATATGATTCACTTAGGTCTTTATATTACCCGTTCATTTGTCAATTCCATTTTAAAGCAACGTTTTCGGTAATAATTATTTCATTTATCGTATGTGTTTGGAATTGTTTTTATTGATATTATTATTAATTATATCATTATTTACTTACTTCTAGAATGTAAAACATGATTTATATATCATATATATTCAGTATATATGTATATATACAAAATAGATAGTTAAATGAAATGAAACACACAATTCATTGGGATGGTAGGCCGTACATACGCATGAACGCTGTTTTCATTTCCTTATTGAATTGAATGGAAGTAAGAAGATGATATATATATATATATATAAATCTAGTAGAATTATTATGATATATATTTCATTATTATTTATTATATATACTTTATAATCATTCTTGAATGGTTAACATGGATAATGAATTTCATCGCATCATGGAGATGGTAATACGTGCGTACGCACGAGCGATGATATCATTCCCATAATTATTGAATGGAATTGGAGTGGATGATATAATATTTCAAAATCATTATGATATTATAATAATCATATATAGTTTTTATTTCCACCATTATACCCATCCAAGTATAATGGTGGTGGAAAAACAGATTACACTACGGCGTGGAGACGGTATTCTGTACGTACGCGCGCACAGTGATTTCATTTTCAATATGATGGATAAAAGGGGAAATAGTGTTGTTTCATATTTATAATAAAATGTCAGTATATAATTAATAATTTTGTTATTAAATTATAATGAAACCAATAAAGAAGAGTAAGTAGAAGAAAAAATAAATTTGAAAGAATCAGTAAATGATATTACCTCTTCTTCGACGCACCACTTCTTAACCTCCTATTAGGGCACTAAAATTGGTCTTTGAAAAAGAAAAATACCACTAGAATGTTGCTAGGAAAGTGAAGAATAGAAATGATCAGGGAGTTTTTGATATTTAAGGCTCAAAATTTTGTGAAGAGGAGAGGGATGAAGTTACCTTTTATAAGAGAGGAGATGGGCACCTTTGTAAACCTCTAAAATATTAATTTATAATAAAATGACACCCCACTTAAAAATCTCCAAAAAATGACTCAAATAAAAATATTAGATGTGATAGGGTTGTAATAGCACCAAAAAATAAAATTTAGACATTTTTGGAATTTATTTTAAACCTTATCAACTTGATTTATGCTTATTTAATCTATTTAATTTTGTTTGTGGTAATAATATTCTAAATATTAAATTGTTATAAATAATTTATTATATGTTCTAAATTGTCCATAAATGGATACTTTATGAAATTGTAGACCATATAAATTTCAATTTATAATTTTTAAATATTATTGTGATTTTTAAACAATTTAATAATATATTATTTTTATAAAATATCAAAAGTCTCAATTTTGACACTATTCAATTATTTGAATTTAAATAAAATACACACAAAATATATATTTGATCCATAACATTTAATAGATCCCTAACATGTAATATTATTTTTAAAAATTCTTGTAGCACATTAAATAGTTCATATAATATTTATTTTAAAATTTTTAAAACCATTTATTTGATATTTCAATCAATAAAATAATTTCTACATCACTATTGTGTCACCATTAATGATAATTATTTAATCCCTAAAAATTTTAAATAAATTCAAATGATGTGGATACTTTTAATATATTTATTGTGACTATTTATTTTCAATGTTTTATGATGTTTATCACTAAAGTAAAATTATTACACTTATAATATATAAGAGAGTGACATGTTTTCACTTTCTTCGGTTTTAATAATAATTACATCCTTTTCTTGTTCAAAAGACCATGAAATGAATCTATTACGACCCTTAGGTGATATGGGTTGAATTTTATTTATACAATATATTTTTTAGGTTTTATGGTAATTTTATAATCTTATTTTTACCCTTAATTACCCAATTTGCCTTTAACTATTGTAAATAAAAACTACCGTACTTACTATTCATAATATCTAAAAATAAAAATTAACCTATTAACATAATTTGAAACTACTGATTAAAAATATGGAATCCATTTTTCCAAATTCAAAACAAAAAATTGTAGTATTTAATTTAAAATTAATCCCACAATTGAGAAAATGAGTTTTAAAAGTTAAAACATTACAATAGATGGAAATGTTTTTACCGATTAATTCAATGTAAATTTAATGATCATGACATAAATAATATTAAATGGTAAAAATATATTCTATTTTACTTTAAAACCATTAAATTATATAATTTAACCATATAAATTATCTTGATGAAAAAAGTTGTTTTTAAGAAACCTTTAGCATATTTTTACTATTCTTCAAAATATGAATGTTAATAGAAAAATATAAAAAATTTATCCAAAGTAAATTTTTATATCCTAATTGAAATGAATATGTTTATTTAGTCTAATTGAACTAATAAATGTGTCAAAAACTATATTTAATGTTGGTGTGCCATAGAAAGGGTGAAAAACATTATTTTTTGAAGAAATAGATCTTTCATTCGAAAAATTTATTTTGTTCTCATAACTCATTCTAGAAAATGTGTAAGATTAATTATAATGTTATAAAATTAAAAATTTAGTTAATACTATTCATAAAGGCTAGTTTATAATATTATAATAATATATCATTTTTTTAGTGAAACTCGATATTGCGTACAACACACGCTGTTGAGGAAGGTCGCTCTTACGTGTAATGTAAGCCAAGTCAGGGTTGTGTGTAGTGAAAGCTTCCTTTGGTGTTTCATATTACATAATCAAGACATAGTTCATTTATACAGAGATCAAAATCTATACTTGGTGTTGTGTAAAATGAATTTTATTCTAAAGAACTTTAAATTGTGTGCTACACAAGCCAAGAATAGTGTTTACGTATACATCAAGCTAATACAGTGTTGAATATAGCGCAAGCTAATCTTGGTGTAGGGTAAAACACAATACATCAAAGAAACTAAAAAGATTATTTCTCATAAAATCTTGGGGTGTTATATAAAGAGTGGTTCAAAATAAGATTAACATGGAATTAAAGATGATACATGACCAAAATATTCTCATAATGTTGGATTTAGTCATTTTAATACTTATATAATTCATTTAACCCCCAGTTAATCCTTTTTATACTCTAGAAGGGTGCACACATTTTTCAATAATTATGGGTTATGAATTTAATTATAAGGTGAAAATTGGCATAAATATGGTCATGGGATGAAATATTTTACCATATCCAACCCACCTTGTCATATTTTCAATACTTTTATGGTTTCAAAATCATTTAATGGAATAATACAAAACATAAAATATCAATAATGTCATTTTTGGTACTACTCATTTAATTAGGATTTAATATTTGGATTAAAATAATGTATTTTACGTGTATTCTATTTCACCATCACTTATAACTTATAATTATTAGTTAAATTCCTTTCAGACAACACTTTAATTAGTATATATATATATATATATATATATATTTTATTGTATTAAACAATTATTTATTAAATTTTTCTACAGTGTGAACAAGCACCGTGTCGATATTTCCAAAAATGTTTATGTAAATATATCATCATTAATAATTAAAAATAAATTACCATAAAAAATAATTAATATTCATATTGATCATTTTTAACCAACCAAAAATACTTTTTATCCCTTGGATAAAATATAACAGTTTCTATAAGAAAAAATAGTGAAATGTTTTATTATTCCTTATATGCAATATTATAAAAGTCATTACCAAGAAAATTGGCCCAAACCTTCCACAAAAACGAATATTGGATAAGTATTTTCGAAACTGAAAGAATACAATATACTAAAAGAATGTTTGATGGTAATTTTAATATCTACTCCAATTATTCTAACCCTATATTAACTATTACACCTATATCGATGTGGACAATATTTTCAATCGTTATTATTTATAATAAATAAAAATAAGAGTTATATTTTAAAAAATTATCCTCGTGATTCCAAATATGGGTTAAAATTTTCATTATTCAATTTCTATAATCTTAATAATTAATTTTCAATATAAATACATAAAACAATATAAAAACACAGTTCTATGAAAAATTTGGTTTTAAGACTAAAAAAACTAATATCAATATTAGATTTATTCCCAATTGAAATTGAATTAATTAGATTATTAAAATAAAATATATTTTATATACCATTAATACCAAATTAAAAATTTATTGATACTTTTAAAAGACTTGATTTAATAAAAAAAGTATAGTATTTGAAATAATATTATTTTAATTATATATTGAAAAATCAATTATTTTTGAAAAATCCCAACATTTAACCCTAAGTTAATTTTGACATGATGATTAAGAAATTATATTAATTTTATAATATAAAACCTTTTCAATTTATAGAAAATTCTTATAATATTTACTCAATAATTGTTTTGGAGAAAAAATATATTTGATTCATAAAATGAATTAAATAATAGATGAGTGCTTATTTCCTATGCATTAATCAATACATTATATTAATTAGGACCAATTTAAAAATACTTAATAATTATATTAAAAATATTAATAATATATAATTAAATAACTAGGTTATAAAATTCTCACTAATAATAATTGTTATATATTATGCTATAACTAACAAAACACAAGGTTTTGCGTGTTAAAAAAACCATCGAGTGTATTATTATTTTAAACTAAGTCTTCTTGGTATTAAATTACCCATTTAAATAAATTATTCTCCCCCAATTTTATCTCATTTATTAATGGATCAATATTTGAATATAAATTTCTCGAAATCCCACATCATACAATGGGATAAGAATATTTCTTTTGAAATGGGGAAGTGGGAAACAAAAGGTTATTTTATATAAAACATAATCAGGTCCCTCTATAGGGAGAAAATTGGCGGGAAGTTAAAAAATAGAAGTGGAGGATAAAAATGGTGTCTATGAGAAAAAAAATAGTGATATAGAACATGGTAATGATGTTATTAATAACCGTAGAACCACAAATCAGTTGTTTTTCAAAAGACTATCAATTCATTATAAATGAAGTTAAAAGAAGTACATTTTTATTTCAAGATCCATTTACTAATTTTGAGGGATTATTTTCCTATCAAGGTAGATAAAATGATAAAATAAAATAACATGATATATTTACATTTAATGCACAAAATTTCATCATTTGGTTGTCATTCAATCAATTTCCTTAACAACACTTACTCTATGAATTGTAAAATGAGGATGTTTTTTCTCATCTAAAGCTCTAAAATTTTCTTTTAATGGATCTTATGATCCATAAAATAATTAAACGGAATTCAATATTTAATTAAATAACCATCAAAAGAAAAATGGTTATAATAAGGTGTTACACACTGAGATTTTAAAACAACACTATATAAAATAGTGTATATAACACGTAACACCATGATTAAAAATACCATGATATATTAAGAAATTATTATTATATAAACATGGTGATTATAACCAAGCTGTTAAAATTGGACATATGAATATAAATAGAAATATTTTTATAAATACATATTAAGATTTTAAATATTATAAATTTATTTTATAATTCATAATATATATATACTCAAATTTTAGTAATGTCATTTTAGGATTCAAACATACATTTTCGTAAAAAATATTTATTAATTTTTGTGAGAATATATTAAAATTAATATCATGAACATTCAGAAATTATGAATTCAAAAATTAAAATACCTTTTTAAAATTTCATATAAAATGTAACATTTGGATATATTTAGGGATTTTTTGGGAAAATATTTATTTTATACTTAAAAGTGAAAAATATTGTTTTTAAATATTATTTATTTTCAATAAATAAAATAATATATATATACAATTTTATTTTATATTTTGTAATTAAGTGAAATTTGAGCCATTTTATTTATATTAATTTAATTTAATTTATTTTTATGATAAATATTCATGATTTTGGTATAAGTATAATTTTATTCCTAAAAATGATATTCATGCAAACAATTTTCAGCGTAAAAAGTTTATCCATTCTTAATAGATAGATTGATCAATAATAGGGAATTATATTAATGAAATTTATATAAAGTATATATTTTTAAATTAATTTAAATTCATATGATGATGATTTTCAGTCATAGGGTTAATATCATATCATTTATTTCTGGGAAAATGAATATCCTGAAAAAACATTGTTCCATATGTTTTGCTGGTTTAATTTTAAATTTAATTATAAAAATTTTGGGATTAAAATTTTGTGATTAAATTTTTTTAAAACTAATTATTTATTTTTAATATGAATATTTTATATTAGTTAATAATATTAACATAAATTTTCGTCACAATGAATAGTAAAAATATAAAAATAAACTAGTTACCTTTTTGTAAAATTAAAATGGTAAAATTGAGAAACAATAGATATAAATTGAATAACAGGTGTAAAAATGATTATTTATGAACTTCATAGGTATTTATAACCCCTCAAATAAATTTTAACAATTTTTTGGTACATCCCTTGAGTGTGACTTCCCATTATTGAATTGTTTTGGGTATTTTAAAAAATATCACTCCCTCTCACTTATAAAAGGAAACCTATTATCCTCTAATTTCCAAACATAAAAATCCTTTTATTCTAGATAAACCCTACCCAAATAATTTCATTAATTTCTATAAAAAGATACTAGAGGACATGGTTTGGACATAATTGAAATCTATGGGGGACTTATTTATAATCCAATAGAGGTGGTCTGAAGATGAGGTATCATTTTTAAGAATGCATCATTGTTTTATTTCTTCTTCCACCACAAAAATAATACCCAATAATGATTATATAATAACTTATGTATCAACCATATACATATAATTTTTTTATCATAGTTTCATATCCAACATTCATATCCTATTCCATAAAATAGGAGTCGATTCAATCATTCGTGTGTACCTCTGAAGCCCTCTTTCCGAACCAATGTAATTCATTTCCCACTATCATCTATAATGGATACTTATGAGGATGGATTTATTTTTTATATATTATATTAATTACTTATTAATAACTCTATAATATTAATATATTATATAACTTCATAACTATACCATCCATTGAAAAAAAAACAATAACATCATTCATGTATTTGACCGATTACCACCTCGCATAGCGTGAAAATTTGTTATTATAACTGCATCATGTGGATGGTTTATGTAGGTGTATTTAATGAAATAATATTATATTTTTTATTTAATAATTATTATTGAAATATAAAATAACAACTACCTTCTTTCATTCATGATATTTAATAAATGGAAATGGTACCCATGTAGACATATGACCTATTATGTCCATGATTGTGACACATTTAATTTTTCATAACGATCATTCATGGTTCATTTTGAAAAAATAATATATTTATGAAAATTATAACTACTAAATTATTATTATTATTTATATTATGTATTAAATAAACATTTTACCATTTTAACTCTAAATTCATTTTATATACATGAACCAAAAACCACCAAAACAACTGAAATGAACATAATTGAAGAAGTAAATATATATAACACAATAAAAAAGTTAAAAGTAATAAAAATGTATAAAATGTTCTTAATAAATTAAATAATTAATATAAGTTTATTATTTAGGAAGAAAAACTCTTTTTGTGTCGATTCGAACTCAAGGTAAGGGATTTTATTACACAATTTCTTTCATTGGGTTAAATTATTTCTTCATTTTATTTAATATAATAAAATTAAATGTTTAACTAAAATTAATTATTTTATTTTCTATTTCTAATTTTTCCATTTTTAATTAAATTTTACACATATAATAACTTCATTTATTAATTCTCATTTCAAGGATATGACATTTTTAAGGGATTCCATCTCAATATCCTTTCATCAATGCTTATTTTTATATTAGGTACCAATTTATATTATGTTGGGTATATGATACCCATTTTAATTTTCATATCATGAATCCTACATGCATAATGAAATTTCTGGTTATAAGTAATTTTATATCATCAAAATGGATTTTATGTGAATGATACCAATGTTTTAAAGGCAATAAGTTACAGTATCTTTCACTTCAATTTTTTTTATGTTCATGTTTCCTTTTGGGGAAATCATATTAACTTATTTTCTTAATCCAAATCTCTTTTTCTATATTGTGGTCATAAATTTGGTTTACATTTTTTGGTTCCATTTTCCTCCCTTATTTAATATTGATTCATCAATAAAATTATCTGTAATTAATATTGAAACATTATGATCATTTATGTGTTGAAACATTCTATACCATGATTATATTTTCTTTGTAATATTTAAAATAATTTTCTTAATATTATTCAATGATTTATTAAATAAAATTTTACCCATGTTGGACTTTTCACTAAAATTATTGAAATTATTATTTCAATCTTTTTCCGAACAAAGGTTCTTTATGGCTTTTTTTTATAGAGTGAAAGAAATGTTTTCCTTTAAAATATATAAAATGTATATAATTTATCCCCATCATGATCACTCAATTATTTGATGATTACTTTATATATTTCATTTGTTTTCTAATAATATTTGTTTCTACAATATTTTGTAAATTTTTATATTTTTAAAAAGTGAATTTATTGAGAAAATTATATTTTACTCAAAAAATATTCCATGTAACATTTTAATGAGATTTTCATCAATGATGAAACCCATTTATGTTATGGATTTATTATAATATGTATATATATAAACCTATCAAATATATACCAATATTTTTATCCTAATCATTAAAGAGGCAATACATTATTTATAATCATCTTTCAAATTCCATTATTATGAAATCTTCAATGACTATGATATGAGACATGATTATGAATCCCATTTTCTTTCCATGGGAGATTCTTATGATTTATGGTTGACTTCTATTTTGTTTCACATAAAATCAAGAACTTGTTATGAAAGGTGAAATAAAATAGATATCCATGCATTGGTTAAATCATTAGTCTCATGAGACATCTTGTATTGTATTAGGGAGATACCAAATCCATTATTAGACTTTTTTCACAATTTGATATTTTCTAGGTAGTTAACCTTTACTCATGTTCATGTCATGTTATATGTTTCTATCATAATTCCAATGTTTCCATGATCTTATGATACCATTAAATTTATGTTATTATCCTATGTAACTATTAATGTTCTTTATATTTCCTCATATCATGATTTACATTTTCCTTACATGATATATTTCCTTATCATGTTTATTTTATTGGCTATTTTTCTCACACCTTTTTCAATGTATTTCCAATATTTTCACATAATGTTTTGGTTGCATGAAATTAATTATGAGCTCATTATGGAGAATAAAATAATAATGTATTATTTGTTATAACTTTTATGTATTATGTACCTATTATTGTTAATACATAAGGCCTCATGGTCTTTGGGTTATAGTTAATTCATGTTTTTATGAAAAATAATTATAACATATTTTTATTAAAGGATTGGATCTATATAGTTGGTATCTAAGAAATTTCTAGTTATTTTTGGGGATTGAGACTAGAATAGTTTTGTGAAAACAATACAAAAAATTAAAATAAAATGTGTATATATATTAAAATATCATATAATTTTGGTTATGTTTAGAGAGAGTGGTTTCCAATAATTTAAACCAATGTATAAATACTAAAAGTGGATATATCATGGACAATGTTGTACTTATGAGAAATAACAAGAATAAGGGTGTATTGGTATTTGACTTAATCTTCAACTGGTTCATGATAATATCCCTTGATAAAAACCTGGTTTGACATTCATAGGGTATCTATTTTGGAAATTCATAAATTCTATATAAACCGTCATGAATGATTTGAATAAATTATAATAATGGATTAAATTGGCTAAAACAAAGTTATCATATATTGAAAAGAACGTGTAATGGATTAGACATCCTACAAAATATTTTTCATGGTTGTTATTATTTTTTCTCACAACATGTTTTTTGGATTTAGTTAATGGATGAAACTAATGGGAATGACATTAATTTAGAATATCATGAATAGTGTCGTTGTTTTGAGAAACCAAATGGGATTATGAACGATGTGAAAAACATTATGATTGTTATTAATTAGCTACTATGATTTATTATAAACATATTTTACATTAAACAACTCATAAACTCACCATAAAAATATGTGGACAGAACCCCCTAAGCGATTGGGTGGAGGAGACCATAAAGGAAAGAAGGTTCAATTTCCATCACGCCAACAATGTGGGTATAGACACCCAAGAGAATGTCTCAATAGAGAATGAACATGTTTTTTATGTGAAAAATAATGCCTTAGAATAAATAATTTTCAAGGAGAAAATATGACTTTAATGGATAAAAATAAATACCATTATATAGATCCATTTACAGGTTTTGTCTAAAATACTGGGAACATGGGAATTATCCGATCGAATTCACTCTTATAACAAGTAAGGACCTATGTTATAGAATTCATTGAGGTGAATTTATTGATGTATTTATATATTGATATTTTATAATCATGTTATTGATGTTTTTTATCAAAAGTATTATTGTTATAAAAATCATGAAACTTTCAAGGAATGTTTTATAATAGTTTTTCATTAAATAATTTCAAAAAAATAAATGGTACTAATGACATATAATGTTGATTAAATGAAAAGGATAAATTATATAAAAAATAATAATATTGCAGAAATGATAATATTTGATGTTTTATTTATATTGAGGTAATTAGAGTAATTAAAAATTATATGACTTATGGAAAAGAATATTTTAGGTAAAAACCCATAGAGGATAAAAAATGTATTTTTTGAATATTTCTATTTCTAAAAATTATAATCATATTATTGAGAATTTTATATGATCAAGGTGAATAATGAAGATGATTATGACATCTTTCTATAGTGTTATAAAAAGGACAACCCAGAGGAAGGGCGACAACCAAGCATATCTGGAAAATTCATGGGGCTTAAAACCCCAACTAAATAGAAAAAAAGGTCCAATGACTACCATTGGACTATGTGATGTCCTTATTGACATGTAATTATTTATACAAAAAATATTTTCTAGATAAATATTATGTTGATATTGGGAAACATATTATTGGATCAAATATTTTTTATCTTTTAGAAATTTTAGGGTATTGATGATATTTGGGGAAATGTTTCATTAGGTTGTATTTTATAAAATACTTTGATATAACATGTTATTAAACATTGAATATTAATATTGAGTTTATTTTGGATCTATGATTATTTATTTATGTAATGATTTATTTTAAACATTGGTATTTGAGATTAATATATAGGATTATGCATTTTTTACATTATCTTACCACGTGGTAACCATTTCAATTTTTTAATAATAAATAATAAGAGTAATATATTTTTTTACTTTTTTGTATTATTTGAAAAATTAGATATATATTTCAGTAATTTATGCATGAAAAATTAACCTTTATTACTCATCATTTGGTGAATAAGATGAGATTGTAGTGAAGATTGATTAATAGAGGACATTCTATATGTCAGGTAAGTAATTTTCCTTATGTTATTAATATCGATGGTATGTAATGTATATAAATTAATTAAAATATATTGAAATGAACATTTTATCTTATAAACTTCATTTATAATGAATATATTGTCATTTTCAGACATTTTTTTATGGTTTTGTGGAAATTAAGTTTATCATGGTCATTTACTTTCTTGTGATCAATGAGCTCTATCGCCTTAAATGATTATTTGGACCTCATGATTTTCTTAAATATATATATATATTCACATCCCATCAATGTTTTACTAACTTATAACCTAGTTATTTGTTTTTATGTGTGACCTACATAATTATTTATCTCTCTTATCATGATTATTTTTTACAAACACTTTTTCTGATGTGGGGTTTCCATAATAGAATTTGATAATAAAAAAATCTTGATTTTTGTGAAAAATTAAAAATTGTGGGGATTAAATTTATGTATTTTGGGTATAATATAACCCACATAGATTGAAAAATATTATGTTTTATTTATTATACAAAAAACATTAAGATTAAATCAACTGCATCAACAGGTGAATGATCTGAATGGGAAGCTTAAGTCGGTTACTCAAAGCTGGAAATGGGAAAGAGATCTCCGGATTGAGATTGAAGAGAAGCTTAGAAAGTATGGTGAAGTTTTTAAGGCTCAGTCTGAGGCTCTGAAGGATCAAGAATAAAAGATCACATACTTGGATAAGAAAGCTGATGAGGACCAAAAAAACATAAATAAGATGAAAACCCTTCTAAAGAAGCTAGTTCCCAAGAAAAAAGAATACAAATAGACCAATCTGATCATTTGTTGTATTTTTCCTTGTACTAATATTTCCAATCGTAATGAAATTATAGATGCTTGTCTTGGTTGTATGTTTTTAATGTTTTATGCACTTTATTGTTTTTTTAATGCCTCAAATTTTTTTTGAAAATCACAAAGGGGGATTAGGAAAAAGAACTACTCAAAAGGGGGAGAAGGAAAAATCTAAAATGGAGAAGAAAAATTTCTAAGTTAAGAACTATCCTTAAGTAAGGGGGAGTTCTCATTAAAAATTCTACATTCAAATGAAATCTCTCATTCTAAAAATCTAGAATATGATCCTTAGAGTTTCAAAGCCTAATGGGGAGTTATTCATATTCACCATTGACCATAAAAAAAGGTAGATAAGCTTTAATTACAACTCTAGAAATTTATTCTAAGTAATTACATTCTTTTTTATAAGGATGTTTGTTCTTTCCAATAAGGGGGAGATTGTTGAGTCAATAAGGTTTTCTTTATGACTTTTTCTGTTCCTTTATTCATGGGGGAGACTGATAAGTCATCAAGGTTTCCTTATGACTTTACCATTCCTCTTGTTTTTAAAATCACAAACACCTTTTCTTAAATAAAACTTCATTTTACCCCTATTTTACTTCCATAAGGAAAATTTCCTTCTCAAAGGAAATTTACCCCTACCTTGTTTTCATTATTCATATCAATATTTTTTTCTTATGTTTAAAAATTCGATTCATATCTAAAACCTCGGAATCATATAATACTTATACATGAATCATTCTGTTTTAGGATCTGAATTATGGATATGAACTCTAATAATGTTCAACCCCGAATTCAGGCTATAAACTCTAATGAAGTTCAACTTCGAATTCTGGATATGAACTCTAATGAATTTCAACTCCGAATTCTGGATACGAAATCTCATGAAGTTCCAATCCAAATTCTAGATACAAACTCTCATGAAGTTCCACTCCAAATTATGGATACAAACTCTCATGAAGTTCCACTCTGAATTCTGGATACAAACTCTCATAAAGTTCCACTCCGAATTATTGATTACGAACTTCTCTAAGTTCTGACTCTAAGGTCACTGAATTCAGACTCCAAACTCTGATGAGGTCTAACTCCGAATTCTCATGAAATTAGACTCCAAATTTCTTATGTTCTGGTTCTGAATTCTAGAGAAATCAAACTCTGAATTTCCTTGAAATTCAGACTCTGGATTTCTACAGAATTCATTTTTAGAATTCCTACAAAACAAAATCCAAATACTCTTAAGTATATAGACTACAGATTCTTTTTTACATCCATTATGAACACTAACCTTTTCCATTCCAAACTTTCATTTTCTACTCCATTCTGAATATCAATTTAGTTATGCTTACACTTGTTCTATTGAAAAACGATTTTGTCCTTTCAGTTATTAATTAACCATTTTTTGAGTGACACGTGTACAGGTCCCTCCGAAATTCAAGGAAGAATTCAACCGTTAGAGTAGGGAGCCGACCGTTGGAGATTCACCTATAAATAGGAGCTCATTTGAAAAGAAACAACATTGTTGACATCTGTACTTGCATGCGGTTGAAGTTATTTCTAGAGAAAGATGTTCTTATAAACTCTCTGGCTTCGTGCAGAAAGTTTGAACAGCTTGTTCAAACTTTACTTCGTACTGACTTGCTTCTTGTGACTTTGATTGTTTCTGTGTACAATCGAGGGCTTCCGGGGATAAGAAGATTGAGGTGCCGAATACCTGATAGTTGAGGGCTTCTGGGGATAGGAAGATAGAGGTGTCGACTACCTGATAGTTGAGGGCTTGCGGTGATAGAAAGACAGACTCCGATCTTCGTATCGAGGGCTTACCCTGGTGTGGGTAAGACAGACTTTCTTGAATGTATAAATCAAGGGACCTCTTATCCAGGGTTGTTGGATACCCTTCTCTTTGGGTTAAAATAGTTATTGTTTTTTACTTGTAGTGTTACTAATTTGTTTTCTGCTGTACATTTGTTATTATTGAGGAACGTATACTTTCTTATACTTCCTCATCCTTATACTCTAATATAGTTAGATTCTATATGCTTTAAGGTAGAATCTTAATCTTTGTAAATTTTGTTAAGTTTCATTTTTGGAATTACTTTTCCAGAATCTCGAAAGTCTTTGGAACTTATATAGGTCTTGTTAATTATCTTGATTAATATTGTTAAACATAACCATACTCAAAATTTTCTAAGGGAATTTTTAAAAGGTACAATTCACCCCCCTCTTGTATTTGAGAATCTCATTCTTACTTCAATCCTACGTTTGGTATTACAGAGTATATTATACTCAGTCACATACCATCCTAACAAAACCTTTTACTATGGTGAAAAATTAGAATGGTAAAAGTGTTCTACCTTAGATATAAATGGAACATAATGTTTAAAACATGTTTTTTTAGAATTTGGGTTGTATTTATTGCACATATCACACTTAATGTCTATTATTTAACAATTTTTGAGGCACTTGGCTTGATATTGACTTCTATTTATTGAATAGATTTTTATATACAAAAATGTATCTTATTATCAATTATAAAAGGTAAGATCCTCTCATATTATTTACAAACATAAAAATTATTTTGGCATATAAAATCTCCACTAAAATTCGCTCACCAAATAATAGATGCCTTTCATTAATCTGATATCCAATCTATAGAGGCTTCTATTATAATCCAAAAGAGGTGGTCTCAAGAAGAGGTATTATTCTTAATCGAACATCTTTGTTTTATTTATCCTTCAACATACATAAAATATTACTAAATTTGGAAGATATAATTTCATAAATATCTAACATTAACATATATTTAATTATTTTAATTCAATAACTTATATATATATCCCGCTTTATCAAATGGGGATCCAAACAATAGTTTGTCTGTATAGAGGACTACCACTTCACAAACCGAGGAAATTTGTTTTCCATCTCACCTATTACAGATATTCATGATGATATATTTATTTTTTATATATGATATTAATGAAATATTATATATTTTGTTAAATTAATTTATCATTATCTTATTACTTTAACATCCATTGAAAAATGATAATGATGTTTGTGTGTAGGGCGGACTACCTCCTCGTGAAGTGATGTTATCCATTTTCATTACTTAATCCCATATATGGTTAATATAAATGTTTTTATAAAAATAATATTAAATTTACTATATAATTTTAATTCTGTAAGGATTAAATAACACTTACCTTCATTGGATCATAATCATTGAAAATTGGAAATGTTACTCATGTGTACATATGGCCTAACGTCTCCATGATTGAAACATAGTTGATTTTTCATAACCATATTTCATAGTAGGATTACAAACATAATTGAGGTATAAAAATGAAAATTATTCAATGGATATTATTATTTTTAGACGATGTAATAATTATTTCTCTTACCAACACCAACTTACGGAAGCCATTATTAACCCATGAACATAGTAACAACAAAATGTGTGACCTGAACTTTAGGGATAATGTTAATATATATACCATGGTAATAAAAATGGAATAACTAGGATGAAAAAAGTTATTTATAAAGTAAAATTTTAATATAATTATAATTTTCAGAAAGATAAAATACATACTTGAGGATTCAAACTTAAAGTAATGGATTTTATAACTTAATTTATTTTATTGAGTGAAATTAAATCTTCACTATATTTGATATTATAATTTTTTTTGTGAAATAACCATTGATTATATTATGTTGTATTTTGAATTGATTCATATGTAATTACTATTGAAACACATAATAACTTCATTAATTAGTTATACCATCAATGATATGACTATTTTAATAGATTCCATCTTAGTTTCCTTTCAATATGTTTTATTTTAATATTATGACCCAATTTCTTTGTTTAGTTCTATATAATACCCCCTTTTCATTTCATTTCACGAATCATTCAAAATTAAAGGTATTTTATGTTAATTGTCATTTAATTATTCTAAGAGTATTTTATTCAAAAGATAAAAATGGTAAATGATCGATATTACAATATCTATACTTTTTGAGATTGTTTACGTTACAGATTCTCTTGGGAGTAATCAAAAACTATTATTTTCTTAAACCACAAGAAATGTATTCTACTCTGATCAGGAAGTTGGTTTGCATTCTTTGTCTTCCATTTTATATCTTACTAAATAAACAAACATCAGTAAAATTGTATATAACTAATAATAATCTCGTCTCTTAATTTAAAACTTGAATCTTTATCTTATATGTCTATATTTTCTTTAGAAGATTTTAAATATTATTCTTATTATTGTATAATTATTTTTTAAATTCATTTTTTCCAATTTTTTTCTTTTTACTAAATCATTTAAAAATCAAATTTCTATCATTTCTCAAATAGGGTAATTTTTTACTTTATACAAAAGTGTGAAATGAATGTTTTATTTTATTTTATATAGTATATAAAAAAGTTCTTATTATCATAACAACACAATTATTTTTATATTACTTTATAGGTTTCAATGGTTAACTTAAATAATAGGTTTTCTATAATCTTTTGTATTTTCTTTGATTTAGAATAAGTGATTTAAAAGTAAGAAGGGTGTTTTACTCAAGACATATTCCATGTAATATTTTAAATACATTTTCATCAATGATAAAAAATCATTGATGTAATTGAATAAATATAAATTATATATATATATATATATATATCAATGCGTGTTAGGGTCTTAATTGTTTTCCTTGTTTTCTCTCCCTTACATGTATGGGGTAATACATTATTTATGTTCGTCTCCCAAATTATTTCATTAAGAATTTTTTTTATTGTGATATAAGGAAATATTATGTAAAAAATTTTATTTTAAAGGGTAATTCTTATGAATCTGGATTTGTTTTGTTCCTATGGTACACATAATGATGAACATGTTATGACTAGTTCACCTAGATATTGATCCTATGCATTGGGTAAATATTTATTCTATAGATATTGTATTTATGGGATTATGGAGTACACCCAATCTAGTATAGGACCTTTTCAAATGTGTGATATTGTGTATGAATTTATATTTGACTTGTGATTATGTCATGTTATATTTTTAAACAATAATTCACTTTTTTACCTGATCCTATAATACTATTTACATTGTGTTATTCTCCAATGTGATTACTCATGCGCCTTCACTTTTATGATATCATGTTATATCTTTTACTCAGACTTTATATTTCCTTATCATGTTTATTCACTAACTATATTTTTTCTCACAACCCAATTTTGTATATATTCCCAAATATATCCCATGTAGTTTAAGAAGATCTAAAAGATTTAGGAGATCATTATATTTAATAAAATAAAGTTTTTTATTTTCGTCTCACTTTGACATATTATAATCTTATTTTTTAAAAGACACTAGGCCTCATGATATTTGGGTTGTAATTTATGGACATTTATCATATAAATCATGTAAAAATATGTACATAAAATGCTTGGTTTGGGATAAAGGTTATCCAACATTTAGTAATATATAAAATGTAAAAAATAACACCCAAATTTCACCTTAATCATTTCCATTTAAATTTTACTATAAGACTCTTATGAAATAAATATGAACTAATTCAAAACCAAACATTGTAAATGATTTAATAACATATTTATCAATTTTCACATTTATCTCTAGATAACATGATGTAGCTCATAATTTCACATACTAGACACATGAATACAAATATAATATATTATTATAATTCATGATAAACACCTTCCAAAATAATATGAATCAACATAAAACCTCAATATAATTGTAACTTCTTACAAAATATAACCATATCCTTATTTATAATATAAAGATAACAACAATTCATAATAATCCATAAATCCATAAATATGAAAAACATCATCATAAATTATTTTATAATAAAATTACTAAAAATTTATAAGGTCACAAAATCTATCCAATTTATCTTATCAAATTATATCACCACTTTATCTGATCTTAACATTACTATCTCAACATTTGGAAGATAAATATGGGTATATTTTCCTCATTCACGTGTTATCTAAAAATATCTCTATACTAATAAATTACGTTTTGGGATATCAGTACCATTCAACATATTCTTGAAAATCCAAAAAGGAAAACTAATATATGAAAATCCATAGATATTTCATGACCCTTATAAGAAGAATTTCATTGATAAAAAATTTCTATAATATGACTCATGAATGCCAATATATATAAACTTAATTCCCTCTACTATAACGATTGCTAGAATATAATATGTTCTTTATTCGTGTATTTTACCTTTGGATTTGGGAATTGACTCGAATAATTACAATGTTCCCCACAAAAATAATATCGAATTATTAATGAAACCTTAAAATAAATGTAATATCCATTAATGAAATTTTTAATTATCCTCATTATTTATTTACTCTACGTGGTTATTTTCTATATATAAAGAATATTATAATTCCATTGAGATATTTCCCTACGTTCTTCTATAAACAATCATGAAATGTAGGAAGATGAATCTTCTTCCTTCCATGGTCTTCATGAAACTCATATTTTCACATATTTGGTGTGTTGAGAAATTCACTTAATTTTTTGTTTTAAATTATATAATGGGAAAGATGATTTAGTACAATCACAAGATTTTTTACTATAGATCTAATTTTAATTTGAATTCCAATGAGGAAAATAATTCCATTATATATCACATTCATCATTGACATGATTCATCCTATTTCCAAAAATTGAAAAATACAAAAAAATGTAGTCTGAGTAATAATAATCAAAGTGATAAATCCTAGAAAATCATTCATAAGATATCTAAATAATGAAATATTCTTTTCTCTCCATAAAATTTTTTGTTTAAATTATTTCATGTATAATAATTATCTATTTCAGTCCTTTATAATGGTTCATATGGAATATTTGGTTTAACCTACCCATATACCCCGAGAGATTCAAACCAGGTGAGTAGTAAGTGCCCATTCACCATGAACAATAATTGTGATCAAGATATAATCATATGACTATTTTTTAGTTTATTACCCATAGATGTATATGTTTTTAATAAAATACACTTATACTGTCTTAACTGTGATACATTTCTTGGAAAACCACATAATATATAGCTTAAAAACATCAATATGTTATCATGATCATATACTTATCACTAGGGTTTTAACTAATGTTGTCTAATAATAAAATCCAAAATAAATAAATAAAATGTACTCTGATAAACACTGAGCCAATCCAGGCATAGTATATATAAATATTTCCTCATTTGAGATTAATATTAAAAACATAACATAATTATACATGCCTCAAAATAGTAATGGATTACTAGGTTTAAAAACTAGACCCAAAGAATCTTATTTCAAAAAATAATATTCTATATATCCCATAATTTTCTTTATATTATTACACTTTGAAACGTATGAAAATTTCAAACATATATCAAAACCAAATGATTGAAAACATATGAAATTGTGAGATCTGATACATAGAAATGGTACATATATAAGATACCAATAAATGATAAAACAAGAGTATAAGGTCATAAGAACTTAATAATAACACAACAAAGTCATAACCCATAAATTTAATAACTTTAATCATGACTAATGGAATAAATATTTTTCATATCAATTGAAACTTTTCATAATAGTGAAAATTCATTAATAATCAATCATAAAGCATAAGAAAATAACATAAATATAGGATTGTGGATACAATAATTCATTATAAAACTGTGAAGATGTAAAAATTAAATCAATGTGACTTTTTAATTTATGTCCATGAAAATAGGTCCTCTCATAAACTATTGAACACAAAATAGGTCCACACATAAACTTATTGACATGAAAACTGGTCCATGAGTAAACTTATAGACATGAAAATATATCCTTTCATCTTTTTATGAACATTAAATCATGTTCACACATAACATAATTATATCATGAGTTATCCCTGATTACCCTATTATTTATTGGGCTATAACAAACTCACCCCCACATAATCAAAATAAATTCCAAAGTGTTATATAAGATGATGGTAACAACCAAATTTTCATCATAACAAATCTCATTGAAATGAATATGAGTTTCATTAAAATTTTATGCTCATAACCATAATCTATCTAGAGTAATAATTAGTATTAGATAATATAATAATATCCCAATTGAAACCTAATTATTATAAATGTTTGAAATCATAGATCATAAATAAATTTTAGAAATTCACTTGGAATGTTTCTTGAGTGAAATTAAATATTCATTTTGAAATAATTTATTTTAAATATAAATATATAAAAAACATTATGTAAGACATTTAATTAAAAATAACTATTAAATATTTAAATGTAAAATTCATTGTAATGAATGATCAAGATTTTGGGAATATATATTCATTTTATATATATTAAAATAGAATAATATTTTTACCCTTTTCTGAAAAATAAAAAAGATGACTAGTTCAAAATAGTTTTCATGAAATGATTCATTTTTAAATTTTTAAAATGAAGTAAAAGTAAAATAAAATAAAAATTTAAAACATTTAATTTATAGAAAAAAACTCTAATAAAATAATTTTGAACAAAATGGACTGGGATAAAAATTTATGTTGACCAAAGAGAAAATATGGATAGTTGTTATTTTAAAACATTTTCTTGAACATTTTATATACAAAAATGAGTAACATAATACTAATAAAATGAAAATAATATATATATATATATATTTATTAATAATATATTAATAAACTATATTCATAAATATCATATCATATTATATTTAATTATAACATCGTATGACCCATTTATTATCAACAAATTTTTATTTTTAATAAAGGAACCCATAAGAGTGGCCTTTCTAAATGATCCACCCAATGAACCCCCATCCACATAAAGTGATCCCTCTAGAGAGATACCCAATTGAGAAGGAGCTGTTTCCATTCCATATGGAAGAGCGTACCATGGGCTAACAACACAATCAATGATGGTTCAACACAATAATCCATCATTTGGGTGGGTTGCACCATTCTTCCCACTTGATACAGAACTGGGTGACCTGGCATGGAGAGCATAACGGGGGAGGCAGAAATTTCCCCTGGAAAAGTCTCCCAGTAATTGAACCCCATACATCCAAATAAATGTCATTTTTATAACCCTCCTCCCTAAGCACCGCACCATCACTGAAGCAACATTAATATAACTAATACAGGTGATAACTGTTTCATTTTCCATGGAGTTATCAAATATGAAGTTCTTGTCCTTTTAGTTTGATTATAGTTCCATCAAATATAGTTTGTTAATAATGGAATAATTATCATATTTAATCATTATATGCACTTTTTATAACTATTTATATATAATAGTGATGAAAAATGAATTACATCACATCATGGAGAAGGTAGTCTGTATGTATGCATTAGTGATGCTTCTACATCATGGTGTTTAAAAAGAAAGAAAGGTAAATATTAGTTCAAATTTCTATAATATTTACTATATAATATATATAATATTTATTCATTAAAACTATCCTCTATTACCATATATCTAAATATAAATATAAAAATTCATTACGCCACTTTGTGGAGGTGGTAGTCCACACATAAACATGAGAGATATTATCATTTTTAACAGATGTAAAGGTATGAAGGAATCTTTGAAATTATCATTAAATAAGTATAATTACTTCATAAATATCATATATAAAAATTAAATACATTATAATAAAAATTCTAGAATTATGGTGATGGGAAAAGAATCTTATTTTATTATGGATGCAATAGTCAACATGTATTCATTAATGATAATTTCATTACACATTTGATGGAATGTAGGTTTTATAATGGTTTATACATAGACATAATAAAATTTCAGTACATTGAAAATTATAAAGGCACTATTTTATGATCAATACCAAAAAGTTTAATGAGGTATAAGTATATATAAATTAAAATAGGTCTGGTAAGATGATTACCACATCTTCAGTAGTCATTCTTTATATCCCATATTAAGGGCCCTAGGAATGATATTTTAAGTATCACATATCTTCTAATAATATTTTTTTGGATTATGAGAATAGAATTGGCCAGTATTTTGTATTTATAGATGGATCAAAATGGTGTAATGTAATGAGAGGTTGGGTTATATTTTATATGAGAGGGAAGGGAAACTATTTTAAATTATCAAAAATATAAAATATCATAATGTTAAATTCCCAAAAAATTGTTTTCAAATTGTATTAATTTTTAATTGGAGATGATATTTGATTGGAATAAACTCAAATAATACGATTTAAACAATGTTTGAGGTAATCTTAACCCTTCGATCAATAATTTAACCCCATGTTAAACCTTTTTATCCATAACCATAGTAACAAATTTTCAATCAACAATAGTTTTAAATTTATATATAAAGTAAAAAATGGATAAAAATGGTAAATGAATAAAAAATTTAAACATATCCCATCAAGCCTATGATATTTCAATATTTTTATTATTTTTAATCATTTAATAAAATATTATATAACATGAAATTTTATTAATGTTATTTTTGAGACTATTAATTTTATTACACTTTAGTCTCTTTACAACATTATTTTATTTCAAATATAATCACCTTTACAATCAGTTATAAATTATAACTACCCTTATAATTTATTAAACACTATAATTCAATTGAAAATTAATTATTTTTCTGATTCTAAAATTTTTTAGAAAATATTTATACTTATCACACGAACAATATATCAGAATTGTATAAAAATTTAAGTAGATTACATAATCACTAAAAATTATAAATAAATAAATAAAATATTTTTTTAAAATTTTTAAAAATATAGCTTACAATTAAAAAAACCGATTTCTATCCTCATGATAAAATATTAGGGTGTTTAAAATAAAAGAGCATGAATTTTTTTATTTATATTTAGTTAAAATAAAATATAATTCATTATCATGGAAAAATGAAGAAAACCTATATAAATGATTATTAGATGAGGATTTTTTTATTAAAACTATTAAAAGTTATTAAATTCAAGTGCCCGGGTTGTTATAATGTTGTATCTCTTAGTTTAAACCCTTTTCTTGGTTTACCATTATTAAGGGGACTAATACTTATCCTTGTTACTATTCATAATGACAAAAACTAAAAGGGAAATATTTATTAAATTTTAACCCCCTAACTCTAAATATATATTATAACATTAATGATTCAGTTTTTAAAGTTTAAATAATTTATTTTAATTTATATTCATAATACATTGGGAAAATAAATTCTTAGAAAAATTATTTTTATGCCTAAAAATTATCATACATAAAAAATCAAGAATACATCTCGTTAAAATAGAAATAATAAAATTATTATAAATAAAATGTAATATATGTCTATTTATGTTGAAATATAAACATGAATGGTTATTTTAATTTACATAATTTAATAATTAAATGAAAGTATTTGAAAAATAAATATTTTTTACTATTCAATAATGAATCAATCGTTTTAGAAAAAACCCAAAACAATCAACATAATTTAATTTATGTATTTTTATTAAAAAACATTCACATTAAAAAACCAAAATTTCTAAAAGTTACAAAAATTGATTATAATATTTACAGAATAATTACAATTGTCTTAAAGAAAAAAATATTTTTTATAAATAAAATTATTTCACAAAAAAATGAGTTCTTATTTACTATTAATTAATCAATACATTTTTTATTAGAACCATTTTAAATATATTTTTATTTAATTTACTCATATTTATACTTACTAATTCATTGACTTGTTTATAACTATCACATTTGAATAATTACATTTCTATAATTTATTACAATTCATTTAAATCTTAGCGATTCTTGTTAGGAATAATATTAATATTAAAATAATTTAAATATTTTTTTGGGTTTTATAACCAATTGATCATAAATCATTCATCATATCATGATATCATAACTGATGGAAGGGAAACATGTTTTATAAACATTTAAACATTTATCCATAACATAACCCATGGGAAATAAAAATGTTTTGTAAGAATATAATCAAAATATTAATAAAACATATAGATAATGAATAATAATGGTATCATTGTATCATATCTCGAATGAAATATAGGTAACATAAAATGAAATTATCATAGATAAAATTCCATTAACAGATCACAGAAATATGTCTTGAGGAAAATACTCTTTAAATTTCGAAACCAATAATTTAAAATAAAAGTTTTTAAATTATTATAGAAAACGATTTCATTGGAAATAAACATTATATCATGAAAATTTTGCTTCAAATAATTGATCGACCATGAAACTAATGAATATTATTCATGTTTTAGCCATTAAAAACAATGCTTTTGGAAACACCTTTGTTAAAAAGCACGATATTCATAATATGAAAATAATATTCCTTTTAAATATTTTAATAGGAATTCAGAAATTTGAAAAAATTAATTTATATATTTATTATTTAATTGTAAAAGAATCTTTAAAACATTTATGAGATATAGAAATGTAGGATAACGATTCTTGACCAAAAAAAGGAAAAATAAATTTACTTCCTTTTAATTATATAATTTTAAAAAACATACTAAGTATTAAAGAGAATAAAGTTGTAATAAAAGATAAATATTATATAAATAACTAAATAAGAATAAATTTAATTGGTTTATTAGATAAGGATCATATAATTTACCTCAACCTAATTTCATGCATTAAATGACTCTATTAAAATGATATGGAAACCTAAATCCATTACCACAAGTATTTTATTTCATCAAATGTTATAAAATATTATTTATAATAAAAGTGTATTTATTATATATATATATATATATTACCATATTAATAAATTATAAACCATATATATTTTACTTATAAAATCTTATCACCTGGTGATTAACAATTCATTATTAAAATAGTTATTCTGGGTGTTATCAGCTTCCTATTTACTGCTTTTTTTTATTTAATGGGTTGCGTACTTAAAAAATGGTCATGGTTTCTTAATATATATAATATTATGAAACAATTAAGAATAATATTTATTTATCATATCAAATTTTATAACTATACATATAACATGATGATGAGAAATGAATTACATCACTTCTTGGAGACCACCGTCCGTATGTACGCACCAGTGATGTTTACAGTTTCAATAGTTGGAATAAAAGAAAGGTAAATGATAATTCAATTTTATATAATAATTATTATATAATAGATATCATATATATTTATTAATTATGTTTTTATTACCATCCATTTTAATTTTAAATGAAAAATTAATCACATCACTTTGAAGAAGTGGTATTTCATACGTACGCGTGGGAATGGTTATTGTTTTTCAATGGATAGATAGGTAAGAATATATAAAAGGTAAACTAATTATTAAAGAATAATTTTTTCATAAATACCATATACAAATATTTATTCCATAATAATAACTAAACATAAATTCTGGTGATAGAAAATTAATCACATCGTTATGTAGAGGTGGTAGTCCATACATACTCACGAGGGATACATTTCATTTCTCATATAATGGAATAAAGGTGGAAAATTATTGATAAATTATAATAAAAAATTATTTTTTATATAATATAAAATATTATTTATTTAAATGGATACTAATTATTTATAAGTTGTTGAATAATAAATAAAAATTAGATTACCCGATTAAGAGTTGTACCTCTTCATTGGGAAACCTCTTTCTGTTTTCACTATAGTCCTTGAATGGATGTAATTACAATATAAATTAGACATATAATATTTGGGGTAATTTTTTGAATTTATTAGTTCAAGTAATGTATGAGAAACAAGTCACATGAGGCATTGAGAAGAGAGGATACCTAGTGCCCTATTTAAGGAAGGGAGATGACACACATAGAATTTTACAAAAGATTAAAATATAATTAATGTATTTCTCAAGTATAATGCTTTTAAATGGAATAGAATTATATTTTAAGATATTAATGTGTATAAATATATCTATATAATAACAAACATACATTATTAAGTGGATGTCATTCCCCAATATCTTGGTTTAGCCCCAGGTAATCCCATTTTAACATCTACCATGTTAACACATTTTTTAATATTTTTACTATTTATCATGACTAAAAAGGAAAGATTCATTTTCAAAATATATATAAATAATTTCTCCAATTATTTAAACCTTATTAAAAAATTTAATTTCTATTAGTGGTTCAATTTTTTTAAATAAGCATGAAAAATGAAACGAAAACCTGTTTTTATAATAATTCATTTTTAAGCATGAAACTGACTTTACCATCACTCAATACGATGAAAAATAAGACATAAATTTTAAAAAACATGTCTTAATATAAAATATATAAAATTCAGTAAAATTATACATAAATAAAGATTTATTTAATTTATTAAGATAAATACTTATTGTGCACATAAAAATAGTTTTACAAAAAAATATCTCTATTTACATTCAAATGATTTTATTTTCATTTTAAACAATTTATAAAACATTAATTCATTTTATACATGTCAAAAAAATAATTTTCCTTATTTAGTAATTCCTATGAAAAAATTATATTATAAAATATAGGTTATAATTTTGACGTTAAATAACAATATTTTAGTAGTATATCGCAGCTCATTTAATCCATGTGTTACATGTAAATAAAGATATCAATGTAATTACTTTTATTTATAGAGTATTATATCATAAATCAAAGGGTCTTATATTCTAACCCTGTATAATCATTTCCACCTCAAAATTATATAACCTTGAAACAAACAACTGAGGATACTTTGGATTCTTCACATCTTGTAGTTACCACATTACTTCCTAAAAATTAAGATTTATCTACAAAACATTAACAACGTGTATGGTCTAGATTCTAAAATATTTATCTCTTCAATCTAAAATATATTTTTTTATATCCCATAAGAGGACTCATGTTGTAGTAATGATACCTATATGTTTTCTATATATAAAATATCATGTATATACATCCTTATGAGAGATACATGAAATTGATTATGAACTTGAGAGAGATTTAGTGGAATCACTATGAGATAAACAAACATCACAATACATCCAAAAAGTTTAAATTGAATGATATATAGTTGAAATATACATTTTATTTTGTATGAAAACACACTTTTACTAGTTATGTGTGGAACATTATAAAAAAAATAAGAACCAAAAGTCCAAGCCCCACATAATATATTTCATGAGTAAGAATTAACAAGATCCGACTGCTCCAAACACAACATTTTTAAAAAAAAAACTAAAACATAAAATGATCTAAAAAATGTAAAACTAAAATTTAGGACTAAAATAGATTGGGTAAACACTAAAACCTACAAAAAATATAAATTATCTTCCAAAAAACACAAAACAAATAGAGAACAACCTCTATCCACCACATAATATTGAAGAAACTAAAAAATATCCCAAATCCGAAAACATAACATATAATAGTTATATAATTCCACAAATATCTAGATTAAAAGGGTAGGTTGACTAAACTAGACAACTAGAGTTCCCATCAAGGTCATATTCACAATTCCATGTAAAATATCTAGCATCATTTTATGGGTGAGGGTAAACATATTCTCTAACATGATTGCAATGGAGTTAGTCAAATCCATAGATTAATCTACATTGAACAGAGGACCAAAATCCTTGAATAACACATCATGTTGGGAGGTTTACCACACCACCTATTCTAGAATGATATTCTCTGGATATCTCCCCTGATAGAGAATATTCAACTCCTTCATGGTTAAAATTTCCTCACCATGTTTTCTCTATTAATTTATTCTTTTGTATCATTTATGAACATAAAAAATGCCAATATTACTTGGTCATTGAGAAATGAGGTTCTCAATGAGTCTCCCTTATTCTATCCTTATGAAGTTTTACCCTCCATCATGGGGTTAGAGACTAAGGGAACATTTGTTTTCATGGATTCAATACAATACTTCAGAGTTCAAAACATCTTATATAGAGGGATTCATAAGGATCCATCTATAAGCTCACATGAATTCTATTTTTTAATGAATATTCTACTAAAGGGATATTTTGATACTAAAATACTTTTTAATACATAGAGAAATATATAAACACGACTCTTTGTGTTTGAATAATCCTCTCAGAATGACCATCAGGTTGGGGATGATATACAGTATTGAAACTCAAATTTGTATATAAAGCCTTATAAAGACTTATATAAAACATTGATGTAAACCTAATATCATAATAAAATAAAATATAATGTAGTATTACATGAAACATTAAAAATTCCATAATCTATACCCTATGAAACTGAATAATAAAGAAATCTTCTTTGATGGAAATAAAATTCAATGACTTTGAAAGGTGATCAACTATATCCGAAATTACATTGATCCAATTATATGTCTTGGGAAATATGATGATGAAATATATGGTAATGTTTTTCCATTTCCATTCAATTATGGGTAACTCTTGTAACATGACCTAATATTTTTGTCTCTTAGACCTAACATTTTGATATAATAGGAATCAATATATGTACTTTGAAATAACCATTTTCGACATGTCCTACATCAAAAACTCTTCTAAGACTCTACACATATTTATATATCTGGGATGAATAGAGAATGATGAACTATGATATTCATCCAACATATTTCTCATCATGTCTATTACTTGTGGGGGACTTACATAGTTCCTAAAAGATATCATTCTATCACGATCAAGTGTTAAATTTGAACATTCTTTACATTCTTCAATATTTTGACATCATCCTTCTATACATTTTTAATTAGCACATTGATTGATGATTGAAAAATAATATAAGAAATAAGTTATTTTTACCCTTTGCTCAATATTTCAAGATCAAATATATAAAAATACATAAATTTTAGATCTATTTTAATCATCATCCTAGAAAAATTAGTAGGCTATTTTTGATATATAGAACCAACCACCTAGTTTAACTTCCCAAAGTGGTATTGTATTGAGTAGTCATAATATTTAATCAACTCCAACCATATATTTTGACACATATTTACTATTTATTGTATGAATATAAACAACAATACATTCTTATAATTACATATATCACACCATTCACCAAAAATAGAATACATATTTTTTAGTGAAAAAATTACTACTATCATCTCTATATCACGAATTCGGAAATGTTTCCCATGAAGTTTCAACTGACTTAAGGCCTAAGGTATCACCATATAATTCTGCATGAGGATGCATCTTATTACCTTCTTTAATTAATAGATTAATATCATAATCCATTCTCTATTTTATGATAGTGTAATCATTGGTTCACTAACAAACCATCTTTTTAGTTCCTTGAAATTTTCATTATATTCCACCATCCCTAGGAATATAGATTGATTCTATGTCAACATGGTTGATTGAGTATATAACCATGATAAATATCTTGAAAATAATTATTAGTATACTTAATACAGAAGAATATTTAGGATATTATATACCATGGTTGGCCCCTACCATTTCTCAATGACTTCCATCTTGGAAGGATCCACTTATATAATTGACATGAGAATATACGAACCAATAATGGGACAATCTATAGAAAAACTCACACATTATAAATTTAGAATACATATTTTCAATGAAATGGTTCTTTTGAATAATCCACAAATGTTATTTATGGACATTCAAGATCTTAATAAATATAAGAATTTCATCAATAAATACTACCACAAACTAATCTAGGTAATCTCTAAAGACTCTAATCAGAAAATCCATGATGATAGTATCTAAATTGGTAAGTGAAATTGGAATCACTATAATTTCATAATGGACATACCTCATATGGAATGTAGTCTTGTGTATATATACCTTATTGACCCTCAATCTATGATATTTATATCAATTATAAATCATATAAAAATATAGTTCCCCACATAGTTGGTCAAACAGGTCATGGATATAGGGTAAAGGATACATGTTCTTGATAGTGATCTTGTTAAGTTCATGATAATAAATTCAATGGCGTATTGAACCATCTCCCTTTTTAACAAAAGGAAGGGGTTTACACATGGTGACACACTAGTTTATATGAATACCTAGTAAAAATTATCCATAAGTTTTTTCTTTAATTCAAGAAATTCAATTAGGGATATTATATAATGATTCATTGAATTTGGAATAGCATCATGTATGAGTTTTATTATAAAATTAACGACATGATTCAATGGAAGGCTACGAAAGTATTCAAGAAATAAATTTGTGCAATCCTAAATAATTGAAATATCATAAATTTTGTGTTTTACCCCATCCATTTAAGGAAAATACCCATAAAAAATATATAGTAAGACCCATAAAAACAAATTAACTTTCATTGGATGTTCATATTAATATTTTTATAGAAATATAATAATAGTTTGTATTGATATATTAAATGTGACATCAATTAATTGGAAATTTATATGGGTTCTATATAGAGAGATTCATTCCCTGTGAAAAATAACAAAAAATTTAATTATAGGGAGGATTATAAGAATTTATAGATGCACACTCCCACAAACCTCAATCAGAGTAGAGTAGTAAAATTTAGATCTGATAATTTAACCATTAGGTGTATGTACTACTATCTTGAAAACTAATCAATGAGTATATAAATTAGCATTAAAAGTGGATTTTCATGATAAAAAGGATTTCATTTGACAATCCTAAAATAAGATAATACAATTTTTGAGATGTCTTAAATTAAGAAATCATATAATCAACCAATGACACGAAAGTTTTAACCTAGGTCATCTATAGTCATCATCCATTCTAATCATTCACAATGATTTAAAAGGGAAAAGAGAATTAGCCTAAGTATATCCCTCTATAGTTTCAAACCAGCTGAAAAGTAAAGGACTATTCCTTATGCACTAAAATGATGACTAATAAATGAATGAATGAAACTTTTCAGGGTTATATATCCTAGATTCATTTATGAAAAAACTACATCAGCTTTACTTATCCATATAAGGATGCATTTCTCAGAAAACCACATAATATTTAACATACCAAAAAATTAGGATTTTATCTTATACATATGATTATATTTAGGGGTTTTAGAAAAGTTCCATAATCATAATAAAAAATACCTAATCACTACTTTGATAACAATAGAGGTAACCTAATATTTTGACATATATATATATATATTACATCTTTAAGTTGAATATGCAATACAAAAAAAATTAAACATGTCCTAGAACCATAAAAGATGAGAGTATGTAGAGATTAGATATACAATAATCACATGTCTTGAAATATCTTAATCCTCTTTCACAAATTCATTCTTACATATTAAAATTCATAGATATACCCTACTTAAATCCTTTATCTACAACTTGAGAATAGAAAACATAAAAAAGGGTGAGCTCAAATGAGAAATAATAAAAAACATAGAAGATATCAAAAAATGATCATAAGTGAGATTAAGATAAGAATAATTTTATGAGAACATGATAATAAATTAATATAATCATACAAAATTAGTCAAATATCATTAATAAAAAATCCTTGAATAAGAAATTTCATTAGAAAAGACATAATTAATTATCTTTTGGAATCACCACTAATCCATCACAATCTATGAGAATATGTCATTAATAAAAGTAATATGTTTTTAAGACACATAATAATTGAAAATCATTTAATTAGTATATGATATCTTTAAGTACTATCATGGTTTCTTGGGTGCATACCTAATTACAAAATTTTCGTTGTCAATGTTAACTATCAAGAATGACATTGTGGACAAATTCCCGTATCGAACAAGGATCACTCCCCTTTTGAAACCTTATTAAGTCGCTTAATGTTTATATATACCTAATAAACTAGAGTTATATATAATTATATGAACAAAAATAACATAATTAAAATAATTTATATGGAGTTTTTTAAGATCATAAATCATTTATCATATAATTTTACTATCACACTGAGATATAAAAAAGTTATATAAACATTTTATAATTTCAGCATAACATAACCTGTAAGAAATGAATTTTTTTCATAAATACCTAATATTTATCATAAAAACATTTCCATATAATTAATAATGATGGTATCATTAGATCAAAAACCTAGTAATGAATAAGTAGCAACAAATGATATTATCATTGATAGAAAATTTATTTATATTTTCATTGAAATTTTTCTTCAGAAAAATACCCTTTCCATTTGCGTCACTTATTTAAAATTTAGGTTTTTTTTCAAAAATATCATGGGATGATTTTTTTTAATAATAATCCTCTAAAATAGTAATTTATGATTCGAAGTAATGAGTGTTAAGATTCGGGGAAATTATATTCCTTTTATAATCATTATGAACAAATATCCTATTCACAAAATCAGTATAAAAGATCCTCATTCAAAAACCAATAAGAAGACAATTTTAAAATAGTTTAATAAATATTAAAACATGGGAAATAATTAATTTATACATTTATTTTATCAGATTAAAAAAATTATTAAAATTATTTCATAGAAGAAAAATATGTAAAAGAATGATTCTAGGCAAAAAGAGGATAAATAAGATCAGTTATTAATAAAAACTTTTTGTAAACCATTTTGAGAAACATAAAGAATAAAATGGAACTAAAATGTAAAATTATTAGAAATAAATAGTAGAAAATAAATTAAATGGTTTTACCATATAAGGATTATATAATTTACCTCAATATAAATTAATTTAATAAAATCTCTATTGAAATGAGAATAAAGCATAAACCCATTACCTGAAGTTTTGTCTTACTTCATACTTATTCAAAAAATCCTATAATATATATATATATATATATATATATATTATGAAACTAATTTCATACATATATTACATTATATTCTATAATTACTATATCTTATCATCATTGTATTAACAATTCATTATTAAAACCAATATTCCATGTGATAACTGATTTTTTTCATGCATGTTTCCATTTGATGTTTCTGGTACTTTATCCTTGGTAGTTGTTTAATCATCTCATGAATATTAATTTTAAAATAATTATTATATTTATTCATCAAATAAAAATGAATAATTTTTCATTTAATGTGGTGATGAAAAATGAATTACATGACTTCCTAGATATGGTAGTATGCACGTTTGCAAGAGTGATGTTTCCAATTTACAATGGATGTAATGAAAATAAGTAAAATAGTAGTTCACATTTTATGAATAATTATTAAATAATATATATAATATTTATTCAAAAAATATATCCATTCTATCATTTATATAAATTGGAAATGAAAAATGAATCACATTGCTTCACAGAGGTGGTAATCAAAAAATATGAACAAGCAACATTATTGTTTTTCAATGAATGAAATTATAAGAAGGAAGATAATATCATAAAATTATAGAAGAATAATTATATAAAAAATATCCTATATAAATATTTAATCAACCATAATAACAATATACAAATTATAGTGATGGAAAACTAATTATATCACTAAGTGGTCATTGTAATCCTCTCATACACTAGAGCGATATTATTTATTTACCATTTGATATAGATGACATGGTAAATTTTTGATAGAATAACATAATAAAAATTTATTATATTCAGGATAGTATATTAATTATTTTTTATTGGATTATATTTATTTAGAGGTTTTATAATAAGTGATAAAATTAATATTACTTAGTTATGTGTTATAACTTTTCATTGAGAAAACTGATTTGGCTAACATCATATTCCATGAAATGTTGGTATTATGATAAAAAAATAAACTATAGTACACTTTAATGGATTTAAGGAAGGTTTTTAGGTTTTATTTTTGAAATAAGTATCACGAAGTGTAGAGAATCTAGTAGAGGTGATGTCCTTTTATTTGGAAGGGAGAGGAAATACTTTGAAATTTTAAAAAGATTAATATATAATAAATTTAATTCTCAATTATAATTTTATAAAATGGATATATATTATAATGTAAGAAAATATATTTTCTGAATATATTCATAAAATATTTTGAAACATTTTTATGTTTTAGTTTTACACTTATCTCTTGTTTTAACTCCCCAGTAAAATCATTTAAACCATAACGATAGTATTAAAATTTTCATATTTTATTATATTAATTACTACCAAAAAATAAATTGGAATAATTAGAATATTTAAACATTTATATTCATTATAACTATTAAATTTTATAAATTTCTTTTTCACATAGTGGTATAAATTATTTAAAAATTATCATGAGATACGCAACAAAATCTAGTTATCAGAAAAATGAATTTTAAGAAAAAAAATAAGTTTACCATTATTACATACTATAAAAACCAACTATATGAATGTTGATAAAATTTATTAAATATTAAATATAATATTTTAACTCAAATTATTATAAAATAGATATTAATTTATATTTTTATGATTAAAACATATTGTGTGATAATGTGATGTCTTTTACAAAAACATCTCTATTTAACTTCAACTACATTTATATTATGTTATAACTAAATGATAATAAATGAATTAATTTTATAAATATGTAAAGAATAAATTTTCATAATATATTTATTAATATTATTACCCTCCAATCTATTGGATAGAAGATGACTATCACATTAACTAGTAATTGTTTAATAGTATATCACTATTGATTTAAACTGAGTGTTTCATGTATAGAAAGATATGAAAGAAATTAATTTTATATAAAGATAATGAAACATAAGATTGTTATAGTAAATCCCAAAATGGGCATAGTACTATCCACTTTAATGTTCTAATGGTGAATCTCAAATATTTCAAGGGAATGATAACATGAAATAATGAGATTCTCCACTCTATATTCATAAGAATTTTGAATATTAGAATTAAAGTTGTTTAAATGATCCATTCCATAGTTCATTAGAAAGAGATGTTTGTGTGAGTAGTTTGGGATAGAGGTTTACCTATTTGAAATTGGGATAACCCCCATGAGTTTAGCATTCACCAAGGTGGAGTTGTGTGTAGAAATATGGCTCTTGTGTGGTTTATAATTATCATGGAAGATTATTCAAAATCTTAATAATGATTTCATGATGTTAAGAATAGTGTTTCTTCACAAAAAAGGTAGAATCCTTCGATATAAAATGGAGAATATATTCATGTAAGGGTCATTATTGTAGAAAATAAAGGAAATTGTCATTTTTATTGGTCAGGTGAAATTCATGTAAGGGTAGCCTATGATTTTTATAAGGGTGACCGTAGTGTTTTTTTTGAATAAAAAAATTTGGGAACTTAATGTAGTATATGTTGTGATATTTTAGGAATGAGAAATAAATTTTAAATGAATCTTATCATATATGATATTTAGTTGTTTAAAAGGAAGTTCAATGAAGATACCCAGAAGGATTAAAGAATGATATTAATGGAGATATTTGTTTATTTTCTGGATCGATGATGTGAAAACATTTATTTTTTTAATGGTTGAGAATCATAATGTCTGAGAGTTATGGAAACTATACTAAATGATTTACGTTCTTTTATTTTAATTTTGATATTATTTCTTGAGATAACAAGCTATATCATCAAGAATAAATAATAATAATATAGATCTCTAATACTGGTAATGTTGTGAATGCATGCATACAAAATGATCAAGGAAGTTATAGAAAAAAAAGGCATGAACCTAATTACGATATATAGTTATTCAAGAAGAGAGAGATGTATTATATGGAGGACATGAGTAATAATGATACATATATTTAATAGTTATAGATGTTCCATATTTTTATATAAGGTATTTTGGAGATAGAGTGAACTGCCTAACATTGTCACATCATGATCAAAAGAGAGAGAAGAGTATAGAACTAGAAATTTGGTTTAGGTTAAATGAAGGAATTTGAGGAATCACAGTATTTAGTTGATAAAAGTGTGGGGTTTAGACAATAAAATAGTAGGTTATAACTTGTATGTATAAATTGGAACAAAAAATTACAAATATTGTTTCATGGAATTGTCGTCATATAGGAGATGGTACATTGATGACCAAGAATAATTTCTCTAAAAGTAAAATATGAATCATTTTTTTACGAACCACTCTTATTTTATGAATATATAAATGACTATTCATAGGTGATTAATGAATTAAATTAGATATATTTCTATATCCCTATCATGATAATTCTACAAGAATATGGAAGAGGAATTGTGTCAGGGGTTAGTAGTGATAACTTCTTGATACCATTTTAACATCCCTTGTAAGAAGTAATATAACTATATTACACCAACACATTATTGGTATATAATCATAGGATTATCAATTAGTGAAAAACCTTATAAAATCATGTGTGTGATTTCAAAAAGTTCATATCAATTTTATCAGCAAGTAAGAGGATCAATAATAATGAGATATTTGATGAGTTCTGGAACTTCTTGATCCTAGTATGTGGTATTATAGACAAACATTTCATAATTTATATATCATTATAATTATAAAAAGATTTGGTAAAATCATGGAAGCAATAGGGAAACCACCAATTTCTAGGAACTTATTTTAATGGTTGGTAGAAAGAAATTTCCATTATCCTATACAAGTTTGGACTGGAGGTGACCGAACAAATTCAACGGGATACTGATTTATCAAAGAATACTGAGTGTATTAGAGATTCCAAGATATAAATGGTTGTGATTAGATATTTTCTTGCTGTAATTTGTAGGAATCCCACTCACCATGATACTATTATCAATATATGAAAGACTCTCTAAATCATTTATGACAAATTAATTGGAGAAGTTACGTTTATAAGACCCATTACGGAAGAAGAAGAAAAATTTATCCAAGAAGCTGAACTATAGATGATGGTTGGTGAAGGGTTCCCTATTTTTAATTATTTTTTTTAGAAAAATACTAAAGATCTTATAAATATGGAATCTAAATCAAAGGTGAATGTTTCTAATTGTTTTATCGAACTTTTTCTATAACTAATCTAGATAATACAAGTAAATATTGAATTCTAGGTATTCTCAAATAAGATAGAGTGGATTAAGTTTTCATGGATGAATCAAAACTTTTATTAAATTTCCAGTATAAATATTGTTTATATGGAAATAAATATAGGTTATAATCCTTTTATATGAATTTTTATCAACAATAAAACATTCATTAAGTGGGTATATTATTTATTTGAGATACAGACTTGGAAATGAAGTGATTTAGAAAAGTAGGAGTTTATTTAAGTACAAACATCATGAAAATGGATGCAAGAATAGTGAATAACATTAATCTATTTGAATAACATTAATCTATTTGTATAAAATTACAAAGAGATAGGAATCCAAATTGAAATGGATAAATATTTGAATGACAGAATTATATATCGTAATAGTTGACCTCAAGAGCGGGAATGATTTGAAAAAAAGATAGCTCGTGTTTGAGGATTTTGGAAACCTAAATATTGTAGAAATATGAGAAAAATATGAAATATAAAGAGAGGATGAAATCACATATTAAATAAAAAAATCCATATCTCCCTTGATAAAATAAATAATTGGAGTGCATAGAGAAAAAATTATGGATATAAGGAATTGAAGGAAAATTAATCCAAAATATAGAAGGGAAGGATCACCAAGTAAAGTATTTATAATGTGTTATTACAATATAATCATGGTTCACACCATTATTTCATAACTATAAGACTAACATATAAATAGTGTAAGATGATAATTAACACCAAATTAATAACTGAGGAATGACATTAAGCCTTATAGTTTTTTGTTGATGTTTTTTCTATACTAAACATGGACACAAGGGACAAACTTTCATCAGAATGATGACTAAATAATTAATTATAAGAGAATCCATTTTTTGACATATTAGAAGAGTATTTACATAAATATAAGAACTATTGATATAGAAAATAGATTTATTATCTTAGAGGATAATCATGAATCACAATATAAGGTGTATAGAGAACCAATGGTAAAACACTAAAAAAATACCCTCAATGAATGAAGGAAATAATATTTAAAAGTTGAAGAATAATAATGAAGATTACCCCAATTTTAGGAAGAATGAAATTCATATAATTATAGAATCCCTAAAAATGAACTATGTCTAAAGTAAAAATTATGGGCATTTAAGATCATAATCAAATATAATACCCTATTTTTCCACAAAAAACACCCCAAGGAATAATGTCAAAGTTTGTGTAAGATCACTATAATGGTGGTGGAAGAATGTATAAGAATTCATGGAATGAAAATAATTAATGGAGATTAGAATATATTTGTTTAATTCCATAACCATAATATATATCATTCCTAAGAAGGAGGATAAACAGAAAAAATAATATTTATATTTTTTCTAATGTATGCTTAATCATATGGCTATATCATTTGGATTTTATGAGGAAGATAAAACAAGAAAAGAATATTGAATGTTTTTTATTTCAATTGAAACAATGTACTATCCATATAAACCTAATTCAAATTTTTTGGTCTGGTGGTTCAGTTTTTCAAATTATTTTATTCATAAGAGTACTACTATGAATCAAATAATGTGGATTTCAGTTAAAGTGTTGGTCAACCATGACTTACCAAATTACTAAACTTGTGCATCTTGGAATTCCACCTTTCTATATTGGTTAAAAGTATCTAAATATGTCATAATTTATAATTAATTAGAAGGGATATTATCTATAGGGTTTTATGAATCCAAAAAATGATGAATTAAAAATGGAAAGCACATAATAAAAATATCATTAATTATTATAATGGAGTTAATTTTTTTATTTTTTTATTAGAATATGTATTTAAATAGGGTGGTGGAAATCCTAATCCTTACTCCATAAGTGGTGTAGATAAATAGGACTATTTTTCAAAGATGAATATATAATTTTATACCAGAGTGGAGAGTGGAAAATAGGGAAGATAATTATCGTAATTTACTATGGATTAAGAAGTATTATATAATAATTTCATTTGTTTTAAAACATATATGGTTATCAATAAATCATCTTATAAATTTTTTATCAATCTATTGGGAAGTAGAAAAAATATTCATGGTGAAGTAAAAAAATTCATTATTTTCAAGTTTATTATTTATTTACTACAAAATTTACATCACCTATTTTCTCTATGAAATCATATATGCTTATGAATAAATATAGTGTTACCAATGTTGTGGTTACCCATTCAAATGATCATTTTAATATATGGTTTCATGTGTTGATGAAATTTAATATGAGGTATGCATAAATTTCCAAAGGATGTTATATTTTACATTGAAGAGATATATCCATATGAAAAATGGTGGATCTCATAGAAAACATTGGTATTTCTCACAGACGTGGTATCTCATAATTTATCAGCTGATGGTTTTATTTTGCATGAGAATGAATTATTTCATTTTATTGGATGATAATTATAAAAGTCTTCTAATATGTGGTTATTATATATTGTGAGTAAAATGGAAAGTATGAGATTGATAACTTAGAATCTTATTTCATACATTGAATTCTAAGGAAAGGGTCTTAAAGGATTTATCAATGATTCAATTGCATTTTCACAATTCACAATATATAATCGCTAAATGAATGTGTATCTTTTTCTAGAATAAATGTCCCATAGGTTGAAGTTTGGAAATATTAAATTTAAAAAATTATATTTTGGTATTTGTAGAATAGGTATTTAAATAAAAAATGGTAGTGGATATAATATAGTTTCCCCTTATAATGTTCTAAAAAATATACATAGAGTGAGATTAAAGATAAATAATAAAAGACTTAAAGGGGATAAAATTAAAATCAAAATCAGGATGTTGTGATAGAAGGAACTGCTTTTCATTTTGATGTCAAAAGTCATGGAAATAAAATAATTATGAATCAAAAAACATGGAGTAACACATGAGGTTAAACCATGAAGGTTTTATTCATGATATAATTGGAAAAAATATAATGTGATATAATATTGGAGATATTAGATTTCGGTTCATGGTTGTTTTTTTTAAATTCTTTTTATCTATCAAAAATTAATGTAGTAGGTATTGAATAATTTTCAGTATTGAAGTTATGTGTAGAAAATGAAACAAAGTGGTTGGTGAAGGTGGAAGGGATAATATGTAATAATATTATTCTAGAATATTTTAGAATATTTAATGAGTAAGATCATAAAAGGTATGATATTGTGATGTATTGAGGGATTTTGGAGAATAAAGCCATCACCATAGAATACACCATACTGTGGTGCATATATATATATATATATATGTTATTTTGTACATAAAAATGATAGAGTAGATAATATAGTGTGTTTTTAAACAACATTATAAACTTAGAGAATTTAATATAAGATACATTCATATAGATCATGCCATAATAATCAATGATTCTATAGGGAGAGGAATATGACAGGGGAGAAGGTTTTCTCTAATCCATATTTCTCATCATTTCAAACTAAAAACAGAAATGTGAAGAAATATTTAATCCCATAATGGGAATATTGGTAGTCACGATCACATTGGATGAAGTGGTATTATTTTTGACCCTTCATTTCAATGGTCGACAATCTCTTTGGATTTTTATAGAATTACCATTGAATTTATATTATCTAAGAGGGTTGGAGGATGGGCTCATCCCCAATTATTTAGGAAAATATTTCATAATCTTAGATTCTCCAAAATCTTTAGTGTGTTTTCATAATTATTCTTATGACCAAGTGCATGAATGTTACCCCGAAGCCAATAGTTGTTCATTAACATGAATTGATGTGAACATCTATATGTATCACAAGATCTAAATATTTTTCATTAAATCTTATTAATTCCAAATTTTATGTGAGTATATTTTAAATCCATGAAACTGGGTGCTATGTAATTTATCACAATCCAATAATCTAATATGTGTTAGTGCCTTATGAAACATTCCCATAAAAGGGGATTCATATAGATCTTTATGAAACGAATCATATCACTTATAATTCAATACCACTTAATAGGGGATGTCATACCTATTAATTTTATGTTTAAAGGACATATACAATAGGTTTACCATCATAAAATAATGATAAATAGGTGAAATATTGATAGAGATTGTTGGTGTGGTAATTTTTCTTAAGTGACCCCTTATAGATATATATAATGTGATTATGGACCAAAGAAGATGGATTTCATGAAGAATATAACTAAGTTAGTGATATGATTACATACATTTAGGAAATAAGGCTCTCTTGGTAAAGTGTATGATTTCATCAAGAATATGGTTTGGTTGAGAGAATGATTCATAAGAAATATGGAACTAGTTGAAGGGATGTCCAAACATGGGGGAATGTGTACCAATGATGAAGGATATAAATGGATTCATGAGGAATATTTCTTCACAAGAATTAATTATGGAGTATGATTGTGTTGGGATTGGAACTCATAGTAGAATACTATATAACATTTTTAGCATCAATGAACAACTATGTAGTCCATGTTTCACACTTTAGGGGAACGTTTCCTGATTATTCCCTGCCGTTTAACATTCTACATTAATGAAATTGACTAAAAATCATTAGGTAATGCTGCAGGAACATCGGTTTCATAAAGCATTTGAAAAAAAGAGATTTAAAAATACGTAATAATATGAGGATACCCTTTATTCTTAATAACTGAAATGGATTATGAGAAGGCATAGAGTGTCGGGTCTTACACATTATTGGAGGTCCATTTATTGTGACAGTCAACTCATTAAAAAATATCTCTAAGACCATGTGAGTCATTCTTGGGTGAAAAAACAAGAGATAATTTAAGATTTGTCACATGACATGAGATTTGATAATTATATTTAAATAATTATTATAAATTTATATTTCTCTATAATATATAATTAGAGATACACCAAGTAGGAAACCCATTCTAGAGATTTTTTAATTTTTCAATTTTCACTATCAACTCACAACTCTATGTCCCCATGTTTCATGCTTGATGTGAGAAAAAAGAGATAATTTTGGATCATGTTTATTATAATAAAGTTTAAAATTATATTTGAATGGGGATTATGTATTAATTCTTCCATATATTCATATTCGATCCCAATGATGGTATGTAAAATAAGAACTATCTTGGGTATTATACATGAAGTGGAAGACAATACTATCATATTCGTACCTATTGATAGGAAATAAGTTATATATAATTAGGAAGATTATACAATCCTAAAAGGAAATCTCAGTTTTACTTATGGAGGGATTCTTAAAAGGGAATATTTTCCATTATGATATTATCTTATGATTACTAATTAGAGATTCTATTTTGGTATTCCCTGGAACATTGAGAAAAGAAGAAATCCATTTTGATATAGGAATGAATGATCTAAATTCTTACTAATACAGAGACACATTATCAATGTAATCCATTTCTGTGATCCCCAGAGAGTTTTACCTATTTATGAAGATAAGTCGTAAGACTCATTTTTAATGAAATCCTTGACTTAAGGGTATGTATTTGGTGTGAATTTCTTAATTTCACGTATCTAATACATTTATAGAAGGAATTGATAATTTGATACCTATTTAAGGAGTTTGGGTGAAGGAATACCTTGTAATTGAATCTAGGGATAACATGGTACCCAAACATAGGAACATGGGAAATATTTCTCCCTAGTGAGGGAGGAATATGAATTCCGTCGAGTGAATTCCACATAGAATCTTCTTTGAAATTATACAAGAGTGAGTAATGGATTTATCTACTGTGTAGGTGATCAGTATGGTTCTCCCTAATGGAGGAAAATATGAGGCTTAATTGATATGGAGGTGAGAATTTAGTTCTCCCTAGTGAGGGTGTAAAAGTTAATTCTATTGTACCTCACCCTCATATATTTTTTACAAGATTATAAACACCCAAATATTTTTATATCTACCTAATTTAATGGATATCCTTGTTTTTATTTTATACAAAATTTAGGAAGTTTTTAGATTGAATTGAGGTATTAAAAAATATTTAAAGGACTATTATTAAGTCCTCAACCTATATATACTAACGGATACCAAATGGAGTGCACCATCCAAATGGAAGTATCCTAATTGATCAATAGTTTTATCCTATTTCCACTAGCTAGATGGTGACACCACAGTGATGATTCACTTGAAGCTAGATATAAGACCCATTCTCTCCTGGTTCCACTAGAAATCTAGTGGCACCCACTGACAATCCAGTAGTTTCCAAACAGGAAAAAAAATAATCGGTGAAACACACTGGATCTCTAGTGTTACATTATTCCATTAAAAATCTATATTTTACTCTAACATATAATTTTACAACTATTATTCTAATTCATTATATAGGATTTAGAGCGTACTTCAAAGGGATTGAATATAAAAATTATGCTATTATTTACTGTATTGGGGGTTCACTACCATTGAATGTTAATGGGTTTTTGGGATCAATGATATATGTGAGTGAGATGTGTTCTCACTACCATTTGATATTTATTGGTTTTGTTTATGCTACAATAAAAGTTTGTGGAATTTGGGTTTCTTGGTACAAATTTTAAAATAAATATTGATTGCATTTTTTTTCTATAACCATTAAAATGAAAGGGTATAACTTTTATATGTGTTTCATAGATGCTGCGAAATCCATTATTTTAATCCAAAACCTCTCAAGGATATTTAGGGGAAGAGATATATGATTACTTATGTATTTTATTACTAAAATCATTTTCCAAATTGTTTTATATAGTTCAATATTTTATATATGAATTATTTTTAACTCTTTTATTTTTTGTGTAACTAATTAATTACATTAATTTAATATATATTTGTTTTATGTTCAATTTTTTTGAAGTGTATTTCACCCCATCTTGAAAGTTTTACTTAGACCAAAAATTACTGCCCAAAACAACCTTGATTTCAAAACCATAACCAAATTTATTGAATGATCAATTAAAGTTGACATATACCATGAATTCCTAAGGTTCTATTAGGGATACTCATTGGGTAAAGCTTCATAAATTAATGGATGTGAATATGGTAATAATAAAATTGATATATATGTAGTTATTAGATGTAAATGTTATCCAGAATTTATTATTATAATCCATGGTTTTACCCCAACTCATGAAAAAGAATAAAAATGGACCCCCATGATAGAATATATTTTGTCCTTGATGAAAAATCAATTAATGATATATATTAAAAGTTATATATAAATGAATTTAATAGAGTCTCCAAGGGTAAAAAAACTCATGAAATTTAAAATTTATTAGAAGTTACACACGAGGGTAGGAATAAAGAAATGATTACTGGGGATGATATTGATCCCCATGATTTTGAATGTTTATTATTCATATTTAGGATTATATAAATGATTTTTAACCTTTTAATTATTAGTTTTAATAGAATTTACAATATTTGTGATTTTAGTTCAATTGAAATTATTATAAATAATATATATTGGGTCATTCCTTGTTCTTGGAAACCAAAGTTGATGGAAATACAAGAAGTGAAGGACATCAAAAATATTACAGTTGAAGAAATTGTTGGCTCTTATCATAACCTATGAGATTACAATGAAGAAGGAAACCATAAAGTATCTATAGTGTTCAAGGAATAGAATACCATTTCCATTAATTTAACCATCATTGAAACTTCTAAAATTGATGATGAAATTAATCACATTGATAATAAGTATTGAAAAATCATAAAGAAAAAAATTTCACTCCATCATGAAGTAAAGGGGAAGAATAAAATGGAACCATGGGTAAGGTGATACAGTTGTAATACAAAGTGTCAAACCAATCCTCAGATCCAGTTAAACAAAAATATTAAAATAGATGAATTAAATAATCAACTCTTTCAATGTTTGAATATGGAGTTTGTATGATGATTCCATATCATCAACCTCCTCATCTAATAGAGGCCCAAATGTATCATGGCCCATAAAAAGGTAAATAATGAGTAAACCCACCTAATTCATCTCACTTTTCCACTACTTAAATATATATCTAATTAATTTAGGAAAATTTTATTTTTTTGTTGATTACGTTGTTGATGTATTTTTGTGATCATACAGAAAAAATTAAAAAATTATGAAAAGAAATATATTCACATAGTTTTTGAAAAAGTTGAAATTGCACTCCTACAAAACATGCATTTAACTGCACTAAAAATGGTCTTTATCTGTGATAGAGAATCACTAAAAACCAGAGAGAGGATAAGATCCATAGTATTTGATTAACACTTTGAAAAGCGCTCATGAATGGGTACTTTATCAGTCCTTTTAAAAGAACTGATAAATGATCCCTTTATCATTTATTCTAAAAGATCTTATAGAGGAACCTTTATCAGCAATTCTAAAAGTACTGATAAAGGATACCTTTATCATTGGTTTGAGAAATGATGATGTAGGTTAATACTTCAGTATGATAAAACAACACACAACAACACCAGTGCGGTGTGCTATAACAGAACACTGTGTCACTAGAAACACCACAAAATTATCATAATAAAGTACGAATACAAAATTTACATTAAATAATATTTTCCACACAAATAAAAGAAAAAACACTATATTATAATCATTTCAAACATTAATTTATACAATTACATAAGTAATGATTATTACTTATATTGAAAAAAATAATATTAATTTGTATTTTGATTCTAACCCCCAATTAAGCAAAAGCACACTATTATAAGGAAACAATTTATATGTTATTAATAATATATATAAATAAATTACCAGAATGTGTTAATTTTAAACTAAATTTTGAGTCATGCTAGGAACACTATGTATCAGATTTAGTTGATGTCGATTCTTGCACCTAAATCCATTTATTGTTCATCTTCAAGCATTATCTCTATGAAAATTAACTAAATAAGTATAAGATAAAAATGATAATGAAATTAATTAGTTAATATCATATATAATGATGATAAGGAAATCATGGTGCATTTTATTAGTTTTGGCGTTATGAAGCACATTTTAAAATAAAATGAGACTTATATATTGAAAGATGTACTAGGATTCATACTAGTCAAATTGTACATTTGATTAAGGTGTGGATTATTCCTACACATCTCATATGACTTACGGATCATTTTTATAGTGTATCAATGTAATCAAAATGTGTTTCCTCAGTTTTGGCTACATCATTTTCCTTTTTTACTAAAATGTCATTTTTAAAAGGGAAACACACACCTTGACTCATATTGGATACATTGTGTGTCAGTTTGATGTGATGTTGACTCCAACACATCACAAATGACTGAAGAATAATTTTCAAAAAATATCAATCCAATTTTAGTGTTTTCTCTCAGTTTTCATTCAGTGAAACGTTCAGAAATAAAATATCAAATTTAAAATGATAACAGAAATTTTCAGTAATCTAGGGCACATCATGTATCTGATTGAGGTGTGAATAATTAATAAACATCAAAAAATGACATATGGATCATTTTACTAATGTATTAAATCAATACGATTGTGTTTTCCTAGTTTTGAGTAGGTTACTAGTCCATTTTACTAAAATTGATGTCAATTTTAAATAAAAAGAGACACTTGGAGTCATTCTGGTCAAATTGGGCATCATATTGAGGTTAAAAGGATTATTACATGTCACAAATGAATTATGGTTCATTTTCCTAAATTTTTAAAAAATATAAACGAATTTTATTAGTTTTGAGTCGGTTAGTTTTTGTTTTTACTAAAATTTATGTCAATTTTAAATAAAAAGATGCACTTGGAGTCTTATCAATAACTAGGTATATTGTATTGAGGTGAGTCTATTTCATAAACATATAAAATATCCTATGTATTGTTTTCATTAAGTATGAAAACCATATTAATGTTTTTACTAGGGTTTGAGTACGTCACTTGTATTTTTTTCTAAAATGTGTTTTAAACTAGAAACTCGTACATTAACTCATACCGATCATATCATGTATTGCATTTATGTGAGACATATTCCTATACATAAATAATATTTTTGAATTTATTTCCTAAATTATCAAGAAAATATGAGCACATTATTTTGGTTATTAGTGAGTGACATTTTTTGAACTAAACTATCAATTTTAAACTCATGACATGCTCATTGAGTCATACTAAGAACATTATGTATTATATTGAGGTGATGATGATTCGTACATGTCAAAAATGACTTATGTATAATTTCACTAAAGTATTAAAACAATATGTATGAATTTTGTTCAGTTTTATGTTGGTTAGTTTTCCTTTTTACAAAATTTATGTCAATTTTAAATAAAAATATGGACTTGGAGATATACCGGTAACACCATCCATAGGATTTAGGTTTGAATAATTTCTACATATCTAAAATGACCTATGTATAATTTTTCTAATGTTTCAAAAAATCATAATTTGTTTCCTTAGTTTATAGCATATCAATTATTATTTTACTAAAATTTCATTTTAATCCAGAAACACACACATTGACTCATATCGATCACATCGTGTATCAGTTTGATGTGAAACAGATTTATACTTCAAAAAATGACATACACACCATTTTCATAATTATCATGAAAATATTAGTTTGGTTTCATTGTTTTTAGTGGGTTTCATTTTTGAACTAAATGTCAATTTTAAACTAAAAATGGACCCATTGAGGCATAACGCTCACACTGTGAGTTATATTGATGTGTTCTTGTCTCATACACATCCCAATTGACTTATGTACGATTTCAATAAAGTATTAAAAATTCAGAATATGTTTTCTCGATTTGATAATGTCCATCATGTCTTTTACTAAAATTAATTTCAATTTAGTAAAATAAGCACGTAGAGTCATTCCAGTCACATCGTGTGTTGTATTGTAGTGCATATGATTTATACATGTACAAAAGTCTCAAAATAATCCTAAATGCTAATGTTATCAGATTTTCATTATTTTTATATGTCTAGCTTCCAAAACATCATACATACTGACCCAATGATAATATCTAAAAAAACATCCCTTTTCTTGAAATCTATAAGAGTAGAGGAAGATAACAAGCCCATTGTATCACAAGAAGTCACCATAATAGTAACTTGAGCTTCATATAATCATTTGGATTTGAATAATGGAATTTTTGTTTCAGTTAACAACATCGAACCAATATACAACATTGGTAGTTCGATAAATAAAGGTAATGAAAAAGTAAAACATGGTAACATTGGTAGGAATAATCATTTTACCTTTTTTGTGTCTTGTTTTAGATGGTTGAAAGAAAAATTTGACTTCCAAAAATATATGTGAGAATAAAAAATAAGTATTAGATAAATATGATAAAGAAATTAACATACAGATAGAAGATAAAATAATGATAAAATTAATTAAATATGTAGATGGAATTGATGGATGTATTCATTCTTTATGCATTTACATTTTTTAATTATCTCAGTTGTAGGCTCAATGTCCATTCCCTCATGAGCATGAGAAGCTTCAAATAAACCTCCCCAACTTGAACAACATAATCCTCCTATAAAAAATAATAATAATTATATGATTAATACTAAAAATAAATAATTTAAAATATAAGTATGAAATTATACATTAATTTTATGGATAATTATTTTACTGTGAAATAATTTTTGACCAGATGGATGTGCATATGATAAATAAATAATGATGATATAAAAAAGTAAATTGATATCTACCAACAACCATTCAATGAGTGAGGGGGATGAGGAGAAAATAATATACATTGGATTTAACCTTTTAATCATCTAAGATAAAGCAGATAAATCCTAGTTGGGCTCATAAAAAATTCATTTTGAATAATAAATAAATAAATATTAAAAAGATATTTAATATCAAAGGTGAAATTTGTAGATAATTTTAATAATGGAAACACAATATTTGGTTATTTCAAATAGTTTTAGTATTCTTTGAGGGAAATAGGTAATTTATTTTATGAATAGAATTACTACACTATTGTAGGTATTTTCCTCTGATTTAATCCCAAGGTGAATTTTATATACAATTTTCATCCTCATTATCCCATCATCCGAATAGTTATCATTGTATTTTATTGTGTAGTACTCATCCTCTATTTCTTATGGACATAAACCTATGTTTCATGAAAGACTCAAAGATGTAGTCATTCATATGATTACAACAACTCATAGTAGTACATGTAAAATAAAAGAGATGGGGGATGAGTCCAATGAAACAAATTGTAATAATAACTGTTCAAGAGATGAAATTGTTAATGATGAAAGTTGTACTCTATTATGTTCTCTTAATGGGTAATTCCTACCATTTGTGAGAATTACATGGATAGAAATAAGAGATACCTAAGGGTGGAATGAAAATTTAATGTTAAAGAATGATATGTTTTTAGATGTGGTAAAGTAAAAATTACATGTTGTTTAGTAGATTTGTGGTGAAATAAATGAAGCGTTTTTTTAAAAAATATTAATTAATGGGTTATCGTTACAAATATATTTTTTAAAAATGGTATAGAAAACTATCCTAACCATTTTTTGAATTGAGGTTGATAAAAATATGTTATAATTGTGTTTCAAAGAGGAAATTTATTTGAGGTATTAAAAAATTTGTCAAATTAGATAATGATAAAATTAAATAATGACTTAAAAAGGGTGGTTTGAGATGTTTTTATGATGAGAAAATAGACTTTATAGATAATTTTTTTCTAATTAGAATGGGAATATTGTTAACAATTAAAATAATTATGAAACATTAGAAGAAATTAATAATGAATTGGGTAGCATAGGGGGAGAACATTGAGATGAGGTAGAATCAAAATAAGAAATTTATCAAGAGGGAAATTAAGAGGGATTATAAACTACAAAAAATAAAAGCAAGGATTAAATTAAAGAATAAAATGTTATTGGGGATCATAAAAGTTTGATAAAAACTCAAAGGATTAAGACTCTACCAAAAACTTTTATTTTTCCCCAAATAGTACCTAAATATTTTATAGAAGCTGTAAATGATGATAATTGGATCAAATATATGCATGAGGAGATTGATCTAAAAAAGAACAATGTGACATGGGAAATTGTTCCAAAATTGGATCACATAAATGTTATCAGAACAATGATAGTGTTCAGTAATAAACTAATTGACTATGGAAAAGTTTCTAAAAATAATGTATTGATAGTGTCGAAGGGGAAATCATAGATCAAATAAATTTATATTTATGATATATTTAATCCCATAGCTCGATTAGAAACTCTTTAATTTATCATGGACATTTCATTGAAATTGTAATTATAGTTTCTCCAAATAGATATCAAATCTATGTTCCTCAACGGTGTTAGTTAGGGGGAGTATAAATCGAAAAATCAGATGGGTTTATTATGGATGAAAATGAGAAAATAGTGTTCTAGTTATGTAAATATTTTAATAAGATAATTGAATCACTAAGGACCTAGTATTTAAGTTTGGATCAATACATAAGAAATCTAAGTTTTAGCGAGGTAGAGTTGAACACAACCTCTACATCAAGGAGGATAATGATCAACGGTTTTTGGCACTCAAATATGTCAAAGACATAATAGTTTAGTATTGGACAAAGCACAATGAATTTTTTTTGTGGATCATATGTGGTGATATATCAACATTTATATTATGGGTGAACCATTTTACTTAGATTATATGTGAATAAAGGAAATAATAGCACATTAATTTCCCAATAAATCTGAAAAAGTTGTTCCCATGTGATTTGTAATAGAATATTTCATTCCAATGACAACATTGACCACTACATGGATGTAATTTTTAAAAGTTGATGATATTAAAGAGGTATATATTGAGGAATATAGGTATTGGAAGTTTTTTATACATCAAAACAACATGAACCAACATCGGGTTAGATATATTTCAAGCTGCACAATACCAACAATGTCCTAAAGAGAGCCACATGATATCGGGGAAGACGATACATCAATATATATATATATATATATATATATAAAATAATGAATTTGGAGAAGTTTTATTATAGGATAGTGAAACTGGAGTTCTTGGTATACATAGATTTGGGATGGTTAGGTTTTATAGATAACTGAGGGAAAGTAGAGATATCGTTCAATCAAGATTTCATTCAAGCATTGGTTTCATTCAACACATAAATCGCTCGATCTTTGGATTCGAGCAGTGAAAAAGTTGGATCCTTGATCGTAGCCTTGATTCGGGGTTGGATTCAACTATAAGGATCACTGAAAGTAGGTTTTTTATACAATGAGATTCAGATATCGTGAACTCGTTCATGATGGTTATGGTTCTTAAAATAGATCAGTGCACATTTATCATCGCTTCCAAAAAACCATTGATAAAGATAACTTTTATCAGTGCTATGTTAATAAGCATTGGGGAATACTTGTGACACTTAAAAAAGAATATTTTTTTATGAATGTATAATTATTATATATAATTATAATAATTACAAAAATACTTTAAAAAATATATATTTTTAATTAATTGAATCTATAATTATTTATTTATAATTATATAAATACATTTAAAAATAATAATATTTATATCACTATATATAATTATATAATTATATATATATATATTTATATATAATAAATATATATAAATATTAATATATTAAATATATTCATTATTTAAATAAATTTATTAATATTATAAATAAAAAAATCTATATAATTATTTATTTATAATTATAAAATTATAAAAATATGAATTTTACATATTTAAATATATATATTTATAAATATTTTTTTAAAAAATAATTTTCTAATATTATTAATGAATATTTATTCTTAAGTGCATTTCTATTAAAAATGAGTAAAATTAATTAATTAAAAAGGAGGACATGTGAACAATTTTGAAAAACTGGATAAGTTTGATTAATTAAACATAAATCATTAAAAAATAAATATATATTTAAATAAATATGACTATATATTGAAAATATTAAAACATATTATATATATATGTGTAATAAATAAATAATAGAAAATGATTAAATTCCTAAAAAAAGCATTTATTTTTGAGATGTATACAAAAATGCTTCGGTTACGTATACATGAAATCAATATAATATGTTAGACATATTTTAAGTTGAAAAATAAAAAACATTAAATTTTGTCCATTATTCGACGTAAGTAGTTGGTATTTTAATTCATATTAATATCAAATTATTAACAATTTATTCAATAAATATATTAATATTTAATATAAATAATAAATATTTTCTATTATATAAATCATATTTATATACATTCACATATATCTACATATTTAATATATACAATTTATTTACATAATCAATAATTATTTAATTAATAAAATGTTTACTATCATTCACAATTTTCTTATATTTAATTTTTAATTATTTAATCTTCATTTTTAATACATCTATATATTTAATATGTACTATTTTTTTGTATTTATAATTTTTTTAAAGGGCAAAAGCCCAGGATTATTATTAAAAAGAAAGTCCAAAAGAGGTACAGAAAAGGAATGAAAACAGATAAACTTATCACCCATTTTCAGGGATGCCAAGCTTTTTCCTCAGCTTCTCCCCAATGATGCGTTCTTTATTTCGCATCTCGTTCCAAAGGTTGATGTTAGTACATCCTCTTCCTCTTCCTCTTCCTCTTCCTCCATGATAGGTTTCCTCAATCTCCCTGGCTTGCTGTAGGAGCGATTCTACATCTTCATCAGAGCTGTCCACTTGAGCTTCTTCCATCCTCTTCATTTGCTCTTTCCTTTCTCTCTTCTTTTGGCTTCGAGTTCTAGCATGTTGCCATTCGTCATCAGAGCCTTTCTTTTTCTGATCTTCTTTTCCTAAGGTTTCATGCAGACAAGAAGCATTCTACAAAGTAGGGGTATTTGAATCCTTACACACCTTTACAGTAGGATGTTTCATCAATAAATCTGGTGTTCCAGCCATGTCATATGACTCTAGATGAGTAGACACAATAATACTATCAGTCATTCCAGTTTCCCTATGGAGTTCAGGAACATCAGGACATATTTTTGTGAGAAGATTCATAATAGGGGGAGCCATAAAAGCAACACTGTTTTGGACTGAAAAGTCCAAAACCTTCAAGACAGGAGACTGTTCTATTCTTTTAGCAGGATCATGATAAACAACAGATGAAACAGTTATAGAATCAACATAAGTGCCATCAACAGATTTAGTAAAAGAAGGACCAGGCATTGAAGACACCTGGATTCTGTCAGCCAAAGAAGGCTGTTCTGGAAAACTTAAGTCAGAGTCAACCCCAGAAACAGAAGCAGGAACATAAACAGTTTTATGCATTTTATCACAGTTGGTGTTTTGTGTCTGATCCACATCACCAGTACAATAAGGCTGCAATTCCGGGAGATCAGAAGGACCTTCTTCTACAATGGCCGCCCATGATTTTTTGGGAAGTGGCACTGTGGAACAGCTTTGAACAGTCAATTCAGAAGATTTCTTGGGTGAATAAATCTTTTTCTGTTCAAGTGGCATGTCTTTCAGATTTGGGCATGACTTAAGATCGTGCCCCTTCACAGAACAATTTGAGCAATAAAGAGTATTCCTACAATTAGAGGAGTCATGTCCTAATACTCTGCAATCGAAATAGTATTTGGGCAAGCTTTCATACTCAATCCTCAAGCTAATTTCCTCCTCATCAGTAGATAAAAATATTTTATCAATTAAGGTAGATGAAAGATCTACCTCAACTAAACATCTGAAAAAATGCCCATATCTAGCCAATTCAGTTTCTTTATCCATTCTAATGGGTACTCCTATAGCTAGCGAGATGTCATATAAAAAATCACCAATAAAGGAATCCTTTATGGGTGTTAAAAATGGTTCTCTAATAAATGGTGTCATTTATCAGTGCTAAAATAAAATGTTGATAAGGGCACCCATTATCATCAATAAAAAATATGATGATAAAGGGTGTCGTTTATCAATGCTAGATAAATGTGATGAATAAATTCAACATTTATCAAGGATTTTTTCTATTGGTGGTAAAGTCCAATGATGTTAAAGGCATGTTTTTTAATAGTGTTACCAAAGAAAATTAAAATATAACAAGGGATAATGAAAATCCAAAAAATTTTCATTCCAAAAACTATGATGATTAATAAATATCATTCAATTTTTTATTTTTGGAAAATGAATGGTTACAAAATGAATTTGATAATGTTAAAAATAACAGGGTTTGTTTAAAGGACCAACCTAATATTGAAAATGATGGAATATATAGTTTAAGATCATAATAAATCTCTTTCCAAGTCTACACATATTGATCTATCTTTGAATTTTATTTTGGGATCCCAATGATATGAAAAAGTACTTATGGGATTGGTTACTATAATTATGAAATATAGTCAATAAATACCAAAAAGAAAAAAAATTAATAGTTATTTCTAAATATTAATTTTTTAAATAATGATGGAAAACTGATAACGTGATTTATGAGAATGATTTAAAAAACTCTTGATATAGTGGACCAAAATCACTCCACATATCTTCAAATATATTTTTAAGAAATATAATTTTTCTTATGCTAATTCAAATCATAAAAATTAGGTTTCCTAAAGAATTTATTAGATGAATTATGGAGAACCATATTTCTGTTACCAAAATCTCTAACTTCTTAATTTTTTTATATGTAAAACATCACAAGATGAAAACCACTTGTGGTATAATGTTTAATTTTTATTAAGGGGAGATAAGTTTGTCTATCTTGTAATATCTACATTAGATAATCATATGGTAAATAAATTTAATGATTCTAAAAATTCTAGTTATTGAATTTTTTGTCTTATAATTAAATATAATATTAAATATTCTCTATTTATTTTAAAATGAATATTTAATTTTAAAAAATTATATTTATATTAACTTATAAATTTTTCATATTCAAAAGATATTAAAAATAAATTTGATAATTTATTCAATAAATTATATTTTAGTTATATATAATTGTTTATTTTTTAATAATTTTTATATTTTTTTATATAATTACATGAATTTATTGATTTTTTTAAACATCTTTTAGATAATTGATGAAAAAATATTTTATTATTCTAAAATTAAATTTCTTGAATGAGCTTCCTAAGAATCCACTATCTAGTTAGTGTTCCCTTAGCAGGTAGCTGATGATGATTTGTATAACTAGGAGTATGTGTTTTCCCATTGACCTCTCAATATAGCTCACTAGCTAGTAGGTAGCCTATTTTAAATAATTATTTGACCCTGAAAACAAGATCATTTATCTTATGTTTTATAACACTTTTTATTTACCTATATATCATATATGGAAATCAATAAATCTATAATAAGGGAAGGAGATATTCAAATTCATTATAAAATATAGAATTAGAACCATGGATTATCCCTCATCAGTATATTTTCAATTGTTTTAATTTATTGGGAATTTTATTCCAATGATTATTTTTCATATGTTAAAGTTGTTTAGTATCCATTTATTTCCATGGTATTGGAATTTATTTGAAATTTTAGAGATTTTAACATCTTTAAATTCAATCACAAAATTTTCAATGAAATATAAAAGTAAAATATTATTTTATTTAATAATCTTTGAAATTATTAATCAAATTTTAATGATTATATTTTTTTGAAATAAATCTAGTTATCTCTCAATAAATATTATTAATTTATAAAAAACCCTATCTTCAGAGTGTTTTTATTTTATTAAGATATTATTAAATGTTTTTTTCATATAATACACTCTTTTCATATTAGGAAATAATAAGGTTTTACAAATATTTTAATGTAAATTTCAACCTGAGATTTTTTTGAATTATATAATTATTTTAAATAATTAAATATGTAGATATATTTTTTTTAAAAAATTTTAATTAATGACCAATTTATTTTATACGTAGACCAATGTTCCATTTCACTCTATTAAAAAAAATATTTTCATAGAATAGTTTTTTCCTAACACTCTTCGGTGTGTTTGTGTACTTTGTTTAGTTAACTCATGATTTAAACATTTTGGTGGACCTTAGATTTTTAAAAGTATGTATCAAATAATAATGATAAAAATATAATTAAATCTAAAATTTTACATGATAGAGTCCCCTTATGAAATTGTATTTTAGGTTTTTATGTTAATATATATATATTTAAGAAAAAGTAAATGTTTGTCTATTTTTTGTTTCATAACATATATTTTTAATGTTGATATATTTCATGTGTTTGATGATTGATTTTAATGTATATTATATTGGTATCTTAAATTCATTTATTTAAAATAATTTTTTCACTTTTCAACTTTATTTGACATATTTTGGAATTCTTGCTATTTTAATTGCCTAATAATGGGAGAAAAAAATATCTTCACATATATATATATATATATTACAAGAGTTTAATTCCTTTTTAAAAAACATTTTGGAATTTTAATATCTCATTGATATCATTTAAAAAATATTCTTATGTGTTTATTAGTTATAATATTTTAAGAATGCTTTTTGAGAATTTGAAACCATGGAATGTGCAATTTTAATTTTTTTAAAATATTTCTTGAAATTTAAAGAATATTCATGAAATAAAACATATTTTTATTTAGGATCTCTCTTAGTGAAATAATTTCGGTTAAGAAATTTCCATTTCCATTTTCTCTCTTATTATAAGACCAAAAATTATAATTAATGCATTAACATTAATTCCCTTACATATATTTATGCACTTTTTAATTTTTAAAATGTGGTATAATACGAGGAATGTAATGTTATGATTTATACAATACCTTATTTAAATGTATTTTGGTGGATAATATTATGAAATCTTTTACATGGTTATGTTTTAGTTTTACAAGATATATATTCAAATAGTTACAAATATTTCTTTGAATTGGCTTCATGAATTTTCTTAGTTATGGTATTATATCTTCATCCAGGGAGATAATTTTTTACAGCAATGAAAATTTTTTTTATTGGAGAAGGGTACTCATTTCAAAGGTATTCCAAATGGGTTAAAAACATCTAAAAATTAAATGGGTTTTAAATTATATTACTCTTCAATTTATGATTTTTTTTGAATTATATAATTTGATAATCAAGAATGGGGAGATGTTTTGAAATTTAATTATTTATAAAATCATTTATGAATTAATTTTGGAATTCCATTGATAAACATAATTTTTATGTTTTAAAATTGATTGGATGAATTTCATTATGAAATATTAATTTTTATTTTTATAAAATAATGAGAATTGTATAATGGCTCTATATATTTATTAATTTTATAAGTGTTTATGATTATTAAAAGGGGAATGGTGTAAATCACTCTATTAATAGGGGTTATTTATTAGAAACAAAAAAATATTTTTCTAACCATTCTATTTAATGGATTTATAGGATTCTATTGTATATATATTTCTCAGAAGTTTTTAGAACAGAATAAGGGCTAAAAAGGGATGTGTGGGACCTTATCAAAGTCCTACACCTATAGGTACTTTGGGATACTACGTGGAGTTAATCTTGTGACTAGGGGGATTTGGATAGAACATGTGTCGTGTCCTTGTTCCATCGGTCATATGATGGTATCCAGAGAGGAAAGAAATTAGCTAGTTGTAGTAGAATATAGTTGTATAATTGAACTCCCAAAATATCACTTTGACACCCAGAGGTTCCAAAATGGTAATAAATATAACTACCCTTCACTTTATTACACAATTAAACAAGGTTTATTACATAAAAATTTACTTAATACAACTCTATGGATCAATATGTATAGAGTATTGGGAAATTAGGAACATTTCATAACAACTTAGAACATAATAATAAAAAATATTTAATGAAAACTTATTTTACAAGACCACAACATTCCTTCATACATAACATTGAATTCGATATCCTGAGGACATTCATAATAAAAGAGTGAGATATAAGGACCGTTAAGTGATTAAAAAAGGTATAACATGAATAATACAATACATGTTAGGTAATAAACATTTCAACAGAGCATAATAAAAACATGAACAAAAAGGCATTATATAACATGATTACATGAGCCAATGATAATTGAATATGGAGAATGGGTAAGCCATAATTTCACTTGAATTGTACTGAGTAAACCCTCATTTCACTTGACCTATCATGATAATAATCTTTATCCAATGCATTGAAGTGCTATCCGGGTGCACCGATCATAATCATTTCATTTCACGCATAAGTGTGCCACATAGATCTGCAATATGGATTAATTTAAAAACTATAATTTATTTAATAAATAAGATATATGTAATACATAAATGTATTTTCTCAATAAACTATTACACATACATAAAGGTGAATACCCTTGATAGAGAAATGGGTATGGTATTCACTTAAATGATGATTTTGGCATGGGAAATTTGGGTGTAACTTCAGCAGTATAAAAATGTAAAATTGAAATCTTAAAACGGGATTATGAGAGAGAAATGGTTATCTAATCATATATACATGAAATGGAAATTAAGTGTCTCATGGAACATAATATCACCACATAAGTAATGAAATTTAGATGCATAATATAAAATAATTTCTTAAATGTAAATGAGAAGAGGGAAATTCCTTAGGGAATTTTGGCATGGTAACAGGTGTACATGAGAAAATTTAATGAGAGATAAAAATTCAATAATCATTAAAAAAATAAGGATGGAAATATTGGGGAGGTGAAAAATCATTACCCAACATTTTTAATTGAAATTAAAGGGGAATAAAAACATTAATAAACTTGGACAAAATGGAAAGGAAAAAATCCCTTACATGGAAGTGTGATCCCAAATAATTGGGAGGTGCTTAAGAGAGTATTATTGGAATCTTGGGGTTACTTGGGAGGATTTTAGAGATATGAGGGATGATTAGGGACATGATACAAGGGATTTTAGGGATTAAAAGTTGGATATTGGGTGGTTTTATATATGAAAAGGGAGGGAATTCATTATTATTTAAGTTTTGGAAACTACACATTAATCTAATCAAAACCACAAACCAAACCATGTTTTTTGACCATGAGTTTTTCCAAAGGGGATTGGAAAACATTATTTTTAAGGATAATGAACTACATTATTTAAATATTAGGCTAGCTTATGTGGAAGTGAGTCACACTCTCAAGGAAATAATTTTAAAATGATAAATTGTTTTAAAAGTCTTGGAGGGTACAATAAGGAATTGTAAAATAAATAAAACAAATATAAAATCACATTATTTTAAAATTTAAACATATATTGGAAAAATATCACTTTTATAGTATTTTATTACATTACTATTGGGTCATTATTATGTCATAAAACACATTATATATCTAAAAATTATTTAATCTTTACCCAAAAAATTGGCTATCTATGAAAATTATGAAGAATTCAGCATTAGATAATTTCGACATCCTGAATCCAAAAATAATATTCATTGTATCTAAATAATTTTATAAATATGCGATTTTTAATTTTAAAAACCCTTGACATTTATAAAAAATTCACGGGGTTTGACAAAAAAAACTATGAAACCTTAATAAAAATTATACGATAATTTATATTTAATAAAACATAATTTAGTACTAATATTTTATTAAAATATTAATTAATTAAAAATTCCATTATTTCATTAAAATATATTTCTTAATAGAATTTAAATATTAACCTAAAAAATACTATTTGTTCTCTAAGTATCAATAATAAAATGAATATATATTATGTATTATATAACAAAATAATTTACATAATCATAGTGGTAGGGTATTGTTACATAACCCCTTATAACAACCTCATAAGACCTCAGGGTAAGGTATTAAATGGTGACATACTCTTAGGGTGGATCTGATAACATTTCTCAGGTGTTATTCTCTATTAACTTCCACCTCTCTCATAGGCGGTTCCGTTCAAGCTTAACGCGTTGAAGCTCTACTTGGGGTAGGTCAAGAGTGAAGCCCAGTGATGCTAACTCCTTTCTGATTTCTGACAAATGGGATTCATATAGGAAAATTCTACTGGATGAGGCCATCACTTCCTTTGTCTGATTAAATTGGATTTGTTAAATCCCTATATTTATAATAATCATGTGATCACTATTCAATGGATATATTTACAACGGTAGCAATTATTAACGGTATTCTTAAATCCAAAAACCTAAATCCAAGTAACTTCTTATGTTTTATAACAATTTTACATAATAATACATTTAATTAGATCAATATAAATTTTCGTTAAAAAGTTTTTGGTTGTTACAATTTTCCCCCTAAAGATATTTCACCCTCAAAATTTCCTTTTCCCACACTAAAACAGATGATGGTAACTCTGCTTCATCACTTCATCTAATTCCCACATTTCTTCTTCAAACTTGTGGTTTCTCCACAATACCTTGATGATGGGAATTGTATTATTTCGTTGAACTTTTTCCTTAGGATATAAGATCATCACCAGCTTCTCTTCATAAGAGAGGACATTCTCAAATGGTTCCACCTCTAGATTGAATACATGTGATGGGTCAGGTATGTACTTTCTCAAGAGTGATAAATGGATTACATCATGTACATGAGATTGGTTTAGTGGGAGTGCTAGTTGATAGTACACCCCTCCAATGCAATCAAGGATATAAAAAGGGTCGATGTCCCTTGGAATAAGCTGTCCCTAATTCCCAAATATCATAACCCTATTCCACAGTGATATGTGAAGGAATGCCATGTATCTAATATCAAACTCTAGGTCTCATAGATGATTACCAGATTAGCCCTTTTGTCGACTCTAACCAGCTTTAATGTGTTGCTGGACCGTCTTAACATTCTCCACCATTTCATTGGACATTTATGGACCTAGATGTTTTCAATATCCAACTTCATCCCAACGTGTTGGTGTTCTGCACCTCTTCCCCTGATGGGCTTCATAAGGAGACATTTGGATGATTTAGTTGACATTATTATTGTAAGATAACTCATCCAGAGGAATATGTTGATCCCATCCTCCTTTGAAGTCCATTGAGCATGCTCTCAAGATGTCCTCAAGTGTTAGGATAATCTGCTCATATTAGACATCAGTTTGATGATGATAAGTTGTACTGATGTTCTACTCAATATTTAGAGCATGTTGGAGGATCTTCCAGAACATAGAACTGAATATTGGTTCTCAATCGGATACAACAGATAGTGGTACTCCATGCAACCTTACCTATTATCTGGTATATATCCATTCTAGTTGATCCAATGAGAAGTCCTCCTAAGTTACAATGAATTTTGGAATCTTTGTAAGATGATACACAACATCCTAGATAGTATTGTTTCCTTTGGATCTCATCGGAAGTCCGATGAAAATGTCCATGGTGATGTTTTCCCATCTCCATATTGGAATGGGTAATGGTTGCATCATACCCTTAGTCTTCTGCCTCTCACCCTTTGGATTCTGACATACCGAGAACTTTGATATATACTCAACGATCTCCTTCTTCATATTATCCCAATAGTAATACTCTGAGAGATCTCAATACATCATTTTTTTCCTGGATGAATTGAGAAATTCAAACTATGTGCATCATCCAAAATATGTTTCTTCAACTCTAGACTAGATGGAACACATGTTATTTTCAAAAATCTCACAATTCCTTCTTCAATAACATTGAATTCTGAGGATTTCCCTTTTCTAATAGTTTCCATTTTATTTTAAATTCCCCCATCATCCTTTTGAGCATCCATTAATGTTTCCAAAAGAGGCGGTTGAGAAATCATTTGTGAGAGGATTAATGATGTTCCCTTATTTTTTATTCTCATTTCCATCTTCATCAAATCTAATAATATTGGATCCTTTTCAGTTATCCTCAATTATGGAATCACATAGTAATTTATGCAAAGAGAATCTGCCACCTTGTTCACTTTCTAGGGGTGTTAATGGATCAAGAATTCATAGTCTTTGACCAGCTCTATCCATCTTTGTTAGAAAATATTCATCTATTTTTGGGTGAATATATACTTGAGGCTTCTGTGATTCGTATATATTTCCCACTTCTCCTAAAATAGGTAATGTCTCCAAATTTTCAAAGTGAAGTTACTGCAGCCAACTCCAGATCATGTTTTGGATAGTTTTTCTCATGAAATTTCAATTTCCTTGAAGCATAAGCAATGCATTTGTCATTTTTAATCAACACACATCCCATTCCCTTCTTCAAAGAATCAATAAATACAACAAAATGTTATCCACTTGTGGGTAGTGTGTGCATAGGTGTAGTGATAAGCCTCCATTTCATCTCCTTGAATCTCTCTTTGCATTAATCACTGCATGAAAACATTACTCCCTTCTAAGTTAGCATGGTATGAGGGTAGGACAGTGGTGAAACATTTCTCAAAAATTTGATGATAATATCTAGATAACCCCAAGAAGATAAGGATATATATCATGGATGTTTCCCTTATCCATCCATCAATTGCAGTTGTCTTGGAGGGATTCAAAGATATCCCATTGATTGTAATGATATGACCCAAGAATGATACTTCATTAAACCATAAATCACACATTCTATACTTTTAATAGATCTTCTCATTTATAAAGGCCTCTTGTACAGTGCTTGGATGTCCCTCGTTCCCCTTCTGGGTTTTGATGTATATTAGAATATCATCTATAAAGACTACAAAAAATTTCTCAAGGTAATCTATAAAGTCTATATTCATCAAGTCCATAAATATTAATAGGGAATTAGTGAGTCCAAAAGGAATTACTATAAATTCATTTCACCCTTATCTTGTATTAAAAGCAGTCTTTTGTATATCTTCCTTCTTCACCCCTACATTATAATATCCCGACTGAAAATCCACATTGGATAAGTATTGAGATCCACATAATTGAAAAAAAAAAATAATCAATTCATGGAAGAGGATACTTGTTTTTTATCGTGATTTTTTTGATATCATGATAATCAAGGAAAAGGCACATTGACCCATCCTTATTCTTGATGAAGTGGACTAGTGCACTCCAAAGTGAATCACCTGAGCATATAAACCCTTTATCCAGGATATCTTGTAGTTGTTTCTTCAGATCCTCATGATCAACAACAATCATTATATATAGAGTCTTGGATATTGGAAAATCCCCATTTATAAGATCAATAAATAATTAAACATCTCTTTTTATAAGGAATACTAGATAATTCCTTGGGATACATTGAAGAAAATTCCCTCACATTAGGCATGTTTTCGAGGATGGATCCTTCCTTAGACTCAATCATCTGAGTAAGATACATGTGATCATAAGGAATTAATATCCACACTTGATATGATGGTGATATATAAGATTCATCCTCTTATATGAACATGTACAAAATTGTGGGTTGATTCACCATATAGAGAGTGATTTACCTCTCATGGAAGATTATGCTGGATCTATATAGGGAATGACAATCCATGCTAATAATTTCATGAAATTACACCTGAGGGAGTATAAAAATGTTTTTTGGGAAGTTAAATCCACAAATTTTGATAGGGGAAGAGTTATATTCATATAATGAAATGATTTACCCATTCCCCGTTCTCACTATCATCTTTACTTCCATGATTTGTGGTGGTGTTTGGATTGTTGTAAGAAAATTTCAGAATATAAAAGAATGCGTAGAACCAGAATAAAAATGTACATTCTCTATTCATTAATGAATAACTATTTTACCAGTCCCCACTTTTTTATCAGGGTTATATTCGGTGTTGGTGATGGAAAATACTCACCCTTGGTGCCTTGGAAGTTATTGGTTACCTCTAAAAACCCTTGGCTTAGGGAACTCGTTTGTGAAGTGCCTTGGTTATTTGTATTTGAAGTAAGGAACAATGCATTGAGGGTTAAACAAAGTGTTCCTCTCCTCTTCCACAATATCAGGTTTTTCTTGCCGATAGTTAATGGCCATGTTCCATTCTCTTCCACAACTAAAGCATTTCTTCATCCCCTTTAGGAAATTTTTTGGGTACTTCTTTCCGCACAAATGGAATGTGGGGTGCTATATATTATTAGAATTGTTGTATTTATCCATCGGACTGCTAGAATTAATGTATACATTCCACATATTATCCAGATAGTACCGCTGAGATTTTCTGATCTCCATTTCGACTTTGAAGGAACATTGAACAATTTCTTCATAGCTATCGAAGTCACAGATCTCCAGGGATTTTTTTAGGTTGGGTTTTAGCCCACCAAAGATGTTGTAGACCTTACATTCGGGGGTAAAGACAATGTTGGAGGCGTATCATGCAATCCTTGTGAATTTTTTCTCGCACTCTCTACTGGATTCGATGACTTTTTTAATTGAGGGAAAGGAATTAATTTTCCATATAAAGTCGGAGGGTGTGCGGAAAATATTTATTGAATTTTTTCTTTCCATAAATCCTTCCATTCCAATGAATTTATCTTTTCCTTAGGCTTTGTATTTTTTATCAATGTCCACCATTGATCAAATTCTCTCTCCATACAATAAGTAAGAAAAAGAACCTTCTCTTATTCAGAACATTGAATGATGGTGAATATCTTTTCAATGGTGTTGATCCATTGTTCGTTGATTGAGGGGTCAGATGATCATTTAAAAGTAGTAGGACTCTATCTCATGATGCTATCGATTGCAGATTGTTCTTTCTTTGGGGGGGGGGGTGAGAATTTCTCTTGATCCATGTTTCTATTCAGAAGTTGAGTTAAATGAGAGATTATTGTGATGAAGTTTAAAATACGCACTCCCATTGGATTTTGCATCTCATTATATCATTCATCACATTGATCTTCACATTAGTTGTTTGCTCGAGCCATCCAATTACTATCCATTGACTAGAATAAAAGAAAATTTATGGGTAACTCATAAAGGGTAATCCAAAGACAAAAACAGATAACTTATAAATTACTTTTATTTCATTAACTTATGAATATATAGGCTCCCATCTATGTTATCCATGATCTACTTTCAAAAATATATTATTATGGGAATTTTTTTATTCCATTAACAATTATTCATACTATGATTTTGAATTTACCAATGTTTATTTTTCCGGATTATAGAAACCAAGAGTGCATCAAGGCCCATTTTGTGCCCCATTTGTCGTTCATGTCTAGCTCAAAGCGGTGCTTTTGGGTTTTACTGCTAGATACATCTATTCTAGAGCTATATCAACTTTTTTGTATCCAGAAAATGATGCATTTTCTGGATAAAACACTTACTCAATATTCACCAAAATTTTGGGATGTTTTTATTATTCTTAGCCTTATCCCAAAGGATTTCACTAAGATTTCCTAAGCCTAATCCCAAAATAACTAAACATATCTTTTGATACCAAATATAAAAAACCTTAAATTTATTACACACTTAAACATGGTTTAGTACATAAAATTTCATTTAAGATAAATATAATGATCAAGAGATCTTGTGTCTTGGGGAATTAGGAACATTACCTACCAACTTAGAACATAAAACTACAAAATCATTATTGAAAACTTTTTTTACATGACCACAACATTCATTTGTACATTTTCATTGCATGGGATAACCCAAGGACATGCATTCGAAAATGGTGAGCTATAAATCTCAGTAAGGTACTAAAAAAGGCACAAAATGATCAATAAAAGACATATTATGAAATACACATATCAATGGACAATATGTGAAACATGAACATAAAGGAATGATATAGAATGATTATCATATCATTATGGAAACAACATTTAACATGATATTATCACGAGACAGGGGTCACTACACATGGAGCATGAGTAAACCCTTATTGAACTTGAATTAGCATGAGTAAACTATTATTGCACTTGACGTATCATGAAACTAATCTTTACCCAATGCATCAAATCCCTATTAGGGTGCACCCTTCTTAATCATTTCATTTCATGTATAAGTGTGCCACATATATCATACAACATGGATTCATTAAAGATCATAATTTATTCCAAAAATAAGACATGTGGAATACATAAATTTAATTCCTCAATCAACATTCACATGTTCATAAAGGTCCATACCCTTAATATAGAAATGGGTATGGTATTCACTTACACAATGATTTTGGCATGGGAAATATTGGTGTAACTTTGGCTGTATAACAACTTCAAATAGAAATTTTAAAATTGGTTGATGAGAAAGAAATGGTTATCTCAACATTTATACATGAAATGGATAGTAAGGGGGTCATGGAATATAATATCACAACATATGTAATGGAATTTATATGCATAATATATAAGAATTACTTGAATGTAAATAAGAAGAGGAAAATTCCATAATGAATTTTGGCAAGGTAACAAGTGAACATAGGAGGAATTAATGAGAGATAAATATGTATATAATAATTAATATATAATAAAGGCATTATTTATATGGTTCTAAATGATTCCGTTCATTTTTAATTAAAACTAAAATTGTATAACAATGTAAATAAACATGGAAAAAATGAGAAAGGAAGAAATCCATTACTTGGTAGTGTGATCCCAAAGGCATGGGAGGGGATTGAGAGAGGATTATTAGGATCTTGGGGTGACTTGGGAGAATTATAGAGAGATGAGGGATGATTAGGGACATTATTCAAGGGTTTTGAGTGAAGAAAAGTGGGATATAGGGTGGGTTTATATAGGAAAAGAGAAAGAATTGAATATTATTTTGGTTTTTGACACTACACATTAAACAAATAAAAGGTCCAATCAAACCCATGGTTTTTACCATGGTTTTTCCCAAAGGGGAGTGGAAAACCTTATTATATAAGTAAAATTCCCATTCATATTAAAATATTAGGCTCTCTTATGTTGATGTGAGTCACACTCTCAAGGAAATACTTTTAAAATGATAACATTTTTTATAAGTCTTGGAGGGTCCACTATGGCATTGTAAAATATAACAAAAAATCTAAAATCACATTATTTTAATGGTAAAAAATATATTGGCCGAATATGCATTTTATAGTATTTTATTACAACACTATTTTGTCATTATGAGGTCATAAACACATTATATATTTAAATAATATTTAATTTTTACCCAAATATTTTACTGTCTAAGAAAATTATGAAAAATTCAACATTAGATAATTTTGATTGCCTCAATCCAAAAATAATATTAAATTTTTCTAAATGATTTTCTAAATATGTGAATTTTTATTTTTAATATAAAAATTTACATTTATCGAAAATTCACGGGTTTTGACAAAAATAGCTTTCAAACATTGATAAAAATTATTATTTTATTCATCAAAATTATACGATAATTTAATTTTTTTAAAATTAATTTAGTTAAAATATTTTATTAAAATATTATTTTATTCAATAATCCATTATTTCATCAGAATAGATTTCTTAATTGAATTTAAATATTAGCCTAAAAAATACAATTTGTACTCAAAGTAAATTTAATAAAATAAATGTATATTCTATATTCTATTAAAAAAATTAACATAATAATAGTGATTGGGTGTTTTTATATAACCGATTATAACACCCGAATATGACCTAAGGGTATGTTGTGTGATGGTGATAGACTCTTGGGCAGCTTGAATAACATTACTCCAGCGGTATTCCCAATTAACACCCACTTCTCCAGAAGGAAGTTCCATTCAAAATTAATGTGTTGAAACATGGCTTGGTTTTGGTCAAGAGAGAATCCCAGTGATGCTACCTCCTTTCAGAGCTCAAAAAATGGGCTATATATAGGGAAATTCTACTATATGAGGACATGCCTTCTTTTGACTGAGTAAATTGGATTTGTTAAAGACCTATATTTATACTGATCATGTGATCACTATTTAATGGTTATATTATAAACGGTAACAATTATTAATGGTATTTTAAAATTAAAAAACATAAAACCAAGGAAGTGCATATGTTACATTACCATTTTACACAATAATACATTTAATAAGATCAAGAATAATTTTCATTAATAAAAGTTTTGGTCATTACTATAAATCTATTAGAGGGTATAAATACATATCCATGGTTCTTTTGTGGGTGTCGATACCTTGATGATATTATATTGATCTATTTTCTTCTATTGTTTCATATTAAAGCTCACTTTTACACTTTTATCTCAATCTACAACAATTTACTATTTTAAATCTTATCATTTAAAGAATTGTGTGTTTCAAATTGAATTACCATAGAATGTCAGTTAATTTTTATTTTCTTGGATTCTATATAACATTGTGTTTGTGTGTGTGTGTGTGTGGGGGGGGGGGGGGGTTGGTGCTCATAACTTTAAGTTGGGGTGGATTGGTGCTCAATTACATTTTATAGTCTGGTGTTTTGTTCACATTGACATAAAATGTTTTTAAGTTCATTCTTCTCTATTAAATAATATTAAAATAAATGGATATTTATTTTAATTCAATAAACCAAAAAAATCAAGTGTCTTGATTTTGTAACTGGTTTCATAGATACCACAAATTACAAGAGTTTAAGGGAAAAAAAATCTAGTATCATAAGGGGAGGATACATTGGAATTCCATTTTGTATTTTTTGTTAAATTAAATTACAATTTTCCTAAATATTATATTTCTATGATCATTAACACTATTAATTTTAGTCTATCACTTTAACGATATTAGTTCGAAATGATTTTTTTAATCTAAAAAAATATTAAAAGTTATCTAACCCCCATCATTCAATCTATACTCAGACCGACAATATCAGCCTACCAAGGGAGAGGAAGAGGTTTCTCCCATTATTTAAATTTTAGATGTTTTTGCCTTGTGTAAATAGGTAAAGGTGGTATTCAAAGAGATTAAAATTGTTCATGGGATCTCCAAAGTAGTTATGGAACTCTATGGTATCTTTATTATAGGATGTGTTATAGTGTATTGTTGGGTATTTTCTCTTTTACCTAGTGTTTATGAACTAAAGATATAGTGGTTCCTCATATAGGAAACTGGTGTTTCAAACCATTGATACTTAGTTAACCCAAAATTTGGATAATTTTCCTTGGTTTTAGTCTAAATTAATATTCCTAAAGGTATTTGAAGACCTAGAATGTGACTAGTATGAGTAATGATTTAGGTCATATCTGAATCTCCTAAGAGGTGAAGAATGGGGATTATAAGTGCTCTATTTGTAATGAAATTTGGAAATCTATGAATTGGTGGTCTAGATCATAGGTGTTGAGCATAAGTGGGTCTTATGAGGGAATGTAGAGCATGTAGGTCACACATGTAGGTTTTAATGGAACACATATTTTTAGAGAACATTATTTATATAGGTTGATCATAGAGTGTCTTTATATAGAATTTCAACATCATTTCCTTGAGATATTCTTCCTCTTTCAATATATTCCTCATTTTCTAAAAGTGAAATCCATAAAACTTCATCCATGGGATTTAACTTGATTGGGATAAATATGATCCATTCATGAGGTCATAATGATTATAGAGAAAGAATAATTTATTAAAATAATGTTAATTATTCACTTAAGGTTGGGATAGATCTCATTGGTTTTGTGTGTAAGTGTTTTTCAGAAATTTTGTAGAAAATAATCACATTATATTGTCATGAGTATGTCTCCTATGAAATTATTATAAATAAAATTTTGGTGGACCTTCTACTGTACCGTTGTATAATGACAAAGAGATAGAGAGAAATCGACATCTATTCACCCTAGTATATCAATTTACCTTATGATACATGCACATATACAAGATTCAACCATTCTTTATCACTTTGAAATAGGTTTCATATGTTGGGTGAATGTTTTAGAGAAATATTTTATATAAAATTATTGGTGACATACACCCGTGAAGTGACTGTGCACATGAAATACTTGAATTTCTTTCATAGAAGACATATGAAATGTAATTTCATTAATAAATTTCTTGAATTACTTGGGAGAATAACTTAGGGATTTTTTTTTTGAATAATTAAATTTCCACATAATGTATCTTACCTTTTCCATCCATTGAATCCCTTTAAATACCTTTTCATGGTATCTTTTATTTCATTGTTTTTTCATTACTAATGAACTATTTGTTTGTTGTAAGAAAATAATGGCTCAAACAATTTTTACTATTATGGATGATGTTTCTACTATTCACATAAGGAAAATTCTTGATATTTTCATAAAAATTTACTAGTGTGAATGTGATTATTTCGTAAAACATCTTGAAAGCAACCTTATGCAACATTATCTAAAACATATTGGTTCTAAAATGCCAACTTTATATTTGAATAATCTTTAGATGGATGTTCTTATCATAATAATAGAAACATATATGGAAGACTCTTTCTTCAGTGAGTACAATAATAGGACCACATCCATTATTTCTACTAATGGAACTTATGTTAATAAAGGTGGAAATCACCTAGTGCGCTTGATTCATCACTCTATATGTAATGTAGAAATGAAACCTCAGATTTAAAATCCCAAGATAATCAATTTATCATCTATTTCCCACCTTTTCTTCAACAAATAAATCAAGTGTATGGAATGAAGAATGATATCTCAACATAGTATCAATGTCTGGTATGAATAGTTGTGGGAATACTAGGTGTATATGGTATGGTCTGAATTGAAGGAAGATACCAGGTAAATATCCATTAAATAATATTTTTTAGATATCATATACGTATGTGTATTGGTAGTCCGATTCGGTTCTAGTGTTATGGATCTGATAGATTCCATGAACCAAAGTTTGCTAAATGACACATGGAGATGCTTTATCATCTTACTCAATATCTATAATGTCATAGGGTAATCGATCCTCGGAGTTATAGATGAAAAAGGTATCCCACCAAATGTGAAGTGGGAGGACTCTAAGAAGATTCCCCAATAATACAATTCCCTAGTAGATATGAAATCAAAGACCATGGGAAATGCACCCAGTCCATGAGAATATATTCATTTTAAATTTTAGATAATGAGATTATTAGATCACTATAAAAATGTTCTATGTTTCAAGCACATGAAAGGATTCCCCAGAATGGTAAAATAATTATTCCTAAGAAAATATTGTCCTTAATTGGTATAAGATAGATATTAAATGTGGGGTCATAAATTTAAAAAACAAAATACATTCATTAACATAATTAATTTGGGTTTTAGAGACAATATAAAGAAATTGTCTTCTTCTAGTTCACAACTCATTCAACAGGGTTTGGTTAATCTCATTTTTTATGGATGCCAATCACGGTACATGATAACATATTTTATTTTTAGTTACCATGTTTACAAATAATCAGCACTACATAATTAAAATTTATAATAGAAAATCACCTTCCATTTTTAGTTCCCATTTTAGGTGTTCTCAAGATGGATGGATGTTTATTTTCATGCATACATTATTGACAATGAAGCTAACATCTCTAAATTTATATTTTATCCCTTTATAAATGTTGTCTCTAGAATATATTCTTTGTACTTGACATATGTATCAACATAAAATGTTTTCATATTATCCACTACCTATAAAGATCCTCATACCATAAAAATATTTATCAATGGAATAAAAACTTCAAAAATCTACATGTATATGATTTCACCAACATACTTTATCTCGGAAACATGAGGGGATGTAAAGATTATCAATGAGTATTATAACCATATAGTTTCACATGAATTTTTAGGTTCTTGATATAGATGGATGTGTTAACACTAACTAAAGTTTGGTTAAAGAATCACCAGATGGCGATAACATATCTCTTGGTGATGATGGATCATGAAGCTACCCTAATTAAAATTAAAGTTGAATCTTTTAGTGAATCTATTAGGTTGGACCCTATATTTACCAAATCCAAGTTCATTAATGAACAATGATTTCTAGTGGTTTTTTCTCATGATTTAAAGATTCAGTGAATCTAGTATGGGTTTGTTGAAATAAATAGATCACCAAAAAAGGATAGTGAGAATGCCCCATATTCTCTAATGCATCCATGAATAGAAGATACACAATGAATCGGAGTGAAGGTTTCTATATAACCTAAGGCTAGGTTGAGATGTTTCATTCGACACCAATAAAAATATATATTCCCTTGTTTTCTAATCTATAAAGGAGGTGTAGAGGCCTTGAAATAAACTCATATTAAAGAATCTTATGTATTAGCCATGGTTATTTGTAGAGTCCTCAGACTTTTTTTTTTGTGAGGGTAATTTTATTTTGATGAATGGAAAATATAATTATATTATTTTATTAGCGATCCTCCATGATGGTGTTAAAATTATTAATCTCTAGTATATACCGAAATCACAAAATTTCAATCATGGTACTAGCCCAATAGGGGTAGTAAAATGTATCCAAGAGTTTTAGATGATTATTTATGATATGAAGAGTGAGATACCCACCATAAGTAATCTTTTGTATATAATATATTGGGTTACATCAAATGGGGTACTAAAATAATATTTTAATGATTTGGGGGAATATTTCTTCCAAGAAGATAAAATTTTTATGACATAATAAATATTTTTTATGTGAAACTTATCTGGAATTTATAATGTTGGAGATGGGGTAACATCCAATGAAATATACATGGTATATTGTTGTTTTAAGTGTCATTGGAATGAATATATAGTCTCCATTATTGATAATGGAATTGTATTTGGGAAAAAGAAACCATTAGTGTGAGATGAAGGGTAGAGTTTCTTATTTTCTACATCCAATATGAGTGTTTTCTGAGGCATGAACTATTTTTTTGTCATATGAAGTTAAACATAAATGGATATTGAATTCATTGGATAATAACATATTTCAATTTGTTTTTTCAAATCCACCGTGGATTTGTTTTTCTCAAACATGTGAACCTTCCAATACCAATTTTAGGAATTTATCACCCTTAGGATCTCTATATATTTCTTCTAATATGGGATCAAGAGTGAGTATATAGGTCAGCAAGAAGGGTACCTTATCTGAATATAAGGTCACTATTTAAAATTCCATATACATGGTAGGGAAAAGACATGTATTTACAATTGAACCTTCTCAGGAGAAAGAGATGATTCAGTTATGGAATCCCAACATGATTGTGATGCCATTCAATAATTGTGGAGTACTATGCTTATAGTAGGGACCATTACACATCTATAGTCTCGTAGAACATCCAAAAACATATTTTTGAAACCAAGGTAGTTCTTTTCTAGAAATGGAGTATGGTTTTTGTTTGTTGTCAATCCTCAATGTTTTGATCAAGGAATTTCTATGAAAGGTGGTCCGACATTTGAGGCTGAAATAATTATTAAAGATTCAATAGTTTCCAAATGTTTTCCAATTTTTTGTGCCTCAAAATTAGTAGTTTGTTTTTTAAAAAGGAAGTAATTATAAATAGTAAGAACAAGATCCAAAATATTGAAGGAATTTGGAAAATAAAGGGAATTGTATAGCACGAGTCACGAACTAAACACCATGTACTGGGAACAATTAATGGACAATGAAGGGCATTATGCAGGCAAGATGAAAATTGTTTTCAGAATAGAAAACTGTATGTGGACTGCAGAAGAGGAATACCTAATGGAGAGAAGGAGGTTTTTGGAATGTCATGTGGTTCATGAAAGGTAAATGGTTCCCGAGATGGCATATCATTTGTGAAAATGAGGTTGATATTTTGAGAAACCGTGAAGGGTTTCATTTGTAGAAATGACATAGTGATTTGTGCCACCATGGAGGGAGAATGGAGGTACATGGACCGCATAGGGAAATTTTTTCATGAGACATGAACGGTACACGGTGAAGGAAGTTATAAAATGAACATTTTGTAAATTTTAGTTTAGCATTTTTCTTAGATTTATTTTCCAATATAGGAATCACTAATATCTTCATTAGAACGTGTGTCTGAGATGAATAAAATATGAGAAGAATTCAGTGAATATTGTAACAGTTCACAAGAAAACAATCCCTCAAGGGAGAATAGGTTCATAAGGAGGATTCCTTAATAGGAGAAGTTGTCCATAGAGGGTAAATAGTTCACAAAAGAAGAAGTCTATATAAGGAGTTAGTATGTGTAGAAGAATCCATACATTGAGGAAGAACTATGTCTGTGGTGATCTTGCAGTGTGTAGAGGATGTTAGGTGGTATGAAAAGCAAGGTAATACGTAAAGGAAGGAATTACTTAAGAATATAAGAAAAGGAAATTTGTGAATGTGGTTTGAAAATGTGGCACATGGTAATTGATTTTATAGGTGGTAGGAGGAGGTGGTATGTGGACCACTCTAGTACACAGAAGTAGAATTCCAGTTTGAGAAGGACTAGTTTGGGGATGATCAATATAAGGAAAAATATAATTCATATATAGGGAAAACCGAGACTTCAATAGAGAATTTATCTATAGTGGAGGATGCATGATTTAACACTAACCCATTGAAGTGACAATTATGTCAATAACATGAGTTTAGATTCTTCTCAATGTAGTGAGAAAGGGGGAGTTAATAGAAGTGATCTGAGGGAAGTAGTTTACTATCCCTAAAACCTTGTAAAGGTAGTGTTCCTGGTACATAGTTACTATGCTAAAATTTTGTACTCCATAACTATTCAACATTAATGTATTTTGTTATGAACGAAAACCTATCAGTATTTTCTACTTAAATGTAGCCCTTAGTGGTGAACCGAGTATAATTATTGTGTCCTATCATTGCATGTGACTATTTTTCTCTACTCATTATCATCAGACAAGTTTAACAGGTTCATGACAATGTGGGAAGAATATCAATCTATTTAAAAGAAAATGTTGACACCCTGATTCACCCATCCACTCTTAGGGTGTTTTAGGGTCCTTCATGTGATATCCGAGTGAAAAGGTTTCTGGTGCTCAACCTACCCTTTCATTTCAATAATGGAGAATATAGTAAATGTTAGGGGAGTAACCCTCTATTATGGAAGCAACATTCAGATCTGGATGAATTTGATGAGAACATATATAATATCTATTGTAATGGAAGCCTTGTTTTCCACTTCACTAGTAATACCCATCACTGATCCGATTGGTATTTCTACGACTGTTACAAAAACGAAAATTCTTAATACAGATTCCAAAGCATATAATTCCCTCACTACAGATCTATCTAATTATATATATATATATATATATTTAAAAGTGATTATTTTTATGAAAAAGAAACTAATGTTGAAAAAACTATAGAACATATATGAAAGTGACAAAAATGTGAAGAAAAGAAAACTCCAGGTTTTGAATAAAAAGATTGATGACCGGAAAATTGCATCTAGATGAAAATGCATATGTGTTTTTAATCAAATTACAAGAAGTTTTTAGATAAATATGATTACTTAGTGAAGAAATAAAATAAATTGATATTGTAAGGAAAGGATTAAGAATAATTATACCTCTTTACAATGAAAAGAAATTACCGCATGGGTAATGGGATCTCTTTAAACATTATTTGGATTATATATTGAGTAGTATGGTGGCTTATGAAATGATATTAAAACCTAAAGATGCATCTACTCGTGTAATAAAGGAAATGGTATTCAATGCCATGGAAAAATGAGAAATTTCTAAAGATAGTTTTGATGAAGATAATGAAGAAAAAAAATTATTTCTCCCATTTCCAAGAAATTCAAGAAGAGAATAGAGGAATTGGAATTCAAGTTACCTCATTCTTGTTTTTGTTGTAGAAGAGTTGGGAACATTTTCTATCAGTGCCCAAGAATGTTCTAGTATGAAGAATGAGAAACTAGAGACATTTAGTAGCCATAGATAAAAGATTTCTAAAAATAAAGACTTCAAATATTGGAATAAATTATAGTTAAAGATTATTTTCTATGAAGAAGAAGATGATGGAAATTAATCATTTAAGGAATAAGAAGTAGAATTTATATTTGGAAACCATCGTTCCATGATGGCTAGAATTGAAAAAATAGAACCATTAAAAGATAACACTGGAGATAATCAATTGAACACAAATTCTGATCCCAATATGAAACAAAATAATTCATTTGGTAATCTTGAGAATCAATTTAATAGATGAAATTAGTAGAGAAAAATTGTGGAAGATTCAATAGAATATGTTGATCAACTAGAAGATGAAATTGAATGACTGGAACAATTTGTGAAAGTAAAGTCATCAATCCTTAAAAGCACTGAAAATGCAGTGGAACTAAAGCACATAATTGAAGAATAGGTAATGTTCATAAATTACCTAAATTCATGAATGGAAGATAATTCCAAAATTTTGGAAGGTCTATAAGAATAATTTGTTACTCTAAAGAGTAAACTCAAAAGTGAATCAATCTAAAAAAACTAAGAAGAAATATATATCAGAAAATTCTGAACAGTTGAGTTGTTGGAGGGAGCCAAGCATGGTTCTGATAGAGATGAAAATATTTTTAATGACCAAAAACCTTTGTGCATGTGTAAAAGTGGAATCATTTTTTATACTAAAACATCGAATGATAGAAATAAAATAAGTCAAAATAAAGGAATGCTGAAATATGGAAAGGTTAAAAAGTCACCTGAAGTGCTGTTGAAGAAATCCTTAATTCAAACTAAAAAGAAAATTGAAAACTATTCTCAGTAATCTTGTGATAAGAAGTAGTCAAACTACTATCCTAGTGAAATTGGCATGAGAAGGAATAAAATTTAAAAGACATTTCCACTTATGAAATTTAAATTCTATGGCTATTTGGGTTGTACAATGTAATACTATGAAGAGGAACATATATACATGAATAGGGAAGAAGTTGGAATTGAAAAAAGGAGAATGAATTAATATCCTAATTATTATAGAAGAAATTGTTTCAATATACATTTTTTTAGGGTTCTAAAATTTCCCATAAAGATGTTGATTGTAGGTAGAGGAATAACAACAACAATTTGTTTAGAACTTAGAGACAAGTCAATCCTCGTCAATAAGACATTATTGTTATTTTAAATAGGTTTCCTCATCTAGAAGAAGAGTATGAGTATGAAGAACCTATGTAAACAGAAAATATATTTTAAAACCCATCTTTATCCTTCAGTCAAACTAATATTTCCTGGAAGGAAAAGAAGAAATTTTTAAAATCAAACATTTCATAATTATCTTTTAAGGATATCAAGAATAGAAGTACTTGGATTATTGATAGTGTATTTACACTCCATATGATGGGAACTGAATATCAATTAATGAATATCAAGAAAAGGTTGATGGAATAGTGATATTCAGTAATGATGGTGATATGAAGATCAAATGTAGTGGAAGTACTAAACTGGATAATAAAAAGATGAAGAAGATTGAAGTTCTTTATGTGGATGGTTTACATCACAATATCTTGATTGTGAGTCAACTTTATAAATATGGACATACAGTAACTTTTAATCATAAATAATTTACTATCAAAGAAAATACAAGGAATTCACTCATGAAAGGATTTAGAATATATGGCATCTTATATCATGTTGATAGCAAATAGAAGATTTGTTACATTACAGTTGAAGAAGGGAAAAAATTATGGCACTGGAGGTTAGGTTACATAAATAAAAAATATATGGAAGAGATATCTACAATGAATATTTTTTTGGATATTCCAAACCTAAATCATGAATGGTAGATGACTTTTGGTGCTTGTATACGAGGAATGTAGGTATGTAGTTCATATCATCTAAAGAAGAAAAGAGCATCAAATCTTCTTAATCTAATTCATAGTAATGTATGTGGTCTAATAAATGTTGATGGAACATATAAAGGAATGTATTTAATTATTTTCATTTATTATTATAGTATAATGGCATGTGTTATTGTTATACATTGTAAATAACAAGTTCTTGATTGCATGAGAACTTGTTTCCGAATTGTTGAGAATGATACTGGACAGAATGTAAAAGTTTTTTTTGTTTGAAAATTAATGGAAATACCCAAAATTTGACATTGAAAATAACCTGAAGAATCACATAATACAACACGATGTGATTATTGTGAGAACTCCATAGAAAAATGGAGTTTTTGAGCATCGAAATCGCTAGGTGAATTATATGTCTAGAACTATACTGATTGAGATTCATATCTCTCGCCATTAATGGAATGAGGTTATTCAAGATGAATTTTATATACAAAACTAAATGTGGATTTATATTGGGGAATCTAAGACACCTAATGAGTTATGAAATAGAAGGAATCCCTATTTGAAGTATTTTCGTGGTTTTGGAAGTAAATTAATTATCTGAAACAAATAAAGAAATTAAATTAAGTATGGTGATGTTACTGTGGAAGGAATATTTCTTAGATAATCAATAACTAGTGAAACCTACAAATTTCTCATTAATCATCTTATAAAAATTGTGGAAATATGTGATGTGAATATCAAAGAATATAAAACCACAAATGCCTCAATAAATTGTTTTTATAATGTTATAAAAGATGAGGAAGAATGTGGAAATGGAATACATCTAAATATAGAAGTAGAGGAAGGCATGAAAAAAAATTAGGAATAAAATCATGATGTTGACTTAGAAGAACAATTTGAAGTTGATACCATAGATAGAGAAAATTCATTTAAACCTCATAAAAGAAAATTAAGAGCATAAATTGATCAATCAAATATCGTTGGTGATTGGACAGCTCCCCTGAAAAGATGGAAAATAAGGACTAATGCACAATCTACATTCCTATCAGTTGTGGAAGCATCCTCATTTGAAGAATATACAATGGATGAATAATGGGTTAGATCCATGAATGAAGTGTTGGATCAGATTGATAAGAACCAAACAAGGGATCTAGTAAAAAGACTTGAAACACACAATGTGAATGGTACAAAGTGTATTTTTAAAAATAAACTTGATAAACAAGAAATTGTGACCATAAATAAGGAATAGATGGTCTGTAAAATCTATTCATATATTTTATGTGTTGATGTTGAAGAAAATATTTCTCTTGTGGCTAGACTGGAGTCAATACGATTGTTTCCTTACATGGTAGTTTTGAGAGTATACAACGTGTATCAAATGGATTTTAATACCACTTTCTAAAATAGAATTCTTGAAGAATAATTTTACATTTTAAAACTAGTAGGTTTTCTTCTTGGTGATGATGAAATGAAGGATTTCATATTAAAGAAGGCTCTCTATAGTCTGAAGCAGGCACCAAGAGAATGGTACTCTCAGTTGGATTCTTATCTATGAAAGATTGAATTTAAAAGAGGGGGAGTGTAACCTAATATCTATGTGAAGAATTCTCAAAAGACCAGTTCATGTTTCTAGTGTACAGAGATGATATTATATTTTGGGGAAGTAGGAAGGGACCAGTGGATGAATTTTCCAATCACATGAAATCATAATTTGAAATTTCTATGATTGGTGGATTCACATACTTCTTGGGGATGTAAGTGATTTAGGGGAAATACTACAATTCCATTTATAAAGAATATAATAAAAGCGTTTTTCTAAAGAAATTAAATATTTGTGAACCCACGATAAGGTCGACCTTAATTTCCTTTGGAACTAATCTTGGAAATCATGAGGATTATAATTCTATTGATTCCACTATGTAAAGGAGTATAATCAGAATCCTAATATACATAACTACAACATGGACAAATATTGTTTTTTTCAACATTATTAGCAGCCCTCTTTCAAAGTAATTGAATATAAGAACATATGGAAACCATGTAAGGAATCCTGAGGTTCATTCAAGGCACTCACAATTGTGTCATATAACTTTCTGTAGGAAGAGTTAGTAGACTATAAACATTTTATGATGCCTACTGGGTTGTATACTTTATTGACAGAAAGTCCACAAGTGGTGGAGCATTCTTTATTGGTAATAAATGTGTGGTATGATAGAGTAAGAAACAAGAAATTACTTCTCTTAGTAATACTGATGCCGAGTACATATCCTCTACAAATGCTTTCACTCGGCTACACTAGATGTAAAAAAAACTATATGATATTGGTTATGAGGTAAAATAGCCAATAGTGATTCACAATGATAATAAGAGTGTAATTGATATTATGAAGGATCATGTTTATTCTTATTGTACCAAATACATTGAAATAAAATATCACTTCATCATGGAAAAGGTGGAAAGAGGCATGAATAAAGTGGATCATGATTGAACTAATGATAAAGTGGTTGACATACTGAAAAAATCATTGTCAGCACATGTGTTTGAGAAGCATCAGTTGAACCTTGGTATTCAACCACCTGTCTATGAATGAGGAGGTTACAATGTCCCCACTTACTAGATGATTTAACTATTTTAATCTATTTATGAATGTGATGGAGGTTTATGGGGGAGATATGATCTAGGATGAGTGTCCATTTATCTTTAAAAGTAATGTTTGGATTCTTTGGGTTTATTATCAGTGAGGAAGAATGGAGAAATTCAATGATAATGTAATGTTTTTATAGATGGTTGCAGGAAGATGGAGTATAGAGAAAACAATTCAGAGTTATGATGAAACAGACAGATCTATTCTTGGACATCTGTAATCTTTCCAAGACACGAGAACCTAATTCATGCTCCTATTGTTTTATACACCCATATTTTTTCACATAGACTTATAGTGTTGGATGATTTTTTTATCGCGTATCAGGTTTTGATTTCATCTGTCCCATAATTGAATTTATCTAAAGATTGACAACAAATCCAAATGTGGATATTATTTCAACCAAGGTTGTTCTTTGTTGGAAATATAGTATGGTTTTTTTAGTCATTCCTTAGTGTAGTTATCAAGGAGTTTTCAAGAAAGGTGGTCTTCCTTTTGAGGTAGAAAGAAGTATTTAGGATGGTGCAGTTTCCCAATGTTTTAAAATAAATTGGGCCTCAAATTCTAGAGTTTGTTTTTTAAAATTAAGGATTTCTACATAGGAGTTAATGAGATGTATAATAGTGATGGAATTTGACAGTGAAAGGGAACCGCATATAATATTCCACGAACTGAGTTCCATATATCAGGAATAGTTCTCCGATGAAAAATGTTGCTATGCAAAATGGACAAAAAATGGTTTTCATAATGGAAAATAGTATATAGACATCTGAGTAGTAATGGTTTATGGAGGAAAAGAGGTTTATAGGATGGGTTGTGGTTTGTGGAAGGCATACAGTTCACGGGATGGTGTGTCATTTATGAAAATGAGGTTGAGTTTTGGGAAACCATGAAGGAAGTCATTTACGGAAACAAGTGAGTGATTTATTCCATAACTTAGGGAGAATGGAAGGTATGTAGACCACATCGGGAAAAAGGTTCACATGAGATGAATGGTATGTTTTAAAGGTGGTTCCACCTTGAATATTTGGTAAATTTTTGGTTTTTTGGGTTTTTTCGGATCTATTATGTTAGATAATGAACACTAATACCTTGATTATAATGCATGACTCGGATTAATAAAACCCAATAGGAATTCCTTAAAGACTAGGAGGGTTTGTAGTAAAACAATCATGAATGGGATAAGAGGTTCATGAAAAGGATTCCTCTAGGGGAGAAGTTATCCATGGAGGAGAAATAGTTCACAGAAGAAGTTTGCTGAAGGAGTTATTACATGGAGCAGAATTTGTATGCAGAGGAACAACTTAGTCCATGGTGCTCTTATAGTATGAAGAGGAAGTGTTGAGGTACGCAAAGCAAGGAAGTACAGAAAGTAAGGAAGTATGTGAGAGTAGAAGCAAAGGATGTTCACGAACGTGGTCTGAAAAGGTAGTATGCGGTTGTGGATTGCAGATGTGATACATGAAGGTGGTACATAGATCACTCCAGTATACAAAGGAAGAAGTACCATTTGTGGAGTAAAATTTTGGTAATGAATAGAATATGGAAAAACAGATTTCATCTATAGGGGAAAACATGAATTCAATAAAACATCTATCTATAGTAGAGGAAGCATGATTTAATTCTAAACCATCGAAGTGACATCCAAGTTGATAAACTGAGGTCAAATTCATCCGAATGTAGTGAAAAAGGGGGATTTAACGGATTTGATCTAGGGGACGCAATGTGCAATCCCAAAAACATAATAAAGGCAATGCTCTTGGAACAAAAATACTGTGCTAAACTTTTCTACACCACAACTAGTGAAGATTAGTGGATTTTGGTATGACCGACAATATTTTGGCATATGATCCATGGTTTTATCCCTTTCTAATGAACAATATAAAATTGACATGTCTTCACATAACGTGTGATTATTTGTTTTCTTAGTTTTCTCATCAGACAGGTTTAATAGGTTCCTACCAATGTGGGAACAAGATCCATCAGTTTAAAAAAAATGTTGACTCCCTAATTCACCCCTCCCCTCTCAAGGTATTCCAGGGTCGTTCACATCCTAGTGTCTATAGATGAAACAAAATATTTATTATCCATGAAGGATCTTGATTTTAATTAGGTTCATTTTATGTGGAGATCATATATTTCCCTAATCATTCCACCATATTTGAAGGAGTTGTCTAAGTATCACATCTTCTTTATGAAAACCCTGATACTCATCCATGTTTTTTTCACCATATAGTTTCCCTAACTGACAATATTAATAAATTAACTAGTACATAGTATGATCAAGTCTCTGTGGATGGTATATTTATGATAAGGACTGATAATATTTCTATATTGGCCACAACCATGATAATTTCTACAATTAAATTTCCTATTATCCTAAATGAATAAACACCGAATGAGGGGAATAATTATTTGGTTTTACCTACTATGTTGAAAATATCCATATATTCCTACACAAAAAAACAAGGGGTGATTATAAATGTAATCTTCTATTAACCTTGGAATTCAGTGACAAAAATGAATCTTTTTGTATCATTTGTAGTTCCATTATGATAAGGAATAATTCCATCAATGTATGTAATTTATTTCACATCTCAATAGTCAGAGCACATGAATGTTGAATCTATCCTCGTATAGTGTGGAAGTTTCTATCTATACCTTTTGTATAATTATTTCATCCCTGCATATGTCCATCATTTTGATTGTGATACTGATTTGGATAAAGGTTCATTTAAATTTAATGGGACTACACATCAATATTCTTGATAAAGCATATTGAATCTAATTTTTGGAACACCTATAATTTATTTATGTGGGATGATAAAATGACTATAAAATTAAAATTTCTATTTTGGAATTAATGTTTTCCATTATCAATAAATTCATTTTAAATTAAATTTTATTCTTGAGGGATGAGACAGAGAAGAGGGGGAACATACATCACTTCAAGAAGAGGAATAAAATGTGTGTTCCACCAGAAACCATGAAATGAATATTCAATGTGAATTCCACTATTTTGTAGTACATTTAGTTAAAATAAACCTAGATGAAGAAAATTTTAAAGACCTGGAAAATTCAATTGATTTTTTTTAATTTTCATTGGGATTTTATTAGAGCGCAGTTTCTGACGGCACCTAATTCCGAGGCCCAGTGTGCCCAGAATCAATTTCTGAAGTTTAGCTCTGGTACGTTCAGTGAAAGAACGAGCGTGTTTAACTAACTTTTGAACCAGTGCTCAGAATCAAAATCCGAGGACACCGATGAAACCGCAGCGCCGGTAATTGCTTAAGAACACCTTTTCCGGAGTTGCGTTTTCTCGGGTGAGGTTATTAATTAAATGGGTTAACAAAAGAATAAAATAAAATATTGTGCTACAAATTTTATTTCTATTCTAAGTAGTTAAACCTATGATTGGTGGTTGTAGTGGGACCCACTAATATCCTAACTCCACTAGGTAGGATATTAGTGAAGTGGGGACCACACAAGCCCCACCCCTTCAAATAACTTTTTAACCTCACTCTCGTGCTTTTAATATGTAACTCACCCACACCCCGAATTAATGGTAAGTCAACCCTCAAAAATTAATTTGAATATTAAACGCTCCTCAATTAATTCAATTAATTGAATGAGATCTGTTTGATTTTCAAATTAATGGCTTGCATGTGTGTTAATAAAATAAGACAAGACTTATTTTTTTGGGGGTGTTTTTGTTGTGCGAATGAAATAGAGAGGACTCGTGCGCTCTTGAGGATTATCTTCTTCGTCCTTGAAGAACGCAAAGAACGCACCGTCACCGACGAAGAATGCTAGCCTCCAAAGAAGGAAGACAAATAACACTGATTCCTCAGAGATCGATGACGCGACACTGTGTACCACGGCACCGATGGTCCTCTTCTCCACGATGTCGTGTACCGCGATGCCGATGATCCTCTTTCCGCAACATCCCTTTTCCCGCGACAAACCTCTTTCAACGACTTCATCGAGGTAGGGGTTAACTTGATGTTCGTATAATTTTTCTTTTCCATTCTTCATCTTTATTTTATGGCCGCCTGTTATCGGATTAACGGGAGGAGGTCGGACCACACAAACACAGCTGACCATCCTCCCCCTTTGATTATGTGTTTTTCGCTGCACGAACAAAGGTAGCGTGGTGCAACGACATTGCACGAAAAAAAAGATGAACGGGCGAAGAAGCGCGGCACCGTCACGCAGCGCAGTTGAGGCCGAACAAAGCCACGATGCTGTTGCGCCACTCTGGAGAACCACGAAGGGTCCACGGCCAGAGTGGAGCCACGACGGAGGGGCGCGGCACTGACGCGCCGTACTGGTCGGACAAGGTTGCGGCTTAAAGCCACGGCGGTGCAAGGCGGGGCGGCCGGAACCACCAGCCGCCGGCACCTCGGAGGGGCGGGACCGTGGGGTCCCGCGGCGGCAGCACTGGCCAGCTGGACTGGGTCGGCCATTTCGAAAGGAAATACGGGGGTCGTAACCCCCAGATGGCAAGGGAGCGGCCCCACATGGGGTCGCGATTTCAATCAAGGGGGGCAGCCCCCCCCCCCGCCCCTTTCCGCTCTGCTCGGCCAGCGACTGAGCTGGCACACCGGGCCGTGCCGCCCAGGCCGGGCCAGGCCGCACCCTAATGGTCCGGACCCATAACCGGTTCGGGTCGACCCGGTCCGGGCCAACCCAGGGGGTCTTGGGCCGGGTCGGTCCGGGCCCAAAACCGCCTAAAACCGGACATGTTCCTTCTTTTTCCCATTTCATGGGCTATGGACCTCCGATCAATGCACTGTCAGTTGAGATGTGATCCTAGGATCGAGATGGTCGTTTTGGTATATTATACTCAAGGTTTCAAAGAACTTTGTGTATGTCCGGGTTGGTTCGAACACGAAACCAACCGGGCCCTCGGAGCAGAAACGCTTATAACTTGAGCACCGGACGTCCGATTGACGTGACATCGACTTTTTTGGATTCCTATTAGTGAGACAGACCTTTTGGCTTACTACGCTCGAGGTTTGGATTCATTTGGAGTGTGTTCGGGTTGATTTTTCTTTAAAAACCAATTGGGCCCCTAGAACGAAAAAGCCAATAACTCTTAGGCCGGGCGTCCGATTGACGCGCCGTCTGTCACGTTGAGTTCCTCTTGTCAAGACAGAACTTTGGGATACATAAAATCCAGACTACGTGTCAGTTGATGTATCGAACCCCTTGGCTCGTGGAGCGGACCCTCCCAGAATCGAGAATGCTATGTGCGGGAACCCTAGAGCTGGTTTCAACTGTGAAGACTGCACTGAAATCCTCCATGGGTTCAGCAGTGATGAAGACCATATTGAAATCCTCCGTGGGTTTGACGGTGATGAAGATGGCACTAAAATCCTCCGTGGGTTTGGAAGTGATGAAGACCGTACTGAAATCCTCCGTGGGTTCGACGGCGATGAAGACTGCACTGAAATCCTCTGTGGGTTCGGCAGTGATGAAGACTACACTGAAATCCTCAGTGGGTTCGGTAGCAATGAAGACTGAACTGAAATCCTCCGTGGGTTCGACGGCGATGACTCTGTTCTTGCTATCCTATGTGGGTCTGGCAGAGTAGCTGGTCTGTATCCTATGTGGGTCCGATAGCTTAGCTGGTTTAGTATCCTATGTGGGTCCCAGCTTAGATGAATCAATGGCTATATCTGAACATCTCTATCACCTTACGAAGAGGTATACCTATGTGAGATGAGTCTTGACTTTCAATCAATATCTTCGATATGATTGAGTTTCCTTCCTATGTAAATTGAGTTGTGTTATCCTGTGTGGATTGGGTTGTACTCTTATGTGGACGTGATCGAACTTGGGCTTGGATGGTGGAGCCGAACTGGAATTGTTGACTTAGGTATATGTATGGGAATATACCTATGTAGTGTTGGTTGTTACTTCATGATTGTATCTTTCCTTTGTGGATTATCCTTTGTGGATTCTGGGAGACCTTCGGGGGTCTCGGGGTCCCTACTGAGTAGCGTATACTCACCCCTGCACGGGCTATGCCCGCACTACGTTGTGTTGGATGTAGACGACGAACAACACTGATCATGGGTGAGGCTAGTGGAGCAGTCAGTACCTGGAGGTGGACCACTGGGCGGGATGTACACGGAGCAGACGACTAGACCCGAGCAGCTGAGGTGGCTATCTGTACCCACCGTTCAGGTGGGACTTCCAGTGGGCGGCTCGACGTTGATGCTTTACTTTCAGTTGCTGTACTTTCTTTCCAGATATACTTTACTTTTAGTTTGGGTTTGTATTTTGGCCAATTTACTTTCTACACTTACTTTTTTACCCAGTTTTACTTAGTGTTTACTTCTGTCGGCTTACTCTGTGGTGTTTGTTTACTTTATAAAGGCAATGCCTTCCCCTTTTTGTCGGGATTTACTCCTTGGTGGTAGTCGCCAGCCCCTGGCCTATGGAAGCCGGGCTTGGGGTAGTCACGACACGGGCCCTGAGGATGGGTCGTGACAAATTGGTATCAGAGGAGTTCGGTTCTACTACAGAACTCAGGACTCTGATCTTTCTTCTATGTGAAGCAATAGTGTTAAGGGTATTGAGTGTGGTTATCAATATAGGGAATCCAGTGTTGGTGCGGTGGCCGACATATCTGTACACTAGGACCCTGACCTCTGATTTCTGACTCAATGCACGAAAACATTGATTTCATGCGTTTTTCAAAAGTTTACTTTGTGATTAATTTTTGTCAGCTCACTAGACCGTGGCACACCTGTTTCTTTTTAGGATGTCCCCACGATGGCAGCTAGCTAGGGTTCCGAGTTTGTGCAATACGACAGCCCACCGAGCGACGAGGCCTCGGCACAGGGCCCTTTTTCAACGGAGGAACCGACGATACCACTACCCACTAAGCCACCGATGCCACCAGCCCCAGCCGCTGAGAGTGCATCTTGCCTTAGTGCACTGTATGAGTTTCAGTGTCACAGATCGCCCAGGTTCCACGGGGAGATGGACCCTCAGGCAGCCAAGGATTGGATGGAGGCTGTGGTTCGAGTTTTCAGGTTAGTGGGGACAAAATCTGACCACATGGTGATCCTTGCAGCAATCCACCTACACGCCACAGCAGACAGATGGTGGAGCTTGATTCCCCAGGTGCACGATGAGGCATCCCTCCTCTGGACGAATTTTGAGAGCCTCTTCCACTCGGATTTCATCCCATCCACCCTCCATGCGGTGCACATCCTCGAGCTACTATATCTACGGCAGGGCAGCATGACGGTGGCCCAGTACTCGGTGAGATTTACCGATATCTCGTGCTATTCGATAGACATGGTACGAGACCCATTCTTCCAGACCCGCACCTTCGAGCAGGGACTGAAGCATGAGATCAGGGCACCGATGATCTACCTCAACATTCTGAAATAGGCAGGAGTACTGGAGCGAGACCTTTTCATTGAGAGCTTTCGTACTGAGCCTACGCCAGCAGCGAGACCTACCGCAGGGTGGCACGTAGCAGAGTTGTCTAGAGCTGGCAGTCGACCGATGTCACAGGGGTCCAGGCGGACTGGACCATCAGGAAGTCGACCTCAAGACACTGGCTCAGAGGTGAGGGGCACACGGTGTAGAGCCAACCTTCTGAGGAGCAGACAGTGATACGCATACGGCGGGTAGTGCCACATGACTCGTGACTTCCCGACCCGCCTTGCAGAGGAGAAACAGATGGTTGAGGGGCCACCCAGTCAGAGGCAGAGGGTCGACCGTGGCGGTCTGCTGAGAGCAGGCGGACGAGGCAGGGGAGCTGGCCGAGCAGCAGGTGGTGGGCGACGCTTTGAGGCATTACCACCACCACCACCACTAGGAGGTCCACCCCGGCCACAGGGAGCTGGCGGGAAGTGATAGGATCAGCTTCAGGCAGCAGAGGCCTACGACCACGGAGTGCCAGAAATGATTTGAGGTACTGTCTATGTCTACTCCACCCTTTCTGCAGTTCTTATAGACACAGGAGAGAGTCATTATTTCATTCCCGCTACCCTTGTTCAGAGCTTGGAGATTCCGACAGAGCCGTTGGCTCGATCCTTATGGCTAGAGACTCCTACGGGATCAGACTCAACAATTACGCACTACTGTCGGTAGTGTGAGCTTACTCGAGGAGGCGAGAGCTTCGGCTGGGATCTTCTTGTAGCGGCGTCGATGCCTTACGATTCCATCTTGGGCATGGATTGGTTATCTACAGTCCATGCTTAGATCAAATGTATTAGGCGCTAGGTGCGGTGTATACACACTGACAGAAGCAGGTTCACCTCCACCGGCGAGAAGGGAGCCTTTGTAGCGCAGGATGGACTCACGCGGAGGAGAGGACAACCCATCACTCATCAGTTGGCTAGCCTCATCCTAGGACCAGTTGATGTGTAGAGTCTGAGTTTTCCTGTAGTGGTGGATCAGTATGAGGACAGTTTTACTGACGACATTTCAGGACTACCTCCTCACAGAGAGGTAGACTTTTATATTGAAATGTACCCTGGGATAGACCTGATATCCACTCCAGCATATCGGATGGCTCCCGCTGAGCTTTGAGAGCTACGGGTACAGCTGGAGGATTTGCAGGGAAAGTGATTTATCCGACCCAGTGTTTCACCCTGGGCTTCCCCGATATTGTTCACCAAGAAGGTGGACGGGAGCTTGAAACTGTGTGTCGACTATCATCTCCTGAACTAGGTGACTATGAGGAACAAGTATCCACTACCGAGGATTAACGACCTCTTTGATCAGCTCAAGGGAGCACCGTGTTTCTCAAAGATAAACCTTAGATCAGGCTATCATCAGCTCAGAGTTCGAGACGAAGACGTGTAGAAGACGACATTCAGATGTCAGTATGGACACTATGAGTTCATGGTTATGCCTTTCGGCATAACCAATGCTCTAGCAGTGTTCATGAGTCTCATGAACAGGTTCTTTCAGGCATACCTCAATCGATTTGTCGTGGTCTTCATTAAAGACATTTTGATATACTCGACCACTGAGGAGGAGCACGCCTACCACTTGCCGGTTTTACTGGACACACTCTGAGAGCACCAGCTTTGTGGAAAGCTCTCAAAGTGTCAGTTCTGGTTACGTGAGGTCCACTTCTTGGGAAACGTTATCTCTAAGGCGGGATTTGCTGTGGATCCTGTGAAGACTGAGGAAGTGCTAGCTTGGGAGCCACCCAGGAGCGTGACGGAGGTGCATAGTTTCTTGGGGCTAGCTGGGTACTACCCGAGGTTTGTGCAATACTTCTCCAGAGTTGCAGCACCACTATTAGCTTTGATGAAGAAGGGGAAACCATTAGTGTGGTCAGAAAAATGTCAGTAAAGCTTCCAGGAGCTGAGACAGAGATTGACCAACGCACCTATCTTGAGGCTACCAGAGGAGGGAGTAGGGTACGTAGTCTACTGCGATGCATCAGGGACCGGACTGAGATGTGTCCTGATGTATGAGCGGGCAGTGATCGCTTATGGATCATGTCAGTTGAGGCAGCATGAGTAGAACTACGCTACCCATGACCTGGAGTTAGTAGTAGTGGTCTTCGCTCAGAAGATGTGGCGACACTATCTGATGGGTGAGCGTTTTACAGTATTCTCTGACCACCAGAGTCTCAGGTACATCTTCTCAGAGAAGGACCTAAATCTGAGATAGTGGCGATGGCTTGAGTTCCTCCAGAACTATGACTATGAGATAGTCTATACTCCTGGAAAGGGGAACATAATAGACGATGCTCTCAGCTGGAAGACATGCATTCAGCTACTCGGGGAGGCGACAGTGTAGCTAGCTGCTTTGCAGATATCCTTTGTGGATTGAGATGGAGCAGACTTTATTCAGTCACTCACAATCACTCTTCCACTACTATAGCAAGTTAGAGAGGCACAACATGGGGACGCCGACTGTGAGACGCAACATGCACAGATATCCTCAGGACATGCACCTGATGGATTCTCTATAGAAGGAGAGCACGAAGTCCTTTTCAGAGGACGTACCATGGTACCATATGCTTTACAGGAAGAGGTGCTGAGGGAGTTTCACACTTCCACTTTAGCGGTACATCCAGGAGTGGCGAAGATGTACCTGGATCTCAGACGACAACAATGGTGGCCGGGTATGAAGAATGCTGTAACTGAGTTCGTTTCTCAATGCCTCACCTGTCAGCAGGTGAAGGTAGATCACCAGGTACTATCAGGCTTGGTACAACCCTTGGAGGTCCCAGAGTGGAAGTGGGATGGGATATCTATGGATTTCGTGACTATACTTCCACGCATTTCCAGAGGCCATGACTCCATTTGGGGAATTGTCGACCGACTCACCAATTCAGCCCACTTCTTACCCATCAAAGAACAGGGCTCAGTGGAGATCTTGGGATGCCTCTATGTTCAGGAGATCGTACGGCTCCATGGTGTTCCATCATCTATCATCTCCGATCGAGATTCTCACTTTACTTCCCGGCTTTGGAAGGGGTTGCAGAAGGCATTCAGGACGCATCTACGTCTGAGAACTGCCTTTCAACCTCAGACGGATGGTCAGATGGAGAAGACCATTTAGACTCTCAAGGACATGCTCCATGCATGTGTCATAGACTTTGGTCATAGATGGGAGGACCACCTACCCTTGGTGGAGTTCGCGTACAACAATAGCTACCACTCCACCATCGGGATGGCACCATACGAGGCATTGTACGACCGACCATGCAGATCACCTCTGTGCTGGAAAGACCCTAAGGAGTCAGCACTTGTGGGACCAGAGATGGTCAGGCCATGACAGAGAAGGTCCATGTCATCCAGGAGCGGATGAGGATAGCTCAGAGCTATCAGAAGTCATATGCTGACAGGATGCAGAGGCCACTAGAGTTCAAGGATGGCGACCACATTTTCTTACGGGTCTCACCTCGATGTGGATTAAGGATATTCGGTGGGGGCGACAAGTTGTCTCCGCGCTTCATCAAACCTTTTCAGTTACTCAGAACGATAAGCGAGGTGGCTTATCACCAGGCTCTACCACCTCAGTTGCATCGGGTGCACGATGTCTTCCACGTATCTTAGCTGAGGAGATAAGTGCACGACCCGACACATATCATCGACCATGGGGAGCACGGAGGTCCGGGTGTAGATCGAGGATCGATAGGAGCGGGTCCTACATGGGTGGTCAATTCATCTAGTACGCATCAGATGGAAGCACAAGAACCTCCAAGAGAGCACTTGGGAGCGGGAGGCTCATATGCGTGCACAATACCCACTTTTGTTCCCCTAGTTTATGATGTATCTTTATGGGGATGTAAAGACCTGAGGTGGGAGTAATCTAAAGACCTGTAAAATTAAAGTGAATTTTTTTTCTTAACTTACTTTTAGATTTTACAAGAGCATAGTTTTTGACGGCACCTGATTCCGAGGCCCGGTGTGCCCAGAATCAATTTCCGATGTTTATCTTGGGTATGTTCAGTGAACAAACGAGTGGGTTTTCCTAAATTTTGAACTGGTTCTCAGAATCAAAATCCGAGGACACCGATGAAACTGCAGCGCTGGTAATTGCTTAAGAACACCTTTTCCGAAGTTGCGTTTTCTTGGGTGAGGTTATTAATAAAATGGGTTAACTAAAGAATAAAATCAAATATTGTGCTACAAATTTTATTTCTATTCTAAGTAGTTAAACCTATGCTAGGTGGTTGGAGTGGAACCCGCTAATATCCTAACTCCACTAGGTAGGATATTAGTGAAGTGGGGCCCACACGAGCCCCACCCCTTCAAATCCCGTTTTAACCTCCCTCTCGTGCTTTTAATATGTAACTCACCTGCACCCCGAATTAATGGCATGTCCACCCTCAAAAATTAATTTGAATATTAAACACTCCTCAATTAATTCAATTAATTGAATGAGATATGTTTGATTTTCAAATTAATGTATTGCGTGTGTGTTAACAAAATAAGACAAGACTTATTTTATTGGGGGCGTTTTTGTTGTGTGAAAGAAAAAGAGAGGACTCTTGAGCTCTTGAGGATTATCTTCTTCCCCCTTGAAGAATGCAAAGAACGCACCGTCACTGACGAAGAACACCGGCCTCCGATGAAGGACGACAAATAACTCTGATTCCTCAGAGATCAAAGACGCGACACCGTGTACCACGACGCCGATGGTCCTCTTCTCCACGACACCGTGTACAGCGACGCTGACGATCCTCCTTCAGCGACGTTCCTTTTCCCACGAGGAACCTCGTTCGATGACTTCATCGAGGTAGGGGTTATCTTGATGTTTGTAGATTTTTTGTAATGCCCCGACCCCAGCTACCCAGAGTCGGTGCATTACTTCGTAACATTGGCATGATCACAAGAAAGATCAAATCTCGAAAGATCGATTGGTTTAGTAGCCTTGGAAACACTAGATATATTTCATAAGTTTTTCATTACATCATAAAATGAAAAACTACTACAACAACATAATGTTTCCACCGTCCACACTATAATCCCCTCATAATATCCCTGAAGGTCATTCATAACTTACTTCTTCACATCCTGGGAAAAATAAAACATAGAAAATGGGTGAGCTCAAATGCCCAGTAAGGATAACAATATAGCGGAAACTTTCATAAATAAGAATAAACATTTAAGGCAATGTATAACTAAAACAAAAGCCTTTCAAACATGAACTTTCAACATGGTATGGCATAAATAAAATGAAATAATGCCATTTACTTATTCACATGTATATTCTACTAATCGAATAATCACATGCAAAAATCAATAACCACTTTCATAATGTTGGAATGCATAATGTCAAACGTTAATTTCATTGTCTAGGCCTCATCCCAAGACCTAGGGGTTACTTCTAACCGGAACCCAACCCGGAGTGCCTCTAATAACCGGACACCAACCCGGAGTGCCTCTAATAACCGGACACCAACCCGGAGTGCCTCTAATAACCGGACACCAACCCGGAGTGCCTCTAATAACCGGACACCAACCCGGAGTGCCTCTAATAACCGGACACCAACCCGGAGGGCATACTTTTACCAGTCCCTAACCTAGAGGGCTTACTTTAACCAGTCCCCAACCTGTAGGTCTTACTTTTACCGGTCCCCAACCCGGAACATACTTGTTTAGCACATTCATCTGAAGAAAAGATTGAAATATAACATAAACATTCGGATTAAAACTAGCATACGAAATGTCAATAGTTTCACCATAAACTATGAATGGTATAAAATATCACATCCACAGTCAAACATATCACAAAACCTTCAATACAATATAGAAGTTTTGTATCATAATAAATCAACTTCAAATAATCTTAAAATCCATCAAAGGATGTTGACGTAGATGAAATCAAAATTCTTTTTAAAGAAATATCTCCTTTTATTTTGAAATCATTTAAGATCCATATAAAATAAAACATTTTCTTTGAAAATATACTTATAAGCTTGTAAGGAAAGATTTGAAGATTTTATAACGGCGTAAAATAACCGCACCTGCCGTATAAGTTTAAAAAAACATTCTTACCTCAATTCTGTCGAAAAGGTTAAAAAGGACCTTATTTTGAAAACGACGGAAAGATTCCTTTATAAACCTCTTATAAAAAGTCAAACAAGGGTATAAATGACTTTAACCCATCTTCTTGTAAATAGTAAAAATGTTTTGAAATACATTTTTAAGAAACATGGATGTGGATGATAAAGATATCCCAGTAGATTATTACGTATAAACAACCTCGGATAATGAAGAGATTGTGAAATAACCCTTACCTTGTACTTTTCCTTGGTTGGGGTAGGTTAACCTCCTTTATAATAGTGAAATAATTGTTACTAAATTATACAAGAATCATATACATTAATATGATATCATATATGATCTTTTAATATTGATTTGATAATAATATCTTAGTATTATCGCCGTTTCGGGTGTTAACTTACTCATTTTCTTTATATGTTTTGTTACATAAGTCATGTTTGTTGTATCTTATTCATATCCAGAATGATATCAAGCCCTTAAACATCATTTTTAAATCATTAAATGATAATTATACTTGAATGGATATGATGGAGGATGAATCCCATCGCGTTCGTGGAGACGGTAGTCCGTACGTACGCACGAACGCTACTTCCATTTAATTTTAATTTTAAAAGAATCGAATCCAAATGATACATAGGTATATTACTATTCCAGTATAATATAATACTTTATATATGTTACTTAAGTTCATTAACACCATCCTTTATACGTTCCATGTGTGGTATGAACGAGTCATATCATTTTAAGGGGGCGGTAGTCCGCACTTCCTCAAATGAAATTATCGTATGTATATACAACATGAAACGAATAATGGTATGAAATAAAATGGAATTACAGAATATATATCATTAATATCATATTTAATTACAGTGCCATCATAATGGCCACCATGAGAGGCGGTAAGATGTATTTGAACAATCATCGTTTCGTGAGGCGTTAGTTTGCCATCCACAGAAACATTATGTTAATCATCCATTAGATGGAGTTGTGTGTATGTTTAGTTTGAATCCTTATTATAACAACATCCTAGTATATTGAGGATACTGGTGTTGTTACAAAAGAAAGGAAATAAAAAGATTTTGGGGGTTGAAGAAGCAAAATAAATGAAAATAATTTAAGAGAAATCGTTACCTTTAATTTAGGTAACTCACTTTGGTTGGAACCAAAGGACTTCTTGAAATGATTTCTGCCTAAGGGGAAGCTTAAAAGAGGAGGAGAGGGATGTGGGGAGATTAGTTGGGCAGAGTTTGGACGAGCCAAGTGGCTTGAGAGGTGTGAGGAATGAGTAGAAGTGGTCTCCTTTTATAAGGAAGAGGAGGGGCTCTTTAGGAAAGAGTGAAAGTATTACTTTATAATATAATTATATTCGGTTTATAATGGTCCAAAAATCATTGAGGTCGAAGATAAGATGACTCATATTCTAAATAACATCAACCAATAAGAATTGGACAGGTTTTAGATAATATTTTAATCATTATAATATTATTTATTTCAATGATTTATTAATGAGGTAAACATTGCATCATTATTGTGTCATTAATAATATAACTTATTTGATGTCTAAAAATTATAAATAAAATATCATCATGTAGGAAATCTTTTTAGCTTTCTAATGAATATTTATAATCGAAAATCCAACATGTATAACCCTATGTAAAAATTGTTCTTCTAAAAGATGTAAGCTTATGCCATTTTTATTTTTATTTTAACTTTATTAATATAAAGTGTCCCTACCACATACAAGTGGCTCCAAGGGGTCCCCAAATTGACCCAAGGATGCCTATGGTCGGGTATGTGTCCACCAATAAGGTTAGGACACGTTTTAGGGTAATTTTGTATTATTATAATATTATTTTTTTAACCCTTATTTACCGGATTTACCCTTTAACCATGGTAAATAAAATATTTACCACAGTAACTATTCAAAATGTCTAAAAATAAAAGTTACCTATTTACACAATTTGAACATCCTGATTCCAAATATGGAATCCATTTTCCTAAATTCAAAACACAGAAGTGGCAGAAATTAATTTAAAATTAATTCCCGCTGTCAAAACAAAAAGCGTGTTTTTAAGAGGTAATAACTATCAAAAGATTGACACTTGTTTATGTTCGGTTTAATTGTAAAATTATGTCCAATGACCAACATTATATTAAACGGTAAAAATATATTCTAAATATACTTTAAAACCACTCAAATTCATAATTTATCACTATTAATTATTTGGATTAAAAAAGTTGTTTTTAATTAAAATTTAGTAATTTTCACTATTCATCAAAATATGAATGTTATCCGAAATGTACCAAAATTTCACCTTAGGCTAAATTCGATATTCCGAATCCAAAAATGAAGTCCATTTTCAAATATAAAATATATATAATTTCAAAAAGTAGGTAATACTATTCATAATGGCTAGTTTGATTAGTTGTTGTGTGTGTTAAAACTCAAGGTTGCGTACAACACACGCTACTGTATTATTCACATAAAGCATACCGTGGAAGCTTGGGATGTATCATTTTAAATTTTTGATGTCCCCATTTAGTCAAAAAGTTTAATATATTGTATTTAAAAAGGGTTCACTATTAAAATTTGATAAAAGTGCAATACTGAAAATGAATTTGTTCTTGCATTATATCTAAGAAACTCATAATATTGCTTCTAAAATTATAAGGATTATATAAAGTTTAAAATTTTGTTAACACTATTCATAACCTCTTTTGAACAGCTTGTTTGGTAAGTCATGGTGCGATTGAACTTGTTGTTGCGTGTAGTGAAAGTTATTGAATTATTTTGAAGAAATAACACACTATGAAATCTTGGGGTGTTACATTCTCCCCTCCTTCAATAAATTGCGTCCTCGCAATTTGAAATTGTTCTTTGAAAATAAAAGGTTGAAAATAGAAAATATATTTGTGGGAAAACCCACATCGGAAATTGGGTTACTAAAATTTAGTCTTAATATGAGGAAAAGAGAAATGAAAGGGTCACCACCAAATTATGATCTCGATTAGGAGAACATTGGTGGCAATTAGAGACATATAATTGGAGGAAAAACGTAAATATTTATAGGTAGTGATTGAGGTCATCAATCACAAACAAGTGTAAAATTGAGGTCCTTAAACTCATCAATCTATGATGATTTGAAATACCATCGGTTCAACAAAACATAGGGTATTGGGATAACACATTTTTGACGTTTCAAAATATCTTAGTTGAAATCCCACATCGAAAAATGAATTAATGAGGCCTTTATTTAAAATAAAGAGTGAAAATTATGAAGATTACCGAAAATAACACATACTAGGGTTCCATGTAGGAAAATATGGATATGGAGGAGAAATCTAACCATCAATTATCTGATGGAGAGTGGTAGAGAACATGGCTATGAAAAGGCCAACAATCCCAAAGCCATAAATTAGTGATGATTTAAGGTACCATCTAGGACAACATTTTTGTTCTAAGTTCCTTTTATTAATGTTGAGGAATTTATTTATGAGTTTGTCTAAGATCATAAGGAGATATACTTACTTTATAATTAGAGTTTTATCTATTAATAAATTTTCTACCACAAACTCATCTTTCGAAAAAAAAAAATTTATACAGGGTTCCAAAATAAATGAATTTATAATTCATCTACCAGATCTTTTAATAAAAACTAAATTATTTAATCCAGGACATCTCGTGGGCCAGTGGTAGGTGATACACCCTTGTCGCCCTTCAGTTGCGGGTTCAAGTATCGCATCCTTGCCGGACGCGATGGGTTACCGCCCGACCTCCGGGTTGTCCTTTTATGGAAATCCAAAATAATACAAACTAGAACTATCCAAAATACTTCGGTCCAAACTCATAGTCCAAAATTTATAAGGAAGGTGAACATAATATAGATCCTTTTTACCCCGTAATAGCATATGAATACCTTCATAATGTATTACCATATTCCTTATTGATTACATTCATGCTCACTTATTCCATATAGAATGCTGGATATACTTCATTAATCCAAAAATGTTTTAAACCCCAACAATGATGGAATATACAAATCATTAATCAGTTCCAAGGTAGTCAAGAATATCCAATATAATTTATCCAAAACAATCACATATTATTCTAAAGTCACTACCTCAGTATCAGAACTATATTATGATTTATCATTCTCTCAACCATATATTTTCCAAAAATTTATCCTGCTATTGAGTCACTTTTCTTTGTTCCACACAATCTCAAGTCCTTAATGAAATAGTACTGCAGTACAATCCTTATATACTCCATAATTATTATAACAAGTACATTGGTGATACAACACTCAATTGACGTAATCAACATAAGAACTCTAATCATTCCTCTTCATCTGTGGTAGTATCATAACTTGATTATTATCCAATAGCATCATTTGCGTCATAGTCTGATGACTGGGACATAGGTTCGCGTAGTGTCCAAACTCCTTGCAAATGAAGCATTGTACATTTGAAACCATTTTCTTACCCTTGCAGTCACGTACTTTGTGCCCTTTTCCTCCACACTTATAACAAACTCCCATTCCTTTCAGGCAAGTTCCAGGGTGTTTCTTTCCACATTTACCACATATGGGAAAATTCTTCTTTTCCCTCTTCCCTTTATCCATCTTTCTCTCTTCTATCCTTTTCTTCTCTTGCTTCCCTTCAAATCCATAGGACTCAGTAAACTCTTTACTTATCTTATCAACACATGATATTATTTCTTCATATGATGATAATACATGGGAGACTATTTCTCTTATAAATTCTAGCTTAAGACCAGGAAGGATATGATCCTTCCTTCTCTTTGGATCATGTGCATTTCTGGAGGTCGCATTCCTTCTACTGGGCGCCATTTCTAAACAATGGAATACACTAGATTAGTTTATGAATCAAAATACATAATCCCATACTTATAAAACACTTAACATAAATTGAACTATTTATGGATATAATCCATAATCATAAAAATGTTTTCTTTGAGGAAGTATATACTCATAATCCCTTCAAAATGATTTGTAAAGAAAATGAGAGTTATCCTAAGCATATCCCCCGGGAGTATCGTAACCAAGAGTGCAGCAAGGCCCGTTGTCGTGCACCAGTTCCCGTTCGAGTCTAGCTCAAAGCGGTGTTTTCGGGTTTTACCCCTAGGTACATCTGTGCCAGAGCCGCCTCTACCTGCTCGTATCCAGACAGGGATGTATTGCTTGGAAAACTCACAAAATCTCTACAATACCAAAATTCTAGGAAGTTCTTCTATACTAATCCTCAAAGTTCATCTTAGGTCTACGTGCTCTAATCAGAGTTTATCTAAATCTAGCTTCCAAGGTTTGTACTAAACTTCTTCTGATACCAACTGTAACGCCCCGACCCCAGCTACCCAGAGTCGGTGCATTACTTCGTAACATTGGCATGATCACAAGAAAGATCAAATCTCGAAAGATCGATTGGTTTAGTAGCCTTGGAAACACTAGATATATTTCATAAGTTTTTCATTACATCATAAAATGAAAAACTACTACAACAACATAATGTTTCCACCGTTCACACTATAATCCCCTCATAATATCCCTGAAGGTCATTCATAACTTACTTCTTCACATCCTGGGAAAAATAAAACATAGAAAAGGGGTGAGCTCAAATGCCCAGTAAGGATAACAATATAGCGGAAACTTTCATAAATAAGAATAAACATTTAAGGCAATGTATAACTAAAACAAAAGCCTTTCAAACATGAACTTTCAACATGGTATGACATAAATAAAATGAAATAATGCCATTTACTTATTCACATGTATATTATACTAATCGAATAATCACATGCAAAAATCAATAACCACTTTCATAATGTTGGAATGCATAATGTCAAATGTTAATTTCATTGTCTAGGCCTCATCCCAAGACCTAGGGGTTACTTCTAACCGGAACCCAACCCGGAGTGCCTCTAATAACCGGACACCAACCCGGAGTGCCTCTAATAACCGGACACCAACCCGGAGTGCCTCTAATAACCGGACACCAACCCGGAGTGCCTCTAATAACCGGACACCAACCCGGAGTGCCTCTAATAACCGGACACCAACCCGGAGGGCATACTTTTACCAGTCCCTAACCTGGAGGGCTTACTTTAACCAGTCCCCAACCTGGAGGGCTTACTTTTACCGGTCCCCAACCCGGAACATACTTGTTTAGCACATTCATCTGAAGAAAAGTTTGAAATATAACATAAACATTCGGATTAAATCTAGCATACGAAATGTCAATAGTTTCACCATAAACTATGAATGGTATAAAATAGCACATCCACAGTCAAACATATCACAAAACCTTCAATACAATATAGAAGTTTTGTATCATAATAAATCAACTTCAAATAATCTTAAAATCCATCAAAGGATGTTGACGTAGATGAAATCAAAATTCTTTTTAAAGAAATATCTCCTTTTATTTTGAAATCATTTAAGATCCATATAAAATAAAACATTTTCTTTGAAAATATACTTATAAGCTTGTAAGGAAAGCTTTGAAGATTTTATAACGGCGTAAAATAACCGCACCTACCGTATAAGTTAAAAAAAACATTCTTACCTCAATTCTGTCGAAAAGGTTAAAAAGGACCTTGTTTTGAAAACGACGGAAAGATTCCTTTATAAACCTCTTATAAAAAGTCAAACAAGGGTATAAATGACTTTAACCCATATTCTTGTAAATAGTAAAAATGTTTTGAAATACATTTTTAAGAAACATGGATGTGGATGATAAAGATATCCCAGTAGATTATTACGTATAAACAACCTCGGATAATGAAGAGATTGTAAAATAACCCTTACCTTGTACTTTTCCTTGGTTGGGGTAGGTTAACCTCCTTTATAATAGTGAAATAATTGTTACTAAATTATACAAGAATCATATACATTAATATGATATCATATATGATCTTTTAATATTGATTTGATAATAATATCTTAGTATTATCGCCGTTTCGGGTGTTAACTTACTCATTTTCTTTATATGTTTTGTTACATAAGTCATGTTTGTTGTATCTTATTCATATCCAGAATGATATCAAGCCCTTAAACATCATTTTTAAATCATTAAATGATAATTATACTTGAATGGATATGATGGAGGATGAATCCCATCGCGTTCGTGGAGACGGTAGTCCGTACGTATGCACGAACGCTACTTCCATTTAATTTTTATTTTAAAAGAATCGAATCCAAATGATACATAGGTATATTACTATTCCAGTATAATATAATATTTTATATATGTTACTTATGTTCATTAACACCATCCTTTATACGTTCCATGTGTGGTATGAACGAGTCATATCATTTTAAGGGGGCGGTAGTCCGCACTTCCTCAAATGAAATTATCGTATGTATATACAACATGAAACGAATAATGGTATGAAATAAAATGGAATTACAGAATATATATCATTAATATCATATTTAATTACAGTGCCATCATAATGGCCACCATGAGAGGCGGTAAGATGTATTTGAACAATCATCGTTTCGTGAGGCGTTAGTTTGCCATCCACAGAAACATTATGTTCATCATCCATTAGATGGAGTTGTGTGTATGTGTAGTTTGAATCCTTCTTATAACAACATCCTAGTATATTGAGGATACTGGTGTTGTTACAAAAGAAAGGAAATAAAAAGAGTTTGGGGGTTGAAGAAGCAAAATAAATGAAAATAATTTAAGAGAAATCGTTACCTTTAATTTAGGTAACTCACTTTGGTTGGAACCAAAGGACTTCTTGAAATGATTTCTGCCTAAGGGGAAGCTTCAAGTAGGAGGAGAGGGATGTGGGGAGCTTAGTTGGGCAGAGTTTGGACGAGCCAAGTGGCTTGAGAGGTGTGAGGAATGAGTAGAAGTGGTCTCCTTTTATAAGGAAGAGGAGGGGCTCTTTAGGAAAGAGTGAAAGTATTACTTTATAATATAATTATATTCGGTTTATAATGGTCCAAAAATCATTGAGGTCGAAGATAAGATGACTCATATTCTAAATAACATCAACCAATAAGAATTGGACAGGTTTTAGATAATATTTTAATCATTATAATATTATTTATTTCAATGATTTATTAATGAGGTAAACATTGCATCATTATTGTGTCATTAATAATCTAACTTATTTGATGTCTAAAAATTATAAATAAAATATCATCATGTAGGAAATCTTTTTAGCTTGCTAATGAATATTTATAATCGAAAATCCAACATGTATAACCCTATGTAAAAATTGTTCTTCTAAAAGATGTAAGCTTATGCCATTTTTATTTTTATTTTAACTTTATTAATATAAAGTGTCCCTACCACATACAAGTGGCTCCAAGGGGTCCCCAAATTGACCCAAGGATGCCTATGGTCGGGTATGTGTCCACCAATAAGGTTAGGACACGTTTTAGGGTAATTTTGTATTATTATAATATTATTTTTTTAACCCTTATTTACCGGATTTACCCTTTAACCATGGTAAATAAAATATTTACCACAGTAACTATTCAAAATGTCTAAAAATAAAAGTTACCTATTTACACAATTTGAACATCCTGATTCCAAATATGGAATCCATTTTCCTAAATTCAAAACACAGAAGTGGCAGAAATTAATTTAAAATTAATTCCCGCTGTCAAAACAAAAAGCGTGTTTTTAAGAGGTAATAACTATCAAAAGATTGACACTTGTTTATGTTCGGTTTAATTGTAAAATTATGTCCAATGAACAACATTATATTAAACGGTAAAAATATATTCTAAATATACTTTAAAACCACTCAAATTCATAATTTATCGCTATTAATTATTTTGATTAAAAAAGTTGTTTTTAATTAAAATTTAGTAATTTTCACTATTCATCAAAATATGAATGTTATCCGAAATGTACCAAAATTTCACCTTAGGCTAAATTCGATATTACGAATCCAAAAATGAAGTCCATTTTCAAATATAAAATATATATAATTTCAAAAAGTAGGTAATACTATTGATAATGGCTAGTTTGATTAGTTGTTGTGTGTGTTAAAACTCAAGGTTGCGTACAACTCACGCTACTGTATTATTCACATAAAGCGTACCATGGAAGCTTGGGATGTTTCATTTTAAATTTTTGATGTCCCCATTTAGTCAAAAAGTTTAATATATTGTATTTAAAAAGGGTTCACTATTAAAATTTGATAAAAGTGCAATACTGAAAATGAATTTGTTCTTGCATTATATCTAAGAAACTCATAATATGGCTTCTAAAATTATAAGGATTATATAAAGTTTAAAATTTTGTTAACACTATTCATAACCTCTTTTGAACAGCTTGTTTGGTAAGTCATGGTACGATTGAACTTGTTGTTGCGTGTAGTGAAAGTTATTGAATTATTTTGAAGAAATAACACACTATGAAATCTTGGGGTGTTACATTTTTTCTTTTCCATTCTTCATCTTTATTTTATGGCCTCCTATTATCAAATTAATGGGAGGAGGTCGGACCGCACGAACACGACCAACCCTCCTCCCCCTTTGATGATGTCTTTGTCGCAGCACGAACAAAGGTAGCGCGGTGCAACAACACTACGAGGAAACAATGATGAATGGGCGAAGAAGTGCGGTGCTGTCGCGCCACGCCGTTGAGGTCGAACAAAGCCGCGCCGCCTTTACGCAATGCCGGAGAACCACGAAGGGGTCGCGGCCGGAGCGGGGCCACGACGGAGGGGCGCGACTCAAAGTCACGGCGGTGCAAGGTGGGGCATCCAGAACCACCGGCCACCGGCACCTCGGAGGGGCGGGACCGCGGGGTCCCGTGGTAGTATCACCGGCCGGATGGACCGGGCCGACCATTTCGGAAGGAAATATGGGGGTCATAACCCCCGGCTGGCAAGGGAGCGGCCCCACATGGGGCCACAGTTTCAATCAAGGGGGGCCGCCTCCCCCCCTTTCCGCTCGGCTCGGCCCGTGACCGGGTTGGCACACCGGGTCACGCTGGTTGGGCCGGGTTGCACCCACCAGTCCGAGTCATGCCCTAAAGGTCCAGACCCGGACCCGGCCCGGTTCAACCCGGTATGGGCCGACCCAGGGGGTCTCGGGCCGGGTCGGTCCGGGCCCTAAACCCCCTAAACCCGGCAGGTTCGTTCTTTTGACCATATCTTGGGATACGAACCTCCGATCGACATACCGTTAGTTGCGATGCGATCCTTGGATCAAGACGGTAGTTTTAGTATATTACACTCATGGTTTTAGAGAACTTTGGGTATAGCCGGGTTGGTTCGAACACGAAACCAACCGGGCCCTCGGAGCAAAAACACTTATAACTTGAGCACCTGACGTCCGATTTACGTGCCGTCGACTTTGATGGATTAGTCTTAGTGATACAGACCTTTTGGCTTACTCTGATCGAGGTTTGGATGTAGTTGGAGTGCGGTTGGGTTGGTTTTGACTTAAAAACCAACCAGGCCCCTGGAATGAAAAAGCCAATAACTCTTAGACCGGGCGACCGATTAACGCGCCTTCTATCACGTTGAGTTCCTCTTACCAAGACAGAACTTTGGGATACATCAACTCCATAATATGTGTCAGTTGATGTATCGAACCCCTTGTCTCATGGAGCGGATCCTACCGGAATCGAGACTGCTGTGTGCGGGAACCCTAGAGCTGGCTGCGACTGTGAAGACTGCACTGAAATCCTCCGCGGGTTCGGCAGTGATGAAGACCGTACTGAAATACTCAGTGGGTTCGACAATAATGAAGACTACACTGAACTTTTATGTGGGTTCGGCAGTGATGAATACTGTACTGAAATCATCCATGGGTTCGACGGTGATGATGACTGTACTGAAATTCTTCATGGGTTTGGCAGTGATGAAAACTGCACTAAAATCCTCCGTGGGTTCGGCAACAATAAAGACCGTACTAAAATCCTCCGTGGGTTCGATGGCGATGACTATGTTCTTTCTATCCTATGTTGGTCTGGCAGAGTAGCTTTTCTGTATCTTTTGTGGGTCCGATAGCTTAGCTGGTTTAATATCCTACGTGAGTCCTAGCTTCGATGAATCAGTGGCTATATCTGATCATCTCTATCACCTTACGAAGAGGTATACCTGTGTGAGCTGAGTCTTGAATTTCAATCAATATCTTCGATATGATTGACTTGCCTTCCTATGTGGATTGAGTTGTGTTATCCTGTGTGGATTGGGTTGTTCTTTTATGTGGACGTGATCGAACTTGGGCTCGGATGTTGGAGCCGAACTGGAATTGGTGGCTTAGGTATATGTATAGGAATATACCTAAGTAGTGTTGGTTGTTACTTCGCGATTCTATCTTTCCTTTGTGGATTATCCTTTGTGGATTCTGGAAGACCTTCGGGGGTCTCGGGGTCCCTACTGAGTAGCGTATACTCACCACTACACGGGCTATGCCCGCACTACATTGTGTTGGATGCTGACGACAGACATCGCTGATCGTGGTTGACGCAAGTGGAGTAGTCAGTACCTGGAGGTGGACCACTGGGTGGGACGTACACGGAGCAGACGACAGGACCCAAGGAGTTGAGGTGGCTATCTATACCAACCCTTCAGGTGGGACTTCCAGTGGATGACTCGACGTTGCTGCTTTACTTTTAGTTTCTGTACTTTCTTTCCAGTTGTACTTTATTTTCAGTTTGGGATTGTATTCTGTCCTATTTACTTTCCGCACTTACTTTTGTACCTAGTTTTACTTAGTGTTTACTTCTACTAGCTTACTCTATGGTGTTTTTTTACATTATAAAGGCAATGCCTTCCCCCTTTGGTTGGGATTTACGCCTTGGTGCTAGTCTCCAGCCCCTAGCCTATGAGAGGCCGGCTTGGTGTAGTCACGGTACGGGCCCTGAGGACGGGTCATAACAAAAATGATACCAACCATGAGATATCTAAAATCACACCAGAAGGTCCTAGAGGTAGCCCTGTCTGAGGGGAGAAGTGTGGCTTCTATAATAGAAGTCTTCGCCCTACAGTAGAGATCAATGATACTTAGAAAACCCAAAATTATAACAACTTTTATAGATCCTAGTGGTTATTGGTTAGAATTAGGATTCCAAATAGGTTATTTTTTTAAGAATAATTTATTGGAAGAAAGAATCAATTCTATGGATTCTCCTCTCATTCTTTTATGAGTGAATCTAAAAAACATTTTATTTTCTATTTTTTATCCTTCAACATCTGCTTCACCCTAATAATAGAATATGGAATACTAAAATTTAGTATAAAGATTACATTATTCCAAATTAATATTGAGTTAATGGTGAGTCATGTGATCTAATATTCCCAAATATTTGAGTCAATTAATTTCATCCTTTGTGGGGATCATGTAGGAGTATATATAGAAATACCATCAATGTAAAAAAGATTTTGCCCATTTAGATAAATTAGTTATTCCTTGGTGTGGACCACATAAGGGTATATAATGATATACTATCATCATAACACTATATTTTTACAATTTAATGAATTAATTATTTGAAATAATGTATCGTAGATGGGATTAGTAGAAATAACACCATAATAAAATTAGATTTAGTATTTTTAGATGAATGATTTTCTCCTGGGTATGGCCCATGGAAGGGTAGAGGTAGAAATATCATCACAATAACAATAATGATGGTACATTTGATAAATTATTTTACTTAGTCTGATTTTGACCAGGAAGGGAAATTTTAATATATGGATTATATTATTTAAAATGGTTCAAGTACCCTGAAGTGATTAATTTTATCATTTTATTTGGATCCTCAGGACAAATATTTTAAGGATAAATGCAATAAGGTGATACATATAAATTTTTCCTAGCCATAGGGGACCAAAAAGAACATATTGACTTTTTATAGGGTCATATTGTGGACTTGGGAAGCATTGATTGTATTTTTTATTTGGTTGACCTTTTTTGGATTTCATCCAATAAAGATTTGTGCCTTCTCAATTTAAAATACAATAACATTCCTTGATCATGTGATCTATATATCTATCTAGAATAGAATTTATTTTTACCCAAGTTACGATTTATGTATTTCAATAATAAAATAATTATTTTCATATTTCTTTGTGTAGTTTTATGTGAGAATAGTAGAATCATTATATAAAAAATTTAATGATAGATATCCTTGAACAATGGAATGGTGAGGTGGTATGTTTAGTTTAATGGGTGAGGAAAACCCAACATGAATGGATGTCCTAAAGCAATAAAAAATATAAATATATTCATTTATTTTAATATTTTAGTTCTTAGACCATGAACTATAAGGTTTTTATTTCATGTTGTTTTGAAAACTACTATAGGAAATCTTGTAACATGGGTGATATAGATCAAACAAGAATATGAAATTCCCAATGATGTTGAAATATAAAGCACAATTAACAAGAACAAATTGATCAAAAAATTCACAGTGACCATCAATCTCAACATTGGTTGACTTTAACTCTCTAATAGTGTTCCAAAGAAAGATTCAGTTATCCTAGGAGACATATTATATCTAGTGATTTCTGATGGAGATGGTAATTAATAGGTTATTCCTTCATTCTTACACAGACGAGCGTTCATCTTCATAAAAAATATCCAAGAAAATCTTGTAAAATAGTTTATGGCCATGAGGCTTGGATAATCATGTTATCTAAAATAAAGTAATGTAATGAGGACCATTTAAATGTTAATGATTTATATTTTCAATATATTTATTGAATATAGTAATAATGTGTATAGGTATTTCATTAAAGGTATCACATCCCCATGAATATTTGTATTATAATTTTTATATGCCATAAATAAGGAAATCTGAATTAGGGTGATGGGAAGGGACAAATCATCCATGGATGACCACTATCAATATTCAAATGAAGTGTTCCATTATAATAGTATAATATGATTCAAATAATATAGAATCACCCCCTTAAAAAACATATTACATTGGTAAATAATCAATATAAGGGGACCATATATATTTCAATATCATGGATTTTTATTAATAGTTACTTAGATGTTTCTTTTGGAATATAATTCACATGTTAATGATATCTAGGATTATTTTTAATGATTAAAAAAAATGAAAACAGGATTATGGAACCCTAAAGGTTACCCCATAGTGTATGGAACACATGATTAGGGCAGAGATGTATTATATGACACTACTCTAACATTTCACTAATCCAAAGTGTCTAATTTTTATTGATCTAATTTTTCTACAGACATATGATGGGACATATAATCATTATCCCTTTTCTATTTTTCAAAATAATATATAATTTCAAATATATTTGAGTGAGTGAATTAGAGAGTAAGATTTTCTTTTAATAGGCTTCCCATTATGTATTTTCTACCTAATATGTTTATTACTTATTTAACTATTGTTTTGTTTGACATCCCTCTCTTTTATTTCATAAACATTTCCTTACACTGTATAAAACAAGGGATATTTTAAAATTTAATTTAATGGAAATAAGGATCCTAATATATTAAAACATAAAACATTCTTATAAACAACATTAAGGGATTATCCATGATTTATACTATGTACTTTACTTACATATCATAACATGGGGATATACATCAAAGGAAAGGGTGCGAATAATTTCTAGTAAGGTAAAACAAGAAAAATTATTTACATGTGATCTTGAGAAATATTGATAAGAACATGAGGAATATCATAAAGTAATAAAGTAATAAAAAATAATAATATCATAAACTTCAATCATAACAAGAAAATTTATCTACCTAATTTAAATGAGACATTCATAAGCATATCCCCTAGGTTTCTCATCGAGGTATCGTAAAAATTACAATGGTTATTCACCATGATATCATTAAACAAGCAATATATAGAGATTACAGTCATTAACAAATGAATTGGAGAGATATAATAGAAAACAATTAATATGTCTTGATTAATGTGATCATCATTTATCATAATAAAAATTTCATAAATAACCCATAGAGGAGAAAATAATCTAATTTCATATCAAAATGAGGTCTTCTTAAAAAAAGTACTTAATGACAAGATCTCGATGTCATTATTAACTCGTAAAAAAAGAATAAAGGTTTAATTTAGGTTAATCCAAAATAAAAATATATAATTTTTAAATTTAATTTAAATCCCATATAATATAAATCAGTTTGTGAATTCACAATAAGAAATAAGTGAATTTCTTGAAAAAAAAGAGATAATTTTTTAGAATAAAATTCAGAAGTATAATTGGTATGAAACATTGTATTTGAAAATAGGAAAAATATATGGGATAAGGGTATAAAACTAATAAAACAATATTAATATAGTAAAATTATAATATAATATTTATATAATGGAATTTTTTGTAAATTTGAAAGATATACCACCTAAAAATTGAACTTTAAAGGAAAAGATAAGTTGATATTTCTATTACCTTGCAAAGTAGGTCCTCAAACTCGTGTATTGGGACCTTGGTTGATTAAGGACACCTTGAGAGGTAAAAATAATATATTTTAGTGGAGGAAGAATTAAGGGTGAATGAAAATGGAGAAATGTGTGGGTATTTATATCAATAGAGGAAGATTTGTTTATTAATTTCCATGGACACCTATGTAGTTGTAAGTTAAAAAATGTCATTTTTAATGGTATTTTACATTGGTATCATCCACCTAGGAAAAATATTATGTTATTTAATCCAAAACATTCCACAATAATTTAATATTATTTAGTTAGTCAAGGAATGATAATGTTCTCACAAAATAACATTTTTAATGTTATGTTTTCCATTTTTAATATTGGAAGGTAAATTATATATTTGAAAATTTATTATAATAAATCAAAATACTTCATATTAATTAAATAAGACATTTTATGTCTTTGATTTTGGTTAATTAGTTGTTAAATCATTATTACACAGTGATGATGTTTATAACATACCAAAAAACCCATAATGTATTTTTACTATTCATGAAAAACAAAAATATTTTATAAAATTCGCCTAAATTCACCATAACCTGATTTAAATATGAAAATTTCATATTATTTACATATTTTATCATAATAATTATATAAATATTAGATGTTTAACAATTTAAATACATAAATACTTATTAATTACAAATAATATTGGATAAAAATGCATTGTGAAATTTCATAGACTTTTAAAAAATATAATTATTTTCAAATTTGTATTTACATAGGAGTGTTTAAATCATAATATCTAATTAAAATAAACATTATTAATAATAAATTAGTTTATTATAATAATTATATATTTTCTGAAATGTACAACATCTATCCAAAAATCAATTTGTCAAATTCATCATATTTTTTAGGAAAAACTATTCTCAAAATAGAATTTATAGAATTATAGTTTTATTTACAAAAAAGGATTACACATTAAGTAACTATGTTCTTGACACAAAACCATTCTAACGACTGTATAATACCTATGTGTTATGAGTGTGATGGTGATAGATTCATGGGGAGGCATGACTAACATCCCTAGATTGGTTGTTTCCACTAACTTGAAATTTTCTCAAATGGAATTTCGTTCAAGATTAACATGTTAAAGATCATATTTGTATTCACTTAGAGAGAAGATAAGTGATACTACCTCACTAAATTTTTTTGAAAATTGGGATTCATACTCTATGATTCTACTGGTGGAGGCCATTGTTCCTCCCTTCTGAATTAATTATCTTTTCTCAAGATTTTACTTATAAAATATAATCTTAACATTAAAATTATTATCAAGATTATAGTTCCCATTGTTCATATTTTCCAACTGTCATAATGGACCAATGGTCATATAATGGTTAAATCATGATGGTAACATCTCTTTTTATATTAACTTCATCAAAAAAACATCGTTTTATGTGAAAAATATAACACACAATTTCTTAAAACCATTACCATTAAAAAAAGTTCAGGTCATTAAATTTAGGATCTATTGATCTGGTCTAATTATGGATGGATTTGATGGACTTCTATATTTTTCACAAATGTATTGATTTTGAGGTTATACAACAATGACCAATACGAAATACATATTATAAAACAGAATCTATGAAAAACAAGATTCTAATGGGGATTCCCGAGACACTATATATTGTCTTATAGAATATTCACATCATTTGTTATTATTATATGTGGAATTACAAGGTGAGAATAAAAAAACGAAATGTTTGATTAATAACTATGAATTTCATAATTTGTTTGGAACAGGAGTGATGACACTATAAATCAAAGATCAAGTTTAATTGATATGGAACATTGGTATGGAATGTGAATGAAATGAATGACCATTAACCACATTATAATGAAGGGTTTTATTACAATTATTTGAAGGAACACCAAAATTAGAGTATCATCATCCTTAGAATGAATATTCCACTGGTTAAGAGTCTATATCAAGGGGGTGCATATGCAGAGTAATTTTGGGGAATTTATACATATTTAATACAAATATTCCTTTAGTGTTGTCAATTATTTTACAAATTGGAATTAAAAGATTTTGGTGATCTAATAAAATACTATCAAAAAGTGTGATTGATGAAATTGGATGTTCTGGAAGGGTGATGGAGGCATTTTAGTATTAAGATTACCAATATCAGGTCATGATATCTTTAAATTTAATAAAAATGGATAGTGTATCATGGATAAGTATTTGATATATGAGTAAAATATTATTCTAAATCCTTGAGATAATGGTAGTCAAGCCATATTTAGTTTTGATATTATAGGGTAGTCCCTAAACAATGGGATACAATATTATGAAATGTATTATTGTTTATTGATTTATTCGGAGAATAATCATATACAGGGAACCCTTATATAGATCTAGTTATCATTTACTGTAATTGGGCCATATAAAAGGATTTTCTTGTTATTTTATGGTCATACATGTATGACTATAAAAATAATTCTTATACACATGTGACAAAGATAAAGATTCCATTTAGTTTATAGTCATATAATATTGACATAGAATACATGATGTTTAAGATCATATATGATGGACTAAATGTCAAATAATTTAAATTCATGTGATAAGGATAGAGATACTATTAATTTTATGTTCAACAGATGTCGAACTTTGTACTGGGGATCTATATAGATATTTTTAAATCAAAAAAGTTTATGGCTTTGTCATAGTGAAAAATTGGTGATCGGAAACCTGATATGATAGAGGGGTTTGGACACTAGGATAAAGTGTGGCTTTGATTTGGATTTATAGCCAAGATTAGAATAGAAAACTAAGGAATCACTATAGATATTTTTATGAAAACAATGAAGCTATATGTTGTTCTTAAAATTCATTATGTAATAGGTCATTATGAAGGATCGTTTAAAGAGAGAGTACTTTAACACTCATATGGGGGGGATTTTATTCCATTTCATTCTTGATCTTGGTTCGAAGAATAAACTTCATTGGAATCATAAAAATATATTTAAATCGTAATTATGATATATGGGTATCTTGTTCGGTATAATTTCTTTCCAGGACTTTGATATAAGATCCATGTTCCAGTACATATCATAAGGGAACATCAATATTCTAACATTTAGATATTATATTTTGTTTCATATTCCAATCAATATCATCCATGGGGAAGAATTTTTTATATTGGATCATGGATTATGAACTCCATGATAAAGGATCCTACATATATCTAACTCACACATAAGATAGGGTGTGTTTTATTAATATATTTTAGAGATGAATCTTTTCTGGGGAGGGGTCTATATAAATTCTGCTTATACATAGACCAAACAATTTCATCAAACCATACATAATTTCGGTGATATCAACTTTTCACAGATCACGGTCATGTATATGAATAAAGAATTAATTTTATTTATAATTGGAAAGAAATATCACAAGAAAGAGTAAAACACAAAAGTGGAATATATAATTTTTTGTTTGAATTTGTGGGTTCTGTTGGGAAAACAGATCCATGAATCAATATATATATATATATATTAAAAAAATAGGTTTCAAGACATAAATAGTTATAAAAGGGATAATATTAGCATTTATCTAGATTACACACATGGAATGGGTGTTTTCATTCATTGGTCAAGAAAATTGTGATGTTAGTGTAATCCAATATAGTTATAATAATTAAATCCCCTAGAAATATAGAGATCAACTCTTTCAAGATATATTTTTACATAGGGGGAGTGATTCATTAATTTAATTCATTATGGTTAGCCTATGATAAAGGATCTAGAAATAACTATTTATTATGAAGTAAATGGAACCAAGACACAGGTTGTTCTTGGATAAAAATTCCCTACAAAAATCAATGTTGTATACAATGAAAGGGGAGTTTTTTATTTTTAATTAATGGTTTCTACTATTAAAAATTTTATGATGCTAAGATGTTTAATGTGAGGAAAATAATAAAAAAGATGTAGTTTATATATTAATACCTTTTTCATATAAATATCTTCCATAGGTGTTATAACATTAATATCAATAGGCAATGTTGTATTTTCATCCAAGAACTCGTAAATAGAAATACAACTTATGTAGGGGGATTATAGGTTTAAAAGAAATCTACTATATTAATTTTAAGGTATTTTAGGATACGACATATGTAATTTTTAATCATTAATAATTTTTGTATTCTATATATTATAAATAATGTTATCTCCATAATATCTAAGAACACATGGTTCATACTTAGTGTGAGAAATAAGTGTCAATTGGTGGATCATGCATACTTCACTAGATAATGAAACATGTGAATTACGATCAAAATACATAAACATTCTATAGTTGAATTTTTATCATCGAGTAATATCATGTAACCATGATTCTCATTATGTTTTTTAGTATCATTTAGTGTGGTTGGAAACCATATACATTAACACCATATGGTGAGGATAATTTCATTCTTTTTTACATCATGTGACTAGGACGTTATACACTATAATTTATAATATTGAAGTAGGATCCTCGAAGGTGTGCCTTTTTTATATCCTATAATTAGGACTTGGACGAAAGTCTTTTACATCACAGGGTGAGGATTATATCATCTTTATTTTATATTCACATATCTTGGACATGTGTTGTGAAATTTAGAATTATATTGTAGGGACATTATCAATGTAGTTTAACATCATATGGTGAATTTTTTTTGAATATATTTATGTAATATAACTAAAAAAACATGAATAAATTCAAAATTTATACAAATTTATTTTGGATAATCTTTTCCTCGGTGGCTAGCATGATGCCCTCTCCATAAAATGTTTTCAGGAATGTATTGTCTCAATAATACTATATATTTTATGATGATTTTTATGTTCATAATGACCCATGTTGGTTTTTTAATAAGGTTTTATTATGTGATATTATAGGAAATTATGTTATATTTTTAGAGGAATTTAGCACTATGGGAATGATTTTAAAAGAACAGTTTTCATCCCAATGTTATGATAAAAAGTTAAAATTTTCTTATAGTATCGACCCTACATTATGCTAAATAGAATGCGATTGGATCGTTATCCTAGCTTTCAGAAACATGACACACTTATTGATCAACAACCCAACATTGTATTCAGTATTTACAATTTACAACACAATGTTCAAAAAAGAGACTAAGAAAACACATGATCTTGTCAAAACTGGTACTAAAATTATTAATAAAAAGAAATTGTATAAGAAGTCACTACAAGCGTGTTTTACAAACACGGGAGAAACAAATTAATCTCATGTCATCATCCACCAGAGAATCACAATACTCTAGGGATCTAGAAGACCATAGTGAACTTGTTTCTAATACCTCCCTTTTGGATAACATGTCTTCCACCTGATTGGATTCTCTATAAACATTTTGGAGAACCAAATGGAGATGATAAACCTGCTATGGCAATTCAATCCAATTTGGTATTAATTTCCATGGAACATTCTTGGGCCTCACCATGAAAGTCTTAACATCCATTTCAGAATCAGACTCCATCAATATTGTATTCAAATTGAATGTAATAACATATTTAATATCCTGAATTATCTCCCATAATTCAGCTTCATAAGAATTTACAATTCTGATGTAGTGATAAAAACAACCATTGAAAATACCATGATGGGTGCGAAAAATACCTCCCCAGCCCGAAGGCCCTAGCATGCCAGCTTCCGCACCATCCACATTGGCCATAATCCAAGAGTCGATTGGGGGAATAAATACAACATATTTAAGCATGAGTGGACATATGGCATGACCTACAACTCCAAGACACCAATGATTATTCAAATCAGAAATGCTATTGTGAATAGGACCAACCTATACCATTTTTATCACATAAACTTCCATATAAAGATATATTGTGCCAACATGAAGACAAGGTAGTTTATCATCAGAAAACATAGATATGGGTATCCATGTACATGAAATCATGACTTCGAATATCCCACACAAACTGCAAAGGTAAGAATTCAGGGCTATCAAAATGAGCCATTAACCCAGAAATTATCATCTGCATTTAATCTAGGGGTATATTTAGGCAATCCTTGAGTAGTCTTTACATCCAACAGTTGTCCTAGTAATTGATATCAAAATGTTTGATAACCAACCACTTATAACACCTCATAATTTCATTGAAAAACTGTTTGAGTGAGGACCATATAGATGACCAAAGATAGTCAAAATAGATATCCAATAGCCTACCCTTAAATATGCAAGATAAGAAATTGAGGATGGATCCTAAGTGGAAATTATCTTCAATGTGAATTTACCAAGGAGGCAATCATTAAATATTTTATGGTCTTTAATGAAAATAACCCTTCATTAAATGGGCTTGATTCATTTCCTCCATGATATAGTAATCAATCTTCATTCTTGTATAGAACCATTCCAAATATATTTCTCGATCATACATTGCAGCTCCATTAGTAAGCTTCTAAGCCACCTATAAATCAAGAAGGAATAAAAAAACATAAAAGTAATGAATGAGTTAATGAGGAAAACGATCCCAGTTTGAGATATGGATTTAATTTTCCATCTAGCCAATTTTTTAATAATTCCAATTCATATTCCTCTGAGATTATGACTTTTCACTTTTCCCAAAAAAAAGCGACACCCCAATATAATTCCAATCATAATTTTCTAGATGGGATCCATTAAAGATAGAAATAATATCATCATCATAAAGATGATGTGAGGGACTTGAATCACCTCTTCTAAACAAATTTTTTTATAGATTCCCATCTACTCAAGATCATTTATGCACCTACTAAGGTATTCCTTATCAAGGTAAAATAGTAGTCCAGAAAAGGATCCCCTTGCTGCACCCCATAGAGTAGGAGAAAAACCCTCCGGGAGATCCATTGATCCAAATGCACAACCTTTTATATTAATGAATCTTGTGTATCAATCTGATAATGGTGTCCAAGAAGTCATAACTCTTGATACTATTCAATAGAAAACTCCAATTTAGAGTGTCAAAGGCATTAGAAATGTCAATTTTAAGGGAAAATTTACCTTCATTCACCTATCTCTTCATCACAATGATGCCTTATGAGTCTGTGAACAAACAAATTTGTATGAATCTTCCAGGAACCAAAACATATTGATTAGGGATAATGTGGTCCTTAATAATGGATCCCATCTAGAATATTATGATTTTTTAATTACTTTTGTGGGAGTGTTCCCAATTTCAATTGATATAAAATATTAAATATCAACAACTCTCTCATTCCATTAAATTAATGAAAAAAAACTCGATTTGGGTCATAACGATAAAAAATATTGAGTGATAAAATCCTACACTTCATTAATTAATTCATATTGAATTATTTCCCAATAAAACCTATATAATTTGTTTGTAAAACCATATGAACCATCATAACTATCCATGTTGAGAGATAAGAGTTCTTTCCTAACATCCTCTTTGACAGGTGGTATAACCAAACAATGGTTCTGATTATCCTCAATGTATGGGGTAATGTTCCAAATGATTTCCAAGAATTACCCATCTTATTATCTACATAAATACCACAGAAGTAATCAACCACTACCATGGATATTTCATTCTAGGAAATATGAAAATGTATATCAATGATGATGACATTATTTTTAGCTTTATCTATCCATTCTCTATGCATATGTGAAAGAATTTTGTGTTCCTATCAGCCTCTTTAAGATATCTTGTATTCATACAATTCTAGTCCATTATTTCTTTAATAATAATTATGTCATAAATCCTAGAATGGGATTGAAATTCCACCCTATATGGAAAAATATGATTTTTATTAGTAGCTTGGACATTTTCAAGACATTGTTCAACCACTTTAATATCTTAATCAATCTTATAGATGGAATTTTTTCTCGACTCCTTTAGAAGTCTCTTAGTATTCTTCAATTTCTCAAAAAACTGCATGAAAGGGATTCCCATAGGCAAAATATTCCAAGCCTATAAAATTATATCCCTACATTAATGAATGTCAACCCATCCATTATTAAAGAGAATAGGGAGGGGAGTAGACCATGTCACATTATAGATCTCCAGTAAAAAAGGGTTATTGTTAGAATGATGTTTGGGAAGGGTGTATCCCATAATACAAAGAGAATTACTTCTATACACCATTTTAACAAAGCACCTATCTAGTTTACTATCTTTCTTCCCATTCAGTTTATACAGACTCTAGGTAAAATCATCCCCCATTATTTGAACCTCTACAAGATTACACTGGTCAATAAGAGAAGGAAACTCATTAATAGTAATTTAATTAAAAGTGGAACCTATATTTTCATCTGGAAAGAGAACCGTGTTAATGTAACCCATTATCATCGACTAGTGATCATTATTCTAATAATTTTCTTCAATATCCTTCCATAGATCCCTCCTCCTAATGTAAGAAGTGGAAGCATACACAAATGAAACCATTATAGTAAGATCATATATATTAACAGTAGTTGTTATAGTCTTTCCTTTTTGATAGAAAGTGGAAACATGGATGCTTTCATTCTTAAGAATCCACATGTGATCCATGTTGTAGTTGTGGAGATTTTGAGCCAAAAGGTGTAACTCATAGAAGCCAATTTGAAGAACCTCTAATTATCAAACAACATCATTAGTTCAGTAATCCCAATGAGCATTGGTTTATAGGCCATACTAAAATTCCTAAGGGACTTTAAAATTAGGGGATTCTCTATCTCTTAATATTTATAATAGAATATCTTAATTGTTTGAGGGATTTTCTATTTATCACCAACACTACATATTTTTCCATCGTTGGATGAACTTTTCCCTGGTTCCACTTGTATTTCTTTTTCTCATTCATTAAGAGAGTCACCAAAATTTAATCCTACACACATTCAGCTATTTTTAAAGTAGGTTGGTCATTACCACTCACATCATTATTATTAGTGGAGGCAAAAACTCTACATCATCAGACCACAACATTCTACATAATGGAGTGAAGGCATTTTTAGAGTGTAGAGTCTCATCATGTTTTCTCAAATCTATATTCTACATAGCAGATTTGGAATGGGGAAACAGTGAAAAGGAAACCTCCATGTTAGCGAGATCCTTATGCTGTAGTGGATGACTTCGAAGGATAGATTGCCTTACCTAGATGCCATCATGATTACCTATGTCCATACCTTTGGAAGAATATGAAGTTTCCATAGAGTCATCTACTTTAGTCACTCTAGGAAGAACCTATGCAGGGTCATGGTTCTCTATAATATAAACATCATCACAAGAGTATTAGGGACATCCTAGTCTATCCTGCATATCCTCCATTAATTTTTGAGGATCTGTATCATGTTTCATAGTTCTCCGAGTTATAAAATTCAAAGAATCATTAATGGGGACAATGGGCGGTGATTTTCCAACCTACATCCTACCATTCTATTGTTCAGCAGCACGATCAACAGGAGTGACCGCACCTTCAATAGGTATATCCCCATATGCACCAAGGTTTTTAACAACAAAATTTTCAAAGAAATAGTATTAGCGAGCTACAAGATTCTTCACCCATTTTGTGGCATTAGACTATCCTCCATTTCCCATTCACATGGTTTAGTCCCTTATAGTTCAGAGGGAGGTGACTCATAGTGCTCAAGAATAATGTTCACAGAGACATCATTCACTTTGACACTAGAATGTAGAGTTTGACCAACCTATTTTCTAGACCTCACACTAGTATCATTAGTAAGGGTATTGGACACCATATACACACATGAATTAGAAAATTTTTGAGAGCTCACATTGGTATAAAGTAAAGTAACCTCATCACACTTTTTCTTCCAGTAATTAGTGACATCATGATAGTTCAAATTTCAAAAGTCATATACTTTTTCCCTATTTCATTAAAAAAATTGATGACCAAAAACCAAGAAACACATGAAAAAATTGTTTTCCTTTTATAATGATTCGACCGAATAAGCTATCATCCCTTATAGTAAGAACTTCTTCCTCCATGAGGGTGGTAGTCATATCTACCTACAAAATAATACAGGCATAATTCCCATATTGGGGATTGTTGTTCTGTGTATCCAGCTGGATAGGAGTACCCACATAAGATGAAATATCCTAGATGATGTGCAGATTCTAGTAAAACCTGTTCAATTTGAGAATACAAATCCAATGTTGAGAAAAAGTATTCCTTACCATGTGAGGGTAAATTTATCTATCCCACTCATGAATTTGAAGGAACATGCTTCTAGAAGAGTGACCCAAAGTTCAATGCCTTCCTCTTACACTCATCAAAGGTGAATATAATGTGATAGTAACCACATACCATTGCTATCATATTCCAATCAATAAGGCCCCAAATCTCAACAATTCACTACATCAGATCATGGGATCTCGACACCCTCTCACCATTCTGTACAACTATCCTTGCAATAATGTATTGTCAACATAGATGAAACCATTCCTCTATAGACTCATGGTTAGCAGAGACATGCAAAATCCTTCCATATTTGATGATTATCCCTGGGGAGCAAGAACAAAAATATTAAAGGAAGAGTTTTTTTGACATGGCTATTTTTGAAAAGTTTTTCTTTCAGTCTAGAATCGGATCTGAAGAACTGCCTGTCAATTTCTTTATACTTTCTACAAGATGAAACGATTATTTGTGAACAACAAGCTCTACCAGAGGTAGAAGATATTAATTTTACACAACATTTGGCTTCTTTCTAGCATCATGATCCATGATATTAGGGATCTCCTCAATATCTCTAGGCACTTCGATATTCCATCTCCCTTTCCTTACATTCAGAAAAGTTCAATGTATTGTAATTCAATGTTATGTTCAGGATTTTATGCTGACAATGATGAATGTATGGATCATCTTCCATACATAAATTTTTATACCAACATTAAGTGCATATGAAATTATGGAAAAGAAACCCAAATATATGAAAAGTAACCCTACACTATGCAATGGAACCCTATGGTACATAAAATAAACCTACACTACACATCTCAATAGTACATTGTGTTCTCAATAGAGAAGTTCTTCAGGCTGTGTTTTCTATATGAGATTACTACAATGATCAAGTAAGAAATGGAGAGTGATTCAAGGATTGTTTTTATTGTTTCAATAAAGTGTTTTCAATGGACAAAATATATCATATTTCTAAGGGAAGTTACCACTCTCCATGTTAAGTGAAATTTTAATTTCTGCGACCAATCAGGCTATTCTTGTAGATCAAGAACACAGACTAAAGTCTTTATGTTCTATACAATCCTTCAGAATATCTCATAAAAAATACGTTTGATAAGAGATTCACATACAATAAAAAATTTATTTAAATTTATTTTATAGTACTAAAAAATTGAACAACTCTATTAAAGGACCACATTTTGGATATATACATGTTCTATCTTTTTCTATTGTAAGTTTGGGACTTCCCTATTTTGCTGCTATTTTTAAATTGAAGATTTATCTGCTACCTGGATCACTTCAAACTCATTCTCTCCTTAATGCTATTAATTATAAATAAGAATATCCATCTACTATCTATTGCATGCATATGTAATTGTGATGTTTAACATATTTTTCAAAAATAAATATAATTTGATTTATTTGAGTTTCAACTACTTGTACTCAGTTGTGTTGGAGTATTGGCTTCTTGATCTAAGCTATAGATAATCGGTTATCTATTATATAACTATGAAGCTTTCTAATTAGTATTGTTTGTAAGGTGTTAACTTCCCACACTTAGTTGGGGATTCCTGGTCTTGATATTAGAGGTCCATTTTAGAAATTTTTACCAAGATCATTGAGAGTGTGACTGGTGGAGTGGACTAGGGGATCTATAGACCCCAAAACACTATAAAAAGATGTGTTATTTCTGTTTATCTGCTGCATAGTTTCATATAAAAAACAACGCCACATATTCACTTAAATTATTGATGGTTTTTAATGTCAGAAATATGGATATTTTTGAAAAGACACTATTCACCCCCTCTTGTGTATTACTTTGTATATTCTAACCAAACAAATGTGACCATGGAATATGTTCTATTAGAGTAAACCTTATGAATTAAATAAGGAACTTCCCACATTAATTAGAGATTTTGAGACTTCATACCTGATATCATTGGTGTTTTTTGAACTCATACATGATCTCCTTAGAGAAAAGAATGAATGTTATCATTATTTTTGAAAAATCATGAAAATTGATTTTTAAGGACCACCAATTTAAGTAGATTGAAAAATATCATCTCATTGAGTAATTACAAATCATCCAACCGATTTTCAGACTATGAATATTTAGAACTCTGATTATAGATGGAAATTTAATTATTGGGTTATCAGACCTCATCTAGAAGGATTGACTATTTCCAATACATAAGATAATATAGGGTTTCTTCTATAGCTATATGAGTTATTTTGTGGTAGGCCCATAGAGAATGAAAACATTTATTAGGCTAGGATGTCTTGTTTTTATTCTCCATAATCTATAGTATATTATGTAGAGTATTATTGAATTACTTAATATGTAAATATACTATGTCATAGTATTGGGATAAGTGGTTGGATTGAATGATGTATTGCTAATATATCTTGTAAAACTAAGAAGAGCATTATTCATTGTCATTTTTCATCAATATTTTACGAGGGATAGGGAATCTTGTATAGATATTTGACTTAATATATTTTATAATATATTTTTATAAAATTCATTGAGGGATTTATCCACATCTCATTTATAGACAAAAATTATTGTAAGTATATACTTGATGTGCTTGTGTATTTCTACAGGATATATTCCTTTGAAATCAATTCTGAAAAAAGTACTGGTAAAGAATTTTTATTGGTGTGTGGAATGTATTGGGGTTTATGGAAGAAATTGGCATTCATATTTAATGTATCAAATAATATAGTGAATTCCAAAAAATCATGTTTCATGGATGGGTAGAAATGTTAAAGCCATCTGATCTGGTTGGAGTACTTAGTCTTGACTTTATGAGAACCACAAGCACCAACGTGGAATTATTCCTTAATAGTGAAGGTCTATCCCCCTTAAATATGTTAGGAGAAAAATAAATTAAAGAATTATTTATAAACTGATTTATGAGAATTAATTTAATCATAAAGGATGATGTTTTTGAACCCACACTCATATATTATCTTTCATTGCTCAGTCTGATGGTAGAGTCATTCTTAATAGAGAGGGTAATATTTTTGAAATCTATCCCATGGTAGTATAATTTAATGATTTTATCAGCATTCCATTTTCAAGAGCGATTTTGATCTCATTTATATGTTTTTCATTGCATAAAATGAATAGGGAAACCACCATATGATGTGTAATATGAGTCACTATTTTGTCGTGATTTCGATCTAGTAGGGTTGTGGTTCCATTGGACAACTCATCAATAAAATAATTTTGTGAGTTAAAAATATGAAATCAAGTTGAATTATAGGGTAATTGTTTTATATATACCCTCTTACATAATTTATAAGGGGAATTATTCCCTCATTCATAATGATATATTCACCACTAATTTGTTCGAATAGTAACTCCGAATCATCCTTAAAGCTTAATTAGGAATAAAGATCTATATATCCAATTCCATTCCTGCAATGAGAGATTGATACTTTTCTTCATTGTTGTTTTAGTATTAGGACAAAATGTTTGATCTCAGAAATCTATCTTTTCTTAAGTGAGGAGGATAATTACAAATCCAATTATGTTGAGTATTTAGGTTTCCATCCTTTTTCACAATAAATTTTTATAAGTTCCATCAAAATATGTATCCCATGTCATAGTAGTGTTATAAATGGAGAATATTTCATCATATATTAATTTTATATCAACTATAATATTTTACAAGGTATGATGTGTTATATAAAAGGATTCAAACGCTTTTCAATTAACTACATTAATTTTTATTAACTGAATATTACATTACTTCAGAATAACCACAAAGTGTGCCAAATATTTAGTCAACAATAATTTATTTATGATATATTTATGTGGTTCAATGGGAGAGACCATGTGGATATTAGGATGATATAGGTAGTGTCTTTTTTTAAAGATAAAGTTCAATTTGAGGTTCTTGTTCTCAATGTCATGATATCGATTCTCAGTGTATTATATTGTTTTCTAATATATTAGTTCACATTCTCTTTCCCTACATTAATATTCCATGTAAGAAACAAATAAAGTTGTCAATGAAATGTTTCCACATTATAAATGAGTGTTTTTTTAATATATTCCATTAATATTTTTGTTGTTGAGAGTTATTAAATGAGATTATAAAAATATTTTGAAAATCATCATCCCATTTTAGGTGAATCTATTTTTCATGATCTAGTTAAAGGGTTGGGACATTCATGTAAAGTTCTATATGAATCAACTAATTTATTTGTGGTGTCATTATACCCTCTAAACGCTTTAAGATATCAATGAGGTAGCATTTTTAGGACAACCATTCATTTTTGGGTCAAGCTAGTTTCCAATATAACATATTACAAAATCGTAGAAAATTTATGCTTGTAACCCCAATCGTTCCATTTAAGGGGTTAATTTTCATGTTTTTATACTTGTTCAGTTCAAATTATTAATATCATTCCCAAAAAATCCCAACATGGATGATATTTTACCAACACCTTATCCAAGTTTCAATTGATGTTTTCCCTTGAAAATTATTCAGAAATGGTGAATGGCATGGTAATATGATTCTCCATAATTCTTAAAACCAAAGGGAATTACTAGATAGTAAAATACCCCTTATGGTTCTACAAAATTAGTAACTTTGTCATATTTATGAGCCTTATAGATCAGTATATAATAAGAGTATCCATCCATGTTAGTGATGAATTGGAGGGTTGCTATTGCATTAATTAAAATTTCAGTGATCAGTACTGTGAATTCATCCTCTGGGAAATGATGATTGGTATCCATTTTCTCGATTGAAACTATAATTTAATCATTCTCATTATTAATTTTTACACCCTTGTAAATCCATTCCAGGTATTAAACCTCCAAAATGATGTTTTATTCGGCATGTTTTTCAACTTTTGTGTCAACCTTGGTAGAATTAATTGGATACATTCCCCTAGATACATATTTCGAGACATTATAGTCATCAGGGAAATAAAAATGATCTGGGGAAACATTAAGATAATGACTTGGAATTTATATGAAATTCCATATGGGGACATGTTGAATATACTTAATGAAAGATAAACATGTCTATTTCTCTTTGACGGATAGGTAATCGCTGATTAATGTATGTCATGACTCTTGATATATACCTAGATTCACTTGTATGAGCTCATCAATGGAAAGGGACAGGACTTAATCAAAACATTTAAGGGAGTATCTAAGATCATATACCTATTATTCATATAATACAATTGTTTTGAATTTTGGTGGTGATGGATTCATTCTGGGATGAAATACAATTTTAGGGAATTTATAACATCTACCAATGGTAGGGAGTAATCTTTGCATCCTAAGAGTACTAATGTATGGAAATAAATATTAGAGACATTTTTCCAATGAAATCCCTCCTCTCCAAGATCAGTAGGCACAAAATAGGTGATTCTATCTTGAGACACAGGAGATGACATAGGGGAATCCTCAATTTTTAATATGGTTGTGGGAAAACATTCTACTTTAGATAATGATTCATTGACCCCCTTAGGTCACGTAGACAAAATATGATAATTTTCATCAGGGGAATCAGTAACATTACTAGGAACAGATGATTTTTCAAATCAACTAGATTTAGTTGATGCAACTGATATCATGAAGGAAAAAAAATGTTCCCAAACATCATGATTTTTTTCTTCTCCATGTATTATTAACCAGTTTTCTAAGAATGATATCTATAATATCTGAGTTTGAATGTTAGTTAGGAAAATCTTTTTATAGGTATCCTTCATATCCTGATTGATCTTCATATATGGTATGAAATTATTTCTCTTAGCCGATGTTTATTTCTTATGGGGGGATTTTTAATTGAAACAATATGTTATAAATGTATCCAAATACATTGTCCACTAAAAAAGTATTGTATTTCCATATAATTCCCATGATTTGGAGTGATTACCTTGATTTCATTAATGGAAAAAATATAATCTCTATCGATCGTATGGAATAGATTGATAGGGGATTCTACAGATCATTTTGACTAGTGATTTAGATGGATCCACATTTCATTGTCCAATTTTTCTCACTTTTATAGAATATTATTACAATATATTGATATACAATAGAGTTAATCGAGGAACCATCACTATAATTTACCTATAAATATTTGTTAATGGGATGTTTGAGTAATTGTTGGTAGGATATTGGTACACTAATATGTGAATGAAGCCATAGTCTATCCAAAAAGGGATTAAAATAATTATTCTGATAAATAACCATGAACTAATAATCATATAAAATTTCAAAAAATCTTGCTATGATATTTATTTTTTTCATGTAGATTATTCTTGATATCTTTACACACATAGATTTTTATGGAAGAGAGAGACAAACCAACTTTTATGTTTCCCAATAATGGAAGTATCTAGACTTTAATGAGGAGAATGTTTTAACTATTACCAATATGTTATTTGTTACACCCCAAGATTCCATGATATTCTTCCTTTTAAATAATTCAATAGCTTATTCTACACATAACAACGAGTTTGAGTACACCATGACCTATCAAACTAGACATTAAAAAAAAGGTTATGAATAGTATTAATTAAATTATGAAAATTATATATATTATTTATCAAAATAGACTTAATTTTCCAATTAATAATATCAAATCTTGTATTTAATGATTTTTTGGTATTTTTTGAAAAGTTTCAATTTTTTATTAATAGGGAAAATATTGCATTATTGTTCAAAAAATGACTTTTTAATATAAATAATAATTTTAATTTTAATTTATTTTAATGTAAAAATAGATAAATTATAAATATATTAGTCCAATTTAGGTTATATGAATAATTTTTATATAATAATTTGATATGAGAATTTTGTTAAACTATTGATCATCTCTTTTACCCCCTTCTAATCACATATACAGATTAACATTAAACATAATTTAACCACTTATGTGAATTTAATTTATAAATAAATACATACTTGGTTGTAATAAGTATGAAAAATGTGGTCTAATAGGATCAAAATAATTTTTGGTGAATTGAAATTTCTGAATTTTAATTACCACAGTTAAAGGTAAATGGGGTAATTAAAGGTAAAAATAATAAAATAATATAATAATATTACCCTAAAACTTGTTCAGTTATCATTGGATATGTATATTTCTACCTAACTAATCATTAGGTCCAAAATATTATCATTTTTAATACACTTGTGTTAGATTAAGAATTTTATTATATTGTTTTTGAAGAAGAGTTAAAGATGTCATATTAGAATTTTAATAAATATATAATTTTTAATATGATTTTATATAGGTAATATAGTTAAAAATAAAAAGTATTTAGAAAGTAAAAATTGTTATCTACATAAGGATAATTTATTTATAATTTTCTGAAATAAATAATTATATAAAATAGTGACACAATAATGATGTAGTAATTGAATCATTAAAAGAAGAATCAATTAAATGATATTAAAATTATTAAGATAAATTAAATTTAACATAATTAATTACATAAATTAATTTTATAGATTATATATAAATGTTAATTAAATATTGAAATTATTTTTTCTACATTTTTGTATTGGTTGGATATTTTAAAAAATGCTAATTTTATATATTATGAACATTGATAAAAATGATACTTTAAAATAAATAATATTTAATTTAATGTTATAAAATTCAAAAAAATCACAGGTTCAATCAAATAACTAGGATAATTTTACAAATGTCATAAATGATCCAATTGGGGGTTTTTGGTCAATTTATAGTGGCTATAATAACCCTATATTATAAATGGATATGTAAACATAGTTAGAGTTCAATTTTATAACTAAGGGTTAAATCCAAAAGATAAGGTTACTTTTGTGACATAAACATCTCTAAAAATCAATGTATGAGAGTATTTATACCCATATTCATCATAGACCCGATATAAATAACTTTGTTGATATTTGAAATTAAAAATTAATTTATAATCAATTAATATTTCAAGATCGTCCAAAAGTGTCCCTCACCTCTCTTATAAAAGGAAACCATTGCTTTTATTTGATTCAAACATCTACTGAAAATTAGTTCAACCAAACATTCACATATCTCCTCTGATAATCTCTCAATTAATCACAGAGTCCATAAATTGGATTTAAAACCATTATAAAGAGTCCTTTTGTATGAACAAAAAGAAGATACCCGAAAAGAGTTAATTATTTTGTCCCCTATTTCAATGTTCTTTTCATCTTCTACTTCCTCTCTCTATGTTGTTTCCATACCAAATAACAACTAAAGTATCATAAATATATTTATTTTTTATTTTAATCATGGTAGAACCATATTCCTCATTTTATCCATCAAACGAATAACAATATCACCCAGTCTGCGCACGTACAGCTTACCATCACCACATCGTAGTGTAATTTGATATTCAACACTTCATTATTTTAATTTGTATAAAGATAATTTTAATGGATATAAATAATTAATATAAAATTAAATTTTTTTGTATAATTATTATTCCCTTCAATTATATACCATTTAACAATTAAGGGAAAGATATCGTCGCTCGTGCGTACGTCCAATCTACCGTCTCCATGATGTGATGATATTCATTCTCCTTGTTAACCATTCAAGCATAATTATAAAATTATTATGATTAGTAAAAATAATTTTTATTATGTAAATAAAATTATATAAATTAATAAAAAAATTCCTATACATAACAAACATGATTACATGACAAAACTGTAATGGGAAAATGAAATAATTAATAACCAAAACAATGGTAATACTAAAATATTATTAACAAAATTATATAGGAGGATCATATATGATATTATAAATATGTATATGGTTCATGTATAATTTAATAACATACATTAACTATTTTTTATATGGTCAAATCACCCTCTACTAAAGGAAATGTTAGAGTTAATTTCACAATCTATTTATTATCCAAGATTGTTTATATATAAGTATTTACTAGGACATCATTATCATCTATGTCCATGTTTCATAAAATGTATTTCAAAATATTACCAACACTTTTTGAAATTAATTTTTACGCATGTATGATTTTTATAAAATCTTTTTAAAGGAATGTTTCTATCATTTTCCCAATGAGATACTTTATGACCTTTTTGAAAAATTAAAGAAGAATGTTTCATTAACTTATACGGTGTGAGTGGCTATTTTACACCATTATGAATCCTTTACAACTTGATGATTAACTTATATTTTTAAAAGGTTGTTTTAAATATATATGTTTTCTTTTATAATTGTGCAGGATTTTAAATAAATTTCAAAGAAGAGAGGTATATTTCTCTCAGAGTTTTAACAATTTTATTTGACTATTTTTATCTATGTCAACATCAATTGTTGGATTTTATTTTTAATTGAGGTTGAATTATTATGATAGAATATTCTATATTGTATTTAAGGTTTTATGATATGTTTGAGTTTGTATATGAATTTTTCGTACCATTCATGTTTATGGTTAGAGTATTGACATTTCATATACTAGTTTTCATACAAATGTTTATGTAATGTTTTACCCTTTTCATATAAAGAATGCATTAGACTTAGTAAGTGATGAGCATGTCCTTCTATAGCCCCTCGATGCATCAGTATTTCTTATTAGACAAACTAGTGCCTTGGAAAAAGGACTTGATGTTATGGTTATCTATGGTCTTGGAACGAGGCTATGATAGTACAGTTATAATGTTCGACATTATTCATTCTCTCACTATTAGACTAGTTGTTGATATTACATGTGATTATTTGTCTAGTAGAATATCCTTGTGAATGTTTAAAGGGAATTAATTGATTTATTATTTCCATATAATTCTGAATATTGTTCATAATAGTCTTGTGTTTTAGTTTTATACCTTTCCTTAAATGTTTACGCTTATTTATGAAAGCTTATGGTTTATTGTATAACCTTAGTGAGTATTTATGCTCAACCATTTCTTATGTTTCATTTTTCCATTGTATGAGAAGAAGTATATTATGATTGACTTGTAACGCCCCAACCCCAGCTACCCAGAGTCGGTGCATTACTTCGTAACATTGGCATGATCACAAAAGATCAAGTCTCGAAAGACCGATTAGTTTAGTAGCCTTGGAAACACTAGATACATTCATAAATCTTACATTACATCAGAAGGTGAAAAACTAAAATAACAAAGTCTCCATAGACCACACTCATATCCTCTTATGACAATCCCTGCAGGTCATTCATAAAATACTTCTTCACATCCTGGAAAATATTAAAACATTGAAAGGGGTGAGCTCAGATGCTCAGTAAGGATAACAATATTGCGGAATCTTTCATAAATAATCATTAACATTTAAGGCAATGTATAACTAAAACAAAATCCTTTTTAAACTTTAACTTTAGCATAATATGGCAAAAATAAAATTAAATAATTCCATTTACTTACTCACATGTATATTCTACTAATCGAATAATCCCATGCAATATCAATAACCACTTTCATAATGATGGAATGCATACTGCCAGACTATCATAACCACGTAGCCAAGGCCTCGTTCCAAGACCAAAAATAAGATTTTGTCAAGGCCTCGTGCAAGACACTAGTTTGTCTCATGAGACCTACCGATGCATCGAGGAGCTATAGCGGGCTCCACCCGTCACTTATTAAGTCCAATGCATTCCTCATATGAACAGGTTTAAACATATCATAAACCATAACATAATCGTATCACATAAAACATGCATAAAGGAAACATAACATTTCCACATTTCAATCACAAGATATCAATACAACACATTGATATAATAAATACTCTTTCAAAACCATTTTCAATACCAAAATAGAAGAAAGTTAAAACTTTGTATTTATTTTTCATTAAAAAAAAGTGATGCCTTGTAGAGGAAGCCGAAACACAAATAATGGTCACGGCAGCAGAGAAGTCGTTGTCGCCGCATATGTATGGAAAGGAAAACATTCCCTTTTTGTCGTTTAGTAAAATGCTTCGTATAAAAAAGATTCCTTTTGAATAAACGTAAAAGCCAAAGGGGTTTATACACCGTATAAAAGAAAGTTGTGTATAAAACCAAATATGCCTCAATGAAAGGAGATTGAGACGAAGTCCTTAAAAGATCATTTTTTAAAAAAAATAGATCTATTATGTGTATTCACTATAAGTACACACATAATAAAGTACAAATACAATATTGGACATAATAATATCATGACATAATTTGAAAGTATGAGATTTACCCAAAGAATGGAAATTGGGTTAAGAATTTCCCTTACCTTGCGTCCTGTCCTGACTCGACCGTTCTTTAACCTCCTGAATAATAAACTAGAGTTAATTCCTATTTACTTAAGAACCTTTTTCATGGTCATTATTCCTTTTATATCCCTTATTACCATGTTATGAACATTATGTAATTATTTAAGTTTATAACGGTCATTTTGTCGATCTTAGGTACTTGAGTCAAAAATAACATTCTTATAATTACAAGTTGTTCATGTGGTGATATATCCATTATATCCAGAATTATATTCATGATATAGATATCATATATCTCATATATATCCAGTATATACATTCATTTATATTATTACATAACATTTATAGGTAAAAATGAAATGCACCGTTCATGGAGACGGTAAGCCATACGTACGCATGAACGCTACTTTCATTTCTATTTCATATTTAATGGAATGAAATCCTAATTATATAAAGGTATAATATAGTTCCAGTATAATATCATATATAATATCATTTACTCCATCCTTTATACATCCCACATATGGCATTAACGATCCACATCACTTTGAGGGGGCGGTAGTCCGCACTTCCTAAATTAAATTATCGCGTTTACCCATAATGGAAATCATAAAGTATGCCATAAATGAGAAATACAGAAGCATAAGTAAAACATAAACATATTATATATCCTATATAGATATAGTGACATCTTAATGGCCACCTTTTAAGGTGTTATATGAGTGTTGAACAATCATCGTTTCATGAGGCAGGAATTCGCCATCCACAGAAACCGTATGTTCTTTAACCATTAGATGTAGGTGTGTGTAAGTGTAGCTCGAATCCTTCTTATAACAACATCCTAGTATATTGAGGATACTGGTTTTGTTACAAAATAAATGAATAAAAAGTGTTTAGGGGGTTGGAGAAGAAAAATAAAACAAAACAACATTAGAGAAGACATTACCTTAAAATCGGGTAACTCTTTTTTATTTGAGCCAAAGGCTTCCTTGAGAAGAGTTCTGCCCAAAGTGAGGCTTCTATGATTAAGAGGGGGAAGTTGGGAGAGTATATTGGCAGAGGTTGGCCGAGCCAATTGGCTTGAATGTGTGAATGAGGTGGGAAAGGTGGTGGCCTTTTATAAGTGGAGAGGAGGGGCACTCTTGGAAAGTAAAGAAAAGTCAATTTATTATAAAATGAGTTTCGGATTTTAGAGGTCCCACACTTATAAAATTCGAGGATAAGATGATAAGGGTTCTAAATCTACTCATCCAATAGGGTTTTGACAAGTTTAGGACTTGGAGTTCACATTATCTTTTTATTTTATTTAAATCGTTAAATAATGATGTCATCGCTGCATCATCATGATGTCATAAATAAATTAATTTATTTAATGTCTAAAAATTATAAAACAAATACTATGAGGTAGGAAATCTTTTTAGATTTCAAATGAATATTTATAGTAAAAAATATGACTTGTATAACTCCATGTAAAAATTGTTTTATTAAAACATTTCATGTTTGTGTCATTTTTTACTTTAACATTAAATAAAAGGTATTTATGTCATTTTCCAACTAAAGTGTCTCCATTAGGTCCCCAAGTTTACCAATGGATTTTCTTGGTCGGAAATTACTCATAAAATAGGGGTAGGACAAGTGTAAGGGTATTTTCATATTTTTATAATATCATTTTTACGTAAAATTTCAATAATTACCTTTAATCGCGATTAATTAAACTTAAAGGTTACTATTCACCAAAAAATTATTTTAATCCCATTGAACCACATTTTACATCCTAATGACAACCATGTATATCATATTTTTGAAATTCAAAACACAGAAGTGGTAATATTTCATTTAAACGAAAAATCAGTTATTTAACTACTACTTAGTGGTTTCACTATTCATCAAAAATTGAAGTTTTTCAGAACAATGCCAAAATTTCACCCTAAGCTATAATTGATATTCCGAATTCAAAAATGATGTCTATTTAACAAAATTCCAAACATATAAGTTGAATTAATTAATTTTATAATTAATTTCCGCTGTCACAACAAATAGCATGTTTTTAAGAAAAAATATATATCAAAAGATTGACAATTGTTTATGTCCAATTTCAAAGTGAAATTAATTCTAATGACCACCATTGGATAAAATGGTAAAAAATATACTAATTATACTCTAAAACCACTAAATAGTATAATTTATCACTATAAATTATTTTGATTAAAAAAGTTGTTTTTAAGTATTTTTCACTATTCATAAAAAATTAGTTCTCAGAAAAATACCAAAAATTCAACATAGGCTAATTTCGATATTCCGAATCCAAAAATGAAGTCCATTTTGATAAATAAAATTTATAAAATTTCAAAAATTAGGTATTACTATTCACAACGGCTACTTTGATTAGTCGCGGTGTTTTATAACTCGAAGTTGCGTACAATGCAAGCTATTGCATTATTGAATGAGAAGCGTATTGTGGAAGCTCGAGGTGTTAAATTATCCCCTCCAATAAATTGCGTCCTCGCAATTTGAAATTTTTCTTGGAAAATAAAAGGTTGAAAATAGAAAATACCTTTGTGGAAAACCCACATCAGAAATAAGATTAATAAAATTTAGCCTTAATAAGAGGGAAAGGGAAATGAAAAAGTCACCACCCAATTATGATCTCAATTAAGAGAACTTTGGTGGAAATTAGAGACATATAATTGGAGGAAAAACGTAAATATTTGTAGGGAGTGATTGAGGTCATCAATCACAATCAACTGTCAAATTGAGGGCCTCAAAGCCTTCAATCTATGTTGATTTAAAATATCATCAGTTCAACAAGACATAAGGTATTAGGATAACACATTTTTTTGTTTTAATAACCCTTTAATAAAGTTTAAGAATTAATTTATTCATTGAATAAGAGATAGGTATATATATATTTATGCTTGACAATTAGAGTTTCAACCTTCAACTCATCTTTCAATCAAAAAGATAATAGAACTTAAAAATATTATACTTATCCTAATTGTATAAGGTTCCAAATGTTAACACATACCATTTAGATTAGTAAAATAATTTTGTAATAACCAGGGACTTCATGTAGGCTAGTGGTAGGTGATAAAGGCCTGTCGCACTATGGTTGTGGGTTCGATTCCTACAGCTTTGTCCGACGCGACGGGTTATTCCCCACCCTGCAGGTCGTCCTTTTCCTAAAACTATAGTATTATAATATTCCAAAAATAATCTTCAGAAATGTTTTAACCTTAAACAATACTATCCAAAGATCAACTTAATCCATTCCAACCTTTATAGTTATCCAAAATACCTCCGTCCAGACTTTCTCTAAAAGGTCTCTAAATTCCAAAATCAATTGTAACATCAGATTCCCCAAACAAATTAAAGTTTCTATTTTTGTCACATACTAAAAATATGATTACCTTCATCATATTAAAACCTTACTGAAAAAAACAAGTACTGCAGTACAATCCTTATACATATATCACATTATTCTAGTAACCAGAATATAATCCATGAGTCCAAAAGCACCAATACATTAATTATTCTACTTCAACTGTAGTAACAGCATAAGATTTTCCTTGATCCCTTGGCATTTTCTGAGGTAAGTTTCCCTGACACTTAGGACATTCATTTTCATAATGCCCCATTTCCCTACAATTGAAACATTCAACATTGATAGCCTTTTTCTTTCCCTTGCAATCACGAGCCTGGTGACCTTTTTCTCCACATTTGTAACAAACTCCCATTCCCTTTAGGCAAGTACCAGGGTGATTCTTCCCACAATTATCGCATAATGGAAAATCCTTCTTTCCCTTTTTCCCTTTATCCGTCTCTTGTTCCACCGTTATCTTCTTTTCTTGCTTTCATTTAAAGTCATGAGACTTAGAGAATTCCTTTTCTGTCTTGATAGAACATGAGACAATATCTTCGTGTGTTGAGAAAGATTGTGATACTAAAGCTCAACGGAGAAATGGTTTTAACCCATCAAATAAACGATCAATCTTACTTCTTGGGTTACTTATATAATCTGCAGCATACCTCGCTAACCTTGTAAAGTTGGCATCATAATTTGCGACATTATCATCCTCCTTTTGTTTCAGACTCAGAAATTTCCTTTCCATATCTGCTAGATGGTCATGTGGAAAGTATTTTTCTAAGAAAAGATCTTTGAACTCTCTCTATTCCATATTTGATACTTATTCATCTTCCTTTGTGTTTTGAATCAGCGACCACCATTGATCGGCATCTCCAGTGAGGCGGTAGACTGCCATGATAACCTTTTCCCTTTCACTACTCCCCAAGGCGTGGAATATTTTTTCGAAGGAATTTATCCATTGCTCTGCTACTAATGGATTTGTACCCCCATTAAATGTTGGTGGTTGTTGCCTCATGAAGCGGTCTAACATTGATCCTCCATGTTGCGGATCAGGGTGCTCCATACGAGTAAGGTTATTATTCATAACCTGAGTGAGTTTTCCCAGTATGGTAATAAGTTGATCAGACCAAGTTGTATCTCCAGATCCACAATAATTATCTTGAGCAGGAGGGAAATCCCTACATGGAGTGCGTGCATTGATACGATTTCCATTCCTTCCACTAGGCGCCATTTCTAAACAATGGCATAAACTAGATTAGTTTATGAATCAAAATACATAATTCCATACTTGTAAAACACTTAACACTAATTGAACTATTTATGGATATAATCCATAATCATAAAAAAAGTTTTCTTTGAGAATTATATACTCATAACCCTTCATAGTGGTTTGTAAAGAAAATGATAATTATCCTAAGCATATCCCCTGGGAGTGTCGTAACCAAGAGTGCAGCAAGGCCCGTTGTCGTGCACCAGTTCCCGTTCGAGTCTAGCTCAAAGCGGTGTTTTCGGGTTTTACCCCTAGGTACATCTGTGCCAGAGCCGCCTCTACCTGCTCGTATCCAGATAGGGATGTATTGCTCGGAAAACACACAACATCTCTACAATACCAAAATTCTAGGAAGATCTTTTTATACTAATCCTCAATGTCTATCTTTGGGCTATGTGCTCTAATCAGAGTTAATCTAAATCTAGATTCCAAGGTTAGTACTAAACTGCCTCTGATACCAACTGTAACGCCCCGACCCCAGCTACCCAGAGTCGGTGCATTACTTCGTAACATTGGCATGATCACAAAAGATCAAGTCTTGAAAGACTGATTAGTTTAGTAGCCTTAGAAACACTAGATACATTCATAAATGTTACATTACATCAGAAGGTGAAAAACTACAACAACAAAGTCTCCATAGACCACACTCATACCCTCTTCTGAAAATCCCTGTAGGTCATTCATAAAATACTTCTTCACATCCTGGAAAATATTAAAACATTGAAAGGGGTGAGCTCAGATGCTCAGTAAGCATAACAATATTGCGGAATCTTTCATAAATAATCATTAACATTTAAGGCAATGTATAACAAAAACCAAAGCCTTTTTAAACTTGAACTTTAGCATAATATGTCAAAAATAAAATTAAATAATTCCTTTTACTTACTCACATGGATATTCTACTAATCGAATAATCCCATGCAATATCAATAACCACTTTCATAATGATGGAATGCATAATGCCAGACTATCATAACCACGTAGCCAAGGCCTCGTGCCAAGACCACAAATAAGATTTTTTCAAGGCCTCGTGCCAAGACACTAGTTTGTCTCATGAGACCTACCGATGCATCGAGGAGCTATAGTGGGCTCCACCCGTCACTTATTAAGTCCAATGCATTCCTCTTATGAACAGGTTTAAACATATCATAAACCATAACATAATCGTATCACATAAAACATGCATAAAGGAAACATAACATTTCCACATTTCAATCACAAGATATCAATACAACACATTGATATAATAAAAACTCCTTCAAAACCATTTTCAATACCAAAATAGAATAATGATAAAACTTTGTATTTATTTTTCATTAAAAAAGAGTGATGGCTTGTAGAGGAAGCCGAAACACAAATAATGGTCACGGCGGCGGAGAAGTCGTTGTCGCCGCATATGTACGGAAAGAAAAACATTCCTTTTTTTTGTTTAGTAAAACGCTTCATATAAAAAATATTCCTTTTGAATAAACGTAAAAGTCAAAGGGGTTTATACACCGTATAAAAGAAAGTTGTGCATAAAACTAAATATGCCTCAATGAAAGGAGATTGAGACGAAGTCCTTAAAAGATCATTTTTAAAACAAAATAGATCTATTATGTGTATTCACTATAAGTACACACATAAGAAAGTACAAATACAAGATAGGACATAATAATATCATGACATAATTTGAAAGTAGGAGATTAACCCAAAGAATGGAAATTGGGTTAAGAAGTTCCCTTACCTTGCGTCCTGTCCTGACTCGACCGTTCTTTAACCTCCTGAATAATAAACTAGAGTTAATTACTATTTACTTAAGAACCTTTTTCATGTTCATTATTCCTTTTATATCCCTTATTACCATGTTATGAACATTATGTAATTATTTAAGTTTATAACGGTCATTTTGTCGATCTTAGGTACTTGAGTCAAAAATAACATTCTTATAATTACAAGTTGTTCATGTGGTGATATATCCATTATATCTAGAATTATATTCATGATATGGATATCATATATCTCATATATATCCAGTATATACATGCATTTATATTATTACATAACATATAGAGGTAAAAATGAAATGCACCGTTCATGGAGACGGAAAGCCATACGTACGCATGAACACTACTTTCATTTCTATTTCATATATAATGGAATGAAATCATAATTATATAAAGGTATAATATAGTTACAGTATAATATCATATATAATATCATTTACTCCATCCTTTATACATCACACCTATAGAATTAACAATTCACATCACTTTGAGGGGGTGGTAGTCCACACTTCCTAAAATGAAATTATCGCATTTACCCATAACGGAAATCATAAAGTATGCCATAAATGAGAAATAAAGAAGCATAAGTAAAACATAAACATATTATATATCCTATATAAATATAGTGACATCTTAATGGCCACCTTTTAAGGTGTTATATGAGTGTTTAACAATCATCGTTTTTCGAGGCAGAAATTCGCCATCCATAGAAACCGTATGTTCTTTAACCATTAGATGTAGGTGTTTGTATGTGTAGCTCGAATCCTTCTTATAAAAAAATCCTAGTATATTGAGGATACTTGTGTTGTTACAAAAGAAATTAATGAAAAGTGTTTAGGGGGTTGGAGAAGAAAAATAAAACAAAACAACATTAGATAAGACATTACCTTAAAATCGGGTAACTCTTTTTGATTTGATCCAAAGGCTTCCTTGTGAAGGGTTCTGCCCAAAGTGAGGCTTCTAGGAGTAAGAGGGGGAAGTTGGGAGAGTATTTGGGAAGAGGTTGGACGAGCCAAATGGCTTGAAATTGTTAATGAGGTGGGAGAGGTTGGGGTTTTTATAAGTGGAGAGGAGGGGCACTCTTGGAAAGTAAAGAAAAGTCACTTTATTATAAAATGATTTTCAGATTTTAGAGGTCCCACACTTATATAATTCTAGGATAAGATGATAAGGGTTCGAAATATACTCATCCAATAGGGTTTTGACAAGTTTAAGCCTTGGATTTCACATTATCTTTTTATTTTATTTAAATCGTTAAATAATGATGTCATCGCTGCATCATCATGATGTCATAAATAATTTACTTTATTTAATGTATAAAAATTATAAAAAAATTACTATGAGGTAGGAAATCGTTTTAGATTTCCAATGAATATTTATAGTCAAAAATATGACTTGTATAACTCCATGTAAAAATTGTTTTAGTAAAACATTTCATGTTTGTGTCATTTTTTACTTTAACATTAAATAAAAGGTATTTATGTAATTTTCCAACTAAAGTGGCTCCATGTGGTCCCCAAGTTGACCCATGGATTGTCTTGGTCGGAAATGACTCATCCAATAGGGGTAGGACAAGTTTAAGAGTATTTTCATATTTTTATAATATCATTTTTACCTTAAATTTCACAAATTACCTTTAATCGCGATTAATTAAACTTAAAAGTTACTATTCTCCAAAAAATTATTTTAATCCCATTGAACAACATTTTACATCCTAATGAAAACCATGTATGTCAGATTTTTGAAATTCAAAACACAGAAGTGGTAATATTTCATTTAAACGAAAAATCAGTTATTTAACTACTACTTAGTGGTTTCAATATTCATCAAAAATTGAAGTTTTTCAGAATAATGCCAAAATTTCACCCTAAGCTATAATTGATATTATGAATTCAAAAATTATGTCTATTTTAAAAAATTACAAACATATAAGTTTCGTTAATTAATTTTATAATTAATTCCCGCCGTCATAACAAATAGGGTGCTTTTAAGAAACAATATATATCAAAAGATTGACAATTGTTTATGTCCAATTTCAAAGTGAAATTAATTCTAATGACCACCATTGGATAAAATGGTAAAAATATATACTAATTATACTCTAAAACCACTAAATAGTATAATTTATCACTATAAATTATTTTGATTAAAAAAGTTGTTTTTAAGTATTTTTCACAATTCATAAAAAATTAGAAGTTCTCAGAAAAATACCAAAAATTCAACATAGGATAATTTCGATATTCCGAATCCAAAAATTAAGTCCATTTTGATAAATAAAATTTATAAAATTTCAAAAACTAGGTATTACTATTCACAACGGCTACTTTGATTAGTCGCGATGTTTTAGAACTCGAAGTTGCGTACAATGCAAGCTATTGCATTATTGAATGAGAAGCGTATCACGGAAGCTCGGGGTGTTACATTCTCCCCTCCTTCAATAAATTGTGTCCTCGTAATTTGAAATTTTTCTTGGAAAATAAAAGTTTGAAAATAGAAAATACCTTTGTGGAAAACCCACATCAGAAATAAGATTAATAAAATTTAGCCTTAATAAGAGGGAAAGGGAAATGAAAAAGTCACCACCCAATTATGATCTCGATTAGGAGAACATTGGTGGAAATTAGAGACATATAATTGGAGGAAAAACGTAAATATTTGTAGGGAGTGATTGAGGTCATCAATCACAATCAACTGTCAAATTGAGGGCCTCAAAGCCTTCAATCTATGTTGATTTAAAATATCATCAGTTCAACAAGACATAAGGTATTAGGATAACACATTTTTTTGTTTTAATATCCCTTTAATAAAGTTTAAGAATTAATTTATTCATTGAATAAGAGATAGGTATATATATATTTATGCTTGACAATTACAGTTTCAACCTTCAACTCATCTTTCACTCAAAAAGTTAATAGAACTCAAAAATATTATACTTATCCTAATTGTATAAGGTTCCAAATGTTAAAACATACCATTTAGATTAGTAAAATTATTTTGTAATAACGAGGGACTTCCTATAGGCTAGTGGTAGGTGATAAAGGCCTGTCGCACTATGGTTGTGGGTTCGATTCCTACAGCTTTGTCCGACGCGACAGGTTATTCCCCACCCTGCAGGTTGTCCTTTTCCTAAAACTATAGTATTATAATATTCCAAAAATAATCTTCATAAATGTTTTAACCTTAAACAATACTATCCAAAGATCAACTTAATCCATTCCAACCTTTATAGTTATCCAAAATACCTCCGTCCAGACTTTCTATAAAAGGTCTCTAAATTCCAAAATCAATTGTAACATCAGATTCCCCAAACAAATTAAAGTTTCTATTTTTGTCACATACTAAAAATATGATTACCTTCATCATATTAAAACCATACTGAAATCAACAAGTACTGGAGTACAATCCTTATATATATATATCACATTATTCTAGTAACCAGAATATAATCCATGAGTCCAAAAGCACGAATACCTTAATTATTCTGCTTCAACTGTAGTAAGATAATAAGATTTTCCTTGATCCCTTGGCCTTTTTTGAGGTAAGTTTCCCTGAAGATTAGGAAATTCATTTGCATAATGCCCCATTTCCCTACAGTTGAAACATTCAACATTGATAGCCTTTTTCTTTCCCTTGCAATCACGAGCCTGGTGACCTTTTTCTACACATTTGTAACAAACGCCCATTCCCTTTAGGCAAGTACCAGGGTGATTCTTCCCACAATTATCGCATAATGGAAAATCGTTCTTTACCTTTTTCCCTTTATCCGTATCCTGTTCCACCGTTATCTTCTTTTCTTGCTTTGCTTTAAATTCATGAGACTTATAGAATTCCTTTTCGATCTTGATAGAACATGAGACAATATCTTCGTATGTTGAGAAAGATTGTGATACTAAAGCTCGACGGAGAAATGGTTTTAACCCATCAAAGAAACGATCAATCTTACTTCTTGGGTTACGTATATAATCTGCAGCATACCTCGCTAACCTTGTAAAGTTGGCCTCATACATTGCGACATTCTCATCCTCCTTTTGTTTCAGACTCAGAAATTGCCTTTCCATATCTGCTCGATGGTCATGTGGAAAGTATTTTTCTAAGAAAATATCTTTGAACTCTCTCCATTCTATATTTTATACTTCATCATCTTCCTTTGTCTTTTGAATCAGCGACCACCATTGATCGGCATCTCTAGTGAGGCGGTAGACTGCCATGATAACCTTTTCCCTTTCACTACTCCCCAAGGCATGGAATATTTTTTCTAAGGAATTTATCCATTGATCAGCTACTAATGGATTTGTACCCCCATTAAATGTTGGTGATTGTTGCCTCATGAAGCGGTCTAACATTGATCCTCCACGTTGCGGATCAGGGTGCTCCATACGAGTAAGGTTATTATTCATAACCTGAGTGAGTTGTCCCAGTATGGTAATAAGTTGATCAGCACAAGTTGTATCTCCAGATCCACAATAATTATGTTGAGCAGGAGGGCAATCCCTACATGGAGTGCCTGCATTGATACGGTTTCCATTCCTTCCACTAGGCGCCATTTCTAAACAATGGCATAAACTAGATTAGTTTATGAATCAAAATACGTAATTCCATACTTGTAAAACACTTAACACTAATTGAACTATTTATGGATATAATGCATAATCATAAAAAAATTTTCTTTGAGGAATTATACACTCATAACCCTTTATAGTGGTTTGTAAAGAAAACGAGAATTATCCTAAGCATATCCCCCAGGAGTGTCGTAACCAAGAGTGCAGCAAGGCCCGTTGTCGAGCACCTGTTCCCGTTCAAGTCTATCTCAAAGCGGTGTTTTCGGGTTTTACCCATAGGTACATCTGTGCCAGAGCCGCCTCTACCTGCTCGTATCTAGATAGGGATGTATTGCTCAGAAAACACACAACATCTCTACAATACCAAAATTCTAGGAAGCTCTTTCTATACTAACCCTCAAAGTCTATCTTTGGGCTATGTGATCTAATCAGAGTTTATCTAAATCTAGCTTCCACGGTTTGTACTAAACTGCCTCTGATACCAACTATAACGCCCCGACCCCAGCTACCCAGAGTCGGTGCATTACTTCGTAACATTGGCATGATCACAAAAGATCAAGTCTCGAAGGACCGATTAGTTTAGTAGCCTTGGAAACACTAGATACATTCACAAATGTTACATTACATCAGAAGGTAAAAAACTACAATAACAAAGTCTCCATAGACCACACTCATATCCTCTTCTGAAAATCCCTACAGGTCATTCATAAAATACTTCTTCATATCCTGGAAAATATTAAAACATTGAAAGGGGTGAGCTCAGATGCTCAGTAAGGATAACAATATTGCGGAAGCTTTCATAAATAATCATTAACATTTAAGGCAATGTATAACTAAAACAAAAGCCTTTTTAAACTTGAACTTTAGCATAATATGGCAAAAATTAAATTAAATAATTCCATTTACTTACTCACATGGATATTTTACTAATTGAATAATCCCATGCAATATCAATAACCACTTTCATAATGATGGAATGCATAATGCCAGACTCTCATAACCACGTAGCCAAGGCCTCGTGCCAAGACCACAAATATGATTTTGTCAAGGCCTCATGACAAGACACTAGTTTGTCTCATGAGACCAACCGATGCATCGAGGAGCTATAGCGGGCTCCACCCGTCACTTATTAAGTCCAATGCATTCCTCATATGAACATGTTTAAACATATCATAAACCATAACATAATCGTATCACCTAAAACATGCATAAAGAAAACATATCATTTCCACATTTCAATCACAAGATATAAATACAACACATTGATATAATAAAAACTCTTTCAAAACCATTTTCAATACCAAAATAGAAGAAAGTTAAAACTTTGTATTTATTTTTCATTAAAAAAAAGTGATGGCTTGTAGAGGAAGCCGAAACACAAATAATGGTCACGACGGTGGAGAAGTCGTTGTCGCCGCATATGTACGGAAAGAAAAACATTCCCTTTTTGTCGTTTAGTAAAACACTTCGTATAAGAAAAATTCCTTTTGAATAAACATAAAAGTCAAAGGGGTTTATACACCGTATAAAAGAAAGTTGTGTATAAAACCAAATATGCCTCAATGAAAGGAGATTGAGACGAAGTCCTTAAAAGATCATTTTTAAAACAAAATAGATCTATTATGTGTATTCACTATAAGTACACACATAAGAAAGTAAAAATACAAGATAGGACATAATAATATCATGAAATAATTTGAAAGTAGGAGATTAACCAAAAGAATGGAAATTGGGTTAAGAAGTTCCCTTACCTTGCGTCCTGTCCTGACTCGACCGTTCATTAACCTCCTGAATAATAAACTAGAGTTAATTACTATTTACTTAAGAACCTTTTTCATGTTCATTATTTCTTTTATATCCCTTATTACCATGTTATGAACATTATGTAATTATTTAAGTTTATAACGGTCAGGTACTTGAGTCAAAAATAACATTCTTATAATTACAAGTTGTTCATGTGGTGATATATCCATTACATCCAGAATTATATTCATGATATAGATATCATATATTTCATATATATCCAGTATATACATGCATTTATATTATTACATAACATTTAGAGGTAAAAATGAAATGCACCGTTCATGGAGACAGTAAGCCATTAGTACGCATGAACGCTACTTTCATTTCTATTTCATATTTAATGGAATGAAATAATAATTATATAAAGTTATAATATAGTTCTAGTATAATATCATATATAATATCATTTACTCCATCCTTTATACATCCCACATATGGCATTAACGATTCACATCACTTTGAGGGGGCGGTAGTCCGCACCTCCTAAAATGAAATTATTGCGTTTACCCATAATGGAAATCATAAAGTATTCCATAAATGAGAAATACAGAAGCATAAGTAAAACATAAACATATTATATATCCTTTATAAATATAGTGACATCTTAATGTCCACCTTTGAAGGTGTTATATGAGTGTTGAACAATCATCGTTTCGTGAGGCAGAAATTCGCCATCCACAGAAACCGTATGTTATTTAACCATTAGATATAGATGTGTGTAAGTGTAGCTCGAATACTTCTTATAACAACATCCTAGTATATTGAATATACTAGTTTTGGTACAAAATAATTTAATAAAAAGTGTTTATGGTGTTGGAGAAGAAAAATAAAACAAAACAACATTAGAGAAGACATTACCTTAAAATCGGGTAACTATTTTTGATTTGAGCCAAAGGCTTCCTTAGAAAGAGTTATGCCCAATGTGAGGCTTCTAGGAGTAAGAGGGGGAAGTTGGGAGAGTATTTGGGTAGAGGTTGGCTGAGAGAAATGGCTTGAAAGTGTGAATGAGGTGGGAGAGGTGGGGGCCTTTTATAAGTGGAGAGGAGGGGCACACTTGGAATGTAAAGAAAAGTCACTTTATTATAAAATGAGTTTCGGATTTTAGAGGTCCCACACTTATATAATTAGAGGATATGATGATAAGGGTTAGAAATATACTCATCCAATAGGTTTTTGACAAGTGTATGCCTTGTATTTCACATTATCTTTTTATTTTATTTAAATCGTTAAATAATGATGTCATTGCTGCATCATCATGATGTCATAAATAATTTAATTTATTTAATGTCTAAATATTATAAAAAAAATACTATGAGGTAGGAAATCTTTTTATATTTCCAATGAATATTTATAGTCAAAAATATGACTTGTATAACTCCATGTAAAAATTGTTTTAGTAAAACATTTCATGTTTGTGTCATTTTCTACTTTAACATTAAATAAAAGGTATTTATGTCATTTTCCAACTAAAGTGGCTCCATGGGGTCCCCAAGTTGACCCATGGATTTTATTGGTCGTCAATTACTCATCCAATAGGGTTAGGACAAGTGTAAGGGTATTTTCATATTTTTATAATATCATTTTTACCTTAAATTTCACTAATTACCTTTAATCGCGATTAATTAAACTTAAAAGTTACTATTCACCAAAAAATTATTTTAATCCCATTGAACCAAATTTTACATCCTAATGACAACCATGTATGTTGGATTTTTGAAATTCAAAACACAGAAGTGGTAATATTTCATTTAAACGAAAAATCAGTTATTTAACTACCACTTTGTGGTTTCACTATTCATCAAAATTAAAGTTTTTCAGAACAATGCCAAAATTTCACCCTAATCTATAATTGATATTCCGAATTCAAAAATGATTTCTATTTTACAAAATTCCAAACATATAAGTTTCATTAATTAATTTTATAATTAATTCCCGCTGTCACAACAAATAGCGTGTTTTTAAGAAACAATATATATCAAAAGATTGACAATATTTATGTCCAATTTCAAAGTGAAATTAATTCTAATGACCACCATTGGATAAAATTGTAAAAATATATACTAATTATACTCTAAAACTAGTAAATAGTATAATTTATCATTATAAATTATTTTTATTAAAAAAGTTGTTTTTAAGTATTTTTCACTATTCATAAAAAATTAGAAGTTCTCAGAAAAATACCAAAAATTCAACATAGGCTAATTTCGATATTCCAAATCCAAAAATGAATTCCATTTTGATAAATAAAATTTATAAAATTTCAAAAAGTAGGTATTACTATTCACAACGACTACTTCGATTAGTCGCGGTGTTTTAGAACTCGAAGTTGCGTACAATGCAAGCTATTGCATTATTGAATGAGAAGCGTATCGTGGAAGCTCGGGGTGTTACAGACTTGTAGATATAGTCTAAGTGATTTGATATTTTTAAATGGGATAATATGTTGTTTTTTATTTCAAGATGAAATGTAAAACTTATGTTTGTATCTTGTTTTTCTAGGGCTACTAAACAGATCGGACCTTCCGTATTAGATTTACCGTGATCATACTGATGTAATAAATAATGCACTGACTCTGGGTAACTGTGTTTGTGGAATTATAGTTGATATCAAAGGAGTTTTAGTACAAATATTGGAAACTAGATTTAGAAAAACGTTGATTAGTGAAAATTACCCTAAGATATACATTGAGGATAAGTATAGAAGAACATCCTAGAATTTTTATAATATATATATTTTGTGGGTATTCATTGAAAATAAATCCATTTCTGGATACTAAAAGAATATGTGGTTCTAGAATAGATGGACCTAGAAGTAATTACTTTGACAAGGTGTTCTAGGCTTGACACGGGGTAATCTGGTACCGGACAACGAGCCTTACTGCGCACCTTGTTTGACGCTCCTAGGGGATATGCTTAGGATAATTTACATTTTATTTGCAGACAATTATGAAGGATTTACTATTAAATATTCTCCCAAATAACCATTTTTATGATTATAGATTAGATATGCATAAAATTCTAATTTTATGTTAAGTATTTTACTAGTTTTGAATTATGAATTTTGGTTCATATCATAATCTAGTGCATGACATTGTATATAAATAGAGCCTAGTAGAAGGAATGGAAACCATATCAACACATGTAATCTATGTAGATATTTCCATACTATGAAAGATAATTATTGTGTAGTAAGTGATACTACTGGTGCTAAACAACTTATAACCATATTGGGACAACAAACTCAGGTTATGAACAATATCTTTACATGTATGAAGAACCCTAGTCCATAATTTGGAGGATAAATGTTAGACCACTTCATGAGAAAACTACCCCCAACATTTAATGGGACTGCAAATTCTTTTATAGGTGAGAATTGGATATGTTCCTTAGAGATAATAATTCTAGCTTTGGAGAGTAACGAAAGGGAAAATTGTGTTATGGTAGTATATCATCTATCAATAGATGCATATCAATGGTGGTAATTAATTCAAAAAATTAAGAAGTATTAAGAGGTCTCAAATATGTACTGGCGGTAATTTAAAGAAATCGTTCTAGAAAAATACTTTACTCATGATCTACGAGTGGATATGGAGAAGAAATTTATGGGTCTGAGGACTAAAGAGGATGCGAATGTTTCAATGTATGAAGCTAACTTTACAAGATTATCAAGACATGTTTTATACTACATACGTAAAAAAAGAGGTAAGAATGATTGGTTATTTTATGGGTTAAAAACAATCCTCCGATAGGTACTGGTCTCACAATATTTATCTTTGTACAATGATATAGTCTCATGTGCTTTCAATATAGAAATGGAATTATCTTAGCCTTTTGACTTTAAAATAATTAAGGAGAATAAGAGATCTTCTGAATACTTTGGAAAAGTAAATAAAGGAAATATGGGAAAATATTAAATTCCTCCTTACAGTAATTGTGGGAAGAAACCCCCTAATGCATGATTAAAGGAGATGTGAGTTTGTTACATGTGTGTAGAAAAATGCCACCATGTTCCTTATTTCAAGGAAAAGAAAGAAGGTATCATTGTTAAGTTCTACAATTGTAATGATATGGTATGATTTGAAAATGATTTCCCCAAGCATTGAAGAAAAATTCCCTAGAAAAGGTCAAGGGAGAATGTGTAATCATTTGCAATCAAACCTGTTGAGGTTGAAGTTCTTAATTATTTGGTGGCTTGTGCATTAATCATTTCTTAAAATTTATCGAAATATTATTTAGATTCTGGATACTTTCATTCCTTTATATCTTCCTAGTTTTCTTTAAAAAATATATATTTCCAATTCACATTAACAGGGGAGTTGTAAGTCAAAACCCATAAGAGAATTCTCATTGTAACAAATATGTGTTAGGCAGTTCTCATTATGAATATAAACGTGCTTTATCAACATAATTTATCATTATACCTATTCATGAGTTTTATATAATCCTTGTTATGGATTGTCTATTGAAATATGATATGAAAATTTATGTCAAGAAGATGGAAGTTGCGATTTGTGAAGAATATGTAGAATCCATTATCTTTAGAGAAGAAACTTTATCACACGTTTGTTATCAAAATCCACCCCCACTAGCTTTACAAAATGAGATTCATGGGGATGAAGAGAAAATAACATCTAGGTCTGGATAATGAAATATACAGATTAAGGATGTACCTATTGTAAGAGAATATATTGATGTATTTTCAGAGGATTTACTTGGACTTCCTCCATTGTGGATAGTTGAGTTTTCTATTGATTTAATCCTGGATGCAAGTCCAATATCAAAAACTACCTATAGAATGACCACTGTGGAATTAGTAGAGATAAAGAAACAACTAGAGGATTTGAGTAATAAGGGATTTATTCTCGCTAGTGTTTCAATATGGGTTGCCCCAAATCATTTTGTTCAGAAGAAAGATGGATCAATGAGGGTGTGCTTTAACTGTAGAGAAATCAATGATATTACAATAATGAAAAGGCATCCTCTTCCTCACATTAATGATTTATTTGAAAAATTTCATCGAGGTAAATATTTTTCAACAATTGACCATCATTTGTAATTTCATCAATTATGTGTTAAAAAAGAATATATTCTAAAGAAATAATTCCAAACGAGGTATGTTCAGTATGAATATACTGTAATTCCATTTGGATTGACTAATAAAACCTCTGTTTTCAAACATCTAATTAATATAGTGTTCAAGTAATATCATTATTATTTTTTGAATAATTTAATGATGATATCTTGGTATACTCCAAAATATACGATGACCATGAGAACCACTTACATATTGTTATGAAAACTCTAAGAAGAAATGACTTATATGGGAAGTTCAACAAGTGTGAATCCTGGATTTAAGAAATTTATTTTCATGGATATATTTTCTCCAAGGATGTAATATCTGTTGATCCTACAATGAAAAAATGAATCCATGGATGACTAGCAGTGACGAGTATAATAAAGGTACGTAGTCTTCTTGGTTTTATAGGTTATTATCCGTGTTTCGTCAAGAATATTTCCTGACTAGGAAACCCATTAAACAAGATCATATGTAAAGGGGTTAAATTTGTTTTAAAAAAGAGTAAATAATGTTTTTTAGAATTTCATAGAATATTATTCAATGCTCATATCATGAATTTACCATTTGGAAATGATGGGTTCCTATTTTATAGTGACGCATCACGGAAATGACCCGGTTGTGTCCTTGTGAAAAATGATAGGATTATTTCTTATGCATCAAGGTAATTAAAAATTCATGAACAGAACTACCCAACTCTAAATATAGAGTTAAGAGCATCAATCTTTTCTCTTAAGATATGGAGACACTATTAAAATATAAAAATATGTGAGATATATACTGATCACAAGAGTTTGAAATATATTTTTTCATAGAACGAACTCAACATGGGACAAAGGAGATGGCTTGAGCTACTCAAGTATTATTATTGAGCAATACACCACCACCAGAGAACGAAAATAAGGTGGAAAATTCATTGTGTAGAAAAGAACATGGAGTTCTACACAAAATGAGAGTATAAAAGGATCCTACTTTCATGGATATAGTATAGATAGACTTGAGTATTATCATGGATGGTGAAACATCACTACTCATTCTAACGGTTTCCTAAACATTTTTACTTTAATTGATAAAAATATCTATGTATGATAAAGTGGTGTTTCCAAAGAAAATTATAGTTGTGAATGATAGGAGACTGATTGACATCTTATTTGAATAGGGTAGATTGAAATTTGGGAAGAGTCTTTGTTTTCCGGCTATAACTGAGCTAAAAAAGGAATTATGGGATGATTCTCACAACTATGATTTCTCTATACACCCTAGTGGCACTAAGATGTACATAGATTTGAAGGAACATTTTTTGGTGGACAACATGAAGAGGGAGATTGATGATTATGTATTCAGATGTTTGGTTTTCCTTCAGATGAAGGATATAAGAAAGAATACTAGAGAAGTCATTCAACCTCATCATATTCCTTTGTGGAAATATGATGATATTATGACGAAATATTTGCTAGGTCTACCAAACACTCCTTGAAGAAATGAAGCGATATGAGTTATTTTTGATCTTCTTAGAAAATCATCACATTTTGTTTCTATAAGAGAAGATTTACCACTTGAATGTTTATCAAGAAATTACATTAAATAAGTTTTAAGACTTCAGGATGTTCCCCTGTTTATTATTTCTGATATTGATCCTCATTTAACATCATGATTCTAGAAAATTCTTCAAAAGGCCACAGAAACTGAGCTTTATTTGAGCACTTTTGACCACCATCAAACTGGTGGACAATTAAAAAGGATTATTCAAAACATATAAGACAGGTTTAGATCTTACTCAATTGACATTCAAGGTAAGTTGGATCAGTATTTACCTATGGTATAATTTTTCTATAAAAAATAGCTTCCATTCAAGTATATAGATGGTACCATATGAAGTGTTATATGGGAAGAGATATAGTAAACCAACTTGTTGGAATGATATTGGTGAAAGAAAACTTATAGGCTGAGAACTTGTTGAGGAAATGATAGAAAATGTAAAAACTCTTCCGACCTATATCAAAATAGGTTAAAGTGGGAAAAAGAGCTATGCTGATAACCGAAGGAACTATTTGGAATTTGATGTGGGAGATCACCTTTTCATGAAGGTATCTCAATGGAAGTGTGTTATATGATTCATTAAAAAGGGTAAATTATGTCCCATTTAGATAGAAAATTCTACGATTCTAGAATGAATTAGAGTTGTAGATTTCTATTTGGAAATGATGCCATGTTTTTTAAAGTTCCTGATGTATTCCACATATCAATGTTAAGGAAATAAAAGCCAAACCCAATGCATGTACTAAACTGTGAAGAAATAGATTTGGAACCCGACTCACCTTATTGTGAAGAGAATATCAATATTCGTGATATCAAAGAACTAGTGTTGAGAAATCAGATTACTTGCCTAGTAAAGTTCCTTTGGATAAACTAGAAAATGAAAGTGGTGATGTGGGAACTTGAAGAACTTATGATGAAGAACCACCCAAATATTTTTATGAAATGATATTATATATATTTTGAGGACTAAATTATTTGAAGGGGTAATATTGTAACTCCTCGAACTTCCATAATACACATCCTTTTAAATAATATAATATCTTATGTTGCACACAATATCGAGTTCGAGCACACCATGACCTGTCAAACTAGCTGTTTAAAAAGTAGTTATGAATATTATTACCCAAATTATGAAATATATAAATTATACTTTTAAAAAAAGACTTCTTTTTTGAATTATAAATATTAAAATCTACTTATGGTGATTTTTTTGTATTTTTTTTTGAAATGATTCAATTTTTGATGAATAGTGAAAAATACTGCATTATTTTTAAAAACCCAACATTTCATTTAAATTATAATTTTACATTAAATTTATTTTAAAGTCAAAATAGATACATAATAAAAATATTAGTCCCATTTAATTCATAGGAATCATTTTTATAATAGATATAGATATAAATTTTCTTAAACTTTTGAACGTCTTTACTACCCGCCATTTAACCACACATACAGATTAGTATTAAACATAATTTTATAGCTTCTATGAATTTGATTTCAAAAAATTTACATACATGGTTGTAATCAGTATAAAAAATTTGGTTTAATGAGATCAAAATAAATTTTGGTGAATAGAATCGTGTGAATTTTATTTACCTTAGTTATAGGTAAATAGGAAAATTAATGGTAAAAGTAATATTATAATAATATAATATTTCCTTAACACTTGTCCTAATCTCATTGGATAATTATATCTTGACCAAAATAAACCTCTGATATAAACTATTATCATTTTTAAACCAATTTTGTTTGATTAATACATTTATTTTAATTTATTTAAAGAAGATTTCAAAATGTCATATTCAAATTTTAATAAATGTATCACTATTAGCATGAGGATATAACATCTATCGGGTTGAATATAAATAGTTTTCTGAAATATATATTGATTAAATATAAAATTATAATTTATTTAAAATTTTAGGAATTAAAAAATTAAATTAAATGGGTGACACAATAATGATGGAGTAATTGAATTATTAAAGGAAGAATCAATAAAATGATGTTAAACATATTAAAATAAATATAATTATACTTAATTAATTTCATCCATGAGTTTTATATATAACATTGAAAATTTAGTGACATATTGGAAGTATTGGTTCTATGATATCATGTAGGTTGGATATTTTTGAAAATGAAAATTCTGAATAGTATCCTAATTGACATAAATGATACTATAAAATAAATAATATTTAATTGAATGTTTTAAAAAGAATAAAAATTTCAAGCTCATCCAAATAACTATTATAATTTTAAATATTTCATAAATCATAAAAATGGGGTTCTTTTTTTCATTTTAAAATATATATGTATATATTAACCCTATACTATAAAAGGACTAGTAAACATGGTAAGAGTTAAACTCTTTAACCATGGGTTAAATTCAAAAAATAAGTTTATATTTTTTGAACTAAACATGAATAAAAATAAGTGGCTTATAGGATTTGATACATACTCGAATAATAATATAACTAAATCACTTTTGAGAAATTTTAAACAGAAAATAAATTTATAATAAATTAATATTTTAAGAACATCTAAAAGATCCCCTCACCTCTCTTATAAAATAAAACCCTACCTTCTCTTTGTTTAACACTTATAAAGCCCTTTAGTTCTACCGAACCCTTCCCATTTCTCCACCAAAATTCCCTCACTTCATCCTAGAAGCCATAATTTGGGAATGAATCCATTTTAGGTAGTCATTTTGTACAAACAAAAAGAAGATACCTTAAAAAGAGGAACTTGTTTTATGACCTCTTTTAAAGTTCTTTTCTTTTTATACTTACTCTTTATATGTTATTACCATATACAAAAATAAATATAGTATCATATATATACTGAGATGTTATTATAATCACGGGAAAACCATATTCCTCATTTTATCTATCATACAAATAACAATATCCTCATTTGTGCGTACATACAACTTACTGCCTCCACATCGTGGTGTAACTTTTTATTTAACACTAATTTATTTGGATGAGTGTAATGATGATAATAATGGATATAAAAAATGGAAAGGACATAACAATAACAATTTAAAATTAATATACCATCCAATTCCATACCATTAATTAGTCAAGGGAATGACATTGTCCCCCGTGCGTGCAAATGACCCACCGTCTCCACGATACGATGAGATTAATTCTCCCCATTAACCATTAAAAAATGATTAAAAAATTATTATGATTAGTAAATATATTTTTTATGAACATTTTTTAATTATATATATGAAAAATATATATATCCTATTTATAAAAAACAAGGCTTATGTGACAAAACTGGAATGGGAAAATGACATAGTTAACACCTGAAACAATGGTAATACTGAAATATTATTAACAATAAAATATAATAGAATCATATATGATATCATAAAAATGGATATGGTTATAGTATAATTTAATAACATACTTTAACTATTATAAAATAGGTCAAATCACCCTTCAATAAGGAAACTACAAGGTAAAGGTAAATTTCACAATCTCTTTATTATCTGATATTGATTATACATAAGCATCTAATCAGACATCTTTATAATCCATGTCCATGTTTCTTAAAATTTACATCAAAATATTATTGACAAATTTTTAATGTCATTTTTACCCATGATTGACTTTTTCTAAAATGTTTTCAAAGGAATATTTTTTTCCTTTTCCAAAGGTGGTACTCTATGACCTCTTCGATAAATTAAGGAAAGAATTTTTTTTAACTTATACAGAATGATAGGCTATTTTTTGCTGTTATAATGCCTTAACATTCTAAATCTTCCATAATAATCATATAGGGTTGTTTTTATAATAATAGTTTCCTTTTATAAAGTTTTATGCTTTTAAATAAATTTCAATGTAAAAATGGATATTTATCTCAAAGAGTATTAACAATTTCGTTTGATTATATTCATGTATATCAACATCTTTTTATGGATTTTATGTTTAAATGATGTTGATTTATTATGATATAATATACCATATTTTATTGATGGTTTTATGATATGTTTGAATATGGATCTGAAATTTTATAACATTCATCATTTATGGTTAAAGTATTAGTATTTTGTATGCTGGTTTTAAAAAGGATGTTTATGTTATGTTTCACCCCTTTCACATGAATAATGCATTGTAATTAGTATGTGATGGGTGGGTACTTCTATATCCCCTAAATGCATCTATAGATCTTGTGGGTCAAAATAATGTCTTTGATCAATGCCATGATGAAATGGATATAAATGGTTTTGGCACGAGGGCTTAACAGTATAGTTATGGTGTACGACATTATTCATTACCTCATTATGAGATTAGTTATTAATATTACATGTGATTATTCGACTAGTAGAATATCCATGTGATTTTTTAAAAGAAATTATTTTATTTATTGTTTCCATATTATGTGGAGTATTTTGTTTAAAAGGATTGTGTTTTAGTTTAACAGCTTGCCTTAAAATTTAATGCTTCTTTATAATAGCTTCTGATATATTTTTAACCTCACTGAGCATCTGAGCTCACCCATTTATTAAATTTCATTTTTACCCAAGATAAGAAAAAGTATATTATGATTTACCTACATGGATACTCTATGGGATATGAGACTTTTCAAGGGGATAATATGTTGTTTATCATTTCAAGATGTAATAGAAAACTTATGTTGGTAACTAGTTTTTTCAAGGTAACTAAACATATCAGTCCTTCAAGATTTAATATCCTATGATCTTTCCAATGTTATTAAATAATTAATCTACAAAAGGTAATTTGGGTCATGGGTTACATTTTTAATGATGGAAATTGTAAAGTACTGGTTCTGGAAGCCACCCAGAGGCGCCCCATACCCGATTGGTCACATGGCCTCAATTGCATTTCCCCGAATGCCAGAGGCTGCTGACTAGCAGCGAGGGCCTTGGGTGTGATAGTGGGGAAACTATGCCCTCATTTCCAGAGTACACAGCAGAAGTAAAGACACATAAAACAGAAGAAGTAGTAAATATCCAACAACAATAACAGTGGAAGACTGATAAATAAACAACTGGAGAAGAAATACATGTAAATGATGAATGATATATATATGTCAAATAAAATATCTAAACAAGTCACAATGTTGAATATAGTAGTAAACCAAAGTAAAAAAGAAAAATAGATGAGAAACTCCTCAGCATCGTGAGCCTCAGCTTGGTCCAATGCTCTCCATCTTCAGTGTAATAAAGAACCTGAAGTAGAAGGGCACTTGCCCTTATCTATACCTCCAGTAACATAATATGTTTGGCCCTAAAAGCATGAACCAAACAGGTTGTGAGACTAAATCCTAGTAGGCAACCACCTGAAGATCTGTTCCTAATAGTCAGTGAGTATATGGTAGGAAAAGTATAGTAAGTAGTGACAATAAGCAGTAAATAGGAAAGTACTCAGCAGAAACAATCCATAGTTTCTAGCATTTAATTTACAAACAGGAAAGCATAAATTCAAGAAATTAGAACAAACAGGTAACCCTCTAGGTAGTTCTCACAGCCTAACCCCTCTGGTTCAACCAACAAGTACTAGAAACCCTCTGCGAGGCACACACAGTATCACCCCTCAGGTTCAACTAAAGAAAGAATAGACTCTATGGGGAAGCACTCACCATCAATTCCCCCTATAGTCTCATATCGTACTAAAGGCACTCTTGGGAAGCACTCACCATCTCATTCCCCCTGTGGTCCGTGTCGAGGAACTAAAGACACTCTAAGGAAGCACTCAACGTCAATACCCCCTATGGTCTCGCATTGTAAATTAAAGACACTCTGGAGAAGCCCTTCGTACATTCTCCCTATGGTCTACTACACTAGGTTCTCACAACCCTGCGAAAAGTCAGCAAGTATCGCATCGCGTAACAGCCAAAGTATCCTCAAGAACTACTTGGCTAGCAGTCTACAGCATCTCAGCATGGAAGAATAGTCACAACATCCTATAAACTAGGCATGGAACTGACAGATCCTAATAGGAAAAACTAGACCAAATGGTCATAAATAGGCAAACATGCATGGGAAAAACATCCAAAGCATTGTAAATTACCCTATCCACAAGGAAAGTCCTCTACACAGGCATATAAGCAAATAAGGAGAATGGCAAGGGAAAAATAGGAAACACCCAATACCCCGTTCAAGGGTATTGGTGTAATTTTCACAAAATACTCAAAAACATTCTACAGAAAGTCACAAACCTCATACATCAACGTTATGAGATTGATATACTAGAACCACGAGTCCAAAATCTTCTTAGAATGTCATAGATCTACAAAAACTCACAAAACATTTAACCCACGATAACTTGGAAAATAGAAGGAACTGGAAAACAAGGTTCCAGTATAAGAGAGAACTCACTGATGCAGTTCCAACGCAATTGATGGAGTTCGATTCAAAGGACGAATGATCCCTCCAGGGTTCATCGAATATCCACAGCCGTTCGGGAGCTCTTGGTCAAACGAGACCTAAAAGGAGGTGTTTTTGACAATTATACGCAACCTCAGTGCATTTAATGAAAAAAAGGAAAGTACACGGCTTGTAACTTTGGAGTACACAGTGTGTAATAGAATTTTACGTACTCTTCTTTAGGAAGCCTCCATGTCACCCCTACATGGCATGTGTGTGGTCATGACCTGGCTAACACACGACCTAGAGCGACATCAAAGTACACGTCCTGTACTTATAAGGTACACGGTGTGTACTTAGAAAGTTTTCAGATTTTTCTCTTTTTTCCCAAAAATGACCCTAAAAGGAAAAACATACCAAAAAAGAAGGTTCTGGTTCTTACAAACTTCCCTCCTTAAAGAAATTCATCCCCAAATTTCTCAATAGAGGTGTAGAAGTAGAAACCCCGAATAGTTTCAGCCACTGTGATTGCACATCGGTCTCCCTCTCCCAAGTCTCATCATGTACTCGCCCATGTTGTAATAGCACTCATACCAGAGGAACAGGCTGGACACATAGAACCTTTCTACTGCAATCAAAAATCCGGATATGATGCTCCTCAAATGATGCATCCACTTCGAGCTCATCCTCCTCAGGTTGAAAGACATGGGATGGGTCTGAAAAGTAATGTCGGAGCTGAGAAACGTGGAAGACGTCGTGCGTAGCCCGGTACCTCTGAGGTAACTGCACCCGATAGGAAACCGAAACAACTCTATCCAACACCTCAAATCATCTGACGTACCTTGGTGAAAGCTTACACTGTCTCCAAATCCTCTTGTGTCCCAACCTTGGTGCGACACGCTAGAAAACCTGATCCCTGACCTCAAACTGCAGAGGTCGTCTCCGCTGATCAGCATAAGACTTCTGTCGAGACTTTTCCATATCCATCCTCTTCCAAATCAACTCTATCTGCTCTAAGGTATCCTGATTAAAATGAGGTCTCAGAAAAGTTGCCTCTCCTACCTCCAGCCAACATAAGGGTGATCGTTATGGCCTACCATACAAAACCTCATAAGGTGCCATCTGAATAGGTGCTAGGAAAATATTTTTATAGGAAAACTCCACAAAAGGTATATGATTCTCCCAAGAACCTTCAAATTCCAGAATACAAGCTAAGAGCATATCCTCAAGCACATGAATCATACGATCAGATAGGCCATCAGTCAGGGGATGGTATGCTGTACTCAAAAGTACCTGTTTACCCAAAGCTTTCTAAAGCCCTTGCCAGACCCGAGAAGAAAAACGTGCATCCCTGTATGAAATAGTGGAGTGTGGAACTCCATATAGATGTACAATATCTCAGATGTACAACCATCCCAGATCATCAATGTTGAAGGTCTCTTTGTTCGGTAAGAATTGAGAAACCTTTGTAAGCCTGCCGATGACAACCCAAACGATATCACTCCCTTGAGGAGACCTTGGAAACTGGCCACGAAGTATATCGAGACTTCATTCCACTTCCACTCAGGAATGGGTAACTACTGTAAAAGACCTTATGGTCTCTGATGTTCATCCTTCACATGCTGACAAGTGGAACACCTCATGACAAAACTAGAAACATCCCTCTTCATTCCTGGGAACCAATACTGACGGTGTAGATCACAATACATCTTTGTGACGCCAGGATGAACTGCCCAAACCAAGGAATGAAAGTCCTACATCAACACCTCGCGTATGTCTGTGGGCACCCATATGTGTCACTAGAAACACAAGATCTCATCCTCCCATACTGTCCATCCAGGAATAGGGTCCTCTCAGGACACACTTTCTCGTAGGACTAGGCCTTCAGAATCTGATAGAGGCCTCATTCGTACCCAATCAAGAAGTGCATAGGTAACAACTACAGGAGATAAAAAAGACTGCCCCTTTCTATCATGCACCTACAGATGCTTCTCAGAGAATAGAGCCATAAGCTGCCACTCACTACTGGCCTCTTGACCTGCATGTATCTGTGTTCTTCTACTCAACGCATCAGCCATTGCGTTTCCCTTCCCAGGTGTATAGGCAAGCTCAAAGACAAAGAACTGAAGATACTCGACCCACCTGCGCTGTCTCAGATTTAGATCACACTGAGTGAAGATGTGTTTGAGACTCGTGTGGTCAGTAAACCCCACAATGTGCTCTCGCAGAAGATAATGTCTCCAACAGTGCAAGTAATGAACAACAACAACCAACTCCAGATCATGCGTCAGGTAATTCCTCTCATGTGGCCTCAATAGCCGAGACCCATACGCAACGACTCCATCTCATTTCATAAGCATAGCTCCTAACCCGATACTTGAATCATCCCAGTAAATGGTATAGCTCTTGTATGGCTCTGGCAAGACTAATATTGGTGCTGACCTCATCATCCCTTTCAGCTCCTGAAAGGCTGACTCACAAGAATCTGACCATAATAATTACTCACCATTCTTGGTCAGACCTATCAGCGATGCTGCTAATTGTTAAAAGTATTGTATGATGTGTCTGTAGTACCCATCCAGCCCTAGGAAAATCCCTACCTCAAAGACATTCTTTGGATGCTCCTTGGAGACTACCACTCTCACTTTCTCTGGGTCTACTGATACTACTATTTCTAAGATAACGTGACCCACGAAGTGAATTTGGTCCATTCAAAAGTGTCATTTTGAGAGCTTATCATATAAATGATGCTCCCTCAGTGTACTCAAAATGATCTCAAGATGGGTATCATGGTTGTGTCGAGTGTGAGAGTACACCAAGATATCGTCCATGAAGACAACCATGAAAGAGTCTAAGTATTGATGGAACATTCGGTTCATCAGTGCCATGAAAACTTGAAGCGCGTTCGTGAGACCAAATGGCATAACCATATACTCGTATAAACCACACCTGCTTCAGAAAGCTGTAAGAGGTATATCAGATGGTCTAAAGTGCAAATGATGATAACCAGACCTCAAATCGATTGTTGAGAACACCCGAGCTCCTCGAAGCTGATCAAAGAGGTCCTCAATCCTAGGTAAGGGATATCAGTTCCTGACCGTCAACTAGATCAGCTTCCAATAATACACACAAAACCTAAGGGTGTCGTCTGCTTTCTTCGCAAACAGATTATGCGAACCCCAAGGAGATGTACTGGGTCAGATGAAAACATTTCCCTGCTACTCCTCTAACTGCTTCTTGAGCTCCTGCAACTCATGTGTATCCATCCTATAAGGAGGAATGGACACCGGGGCCGCTCCTGGAAGAAGCTCTATCGATAATTCTACCTCACGATCTGGAGGAAAAGCTGAAAATTCTTCTAGAAAGACATCTCTGAAACGATCCACCACTGGAGGAAAGTCTAACTGTGAAGTCTCCTAGTCATCCAGATAAATAATATCAATATGAGCTGTAACTTCATCTAGCCCATGATGCTCGGGTCCTGCTCTACTCACCTGGACATCCCACTCGCCCCGATGGAGAAACGATCCACCCTTTGGTGATATGAAACTCACCCTGCGGCGATAACAGTCGATAAATCCATAGAAGGGAACTAGCCTGTCCATTCTAAGAATGACATCATAGCCTGCCATTTCTAGGACATAGAGGTCTCGTATGAAGTGACACCCCGCAACCTCAAGAGGGCACTCTCCGTACTAATGTACACTACCCGTCCTAGTCCCCAACGGTGTGCCGAGAGTCAAAATGCCGGCAGAAGAAAAGATACAGAGCCCATGGCTCTCCAAAATAACAAAAAAGATAAAGCTATGGGAATCCCATACATCGAAAAGAGAAGAAGATAAAACTAAGGCTACTAAGATCGTACCTCGAACTATAGAGGGTCCGAGATCCTACTCCTTCTAGGTCTGCTCCATCGCAAAAGTTTGGCCTGCTCCACAGCCCTGTGACCCTACTTGCCCGCTCTGAGCTGATCCACCCAGCTGTCACTGAATGACCGATGACTAACCACCATCGACTCGACCTCCACCTCAGACCGAATAGCCGGAAGAACTCCAGTTCCCAGACTGGTGAGAAACTGGTGGCACTGCTCCTGAATTAGGAGTCATAGAAGAACCTATATCACCAACTTCTTGTAACAAAACCTGATAGAAGCACTGAAGGTGACCCATCTTACCACAATATCGGCACTCCACTGGGTCCCTCTGGAATTGCGGCCTCGTATGCCCAACCCTTCCACACTGGTAGCATACCTCCTGGCTACTTGAAGATGTGTCTCGCTGCCTCGGATCACCACGCGTAGACTCCATATAGCCCTTCCTGCTGTCAGATGGTGAAGCACTAACTCTGGAAGTGGCACCTCACTGGATCTCAGCTCTAGAATATCTCATATTGCGCTATGCAATCCGTGCCTGGTTGACGATAGAAGTGATGGAAGTCTGCCTGAAGATATTCACCTATGAGCCGATCTCCCATCTGAGACCATCCTCAAACTTCCTTACTAAGAACAACCCATCTCTGCTCTGGAGGGGGTGTGAAACACTGATGCTCAGTGAAACGAGATGAATACTCTATGACAGAAAGAGTACCCTGCTCTAGGATCATGAACTCCTGGGCTCGATTGGCCCTCAGGGTCTCCGCATAGAAGTAGTTGTAAAAGACACACATAAACTCCTCCCACACCATAACCTACTGATGACCCGCCTGTGAGATCACGTACCACCACCTATTGCGGGAGTCTCATAGCATATAGGTAGTGAACTTGACCCGCCTCTCTGAAGGCATCTCCAGATGCTCGAATATCTTCATCATGGCTTCAAGCCATGACTCTGCAGCCTGCAGTCCTCCTTCTCCTGAGAAGGTGGGAGGATGCTGCTCCCGGAAAACCCATGTCAAGTCTGCCATAGTCGAGGTAGGAGGCGGAGCCCCCTATAAGGCCTACATCATCCTCAGAAATCCTTCCCTAAACTGCGCATCAGTGCCTACAACTGGTATATCTACTGGTGCCAAGGCTGGCACAACATGAGGATATCAAGGAGTCCCCTAATCAGCCATATATGGCGTCTGATCACTGCCCTGCAACTGATGGACAACCGGAGGACATCTAGTTTCCATAAAAATGAATGTTCAAAAGCAGAAATTAGATTCAAGATTACTAAATACTGAAAAACTGAAGGCATAAGAAGGAACAGGGAAAAAAGGTATTCATGTTATCCAAAACATGACTACACAGCGTGTTATTTCCCTACATAGCATGTTCCCTTAGGTAATTCACATGGGTGTGTAATTATACCTAAACTGGTTGTGTAACACCCCAAACACACATCGTGTGTCCTAACACACGACATGTACTTGAATCCTCTTCCCTGCCTGAGTCCTTCTACATGGCTACACCACACAGCTCCTCTGAGAAAAAACTATACGACATGTTCAAGTCAGACACAGCGTGTACTAAACATGCCTTACCTGGACCGTGTTGTTAGTGACATGGCCTGACACACAGATGACACTACAGAACATGTTCTAGGTTGACATGACATGTATGATAAATGATTACACCATCCCGTGTTGTTAGTTACATGGCCGGCTACACGACCCACTCCACACGACGTGCCCCAAGGGAACATGACATGTTCTTAAAGGCTTTCCCTAGCCTGTGTTTTTTGTAACACGACCTGGTATATAGGTTACAAGGCACGACATGTAAAAACAGGACATGGTGTGTAAAGTAAATGTTTATCCAACTATGCAGTTATTCACATGGGAAGACACATGGTCATTACAACACGACGTTTACATACTATACATGGCATGTTCTTGATGATTTTCCACAACCCCGTGTTTTTACCCACACAGTCAGCAACACAGTTTGAAAACTACACGGCGTGTTTTCTTAAAGTACATGTTGTGTATTCTGGGTTTTTCCGGGTAGTAGCCTCAGAAACTGCTTCAGAGCCCACAATGCACAGAAAAAAATAGTTAAGGTGCCAAATTCCGATTTGTGAGGGCCCATACTCCCCACGAATCAAAGTTTGGAATCTCTTACATATCATATAAAATGGAAAAAAGTCAATGATCCACCAAGTTTTGATTCATGACAGCCTATATCACCTCAAGAATCAAAATTTGGGGTTCATTCCAGTAAATTGCTACACAAAAAATTCCATATCAAACAACAGGTATTTCTATCAAGTTAATTATCACAAAACATGTATATTTTACACATCATATATCAAAACAACATGAAATCACTAATTCATCGTAGATGGCATGGCACAAATGCATGACATGTGATTCTAGCAAGTGCCTATATGATGCATGAGATGGCATACCCTCATCTCATCGGGTTGCAACAGAAATAGAACCTCAATAATATCAACAGTAACAACACACATCATGTGAGTCACTCAAGGCGAAATCAAATCAACTGTAACAATTGCAAAACCAAAAGAAATTGCAGTAAACGAGGTAGATTTTCTTTTCCCTATACGTGGGTTAACTAATCCCGGGCATAGATTATTACCAAGTACCTATTCCATCTTATCCATATCTATAGGACCCAAATAGTAAGTCAAGAGATAAGAATTCCTCTGATACCACTGTGTAACATCCCGGTTCAGAAATCCACCCAGAGGCGCCTCATACCCGGTTGGTGATATGGCCTCAAGCACATTTCCCCCAACACCAGAGGCTACCGGCTAGCAGTGAGGGCCTTTTGTGTGATATTGGGGAAACTATACCCTAATTGGAAGAGTACAAAACAGAAGTAACAAGACATACAATAGTGGAAGCAATAAATATCCAACAACAATAACAGCGGAAGACTGATAAATAAACAACTGGAGCAGAAATATATTTAAATGATGAATGATATATATATGTATAGGAAAATATCCAAACATGTCACAATGTTGAATAAAGTTCTAAAACAAATTACAAAATAAAAACAGATGAGGAAATCTTCAGCATCACAATCCTCGACTTGGTCCCATGCTCTTCATCTCCAGTGCAATCAAGAACCTGAAGTAGAAGGGCACTTGGTCTTACCGATACCTATAACAACATAATCTATTTAGGCCCAAAAGCATGAACCAAACATGGTGTAAGACTAAATACCAGTAGGTAACCACCTGAAGATTTGCGCCTAACAATCATTGAGTATATGGCAGGTAAAGTACAATAATCAGTAATAATAAGCAGTAAACAGGAAAGTACTCAGCGGAAAAAAATCCACAATTTCTAGCATTTAATTTACAAACTGGAAAGCATACAGTCAAGCAAGTAGAACAAACAGGTAACCCTTTGGGTAGTTCTCATACCTAATCCCTATGGTTCAACCAAAAAGTACTTGAAACCCTCTGGGAGTCACACACAGTCTCACCCCTCTGGTTCAGCTAAAGAAAGAATAGACTCTCGGGGGAACCACTCACCATAAATTCCCCCTATTGTCTCTTATCATACTAAAGGTAGTCTGGGGAAGCACTCAATGTCTCAATCCCCCTGTGTCCCACGTCGAGGAACTATAGACACTCTGAGGAAGCACTCAATGTCAATTCCCCTTGTGGTCTTGCATCGTAAATTAATGACACTGTAGTGAAGCCCTTATGTCCATTCTCCTTATGGTCTACTACACTAGGTTCTCAAAGACCTGTGTAAATTCATCAAGTATCGCATTGTGTAACGGCCAAAGTATCCTCAAGAACTACTTGGCTTCTAGTCTACAACATCTCAACATGGAAGAACAATCACACCATCCTATAAACTAGGAATGGAAATCGCAAAGCCTAATAGAAAAAACTAGACCAAATGGTCATAAACAGGAAAACATGCATGGTAAAAACATCCAAAGAATATTAAATTACCCTATTCATAAGATAATTACTCTACATAGGCATATAAGAAAAGAAGGAAAACAAAAAGGTAAAAATAGGAAACATGCAATACCCCTTTGAAGGGTATTGTTGGAATTTTCAGAAAATACTCAAAGGCTTTCTACAGAAAGGACCAAACCACCTACCTCGACATTAAGAGATCGATATACTAAACCCATGAGGATTGAATGTCCTTATAATGTCGTAGATCTATGAAAATGCACAAAACTTTCAACCCACAATAACCTGGAAAAGAGAAGGAATTGGAAAACAAGGTACCAGCAGAAGAGAGAACTCACCGATGCGGTTCCAACGCAATCAACAGAGTTTGATTTGGAGGAAGAATGATCACTTGGGGGTTCATCGAAGATCCATTGCTATTTGGGAGCTCTCTGCTGAATGATACATAAAAAGAGGTGTTTCTGGCAATTAGATGTGACCCCTGTGCGTTTAATTAAAAAAAATAAATTATATTGTGTGTACTTTTGGAGTAAACATCATGTACTAAGCTTTTATGTACTCTGCTTTAGGCGGCCTCCATGTCTCCCCTACATGGCCATGTGTGTGGCCATGACAGGGCCAACACACCGCCTCAAGAAGCATCAAAGTACATGATGTGTACGTAGAAAATTTCCAGATTTTCCTCTTTTATCCCAAAAATGGCCAGAAAAGGAAAAACATACCTGAAAAGAAGGTACAGGTTCTTACAGTAATTATCTCTTCGAATGAAAGATATGTACATGGGACTTATATATATATGAATAGTATTCTATAAGTGTATTTTTGTATGAAGGAGATGACTTTATTAAACTCAATAAAGTTTTTCTTTAAAAAAAATATTTTAGTGGATGAGAAATTGATTAAAATGCTTAATGAAATGTTTGGGCCTATATAAGTGCATCATGAATCTCAATTGAACATTGAATTTAATGAGAATTTCAAGCTTGGATGGAATGTTATCAACTATTTAAAGACATAATAAATATTAGAAAGTGGAATATGATTCTCTAAATGATATTTCTCTATGGGCTAAGCCTTTGATCAAAGGTTAAAAATGATAGTGATTGTATTCCATTATCATGACATCATTACATCACTTTAAATATGAGATGGGTTTTTCCAATCATCTGAAATTTTTATTAGACCAGATTAATGTGGATTTCCAATAGGTTAGCTAGTATAATCAAACTTTAATGATCCATTTTTGAATCTGAAGTAATATTACTCATTTACTAATCCTATTCGGGTGCATATCTATTGGTCTTTTCATCATATATGGTCTTAGTAGGATGTGGAGTGAATGTTGATATTTCTATCATCCTTATAATCATTGGCTTCCTCTCCCTCAGTGGCCTATTCCACCATCTCCCTTATTATGAGAGTTTAATTCATGATCATATATATATTATTTATTATAAAATAGATCCACCTAAAAAATTATATTGATGGAGCCATATAGGGACTCTGTATGTAATGAGTTTTTATGTTGATTGGTCAGGTCCTTCTAGATCATTTCGTAGTGTGGTGCTCATCCTTCACATGTCTGAAAATAATGTCTATGTGGTTTTATGCCATATTGGGTTTCAAAATGTGGTTAAATTCTAATGCCTTAATATTATCGTGAATGTTTCACTAGCTAAAATAAAACCTTTCCTTAGAGGTTTGTGGTTCCGAAGAAGTAAAATAATCTATTATAGAGGTCCTTGAGGTCACACATGGTTGATTCAATTTTTTATAAAAATGTAACAAGCTCAGATGAAAAAATTTATGGATATAAAATAATAAAAATATTCATGAATCCTTGTCCAATTCATTATCCCACTCTCCTTCCTCTTTTCATCAAATGCTACGAACACAAGCCTATTTGGCTGGTAGTTCACCAACCTTGAACTGTCCATAATCTACCATATTTTTTATGATTTATTTAAAGTAGGAGGATTCATAGATGGTGTTTCCCTACATTTAGTGGAATTATAGATCATAATGGAAACTAGTGAGGCCATCAGGACTTTGGTACATGGGATTTGATAGTTTTTTAGATTTTTTTCCATATAAGAGATGAAATTCCAAAGAACCAACTCATTTTGAAAAGAATAATTTTCTTCTTTATTCCACTAAATAATAAGAATCATTATTTTGTACCCACTTCGAATATAGATGTTCCAACTATTTTCAATATTTATGAGGATGTACCATATTATTTTCCATGGGTTTTGGTGGTCATGTTAGTGTTGGTACAAATTTACGTGTCACAATTTCTATTTCTACATTATTAATAAACTTCCCTTGAGATATCAGAAATTTAATGACTTAAACTTGGTCCCCAAGATTTAATATTATAACCATTATCTAACTATTTAAAACATAGAGAATACACCCAAATATTTTACCATAATGAGTGGTGTTCTCAACTCATAAAAATTATATTCTATATATTTTCCAAGTAACTATTTTTGGTGCAGTTATAAGTTCAAGGACTAGGGTAGACACTCCCATAAAGATATAATGTTTAATAATATTAGAATATCTCATTTTTTGAATCTTGATATTTCATGGACCATCATCTTTTTAACATTGAAAATCATTTACATTGAATCTTCTAGTATAGTTATTTATATCCTATTACTGATCAGGATGGTATACATTTATATAGAACATATTTTCTGGTCTATCTAGAAACATAAAAAATATAAGATGATATTATCTTCCCATTTCTACTCAGGGAATTACATAATGGTTCCACATTGAGATACAATGTGAATCGTGTGTTGTTTTTGGTTCTCAATGTCATTGAAGTTCACAAATGATTGATTTTTGATAGCTGGTTGAGGTGGGGGAACATCTACACATTCAGGGAATTCTGTCCATTTTAATTACACTAGTGCATTATTAAATTCCCTAGACAATGTTTGACCCTAAAAAAATTAAATGGATTTATTAATTTATTGAAAGATGTTTTATTTCCTAGATAGTTGTTTTGAGGTAATGAATAAATCTTAATATGGTCGAGTTGACCATGCATATTTCTGATTACTATTATGGGTTATACCATGGTAAATTTCCTAACATAGTTCTCATAATCACTATAGTGGAGAAAACATCAAATAATCCACAAATACTAGAACCATTTAGACCTGTTTATGAACCCTAAATTAGTCATATGCTTAGATTGTTCTCTTATCAGTAAAACATTCTATCCATGTTGAGGAAGATTTACCATAACTGAAATGTGAGGCTCAAATTCTTCATATGATGAGTGGGATATAGACACACTTTCCACTTCCCCCTTTTCAAGGTTCTTCAATATTGTTGTAATTTACCATTTTTTGGAATTGTAAAAATAAGAGTTTGCATATAAATATGGTATGCAGGAATTTTTTGTGCATTTCAGTTTGGACCATGTTTTAGGCATAAATAGATATATCTTTCTCTTTTCTATATGAATCATTATCTACATCGTTGAAGGTGTATATTTTGATAAAATTAACTAATAGATATCAGGTCAATAGAATAATTTCCACTTCATATGAGTAATGAGATTTGATATATATCTAATATATGTTAAATTTAAAGTCAATAATCTTCCGGGTCCATCATTTATTGGTAAAGAATTTTTGTATTGCAGTGCATATAAGGCATTATATTCTCTTTCCAATTCTCCACTAGAAATGGTTTATGAAAGGTGATTCAAAGATAATCTATAAATACAATTATTGATCATGTCCATAACAATAGAGATGGATCATCTTTTGAGAGGAATTTTGTGGATATTTCCTATGGTTCCTTATATAATCTAGAGAAGGCCTACTTCCATGTTGAAATATGAATTTGTGATCAAATTATCATTGAACTATAGGTTGGGTTTGAAATTGTTTTCTTATAATAAAATATTGATTTCACTATGTATTTGATAACCCATGTTGGGGGGATAGTGGTAAACATATATCTATCCCCATGTGAGGGGGATTCTCTCATATTTCCAATATTACATCCTCTATTGCTATTGTTTACACCACTTCCACCACTCTAATTTTATGTGACTTTGTTTAATAATGGTCTAGAAGCTGTTGAGGTTCTAAAAAAGTGTTTCATTCCATTGAGGGTATAAATATAGATAAACGTTTTTATTTTCATAGATAATAAGTATATTCATCCCTTTTAGATTCTACATATAAGAGTTTCTCAATGTTTAATACCCTATGATATTTCAATTACTATGATTTAGTGATAATGGGACAACATTAAACATGATGGATAGCATGTACCAAACTCATGCCCACTATTTTTCTTGAAGTGATGAAATTGAATGATGTCATTATTAATGTACTATACTAACTAAGAAATAAAGTGAAATGGATCCCTCGATTTTCAGCCCATCCTCCAATATATGAATTAGTGAGAGTTTTAAAAATAAACTAATGTAGATTCCCTTGACCATTAAGTCCTTTTTGTTGGAGATCTCTATAAATCCTTCCTATCACTGGGTGTTATCCCACTAATGGGAATCTAAGGAAATTTGAGAGTTATGATCTTCAATTTCCTTTGCATGATTTTCATATTCCATGTAAGGTATATATTTTTTTTAAATTATGAATATTTTACATAGATTTAGTTGAAAATGGTGTTTTAATTCATTAAGCAGTGGTTCAAGATTGTCTTACTATGACATGGCCAAGGTCCTGAGCATGCTTCATTTGTGGTCCTTCGATTTTTTCTTTATTCAACTTCCTAACATCCTCTCTATCATTTGAGAGAGATTACAATACATTATTTGACCAGATCAATCATTTCTTAACTACTATACTAGAGGGACTATGGATAGATGTAATCATCTCCTTATTATTAAAAGTTTTTCAATCCGATGGTGGTATTGATAATGACCATTTCATTGATATGCACTTTTTGAGAATTAATATTTCTTTTCAGTTATAAAATACATGCTATAAATGGTCTGGATATCCCTAGTTCCTAATAATATGAGGGATTTCCCAGAGTATCTTCCTTAAGGGGAGTACCTTATTACCGAAATGAAATTTCACTATGGGGAGAACCATTATAATGAATTCAATTATATAGATTACTTCCATCAAGGATCAATGTTTTTCCATAATAAGGATTCATGAAACCTATTCCATGGGGGTGAGGCTTTATGGTTGTAAACATTTTGATATTTCAATGGGAGACATTCTTATCGACTTATCCTCTAGATGTGCTAATTATTTCTTTATTTATAACTAAGATAAAAATTCCCATGATCAGTTAGAATATTTTCAAGGGGAGGAACATTATTAAGGGTGATATAGGGAAGACCACCATAGCTACTAGAAAAAAGATATTGGGAGGGACTCTAAATTCTATAATTTAGCCTTTTATCTGACAAAGAGAAATTATATTCTTGAAACATTATTGAAATATGATTTATGGTCTGATGAACACTAGAAACTAGAAGTATAGGGACATGGGAATAATATTTTACTTTTGGTTAAACCTAATGAGACCACATATTGGATTCTCTCCATTGGAAGGTGGGGGTCGTTTGTTGGGCACAACCACCTTGATTTTTGGGAAATACTCAACTGACCCCATAGTTTCATTGTAATATACTCGATTTATATGATTGTTATAAATACTTTATACATTCCATTGGAAAGGGAATATGTTCCTAATATAATTTTACATTATTTATAGAGATGTTTCAGTTCCCCTCTTGAATATGAAAAATAATATATGCCTATTCTGGATTAGCTCTCAATATATATATATATTACCTAGTGGGGTGGGGAGAACATTTCCTTTACCCTAGAGGGATATCATAACATGCTTATGAAGATAATTTTTAGAAAAAACTATGTTATACTTTATATTTTGTAAAAATTTGAATAGTAAAATAACCCTTACCATCAATTTCACCATGAAGTGTTTATGGACCTCTTCAGTGGGAATGTGAATATGTTCTCCTCCCTTTATTAGAGTAGGAATATGAACCCATTCCAATACTCCAGTTACCATCTGGATATATAGACGGGCTTCATGTGAGGCAAAAATAATATGTGTATACCCCTAGTTATGACTATGATATACAAGAAAGATTCTTCTTATATATACTATAACACATGTGTTTTTGTTTTCAATTTTTGATTCGGTTTAATTTTGGGACTTGATTTTTCACTTGGGAACCAGGTGTTACAGATCTGAATTTTTTAGGTATTCCTTCCGTTTATCATTGGCCTCGAATTACCCAATTGGGTGTCCTTTTAGTTTTGGAGATAAATGAGAAAACATTTAGTTAAATAGCCTCAGGAATATGGTTGGCACACGGTTAGTATAAATAGTGTGCCCCTACCCAGGAAATCATGCGATATGTTTTGATTTTTGGAGATATTCTCCCAAAAGGCTTCTGGATAGTAATTTAGGGTGTGTGGAATAATAATGTAGTAGTTACCTCTTAGAGATATAGGGGTGCATGGTCACCGCATGATTTGAGAACTCATGTGGGCTAACCATGCACCTATATAGGTCAATGAAAAATACAAAATACTGGTTGTGTCCTTTTTGGGTTTAAACTTAATCCCTCTCCCACTCCACTACATTGTATTTTCAACCATTGGAGACTCCTCCAAGATCACCTATTCTCATTGGGAACCTTTACATGGGTGGATTTGACCTCGATTTTTCATGGAATCTCCAAGTAAATGGTTCTTCCTTATATTCTTCCAACTATTATAAGGTTTCATCTCTTATAATTGGCGGTATTATATGGACAGTAGGTTAAGTGGTCTCTTTTGGGTTGAATATTAATTATTAGGGTTTGATCTTGGTGTTTTTGTTCGAATTTTACCTTTATTGGGTCATGGGGGGGGTGTGGTGGTGTTTTTCACTTTTTTAATGGAGTTTATTCCCTTGAGGTCGGTGGTTCCTTGACTTAACTTCTTTACATGGTTTAAATATTCTTTTTTTTGGTGTTTAATCATGCTATTTAAGTTAATTTTGTGGTATGAAATATATTTTTATATTTCTTTGGAATGTGTTCTTGATAAAAGTGGATTTTCATAAGGGTAAGGTTATGTTTATGTATGTTTTATTATGATGTTTCTCAAAAAGGGTTTTATGCCTTATGTGGAAGGTTCAGAATGGGTATTTAAAAGAACTTATGGTGCGAACATGTTTTAGAGTGGGGTTTAAATGAAAAAATGGATTACATTAGCATGATTTATTTCATTGTGATAACTTAAAAAGGAATTGTAAATTTTTTAAATGCTGCTAAGAAATATTTAAAAATTAACTTGGTTTATGTGTAGATTTAAAAAATAGATTAGACCATGGAATTGGTTGATCAATTGTGTTCTTTTTTTATTATTTTTCAAATGGGGGTTTGTGAATCGTATAATTTATGATAAATGTGTTTGAAAGATGTTTTTCGTGTGTGTAAAACATAAATAGGATTGGTTTATTAGAAATGGTGATTTCCTAATGTTTTTATAATTCTTGGCATGTGTTTTTGAAAATGGATGTCTTGTGTGACATGTGAAATGAGGTATTGAGTAGAAGGGAATCCAGAGAATCTAGGTGGGATGAAAAGTTCTAGTAAACTAGTGATTCAGAAGTGGCATCCCCTAGTTTAAGTTATCTAGATTTACGATTATAACACTAACTAAACACGTATGATGATTATACACCACTAGACCATTGGGGTGTCTCCTCTTAGTGGATCGTGCATGAGAAAGATTATGATTGTGGAAACTATACACCATTTCACTGGGGAACGTGGTTTTAATATCTCAACCGAGCTAGATTACCCTTTGGTATTTATCCAAAATTATATCTTCAGGATTATGAAATATGGTACCATCTGTCCACATATATTGGAATTTGAGTTAATTTTATCTTAGAGAAAAATTATCATAATAAATGTTTCTTTGAAATGTTACCTTCAAAAATGTTTTCATTGAAAGTGTGGTGAACAATAGTCTTTCTTTAGAACCAATTATTATAAATATCTAAAATATTTTCACATAAAAAAGTATGTTAATTATATTATGATGTAATTGGGTGAAATATTTCTTCTTGGTGGCATCCTATTAGGCTTTGGACCATAGCATGAATACACCTTTTGGTGTATATAGACCTTGTTTGGTTGAAAAAAGTTAAGGCAAGGTGTGTTTTGTGTGTGGTTTAGGTTACTAGAGTTCGTCTCATGAAGGTTTTAGTGGAGTTTTATTGACGGATTTTTTTTTCATATTATATGGAGGTATGATTTTATTTTATCATTTTCCATTTTTTGTTGAATCTTGGGTGTTGGTTAATGTTGTAACTGTTATATCTAGAAATTCATAATCCATTTTTGGTTTTGTCTATTATGTTATGGATTATTTATATTTTTTGGTTATTTAGGCTCATCTAAATGGGTAAAATCATTCCCAAAGAATAATATTGATACCCAGGAACTAGTTTCTATCCCATGGTGATTGAGGACGCCATTTACACTAAGCCATGAACTGGGTCGGTTGTCAGGTTGGATGGTGATCTGGCCTGGTTCATGAAAACATGGTATCAAAGCATGTCGCACTCTTATTTGGGCCATGTTATTTGTGGAAGGGAATGCATTAATCAGATCTAGGATTGTCAGGGCTTGATGTTCTGATTATGGGTAGGGTTCCTCGACAACACGCATCGTGGAGAGACTTCTATTTCCATGGAAATTCATTTTTCATTCAGTCTCCTTGGTTCATATCGGTTGTTTTTTATTTTTTAAATGAAAGGATAGTTGGGTCAATGGTCTTAGTGATCTCATATGGCCTAAGATTCCATGTGGAGGTGGGGATATGGTCCTGAAATACACTCTAGAATGGTAGTCTTATTGGTGTATGGCCTCCAAACATATTGCTATGTCACCTACCAACACTAGTTGTTTCTTGTAAATTGTTCCATGTCCTTTTGGTTTCTGAAAATTGTTTCACAAACCCTTGTTTTGGAATGGTGGAAGCCATGAATTTTAAAGTTTAAATGGTTTCATCATGGTAAAATTAATAGTGTATTTCAATAATATTATTTGGACTAAATGGGGCTAAGATTATCGAGATTTAATTTTTATGGTCAAAACATGTGGTTATAAAAATATATTATTTGAAAAACACAAATCGTGTCAACGTGGATTTTTGAAATATGTTTTAAATGAAATTATTTAACTACAAAGAATATTTTCAATAGGATCAAATGAAATTTTTTAATGTAAAATCATGGTATTTTTATTTTTGAATTAAATGAAATGGAATTGTGTGCCGATTATGAAAACGATATCCTTCTTCACTTAGTGGTTGTTGTTTTTTTAGAAGTTTTAGGAATTAATGTAATGGGATATGAAATTGAGAAATTGATGAGCGGGTTAAATATTTTATATTGGATGTGGAGATGTTTTTTTGACCTTTATTATTTCCATGAGTGACCACTTGCATGGAAATTTTTGGAAATGTGGATGGTTGATGGTATTGGTGGATGAGTGCCAAGATTTCCATGGAATGATGGATACCTGGTTTGGAATGAGAACATGAATGTAAAAATTTTCAGGGAATACCTTTAGTAAATGTGAAACACACAAATCCTATTTTATTTTAAATTGTGATTTTATAAGAAGGTGTGATGTTTTGATGACATGTAGTTTTGTGCTGTGTCGATTTGTGATTAGTGAATGAATCTTGCAAGATGTATTAAATTTGAAAACTATTATGGTTTCATTGATGTTTCAAGTTTATGTCATTATTGATAACATTATATTGAAATAACAGTTATTGGGTTATATTGAGAAGTGTTATGGGAAGACCTTGATTAGGTTCCCATTTTGTGTTCGAGGTTTGATTGTGGTGATTTATGCTAATGGACTAGCTTGATTGTGTCCTCAATTTCCCTTATTGGATAATGTATTCCCCCACAAGGATTGATTATTATTTAAAGTGAATACATGGTTGGTTAATCATTTGAAGACCCTCCAGTTGATCAATGTAGGGTCTTTCTTCTTGAGTTTTTGAAATTACATCCACCTCTCTTATTCGGTTAAGTGGACCCTCTTGAAGAATTATAGTGGATGTGGGAAATTGGAAGAATACTTGGTTTTCTTGAATTTTCTGAGTCTTAAAGGTGAAAATTTCCCTCATAATCCTTAGATGTCATATCTGGAACCAGTGAAGGGGATTATAGTGAAGATATTATAAAGAATACGGAGATGGGGGATATTGGTCGTGGTGTTAAAAAAAAAATAGACCATCATCAGTGTACTCTCAAAAAGGGACAATGTTGTTCCATCAGCGGGGTGAATCTTGTTATAAGAATCTGTCATGTCTGTTTGCAGAAGTGTTGTGCTATTCAAGACTTAAAATAAGTACCTTACATTATATTTCTTATTGGATAGTAATGCTCATGTCTGGTGATGTTTGGTGGTGTGTCCTTTATGGTTCCAAATGTAATAGTTGGATTGGGGCTCTTTTGAGAAAATATATCTTAATAGAAACATGCTCAGCTTTTGGGAATCATTTTTTTCTATTTATAGAAGGAGGAGTGTGTTGTAGGTATCATTTTTCCATTTTTATCATCTAATTTTAAAAAGTGATGATTCATGTGTATCTTCTATGCCATCTTCTTAGTGGAAGTGCCATATTTTGGAAATCAATGTTATATGGAATACTATGATCCTTTGGAACATCCTAGAGTATTTTATAGTCTGTCATGAAACCAAAGAAAGTGTTCTAGTTGGAGATCATCAATGCCTAACAGTGATGCATAAGATGCTTCAAACATCATGGATCTGTGCCTATTCCCTATATCGATGCTGGTGCATAGTTAGGAATCATGTGGGGTTTAAGGGACCTTATTCTGGGTTCTTCTCCTAGAACAACCCTTCTCTTTATTACATTCCTAAACATGATTTATTACATAAACATGAACTTAAGACAGATATGTGGAATGAGAGGTCTAGTGTATTTAGAAATTAGTAACATTACATTAAAACTTAGAACATAAAATAAAACATCTTTATTGAAAACATCCTTTACATGACCACAACATTCCTTATTACTTATCATTTCATAGGATAACCTGAGGACATACATGAGAAAATGGCGATCTATAAAGCCCAGTAAGGGAGTAAAAAATCATAACATTAATAATACAATGAATTTTAGTCAATTTGAATATCAATGGAGCATAATAGAAACATGAACATAAATAAATGTTATAGCATGACTATCACAACATGGAGATATGGAAACATCATTTAACATGGCATTAGCATGAGCCAAGGCTCATTGCACATGATGTATGAGTAAACCCTCGCTGCACCTGAATTATCAAGATTAAACGCTCATTACACTTGAATTGCATTGAGTAAATTCTCATTTCACATTGATTATCATGATACTATTCTTTACCCAATTCATTAGATCATTATTAGGGCACACCCTTTATAAAAATTTAATTTCATGCATAAGTGTGAGACACAGATCATATAACATGAAATCATTCAACATCATGAGTTATTCCAATATTAAGTAATTTAAAATACATAAATCCAATTACCATTAAATATATATTTGTTCATAAAGGAGAATACCCATTATAGAGACATGGGTATGGTATTCACTATACAATGATTTTGGCTTGGAATATTACGGTGCAGTTTCGGAAGCATAACAGCGTGACATAAAAATTTATAAAAATGGTTGTTGGGAGATAAAGGGGAATCCCATAAAATGTAATTGAAATATGATGTAAGGCGGTCATATATATATATATATGTACCAATATATGTAATTTTTAAATAGAAGGTGTAACATAATAAAGAATCTTGAAGAAAGAGGAGAAATGGAATAACTCCTTATTAAATTTCGGCATGGTAACAGGTGTACATGGGAGGGATTAATGAGATATAGAGAGGTCTATCACCATTATAAAATAATTAGGGAATTATGGGGGAGTTTCATAATCATAACATAATATTTTTAATTGAAAATAAAAGGGAATAACAACATAAGGAAACTTGGAAAAAACATGAGAAAAGAAGAAATACCTTACTTAGAACTATGATCCTGGAGGCTTGGGAGAGGCTTGAGAGAGGTTTTTTGGGATCTTGGGGTGCCTTGGGAGGATTATAGAAAGATGAATAAAGGATTTAGTTGAGCTCCAAATGGTTTGAGTGAAGAGTAATGGGAGATTGATTGGGTTTATATAGGAATGGAGAGGGGATTCTTTATTATTTAGGTTTTGGACACTACAAATTAAAATATTCAAAACAAAGAACCATCCCTTGGGTTTTTCCATAGTTTTCCCAATGTGGAGTGGAAAAAAATATTTTATAAGAAAAACGGATGAACATGCTAAAATATTAGGTTTTCTTATGTAGAGGTGAGTCACACTCTCAAGGAAATCATTATAAAATGTGAAAATGTTTTATAAGTCTTGGAGGGTCCACTAAGGCATTGTAAATGAATCAAAAAAAATATTAAATCACTTTATTTTAGAGGTAAAAATATATTGGACGGATATTATATTTATTGGATTTTATTACATCACTATTGGGTCATTATGATGTCATAAAATGCATTATATATCCAAATGGTATTTAATTTTCACCCAAAAAATCGGCTATCTTTGGAAATTATGAAAAATTACCCATTGGATAATGTTAATGACCTGATTCCAAAAATAAAATTCATTTTATCTAAATAATTATTCATATATGTTAATTTTTACTTTTAAAATAAAAATCTACATTTATAAAAAATTCATGGGTTTTGACAAAAAACAGCTTCCAAACTTTAATAAAAATTCCAATTGTATTCAAAAAAAATTATACAATCATTTATATTTAATAAAAAGTAATTAAGTAATAATATTTTATCAAAATATTATTTAATTAAAAAATCCATTAACTCATAAAAATTGATCTTGTTAATTGAATATTAACTAAATATACTATTTGTGCTTTAAAAACCATTTACAAAGTAAGAGTAATAAAATGAATGTATATTCTTTATAGAAAAATAAAGCACATAATCATAGTGTAAGGTCGGAATAGTTATAGTGATAACACAAGAGGGGTTGAATTGTGTTCCTTTAAATATTTTAAAATTCTGTCGATTCACATAAACAGTTTATAGAGCTAGCGAAGTTTCTATATAAGAATATATATATATATATATAGTGGATAATGAACAGAGAACCAGGCACACCAATTAATAGTGGTTCGGGGCACGAAGGTCCCCTAGTCCACACAACCAATCACCCTCTCTGCAGACTTACTGAATTTCACTCGCAATTTCCTTGTATCATAAGACAAATCCACAACTGAGTGCAGGCAGTTTTCACCCTTACAAACAAAGGCTTACAAAGAACAACCTTCTGGTTATTTGACATGGAACCAATAAAACCATAGTTTAGTTCAAGAAGCTGAAACTCCACCATGACTGAATATGAGTAGTTGAAACTCATCATAGATAATTTTTAGTTTGGTTACATATAGATTTAGCTCATAGTTTCAGCAGTACAATACATATACAAGTAGGATCTTCAACTTTAGAAGAAAATAAACATTGAAATATATGTTTGAAGAGATCCAGTTGTACAATAGATATTCAATTTAAAGATCAAAAACAAAAACAGAGCATCATAATTCCATATTTGAACATGTATATCTTGGAAACTTAGTCCTTGAATCTCAGATGCTTGATTGCTGAGGAGTGAAATAATTTGTAAAAGAAATCTGAAAGAATAAAGAATATATATATAGCCAAGAAACATCCAGATTTTCCTCAAAATATCCGACACAAAAAGATATATATTTATATATATATAAATATATCTCGTAAAAATATTTCATATCTTTTAAAGATGACTTATAAATTGAGTGAATTAAAATTCAATGAATACAACTCAGAGTAATTGTAACATCCCTTAAGAATAGAAGAGAAAATCTATGCTGTAAATAGCTCTTTAATACGATCTTTAAATCAATCAAAATCAAGTTTTAATTTCCCCTAACATTCTGCAAAGATTGTTTCAAAATGCTCTAATAAATGCGTAGATATAAATTTCTGACGTTGAAAAACGAACGTAAGGTTTTTTAAAAAATAAAATAAAATAAAATAAAAAACTTAGGGTTGATGATCGATACATTTTGTACCTGTTAGTATAGATCTCCAAACGTAACATTAATTATCCATTATTCCACTTTTCCAAACATAAGGTTGAAAACGTAAGGTTGATCATAAAAGTATGTTTGATGATCCATATGTTTGTAAAGTTCCATACTTAGATAGGGTTCTTTAACCATACTTTTCTTTTTTAGAAAATGTAAGGTACTTATCCAAAAGCAATGTTCATATACCATACATTTTATCAGACATAAGGTTTATTAATCATACATGCTGATCATTCAACACAAATGTAAGGTTTGTTTCATACGTTACATTCTTAGATGTATTGAATGAATAGTGTTTACAATAAATTAAAAATGATGAACAATGTTTCCAGAATACGTTTAATAGCATTCCAAACACATTAAAGAATAATTCCCTCAAATAAATATTTTAATATTATTTCAAGAAATGATTTAATAATGAATATAAATTTCCTGAATACACTAAAAATAAAAACATTAGTAAAACAAACAAGGATATTTGTGAGCATTAAAATCATTAATATTTATAGAGTATTGTTGAGACAATACATGCCCAACAATTTCTGCCTTTTTGATGATCCCAAAACCCATAATTTGAAATTTTAATCTTAGAATTTTTTTAATAATTTTTTGAAAATTGAATGAAAATAATTTCAATTTGGTAGAATTATTTTGATAAAGATGAAATATTTGAATTTCTCCCCAATGATAAATTTCAAAGAAATTCTTGAATTTTCTATAAATAAAACGTTATGTTATCAAATTTCTCCCAAATAAAATTAAGAATTATTTGAATAAAGAAGAAATATTTGAATGTCACATAAAAATAAATGTTGTTTTTATCTAAATTTCTATCCCTTTTAAGATATCAAAAAGAAAGTATATAAACAGATTAAAACACATTTACTATTAAAAATAATGAGAAGTGAAAGTTGTATGGAAAGATAATTAATAAATAGAAATGGATTTTGGCCATAGAAAAAAAATCAGAAAGCAGATAAAATAATGAAATGAAATATATATATAAAAGACAAATTCAATGATCAATAATGAAATTAATACAATAACGTTTGTAACTGAGAAACAAAAACTTTCATTTCCATGGGTAATGGTATGAAATACAAAGAAAGATAAGGATTGGTTAGATGAGAATTCTATAGGGCTTCTAATATATCCTTCAGATCATCCATCGGTAATCTCATCTTATTCATCAAACCATCTCCTAGATGAATTATCAACTGCCTAGAATCATTATTGACATAGAAATTTTCTACAATATTGACTTCTAGAAACACATGAATAATTTCATCTTACTTCATGAACAACACTAACTTCTCTGAAAAATTACTCAACATCTATCTAATTATTGGTTATCCTTTAGTTAACAGATTCATGAGATATTATTGATTGTATAATAAAACTGATAGTGGATCATTATTTAATTGATGATCCTAAATTCAAATATTCATATCTTCCATGATGGATATAATGTCTTGAAATCATCTGATTAAATTTTTACTTGTTTCAGGGGTAGGAGTAGATGCACTGGCCTGATTCACTGAACCATTCACATATTCAAACTGACTTTCCAAGTACTATTTTAATTCTGTAAAATCTATTTTTTACACCGATTTAGATACGATCTTTGCAATATCATTTAACATGTCTCTTTTGAAGGCATCAAAATCCCCTCAAGAAATAGTATTCTTGTTAATATCCTGAAGCTTCTTCATTGTAATTTCATGTTCTTGACGCAAATTGGCATTCTATCCTTGATACTTATTGAATTTCATCACAACTTCTTTAACTTGATGAGATAATGATTCGGATGTCCCTTAAACTGCATTCATATCCTGATATTTGTTTTTAGGAGGGAAGGGATCTGCTATTATTTTCATTACAGATTCTTTACAAGAAAATGACAGATATCCAAAACATCAGTCTGTCCACCAGAAATATGATCTGACTGTCCCCCAATCTGATCTACAGTTAAAGGTTAAATTTATGTAACTGATTTTTGTAAAATTTTCTCTTCTTAAACACACGTTAGTTCAGTAAAATATTCATTAACAAACTTCGATTTAATATTTTTAGATTGAATATTCTGTTCTTGAACTATTCCCACCAAAATTCTTTCTTATACTTGTTCACTCACCAATGGTACAATCTCAAGCTCTCTATATTGACTCTCCACCTAAATTCATCTTTAAAAACTATTTCATCCAAATGAACTTATCATGTTGCTTCTACGTAATCCAACATTCTCTCTTCAACTTGAGGAGTATATCTTTTTCTAAGTTTTAGAACAAGACCTTTTTGACTTTGTTGTTCCTCTTCTTATTCTTCTTTAGTGTAAAATATTAGTATTCTTGTGGATGTTTATGAAATTGTATCTGTTAGAGATTCAGCTACTCCCACCTTTTGAACACCAGCTTGCTCTCCCTGAGGAAAAGCGCCTCAACTCTGTTCTTCCTCATCTTCAATTTGTTCAATTTTTCCTTCATAGTGATCCAGAAAAATCCATGTTTTCTTAATGTTCATGCATTCAACACATTACTATAATGACATTTTACTCATGCCTCAACCAGTTAGATCATATATTTCTTAAAAAAATCCTTGAAATTATATTTCTATATGGATAAAAATTCATTATCACATCTGGTGAGAAACAGTAATAGAGATATCTAAATAAATACCTAGGGAAATTTAATTTGATATCACTCAAAAAAAGAAACATTATATACATGTCTGGGTAAAGGATTTTCTCCATCTCAGCCATCATTAGCACTATTCCAGTCTGAATAAATTTCACCAAAATATTATGATCTTGTTATAAATGCTTAAAAATCATCATTCTAATGTGTGTTGAATTGAATAAAAAATACATAATTTCTTTGTAAGAATGGTCCTTATCTCTAACCAACTTAAGATCAAAATGATAAATTCACTAGTGCAGAAAATTGTTTTTACGGTGGGTAATTTTTTTACGTCATTTTTTGGCCGAAGTTATTAGAGTAGACCTTATAAATATTGTTTTTTACGTCATTTTTTTTAAAACCAATGTAAGAAACATAAATCTAATGTTTTTTTTCACGTCAGTTTCTAAAAAAACGACATGAAAAATGATTTAGAGTTGTAATTTATTACGCCTGTTTTAAAATAATTGATGTGTTATATCATTTATTACATCAGTTATGTAATAACTAACGTAATAAAGTACACCTCTAACGTGTTTTTCACATCAGTTATTAAAAAATCGACGTGAAAAAAAAGTATATAATGTCATTAATTTTCATAACTGACGTGATAAACCAGGTTGTGAAGCGGTTTATCATGTTGTTTAGTGTTTAACCGAAGTGAAAACATATATACTACATCATTTATTACATAACTGATGTAAAAAGCCATTCTCATGCATTTCTTATGTCAGTTATATAATAACCAACATAAAACCTGTCTACAAAGCATTATTAATGTCAGTTATTGTTTAACCGACATTAAAACATATATAATACATCGGTTATTAAATAAATAACATAAAAAATCATTCCCATGCATTTATTACGTCGATTATAAAATTACCGACGTAAAAACTGAATATTTCTTTTAAAAAAACTATTTAAAAATAAATATAATCTCCCAAAGAAGACCTGAAAAAAGCTGAAAACATACCAAAACCAGAACAAAACCAGATCATAATACATACCAGAAAAACATCAGAAATTGACCAAAATAAGAAAAACCAAAGAAAAATTAAACAATCACAAACAAAACATTCAAAACATACACTGTCAACTAAAAAAATCATATAAACCTATGGACAACCACTACCCCATGGACTGCCCCCACCCCACTAGACAACCCCCACCCCTCAGGACAACCCCCACACCCTAGGACACCCTCCCACCCTCCAGACAACCCCCACCCCACGGACAACACCCCTTGGACAGCCCCACCCCTGGCCACCCCTACCCCCTAGACACCTTTCCACCCCCTTTAACAACCCCCAACCCCTGGACACCCTACCACCTACTGAACACCTCCCCACCCCACTAGACAGCCCCTTGGACACCCCCATACCCTGGAAAACCCCCACCCCCCTACGCAGCCCTAACCCTTGGATAGACCCCACCCCGGGACACCCTCCCACCACCTGAACACCACCACCTCTGGACACCCTTCCACCCCTAGATATCCCCCATCCCCCTAGACAGGCCCCCACCCTCTTTAAAATCAGCCCACCCCCTGGACACCACCACCCCCTAGACACCCCCACCTCCTGGACACCCCCACCAATGGACACCCTCCCACCCCTTGTACACCCCCACCACCCTGGTCACCCTCCCACCCCCGGGACAACCCCAACCCCCTCAACCTTTCTCCCACCCCCATGGATAGACCCCACACCCCCTAGACACCACCCCACCCCACTTGACATCCCCCCACCCCATGGAAACCATCCCATCCCCTGGAAACCCCCATCCCCTGGACACCCCCACCCCTGGACACCCCACCCCCCTATACAACCCCACCCCCTGGACACCCTCCCACCCCCTGATCACCCCACCCCCTAGACACCCTCCCACCCATAGAAATCCCCCATCCCTTGGACCTCCCTCCCACCCCTTGGACTGCCCCCACCCCTAGACACCACTCCTCCCCACTAGACACTCCCTACCCCAAGAAACTCCCCATACCCTAGACACCACCCGGCCCCTCTCGTCCCCCTAGATATCCCCACACCGCCTGGATAACCACCCACCCCTGGACACCCTCCCACCCCTAGGACACCCCCACCCCCTGGACACCCTCCCACTCCCTGGAAAGCCTTGTACACCCCTGGATAGGCCTCCACCCCTTAGACATCCGCCCAACCCTGGAAACCCCCACCCCCTAGACACCTCCTCCCCCTCGATGCCCCCACCCTCTAGACACCTTCCCACCCAAGGGACACCCCCACCCCCCGGTCACCCCCTGAACAGTCCCCACCCCCTGAAACTCCTTCCCCCTGGAATAACCCCCACCCCTAGACACCACCCCATCCCACTAGACAACCCCCACCCCGGGACACCCTCAGACACCCTCTCACCCCTAAACACCCCCACACCCTAGACCTCCTGACCCCTTGAACAACCCCCCCCCCCACAAAGACAGCCCCCACCCCCAAGACGCCCCTATACCTTAGACCACCCCCACCCTATAGACACCACCCACCCCCATGAAACCATTACTATGCTCTTCCAAAGTATGAAATAAGCAGAAACCAAATTAAAAGAAGACCAAAACCAGACCAAAATTCATACCAGAAAAACATCAGAAATGTTAAAAAAAGGACTAGTGAAAATTTAAACATTCACATATATAACATTCAAAACATACAATTTCAAATAAAAAAACCTAAATCCAACCAAAAAACTACCAAATACATTATTATAATTACAATACTTAAAATTACATTTTACACTACAAACAAAATAAAATCCAATCAAAACTGTAAGATAATTATACCATTCCACTTGTAAGTGTTTGAAATCTTGACAACTATAGTGTTGAGGGTCATCAAATTGATTCAAATTAAAAGGGTAGTAATAAACATGTATAATGAATAAAACAAATGAAATATTAGGGAAATGTTTATAAGTAAATATTACCAGTCAAACTTCACCAGATTTCTAGTTATAATTATTTCATACAAAAATTATAACATATAATATCTGCATTCGACGATGCCTTGTGGTTCATGAAACATCTGTTCAAATGAGTGCCAATTCAAAATATCATTTTTAGGTAATATTTTGAACATTACAAATTATAAATTGATATTTACCTTTAATTTTACATATTTGATCTTGGAACTCTTTTTCTTTGTGTTTTTTGAAAGTTGACCCATCCCCTATTATAAAATAATACAAATGGGATAAATTTAAAATTCAATATAATATAAACAACTATTAAAAAAATTGAAACATACTTTTTCAACATATTCATTAAACTTCCCCAAACATCACCATGGACTGGGCATTTCCAATAAAGTGTTTTCTCCCGAAAAAAAACACCTAACATCCAATGATCACTAATATAAAAGAAAATTTAAGGTTAATTGTTTTTTATGTTAAAATATAATGAACAATTTTCCAGATATATGATTCATACCTATCACAGAAAGGCATCATCCAACATTGCGTGATTATAATATGTTCAAAATTTTCAGCACTATAAAGTGTTCTATGTTCTTCATCCAATGCTTGTGCTTCATGGGAAGTAAAATACGAGTCCATGAATCGATATAAATATGTCTTCTTATTCTTATCACACATGTTATAAATATACCTAATTCAAAATATACCTAAGTATAAATTTTTAATAAATATAACATAGGTAAAGGTGTTATGTCTTACATGGGAAAAATATGCACCACGTTGATGCCAAACATATCTCTAGTAACAACCTCTGTGATATCATTTTTCACAATCCTCACATTTATTGCACATCCACAAACATGAGCTACCATTGTAATCTCAAAATGTTCCACTAACAAATTTGAATATCATGACAATCTATCAAGACTACTAGAATCTGTATCTGATGTCATTACCATTTTTCATTGTTGTTGTCTATAAAGTATTTCCTTACCTTTGGAGTATTCCTATAAAAATAAATTCAAAAATATATTAGTTTTCACATGTTAAAAAAAATTTAATAAAAAAAGAAAATAAAATATATAACATACATACCTCTATGGTAATGAGTCGCAGAAGTTTGGATGGCCAAACTAAAAACTGGCTAATACTATGTCCAAATGTCTTCACCTCATCTGTAGGTAATGGTACTCGAGCTGATCTATCTATAATATCTTGTACAGTGACCCTATGATGCTCTAACTCTAACTATTGTGGATGAACTGTATCTCCAATACAATATACCATCCCATATGCAACTATAGTATGGTGAGGATCATCAACATATAACTCACAATAAATTGGAAGCTGTGGTAGATGAGTAGGATAAAAAAAGGGCCCTGCAAGCTGAGGTGTCGAAGTGGGATCTACTGGTGTATGTGGAGGCTAAATAATGGGGTTTACAGGGGGAGGTGGAGGAGTCAGAGCTGCAGTCTGAAATTTTATTTTCATTATTGCAAACATATACTGTACCGACACTCTAATCATACCCTCAAATGTCGCATTAATATTATGACCTTTAGCCTCCAAGGATTCAATATTTTTATAAACACCATTATTGGAAGAAGTTGAAGAACTTGGAAACACGTTTCATACTGATACTCTATTTGATATCCTCAGACACGACCAGGGTGTTCATTCTTTCCCAATGCTCAAGATAAAATATCTTGCCTCCTAGTGGCTGTAAATCCCCCCTGTGATCTCTTCTCCTCAAGGTAATCCTATATTAATTAATTTAACAATTCTATAATGATTGAAATTATATAAAGAATTTAATTATCATAAATAAATAAAATAAATATCTTACAACCCTCTCATATATGATTCTCAATTCTTCCGAAATACGTTTCCTCTGTTTTTCCCATCTATGATCTCTTCCATTTTTCAGGTCTCGATAGAGGGGATGGAGGGGCAACCTCTCTAGAGTTTAAAGACTCAGCTCTCATTTTTTATAATTTTTCCACCATCATTTGTTCTTTTAAAAATTTATACCATCCTTGAGATAAAATATGAGGTTATTATTTTTTAGATTGGACCTCCTGATGATATTTCCTTGTTTTCTATAAAATAATATTAAGAAATCATTAACAAAATATTAATAAGATAATTTATATAAGAAAGCTTATAAAAGATTAATATTCCCTTAACAAAAAATGAATCTTTTCTTATACTTTAAACACATTTTCTCCTTGGGAGAATCTATGAAATGATATATATAACATGGATTTTAATGATTCTTATGACCAAAATTGAAATCAGATGTGAGGGTTGATTTTAAAACGCTCCATCTCTTTGCATCCATCGATAAAAATTTCCCCCTGACTCCTCCAATGTTATGAATATCAAATTTATTCTAATAAAAAAGATGTAAAACATATAATACTAGATACATTTAATTATTAGTCAAAAAACAGAAAAAGATCATAATAAAATTATTTCCCATAACTAAGATTTTATCGCTTTGTCCACACTTCTACAATCATCCTACAAAATGATTATTTTTTATTTTACCCTGAGTTAATACAAAACTCAGAAAATATTTTGAATTTGAACCTCAATTAATATCATCATCATCAAACTAAATTATTATCATCCGGTCCTGGCTACAGGAAATTGATAATTTTGGTAAATGTGTGTAGCCACGTTTACCAACTCTTGAACTCTTCTTTGTCCTTATGGGATCATAGGAGGACAATTGGGGAACATCAAGAGTAGAATGTGAATGTTTTTCCCCAGAGGCATGATCATGATTCTCATCTCTAGAATCATGTGGTTGATTAAATTATTGATCAATCATTATCCTTCAAATCAAAAAAGCAAAAATTAGTTCACAAATATACAAATTCAAATATTACAATACTAATGTAAAGAAAATGGAAAACTAAACTATGTTACATAATAGTAAACATGGTAAATAGTGTAACCATGATAAACAATAATACAGATTCTAAAAAAAGTAAAAATGGTAGTGTAATTTTCATTTAAAAAATGAATAAATTGATAAGTTACGTAAATTTTAACTATGGTAAACTATGGTTAACATGGTAAACGTAGTAAATATGGTAAACATGTAAAACAATGGTAAAGATGGTAAAAATTGTAGTGTAATTTTCATTCAAAAAAATCAATAAATACAGTTGTTATGTAAAGGTAAAATATGTTAAACTATGGTAAACATGGTAAACTTGTTAAACATGGCAATGCAATTGTCATTCAACAAATTCTATGGATATATAATTTACGTAATTGTAAACATGATAAACTAATCTGAAACAATTAAAATAAACAAAAATTTCTAACATTTTATGAAAATAATAAATGCATACAAGAAATAAACATATGTTACCTATAATATTAAGAATTTACGAATGGATTGTTTTCCCAAATTCATTCATCATGATCATTCCATATGTAAAAAACCATGTATTCAACATTCTCATCATTATTTTCTACTAATCCTTCCGTAGAAGTAGGGATCTCTTATAAATGAGCATCTTCATCATGTTAATCCTCACCACCTTATTTTTTTACATTATAAATAAACTTACTACTGCAAATCATTTTGATCAAATACATAAATTTTTTATTTTCAGGTGTTTCCATTATAAAATAATCCATTGTGTCTTCCAATCTATTCATATTAACAATTGTCGTTCTAAATTCATCATGTCTGACATAGCTGTTATCGATAAACCATTTGCAGTTAAAAATAATAACATTAATCTTAATGTAATCAACCTCCCATATTTCTTCAAGGACTCTATAATATGCACTTGATGAAAAAATTGAGTTTCTGACTTTAGAACATGGAAAATGCATTGCTTCTGCAAACACCAATACACCCCTATTCTAAACTGCACTTCTATTATCCTGAGCTTTAAAATGGAATGTATAGACATTAATGTTATATCCGGACCATGTTATCACAATTAAACTTGGACCACCCACTAACCATCTTAATGTCTCTAATACATCTAATCTATAAAGCGAGGTCTTTTTTAACCATGGAAAAAATGTTTTTTGTGCTCATTCATAATCCACATTTCTTTGATCTTTAGATTTTGTTGTTTCAACTCATTAATATGAAATGTGATATAAAGTTGAACATAATCTACGTTATTCAAGATGTATAATTCTACCTTATTCAAAAAAAGTGGCCTCTGAGCGGTGTGTTTCTCCCAATCTGTGGTGACTAGGGATTATTCTATTTTTGGAATCCCCTTCCCCCTCCGACCTAGTTCAGTTTGTGGATGTTGCAGCTGGTCTTGTTTGGCATCGTCAAGTCTCTGAGAGACGGCTCGGTGTGGTTTTCTTCCCCTCGTCATCCATGAATCTCGGTGCAGATCTACTTTCGACTTCGGTGGAGCGGCCAGGGTCGACAAATCTTCTCGGAAGAACATCGATGCTCAGAACAACGTGGATCGCCATCCTGTCAATGACAAGGCTCGGTATGAGGTTGGGCCAGTGTGCTTCACCTCGTCTAGCAAAATTTGGTGCATCTCCAAAGTTGGGAAGTGTGCTTGGACTTGTCTGATGATTTTGGTGAGGATCTAAAGACCAACTCTTCTAGTGTCGTCAGAGTTTCCTGGGTTTCTTAGGTCATTTGGATCGACCATGTGCGGTTTTCTGGTCAGATCTACGGTTTTTGGAGGGGAGAGGTATGGGTTGCAGATTCTATGGGCATTACTTGTTTGATTCTGGTTTTTCTATGGTTTGTTTCTTCTAGTTGGATTTTTGTTTTACTATGGTTTGTTTCTTCTGGTTGGATTCAGTTTTGGTGTTATAGTTAGTCCTGGTTTGTTTTTCTCTGGCCCTTCCTGTTGTTCATTGTTGTGAGGTTTTAGAACCTAATGAGGTGCATCAATGGTTTTAATCATAGAAGACTCATGCCCAGAGCAGCGACTTTGTTTCAGGATGACCTAGATACTCTCATTGGTGGCGCTCCCTTGGTGTGGGGTCGGGCCACCCAGTCCATGGTGATGATGGCCTGATCACGCACCCTTTGGTTTGTCTTCGGGGCTTTTTTAACTGCAGGGACATGGGTGTTTGATGAGGATGATAGAGTTGGTCCAGAATGATCGTTGATGGAGGCATTTGGATTGGCGATTTTGAAAGGGTGAAAGGTTACTTTTTTTTATGTCTGTTGGTATGGTGATTTATTCGGACTCGACTTGTGGATCAAACCCCAGATGAGGTTCCAGAGTTACCCTTCATTATTGCAGGTCATTTCAGATTTGGATGTTTGAGATGGTATGGTGTTAGACATTGGATCAGGCCTGTGCTTTGACACAAAAAACCTACTTGTTGTTCCTCTTGGAAATGATGGAGTGCTTTTTCATGTTCATATGCTGGGGAGGGGTAGCTCCATGTATCAGTTTTGTTTGTCTCACTAGACCTTCATGTCATGTTTTTGTCTTATGTCGATGATGTATGTAGTGTTCCCCCCTTATTCCCACAAAAGGGGGTTTCTATTTTAAATAAAAAAATTGAAGGCCTTCGGGCCAATGGATGGATAATTATACCTTCTTCATCTGTTCAACTGAAAATTATTTTACTTTCAATCCATGAATCCCATTTCAATCATTATTAACTCGTTCATGGAGAGATGGAGGAAAACCTATGTGCTCTGATGTAGCCAAATAACTTGTACAAAACTCTAAACCCTCCTCATAAATATACTTTTAAATAAAGGAGGTTTTAGGTCAATATGGATTCTTAACATACCCCTTAAATACATTCAAATACCTTTCCAAAGGATACATCAAATAAAGATATAAAAGACCATAATGATTTTTTTTCTCAAACCATATGAACCATTAAATGCACCATTATATCAAAAAATTATGGATGAAAATAAATTTCCAATTGATAAAGTATATAAATTTCATTCTTTTCCAAAATGTTCAAAGCCTTCACGTCAATCACCTTATTAAAAATTGAATTGAAAAAATAACACAACGTCATTATAGTCTTTCTAAAACAAATAGGAAATATTCCACGCAATGCAACTCGTAGAAGTTGTTGCATCATGACGTGAGAATCATGAGATTTCATACCTATCAAATTCAAATCCTTCAAAGAGGCAACAAGTTTTACATTTTTGGAATAACCTTTAGTCACTTTGATATCATGAAGACACTGAAAAAAGATAATTGTTTCCCTCTTGGATAATGTATGACATGCCAGGGGAAGAAATTTTCATCTTTCATTAGGAGTGGGAGCTAACTCCAAACGTATTCCCATTTCTTGAAAGTCTAATCTTGCATTTAACCCATATTTAGTCTTGCATTTAATATCTAACAATGTTACAATCAAACTATTGTATATATTCTTCTCCACATGCATTAAATCAATATTATGTTTCACTTCATGATATCTCCAATATGGTAGCTCCAAAAATATTGTCCTTTTCTTCCAAATATTTCTTTCATTACCAGATTTATGTGTCTTTCCCAATGTCACATCAAGGTTTTGCACCCTTTCAAAATACACATCTAGGTATAAAGGTTTTGGATCAATATGAAATTCTCTTGAGCCATTGAATTCCTTTTTTTAGTCTTCTATAAGACTGATCCATATAAAAAAACATTCGATGTTCCATGTATACTGTTTTCCTCCCATGATGCCATTGACAATATGAAATCTGTTGTTCGTAAATTGGACATGCTTTATGCCCCTTATCACTGTATCCAGAAAAATTTCCTTACGCTAGGAAGTCATTTATAGTGATTATAAGCACTGCATGTAGTTGGAAATATTCCATTTTATAAGAATCATACACTCTAATACCATCCTCCTTTTAAAGTTTCAAATCAACAATTAATGGTGAAAATAAAACATAAATAACATTTCTGGGTTGCTTCAGATTGGAGATCATTATACTCAATATGAAATATTTGTGCTTCATACAAACATCAAGGGGGTGGTTGTAAATTACCAATAAAACAAGCCATCAACTATTTGTGCTACTGAGGGTTCAGTATGGATTCATTCCATCTATATACCACCCAAGTCTGAGATTTCTAATTTCATTTCCAAATGTATGATACTACTCATCAATTTTCTTCCATTGTGGAAAATTAGCTAGATGACATATTTTTATGTCACATATCCACTCATCAGAATACCATCTTAACCTTTTTTCATCATGTTAATTAGCAAATAATAATTTTAAATAATGAATTATAGGAAGATTCAAAAATACCTTGGAAGGGATATCTGTAATCTCTACATCAGCCTGTGATTTTTCTTTCATCTTATACCATGATGTCCAACATTTAGGAGACTTTGAAAAAAATTCATATTGATCCTAAATATCATACATTATTTTGGGTAGGTATGTATTTTAATATATCTAAATCCCATCGGCCATAATATTTTCTTGGCCTAATTTTGTGAATCTGGAAGATCATTGTCTTTTGGAAGAATGTCTTTCGACAATGGTATCAGCTCTATAAAACTTTTATCACTCCATCCATGTTTTACCTCCAGATTAATCAATATTAACCCCACCAAAAAACCATAAATTCTATACAACTAGGATACAATGGGTTTTAAGAATCACCATATAGATGCGTAACTGTCGGTTCTATCTCAATTTGTTCTATTACAATATCACAAATCATTTCTTTAATTCCATCAGAGTTACCATCTTTCAAATCAACATCATCAGTAGATATGAAATTCTATCTGGTTTCACCATGCCAAATCCAAGGGCTATAAATCAGATTAAAACCATGAAAAATAAGATGATCTTTGATCTCTCTACTTTTCAACTTCTTCATATTCAAACATTCCAGGCATGGACAGAAAAAAAATGTTGCTTCTTGGAACATTTAATTTATAAAATTCAAAAAAGGAATAAAAAACTTTCTCATATTCATTACTCATTCGATTCCCCATAATCCAACATGGAATAATTATTACCTATAATAAATATTATATTTATGCATCTTGTTAAGATAAGCCAATTTTATATTTATATAGAAAATATCATAATTTGAATGTAATTTTTTTTAAATATAAAACAAATATATCGGTATTTGAAAAAGATATGCATGAAAATGGTTTTGAAAAGAAAATATTGTTAGATATAATAGTTTTAAATTCATATTGGATCCTTTCTTCATAAGGTACACAATGAATACATCCTGGTGAAACTGGATACCAAATTCACCCTTCCATAAACAAGAAATATGAAGTATAACTATTAACATATTTATACATTTAGTACTGAAAATTGCACATATCCCAATGATTGGAAACCATCGGGATATCACATGAAACTATTGGGGTAGAATATACCAATGGGTTCACACACCATTGACATGATGGAAATTGAAATAGCCCCATACCAACGTTTCTACAAGAACCATTGGTATAGAATGCATGATGTTAATATATACTAATATTTCAATGAAACCATTGGGATATATATATATATATAATCTGTTCAAGAACTATTGTAATACATTTCATCCAACATATAATATATTCCAAAGGTTTTACCAAAACCATTGGTATATATGTATACCAACAATTTAAGAAATATTGGCATACACTCTCTGTTATATAATCTATTACAAGGGGGGTTGGGGGTGTCCAGGGGGTGTACAGGGGTGGGGGGATTTCTCAGGTGTGGGGGTGTCCATGGGTGGGGGCTGTCCAGGTGGTGGGTGGGGGTGTCAACGGGGGTGGTGGGATCCAGGGGGTGGGGGTATCCAAGGTGGTGGGGGTGTCCAGGGGGTGTCCCATGGGGTGGGGGTGGTGTCCAAGGGTGAGAAGGCTATGCAAGGGGGTAGGGGGTGTCCTGGGGTGGGGTGGTGTCCGGGGGGGGGGGGGTGTCCAAGGGGTGGGTATGTCCAAGGGGTGTCCAAGGGGGTGCGGGTGTCTATGGGTTGTGGGGGTTGTCAAAAGGGTAGGGGTGTCGAGGGGGTTGGGGTGGGGTTCAGCAGGGTGATATGGTTGTCCAACCTCTACGCCCATGGACGACCCCCACCCCTGTAGCCCCCCTCCACCCTTGGACACCCCCACCCGTTGGACATCCCCAACCCCCTAGATCACCCCCACCTCCGGATACCCCCACCCCTATACACCCCCACCCCCATGAATTTCCCCCCACTCCCCTAGACACCCCCACCCCTGGGACACCCCCTACACCCTTGGACGACCACCTCACCCCTGGACACCCCAACACCTGGATACCCCTACCCCTTGGAAAGCCCCCTCACCCCCCCGACACCGCACACACCCCCTTGGACACCTCACCCCCTTAGACTGCCCCACCCCCATCAATCTCCCCCCAACCCAATAGACCGCTCCCACCCCCATGGCCACCCCACCCCCTTAGAGACCCCATGGACAACCCCACACCCTTTGCCCCCCCAAGACACTTTCACCCCCTAAACAACCCCTCACTCCCCATTGACAACCCCACCCCAACTAACAACCCCCCAAAACCCCTGGACAACCCCCCCACCCCAAACAACCTCGACCCCCCGGACACCCCCTACCCCATTGGACAGCCCACTCACCCACCCTTGCACCACCCCCACCCCCTAGACACACCCTAACCCATTGGAAAGCCCCCTCACCCCTGGACAACACCCCCACCCCCTTGGAAACCCCCTAGACACCACCACCCCCTTGGACACCCCCACCCCTGGACAACCCCCGCCCCTGGAAACCCCCCTGGACACCCCCAACCCCCTTGGACAGACCCCACACCCCCATGGACACCCCCACCCCAACACCCTTGGACAACCCCATCACCCCCTAGACACCACCCTCCACCCCCTGGACACCCTTACCCCTTAGACATCCCCCTCACACCCTAGACACCACCCCCACCCCGTGGACACCCCTATACACCTCTCCCCCTTAGAATCCCCCCAACCCCCTGGACACCACCACCCATACACACCCCCCTCACACACACACACACATGAAAGTACACAGACACACACATGATAGAACACACAAAAAATGGTAAACTTGCATGATATTGGTTCCATGGTTTATTTAACCAGAAAAGAATTTAGCATGGTATAAAAGAGCACTATGACACTTACCATGATAGAATGAACAAAGATAAAAAAATAACACCTCAAAACACAAGTTTATGGAAATACAAAAATTAAAAAATGAAACTGACATGTGTAAGGATTAATTTATTGTTGTGTGTTTACCTGATATATCTGGTGATAATAATGATGATGAACAATTTTGAAAAAACAAGGTTGGAGGGCATGAATTCGAAGAATCCTTTCTAGGTTTTCCGTGTGAGAGAAAAGAGTCACATGTCGCCCGATCAAAAAAATAGAATGTACCAATACGAGGGGAGATTAATCATTTAAAAGCTTTATCATGTCAGTTATTCAATAACGGATGTGATAAACAATTTCTTATTCTTGTAAAATCAGTTATTTCAAAACTAATGTTGAAATTCCTTTATTGTGATGGTTATTTTATAATCGACATGATAAATATACGAGATTTGATTTATCACATCAGTTATAAAATAACCGACATGATTAAGAACCCAAATTCGATCTTTCAAATCAATAATTTTATAAATGACATGATAAATCAAATATCAGTGATTTATCACATCAGTTATTTTATAACCAATGTGATAAATAGATTCTTGCGATTTATCATGTCGTTTATTTTATAATCTATGTGATAAACCAATTTTTCCATCTTTGCACATTGGTTATATAGAACCAACATGAAAAACACCAATGTGTTAAACATTTTTTTCACTAGTGAATCCTTCATGTGGATAGTTAAAAATCTTCACAACCATAGTATAAGAAATAGATAAATCTATATCTTTGATACTAGAAAAAATCATGTCCTTTATATCTTCGAAAATAAACTGCACACTTTTATAAAAATAATTCAGTTCCACCTCATAGAAAAATTATTAGTTAATGTCATTGAAAGGTGTCTTGAGACCTTGAAAAGATATCACTTGATTCAGAAGTAAGTTTGCCAGGAATAACTATTTGAAATCAATCACCTTTTCTGAAAGAAATTTTCTGCCTGAAATTCTTGGACATTTCGGTTCACTTATTTATCCTTTTTTAGTCCACTTGGTTTTTTTCATTCATAAAGATCTAAAAATATATGGTTTTCGGCTTCTAGGGTTTTGGAAGGATGAACGAAGATTTTGGATTTGACAAAACGGTTTTGGTTTTGTTTTGGGTAAACAGGATTTGAAAGATGAGGGGGTTGGAAAATGAACAGTTTCTGACATACGAAATTTGTCCTCGTTTCTCTTGTCACAGAATAATTGTTACAAAAACATAATAATAACACATATTAAATAGATTTAAGATAAAATTTATTAACCAAAATAATGTAAGATACAAAGAATAAATATAAATAAAATTTATTGAAATAAATTTGGTATAAATTAAACAAAAATAAATAAAATTTCATAAAATAAATATTTAATTGAAAATTAAATAAACCTAAATTTTCCTTAATAAAATCAAAAGAAGCAGTGGGATGAGTTTTAGTACAAATATCCTCTAATTGAAATTTAGCATTAAAAAATTCATAAGATATATCTTTTTTAAGAGCATGGTCTCTTAGAAAATGATGTCTACTATCAATATTCTTAGTACTAGAATTACTTTTTTGATTTTTTGAAATATTTATAACACTTCTTTTATCACATAAAATAGGTATATTTTAAAAAATAATTCCAATGTCCATTAGAGTGTTTTTCATCCACAACAATTGGACACAAAAATTCCAACATATACATACTTTGGTTTGTCTGTTGATAGTACAACTGAGTATTTCTTCTTACTTGACCATGAGAATAATGATTTTCCTATAAAGTGATGGGTTTTTTAAGAACGTTATCTATCTAATCTAAATCCTCCAAAATATGTATCTAAATATGAAAATAAAGTAATATGATATGTTTTTGTATAATTAAGAGATTTATTAACTGTTCCATTTCAATATCCGAAAATACATTTTACTGTAGCAAGATGAGATTCTTTGGGATTTTATTGGAATCAAGCACAAAGACATACTGGAAACATAATATCTTGTCTTCTAGTAGTAAGATATAGTAAAATTCCAGTCATACTTCCATATAACATGATGTCCATTGGTTTTCCAGCTTTATCGAGGTCATGTTTAATATTAGTACACAAGGGAGTTGAATATAACATTCTGTTATCATGTCCAATTTTTTTAAATAAATTAGTAATGTATTTACATTGATTTAATACATTTACAAAATCTTTTTGATAAATTTGAATTCATAAAAAGAAATTTAATTCTCCCATTATGCTCATTTCAAATTAGTTTTTGCATAAGTTCCAAAAAATAATTGAAATTTTTTATATTCGTTGATCATAAAATAACATCATCAACATATATTTGAATTAATAATAAATTAGAACAAACTATTTTCTTAAAGAGTACTAGGTCTTCCAAACGAAAAGTAAAACCAATTTTCAAAAGAAATGAACTGAATATTTCACACCACACACTATGTGGTTGTTTAAGGCCATATAGAGATTTAGGAAGTTAAAAAAATTGTTTTCGAGAATTTTCAAAACAAAAAGGTTTCTCAACATATATTTCCTACATTAAATATCCATTTAAAATGAAGATTTTACATTCATCTAATATAATTTAAAATTCATATGAGATGCATAGGATAAAATAATTATAATTGCTTCTAGTCAAGATATGGGAGAAAAGGGTTCATCATAATATATACCTTCTTCTTTATTATACCCTTTATCTACTAGTATAGATTTGTTTCTAGTTATAATACCTTGATCGTCTTGTTTATTCCTAAAGACCCATTTAGTTAATATTAATGGATAAATCAATGATATTTCAAATAATTTTCATACTTTTTTTCTTTTAAAATAATTTATCTCTTATTTAATTTCTTATAGCCAAATTTCATCTTCTAAGGCTTATTCAAAAGACATAAGCTCTAGGTGAGATAGAAAAGAAGAAAATTCCACTAGGTTTTCTACACTTCATCTAGTTTGTATTAGTATGTCTAGATCTCATATAACAGTCCATAAAGGGTGATTCTTTAGGATTATAGAATGTCTAGGTAGAGTACATTTAGGTTCATCTGCATCATGTTATTCTAATCTAGAATAATTTTTTTAATATTTTAAAAATCAATTTTCAAGTTATCAAGTCCCATTTTGTTTGAAGAGTCATCAGTTTCATCTATTTGACCTTTAACATTATTAAAAGGACCAGTTTCACCAAAATTCACATGAATTGATTCATTAACAATACTTGAATTTTTATTAAATACTCTATGAGCATTAGAAGTTGCAGAATATCCAAATAATATTCCTTCATCAGCATTAGGATCAAAATTTCCAAGATTATCCTTGGTGTTCAAGATATATACCTTGCATCCAATAATAATAAAGTACATTACCATAGTCTTTATATTTTTCCAATGTTCATGTGGAGAATTTTTTAAAATAATTTGAATTAAAAATATATTTATAATATAGCATGTTGTGCTTACAACTTCTTCCCAAAAGAAGGTTGGAGGCTGTATTCATTCAGCAGTGTTCTAGAAATTTCTCAAATAGTTCTATTTCTTCATTCAGCAATTCTATTTTGTTGTGGTGTTCTTGTTGAAGAAAAGGTATGTTTAGTAGTAATATTTGAGAAAAAATAATTATAATGTTGATTATAAAACTCTCCACCACGATCACTTTTTAATGAAATTTTCTTAAAACCTTTTTAATTTTCAACTATTTAAAAAAAATCATAAACAGAAAAAGAATCATTTTTTTATTTTTAGAAAATATAACCACGTAAATATAGAATAATAATCAACTAAAACATATACATATAATTTACTAGCCAAACATTCTATATTTGATGGTACAAACAAACCCATATGAATAAGTTCTTGGTTCATGGAAGTAGTAATTTTGTAAACATATTTGAAGGAAGATTTGTGTTGCTTTCCTATTTGACATGCATCACAGAATCTATCACTATCAAATTTGAGACTAGGTAAATATGGAAAAAATTGTTTCTTAGATAAATTAATTAATGAAAAAATATCACAATGACAAATACTTCTTTTCCAAATCCATGACTCATTTACATTAGCAGTTAAACAGTTCACTTTCTGTTTACACATGGAATTTAAATCCAAAGTGTAGACATTATCTATTATCAGTTCTCTAAATTTAAGTATATTGTTTTCAAAAATAGAACAATAATTATTAGAAAAATTAATATAGTATCCATCACCACAGTGTTGAGATATTTTTATCAGATAGTACTTCTGTCCTAGTACATAGAGTACTTTTTTAATTGAGATAGTATCTGGATCTCCAATTATTCCATGTCCAATAATTTTTCTTTGACATTGTCGCCGAAGGGGACTAGGACTCCATCTATTTTGGTCATAGTACAAAAAATTGGGGAATTTCCACCCATATGTATTAAATATCCACAGTACATATACCATATATCTTTTCCACTTCTTTTTCTTGTTACTTACATGTCCAAATTAAAAAAATATTAGTTTTGGTACCCATATCTTTTTGGGTTATAACAGTGATAGATATCAATGAATTTGGAATATAAATATATCTATTTTGTTCAACACTATTATAATTAAAACTAGATAAAGATTTTGAATAATTAAAATGTTTGAAACAACTTAATTAAGGCTTTCATAAATAGGAATCATTATAATAATTCCCATTAGTACCTGAATAACAACATTTAACCATAGACATGAGTTTGCTATTAGAACCCAGAACAAAATAGTTTTTGTACAGTTTGAGTTTTTTACCCTTACCTCTAATACCAAATCTTTCCTTTTTAATTACAATTTTACCCAGAATTTTATTTATAACATTATCTACTTTTGTAAATATAAGAGAAGCACTTTTATAAGTTTACACTTCATCTTGTAGTTTTTTAATATTATTTTCATGATTAGTGTAGTATGTAGGAGATGAAATAAATTTCTCAATTAATTCATGATACTATTTAAGTAAAGTATCCCTTTATCCTAAAATAGAATTATGAATATTTTTAATTTTATTTCATTAATAGAGAGTCATTTCTTTCTTCTAGAATTGTACAGTAGGCAATCATTTTATCATTTGAGTAACTAGAATCAGAATCAGATGAATAGAAGGATTGTACCTTCTCTAATCAAAGAATAAAGAACATATTAGCATTCAGATTTGATTATTCCTTATCTAAATCAGAGATTGAAGTGCTATTTGAGTATTCAGAAACACACCAAGTGGCCTTCATAGTTATTTTATCCCGTTTCTCATAATCATCATTCTTGTGATATTTATTTATTGTCGTTCAATTTTCTCCTTTCAATTTAAGACAATGAAGCCTTATATGACCCAATTTTTTCACTCATAATATCTCACATTACATGAGTCATTAACATCATTTTTAAAGGTTCTTATTAATCCTTTCTTCTTCAGAGAAAATTTAACAAATTTTATTGTTATTTGAGCTAGCACAAATTCTGATTTAGATGAGACTAAATTTCGTTCTTCTTGTTTCAGTTTTCGATTATGATTTTGGGGAACAAATTTTAATGTAGTCTTATCATTTTTTACTACCAAATTATGGTATTCATATTCATCTTCCATTTTAGCCTCATACATCATTTAGGTTCCAATCAATTCTCCCATTGTCAGATACTTGACTGGTGCTGATTGGAAGATTGTAGAAAAAATTCCATTCCACTTTTTTGGTAGAACTCTTTGAACATTCAAAGCTTGATCAGATTGACTGATAGGCTCACCTAATGATGCTATATTATTAACAATTTCAGTTAGGCTTCCATTAATATGTGTGATTTTATCTTCATCATACATTATGAAAGTATCAACCATTAATTTCTCTGTAGAATATCTTGTTTGTCTAACATTACCAGTACCTTGATATGCTACTACAATTGTCTTACACATTTCATAGGCCATTAGGCATTGCAATACACGGTCTAATTAATCAGGTCTAAGACAAAAAATAATTCCATTCATTACATTCTAATTCAGATCATATTCAGCATCTAATGAAGTAGACCATGTTTTAGGTTTTTCAGGAATTGTGTAAGAAGTAACAATCATTGAGTATAATATAAATACAATATTTTTTATATAGATTATCATTCATGACTTCCATCATTCATAATTTTCACCGTTGAAATATTGAGACGAACCATTTACATTCCTTCCTTGAGATTCTCTATTGCCATCACTAAAAAAGATCTTATGCCTTTAGCTTTTTAAATATCTGTTAAAATAAAAACCTCAGATACCAAATGTTAGGTCGGAATAGTTATAGTGATAACACAATTGGGGGGTAGGGTGAATTTTGTTCTTTTAATAATTTCACAATTTTTTTGATACCCATAAATAGTATGTAGAGATGAAGATGTTCTATATAAGAATATATATATGAAACAGATAATGAATAGAGAAGAAGACAAAAAAATTTATAGTGGTTAGAGGAACAAAGGTCCCCTAGTCCACTCCACCAATAACTGTCTCTATAGGAATGATGAATTTCACTAGTATTGTCCTCGTATCATAAGACCGATCCACAAATGAGTGCAGGAAATTTCCACCCTTACAATCAATGTCTTACAAACAAGAGACTTATGGTTCTTTTACTAGAAACCAACAAAATTACATTTTAGTGTGAGAAGCTGACACTCCACCAGGACTGAATACGAGTAGTCAAAACTCATGATAGATAAGATGTAGTTTGGTAACAAACATATGTATCTCATAGTTGCAGCAACAAGAAACTGATAAAAGTAGGATCTTCAACTTTAGAAGAAAATAAAAATTAAAATATATGTTTGAAGAGATCAGGTTTCACAAGAGATCTTCAATTTTATAAACTGCTCGTGATTCCATATTTGAACATGTATATCTCTAATATGTAGTCCTTTAATCTGAGATCCTTGATCGCTAAGTAGTAAAATAATTTGTACCAGAAAACTTGAATAATAATAATTATATATACATCTATTAAATCTCCAAGTTTTCATCAAAATATTCGATGCAGAAAGATATATAAAGAAATATATCTGGTAGAAATATTTTAGATCCATAGAAGACACCTGATAAATCGATTGAATTCAAATTAAAAGATTATGCCTCAAAGTAATCGTAACATTCCATAAGAATAGGAGAGAAAATATCTACTTTAAATAGCTCTATAAATGATTTAAAATGATATTTCAATTAATCTAAATCATGTTTTAAATTTCCCTGACATTCTGTAACGATTTTGGAAAAACTCTCCGATAAAGACATAAATTCAAATTTCCGACATTGAAAAGTCGAACGTAAGGTTCCTTAAAAAAACAAATGTGGGGTTCAACTTCATAATGCAGGGATGATGATCCATACATTTTTCCATTCCCGCATAGATCTGTGAACGTAAAATTAATTTTCCATTCATCAGCTTTTCCAAACATAAGGTTGATAATGTAAGGTTGATCATAAAACTATGGTTGACAATCCATACATTTGTAAATTTCCATACATACGTAGGCATTTTTAACCATAATTTTCATTTCTATAAAATATAAAGTTCTTATCTAAATGTTACATTCCATATACATACATTTTATCAAACATAATGTTTATTAACTGTACCTGCTAATCATTCAATACAAAAATAAGGTTTGTTCCATACGTTACATTCTTCAATGTATTGAATGAATAGTGTTTATAGTAGACGATAAATGGTGAACAATGCTTCTAGAATATTCATAAGAGCATTATTAACACATTAATGAATATCACTCAAAAATAAATAGTTGAATAGTATTTCCTGATAAGACTTAATAAAGAATATAAATTTCCTAAAATACACTCAAAATAAAATCATTAGTAAAACAAACAACGGGATTTGTGAGCGTCAAAATCATTACTATTTATATTGTATTTTTGAGACAATACATGCACAACACATAGTGCTAGTGTCTTGTTACATAACCCCTTATAACACCTACATAAGACCTAACAGTAAGGTGTGGGATGGTGACAAACTCTTGGGGTGGCTTGAATAAAATCTCTAGGGTGGTAATCTGTATTAACTTTCACTTCCCCGGTAAGAGATTCTGTTCCACCATAACATGATGAAACATGGACTGGGCTTGGTCATAAGGGATCCCATTGATGCCACCTCTATTCTAAGCTTTGAAAAATGGGATTCGTATGTAGAAATTCTACTGGATGAGGTCATTGCATCCTTTTGCTGAGTAAATTGAATTTGTTAAAGCACTATAATTATGCAAATAATTTGATCACTATTCAATGACTATATTAGCAACAATAACAATTCTTAACAGTATTTTAAAATCCAAAAACATAAAACCATGGAAGTGAATATGTTTTACCTAACCATTTTACATAATAATACCTTTAATTAGATTAAGAGGAATTTTCATTAATAATAGTTTGGGTCATTACAATCTTCCCCCCCTTAATAAATTTCACCCAAAAAATTCACTTTTCCCACACTAAAATAGATGACGGTAAATCTGCTTCACCACTTCTTCTAATTCCCACATTGCTTCTTCAAATGTGTGGTTTCTCCCCAACACCTTGATGAAGGGAATTATCTTATTTCATATAACTTTTTCCCTATGATCTAATATCTTCACCGTCTTCTCTTCATAGTAGGGGTCATTCTCAAATGGTACCACATATGGATTGAAATAATGCGATGGGTTAGGTATGTACTTCCTGAAGAGTTATACATGGAATATATCATGTACTAGATGGAGGTTTGGTGGGAGTGATAGTTGATAGGACACTGCTCCAATGCGATCCAAGATCGCAAAAGGGCTGATGTACCTTGGACTAAGCTTTCCCTTCTTCCCAAATCTCATAACTCACTTCCATAGTGATTTGGTGAGGAATAAAAAGTATCCAATATCAAAATCTAGGTCTCATAGATGATTATTAGCATAGCACTTTTCATGACTTTGAGTAGCGTTAATGCGTTGCTGGATGGTATTAACCACCTCAACTATTTCATCGACCATTTCGGGAACTATGAGATTTTCTGCCCAAACTTCATCCCAATATTTCGGTGTCCTACACCTCTTCCCATAATGGGATTAGAAAAAGGGACTTTTGGATTCTTGAGTGGAAAATGTTATTGTTAAAGAAGTAAACCAGAGAAATATGTTGATCCCATCATCTTTTTATTTCCATTGATCATGCTCTCAATGTGTCCTCAAGTGTTTGGATTGACTTCTCAGATTGGAAATCAGTTTCAGGATGATAAACCATGATGAAGTTTAGCTCAATATTCAGATCATGTTGGAGACTCTTCCAGAACATAGAGGTGAGTCTTGGATCTCGATCAGATACAATCGATAGTGGTACTCCATGCAGCCTTACGACTTCTATGATGTATATCCGTTCCATTGATCTAATGAGAAAACCCTCTCAAATTGCAATGAAGTGTGCAATCTTTGTAAGATGATCGTCAACAACCCAGATAACATTGTTTCCTTTGGATTTCTTCAAATGTCCTATGACTAATTCCATAGTTTTGTTTGACCATTTCCATGTTGGTATGGGTATTAGTTTCATCATCTCCTTAGACTTATTCCTCTCATCCTTAACTTGCTGACATACTAGTCTCTTTGATATATACTCAGCGATCTCCTTCTTCATGTTATCGAACAAAAAAATATTTTGGGGATCTCAATACATCGTTTTTTTCCTGTGTTAATGGAGAAATATGAAATATGTGCATCATATAAATGTTCGTTCTTTAACTCTGTTTTTGATGGAATACATAGTCTTGACCCAAATCTGCCAATTCCTTCTTAATTAACATTGAACTATGAGGATTTCCCTTTTCTAGTAGATTCCACTTTGTTCTGAATTCATACATCATCCTTTTACGCATCCATTAGACTTTCCAAAATAAATAGTTGAGAAATAATTGGGGAAATAATTGATGATGTTCCCTTATTTACGATTCTAATGTCCATCTTTATCAAATATAAGAATATTGGATCCTTTTCAATTCTCATCAATGAAAGAATCTTTGTGTCATTTTTGGTTAGAGCATCCTCCACCTTATTCGATGTTCTAGGGTGGCAATGTATTGAGCATTCATAGTGTTTGATCATCTCTAACTATCTTCATTGGTTCATGTTCATATATTTCTGTGTGAATATATACTTGAGTTTTTTGTAATCTATGTATATTTCAATCATCTCCAAAAAGAGGTAATGTTTCAAAATTTTTAAAGTGAACATTTCTACAGCCAACTCCAGATCATGTGTTGGAATGTTTTTCCCCTTAACTTTCAATTACCTTGAATCATAAGAAATTACTTTGACATTTTTCATCAACACACAACCCATGAATTTCATTGAAGCATCAATAAATACAACAAAAATCTCTCCACTTTTAGGTAGTTTAGCACATACGTTCTGATAAGCCTCCTTTTCAACTCCTTGAATCTCTATTCAAATTCATCACTCCAAGACAACTTGACTCTCATTCTATTTAGCTTGCTTAGATGGTTTTAAAATTCTGAGAATTTTCTCACAAATCATTGATAATATCCTGCTAACCCAAGGAAGCTACAGATATCCATCCACGATGTTGGTATTATCCATCCATCAATCGTAGCTATCTTGGATGGATCCACATATATCCCATTATTTGTGATGATATAACACAAGAATGAGACATCCTTCAACCAGAACTCACACTTTATGTACCTTTTATAGATCTTCTCCTTTTTCAAGGGCTTTAGTACAACGATTAGATGCTCCTCATGCTACTCCTTGTTTCTAGAGTATATTATAATATTTTCTATAAAGACTACCACAGATTTGGCAAGGTAATATCTAAAGACACTATTCATCACATCCATGAATATTGATAGAGAATTAGTGAGTCTGAAAGGAATTAATATGAATTCAGAGTGCCCATATCTTATACAAAAATAGTCAGGGGGATATCATCATTCCTCACCAGTACATGGTAATATCCCAACCACGGATCCACCTTGCAGAAGTATTGTGCCCCACATAGTGGATCGAACAAGTAATCAATTCATGGTATATGATACTTGTACTTTATCTTGATTTTTTGGAGCTCACAATAATCAATGTAAAGGCACATTGACCCATCCTTCTTCTGGATAAAGAGGACTGGTTCATCCCATGGTGAAGAACATGGGTGTATAAACCCTTTTTCCAGATTCTCTTGTAGTTGTTTCTTCAGATCCTCAAGCTCCGTAATAGCCATTCTATATGTAGTCTAGGATATTGGAGAAGCCCTAGGAATAAGATAAATTGAGAATTCAACATCTCTTATATGAGGAAGGATAGGAAATTCTTCTCGAAACACTTCATCGAATTCCCTCAAAATATGAATGTCTTCAAGGATGGTTTCTTCCTTAGACTCAATCATCTATTCATGATACACATTATCATAGGGTAGTAATATCCATTCTTGAGATGATGGGGCTAATTAATATTTATCCACCTCCTTTCACTTGTACAGAATCTGGGGTCGATTAGCTATATGGAGAGTGATTTCCCTCTCATTGCAATTTTTCTTGTCACTATATAAGGAAATTCAATCCATTCCATGAATTGCATCAAACTCCACCAGAGGGAGTATTACGGGGTTCCCTAATAGGATCAATCCAAAAATTATGACAGGGGAGGAGTTATATTCATGGGATGAAATGATTTCCCCATTTTCCATTCTCACTGACATCTTTACTTCCATGATTTGTGGTGGTGTTGGGATTATGATATTAAACGTTTAGGATATAAAAGATTGCGTAGAGCCAAAATCAAAAATTACATTCTCTATTATTGAATGAATAACCATTGTACCTGTCACCACTTCGTTTTTGGGGTTTGATTCCACGGTAGTGATGGAAAATGATCGATATTTCTTCCTTGGAGGTTGTTGATTGCATCTGAAAACCTATGGATTAGGTAACTGGTTTTCAATGTTACTTGGTTCTTTGTAGTTGAATCAATGAACTAATCACTGAGGGTCGAATAGAGTGTTCCTCTCTTCTGTCGCAATAGTGAGTATTTCTTGCTAGCAATTAAGGGACACGTTCCCTTCTCTTACACACCTAAATAATTTCTTTGTCCCCTTTAAGAAATTTTCTTAGTTCTTGTTTTCCAACCTTGGGAAAGTGGGGTGCTGGAATTTCATAGCACAATTGGATTTATCCATCAGACCACAAGAATTAAAGTCCACCATATGATTCTTATCCCCATGATACCCCTAAAATTCACCGATCTCCATTTTGACTATGAGGGCACATCCTACAAGTTCATTATAGCTATTGAAGTCACAGATCTCTAGGTCTTTCCATAGGAAAGGTTTTATCCAACCAAATAATCGGCCAACCTTGAATTCGTGGGTAATGAAAAAGTTGGAGGCATATCGAGAAAGCCTTGTGATGATTTATTTTTAAAATCTGATGGATTCATAATCTATTTTTTAGAGGTCAAGGAAGTTCCATTCCATTTTAAGTCGGAGGGTGCGGGGAAAATACTTATCAAAAATCATTTCCGGGAAATTTGTCTATTCCAACACCTTGATCTCTTCCTCGGGCTTCATATTTTTTATCAATATCCTCCATCGATCACATTATCCTTCCAAAAGATAAGCAACTAGAAGAACCTTCTCTTGTTTGAAACATTGAATGATGTATAAGATCATTTAAAAGGAGTTGATCCATTTTTTTCGGTGATTGAGGGATCAGATGATCCATTAAATGTAGGAGGTCATTCTCTCATTAATCTATCGATTGTGGCATGTTATTTATTCAAGGGGGGTGAAAGTTCCTCTTATACCATGTTTCTATCAAAAATTTTTGATAACTGAGAGTGTATTGTGACAAAGTTTGTGATTCCATCTCACATCGGATTGGGAATCTCATTAGAGAAATCATCACATTGATCTTCACTTTTATTGTTAGCATGAGTCCTCCTATTACTATCCATTGGCTGGAATAAAAGGAATGTTAGGCATAACACATAAAGGGGATTCCATAGACAAAAAGGGATAACTTATAAATTACATTTATTTCCTTAATATATGAATTTATAGGTTTAAACCAATGTTATCCATGAACTACTTACCAACATATATTCTTAGAAGCATTTTTTTATTCCCTTAATCGTGGTTCATACTGAGTTTATGAATACACCAAAGCATATACCCCAGGAGTGTCATAACCAAGAGTGAGTAAAGGCATGTTGTTGTTCAGTAGTTCTCGTTTGAGTCTATTTCAAAATGGTGTTTTTGGGTTTTACCCCTATATATATTTGTGCCAAACCACATATACATGTTCCTATCCAAACAAGAATTTATTTTCATAATAAACCACTTAAACTACACTCAGAAAAATTTAGCGGACCTTTTATTATACATGCTATTATCCCAAAGGATTTTACTAGGGTTTTCTAATAATAATCCAAAAAATAACTAAACATATAATCTGATACAAACTATAATAACACTGCTCTTTATTACATTCATAAACATAATTTATTACATAAACTTTCACTTAAGAAAAATTAAGGGATTGAGAGGCCATGTTTTTCGGGATGTTAACAACATAACAAAAAAACATAGAACATAAAATACAACATCTTTATTGAAAACTTATTTTACATGACCACAACATTCCTTTGTACATAACATTGCATAGGATAACGTAAGAATATAAATAAAATAATTGTGGGCTATAAAGACTAGTAAATGAGTAAAAAATGAATAACATGAAGAATACAATACATGTAAGTAAATATGCATATAAATGGAGCATAATATAAACATGAACATAAGGGCTCGGTATAGAATGACTGTCACAACATGGAGATATGGCAACAACATTTAACATGATATCATCATGAGCTAAGGCTCAATGCACATGGAGCATGAGTAAACCCTCATTGCACATGAATTATCCTAATTAAATCCCCATTTCACATGAATTATCATGAGTAAACCCTCATTGCACATGGAATATCTTAATATTATTCTATACCCAATGCATTAGAGCACTATCAGAATACACCCTTTATAAACATTTCTTTTCATGCATTAGTATGCCACATCGATATATAACATGGAATCATCCAAAATAATAAGTTATTACATGATTAAATTTTTTTAAATACATACATTTAATTACTATTAAATATGTATATATGAATATAGGTGAATACCCTAGATTGAGACATGGGTATAGTATTCACTACACAATGATTTTGGCTTGGAAAATTGTGGTGCAATTTCATCAGCATAACAATGTGACATAAATTTCATAAAAATGGTTGAAGAGAGAGAAAGGGGAATCTAATAATATGTACCTTAAATTTAAAATAAGTGGGTAATATATATTCATGTCACAACTTATGTAATTTGAAAATATAATGTGTAACATAATAAAGAAACCCGAGGAAATAGGAGAAATAGAATAAGTCTAATGAAATTTTGGCATGGTAACATGTGTAAATGGGGTTAATTAATGTAGGAGAAAGAGGTATATAATAATTTAAACATCAGTAGGGAAGTATTGGGGAGGTGTGAAATCATTCCCCAACATTTTTAATTGAAAATAAAAGGTAATAACAACCTAATAAAACACTGCAAAAAACGAGGGAGGAAGAAATCCTTTACATGGATGTGCGATACCAAAATACTGGGAGAGGTCACCTGGGATCTTGGAAAACCGTGGGAGAATTATAGAGAAATGAGGATAGAGTTTGGTCGAGCTCCAAATGGTTTTAGTGAAGAGGAATGGGAGATTGGGTGGGTTTATATTTGAAATGAGAGGGAATTCTTTATTATTTATGTTTTGGACACTACATATTAAACTAATCAAAAAAAAAACCATCCCATGGTTTTACTATTGTTTTTTCCAAGGTGGAGTGGAAAAAAATATTTTATAATGCCAAAGGAATATCTTGTTAAAATAGTAGGCTTTCTTATGTGGAGGTGTGTCACACTCTCTAGGAAATCATTTTAAAAGGTTAAAATGTTTTATAAGTCTTGGAGGGTCCACTAAGGCATTGTAATATAAATCAATAAAATCTAAAATAAAATTATTTTAAAGGTAAAACATATATTGGCCGAGTATACATTTTATAGTATTTTATTACATCACTATTGGGTCATTATAATGTCATAAAATACAATATATATTTAAACAGTATTTAATTTTTACCCGAAAATTCGACTATCTCAGTACATTATGAAAAATTAAAAGTTGTATAATTTTGACATCTTGATTCAAGAAATAATATTCAATTTATCAAAATAATTTCCTAATTACCTGAAATTTTACTTTTAAAATAAAAACTGGCATTTATCGAAAATTTATGGGGTTTGACAAAAAACATCTTTAATAGATTAACAAAAATTATAATTTTATTCCTAATAATTATATGATAATTTTTATTTATTAAAAAGTAATTTACAAATAATATTTAATTAAAATAATATTTAATTAAAAATACATTAATTAATCTATATAAATTTCATAATTGAATATTAACAATATATATTATTTGGGCTTTAAAACCCATTTAAAAGTAACAATAATAAAACGAATGTATATTCATTATACAAAAATAAACAAAATAATCCTAGTTCTAGGGTATAGTTACATAACCCCTTATAACACACGAATAATATGTAAGGTTAAGATGTGTGATGGTGATGAACTCTTGGGGTGGATCAGATAACATCACTTTGGTTATAATCTTTATTAACTTCCACTTCTCCCGTAGGTGATTCCGTTCAACGATAATGGGTTGAAATTCATTTGGGGCTTGGTCAATATTGAAGACCACCGATTCCACCCCCTTTCTAAGCTCTGACAAATGGGCTTCATATGGAGAAATTCTACTAGATGAGGTCATCGGTTCCTTTGTCTGAGTAAATTGGATTTGTTAAATCCCTATATTTATACTAATCATATGATCACTATTCAATGACTATATTAGCAATGGTAAGAATTCATAAAGGTATTTTAATATCCAAAAACATAAAACCAAGGTTGTTCATAATTTTTATATAACCACTTTACATAATAAGACATTTAATTAGATCAAGATGAATTTTCATTAATAAATGTCTCGGTCATTACATATCTAGTGTTGGATTTTGAAGATTCAAGTTTCTCTTTTGCAACTAGTTTATTTTGGAATGATCCCATATTTTGGATATTTGTTTGAAGGACTTGTTCTTCACTATGACCAGTCTGGGTGGAATCATTCCTCATTCAGTATAAGGATATATGGTTATATCACCTTCTTGAATATTTATATGGCATTCCATATGTGGAAAACATGAAAATCAGTTTTAGTTTTTGTCTATACTCATCTGGAGGTGGTCGTATCCCTGTAGGAATGATGAACTGTATAATGTTTTCTCTTTTTTTGGGAGTTTATTTTATTAGATTCCTTATGAAGGAGTTTTTTGTTAAATTTTCATCAGACCCCATGGGATTTTCATAAGATGGATTATGTCGGCTTTCCCATTTTTTCCCTGAAAATTGGTTGTGTTTGTTCATTCTTATGGTGGGGATATCCACCACATATCTCACCAATTATTTCTTCAATGGAAAATTGGTGACATTTCGATTCAAATGATGGGGAATACACTTGTTCCTCTATATGTTGGTAATCCAGTTTGGTTTTTGGTGTTTTCGTTGTAGTGGGCAGTATTATTTGGAGATATCTATTTCTATGTTCCTACTATGAGTGAAAATTTGGGTTCGAGTGTGCCCAATAGTGTTGATGAATTAATATTGTCGAAGTATTCATCAATATGTGGTTTAATTTTGTTTTCTCATTCCAAGTTAGTGGTATCTGCTTTTTTGGAAATGTATAACGTTTTCATGGGTTAAAAGGTTGGATTATGTGGTGGTTAGAATTATTCATCTTTTTATAGATCAACTGGAAGTGTTCTGGCTTTTGGGGGAATAAGGGGAATAGTTGGGAGACTATTTTGGCCTCCCAAATTCAATCATGAAATGCTCCTTTTCTATTCATGGGATTCTTGTTTCCTTCTCGTGTGTTGTTCTTTGAGAATATCCTTGAGTTGTGGAAGAGTATCAATTTTTATTTTTGGGTCAAACCTTGTTTTGGATTTCTAGGGATGAAATGCATTATGGTGGGGAGAATTGTCACACCAGGGATTTTGTTTTCTGTTTTGAATCCAATTCTTTTTTGGTACTCGATTAATCTCATGAGAACTAGGGTGTAACGAGTCCTATTTTATTGAGGTATTATTTACATTTATATTTGGTATAACTTTTCCCCCTGGGCCTACTTTATTATTGGGAGAAAAATGTGAAATATTTGGGCTAAACAGCCTAAGGGGAACAGTTGGAGTAGAATTAGTAGAAAATGTGCACCCTAGCACAGGAAACCGTGTTGTAGGTAGGGGTTTTCAGACAAAAGCAACAACACAGCTTTTTCATGGAATGTAATTCCATGCATACTAATATTGTAGTAGGTACCTCTATGGTGGAGTGGCGAACATAGTCACCACACAATTTGACAAACTGAGAGTGCTAACCATGTGCCTATCCAGGTCAAAAAAAGATCTGAAATACTGGTTGGGTCCTTTGGAGATTTATCCATAATCTATATCCCAACTGACCCCATGGGATTTTCATACATGGGAGCCTCCACCAATCCCTCCTAGCTTCCTTGGTCACCTATCCTTGGATGGATTCGACTCGGTTTTTGAATTAATCTCTATGTAATTGGTTCTTCCTCTTCCCCCCCCCTTTATAATGTTTATCCTCATCTCCTAGGGGGATTCATATGGACATGGGGTTGGGTGGTATCTTTTATCGGTGAATCATAATTATTAGTGTTCATTTTTGATTTATATGGTCATATCATTCCTTTCTAAGGTCATTGGGTGGTGCAGTTTCATTTTTGTACCATTTTCTAGAAGTTTCTCCACTTGATATAGGTGGTTCCATGCCTTAACATTTTTAGATGATTTGAATATTATTATTTTTGCATATTTAATCTTAATCTCTAGATTATTTTTCTTGGGAAAAATATATTTTTGGAGTGTTTTGGATCCCATTCACGATTAATATGGACTTTAAAAGGGTAGATATATGTTTTTTTAGGTTTTATTGTGAGGTTTCTCAAAAACATTTTTATGCCATGTGTGGAAGGTGAAGAATGGGTTTTTAACGGCCCATATAGTGCGAACATGTTTCAATGTGTATTTCCAACCTAACATAGATTACTTTGGAATGTGGGATTTCATTATTAAACCTTAAATTGTGAGTTTAAATTGCTTAAATTATTAAAATAATGTCTCACAAATGATCTTGGAATATGTGTGGATTTTAAAAGGAGTTTGGCACATATATATGTTTGATCAATTCTATTCTTTTAATATGGTTTGTCAAATGGGGATTTATGAATTGTGTAAGTGATGGTAACTCAATATTAATGTGGATTTTGGTGTTTGTAAAATTGAATGTGACATGGTTAATTGAAAGTAGTGATTTTTTGGTATGTTAACAATACTTGGAATGTAAAAGTGAAAAATGGTGTTTTTTGTAACATGTGAAATGATGGAATGATCATAAGGTAATAACAAATATCTAGGTGGACTGACTAGTTCTAGTATACTCATGATTCAAATGTAGATTTTAATAGTTTCATGTAGCTAGATTAATTGTGATAAAACTAACTAAACATGTATGATGATTGTATACCACTAGGGCATTATGGTTCTCCCTCCTAATATATCATGCACAAGAAAGTTGATGGTTGGGGTTACTATACCACATTTCACTGATGTGTGAGGTTCTAGTGTCTCAGTCAAGCTAGATTACCGCTAGGAATTTACACATAGTTCTCTCTAAATACTTTCAAAATGTGGTACCACCCATCAGAATATGGTGGATTTTGAATGAATTTTATCTTAAATAAATTTTAACTTAGTAGATATTTCATTTGAAATGTTACATTTAAAAGTGTTTTCTTTGAATGTTTTGTGATAAAAATGATATTTTTCTATATTATTTCATGTAAATGTTTCAAAGGCATCTATATAAAGGAGAATGTTTATTTTATTTTGAGGTAGTAGCATGAAATAATTATTTTGGGTGTCATAATACTTATCTTTGGCACACACCCAATAAACATCATTGGGTGTATGTATATTGTATTTGTATGGAATAGGTTAAGGAAAGGCATGTTGTATTGCAGGTTTGGGTTTCTAGAGTCTCTCTTATGTAGGTTTTCTTTTGTAGTGTCTTGAGGGTGATATCCCTCTTATCATATGAAGGTCATGGGTTATTTTATTATTTTCCATTCTATTGTTGTGTCATTGGTGTTGTTTAAAATTTTAAATGATAAATTTGTGAAGTGTTGTGAAATGTTTGGTTATGTCTATTTAGATATGTCTTCTTCATAGTTTTTTTTGTTTTTATGCTTATCTAAATGATTAAAATCATTCAAAATGCATAATATTTACACCCAGAAACTAGTTACTACCCTCTTTAAATCAAGAATTCCCTTTAGGCCATGTCATGATCTGGGGAAAGTTTCAGGTTTGATGTTGCTCCGACCTGGGTGGTGACCCATCGAAAGTACAATAGTGAGCTTGAGGAGAGGTAAGAGGAATATGTGTCCATCCTCTATTGGATGTAAAAATGTTCGGACATGGTTGTTCCAGTTCTTCCATTAAATGTTTTAATACTTAATATATTAAAACAAGGACATGTGGTGACTTTCCAGTTATAAAAAATGATTTTTATAGGATTCATTACTAGAAGCAACAATATATGCCAACTCATCTTGATTAGGGACCCACCACAACAAGTGTAGAGAGGTTTCACCTACTTATTCAACAACAATCATCACTGTATTGATGGTTAGTTGGTCTTAATGTCTTGTAGGGGATTACACATGACCTTTAGGATCAGGACAATACTATCAAGGAAGTAATATTTTACCAATGTGTTTGTTACTTATTTCTATAGTGACTATGTTGTGGACTACATATTCTTAATTAATAATTTTCTATATTTTAATATTGTAAAAGAATATGTAAATTTTTTATGTAATGATATTTATTTATATTTAAGGGTTTTCTATATTGATCCATAAAATATCTACAAAAATAAATATGAAGTTCCTTCAATGAAATATTATATATATGAAAGGAATAATTGACCAATGAAATTCACAATTAAATGATTCACATTGGGTTCACTATTTTTGTTATTGTTGCAAAACACTGACCCATATATATGAATGTGATGGTATAAGGGATTATATTCTATAGAAAATAGTTCAATGAATGTTTTTCTCTTGGGATGATTTTGAATTAATGTTGGTTAGTATGGTGGATGGTCAGTATCATCACTCCTTTTTTAGAATATTCTTTCACCTCATGGACTCTATGTTAGATGCAATATACTTCTATGAATCATTAGCAAACCCTAGGGTAGTATTGGTTCCCCCTATTCCATCAATTAGTTGTTAACATGAATTTATGTGTATATATTAATATATATTAGCTTCCCTAAATTTTTTATTTACTAATTAATGTAGCCTAATTTAATGGTAAAATAGTTTATTGAAACATTGTTGACTCTCCTTTTCGTCATAGAGTATAATGATTGGAAAAGAGAAATACCTTAGTCCAAATTGATTCATCCTTTGAAGAAACATTAAAAATCGACAAAGGGATGAACAAGGAGAACATTTCCCATAGGTCGCGCAAGTCCCCTCATGGTCGCGCAGTATACTTGCGTGCCACCTAATGGTCACGTAAGTGACTTGCACGACCTAAGGGATAACTGCCCGGGTCTTCTCCAGCCTATAAATAGACCTTGTGGGCCCCCCATTCGAGGAGGAATGTTTTCCAGATACTTAGATTTCAGCTCCCGACACCCTAGTCTCTTCTCAAAGCTTCCGAAACACTTATAAGGAAATTTCATACCAATAACGGAAGATCTAAAGAGGGGGAGGAAGGCCTAAGTGTTGAAACTCATCAACACTTGCATGCCTGAGTGGCCAGCCCTTAAGGGAAATGGCCACACTTGCACGCCGCCTAACTCCTTCAATAGAACTTGCACGCCACTCTTCTGGAAGAACCTCAAGATGATTATAAAGGCTTTAACCAAGAGTCGCTCAAGTATTACCCTATTGGTTAACCGTCACGCAAGTACCCATGTGTCGCACATGTATACCTGTGCGACCAGGACTTGCGTGCCCACGCAGTACCTACGCGCCTGCCAAGACTTGCGTGCCCCTGCCTTTTTGGGTGCCCTTCTTGCACATTTCACCCCTCTTAATCCATTCCACCTCTCCTATTCAACATTCAGTCTTTAAGACACTCTTCAAAGCCATTTATGGCATGATTTCTTGATTTGAATTCCTTATCTAAAAGGAATTCTGTGGAATATCTCTCAAAACCTAGTGATTTATACATCTTTATGTCACTAAATATTTAGATTTCATTCATTAAACCTCATCCTTTCATATGAGAGAACTCATTAACCTGGGTCTCCTTTTCTGGAATAAGCCCCAGTCATAATTCTTAACCTGGGCCTCCTTTTCAGGAGTAATCCTAATCTCAAATATGGGCCTCCTTTTTAGGAATAATCCCCATTAATAATTCTCAAATATGGGCCTCCTCCTTAAGAGTAAGCCCCAAGTCATCTTTTAACCTGGGCCTCCTTTTCAAGAATAAGCCCCAGTCATAATTCTCAAAATATGGGCATCCTCCTTAGAAGCAAGCCCCAAGTTCTCTTTTAACCTGGGCTTCCTTTTCAGGAGTAAGACCCAGTCTTAATATGGACATCCTCTTTAGAAGTAAGCCCCAAGTCCCTTAATTTTTCAAGTCTCTTAACCTGTGCCTCCTTCTCAGGAGTAAGCCCCAGCCTGAATTTCTCTTAACCAGTCCTTATTTACCTTTGATATGGGATTCCTTTTTAGGAGTAAAACCCAATCATAAGTCCTCTCCTAATTTGGTTCTCCTTTTCAGGAGTAAGCCCCAAATTTGTCCATTCAAATCTCTATTAAGTACATATACCATTATAGACCCTATTCCTAGATTTCTTCCCTGAAGTGAATCCTAATATTCATTTATCTGGGTGGTCATAAACACATAATCCCCACATCATTACATCTTTCTTGGCACAATTTTCTGGTTTCACCAATACCTCTTGTTTCTTACACCGAGCACGACTCACGTGAGCTTAGAGTGTAAAAGTAATCGTGAATTCTTTCTTTGAGCCATCAATCATGCATAAACATCATACTCCCTTACCCAAACTACGTGGGTTATGATTCCTTTTCTAAACAAAGGATACATAGGTAGCCCATCTGCAGGTTCGATCTGAACTCTGAAATAATCCATGTCCTTCTGAATGACAATAAACTTCATGTGCCCAACTGAGTGTCATTAATACCAGCATGGTCATCATAATGGCCGAGAGACTTCTATATAAATGTGTCAAAGGATACCATTGACCAAGAATCTCTAATAAATACTGATGATTCTCTATCGATTAAGAACATCGAATACATATAAAAGATTCTCTAAATTTCCTACATATTTAATCATTGATTGTCAGATCTGAAGGAAAGCTCATTTTATACTTGGTAATGTAATAAGGATTCACGAACATAACTTAAATCTATAAAGAGGGTCCCGGAGTAGACAATAATTCCCCTCAAAAAGGTGTGATGAGTCCGACCTCCCATCCTCTCGACCAATTCAAATTCCTAAACCTCATCAGTCCACAAACTAATGAGCGCCTACATTTGGAATGTAGGTCCAAATGGATGTGGAATCATTGGATGTTTCCGGTTCTATGAACCAACCCGTTAGAAACCAATCAGAATTTTTGAACCTTCAATCAATGAGGTCATGCCCGGATTCCGAGGGAAACAAAAAATAGTGAACCCGACGTGAATCCTTAACCAAGTTGAAATGATGTTTTACCTATTTGTTAGGAACCTATTTAAAAAGCAATGAGAGGGCCAACAAAAACAATCATTGACATATGTACTCATCCAAAAGATGTAGTGGCTGAATTTATCTTGATTATCTCTATTATATAAAACATGCACTCTTTTCCAAGATCTTATGCATTTCCAGAATGGCTGCTCTCAAGTTCACACTTATGAATACTGCTGCTGCGAATACCACTGCTGCTACTCCTGCTGGATCATCGTCCGCTCTGAGGATGACATCACCTATTCAATATCTTCAACACTGGGTATCAAATGCGCTGGTTAAGGAGTACCGTCAACACGGTACCATCCCAACTCTGGAGGCTGCCCGACAAGCCCTCCAAGTGAACAACTCACACTGGTCATCCAAATAACGACGACCAATGATCAAGAAGCAGGCAGTGCTAACCACCATCTCCAACTATTTCAGGTCTTTATCCCCGGAACACAATCACCATTCACTCCCATATTCTGGGGAGGTGAATGAGCAGGCCTTTCAGGCCCTCAATTCAAAGAAGCATGAGTCCTTCCTGAGGTATTCTATCAACAATAGCCGCCTGGAACATGAGGTAGTATGCCCTAAACATGATGAGGGTACCGACTCCAGGTGCTCGGCTCAGGTTCCTCGAACCCGAGCAAGAAAGACGAATCGCCAGAGGTGGAATCTGGTCAACAGTGAGCGGGTTCTCATCTCTTCTATCTCCGGAGAAGTCCACCAACCTAACTTGGTGGCAAGCAATGAGCGGGCACATACACCTGATTGTTGTAATTCCGCTGTCCAGCAGACTCGTCTGGTAGCATCACGCCAATCCCGCCAGGCAATCCCGGCGGAGTACTATAGACAGGAACATACCCCTGTTTGTACATCATCAGCAAGCTCATCTGACTACATATGATGGATCTTGTCAACCACGTTCGATGAAGTGCAATTAGCAGCCACATACACCTGCTCATACCAATCAATCCTACCAATAGTCTTGCTTGGTAGCACACGGAGAAGTCAGTTGGAAAGCTTCGGCAAAAAACAGGATGCAGACTCAACTCTCTACCCCCACACTCGAGTACTATCAGGATTCACTGATCGGAAAAGGCAGACAGGAGAAGGCACATACACCTACTCCAATCACAGAATGGACGTATATTCCCGTTTCAACAGCTGAAGTCACCAAGCATATTCTATCAATGGTGAAAGAGCAGAAGCAAATCTACGCTCATATTCTAGATGCTTGCCAGGATATTATAATAGCTTCAGCAGTATTTCAGGGTAAGACACATAAATCTATCCCTACCAGTGGATTGACACATCAAAAATTCACTCTAGAACAGACACACACATCTGTTCTAGTCCAATAGGGTTGTGGGGCATACTCCCCCATATCATATGGACAACCAAGTCAAGCACATACACCTGATTTGAGTGGAGATCGTCAGCCTAACCTTTCCATCTTTCCTGATTAGGCACATACACCTGGTTAGAGCAGCCACTTTCGTCAACAAGTGGTTTCCAAAGCGAGTAAGAAGGCGTCTAAGAAAAAGACCTGCCCAGCATAGTCAAGAGATCAAGATCCAATATGTAATAAGGCCTTGCTCGATGCTGGAGATCATGAAGCCCTCAGACAGTTATCTGTTTGAATTCAAGATTCTACTCCCTTATTTATCAATAGTGGGAACATTAATTCCGAAGGTATTCAACAGACACATCCCCATGAAGGATTTCTTCATGAAAATTCGGTCGATCTCGAAGTTTCATCATCAGATGAGAGCCACAGGAACCCTCTATGTGGTTAGAAGACCAAGGAGAAAGAGATCTCATCTTTTGTTGTAACCTATTATGGTGGTCCTCCCCATGATGATGAATTTCGCTGCGGAAGTACCCTCTGCAGTAGTGATTCACATTTCCCGGAAAATGCTCTAGTGGACAATGTAGTACCGAGAAATCCCTCTTATCTTGAGGCACTTGCAAATGCGAAACCAGTCATGTATGTTGCTTCATCGCTAGCAGGTGAAATAATTTCTCAATAAGAAGATAGCCTAGGGTGTAGGTCATTCTCCGAACCACCCCTAAGTCATGCATCTTCTAGTTTGATCAATGAATTCTTTACCAATTTTGTTGAATCCGATGAAGCAATAAGGAAACACCAACTCTGGTCAAATCAGGTAGAAGAATATTCATTGAATAATAAAGAGGAAATTCTGATCTTGAGAAAGAAACTAGGAAAAGGTGAAGTACCAGTCATGTTTTGGCCTCTAGCTGACTCCTAGTATGACATTCCAAAGATGTTGATGGAAAATGGAATTCAGGATATTCGTCTCAACATATGTAAAACTCATTGTCAGTTGAAGAAGAAAGTATTATCTTATGATGAATATGAAAATTATCTAAAGATAATAGAATGGTTACAACGTCATATTGATTTGGCATCTCTATCAGTCTCTCGATATCCGAAGGCTGAAAAGAAGCAGAGAACCCTTCAACGTTCATGACTTGGCGCACTAATAAGTTTGCGTTATTTAATTACCAATGCCCCATCTGGTATTCATGTCAGAGGATGGGGTGTTCATGGAGCACTACATTTCACGGTGCTCTCCAGTCAGCAAAGCCTGCCAAAAATGGTCTCATGCAATGTTATTGCCCATGGTTGGCCACAGTCAATGGGATTTGTTTTTAATAAAAATATTGCCCAAGAATAGGCTTCAACTAGTTCCTCTCAAAATCATGGATACAGAGAACAAGTTGTTGAATTACTCCTGTATCAAGAAAATGAGAATATTGAAAAGGCCTCTCGTATGGAGCAAGCACATCATCAAGTGATAGAAGTATCGAAAATCATCCAACGGTCTTTTCAACTAGGTGATAAAAGTGGATACAGGTTAATGCATCCATCTAATTTCTGGACTAAGGTTCGCAAGATCAGGAGAGATTTTAAGAAAGTCTCAAAAATATCATGTCAAGAGCCTCCCCAGCTTGCTAGACTGGGGACTCTTTTAAACAAACCCTCAGAATCAACAAATAGGATTCGAGGAGTTGAGCGGGAACAACAGGAACATCCCCAGTCCACCGGACTAGGGGCTTTTTCATATCATCAATCCCCTCCTCAGAGAAAGTCAGTCTTTTCTAGATTGGAGAAGAAGCCTCAAGAGGAACAAAGAGCCAAATTATCAGGAGATTCCCACCAAATTACGGTTCGTCAAGAAGTTCCTGAGGGATCGAATCAACAAAAGGAAGTGTCTCATCAAAGACATGGAAGAAGACAATATCATAGAAATGCTGATAGAAGGGATGCAATGCATTATGCATCAATCAATGTCGCCAATGCCGTTGTTGCTGATCCACCAGATGATGCTCACTCAGGGGACTCAGATGAAGAGGTTCCTGCTCAAGAAGATGTACGCACCGACACAAATGAAGAAGGTGCGCGTACACGAAATCAAAGGGTTACTCAGAACCTATGCAATCCTTCAAGTAACCCACATACCCCTCTCTGAAAAGGATCCAACAAAGGGAGGGGAAAGAATCAGGTTACATATCCCTCCTCTGGAGAAGTCCAATCGCCCTCACTAGAGAAAATGTTTGCACAACAGGAGGAAGAAATGAAGGAATTAAAGAGGATGAATGTAGAACTACTTCAGGGTAGTCTTCTTCTTAAGCGTGATGTAGTCAGTTAGCCAAGGGAATTTGTTGTAGCTACTGAGATTGTTCAAGAATATCCTCCTCTATCAGTACACCCTCATTGGTCTAATCCTATGGGTCCAGTGCAACAACAGTTGGTAGTGCTACCATCAGTTGCAGCACAAACCACCACATATGTCCAAGATCCAGTCATTGCACCTACCCAAGTCCAAGTTCAACCAGATGTTTCTCAAAAGTTAATAACTACCATTGAGTCATTAACCTCTTGGTTAGAAACTATGGAAGGGAAACGTGCACAGGTTCAACTAGAAAAGAACTTTTACCCTGAATGGGTAGACTCAATCTCTCCTCCATCCAGTTTTGGAAACCCTATATTCCCTATTTTCAATGAATCAGGAGACCCTGAACAACATTTGATTCATTACATGTCTTGTTGTGATCCTATGATGGGAACTCCGGAGCAGCAAGAAGCAGTAAAACTCTGATGCTTCGTACGGACCTTGCAAGGAACAACCTCTGTCGGATATACACGCTTGAAATCCCAGTCAATTACTGGATGGGAAGATCTCCGTCAATAATTCTTTCTTCAGTTCAACTCAACTTTGCCAAAGACAATAGTTTTTGATATTACAAACTGTAAGCAAAGGGAGAATGAAAGGGTATCAGATTTCATTGCTCGCTGAAAGGGATTAACATATTCCCTAAGATTAGCACTCCCTCAAGAAGAATTGTTGCCAATCTATGTGGCAAATTTGCATGACGAGTTACACACGCCGTTGATCCCTATGAAATACAAAAGAGGGTTTCAAGACCTTACTTCAATCGCTCAGCAGATTGAAGATTCCCTTATACAGTCTAAGGCTAAATCTCATGTAATTCCATCAGCTACAGGAAGGAGAATGGGTAAAGCAGAAACTGCTACAGTTATGCTTAAACAAGCACCTGTACCATTTTCTACTTCAAAACCTTCATCTTCTCGAAAGGCTTCACCTACTGAGCGCCAACAAAAAAGGTCGTTTCATCCAGATGATCAAAGAGATCAAAGATGAAAACAATTTGAGGATTTGAAGATCAAAACATACTCTTTCCAAAATGAACATGTTCCTGGTTACTTCATTTTGGTTCTGGAAAGTAATCTGGTTCAATTGCCATGGACCAAAAGGCCAAAAAAGGAAGGAGATGAAGACCGTCCCAATTATTTCACCTTTCATAAAATATTGGGGCATCCCATCCAGGATTGTTTTGTCTTCAAAGACCTCCTACAAAATATGGTCAACTCAGGACAAGTCAAACTGAATGGTTCTTCAGCTCAGGTAGCATGTGTTACTACTACAGTTCCAAAGGAGGAAGGTGAATGAAAAGAATTCAAAAGAAAAAATGCCCAGAAGTATGATTATTGGATGGTCAAAAAGACAATCAACCGAACTCATGCTATTTTTCGAACACAATTAAAGAATCCGATTTTGTCTTCTACCATGAATGTTGCAGGAAAACCCTCTTCATCAGAGTGAAAGTCCTCAAAGAAACGACATGATTCAATGAAAGAAATAGAATCAGAAGAATATGAGTATGTGTCAAAGCCTAAGTTGTATTTGACTCTGGTAGACTTCATGCCATCTACTTCAATTCCACAGGCACCGCCCCACCAAATGACACATCCTAAATAGGCTAATCAGGTAGAGTCTTCATTAGATGAAGAGTTAATCTTTGGTTATGTTAATATGAATCAATTAACAGATCCATATACCAGTCGCAGTTTCGATTTTGATGCGCCTTAATTAATTGTATCAAACAAAAAATTCAGAGGAAGTTCCAGAGGCTCAGGATACAGGGGAAGACGTGGATCTTTCAGAAGCCACTATTCCAATTCTACCCCTTCTAGAACTGTGTACGCAGTAGAAACTCATTGTAGATCCCTTCTGCGAGCTCAGCAAGAACAAGAAAGTTCTTCTACCAATATCAAATTCAATCCTGGCATAGTTATTTTGGAAGACTGGTTGGAGGTTCCATCTTCTTCCACTCAGCAAGTAAATGGATGTAATTGGTCTAATCTTCTAAAACCAGAAATATTTCTAACTCCTATCCCAATACAAGATGCATCAACTTCCAAAGCATCTTCTTCCAAGGAACCTGCTAAAACACATATTCCTATTGGGAAACGCAAACCTCTAGAACAAAAGTATGATGTATTGAAACACTTGGTCCATGTACCAGCCATGTTATTAATTCTGGATGCTTTGAATCTGTCAAAAGATCTTCGGGAAGTACTCATCGAGGATTTGTCAATTCCTCAGGAGTTTGAAACTAAAATTGTTGCAGCGGAATTCTATCACATAGAGACTAATCCTACAGAATTTCACGCAATAATATCTTTTACTGATGAAGATGATGTTGTGCATGGGAATATTAGATCTTTGTACTCATCTGGAAGGTTCAATGGTGTAGACGTCCGAAGAGCTTTCATTGACAATGGATCAGGATTCAACCTCATGCCCATTCGTACAGTTCATCGATTGGGCCTCATGGAATCTGATTTATCTCCTTCTACCATGATGTTACAAGGATATGAAAAAAATGAACAAGAACCACTGGGTGAAGTTACACTCAGAACTCAGTTTGGAGATCTTGTATCCGATTCAGATTTCATGGTTGTTTATCAAGACTCAGCTTTCAACATCTTACTTAGAAGACCCTGGCTACATCAGCATGTGGCTATCCCTTCATCATACAATAAATGTATCAAATATTGTTTAGATGGTCAATTTGGGACATTGTATGGTGATAAGGACCCGTTCAATACATGTGAGTCTCAATACATTGAGTTGGAATTCTATCACATGAAGGGAAGAGAGAAATGCACAACAAAGGATATTACCAAATTTAATGCTCCATATGGTTTGGAGAAGATTCCAGTAAATCCATTTACACATGTGAGTACAGATTATGTGTTGCCTATCAGTAAAATTAACAAGATAGACCCAAATCAAAATACTCTTATGGAAAAATCCATAATTTAAATTACGGCAATCGAGCCAGAGAACATGGGAGAAATTTGTAACCCACCAAGCAGTGATGAAAACACAAATGGTAACTTCTTTATTTCATCTGCTGAAATCCAACAAGTTTATACCTTTCCAATTAGGCAAGAAGAAGTTATAGCAACATCGGAGGTGAACAATGATGTTGATTCTCAATACATCATCTCCTCTTTATTACCCAAAGAAGACCCTTTATCATCAATCGGGTCGGAAATGGAAGCTTCTTCTTCAAGATGTGAAAATTTTGACATCTCCTCTGATCGTGAAAATTACGCTTTATCATCTACTATGAAAGTAGAAACATAAGAAATATCACATGATGAAGAAGAATAGGAAGATATCAGAGATGCTCCTCCAGCATTTGAAGAGGGTATCTCTACCACTGTGGATGAACTGAGAGAAATAAATCTGGGTACAAAAGAATATCCATGCCCCACTTTAATCAGTGTGGCTATGACTCTTTAAGATCAATAGATGTATATTTCTTTTCTAAAGAAAAATAGATATATATTTGCTTGAAAAAATATATAAATTCCTGGACTTGATCCTAATTTTTTTACTCATCATTTGGGTTTACCAAAAGAACATCGAGGATTTAAGAAACCCGCGAGAAGAACACACCCAACTTATGCTTCCAAAATTGAAGCTGAAGTGGATAATCTTATCAAAGATAACTTCATTATAGAAGTTCATTATCCCATGTGGTTAGATAATATTGTCCCTGTAAAGAAGAAGAATGGACCAATTAGAGTTTTCATCGATTTCAGAGATCTTAATCGGCATTGTTCTAAGGAAGATTTCCCAGTTCCGATTACAGAACTTTTAATTGATGCAATAGCTGGATATGAAGCAATTTATCGGATTTTTTGTATGCCATTGTGGTATTGAAGTCGATTCTGAGAAGACCAAGTCAATCTTTGGTATGTCACCTCATCGAAATTTGAAATAATTAAGAGGAATTCAAGGATACTTAGCCTATATTCGGTGTTTCATTGCCAATTTGGCAGGAAAAAGTTTACCCTTTACCAAATTGATGAAGAAGGGAGTCACTTACCAGTGGACTGAAGAATTTCAAGAATCATTTGATATTCTCAAGAAATACCTCTTGAGTCCACCGGTACTCATGCCACCTGTTGAAGGAATACCACTTATCCTCTTCGTGACAGCTCTAGAGTGATCATTGGGTGCCTTTCTTGCTCAAAAGAATGATGCTGGGAATGAAAACAACCTCTACTATCTCAGTCGAACTATACATGAAGCAGAAACCCGATATTCAAGTATTGAGAAGTGCTGACTGACATTAATCTTTGCAGTTCAGAAGTTGAGACACTACATGAAACACCACGAGGTCCAATTGGTATCTCGCAATAACCCGCTCAAATTCATCCTTAGTCGTACAATTCTTACAGGACGTCTGACAAGGTGGGCAGTTATTTTGCTGCAATTCAACATTCACTATGTGTCTCAAAAGGCGATAAATGGAGAAGTTATGGCTGATTTCTTGGTTGAACACCCTTCAGTGGTAGACACATCTTCAGATATTGAACTCCCTGAGGGGGAAGTCTTCTCTATTTAATAAAGTCCTCAGGCATGGGAAATGTATTTTGATGGTGCTTCCCGAAGTCCAACAGGGAGGAAAATTGAAAATCCTAAATTCAACAAAGTTGGCTTAGGAATTGTGCTCAATTCTCCAGAAAAGGAAGTTTTACCTTATTCCTTCTTATTGTGGGAAGGTGGTACCAATAATTATACAGAATACCAAGCTCTCATCTCAGGCTTGGAATTAGCACTTCAAGCACAAGTGAATCACTTAAAGGTGAAAGGTGATTTAGACCTGGTAATAAAACAAGTCAATGGGGGATTATTCCATCAAAAAAGAAGAAATAATCCCTTTGTATGATTACGTCAGAGAGTTAATGGAGGAATTACCTTCGAAACCGAAATTTTCTTATGTCCCAAGATCACAAAATGCTCAAGATGAGGCACTGGCTAATATAGCCATAGCTCTGGCAGATCCAAATCGGGACGAGACAACCATCAGTATTTCCCACCATCGTGCAATTTCACCTTATGTTCGAATCAGAATAGAAGAAATTATTGAAATTAGTCCCATTCCTGAACCATATGGTCATACTACATGATTGATGTCACCTATCAGGGAATACCTTCAAAATGGAACACTTCCACCTGATAGAGACAAGAAAGAACAAATTCGGCGACGTGTGGTCAATTTTACTCTTTATGATAGCCCATATCACCTAGAGAAAATTCTCTACAAATGTGGTTTTGATGGAGTTCTCTTCAGATGCATTGATGGTGAAGAGACAATGGCTATCATGAAAGAAGTGCATGCAGGAGTCTGTGGTGCCCACCAATATGAACATAGACTGTCTGATCAAATTCGAAGGCTTGGATACTTTTGGTCGTCAATGATACAATATTGTGTTGATTTCACAAAGAAGTGTCATTCATGCCAAGTACATGTCAACATCATTCATCAAACTTCAGATTTTATTCATAATGCTAAATACTCATGGACATTTTCCACATGGGGAATGGATGTGGTGGGACCTTACAATTTGGCTATGACCAAGCAGTTTAAGTACATTATTACTGCTACTGACTTCTTTTCCAAATGGGAAGAGGCAATACCTCTCAAGGAAGTCAGTTCTAAATGCATTGTTAGCTTCATCAATTCTAACATCATTACCAGATTTGGTGTCCCTCACACCATATTGACGGATAATGGCACCAAATTCTATTCATCCGAGGTGAAGAAATTGTATCAAGAATACAAAATCAAATCCAACCATTCATCTCGGTATCATGCAGCAGACAATGGCCAGATAGAAGCCTTCAACAAGACTATTTCAAATATATTGCAAAATATGGTGGATAAAGATAAGAAGTCATGACCTGATAAACTCTTTCATGCTTTATGGGATTATCAGACTACCACCCACACTGCAACTCGGTCAACTCCATATTCCCTGGTATATGGAAAGGAAGCCATCTTTCCCATTGAAGTTCAATTGCCTTTGCTCAGAATAGCTTTTTTTGATCAGTGATCTACAGATGAACAATCTCAAAAGCAATTGAATGAATTAGAACAGTTAGATGAGAAAATATTGTGCACTTTGCACCACTTGGAAGTCTATCAGAATCGAATAGCACAAGCTTTTAGCAAAAAAGTTCCTCTTCATTCATTCACTCAGGGAGAATTGGTATTAGTTCTCAGAACTCCAATGGTACCAGGAAAAAAACCTCCCAAGCTTGATCCAAAATGGGAAGGACCTTACTCAATACATAGGGTCTACTCCAATGGAGATTATTCATTAATCTCGATGGATGGATAACTCATCACTACTCCAACCAATTCCAGATTTTTGAAGAAGTATTTTGTATAAACACAAAATATATCATCTGTGGTCCGGTATGACCTTAAACTGCACCACCGTCCAGCAAGACGTTAAACTTAATCATAAATGGTCCATACATATGACCTTAAACTATTTTTACTTTCATCCCAGACGACGTTAAACTGTGAAAAAGTACCCTAAGTGGTCCTGTATGACCATAAACTGCACCACCATCCAACAAGATGTCAAACTGCATCATCAACGGTCCATGCATATGACCCGAAACTATTTTCACATACATCCAACATGACGTTAAACTATGTCTCCTTCATCGTCCTTGCTATATAATGTTAAATTATTCAGCAACGGTCCATACATATGACATTAAACTATTTTTATGCCTTTTGTCTCACATGAGGTTAAACTGTGACGTCCTTACTACATGACACTAAACTGTACAGAAGTCCCCTACATCTAGCATGACATTAAACTGCACCATCCACGGTCCATGCATATGACCTTAAACTATTCGCACTTTCGTCCAACATGATGCTAAAATGTATCATCCCTTTTTTATCCAACATGACATTAAACTACTAAAAAGTCCCCAATACGTCCAACATGACGTTAAATGGTGTACTCTTTTGTCCTCACTACATGACATTAAACTGCACAGTCCCCCTTTCATCCAACATGACATTAAACTATATTGTCCCCATCGTCCTAACTACATGATGCTAAACTATACAGAAATTCCTTGATACATCCTACCAGACATTAAACTGTACTTTGTCCCTTCTCCATGACACTAAACTGTGCAACACCTATAGTCCTAACTGCAAGACTTTAAACTGCATAGTCCCTTTATATGTACTACAAGACATTAAACTGTGCATCGTTAAGGTTGTTGTTACGTCTTGTTTCTCACACCGAGTATGACTCATGTGAGCTTAGAGAAAACCTCAACCATAAAACTCTCTCTGGGCTACTAACCATGTTTAAGTCCCAAAAACATCATTTTTAGGTCGTTGTCCCCAAGAACAACTTGATCGTTAATTAATTCTTTAATTGAACTATGCGTACTTTGATCCATGCCTTCTAGGCTAGGTACGTAGGCAACCTCCCAAGGTTCAAGGCCAAAATCAATCTCTTCACATCGGTTCACCTCCATCTCATACGATGTTGATTCGTGAAACCGCCCCTAGAATCAATATCTTTAAATTGATTTTTCAATCATGTTTCATTTCAAAGAAAATGTGCATACATGGAAATACCTAAACCTTTTATCTTGGGTTAAACCATCATTGTACTAAATTCCCCTTTCACCCTTCACATGTACAAACCAAATTTGTATAGAGGATATTTCTAGAACTACATGGGCTTGATTCCCATCCTTATGGGAAACGTAGTAACGTTCGAGTGTCCCTAGAATCCAGCCCCAAGTCTTTTGGGCCTAACCCCAAATTCCACTTTCAGTCCCTTGGCTGAAAAGTCCCCATGAAAACACACACTGTTTATTTCTTATAATGGTCCAAGATCTATGACCCTAAACTAAGATCTTTAATCCTTTTGTCCTACATGACGTTAAACTTTAGTTTAAGAACTACGCATGGCTTGATTCCCATCCTTATGGGATACGTAGTGAAGTCCAACATTTCCAGTCAGGACCTAGCCACAACATGATTATGGTTAGAATTGATATGTGTATCTCTGTATACATTGAACAATACCCATATTTATGTGTCATAATCATAACCTTAAATATTTTAAGATCTTCAAAACCATTTTCTTGACTTTTAGTCACAAAAATGTCAAATTTCTGAGAATTCTTTTACCTGACTATGCAGTACATGCCCTTAGGCGGCCTTGCATAAATAGTCTCCATAATAGATTTGTCAGCCAAAAGATACTATTATCTGACTATGTAGCCAATTCCCTTAGGTGGCCCTGCAAAATTCAACCCCCTAACGGGTTTGTTGGATACTGGTAACTTCATTCTTAGGAAGAAAGCCTCTTTTGTCCTTATTGGTCTTAAATGACAGTATGTAGGGATCAGCAAAAATAGCCATCCTTAACATATTTTTCCCATATCATTTTTCATGATCTGAAAGTATTCAAGTCTATGGTTTATATTCTCCTTCCCTACGTTTGGGTCAGACCTTCGTAGAAGTGATATCCATCCAGTTCATTGATAATCTTGTTCGAAAATATCTTCTCCATATTCAAGTACATCTTTCTATATAGAAAACTCTATACTTTGTAAAATTTTAATCTCCATAAACTTTCACTAGCTTATAGCAGTAGAAAGGTAAAATTCTGAGAGTTCTTTTGCCTAACTATGCAGCACGTGCCCTCAGGCAGCCTTGCATAAACATTCCACATAACAGACTTGTTAGCCAAAAGATGCTATTTATTTGACTATACAGCCAATGCCCTTAGGTGGCCCTACATAATTCAACCCCCTAATGGGTTTGTTAAATAATAGTAACTTCATTCTTGGAAACTACTTCTTCTGATTCATTTTATCTCTTTTTCAAATCATTCATCAGATTCAAATATTCTTAATCCAAAGTTTTCATTTTTTCCCTCATACTTGAGTATGGTAATATTTTTTCAGATAAATTGTCAAAGAATTGAGTCAATTCTAATTCATTCAGTCAAATATATTTTCGAACATAAACATTAGCCTCTGTATGTCCGACATGTATGAATTTAAACTGCCCAAAAAGGACAAAGGAACTCTGAATAAAAGTCAAGTTCCAGCTCACTAAACATACATTTTGTATGATTTAGGTAATATTGAGAAATTAAGAGTTTAAAAGTTTGTAGGGTTATTTATAATAATCCTAGTAAAAATCAAACTATTCTTACTAGGCCCATTGGCTTAGGTAAAACTTAATGCATGTAGCAAAAGAATGCATGTACGAATGATTGAAGATGAAAGTGTTTTTCATTGATACACAGGAGATATAAGGACATCCATAGACTTGGGTCTCTTCTCTTTTTCAAGAATTACCAGAGGCTTTCAACATAATTTTTCATTTGATTTATGGCATCCCGAGATTCATCAGCAACCACCTGGAATTTATTCATTCAACTGGATAAAATAAGAGATGCATTGATACCAGCTTTTCTTTGAACAATTGTAAAATGATGTTCTTGAGTGCGGTTTGAGAAAAGTTTCTGCTGATCAAACAGTGACTATGTTTCTGTCCATGAGACTTGGAAGATGGATACATGGATTTGAGAATGGAGCATTGGAAGTAAAGATACATTTGGAGAGAGCACTCTTTTCAGATATTTCACTAATTCCATGGTTTTCTTCTCTCCACCAACCGATAGTGGAAAACATTTTAGCCCATGGGTTTCCATTTTTCATATATGCAAGGAAATGGAATTGAAAGAAAAATTTGAAAGTTCAAACCATTGTTGTAGCTCTTAATGCACAACATAACTGAAATAGTGGAGTAGCAGTGCAGTTGCATTTCTGGCGTATAGTTCTTTGCATCTGGAACATTGACTCCTTGCAGATGACCATGACCACACAGAGGAAGATAGATGCTATGTTGGAAATTAAGATGATATTTTCTTCAAGTACTTAGCCAAATCTGGGAGAGTGTTATCACAGATATCATAGTAATCATGGACAGCAATGTTCATCATGTCATCAATACGCTTTCTTGCAAGTTCATCAGCCATTCCAATTCTCTTTGGAAGCCATTGAATCTGCACAAAAGTTGAATAAATTAACTCTTAAGTAAGTTTATTTTTCATAAAATTTGTCAAAGAATTCAAAAAATGGCTAATCCATGAAGGGGAGAAAGTCTAAACTTGGCGTGCAAGTATGGATGTGCCGCACAATTATTTGGCGCGCATGTATCACCGCACAGGTCCAGATACCTTGACAGTAGCGCGACATCAAGGAAATAGGGAGAAACAGAGAAACTTGCGCAGAAAATGCAACTTGCGTGGAGAGAGATCGAAAGTTTCAATTCCATATGCTTTGTACGGAAGTGTGTCCCTCTATTTATAGACGCGGCCAGAGCCCTATGCTCCATACCCTGCACGACTAAAGGCCGTACCCCTGCGCGCCCGACCCTGCGCGCCCGAAGCTCATTTGCGTGCCCAAACTTGCGCGCCGCCTTTCCTTTGGTTTTATTCTTTTCCTCAGAGTCAAATCCTCATTTATTTTGGATCCAACTCTAAGGGGGGACTTTTGTTGATGCTCCTTTTCATCACAGAGTCTAAATATTGGAAAAGGGAAATACCTTAGTCCAAATTGATTCATCCTTTGAAGAAACATCAAAAATCAACAAAGGGATGAACAGGGAGAACATTGCCCATAGGTCGCGCAAGTCCCCTCATGGTCGCGCATGTATACTTGCGCGTCGCATAATGGTTGCACAAGTGACTTGCATGACCTATGTGATAACCGCCCGGGTCTTCTCCAGCCTATAAATATACCCTGTGGGCCCCCCATTCGGGGAGGAATTTTTTCCAGAAACATAGATTTGAGCTCCCGACGCCCTAGTCTCTTCTCAAAGCTTCCAAAACACTTCTAAGGTAATTTATTACCTAGAACGAAAGATATACAGAGGGGGAGGAAGGCTTAAGTGTTGAAACACATCAACACTTGCACGCCTGGGTGGCCAGCCCTTAAGGGAAATGACCACACTTGCACGCCACCTAACTCCTTCTATAGAACTTGCGCGCCACTCTTTTGGAAGAACCTCAAGATGATTATAAAGGCTTTAACCAAGAGTCTCTCAAGTATTACCCTTCTGGTTAACCGTCGCGCAAGTACCCATGTGCCGTATAGGTATTCTTGCGCAACTAGAACTTGCACGCCCACGCAGTACCTGCACATCTGCTAGGACATCCGCGCCCCTGCCTTTTTTGGTGCCCTTTTTTCCCATTTCACCCCTCTTAAGCCATTCTACCTATCCTATTCATGATTCAGTCTTCAAGACACTCCTCAAATCCATTTGTGGCATGATTTCATGATTTGTCTTCCTTATCTGAATGGAATTTTGTGGAATATCTCTCAAAACCTAGTGATTTACACATCTTTATATCACTAAAGATTGAGATTTCAATCATTCAACCTCATCCTTTAAGATGAGAGAACTCATTAACCTGGGTCTCCTTTTCAGGAGTAATCCCCAGTCATAATTCATAACCTGGGCCTCCTTTTCAGGAGTAATACCCAATCTCAAATATGGGACTCCTTTTCAGGAATAAGCCCCAGTCATAATTTTCAAATATGGGAATCCTCCTTAGGAGTAATCCCCAAGTCCTCTTTTAACCTGGGCCTCCTTTTCAAGAATAAGCCCCAGTTATAATTCTCAAAATATGGGCATCCTCTTTCAGAGCAATCCCCATGTTCTCTTTTATCCTAGGTCTCCTTTTCAGGTGTAAGCCCCAATTGTAATATGGGCATCCTCCTTAGGAGTAAGCCCTATGTCCCTTAATTTTTCATGTCCCTTAACCTGGGCCTCATTCTCAGGAGTAAGCCTCAGTCTTAATTTCTCTTAACCAGCCCTAATTTACCTTTGATCTGGGATTCCTTTTTAGGAGTAAAACCCAATAATAAGTCCTCTCTTAATTTGGTCCTCCTTTTTTGTAGTAAGCCCCAAATTAGATTATTCAAATCTCCATGAAGTACATATACCTTTATGGACCCTGTTCCTGGATTTCTTCCCTGAAGTGAATCCTAATCTTCATTTATCTGGGCAGTCATAAACACATAATCCCCACATCATTGCATCTTTCATGGAACAATTTTCTGGTTTCACCAATTCCTCTTGTTTCTCACATCGAGCATTTCTCACGTGAGCTTAGAGTGTAATAGTAATCATGAATTATTTGTTTGAGCCATCAATCATGCATAAAAATCATACTCCCTTACTCGAACTACATGGGTTCTGATTCCTTTTCTAAACAAAGGATATGTAGGTAGCCCATCTGCGGGTTCGATCCCAACTCTGAAATAATCCATGTCCTTCTGAATGAAAATAAACTTCAAGTGCCCCATTGAGTGGCTTTAAAACCAGCATGGCCATCATAATGACCGAGAGACTTCTATATAAATGTGTCGAAGGATACCATTGACCATGAATCTCTAATAAATACAGATAATTATCTATTGATGAAGAACCTCAAATACATATAAAAGATTCTTTAAATTTCCTACATATTGAATCATTGATTATCAGATCTAAAGGAAAGATCTTTTTATACTTTGTAATGTAATAAGGATTAACGAACATAACTTAAATCTATAAAGAGAGTCCCGGAGTATAAAATTATTCCCATCAAAAAGGTGTGATGAGTCCGACCTCCCATCCTCTCGACCAATGAAAATTCCTAAACCTCATCAGTCCAAAAACTAATGAGAGAATAGCTTTTGAAGGTAGGTTCAAATGGATGTGGAATCATTGGATGTTTCCAGTTCTATGAACCAACCCGTTAGAAACTGATCAGAATGTTTGAACCTTAAATCAAGGAGGTCATCCCTGGATTCCGAGGGAAACAAACATCTCAGTGATTTGAATTTTATCTCTATGTAGAAAAGAAATATGTTTTAGTGGTATTGAGATCAGACCCATGAATAATGCCTTCTTACATATCCTTATGAATATAATAAGAACCCAGGTAGTTCGTTTCCATTTAATGGGTTATATAATTGTTTTCAAGGTAATGCAACAAGGAACTATCTATATGATTTAATGCCATAAAATAATGATGGCTATGAGAACAATTCATAGAAAGAGATGATGTGGGACTAACACAGGAGCTATACATTTTAGTTGAATGAAAAATAAATATTGCTCAATGAGGATGGATTTCTTGTGTAATACAACTTAGTTGGGGATAAGATTATCTAATTTTACGGAATATGGATCCATAAGTAAGATTCATTCTTTTTCAGGGATTATGTCATGGGTGAGGGAATTGGTTGTATGAAATATCAACCTATTGGAATAGATGTTTGAAAATTTTGAGAATGTTTTCAGATATGTAAAGATTTAATTTGACTCATGAGGAATAATACCCCATTATTATTAATTTTAAAGGTGGATGATGTTGGTTTTGATCCATCGGGGGGAGTCTATTATATTTTGTTTAACTACTATCAAGTCACAAAATTTCAAGTTGCATTATTTAGAGATGTATGGAACAGACCTAACATTTAGTTTAAAATCACATATCAAGGTCATTTACCATGTATCTTAATGTAATGTTTTTGATACATTCATTTCATGAAAGGTTCAATAATATAAAATCGAGTGGGACACAGGAATACATGGGTTCCCTTGATTCCTAACTTGATTAATGTATTAGGAGATATCTTGGATATTTGAGCAATACATCGAGTAAGAGGCCCATTAATTTTTCTATTGGACTGATCAAATCATATCACTAAGAACAAGTGAGTCATTCTTTGTGTGGGAAACAAAAGACAATAGATGTTTGATCAATATATATTAGAGTGTAGAGATAGACTTAAATGGGTCTTATACATAATGTATGTCTAGGAATGTAGAATTGGGCCTAGAATATAGTAATAGGCCCACTAAAGTTTAATTATAATTGTTATAATGGGATTATCAACATATATCTCTTACCCTACAATTTCATTCATACTCAGTTTTTGATACAAAAAATAAAGGGTTGTGAAAAAATAATGATAGTGCATATTTAGATTTGAATGAGGCCTTTCCATTAATGATTCATTTTTATAAAATTCATTAAATGTATCACCTATATGTAGTATCATGATTCATATAATTGAATTGGAAACTGACCATGTTTCCTTTTTTCTAGTTGATTGGGTTGGTGAGATATAGAAATAGGATGAGTGTGGAATCAAACAGGAAATACATGGGGTTTAATCCATGGGGATTCTCAGTACGTAATATGACCCATTATGTATTATTCATTCGGGATTATAAAATATATCTTCCCAATTGGTAATTCAATGCCTCATTTATTAGAGATTAAACCAATCATTAATATGTGAGAGATGTATACAATTTCTTCTTGATAGGGAACCTCATTATCTTTGGAATCCATAATTGTGATACCCACAATGATTCTACCTATCAATAAAGATAATTTTCAATACAAATTTATAAGGGTAATATTTTTTAAATGGGGAATATGTTGGCATTAATTCCACTATCATTTTTATCTAGTGTCCTAATAGGAGGCCTTGATAATTTGATACCCATTTTGGTAGCTCAGTTGATGGGAAAAATTATTAAGAATGTTTAGCTGAATAGGGTCCCCTTTTATAGGAAGAAGGAAAATAGTTCACCATATTAAGTTAAAAAGATAATTTTTTTAGAGTTACGGATGGATTGAATCTTTAGATGAATGAAAATTGGGTGAGTAATAGTTTTCTTATTTGTGAGGGAAATAAAATTGGTTTTCCTTATAATGGGCGAATAAGAGGCATCTACTAAGTGAGTGGGAGAAATGTAGCTATCCTTTGTGACTATGATAATGTTTATTAACCATGGGGTATTTAATGAATGATATTTTCTGAAGTGGTAAATGGAAAAAATTTCCCTATTATTACTTGTGTCAGGTGGTATTACAAGAGAAAAAATATGCAGTGGATTCCCCTAGTTGAATGGGAATTATATGGATTACTTTGGGTTGGGGATAACTATTGTATGGTTGGGTAATCTTCTATATCCTTATTTTATGTGGGATAATGAACAACAATTTTCTATAATGGTTCTTGGTGTTTCAAAACATTGGGTTAATTATTTACTCAATCTTCTCGTTAATTTCCCTTTGTTTAATATTAAATAATCTATTTGAAGGGAATTAAAACATTACTTGAAAGACATGGGTTTGCAGAGATTCAAGAGGTATCCTCATTTTTAGTCATTCCTAATTTATGATCCTTAAAGCCGTATTTAAATAAAAATTTGGTAACTTTAGAAAAGGTTGTTCAACACACAATTTTCCCATGCATGTAGTGCATACAGAGTTGGCTTACATGCATATATTGTGGGAACATCAATGATAGTAAGAGAACATATAGTTCTGTTCCCCTGGAATTTATATCATATTGTTATGGTATTTTCACTCCATTAATGAATTGAATATTTTATTAGTGAGATCCAAAACAATGTTCCACTATATTTTTCATTAGACAAAGACATTTGGTTGAGCATATTTCACTAGAAGATTGTCAATGAGAAATGGGAAACAAATGTTCATAGTAGTCACCATGGTGGACAACTATTTTTATTTTTTATGCTTATAGGGTTCCAAAACTCTCCTTATCGATTATTTGAAGGATTAATAATGGATTCATTCCTTGAGAATGAGTGTTGTGTCAAAAAAAAAAGATTGATGTCTCCAAGAAAAAATGGAAAATTAATATCAATATGTTTCATTAAAAAATTTCTTGAAGGTTATTGATGTTTGTATAAATTTTTGTTGATGTTTTTGTGAGGGCTAAAGATTCCTTGAATTAGGGTGATCACAAAGATTGAATGAATCAAAAGTAATTGGGAAGCTGGAATTCTATATTCTGTGATATTTTTTAAGGATGAATGAATAATTGTAAATGAATATTCCAGTCAATCATATTTTGGATCTTAATATGTATTTTTAAATATAGATACAAAAAATTATTAAAAAAATAATTTCACTGAGACATCCAATAATATTTATGAATGATTATTCAAAAATAATTAATTTTTTTATTGAATGATGAATTTATTAATCATAAAATTTGGAAACTATAGTGACAGATTATGAGATCCTTTATTTTATATTAAATAGTTTATTATTGTATGATGTAGTTGGATTCATCATTAAGAGTCATGATAAAACTATTTGATCTCCATTTATGGTGGATTTATTCATCCACATATATAAATTGCTCAAATTAGTTCTAGAAAAATTAGACACGAACACTATTTCTATATCTTGTTCGTATGAAAGAGGGATAGAGATACCTATGTTATATTGAGACATTTATTAAAGTGAGGGAATTGTATCATACTTCAATATTAAATATTTTTAAGAAATATAAACCTATACAACATTATAATATAAGTATAAAAAATTTATAGTGAATAAATACATTTTAAATATAGTTCAAGTGAAAATATGTAATTACAATGATCAAATCTAAAAGACAAAAAATAAGGGAGGCTTGAGAAAAAAATATATAATACCTCTAAAATATTTGATTATAAATAAACAATTTATTAATGGAGCATTCCATTTAGGTAATTATCATCATTGGTTAGAAAGTATTGATAATGTTCAAGGTAATACGCATGCAATACACGCCCAAATTAAGAGTCATGTTCATCTAGTCTATTATATATCTGAGTGTATATATCATGAATCAAATATTTATGTATTAGGAGTGAACCATGGATATTTTTATAGTAGAAATATTATTATAAATGTTTAATTTTGATAGTTTTGTATAAAATTTGACTTCATCATTGACATGACTTTTGAGTGAGTTTTGAGAGAAGTGTCATTGTTCCTAGGATTGGTAGTGTTCTATTCCCAAATCCATTGTTATATCCCTTGAACATAATATTACATCCCTATAAAACTAGCAGTTGAATAGCATGTATCCTTGGAAAATACCTAAGATGTGAACCAAGTAAAATCCGATGTCTATGATTGAATTAAATTAAAATATTTTTTTCATCAGGGTTAAGGGAGAGTAATAATAATATATTCAATATGTTCTTTCTAACATGGGAACAAGATCTGTAAATGAAAAATGACTATCATAATGGAAATTTTAAATATACGAACACCATGATTCACCCCCACAATGTTATAGGTATTCTTAGACCCAATAAATGTTATCTGAGATAATAGACTCTAACTTAAACATTTAATATTACTTTGAACTGATAGGTTTCTCAAAATTAATATATGTTAAAACATTAATTTTTGAGAGGAACTAATTTTGATTATTATTAAAATGAAACTATCATTTACTAAATTATTGTGGAGATGAGATGATAGAATATATTAAAATTAATGATTATGTGAAAAATCCACGTGAGAAGATTAGTGATGAATATATTGAATAGAACTTTATTAAATCTCTGATTTATTTTTTTAACTTGAATACCACTCAATGTGATACTATAATCAATATTTTGAAGACTCTAAAAACCATTAATATAAAATAAATGGTGGTAGATATAGTTTAAGGAACCAAAATTGAATAACATATAAAAAAAATTACCAATTTAAACCCATGGATATTTTGGTGAAGTATTCCTTTTGAAAAATGGTCAATAATGAGAATAGATATAAATGTAAGGCTCCAACAGAAACTGAATCTCAAATAATGTTCAATGTTTATATTGTTAACACTTTTAAATAATATAATTTAAAATATGTAATTATAGAATACCTCTCTAAATATGTATTAGATAAAGATTCCATGGATGAAGTGGAAATTTTCTCTAAACACCAATCAAATGGTTGTTCATATTAAAAAAATTACAAGACCATATAATTGGGTGAGAAATTTTGACCACTATAAATAATTTATCTAGTGTACAATTTATTTATTGATTATTTTTGTATGGATGAAAAATATTCTAAAGAGTATAAGTGGATCTAAAATTTGGGCATGAATAAGATAGGTAAAATAATGATATAAAAAATTGATATAATTGAAAAACATCCCCAAGGGATAAGCAATAAATTGTTCATGGATAATATTATAAGATAGAGCATTGTCCCTCACAAGGATCAACTGGAAGGGGTGAGATGATCTTGAAATGAAGTCATATCATGTTTGATGAAGATGGATACCAACATGAAGTAGAATGGCAAGAAAATTATCAAAATTAGAGAGAGTTTGAAATTTTATATTCCTGAATAAAAGAATACATATCACATGAAAAAATCAAGAAGATGAGTACATATTGAAAACATATAGATATAATAAAATAAATGAATGGTTTTTAATAATATTTATCATGGGATATATATGTATAATATGTTTAAAGTGATACAACTATGGAATCCTGAGACACACCATTAGTTTGTATCAATAATCCAAAGAATTAAATGGTAGAAGAATAATTTATGCACATATTTTTAAACTAAGGCTTGAAAATAAAAGATTTTAATTTTATTAGAAATGTATTAATAGTTCTATCCATGGACACATGGAATTAAATTATAGTATGATGAGGAAAAAATAGATTATAATTAATATCTTCATTCCTATAACATTTAAGGAGAAGGTTAACACTGAAATATAAATTGTTTAGGTTGGAAAAAACAACATAAAATTAGAAGAGATGTAAGGGGAATAATGTAATTTTCATCAAGAACAAATGGTGAAAAAAAATAACTATTTATAAAAAACTAATAATGTATGCTTGGATGTTTAAGTAGAAAGAGGAGGATTCCCTATATATGAGTAATACGAAAGTTCATACCCAGAAATATTTACCGAGAACAACTATATACAAATCGATGATTATATAAATTTAAGGGGAAAATATTAAATCATTCCCTGGTGGTTTCACAAATCACACCATAAAAAAATATATGAGTTTTAGTAGAATATCCCTACATTTTGGAGGATGAATTTCAAAAAATTCACAAATAGAGCGTCATCAGTGGAAACATTCATAAGTTTATTTAATTCCATAATCGAAAAATTTATAATCCCATGAAAGAGGCTATATGAAATATGATGATTTATCACATTACTAACGAATAATTAATCACATGGATGGATTAGTTGTACTTGTCTAGGAATATTAAACAATTATAAAAGTGTTAAGATTATTTGGTTGTTACAATGATACATCCAAAAATAAGAATGAAAAATTATAAAGAAGGAATCAAAAAGTAAATTTGTACAAATGGTATCATTATAAAGATAATTATTGTGAAGGATTGGTTGTGTATTAGAAGAAAAGGATTGGTCCATAATAACCATTCACATTGCATAACATGAGTATATCAAAGGCTCCTTCACTACATCTACCAAATGATCTAATATATTGTATAAGTGTGAAGAATTAATGGGGAGATATGATCCAAGGGGTTTATTGCATCTATGTGATATTTATGCATAATGATAATGAGATGAAAGAGAAGATATATTCCTATTTTAAAAAAAATTAAGAATTTCAAAAACATCAATTAGGATCAAGATCAAATAAAATAGATGATAAGTAAAAACCAAATTCTATATGTCATTATGGGAAACAAAACTATTTTTAAAATATATAGATAAGTTTTTTCTATAATGATGAAGATAAAATAAATTAGATCCTTCTATATAGATATTGTTTGAAACAAATGTCATATGAATATTTTAGATGAATAATGTCATATATGGTGATCAATAAATAGTATATCCAAATTTTGTAGACATAATATCACCAAAAATAACGGTAAATATTTGTGGTGATGCAATAACAATCATTATTTTCTTGTTTATCATTTTTTATCAAAAAGCTGTATAATGTTATTATTCTCTAGACACTTGTATGTTGTTGAACAAAGAAAACATTACTAATTATGTGGTTACCCATTTAGAAGATTATTTCATGATATAATATCAAGTTATGATGACTATAGGGACCTGATTGTTTTTCATTATACAAATGACAGATTTTATGGTTTACTCCACATTAAATAGTGAAAACTAAAGCATCCTCATTATGCTTTTGAATTAATATGAATCGTAATTATGGAATATTTATAATAATAAAACATAAAATAACGTTACACATAAAACTAAATTAGTACTTGTAATAAACTAATATAATAACATTATAGAACTAAGATTAATTAAAAAAAGGATATTATTATAGGTATGATGTATTTTTTATTAGAAAAAATTGGTGAAGAATAATTAATATTCCAAAAAATGACATCCTATTAAAAAATATTTTTCATTATACTATATGGTTTTATTTTGAAAGTTATATTTATCAATTTTCGGATTGAAATTTGAAAAAAAATCATATCATTTTTTATTTATCAGTGTCATATTAGAATAATATTTTTTTATATTTTTTAATAAAATTATGGATTTTTTGGAGAATAATGAAAATTACCATTTTTAAAAATAATATCACATTATAAAATTATTAGTATATAATTTTTAATTGAAAATATACGAAACAATTTTCTCTTATTAATTTTTTATTTTATGAGAGAATTTAATTATTTTATAAATTTTATTTTTTTTACAATTTATAATTTATGTTATTGTACTCTTGCAAAAATAATTTTAAATACATTAATGATTTAGTATTTTAAAATAATTTTTTTTTCATTTTTAGTAATTGAATAAAGAAATTATCTAAAATTTGAAATCAATAGATCCAAATTATATAAGATATAGAATTTAATTTTTGGGAATACAGGTTAAATTACCTTGCTCAAAACAAGTTCTCGTGGTGAAAACTAAAGAGGTAAAATTGAGTAACCTATGAGGTAAAAAGAATAACTTGTTCAAAACATGTTTATTTATAAATAGATGACGTTTTTATTGATTGTATCTTTTATCCACAATATTATTTAACAATGTTGGAGGAACATTTCTTGAGAATGACTTCCCATTACTTGATAATTTTGGGTATTTACAAAAATACCAATAGTTTTCACTCATATATGGTAAACTCCTTTACTAACTTCTATTGAAACAAATCCCCAAATTTATAGCATAAATATTCCTAAAAATCTCTTTCACACTCCTTGAAGTCATAAAGTGGTTATGTTCCCAAAACAATTCTGTCCACTAAAGGTTTAATCCCCTTTATAAAAGAGAGATTCCAATATGTGTGGTATAAGTTTCTAACCTCCCCTTCCATTTACCATTCCACTATATGCCATTATTCATCATCATATTTCATTTCACCATTTAAAAAGGATCACATCAGTGTAATTGTAGTGTATTTTTTATTATAATTATGGAAAATAGATTAACGAGCCTCCCCTTTTCTATACATTTAAATGAAAACATGAATCTCACATTGTAAAGACTGTTGCCTCCATAAATAAAATTATTTTTTATTCCTCCACATCCAAACATAAATGGTATTAGTTATCTTGGATTATTATTTATGATAATTATAACTTATAATTATAATTTCATTTTTTTAATAACAAAAAATGTAATTATCACTATAAGGTAATTCATAAATATAATTAAATAACCCAAAAATAGTTCGTTACTACTATTTTTTTCAGGAAAGATGACTAAATATCCCAGGTAATAGTTATAAAAAAATGTTATACAAGAAGAGAATTGTTATTAATTAATATTATAAATTATAATTAAAAAGAATACTTTTTTGAAATATGTAATGAAAATTTAAATATTTATGATACAATAATTTTATGAAATTCAAAAAAATTAAGGAAAAAATTAATGGAATTGGAAAATCTAACTCCTTTATTTTAGTTATAGAATTTCATATTTTAACTTCATTTTTACCATAATTCATAGTTTAAATGATGTCCTTTTTTTTACTATTGGGGAGAAAAGTGTTTTTGAAACAATTCTATTTTACTGAATTTTTTACTATTCATTTTATAAAAAACCAATGATCCATTTGTAAATAAACTTGTAACTAAAAAAATTACAATGATAAATACCAAATGTGTTCAAAAATATAATTTTTCATTTGTTTTTCATTACATTCAAAAATTATCTATCAAAAATGGTTTTATATTTCTTGTTTCTCCATATATTATTCTTTTATTAAGTGATTATGTTGTGTGATCATGTTTTTTATGTTAAATGATTTAGTTAGTTATTTTATTTTATAACATTTGGAAAATTTTGAATACCATTGTATTTCCATGAGTTGTAATAAAAATTTAATGACTTTTATTTTATATATTATGAAACCAGTTTACATCAATGTGTTATTTATATTGGAAAAGTGAATGATATTTTTGTGACACACAAATGAATAGATATTGATATGGGTGTAACCTATATCTACCTCTAAAGTGCTTGGTAAAGGATTATATCTCATGAGATTAAAATGTTATGAGAATGACATGGTGTTTAGCTACTTTTTCAAATTATGAGTCTGATGGGATTTATCTCTAATAAAATTATTACATGTGAATAGGTTAGTGGGAATCTTTGGTTTATAAAGGGTGAGTGTGATGTCATTTAGCACTACTCAAAATTCTATGAGTGAAAGGGTCAATGGGTATCCAGGTTCAAAAATATATGAAATCATATGTTTATGATTTTCCATTTATTTTATATGTTCATGGAAGATGTTATATGATTCATGTTTTTTTTTCTCAATATATAAATTATTTTAAATATTTTGAGTAAAATTTCTATATTTAATTTTTATGGTAAACTATTAATGACTTATGATCTTTTAAATCTGTTTTTTTGTTATTTGTGATTTTAAACATGTTCATGATCTAACCATTATGGGCATTGTTATATTATACCTTAATGATTCTTTGATATAACTTCGTTTTATGTTTTCACTTATAATATATTTGAAGTATATTTTGTCTCATGTAATGTATAATAGTGGATTTAGTTTACTATGAATTGAACTCATCATGAAAAATAAGTGTTTTTATGTTACTATTTTCCATTATACTAATCCTTTTACTCTGTACTATTTGGGGATATTTGTGGGATTCAATAGCTAAAACATGGTAGAAATATATTATTTATGAATATTTGTCATGATAATATTCTGTTGTAGTTATATCCAAGGATTATATTGTTTTTTAATCTATGATAAGAAAACATTAGCAAGAACCCTTTGGATATTCATAAGTGCTTGAGAGCATCATATGATATGGTGAGGAAATGAGTGTCGTTTTCCCAATAATATATCAATGTTTTGATACTACATGTGGATTTGGTTTTGGAATAGATGTTTCTAGGTGTAATTACTTTTAAAAGAGTTACTTGAGTATATCCCATCCATCATTCTAGATCATAGTGAATGGAAGATTACTATATAGTTGGTCTGACACTCATGAGTGTTATGTACAAGTTAATTCACATTTTCTTTATGAAGAATTATAAAGGATTTGATTGTCATGTAAATATGAATGGTGAAGGAAAATCTAGTAGGTATATATCCTTAGATAACCAATATTTAAAATTAGGGATTTTCTAAATATATAGTTTTTATTTTTGATTCATTTAATATATGATAATTTCTTACAACAATATTCATTTAGTAATCTAATTACCCTCTACCCAGAGATGATGACCTAATCAATCAACTAAAAAGAGAACATTTTTTTCTCAATGATTGAACTCTTATATAGATAAAATTTAATTATGGTATATATTGATTATATTCTGAAGAAATCATTACATAAAAGTTATATACACTATGATTTTATAGTTATTCCATTTGTACATATGAATTACCCAGATATTATCAAAAATATTTTGAAAATAGTCTCTATATATTACATAGATAAAATTGTTATTGTATTTACAAAACATAACCTGATATATTCCAAATAAATTAATATAATAGAGATTACTTAAGGCCTATTTTGAATACCCTAAAGAAAGACTATACTCCCTAATAAAAAATATAAAATATCTCACTGAAAAGTACCATCCCTCGATTAAGTCAACACAAGTGAGGGTATATTAATTATTCTATCTAAGACTGAGTATACTAAATAATAGTACAGGAACAACATATTGATTTAGATCCATAGTATTCTTTGGTTTTATGGATATTATTGATGCATTTTGAGAAAAAAAGGTTTTATAATCCATATTCTATTTTAACATAGAATGGAGTCATGTTTCTCTGGACAGAAGAATGTTAGAAAAGGTTTGAGGATCATGAGAATTTTTTTCCTTCGTCCTATGAAAACATTACTCTATAGTGGTGATGTGTTTGATATTTATAGTGACTCTTCATTAAAAGTATTGGGATGAATCCTCATAAAAATGAAAATGTAATTTTTTATTCCATATTCTAGTTAAAGAAAAATTAACATAATTACCCAATAGATGATTTGGAATTAGTGGTGGTGATATTTGCATTATAAATTTGGAAAAATAATATTTATGTTGAGAGGTTTCATATATACATTTATCACAAGAGATTAAAATATTTCTTCATGTAGAAGGAGAGTACCATGCACTGAAGAAGATAGCTAGAGAAAATAAAACATTATGATTTCTTAATACATTAATACACTATAAAGGAAAATGGTGGATAATGATCTGAGTATAAAATATCATGATACATTTTGTATGATAAGGATTCAAAAAGACCCAATATTTTAGAATTTAAAATTAATTAAATTTGAATTCATGGGGAAGAGGGGAAAATATTACAATTCCATTGTTTCTTCTCATCCCTCTATTAATATATAGATCAAATGAGCATAGAAATATGATATAAAACACTAAATAAATGTAGGGACCACTACAGAGTTAAAATTTGATAAAGAATGTGCAATATAGTTAATAAATTAGATATTTTAGCATTATATACTATAATTGCAGATGTATATTTTTGATGATTCACATAGATCTTCATTCTCAATACAGCATGGATATAGAATGATATATAGAGATTTGAAGGAAATATTTTAGTAAAATAACATAAAGAGGGGAATCATGGAGAATATATCTCAATAATTGCTATGTCAAAAATTTGAGGTAGGGTGAAAAATATTTAAAGGGGTGATGGAACTGTTACTTATACTTTTATGGAAATTGGAAAAATTCACAATTTATATCATCCTAAGACTCCCTAAAACATCTAGAATCCCTAATGTTATTTCGGATGTACTTGATCAACATAAAAAATAGGATATTTTATTATGATAAGATAATATTTATTATTGTATAATATTTCCAAGATATAAATTAATAGTTGGTTGGGATCATGGTGTACCCAATATATTTTATCTGATCGTGATCAAAGATTTACATCACGATTCTAGAAAAGCACACACAATGTTTTCAAAACAGTGCAGAATTTTATAATAACAATACTCCCTAATATTGATGTCCATTCTAAGAGAACCATTCAAATTCTAGAGGATATACTGAGATATCATTTAAAGGATTTACTAGGATATTGGGATAAATATTTTAAAGACCTTGGAACACTGTGAGAGTGGAGGGGTGAATCGGGGAGTCTTGTTTTTTTATAAACTGACGGATCTTGTTCCCACATTGATAGGAACCTATTAGACCTCCCTTAAGAGAATTTGCAGAAAACCAAAAATCTCATAAAATGGAATGACACAACAATTTTACTTGGTTCACATTTAAGGCCAATATCCATGGAGCACACACCAACAGTTTGTCGGTCACACCAAAACCACTAACCACCACTTGTTGTGGATTACATGATTTTATCACAGTCACTCTATTCATAGAACATTGCCTTTATATGGTTTTGTGGATAGCACATTGTGTCCCTTGGATCACTTCAACTGACTCCCCCTTTCTCACTGTGTTGGAAGAATCTTCACTTAGTTTATCGACTTGAAGGGTCTTTCTTTGGTTTAACATTAAATCATGCATCTTCAACTGTAAATGGATGCTATTTTGAAGTATAATTTTTTTCCATAGTTGTATATCAATTTACTTATATAGGTATTCTATGAAAACTTCATTCACAAACTGATTTGGTCAATTTGTAGGCTCCCTTTAGTGTTCTGCGTACCACTTTACCTCCTCAGCATACTAAGCAGCGGGTATAGTTCTTGGATCACCTCTCCAAATGTACTCTCTGAGTACCACCTCTGCAAGCTTCCTCCATGTACCACATACTCATACTATGTATACATACTAACTCTGTTTGATTCCCCTACAAAACTTTTGTAAACATCCTATGCTTTGCATACTACCTCTGCTATGAAAACTTCCCCGCTCTCCCGCATTCTGTGAGAGCTTCCTCCGTAAACTGTGAAATATTTCATGAAATGTTTTTTATTATAGGGATCAGTCTCTCTGCATAACATATTCTCCTCTCTAAACCACTTCTTACATCACTATATTTTTTTCCATAATTTTTAATCTCCTATCCAGCTGTCTAACGAAGGTGATTACTGCACCTTTTTTTAGGGAAAATGGATATGAAAACCTATAATAAAAAATTTACTAAATCATTGATTTTTTATAGTCTCCACCACGTTACACTCATATCCAAAAAACTAAAACTATTTGTTCAATGCCCAACCCTCCACGTACCACATGTCTTCATCCGCATAACTTTTCCACAAACTGATTTTGGTTCTTTGAACTGCTCTTTATATCGTTCCCATTGTTCCATACGCGGTTCACGTACCATTCCAGAACATGGTACAAAGTCCATGTCCAGGGCCATGTAGTTCTCTCCCTTTTCTAAATTCCTTATATATTCATCAGTTCATATATTCCTATGAATAGATTCTAAATTTTGATGCCCCAAAAATTAGAAAACACTAGGAAACAACATCACCCTCAAAACTGTTTTCATCTTCAACTATAAGACAAATTCCTTGAAAACTACATAGTCATCCATATTCATATTGACAACAAACACAAAACAGAATCAATTATAAACATCAGAAAACCTGTGATTCAATAATATCCCCTTATGGGTTTGTTTTCAATATCCAGATAAATTCACTGAAACACCAGCCACAATAAAAAACTACAACCTCAAGAAACAACTTAGCCTTCACTACTAGTTGACATGAGCAATGGTCAGTGTATAAAACAAGAGAGGACATGAAATGAGTTCACATGTTTGTTTTTTCTCCCCCTTTTTTTCATTTATCTTCTTTCTCCTTTCTTTATTTATCCTTTATCAAGTGAAATAAAAATCATTTCACACTCATTGAGCCATTGAATTTATCCAGTATCCCCCATTAGAAATAAACCCAAATGACCCAATTTTTACCATTATAATACTAAGAAACATACTCCCCCTATACTGTATCTCCTACATAAACTTTCACAACTTCCCCAAATAGATTAAATAGTAAATACAACTATAGAGATGGGACATTCAAAACCCCATTTTGTAGGAGGATGTGGTTGGACACTGAGGATCACCTGATGTTTCCCAAACACATCCACTGCTAGTGGGTTGGTTAGAATATCATCCACATTCTCATTAGTTCCCACATGATCCATTTTAATCACACTGTTCTCAACATTACCCTTGATGAAGTAATCTATTTTCAATATGTTTTATATGAGAATGTTGAAGAAGATTATTTTTATGATCAATTTTTTCTTGATTTACAAGTAAATCACCATTTGTTTTTTCACCTCATCACCAGTGTTAGTCAGTTGAAACTTTATCCAAAGTAGATGAGTGATATTTTTTGTTGTTGAGATATATTCAGTTTCATCCATACTAAGATAATTACTTTATTAGTTCTTTCTCAACCATCCCAAACACTTCTTCCCAACATTGAATTCTCCATTACTTGTGGACTTTCTGTCCCCTACATCTCTATCACAATCAACATCAGAAAATGTTGATAGTTCACCATCACTTCTTACAGCAATATATAAGCCATAATTTGAGTACCTTGAATGTAACTCATGATTATTTTAACTTCCACAATATGTTACTCTTTAGGATTAGTTTGCAAGCAGGACAATAAGCATAACACAAATACAATATCTTGTCATGTCACTATTATGTACATATGGATTATAATGGTTATATTATATATTGTGGGATATGTAGAAGTCCCATATCCATGTTTTTCATGTTTTGTCCGAACTTTAATCGAGTTGAAATTGGTTTGGAATCAAGGATATTAAATATAATCAGTATCTATCTTGTATACGTTTCCTATGAAATGAAAGTGTAATCCTTCTTTCGAATCACATAAAGCACTAAAAATTATGTGATTTCACCTTTCATTGACATTTCAAATTCAGATTTTACGTGATTTGAAAATTCATCCATTGATCCGTGCGTTCTTCCAAAAATAATAATATCATCAACATAAACCAACACGATAAACTGATCCTTTTGATAATTATTCACATAGAGATATTGGTCCACTCCTCTAATTTTGAATTCTAAATTTTTGAGGTATGATTCCATTTGAGTGTACCATGCCCACGGTACCTGCATCAGTCTATAGAGTGCATTATTTATTCTTCAGACCATTGTTTCATCGTTTCAAAACATGAAACCCACCATTTGTTCAATGTCGACTTCTTCCTCTAGAACACCATTTATGAAAGCTGTCTTGACATCCATTTAATAAACTTTATACCACATTTGGATTTCCATGGATATAAATAGCCTAATTGACTCAAGTATAGCCACTAAAGAAAATGTTTCTTCAACATCGATGCCTTCAATATGTGAATATTCTTTACACACAAATCACACCATGGTTCTAATCACATTTCTATGTTCATCAAATTTATTCTTGAAAATCCACTTTGTACAAATCACATTATTATATTCATGTATCTTAAATAGATACCATGTTTCATTATTTTCAATCTAATCCATATCATCATTAATGGTTGTATCCAATGATTCATCCTTTTTTCCTTCTCAAAAATCAGACTGTTCCACAACTTATAGGAATACAGATTGTGATGTATTTCTCATTATCCATGTCTGTGTGGGTGCTGTCCAGTCCCCTATGATGTTTGACTGAACAATTTCTACTCTTTGATTTGTTATGTGAGGTTCAACTAAATTATCACCATCCATGGTTTTTTCTTATGATTCTCCTTTAGAGCCAACATCAATTTTTGACTCTTGAATTTGTTTTATGCCTTCCTCAAATTCTTTATTTTGATCTTCTCCATGCTCACATTCTTCTTCATTTTCTATTTCATAAGTATAATAATACCTTGATGAATTTTTGTTTTATCTTCATCGATCCTTACATCACTGTATTACACAATTTTTCTAAGACAATTATTGAATAATTTTTCAGATTTTATATTCATTGAATATCCGATGAATATTCCGTAATCTACCACATCCCTATATTTTCCTTGTTTTCCTTCTTTATTTCTGATAAAAAATTTACTTCCTAAAAAGATGAAGTTCTTCAAAGAGGGTTTTATTCCTTGCCTCCAATAATAGGGTGTCTTAGTTTCAACCATGTAAATCCATGTTCGATTTTGAATATATAGTACAGCTTGAATGGCCACTTTCCAATAATGGAGAGAGATACAACTCCCAATCATCATAGTTCGGGTCATACTATTCACCTATCGATTCTGGTGCTTGATAACTCAATTTTACTTTGGGTTGTCACAATTGCCGCTTGATGCTAAATTCCACATTTCTCTAGGTAATTTTCAAACTCAATTGAGTTATATTATCCTCCATTTTGAAACCATAAAACTTTTATTGTCCTTTTAGTGTCATTTTCATCAATTCAGTGATAAAATATCATGCAATCAAGAACATAATATTTTCTATGAATAACCATCACGCATTCCATTATACTATTATCATCAATGAAATGGATTAAGTATATTTATCCATGAGTTATGGTAAAATTTACTGGCCATATACATATGTTTGGATAATATCTAAAATATTTGATGCCATTTTCTTCTTTGGCCGATATGAACTACAATACAACTTTCCATGTATAAAAGCATCACAATCCATTTCTATTTCATGTTTCAGATTAGGAATATCCATGAAAATATTCAGCATAGATATCTTTTCCATGTATTTATGATTTACATGTCCCAATATTCAATTCGAAAAGATGTTTTATTATCAAAGTTCAGGCAGAAAATATTTTCTCTACTATCAACCTGATACAAGTTGCCTTATGTTATATAAAATTTCATGAGAAAATTCATTGTCTCTCCCTTTATAGTGTATCCTTTTTTATTGAATGTTAGTATAATACCCGATTCACAGAGTTGAATCAGACTCAAGAGATTGTGATGAAATCTGTCCACATATATAACTTCAGTCTTCTACAACTCGACATTATCCAGTTCATTATTTATACTTCCTTTTATGTTCGGAGAACCATAATTACCAAATATCATAGTTCCGGTGACCTTTTTCTTGATATTTTTTTTAGGTTTACATTTCCTATCATATTGTATGAACATAAATTATCAATAATCCAATATTTGTTTCTCTTGGTAGCTTTGAGAGATACTTTTTCCATGTTAGATTTCTCAATTTTATTCCTTTCATTCCATGATATATTGTATTGAGTGTAGGAAACTAACATCATTTCAATTATATCTTTTACATTAATAGGTTATTCATATTTATAATCTTCTTTTGAAGGATAAAACCTTTTTGAAATATAAACATCATATGGATGTCGAGTATTGACCTATCTCTGAGCATTGTAAAAATTTATCTTGTCATTCCTCTACCTGCGATGCAAAACTTTATGGCCAAAGTTAGAATAATAAAAACAATATCCATAGATTTTTTTTCACTATAATAATTTGGATATTAATATGTTATACTTTCTGGAACTTCTAAATCTTCCCCATTCATATATGTCATTACCTCTTCACAATATGACATGGTATGACCCAGATAGCCATAGAATTGACATTTCATAAGTGGAAATGTCTTGTCCTTATAATTCCATCTCATGTATCCGTCCTTAGGTACAATGTTGGATGATTATCATTTATGTAAGCTTGAGGATAATCTTCAGTTCTTCTTTCTTTTTGATTTAAGGGGTTCTTTTTCATAACATCTAATGGATTTTCAATATGATCAACTTTCATCATGCCTTTATTGTGGTCCACTTTTATTGTACCATTTGACGTTTTGGCATCCCAACAGATTCCGTTGTTTCATATTCATGTGGGTATTTTATCTCTAAAAATATTTTCAACTCCATTAGAACCATGTTTTTCAGTTCCTAGAATCTCAACATCCGAGAACCTTGAAAATTGTATTTTTTTCTTTGCTTCATTTCAATTTGATTCACTTTTAAATTTACTCCTAAGAATAACAACTTCTTCTTCAAGTCACTCAATGGTTTTGGGAATCTCTTCCAGTCTTGGGGTTATTTAATTTATGCCATTTCCCTATTCTTCATTTCTAAGTTTTAGATCCACAACATCTTCTATGCTTTGAAGGTTTGATGACTGCACTTTTACGAATTCCTACAGTCATTAAATTTCTACATCATGCTTATCAATATATTTTGATTACTCGTCCAAAATTCCTTTCCACTCATTGGTTCTCACACATTGATTTTTAAGATTACCAAAATCAACTATAAGTTGAATCTTTGGATTGGAATTGGTTTTCAACTGATTATCACTATCTATATCTTTTGATGGTTCTGATTTCTCAATTATAGCCATCATGGGAGCATGGTTCACAGATTTGAATTCTACTTCCTCTTCCGCAAATAATTCTTTTTCATCATCACCGTCTCCACAGAAAAAACACCTTCATTGAAATTTCATTCCATATTTGACGTCTCTCTTTTTGAAACACATTTTTTTTGGTTTTTTTAATGTCTTCATCTTCTCTTTCTTCATCATTGAGCTTTCTTGGGAATTGAGAGGTAATGTGTCCAACTCTTCCATACCAAAAACAAGCCATAGGTAGATTTCTTTCAAATTTCCATGTTCCCATCTTGAGTTTCGTGGATATGAGAAAAAGAATTTCTTTTTAAAAATCATATTTATCAGAACTATCTCCATATATTTTATGGTTTTCCTTGGATTTAAATGAATTTTCCATATTTACATATCTCATTTCATTTTCTGGTTTGACTCTCATCTCGTATTCCACCATGTAGTTTAGTAGATCATCCAGATAAATATTCTAAATATCCCATTCTTCAAGAGATGAAACCATTGAATTATAAAGAGGAGGAAGTCATATAGAAATTTTCTTAAGAAAATCAATGTATTTGATCTCTTCTACAAGCCCTTTAATTTCTCTTACACCATCAGTAATTCGATTGAAGAAAGCGTCTGAATTTTCCTCCAAGTTCATCTTTATATCATCAAACCTGTTGTGTAAAACTTGGAGTTTCACCTCCATCACCCTACTGTGCCCGTCAAGAATATTTTCTAGTTTTTACCACATAGAATTTTCTAACGTACAATTCATGACCATCAGATATATTTGATCAGAGAGAGCTACAAGTAGGGAATTCTGTGATTTTTCATCCACATCCATAATTTTCCTATCTGTATTAGTCATAGATAAACCTATTGGATTAGTAACCAAAATTCATTATGATGTGGAAAATAGGACATCCATTACAGGAGATATTTGATGAGTTCTCATCATGTTCTTCCATATCAGAATGTTATTTCCATCAAACAGAGGTACTCCCTGATCATTAATTATATTATCAACGCCAGCAATGTATGAAAAATTTATCATCAGTAACCTCTCTCTGATACCACTTGAAGGACACCAAAATACCCTGGGAGGGGAGAGGTAAATCAGGATGTCAAATGTTTCTTTTAAATTAAAGGATCTTGGTCCCAAGATGGTAGGAACCTATTAAACCTATCTGAAGAGGATGTGCAGAAAACAAACAATTGCATGCAAAGTAATAACACTATAATTTTACATGGTTCACCACTAAAGGATATGTCTATGGATAATACCCCAACGTTGTTTCAGGCATACCAAAACCACTAATCTTCACATGTTATTGATTACAAGAGTTTATCATAGTCACTATGTGGTAGGTTCATGACCTTTATATGGTTTTGGTGATAGAAAACTGTGTCCCTTAAATCACTTTTATTGACTCCCTCTTGCTCACGGTGTTGGAAGAATCCTAAATTAGTTTATCAACATGAAGGTTGCTTCAATTATTTTAAATTAAATCAGGCATCCTCAACTATAAATGGATGCTCATTGGAATACCCATTTTCTTTCAATAGTTGTATATAAATTTTCCCCACACTGGTAGGTTATGATATATACTTTCTCAAACTTATTTGGTCACATTATAGGATCTCTTAACTCTTTCGTGAAGCACCTTGCCTCATCAGTATACTGATTCATGGGTATGGTTAGTGGATTGCCTCTCTGCATAAAATCGCTATCTTCTAACTCAGTAAACTACCTCTGCGTACTGCGTCCTCGTACTATGTTTTTGTACTGACTCCGTATGATTCTCTGCAAAACATCTTATGTAAACAGCTTATGCTGTGCGTACTTCCTATGCTACACATACTGCCTTGCTCCACCACATACTACAAGAGCCTCCTCCACAGACCACGCTCTCTTATGTGGACTATTTTTTCTAATGAGGATCATTATCTCCACATACTGTATTCTCCCCTAGAAACCACTCTGGACAGAACCAGATTTCTTCCAGAATTTTTAATCTCCCATCCAGATATCCAATGAAGGGGATTACAACTCCTTATATAGGCAAAAATGGACCCAAAAAATCTTCTAATCCATGATTTACCAAATTAATGATTTTGGTACAGCCTCCACCATGTACTTCTCCTATACAGTGACATAATCTATTTCAAAGACATAAAGATGATCCCTATATACGATAGTTCCTCCAAGGTCCCTGATAATATTAATGTTATTTGTTATATATTAGAACTACCTCTTCATGATGACTATCATAAATCATTTTTGAGTATGTTCATTCCGGATCCATCACAAATACAAAAAATTAGAATATATATAAATGGGACATGACCTCTAATATGATGAATAACACAGAAAATCATGGATTGAAGAGATAAGGTTATGTGGAACAAGACCACAAATATAGTCAATGTTCAATATATAAATCATTATGTTTGATGATGATACATGGGAACCTATGTAGGTAATGTGATAGATTAAGAATCACCTTCTTTCGTCCATGTAATGAAATTTCAATGTCAAAATTCCTTTAGTGGGGTTATAATGTAGTGATCTGTGTTTTTATAATTAAATAAATATTGTGTTTGATTGTTTTCTCCACATGTAATAGTGAAAACAAAAAAAATATATATTGTAATATTGTATCTATTGAATTAGTAGATAATAGAAATATAATTTATATATAATATAAACATTAAAATTAAATCACCATAAACGTCGAACTCCATTAGTGAAGCTAAGAAATTAATTGAATGACTTTTTATGCATTTTTAAAATTTATTACTTTTCGTGATTTATAAACTCTTGAATAGAAAAAATATTAGAGGTATGGTTATTATATAAAACATATGATTTCTGATTTTTTTGGTTTTTCACAATTTTTTTTAATTTTATTTGAAAGATAAATTTTAAATTTTTGGATAGGAATTTGAAAAAATTAATATTATTATTTTAATTCTTAAATTCATATTATATTAATTTTTTTTATCTATCTGAAAGGTGTGATTTTTTTGAATTGTGAAAAATAATTTTTTTCTAATATCATGACTTTGTAATATTATTAGTATATAATTATGAATTTGAAATTTTTGAAGACCATTTATAAGTTTAAAAATTTATTTTATAAGTTAAATAATAATTTTACATTTTTTAATTTTCATTTTTAAACCCATGTATTTCAATTTATAATTGAAGTTATATTTTTCAAAATCATTTTTTTAATACATTAAACATTTAGTTTTATAAAATTAATTGTAATGACTGTAATGAGTTGAATAAAAATGGATTTCAAATTTTAACCATTAGTTACAATATAAATAATATTTACTATTTTATGTTGGAATATAAAATAGAAAATACTAATGACAAAACTAGAGGGCATGGTGAAAACGAAAACTGTAAAAGTGAGTTAATATAGAGGAAAATGACGTCTATTTTTTATAAAATGATTAAATTTTCAATTTGTATTATTTTCATTTCCTTATATAATATCAAATAAATTATTTATAAATTTTTGATACACTTTCATAGGGAGTGACCTCACCTTATGAATATTTTTGTGTAATTAAAAAATTCCCACTCCTTCAAACATATAAAAGGGGCACTCCTCTCCTTAAGTTTCATCTCAAAACTCCAATTTTAAGCCCCAACTCTACTAAAAAAATATCTTAATCACTCATATAAACCATAATGAGTGTAATATATTACATAAATATAATCCCCTAGTGTTTTAAAACTCTACAAAAATATAAGAATCAAAGGAGTGAGGTATAGGTTTCTGAGCACACTTTCTCATTCCTATTTCATTATATTATTTTCTTCTTGTTAAAGTTTCATTTCAGATTATCAAAATAAAATATATGTATAATTTTTTTTACTTTTATATTTTTATATAGATTGATAATGCATTTACAACCCTCCAATTTTCATTTTAGAAAATTGATAACATGAATTGTTCATTCCGTATACTAACACCTCTACGAATACACACTATTTATTTTCATTCACATATATAAATAGATGGTTTTAGTATATATTGGATGAGTATATATGATAAATATAATTAATATATATCATTAAAATTGTTATTTTTTTATAACACAAATATTATCAAATTTTTTTAAGGTCATAAGTTTATATTAGTAAAAAACCCAAAACTAGGTAATTACCATTTTTCTAGAAACATGTGTAAAAATATTATGTAAAAGAATTAAAATATTATATGTATTTATTATACATAAATTATAAGACCTTTAATGTTTTTTAAATTTTTATATTTGTGATAAAAATGAGTATGAAGATCACTTTAATGAACCTAGTTCAAAATGGTCATGATTATTAACATATAATGTTGAAAAGATATTACATCAATCAAATACAAACAGATTATTGTTATTAATAATGATTATAAATTTAAATTTAAATTTATAATATTGATATATATGTAATTAATATGTTTTTATTTATGATAAATGAGGTTACATATATTCTATGGGAATAAAGTGTAATAGTAATGAAATTCATTTTTCAATTTCCTTTCATTGCGTTATACAAATTATTTTTGGAACATTGTTTTCAAAAGGAATTAAAATTTAATTTATGTTTTCTTTAATTAACTTTCTATAAAAACAGCTTTCAAACCAGTTTTATTAATATGATTTTTCTTCTTTAGATTTTTTTATATAAGGTCCATTATAATGAGACTCGTATGAATGACTTATACAATTATGAATATTTTTTTAAAAAAAATCTATTTACATGATTTTATTTTCAATATTAGTAAAATGATCATACTCAAATGCATTTATGTTTGATGTTTTACCCAATATTAATCTTTTATAATTTTATTATTTTTGGTTATCCTATTTTTGGTATCAAATAAATGTGTTCATGATGTTATGTAATACCTATTGGATGATTTGTGGAACATATTTTATATAAATGGGTAACTTATAAAAATTAAATGATTTACATTTTTTGTTTTATAAAATCCATTTTATTTCCTCAGGTTCATTATGATATCTAAGGTGAATATTTTTTAAGATCAATGAAAATGTACATTAATGAGGTGGGTGGGAGATAAATATACCTCCAATGAATTGGGTAATGGATTGTATCTCATATTATTGAAATACTACTTTGATAGGTTAGAATGAATATAGGATCAAAGCTGGTGTGTGTGATGGTGTTCATTTGTACTCAAAATATTACATGTGAACATGTCAAAAATATATGGGTTCTTAAAGGATAAGTGTGATGTTATTTTCCACTACTCATTATTTTATATGTGAATGTGTTTATAGGTATCCAGGTTCACAATGGTAAGAAGTCATATTTTTATGATTGTTCCACATTATTTCTAAAATACATGTATCTAGTTATTTGCTTTGTCATTTTTTTCCTAATATCATGGTAAAATTGTAAATATTTGAGATAATATGTATATATTTAATTATTATGGTTACCACTAAATGATTTATGTTCTTTTATATCAGATAAGTTTTTCATTATTCTAGTTTTTCCATAGGTTTATGATCTAACCATTATGACTTTTATTTAGTTATCTTCTTCTGATCAATTGATATCACCCCTGATTATTTTTTCCTTTGCCAATTTTTATGATGATTATGTTTCATGGGATGTGTGAGATTGGATTTAATTTATGTAGAAATTTTCACAACCTATAATATAATTTTTATTTTCAGTTTTTAGTACCTATGACAATAATACTTTTAGTTCATGGGTTGTGTGTCTATTTATGGGATATAATAATTAAACCATGTTAATAATTTATTATTCACTCATGTTCAATATGGGTAACTATAAATACATTCAAGGGGAATTGGTTATGAATTTCCAAGATGATGTTTATCCTTTTGAAGAATAGACATAGTCATATGAGTAAAGGTGTAACATATAAAATATATGGTTTGTCTCACACACATGGTATATCATTGTTTATCGGATCATGGGGTTTTTTGTATGAGAAAGACTAAATTTTTAAGATGATATAACATTGAGAAGACATTAGTTTCATGAATTCATTGAATTATGTTTTTGACATTAACAACCTAATAGTTTTTTCATGGTCTAATATTTCATACACAAATCTCTAGCTTAGTGGACTTGGATGAATTTTCAATGAATCATTATGAATTGACACAATCACTTATTGGAATAATTGGTGGAATTCCCCACTATGTTTCAAATAAATGGATGATTGGTTAGAGTTTTTAAATATAGAATTTATATGTAATACATTTGATAAATGCGAAATAGGCACATAAATATGAAAAAAGTAATGAAGATAAAAAATTTATCGGAATTTTTTTAAGGGAGGTAGATCAATGAAAAATCTAGAAATATTCAAGGAGGGAGAAAAAATAGAAAATAATGATTTGGTTATTGGTGGAGGCCCTTTTTATTTCATTGCCAATTGGGATGAAAATAATGAAATCATTAATTTAAAACCATATAATAATATAAGGAATCAAATCATGAATGTTGGATCATGATATTATTGATAGTAAAATTTAAATTGTGAGAAAATTTGAACTATAGGATTTTGGATATTATTTTATTTTTTCAATACTAAGAGATCATTCCAACTTTTAGAAGAAGGAATGAAGAATTTGGATTATTGATGTTGTGTACTAGAGATAAATAGATGTGGTGTGTGGGGATTGAAAATAAAACTTGTAATATGTTTATCTTATAATATTATATTTTTTTAAATAAGTAAAATACTATAATTTAAGTTATAATTATATTTATCTAGAGTTTGGTTAAGAAATATTTCCCCATGACTTTCATCACACCATGCTGGATCTTGGAAAGATGTACTAGAAATGAAAATGAATAGTGTGGAGAATCATTTGAGTGTTTTTTGGGCCATTAATAACTAAGTACACTTTTTGTAAAAGTGAAAAAATAGACCATTACATAGTTTTTAGTATTTATATAGGGAGTGGAATAATAAATGGGAAGAATGTGTTTTCTATCCCATATTTCTTTGTGTTTAGAGATGAAAATTTCTCTATGTATATTTGTGATTTCAAAAATCGGAATAACAGTTTCTCTGGTATATTAAGACATTATGGGAGTATTCACAGTCTCATCATCTAAAAAGAAATTCAAAATAAGAACATGAGATTCCATATGTGATTATTTTATTAATTTTGAATATATGGATTCTAGGATATTATCTAATATATATCATGGTTTATTGGATAGATGGATTTTACTAAATTTTTTTTATTGGAGATTTACCTTTGTGAAATAAGGACACCCACTCAGGGTGTAGTGGTTTACACTGTAGATCTATAAAAAAATAAAATGAATGTGGTATTTTCATGATATCATAATATATTATTTGTGGGTCTAACATATGATTAAATATTTTAACATAATTAATGTTTTGTAACAAAATGTTGAAATCTCCTAGATAAAATGTATAATGGATTCATGTAAGGGAATTTATAGTAGTATATAAAATTCATTCTATTTCATATAAAGGTAAAATGATATTGGTGTAAGAGTAACCAATGATTTGTGTAAGGGTGGTCATGGAGATTTAATAGATCAAAATATTAAGGGAATTTGATGTGGTGTAGTTTATTATATTTTATGAATATAAAAATAAATGTTTGTACAAACATTCACATTATCATGACCTATCCCCCGGGGCCCATGCCGTTACTAGCCCAAGGTTGCCTCCTGAAATTTAGGAGTAGTCCACTAGTATCGAAGGCATCAAAATGAAAGTGGGAGGAATTTTCCTTAGTACCTGTACGCACACACACACCCAACCACATCCCAAAAAACTGAAAGGGGGAAAACAGGTTTACTAAAACAAGGATAAGTACAAAGTACAGCTAAAAGAAAGTGGGCCACAATACAAACCCAACAAAATTAACTGAAACAAAAAAGTACAAAAAGAAGCTCTGATGGACATCCGCAGAAAACCCCACCTAATTGTTAGATTAGTGAAGTTGCTGGAAGTCGAAGTAGTTTGTCCTATCTTCCTGGTCCTAGTGGGCCCCACATGGTCTAAGTCCACCAAGTCCACTACCAAAGCGTTTATCGGTCCTATCTCACTTGGCTCCACCGAGCCTCGGTCCACCAAGGTCTCTATCGAAGCATCAATCATTTGTACGGGATACGACACACATGGGAATGGCACGTGTAGTGGTGAGTAACACAAAACCTAGTGGGGACCCCAAAACAAAAAAGAAAGACCACACATAAATCCTCACAGTAAAGCACAATGCACATGAAATCTCACACCGTGTATATTACAGGGTAGTGATAGTAGCATCATTTTTCATATCATCGAATTTCTTAGCTACTCGAGAAATCCTCATTTATCGAGTATAGTGGGCATGTTGGATCACACAGAATCTACTTCCCACCAACCTTGGACTGCTCTGGTACTTATCCATGATGAGTACCGTGGGTATTCTTGGTCACACAGAGCTTATCCCCACCATGGGCATGCCGGGTCACACAGAGCCACATTCCACCTTGGCCAAATAGAGGTACAATTCCTGTCAAGTACCATGGGTCTATCGGGTCACGTAGAGCGGCTCCCCACCATGGGCCTGTCGGGTCATACAGAGCTTCTTCCACTAGGCCGTCTTCGAGCAGTCTTCAGGTCTCAGCCAACCACAAGGTTCCATATATAGCGCCCTTGGGAGAACCACTCCTCAAGAAAATCATCGCATCTTGTTGTCCAAGACTTTTACGGCAAATAATGTCAAATACTCTTACTCATAGAGAGGGCCCCAAATCCACAAACAGCTCATCAAACAGATTCACGGTTTTCAATATAAGATCATTATAGTAATCAGGGGTTGATAGTGATGGGACACGGTCCGAACCGATCTGACCGACCCGACCAACTGGGCCTCGGGGTCCCACATATCCCAGTTTAATTTAACATACTTGACCTAACTAGGTTTGGATCAGGTTCGTTCTGGTGTGGCCTATACATTGGGCCAAGACAAATAGGCCACGCTGGACATGGCCCAGTTTGGTCGAGGGTCCGGCCCGCCGGGTCGCCTAACGACCCGGTATAATCCAGCCCAGCTCGAAGGATGTGGGTCCAGTCCACCGGCATGCGACTAGCCCACTAGGCTGTGGGACTAGTCTGCCAACGTAGGACAATCCCACTGATCCATGGTTCCGGACCAACAATGCGAGTCTGGCCTTTTTCAATCGGGGCATGACCGCAAGATGAGGACCGGCCGCTGGAGCAGCCATAGTGCACCATTCAGCCAGGATGTGGCAGTCGCACTGCGTCCGACCCCATCAAGCCCCACAAACATGGGCCCCCTCCAATCGCGGTTGACAGACAGTGGCCTGCACCCTCCGGGTGGCCTTTACATGGTCCATCCCCTCCAAGTGGTGTGCTCTTGGATTTGTGACTCCCTCCGGTGTGGCAAATTGGTTGTGGCCTCTCACAGATTTGGCAAGATGATTGGTGACCCCCCCCCCCCATCCGTGAGTTCTTCTAGTGAGGGCCTTCTTCTCTGGTTGTGTCGCGGTAGCGACACCTTCCGTGGACCACCAGAGTTTCTATGATGGTCTGTTTTCCTATCCTTATACACTTACGTGCCTCTCGGGTCACCACCATCCCTACTTAGGTTCCGAAATCGAATTTATGAAACTTTAAAAATGTGGCCACCAAGAACACATGAGCGGAGGTTCTTGTGCCTTGTTCATGTTGGCCTGAGTTCTCTGGGTTAGAGGTTTAAATAAAAGTGGATGTTTGGGGATTGAAGTTCAATGATTTCATGTATGGTTTTAATCCTGGATAATAAATCCCCAAAAAAGCTACCATACCACATCACTGCACGAATCTTGGATCTACTTATTCATGGGTTGATCAATGTTTGTCATTTCTAGAAAAAGATGAGCTGGGAATAAATTTTTAATAAAAATCAAACCCCTACCTCACTGGCATTTGATATTATAGTGTTCACCCTAGAGAGTTCATGGTGTCGACATCATCACTTCTAGCTATGCAATTCGAGGTTCGTCTTATTCGATGAAGTCTTGCAAGTTTTTTTTTTCATTTTTCATTGGGGAAGAAGTATGTTAAGGGTTCATTGAAGAATCCTACAAGTTTAATTCTTCATCCACCAATGCGTTAGACAATTAAAATGAAATCACGTCGCACTGTTTTAGTTATATTGCGACATCACATCGTTATGCTGTTACGATTCCTTTACAACATCGTTACATGGTATGAGACAAGCCATTAATGAGCCTCATTGATGCACTTTGTCGCCACCTCATCGCCACACCGTAGCGTTGTCGTCGACTTCTCAATGATTGGGAGAGAATATAAAATACCTTTTATGTTATATTATTATTTTTCTCAAAAAGTCCGAAAATAAACATTTTTCTTCATCCCTTCCCGACCAATGTTTTGTTCATTATAGGAAAATCCTAGAATTCTGAATCCAACTGTGTCCTCATATTTTTGATCCAAAAACCAGTCCAAAAGATTGAAAAACTTCATGGTGTGTATACTTAACATAACTTAAAAATCTTCAAAATTTCGTTCTGGGATCTCTGGGACTCAGAATCATGTTCTATCAGAGCACACAGTCTTAGAATAATTCCATATAATAATAAAAAGTAAATAAAAATTGCACATAATTTACCAGACAATACATTCTTCCAACATTATGGCTTTACATCCTCGAAATCCAAAACAAAAACAAATCAAACAGATGGGGTGAATGAGTAAGAATATGAACCTCTTGCTCCCATGTGTGGTCCTAGAAATTCTCATGCTTCCATCGAACTTAGACTAGAGCAATTGACTGCCCACATATGACCCAATCCAGTCGATCACCTATCGTTAATGGGAACACTGAAAGTGTTGACTCATTGTCAATATCCATCTCTCCCTATTCGATGAGTTGCGATGGATCCTGCACGTACATTCTCAGTTTTGATACATGGAAAATATAATGCACCCAGTGCATTTGTGGGGGGAGATCTAGGAAGTATGCCACCTAGACAACTCTACTTAGGATCTGATAGGGTCCAATGAGCCTCAGATATAGCTTTCTGCCCTTGCCAAATATCTGTAACCCTCGTCAGGGTGAGACCCAAAGGAACACATGGTATCCCTCCTAAAACTCCAAGGGTATTTGTCTCCTATCGGCATAAGACTTCTCCTTGCTCTATGAATCCTTCTTCTGCTCCTTGATGATCTGTAACTTCTTGGTGGTAGCTCATAACAACTCTAGACCCATGATTACTGACTCCCTTGCGTCTTTATAGCATATGGGTGATCTTCAAGGCTCTCCGTACAAGGCCTCGAATGGTGCCATGCTGATGGTGGAGTGATATCTAGTGTTGAATGTGGACTCCAACAAAGGCAGGTGGTCCTCCCAACTACAGCCAAAGACTACTACACAAGCACGTAACATGTCCTCAAGGGTCTGTATGGTTTCCTCCATATGACTATCTGTCTAGGGATAAAAATTTGTTCTCAAACACAGATGTGTCCAAAATGCCTCATGTAATCCCTTCCACAAACAGGATGTAAATCAGGCATCGCGATCTGAGACGATCGTTGAAGGAACCCTATGAAGCCCCAATATTTCATGAACATAGAGGTGTCCCAAACCCTCTATCAGTCCCTACTTCTAGATGGGTAGGATATGAGTCGACATTGTGAGTCGGGAAACGATAACCAAAACATAATCATGGCCTCTAGATGTATGTGGTAACCCTATCATAAAGATCCTCAAGATACCATCCTATTTCCACTCTAGTACCTGAAGTGTCTTGGTAAATCCTGTTGGAACGTGATGCTCACCCTCCACTGGCTAACATGTAAGGAATTGTGAAATGAACTCGGCCATCGCTTTATTCACCCATAACCACCAGTACTGATTTCAACTATCCTGGTACATTTTCTCCACTCAAGGATGTACCACCGACGGGGATGTATGTAACTCCCTCAACACCTCCTTCTGAAATGTCACTCGTAATATGGTGCACCTTCTGAAAAGAATGTAATGCTCCCCACCTATTGAAAATCCATCAAGATATCATCCTGAGGAAAACTGGGCATGTCAGGCCTCACAGTCAACATCCACCTGTTGTGCCTCCCTAACTCGCTATAAGAGTGAGGGAGAAATAGTCATCGACCGAAGGTAAGAGGCTCCACCAACATCCATGAAGGATATCTACATCATGGCTAACTTCTATGTTTCCTCACATTGTATTCACAAACATGCCCTCTTATTAATCACATCTACAACCATGTTCCCCTTCTTAGGAGTACATACTACCTTAATCTCATAGTCTTGGAGGAACTCTAGCCATCACTGCTTCCTTAGGTTCGAGTCCTTCTGAGAGAATACATACCCGATACTTTTGAGGTTATGATAAACCGTAAACCACTCACCCATCATGTATTTCCCACACATTTTCAAGGAATATACCACTGCTACTAACTATAGGTCATGGGTCGCATAGTTCTTCTCATGTTTCCTGAACTGGCATGAGATGTAGGCAGTCACTGCTTTCTCCTACATTAGGACACACCACATTCTGGTCCCTGATGCATCACAATAAACTAAATACTCAACTCCCTCCTCTGGTTTTCTCAAGATGGGAGAACTAGTCAGTCTCCATATCAGCTCCAAGAAACACTTCCCACATTTCTCTATCCACATAAAGGTTTTCCCATTCCATGTCAAAGACGATAAGGGTGATTCTACGCTAGAGAAGTCAGGTACGAACCTACAATAGTAACCAGCCAACCCCAAGTAGCTTCGTACCTCATTCATGATCTTGTGTGGATCACAAGCAAGAACCACCTCTATCATATCTAGATCTACCGCAACTCCATCCTATGAGATGATGTTTCTCAGAAAGTGGACCTCCCGAATCAAGAACTGGATCTTCAAGATATTACCATAATGCTGGTGCTCTCGATGTGTATCCAATACTATCTACATGTTTGTAGTGTGATCCTCCCCCAATACTGAGTACAACAATATGTCTTCAATGAATACCATGATAAACCGGTCAAGGTATTGTTGGAAGATCCTATTTATGAGGCCCATGAAAACATATAGGGCATTGGTCACACACAAAGGCATCGTTGGGAACACATAGTGGTTGTACCAGCACTTGATGGTTTTCTTCGGTGCAACCTCATCCCATACCCAAATCTGGTGATAGCCTAATATGAGGTCTATCTTTGAGAACCATTTCTCTCCCTTCATCTAGATGAATAGGTCATCAATTCTTGGTAGTGTAAACTTGTTCTTTATGGTCACCTGGTTCAGGAGTTGAAAGTACACACATTACCTTAAACTCCAATCTTTTTTTCTTGGAAAACAACATCAGGGTTTCTATGATGAAATGATGGGACTTACGAACCCCTTCTCCTTCAAGTCCTCTAACTGTACCCTCAGCTCAGAAAGCTCTGCGGGAGCCATAAAATACGATGGTGTGGATATCAGTGCCATCCCAGGGTACAAGTCGACGCAAATTTCTACCTCTATGTGAGAAGGAAGTCCGAGAACATCCTCCGGGAAAACATCCTCGTACTCATCCACCACTACAGGAAAGCTCAGAATCCTCTCATCCACTGCACTGAGTGTGAGACTATCCCACTGACAAGTGACCAACTACACCCCCCTCCATGAAATTCCATCCTGCACTACAAGGGTTTCCTTATCACTGGTGAAGGAAAACCTGGCTCCATATCCTCTGACACACCACCATGTATTCTGAAAATAGTAAATCTGATCATGAAATGTGGATAACCATTCCAAACCCAAGATGTCATCACAAGGCATCAACACCACTATTATGTGATCCCAGCCAAAGCTCTATCCCCCTATAGTAAGCTCACACTAAAAACCTCAGTTTTTAATAGTCGAATCATCTCCCATTGGAGTCTCTAGCTTTAAGGATCGATCGAATGACTGCACTGGTATCTACAAGCTCCAAAAGAGATCCAGGTCAAGGAAAGAGTAACTATAACTTCTATCTTTAAGAATAAAATCTTGGGTGGAGAAGACACAAATCGTATCTTGGATCATATCTGGAGTGTCATGGTCATAGGCTTCTGCTGCATGGAGCTGAGCTTGGCCCTCTCCGCCAACTCCCTGAGGTCAAGGTGGACAACCTGGGGGTGGTGGCGGTAACACCTAAAACTACCACCCACCTCCGGCCACTCTGCCAGCTCCCCTGCCACGTCCTCCGCCCTGCAAACCACTATGCTCGAACCATTGCCTATACCTCAGTGGTTCCTCGACCATCTTATAGTTATATGTATGTCAAGCCTAGAAATCATGTTCCATGTGTCCCTGCCCATCGCACATGAAGCACTAGCAGGATCCTTGCTTCCTCCCCCAGGATTGGGATCTCTGCACTACCGACCTTGAGTCCTAGGGTAGGCCTTTGAAAGACATGGCCCTCTTGGCCCCATGTGTCTGTTGTCTACTACCTATTGAAGACTCTGCTATCTGGGGTCTCCTAGCAGCTCTATCTATTAGCGCCTCCTCTGCCAAAAATATCTCTACATAAAGAGCCGTCCCTAGCCCCCGACCCAGGTAGGGATTCTAAGAGTCAACACTGATTCCCTGAAATCCCGCATGAGTCCCCGTTCAAATGCTTAAGAACATAAGAAAGGGTGTCCCACCATGTCTATGGATTAGAGAGATAACTCAGTGATCCTAACTGATTACTCAGATACTGTCATGTTGCCCTGATGAGGGTGAAGCAACTCCAGAATATGCCCATAGTTCATGTTCATGGGGGAAGAACTCCTCTCGGAAAATCTCATTGATGTCTGAGTAGGAGAGGGTCACCTCATCATGTGTCTGGGTGGTCAAAAACTATAATCTCCCTACTCATCCCTATATAAGGCTCACTACCAAGTTATCCATCTCTTCAGGTGGTGTCCTCACTAATTGGGAGACCCACGTCAAGGACTCCGGCCAGTCCTCAGCAACCTGAGAATCCATCTCTCCCCTAAACCAGGGAGGTATCAGTCTATAAAACTAATGTAGGGCACTGACCCCATGAACATCTTCTTCTGGTACCACCTATAGTAGATGATGACCACCGGGTGGTTTTAGCATCAATGCATCACCCAAAGGGGCCATCTCAAGAACTAGTCCCTGAACGGATGCCTCGTCACTTGGAGGGATGTCCTCATGACCTTGTATCGGGATCCCGACTGGTCATCCACGTGCATACATCATGATATAAATAAAAATTTACCACGGTAAGAAGGTTACACCTATTGAGATGAATCTTATTTAAAATAACATAAGGAGACACTTATGCAACCAATTTTTTCATGTATTTATCCGAAAAGTATTATTTGAGGTCTTAGTGTATGGAATCGTCGGCCGCCACACCAACATTGTACTCCCTGAATCTGAATGTGGGAGTTGCAACACCTAACAATGTAGTACTCAATGTACATGTTTCATAAAATAGTTTTTAAAAGGAATATTTTTAATGTAATCTTTAACTAAAACATCATTTTAAATGGTTTAACTATTTATTTTCGTAAATCATTCTCATTAATGTCCATGTTTTCAAAGTGGTTTTAAGGATTTTTTATATGGGACAGAATGTTTTAAAATATTAATTCCTTTCAAAAGTTTCAAAATGGTATGGGGAAAATTGATTCAAAAATGTCCTTTAAATGTCTTCCTTTCTAAATTTTGTGAATTTTAAATGATTTCATGAAAAATGGATAATTATTTCAAAGAGTTTTACTGATCATTTTCAATTATTTCAACATCCTTTACTTGATATTATTAATGATTGAAATTTATTTATTATAATAAAGTGTTCTATATTGTATTGAATGATTTATGATATTATTTACTATAGGTGTGATGTTTTTATACAATTCATGGATTATGGTTAAAGTAATGAAATTTCGTATGCTAGTTATTATAAAAGTGTTTATGTTATATTTCACCCTTTTCACATGAGGAATGCATTGGAATTAGTAAGTGACTGGCGGGGACCACTATAGACCATCAAGGCATTGGTAGGTCTAATGAGGAAAATTAGTGTCTTGGCACTAGGACTTGACAAAAAAATTTATTTGTATTCTTGTTAAGAGGCCTTGAAAATGTGGTTCTGATGTCCGACATTATGCATTCCCTCATTATGAAATTAGTTATTACATGTGATTATTAGACTAGTTGAATATCCATGTACATGTTTATATGTAAATGTTTGACTTATTTTTACCATATAATGTTCATGTTTATGTTTAAAAGGTTTTTGTAGTTATTACACTCTTGCCTTAAAAGTTTATAGCTTCCACAAAATTACTTACCCTTACTGAGCATCTGAGCTCACTCCTTTCTTATGTTTTATTTTCGCAGGATTCTAAGATGTGTATTAAGATTGATATGCAAGGTTAATCTAGGGGAATAATTGAATTCTAAAAGGATTATTTATATTGTGATTTATGTTTGAATGTGTAACATAACGTTCATGTATGAAACATATTTTCCAAGATGACAAAACTGATCAGTCCTTCAGGACATGATTCATTGTAATCATGCCAATGTATTAAAACATTGCACCGACTCTGGTTAGCTGGGGTTGGGGTGTTAAAGTTGGTATATGAGGGATATTACAAATAAACATGGATATATATTTTTAACACATTGATTAGGATACATTACTCTAAGATACTATTTGAGGATTAATATAGAAGAATATCCAAAAATTTAGGTAATGTAAATATTATGAGGGTTTTCCAAGAAATATATCACATTCTGGATTCTATAAGTGGATGTGTTTCTGGACCAGATATACCTAGGAGTGAAAACTATGACAAGTAGTCTCAGGCCTAACCTAGGGTATCATGGTACATGATAATGGGCTTTACTTCACACTTAGTTTGACACCCCATGGTTATATGATTAGGATAATTCACATTTTCTTTACAAACCAATATAAAGGATTGATGAGTAAATATGTCAGCAAAGAAACCAATTTTAAGATTGTGAGACTAGATCTGTGTAAAGATTCAATTATTGCTAAGAATTTTTATTGTTTTTGAATTATATATTATGATATGATCTAACCTAGTGTACACCATCATTTAGAAATGGTGCATAGTAGAAGGAATAATAACTCTATAAATACGTATGATCCAAAGATTAAGAAGGATCATATATTTCATGGTCTAACAAGAACATTTTAAAGGGAAATAGTCTCCCAAGTATTCTTATCATTTAAAGAAATAGTATCATGTGTTAAGAAGATAAGTGATGAATTCCTTGATAACTATGGCTTTGAAGGGAAGAAAGAGAAGAAGAGGATGGTATAGAGAAAGATAGATAAAGGGAACAAGGGAAAGAAGTATTTTCCCATATGTGATAACTGCGGAAAGAATCACAATGGAAAGTGCATGAATGGAACAAGATTTTGAAATACGTGTGAAGAAAAAGGACACCATGTTCGTGATTGAAAGGGTAAGAAAAAGGTTTCAAATGTACAATGTTTCATCTGCAATGAGTCGGGACAATACGCTAATCAATTTACAAATCATAAAATTATACCCCAAATGATTCTATTGGATAATAATCATGTTTTTATACTTCCATATATGTAGAGGAATGATTAGAGTTCTTATGTAGTTATTAAATAATTGTTTCATTTGAGTATTGTATTAATGATGTACAAGTTTTAAGAATTATAGAGTATATATGGATTGTAATACAGTATAATTTCATTAAAAATTTGAGATTGTGTGGTAGCAAGAAAAGTGACTCAATAGAATGTTAGTAATTAAGGAAAATATATAGTTGAGGGAAAGATAAACCATAAAATTATCCTGAGGTTGAGGTAATGGTTTTGGAAAAAGAGATGATTGATTTGGATAAATTGTATTCGATATTCTTGACTATAGTGGAAATAATTAATTTTTTGTCTGAGTTTACAACATTTTTGGATTTTAGGAATATATGTGGTATTCTATATAGAATATGTGAGCATGAATGCATTAAAAAAGGTTTTACTGTAATTCAGGTTTTTACCATGTTTTAATAAAATACATGATGAAGGTATTCAGATGTTATTAAGTGAAAAAAGAGATCTTCATTATGTTTTGCTGACCTTCCTTATAATTTTTTGGACTGTTAGTTTGGACACTAGTATTTTGGATACGTCCAATGTTTGGAATGGATTAAGTTGGTCATTGGATACAATTGTTTAAGGTTAAAACATTACTTTATATTATTTTTGTTTTCTTATAAAAAGGACAACCCGGTGGTTGGGCGACAACCCATCGCGTCTGGAAAGGCCATGAGACTTGAACCCGCAACTGAAGGGTGACAAGGGTGCAACACCTACCACTAGCCTATGTAACGTCCTTGTTTATACAATGAAATTTTTTCTAATTTTATGAAACATGAATTATTAATTCATTTTTTTAACCCTATATGAATAAGTTAAATAGAATATTTTTGAGTTCTATTATATTTTTGGATTGAAAGATGAGTTTGTGGTTGAAATTATTTAAATGATCGATCTATACTTGTAAAGTATTTTTTTATTAATCAATGAAGAAATTAATTCTTAAACATTAGGGAAATGAACTTAAAACCAAAAATGTTTTATCCTAATTCCTTATCTTCTATTTAACCAATTATATTTTAAAAAGTCATAAATTTATGGCTTTGAGGCTGTCTATTTTCCATTTTTTGTTCTTTTTTTGTGATTGATGACCTCAATCACTCCAAAAAATTATTTATGTTTTTCTCAATTTATGTGTCTATAATTTCCACTGATGTTCTCTTATTTGAAACAAAAATTTGGTGGTGACCTTTTGATTTTCCTTTCCCTCTTATTTAGACTAAATTTTATTAACCCTATTTCCGATGTAGGTTTTCAACAAAGGTATTTTTTATTTTTAACCTTTTATTTTCATAAAACTTTTAAAAATTGAGAGGACACAATTTATTTAAGGAGAGGAGAATGTAACACCCTTGCATTTCATATTATGTTATCTCCTTAAAGTAATTCAATATCTTGTGTACATGCAACACCGAGATCAAGCAGATCACAACAAATCATACTAGCCGTTTAAAAAGCGGTTATGAATAGTATTAACCACATTTTAAATTTCATATGTATCTTATATAATTTTAACATTCATATTTTTTTTCTTTTACGTAATATAAGGACAAATCCGATTTTTTAGATAAAAGATGTATTTTTTTTAAAAAAAATTAGTTTTTCTGCCTTTTAATAAAGAACTATTTTTAAATCCAAAATATGAAACTTTTATATATTCAATTTCATGAAATTAAATTCTTATTTATAATATTTACGTAAATATTTATTATTGATATATATTTGGTGCTTTTCTGATAACTTTCATATTTTGATGAATAATGAATGATACTACATTTTAATTGAAAATAACCTTTTTTAATGGAAATAATTAATAGTGGTAAATATTGAATTTGAGTTGTTTTAAATATAATTAGATTTAAATTTTATCATTTAATATAATTTATGTATTAGAATGTAATTTTAAATTTAAATTGTACCTAAATACATGTCAATCATTTGTTAGTTTTTACTTCTTAAAAACCAGCTTTCTAGTTTTGACCATGGAAGTTAATTTTAAATCAATTAATGCAAATTATAAGTTTTAAATTTGAAAAAATAGAAATAAATTTTGAATTTGGAATATCAAAATTATCTTAGGGTGCTCTTTTGGAATTTTTCTAAAAACATTCAATTTTTGATGAATAGTGAAAAACAATGCGTTGTAGATAAAAACCAAATTTGTCATTTAAATAATTTTTTTAAATAAAAATTTTTCATAAATGAAAAATTGATAAATAATACATATATTAGTCCAATTTAATTCATTGGAGTGATTTTATATTAATATTAGTCATATAATAGTATATTGATATTTTTTAAAGTCTTTTACCCACTTTTTTGGCACATTTTCAAATTTTCTTAAAATGAAATTTTACCACTACTGTGAATTGAATTTCATAAATATGAGAGGGCAAATTGAAATCAGTATTTAAAATTTCAATCAATGGTTTGAAAATAATTTTTGGTGAATAGTAACTTTAGATATTTATTTATCACGTTTAAAAGAAAATAGGGTAATTAAAGGTAAAAATGATATTTTAATCACCCGAACACATGTCCTAATTCTATTGGATAAGTATATTTCAACCAAAATAAATATCAGGTAAAAAATATGATCCTTTTTGATTGAATTGGATTAGATTTGGACATTTATTTTATTTTATTTAAAGAATAGTTAAAAGTGTTAAATTTTAATTTTAATAACCAAATCATTTTTATTATAGCGTTATAAATAAGATAAATTTGAATATAAATATTAATTATAAATATAAAAAGATATTCTACATCACAGAATTTTATTTATAATTTTTAGACATTAAATAAGTAAATTTATTTATGACTCAATGATGATGTAGTAATTACCTTATTAATGAAAGACTAAAATAATTGATGTTATAAATATTAAAATAAATATAAATTGAGACTTTTGATGCATTACACTAATTTTCAAGGTTAAAATTTCATGTTAGGGTTGATTCAATGAATTTTTTTCAATGTAATAATGTTGTTATTACTTTCACAAAAACCAAACACTAAATAGTCTCAAAATTGCCAAAAATGCATTTTTAAAACAATTACAATTTTATTAAATTATATAATAGTCCTAAAATTATAATGTTTGGAAAAATAACTTATAATGATAGATATTTTATTAATGAACCACTTGAGGTTCTCCTGGAATTTTATTGAATTTTTATTAACCATGAATTATAATAATATAAGAAGACAATGAAAAACGTTAAACTATTTAAATAAGGGTTAATCCTAAAAGATAAGGTTAATATGGTGACCTAAACTTGTCTAAAACCTATTGGATGAGATTATTTAGACCCATACACACCTTATACTATAAATAAATTCATTTAGAGCTATTAGAAACCAAAAATTATTTTATAATAAAATAATATTTCAAGCTTTTCCAAAAGATCCACCCACCTCACTTATAAAAGAGTAAATCCTCATCTCTTAAATTTATACCTCCAGAGCCATTTGGATCGGACAAAACCTAATCAAATATCCTCCCAAATACCCCCATTTAATTCTATAGGCATTACTTTTATCATTAATCTTACAAATGTATCCCTTTTGGTCAAATCAAATGGAAGTACCCAAAGAAGAGGTAGTTATTTCATCACCTCTTTCAATATTCTTTTCTTCTTCCACTTCCTCTTTCATGGTTGTTTCCATAAAAAAATAATAACTACAGTAACTTATACATACTAAGATTTTATTATAAATTTGGTACAACCATATTCATTATTCTGTCTATCCCATGAATGACAATGTCACCATACATGCGTACGCATGGCTTACAATCTCCACATCGTGCTGTAGTTTGTTATTCAACACATCCTTATTTGGATGGGTATAATAATGAGTATAATTGAGGTAAATAATAAATATAACATTTTAATAATTCTATATATATAATATATCTTCCAATTACATACTATTTGACCACCAATATAATGATATCATCACTCGTGCGTACGTACGGCTTACCGTCTCCATGACGCGATGAGATTCATTTCCATGTTCGATATTCAACGATGATTAAAAAAATTTATATTATTAATAAGTATGTAATATATGAAATAATAATGATTCTAGTAATATATATATATATATTTATAAGTTTGTGTGTGTGTGTATTTACATATATCTCATTCGCTTACTCCTGTTCAATACGATATAAAAATGGAAAATAGTGTTTATGCGTACGTACGACCAACAATCTCCATAAATGATGTTTTTCGTTTCATATATCTATCTATTATACATATTAATATTTTGAATAAATATGATAAAAAAATAATTTTTTATATTCAGGATGCAATTGAATCATGATATAAGTGATACGATCAAGAATAACAAACTGAAACACGTACGGTAAAGAAAGCGATTATAACCCAAAATGATACATTAACATGGAAATCATTATTAAATGGGTAGTATAAAGTGATAAATGAATCATATATGATATCATAATATTTAACATGGTTACGATATAATTTAATAACATACTATGGCCATTATACATGATATTAAACTTACCCTCGATTAAAGTAAAGTACAAAGTAAGGGTTAATTCATCAATCTCATTATTTTCTGAGAATGTTTATGTGTATGTTTTTACTAAGTCATATTTATTATCCATGCCCATTTTACATAAAATAGTTTTTAAAATGATTCATTCTAATTGAATATTTAACTAAACCATCATTTTAAATGGTTTAAATATTTATTTTTCTAAATCATTCTCATTAATGTCCATGTTTTCAAAATGTTTATAAGGATTTATTTATAAGGACATGAATTTTTTAAAATGTTAATCCTTCCAAAAGATTCAAAGTGGTATGGGATACCTTTATTAATTTTTATTTTAAATATCTTCCATATTAAATTGTGTGACTTTTAAATAATTTCATGAAAAAAGGATATTTCTTTAAAAGAGTTTTACTGATCATTTTCAACTATGTTAACATCTTTTACTAGATATTATTCCTGATTGAGGTTTATTTTTTATAATACAGTCTTCTTTATTGTATTTATTGAGTTATTATATTTTTTACTATGGATGTGATGTTTTTATACCATTCATGGTTTATGGATAATGTATAGACATTATGTATGCTAGTTTTAATATGAATGTTTATGATATATTTCAACTGTTTCATATGAGTAATGCATTGGACTTAGGAATTGATGAGCGGGGCCCCCTATGGCCCCTCAATTCATTGGTAGGTCTCATGAAACCATTTAGTATCTTGGAACATGGTCTAGACAGTATTTTTATTTGTAGTCTTAGAACTAGGCCTTGACTAAGTGTTTATGATGTCCGACATTATGCATTCCCTTGTTTTGAAATTAGTTATTACATGTGATTATTTGACTATTATAATATCCATGTGCATGTGTATATGGAAATTTTGGATTTATTATTACCATATTATATTACTATTTATGATTAAGAGGATTTTGTTTTTATTGAACTTCTTGCCTTAAATGTTTATAGATTCTCTAAATTATTTACCCATAATAAGAATCTGAGCTCACCCCTTTCTTATGTTTTGTTTTCCCAAGATTCCATGAAGTGTATTATGATTGATATATAGGGTAAATCCAAGGGAATAATTCCATTCTAAAATTATTATTTATGTTGTGTTTTATGTTTGAAAGTATAATGTAGCGTTAATGTATGCAATCTATTTTCCAAGAATGTTAAACTGATCTGTCCTTCAGGACTTGATTCCTTGTAATCTTGCTAATGTATAAAATATTGCACTAACTCTGCGTAACTGGGGTCGGGGTGTTACAACTAACATTAAAAGAAAATTGATGAGTTAAAAAATAGTTTCCAAACCTTATAAAAAATTATATTTGACTTCATAAAAATTATATAATAATTTATTTTTAAATAAAATTAAATTAATAATAATATTTTATTAAGAAATTATTTATTTCAAATTTTCTTTAATTTTTTAATAGGGATTTCTTAAATAACGAAAAATACTATTTTTCTCCTGAACAATTATTTACAAAGTAATAATAATAGGAAACAATATATACACTATACAAGAAAACAATTATGTACATATTTGTATTACTATGGTCTTGATATATATCCCTTTATCACACAAGTATATTCCCAAAAATTATGGTGTGTGATGGTATGAAATTCATCAGGTCGTTCAGTGAATATGGTTTGAGTCATGATCTTCATGAGCTTGATCATCTCTTGTAAATGATTTCCCACATGCTTATGTTGTTGGATCTCATCTTCTGATTGGTCTTGGGAAAAACCCAAAAATGATATCTCCCACAAATGGTTTGATAAATGGGATTCAAAGGGTATGATCATACTGGTTGAGGCTATCAATTCCTTTTCTGTGAAAAATAGATTTATTAATATCCCATATTTACAATAGTCTTGTGATCACTAGTCAACAACTTTATTATCAATGTTAAAGATACATAATAGTAATTTAAAATCCAATTGTATATAATTAAATAAGTGTATGTGTTTTTATAACCATTTTACATTAAATCAAATGAAAAGAGGAATTTTATTCATAACAGTTTGGGTCGTTACAACCTTCCCCCCTTAAGAAATTTCAGCCTCAAAATTTCATTTTCCCACACTAAAATATATGAGGTTAACTCTGCTTCATGACTTCTTATGGTTCCCACATTGTTTCTTATAACATTTGGTTTCACCAAAACACTTTTACATGGGGAATTATATTATTTTGTATAACATATTATCTACAATTTCAGATATTCAACAGATATTCATCATAAGAATGTTTATTCTCCAACAAAATGACCTTTGGATTGAGTACATTTGTTGGGTCTGATATGGACCTTCTTAAAAGGGACACTTGGAATACATAGTGTACTTGAGATAGGTTCGGTGGGAGTGCTAGTAGATAGACCACAACTCTGATGCTATCAAGGTTCTCAAAAGGGTTGATGTACATTGGACTATGATTTTCTCCTTCCCAAATATCATGAATGTATTCCATGGAGACATGTGGAGGAATACCATGTCTCCAACATTGAACTTCATGTCACATCGATGATTTTCAACATAGAACATTTTCCGACTCTGGGTAGCATTGATATGATGCTGTATGATCTTAACCTTCTCCACCATTTCTTCATCCATTTCAAAACCAAGATGTTTTTGTTCCTAAACTTCATCCCAACATGATTGTGTTTTGCACCAATTCCTATAAAGGGGTTTATAAGGGTCCATTTGGACACAGGAATGGAAACTATTATTGTAAGATAACTCCACCAAAGGAATAAGTTGGTCCCATCCTCACATAAAGTCCATTGAGGAAGCTCTAAACGTATCCTCAAGTGTTTGTATAGTCTTCTGAGATTGGCTATCAGTTTGATGGTGATAAGTCTTACTGAAATTTTGATCAGCTTTTATATAATATTGGATACTTTTCCCCAACTTAAAAGTGAATCTTGGATATTTATTGGAAAAATCATTAGTGGTAAAACATGCAGCCTTACCACATCCCTAATGTATATTTGTGCTAGTTTATCCAGTAATAAATCATATGAAATCAAAATGGAGTGTGTAGTCTTTGTATGATGATCCACAAAGACCGAGATAAAATGGTTTCCTTTGGATGTATTTTTATGTCTGGTAAAAACATCAATGAAGTTGTTTTCCTATTTCCATGTTTGTATGGGTAATTGTTACATCATACCCTCAGAATTATGTGTTCAACAATAACTTGAAGACATACTAGACACATTGATGTATATTCAGGGATCTCCTTATTCATTTTATCCCACACATATTTCTCTCACAGATCTTGATACATCTTTGTGTTTCTAGGGTGAATGGAAAAAAGGTGAATAATGTACATGATAAAAAATTTATTTCTTTAACTTATGATTTTATAGAACACATATTCTTGTCCCAAATCTCACAATTCATTCTTCATTCACATTGATCTCTGAGGATTTCCCATTTCTAATAGTGTCCACATTCTTCTGAATTCATACATTATCTTTTGGATAATCCTTTATCAATTCATAAAGATATGGTTGAGATATAATTTACGAATGGATTGATGATGTTACATTATTTATTATTCCCATTCCCATCCTATTAAAAGCTAAAAATACCATATCATTCTCAATTGTCATCAATGGTAGAATTACTGGGTCCTTTCTACTAAGAGAATGCTCTTCCTTGTTTGCATTCTCAGGATGGTAGTAGATTGAGTAGTGTTAATCATTGATTAGATATGTCCATCTACATTAGAACATATTCATATACTTTTAGGTTAATATATATTTGAGACTTTTTAAATTCATATATATTTCACACTTCCCCCCAAAGAGATAATGAAACCATATTTTCAACGCAAATACCATAGCTGCTAACTCCATATCATTCATGGGATAGTTTATCTCATGAATTTTAAACATCCCTAAGGCATAGTCAATGACTATTATTTTTCATCAATACACATCTCAATAAATTCTTTCTAGCATCACTGAAAATTAAAAAAATCTCCCCACTTTTGGGTAGTGTGAGCACAAGGGCAGTGACAAGACTTGTTTTCAACTCCATGAAGTTTTCTTCACATTCATCATTCGATGAGAATTTGACTCTCTTTTGAGTAATATTAGTATGAGGGTTTTAAAATCATGAGAAATTCATAAAAAATCGGTGATAATAGATATCTAACCAAAGGAAGCTATTTATATCTATCATATATGTTGTCCACTACCATCCTCAATTCCATTTTTCTCTGAAGGATCTATAGATATCCAATTTCTTGGGATTATATTACCCAAGAATGAGACATATTTAAAACATAAATCACAAATTATATACTTTTCATAGAGATTATCTTTTGATATGGTCTTTACATAGTTCTCAGATGCTCCTCATGTGCCTCCATGGTTTTGGAGTATACTATAATATCTCCAAAAAAGACCACCAAATTTTTTTGAGGTAATATATAAAGACTCTATTCATCATGTCAATGATTATTGATAGAAAATTAGTGAGTATTAATGGAATCAATGTGAACTCATAATGCCCATACCTAGTACTAAAATAAATCTTAGGGGTATCCTCATTCTTCACCCATACATGGTAATATCCCAACCAAAGATCCACCTTGGAGAAGTATTTTTCTCTACATAGCTAATTAAATAATTCATCAATTCATGGATATGGATACTTGTTCTTTTTTGTGACTTTGTTGAACTCATGATAATCAATTCAAAGGTGAATTGACCCATACTAATTCTTGAAGAAGAGGACTGGTTCACCCATGGTAAAGCACTTAGATTTATAAAAGGTTTATCCAGATAGTCTTATAGTTGTTTTGTTTAGATCATCATGTTCCCCATCATCCATTATATATAGAGTCTTTGATATTTCCAATAAACTAGGTGTATGTTCGATCAAAAATTTGTTTTGTCATCTAGGAGGAAGACCCGACAATTTATCAGGAAATGCATCAGTAAATTCCCTCACAATAAGAATGTCATCAAGAATTGTTAACTCCTTAGACTAAATCATTTTTGTGAGATATGCATTATCATAGGGAAATAATATCCATGGTTGAGATGATGATTTTAAGTAGGATACATCCTCCTCCTTTAACTTGTATAGAATCGGGTGTCGATTCTCCATTTGGAGAGTAATTTCCCTCTCACAGTAAATTATGTTGGATATATATAGAGTAATCCCCTCCATACCTAGAATTGCATCAAATTCCACCAAGGTAATTATAACAATGTTCTCTCTGAATTTGAATCCACAAATGGGGACAAGGTAGTAGTTATATTCATGGAATGTATTAATTTCCAAATTTTCCTTATTCATTGACTTATTTACTTCCATTATATATGGTGATGTTTGAATAGTTCTACTAAAATTTTGTCATATAAATGAAATACATAGAACCCATATTAAAAAGTATGTTTTCAATTATTGAATTAATAACTGGGGTACCTTTAAACACTTCATTTTCAAGAATCACTTAAAAAATAGTGATGGAAAAAAGATAACCCATGCTTCCTAGGAGGATGTTGGTTTCCTCTAAAAACCCTTGTCTTAGAGAACTGGGTCACCGTGTGCCCTAGTTTCTTGAAGTTTTAGCAATGACAAACACATAGTGGATTGACCAGAGTGTTCCCTTCATCTTTCACATTAGTGGGTTTCTTCATTCAACAATCATTTTCTATGTGCCCTTCCCTTCCAAACCTGAATCATTTCTTTTCCCCTCTTATGAAATTGTTGGGGTGCTTCTTTCTATACCTTTGACAAGTGGGGTGATGGAATTTATTTGAAGCATTTATTTTATCAATTAGAAATCTAAAATAAAAGTCTAATTTCAGCTAATTACCCACATTATACCTGTATGATTCACTGATATCCATCTTGAATTTGAGGGCGCATCAGGCAATTTCTTCATAGCTAACAAAGTCACAAATTTCCATGGATTTTCATAGGAAAAGATTTATATCACAAAAGAAGTGATCAACCTTGCATTCTGGGGTAACAAAAAAACCAGAGCCCTATCGTAGATGTTTTCTAAATTTTCCTTCATACGAAAAAATAGATTCTCCATCCTTTTTCTTGAGTCTATTGAAATCCCTTTCTACATTAAAATGGATTTCGTATATAAAATATTTATCAAAAAACATTTTACGGAATTCCTTAAACTCCATTACATTGATCTCTTCATCTAGCTTCTTATTCTTGATTAAGGTCCAAAAATGATCAGTTTCACCCTATATATGATAAAAATTCATAAAAAACATATATTTTTCAGAAAACTAAAGGTTAAAAAAGGGCCTTTCGATGGAATTGATCCATTTCTCGATGTTTAAGAGATCAGATGGTCCAAAGAATGTAGGAGGCCTTTGTCACATGAACCTCTCGACTAAAGGTTTCTCTCTATTAAGGGGGGGGGGGGTTGGGAAATCTTCTTGGTCTAGGTTACTATTAAAAAATTGAGTTAACTGAGAGACTTTCATGTCATAATTTGTGATTTCTGCTTCCATTCTGTTGGGCATCTCATTGGGGGTCATAATCACACTACCCTTCACATCAGTTGTTAGAATGATTACTCCTATTTGTAGCCACTGGATTTAGTAAAAGGATAACTAGATATGAGTATATTTAATATTAAAAAACATAAAGAGGAATATAATGAAATTAACGGGATATTTTGTTAAATACAATTATCACCTTAACATATTAATTTCTAGGGTTCAATCTGTGTGATCCATTATTTATTTTCTAAAATATATTCTTAAGGGGATTATTTTTGTTCCCTTAATAATGGTTTGTAATGAGATTATTAATATTCCAAAGAATATCCCCTGAGAGGGTCAAACTAGGTGTGAAATGAGGCCCATTGTTGTGTACCAGGTTACCCTGAGTCAAGCCAGAAACACCTTGTCAGAGTTGTTAATCCTATGTACATCCATTCGAGAACCACATACACTTAAAGTATCCATACATGGATGTATTTTCTTGACAAAATAGTAACTCTATGTTTATCAAAATTTAGGGATTTTTTTTCGTACACTAGGTCTTAACCCTCTGGGTATTCACATGGGTTTTCTAATCCTAATCCAAAAAATAACTAAACTTATCTTCTGATACCAACTATATCTACCCTTCTCTATATTTCATATTTAAACATGATTTATTATATAGATTTTATCTTAATACAACATAGAAGATTGAGAGGCCTAGTATCTTTGGAATTCAGTAACATTACATAATAACATAAATCATGAAATACAACAATATATTTATTTAATGCTTCTTTTACATGACCACAACATTCCTTCATACATAACACTGGATGTGATAACCAAAAGACACACATAAGAATGATGTGAGATATAACGCCTAGTAATGGAAAAACATAGAATCACATGGGGATAATGATAAATTTTAGAGATGCCATATCAATGATTCATAAAGTATCATGAATATAATGGAATGATATAGCATGATAATCATAACATTGAAATATTGATAAAACCTAAAACACTGCATCATAAACATATGTCAAAGCTAAACTGCAAAGAATTCATGGTGGAAAAATGTACCATAAAATAATTAGTTGAACAATTGTCCCAACATGGCGTATCATGATACTAAAAATTACCTAGTGTATTGGAGTGCTATCTGGGAGAACCCATCATAAACATTTGAAGCTCATGATTAAGTGTGTCATATAGATCATAAAACACAGATTCATTCAACATCATAATTTTATTGAACGATATAGAAATATGGAATAAATAAATGTAATCCTAATATAAATTTGATTATGATAATTATGGTGAGTACCCTTAATAGATAAATGGGTACGATATTCACAACACACTGATTTTGGTGTAGTAAATAATGGTGTGCTTACAACATCATAATGGCATCATATAAGAACCTGTAAAATGGGATGATTGGAGAGAAAGGGGTGTCTAATAATATAGACATGAAATGTATAGTAATAAAGAAATTTATGGACATTCCCCAACATATGTAATTATAAATAGATGGAGTAACATAATAATTAATCTTGAATAATGATAAATATGAAAAATAAGTCTCACAAAAATTTGGCATGGTAAGGGGTTTATATAATGGTTCTAAGGAGCGATAAATGAGATTGAAAGGGGATATAATCATCTATACATCCTGTTTACAAAAAGATATATAGTTAACAATGTATCTCAACATAATAATATAGAAATTATCATGGCATATCATAGATGGGGTTCATTATTAATGAATGAGAGAGAGATAACCCCTTAAATAATTTCAACATAGTAATGGGTGTACATAAAGGGTTAGAGGGGGCCCGTAATAAGATTGAAAGGAATATATAATAATTTATACATAATGTTGAGATTAAATGTGTCATGAAACATCATATCCCAAATTTGTAAAATGGAATTTAAGAAGTATATTAAAAAAAGATGTGCATGAATGGGAATGAGAAGAGAGAAATACCTTACGGAATTTCGGCATAGTAACGACTTAGGTAAGGGTCCAAATGAGGGGGAATAAATGATACCTCATTAAAATAATGTAAATTTGAAATTAAGATATGGATTACAAAATAATGTGAATACATTAAATTTAAATTATATGAACTAATCTCAAAGACGGTTCACAAATTTAGAGGTGAGGAGGGAAATCCCTTATGAAATTTATATATAGTAATGGCTTAGTCAGGGGTCCAAATGAGGGGAAAACGGATCTATAATTCACATAAAATAAAATAAAAGTATGGAATTTATTATAAAAGGATGAAATAGTAACCAATTGATATTAAAAAGTAAAATTTCAATCATGATTCTGGAATTGAAAGGAAGAGAGGAATATGAAGATCCCTTACTAAGTTATGTGACTTCAATGGATTGGGAGAGGATTGTTGGGAGCTTCGGGGAACCCTGGGAGGACACTATGGAGCAGGTATCATAGTTTTATAGATCTTTAATGAGTTTTATGGAAGATAAATGGGATCTCATATGGGTTTATTTAAGAAAGGATGGGGGTTTCTTTATTATTTTGGTTGTGGACACCACACAATATAATATTCAAAACAAAAAAACAACCCATAGTTTTTCCCATGGTTTTTAGAAAAGGGGATTGGTATAAAATAGTTTTAATGACCATGGGATGATGATATTAAAATTTTTCCCTATCTTATGTGGAAGAGAGTCACAATTTCAGGGAAATGATTTTTGATTCTTAAAATAGAGTATAAGTATTGGAGGACTCACTAAGGATTTATAAAATAAATCTAAAAAACATAAAATTAAATTATTCTAAAGGGAAAATATATATTTGTATGAATAACCATTTTATAGTATTTATTACATCTCTATCGAGCCATTATGTGGTCACAAAATAAACTATATATATATATGGTATTTAATTTTTACCATAAAATTTGATTGTCTCATAATATTAAAAAATTCACCATTGGATAATTTATATGTCTTAATTCAAAAAATAATATTCATTTTGTATATATAATTTTTTATATTTTTTAATTTTCACTTTTAAAATAAAAACTTTTTTTATTGAAAATTGATGTGTTTTGACAAAGGTAGTTTTTAAATCTTAGTAAAAAATTATATTTGACTTCATAAAAATTATATATTCATTTATTTTTAATAAAGTTATTTAAAAATAAAATTTTAGTAAAATATAATTTATTTCAAAACATTATTAACTCCTCAAAATGGATTTCTTAATTAACAAGTAATACTATTTATGCATTAAAAATTATTTACAATGTAATAATAATCAAAAGAAAATATATTCATTTTTATTTACACAAAATAATGTACATATTCTTATTTCTAGTGTCTTGAAACATATCCCTCTATCACACCATCATATTCCCTAAGAGTATGGTGTGAAATGATGAGGCTTTCATGGAACCATTTGGTGAACATGTGTCGGGTCGTGATCTTGATGACCTTAAAGCTCTCTTGTAAATGGTTTCCCTCATGCTTATGTTGTTGTATATCAGCTTTAGATTGGTCTACGCAAAATAAATGAAATGGTATATCCCATAGAATCTCTAATAAATGTGCTTCATATGGTATGATCCTACTGATTGAGGAAATCACTTCCTTTTTCTATTCCAAATAGATTTTCTAAAATCTCATATTTATACTAATTATGTGATCCTTGATAAACGATTATATTATCAATTGTAAAGATACTCAACGGTCATGTAGAATCCAACTAGATATAACAAAACAAGTGTATAAGTTTTCTATGAAGATAATACATTTAATTAAATAAAAACTATTAATTTTATTCATAATAGTTTGGGTCATTACATAGTCAACCTACAAAAAACCACCCATGAAATCATTCATCTGTACACGTTCAACATATATCTTCCGTAATTAATATGACGAAACCAATGAGAGAAATTATATTAATTATATCTATTCTAAAATTATTTGTTCTTGTATTTGAAATGAATCTAAATTTACAAATTCTTTTTTAAAATAATAATAGAATTATTTTAGGTCATTGTATAATGGATCATTCTAATTAGTTTTGAAATATCTTATATACTAGTATTATGGAATTATTTGATTTTACAAGGTTGAATAAAACCAGGATAGGATAAAAAATATATTAATATATAGAATTTCATGACTAGAATCTAAGTTGTTTTGATGAATCATAACCTAGTGTATCTTTTCTAGGAAAAATGTTCAATTCATGGACTATTTGTTTTAAACATATTTGGTATACAAGGAAAAGTTAAAAAATATATTGGATGTATAAATATTATCCATAATCTATTAATTACATAGTTTCCTAATATCAATATAGAATATGGTTCCAATGGATGTACCTTGGCATCTATTTGTGGGGGGGGGGGGTATTTTTGAGACATAAAAGTAGAAATAATAGAATTATTCTATATGGATTGTGGAGTAGTTTTTTATATAAGAAAAAGATTTTATTTTTGTATGATACATTCAAATTTATAAATTCAAAATATAAGAAAATATGTTGATGGAAGTGTTCTATGAAAACCCATATTTTAATACCTTCTATATCTTGATTTATTACATAATTGTACAAAATAGACCATCCCAAAATATTAGTAAGAGTATTTTCTTTGGGAAACTAGGTATATGGGACATCAACTTGCTATATTGATGAAAAAAATAATTGAAAATTTTCTTAATTTTTTTTGTAATTCAATTAATGTTTTACAAATTCATGATATAACCTTGGGACATACCTCAGGAATTGGTAAAATATAAATCATAGCGAGGGAATAAAATACGAACAGAAAAAGGTAAACTGATATTTTTTATCCAATGGTAATATCATGGTTACAAAAGTGGAGTGAGAACAAAAATCATGAATAATATGAAATCTAATAACATGATTCCAAAAAGGCAACATGGGAATATAGTGACAAAATAAAATATAAAATTATAAAATAGGCCATGGATAGCCATAGAGACATCGTAACATGGTGGAAACAGTATAATAATAGATTAATATTAATCCCAAATCCATTACATTATTTATAATATAAAAATAATTACCTAATGCATTAGTGTGATACTTAGGTGAAACAATCATTTTCATATTATGTATATAGATAAGTGTTCCACATGAATCATACAACACAAGGATTCATTTCATCCATTTTAATCATATGATCATGCTTTGTGAGTTTTATATATTGATGTACCAAATCAATAAAGGATATTTTAATCTAGGTAAATACTCTTGAGTGGAAATAATGATAAGTATTCACAATAAAAGTGTTTTTAATGGGAAAATGATAAGATAATTTCAAATTTATAAAAGGTGCACACAAAGATTATGTAAGAACCCGGATCTTCGTTTTAGGTATGGGTTTCCTTTTTCAAGAGTTTTTAATAAAAATAAACTTTCTGGAAATTTTTGAAGTACACACTGTGTCCTTTGTGAGTACACACAGTGTACACTTCTCCGGCTCGAAGCCGTGTGCTGGCCATGCCCGGGACACACACACGATGTGTAGGGGTGACATGGAGTCCAATTTTGGTGGAGTACAGAAAAGACCCAGTACACGCTGTGTACTCTAAAAGTACACGCTGTGTACTTTTTTTTTTCATTAAACGCACCGGGGTCGCGCCTAACGCACAGAAACATCTTCTTCTCCAGTTTCTGTCCGTCCGAAGCAACCCGTATGGCCAAATCTTCTCTGAGCTCCCACCTCGCCATCCGTTATTTTATTCGAGGACGGTCGATTGCGTTAGAAGCACATCGATGAGTTTTACTAATTCCTCCTTGTTTTCAAGATATCACAGTTTTATTGTTTTGTTCGTTTTCTCAGATATATATCATTCTAAGGGGAATATATCATCGCAGTTCACATATATCGATCTTCTAGGATCAAGGTAGGTGGTTTGTGCCTTTCCGTAGAAAGTTGATGGATATTTTGTGCAAATTCCACCAATTCCTTTGAATGGGGAATTGAGGGTTTCCTCTTTTTCCTTGCTTATTGCCTGCTTTTCTCGACTGCTTTAGTAGAGGTTGATGCTTGTGGGTAGAGTAATTTATTTTGTGCTCAGATTGCTTTTCCATGCTTGTTTTTCTTATTAGGAGTTTCGCCAGTTGCCTTGCCTAGTTGTAGGATTGTGGACCATTGCCTTGTATTGCGGCTGAGCCTTAGTTGATAGCCAATTAGTCCTTGAGATTTACATGGAGGATGAATGCACGCTGAGCATGTTTAGTTTCACTCAAGAATGTGAGATCCTAGATTAGTAGACCAAAGGGATAATTGATGGAAGTGCTTCTCTAGGGTGTCTTTTAATTACGATGCGAGACCATAGGGGGAATTGACATTGAGTGCTTCCTCAGAGAGTCTGTAGTTCCTCGACGCGGGCCATAGGGGGAATAGACGTTGAGTGCTTCCCCAGAGAGCCTTTAGCACGATACTAGACTATAGGGGGAATTGACGGTGAGTGCTTCCATAGAGAGTCTATTAATTTCAAAGATGAACCAGAGGGGTGATACTGTGTGTGCCTCCTAGAGGGTTGATAGTACTTGTAGGTTGAACCATATAAGTTAGGCTGTGAGAGTTACCCAGAGTGTTAGCTATTTTCTTCTTGTTGCTGGTTGTTTACTTGTGTACTTTTGGAAGAACTGTGGAGTGTAGTTGCTTGTGTTTTCCTGTTTACTGATTCATGGTTTATTACTTCCATGTATTCATTGACTGTTAGGTACAGATCATTGGGTGATTGCCTACTGGGACTGTATCTCACACACTGTTTGGGCCATGCTTTTGGGCCCAAACAGACTATGTTGTTGCAGTTATAGATAAGGGCAAGCGCCCTTCTACATCAGGTACTTGATTGCACTGGAACTGGAAAGCATGGGATCGAGATATGGCTCGCAATGCTGAGGAGATTATTTTGTTTTCCTTTGAACATTGTTTTCAGTTGTATTCCAGCACGTTGTTGTGTTTGCTGCTTTCCATAGATACTTGTACCTGCTGCATTATTTTCATCATTGTTATATATATTCATTGCTTCCGCTGTTTGGTTTCTGTTGTTATGCATGTTGTTAATGCTTCCACTATTGAATTTTGTTTTTATACTGTATACCTTACCGAATGAGGGCTTAGTTTACCCACCAACTCACAAAGTCCCTCGCTGCTAGTCAGCCTCCTCTGGAATTTGGGGAAACGCGCTTGAAGTCCTGTGGCGAACTGGGTACGTGGAACCAGTGGAGGGGCTCCGGATTAGGGTCGTTACAAAGTTGTATCAAAGGAGTTCTTTTCTCTTCCTTGCTATTTGGAGACTTTAGCCAGGGATAGGACAGATTCAGTACTTGGTATTAAGCTATGCTCGGAGTAGCTAACCCGTGTACAAGGAAAATCCACACTACCTCGTTAATTGCAATTGCTGGTTTTGAGTTTTTATGGTAGATATTTTTTCACCTAGAGTGATTCACATGACTTTAGCAGTTATTGTTTTGATATTTCAGTTTTATTTCTGTCGCAACCCGATGAGATAAGGGTATGTCATCTCATGCATCATATAGGCACTTCTAGAATCACATGCCATGCATTCTTGCCGTTCCATCTAGGGTGCATTAGCGATTGAATGTTGTTGTGATAGTCTTTGTGTAGATTATGCATGCTATTGTGATAGATGCTTTATATTTTCCCTGCTGTTATGTTAGACAACTGGTTGTTTTGTTATTTGCATAAAATGAACGCCAAATTTTCCTTCTTGAGGTGTTATGGGCTCTCAGTAATCAGAAATTGGTGGATCATGGTTATGTTTTCTCTTGTATATGAATGTGGGAGATGCCATGCTTTGATTTTTGGGGAGTATGGTCCCTCATAGATAAGAATTTGGAACCTCTCTTCCTTGTTTTTAGTGTTTCTGGAATTCTGTGCAGTTTCTAAGCTACTGCCCAGAAAAACCCAGAATACACGGAGTATACTCTTTGTATACACGCCATGTAGTTTTCAAGAAATGTCACTGACCGTGTGAGAAGAACACGGTGTCGTGGAAGTACCTTCAGGAACACGCCATGTACGACAGGTACACACCGTGTATGTTCGGACTCGTGTACCCGGCCGTGTCACTAACAACATGTTCTGAAGAAGCTCGGGTAGAACATGTTGTTTCCATAGGGAACACACCGTGTAGTCCTGTCCAGGTACCCGGTTGTGTCACGAAAACACGGGCCGGAGTTACCTTCTTTTCCACACATTGTTTTTGTTCGGAACATTCCATGTAGTCTTGTCCAGGTACCCGACAGTGTCACGAACAACACGGGACGAGGTCACCATACCTATACATGTCGTGTTTGTTCAGAGCAGGCTGTGTAAGGTTCAGTCATGTAGATGGCCGTGTGCTTAAAAACACGGGCTTCCGAAGCCTTGTCTAGTACACACCGTGTTTGTTTAGAACACGCCATGTATTCTCGGGTTATGTCAGACTGTGTGGGTTAGCCATGTAAAGAGACTCGATCAGGGGAATATTTTCAAGTACACGCCATGTGTTGGGGTCATCACACCATGTAGTTGATGTGTTACACGACATGTAGGGCAGGAGTACACACCCATGTCAGTGGATTAAGAAGACATGCCGTGTAGTTTTTATACACACCATGTAGTCGTGTTTTTCAAACATGTGTGATATCCTTCTCCTATTTCCATTTTGTACTCTTGTTTTCTCTGTCCTTGTTTTCCTGATCTAAGGTGTGCTTTGGATCCTTCATAGATATGCCTCCGAGACGTCCTCTGGTCGTATGTCTATCGTCAGTCAGTGATCAGATGCCAGATAGGGCTGATCAGGGACTTCCAGCCGATCCCCCAGTCGGGCCATCCTTGGCACCGGCTGTTATACCAGTTGCAGGCGCTGATGCACAGTTAATGGAAGGTTTCATGAGGATGATGCAGGAATTCCAGGGAGCGCGGCCTCCTGCCACGTCTATGGCATACTTGATGCGGGTTTTCCAGCAGCAACATCCTTATACTTTCTTAGGAGAAGGAGGGCCTCAGGCTGTAGAGTCATGGCTGGAAGCCATGATGACCATCTTCCAGGATATGGAGACGCCTCCAGAGAGGCGGGTCAAGCTCGCCACCTACATGCTCCGAGACTCCACCAAGAGGTGGTGGGACGTGATCTCACAGGCAGGCCAGCTGTAGGATATGGCTTGGGAGGAGTTCCAGCGCGTGCTCTTTGACTACTTCTACCCGGAGATCATGAGGGCCGACCGAGCCCGAGAGTTCATGAGCTTAGAGCAAGGTACTCTTTCTGTCATGGAGTATTACACTCTTTTCACCGAGCTGCAGCGCTTCGCACACCTATCGGATGGGAGTGGGGTGTTCTTATCAAGGAAGTTTGAGGATGGTCTCAGGTGGGAGATCCGCTCATAGGTGAACATCTTCTAGCTCACTTCCATTACTTCCATCGTCAACTAGGCACTGATAGCGGAACGCAATCTGAGAGACTCTGGAGCAGCGAGCTAGGGTAGTTCTGCTTCCAGAGCTTTTTTTCCTCTAGATGACAGCAAGAAGCACCATATAGTGCCTACATGCAGTGATTCGAGGAAGCGAGATGCATCGTCAGGCAGCCAGGTGATATGCTACCAGTGTGGCCGATCAGGGCACATGAGGCCGCAGTGCCATTGGGACCCTGTGGAGTTCCAATCATGCAGAAAGATGGGTCACATTAAGCGTTTCTGCCAGGTTTTCTCACCAGAAGCTGGTGACCAGGGTTCTTCCATGAATCCTCGTTCAGGAGCAGCACCACCGGTTTCTCACCTGTCAGGGAACTAGAGTTCTTCCGGCCGTTCGGGCAGAGGTGGAGGTCGAGGCCATGGTGGTCAGCCACCAGTTCCTCAGCACCAGCAGGGAGGTTCAGCTCAGAGTGGTCAGGTAGGGGCATCGGGCCGTGGTACATGCCAGGCTTTTGCTGTAGAGCAGACTTCTCAGGAGAAAGATCCTGGCCCTTCTACTATCCGATGTACAATTTTAGTAGACTCAGTTTTATCTTTAGCCCTTTTAGATTCTGGTTCTACACATAGCTTTATCTCTGTTGTATTTTTGGAGAGCCTTGGACTCTAGATCTTTTCTTCTACCGACTCGTTGACACTAGACACACACTTGGGGATGAGGACATCTAGTGTACACCAGTGTAGAGAGTGTCCTCTCAATGTTGCAGGGTATCTCTTCTTATGTGATATCTATGTACTAGAGATGACAGCCTATGATGTCATCCTCAGCATGGACTATTTGATTCCCTTTCAGGCAGTCATCGACGGCTATTTCTGCAGAGTGAATTTCGTCTCACCAGAGGGTGAGTATTTTCTTCATAAAGGCGAGTGGGACGTTCGAGCGAGTCGGGAAGAACTCGAGCATCTTGGTCTAGGAGGGGTGACAGCCCAGATTGCTAGTCTTTATCTAGATGATCAGGGGACTCCATAGTTGGACTTTCCTCCAGTGTTGGATCGTTTTAGGGATGTCTTTCCAGAGGACTTTTTAGGATTGCCTCCAGAGTGTGAGGTAGACATCTCTGTTGATCTCGTTACAGGAGAATCACCGGTGTCCATTCCTCCCTATAGGATGGCTATACCTAAGTTGCAGGAGCTCAAGAAGTAGTTGGAGGAGTTATAGGATAAGGGTTTCATCCGACCCAGTACTTCTCCCTGGGGTTCGCCTGTCCTTTTTGCGAAGAAGGCAGACAGTACCCTTCGACTTTTTGTTGATTATATAAAGCTGAACAAGTTGACGATCAAGAACCGATATCCCTTGCCGAAGATCGATGGGCTCCTTTATTAGCTTAGAAGAGATCATGTGTTCTCGAAGATCGATTTGAGGTCCAGTTATCATCAGTTGCGCGTTAGACCATCAGATATACCCATGACAGCCTTCAGAAGCAGGTATGGTCTATACGAGTATAAAGTAATGCCGTTCGGTCTCACGAATGCACCTGTAGTTTTCATGGCACCGATGAACCGAGTGTTCCATACTTTTTTAGAATCCTTCATCATGGTCTTCGTGGACGATATCTTGGTGTACTCTCACACTCGACACGACCATGCCACACATCTTGAGATCATTCTGAGTACACTGAGAGAGCATCAGCTTTATGATAAACTCTCGAAGTTCCACTTCTGGATGGATTATATTCACTTCTTGGGTCACATCATCTAAGAGGTAGAAGTATTTGTGGACCTAGAGAAAGTGAGAGATGTAGTTTCATGGGAGCAGCCGAAGAATTTCTTTGAGGTACGGAGCTTCCTAGGGCTGGTAGGATACTACATACGCTTCATTCAGGACGTTTCTCATCGAGAAGCAGCATTGAAATTTCTGACCAAGAAGGGGGATAAGTTCTTATGGTTATATTCTTGTGATTCAGCCTTTCAGGAGATGAAAGGGAGGTTGACGTCAACACCGATACTAGTCTTGCCAGAGCCAAGCATGAACTACACTGTTTACTTTGATGATTCAGGTATCGGGATGGGGGATATGCTTATGTAGGGAGATGGAGTAGTTGCGTATGGGTCTCGACAGTTAAGGCCACATGAGAGAAACTACCTGACACACGATCTGGATATGGCAGCTGTTGTTCATGCCTTACGCTGTTGGAGACACTATCTTCTAGGAGAGCACTTTGTGGTCTTCACCGACCACAAGAGTATCAAGTATATCTTCACTCAGTGTGATCTGAATCTAAGGTAGTGCAGGTGGGTTGAGTATCTATAGTATTTTGAATTCGAGCTTGCTTATACGCCAGGGAAGGGAAACGCAGTGGAAGATGCGCTGAGCAGGAGAACTCAGATTCAAGCAGTTCAGGAGGCCAGAAGTGAGTGGCAGTTGATGGCTTTGTTCTCTGAGATGTATCTAAAGGTGCACGACAGATAGGGACAGACCTTCCCATCTCCTTTAGTTGTTACCAATATACTTCTTGATCGGGTACGGATGAGGCAGATATCAGACTCTGAAGTCTTAGTCCTGCAGGAGAGTGTGTCAGGAGAGGACCCTCTTCTTGGATGGATAGTGGGTGAGGATGAGATCTTGTATTTCCAGGGACGCGTATGGGTTCCAACAGACATATGCGAGGAGATGATGTGGGATTTTCATTCATCAGTTTTGGCGGTTTATCCTGGCATCACCAATATGTATTGGGATATTTATTGCCAATAATGGTGGCCAGGTATGAAGAAATATGTTGCTGGTTTCGTCATGAGGTGTTTTACATGTCAGCAGGTGAAGACAGAACACCAGCGACCAGCAGGCCTTTTACAGCAGCTACCCATTCCGGAGTGGAAGTGGAACGACGTCACGATGGACTTCGTGACTGGGTTGCTGGGGTCGCCTCGAGGGAACGATGTTGTTTGGGATGTCATCGACAGGATTACAAAGGTTGATCACTTCTTTCCGATCAAGAAGACCTCCAGTGTTGATGATCTGGGACGACTTTACATCCAGGAGATCATTCATCTGCATGGAGTCCCACACTCCATCGTTTTAGATAGGGATGCATGATTTACCTCTCAGTTCTGAAAGTGACATCAGAAGGCCTTGGGTACACAAACACTTTTGTGTACAACATACCATCCACAAACTGATGGCTAGTCCGAGCGCACGATTCAGGTTCTTGAGGATATTCTCCGAGCCTGTATTCTAGAATTTTTCAGTTCTTCGGAGAAGCATATCCCTCTGGTGGAGTTCTCCTACAACAAAATTTTCCATGCTACCATTCAGATGGAACCATACGAGGCTTTTTACGGTAGGCCATGCCGATCACCCTTGTGCTGGTTGGAGGTAGGAGAGGCAGCTTTGTTGGGACCTCATTTTGTTCAGGATACCTTGGAGTAGATAGAGTTAATTAGGAAGAGGATGACTACAACACAGTCTCGACAGAAGTCTTATACTGATTAGCAGAGACGACCTCTAGAGTTCGTGGTTGGGGATCAGGTTTTCCAGCGTGTCGCACCGAGGTTGGGACATAAGAGGATTCAGAGACAGGGTAATATTTCACTGCGGTACGTCAGGCTATTTGAGGTCTTGGAGAGGGTGGGGCTAGTTGCTTATTAGCTGTAGTTACCTCATCGGTACCGGGCCACGCACGACATCTTCCACGTCTCTCAGCTCTGACACTACTTTTCAGAACCATCTCACGTCTTTCAGCCCGAGGAAGTCGAGCTTGAAGCAGATGAATCATTTGAGGAGCATCTTATCTGGATTGTCGATCGGAGTACGAAGGTTCTCCGTGGGTGGTATGTTCCTCTGGTACGAGTGCTATGGAAGCACAAGTGAGTACAGGACAAGACCTGGGAGAGGGAGGCTAATGTACGATCGCAATGGCCGGAGCTGTTCGGGGTTTCTTCTTCTCCACCTCATTAAGGAAATTTGGGTATGAATTTCTTTAAGGGGGGATGTTTGAAAGAACCAGGATCTTCGTTTCAGGTATGGTTTTCCTTTTTCTGGTTTTTTTAAGAAAAATGATCTTTCTGGAAATTTTTGAAGTACACGCCGTGTACTCTTCTCCGGCTCGTAGCCATGTGATGGCCGTGCCCAGGCCACACACATGGTGTGCAGGGGTGACGGGGAGGCCGATTTTGGCGGAGTACGGAAAAGACCCAGTACACGTCGTGTACTTTTTTTCATTAAATGCACCGGGTTCTCGCCTAACGCACAGAAACATCTTCTTCTCTAGTTTCCGTCCGTCCGAAGCGACCCATACAATCGAATATTCTCTAAGCTCGCGCCTCGGTGTCCGTTATCAGATTCGAGCATGGTCAATTGCGTTGGAAGCGCAGCGGTGCGTTTTCTTGATTCGTCCTTGTTTTCAAGATATCATAGGTTAAGAATTTTGTGCGTTTTCTCAGATCTACATCGTTTTAAGGGGAATCTATCATTGTGGTTCACATATATCAATCTCCTAGTATCAAGGTTGGTGGTTTGTTCCATTCTGTAGAAAGTTGATGGATATTTTGTGCAAATTCCACCAGTTCCTTTGATTGGGGAATTGGGGGTTTCTTGTTTTTTCCCTTCTTGTTTCCTGCTTTTCTTGATTTCTTTAGTAGATGTTGATTCTTGTGGGTAGAGTAATTTATTTTGTGCTCATGTTGCTTTTCCATGCTTGTTTTTCTTATTAGGTGTTTCACCAGTTTCCATGCCTAGTTGTAGGATTGTGGACTATTTCCTTGTATTGCTGCTGAGCCTTAGTTGATAGCCAAGTAGTTCTTGAGGTTTACTTGGACGATGCATGCGTGCTGAGCATGTTTAGTTTCACTCAGGACTGTGAGAACCTAGAGTAGTAGACCAAAGGGAGAATTGACGGAAGGGATTATCCAGAGTGTCTTTTAATTAAGATGCGAGACCCTAGGGTGAATTGGCGTTGAGTACTTCCTCATAGAGTCTGTAGTTCCTCGACGTGGGCCACATGGGGATTAGACGTTGAGTGCTTCCCCAGAGATCCTTTAGCACGATACGTGACTGTAGGGGGAATTGACGGTGAGTGCTTCCCTAGAGAGTCATTTAATATCATAGCTGAACCAGAGGGGTGAGACTGTGTGTGCATCCTAGAGGGTTTCTAGAACTTGTAGGTTGAACCATAGGGGTTAGGCTGTGAGAGCTACCCAAAGGGTTACCTGTTTTCTTATTTTTGCTGGCTGTTTACCTGTGTACTTTTGTTAGAACTCTGGAGTGTAGCTGCTTGTGTTTTCCTTTTTACTGCTTCTTGTTTTATTACTGCCATGTATTCATTGACTGTTAAGCACAGATCTTTGGGTGATTTCCTTCTGGGATTGTATCTCACACCATGTTTGGACCATTCTTTTGGGCCCAAAGATACTATGTACTTGCAGGTATAGATAAGGGAAAATGCCCTTCTACTTCAGGTACTTGATTGCGCTGGATATGGAGAGCATGGGACCGAGCCGTGGTTCACGATGCTGAGGAGTTTATTTTGTTTTCCTTTGCACATTGTTTTCAGTTTTATTCCAGCACGTTGTTTTGTTTGCTTCTTTCCATAGATACTTGTACCTGCTGCATTATTTTCATCATTGCTATACATATTCATTGCTTCCGCTGTTTGGTTTCTATTGTTATGCATGCTGTTATAGCTTCCGCTATTGACTGTTGTTTTCTGCTGTATACCTTACCGAATGAGGTCATAGTTTCCCCACCAACTCACAAAGGCCCTCGCTGCTATTCGGCAGTCTCTGGAATTTGGGGAAACGCGCTTGAGGTCATGGGGCGAACCAGGTACGTGGCACTAGTGGAGGGGATCCAGATTTGGGTCGTTACAGATTCTTGGGTATTATAAATAAGATTGAAACTGGTCTCTCAACACATGTAAATTATAATGGTTGTATGAGGGGTTTTTGAAATTATTTCACATTATGTAAAATTGTAAATTAGAAGTAATAACATATAGGAAATTCTTGAATAAAGAGGAGGAAATGATTTCTTTCCTTAAAGAGGCACATCTAAAAGGATGAGAGGATCTGTTAAGTGAATCAAGAAACATTAGGAGGGATCTAGGGAGGTTAGGGAATATTATATACTAAATATAATGGTTTCGAGTAAAGAGGGATGAGATTTCATCTTGGTTTATATAGAAAAATGGAGGAGAGTAATTTATTAATTTACAAACATTGCTTTTAGACTCTATATGATAATGTAATAAAAACTAAAAACCATACAATCATTTTTTTCCTTTTTTATCTACCAATGTGGAGTTTTTTATGACTTTACATGTTTATGAATCAAGATCATTAAAATAATTCCCTTAGTGATGTGTAAGTGAGTTACAATGAATTGACTTTAAAACCACAAAATATCATAATTGTTCTAGAAGATTAATTAATTGTATATATTTAAAATAGGTATAACATCTAATGAAATATCTACATGCTATATGAATTTGCAATGTAGTCAGCTGGCCTGGTGACACGACCCCATGACCACCCCCAAGCCCCAACACACCCGCACCACCCTAACTGCCCATAGATTGAAATGTGTAATTAAGTGTTAATAAAAATTAACAAAATTTCAAGAAAGAACATTATTTTAAGGTGAATTATATAATAGTTCATTAATACATTTTATAGAATAAATTTCATCACCATTTGGTCATTATGATTTTATAATATGCACCTAATATTCATTATGTATTTAATTTTTATCCAAAAATATGAATGTCACCAAATCATTTCAAAAAATCACCGTTGGACAATTATGATTTTATGATTTCAATTTTTTTATTTTTTCCAAAAATTATTCTCTAATTACATGATTATAATATTTTTAATAAAAACTTCACAATTATTGAAAAATATGTTTTTACACTAAAAGTTTTCACCCCTTGATAAAAATTATTTTTTAAATCATAAAATTGTATTATAAGTTGTATTTAATAAATATTATTTAATAATAATATATTTTTAAAAAATAATTTATTTTAAAATTTTGATAATTCCTTAATATAGTTAGTATTGACTAAAACTATAACTTTACCAAAAAGGACAATTTTTTTTTCATCGTATCAAAATATAATTTTTATTTGACCAATTGTTTAATCATCTAAAAAGTAATATTAGAGAGGGATAAATATAATCATTATTTTAGTGATAAATAATATATAAATTTATACTATTATGGTTCAGATACATAACCATTTACTACACCAATGAATTCAATAAGGGTTCTATGTGAGATAGTTAGATATTGTTTGGGTGGTTTGATGTACATGGTTTGGTTCATGAAATCAATGAGCTCGAAATTAACCCATAAGTGATTTGATTCACATTTTAGTTGTGTAAATTATTATTAGGCTTGATCCAGGGAAAACCCAGTTAGGTTAACTCTTAGAGAATCTCTAATAAATTGGAATCATATGGTACGATGCTATAAATTAAAGGCATCCCTCCTTCTGTCTCTATCAATCAGGATTTATCATACCCCTTAATATTTAAATCATAATGTTCAAAATTAAATAAATATATTAACAATATTTATTATCCAAAATGGTATTTTAAATTTCACAGACCATATAACTATTCAAAATAGAAATACTTGTTCATTTTTTTACTATAAATTAATTACATAATATAGTATTTATTTAATAAAAAAGGTAATTTCATGTATTAATTTTCAGGTCATTACATTATTCCCCCATTCAAAAATTCCACCATGAAATTTTCATTTCATACAAAAACATACATGAGGATAATTCTATTTCATCCCCTATTTCAGTTCCCTTGTCGCATCATCAACCATGTGGTTAAACCAAAAAAATAAATTAGGTGTATGATCTAGACTCTAAGAAGGAGTCCATACCTTTTTAAATTTGGGGTTATGGAGTGTTTCTCAGGGAGTGTGATAGGTATCAAGGGTGTCCTATGGGTTTTGGAAACGAAATTATGGAAAATATGATGAAATGTGAATGTTTTATAGTTGGATCATGATCAGTTTAACCATGTTACATAACTGACAAGGTGGGGGTAGTCTAAGGAAATGTTTGGGACATAGATCTCACATTATTTTAAAAACATTAATACTTTCTAATACACTCATGTAGATACTCCCCCCTTGGAATAATGAAGGAACACAAGAGCGGAACTATTTGTCTAAACTGTGTGGGTATCTAGAAAGACCGTGAGAACTAGCTCCCTCTTAGAATGAGGGTGACACATGGTTAGAACACTATTTTGATAACAATGTATCAAATCAATTTTCCTCTAAAAATTGGGAAAATAATATAATAACTTTGGATATTTAAGGTGTGTCCCTCGATTTTCTCCGCCAATAGACAACCTCCTATAATGGCGAAAAACCAGGAACTCAAACCAAATCCATGGATTATTCCCCCTTGTTTATCATGAGTTTAGAGTGAAATTGGTGGATAATTGAAGATCTCTATAAGTATATGACATTTTTTCAATCCATTTTCTTGAATAGGATTTGTGGGTTGTTCCCTCTACTGCCAACGATCAAAACCCTTGCTTTCTAGGGAGTTCAATGTTGTGGTTTTTAATCTATTTGAACTTGAATGAAGTACTTTTAGGATGACTAATTGTCTAAAAGAATAAAGTCAGCGGATTATATAATTGTTCCTAGAGTCTTGATATTTAAAAATATGTAGCTTCTTTTTTCCCTATTTTTTGGAATTCTGAATTTTCATTCATTTGGATAAATAAATTATTTTGGGCCATAAATTGAGGTGAGAGACCCTTCACTAACCCTATTGTGTCCAATGATGATTCTATTCTAGATGTAGGGATAACCATGGGGTACGCCAAACCCTTAAAAAATGTGAAATGAATTGGAAAATATTGATATGGGGTAATTATGATAGTTAATTGGATGAAATTATTAATTGGTAAGTTATAATGGTTAAAGGGAGAGTTGAAATGTTTTTATGATAGAAATTTTGAAATTCCTCGGAGGATTTTGAAATGTTTAGATGGTGTGAATTGGATTTTGATTTGGATATGGATTTTTATGAGTGGAAGTGATTTTTTAATTAAATTTGTCTTTTAAGATGTGGTGTTGAACTTGAGAAGATTTAATGTGAGTTTCAAAATGTGTTTCAAATGATTATTGAAAATGTGTGTATGGTGACCCATGTGATGAAAATGGTTTGATAATAAATTTATGGTTTTTTTGGAAAATGAGGTTCATCGATCTAGTTTTTTTATCAAAGAGGAATTCCCAAAAACTAAGGATGGATTCGAAATGATTTATATGATGTTGTGTTGATGTTCTATATCAAGTGAAACGTAGGTGGGTTTTAATTTATCTATGTGATGATTTAAAGGTCTATTTGGAACGTGATAAAATATAGTTATAAAGAATGAAAATGGAAATGGATAAAGGGGAATGTTTGAGTGTTTAATGTTTTCTGGATAAAATTTAAATAATGTGTGTTTAAGATAAAAGAAGAATGGTTTAAATTATAAAATTGGTTTATATTTGATGAACATAAAGGACCATGGAAATTATTGATGTTGGACAGGATGGGGATGATCAGACATGACATGAAAATCATAGTTGGATTCATGGTTAGATGCTCCTTGTTTTCAAATTTTTTATGACATTTGTATTTTTTATTCCATTAACGTTTCATTTCAATGCACAAAATAAAACTTCGTTTAATGTTTAGTCTCTAGGATACAAGGTACATAATAAATGAAAAAATAAAACATTATTCTAAAAAAAATTAAAGGACTATTCATGGTTTATCCTATGTACTTTTACTTCATCTCATAACCTAGGGACATACATAAATGGAAAAGGTGTGCAAAATGATTTGTAAGTGAAAGAAGATAAATATTTTACATGTGATCTTGAGAAAATTTGATAAGAACATGAGGAATATCATTTAGGCAGGAGTAATGAAAAAATAGTCATATCATAATTAAATGAACTTGAATCATAAAATTGAAATTTTACTACAATATTATATCAAGTCATTTAGAATTTATTCACCAAGGTCTCGTAATCTTTTCCATGGTTAATCACCAAGGTTGTTTAAAACATGTCATCTCTAGATATTAAAGTTTTTACCAAATTCATTGGAACAATATTAGGGTTCACCCTTCATATGTATTGATTAATGTGAGCTGTATATATCATAATAAAATATTTCACAAATAGCCTATGGAAAATAAAAGAAATCAGTTTCATATCAGAAAAATTGTATGTTAAAATAAAGTACGTAAATACAAGATGTCTATGACATTATTAACCCATGATAAGGGAATATGCATTTTATGTATGTTAATAACATAATAAAATTGATAATTTTGACATGTAGGTGAATACTACTAAAAAAGAAATAATTCTGGTTATTCGAAAAATAAAATAGGTGAATATCTTGAGAAAACGAGAGAAATTTTGAGAAACAAATTCACCAGCATAATAGGTATGAAACATGGTTATAGAAAATAGTAAAAAATAGAATGTTAAAGGTTATATAACTCATTTAATAATCTTAATAAAGTACTGGTATATAATTATTTTTATATAAGAACATATTTTGGAAATTTGAAAGACATACCCCATAAAAAAGTGAACTTGAAAGGAAAATATAAGTTTAGATTTCTATTACCATGAAGAGTTTTTTGAAAAACATAATGATTGGGGCCATAAGGGATATAGGAATATTTTTTAGGAATCTTTGGTAAGTAAATATACCATATATTAATGGATAAATAATATATAGTGAAAGGAAAGGCTAAAATGAGTTTGTATTTATACTAAAACAAGAAGATTTGTTTATTAATTTCTGTATACACATAGGTAGTGGTAAGTGATAAAATGTGGGATTTAATATGGTATTTTACTATGTTAATGGACACATGGTACATCAATTATTTTTCTTTAATCCAAAATATTCTACCGTTATTTTATATTACTTAATTTATAAAGGAATGTTAATGTTTTAAAAATGTATCATTTTTAAAGTTAAATATTCCATTTAAATATTTGGAAAGAAAATTATATATTTGGAAATTGATTGAAATATATTGAATTAATTTATATTAATAAAATAACATATTTAATGACTTTTATTGTGGTTAATTATTTATTTCATCAGTATGACATAATTTTCTCAACATTAACATACTGAAAAACTGAAATTGTATTTTTACTATTATAAAAAAATAAAGTATTTTAGAAAATTATCCTAAATTCATCCTAAACTATTTTCAACATGTTTATTTCCAAAATGATATTTGATTTATCCTAAAAATTATAAAAATATGATAATTTTAACTTTAAAATATAAAAACCCTTATTTAATAAAAATAACCGCTGATAGAAAATTCATTGTGAAATTTATGACACTTCAAACAAATAAAATTATTTTATAATTTATAACAAAATATCATTATTTTAATTATACACTTTAATTAATATAATCATTATTAATAATCCATTGGTTTATTATAACAAATATATCTTTTCCAAAAAGTACAATTTCAGTACAAAAAATCAACTTATCAAATTCTTCAATTTTTTATGAAAAAGTATTCTCAAAAATGAATTGATGGAATATAAATTATATTTTATAAAAATTATTAAAATTTAAGTAACTAATGTCTTGACACATAACCTCATACAAACCCTAGATATAAACTATGGTCTTGGAGTGTGATGGTCATAGATTCATGTGGTTGGTTGACTAACATCGATAGAGTGGTAATTTATACTAATATGAACTTCTCCCAAATGTGATTTTGTTAAAACGTGATTTTTTTATTCATGGCTTGTTAATGGCCATGAGTGAAGACTAGTGATGATACCTCCCACCAAAGATCAGAAAAATTGGGTTTTTAAAACATCACTCTACATGTTGAGGTGATTGTTACCCCTTTTTTCATTAACTTTCCTTTCTCAAACTTTTGCATATAAACTCTAATGGTAACATTAAAATTATTATCAAGAGTTCAGTTGCCAATTATATTATTTTCCAATTATTATTAATAAAATATTATCATATAAGGGTTGAATCCATATGGTCACATTAACTATTATATTCACCTTATAAATACAATGTCTTTTATGAATAATATAACAGACAATTTAAATAAACAATTATCAATTAAAATGTTTCAGTCATTACATTCATCCCCCGTTAGGGAATTTTTTCCCAAAATATCTTCTTTCCCTCTCAGTTGAGAAGTGGTATTGGTACTTCTGCCTCATTTCTTCTCTAGTTCCCATGTCACTTCTTCATATACGTCGTTTCTCTAAAACACTTTAATGAGGTGAGAAGTCTGGTGGAACAGAACCTTGTCTCTATGATCAAAGATATACACATGATACTGCTCATAAGAGATATCACGTTCAACTTGTACCACCAGAGGATCTAGTACTTATGAAGGATCAGGTATGTACTTCTTATGAGAGATACTTGGAATACATAATGAACCTATTGTAGACTTGGAGGATGTGGAAGCCGATATGCCACTTCTCTTTTGAGATTATGGATTTCATAGGTTCAAATGTACCTAAAGATATGATTCCCTTTATTAATAAATATAATGACTCTCTTCCATGGAGATTTTCAAAGATACACTTTTATTTTGATAACCAAACTAAAAGTATATTCCATGTTTTTTATCAAATCAATTCTTCCGAATCTGAGCAGAATTAATGAGTTGTTGGATGACATGAACCTTTCCCACCCAATATTGCACTATATATAACCCAACTAGATTTCTCTAACTATAATTATCCCAAAAAAGTTTATTCTAAATCACTTTCTTTATAGAGTTTCATATGGTGAAATTTGGAAACTTGAATGGATGTTTTTGTTATATGAGAACTTAGCTAATAGTGTATATTGGTCCCATCCACCTTTAATTTCAATTGAGCATGTTCTTATCATGTCATTGATTGTTTAAATATTACTTTTATATTGTCCTTCAATTTGGGGGTGATATTCCATATTAATGTTCAATTCGGTACATATATAATTTTTAAGACTTCTCCATGATTTTGATGTGAATCTTAGAGCATGATCAGATATGATAGAATGTGGCACTCCATGCAACCTCACTACATACTTTATGTAAATCACAAAATGTTGATCCAGAGACAAGTAATCTCGATTAGAGATAAAATGGGAAGTCTTGGCGAGATAGTCCACTACAACCCCTGTGACATTGTTTCCATTGGATGTTCTCTGGAGATTAGTAACAAAGTCTGTAGTCATATAATTTTTTTGTCATTAAGATTCTAAAAATTCCATACTTTATTACTACTATTTTATAAAAAGTAATGTATTTTATAAAATTCTCATGAATTAATACAACCTAAATTAAAAAATTTTATTTCAAAAATGATATTTATTTTATCATAATAATGATCTAAATATGATTTTTTTATCTTTTAAATATAAAAATATTTATTTATTATAAATAATAAAGGATATAAAAAGCATAGTGAAATTTATAACACTGGAAAAAATAAAATTAATTTATAATTTATATAGAAATAATATTGTTTTAGTCATAATATTTAATTAAAATAAACATTATTAATTATTCCTTAGTTTGTTATAATATTTATATATTTTCGGAAATATAAAAATTTTGTATGAAAATGAAACATGTCTAATGCGTCATATTTTTAATAAAATGAATTCTCAAAATAGAATTGATGGAATAAATGTATTATTTATAAAAAAATATTACACTTTAATTAACTATGTTCTCGACACATAACCCCTTATAATACATGTATACTACCTAAGGGTAAGGAGTGAGACAATGATAGATTCATGGGTCAACATAGCTAACATATCCCAAGTGGTAATATATACTAAGTTGAACTTCTCTAGAAGGTGATTTCATTTATGATTCAGATGATAGAGTTCATCTTGGGCTTGGCCAATATTGAATCCTACTGACCCAAACTCCATACCATAGTTTGACAAATGAGCTTGGTATGACATAGCTCTATTGGTTGTGGCATTCATTCCTCCTTTTTTTCATTATCTTTCTTTTCTCAAAATTTAAATTATAAACTCTAATGATGACTTTAAAATTATTATCAATAGTATAGTTCCCAATGATCATATTTTACTATGGTCATAATTGAACAATGTTCATATAATATTTGAATCTAGATAGTTAGATTTCCCTTTATATTCTCTTCATAAAAATGAATGGTGTGGTTGTGAATAATATCACACAAAATTTTAGGAAAAAATTAAGATTAAAATTTTTTGGGTCATTACATGTGTTAGTTGTTTCTTGGATGTTTGATTGATACTCCAGTCCCCTGTTTTTAGTGTCCCATATAGATTATCTAGGAACCATAGTGAATTGTAGTTTATAAAGGATGGCCTTATGCTCATGACACCATATGTATGGATATTGAGTTCCATATCACAGTTGGGATGGTTATACATGGATTTCTATGTCCTAGTTTGATACATGGACTGATAATCCGTGTTTGTTTTCTTATGACCAATTAGTTACGATGGACGAACATGGAGTACCTGATCCTAATTGGATAATTGGAGTAATCATCCTTATTTTCCATCTTGTGACCCCTATCATGTATGTAATGGGTACCTGGTATGATTCTCCATGGTATGAATAATTATGGAAATGATAAACGAATTCCACTTACTATATAAAACGGTCAATCATAGTGGTATATAACTGGTTAATAAATTTTTTAATTCAGAAATTTAATTATTTTCATCCTTATTTATTCATTACACACTTATTTACTAGCATACCCTATTCTTTTGACAATTTATTACTTTAGACAGTATTGGTGTTTCCTTGATGATTTATACTCACACATGTCTGGGTCTCCATGGTAGGTGGGTATCTAATAAAATGCTAATTGTATTTAGGTAAAGGTTTTGGACATGATTCTTATGGTAGTTTTATTCATGGTATGATGGGTTTTAGCATGGGATTTATAGACCTATATGGGACATGTGTCCATTCTGGGGATTTTTATATTATTGGGGTTAGAGATTTTTTTTATCGCTTCCAAACATGTAGAGAATAGATATAATTATTTTACCATGATTCCATTTTCTTATTATTGGAAAATTCCATATTTTTCCCATTTATTGTTCATGATAGGTATTTCATCGATTGATATTATTTATATTATGGATTTAATTTTTTAAGTTTGTTTAGACTTTATAGGGTTTTCTTTATATCCATGATTCTAGTTGATAGCCTCCGGCATACGTGGAGGTGCACCTGGGGTCATGTGGCACTACATCTCGGGGATCCATTTTTTTTCAATACCCGGGATACGAAGTTTAAATGTTGTATCAGAGGTGGTGTATTCTTCCATACAATTTGGTTATATTATAAAAGAGAGTATAATATTGTTAGGTCTTGGTAATGAGCTAGTGACTCGATTCCAAGATCCCCACACATGGGAAAATCCGAGTTTCTAGGGGTAGGTAATTGATATTATATTTATTTATTTTACCATTTATTGATATTTAAACATTGTCTATTGTACTTGAATGTGATGATATTAATTTATATGGTTTCACATATTGCACTAGTCTGGAAGGATAAATTGTGTGGGATTATCCATCATGCTCAACACATAAGACTGATATGTCATCTATATGTTGCATGTGATTTATAGTTTAATATGATTCATATTGTGTTAGTGTAATATCTATCTATGGTTTATGCATGTCGATGTTTCATTGAAATTAATATTTATTAAAATGTTTTGAAAGATTAAATTGAATAAATCTAGTATTGTTTAAATCATGGGTGAATGGAATGTTTTTAATGTTGAGTCCTGTAGTTTTAAAATTTTAATGATAATTAAAGGGTAATGAGTAATGATAGAACCATTAGGAAAAATTCTTTAGGTATCCATAATTTAGGATTATACCTTATGTATGTATGGTACAGGTAGTGAAGGTTCCCTAGTTTTGACATCTTAGGTTAAGGTCTTTGAGACCTTGATCGGTTTGAGTGTGATAGATAGTGAATTTTCACTTGTTGTGCCTTTGGATAGGTTGTGACCTTGAGGTTGTGAAATGTTTTATGTTAGAGTGGATATGGTTACCATTTTTTATTTGAGAACAAGAAATATTTTTTAAATCCAAGAGTGGGTATTTGGATCGTAGTGATGAATTATATGAGCATGTATCCCAGTTGTCAGACATGAGGTGACATGTCTCTTTGTTGTGTTAGATTTCTTGTGTTTCAAAAAAGGGGCCAGGGTGTGGGCCATGATTAGGGACCTATGAAAAGTTTTATGTCTATGGATTTATATAATTATGTGACATTACTCCATTTTAGGGTGTCAGTTCCTTAGGGATTTTGAGGGTGACATGTGAGACAGTTATTTTGAACTGTGAACTCTTTTAAGTGCGCAAGGCACAAGATGATGTTTTTAGGTTTTTGGTTTTTTAATGTGACTTAGGTTGTAACCACGAGATAGTGGTTCGAACAATAGATGATAACTAGGTTAAAGGCTACCCTATTTTGGAAGGAGTTTTGGAATATGAATCATACGTATATTCATTAGAGGTGGAGTCTATTCAGGGTTGATTCCCTTTAGATTATTTGAAGATAAGAGTAATGTAATGGTTTTTTTATAAAGGATTCACCTTGATTTATTATTGTTTTAATTCTAGATAGTTTTTAAAGGTGAGGGATCATTTTTGATTTTGACACTGATGTGATGATGTTGATCCTTGTGGGGATCGATGTATATTCTAGATAGATGTTTTGATATGAAACTAACACTCATTGGGAATGATGGTTATATGGTTAACATGGGTGAATGGTTGGGTTGTTGGATAAAAATGTCATGAATTATTTGAGTTTTATGAGGATGATGGTCCATACACCATTATTAGTTTTTGGTATGGGAATTTGGTTCTAAGTCAATTGATTTATAAATCACGGGATCTAGAGTCCGATTAAGTGAAGGATCGTCGGGATGCATGTAACCTATGGTTATGGTAAGGGTCAAATTTTTAGAATGTTATAGAAATGTGTGACACTATATTGGATGTGTGAACAATTGTGTTTGGAGTAAGAACATGTCACTTTCTATGAAATTAAAGTGGTAAAAATGGTTATGAGTGAGAATTTTTGGGTTTTAATTTTTTGTGATGGTATTCGTTAATTATATCATAGTGAACCCTCTAATTAAATAAGATAATTACCAATAACATGACATCATCTTGAGTAAACTGAGAGACTTTTAGTCATATTATGGGATAAAAAAGGCTTTCCTCATGTTAAATAAAAGTCTTTCTTAGAAATTTTCCCATTAGAGAATGGTAACTGATTATATGTGGTGGGAGGAGTTCCACCAGTTGTCTCTGACTGAGATTCATGTGTTGGTTTAAAGGAAAAAGACTTTAATGGGTTCCATTATATGGCCTTGAAAACTCATTGGACCCTACATTTATGGGAGCATGAGTTGTGGTGGATGGATTTACTAGAGGAAAGTGGTGGAAATGACACTCTTATGCTTAGAGTGACGTGTTATTCATGAGAGTATGAACCTCATGTTGGTGGGATTGAAGGTGTGTAGGGGGAGAAGGAAATTCAGATGTGGTGGTGATGAGCCTGTGAGGTAAATGTTTAGACTCATTAGGATGTTTATATGTGCCTTGTATGTTGTGGAAGATCAATATGATAATTTCCTTTGTGCTCAAGGAAACTCTAAATGAATTCTGAGAGTTTGGGTCGGAGATAAGACAATAGGTGTTAAAGATCCTGATTATGGTTTGGGGAGTAGAAGATGGTCTGATGGTATAAATTCATGAGATATTGGGGATAAATGCTTATTGGTGAGTTTTGATGATGGGATACTTCTTTAAGGGAAAAAGTCATCATGCTCAAGTAAAGTGGTAGTGAACAGATAGTCGGAGTTGGTTGTTTCAAGGAGATTAATTTAGGAAATATTCTACATGGAATGGTAAAAAAGGTACAAATGTGTTTTTTAGATACCCCCTTTAAGATGAATCTTGGTTTTATAATTAAATTTCAGGAATGGAAGTTATCTTTGAGGAAAATAAATTTTTTCTTTTTTTTCATTAATGGATTGTGAATGTGCATCAATTCCGGGTGGTATTGATGGTGAAGATAAAGGCTAATTATGGATAGTGTTCATAGAGATTTTTGGGAGGTATTTGTTGTTAAATTAATCAACGATATTATAGAATATTGAGTTGAGGTTCAAGTGGTATTTTTTGATTGTTGGGGTTCTAAACATGGAATTGTTATCGATGTAATATAATGTCTATGCTCGAGATCACTATAGGATGAGAGTATTCAATATATGAGGTGATCAATGTTACATGATGATTGGGTTTCGGTAAAATCCCACTTGGTTTTTTCATTTTTACAATTGGAATTGGATTGGGTTTTGACTAGTTTGGTTTTTAGATGAATTTTTCACTTAGGTTATGTTATTGGTGTTTGAAAATGGAGAATGTCTATTGGTTCATGATTTGTGGACTCATATTGGTTGAGGATTGTGGTTGGTTAATATTATGTATCTATAGTTTGTGTCGGGTATTTTGTGATAAGATTCAGGTATAGGATTGGGCTAATAGTGTGCTAATTTGATCATCCATGGTGGAATGCTTCTATGTGTGATGTTTTCATCATTCACAAATTAGTCAATGATACCTTTTATTCCTTTGGTATTTCTTATCTTTGATGTTGGTTTGAGGATGATGAATCATTTGAGGAGCATTAGGTTCATGTTTTAGATTTTAGATGAAATATTCTTCGATGTAGGACTATTTCATGGTTTGAGTATTGCATCGATATAGACATAGTTAGGAGGAGACTTGGTAGGGAGAAGTTGGTAGGTGGGCCTGGTGGCCAAAACATTTTTCATGGAGACTTTATGATTTTTCGGAATCTAGTTCTAGAATGATCTATTTTTTTACGGGGAGATTTTAGTATACCAATGATGAGATAGAGTAAATCGTTGTTTAATGTTTGGGTTATAGAGTGTTTTCCTAGGATTATGGAAAATCTCAAAGATGTCCCAAGGGTTTAGGATTGAAAATTGTGTAAAAGAGGCTGAACTATGAAAGTAGCATAGTCGGATCATAGTTATTTAAACCATGATGAATTACCATGTGGGGTGGGGGTGTCGTATACATAGTCGAGGAAACATACCTCTCTTGGTTATAAACCTGTATGGTCCTTCTAGAAACCCATGTTGTCATGTATCTATTGGAAAAAGGCAGTTAAATGAATGATACATAGATTTTCCAAACCATGTTGGTGGCCATCCAGGATGTGCAGACTAGCCCTCCTCTTATAAATATGGAGGCATGCAATTTTTATACTGTTTCGATAACCATGTCTTCAAACTGTGCAACTTTAAAAAAAAGTAAAAAGAATTTTTTTTATCTTTATATTCATCGAATATCCCATAATGGTTTCTTAGTTTTTACCCTATATCAAATGGTGAGAAATTAGGTTCACATATAATTTAGGGGATGATTCTCCATTGTTTCGTATCCATTGAATGTGTCATTGGGTTTTAATTGAAGGTCCATGTAAATAATAGACTATGTATTGTTACATATTCAGTATGTGTGTTACTGTGTTATTCCATAATATTATAAAGATCTAAACCATTATTTTAAATTGTTTCTTATCATGGGGTTTGAGTCTATTTTATCATGAATTAAGGGTCATTGCTGGATGAATATTTTCTTATGAGAATGAGGTAGGTGGTCTATAAAATGTTTCACAAAATATTGAATATTAAAAATCTGTATATATCTTTTTCAGGTTTATTCTGGGATGTGTTTTTATTTCATTGGCTATGGAATGTATTTTTGGCATTAAATTGAGGTGTGAGGCCCTGCAAAGACCTTGTTGGGTATGAGGATGATTTGAGACTAGATCTAAGGATAACAATGGGGTATTCTAAACCAATGTAAATAGAAAAAAAAATTAGTTAACAATAGAATGGGATAATTATGAAAGTTAATAGGTTTTACTTTTTAATTGGTATGTAGGAATGGTTAAGGGTATAATTGAAATTATCATAATCTATCTTTTGCGAAATGACAATGTGGATTTTAAATATTTGAAATGGTTTTATTTTTATTTTGATCCAGTTGTGGTTATTTGTTAATGGAAGTAAGGTTTTTAAGTGAATTATGTTATATGATGTGGTGATGACCTCGAGGAATTTTAATGGTAGTTCTTAAACTGAATTCAAATGGTGATTTGAAATTAGTGTGTGTAGTGACCACATTGATGGAAATTGTTTGGTAATACATTTAAGACTTTGACAAAAAATGAGGATCATGGATCTTATTTGTATTGAAAGAGGAAGACCCATGTTTTGAGGGTGGCTTCTAAATAATTATAATTATTTCAGGTTGACATTTTATGACATGATATAACCTGGTGGGTTTTTATTGATCCATGTGTTGATTTAAAAATTCGTTTGGACCACGAAAAATGTATTTATAAATAATGGAAATGGAATTAGTTAAAGGGGGAATCATTTAAAGATAAGTGGGTTTTAATGAAAATTTCACTAACATGTTGTATGGGTAAAATATGACTAAAATAAAATATAAATTTGGGTTATATGTGTTGAAAGTAATGGACCATATAAATGATTGATAATGGAATGGTTGTGGATGGTTTTTCATAATGTGAAGAATCCCATTTGGATACATGGACTGATACTCTATGTTTTTGGACTTCTGGATAATGGTGTTTATATATTGGAATAATGCTCTACTCATTGGTTTTGGGTGGTCCAGACTGATTCTTTGGGAACCCTAGTGCATCATTGGTATCATAGGATTGGATGAAACTCATTAATATAATGGTATGAATATTAAATTCCATATCAATTTTGGGATGGAGTGATATGGAATTCCAAGTTCTAGTTGGTCACATGAAATGAGTATCCTTATTTTCCAACCTATGACATAGTGGTTGGGATGGTTGGATGTGGCGATTCAGATCCGAATTGAAATATAGATGGATACCCCTTGTTTACTGACATATGACCCCTATTATTAATGAAATTTTTACAATGAATTATTCTCCATGGAACAAATAATTATGTAAATGATAAATGAAACCCCCATTTGAATTAAAAGGGTTAATAAGTCTTGTATATGTCTACTTAATAAAAGATTAAATGGGAAAAATGTTTCATTTTATTATTAATTTTTCATTACACCCATGTTTTTCTTCATATACTATTGTTTAGAGTGGTTATTGCTTTTGAAACCATTGGTGGTTGCTGCTGGAGTTGTAATCAAACCCTGATTGTGAAGTCATTTTAATTGTGTTCCTAAGAAGATGATAATTGTTTTTAGGTGTATATTTATGACATGATCATTGTGTTATTTTATTCATGGGATGATGTGTTGGAGCATGGGATGGATGGCTTGAGATGGGAATTGAGACTATGTTTAAGAACCTTTTATACTTTGGGTATTGTAGATTTTATTTTTTGGACTTTCGGAGGTGTACACTATACATATCATTGTTTTACAATGTTTCCCTTTGGATAATGATGTAAATTCTTGTATTTGTTCCATTTTTTGTTCAAATTAGTTGTTTGATCTACTGATATTACTTTTATTATGTATTTACTCTGATCACGAGGTATACTATCCCCATGGTTTAATTTAGACCTGTGTTGCTAGTCGGTGTCCTCTAATGTATGGGGTTATATGCCTGAGGTCTTGTGGTTTTCCAGTTCTGGGCACTTGTCTTAGTTGAATCTAGGTTGGGACATTACACTAGGTGGTTTTTCATGTTTTGTAAAATATTGTCTCTATGATACAAGATCTTCATCCACAAGTCATCATATTAAATATCTTTTTTCCAATGTTTCTAGCTAAAGATTCAGTACGTGTGAGGCTTTTGATACGTACTCCCTCAAGAGGGATACAAGAAACACATCATTTACTATAAAAGGATTAGGTGGGTGTCCTATTTGATTGTCCACCACACTTACTTGATTAAAAATCTCAATGTGGATTATGTATCTAGGTATAATATTTCTATTATTTATAAACCTCATTAGTTTATTCCCATGTTATATATAAGGGAACAATTTATCAATGAGTTCAAACTCTAGGTTTCATCGATGAATTTATTTTATCTTTTCTTTTGATATTATTTTTATTTTATATGACATTTAATGGTTTGATCCTTCTCTATCATTTATTTTACAATATTATGACCCTTCTGAATCCTCTCTTGAAATTTATCCCAACAATTCATATTCCAAAACCTCTTCCAATAAATACTTGTATAAAGTTCTATTTGAATGGTAAAATTGAAATCACTTCTATATAAGAAATCTAATAGGATAAGGTTATTTTAATAACATCCATGGAAATACATTTAACATTATTCTACCACATCCTCCAATGTTTTAATAGTACATTCAGTTTACTGTCCTTTTAACAGCGATAAGCTGTGATGAAACATAGATATGTATCTAATACGAGATGATGGTTTGTCTAAACCCTCAAAGAAAACCACAAAACATGATTAGTTATAATATATTGTGTAAATCCATGAAGTCTTACCCCTTAAAAAACGTTTATCATGGAAATTTGATCAAGAGATATATATTACAAGATTGAAATTAAATTTCATGAAATGGTAAGGTGATGGACTACCACCCATATTATTTTATCCCTTTATGGGTAATAGGGAGTCCTATGAAAAAAAATCCATTTTTGTACTTTTTCGATTTCCATACAAGTATCATAAATGTTCAGATCATAAACATATCTTATATATATTATAATTTATTTTTTTCATACCACGAATTAAGTTAAAAACTATATAATTTTGATCTTCAATTTTATCACACTACACATTCTAATTCTAGTCTCTATACAACATAGTGATTTTCGGTTGAAAAATTAAGGATAAACTATGTGAATCATTAATAGGTTACCTATTATATTCCAGTTTTGATGGGATACATATCCAGGTTATAAAGTATATAACCCCATCTTTAGAAAAGTTGAGCTTTATAATTTTTTTAACAAATTGTTTATCAAAAAATCATCATTCAAGGCCTCCTTTATCATCACAAGAATGGTTATTTCAATAGTTATTTGAAAAAGGTATGATGAAGAACCATTAATTACTCTAATATATATGATTTCGATGCCAAATAAGATGGAATCCCTTCCATTCCTAATCATGTATTGAGCTTTGATATCCTTTCAACTTAGAGAGAAATTTTCATGTAGTTTGACTTCTAAGGATAAAAATTAATTCAATAATCATAATCCTTGATTATAATTAACCACCCTTGTTATCACATATTGGTCTCATTTTATGTAGATAAATAATTGTGGCTTTTATGATATATATATATATGTCATAATTTTATTTTTATATGTAATTATTCCAAATCATCAATGAGAATATCACTATAGCCAATTCTGGATTTTGTGTTGGATATTTCTTATTATAGATCTTTAGTTGGTAGGAGGATTGTGATATTTCAGGAGTACGCAACCCAAACCCTTTGGGATGTATCATTTCATATCCCAAATTAATCCCCATTGGTGTTTAATGTTTTTATAGGTGTAGAGATTACTCTCTTATTCAACACTTTAAAAAACATTCTCATTCATTAGTCCATGAGGCCCTGAATCCCATTTAACTACTCTTCATTTTTGTGATTGAAAAATCATGATATGTTTCTCAAATAGTAGGAGGACCAAAAATTTCTTTCACTAAAAACATCACCATATTCCCTCATAATTTGAATGTGATCAAGGATGTTATTTTGTTTGATATCAATCATTTTTATGAGATATTATTTATCAGGAGGTAACAATGCAAGTTCTTGAGATAAAAATGCTAAGGGGGATATATCCTCCTTGTGGACTTGTATAGAATTAATGGACAATAAAAGATATAGAGGGTGATTTTCTTCTCTCGATAATTTTTTCGGCTCTATATATGGAAATAATTGAAAACACTTAATTGAATCAAATTTTTTACTTAATCAGGTTTCATAAGGTTTGATGATAATTTGATCCCACAGTTATGAATAATGGTGGTCTTATATAATTTGGATGTGATAATTTTACCACCTACCATTTTCACTGATAGTTCTACTTCAATGATTCATGGTGGTGTTAAGATTATTATCCTAAAATTGTATGACAAGAATGAATACAAACAAAATCACTATGTTTATTCCCTATCATTGAATGAGTAAATTTAATACCTTTGAACTATTCATTATCAAGATACACCTCAACTTTTGTGATTGCATATTCAATCCATTACTTCCCTATAGTTTATTCTCTTTGATTGTATTAAATAATCCATGACTAGCTGGATTTTATTGAATAGTTACACTGTTTCAATAAATTAAAACTTGATACTAATAGATAAGAGTTCACTAGATAATTACATTCTTCCATCACATTAGTGGGGTTTTCATGTTGATAATCACTAGCTAGGTTCCCTTCCTTCCTGCACCTAAAATATTTCATCACCCCTTGTTAAATTTCAAGGATGGTTCTTCCCACCCATTTTACAAGTGGTATATTGGTAGTTATTTCCATGTTAATATTTATACTTCTTACCAATATAATGAGAAACTATTTTATTCTTATTACCCTTATTAAAATCAGGATATTATTTTATCTTCATTTTGAGTTTTAGGGCACATCCGACAATATCATTATAGCTGTCAATGTCTTGAAAGAATAAGGCATTTTGTAGACATCAATTCATCCTAAAAAAAGAAGTGGTAAAAATATATTTCAGGGGAAATACATAGTCAGTGGTTTAACATACATGCCTTGGTATGTTATCCACATATACCCCAATGGATTCAACGTTTATATTATTGGGTATTATATATTCACTCTCAATTTTCAGTTAGAGTGTGTAAGGTATTTTTTGTGAAATTATATTCTAATATTATATTCTACTCAATCTATTTTATATCCTCCATGAGATAATTTTTTTTCCAAAATTCATCATTGATCAACTTGTCCTTCTATATTTTAAATAGCTAGCCTATACTGATCTTTCTTGGTGCATTGAATTATGGTGGAGAACTTTTCAAGGGAGCTTACCAATTACTCAATGATTTAGTGGTATGTAGATCCATTGTACGTTATAGCCTTTTATTTAATTGAGGTCACAATAAAACATTTCTGCAACATTGGGGATTGGGGATTCCTCTTATATCCGGGTTTAGTTCAAAACATGGATTTATTGAGAAATTAATGTCATTAATTTAATGAATTATGCTCTCATTAGGTTGACCCACATTGATATATAGTTGAAACATCAATGATACTGTGAGAAAATAGAGTTCCTCTTCCCTAACATTTTACATCATTTTATTATGATATTCTCACTCAATCTACGAATTATCCATTTTCTAAAAGAGATCAAAAACACAGTTACAATGTATTTTTCATTAGATAATGACATTTGGCTGAGCATGTTGAACTAGCAGTTTTTGAATGATAAATAATGAAAAATTATATGGTGCTAATCGTCACCCAGGTGGACAACAATTTTTAATTTTGATTCTTACAGGGATAAAAAACTATCCTTATTTATAATTTTTAGGCTTAAGAATGGAGTCATTCCTTGAGGATGAGTGTTGGGATACAACAGAAGGTTGATGTCTCCAAGAAAAAATAGAAAATTTATTTTTGTTTGGTTCATTAAAACATTTCACAATGGTTATTCATGTTTGTTTAACTTTTAGGTGATGTTCATGCAGGGTTTACGTAGACATGAATTAGGGTGATCACGAAGATTGGATGAATCAAAAATACATGGGAAGCTAGCATGTTATATGATTTTATATTTTACAAAGATGAATGGATTATTATAAATGAATATTCTCGTCAATGATGTTTGAGAGTCTACTTTGAATGTTTAAATAGACAAAAACAAAATGAATAAAAAGGAATAGTATAGAGATATCCAAAAATATTGATGATCGATTATTTTAAAATTGTTAATTTTTTTACTGATTGTGAAATTGAAGAATAATTAAATTATAGAAACTATAGTGAAGGATTATGAGATTTGTTATTTTTTATTAAATAGTTTTTTATTATATGATATTGGTGGCTACATCAGGAAGAGTAATGACTAACATATGTGATCTCCATTATTGGAGGATTTGTTCATCCAAATATATAAAGTACTCCATGTAGTACTAGAAAAATTATACATGAACGCTATTTCTATAACGTGTACTTAATGAAGAGGGAGAGAGAGACCTATGATATATAAAGACAACAGTTTAAGTGGGGGACATGTTCCATACATCGATATTAGGAATCTTAAAGAAATATATACCCATAGAACATTATCATATCACTATCAGAAATAGAGAGTGAAGAAATAAATTTTAAATTTAGTTCAAGAGAAAATATGTAATTGCAGTGATCTCATATAAAATAAAATAAATAATTGGGTCTTGGGGAATAAAAAGTATTATAACTATTAAATATATGACTATGAATAAAAAAATTGATTAATGGAAAATTCATATTAGTTAATTATCATAATTGGGTAGAAATTATTGATCATTTTCAGTGGAATACACATGAAAAACACTCCCCAATTAGGAGTCATGTTTATCTAGTCTGAAAAAGATTATATTTAATATTAGAGTTTATATATCATGAATCAAATTTTCATGTCTTTTGATTGAACCTTGGATATTTACTGTAAAGACCCATAATTTACTTGGATTTTTTTTTCTTAAATACATGGGAATTTTACGAGTCCATAGTTTCTGACTAGGATTGATTCCGAGACCCGGTGAGCCTGGAATTAATTTCTGATGTTTTTTTCAGGTACGTTCAGCAAATATAAGAGAAGGATTTTATATATTTTGAACTAGTGCTCGGAACTGATATCTTAGGGCACCGTTTAAATCACAACGTTGTTGATTTCATAGTAATACCTTCACTGCAATTGCGTTCTAATGAGAATGGGACTTAGTTTTTGGGATTTTTAATTAAATTGAATAAAAATAAAGTGTTAAATTTATTATTTTTATTTGGGGTGGTTAAAACTTCCAAGAGGAGATTAGGGGTAGGGGCCACCACAACAGAACCTCCCATGAGAGGTTATGGTGGTGGGGCCCACCTGATCATAACCTCCCTTGGGAGGATATTATTTAGTGGAGTCCACACGAGCTTCTTAACCCCTTTTAACTCCCCATTAATTAATTATAACTCCTCACCTCCCCTAAAATTTGAATTTGAACCATTCTATTCCATTAATTAAATGAGTTGTCTCATTTAATTAAACACAAGTATTTGTGTTATTGTTCCATAAAAATAATAGATAACTTCCTCTATTATTTTTTTGCTTGGCATTCTTTTGGTGGAACCTTTGGGAGAAGAATAAGAACTTGGAAGAAATTGGAGGAACAAATTTTCCCAATGAAGAACGTCTCTTCCACCAAAAAAGAAGGACAAACATCTTTGCCTCTTCATCCAGGGAATGAAGGGGAAGCACCGCCACCCATGAAGAACACCGACGACGTCATATTCTACTCGTCTTCCCCAAACTCTTCCTCTTCTGACGATGATGAAACAATGCCGCCTTACCGCGACATCGTGAACGATCATCGTCAAGCGAGGTAGGGGTTTGATTTGAATTTTATTTTTGTTCTTTATCTTTCAAATTATGGTTGAGATATGTGGTTTTATATCAATGTAATGTGGAGGGATTAGACCGTACAAACACAGCCCGACCCCCCTCCCCCCCTTGGTTGTTCTCGTTTGTTGACGATGGAGGCGTAGAAACATGACCAGCGTCAGACCGGCCGTGAAGAAACTGGCGGCGCAAGGAATTTGGGTCGCCAAGAGGGTGGGGCACCGTCGTGCCGCACAGAAGTAGAGCTGCAGCCATGATGGGCCATGGCGGAGGCGCACATAGGCTAGCAGAGGGCCGCGTCCAGGGCGGGCCGCGGTGGAGGCGCGACGCGCCGGCGCGCCGCGCTAGTGGAATGGAGCGGTTGGCCGCTCTGGCCAGCCGGGAGGAGCGAGACCCCATCAGGTCCCACGTGTGCTGGACCAGCGCCACCTGGATCCGGTTTCGGTTCCACCTGAACAGTTCAACCGTTCAGGTGCCAGGGGGGCATGCGCCTCCCCCCTGGGCACGGCTAGGGCAGGCCGGCGGGCCGCCCTTCAGCTGGGCCGCCTGTTGGGTCTGGCCGCCCCTTCGGGGTGGTCCGCTTCCTCGGAATGGGTCAGACCCGCAGACCGGTTCAGCCGGACAAGGTCGGACTGGACCCAAACCCGCTTTAGCCTCTTTACACCTATTCACCCATATCTTGGGCTACAGGTGTCCGATCGACGAACCGTCTGCGACAACGGTAATATTTGATCAAAACAGTTAATTTCGAATATTCCACATGATATTTGGACACATTTAGAGTATTTTTAGGTTGGTTTGAATCTAAAAACCAACTGGGCCCCTGGGACAAAAATACCAATAACTCACAGATCGGGCGTCCGATTGACGCGTCGTCTGATGCGTTGAGACCCCTATGACAAGGCGGATCATTGTGATACATCTAAATGAAACTTTTTAACAGTTGGAGTATCAACCAGTAGCTATTGGAGCGGACCCTCCCAGAGACAGGCATACTGAGTTCAGAGACCTAGTAGCTAGATGAGACCTAACGACTGCTGACCTTTTGACTCTGAGGGTTTCGACTAGCCCTGTGGGAAGTGCCTCTGTATGACGTGGTAGGCCCACAGTGGGGAGCGCCTCTATTTGATCATGGTAGAACCATTTTACTCAACATGTGGTGCACCTCAGCATGCTACGAGGGGAGCTCCTTTGTGTGAGCGCGGATGACCCTTGTTGGGGAGCGCCTCTCTGTGATGCAGTAGACACACGATACTCGATAGGAGGAGTACCTTAGCAGTCCAAGGATAGTGGGAAGCTCCCGTGTGGGACGTGGCAGGCCGATAGTAGACGATATAGGAGGAGTACACCATTAGTGGAGGTTTCGACAGTGTGACTGGGGTTGTAACATGATACTACCCCCTAGAATGAAATCCTGGTTTGAGCTGAGTCAATGAATATCATGTTATCCTCATGATTGAGATGGGTTTCTAGATAACATAGTTATATGTATGTGAATATACCTATGCAATGGTTATCCGTTTATTTCGTACTTTTGTTTTATCTTTGTTGGATTTAGTGAGACCTTGAGGGTATTGAGGTCCCTACTGAGTGTCATTATACTCATCGTTGCACGAGATTTTCCCACACCTTGTTGTGTTGGTTGTAGATGATGAACAACGCTGACTGAGAGAGATTAGAAGGTCTGGATGGTACCTGGAGGTGGGCCACATGGCAAGACGGTACACTGAGTGGACGGACTAACGTGGTGTGATGTGGACAACATCTGTACCTACCCTTCAGGTAGGAACCCCGGAGGATAAACCAGTAGCTGCTCTTCTTATTGTTTCAGTTGTACTTGTACTTTTTAGATGTACTGTACATTAAGATTGGGCTAGTATTTCCGGACCCCTTTACTTTCAACACACTTTTTGGTATACAGTTTTACTTAGTGTTTTACTCTTAGTTGCATACTCTGTTGTGTTTTTTTTACCATTATAGAAGAAATTCCATCCCAGCTTAGGGATTCACCCCTTTGGTTCTAGTCACTAGCCCCTGGCCTATGGAAGGCGGGCTTGGGGTAGTCACAACATGGGCCCCAAGGACGGGTCGTGACAAATTAGTATCTGAGGAGTCGACTCTACCAAATAACGTAGGAATCTGATCATTATTTTCTGTAAGCAATAGTGTTAAGAGTACTAAGTGTGGTTTTCAGTTCAGGGAGTCCATTATTGGTGAGGCGAACGATGTATCCATACACCAGGGCCCTGAATACCGATTTCTGACATAGTGCACAGAAACATTGATTGTGTGCGTGTATTTAAAAGTTTTCTTAAATCAGCTAAACCAGGCTAGCTCACCTGGTATAAATCTTTTAACCATGTGACGTCTATTTCTTTCAGGATGCCTCCCTGTGGACAAATAGTTAGATCCCCTAGAGTTGTACGTACTGATAGCACACTGAGAGGTGAGGCCTTGGTTCAGGGCCCTTTACTAGAGGAGGCACCAGCCGTACCACCTTCTGTTGGGTCACCAATTTCACCAGCCTTAGCAGCAGATGATGCACACCGCTTTAGCACATTTCATGAGTTCTAGCGCCAGAGGCCACCCAGGTTCTGGGGAGAGACGGATCCACAGGAGGATGAGGATTGGCTGGAGGCTGTGGTGAGAGACTTCAAGATAGTAGGGACACTAGCAGACCTCATGGTGATCCTTGCAGGGAGTCTCCTTCAGGAAGCAACAGGAAGATGGTGGAGCCTGATGCTTCAGGTCCATGACGAGGCGACATTACTCTCGACAGACTACAAGAGCCTGTTCTAGGCAGAGTTTGTTCCAGCCACCCTTCGTGCAGTGTAGATACATGAGCTAATTCATCTGCAGTAGGACAACATGACAGTAGCACAATACTTAGTGAGGTTCACGAACCTCTCGCACTACTCCACAGATATGGTGCGAGACCCATTATTTAGGGCCCGGACCTTCGAGAAGGTGCTCGGGTGAGATATCAGAGCCTTTATGATCTCCCTCAGCATCCCGACGTAGGATGGGGTGTTAGAGAGAGCCCTCCTAGTGGAGAGTTTCTTTTTTGAGAAGTCTCCGGCAGCGAGACCCACTACTAGTCGACATGCAGTGGAGTCTCTTGCAGCTGGCAGTAGATAGATGACATAGAGGTTCAAGAGGACCAGATCCATGGGTGGATGAGCTCGTGACTCAGGATCTGTTATACAGGGCACCCGGGGGAGTGACTTACCTACCAGGAGTAGGCAGTGCTACTCATGCGGTGGGCAGCGTGACAGGGCTTGTGATGATATGACCCGCCTTTTAGATGATCAGTAGATAGTCGAGGGACCTATCAGGAAGAGGCAGAGGTTTGATCGAGGTAGTCCGTATGGTGCAGGCGAACATGGTAGAGGCGCTGGTTGAGCAGCTGGCAGTGGACGACGTTTTTAGTTAATACCACCACCACCACCATAAGGTCCACCCCGACCGAAGGGAGTGGGTGGACAGGGGAGAGCTCAGGTTTAGGCAGCTGAGGCCTATGACCATGGTGCTCCGGAGATGATTCGAGGTACGATCTGTGTCTACTCCACCTTAGTTGCAGTTCTTACAGACACAGGTTCCAGTCATTTATTAATTTCCACTGCCCTTGTTCGAAGCTCGGATATTCTAACGGAGCCGTTGGATCGATCCTTATGGCTAGAGACTTCTAAGGGAGTAGAATCGACGATTACACACTCATGCCTGAAGTGTGTGATTAATCTAGGCGGTGATATCTTTGGCTAGGATCTCTTCATAGTGGCGTCGAGGACTTACGACGTCATCTTGGTTATGGATTGGTTTTTTACATTCCATTCTCCGATTTACTGTATTAGGTGAAAAAGGTGGTGTGTCCGCACGAATGGGACCATGTTTACCCTCACCGGTGAGAGGGGAACCTTTTCAGCATAGGATGGACTTACTTGGAGGAGGTTGCACCCGATCACTCATCAGTTGGACTACCTTTCCTTCGGAGCAGTTTATGTGGATAGTCTGACTTATCCTGTAGTGGTAGACCACTATGTGGATGTTTTCCCTAAAGATGTTCCAGGACTACCTCCTCACAGATAGGTGGACTTCTACATTTACCTGTACCTCAGGATGACACCAATATCTACTCCAGCATATCGGATGGCTCATGCCGAGCTTTGTGAGCTGCGGGTACAACTGGAGGACTTGCAGTGAAGGGATTCATCCAACCCAGTGTTTCTCCCTGGGCATCCCCGATTCTATTCTCCATGAATGTAAACGAGATCTTGAGACTCTGGGTTGACTATCTTTTCCTGAACCAGGTTATCGTGAAGAACAAGTACCCACTGTCGAGGATTGACGACCTCTTTCATCAGATCAAGGAATCACAGTGGTTCTCAAAGATAGACCTCAGATCAAGCTATCACCTTCTCAGAGTTTGAGATGAGGATGTATAGAAGACGGCATTTTTGTGTCGTTATAGACACTTTGAGTTCTTTTTTATGCCCTTCAAAGTAACCAATTATACAGTTGTGTTCATATGTCTCATGAACATGATCTTCCAGCCTTAACTCGATTGATTTGTCATGGTCTTCATCGACGACATTCTGATTTACTCGACTACTGAGGAGGAGCATGCCTACCATTTGCAGGCAGTACTAGACACACTCAGAGAGCACCATATTTATGGTAATCTCTCAAAGTTCCATTTTTGGATTCTAGAGGTTCACTTATTACAACACGTCATCTCAGAGGTAGGATTTGTAGTAGATCCAGTGATGATTGAGGCGGTACTTGCCTGGGAGCCATGCATGAGTGTGACATAGGTACGATGTTTCCCTGGTTTGGCTAGATACTACCGGATATTTGTTCCAAACTTCTCCAGAGTTTAATCACCACTATCAGCCTTGAAGAAGAAGGGGAAACCAATCGTGTGGTCGAAGAGATGCTGACACTACTTTCAAGAGCTGAGGTAGAGGCTGACTAGTGCCCCATTTTGAGGCTTCAAAAGGAGGGTGTAGGGTATGTAGTTTACTGTGATTCGTCCGGGACCAGACATGGGTGTGTCCTGATGTAGGAGCGAGCAGTGATCGCATATGGTTCTCGGCAGTTGCGACAACAGAAGCAAAACTACGCAAAACATGACCTGAAGTTAGTAGCAGTGGTCTTCTCCTTGAAAATGTGGTCGCACTATTTGATGGGTGAGCGTTTCACAGTCTACTCTGATCACAAGAGTCTTAGGTATATCTTCTCTCAAAAGGACCTACATCTGAGATAACATCATTGTCTTGAGTTCTTCCACGACTATGACTTCGAGATAGTCTATACACCTAGGAAGGGAAAATTTGTAGTGGATGCTCTCAGTAGGAGATCAGGACTTTAACTTCTAGGAGAGGCGACAAACTTACAGATATCCTTCACTGATAGGGATGGATCAGCCTATCTATAGTCTCTTATAGTCACTCCTCCACTTCTTTAGTGAGTCAGGGAGGTTCACTATTGGGACACTGACTGTGAGACACGACATGCTTAGATATCCACAGGGCAAGCACCTCATTGATTTTATGAAGCTGGGGATCACATCATCCTCTTCAGAGGACATACCATGGTACCAGTAGCACTTCAGGAGGAATTGTTGAGAGATTTCCACACATATCCTATTTAGGTACATCTAGGAGTGGAGAAGATGTACCAGGACCTTTGACGACAGTACTGGTGCCTAGGTATGAAGAAGGCAGAAGCTGAGTTTGTCTCATGATGCCTCACTTGTCAGCAAGTGAAGGCAGAGCACCAGGTACCACCAGGATTGGTATAACCCTTAGAGGTCCTAGAGAGGAAGTGGAATATTATATCTACGGACTTCGTGACGGGTCTTCCACATACATCCAAGAGTCATGATTAGATATGGGTGATCATTGACTGACCCACCAAGTCAGCCCACTTCCAACCGATTAAAGATCAGGGCTCAGTAGAGAGCTTGGGATGCCTCTATGTGCATGAGATTACACGTTTTCATGGAGTAACTTCTTCTATTATCTCTGAACATGACACACGGTTTACTTCCTGGCTATGTAAGGGGTTTCATGAGGCTTTCGGGACACAACTACGTCAGTGCACCACGTTCCATCCTCAGACGGATGACCAGACTGAGAGGACCATTCAGACTCTCAAGGACATGCTCTGTTCTTGTGTCCTCGACTTCGGTCGTAGCTGGGAGGACCACTTACCTTTTGTGGAGTTTTTCTAAAACAACATCTATCATTCCACCATCGTTATGGAACCTTTTGAGTCCTTGTATGGTCAACATTGCAGATCTCTACTATGTTGGACAGACCCATGACAATTAGCACTAGTGGGACCAGAGATGGTATGCGCTACCACGGAGAAGGTGAAGATCATCCAGGAGTTGATGAAGACTGCACAGAGTAGGAATAATTCGTATACTGATAGAATACGGAGACCTCTGGTGTTCGAGTATAGCAACCCCATCTTTATATGGGTCTCACCTTGATGAGGTCTACGAAGAATTGGCCGAGGCGGCAATTTATCTTCGCGATTCATCGGACCTTTCTAGGTCCTCAAGAGAGTAGGCGAGGTGTCTTAACGCCTATATCTTCCAAATCAGTTTCATCGGGTACACAACGTCTTCCACGTATCTCAGTTGAGGAGGTACGTGCACAACCCTTCCCACATTATCGACCATGGAGAGCTGGGCATCGATGATGGGGCGACTTTCACAGAGGTTCTAGTGGAGATTGAGGATCGATAGGAGTGGGTCCTGCGTGGATGTTCGATACCTCGGGTGTTATTTCACTCGCAGCACGAGAACCTCCAGGAGAGCACATGAAAGAGGGAGACTCAGATTCATGCTCAGTACCCCCATTTGTTCCCTTAGTTCGAGTTGTAGCTTATGGGGACATAAATCCCTGAGGTGGGGAGAATGTAAATACCTAGAATTTCTATGGAATTTTTTTTCTTATATACATTGGAATTTTATGAGTCCGCAGTTTCTGACGACGCTTGATTCTGAGGCTCGGCATGCTCAGAATCAATTTCTGATGTTTTGTTCGGGTACATTCAGTAAACATAGGAGCATAATTTTATATCTTTTGAAACGTTTCTCAGAACTGAAATCTGAGGGCACCATTGAACTCGCAGTGTCGGTGATAGATTAGTATGACCTTCACCGCAGTTGCCTTCTAGTGAAAATGGGAGTTAGTTTGGGGGGTTTTTAATTAAATTGAATAAAAATAAATTGATAAATTTTTTTAATTTGGGGTGGTTAAAACCTCCAAGAGGAGGTTAGTGGAGGGGGCCACCACACCATAACCTCCCATGAGAGGTTATGGTGGTGGGTCCCACCCACACATAACCTCACTAGGGAAGATACTATTCAGTGGGGCCCACCTAAGCTTCTTAACCCCTTTTAACTCCCCATTAATTAATTGGAACTCCTCAACTCCCCTAAATTTTGAATTTGAACCATTCCATTCAACTAATTAAAGGAGTTGTCTCATTTAATTACACACAAGTATTTGTGTTGTTGTGCCATAAAAATAATAGAGAACTTCCTCTATTATTTTTGTCTTGGCATTCTTTTGGTGGAACCTTTGGGAGAGGAGGATGAACTTGGAAGAATTTGGAGGAATTTGGAGGAATAAATTCTCCCAATGAAGAACGTCTCTTCCACCAACAAAGAACGATAGACACCTCTCCCACTTCAGCTAGGCCATGAAGTGTAAGCACCGTCGCCCAAGAAGAATGCCGATGATGTCATCTTCGACTCGTCTTCCCCGAACTATTTCACTTCCGATGTTGATGAAACGACGCCGCCTTCCCCTGACTTCATCAACGATCTTCGTCAAGTGAGGTAGGGGTTTGAGTTGAATATTATTTCCGTTCTTCGTCGTTCAAATTATGGTTGAGATATGACGATTGATATCTACGTAACGTGGAGGGCTCGGACCACACGAACACGGCCCGACCCTCCCCCATGATTTTTCTCATTTGATGACAATGGAGGCGGAGCAACGCGACTGGCATTAGAACGGCCATGAAGAAACTGGCGGCGCAAGGCCGTCGGGTTTCCAAGAGGACGCGACACCGTTAGGCCGCACGAAAGGAGAGCTGAGGCCATGATGGGTCTTGGAAAAGACACGCGGTGCCGTCACGCCACGCGGAGGCCAGCTGAGGGTCGTGACTTGGGCGGGCCACGACAGAGGGGCATGGAGGCATCACGCTATGCCGATGGAATGGAGCTGTTGGCCGCTCGGGCCATCCGGGAGGAGCGGGACCCTATCGGGTCCCACGTGTGTTGGACCGACGCAACCAGGGGCCGTTTTCGGTTCAACCCGAACGATTCAACGGTTTGGGTGCCAGGGGGTGCACCCCTTCCCCCTGGGTGCGACTTGGGCAGGCCACCGGGCCACCCTCGGGCCCGGAAATCTGTCGGCCTGGTCCACCCCCTTGGGCTGGGCGACTTCCTCGGACCAGGTCAGACCCACGGACCAGGTCGTTCTGATGGGGTCAGATTGAACCCGGACCCACTTTAGCCTGTTTACACATCTTCGCCCATATCTTGGGCTACGGGTGTCCGATTGATGAACCGTCTACGACGACATAAATATTAGAGCGAGACAGTTCCATTGGAATATCCCACTTGAGATTTGGACACAATTTTTGTATGATCGGGTTGGTTTGAACCTAAAAAACAACCAGGCTCCTAGGACATAAATGCCAATAACTCACAGACCGGGCGTCCGATGGACGTGCCGTCTATTTCATTAAGACCCCTATGATGAAGATGATCTTCGAAGTACTTCTACTTTAGACTTAGTGATTTTTGGAGTATCAAATAGTATCTCATGGAGCGGATCCTCTCGGAGATGAGTGTGCGGAGTTCGGAGACCTAGTAGCTGGCTAAGACCTGATGACTACTGACCTTTTGACTCGGAGTGTTTCGACTAGCCTAGTGGGAAACGCCTCTGTGTGACATGGATTTCCCATAGTATGGAGTGCCTCTTTGTGAGCACGACAGACCCACAATACTTGATACGTGGAGTACCTCGGTAGGCTGCGAGGGGGAGGGCCTTTGTGTGAGCGCGACATACCTCTAGTAGAGAGCGCCTCTGTGTGATGCAGCAGACCCATGGTGCTCGATAGGAGAAGTACCTCAGCAGTCCATGGATAGTGGGAAGTTACCCTGTGTGATGTGACAGGCCCACTATACTTGATAGAGGAGGATTACACCATTAACCAAAGTTCCGACAGTGTGACTGGGGTTGTTACTTGATAATACCCCCTAGAATGAAATCCTGGTTTGAGCTGAGTCAATGAAATTCGTGTTTTCCTCATGATTTAGATTTTTTTATATATTACATAGGTATATGTATGGGCCTATACCTAAGTAATGGTTATACATTTATTTCATGCATGTGGTTTATCCTTGTTGAATTTAGTGAGACCCTGAGGGTCTCAGGGTCCCTACTGAATATCGTAATATTCACCCCTGCACGGGCTTTGCCTGCACATCGTTGTGTTTGTTGGAGATGACGGACATCGCTGACTGAGAGAGAGTAGCAGGTCTGGATGGGACCCAGAGGTGGACCACTTGTAGATACGGTACACGGAGTGGACAGACTGACGTGGAGTGCTGTGGAAGCCATCTGTACCTACACATCAGGTAGGAATGCAAGAGGACGACCCTGTAGCTGCTCTACTTCATCATTCAATTGTACTTGTACTTTTCAGTTGTATTGTACTTTACTATTTGGCTTGTATTTCCGGCCCCCTTTACTTTCATCACACTTTTTGGTATACAGTTTTAATTAGTGATTTACTTTCAGTTGCGTACTCTGTTGTGTTTGTTTACTGTTATAGAGGCAACACTGTACTAGCTTAGGGATTCATGCATTTAGTGCTAGTCGCCAGCCCCTGGTCTATGGAAGGAGGGCTTGGGGTAATCATGGCACGAGCCCCGAGGACATGTCTTGACATTTATAGAGTATATTGTTTTTATAAATTTGATAAAGTAAACCCTTATGCATATAACTTGACTTCATCACTCACATGAAAATTGTGTGAGTTTAGAGAAGTGTCACTGTTCATAGGATTGGTAGTGTTCTCTTCCAAAATCCATTATGATACACCTTGATATAGTACTACATCCAATAAAAACGAACATTTTATTAGAGTGTTGCAATGGATAATTCTAAAAAGGTGAACCAAGTAAAATCCTAGTTCTATGATTGAATTAAATTCATATACCTTTTATCATTTGGGTTAAGGAAGAGTAATAATAATTGATTAAAAATGTTCCCACTAACATGAGAATAATATCTTTAAGGTACAAATGACTAAAATGATGAAAATTTTAAATTTACAAACACTAAGATTCACCCCCATGGTTTTATAGGTATTCATAGACCCAAAAAATTTATCTGAGACCAAATATTCAAACATAAACTTATAATATCAATTTGAACTGATAGGTTTATCTCATGTAATAAATTTTTAAACATAAATTTTTAGAGGAACTAATATTTATTATTTTTAGGTTGAATTTCAAATATTACTTCATTATTTTGTAGATTAGGTGATGGAGTATATTAAAAGGGAAGTGGATTGAATAAATTGCAGTGAGATGATTAGTGATGAATTTTAAAAAATAGATTATTTTTAATCTCTGTTCGATGATGATTACATGTAAACAACTCAATGTGATACTATAATCAAGATATTGAAGAATCTAAAGACCATTAATAGAAAATTAATGGTAATATATATTGTTGAAGGAACCACAACTGAATAAGATATAAAAAATAGTTTTTAATATAAACCCATGGATAATTTTGATGAAGGGTTATTTCTGAAAAAAAAAATGAATAACAAGAATTAAAATAAAAAGAAGTCTCCAAAAGATATTGAATCTCAAATAATGTTGAATGTTTCTAATTTTATTGCTAAAACATTTCTATAATAAATATTAAAATATTTAATTCTAGAAACCCACATGGAATATGTAGTGGATAAGTCTTCCATGGAAGAAGCAGAAAAGATCTCCAAACATTAGTAAATGATTTTTCATATTGAAAAAATGACAAGATCCAATAATTGTGTGAGAAATTTGACAAACTGAAAATAATTTATCAAATGTAAAATGGATTTATTTAAGATTTTTATATGGAATAAAAATATTATGATGTGTATATGTGGGTTTAATATTTTGACATTAAGATGGCAGGTTAAATAATGATATACCAAAGTGTTATAATTCCAAAAATCCCTAAGAGATAGGAAATAAAATGTTTATTGATAATATTATAAAAGAGAGCCTTGTACCTCACAAGGATCAACATTAATGAAGGATATGATCTTGAAATGAAGTCATATTGTTTTTGAGGATGATGGATACCAACCTAATGTAGAATAGTGAGAAATTTTAAAAATTATGGAGAGGATGAAATTTTATATTCATGAATATAAGAATACATATCACATGAAAATAGTAACAAGTTTAGTAAATATAGAAAATCATCTGGATAAATTGGAATAAAGAAATAGTTTTTCAAAATACTGATGACAGGATCTCTACATAATGTATGTTTAATGTGAGACTATTGTGGAAGCCTGAGACACACTATTAGTGTGTGTCTAGAATCCAAAGGGATAAGGAGTGGAAGAAATATTTATGCACTTATGTCTCAACTAAGGCTTAAAAATATTTGAATTTAATTTTATTAGAAATTTGTTAATAGTTCTATCCTTAGACACATGGAATGAAATTCTCATATGATGAGGACCAACTAGTTTATAATGAATATCTCCATTACTCTAATATATTCGGAGAAGGATTACATAGAAAGAAAAGATTTTAGGTAAGAAAAAACATCATTGTATTATATGAGATTCATGGATAATAATGCAATGTAAATCAATAAATATTAGTGAAAAATGAAAAAAACTATTTCTGAAAAAATTATACATGCTTGGATATTGAAGGAGAAAGATAAAGCTTTTATAACTATGAGTAATATGTAAGTTCATAAAATTAAATAATCACCAATAACAACTAAATAAAAATAAATCATTATGGAAATTGAAGGAAAAAATATTTAATCATTCCTTAGTGGTTTCAAAAATCACACCATAAGGAAATATGTGAAAGTTAGTGAAATATCCCTCCAATTTCCAAGAAAGAATTTCAAACAATTTATAGATAGAGCATCGTCAGTGGAGACTTAAATAAGATGATTTAATTTCAAAATAAAAATAATTTCTAATACCATGAAAGAGGATATATGAAAAAAGATTAGTTATCATATTCCTAAATAATTATTAATCACGTAGACTGATTAGTTGAACTTTTCTAAGAAAATGAAACAATTAAATAAGAACGAAGCTGATTTGTTTATTTGAATGAAAGAACCTAATATAAGAAAATGAAATTATAAAGAAGTAATGAAAAAGTAAATTCATACAAATGGTTTCACTAAAATTAAAACTATTATGAATTCTTGTAAGGGGATTAGAATAAAAGGATTGGTTGACAATAACCAATAACATTCCATAACTGGACTATCTCAAAGGCCCCCTTCACTACTATTACCAAATGATATAATACAATTTGTAAGTGTGTGGAATTAATGGGGAGATATGATCCAAGTTTTTTAATGCATATAAATAATATTTATGCACATTGATAATGAGAGGAAGAGAAGATCCATGCATATTCCAAAAATGTTCCGAATTTCAAAAGTTTAAATTAGTTTCAAGATTGAACAAAATATATGATAAAGAAAACCCTACCTCAATATTTATTGATGAGAAACAAATCTATTTTAAAAATATTTAAATGAATATATTTTTTTATGGAATAAAGGAGTGAAAGTCAATTTGATGCTTATATATAGATAATGTATATTAAAATATCATCTGAATATTTTTGAAGAATCATGTAATATATAGTGATTAATAAATAGTATCCATACATTTTCTTGACATCATATCACCAAAAATAATTTTATATACTGGTGGTGAATAAATAACATTCATTATTTTAATGTTTATTATTTTGTTTACAAAAAATTGGTATCATCTTATTATTTTATTGACACTTGTACGTTGTTTAATAATGAAAACATTACTAAATATGTGGTTACCCATTAAGAAGATCATTTCACGGTATGATATCAAGTGATTATGACTATAGGGACCTGATTTTTCTTCATTTTATAAATGCCACATTTGATGGTTTACACCATATGAATTAGTGAAAACAGAAAAAACAAATAGGGCATCCTCATTATGCTGGTGAATTAACATGTATCATAATTATGGAATATATATATAAGAATAATAAAAAATAATAATAAGTATAAAACTAAATTCATACTTGTAATAAAATAATAGAATAACTTTTTATGACTAACATTAATTATTCAAATTGATGTTATTAAATGTCTGATATATTTTTTATTAGAACTAATTTTAGAAGAATAGTTAATATACAAACAAATGACATCCTATTAAAAACATTTTTCATTACACTTTATGTTTTTATTTTGAAGTTATATTTATAATTGTTTGGGTATAATTTTTAATGAATTCCTATAATTTATTTTAAATATCAATGTTATATTACATTAATATTAATTTTCTGATTTTTTCAATAAAATTATTGATTATTTTGAGAATAGGTAAAAATAAAATTTCTAAAAATTACATGATAATATAACATTATTAGTATAGAAGATTGAATTAGAAATTTTTTATGCATTTTACAAGGACTAAATATTTATTTTATATGTGAATTTAAAATTTTTAAAAATCATTATTTTTTTATAATTTATAATATATGTTATTTTTTTTGTAAAATCATTTTTAATACATTAAACATATACTATTTGAAAATTAATATTATTAAATCAAATTTTATTTAAATTTATTTTAAATTTTGAATCAATAGTTTGAAATTATATAATATGGAACACTTAATTTTTGGGAAATGTATGTTAAATTATGTAGGTAAAAACATGTTATTTAGGTGAAAACTAATGAGGTAAAATTGAGTGACCTATGAGGTAAAGGGATTAACCTATTCAATACAGGTTTCTATTTAACTGGTGGAGGTTTTCTCGACCATATCTCTTATCCACAAAATTATTTATCAATTATTGAGGAACAATCCTTGATAGTGACTTCCCATTGTTGGATAGTTTTTGGTATTAACAAAAAAACCACTACTTTTCACATATAGATGGGATACTCCTCTACTCACTCCTTCTAACAAAAATATACCCAAATTGAAGAAATAAATATTCCTAAAAAACTCCTTCACACTCCTAGACATCATAAAGAGGTTATGTTATTAAAAAAATTACATCCTATAAATGTTTAATCCCATTCCGAAATGAGGGAATCCAATAATTGAGGTAGAAGTTACTAACATCCATTTATCTTTACCATTACATTATCTGCTATTATTTATCCTCATATTTAATTTTTCCATATAAAAATGATTACATCAATTTAATTTGTAGAGTAGTTTTTATTATAATGATGGTATATGCATTAACCAACCTCACATTATCTAAAAATTTAAATAAAAATGTGAATTTCACATTGTGTAGACTATCTCCTCATTGAATAAAATTATTTTTATTCCTTTATATCCGAACATAAATGGTATTAGATTATGATGATTACTATTTATGATAAATATAATAAAAAAATTTAATTTCATTTTTTAAAATAAAAAAAAATTAAATATCACTATAATTTAATTCATCAATATCTTTAAATAACCCAAAACTAGTTATTTACAATTATTGTTGCCAGAAAAAAATGACTAAAAAACCCAGCCAATAGTATTAAAAAATGTTATACATGAAAAGAATTATTATTAATTGATATTATAAATTTAAATTAAAATGAATAATTTTTTGAAATATGTAATCAAGATGGATATATTTATGATAAAATTGTTTTAAGAACTTATATGGAAATTAATTGAAAAGATATAGTAATTGGAAACCCCAACTCATTTATTTGAGTTATAACATTTCATATTTTAACATCATTTTTTCCAGAACTCACATTTTAAATAGTGTTATTTTTTTAGTTTTGGAGTAAAAGTGTTTTTTAACCAATAAAATTTTACTAAATGTTTTTATATTCATTTTTATTAAAAAATTATCCCTTTATAAAGAGACTCTCAACTAAGACATATAAAATGATGAATACAAAATGTGCTCAAAAATCTATTTTTTCACTTGGTTTTCAAAATATTCAAAATTATCAATGAACAAAAGGTGTCATATTTCATTCTTCAACCTATATTATTATGTTATTATGTGATTTTTTTGTTTGATCATATTTTTTATGTAAAATGATTTAATTCATTATGTTATTTTACACCTTTTGGATTTTTTAGAAAACCATTTTATTTCCATGAGTAGTAATATAAATTGAATGACATCCTTTTTATTGATTATGAAATTGAGTTTAAATCAATGTGTTATTAATGATAAAAAATGATAAGGATATTTATGTGACACAAAAATGTATAGATATTGATATGTGTTAGATTTATATAAAACTCTAAAAAACATGGTAAAGGATTATATCTCATGAGATGAAAATTTTATGTGAATGAGATAGTGATTAGCTAGATTTTCAAATGGGGAGGGTGGTGGGATTTATCTATACGCAAAATTTTACAAGTTAATAGGTTAGTTGGATTCTTGGTTTATAGAAGTTCAGTGTGATGGAATTTAGCTATACTCAATATTTTATTAGTGAAAGGGTTAATGGGTATCCATGTTCACAAATATATGAAATCATATGTTTATGATTTTCCACTTTTTTGTCTGTTCACAGATCATGTTATTTGATTCATGTTTTATGTTATACATCCATAAAAAAAATATTTAACATCTTAGATGGTATGTGTATATTTCATTCTTATGGTAAACTATTAATGACTTCTGAGCTTTTAAATCAGATATGTTTTCTGTTATTTTTGATTTTACACATGTTTATGATCTAACCATTATAGAAATTTTTATGTAATACCTTACTGATTGTTTGATATAACAGTATTTTATGTTTTCAATTATATAATATTTTAAGGATATTATATCTCATGTAATGTATAAGAGTGGATTCAGTTTTAAAAAAATTGATCACATCATGAAAAATATGTGTTTTTATGTTCCTAGTTTCCGGGACACTAAACCTTTTTTACTTTGTTTTTGTGGATACTTGTGGGATGCACTAGATAAACCATGGTAGAAATTTATTATTTATGTATATTTATCATGGGAATCTTCATTTGTAATTACATTCAAGGATAAGTTAGTTTTGTAAACTAGGATAAGAAAACATTAGGCAGAACCCTTTGGATATTTATAAGTACTAGAGAGCATCTTATTTTATATTGAATAAAAGAGAATGGGTTTCCCATTAATATATCCATTCCAGGATACTACATGTAATTTTTTTGGAACTAGTTTTTATAGTTGTAATTACTTTGAAAAGTGATACTAGAGTATATCCCATCCATCATTTTAGGGCACAATGAATGGAACCTTAATATGTAGTTAGTTTGACACTCCTGAGGGTTATGCATATGTTAATTCACATTTTTATTATGAACCATTTTGAAGGATTGGGTAATCATGTTAACAAGAATGGTGAAGGAAAATATAGTATGGATATAACAATGGATAACATATATTTAAAATTAGGGATTTGTTAAGAATGTAGTTATTATTTAGGATTTATTTAATATGTGATAATTTTTTTATCATATTTATAAATTTAATAAATTAATTATACTCTTCTCCTTAATGATGACCAAATCAATCAACTTAAAAGAGATCAGTATTTTTCAATTATTGACCTCTAATTTGATATCAGCAAATGAGGGTAGAAATTGATGTTATTGAAACAAATCATTACAGAAAAGATATTGACACTAAGAGTTTATAATTATTCCATTTGTACTTACAAATTCCCCTTCCATCATCAATGATATTGTGAAAATAGTCTTTATATATTACATTGATCAATCTGTTATAGTCTTTATATAATATATCCGTATATATTCCAAAATCAATTAATATAATAAGAATTGCATAAGGACTATGTTGAATACCCAAAGGATGGATAAATTGTAATCCACAGTCCTAAAATGTGAAATAGTTCAAGAAAAAGTATTATCCCTAGGTCAAGTAATCAAAATTGAAGGTATATTATTGATTTTTTAAAAGACTAAGAATACTGAGAAATCGACAAGACACCACATAGTGATGCAGATCCATAGTTTTTCTAGATTTTACGGTTATTATAGATGATTTTTAGAAAAATATTTGGTTTTATAATCCATCTACCTTGTTAACATAGAATGGTGTGACGTTTCTCTAGAAAAAAGAATGTTATGAAGGTTTTGAGTATCATGAGGAAATTTCTTTCCCTATACTTATGAATATATTACTCTATAGTGGTGAAGTGTTTGAAATTTATAGTGATTCATCATTAAAAGTCTTGGGATGATTCCTTATGAAAAATGAAAATGTAATTTCTAATATCATATTAATATTAATGATTCCTGATAAAAGTTACGCAACAAATGATTTGGAATTAACTGTGGTGATGTGTGCATAACAAATTTGGAAAAATTATATTTTAGGTGAGAAATTTCATATATTCACTTAACACTAGGGATTGAAATATATCTTCACGTAGAATGAGAGTAAATCACAGTAAAGAGGATGGATAAAGGTAATCAAGGATTAATATTTCTTGATATATTACCACATTATAAGGAAAAAAAGGTGGTTAAGGCTCAGAGTATAAAAGATCATGCTACATTATACTTGAAAAGGATTTAAAAAGACCCGATATTAATTTATTTAAAAAGTAGAAAATTGGAATTCAGGAGGGAAAGGGGAAAATATTTCATTTCCAAAGTTTTTTTTCAACCGCCTATTCATAAATGTATTAAATAAGCATAGAAAGATTATGTGGGGCTCCAAAAGAATGTGCGAGATACCCCCAGAATTTTTAATTTTATAAATATTTTGTCATATGGTTTATAAATCAAATATGTTCCACTTATATACTATAATTTAAATAATAGATTTGGGATTATTCACATGTCTCATCATTCTCTATATATCTTAGATGAAGAATGATATATAGTGGTCTAAATAAAAACATTGAGTGACATAACAAGAAGAGGGAAATCTTGGAGAATATATCACAATGAATGGAATGTCCAAAATTTATGGTAGAGTTAAATAAATACAAAGGGATGATGGAACCATTACACATACATTCATATAAATTGGAAGATATTACCATTTATATCATCTTAAGACTCCCCAAAACATCAAAAATAAATAATTCTATTTGGGATGTACTCGATAACCTTAAATATTATCATATTTTATTTCCATAAGAGAATATTTATTATTGTATAGTTTTTCAAAGATATAAATTAATAGGTGGTTTGGATCATGGAGTACCATATCTATTTATCTGATTCTGATCATAAATTTACATCACGTTTTTTGAAATGTATTCACAATGTTCTTACAACTAGGATAAATTTTGTCATGACTTATCACCCATAGATAGAGGACTAGTTTGAGAGAACCATTCAAATTCTTGACGATATATTGAGGTCACATTTAAATTATTTTTAGGATTTTGGGAGAAATATTTTATTCTAATTGAGTTATAGTACTACAAATTTGTACACTATAGCAGCAAAATGATGACATATGTGCCTTTATATGGGAAGAGATTCAAGACTTCAATATTCTTGGATGAATTTGTTGAATGATAGTTGATAGGGAAAAAATTATTATATGAAAATATAGAAAATGTTAAAACCATTCAACAACATATAAAAATTTGATGATGTTGAAAAAATACCTATACAGCTATTCAATGAAGAGATTTTTAATTTGATATTTTTGATAAGGTGTTTCTCATAAATTTCCATCAAAACAAGCTATGAGATTTAGGAATAAAGTGAAGTTGATATATATATACATTAGTCTCTCCAAGATCCGAGATAATTTTACAGTTATTTGTTTTGTATTAGTCCTCCCTCATCTTAATGACTTTCAATAATAATTTTTGAGGAAGTGCATTCCAGATCCATCACATATAAAAAAATCATAATATATAAAAATGGAATATGAACTCTCATATGATGAATGAACCATAAAATCATGGATTGAAGAGATAAGGGTATGTGGAACAAGACAATACATCTAGTAAATGTTCAATATATAAATCATTATGTATGATGATGATATATGGAAACCAACATATGTGATGTGAGAGAATAAGAATCCTTATTTTTCATCTATGTAATTAAATTTAAAGGTCAAAATTCATTTAATTGTGTTCGAATATATTGATCAGTGTTTTTGTCATTATATAAATATTATATTTGATTGTTTTCTCCATAATTAAAAGTGAAAACAAAAAAACTAGATGTTAAAAATGTATACATATAATTATTAAGAAATAGAAATATAATATAAATGTATATAAAGAGAATAAATAAATCACATTAAACATCAAACTCTATTCGTGAAGTTAATAAATTAATTGAATCACTTTTTATGAATAAAATTTATTTTATAAAATTTATTCATTTCTATGTTTTATATACTTTTAAACAGAATAAATGTTATATGAATGGTTATTATATAAAAAATATGAATTCTAATTTTTTCCACAATTGTTTTAGTTTTATTTTAATGACATATTAATAAAAATTAAGATACAAATTATAAAAGAAATAATATTTTTAAATTTTTTTTTGGTATATTATATTAAAAATAATTATTTTATCTTTATAAAAAGTGTGACATTAAGTTTAACTGTTAAAAACATAGTTTTTATAAGTAACTTGCCTTTAAGACGTTATTAGTATATAATTATAAATTTGAAATTTTTAAAAATCTTATATAAGTGTAAATTTGTATTTTATAAGTGAAATACAAATTTTAAAATGGTTTTTTTAGATTTATAAACACTTATATTTCAATTTATAATTGATGTTTTTTTTCAAAATCGTTGTTTTTCATACATTTAATTTTATTGACCCTTAATAATCAAATAGAAAATGGATAAAAAATTTGTTAGTATTCAGTAAAATATATATTATATACACTATTTTTTTGTTGGGGAATAAAGATAAATTACCAATTTCAAGAGAGGTTAACGTGGTGAGAAATAAAATGGTATATGTGAGTAAATATATAGGGAAAGGAAATATAATTTTTAATAGATGTTTAAATTTTAACTTTATTTTATTTTATTTTCCTCATATCCTATCAAATAAATTGTTTAATAATTTTGGGGACACTTTCCTAGAGAGTGACTTCCCATTATGAATATTTTTATGTAATTTAAAACTTTTACTCATTCTATCTTATAAATGTGGCACTCCTATCCACAATTTTCATAGAAACCCGTGATTTTCAGCCCAGAAAATACCCAAAAATTTCCTAGACACTCATATAAACCATAATGAGGGTACGATATTCCCTAAATTGAACCCCTGAATGTTTTAAATCTCTATACAAAGGATTGAATCAATGGAGTGTGGTTTACGTTTCTAACCACTCTTTCTCATTTCTACTTATATATATTGTTTTATCCTTCCAAAATTTTCATTTTTTATTTAAAAAATAAAAAATCTGTATAATTGTTTTACTTTTATATTATTATACTAATTGATAATTCATTAAACACCCTACACTTTTCAAATTAGAAAAATGAAAACGTGAATCATTCATTTTGTGTACTAACACATCTATGAATAAATATTATTTATTTTAATTATATTATATACATGGATGGATTTAGTTTATATTGGATGATTATATTTGATAAAAATACAAAATATATTTTATTGAAATTGTTATTTTTTTATAACACAAATAGTAATGATCTTTATAAGGTAATCAATCGATATCGGTAAAAAACCCAAAATTAGTTCACTGCTATTTCTCCTAAAACCTGAGCAAAATACTATGTAATAGTATTAAAATATTATAACTATTTCTTATACATGAATATTAATACATTTAATATTTTCTGAATTATTATATTTGTGTGAAAAGTTTTACCTACATCTCTTTAATGAACCTAGTTCAAAATGGTCAAGATTATTAATATTTAGTGTTGAAAAGATATTAAAACCATCTAATAATTAAAGATAATTGTTATTAATGAAGATTATAAAATTAAATATATATTAATAAGGTAGATAAATATGTAATTAATATATTTTTATTTATATTACGTGAGGTTAAATAAGATCTCTTGAAATCATGTATAATGTTCAAGTAATTCACAACTCAAATTTCTTTCAATGAGTTATAAAAATTATTTTTTGAACATTGTTTCAAAATATATTGAAATATAAATAAGTATTTATATTATTAAACTTAACTAATAATATTTATTGAACCAATTAAATATATATTATTTTTCTTTTTTATTTTTCTAAAAAAATCTATGAAAAATGTTTTATATGAATGACATATACAATTATGGATATTTAAAAAAAAGAATATTTTCAGGAATTTATTTTCATTATCATTAAAATGATCATACTCAAATGAATTTATGTTTTATGTTTTATGTTTTACCCAATATTATTATATTATAATTTTATTCTCTATGGTGATCATGTTTTTGATATCAAATGATTATGTTCATCATGTTATGTAATACCTATTAGAAGTTTTATGGAACTGATTCTATCTATATGGGTTACTTAAGAAAATTACAAGGTTTCCATTTTTTTTGTTTTATGAAAACAATATTATTTAATCATGTTAATTATTATTTGATAAGAAAATAATTTTTAAGTGAAATAAAAATGTATGTATTATAATGTTGGTGGGGGCTAAATATTCATCCAATGAATTGGGTAGTGGATTATATATCACAAGATAGAAATATTGTTTTGGTAGGTTAGCATGAAGAATGTTTCAAAATGGTTGTATGTGATGGTGTTCATTTGTCCTCAAAATTTTACATGTGAATAGGTCTTAAAGTAGATGGGTTCATATAGTGTGAGTGTTATGATATTTTTCAGAACTCAAAATTTTACAAGTGAGCGGGTTGATAGGTAGCCAGGTTCACAAAGGTAAGAAGTCATAGATTTATGATTATTCCACATTCATTCCAATATCCATGTATCTCGTCATATGCTTTATGATTTATTTTATAATATCATGGTAAAACTGTTCTAATTTGAGAAAATATGTATATATTTAATGAATATGGTTAACAATTAATGAGTTATATTCTTTTAAATAAGATACTTTTTTAATTATTCATTTTTTCCGTATATTTATGATTTAACCATCATGGCCATATTTTAGGAATCTCTTACTGAGAAATATAACTCAAACCCTATTTTATTTTTCCTTCACTAAATTTATATGATATTTATGTCTCACAGAATGTGTGAGAGTTGATTTAGTTTATGAAGAATATTTCACAACATATAATATATGTTTTATTTTAGTTTCTAGTATCCAAGAAAATAATACTTTTAGTTTGTGGGTTCTGTGACTATTTATGGGATATAATAATTTATCCACGGAAATAACTTCTTATTTATTTATGTTCAAAATGGGTATCTTTAGGGAAATTAAATTGGAGTTGGTGATGAATTATCAAGAGTATATTTATCATTATCAAGAGGAGACATAGTCATATAATTAAATTTGTAACATATGTAATAAGTGTTATGTCTCACGCACATGATATCTCGTTTTATATCAACTTAGGGTTTTAATTTTAATATAAATACAATGTTAGTAGGAAGAGATGAAATTGAGAATACTTTAGTTTAATGAATTAATTAAATGATATTAGTGGCATTAAAAACATGATTTTGTTTTCATGGTATAATATTTTCTACACTGATCATTAAATCAGTAGGCTTGGAGGTTTTTTAAATTAATCATCTTAAAGTGACACATTCATTTATTAGAATAATTGGTGGAATTGAATACTGTGTTTCAAAGAAATGATTGAGTGGCTAGTGTTTTCAAATATTTAATTTTGATTTCCTATAAATGGGAAATGGAAAATTGGATCATAAATATGAAAAGGGGAGTTAATACAAAAAAGTTATCCCCAAAAATATTTAAAAAATTTGGGAATCATATCAATGAAAAATCTAGAAATATTTAAAGTTGAAAAAACCCTTAAAATATTGATGTTGTGAATGGTTGATTACCATTTTATATCCATTTTAATGTGGATAAAAATTATGAAATAATTAATTTACAACCTTGGAGTAATATAAGAAGTCAAATCGTGATGGTTAGATTCACGATTTCATTGATAGTAGAATTGAAATTCTGAAAAAATCTCATCCAAATATGTTTGATAATAATTTATGTTTTTTCAATAATTCAATATCATTCCACCTTTTCCAAATGTTAATGGAGAATTTTGAGTATTGATGTTCTGTGCTTGAGATGGATAGATCTTGTAAGTGGTGATTTAAAATATAATGCCTAATATTTTTATATAATAATATTATATCTTATTGAATAAGAAAAATAAAATAAAATAAGATATATTTATCCTTAAAAAGAGTTTAGTTTGAAAATATTTCACCATGGAATGTATCACACCAAGATGGATCTAAAAAATATGTATTAGACATGAAAATGACTATTGTGGTGATTTATTAGTTTTTTTGGGGCATTAATAACAAGGTAAACGTTTTAAAAAAATTAAAACATAGAAGTTTAAATAGTTTTATTTATTTACATAGGTAGTAGAATATTAAATGGGGAGTATATTTTATCCATCCCATAGTGCATTGTGTTTATAGATGAAAATATCTCTCTGTAAAATAGTTATTCCCAAAATGGTAATTATGGTTTATATGGTTTATTGGGACATTGTTTGAGTATTCCCAGTCTCATCATCTAAAGTGAAATTAAAAATAATCACATGATATTTTATATGTGACTATTTTATTAATTTAAAATATATGGATTCCAAGATCATATCTAATCTATATCATGGTTCATTTGATATAGTCACTTTACTTTGTCCGATTAATTATAGATTTACCTTTGGGAAATATTGACACCCACTCTAGGTGTAGTGGTTTACACAGTAGACCTATGAAAAAAATACAATGATTGTGGTATTTCTAAGTTGTCATAATATATTATTTTTGTGTTTCAAATATGATTCAATATTGTAAGGTAATTTTCTTATTGAACCAAAATGTTGAAATATCCATGAAAAAATTTCAAATGGATTCACGTAAGAAAATTTATTTTAGTCTATAAAATTCATTCTATTTCACATAGTTGTAAAATGATATTTGTGTAAGAGTAACCTATGATTTGTGTAAGGGGGTCCTGGAGTTTTAAAAAATATAAATATTCTAGGAATCTAATTTGGTATAGTTTATTATATTTGAGGAATATAAACGGATTATTTTATATAAATATTCTCATCAATGATATACAATTATCAAAATTAAAAGATTGAGTAAAGACACTCAGAATAATTAATATAGGATGTGATTAGAGATATTTATATCCTTATTTGAATCAATACCTCAAATACAGTTAAGGATTTTTATAATCCTTGATTAACTGAAATTTCTAATAATTTATGAAACTACAATTCAGGAATTAAGGTATATTTTATTTGAATTTATCTAGGATATTATTTCATGATATATGCGGAAGAATCATGAAGAATAATGAACAACTACTATGATCTCTATAATTTCAATAGTTGTGAAGGAATGTATATATACTACTAAATCCTTTTTTTTAAATACCAAATGAGAACTACATATTCTTTTCTAGACATTCAAGAAGAGATAAATAGAAAGGGAGTGGGAGAGAGATACATGTCTTATACTAATAGATCTTTTTCTAAAGGGGAAACTTTCTATATTTATATAATAGGTATTTTGAATAAATATATAAATCCATAACATATGAATTGTAACACCCCAATATTTTAAAAAATATAAATATTTTTGAAATCGTATACAACACACAACACCAAGCCTAAAAAAACATAAAATATTAATTTTTAATTATGATTTTTATAACCCAGAAGTTAAATTGGATAGAATGAATATGATTAAATAATTTATTATATATATATAATTATCCAACTAAATTTAAATGTATTGTTAACTTCATAAGGAAAAAAAGGACCTAATATTTGGTTATGATACTTTATTCTTAAAAAAATACGTTTTCCTCAAAAATATTTTTCCTGATTTTCAGAGAATATATTATAATTAATTTCTAAAAAATTTAAAAATTTTAATTTATAATTTAAAATCCTATTTTAAATTATCATATTAAAATCAACTATGAATGAAAATTTTAGATATTCCATGGAAAGTTTTTTTTTCAATGAATGGTAAAAATTACCAATGTTTCATATACAATGTATTTTTTCCCTTAAATATAGTTTATTAAAAGTCAAATTTTACTTTGTATTTGGTATTAATGTGAAATATTTACCATTTCATTTAGAATTATGTAGTAATTTCATTTGAATCAAAAATTTGAAGGATTTTAGGGAAAAATTATTTTTATGCCTAAAACTGAGTTTTCTAAAAATACTTTAGAACTAAATAAACATTACTCATTATAATTAATAAAAATATCAGAAATCAGGGAAGTATTTACCTGAAATATAAATACTACTTATCTATAAAGATGATTTGAAATTCATATAATCCTGATTTCTAGTCGTATTGTTAATTTAAAATCATCTTTTCTTTGAAATTTGTATTTTTTTTAAAAAAAAAATTCATCACCATTGTGGGTGTGGATTTAAAATAAATTTAATCAGTTTTTTTGAAATAAATTTAATAAAATTTATTCTATATTTGGAAACATAAAAATTAATGTTTTATAATATGATCAATTTAATTTTATTCTATAAAGAACCGTTAAAATAATAAAAAATTTGTTAAAATGGTTAAGGGTATAACAATATTACAATGGGTTAATATTAATGTATTACAACCATAAAGATTTAAAAATCATTCTAATCTTCGTTGGTTGGCCATGTTTTAACCAAATATCATTTAATTCGTAGAAATATCCATTTTTAGAGCAATATGGCCATGATTATGACTATTATAATAATTAATGAATAGAAAAAATGGAACCTTATTAAATATTAATATTTATATTAACATATGAAAATGAAAAAAAATTAACCTTAATTATTCATTTGAAATATAAATCTTTGTATATAATGGTTTTTTTTCTTATTTTTGGTCTTAAAATAATTATTGGAATAGATAATGAAAAACTGACATAGTATTTATTTGACTCACAGATATAGAAAATAAATGTTTCTAAAAATATTAAAATTACTAATATTTTAATGATCTATTTTGATCCCTGGATTTTTGAGATAATAAGAAAATTTTAACGATGTGTGAGATGTTTAGATTCTAATTACAGCATTGTCTTGATATTTTTAATGTATAATTAAATCAAGAATGTAACATTTCAAAATAATGATATTTAATTATATCAACCATGATCCATTTATTGGTTGTTTACCCTTTTATAGTGTGTTTTATGTCTCCTAAACATTAAATTTTTAATACCATGGTAATTTTCAAAAAGTTTTAAAATGGGTTAAATAAAAACAAAAGGGTGAAAGAGTCTACTAAACAAGTCTTATTTTTATTGGTTAAATATATTTAAAATCAACTATATCTCATCAAATAACCTTCAAAATTTTCATATTTCTTATATGAAAAATAAATTATATTATTTAATACTTTATTAAATTCCAAGAGTGGCCCTCCCCTCTCTTAAAAAGAAAACCTCTTCTTATCATTTTATCACACATGAAGAACCACTTGGTTCCACAAATATATACCCAAATAACTTTCTAATATTCCTCTATACATTCTAATTGAATTATTTTGTATTGGTTACCTACATTAGAGAGATTAATGTTTAAATAAAAGGAGGTTGTCTGAAAAAGTTGTATATTTCCTAATCAAGTGTTGTTTAATCTTATTATAACACATTCCAATCATCTTCAAACATGATAAAATAATATCACTAGTATATTCTAGGTACATATATCTTATGATGTTGTCTTAATAACTTATATCAATCCCCTTTCCTAACAAATGAGAAAACAAACTATCATTGATTCTTACATGCATACAACCCCCTTATGAATTGATGGACTTATTTTTACATAACCTCATATTTTAGATAGATGAAATGGTTAATTTAATTTATATTTATGGTATTAACGAAATATTTATCATTTTACAAATTTAAATATATCATTTAATTTTTTATCCATTACTTCGCAAAAAAATGATCACAGCTTTTATATGTACGTTTGGGATACCACCTCCATGATTCAATGTGATTAATTTTTGATCCTCAAAACACAAGGGTGACATACATCAGTATATTTAGGGAAATAATATTATATTTATATTTTATAACTATAAAATAATACTTAAATTTGTTACATAATTATATTTCTAAAATGTAAACATTACACATGCATACATATGTCTTATCATCTAAATAATTTTAAAGTAGTTCATTTAACCTAGCTTTATTTATTTATTACATTTAAAAGTATAATTTATTTATAAAAATTTGACCTAGTTAATAATTTTTATTATTATTATGTAAAAACAATTAAACTTTGAATTCATAATTCACAGTATCTATTTTGAAATATTTGAACTGAACATCCTCAATGTTCCTAATGGGGACTTAACCAATTATGTAATTAAATATTTCATTAAAATAAATTAAATAATTAATATAAGTGATCATAATAGAACATGTAAAATTATATAAGAACTCAAATAAATTATATGAGTTTATTATAGAGGAGGTAAAGGACACACAATTAATTTCAATATGTGAGGTAAGGGGTTTCTTCCAAATTACCTTTCATTAGGGAATGTATTAATTTATTAATACTAATTTATTTTATTAGGTTTATATGGTACTCCTTTTATATTTCATATCACAAATAATTCATAATTAAAGATATTTTGTGTTTTAAATGTAATTGTTTTATTCGATGGTATTTCATAATAAAGTTACGTAGTTGTAAAGTGTTTCTTAATCCAATTTAGATATTTTGGGTAATATAGCCTATTTATTGAACTTATTATGAAATGATTATGTATTAATAGATATCTCAACTATTTTATTCATAATTTGCACTTGTTCTGGGTTGATTTATACATGTTATACATAATCTATACATTTATTAATTCTCAACTCAATGAGATGAACATTATAAGGGGTATTAGTCTCAAATTCCATTTAATTAGGACATATATTTAAGATATGTACATACCTTATTTTATGAGGTGTATATACTATAGCGATTACATGATATTTATTGAATCCCATTATTTTTCAAATATTTATGTTTTCATTTGATGTAGTTCATTCAGGGGTCTTATAATTGGAATAGTTCCATAGTGTAAAAGGACTTATTTAACAATTTTATTAATTTTAAATATTATTAATGTTCAATTTTCCTCAGGGAAATCATATGATCTTATTTCCTTGAACCACTTATATTTTTTTTCTCATATGGTTATAATTTTTTTAAGTATTTAATTAACATTTTCCCCTTTTTTATTAATTTAATATCAATAAAGTTATTTAAAAGTGATACAGAACATTTATATTATATTAGATGTGGAATATTTCTCTCCAATATACATTTTTTAAAAAATATTTTCTAAAAAAAAACTTTATCCCAACTATTTTTGACTTATTCTTTGACACTTTTTTAAAGGTTTTAATAATAAATTTTTGAACGTTTACAAAACCTTTCACTACTTATTACCTTTTCAAAATGATGAAAATGTAATTTATATTTTTAACATTAATATTGACTAAATCCACCTATAATTACAATTATATTCTTTGAGGATTTATTTATTAATTTAAAATTTTTATTTTGAACAAAAATCTATTTCAAAATATATTGTAAAATACTAGTTTTTATAGGTCTTTTCAATGCAGAAATGATATTTTCCTCAAGAATGATTTTAATGATCTTTTAATCTTATTTACACACATTGAAATTAGTAAAAAATATTTTTACATAAAATCTTTCTGATATATGTTATAATTATTCCATGATAATAATTTATCTGGATATATTATTAGATTTTCCTGGAACCTATTTCTTTTTAGGAGTAAATCAAGATATGAGATAACATATATTATTGTTATGGTTGAAAAGTGAATGATTATAATTTTTCTTATTAATGAATAGTATATGATAATTATTGAAGATGAATGGGTATCCTGATATAACATATAAAATGGATTGATACCGATTATAAATCAACGAAGAATGGGTGGGATTCATATATCTTATAGTTTGGGATTGAAAATATTGTACACCAATGTATTTAGTAATAATAATTGTCTTTAGAGGCCAGAAGGTTGGAGTTACCATAGGGTATTTCAAAAATATTTAACTGGGCTCCAGGTTTTTATAACATCATTTTAATATGGGATATGGTGATAATTATCTATAAAAAAATGTTTATGTTATAATTTATTTGGGATTAAATAGTTCCTTTGATCAGGATTAACATAACATGGCTCATGATTTTTAATTCTAAGGAATAATATCATTGTAAATGAATTATTCAATGATTCATGGTTAATGATCCTTGTAATTATGGGTATGAATTCCCTTATTTAATCATAATGAACTTTTATTATGTCATCATACCATTGGGATCATAGTATTATCACCAATGAAATTCATTTTTAATGATTATGTTTACCTATAATAATAATTTTAACTTATACTTCTTATGTTTTCTTTTCCAATTTTGTAAAAAATAAGGATTAATTATTTAAGCCTTTAAATGTTTCATATGTGAATGGTTTTATGGGATGTTTTTAATATGTAATATAAAATATGAAAATCATTACATTGTGGAAAAAATACAATGATGAGTGTTGTTATGTAATATTTTTTCTTAATTATCTATATCACTAGAACATAATGGTCTTTGGGTATGCAATTGATACAATATTTTAATATGATGATGTATTTTTTTGATGATAATAATATTATAAAACTAAGTCACGTCTATTTGTATCAAAATAATAAAAGAAATATTTATGTTTTTAGCACAATATCTAGGAGTGTGAGATTAAATCTATTATAGTTGGAATATAATTAGGGTTCTGAAAACAATGGACATTCCGATGTTTTCATGTGAGTTTATCTTAATTGTAATGTACACCATTAGGTGTTAATAAGTTTACTGTTTATCATATGTTAAATGTCTTATAAACCCCTTGTAGGATTTATTTGATGGTATTTTAAGGTGACTATCATACTTGGGGAGATGTTTAATATTTCTTGAATGTCAAGTTAAGAATTTTAAAATATAAAACATTTTATTATAGATCGAATGATAAAACTATATGGATAAAATTTATTAAGGGGTTGCGGGAGGATGTAACACCTTGATGATTTTTAAATAATATGAATTAAATTATATATTGTATAAAAAACACAACAACGAGTCTAACTAAACCTTGAAATATTTTTATTTAAATATGAAAATTGTTGACCAATTATTAAATTTGTATTTATGAATTTGATAAAATTATTTAGGATATATATATATATATATTCTTCTCAATATAAATGTAATAATAAATTCCTAAAAAACAAACACAAAACTCACAATGATGATATTTTATTCTTGAAAAAAATATGTTTGCTTCAAAAACATTTTCTGTACAATTTTTTGTAAAAGAATAATAATTGATTTAAGGAAATTTAAGAAATTATATTTTATTAATTCAAATAGGCTTTTATATAATCGTATCAAAATCTACTTCGGTGATAGTTTTAAATTTTTATAAAAGGATTTTTTTAGTAAATAGTTTGAAAATCATTTTTTCAAATAATACGATTTATTTCCATTAACATATGTTATTTAAAAGTATAATTATATTTTAGATTTTTAATTTAAGTAAAGTAGTAACCATTTTATTTAAAATAATATATTTAATTTTATTTGAATAAAAAAAATCCCCTGATTTTCATGAATGTTTATATTTATGCTTTAAAAAGCAGTTGTATAAAAACTATTTTTAACTACATAATTTTTATTCATTTTATTTAATTATGATAAATCTTAATAATGGAACATAAAAGATAAATTTATAGATAATATTTATGAAAATATGAATTTATATTCATATAATGATTATTTATAGTCGTAGAGTGAATGTGTAATCTTATTTCCCTTGGAAAATATATATATTTTAAAATATATTTTAATAAAACTTATTGTTTTAATTTAATGTTAAATTATTAAACTTATTTCAATTTAATTTGGAAAAATTTGTTCCATATTTGGAATAAATTAAATAATCATTAGGTAATAAGGTCATCTTAATTTTTGGTCACAATGAATTGTAAAAAAAATTAAAAACTATTTCTACCTTTAAGGGTAAAATAGGTTTAACAGAGGATTAAACAAAGAATATAGGGGTCATAATGACGTATGAAATTTTATAAATTTTATTTTTAAAAATATTTCATCATTATATCATTTAAATCCTGTGAATATGACATTTTGGATCCATATTTCCTTGATTATGACCTAATTAAAAATTTATGTAAAAAAAGTCAAAAAGGAACCTTCTATTTATTTAATATCTGGAATACATTATTACAAGGTTAATAAATATTTTAGACTATAAATTTTCTTATTAAAGATAAATAATTTTTTGTATCATGATAATTTATTTATAATGTATTGTGATGAAATTTTTTTCTTAAGAGACAACACAACACTGGAACAATAATTATTTAATTAATAGAAAAATACAATAAATGATTTTAAAAATATTTGAATTAATACAATATAAATGAATTATTGAATTAAATGAGTCTTGTGGATAGTTTTTATGATTTTTTGGGTGTTTTATAGATATATTTTTTTAATTCCACATTTGTCTGGATATTTTAAAATGTAAAAATAAATGAATAAAGTTAAAATTTACATTAATGGTATTTTATAATAAATAATGATTTTTTAAATGATTTAAAGTTATTAAATATCATATATATGTCTATGTTAATGGAAATGGTTTAAAATATAAACCATGATCCATATATGTTCCATTTATACAATTATACGATGTTTTAATGACCTATATAAATTAAACAATATATCATTATAATTTTCAAAAAGGGTTCAAATGGGAAAAAACAAAAAACTTTGTGTAAAAAATAAAATAAATTAGTAATTTGTTTTTATTTTAAGAGTCTATTTTTACCCAATACATATAATATTATAACTATATCAACTTTAAAACTATTTAATTTGAATATTATTTTATATAAATTTCATACTATATGAAATTCCAACGGTGACCCCCTCCATTATGAAAGGGAACCTCTTATTCTAAATTAATGACTCCTCATGATCCTTTATTATTAGCCAATATAATCCCAAATAACATCCCAAAATAAAAATACAAAATTTATATGTATTTTCTTGGTCATAATACTTACTCTATAGGTCTTAATGATTAATTCAAATGAGGCTGTCTAAGGAAGAGGTATAGTTCATAACTGAGAATTTTGGTTATGTTTCTTATTTTAACTCCCTAAAAACTTATTCAAATATTATAAAAACATTTCATTAGTATATTCCATATAAAATAAAGTTAATATATTAATATAATAACCTATATCCATTTAATTTTCCATAAAATGGGAAATAAACCCACCATTCATGTGTACATATAGAGTACCACCTCACTAGCTAATATAATTAATTTTGCACCAACTTATATAATGACTGGTTGTAAATATTAATTTATGGTTTATTTATTATAATAATGGATTATTTATCATTATATTTACATATTACTTAATTTAGTTTCTTAAATAACCATTAACTAAGAAAGAGAAGTTTATTCATTCACAAGAGTGGACTAACACCTTTATGATGCGATATGATTATTTTTTTCACCACATCACATGGACAATATATATATGTATAAATAAATAATATTTTATTTATGGTCTAATTAAAATTATATACAATTAAAAAAATAATTTCATTATTTACATAATGATAGATGAAAAATGGAAGCATTGCCCATCAGTACATATGACCTATCATCTCCAGGAATATAACATAGTTCATTTTTCATAACCATATTATATGATTAGTTTAAAAAGAATAACTGTTATAAAAATGATAAATTTTTCTTTAATATAATTATTGAGATGATTTAACATTGAAATGTGGTACCATGGTAAACATAATGAAGCTGTTTTGAAACTTTTGAACCCAACATCTTCAAAGATCAAGACGTAGACTTAACCCATTAATTAAATAATGATTTTTTTAAAATAGATGAAATAATTATTTTAATTAAAATGTATTAAACTTTTAATATTTTATTAATAAAAAAACTAAATTATATGAGTTTATTAGATTGGAGTTAATGACCATATATGAAAATTCTAGACATAAGGAAAGGTATTTTGTCTCAATTTTCTTTCACTATAGAATATTTTAATGTTTTCACCAAATTTATCCTATTAGGGGCATATAATGTTACTTTTACATATTATATCATGATTCATTAATTCATTTATATTTTTTAAAATTTAATTTGAATAATTATATCTAAGAGTATTTGATGTTATTGATACCAAGTGGTGAAGGGTTTCTCAAATAAAATTTCTTTTCATTGGGTTATATGTCTTCTTCATTAACTTTGTTATTCCAAAAATATATGAGAATAACTATCTCATTTTTTTAATTATATATTTTCATTTTTTTGATTATTTCAAATTGTTACACATAATATCTATATTGAAAAATTCTCAATTGAAAGATATGATCTTTATAATTGTTATTTGACTCAATGTCCCTTTCTTTAGAACCTATGTTTATAATATAAACCTATTTTCATTAATGAGGTGAAATAAATATTATTTTTCCTAATATGTCCTGAATATTATTATTTTCATGACACTAAATGTTTCTTTTTATGTTATTAGTCTATTGGGATTATGATTGAAAAGTTACCAATGTGTCTACGGAATAATTTACAATCTCATTACTTTTCAAGATTTGTTATGTTCAAGGTTCCTTAGAAGGTAGTAATATGCCATTTTTTTTTTTGAAAAATGATTCTTTTATTCTCTAATATATATTAAATAGTTTTTTTACATTTTTAATATAATAATTCATCTTTTTGTGATTATTGAAACATCAAGAATTTCACATGTAAATGATAAAGATCTTGAATCTTATTTTAGATTAGGAATATTTCTCTTCAATATAATTGATTTCCAAAAAAGTATAAAAATTACCTTTTTTAAAATCAAATGCTTTTATAAAGCTATTTCACATGGTATTTGATATTATTTTAAAATTTTTTAAAATGGGAATTTCATAACATCTTCTAAATGGGTCACTTTTTACTCCATTATAAAAATGTTTAAAATGTTTTATTTTAACAATTACAACATGAATATAGTATCCCACCATTAGGAACATTATTTTCATTGATGATTACTTTATCAGTTTCAATGGTTATTTTTAATGAAAATATATTTTATAATAATTTGGTATGTTTTATTATTGATAGTAAATTTTCACTGTGAAAAGGGTATTTTACTAATGATTTTTTGATGATTCATTACATGTATTTCTACTACTCAGTGTCAATAATTGTTCTTCATATAAAACATTTATGGTGTTAATGTTATAATTGAACCATCCTTAATCATTACCATGATGGATTTTGATATTTTAATGGAAATATTTTCATTTCAATGGGTAAATAAAGCAATGAATGAACATTTATAATCAATATGACTAATAAGTGAAGGATTATAATTTATTTATTCAAGAATAGTACATGGACAATATTGATAATGAATTGGTGTTTCCAATACATATTATATAAAGGGTTGATCCCCATTATAATTAATTAACAATGGATGAGCCTGATATATCTTATACAATAAGTGAACAATGATAACACACTAGTGCATTGGGTAAAGATCCTTATCTTTAGAGGTAATAAGGAGAGAGTTACCAAAATGGTTAGCTTATGGGTTTAACTGGAATCCAATAATTGATGAAATCAGTTTAAAATGGGTTATGAATATAGTGATATAAGACAACAACACATTTAAATTATAATTTCAAAGGTTTTTAATGGATAAATTGGTTATGATTAACATCACATGGGTCATGATTATTGATTCCAATAAATCATGTTTTATTAAACATTTTTCCATGTTTCATGGTTGACGATATAGGTAAGACGGGGTATAAAATACCATATTTGGTGGTCATGCACTTTGATTATGTCATCATACCCTTAGGATCATATTATTCTCCTTGATAACATTCAATTGTTAACGTGTATGGTTTTCTGTAAATACAATATAATCCCACCATTCTTATTTTTTCTTTTAGAAATGTTATAAAGAAAGATAAAAAATTATTGTATTCTATAAAGGTTTCATATGTGATGATTATTATCATATATATTTACGAATTAATATGGAATATGAAAATCTAGGAATAGTGGGAAAATACTGTAACACCCAAGGTAAATAAATAATATGACATTTTCATATTTATCCATATTTTTTTAATAAAATATTAATATTAATTTAAAGGTAATGCTATGCTCGAGGGAATACCCAATACGCAATAACGAGTTTCTTTGAAATCTTACGTTTCACTCTAATAATAAAATAATATTATTTTAAAAGGTAGTTAACGCCTAGCCGTTGTAATGGCAGGAATGAATGGAACTAACTAAAAAATGATTATATATGTTTGTCAAATATTTTTACTTTTATCCAATAAATGTTGGAGGCTTAAAATGCAAATGAATCCAATTTTTAAGCATAAATCTTCTAATATTCTTTAAAAGGTCGATTAACTGCCTTTTGATGGAGAACCCTTTTTAAATATACTTTTGACAATTTTATATGTTTTATTTGAAAAAATAAAATCCTTCTTTAGAATCTGGACATCAAAATTTACTTTCCGTAAAATTTTGTTATTTTTCCGATAAAGATCATTTTTATTGAAAATGTTGCATTTTAATTCAAAACCAACTTTTAATCTGATTTATTTATATGGATAGATTATATTTTTAATTTATATTAAAGTTTATTTTGAATATATTTTTACCATTTAATCTAATGGTGGTCGTTGGAATTAATTTCACTTTAAAATTTGTCTTAAACTAGTCTTAATCTTTTAATAGATATTGTTTCTTAAAAACACGCTATTTGTTTTGACAGAGGGAATTAATAATTAAATTAATTAATGCAACATATATGTTTTGAATTTTTTAAAATAGACATCATTTTTGAATTTGGAATATCAAATATACCTTAGGGTGAATTTTTGGTATTTTTCTGAAAAAATTCAATTTTTGATGAATAGGGAAACCACTAAGTGGTAGTTTAAAAAATGATTTTTGGTTTAGATGAAACTTTACCACTTCTGTGATTTTTAATTTCAAAAATACGACTTACATGGTTGTCATTAGGATGAAAAATGTGGTTCAATGGGATTAAAATAATTTTTTGGTGAATAGTAACTTTTATGTTTTTAATCGCGATTAGAGGTAATTAGTGTAATTTAAGGTAAAAATAATGTTTTAATAATATGAAGTGACCTATAAACATGTCCTACCCGCATTGGACGTGTCATGGCAGACAAAGACAATCCATGGTTCATATTGGGGACCCCATGGATCCACTTTGGTTGGAAAATGACATAAATAACTTTTTATATAAAGTTAAAATAAAAATGTCACAAGCATGAGTTGTTTTACTAAAAAAAAATTAAAATGGGGTTATACAAGTAATATTTTTGACTATAAATATTCATTAAAATATAAAAATATTTCCTACATCATGATTGTTTTTATAATTTTTAGACATTAAATAAATTAAATTATTTATGACATCATGGTGATGCAGCGATTACCTCATTAATAATGAATTTAAATAAAATAAAAATATAATGTTAAAACTATAACATAAAATTGTAAAAGACTTATAGGATGAGTATATTTCGAACCCTTACCACCTTATCCTCGAAATAAATCAATGTGGGAACTTTAAAATCCGAAACCTATTTGAAAATAAAGTAACATTTTGTAACTTTCCAAGAGTGCCCCTCCTCTTCTCTTATAAAAGGCCCCCACCTCTACCACCATACCCACACCTTTCAAGCCTTTGGCTCAGCCAACACCTGCTCATTTTGTCTCTCCACATCCCTCTCTTACTCCTAGAAGACTCCCTTTGGTCAGAAGTCTTCCCAAGGAGGCCTTTGATCTAAAATAAAAGAGAGATACCCGATTTTAAGGTAATGTCTTCACTTGTGTTCTTTTGTTTTATTTTTCTTCTCCAACCCCCTAAACTCTTTTTATTCATATCTTTTGTAACAAATCCAGTATCTTCAATATACTAGTATGTTTTTATAAGAAGTATTAGAGCTACACTTACACACACCTACATCTAATGGTAAAAGAACATGTTGTTTCTCTGGATGGGGAATTTTTGCCTCACGAAACGATGATTGTTCAATATTCTATTAACACCCTAAAAGGTGGACATTAATATGTTACTATATTTATATATGATATATAATATGTTTATGTTTTACTTAAGCTTCTGTATTTTTCATTTATGGCACACCTTTATGGTTTCCATTATGGTTAAACGTGATATCTTTATTTTAGGAAGTGCAGACTACCGCCCCCTCAAAGTGATTTGATTCGTTAATACCATATGTGCTACGTATAAAGGATATATTTTATGATATTATATATGATTCCAAACTGGAATTATAGTACTATTATTCATAATTATGTTTTAATTCCATTAAATAAGAAATATAAATGGAAGTAGCATTCATGCGTACGTACGACTTACCATCTCCATGAACGATGCATTTCATTTCTTACATCTAAATGTTATGTAATATTATAAATGCATGTATATAATGGATATATATGATATATATGATATCTAAATAATTAATATAATTATTTATATAATATATATTTTACCACATGAACAACTTGTAATTATAAAGAGTTTATTTTTGACTCAAGTAGCAATGATCAACAAAACGACCATTATTAACTTAAATAATTACATAGTGTTCATAGCATGGTAGTAAGTGATATAAAAGGAATAATGAACATAAAAAAATTTCTTAATCAAGTATAAATTAAATCAAGTTTATTATTCAGGAGGTTAAGGAACGATCGAGTCAAGTCGGACCCGAGATAAGGGATCCTACCCCTATCTTTCTTTTTAAGTACACTCTTTTATGTCATTCCTTTTAAGCTCCTCTTTCTTATGATTGGTATGTTCTTTTATATTACTCTTACTGTACTATATATTTTAATTTTATGATAGACCCTATTTTATCTCATCAATCAATTTTGTAAGTTATAATTGGCGTCGTTAGGCTGTCGAAATTTCGTAAGGGGCTTTTTATCTCACTTTGTGTTTTCATGAGATTCATGCTACATTTTCCAATATTTCCTTTTGAGTGGTGTATGTATTGTCAATTATTATACTCTTTGTGTAACAAAATTTCGTTTATGATTATTTACATCAATGTTGTATAGTCCTTCTTTCATGGGGTGTACGTTTCGAAAGTTAGCAAAATCGGTAAGGGAACCTTTCACCCTTCTATTTTTAAAAGACTTATTTTGTTATGTCTTTTAATTTACATCTTTTTATGTTGGGATATGTTATTATATATCCTTATAGATGTAAATTTTATTTCCAAGTGATGAGATACCATTTTCTCTCTCATCAACTAATTTTATGAATTTTAAAGTGATGCCATTAGGCTGTCGAATTTTAGAAAGGGAACTTCTTAACCCAATTTTGATTTCTTTGGGTTCAACATGTAGTTATTGAATACGTAATCCTTTTAATATGTGTGAATGAACTTTGATTGTTTTACAATTAATATCCACTTATATTTTGGGTATTTATATTTTTCACACATAATTATGAGGTTGTTTTATCTTTAATTTAAGGATACATTCTTTATAAGGGATTTCATCTCATTTTACATTTCTATTGAGACTTCATTGTTGTTATGCACCAATTCACTCTTATATGGTGTATATACTGTCACTTGGGATATTATATCATGAATATATTTATTCTCATGATATTTTGATTAAATGTTATTCCTCAATTATGGTATTCCAGTGTCTCTGATTTTGTTAAAAACCCTTTAACTAAAATATCGTTTTAAAAGTTTTAATGATTTATTCTTTTAAATATTTCTCATTAATATCCATGTTTTCAAAATGGTTTTAAGGATTTATTTATATGGATATTAATGGTTTAAAATGTTAAAAGCTTCAATATGGTATGGGACACTATGATTTCAAAATCTCTTTATTAAATGTTTTAAATGATTTTGAAAATGGTTTTTAGAATGGATTCATTATCTTAAAATTTTATATTGTTATTGCAATGTGGGAATGTTATCTTTCTTTATGAATAAGTTATGAGATATTATTATGTTATGGTTATTTGGTATTTTTTATAAAGACGGGTGGTTCCGTGATAAACTAAGGGCAGGTGAGCCCGATATAGCTCTCTAATGCATTGGGTAACACGAAGGGTTTAAACATTAAGGTTTATCCGAAGATATTTTGGGAATATACTATGATGGGTATTCCAAACATAACCAAGAGGGTTACTCCCTACGTTATAATGTTATGAATGCCTCATGTTACCTTTATGTCTTATGATTTTTATGATTTATTCATGATTTTATGAGGTATGTTAAAGTGCTTATGTTTTATGGGTAAAGTATGATTTAATTATTATGTATATATGTACTCATGTTTCCTTTCTATACTTTTTATAACCCTTACTGAGCTTTCTATGATCATCCCATGTTTTTGAAAAGTCTTTCACAGGTCAAGGGAATGGTACATGATATGATGATAGTGTCAAGGAAGTGTCAAGAAAGAATCCATGTCTTATTTTAATTATGTTTCCGTTGATGGGATAAATGAATACTATCTTTTATGTAACCACTTTGTTTAAATGTGGAATGTAATGCAAGTTTTATGATCTAATTCTCTAAAACTCTAAACCTGAAAAGATCCTCAATGTGTAATCTTGTAATAACTCAAGATTAAGTAAGGTTTAAGGTTGGGGCCTTATAGTTGGTATCAGAGGTCGGTTTAGATAACTTTAGAGGTTAGAGTGTTGTCTAAGAAAAAGTGACAAGTTTTGTATAACCACAATGGTTAGTATATTATATAGAGTCATCATTTTTTTTGAAATTTAGAATTAGTTTGAGATAACTTGGATAAGTATATCTTGGTATTTATCTTCCTATTTTTTATTTGATGATTTTACTGATATACTCACACTAACCTTTTTGGTTTTAGTAAATGGATGGATCTAGCAGGCACCAAAGTAACAGTGGATTTGAAGAAAATTGTGATGGTTTTTTGAAGGAATAACTGAATGATATGGGAGCTGTAATGAGAACTCTTGTGGTTATCCTCAAAAAACTATCTGGAGTCATGATTGACCACCTGAACCTTATTTATTTTTATAAGGAATCGTATATGTGAGAAAAAAATCCCTACGGAAGTTCAGGTAATAATCATAATGGTAAGTATGCTCAAAAACCTATGTGTCAAATATGTGTAAAGAAACACATAGGAAAATATTTCAAAGGGACAGAAATATGCTATAGATGTGGAAATGAAGGTTATAAAGCAAGAACCTGCCATGGAAAAAGGAATCATCTTGTTGACTCTAGGAAAGGTAAAGAATCTCTTTCTGAAGGATCAATTGAATGTTTTAAATGTGGTGTGAATGGTCATAATGCAAAAACATGTCCTACGAAGAAGTTTCGGGGATGGGGTCACCAAGATCGTAAAAATATTTATTTACCAATATCTAATTCCATTCTGATTGAGGAAGAAGAAACTGACAATGAAGAATGAAAGGTATGGATTATTTCATAACATATGTTTTCCTATAACTGGAATCTTAGGATATGATTCATGATTTTCTTTGTAGGAAATAATTATTTCAGAATAAGTTGAAAAGGAATGGATAATGGATCATGAAGAATGTTGAATGAGTAAGAATTCATCATATAGGGGATTCAAGAGTTATGGTAGATTTTAGGATGGTGAAATTATTAGATGTATTAAGTCTCTTTTGATTATGGGGTTACATTAGAATACTTTTTATAGTAACCCTGATGTTTGATATATGAATATTTTATTCAAGGAATAATTATCCTTTCTTTTGTGGATATATTTATAAAGAACCATTTGGGTTTATATGATCCTTGAATTTGAGGCAATTACTGGTTAATACATTTTGGGTTGAAAAATGGAAGTTATCAGATATCCTTTGTGGTTCAAATATGTTATGGTTATTTTTGTTGAGTTTTTCTCTTTTTGAGGAATGTTATAAAATTATATAGTTTTTGAAAAGGGACAACACGCAGACCGTGTGACAACCCGTCGCGTCGGACGAAGCTGCGGGAATCGAACCCACAACCAAAGGGCAACTGGTATTTATCACCTCCCACTGGACTACGTGAAGTCCCCGGTTAGTTTGAATGATTATTTTTAGTTAGATGATTTTATGAATTAAGAGTAAGTTGCTTTTTTTGTTATCAATGGAAATGATTAGCCTATAATGGAGGATATGTGATTAGGTTAATTACTTTTCAGTATGAGACTGTAAGAGTAACTGATGATATTTTGGAGAAAAATGTTAAAATTTATCCTAGGAGACTATGTGATTAAATCCTTCAAATAATTGGGTTTCAATATTAGTTTGGTTTACTTTTTAGAATTTTATGGATAGATTTTTATTGAATGGTCTTTGTTGAACTTTGGGTTTTGTTTGAAAAATTTTGGAGATTAAGAATAGATTTTTTTTATAAAGGATTATACTTTTTGGGTATTATCTGATCTCATAATAACCATTTTGGTTTTAGTTTTGGTTAAGGTCTAAATACATGGGAAGAATATAGTTCTCTTTTGTGGATTAGGTGATTCTCTAGAAGTTGATTATAGATCTCTTAATGTGAACAAGTCATCCTAAATACTCGTCTTTTGGAGAAAACATGAGTTTGTGTAAGAAATCTATTAAAAGTTGAATGTCAACATGAAAATTAAGTATTCTTACTTATGTTTTAGTTAAGATCATAAATAAATTCCTCAATGAAAAGTAACTTAAAACAAAAAAAATTTCTGTTAATTTTTCCTACTGTGGAATCAAATACCGTTTAACCCATCACATGTTTGTGATTTTCTTGTTGTTAACTTTCTCCTACACATGTTTACTATCACTCTCCATCAGAACATGACCCTTTGTTTTTTCCTCCATATCCATATTTTCATACTTGGAATCCTAGTATGGGTTAACTCGGATGACATTTGTACTTTTCTCCCATTCTTTTAAAGTGATAGTTTTACTGACTGTTGTTCCGATTTGGGATTTTCAATTAAGCTTCCAAGGCCAATTTTAAAATTGAAAGGACGCAATTCCCAAAAGGTGGGAAGGATGTAACACCCCAGGTAAATAAATAATCTGACATTTTCATATTTATCCAAATTTTTGAATAAAATATTAATATTACTTTAAAGGTAATTCTATGCTCGAGGGCATACCCAATATGCAACAACGAGTTTCTTTGAAATCTTACGTTGCACTCTATAATAAAATAATATTATTTTAAATGGTAGTTAACGCCTAGACGTTGTAATGGTAGGAATGAACAGAACTAACTACAAAATGATTATATATGTTTGTCAAATATTTTTACTTTTATCCAATAAATTTTGAAGGCTTAAAATGAAAATAAATCCAATTTTTAAGCATAAATCTTCTAATATTCTTTAAAAGGTCGATTAACCGCCTTTTGATGGAGAACCATTTTTAAATATACTTTTGACAATTTTATATGTTTTAGTTGACAAAATGAAATCATTCTTTAGAATCTGGACATCAAATTTTACTTTCTGTAAAATTTTGTTATTTTCCCGATAAAGATCATTTTTATTGAAAATGTTGCATTTTAATTTAAAACCACCTTTTAATCTGATTTATTTATATGGATAGATTATATTTCTAATTTATATTAAATTGTATTTAGAATATATTTTTACCATTTAATCTAATGGTGTTCATTTTAATTAAATTTACTTTGAAATTTGACTTAAACTAGTGTTAATCTTTAAATAGATATTGTTTCATAAAAACACGCTATTTGTTTTGACAGCGGGATTTAATTATTCAATTAATTAATTCAATATATATGTTTTTAATTTTTTAAAATAGACATCATTTTTGAATTCAGAATATCAAATATAGCTTAGGGTGAAATTTTGGTATTTTTCTGAAAAAACTTCAATTTTTGATGAATAGTGAAACCACTAAGTGGTAGTTTAAAAACTGATTTTTCATTTAAATGAAACTTTACCACTTCTGTGATTTGAATTTCAAAAATCCAACATAAATCGTTTTCATTAGGTTGTAAAATGTGGTTCAATGGGATTAGAATAATTTTTTGGTGAATAGTAAGTTTTAAGTTTTTAATCGCGATTAGAGGTAATTAGTGTAATTTAAGGTAAAAAGAATGTTTTAATAACATGAAGTGACCGAGACACATGTCCTAACCTCGTTGTATGTTTCATGGACGACCAATAAAATCCATGGGTCAACTTGGGGACCCCATGGAGGCACTTTGTTTGGAAAATGACATAAATAACTTTTTATTTAAAGTTAAAATAAAAATGTCACAAACATGAGTTGTTTTACTAAAACAATTTTTAAATGGGGTTATAAAAGTCATATTTTTGACTATAAATATTCATTATAAATATAAAAAAATTTCCTACATCATGGTATTTTTTTATAATTTTTAGACATTAAATAAATTAAATTATTTATGACATCATGATGATGCAGCGATTACCTCGTTAATAAAGGATTTAAATAAAATGAAAATATAATGTTAAAACTATAACATAAACTTTTAAAAGACCTATTGTATGAGTATATTTCTAACCCTTACCACCTTATCTTCGAAATACATCAATGTGGGACCTTTAAAATTCGAAACACATTTGAAAATAAAGTAACATTTTGCAACTTTCCAAGAGTGCCCCTCCTCTCCTCTTGTAAAAGGCCCCCACCTCTACCACCTTACCAACACCTCTCAATCCTTTGTCTCGGCCAAACACTGCTCGTTTTGTCACTACACGTCATTCTATTACTCTTAGAAGACTCACTATGGGCAGAAGTCTTCTCAAGTAAGCCTTTGAGATCAAATCATAGAGAGATACCCGATTTTAAGGTAATGTCTCACTTGTGTTCTTTTGTTTTATTTTGCTTCTCTAACCCCCTAAACTGTTTTTATTAATTTATTTTGTAAAAAATCCAGTATATTAAATATACTAGGATGTTTTTATAAGAATTATTCGAGCTACACTTACACACACCTACATCTAATGATTAAAGAACATACTGTTTCTGTGGATAGTGAATTTCTGCCTCACGAAACGATGATTGTTCAATATTTTTTTAACACCCTCAAAGGTGGCCATTAAGATGTCACTATATTTATATATGATATATAATATGTTTATGTTTTACTTAAGCTTCTATATTTTTCATTTATTTCATACCTTTATGTTTTCCATTATGGTTAAACGCGATATCTTCATTTTAGGAAGTGCAGACTCCTGCCACCTCAAAGTGATTTGATTCGTTAATACCATATGTGGTAAATATAAAGGATAGATTTAATGATTTTATACATGATAACATACTGTAATTATAATACTATTATGTATAAATAAGTTTTTAATTCCATTAAATAAGAAATATAAATGGAAGTAGCGTTCATGCGTACGTACGGCTTACCGTCTCCCTGAACGATGCATTTCATTTCTTACCTCTAAATGTTATGTAATATTATAAATTCATGTATATAATGGATATATATGATATATATGATATCTAAATAATTAATATAAATCTGGATATAATATATATTTTACCACATGAACAACTTGTAATTATAAAGAGTTTATTTTTGACTCAAGTAGCAATGATCTACAAAACGACCATTATTAACTTAAATAATTACATAGTGTTCATAGCATGGTAGTAAGTGATATAAAAGGAACAATGAACTTGATAAAGGTTCTTAATAAAGAAGAAATTAACTCAAGTTTATTATTCAGGTGGTTAAAGAACGATCGTGTCAAGTTGGACCCGAGGTAAGGGATCCTACCCCTCTCTTTCTTTTTAAGTACACTCTTTTATGTCATTCCTTTTAAGCTCATCTTTATTATGATTGGGATGTTATATTATATTACTATTAATGTAATTTATATTTTAATATTATTAGAGATCCAATTTTATCTCATCAATCCATTTTGGAAGTTTTAATTGGCGCCTTTAGGCTGCCGAAATTTCATAAGGGGCTTTTTATCTCACTTTGTGTTTTCGTGAGATTCATGCTACATTTGCCAATATTTACTTTTGAGTGGTGTATGTACTGTCCATTATTCTACTCTTTGTGTAACATAATTTCGTTTATGAGTATTTACATCAATGTTTTATAGTTCTTCTTTCATGGTGTGTACGTTTCGAAAGTTTCCCAAATCGGTAAGGGAACCTTTCACCCTTCTCTTTTTAAAAGACTTCATTTGTTATGTCTTTTAATTTACATTGTTTTATGTTGGGATATGTTATTATATATCCATATAGATGTAAATTTTATGTCCAAGTGATGAGATACCATTTTCTCTCTCAACAACTAATTTTATGAATTTTAATGTGACGACGTTAGGCTGTCGAATTTTACCAAGGGAACTTCTTAACCCAATTTCGATTTCTTTGGGTTCAACATGTAGTTATTGAATATATCATCCTTTGAATATGTTTGAATGAACTTTGATTGTTTTACACTTAATATCCACTTATATTGGGTTTATTTATATTTTTTACACATAATTATGAGATTGTTTTATCATTAATTTAAGGATACATTCTTTATAAGGGATTTCATCTCATTTTACATTTCTATTGAAAATTAATTGTTGTTATACACCAATTAACTCTTATATGGTGTATATATTGTCCCTTGGAATATTATATCATGAATCCATTTATTCTCATGATATTTTTATTAAATGTTATTCCTCAATTATGATATTCAAGTGTCTCTCATTTTGTTAAAAACCCTTTACCTAAAATATTGTTTTAAATGTTTTAATGATTTATTCTTATAAATATTTCTCATTTATATCAATGTTTTCAAAATGGTTTTAAGAATTTATTTATATGGATATTAATTGTTTAAAATGTTAAAAGCTTCAATGTGGTATGGGACACTTTGATTTCAAAATCTCTTTTTTAAATGTTTTAAATGGTTTTGAAAATGGTTTTTAGAATGGATTCATTATCTTAAAATGTTATATTGTTATTGCAATGTGGGAATTCTATCTTTCATTTATGCTTAAGTTTTGTTCTATGATTATGTTATGGTTCATGGGAATTGATTATGAAGACAGGTGGTTCCGTGATAAACTAAGGGCGGGTGAGCCCGATATAGTTCTCCAATGATTTTATGAGGTATGTTAAAGTGCTTATGTTTTATTGGTAAAGTATGATTTCATTCTTATGTATATATGTACTCATGTTTCCTTTCCATACTTTTTATAACCCTTACTGAGCTTTTTATGCTCATCCCAAGTTTTTGTAATGTTTTTCACAGGTCAAGGGAATGGTACATGATATGATGATAGTGTCAAGGAAGTGTCAAGAAAGAATCCATGTCTTATTTTAATTATGTTTCCGTTGATGGCATAACTGAATACTATCTTTTATGTAACCACTTTGTTTAAATGTGTAATGTAATGCAAGTTTTATGATATAATTCTCTAAAACTCTAAAATTGAAAAGATCCTCAATGTGTAATATTGTAATAACTGAAGATTAAGAAAGGTTTATGGTTGGGGCCTTATAAATACTCTTTTGATGTCATGTGTGATGTTTAGATATGTTTTTTCCCAAATTCTCTAAATTACCAAATTAAAAAGGTCATTGGGTGTGAATGTGATCAAATATTTCCTTATAATTATTTAGGTTCTAAATGGAAATAATTTAGAAAAAAATATATCACATTTATTGGTATCAAATTCAAAAATGTATTTTTTTGTTTTTAGCACCAGATCCTAGAGTGTGGGTTTACTGCTATTACAAACATACCGGGGAAAAATAGTGGGTGGAGAAATGAATTAAAAATTTGTCTCCGAAGAAAAAAAGGAATTATATTGATCACATTTTTATGATAGGGAGCCTCAAGAGATGATAGTTGTAGCTTAATGCTTCTTTATATGTTTATAGAGGAAAAAATCTTAAATTGTAATTCCTATCAAAGAATTATCTTTATTTGGGCGAAGGTATTGTTGAATTTTAAAGAAGGAAACAACAAACAAATGTTCGTTGATGATTTCTGTAAATTATTTTTATTAATAAAGTAGAAATATATTTATCATCTATGTCAATCTATTCGATCAGAGATGCATGATTTTTTTGCATCCCATGATGCTTTGGAAAAGACATACATTTCAATATACTAGTGAAGGAGACCATCAAGCCTATAATATGACTTCAACCCTCTATTGAGTATTTTTTATGATTTGAGAGTAGTAATTACACCTGGGATTGATAATTCACACACACCAAATCCATTTTTAAATCCCAATTAATGAATATGATATCCCTGTCACACAAACACATCATTGGTGTGCACTCCATGGATTAGTCCTTAGTGGTTAAATTTGTAAAATTTATACTATGTGTCTGTATTTGTCCTCAATTTATTTACTTTCATATATGTTACATCATTTGAGACCCAAGAGATTATTAATGATATATTGACTGTGTTCATGCTACATCACAAACTAGATCTATAAGAGGAAACGTAATATATTAAATAAAATTTGAAACCTATGAACACATTTATTCAAACCCCTCCCCTCTGAGGGTGTTCTAGGTCCTCTTGGACCCAAAAAATTAGTGTCTGATGAAGAAAAATTATATATTCAATCTAAGGAAAAATTAGTTTTTATGGATTTATATATCATTATATATATTATTCTCATAGAAAGAATCATTAAAATAAGGATTTATTTTTATAAAATTATTAACATAATGATTGATGACTAAAATTAATCATTTATGTAAATAAAACAGAATAATTTATTATAATGTTTGGTCAAAATAATAAAAAGTAAATTCATATAAATTTAATGGAAATTAAACATAAAAATAGTATAAATAAAAATGATAAGAAGTTATTAGATTATAAAGAAATCTTATGAAGATGATATTTATATTTTTTATGATATGATAACAAATAAAATATCTATCTAATACAAATTACAACTGAAATTAATGAATTAGAGTTTGAAGTATTTAAAAACATGTTTTACTATCATATTTATATAATGAACAAATTATTCTCTATAAATATTTGGAAAATTATTATTTTATAATTTGAGAAAATAATTTATAAATGATATATCAATCCAACATGCGGTGTTCTCTAAATTACAAATTAATATTTTTTACAGTTAAAAAGAGATTAAAAATATGTGATATAGTTAAAACTAAGAAAAATAAATTTGGATTCACATAAAAAAATGATCACAAATTAATTCATTACATTTAATAATTTACAATACTTCATTTTGATATTTTATGTGTTTAGAATGAACTAAATAATGTTTTTGTTGATTTAATGTATAATAAAAATGATAATCATTTGCGTAAAATTAACAAATTTGTCCCGAGTTATCCCGAAATCATATTCAAACAATCATTGATTAATTTATAACATGTAGGAATGGAATACATATTAATATAACAATTGGGGATGTTAAAATGACTAAAAATATGGTTTACAATCAAAATATATAAAATACTGTTAAAATGGTTAAAACATATTAAATAATATTAAATTATTATAAAATCATATAGATGAGATCAATGATGATTTTTTATATTAAAAAATAGATTTTATGTCAATATTATGTGAAGTGTTTATGAAATTAATGAATTTTCATTTTTCATATATTTATTAGTCTTTAAAAACATGTTCAATGTTGTTCAAATAGAGGGTAAGACCCCAGATTATCAGGAAATAATTAGAAAATTATGAAGTATCACATTTTCACTTATTGGAATGAGAGATATAAATATTCGCTGAATTAGTGTGGTAAAAATTTATGATATTTCATTTTAAATTTGGTTTTCATTAAAAATGATAAGAAATCTAATGAAATTAATCAAACATGAAGGGTATTAAAATTAATGAAAATAAATGTTCAAATAATTTATCATATGTAGAAACTGATATCATTATAATCAAATACTAAATGTATAAAAATAGAATATAGTTGTTTTAATGTAAAATAATAACTAAAAAATGATATGTGGTTAAATGATAATAAACATACTTAGATTTGTGTGATGTATTTTATCAATGATTAGGGATTAATTTTGTATATGTAGTAATATATGTCACATCCAACCAATATTTTGTGTTCTAGAAATTAATTATAGTTCATTTTTAAGTATTTAAATTTGTTAAAAAAAATTAGATAGTCCAAACTAATAAAAATACTTCCAATTGTCATAAAATCATAAAAAATACCAATAATATATTTACAACATGTAAGAATAAACAAAATTTTAAATTTGAGCATATTATTATAAGAATTGCAGAGAAAGTATTATTTGATTAAAATGTGATTAAAAATAACAGATATGATATATACTGAGAAAATAAACTTAGATCATCAAGAAAGATTATAAAATTGATCCTTGATTAATTTATAACATGTAATAATAGAGGTAATGTCAATATTAAATGCTTTGTTTTAGAAATTATAACATTGAAGGATTTTATTTTTTATTAAATTATAATAATAATAATAATAATAATATTTTTTGAATTGAAATAGGTGAAATTTTGAATTTATGAGGAAATAGGTGAATTCACGATTTATGAATGGGTAGGGAAGAGGTTTTCAATAAAACTTTCACCATTTATAAATGAGACAATAAAAACTACATGGGTATGGTAACTATGTATCCCCCTAGTTAACCAGAAATATCATATACTATGTCCTGACATCCTAATACACTTCATTAACATTATTAATATTACTAAAATGAATTTATTTACCAAATTTTGTTTGTATATTAATTTATAAATCATGTTACACATAGGTTATATTTTGTCTCAAAAGTAAATATTTTTATTAGCATTGTTGCAATTATATTTTGGGTTATTACTATTAATAATGATCATACCTTGGATACTCCCCAAATAATGGTTCGCTGTTCATCATGCTATTTATGGGTTTCATATAAATATGACACATGCATATTGAGAGAAAAATCAAGAGACATGCGTGTTTTAAAAGAAATAGTTTCTTTAAGTAGCTCAATGAGTTCCTTTGTGGTTTAAAAATCATGTTCACCATTGTTATAATTAGATTCTAGTTTTGAAAATCACACCAAAATTTGTATTCTCAACTTGTAAATATGAATATTTACATTATTTAATAAATTTATATTATTGGGAATTCATAGTACCTGAGCCATTCATACTATAGTATTACTATTATTAATGTTTAGGATAGTCACCATAGTGTTATTTGTAACTGGGTATAGCATAAACTTATCAATCATATTGAATATAGAAGTGATTGAAATCCCTTTTAATTTTAATATATTATGGATGTCATATTATATTTCGAGGTAAAAATTGGAACATTAAATCTATAAATGATGTTAAGGATCATTGAATATACGTTTTAAGTCAGTATAATAGTTTTTTTAAATATTTCATTTTATTTATCAATGTTTTCACTAGTCCTAGAAATGTTTTATTCCTCATACTCCATAATATCAAAGAAGTTGTGTTTCCGTTTAATAATTATGGAGTTCCGTTATATTAAGTAAGTCATGGAGTATAATACTTCAATGAAATTACTAGAAAAATTAAATAACAAATGTGTTTATAGAAATGTATGTCTCTTAACATTACGGATAGAGTCTTCCTCATCAAATCCATTTTGATTCCAAACCTCACATACTCATTTATTGGTTGGAAATCGTTCCTTTCCTTACATGATATAATGAACTAGGTCATTCAGAATATTATTTGTAGTGTACTATAGTTGAATAGAATGTGTTCTCTATTTCATAGTGTACTGGTCGTATATCTATTTAGTATAGTGTAATGGGGATGGATTGTATAGGATTTTTCTATGAAAATTTAAAATCTAAATTTTTTGGGATTATACCATATACTCTGGATGATGGAAATCTACTTCATAGAATTATATTATTATGATGACTCATATCTAGTAAAATACATTACATTGGATAATCTATTTCACTTGAATTTTGTTTGCCTCCTATATAATTATGAATCATTTTTAAAGGATTTGTTTTATAATTATAATAGATTTTATTATTATAATCAGTATCACATTTCTATATTCAACAATGTACCATTGGTTTTTGAATAATTACATTAAAATTATGGAAACTTTTATAAATCATATATATGATCTTCTAATATAATTTAGGGATATAATCAATGTATATAATCCCCCCCAAAAATTATTATTATTTATAATATTTTCACCAATATAACTCACATTTGAAAATTATTTTATTACTATACCATTAGTTACCGCATTGTGGTATCTAAACAGATTAGTTATTTGCATAAATTGGTAATTTATATTAAAAAAATTTCATTGATTAAGAGAATTTGAAGCAATATGATATAATAAAATTGATATTTATTTCATATTTAAACATGCTTTATTACATATATTTTCACTTAATAAAAAAAATAATATCAAGAGTTATATTGTATAAGGAAATTTGGAATATTAAATAACAAAATATAACATGAAATATAACAATATATTTATTGAAAAATTCTTTTACATGACCACAACATTCCTTCATACATAACACTGCATGGATTAACTTAAGGACATACATAAGAAAGGGTTGATCTATAAATCCTACTAAGGGAATAAAAATTTAATAACATGAGGATAATGATACATTTTATACAAGTCATATCAATGAGGTATAAAGAAACGTGAATATAAATGCATGATATATCTTGATAATCATAACATGGAAATGTGACAACAACATAAAACACTGCATCATTAACATAAGTAAATGATAAACCATAAATTCTTAATTTTGTAACAATTTAACATTAAGTGATCAGGTAAATACCTATATAAAAATGAAGTGCCATGATTCTAAACATTACCCAAAGCATTGGAGTGTAAACCTGGATCACACTTATTAAACATTTCTATCTTATGATTTATTGTTCCACATGGTGCATAAAACATGGATTCATTAAACATCATAATTTTATTCCTTGATATAAAAATGTGGAATACATATATTTAAGTCTCTATTCAATAGTATTTTGTGCATAATTGTGAATACCCTTTATAGAGTAACATGTATGGTATTCATGACACAATTATTTTGTCATGGTAAATTGTGGTGTGATTTCGGCAGCATAACAACATCACATAAAAATTCATTAATAGAGTTCATGAGAGAGAAAGGGGTATCTCATATTTATACATGAAATCAGTTTTAGTAGTTACATGTTAGTACATTCACCTAATATGTAATTTGAAACCGAATACGTATCATAATAAACAATATTGAAGAAATAAGAGGAAGCAAAATAACCCTTACAAAATATCAGCATGGTAATAGGTGAAGGTAAAGGTTATTAGGAAGTTTAAATGAGTGTAAAAGGGGTTTTCATAATTTATAAATCTAGTTTATTGTAGTTGGGATATTTTAGACTATATCCTAATATAATAAAATTAAAATTAAAAAGGCATATCATAGATGAAATACATGATTAAAAGATGAGAGAAAGAAAATCCCAAGTGGAATTTTTTCAAAGTAATAGGAGTACATAACTGATTATAAGGGGACCTAATGAGAGTAAAAATATGATATAATAATTTAAAAATCAAATAGAAAATAATGTTAACATCAAAAATCCTATCACAAAATATGAAAATGTAATTTAAGAAACATAATATTAATGTTGTGTTTTAATGGAAATGAGAAGAGAGAAATCCTTTATGAAATTTCTATAGAGTAACAACTTACATAATTGAAAAAAAAAAGTGGATTAAATTATCCCACATTCAAACAATATCAATTTCAAATTATATTAATGAATGAAAATTAATGGATGTACATTCAATTAAAATTAAAAGAACTAATCTTAAATAAGGCGCTTGAATTCAATGGGGAGGTGAGAAATCCCTTACAGAATTTTGGCATAGTAACGGCTTAGGTAAGGGAAGTATGAGGGTGAATAAATGATAACTAATTAAGATAAAATAATGTTTATAATAGTATGTTTATTATAAAAATATTAAAATATATACAATGGAAAATAAAAAGGCTAGTTTCAAAAAAAGGGAGTAGAATTAAAAGAGAGAGACGAAGTTGAGGATCCCTTACTTGGTTGTTTGACTCCAATGGTTTTGGAGAGGCTTATTGGGATCTTGGAGAGACTTTGGTGGACTCTAATTAGTAGGGGGATTATGTAGGTCGAGTTTCAAAATTATTTAGAGAAGATAAATGTGAGGTCTAGTGGGTTTATGTTGTAATGGAGGGCGATTTCATTATTATTTAGGTTTTGGACACTACATAATAAAATATTCAAAACAACTAACCAAACCTTGGAATCAAGAAACATGGATTTGTATAAAATATTTTAGATTTATAGGGACATTATATATTAAAATAACTCCCTTACATATGTGGAGGTGATTCACACATTCAAGGAAATGATTTTGGAATCTTAAAACATATTATAAGTTTTGGAGGATCACAAAGGCATTAGGAAATAAATAAACTAAACTAAAAATCCAATTATTTTAAATTTAAAATATAAAATTTCCTAAATATCCATTTTATAGTTTTTATTACATTATTATTGAGTAATTATGATGTCAAAAAACACACTATATTTTTATATGGTATTTAATTTTTACCCGAATACATTGACAGTCTATGAAAAATATAAAAAATCACTGTTGGAAAATTTCAACATCTTTATTCAAAAAATAATATTCATTTTATATAAATAATTATTTAAATATGTTAATTATCACTTTTAAAATAAATACCCACCTTTATTGATAATTTATAGGTTCTGACAAAAACCATTTTCAAATCATAATAAAAATTAAATTTGACTTCATAAAAATTATATAATAATTTATTTTTACTAAAATAAATTTTGGAATAATATTTTATTAAAGAATTATTTACTTCCAAAAATTATTGATTCCTCAAAATAGATTTCATAAAAAACCAAAAAAAATATTTGTACTTTAAAAATTATTTACAATGTAAAAATAATAGGAAGAAAATATATTCATTAATCTATAAAAAATGATTTACAAATTCTTATTTATAGGGTCCTAATATATATTATTTTATCTCACAAATATATTCCCTAAGAGTATGTTTCACTATGGTGGGGATTTCATGGGGTTGTTCGGTGGACATGGTTTGAGTCATGATCTCAATGTGCTTGAAATTCCCTCATAAATGGTTTCGCTCATGCATTAGTTGTTGGATCTAAATGTGGTCTTGGACAAGAGAAAATATGTGAAATTATATCTTTCTATGAATCTCCAAAAGTGGATTTCATAGGTTATTATCATACTATTTGAGGCCATCACTTCCATTTTCTATTCTAAATGGATTTGTTAAAATACCATATTTATACTAGTCCTATGATCAATGATCAATGGCTATATTATCCTTGTTAAAGATACATAACGGTCATTTAAAATCCAACTAGATATAATAAAATAGGTTTATGTGTTATCTATAACCATAATACATTTCATTAAATCAAAAAGGGCAATTTTATTCATAATAGTTTGGGTCATTACATAGGCAACCTACAAAATAACTACCTATGAAATTGTACATCCATACATGTTCAACATATATATTCCATAAATAATATAATGAAACCTATGAGAATCATTATATTAATTATATATGTTATAAAATTATTTTTTCTTTTATTTTAAATGATTCTAAATTTACAACTTCTATTATGGAATAAAAATGGAATTATTTTAGTCCATTGTATAATGGGTCATTCTCATCAGTTTTGAAATATCTTGTTTATTGATATTATGTAATTATTTTATTTGACATGGTTGAATAGGATCATAAAAAAGAGAAAAAATAAATATATTCATCTATAGATGTTCATGACTAACATATATGTTGTTTTGAATAAAAATAACCCAGTGCAATTTGTTTGGGATAAATGTTCAATTCATGAAATATTTGTTTTAATCAAATTTGGTATACAAGGAAAATATAAAAAATATAATGGATATATAAATACTATCTAGAAACATTTAATTACATAGTTTTCTAAAATTAAAATAGAATATAATAAAAATGCATCTCCCTGGCCATCTGGTTTTAAGAGGGGGGGGCTATTCTGAGGCATCTTAGTAGAAATAATAGAAATCTACTATATGGATCGTGGAGTATTTTTTTATACAAGCCAATGATTTTATTTTTTCTCATACAATCAAATTTATAGATTAAAAATATAAGGAAATAGGTGGCTTGATTTTTTCAATGGTAACCCATATTTTAATACACTGTATATCATGATTTATTATATAAATGTACAAATTATACATAACCAAAAGATTATGAAGACTTTTGTATTTGGGAAATTAGGTACATGGGACATCAAATTGTTAAATTGATGAATGAAAATTATTGAAAATATTCTTAAGATGCACTTATATTTCAACTAATCTTATAAAACTGCATGAGATAACCTTAGGACAAACATAAGAAATGGATGATCTATAAATCATAGTGAGGGAATAAAAATGAATAGAAAAATGTAAACTGATACATATGATCCAATGAGCATATCAAGGATACAGAAGAGGGGTGAGAATAAAAATCATGAAAAATATGAAGTCATATAACATGATAACGTAAAGGAAATATTGGAATGTGGTGACAAAAATAAAATATAAAAGTATAAACAAAGGTCAAGGATAACCACAGAGACATCATAACATAGAAAAAAAGTATAATAATGGAATATGTTTAATAAAAAATCATTTACATTATGTATAATTAGAAAAAAAATTACCTAATGCATTGGATCACTACCTGGGTGAACCCGTCCTTTTTATATTATGTACATGCATAATTTTTACACATGAATCACACAACATTTGGATTCCATTAATCAATTTTAATCCCATGATAAATCTATAGAAGTTATATACTTTAATGTCCCAAATATATAATGTATATTTTAATCTAGGGAAATACTATTGAGTGTAAACAATGATGGGTATTCACAATAAAAGTGTTTGACAAAAAAATGAAAAGAAAATTTCAAATTCATAAAAGAGGTACACAAAGATTCCTATGATTTTCGAATAAGATTGAAATGGGTATCTCATAACATTTACATCTGAAGGGTAGTAAGAGGGATGTTTGAAATCCTATCCCATGATGTAAAATTGTATATATGATGTAATTATATAACGGAGTTTCTTGAATAATGAGGAGCAGAGAATCCCATTCTTTAAGTGTCACTTATAAAAGACTGGGAGGATCCTCTTATGTCAATGGGGACAACTTTGGATGGATATAGATAAGTAAGAGTGTAGTATATTCCTAATATAATGGTTTTTCTATGAAGTGTAATGGAATTTCATGTGGGTTTATATTATAAAATAGAGGATATTTCTTTATTAATTTACAAAACATAGCTTTTATACTCTATATAATAAAGTAATAAAAAAACTATTCAATAATTTTTTCTAATGGTATCTACCAATGTTGAGTGTTTTATTAGTCTACATGTTTAAGAATTGAGATCTTTATAATAATTCCTTTTTTATGTGTAAACTATTTAAAAATATTTGATTTTAAAACAATAATATATCATAAAGGTTATGGAGGATTCATTATGTGTAAATATTTATATGAGTTACAACATCCAATGGAATATCATTAATTCTATAAGAGATTTGAAAAACATGGGCAGTCTTAGTGATTCGAAACCATGACCACCCCAAAAATCAAACCCAGCCACACTCCCCCAATTGACTGTAGGGGGCATGGATTCATTAAGTGTTTATAAAAATTAACAAAATGTGAAATAACACATTATTTTAAGGTGAATTATATAATATGCCATTGATACATTTTATAGAATATATTTCATCACATTTGTGTCATTAGGATATTATAATACACATTTTATATTCATATTGTATTTAATTCAGACCCAAAAAGATTACTGCCACCAAAAGTTTTAAAAATATAATTATTGGATAAATCATATTTTTTTATTTCGAAATAAAAATAATTTTACAAAAATATTTATATAATTATAATATTATAGAATTTTAAATCAAGAATCCACAATTATTGCAAAATGGTAATTTTTGGACAATAACATATTTTTTGACCCTAGTTAAAATTATTTTTCAATTCATAAAATTGTATGATAATTTATATTTAATTAAAATTATTGAATAATTATATTTTATTAACAAATTTTATATTTAAAAAAATATTTATTTCAATAATATTGTGTGTTTTAATAGAAACAATACATTTCCCAAAAAATACAATCGGTGTTTCATTGTAAAAAATCTAATTTTTAATAAATTATTGGTTAATCAATTAATATGTAATATTAGATATATGTAAATATAGTCATTACTTTTGTGATAAATTATATATAAATTCATACTATTGTGGTCCAGATATATATCCCATTATTACACCAACAAATACCATAAGTGTACGGTGTGCGATCGTGAGATATTCTTGGGGTGGTTTGACATACATCATTTGGGCCACGATCTTAATGAGCCTGAAATTACACCATAAGTTATTTTGATCAAATTTTAGTTTTTGAATTTCATATTGGTAATGATCAATGGAAAAAACTAAGTTATGTTATCTTCTATAGAATCTATAAAAAATTAAAATCATTGGGTATGATTCTACTAATTGAGGACATCCCTCATTTTGCCTCTATCTAAATATATTTATCATAACCCTTAATATAATAATCACAATGTTCACTATAAATTATTTATATTAACAATAGTTATGATGCATAATGGTATTTCGCGTTTCACAAGTCATATTACTATTCAAAATTGAAAAGGTAGAGAATGTTTTTTATATAAATTCATTACTTAATAATTTATTAATTAAATAAAAAATGTGAATGTAATTTATAAATGTTAAGGTCCGTACATTATTCCTCCATTAAAAAGTTCTAACTTCAAATATTCATTTAATACCGAAACCACATGGGGGTAATTCAATTTCATCAACTATTCTAGTCCCCATGTTTCTTATTCAATCTTGTGGTTCAAAAAAAATATAAACTAGGTGTATGATCTAGAACCTAAGATAGAGTTTGTACCTATTTAAACAATGGTCCATGGAGTGTTTCTCAGGGAGTATGATAGGTATCAAGGGATTCCAGATGTAATGGAAATGAAATTATAAAAAATAGAAAGAAATGTGAATGTTTTATAGTTGGAGCATGACTAGATTAACTGTGTACCATAACTATATAGGGTGGGGGATTCCTAGACAGAGTTGAGGACACAACTCCTATATTTTATGAAAGCAATTCAGGTGTTCCAATTAATGGGTTTGGATATTCCAGCATTGGAATGATAAAGGAACATGGGATCATAATGGTTTTTCTAAACCGAGTAGGTGTCAAACAAGACCATGTGACCTAGCCCACCTCTTAGATTGAGGATCACATGTTTTTGTAATTCTAGTTAGATTACCATCCATCCAAACCATAATCCACTTTTGTAGTGGGAAAATACCATGTTCCCTTTCGATATTTAAGGTACCTCTCTCAATTTTATTTACTAATGGACATCTTACATCAAGGGTGAAGAACCATAAACTCCATCCTTATAAATGGATGATTCTCCCTTGCTTCACATGAGTTTTGAGTTCCATTGGTTGTGAAATGAAGACCTTTGTAAGTATTCAAAATATTTACATCCATTTTCTAGAAGAGGATTCACGAGTTGTTCCCTATCCTACCAATGATCTAAACCCCTATTTTATAGGGTGTTAAATATTGAGATTTTGATGCTATTTAAACTTTAATCAAGTGTTGTTTTGGAATTAATGGTTGTCTACAAGAATATGGAAGGTGTCCTATAAAATTTTTCATAGAGTATTTTTATTTTAGAATTTGTAGGTCATTATTCATGTTTCTTTTGTTCAAATTTTTTTAAATATTTATATAGGGAAATTAAATTGGGCCTTAAATTCTGGTACAAGACCCTTCATGGAAATTGTTTGGTTGGATATTTATTTGATACCAAACATAGGGATAACTATGGGGTATTCATAACCATTGAAAAAGGTGAAATGAATTAGAAAATATTGACATAGGTTAATTATTATAATTATCAAGGCTCAAATGTTAATTGGTATGTTATAATAGTAAAAGGGATTATTGAATTGTTTATATACTAGTATTTGTGAAATTACTAAGAGGTCTTTGAAATTTTTAGATTGTGTGATTTGGATTTTTATTCCTTTGTAGTTTTAATGGATGAAATGGATTTCTAATGAAAATTGAGTTCTAATATGAGGTGTTGACCTTGATAAGATTTATTGCGAGTTTTCAAATGTGCTTAAAATTTTAATTGGAAATGTGTCTGTGAGGTGACCCATTTGATGAAAAGAATATGATAATAAATTTATTGTTTTGATGTAAAAATAGGTTCATCGAACATGTTTTTTTTCAAAGAGGAATACCCATGATTTCAGGTTAGATTTGAAATGTTTGTTATCATGTTTTTTTGATGTTCTATAAGAGCTTAAAAATGGGTAGGTTTTAGATTATCCATTTTTAGATTTAATGGTTTATTTATAATATGAATGTTTTCTCACAAAGAATGAAAATTTATATGTTTAAATGGGAATGTTTGAGTCATTAATCATTTTTGAATATAATTTAAAGAATTTGTTTTATGTATAAGAGATAAATGGTTTAAATTATTAAAATGCATTATATTATTTGATTGTAATAGACCATGGAAATTGTAACACCCCGACCTCATAGATTTGTTATTATTAATTACTTTAATTATTACATTGAGTTTTATACAGTTTCCCACTGTTTCACGATCATCCCGCGTGGTTAGGAGTAACAGCGCGGCGCCTGCACGGATTTCCGGGTGTGTCAGGGTTATGGCACGCAACTCATGTGAAATTTATAGAACCGCGCGGTGAGAACGTGAAATGAACCGGCAAGCGAGTAGTACTGGGTGGCACGGTCTGAGCATGGTTTGCTCAAATGCGCGCTTAGTGACACAAGAGCCGTGCAATTGGACAACTTTTAAAATGAATGAATTTGGTTTTTATTATTCACACTTGTTATTATTATCCTTTATATGTTAATATTTATATTATTTTTATTTTTTTTATTACTATTATAATTATTATTAATATTATATTATTATCATTTATATTATCATTATTATTATTGTATGTTTATTTAGAATATTAAATATTTTAATGAAATTAATATTATTAATGAATTATTAGTGATTTTATTATTATTATTATCTTAATTTTTGTAATTTATATTATTATTATTATTCTTGTATATTATTTTTATTATTATTTTATTGATATTTTTATTATTTTATTATTATTATTATATTATAATTAAATGAAAAAAAAAGAAAAAGAAAAAACACCCCATCAAACCCTAATGCCCGTAGCCGGCCATCCCCCACCCCCATTCTCCGTTTCTTGTTCCGCCGCGGGCCGCCCCCCCCCCCTCTGTTCTCTGCATGAATCGCCTCCCTCTCCCACCTTTCCAGCGCCCTCTCTATTGCCTCCCTGCAGCGCGCTGCGCCTCAGCGCTCTCCTCCCTGCGAACCGGCCTCCCGTCCATGTCGCCCCCCCGTCCGGCGCCTCCTCCTCCTGGCAGCGCCCTATCCAGCCTCCCTCTCTCGACTGCGCGACCCCCTCCTGGTTTCCCCCTCCCACTCGACTATAGGCACCCCTCCCTCTCTAAGCTGCGCATCCTCCCTCTCTCGCTCGACTGGCAGCGCAACCCTCCAATCATCCGACCGGCCTCCGGCCACGCACCCTCTCCTCCAGCCGTCCCTCCTGGTGCGCATACCCTATCCCAGTCACAACCCCCTCTCATGCACAATTTCGGTGTAGCCCTTGCTAGCCGAAGCAACCCCTCCCCCTTGCCGGCGACCTACCTTCTCCGACCGACCGTGCCTGCTCTAGACATCTTCCAGCCATCCTCTGATGTTTTTTTTCCAGCAGGCCTCCGATGCTTTCCCACCCTCTCTTCCAACCAACCCGCAACATTCCAGCGTCGCCCCCTGTCACGTGCATCTGGCCGACACATTTTTTCCCCCTTCGGTATAACCTCTAACCTCATTTTCACTTTTGTTGTTATACTGATCTCGTTGGGTGTTTTGGTTTAGAATTTATTTTCATTGATTTAATGTTTTATGTTTCGCGTGAAATGTTTTCGGACTTGTGTTTTTCGTTACGCCATGGTTTTGAAGTAGGTATCTCTTGCTCTTACTTTTATAATTTGAGTTGCATCTTTTGTTTGAAATTCACACCTTATATAAATGCGAGGTATTTCTGTGCAACACTTGGATATTTATTTGGTATTCAACGTTTTTAGTTTATGCCTTGTTTGGTGAAAATTGTGTTGTTTTGGTTAAAGTGTGCACACTAGGTGTGTGTTTAAATGTTCCGGTAGCTTTTGTACCCTATTCCCAAGATGTAAAATGTGGTTTGGTTTGTGTTTTGGGAATATTTTGAGGCACACTTGATTTCAAGGGTAGACCATTTTGTTTACGGTTTTTATTTAAATTATGTGTGCATGGATACAAAATGAGTTTTTTCGTGTAGTGTATTTTTATATTGTAATGCAATTAGTTTTTTTAGCAGTGCAAGTGCTGCACGTTCTGATACGACATGTTATGAGTGAGCGTTAATTATAAAAAGTGATTTTGAAACGTTTTTGGGCATGTAAAGTTGTGGTTTCTCTTTGAATTTGTTCAATAAATTTGGAAGTGGTTTTATAAATAGTGTCGATGGTGCGAGTGGTTCTTTGAAAATGTGTCAAGGTGGTTCTTTCGAGTTGTTGGCTCTTTTGGGTTACTTTAAGTATGTTTTTGTGTAATTTTAGTTATTGTTCTTTTATTGCAACGCGTTTGCGAGGTAACCTAGAGATAATGTGGTCATTGACGTGCGAATGTTTGTCCGTCTGTGCGAGGCGCGACACGCCATTGCATTTGGACTGCAAGCCGAGGTAGGTCCCCCATTGCACTCACCTTTACATTTAGAATTTATTAACTGATTGATTCTTTGTTAATTTTAATGAATGATAAATAATATTAGATAATAAAATTTTAAATTATTAATTAGTGTGAAAAGGGACGTTTATTTTATACCGAACACTTGGAAAATTTTCTTGACGGGAGGACACCCAGTTTTGAAAGAATGCCTGTTTGGCCTTTAAACATAATTCACGAAATTTCAAATGTACTTCCAGTTTTAAAGGTAAGTGATTTCTTCTTAACAGTGTTTTGAGTTTTCTTGAGAAATGATGTTTTGTTTTAAAATTTGTGAAGGCCCACTTGGCACTTTAATCGAATAAATTATTTTGGAAATCTCATTCAGGAGTGATCTTCTGTGTGTGTTGATTGCGTGAGCTGTGTGTGATGTTTGTGCTACTTGATTGACTTTGATGACTCACCCCTTTCCCGTTTATTATATGTGTTGACATGGGAACTTGGCATAGTAAGTGAATCTTCTGAGAACGATTGATGCACTAGTTTAGATTACGCATTGGCTAGTGGCCCCTAGTATGGATGACACTCTACTAGGGTATTGGGCCCCTCGGTTAGGCCATGTAGGGCAACACTGGGAATTAGGGTGTTATGACATCATCGTGTGTAGGCATGCCTTAAGGATGAGTCACATGTATAGTACATTCTGGATTGTTCACGATGTCCTAGGTTCGAACCATGTTTCTTTTAGTGTTTATTTGTGTGTGGCGGACGATTGAGAGGTCAAGTTCGGTTTCTGACCCATGTGTTCCACTTTTACCATTTCCCTTAGTCTGTGTTGTGTGTGATTCTACTTTTGACTAACAACTAAAGTTTGGATTTCTAAATTGTTCGTAGAATGTTTTAAAAACGCAATGCACCTATTTATTTCAACATTAAACTTGTTCTAAATTAAAAAGGGCAATGAACTGTTACTTGTTTTAGAAATGAAATTGTGTGGAAACCATATTTTATATAATTTATTTCAAACCTGAAATTGATAAATTCTTTATTTATTGGTATGTGCATTGGGAATAGAATTAGTCGGGCCTACCTACTGAGTTTTAATACTCACTCCTATAGTGTTTTCTTGTTTTCAGTTCTGTTGCCGGTTACAGATTTAGTTGTTCTCTTGAGCGACTTTGGTTGTGGTATTGGAAGGTGACCCAAGGTGTCATGTGGAGTTTTAGTCATGGTCAGGTTAGTGGCGTTGTTGGTTGCTCTTTCATTTTTTTCTTTTGTTCCATTTATTTCCGATGCTTAATTTATTTTTTTGGGACAAATCGTTCCCGCCTATTTACTTTTGATGCCCGGAACTAGTTTTCAGCCCGTGTGGATCAGGAATGCCCTTCGGGCCATGTCGCGGGCCGGCTCGGGTGACCGGTTCAGGGTCGACCTGGGTTGGTTCATGACAAAATGGTATCAGAGCTGGACCTTGTTATTTTGGATGGCTGGTAGATGGAGATTTGGATTGTCAGGACTCGAGAGGTAGGTACGGGAAGGACGTCATGAACCCTCGCCCATTCCACACCTCGAGTCTCCATGTATTGTCTGGAAATTGAGTCTTTGTTTCGTTCTAGTTTGTTTTGGATTGAGGGATAACAACGGAGGTAAAACGATGTTACATCGTGATCTCACATGGAGTAGTGACCCATGTGGAGTTCGGGTACACAGTTTGAATTCCTCCTAGTTGTTTACGCTTACTTGGGGCATGTCCCACTACCATGTCACCATGTTAAGTGTGACCGCTAGTCCCTCACTCTGGTGGTTTTATGTAAGTTGAGTGTCATTTTTGTTCTGGTTGGTGTAAGTGCGTTTTTGGAAATGAAAAAGGTTTTTTGAAAATGAGACTAATTTATTTTAAATGAATTTAAATTTATGAAATGGGTTTTAAAATTAAAAGCTTTTGGTTTGGAAAACTGGAGTTTGACTGGAAATTGGTCGAGAATGGTTTGGGGTGAAACCACAGGTACTCCTTATGAACATTTGCACATGTGAGAGGTTGCGTGGAAAGTGCGTGTTGGTGCGTATGAATGAAAGTAGATGAAGACATGTGCAACAGTTCATGGTATTACCTTGGTGTGTCTGAAATTAAAGGCTTGACCTTTTTTTCTAAATGGGATTTTAAAGAGGAAAATGGTTTTGGAAAGTGATCTTGGTTTGAAAAGTGGATATGGTACTTGGAGGTTGGCATTCAAAGAAGATGTTTTTGAAATCTAAAATAAAAAGGGATTTATTTGTGTGTTGTTGGTATTTGGTTGGTTTTTGAGTTGGATGTTTTTGGATGAAAGAGATTTTAATGATATTACATTGGCTTGATTTTGGTTTTGGCTTGGTGTTATATATGTTGTTAAGAAATGCCGCCCAGAAAGGTCCCTAGAGTTTTGATGTGCCATGCCCGGTTTTTTGTCTTTCTCGGACGTTGTCTGTCCTTCATGGTGATTGGAGTCTGTTAGAGACAGTGCAGTGGCTTGAAGATGTTGTGCGCGTCTTCAGGGTATTGGGAACTCCTAAAGCGATCTGAGTGCCTGTTGTTTTGGGTCTGTTTGAAGGTCCAGCTCTGGATGAGTAGGAGTTGTTCACCCTGCCATCACTGCAAGTTGGGATGATGTGGTATGTCTTTAAACCCGTCTTTGTTCAATGGTTTATACTTGTGGAGGTGAATATGAAGAAAATGAAAGATATCATGTGTGTTTAACATGACCAGCAGGCGGTGAAAGTGTATGTTGAACATTTCAAGGATCTTGTCCTTTTTTCTTGGGGTAGTGTCGCAGGACTAGATGAAGACTTCTCCCTTCATCAGGGGTCTTCGTCCAGAGATCAAGGAGTGTGTCCTACTCATTTTGGGAGCATCACTTTTTAGAAGTTGGTGCATGAGGTGTTCTTAGGTGAGTTGGTTTCTAAAGCGAAAACGGTTGACAATCCACAGTATCCAGTTGCTCGTGAAGGTCCCCCATCTGATGAGCAGAGTGTGTCAAGTAAAATTATTTCTAAAGAGTTCTTTATGGTGGCTCTAACTTCCAGTTTCTTCGGACCGTTTAATGGTGTGCCGTCAGTGGGGACATTTTGGGCATCCAAAGCAATCATGTCACACCCCTCCAAGGACGTGCCATCATTGCAGGTGTCTGAAACATCTCGAGAAGATTTGAAGAAAGCGTCGCCTGAGGAAGACACTGTGACCTGAAAGATTCCAGTGCCTGACTGTGAGGTAGAGGATGCTTCAACCATCAGATACCCAACCATAGGTCTTGGGGTGAAGCTCGCACGCAGTCAGTAGTTGTCGGGGGTGTGATGCCTCAGTTCGGGTCTCGTGTTCTGTGTTGCCAATGAAACATTTAAAGTCCTTCTGTTCTCGTTCTTCCACTATTAAAGTTTTGGTGTTATTGTAGGTTCGCTGTGTCATCATGAGGATGGGATGAATGTGTTCATTTGTAATCAAAACAGTCTCATTGTCTAATTATGTTGTTTAGGGTCCTGCATTTTTCTTAGAGGTATTTTTGGACCTTGCGTGGGTTAATCATGGTTTGGTGGTGTTCGTATGGAGATATAAGTGCCTGCGGAGGAGTCCAGGTTTGCGGTTATGCTCAGGTTTACTACTTGGATTAAGTTCTACTCGGAGATTTTTCCTATCATCTTCGGGCTTTCATTGGAATAAGTTGAGAGTTCTAGGTTTTAGTGAAGGTGTTGTTCGCTAGTGCTATAGAACTTAGTTTGGATTGGTTGGGATTTCCCTCATCGACCCTTTTCCCGAGGTGGTATGTTTGAGTGTTAAAATTTCCACTCTAGTTGAGTCCTTGTGGTGGGGAGAACCCTCTCGTGTTCTTCCATTCTTTTATGTTGTGGTTTCCCCTAGTTTTATTTGGTCATTGATTCTTGTTTGGTCCATAGTTCGGTTGAGTGACTTTCTGGGGGTAGAAAGTGTCTGTGGTGGGGAGAATTGTCACACCCCGACCTCACATATTTGTTATTATTAATTACTTTAATTATTACATTGAGTTTTATACAGTTTCCCACTATTTCACGATCATCCCGCGTGGTTAGGAGTAACAGCGCGACACCTGCATGGGTTTCCGGGTGTGTCAGGGTTATGGCACGCAACTCATGCGCAATTTATAGAACCATGCGGTGAGCACGTGACATGACCCTACAAGCAAGTAGTACCGGGTGGCACAGTCTGAGCATGGTTTGATCAAATGTGCGCTCAGTAACACACGAGCCGTGCAATTGGCCAACTTTTAAAATGAATGAATTTGGTTGTTATTATTCACACATGTTATTATTATCCTTTATATGTTAATATTTATATTATTTATATTGTTATTTATATTACTATTATAATTATTATTTATATTATATTATTATCATTTATATTATCATTATTATTATTGTATGTTTATTTAGAATATTAAAGATTTTAATGATATTAGTATTATTAATGAATTATTAGTGTTTTCATTATTATTATTATCTTAATTTGTGTAATTTATATTATTATTATTATTATGGTATATTATTGTTATTATTATTTTATTGCTATTTTTATTATTTTATTATTATTATATTATAATGAAATGAAAAAAAATAAAAATAAAAAAAACTCCATCAAACCCTAATGCCCGTAGCCGGCCAGCCCCCACCCCCATTCTCCCTTTCCTGTTCCGCCGCCCCCCCCCCCTCTGTTCTCTGCGTGAATTGCCTCCCTCGCCCACCTTTCTAGCGCCCTCACTGTTGCCTCCCTACAGCGCGTTGTGCCTCAGCGCTCTGATCCCTGCGAACCGGCCTCCCGTCCATGTCCCCCCCCCCCCGTCCGGCGCCTCCTCCTCCCGGCAGCGCCCTATCTGGCCTCCCTCTCTCGGCTGTGTGACCCCCTCCAGTTTTCCCCCTCCTGCTCGACTACAGGTGCCCCTCCCTCTCTATGCTCTGCATCCTCCCTCTCCCGCTCGACTGACGGCGCAACCCTCCAATCGGCCGACCGACCTTAGCCATGCACCCTCGCCTCCAGTCGTCCCTCCTGGTGCGCATACACTATCCCAGTCGCAACCCCCTCTCATGCACAATTTCGGTGCAGCCCTTGCTGGCCGAAGCGACCCCTCCCCCTTGCCGGCGACCTACCTTCTCCGGCCGACCGTGCCTTCTCTAACCTTCTTCCATCCATCCTCTGATGTTTTTTCCCTAGTAGACCTCTAATGCTTTCCCCCCTCTCTTCCATCCAACCCGCAACTTGCTAGTGTCGACCCCTATCACGCGCATCTTGCCGACACATTTTTCCCCCTTCAGTATAACCTCTAACCTCATTTCACTTTTTTTGTTCTACTGATCTCGTTGGGTTTTTCGGTTTATAATTACATTTCATTGATTTAATGTTTTATGTTTCGCGTGAAATGTTTTCGGACTTGTGTTTTTCATTACGCCATGGTTTTGAAGTAGGTATCTCTTGCTCTTACTTTTATAATTTGAGTTGCATCTTTTGTTTGCAATTCACACCTTATATAAATTCGAGCTATTGCTATGCGACACTTGGACATTTTATTTGGTATGTAGGGTGTAAAGTTTATGCCTTGTTTGGTGAAAATTGTGTTGTTTTGGTTAAAGTGTGCACACTAAGTGTGTGTTTAAATGTTCCGGTAGCTTTTGTACCCTATTCGTAAGATGTAAAATGTGGTGCGGTTTGTGTTTTGGGAATATTTTGAGGCACGCTTGATTTCAAGGGTAGACCTTTTTGTTTATGGTTTTTTTTAAATGATGTGTGCATGGTTTCAAAATGAGTTTTGTCGTGCGGTGTATTTTTATTTTGTAATGCAATTAGTTTATTTAGCAGTGCAAGTGCTGCACGTTCTGATACGACATGTTACGAGTGAGAGTTAATTATAAAAAGTGGTTTTGAAACGTTTTTGGGCATGTAAAGCTGTGGTTTCTCATTGAATTTGTTCAATAAATTTTGAAGTGGTTTTGTAAATAGCGTCGATGGTGCGAGTGGTGCTTTGAAAATGTGTCAAGGTGGTTCTTTCGAGTTGTTGGCTCTTTTGAGTTGTTTTAAGTCTATGTTTGTGTAATTTTAGTTATTGTGCTTTTATTGCAGCCCGTTTGCAAGGTAACCTAGCGATACTGTGGTCGTTGACGTGTGCATGTTTTTCCGTCTGTGCGAGGCGCGGCACGCCATTGCATTTGAACTGCAAGCCGAGGTAGGTCCCCCATTGCACTCACCTTTAAATATAGAATTTATTAATTGGTTGATTCTTTGTTAATTTTAATGAATGATAAATAATATTAGATAATAAAATTTTAAATTATTAATTAGTGTGAAAAGATCCGTTTATTTTATACCGGACACTTGGAACATTTTCTTGACGGATTGACACCCAGTTTTGAAAGAATTCCTGTTTGGCCTTTAAACATAATTCACGAAATTTCATATGTACTTCCAGTTTTAAAGGTAAGTGATTTCTTCTTAACAGTGTTTTGAGTTTTCTCAAGAAATGATTTTTTGTTTTAAAATTTGTGAAGGCCCGCTTGGCACTTTAATAGAATAAATTATTTTGGAAATCCCATTCAGGGCTGATCTTCTGTGTGTGTTGATTGCGTGAGCTGTGTGTGATGTTTGTGCTACTTGATTGACTTTGATGACTCACCCCTTTCCCGTTTATTATACGTGTTGTCATGGGAACTTGGTATAGTAAGTGAATCTTCTGAGAATGATTGCTGCACTAGTTTAGATTACGCACTGGCTAGTGGCCCCTAGTATAGATGACACTCTGCAAGGGGATAGGGCCTCTCAGTTAGTCCATGTAGGGCAACACCGGGCGTTAGAAAGTTATGACGTCATCGAGAGTAGGAATGCCTTCAGGATGAGTCACATGTATAGTACATTCTGGATTGTTCACAATCTCCTAGGTTCGACCCATGTTTCTTTTAGTGTTTATTTCTGTGTGGCAGACGATTGAGAGGTCATGTTCGGTTGCATACTCATGTGTGCCACTTTTACCATTGCCCTTATTGTGTGTTGTGTGTGATTCTCCTTTTGACTAATAAATAATGTTTTGAATTCTAAATTATTCGCAGAATGTTTTAAAAATGCAATGCACCTATTTCTTTCAACATTAAACACGTTCTAAATTAAAAAGGGCAATGAACTGTTACTTGTTTTAGAAATGAAAGTGTGTGGAAACAATATTTTATATAATTTAGTTCAAACCTGAAATTGATAAATTCTTTATTTATTGGTATGTGCATTTGGAATAGAATTAGTCGGGCCTACATACTGAGTTTTAATACTCAAGCCTATAGTGTTTTCTTGTTTTAAGTTCTATTGGAGGTTCCAGATTTAGTTGTTCTCTTGAGCGACGTTGGTTGTGGTATTGGAAGGTGACCCAAGGGGTCACATGGAGTTTTATTCATGGTCGGTTAGTGGCGTTGTTGGTTTCTCTTTCCTTTTTTTCATTTGTTCCATTTATTTCTGATGCTTAATTTATTTTTCTTTTGGTCCAAATCATTCCCACTTGTTTACTTTTGATGCCCGACACTAGTTGCCAGCCCGTGGGGATCGGGAAAGCCCTTCGGGCCATGTCGCGGGCCGGCTCGGGTGACCGGTTCAGGGTCAACCTGGGTTGGTTCGTGACAAAAATGGTTGATTATGGAATAGTTGGGGATGTTGGGACATGAATTTCTAAATCCTAGTGGGATTCACAGACTAATGTGCATTGTTTTTTATATGTTTTTATGAAATTTTTCCTATGTATTCCAAAAACTTTTTATTATAATGTATAAAATAAATAATATTTTAATGTTTTGTATCTACGAAACAAGGTATATAATACATGAAAAAGCAATTCATTACTCTAAAAAATGTTAATGGATTCATTATAATTCATCTTATGTACGTTTACTAAATATTAGAACCTTGTGACGTACATAAAAGAATCAGGTTTTTGTAAGGCCTAGTATGGGAAAACCTGAGAAATAGTTTATATGTGATGTTGAGAAATATTGATAAGAACAGGAGAAATATCATTAATGCATGAGTAAATGAAAAAAAGGCATATCAAAATTAAAATATCTTGAATCATAACATTATAATTTGAAAACAGTAGTAAAATGAGTTATTCATAATAATATCACCAAGGATTGTCCTCAAGGGGTCCAAAAAATTACCATGTCTATTCACCATGGTATTGTAAAACATGTCATATCTAGAGATTGAATTTATTACCCAATTCATTAGATCACTGTTATGGTTCACCCTTCATGTGTAATTATTAATATGAGTCACATATATCATAATACAACATTTCATTAATAACTTATGGAGAATAAATGAAATGGGTTACATATCAAAATCACCGCATGTTAAAAAAGTGCTTAAATACAAGATCATTGTGTCATTATTGATCCATTAAAAAGGAAGGTAAGATACATGTATGTTAATAACATAATAATATTGGTCATTATGAAATCTAGGTGAATACCACAAGAAATTAAAGTGGTTCGGTTATTTAAAATACAAATTAAGTGAATTTCTTGAGAAAACTAGAGAAATGTTAAGAAGAAAATTTGGCAGCATAACATGTATGAATCATAATTATATAAAATATTAAAAAGAGAGGTGATATGAATCCCCAAGTTATAGAAGACTCTTAATAAAGTAAAGGGTTGTAATTAAAATGGACAGAAGAACATAGTTTATAAATTTGAATGACATACAACATAAAAAGGTAACTAAAAAGGAAAAGAGAAGTTGAGGTTTCCCTTAACATGAAGAGTTGATCCTAAATTTAATGGTTTGGGAAATGAGGGATTTATGAATCCTTGATAGGACTCCTTGGTAGGTAATTATATTAGATATTTGTATAGTAATAATTGATAATTAATGTATAGTAAGAAATGGGTTGGTATTTATAAAAAAATTGGAGGATTTGATTATTAATTTAATTGAACACATAAGTGGTGGTAAATTAAAAAATGTAAGATTTACCATGGTATTTGACCATAGAATTGGAAATATGGGACACCTTTTATTTTATATTAATCCAAATGAGTCGAACAAAATTTTATATTACATACTCTAGCAAGAAAAAAAATATTTTCACGAAATAACATTATTAAAGTTAATGTTTCCATTTGAAAAATTGGATGGTAAATTATATATTCATCGATTGATTAAAATACATTAAAATAATTTATATTAAGAAAATAAAATATTTTTTATTTAATTTTGGTAAATTAGTTATTACATAATTATGACACAGTTTTCACATAATTAACATACCAAAAAACTCAAATTGTAATTTTACTATTCAAGAAAAAATAAAGTATATTATACATTTTATATTAATTCACCCAAACCTAATTTCAACATGTTTATTTAAAAAATTATGTTTATTCTTTCCTAATAATGAAACAAATTTTTTGATGCATCACAATACTATTGGGATGAAGCAATTAATTTAAATCAATGAGGTGATGGGATTGTGAAATATAATATTACCAAATATGATGTGAAAATTGTTTGGGGGTTTTATCATGCATCACCCACTTGATGAAATTATGGTATCAACTATACTATTTCTAGGATTCTTCAAATTGGATTCTTTTGGATGACCCTTCATCGAGATTCGAGTCCTTTTTTTCAACAATGTGAACATTTTCAAAGACAATAAAACATTTGAAACATGAATGGAATTATCTAGAATCATATTCTTGAAGTTGAGGTTTTTTATGTGTGGGGTATTGACATTATGGCCACCTTTTTAAATCATTTTGGAAAAAATATATTCTAGTGTGTGTGGAATATGTGTCAATATAGGTAGAAGAAAAATCTAACACACTCAATACTACTAAGGTTTTAATATAATTTCTTATAAAAAACATCTATGCTTCGTTCGGGATTCCAAATTTCCTCATAAATCATTGAGTCATAAACTTAAATAATCACTTGATAATGAAATTTTTTGATAAGTATGGAGTCTGAAATAATTCAAGCACTCTTTACCACCTATAAATAACTAGGGAATTTTAGATCTCCAATCAATAAATCTAGTAAATATAGTAGAAAACTATGAATTCATGATACAATTATTGGAGTCAGAATTTGGATGATTCTTAATGGCCATGTAGGACATTATTTAAAACATCCATTGGAATAAACCTATTTCAACTTATCTATGGAAAGACCAACCAATTACTAGTGGATTTAGAAAATCATTCAATTTGGGATATTAATAATGTCAATATATAAGTATAATGGGAGGAAAAACACTAACTACTTAAACTGGGTGAGTTAGAGGAGTTTCAGAAAGATGTGTATGAAAATACAAGAATTTAAAAAAAAAATACAAAACACAAGAATGATCGGTTCATATCCAAAATGAATTTTCAAATAGGGACTCAATGATACTTTTAATATCTCTAATAAAATTATTTTTTAGGAAATGAATGTCATGTTAGTTATGGAATTTCATTATGAGTAATGTCTTACTCCACGGAGTAGTTGAAATCCAATTCAGAGTAGAACCTACCATCAAATTCAATGGCCAAGGTTTGAAGCTCTACCATGAAACTTTATAATAGGGATGTATCCTCTCTTTAAATTTCACTTGAAATCCCCAAAACAATTTCTTCATCTTGATGAAAAATGAAGTGATGGTTGAGTGGAAACTTGCGTTTGTTACATTATTTAGATTAGTTATTTTTAAAGGAAATGAATTCATAGAGGTAGACTCACAAATGATACTTAACCAAGGATAAAATATAGTAATTAAACCTCATTCATTATGTGAACTCGTAGTTCACATCATGATTTCTCATTGAGTTTTTTTTTAATACCCAATAGTTCATGACTTAAAATCACAATTCACATCATGAATGGTTTAACACCTTTTAATCTAGAGTTGTGAACCTAAAACTCATGGGACTATTTCATATATCCCAGCCACATCCACTTGTTCGCCATCACTCCCTATATGATCCATTTCCATTCCATCCTCCCTACTCATCCATGGTTTGAAAAAATCACATAACTAATATACCATATGATAAACACGTGTCCAAGAACCCCTCCAATACAAGAACTCAATATGATACAAACATTAGTCTTGGGAACCCTCCACTCCACGGTTCAATCCCTCTTAACCACAATAGTTTTCCACTTTTGCCTCCCACTATCCATATCAATCCCAGGACAATGTTATACCACCATTTATTCATCTCTGTATCCATTTCTTCTTTCCCACATTGAGATATCTACATTACACACATGTGAGTCAAGTCTATGTAGAGTAATAAAATTCTTGATCTGGTGGTGTTATAGAAGATTCATGGTGTAAAGGAAGTTATTGAGGCCGCTTCTTGGATGCATCTGTTGTGAATCATCATGATCTTGGAGATAAATATGTAGATATTTTCCTATAGTTTCTCACCACATGGGGTAGAAAGTATTAGGGGCTCCCTCTAAAGTAATTTAGTGATATAATTGGAATTTATTTATCAGATTTCATAGCTTCCACTACATATTTTTCACTAAGTATATGAGGTAATATTTTTGACACACCAAGGAGTTTGGAAGAAATTTCCCATGATAGGAGGAAAATTTAAAATCCTCATATGATAGAGAGCTCCATGATATGTAGTGTGGATTATATGACAGGTCGTTACCAATATTGGCTAGCACAAGACGATTCCCATTGTCCTGTTAGTAATTTAGAGGTCCTCATCCTTTCCACCTTCATCGGTGACCCCATAGTTAACATGGTCATCCAATTTAAAATTTAATATAAGCATATGGTGTTGAAAATTCATGGCATACTCATGTGTTGAAGTCTCATCATGTACCTAGAAAATGAAATTATAGTTTACAAAACATCTCTTACCCTCTCATCCTTGGTCCTGATATAGTATGTCAACATAATCTACATTTATAAGATGGGGTTTCTCCAAAAGTTTTTCTAGTATTGTGAGTGGGTCACTGATTACATAAATTAGAAAATTGAGGAGAATATTTCATATGCCTTGGAAGCCAAAGAGGATCTCCCACCTCCCACCAGGCCCATTGTTCCACCCTCCTTTGAATTGATACCATTACATTACACCCCTATATAGTGGTTATATTATTTCTAGGGATATTTTCATTTTCTATTAGAGAATCATCATGATATCTTTTAGATCCTATACCTCCCTTTATCAAAACTCTAGATCTTCCATTCACCTTACCATCACAAGCCATGCACATCCTCTATCAAACAATGCTTCCCCCACCCTCTTCCAGCTATTACCAAGCCATCTTCTAGATATATTCTTATTCCATCCACCCTACATTCATTTCCCCACCCAATAAATCTTCCTTCTGAGATCACTAACCCCACTACTTAGTGGGATTTCATCTCCAAGTTTGCTCATCTGGGAAAGAGTTCTATCTTGAGACTCCATTAGAGGTTCCATTAATTGAACCAAATGTCTTAAATTCAACACCTAGTCATATTTTTACCTCTCATATACCTTCATCTACTCATGATATGGATATTCCAAATGATTCCTTAAAGTTTATTGTTTCCATGAATACCAACCCTTCTTCCTAGATTACTACTGATGAAATTGACACGATGAAGCAATTAAAGTATCCCAACCTTGGTTAGGGTACTACTACTACTCATATTAAAGATTCCATTCTATCATCATATGTTTTACCCCATTTGTTCATCCCCCACCCCGACATTTATGGACCTTTTTTGTTCTATTTTTGACCATTTTATGTATCTTTTGAAATCAAATGAAAAGTACATAAACGTTTGTCTACTTATGAATGATTTACTTTTTAATCATTCTTCATTGGTATAGTTTTCTTCCATTCCCAGATCAGATAAATCTATTATAACAAATGTTTTACCTATGAGTCTCTAGTTAGGAATCACTAAAAACTATTTTCCATGTTCTATGTGGTAGGAAGGGCTCTTTCTAGTTGGATAGAGAGATGGTCAGATGCTATAATTTACCCATGGGCACTTCCCCATAGAACTTCTGTCCTATATAAGCCCCACAAATATTTTTCTAGAATTTAAGGATAATTAATATAGTTTAAGGAATATGACAAAAATTTATATATTGATGGACCTCACTGTTTAAGCTTCATATATCTATCTGGATGATAATATTAAACTCCATGCATCATTGGAGGTAACCCATCATCATCATTTGTTTTTATTTTTGTTCTATGTTGTATTTATTTTCCTAGTTCTGTTGTGTTTTTCCATGCTAGAATTTATTATTGATTTTAAATTGATTTTAATATAATTAATTTTTTTTATAATTAATTTATCACTTATGATTTAGATTATCATAGTTATTTTATTATTTATTGCTTATATATTTTGGATATCATTATTATGCAAGTGCACATATTTTTTAGGTTTCTTTATTTTAGGTTCCACGCATTATACATGACCCACTATTTCCCCAGGCCCATTTCACTCTTTGAGGGAGATCTCATTTTCCTTTTTAATTTAATTAGTTCTATTATATTTTCATCGTTAATAGTCATTTATCCCATATATACTCCAAATAATAGGGAAAATATTTTATTTTTAGTGCAGAGAGATATTTCTTAAGGTTTATTGTTTCGCACTTGGATTTTTTCTTGTTCTCATTTATCTAGGATAATTTTTTCTTTAAATATATTTTTTAACATGAAATTTTAATCAAAAACTTGTTAATAAAAGATAATGTTTTAGAGGAAATATGATAGATTTTTTTTTATTTTCTTTCAAGATTCTATTATCATTTATGGGAGGACCATTTTGTCCCTAAGACTGAATTCTTATGATTGTTTATTGATTGAAATAATACTTAAAAACCATGTACGTTATGATTTAACTATTTACTGTTTCCAACTCTAAGACATATCTTTCCCTATTATTTCCTTTTTTAGCATATTTATTAAGAGACACTTGAGTTATGCGAACCTCTAAAAACATTCAATGATAGCTTTTCAAAGATTTGACTGAAAAAAATTCAAATTTTAAAAGATTATGGAATATGTTTTTTATCCCATACCCTTAATATATACATATAAATTTACCCTACTTATACCATTGAATCCCCAAATTAATTGTTTATGATTGAGCCACATTGAAATCATATTTTATTTATTCCTAAAAGTCTCTTTGTTTTTTTCATGATATTAAATTGAATAAGTGGAGGGGAGGGGTTGTTTATGGCGGACATGAGATGTATTTTATTGAGAAAAGAGTGTAGGGTGTTTTCATTGGTTTTAGGGGTAAGGTTCATGATTAAATATATATATTTCATTGTTTATACCTCTTTTTTATTAAAAATTAGAGAGTTAATGATGAAAAATTGGGTTGTTCTTTGGTCGTTCCAAAACCTTCATTACAAAACTGATGATTTTTAGATCATATGGGGTTAGTAGGTGGATGTGAGATTTAATCTAAGTAAAACTTTCAAAATAAAGTAAAATATATAAAATGAAACAAAACACATAGTAATTGAGGATCTTTATTCATTGTTATTACATCATTCATGATATTTTACTTTGATCTTTGGGGAGTATAATTGATGTCATTATTTTTGGGGAGGAGGACTTCATTGAGTTTATATTTTTAGTATCATTTATTATAAATTATATTTTAGCTTCCTCTATGTGCTATATTTGTTTTTAAACATAAATTCCTATATACTCACTACCTTAGAGTCACTTTATCCTTGATTTTAACCCCACATGATTAATTTTGATGGTTTCTTTATAGGGAGGATAAATTAGATTCAATACAAGCTTATGTTTATAAGCATGTATTAATGGTATAATCATAACTACAATGGAATTTTTCCTTGAGTTATGATTGAAAATTCATGGTTGGGTAAATCAAATTATGGGCATGGTCACTTAAGTAATAGTTGAAGTGGAATTATAAAATCAAGGATATATTTGAATGAAAAACTTGGATTCAAGGCATGGATAGTATTCTTAACGGGTATGGTAAATAAGGATTAGCAGTTTTCTGATAATAATTGGTTTTATTTTCATTATTATTAATTATATTTACTTATTAGAAATTTTAATCCTTTGATGTACTTTTTGAGATGCTAATTACTTGGGGACACAGAATTTTTATTGTATGAGGGATTTCATTTGTTTAATTGATATATACTATTTAATTCCAATTTATTAAATTTAATACATGTTTTATGCTTTGATTCTTTTATTTGTGATTGATTTTAGTATAGAAATTGGAAAATGAAAAGTTTTGAATATTTTGGGATAGTTAAGTGAAAGTTCCAGGACATAAATATAGAAATATTAAAAACATCCCATTCATGACATGAACTTCATTAATGTCATGAATATATATAACCAAGATAACACATGATGTGAATAATAATTCACCACATGAATAGATTGGGCTTTGTCCACTAGTCACACTCCATTGAAGCCTCTGAATATATCATATCCAAAGTCCAATCCATGAATCAAGGAATACTCGAGCCAATAATGACATGAATATTCCATTCAATATGTAAAATAATAGTTTAAAACATGAAGTTTCATAAAAACATCCCATCATAAAGATCTCATCCCAACTCATGATTTGAATTGATATTCATATATTAAAAATTGTTTTCATATTTATATCTAGGACCCTTAAAATTTTGTTGGAGTATTTCATTTCACTATAGTTATCATTATTTTTTCATTTATTCCTATTTTACTCTCAATAGTTGAGGCTTATCAAATTCCTATTCTTATCCTGGACCAATTTCTTTCCAATTCTAATTTTTGTTATGATGTGATTTCTCTCATTTCATGTTAGTTGTTTGATTTTAATTATTTTTGATTTAATGTTTTCTTTTTCCATGTTTATTACTTCTAATATTCTAATGTAATATTGGAATAATTCTATTCCCACCATGCATGGATAGTCTACTTAGTGTTAGGAATCAAGAAGAGTCAAGAAAAATCATAAATAACCCATAAATTTGAAAATGGGAATTTAATAAATTAGGAATTATATTAATCAATAAATATTATCTCATACTTTAACACAAACCTATTGTAGGGAATTTAAAAGTAGAAAATATAATCTAATTGGAACAGGATGAGTTATTAATAATAGTATCAATTTTTTTCCACTCTAAGAGTTTCACATAAACCATCTAGATTTATAACTACTTATTTAACAAAGAGAAGTTGTTGGTTTAGGTATAATCAATTAAAATGACCACAATAAAATGAAAAATCTATGATAAATTTGATACCAATAACATTATACTTAGCCAATATTAGATTAGTTACATCACTTTAAAAAAAATATTTGAAAAATGATTTTGAATCCTTTCATAATCAATTGAAGTTTATTTTAAGCACTTAGTGTAACACCCGAGATTTTTATGAGTAATATTTTGTTTTTATATATCATCAAAGGAATCTTTCACTACATACTAGCTTGGCTTACTTTATACGCAATCGCGACCTTCCTCGATAGCTTGCGTCGTACGCAATACCGAGTTTCACTAAACAACGATATGCTATTAAAATATTATTAAAACTAGCCGTTATGAATAGTAATAACCACTTTTTGAAATTTTATAAATTTTATTTTTCAAAATGGACTTCATTTTTGGATTCGGAATACCGAAATTAGCCTAGGGTGAAATTTTGGTATTTTTCTGAAAACTTTCATTTTTTGATGAATAGTGAAACCACTAAGTGGTAGGTTAAAAACTGAATTTTGCATAAAACTTAATTTTACCGCTTTTGTGAATGGAATTTCGAAAGTCCGACAGACACGGTTGATATCAGTAAGTAAAATTTGGTTCAATGAGATAAAAATAATATTTTGGTGAATAGTAAATTTTTACTTTTTTTACCGTGGTTAATAGTAAATAGGGGTAAATATGATATTACTATTACCCTAAAACATGTCCTAATTCTATAGGATACATGTAATTCGACCAAAAACAACCTTATGAATAAAATATGACCATTTAGGCCCACTTGGGTTAGATTAGGTCATTTATTATTAATTTATTTAAAGAAGGGTTAAAATAGTTAAAATCAAAGTTTAATAAGTAAACCATTTTTAATATGGGGTTATACATAAGATAATTTAGACTATAAATATTAATTAGAAATCTAAAAATATTTCCTACATAATGGTATTTTATTTATAATTTTTAGACATTAAATAATTTAATTTATTTATGACACAATTATGATACAGTAATTATCTTATTTATGAAATATTGACATAATTGATGTTATAAACACCACAATAAATGTAATTTTAGACTTTTTATGAATTCCACTAATTTTCTAGGTTACTATGATATATTATTGTTTATTTAATCAACTTGGTGCGAATATACAATTCTGTTATGACTTTCCCAAAAATCATATATCAAATAGTGTCAAAATTGACACAAAATAGTTTTTAAATCAAATATTATATTATTAATTGTTATTTTATTCCTAAAAAACTAAGGTTCTGAAAAATGACTTAGATAAGGATATATATATTAATAATAAATAATTTGGGGTTATTTTGGCATGTTATAGTAAGTGTATTAACCATATAGTGAAAGAAAACAAAAAGACACGGTAAAAGATAAATTATTTAACATAGAGTTAAATCTAATTGATAAGGTTTAAATAATACCCTAAACTTGTATAAATCCTATTATTTGATAGGATTTCGACCCTTCCCCACTTTAGCTTCGAAATAAGACCCTTTGGAACCATTATAAACCGATTTTGACTTTAATATAAAATAATATTTTGAGATATTCCTAAGGTGCCCCTCTCCTCCCTTATAAAAGGGAACCTCCTCCCCCTCCTCCTCACACCAATTTGAGCACTCAATCTCGGACAACCACTGCCATTTTATCCTCTCCACTTCCCTAGAATAATCCTAGAGGTCCTGGTCTTCTTCAAAGACCAATCTTAGTTCCCTAAGTGGAGGATTCAAAGAAGCGTTCCAAAGAAGAGGTAATATCCATTACCGATCTTTTCAATTTCTTTCTTCTTAAACTTCTTCTTCTTTAGTTGTTTGATTATAAAGTAATAACATCAGTATTAATTACATACTGATATGTTATTATAAATATGAAACAACCCTAATTCACCTTCTATCCATCCTACGGAAAAATGAAATCACCGCGCGTGCGTACGTACGGAATACCGTCTCCATACCGTGGTGTAATCTATTTTCCACAATCACCTTACAAGGATGGGTATAATGGTGTAATTAGTAACTATTTATGATTATTATAAATTAATATTGATACTGAAATAATATATACTTCAATAAAATTCCACGATCATAGGAACGATATGATCACTCGTGCGTACGTACGGAATACCGTCTCCACGATGTGATGCGACTCGTTCTACATGATCATCATTACATAGTAATTATATAAATGAATTGAATGAATAAATATGATATATGTTACACTAATACCATTCTGGATATAAGGTTTCTATAACCTTAAAATAAGAATAAGAATTTATTCGGCAAAACACGCATAAGAACAAAAGGCAATAAAGACCCGAGTAACAAGTAACAATGAAATATTACTAACAAGAAGCTAAGAATATGACCATATATGATATAATATAAATATTTATGATTCTGGAATAAGTCAATAACATTAATTAAACCATTATACAGGAGCTTCAGACACGTACAAAGCAAATCAGACCTAAGGTAAGGGAAAATATCACAATCTCATTCTTATCCGAGATTGTTTTTACTTTGGAATTTACTGGGGTGTATTTTATCATCCACATCCATGTTCCCTCAATATGTAATATTATTTCCATCCACTTACAATAGTTTAAATCCAATTTTACCCTTCGGTGAGTTTTTAGTAAATAATATGAAATGAATCTTTTGTCGTTTTTTTGTGCGAGGTACTTTTTTGACTTTTCTAACAAAAGTACGAAGAATGTTTTTTTTAAATTATACAGCATGAATGGATTTTTAAAACATTATTTCCAAGAAGCTTACTTTACAAGTTTTCAAGTTTATTTTTAATCAACTTCTTTTAGTTTAGAATTTTATGACATTTTAAGAAAGGAAAAGTGTTTTTGAAGTAGAAAGGATATTTTCCTCATGAATGGAGTTCAAAAGTTTTATCAAAATTATTTTCCATCTAAGATAATATAGAGTTCTGTTTTTATACCTATTATTACATTGATTTGATTATGTTGTGAGGGAATTATTTTTATGAAGTCATTTACCTTATATGGTTTGTTTTATGATGTCATGATGTTTCAAGAATCCCATTTTTGTTACATGTCTTTTGCGATGATGTATGATTTATGATTATGTGGCACACATAAGAAAGGATTCATTATAAGATGGGTTGGACCTATATCTCCATCCAATGCATTGGGTAAAGATTTATATCTCATGAGATAGACATGGCTGGAACGGAAGGTTATTTCGGTTCAGTGATACAGGACTGAAACGAGGAGTGAACTCGGTTCAGAAATGGACTTTGTCCGCTAAGATAGTCTTGGAAATGAGTCATGACTAACAAGAAATGATTTTCCATGATTATGTGTACATGCCACAAGGTTTCAAGTTTTATGTTATGATTATGGGGATCTCATTTTCACTTCTATGATTTATTCCATGTTATGATATTATGATCTCTTTTGCAGGTTATGATTTTCAAAAAGATATGATATGATTTTTATTTCCTTTATTTTCCCTTGCTGAGCATTTGAGATCACCCTTTTATGTTTTCTTTTTCCCAGGTCAGGAAGATGGATTTTAAGTAGAATATGCTAAAAGGGACCCTAGATATGATGAAATAAATGGGAGACACTGTAGAAGATTTATGAACCAGTTGTTTATGTTTCCCAGTTTCTAAAGACACTATACCTATACGGTCCTTTGTGGTTTTGTCATATGTTGTAATAAGTGTGCTTTATTTTTGAAGTATTAACAATGTATGTAAAGTATGGGTCGTTATAGTTGGTATCAAAGGAAAGGTATAGTCAACCTTTGGAAACTAGGATGTGAAAGTCTTAGTAAGAACCCTAAGGATAAGTCTAAGCATAGAACACAGTCTTAGTGTTTTAGAAATGGCCATGAATACCCTAGGATAAGACCTTAAGTGTGAAATTTTATCCTTGATTATGTGGTTTTCCTATTATAATTAGTGTTGCTCACACTATTATTCTTGGTTTTAGTCAATGGCTGGAACCCGAAGGAACCGTGTTAATGAGGAATGCGATGGGCAATGCAATGATTGTCCCCCTGAGCAACCAAACGATATGGGAGCTGGAATGAAAAATCTTGTAGCCATGCTCACACAACTTTCTCAAGATATGAATCATGCAGGACTTCCAAACGAGCAAAGGAAAAAGCAACATTCTGTTGAATCCTTCATGAGGCAGCGTCCACCTTCTTTCAGCGGGTCTACTGATCCATTAGTTTCTGAACAATGGATTAGTACAACTGAAAAGATATTTTCAGTTCTTCAATGTTCTGAACATGATAAAGTCATCCTAGCAGTGTATCGTTTGGAAGGAGATGCTGATCAATGGTGGAATCTTATTAAGAATACGAGGCAAAGGGATGAAATTGAGTCTATGGAATGGGACGAGTTCAAGAACTTATTTTTCAATAAGTACTTCCCTCATATTCTCCGAACAATGATGGAGAAAGAGTTTCTTGAACTGAAGCAAAGGGATGATGAATCTGTTGGTACCTATGGAGAAAATTTTACAAGACTTGCAAGGTACGCTTCTAGTATTATTATCCAACCTGAGAGTAAGATCGATCGATTCTGTAGTGGCTTAAAACCAAGTCTTCGAAGGGCATTATCCATAAGGGACTTCAATAGCTACGAGGAAATCGTTTGATGTGCTCTCAAAGTCGAGATGGAGATTGGAGTAACCCATCAGTCACATGGGTTTGATAAGAAGAGGAATATGGAATTCAAAGGAAAATATAAAGAGCACACTGAAAAGAAGATGAGCTTTCCCTTATGCTCAAAGTGTGGAAAGAAACATGGAGGGAGTTGTCTTAAAGGGACAAGTAAATGTTTCAAATGTGGAAAGGAAGGTCATCGGGAATTTGAATGCCGCGATAATGGGACGAAGATGTCTAATGATGCAAACAAAGGAAGGGATACACAGAATGAACCTACTACACTTCAATGTTTCAAGTTCAAGGAGATGGGGCATTATGCCAATCAATGCCCAAATCCAAGGGTTGATGATGATGGTCGACGTCAACAAAATCTTAAGGCTAAAGACAAAGGAAAGTCACATGCAATTTCTATCAGCGATGTGGAGTACGATAACGAAGTGGTGAAAGGTACACTTACCATCCACTCTAAAGTAGAAAATGTTTTATTTGATTCTAGATCCACCCACTCTTTTATTTCTAAAGAATTTTGTAAGGGTATCACCGTATTACCTCAACAACTAGATGTTGAGTTAGCTGTGACAACACCTAATGGCACAACAGTCGCATCAAAAGTTTATAATTCTTCTCCGATCGAAGTTTGTGGGAAAGTGCTTCCTGCAAATCTTGTGATCCTTCCTTTAGTGGAATTTGATGTGATTCTTGGCATGGATTGGCTTTCTCTACATGGAGCTCATATCAATTGCCAAAGAAGGGAAGTCACATTTCATATTCCAGATCAATCTACGATCGTCTATCGATGCAAGGATGAATATAACCTTCCAGTGGAAATTCCTTCCATCTTATGGGTCTTGATTCCACTAAATAAAGGTTATTTATCTCAATTGGTTGGTGAGAAACTTACGATTAAGAATATTCCCATCGTACGGGAGTTTGATGATGTCTTTCCGGAGGAATTACCGGGTCTTCCACCAAATCGTGAAGTTGATTTTTCAATAGAACTCGTACCGGGTGCTTTGCCTATTTCAAAGACACCTTATAGAATGGCCCCAATTGAGTTGCAGGAATTAAAGAAGCAACTCCAAGAGAATCTTGATAAGGGATTCATACGCCCTAGTGCGTCACCTTGGGGAGCACCTGTTCTATTTGTTAAGAAGAAATATGGATCAATGAGACTCTGCATTGATTATAGAGAACTTAACAAGATCACTATCAAGAACAAATATCCTCTCCCACGCATTGATGACTTATTTGACCAACTACGCGGAGCTCAATACTTTTCCAAGATTGATCTTCGTTCAGGGTATCATCAATTAAGGGTCAAAAGGGAGGATATACCAAAGACGACTTTCCGTACAAGGTCTGAACACTATGAATTTATAGTGATGCCATTTGGTCTTACTAATGCCCCTGCTATCATCATGGATCTAATGAATAGAGTCTTTAGAGACTATCTTGATCAATTTGTGGTAGTCTTTATAGACGATATTCTTGTCTATTCAAAGAGCAAGGAAGAGCATGAAGATCAATTGAGAATTATATTGAAGACCCTGAGAAAGGAGAAGCTTTATGCCAAATTTACCAAGTGTGAATTTTGGCTTCAAAAAGTTGCATTTTTGGGTCACATAATCTCAAAAGAGGGGATATCTGTGGATCCAGCAAAAACAGAGGTTATCGAAAGATGGTCAAGACCAACAACAGTAACTGAGATCCGAAGTTTTCTTGGTTTGGCTGGATATTATTGACGTTTTGTAAAATATTTTTCACGATTATCTAATCCACTCACCAAGTTGACTCGGAAAGGAGTTAAGTTTGTTTGGACAGAGGAATGTGAAGAGAATTTCAAGGAGTTGAAAAGAAGGTTATCCAGTGCACCTGTGCTCACACTGCCTTGTAGTGGAGAAAGGTTTGTGATCTACAGTGATGCATACAAGAAGGGATTGGGGTGTGTTCTTATGAAAAATGATATGGTGATAGCTTATGCCTCACGACAGTTGAAAATCCATGAGCAAAATTACCCAACACATGATTTGGAGTTGGCTGTGGTAATCTTTGCATTAAAGATTTGGAGGCATTACCTTTATGGTGAAAGGTGTGATATTTATACTGATCATAAAAGTTTAAAGTATATTTTCACACAAAAGGAGTTCAATATGCGTCAAAGAAGATGGTTGGATCTGATTAAGGATTATGACTGCTCAATCCATTACCACCCTGGGAAAGCAAACAAGGTGGCAGATGCATTAAGTCGACAAGAACATGCTAGTTTATCCATGATGAGGATCACAAAAGATCCAATATTTATGGATTTACAAAGGATGTATCTTGGAATTATAATGGAATGGGAAAAATCTTATCTTTCTCAAATGAATGTTCAACCATCTATACATGTGAAGATTAAAGAGGCACAGAAAGTAGATGTAGAGTTACAAAAGAAGGTGAGAAATGTTCCTGAATTCAACCTTGATTGTGATGGTATAATAAAGTTCAGGAATCAGGTTTGTGTTCCTCCCATCCTCGAATTAAAGAAGGAGCTGCTGGATGAGGCTCATAGTTCTTCATTCTCTATTCATCCTGGAAGCACGAAGATGTATAGGGACCTGAAAGAGTACTTCTGGTAGGATGGCATGAAAAGATATGTTGCTAAATATGTCTCTCGATGCTTGGTTTTTCAACAAGTTAAAGCTAAGAGACAGAAGTCTAAGGGGATGTTACAACCATTACCCATACCCGAATGGAAATGGGAAAACATCACTATGGACTTTGACACAGGACTTCCTAAAACATCCAAAGGCAATAATGCTATCTGGGTCATAGTTGATCGTCTTACAAAGTCTGCACACTTCATTGCTATTAGAGAGGATTTCTCTCTAGATCAGCTTGCCAGGATATATGTAAAGGAAGTGGTAAGATTGCATGGAGTACCACTTTCTATTATATCTAATCGGGATCCGAGATTTACCTCAATGTTCTGGCGAAGTCTTCAGCATACTCTGGATACAGAGTTGAGTTTCAGCACTGCTTATCATCCCCAGACAGACGGTCAGTATGAGAGAACAATTCAAACCCTAGAAGATATGTTGAGAGCTTGCTCTATGGATTCCAAAGGAGGTTGGGATCAACACCTACCTTTGGTGGAATTTTCTTATAATAATAGCTTTCACTCCAGTATTCAGATGGCTCCTTATAAAGCTCTCTATGGAAAGAAATGCAGGACTCCAACTTGCTGGGATGAAGTTGGGGAAAGAAAGCTATTAGGACCTGATCTCGTTGATGAAATGGCAGAAAAGGTCAGATCTATTCAACAACACATAAGAGCATCTCAGAGTTGACAGAAAAGTTATGCCGACAACCAAAGAAAAGACCTAGAGTTTGAAGTGGGTGATAAAGTGTTCTTACAAATATCTCCCTGGAAGAGGGTTATGAGATTTGGAAAGAAGGGGAAGTTGAGCCCAAGATATATCGGTCCTTTCGAAATACTGGATCGTGTTGGAAAGGTAGCTTACCGATTGGAGCTTCCACCGAATCTCTCTCAAGTTCACGATGTGTTCCATGTATCTCTCCTGAGAAAGTACATACCTAATCCTTCACATGTACTCAGCTCAGAAGTTGTACCGCTGGAGCAAGATCTTTCTTATGAAGAACAACCGATAGAGATTCTGGATCATAGAGAAAAATTCCTACGAAACAAGACCACTCGATTGGTGAAAGTTATATAGAGGAACCACCAACTTGAAGAAGCTACATGGGAGCTTGAGGATATGATGAGGGAGAAGTATCCTCATCTGTTTGTTACAAAGTGACGAATTTCGAGGGAAAAATTATTTTTAAGGGGGTAGAATGTAACACCCGAGATTTTTATGAGTAATATTTTGTTTTTATATATCATCAAAGTAATCTTTCACTACATACTAGCTTGGTTTACTTTACATGCAATCGCGAACTTCCTCGATAGCTTGCGTCGTACGCAATACCGAGTTTCACTAAACAACGATATGCTATTAAAATATTAATAAAACTAGCCGTTATAAATATTAATAACCAATTTTTGAAATTTTATAAATTTTATTCTTCAAAATGGACTTCATTTTTGGATTCGGAATACCGAAATTAGCCTAGGGTGAAATTTTGGTATTTTTCTGAAAACTTTCAATTTTTGATGAATAGTGAAACCACTAAGTGGTAGGTTAAAAACTGAATTTTTCATAAAACTTAATTTTACCGCTTCTGTGAATGGAATTTCGAAAATCCGACAGACACGGTTGATATCAGTAAGTAAAATGTGGTTCAATGTGATAAAAATAATTTTTTGGTGAATAGTAACTTTTTACTTTTCTACCGCGGTTAATAGTAAATAGGGGTAAATATGATATTACTATTACCCTAACACATGTCCTAATTCTATTGGATAAGTGTAATTCGACCAAAAACAACCTTATGAATAAAAAATGACCATTTAGGCCCACTTGGGTTAGATTAGGACATTTATTATTAATTTATTTAAAGAAGGGTTAAAATAGTTAAAATCAAAGTTTAATAAGTAAATCATTTTTAATATGGGGTTATACCTAAGATAAATTCGACTATAAATATTAATTAGAAAGATAAAAGGATTTCCTACATAATGGTATTTTATTTATAATTTTTAGACATTAAATAATTTAATTTATTTATGACACAATTATGATGCAGTAATTATCTTATTTATGAAATAGTGACATAATTGATGTTATAATCACCAAAATAAATGTAATTTGAGACTTTTTATGAATTCCACTAATTTTCTAGGTTACTATGATATATTAGTTTTGATTTAATCAACTTGGTTCGAACATATAATTCTGTTATGACTTTCCCAAAAATCATATATCAAATAGTGTCAAAATTGACACAAAATAGTTTTTAAATCAAATATTATATTATTAATTATTATTTTATTCCTAAAAATCTAAGGTTCGGCCAAATGACTTAGATAAGGATATATATATTCATAATAAATAATTTGGGGTTAGTTTGGCATGTTATAGTAAGTGTATTAACCATATAGTGAAAGAAAACAAAAAGACACGGTAAAGGTTAAATTATTTAACTTAGAGTTAAATATAATTGATAAGGTTAAAATAATACCCTAAACTTGTCTAAATCCTATTGTTTGATAGGATTTCGACCCTGCCCCACTTTAGCTTAGAAATAAGACCCTTTGGAACCATTATAAACCGATTTTGACTTTAATATAAAATAATATTTTGAGATATTCCTAAGGTGCCCCTCTCCTCCCTTATAAAAGGGCACCTCCTCCCCCTCCTCCTCACACCAATTTGAGCACTCAAGCTCGGCCAAACCCTGCCATTTTCTCCTCTCCACTTCCCTAGAATAATACTATAGGTCCTGGTCTTCTTCAAAGACCAATCTTAGTTCCCTAAGTGGAGGATTCAAAGAAGCGTTCCAAAGAAGAGGTAATATCCATTACCGATCTTTTCAATTTCTTTCTTCTTCAACTTCTTCTTCTTTAGTTGTTTCAGGATAAAGTAATAACATCAGTATTACTTACATACTGATATTTTATTATAAATATGAAACAACCCTAATTCACCTTCTATCCATCCTACGGAAAAATGAAATCACCGCGCGTGCGTACGTACGGAATACCGTCTCCACGCCGTGGTGTAATCTATTTTCCACCATCACCTTACAAGGATGGTTATAATGGTGTAATGAGTAACTATTTATGATTATTATAATGTAAAATTTATACTGAAATAATATATACTCCAATACAATTCCAGGATCATAGGAACGATATCATCACTCGTGCGTACGTACGGAATACCGTCTCCACGATGTGATGTGACTCGTTCTACATGATCATCATTACATAGTAATTATATAAATGAATTGAATGAATAAATATGATATATGTTACACTAATACCATTCTGGATATAAGGTATCTATAACCTTAAAAGAAGAATAAGAATTTATTCGGCAAAACACGCATAAGAACAAAAGGCAATAAAGACCCGAGTAACAAGTAACAATGAAATATTACTAAGAAGAAGCTAAGAATATGACCATATATGATATCATATCAATATGTATGATTCTGGAATAAGTCAATAACATTATTTAAACCATTATACAGGAGCTTCGGACACGTACAAAGCAAATCGGACCTAAGGTAAGGGAAAATATCACAATCTCATTCTTATCCGAGATTGTTTTTACTTTGGCATTTACTGGGGTGTATTTTATCATCCACATCCATGTTCCATCAATATGTAATATTGTTTCCATCCACTTACAATAGTTTAAATCCAATTTTACCCTTCGGTGAGTTTTTAGTAAAGAATACGAAAGGAATCTTTTGCCGTTTTTTCGTACGAGGTACTTTTTAGACTTTTCCGACAAAAGTACGAAGAATGTTTTTTTAACTTATACGGCATGAATGGATTTTTAAAACATTATTTCCAAGAAGCTTACTTTACAAGTTTTCAAGTTTATTTTTAATCAACTTCTTTTAGTTTAGAATTTTATGACATTTTAAGAAAGGAAAAGTGTTTTTGAAGTAGAAAGGATATTTTCCTCAAGAATGGAGTTCAAATGTTTTATCAAAATTATTTTCCATCTAAGATAATATTAAGTTCTGTTTTTATCCCTATTATTACATTGATTTGATTATTTTGTGAGGGAATTATTTTTATGAAGTCATTTACCTTATATGGTTTGTTTTATGATGTCATGATGTTTCAAGAATCCCATTTTTGTTACATGTGTTATGCGATGATGTATGATTTATGATTATGTGGCAAACATAATAAAGGATTCATTATAAGATGGGTTGGACCTATATCTCCCTCCAATGCATTGGGTAAAGATTTATATCTCATGATATAGACATGGCTGGAACGGAAGGTTATTTCGGTTTAGTGATACATGACTGAAACGAGGAGTGAACTCGGTTTAGAAATGGACTTTGTCCGCTAATATAGTCTTGGCAATGAGTCATGACTAACAAGAAATGATTTTCCATGATTATGTGTACATTCCACAAGGTTTCAAGTTTTATGTTATGATTATGGGGATCTCATTTTCACTTCTATGATTTATTCTATGTTAAGATATTATGATCTCTTTTGCAGGTTATGATTTTCAAAAAGATATGATATGATTTTTATTTCCTTTATTTTCCCTTGCTGAGAATTTGAGCTCACCCTTTTATGTTTTCTTTTACCCAGGTCAGGAAGATGGATATTAAGTATAATATGCTAAAAGGGACCCTTGATATGGTGAAATAAATGGGAGACACTGTAGAAGATTTATGAACTAGTTGTTTATGTGTCCCAGTTTCTAAAGACACTATACCTATACGGTCCTTTGTGGTTTTGTCATATGTTGTAATAAGTGTGCTTCAATTTTGAAGTATTAACAATGTATGTAAAGTATGGGTCGTTATACTTAGTTTAATCAACTTTCTCAAATATGTATAGAGTCGATTCCAAGTTCCAATTTTGATGTATCATCAACCACCATCACATCCATTTCATTTAGACCTCCATAATTATAATATTATATGAATCTTTATATTTGTGTTAGTTGGAAATAATATAAATTTATAATTTTAATATCCTCCATGGGGAAGCAATGACGCCTAATGTAAATGTTAGGTTGTAGTTGATCACCTTGAAAAGTTATAACATTTCTTTTCTATCAGCGAATATTTATATATTTATTATATTTATAGAATATATTTTAATGTAATGGTAATGTTTCTTAGGTTATGACATTCTATTGTATCTAATTCAGTTATGATATTTAACATGAAATTATAAATAATACATAGAAAGATATGAATATGGATATGAACTTTTGAACATAATAATATCTATATATAGATGATCATATTGAGATTACCATTCTTACCTTATAAGATATTTTGAGATATGGTTCTATGGATTTAAAATTTGATTGGAATCAATACCTTCATCTAGTCTAATTTTCTTATAATAATATCGTTCACTCAATAATTATGATGGACCCTTATGAATCCCTCTATGGAAGGAAGATTATAACTCCAATGTGTTGTATAATAGACCGAGATCATGCCCAGAAAAGCATGATCCCTTTATTGATCAAAAACAAAACACTTACACCAGTATAAAAGTAGATTCTTTACATTGATCCTTCCTCATAATGGAAAGGAGTTCACTTGAAACTTGATCATCCCAATGAAAATCAGATCCATTCACACCCTTGTTTTCAAGACCATCATCCACCAAATTTTCTTCTCTATAAAGATGTGTAACAATGTGCTGCTTTGAGTAGAGAAGATCCAAGCATCATAACCATTTATTGGTAATCTTCCAAGAGAGATGGAGAGAACCTGTCCTAATAGCCATAACCACTTGAGTAGAGTCACACTCAACCCACAGCTTTTCCCAACCCCTTCTACTGGCTTTCTCAACCGCTTCAATGAATCCTCACATCTCTGCTTCAATAGAAGTGGAAAACCCACATGATCCATAAAGACAACCAACAACACACCATGTATAATCCTGGAAAACCGCCCCAAAACTAGAGTTACTCGGATTACCTCACGAGGCTCCATCAGTGTTGATCTTAATCCAGACTTGGAAGGGAGGTTTCCAAACAAATTCAATCGTGTCATGAGGAGGATTAAAGTTGACCTAGACTCCAAGTCTCTTAAGAACAGAAAGATCATGGCATGAATTGTCACAGAAACAGGTTCTCAGAAGAACTACCTCACGAGAAACAGTGAGAAGCCCAGAAATCATAGTTCCACTGCTAAATTTTTGCTTCTCATGGATTACCTTGTTTTTGGACTTCCATAAAATACTAATTAATTCTTCCATAGTTGTTAAAAATAGGTACCTGAGTTTTGGAGAGAGATTGATCGAAGGCCATGTTTTCATGAAGTCCACAATTGAACTTCCCCGCAGTAGTGAAACATCAAATATACTGGAGACTGCCTGCCACATTGCTACGGAAACCACACAACTGATAAAGAGGTGGTCTAAGTCCTCTCTGTGTTGAGGACATAAATTAAATCTTGAGTAGAGAGATATACCACACCTTTGAAGAAAGCCATCAAGGGGAAGTTTCATGTGTTCTAATCTCCCATAAAAAGTGGCACATGAGGGTTTCAAAAAGCCATTATTCAGCTTACCCATCCATTAGGAACTCGATTCATTACCAAAAATATTTTTGCATAAGTCCTTTGAGGAAAGGATGCCATTTGGGGTTGACTCCCAAGCCCAGAAATTGCCCCTGGAGGAAAATAAATACTACCCAATAATGGAAGTAATGTGGTTCGAGATTCCTTCCATGCAACTCAATTTCTCCCTGATTGACAGGTCCAAATTCAGATTGGAGTTATTGTCAATAACCAAATATTCTTGGTGTCTTCATTCCAGTTTCATTTCTAGAAATTAAGAGAGGAGTCCTTTGAAACAAGCCACTGGGATTATGCATCAATTATGGAAAAAATGTTCCTAAAAGCAGGACATACCGATGAATTGAGATAATTGATCATTCCATATTTTAACTTGTCAATGAATATGGCCCTGAGGAAGGCTAAGGCCTCAGATTTATAGTTGAAAATATTCTAGATAAAACCTGCTCGATGAGAGTCATTGAATCATGTCTGGTTTTTTATGCTCAAACCCCCATCCTCATAAGGCTTGAAGACTGAGCTCCAAGGAATTGTTGCATGCCTTTTTTCAGAGATGCTTCCACTACAAATGAATTTTCTGATGGAGGTGTTGATGTTCTTAAGAAAATTAAGAGGCCATTTGTATACCATGAAAGATTAGACAAATTTTGAAATGATGACAAACTTTACAAGACAAACTCTTCCGACCATGGAGAAATATTTCCCCTTTTAGGAGGACAGTTGCCTACAGATCTTGCCAACAATGCTATAGAAATAGCATGCTTTTGCTCTTCCCCAAAAATCTAGAACCCCCAAATAAATGAATGATAGAGATCCTTCACAAATTTCCAACTCTTTGATAACATCATTCTTCCTGGTAGAGGATATTTTTCTTCTAAAGTAAACAAAGGAATTTCTCCAACTAATTTCCTGACCTGAAACCATACCATAGTGAAAAAGGGATCTCTTGATATTCCTAATATTTTCCTTATCACCTTGAGTTAGGAGAATGATTTCATCAGTGTAAATAAGATGAGATGGAGCAACCAACCCTCTTCCAGCATGAATGGTCTTCGCCTTTCCATTTCCAGCCATGATAGAGAGGAACTACTGAGATAATCCTCTACAATGGAGAAAATGGTCACTAATAGAGGGTCAACCTGCCTAACACCCCTTGAGCAATCAAAGTAAAATTCAGGAGCTCCATTAATAAGGATAGAAATGTGATCCGAGCGCAATATAGACTTAACCCATTTGATAAATACATCATCAAACCCATACATAGCTAGAATCTTGCATATGAAGCCCCAATCCATTGTGTCGAAGGCCTTCCTGATGTCTAGATTGAAAGAAATGTTTCCACCTCGGATAGTACTTTTGGGAAGTTTCACACACTCTGAGGTAGTAATAAGATAATCCTGTATCGATCTCCCTTTGATGAAGCCAAACTGATTTTCAGACAAAATCTTGAAAGGAATGCATCAAAGCCTGCTAGCAAGGATTTTGCAGATAATATTGTAAACAGTGTTTACCAAAGCAACATGCCTGAATAAGTAAATTTCAATCGCATTCTCCACTTTTGGAATGAGGGCATGAAACTGAGCATTCAGACCCTGAGGGAGTGTCCCACCTTTGAAAAAATGAGTAACAATCCTACAAACATCAACATAGATAATATCCCAGAAGTATTGAAAGAATAATTTACCAAAACCATCTGGGCCCGGAGAGCTCTCAGGTTTGAGACTAAAATCAGCCTCCTTGATTTCTGGCTTAAAAGGAATAGAAGTGAGAATGGAGTTATCCTCATGATTCACAAGTCTTGAAATCACACCATCCAAAGGAGGAATGGTGGTATTTAAACCATTTAAGAGATTCTTGTAGTAAGGGATATTGTTCTCCACAAATATATATTGGGACCTGATATAGATATCTAAATTGAAGGTAAGGTTTTATCCATTCAGCGATGCATTAGAGTAGTTCATGGTTCAAAAAAATGTTATGCTGACAATAATTTAAGTTATCTAGAGTTTAAAGTCAGTGAAAATGTATTTCTATGAATATCTCATCGGAATAATTTTATGAGATTTAGAAATAAGAAAAAGAAAATACCAAGATATATCATACCGTTTTATATTTTTTATCATATCAATATGGTATCTTATCACATGTACTAAACTCAGAGTTTGTACTATTGGATCAATATATTTATTATATGGAATTTTTTAGAGATTTTAGATTAATGAGAGAAATTACTCTGAAACAAGGTTACTCACCAGGTCAAATTTTTATGGTGAAACCTTAAATTTAAGGAAGCTAAGTGGGAACCTGAGGATGTGATGAGGGAGAAGTATACTCACTTTTTATATAAAAGTAATAGAATATTGGGGTTGAAATTATTATAAGGGGGTAGAATGTAACACACCATGATTTTATTATATATATTTGAAATAAATTTTATGTGTTTGATAGCTTTTGTTACACACAACATAGATATTAAATGAACAGTGATATATTCTTTAATTAATATTATTTAATGTGATGGTTATCACTTATTTTTTGAATTGGAAGGTATGAAAAAGAATAAGTAAATTATAAAAATTATCTATTAATTTGTTTCCTTAATGAAAATTTATTTATTAATTCCTATAAAATAAGTACTCAATTTTAAATGTTTAAAATGATATATTTTTATGTAAAAAGAGTAATTTTCAAAGTATTTTATTTTTCAATATATCATGAATTTTGATTACTAATAAAATAAAACATTGATGATATATATTTTCATTGAATTCAAAAACATGATTAATTATTCATAAATTCATTATAAATTGTTTATTAGTGAAGGTAAAATAATTTTAAGGTAAACAGTGTTATTTTTCAGAAAACTATTTTTACATGAAATTTTTTTTTATCCTAGTAAATTTAATTAATAATAATCTATGAATGATTTTAATGTGATTTTTAAAACCTTTATTAAATAAATAATATTATCATTCATCTAATGTTTGTTACTAGGTAAGTAAAGGGAATAAAATCATTTTTTTTCTTTCAAATACTTTTCTCTAAAAATGGTATACATTTCTTTTGTATGAAAATATATGAATTAATTAATGATAATTATTATAATTGAATAATATAAAATGTATTCATAATTTGGAATCAAAATTATAAAAATTATTTTATAAGGTTAACTTAATTGTTTATCACAATTAATAGTAACAATAGTAAAAATCATGTTACCATAATAAGTGTTGAATGAGGGGTTAACCTAAGTTATATGGTTTAAAATATCAAAAAACACTTAATTTAATTTTATTATTTTATTGTATATATAAATTAACCTTCTTATCTTGGATTCTTTGGAAATTTCGAGCAACATTCCAATGAGAGTGACTTCATTATTTTTTAATATTATTAATATTTAATAGTTTTTCATCCAACTTACTTATAAAATGGAATTTCCTATTCTCATTTATATAGTCAGAATTATAAATTTAATTATATAATTATTTTCAAATATATTCTACCAATATCTTTATCCATGAACCTACGGTTTGGGTCTTTCTAAAATACCCATCCAAGAATCCTTACGGTGCTTTTAAAAAGAAGATTCTCGAAGAAGCGGTATATATTCTTTCCAACCACTTTCATGTTTCTTTTATATTAAACTTATAACAAATATTATATATATATAGTAATGAAATAATTTTTTAGTATTATGAGGTTTTTTTAATTGGTATAATCATTTTCAATATCTTTTCCAATCATCAAAAAATGATATTTTCTCTCTTATAGACATTTGGAATACTACATCCACGAAGCCATGGGATTAGTTTTTCATTTACTATCTACATAAAAAGTAAAAAAGATATATTTAAAGAAATTTATGATATAATTATGAGTTTTTAAATTTTAGATATTATTTTACATTCATCCATTCCATACATAGAAAAGTGGAGACATCACTCGTGCGTACACACAGACTATTGTCTCAATGAAGTGATGCAAGTCATTTTTCATAGCCAACTTATATGGATGGTTATAAAAGTTTATTTAATTATTAAATATGATAAATATTATGTGTTAAAGATTCATTAAATGATTAAAACATTACTAATGTTCAAAGAATAGAACTGTTGAATTGAAACATTCATGGAAAAAAGAGCACTTTTCACTGTAACGTTTGTTTAAATAATTAATTGTTAATAAAAATGAAATTAAAAATCACGATTGAATTTTATATAGTAAGTTATATATTAATACGGTTATATAATATATTTTTAATAAATATATATTTTTATATATGATTTTAGAGTGTATATGAAGGAAGACAACACTTGATTTAGGGGTTTATGTTACAATCTCATTTCTTTATGGGATGTCTGTGTTTAAATTTAATTGAGGGAAATTATATGATACTTATACTTTAAAATGAATAATATTCATTCACTCATAGATGTTTATTTAATTTTAAATTCCTATGACCATTTTTCACTCTTTAGTACATAAAATAATAGAAATTTCTTTTTAATAAAATATTGTCTTCTTTCTTCTTTTCGGGTCAGGAATCTATCTCCTCCCAATAAATGTTCTTCATAATATTTTATGGAAAGTTTTATAAATACATAAATTTTTTAGAAATATTAATTTTAATATATTTTATCTTAAATAAAAATTATTAAATGAAATCCTTTAAATTTTTTAATGTATGACTCACTCTGATATTTTTTGAAAAGTGTGCAAAGTATGTTCAATATTAATGTATATGAAATGAAAGTATTTTACCACTATCATGGAAAAGTTTTTATATGATAATTACTTTAAAAGTTACCATGGTTATTTGTTAATAATATATTTTTCCAATATTTTAGATATTTTTTGTTTTTAATTTTACTAAAAGAAAATGATATTTTCCATATTTTTAGTGAAATATTACAATGGTATTTTAATGTTATTTTTTATCAATATTGATATTATTTAAGGATTTTTATGCTTCACTGGGAATATGATCTTATGATACCATCCAATTTCATTCTTTATATGGCCTATTATGATGATATTTTAAGGATGATTCAATGAAACTTGTTACATTCCCATATGTTAATTATGTTATGATGAAATATTTACGAAACCCATTTCATTTCCTCATGTCATGAAATGATAAAATAATGAATTGTTTTATTTTCATCAGTAAAATTTATTAATTGTTTTAATTATATAATTTTTGGGCCTATAACTATATATAACTATAATGAATTGTATAGATATTGATATATCATAAGATAATATGAAATAAAATGGGGATAAAACTGTAGAGACCCAAATCTTTATGTACATGGACATTACATTACTTTTGCGGAATACTTAATACATAAAAAAAACCAACACACAAGGACCATAATAGTTTAGTGTCTTTGGAAACTCAGAACATAATCTTTTAATCATGGTGAAAGATCTTCAACGTCTCCCATAAATATCTTCCCCTTTTGTTTTCATACCTAAAACCATTATTTATATCCTGGCGAAGAGAAAAAATATAAAGGGTGAGATCAAATGCTTAGTAAGGGTAAAAATGGAGAAAATAAAACAAACCATATACATTTGAACTTCAAAACATGAACATAATATTTAAACATTGAAATATTGAGAAATGACATAAAACATGGTAGTACGTAGGGCATAGATCATAATGGATAATAAATCATGATAAAATAGAATGGGAATAAAACATGTAATTGTGGAAAACCATTAAACACATGATTTGATTTCCATAGTAGCCAACAGATTGCTGCCAAGTCCATCTTAGTGGACAAAGTCCCTTTCTGAATCGAGTTCAGTCCTCGTTCCAGTCCTAAATCACTGAAGGAGATTATCTTACCATTCCAACCATGTCCATCTCATGAGATATAAATCTTTACCCAATGCATTGGAGGGATATATAGGTCCCACCCATCTCATAATGAAATAATTCTTACGTGTGACACAACATAAACATAAATCATTCATCATAACCCAAAGAATAAAATGGGTTTAATAAACATCATCCCATCATAACATAATCCATATAAAACAAATGGATATCATTTCATCATAAGAAAATTGAAACCATGTAAATCATAGATACATTATACTTGAAACATACACATATGAAATAATGTCATCTTAGATGGAAAATGGTTTTGATAAAACACTTGAAATGAATTCTTGAGGAAAATATCCTTTCTTATTGAAAATAATTTTCTTTTCACAAAATGCCATGAAATTTTAAAATAAAAGAATTTTCTTGAAAATAATCATAAAATATTGTAGAGGAAGATTCACAAAAATAAGGCTTTATGAAATCGTAAAAATCCATTCATGCCGTATAAGTTACAAAAAATATTCTTCACATACTTTTGCCGGAAAAGTCAAAAAGTACATTATTTGGTAAAAAAAAAGAAAGATTCATTACATACCATGTAGTAAAAGTAAAAAATGGATAAAAACGACTTTAAACATACATGATAAAAGTTTTAGAAAACAGGGACAAGGATGATAAATATAACCCCAGTAAATACTTACGAATAAACAATCTCAGATAAAAACAAGATTGGAAAAGTTATCCCTTACCTTATGTCTGATATGCTTCATATATATCCGAACCGCATTTATAATGATTTAAATAATATCATTGACTTATTACAGAATCATATTCATTGTTATGATATCATATACGGTTCACTTATGACTTTATATTACCGGTTCTTTTGTAAATTCCATGTTAAAGCAGTGTTTTGGGTAAAATCGTTTCATTTATCGTACGTGTTTCGACTTGTTGTTCTTGATATTATTACTTATATCCTGATTTAAATAATTATAGAATGTAAAAAATGATTCACATATAATATATATTCAGTATATAAATATATATGATAGATCGATAACTGGAATGAAATACACCATTCATGGAGACGTTAGACCGTACGTACGCATGAACACTGTTTTTGTTTCCTTATTGAATTAAATGAAATTAAGTAAATGAAACATATATGTACATTAATCCAGTATCATTATTATTTAATATATTTCATTATTATTTATTATATATACTTTATAATCATACTTTAATGGTAAATCATGGAAAATGAATCTCATCGCGTTTGTGGTGACGGTAGTCCGTACATACGCACGAGCGATGATATCGTTCCCATAATTATTTAACAGAATTGGAGTGGATGATATAATATCTCAGAATCCATATGATGTTATAATAACCATATATAGTTATTCTTTACACCATTATACCCATCCAAGTAAGGTGTTGGTGGGAAAACTGATTTCACCACGGCGTGGAGACGGTATTCCGTACGTACGCACACGCGGTGATTTCATTTTTCGTAGGATGGATAGAAGGTGAAATGGAGTTGTTTAATATTTATAATAACATATCAGTATATTAGTGACACTTATGTTATTACTTTATAATGAAACAACTAAAGAATAAGAAGCTGAAGAAGAAAGAAACATGAAAGAGTCGGTAGAAGAGATTACCTCTTCCTCGACGCACCTCCTTTAAACTTCTTCTTAGGGAACTAGAGTTGGTCTTTTGAGAAGACCAGAACCTCTATGATATAACTATAGAGGTTGAGAAGAATATTTGGCAGGGTTTGGATGAGCTTCAATTCTCAAGAGGGTGTGAAGAGAAGAGGGAAGGGGTGCCCTTTTTATAAGGGAGGAGAGGGGCACATTTGGAATTGTAAGAAATATCAATTTATAATAAATTCCAAAACCACTTACAAACCTCAAAAAATGACTCAAATCTAAATATTAGATGATATAGGGTTGTAATCTCATCAACCAATAAAATTTAGAAAATTTGGGAATTTATTTTAAACATTATCAACTTGATTTATCCTTATATAATCTATTTAATTTTATTTGTGGTAATAATATTCTAAATTTTAAATCATTATAAATAATTAAGTATATGTTGTTAATTGTCCATAATTTTATACTTTATTAAATTTTAGACCATATATATTTTAATATATAATTTTTAAATATTTTTATGATTTTTAAACAATTTTATAATATGTAATTTTTATAAAATAACAATAGTGTCAATTTTGACACAATTCATTTATTTGAATTTAAATAAAATATATACAGAAGATATGTCTGAAATAAAAGATTTAATAGATTAATAAAATGTCATATGTATTTATAAAATTAGTGTAGCACATTAAATAGTTCATATATTATTTATTTTAATACTTTTAAAATCATTTATTTGATAATTCAATCAATAATATAATTTCAACATCACTATTGTGTCATAATTAATGATAATTATTTAATCCCTAAAAATTATAAATAAATTTACAAGATGTATATAATTTTATTAGATTTATGGAGACTATTCATGTTTGAAGTTTCATGAGGTTTATCACTAAATTAAAATTATTATTCTTATAAGATTTAAGAGAGTGACATGTTGTCACTTTCTTTAGTTTTAATAATAATTAAATTATTTTAATGGTTAAAAGTTTATAAATGAATTTATTCCGACCCTTAGGTGATAAGGGTAGACTTTTAGTCATCTAATAGAATTTTGGCAGGTGTTAGGGTAATTTTATAATCTTATTTTTACCCTTAATTACCCGATTTACCTTTAACTGCAGTAAATAAAAATTACTGTAGTTACTATTCATAATATCAAAAAAATAAAAGTAACCTATTAACATAATTTGGACCCAATAAATCCAAATATGGAATCAATTTTTCAAAATTCAAAACACAGAAGTTTCTGTAATTAATTTAAAATTAATCTCGTTGTTAAGAAAACGAGTTTTAAAAGCTAAAACATTGCCAATGATTGAAATGATTTTAGCTATGAATTAAATGTAAAATCAATGATAATGACATAAATTATATTAAATGGTAAAAATATATTCTATTTATACTTTTAAACCATTCAATATTATAATTTACCCATATAAATTATTGCGATGAAAAAAGTTGTTTTTAATTAAAATATAGCGTGTTTTTACTATTCATTAAAATATGAAAGTTATCAGAATAATATGAAAAATTTATACAGAGTAAATTTTTATATCCTGATTCCAAATAAGAATTTTATTTTGTCAAATTGAACTTATAAACATGTCAAAAACTAGATTTAAAGTGGGTGTTCCCTCAAAAGGCGGCAAAACTCCATTTTTTGAAAAATACTTATTTTACCTGAAAATTTTATTTTGTTCTCATAACATGTTCTAGAAAATGTGTAAGATGAATAATAATGTTATAAAATTGAAAATTTAGTTAGTAATATTTATAATGGCTGGTACATAATAATATTATAACAATATATCGTTGTTTAGTGAAACCCGGTATTGCATACTACACAAGCTATCGAGGAAAGTCGTGATTACATGTAATGAAAGCCAAGTCAGGGATGTGTGTAGTGAAATCTACCTTTGGTGTTGCTTATAAAATAATTCAAAACTTATTTCATTTATACATTAAACAAAATCTATACTTAAAGTTGTGTAGAATAATTTCTACAACACAAACTTGAAATTGTGTGTAACAGGAGCCAAGAATAGTGTTGTGTATACTGTAAGCTAATACGGAGTTGTGTATAGCATGAGATAATTTTTGTGTAGCATAAAACATAAGACATCAATGAAATTAAAAATAATAATTCTCATAAAATCTCCGGGTGTTACATTATACCCCCCTTAAAATGAATTTCTCCCTCGAAATTCGTCGGGGTTATAAATGGTTTACTACTTGAAAGTTTCTTTAATAAAAACCCACATCGTAAAAATGAATACCAAAACATAAATTTAAATACTAAATTATGAAATGTAATGGTTACCCAAATTAACTAATCACCGGGTTTCCACATAGGAGAACATAGGTGAAAATATGGATATGGAAGAGAAACCTAACCATCAAGTTCTAATAGAGAGTGGTAGAGAACATGGCTATGAAAAAGAAAACAATCACAAAGACATAAATTTGTGATGATCTAAGGTACCATCTGATTCATCAGATATAAGGACACTTGGACAACATTTTTTTTTGTTTTCAAGATCATTTTCCTAAAGTTGAAGAATTGTTGAATTAAAAGAAACACTTACTTGATTTTGGTACAATTTTACTATTGTTTGTGCCTTGAACAATTTCCACATCATCTCTTAAAGAAATGAAGTTGAATTTTTCTTCTGTGAAGTGTTAGCAGATCATGCGATAGAATGATAGGTCATTTCATCTGTCTCAAACAAAAGGATAATAAAAGTTATTAAATATACATAAGTCCATCTATAGTGAGATTAATAGTATATAGTTACTAAAATGGACTTATACTTCATATATCATACCGATTAATATAATAAAACTAGTTTCTACTAACCAGGGACTTCTTATAGGCCAGTGCTAGTCAATAAAGGGCTGTCGCACTTCGGTTGTGGGTTCAATTCCCGCAACTTTGTCCGATGCGACGGGTTGTCTCCCATCCTTCAGGGTGTCCTTTTTCTAAAACTACATCATTATGACATTCATTCAATAATATTGAAAAAAAATTTAGCCTTAAACCATACTAACATATGTCCAACATAATCAATTTCAAATCTTTATGCTTATCCAAAATACTTTTGTCCATGCTCATAGTATAAAGAAAAAAATTACCAGAAATCTCATCTACCAAGCATGTGAATACCATCATTTATCCCCGATATATCTTGTTAGTCACATTCCAATCATGTGAATACATTAATCATGTATTATCTTAAAAAATGAATACCCATTGAAGCTTAGTGAAAAAATAAATATTGTCAAAAGTTAACTCGTTCCACATACCAAAATCCGAAAATTCTATATACTCAAACCATGATATAACTTTGTCCTTATATCAGTCATGAGATCATTAATACTATCAAATATTTTATTTTCTCCTTATCCCTTCATTATGTGCATATCATCTTCCTTCTAAAAATATCTCAATCACTTTCCATGGTTACTGGTACCATAAAATTGTTGAAAACCATAATAGACTAACACATAAATATTCCAATATTCCACGATACTATATACAACATTATTTTGGAATCCCATTACATAAACACTTAATCATTCCACCACATCGTTGTCATATTCAACATCACCAATAGTGATCGCATGTGACTTCCCTTTGTTATTTTCCTTAAGTGGTTTCTCATGTCTATCATCACTAACCCTTGGATTAGGGCATTGATTAGCATAATGCCCCATTTTCTTTCACTTGAATCATTGAAGTTTTGGTGGAGCATTCTCTATATGCTTTTCTCTATTCACGTCATTAGATACCTTTTTCTCATTACTTCGACACTCAAATACTCGATAACCATATTTTCCACACTTAAAACATTTTCTAGTACCTTTTAGGCAATCTCCACCATGCTTCTTTCCACTCTTTGAGCATAAAGAAACATTCATATTCTTTTCACCATTGTTATGAGATTTCTCCGTGAACTCCATCTTTCGTTTCTTGTCAAAACCATTAATGGATATGTAACACTAACTTCCATTTCTACCTTGATAGCAGATTTCACAATTTCTTTATAGCTACTGAAGTCTCTTATAGCTAATTCCCTTCGAAGACTTGGTTTTAAGCCATTGAAGAATTGATCAACTTTACTTTCAGATTGGATGATAAAGCTAGATGAATACCTTTCAAGCCTTGTAAAATTCGCTTCGTATATACCAACAGATTCATCATCCTTTTGCTTAAGCTCAAGGAACTCCTTATCCATCTTTGTTCAAAGAATACGAGGGAAGTACTTATTGAAAAACAAGTTCTTGAACTCGTTCTATTCCATGGATTCAATTTCTTCTTGGGGCCTTGTATTCTTAATTAGAGTCCACCACTGGTCTGCTTCACCTTCTAAATGGTAAACAACTAAAATGACTTTTTCATGTTCTAAACAGCGAAGTATGGAAAATATCTTTTCAATGGTACTGATCCATTGTTCAGCAATAAGTGGATCAGAAGACCCATTGAAAGAAGGTGGACATTGCCTCATGAAGGACTCAATAGAATATTGTTCCCTTCTCTTCTCATTCAGAATTCCAGAATGATTCATAGCTTTTGTAATTATAACAATAATATTTTTCACTCCATCTCCCATAACATTGGTTTGTTCTGGAGGACATTCATTTCATTACCCATTACATTGATCAAAATGGTTCCTTCGGGTTCCATCCATCATCTAAAACCCAAAAAGAATAGTGTAACAGGAAAAAATCATGCTAGGAAAACAACATAATAAAGGGGGAGTACTTCCAATATCTAACATATTAGGTTTAATTATATAATATTTACCGTAATCCTAGGATTATAACCTATACTTATACTTAACCTTATAGAATTCCCTATACATACCTTAGAAATATCTCTAGGGATATCACTAAAGTTCTCGCATCCTAGTTTCCTAAGGATGAGTAATCCTTTCCTCTGATACCAACTGTGAGACCCAAAGCTTGACGTACATGGACATTACATTACTTTTTCAGAATACTTATTACATAACAAAAACCAACACACAAAGACTGTAATAGTTTAGTGTGTTTGGAAACTCGGAACATAATCTTTTAATCATGGTGAAAGATATTCAACATCTCCTATAAAGATCTTCCCCTTTTGTTTTATTACCCAAAACCTTTCTTTATATCCTAGGGAAAAGAAAAAATATAAAGGGTGAGCTCAAATGATCAGTAAGGGTAAGCATGTAGAAAATAAAACAAACCATATACATTTGAACTTCAAAACATGAACATAATATTTAAAAATAAAAATCTTGAGCAATGACAAAAAACATGGAAGTACGTAGGGCATAGATCATAATGTATCATCAATCATGATAAAATAGCATGGGAATAAAACATTTAATTGTGGAAAACCATTAATCACATGATATGATATCTATAGTAGCCAAGGAATTGCCGCCAAGACAATCTTAGTGGACAAAGTTCCTTTCTGAATAGAGTTCACTCCTCGTTCCAGTCCTAAATCACTGAACCAGATTAACGTACCATTCTAGCCATGTCTATCTCATGAGATATAAATCTTTACCCAATGCATTGGAGGGAGATATAGGTCCCACCCATCTCATAATGAAATCATTATTACGCGTGCCACAACATAAACATAAATCATTCATCATAACCCAAAGAGTAAAATGGGTTTCATAAACATCATCCCATCATAACATAATCCATATAAAACAATTGGATATCATTTCATCATATGAAAATTGAAACCATGTAAATAATAGAGACATTATACTTTAAACATACACATATGAAATAATGTCATCTTATATGGAAAATGGTTTTGATAAAACAATTGAAATGAATTCTTGAGGAAAATATCCTTTCTTATTAAAAATAATTTTCTTTTCACAAAATGCCATGAAATTTTAAAAGAAAAGGATTTTGTTTAAAATAATCATGAAATCTTGTGGAGTAAGCTTCACAAAAATAAGGATTTATGAAATCGTAAAAATCCATTCATGTCGTATAAGTTAAAAAAACATTCTCCTCATACTTTTTTCCAAAAAAGTAAAAAAGTACCTCGTTTGGTAAACAAAAGAAAGATTCCTTACATACCATGTAGTAAAAGTCAAAAATGGGTAAAAAGGACTTTAAAGGGGATAGTTGAGTTGAAAATAGTGAGATATATGATTTTAATCATTTCTTTTTCAACACATAAATTCAGAATAATTCATTCTTCTAACACCAGCATGTTTATTTTATTTTTTGATTTAAAATACCTTGTATTTTGATCATAAAAAAGGATTAAATCATTATCATATTGTAAAAATATCATAACTTTCATCATCCATACTGATATATTATAATTTTCCCAAGAAACTTATCTATATATGTTTTATTTCATCTATTTTAGTTATGGGATGACATAAACATTGAATGAAGAAGAGGTCATAAGTGAAATCAACAAGCATACATTTCATTATCTTATTTCTCAATAAATAATTTATATTTCAATTTTTACCATGGCATTATTTAATGTATTATCTTTAGTAATAATCAAAATCATCTTATGATATGTTTTTATTCCATCCACATTTTAGAATCCTTACATGAACCCTTTCTTCTTTGCCTAATAATGAATTAGTTCTAAAGATAAGACTTGAATTTTTTAACCTTTAACTATTTTTATTAGATTATTAAATTTTTGTATAAGAATAAATAATTTTTGGGTATAATCAGTTTTTTATACCAAACATTTTTTATATTTTGATATTCTTATATGATATATACGTACATGAATATACATTTTTTTCTCATGTACCCTTACTTTATGTTATGGATGCACTATTGTAAAAAGAACCTTTATCTAAGTGTTTGTTCATTGGAACAATGTATATTTCTTAAAAACTGTATATATCTCATATTTTACATGTGTTTTACTAATGATTTTGAGATTTAAAATTATGGGAGGATGGATCATTATACTATCTTAATATTTGGGTAATATTATGATTATAAATACCCCATGCCAAAAAAATCATAGAATTTGATTGATGTGTATGTGGATTGGTTATGAAGTAAAATTTCCAACCATGATTGTATTTAAATCCTGAGAAATTTTTACCAATATCATGTCAGCAAGGGAATAATATGAAGGACATTATTATAGGTTGAATTATGAAACCAATTTTATTCAATGTCAAATCATTAAAACTAGTATATTTATAGTTTTTTATGTTTGAATTCATAGTAGGAGTTGAGATAAAATCTACTAAATTAGAAATGTGTTTTGTAAATATTTTTTATAACCAAAATTATAATGATACTCAATTTATCATGGATGTTGGATCGAATATTTATATGTATATGTATATTAGATGGAACAATACAAGAGGGGGTGAATTGTATGTTTAAAAACTTAGATTTCAAACACTTAAAGAGATTAGTTTAAAAGATCTTAAACTAATACAATTAAAACAACCACAATTGTATTGAATAAATAGGTATGAAGTAATGTAATACTATTAGAGAAGTGAATTAATTGTATTCAAGATGAATACAATGATCAGAGTAATACAAGTGAGAGATTCTACCATAAATCATATAAAATATATTAATACAAAATGTAATAGAATAATTGTAATTGAAACAATTACAATTGAAAATATAATGAAGAAAGGAAACAATGCAAATTCTTTTCTAATACAAACAGTAGTGGAAATGTAAAAGTATTACAATTATTTTGACCCAAAGAGAAGGGTTATCCTTTCACCTAGGATAAGAGGTCTGTCTTACCACCACCTTGGTAAGCCCTCGATACGATGATCGGTTCGTCCGTCTGCCTATCCCCGACAGCCCTCGATACGATGATCGGTATGTCTGTCTGCCTATCCCTGGAAGCCCTCGATACGATGATCGGAAAGTCTGTCTTCCTATCCCCGGAAGCCCTCGATTTTGTAGTTAATCAACACCTCTGTCTTTCAATTACATGAAAGCCCTCGATACGATGATCGGACGCACAAAGCACAAAGCATGAGAGAAGTCATAGCGTCTCTCTCTAGAAATTGACAAAAACAAATTATCTCAATTGTATACACACATTCACGCTTGTTCTCAGTTTTCTGTTTTTTATCTCATCTTAAAATGACCTCTTATTTACAGGCCTTGGGTTCCAACGGTCACATCTCCTCCAACGGTCATATTTCTCCAAAAAAACTCAGAGGGACTTAGACACCTAGCATCATAACGGTCATATTGAAACAGAAAACATGACATTGTTTTGATTAGTTTGTAACTAACTCAACGACATCGTATTGGTTAAAACAAGATATATGAAGATGATAAACAATAGTACGATTAATATGAAACAAGTGTTTTTGACTATGTACCAAAAAAAGTAATGAAAGTATGAATAACAGAGTTAGTACGATACAATTGATAGAGTTAGTATGATACGATTGACAGAGTCAGTACGATACGATCGACAAGGTCAGTACGATACGACTGACAAGGTCAGTACGATACGATTGACAGAATCAGTATGATACATTTGACAAAGTCAGTATGATATGATTGACAGAGTCAGTACAATATGATTGACAAGGTCAGTACGATACGATTGACAAGGTCAGTATTATACTATTGATAAAGTCAGTATGATTAAAAAGACATTTGTGATTTCCAAAACAAGATATAGAAGTCAAAAGAGATCTTTTGACTCAAAAATATCCCCCTTTTTGGAAATCACAACACACAAAGTAAATATAACAAGAAATACTGATCTCCCCCTGAGTTATTGGAAACTCTTCTGAATATGGATTTGAATACAACTAACTCCCCCTTAGGTGTATAATTTTCTAAGGATTGTATTCATAGATTTTCATTTGATTCGAATTATTTGATTAAATCAATCTCCATTTGTAAAACATTCTCCCCATTTATAAAAAATTCTCCCCCTTTGTGGTTTACAAAAAAGAAATGGGGTCACTTTGAGTTTCCTAAAAGGGTTAGAGAAAAGAATTGCAGAACAAAAAAAAATAATCATAAAAGTTATTACAAAACAAAGACAGGTTCCAAAAGAAAACAAATACAATAGTCATTTGTTTTATCTTTCCTTTTCCTTCTTCATGAGCTCATGAAGAACAAATTTCATCTTCTTGATTTCTTTCTTGTCTTCCGAAATTGAATCACCCTGTGTTCTGAGAAGCTCTTGTTGGTCCGCAAAAATCTGATCTTGATTCTTGATAGTATCCTCCTGGACTCTGATTACTTCCTCAAGGGTATCAATTCTGTCTTGCAGATTCTTGTTATCTTTGGATAAGACAGAATTTTGTTTCTTCAACAAAAACATTTCATCCTTGAAAGATGAAACCTTTGAGAATTCAGACTGAAAAGCATTCATTCTCTCTTGCAATTCTTTCACTAAAGGAATATCGTCTCCATGAGTTATCTGATTCAGCCTTTCAACAGTTTCTTTTTCAAGCTTATTGAAAGAAATCACAAGATCATTTGACAACCTCCTTATATCTTCAATTTCTATCTCATGGTCATTCACCGAGCTTTCTATTTTATATGACCACTTGGTCATCCTATTGCAAGCTTTCTTATGAGCAACCGAGGTTTCAGAAAGAACTTTAAAATCGTCTTCAACTGACAAAACTTTCTTTCTCAACTCTCTTATATAACCAAACTTCTTTTTTCTGATTATCAGTAATGAAATAAATTTTCCCTTCCAGCCTGGGAAAGTAAGGAATGGTCTTTTTAACCCATCTTAAAACATGAACAATATAATCACTCTTCTTGAGAGAGATTGTATGTTCTGAATCAGTATCCTCATCGAACGAAGGGAATTCATTTGATCATCTTGAGTCAAAAACTGGATGTTTTCCTTTTTCTTTTTATTTCTCTTTTATTTCTTCTTCTACTTTGTCACTGATGACAATAACTTTTTTAGTATGAGAATATTAAGCACCTTTCTTTACTTGAGGGGGTGTTTTATCCGGAGTTTTAGAAGTTTCAAAAGGTGCTTGATCGGCATGAGGGGTTTGTTGAACACCTTCACTCTACTTTTGAACCTATTCCTCCCTACCCTTCTTCGAACTCTGAAGTAATTCTAAAAGAAAATCTCCTTCTTCCTCTTCCATTTCTTCTATCTCTTCCATCATTTGTTTTCCTTTTTCTTTCTCAGGAAGGCTCTGTATGATGGGATCTTGATGCACTTCTGTGGTAAGTTGAGCACTAGCTTCCTCAACTGCTTTCAAGAGTTTTGAAGCATCAAATTCCTGTGCTTTTCTTTTCAAAAGAACCTTCTTATTATTTTCAGCCTAAAGGGTATCCTCAACCCTTAATCTCTCATCAATGGCTTCGGCTGGATCAAGTCCAAACTTTGGATCACCTTCCTTTCTCTGTTCCTTATCTTTTCACTATTTGGCTAAAACCTCCTTAATATACTTAGGCTTATTCTTTGGCTTTGAGACGGTTTGCGGATCAGACTTTTGAGTAACACCAATAGAAGGAAAGTCTTTGGCTAGCATAGGTGCCGATTGATTTTGAGCCGATTCAGCCTCTACATCTCTTATAAAAATTTTTGAATTTGGATCAAAACAAACATTCAACTTTTTCATCGTACTCTTACTAATCCAGGATGGATTCAGATCTATGAGGATTCCTTTCAAAGGAATGTTTCAAAACTTCATGATCTCAAGAATAAAATTTGTAAGGATGGCTGGATACATAATCACTTGGGACTTAATTCCTCCTGTCTTGACATTCTTAATGGTTTCAAAAACATATCCCATGAGATTTACATTTCTCATATTTAAAAGAGAGTCAAGCATAAAAATATTAGAAACTTTTAGAGTTTCTCTATCTCCTTTCCTTGGGATAAGAAAACCTTGCATCCATAAAGTCACAAAACGATTGTCCGGAGAAAGATGAGCCACTTTTCTTTTCTCTTCATTTATAACAAACAAAGACTTATCAGAACGTTCTCTATTAAACATACCAACTTCCTCTGGTAGTTTATGATATGGACGAAAAGAATCCCCTTCTATTGGGATAATCAGAAAATGAGCCGCTTGTTTCACAGACATAGACAACTTTCTATCGTACACAGCAAAATTGATAGTCATGTCTTTGTCGAAAGATACGATTTTATAGAACTGAATAACTTCATCAAAGAGAACCGAATCTTGAGAAACAGGTATTTCGACACATAAATGCTCCCATCCTTGAAACAAAATGATTCTTATGATTGTGGAATCATACGAATCAAAAAAGTCCCGAGAAACTAACCTTTCTATGAAAAAGTATTTCTCTGAAAAAGTCTTTGAAGACATTTCGGCTGGAGTATTGGTAGAGGACTGAGACATATAGGTGTTGCTGATGAAAGATTGTATGATGACTTAAAAACAGTGGAGTAGAGTTTCGCCTCAAAACCTGAAAAGCTAATGTGGGTTTGGGGAGTGGGGGGGCTATTTATAGGCGATATAGGGGTGACCGTTGATCTTCTACGGTCAACATTAGAGGAAAAAAGATCAATGGTCAGGATTAAAATGAAATATTTTTTTTTAAAAAAATGGAAAGTACCTGCCGGAGAATGTAAGGTAATTGTTGGTTTTAGTAGAGTTCAAAAGAAAACACAATCGTACGAAAAAAAACTATCAATCATCATACCGATAGAAAAAAAGTAATTACCATTAACCGAAAAACCGATGGAAAACAATATCGTTACCATGAACTGACAAGCCGATGGGAAACAATCTCGTTACCATGAACTGACAAGCCGATGGAAAAAAATCTTGTTACCATGAACTGACAAGACAATGGGAAACAATCTCGTTACCATGAACTGACAAGCCGATGAAAAACAATCTTGTTACCATGAACTGAAAAGCCGATGGAAAACAATCTCGTTACCATGAACTGACAAGCCGACAGAAAACAATCTCGTTACCATGAACTGACAAGCCGATGGAAAACAATCTTGTTACCATGAACTGACAAGCCGATGGAAAACAATCTTGTTACCATGAACTGGAAATCTGATGGAAAACAATCTCGTTACCATGAAATAACAAGACGATGGAAAACAATCTTATTACCATGAACTGACATGCCGATGGAAAACAATATCGTTACCATGAACTGACAAGTCGATGGAAAACAATCTCAATACCATGAACTGACAAGACGATGGAAAATAATCTTGTTAGCATGATCGGTTGATACGATGGAAAAGAAATTCATTACCATGATTGGTCGATACGATGGAAAAGAAATTCATTACCATGATCAGTTGATATGATGGAAAAGAAATTCATTACCATGATCGGTTGATACGATGGAAAAGAAATTCATTACCATGATCGGTTGATATGATGGAAAATAAATTCATTACCATGATAGGTCGATACGATGGAAAATAAATTCATTACCATGATCGGACGGTACGATGAAGTAAATAATACAATAAAACTGTCAATACGATAAACAGAAAAGTAAATAATATGATAAAACTTTCAATACGATAAACAGAAAAACAAAAACACATACCAGGAGAGTAAATAATTAAAGATCATAAGATAAAAAGAAACATTGTAAGAAAAAAAACATAGTAAGAAAAAAACATAGTAAGAAATGTCCTCCCCCTTTCTAAGGGAGTTGTTTGCTGTAAGGAGAAAAGTAAAACAAGAAGTGGATATGAATGATTATTTTAATGTAATCATTCCTAGATTCTGTTTTATAAACTCAAACCTATCGTAAGGTAATGGTTTAGTAAAAATGTCAGCAAGTTGTTCTTGTGTTTCGATAAATTGTAAAATAATATCTCTTTTTTATGTGTGATCCCTAAGAAAGTGATGCCTAACATCTATGTGTTTTGCACAAGAATGATGTGCTGGGTTCTTACTAAGAGATATGGAACTAATATTGTCACATAGAATTTGAGTTTTGGAGAAACTCAATCCATAGTCAGTGAATGTGTGTTACATCCACAACACTTGAGCACAAGAACTTCCAACTGCTACATATTCAGCTTCAGCAGTGGGAAGTGCTACTGAGTATTGTTTCTTGCAGTACCAAGAAACCAGAGAATCTCCTATGAAATGACATGTTCCAGATGTAATTTTTCTATCCATTCTACAACTGCCAAAGTCAGCATCTGAAAAACTTTTTAAAACCAAATCATTTCCAGAATAATAAAAGAGACCTAGATCCATAGTGCCTTTTAAATACCAAAAGATTCTCTTTACATCTTTTAAATGAGACTCTTTTGTATTAGATTGGTATCTCGCACATAAGCATACATAAAACATTAAGTATGGTCGACTAGCTATCAAGTATACCAAACTTCCTATCATACCTCTAAATATTGTTTGATCTACTGGTTTCCCAGTTTCATCAAGATCAAGTGTATTTGAGGTACCAATTGGAGTGCTAATACTTTTAGTTTTGTCATATCCATACTTTTTGAGTAAGTCTTTAATATAATTATGTTGGAATATATAAGTTCCTTATGGTTTTTGAGAAATTTGAAACCTAAAAAGAATGTTAACTCACCCATCATACTCATTTCAAACTCAGACTTCATTAAATTTTCCAAAGAATCAGTTAAAGATTTCTGAGTTGATCCAAATATGATGTAATCAACATAGATTTTAACAATCAAGACATTTTTGTTTTCTATTTTTATAAAAAGAGTTGGATCTGCTGTACCTTTTGTATAATTGTTTTGTAAAAGAAATCCTGTAAGTCTATCATACCATGCTCTAGGGGCTTGTTTAAGACCATATAGAGCCTTGGTAAGTTTAAAAACATGATCAGGATGTTTTATGTCTTGAAAACGAGGAGTTTGTTCGAAAAAACTTCTTCTTGAACAAAACCATTTAGAAAATCACATTTTACATCCATTTGAAAAAGTTTGAAATTAAAGTATGCTGCAAAGGCTAATAGAATACGAATAGATTCAAGTCTAGCTACAGGAGCATATGTTTCTTCATAGTCTATTCCCTCTTGTTGATTATAGCCCTTAGCAACAAGTCTTGCTTTATTTCGAACAATGATTCCATTTTCATCACATTTGTTTCTAAAAACCCATTTTACACCAATTACATTTGTTTCTTTAGGTCTTTCAACTAAAGTCCAGACTTGATTCCTCTCAAATTCATTTAGTTCATCTTGCATTAATTTTATCCAATCATCATCACCTAAGGCGTCACTTGGACTTTTAGGTTAAAATTGGGAAAGAAAAGCAAGATGTTCTATTTCATTTATTAAGGAATATCTGGTCCTTTTGATTTACATCACCAATGATGTTATCACTGGGATGATTCCTAAGAAACAATTGATTTGGATTTTGTAAAACCTGTTCATCAACATATGGTAGAAAAGCTTCTATGGTAAATGTTTCAGAAGTATCTTCTTGAATATTTTCCTTATCAGAAGGATATTCTAACAAAGGTTGATAATCAGTTTTTGAAAACACATCTGAGGATGTAGGATGGGATGATTTAAAAACAAAAGGATCAGATTCATCAAATTTCACATGTACTATTTTTTCAATAGTACAAGTGTTTTTATTGAAGACTCTATAAGCCTTAGAGGTTGTGGAGTAACCTAGAAAGATCCATTCATCAGATTTTGGTGCAAATTTGTGTAGATTACATTTTTTATTCATAATGAATACTTTGCACCCAAAAACATTGAAGTATGAAACGTTAGGTTTTCGGCCAGTCCATAACTCATAAGGGGTTTTATTAAGAAATGGTCTTGTTAAAACACGATTTATAGTATAACAGGAAGTACTAACAGCTTCAACCCAGAAGTGCTTAGCAATTGAGTATTCACTCAATATGGTTCTAGTCATTTTCTGAAGAATACGATTTCTTCTTTCAACAAAACCATTTTTCTGAGGAGTTCTTGGAGCTGAGAAATTGTGAGTAATACCTTTCTTACTACAAAAAGATTCAAAATCTGAATTTTGAAATTCACCACCATGATCACTATGAATAGTTATCAATGGTAGGTTTTTATCATTTTTAACTTGGCCTGTAAAAGTTTTGAAATAGGAAAAGGCATTAGATTTCATTGTGAGAAAATAGACCCATGTGAATCTTGTAAAGTCATCAACTAAAAAAAATACATAGTATTTTCCTCCAATGCTTCCAGATTTTGAAGGACCAAAAAGATCCATATGTACTAACTATAATGAATTATAAGTTGAAACTTCATTAATTGATTTAAATCTAGTTTTATGTTGCTTTCCAAATTGACAAGGATCACAAACTTTTGAAGAATCATATCTAAGGTCCGTTAATCCTTTTACAAGTCCTTTATTTGAGTGTTTACAAAGGTTTCTTAGATTACAGTGTCCTAGTATTCTATTCCATAGCAATGAATGATCTTCTATTGCACTTAAGAAGGGTAAATTTTGGATCCTAAGGTCTTCTAAGTTAATAGTGTATACATTCTCCTGCCTATGGGAAGATAGAATGAACTCATCCTTGGAATTGTGAACTAGACACTTATCATTCCTAAAATTCCCAAGGTATCATTCATCACATAATTGACTTATGCTGATGAGAATGTGCCTAATTCCTCTAACAAACAAAAAATTTGAGATAAGAACTTTTCCAAGAAAAACAATATTACCTATACCAAAAATCTTTCCTTGAGCATTATCTCTGAAGGTAACTTTTCCACCTTTTGTTTTGATAACCTTTTCAAAGAGATCTTTGTTTCCGGTCATGTGATGTGAACAACCACTATCCATGTACCAAATATTTTTGTTGGTACACTTCTAATTTTTCTGAAAAAGAAATAATTAGTTTTTCATAATCCAAACTTGTTTGGATCCAGAATGATTAGATAAAAAAAATTTAGGAATCCACATTTGTTTTACAAAATGAGCTTTATGAAATCCTAAAGATTGAGTTTTATTGAGAAAACACTCTCTTCTCCAGTGTCCACCACATTGGCACTTAGAACAAAAAGAGATTTTCTATGGAACAAAATAGTTATTAGTAAAAACAGGTTTGGAATGAGTATAACCAAGACCAGAATGATTTCTCAAAGGTCTAATTTGAGAATACATCTTGTCAAAGTTTTCTTTTCCATGAGTAATGTTTGAAAAACATTTCTTTAAGGAAAAAATTTCTGACTATAGTTTTAAAACTATGTTTTTATCTTCCAAAACATCTAATTTTAAACTAGAGTTAGGCTCTAAAACATTTTTCTTTGAAATCACATTTTCTTGATCCTTAGAAATTTTATCCTTATCAGATTTGACTTTCTCATGGGTTTTTAAAATACTTTCAAAATCAGAATTTTTCACATCATGATCATTAGAAAGATCTGATACTTCTTTAGTTAAAACTGAAATTCTAGAGTTTTATTTCTCAAGCTTCTTCTTGAGTTTAGAATTTTCATTTTCAAGTAATTTAGGAAATCTAGATACTTATTCAAAAGTAGGTAATGTATCATCTTCTGATGATGAAGATTCATCATTTGAATATTCATAATATTTTTTATCAATATAATTTTCATTTAAAGAGACATTTGTAATAGCTTCAGCATTGTGTACCTTAGCCATGAGAAAATGATCTTCAATTGGTAATCCGGCTATAAGTCCAATATTCCTTTGTCCTGAGGACTCATATTCTGAAGAATAGTCTAAAGAATCACTACCACTTGCAATCCAAGTATCATTTTCCTTCAAGACTTTCTTTTTCTTATAATACTTTTTCTTGTTTCTTTTAGAGTGTTTCTCCTTTCTGTCTTTCCTATTCAGTAAAGGACACTCAGGCCTTATATGTCCTACTTTTTTACATTCATAAGAAGTCACCTATGATTCTTTATTATCCTCCCTATATTTCTTTTTTAATCTATATTGGAAGTCTTTCTTTCCCACATTCTTGTTCATCCTTCGAGCAATATTGGATAGCTCATTATACGAGTGATCACTATCACTTGATTCTGATAAAACAACTTTCTTGGCTTTGGATATTGTAAGCCTTTCAGGTTTTTTAGCTTTCGATGTAAATGATACACTTCCATTCACAATATTCTTCTTGTTGGAATCAGAATCTCTTTTCATTCTTGTATCGTGCTGTAGAAGAGTTCCAAAGAGTTCATCAAGAGTAATCTGGGAAACTTTTCGGTTTTCATCAATAGCTGTCCTTTTTGACTCCCATTAATTTGGAATTATATGTATAATCTTATCTACTAGAGCTTCATCATCATGGCCTTTTTCACCCATATATTGTAATCTGTTAACAATTGTCATAAACCTTTGCTGCACTTTACATACTGGCTCTCCATAAAGAAAAACAAATCCATGATACTCTGCTCGAAGCATTGCTCTTCTTGTTTCTATAACCTTGGATGTACCAAAATGAGTGACTTCTAATTTATTCCAAATACAGTTGGCTTCTTCACATGAAGATATCTGACTGTATATATTCCTGTTCATAGAACATAATAAAGTATTGCGTACCTTGTAATTCAGTTGATATTCTTGCTTCTCTTGGTTAATGAAAGTACTGACTTCTTTGTCAGGAATTTTGTAACCTCCAGTAAGCATTATAAAATTTTCTACACCAGTATTGATCACAAAAGTCTTCATATGATCTCTCTAGTACTCATAATCATTCCAATCAAAGATAGGTGGTCTATAAGGATTTAGATTGTCTATTGACCCAATATTCATTCCTGCCATCTAAAGAAACAATATCTTTTCCACTCCACATGTTAGTGTAGTAAGTAGTTAAAAAATAGTAATATGAAATAAATAGAACAAGTAATACAAATCAGTGGAAAACCTACTCTGATACCAAATGTTGGATCGAATATGTAGATGTATATGTATATTAGATGGAACAATACAAGAGGGGGGGGGGGGTGAATTGTATGTTTAAAAACTTAGAGTTTAAACACTTAAAGAGAATAGTTTAAAAGATCTTAAACTAATACAATTCAAACAACCACAATTGTATTGAATAAAAAGTTATGAAGTAATGTAATACTATTAGAGAAGTGAAGTAATTGTATTCAAGATGAATACAATGATCAGAGTAATACAAGTGGGAGATTCTACCATAAAGCGTATAGAATCTATTAATACAAAATGTAATAGAATAATTGTAATTGAAAATATAATGAAGAAAGGAAACAATAAAAATTCCTTTCTAATACAAACAGCAGCGGAAACGTAAAAGTATTACAATTCTTTTGACCCAAAGAGAAGGGTTTTCCTTTCACCTAGGATAAGAGGTATGTCTTACCACCACCTTGGTAAGCCCTCGATACGATGATTGGTTCGCCCGTTTGCCTATCCCCGACATCCCTTGATACAATGATCGGTATGTCTGTCTGCCTATCCCTGGCAACCCTCGATGTGATGATCGAAATGTCTGTCTTCCTATCCCCGAAAGCCCTCAATTTTGTAGGTAATCATCACCTCTGTATTTCAATTACTTAAAAGCCCTCAATACGATGATCAGATGCACAAAGAACAAAGCATGAGAGAAGTCATAGCGTCTCTCTCTAGAACTTGACAGAAACAAAGTATCTCAATTGTACACACATGTTCATGCTTGTTCTCAATTGTCTGTTTTTTCTCTTAGCTTCAAATGACCTCCTATTTATAGGCCTCGGGTTCCAACGGTCACATCTCCTCCAACGGTCATATTTCTCTGAAAAACTCAGAGGGACTTGGACACCTAGCATCATAACGGTCATATTGAAACAGAAAGCATGACATCATTTTGATTAGTTTGTAACTAACTCAATGACATCGTATTGGTTAAAACAAGATATATGAAGATGATAAACAATAGTATGATTAATATGAAACAAGTGTTTTTGACTAAGTACCAAAACAAGTAATGAATGTATGAATAATAGAGTCAGTATGATACAATTGACAGAGTCAGTACGATATGATTGACAGAGTCAGTATGATACGATTGATAAGGTCAGTGTGATACGACTGACAAGGTTAGTACGATATGATTGACAGAATCAGTATGATACGTTTGATAGAGTCAGTATGATATGATTGACAGAGTCAATATGATACGATTGACAAGGTCAGTATGATACAATTGACAAGGTCAGTACGATACTATTGATAAAGTCTGTACGATTAAAAAGACATTTGTGATTTCCAAAACTAGATATAGAAGTCAAAAGGTAACTTTTGACTCAACAATGGATTCCCATGAATATTAACATATGTTTTAATTTTATAGTGGTATATTGTTTTTTGTTCTATGTTTAGTGTCTCAATAAATAGAGGGGGAATGAAAAGTATGTTTTATGATACACATTTCAACATATAGGATATATTTTACATTTTTATCTAATTGTTTTCATAATATAACAAGGAGATATAGTGATAAAATATTTACCTACTTTTGTATAATGTTAATGAAATTTTATTTTTAAAAACCTTATCTTGGTTGATCTCCACCATGACCAAATCATAGATCCACTTGCCTCAAATATGTCTCCCTAAATTTCATAGGTTTCTGACAAGCAGTAAATGTTATAGGAAATTATGGGAATAATATTCCTCTAATAAAAATAACCATAAACGAGAAGAAAACATAATCAATAATCAAAATAGTAAAAATGAAAATGTGGACACTATATCTACGATACAAACATAAATAAACAAAAAATATAATTCTATAATAAAATGAAAACTATAATTTCAAACAAGACATTCATGTATAAACATTAACATTTGTTGGAGAATTTCATACAGCTAGTCCTAAAATAAAATATCGAGATCGTCTACAGGATCAGTCCTGATCCCCTGCCGAGCCCATCTACCTACTCCAACCATGATTTATAGCTCAGTTATTTGTTACAAGACCCTTAACCTTACTTGTTTCAATAATAAAGTAATCTAATTGGGTACCTAGGTAAATCATAAAATCATCTCTGGTATCAGAGAACTAGAGCATTGTTTGAGTACAACCATTCAATTGGACATCACCAAAATTTCTACAAAACCAATCCATAATATATGTGTGTACCCTAAAGTGATATTATATAACAATAATCCATAATAATAACTATAAATAATTTCATTCCCTCGAGTTCTCAACTATACAACCAGGGTGTGATCATACCTACTTCAGCTAGTACTGTGATTTATATAAATATATCACAATAACTCATAAGTCCAAGGGGAAATATGTTCTCTACCAATCTATAGGAAATACCGACCACCATGCATAATGATGAAAAGAATGTGGGGTAAGTGGACACATTCCTATATCAGTCTTATTCTCTAGACATCTTGTCCAAAACTTATAAAAATGTCATGAAAATGGGAAAGGTAAACCAATATCAATATCAGTCTCAACTCAATATCATTCTGAACACAACATAATGATATACCATCAAAATTAAATGCAATCTAAACATATATAATTTTATCTCCATGTAATTTTGACTCAAAATTACCACAATATAATACCAATGGGAAAATGAGTCAAAACTATAATGATCCCAACCCCTCACATCTCAACTAGATTACATTAATATCAACATAACGAAGAAAGGTGGCCCTAGTATATACTATCTTATCCTATGGGAATCCTGACCCCTAATTAAGATAACAGTATAACCATTAGAAAATCAGTCCATGTCTAGAATTATCTCATCTATATGGAATCTTGATCCTGACTCATATCAGTATGAAAATTATAAGAATATGTATCCCTTGGTCTATAATGATCACATCTCAGTAACAACTTGGTTTATCTTATAAAAGTAGGAATATCATGGGATAGGTGAGCCTTGTCTATATTAACATCAACCCATAGGTTTATTAACCCCACATATTAACTCTTTAAGGTTTACAAAATAATCATATTTAATAAATATTTTTTATTGACTATAACATCTATACCTTTACAATCTATACTCAGTTGGTTCTCAAAAACCATCCTTAATCTATGTCTTACCAAAGGTGCATCCCCATAGGAACTAGTTAATCTAATGGTGTGAGATATACCACTCTTATATATAATGAAATATCCAAACTTGGATATTCAACAATTTTTATTTCTCACTAAAATATAAACTCAATATTTTACCTAGGATGAGTACACATCTTCTAATCATTGAGGTTAATTGGAACATAAAAATTTCCACTTTATTTAAATATAACTTAAGGAACCTAGAATCTAGTCTCCATCATTGGGTTCATCCCAATTTACATCGAACACACTAGATTTTATGGACATGGTACCAAATCATAGCAATCATAGGGTCTATCATAGCCTTAGATGTCCTGACCCAACTCATATTAGTTTAAGGGAAATAATTTGGAATAGATTTATGTCAAAAACACATAGGTGTAAAGAAAAAATTTCACACATCACATGAAAAAATGTATAATACATCAATAATGGTTATGTGTCACTAAACATGTAATCCTGACATACTTAACATATGATTTCTCTCCCAGAATTGACCTTATTAAAAAACCGAGAATATGGAATAAAAATAGAATAATTAATGAAAAACATTTAAACTGTGATAGAAATCGATAGAGGAGGGGATAGTAGTGATAAACTCACCATATGAGATCTTACAGGGTCAAAGACACTTGAATCCAATAATGAACTAAGAATCATCCAACTTTATTGGGACAAAAAATGAGAGAGAGAAGATTGTGTTCCTGTGACTGTTCTAAAGGAAATGAGGGGCTTCTCAATTAAAATAAATTTTGACTAATTAATTTTTTTTTTAAAAACAAATTCATTGGTTACCATTAAGTACCCATTCACCTATAACCAGGTACCCTCTCTAGGGTCACTAGCAACCCATTGATTTACCTAGAGATATTTCCTCATGTTTTCTACCATCTGTTACCCAATAGAAAACCATCATTCACTCAATACCATCTGTCATCAGGATACTATTGTAGTTGGGGTATTAGAACTAACTATTTTAAATTTAAATTACATGTATATTGAAATAAATTAACATTATTAAATATATTATTAAATATTATTTATTATATTATGTTCCATTAATGTAATAATGTCTTAGAGTATATGTGATGTTGAAAATGATATACTAATTTCTAGTTGTGATGTGAACCTTGAAATTCTATGATGATATTGTTAAATATTTTTAAACATTCAACTATAATTATATGATGGGACATATATTTTGTTGACTATCTAGTGTGAGTACTCATAAGAATATGACACTTTATCTCATGAAGTTCTCACTTGGTAATCTTCATATCGAGAGATTATTATAAAAAACCCACCTATAGTAAATCCAAATGTTTTTGTTTCATTAGATATTTTAGTATATGATAATTTGTAATGATCCCTAAAATTTAATATTATTAGTGATGCAGATCTGGAGTCATGTTCTTAGATGTATTATTGTAAATCATGACACCATAAATTCATGAAAAATTTGGGTACAATGATTATATTCTATTTGATATGTTATTAATGAATAATTCAAGGAAGGATTTGTCCATTCTATCTTAATAGAAGTTGATATAATATCTCATTGATTAAAATTGATCTTCTAAATTAAATTTGTTGTTCATAGTGTATTGAAGATTTCATTTTATATAGTCAAAGAAAGCCGTATCAATAAAATAGATTGATGACATGAGTGTGAAACCTACTTAATGAGATATCAAGACAAATGGATTACATAACATAGTGAACAAACATATGTGGTTATCATCATTGTGATATGAAATTATATCTCAATGGGGGCCTTGACACATTGCTAGATAGTAATCATGGATTTTGGGAAAGCCATCCTAAAGCCATTAAGAAATAAACCTAGAGGGTCAACAACTAAGTGTATCTTCTAATATCAGTTAAATTCTATTTGAATTTAATTGATGGAATAAATAGTATTCACTATATTGAGGAATATTAATTATTAAAGATATTTAATTTCATTGTAAATGTTAATTAAATATTTATTCACCAAGTAATTAATTATTATAGGGATGTATAATATTTATTTATCTCTTTTTATCGTCAAGGTAATAAATTTATGATTTTTTATTTACATGAATTATAAATAAATATTAATTCTCAAGATTTTGAATTAAATATTTATTTATTATTTATTGAATTAATAGTATTAATTTAAATATTTATTCAAAAATTAATAAAATTGTGAGTTGGATGAATGGGGCATGTTTTTAGTCTAATGATGAATATTTATTTACCATACTACAAAATAAAATTTAGCAAATCTCGAGTTTTTACACAAAAATAAAATAATATCATTACCATTTTACATGAAATTCAGGTTTTTCATGGGTTTAATATATTATTAATGGATTATATGAAATTAATAAATATTTAACCTTTAAATTGAGTTAATAAATATACTTTTATATTATTTGTGAATATCTTAGTCATTGTACGCAAAATTCCCTACCTTGGTAATTCTATCTTAATGAAGAATACCTATAGGGATTTTCTCTCAGGATCAAGATAACCACATCCTCATATCTTTCTCTCAAGATCTAGGAGAACAATACATATTCTATCAAGCTTGAAGGAACATTAAGGGATCAACGAGAATAATGCAATATGATCAAATGGTTACTATAGTATGCGGTGTTTCAATGGTGTTGTTCAAAGATCAAATATCATCTTTTGGATCCCCTATAACGGGGCTTTACAATGGGTCTTTATGATTAAATGATGATACACCAAATAGTTTGAATGGTCAACACTATCAATGAAATGTATTCAAGTATGAGGTAACATTTTATTCTTGGGTGTTAAATTAATTATAAATTTAATGTATAAAATCATCTTGGTTATGGAATCCCTTGTCAATTTTATTAGAATATTTCAATGTTGAGGTTGTTACATGTCATGTACTATGTGAATTTTTCATTGAATCTAAGAAAATATGAGTTGGTTATCTCTCATTAGGAACTTGTACTACATCTAAAACAATCAAGTGCTATCAAGGAAGGCACATTCAAATTTAATATTATATAATTATTTTTCTTCATATACACCTTTAAAGTTACTTTTCCTTTCTTGTTTATTCATTATTAAATATGATCGTTTAGATCTATTCTTCCCCACACTGTTCCTCAATCATATAACTTAGATCTTGTTAAAATTAAATGAAGAACATTTGAGGAACCATCCAGTGGTGGTGCAATGTTTTTAGGGTTACAAATCATATAACTCACCAATATATCAGGTAACCCCACATGACATGGTTTTCATGTTTTTAATAGGAATATATTAATTAATTAAATCACAAATATTATAATTAATTTTAATTTAATGTAATTAATTAACATTTTGTGTAATTAATACACACATGAAAAAATTAATTTACAGAGTGTGTAATTAATTCACACTCCATGCAAGTAATTTATACGTGGTATAATTTATTAATATGCATTGTATTTAAATCACATATAATTTTTACATGGGGTAGTTAATGCACATGTTATATAATTAATTTACATGTAGTGTAATTAATTAAGATTAAATGTAATTAATTCACACTCTATGTCATTAAATACATTATTTATAATTATTTTATACATTTTTACATAGAATACTTGTCAATTAGAGTTGTTCACCATGTAAATTAAATTTTATGAAAATAAAAATTAATTAATTGCATCATTAAACATATTTTAAAAAAATTTAATGTTTCATTTATTGATATTACATGTTGTGTGATAGGTTTTATAAGATATTAAATTCTTAATAAATTACCACTTAAAATTATTAATTAGAAATTGTGTAGGGTCATTACATAATGTATACTCAGAAAGCATTAAATCAGTTCATATAGATTTATTTTCATGTGTCTCATGTGTTATTTCTTGAAAATACATGTTGTTAAATAATTTCACTTGTCTTGTATGTGATATGTTGTACAATTTAGTTGTATATAATAAGGACCATTCTTTGTATTTTAGATGGGTACACATCGTGTTTCCTCAAAATTTAAGCCATGTACTTAATTAGATTTAAATAAAATAAAATAATTTAAATTGTTTAAAATTATAGTGAATGGGAATCATTGGGATAGATTTAATAGGAATTAAGAAAAAATTACTTAACTGATTAGTCATATAATTGATCAAATTAATTCACTTGTATTTTATCTTAATGAAGAATTAATTGAAATAAATTCTAGCTAGTGGTTTTAAATGTGTAGTTTTTCATGTAGTTGAAATATCAAAAGATTAGAAAATACTTATGTATATGTTGGTTCTATTTAATTTAATATGAACTGAATGGGTCTGTAATTGTTTATTATTAAATTAAATTTTATGGTTTGGGTGTCATCTCTCTCTCATTCCTTATATAATGGTTAACATGATCATGGATTATTTTATATAAACACCCATCTAGTTCTCTTCACCAGAATGAGAAGTAAGACATATGTAATGATGGATATATAAGGAATATAGAGATAGTTCAAAAATGATTCGTGGTGATAAGAAGAAACTAACCTAGGTGATACATAAGAGGAAATACATAATGCTTTAACTCATTCTTAGACTAGTATGAGGTGTTTTTCCTTTAGGGTAATATGTTTGTTATTTATCTGCTCAATAAATCATCCATTAGATAATACCATGATCAATTCATTTATTAATTTTTATTCTTTCTTGTGTATGATTTATATTCTGGATTCCAGACCAAGAAAACATAAATAAACAAAGTCACATGCATAGATGGAAATATAATAAATGGATTATGAATAAATGTTTTATCTTTATATCGTTAATCACTAAACTAAAATCCAATTAATATTAACAAGATATTTAAATCGATAAAACAAGAAAATATATTCAAAATAATCAAAATACCTCAATCAAATATCAATTCATATCATGACTTACATCATCCAAATTAATATGGATCCATAGATAAGTGTTTGTTTGACCTCCATTGGGAGAACTTTTAATTATCAGGAAGTATTAACTAATATATCAGGTTGAATTAATTGAATATGTAATGAGTTTAATGGAATTATTAGGTCAAATACAAATTTGGTGTTAAGTGTTATGAAAATCTATTCCAGGATTCCTATATTGCGAATCCAATCAACGGATGGAGGAGCCATCAGTTTGTAATGGGAATTACAACCTACCTAACTAATTTCTTTTAATTTTCATGGCCTTTTTGTATATTATATTAAGGTAAATATGTTTTATTTTCATAATAATTTTTATGCTATTATATATTTCTAATCCAACAGTGAGTTCTATTTTTTTTAAATAGTTGATGAATAATAAAATATAATTTCAAATGAGACATTTACTAATCAAATAAATTTATAATAATCTACGCTATTATTATTATTGAACAATTCAAATTCTTCTAACTGCATTATCCTTATGATCAATTCTAGAGAATGGCCATCTCTTAACTAGAAGTAACTTCTAGGAATGTATCATGCACTTAGGGGTTCCTTTGTTCCATGAACCAAAATATTACATACTAGAATCCCCCTTCATTAATATACCTATTAAAGAGGATAGTGATGAGTAATTCATTGTAATGAAAAACACCTTAATAATGTGTTATATGTTTAATGTTTAATATTATAATCCATGTTTATTGAACTCAAGAAATCTCAAGAGAACTTGGATATCTATAGAATGCTCATGCATCTGTGTTATCATTATTAAAAGAGATCTAGATAGAAACATTTTGATATATCTAAGGATCTCTTCAAGATTAAACTTAAATAAGGTTCACTAGCTGAGCCTCAAATTGTTTAAATCATTGGATATATTGAGAATCATTTGGTTATGGGGTTTAATATATTAGAATATTTATACTTCAATATCATTATTTCATCTGTCCCTCAGAGCTTCTTCAATTATATTTAAATTTAAAATTAAACAACACTGTGATGTTTCTCACAGATCACCTCAATTTTCTTTTCCATGTATATAAGGATATGAATTACAAAAATTCTTTTTTATTATTGTAAAACGAATAAGTTCAAAGTGAAAATCCATAAGGATGACTCTCATTATAAGGATTCTTCAAAATAGCCTTCTAAGAAGAGTATGATCAAGGGGAAATAACGAGATAGGATTTTATCTATTTCGTATGCGGAAATAAGGGCCACTGGAAGAAAAAATACTACTAGATAAAGAGAAAGGGTAAGGTTTAGGTGGAATTTTATCAAGTGAAATCTATCTATTTTTATAAAGTGGGTACTAGTTACAACATGTGGTGATCACATATTTATTCAATTAAAAGATCCAACTAGATTATAGAATTTTTTTGGTGTTCCCAATTTTTTTCTATGTATATAATTGATATAGATGGTTTGGTTTTAAATTTTGGAAATTAGTGTTTCTTATTTTACAAATAAATAATTTTTATTATAAGGAACATTTAAATAATGAGTCATATTACATAAACTAAGTAATAGAAATTGATAAAAAAAATAAAATTGTATGGAGTATATATCACCCGATTGTGGAATAAATTAGTAGTTCATGTAAATGAAAAACGCCTTATTAGACTACACCAAGATAGATATTTGAATATTTTGAACTAAAACCGCTTGGTTTGTGTCCATATTTTTTATAAGAAAAAATGACCAAATTCCCATTTAATGGAATATGTGAAAAGTCCATAGAGATTATTGAATTAGTACATACATATTTATATTAACCATTTATCATTTAAGTAAGTGTTGGATAATAATACTTCATAAATTTTGTTGATGAAAATATTAGAAAGGGACATGTCTAGTTAATTATATTATTCTGATAAATTAAAAGAATATAAGAATGATGATGAAAATCAACTTGGTAAGAAGATAAAAAAACTCAACTCATACTATGGAAGAGAATATATTAACCACATATTCAATAATTATCTATTGGAGTTTAGGATTTATCCCAACTCACTCCTCCTTACTCACAATAATAAAATTGTGTTAGTGAAAGGAAGAACCAAAATTGTTGGACATGGTGAGTTTTATAAAACTCAGGAAACTCTTATATTATTCTTTTGTGGATATTAATTAAAAATATCATTACACATTCTAAATATATTTCCAAATAAATATTAAAATGGCATTCAATATGATATTTGGTATGTAAATAAACATGTTCTTTCATATATGTAAGTGTGGGGTTGCAAATCATTTTTTATGGTTATTTTAGGAAAAATATTTTACATTTTGAATTTATTGAATATTTATTGGATTCCCTAAACAAATAAGGTTATATTACTTATCTAACCCCTAAGATAAGAATTTTATGGATAATTGATGTAACACCCCGACCTGAAATTCTAGGTCCAAGACAGAACACCATGTGACCTCAGTGTGCCTCCCTATATGAAAGAGGATATGACCAAGAAATTAGTTCCTAATTATGTTAGTGGGGAGACTATAAAATTCATATAATTTTATTTCATATGAATAATAAATTACACATAAGTAATAATAATAAATCATTGGGTTAATCATGAGGAATAATAAAGAATGTTTACATGTCATAAATGAAGATATACCAATGTGGAAAGTTATCCAGAGTAATGAAAAAAGATAAATAAACCAATAAATAAAATACGATCCAAATGATTTTACTCTCACCCACTACCATATCGATCCTCCTATGCTCAGTTTTCCACCACATGACCCTTGACCTTCTAGGGATATCTCAGGAAATCTAAAAGTGCACTGAAATTCATGAGTAGGGTGTGAGTACAAGACTCAATTGGACACCATCGATGCATCTATACCAGATGTTATCAAATATAAAAATAGTATTCCAATAATAATAATAAATATAGAATAGATATAAACACAAAATATAGAACCAATTATTCATACATTGACCATGAAACCACAAACCCCTTATTGTACCATCTTCAGATCCATATCATAAAGTTAATAAAAGATGTCGGTTGTGAACATACCAGCCCATGTAGATAATCCTTATAATTCCATAGGTATGATACATGGAATCATCTCTCTCTAGAGGACAATATCACCTAGGTCATCTATATGATAATGTATAGTACTCACATAGACAAGGCTATCACATTATGAACTGAACTTGGAAAATCAATGCTTCATAGAGTACACCCTATACATGAAACCATGGCTACCTCATACCTCCACCCTATTCTCAAATCTCTAATCACTATTATCATAATCAATCAAACTCTCTCACTAAAGGATAATCTATTACAATAGTCTATCAATCCCAAATACCTATCACAACCTCTAAGGAAATTGTATCTAAGATGTAGGGTGAGCACACAAGTAGGAATATAATATCATCATGAGTATATAATATCATACATAGTTGTATGTGATCATAATTAAACATGGAAACAAGATACTCTAATATCACGCATGGAATCAGTACCACAAAATATCTAATGGGCTATACACACACATGTGATCATGATAAATAATGGTATCAAATGCCAAAAAAACTTAATAATATAGTTGAAAAAAGGTATACATGAGCCCAAGAATGTAAGTAACTTCCTACCTCATAGTTTTCCAAGTTTATGTCATGGTTTTTCAAGGTTTTCATGACCTGAGCCCATGTTTTTACACCCACATAGATAAATATTACACACCAAAGACTCATGATTACAAAAGAAAATACACTAGGTATAGGAGGGCCACTCAACTTATGGCGTAAACAATTTTCATGAATCATATGACACAAGACACACATTTTATAGTGTAAATAGTAGTCATATAGTGCAAAACTAACCTATCACCTCTTTCAACATAAAAAATACTTATAGTGTTAAAATGATTCAGGGTGTGACTCCAAAGTGAATGGTTTTGGATTCATAGTGTAGGTGGTTGGGACTATTGTGAAGGGTGAGGGACAACTTCTATGTGGAACTTCCAGGCATCTAGGACTACTACTAAATTAATAGAGGGATGAAGGGTAATAATAGGGGATCATTTCTCCCAAACCCTTTTGTAACTAATATCTTAAATGTAGAAGACCAATGACCATGTAACACCCCTAGTAATTGCCTTTCTAAATTCCTATAATTATCTAAAGACCAAATACCAGAAGTTTTCGTAAATGAAACATAGAAAGAGATTTTGTTGTGTAAAGCTAGATGATCATGACTCTTATAGTGTAAAAGGAAATATATAAAAAATAAATATTTTGGCATGTAATATTTACAGTGATGAATTCCTTTATCTTATAAAATTTTTGGTGGATACTTTTATGTTATAAAATAAATATTTGTGTCTTGAAGTGACATTTAGGTCATAAAATATGACAATGATAATAGGGATTCATAATTATACTCCTATAAGGACCTCTCATCCATGATAAGTGTCTATAGGGATCATGTTTGAAAAAATAATGCCCCTAATATTGAATGGCTGACTCTCAATCCCTTGTCTACTCCTAGATCTGCTAACATTGCCACCGAATATGGACATGTTGCACCATCTTCCCTTGAAGAACATTCTTGCTCTGGTATAAAATCTTCATCATACACTCCTCAAATGATACATCATGATCTATATCAACAACCTGTAAATATATAAAATATGTAGTGTAAGGTGCATACCTCTATAGTTGTGGTACATCAAACACATTGTGTATACCTCATTATCAAGAAGAAAGATCCAAATGGGACACCGCTACCCCTATCCAGTTGTTGATCTCAATGGGTCCCAAAAAACATGGTGATGTATTTCCCTGCTTCTCGAGATGTATGTGACCTAACTGAGAAGTCACTCTCAAGAAAACCTGATCAAACATAGGTAACTCCAAACATATCCTATTGTGGTAGACATAAGATCTATTCCTTCCCATGGTGCTGATCAAATTTTTTTTAATTATATTTACTCTCCCATATGTCTCCAAAACCATACTAGGGCCCAAAAATATTAACTCACTCACCTCATGCCAACAAAGTGGTGAAAAAAACGGCCTCCCTTAAATAACCACATAAGATTTCATTTAATCAATCCCTGATAAATATTTTTATATGAAAAACCAAAAAATTATACTTTATAATATCATTCTCCTTAAATGTCTGTCAAGAAATATTAAAGCATATACTCTAATATTCATATATTTTTCTTAGACTATTTGTCTATTTGTTGATGGTGTGTTATGATCAACTTCAACTAAGTACATAAGGCCTTCTACATGCCATACCAAAACCATTAAATAAAATGTGCATCTCTTTATAATAAAATTCTCAATGTAACTCCATGAAAGTTTATGATATCATGGGAAAATATATTTCTCAACTACTCTATAATGTGTGTCTCTCATATTGGTAAAAAGTTTTCAACTTTCATAAATCAATCAAAAATCACACAAACCACATAAAGACGCATTGGGGTCCTATGTAAACCCATTATAATTTTCATTGTGACATCCTTACACTTCCACAAGGATTCTAGAAGTGGAAAGAGAAACCCAATAGGTTGTTAGTGCTTAGACTTCACACTCTGATAGGTAAGGCAATGAGAGATGATCCCTTCAATGTCTCTCTTCATCCCTAGCCACCAAAACTGTCTCCAAAAGTCATGATACATCTGTATTCCTATAAGATGAACTTATATTATAAAGGTTTAGTAGTACCTCCTCATATCCTCTCTGATTGGTGCATGGGATACTACTCTCTCATATGCCATGATTACATTTTTTCTCTCAAGGACCTCCCAAGTATCAGATATCATCTAACTAGTTGTTCCCTCATCCCAACACACTCTTAGACTAGACCTTTTCTAGACTCTACCCATTATAACATAAAAGATTTGACTTCCAGGGGAGAAAAATTCATAAAACCTTGGTCCCCTAAATTATATATCCATGAATCATCCAATAATCTCATCAAGAACCTATAATCCTCAAATTTCCTCTTTCCAAGCTCATGTTCAGCATGTGTCTTACAACTAAGATAATCCAAAACAACATTACCTTTACTAGGTGAATATTCCATATCAAAGTGTAATTTGTACAGATAATCAATGCAGTGCCTATATCTTGGGTCCAGAACCCTCTATGTGAAGACATCACAAAGGATCGTGTGGTTGGTGTAGACAAAAAATCTCTATCAAAAGAGATAATGTCACCAAAACATCAGAGAATGGACCAAAGATACCATCTCCAAGTAATGTTCAGGGTAGTTTCACTCATGGGGTTGTAGCTGACATGACCTCTAGGACACTACCTTCTCTCTCTACATCAGTACTTCTCCTAGACCAATGCAGAATGAATCAACAAAACACTATATAACCAATCCCAATATTAGGGAGTGTCAATAGTATTGTGGTCATCAAACTTCTCCTTATCTCGAAAAAAGACTCTTTCATTAGTTTGAGCACTGTAACATCACTACCTTCTACATCAGTATAGTCATGGGTGATGAAAATTAGGATTATACCAAAATAAAAATTTCTCATTATCCTACAATACCCAAAAGCTACTAATATCAAACATATTCTAGGGATGTATCTATAAAATTACAACCTAAACTTGCTATGGGTATACCAATTTACCCATCTCAGACACCACATGTATGAGGAACTTCACCTCTCAAATCTATAAGTCACACTTTGAAAACATGGCATAAATCTCATGTACTCAAAGCATACTTAGGACTATTTATAGGTTACTATAATTCTTCTATAGTGTCAAAATGTATACAAGGATGATTTTGATGAACACTATAATAAAAGAGTCTAAGTATGGGTGTAGGATCATATTCATGAGGACCATGAACATTGTAGGTGTGTCATTCATCCTGAAAGACATCACCAAGTACTCATACCACTACTAAAAATTTGGTCTATAGCGACCGCCAATGGCGGTCTCTCTAGGACTCTAGAGACCGCCTAGTGACCGCCATTGGCGGTCCCTTTAGCCTCGTCGCAATAGACCAAAAATGACCGCCAATGGGGGTCGCTGTAGGTGGCTGAAATCCTGGCCGGTTGCGACCGCCTGGAGGTCGCTGTTCTATTGATGGGTCAACATTAGTGACCGCCATTGGCGGTCCCTAATGTGTGTCCCAGGAAGGCCAACAACGACTGCCAATGGCGGTCGATATAGGTGGCTGAAATTCTGGCCTCCACCGACCGCCTGGAGGTCGCTGTGCTATTTCTAGGTCAACATTAGGGACCGCCATTGGCGGTCGCTAATGTGTGTACTGGGAAGCCTATAGCGACCACCTATGGAGGTCGCCAGGCTGTGGAATTTTTTTAAAAAAAATTCACGGTGAAAAATCAGAGAAAAAATAAGGTAAAAATCATAAAAAATAGAAAAAAATTTCAAACAGCATAAACATCAAGATCATCATAAACAATAAATGATAAACGTGGTTCAACGATCCGAATAGGTCCATCCATTTCAATATTCTGCTTCAATAAACCTACAATAAGACAAAAAAACAACAAAAAAACAAACATAAATTAGACATATTTATTTAGTTATTATATACATATAATAAAGATAAATCTGACGTCAAATCATGGTGCTATAATAATTTAAAACCCCAAATTTAAGAAATGCTATCATATCATGATTTTTTTTTCTTATTTGGTTTAGTATGTGAAATTGTTTTTTTTTTCTAAAAAGGAATTTTCTTCGTGTGCATCGCACATTCGATGGGTGTTCCGTCTCCTCCTACACGTCACGAATAATATTCCTATTGTTTTCGTGTGGTTTCAGGTCATTCGGAGCACGTTTGCTTCGAATTTGACCATCTCATGCAGTTTTGGTGTTTTATGACTCCAGAAACACGTTTCCGGTCACCGCAGTCAAAAAAACCTCCAATTGACATGACATCTACCCAAACATTTTTATATTCACACCACAGCTGTTGTCGTGCGATTTCATGGCATTCCGAGGTCGTTCGGGTGGTTTTGACCCCCCAACGCGCCCGTTTAGCGTGCACAGAACTGTTGAAAATGACACAATCGGTCGTACCACGCACACCTCACGTCCGATGGTCATTTCGTCTCCTACTAAATTTAAAGAATAATATTACTATTTTTTCGTGTGGTTTCAGGTCATTCGGAGCACGTTTTGTTTTTCAAATTCGACCGTCTCACGCCGTTTTGGTGTTTTATGACTCTGAAAACACGTTTCCGGTCACCGCGATCAAACAACTGCTCTGATTGATGTTCCATCTACCCAAAAATTTCAAAATTCACACCATGGCTATTTTCGTAGGATTTCATGGAATTCTGAGGTCGTTCGGGTGGTTTTGACCCCCCAACGCGCCCTTTTAGCGCGCGCCGAACTACTGAAAACAACACAATCGGTCGTACTGTGCGCACCACATGTCTGATGGGCGTGACATATCCTCCTACACGTCAATAATAAAATTACTATTGTTTTTGTGTGGTTTCAGGACATTCGGAGCACGTTTTCTCTGAATTCGAGCGTCTCACGCCGTTTTGGTGTTTTTTGACTCTAGACACGCGTTTCCGGTCACCGCAGTCAAACGACACCTCTTATTGATGTGTCGTCTGCCCTAACATTTCAAAATTTACACCACGGCTATTGTCGTATGATTTCATGGCATTCTGAGGTCATTTGGGTGGTTTTGACCCCCCAACACGCCCTTTTAGCGAGCGTCGAACTGCTGAAAATGACATAATCAGTCGTACCGTACGCACCGCACATCCGATGGGTGTGTCGTCTCCTCCTACATGTCACGAATAATATTTCTATTGTTTTAATGTGGTTTCAGGTCATTCGGAGCACGTTTGCTCTGAATTTGACCGTCTCACGCAGTTTTGGAGTTTTATGACTCCGGAAACGCTTTTCCGGTCACTGTGGTCAAACGACACCTCCAATTGACGTTTCTTCTGCCCGACCACTTCACAATTCAAACCACAACCGTTTTTGTTCAATTTCATGGAATTATGAGGTCGTTTGGGTGGTTTTGACCCCCCAACGTGCCCTTTTAGTGTGCGCTGAACTGCTGAAAACAACATAATCGGTTGTACCACGTGCACCGCACGTGAGATGGGTGTGCCATCTCCTCCTACACATCAAAAATAATATTTCTATTGTTTTCGTGTGGTTTCAGGTCATTCGGAGCACGCTTTCTCTGAATTCGACTGTCTCACACTGTTTTGGTGTTTTATGAATCCGAAAACGTGCTTCCGGTCACCGCGGAAAACAACACCTCCGATTGACATGAAGTATACAAGAACATTTCAAAATTCACACCAAGGATGTTGTCATATAATTTCATGGAATTCCGAGACCGTTCGAGAGGTTTTGACCCCCCCCCCCCCCCCAATGCGCCCTTTTAGCGCGCGCCGAACTGTTGAAAATGACACAATCGGTCGTACCACGCGCAACGCACGTCTGATGGGCATTACATCTCCTCTTACACGTTACGAATAATATTCCTATTATTTTCATGTGGTTTCAGGTCATTCAGAGCACATTTTCTCTGAATTTGAGCCTCTCATGCCGTTTAGGTGTTTTATGACTCCGAAAATGCATTTCCGGTCACCGTGGTCAAACGAAACCTTTGATTGATGTGTCATCTACCCGACCATTTAAAAATTCACACCACGACTATTGTCGTTCGATTTAATGGAATTATGATGTCGTTCGGGTGGGTTTGACCCCCCAACGTGCCCTTTTAGCGCACACCGAACTGCTGAAAACGACACAATCGGTCGTACCGCGCGCACCACATATCTGATGGGCGTGTCGTCTCCTCATACACATCACGAATAATATTCCTATTTTTTTCGTGTGGTTTCAGGTCATTCGGAGCACGTTTTCTCCGAATTCGACTGTCCAACGCAGTTTTGGTTTTGATGACTCCAAAAACACGTTTCCGGTCACCGCGGTCAAACGACACCTCCGGGGTGCTGGGGGGATGTCCGGGGTGCTGGGGGACTGTTCGGGGTGCGGGGAGGGGCTGTTCGGGGTGCGGGGAGGGCTGTTCGGGGTGCGGGGGGGGGGGGGGGGGGGTTGTTTGGGTTGCGGGGAGGGCTGTCCGGCATGCGGGGAGGGCTGTTCGGGGTGCGCGGGGGGGGGGGGGGGGGGGGGTTGTCTGGGGTGTGGGGAGAGGCTGTCCAGGGTGTGGGAAGGGTTGTGCGGGGTGCGAGGAGGGGCTGTCCGGGGTGCGGGGAGGCCTGTCCGGGGTGCGGGGAGGGCTGTCTGACACGCGGGGAGGCCTGTCCGGAGTGCAGGGAGGGTTGTCCGGGGTGCGGGGGGGGGGGGGGGGGTGGGTTGTTCGAGGTGCATGGAGGGATGTCTGAGGTGCGGGGAGGGGCTGTCCGGGGTGCGGGGAGGGGCTGTCCGGGGTGTGGGGAGGGCTGTCCGAGGTGCGGGGAGGGGCTGTCCGGGGTGCGGGGAGGCCTGTCCGGGGTGCAGGGGGGGGGGGGCTATCTGTGGTGCGGGGAGGGCTGTCCGGAGTGCGGGGAGACCTGTCTGGAGTCCACGGAGGGCTATCCGGGGTGCGGGGGGGGGGGGGGGGGGGCTGTTCGGAGTGTGGGGTGCCTGTCCGGGCTGCGGGGAGAGTCTGTCCGGGGTGCGGGGGGGCCTGTCTGAAGTGAGGGGGGGGGGGCTATCCGGGGTGCGGGGAGGGATGTCCGGGGTGCGGGGGGATGTCCGGGGTGTGGGGGGATCTACGGGGTGCGGGGGGGGGGGGGGGGAGGCAGTCTGGGGGTGTGAGGAGGGGATGTCCGGGGTGCGGGGAGGACTGTCCGGGGTGTAGGGGGGCTGTCTGGGGTGCGGGGAGGGCTGTCCGAGGTGCGGGGGGGCTGTCCGGGGTGCAGGGAGGGCTGTTCGGGGTGGGGGAGGGATGTTCGGGGTGGGCCGGGGACTAAAAATACTGAACCTTAGCTCAGTCATCAAAAACATGTTTCATGGTTTATATTAGGAATCACATGGTTTTTTCAAAACTATTAGAGAACATGATATTGAATACATTGAAGAATTAAATGAACAAAAAATATCCAAATCATTAATCAGTTTCATGGTTACTTCTCAATTCGTGCACACAAACATTACATCAGGAAAAAACACACATGATACCCCCAAATGACAAAAAATCTCACTAGAAACCCAACCTAATTATCAATAACAACCCCACCATTAAAAACAGAAACACACCTCGTGAATATGATGCATCATGCATGGTCATGACTACTACCTCCGTCAGGTGGGTCAGGGGCCTACAACAAAAAACATTATGAATATTTTCATAACTAAAATAATATAAATCAAATAAATAAATACAGTATAAACCTATGTCGTCTGATCCCCTACACCATCACCTGGATGCACATATTTCCACAGTTCTCTAACCTCACCGATCAATTGTGCATTTACCTCCTCGAAAGCGCGCAGCCGTGCCTCGAAATCAGACAACTACTGTGTCATCTGAGCAATAGTAGGACCGACAACCGCAGTGCGTGACACTATAGAACGAGGGATCCCTGTTCCATAGGTCAAACTATATCCATGCCCATCCTGACCAATAATGCGATGAAAGATCTCATCCCTTCATATGGGAAGTTGTCGTTGGTCCTCTGGCAGATGTTCTAACTTAGCTTCAAATTGAGACCATGAAATATTTAAATATATATACATATATTAATATACATATTTTATGTAAGCATTGGTAATGAGTACAAGCACTTACTATCAATGCTGCAGCCTTTAGATCATTGCGATCATGAGTCCTCATCGACACAGACATTTTATCAGTCGGTGCACCTTGCTCCCGCAACTGTATATGAATAGAATATAAACACAAAACCATATTAATTAATAAATTAAAAAATTAATAATAAATACCTCATGTCGGATCTGAGACACGTGATGAGTCCCTTGCCTGTGAGGTGGTCCCTGTAATTCTCGATTCTTAGAATAGCGTGTTGACACCTCCTACATTCAATTCATTCAAATTTCAAAAAAATCACACATTCTTGAAAATATATATACCAAAATAAATAAAAAAACTGTAACACCCTCAGTAGACCAATATTCAACTAAATCACACCACTAAGCCGAGAGGAAACCTCTCGGGACTTTTTCTAGAATGTATCTGGCACCCTCATTTGGTACCCAGTGGTCCCTCTTGACTTTGCCTTTATAGTCTTTCCACATCTTACGGTATTTGATCATACACCCTGGCCGAAACTCATCAGTACATACTTTCAAATTTTTCTATTAAAGAAAAAAATCACATATGTTATTATTGTTTATACATAGGTAATAATGTAAAATGGTATTCTTACTTGAACCTCCCTCCCATGATGATCTAATGTGTCCTAAGGGATAGAAGCCCAGTTAGGTGTGGTCAATGGAAATTGATGTGGGTCACGTATGATATGACCTAGCTGATGAATAAATGCAGGGGCATTCCGTCCCACAGGATGAAATACCTCATCAAAGAAACATCAAACGTCGTGTAGGAATTCAATGATAATATGCCACGACCAAGGCCTTTCTTGTGATATGAAGAAGTAGTCAAGTCTGGTCCTGTTGAAAACATTTTTATATATAATTTTACAGATTATTATATATATATATATATATATATATATATATCAATTACATAAAAAATAGATACAATGACATTCAAACATACGTCGACCCTGAGACGTAGATGCCTTAGATGGATGATGTGGATCTGCTGCCTCTTCCCCTGACATGCCTGTAATCATGGAAAAAATTAGTAAGGGGACTATCCAAAGTGTCCAAATGATAAATTTGATTGTTTAAAAAAAATAAAAATTTTATAGTTTTTAATCAAACAAAAAGGGATTGAATAATTAGTTGTGAATGAATTTTAAAAAATCATAAAGTTAACAAAAAAAATATACAAATTATGGAAAAAACCAATCAATGCATAGACAAATTTCTAATTGAATTAATAAAAATTCAGGCAGCACATGAACCAAATGAAGAATACCGAAAAGGGAAGATACACTGACAATAACATCAATATTACATGAGTTAAATCACCCTAAATATTTATAACTGAATAAACTTCCAAAAGTAAGGATTAAAACATACAAGGATTTATAAAATGGTTATATAATTTATGATATCCTAGGATGAATAGTGGGAAAAAAGTATACCTTTCATTAAGCATGGAAATCGACCATTTCTCCTTCAACAGCCGCTTTGACCCAATAAATATCTTCTTCACGTTGAACTGTGTTATGTTGATCAAGATGTTGGGAAACAAAAGGAATAGTCTCAGGTTCATCTTGTTCAAATACAAACACTCCTCGCCGAGACATTTTGACAACAACTTGACAACTTGGATTCGAAGTAAAATTAACGAAGAATACTTGTTCTGCTTGTGATGTCAAAATGAAAGGTTCATTATCAACTAGTTCATTTTTGTATCACATATAGTTAAAATTCACCAATGAATACTGATATTGATCGAATTTACATCCACGCACTGGATCAACCCAATTACACTTTAACAATATGTACTTCAAACCTTGTGTGTATACAACTTCAATGATGTCTATCAATTGACCATAGTAATAACCAGAATTGACAAATGGACAACCGATTCCATTGTTTTGTGTTTCTCGTTTGTCGTCAACATCTTTAATGTGAAAACGAAAACCATTAGCATCTATAGATTTATAATTATGAGACGTTATAGATGGACCCTCAGCCAGTTGGATAAATTCTTCAGTTAGCGTGGGGTACCCTAACTCCCTCATCTTATGAACCTACATAATTCATAGAATTCTATAATGATATATGCAGAAAGAAATTAGTATAATACTTCACTCTTAATGAAAATCAATTTATACGTACATAATCCTTGAACCAATCACGAAATGATGCATAATGAGATTGTTGAATTTGGAACTCAGTCGCACGATACATATCTTATTTTATATCATTAATGTGTTTCCTGCAAACGATACCATGATGTTTTGATGATCAACTTATTCAAACAAAACATGTAAAAGTTAAACAATAAAAGTGATAAGATACTTACTGCATTAATGGTGCAACTGATAGAGTATTGAAAAAGATATATCGATGAGCTTGTATCCACTCAATGTTGTCCATATCATATGTGGTTCCTTCTCCAACTGGACCATCATGAATCCAAGAGGGCTTATCTAATTTTGTTTCAACATCCGTAAGATATTCTCCACAAAAAGTAGTACACTCATCCATCAAATAACCATTGGCTATTGATTCCTCTATACGATCTCCATTGCATACAAATCGTTTCAATGTACTCAAATACAACTCAATAGGATACATCCACCTAAATTGCACTGGACTTGCAGCCATTACTTCATCAGATAGGTGCACTATCAAGTGGACCATAACATCGAAAAGTGAGGGGCGAAATAGTTTCTCAAAGTGACAAAGCGTAAGTACAATTCGGTCCTGTAAAATTTTTAAATCACACATTCGTTGATTTATTAAACAAAGATGTTGAAACAATTACTCATCTCAATCAACAGATGAACAACATTGGGGGATAAACAATCAAAAATTGCGATTGGAATCAACTGTTTAAGTAGTATGTGATTGTCATGACTTTTCAACCCTTGAAATGTCATTCTCATCAGATTCACACACTTTGAAATATTAGAAGAGTAACCATTAGGAACCTTGAGCTTCTTCAAAATGGAAAGAAATGTATCTTTCTCCCTTGTAGTCATAGTATACTGTGCAGCAGGCATATATGCCTTGTTTCCCTCAGCTAACTGTAAATGCAACTTTTTACATAAACCCATTTCTTCCAAATCATGGCGTACATTAACATGGTCCTTTGATTTTCCACTGACACCTAAAATGGTCCACAATATGTTATCACAAACATTTTTTTCAATGTGCATGACATCCCAATTATGCCTCAGCATTGTAGTTTTCCAATACGGAAGAATATAAAAAATACTTTTCTTTTTCCAATTGTGACTGCACTGCCTACCCGCAGCATGAATATTACGTACCGGAGGAGCCATAAAATCCTAAATTTCATATACCGTGCGAATGTTTTCTTCCTCAATCTGCGATAACATTTTGACTCCTGTCATGATCATTGGTGCTGGGATGAACTCTCTAGAACCATCAAATTCCACTCTCTCCTTTCTGAACCTGTGATGAGGGGGGATAAAATGTATGTGACCCATGTATGCCCATTTTTTGGAGTGCTTAAGCCATACATATTTTTTACTTTTATTGCAAAAAGGGAAAGAAAATTCCCCTTTCGTACTCCAGCCTGATAAATTTGCATAAGCTGGGAATTCATTGATTTTCCACAATAAAGAAGCCTGCAGTTTGAACATTTCATTCGTTTGGTAGTCATAAGTCACCAAACCATTTCCCCAAAATTCATTCAACTCATCAATCAATGGCTGAAGGTAAACATCAATCTTATCCCATAGACTTTTAGGTCCATCAATAAGAGTGGAAAGCAATATAAAATTTTTCTTCATAAAAATCCATGGAGGAAGATTATACGAAACCAACACCACAGGCCATGTGCTATGAGTTTCACCAACCATAGACTAGAATGGATTGAATCCATCTGCTGCCAATCCTAATCGGACATTATAAACATCTTTAGAAAAGCCAGGATGTCTCTTATCAAAATCCTTCCATGTAGGAGAGTATGACGGGTGGGTTAACATATCACTTTCATGAACTCTTTTTGCTACCATCTCATTAAATTAGAAACTTTAGATGACATAAAAAATCTTTTCAACCTCAGTTTAAGGGGAAAGTAACACATTTTCTTTATGTTAATCGGTTTCCCCTGTATCGCAATCTGACTTTGATGAGTCTGATTTCCCCTGTTCTATTTCCACCTGGAAGCACCACAAACCGTACAAATATCCAAATGGAAAGTTTCCTTTATAAACAACATACAGTTGTTTGTACATGCATTTATGGTATCATATGTAAAACCTAAGTTCTATGTCAACTTAAGAGAATGGTAATACGATTCAAAAATCTTAGCATCAACAGGAAGAACCTTTTTCAATAACACCAACATCATGTCGAATGATGTGTTTTCCCAATGATTCAAAGTCTTAAAATTCAACATCTCCACAATAAACGACAATTTATTGTAAGAAGTACATCTAGGATATAATTCTTGTTTTTTCATCATTATGTGCTTCATAAAACCGCTACAAATCACGATCTGCACTAGAGTGAAGATTTATCTCATCGATCTCAAGATTATGGATGTCAATGCCTTCAGGATCCAACCCACGTACCATTTCAGTAATCATTTCATGCATTGGATCATTCATCCTTGCATCAACATCCATATAAACTGCATCTGTATTTTGACAACAAACATATTCTTTTCCATAACGAGTCCAAATCTTATAATTTTTCAAAAATCCATTAAAGAATAGGTGCTCCCTCACAGTATCTCGTGTGAATTGATATCTGTTAGCACATTTTCAACATGGAAAACTAATGTAGTCACTTTCAAATCCTCTGGTGAAGTCAATAAACTGCATAATGCCATTGAAATATTCTCTAGATGTTTGATTTGGATGATCAATCCAACTCTTATCCATAATAAGATCCCTATAACAAACATTTACACAAGACTTATTACATTTTCATTTTCCATATCAAATATATTTAAAATAAATACTAATTAATTTTTTGTGAACCTTTTGTAAAATAATAATGTAAGTGAAAGCCCATGTCATTCTTGATTTTGCTACAAACCTGGAAGGGAGGGGAGCCGAAGGAGGTACTGCGAGGGAGAGGAGAGGCAGTAGAGGGGAGTCGGAGCCAAAGGTGGTGTGATGAGGGAGGGGACGGGCGGCAGCGGCGACAAGGAGCCGGGGGAGAGGAGGTGTGAGGTGGCGATGGTGCAGGGAGGGTGGGACGACGAGGGATGGGTCCGAGGACAGGTGGAGCCGGAGTGGATGGGCGGCAGGGACGAGGGGACGTGTAGCGGCCATGCGGGGAGGGAGGGGGCTGGGCGGCGGCGGTGCGGCAAGGGAGAGGACAGTGAGGGATGGGATGGGCGATGGTGGTGTGGTGAGGGAGGGTACGAAGACGGAGGGGACGGGGCTTGGCAGGGTGCGGGGGTGGGGGGAGAGGGGGCGGAGGGCCGAGGGCAGAGGCCGGAGGGAAGAGGGGTCGGAGGCTGGAGGGGGTGGAGGCCAGAGGTGGGTGGTGGGAGTACATAGGGGCAAATGGAGGCCGGAGGGGAAGGAGAGTAGGGCAGAGGGCAGCTGGAGCCGGAGGGCAGAGGCGGAGGAAGGCCGAAGGAGACAGAGGGCAGGCCGGAGGGTGGCCAAAGGGGAGGGTATACGGCGAAGGTCGGAGGGTGGAGGGTGGCGAGGGAGTGCGCGTGACGATGGGGGAGGGCAGAGATTGAGGGCGACAGGGGCGGGCGACGAGGGAGGGCGTGCGGAGAGGCGAGGAGGGAGGAGGAGGGTTTGGGGGGGGGGGGGTGAAGCGGTGAGGTGAGGAGGGAGGAGGAGGGTTCGGGTGGGGGGGGGCGCCGAAGCCCCCCTTTTTTGTTGGAAAAACCTTGCAACTTCCAATGGTGGTCCTTATTGGTAAGGGGGCTCCAAAGCCCAGTTTTCTAGTTGTGTACAATCCATACGTACTCTAAAACATTGTTTTTAGAACTTCCTCCTCTCTAAGTCACAAATAATGATATCATGATAAAATATCTATCATGAAGAACCACCGGTTTCCCCATAGAATATTGAATAAATCATCAATACTAGGAAAGGGAAAAAAATTCTTCATCTTCATCCGGTTCATCTTTCAATAATTGAAAAGAAGTATAAGTCTACCATCTTTCTTCTTAGAGAACAGCATTGGTGAACACCATTTTGAAGTAATTGATCGGATAAATCCTATATATCTAAGTCATCCACCTACACCTTGAGCTCCTTCATCATGGTTGGTGCCATGTGATACTAGGGAATAGAAATGGGTTGGGAACCGACTACAATCTCAATCTCATAATCAAAACTTATGCCTAGATGTATTATTTTTAAGTCATCAAGAAATATGTACTGACATAGATATATAGATAAAGGATAATATTATGGGGTTTTCATTGATTTATATGATAGATATAATTCTACCATATATGTTTCGATCATCTCGAACTGACTCTCGTCTGGTCCAACTTAGCCTACTCCCAGTTCTCACTCTTGATTCATCATAAATTTATCTCCCTTTATTGATGTAAATGAAACACGCCTATGATATAATTATTTGTGTGCTGAAAATATAATCACATAAAATTTCATCTTATATAATATCATAAAATACCATAAATTTACATAATCAGGGATGACTATAGGAAACTCCAGGAATCATTTGAGATGGTCCATAATCATTCCTAATTGTTTTTTAGGAGATACTAGGTAGAAAGATAAATTATCTGGTAGGTAAATTCCAAAAAGTACTTTTGTAGAAATAAAAGAATGAAATTTATCACTATCAAATAGAATATTAAATAGAGTTGATTTGATCAAGACCATACTTATAACTATACATATCCCCTCTCTACTATCTTCAAGAGTCTGATCCACAACATAAACATGGTCATCCTTATCCTTATGCCCAATATCACTGTTGTGTGTGACCATCCTTGTTATACATTTGATAACCCTTGTTATACCTTTAGGTTCCTTATTAAGATTATCAACATTTATTAGATGAATATTTGGATAAAAACTTCTAGATATATCATATCCTACCACACTGTTGGAAGTGACTATGTGGAATATCCAACAATATTGGATAAACATAAAATAGTTAAAACACTATGGGTCACCATTAGAAAGAAATCAATAGAATAATATCTACTAAAAATGCATACCACTTATCCTCTATGTGTTTCTATCCATCCACTTTCTTCTATTATAATATGAAATCACAACAAAAAAAGGAAGTGAACCCATTGGATTACATAAAGGGAGGAAAAGACCAATTTTTCATTCATCCTCTAAAATCATCTCAATGGTCATCGTCATCTTCAGAACCTCAGGGTACAAAGCAATATAAAATCTCCATAGCTTCCATCTAAGGATGAGCCTAGGTCTGATTTTGGAATTCCTGGACTTCTTATCCTATTTTCTAGTAAGAAGCGGTGAAAAACGAAAGTTCTCAGTAAATTTTGTGGTGTATTTTGATACTATCATAAATCCCTAATACAGATCCATGAACTGTTGTGTGTGATAAATCATCAGTGTGTTAAGGAATAATTATATGAAAAATAATTCATCGAAGGCTTACAAGGTGATACCATCATATCATCCTTCTTGGCCCATAACTCCCAAATAATGCTTAGTGGGTCCCAGCAGCATGAACACTGCCAACTTCACATTCCTATCGAAATGTTCTTTGATGTGGATGAAAATAATATATATGGTGTCCAAAAAATCCTTGGCATCTTATGGCCCACCTATTACCAAATTATTTTTAGGGTACAAGATCTAGAAATCCTTGGAATAGTCTTCAATGGATATTGGGGGTGGTTCGAAGGGAACCACTACTTGCAACACTCAGGTATGTGTGGGAATGAGATCTAGAGAACCCCACCCAATCACCAGTCCCAAAAAATGTCTATAAGGTGGAATATTCTGAAATATAAGTAACATTAGGAATAAATAGAGTATTAACTAGTCTATTGGATCATATAAGGCTTTTCTAGGAGTCTACACTCAACCCAAGGTTTAACCCTCCTAGGACTAACCCTTGTCTACATCCATTCATGTGAGTTATAGTCATAATATATATACTAACACAAAAAATGCTCATTTATACTAATAAATGCCAGTAAAGATATATGACACAGTATGTTAATGAATATATATATCACCTAGTCAAAGAAACTATTCCAATTAGATAGTGCAAGTGAAGGAATTCTTATAAAAAGAACTACTATGCAACAAAACAAAAAGTATATATATATTACATGTGAACCTACATGAATATTCATGATACCTGAACTCACTTGAAATCACATAAAAATCATAAAAACTTATTGTCCAACACCAAAGGTGGTTTTAATAAATGGTAACAACAAAACATAATTTATGATTTTTAATGTAATTCAGAGGTCCACTATACAGTGTTGGCCAAGCACTGTCACAGTTCTCATTCCCAATTCCCAACCATCCTAACTATTTTATATACTATTTTATTTCAATTCATAATAAAAGACAAGTTAGTAAAACCTAGTACTATGATAAAACTTTTGAAACACCCTGACCCAAACCTCTGGGGTCTAGGATGGAATTCCGTGTTATCTCATGTGCACATCCCCATATGCAAGGGGCTTTTAACAAGTAGCGAGGGTCTATTTACAAAAGTGGGATATTATTACATTCATATCATGTCATTGCACAAGAATAATTTATAACTAATAAATAAACACAACAAATAATTAGGGTAATCATTTTAAATAATAAAGAATGCATACACGTCATATAAAATAGATCTCCCAATACAGAAAGCTTCCAACGATAATGAATGTAAATAAATAAACCAAAAATAAAATGTAAGCCACTAGAGTCCACTCATTCCCACTACCATCTCTATCCTCCTTTTCTCAGTTATCCACTACATATCCCTTTCCCTTCACTGTATCTCTCATGAAATCTATATTCCCCCTAAAATTCTCATTTAGGGTGTTAGAAAAAGACCCAGTAGAGCACCACCAATGCATCCTTACTTAATGTACTCAAGTATAACAAGTATATTCCCATAATGATAATAAATACAAAATATGAATGAACTCGCAACACAAAATCAACCATTCATTCACTAAACAAGTCACCAAAAACTACCAGTAGAACCTCCTTTAACTCCATGCCAAAATGATACCAGAAGATGTAGGTAGTGACCAAAACAATCACCATATGGTGTACTCATGTTTTTATGGGGAGGATACCTAATTTCATCCATCCCTCAAGAGGACCATGTCACCTAGATCCTATATATGATAATATCTATTACTCATAATGACCCAGTCATCACATGGTGAATGGAACTTGGAAAATCAAGGCTCCCTTTAACACACCCTCAACATGACACCATGCCTACCTCATACCTCAACCATATTCTCAGGTCCCTCATCACCATTATTTCAATCAAGCATACTCCCCCACTAATGGATAATCTATCATGAATCCCTACCTATCTCAATTACCAATCAAAACCTCCAAGGTAATGGTAACACACATACAATGTTTCCCACAATTACGTGTAACATATCTTCTTGAGTATATAGTTGAATATATAACAAAAAGTAATCATAATCAAATATGGAAACAAGCTACTCTGATATCACACATGAAATAAATATCATAAAATATCTCATGGGAGACTCACATAAACATGAAATCAGGATCAATCATGGTATCAAATGCCAAAAAATATAATAATATAATGGAAACAAGTGTAAATGTGTACCAAGAATATAAGTAACTTCCTACCTCACAGTTGTCCAAGTAGATATTGAGGTTTTCCAAAATTTTTGTCCCCTGCACCCATGTATGTACACTAACCGGGAGAATGATCACATGTCAATGGATATATATTTAAAAAGAAAATCCCCAAGGTACTAGAGGACCACACAATTATAGAGTAAACCACTAACATTGGGCATAGGATTTTGTTGGCATATTTTACAGTGTAAATAGTAGTCTTACGGAATAAGACCATCCCCACACCTCTTACTGTGTAAAAGGATGTATTACAGCAAAAATATTTCATAGTGTAATATTTATAATGTAAAATTCCTTTAAGATGTAAAATGCTTGGCCAATACATTTATATCTTAAAATAAATATTTATGTGGAAAAGTGAAATTTAGGTCATAAAAGATGAAAAAGAGAATACATATTTACAATTGAAATTACATATTCATTGAGATGAATTATATCTCTAAATGAGATAGTGGGAGTAAGATCAACATTGATGAAGTCCATGCTCAAGATACACAAGGGTTTAAATAAGAACAAATTCCATAAATAATGTGAAAGAGGATGTTTTAGAGACAAAAGTACTATTTAGGAGTATAAGAGAGGTTAAGGAACCTAAAAGATATGGTTTTCAATTCAGTGAGGATAGTGACTCATTATGGGTTGATAATAATAATAATGTAACCTATAAAGATGTTTTAAGAAACACTAAAGAAACTAAACAGAAAAAAGACATAAATTATTAAATTTATTTCATGTACCGAAACCAAGTATGGAATTTGGTAGATCCTCCAGTGAATGAAAATATAATTTTTGAAAAATAGTTATTCAAGAATAAAATGTACATAGATGGAAAAGTTTGTACCTATAAGTAAAATATGGTTAATAATGGATTTAAGTAATATCAATACATTAACTATGGAACAAACTTTTGACCAATTTCTATGATAAAATCCAAAAAAAATTATACTTTCCATATTTTCCTTCCATGATTATGAGATTTGGAAAATGGAAGTGAAAATAGCCTTCAATAATGGGAACCTTATAGAGGATGTATTTATAATACAACCAAAATGTTTTTTCATTCCAAAGGATTCCAAAAGGTATAAATGTTGTAGATATTTATTTATGTATTAAATAGAGAATTTTGGTCATGGATCATTTGGCTTGATGATCCCTTAATGGAATTCAACTTCATAATGAAAAAATGTGAGTATTGTATCTATAAGAAGCTTCATGGGAGTGTACCTATTTTCTTTATAGTATATTCTAATAACATATTACATATAGGAAATGAGATTCCAATCTTATATTCTATAATGACTTGGTTATATGCATACTTTTCCATGAAGGACTTAGGTGAAGTAGTATATATTTTTGGGATCAAGACCCTTCATAATAGATCTCAGAGGCTACTTAGACTAAGTTAGAGTACATTTATTGATAGTATACTAAAGATATTTGGTATGTAAATATATATGAGTGGATAATTTCTACTAGAACATAGATTTCTTCCGTCTAATAAATGTTTTCCTCAAACACATGAGTATATATAAAGGGTAAAAAGTATTTCATAAGATTAATGTATTATATCAATCGTGTATGTTATTATATCAACTATACATGATGTTATATATACCTTAATCATGGTAAAAAAAATATAAAACTATCACATGTTACCATAATTAGATGGTAGTCAAGAATATCTGTATGTATTTGAGGTATACTAAGGATATTTTGATGTCCTATGAAATAGATGAGGAATTAGTCATTATGGGACATATAGATTCTAGTTTCTTAATAGATCAAGATGATCTGAAATCATAGTTTGGATACATATTCACTCTCAGTGGAAGTAATGTGAGTTGTAATGGATTAATGAAAGTTGTGGTCATTGACTCTACAATTAAGTCTAAAAATAATGTGTCTTATGATGCATCCAAGGAACTAGTTTGGATATGAAACATTCTCTATGATCTTGACATAGTATCTAGAAGAAAACCCTATCACACACTATTATAAAAATACTATAATAGTGACTCTTGAAAAATATCCAAGGTAACTTAAGTGGATGAAGAACATTCTCCAAAAATATCATTTCATAAAAAACCTTTCTTAAAGAGGTGACATTGTAGAGCGTAGAGTTTCCATTGAAGGAAACATCGTGAACCCCTTATCTAAATACTTAATAATGAAAGAAATAGTCATCATGTGAGAGTTATCATACTAATATTTTTAATGAAAAAATCCAGTATAAGTGGGATTCTTTTGGATTTTTTAATAGACATGACACTTTTTCCTATTATATTATGGAAAATCTAGTTTTAGAGGTCCATGTAGGAGGTTCTTGGGTGGTTGGAAGTGTTCAGAGTGGAGAAGGAGGGTTTGGAGGTGTAAAGACCAATGGATAGAGGTCTTATGGTGTAGGGTTAGCAGTTGTGATGTGTAAGGTGGCATATGTGATGCAGATGAATGGTAGTGGCATAGAGGGAGGTTAGATTCATTTTTAGGATACCACTTTTTTAGGGGTGGATGTGGAAAGGAAAGTGGGTTTCATTGTGTAGCCCCATGGGTCTGTTTTTTGTCGTTCTAGATTGGGGGTAGCTAGGTCATGGATCATTTTCTATGGCATGCACCCTACTAGAAAAATGAGACTTATAGCGTGAATATGTTGGCTACATTCTGGTTTCTTTCCCTAATTATGTGATATAAAAAATGATCCTAGACATGTTTCTTGGTGGGAACCTTGACTATCTAGGTTGTGGTGAGGTCCTCCTAGCTCCATCGTGGTCTCATCCATTTTTAGGATGGGTATAAGAACTAAAATCACCTCATAATACATCACTTTTCCTTCTTCTCTCTCATTTCTTAGGAAACCTAAGTGCGTCCCAATGTTCTCTATCATCCCCTGATTAGTGGATTTTGAACTCAGCTTCATGGAATCACTCTTTGGTGCTTAAGGTGATTCTTCCTCTTGTGCTTCCCCCTGTTTTATTCTATTTCTTCATCCTGGGAAGTGTGTTATCTGTGGAAAACCACTATTTTGATGATTTTCTGATGGGATGGTGTAGTAGGGTATTGTTTTTGGCTAGTAGAGGTGTTCTTATATTTTTTGGTGCTTGAATGCTTCTTTATTTTGGTTTCAACATTTCACATTAGAATGGAAACTCTTATTTGAGGTATTATTTCACTCATTTTTATTTATTTGTATCATGCGGGGAGGGAAACTCATGTTTACCTATGTATAAATACTTGTATCTAAATTAAAAAGGTAAATAAAAGTGGTTAAATAAATTTGAAAAGGGGTTAGGGTAATGAAAAGCATGATTTACTATTTTGATATAGTTTTTTTATTGAAATTGTATGGGATAAATGCTCACTGAAAATCGTGGTTTTTTGGTCTCATTGATTATGTTGTTCGACATGTGTTGTAGAAACTTCCTTGGTATGACTTTTGGTATCGATTTAAATGAAAATGGTTAATTACTTACATCCAGCTAATGAAATAGTATCCCCATTATTACATGGATTGTGTGAGAACACCCATAAATAATGAAGTGGAACTAATGAAATCACCTATACCAAATCTTAAAATTCATTTTCATGTGTAATGTGGAATGTGTTTGTGAAAGTGGTTTTATATCTGTCTTGTTGTGATGTTTTGGTGTGTGTGAAATCTTTTTGTTGTGGCTGATGATATGGGGTGTTGTGGTATGAGGTATGGATTATTTGGAAGTGGTTGTGATGTGAATGTGAAGATGGGCGGTGAGATAAGTTGTGATGTGATGGAAAGTTGTAATGTTTTTGGTACATGTGTGAAGTGGGGTTGCGAATGTGGTTGAGATGTGTTGTGTAAAGGAGTGTGGTGATGATGTGTGGGCTTGTTGGCAAGAGGAAGGGTGATTTTTTGTTTTTGGGTTGTGGTTTTTGTGTTGCGGTGTGTTTTATAGATGTACAGTGCTTAATGGGATGTGATGCATTAACAATGAAATTGGAATGGAATGGGATGCTTATGAATAAATAATTCTTGAAATGGGTTGTATGGTTAAATATGGTTGGTTGTAAATGAACTAATGGAATGAAACTTTATGAAGTATTGGGTTGTTAAAGTTGAATTAACTGATATTGTGAAATCTATAAATTTTATCTAATGTTTTTTAAAATTGGAAATTCATTTTTTTCCTTGTGTTACATTTTTGGGTTTTTTATATAGTATTAGCAACGGTTTTAGGGGTTCTTGTAATCTGATGTGGTAATGTTGTGAGTTTTTTGAGTGTTTTTTGTGAGTAACCCATAGGTTTTGATTGCGTGATATGATATTATATACAATTTCTATTCTTGTGAATTTCTATATAAGCCCCACCCATGATGAGAATCTAGTTCCACCAACAAAATGTTTTGGGGGCTGTTTTCCCAATATAATTGTCATGAGGATGAATGGATGGCGACCCAGTCTTTCCAACTCTCTCCTACAGGAGATAATGAATTTCATAGGTTATGATAGCCAAAAGTTACAAGTTACACTATCAAGATATGACTTTATGTGATGGAATAGGTGTTTGTATGTAGGATGGTATGTGATGTGATGTGATGGCCCAAGTGTCTTTGAGTGAGGTGAGATGGGATGTGATGAGATAACTTATGGTGGAGGTCATGCATGGTGAGAGGATGACCCGATGTTAATGTAATACATGTTCATGATACCCTACTACCTTAGTCATGAGATGTTATGTGATGTTATAGCCCATATATATATGATAGATATTTGATGTGATCTGGTGTGATGTGATGGTCAGTTTCATGAGAGGTGTTTATCATGATTTTATAAAGTAGAGGTGTGATTTCCAATATGAATGACATTTGGGTGTGAGAAATTAAAATTAGTGGGAAAGTGATGTGGTGCACCATATCAATGATATGCTTCATATTGTTTTACTACTTGGATGTAATACTTGGTAAGTAGGACATAGTGGGGATGGGATTGGATAATATACTTGTTTAAGTGTTATTTGGTTCAACTATTTTATCACAGGTGAATTAGTATACTCTTTTCACATGTATGTGAGAGAAATTGGTTTTTTCTACTGGGTATACTTGTATTCTCACAGGTCTTTCCAAAATTAAGCCATGTTTTTAGGGTTGAAGTGGTAGTCTATATATTATCTTGGGTTATCAAATCCTTAGTGACCTAAGAAGAAACTACCAACACACATTCTATAGATTTTTTTGGCTTTGAAGTGTCCCACTTTGGTTTTATTTTAAATGGGTAAAGTTAACATTAAGAGACCTAAGTTAATTTCGTTAATGATAATTTATTGATCCTAAGTTATTGGTAATTGTGGATTAAATGAATTTGTTTTTAGATTATTTTCATTTCATTAACTTGATCAGGGCTAATTCAATGGAATCAAACTACACTTATCACTTACTATTATAACCCCATCACATCCACATGATAATCACCTATATATTTTGGAGATCAATTTCATGTGAAATCAAAAGTAAAGGATCATATTAACATATGAAAAGTGAGGTAATAAAATTCAATAAGGAAGAGGATGAAATAAAACAATATCATGAGAGTATCAAATAAAAAATGATTAACCCTTTAGAGATTAAGAAATAACATTCAATCCACCCCCATGAAACTCCTTTGAATCAAACCATAATACGGTTATCTTTACATTGATGGAATTATTTCAATGGAATACATAATTTGACTCTTTAAATAATAATTAAGGAACTAAAAACATTGAAATAATGATCACTCCCCAATTGTGTGAAGAATTCCAAAAACGTTGATGTGAATAAATTCACCACCCAACTTGATTTTTTCTAGTCCTAAGAAAAAAGTATATCAAAAAAGAGAAACTTAAATTCCTTTTTCCCAAAAAAATTTTAACATATAATTATCAAAAAAATACCAAAAAAACAAAACAAAATCATAACACAATTTAGGATTATGATTATATCCAAAGCTTAAGGCCATTCCATTGTTCAAATTCATATCCACATTTAATCTAATTTCTATTATGAATGTTAATGTGTTGTACATCACAATAGACATAGGGGATTATTTTTATTCAAGGGGGATAAGATGGAATCACTAAGTGGAATAACATTTTATACTTAAGATTATTATTCATGTTTTTATGTATGTTTGTTTTTCAAATTTTCTATGGTAATTGAAATTTCACTCAATCAAGTCATCACATATTGTAAAACATTGTCAATGAATCTTAGTCTCAATGTCCTTATGGAACCAATTGAAGCTCTCATAATTTGAAATCAACTCGATTTAACTCAAAAAAAAAATCAAATTACCAAAAATAAATATCAAATTCCAAACTTTAGGTTATAACACTATGGAGTCACAATCCCTAAGTGCTTAAATCCACACATCTGGTCAATCTATTACTCTATGATAATTATATTATTTTCTTTATTTTACTTTTTGTTGATTTTTTAATACTCATTTTAAACTTAAAATGATCACCAAAACTATGGAATTAATTATGGGACCCCAAGAACACAAAATAACACTCCACATTAGATGTGATTTGTGAATATTTTTATTAAATTGGAGAAAATATAAATAGTGAAAAATCACATTAAATAGCCATACCTTCAAAAATATATTCTCATCAACATGATAATGTATTAAAATCATAATCAAGGAATTAAAAATTATTTGATATTAAATTTATAATATTTTAATTTTTATTATAATATTCAAGGTTAAATAAATTATTATTTCCATTAACGCACATTTTCCATTTAATTTTTTTATGTTTTTTTGATTTTTTACGCATAAAAAAATTACGTTTTTATTTCACCCATACCACCGTAAACAAATAATAACAATATACCCAGTGTTTAAAGAAAATAAAATTCAGAAATGGGTAGAGGTAGAGGAGAGGAGATCCAAAATTAAATTTGAAAATGAGAATCAAGGAATGAAGTCACCAGCTGGTTAAGATAAAGATCATGTTTCTCTTCTTTAATCCCTTAATCTCCACATTACTTTCATAATATTCCTTAATGATCATTTTTTTATACAACTAGAAGAAATTTTATTTGATTAAAAATAAATCAATATTAGTATCCTTAGAATCTTACACACCAACACAATTTTAACACAAAAGAAACCTCTTAAGATTCATTAACTAAAAAAAACACAAAATTAAAGGATAAAAGATACATGTTTAATTTGAAAGTCAAAAATATGAGTCTATGTATAGGTAAAATATTGGATTCCTCCTAGAAATCACATTGTTTAATTGTTTTCCCTTGACATGGACACTAAATATATCGAATTTTGTTTGATTCATAGGATGGATCAGTTGAATCCTCCTCCATTTCTTTTTTATGGAAAGAATCAATGAATAGTTTAAACCTCTGACCATTAACATTGAATACATGACCACTAGTGGGATAATTAATCTCTACTTCTCCATGGGGATACACATAATGCACTGTGTATGGCCAGGTCCATCTATAACATAACTATCTTGGGTATAAATTATGTTTGGAACTATTCAAGAGCATGAATTTTCCTGTTTCTAAGTGTTTGAATTTGATATTCCTAGATTGGTAGGAATGAAATCTATATTTATTGATCCTTTAATTTTTTAAATTTTCTATCCTAAGTTCCTTATGTTTCTTAAGGTATAATTTCCACTTTTTTTTCATGAAAAAAAGTTTCAATGTTCATTTTTTTGATTTCCCAAAAGTCCTGGTGTTTAACTTCATTAGGTAAATGGAAATCTTTTATATAAACCATACTATATGGTGACATGCCTATAATAGTTTTGAACATGACACATAATTGAAAAAGGGAATCCAATAGTTTCTTAAACTAATATTTCCTCAAGGGATTGATAGTTTTTTAGGGATTTGATTAATTTTCTTATATTCCAACTCAACATGACCAATGGTTTATGGATGGTAGGAATTATAAACATTGTGATAAATCCCATACAAAGACATGAGTTTCAAGAAGTGTTGGATACTAAAATAGAATCCATGATCACTAATTATGGACATAGGAATTGCTAATCTGAAAAATATGTGACCTTTTAGGAATCAGATCACAATATGATTCTCATTAGACTTGGGGGGAATGAACACTACCAATTTTGAGACATAAGAAATAGTTAAGTGGATGTGGATATATCCCTTAGAATTTGGTAAGGGTCACATGAAATAAATTCCCCAACAATCAAATATTTTGATGTCCAGAATGTGATTAAGGGTCATTTGATTCCTTTTGGATATGGATTATAATTGTTTACATATAAGAAATGTTTTTCAGAATTTTTAGGAATCCTTAATGAGGTTAGGAAAAACACTTTGTAGGACCTTTTTTGTTGTTTTATTTTTTGAAAAGTGTCCTCCACATGCATCTCTATGATAGAATTTAAGAAAAAAAAATTGACCAGACTTGGGAATACATATCCTAATTACTTGATCAGGATAGTACTTGATGAGGTATAGATCATCAAACATATAGTGTTTGATATCATAATGGAATTTCATCTTTGCTTCACTCCTAATAAAATTTTGTATGGCACCTGTAACCAAGTGGTTTTCTATGTAATGATAACATGTGAAATATATTAAAGAATAGAGGTTCCCATTTGGGAATGAATTGGATACAGAACGTTTATGTGAGTTGTATTTTGGTTCTATCTAAGAGATATTACCATCTATAAAATTTTCAATAACCTTTTTTTCATTAATGGTTTTATCAAACTCTTTAGGAAGAAGGAAACAAAAAATCAATCTATCCTTGGAATATTATTTTTAGAAATAGTATTTTAAAAATGAAAGATCGGTGAATAAAATGATTGGGGATCCTAATAAATATAACCTAAATCTTTATAAGGAAAATAAAATATCAAGTAACTATTTATCAGTGGTGGTGTAGTCATTTGTTTCATAATTTAATGATTTACTTTCATAAACAATGACACATAGTGTTTTATCACAACATATTCCTAAGATAGTTCCTATTGTGAATTATCTATGATCACACATGAATTGAAAAATAATATTCCAATTGGGATATTATAGGATAGTTGGATAGATAACCGATAACATGAGTGTCAAGAATAATTACTCACAATTTGTTTTTCATAAAAATGGATCCTCTTTCACAATAAGAGCACAAAGTGGATGGAAAATGGATATGAAATTCAAAATTAACCTCCTATATAAACTATCATTTCTTAATAATGACCTCACATCCATGATAGTTTTTATATAGTTAAGGTCACTAATTATATCAAATATAGTTTTATCAACTATAATCTCTCTACGAGAGAATAGATGGCCCATTACTAGTCATTCCATTACCATGAAATGGATTTTGTTTTCAGTTTATGATGAGATTATTATCCTTTAATTTAGACAAAACCATTTTATAATTTAATATGAATCCATAAAATGTATCCCTAATGATAGATAAGTCTTCTATATAGACCATTAAACAATCCCCCCACCATGTCATAGAATATTCCCATCAAGTACTGTTGTAAGGTACCATGGGCATTACATAAACCAAAGGGCATACACTTGAAGGAAAAATGTGACATATTGAAATGTGAATGTACTTTTATCTTGATATTATAAGGAGACCTCAATTTTACTGTACCCTAATTATTAATCTGGGAAACAATATGATAGATGAACTTCCACTCACTCTAGGACTTGATCAATGAATAGAAAAAGGAAATAGAAGTTATTAGTACATGATTTTAGCTTCTTATATTAAATTCAAACTCTACATACAATCAATAACCTTTTGGAAAGAATATCACCACCCTCAATGGTATTCACAGTGATCCTATCCTTCTTTGGAACAACATGAGTTGGTCTTACCCACTCACTATCAATAATGGGTTAGATGATACCCACATTCAACAACATTAAAATTTATTTCCTTAACACATACATAATATTAGTATTGATTTGACACTAGGGTTGATGAAATGGTTTGGATTCATATTCTAGAATAATCCAATAATTTCTAATGAGTTATCTAATCCCAGGAATATATGACAGGGTCTATCCAATTTATTTCTTGTGCTTTACCCAGAAATATAGAAGCACACTCTCTTGATTGGAATCAAGAGAAGAATAAATATCAATAGGGAAGGTTTTATTTTCCCCTAAGAAGTCATACTATAGTGATGAAGGCATGACCTTAAATTCCAGATCATGTTAGTTAACACTACCAAAAGTAGGATGAATCTTTCCGTTGGAGTTGATTTATATTTTAAATTTCTTAATAGAATTGGTTCTTTTTGAGTAGAATTTTTAGCCACCACATTATTCAGATCACTGTTAGGAATGGGTAATAAATCAATTTTTTTATTTATCCAATGTTTTCATTGATATGGGATTTGATAAAATCATCAAAATATCTATATGAAATATATTCAATCCATGGAGATAAATTTCACTCATATGAACATAGGAAATCAATCTTATATTGACATAAAAATATTTCACTAATTTATTAATGTTCCTTCGGTTCACTGTTTACCCTGACTGAAAATTATATTTTTATTTTATTTTCTAAAACCTCTTTATGGGTGAGCGGGAACCGAGAGATACATGAAATTAACAAAACATCATATTCAAAAAACCATAGATAGAAACCATTTTGATTCAAAATTCAAAATTCACGCCATCCAAGACGCCTTAGAACATGGATTCTCAACCCACGAGCCTCCTTGAGCTGCGCCCCCGATATCAAATCACCTCGTCATCACCAGTAACACCTTCGTTAGACATCGCCAGGGAAAAACCATCCATTTTCACCACCGCAGCTTCAAAAATAATTACAGAAAAAACCTTCACCCACTTTATCAAACACCATCACAGAAGAACCAACCTTATCAAAACACGACCATCAACCATTCTCCATCGGAACCAACCTTTCCAAAGGTTATTTTCATGATCCCATTACAAACTTTGATATCATGGTTTATTTTGTATAAGAAGGGATAAACAAGGATGATGGGTGATTTCTAACAAGGAATAATGACTTGGATATTTTCAAGGAAAATGAGGTCATTAGGATAAATTAAATTTTAAAAGTTCACCAAAAAACCTTTAATATCCCCTTAGGAACCCTAACACTATGATCAGCATGTTAGATTATGAGAGAAGTTTATTGGACTCTTCAATCCCAATTTAGAAACAAAATATATGAGAATAACATTGACACTTAATCCTAAATTACAAAATAATTTAAAAAAAGAATTCTCCTAGCCCGGCATCGATGTATGGACTACCAGTGTCTTTAAATATTTTATTAATGGTTCCTTGGATTTTGGTTCTCACATTAGACACCAAAAGGACTTGGTTTTTATTTGAGAACATCCTCTTGAATGTACACAGGTCCATCAATTACATTGATTGTGTACTTATGGTTTGTATTAAATCAAGAATTGGTATGTTCAACTTAACTTGTGAAAATATATCCCTCAATGTTTCATTATGTTCAAGTTTATATTTTCCACTAATGTGTTGATGGAAGGGAGAATGTTGTATGATTATTTGATGTGGTTGTGGCTCCATAACCTTATAATTGGATTTTTCATATTATGAGGGTAGTTATTAAACATTTTCATGTGATATTGAATATTATAATGGTTCTAGAGTGGTTTGTTCAGGTTTTTAATGGATTTTACACTTCCTAATATAGTCACTGCGTTTAGTTGTTTAACTGATGATTGTGTGCAATATGATTATCCCCTCAGGGTTTGTAGAATCCTAAATCATCATGTGTTATTTTCTAATTTTATTGTTTTTTATTTCATTTTTAAATGAAGACACTTAATAATTATTTCTTAAATTTTTTTATTTAATTTTTCATGGATTTGGAGAGGGACAGATTGGGAAGGGGATTGTTTTGGTTGGTTTATCCTAGGAGGATAATTTGGTAGTTAGATTGGCTGTTGAATGGATTGTTAGAGGGGTTATTGTTATTAGACATGGGTATGTTCATATTGTTCCGGTTTTGGTTGGAAATTGTCATATGTTATAGATTTTTTTGGAGGTTAGGGGTTTGGTTCTTATGGATGAATGGGTTTTTAGATGACTTATTGGTAATCATTCCAACAGAATCTAGGAGGTTCAGTGTCCCTTAGATGGAAAGTGTTTTGGTACTATGTATTTTGAAAGTTTATATAATTTTACTCCCCTAGTGGTACTCCTAAATTAACATCCTTTATGAAAGAGTTGATTGGGATGTTTTTATTCTTTCGGTCATGTTTATCACAAATTGTAAAAATAGGGTTTATAGTTTGGATTTCTTGGAACTTCCTAAGTTCGATCTCCTTAACCTTCATAGTGAGTGAAATAATCATTTCCCTAAATATTTATGCTTCCCTAATGGTGTGAATTCCACTTTATTTGGGTGGATTATCATAGTAAGGTGATGTTATCTATGTTTTGTTTTGTTCAGCAAGATTTCTCATATACTCGTAAACATCATTCCGGGCATTGTTTTTGAAGGTTCCATTACACATCATGTCTATGATTCATTTTTTTTCCTAGAACCAATCCTTCATAAAATATTGAAACATGCTTTTAATTGAAAATATATGGTGAGGTACAATGCTAAGTGTATCTTTGAACCTTTCCTATGTTTCATAAAATGACTAACTTTATTTCAAAAATGTTTTGGATACCCTTTTTATGTTCAATTCTTTATAGATGGGGGAAGTATATTTTGTAAAATTTTCATTGTAATTGGTCCCAAGAGTGGATCAATATAGGTATTATATTTTTTGACAAATTATTTTCCCAATAATTATTGAGAAAGGAAATATCACCATCATAGCTAACTCAAATTGATGTGAGGGAACATGGTTTCAACAATGTCATTAAAATCCTTGACATGAAAGTATAGAATTTCTAACTCCATGCTATGAAATGTTGGAATGTGGATTAGGAAATTAGAGTTCAAAATATAGTGGGATTATCCTTAGAAACCATTTCTAATAAAATATGGTGCATTTTTATCGGAAAGAGAGATGTAGTCCTTTAGGGTTTGATCGACAACATTCCCCAAGTTTGGGGATACCTTGTTTAGGTTTCCATTCCCCCTGGCATTATGAGTTGGTTTCTTTGAATAACATGCATTTGAATGGGATAAATTTTTAAATCTAGAGTCTTTGGAATATTAGTATCTATTATAATGATACTCTTATGTGTACTTTAATACAAAACCATAGGACTACCCCCCCAAACTAGATTATTTGATTGGTCATGAGTTTAGGCAGACATGTTCTAAGAAAGGATAAAAAAAGAAAAAGATAAGAGAAATTGGATGAGAAAAAAAATAAATGATGGAGAATATAATGAGTTTCAAAGATGAATTACTTTGTTCCCCAAAAACAGAGCCAAAAGTTTTTTTTGCCCAAATTTAGCCAAGGTTTTCTGGTTAAAGTGGTTTCTTGTTGTGTTTTTTGGGCTGTTGAATACTGATATACCTAAGAAGAACCTACAGACACTCATTCCCTGGATTTTTTTGGCTATGATGTGGAAAAAAATATTTTTGATAGGTAAATTTGAAACTAGTAAACCTAAGTGAATTCAGTTTATGAGAATAGATTGATCCTAAGTTATTGATAAGGAGGTATTGAATGAATCTATTTTTAAATTATTTTTACTTAATTATATTGATAGGAAATCATTCAATGAAATCAAAATAAACTCATCAATAACTAGTTTAAAACCATAATATCCACATGATAATCACTGATAAACTATGACGATAATTTTTATTATCACTCCAAGGTAAATATAGTATTAACATGTGAATGTGTGGATATAAAATTAAATAAGGAAGAGGAATAAATAAAAACATATCATGAATATCTCAAATAAAATAGATTAATAAACATTTAGAGATCAATAAATATATCCAATCCATCCCCATTAAACTCTCTTGGATAAACCCATAATATGATTATCCATCCATTGATGTAATGATTTTAGTGGAAGATAGAATTTCCCTCATTGTACTGGAATTGAATAAGTGAAAACAATAAAATAAGGATCACTCCACTGCTGTGTGAATAATTTAAAAAAATATTATGTGAATAGATTCAATAATTTGGGAAATGGTAAAAATGTGATATTAATATGAACAGAATAAGATAATATGAAGAACATTTTTTTAACAAATAAAGGTTATTAGAAAAACATACATGTGAATAAAATGAGGGAATAAAAAGTGACAACATAACATTACAATTGAAATAAATTCCACCACATTCAAAATAATTCAACACCATATACTTAAATAAGAATTTTTGAAGCCTTGGTTAGACCCTCTAATATTAAAATTTACACCAATTAATCATAGTTCTCATAGGTGGGTGGAAAATTAATGGATAGTAGAATTTTCTACCCTTCAAAAATTCTGATTTATCCTGCATCCACCCAAAAGAGGAAATGAAATGATATCATAGATGGTTTAATTATATTAATCCTTATAATAATAAATTTAATACAATTATTTTACCTAAATTTTTATAAAATATCAGCCCATTATTATTTTTAGTTTCTGAGATATGATTCATAGTTGGGTTGTCATTCTAGGCCACTAAATCTAGCCCAAAATTTCATCATCAATTTAGGATGCCTAGAACTACATTCAAACCTCATAACTAGCTATATAATCAGTTTAATTAAATGTTCCCCATTATTTATTCTATCTCTAGTTCAAATTTTATCATCACTGGTCTTGGATCATGATCTCTACAGTTATTTTATTGGGATGTTTTCCAGTTCAGTTCCCCCCTAATTTCCAAGGTTCAAGGCCCAATTTTATCATCATCACAAATGTATCATCAAAAGTACAGAAGGATATAATTTTCCTTATATCATGGGAGTCCAGAAAATGAAATACAAAAATTAATACAATACATTTTTTTAGGAGTGGTTCAAAAATGTATCATGTAATAGTCCACTTCAAGATGGAATTACATATCATAATTTGAAATAATGTTCATATTGTAAAATTAACTAAAAATGGTGATTATGAATAATAAAGAACATTAAAATTATGTATTATAAAAATGAATATTATCCTATTGAGCTTTATAATCAATCAACCTTTGTACATAATCTCTTTCATCTTACCAGGATGATTACGTGGTACGTGATGGACATTACTAGCTTGGAATTTTTTGTAGATGTTGTGTCACTGATTTAATTTATTTTTCATATTTACTTTGGAGACATTTATTGTATCGGTTCTATTTATACATATATTTTGGGCTATTTTTTACTTTTTATATTATGACATGTGGTTGTTTTTGGTTGATTCATCATATTTCCCGAAATTGGTTACTTATTGAGGATACTGCCTAAAATTAGTTATATTTTTATACCCTTGATGATAGTAACCTACCAATAGACTACAAGAGGTATGAAATTGGGGTTTTTACCTTTCTCCTATCATTTTTTATCTTTAGTGGGAGGGTTCATTACAAAGTGGTATTAGAGGTGATGGTTGGGAGATAAGTTGTAGTTTGCAGTTAGGCACTATGATGTCTACAATGGTTGGTAAGGTAGTGATATTAGTTGACATTAGTACATGAAATAGGTTAGAGGGTCTAGTTAAGACCTATGATTTTCGGTCGCCCTTTGATCTAGTGCATGGAATCCAAGCCTCCAGAATGACTAAGTGATGTGGTGCCACTTGCAAGGTAGAGACCTAGAAAAGGTACACGCATCATCATGACTTTTGTTATTGATTATAATTGGGTGGTTATAGGGAGTAAAAAAATATATAAAATGTATTAGATAAGTAAATCTTGAAAAAATTATTACTAACTACCTTAGGATATTTTTATTTTCTTTTTTGTGATGGATCTTAATCATCTTCCTCATGTTGCTCTGGCAGTTAAGGTTCAGTAGGTAGATCCAGTTGATCATCGAAGGGTTAATCTAATTAACAATGATGATTAGTGGTAAAGGATGTTTTGTTCCTTATAGTGGTGGGTATTAGGAAGGTACAAGGGGTGTGTTTCAGATGTAGATACATAGATATTGTTTGAGGAGCTAGAAATAACCTTCAGATTGATTTGGGGAATAACAAGATTTTGGGTCCCTTTGGATATTAGTCAGATGTGGGGAGATTCACATCAATGGTGGGTGTTATTTTATGGTGATAGAAGGGAGGTATATGTTTCATGGGTCGAATTCAAGGATGATCTCTAGGAACAACTCCTTTCATTGACCATGAATATAATGAAAAGTTCGGATCTTATGTCTCTTCTGTTGGTGATCATATTGGAGTAGAAGCTTGTATGAAGATCAGGAATCTGTTATATTTTCCCCCAATATTTTTTCAAATGAGGAGTCTCATGTGAGATGAATTTAGGAGGTGTTATATCCTTTGAACCTTTATTTCATTACTCCTTTTACATTACCGATGTATATGGAGGTTCAAAATAAGTATGATATGACTGAGTTGATGTACTCGTGAGGAGGTATACTGTGAGAGATTGGACAACATGGTTCCATAAAGAGCATAGTTATTAGTAGAAGGTTTCAGTTTCCAAGGCCATTGAGGTTTTGACTAGTGGGGAGTTAGCCTCAACAGATTTCATTTTAGTCACATTGAAGATTTAGTCTAGTGTGATTCACCTATAGAGGTCAGGGACATTGTTGGGATCAGTGCCAAATGGTATTTAGGGATTAACATGGTAGAATCAGTCAACATCAATGGTAGTTTAAGCAGTACATGCCATAAAGGCCATTTTAACAGTAGGTGTAGCAGGATTATACACTACCAATAGGAGATGTAGTAGGAAGAGGATGGCCTCATGATGTTCTTCATGTCCAAGAACACCGACCTAGGATAGTTTATGGGGGTGGCTTTTAGTAGAGAGGAAAGGAATCTATTCTTAGTTTTTTATAGGTAGTGTATGAAACAGTTCAAAATGTGATACTGATCATTAGAGGTATGATAATTTTGTCTAATACCATTGTTTTTTCCTTTTTTGATTTTGGATCTTATCACTCCTTTATTTCACCTTCTCTATTCCATTATTTGGGGCTAAACGTAGGTTGGATTTCCACTCCCTTGGTGTTGACTACACCAGTTAGAGGTTAGTCAAAAAATATTTGATTTGTTTTGGAGATATAGGATGGTGATGGGGCATCATCAGTCATGTGTAGATATTTTCTTACTTCAGATGTTGCTTTATGATATAATTATTAGCATCAACTATTTGTATCTTGTGTGTGTAGTTATCGACATCTTTTTGAGGATATTTGCGTCATTGGATGTGGATAGACAACATGCAGTTTTCATTAGTGAGAGACTTCATCACATAGGAAGTATACATGTAGATACCCTTATTTATTTGATAGATGATTCATCTATGGAATTAGTAGAGGCTGGGGTGGTGGAGGTTTGAAGAGTTGTTAGGGAATTTTTGGATTTTTTTCAGGGATTTTATTACACTACCCTCTCTACATGATGTTGAGTGTAGGATAGATCTATAGCTCAGTGCTTTTGTAATATCAATGGATCCTAATCGGATGGAACCCTCTGAGTTGTTGGAGTTGAGGATTTATATACATGGTCTGATGTAGAATTGTTTCATATGTCCTAGTGTATTAATAAGGATGGCTCTATTTTTTTCTCTATGAAGGTGGACGGTAGTATGAGGTTGTGTAAAGACTACTGAAGGTTGAATCAGGTGAAAATAAAGAATAGATACCCTCTTCTGAGGATAGATGATATTTTTGACCAGCTGATAGGGGTGAGTAGATTCTCTAAGATTTGTCTATATTCTGATTACCACCAGTTGAAGGTGAAGAAATGTGATATCATAAAGACTGCCTTGAGATGCAGGTCTGGGATCTTTGAGTTCATGGTCATGTTTTTTGGTGTCACGAACACAGACATGATCATGAGACTCATCAAATAGTTATTCCATGAATTCAGAGATTGGTTCGTAATCATGTAAATTGATAACAGATTGATGTACTCGAGGTTATAAGAGGAGCATAATGAGCACCTAAAATATATATTGCACATTCTTTGACACAGTCATCTCTATGGAATATTTTACAAGTGAATTTTTTTATTAAAGAGGTGAAATTTCTTGGTGTTTGGTGTCTGGGAAGGGTGTGGTAGTAAACTCATCAATGTTCGCGGTGGGTTTTTCTTGGTTATCACCCATGAATGTGTCGTAGGTCTATAGATTCATAGGCATTATAAGATATTATTGGAGGTTCATACCTGAATTCTCATAGATTGTGGCCCCGTTGACCATCTTGACTCAGAAGGATAGTATTTTTATCTCCACGGATCATTTTCAAGAATCATTCAACTACCTAAAATTGATATTAGTCTATGATATATTACTTTAGCTACCATCAGATAGAATCTTGTTTGAGGTGTTTTGTGATGCTTCTCATTTGGGAATGGTATGGATGTTGATTCATCATTAAGAAGTGGTATTCTATGGGTATATAAAGTTACATACCTCTAAGTGTAACTAATGCACTCTTGATTTGGAGTTGCGAGAAGTGGTTTTTGTGGTGAATTAGTGGGGCTATCACCTCATTGGGGAGAAATTTGTGGTATTCACTGATCACAAGATCTTAAGTTATATCTTTTACCATAATGAATTGAATCTATGAAAATGAATTTGGGTGATGTTACATTAGGAACATGTTCTTTATATCTAATACACATCATGAAAATATAATTTTTTGTGGAAACTTATAGTAGGAAGTCATGGAATGATGTTGTTCAGAAGTTTGGAGATGTTTTTAAAGGGATGGAGGATCATAAAGTGATGCTTCATGATTTCAGAGAGATATGTGTTCAATTGTTTCCTTATAAGATGGATTTAGAGTCATACTTGATACAAAAAGAGGTGGAGTATTAGGGGTGACTCATAGGTAAAGTTTATGTGTGATCATTTTATCCATAGTGATGCTCTGAAGGGATGGTCGAATGATGGTTAGATCTAAATGATTTTTCATGGAATGTTGTCTGTTTTAGTAGTGATGTGTGAGGAAGTCCTCTCTGATTTTCATAGATCAGAATCATTGGTACATATTGGTATAAATAATATATATCATGGATTGAGGAGTTAGTTTTGGTGATCCATAATGAAATGATTAGTGGCAAAGTTTGTTGAAATGTGTCTGGTTTTCTTGTATAAGAAAGAAGATAACTATTTTACATAAGGGTTTTCACAGCCATAGGATGTTCCTGAGTGAAAATGGGATGACATATTGATGGGTTTAAACATAGGGTTACCCTAAAATTTGGGAGGATACAATTATATCTAGGTAATCATGGATCAATTAATGAAATTATCCCACTTCTTGGAGATTAAGGAGTCAGTTGTAGTATATGTTTTGGAAAATAGGTATGAGGATGAGGTGGTAAAGTTTCATGGATTTTTGAGGTCCATTATCTATGTTCAGAATAAAAAATTTACCTTTTAATTTGGTATGGGATTACAGTATTCTTTTGGAACCCAGTTATGCCTCATCACTTCTTTCCACCCTTAGACATTTAGAAATATAAATCATACAATACAAACATTGGAGGATTTGTTACGGTATTTCATCATAGGATTTGGTCGATCTTAGGTATGAAAAATTCATTTTGTTTATTTTTCTTATAATAACATCTATCAATCATTCATTGTCATGGAATTATTGTAGGATTTTTATGGGTGGTCATTTCCATCACTATTGTGCCGGTCCATGGTTTGGGAGGTAGCCTTTCTTTGTCCTGATGTAGTACAGATAATGATAGATAACACTCATCATGTTCATGAAAGGATAAAAGTAGTACAAAATTAGAAAATATTTTATACTGGTCATAGGATAGGCAATTGGATTTTTATATTTATGACCATGTGTTCTTAAAGGTTTCTCCTTAACATGGGTACTGGAGTTTTGGTAGGTTTTAATATTTATCCTTTGTTCATGGGGCCTATTGAGGTTTAGGGGTGAGTTTAAAATATAGAGTATCGATTATCTTTTCCAAAATTTCTTGATCGGATCCATGATGTTTTCTACATATCTTAGCCATATTGGTATTTTCACAAGGAATCCCATGCTATTGACTAGGGATAGTTGGATGTCAATGATGATGTGATGTAAGTGGAATAGACGGTAGAGATCCATGATCATTGAGAGAAATTGTTTCAAGGATACTTTATCCCTTTGGTTTACATTTTGTGGAGTAATTATGGCCTAGAGGAGAGTACATGGGAACATAAGGCTCAAATTCATGCCTAGTATATGAAGCTATTTTGAGTTTTTATTTTCCCCATTTTTTTACGATGTAATTTTACTTCTATTTTTTTTATGATATGTGTTGTATTCCATTTATGTGATGTGTATTACATGATGTTTCATTAAAGGTAATGTTTCTATAAGTGAAAAGGGGAGGTACTAATTTCTAATCAAGATTCATTATACTATGATTCAATTAAACATTTTTGGGAGAGTTAGTGTGGCCCAAAGTTGATAGTATCTTGACATGAAGGTTGGAATTCCTTATTTTGTTTTTAGGGATGTTTCGTTTGGTGTTTTTTGGTTTTATTCATGTGGTGTGTTAAAGTAGAGTGGTGATGAAATTTTCTAATATGTAGGGTGGATGTTTTCATCTTCGTTAATGTTTTTGGTTGGTGGTTGTGTTCAATTGTAATGATAACCTTGAGATGTGTCTCTTAGGGTGGTTGTTTGGACCCCTTCCTTTTATCTTAGGTTTTTTTTTGATTCTCAAGGGTGGGAATAATTTTAATTGTATCTAATGTTACCAAACAGACCTTTTAGCTCATTACATTTCATGAAATCAGGTGTTAGAGGTGCCCGATAGAGATTCTAGGGAGGTTGGAGGTGTCTGGAGTGGTGAAGGAGGGGTTGGAGCATGAAAACCTAGTTGAAAGAAGACATGTGGCATGGAATTGGTGGTTCCATCATTGAAGGTGGAGGATACAACAATGAAGAACAAATATAGATTAGAGGTAATTTGGAGGATTTTTGAGGCTACTTCTTTTTTAGGGGTAGTTTTGGCATGGAGAGTGGGTTGTATCATAGATCCCCAGGGGTTTGTTATTCGTGGTTTTGTATTTTTTGTGGGAAGTTTCACAATGGATAATTTTTTGCATCATAAATCCTCCTTAAAAATTATGGTCATGGAATTGAGATCTTGGATGTTTCATGGTCTCTTTAATTTAATTTAGGATCTACATTGTTATCCTAGTTGTTTCTATTAGAGGGAACCTTGACCAGCTGGGTTGTGGTGTGGTCCTCTTGGTTGTTTCGTGGTATCAACCATTTTCAGCAGTTTTATGGTGTGGCCCATATGGAGACACCATGGTCTTATATTTTTCAGGTAGGGTATGAAATCCCAAATCCCATCAAACTCCCTCACTATTCCATTGCTTCTCTAATTTTTTGGGTGACCCAAGTGTGTACCAAGGATCTCTTTCTTCCCTCAATTAGTGGATTTTGACCCCAACTTCATGGAATTGGTCTATGGTGGTTAAGGTGATTCTTACTCTTTTTCTTCCCTCCTATTTCTTCTATTTATTCATCCAAGGAATGATAATGTCAATGTAAAACTTCTATTTTTATGTTTTTTGGTGAAAGGGTGTTGTGTGGTGTTGTTCTTGGATGGTATATGTGTTCTTCTTCATTGTGGTGATTAATGATTGCCTTGTTCTTATTTCAACATTTCACAATGAAATGGAAACTCTTGTTTGAGGTAGTATTTAGTTCATTTCACTTTATGTGTATCATTCATAGAGGTTTCCTCATGTTTAAATATATTTAAGTGGTTTAATCCAAAGTAACAAGAAAAATAAAAGTGGTTAATTGAATTTTAAAAGGTGGTAGTGGAGTGAAAAATCATGATTTACTGTTTTTCCATGATTTTGTTGTTGAAATTGTATGGGTTAAATACCAACTGAAAATTGTGGCCATTGGGGGTCCTTGCATAAATTGTTCTACATGTATTGTGGAACCTTTCTTGGTATGATTATTTGTATCACTTTAATTGTAAATTGTTAATTACTTTAATCTTGCTAATGAAATTGTAGCCCTGAGATTATATGGATTGTGTGAGAACACCCTAAAATAATGAAGTGTAACTAATGAAATCCCCTATGAAAAATATGAAAACGATTTTTTGTATGTATTTTAAAATGTGGTTTTAGAAGTTGTTGTATATTTTGGACTGTTTTTATGTTGTGGTATGTGAGAATTGGTTTTATTTTGGAAGATGAGAATGGTTTTTTTGGTATGACGTGTGGATTTTGTGGATGTTTTTGGGATGAGAATGTGTAGTGGGGCTATGAGATCAGTTGTGATATGATAGAAAGTAGGGTTAGTTGCGGTATAGTTATGCAACAAGGATTCAGATGTGGTTGATATATATTGTGTGAAGGAATGTGGAGATGATGTGTGGGCAAGTTGGAAAGAGGAATGGTGGACTGTTTTTGTTGAGTTGTGTTTGTTGTGTTGTGGTGGGTTGTTTTAGATGCATTATGAGTAATGGAATGTTATGTGATAACAATTAATGTGGAATGGAATGGGATGCTAATGATTAATTAATTCTATAAATGGGTTGTGTGGTAAAATGTGGTTGGTTATAAATGAGTTGAAGAGAATGAATTATAAAGAATCATGGGTTGTTAAAGTGTAATTAACTGATAATGTAAAATATGAAGATTTTGAATAATGTGGTCTAAAATTGGAAATTTATTTTGTAGCTTGTGTTATGTTTATGTGGGGTTATGCATATAGTATTGGAAGTTGTTGTGGTGGTTTTTATGAGGCATGGTGGTGATGTTGAGTTTTTGGTGGGTGTTTTTGTAAGGAACCCATCAGTTTTGATAGTGTTCCATGATATTATATAAATCATATATTTTTTAAATTTTCAATATGTTCCCCACCCACATTAAGAACCAGGAGTAACAACCAAATTTGATGGGTGTGTTTTAAAAATATCTTGGTGGTGAGGGTGGATGGTTGGATACCCACTATTTACTACTCCCTCTTCCAGGTGATAATGAAATGAACAGGCTATGATGGCATGATGTCAGAAGTTCCACTTTCTAGATGTGATGTAATGTGATGTAATATGATGTGATGTCCCAAGTGTTTTCATGTGCAATATTATGTGATGGTTGAGGTTTCTTCAAGTGAGGTGAGATGGGATGTGATGAGATAGGTCATGGTGGGGGTAGTTCATGGTGGGAGGAGGATATGATGCTGATTTCATAACAGTTCATGATTCCCTACTACACTGGTTATGAGATGTGATGTGATGTGATGAACGAGGTGTCTGTGGATGAGATGTGATGTGATTTGATGTAATGTGACAGTCATCTGCATGTGTGGTGATTTCGATGATGTGATAAAGAACTGGTGTGGGTTACCCTATCATTGATATACATTGTATTATTTTACTACTTGGGTGAAATATTTAGAGAGTGGGCTATGTTGATGATGGGATTGGCTAGTATACCCGCTTAGGTGTTTTTTTGTTCTGTTCTTTTCTCATAGGTGAATTAGTATGATCTTTTAACATGTACATGAGAGACTTTTTCTTTTCTTACTGAGTATACTTTTATTCTCACCCTGCGTATAGAAACAATTTCCAGATTACCAAGAGGATTAATTGGACTATATTGGACATTACTAACATGGAATTTTGTATAGATTTCATCTCACTACATAGCTTTATTTTTGGTATTTAATTTTGATACCTTTTCATGTATCAGTTTTATTCATACATACATTGTGGGATGGTTTTGGATTACCTTTATATTATTTCATTTGGTTGTTTTTTGTTGATCCATATCATATCCCGATCATGTTTACTTATAGAGTGAAATGCCTCCAATTATTGATATTTTTATACCCTTAGTGCTAGTTTCCAACCTAGGGTCTACTATAGGTGTGAATCAGGGGGACATTTTGTCTCTCTCCTCATGGAGATATCTTTGGATAGAGGGGTTCGTGACAAATTTAGTGTCGTAGAACCAACTTTTTTTTCTTTAGGTTACATTTATATTCAATTAATTGAATATAAATTAAATATTTTACTAAGTATTTCTTATTTTTGTACATGAAATTAATGTAATAATTTCCTAGAGTGTTTTTCAAATTAAAGAGGATGTATTAATTTCCATCTTTGATGAGAACTTTGAAATTATATGATGATATTATTAAATATTATTAAATAGTCACATAACATTCTATGAAAATTCATGTAGTATGTTGACTATCTTGTGTGAGTAATCATAAGAGGATGAGACTTTATCCCATGAATTTCACATGTGATAATCTCCAAGTTGGAAGATTATGAGAAAACTACCGACTATAAGAAATAAACATGTTTATGTGTCATTGTATATTCCTATTTGTGAGTGTTTGTAATAATCATTAGACTTTAAAATAATTATTAATTATTATCATGAGTCATGTTCTTAGATGTATTATAATAATCAGCGAAACCATATGTTCATAGTGAAGTTTGGTACATTGGGTGTGTCATAAGTGATATGATATTAATGAATAATATGGAGAAGTATTTTTTCCTTCTATATTAATGGAAGTTGATACCTTATCCCTTTGACTGAAATAGAACCATCATATTAAACTCCATAGACATGGTGTTTTTATGAGTTAATTTAAGATAAGTAAAGAAATTATTATCAAGTTTCTCGATTCCTGACATGGGTGTGAAACCTTTATGATGAGATATCGAGACAAAGGGATTATATTACACAGAGAGAATTTTTATGTTCTTCTCATCATTATGAAATTAAATTATTTATCTATGGGTCCCTTTTCCAATTTCTAGATAGTAATCTTGGACTTTAGTAATGTCCAAGAAATTTCATAGAGAAATACACAAAGAGGGCCACACACTAAGTGTATATTTTTATCTCATTTATATTCAATTTAAATTTAAATGTTTGAAAAAAAATTATTCTATATACCATGGAAAATTATTTATTCAGAATATTTTATTTGATCACAAATATTAAAAAAATATTGACTCTCTAGGTAATTAATTATTACAAAGATAAATAATATTTAATTGCACTTGTTATCTTCAATGTAATAAATAATTATTTATAAAATTAATAATTTGTTTAGTTATAGAAATATTAAATAAATATTCATTTTCCAGTCTATATGTAGACTATATATTTATCTCTTTATTGAAAAATAATTAAATATTTATTTCTAAATTCAATAAATAAGGAGGAAGAAGAATGGACCGAGTTTCATGTCAGAAAATAAATATTTATTTACTAACTATAAAATAATATTTACCATAATGTGGGTTTTTGTACATCATGAGATAAATTATTATTATTATTATTATTCATGAAATGAGGTTCTTCATGGGTTTAATATATTATTAAGGTCCTATATACCATTAATAAATATTTAACTCTAACCACGAGTCTATAAATAACCTTTTATGTCATTTTTAGAGAGGTTAATCATTCTCCACAACATTTCCCATATAAATAATTCTCTCTAAATGAATATATTATCTAGGGTTTTCTATTAAGCTCAATAGAAAATATTTCTCCTCCTCTATTCCTCGAAAGACCAAAAAAAAGATTCATTCATGTTGTTTGAAGATGAATTAGTTAGGGCGAACAATGTAAGATGATCAATCGGTATCACTAGCACCAAACATTTAATTAGTATTATTAGGAGATCATTGGAGATACTGTGCATCTCTACTAGAGGAGATCTTCATGGGTTCCTCATAACCTAATGACAATAAAAAAAGGGTTTTAATTAAAAACACCATCAACAAAGAGATAACTCAAGTCTTAGTTAATATTTTATTCATTATTTAAGACAATTACAAATTTAACATGAAACAATGTTATTGGTTTTGAACAATTTATCATATTCATCATAAAACTGCATTGGTCATGTCATTACATGTCATGTACATTTGAAAATTGTCCATTTAATATGACAAATTATGGGTTGGATAATGCGTAATAGGAGCTTCTGAAGCTTCTAGAACCGTCGTATATATGGTCTAATATCATACCTAACACTTTGAAATAGACCCTTGAAGCCCCATTAACACCTTCAAAAATCAAAAAACACTAAAATTCAGGAGGATAAATGAAAATTCAAATGAATTTGTACCTTATAATAGATCAGTTGTTAAATTATTTATTTCATAAATATAATAATTATGTGATAATTAATATTCTATTTGGTACAAGTCATACTATAAATGAATTTTAAAATGTTATGTTATCAATTTTATATAATTTGTGTAATATTTTAAGTTTGTGAGTCAATTTTTATTGATTTTTGAGCTCAAAATATTGAAAGGGTTGTGTTTTTGAATGTTTATTGATTTTTTTTTTCTGTTTTATTAGTATAATCTATGGCTAAAAAATACATACACATTAAGTAGAAAGTTGAAGATTACTGGTACCATGTGGACTAAGAAAATAACTACTAATTTTAGTGTATTTCTCTTTTATTCACTTTGTAGTTTACCACCATGTACCTACTAACCTCCGAGTACTACATAAAATACCATTCATTATCAACTATGTAAAATAATGGATTGAATAATATTATTTCTCTATTAAGTACTTAAGATATTTCCACCAAACACTCACTTGAACTTAGTTACTCTAATTTTAAAAAAATATTCATTATGTTTTAAAAGGATAGAAATTAATGTATAAAAGAGTTGAAATTAGTAATTCTATGATAATAAAACATAATTTCCAATATGGAATTACATTTCAACTATGTGAGATATCAAATTGAAACTCTTGGATGAATACACAAGTAGAAATATAATTATACCCATATTAATAATATTTATAATCCTATAGAGGTCATTTCATGATCCAAAATTGAATTTGAAATTTAGGATATGAAATGTGGTGTAGTAAGTTGGGGGTCCAAGTTGATAAATAAAATAATTATTTAAATTTATAGTTTACGGAGTAAATTTGTTTCATATAAACTTTATTAATGAATTTATCATGGAATTATTGATATATTTCAAACATAAGGAATCTAGATAATCAATTAGATTGGGGTATCAAAAACATAATTCCTATAAAATCCCTAATGGATCCTTAATTCATAGAGAATTTTATGAGGGTTCTCTAAGACATAGAAAAAAAATAAAATAAACAACCAATAAACTTAACTTAGTATTTATCATAACATAATCCCATAACATTTATGGGTGATCTAGGAATATAAGCTATATAATATTGAATTGAGAAGATATGTAACTCATTCCAACTTCTGTGCACTCCGAAAGGGTTTTGAGAGGCTTGATATGGATTAAAAACCTTATATATAATTAAAAGTGAGATTGATATACCTATATTTCAATGTAAATGTTCAAAAAAGGTAGTAATATTGAAGTCATATAGTCAATGGAAGAAAAGACATGGTTTGTTCTCATACTTCTTGGTAATAAGTGGTAGTTCCTTAAGAAACCAAAGTGAATAAAATGAGTTGTTGCATAAAAAGAGTTATTCTATCACCCATTCCACCCTTAAACCCTGAGTAACTTCCCCAAACCACCCACCCCGATCTAGATTTCTCACCCATGGTGGTTCCCCCTTGCCATCACTCTGGTATCCCCAAAATCCTTTAATCCCTTGTTGTCACTACAATCACTGCTGAACCCCCTCGATCCATCACCCCCACCCTTTCCCTCACATGATCTGTCACCCTTGCCTTACCTAGACTCATCATCCTCACTCACTGAATCTTAGGTCACCCCTGATCCCCCTAATCTATCACCCTATCATTCTCCCATGAGCCAACCCTAATACCCCCTCTCACTCTACCCCACTAGTATTAATCCCTACATAATTTGTTCTATTTAGAAAAATTGTTTCAATTAGTTTTAGTTCAATTATATTCAACTGAGTTTATTTTATTTAATGTAGTTAATTTTTATTTGTGTCAAATCAGTTTAGTTTTTTTCATGTTGGTCAATTTTTTTTATTTTGTTCTTGTTAGTAGGGTTTGATGGATTTCAATTCATTTTCATTCATCTGAGTTAGATTTAGTTTGGTATAATTATATTTTATTCAATTTAGATTCGTTTTGATTGATGAAATTACATTTATTCTATTTGGTTTGATTAAAGTGGAGTTGTGGTGGCCTGGGTCATGTCAAATTTGGATGAATTTATTTGATTCAATTAAATTAGGTCAACATATGATATTTCTAGTACATGGTAGTGTACTTCTATTTTTTGTTTTTTTAATTATATCTATTCTCTATCAAATTATGTTAGAATTTTATTAATTTTATTTTTCACAATTTATTATATTTATATTAGGTTTGTGTTGTTTCATCTCACAAAATACTGCATATATGAGTGTAATATTGTTTAATGGGGTTTGGTGAATTTTATATTTTTATAGATGAATTCAATTTAGATAGATTCAGTTATGTTTTTATATAGTTTGGATTTAAAAAACAACTAATATGTGTTTAAACCGTATATAGGGATATAAGACATTTTATAACATTGATTTGATATCTTGAAGATATTAAATGGAATCATGAAAATGAAGGTCTTTATCAATGATGGTCAATTTACATTTTCAAATTATTTTTAGGGTTCCTCACACAACAAAGATTCCAATCAGTCTTTGTGAAAGATTTTTGGATCTAGGGTATTTCATAACATAAATTAATAAGGTAGACTATTTGAAAACCAAACCCCCAACCATATAATGTTACTACCCCTTTATTCAAAACAAATATTTAGTGTACTTGGTTTGATTCCCCCATTCTATTTTCTTATATTAATGGAATTTAAAAAATATTTTTTGATAAATAAAAGTAATATAATATATCTATGATTATTTTATCAATGGAATTAAATATTTTCTATGATTTTATTTTTAACTTAAAATAGAAATTTCATAATTTAATTGAATTTGTACTTCAGAAAAAATTGGCACACACAACATGTTCTATAAAATGTATATTGATGTTTTCTCTAAAATAAATGATCTTACCAACTTTTTTTTTGACTAAAAATGATTTATAAAGTTCGGTTTCATATATTTTATAATTTTTCCTTCCTTATATAATGGTTTTTGGGTGTATTTCTTCATAAAAGATATTCAATTTCTTTAGTATGATTATGTTTTGCGTCACTATTATTTTCATTATGTTATATATTGTTTTAAAGATGGATTTCAGTGATGTTTTAAATCTGTACATATCTAGAAAAAATATTATGAATTCAACTCACTTTATAAATCCAAAATCACATTTTATAAAAAAATATGGAATTTTCATCATGTAAGTAAATAACCATGAGGTGGTTTCCAACATGGTTTTGAATTTTGAATTTTTTATGTTATGTTATACAAATGAGTTATTATTGAATATAATTAATTAAATGGAATGTATTGTAATAGGTGAATAAAAGTGAGTTGTGTGATTTACATTGTGAGTTTACTAGACATCATATCATGTTTTTTGATTTTTTTTCTACAGATTATTTAAAAATTATCATTTGATCTCATGGGTAACAAAAAGGGAAATTGAGATATGGATGTGGTACCAGTTGATATTATGCATTGGCTATTATCCCCTATTGTCCCTAGGTTAAATGAAATTAATACTACCAGTGGAGGATTAATTGTTCTGAAGTAAAATTTATTTGATTAAATGATAAGAATTACACGGAGGAAGTTTTTCACTGATCCCTATTAACTCTCATTCAATGTTCTCTCAAACAAACCAATAGATGATGATCCATCGATCTCCATCCCTAATGCATTTTAGACACCCTCTTTTATCCCCCGTTTACCATATCTCACACCATCCATTCCATTAGTATCTGGAATGGCCTTCGTCATTATACTATCAACATATGATATGTTTCTCTCTATTAGTCTATTACAACATTGAGGGAAGAAGTTATTTTGAGAGGATATTTGATGACGATGGTTATAGGTACAAATTATAATGCAAATAAATTTATTTCAATTTGTCATAATATTAATGGTTTTTGGATAAAAGATTAAAACAATGATAGTATAGAGAGAAATATGAATAGTTAATATGTTTGTAATTCAAATGGAATGATGATAGTTGTGCTATTTGACTACTATGGGGTCCCCACTGATTATTTCAAGGGATTACTTCGCCAGATTCTCGGACATCTAGTGGGGGAGAAGGTTACCCTTCAGATTACTTATGAAAATTAGACATGTGTTCCTCATACATGAAAAAATGATGTTTTTGATTCATGGATAATGGTAATTTTAATACATTATGGTTTAATTGAATGTCATTATGTTATTAAATTCTAAAATTTTAAAAATGAATCACTTTGTACAGATGGTTTTCCACTTTACTATTACTGATCTCATTGCACGAAAGTGGAAATTTAAAATTATGGGTAAGAAATAAAAGGATATTAAATAGAGATTATGGACTGAATTTAACAATAATTAATTGACCGGTCAACAGTTTTATGATATGGTACACGAAGGGATACCTAGAGATAAATTGGAGGTTTTTATTGATATCCATAATCATAATAAGCACGTGTTATCGAAATATATGATATGATATTAATATAATTTTATATATATACGTGAATATTATAAGTAGATGATATTTATTACATTAATATTAAATTAAATGTTATTTATTTCATGATGTCTGAAGAAAAAATGCATCAAATTTGGATAAACAAATAATCCCTCACTTTATCGGGTTAAATATTTTTTTGAGAAATAGATCGAATCTTGTAATATGTTAATTAGTTTATATATTTATAAGAAAAAATTATCTATTTAATATATTAATTTTTTATTGATATATATGTAATGTGGTTAAATAATTTTTCACACCAACTCTCCTAAAAATTACTATGGTTTGATGTTTATACAAAATCTGATAAGAGTTACATTAATGATCCTACCAAAGATGTTGGGGTATGAAATTCGTTTTCATTAAATATAACTTATTCTCAGTTGTCACTATATTGATATATAGTTCTTCAAGTATGGATGATATTTTATTTATACACGAAAATAAAATAACTATGGGATTCCAATATCTTGTGGTCTTTCTCGATCTTCTAAGATGACCCAATTGGTCATGACCTTGCGAAGCAGCATCCTGGTTGATTATGCGATATGGGTTTAATACCATTACCATCTAAGGTCTTTGGAAATACATTAGGGATTTAAGTATCATATACTTATGTTTGTATTTACTTCCTATATCGAGATGGAAAATGGGATTTTGTTGCAAAGAAAAACACAACAAAAGAATATGGGACTCATAAAGATGTATGATGGAAAGGATGATCCTCTACAGAAATCATTGATTGCATTATATCATAATATGATTGGATCTATCCCTATTGATATTTCATCGATGACTGGTAGTGAGTAGGTAAGTCAAACAACATTAAAATCATTTAGTAAACAAACTTTTATTTGTTTCCAGTTTAAATTTAAATATAAAACACTGTTTATTTTTCAATATAATTGTCATATCGGTGTCGGTAGAAGGAAGTGGAGATGGAGAGAGTGTCGATGATTATTTATCAAGTTTTGATTAGGGTTTACATTAGATTTGGAGATGATGTTTAACTAAAAAATAATGGTTTCCAGACACATTTCCCTCATAAGCCTAATGCTTTTTTATCTTGAACACTTGATGGTAAAAACATCATTCTTCTTAATAGCATTTTAGTAACATAGAAATAACATTTATATGTTTTTGAATTTCTAGTTCATAATAATTTAAAATATATATTTCTTCATGAATGAAGTATTTTCTCTAACCATCTATCCATTTAATTCTACAAGGATTTACACCACTTTAAAAATCCTTAAATTCCACCAAAAAAATGGAAGGATGTTATTGTAATATATCATATTTTTCTTGGGAACACATTACAACCCAATGTCACCTTCATAAAAGATATTAATATCATCTTATAATTTCCATACCTTTTGTTTGAATAATAATTTTAGAAAAAAATATCACATATTCCATTGTTATCCTACCATGTTAATGTTGTATCAGTTGAGACATGGTTACACCAGATCATAATTTTTTATTGAACCTTTTAGATTCCATAAACACACTCATGGTCTGTCGAACTCTACAAAAAAAATTAATTATAACACTTTCTTTTATTTTTTTACATATTTGTAAAAAGGTATATAAATCCTTTTAATTGAATCTAGATTAATTTCTTTCTTACATCCACCAAAAGTAGCCCCGTGAGAATCCTCAGTACTTTAGATCTTCTATAAATCCCATTGATCTTCCTCAAGATTCTTAATCCTTAAGTTATTTTCCATTATTTAGCCTTCTAAATTCTCAAACTAACAATTCTTTTCACTATATATATTCTTCACACATTCTTTGAATTGTTCTCTAATGGTATTCATGGATTCTTTATAGATTTTATCATTTTCCTTGAATAACTTCATTTCATGAATAAGTTCATTAATTATATCCCTTTTTCATGAATTTTCTTCTTTATTTTTTTTGATGGTTTTCAGTTAATCTAAAATGATATAACAACTTCCTCCTCCTTTGACCTTTGATAACTTCACATTATTTTTCATGATTTAAATATAGTCTCTTATATTTCAGCAATAATTTCATGATTTACCACACGACACTGAACTTATTTTATCTAATATGAATTGTTTGAACCAAATACCCCTTGGGTTCTAAAAGTTTTATTTGTTAGTGGTTTTGAATGATTTTATACAATTATTAATAAAAGGTATTATTTTATACATTATTTTAAAATGATATAGGATTATTATATATGATTTATAAAATACCAAAGTGATTTTATATAGATTATAAATGTGTAATCAGTGTTTTGGATTTAAAATGATCACATTCGATATTATTAAGGTCTTGAGTATTTGTTTGATTTGGTTTCCTATTTATTTTGTACTTTCAGTGATTTATGTTATTGAATTACCTGGTTTTAATAAATGGATTAATAAATATTATATATTTCTCTCTTTGTAACTTCAAATGAATGTTGATATATATATATATATGTAAATTTTACAGAATTTGTTTTGGTTTTGATATTTTAAACTACTTTTTTGGCTATTTTGGGGATGTATATTCTGCAGCTATTGTTTTTTTAAAGAAGATATACAGTGGTGGTTTAAACAGCCACTATATATATATAATAAATTTTTAGTGGTGGTTTAAAGTACCACTATATTAGGTATAAATGTGTTTATCAATGGTTTTTAGAGTTTTAGCAGTGTTTTATACTCCAAATAAATGGCATGGTGATATCGGTGGTTTGAACTGCCATTATACTCTCAAAATTGTTTGGGAGCATAAACCACCATTAAATCTCAAAAAAATACCACGAAAAAACTTTCTATGATGGTTTCTAGAAATATATGACAAATTTATAAAATTGATGTGATTTGGATGTTGTCTATAACTTTAGCTGTGGTTTTTGAAAACTGTTGTGGAACCATATAGAGGCTATTTAAACCACAACCTAATAAAAAAAACATGCTTCTATAGGTAGATTTTCATTTGTGGTGACATATGGACCATTCTTTAATGATAATATATATATATATATATATATCATTTTATTTCATTCCTTTTATCTTGATAAAATATGATATCATCATTCATGTACTTATGGACTAATACCTTCATAAAGTGATGTGACTCTCTTTTCACCACCACACTACGTGGATGATATATCTGTGTGTCTGTCTGTGTGTGTTTCTGTGTGTATAATATCATTCTAATTATATTATTATCATTATATAAAGGTAAAATATCACTTATCTCCTTTCCATAATTATCGTTGAAAAATTGAAATGTCACCCATGTGTTTGTATGTACAATCTTCTCCATGATCATAACATACTTCAATTTTCATAACCATCATTCGTGACTAGATTTAAAAGTGAAATTTATATAAAAATAAGAAAATTATTTCATGATAATTATTCTAGAGATGATGGTACTATATAATATACACATGAATTGGATCTTTCATGACAAATTACGCATGAGAAAATAAATCAATTAACACCTAAAAATGAAAATAATGAAATATTGTTAACAAATAGGTGATATGATATTATAAAATGATATTATATGATATTATAAATATTATTATTGTTTTTAATGAGGTTATAACATGTTTAAAATAACTATATTGGATGTTAAAACACATTCAATTGAAATGAAGCATGATGAAATGGATTTCATAACTCAATTTTTGTTCATTAGGTTCATCTTCTACTTCATTTATTATGTCATTCTAAGATTATGTGTATAATTACTTTCCATTAGATTTTTTTTTATTTTCACTTTTTTGTCTGTATTTATAGTTTAAACACATAATCGGTTCATTTATTAATTCTCAAATCAATGTTATTATCATTTTAATGGTTTACTTCAAAATCTCATTCTAATCGATATTGTTTACTCTTGATTTTCAGATAAAGGAAAGTATTTGACCATTTACTAATAAAACCATTAAATTTTTATATACAATGGTTATTAATGGTATTTTAAATTAATAGTGTCATTTTTATACCCTTTGGTAATTAAATTAATTAATAAATGTTTCAGTAAAATCTGAAATCTTTTTTCTTTTCTGTCAGAAATCATTCTTTCTTCCAAAACCATGTTTTCTAAAAAAATTAAAACTTTTATTAAACTTTTAAAATTTATTTATTAAAGAAAGTTTACCCATTTTTACATGTAGAAAAATCTCCCAAATGATTCATTATTTTTATTCGAAAGTGAATATTGTTTAGATTTTACTGAAAATATAAAAGTAGTCATTATTTTAACATGTACAGTTGTAAATATTAATAATTGTGATTAAGATAAAATGGGTTTACATGGGGTTTAAACGAAAAATATATATTTAAAAATTCAATATACAAATATAAATACTTTTTTAGGGCTATATATTGACCATGAAACCTTTAAGTATTGATAATGGTCAATTATGGACCCTTTTTAATTAGGAAAAACATGGGAGAACTCAATTCATTCCAAAAATAAAAAGCATTTCTTATCCCCCACTTTAAAAAGGTAACCCCTATCCTCTATTATTCGAACATTCACACCTATTTTGTTTGTACAATACATATAAAAATTACTTCCCAAATTCCATATTTTGATCCTATAAGACTTTTTTTGAGGATAAATCCAACCTAGGAAGGCTTTGTTACAAACCTAAAGAGGATACCTGAAGAACAAGTAATTTTCTTCAATGAGCATCTATATTTTATTTATTTATTCACATCTTTAAATTTTTATTGAAAAAGTATTTCATAATGACATCAGTATCATACATATACTAATATGTTTTAATAATAATTTAATGACCTAAAACAGTCATTTCTTCTATCAAATGGGTTACAAAACCATTGTTCTAGTTTATGGTGGACTACTTCCTCATGAACTGATGTCGTTCATATTTTCATTTCCGCCTCTCAAGGTTGGGTATGATGTTGAATATATATTATATATTTTATATTTAAAAAATATTTATACATATTGATTTACTATATCACACACACACATATATATTTACCTTACATTTTGTAAGATATATGATAATGTTTCACATGTGTAAGGTAGACTACTGTCTCGCGAAGTGATATGATTCATCTTTCACTAACACTTCTCACGGAAGGTGATAAATATATGGTTAATGACTATATGTGATTATATGAAATAATTATGATATTTGAAAAATATTGAATATTATATAAATAATATATATATATATATATATATATCATTTTCATTCTTTCATTTTCACTCACATTAAAATGATAATATCATTCCTGTATGTCTGGACTATTACCTTTACGAAGTGATGTGACTCTCTTTTCTATACCAAAGCTCATGGATGATATATATATATATATATATATATATATATAATATGATACTAAAAATATTATGACAATTATTTAATACTAAAATATTACTTACCTTCATTCCATAATGATCATTGAAAAATGGAAACGTTACTCATGCGTATATATGACCTACTGTCTCCATGATTCTAACATACTTCATTTTCATAACCATCATTCATGATTCATTTTAAAAGTAAAATTGATGTGAAAATATTATAATTATTTTATGATTATTATTCAATAGATGATGTAACTATGTAATATATTAATGAAACCAGACATTTATGACAAATCACACATGAGAAAATGAGGCAATTAAGACTCAAAATAATGAAAATAATGAAATATTATTAACAAATAGGTGATGAGATAATATAAAATGACCATATATAATATTATAAATATTAATATGGTTTTTAATAAGTTAAAAACATGTTTAAAATCACCATACATGAGTTGAAGGGATGCTCAACCAAAAAAAAGCATGAGGTAAGTGATTTCATAACTCAATTTTTGTTCATTGGGTTAATCTTCAACTTCCTTGATTATTTCATTCAATGAATATATGTATAATGACTATTTATTAACATATGTTTTATTTCCATTTTTTATATGGATTGACATTTGGAATACAAAATCGGTTCATCAATTAATTCTCACATTAATTTTGTGATCATTGTAAAGGTTTATTTAACAATCTATATCTAATCAATATTGTTTAATATTGAATTTCCGAGGAAGTAAAACATTTACAAATAAATCCATTTAATTTTATTCACCTATTTTTATTGATGATATTTTAATGTGAAATTACCTTTTTTCTAATATTTCTAACTTAAATTAATTGAGAAAATGTTTTAAGAAAATATAACTTCATTTATCTCTTCAATATGATCTCAATTTTCTTCCAAATTTGTTTATTATAAAATTTTATCAATTTTTTTTTACTTTTAAAATGATTTATTAGTAAAAAATTTATGAATTTTTAATCTTTAAAAAATTATTTCAATTAAATATTTATGTTATTTTCAAAAAAATGCCCATTTTTCTTTTGTCAAAAATGTGAAAGGAATATTTATTTTATTGTGTACGATACGTATGTACTTTTACACCTTAATGACCTAATGTTTTTTACATATTCAATTATAATTATTAAATTATATTTTCAAATAAAAGTATTTTGAAATTTTCTTATGTTTCTAAAATTTATTTTAAATGAAAAATAACATCAAAATGTTTTTTTAAAAAGAAAATAATATTTTCTTAAATATTGTTTTTACATATATTTTTATGGTATTTCTATTTATAAATGATGAAAAAACATTATTATTACTCCAATGGGTATATGTTAATATCATCCTTATTCTTGTTATGGATGGTTTTTTATTATTTTGACCAAGGATATTATTGAAATTCACTTTCTTATTTAATTTTATTATCACTAACGTCCCCTTGAAATATTCACTTTCCTATGATAATTTAATATTAAATTTATCTTAAATATCCATATTCATGTGTGATAGATATGATTATTTACTAAACTATATATGATCTTTAATAATGGTGTTTACTATGAAATTTATTTGATTAACTGGGGAAATATAAATAAATCTGTATCCTTTACTCAATGCTAATATTTAATGACAAGATGCATTTTTTTAGAAAGGAGAGATTGAGGATATTTATTTGAGATAAATAATCATTACATGAGTATGATGAAAGGAATTTTACACTTGTCTCATTGAAGTATGGGAACCATGTCATAGTAAAGGATGATGTAGTAGATGAACACCTCTTCAGTTACTCCATTGTTTTCAAGACCATCAACATGTTGATTGGACTTTTGATAAATGTGTGTGATTACGTAGTTCATTGAAGGAATATTATCAAGATTGTTATCCCACTTCACTATCCTCTTCTATGAGAGGTGAATATTTCCCATCCATATAGCATGAAAAATTGAAGTTTAGTCACACTCAAACTAGATATTATCCCAATTTATATGACTTGAAATGTAGAAAAATCTAATAAGATGAATCATTTCGACTTCTAGGGTAGTTACTTGACCACAAGGACCATATAGGAATTCAATAACATCACCATTATGATCCATAAATATAACTCCATAACCTGAATGCCCCAAATTTCCCCTTGATGCCCCATCATAATTTCATTTTAACTATCCAAATAATGGGGAATCCAAAATAACTCAACTGTGCCAAGGGGTTGAGGGAAGTTTCTTGAGACCTTAAGCTTCTTCAAAATTGTGAGATCTCTCTCCGTGTTTTTAAAAAAATTTGAATGTAGTGTATTCTCATTTTTCACTTCTGAAAATATTTTATATTGGGAAATATAAGAATTGAAGTGAATTCATCCATGAAGTGCCTTGTTCCATATTATTCATATGTTTTAGAACAACTTCTTAGTGGCCACCCTAAAAAGTATAGTAAATTGGATGGAAAACTAGTTTTCAATAAGAGTGAAAAATAAGTGCTGAAAGCATTTTACATGAAGGGGTGAATCATAAAAATACAGAAGACTACATTCCAAATGAAAGAGTTGGTTTCTAAGTATTGGAATAAGTGTTCTATATCTTCATGATGTTGACAACATATGAAAAATCTAAAAAATTTGATATTTCATCACAATGAAGATTAGAATCCACTAGAACCATGTTGAGAGAGATTCTCTATGGAAGAGTAAATATGGAGGGAAGGATCCTCTTTTTATTGAAGTCACCATTCCATTTTCTATCAACTTGGAGAAGGTGCTTATAGAATCTCTTTGAATGTAAATCCCGTTTTGAGAGTGTTCCCATATCATCGCATCCTATTGCTTAAGTAAGAAATAATCAAAAATAGTTATGGTAATGTGATCAGGTAGGATATCCAAATTGTCTATTTGATATTTTATAGAAATTTTGTGATCAATTGTATGATCATAAGCGTTAATCTCCTCAATGAAAGTTGTCCCAATCTCGTTTTCATGCCACAGTATCAGAGAGGAATTCATGTTCACCAACTATTGAGAGTGCCTATATATCTTCTGGAAGATTATTATTAGGCCCTATCCGATAGAATATTAAAAGTATCTCATATTTCCTAAAACTATTCTTGATAAAAATATGGATTTTATGATATCTAGGTAATTAGATTTTATGTTCATTAATCTCTATATAAATTATTCTTGGAAGGACCGGTTGAAGAGTTCTATATTTTTTCCAATACCTCTAAGAACAAGAGGCTTGAAACAATATTTACAAGGGGCTATAATGATTTTTTTGTTCCATCATTCTACCACTCCAAAAAAATCCTCATTAGGGAATTAATAGTTTTACTAACAGAGGTAGGAAATGAATATACCATAAAATAATACATCAGATTTAAAACCACCACATGTTTTACAAGAAAAAATCTACCTTCCGTTAAGAGGGCCTTTCCTTACCAAGATGCAAGTGTTCTTATAATCTAACTCAATGTAGTGGAAATATAAAATTCATGAGGTCTCCCCATGAACATGGGAACTCTATGTTTGATGAAAGGGAGAGATCATTCCCTTATTCCTGACTCATTGATGATGCTCATTTTTCTTAGAGTGAAATTGTTATTTACAAAATAGATGAAGGATTTTCTCCATCTATTTTCTTGACATGAAACACTTTCATAGTTCTGGAGAACATTTTTGATGTTGATGATATTTTTTTGACTCTCTATGTTAAAATAAAAATTTCATTAGAAAATAAGAGATGAGAAGGATCAATGGTACCTTTACCACCCTAATAGTTGACATTTCACCTTTATACACCATATGGAGAAGAATCCTAATAAGATAGTCATATGAAATTGAAAATATGATGGCTAATAAAGGATTTCTTGGACTCATCCCCTTGAACAATTTAGGTATCCTTCAGGGTAAACATTAATAAGAATGGAGATCTGAATATACTCAAGCAGATCTTTGACCCAATAAATAAATCTCATGTTGAATCCAATGTTGGGAAGTAGCCTTTAGTCCCTCAATATGTGATTTATTGTAACATATTCCAATGTATTAAAGCAGGAACCGACTCTTGGCTTCTGGGGTTGGGGTCTCTACACACACCTTATAGGTTATTGAATGATATAAAACCTAAATTTGGGTGCATCAACATTTTTTGATGCAATGTTTATTTATTGAATAATAAGTAAAAAATTAGTATGTTTGATCTAAAATATGATATAAGAAACATTCATGGGTTTTATTATACTTCTAAATATTAGACAGTTTTTAATTAAAAATAATGTATAGTTTAAGAATCGATTCTTATGAAGTTTTATGGGAGTGATCCTCTTGATGAGAATAGAAAAAAAATGAAGATACTGACTATTTAAATAACATTAGACCTGATTATTATATTTTTAATAGTGAATGTAAATTTGGGAAAGATCATTATAAAACAAATTCTAAAGAGAAATAAACCAAGGAAATTTAAAATGTATTACCTAGAAAATCTTGGAACTTGAATAACCATATGTTAGAGACAATAATATTATATCTAGATGAAGGTGTTTATGGTTTGAGTAATTTTGGAAACAAAGTTGACTTATGTTATTTCCTATCTCATTTTGAACCTAATTTTATAGAATAATACCTATGTGATGAGAGTTGGGTAAGGGCTATGTAAGAGGTGATTAATTATTTTAAAATAAATGAATGTTGAGAGTTATTTGATAGGCCCTCAGATCATATAGTAATAGTAACTAAATTGGTCTTTAGAAATAAGAATGTTGATCAAGGTGTAATTACTAGGAATAAATCTAGGATAGTTACTAAAGGTTTTATTCAGAACAATGTCATATATTATGAGGATCCATTTTTACTTGTTTCTAGGCTTGAATTTATTATGATCCTTTTACCTTATTATTCATAATTGAATTATACATTATACTAGATGAATTTCAAATATTATTTTCAAAATTTTTATTTAGTGAAGGAATTTTACATTGAACAAGCCCTAGGTATTAAAAATACTCTTTTTCTCAATTCTATTTTCAAAATTACAAATTATCATTATAATATTAAACAAGAACCAAAGGATTAGTATGAGTGGTTGAGTTCATTTAATTTAGATAATGGATTCTTTATATGCGTGGATGGTCTTATTTTTTAATAAAATCTCTTCGTCTGATATTCTATCAATACAAATCTATATAGATAATGTTATTTTTTTCACTACTAAAATTTTTTTTAAGGACTTTTCAAAACTTATGAAAAAGGAGTTTGAAATGAGAATGAGAGGAGAGATGGATTTGATTCTTGTATTTAAAATCATTTAAAAGTATTTCATAAATGTTTTGACTCAAAGTAAATATATTAATGATTTCTTGATAAAATTTTGAATTGGAAATGGTAATCCATAAACATCTCTAATGTATAATAATATAAAACATGATTTTGATGAATCTAGTAAACATATTCACCAAAACATTATATATATATATGATTAGACGTTTCTTATATCTTACTTCTAGTAGACTAGATATTATGTTTTGGGCTTTCTTCTATGTATGACTTCAGTCAAATCCAAATGACTATAATTTGATAGCTGTCAAAATAATTTTACGATATTTCAAAGGAACTATTTATTTTTCTCTTCTAAATCTAATAACTTATGGTTTTTATTTATTCTCATATTTCTATGAATATTTTTGAATCTTTATATTAGATGGAAAGAGTAGCTTATGAACCTTTCACTTATTACTATAATCCTAGATTTCATGTTCAAGTAAGATGAAACCTTCAGTAGCACTGTCAGTTTCTAAGGCTGAATATATATATATATATATATTTTCATGTATTTTTCATCCACTAGTGTTATATATTTTACATGGTATTTTATAATTTGGAATTAATTTTAATCATGTTAATCTTTTATGTGATAATACCAGTACTATATATTTCTAAAAAATGGTAATCCATTCTTGAAATAAGAATATTGATATAGAACATCATTTTCTAAAATATCATGTCCAAAATAGGCTGTATATCTATAGAATTTATTAATATTGATTATTAGATAACTGATATTTTTATTAATCCCTTTCTCATTGCTCTTTTATAGTTTATTAAGGGAGTTTTGTTTTGTTTAATTTTAAATAAATATTATCCTTTTTGTAAATTTTTCTTAGTTGATAATTTTTTTTACTTCATTTTATTTTAAATTTTTTATTTGTAGTTAGTTAGTAAATATTTATTTATCATTTTTTTTATTTAAATTTTATTGAATATTTTATTTTTTGGATAAATTTTTTTATTTTTAAAATTATTAATCATTACGCAAAAAATGTAACTCAAGAAACTGTATTTTCACCCCAAGACGCTCAGAAATATCATCTCTCTCTCTCTCCTACCCTAAGAATCTCATCTCTTAATACTTTTTATCTTTCAATATATCACTTACTTGAACCCTAACTATTTAAATCATAAACCATTAAATAATCTATGAAATAGAAAATATGAAGATGCAAAATAAAGATGGTCCCAATAGTTGAAATAGGGAAAACGTTTCAAGCTCTTACCATCATGTGCTAAAAATAAAAATGGTTTTTGAAGGAATTTTTGAAAATAATATCTATATAATAAAAGATATAATTTTTCAGGTTTTTAATTTTTTAATGTAGAAAAATCAGAATATATTTTTAAAATAGTTATCACGGATTTGCTTAAAAATTATCATTTTAGTTTTAGTGGAAATGATGATGTCGTTTCATTAAAAAATTTGAACTAATTGCTTATAATGTGATTAAAATTGCTGAACTTTTTTTTCATTATTTTGAGTGGAAAGGAACTGAATAATTTCTTTTAGTAAAATAAGGAATTATTATGTGGAAACATCTACCAATATTATTGATAATAACTTTTTTTTAGTGGGAAATGTTTTGGAAAATCTTAGCAACCAGATCCTCAGAGTAATGCAGTACTTGGGGAGATGTTTTCATTCTTTGGTGAATGTTTAAATTTTTAGAGCATTTAGTTGGTAGAAGTAAGGGAACCCTTGGTATGGAAGATGAAGTTACCCACAAATTCCAGAAATGAACCATGTTTTTATGATCATGCTAATAATTTTACTGCCAATATGTTTTCAATATTTGATTTTTTAAAGGATTAAGTAGTTATATTTTAATAAGAAAATGAAAGTTCTAATAACTATTTAAAGAAGATAAGAAATATTTCTATTTATAAGGTTGTTTATAATTCTTCAAAATCAATTTGAGATTTTAAAAGAGAATTTAACTTCTATAAGTGATTTTGATCCATTAAAATGAGATAAAATGGATCAATTTTTTATTTTTAATGGTGTTTTGATGTCTAGATTATATTTTTATGATATGGAAAAATTTCTTGGTGTCTCATTTTGAAACATTGAAAGATACTAGTTAAAGTTAAAAAAATATATTATACCTCTATAACTACATTTTTTTGAGATATTTTTTAAAGTATAGAAATTTTATGTAAAAATATGAGTACCTTGGGTTTAAAAGTTCAAAATATACGATGTGATATGGTACCATTCATCCAATGGCCCGAAGGCCTCCATTTTTTATTTATTTTGATAATCCACCTTTTGAGGGGTGAGGTGGAACCCTTACAAGGCCCGTAGGTGTAAGTATTACATGGACCATAGGCCTTAGAGGAATTCATTGCCTGTAGTCTTCAAAAATTACATACAACCCAGACTAAATACTTGGAACTGCTCCTCCCCAGCATCTTCATCGTGAAATCAACTCTCCACCTTTGCATGGTTGTTCGTACAGGCTTTCCTATGCATGCACCAGCTTGTCCAAATGGCAGGTGCCATACCCTCTCATTCTTTCAATCCATTTATCTTATGAACTGGTGAAACCTCATTTCTCATCATGCTTCTGAAGCTTGTTCATTGTAGGTTTTCTAGTTTGCATATAAACTTAAGGTGGTTTGAAGTCCTTATGGTGCCCCGAAGTCCTTACTGACCCGAAGGCCTGGGAGGATCAAAGGCCTGGGTGGCCCAAAGGCCTTAAAGGAATCAGTGAACAAATTATCTTCTATATAATCTGGTATAAGAGATATACTCAACAATCTTGGGAGTATTATGGATTAGTTTCATCAGTCTTCTATGATAGTCCAAAATTTTCTAAAAGTAAATTTGGATGAAAATTTAATTTTCAATCAGGATTATTGACTTGTTCTTAGGGAGTGGGAAAATCCTTTAAATCATAATTCCTTGGATTTTATACTAATGCTTAAGGAAGTTCATAAAAATAATTAAGGTTCTCTAACCTCTGCCTCATATCCAAAGGAATCTGAACCTTCTATCATTCCGGACTCTACCCCCTAAAATAACATTCTTTATTCAGTTGAAATTATTAGGGTAATCTGAAATTATTTATAAAATTGAAGTTATTTTACCATTTTTTGTTAACTTTTTTATCGTTTACTTTAATCATTTCTATTTTAGAATACACAAAACTTTGGATTACATAAACATCACTTATAGTTTTTTGTGAAATTAATCGTTTTTTACTCAATTCCATACTTTCTTTTTTATCTCAAAAAAGTTGTAGAAATGTAGAATGGCAGAAAATTTACCACTTTTCTTAAATATATTGATCTATTTTTATATTTCTTTAGTAATTTTTTTTGAAAATTACAAACAAGAACGTTATTTTATTTTTATATGTTTTTATCATTAATAAGGTGTAATGTTTTGGGAATATAAATGTTTATCCTACAATTTTTTCAATGATTTTGATTCTCACAAAAAACCACTTTTTTATAATATATATTCTTTGAGTGGATTTCAGGAATATAGTTTTAATTTATTACTTTATTTTACTTTCCTATATTAATGGATGTTTTTGTATGGTTTTGGTCTCTATATTTGGAAGTAATATTTTTTTTTCTGAGTATTTTGGTAATTTAAATGGAGTTTAGAATCATTATTCAATAAGAGTAGTTAAACCTGACAATAGTGTCCAACCCCACATATGGAAATCCATATTTGAGTTGAACATTATGTTTTAAAGAAACACTTTTTTTAAGAAATCTCACATTCGGGTACCAAAAAATTGAAATATACCTAGCATAATTAACCTCACATTGGTGATATACCTCACATTAAGAACCAAACATTGGTATTGAACATAATATTCTGGAACTCCACTTTTTATTCATCCATACCCTAGAAAATGTAATTTTGGAACCAAACTCATGTCGAATAAACCTCACGTTTATCTTGTCATATATGGGATTTGAAATTTGAATTATTCTAAGATTTCTAGTATGATTTTTTGGTGTAAATATCTTGGTAAAATGATTCAATTACCGATTTAGAATACTTATAAAAAATTTAATTATTTTGCTTTCTAAGGGAAGTTTTGATTTTCTATCCCTTTTAAATTTCAAATTTAAATGTGATTGAACATTCTAAAATTGTGATTTTTCAGGAAAAATATTAAGATCTATTTGACCAAAATTTATTTGGGATTCTTATTTTTTTTATTTTATCACTTGATACATATACATGAAATAGTGCTCAATTTTATAAATCTCTTTCTCACAAAACATCATCAAAATATTCAAAATTCTAGAAAATAATTTTTCTATCTATTACTGAATTTTATTAATACAAAAATTTCAATTAATAATTTTATTCTTTAATGAATAAAGCCTACTACTATAAAAATATGAAATATATTTAATACAATTTTTTAATGAATTTTGGACTATAAATTAGATATATTAATATTTTATTAGCTGATGTTGTTTTGTTGTTTTAGTGCTAAAATGTTTTAATTAGTTGTTGAAACTTTATATTTGTATTCTCTAAAAAAATAATTCAAAATTTCTTCTTCATTACTACACATTAGAGATATTTATTTTCCTCTAAAGATATATACATCTATTAACTATGGAATTCACACCAGAATTATTTTATAGATATCTTCTCTAACCAAATCTATTCTTTTCATTGTTTTTATACACTTGTGTGTGAATAGTTTCAAGGACTACTATTACTCCTTAAATTCATTAAAAAATCTATTGTAGTAAGTTAATGTTAGTTACACTCAAGTTTCATGATCCATTGGTAAAATATCTTCTAGTAAAAATCATTATTATCATGGAAAGAGTATTAGTAGAGTGGATTAGTAGATTTTGGTTCCACGAATCACTATAATTTTTCCCTTTTCTTCAATTTTATGGTATAGAAGGTTTTTAAATAAAATTGTATAGATTATATTTAAATGTTAAAGAGGGATTGATTTTAAAGTTTTAAAGTGTTTTAAATAGGCACAATCCACCCCTCCCAACTGTATTCGTCATCTTTTAAGGACAACATATTATTCTTTTAATGTGATTAATTTATCCAAAATACATAAATTATAAAAATATTTTCTTTAAAACCAATTATATTTTCATTTGTGAATAAAAATAATTTATTTTACTAATTATTTTCCATTTAATTATCCTGTAATATATTTCTTTTTTATTAAAATAAATAATCATTCCCTTTGATTTAGGGTTGTTCTAATCACTAACTATAGAACATGTGGAATTTTTTTATAAAGATAAATATGTATTACAATCAAAGGGTGTTATATTCTACCCCCTTATAAAAATTTTTCCATTGAAGTTTCATTACTATGATGAAAAAAATGAGGATACAATTTCTTTATTAAATATTCAAGTTCCAATATTTCTTCCTCAAACTTATGATTCCTCCAGAGAACCATAAACAAGTGATGTTGGAGTTGGTGTTTGTAATAACCCGAGTAGAACCACTAGGTCCAAGATGGAATACCAAATGATCTGATGTGTGAATCTATGTATGAAAGATTTTTTTGACTATTAGTGAGGGTCCCAAGTGGAATTATGGGGAGACTATACCCTCCGTCAGAGTGAAAACGTTAAATAAATAAACAAAGTATAATAATAAACATAATCAAAGTATGTGTTGAAATTGAACTAAACATGGAATATAAGGAAATGGATCCCAATGTGGAATTCCCTTCTAGTGTAAAAGTAGTAGATAAAATAAATAAATAAAAAACCGGTCCTCTGAAGTCTATCCTAGAATTTTACTAGCTTCATGATCCTCTAGTATTCCATCCACCATGAGGGTCTTTATATTTTTTGTATCCCTCATGAAATCTAAAGACACAACTAGATTCCCAAGTAGGTTGGGAGTACAAGGCTCAATGTGACACCACAATTTCACCCTTAACCATGTTTACTGAAATATACAAGTGAATTCCATAAAAATTGTAAAATCATAGAAATAAAAAATATACAATTAAAAACCAAGTGGTTATGCACTAACCAAGATACCATAAACGCCAGTTGTACCTTCATCAGTTCCATTATGGAAAGATAGATCATAATTTTGGTTATGAGAAACCAAGCTAGACATAGAGATATTGAATCGGTCACTCAGGGTCCTCATGGAATCATGCGTACATGCAACTCAGAATTATTAAGGACTCAAGCACAACATGCTAATCGGAATAATACAAGGAATCAATCATACAACTCGTTAGTTCACTAAGAATCTAATAAAGTGATTCTTTTCATAACACTAGGGATAAAGTTTCATACTCATCAGTTCACTAGGCATCAAATAACATGTTACTTGACATAATAGAAGGCATCGATTTTGCTACTCGGTGATTCACCCGGCATCAAGTAACAATGTACTTGGAATATGGGAATCGAGAGAATCCTAAACACGGAAATTCTATGTCATCATAATATCTCCACCTTATTTTTAGGTCTATCATCGCAATTTCCACATGTCATGTGAACACTCCCAATAATGGATGAACAAATCAGGATAGTCCACATGTGATCATAATCGAACATGGAATAATAATAAAAAGAGATAAAATCATGACAATAACATAAAAAAGGGACACACAACTACACAAACACCAATATATGATCATAGTCAAGAATGGTCAACATATTATGCTATCACATTAAGGAAAGAGTGTACATATAAACAAATCATGAAAAATATCATGTGTTACACCTGCTACACATGTGATCAAAATCAAGAATGATCTATCAGGATATCTAATAATACTTGTGGCATAAATCAACAAACACTCTCTCATTGATCTTGGTCTCACGTATCATAACAACACACATCAAGGTTTCCAATGTGAACCTTGGAACCTTGTCAATTTATTAAGTATTGTTCATTAAATTAATTAATAGTCAACCTCATTGATTAATTAATTATTATAATTATTCATGACACAACATGAACTAATGGTCATTCTCCCAAAGTAGAAAACCTCATATATCATGCTAATAAACCTGCATAAAAACCAAAACCGAGAGAATATGAAACCACCTTCACACACCCACATGCAATAATAATCAAGCACAATTATCAATTATGTATAAAAATATATTATAATCGAAATAATTGTGTAAATGAGATCCCAAACAGGTAAATAACTTATTATATAATGAAAAATGATGATTTGATGACGATAGTTGACATCTGGGTTCAATTTCACCACTAAATCCTCACCTCCTTAAAAAAACATAGGATTAAATTTGTGCTCATCGAGATGAAACCAACAACACTAAAGAAACATTAACCCAATCAATATCATAGAAGATATAAAAGGTAAAAGTTTTATATATACTTGGTGCTTGGGGGTATAATTATATCAAATACCCACACACCACATACACACAGGACAAAAGGTTAGGTCATGACCCCCCAAAGAATAAACCACCAAACCACCTACTTTATTACATCATATATATCTGGCCTGAATGCCCAGTGGATATGTATCCCATTACATGGTGCCTTGCCTACTATAGCATCTACCTCTTCTATAGTGCCTTCCTCTGCTATAGCTATAGTGCCCACCACTACTACATTGTCTCCGCTACTATAGTACTGCTATAGTAACATGTACCCAATGGGTTTTGAACCCCCATGTTTCATTTAGGATTACAGGGTGTTTACCACTAAGCCAAACCCCAACTATAAGGTAAAAGTTTGATGATAATAGTAATAAAATAAAATAAATATATATATGGGAAAGGGAGTGATATTGAGGGGGGGGCATGAGAATACCTCCTTCATGCCTAGAGCATCTCCGATTCCACTATATATTTATTTCATTTCATTTTATTAATTGTTTCATTTATTACTCGTTCAAATTAGAGTTATTTTCCCTCCACTTTCCTCTTAATACATGTTATACGCCACCGATACTACATTCAAAACATTTTTTTTTATTATTTAAAAACATCTTTAAAATACACATTTATTGATTTAATAAATTTATATTAAAAGGGTATCAATATGTGTACTTATATACCATACTCACAAACACACACACACACACATATACTCACATATATATATAAACTAAAAATACACATTTTATATAATATATACACACATCCATATATACAACCACTCATGTATATATATATTTATATTTATACCATATATATACATATATACTGCTTAATTGTCTAGAAACCAATAATATTATTTCCTAATTTGATAATAAAATAATAACAACAATAATAATAATAATAATTATTATTATTATTATTTTTATTATTCAGAATATAATTTCATTTCGATAATTAATATCTGAAAAAAACATCTATTAAATTTTTATAATAGTTAAAAAATTTATATTAACCACACATTTTTATTTATTTATCATCGGGTAATAATATCATTATTTTTACCTAACCTCCTACTAAAAATTCACTCATGGTGAAATTTCACTGATCAATTAAGTGAAATTAATTAAACATGTAATTTATTTTTTCTATGACACAAATAATAATAATAATAATAATAATAATAATGTAATTATTATTACCTTTACGTGCGATGTAAACAAACACATGACATGAAAAATGCTTATGTCATGCATAGTGTAAAACACACATTCTGAACCTAATGGTGGTCTTGTATGTCTCATATGAGACACCATTTGAAAGATATTTTATTTTATAGGAACAATTACAAGTGTGTAATATAATATATTTAATATTTTATTCTATTTATGATGAGAATCTACGAGCCATGTATTCTAAATCTAACTCACTTCCTAAATTCAAAAATATTCCCTAGAATATTCCAATGTTTTCACTGAGCCATTACCCTTGAATGAATCCTTTAAATTATTTATTATGTATTTTTTATTTAAAAATTACATTTTTTACATAAAAAAAGTCACAAATGATTAAAAAATAGTGTTTTATTATCATTAAAATTTTATGAATGATACAATTCTCCCCCAATATTGACTTGCCATCCCTGGAAAGTATACCTAGCAGTCTCACTTGAATAACTTCATACTCTATGTTTTAACATTAGACTCTCTTTCACACATATATATAACAGGAGGAACATTAGGAACATATCTAGATTATATCCATTCTAAGGGATCACACAAGGTTCCCCTATGATTCAACCCTTCACTCAAGGAATCACCCTCCTAGAACTAGCCACAGTCTCTATTCCTACATGTTAGTCACATTCATCATATATATATACTAATACAACAACATGAATATTTAAATTAATAAATTCCAAAAAATATATGTCGCAACAACTTTACATATCACATAATATAAAAACTATCACGAATAGATAACACAAATACAAGCATTTAATTAAAGAATAACTATACCGAAGATCAACAGGTATATATATGACACGTGATACTATGTGTAAATTCATGATTTTTGAGAACACCTGAAACCTCTAAGTCACATATCAACATCATGTGCATCACCCAATGTGATTTTAATCAATGGTAATATGAAAATATAAATTTATACAATTTATAGAAAACTCGGAGGTCCACTGTACAGTGTTAGCCATGCACTTTCATAGTTCCACTACTCAAGTCAAAATCATCTTGTTACCTGTCTTTCATGTCCCATCAAACATAAAATACAAGAATATGTTAGTGAATACTAATTCTCTTATACAGTTTTATAACATCCCAAACCAAACCATTGAGTCCATGTTAAAATGTCCCATGACCTCATGCGCTCTTACCCATATTCAAGAGGTTGTAGACTAGTAGTAAGGGTCTCCAGAGGAACTATGGGGAGACTATACCCTCCATTATAATGCATTGGAGAAATAAATATCATAATAATAAATATAAACTATATAATAAACCTAATCATAGTACAAGCATAAATTGAACATAACATGGCATTAAAATAAATGGATCCCAATATGGTAAGTATGTCCAGTGTACAGAGTAGCACATAAAACAAATAAAGAAATAAAAGTTCCTATTATGTTTGTCCAAGTATGATACTAGATTTGTGCTCCTATGCTCATGCATCCACCATGGGTCCCTTTACCTTCACATGATCCCTCATTAAATCAATAGGATCACCGAAATTCATGATTAGGGTTTGAGTACAAGACTTGGTAGGACACCGCCAATGCACCCTTAACCAAGTGTGGTAAATTATACAAGTGAATTACATAATTATAATAAATATGTAACAAGAAAATAAACATAAAATTTAAATCTGAGCATTAATGATCTAACCAAGCCACTATGAACCCCAACTATACTTACTTAAGATCCATGTGTGAAGTATAAATCATAACGGATGTCAGGATTAACCAAGATAGCCATAGGGATAGAGAATTAGTCACTTGGGATCCCTAGAGAATCATGCATACATGCACCTCAATATTCATCTAGCCTCAATTACATTATGCTACATAGTATAAATTTAGGAATAAAGTGTTTTACTTCAAATTTCACTTAGAATCAAATAACATGATACTCAAAAAAACACTAGGCCTCAACCATGATACTCATAAGTTCATTGGGCATTGAAAAACATGATACTCAGCATAATATCAAGAAAAAAGTGCACTAATTGGAAGTTCACTGGGAGTTGAGTAACAATGAACTTGGAATCCAGGAATCACATATATCCTCAACATGGAATTTCTATGTAATTTTCATATATCCACCTTTTCCTCAACTCCATCATCATAATCATTGCGTTTCATGCACTCACTCCCTCTAATAGATAAACCTGTTATAACGCTCCACCTATTCTGAGCACCAAGAACGATTCCTCTGAAGGTAGGGATACATACAACAAGGTCATGAAAACAAGGAAATAATATTATGGCATAACATATTGGTTATTAGTAGCAATAAACAAACACAAATTATCAGCATAGTACATTTAATAACAAAATAATCATTTATAGTCATGGAAATAAAATCATAAAGGGAATCACAACTACACATGCACCAACATGTGGTCACCATCAGGAATTTCCAAAAAGTTATGATAATAAAGGTACCACGTCAGAGAAATATTTAACATATAAATATATCTTGATAAACATCACGAGTTACAATAGCAAAACATTTGATCAAAATAAAACCCGGTCTATCAGGATTTCTATGCATACTCATGTAAAAAATCAACACACATGGACTCATGTATCTAGGTCTCTAGTAGAACAACAATACACCTTAAGATTTCAATTTAGTCTAACGAACTCATATTAGATCAAGTCTCATCCATCAGTGAGTAGACAATAATCCAGCACACATGGTCCAACATGGCCCTTGGCACCTAGTGAATTTATTAAGCATCATTCATTTAACCAATTAAGACTTAATCATCATTAATTAATTAAGAATTATTATTATTCATTACACCACATGAACTAATGGTGATTCACCCAAAGTGGTGTACCTTATATCTCATACTAATAAATATGCATAAAAACCAAAGGTTAGAGAAAATGACACCACTTACACACACCCATATGTGATCATAATTCAGAACGATTATCAATTATGTCTAAATGTAAATTATAAAACGGAAAATTTTTTAAAATAGAACCCAAAAAGATAAGAAAATTCCTAATTTACATGCATTGAATATTTGACAATATGATTTAATGTCCGCATTCAATTTCACTACTAAATTTTTGTACCTTTAGAAAACAATTCAGAATTGAATTTTTACTCATCTAGGAGAACCCAACGACACATAACATTTATCAATCTGATCAATATCATAGAAGATATTAAAGGTATAAATTTGGTGATAATATATATATATATATATAAGATATAGCGAGGAATATTGAGAGATAGGGTGTGAGAATAACTCCTCCTTGCATAGAGCCTACCCAATTACCCATTATATATTTTTTTCGTTTCATTTATTCCTTATTTAGTTTATCATTGTTTCCCTCTTCCTTTTTTAAGTCATTTTATGAACCACCCATTTTACATTCCATGTATTTTTCTATTTATTTTAAAACCACACTAAAATAAAAATGTAATCATTTATCTAATTTGTATTAAAAAGGTTGCCCATAAGTGTGCATATACACCTCATATATATACCCCCCACATATATATATACTCATAAATACATACATATATATATATATATATGAAAGAACATATAAATATGTATATACACCCATGCATGTATATATATATTTATAATATATATATATATACTATTTAATTTTCCAAACACAAATAATATTATTTTACAGTTTAATAATAATGATATTAATAATTATTATTACTATTTTTAAATATCTCACATAATTTCCACCACTAATATTTTAAACACTACTTGTATTAAATGCACATAATAGTTAATAAATTAATATTAATCACACATTTTCATTTATTTAGAACTAGGAAATAATATCACCATTATTATATAACCTCCCAAAAAATATTCACTCATGGTGAGAAATAACTCATCAATTAAGTGAAATTAATTAAACACATAATTTTCATTTTTTACCACCCAAACAATAATTATAATATTATTTTTATTTTTATTATCCTTATGTACGATGTAACCAAACTCCTAATGTGCACAAATATTATATCGTGCCAAGGGTAAAATCAACTTTACAAACCTAATGGTCATGTCATATTTCTCATATGAGACACCATTTGAGATATATTTATTTTTTTTGGAAAAAATCCCACATGTGTAACATAATATATTTAATATTCTTATGTCATCTACACTGAGGAACTATGGGCCTTAGAATATCAAACAAACTCCGCACCTGACACTGAAAATAATCCATAGAATATTAAAAAGTATTAAATTTTTTTTTACCTTTTTATAAATCCTTTAAATTATTTATTAAGTTATTTTTATTTCAAAAATAAATTATCCACATAAAAAAATCAAATGTTATTAAAAAAGTGGTTTTTGTTGCCCTTAAAATTTGAGGCTATTACAGTGACCTAGAACCAACATTTATGTACATTATGATTACCTATATTCATGGTTGTTAAATATTAATAAAATAACATATCACATCATGATTTTTCTTCTACATAACATTGTATGTGAAAACATTTAAGGGTACATCTCACACAGAAAGGCCATAAAAGGTCCCTATTATTGTAAGAACCTATATTTTTCATGATAGTATTCTTTAAAATATTTTATACATTGGATGAAATAATTTTATTGGACACAAATAATATATGTTATTAATTATTGAGACCAATAGGTATTTGAGATACATTCTCATAGCATATTCGCTAAGTAATTTTAAAAGGATGAGATTATGAAAACATAACCCACTAGTAGGAAAACTATATTTTTGTGTGTGATAAACCCAACCCTAGTAGTCTAGAGTCAGAGATTTACTTTATTACATTATAATAAGATATCAGAAATCATATAAAAAAGGACTGAATATTTTATTAGTCTTGGTAAACTACATACATACATGAAACCAGTTTTCCATTCGGAAAATAAAATGAAGCATGATACATAAAAAAATAAACTTCTCTTAATCATTGAAATTCATTCTAAGAATTTATCTTCGTATATTAGGGAATGGAAAAATAATAAGGTAGATCTAAAATTCTCAGTAAGGATCAAGTAAAGTATAAGAAATCATGAATCAATAATAATAATAAACATGGAAGGGTAAATAACTAAGAACACATGTCATTTATCAATATCATTAGTATAATGTGGCTGGAATAAAATATGATAAAATAATTCCATATAAATTATCACATGAGCATGTAACTTGACTATGCATATACTAAATAAATTATTAATCATAAGGAATAAAAATTGTAATGTAATGATTTTTTTGACATCTAAACTATCAAGATCTATCCTCAAGATAATTTTTGAATCTAGGTAGAAGCCTATCAAATTTGGCCTTCTGATTTATATCATGGGACTACAGATGCATTGAGGGGATAATATTAACTAGTCCCATACCAATTCCTTTAATTTAAAAATAATTAATTATATATAAAATTATAAATTTAACTCAATTTTTTTTTCTAATCATCAAATATCAATATTCACTGAAGGATATGAATTTAATAATATTTTCCCGGTTATTCAGATAACTTTCTATGAAAACACCACATGTGAAAATGGTATATTGTAGGGGAAATAATAAAATGAATAAATTGTGTTTATATAATGTAAATCCTTATAAAAACAATTTTAAATGAAAAATCAGAAAATAAATTATCTTTTCACACATAATATTAACATAATATAATCAATGAAGTATAATTTTAATCCAATGTTGGAAAATAGAGTAAATAAACCCCTTTCTACTTTTTAATCAGTTGAATTGTATACCGTATACAAGTAATAATTATAAAATGAAACATTAAATACCATGAAACTACTTATATTCATGATATTATATACTAAATATAAGTCTATATACACCACACATAAGAAATAAGTGGTGAATAAGGCATGGATCTCATAGATGTTAAAGTGAGACAAGAAACCCTTGACTTTCACTTATTTTTTGTTGAACATTCGTAAAAATATTGTATAATGGTTTAAATATTGTTATTAATTTATACCATAATATTAATTATATCATATATTATCCTTTTATATCATCTTATCATCCATTTAATAATAATATTTCATTATTACCCTTGTTTTATGTGTTGACTCCTTTATTTTCCTATGCATATTCTATTGAGTAAGTCCTAGTTCTTTGGAGTAGGATATAGTTTCATCATACAAAGAATTATATTATGGTCATAGATATAATATTTATTCATTATATAAATTTTTATAATAATTATTAATTGGTGAACATGGGAAATGAATTGCATTGCATCGTGGAAATAGTTGACAGTATGTATGAATGAAAGACGATATCATTCACTTAATAGTGAAAGGGTAAGTAATAGGGTGGTATATTAATTTTTACACAATCAATATCATGTAATTATTATCATATATATCAATTACATCAATCATTATACCCATACTAGTAAAGTGTTGATGAAAAAAAATTACACCGCATTGTGGAGACAGTAAGCTATACGTACGCACATGCGGTGAATTCTTTTTTTGTAGGATGGGTAAAAGGTAGAACATGGATGTACCAAAATCATAATAAAATATAATAATATATATTGTATTACATTTACAACTTTATCATGGAAACAACACATGAAGATGAAGTAGAAGAAGATATAAACTTGAATGAGTTGGTAAAAAATGATTACCTATTCTTCAGCTGACTTCCTTTATATCTTTTCTTAAAGAATATAGGGTTGGTCTTTTTGAAAAAATAGGATCTACAGAACTTGGATAATAATTTATATAAGATATATTTGAATGGTTTTAATGATCTAGAAGGCTCAATGTGGTGTCAATAAGTGAGGGTGGAGGTTCCCCTTTAAAATAGTTGTGAGGGACAAATTCAAAAATCCTCAAAATCTTAAAATAAAATAAGGCTATTCTGAACACAAAGACATAAAAATGGCCTATAAATAAAAAGGGTATAACATTTTTGGAAATACATTATCCCATTTGGACTTATTTAATATTTTATTATTTTTAAATAATTTAATAAAATATTAATTCAAAAAAATATAATTATTGTCAAATTAGGTACTATTCATTTAATCTGACTTGAAATACATCAAGAAAAAGTTTAAACATGAATATAATACTTTAAAAAGTCTTTAATATGTCAAAAAGATTTATAAAATTCGTATCACACTTTGAAACACTCAAATTATATGAAAATTAATATTTTTAAAATCATTTATTTTATTTTTATATTTATTAAATAAACATTATCTTAGTATTTCATAAGAATTAATGGTTATTATTTAATCTAATAAATTTTTAAAAAATTAAATAAAAAGATAATTTATTTAAGATAAAGATAGAAATTTATGTTCATTAATATTTTGATTTTTCCCTATTTGGGCACATAAAATATATTAAATACAAAGAGTGATATTTTGAAACTATCATTGATATAAAAAATATATAAATTATTTTCTTGGAAAAGTGTTCATTAAAAAACTAATATTAAATATTCAGGTTGTAAGGGTTGAATAATTTTCTTCCAATAATTTTTTGACACATTTAGGTTATGGTTTTACCCTTATATTTTGACTTTAACTCTTATTTAATCTTTTTAACTCTTACCATGACAACATTGATTTTTACTCATTAAGGGTAATTAAGTTACTATAAAAATGACTAACATCCCATAAATGGATAATTTATGATATTTTAAACTATATAACAATAATTTTGATGAATTTCATATTTTTTATAATTTAATATAATTTAATAAAATATTATTTATTTTAAAATATCATTACTTTCAAATTTGATACTATTCACTGCTTTGACTTTTAAAAATATCAATACAACAAGACATATGTGAAAAAGCTGTTTTAATACATCCATATAATATAAATTTAATCTATGAAATTTTTTATGACATTAATTATATGAAACTATATTGATTTTATTAATTTTAATACCATTTATTTGATATTTACACTAATAAAATAAATTTTCCAAAAATCATTGTGTAATTATTTAAGGTACTAATTTTTTCACTAATTTTTTTTAAAATATTTTATATATAAAAATATTTTATATATCAATATAATATTTATATTCTAATATATTCTCTGGATAACCCCTTATTAAAAATATTATACTTGTAAAAAACATTAGTGTGATAAGTTTGACTTTTCATTAAATGAAATACTATAAGGGGATTAATGCAATCCAGGATTCTCAAAGAGGTCATAACTTTTTTACTAAATATTATTATGGTCTATAATTACTAATAAAATAAAATTATTACAATTTTAAGGATAATTTTTAATCCTTTTCATAATTATTTTTACCCTTAATTACCAGATTTACCTTTAACGGTGGTAATAAAAATTTCTAAGTTTACTATTCATATTTTCTAAAATTAAAATGGACCTATTTAAATAATTTGGACCTTATGATTGAAAAAATGTAATCCATTTTTTAAAATTATAAAAACTTAATTGGATAAAATTAATTTATAATTAATTCTTTAGACGGTGTGAGATAGTGTGTATTTAAAGTGAAAATGTACTTTTTATATCTAAATTCAATATAAAAATGATTATAATGACCTATATTAGATTAAAATATGTATAATTTATCTAATTTTTCTTTAATAAAAATTTATAATATTATTTAACATTATAAATTATTTATATGAAAATTCATTTTTCAATTAAAATGCAGTATTTTTCTCTGTTCATAAAAATATGAAACTTATTAGGAAAATGAAAAAATTAACCGTAAGATAATTTTGAAATTCCAATATCCAAAATTAGTTTTACTTTCTAAAAGAATTTTTTAAATGTCTAAAAATTTAATTTTAAAATTATTATTCCATTAAAAGGTGACAAAACTAACTTTAGAAAAACATAACTTTTTATGCATAAAATTGGATTTCTTATTATCTTATTCATCTAAGATATATTTTATGAATTTGAAAAAAAATATGGAATATATAACACATAAATTTTATTAATATCATTCAGTAATAGTAATTAATTATTACATTAACAATGATTTGGACAATTATATATTTCATAATGTGGTTAATACAATTAATTTCAACCATTTAGCGACTAGGTTATAAAGATCATCTAATAATATTTCATTTTTTATTTAAGATGGGTGTTTTGTTAAATGTTATCTATTTAAGAGATTTAATTTAAAAATATACATACCATAAAATCTTGGAGTGTTACATTCTCCCATATTTCAAAAAATTGTGTCCCTATAACTTGTAATTTCACTTTAAAAATCAAAAGTTGGTACGTGAAATTTCCTTTATAGGAAACCCGCAACATAAATAGGGTTAATAAATATTATTATTAATAAGATTTAAAGTAAAATGTAAAATTCACCAAAAACCTATTCTTTAAAATTAGATAGTACTAGTGAGAATTTCAAATAATGACATAAAAGATAAATTTAACTATCATGTTCTGATGGAGAGTGATAGAAAACATACTCATAAGAAATTTAACCATTATAAAACCACAAATATGTTATCATCTAAAAGGCCATTGATTTCTTAGTAAAAAATTTAAATATATAATATTTTTGTTCTCAAATCATTTTCCTAGAGTTGAGGAATTCTTTCAATCTCTATGAATATAATGAAATATACTTAATTGATATGTTTCTTTTTTATAAGCATTATCTTATCAGTTTTTTGTTCAATAAACAATTTTTAATTTATCTGTTAGATTAGGATTCATCATATTGTGGAGTAATACAATAATCTCTAAAACCTCAAACATAGTTCCAATTAAAACATTTCATAAATAGTTAACCTTATGACCCTTATAAATATTATGATCCAAAACATTAAAATCAATTTCAAGGTATTAAGTAGTATGAAATTTACTTTATCCATATGAATCATCTCTTTATCAAAAAATCATTATCTCAACATTGGGAATAAATTAGTGGTTATCATTTCCTCAACCAATTGTTTTCTAAAAAGTTTTACTTTCTACCAAATCACTTTTTTTGGTACCATTAAACGTATACGCTAAAATTCTTAAAAATTAGTACTACATTATAATGCATATACATTTTATATCCCCAATGATGGGAATATCATCAATAAAATATTTTTAAAAAATATATTTTTTAGATCCAAATACACTAGCATATTAATCACTCAACATCAGTTGCATCCATATCATAAGTTTCACCTTGATCCCATATCCTCTTCTTAGGTATATTCACTTGAGGCTTGGGGATTTTATTTGCATAGTTCCCCATTTCACTGTTGTTGAAACACTGAATAACAATATTTTATTTCTTCCCTTTTCATTTTTTCGTGGTGTCCATTTTCTCTTCATTTATAACAAACTCCCAATCCTTTCAATCATTTCCTAGGGCGAGTCTTTCTATATTTATTACATGTGGGAAAATCCTTCTTTCCCCTCTTCCCTTTATCTATAATTTTATCTAACAACCTCTTATTATCATTCTTCCTCTTTAATCCATAATATATGGAGAATAAATTCTGTTTCTTGATAACATATAAATTTATTTCATTATATGAAGAAACATTTTGAGGGACTATAACCCTTCAAAGATATAGCTTAAACCCTTTAATGAAATGGTAAATATTGAATTATGTTTTATATATGTAATATGTAGAATACATTTCTAACCTTATAAATGTAGCTTCATACACCAAAAAACATTCTTCATCCTTCTACTTTAAATTAAATAAATCTCTCTTCAACTTAGTTTAATGTTCAAGAGGAAAATATTTTTCCAAATAATTACCACTTAAAAGTTTTCCATTACACGAGTTATATTTCCTCCTCCTTCCTAATATTCTGGATCAATGAGAAACATTAATCAGCATCACTATTGAGAAAATACACTACAAGTGTAACCTTTTTCTTTTCAAAACATCATAATTCCAAAAATATTTTATCCAAAGATTTAATTAATTTCTCATATTCAATTAGTTAGTTTTCCTACTAACTAATGGGGGCCTATGTAACATAATGTGATAAATAATAGGATAATCTTGATATGGAATAGGTAACTCTATCTAGTCATGTTTATTTGTCACATAATGATTAAGCTTCCCTAATATAGACATAACTTTCTTAGTTCTAATACTTATTGTATTTTCTTCCTCAGTATGGAAATATCTACATTATCCACAAGTATTTATACCCTTATTCATTAAATGTTATACTTATAAACAGTATTATATACTAGATTAACTCATAAAATTATTAACTTTTTATAATTCTAAATATGAAAAAACTCATAACATAAATTGAAAAGTTTACACATATCTATTTTCATAATCATAACCATGGTTTCTTTGGGATGTTCTTCTATAATTTTACTCAAAGTATATCATAAGGTTATATTCCATAATCTATGTTTTTCTAAATCTAGTTCCCAAGGTTTCTACAAAACATCCTCTGATACAAACTACAATGACCCCAACCCCATTAGATTGAATACAATGCCTTACTTTATTACATTGGCAGAAGATAAAAATAATCTCATCCTGAAGGACTGAATATTTTTGTAGGATTGGTAAAATAGATACATAAATGAAACAAATTTTAAATTGGTAAAATAAAATGAAACATAATACATTAAAAACTAAACCTCTCAACATCCATGAATTTCATTCTAAGAATTCATATTCATATCCTGGGGAAAGGAAACATAATAAGGGTGCGCTCAAATGCTCATTAAGGGTAATTAATAGTGGAAGCTATCATTAATTAATAACCATCCTCATAATTTCAGTTTAAAAAACTTATAACACATGTCATTAATCAATAACATGATCATAATATGGTAGGAATAAAAGATGATCAAATAATTCAATATAATTAATCACACGAGCATAAAACATGAACATGAATATTCTAACTAAAAAATTAAACACATGGAATAAAAAACTATGTAATGGATAATTTCATACATATAAAATATCATCGTATATCCTAAAGATAGTTTCTATAAAGATATATCCTCAATAAAGTTCATATCTCTCGGTAAAAACCTACATGATTTGGTCATCCAATTCCTCTCATGAGACTACCAATGTATTGAGGGGACTAAATTAACTAGTCCACAACCCATGCCATTTATTTCAAAATAATTTATCATATATATACTAATATATTTAATTTACAAAAAAATTTCCTCATCATCAAATATTTTTATTTAGTAAAATATATGAATTTAATATATTTTCCCCAATTATTCATATAACTTTCTATGTAAACACCATATGTAAAAATGGTATACGATAGGGGAAAAAATAAAATGAAAAATTTATTTGTATCAAATTTAAATCTGCATAAAGATAGGTGGAAATAAAATATTATATATTCATATAGCATTTCAAATATAATATTATCATGACATATTCGATGAAGTATAAGTTTTACCCAATGATTAAAATTTGAGTTAAATATAACCTGGAACTTTATAATCATTCGAATTATTTTCAACATAAAATTAATAATTATAAAATTAAACATTTAATACCATTAATATAATGATATTAGGGATATTATATAACAAATGGAATTATATATACACCACACACAATAAATAATTGGTAAATAAGGCATGTATCTCGTGGAAGTAAAAGTGAGACTAGAAACACTTACCTTTCACTTATTTTTAGTCAAAAATTATTTAAATTCCTATATAATTATTTAAATAATGTTATTAATTTATACTATTATATTTATTATATCATATCTGATCCTATTATATCATATTATCACCTATTTATTAGTAATATTTCATTATTACTATTGTTTTGGGTGCTAACTACTTCATTTTCCTAGGCATGTTTTATCATGTAAGTCCTAGTTTTTTTGAATATGATGTAGTTTAATCATATACAGAATTATATTAAGGTCATTTATATTATATTTATTCATTATATGAATTTTTATAATCATTATTTAATGGTGAACAATTGATATCGAATCGCATCACGTCGTGGAGACAGTAGGTCGTACGTACACAAGAGCGATGGTATCATTACTTTATTGGTGAAAGGGTGAGAAATTAAAAGGTATAATAATTTTTAAAAAATAAATATATTGGAATAATTATCATATATATCAATTTTCTACATCATTATATCCATCCAAGTAATGTGGTGATAAAAAAAATTACACCACAACGTGGAGACAGTAAGTCGTATGTACGAACGTGCGGTGCTTTCATTTTTTGTAAGATAAATAAATGGTGGAATATAGTTTTAAAAAAATCATAATAACATCTCATATTATATATTATACTATATTTATTACTTTATCATGGAAACAACACATGAATATTATGTCTAAGAAAAAATGAACTTGAATGAGTTGGTAAAAGGATTACCTCTTCTTCAGTGTACTTTCTTTAGATCTCTTCTTAAAGGAACTAGGGTTGATCTTTTTAGAAAACCTAGTCCTCTAGGACATGGATAAGGATGATGGGAAGTGGAATATTTAGTTTTTGGTCAATCTAGAAGGCTCAATATGGTGTGAATAGGTGGTAGAGGGGGTGACCTTTTATAATTGAGGTAATGGGCACTTTCATAAATCTACAAAATATTAAAATATAATTAGGCTATTCTAGAGACAAAGACATAAAAATGGCATAAAAATGAATAGGATATTCAATTTTAGTACATATATTGTCCCATTAGGACCTATTTAATATTTTTATAATTTTTATGTAATTTAATAAATATTAATTCAATAAAATATCATTATTGTCAAATTTGATACTATTCATTTAATTTGACTTCAAATACATCAAAAAAGTGTTAATTCTTATATATTTCATAAATAACTATATATTAACCTTATATATATCAATAAAATTCGTTTCAAACTTTTAAACATTCTAATTATATCCATATTAAGAGTTTTAAAATCAATTATTTTATTTTTCTATTTATTAAAGAAATATTGTATTAGAATTTCACAAGAATTTAAGGTAATTATATTGTTTTTAAAAATAAATTATAAATTTATATAGTTAAAATAATTTCATTACTAAAAAATAGATATTTAGTTTCATTCATATCTTGATTATTTCCCTATGTGGACACATAAAAATTATAAAATACTGAGAGAGTGGCATTTAGTAACTATATTTCATTTATATAATATATAAGTTATTTTCATGGAAAAGTTTCCATTAAACAAATAATATTTTATATTAATGTGATAAGTGTAAAATACTCTTAATAACTTTTTTTGACATGTTTAGGTCATGTTTATTCTCTTGTCTTTTGATTTTAACCCACTTTTAATCTCTTTAACTCTTACCATGACAACATGGATTTTTACTCTTTGAGGGACAATATTGTTACTATATAATGTATAACAAACCATAAATGGATAATTTATGTAATTTTAATATTTATGGTAATACTCTGGCTGAATTTAGGGTTTTTAATAATTTAATATTATAGAAACATTAGCCTTTTACATATAACATTACATGATTTTAAGAATTATAATACATCCGAGTACAAGCTAAGGAACGTAAAGTGTGGTTTCTTGGAAGACTAGGTTCATAAAACTGAAAATGTGGGACTAAAAAACACTTCATTATTTATTCGTCATTAATATCTGATAACTTTCTTTGATCCCTTACATATGCTTTGGGTACCCTGAGGATCACATGAACGAAGGGATGTGCTAAAAGCCTATAAGGGAATAAAAATAATAATAAGGCTTTAGCACATGGGTTAGAGATCATGACATAATGATATAAAATGGAATATAGAATCATAACATATAAACATGGGATCATATAAACATCGAATCAAAGAAATATTGAATAAACATAAATCATGAATTTAGCACGAGTCAAGGCTCGTTGCACATAGAGGAGCATGATTCAATGTTAACCACCAAGACCATTTCCCATGGTAGCACAAGCTATGGTTAACAGCCATGACTGTTGAACATAACGTCTCATTAGACTCAATTTTACCCAATTAATTAGAGCTCTATTGGGGAAAACCCATCTTAACATGTTCGTGAATATTCTTGCCACAAAAATTAATACATAATCAACAATACATAAATATAACGGTTACCCAGATTAAGAATTGGGTTTCATAATTAGGACATAATGTATTAAAAATGAACATATCAAAAAAGTTTCCATTATTGAAAGGAATTTGAAAATACATGAACTATTATAGAGAAAAATATGCATAAATCATGATAAGTGATATCAACTTGAAGTAATAACATGCAAACATATATTTTTGGAAATCATTAGAATTAAATCATTTTCAAGAAGTTAAAGGAAAATATCAAAGGTAATTCAAAACATTAAAGGGAATGATTATTTATATAAAACAATATGTGAACCAAGAATGATTTCAAAATAAAAAATTTGGTTTTATAAATACAATGTTGGCTTAAAAACTAATTATATATTGTACATTATGATGGGTAAGAATTTGGAATGTTCCCTTAAAATGGGTTTTCCAATCGAAAAGTATTGAGTAGGGAATCGTTTAAAAACATGTATATCTCCAAAATATAATGAGGAATGGATCTTGAAACATGATTTTGGAGCATATAAATAGTATTTAGAATTTTTACATAAAAATTAAAGACAAATTCATTTGGGTAAAAATAAAGATAGGGCAACCTGAAGGAATAAAGGAGGTTCGGATAGAATCCCTTACGAAATATCATCATGGTATTGGGTGTGCTTTGGAGTGATTATTAAGATAAAAATGGGTTTATAATATTTTATACATCATGATGGAAGTATGGGGTAGGTGAAAAATTATACCCCATCATTAGTAATTACACATAAAATGTCATAACATAGAGGACATTCTTGAATAAGAGTGAGATAGAGATGATCCCTTACCTTAACTTCGATGTTGTTCACTACTTTATATTAATGACCTGCATAATAAAATTAGGTTCAAAAATTAATAATTAAAGAACCTATTATATATTTAATACATTTTTTATAACCTTTTTAAGTTCATCCATGACCTGGTTTATGGGTTAAGTGATTCAATATCATTGTTCGGGTCCGTTTATTTTCAAAGTTTTTATGGTCAGTTTACTTATTTTCATGAATAGAGAATCATGTAAAAAGGGGATGGTTTTACAGAATTGGAGTTATATTTTATTATAGAACATCCATAAGGTCACAATTTATAAATTTAATTTGGTCACATTGAGTGAATTTGAATCATTATATAAAACATTAGTGATAACCTTTTGGTTTTATTGGTGGTTTTTTGTCACTAAGAACTCATTTTTCATTATAATTTAATATCATGTGTACAAAATGATTATTGAAACTTACATGGTATATATTAAATAATAATATTGTTCAAACATAACAAAAATGGTTTCATGACCATAATTGAATATGGTAAAATAAATTTAAAACTCATCGTCCTTGAATGTGTTCAATTAACACATCTCAGATGGTGTCTTTACTACTAGTATAAAAGAAGAGTAAATGATAGATGATAATAAATTATTCCATTATCATAACAACATTACAGTTCATGTAAGGTATTTTAGTTTTCTTAACATTTGTATAAAGAGAGGTAAGTATATAAAATAAAACAAATGAACATGAAAAGAAAATAAAGGAATTGAAAATGAGGAATTTACCTCTTGAATCAATCTTGAGAGCCTCTTAAGGGAAAAGGATTTGGTCTCTGAAAGAGACTAAGGTATTTTGTAAATTGGTGAGGAACTTGGGGTGATATTTGGGTAGAATTTAGGAAAGACATAAGGCTTGATAAGAGTGAAAAGAAGAGGTAAGGAGAGGTGGTATTTATAGTGGAGGAGAGGATGGTTTTCATAATGCTCAATTAATTAATTTGTTAATATCCCTAAAGAACATAAATAGTGATGATACCATGACCAAAATATTAATAAGTGCATTTTAGTTTGAAAAAATTTCCATTTATATCATCCATGAATCAAGCATGATGTAGAAATTCTGGTTTTATCATCAATTGTGAATTATCGTATTTTACTATTCCTAAAAAATTCAAGCATTTTAGAAAAATTTCAAAAAATAAACCTAACCATTTTTTGATGTATAGAATCAAAAACTGAACTCCATTTTTCAAAAATAATTTTCAACATATAATTAATTTCATTTTTAATTAAAATCATAAAATACTTGAAAAATAAATATTTCAAAACTATATCTAAATATTATAGTGTTTTCATAAATTACATAAGTTCTTATAAAATTATTCCAAAACTAAAATACATAAAATTGATAATTTATAAAATCCTTTTAGTAAAGTACATTTTCTTTTAAATTAAATAATTAATTGTAATTAATTATTTATTACTTACACAAATACCAATACTTTTATTAAGGTCATATTATCACTTATAAGATGCCTAAATTTTATTTATAATTTCAAGGGTAAGGTTACTATTGTTTTAGATGATTTACTATTCATAAGGTTTATATTACTATTCATAAGGGTAACATTAAAATTCATAATGGTCAGTTACTATTCACTAAAATTAAGTTTGTCATATCGTACTTCAAACATCTTACAGATTGCATCAGTGTATATCAGATTTTCAATATTAAAATCATAGAAGTGAAAATATTACCTTTAAAAGTCACACAGTACTTAGTAGTTCATTGTGTTGTGATTTCTTGTGATTATATGACATAATTATAAAAAAGTAATTTCCATTTAAAAAACATTGGGTTATTAAATTATTCCCCCCTTATGAATTTTTTCCCTCAAAATTTTGTTTTACATTGTAGGATTTAAACAGGTGTGGGTACTTTTCCTTTATTTCCTCCTCTAATTCCCAACTTTCATCTTTGTACTTATGGTTCTGCCACAGTACATTAACTAGGTGACTAGTCTTGTTAATTAGAACTTTATCTCTATGATACAAGATCTTCACTGGCTGCTCCTCGTAAGAAGAATCATTCTCCAGTTTCACCACCTCTGATGATAGTACATCTGAAGGGTCTGGTATGCACTTCCTTAATAGAGATACATGAAATACATCATGAACATTGGACATGGTAGGTGGAAGTGTTATTAAATAGGCTAAAAATCCATCATGATCAAGAATATTGAATTGTCCGATGTACCTGGGAATTAGCTTTCACTTCTTCCCAAACCTCATTACCTAATTCTATAAAGATATGCATAGAAACAACACGTCTCAAACATTGAACTCAAGGCCTCATCGACAATTTTCTGCATTACTCTTCTGTTGACATTGGGCTACCTTGATGTGATACTTAATGGGTTTTACCTTCTCCACAATTTATTCGACCATTTCAGGTCCTAGAAGCTTACTCTCACTGACTTCATCCCAACACACCAGTGTTCTGCACCTTTTCCCATAAAGGACTTCATACAATTCCATTTGGATGATTGAGTGGAAACTATTGTTGTAGGAGAATCCAACTAGTGAAAGATGTTGGTCCCATCCTCCTTTTATGTCCATAAAACAAACTATCAATATACATTCTAGTGTCTGAATAGTTCACTCAAATTTTCCATCAATTTGAGGATGATATTCCATACTGAAATTCAGTTCAGTGCTTAGAGCATGTTATAGACTTTTCCAAAACATTGAGGTGAATATCGAATCTATATCAAAAGTAATAGATAGTGGTATTCAGTGCAACCTTACCGATTCGTTGATATATATATATCCATGCAATTTGATCCAATTATTATTCCTCTTGATTCATGATAAATTGATATATCTTTGTAAGATGATCCACAATAACCCATATAGCATTTTTTTCCTCTAGATTTCCTTGATTGTCCAGTGAAAAAGTCCAGGGTGATGTTCTCCCACTTCCATGATGGTATATGTAGTGCATTAATCATCCCCTTAGACTTTCATCTATTAGCCTTCACTTTTAGAATTACCACACACTTTGATGTATACTCATCAATCTCCTTATTCATATTTCCCCACTAAAAGTTATCTCGGAGATCTCGATACATATTTTTTCTCCCCGGGTGGATAGAGAAGGTCGATCTATGTGTGTAATTTAGAAGCTCCTTCTTTATCTCTGGGTTAGATGGTACACATAATCATGACCCAAATATTACAACTCCTACCTCATCAATTTTGAAATCTGAGGATTTCCCATTATTAATGGATTCCCCCCTTTTCTGAATTTCCTCATATTTTCTTTGAGAATCCCTTATTTTATCTATGAGGGATGGGTGATCAATAATTTGAGAAAATATTGATTATATTCCTCCCTTAATGATTCCCATGTCCTTCCCATGAAAATCTAAGATGATCAGAGCCCTTTCAATTCTCATCATTGATAAAGATGCAGGATCTTTTCAACTCTAAGCATCTTCCACCTTAATGTTCTTACTTGAATGGTAGTGGATTGAGTAGTAATAATCCTTGATGAGCTCTATCCATCTTTTCTAGCACATATTATGCTCTTTTTGAGTGAACATATATTTGAGACTCTTTTGATTGGTATATGTCTCACACTTATCCACATAGAGATAATGCCAACAGATTTTCAATGCAAAGATCAGAGCTGAAACTCCATATCATGTGTAGGATATTTTGCTCATATATTTTTAGCTTTTTTTTTGACAAAATAAGACGGATCCATTAATGATGGAGATCAGCAAAAATACAGTAGCGTAACCACAATGGAAAATGATTGAACCAAAGAAAATCCTCGTAAGGAGGGCCAATGCTTGCCATCTTGTGAGCGGCTTCATTCGCTTCCCTTCTAATAAATGAGAAATTGCAGGACTTGAAGCCTTGTCTCTGCGAGTGAATACACTGGATAATGGGGCCGAAAGGTTGAAGCCCGCCGTCAGTGAGATTGATGGCATTGATTACAGTGAGACAGTCGGATTCGATGTGAATGGAATCCCAACCGCGATCTTTTGCGAAGTTTAACCCAGCAAGGATGGCGGCGGCCTCCGCGACTGAAGGCTCCCAAAGTGCATAACGTGCTTTGTATTTGGCAGCGATAAGATTTCCCAGGATGTCTCGGGCCAGTAACCCTAGTCCAACTGGGCCATCCTTAGGGAGAGAGGCATCCACATTGATCTTAAAAATCCCTTCCGGTGGGGGGCACCAATGTTGGGGAAGAGGAGAGGGGTGGAAAAGTCTTTGTTGCTCAGGGTGGTTCTTCCAAACCGCAATCCATGACAATGCTCGGTCAATCCAAAATCTGGGGGGCCTCCGGAACTGATTGAAAATGGCCTCGTTCCGCCTCTCCCAGATAATCCAAGTCAAAATGCACAGGGCACCTGCTTTAGCCGGCGAAAAGGAGGAGCACCATTGCATCAGGAGAGATGTAAGATCTGAGGCGGCGTCCAGGGACAGCTCTATAGTTGATCCCCAGCCATTCCAAACCTCCTGAGCCCCGGGACATTGAAAAAGAGCATGGAGAGGGGATTCAGTCACAGAAGTGCAGAAAGGGCATGAGTTGTCGTTTGAAACGTGTCTGTAGGCAAGGAGGCTCTTCGTTGGAAGGATACCGGTACACACCTGCCACCAGAAAAAGCGGACTTTAGGGGGGACATTAAGATTCCAAATTGATGTCCAGGGCCTCACATCTCCTTCTGTAATTTGAGCAGAAAGAGCTCGCCGGTAACCAGCTTTCACCGTATACTCTCCTGAGCTGTCGTTTGTCCAGTAGAGATGATCTGGCCCTGCATCTGGCACACAGGGGATAATCAGAATAATTCTCCTATCCCTCTCATTAAACCATGAGAAGAGTTTTTCCAGACACAATCCCACCCCTTGATCATCAAAAAGACAACAGACTATGGCATGTTCGGATCCTAGAAAGACAGGGGATGACGCCTTCGTGCCTGTCTGATCAAAAAGCCAGGGATCAGTCCAAATCTTGACCGTTAAACCATTCCCAATCCTCCAGCCTAGTCCTTTCCTCAGTAGATTACGACCACCCCAAATGCTTCTCCAGAGAAAACTGGGTCGATAGCCAAGATGAGAATCCAAGAAATCCTTATGTGGGAAATATTTAGCCCGGAGAACTCGCGTGCATAGGGATGATGGGTTATTAATCATACGCCAACCTTGTTTAGCCAGCAAAGCATCATTAAATAGAGAAAGGTCCCTGAAGCCCATTCCACCTTCGGATTTTGGTTGACAGAGAGTAGACCAGGCGGTCCAATGGATTTTATTTTTTCCGTCCTTTCGACCCCACCAGAAGTTAGAAATGCTGGATTGAATCTTTGAAAGCACCACATCAGGAAGTTTAAAAATAGACATCAAATAGTTGGGGATAGATTGAAGAACCGCCTTGATGAGGATTTCCTTCCCGGCCTTGGAGATTGTTTTAGGGGTACAACCTTGTATTTTTCTTTCAATATGATCCACAATAGCTGAACAGATTTCTTTCTTTGACCGTCCAACCACCGTCGGGAGCCCAAGATACTTCTGGTGCTTATCGACCCCAGGAATGCGTGCTAAAGAGCATAGATCTTCTCTTTTCGGCTGGGGAACTCCAGAGCTGAAATAAATTTCTGATTTACTCTGGTTGATCATTTGTCCTGAAGCCCGTTCATACTGTTGTATCGCCTGGCAGATTGCAGTACACTCATTAGGGGTAGCTCGAGAAAATAGAAGGCAATCATCAGCAAAGAAGAGGTGGGATATCGGAGGGCCATTGCGGCACACTTTCGCCCCATGGATTATGGAGAGTGAAGCTTCCCTGGAAAGGAGGTTAGAAAACACATCAGCCACTAAAGGTAATCTTGGGAATATCTTCCTTCCTCGCCTTTAATTGGTGATATCTTGACTGAAGGTCCACCATATAGAAATAATTGGCCCTATAAAGCTGATCGAACAATAAATTTATCATTGGCAGGGGATTCTTGTTCTTTATTGTAATTTTATTGAGCTCATGATAATCAATGAAGAGGCGCATTGATCCATCCATATTCTTGGTGAAGAGGACTGACGCACCCCACAATGAAGCACTTAGGAATATAAAACCATTCTCCAGATACTCCTGTAATTGCTTCATTAGCTCTCTCTATTCTATGGTGACCATTCTATAATTTTTATTTGATATAGTAAGAGATCCAAGAATAAGTTCAATTGATAATTCAACCTATTGGTCAAAAAGAATACTAGACCACTTTTTAGGGAATGCATCAGTGTAATCCCTCATGATGGGCATGCCTTTAAGCTTATTCTCTCCTTTCTCCCAATCATTTCAGCTAGAAATTGTTTCTCATACAGAATTAATATCCACACATGATAAAATGATTCTAAAGGAGGTTCATATTACTCCTTACACTTAATTAATTTGAGGATACTTGAAGATTTGAAGAGCGATCTCCCTTTCCTGACAGCTGATGTTGTCTTTGTATAAATATATTCATTACATTCCCATGATAGCATTGAACTTCAATAAAGTAAGTTTGATGATATTTCCTGGGAGGTTCTGTCAATAAATGTTAATGGGGGAGGAGTTATAAACCATGGATGAAATAATTTACACATTTGTTGTTCTCACATATAACTTATCCTCCAAATGTTGACGTGGTGTTTGAATAGTTCAATTAAACTTGAAAGATATAATAGAATGCATATAAATAGAATCAAATAATATGTTTACTATTCTTGAATGAATAACTAGTATACCTGTCAGCACATCATTGTCCAACTCTACCTCAGAAGTAGTGATAGCATAATCCCTTCTTTGTTTCCTTGTATGTTTTTGTTGATTCCCTCTGACAACCCTTAGATTAGGGAAATTGCTCGCATAATTCCCATTATCCATGCAATTTTAACACAACACTATAGGCTGAGTGTTGATCAAAACATTCCCTTATTCATCCAAATTAGTGTAATTATTGATATCCCATTAGTATTTTTTATCCAGATTTCTAAACTTTCCACATTTTGAAGCAATTCCTAGTTCTCTTTAGATTGTTCACAGGATTATTTTTCCCATAATTTTTACACATGGGATGATCAGGCGTATTTGAATTATTAAATTTATTTTTGGGACCGCCCTCATTAGATTTCATTTCCCACTTCCTATCATCAAGAGCACAATACCACATAGAGTCTCTAATATCTATTTTTACCTTGTGGGAACAATAAAAAATCTCCTCATAATTATCAATGTCTTGAATCACCAACGATTTTCATAGACTCATCTTTAGTTTACTAAATAAGCGATCTAACTTGCTTTCGGTGTTCATGAAAATGCTGGAGGCATACCTTGAAAGCCTTTTAATGTTTTCTTCATACACCCTGATTGACTCAGCTTCCTTCTTCTTGTGTCTGAGGAACTCTCTTTCTATCTTGAGATAGAGGGTTCAAGGAAAATATTTATTGAAAAATATTATCTTTAATTCCACCAAATCCATGGAATCTATTTCCTCTTGGGGATTTGTATTCTTGATCAATGTCCACCACTGATCAGCTCCCCCATAAAAATTATAGACCACAAGTACGACTTTCTCTTTTTTTGGCCACTAGAGGACAAAGTGTATCATTTCAATAGAGTTAATCCACTATTCCACAAGGAGGGGATCAGAAGATCTAATAAACATGGGATTCCTTTTCTGCATGATAGATTCAATAGAAACTTACTTTTTCTTTGGTGGAGGAGGCTTTTCGACATGATTCAAGTTATTATTCATAACTTGATCCAGCTTTAGTAAGTATTATTTTGATGTTTTGAGCACCTGTTCCTATCAAATCTGGCATATCATTGGGGAAATCTTCACATTCCCTATCACATTTATTGTTGGAATGGGTTCTTCTATTTCCCACCATTAACAATGAAAAATAATGTACAATTAAATGGCTTGAATACATAGCTATTGAGCATAAAAATTAAACTTTGAACATAAGTGGATAATATTGTAAATGATAAGTAAATCCAAACTTGTGATTCCCTATGTTTCAATCTAGGTTATCCTTGATCTATTTCTTAACATATATTCTTATGTGATTTTTTTATTCTCTTAATAATAGTTTGTACCAAGCTCATGAATTTACCAAAGAAAATCCCCCAAGAGTGTCAAACCAAGAGTGCAGCAAGACCCATTTTCGTTCACCAGTTCCCATTCGAGTCTAGATAAACATGGTGTATTAATGTTTTACCCCTTGATACATTCATTACAGAGCTACCTCCTCCTATTTGTATCTATACAGAGATGTAATTTTTTTGATAAACCACTTACTCTATACTTACCAAATTTTTTGGGTGTTTTCTTATACTTAATCTCATACATAAGGTTCTTACTAAAGTTACCAGTTCCTTATCTCTAAAAATAACTAGAAAATCCTATTATAACAACTACAGTGACCCTATCCTTGTACATATAACATTACATGATTTTAAGAATAATTATAAATCTTAGTAAAATCCAAGGATTGTAAAGTCTAGTGTCTTGGAAGACTAGGTATATAAAATTGAAAACATGGGACTAAAAAACATCTTTATTTAATCTTTATAAGAGCTCCTATCTTCCTTTGAGACCTTACATTTGCATAGGGTACCCTAGGGATCACATGACCAAATGGATGATCTAAAATCTCAGTAATGGAATAAACATAAGAATAAGGCTTTATCACATAGGTTATAGATCATGACATAATGATATAAAATAGAATATATAATCATATAATATAAACATGATATCATATAAACATTGAATCATATAAATGGGTTAACAACATATATCATGACTTTACCGAATGACAAGGCTCATTGCACATAGAGGAGTATGAGTCAAGGCTAACCACCAATATCGTTGCACATGGTATCACAAGACAAGGCTAACCACCAAGATCTTTTCACATTACATCTCATGGGACTCAAATTTACCCAATTAATTAGAGAACTATATTGTTTCACCCATATTAACATATTGATGAATATTCCTTCCACAAAAATAATCATACATATTCAACCATACATAAATAAAAGGGTTCCCCAGAGAAAGAATTTGTCATCATAATCATGATATAAGGAATAAAAAATGAATGTATCATAAAAGTGTCCCCGAAGGAAAGGAATTAGTGAATTAATGGAATATTATAGAGAAAAATAGGCATAAATAATGATAAGTGATGTCAACTAGAAGTAATAACATTAAAAAAGTGTTTTTGGATAACATTATAATTTAAACATTTTCGTGTAGTTAAAGGAAAATATCAAAGGTCATTCAAAAATTAAAAAGGCATTATCATTTATATAAAACTAAAAGTGAACATAGAAGGATTTAATAATAAAAATTTTGGTTTTATAAATACAATGGTTTCTTAAAATAGATTATATAGTGTACATGTTGATGGGTAGGAATTTGGAAAGTTCCCTTAAAATGGGCTTGCTTATCAAAAAGTATTGAGGAGGTAATCATTTAAAAACATGTATCATCCCAAAGAATAATCAGGTATGGATCTTGAAACATGATTTTGGAGAATATAAATAGTATTTATAAGTTTTACATAAAAATAAAGGACAAATTAAGTTGGGTAAAAAGAAAGATAGAGAAAGCTGAAGGAATAAAGGACATTTGGGTAGAATCCCTTATAGAATATCGACATGGTATCAGGTGTACTTAGGTGGGTATAATGAGAGAAAAAGGGTTTTATAATATTTTATACATAATTAGGGAAGTATCAGGGAGAAATATAATACCCTATCATTATAAATTACACATAAAATGGCATAATATAGAGGACATTCTTGAATAAGAGTGAAATAGAGAGGATCCCCTACCTTAAGTCTGATGATGTTCTCCAATTGATATTAATGACCAGAATAATAAAATTAGGTTGATTAATTAATTATTACTTAATATATTATATATGAAAAATATTTAGTATAACCATTTTATGTTCATTCGTGACCTTTTTGATTGGTTTAGTTGTTCAATTTCATTGTTTGCTTCTGTTTGTTTTCTTTGTTTTTACGACCAGTTTACTTATTTTCATAAATGTATAATCATGTAAAATGGGTATGGTTGTACAAAATTGGAGATATATTTTATTATTGAACATATATAAGGTTAAATGGTTTTAAATTTAATTAGGTTACTTGGAGTGATGTTTAATCATTCTATAAAACATTAGTGATATCCTTTTGGGTTTATTGGTGAGTTTTGATCACTACGAACTCATTTTGAATTATTATTTAATATCATGGGTAAAAGAAGATTATAGAACCATAAAAAAGATATATTACATAATAATATGGTTCAAACATAAAAAAAATTGTTTCATGACCATAATTGAATATGGTAAAATAAATTTAAAACCCATTTTCCCCAAATGGGGCAAATTAACACATCTTAGATGGTGTCTTTACTACTAGTATAAAAGAATATTAAAGGAGATATGGGAATAAATTATTAAATTATCATAAACAATTCTTGAATATGTAAGGTACTGGAGTTTTCATAAAATTTGGTTGAGTATAGGTAAGGATAGAAAAAAAAATGAACATGAAAATATAGTAAAATAATTGAAAAGAGGGATTTACCTCTTGAATCATCTTCCTTGAGGGCCAATTAAGGGAAGAGATTTAGACTTTTTAAGAGTTTAAGGGTAGTTGGACGTGGGGGAGGATATTGGGGAGATATTTGATTAGAATTTAGGAAAGGAACAAGGCTTGAGATGAGTGAAGAGAAGAGGTAATGAGGGGTGGTATTTATAGTGGAGGAGAGGAGGGTTTTAATAATATTTAATTTTTTAGTTTATTAATTTCCCTCAAAACTATTAATATTGATGATTACATGATAAAAATAGTAATAGGTGCATTTTATTTCTAACAAATGGCCATTTATATCATCCATGACTCAATAATGATGCAGAAATTCGGGTTTTAGCATTTATTAAGAATTATCATATTTTACTATTCATAAAAACTTTAAGTATTTTTGAAAAATCTCAAAAATTTACCCGAACCAATTTTCAATGTTTTGAATAAAAAAATTAAATCCATTTTAAAAAATATTTTTCTTAATATAATTAATTTAATTTTTAATTAAAATAATAATTTACTTGAAAAATACAGATTTTAAAACTATAAATGATTTTATAATGTTTTCAAAAATTACAAAAGGTCATAAAAATTTATCATAAAACCAGAATACCTAAAATTGACAATTTATTAAAATATTTTAGGAAAATAAAATGTATTTTTAATTAATTAATTAATTAATTTTGACTTAAAAAAATCCAATACTTTTACTATAGTCATATTATCTCTTATAAGATGCCTAAATTTTATTTATATTTTCAAGGGTGAGGTTATTATTATTTTGGATGATTTACTATTTATAAGGGTCATATTAAAATTCATAAGAGTAACATTACAATTTATATGTGTCTATTAATATTCACCAAAAATTATGTTTGTCTTACCAGATTCCAAACATCTTACTCATCACATCTATGTATGTCATATTTTCGAAATTCAAATCACATAAGTGACAATATTATGTTTAAAGGTCACATAGTTCTTAGTTTTTAATTTTTTTGTGATTTAATTTGATTATATATCAAAATTATGGGAAGGGAATTTCCATTTATAAAACATTGGGTCATTACAAATATCCTTTAATAAAATATTATTTATTTTAAAATATCATTAATCTCAATTTTGAAACTATTCATTTATTTGACTTTAAAAATATAAATAAAATAATATATCTTTTAAAAAACTATTTTAATACTTAAATAATAGGTAATGTTAATCTATAAATTTTTTGGATGAAATTATGTATCTCAAATTATATTTATTTTAAAATATTTAATATCATTTATTTGATATTTAAATTAATAAAATAATTACTACATCATCGTTGTGTAGTTATTTAAGATACATATTTTATTACTAACAAAATTATGAATAAAATTCATTTATATTTAAAAAAACTATTTATAGTTTATTAAATCCTCTACGTAAACCCTTATTAAAAATGTTATACTTATTAAGAACATTAGTGTGACAAGTTTTATGTTTCTTAAACTAAAATAATATAATGGGATTAAAGTCATCTATATGGATCCAAGAGGTAATAAATTCATTTCAAGGGTTATTTAGGTTGATAATAACTCATAAAATAAAATAAGAACAAGTGTTAGGGTAATTTTATAATCCGTCTCGTAACTATTTTTACCCTTAATTATTCAGTTTACCCTTAACCATGGTAATAAAAATTAATAAATTTATTATTCATGTTTTCCAAAAATAAAAGGGATATATATTAATAATATATACCTTATTATTCCAAATATGGAATCCATTTTTCAAAATTCAAAACATATAACTATCTAAAATTAATTCTATAGAAGGGGTGAAAATGCAGGGTTTTAAAGTGAAAATGTTACAATATTTTCTATGTTATTATATGTAAATTAAATATAAAAAATATTTAAATGAAATAAATTTGATTAATAAATGTATAATTGATCTAATTTCACATTAAAACCATTTTATAATATAATTTATCATTATAAATTATTTAGATGAAAAGTTAGTGTTTAATTAAAATGAAATTCTTTTCAATACACATCAAAAAATGAATCTTATCAGAAAAATATCAAAAATTAAAAAAAGGATAATTTTAATATTAAAATTTCAAAAATTATGTGTATTTTTTAAAATAAAAATTATAAATGGGTCAAAATTTAGTTTTAAAATTAGTGCACCATTAAATGGTGGAAAACTTTCCTTTATAAAAATACAATTTCTATGCATAAAATTTGATTTTTTTTTCTTGTATCATTCCTATAAAATATAATAGATGAATTTCAAAACATTTTGTTGAATATATGATTTATATATTTCATTAATATAATTCTCTAATAGTAATTATATAATACATTAACCGAGAGTTGGAAAATTATATATTTCAAAATGTGGTTAATACTATTCATTCCCACCAATTTAACAGCTAGGTTATAATGATCACATATTAATATTTCATTATTTATTTAATTTGGGTGTTGTTTGAAATTTTAGATATTAAAAATATTAAATTTAAAAATATACATACAAAAAATATTGTGGTGTTATAGTATGTGTCATTAGGTGTTCCTATATATGGCCATTAGTAATGAGCCTTAGAATTTAAAATTATTATTAATGAATTTCATGAATTATGTAATTTTATGTATTGAATAAAATCATGATGATATATTCTCATGCTGAATTAGGATATTTTGGGTGCATCATAAGTGATGTTTCATTAAAAAATAGTGTGAGAAAGAATTTTTTCCCTACTATTCTCAAATAGAACTTTATATCCCAATCCCTTTGGTAAAAAATTAACATCCACATTATGTAAATAGAAAATGTATTCTTTTGGAATGTTCATTTCCAAAAAATTAAAATGAACTGATGTAAATCACATAGGTTAATGACACCAGTATGAAAAATTATTAATTATAGATATCACAATAAAGGGGTAATATTACACAGTCTACATTCCTATGAGATTGTATGTCATTGTGATATTTTCTTCTTTCTCAATGGGTGTATTTTATTAGTTATATATTCCAACATTGTACTTTATGAAATTTTATCCATATTACACCAAGAAAGAAGCCTATAGGGTCACACAATAATTGTATCCATAATCTCAATAAAATTCTATTTGAATTTAACAAGTTAGAATAAATATTATGCATGCTTCATGGTTTAATAATTAAGTGGGATTGGATTATCACCAAGATCAAATAGAGAGTTATTAAAAAGAATAAATATGTGAATTGAATTCTAATAAATGTTTTTTTCAAGACATGGTGAATATAATATTTATATTATTTATCATTGAATAATATAAAAATATTTATTAATTTAATAAATAGTATTTATTCATGATTTGATAAATATCGATGAGGATAGATGAACTGAGTTAAATGGTCTGGTTAGAAATGATATATTAAATATCACTTAAATTAATATTAATTTCATTTTTTAACAAATGATATTTTTTATCCACAAGTATTGCGCATTTCAAAGTAAATAATATTAATATTAATATTATTATTAGATATATAGTTCATAATGGACTTATGAATTATATGAGATCTTATGTACAATTACCAACCACATCCTAACTCTATAAACACCTGTTTATATCAATTTCCATTGTTAGTTTCTTTTAGTTTACTATAATATTATGTGTGAATTCTATAAATACCTAATAGATAAACCTCTCGATAACATGCTCAAGAATAGTAGCTTTGATCCTTCACCACCCTAATAATCCTAAGAGATAACATAAAAAATGTTTTGTTGATGAAGTGATTATTGTTACAATCAATTAAAGACAATGAAAGCTATCCTGATGAATTATTCTTTCCCATGGATATTATACTACGATGTTATATGATTTCAAAGCATAGGTGGATCACATCTAGAGGGATTATACCCTTATATCTTACGATGCAATGATGGTATAATGAGGGTAGTCAATCACATCCTAAAAAAAGAAATAATTAAAAGAAAATAAAATTATTAATCTATCAATAAATTCAATATAAATTATATGTGATTATCATGTCTTCTTGGTTCCATCATTTAAAAACCAATTATTTTTAAAATAAATTTCATTGTTCAGGGAATTTTATGTCATATACAACTTAGATTATTCATCTATAATAATAAAAATCCAAGTTGGAAACTTCCTTATTGGTGCTTTTACTACACTAAAAACATTCAAGTGAGTGGTCTTATTTTGTGATACTTTATCTCTATAGTCCAATTTTAATACATGTTTCTCCTCACAATAAAGGTCATGATCCAGTTGTATAACCTCAAATTTTAGTACAGGTGATGGGATATGTTTTAACTTTCTCAAAAGTGATACATAGAACACGTCATGAACTTGGGAGATATTAAATTGAAGTGCAAGTTTATGAGCCATCACTCCCATGCAATGGAGGATTTCAAAAGGTCCATTGCACAAAAGGATAAACATTACCTTCTTTACAAATATCATAACTTTATTCCATGGATATATTCAACAAAAATACCCTTTCTAAGACTTTAAACTCTTAATTTCACTGATAATTATTAGCATATACTTTTTGTGAACTTTTTTTAATTTTAATATACTACTAAATGCTTTAAATATTCTTTAACATCTATTGAGAAATATCAAGCCCTAGTACCTTACACTAACTAACTTCATTCCAACGTGTTTGAGTTCTTCACATATTCCCAAACAAATACACATATAGATCCATATGAATATTGGCTGTTAAATTATTAGTATATGGGAACTCTATCAAGGGAAGTTGTTGATCTCAACTACATTTAAAATCCATTTAATACGATCTTATAAAATCTTTTATGGTTTAAATGATCCTATAAGACATACAATCATTTTGAAGATGATATGAAGTTATAATGCTCAAATATATATTCAATGACTTATAATTAATTGTCTATAATTTTAAGGTAGATATTAGATTTCGATCAGATATAATTAAATGAATTACTCCATGATATTTTTACACTTTGTTAATGTATATCATAGAAAGTTTGTTAATAGTGAAATATTATTTAGTAGTGGGGAAATAAACTAACTTTACAAGGAAATTGACTATAAACCAAATGGGATTATGGCCTTTATATTTTATGGGGAGTCCTTTAATGAAATTAATTGTGATTTTTTCACATCTATATGCTATTATGGGTAATGGTTTCATTATCCCCTTCCAATTTTGCTATTCATTCTTAATTTTATATCATATCAAGAATCGGGATGCAACTATATAATATCCCCTTTCATGTTTTACCACCATAAATTATTCTTATTATCTTTATACAAATTTTTTTGGGATATATAGGGAATGGTGCCATATGTGCTTCATCCAAAATCTCCTTCTTCAATTATAGTGTTGATGGAACACATATTCTAGTCCTGAAACTTATCATCCACCATGGCCAAGGTCAAACACTAGAACATTATTTTCATTCATTTTCATCTATAAATTCTTCTTATATGCCATTTATAACTTCACATGGATGGATGTTTGAGCATAAATTTGAGAAATATATAATTTTTACATTTTTCTTATGATTTCAAGGTCCATATTTTGAAAATCCATTAGTATTAAGTATTTTCTTATTCTCGTTATAGAAAGGGTAGCCTAATCCTCTCTACACAAATAATCAACCAACATTTTTCCTTATCAATGTCGTAATGTATTGATCAATCATAATCTTTTATCAACATTAAAAATCTCTTTTGGTGCTTACTCAACTCCTATTATGTTAATATATACTTAAATATTATTTTATCGATATATATCAACTATTTGATTATAGAGATAATGCCTATATATTTTTAAGGAAAAAATAATGGTTGATAGTTTCAAATCATGATTAGGTTAATTTTTTTCATGAACTCAAAATTAGTGAGATTTATATGATACCACCATATCATTTTTCACAAATAAACTTCTTAATCCCATATTTGATGAATCAGTGGGTATCACAAACCCTTCTCTCCTTTAATGTAATATGAGTACAGGTATTGTGATCAAAATTCTCTTAATATCCTTGTAACTTTCTTTACATTCATCTGTTTAAAAATATTAGTTCCCTTATGAGTTAACTTAGTTAATGGATTTGATTGTAATGAGAAATTTCCCATAAAGTGTCGATAGTATCCCTCTAATCCAAAAAAAGCATATCTAAATCAAAGTGGATGTTTTGATACATTGTTCAATAACCTATAACTTTAAAGGATCCATAGATATACCAACTCTTATGATTACAAGACCTAGAAATGATACGTTATATATATATAAGTCACACTTTCCCAATTCGGAATATTGTTTTCCTTCCTCGAGGTATTTAAAAAAATACTACAATGATCTTCATGGTCTTCCTCAATCATATAACATATAAGCACTTCATCTATATAAGATTCCATAAATTATTTGAGGTAATCTATAGAGACTTTATTCATTAGATCCACAAATATATGGGTAATTTGTATTTCTAAATGGCATTACTATAAATTTATAGTGTCAATACCCCAAAATGAATGTTTTCTTGGGTATATCATTCATTTTGACCCTTGATTGATGATATCATGGCTTAAGGTTGATAATAAAAAAGTATTGATCCCCCAATAGTTGATTTAATAAGTCCTAAATAGGTGGTAAATGATATTTTTCTTGATCGTGGTCTTATTAGGTTCACTATAATCAATGTAGAGATGCATTGGCCCATCTTCATTCCTAATAAAATGGAATAGAACACTGAATGGTGAAACACGGGTGAATATAAATCCCTTATCCGAATTCTCTGAGAGTTTATTATTTAATTATTTAAAATCATCAAATACAATTTATAAGGAGTCTCCAAAATTGGTATAAAACAAATTATAATTTCTATTGAAAAATAAACTTAATGATTTGGGGAAAGAATAGGATAGTATTTAAGAAATACATCAATAAACACTCACATAGTGGGAATATCATTACAATTGAGTTTTTTCTTGACCATTTGATCTAGATACCCACTCACGAATAAGTATTCAGACTTAACACATTTACCCACTCTCTTAAGGAAATGATTAACATGATTAATTCCACATTTTTTACATGAAAAAAGATTTATTTTATTTCCTCTATGTGTTTTATTACTTGATTACATGACACTCTATATTCCTTTTCTTATCCCCAAAACCATAAGAATAATGGGAGTTACCAATCTTCATTTTTACTTTGAGAGAACATTCCAAAATTTCATCAAATCTACCAAAGTCTCCTATATATAATTCCATTTTAAGAATTGGTTTTAATCCACTAAAGAACTAATAAATGTTTAATTTAGGTTCAATGATAAAACCATAAGAAAACCATTAAATTATTTTAAATTATTCTTCATGGGTACCAATAGATTCATCATACTTATGTTTTAAATCAACTCATTCTCTCTCTATTTTAGTGTGAAGAGTTTATGGGAAATACTTATGTAAGAATATATTCTTAAAATACTCACATTTAATAGGTTAAATGTTTTCTACTTGCTTCCTATTCTTTATAAGAGTCTACTATTGACCATCTTTACCTTTAAAATGATACATTTCTAACACAAAAGTTTCATTATTTGAGAATTAAGGAATAAAAAATATATTTTACATCATACCCATTCATTATTATCCACATGATTTTTCATTTTAGATCATATTCAATTTAGTTGTTCATTAGGAAAGTCATTTCATTGTTCACCACATTCATTTTTAATAAGAAACCACATGTTTCCAACCATTGAATAAAAAAAATAATTAATGTGAGTACCGATCATTAATAATATATGTCAGCAATCATATAATAAATAAAATCATTCATATGATATCCTTTATTATAACACATTATTTTTACCCATGGAATTTTAGATTCATTCTCTATCAATTTTAGTTTATCATAGTGTTTTAGGTTCTATACTATTTTAATTCATAATTTATTACCTAAAAATAAGTAAACACTGCTTTAATACCGTATTATGTGACCCAGGAATAACATAAATAAAAATTACATAATTTTATACAAATATTCAATGCATCTAACAATAACTCGCACCACAAAACCTAAAGGTTTATTTTCTAAAAAATTTCACAAAAACTATCTTCAAACATAGAACCCTTATAGACATATCATACTTAATATCATTCTTTATAACATAAGTAAATGTAAATAAAAGAAGGGGTGAGATCATATGCTCGACCAAGATAATCATGGTAGATAACAATAAAAGAAAATCAATTATAATAAGATGATAATAAGGGTTTCATAACATAATTGTAGAACCTGATCATAACATGGGAAAATAATACTAAAAAACTCATAGATTATAAATCATGATTAATGGAATAAGGATTTTATATAATACAGGATATGAGTTATAAGAGTGTTGAAGCATCAATAAATCAATATCCATGAGTGTATAATGTAGGTTAGAAATTATATTATAAATTTATATAATAGACATAAGTATATAAAATCATGTTGTTTTTTAATTATCACTACCAAGACCATCATCAGGTAGCAGACAAAGTCCCTAAAAAGATTGGGTTCACGCCATGTTCCCTTTAAACCTTGGTTGACATACGCCCTTAGTGAATTTGGTTCACCTTTCAATAACGCACATGTTTTATAATGTGATATAAATATTTAAAAAATGTATTTTAAGACTATAAAATTCGGGTACCACCCTTCACATAATGAAATATATACATATTTGTACAATAAGAGCACAAAAACATTCACATTTCAATTATATCTTACTTAACCGATGAAAAAGAAATTGTCTTCATGAAAACATTAATAATTTTAATCATATGTCATTCATAGAATTAATTTGGATGGTTTTATTATATAATATTAGTATTGAATAATAATAAACATTAAATTATGTCAAAATAGATAAAAAACACTTTTATAAAAACATTAGAAACATAATTTAAAAAACAATTATAAATGTTCTTTTCTTTTAGAATATTTTAAGAAAATTAAAAAAAATTAAAAAAATATTCTTTAAAAACCCATAGAAACATAGAAATGAATCTTAATAATAAATAATATTCATGATGGTGGGAAATTGTTTTCAATTTATAAACATTAAAAAAATTCTTTTCCCACTTTTATAATGAATGTCAAATGTAACCCATATGGAAATTTTTTAGAAGATTCATTTTAAACATTTAAAATAATTTTTCAAATGACCATGGGAAATTATTGGAGTATATATAAGAACATTATTGAAAGCTATAAAGAATATGGACATGGAGGGGAAATATTTGGGTAAAAGACATCAAACTTTTCTAAAAGAATGATTTTAAATAAAATACCTTATGGTTTCTGTATCATTTGAATAAAAAATCTCAAGAAATATATAAAATTAGATATATTTTTAATAAGACATTATTTTCATGAAACGTTTAATAAAATTAATTAATGGTAAATATATACAATACAAAAAATAATTACGGTTGTGAATATATAATATATCTCAATGAAGGGAATTTAAGATGAGAAAAAATCTTACCTCGGACTTCAACCTCTTCAAACACGCTCTAACATCATTTATAAAAAATTTCTATTTATTATGAATCTCTATGAAACTAATATTTAATTATATAATACTATATATCAATATCTTATAATTTATTATAAAAAATTGTTAATAATTATCTGTTAAAAAACAATATTTTTGTGTTAACTATTCAGGTATCCAAGAATTTCTAATATAGTGGTTTGATCCTTGCACCATGGTCATTATTTCATAATATTCAGAATGTCAATAATGTTTTATAGCATATCTGTTTATATAATTTTAAAATTTCATGTTCATTTTAGAGAACTTATGGGGTAGATGTGCATAGAAATCTTAAAAATATCATTTTTAGAAATTTTGATACCATAACAAGAACTGATTTTATTAATAAATAAAAATATGTATGAAAACATTAAATAATTATTAAAAATATGAAATTCATTAATTTTAAAAAATATAAAAAATATTATTCATTAATTAATCATTTACTATATAAACAGTATAACATCGTTCATGTAGGTGGTAAAACTGGCCCAAACAAGAGTATGTTATAATGTTCGAATGAGTAAAAAATTTATTTCATCCAGATAATATCACTTTTATAGATGATTTATGATTTAAATAAATATAAAAGTGATAAATTGGATTTAAAAAGAGTTATATGAAGAATATATAAAAGAATACTCAAAAAGAAAATAACACTTATATTGAGAGCTTGAATCTATTCTTAAAGGACCTCCTGTAAATGAGATGTTTAAGACTTCTTATTGGGATCAATGGTTTCGAAAATTGAGATATATGTATGAGAGATAAAAAATTTCCATGGATCTAAGAAAACATTAATGTAGTGGTGTCATTTTATGTGAGTAGAGTATGGTTTGTTATAACTAAGAGGGGTAACACTTCCATAAATACTATTATCTTTAAATAAAATAAATATCATTTTCAATGGAAAGTAACACTAAATTATCAAAATTTATAGTATAATATATTGGATTCAATAATACAATAATATAGCCAAATACAAATAATATTTTTGGACATTTTTGGTCTTATCATTTAGTTTAACCACTTTTTAACGATTTAAGTCTTTATCTTGGTGACTAACTTTTACAATGGTCATTATTTTTATAAGAAATAATTTAATATAACTTTTTACCTAATTTTAAGATTATTATTACAAATATAAAAAACAATTTATAAGATTTAATTTCTAGAGGAGGTAAAAAAATAATTTTAATATAAGCCCATGTAACCCAATAAAAAAGTTTATAGAAAAAAATACGAATAAATTGGATTTTAAAGATAAAATAAAATATATAATTGATTAAAATAAAATTTATTAGTTTATAATTAAATAAATAATTTTTTGTGACATTAAAATAAATCTAAAAACAATTGGATCATTCAGAATTCTTAATAAATGAAAAAATACCAACATTGTTTTTTTGTTAAAATAAAATAACTCAAGTTCCAAAATGTAGATAATCAGTTTACCGCATTAAAATAAAAATTTTAAATGATTTATTTTACTCCTTATATATATATTTTATTTATACAATGGTTTTATAAATTTTTATTTCATTTTTTTATCCAAATTATTTCATAAAATGTAAAGTGTTTGTAAACATGGTATTTTTCAATATTAACTTAAAAATCAAGAAATTCAATGAAATAATCCTAATTAAAACTATGATAATTTTTATAATAGAAATAAAAAAATAAATTCATTTCATCAAATTCAAATTAAAAAATTCAAATATTTATATTTTAAATAAAACCTATAATATACTATAAAAGTAATGTTTTTAAATAAAACAGTTTTTTAACCATGAATAATAAATGTGGTACTTTTTATAATTACATAATAATTTATTGGATGTCACTAATTTATTTTAATAATAATTAAATGAATTTAATTAAAAATTATTAATGGTATTATTCTTAAAAAGTGATTAATATATGAAAAATACAAAATTTTAGAAAAACAGTTTCCTGAAAACCAATGAAATTTTCTTATGCGAATTAAAATAATTTGTTTTAATAATTTTGTTACATTTAATTTTATTGTAATATATTTAGTTATTTATTATAATAAAACATTGTTCCCTTTAATTTAGTTTTTTTTTCATCACAAGATGTCAAGTATATTGAATTTATTCCAAATGTAAATAAATAATAAAATTATAAGGTGTTAGAATCATGTGGTGATTCGAAAGTTCCTTGATGGGGTGAACCTTGATTATTAGATGCATGATCTGTATTTATTTATTTATTTTCATCATAGTTAGGTCATTATAAACCACATCATTAAGGTATTCCATGAGAGAGACTAACTTTTTTTGATACAGTTCTCATCCTATAACCAGAGAGATGTATCATAATGTTTTACTACAGTTATTATGGTCAAACATGAAGAAGGATATAATATGATTTGTTTCATGATATATATATATATATATATATATATATATATTTAATAGTTTATTGTAGAGAATAAATTTATTTCATATATATTATAGTCACTTCTAATTTGAACATGGGTGTTGGGTGAATTTATAATGAATTTCATGATAGGGATTAGAATACCAAAATAGGTTAGAACATAGTATGGGTGATAGTGGATCAAATCACTAATACTATTCATTTTAATATAGAATAACCACTTAGTAGAATATTTTAATAATGTATATGTAAGTTAGGTGGTGAAACTCCACTAGGTTCTTATAGTCATTTTTTATTGGAACCTAAATTTCAATTTAAATAGTTGGGGATTGATTATGGTCCTTAATAGAGGGTGAATTAATTATTCAAAACCATTTTAATAAATTATAAATTTAACTAATATATAAATATTGTTTTATTCATTATTGTTAGTGTTATATTGATCCTCTCAAGTAGAAAGATAATGTTTTTAACTTTTAAAAGAAATCAATAAAAATATAGAGTGAGACATAAATATTTTTACAATATTCATCATTAAATATGGGTGGTTATTCCTTTGTGTGTAATGGGTGATATCCCACAACACATGATCCATAACTTTTTATAAATATTGAACCAATATTAGAGTTATAAGATCATATTGGACCCTATTATTACATTTCTTAATGCACTCTGGTGTCACCAACACAAATTATTTATACAAAAAAAATACAAGGAAAAAAAGAATAAAAAAATACGTTTCAATTCACACAAATGTAAAGGGGTATTCATATTAAAAGTTAGATGGACTTAAAATGTTATCATGGTAGAAAAGTGTTCAATATAATTCCCCCTGTTTATTTTCTCATGAGTGAGTAAATAATTAAAATCACACCTATTATTTTGTATCTCCATTAATATTAATTATATTCTTCGAATGATTCCAATAAATATTAAAATAATATCTCAAATATTATAAAATATATTAATTTATTTAGTGAGTTATTTCTATGTTTTAAAATATTTATATCATTCTTCCCCATGTATGTGAATAATGGCATTTAATAATAAATATCACTCACCATCTTTTATGTCTTCATAAACTAAAAAAGATTCTTCTAGAGTTTCATTGGATCTTTATGTGCTAATTAGTATAAAATATTCAAGGTTAATGAAAAATATTCCTTCATAAATTTATCCCTAAATACTTATTTTTAGAATATTAATGATCTTTTGAAATACACACTTTTTATTATTCCCTAGTTCCCTAACAATATTTTTCAGAAATACTTGTTCAATATTCAGTGGAAAATTCATCCAAATATAATGTTCACTTTTAGGGAGAAAACATAACTAATATAAATCTAACACTAACTTAAAAAAATTTAATTATTATCAAATAATCAATTGATCCTTGAATAAATTCAATTTAACAAAATTGTAGTCATCTAAAAAAATATCCCAAAATACTTTTCATATAACATGGTGTAGGCAATATAATAAAAGTATGTTGTATGATAATAAATTTTTAGTAATTCATTCTTGAATTATGTTTGTTAATTGCTTAATTTTTTTTGGTTATCCAGTGGTTATTGTCTCACCCACCATAACATGGATGGAAAACCATCATAAGGTTTACTAAAATGATATAATTTTTGCTACATTTATCTTATTAAATTGATTATACTTATCTAAAATAATTAATATTTTTTGACACATTTCATTAATTTTAAAGTATATTTAAATGAAACTCTACGATGGTATAAAATTTCATTATTCCATAATAAATTCATTTTTGTTTCACTCCTTGGATCACCATGAATTTTATTTCGTCTCTTTTAAACTTTAAATTTCTTATAAATGTGATCAAACATTATAAACATATTTTAGAAATATTAAACCATTAAATTAAGTTCTTTTATAGTCTCTTAAATCACCCTTTAAAAATTATCCATTTATCAAAAAACATATCATGTTTTTTCAAAAACATTTGGAAAGATTCACCCCATGTTTTTTAATTGTTAAATACACTAATTTCCATTATCACACTATTGAACTATAAACTTCTTATTTATCCTCTATTTTTTTTAACTATATTGATCTTAAAGTTTAGTTAAAGCGTTGATGATGATAATCATAAATAATCAAGAAAATGTTTTTGTTATTTGAATGATATTGAGTGGTCTCTTCCTATTTTTTGATATCAAGATATTATCATCTGTATATAAATATTCTTCAAAAAAATTTATAACCTTATTACATAATATAAGAATGATTGTAGATACTCAAATCGTGTTAGAATTATGTGGAGAGATATATTTTTCTATATTTTCACAAAACTTTAGAATACCCTTAGAACACATATGAATCTAAACACAACATTCATTCCTCGGGGATATAGTCATTTAGATTAGATAATCCAAACACTGGAGAATATGATTTGAGCCAAGAATCATGATTTTTGAAATGCATGGGAGGATAATCTATGTAGAGACCTAATAATTTATTACAGAAATATTATATATTATATATGAATATTTAATACATCTCACAAAAATATATTCATGAGGAGTATAAATATTTAGTTTCTTTGAATACTAGATACATAAATAATTTATTTTTATCAAATATATTTAACATATCAGAAAGAATTCTTCATATAATAGTACCTTATAGGATTATCATACTTTATATACTTATTCATAACCTTAGAGAAGTAAAAAACATAATAATGGGTGAGCTCAAATGCTCAGTAAGGTTAGAATTGGGAGATATCAGTCAATGATATTAAGTGGGCATAAGATAATCAGAAGGGTATGAGTACATGATCATCACTTATAAGAATCATACCCAATTTTTCAATATCACAAATCATTTTTCATTTCATAAGGACATTAGCCTAACATAAGATATTTTCATAATCATGAAGATAAAATCAAGAGCTATGCAGTATAACATGAGTATATGAATATAGAACACGCATAAAGTTTAGAAATAATTACATTATGAACATATATAAACACCAAACGGTATAGTCATCATATTAAGGGCATAAAATTAGGTCCCTTCATAAAATTTGTACATTAAATCATTTCCATGTATAAATTTGTGAACCTGTTATAATATTAATAGTTCCATACTTAATTTTGTCAATATATAGTTAGGTTCACGCATAATAGAGTTATCTCAAAAGATATAAATCTTTACCTAATGCATTGAAGGCTATATAATTCAAGTTATATCCTTCAAATAATGAAAAATATACACCATTTTATCATATGATCACAAAAAAATTCATAATTACATAAAATAATATACCATGTAAAAGAAATTACTTACATAAATTTTTTATCATAACTTAATTAACTAATGGGAAAGTTAGAGATTTCATAAAATAATCCTTAAAACATCTTCATCATCATCCATATCTAGAAATAAATTGGATGGTATCATAATATCATGTCCATAGTAAATTATAACAACCCTTAAAAGAAATTTACATAGATGAAAAATTACTTTAAAAGATCATTTGAACATTTCTTTGAAAATAGAGAAAATAGAAATTTCTTTTAATATTTATAAAAACCGAAATTTTCTAAAATATTGAGAAAAATATTTTTTTGAAGATAAATAAGTAAAATTTTAAATAAATATTCAAATACAATAACATTCATGATGAGAGGAAAATATGTTCATTCAGTATACATTAAAATATAACATTCTTTTCACACTTTTGTAAAAAAGTTCAAAACACTTGTTCATAAAACTTTTAAAATTATTATTTTTAATCATTTATAAATAAAGACAATGTTAGTGATTTTTTTTAAATCACATAAAGTATATTTAAAAACATACATAAAATCATTTTAACAAAATTGATATTGAAGAAAAATATTACAAACCCAAAAAATGATAAATAAGGTGATTTTTTATTAATAACAAATTCTCAATAATATTATGTAAAAATGATAGAAAAATGGTACTAATAATTGAAAATGTAGAAATTACTAGAGAATAATAAAATAAGTGGGGTTTAAAGGAAAATGATCATATATTTACCCTTAATAGATATTTAAAATAAAAAATAAAAAATAAAAATGATATTGCAATATAAACCCTTACCGTAAGTCTCATCTAGATTTGAAAGCATTTAAATATTATATTATCTGGGTATCTGCCATTTAAAATCACCTTAAAGATTCTTGGATGGGTATTTTAAAATGATTGGAACCTCAAGCCCACAAATAAATATGTTTTTCGAGTATTTATTAAGATATTATTTGAGCTAATGGGATCAAGGGATGTGGATAAATGAGAAGAGGGGGCTCCTTTCTATAAGTGAGGTGAGAGGACAACTTATCAATATTTTAAACAGAAAAATATAATAAAGTAATATTTAAGTGAACCTTTCACCACAAAAACCGCCAAATTAAATAGAAGATAATTTTGGGTTAAAATAATCTTAACCAATAACATTTAAAAAAGTTTTAGAGATATTGTTTTCCTTATATCTATATTTAACCCTGTCATTAGTCCTTTTAACCCTTACTATAGTGACAAAGTTTAACGACAATCACTATTCCAAATTACCAAAAATAAATTTGAAATTATTAATAAATTTGAACATGTTGATTCAAAATTTTGAAACTATTTTACCAAATAATATTTCTATAAGTGGTATAAATTCATTTTAGAATAAGTATATTATACATAGTGAAAAGAGTTTTTCAAAAAATGAATTTTTAAGAATAACACTAAATTTATTCATATTTATTGACTAGTAAAAAAATTATATGAATGTTAATAAATTTTATTAACTATATAATCTACAAATTTAATTAATATCATTAGTAATTTATGATTAATTCAATATATTATGATAAAATATATTGCATATAATGAAAATGGTTATCTAAAAAATATCACTTCTTATCTTCAAATTCTTTTATCTTCATTTATAACCAATTGATAATCAATGTATCCATAATTATTCATTGACTAAAATTAAATAAAGATATATTTCATCAAAATCCTATTTCATTTGTCATCAATATGTATATTATATATAAAAAACAATACTTTGAACATGACATGTTTTAATATGGAATGCTATTATTTTAAACATTTAAAGTTGAGTACTTGTTTCATGGGCATTAAAAAAATACTTTTTTACTTAAGGAAAAATTTTATACATACTTTTTATAATCTATTTAGTTATATTTATACCTATAAATTCAATGTATAAGAAATAATATTCACATTTAATAATAATATTTCAATAGTATATTGTGGTCCATTTATGCTTGGTGTTGTATTTAAATCTTGATATCAATTGAATAAAATTTATTTAAAGAAAAATATGTCATAAAATACCAAGGTGTTACATTTTTACCACCTTATAAGAATTTATGCATTTAACTTCAATAACTCTAACATAAACAATTGAGTATAATTCCACCTCATCATATCCTTGGGTTCCCATGTAGCTTCCTCAAATTTACGATTCTTCCATTGAACTTTATCGAGGTTAGTATTTTTATTGCATATAAATTTATCTCTATGGTATCATATTTCCACTAGTTTTTTCTCATAATAAAGATAATGATCCGATGGTACAAACTTTGTGTTCATTATAAATGAAGGATCACGTATATACTTAATAAAAAAAATATGAAACACATAATGAACTTGAGAGATATTCAATGGAAGCACCAAGTGATAAGAAACCATCATAATTTAATCAGGGATCTCAAAGGGACAATTATAAAAAAGTTTCATTATTATATTATTTATAAATATCATATATTTCATCCAAGGAGATATTCATTGGAATACCTTGTCACAAAATTCAAACTCTAGATCATGTCAATGATTATTGGAATAACTCTTCTATTGACTCTAAGCTTCCCTGATGTGATATTGATTTTCTCTAAATTTTTATGATATTTCCTCAACTAGATAAGATCCCAATAGCTTTTTCTGTCTACCTTCAACCCAATATATTATATTTATTTACCTCTTTCCATAGATTAATTCATATGGGGCCACTGGAATGCTTGAGTGAAAGCTGTTATTATAAGAAAAGTTTACAAGTATAAGGTTTTGAAAACAAACAAATTTGAAATATATAAAATAATATCTCATAATATCTTATAGTGTTTAAATATATCTCTAATAATAAAAATATTTTTGAGGATGATATGAAGTTCCAAAGTTCTAGTCTATATTCAAATCTTGATAAATACTTCTCTGGAACTTTGATGTAAATATAAAATCTTGATCAGAAACAATAGAACATGGTACCTCATGAAAACATAAAACATCCTTAATGTATATCTAGGAAATTTTATCATGATAAAAGCCATCTTTGATGGTAATTAAATATATTTTCATTTTAAGGTGATCGACAAAAACCCAAAAAGAATTACAACATTTCAATGTTTTAGGGAGTCCAATGAAAAAATACATCGTGAGGTTTTCCCATTTCTATTCAGTGATGGTTAATGGTTGTAACATGTAACTCCCTGACCCTAGATACCTAGAGTCGGTGCATTATTACATAACATTGGCATGATAACAAGGGATAAAATCCGGAAAGACTGATCAGTTTAGTAGCCTTGGAAGTACTATATACAAAAATAAGTTTTACATTACATTTTGAATTGAAAAAAAACAACATTGGGTCTCTTTTTAACTCATTCACCTCCAATAGACTATCCCTATAGATTAGTCATAATATAATTCTTCGTATCCAGGTAAAAATAAAACATAGAAAAGGGTGAGCTCAGGTTCTCAGTAAGGATAAAAATATAGAGAAAACTTTAATAAATAAGCATAAATATTTAAGGCAATGTATAAGACTAAAACACAAGCCATTTAAACATAAACATCTATTTAATATGTAAAAGGTAATTCAAATAATTCCATTTACATACTCACATGGATATTCTACTAGTCAAATAATCATATGTAATATAAATAGAAAATTTCATAATGATGGAATGCATAATGTTGGACATCCTAACAACATAGTCAAGGCCTCGTTCCATGACTACAAATAATATTTGGTCAAGGAATTGTTCCAATACACTAGTTTGTCTCATGAGACCTACCGATGTATGAGTAGATATAGCAGGCTCCACCCGTTACTTAATAAGTCCAATGCATTCCTCATATGAAATGATTGAAACATAACATAAACATTCATATTAAAACTAGAATACGAAATGTCAATACTTTATCCAAAAACCATGAATGGCATAAAAATTCCCAATCCACATTCAAATATATCACAAAGACTTCAATACAATATGGAAGATTGTATCATAATAAATAAACTTGAAACAAGTGTAAAATCCATCCAAGGATGTTGACATAGAATAAATATACACTATTTGAGAGAAATATCTCTTTCTATTTTGAAATCATTTAAATGTCACATAATTATAAAAAAGATTTATTTGGAAAATATTCTTATAATCTTGTAAGGGAGACTTTGAAGGTTCTATAACGATGGAAAATAGATTCACTCTCCATATAAGTTAAAAACATTCTTTCCTTAATTTTTTTCGAAAAGGTCATAAAGGGCCTTGTTTGGAAAAAAATTGAAACATTCCTTTATAAACCTTTTATAAAAAATTAAACAAGGTTGTAAATTTCTTTAACACATTGTCTAGGAAATAGTAAAAATGTTTTGAAATACATTTTTAAGAAACAAAGGTGTGGATGATAAAGAGGTCCCAGTAGATACTCTTGTATAAACAACATTGGATAGTGAAGAGATTGTAGAATTAAACCTTACCATGTAGTTTTACTTGGTTGAGGGTACTTTAAAATCCAATATAATAGTTAAATAATTTTTATTAAGTTAAAAAAGAACCATATAAATAAATACTATATGATCTTCTAATATTGCATTGTTAATAATATTTTAGTAGTTTCATTGTTTCGGGTGTTAGCTGATTCATTTTTATTTATATGTTTTGTTATGTAAGTTATGTTTGATGTTGATAGGATGTATTTGATTCATATAATGAATGATATTAAGTTCTTAAACATTATTTTTATTCATAAAATGAATATTATTCTTGAATGGTTATGATGGGGAATTAATCTAATCACGTTCGTGGAGACGGTAATCTGTACATACTCATGAGTGACAATACCATTCAATTGATTGTGAAATAGTACATAATTGGATGATATATCATATATAAAGAATAATTAACATGTTATATTTATTATTTACAACAATTATACTAATTATTATTACCATCCAAATAATTAAGTGTTGAATAAAAAACTACACCACAAAGTGGAGACTGTAAGTCGTACGTACGCATGTAAAGTCACTTTGTCATTCATAGGATGGATAGAATTATGAATATGGTTGTAAAATATCTATAATAACATCACAGTAATTATAAGGTGATTTATTTACTATTTTGGAATGGAAACAACAAAGAAAGTTGATGTGGAAGAAGAAAAGAACTATGGAAGAGGTGATGAAATTATTACCTCTTATTCGGTTTCTTCCTTTTGATTTGATCAAAAGGGATCCTTAAGTTCACTTATGATCAAAAAGAGGATTCTAGGTTGAATTGAGGGTATTTGGGAGGATATTTGAGTAGGTTTTGGTCTAGCCAAATGGTTTTGGAGGTTTGATTTTGAGAGAAGTGGAAGTACCCTTTTATAAAAGAGGCGATGACCACTTTAGGAAAATCTTGAAATATTAATTTATTATACAATCATATTCAGTTTATAATGGCTCCAAAAGAATTTATTTAGCATCTAAGGCGGTTCTTGGTCAAAAAAATCTCATCCAATAGGTTTTAGATAAGTTTAGGTTATCATATTAACCTTATATTTTATATTTAAGTCTTACTTAAATAGTTTTACTTTTACCATGTATTGTTGTATTATTATAATAAATGGTTATTAACTTTACTATAAAAATCCAAGAAAACTCCAAATGGGTTTTTATTGACATATATGACCTTAAATAAGACTTTTGGACAAAAATTATATTTTTATAAATATTATATCATTTAATAATATAGTATTTGTTTTATAAACTCATTATGGCAATTTTGATATTATTTGGTATTTTGTTTTTGTGAAATACATAATAAAATTTTAATTTAAAAAAAATTATTTAATCAACCCAAACATGTAATATTAATCTATAAAATTCTGGGAATAGATAAAAATACTCAATTTACAATTATTTTAGTATTTATAATATCAATTATTTTAATCTTTCAATAATAAGGTAATTATTGCATCATCATTGTGTCATAAATAAATTTAATTATTTAATGTCTAAAAATTATAAATAAAATACCAATATTTATGAAATCATTTTATATTTCTAATAAATATTTTTAGTCAAATTTATCTTACATATAACCCTATATTTAATTTTTTTTGTCATTAAACTTTGAATTTAACACTTTTAACTCTTCTTTAAATAAAATAATAATAAATGTCCTAATCTAATCTAAGTGAACCAAGAGGACCAGATTTGTTTTCTAAGGTTTTTTTGGTCGAAATACAGTTATCAAATAGAACTAGGACATGTGTTATTGTAATTATAAAATCATTTTTACCTTTAATTACCCTATTTACTTTTAACCGCGGTAAATAAAATTCAAAAGTTACTATTCACCAAAAAGTACTTTCATCCTATTGAACCAAATTTTAATTATTGATTTCAAACATGTCTCTTGGATTTTTTAAATTCAATTCCCAAAAGCGGTAAAATTACATTTAATGAAAGTTTGCAATGCGCCTAGAATGTGGGTAAAAGACGGTAAAAAGTTCAATAAAATTTTATATATCTAATATTATTATAAAATGACTCCAATTAGTTAAATTGAACATATATAGGTATTATGTATCTATTTTTACATCAAATAAATTTAACTAAAAAAACTAATTATTTAAATAAAAATTTGGTTTTAAACAATAACATAGTTTTTTTCTCTATTCATCAAAAATTGAGTATTTTTAGAAAAATACCAAAAAATAACCCTAAGATAATTTTGATATTCCGAATACAAAAATGAATTCCATTTGGAAAAATAAAATTTATAAAATTTCAAAAATTAGATATTAATATTCATAACGGCAAGATTGATTGGTCGTGGTGTGTTAGAACTCGAAGTTGTGTACAACATAAGCTATTTTATTATTCAAAGAGAAGCGTACCATAGAAGCTTCAGGTGTGAAATTCTTCCCTTTTTCAAATAATTTCATCATGGAAATTTCTAGAATATTACTATATTAAATGATTTGGTTGGTTCTTCATCATAACTTCCTCGGTTTCCCACATTGCCTCTTCCATTTTATGGTTTCTCCATAGAACTTTCACAAGAAGAGTCATCCCATTTCTCAACACTTGTACTTTGGTATCAAGAATTATGATAGGCTCTTCGCAATAAGACAGGTTGGGTTCTAGTTCTATTTCTTTATTGGTGAGTACATGCATTGAGTCAAGCAAGTATTTTCTCAATAGTGATATGTGGAACACATCATGATCTTTGGAGAGACTTAGAGGCATTTCCCATAGTTAAGCTACAACTCGAATTTGTTCAACAATTTCAAAAGTTCTGATTTACCTAGAACTTAATATTTCCTTATTAATAAATTATATAATACCCTTCCATGGAGATACCTTCAATCAAACAAGATATCCTACTTCAAATTCCAAATCCTTCCTTCGTTTATCGGCATAGCTATTTTGCATACATTGAGATGCTTTGATGTGGGTTTGGTTAATCTTCACCTTTTCTATTGTTTCCTCAACAAGTTCTAGGCCTATGAGTTTTCTTTCACCAACATCATCCCAACAAGTTGGTGTGCTACATCTCATTCCATATAACACTTCATAAGGTTCCATCGAAAAACTTGAATGGAAGCTATTTTACTAGATAATTCTACCAGAGGTAAATACTGATCCCACATACCTTCAAAGTCAAGCGAGAAAGATCTAAACATGTCTTATAAGGTTTGAATAGTCTTTTTTTATTGTCCATTAGTTTGATAGTTGTAGTCAGTGCTCAAACAAAGTTCAGTATCCAGGGATTTCTAAAGACTTTTCTACAATCTTGATGTAAAATGGGAATCATGAATAGAAAAAATCGATATGGGTACACCATGAAGTCTTACAACATCATTAATATATAGTATTGACAAACATTCAAGTGGAAAATATTCTCTTATAACATAAAAATGTGATGAATTGGTAAGAAGATCAACAAATGACCCATATTGCGTCATTTCTTCTAGGAGTCTTTGGTATCCCCATGACAAAGTAAATCATAATATTATCCCATTTCCACTCAGGTATGGGAAGAGGTTGCATGAATCCTATAAGATGTTTTCTTCCATCCTTCACCTATTGAAAAACAATACATCTTGACACATAATCAGAAAACTCCCTCTTCAGGTTGTCCCACCAAAAATTTTCTTTCAAATCTTTATACATCTTATTACTATTAGGGTGTCTAGAGAAATTGGATCTATGACTATAATCCAAAAATTCCCTTTTTAGATCAGGTATATCAGGAACACAAAGTATCTTCCCAAATTTAAAAATTCCATCTTCATATATAAAGTAAATTAATCTCCCAGCATTTACAGCTTTGATTTTCTTTTGAAAATCCACATCATCACTGTGAGAAATTTTTATCATTTCTATTAATTATGGTTTGGAAAACATTTGATAATGTATTTATGTTTCGCCATCCATGATTATTACCATATCCATCATTACTAGATCCATGAACATAGGATTCCTTTCAACTATTATCTTGTTCAAAACTCCATGATCCTTTCTGCTCAAATCACCTGCCACCTTATTTGCCTCCCCCGATTGGTAGTGTATAGTGAAATCATAATCTTTGAGTAGCTCAATCCATCATCTTTGCCTCATGCTGAGTTCTTTTTATGATAAAATATACTTCAAACTCTTATGATCGGTATATATCTCAAATTTTTTACCATAGATAGAGTGTATCCATATCTTCAAAGAAAATATTACTGCTGCTAACTCAAGATCGTGAGTGGGATAGTTCTTTTCAAGAATTTTTATCTGCCGTGATGTATAGGCAATAACTCTATCATTTTTCATAAGGACACAACCAAGTACTTTCATTGAAGCATCACTATAAATAACAAACACATCATTTACTGATGGTAGAGTCAAGATAAGATCATTTACTAATATTATCTTCAGTTCTTCAAAAAATTATTCACTCTTTTTTCATAAAAAATATAACCCCTTTACATGTGAGCTTAGTTAATTGGTATTCAAATTGGGAAAAATTCTGGGTGAAACACTGATAATAACGTGATGAACCAATAAAACTTCATAAGTCAGTTATAATTGTTGGTGTAGGTCATTCATAGATTTCGGTGTTCTTTGAATGATCAACATAGATTCCATTCTTTAAGACAACATGGCCAAGAAAAGAAATTTTTTGAAGCTAGAATTCACACTTGCTAAACTTTCCATATAATTCATTTCTTCAGAGGGTTTTCAGAATAGTGCGCAAGTGATTTTCATGATCTTCATAGATTTTTGAGTATACCAAGATATCATCAATAAATACCACTACAATGTCAACAAGATATTACTTGGAAACTCTATTCATTAGATCAATGAAAATAGAGGGTGTATTAGTTTGTCCAAAAGGAATTACTGTAAACTCGTAATGCCTGTACCTGGTTTAAAATGCTATTTTTTGAATGTATTACTTTTTCACACACAAGTAATGATATCCAGATCAAAGGTCAATCATTGAAATATGTTGATCTCCATTAATTTGGTCGAATAAATCATAAATGCGAGGTAGGGGATAATTGTTCTTTATTGTTATAGAATTGATCTCCCTGTAGTCAATGCACAACCTCATGGATCCATCTTTCTTCTTAAGAAAAAGAATAGGGGCTCCCCATGGAGAAACCCTAGGGTGAATAAATCCATTATTACTCAATTTTTCAAGTTGTTTATTTAGTTCCGCTAATTCTATAGTGTCCATTCTATAAGGGGTCTTCGATATGGGCCTTGAACTGGGAATTATGTCAATAGAAAACTCAATTTCTCATTCTGGAGGATGTCTATGTAAATCCCCTAGAAATACATCAACATATTGTTGCACACTATGTATGTCATCTATTTGAACATTCTTTTCCTCACCCATAGTTATTTCATTATCTTCCACCCCAATAATTGAATTTAGTAGAGATATAGGGGGTGGATCTAGATAAGAATCATGTGGTGGAATTTCAACTCTAAAGATAAGGAACTACTTATCATAATTGAAAATTTTATCCTCCTTCTTCTTATAATAAATTTTCTCTTCATGGTCCGAAAGCCTAACCATACTGAGGATTGTATCAAATTCAATCATGGGTATGATGATGAGATTTGTAGATAAATAACATTTATATTCCCTAATGGTAACTGATTCACAAACATTTATTGCAATGATACTTCCCTTAGAAGTTTTTAATAAAAACTCCCTTGATAAATAAAATTGTAAATATATAATATTCTTAGAAAACTAGGAAGATATGAAACAATGTGATGATCCAGGATCAAATAAATCATTGGCTAAATTTGTGGAAACCATTAAATTACCTGCCACCACGTCATTTGGAGCTTCAACCTCAGCAGTAGTGATCGCATATTCCTAGAATTTGTCCCTTAGAATTTTCTAAGGTATGTTTACTTGGAACTTAGGAAATTAATTTGCATAATGACCCACTTCTCTACAATTTTAGCATTCAACATTGATAGCATCATTCTTTCCCATGCAATCATGATCTTGGTGGCCTTTTTCACCACAATTGTAACAGACTCTCATTCCCTTCTAGAAAGTACTAGGGTGTTTCTTCCCACATTTACTATAGGATAGAAATTCAACTTTTCCCTTCTCCCCCTTATATCCATTTCTAGATTGTTCAATTGAACTTTTTTTTCTTTTTCTTTGTTTTAAAGTTGTAAGTCTTAGAGAATTCCTTTTCTTTCTTAATAGCACATGAGACAATATCTTTGTATAATGAGAAGGATTTTGAGACTAATGATTGATGGAGAAATGGTTTTAACCCATCAAAGAATTGATGAATCTTACTCCTTGGGTTAAATATATAATCTTTTTCTTGCCTTTCTAACCTTGTAAAGTTAGCCTCATAGTTTTTGACATTCTCATCCTCCTTTTTCCCTAGACTCAGAAATTGTCTTCCCATATCTTCTTAATGTTCATGGGGAAAATATTTTTCTAATAACAGTTATTTAAACTCTCTCCATTCTATATTTGATACTTCTTCATCCTCCTTTATGTTTTGAATTAATGACCACCATTGATCTGCATTTCTTATGAGGTGATTAAATGCCATGACAAATTTTTCCCTTTCGCTACTCCCCAAAATATGGAATATTTTCTCTAAGGAACTTATCCATTTCTCAGCTACAAATGGATTTATAGTCCCATTAAATGTTGGTGGTTGTTGCTTCTTGAAGCTATATAACATTGATCCTCTTCTTTTTGGTCCAGGGTGCTCCATACGGGTAAGGTTCTTATTCTTGAAGTGAGTGAGTTGTTTTAGTATGGTTATAAGTTGTTGAACACCGATTTCATCACTATCTCTACTATAATTATCTTGAATTGGATGGAAATCCATGCACAGATTACATGCGTTGATATGGTTTCCATTCATTACACTAGGTGTGATTTCTAAACAATGGCATACACTAGATTAGTTTATGAATTTCAATACATAATTCCAAACTAGTAAAATACCAAACATAAATTGAAGAGTTTATGCATATAATCCATAATCATAAAAAATGTATTCTTTGAGGAAGTATTTACTCATAAATCCTTCATAATGGTTTCTAAAGAAAATGTGAATTATCCTAAGCATATCCCCCGGGAGTGTCATAACCAAGAGTGTAGTAAGGCCCATTGTCGTGTACCAGCATACCCCAGGTCAAGCCTAAAACTCTTTGTTAGAGTTTTCACTCCTAGGTACATCTATTCTAGAGCTGCCTATACCTGTTCATATCTAGAAAACTATGTATTTCTTAGAAAATATACAAAATCTCTACATTACAAAAATTCTAGGAAGTTCTTCTATACGAATCCTCAAAGTCTATCTTAAGGTAATGTTCTCTAATCAGAGTTTTTCTAAATCTAGATTCTATGGTTTGTACTAAACTTCCTTTGATACCAACTGTAATTCCCCGAACCTAGTTACCCATAGTTTGTGCATTTTTATATAACATTGGCATGATCACAAGGGATCAAATCGCGAAAGACCGATCAGTTTAGTATCCTTAGAAGTATTTGATACAAACATAAGTTTTACATTACATTATGAATTGAGAAACAAAAAAATTGTGTCTCTTTTTAACACATTCATATCCCTTAGACTATCCCTGAAGGTTAGTCATAACATACTCCTCCACATCCTGGGAAAAATAAAATAGAGAAATGGGTGAGCTGAGGTGATCAGTAAGGATAACAATATAGAGGAAAACTTCATAAATAAGCATAATCATTAAATACAACGTATAAGACTAAAACACAACTGTTTTAAACATAAAATTCAGAATAATATGGAAATGATAAATCAAATAATTCTATTACTTACTGACATGGATATTCGACTAGTCGAATAATCACATGTAATATTAATAACCAATTTCATAATAATAAAATGCTTAATGTCATACATCATAACCACATAGTCAAGGCCTTGTGCCAAGATTACAAATTAGATTTTGGCAAGGCCTTGTGAGAAGAAACTAGTTTTTCTCAGGAGACCTATCGATACATCAAGGAGCTATTGTGGGCTCCACCCGTCACTTACTAAGTACAACGCATTCCTCGTAAGGAAAGGTTGAAATATAACATAAACATTCATATTAAAACTAGAATAGAAAATGTTAATACTTTATCCATAAACCATGAATGGTATAAAAATAACACATACATAGTCAAAAATTTCACAAAACCTTAAATACAATATGGAAGATTGTATCCAAATAAATAATCTTCAAGAAATTGTAAAATCCCTCAAAGGATGTTTACATAGAAGAAATCAAAACAATTTGAGAGAAATATATTTTTCTATTTTGAAATATTTTAAAAGTCACATAATTTTAAAAGAAATATTTATTTTTAAAATATTATTATAAGCTTGTAAGGGATACTTTTATGGTTCCATAATATAAAAATATATCTGCACTCTCCGTATGAGTTAAAAAAACATTCTTTCCTCAATTTGGTCGAAAAGGTCGTAAAGGTCCTTGTTTCAAAAACGACGGAAAGATTCATTTATAAATTTTTTATTAAAATTCAAAAAAGGGTATAAATTAAATTAACACATAGTCTAGGAAATAGTAAAAATATATTGAAATACATTTTTAAGAAAAACGGATATGGATGATAAAGAGGTCCCAACAGATACTCACGTATAAACAACCTCAGATAATGAAAAGATTATAGAGTTAACCCTTACCTTGTACTCTTCATTGGTCGAGGGTATGTTAAAATCCTGTATAATTGTTAAATAATTATTATTAAATTATACAATAACCATATACATAAATACAATATGATCTTCTAATATTTCATTGTTAATAATATTTCAGTAGTATCATTGTTTCAGGTGTTAAATGATTCGTTCTCCTTTATATGATTTGTTACGTAAGTCATGTTTGATATGGATAATATGTCTTTGATTCATATAAATAATTATATTAAGTTCTTAAACATAATTTGTATTCATAAAACATAAATTATTCTTTAATGGTTACAATGGGGAATGAATCTCATCGTGTTCATGGAGACGGTAATCCCTAGGTACGCACAAGTGAAAATACCATTCTATTGATGGTGAAATCATCTGTAATTAGATGTTATATAATATATACATAATTATTATCATTTTATATTTATTAGTTACATAAATTATACTCATTGTTATTCCCATCTAAATAATAAAGTGTGGAATAACAAACTACCCCACGACGTAGAGATGGTAAAACGTACGTATACATGTATGGTGACTCTGTCATTCATAGGATGGATAGAATAAGGAATATGGTTGTACCATATTTATAATAAAATCATATTAAGTATAAGGTACCGGAGTTATTATTTGTTTAAGGAAACAACAAAGAAAAAGGATGTGGAAGAAGAAAAGAACTATGGTCGAGGTGATGAAATTATTACCTCTTCTTCGGGTGCTTCTTTTTTGATTTGATCAAAGGAGATCCTTAGGCTGGATTCTGATAAAATTAAGTCTTCTAGGATGAAGTGAGGGTAGTTGGGAGTATACTTGAGTAGGGTTTGGCTAAGCCAAATGGATTTGGAGGTGTGATTTTGAGAGAAGGGGAAGTGCCATTTTATAAGAGAGGTGAGGGTCACTTTATGAAAATCTTGAAATATTAATTTATTAGACAATCATATTCAGTTAATAATGGAACCAAAAGGATTTATTTCAAGGCTAAGGCAAGACTGGGTTGAAAACCTCTCAGAAAAAAGGTTTTAAACAAGTTTAGGTCACCATATTAACCTTATCTTTTAGTTTTAACTCTTAGTAAAATAGTTTAACTTTTACCTTGTATTCCTGTATTATTATAATAAATGGTTAATAAAATTACAATAAAAAGAAAAGGGAACCCAACTGGTTCATTATTGACATATATAACCTTATCTATGTCCTTTGGATGAATCTTAGATTTTATTTAATATTATATCATTTAATAATATACTATTTGTTTTAAAACCCCATTTCTGTCAATTTTAACACTTTGGTATTTTTTTCCTAAAATTCATAACAACTTTATCACTTAAAAAAATTATTTAATCAACCCTAAAATGTCATAGTAACCTATAAAATTGTGCAATACATAAAAAGTCTCAATTGAAAATTATTTTAATATTTATAATATCAATTATTTAATATTTCAATAATAAGTTAATTACTACATCATCATTGTATCACAAGTAAATTGAATTATTTTAAGTCTAAAAATTATAAATAAAATACCAATATGTAGGAAATCATTTTAGATTTATAATGAATATTTTTATTCGAATTTATCTTATCTATAACTTTATATTAAAAATGTTTTAGTTATTAAAATTTGAATTTAACACTTTTAACTCTTCTTTAAATAAAATAATAATAAATGACTTAATCTTATACAATTGTACTAAAAGGATAATATTTTATTTATAAGGTTTATTTTGGTCGAAATACACTTATCCAATAGAATTGGGACATGTGTTAGGGTAATTATAATATCATTTTACCTTAATTACCCTATTTACTTTTAACTGTGGTAAATAAAAATTAAAAGTTAATACTCACCAAAAATTATTTTTATCCTATTGAACCAAATTTTACTTACAGATTTCAACCATGTCTCTCAGATTTTTGAAATTCCATTCACAGAAGTAGTAAAATTACATTTTATGAAAATTTTGAAATGCGCCTAAAAGGTGGGTAAAATACGGTAAAAAGTTCAATAAAATTTTATATATCTAATATTATTATAAAATGACTTCAAGGAATTATATTGAACATATATAAGTATTATGTATTTATTTTTACCTAAAATAAATTTAAATAAAATATCTAATTTTTTAAATAAAAATACAGTGTGAAACAATAACGTGGTGTTTTTCACTATTTATGAAAAAATGAATGTTTTTAGAAAAATACCAAAAATTAACCCTAAGTTAATTTCAATATTACAAATCCAAAAATGAAGTCCAATTTAAAAAAATATATTTATAAAATTTCAAAAAGATGATATTACAATTCATAATGTCTAGTTTGACTGGTCGTGGTGTGTTAGAAATCGAAGTTACGTACAACACAAGATATTGTATTATTCAAAGAGAAGTGTATCATGGAAGCTTGGGGTGTTACATAACATCCCCTTAAACTTATATATATTAGACTTAAATTTATGAAAACCTCAGAAATGAGATACATACTCAGTAATATATCTATTTATTTTATGGAACCAAGTTTTCTCTTTTAGGTCTCTATACATCTTTATACATCCCAGAGGAATAAATAATGATGAACTATGAGCTTTATCCAACATATCCTTTAATTATGGTATTAACAAGACACATAATTGGTTCCTAAACCAGATCATTTTATCACCATCATGGTTGAAATTAAGAAAATTACTTGTATTCTTATATAGTTATATATCTACTTTTTATGCCTCTTTAATCCTCACGTGGATGGATAGTAGAAAATTAATTTGAGAAAGGTATGATCTTTAACATTTTCTCTTTATTTCAAGATCAATATTTTAAAAATCCATAAGTATTGGATTTATTTTAATCCTTTTAAGATAAAAACATGCAGGTTTTTTCTAAATTAGAGCATCAACCACCTTATTTTCATTTATTGGGTGGTAATTTATTGAGAATTCGTAATTTTTAATTAAATAAAATCACAAACTTTGAAACATATTTAAATATTTCTATATGAATAAAGATTTTAAATTTTATGATCAGTATATATATCATACATTTCACCATAGATTCAATTCCTCCACATTTTTAACGTAATAAATACAACTATCACCTCTAAATAATAATTCAGGTACTTTTTCTTATGAATTTATAATTGGCATGAGGAATAAGTTATTAATACATCATTGTATATGATGATACCTCCCAATACCTTCTATGATACTACACTATAAATGAAAAACACTTCTCAACTATAGGGTAGTGTGATAATAGGTTCACTAACCAATGTTATTTTCAGTACCTTGAAACTTTCTTCACATTTATCTATCCAATATTACTTGTCTTTATTTCTCATAAACTATGTTAAGGGATTTTATATCCATGATAAATTTCTCAAAAAGAATCAGAGGTAATATCCAACCCAATAAAACTATATATCTTGGCCATCATGGTTGTTCTATTCCATTCCTCAATAACTCATGTGTTTAATGGATCTACTGATTTACCTTAATTTTAGATTATATGACAAAATAACAATACTTTATATATCCAGATTACACACTAGATAAATTTTGAATATGGATTATCCATACTCAAGGCCTTAAACATAAAAAAATGATCTTAATTCCATTTATTGATCGTAGAATGTACATTAATATCATATATAAAGACTACCACAAAATGATCAGGGTAATTTCAAAGACTCCATTCATTAAATCCTTGAAAATAGTATGTTCATTGGTATGTCAAAATGTAATTACTATAAATTTATAATGTATATATATTATATGGTTGGTTTTTTGGGTATATACACCATTTTGATCCTCAATTGATGATATCCAGAATGAAGTAAGCTCATGGAAAAGTATCACACTATGCATATTTGATCAAATAATTTATAAAAATTGGGTATAAGATACTTTTTATTGATTTTTATCCTATTAAATTATTGATAATAAATGAAAAGACACATTAAACCATCATTTTTCTTATAAAAAAGAATATGTGCACCAAAAGGAGACGTACATGGGAATATAAATCCCTTATTTATATTCTCATATAATTTCTTCTTTAATTACTACAACTTAATTGGGGTCATTCTATACAGATCCTTTGAAATACATGTAGCACTATGTATGAGTTCTATTGAAAACTCAACTTCTTGATCTAGCGGAATACTAAGTAAATATTCATGAAATATATCATTATATTCCAAAAAAGTAATATATTAAATTTTGGGTTTCTCTCCAACTATTTGATACAAACACCCCCCATTAATATGTAGTAAGACCCATATAATGGAAGTAATTTCCATTATAAGTTCATGTTCATTAACACGCCTATAAAAATCCATATGTTGATTTAAAAATGTCTTATGTGACTTCTCTTCATTGGAAATTGATATGGGGTCATTATAAAGAGATTTGATCCATGCCCAATATCAAATCATATTCAATTATTGGGAGAATAGAAATATTTAATGGAATCACACTCCCATAAATTTATATTAGAGTGGAGTTGTAAACATTAGATTAAATCATCGCACTATTAGGAGTTTTCATTATTAATTCAAAATCTAAACATTGAGGAGGTTATGTGGTAGTATATTAAAATTAATAAGATATAATAGCGTGGGTATAAAATGAATAAAATAAAACATTTACATTTCTATAGTGGATTATATGTATAACTTTCATCTCTTCATTCTCATGACCTGCTTTAATAGTTGTGTTTACATATCCCTTCCCTTTTTACCCTGACTCTGGAGTTTATTTCAGCTTATTATCCTCATTAACTCTTAGATTAGGGAGTTGATTTTCATAATTCCCAAACACCTTGAATCTGAATCACTAAAGTGTAGGTGGTTCATTAGTTTAAATCTTAATACCATCTATTTCATTGATTGGATTCTTTTTCTCCTCTCGATAATCAAAATCTTGATGACCAAGCCTCCCACACTTGAAATATACTCTAATTACTTTTAAGAAATTACATGAGATCTTATTTCCAAAAAATTTGTATGTTGGGGGTTAATACTATTTCCCTCTATGTGACATACCCTTACAATTTCAATTAGAATTTATCTTCCATTTTCTATCACCCGAACTATTAGAATAAGAGTTTCCATTTTCCATTTTCACCTTGAGTACGCATCAAACAATCTCTTCATAGCTTCCAAAGTCTCTTATGTTTATTTCATTTTGAATACATGGTTTCAAACAACTAATGAAGTTATTAATAATTATTTTTGGATTGATGACAAAACTAGAAGTGTAACTTGAATGTGTGGAAACATTTTCTTCATAGGTACTAATGGATTTATCATACATCTGATTCAATTTTAGAATGTCACTCACCATTTTAATTTAAATATTCCAAGGAAAGTACTTATTGATAAATAAATTATTAAACTCCTCTAATTCCTAGGATTTTATTTCTTTATACTATCTCATGTTCAAGATAAGGGTCCAATAGTGATCACCTTTATATCCTAAGTGATAAACTGCAAAAAAAAACATTCTCATGGACTAAACACTAGAGAATTAAAAATATATTTTCCCTCACATTTATATATTGATAAGTAATTAGTCGATTAGAATACCCAAAAAAACAAATATGGATATTTCCACATAAAATACTTAATGTAATGTTTCTCTTTCCTTGATGTGTTTTGGATTTTAGAATGATTTTCATCAATATTCATTTCTCAAGAGAGTTCTGTAAGAATTACTATAAGGTTTTTCATTCAAGATCCTATTCCATTTGTTTTTTCATGAGGATAGTCATTTTATTGTCCTACATATTCAATGCTATCATAATTACCCCTAGTTCCTATCATTGACTAATACAAAAATATATATCATAAGTGTTTGAGAAAAAATAATTAGACCGAAAATTAATATAATAAAAAAATAAATTAGTAGATTTCATAAATTCGACACCTCCTAAACCCATAACACGTAAGGTTTTTTCCTAGGGTTTTCAAAACAATCTCTTAAACATGGTGTTTAAAAATAACTAAACCCTACTATAATAGCCACTATAGAAACCTGATCATTTATTATATAAATTTTACATAATATTATATGAATATTAAATACATATAATAATAAAACATTACTGAGGACCATAAACGTTTAGTGTATTTAGAGACTAGATACATAAAAGGCTTGTTTTAATGATAATTATTCATCATATACCACACTATTATTCACATAAAGTACCCTTATAGATTTATCTTACATAATATTCTTCTAAATAACCTAGGGGAAGTGGAAACATAATTAAGTTTGAGTTTAGATTCTCTAAATGGCAAAATATGGGAGATATTATTCAATGATATTAATTGAGCATAAGATAATCATATGGGCATGATATCATGATCATAATATAAAAAAATAATACCCAACCAGTCAATATATTAAATCATGAGTCATATAATAATGATTCTAGCCTAATATAAGAAACATAAATAGTCATAAATCCAAAAACATAGGCCATAAATCATAACATGAGAAAAATAATGTAGAACAAGAATAAAATCAGAAAATTAAGGATTTATAAACATGTGTCAAAAAAGGCTCAATCATCATATTAAGGAAAGAAACCAAGTCCCCTTATAAAATTTTGGATATAAAACTGGGTCCACACATAAAATCATGAACATGTTATAAAATGAATGGTTCCATGCATCTTGTTATGAGCATAAAGTCATATTAACATATAACATTATTATATTATGATATATAAATCATTACCTAATAAATTTAATGGATGTATAATTCTAGTCTCACCTATAACATAATTAAAACCATACATAATTTTTCTAAAATAACATAAAAACATTCACAATTTCATCATAACATAACCCATTGAAATGAAATGTGTTTCATAGTTATTCCATCATAACATAGTTAATCCATGGGAAAGTAACATGTTTCATAGAGGCATTCATAAAACATCCTCATCAAAAGTCATACCAATAATAAAAGTGGATGATATTATAAAATAATATCAATAATGAAGTGTAACAACCCTTAAAGGATGTTTAAAAATATGAAAATACCAATATAATTTTAAATTTTCTTTGAAATTAGGTAAAATTTAATTTTATTTTGATGTCTCTAAACACTAAAATATTCCAAAATATTGAAAAAAATATTTTATATAAAACTAAACATGGAAACTAGTAAAATAATCAACAAAGAAAAATTTTGGTTATTATGGTGTAAAATAAAAACATGTTTCCAAAAAATCATATTTTATAAGTTATAAAGATGTATAATATATAGAAAAATAATAATACACTAAAAAATTGATATTTTAACATAAAACAATATTATTTTTAATATTCCTAATTGAGTGGTTATTTACTATGTGTTAATTAATACTTTTTCAATAAGAAAATATTTTATATATAATTTTCAAAATTATTTAGTTATATTCAGACCCTCCAATCCAACATATATGTGATAATAATCAAAATTAATAATAATATTTATAAAGTATATATCAGTTTATTTAAGTTCAGTGTTGAATTTAATGAAAAATACAAATCTCATCAAATTTATGTAAAGATAAATATATAAAAAATATTGGGGTGTTATAACATGTAATTATTCGAATATCCTACAATAACAACTATCATTTAATTATTACAATGGAACCCTTTATGTCTTTTCATTAGAGGTTATCTCATTAACTTCTATGTTATATGGAATTTTGGGAGATATCACTTCAGAGGGCCAATAAGTATAAGAGACCACTAAAAGTGCCTATTTGATATGAAAGTGATTTCCAATTTCTTATAGGAATCAAAAATCATATGATGATTATTTTTTCTATTAATGTTTATTGATGGAGATCATGTTTTATTTGTGTGTCCTTTTAATTAGAACATAGAAAAATTTAGAATTAGGTAAATTTGGAACATTATTTTTTATGCCAACTTGAGATCCCAAAATATATCAATGAGATGATTTATCAATTGGTCATAACCTAGTGATTTATATCAATCAATAAAATATTTCACATATCACAACTAAAATAATTTGAGTCCAGTAAATAACATGTGATAAAACAAGATAAAGTTGATTTAGAGTACAATTCAACTTTAAAATTTAGGTAAGTACATATTGTTGAAGACTAAGAGAATTTATTGTGAGGGAATTTCATTCCCCTAATACTATAACAACCCAAATATTTTATAATCTCGGACTCATGATTTATTAGATAAATATACACATAAAACAATCCCAAAAGTTTAAGAGTCCTAGTGTTTTTGGTTAATTATATACATAGAATAATAAAATCAGACAGTTATACCAGAAAATTATTTAAAAATTTCATGACACACACTTAAATTCCAATAATATTCTAAAATGGCGTGGGATAACATCGGGACATACATTAGAAAATGGTGATTTAGAAAGCTTAGTGAGGGAATAATCAAATCATAAAATGATTAAAGTAATATGTTTGAGTCAATAGGCATTAGAAGGTGACATAAAAGGGTGATAATCACAAATATGGACATTAAAACATGATATAATATGATAACATCAAGGTAGGATAGGCATGAGGCAACAACATAAAACATGACATCATAAGAATAATTCAAGGATAACCATCGAGACATCATAACGTAGTTTTATTAGGGTAACTTCTCATTCACCATAAATGATATATCATTAGATAAAATTATTACTTCATTAATTAGAGAGAAATATAATTCCAATCTCACCCTTCACATTCATATTATGTACATGCATTTGTGTGCCACACATATCATATAATATAAGAATTTATTTTATCACTTTTAATCCCATGATTAACGATTATAGGTTATATTAATATAAGTACCCAATAAATAAAGGATATTTACATCTAGGATAATACCATCGACTGAAATGGGTATGGCTATTCACAATACAAAAGTTTGGTATGGAAAATCACTGGATAATTTTAGCGGCATAACAGGTGTACATGAAGGCTCATGTAAGGGTTTAATGAGATTTAAAGATGTTATCTCAATACATGGTAACCATAAGGATAATAATGGGATTTTTATAAAGACATTAAAATATGAAACGTTTTAAATAAAAAGGCTTAGTATAAATAATGTACTGAAATGAAAAATAAAAATAACGAATTATTTACCTTGAGAGGGAATTTTTGAATGTTTAAGAGGATTTTATTAAGAGGTTGGGAACACATTGGGAATGATTTATAGAGTGATAGAGAGATTAAATTTATGATCAATGAATTTTTAGAGGATATGAATGGGTGGTTGGGTGGAAACTTATAGAAAAAGTGGGGAATTATTTATGGATTTCTGAACTTAGTTTTTGGACTCTAACTGATAAAATAATAAAAAACTATAAACCTTATGTTGGTTTTTTTTCCAATGTTTATACTAGGGTAATGTGGGTTTAAATATTTTATTAGGATAATAACCAAACACATTAAAATAATGTCATTCATGATGTGTAAATGCATTATGTTCATGAATAATTGATTTTAAACCCATAAAATATAATATAGGTTTTGGAGGATTCATTATTGTTTTTAAAAATTAATAATATAACTTCAAAAACATATTATTTTAATTGAGAAATATATTTTTGGTGGTGGTTTTCATTTCTAAATTTTTGTACATCACTTCTGGTCTATTATGATGTCATAATACATACTATATATTTATACATTATTTAATTTTTAACCAAAGAATCAACTATCTCATAAAATTATGAAAAAATGGTATTGGATAATTAAAAAAAATTGATTTCAAAAATAATATTGATTTTTCAAAAATAGGATTCCAAATAAGAGAATTTATAATTTTAAATAAAAATCCTTATTTATTAAAAAATACTAGTTTTTACGACACTAATTACTTTATGACTCATATAAAAATTGAATTTCGATTCATTAAATTATATTATCATTTATATTTAAATAAATAATCATAATAATATTTCATAAAAATGAAATTTATTTCAAAAAAATTTGAATATATAAAAAAGGGTGTTTTAATTTAAACTATATGTCTCCCAAAATAATTAATTTTAGTATCCTTGTATCAAAATCTAATTTTTGTCAAACTCATTATTTAATTATATATAGATATGAAGTAATAATAAAAAATATATAAATATAATAATTATTTTATTAAAAATATCATTTAAAAATTCATACTTATAGGGTCTAGATATATAAATTCTTATGAAACCAGTGTGTGACCTAAGGGTAGGATATGAAATGGTGGTAATTTCTTGGTATGTTTTGAAGAATATAGTTTGGTTCAGGATCTTTTTAAGCTTATAATTCTCTCAAAAAATGGTTTCACTCCAATTTCAGTTATTGAATCACATCTTAGGATTGGTTAATGGAAAATCTCAGTGATTTCATCTCCCTCAGAATCTTTGACAAATGGGATTCATATGGTATGACACTACTGGTCACGGACATAAATTCTTATATCTATTAGAATTATAATTTTTCATAACCTATAATATATGATAACCATAATGGTCATTGTATAATGGCTATATAATCAATTTTTATGATGATTAACAGTCTTTTAATCCCAATATAAAAATTATGGCCATATTTTATAATGGTCAAAAATAAATAAAATCAAATGTAGTGAATGTGTTTTTTAAAACTATATTTCTTAATAAGGAATTTATTCATTCAAAATGAAATTTTATTTTTTAAATTTTGGTTCATTACAAGTGTAATTACTAAGTAAGAAGGGTCAAATTTCAAAGTTAATAATGAATTATAGAAACTCAGGATAATGCATGGGTAACCTGAGATATTAATTGATAATACATGGTTATTCATTTTTGATTAAAATAGTGATGGTATGAAGGTTATAAATACTTTTGATTTATATAATTCATTTAATTTTTAGTTAATGTTTATTAAGTACTTATTTCATGAATTATGAAATATATTTTTTAGGGGATGGTATTTTATTTATTCTCATGATCTCAAAACATGGTCTTGTATGTGGGGAATTAAGATCTTAAAGTATGTTTTCATTGATATAAAGTATATGTTCCAAAATCACTAAGTATTGGAATATACTTTCAAAATATCAACTTTTGGAATAAGGTTAGTAGTTAAGAAACTAGAAACACTTGATGTTAATGTCCAGATAAAGAAAATATGTTTCAATATCTCATGTTGAATCACCTAGATCATTGTATATTTTGATGTATCAAAACATAAAAAAATTAATAATGGGACGCACAACCACATGGAATTACAACAACTGAATTTACATGGTTAATACTTAGTACTACTCCATGGGAGAAAAAACACTACTATTTTATTAAGAATAAAATAATGAGAGAAATATTACAAGATTTTTGAACAAGTGGAATCACTCATATATATATATATAATTGTAATGGGTTGATCTGGTGCCACTATATTCTCATCATCAAGGATAAACCTCCACTTAATCATGGCCAATAGAAACTACATTGAAAATTCACCATCTTAACTTCTAATCCTCAGTGAATAGTAAATGTAATAAATTTTATTCTTATATTTCCATTTGAATAATTTTACATATCCTTTGAGAAGAATAGTTTATTCTTATAGATAGAAAAATTCAATCTTATACAATTCAAATAACTTATTTCATACTTCTATCATTTGGAATAAATAATCACTACTATTTATTCCTGGAGTTTTAGAATTCCCTAGTTTCACTAAACATGCACCATGTATATCTATAACATAACTTCTGTAATAAATCCCTATAGAAGTAATTTTTACTAAGCCAGAAAGAAATTTCCAAAACATTACCCAATAGTATCTCACTTGTTAATTGTTTTCTTAGCTTCACCAATTCCTCTAAATCACTAAGTCAATTTTGAAATTTATTCTCCTCACAAAAATAGTCCAAAATTATTTAACTAGGAGAGAGTAAACCACTAATGAGATGATGTTGAATCAGTGATCTTAAAAAAACTAACTATCACAAACTATGCAATTCTTATCAACATATAGTGTGAATAGATCAGGATAGTGATGTTCAAATGATGATGGATTGTGAGATAGAGATATAGAGATATAAGACACATTAAAACAATGGTTTTTATAGGGTTAAATCATCCTTAATATTGGGTTTATAATCCTTGGCGTGAAGTATTAGTGGTTCATTTACCTATCTTCTAATTTATTATTAAAGTAACAAAGAAAATAATAAGAAGGTCATCTTGAACTCCAAATTATAAGATGAAAAAGTAGTGTCAAATAATTCAATGATATTTACTTCTCATACAATAAGTGCCTCCAGAATTTGGATATTGAGTGTACCCTTTTTATTCCCCTCAAAATCCTATCAAAATACTCTTAGAGTATTATTTTTGTCCCTAAGATTCTCCTCCTTTTATCACACGCTACATCTTCAGAAAGGTCACCATATTTTTATTGACAGAACATGCATTGAGGAATGACTAATAGACTTATGGTGTGACCCTTAGATTAAAAATATATAGAATATTAAATCCTAAATATCTTAGATTATCTAATAATTGGATTTACATTATCACAAGTAGATTACAATATAACATATTCAACATTTTGAAACAAAATAATCCATCAATATTCTCTTGTCATATTCACTGTGGTATGGATCATGCACTATTGTGTGGCAAGATTCAAATATATACAACTGGAAAATATTTAGAATATTCTCATGAAGGTTATAGTAGCATGTTTTCCTCTAATACGATGTGTTCCACTGTCCTTCTCAAAACCCTGTGATGTAACTATGTAACTCACAATGTGATATATTATATTGTAAAATGAATCATTACATTATTGAGAAAGACCACATAACCTCACAACCCAATGTAGAAATTAATTCTATCAAGGTAACTCTATGGCATAGTTAACTTCTACTTAAATACTTAGTCAAAACATTGTAGAGAAACTATTTTGATAGGGTCATGATTTACTTCACATTAGTTTAACACATGCTTATATCATATTAACTCTAAAACACAAATTTTTCAAGTCATATTAACTCCATCATCAATTGAAATCAATGGGGTGAAACCAATATTTTCATTTTTTAATCCATCTCAAGTCATATTAATTTATTTCAATATATGAAAAACTTAGGGATATTAACTTCTCATATTATATAAAAGCCTTTCTGGGTAATAAAAAATCGATCATGATACATTTTGATAACCATCTTTATCATTGTGATTTGGTTATCTAGAGTAGAACTTTAGTCCTTTCAATCCTATATATCTCCACTCAATTAAAAATATATTATAACCCATCCATGAAAATGTTGAAAATGAATACAACATGAAATCATCCCAAACTCATGAATAAATTTCCTCAAGAAACAACTTATAACATGCCTCTAACATGGAGTTCATTTAAACAACTCTACATTAGAAAAAATAGTGATTATGAGAGAAATTCATCCATGAATTTTAGATAAATTCCATTTTTATCATGTTTTAATTGAGATAAACTCATCTCCCCCTATGTTAGTTCCCTTCATGAGGATTAATAAATTTTCAATCTTCTTCAAGGAGTCTTTAGTCTCCCTTATTGTATTTATTGGAAACATGAAAATCAATACATGAAATCTTCTCAATAAAACATATTTAAACATGTTAATATCCCCCTGAGTTGGATGAATTCATAACTCATCTCCAGCCATTATGATTATCTAAAAAAGAAACTAGTGTCTCAAAATCATTGCGAGAATAAATACAAAACAAGAGTTCCCATAGTAAGAAGAGTTGTTATTTTTTTCTACTCTATTTTCAAAAAAGAAAATGAATAAAAGAGGTAAGAAACCAAGAAAACATAAAGGGATTGTGGGAAATAATTCACTTATAATAAAAAAGTTAAGTGTTGGAAGATATCCTTCAAAATATATTTTTTCAAGATATCTATGACTTTTTCTTTAGTTGAAAAATATTCCAATAAAATCTCACCACACTACACCTCCTTTTTAAGGAATTCATAATTGATGTCAATATGATTAATTCATGAATATTTCATGTGATTATTTGTTAATTTTATTATACTTTGATTTCCCCACCCAATCACTAATTGGTGTGAAAAATTAATCCTTGTGTATTCTTCTGAACACTTTATCTATATCATTTGTGTTGTAGATTATTATTTCGAAATATACTCATCTTCCATTGATCTAAGAGTGACAAAAACATTCTTCTACTTATGTCATGAAAATCATATTCTATCAAAACATTAAGAACCTCTAAAAGATTATACTTTTATCTTTAACATTTTTTACCAAATCTATATTGATAAAACCATAACTATAATGATCTATTTTTTCCATACCTCATTCCAAAATCAATATTTTCTTTGATATGGTACAAGATTCATTTTTCTACCATAATATGGGACTCATGTAGTTTATTTATAATCATGTTAAAAGTGTAAATATAAACACAATGTTTGGTTTTGACATAGTGAAATAGAATAGGCTACCAATGAGTTTTTAGAACTCTATTTGATACACAAAAATCCTCTAAAAATATTAAAATTTCTCTACACAATTTTATTTAATAGACATAAAATAGATAAAAGTTACATAAGAAATATCATTAATAAAAGTAAAAAATTATTTATTACCATTGGTTTACATTAATCTCATTGGTCCACAAATATCCAAGTTTACTAACTCAAGAAGTATATTTATTTGGATTTCCTCCATCTTGTGACTCTTTTTACCATTTTCCAACTATGACATGTAACAAATGTTTTGGTTATTCCATGTTATATCTCCAATATATTTCTAATATATTCATTCTTGAACATCTTAGTGATATTATTCTTCCCCAAATAAAATATTTTGTGATGAAAAAATCTATTTTTCTCCTTTATTTTTATGAAACCTGAATTTTCATCTTCAAAAATATAGAACAAGTTATATTTTATTCACATTACCTTTCATATTATTAGGTAATATTTATATATTTTCATGACACTCTCATTATTTTTAAATATAATATCACTCCCATTATCTTAAAGTTATCAAACCATGATAATATTATGTCTCAACTTATAAATAAATAGAGAACTTATGTATTTATTTTTATGAAACTTTGTGTATATGACTCCATACACATTGAGTGAATAAACATTTATAAAAGTGAAAATCCCTATTTCATACCATTAGATATCTTCTAAGAGTTTTTAGTTTCTATTATTATGTGACAAGAAACCATTATCATGTATCCATAGATTCTCTCATTTTCTAACCTTATAAACCACCTCTTATAACATATCATGCATTTCATTCTTCCTATTATTTAAAAAACTCAAAATTTCATATAATTCAGCTTTATTGGTAGAATAGTGAGATATATGTTGGTCATATGTTTTGTTTGATCAGATCTCCCATGAGTCTCTTTAATAAAATCAAAGGGATTGCTTAATTATACCTTCTCTTTTTAATGTGGTCTTGGATGGACTTTGGGAATTTTAGATTTACTCAACCTCAATTGAGTACCTATATTTGATTATGGGAGTAAATTTATATAAAATAATATTTATGATTTGTTTCCATGGACTCTGTAACACTAACCTAATCCTTTAGATAAAAGTATCTATCATAAAAAAAATTAGTTCTTAAAAATCTCCTCTTTGGGTTTCCATATGATTTGACATCTTCTACTTTTTTTCAATTTTCTCATGCTTAGAAACATTTTATTTAACATAAATATTTCCCTTGGGATTATAATCAATATTTTTCTTTATCCATACCACTTTATCTTTAAAATTATGATCTCCATCATCAATCTAAGTAATGGGTGTGTTCTTATTTTTAGGTGATATAATAAATTTATTTTTTCTATTATCATTATATCCATAGTCTACCATGTATACTCGGGTGTCAAACAAATTTTTTATTTTAATCTTAAAAAATATTTAGGATACTTATTAACATTATAAAATTTATATAATATTTTAAATCATTATCCAAACTTATTCATTGAATTCTTTAATGATTCATTATTTGTTTTCAATTTCTTATATTCTATTTTGAGTCTTCTATTTTCATTCAAAAATACCATGAGTTCCATTCAAGGTTAAAATTCTTTTGTTGTTTCCTAGTCTCTACTTTATTCTCCATTGATCCCTTATTCTTCAAATTTACTCGACATATCGTTTGGTTGCATTGACTTTTTTATAAAAATTATTTTCCCTTCATTGGTAGGGTTGTTTTTTCTAATTTTTAGGATCATAATTTTACGGAAATAATATTTAAATATGGGTTAATTGTAGTTAAAAATCAATAATTATATTTCAATCCAACTAAAGAGATAAAATAATCAAAATTATGAAAATTCGATTAGCCCAAAATAAATGTATCAAAATTATGAACAACCAATAAATAATATACCTATAAAAATAAAATATGAATATTACTCTAGGTATTAGTATTCCGGATAAATGATATACATAACATTACAATGTAATTATAAGTTCCATCTTCATTAAATGTTATTAATGTAATACTTATAAAAATAAAAAAAACAAACTGGACTATATAAAATGAAGTATGAATTATCTAATTATTAATTCTGAATTTAGAAACAAAATAAGGAGTGAAAGATAAAAAACAAGTAATCCTTTAAATGGATTTTATAAATCTTAACCTTTTGAACATAGTGTAATGTAGGTCAATAAACCTTGTCTAATTTATCCTTGAAAATAAACCTATAAAAAGGATTACTCTTCATAAATTTAAAATATAGGTTATGTATTACTAACCCAGAAAACCATCGATTAGCTTGGTCTTAAATTCCCTATTATGATAACTAGTAGCTCAATTTCCCCCACTACTAATTTGGTATCTCAATTTACCCTACTACATAAACTAGTATTTTGGTGATTCTGCTACTTCAACTAGTAGATTGAGTTTCCTAATACTTAAATAGTAGATTAATATGATTAATACAAAAAGAAATCATATTTTATTTTATAATAAAGGCCACACAATCCTAAGCTCTAGTAAAAACACATGGATATAAAAATATTTGGGTGTCCAATAATTAATAGGTGGTTGAAGACTTCAAATGATTATATCTCATAGAATTTTCTTGTGAAATTGCTTAATCACTTCTCATCCATGAGCTGAAACTATGTTTATAATAAACCCTTAAATGGTTGGATTCAAAAAATCTTGAGGTCAGTTTCAAGGGAATGAGTAATACATGTCTATTCATATTTGGATAGACTTGTCTTCATTACTTATTTACCAACAGGTATATTTAAAATCATTATAGTGCTTTATTATAAAACCTTAAACTATCAGTATTTAAAAATTAATTAGGTTATATAATTTTCATAAATTTATTCCATTGATATTTCATTAAACCTCAGTCTATCAATATTTTGTTGTGAAATACCACATAAAGAAAACAAAATATTATATATATTATATTTTTCTTCTAAAATTGGTTTATCTCTTATAATCCATGGGGTTCATCTCTATTTATAACAAATAATTCAAAGGTAGTATTCCATAAATCTCAGGGTCACTTAAAATGGTATCAAAAGTATCCTACGATTCATTTTCTGATGGAATTGGATTCTTTCCTTCTCTATTGAAAGGTTTATTCATCAATGCTACAGTGCTTATATTTAAAACCTTAAACAAATGATATTAAAAAAACTCCTTGGTTTATCTAATTTAAATAAATAAATTCCATCGTTATTTAATTAAACCTATTATTATTGTTATTTCATTAAATAATGTTATATATCATCAAAAAATTAAAGAAAAAACAATAACCCAAAATAGGGTTAGTTATTTAATGATGTGTGTAATGACTATAAAAATAAGTAAATTAAAGTGAGTCAAAGACACAAAAATCTCCCCCTTTTTGACAAAAAAAACACATAATTAAAAATTAATATTCTTTGAATATACATTATGTATTACTCCCTGTTTATATTTAAATGAATATTATCCATTTTTTTTAAAAATATTCTACATAGGTTTTGAAAATTTTAAAGTATTTCTCCCCCTTTGTGGTTTTTGAAAATAAGTGTAAAAAGAGTGGTGCAAAAAAATTTAATTATTATGAGAAAATCCTTAATATTCATAGGATAATTATTAAAATTATTTATTTCCTCAACAACTATCTCTAAACATGCTGAAGAAGAAATCAAAATCATGATTGATCTATCATCTGAAGAGGTATACAGAGGATATTTTTTCTTTGATTGAGAAAAAGTAATTATAGCCAAGGTATGCTATGGTGATTAAAAATGGGATAAATATGTTTCAACTTCTTTCATAGAATGAACATTTTATTTTTTTTCAATATATTTCCTAATAAAATATTATAGTAAAAAATATTATGGAACAAATTCTAAAAGAGGAAGATCATAGTATTTTTATTGTGGGATATCTAATTTCTAAACATCTAATTATATAACTTTATTTTTCAAAGCCACTGTCAATTGATCTTCAGAAGGAGGGAAAATATTATCTTTTATAAGAATTACAACTAGACTTCCAGTTTACTTTGGAGGAGAAAAATGGGACAACTATTTCTCTAATTATTCTAAGGTAACATTTTTTCCTTTTCCTTTGACATATAATATCCCATTTAAAGGAAATTTAGGAATTCTATGATCCTTGAATGTTACTCCCGAAATGTGGATATAGTGATTAGTGATTTTGTCATCTTTAGGTTGTATATTATTTTTCTTCTCTTAAACCAATTTTTATTTTTCATATTATCCTAGTCATTTGACATCATCATTATCCAAAACAAAAAACAGATTTATATATACACTTTCCACTTTATTCTTCTTATCTTATTCATCTTTTTCTTTAAGGAATCCACTATGGGTATCTATGAACCTCTTGATCATATTATCTAAACTGATTTTATTTTTCAATGATTATTCATTCTGATAAATTTCATAATCATATTTATTTTCTTAATTTTCTCCAGAGACACATTCTTAAAGTTCTAAAATTTATTTACTATTTAGGGTTTATTCAAAGTATTTTTAAAAGTAAAAGAAACTTTTAAATATATTTTCTTAGTGGGAATTTCAAAAATTTCATCATCTAACATTTGAAAATTCATAGATTTAACTGTAGAAAAAATCTTAAGAAATATCTTTTCCTTATAATTATACATAAATTTCATTCTAGATATTGCCTCAACATTGATCATGTTTTCCTATTTTTTTACTTCTATTTTGAGATTCATTCTCTGTATCTTGTTCTTTTAGAAACTTTACTAAGACCCAATTTAGAATCCTCAAAAATAGTATGTTTTTCATCTCAATTATACCTTTCTAGATAGATTCCATTTATGAACATAAAAATTTAACCATGTTTATATTTTATAATTTTAAAAGTAAATCCAATAGATACACATATTTAATTTTGATTGTATCATTATCTCCCTTTCTTAGTAGAATAAAATGTGGAATACATTGAAAACTATTTAATAAATATAACATAAGGGGGATAGTATATCTCATGTTATATTTATATAACATAAGTAACTTTATTTACCAATCCATCCTATATAAACTTTGGTATTCCATAAAATTCACTTAACATAAGGGTATAGTAGATCTCATGTTATTCTATAGTAGAAAACAACTTCTTCAAACCTTGAAAAGTAAGAATATCATTCAACATAAATTTATACCTCTCTAAAACATTTGAATCTATCATTCTTTCTCAATGTATCTCCTTAGTGAATAAATACTTAGAAGAAACCATTTTTTAATTAGATGATAGAAATTTGGTTCAAAAGATGATAAAAATATCCAAAAAATCAAAAGATCTTCAATTATATTCATAGTGAATGTGTCCAAATGACATTGGGTTCCACCTCTTTATAAATTATTTTTAGAAAGTTGAAATTTAATTATACATTGGATTGATCTAATGAATAAAATAAAATTCTTCTAAAACATATGATACAGTAAATATTTATAAACAATTTAATTAATTTTCATGTTTATTATGTTTTTATTATTTTAGTAGGATTTTAAATATTAAGAAAATAAAAAATATTTCAAAATTGAAATGAAAATGAAAATAAAATAAAAATGTAATATAGTTAAATGGCCAATATCTTAAAATTTACGAAATGAAATATAGATAGAAGTATAATATGGGTAGTGAGATATATTTTTTAAAAATTGGAAAAAGTATATCATTTTATAAAAATAGGATGAACTAAATATTTTGTCTAAATAAGTTTATAAGTGATTTTATATTTTAATAACATATTAATATTATTCTATATAATATGGTTTCATAAATTTTTTGACATAAATTTTGAGTTCTTTGGAAGGATAAAAAACTATTTAAAAATTTAAATAGAATGTAATTAACATGTACTCCCCCTAAATAAAATGAATAAGTGAAATATAATATGATAACATAAAATTAATAGATTTATATAAATGTAGATATGAAATACTAGGTTTCAATGGTGATAGTTCTTTATCTATGGAGGCATAGGATGTTTTATTTTTAAAGTATTTATTGTGTATATAAACCTCCTTGGGTATTGAGGAATTTGAAGATAATATCATTGGAACCCAAAATTGAGTGGATATTCTATTCTCATATATATAAATTCATAAAGAAATAATTTATTTCTTTTATACAAATTATTGAATTATTTTAAGAGATTAATTTCACTTAAAATGTACTCCTTGTTGGAATTTAGTAAAGAATGCTTCTTTACTTGAGACATAATAACTTTTCCTATATAATTAAATTCTAGTAGTTATAATTCCAAATATAAATGGATATCTAAGAGTTCTTATATGTTTATATATTTCATCAAAATCTTTTCTTCATGTAGTAAACATAGGTAGAATCTTTTTTAATATTTTAATTTCAAAATTATGTTTTACTATTCTAGGCTTATCTTGAGAAAAAGTCAAACTTTTATACTTTTTTATTTTATATTTCAGATTATATTATTTGGGTTATTTATATGCTATAACTTTAAATTTTCATATCTTATCATCATTGAGTTTAGAAAATTTATCTTTTAAATTTTAAAACTCATAAATAATTTTTCCATTTTCCTTTATTATCTTATTCATATTATATTTATCTTTTATGAAGATTGAATTTATTTATGTATATTAGTCTTTCATATTATTATACTTATTATAGATCTTATAATGAATAGTTTCACATTCCAAAAAATAATCTTTTATCTCTTTAATAATATAAAATTATACTTATTAATTTAAACATGAATAATTATTATCGTCACTTTCACTATCATTGTATGAAGAATAAAAGCATTTAGAATCTTAAGATATATTTGCGATAGCCTTGGTAGTATATATTCCCACATGAAATTTATCTGAATTTTAAATATTTACATAGAATCTAGCAATTTTTGCAGTTATTTTTACTTTATTCAAATGAACTATATAAAGTATTATCGCTCTCATTAGCACTCTGGGTTCCCAAAGCCCACAATAGTTTCTTACATATCTTCTTATAATAATTTCTAGAAGATTTATTTTGTAAAATTTTTTATATTAGGAAATTCAGGCATAATGTGTCCTTATTTTCTGCATTTATAGCAGATTGGTATGAAAGTATCACTTTTCTATTTCATTTTATTTGAATAATTTATTATGAAATTTTTCTATTTTAACATCCTTCTTAGTATATTAAAAATTTCACCATCAGTAGGCTCACATTTAAATTATTTAGAAACTCTTCTATAATTTTTCATGGATAATCTTATTCTTGTATTTTTAATATTTTAGGTTCTGAAAATTATAAATGAAGTTCAGTTTTTATTTTTCTCCTTTTTTAGTATCTCACTTTAAGTAACTATCATACTAAAATAAATTAAAAATTAATTCATTGAGACTTAACTTAGTCATATGGTTTATATCATTAATTTTTGTTCTTTTTTATTCTCGCTATTTCAATAAGATATCAATAACTTTCTCAACCATCTAATCATCATATAATTATTTCTCACTAAGGGATTTTAAAATATTTATAATTTTCATAATTCATTGGTGTATTTCAAAAACTATTTATCTATGTAGAAAATAAAATTCTTGATAGTCTTCTCTCAACTTGGCTCCTTTTGTTTCAATAAATTTTTGAGTTCTAAAATTTATAACTTATAAACTTCTCCCAATTCCATATGTAGTTAGGTAATAAGAAATTTTTCAATAAATATCTCTTTTTATAAAATTTAAAATATTATTTATTACTCTAAAATTCAACTGAAATTCATTTCTCTTGTCTCTTTTTAAAGTAGAAACTTCTTTTTCTGAAACTTTATAATATTCAGTAAGAATAATAAAATTATAAAATTAGGTGTTGAGGAAATAATTTCCCATTCTATCTCTCCAGTACTCATGGTCACTACCATAAACAATTATTGATCTGTTTGGATTTTGATTATCTATTGATCCAATATGTAATCTTACCATACTTAAAAAATATATTACAAGCTGTAAGGTGAAAGGAAACTTAAATTTAAAATAAATAGTACCAAAAAATCCAAAAATATGAATATCAATTTCAGTTAATGATGTAGAAACTAGAAATAGTTTCAATTATAAGATCAAAATTATACAGTAATAATACTACGAGATGGGTGTATTGTGGTTCAACATCTCCTATATATTTACATCCTCTTCAAGAGATAAACGTATCATAATTAATAAAAATATTGCAGAAGAACTAATTTATCAATATTATGGAAAATTGATAACCAATATACCTATAAAAATAAAAATAGAGTAATAGTATATTTACTGGTATTTCAGATTAATTATATACTTAAAATGAATAGAAGAATTAAAAAGAAAATTGGTATTATAAACTACCAATAATATACAGAGAATAGTATAAATTAGGAAAATAAATTTATGAAACTAAATTAAGAATTATCTATAAAATAATTCAAAATCAAGTATCAAAAAAAGAATTAAAGGTTAGAAAACAAAATACTACTTTGAAAGTATATTCTAAATCTTATATTTTATTCTAAAGATTAAAGTATATTTTTAAACCTGATTTGAGGTATCCTGGACTATAAACCTTTCAAAAGGTGTCCACCTCATAAATTAAGAATCTAGACTCTATCTTCTATACACATGAATCACTCGATCAACCCAATAATAGATTCATATCTACTACAACCAGTAGCCCAATTTCCCTCAATTCTTATCTGATAGATTTGTTTTCCCCACTACAAAATTTGATATCTTGGTGTTTTCATTACTATAACTAGAATCTTAGTTTTTCCCAATACTTAACTGGTATCTCAGTATGATAAATTGAACAAGATATTCTAGATGATTTTACAATGACGGCTTCACACATGTAAGATATATAAAAAATACACAGAATGGAAAATAATTATAAGTACATTAATAAAAAAATTAGTTGATCACTTTAAGTGATTTTATCTCTCATAGGTTTCTTGTGAAATTGGTTCACAATTTTATGATCTACAAGGTGAATCACTATTTATAATCAATATTTCAATGGTTGAATTGGGTTCAGTTATAATGGTATTAGTAGAATCTAATTGTTCATCTTTTGATAAACTTGGATTCTTTTATTATCTACTAACACGTTGATTCAAAACAACTGTAGTGATTCAGTTAAAAACCAAAAACTATTGATCTTATAATATTCTTTAAGTTATCTAGTTTTTATAAATAAATTCCATCAGTATTTTATTAACTCTCAATTTGTCATTATTTAATTATATGGTTTTATATATCTTTAAAACATAAATTTCTAAATAAAAACCATAATTTAGATTATTTATTTAATTAAGTGTATGGTGGTATTCAAAACAAGTGATGTAAAGTGATCCATAAGCTAAATTTTTTTCACTTTCGTTATCATAGGACGTGGCATCATACTATGAAAAAAAATTCTTTATTATATTTTATTTTCCTTTACTTATGAATAATATTCCTACAATGTTACTATTGTCCATATAGATCTTATATGATCTTTTAGATTGATAAGACTTCTCTTATTCTTATTACATCTTAGGTAAACCTACTGAGAAGTGACTAATCTTGTCCCAATTAAATAATTAAAATGGTATTTTTCCTTTAAATTTAGCATTGTCACATTTCAGTCCTTTTGTAAAAATTATGATAAATTCTTCAAATTTTATGGTATCTTCTTTGGAATAAATTTCACCCTTATAATACTTCTTTGACTCAATATTTTATGTTCCTTTTGAATCATTTAATTCATTCTTATTCTCTATTTTTATTTTTCTCATTTTGTTTTTTTATTTTCTCATCTAATATGTGATTAAGGAATTACTGATTTTTTTAAATATTCCAATCGTACAATCCTTTATACTCAAGGGATAAAATCTTTTAATTAAATTTATCTTAGATGATTCTCATTATCTTCTTTATGATGATGTAATCTTCATGATTTTGAACATTACTTTAAATAGTGGTAATAATATCATTTAATCAAATTAATAATTAAACTACAAATTTTTATTATCCTATTTGGATATCTTCAAATTGAGCCTAGTAATCTTGAAACTATGAATCCTTTACCTTCCATTATTTATAGATATCAGGGGGATTCCTCCAAATTCCATTTATTGTCTTTATTCGCATAAGTCACATTAACTCTTCTTATGAATGTGATGAGAGTAATTTATTTCACTCTATCATATCATATTATATATTACTATTATAATAGAAGTAAAGGTAATTCAAATTTTGGGAGAAATAACACAATTCATGGTGATTTCAAGAATATTTTGGATATTTGATGGAAGATACAAAACCATACTATCTCTCTATTTATAGAATCCCTTTCCATTGAACATATGGAATGCCTTGTTATTGATGATATTCATTGACTCCATGGATCTCATCCATCATAGAAAATATCAATTAAAATAAAACTCATATTTATGGGAATAGTATCTAAAACCATTTGAGCTATGATTTAATACCAATTGTAATTCCAAAGAGAGAGTAAACCACCATACATAGGATGGTGAATCAGTGGTCATTAAAAAAACCTCTCAAAAACATTGTGACCCTCATTACTAGTTTATATGAAAAGATAATAAAATGATAATACGATGACAATAGATTGAGTGAGAGGGGACACACACATACATATTAGTTTTTACTAGATTTATCCACCCGTATTGTTCGGTGGATAATCTCTCATGTTTAGTTTTTGCAATACCACTACCCATATTATAGTTTATTGTCAAAATAAAAAAAAATAAAAGAAAGATTATTATATTTAATTCAAAATTATATGATGAACAACTATTCTTAAAAATATGAATGATTTTTCCTCTAATACGTTAAGTGCGGCCAAAATTTGGACTTAGTGTGAAATTTTGTTCTTATCATTAAAATAATATCAAATCCATATGGGAATACTAGTTGTATCCCTCACAGTATACACTTTTCATCAGAAACCCCTCCTCAATGAGGGACATTTTTTTAGAGATATGACATGAATTTTGGTGTGGCTCCTCTAGTTGTATAATGACCCTCATATATGAAAGATATGAAATACTAAGACCTAATGCCATCTGAGTATCTAATTATATCGTTGATTGGAATTATGATGTGATAGGTAGATTATGGAATGAAATATTTAACTTTTTGAAAAAAAAATCAACTAATATTCTATAGTTAGACACATAATGGGATGGATCATTCATAGTAGTGTGGTTTACATTAGATCTTCTCAACTGAAAAATACATGGAAATGTTTCTTGTGAATGGGGTATAGTTTATCCTATTATAGAATGCTCATATACCCTTCACCATACACAGCACAAAAACTATAGTTCTCACAACCGGATCCATTATATTATTGTGTAGACTATTTTATCATGGAAAGAGACTAAATGGATTCCCAAAACATTATACCATTTAAATTTCCCATGGTTCTCTATGTTGTAGTTGACTTCACCTTAACTCATCAATCAAACCATAGTAAAGAAACCATTTTGGTTGTTGTTTGATTTACTTCACATTAAAATAAATCCTTCCCCTTTCATATTAACTACAAATAAAAAATATCTCATGTTAAATTAACTCATTCACCTATTTCCATCATCATAGTGTGACCAAAATATCCATATTGTGATCTGTATTGCATGATATTAATTTATTTTTGTGCAGGAATAGATAAATGGTATTACCTTATCACATAAAATAAAGTCCTCTATATGTGAGATAAACTTGATCATTATGTGGCATGATAAAAATCCTTCATTACATGATTTTTAAATTTATAATAAAATTTCAATCTTTTCATTCAAGTGTATCTCCACTAAAATTTAAAGTCCATCCAAAACAGCCTTCCATACATTGCTAATAAATATAATATAAAATTATTCTAAAATCATGAATGTAGCAACCCTGGCCATAGTATCCTAGATCCAGTGTCTCATTTATTACATTGGCATAAGATATAATGAATCTAATCTTAATGAAAAAATAGTTTAGTATTCTTGATAAAATAGATACATACTTATGTCTTACATTAAATTTTAATACAAAAATAAAACATGATTTTCATTCAAGAATATCATTATTCCCTCTAAAATATCATTGAATATCATTCATAATACACTTCTTGGATTCTTGAAAAATAAAAAAAAATAAGGGTGATCTTATATGATCATTAAGAGTTATGTAAAGCAGAATCTATCATGTGTAAATTATTATTAATCAATATGGATAGGTAAATAACTAAACACACGTTCCATTAAATCAATAACTTGACTATCTAAATAGATATTGAATAATGAACATGGTATGATAAATATCTAAACACACATTCCACTCAATAAATATCTTTAATATTGTGATTAGATAGATAATAAATAATACGACAAAGTAACTAAACCGAACAGGCATTCCATTTAATCAATAACAAGACTATAATAAATACATAAGGAATAAACAATATGGAAACGTAAATATTTGAACAGAATTTTCATTTAATATCTAACCTACCTATCATGATTAGATAAGGAATAACCAGTATATAAAGGTAAATAACTAAACATATATCCCATTTAAATAAAGTTTATATCATGAATAGATAAGTAATAATAAATATGAAAAGTAAAATAACTAAACAAGAATGACATTTAAATAACTTGACTATCATGAATAGGTAAGGAATAATTGATATAGAAAAGTAAATAACTACAAAAACATGCTATATAACAAATTACTTGACCATCATGAATAAATAAGTAATAATAAATATAGACAGGTAAATAACTAAACACACATTCCATTTAAATAACTTGGCTATCATGACTAGATAATGAATAATTAATATGGAAAGGTAAATAACAAAAATCACATGTAATTTAATAAATAACTGTGATTGAAATTCATACAGATATAATATAATTATGAAAATATCATGAATAATAATAAATGAATTTTTTATGAGGGAAATTCTTAATTATTAGACGTCATGATCTCTGGAATCATGATAACACTACTGTCAAGACCTTTCACAAGACAGTTTAAAACTGTGAGTAAAATCCATTTTATTCAAGATTAATGATTCACGTCATGATACTACTTATACCTCAAGGGGATATATAATTCTGAGTCCCACCCATCACTGCATGTCCAATGAATTCCTCATATATTGAATAATCGACTTAATTCATGAACAATGTGTCTTAAAATCAAATATTTTTATTGAGTAAAGGTACAGATTTATGAATTTTTTCCCAAACAAACAATAACATTAAATTTAGAACAATTTATGTAGAAATGATATAATTTTTACATAATAAACAAATCGGTGATAAATAATATGGATATTTAAGGGAATTTTAATGTATAATGATCACACGAAAGTGGATATTTCAAGGAAATGCTAATGAAAAAAAAATGAAAAAAGAAAGTTGATGTCAATAATTTTCTTGGTCAAAATGACCATAAACCATCCACATATAAAATAAATATGGTATCAATACGACATATCCCTAGTTTATCATAAGTAAATAAAGGGTTATTATCCTTGATGAATAGAAATACCATATAATTTTCAATAAAAGAATTCTGGACGAAAATTATCCTTTTTTTACTTTAAAAATATTTCTAAAACTAAAAGTTAGAAAATTATTTTCTATTAAAATAATATTTGAATCATTTAAATTTATATTTAAAAAATTGAGTGGTCATCATGGTGTAAAATTTCGTACATGTCGTACACATTAAAATGATGTTTCCTTTATGAGCCTTATTTTGAAAATGATATGAATATTTATCTAAAAAAAATAAAAAGTCCAAAAATGGATAAAAATAAATTTAATAATTAATTTTTTAATGTTAAAAATACTTTTGAAAATATTTTTAGAAAACATATTTTTGGAAGAAAAATGATTTTCGACCAAGTAGAGAAATGAAGTCAAATTTTCTTAAAAACGTTCTCAACAATTTTTAGTACCTATAATTGTAAAAATGATACTATTAATTTAAAAATTCATGAATAACTATATTATAATAAGAATATATTTTTTTATATTCCAATTATTAAATAATTACCTTCAATGGAAATTTAATACTAAACAATCTTCATTAAAATGAGATTGTGAAATAATCCCTCACAATGATCACAATGTTAAAGTGAGAATTAATCAATGAATTTATTATGTGTCTCAAACATAAATACACATAATGTTTTTTAAATACAACATAGTAAAAAAATATTCATGAATGTTATAATATTATAATTTCAAATACAACAATGAATTAATATAAACCAATGAAATGAAATTGAGTTATGAAATTCTTTACCACTTTTTAAATATTAATAAAAATCACCGTGGATGGAATAATTAAAATTTATTTTCAAAATAAAATATATGGTTAATGAGTAATTATTTTACATGTCAAATGGGTAGTATATTAACCATATAAATAAATTATATGGATAACATTTCAAAATGACACAGTGAGGGGAAATTGGGACGAAGTCCCTTACATAAAACTTCCTTTTGGATGAAAACGATTGAAAATTATAGATAATTATTTTAATAATGTTAATAATTAATTATATAACCATATACATATTTATAATATCATATAATGTCCCCTTATGACATTTTACGACCTGTTTGTTAATAATATTACATTGTTTTATTGTTTTGGGTGTTTATTCCATGGTTTTTTAATGGGTGTTTTATCATGAAAGTTCTAGTTCATCTGTATATTATATAGTTATATAATATACATAATTCTATTAATTTTATAAATATAATTTCTTTAATTCTATTCATTTTTAAAATTCTTATTGAAATTTAAACACGGATAATGGATCACATCTCTTCGTGGAGATGTTAGGTCGTAAATACACACGAGTGACATCATCATTTCTATAATGGGTGAAAGTGGAATGAAGTGTGTGATATATTAATTTTACTCAAAAAAATTAATTTCTTATATATCACATATATTAACTAAATTTATTCCCATTACATTCCGTTAAAATAATAAGTGAAAAATGAATCACATATCTTCCCAGGGTGGTAGACCTCTGTACACACGAGAGAAACTTTATCATATTTTAAACATCATGGAAAGTAAGAAGGTTTATGTCACATACATGACTTATTTAAAAGGTAAATTCCATTTAATTTCAATTCATGCTCTGTTTTGAGGGTTTCCTAATCATTTATGGAGGAATGGGTGAGTTTTTATGAATTGGGCCAAACCATGAGCCCAATTCCAAATTTAAAAATAAATTTTGATTCCTTTATAAGTCCTTCATTTTTCAACATTATTCATCCATTACAATTCCTAATTTCCATCCCCTAATATATTAACACTACCATATTAATTTGGACCATTTATAAATCTATAAGCATGGTGGATATGAGTTTTTATTTAATTGATTGGGCCTTCCCGAAATCCCATTTTCTACATTAAAAATAAATTTTAATTCATTAATATCTCCTTCACTATTTGAGTTTTTTAGGTGATTCCAACTCTCACCCAAGACCACTTACATAAGGCTCACCCCCATTCCATCCTACCACAATTTGGAGCTCTATAGAATCAAGAAAGTGGTCGAAACCTCTATAGATTTCAGAGATCATCCAGATTTAGAGAGGTAAATTGATCCTTTCATAACTCCTTATATTTTTACTCTGTTTCCCCCATTCCAGTTACTAAAAGATCTCCTAATCTTTGTTCGAAACTCCCATGAATTTTTTTATGTTTTAAAATTCAGATGCTGGTGGATTTTGGGTCGTTTTCTTAAAAATTATTTTGGGTATGTGTTTCTCTCTTCAATTCCTTCATTTTCTTTAGGGTTTTCTCCCACATTAATAAATTTATAGAGTGTCCAGAAGTTAGGGTTCATACCTAGAGTATGATTTGTTGTATTTTTGGTAAAATATTATGGTTTAGGGTTCATTTTCACAGACCTATGGTGCGGCGGGTGTGCGATTGAGGTTTTGCACCAAGATTCATGGGTTTTGACTCAAAAGGTAGGTGGTTCCATGTGTAAAAAATTATTGATGAGTTATCTTGATGTATTTAACCATTTTTCATATTTATAAAATGTTTGGGGTGGTGTGAAAACTGTTTATGATTGATTTGGTTATCATTTAAATTTTATAGTCGCTTTTTAACTCGAAATTGAGTGTTTTCTTGTGTAACTCATGGGGTTTTATTTGAGTGTAGTTTATAACTTATAAAATTGGTTTATTAAATCAAGTTTGGCCTGCCAATTCTAGTTTGTTAATTTATTAGTGTCATGTTTTTCCTAAAAAGAATTTTTTTGAATAGGTTTGGTGTGTAAAACATTGTTATACTTCTTGAGGTCATTTTATGAAAATGTATGTTTTCATTTGTATCTTTTGTGGTATTAGTCAAGGTAATTTATAACACTTGAATGTGTTTTTATAAATGTATCTAGGGCTTCTAATTCTGTTTTTATAGGAATTGGCATGGTTTTGGTCTTAAATGGGTGTTTTGAAATGGGTTTTGTGTGTAAGACATAGTTACACCCCTTGAGTTGTTTTATGAATATTGTGAATGTTTTGTTTGGTTAAACAAAGTGGATAAAAGGGAGTATATGTACCGTTTGGGGTGTGTGTTAACCAAATATGGGTTTTTTAAAGGTATGGTGGTAATTTAACATTTAAAATATTTTTTTAGAATGATTTATAAAGTGCTGAAATGTTTTAGAAAATGGAAAGAGAGCTGCAAAACATGGTTGTAGGCTGTTTTGTGTGAGTTTGTTGTGAAAATTGAATTTTTTTGATGAAAGAGGTATTATATGTTATTTGAGTGGGCTTTTATGTGAGTTATAATGTCTTGGAATGGTTTATAATTTTTTTAAAGGATTTGTGGGAGTGTCAATGAAATGTGAAGAGTGTTGTGGGCTATTTTTGTGTGGGTTGGATTTCAAAATCAATTTGAATGAAAAGTGTACTTTTGTGACTTTTGTGGTATACATGTGAGCTTTTTGGTGAATTTTTGATATGGAAATTATATTTTCATGTGCAAAGCATATTTCTTGACTTGTAGAACTTGATTGAGCACAAAGGGAAAACCCGAGTATCTAGGTGGGTGGATGTGTACTAGTATACTAGTGAATCCCTGGGGTTTGGCCTCAGTTTCACTTAGAAATATTGATTCTTACAACTCTAACTAAACAATGATGATGATAATTGGGGACCACTAGGTTATGGGTATTTTCCCTACTAGTGGATAATGCATGAGGACAAATATTTGTGATGGTTACTCTCACCGAGATATGAGGTACCTGGGACCCACCACTAGCTAGTGCATAGGGGTTATTTCCCATTGCTTGTGCTCACTGGATATTTTGTGCTTACCGTGGTCATATGGTATGAGAGGCTGGAAAATTCAGTATCTATGGTGTTTATTTTAAATGTATTTATTCTTTAAATTATCCCACCTGAAAATGGTTTTTATTTAATGTTGCATCTTTTAGAAATTTTAACTAGCATCTCATGTTTTTGAAAACATGCATGATTTTCGTCATTAAATGTTTATCACATGGAATATATCATTGGTGGTATACTATTGGGCTTTTTCTCACACCCTACTTACACCCTTGGGTGTAAGTAGACTTGGTTATATTTTTTGTCGTAGGTTGGGTACAGTTTTTAGTTCCATTGGTTCGGGTTTCTAACAGGTCCTTGGCGGTGAAGTCTTGTGGAGATGGAATAAGGGTGGTGCCCCTCGCCATGAGGGTTCTTGGGCTGTCCTTATTTGGTTTTTTACCTTTTTAATGGTATTTAAACATAGTTTTAACTTATGTAATTCAGTTCTGAAATTTTGTAAAAGACGGTTCTAGTTGAAAAATCCAGATTTTTTTTATTGAGTTTGTTTGTTGTTTATTGTTTATAAAATCAGTTAAATCATTCCCAATTTTCATTATATGATACCCAGGAACTTGTGCCAGACCGTGGGGATCAGGAACGCCCTTAGGGTATTGGCACGTGCCGGGTTTGGTGCCTGTTTGATGGCGACCAGATCGGGTTCATGACAAAATGGTATCAAAGGAGGTTCTGGTTAAGTCTTTGGGTCACGTTATTTAGGGAACAGTCGGGAGAGTCTAGAGTTAGGATTGTTGGGACTTGGTAGTTCAGTTATGGGTAGTGATCCTAATCACCACACCTCATGATGGGATTGAAGTCACCAGGGGAAGTTGAGATTTATCTTAGTCCTTTAGTTTTCTTGGTTTGATGATGATTAGAGCAAATGAAAAGAGAGTTGGGTTAATGGTCTCAGTGATTTCGCAGGGCCTGGAAAGCCATGTGGAGATGGGGATATTCTCTAGAACACTCTATGTGATGGTTAAGTGATTGTAATATGGTCTCCAACCATATTTCCAAGTCAACCACTGAAACTAGTTTCCTATCGCATTGTTTTGTGCTTTAGTTATGAAATCTTGGCACTTTGGTTTTAAAGTGACTTTGTTTTAAAGAAATGTAATGTTTGTGTGAAGTGATTTTCAAATAAAGAGTGAATTGTTTGGTTTATGAAATGGCAGAACTAAATTTTCAGAATTGTTTCGAAATGGAAAATGGTGTGCTTACACCTCTTTTGAAAGTAGGAACTATATTGAAGTTGGTTTTGAAAAGTTTTTCCAATAGTGTAACGCCCTGACCCCAGTTACCCAGAGTCGGTGCATTATTACATAACATTGGCATGATCACAAGAAAGATCAAATCTCGAAAGACCGATTGGTTTAGTAGCCTTGGAAACACTAGATATATTCATAAGTTTTACATTACATCATAAAATGATAAACTACTACAACAACATAATGTTTCCACAATCCAAACTATTAACCCCTCATAAAAATCCCTGCAGGTCATTCATAACTTACTTCTTCACATCCTGGGAAAAATAAAACATAGAAAAGGGGTGAGCTCAAATGCCCAGTAAGGATAACAATATAGCGGAAACTTTCATAAATGAGAATAAACATTTAAGGCAATGTATAACTAAAACAAAAGCCTTTTAAATATGAACTTTCAACATGGTATGGCATAAATAAAATGAAATAATGCCATTTACTTATTCACATGGATATTCTACTAATCGAATAATCACATGCAAAAATCAATAACCACTTTCATAATGTTGGAATGCATAATGCCAGACTATCATAACCACATAGCCAAGGCCTCGTGCCAAGACTACAAATAAGATTTTGTCAAGGCCTTGTGCCAAGACACTAGTTTGTCTCATGAGACCTACCGATGCATCGAGGAGCTATAGCGGGCTCCACCCATCACTTATTAAGTCCAATGCATTCCCATATGAAAAGGTTTAAACATAACATAAACATTCATATTAAATCTAGCATACGAAATGTCAGTAATTTCACCATAAACTATGAATGGTATAAAAATAGGACATCCATAGTCAAACATATCACAAAACCTTCAATACAATATAGAAGTTTTGTATCATAATAAATCAACTTCAAATAATCTTAAAATCCATCAAAGGATGTTGACGTAGATGAAATCAAAATTCTTTTTAAAGAAATATCTCCTTTTATTTTGAAATCATTTAATATTCATATAAAATAAAACATTTTCTTTGAAAATATTATTATAAGCTTGTAAGGGAAGCTTTGAAGATTTTATAACGGCGGAAAATAGCCTCACCCGCCGTATAAGTTAAAAAAAACATTCTTACCTTAATTCTGTCGAAAAGGTTAAAAAGGACCTTGTTTTGAAAACGACCGAAATATTCCTTTATAAACCACTTATAAAAGTCAAAAAGGGTATAAATGAATTTAACTCATATTCTAGTAAATAGTAAAAATGTTTTGAAATGCATTTTTAAGAAACATGGATGTGGATGATAAAGAGATCTCAGTAGATTATTACGTATAAACAACCTTGGATAATGAAGAGGTTGTAAAGTAAACCCTTACCTTGTACTTTTCCTTGGTTGTGGTAGGTTAACCTCCTGTATAATGGTGAAATAGTTGTTATTAAATTATACAAGAATCATATATAATAATATGATATCATATATGATCTTTTAACATTGATTTGTCAATAATATCTTAGAATTATCGTCATTTCGGGAGTTAACTTACTCATTTTCTTTTATATGTTTTGTTACATAAGCCATGTTTGTTGTATCTTATTCATATCCAGAATGATATCTAGTCCTTAAACATCATTTTTAAATCATCAAATGATAATTATACTTGAATGGATACGATGGAGAATGAATCTCATCGCGTTCGTGGAGACGGTAGTCCGTACGTACGCACGAGCGACAATATCATCCTTTTGATATTAAAATAATATATAAATGGATGGTATATCATATATACAGAATCATTAACATGTTATATTTATTATTTACATGAGTTACACATCATTATTATACCCATCCAAATAATATTATATTTAATAACAATTACACCACGACGTGGAGACGGTAGTCCGTACGTATGCACGTATGGTGACATGTTATTAAAAGGGTGGATAGAATACTGAATATGGTTGTACCATATTTATAATAACATCACAGTATATGTGATATACTGGAGTTATTATTTTAGAATGGTAAGAACAATGGAAGAAGAAGTGGAAGAAGAAATGAACTTGGAGAAGGGTGGTGAAATCATTACCTCTTCTTCGGGTTCTTCCTTTTGATTTGATCAAAAGGGATCCTTAGGTTGGCTTTCTGATCAAACTAAGGAATTTAGGTTGTATTGAGGGATTCTGGGTGAGTATTTGGGCAGAGTTTGGCCGAACAAAAAGGCTTTGAAGGTGTGAAGAAATGAGAAGGAGGAGTGCCCTTTTATAAGAGGGGTGAGGGGCACCTTTGGAAAAGCTAGAAATATTAATTTATAATAAATTCATATACGGTTTCTAATGGCTCCAAAGCTGATTATTAAAAGGTTAAGGTAGGGAGAGGTCGAAAACCACTCAACCAATAGAATTTAGACAGGTTTGGGTACTTATATTAACCTTATCTTTAAGTATTAACTCTAAGTTAATTAGTTTCACTTTTACAATGTCTCTTTGTATTTTTATATAATATGGTTAATAAACTTACTATATACATCCAAGAGACCCTCAAGTGGTCCATTAATGATGAAACTATCATGATATAAGTCTCTTTGCCGAACCTTAGATTTTTAGGAATTTAATATCAATTAATAATATAATATTTGTTTTAAGAACTCTTTTATGTCAATTTTGACACTATTCAATAGTTGATTTTTTTGAAACTCATAACAGATTGATTACTTCGAACAAAGTCAATTAAATAAATCCTAATATATCATACTATCCTAGAAAATTAGTTTAATTCATTAAAAGTTTCATATTATATTTATTTGGGTATTTATAATATCAATTATTTTAATTTTTCACTATTATAGTAATTACTGCATCATCATTGTGTCATAAATAAAATAAATTATTTAATGTCTAAAAATTATAAATAAAATATGATTATTTAGGAAATCTTTTTATCTTTCTAATGAATATTTATAATCTAAAATCCAACTTATATAACCCTATGTAATAATTGTTTTTCTAAAAGATATATGCTTGTGTCATTTTTGTATTCATTTTGACTTAATTAAAATAAAGTGTCATTATCACTTACAAGTGGATCCATGGTGTCCCAAAATTGACACAAAGATGCCCATGGTCGACAATGTATCAACCAATAGGGTTAAGACACGTTTTAGGGTAATTTATTATTATTATAATATTATTTTTTTAACCCTTATTTACCAGATTTACCCTTAACCACGGTAAATAAAATATTTACCGCAGTAATTATTCAAAATGTCTAAAAATAAAAGTTACCTATTTACACAATTTGAATATCCTGATTCCAAATATGGAATCCATATTCCTAAATTCTAAATACAGAAGTGGCAGAAATTAATTTAAAATTAATTCCCGCTGTCAAAACCAAAAGCGTGTTTTTAAGAGATAATAACTATCAAAAGATTGACACTTGTTTATGTTCGGTTTAATTGTAAAATTATGTCCAATGACCAACATTATATTAAATAGTAAAAATATATTCTAAATATACTTTAAAACCACTCAAATTCATAATTTATCACTATTAATTATTTTGATTAAAGAAGTTGTTTTTAATTAAAATTTAGTAATTTTCACTATTCATCAAAATATGAAAGTTATCCGAAAAGTACCAAAATTTCACCTTAGGCTAAATTCGATATTACGAATCCAAAAATGAATTCCATTTTGAAATATAAAATATATATAATTTCAAAAATTAGGTATTACTATTCATAACGGCTAGTTTGATCGATTTTGGTGTGTGTTAAAACTCGAAGTTGCATACAACACACGCTACTGTATTATTCAAAGGAAAGCATACCGTGGAAGCTTGGGATGTTTCATTTTAACTTTTTTGATTTCCCCATTTAGTCAAAAAGTTTAAAATATTGTATTTAAAAAGGGTTCACTATTAAAAGTTGATAAAAGTGCAATACTGAAAATGAATTTGTTCTTGCATTATATCTAAGAAACTCATAATATGGATTCTAAAATTATAAGGATTATATAAAGTTTAAAATTTAGATAATACTATTCATAACCTTTTTTTGAATGGCTTTTTTTTGTAAGTCATGGTGTGATTGAACTCTGTTTTGCGTGTAGTGCAAGTTATTGAATTATTTTGAAGAAATAACACACTATGAAATCTTGGGGTGTTACAAATAGACCATTCTAAACAACCAAAGTGTGTTTTAATGGGATGATATGTTCTGAAATTGATGTGAATAAATTTAAAGTGAGTTATTTTCTAAATTTTTATGTCTTTATGAAATGTTTTGTAAGATGTGAGTTGGGTGTTTGATCTCATAGTTAGCGGTTTTGAGAAAAAGGATTTGTTGGTTGACCGTTTTGGTTTTGAAAAGTGGAAATAATTTTTGTTATAGCCTTTGGTATTTTCGTGAGAAACCACATGCATGGGGTTATATGGGAAGATGGATAGTTGATGAAATGTCTATATGAGTGTCGGGATGGATATGCGAAGGGTGACCGGTGTGGCATAGAAACATGCATGTGTAAGGCCCATGGGGTACCATTGGTGGATGCGCTAACCACTGAACCATTTGTTTTCAAAGAAATGTTTTTAATGAGAAACAGGATGTCTTGATTAATTGTTTGGGATGTTTTATATTATGTGTTTTTGGAAAATGTAGATGTTGTGGGATGTTTTGATTCCAAGAACCCCTCCTGTTCAAACTGTGTTTTGAGTTTGTGTTTGGTCGGTAAGCTGGGTAGAAGGACCAGTTAGTAGACTCCTCTGAGATATGTTTCAGGACACCTTTATGTTGGATCCCTACATGTGTTTGGATCTGTTTTGTGGCACTTTTTGACCAATGGGCCAGCTTGGTTGGGTCTTTAGGTTCTCTTGTTAGATAAGGTATGACCCCATTAAGGGTTAATGCATAACTGAAGTGCAACCCAGATTGTTTTTCCATTCGAAAATCCTCCAGTTGATCAATATAAGGAATTTTTTTCTTGAGATTTATAGATTGAGTCTACACCCATTCCTTTCTTTTATTTTTATATCCTCTTGTAACGGGAGAGTTCTCGTGGAAGGTTGAAAGAGACCTTAGTTTCTTGAGTTTCCTGATTCGTCGAAGGTGGATGTGGTCTAGGGTTGTTAGTGTGGATGAGTGTCTCGATGGTGTCTAAGAGGACCTTTGGGTTCTTCAATGTTTCTATGAAGCATGAGTTCATGTTAAACCACCAGTGTGGGAAATATGGTCACGATAGGATATTGTAGCCACTTTCTAGAATTGTGTGTTGTTTGGGGATGTTGTATAAGGTCCCTCTCCGTGAATTGTTTATATCAGTCACAATGGTCATGTTCAGTGATGTCTTATGATGTCATGTGCTCGATTGACCATATCAGTGAAAGTTGTGAAATCCTCCGATAGTCCCAATTATGTAGGGCGAATGTCTCCCTTGGAAAAACATAAAAATCATCCATTTTAGAGGAAGGTGAGTGTAGGTGTTCTTTACTTCTATTTTTTCTCACCTGAAGAAACAGTGTGTGATGTGTGTGCATCTTCTTAGACCTTGTTCCAGTGAAATATCAGGATAGGGTAAAGAGAGTTTGGAATTTGTTATGTTTGGAAAACTTATCTGGGATTGTAGTGTAGTTGTTGGTGGAACCAATAGAATAATTCTCATTCAGTGGGTTTCGAAAGAATAACTGTGAGGCCGAAGATGCTTCAATCATTTTAGCTCCAGCCATAGGTCTCGAAGAGAAGCTGGCTCATAGTTAGGGGAAATCACAAGATCATTTAAACCCTTGTACAAAGTCCTATCCTAAATATGAAAGATAGGAAGAGTTTAAACCTCTTCTATCATTATCTTTGTTATGTTTTTCACGTTTGGTAGAAATAGGTGGAGGGCCTTGTACCCATGATGTCACTCAATGTCATTCCCTCCCACTTTGGTTTCCATTGTGTCTTTGAAGAATGGTTGGAAATTTGTCTAGACAGGCTGAGCACATGGTTTGTGAATGATTAAGAGAGACTGTGTGCCTGGAATCCATGCATTAATATTGATCAGCACAGTTAGTTCACGGTTTCCCAAACTGTGTGGACTAACCGTGCGACCTTCCCAAATCTTGATTTTTTTTGGGGTTTTTCTATGCCAGCCCATGCTAGTTGGTTAAGATGGTTGGTTCTTATGGTGGGAAGAACCACTATTATTCTCATGTATGTTCCTTTGGAAATTTTTAATGGAAGTATACCCTATGTACCAGGGAGTCCGTTCAGGCCTCCCCCTATTAGTGTCCTGATTTTGTCTCGGGAAAAAAAATTATTGGTTTTCTCTTATGGTGGGGAGCGTATTTGTGTCCCCCTATACCAGTAAATTAGATTTATCCACAGTCTTGGATTGGTGTAGATAGTCTTCCTACGAGCTATCTATCTACCAACATCTTCCTTGGGTAAACGTTGGGACTAGAGAGCACCTAATGGATTATTTAAAGTAAGGTATGTGTATCCTTGTTCAAAGTTATTGTTCGTTTGGGTGAATTTCTTGAGTCTTGTTCGGATAGTGTTTGAGAAGTTTTCTTTTGGGATAAAGTATGAATGTGATTAATCATTTCAGGAAATTGGTGTATGTTTTGGTTGTGAGAGTAATACTTAATTGATCATTGGAGGTGTTTTGGCCTTTGGGGGTGAAAACTGGCAAGGGATTACCTCTTGGTTTCTCAGTTGGGTTTGGTTGTTGCTTTGGCCTTGATGTGACTTTCCGGGGCGAAACGTTTTCATAGTGGGGAGAATTGTCACATAAATGACTTATTTTAAAGTTAAATTCCATTTAATTTCCATTCATGTATTGTTTTTACGGTTTCCCAAGCATTTATGGAGGAATGGGTGAGTTTTTATGAGTTGGGCCAAACCGTGAGCCTAATTCAAAATTTAAAAATATATTTTTATTCCTTTGTAACTCCTTAATTTTTCAACATTTTTCATCCATTACAATTCCTAATTTTAATCCCCTGACCTATTAACACCACCCTATTAATTTGGACCATTTATAAATCCATAAACATGGTAGATATGGGTTTTTATTTAAGGGATTGTGTCTGCCCGAAAGCCGATTTTATGCAATAAAAATAAATATTAATTCTTTAATATCTCCTTGAATATTTGCGTTTTCTCGGTGATTCCAACTATCACCCGAGCCCACTTACCTAAGGAGAGCCACCATCCCCTCCTACCACAATTTGGAGCGCGATAAAATCACGAAAGTGGTCGAAACATCTCTGGATTTCAGAAATATTTGAGATTTAGAGAGGTAAATTGATCCTTTCATAAATCCTTATATTTTTACTCTTTTTCCCCCATTATAGTTCCTAAAATATCTCCTAATAATTTTTAGAACCTCCCATTAATGGTTGGATGTTTTCAAATTCAGATGCTGGTGGAATTTGGGTCATTTTCTTCAAGATTGTTTTGGGTATGTGTTTCTCTCTTCAATTCCTTCCTTCTCTTTAGAGTTTCCTCTCACTTTCATAAATTTATAGAGTGTACAGAAGTTAGGGTTCATACCTAAAGTTTGATTTGGGGTATTTTAGGTGAAATATTATGGTTTAGGGTTCATTTTCACATCCTTGTGATGTGGCAGAGGTGTGGTTGAGGTTTCGCACCAAGATTCAAGGGTTTTGTATCAAAAGGTAGGTGGTTCCATGTGTAAAAAATTATTTATGAGTTAGCTTATTGTATTTAACCATTTTTCATATTCCTCATATGTTTGGTGTGGTGTGAAAACTATTTGTGATTGATTTGGTTATGAGTTAAATTTTATAGTCGCTTTTTAACATGAAATTGGTTGTTTTCATGCGTAACACATGGGGTTTTATTTTGGTGTAGTTTATAACTTATAAAATTGGTTTATTAAATATTGTTTGGCCTGAAAATTCTGGTTTGGTAATTTATTAGTGTCATGTTTACCTAAAAAGAAGGTTTTTGAATAGGTTTGATGTGTAAAACATTGTTATACTTCTTGAGGTCATTTTATGAAAATGTATGATTTCATTTGTATCTTTTGTGGCATTATTCAAGGTTATTTTATAACACTTGAATGTGTTTTTATTAAGGTATCTTGGACTGAAAATTCTGTTTTTTATAGGAATTGGTTTGGTTTTGGTCTTAAATGGGTGTTTTGAAATGGGTTTTGTGTGTAAGACATAGTTACACCCCTTGAGTTGTTTTAAGAATATTGTGAATGTTTTTTTTGGTTAAACAATGTGGATTAAAAGGAGTATATGTACTATTTGGGGTGTGTGTTCACTAAATATGGGTTTTTTGAAAGTTATGGTGGTTATTTAAGATTTAAAATATTTTTTTTGAATTATTTATAAAGTCTTGAAATTTTTTTGAAAATGGAAAGAGAGCTGAAAAACATGGTTGTAGGCTATTTTGTGTGAGTCTGTTGTGAAAATTGAATTTTGTTGATGAAAGAGGTATTATATGTTATTTGAGTGTACTGTTACGTGAGTTATAATGTCTTGGAATGGTTTATAAATTTTTTTTAAAGGATTTGTGGAAGTGTCAATGAAATTTGAAGAGTGTTGTGGGCTATTTTTGTGTGAGTCGGATTTCAAAAACAATTTGAATGAAAAGTGTACTTTTGTGACTTGTGTGGTATACATGTGGGCTGTTTGGTGATTTTTTGATATGGAAATGATATTTTCATGTGAAAAGTATATTTCTTGACTTGTATAACTTGTTTGAGAAGAAAGGGAAAACCCAGGTATCTAGGTGGGTGGATGTGTACTAGTATGCTAGTGAATCCGTGGGGTTTGGCCTTAGTTTCACTAAGCAATATTGATGCTTACAACTCTAAGTAAACTATGATAATGATGATTGGGGAACAATAGGTTATGGGTATGTTCCCTACTAGTGGATCGTGCATGAGAATGAATATTTATGATGGTTACTCTCACCGAGATACGAGGTACCTGGGACACACTGCTAGCTAGTGCCTAGGGGTTACTTCCCATTGCTTGTGCTCACTGGATATTTTTTGCTTACCATCGGCATATGGTATGAGAGGCTGGAAAATTCAGTAGCTGTTGTATTTATTTTAAATTTCTTTATTCTTTAAATTATCTCACAACAAAATTGTTTTTATTTAATGTTGCATCTTTTAGAAATTTTAACTAGCATCTCATGTTTTTGAAAAGATGCATGATGTTCGTCATTAAATGTTTATCACAAGGAATATATAAGTGGTGGTATCCTATTGGGATTTGTCTCACACCCTACTTACACCCTTGGGTGTAAGTACACTTGGTTATTTTTGTTGTAGCAGGTTGGGTACAGTTTTTAGTTCCAGTGGTTCTAGTTTCTAGCAGGTCCTTGGAGGTGAAGTCTTGTGGAGATGGCTTAAGGGCGGTTCCCCTTGCCATGAGGGTTCTTGGGCTGTCCTTATTTGGTTTTGTAACTTTTTAATGGTCTTTAAACATAGTTTTAACTTATCTAATTCAGTTCTAAAATTTTGTAAAATATGGTTCTAGTTGAAAAATCCAGATTTGTTTTATTAAGTTTTTTTGTTGTTTAATGTTTATAAAATCAGGTAAATCATTCCCAATTATCATTATATGATACCCGGGCACTTGCGCCAGCCAGTGGGGATCGGGAACGCTCTCTGGGTATTGGCACGGACTGGGTTTGGTGCCGGTTTGATGGCGACTAGATCTGGTTCGTGACAGTGTATGTGATATTATTATTAAAAAGTATAATCCTATTATAAATATCATATAAATGTGTTAATTCCATAATTATATCCATTTTTTAAAGGTTTTTATAGAAAATGAATTACATCAGTTCACGAGCCGACAGTCCGCTGTACACAGAATCAACAGTTTTGTTTCCCACTTAGATTCTGCGAGTTCTAGGAATTGAATTTGAAAAAATGGATTATATATTTTGAATAATCCCAATTTTTATTATATTTGATATCAAACCCAATTTTCTTCTTTTTAAATATCAATTTACAACATTCTACCTACATTAAATAAATTGAATCCTTTCAATTTTAACTCGATCTCAAAATGTCAACGGAATTCAATTTGAAAATTCTTTTTTGAAAAACTGATATTGTAAAAATATTAAAAAAAAATCTTAATAATAGAGAAATATACGTATGAAGGTCATCTATAATAATAAATAACTAGGTTTTCAAGTATAAGAACATTGGTGGAAAGTAAATATATTGACCTTAAAGAAAAAAATAAATAATTATAGAGAGTGATAGAGGTCATTGATCATTATAATTTCAATAATCAATGGAAGGTTAAGGACCTCATGTAACATTCTGACCTGGGTGCCACACACCAGTGCCCCAAGATTGACCTCTGTATGACCTCAAGTAGGCCACCCCGTATGCTAGAGTTTTTCAAATAACAGTAAGGGTATGATAAGTCTATAATGGGGTGACTACACCCTCTTTTATCATAGTTAAACACCATCAGAAATAAATAAATCAACGTAGAAGAATATATAACCATAACAATACCAATGTCACAAGATAACCAAAATAGAAAATGTAATATTTAACTGAAAGAGGAAAAATGTTATGCCAATGTAAGTGTCAAAGTGTCTAAAATGAAGATAAACTTAAAGACACTATTGACTCCCTAGTGGGTCACAAACCATGTCTGGTTCCCTCTGCCAAGCTCCTCCCTCAATCAGTAAAATAATCTTGAGCCTTTAACCTTAACATGTCTGGAAACAATAAAGTCTATTCAAGTACCGATTAGGAAGCCCAATTATAGTGTTATTACAACTCAACAGGCCACCACTGATAGTGTATAAAACAAATCCAATCATACAGTTTAAGGATTGATATAAATAAATAAGTATGATTCATAAATAAACAGTTATAACATTATCATTTATTCTTTATTTAATCATATAAACTCCAGGGTTCCAAAGGAAACCCATACCTCAACACTAACTTTGGCTCATGTTAGATCCTGACGTGTTCTTTATGTAATATCATATCTTAATGTGGGTTTTGACTTGTTCTTGTGCTCAAAGTATTCAAAGTTGATAGGATATCTCAATACCTAATTCAACTCATGTTAGAGTTTGAGGTATTCTCATGTGATGCTATTTATCAGGGTACCATTATTACCATTTTTTAATTCACAAGTCATTATGGGTATAGAACATCATGTCTAACCTCCCAATTCTCTACATTCATACATATCATTGGTGTATATCGTCATGTCTAACACCCAATTCCCATTTGTTTGAACATATCACTAGTGTAGATCGTCATGTCTATTATCCTATTCATTCAATACCCTAATAGATCTACCAGTGGCATGGACCATCATGTCTAGACCCCATTCAAAAATTATGCATGTATATCATCATCCGCCTAGATCATCATGTCTAGAACCCTAATTATCAATTATGCTTGTCTGTCACTTTTTATCACAACTTCACATGTATCTCATTGTGACATGTTTTCACATTATCACATCAAATGAGATTAAACATATTAATATTGATATCAAAACAAACAATCAATAGTTCCTTTAATTAATTCATGAATTTAATAACCCGATTCTGTTATTTAATTTTATAAATAATTAATCTTTTCATAAAATTGATATCCAGTAATTAATTCATCAATTAATAATTCAAACACACTAATTCAATTACTCATACTTAATTCACCAATTAATTATTAATTTCATGACATCAAAATCTCATAGTTAATTCTCCATTTAATTATCTAAAATTTCATCACCCAAATACCTTAATTAATTCCATAAATAATTACTCAATTAAACCATGTATTTATATCATTATCATGGGTGTTGATCATCATGTCTAACACCTCGTTTATCAATCATTAAATAATTTGTAAATTAATTAATCCAATCCCATTAATTAATTATAAAATTAATTAATAACATATATTCTTGTTCATTTATTCAACAATTAATTAACCATATCTTTCCCATTAATTAATTCACTAATTAATTAAACACATCTATCATATTAATATATTCAATAATTAATTATCTCAGTCACAATCTCAGTAACTCAAAATTAATTCTACAATTAATTATTTGGAATCATCTATTTTAATATCCCAAAATTAATTCAAAAATTAATTATCCAACTAAAAAAATCTCATTGTCCCCTAATTAATTTAACAATTAATTATTCAATCTTATCAATTAAATATCCCAACAATCTACATTAATTAATTTAAAAATTAATTAATCTATTTATGTAAATTGGTCCATCAAAACAATACCCATTAATTAATTCACAAATTAGTTAATTTCATAATTAAATTATCTAACTCAAACCCTTCAATTAATTCACTAATTAATTATCCATGTTAAGTCCATTAAATAATTTCCACAATTAATTAATCTAACTCAATCCCATTATTTAATTCATCCACTAAATAACAACACTACTACAATTAATTAATTCTAAAATTTATTATTTCCAACATAAACAATTCAATAACCCTAATTAATTGATCAATTAATTGTTCCTTATCAATTATTTATGTAACCCCAATTAATTCATTAATTAATTATTCAATCTCCATTAAATCAGTCACCCCAATTAGTTATTCAATAAATTATTCTGTGTTAATCAATTTAATAATCATAACAACTCTAATAATTATATATAAAATTAATTATCACCTTTAAAAAACTTCAACACCCCCATAATTAATTCGTTAATTAATTATTCAATCTCAATAATATCTATCTATGTATAAATAATTTTCCAATTATTTATCGAAAATCTCAATTTCATAATCCTAACCATTCCCATTAGTTAATTATATAATTAATTAATTAGGTTGAACCATCTATGTAACTATATAATTAATTCCCACCATTAATTATCTAATTTAAAATAAAAAATCTCATAATTAATCCTCTAATTAATTATATCGTTCACAAATCCTTATATATCACAATTTCACAATTCCATTATTAAATAATTCACCATATTAATTAATTATATTTTTAAATCAATTTTCAAATAGATCTATCAATTCGAAAACATTCATAGAAGTAATAAAAAACATGACTATTGGATTTGAATTTTAGACCACCTACCTCAAGAACAGTGATGGACAATAACTAACATATAATCCTAATTTGAAGTAGATCAACTGAGAATGTGATGATGAATATGGTCTAGATCTGAAACCTGAATCCATAGTTAAATGAAACAAGATCTCTTAAATATTGATCTAAAACTAATAATCCTTGATATAGATTCAAAAAATCAAGATCTAGATCTAATATGCATATATCTATATTAACGAAATCTATATCTAGACCAAAAAAGCCAAGATCTAGATTCAATAAATATAGATCTAGATCCAAAAACAGATAAGAATATTTCTTTTATCTGATAATAGGATCAAAAAAGAAAGATAAATATAAATAATAGTGTCACTCTTATCAAGGAGGTGCATGACGGGTCTTCGGTTAAACATTGTGGTGCACGGTGAAGCATTGATCAAAAGAGGAGGTATATGGAGGAGCTTCAGTCCAAGGTGGAGGTGCATAGTTGTTTTGGAGGGTTTATATGGGAGATCCCCCTTTTTTTATTTCCCCCAACATCACGTCACCACCAATTTAAAATAACTTAAAATAATTACACGTGGTTTAATTTACTTTCAGGACATGTCGACACATGGTGAAATATAGTTGAAGGGGGTGTAAACTAATTTCATGACACATCGACATGTGGTGAAAAACAATTATAGGGGGTGGAAATTTTTTAAGTAGTGAGTTTATTAAATCTGAGAATTAAATTCATGGTTTCTACCAAAAACAATTCATATTGTGAGTTGGTTCTATGATGTGTATTTGTTCAACATCCAGAAATTCCCAATTAATCATGTTACACCCTTGAAAAAAGATAGGATCATTTAATTTATCAACCTTATAACAACTCATCCTCAAGACTTACTCTAAATCACCTCTAATGTTCCAAGACAAAAATATTAATCCAATGAGCCATCTTATCTAGTTCTCTCTCTCAGATATCCTCCTTAACTCATCCATGTTTCCACAGTACATGAACTATCAGAAAAATATTTCCCTACAAAACCTTTTCACTACTTTCCAACACACGTTTTAGATGCTCCTCAATGAATGAATCAGTCTTCATATCAACTCCCACATCATACCTAATATGTTTCCTAAATCAATGTTACCAAGAACCACAAGAAATTATTCAACATTGACACTTAGCCTTTCCATAAAAAACATCCATTAAAGGACATACATCCACCACCTCCAAGTCCCACTTAGAATTTTCCTAAGGAGTTTAAACATTCATCTTAAATGTCCCTAATTGGCATTCTAATTCCATCACTTCAACCCCATAGTATTTCTCCACACACCAACTATTGACATATCTCTCCCCACCATAGGATCATTGTTAACATCACTTTTCAAGTTACTCAACCACCAAGGTATTCATCGACCTCCAGTCCATCCTGAGAATCTCTTCTATAAACATTTGATGGCATACCATCTACCATCCAACTCCACATATACCTCTTCATAAGAGAAACCCCAAAGTGTACCCATATCCAATGAAAACACATTCAGGTTTCTTGGCGTAAATAGAGATATTTCTTAGTGTACTCGGAATGATGTCAAGTTATGGGACATGATCATCACTAATTAAAAGTAAAGTAATAAGTTGAAGGTGAAAACCACCACAACTCCTCCATCATTGATGTTACCTCCCAATATAGAGATATCTTAACCTATCAAATGTCTTGGGATTCCCTTACCTCCTATATGTCAACACTCAAATAAAAAACCAGATGGTCCCTCGCACAACTCACAACCATGTTCTCAAATTTGGTCATTCTCACTACCCTAAAAACCAACATCAAGGGAAAAAAAGCGATATTTAATTCACAACATGAACTCAATTATCAATCAGTATTTTCAAAAAAACCTTGTCCTATCTTTCCACATTTTTCCCATCACATGGTGAAAAATGAGGCACTATCTCTACCATTGACCATCTGAAACTTAGGTCCTAGTTAAGAAGGGTGCATACATTATCATTATTCAAGTTTCTCATTTATAAACCCATTTATTCTCATCTTGAATCATTTTAAATTTTTTCTAAATTTCATGTAAGGCACCATTTTCATTTCAATTTCAGAATCAGGTAAAAATGGTTTAAGTTCAACAACATACACATAACCCATTTTCATGTGGATTACTTGAATGATGCATGTCAGAATAACCCAGAATTCCTAGAATGATGAATGAATACTCAACTCTCTTGCCTTTTAGGGTTATGAGTAAATTTCAATAAATATCAAAAAAAATAATCACATCACAAAACAAGTGCACCACCCAAGGTGAAATAAAATTATATTATAACATCAAAAAATAATCACAAAAATATGACCCTGTGTACTTGGTTTCTCCCCCATACATGGGGTCGATTCTCCAAAAAATGATATCATATCCAAGCTCTGACTCTTCCTAGTATCCTGTCTACCTTTCCTAAATAGTGATACAAAATAATAAGAAAATAAAACCAGATTCTCTGATACCAATTTGTAACATCTCGACCATGGGTTCACACATCGATTCACCAATCCAGACCACCACATGACCTCATGTGTACCACCCCATTCACTATAGGCTTCTAAAAAGCAGTGGGGGTCTTGTTAATCTATGATATAGATACTATACCCTCTTTTATCAGAGTAAAATACCAATGGAATCAAATAAAAAAAGATGGATGCATATATAACCAAAATGATACCAATGTGAACAGATAAAAAAATGAAAATAAAATATTTAATTAAAAGGGAAAAAATCCTCTTCCAATGTAAGTTTCAAAGTTACATAAATGAAACTGAGTTTAAAGACACTGAAGACTCCCCAATAGGTCCCAAACCATGTCCGGTTACATCATCAAAACTCCATACACAATAATCAATCTAATCTAGGGCCTTTTACCTTAACCTATCATGAAACAATAATGTCTATTTGGGTACTGATCAGGCATCCCAAGTAGGGTGTGAGTACAAATCAGTAGGCCACCACCAAAGCCACCTAAATAAATCTAGTCAGGCATTGAATGAAGTTGTATAAATAAATAACTACAATGAGGGAATAAATAGTTATCACATTGTCATTTATTTTTAATTTAATCATATTAAATTCTGGGTTCCAAAGGACACCCATACCTCAATACTATCTTTGGTTTGTTCCGGAGACCAAAGTGTTTCCTTGGTAATATCATATCTTAATACCTGCTTCAAATCATGATGGAACTCAATGTATTCAAAGGTGATATAATATCCCTGCACCTGATTCGACACATGCTGGATTTCAAAGTATTCTCATTTGAGGATATATCTTGGAGTATTATCATTATCATTTTTTAATTCACAAATCATTATGGTCATAGAACGTCATGTCTATCCTCCTAATGCTCTACATGCATACATACCGTTAGTGTAGATCATCATTCTTAACCCCCAATTCTTATTTGTGTGCACATATAACTAGTGTAGATATTCATGTCCATCACCCTATTCATTCAATACCCCAATAGATCTATCCTTATTATAGATCACCATGTCTAGTCCCCAGTCAACAACTATGCATGTATATCATCCTCAGCCTAGATCATCATGCCTAGCACCCCAAATTTTAATTTTGATTGTATATCACTTTTATCACAACTTCACATGTATATCATTATCACATGTTTTTACATTATAACATCAACTAAGATTAAACACATTAAACTTTATATCACAACTAACCATCATAACATACATTAATTAATTCATAAATTAATTAATCCCAGTTAATTAGTTAATACGAAAATTAGTTAATATTTTCAGTGTATCATCCCAATAATTTACAAATAAATTTAATATTTAATGTATGAAACACTAAGTATCTATGAAATAAAACTTTTTTATAACCTCGATAATGAACATAATTTTTCTGCTTCTGAGATTCAAATTTTGAAAAACTGGCATACACGATTGTGATTAATAAGATATTTAGAGTCTAATACGATAAACATAAATTTTTGGTGAAAACTAATTTACCCTTATGAATAGTAACTTACCATATGAATATTAATGTACCATTATGAATAGAAACCTCACCCATATAAGTATAAATAAAATTTAGGCATCGTATAAATGAGTGTGAATATTTTAAAAATTAATAATTAAGTGCTGGTATTTATGTGAGTAATGAATATTTAATTACAATTTTAAATTAATAAATTAATAAAATAAATTTTCATAAAATGTATTCCTAAATAAATATTATATTTTTCTTTGATATTTTGGATAATTTTATGAGACATTGGTTAATTTTTTAAAGTATTCTAAAATCAGTTTTAAAATTAAAATCTGTATTTTTCAAGTAAATAATGATTTTATTTAAAAATTAAATGTTTATTATTCAAAAAATTATTTTAATAATATAAAGTTCATATCATAATTTTACACATCCAAAAAAATTTCGGGATAAGTTTTAGTATTTTTCTGAAATACTTTAATTTTTGGTGAATGATGAAATTCAATAATTTACTAAATATGCTAAATAAAAGAATTTCGGCATTATGATTGAGTCATGGATGGTTTAAATGGCCATTGGTTGGAACTAAAATGCAATTATTAATATTTCATTCATAGTAATAAATAAAATTTATAGTATTGATACAAAATTATAAAATAATTTTTAAAATATTGGAAAAAAGCTCCTCCCCCCCCCACTATAAAAACCACCCTCACACCCTCCTCTCTTCCCTCATCTAAGCCTTGAGTCATCTCAATGTTCTTCAAAAATACTCTTACCTAGTCCCATACAACGTCTAGGGGCTCTTGGTCTTTCCAAAATACCAAAACATCTTCCCTTTATGAGGATCTCAAGGGGGGGTAATCAAGAGGTAAAATCCTCTTCCTTTTTCCTTTAAATTTCTTTGAAGTTCCTTCTTTTATTATTATCTCCTAAAGTACTCTTTCTAAATGATCATGATAAATCCAGTATGATATATTTAATATAATTATATTATTTTAATAGAGTATCACTCATAAATATTTATACTCTCTCTCTTTTATTTTAAAAAATAAATCATCGTCCGGGAGGTACTGATTTACAACCTTCGTGGACGATGAACCTTCATACTTAAATTTATCCTTATATTCTGGTCATAAAGAAATTTTTATGGTTGGATAAAACTATAATATATGTATTATAACCTATTTAATATTATATAACTATTATATATACATAATATTAATTCATATGACAAAACTAGTTCATAATAATCAAAATGTCACCAAAATGTTTTTCATTAATGTTTCATCCAATAACCCATCCTCATACCATATTAAAAAAGTGATTATTTGAAAATTTAATATCCTAAATTTTCATTAATATCATATAAAAAAATTATGTAGAATTATAACCATTCTAACTGAACTCCCTTACTTATAAACAAGTGAACCAATTATCATAACCCAGAAAACAGACACTCTGGAACGACGAAATTCAATCTTATAAAATATCAATAAGGACATAAATGAACATAATAAAACTATAATGAATAATATTTATATATATAAGGTTCTAAATGAATTAATTATGGTATTTAATTTGATTATACTAGACATTATGGTCAATATCAGAATACATTCAGACATAAGGTAAGGGTTTCCTCATCTCAGTACCATTTTTTGAGATATTCTTTATTCACACCTATTTATTATGAATAGTGTATGTATAATATCCATTGATGTATCATATAATAAATCAATTTATTTTTATTTTATTAAATTTATCATTTTATGGTTATTAATGTAGGGCCATATGATTCAATTGATTATAAAGTGGTAAAGGATTTCACTAGGACCTTCATTTTTCCTTCAGGTTATTCCTTCACTATACTTACCCAAATGTAATGGTTATTTCTTTTTTTACATAATATATATTCTGTTAGAATGTTCCAAAATCATATATTCATATCATTTCATATTTATTTTATGATTATAATATTTTTTAAAATATTTCCCTTCTTAATGATTTCGGATAAACAAGCCCAATTTAAAGGAACTTCTTGAATTCAAAACCATTTTCAAGTGATCTATATATTCTATTTTAAGACATAATTATTTTTGTATAATAACACATTTTATAATGAGAAAATATATTGTTTCATAATTTTTTTTGAAAACAAACATTCCCTTCCTCTTTCAAATCTCTATACTAATTTCTTTATTACGCACTAAAATATTTTTTTCTAAAGATTATTTAGAAAATATTTTTATATGGTTTCACTTCAGTTGGAAAATATTTATTTATTAAACATAATTTCAAATTCCTTCCCTTTTCTTTTCTAAGATATAAAATTTTACAATATGTTTTAATTAAAAATAAAAATGATTTTCGAAAATAACTCTTCTTTCCGAAGTAAAAAAAAATCTTATGTCACATTAAATTTTATGAGACATATGCCTTGCTCACCACTTAGTCCTTCATTGTGGGATATGTAATTACCTTTGGTATATCATATCAATATTATCCTTATTCACGTTATTTTCTAATGGATTATTATTTGAATGTTTCATGGTGTTATAGGACACATTAGAATGTTTAAGGATTATTTCCTCTAGAATTTTTCAACTATATCATTTAAAAGTATCTTCACCTATGTCAACATCCTTTTTTGAATCTTAAACTTTGTTAGGGTTTATATCTTATTATATGATCTAAAATATGTTGTTGAAGGGTTGTTTATTTTTTTGATGGTGGATGTGCTATTTTGATACCATTCACCATATTACTCTGAATAGTTTGTGTTTATTTTTAATGATTAGATAATGTTATTTACATTTCATATATTAGTTTCAATATGAATGTATATGTTGATTATGTTCACCTATTTTATATGAGGAATTAATTTGACATTGTAAGTGATGGGTGGGGCCCTTTATATCCCATTGATGCATTGGTAGGTCTCATGAGAGAAACTAGTTTGGGTTTTTATCCGTTTATGTATGGTCTTGGCATGAGGCCTTGATAGAATGATTATGATGTATAGAATTATACATTCCCTCAATATAAAACTATTAGTTTATGGTCCAAGTGTTTATTAGACTAGTATAATACTCATCGTTATATTTTATTATATAATTATTTATTCGTCTTTTATTTCTACAATATTATGATCAAGTATATTTTAAAGGCATGTGTTTTTTATTATTAAGTATGCCTAATATTTATGTTTATGATATCTTACGATGTATTGATTACCCTTACATAGTATCTAAGCTCACCCATTTCTTATGTTTTATTTTTTCCCAAATGCGATGAATTATTTTATGAATGAATTGAAAGGATAATCTATGAGTTTTGGATTTTTTCAGTGGAATTTATGTAATGTATTTCATTTAAAGTTGTAATGATGAACTTATGTATGTATCTGGTTTTCCAAAACTACTAAACTACCTGATACTTTAGGATTTTATTCCTTGTAATCATGAAAATATAATGAAATAATGCACTGGATTTGGGAAACTAGAATTGGGGCATTATAGTTGGTATTAAAATATGTTTATTAGAATAATTGGGAACTAGATTTAGAAAATATAGATTATTGAACAAAACCCTAAGATAGACATTGATAATAAGCATATAAGAACATTATATAATTTTGTTAAGGAATATAATATTTGTATCTTACAATAAAAAAAATCCATGTATGGATACTACATGTGGATGTAGTTATGGAATATATGTACCTAGGAGTAACAAATTTGACAAGGTGTTCTGGGCTTGACTCAGGGTAACTGGGTACATGACAATGATCCTTACTATATCCTTGTTTGATGCTCCAGGGGGATATTCTTAGGAAAATTAACATTTAATTTACCCACCATTATGAAGGATTTATTCCCCCAAATTAACCAAAATATCTGGTTCTTGGATTTATGACGAATAAATTTATGTAATGTGTTATACCTTGATTAGAGTTACAGAAAGATCATAATTTTATGAGGAAATATATTATATGGAATTTCTTAGAAATTATTCCTTGAAAAGGGAATGATAACTTCACCAATGCATGTGATGAAAATATTAATAAGGATCACATCTCTCACGGTCTGAAGCCATCATTTTAAAGAAGATAGTCTCCCAAGTATCCTTATCATATGAAAAATAGTATCATGTGTTAACAAGATGTATAAATAATTCATAGAGTCATATGGCTTTGAAGGGAATCAAGAGAAGAATATAATGGCATAGAAAAATATGGATCATAGGAAGAAGGGAAAGAAGGGTTTTTACACATGTGATAAATGTGGAAAGAATAACCCTTGTAAATGATTGAAGGGAATGGGAGTTTGTTATAAGTGTGCAGAAAAAGTACACCAAGTTCATGATTACAAGGGTAAGAAAAAGGTTTCAAATGTACAATGCTTCAACTGTAAGAATATGGGACACTAGGTGAATCAATTTTCCCAGAGTCAAAGGAATATACCCTGAATTATGTTACTGGATAATGACCAAGTAATGATATTGTCGCAGATGAAGTGGAATCACTTATACGCCTATTCAAGAATCATGTAATTTGTATATTTTATCAGTAATATTTTGGTTATAATAATTATGGAATATGTGAGGATTTTATTGTAGTACTTTTTCATTAAGGATTTGAGACCATAAGTTTAATGGTGAAAATAAAAGATATTTCCTGGAAAGTTTAAATTTTTGAAAAACGCATGATTGAGGGAAAGATAACCCTAAATATATTTCTAATGTTTAGATAATGATAACAAAATGATTGATTTAGATAAGTGATGATTAACATGGAACTAATTAATGACATGTCGAAAAGTTATCTATCTTATAATTGAAGGTAGTTATTAGATGATTCCAATAGTTTGAATTTCTCTATACACCTTGGTAGCACTAAGATGTACATATATTTGAAAGAACATTTCTGGTGGGCCAACATGAAATGGGAAATTGCTAAAAATGTATCAAGATGTTTAGTCTGTCAAAAGGTGAAGGATGTTAGAAAACATCCTAGAGGATTCATGAAACCTCTACCTATACCTACATGGAAATGGGAAGACATCACTATTTATTTTTTCACTAGATTACCATAAACTCCAAATAATAATTTTATAATATAAGAGATTGTTGATCGAATTACCCAATGAACTCATTTCATATTTATAAGTGAAGATTTTCCACTAGAGATCCTTTCTCAAATCTTTATTAATGAATTTGTAAGAATTTATGGGGAACCTCTCTCAATTATTTCTGACCCTGATCCATGATTTACATAAAAATTATGGAAAATTATTCAAAAAGATTTGGATATTGAGCTTCAATTGAGTACTTCTTATCTACCCCAAATTGATGGGCAATTATAACGGATGATCCAAAAATTATAAGACATTTTTAGATTGTTATCACTTGGTTTTTATGGTATGCGGGATCTTTATTTACCCTTGGTAGATTTTTTCCTACAATAATTGTTTCTATTTAAGTATTAAAATGGCACCGTATGAAGAATTGTGTGTAATAGACGTCGTACATCGACATGTTGGGCTGATGTTAGTGAAATTATGATTTTAGGCCCAGATCTTGGGGATGAAACATCAAAAAAGGCAAAGACTATGCCAACTCATATCAAAGTCACTCAACGCAAGACAATTTTTTAAGCTTATAATCGAAGGAAGGATCAAGAATTTATAGTGGGAGATCACATTTTCTAGAAAGTATCTCGATGGAATGGTGTTATAATATTTGGGAAGAAAGGGAAACTAGGCCCTAGGTACATTGGACATTTTGAAATTATAGATAGAATTATAACTATATATTATTGTTTAGAAATGTCGACTATCCTTTCAAAGTTTCCCAATGTGTTCCATATATCATTATTTTGAACGTACATTCTAGACCCAATGGAAGTCCCCACATCTGAAGTTATTGAATTGAAACCTGACTTATCTTACTCTAAAGATCCTATCTGGATTCTACACACTAAAGAACAATTGTTGAGAAATATAATAACTCTACTAGTAAAGGTACTTTTGAAAAATCATAAAATTGAAGAGACAACATGGGGGCCTGGGGAACTGATGATAAAGAACTACCAAAATATTTTTAAAATGTAAACATCTAGTAATTTTGAGGATGAAATTTTTATAGGAGGGAGAATTTATTATCCCAAAAAATTTAAATAAAATTAATATTGAATGCATTAAACACTAAGTCTCTATGAATCAACACTTTTCTATAACCCATCTAATGAATATAATTTTTCTGCTACTAAGATTTTAATTTCGAAAAACTAACATACATTGTTGTGATCAATAAGATATTTAGACTTTGATAAGATCAACTTATATTTTTTTGAATAGTAACTTACAATAATTAATAGTAACTTACCCTTATGAATAGTAATGTACCTTTACGAATAGTAATGTACCCTTATGAATAGTATCATCACCCATGTAAGTATAAATAAATTTTAGGAACCATATAAATGATAGTGAATATTTTAAAAATTAAAAATTAAATGTTGATATTTTTGTGATAAATAAATATTTAATTACAATTTTTAAATAGTAAATTAATAAAATTTATTTTAATTAAATTTTTTCCTAAATAAATATTTTATTGTTCTATGATTTTAGAATAATTTTAGAAGACCTTAGTTAATTTTTTAAAGTATTATAAAATATGTTTTAAATTTAAAATAAGTATTTTTCAAGTAAATGATGGTTTTATTTAGAAATAAATTTCTCTTATTTAGAAAATTATCTTAATAAAATGATGTTCATATTTTAATTCTATACATTGAAAAAAATTTAGGTTTAATTTTTGAGATTTTACTCAAATACAAGAATGTTCAGTGAATAGTGAAATTCGATAATTTACAAAATATACTAAATAAATGAATTTAGGAATCATGATTGCATAATGGATGATGTAAATGGTCATTTTTTAGAACTCACATACACCTATTTCCATTTTATTCACAATAATAAATACTATTCACAGTCTTGATCCAACATAATAAAATAATGATTAAAATAATAGAAAAATCCCCATCTCCACCACTATAAAAAACCACCCCTCACACCCTCTTCTCTTCACTCATCTAAGAATTTAAGATTATAAAAGTTCTGAAAAATACTCTTTCCTAGTCCTTCCCTATGTCCAAGAGTTCTTGGACTTTCCAAAATACCAAAATCCCTTCCCTTAAGGAGGTTCTCAAGGAGGAGTACTCTGGAGGTAAAATCCTCTTCCTTTTTCATATTAATTTATTTTTTGTTCTTTATTTTATTATTATATCATCACACCCTCTATAAAAATTATGATGATAAATCCTGTATCATATATATACTATAATCATATCTTGTTAATGTAACACCCATCATCAATCTTCTTACTCACTACCTTTTATTTCAAAAATGAAATCATCATCCGAGAGATGTCGATTTACAACCTTCGTTGATGATGAACCTTCATTATTCAATCCATCATTCAATTCTTGTCATGAAAGAACTTTTATGGTTTAACCAAATTATAATATATGTTTTATAACCTATTTAATATTTTGTAACCAGTATATATACATAATATTAATTAATATGACAAAACTATTTTGTAATAATCGAAATATCACCAAAATGATATTCATTAATGTTTCATCTAATAACTCATCATCATACAATGTAAAAAATTATGTATATGACTATTTAATATCATGAATGTTCATTATTATCATTTTAAATCAATTCTCAAGAATTATATTAATTCCACCTGAACTCTATTATTTATAAGCAAGCAAACTGATTATGAATAACCAAGAAAACAAACACTCTGGAATAAAAGAATTCAATATTACAACAATCAATAAGCACATAAATGAAATTAACATAACTATATTTAATAAAATATAAGTATATAATGTTCTGAAATAATTTATTTATTTATTTAATATCATTATATTGTATATTAATTTCAAGATCAAAATACTTTCGTACATAAGGTAAGAGTTTCAACATTACACTACAGTTTTTTAAGATATTCCTTATTCCCCACTATTTATTGTGTTTGGAGTATGTATACTACCCATTTATTTATCATATCATTAATCTCATTATTTTCATTTTATTAAATGTATCATTTGATGATTATTAATTTTGGGGCATATGATTTGATTGATTACAAAGTTGTAAGGGATTCTATCCGAACCTTCATTTTTTCCTTTGGGTAATTCCTTCTCTATCCTTACCCAAATGTAATTATTATTTATTTTTGTTTACATATAATATATTCGGTTTTTATGTTCCTAAATAATATATTCAGATCATTTTATCTTTTTTTATGGTGATTATATTATTTAAAATAGTTCCCTTCTTAATTCATCCCGATAAACAAGCTCGATTTAAGGTAACTTCTTGAATTATTACCCTTTATCAAGTGCACCATATATTCTATTTTAAGAGACCATTATATTTTTAAAATCCAAAAATTTATCCTAAAAAATATATTGGTTAAATTTTAGATTTATTAAAACAAAAATTCCCTTCTGGTTTAAAATATCTTTACTATTTTCCTTAAACCGCACTAAAATGTTTTCTCTAAAGCTTAATTATAAATTCATTTTACATGATTTAACTTCAGTGGGAAAACAATTAAGCCTAAAATATAATTTAAATTTCCTTATCACATTATTTTCTTGGATATAAAATTTACAATATTATTTCACGACAAATACAAATTATTTTCCAAAAGAAATCTTCTTTCCAAAGTAAAAAAGGATTTTTCTCACCTCACATTAACTTTTTTGAGATATATGCCTTGTTCAAAACTTATTCCTTTTATGTGGTGTATGTAATTAACTTTTACATATCATATAAAGAGTATCCTTATTCACACGATATTATAATGGATTATGATTTTAATGTTTCAAGGTGGTGTGGGACACATTGGAATGTTTTTGGATTATTTCCTCAATAATTTTTCAATTGTATCATTTAAAGGTATATTCATATTTTTCAATATCATTTGTTGAATATTAAAATTTATTAATATTTATCTCTTATGATATCATCTAAAATATTGTTTTTTGAAGGTTTTATGACTATTTTGACTTTGGATGTGCTATTTTGATATCATTCACCATATTACTCGGAATGGTTGGTGTTTATGTTTAATGATTAGAGAAAGTTATTTACATTTCATACATTAGTTTATATATGAATTTATATGTTTTTTATGTTCACTCATTTTATATGAGAAATACATTGGAATTAATAAGTGGTGTGTGGGTCCCATTAAATCCCTTCGATGCATCGGTAGGTCTCATGAGACAAACTAGTTTAGGTTTTTACCTGTTTATGTATGGTCTTGGAACACGACCTTGACATAATTATTATGAAGTTCATAATTTTTCATTCCCACACTATGAAACTAGTAATATATATTATATGTGCTTATTTAACTAGTAAAATATTTGTGGTTGTGTTTTATTATTGCAGTATTTATTCATCTTTCATTTCTACCATATTATGCTCAAGTATATTTTAAAGGTATGTTTTTTTTGTTATTCACCATTCCCAATGTTTATGTTTACAATATATTGTATTTTTTTGATTACCTTTATTGAGAATTTGATCTCACCCCATTGTTATGTTTCATTTTTTCCAAGATTCAAGGAAGTGTATTATGAATGAATTGTAAGGATAATCTAGTTTTTGCGGATGTTTCCTATGGAATTTATATAATTTAATTCATTTGATGTTTTTATTTTGAACTTATGTATGTATCTAGTTTTCCAAAACTACTAAAATACCCTGTCCATCGTGATTTGATTCCTTGTAATCATACTAATGTAATGAAATAATGTACTGGATCCGAGAAACGAGGGTCATGGATTTACATTCAGAAAATCAATATCCAATAAATAATTCACCAATTAATTATTCAAACACTCTAATTCTTTATCTCATAATTAATTCCCCAATTAATTAATCATTTCATGGCATCAATATCCCATTATTAATTACCCAATTAAATATCTAAATTTCACCACCCAAACCTCATATTTAATTCCACAATTAATTAATCAATTAAACCATGTATTTATATCATTATCACGGGTGTAGATCATCATTTCAAGTTCTCCATTTATTAATCATTAACTAATTTATATATTAATTAATCTAAGCCCATTAATTAATTCGATAATTAATTAATAACATTCATTACCATTAATTAATCCTACAATTAATTAACCACATATTTCCCATTAATTAATTAACTAGTTAATTAATCACATATCTCCCATTAATTAATTCAATAAATAAATATCTCACTCATGATCTCAATAACTCATAATTAATTCTCAATTTAATTATCTTGAATCATCAATTTCAATATCCCATAATTAATTAAACAATTAATTATCCAATATATAAATCTCATTGTCCCATAATTAATTCAATAATTAATTATTCAATCTCATCAATTCTATGTCCCAACAATCCACATTAATTAATTTAACAACTAATTAATCTAATTCTGTCAATTTCTCCATCACAACTATCCCCATTAATTAATTCACCAATTAATTAGTCTAACTCAAAAATCATAACATTAAATCCATTAATTAATTCAACAATTAATTCATTCAAATCAACTCAATTAATTAATTTCATAATTAATAAATCTAACTGAAACCCTTCAATTAATTCACCAATTGATTATCCATGTCAATTCCATTAAATAATTTCCACAATAAATTAATATAACTCAATCCTATTTTTTAATTCAACTATTAAATAACAACACTACTTCCATTAATTAATTCAACGATTAATTATTCCCAACATAAACAATTCAATAATACCAATTAATTTATCAATTAATTATTCCATGTCAATTAATTCAATAACCCCACTTAATTAATCAATTAATTGTTCTATGGCCATTAAATCAATATCCCAAATTAATTACTCAATTAATTGTTCCATTTCAATCAATTTAATAATAATAAAAACTCCAATAATTAATTCTACAATTAATTATCCCTATTCAAAAACATCTATAAAACTATAATTAATTCGTTAATTAATTATTCAATCTCAATAATCTCTATCTTGGTATAATTAATTCAGTAATTATTTATCCAAAATTAAAATTTCATAGTACAAACAGATGTAGAAAATATTTTAAATTAAATTTACATTGAATTTAATTATTTTAAACCCACAAAAGTTTTACTTTAAGATAAATAGCTACATTTTTATGATATTGGTTATATTTTGAGCGTAAAAGTAAAATAACCCATTTTCGATTTTTAACTTTTTTTAATAATTTATATATTTTGGCCCTATATTTTCTACACTAATCCAAATTGAAATATTCTTTCTTTTCCAGATTCTACACATCCAGGGATTCATTTCATCCTTTTGGACCAAAAGATGAATCGAACATATGGATGCTCAAAATAAGGTCACAATAGACCAAGAAAACAGTTTATAGATCTGCTGAGTTTTGGTGTGGGGTCTATAAGTCATTCATGGTGGGCCCACATGACCTTAAATTCATTGGGAGGATGCAAAGGATATTTTGGAACAACCTTCATGAATAATAGGATGAGTGTATTTCCCATTTAAGGGGTCATCAAAGCTTCCTAATCCCGAGGTTTTCGATTTGGAGAGTCAGTCTGGATAGAATAAATGGTTAGAGTAAACAGGAATAACTCTCGCAATACTTGTCCAAATCTAGTGAATTTTTTTGAAAATAGCAAGATAATTTTGAAAAACATTTCATAATGGATCAACGCATGACAATGTCATTTATTAGATCTATAATGTGTCAACATTATGGGGAAAGATTCTGGCTATAAAAGGAGGGGAGATCCTCCCTCTCAAAGCATCTCTCATTTCATCCCATTCTTTCTAGGACAACAAGGAGGAAAACTTTTCATCTTTCTCTTTTTTATTTATTTTATTTTCCATATATTTTTAATGGATTCTTTTCCCCCATACATCTTTATTACCCTTACCATGGTGGGGTAAACATTTTGAGTGATTGAGGAAGGGGTGGTTTTCTATTTTGTAATGCTTGAGTTCATGGATGACATTGAATAAAATTTCTTTCTTATTCAATTTTTTTATGAATATCTTATAGAGGATTTTATTATCAATTGTGATCATTCTTGAATTTTAATTCCATTATTTATTTGTGCCTAGGTAAAATATTCATTATCTCCCTCTACTAATTTCTAATTTATATATGATGGAATAGAATAGGGATTAGTTTTGAAGTACTTGATGATCGTTAGTATGTGTTAAATGGGTAGTGAATGTTCTTGATTGTTTGGGATAAAAAAGACTTGATCTTGTATTTCCCATGTCAATTGAGGATATTAAATACACCTATATTACACATGGAAGTAGAGTTGACCAAACTGAGATATTGGTAATGTTTTCTCTCACCATCATAATTTCACCAAGGAAGTGAGAGGAAATGATTGTGGAAACTTACTTTAATCAAATAAGAAGAAGGGTATTGAATTAAATTGAATAAGTATGGCATTAAAGTTGGGAAACCGAACCCAACCTAATCACCCTTTTAATATCATAGATTTTCAATCATGTGAATTTGAATTTCCATTTAATCATTTTCTTATCAAACACACCATTTTACCCTCATTTAAAAGTGAAAAAATGTTTTTTGTGCACTCCTCTTTGGGAGGAATCCTAGTTGAACCACATTACTACATTTTAAATCAAGAAATAATTGTGTTTTCATGCCCTACGATATGCGTGCATCAAATATGGCACTATTTTCTGGGATTCAGTCCCACAACTTAATTATAAATATTTGACTCTTTTCAAATTAAAAAAAACAAAAAAAAAGACATTTTTCCATTTCGTTTTCTAATGATTATTTCTTTAATTCTTAGAACAATTACCCACCGATAAATAAATCAATTATTGACTCAACAGTTTCCTTGGAAAATGGTGTTTCTTCTATTCTTAGATAAGTGAGGTTATTTTGAAAAAACAATAATGAGGGGAAAACATTTAAAGAATTCATATATGGACAAAGGGAGGATATGAACAAAGAAGTTTTTGATGAAATGGACCTAAAGCTAACTTAGTTCTCCCTATACTTTCTAGAATTTTATAAAGTTTCTATGTTTCAAGAAGCCCCCCTTAGTCATCCTTGATTTTTCTATGGCTATACAAGATATAGTGGAGGCTGACTACCTGCCTCTACCTTAAATAACTCAACTCTAAGAGGTGTTGTCCTGTGAAGAATAGAGTAAAGATGAAAAACTTAAGGAGATAATCTTTTCATGAACTCGTTATCTTTTAATTTTGTTGAAACAGAATTGAGAATTACCTCCCCTTGTTTTAATTTTTCAGATTCGGCCAATACTTTTATTTCCTTAGAGGAAGATGATGAAAACGAAGATTCATCTGAAGAGGAATATATGGAGCTCCCTGAAATTTTTGAACATTTTCTAGATGGTGTTCAAGAGGAGATTAAATTAGATTTTCCTGAGAAAAATAAGATAAAAGTTATAGACATTGAAGGGGAAGAATTTGATATTGACACTTCATGCTTCAATTTTGTTCGAATAGAATTATACTATAACCTTCACTTTCATTTTTCCACTAATATATCATAACTTTAGCAAGCACATGTGAAATAAGAAGAAATTATGAAAGTGGAAACTATGAAATAGGAGGAATCATTCATTTTCCTAACCCCACCATGTATTTTGTATCTCATTATAGTTAGGGTGGACATGGTATGTTATATCCATGGAGTATTGAACAAAAAGGAAGATTTTCATGCTAGAAAGAATAATTTTTGTTGGTTCATGAGCAAGAAACCTCACCCACCATCATATTGGGGATAATCGATTAGAACTATCCATCTAGAGGTAGTCAAAACCAAGGTCCCACTTGGGGGATTAAATAGAGGTTTATCATTATTTTTTTATTCCAATTCTATTTTAATTTTATTTATTAAATTTCTTATGTTATCTTTTTACCTTTTTAGGTTTTCAAATAGAAACACTTAGGATCCTAACTCAACATTTCATTGCCAATAATTTAGGTCGTAACTCTCCTTTATACTTACTTGTTTGTTGTGAATCAATAAAAAATCTACTTACATGTTAAATCCATTTGAATGAAATGAGGAAGCTGCAATAATTAATTGTGGGGGAGGGAACCTTTGTAGTTTAGGATTTTCATTTGATGTTTGGTCTATAGTTTTCATTAAAAAAATTATATATTTGTGTGTTTATTTTTAAATTTTTGTTTGTTTTTGAAACATTTGAACTGAAATTATTTTCATTTAATTTTTGAAACTCATTTCAATGAGTGAAAAAATATATTTCATGAAACTGAGCATAACTTAATGCTTAAATGACTTTGTTTCAAGTTCAAATATTTTGGAATTTCATGAAAAGTACTCTGATTTTAAAATCACATGCCACATCTCACTGACTTTATTTTTTAAATCACTTTCCTGTAAGCCTTCTTTTCCATTTTTTCATATTCTTTACATTCACCTCATTTCTTGAGAGAACCAGACCATGCTTACTTTAACAAGAATTTGATTTATTCCTGCCAAAACGTAAGGGTTTAAGGTACTTGTGTTTTAAATTATTGAGGCTTTTATTAGGTTTTAATCCCCCTTTTCAAAGAAATCCTTTTTATTATGGCCAAACTTATTCATTAATCCTTTTATCCCTTAAAATCCATGAACATCCTATTAGGTTAGCCACATTACAAACCAATTTTCTCTATTCAACCTGCTCTTGAAATGAAATTCCATGATCTAGTCAAAGTTAAGTGTGGGGGAAGATGTCTTGTGGTGTACTACCTCGTTTGGGGATACTTTAGGTGAAAAATAAAATGTTGAATAGATGATGTTTCTATTGAAGAGTTCATTTTATAAAACTTTGTGCCTTCCTAGATCATTGACGATAAAAGAATTTGTGCCTTTCTGGAGCTTCTAACATAAAAAGAAATTTGTGCCTATCTGAAGATTTTAAGAAAAACAATGTTTTAGAAGAAGTTTTTATTGGTAAAATGCTAAATGGAATGAACATTAATTGAGTTCTCATGATTATGATTCCAATTTTCTACAAAGGGGAAGAGAAGGAGACCATTCTTGAGTGAAAATTATAATCGTTCATTTTATCTTCAAAAAGAGCCAAGCCCTCCTTTTTCAGCCTCATAATTTTTAACATCTAAATCCTACCAACCGAAATCCAAAGAACAACCCTGAAAATTCCTCAGGAAAAACATATGTCCTTTACTAAAATAAGGTGTATAAGTAAGAATTTATCAAGCCTATAGTGACTCTTGTGTGATTTTGGATAGGTAAAGCCTTGTTAAACATTTACATTTGTGAGATGAGAGGAAATTCATGCAAGGTAGGTGTTTTGTGTGCATGGGATAAGAAATGAAGTGGAAATATATTAAATAATCTAAAATGGATAACTCAAAATAATTTTTTTTGATGATGCATGATATGTTTTTCTTTTTTGGTATTGATTTGGTAGATCACATGGGTATGTGTTTTGGATTTGATTTTATTTGATTTTGATGTTTACTTGTCCAGGAGTCCAAGTGCTAAGTGTGGGGGAATTGATAGAGAAAATATTTTCAATTTAATTTACATTGAGTTTAATTTATTTAAACCCACCAAAGTATTACTTTAATATGAATTGCTACATTTTTATGATATTATTCATATTTTGAGCTTAATAGTAAAAATAGCCCATTTTGGATTTTTAACTATTTTAAATCATTTTTATATTTTGGCCATAACATTTTGTACACTAATACAAATTGATCATTTTTTCTTTTCCAGATTCTACACATCTGGGAATTCATTTCATCATTTGGGACCAAAAGCTGAATCGAAAATATGGAAGCTCAAAAGAAGAGCACAAGATAGACCAAGAAAAATGTTTACGAATCGGCCGAGTTTTTTTGTGGGGTCCATAAGTTAGGATTGGTGGGCCCAAAGGCTCTAAAATACATTGGGGGGGGATGCACATGATTTCTTCGAACAAATTTCTTGAAGGAGTGGATATGTGAATTGGGATTTTAAGGGGTCATTAAAGTATCCTAATTCAGAGGCTTTCAATTTGGAGAGTCTGACTGGATAGAATAAATGGTCAGAGTAAAACGTGAATAACTCTTGGAATACTTGTCTAAATCCAATGATATTTTTAGGGGAAACTCCCAAGATTATTATCCACTACATTCAAGAAGGGTTCAACGCATGAAGATGTAACTTAATGGGGATATAATGCATCAAAATCCAGGGGATATATTCTAGCTATAAAAGGAGGGGACCTCCTCCCTCTAAAAGCATCTCTCATTCCATCCCCTTCCTTTTGGGACACCAAGGGGAAGAACTTTTCAGATTTATCTCCTTTATTTATTTTATTTTCCATAGATTTGTAATGTCTTCTTCTTCCTCATTCAACTTGATTACCCTTACCATTGTAGGATAAACATTTTGAGTTATTGGGGAAGGGTTGGTTTTCTATTTTGTAATACCTGATTTCTTGGATGAAATTTAATGAAATTTATTTCTTCTTAAAAGTTGTTTTCAATTTCATATAGAGGAATTTATTAAAAAGTGTGATAGTTCTTGAGTTTTAATTTTTTTATTGATATTTTCCTTGGTAAAATTATCATTATCTCCCTCCAATTATTTATGGTTTATATATGATAGAATAAACTAGGGATTAGTGTTGAAGTACTCGACGATTGTCAGTACGTGTAAAAGGGGTAGTGAATGTTCTTTATTTTTTGGGTTAAACAAGACCTGATCGGGTACTACCCATTTCAATTGAGATATTTTACAGAGGGAAGTAGATTTGACCAAACTAAGATCTTGGTAAGGTTTTCTCTCACCATCATAATTTCACAAAGGAAGTGAGAGGAACTGATTGTGGAAACTCACTTTAATTAACTAAGAAGAAGATTTATGAATTAAATAGAACAAGGATGGAATTAAAATTGGGAGACTGACCCCAACATAATCAACCTTTAATATCATATTTTTTCCATAATTTGAATTTGAATTTTCATTCAATAATTTTCTTATCAAACACACCATTTTTACCCTCGTTTAAAAGTGAAAAACTATTTTATGTGCACTCATTTTAAGGATACATCTTAAGTCAACCAAATTATTGAATTTTAATATAGGAAATAATTTTTTTGCCATGCCCTATGATAGGCATGTGTCAAACTTGTGTTATTTCCGGGGAGGCAGTGCCACAACCTAATTATAAATATTTGACTCTTTTAAAATTAAAAAAAACCAAAAAAAACCATGTTCCATGTTGTTTTCAAATGATAATTTCATTAATTCATATAACAATTACCCACCGAAAAATGAACCAATTATTGACTCAACATTTTCTGTGGAGGATGGTGTCTCTTCTATTGTTAGACAGATGATTTTATTTTGGAAAAAAATAATAATGGGAAAACATTAAAAGAATTCATATATGGACTAAGGGAGGACATAAAAAAAGAAGTTTTCAAAAAATAGCCATAAATCTAACTAAATTTACCCCATTCTTTCCAGAATTTAACAAAGTTTCCAAGGTCCAAGATAACCCCCCATAGTCATCCCTAATTTTTCTTTGGAGATACAAGATATAGTAAAGACTGACTACCTACCTCCACCTACTACTACTCATCTCTAAGATGATTTTTCCACATAAGAATATATTAAAAATGAACAGACTCAGGGAGATAATCTTTTCATGAACTCATTATCTTTTGATTTTGTTAAAACTAAATTGAGTATTACCTCCCATTGTTTTAATTTTTTATATTCATCTAATAAATTTATTTTATTATATGAAGATGATGAAAAAGAGGATTCATCTAAAGAGGAACATATGGAGATCCCCAAAAATTCTTAACATTTATTACAGGGTGTTAAAGAGGATATCAATGTGGATTTTCATAGGAAAACTGAGACAAAAGTTATTGACATTGAAAGGTAAGAATTTAATATTGACACTTCACGTTTTAATTTTGTTCAAAAAGAATTATACTCTAACCTTACCTTTAATTTTCCCACTGATATATCATACCTTCAGCAAGAACTGGTGAACGATGAAGAAATTTTTCAAGTAGAAACTATGAAAGAGGAGGACTCGTTCATTTTCCTAACCCCACCATGCATGTTGTATCTCATTACAGTGGGGGTGGACATGGTATGCAATAACCAGGGATTCTTGAACAAAAAGGTAGAGTTTCATGCTGGAAAGAATAATTTTTGTTGGTTCATGAGCAAGAAACCACACCCACCCTCATATTGGGGATAATCGATTAGAACTTCCCATCTGGAGGCAGTCAAAACCCAAGGCCCACATGGGGGATTAAACCAAGATTTATTCTTCTTTTCTTATTCAAATTAAATTTTAATTTTATTTAATAAATTTCTCATGTTTCCATTTTACCTTTTTTAGGTTTTCAAAGAGAAATACTTAGGTTCCTAACTCAATGTCGCATTCCCGATAAGTCAGGTCGTACATCTCCTTTATACATACTGGTTTGTTTTGAATCAATAAAAAATCTACTTACATGTAAAATCCATTTGACTTCACTAAGGAAACTGCATCAATTAAGTGTGGGTGAGGGAACCTTTGTAGTTTAGGATTTTTATTTGATGTTTGGTTTACTATTTTCATAAAAAAATATTTTTCTATTTATTTTTAATATTTGGTGCGTTTTTAGAACTTTTGTAATGAAATTATTATCATTTTCATTTTTGAAACTCATGTCAATGAGTGAACAAATCTATTTCATGAAACCGAGGTTAAATGAATGCTAAAATAACTTTGTTTCAAGTTCAAATCTTTTAAAATTTCATGAAAATTACTCTGATTTTTAAAACACATGCCACATATCACTGTATTTATTTTTGAAATCACTTTCCTGTGAGACTTCATTACCATTTTTTATATTCTTTACATGGACCTCATTTCTAGAGAGAACCAGACCATGCTTTCTTTAACAAGAATTTGATTTATTCCTATAAAAACTTTAGGGTTAGAGGTACTTTGGATTTAAAAGATTAAGGAATTAATTTAGTTTTAATCCTCATTTTCAAAATAATCCTTTTTATTATGTCCAACCTTATACATTAATCCTTGTATCCCTTAGAAGCCATGAATATCCAGTTAGTTTGGCCACATTACAAGCAAATTTCCCCAATCCAACCTCCTCTTGATATGAAATTTCATGACCTAGTTGAACATAAGTGTGAGGGAAGATGTATTATGGTGTACTACCTTATTTTTTAATACTATAGGTGGAAACTAAAATGTTGAAGATATGATGTTTCTATTGAAGATTTCATTTTGTAAAAATTTGTGCCATTTTGGAGATTTTTTGATAAAATAAGCGGTGCCTTTCTGGAGCTTCCAATGTAAAAAAAGTTGTGCCAATCTAGAGCTTTCAAGAAAAAACAATGTTTGAGAAAACAATTTACTGGTAAAATGCTAAATGGAATGAATATTCCTTGAGTTCTCAGGATTATGAAGTTGATTTTCTATAAAGGGGAAGAGAAGGAGACCATTCTTGAGTGAAAATTAGAATCATGTATTTTTTCTTCAAAAAGATCCAATCCCTCTTTTTTTAGCCTCATAATTGTTAACATATAAATCCTATCAATCGAAAGAAAGAAAAAAACCCTGAAAACTCCTCATTAAAAACACATGTCCTTGAAAAAAATCGGGTGGAGAAGTATGAATTTATCAAGTCTATGGTGAATCTTGTGCAATTTTGGATGAGGAAAGACTTGTTGAACATTTATGTTTGGGAGATGAGAGGAAATTCATGTGAGGTAGGTGTTTTGTGTGCTTTGGATTACAAATGAAGTGTAAATATATTAAATAATCTAAAATGGATAACTTGAAATAATTTATTTTTCATGTGGCATGATATCTTTTTATTTATTGGTATTGATTTGATAGATCTCATGGGTATGTGTTTTGGATTTGATTTGATTTGATTTTGATGTTTACTTGTATCAGAGTCCAATTGCTATGTGTGGGGGTATTGATAGAGAAAATATTTTCAATTAAATTTACATTGAATTTTATTTTTTTAAACCCACAAAAGTGTTAATTTAATATAAATTACTACTTTTTATGATATTGGTTATATTTTGTGATTAATAGTAAAAATGGCCCATTTTCGATTTTTAAAAATTTTAAATAATTTATATATTTTGTCCATAACATTTTCTAAACTAATAGAAATTAGAAATTTATTTATTTTTCAAATTCCACACATCTAGGGATTCATTTAATCCTTTTAGACCAAAATCATAATGGAACATATGGAAGCTCAAAAGAATCTCACAGGTTGGACCCAGAAAACTGTTTACAGATCATTCGAGGTTTGGTGTGGGGTCCATAAGTCATTAATGGTGGGCCCAAATGCTCTAAAATTCGTTGGGTGGACACACATGATGTTTTGGAACAACTGGAATGAATGCGAGGATGCATTAATCGACCATTTATGGTGTCTTTAAAGCATCCCAATCAGGATTTTTGCGATTTGGAGAGTCTGACAGGATAGAATAAATGGTCAGAGTAAAACAGGGATAACTCTCAGAATTCGTGTCCAAATATGCTAATAATTTTAGTGGAAATGCCCAAGATAAGTATTAACAAAATTATATAAGGTTTCAGCACATTAAGATGTCATTTAATGGGGCTATAATGATTCAACATTCGGGGGATAGATTCTGGCTATAAAAGTAGGGGAGCTCCTGCCTCTCAAAGCATCTCTCATTCCATCCCATTTCGTCTAGGACACCGAGGAGGAGAAATTTTCGGCTGTCTCTCGTTTGTTTCTTTTATATTCCATATATTTTTAATGCCTAATTCTTCTCTATTCATCTATATTACCTTTACCATGGTGGTTTAAACATTTTGAGTGATTAGGGAAGGGTTGGTTTTCTATTTTGTAATGCTTGATTTCTTGGAGGAAATTGAATGAAATTTATTTCTTCTTCCAAGTTGTATTAAATTTCATATAGTTTATTTTATTATCAAGTTAAATCATTCTTGAATTTTTATTCCTTTATTTCTTTTTCTCTTGGTAAAATAATAATTATATCCCTCCACTAATTTTTTGTTTATATAATATGGAATAGACCAGGGATTAGTGGTGAAGAACTCGAAGATCGTCAGTACATGTAAAAGGGGTAGTGAATGTTCTTGATTATTTGGGATAAACAAGTCCCGATCGGGTATTTTCCATGTGAATTTAAGATATTCAATACAATTATTTTACATGTGGAAGGAGAGTGGCCAAAACCGAGATCTTGATAAGTTTTTCTCTGACCATCATAATTTCTCCAAGGAAGAGAGAAGAAACAATTAAGGAAACTTAATTTAGTAATCTAAGAAGAATAGGTTTGAATTAAATTGAACAAGTATAGAATTACAATTTGGAAACAACCAATAACCTAATCACCCTTTTAATATCATATTTATTAAATCAATTGAATTTTAATTTCAATTCAATGAATTTCTTATCAAACACACCATTTTTACCCTCGTTTAAAAGTGAAAAATTGTTTTGTGTGCACTCCTCTTTGGGAGACATCTTAGGTCAACCACATTACTACATTTTAACTTAGAAAAAAAATAATTTTTTCAATGCCCTATAATAGGAATGCATGAAACTTGGAACTATTGCTGGGAGGTAGTTCCATAACCTAATTATACATATTTTACTCTTTTCAAATTAAAAAAAACCTTTTACCATTTTGTTTTCAAATGAATATTTCTTTAATTCTTGGAAGCATTACCCACTGATAAATGGACCAATTATTGACTCAACATTTTCCATGGAGAATGGTGTTTCTTCAATTATTATATAGGTGATGTTATTTTTTAAAACAAATAATGGGGGAAAACATTCACAGAATTCATAGATGGACTATAGGAGGACAAGAACAAAGACGTTTTTGAAGCAATGGACTGAAAGATAACTTAGTTCTCCCAATACTTTCTTGAATTTTATGATGTTTCCAAGGTCCAAGAATACCCCCTTAGTCATCCTTGATTTTTCTTTAGAGATCTAAGATATTGTGGTGACTGACCACCTACCTCTACCTGCTACTACTCAACTCCAAGAGGTGTTGTCCAGTTAAGAAGATATTAAAGATTAACAAACCCAGAGAGATAATCTTTTCATGTACTCATTATCTTTTGATTTTGTTGAAACTGAATTGAGTATTTACTCCACTTGTATTAATTTTTCAGATTCATCCAATACATGTATTTCTGTATAGGAAGTCGATTAAAAAAAGATTGATCTGAAGAGGAACATATGGAGTTCCCTGAAATTGATTAACATTTATTAGAGGGTGTTCAAGAGGTGATCAAAGTGGATTTTTCTGAGGAATATGAGATAAAAGTTGTAGACATTGAAAGGGAATAATTTGATATTGACACATCATTATTTAATTTTTTCCAATTATAATTATACTCTGACCTTTCCTTTGATTTTCCACTGATATATCCTACCTTCAGCAAGCACTGGTGAACGAAGAAGAAATTATGCAAGTGGAAACTATGAAAGAGGAGGATTCATTCAATTTTCATAATCCCACCATGTATGTTGTATCTCATTATAGTGGGGGTGGACATGGAATGCTATATCCATGGAGTCTTGAACTAAAAGGAAGAGCTCCATGCTGGAAATAATAATTTTTTTTGGTTCATGAGCAAGAAACCTCACCCACCATCAGATTGGGAATAATCAATTAGAACATCCCATCTTAATGCAGTCAAAACCCAGGGCCCACATGGGGGATTAACAAATATTTATCCTTATTTTCTTATTCAAATTCAATTTTTTTTTTATTTAATAAAATTATTATGTTATCTTTTTACCTTTTTTAGGTTTTCAAAGAACAACACTTAAGTTCCTAACTCAATGTTGCATTGCCAAGAAGTCAGGTTGTACGTCTCTTTTATACTTACTTGTTTGTTGTGAATCAATAAAAAATATACTTATATGTCAAATCCATTTGAATTTACTGAGGAAATTTCCTCAATTAAGTGTATGAGAGGGAACCTGTATAGTTTAGGATTTTCATTTTATGTTTGGATTACCATTTTCATAAAAAATATAGATATTTTTCTATTAATTTTTAATATTTTGTGTGTTTTTAAAACTTTTGAAATGAAATGATTATCATTTACATTTTTGAAACTCAGTTCAATGGGTGAAAAAATCTATTTCATGAAACTGATATTAAATGAATGATGAGTTATCTTTGTTTCATGTTCAAATATTTTTCAATTTCTTGAAAATTACTCTTATTTTTAAATCCCATGCCACATATCACTGTCTTTATTTTTCAAATCACTTTTTTATGATACTTCGTTACCATTTTTTTCATATTATTTACATTCGCCTCATTTCTTGAGAGGACCAGACCATGCTTTCTTTAACTAGAATTTGATTTATTCCTTTCAAAACTTGAGGGTTTGAGGTACTTGTGATTTAAATGATTAATGATTTTTTTTGTTTTTAATCCTCCTTTTCAAAATAATCTTTTTTATTATGGCTTATCTTATACATTAATCTTTATAGCCCTTAGAATAAATGAACAACCTATTAGGATAGCCACATTACAAGCTAGTTTTCCCTATCCAACCTCCTCTTGATATGAAATTGCATGATCCAGTTGAACTTAAGTGTGGTGGAAGATGTATTATGGTGTACTACCTCATTTTTTGATACTTTTGGTGGAAAATAAAATGTTGAAGAGATGATGTTTCTATTGAAGAGTTAATTTTGTAAAAATTTGTTACATTTTGGAGATTTCATGAATAAAGAAGTGGTACCTTTTAGAGCTTCCATTGTAAAAATAAAGTTGTGCATATGTAGAGTTTTCAAGAAAAACAATGTTTGAGAAAATAAATTTCTTGTAAAATGCTAAATGGAATGAACATTCCATGAGTTCTCATGATGATGAAGATGATTTTCTAGAAAGGGGAAGAGAAGGAGACCATTTTTGAGTGAAAATTAGAATCTTTCAATTTTCTTCCAAAAGAGCCAAGACCTCCTTTTTTATCCTCAGAGTTGTTAACATCTAAATCCTACCAACCGATATAAATAAAAAAACCCTGAAAAGTCATCATGAGAAAAATTCCTTTACTAACATCGGGTGGATAAGTAGGAATTTATCAAGCCTATGGTGACTCTTGTGTGATTTTTGATGAGGAAATCCTTGTTTAACATTTATGTTTGTGAGATGATAGGAAATTCATGTGAGGTAGGTGTTTTGTATGTATTGGATAATAAATGAAGTGGAAATATATTAAATAATATAAAATGGATAACTTGAAATAATTATTTTTGATGTGGCATGATATCTTTTTGTTTCTTGGTATTGATTTGGTAAATCTCAGGGGTATGTGTTTTGAATTTGATTTGATTTTATTTTGATTTTTACTTGTCTCAGATTCCAAGTGCTACGTGTGGTGGAATTGATAGAGAAAATATTTTCAATTAAATTTACATTGAATTTAATTGTTTTAAACCCACCAAAGTGTTACTTTAATATAAATTACTACATTTTTATGATATTGGTTATATTTTGTGCTTGATAGTAAAAATGGCCCATTTTGGATTTTTAACTATTTTAAATAATTTTTGAATTTTGGCCATCAAATTTTCTACACTTATCCAAATTGAAAGTTTCCTTTTTTCAGATTCTACACATCTAGGGATTAATTTCATCATTTTAGACCAAAATCTTAATCGACCATATAGAAGCTCAAAAGAATCTCACAAGTTGGACCAAGAAAACTGTTTAAAAATCATCCATGTTTTGGTGTGCGGTCCATAAGTCGTTAATAGTGGTCCCAAATGCTTTGAAATTAATTGGGTGGACATACCAGTTATTTTGGAACAACTGGAATGAAGGCGAGGATGCGTTAATCGGCAGTTTATGGGGTGATTAATGCATCCTAATTAGGAGGTTTGGGATTTGGAGAGTCTGACTGGACAGAATAAATGGTCAGAGTAAACGGGGATAACTCTCGAAATACTTGTCCAAAATATCCTAATAATTTGAGGGGAAACTCCCAAGATAATTATGAACAACATTCAAGGAGTGTTCAACACGTTAAGATGTCATTTAATGTGGCTACAATGAATCAACATTCAGGGGACAAATTCTGGCTATAAAAGTAGGGGAGATCCTCCCTCTCAATGCATCTTTCATTCCATCCCATTCCTTCTGGGACACCAAGGAGGAGAAATTTTCAGCATCTCTCTTTTGTTTCTTTTCTTTTACATATATTTTTGATTACTTCTACTTCTCCATTCATATCTATTACCCTTACTATGGTGGGGTAAACATTTTGAATTATTAGGGAAAAGTTGGTTTTCTATTTTGTAATTCTTGAGTTCTTGGACGAAATTTAATCAAATTTCTTTCTTCTTAAAAGTAGTTTTCAATTTCATATAGTGGATTTTGTTATCAAGTGAAGTCGTTCTTGAATTTTAATTCCATTGTTTTTTTTCCTTGGTAAAATAATAATTATCTCCCTCCACTAATTTTTGGTTTATATATGATGGAATAGACCATGGATTAGTGGTAAAGTATTCGATGATCGTCAATATCTGTAAACAGTGTAGTGAATGTTCTTGATATTTTTGGGATAAACAATACCCGATTGGGTATTGTCCATGTCATTTTAAGATATTCAATAAAACTATTTTACATATGGAAGGAGAGTTGGGAATACTGAGATCTTGATATGGTTTTCTCTCACCATCATAATATCATCAAGGAAGTTAGAGGAAACAACTGTGGAAACTCACTTTAATAATCTACAAAGAATAGGTTTAAATTAAATTGAACAAGGATAACATTACAATTGGGAAACATCACCTAACCTAATCACCCTTTTAATATCATAGTTTTTCAATCAATTGAATTTGAATTTCCATTCAATCATTTTCTTATCAAACACACCATTTTTACCCTCGTTTAAAAGTGGAAAACTATTTTTTGTCCAATCAACTTTGGGATTAATCCTAGGTCAACCACATTACTGCATTTTAACTTAGGAAATAATTTTTTTTCCATGCCCTATGACTGGCGTGCTTCAAACTTGTCACAATTTATAGGGAGGTAGTTCCACAACCTAATTCTAAATATGTGTCTCTTTTCAAATTAAAAAAACATTTTACCATGTTGTTTTCAAATGATTATTTCTTTAATTTATGGAAAAATTACCCATGGATAAATGAACCAATTGTTGACTCAAAAATTTTCCATGGATAATGGTGTTTCTTCTATTATTAGATAGGTGAGGTTATTTTTGATAATAAATAATGGGGGAAAAATTAAAATAATTCATAGATGGACTAAGGGAGGACATGAAAAAAGTAGTTTTGAAGCAATGTCCCAAAAGCTAACTAAGTTCTCCCAATACTTTCCAAAATATTATGAAGTTTCCAAGGTCCAATAAGACCCCCCTTAGTCATCCCTGATTTTTCTAAAGAGATCCAAGATATAGTGCAGATAGACTACCTACCTCTACCTGCTATTACTCAACTCCAAGAGGTATTGTCCAGTGAAGAAGAGATTAAAGATGAACAAACTCAGGGAGTTAATATTTTCGTGAACTCATTATCTTTTGATTTTGTTAAAACTGAATTGAGTATTACCTCCCCTTGTATTAATTTTTCATATTCATCCAATACATGTATTTCATTATAGGAAGACAATGAAAAAAAAGGTTCATTTGAAGAGGAACATTTGGGGTTCCCTGAAATTGATGAACATTTATTAGAGGGTGTTCAAGAGGCGATCAAAGTGGATTTTTCTGGGGAAAATGGGAAAAAGGTTAATTTTGTTCAAATAGAATTATTCTATGACCTTCCCTTTGATTTTTATATTGATATATCCTACCTTCAGTAATCACTAGTGAACAAAGAAGAAATTATGAAAGTGGAAACTAAGATAGAGGATGATTGATTAATTTTCTTAACCCCACCATGAATGGTGTATATTATTATTTTGGGGGTGCATGTGGTATGCTATATCCATAGAGTCTTGAATAAAAAGGAATAGGTGCATGCTAGAAAGAAGAATTTGTTTTGGTTCATGAGCAAGAAATGTCACAAACAATCTAATTGGGGATAATCGATTAGAACTGCCCATTTGGAGTTAGTGAAAACCCAGGGCCCACTTGGGGGAATTAAACCAAGATTTATCCTTCTTTTCAAATTGAAATTCTATTTTCATTTTATTTTGTAAATTTCTTATTTTATCTTTTTACCTTTTTAAGGTTTTCAAAGTGAAACACATTGGAGCCTAACTCAGCGTTGCATTTCCAATAGATCGGGTCATACCACTCCTTTATACTAACATGTTGGTTGTGAATTAATAAAAAATCTACTTACATGTTAAATCAATTTTAATACACTGAGGGTATTGTGTAAATTAATTGTGGGGGAGGGAACTTTTGTAGTTTATTATTTTCTTTTGTTGTTTGGTTTACCGTTTTCATAAAAAAGTTAGATATTTGTGTGTTTATTTTTAAAATTTGGTGTGTTTTTGAAACTTTTGAAATGAAAATATTATCATTTACATTTTTGAAACTCATTTCAAAGTTTGAACCAATCTATTTCATGAAACCGAGCTTAAATTAATGCTAAAATGACATAATTTCAAGTTCAAATCTTTTGGAATTTAATGAAAAGTACCCTAATTTTTAAATCCCAGGCCACATCTCACTATTTTTATTTTTGAAATCACTTTCATATGAGGATTATTTACCATTTTTTCATATTATTTACATTCACCTCATTTCTTCATAGAACCAGACTATGCTTGATTTAACTAGAATTTGGTTTATTTCTGTCAAAACTTGAGGTTTTGAGGTGCTTGTGTTTTAAATGATTGATGGATTTATTTGGTTTTAATCCCCTTTTCAAATTAATCCATTTTATTATGGCCTACCATATACATTAATCCTTGTAGCCCTTAGATGTCATGAAAATCCTATTAGGTTAGCCACATTACAAGCCAATTTTCCCTATCCAACCTACTCTTGATATGAAATTTCATGACCTAGTTGAACTTTAAGTGTGGGGGAAGATGTCTTATGGTGTACTACCTCATTTGGTGGTACTTTTGGCCAAAAATAAAATATTTAAGAGATGATGTTTCTATTGAAGATTTAATTTTGTAAAAAGATGATCCTTTCGGTAGCTTTCATGATAAAAGATGTTGTGCCTTTCTAGAGCTTCTAATGTAAAAAAGAAAGTTGTGCTTATTTGAGCTTTCAAGAAAAATAATGTTTGAGAAGAAATTTTTTCTAGTAAAATGCTAAATGTCATGAACATTCCTCGAGTTCTGCTAATGATGAAGCCAGATTTCTACAAAGGGGAAAAACGGAGACCATTCTTGAGTGAAAATAAGAATAATGCAATTTATCTTCAGAAAGATCCAAGCCCTCATTTTTCGGCCTTATAATTTTTAACATCTAAATCCTACCAATCGAAAGCCATAGAATAACCCTGAAAGGTCAACATGAAAAAAACATGTCCCTAAATCACATCTGGTGGAGAAGTAGGAATTTATCAAGCATATGGTGTCTCTTGTGTGATTCTGGATAGGGAAATCCATGTTGAAAATTTACATTTGTGATATGAGAAGAAATTCATGTGAGGTAGGTGTTTTGTGAGCATAAGATAAGAAATGAAGTGGAAATATATTAAATAATCTTAAATGAAGAACTTGAAATAATTGTGTTTGATGAGGCATGATATCTTTTTGTTTCTTAGTATTTATTTGGTATATCTCATGGATATGTGTTTTGGATTTGATTTGATTTGTTTTTTATGTTTAATGGTAAAGGATTCCAAGTGATAAGTGTGGGGTAATTGATAGAGAAAATATTTTAAATTAAATATACATTTAATTTAATTTTTTTAAACCCACAAAAAGTGTTACTTTAATAAAAATTGCTACATTTTTATGATATTTGTTATATTTTTAGCTTAATACTAAAAATGGACCATTTTAGATTTTTAAATATTTAAAATCATTTCTCTATTTTGGCCATAAAATTCTCTACTCTTATCCAAATTTCAAAATTATTTATATTATATATTCTAAAAATCTAGGAATTCATTTCATCCTTTTGGACCAAAAGCTGAATCGACCATATGGAATCTCAAAATAAGTTCAAATTTTGGACGAAGAAAATTGTTTACAGATCTACTGAGTTTTGGTGTGGGGTTCATAAGTAATTAAAGGTGGGCCCACGAGCTCTAAACATCATTGGGTGGATGAAAAAAGAAATTTTGGAACAACTTTAATGATAGATAGGAAGTGTGATTGGCCTTTGAATGGGTCATTAAAGCATCTTAATCTAGAATTTTGTGATTTGGAGAGTCTGACTGGACAGAATAAATAGTCAAAGTAAAATGGTCATAACTCTCGGAATACTTGTCTAACTCTGCTGAGCCTTTTAAGGGAAACGCCCAAGATAATTATGAACAACATTAAATAAGGATTTAATTCGTGAAGATGTCATTTAATGGGGATAATATGAGACAACATTCGGGGGAAACATTCTGGCTATAAATGGAGGGCAGCTCCTTTGTCTCAGTGCATCTCTCATTCCATTCCATTCCTTCAGGGACACTAAGGTATATTATATTTTAGGCTTTCTCTCTTTTATTTATTTTCTTTTCCATAGATTTTTAATTCCTTCTTCTTCCCCATTCATCACTATTACATACACCATGGTGGTATAGACATATTATGTTATTGGGGAAGTGTTGGTTTTCTATTCTGTAATGCTTGAGTTCTTGGAAAAAATTGAATGAATTTTATTTCATCTTCAATGATGTTTTCAATTTCATACAGCAGAGTTTATTATAAAGAGAAATCATCCATGAATTTTAATTCCATTATTTATTTTTTCCGTGGGAAAATAATCATTATCTCATTCCACTAATTTTTGGTTTATATATGATAGAATAGACAAGGGATTAGTGGTGAAGTACTCGACGATCCTCAGTACGTGTAAAAGGGGTAGTGAATGTTCTTGATTGTTTGGGATAAACAAGACCTGATCGGGTATTTCCCATGTCAATTGAGGATATTCAATACAACTATTTTACACATGGAAGGAGAGTTGACCAAATTGAGATCTTAATATTTTTTTCACTCACCATCATAATTTCACCAAGGAAGTTAGAGGAAATGATTATGGAAACTCACTTCAATCAACTAATAAGAAGAGGTTTTAATTAAATTGAACAAGGATAGGATTACAATTGGGAAACCGGACCCAACCTAATCAACCTTTTAATATTATATTTTTTCAATTATTTTAATTTGAATATACATTCAATCATTTTCTTATCAAACTTACCACTTTTACCCTTGTTTAAAAGTGACAAACTGTTTTGTCTGCACTTATCTTTAGGAGACAACCTAGGTCAACCACATTACTACATTTTAACTTAAGAAATAATTGTTTTTCCGTGCCCAATTATAGGTGTGTGTCCCCAACCACTTCCATTTAATTAATTAAACAATTAATTAATCTATTTCAACTATCTCTATAACTGCATAATTAATTCCCACAATTAAGTATCTAATTCACAAATCCAAAAATCTTATAGTTAATCCTCCAATTAATTATATAATTCATCAATCCATAAATATCACAACTCTATAATTAATTAAATCTATTTGGAAATACAATTTCTAAATAGGTATAGAAATTATGAAAATTTAATTTATGTAATTAAAAATCATGACTATTTGATTTCAATTTTAGACCACCTAAACTACTTTCGTGACATATCAAAATGTGGTGAAAAATACTTACAAGGAGTGTAAATTTTGAAAGTAGTGAATTAATTCAATATGAAAATTAAATTCATAGGGTCTACCCAAAAAAATTCACATCAGGAATTGGGTCCATGATGAGTATTTTTTCTAAATCCAAAACTCAACACATAATATTGTTGCATACTTAGAAAAAGATAGGATCTTACACCTCAAAAACTTAAATCTATGGTGATTTAAAAGGACATTTTATTCATAATATATAAAGGTAATATGATGTAAAATTTCAGGTTTCTTTTCCAAAAGTTGAGGATTTTATTTATTATCTAATAATACAAGGAAATAAAATTACTTGATATATTTCTATTTAACAAGCATGATTTAACCATCTTTTTATGCCTCGATCAATTTCCAATTCATTTCTTACTCTAAGAAATGAATATAAAAAAGTAAAATTTTTGTTCCTAAATAACTAAAATTAACTTTTAATGGGTCAAAAAATATATAAATGAGTGACAAGTCTTTATTTTTGTTTATAACTTTTTTCAAAAACCAATATTATTATCACAAGTTATCTAATATAAATCATTAATATATAAACCTAAAAACACCACTAGTTTAGAATTAATATTTATCCTTCAAATCATTTAAGTAAGAACAATAACATATTAAAAATAAAATCTCCTAGGCCAGTGGTTGGCACAACCCCCTTTCCACCCTTCAGTTATGGGTTCTTTCCCCATGGCCTTGCCGGATGCGAGGGGGTTTCACCCATTATGTGGTTTGTATTTTTTAAAATATATTAATATAATTCCTATAATGTTTCTAAAGAGTAATAACCCATTAATACCTCAACATAAAGATAAAAAACCCTATAGGTTACCAATACCTTTAAACTTATGTCTACAAAATTTAAAGGAACGATTTTTTAAATAAAATTTCAAATTACAAACCAATGGTTTGTATTGACATAAAATGTCTAGAAAAATATATATAATCATATTAAACTCTCATCATATAAAACCTAAAAATGGGTATGTATTCCATTTAAATTACAATCAAACATTCACTTATCATCCTAAGAATCATTATGTTTAACTAAGGTCATTCATGGTCCTAATCTATTCATGTACTTCATAATGGTTTGAAATGAAAATGTGATTTACCCAAAGCATATACCCTGAGAGTATCAATCTAAGGGTGTAGTATGTAGAATTTTCATGTACCGGGTAACACTTGAGTCAAGACCAATGCACCTTTTTCAGATTTATTACCCCTACGTACATATTTTATAGAACCATGTCTACTAATAGTATCCATACATGTATATTTTTCTAGTAAAACTTACATAATCTATACCTTACAAAAAAATTAGGATGTTATTTTATAATTATCCTCAAATTATATCATAGGATTATTGTCCATAATCTATGTTTTACCATATCTAGTTCCAATGATTTATACTAAAATTCTTATGATAACAACTATATTTATCTTGAACTGAGTAGCCTAGAGCTGTTTTCCGCTTTATTACATTGGCATAAGATAAAAGGAATCACATCCCATGGGTTGGAACAGTTGATTAGTCTTTAAAACCTATATATATATATATTATTTTTGAAATAAATTTTAATACAGATATTATAATATATTTTTTAAATTATATCATCATTCCATCTAGAATATCCTTCTATATCATTCATAGAACACTTCCTAGATTCCATGTAAATCATAAAAAATAATGGTAATATCAAATTATCAATAAGAGTTATGTATATAAAAATCAACCATGTGTAAATAAATAATAATAAATAACGGATAATCAATATAGAAAGGAAAATAACTGAACATTCTTGTTATTTAATCAATAGCTTGACCATCATGAGAAGATAAAGAATAATCAGCATGGACATTTAAATATATGAACACAAATTTCATATAATAAATAAATTAACTAAGATAATTATCTAAGGAATAATAAATATGTCAATGTAAATAAATTAACAGAGATTCATTTTAATTATTAACTTGACTATAATGAATCGATAAGGAATAGTCAACATGGAAAGTTATGTATTTGAATAGACATTTCGCTTAATAAATAACTTGGCTATCATGATTAGATAAGGTGTAATCAATATGAAATGATAAATAACTAAACCCACATTCCATTTAAATAACATGAGTGTTATGAATAGAAAATCAATAATCAATTTGGAATGGAAAACAACTAAACACACATGATATTTAAACAACTTGACTATCATGAATAAATAAGGCATAATCAATATGGAAAGTTAAATTACTAATAACACATTTCATTTAATCAATAACTCGACTGTCATGATTAGATAAGGAATTATCAATATGGAAATCTAAATAACTGAACATGTGTTTTATTTAAATAAATTAATTATCATGAATGGATAAGGAATAATAAATATGGAATGTTTAATAACTTAAAATGCATTCTATTTAATAAAAAATTGATAATTAAATACATCAATAGATAATATCACTTTTAAAATATCATGGATAATAATAATTTAATTCTTAATAAAGTAAATGCTTAATTATTGTACTTCATGATCTCAGGCATCATGATACCTCTACTATCAGGACCTTTGATAATACATTTTAAAAACTATGGGTAAAAGCCCATTTTATTCTATCTTAATGCTTTTCCTCATGATATTATTGATTCTTCTATGGGATATATAATTCTAGGCCCCACCACTCCCAACATGTCCAAATCATTCCCCATATATCAAATAATAAATTTAATTCATGAATATTGTGCCTTATCATCAAATATCTATATAGAGTAAAGGATATAAATTTTTAAATATTTCCCCAGATAAAAAAAATAACTTTCAATGTACAAAACCTTATGTTAAAATGATATATTGTTTATGTAATAAATATATCCATGAAAAATAATATTTATATTTAGGGGAAATGTATTTTTCAATGATCATAGGAAAGTGAATATTTCAAGTTAAAGTTAATTACTAAAAAAATAAATCTATAAAGTGATTATCAATACTTTATTTGGTCATAATTACCATAAAAAATCAATAAAAATAATAAATATGGTATCAAAACAGCATATCCCCAGTAGATTATAAGTAAAATAAATGGTTTTTTATTGATGAATAGATATACCATAAAAATTTCATTAAAACATTATTGAGTAAAATGTCATTTTATACATTAAAAATATTTTTAAAACTAAGATTTCACAAAATAATTTTAAAATAATTTTCTACAAAAATAACCTTTTAAAATTATAAAAAAATATTTACAATATTTAGTGTTAATGATGGCAGAAAACTTCATACATGTCATATCAGTTTAAACAAATATTTATTTACGTTTTGTATTTGGAAAATTACAGGAAGAGTAATTTTAAAAAAATTAAAAAAATTAAAAAATGGATAAAAATTTATTTAATAAATTATTTTCAAAATGATTAAAACTTTTTTTAAAACATTTTTATAAAACATGATTTTGGAAGAAAACATTTTTCGGCCGGAGAGCGAAATGATGCCAGATTTTCTTAAAATTATTTATAAACAATTTTATGTACCAATGAGTTGAAAAAATGGTATTGTTACACGAAAATATCAATAGTATCCATATGAAAAAAAAGTTAATTAGTTTATTAACTAATTATCAAATAATTTACTTCAATGAAAGTTCAAGCATAAACAGTCCTGATTAAAATAATATTATCAAATAAACCCTCCCAAGGATCATTATGTTAAATTGATAAATAATCTATGAATTTATTATGTGTGTCTAATTTAAATCTACATAAAACATTTTTATATAAAATATAATATAATAAAAATTCATTACAGACATAATATTATAATATCAAATACAGAAAATAAATAATATAACCAAATAAAAGGAAATTGAGTTATGAAGTCCTATACCACTTGGTAAATTTTAAGTAAAATCCCCTTGGATGAAATAATTAAAATTTAAAATTAAAATACCATGAATTATTAATTAATAATGATATTACATGTAAAAGGGTCTGTATATACACAATATAAAAGAAATTAGGTGCATGACATTTCAATATGGCTCAATGAAGGGAAATTAAGATGAAGTCCCTTAACTAATGATAACATTTACATTAAAATTATTTAAAATATTTTATAATGTATTTAATATGTTATTAATTTAACCTAGGTCCATAAATATATTTATAAAATCATATATGGTCCCCTTATAGAATTTTATAACCTATTTATTAATAATATTTCATTATTTTCATTATTTTGAATGTTAATTACATTGTTTTCTCATACTTGTTTTTTCATGAATGATCTAATTATTAAACATATTATATATTTCCATCATATTAATATTTCTTTAATGTTATGAATATATTTTTTTCATTAAATATTTTTTATAGTCATTATTGTAATTTGAACACGGAGAATGGATTACATCGTTTTGTGAAGACAACAGGTCGTACGTACGCACGAGCGATGCTATCATTTACATGATGGATTAAAGTGTAAAGAAGTTTTTAATTTGTCCATTTTATATAATAAATATAATTTCATATATATATTTCTTATATTCATGAAAATTATCTTCATTACCTTCCTTGTAAAGCATAAGTGAAAAAAAAATCACATCACTTCGGGAGGCAATAGTCTATCGTACACATGAGTGATGTTATCATATTTCAAACAGCAAGAAAAGTAATAAGGTATATTTGATATTATAAATAAATAAGTATGATAAAATCATAAATATAATATAAATTTTTTACACCCATAATTATATCCATCCTTGAAAGTTGGTGAAGGAAAACAAATTGCATCGGTTCATGAGGCGGTAGTCTTCCATACACATGATCAACAGCTTGGTATCCCATTCGATGGAAGAATATATGGATATATATCATTAACATAACAAAATAAAATCTTATTCCATGTAAGATATTGTTGTTATTATATAATAATGTTTTAAAAATATTTGAATTTGGTGGAAGAAGAAACAAAATAAAAATGCCCATTTAAGAATGTTACATATTCTTCGGATATATATTTAGGTTTGCACGAAAAGTCTTTCTATGTTGGATTTAAGATAAAAAGGGATATATTATGTTGTAAGATGAGTAAAGAATTTATTTGGGTTGGTATTTTCTGAAACAAATGGCTTTGGAAGTGTGGAGAGGGGAGGAGAGGTGTGACCTTTAATACGTTGGGGAGAGGACACACATTGAATTTTTGAAAAGAATCATTTACACCCAAATTTTGTATCATTACAGGAGACTAAAAATGATTTATTATGGAAAATTATAGGATATATGTTTTAAATAATTACATTAAATGTGTTTTGGAAAAGCTTTAGGTCATTTATATCCCTTATATTCTTAGTTTAACCCCCCCCCCCCCCACCTCGGTAAACTCGTTTTTACATTAACCGCGATAATTAGTTGTAACACCCCAATACTTTGCTATATTTTTATTATAGAATAAAATTAAATTTTTTATATCATTATTTAAATGAAACACCAGTTTAATCTTATGCTGCACACAACACTGAGTTACCTTACGATTCACAGACGACGGTGTTTTACTACCTTTTAATATAACACCTATTTTTTAATTATATTTTGACACTTTTTATAAATATTATTGGTAAAAATAGACAATATTTTTTATTTTTTAATTTCAAAATTATCTTAGAGTTATTTTTTAGTAGTTTTTTGGGATATTTCATTTTTTTGATAAATAGTGAATAATATTGCATTTTAGTTAAAAACTGCATTTTCGTTTAAATAATTATTAATGATAAATTACATTTTAAATTAGTTATAAAATTAAAAATATATATATTATACAAATATTAATCTAATTTATCTTATTTTATTCATTTTAAAATTTAAATTTGATATAAATGCATATTGAACTTTTGAACATTTTTACTTTAAAAACCTGCTTTTTCACCATGTCTACGTGATTAGGGTTAAACTTAATTTACCACGTTTGTGAATTGAATTTGAAAAAATTTACATACATAGTTTTAAACATTGTAATATTTTTATTCTAATAAGATTAAATTATTTGTTTACAAAAAATAAAAGTAAAAGTAATTAAAATTAATTACAATAATTAAGGTAAAAATAAGCTTAACGAGGGACTAAATCATAAACCTAAGGGCCAATTTGACCTATAAACTTTTCCAAAGGCCATTATCTGCTATTTTTTCGACCATATCCCCTATTGGTTATAATTTTATGATTTACTAGGACATATCTTCATGAAATTTTCCTATATGATAAGTTAAGTAAGAAAAAAGACAAGAAAAAAACCTTCATTACCTTTAACATTTATAAAACTTTGAGATACGCAAAAACATCACATTTTAGGTAATACATATTCATTAGAAATATAAATTTATTATTTTTATCATAATAATTTATCGTTAATTTTTAGAGATGAATTATTTGCTTAAAATTCTTAAGAAACACAAACATAGTTATTATTTATTTAATAATTAACTAAAATAAATGATACTATAAACCTTAAAAGTGAACTAAATTGTTTGATTTATTTTCATTATTAATTTTATAAGATGAATATATCATTTTACACAACTATTAAGTTAATATATTTTAAATCCAATATTTTTTTGATATTTTTAAATTAAAAGTAAATAAATAATGTCAAAATTGATATTTATGTTATTTTACAATAAATGATATTTTTTATAAATGTTTTAAAATTTATAAAAACCTAAATTATTAAAAGTGATTTTTAAGTGTAAATAAATATTAAATAAGGTCTATTAATGGACTAATTCAACTTTTATAATTAACATATTTACCCATAGATTGTAAAAATATTGTTAGAACGATATTGGTTAAAGTAGTGTTTTTGCACATTATGTGTTCTTGTTTTAAAATTAATTTCCAACACACATGGGATTTTATCATTTAGTCTTAATGGTTAAATTACTTAGGATTGAAAACAATATATTTTAATGGAAACTAAAATGATAAAATTGGGTAATCCTAGAAGTTAATGAACAAAATTATAAAATGGACTAATTGTTGTTTAGTGGAGGTTTGTATAGAACATAATTAAACATTAATCAATTGTTTGTCGATTTTGGAAGCACATGAGGTCAGTTAGACCTCCCATTAGGGATTACCTTTTGGAATTTATATTAATGCCACTCATCCTCTACTATAAATAGGCATGCACTCTCCCCCTTCCTCACACCTCTCAAGACACTTTTTCTCAACGAAAATCTACCAAGATGCCTCCTAAAAATCCCTCCAATCAACCTATAATCCTCACCTTAGAATAAATCCTCCCTAGTATTCCCTTTAGTGAAAACCAAAAGGAGTTACCTGAATAATAGGTAGTAGTCTTCCTCAAGATCTTTTGTTTTATTTCTCTTTTCTCTCATTAAATAATACTTGTTCCATGATTATAAAACAACACCATTATTCTCAATATAAAGACTTGTTTTTATGTTAAGGTGTTTACCTGCACTAACACACACATCCATCTAATGTGTAACAATCATACCATTCTTCTGTACGGTGAACTACTACCTCATGAAATGAAGTTGGTCATTTTTCTTTTACCAAATTTTATGGTTAGAAATTATGATTGGGTGAACTATTTATATATGATATATATGAAAATTGTTATGTATTTATTCTTATTTTATTAAACCATACCTTTATACTTTCTATTCTGTGTAAATATGATAATATAGTTTGTGGAAGTGGGGACTACCGCCTCCTCAAAGTGATGTGATAGGTTCACACGCAACATAAAATGTACTAAGAATGGTTTTTATTAAAATAATGTGTTATAAATGACATATATTTGATAATAATGAAATAATTAACATTCTGTCAATATAATAGATCAATTTATTAGTTACCCTTTTCACACACAGAAAAATGATAAGGTCGTTCATAGACGTGTGGACTACCGACTCCCTAGTACAATGTGATTCCTTTTACATTAAAATATATATATATATAAGAATATATGATTAAATGAAATTTTATTTACCGTATAAGAATCATTACGGAAGGATACAATGTTACTTATCTTTTTTCTATAATGATCATTTAAAAATGAGAATGTTACTGATGCATACGTACGACCTACTATCACCATGAATGTAACAATTGGTTCATATTTCATAACAATATTTCATGATTGGTTTTAAAAATATAATTTATGTATAAATTAGAAAATTATTTCCTTATTATTATTTTCGAAATTTTTATATAACGACCCATCTAACCATAGCTGACCTGCCAAATTTTTTTTTGACACATAAACCGAATTTGGTCAAAACACCAGATGTAAACTTCATTGTTTAAGTAGTTGTTTAAAAATGGTAATAGGTGAAGTAAAAGTAATAATAAACATGAAAAATTTACTCAAGTAATTAAATAATTAACATAAGTTTATTATTTATGAATATAAAGACACATGTGACAAGTCAAACTCTAGTAAGGGATTTTTTCTCAATTTACATTCCATTGAGACTTATTTGTTTTTATACACCAATTCACTATTATATAGTGTATATACTATCCTTTGACATGTTATATCATGAATATATTTATTATCAAGATATTATATGTTTCATTTAATGATATTACTTCATGGGGATTATGATTCAAATGTTTCAAAGTGGAATGGGACACTTTGGAATGTTTAATGATTATTTTCCTCAAGAATGATTTAATTATCTTTAAATGGTATTTCTATTCATCAAAATAAACAACCCATATTTTTACTTATCCTACACTGGGGAATTATTGATAAAACTATATTATTTATTCAATATGGATATTTTATGATAAGAAGCATAGTTTATTAATTAAATCAATTATTCTACATATGAAGAATGCATAAGATTTCATATATGATGGGCGGGGCCCACTATAGCCTCTCGATGAATCGGCATGTTTAATGGGAAAAATAGATATGGTTTTGGCTGATTATTTAGCCATTAATTCCATTCTTGGCATAAATCCTTGATAAAGTTAGATTCTTGTCATAAATCCATGATACTATTAGTTTCTTAGCATGAATCCTTAAAAGTATTTGATTCTTGTCATGAATCATTGATTATATGTTTTAGATAACCATTTGTATGAATTCTATAATTATGTATTCAGTTATTTTTATTCCATGTGTTTATTAAATGGAATATAACATCCATGGTTAAGTTTCATTCATATACTATTGATTAAATGGGATGTGTTTTAGTTATTTACCTTTTTATATTTAATATTCCTTAACTAGTTATTTTAATACCATGTGTTATTAATTATTTACCTTTATATGTTAATTTATTATCATTTATTCATTATTAATTCCAATTTATTTACCATTATTTATCATTTTTTCTTACCTTTGTTATGTTTCTTTTCCCACGGTTATGGAGAGGAATCCTTTGAATGAGTTTCAAGGATGATTTTTAATTAACTTTTTAATGTATCAGGATTGTATTTTATATTTACCAATATATTATGGGTATCATGTATATAATATGGTGTTCCAAAACTATTAAATTGATCAGTCCTTCTGAATTTTATTCCTTTTAATCATGCTAATGTAATAAAGTAATGCACTGACTCTATGCTTCTGGGGTCAGGGCGTTACATTAATTTTTACTCTTTTCACTATTCCTTATGGTCATAAATTATGTTGAACATATTAGATAATATAAATTATTCTTATTATAAATGTGGAATTCATTTTTTGAAATTCAATTCATTGAACTATCAGAGTCCAATTCAAAATTACAGTTGCAAATGAGATTAAAAAGCTGGTTTCCAAAGAGAAAATTTACATAAGTATATATTATTTTGATATCAATATTTATTATGAAACTGATTCCAATTACCTAAATTAGATATGTTTTAAAATAATTTTACTAATTTTACTTTCAAAAATTTAAAATATAATTTAACAATGTAAATAATTTAAATGAAAATATGCTTTTCAATAAAATATTGTATTTTTCACTATTCATTGAAAAATGAAATATTTCAGAAAAATATCAAAAAATATCCATAAAATAATTTGGATATTCTGATTATAATTTTAATTTAATTTTATCAAATAAATTTTCTAATATAGGTTAAAATTAATTTTAAATTATGCGTTCAAATCATTACTAAACGTTGTTTTAGAAAAATACTGTTTTTAAGAAAACATTTCTTTTTTTTTCAAATAATTTTTTTTCTTTCTAAAAAATAGAAAACCATAATTTTTATAATTAATTTATTACTACTTGAACCCACTAATAAAACATCCATTTTATATTGTTATACTATATTATAGTTCATTTAGTCTCACTGTTGCATGTTCTATAGGCTATCGAAGATATCACATTTCCTTAAAAAAAACATATGATAATGTATCATAGTGTCACATTCTTGTCTAAAAATGGTGTTTCATGTCCTATATTCTATCAAACCCAATTTTATTCTTTTAAAAAAATCATATTTTTACCTTCTCACCAACTTCAATAAATTTTGTCTTATAAATTTAAACACGATCTCAAAATATCAAGGGATTTCTATTTAAAATCCTTTTTTGAAAAACTCACATCATAAAAAAGAGTTAATCAAAATTCTATTAATAAGAGATAAATATAAGTATAAATTTCATATATAATAACTCATAATTATTTTTCTTTCAACACCTCAATCTTCCACGGTACATTTCCCTTTAAATAATACAATAGCTTGTGTTGTATGCAATTTGGAGTTTTAACACACCATGACCAATCAAACTAGACATTATAAATAGTAATACAAACTTTTTTAAATTTTATAAATTTTATTTTTCAAAATGGATTTCATTTTTTGATTTTGAATATCAAAATTAGCTTAGAGTGAATTTTAGGTATTTCTTTGAAAACTTTCAATTTTTGATGAATAGTAGAAAACACTATGTTACTGTTTAAAACAGACTTTTTATTTAAATAATTATTTATTTTATTTAAATTAATATAAATTAATAATAGATAAATAATACCTATATATGTTAAATGTAATTCATTGGAGTCATTTTATAATAATATTAGATGTATAAAATTTTATTGAACTTTTTACAATCTTTTACCCACCTTATAGGCACATTTTCCAATTTGCATAAAATTTAATTTTACCACTTCTGTGAATTGTATTTAAAAAATAAAGAAAACATGGTTGATATCAGTATGTAAAATTTGGCTTAGTGAGATAAAATAATTTTTGGTGAATAGTAACTTTTGACTTTTATTTACCATGGTTAAAAGTAAATATGGTAATTAAAGATAAAATGATATTATTATTACCCTAAAACATGTCATAATTCTGTTGGATAAGCGTATTTCGGCCAAAATATACATTAGGAATAAAATATGACCCTTTTGGTCCACTTGAATTATATTTTTCCTTTTTATTATTATTATATTTAAAGAAGATTTAAAAGTGTGAAATTCAAAGTTTAATAACAGAACCATTTTTAATATAGGGTTATACAGAAGATAAATTGGACTATAAATATTAATTTGAAATATAAAAATATTTCCTACATAATTTTATTTTATTTAATATTTTATAAATTAAATAAGTAAATTTATTTCTAATGCAATGATGATGGTATAATTACCTTATTAATGAAAGATTAAAATAATTGATATTTTAAATATCCCAATAAATGTAAATTGAGGCTTTGGTTGAATTACACTAATTTTCTAGGTTAATTTGACATGTTAGGGATGATTAAATAATTTTTTTTCTAAGTGATAAAGTTTTTATGACTTTCAAAAAAACAAAATACCAAATAGTGTCAAAATTGACTTCCAATTGTTTTTAAAACAAATACTATATTATTAAATGATATAATAGTCCTAAAAATACAAGGATCGGAAAAAGGACTTATATAATAATATATATTTCATTAATTAACCACCTTGGGTTCTCTTGTCATTTTATAGTAATATTATGAACCATATAATATAAAAATAAAGAAGACATGGTAAATTTTAAACTATTTAACTAAGAGTTAAATCTAAAAGATAAGGTTAATATAGTGACCTAAACCTATCTAAAACCTATTGGTGGAGGTTTTTTCGACCCAACCCACCTTATCCTAAAAATAAATCATTTTTTAGCCATTATAAACCGAATATGATTGTATAATAAAATAATATTTCAATATTTTCCTAAAGTGTCTCTCAACTATCTTATAAAATGGTACTTTCCATTCTCTCACAATCATACCTCCAAAGGCATTTTTATCATCCAAACCCAACCCAAATATCCTTCCAAATACTCTGACTTCGACCTAGAGGCCTTACATTGATCATAAATCCAATCTATGAAGCCATTTTGATCAACTCAAAAGGAAACACCCAAAGAAGATGTAATAATCTCACCACACTTTTTTCAAAGTTCTTTTCTTCTTCCACTTCCTCTATCATTTTTGTTTCTAGAACAAAATAATAACTCAAATAACTTATAAATAATATTATTTTATTATAAATATTGTACAACCATATTCATTATTCAATCCATCCTATTAATTACATGTCACCATACATGCGTACGTACGACTTTCCGTCTCCACGTCGAGGTGTAGTTTGTTATTCAAACACTTCATTATTTAGATGAGTATAATAATGTGTATAACTGATGTAAATAATAAATTTAACATGTTAATGATTATTTATATTTGATATACCATCCAATTATATAGTATTCCGCCATTAATATAATGATATTTTCACTCGTTCATACGTACAAATTATCGTCCCCACAAACACGATGAAATTCATTCCACATCATAACCATTCAAAAATAATATTCATTTTATGATTAAAACAATGTTTAAGAAGTTAATATAATTATGGATATGAATCAATTACATCCTATCCATAACAAATATGGCTTATTTAACCAATCATATAAAGTAAAACAAATCAATTAACACCCGAAATAATGATACTACTGAAAATTATTAACAAAGAAATATTAGAAGATCATATATGATATAATATTTTTGTATGTGGTTATTGTATAAATTAATAACAATGATTTAAGTATTATACAGTAGGTTAACATACCCTTGATAAAGGTAAAGTATAATGTAAGGGTTAATTCTACTATCTCTTCATTATCCGAGGTTGTTTATACATGAGTATCTACTGGGACCTCTTTATCATCCACATCTGTGTTTCTTAAAAATATATTTCAATACATTTTTAATATTTCCTAGACTATGGATTGAAGTAATTTATACCCTTTTTGACTTTTTATATAATTTTTATAAAGTAATATTTCCATCATTTTCCATAAAAGGTCCTTTACGACCTTTTTGACTAAATTAAGGAAAGAATGTTTTTTTAACTTATATGGAGAGTGCAGCTATATTCGACCATTAGAACATCTTATAAGCTTAACTTACAAGATTATAATAATATTTTCAAAATAAATTTTTTATTTTATAATTATGTTACTTTTAAATGATTTCAAAATATAAAGAGATATTTCTCTCAAATAGTTTTGATTTCATCGATGTCAACATATTTTGATGGATTTTACACTTGTTTGAAGTTGATTTATTATAATAAAATCTTTTATATAGAAGTAATTTTTATTGATACATTTGATTGTGGATGTGTTATTTTTATACCATTCATGGTTTATGGTTAAAGTATTAACATTTCATATTCTAGTTTTAATACAAATATTTATGCTATGTTTCAACCTTGTCATATGAGGAATGCATTGGAATTAGTATCTAACAGGTGGATCTCGCTATAGCTCCTCGATGTATCGGTAGGTCTGATGAGAAAAACTAGTGTCTTGGCATAAGGCCTTGACAAACTATTATTTTTAGTATTGGAACAAGGCCTTGACTATGTGGTTATGATGTCTGACTTTATGAATTCCATCATTATGAAATTGGCTATTGATATTACATGTGATTATTCGACTAGTAGAATATCTATGTGAATAAGTAAATGGAATTATTTGATTTAACTTTGCCATATTATGTTCATGTTTATATTTAAATGTCTTGTGTTTTAGTCTTATACGTTTCCTTAAATGTTTATGCTTATTTATGAAAGTTTCCTCTATATTGTTATCCTTACTGAGCAACTAAGCTCACCCCTTTCTATGTTTTATTTTTCCCAAGATGCGAAGAAGAATGTTATGACTGTCATATAGGGATAGTCTAAGGGAGGTGATTTTGTAAAATGGATACATAATGTTTTTTTATAATGTAATGTAAAACTTATGTATTTATCTATTACATAAAAGTCTACTAAACTGATCGGTCTTTCGGGACATGATTCCTTGTATCATGGAAATATTATTTAATAATGCACTGACTTTGGGTAATTGGGGTTGGGTCATTACAGTTAGTATCATAACATGTTTAGTACAAACATTGGAAGCTAGATTTAGAAAAACTCTGATTAGAGAACAATACCCTAAGGTAGAATTTGATTATTAGTAAAGAATAACTTCCTATAATTTTTGTAAAGTAGATATTTTGTGTATTTTCCAAGAAATACATCTATGTCTATATATGATCATGTGGAGGCGGATTTGGCACAGATGTACCTAGGAGTGAAAACTCTGACATGGAGTTTCGGGCTTGACCTGGGGTATCCTGGTACATGAAAATGGACCTTGATTCACTCTTGGTTACGATACATCTGGTGGATATGCTTAGGATAATTTACATTTTATTTAAAAACCATTATGAAGGATTTATTAGTATATACCTCCTAAAATAAAACCATTTTTATGATTATGGATTATATCCATAAACTATTCAATTTATGTTAAGTGTTTTTCATGTTTTTAATTATTTATTGTGATTCATAAACTATTCTAGTGTATGCAATTGTTTAGAAATGAAACCAAGTGGAAGGAATGGAAACTATATCAACGCACGCAATCCATGTATGGATTTCCCTCCTACTCAAGATAATTATAATGGAGCTGGTGATGCAACTGGTCCGGATTATTTTATCACCATACTGGGACAACTCACTCTAGTATTGAATAATAACCTTACCTGTATGGAACACCTTGATGCATAATGTGGAGGATCAATGTTAGACCTCTTCATGATGAAACAACCACTAAATTTCAATTGGACTACAAATCCATTTATAAATGAGCAATGGATATGTTCCTAAGAGAAATTATTTCATGCTTTGGGGAGTAGTGAACGGGAAGAAGTTGTCATGGTAGCTTATCGTATCACGGGAGATGTAGATCAATGGTGGTCATTAATTCAAAACACAAAGGAATATTAAGAAGAATAAAATATGGAATGGTGGTAGTTTGAAGATTTTTTCTTAGAAAAATATTTTCCTCGTGACCATTGAGCGGATATGGAAAGACAATTTTTGAGTCTGAGGAAAAAGGAGGATGAGAATGTTGCAAAGTATGAGGCTAAATTTACAAGGATAGCAAGTCATGTTTTAGATTATATACATTACCCAAGGAGTATTATTGATAGATTCTTTGATGGGTTAAAACCATTTCTCCATCGAGTATTAGTCTCATAATCCTTCTCATCATACAAATATATTGTCTCTTATGCTATCAAGACATAAAATGAATTCTATATGTCTTACGACTTTAAAGAAAACAATGATAAGAGGAGATCATCTAAACACTATGGAAATATAAATAAGGGGATGAAGGGAAAATTTAAATTTCCACCGTGCGGTAAATGTGGGATGAAACACCCTGGTACTTGCCTGAAGGGAATGAGAGTCTGTTACAAGTGTGGTGAAAAGGCCACCAGCTCATGATTTCAAGGGAAATAAAGAGGCTATCAATGTTTAATTATAAAATTGTAGAGAAATGGGGAATTATGAAAACGAATATCCTAAGTGCTAAAGAAAAACACCTTAGAAAAGGATAAGGGAGCAAGGCCAAGATTTTTTGATCACTACTGCTGAGGTTTAAGCTCCGAAAGACATGGTGGCAGGTAATTTAATTTGTTCCCCAAGTTTATACAGTGCTTTATTTGATTATATATAATCGAATTGTTTCATATCTTCACAGTTTGATAAAAAATTTAGATATTTATAGTTTGATTTAATAGGGGATTTTTCAGTCAAAAAATTTAAGAGAAGTATCATTATAACAATGTTTTTTGAATTAGTTCCCATTAGGGCATATAAACATGCTTTATTTGCTGATCTCATCATCATACCCATGATTTAATTTGATATAATCCACATTATGGATTGTAATTAAACCATTATGTGAATATATATTTTAAGAAGAACGAGGTTACAATTTTTGATGATGCTAATGAGTACCATATCTTTAGAGCAGAGAAGTCACCACTAGATTCTTATTTAGATCCAACGCTAGTAGCTCAACTAAATTCAATTATTGGGGAGGAAGAGAATAAAATAACTATGGGTGAGGAAAGGAATGTTAGAATAAATGATTTAACTATTGTGCAATAATATGTTGACGTATTTTCAGAGGATTTACCTGGACATCCTCTAGAATAAGAAATTGAGTTTTCCATTGACTCAATTCCTGGTTCAAGGCCTATATCGAAGACCCATTATAGAATAACCACTGTGGAATAAGTGGAACTAAAGAAACAAATAGATTAATTGAGTAATGGGTTATTTATTCACCCTAGTGTTTCTCCATGGGGATCCCCTATTCTGTTTGTTAAGAAAAAATATGGATCAATGAGGTTGTGCATTGACTATAGGGAGATAAATGCTATAATAATAGAGAACAAGTATCCCCTACCTCACATTGATTATTTATTTGATCAAATTCATGGAGCTCAATATTTTTTAAATATTTAACTTAGATTTGGATATCATCAGTTGTGTGTGAATAAGGAAGACATTCCGAAAATAGCATTTCAAAACAAGTATGGGCATTACAAGTTTATAGTAATTTCTTTTTGAAAGACTAATGCACCCTCTGTTTTCATGGATCTAATGAATGGAGTTTTCAAAGAATATCTTGATGAAATTTTAGTATTATTTATTGATGATATCTTGGTATACTCAAAAATCAATGAATATCATGAAAATCACATGTGCACTATTTTGAAAATCCATAGAAGAAATGAATTATATGGGATGTTTAGAAAGTATGAATTTTGGCTTCAGGAAATTTCTTTTCTTGGATATATTTTCTCTAAGGATAGAATATTTGATGATCCTTCTAAGACAAGATAAATACAATAATGGAAAAACCAATTAATATAACTTAGGTACTCAGTTTTATTGGTTTAGCATGTTAGTATTGGTGTTTTGTCCAGAATGTTTCCCGATTGTCTAACCCATTAACAAAACTCACATGTAAATGGGTTAAATTTTTTTGGACAAAATAATATGAATACATTTTTTAATAATTTAATAAAAAACTAGTTAATGATATTATCTTGACTCTACCATCGGGGAATGACGGGTTTGTTATTTGTAGTGATGCTTCACAGAAAGGACTTGGTTTTTTCCTTATATAGAATGATAGAGTTATTGCCTAGGCATCATGAATGATAAAAATTCATGAACAAAACTATCCACCTCTTGATCTTGAGTTAGCAGCTATAATATTTTATTTGAAGATATGAAGACATTATCTCCATGGTGAAAATTTGAGATATATATCGATCACAAGAGTTTGAGGTATATTTTCTCACAGAAAGAACTCAACATGAGGAAAAAACAATGGATTTAACTACTCAAGAATTATGATTCCACTATACACTATCACATGTGGAAGGAAAATAAGGTGGTAGATGCGTTGATCAGAAAGGATCAGGGAGTTTTGAACAAGATGAGAGTTGAAAGGGATTCTATGTTCATGAATCTAGTAAAGATGGATATGAGAATAATCATGGAAGGTGAAAGATCAATACTTTTTCAAATGGGTTCTAAACCGTATTTACTAGAAAGGATAAAATGTTCTTAGACTGATGATGAGGAGTTTCAAAATAAAATTAAAGCTGTGAACAATGGGATATTATTCGATTTCGTATATGAAGATGGGATTTTAAAATTTAGGAAAAGACTTTGTGTTCCTGACATACCTGATCTAAAAAGGGAATTGTTGGATGATTCTAATAGCTCCAATTTTCTTATACACCCTAGTAGCACTAATATGTATAGAAATTTGAAGGAATATTTTTGGTGGGAAAACATGAAGAGAGATATTGTTGATTATGTGTCAAGATGTAAGGTTTTTCAATACGTGAAAGCTGGAAGACAATATCCTAGAGGAGTCATGCAATATCTTCCCATACCTGAATGGAAATGGGATGATATTACGATGGTCTTTGTCATAGGGATACCAAAGACTCCTAGAATGATGCAATATGGGTCATTATTGATCATCTTACCAATTCAGCACATTTTCTTGTTATAAGAGAATATTTACCACTTGAACATTTAGCAAGAATATATATTAATGAAGTTGTAAGCCTTTATAGAGTACCCCTATTGATTTTTTCTGATCATGATCCCTATATTATATCAAGATTCTGGAAAAGTCTTCAAAAGGCCTTGGATACTGAACTTCGTTTGAGCACCACCTACCACCCTCAAACTGATGGACAATCAGAATGGACTATTCAAACCATAGAAGACATGTTGAGATCTTTATCACTTGACTTTAAAGGTATGTGGGGTCAATATTTACATATGGTAGAATTTTCCTATAACAATAGCTTCCATTAAAGTATTCAGATGGCACCATATGAAGCATTATATAGAATGTGATGTCGCACACCAACTTTTTGGGATGATGTTGGAAAAAGAAAACTCGTAGGCTTTGAACTTTTTGAGAAAACAATGGAAAAGGTAAATATTATCCAAACCCACATCAAAGAAGCTCAAAGTAGACAAAAGAGGTATGCTGATAACCAAAGGAAGGATTTGTAATATTAAGTAGATGATCAATTTTTATTAAAGGTATCTCCATGGAAGGGTGTTATACGTTTTAGTAATAAGGGTAAATTGAGTCTCAGGTATATAGGACCTTTCAAAATTCTAGAACGCATTGGGGCTATATCATACCATTTGGTAATGCCTCCAAGTCTCTCCAAATTTCATGATGTGTTCCATGTATCACTATTGAGAAAATACATGTTTGACCCAATGCATGTACTCACCTATGAAGAAATTGAACTGGAACCCGATCTGTTATATTGTGAAGAGCCTATCAAGATCCTTGATACTAGAGAACACGTGTTGAGAAATCAGCTGACTCATCTCGTAAACGTTCTATGTAGAAATCATAACATGGAAGAGGCAACGTGGGAACCTGAGGAACTTATGATGAATAACCACCCGAATCTTTTTATGCAGTAATATTTTATAATTTCGAGGATGAAATTATTTGAAGGAGGGGAGAATGTAACACCCCAATATTCCATAGCATGTTTCCCTTTGAATAATGCAATAGCTTGAATTATACGCAACTTGGAGTTTTAACACACCACAACCAATAAAACTAGCTATTATGAATAGTAATATTGAATTTTTGAAATTTTATAAATTTTATTTTTCAAAATTTAATTCATTTTTGGATTTGGAATATCAAAATTATCTTAGAGTGAATTTTTGGTATTTTTATGAAAACATTCAATTATTGATGAATACTGAAAAACAGAACATTATTATTTAAAACTGACTTTTTATTTAAATAATTAGTTATCTTATTTAAATTTATATTAGGTAAAAATAGATACATAATACCTATATATGTTCAATGTAATTCTTTGGAGTCATTTTATAATAAGATTAGATGTATTAAATTTTATTAAACTTTTTACCGTCTTTTACCCACCTTCTAAGCACATTTGAAAATTTGTATAAAATGTAATTTTACCACTTATGTGAATTAAATTTCAAAAACTCAAGAGACACGGTTTATATAATTAATTAAAATGTGCTTAAATAAGGTGAATGTAATTTTTGGTGAATGTTAACTTTTGTCATTTATTTACCAGTGTTAAAAATAAATAGGGTAATTAAAGGTAAAAATGTTATTATTATTAGCATAACACATGTCCTAATTCTATTGGATAAGTATATTTCTACCAAAATAAACATTATTAATAAAATATGATCCTTTTGGTCCACTTATATTAGATTCGGACATTTATTATTATTTTATTTAAAGAAGAGTTAAAAGTGTTAAATTCAAAATTTTAAAACTAAAATATTTTTAATATAGGGTTATACATTAGATAAATTCGACTCTAAATATTCAATAGAAATCTAGAACTATTTTCTACATAATAGTGTTTAATTTATAATTTTTATACATTAAATAATTAGATTTATTTATGACAAAATGACGATCCGGTAATTACCTTATTAATGAATGGTTAAAATAATTGTTATTATAAATATTCAAATAAATGTAAATTGAAACTTCTGATCAATTACACTAATTTTATAGGTTAATAAGACATGTTAGGGTTAATTAAATAAATTTTTATATAATTTATAAAGTTGTTATGACTTTCAAAAAAACAAAATACCAAATAGTGTCAAAATTGACTTAAATGAGTTTTTAAAACAAATATTTTATTATTAAATTATATAATAGTCCAAAAAAACTAATTTTCGACCAAAGGACTATTATAATAATATATATGTAATTAATGAACCAAATGGGGTTCTCTTGGAATTTTATATTATGATTATTAACCATTTAATATAAAACTACTAGGGGACATGGTAAATGTTAAACTATTTAACTAAGAGTTAAATATAAAAGACAAAGTTAATATGCTAAACTAAACCTATCTAAAACATATTGGTCGAGATTTTTTCGACCTATACCCACCTTATCCTAGAAATAAATCATTTTTGTGCTATTATAAACTGACTATGATGGTATAATAAAATTATATTTCAAACTTTTCCTAAAGTGACCCTCACCTCTCTTATAAAATGGTACTTCCCCTTCTCTCAAAATCACAAATACAAAGCTATTTCGATCAACCAACCACTGACCAAATATCCTACCAACTACTCTCACATCGACCTAGAGGCCTTACATTGATATGAAATGGAACTTAAGGATCCCTTTTGATCAACTCAAAAGGAAACACCCAAAGAAGAGGTAATAATTTCCCTACCGTTTTTCAAAGTTCTTTTCTTCTTCCACTTCCTCTTAATTTATTGTTTCCATACCAAAATAATAAATCTAGTAACTTATACATACTATGATGGTATTACAAATATGGTATAACTATATTCATTATTCTATCCATCTTATTAATGACATGTCACCATACGTGCATTCGTACGGATTGCCGTCTCCACGTCGTGGTGTAGTTTGTTATTCAAACACTTAATTATTTTGATGGGTATAATAATGAGTATAAATGATATAGATAATAAATATAACATGTTAATGATTATATATATATATGATATAAAATCCATTTACATACAATTTTACAAACAATATAATGATATTGTCACTCATTCGTACGTACGGATTGTCATCTCCACGAACACGATGAAATTAATTCCCCATCATAACCATTCTAAAATAATTTTTATTTTATGATTAAAAATAATGTTTAAGAACTTAATATAATTCTATATATTAATCAAATGCATCTTATCCAAAAAAACCTGGCTTACATAACCAATCATATAAAGGAAAATGAATCAGTTAACACCCAAATCAATGATACTACTCAAATATTATTAACAATGAAATATTAGAAGATAATATATGATATAATATTTATGTATGTGATTCTTGTATAATTTAATAAAAATTATTTAACTATTGTAAAATATTTTAACGTACTCTAGATCAAGAAAAAGTACAAGGTAAGGGTTAATTCTACAATCTCTTCAGTATCCAAGGTTGTTTATACATAAGTATATATTGGGACATCTTTAACATCCACATCCGTGATTCATAATAATGTATTTCAAAACATTTTTACTATTTCCTACACTATGGTTTAAATTCATTTATAGCCTTGTTTTACTTTTTATATAATGTTTATAATGGAATCTTTCCATCGTTTTCCAAACAATGTCCTTCACGACCTTTTCGACTAAATTAAGGAAAAAATGTTTTTTTACTTATATAGCGAGTGCGGCTATTTTTCACCATTATAACATCTTCAAAGCTTCCTTGACAACATTATAAGAATATTTTCAAAAAAAATGTTTTCTTTTTTAATTATGTGACTTTTAAATGATTTCAAAATAAAAGGATATATTTATCTCAAATAGTTTTGAATTCATCTATGTCAACATCGTTTGATAGATTTCACACTTTTTTGAAGTTTATTTATTATAATACAATATTTAATATTGTATTGAAGGTTTAATGATATATTTTACTGTGGATGTGTTATTTTTATACCATTCTTGGTTTATTGTTAAATTATTTACATTTTTTATGCTAGTTTTAATATGACTTTTTATGTTATGTTTCACCCTTTCTCATATGAGGAATGCATTGGACTTAGTATGTGATGGGTGGAGCCCACAATTGCTCCTAGATGAATCAGTAGGTATCATGAGCCAAACTATTGTCTTGGAATAGGTCCTTGAAAAAATCTTATTTGTAGTCTTGGAACGAGGCCATGACTATGTGGTTATTATGTCCGACAGTATTAATTCCTTCATTATGAAATTGGTTGTTCATATTACATGTGATTATTGGACTAGTAGAATATCCATGTGAATAAATAAATTGAATTATTTGATTTATATTTTCCATATTATTATAATGTTTAATTTTAAAAGGCTTGTGTTTTATTCTTATAAATTTCCTTAAATGTGTGTTCAAATTTATGAAATTTTCCTCTATATTGTTATCCTTACTGAGCACCTAATCTCACCCCTTTCTATGTTTTATTTTTCACAGGTTGTGAAGAAGTATATTATTTCTGACCTGCAGGGATAGTCTAAGGGATATGATTCTATTAAAAGGATACACACTATTGTTTTTTATTTAATTATGTAATGTAAAACTTATGTATGTATCTAGTACATCCAAGGATACTAAACTGATTGGTATTTTGGGACATGATTCATTGTATCATGTCAATGTTATGTAATAACGCAATGACTATGGTTAACTAGGGTTGGAGTGTAACATTTCCAAGTAGGATAAATTATTGGTAATTAATCTTATGTACATGGATGAGAGTCATAAATAATTATAGGTAATGATAAAGGTAATTGGTCACAATAAATTTAATTATCAATAAAAAGTTAAAGACTATAAAACCATGAATCTATGATGATTGTCACCACCAGTCCCTCGGGGCCCGTGACTTTACTACCCCAAACCCACCTTCCATAGGCCAGGGGCCAGAGACTATCATCAGAAAGGAGTATCCCTAAAACAAGAAGGGTTTTCATTTTTAACCTGTATAGACACACAGACTAGATCACAACAAGATACAACCCCAAAGTATCTCCTATAGTAAAAAGAGTGAAGAAAGTAAAGAGACTGGAATACAAGCCCAACTGAAAATTACAAGAAAACTAAAAAGTAAATTTATAACTAAAAAGTATAAAATAGATCATGGATCATCCTTTGAGGATCCTACCTGAAGGGTAGGTACAACTCACGATCTGTGGTCCCTATGTCACATCATGCCAAATGGTCCACCTTCGAGTACCATCCAGTCCTGGATCCCTCATCCTCGATCAATATTGTCTTTCATCTTCATAATACACAACTAGGTGAGAGCATAACCCATGAAGGGGTGAGTATAACAACACTCAGTAGGGACCCTGAGACCCTCGTAGGTCTCCTAGAGTTCAACAAAGGAAAAACCACAAATCAAGACTTCAACTCTACTTAAATATATACTCATACATATACCTAAGTTATCAATATATACTCATCTCATGCATGAGGTAAGAATACCACAAGGTAACACCATGAAGCTAGAAATACGACACATGTAACACCACTGAGATAGAAGTACCACACATGTAACACCATGATGACAACACCACGAAGGTAGAAGTACCACATAGGTAACACCACTAAGACAACAACATGAAGGTAGAAGTACCACACAGTTAACAACACGAAGATAGAAGTACCACACATGTAACACCACGAATATAAAAGATACTCAGCTTACAATTAGGTATAAATTAAGTTCAGATGATTATTCATAAGCTAGATCATCTTATTCAGTTAAGATGCACTGCTGCTAACCCACACATAATCGATAGGTACTAACCCCCACTGACCCACATAGGATCTGACCCACACAGGATCAGTATGCAGTAACCCACATAGAATCACTAAGCACTGACCCACATAGGATCTGATATAAGCTAACCCACAGAGGATAAATAGATGCTGACCCAAACATGATCGATGTTCTTTCATCACGTTACATCCTGCCACAAGATTCCTCACACCCGATACGCTCAAGTTCTGTATAATCTACCCCTTGAGATACCATTCAAACCTAGAAAACCACTATGCTCCATAAAGTAGTAACCCAAAGGACCTCCATGTCACAAGGGTTGCAATGTGACAGATGGTGCATCAATTGGACACCTGGTCTGTGAGTTATAAGAGTTTTATTTCCAAGGGACCGGATGGATTCAAGTTCGATCCAACCCGAGTATACACCAACAGTCTCTAAAACTCAAGTGGGGTATACCAAAAGGGTCACTTGTAGATTGGAGGAAAATGAAAGGAAACAAAATAACAAAGTTATTTTGTTTATTCTATTAAAAAGTCCCAAAAATTAACTTTTTCTCTAGTCCTACTACGGTTGAAGTGAAGCCTCACTTAAGATAATCTCAGCACTGCAGATTCAGCGGTGCCCTCAGATTTTTAATCTGAGAACTGGTTCAAAATTTAGAAAAGGCCGGTCTCATGATTACTAAACGTACCTTAAAAAAAGTTTATAAATTCATTCCGGGCACACTGGGACTCAGAATCATGCTCCGCAAATTTTTTCAAACTCATTATAATTCCATATAATTAAAAACAATTACATGGAAATTCTGGTTCTTCAAATTATCCCAGCCTTAGGGATTTCAATCCTCGAAATCCGCAACATAGTCTAAGAAAAAAATGGCAGTACTGAGCACGAATATGAGCCTTCTGCTCCCATATGCTATCCTAGAGGTTCTCATGCTGCCATCGAACGCGCACGAGAGGTATCGACCACCCATGAAGGACTCACTCCTGTTGATCCTCAATATCTACTGGAACCTCCGTAAACATAGCCCCATCATCAAATTCCTAATCACCATGGTCGATTATGTATGATGGGTCATGAACATATCTTTATAGCTAGGATTTTTGAAACACGTCATGCACCCTCTACAACTGTGGTGGAAGTTCCGATCGGTACGCTACCTCACCAATCCTCTAAAGTATATGAAATGGCCTGATAAATCTTAGTGATAACTTTCCGCCTCATCCAAATCATTGTAGTCCCCATCAAGGTGAGACACGTAGGAAGACATGGTCTTCCTCCTAAAACTACAATGGTCACTGCCTCCTATCAACATAAAACTTTTGTCTACTCTATGTTGTCTTCATCTGCTCCTAGATGATCTTCACCTTCTCAGTGGTAACCTATACCAACACTAGACCCATAATTGATGACTTCACTAGGTCTATCCAACATAGAGGAGATCTGCAAGGTCGACTTAATGGGCCTCAAATGGTGACATACCGATGGTGGAGTGATAATTGTTATTGTATGTGAACTCCACCAAGGGAAATTGATCCTCCCAAATATGGACAAAATTTAGGACGCATGCATGAAGCATGTACTCTAGTGTCTATATGGTCCGCTCTGTCTTCCCATCCTTCTAAGGATGAAATCTGATGCTCAAACGCAGATGATTTCTGAACGCCTCCTCTAATCCCTTTTACAAATAGGATGTAAAATATGTGTCATGATCATAGACGATCGTCGATGTCACCCCATGATGTCACATAATCTCGTGTATGTAGAGGCATCCCAAGACCTCTACTGATACCTGCTCTCAAATAGGTAGCAAGTGGTCCGACTTGGTGAGTCTGTCAATGATCACCTAGATGGAATCATGTCCCATGGATGTATGTGGAATACGTGTCACAAAATCCATGGAGATTCTATCCCACTTCCAGTATGGAACCTCTAGTGGATGTGCTAATCCTACTGGAACCTGATGCTCGACCATTACTTGCTGAAAAGTGAGGCATCGAGAAACAAACTATGCCACTTATTTCTTCATCTCTGGCCACCAGTGATGGCTTTAAAGTCCTTGGTACATCTTTGCTACTCCAGGACGTACCACCAGATGGGACGTATGGAACTCCCTCCACACCCCCTCCCATAGCACCACTAGTACAATGGTACGTCCTCTGAAGAGGATGATGTGCTCCTCACCTTCAGAAAATTCATCAGGTGCCTACCTTGAGGATATCTAAGCACGTCAAGCCTTATAGTCAATGTCCTTAGGTTGTGCCTCCCTGACTTGTTGATGGATTGGGGGAGTGACTATCATATACTGTAGGTGAGGTGCTCCATCTCTATCCATGAATTATATCTACAACGTGTCTAGATGCTCTATCACCCCAGTCAACAACTGTAGACCCGATCTCCTACTGAGGGAATCAACTACCATGTTACCCTTTTGAGGAGTATAGACGATTTAAATTTTATAGTCCCGGAGGAACTCTAGCCATCACCGCTATCTCAGGTACAGGTCCTTCTGGGATAAGATATACCTGATACTCTTGTGATCAGAGTAGACTGTAAAATGTTCTCCCATCAAGTAATGTCCCCACATATTCAAGGTGAAGACCATTTTTGCTAAATCCAGGTGATGGGTAGCATAGTTCTTATCATGTTGTCTCAGTTATCACGAACCATAAGTGATCACAGCTCTCTCATGCATCAGGACACATCCTAGTCTGTTCCCTGATGTGTTGTAATAGACTACATACGCAACAACCTCTTATGGTACCCTCAAGATGGGGGCACTAATTGATCTCTTCCTCAGCTCCTGAAAACATTGTTGGCATCTCTCCTTCCATACTAAGGGCTATCCCTTCTTCGTCAATGCTAAAAGGGGTGTCGCAACTCTATAAAAGTTAGGCATGATCCTCTGGTAGTATCTATCCAACCCTAGGAAACTTTTCTCCTTGTTCACACTCTTGGGTGGCTCCCAAGCAAGTACAGCCTCTATCTTCATTGGATCCAATGATACTCTAGACTCCGAGATAACGTGTCCCGAAAAGTGGACCTCTCGTATCTAGAAATGATACTTTAAGATCATACCATAAAGCTGGTGATCTCAATGTGTATATAGAACTATCTGAAGATGATAGGCATGCTCCTCCTATAACACTGAGTAAATCAAGATGTCATTGATGAAGACCACCATAAAATGATCAAAGTATGGATGGAAGATCTTGTTCATGAGTCTGATAAACATTGCTGTGGAATTGGTCACACAGAATGGCATATCCAAAAACTCATAGTAGCCATACTGATATATGATGGTCGCCTTCTGTACATCCTCATCCCATACTCGGAGCTGGTGATACCCTGATCTAAGGTCTATCTTTGAAAACCAACCAGCTCCCTTCAACTGATCGAAAAAATCATCAATCCATGGAAGTGGATACTTGTTCATCATGGTCACATGGTTTAGGCACCGATAGTCCACACAGAGTCTCAAACTCTTATCTACCTTCTTGGCGAACAAAATCGGGGATTCCCATAGAGAAACACTAGGCCTTATGAACCCCTTCCTCTACAAGCCCTCCAACTATACCCATACCTCATGAAGCTCCACTGGAGCCATCTGATATACTGGTGTAGATATCAATGTTTTCTCGGGGTACAGTTTGATGTAAAAGTCTACCTCTCGGAGTAGAGGTAGTCCCATAAGGTCATCAAGAAAGACATCAGTATACTGGTCCAACACTACAGGATAGCTCAGACTCTCAACATCGACTACTCTAAGCGTAAGTCTATCCAAATGATTTTTGATCGACTGCACCCACCTTTGGGTTAGTCCATCCTTTACTACAAAGGTTTCCTTCTCTCTAGTGAAGGAAAACCTTGTCCCATCCTCACGAACACACCGCACATTTCACCTATTACAGTCAATCTGAACATGGACTATGGATAACCAATCCATGCTTAGGATGATGTCGTAAGGCCTCGACGCCACTACTAGAAGATCCCAGACGATTCTCCCGCCTCCTAGAGTAATCTCACACTTCCGAAACTAGTGTGTAATAATTGAATCCTATCCCGTAAGAGTATCTATCCACAAGGATCGAGCCAACGACTTCACCGGGATCTTCGAGTTCTAAACGAGGTCAGTCCCAATAAAAGAGTGATAGGTACCTTTGTTTATAAATACTAATGCTAAGGTGGAGTAGACAAATATCATATCACTAATCATATCTGAAGCACCGTGGTCGTAGGCCTTAGCTTCCTGGAGCTGAGATCGTCCATGTCCACCTTCTTTCTATGGGTGGGGTGGACAACCTGGAGGTGGTGGCGGTAGAACTTCAAATTTATGCCCATCGCCTATTGAACTGCTAGATCCTATGCCATGTTGGCCTACTTCCTACGGACCTCCATGATTGAATCTTCGCCTCTACCTTGGTGGTCCCTCGAACATCTTTTGGTCATCCGTGTGGTGGGGCAGACAGTCACATGCCATGTGACCCTGCCCGCCACACGAGTAGCACTGCCTACTCATCAGCTGTCATCCTCTATCCCGTGAGACCTGCACCACTATCATTGTATCCTGAGGTATCCCACCAGAATCCATGGTCTTCTTGGGCCCCTGCATCATCCGTCTATAGCTTGTTGCAGATGACTCTTCTACCTGACATCTGGCGGGGGCTCTCACCATCGGGACCTACTCAGCTAGAAAGCTCTCCACCAAAAGAGATCACTCTAGCACATGTGCCTATGTCGTAATGCTGAGCGATATCATTGACACTCTTATCTCCCATCATATACCCTTCTCAAAGTTTCAGGAATAGAAAAAAGGGTCACGTACATGTCGGTGGAGTAGCGGGTGTGATCAATGAACCTCTCCGAGTACTGGGCCACAATCATGATGCCTACAATAAGTGAAAAAACTCTTGTATATGCATTGAGCGTAAGGTTGCTGGGATGAACTCTTCCCTGAAAAGGCTCTCAAAGTCTACCCAGGTGAGGGTCACCTCATTGTGTATTTGAAGAATTAAGCTCCACCATCTCCCTGCTGCTCCATGTAAGAGACTGGCATCTAGGATCACAGTCAAATCATCTGGAATCTGAACTAAGAGAAAAATTCTAGCCACAGCCTCCATCTGGTCCTCAGCTGCCAGCAGATCCATCTCGCTTTGGAACCTCATATCACTCTTCTTTTGAAACCCATGCATATCTCTCGGTTGGTGTACACCCTCTTCTGGTGGGGCTAGTGGAATTTTCTTCCCAGTGGGTGGTGGGGCTACTGGTACACCACTCGAAGGTGCTAACACCGTAAAAGGTCCCTACACTGAGGCCTCATCGCTCGGTGAGCCATCATCATTTACTCTCTTAGGAATCCTGGATGGATGCCTATATGGTGGCATCCAGAAATAAATAAGGTGTGCCATGGTCAATAAGTTATACCGGGTGAGCTGACTCGAAGAGATCATAAGAAAAACTTTTCAAAACACACAAAATCAGTGTTTTCGTGTACTGAGTTGAAATCATAAGTCAGGGTCCTTGTGTATGGATATGTCAGCCACCGCACCAACACTAGATTCCCCTATCTGAAAACCACACTCATAACACTTAACACTATTTTCACACCGAAAGTATCATATTCCTAGTTCTTCAGTAGAACTGACTCCTATGAAACCACTTACTCATGACCCATCCCTCAGGGGCCATGCCATGACTATTCCAAGCCCTCCTTCCATAGGCCAAGGGCTAACGAATAGCACCCGAAAGACATATCCCTAAAATGAGAAAGCATTTCCTTTTTAACCTATACAGACACACGGACTAGAATGAAACAAGATGTAAACACTAAGTAACTGCAGTAATAAAAAGAGTGATGAAAGTGAAGGGGCCGAAATACAAGCCCAACTAGAAAGTACAAGTACAACTAAAATGTAAAAATACAACTAAAAAGTGGAAAACAGCTCCTGGATCATCCACCGATGATCCTAACTAAAGGGTAGGTACATCTCTCAATAAGTAGTCCTTGTGTCATGTCACACCAAATGGTCCACCTCTGAGTACCATCAATTCCTAGGTCCCTCAGCCTCAATCAATGTAGTCCATCATCTGTACAAGACACAACAAGGTATGGGTGTAGCCCATTCAAGGGTGACTATAATGATACACATTAGGGACCCTGACACCCCTTTAGGTCTCCTATAGTTCCATGAAGAAAAAACCACAAAGCAAGACTTCAACTCTACTTAGGTATATTCCCACACATATACCTATGTTATCAAGATATACTCAAATCATACATGAGGAAAGAATACCACAAGGTAACACCATGAAGGTAGAAATACCACAAAGGTAAAACCACTGAGATAGAAGTACCACATAGGTAACACCATGAAGACAACACCACAAATGTAGAAGTACCGCATAATTAACCCCACTAAGGCAAAACCACGAAGGTAGAACTACCACACAAGTAACACCACCAAGATAGAAGTACCACATAGGTTACACCACAAAGATAGAAGAGACTCAAATCACAATCTGGTATAACATAAGTACAGAAGTAAAAATGATTTGTCATAAGATAGATCATCTAATTCTGTTATGAAACACTACTACTGACCCACACAGGATCGATAGGTACTAACCCTCATTGTCCCACACAGGATCAGACCCACAAAGGATCGGTATGTGCTGACCCACATAGGATCGCTGAGAACTAACCTTGAAAGGATCTGATAGTATCTGACCAACACAGGATTGATAAATGGTGACCCACATAGGATCGATGTTCTCACATCACGTTACAGCCCGCCATAGGATTCCTCGCACCTGATGCACTCGAGTTTCATTGAATCTACCCCTTGATATATCGGTCATACCTTAACCACCACTAATCTCCACGAAGGAGTAACCCAAAGGACCACCATGTCACAAGGGTTCCAATACAATAGGCTGTGCATCAATTGGACACCCGATCTTTGAGTTATAAGCGTTTTAGTTCCGAGGGCCCCGTTGGGCCCGGGTCCGGTCCGACCCGGTTGGATCAACCTGACCCGACCTGAACTAGTCTAACCCGACCTGAACTAGTCTAACCCGACCTAGTCTGGGCCATCATGAACCAGTTTATGTCGACTTAACTTGGCTGGGCTAGGCAACGGTGGGCTTGGAACGCTGGGCAAAGGGCCATCCCAGCCCACAAGGGTGCGCGGCCTGGCCCGCAAGTGGCGGTCCGGTTGGAAAGGGGCGGTCCGACCCCCAAGGGGGTAGCCCATCCCTTAAGGGGGTAGCCCAACCTGTATGGGGGTAGCTTGGCCTACATGGGGTAGCATGACCCACAGGGGAGGCCCAGTCCCTATAGGGGAAACCCGAACCGCAAGGGGGAGGCCCGTCGGTCTGGCCCAAGGTGGGGTTTGTCCTAGCTTGCACGTGGGGTGAGACCCCTGGCCTACGCAAAATGTGGCACCACATGGGCACTGACTAGTTTCCATGTAACCAACTGGAGGTACGAGTTCTCCCTCCACCGCGGCTTCAGCCGCGACCCCTTTTTCTCACCGATGGTGGGGTGGTCACACCGCCCTTCCATTCTGCGGCCGGCTGAAGTGTCGGCGGCCTCCTCCAACTGTCATGACTGACGATCCGCAGTTGGTTCCTCTGGTGGCACGGGTGCACCTCCCTCCTTCCTCATGATAAGGCGTTGTGCTAGACACTATGGCTTTGGCCGCGACCCCTTTCTCACCAGCGGTGCGCGACAGTGCACCATACCTCCTCTGTAGTCGACCGGTGTCAGCCATTCCACTGACCCCTATAACTTAGTGTCACGTCCTCCTCTTACATTGCAAGAAGATTATCCGCCTCTATCATAGCTAGATGGTTCCACTGCAACGGAAGTCTCCCATGGATAATTCAAGGGTAGCAAAGTATCATCGGGTTCGGCCCGAGTTCGTTAGGTATGCACCCTCCGCGTTAGCTTGTAATCATGATGGAGGATTAAAGGATTCTATAAATCTTGAAATTAAAACCAAAAGTAAGACCTGCCTCAACAATGGTGGAGAAACTCTCGTGGTTGAGGAAGTCGTTCGGTGTTCTATGTTCCCCCCAACTAGACTCCAAAAACGTTGCTCAATCATCGATCTTCTGTTTGGGGTTTCGATGTCACTCATCACCGCTCACTAGAACTAGAACCGGCTTCATCCTCCAAGGGTTTGGCGTCTTTCCACTTTGTCAACACTTCATTTCTTGGTGAAGCAGTGCTGATTCCTCCCTCCAAGCTCTATATAAATAGGATAGATGGAGGGTGTCTAACACTAATGTGTTTTAATGGGGTCTCATTAATTAGGAACCTTCCTAATTCTTCAATGGTGTTGTTACTTACTATTGAAAGATCAAGCCATTTATTGTCTTAACACATCACCGGTCCCACGTTTCCTCTTGTCCATTAGAAGAAAAAGAAAGGAAACAAAATAACAAAGTTATTTTGTTTATTCTTTTAAAAAGTCCCAAATAACATAAATTTTCTCCAGTGCTACTGCGGTCGAAGTGAGGCCTCCATTAAGCGAAACCTAGTATTGTGGATTCAACGTTTCTCTTGTATTTTTAATCCTATAACCAGTTAAAAAGTTATAAAATTCCCCTCATTATTTTTTAGAATATACTATATAAATGTTTATAAATTCATTCAGGGCACACTGGTCCTCAGAATCATGTGCCGTCAATTTTCATAGACTCTTAATAATTTAATATAATTAAAAAATTATATAGAAAACATGGTTCTTTAAAATGATTTAAAATACCATTTGACTCATTGTATATAAAGGTAATAAGATGATATTTTTTATATCCTTTTCCTAATGTTGAATAATTAATTTACTATCTAAGAATATAAGGAAATATACTAACTTGATATATTTCTATTTTATAAGTACAATATAATCCTTTGGTTATGACTCAATAAATTCCAAATTAATTTCTTACTCCATTAAATGAATATCAGAAAATGAATTTTTTATTCACGATGCATTAAAATTAACTTTTTATAGATCATATGATCCATAAAACATTGAATATTTTTTCTGTCTATCTCTAACATTTTCCCAATACCAACATAGTTAGCACAAGTTATCCAATATAATACATTAATCTCAAAACCTCAACATTAACAACTCTGGTTCAATATTAATATTTTTCTATAAAATCATTTAAGTAAGAACAGTTATATATTGAACAAAACGTCATATAGTCTAGTGGTGGTCATATCACCCTTATCTCCATGTAGTTGTGGTTAAGTCCCCACATCCTTTCCGAATGTTATGGTTTTTTACCCAGCATATAGTTTGTTCATTTTCTGAAACTATATTAATATAATTCATATAATGTTACCAAAGCTTAATAACCCATAATTATCTCAAAAGTGATATAAAATTAACCTTAAAGGTTACAAATACCTTTAAACTTTTGTCCACAAAATGTAAAGACATTCTTCCATAAATAATTTTTCATATTATAAACCAATGGGTCGTATTTCCATTAATTTTTTTCAAAATATATTTAATCATCATAATATCCAATCATATAAAACTTCAAAATTGGTATTTATTTACTAAACTTATAATCAAACTTACACTTATCAACCAAAGAAACGTTATGTTTAACCAAGGTCATTCATGTTTGTAATCTATTAAAATCCATAATAATAGTTTTTAAAGAAAATTTGAATTGTCAAAAGAATATACCTTGGGAGTTTTAAACTACTTGAATAGGAAATTCCATTTTCGTGTACATAGTAATTCTCAAGTCAATCTCGATGTGCCTTTTTTAGAATTTTTACCACTAGGTGTATCTGTACCAGAACCTAATCCACCTATAGAATCTAGAAATAAATGATTTTCTTGGAAAAACAACATAATATCTACCATAAAAAAACTTTAGAGTGTTCTTATATACATATCATCAAATTTTATCATAGGATTATGATCTATAATCTGTGTTTTCATAAACCTATTTCCTAATGTTTCTAATAAACTTTCTCTAATATCAACTATAGTGACCCCAACCCCAATAGATCGAAGATGGTGACTACTTTATCATATTGGAATAAGATACAATGAATCACATCCTGAAGGACTGAATAGTTTATTAGTCATGGTAAACTAGATAAATACATGAGTATTTAATTATATTTAAATAAATAAATTACAACATATTTTTTTCAAGAATATCATTATTCCATCTAGCATATCCTTTCATATCATTCATAGTACACTTCCTTGATTCCTAAGAAAGGAAACAAATATTGGTGATCTAGGATTCTTAGTAAGAGTTACATAAAGAGAAAGATAACATGAGTAAATGAATAATAATTAATATAAAAAGGTAAATAACAGAACACAAATTCCATTTAATCAATAACTTGACTATATTAAATATATAAGGAGTAATAAAAATGGGAGGGTAAATATCTAAATACACATTACATTTAATCAATACCATGATAATAATGATTAGATAAAAAATACTCAATATATAATGGTAAATAACTAAACACACATGTCATTTAATCAATAACCTGACTATCATTTATAGATAAGGAATAACCAAAATAATTAGGTAAATATCTAAACACACAGTTGATTTGATAAATAACAGTAGTATCATTATTACATAATTTACAATAAATAGGGAAAGTTAAATAAATTAACACTCATTTCATTTAAATAACATGACTACCGGGAATTGGTATGTAATAATCAATATGGTAAGGTAAATATTTGAACACACATGCCATTAAAATAACATAAATATCATGAATAAATAAGGTATAATTAATATGGAGAGGTAAATAAATAAAAACATAAGTTATTTAATCAATAACATTACTATCATGATTATATAATGAACAATAAAAATGGAAAGGTTAACAAATGAACACACATACCATTTAAATAACTCTACTATCATGAATAGAGAAGGAATAATCAATATGTTGTGGTAAATAACATAAAACACATGCCATTTAATCAATAACTCAGATTGAAATGCATCCAGAGATAATATCATTGTGAGTATATGATGGATAATAAAAAAAGTAATTCTTAATTATTGTAATCTTTAATTATTGGGCGTCATGATCTTATGCATCATAATACCTCTACTGTTAAGACCTTACTCAAGATAGTTTAAAACTATGGGTGAAAAATCATCAAATTATAACATACTAATTCAACTCATGAGAATACAGATGCATCTAGGGGCTATATAATTTTGGGCCCTACCCATCACTACATTTCAAAATCATTCCCCATATATCAAATAATCGATTTAATTAATGAAAAATGTGACTTATCATTAAATATCTTCATTGAGTAAAAGATATTTATTTCTCAATATTTCCCTAGATAAGTAAATAACTTTTAATTTATAAAACCATATGTAGAAATTATATGCAGTTTAATAAATTAATATACCCATGATAAATTATATATATATGGGAAATTTAAATTCTAATCATCACATGAAAGAGAAAATTTCAAGTCAAAGATAAAGACTACAAAAATTAATCAAGAAAGTGAAGGTCAATAGTTTCAATGTTCAAAATGACTATAAACCATCCATAAAAATAATTATTATGGTGTCAATACAACATATTACTATAGAAGTATAAGTAAAATATTTTGTTGTTTTCATTGATGAATAGAAATACCATTAAATCTTCATTAAAAACATTCTTGAAGAAAATATCTTTTTTTACATTCAAAATATTTTTAAAATATAAAGTTTTAAAAATATTTTGAAAATAATTTTATATAAAAATATTTTTTGAAACTCATAAAAGAATATTTAAATCATTTATTTTTTATGATAGTGGGATATTTTATACATAACATATATATTAAAATAAGTATTCCTTCCAAATTTTCAGTAAAATCCAAATGGGTATTATTTAGAAAAATACATGAAGATTCCTTTCAAGAAAAATAAAATACTCTAAAATTTATAAAAATGTCTTTAATTAATAATTTAGATAATGATATAAATCTTTTTTAAAATATTTTCATAAAAACATTTTTTTTTTTGAAGAAAAAGGATTTTCGACTAAAGAGATAAATGAATTCAAATTTTGTTAGAAAACCTATAAGAAGTTTTAAGTAAAAATAATTGTATAAATTGGTACTATTAAAATAAATCTTAATCAATAATTATACGATAAGAAACTAAAATGATATTATTATCCAATGATAAAATAATTTCCTTCAATATAAATTCATGCGTAAACAATCCCGACTAAATTGAGATTGTGAAATAAACCCTCACAAATATCATAATGTTAAAGTGAGAATTAATATTTGAATCAATTATGTGTAAAAAATTTAAATCAACATACAACACATGGAAATAACAAAATATAAACAAAATTCATTACATGCATATTCTTATAATATCAAATACAAAAAAGAAGTAATATAAGAAAATAAAATGAAAATTTCTTATGAAATTCATTACCACTTGGTAACTTTTACATCAAATACCCTTGGATTAAACAATTAAAATTTAAACTTAAAATACCATTAATTATTAATTATTCAATATATTACTTTTCAATGGGTCAGTATATAAACTATACAAAATTAATTAGGTACATAAGATTTCAATATTCCTCAATTAAAGGAAATTGAGGTGAAGTGATTTACCTCATGCTTCCTTTTGGTTGAACGTGATTTAACCTCCTATTTGATGATTTAAATTTTTTTATTAATTTATATTAGAACCACATTTATAATATCATATATCATCCCCTTATAACATTTTGTGTCTTGATTTTTAATAATATTTCATTATTTTCATTATTTAGGGTGTTAATTGCCATGTTTTATTATGTGTGTTTTATTAGGAATGTATTGATTCCTATTTATATTATATAGTTCAATAATATACATAAAGGTATTAATATTATAAATATAATTTTTTCCATAATATTCATTTTTATAATCACTATTGGAATTTGAACATGGGGAATGGATCACATCACACTGTGGAGACGGTCGGTCATACGTATGTATGAGCAACATTATCATTTCCATAATAGATTAAAGTTTAAGGAATTGTGTGATGTATTAATTTTTTAGAGTCAATATAATGTCATATATATGAAATATATTCAATATATTTTTCCTTATTACCTTCCTTATAAAGTAGAAGTGAAAAATGAATCACATCGCTTCGTGCGGTGGTAGTTCACCATATGCATGAGCGATGTTATCGTATTTTAAATGGAATGGAAATTAAGATGGTATAAATGATATTATAATTAAAAAATTATAATAATATCATAAATATAATATAAATATATTAAATCTATCATTATATTCATCCTTAAAATGTGGTTATGTAAAAATAATTACATCGGCTCACAAGGCGGGAGTCCACCGTACACTCGAACGATAGTTTCATTTCCTATTTTATGGAAGTGTAGATGGATATAGATCATGAAATTAACTTAATAAACTATTATTATATGTAATATTATGATTTTATTATATAATAATACATTAATAATATTTTAAGGAGGATGAATAATAAGTAATATAAAAAGTCTTGTTTAAGAACGATGCCTATTTTTCAGACAACTTCTTTAGGTTTTCACCAAATGAATTCATGGTTTGGATTTATGATCAAACCAAGGGATATAGAATATTGAGAGGGGATTAATTAATTGATTTTGTTTGTTCTTGGATAAACCCTATTTATTTGTAATTATGAAAATATGAGGAGAGAGGGTGTCCTTTTATAAGTGAAGGAGAGGACACATAAGAAATATTTAAAACAAATCAACTACACCCACATTTTTATCATGAAAATGCCAATAAAAATTTATCATTATCTAACCTTTGAGGTTATAAGGTTTAAATATATCCATAAAATTATTTTTGGACAAGTTGTAGACCATTTTATAACCCTTATATTATTAGTTTAACCCCTATTAATCCCATTTTCATCTTAAACATGGTAATTAATTTTTTTTAGTTTGAAAAATCATTAGGGTAAAAAATTAATCTGGACATATTAGATAATATAAATTATCCAAAATAAAAATATTTAATCAATTATTTAAAATTTAATTCACATAATTATAAGAATCCAATTTAAAATTATACATGTAGGCGGGATGAAAATGTGGGTTTCCAAAGAGAAAATTCTCAAAAGTATATAAGGTTTTAATTCCAAAATTCAATATGAAATTGATTAAAATGAAATAGATTAGTTAAATTATAATATAATTGAACTAACTTTATTAAAAACAATTGAACGTATAATTTAACTATGTAGATAATTTAATCAAAACGGCAGTTTTCAATAAAATTTTGTATTTTCACTATTCATAGAAATGTCAAACATTTTAGGAAAATCAAAAATATTAAAACTAAGACAATTTTGATATGATTATTTTAAAAATTAAATTCTATTTATAAAATAAATTTTCTAAAAGTGGAATAAATTAATTTTAAATTTTGTTAGAAAATCATGAGTAAACCTTCTTCTAGAAAATTCACCTTTTCATAAAACACTTTCTTTTTCATTAAAATGATTCTTAATTTATTTAAAATTAGTATATAACCATGATTTTCAAAAATTTAGTTAGTTCTATTCATACCAACCAATTTAATTGATACGTTATAATGGTATACTATATTATGATTCATTTAGGATAGGGGTTTTATGTTCCTTAAGCCATCGAAAAGATTTAATTTATTTAAAAAAAATATCAAAAAATATTAAGGTGTTACATTCTCATCTAATATTGGTTTTTTGTGTCATATATTTTATCAAAACACGTTTTATTCTTTTAAAATCTTGTTTTTTTAAAATGAATTAATTTCTTTATGAAAAATGTCATAGTATGTGTTCAATACAAAGGTTGTCTCGATGCCTTGTTGTAAAATTAAGAAATGATTGTGAGAGAACTCCATTGCTTTGTGTAAACGTAATATAATTTTTACCATGTTTTAGTTGATATTAGCTCATATCACCCTTTTTCAATTCACTTCATGAGGATTCTTTAATCACAAATATTCTCAGTGGGATCTTTAATCCCCACTTGTATCAGTTGGAAACATGAAAATCAATACATGAGATTCTCTTCACACTTTATCTACCATCAACTCAAGATACCCTTAATTTGGAAGAGTTATAGACTCCTCTAACATTTATTATCACATACAAAAGAAACTAGTCTCTCCCACTTTGCAATAAAATCTCCTAAATAAGAGCCTCCCCCAGTTTGTAAGAATATATCTTATTGAACTCTCCCACTTTTTCCAAAAAAGGCATAGGAATGAAAGAGAGAAATAAACCAAAGAAACTTTTAAGGATTGTGGGAAATAATTAACTCCCATAAACAATTTTATGTTTTATAATTCATTCGTTGAAAGATGTTTTTTCAAGATATATGTGAATTTATCTTTAGTTGAAACATATTCCAATGAAATGTCAAAATCTTCCAACTTCTCCTTAACTAATTGGTACTTGATACCAAAATTCGCCTACCATGAATGTTGATTTGGATTCATTGACATATTGATTTTACTTTAATTATCACACTGAATCACCAATGGGTATGCAACATTGACCCTCATGTATTATAGTTGAGACTTCATCAGCAACATTAGAGTTTTATCTTATGATGTTGTAATATAATTATATTCTCTTAAACTAGGTGTGATATAATTCTACTTTTTAGAGTACCATGTTTCTTCCACCAATAAAGAAATCACCTCTAGATTTTTTACTTTATATCTATAGCATCTCTTCCACAATCTTCATTGGTATATTTATAATATAATAATGATGTGTTCTGTCATACCTTAGGCCATAATCTAGAGTACCTTTAATGTAGCATAATTTTTACTTTCCTATCATAAGATATGACTCCTTAAAGTTTCTTTGTAATTGTGCAAAAAAATGAAACATTAAATAAAATGTCTAATCTTGACATCATAAAATAGATTAGGCCTATAATGATCCTTATTAAGAATATTTTATTCACAAAAATAATTCTAAATTGGATAAATATTTAAATATATTGTGATTTACTCTACATAAAAAAAATAAAATTAATATGAGTAAAATCATAAAAAAAATTCATAAATTAATCATCTTTATTGGTAAACATCAAGATCGTTAGTTTACATACATCTAATTTTACCAACTCAAGTGTCTCTTCATCTGGATTTCTTCTAACTTGTGACACATTTTCACCATTTCTCACATATGATGTGTAATATATGTGTTGAATCTCTCATGTTGTGTCATTTTTTTATTTCTCATATATATATTCTTGAAATGATTAGATATATTATTTTTCCCCTATTCATAATATCATATATATCAATGTTGGTTTACCTCCATCATTCCAATGAAACAAGAAATTATATCTTCATAAATCTATGAAAATTTTTCACTTATTCAGTTAATATTGATCAAAATGGGGCAATATTTTAATATTTCAATAAAAAAACTCATTCATTAAAAATATCTCATCATTCTTATTATTATAAAGTTTAGAAAAACTAAACATATTTCAACATGAACCATCAAAAAATAAATAATGATTGGATTTCTTCAAACCAATGATGATGTATCCATCTCTTTACACATGTATTGATCTATAATTTTTGAAAATAACAATTACTTTGCCATACCATTGAATATATTTTATATGATTTTTTGTTTTAGATCATGTATGGAAAGAAATCAAAAGGATCCATATATTATCCCTTTTGAAACCATATAATCCACCTCAACCATCATAGCATGCTCTTAATTTTTACTCTTTTTAAAATATTTTAGAAATTTATTTTTAATTCAACTACTATTATAGAATAATTAGGAATTTTTTGGCAGTATATATAGGTTTATCACATCTCCTGCAAGTCCCCTCAAGATAATCAAACTTATTTTTCAATTTTACCATCTCTTTGAGATGTTGTCTTTCTAGGTATTTTGGAATTTCGTATTTAATATTGCAATATTCGATACCTATCTTAGATTAAGAGAGTGAGAAATTATGCTAGTACACATATTCTTTGTGTCCATAAAAATTGTAGAACTAACATTTAATTCAAAGAAAATTATCCATATATTTTAAAATTCTTTAGAAAAATCCTCTCATTGAGTTACCTTTATATTTTATATCTACAATTGTTTTCTAATATTCTCACGATGAAGGGAATTTTATTTCACCTTAACCATTACCTTGGACTTAGACCCATTTTATTAATTATCTACACCTCTTTATCATTTTAATTTCTAGCACCATCATCAATCATAGCAATGGGCAGGTTCTCTATTTTATATGATAAAATCAACATATTATTTTCTTTATCATTATTGTCATCATATATCATAAAAAATTTAGTGTTTAATAAAATCCTAGAATCCTAGAATAATATTGGGGTTATCTAGTATCATTTGAAACTTTATTCATTATATTGGATCTTTATTTAACCTTATTCACTAAATTTTTAAACTCTGTTGTTTTGGGTTTCCTCAATAAGATTTCATCTCTTCCTTTAATAATTTCAATTAGGTGTCCCAATTTTATTTCAAACTCGATATCCATCAACATAATGTATTTATCTTTTGAATCACAAAGGGGTATATTTAATGAATTATTTTCTATTTTCAATACTTTCTTTTCTATTTCAAGTCATTTATTATATTTCAACAACACCATGAGTTTTATTATAAGTTTAAACTCTTTTGTTAAATATTCATCACTTATTTCTTTTTCATTTATTCCTTCTTATTCTTATATACTCAAGGTATCATTGAGGTATTTTTATTTTTCTATAAATTAAATTTTCCCTTTATCCTTTAAGTTTCCCTGTTTATGTTCACTTTCCTCATCACAATATGCGGCATGATTCTATCAAAAAATATTTTTCTTATTTTTTATATTTTATTATCTATTTACATTAAAGAATATTCTTCCAACACAACTATTTTCCTTCTTTATCATCCTATATAATAATTTAGGTTGATCAACCTTCATTTATTCTTCATATTTCTTAGGGAAATAATCTGAAAAGTAACTATTCTTTAAAATATTAAATAAATTAAAACACGGTTTTCCTCTATATTTATATCCTCGTAATTACATGAATTATAAGATAAGAGATATAAATTCATCAAAGTCCATACCATCATCATCAAAATAATCTTCTTCCTCGGGAGACTTATTTAACTAAACATGTTTTAAACCTTTTGAAAAAATTAATGTAGCCTCCTTAGCTATCTTTCATTTTCTCCTTAACGTTATACCTCTTCTTATCTCATATTTTATTAAGACACTTTTGATTTTTTTTATATTCTACTCACCCAAGACTTTATTATCAAAAGCTAAAAAATATTCATTTAATTTATTAGGGTGGATCCTTATTAGATTCTTTATAATAGTAAAATATTCAATGGTTTGATCATAACTTCAAATAATGATTAATATTTCTTATATAGAGTTAATAATTCATCCACCCAATCATCTTCTCCTATTTAGATATATTCAAATTGAACTCGAAATTTTTTTGATCATGAATCCTTCACTTTATTGTCACTCATAGATATCATAGAGTTTTCTCTAGATTCCTTTTTTTTCATCATTCCAATAAATCATGAAAACTAATTAATTGAAATTGATGAGTAATACATTTCATGCCCTCCCATAATATTTTATATTCCTATTATAACACCACATGACCCACTCATAGATATGGGGTTTGGAAAATAATATTTACATACTAGCTATGATAACAACTGAAGTAACCAAAAATAAATCATCCATTCTTAAAAAATTAGTAACTAACATTTATTCACTTTCATATACAAGGAATTTTAGGTTTATAGTTTTAGTTAATTATTAAGAACCATGTTACATAATAAAACTCCATGCCTTTCTCATCAAATTATAATTTCTTCCATCATAATAAATATTTCTTATTTTATATAAACAATATTCCAAATCAACCATAAAATTATCCACACATGATACCCTTGCTAACATATCATATGTAATAACCTAAAAAAATTTAAATGTAATAATGGTGGTTTCTAACACTCAATAATGTTAAACATGGTTATTAAGAATCCAAGATCTCAAGAGAGAATAAGATTATCATTTGGGTATGGAAACATAATCAAATTTCTTGAATATAACATAAGAGATCCATTCCAAAAAAACATAATGTAGATACATTTAAAATTACTATCTCAATAATTTCTTGGTATACTATCCTAATCACAAATTATTGAAAAATAATTAATATTAATTGGGAAAACATGAGAACTCGTGAAATAAAATAAATTAGAAATAAATTTTCACCTTTAGAATATCATAAAATTTCCTACAATTATGAATCCATTTTTTATCTAAATATTTCCATTTATAATCATAGAATACATATATACCCATGTATCAATCTTAGGAAATTACTTTTAAAATCAACCTTATAAGAACCCTTACAAAATTATTAATTGGATGGTTAATTCCAATATGTATCCTTTCAAGAAAATATTATTTCCCAACACATTGGAGGCCTATATCCAAACCATATGTAAATATATAAAATTTCAAATAACTATAACATTAATAAAACACATAAAATATTTAACTTTAATCATAATACCCACAAAAATAACCATTAAACCCCTAGAAAATAAACAGGTTTAGGGAAAATTTCCTCAATCATAATCACATTCAATCTAGAGAAAAAAGTGGGGTGATATTATTAGAACATATCCCCATTTAATCATATGAATGAAGAGAAAATATATATATGAAAAATAATTTTATTAAATAATTAGAAATATTATTTTAAAATAAGAAGAAATATCATTTTCTTATTCTTACATTTAAAACTAAATATTTATAAAAAAATAGGAAAATTATTTTCACTAAAAACTGATGGATACTTTCACAGAATGAAAGTGGAAAATTCTCATCGTGGTGAAAAAATTCATTCATGATATATATGTTAGAGAATATTCTCTTCAAACTTTTGTAAAGAAAGTAAAAGGTGAGTAGTATAGAGAAAATTTGAAAAGATTATTTTTATTTATTTGTAAATAAATTAAAATTTAATAAAAATGACCTATATCATAAATTTATTTATAAATAAAAACAAAGATATATATAAAATATTCATGGAATACAAAGAGTTTACAACATTTATAAAAAGGATTTAAAGAAAAGTACCTTTTGATAATTAAAATAAAAAACCCATTGAAAGAAATAACTTGAAAAATAACATAAAATACCATGAGTATAAAGTGATTGATTAGATTATATAACAAATAGGAAATATATAAACTATATAAATTAATATTAGTTCATAAATGAAAACATGTCTTGATGGAATAATTTTGGGATGAGAAACCATTACAACTTTTGTAATGCTTAAATAAAAAAAACATTGAATAAAATTAATATTATTTTATAAAAACAATAATTTCCAGGAAAAAAATGTTTTAAATTAAATTCATGGGGAAATAAGTACGCCATATTAAAAAAAACATAGTTCTCAACATGAAACATGTCTCTAGAAATTACAAATTGAGACCAGATTCTTTATGAAGATCATAATATTTGAAATAGAAATCCATCAATGAAATGATTATGTGCAAAAAATATAAATCCACATAAATTTTGAAAATAAAACATAAAAAATCAGATTTCATAACACTCATAATCTCAGAATTACATAGTCAATGGAGAAGTGATATAACCCAATAAATGTAAATTGAGTTAATAATCCACTTACATCATATTTCTACTTGGATGGATTCATTCTAAGATAATTTATTAGAAATTTATATTTTCCATACATATTATATCAGAACCATATTATTATTTATCTTACTATATTCCATTGACTTATAATTTATTATTACTTGTTTATTAATAATTGTTTTTTAAAAATAATATCGTTGTGTTAAGTGTTTATTTTTCTTTAAATGTTCTAATTTTATGGTTCTTGTTTTTGAACCTTGGTCATGGTTTCGTATCTTATAATATTTTAATCATAGAATAAATATCATATTTATCCATTAAATATATTTTTATAACTATCCATGTAATGTGGATATAAAAAATTAAATACATCATTCATGGAGGTGGAAGTTCATACATACACACTCACTACAATTACATTTTTCAAATAAAAAGTAAATGAAGGATAGTAGATGAAGATTTATCATTAAAGAATCATAATTATTTCATTTTTATCAAATCAAATAATTAAATTTGTATTTATAACCACCCATGTGATTCGATGATGAAAAGTGAAATATTTATTTCCTGGAATTGGTAGTTTGTACATATGCATGAGTGATGTTTCGATTTTTAAATAGATTGAACAAAGGAAGTTGATGTTTGTTGAATAAATGTAATAATGTTTCACTAAAATAATTATACATATGTTATTATGTTAATAATTTTATATAAAATTTAGAATATTTTTAAGATGAAAGACACTTTAGTAAAATATATTAAGAAGATCACTTCTTCTTTCAATATATTTATTTCAATTGACCATTGGAGGAGTGGTTATGGCCACACTAGGGTCTTGGAAATGTTGAATGGAAGGTGTGTAGATGTATTTGGGAATAAATTTTATAGAAAATTTAAATCATATGTTTATTTGGAATAGATATATTGAGTTCATTTTATGGGAAAATATTTATTTCATTTTCACAAATATTCAATCTTTAAGGGTCAAGAATATACTAATAAAAATTAAAGTGGGTCACAAATGAAACATGGATTAAATTTTAAATTATTTTCCATCCCAATTGTCCTCTTATAAATTTTTTTTACCTTTTTTAAATAAATTAATAAAATATTTTTTTAACATTAAATATCATTAAATATGTTTTCAGGACTATTCACAAAATTTAACTTCATAAAACATCAAGATAAAAAATTATTTTGAATATAAACACTTACATTAAAACTTATCAATAATAATTATCTATAATTTCATATAACATCATAATTCATCAAAATCTTATCACTTTTAATATTTTTAAAATCATTTACATGATTTTTTCTACAATTTTAAAAATAATTATGTCGATGTAGTGTAATAATTTTTGGTAATTATACTATCATTTAAAATTAATAATAAATTATCAATAAAAATTTAATTCTATAATATAAAAGAAATGTAATTATCTAAGAAAGTGGATCCAAAAAAGACAAAATTTCAATGATATGATAGGTTACAGTCTAAATAAACTCATATAATCAAATTTTGGCATATTTTACTGGTATTTGTTTGTGTTATCTTTTAGTTTAACACCTCATTAACTCTTTTAACCCTTACTATAGTGATTGGTTCTCACTATAATAACTTTTTTTGATGAAAAAAATTAAGTGGAAATTATTATATATTTTTAATATTATGATTAAAAATATGTAATAAAATTTATAATATTCAATCTCAATAGGTAGTAAAATTTACTTTTAATATAATTATGAAAAATGTAGTGAAATACGTTTTAAAGCAATTCCCCTTTAATCATAAAAACATTTACTAAAAAATCAAGTATATAATTAATCATAATGAATTCTACTCATTTATAAATAAAAAAGTGGAGTTTTATGTGACTTTAAAACCAAATAAAAACCATATATAACTTTTTAAATACTTAATTAAGGAAATAAATATTAAAAATAGTTCATTCATCAGAAGAAAACATTACTTGCGATTTAAAATGTCATACATGGGTTTCTGAATTCAACATAGTATTTTAAAATGTTAAATTTTAATCCATAAACATGTATTTGTTTTTGCAAAAATATTTTATAAACTTCAATGAAATTATTATATCATGATGATGTAATAATAGTGATAGTATTTATAAAAAATGATATTTTCACTATTCACCAAAATATAAACTATTTCAAAAAAATACCAAAAATTAAATATTTTCTAATTTTGCAACACTAAATTATAAAATTATGTTAATTTAAGAAAATTTAAATTATAAAATTATATTTTAAGTGACAATCAAAAATTTAAAGAAATATCACTTTTATAAAAAATGACTCTTTCAAACTTTAAGTTCTTGTAACCTAATTTCATATCATTTACCAATGATTTTAAAATTATTGTTTCCATATTTTATATTCATAATATATAGATATTTATATTGAATTTTAATAAATTATTATCTCCCTTGTATTTATGTGGTATGTATCACATGTTATTCTACAAAAATATTTACTTAAATTAAAACATACTAAATTTTCAAGGGATCACATTCTCTCATCCTTAAAAGAATTATGCCCTTTCAATTTTAATGTTTCTCAACAAAAATAATATTTCTTATAATAGTAATATTCTAAAATGAATATTTTTTATGCTTAGTAATTTCTTAGTTACTTAAATATTTTCAAAATCATACTTTTGAATTTGTTTCCACAACCATACCTTTAAAGTTGATTGATAAGACTTGATAGATAAATCTATATTTTTATGACGACTACATTCACCATCAAGATATGTAATATAAGAAAATATAATTACTTGATTTCATTAATTTTTCATTGGAACAATATCATCCGTTGTTTGTATGTTTCGATCATTTTACACCTCTATTTCATCTCATATTATAATTGATATATAACTAAGAGGAATTTTTATTACCTGAGTCACTAAAATTAACATTTAATGACTATAAGATCTAAAAAAGGATGAAAATTTATTCATCTTGTTACTAAAAAATCACTAAAAACAAAATAGTTTATCATAAAAATATACCCAATTTAATATGAATAAACATACATAAAAATAAATGATACATTAATCCTACAACTCTATAATAATAACACCAAATTCCAACCTAAGTCATTCTATAAATAATTAACCTTAAAATTCTTCAAATTAGTATTATAAAAACTCAAAACCAAAATATTAAATAGATTTTATTACATATTCTTACAAAATCAACAAAACATTTGTCACCAAATAAAATTAGTCACTCATAAAGTCAAAAAAAAGAAATATATATTCCCTATTCAAATATTCATCAAATTTTTCTGATCATTTCCGAAAATAGCTTTAATCACCAAAACAAAATCATATATTCTTCTAAAAACCAACTCAATATTTATTCCTCAAATAATATCAACCATTTTGACATAAAATACCATATTTTCCATTCACCTTAATTCTATAATTTTCACAAAATATGATATCCCTTTATCCTAATTAACCATAATTTCATCAACATCAAGTAATTTTTTAACCATAATGTTATTTATTTTTTAAAATTATTTCACCAAAACATAATATAATTTCTCCACAAATAACTATCACATTAAATCAGATGTTATACCTAAGGGTTACATATACTTCAATCATCTATTTAAACTTAATAAACAACTTTAAAAACGTTATTAGTCATCAAAAAACCCCATCGCATAAAACATAAAAATTTTATTTATACCTTAAATATTATGATCAACCTTGGAATAATAAACCATGATGGTATAAAAACTCTTTAAATATAATCATATAATAACATCATACCCACTATAATTATCTAAACATTTTTTCTAATACCAACTATAACGCTCTGTATCCACACTCTTGGATCTGGAGCTAAAAACATATTCATTATATACTAGCATTTGTACCAACTAAAGTGACCAAAAATTAACCATTCATAATTGAAAAATAAATATCCAATATTGAGTCACATACATACTCATTAATTATTTGGGTTAGAGTTTTATGGAATTATTAAAAAAAAATTATGTAATAAAACTCATGCATTTCTCATCTAGTGGAATTATTTCAATAATTCCAATAATTTATTATTATATATAAAGTCTTCAAAATATCCCATAAATTATCAACACATGATACCCTTATAAGAATATATTTTTTAAAAACCCATATAAATGGAAAGATATGAAGGGTGATCTCAAATGATCAATAAGGCTAAACATAAACATTAAAATTTTAAGAACATAATAGGGCATAGGATGATCATAATGGTATGAAAATATTATCAATGTGAGTGGAACACAATATATCCATACCAAAAAAACATAGTTTAGATATGTTTCAACTTCTAATATTAATAATTCTATAGAACAACCTCTTTTTTAATCATAAAATAATAATAATAAAGATTACATGGGTAAACATGACAACTCTTGGAAGAAAAGGCTTATCTTTATTAGAAAAATTTTCTACTTTATAAGATCGTAAACATTACTTCAATAATAAAACAATTTTATTATGAAAATATTTCCATTGTGAATTATATAAATCGTAGAAAAAACATAGAGTTATCTTGGGACATTATCCTTGGAATCACCATTATAAGAACCCTTACAAATTAATACCTCCAAGGTTAATTCGAAAATATCTCATATTGATAACATATTATTACCCAATAAATTATTGGACTATATTAGACCCATCTATAATATTATAAAATTTACAAGAAATATAATGTTAATGAAAACACATAGGAGCTTTAAATTTTTATATAAAACTCATAAAAATAATCATTATTCTATTATAGCTTCATTAACTCATGGAAAAGAAACAGGTTTCATGATAATTTCCTCAAACATAGTCATATTATATCTAGAGGAATAATATGTATGGTATCATTACAAACTATCCCCAATGAATCATAATAATAATTAAAGTACTTTGAGATATATTAAATATAATTTTATAAAATCTATAACACCCCTTGATTTTGAAAATAAATATTGAATGCATTTTATAATCTAGCCATTAAACACAACTTTTTCTCTGTTGTGTTTGGAATTTTGAATAACAGTCATCTAGAGTTGTGACCAGTAAGTCATTTAGAGTTTGATGGGAAAAATTTGATTTTTTGGTGAATAGTAACACACCCTTATGAATAGTAATATGAATAGTAATATGACCCATATGAATAGTAAATAATTATTTTATTTTATTTTCTTTATGCAATAAGATAATGAGATCTTAATTAATTTTTCAATGTGAAATAAAACTAATTGCACCTTAAAATTGTTATTTTTTGAATCATCTATGACTTTATTTAAAAATTAAATTAATAATATTTAGAAAATTAATTTTGAAAAATTGAGTTCATTTGTGAATTCTATATGTCGAAAAACAGTAGGGGTAAAGTTTTGGGATTTTCCTGAAATTCTAGAATTTTTGATGAATAGTGAAATATGAGATAATATCATATATAAAAATTATCTGTTAAATACACTATTCATAACATCAAAAGTGATGAAAGGCCACTTCGTTAGATCTCACATGCACTTATTACTATTATGGGTCACATGAAACAATACCATTGGTTGTCTTGAGGGAAATAATAAAATAATGAATTAAATATTCAAAAATTACCCCTCTCCTCCACTATAAAACCCCTCACCACTCCCTCTTCTCTTCACTCCTCTAAGACTTGAATCTCCCCAATGTTCTGCAATTATATCCTTCCCTAGTCACTCCCCATGACTGGGAAGCTCTTTATCTTTCCAAAATACCTAAATACCTTCCCTTAAGGAGGTTCTCGAATAAGTTATTTCAAGAGGTAAAGCACCTTTCTTTTTCTTTGAGCTTCATTTGATTTTATCATCTTTTCTTATCCTCTCCTCACCTCCTCTGAACAAATAACCATGATAAATCCTTTATCATCCATATACTGGATTTATATCATGTTAATTGAAGAACCATCATCAACATTCTTACTCCCTCCATTTTGTTTTTATAAATGAAATCAACGTCCATGAGGTTCCAATTTATAACCTTTGTGGACGACGAAGCTTCGTTCTTCAATATTTACTTAATTACTGGTCATGAAACCATATTTATGGTTGAACCAGAATATAATATATTAATTACAACCTAATTAATATTCAAGAGCTAGTATATGTACATATTATAAATTTATGTGACAAATCTAGTTCATAATAATCCAAATACCGCCAAATAATCAAAGTGATTGTCATCTAATGATTCATCCTCATTACATGTAACCAAATGGTATAAATGTACATTATAAATTTTATATGTTCATAAATAAAATGTAATTTCAATTCTGTAGATGTAAAACCAATCCACATGAACTTCATTACTTAAAAACAATTGAACCGATTATGAAAATCAAGAAAACACTCTGGAATGACGGAATTCAATATAATAAATTATAAATAATAACATAATTGAACTAAACATAATTATGATAAACTAAATACATGTCTATTAGGTTTTTTAATAAGTTATTTATATGTATAATTTCATATTCCAGGACCTTATGTTCAAGAGGGGAACACATTCGGATTTAAGGTAAGGGTTTTTCCACCCAAACATCCATTTCCATTCGGGTTATTTTCATTGTCTGGATCACCTCAATGAAATTCTTATGTATTATTATATACTCATAATAAATTCTTTGTGAGTGTATATATATTTACACAAACCATAATTTTTCTATATATTAGGGTTAGTTACATTCTTTATTAGTATCATTCAAATTGTTTCTGAAATACAAGCCCGATTCAAGGGAATATCTCAATTTCTTACCTATTTTCAACGGAAATCTCTAATTTATTTTTGGAAATCATTATATCTATAAAATAACTCATTTTTTATGAATATAATATCTTACTTCACTTCTGGTTTTATACAAATATTTTTCCAAATTAACTCTTCTTTTCAAAGTAAAAGAGTATTTATTTCAAGAATTACTTGAATATTTTATAAGAGTATCTTCCTCTATTTTAAAACACTTATTGATTCTTATGTAGTATTGGGATTAATATTCCGTAGTATAATCTAACATATTCAATTTAATTATTTATGATTATATTTTCTATTTATGTGCTATCTTTAAACCATTCATCTGTTTACATCGAATGGTTAGTGTTTTGGCTTAATGTTTGGGGAAAGATATTTATAATTAATATATTAATGTGTATGTTTTTTATGTTTATCCCCATTAATATGAGGAATGCATTGGACATAGTAAATTTCAGGTGGGGCCCACTATATCCCTTCGGTGCATCAGTAGGTCTCATGAGACAAACTACGGTCTTGGCACAATGCCTTGAAAAAATGATTAATTATGGTCTTGGCACAAGGCCTTGATGGTATTGATATATTGTCCCGCATTATGAATTCCCTTATTATGAATGTGGTATTGATGGTTCAGGTGGTTAATATACTAGTTGAATTCCCATGATTATGTTATGTTATAGTAATATTTACTCAGCTCATATTTCTACCATATTATGTTCAAGTTTATTTCTAAAGGCACGTGTTTTCAATTATTCACCATGTCTAATGTTTATGTTGTATTGCTTACCCTTAATGAGAATTTGAGCTCACCCCTTTATTATATTTCATTTACACAGGGAAAGAATAATTCCATTATGAATGACATGAAAAAATAACCTAGGATTTATGGAAGTTGTCTAAGGAGTTTCTATGTTGTTTTTTATTTCAAGTTGTAATGATGAACATATGTATGTATCTTGTGTTCAATAATACTAAACTAATCTGTCTTTTGGGACGCTTATTCCTTTTTTGTATTCTAATGTAACCAATAAGGCACCATCTCTGGATAACTGGGGTCGATTCCTAACAGTTGGTATCAAAGGAAGTTTAGTAGAATACTTGGAAACTAGATTTAGAAAATGTAGAATTAGGGAAGAGACCCTAAGTTAGTCATTGAGGATATACATACAATAACATCCTAGTATTTTGGTGAGGAATATATTATGTGGATCTTTCAAGGAATACATCCATGTCTGGATACGAGTAGGTAGAGGTTGCTCTGGCACAGATGTATCTAGGGGTAAAACCCGAAAACACCACTTTGAGCTTAACTCGAATGGGAACTGGTGCACAATAACGGGGTTTGCTGAACTCTTGATTACGACACTCCCGGGGGATATTCTTAGGATAATTCACATTTTCTTTACAAGCCATTAAGTAGGATTGAAATGTAAAATTTTCCTCAAAGAAACCATTTTTGAATATGGGATTAGCCATGTGTAGTATCTCAATTTTTTATATGTATTTTATTGAGTTAATATTATACATTATGATTCATAACCTAATCTAGTGTATGCCATTATATAGAGATGGAACGAAGTGAAAGGAATGGAAACCGCATGAATGCACGTGTTCCCTATAGTGATTTCCCTCCGATACAAGATAATGATGTTGGATCTGGTGTTGAGTAACTCATAACTATATTGGGACAAATTACTCAGGTTATGAATAAAAAATTTACTCGAATGGAGCATCCAAATCCACCACGTGGAGGAGCTATGTTAGATCTCATTATGCTACAATAGCCTCCATCATTCAGTGGGACTACAAACCCTTTTGTAGCAGAGCGTTGGATATATTCCCTTGAGAAGATATTTCTCGCTTTGGGATGTAACGAAAGAGAGAAGGTTGTCATGGTTGTTTATCGTCTAATGGGTGATGCAGATCAGTGGTGGTCCTTAGACCAAAATACAAATGATGATGAAGAAATAGAAGAGAGGGACTGGAGGGATTTTAAGGAAATATTTTTATAAAAGTATTTTCCTCATGAACAACGATAAGATATGGAGAGGAAATTATTGAATCTGAGGCAGAAGGAGGATGAAAATGATTCAAAGTATGAAGCCAACTTTACAAGGATGTCAAGACATGCTGTAGACTACATACGTAATCGAAGGAGAAATATTGATCTATTCTTTGATGGTTTAAAACCATTACCCAAAGGGATCTTGTCTCCCAATGATTTGAATCATATGAAGATATAGTCTGAAGTGCTATCAAGATAGAAAATTAATTCTCTATGTCTTATGACATTAAAGGGAAGCAAGAGAAGAAGAGGGCATCTGAAACACGGGGAAAGGAAATAAGGAAATAGGGAATAAGGGAAGAGTTGAATTTCCATTATGGAGTAATTGTGGGAAGAAACACCATGGCACTTTCTTAAAGGGAATGGGAGTCTATTACAAGTGCAGATAAATATTCCACCTATCTCAGGATTGTAAGGGGAATAAAGAACCTACCACTTTTATGTTCTACAATTGTAGGGAGATGGGACATTATGCACATGAAGTTTCTATGTTTCTAGGAAATGTTCCCCAAAGAAGGACAAGGGAGAAAGGCCAAGCTTACACAGTTACAACTGCAGAGGTTGGAGTTCCAAACGAAGTGGTGGCAGGTACATTGATTATTTAATCCAACTTATCCAATACTTTATTTGATTCTAGATCATCGCATTCATTTATATATTCCCAATTTTCCAAGAAAATTAGATATTTCTGATTAGATTTAATAAAGGAGTTATCAGTAAAAACTCCTAGTGGATGTATCATTGCAACAAAGGCGTGTCGATTAGTCCCCCTCGTAACACATAAAATTGATTTAGTTGCTAACCTTATCATCAAACCAATGGTTGGATATGATATAATTCTCAGTATGTATTGTTTCTTAAATTATGATGTGAAGATCTATTGCAAGAAAAAGGAAGATACAATTTTCAAGATTGGGGTAGAATCTATTGTTTTTAGAGAATAAACCTCACCATGTGATTCTCATCTAGATCCACCCCCAATAGCTCTACTGAATTCAATTATTGGGGAGGAAGGGAATGAAATAAATATTGGCGAGGAGAAGAATGTACAGATATAAGATGTACCTGTTGTGAAAGAATATATTGATTTCTTTCCAGAGGATTTACCTAGACATCCTCCAGAGCGGGAAATTGAGTTTTCCATTGACTTAATTCCTGGTTCAAGGAGCATATCAAAGACCCCTTATAGAATAGACATTGTGGATTTAGTGGAGCTAAATAAACAACTAGAGGAATTGATTGATAAAAGATTTATTCACCCTAGGATTTCTCAATGGGGATCCCCTGTTATTTTTGTTAAGAAGAAAGATGGGTCTATGAGGTTTTGCATAGATTACAGGGAAATCAATGTTGTTACAATAAAGAATATGTATCCTCTTACAATAATTGATGATTTATTCAATCAACATCATGTAGCCCAATATGTTTCAAAGATTGATCTTCGATCTGGATATCATTAGTTACTTGTGAGGAAAGAAGACATTCCAAAAACTGCATTCCGAAATAGGTATGGGCATTATGGGTTTACAGTAAGGCCTTTTGGACTAACTAATGCACCATCTGTTTTCATGGATTTGATGAATTGAGTTTTCAAGGAATATCTTGATGACTTTGTGGTGGTGTTTATTGATGATATCCTTGTGTACTCTAAAAGCTATAAAGAACATGAAAATCTCTTGCGCACTATTCTAAAGACTCTGAGATGAAATAAATTATATGGGATGTTTAGAAAGTGTGATTTATGGCTCCAATCAGTTGCATTTTTAGGCCACATTGTTTCTAAGGATGGAATATCTATAGATCCTGTGAAGACAAAGGATATGCAAGAATGGACGATTCCAATGAACGTAACTGAGGTGCATAGTTTTATTGGTTTGGTAGGTTATTATTGGAATTTCTTTCAGAACTTTTCTAGTTTGTCTTACCCAATGACCAATCTCACACAAAAAGGGGTTAAGTTCGTATGTACAATGTAATGTGAAGAATGTTTTGAAGAATTTAAGAGGAGGTTAGTGAACACTCCGATCCTAACCCTACCATCAGGGAATGATGGGTTTGTTATCTATAGTGATGCATCAAAAAATGACTTGATTGTGTCCTTATGTAGAATAAAGAATTGATTGCATATGCATATTGATAGCTAAATATTTATGAACAAAACTATCCAACTCATGATCTTGAGTTTGCAGTGGTAATATTTTTATTAAATATTTGGAGACATTACCTCTATGGCAAAAAATTTGAGATATATATAGATCATAAGAGTATGAAATATATATTCTCACAGAAAGAACTCAACATGATACAAAGTAGATGGATTGATCTTCTCAAAGACTATGATTGCACAATAAAATACCACCCGGGTAAGGCAAATAAGGTAGAAGATGCATTGAGCAGAAAGGATCATGGAGTTCTGAACAAGATGAGTGTTGAAATGGATTCTTTGTCCATGGATCTAGTAAATATGGATATGGGAATTGTCAAGGAAGGTAACACATCCCAAATTTTTCATATGGTTTCCCGTCCTTCTTTATTGGAGAGGATAAAAAATTGTGAGGATGATGATGAGGAGTCTCAAAATAAAATAAAATCTATAAATGATGGGAAGTTTACTAAATTCACATATGATGGTGGTATTTTGAAATTCAGGAAGAGGCTTTGTGTTACCACTATTCCTAAGCTAAAGAGAGAATTATAGTATGATGCACATAGCTCGAATCTCTCTATACACCCTGGTAGCACAAAGATGTATCAAGATCTCCGAGAAAACTTATGGTGGGATAATATGAAAAGGGAGATTACTGATTATACATCAAAGTGCCTGGTATGTCAACTAGTGAAGGCTGAGAGGCAAAAGTCAAAGGGGATGATGCAACCACAACCCATACCAACATAGAAGTGGGAGAACATTACCAAGGACTTTGTCACTGGACTTCCAAGGACATCCAGAGGAAACAATGCTATATGGGTCATTGTGGATCTTCTTACAAAGATAGATCACTTCATTGCGATCCAAGTGGACATCTCATTGGATCAACTTGCACGGATTTACATCAAAGAAGTGGTAAGGCTACATGGAGTACCACTATCTGTTGTATCCGACCGTGACCCAAGATTCACCTAGAATTTTTGGAAAAGTCTCCAACATGATCTAAGCACTAAACTAAACTTCAGTACGACCTATCATCCTCAAACTGATGTCCAATCTGAGAAGACTATTCAGACACTAGAAGACATGTTGAGATCATGTTCTATTGAATTCAAATGAGGATGGGACCAACATCTTCCACTGGTTGAATTTTCATACAACAATAGTTTCCATACGAGCATCCAAATGGCACCATATAAAGACCTTTATGAGAAAAGGTATAGAACACCAGCATGATGGGATGATGTTGGTGAGAGAAAGCTGCTAGGACATGAATTGGTTGAAGAAATGGAGGAGAAAGTGAAAACCATTCAGCAGCATATCAAGGCAGGCCAAAGTTGACAGAAGATCTATGTAGATAATCGTCGACGAGACCTTGAATTCAAAGTTCGAGACCTGGTATTTCTACGCATATCTCCTTGGAAGAAGGTCATGAGGTTTGAAAAGAAAGGAAAGCTATATCCTAGGTATATCAGCCCCTTTGAGATCCTCGATCGAGTCGGTGTTGTGGCTTATCGACTGGAACTTCCACCAACCATGTCAAAAGTACATGATTTCTTTCATGTATCCCTCTTAAGAAAGTACATACCAGACCCTTCACATGTACTCTCTTCAGAGGTGGTATAGTTGGAGGATGATCATTCCTACGAGGAGCATCCAGTGTGAATCTTGGATTATAGAGACAAATTTCTACGCAACTACAATACTCATCTTGTCAAGGTACTATGGTGAAACCATAAGTACAAAGAGGCAACATGAGAACTGGAGGAAGCAATGAAGGAAAAGTACCCCCACATATTTTTGGCCTAGATTGTAAAATGAAATTTCAAGGATGACATTTTTGTAAGGAGGGGAGAATGTAACACCCCATTATTTTGAAAATAAATTTTGAATGCATTTTATAATCTATCCATAAAACACAAATTTTCCTCTGCTATGTTTGGAATTTCGAATAACGGTCATCTAGAGTTGTGACCAGTAAGTCATTTAGAGTCTGATAGAACAAACATGATTTTTTGGTGAATAGTAACATACCCTTATGAATAGTAATATGACTCTTATGAATAGTAAATAATTTTATTATATAATTTTATTAATGAAATTAGATAATGAGATCTTAATTAATTTTTCATTGTGAAATAAAACTAATTGCACCTTAAAATTGTTATTTTTTTAATTAACTATAACGTTATTTAAAAATTAAATTAATAATATTTATAAAATTAATTTTGGAAAATGGAGTTCATTTTTGAATTCTATATGTCACAAAATGGTGGGGGTAATTTTTTGGGATTTTTCTGAAATTCTAGAATTTTTTAGGAATAGTGAAATATGATAAAATACTGTATATTCAAATTATCAGTTAAATACACTATTCATGACATCACAAGTGATCCAAGACCAGTTTTTTTGAACTCACATGCACTTATTACTATTATGGGTCACATGAAACCATACTATTGGTTGTCTTGATGGAAATAATAAAATAATGAATTAACTATTCAAAAATTACCCCTCTCCTCCACAATAAAAAACCCCTCACCACTCCATCTTCTATTCACTCCTCTAATCCTTGAAGATACTCAAATTTCTGCCAAAATACCCTTCCCTAGTCACTCTCTACGACCAGGAATCTCTTGTTCTTCCCAAAAGCCCTAAATCCCTTCCCTTAAGGAGGTTCTAGAAGAAGTTATTTCAAGAGGTAAAGAACCTTTCTTTTTCATTGAGTTTCATTAGAATTTATCTTATTTTGTTGTCCTCTCCTCACCACCTCTAACCAAATGACCATGATAAGTGTAGTGTAATCCATATAATGGGTTTATATCATGTTTATGGAAGAACCATCATCACTATTCTTACTCCCTCCCTTTTGTTTTTATAAACGAAATCAACATCCATGAGGTTCCAATTTATAACCTTCGTGGACGACGAAGTTTCGTTCTTCGATATTTACTTAATTACTGGTCATGAAACCATATTGATGGTCAAAACAGACTATAATATATTAATTAAAACCTAATTAATATTCAGGAACCAGTATAGGTACATATTATTAATTTATGTGACAAAAATAGTTCATAATAATCCAAATACTGCCAAATAATCGAAGTGATTGTCATCTAATGATTCGTCCTCATTCAATGTAACCAAATGATAGAAATTGCCATTAACAATTATGGATGTTCATAAATAATATCTAATTTCAATTCAGTAGATTTACAACCAATCCACATGAACTTCATTACTTTAAAACAATTAAACCAATTATGAAAATCAAGAAAACAAACACTCTGGAACAACGGAATTAAATATAATAACTTATAAATAATAACATAAATGAACTAAAAATAATTATGATAAACTAAATACATTTATATAAGGTTCTTTAATAATTTATTGATATGTATAATTTCATATTCCAATAACTTTAGTTCAATAGGGGAACACATTCGGTTTTAAGGTAAGGGTTTTTTTCACCCGAACTTCCATTTTCATTCGGGTTATTTTCATTGTGTGAGTAACCTCAATGAAATTATTATGTATTATTATATACTCATCATAAATTCTGTGTGAGTGTCTTATATATATACATAAACCATAATATTTCTTTATTTTATAGTTAGTTATAATCTTTAAAAGGATCTTTCAAATTGTTTCAGAAATACAATCCCGATTCAATGGAATATCTCAATTTCTTACCTATTTTCAAGGGAAATCTCTAATCTATTTTTGGAAACAATTATATCTATAAAATAATTCTTTTTTTTTGAAAATAATATCTTACTTCACTTTTGGTTTTATATAAATATTTTTCCAAATTAACTCTTCTTTTCAATGTAAAAGAGTATTTATTTCAAGAATTACTCAATGATTTTATAAGAGTGTCTTCCTCTATTTCAACAAACATGTTGATTATTATGTATTATTGGGATTAGTATTACATATTATCATCTACCATATTAAATTTAATGATTTATTATTATTTTTTCTATTGATGTTCTATCTTTAAACAATTCATCAGTTTACATCGAATGGTTAGTGTTTTGGATTAATTTTCAGGGAAAGCTATTTAAAATTAATATATTAATGTGTATGTTGTTTATGTTTATCCCCGTTAATATGAGGAATGAATTGGAAATAGTAAGTGTTGGGTGGGGCCTGCTATATCCCCTCAGTGCATCGGTAGGTCACATGAGACAAACTACGGTGTTGGCACAAGCCCTTGACAAAATGATTAATTATGGTCTTGGCATAAGGACTTAATGGTATAGATATGTTGTCCCAAATTATGCATTCCCTCATTATGAATGTTGTATTGATGGTTCATTTGGATAATCTACTAGTAGAACACCCATGATTATGTTATGTTATATAAATATGTACTCAACTCATATTTCTACCATATTATATTCAAGTTTATTTCTAAAGGCATGTGTTTCAAATTATCCACCATGTCTAATGTTTATGTTATCTTCCACTATATTTCTTACCCTTACCTAGCATTTGATCTCACCCCTTTATTATGTTTCATTTTCACAGGGTAATAATAATTCCATTATGAATGACTTGCTGAAATAACCTAGGAGTTATGGATGTTTTCTAAGGAGTTTCTATGTTGTTTTTCATTTCAAGTTATAATAATGAACTTATGTATGTATATTTTTTCCCATAATACTATACAACTTGGTCCTTTGGGATGCTAATTCCTAGTTTGTATGCCAATATAACCAATAAGGCACCGGCTTTGGGTAATTGAGGTCGGTTCCTTACAAAATCATTACCAATATTCTTCGAAAACATGGAGAAATATTCATTTTTTATGGTAACCATTAAAATGAAAAATTCATAGAAAACTGGAAAAGTATTTTCTTTGAAAAAAATGGAAACTTGTAACAAGAATCATGATAACAAAAATAATCTTGTAGGTGGAAAAATATGTTTCTGTCATATACATTAAAACAAATTATATTTACACATTTATAAAGAAATTCAAAAGTGAGTCATATATAAAATCATTGAAAAGATTTTTTTATTCTTTCTTAAGTAAATTCGAATTTAGTAAAAATTAATTTTATAAAAAATTTAATAATAGATAAATACTTTCAAAAAATTGAATAACATCAAAATGGAAAAGGAAGAGGTTAAAACATTTAAAACATGGTTTTAATGACAAATATGTAACAACATTTAAAATGTTAAAAATTGAAATAAATATCTGGATAATGAATATATACCATATAAATTAATATAGGTGCATCAAAAAAATATATCTCAAAGAATAAATATAGAGGACAGAAACCCTTTCCAATTTAGAAATTATACAATAACAAATCAATTTAACAAAATTAATATGATTCTATAAAACACATTTTTTTATGAAATGATATTTTAAAAAATAATTGTTAAATGAGTACATCATATTAAAAAACCATGGTGTAAAACATGACACATGTCTTGAAGAATTTGAAACTAATATTAAAAAATACTTATGATGATTGTAGCAAATGATATAGGAACCAGTAAATGAAATGGTTATATAGAGAAAAAATTAAATCCACATAAAACAAGTTAAAATTAAACATAAAAAATCATAGGCCATAACACACATAATCTTGAAATAACATAGTCAATGAAGAATTGGTATAACATAATGAAATAAAACTGAGTCAACAATCCCCTTACCTCAAATTTCAACTTGTTTGGATTCATTCTGACCTCATATATAATAGATTTATATTTATTATAAATATTATATAAGAACCATATTTATATGCATCTTATCATATTCCAGTAAAATAATTTCCTATTACTCATTTATTTATAATTCTTTTTTAAGAATAATATATTTATATTAACAGTTTTGTTTTCTCAACATGTTCTGATTTGAAGGATCTAGTCCTGGAACCTTGATCAGGGTTTAATTATATCTATAATTTTAATAATTTTATAAATATAATATTTATACATCAAATATAATTTTTTAACTATCCATGTAAGGTGGCTATAAAAATTGATATATGTTTCTCATGGAGGCAATATTTTTCATATATACACCGGTGACGTGTTCATTTTTTAGTGGAAAGAAGGAAATGGATGTAGATAAAGATTTATATTAATATAATCATAAATATTTCCTTGATATAATATTAATTAATTAAATTAATATTTATAACAATCCATGTGAGTATGTGATTAAAAATGAAATTGGTCGTTCATTAAGGTGGTAGTTTACACGCACACATGAGTGATGTTTTCATTTTTCAAGAAATTAAACAAAAGTGAATGATGGTTGTTAGACCAAAATAATTCAATTTAAATAAAATAATTATATCTATTTTATTAAGTTGATATGGATATATAATATATTTAGGATTTTTAATAATAAAAAATACATTAATGAACTTGTTTAAGATGATTAACTCTTCTTTTGATTTCCACCTTTTAATTAAACGTAAGGCCTTTAGAAGAGAGACTTATGGTCACATTAGGAGATTTAAAACATGTTATAGAAAATTTAAAGAGGTATATTCTTTAATTTTTAGAGAAAAATAACCCATATGTTTCTTTTGAAAGGTTAGTTTGAGTCCATTTTATAGGAAAAATCAATGGAGTTTCAAAAGTATTCAAACTTTAAGGGTCAAAAATGTACTTCTAAGAATGAATGTGGCTAAAAAAGAAGTCATGGATAAAATTTTAAAAAAAATTGCCATTTCTTTCTCCTATTATAATAATTTTATTATTTTTAAATTTAATAAAATAACATTTTTAGCATTAAATATCATTATATTTATTTTCAGGACTATTCATATAATTTGACATTAAAAACATCAAACTAAAAATGGAATTCATATACAAAACTTTTATAATCAATTATCCATTATAATTATATATATAATTTTTCAAACACCATAATTCATCATAATTTATTAGTTTTAATGTTTTTAAAATCATTTAATTTAATTTTCTACTGCTTTCCCAAGCCATGTGCCGATGCTGTGTAAGTGTTATGGATAATTATACCGTCATTTAAAATTAAAAATAAATTACCAACAAAAATATAATTTATTAATAAGAAATATTATGATCTTGAACCATTAATAATTTTTTTTTTCAGGTCTCATTTCGTGATAAATTTATTAAGTGAAAATGAGTGATGATTCTGTTTATATTAATTTTATAATACTAAATGAAATTTCATAATAAAATAATGTTGTACTAAATGGCAAATATTTAGAATATAAGATAGTTGGGGTCAATATACACTCAAGAAATAAATATTAATCATTATTTAGTTTTATTTATGGCCTTTTATTTTTTTGACCCCTCATTAACCCTTTGAACCATTACCAAGGTGAATAGTTTTTACCATGGAAATTATTATTTCTCACCAAAAATGTAATGGAAATTATTACATAATTTGAATTTTCTAATTTCAAATTTTCAATTAAATTTAAAAGATTCAATTTATTGTGGCAATAAAATATATTTTTAATATAATTATGAAAAAATATGTGAAAACTATTATTCTAATATCATTTTAAAATAAAAAATATATATCAAAGTGATGTATATAATTGATCTTCACGAATTGTATTGGTTTATGAATAAATAAATAATTTTTATGTGGATTTGAAACCAAAATATCATATCTAGGTTTCTAAATTCAAAATAGTATATATATTTTCTATCTAAAAGTTTTCATAAAAATTTATTTAATACTATATCAAGATGATGTCATAAAAGTGACATTCTTTGTAAAAAACATAATTCTCACAAATAACTTATAAATTAACTATTTCTAAAAAAATACCAAGACTTCCTTATAAAATAATTTTGACATACTAAATTCTAAAATGATGTTCATTTTATAAAATTAAAATATTAAAATTTATAAAATTGGATTTTAAAGGAAAATAAAAAATATAAAGAAAAATTACTTTTATTAAAAAATGACCCTTTTAAATTTTACATGTTCTTAAACTTATTTAATATCATTTAAAATGGTTTATCTGTTTTCACATTGTATATTAATAATGTATTGATGTTTAAATTTCACTTTAGTAAAGTAATATTCACTTTAATTTGGTGTTGTGTATATCACAATCTATTCATGAATATGTTTACTTAAATAAACACATACAAAATTTCTAGGGTGTTCCATTATCCCCTACTTAAAAAATTCATCCATTTAACATTAATTATTTCTCATAAAAAATACTGTATCTTTAGAAGAAACATATTCACATATGTAGATTTTATTGTGATCGGTAATTTCAAAGTTACTTAAATGTTTCCAAAACCGTACGTATGAATGTGTTTTCGAAAGAATACATTGATATTTGAGCAATAAGACTTGATATATTTATCTTCAATTTTTTTGATTTATTATTTCATCATAAACATATATATACATATATATATATATATGATAAAATTTACTTACTTCTTTCATTCCTTTTTTCATAATAACAATATCATCGTTTTTTTGTACATTTTGATCAATTTTCACCTCTATTTTATCTAAAATCGAAATTGATAAATTATATATTTGAATTTTTCATGACTAAATCACTTAAATAAACATTTAACACATTATAAGATCCAAATATTGATGAAAAATTATTCCTCTTGTCACAAGACATTTATAAAAACCAAAAATGGTTATCATAGGTAAAAATAATACAAAAGGGAAATATAATCTCTTTGTTATAGATTTTTGGGTCACTTGTGAATTACGCAATGCGGTTCACCATAAAAATGCCATTTTCAACACTTATTTTTATCAAGATTCAACAAGGTATATCATATCTTGGGTATTTTGGAAGTCACCAAGTCAATGCTTGAAGTTGAATATGGATGTGTCATGTGAAAATGGAATCATGTGTGGAAGGATTATTTTTTGGGACCATCGAGGTTCTATCATCATTACATTAGTGTCCTTATATAGGAATGGAACCTCAATAAAAGTGGAGTATCAGTCTATGAACATTGTTATTTCTCATTGAATATCTACAAATATTTATATTTTAGTAGTTTAATCTAACTCTTACATGGTAGTCATCACTTTTTTGAGATCCTCGGATAGTCACCAGACTATTACTTGTGATATTAGAGCTTTTTAGAGAATCCTTTTCAATATATTTAAATTATGAACACAAAGAGTTATGGGGAAAAGGTAGTGGATATTCTTACTTCTAAATGTGACCAATAATAAGGTTTTGTTATTATTCAAGGGCTTTTTCTTTTCATTTGGATCGTGCTAACATTATTTGAGATGATTACTTTAGCCAAAAATTCTTTAACCCCTAACTTTTTTTGACTACTCTCATTGAATAAAAAATTTCAATTTTTATTCTAGGAAATGATACATTAATATATTAAATATAAAACAATATACCCAAGTTTAACATAAATCATTCAATAAATAATTAAATTTAATCCTATTAAAAATATATATTTCCAAATTTCAAACCAAAAAATCATATATATTTTATTATATATTCTTCAAAAATGAACTTAACGTTAATCCCTAAAAATAATTAATCACTTATAAAGTTATATACCAAAAATTTATATTCCCTAATAATATATTCTTTAAAATATACTAATATTTTTCCAAAATAATCTGAATCACCGCAAAAAATCATATATGATTCCAAAAATCCAACTCAGTGTTTATTCATAAAATAATATCAATAGTTTTGGGATAAAATACAATATGTTCCTTTTAATTTAATCTTATAATGTTCCCAAAAAATAATAACACATTATCCTAATTAATGATTATTTACTCAACATGATGATATGTATTAACCCTAAAGGATATCTATACCTTTCAACTAATGTCTAAAAAAATTAATTTCATTATAACCAAAATAACCATTATATTAAATCACATGTCAAAACTAAGGTTTATATATACCTCAACCATCTATTAAAACCTATAAAAAACTCAAAAAAAATCATCAATCACTTCAAAATATCATTACATAAAACCTCAAAAGGTTATTTATGAATTTATTCTTATGATATAACCAATAAATATTAACCCTGATGGTATCCAAAAAAATTAAAATATACTTATCTAATAACATCCTAAACACTAAAATTATCTAAACCTTTTCTCTAATTTCAACTATATTTTCACAGACCCACACTCTAAGATCTAGTACAAAAAAATATTCTTTATATAATAGCCTTGATACCATATGAATTATCCCAAAATTAATCATCCATAATTAAAAAATCAATTACTAATATTTATTAGAATAAATACCTAAAAACGTTTAGGATTACAGTTTTATAGAATTTGGAAAATCCCTTTACATGAAAAAACTCATGTCCTTCTCATAAAATGGGAACATTTATCATTATACTAAGAGTTTCTTATTTTACAAAAATTCTTTAACATCTACTACAAAATTATCTACACATGATAAACTTATAAACATATCATATGTAATAACATGGGGAACTGAAACCATAAGAAGGGTAATCTCAAATTCGTAGTAAGGTTAAACATTGGAATTAACAATTGAATATCATAAGAGAGTATAAGATGATCATATGGGTATAAAACATAATCAAACTTATTGGGTATAACATAATATATTCATATCCAAAAAAACATAATGTAGATTCATTTAAACTTATTATCATAATACTTCTATATAATAATAAAATAAGCATAAAATAAAAATAATGAATATTATTTGGGAAAAAATGAAAACTCAAGAAAGAATAATATTAGTATTTGAAAACGAGACTTTTCAAAATTAGAATATATTAAAATTTCCTTTAATCATGATTCCATTTTCTTATCATAAAATTTAAAAAACATCATAGAAATTATAGAAAACCCATATACGCATCATGGTACATTACCCTTAGAATCACCCTTGTAAGAACCCTAACAAATGAATAGCCATTATAGTTAATTAAACATGTCGCCTCTCAAGAACATATTATTACCCAATGCATTGGAGGGGCATATCATATCCACCCATAATTATATAAACTTTTCAATAACTTTGAAATGATTAAATATGTAATGGATTTCACTTTCAATATAAAACTCATAAAAATTATCATCAATCCTTTATATCTTGATTAACATGTGGAAAAGAAATAGGTTTCATGAAAATTTCATCAAACATCATCATATTAAATCTTTAGAAAGAAAGTGTATGGTATAATTAAAAAATTTATCCAGGGAAGAATAATAATCATGAAAAGATGTATACATATAAAAAAATAATTTTATAGAAGCATTAGAAATATTCTTTGAAAAATAAGAATAATTATCATTTTCATGTGGTAACCTATAAAAAAAATATAGAACAATGGTAAAAGTATTTTCTTTGAAAACCCATGTAATCTTGTAAAGTAATATTGATAATGAAAAACAATCATGATGGTGGTAAAAAAATTTTATTTACATATGTTAAAAATATTCTTTTTAAAATTTTGTAATGAACTTCAAAAGTTAGTCATGTTAAATATGTTTAAAAAATACGTTTTAATTATTTTGAAAAAATAAAATTTAGTAAAAATTAAATTTATTAAAAATATTATTTTATATATAAAGTTCTATAAAATAATTTTTATTTTAGGAATATGGATGGGAAAGTGCCTAAAATATTTAAAACAAGGTTTTAATGGAAAATATAGTATAGATTTTAAAATAATAAAAATTACTTTTTGAAATAAAGAACTTGATAAGGGGTTTAAAATACCTTATAATAAAGATATTTATGATATTATATTTCAAATAGGTAGTATATACACCATATAAATTAAAATAGGCTCAATAATCAAACATGTCTCAAAGAATGATATTTGAGATGAGAAACCCTTACAGGTTTAGATGTTCTTGAATCAATTTGCCATTAAATTAAGAAAATTAATATGATTCTATAAAACCTATTATTTTAATGAAATAATTTATCAAAATACATTCATGGTTCAATATGTATATATATTTAAAAATAAAATTATAGTGCAAAACATGAAATATGGTATAAGGAATTTTAAATTGAGACCAAGAATCCTTATGAGGATCGTAACATTAGAAATAAGAACCCATAAATGAAATGATTATTTGTAATTTATTTATTTATCCATAAAAAAATTTAAATTCAATATAAAAATACATAGGTTATAACACACATAATCTTGTAAAATCATAGACAATAAATAAGTGATATAGCCCATTAAAAATAAATTGAGTCAATAATCCCCTTACCATGAATTTCAACTTGGTCGGATGTGTTCTAACCTCCTATATAAAAAAAATATATTTATTATAAATAATTTATTAAAAACATTCTAATATGTGTCATAATATATTATATTCACTTATAAGTGATTCTTACCCATTTATTAATAATTCTTTATTATAAACAATGTATTTGTGTTAAATGTTTATTTTTCTACGCATTTTATGATTTGAATGTTCTGGTTATTGATACATGGTAATGGTTTTATAAACTAAATAATTTTAATCATGAAATTAATATAATATTTTTAAATTAAATATAATTTTATAACTATCCAGGTAATGTGGTTTTGAAAAATAAAGTACGAAGACCATGGAGGCGCTAGTCTGGACGTATGCACTGGAGATGTTTTTGTTTTTCAATAGAATGAAAGAAATGTAGATAATGATTCGTCATTAAATAATAATAATTATTTCATTTATATCATATTAATTAATTAAATTAATATTTATAACTATCCATGTGAGGTGGTGATAAAAAATGAAATATACAGTTCATGGAGGTGGAAGTCCTCACATATGCATGAGCGATGTTCTAGTTTTTCAATGGATGCAATGGAGGTAGATTTTATTAATCACATAAACATGATAAAATTTAATAAAACTAATAATATTGATTTTATTTTTTTAATATGGTTATATAAGATTTTTATAACTTTAAGAAGAAATAATCTTTAACGAACTCTCTTAAGATGATTACCTAGTCTTTTGATATCCCCCTTTAAATTAAATTTATGAACATAGGGGAGAGTTTTATGATCACATAAAGGAGTTGGTAATGTTGTATGGGTATATTTTATAGGTATTTGGGTGTAAATATCAGATAAAAACAAACTTATATGTGTCTTTGGAAAGGTCTTATTGAGTCACTTTTTACAAGAAAAAATCAATTTCGTTTTCATAAATATTGAAACATTAAGAGTCAAAAATATACTTATAAGAAATATATTGGATAAAAAATGAACCATTGATGACATTTTTTGACCATTTAAAATCTCACATATCCTACTATAATATTTTTATGATTTTAAAATCAATTAATAAAATATTGTTTAACATTAAATATCCTTAAAGTTATTTTCACGACTATTTACATAATTTGAATTTAAGGCATCACTATAAAAACGTATTTAACATATAAATACCTAAATAATCACATATCATTCATAATTATCTATAAAATTCATGTAAAATCATAATTAATTGAAAAAATATCACTTTTAATATTTTAAAAATCATTTACTAGGTTTTCTTGCTACTTGAACAAGCATTGTGTCGACGTTGTATAAGAATTTTAGATAATTAAAATATCATTTAAAATTATAAAATTACTAAAAAATTAATTTATTAATTTTAAAAATAATAATACTAAACCATTTTTAAATTGTTTTTATCCTTATCTTAATCATGACAAAGTATTAAGAGAGCGTGAGCATCATTTTTGTTTTTATTTATTTAAAAATATATTAGAAATGTCTTAATCAAATAAAGTGGAACATAAATTAAAAAAACAAATATGATTTAATCTGTGTTATATATAAATTCATTTAATCAATTTTATGAATTTTTTAGTGGTATTTATCGTCTTATCTCTTAGTTTAACCTCCTCATTAACCTCTTTAACTCTTATAGTGGTGACTAAGTTTTTCCATGGTAACTAGTCTTTATGACAAAAAATGAAATGAAATTTATTAAATAATGTGAATATTATTATTCAAAATATTTAGATAATTTTATATTATTCTATTTATATATGAGTTAAATATTAATATTAATGTAAATATGAAAAACACAATCAAATTTTATTTTAAGAAAAAAATACCCTTTTAAGAATAAAATAAATTTACACGAAATTCATGTATAAAATTAATCTTCATGAATTTTATTGGTATATTAATAAACCAAGGAGTTTTATATGACTTTAAAACCAATTCATATTTAATTTTTTCTTTGATAATACATAATTAATGATAAAAACAAAATCAATTATTTTATTAGATTAAAACATTACTTATGAATTAAAATGCTATACATGGGTTTAAAAATTCAAAATAAAAATTTAAAATGTTTTATTTTAATAATTAAATATATATTTGGTCTATTAGAAATGTCTTAAAATTTTATGCAATTATTTGTCATGATGATGAAGTAAAAGTGACAATATTTGTAAAAATATTGTATTCTCACTATTCACCAAAAAATCAAATATTTCTGAAAAATCCAATATTTTCATTATAAGTTAATTTTGGAATTATGTACTCAAAAATAATGTTTATTTGATAAAATAAAAATTCTAAAATTCCTAAAAATATCTTTTTAATGAAAATTAAAAATATAAAGAAAATTGCTTTATAGAAAAAATGACCTTTTAAAACATTAAGTGTCCTTAACCTTATTTCATATTATTTACTGATTAATGTTAATTTATTTATTTATAAATTTTAAATTAAAAATTTATTGATGTTTAACATTAATTTTAATAAATTATTATTCATTTTAGTTTGTTGTTGTGTATTTCACACTTTATTCAATAAGAAATTGACTTAAATTAATGCATAATAAGTTCTCGGAGTGTTACACTTCTTTTCAAGAAAAGTGAAGGTCATCCCAAATTCATGAAGATTAAAATCATTTTTAATTATATAAATAATTTCTAGGATGATTTATATAAGATACATAACCATCCTTTATCTCTCCGTAGATGAAATCTCTTTCCATCAAACATTTGGACTCTCTTATTGTTAATGATATTCATTGGCCTCATGGATCTCATTTATCAAAGATATAATAAATTGAAATCAAACTCATATCTATGGGAATATTACCTAGAACTATTTAAAAAATGATATGATACCAATTATGAGGCCTGAAAGAAGGTAAACCACCCCCAAGAGGAGGGGTGAATCAACCGTCAATGAAAACACTAACTCTCAAAAACTATGTGACTCTTGGCATCAATTTGAATGAATAGATCTCGTAGGTAATGATGTGATGATAATATATTTGAGTGATAGAGAACACATGTGGACACATGGGTGTTTTATAAGGTTCACTCACAGTTATTTTTAGGTGGATAATCTTTAGTGTGAAATTATTTTGGTCCTACTACCCACTTTTGAATTTATTATTTTTTGAATAATTAAAGAGGCATGCGGATTTTATTAACCACCAAATTAAAATATAAACAATTAGGTGGGTCACTGTACCCCTCAAAATATCTTCTTTTAATAAAATTCCCCTTCTCTAGGTGATCCATTATATTTTTATAGAGATAACATGCATTATAATGTGACCCAGATATTGGAAAGATATGGGAGACTAAATCTAAAACACATTAGAGTATCTTGTAAGATATTTGAATGAATTTTTGGGGTAACATATTAAAATTTTAAAGAAAAAAAAATAAACCAATATTATCCTTACATACTCACTACAACATGTATCATACTTAAAAATATGGCATGATTAAGATCTCCATAACTAGAAAATCATCAGAACTTTGTCACCCAAGTTGCACTGGAAAGGTTTATCCTATAAAGATGTGCTCCTCTTATATTTTATAGAACCTGTGAGAAAAACATGGTTCTCATGATAGGAACCATTGTATTATAGCATGAACTGTTTCATCACAATGGAAGACCACATGACTTCCCATACCAATGCGACACTTAACTCTCTCTGGGATGTTCCATGGTACATTCGGATTCCCATTAACTCAGCATTCAACCCATTATGGAAAAACAATTTTGACTATAGCATGATTCACATCATGTTATATTTAATCCCTCCCATGACATATTAAGATTTAATTACAAATATCTGAAATCAAATCAACTCATTGACCTATTAGAATCATCACTAGGACTAAGGGATATTTCCTTCTCATATTAGATAAATTCCTTTCAGTATGAGATTAACCCAATCACATTGAGGAATGATAATTAGACTTCGGGTCATGATTTATTCATTTATAGTATAACTTCAGAAATTTCATTCATGTGCATATACAGTCAAATATATATATAATTAAACTCATTCATGATCATGTTCACAAGGAATACAATCTAAAATCATCCCAACCATATGAATTAATTGTCTTAAGAACTAAGTCACATCATGCCTATAATATATTGATCATATCAAAACCTTACCATAGGATAAAGCAGTGATTGTGAGATAACTATATCTCTATGTGAAAAATCAATACCATTTTGACCATGTTTCAATTAATATTTACTTAACTCCTCCATTTAAAATTAACTTCATGAGGATTGTTAAATATCCAATATTGTCAAAAGGATCTTCATGGATTCCCCTTTCTTCATATTCATCCAAGACCCACAAAGGCATAATATCACCTTAGGACTATGATGTTTTTTACAATATCTTCTAGAATATAACTTTTACTAATCTTTTTTGGCTTTAACACTCTATCTTATATATTATTTTAGATGAATTGATTCTTCTACTGAATGTGTTTTGTTTGTGATTGAAACATCATATTTTGTGCAAGATGGAGCATTCTCTAACCATCACAAAACAATGTTTTTTCCCCTACTTCATTTTAAGTTCCTTAAAAAACCCTTAAAACATATAATCTCCTTCACTAATTTCATTATATGAATTTCACTTTTCTTATATGGAATAATTTTTAACTGCCAACTACAGTCTAGACGTTCATATAGGTAAACACAAACACATTGGTACTTATTTTTGGGTTTTCAAATCCTCCGAAGTCTTTTTCAACAAACCCTTATAATGGATCGTTCAATCTAAAACATAAGGTTACTATTTTAAAACCTTTTAGATAATATAGTAGACACTTTACCAATTCCTATTTCCCTTTTTTTATATTTGATATAAACCTACTAACCACTCCCACTTCTTGATCATATTATGACCTCATAAAAACCACGATGTATATCAAGCTTATAACCGCTAATTCATAAGGAACCTTTTTGATGTACATAGAATTTTCTTCCATTAATGGTGATTTCTATTTGGATAGTATGAAATTTTGGATTAATGGGGTAAATAAAGGTTTATATTTGGGATTTTTTGAACCTTCTTCCATCTTCTTTATGTACTCCTATTATTGAAACATTAATGTTTCATGTTTTTAGTCCCTTTGAATTCTCATCCCCAAATTTCTTTTAGCTTCCTAGATTTCCGTTATCATGAACCTTCCAGAAAAATATTCCTCTATCACTTTAACATATTTCATATTAATACACACTAAAAACATGTCATCAATATACAAGATAATTATAATCCAGCTTTAATCATTAAAAACCTTCCAATAATATAAATAATCCACATTTCACTAGAAAAAAAATTCTATTCTACCATTAATTCATAGAACTTATGATTTCATTATCTAGGTTCTTTATTCATCCCACACAAATTATATTTTATCTTATACACTATATTTCTTGTAGATTAATTCAATCCTTTTGGTTAGTCTATGAATATTTCTTCCTAAAAATATCTAGGAAGTTAAATAATTTTCACTTCTAATTGTTCATGATATAGGCCATAATTTTCATTTATTCAATAAATCATTTAGATTTTTGTGTGCCTAAAAACTAGAGATAATGTTTCTAACAAATTTTCACCCTTATATTGAAATACCTTTACAAAATAACATTCTTTATACATTTTCTATAATTCAACTCTTCCATCAACCAGTAGAACCATTTATTCTTTAGCTCACTTATCTTAGGAGAATGTTTCGTCAGATTTCATATTTGGGAAACATGAAAAGAGTATCTATCTTCCATTATTTATAACTCCCACTATATCAAGTCATTCAGACTTACCACCACTTCATGGATTTCAGGTTATCCACCATCCATAATAAATATATAATGTGGATTAGATATAAACCTTTACATTTGTCTTCTATTTTAGGTAAATTTACTCAACTCAGTAGGTTGTTCTCGTTTTAGTACTACTTCTCCAAAAACTCTTCCATAAACTTTTTTAGTTCTTAATATTTCTATTATATATTATCTTTACAAGACCACTAGAATCCAGTAATAATTTTAAAATTCTACTTTTGGACAATCAGATGTTTCTAGAACATCAATTCTTCCTAGTCTATCTATATCTTTAGTAATTCCATTCAAATAAATTTTAGTATGCTCCATTGATTATTTAATTTTGATTTAATATTTCATCAGGTAGTGATCATTCCACTGGATCCTTTCATTTAATTGAACAGTCTGGAGTCTGATGTCCTTCAAATGATCATTATCTCTAAGAAAAAATCCAAAGACATTACCACCATACTCTATAATGAATTTTTTTAACAATAAATTATAACGTATTCCTTTTTCTTTCATCATAATAGACATAGGTTTTACTTAAAATAATTTTACGGCAGGATACATTGAGTGATCTTCTAATCCAAATATCTTCTAGATGCTCAAACACTAGTGGTGAGAAAGGGCTCAGATTTATGATGTGTGCCAAAAAAATGAAAATTACATTAGGAAATTGGAATGTAGTCTCATCCTCTTAGATATCTCATTAAGAATATAATTCATCCACTGCACCACACCATTTTGTTATTCCAAACACCATATTTTCAAAATGATTTTCTATCTTCTAGAAAAAACATTTAAACTCTCAACTTCTATACTACCCACTATTATCATACCTTTAATCATTTTAGCTTTATTTTGATCTCCTTCTCCACCATGTCTCTCCATTAAATGAATATTATAAATACCTCATATTTATTATTGAGAATGAACACCCAAAAATTTCATGTCACACCATCAATGAAGTTTACATGGTAGAATTACCCTCCATGAGAACAAACTAGTGCCAGTTCCCATATATTTGTATGAACCAACTCCAAATTCGTGTTTATTGGTATCTAACCTTCAATTTTGAATGAAATATTTCATTTATTATTAATTAAAAACTAAAAAATATTTAGTTTTAGTATCATTGTTATATACAAGGCTTTTACCCCTTTCCCACTAATGAAACTAAGATTATCATTCCACAACATCATCATTTTGGATTTTTATTTAAAAAGTGTAACACCATCTAACCCTTTAGGAAAATTATCCTTTAGAAATGGATTAATGTAAAAAATCCTAGTACATCATAAATAGTTATACATAATGGATTTATTATTATTTAATTATTATTTTATCACAAATAATAATTTTATCGATGAATATTTTCGATAAAAAAAATAAATTTATCACATGTAGTTTTCTAGAAAATTCATGCACTATGGCGATAGATAATATTTTACAATGAATGATTCATTTTGTTGAAAAAGATCAATTCTTTATAAAATTATTGATGAAAAACTCCAAATTCCATCACAAATAATCCTTTATTAGTAATCTTATTTACATTGAAATTGTGATTTCATCGCAAAAAAAATATTTTTTAAAGTTTTTTCTAAAAAATAGTGTGTTTTATACAAACAAAAATCTTTTTGAGGTTATTATTGATACAATTTATATTCCATCACAAATTATCATTTACTAAAATGGTTATTTACAATGGTTTATGTATCCCATCACAAATAACCTTATCGTAATGGTTTATTTTCTAAAGAATGGAGAGTGTCAAAAATAAACATAGCTAGAAAGGATTATTTATGATATAGTGGATAACATGTCACAAATAGTCTGCTAACCAAGATTATGTATGATGGAATAGAGAGACCATAGAAAATGAGCGGCGATGAATCATTTGAAACTGACTCTATCTATCATAAATATTTTTTGAATAAATGGGAAAATAATTTATGATATCTATTTTTTGCAATGGATTTCCATTTTGTTGAAAAATATATATTATACCAAAAATATTCATTTTAAATATTATAATAATGAAATTCTATCTGTGGAATAATCCATCTTAATAAATTATACTATAAATTCATCCCATCCCCACATTCCATTATTCTATTTATCTATTCCTTCATTATAAACTCTCTCCAAACTCCCTAAAATATCTGTATTTTTTTAAGATATTTAAAAAAAATAATCTTTATTAGTTTTCTATATTTATTTTTTAATTATATTTTAATTTTATTTTAATCATATATTATTAATTATGTTTTCCTGGAGTATTATTAATTATTTTATTTAATATTTTTTTTGTTATTTTTAAAATTTATTTGCATTTTAAGTAAAAATTAATAAATTATTATAACATAAAATTATTATTAAAAATAAGTTTTCAATGAATATATTTTTTATAGTAATTTCTAATAGAATTATAAATCCTTCAAAAATTGTTATCTTCAACACAATTAAATTTGTATTGAAAATAAATTGGCCTAATAATATTTGTTATAAATAAAAACTTTCATCACAAATAGTATTTGTATATTCTATTTGCAATGGAATTTTTACTTTTTCACAAATATTAACACACTAGGGTTATTTTAAATTATTAATCATAAATAATAAAAAATTCAATGTGATTTTCTACAAAAAAAAACTTTTTATAATGGATTCACGTCACAATTAACTTTTTCTATAGGGATATGTTGCTATTAAATTTTTATAACATGAATCCATGATAAATATTTCACTAAAAAAACATTATTTTTTCACTCTGAGCTCTGGGTAAGATTAAATGTTACATATTTCACACATTTTCTCACCACTATGGATCCTTTTTTGACTTTCTACACTATATTCACAAAACTTATAAAGAAACTCATATCATTTTTTATAACCTAACAAAATAACATTCTTTCATCATTCTAGTATGTTCCACACCCATTGGAACTCCATAAATTATCTTCTCTAGGTTTATAAATTCATATCACCCTTTCCAACAATCTAGAGAGTTTAATTTCCTATAAGATGAACCATAATAAGTAATCCATATACATAGTTCCTCAAACTCCCCTTTTCAGATGTTGAAGGAAATGAAACCCCAAATTCAATAATCCATGACTCCAACGGACAGAAGATACATAGAGAAAAATTACTTTCATCAGTTTGAGTATGCACAGAATAATTTATAAAAGAAAAATTTTCATAATTAGCTATTTTTTTATATTCCTTCTTTATGTACCCCTTCTTTCCACAATGATATCATGTGGATCTAAGTTCAGCCGATTTCCCTCATCACTTCTCTCTAAAATCCAAAATCTTATTTTGACCTTCCAAATAAGTGAATTTATCTCTTTTATACACAATAAAAGTAGTTTTTTAGTTGTCTAGACCTCATTCCACCTAATATCTTCATTCAAAATGATATTAGGAGAATCCTCAAAAAAAATTAATTTTACCTATCAAATTACTCATTGTAGTAAACAACACTTCCCAATATTCTATAAGTAATGAAAAGAGAATTAATTCCCTTGATAACCCTCTAAACTTCACAGCTTCCAATTGGATTTGACGTTAAATCATTTTGAAATTATTGACATGGTTAATCCCCATAATTCCATGTGAATCCATAGAACCTCACTCTTGGATCCAATGCCATAAACACAGACACCACATATTAGATTTGATAACAACTATAAATTCCCTAACTATAACTATCATATAATTTCATGAATTAAAAAAAATATTATATTAAAAACATTACCAGTACCATTTATATTTATATATTTAGATAATTTGGAAAAAAACAGAACTATCAAACCCTATTTCTTTCTAAACTATTGGACTTTTTTCCAATATATAAGAAACAACTTAATCTATAGGGATTATTCAACATCTCAAACAAATACTTCAACACATATTATCCCTATAACATATCATGTGAATTAATTTTGATAATAACCTAGGGAATGGAAAACTAATAAATGGGTGAGATATAATACTCATTAAGTGGAAGATATAACAGGTGTTGTCAAAAACATTAGCATGGTGTACATAATATGACACGAATAAAAAATATAAATAGTTTTATAATCAACTAAAACTAATAGAATGTTATATCCATGATAATAAATAAAAAATTGATATCAATAATATTGATCTCATGCTGATGTAATTCATCATGTTGGACATAAAAAATATATTTTAAAGGATTTATTCCAAGCCACTATACTGAAATGGGGAGAGGTTTAAATGAAATCCTATGTTGTTTTGTTTCATGAGACCTACCAATGCAATGATGGGCTATAAAATTTTGATCCCCACCCATCACTTGTTTAAGTCCAATACATCCACCATATAATTCAATAATACATTTCATTGCATTCCCTATGGAACCTCTAGCTGAATAAAAACATGGTTATCCTTATAATGAATATTATTTAATATCAATACAAAATCAATATGATTTTACAGTTAATAGTCGTCAATAATATCAATAATTTTCTACATTTATATAAAAGGGATAACATTATTATAAACCAACCAAAGGAAGAATTTTTATGGTTTCAAAATAGTATAACCCTAGTATAAAAAAGGAATCAAAGAAGGATATTTACATGATGAAAGAAAATCCTTAAAAAATGCTTGAATGATGCCACCAAAGAAAGGATCTGGAATTGGATTTTTTTGGGTACCATGAGTTCATTTCCCCAAAATATAAATTTATATTATAGTATAAATAGTTACATGATAAACCCTATTAGGATAAATCCTTTTGAAAATGAAAATGGAAATGAAAGTGAAAACATAAAATAGATTTTGTTAAAAAAAACATAACATTGATATAAAATATGATGTTAAAGCTCACTTCCAAAAGTATTTTTCCAAGGCCAACTAAACATTATTAGAAAACCATTACTCTTAGAAATAATATTAATTAATAGGGCCTTGAAAATACATTTTTATAATCTTGGTGAAATGTGGATAATAATAAAAAAAATATGGAAGTGAAATGAAAAAAACCCTTTTTATTATTTTGAAAATACCTTTGTTCAAAAATCACATTATAAAAATAGTTACAAAACATTATTTTGTATAAAAATATATTTTTCCTCATATATTTATAGAAATTACCATACAATAAAATTACCATGGTATAATGAAGTCATGGAAGAAAGAATTCCAGGATGAAATAATATAACAAAAGGAAAGAAGACTTGTGTTGTCAATATTCCTTACGAGCAACATACTCCTTGAAGTATGAAATATTTCAAAAAGTTGTATTATGTGGTAATAATTTAAATTCAATGAAATAAAATATAATACCATATAATATATTATATTGGTACAATTTACCCAACTTTTATGTCCAATAGGATGATCATAACTCAGTGAATAAAAATTAAGTTACCAAAAAGCTTTAAAACTAGGGTAATAATTGAGTAAAATCCATTTGATAAAAATGAAGTTATTAGGATTATTATTTACCACGAATAAAAATTATATATAATAAATATACATATATGGGATGTGACTAAAACATTAAAAGTAAAACATGGTGCATAACATAATCATGTCTCTAAGAATTAAAGTTTGATACAAAGGACACTTGCATGTTGAGTAATATTTTAATTCAAACAGCTTAAAAGAGTGTGATTTTAACTGATATTAAAATACCATGATTAAAATACGATTCATGATATTATATAAAAAATATTTATTATAGAAAACATCTAAATTTAATTAGGAACATAATACCAAACATGTCTCAAGGATAAGAATTTTAGATGAAAACCATTACCTCAGTCAAAATTCCTTATGTACTTGCACCAAATATCCGGAATAACTAAATTAAGTTCATTAAATACATACCCAAAAACAAAATTTATAACTATAACCATTTATACTAAACATTTAAAATCATTATAAACATATAAATATTCGTTTATTTTTACCTATTATTAACATCAGGTGTAAGTAATCATTATCTCTTGGAACTAGTTTTGAGAAAGAGGTTTTGGTATCTATTTTTTCCACAATTCAAAACTATTAGTTTATATAAGGTACTTAAAAAGATGTTCCAAGATATTTTTTAAAGCTATATTTTAATTTTATGTTGTTTTTTGTTACAATCCATGAGGATAAAATTGGTGGTGGACATATTTCAGTGATTCTTAATGAATGAAGGATGATTGCTTAATTAATGAGTTAAATGTTGATGTAACATTACCATAACCAAAAATATTATTAACCTATTTATATCAAATTATAACATAAAATATTTTCTCGTATAAATTTATGATTTAAATTCATAGTATTTTTCAAGTATGTGGTTAAACTTACACGAACATGAACATATCATGATTAATGGATGGTTATGAAGTGGTTTAGTTATAATATAGTTATACTAGAAGCATAACGATCTTATTTAGTTTAATTAGTGTGATATATCATAATTTTAATGAATTATAAATGGGTTATAATTTATATAAAGTCTTTACTAACACCAAAGTGATCGTTTCCTCTTATTTTTCTTGTTTTAATTAATTGAATTAATGAAAATCGTTTATTGATCACATCATTAATATGTTATGAAATTTGTCATATCAGAACCTTAAAGATATCATAAAAATCATATTTATCATTTAATAAAATTCCAATAAATATCCATTTAATATGGTGATGAGAAGAAAAATTAAAATCAATTATTCCATAGAGGTGGTAGTCCACATGTACGCATGGTTTACTATTTCATTTTCTATAGAATATAAAAAGGAGTAATATGGTTAATTATTTAAATATCATAAACATGGTATATATATATAATTATTTATTTAATTCCCAATTTACACTATAATTTTAATGTGGTGAAGGAAATCAAGACATTTTGGGTCATGGTGGCGGTAATTTGCACAATGGAAGAATTATGGTTTTGTTTTTCTTAATATAAATTAGAAAACCTGTTTAATGATTATTAAAATAGAATTATAAAATTAATTATATAACCAAAACTAATTTCATTATATATTAATTTTCAAATTATATTTTTAAAATAAAAATAGAAAACAAAGATGTTATTTAAAATGATTACTCGCATTGAGTACTTTGAGATTTCCTTGGAAGATCCCTTGGAAATAGATAGAATAAGATGTCATATTTTGATAAGAAGAAAAAAAAATATAGAAATAGGGTTTTAATATAAGTAAAATTTAAATTTTTTCAGGAGGAAACATAATCTTTAGGATCTCCTTGAAGTGGTTTAAGTTGTGAGGATGGAAGTTTTTGTAAATATTTCATCTTAATAAAAAGGGGGGACATGTTAAAAAGTCAAGTGGCTCAAAAAAGGGAAATAATGGATTTAGGAAAATATAAGTTCTATAAATACCTCATCCACTCAATTATATACATGTTTTTATCATTTTTCAGGCCCTTTACCCTTTGAATTATTACTTTAACCATTTAAGCTTTTACCACTTTAACTATTTTTTAACTAAGGTAACTTAATATTTATGTATAAAAATAAATTGGTCAATTTCAGATAATTTATATACAATGATTCTAAATTTAAAATCCATTTCATTTTATTAAATTTATAAAATTTTTAATATTTAATTTTAAAATAAAAATATATATAGTATTAAAAACAATTTTTGACAAAATATTACTTGTATTCTAAAATATCAAATATAGATTTGTAAATTTAAACCAACATTTTAAATATTATAAAGTCAGATATAAAATATGGATTTTCACTTATAAGAATGATTCATGAAATTAAAATTCATAAATGTATATTAATAATACTATAAAGTTTATTTTATTGGTTTAAACAGTATTTTACACTATTCACCTAAAATCATTATTTTTAGAAAAACCTCAAACAAAATATCAATATAATTTTACTATGATTAATCCAAAAATTATTCTCATTTTTTAAAATTATATTTCTAAAATTTTAGAATCCCATATTTAAATAAATTATCAAAATATTGGGGAAACCCATTCATATTGGAAAATAGCTTTTTAAAATGTTAATTATTAATCACTATTATTTCCTACCAATTAATAATTTATTTCTTGGTAATATATTATTCATAATATCAATATATTTTATTATTATTTTATCATAAAATACTTAGTTTTTTTAAATAAACTCCAATTATAGAAAATTATATATTTTCATTATAAAATTATTTTCTTAGTTTTTTTAGATATTCCAATTGAATTTCATTAATATTAAAAGTAAAATTTTATTTTATTTTTCATCATTTAATAATGTGGTTACTATTATTCATACCCACTAATATAATTTCTAGGATTTTAAATATCATAAACATATCACATTTTCTTTTTAGTTCAGTGTAGTGTGTGGAGCTAGCTATCAAACACAATGAATTATTTAAAGGTAATAATATATTAAAATTTTGGGGTGTTAAATCCCCCTATAAATAAATTGAATTCTGGTAATTTCACCCCTGAAATAAAAGTAATTTCTATAGGTAACTCATAATTAAATATGCACATCTAGATGTTCATGGGTTTATTTAGGATATGGAATGAAATGTATCTATATGAAAAAATTATTATATTAAATTTATAAATAGATTTAACACATTTCTAATTTAATAAAAAAATTACTAAGGAAATAAGATCGAGATTCATATGGAATTAATTCCCACAAATCATGAAAATTATTTATATGATAATAATACCACTGTGGGTTTTTATTTATGACTTAATATCCATTAATTGGTGAATACTTACATGACATAGGACACTAGAAAACCTATAGTGAAAATCACTATCTACTACATTTGTAGTAGTTGTATAGTATTTTCTTTATTTTTATGGTTGTTTGTGACTATTTATCTCATTATCCCTTGGATTGGGACATTGAGTCACATAATTCTCAACTCTCTTGAAATATAAGCAACATAATTTTATACCTTCTCTCTTTATATTACACATGTTTGTCTGATAACATTATTCTCCACACTTATATCATTTACCTAACCCTTTAAGGAAATTTACACCATGTTTCTCCTCATATTTATTCTATGTAATAAACTTGATCTTCTTTCCTTCACCATCTTGGTCACCTCAATTTCTATGAGATTAAATCCTTCTCTTATGTAGTGTGTTTGGGAGTTCAAATATCTTCACATTGTTAATTATGATTCTTGATATCTAGTTTTTCATAATCATAATATTTCTCACACCATCCCTTATCCCATTACTTTATTCATTAGGACAGTTTCCACATTATTTATGGAATCTATTATTGACATGGTTCCTTTGGGATTCAACTATTACTAAAACCCAAATAGTTACCATTACTGATAAACATTATAAGGGAATTATCATAAATAACTCCAAAAACATTTATCCTCATGATGTATCACTTTATAACACTATCATGTTAGCCTATAATTTTTACAACTCAACTTGTATTAGAATCCATTCAACCAATATCACTCTCATTTTAACCAATATCATTCTTGGTTCATCCAAGGTTACATTGAGTTTGGTTATCTCATATTTATTAACATAATCCTAAAAATAGATATCCCCAAATTACCATTAACATTTTGGAAATATTTTAAACCCAAAAATCATTGAAATCTACACTATAAAAATCTAACTTATCCTTTATCCAGTAAAACACATATCGAATAATAATTAATTTTCGTAAGAATATCTACATTTTAATCTTTTTTATTTATAGTAACTTTTATATAATGTTGTATAACCTAAATATATTCAAATCCTTTATAACATTTCATTAAGAGAATATAAATTAACCAAAGTATATACTTCAAGAGTGCCAAAATAGGCGTGTAGTTAGGCCCATTTTTCATTCATTATGTGGTGATAGAGTAAATACACAATTAACCCTTTTGGAGTTACTACCACTACTAAAGAACTTATTTCATCTAGTGTTATGTCTTTAACAACACGAGCTAAAAGCGATGTTAAAGACCCCCATTTTCTGTGCAGTAAAAAGCCCTATTAAATGCGGTGTTTATGAGTACTTTTCTTAGCACTATTAAAGTTGGTATTTAACAACACTAAAAGGCACTCTTAACGGGATCCTTTTATCATAACTTATAAAAAAACACTCATAAAGGCCCCCCTTTATCAACACCATTAAAAAGCGTTGATAAATGGGGTTGTTTATCAGTGGTAGTAAAAAAGAATGATAAAGGGGGCCTATGTCAGCAATTGTAAAAAAGCACTAATAAAGGGTATATTTAAAAAAATTATCATTAAAAATTATATATTAATATATAAATATATTTATATTGTTTTAAATATAATATATATTTTTCAAATATGTTTTGGATAAGGCTAAATAGGTATTTACAATTAATAAATATGATATTTAGTAAAAATGGTATATAAAATAATTAATAAAATATTTTTAATTAATAATTTTCTAATTACTATCAAGTAAAGCCGTTTTATAAAAATCCTAAAATAAAAAAAATCAATAAATAAATAAAGGATATAAAATAAGTTAAAAATATAACTTGAACTTCAAACGACCAAAACTTATTATACTAGTGTTTGTTTGGGCTCTACCACATATCAAATCGAAACATGGGATGCTCTCAACACCATTTTAACCATGAGAGACTCCATTCACTATTTTTTAAAGGACAAAAAAGTCTCAAAAGGCCTTCAGAACTGAGGTTTTAGTCGAGGTTATCCAAATTTTTAACATTCTAGGGATTTTCAATCTCGTTTAAGGGGGTCTTATTGTCATTTTTTAGTGGGGACTAAATTTATTCTCAGGTCTTAAATTCATATTGATTTATAGTTTTTAACTTTTATATTTTTACATATTGTATTGTTATTTATAATAAAATATATTACAATATATATACATATTTTTTATATATTCACACACACACACAAATCAAATTTTATATATCTATTTAAATATATATATATATATAAATATAGATATATTTAGATTAAAAAATGTATCTAAATTTATATAAATATATAGATATATCCAAAAAAGGAAGATAATGCAATATAGGGGAGTGGAAAAAGCACTGGTATCTGAGCGGGAGGTCTCGGGTTTGAAACTAGATAGAGGCAGGGGTGTGCGTGGGAGGGTGGAATTGTCCACATTTTTTATAAATAAGGGTGGGAAGCATTAATAATAGTTGGGATTGTAAGAGGTTTGAATAAAAAAATAATCCCCCTTTAACAGTGGGGCCTTTAACACAACGTTTTTAGCATTGTTAAAGGGGTCCTTTAACAGTGCTAAAAAAAGTGATATTAAAGGTGACCTTTAACAACACTCAAAAAAGTGTTGATAAATACCCACTTTATCTGCACTTTGTTTAGAACATCCTTTAACATTGCTATTTAAGAGAACTATTAAAGAAAACCCTTTAACATCACTCGTATTATCATCACTTGTATAGCTTTGATAAATCCCTTTTACTAGCACCGTTAAACGCCAGGTTTGTAGTAGTGTGCCCCTAGGTATCATGTATAGACCTGTAGTGTCTTCAAATGGATGTAATCTCTAGGATAACTAAACAACCTATATGTACCAAAACTTTAGGATGTTATCCTATACTTATACTTAATCCTTGGGTTTTCACTAAAGTCATATTATCATAATCCCCAAATAAAATTTGCATTATTACCTTACCATTAAATCATATATTACCCCAAAGGTTTTCTATATCTTTAAAATTATGATCAACCTTAACTTATCAAATCTTAAATTATCCTCCATAGACATATTAATCACTAAATTTATTTAAACTCTACTATGATACCGACTATGTTTCCCCATACCCACACATCTGGATCTGGTGCCACAAACACATACTTTAAATATTGGATTTGACAACAACTATAAATTACCTAATGTAACTATCCCAAAATTATGTGACTTAAATTAAATATTGAGTTACATAAATTCTCAATACCTTTTTGGTTTAGTTATTTAGAGAATTTGGACAAACATAATCTAGAAAAAAACCTGAGAGGATGGGGAGTTCATCTCTATTGAATAGAGAGGTTCTCTCTCCTAGCGATCCCCATCTACTGGGGGCGACGATGAAATTCTTGGACACTTCCAGCTGTTTGCAGCTTGTGGTGCCAAATCTCGAAAGGATATAGTTAGATATAACAGGGAGGTTTCAGATGTTAAAGAAGATCTGGTTCCAGATCAAGATCGGGAACCCAGGTGCAGGAATATCTCACACTCGTGGGTTTTCAAGGTTGGGGCTTTTGGTGAAGCCGATATCTCAGGCGATGATATCGATTTGGTTTACTGGCCGATAGTGGTTTCAGTATGAGGCAACGTTCACAACGTAAGATGTAGCGGTGGTGATACAGGGAATATGCAGTCTGGTTGTGAAACCCTTAGCAGTGATGGAAGGAATTCGAATGTAGATGCGTGGAATTTGACGACTCTGGTTGATTGTTTCCAGCAACAACGTGGATTCAGTCGATGATGGTACAAGGAGAAGGATGGAGCGTCACTCTCCGGTGACGCGTCTGTCAGCAAGGGTGAATTTTGCCTACAGGGTTTTTTTTTCTTTTTAATGGGTCAAACGTTTAAATAATTAGTTAACTGGGTCTCTTGAGCGCCAGACCATGTGGCGCTCAAGGGTTTTGGAATTGGAGCGCCACTTCAAGTGGTGCTCCACCAATTTGGTGGAAGAAGGGTGCAGCGCCACTTGGAGTGGCACTGAAAAAATAAATACAAACCATGCAGCGCCACTTGAAGTGGCGCTGCACCCTTCTTCCCAATCAATTCGGCGCCCCTTGAAGTGGCGCCAAAACACCCCCCCATCCTATAAATAGGACCCTCGCCCCCCACCCCATTCCTCACTTCCTACCTCACCCCACCCCCATTCCTCCCTCCCTATCCCTTCCTCTCTCTCTCTCTCTCAAACTTTTTTCCTGCGTTCTTCGGTTGCTACGAAGCCTTGCCTCTTCGGTTGCTCTGCCTGTGTACCTACGTCGTCACAAATTTGAGGTAAATCTTTCTTTAAATTTATTTAATAGTTTGATTTAATAATTTAGTTGTTTAATTTATAGAATTAGTATATAATATTTGTATTTTATAAATAGTATGGTTTTTTTAAATGTAATTAGATAATGAAATGATTAGTTAGTTAAATAATTAATCATAATTAGTTGATTAATCAATGATAATTAAGTTATTAATTAATCACAATTAGGTAAATAGTTAAATGTAATTAGGTTATTAATTAATGATTATTAGCTAATTAATTAATCAAAATTAGCAAATTAATTTATCATAATTATTTAATTAATGAATCATAATTAGTTAATTAATTCATTATAATTAGGTTATTAATTAATGGTAAGTAGGTAATAAATTATCATAATTAGTTAATTAAATAATCATAATTAGTTAATATCATAACTAGTTAATTAATTAATCATAACTAGTTAATTAATTAATCATAATTAGTTAATTAATTAATCATAATTAGTTAAGTAATTAATCGTAATTAGTTAATTAATTAATCATCGTAATTAGTTAATTAATTAATCATAATTAGTTAAGTAATTAATCATAATTAGTAAATTAATTAATCATAATTAGTTAATTAATTAATCATAATTAGTTAAGTAATTAATCATAATTAGTAAATTAATTAATCATAATTAGTTAATTAATTTATCATAATTAGGTTATTAATTAATGATAATTAGTTAATTAATTAATCATTAGTAGTTAATTAATTAATCATAATTAGGTTATTAATTAATCCTAATTAGGTTATTAATTAATCATAATTAGTTAATTAATTAATCATAATTAGGTAATTAATTAATCATAATTAGGTTATTAATTAATCCTAATTTGGTTATTAATTAATCATAATTAGGTAATTAATTAATCCTAATTAGGTTATTAATTAATCATAATTAGGTAATTAATTAATCATAATTAGGTTATTAATTAATCATAATTAGCTAATTAATAAATCATAATTAGGTAATTAATGAAACATAATAAGTTAATTAATTAATCATAATTAGCTAATTAATTAATCATAATTAGGTAATTAATGAAACATAATTAGTTAATTAATTAATCATAATTAGGTAATTAATTAATCATAATTAGGTAATTAAATAATTGTAATTAGGCTATTAATCAATCATTACTTGCTAATTAATCAATCATCACTTGCTAATTAATTAATACTAATTAGTTAATTAATTAATCATAATTAGTTAATTAAGTAATCATAATTAGCTAATTAATTAATCATAATTAGTTATTTAATTAAGCATAATTAGTTAATTAAGTAATCATAATTAGGTAATTAATTAATCATAATTAGTTAATTAATTAATCATAATTAGTTAATTAATTAATCATAATTAGTTAATTAATTAATCATTAGTAGTTAATTAATTAATCATAATTAGGTTATTAATTAATCCTAATTAGGTTATTAATTAATCATAATTAGTTAATTAATTAATCATAATTAGGTTATTAATTAATCCTAATTAGGTTATTAATTAATCATAATTAGGTAATTAATTAATCCTAATTAGGTTATTAATTAATCATAATTAGGTAATTAATTAATCATAATTAGGTTATTAATTAATCATAATTAGCTAATTAATAAATCATAATTAGGTAATTAATGAAACATAATTAGGTAATTAATGAAACATAATAGGTTATTAATTAATCATAATTAGCTAATTAATTAATCATAATTAGGTAATTAATGAAACATAATTAGTTAATTAATGAATCATAATTAGGTAATTAATTAATCATAATTAGGTAATTAAATAATTGTAATTAGGTTATTAATCAATCATTACTTGATAATTAATCAATCATCACTTGCTAATTAATTAATCCTAATTAGTTAATTAATTAATCATAATTAGTTAATTAAGTAATCATAATTAGCTAATTAAGTAATCATAATTAGCTAATTAATTAATCATAATTAGTTAATTAATTAAGCATAATTAGTTAATTAAGTAATCATAATTAGGTAATTAATTAATCATAATTAGTTAATTACTTAACCATAATTAGGTAATTAGTTAACCATAATTAGGTAATTAGTTAACCATAATTAGGTAATTAGTTAACCATAATTAGGTAATTAGTTAACCATAATTAGGTAATTAGTTAACCATAATTAGGTAATTAGTTAACCATAATTAGGTAATTAGTTAACCATAATTAGGTAATTAGTTAACCATAATTAGGTAATTAGTTAATCATAATTAGGTAATTAGTTAACCATAATTAGGTAATTAGTTAACCATAATTAGGTTATTAGTTAACCATAATTAGGTTATTAGTTAACCATAATTAGGTAATTAGTTAACCATAATTAGGTTATTAGCGAAGTAGTTATATTATTCAGCGAAGTAGTTATATTATTTAGCGAAGTAGTTATATTAATTAGCCAAGTAGTAGTAAATTGCCTATGGAATATACCTTTGAATTACATTCTAGGAATGATAATGAATTTAGTTTTTAATCTACCTTGACCTCGGTTTGTAATTGAAGTTATGAACTTGAATTTAGTAGTTCAATATATTTTTTGCATATTAAGTGTTAGAGTTATCATGAAATGATTGCTCTCTTGAGTAAAGTATCCCCAAGTAGAGGGGCTTTGGGTCGGACCACCTACTTTCCTGGAGGCTTGCCTTGTTAGGAAAGTGAATGGGGTTGGCTATCTGTCGCTCCGGGCTTACTCATGTGGAGACTTTCAATTTCATATAACTCTATGCTTTTACATGACGTGTTCGTGTACCTCATGCATATAATGCATGTGGATATGTATAAATATATTTGACTTCTATTTTTGGGTAAGTAACACAAACTTGTGGGTTGTGTAAATAGTTACACATCAATATGGTTTGAACATATTGATTTGGTGGAGGGATTAGGATTCCAACCTAAATTACTAGAAGCATGCATACATAAATTGATTCTTTAATCAGATTTAATTAATAACAGTGGTTTCTTTTAGATAAAAAAGATGGTCTCCGCTTATATTTATTGCAACGGTCAAATAATTGAGACAGAACAAGGATGTATTTATAGTATAAATCCAGAAGCTGTTGTGATGCTTGGAGGATGTACTACATTGGAAGCTGTGCAAAGGAAAATTCATCGGAGGTTAAAACTCGTGAGGAATCAAGTAATAGAGTCCATCACATTCAGACATCTTCAATTTATAGATAGGTTTTGGCATGTGCCCTATCCGGTAAATGATGATGATGATTGGGAATATATACATTCATTGGTTAAGTATATACCTGAGAATCAAATGATGGAGTTGTATGTCACTATAGCTGCAATGGAGGTTCCATCGACATTGGAAGTTGACCCATCTCAAATTCATGAGACTATGTCATATGCTCCTTCACATCAAGACGTTCCATCAGCATCAGTAGTTATTCCATCATTTCCATCAGCCACAGTTTCAATGGATAGTCCTCCACATACTTTAGATGCATTGGTTGATGAATTTGAGGATGATGAAAATTTTGAACGAGATGAAGAGGAAGTTGAAGAAGAAGAAGAGCATGCGGAAGATCAGTCTGTACCATCTCATGTGACGTTCAACCGACCATTGAACCATCCTCCACTATTGGCTTCATGGTCGACTGAAGGCATGAATCACTTTCCAGAATTTGATTATTCAGTTATCACTCCCAGTTCAAAATTTCCAGGAATCATTGGTGGCATAAATCGAGTGTCAGATTACGGTGTTCTGTATATTGGCAGAGAGTTTGAGAGCAAAGAAGCAATGAAAAATGTGATAAAACAATATCACATTGAAAGACATTACTCATATTTTGTAGAAGAGTCAAAGAGATCTTATTATTTGATCCGTTGTGACAAATATGAATCGAACTGTCAAATGCGTCTGTGAGCTATTATTGATAATACTTTTCACAGCTGGCGCATCACTAGATTTACTCCACACACATGTGTGAACCCAAGCTTGGCACAGGAACACTCTTCATTAGATGTTGAGTTTGTTTCAACTATTATTGTTGAAATGATTAGAGAATGTCAAGACGTCCCCGTGGTTCTGGTCATTGAGCGAATCAAACAGCTTTTTGGGTATCGAATCTCTTACTGGAAGGCATGGGCAGCACGACAGAAGGCTATTGTGAAAGTGTATGGTGATTGGGGTGACTCTTATCGAGTTCTACCACAATTGTTGGAGCTTCTACGCCATAATAATGAAATAGTCTATCGGTTACATACAGTTGAATATGTTAACCAACAGAACCAACTTGACCGCTCAATGGTTGTGTTTGATAGATTATTTTGGACATTTTTACCATGTGTGGCGGCTTTTAGACATTGCAAGCAGTTCATACAAATTGATGGCACATTTCTATATGGAAAGTATACCGGAACTTTATTGATTGCCGCCACAAAAGATGGAAATCAAGCCCCTCTACCTATAGCATTTGCAATTGTGGAGAAAGAGAACTTCTCATCATGGAGATGGTTTCTGGCATGTCTCCGAGAGTTTGTTACAGATGCAGAAGGGATTTGTCTTATTTCTGATCGCCACCGTGCAATCAAGGAGGCGATATAGTCTGAGGGTCTTTCGTGGAGACCACCATATGCCCATCATCGATACTGTATTCGACACATTGCCAGTAATTTGCGAAAGAAGTTCAAGAATGAGTCGATGAAAAAGGAAATCTTAAAAATTGGTATGAACATCCTTTTCTGTTTAAAATCTTTTTGTCGTAGTTATTTTCATAACTGTTCAGATGACTGTTTGTATGATAGCATATGACCCTCAACAACAAAGGATGGAGGAGCGTCTTCAAGATATCCACAGAGTGAATCCAGAAGTGTATGATTACATGATGCAAATTCCAAAGCAGAAATGGTCGTTGGCATATGATGATGGGAGGAGATATGGTCATATGACGACCAACATCGTAGAATGTATAAATGGAGTTTTCAAGGGTGTTCGAAAACTACCTATCACAGGTAAATATGAATATTTCAATATATGTTACTCAGAAGAGTTACTATTATAATATAATATTTGTATAATGTCGTAAATCTAAATTTCAGGGTTGGTACAAGAGACCTTCTATCGTAGTGTAAAGTACTTTCTGGAACGAGGAAAGCAAGCTGAAGAGGGCTTGAACAGAGGGATGCGCTATGGACACCATTTCCAACGCGAGCTAGATACAGTTCTTCAGGAGGCCGCAACTTACCGTGTAACTGCATTTAATCGTCCAGAGCAACGATTTGAGGTCGCTGAGCCCGGTGATGCTACGGCATGTAGCAATGGTCGTGTGCGAGTTGTTTTATTGGAGAAGCGTTTCTGTGATTATAGCAACTTTCAGGCACTGAGATATCCCTGCGGCCATGTGATTGCTGCATGTGCTTACGTACACGTATCTGGGGAGCAGTTCGTTGATCCAGCTTATCGACTCGAGAGCATCAACTCCTGCTACAATACTCCGTGGATGCCAATCGGGGAATATCAGAATTTTCAGCTGCCTGATGGCGCACCCACGCTTCTACCGAACAGCAATAGACTTCGACCTAAAGGGAGGCCAAAGTCGACTCGTATTCGGAATGAGATGGATTGGCCTAGTGAACATCCAGCTGGACGGCGGTGCAGCATATGTCACCAGGAAGGTCATACAAAGACATGTTTCCCTATACACATAGGGCAATCATCTAATGGTTAAAATGAATCATGTACTCTATCAGTTACTGTAAAACTTTGTACATGTAATTATTTTTATCATTTCACCATTTTTAATCATATTTGTCTTACTTGTAAATAGGGTAATTTTTGGAAAATGTACCACAATTTCACGTGACATTTTTTGTCGAACGATCAACATTACATGAGTAGCTTTAAACAAACAACACCAACTCAAAAAAAGGAATGTACCTGTATAAGAAAACAAAACCATTTGAAGGGAGGTATTATACCATTAGGAAGAGAGATTCTAGAAATGTGCAATGTTATGAAAAACCTTTAGATGAAATGTGTTAGTTCCCCACTAGATGTGCATGTTTCTTCCAAATTTTCAGGCTGGAGATAATCCACCTTAAGTTTCACATACCCTTATGTCTTCCATGGATTAATATCAAACACTTCAACCAATTTGTTTACTTTATGGGGAAGTAAAACCTCATTCCTTTGAATATGCACATTACCATGAACATATAAAATCATCATTTTGCAAGAAAAACTACTAATCTCATGTTCACTGAAATACCCCTTAACGTAAGAATGATACAAATAGTGTAAGTACCCAATAGAAAGATTCCAATCCATTTTAAAGGATAATGGGGATGACAAGGAAACATCAACCCCCAGGACCACCCCTTCCACCCATTCAACCAACTTCGGTAACTCCTATAGAAGTAGCTTTTCAAAAAAATGAAATGTCACCCCACCACAGCTTCCTACATCCATATTAACCCCCCAATTCAGTTTTATTAAATGTGGATAGCCCTCATTTTTACCAAAGTTAATGATGCACTATTAAACCACCACTTTTAACCCCCGCCTCAAAAATACAAAATGCTTTGAGGGATGAGAAATGATTCGACACATTTCAATGTTCTAAAATGCACCGAATCATTTCTCATCCCTCAAAGCATTTTTTATTTTTGAGGCGGGGGTTGAAAAGTGATGGTTTAATAGTGCATCATTGACTTTGGTAAAAATGAGGTCTGTCCACATTTAATGAAACTGAATTGGGGGGTTAATATGGATGTAGGAAGCTGTGGTGGGGTGACATTTCATTTTTTTGAAAAGCTACTTCTATAGGAGTTACCGTAGTTGGTTGAATGGGTGGAAGGGGTGGGCCTGGGGGTTGATGTTTCCTTTTCATCCCTATTATCCTTCAAAATGGATTGGAATCTTGCTATTTGGTACTTACACTATTTGTATCATTCTTACGTTAAGGGGTATTTCAGTGAACATGAGATTAGTAGTTTTTCTTGCAAAATGATGATTTTATATGTTCATGGTAATGTGCATATTCAAAGTAATGATGATTTACTTCCCCATAAAGTAAACAAATTGGTTTAAGTGTTTGACATTAATCCATGGAAGACATAAGGGTATATGAAACTTAAGGTGGATTATCTCCAGCCTGAAAATTTTGAAGAAACATGCACATCTAGTGGGGAACTGACACATTTCATCTAAAGGTTTGTCATAACATTGCACATTTCTAGAATCTCTCTTCCTGATGGTATAATACCTCCCTTCTCATCTCACCTTACCAAGAAAAATTATCTAGAGCTTTTGAGGTTGATTTATACTCAGGGGCGTGACAAAATTGCAAAGATGTTTCTATTGTTACTAGACACATAGGGCAATCATCTAATGGTTAAAATGAATCACGTACTCTATCAGTTACTGTAAAACTTTGTACATGTAATTATTTTTATCATTTCACAATTTTTAATCATATTTGTTGTACTTGTAAATAGGGTAATTTTTGGAAAATGTACCACAATTTCACGTGACATTTTTTGTCGAACGATCAACATTACATGAGTAGCTTTAAACAAACAACACCAACTCAAAAAAAGGAATGTACCTGTATAAGAAACCAAAACCATTTGAACTATTAAATGAAAATGTCATCAGTTTTTTATAATGAATGATGAACTTACAGTGACTACAAAACAAAAACGAGGAAACTCTGAACATCTTCACCCCAACACCCCAACACGGGAGACAACAACTAACCCAATGTGTTTATGCTTCATTCAAAATTATATGATAAATTACATATCTTACATGATAAAAGTCATAACTTACATGAAATTAATGTTTTATTGTTTGCACATTCAGATGGAGCAGCCACTTTTATCTTGCCAGGAGACGCACGTGTCACGCGATGTGTTGGCGCGATGACCTGTTAGACATCTTCATGTTCGGAGAGCGCACCGTTTCCATCATGAGGCACCGCCGGCAGCTATTTGTCCATACCTTAGACATGCAGGCTTTTATGGAGTCGCTATGTGTGACTTCAAGACCATCAACCATCATTTGATAGCTGCATTGGTTGAGAGATGGCGGCCAGAGACACACACATTTCATCTCCCAGAGGGGGAGATGAATATTACATTAGAGGACGTCGCCTACATGCTGGGGTTACCTATCCATGGAGATGCAGTTACGGGGGCCAGTACCGGCGATTGGGTTGCAGTCATACAGAGGCTGCTAGGCATTGACGTCATCGGCGCACGGGGTGTCCTCCAGGGTTCGCGCTTGCGAATGAGGTGGCTCGATCAGCATTTCGACGTCATTCCAGATGATGCAGACGAGGAGACGCTTCTTCAGCACACACGTGCATACATTTTGCGGCTGCTCGGAGGCATGTTGTGCGTCGACTACTCCACCGCTTTGGTACACATGATGTACCTCCCATTACTTGAGGATCTGGATCAGACTGTTACATACAATTGGGGATCCGCTGTATTAGCACATCTGTACAGATCTCTCTGCACCAGTTGTCAGGCCGATTCACATCATATTGCAGGTTTCATGGTGTTAGTACAGATGTGGGCCTGGGAGCGTTTTCCACGCATCGCTCCTCGAGTTGTCGCACCGCTTGCACCGGAGCTACTTCAGGACTGTCCTCGGGGACGATGGTATGTCTACGTCATTACTTTCGGTTATTTAGTACTTTTGTTATTGTTTTTTATAAACTTACCGTAGGTTACTCTTTTTTCACCAGGTGGAGTCAGTCTTAGAAGTTTGTACATACTCCGAGACATAGTGTGCACAGCTTCAGACCGATATTCGATGCTATAGTGACGGCTGATGTAAGTTAAACATTACTTTTTTATAGGAAAATTTGTTTTCTTATCACTATTTTAAGTTATTTCAATATAATCTCAGTAAAATTATCATGCTACTATATGACTTATTTTTTGAGTTTACATTTCAGGTTTCATGGACTCCTTATACAGGTTATGTCTACGCATCACTTCCACTATACTGCACATCTTTGGCTGGAGATCGTGCTGCAGTAGTACCACTCATTCACTTCCACATCGTTGAGTGGCACCAGCCAGACCGGGTCATGCGCCAGTTCGGTTTTATACAGCATATCCCCTTGGAACCACGACAGACTATCGAGTTACATTCGATTGTGCTTATAGGTAGACAGACGACAGACTGGCGACGACATCATGCATCTTATATCCAGCTTTGGGACAGGCGTGCACGATTCAGTATCTTTCCACAGGGATATATCACATCACACTCTGATTTATCTGATCAGGGGGATTATGCACACTGGTATCGACGACACACCATCATGTACCTTACACGTCAGGGGATTGGCATTCAGCGATTGGTATGTTTACTAAGATTTATTAATTTTGTTTAACTCATTTTTGATATTAATTTGATTGTCATTTCATTTGCAGGCAGACGCCATTGGTCAGCTTGCACATTCCACACAGCCTCAGGAGCATGCATATATTCTGCGGGAGGTAGTTCATCGGGATGTGGTGGCTCTATTGGATCATCTCCGGTTGATACGTGACAGTTTTTTTGATGAGGAGCCATAGACATATCCTGATTCATATCTTTAGGAAAAAGCACCTGAGGATGACGATGTCCCTGCTATGCCTGCTGAGGAGGATGCACCGCCACCGCCGCCGCCAGCTGGATGACAGAGACGAGCACATCCGGGGGGGCAGAGGCGACCACATCGACATCCGAGAGCGGCTCCTGCAGATTTCGTCGCACCACAGAGAGACGATCCCGCCCAGCCGACAGATGATTTTGCACAGCAGGGAGACATTTATATACCGCATATGGCGTCTCCGCAGACTACTATGGACTTCGATCTGGGTGCAGTCACATAGCTTATGGCGGCCCCCTCTCCTCCCGACGAGGCCTTCTTCAGTACCCCATTTCTACCATTTATAGGAGCTTCAGAGCCATATGTCACCCCATATGGTTTTGGGGCATCCTCACATGATTTTGGGGCATCCTCACATGATTTTGGTCAGTCCTCTACACAGCATCATGGGGAGGCACCAGAAGCACCAGAAGAGGAGGAACCTGCAGAGAGGACACCAGAGCGACATGGACGTCGGACACGGAGAGGACGTGACATTCAGACACCGCGTTGTGGTACCGGAGGGCATCGTCGTTGATGTTTTTGGATGTAATGTTGTATATATTAAAAAACTTATTCACTATGATAAGTTATTGTTGTTTAAGTCAAATAACAAGAAAATCAAAAATCTATTACATACAAACTTATTTCAATCAACTATTAAATTATAAAGTACAGGTACAATATAAACAAAATTTGTCACAGCGACTTAACCATTAATAATTAATAATTATAATGAAAAAGTCACATAGTTGAAACAGTTTTAAGTTACAACTAGGTGGTTTTGAAAGCCTATAAAATATTTTCTATCGACATTTTTTACGTAATTTTTTTATTTTCATCTATTTAGTATATGTTTAATCCATGTTTTAAGTTTCATTCATATTGGTCATATGGATTATGTTTTATAGACGTTCAAAGTCACATAGTTGAAACAGTTTTAAGTTACAACTAGGTGGTTTTGAAAGCCTATAGAAAATTTTCTATCGACATTTTTTACGTAATTTTTTTTATTTTCATCTATTTAGTATATGTTTAATCCATGTTTTAAATTTCATTCATATTGGTCATATGGATTATGTTTTATAGACGTTCAAAGTCACATAGTTGAAACAGTTTTAAGTTACAACTAGGTGGTTTTGAAAGCCTATAAAATATTTTCTATCGACATGTTTTACGTAATTTTTTTTTATTTTCATCTATTTAGTAAATTTTTAATCCATGTTTTAAATTTCATTCATATTGGTCATATGGATTATGTTTTATAGACGTTCAAAGTCACATAATTGAAACAGTTTTAAGTTTCAACTAGGTGGTTTTGAAAGCCTATAAAATATTTTCTATCGACAATTTTTACGTTTTTTCCCATCTATTTATATATTTTTAATCAATATTTTAAGTTTCATTCATATTGGTCATATAGATTATCTTTTATAGGCGTTCAAAGTCACATAGTGGAAACATTTTTATGTTACAACTAGGTGGTTTTGAATGCCTATCAAATATTTTCTATCGACATTTTTTACGTAATTTTTTTATTTTCATCTATTTAGTATATTTTTAATACATGTTTTAAGTTTCATTCATATTGGTCATTTAGATTATATTTTATAGGCTTTCAAAGTCACATACTTGAAACATTTTTAAGTTTCAAGTACGTGGTATTGAAAGACAATATGTTTAACAATATTTCAATTTTTTTTATAAATAATTACTTATAACTATGTAAATATATACATGTACAAATATATAATAATAAATATACATGTATAACTATAATAACAATATAATTGTAAATATAATTATAAATATAATTCTACACACACACATACATATATATATATATATATTTATTTATATAAGCATATTAAATATATTTATAAATAAATTTTAAATATATATGTGACAATATTTTCATAATTATATATTTTAAATATATTCATATTCATATAATTATAAATATTTATATTTAAACATTAGTTTATAATTATATAATTACAAATATATTTTTTATTTAAAAAAATATATAAATAGATTTATATTTATAAATATTTATTTTTAATTATATATATACATAATTATATTTATACACGCACATATAATTATATATATACATAAATATAATTTCATAATTATAAATATAATAATAATTAATTTAACATTTTTAAATACATATTTATAAGATTATTTTTGAAATTTTATTTATTTATTTTGAAATTATTTATTAAAAAGAGATGAGGTGGAAAAAAAATTAAAACAAAAAAAAAACAAAACAAAATTTTATATATTTATTTTGAAATTATTTATTAAAAAGAGATGAGGTGGAAAAAAAATTAAAAAAAAAGAAAAACAAAACCAGAAAAAGAAAAAAAAAATTAAAACAAAATAAAAAGGAAAACAAAACCAGCAAAAGAAAAAAAAAGGTGGCAAAGCGCCACTTGAAGTGGCGCTCAACAAACCCAATTTCCTAAATAATGTAAACCTATACCCATTTAAATAAAAAAAAAACCTATGCCCCTAAATTTGCCGTCAGCAAGGGTTTCTTTTCATGGGTTTCTTTCGATCTTTTTTTGCAGGGGTGGTGGTTCTAGCCGGTGTTGCAGGGTGCAAGGGGTGCAGGCCGAGGGGTGGTCAATGTCGTCGTGGTGTGGAGTGTAGGCCGTTACACTAGTGATGCCTCGGAGCTGGGTTTTTGGGATGCTTGCGGGGATGACTGGGATCCCGGCGGAGGGAACCTAGCGAGACCCTTTGAAGTTTCGATCTGCCTGGACGACGATGAAAGTGGAAGGAAGTGCAGGGTGGCGGCTGCAGGATGGTGCAGAGCCCAGTGGTGCATGACTGGCCGCTCACCGATGAGGCGTGTTGGCCGGAGGCGATAACGATCACAAGGGAGTTCCCTTGAGATGCATGCAGGGCACAGCTCCATGCGAGTTGGGGACCCTGGCAGTGGTGGACTGCTGGTGCGATGATATACGGAGCTGTGCTCGGGATTTAGCTGGTGTTCAGCGGACGACATGTCGGTCTGGTGCTGGTTTTGCGGATGATTATTACTGGTGCCCGCTAGAGGATGGGCATAGGGATGTGCGATGACTTTGTGCATAAGGACAAAGACTTTGGATTGCAGTCGGTGACTAGACCTCAGAATGCGGGGTGAATAATGATGTTCTCTGAGTGTTGCCAAGGCGAGATGGCGATAGGGCATGTGGCAGGTACGTGATTTTCGGTTGATAGCAATGGGATGATTTTTGGGTGTTTAGATCGCTGTGTTGATGGGCTTATTGTCATGCTTTATGGGGTTTTTAAGACTCTTTTTATTTGGTGGATTGCATCCCATGTATCTCTATGTTGAATTTACATTTTCCAATAAATTTGTGGGGTCATGATTTCGGGTTACCAAATCCATGATGTGAACTGTTTTAGTAATCTTGAAAAAACCCATGTCTTTCTCAACTAACGAATAAATTTCCAACTGTGTAAGAAAATACTTAATCCATAAAGAGTCCTCAAAATATCCCATAAATACTTCCACATTTTCTATCTTCATAAAAATATCACACGTACTAATTTTATTCCTAACCTATGGAATAGAAACATAAGAAAGGGGTAAGATAAAATGATCAATAAGGAAAATATATAACTAATGTTGTAAAAAATATAATCATGGTATACATAATATGAATGGAATAAAAAATCATAAAAATTATATAATCAACTAAAAAATGGTACTATGATATATCCATGATAATAAATGAAAAAATAGATATCAATAATATTTATCTCACACTGATGGGATGCATAATGTCAAAAATCCAAAACTTGTTGTCAAGACCTTGTATAAATACACTGTACTAATATTGAGATAGGTATACACAAAACGCCAATTTTTTTTATCTCAGTAGACCTATCAATGAATCAAGGGGAAATATAATTTTATGCTCCACCCATCACTTGTTTAGTTCTAATGAATTCACCATAAGAGTTAAAATGATATTTCATAATATTTCTCAAGGAACCTCTATATTATTAAAAATATAGCTATCTATATAATGGAGAATATTGAATTTCAATACACAATCAACCTCTGTTAGCAATCAATAATCATTAATAATGTCAATACTTTTCCCAATGTCAATAAAAGGGATAATGTGATCATATATAAGGAAGAAGTTGGATGGTTTCAAATTAAAATAACCCTAGTGAAACAAAGGAAACATATAATGATGTTATCGTCGATGAAAAATATCCACACAAAAGAAAACTTGAATGATGCCACCTAAGAAGGGATCAAGAATTTGATTGTTTAGTACCATGATTTCATTCCCCAAAAATATAAATATATATATTAGAGTATAAATATTGAAACATAAACCCTATTAGGTAAAATCATTTTGAAAATGGAATTATAAATAGATGTTAAAAATTAAAAGATCTTTTAGAAAACATTTTCAATAACAACATAAAAGATGACATTATGGGTCACATCCCAAAGTATTTTTCAAAGGTGAAGTGAAAAATATTTGAAAACAATTAATTTTTAAAATAATATTCAATAATATGTTATTTAAAATACATAAGGTTTATCTCAGATAAATTTGGATAGGAAGATAAAATATATAAAAGTGAAAGGGAAAACCCTTTTTATTATTTTTAAAATTCCTTTATACAAAACTTGCATTATAAAAATAGTATCAAAATATTATTCTGTATCAAAATTATATTTTACCTAATTGAGGTAAATAAATTACCATTTAATAAAATATTAGTGTGGGATAACCCAAAAATAGAAAAAATATGCTAATGAAAAAACAATATAACTCAAAAAAAGGAGACTTGAGTGTAGGATCGAAATATAATATGAGATTCTCAATATACAAGAGGGGGGGTGAATTGTATACTTTAAAAATTCCTTTGGAACCTTTAAAGTTAGTTAAGAAACTATAGTTTCCTTAAGAAAAGGAAAGGGCTATGTTTAACAAAGTTAAACTAAGTAAATTCACATCACCTTTAATACCGAACTAAACTTGGAAAGAAATTCCAAAAGTAGGTTCCGGAAATATGGTTCCGGAAATTGAAACTTAACAAAAGTTACAATATGAGATTCTACCTTAAAGCGTATAGAATCTAAATGAATCAGAGTAAGTAAGGAAGTATAAGAAAGTTATACTTTCCTTAAGATACAAAATGCAGCGGAATAAAGACAAGTAGTAAAACTACTAGTAACAAGATAATAGTCTTTTAACCCAAAGAGAAGGGTATCCAACAACCTTGGATAAAGGTCCCTTGATTTATACTTTCAAGAAAGTCTGTCTTACCCACACCAGGGTAAGCCCTCGATACGAAGATCGGAGTCTCTGTCTTGCTATCCCCGCAAGCCCTCAACTTCAAGGTAGTTGGTAACCTCTGTCTTTCTCAGCAAGAAAGCCCTCGATCTTTAAGGTAGTCGGCACCTCTGTCTTCCTATCCCCGGAAGCCCTCGAATGTAATCACCAACATTCGGAGTCGCACGAAGCTTTGAGAGTTAATAAGAGACTCTCTCTCTAGAAATCACTTCAACAGCATGTATGTACTTTTTCAGCAATCAGCTATTATCCATCAGCATCATCAGCATCGAGCTCTTTCAAATGAGCTCCTATTTATAGGTAAGGTCGGCTCCTCTCCAACGGTCATATTTTCCTTAAAGATCGGAGGGACCTGTACACGTGTCACTTAGCCAACGGTTAGTTTATAACAAAATGGACGACATCCTTTTATAACAAAGTGAGTGTAACAGAAAGTACGACATCGTTTTAAACTCTAACATAAAGGTTCGGAATAGAAACTTCGGAGTGAAGGTTCGGAATGAATAAATTCAGAGTGTATAAAACAATGATAATCAGATTCTGTTTAACAGGTGAATTCGGAATGAGAATTCGGAATAGGAATTCGTCATCAGAAATCGTAATGAGAATTCATCATCAGAATTCGTAATGAGAATTCATCATCAGAATTCGTAATGAGAATTCATCATCAGAATTCGTAATGAGAATTCATCATCAGAATTCGTAATGAGAATTCATCATCAGAATTCGTAATGAGAATTCATCATCAGAATTCGTAATGATAATTCTTCATTGGAATTCGTAATGAGAATTTTTCTTCTGAATTCGTAATGAGAATTCGGAATGGGATTTCTTCATTAGAATTTGTAATGAGAATTCTTTTTCAGAATTCGTATCCTGAATCTGGAATAGAACTTAGTCAGAGTTCATATTCGGAATTCGGAATGAAACTTCCTTATAGTTCTTGTCCAGAATCCGAACCCTAAAACAGAATGCTTTATATCAACGTTTCAATGATTCCGAGAAAACGAATCTGAAACTCATACTTAATAAAAATATGAATGAAAATATGATAAGGATAATTTTTCTTATAAAAGCGATTTTCCTTAAGAAAGCAATTTTCCTTAAGAAAGCAATTTTCCTTAAAGATAAGGTGTTTGTGATTTTCAAAACAAGAAGGAATGGAAAAGTCATAAGGAAAACCTTATTGACTCAACAATCTCCCCCTTTTTGGAAAGCACAAACATCCTTACGAAAAAGCTATTCCAAGAAGAAAGAAACACATTAAAGCTTATCTCCCTCGGTTTAAGGATATAGATGAATACGACTAACTCCCACTTAGGCTTTGAAACTCTAAGGATCGTATTCATATTTCCGGAGTGATGTTTCATAAGAAGGTCTTCTTTACGAAAAACTCCCCCTTAAACAAACTCTTATTAGAATTCTTTTTCCTTGGGTATTTTTCTTTCTCCCCCTTTGATAAACTCTTATTAGAGTTCCTCTTTTTCTTAAGGATCTTTTCCTTCTCCCCCTTTGTGATTTTCAAAAATAATTGGAGGGAATGGAAAAACTTAACAAAGTACCTGAAAAATTGGTAATGACAACAATAGAAACAACAAGTACGACTTTCATTAAAATTAGAATCTCGACAACAAAAAAAAACAAAAAAAAGATCGGATTGGTTATTTCGGATCTTTCTCCTTCGACATTATCCCCTTAAGAATCGTCTTGATCTTCTTTAAGTCTTTGTGATCTTCCTCTGCTTGCTTCTCTAAGACGACTATTCTTGATGACTGAGCTTCAATTATTTCTTCCTGAGCCTTCAACTTTTCTTCCTGAGCTTTCATCTTCTCTTCCTGAGCCTTCATCCTTTCTTCAAACTCGATCCGATAATCGCTTTCATATTTCCAACTTTGATTAACGGAATTGAGCTTTCCATTCAGATCTCTCACTTCCTGAATCCGAAAGTTCTTTTCCTCTGTCAATTTCTCTTCGAAGGATGCAGTCAGCTCATTAATCTTCTTGTCTTCGGTCTCAAAGGCATCCTTAACATTATCTTGAAACTCATCAAGCAACCTCATCTCTTCCACATTCTTCTTCGACCAGCTTGTCATCCTCTTACAAGATCTTTTATGAGCTTCGTAACCAACAAAGAATGTTTTGAACTGATCTTAAATCTCAACACACTTATCCATAACCATCGATACAAAGTCGGTTTTCTGATTCAACGCATGTTGGAGCATCTGGCATCGTGAATCAATGCTTGAGAAGGTTGGAATGGTTCCCACCAACTTCTTCAAGGACTGAACAACAAAATCGTGCCCCAACGAAGATGACTCCGAATCTGAAATCTTGCTCGGAGAATTTTCTTCCTCAATAAGCTCTAATTTCCTCTTAGAAGAACTACCAGCTTCCTTCCTCTTTCTTACTACTGAGCTCGGAGTCTCGGTAAGAATTTTCTTTCCCTTATCTTTTTCCGGAATAGAATCTTGTTCCGGAGTTTTCTTTTCACTGTCAGAAACTTGAACAACCAAATCTTCCTCATCAGCAACTTCTTGAACACCAACCTCTACGTTTCCCATCTGAGCAATATCTTGTAGAAGTTGTTCTTCTTCTCCATGATAGGAAACTTCTTCTTCTCCTTTCTCTTCTTCCATCGTAGGAGTGACAAGCTTCGAAGATTCAGCTTCTGAAGTCCGGAGTGATAAGTGTTCCGAAGGAGTTCCCTTGTACTCATCAACTTGTTTTAGCACATCTCATGTCTCACCACTTCCTTCCGCAGCCTCTTCAACTTGTTCCACTTGCTCCACTTCCTCAGTATTCGTAGCAACAGGCTCTTCCGGAGCAACAAGATTTCTTCCTGGAGTCTCAGGTAGAGATTCCAGGGAGAAAGTTCTCAGAACATGAATTGTTGCTGAAACCATTTCATTGAACTTCAACAACGCTTGGACTGCCTCAGCTTCTGACATTTTCTTCTTAAGCTTCTTTTCCTTAGCTTGTTTCTCAAGCTCATCAGCAGCTTTTTCCTTCAACGCTTTAGCCTCCGCAGGGTCCAATCCGAACTGTGGATCCCCTTCTTTCCTCTTCTCTTTGTCAGCTCTCCACTTCGTAACAACCTCATCAGGATAGATCTTCTTCTTCTTAGGCTTTGGTGGTGCGGAGTGGACTTCCTTAGACTTAGGTTCCTCGGCTTCGACTACCACTTCTTTCAGTTTTCTCTTCCTTACCGGCTTGGATGATTCCGGATCAGCAGATTTCGGAGTCACTTCTACTTGAGGAGGTAGATCAATAAACTTCCCAGACTTCTTGTCAAAAGCTATATTCATCCTTTTAAGCGTGCTATCACTAAGCAACATGATCTTGCAAACTTTCGGTTTAGAACTGCAAGCTACCTTGAAAGATTCTAGGAACCTAACTATGATCTTTGATAATATTACTGGGTACATGATAATCTGAGCTCTCAGATTCCCCTTCTTCAAATTCTCAATATTAAGAAGAATATGCTTCATCAAGTTAAACTTTCTTAGATTTATCAAGAAATCTAAGATATATATCTCACTCTTCTTCAAGCTATCCTTATCACCTTTTCTTGGTACGATAAGCCCTTGCACCCATAACTCCAGAATCCGGAAGTTTGTAGATAGGCTTGCAATTTTCGGAGCCTTGTCATCATCCAATCCGAGAGTTTCTAAGGCTTTTTCCTTGTTGAAGCTACCCTTGGAGTCTGGAAATACGTGAGAAATAAACTCAGCTTCACATTCATAAGATAACCCTACCAAGCTTGCAGCCTTGGTGTAAGAAAGCTTATATGTCTTGCCATATGATTTGAACGAAAATTTTTCTCTATTATCTTCCTCGAAGAAAGCAACTGACTCATAAAACTCAACAAGAAAATCTGAGTACACTTCATCTTGGTTGCCGGTTTTTGATACCGCAACATCTTCCCAGCCATTTAACTTGATATTCTTTGAAATGACAGAATCGTAGTTGCTGAAGAAAGTCGGATGAACTAACCTTTCTCTGTATATTAACCACTGAGATATAGGCTTGGTTGAAGACATTTCTTGAGAAGCTAACTCAGCAGACATTCGGATTTGAAGTCTTCTGAGATATTCGGAACAGAGAAGACTGAAGTTCGGAGCGGAGAAAACTGTGGTTCGGAACGACCTTAAATCGGAGAGTCAGAGCTTCAGCACGCGAAAGCTTGAAACCGATGTGGGATGAGAAAAAATGGTCCCCTTTATATAGGCAAAGGGATGACGGTTCACCTTCCACGGTTCATCTAACAGTTGGAATGAGCTGCAATCAGATCTGACGGTTGAGAGCTTGAATCCGATCTTTTTGAGGTTTTATTAAAACAAGGATTTAAGAAAACTAAAAAACCGAAAACAAAATATAAGAAACTTCCAGCAAGTAAAATATGATTATGAAAAACTTTAGTATGGAAATCATACCTTTCGGATTAGCTTAGGAAAGTTGTTCGTAATGGGTAATATAAAGATGACTACGAAAAACTCAATAATAATAAAAAAACGAAAAACTCAATACGAAAAACTCAATACTAAAAACTCAATACGAAAAACTCAATACGAAAAACTCAATTCTAAAAACTTAATACGAGAAAAAAAAACTTGTTATGGAAGATTCAATACGAAAGTTTCGTTATGAAAATACCAGTACGAAAGTTTTTCATTCTGGAAATTTCCAATACGAATACTTCCATTCCAGAAGTATTCTGTACGAAAATATCCATTCTGGAAAATTTTCATTCCGGAAGTTTTCATTCCGGAAATCTTTATTCCGAAAAGTTTGAAAACAAATTTTGAAAAACTTTGTTTGAACAAACAATCAAATGTACTCCCCCTATGAAAAGGAGTTTATTACTGTAAGGAGATTTTTTCAACAGAAAGTTAATTAAGGAAGATTACCTTACGGTTATCATTCCTAACTTCTGTTTAATATATTCAAATCTATCAGAAGGCAAGGATTCTGTGAAAATATCAGCAAGTTGATCTTGCGTTCCGATAAACTGAAGAATAATATCTCCTTTTAGTGTGCGATCCCTAAGAAAGTGATGCCTAATATCTATGTGTTTTGCACGAGAGTGATGTGCAGGGTTTTTACTTAGGGAAATGGCACTTGTGTTATCACAAAAAATTTGAGTTTTAGTAAAACTCAAGCCATAGTCTGTGAGTGTGTGTTGCATCCACAACACTTGTGCACAGCAACTTCCAGCTGCTACATATTCAGCTTCAGCAGTGGAGAGTGCTACAGAATGTTGCTTCTTGCAGGACCAAGAAACTAATGAATCTCCTAAGAAATGACAAGTTCCGGATGTACTCTTTCTATCCATTCTACATCCACCAAAGTCAGCATCAGAAAAGCTTTTTAGAACAAAATCATTTCCAGAAGTATAAAATAATCCTAGATCTATGGTTCCCTTAAGGTAGCAAAAAATTCTTTTAACTACCTTTAAGTGAGATTCCTTAGGATTGGATTGATATCTTGCACATAAGCATACAGAAAACATTAAGTCTGGTCGACTAGCTGTTAAGTAAAGTAGACTTCCAATCATACCTCTAAAAGATGTTTGATCTATTGGTTTCCCAGCTTCATCAAGATCTAAAGAGTTTGAGGTACCAATAGGAGTACTTATACTCTTAGTGTTGTCATAACCATACTTTTTAAGAAGATCTTTAATATACTTATGTTGAGATATGTAGGTTCCTTCTGGTTTTTGAGAAATTTGAAAACCAAGGAAAAATGTTAACTCACCCATCATACTCATTTCAAACTCAGATTTCATTAGACTAGCAAAAGAGTCAGTCAAAGATTGCTGAGTTGAACCAAATATAATGTCATCAACATAAATTTGAACAATCAAAACATTTTTCTTATCTTTCTTTATAAAAAGGGTTGGATCTGCATTTCCCTTAATATAGTTATTTTGAAGCAAAAATCCAGTGAGTCTATCATACCATGCGCGTGGGGCTTGTTTAAGGCCATAAAAGGCTTTGGTAAGTCTAAAAACATGATCAGGATGTTTTGTATCTTCAAAGCCAGGTGGTTGTTCAACAAAGACTTCCTCTTGAACATAACCGTTAAGAAAAGCACATTTCACATCCATTTAATAAAGTTTGAAATTAAAGAATGCTGCAAAGGCAAGTAGAATACGGATAGATTCAAGTCTAGCTACTGGAGCATAGGTTTCTTCATAGTCTATTCCTTCTTGCTGATTATAGCCTTTAGCAACAAGTCTATATTTATTTCTAACAATGATTCCATTTTCATCACATTTATTTCTGAAAAAACATTTTACTCCAATAACAGAAGTTTCCTTAGGTCTTTCAACCAAGGTCCAGACTTTATTCCTTTCGAATTCATTTAGTTCATCTTGCATTGCTTTGATCCAATCATCATCACCTAAAGCTTCATCAGTGCTTTTAGGTTCTAATTGGGAAAGAAATGCTAGATGTTCTACTTCATTTCTTAAGGAACTTCTAGTCCTTACAGGTTGATTTACATCACCAATGATACTATCACTGGGATGATTCTTAAGAAACACCTGATTTGGGTTTTGTAAAACCTGTTCATCAACATAGGGTAGAAAGTCTTCTGGGGTAAATGTTTCATGAAGTATCTTTTAGAACAATTTCCTTATCAGAAGGTTCTTCTATCAAAGGTTGATAATCAGTTTTTGAAAACACATCCGAAGATGTAAGTTGAGATGGTTTAAAAACAAAAGGATCAGTCTCATCAAATTTTACATGTACTGTTTCCTCAACAGTACAAGTGTTTTTATTAAAAACTCTATAAGCCTTAGAGGTTGTGGAATATCCTAAGAAAATTCCTTCATCAGACTTTGGTGCGAATTTATGTAAGTTATCTTTAGTATTCAAAATGAATACTTTGCAACCAAAAACCTCGAAGTAGGAAAGTCTAGGTTTTCTACCATTCCATAACTCATAAGGAGTTTTATTAAGAAAAGGTCTAATCAAAACTCGATTTATAGTATAACAAGCAGTACTTACAGCTTCAGCCCAGAAATGTCTAGTAATAGAATATTCACTCAACATGGTTCTAGTTACCTCTTGAAGAATTCTATTTCTTCTTTCAACTACACCATTCTGTTGAGGATTTCTAGGTGCTGAAAAATTGTGAGTAATACCTTTCTTACTACAAAAAGTTTTAAAATCAGAATTTTGAAATTCTCCTCCATGATCACTATGAATAGTTTTCAATGGAAGGTTTTTCTCATTTTTAACTTGATCTCTAAAACTTTTAAAATAAGAAAAAGCTTCATATTTCTTTGCTAGAAAATAGACCCAAGTAAATCTAGTGTAATCATCAACTAGAACAAACACATAGTATTTGCCTCCAATACTTCCAGTTTGTGTTGGACCAAAAAGATCCATGTGCACCAACTGTAATGCATCAATTGTTGAGACTTCACCGATTGACTTAAAACTAGATTTATGTTTCTTTCCATATTGACAAGGATCACAAACTTTAGAAGAATCAAATCTAAGCTCCGGTAGATCCTTAACAAGTTTCTTCTTAGAGAGTTTACATAGGTTTCTAAGATTACAGTGTCCCAGTCTTCTATTCCATAACCAAGAATGATCTTACATTGCACTTAGGCAAGGTAAATCTTGGCTTCTTAGGTCTTCTAGGTTCAAAGTGTAGACATTCTCTTGCCTATTGGCTGAGAGAATAAATTCTTCCTTGGAATTGTGAACTAAGCATTTATCATTCTTAAAATTCACAAGGTAACCTTCATCACATAACTGACTTATGCTAATGAGGTTGTGCTTAAGACCTTTAACAAAAAGAACATTTGAAATCAAGGTTTTTCCAAGAAAAACTATATTACCAATACCAACAATCTCTCCCTAAGCATTGTCTCCAAAAGTTACCTTTCCTCCCTTCGTTTTGATAATCTTTTCAAAAAAGCTTTTGTTACCAGTCATGTGCCGGGAACATCCACTATCCATGTACCAAATATTGTTTCTGGAACTTCCTTTATTTTCCTAAAATCAAGAACAAAGTTAGATTTTCGGAATCCAAACATGTTTGGATCCGAGATTTCCAGACAATAAAATTTTAGGAACCCACATTTTCTTAGAAAAATAAGCTTTGTGAAAACCTAACGATTGGGTTTTGTTTAAGGAATAATTTTTTGCCCAGTGACCACCACATTGACATTTAGTGCAAAATGGGGCACTCTGAGGAACAAAATAATTTTTACTGAAAACTGGTTTTGCATGGGTATAACCATATCCGGATTTATTTCTTAAAGGTCGTATTTGAGAATACATCTTATCAAAATTTTCTTTACCATGGGTAAAGTTTGATAAACACTTCTTTAAGGAAAAATTTTCGGACTTGAGTTTTACAACCAAGTTTTTATCCTCAAAATCATTAGTTTTAGAACTAGAGTTAGGCTCGAAAACATTTTTCTTAGGAATTACTTTTTCTAACTCTTTAGAAATTTTATTCTTCTCAGAACTTACTTCCTCAATATTTTTTGAAATATTTTCAAAATCAGAATTTTTCTTATCAAGATCTTTAGAAAGATCTGATATCTCTTTAGTAAGAATAGAATTCCTAGAATTTGCCTTGTCATGTTTCTTGTTGAGTTTGGAATTCTCAATCTCAAGAAGTTCAGCAAACCTAAAGACTTCTTCATAAGTAGGTAAAGTATTTTCCTCATCAGAAGATGATTCTTCATCAGAAGAGTTATAATACTTACTATCATTAGAATTTAAAGAAACATTGGTCAATGATTCAGCATTTCGTACCTTAGCCATAAGACAATGATTATTAATAGGTAATCTGGCTATAAGACCAAGATTCTTCTATCCTGAAGATTCATAATCAGAAGATTCATCTGAAGAGTCACCACCACTAGCACTCCAGGTGTCATTAGCTTTCAGAACTTTCTTAGCTTTAGCTTTGTAATACTTCTTTCTGTTCCTGTCTAAATGTCTTTCCTTTCTTTATTTCTTTTTGAGCATAGGTAAATATGGTCTAATATGTCCAGCTCTTTTGCATTCATAACAAGTTACTTCTCCATCTTTCTTATCTTTCCTGTCCTTCTTCTTATACTTGGATTGAAAGTTTCTCTGTCCAGCTATCTTGTTCATCCTTCGAGCAAGATTGGCTAATTCATTTTCTGAAACTTCACTCTCACTAGATTCGGATTGGAAAATAACTTTCTTAAACTTGGATCTGGTTACTCTCTCAGGAGTCTTAGCTTTCATCTGATTCGAAGTTGTAGTAAAAGCAACAGTACCATTTCCATTCTTTTTCTTGATGTTGTCAGCATCTCTCTTCATTCTAGTTTCATGTTGTAGAAGAGTTCCAAATAATTCATCAAGAGTAATTTGAGTGACCTTCCTGTTCTCATCTATAGCTGTTCTCTTGGATTCCCACTCATTGGGCATAATGTCAATTATCTTGTCCACAAGAGCTTCATCATCTAATCCTTTCTCTCCCATAGATTGTAGACTGTTGACGATAGTCATAAATCTTTGTTGAACTTTACAGATAGGTTCTCCATAAGGAAAATTGAAGCCATGATATTCATCTCTAAGCATAACTCTTCTAGTCTCAATCACCTTAGAAGTCCCAAAGTGTGTAACCTCTAACTTCTTCCATATACAATTAGCTGCTTCACAAGAAGAAATTTGTCTATATATATTTCTAGTCATTGAACATAGTAAAGTGTTGTGTACCTTATAGTTGAGTTGATATTCTTGCTTTTCCTGGTTAGTAAAGGTTCTGACTTCCTTGTCAGGAATTTTATAGTCACCAGTAAGCATGACAAAGTTATCTACCCCAGTATTGATAACAAATGTCTTCATACGATCTCTCCAGTATTCATAATCATTACCATCAAATATAGGTGGTCTTGTAGGATTCAAATTGTCAATCGATCCAACATTAATTCCTGTCATACTAAAAATAACTTTGCACACAAACTTGTTAGTAGAAAAGTTATAACAAAGTTCGGAATAAGAAAAGTTCGGAATAAGAAAAGTTCGGAATAAGAAAAGTTCGGAATGAAAAGTGAGCAAGAAAAACTTGTATGTGAGTACAAGTATTTCAGTAACCTTTCCTCTGATACCAATTGTGAGAATGGTATAGAGTAAGAGGTTTCCAACCTCTGATACCAATTGTAGGATCGAAATATAATATGAGATGCTCAATATACAAGAGGGGGGGTGAATTGTATACTTTAAAAATTCCTTTGGAACCTTTAAAGTTAGTTAAGAAACTATAGTTTCCTTAAGAAAAGGAAAGTGCTAAGTTTAACAAAGTTAAACTAAGTAAATTCACAACACCTCTAATACCGAATTAACTTGGAAAGAAATTCCAAAAGTAGGTTCCGGAAATATGGTTCCGGAAATTGAAACTTAACAAAAGTTACAATATGAGATTCTACCTTAATGAGTATAGAATATAAATGAATCAGAGTAAGTAAGGAAGTATAAGAAAGTTATACTTTCCTTAAGATACAAAATGCAGCGGAATAAAGACAAGTAGTAAAACTACTAGTAACAAGATAATAGTCTTTTAACCCAAAGAGAAGGGTATCCAACAACCTTGGATAAAGGTCCCTTGATTTATACTTTCAAGCAAGTCTGTCTTACCCACACCAGGGTAAGCCCTCGATACGAAGATCGGAGTCTCTGTCTTGCTATCCCCACAAGCCCTCAATTTCAAGGTAGTTGGTAACCTCTGTCTTTCTCAGCAAGAAAGCCCTCGATCTTTAAGGTAGTCGGAACCTCTGTCTTCCTATCCCCGGAAGCCCTCGAATGTAATCACCAACATTCGGAGTCGCACGAAGCTTTGAGAGTTAATAAGAGACTCTCTCTCTAGAAATCACTTCAACAGCATGTATGTACTTTTTCAGCAATCAGCTATTATCCATCAGCATCATCAGCATCGAGCTCTTTCAAATGAGCTCCTATTTATAGGTAAGGTCAGCTCCTCTCCAACGGTCATATTTTCCTTAAAGATCGGAGGGACCTGTACACGTGTCACTTAGACAACGGTTAGTTTATAACAAAATGGACGACATCGTTTTATAACAAAGTGAGTGTAACAGAAAGTACGACATCGTTTTAAACTCTAACATAAAGGTTCGGAATAGAAACTTCGGAGTGAAGGTTCGGAATGAATAAATTCAGAGTGTATAAAACAATGATAATCAGATTCTGTTTAACAGGTGAATTCGGAATGAGAATTCGGAATAGGAATTCGTCATCAGAAATCGTAATGAGAATTCATCATCAGAATTTGTAATGAGAATTCATCATCAGAATTCGTAATGAGAATTCATCATCAGAATTCGTAATGAGAATTCATCATCAGAATTCGTAATGAGAATTCATCATCAGAATTCTTAATGAGAATTCATCATCAGAATTCGTAATGATAATTCTTCACTGGAATTCGTAATGAGAATTTTTCTTCTGAATTCGTAATGAGAATTCGGAATGGGATTTCTTCATTAGAATTCGTAATGATAATTCTTCTTCAGAATTCGTATCCTGAATCTGGAATAGAACTTAGTCAGAGTTCATATCCGGAATTCGGAATGAAACTTCCTTATAGTTCTTGTCCAGAATCCGAACCCTAAAACAGAATGCTTTATATCAAAGTTTCAATGATTCCGAGAAAATGAATCCGAAACTCATACTTAAGAAAAATATGAATGAAAATATGATAAAGATAATTTTTCTTATAAAAGATATTTTCCTTAAGAAATCAATTTTCCTTAAGAAAGCAATTTTCCTTAAAGATAAGGTGTTTGTGATTTTCAAAACAAGAAGGAATGGAAAAGTCATAAGGAAAACCTTATTGACTCAACATTGAGTTGTCGATATTTTTTATGTGAAATATACACCTTAAAGTAATAAATATTTAAAAAAGTGATTTCTATGTTAGAAATATAAATTCATATAAAAGAAAAAGAATAAAAAATAATATAATGAATTCGTAGAATGTACCCAAATTGTATTTCTAATAGGATGATTATAACTTAATGACTGAAAATTGAGTTACAAAATGCTTTACAATTGGGGTAACAGTTGTGTAAAATATATTTAATAAATAATAACTTATTAGGATTAATATTTTCCATGAATAATATATATATATATATATATATATATATGATAATTATAGATACATGTCTAATGAATACCCTTCTAAAAATATGGTTCAAAACAAAATTAGTTTCAAAGATTTAATGTTTGAGACAAAGAACACTTGTATATTGTGGAACATTTTAATCAAAACCCTTAAAAAGAGTGGAATTGAATGGCATTAAATTCAAGAATAAGAGAGAAATATAACTTCCATATTGATGAAAAAGATATTTCTATAGTTTTATTCCTTGTGATATGCCTTGTTTCCCATATTATTTTTGGATACTTTCTTTTAATTATTTTTAAATTAAAATATTGAGGTAATGGGACCACCTCATTCCTCATCAAAAAAAAGTGGGCATGAAATTGAACATAAAATATCATGATTAAAATATAATTCATGATTTTTTTTATAAAATAGGATGTATATACACTACATAAATATAATTATGTTCATAATACAAAATATGTCTCAATGAGAGGAATTTGAGATGAAAATCCTTACCACTATCCTGATTCATTCTTCATTTGCACCAAATGTCCTAAATAATTAAATTAAGTTCATTAAATACATAGCTAATAACATTATTCATAAATATAATCATTTATACTTATTATTTACAATCATTCTATACAAAAAAATATTATTTATTTTTTACTTATTTTCATTGTCGGGTGTAAGTAATCTTTATCAATTTGAAATAGTTTCATAAAAAAGGTGATGGTATCAATTATTTTTCAAATTTTATCACTATTAGATCATATAGGTTTCTAGAACAGATGTTAATGTAGTTTTTTTATAAATCTATAATTTTATTTCATGGTATTTTTGGTTATGATCAATGAGGATAAAATTGGTGACTAACATGTTCTTTTATTCTTAATGAACGAAGGGTGATATCTTAATTAATAAGTTAATTGTTGATAAAATATTACAAAAACATAAATAATTATTTATATATTTATGTCATTTTATACTAGCAAATAAGTAATAATTATCATTTATGATATAAATTCATATTATTTTTCAAGTAGATGGTTAAATCATCCAAAATATTAACCTACCATGATTAATTGATGATTATGATGTACTTTAGTTGTAATATAATTATACCAGAAGAATAATGATCATATTTAGTGTTTATTAGTTTCGTATAAAATATTTTTAAATTATTATAAATAAAATATAATTTATACAAATTATTTACTTTAAAATAAGTGAGCATTTTTCTTTTAGATCGCTCATTTTAAACAATTGAATTAATGATAATCATTTTTTTGATCATTTCACTAACAGGTTCTCCGGTTTTTTATACCATAACCTTAATGATTTAATAAAAATCAAATTTATCCTTCAATCTCATCATCATGACCATCCATGTAATGTGGTGATGAAAATAAAAACAAAAAACAATCATTCCATAGATGTGGTAGTTCACACTGACTGTCTAAAAATTAACTTTTTTATTAGGAAAACACTTTTGAGGGAAAAGTGATAAACCACATTACAAGAATATAAAACCATTAAGAATGATAACGCAAATCAATAATACATGTTCTTCCCCTCCCCAGAGATTTCATTTTGATGAAAATCTTCCATCATCGCATGACCGCTCAGTTAGCAGTCTCGTGGAGAGTTTCATGGGCATGGTACCGTTGGCAGACTCATACCCTCTCAAAAAATTTGAATCCAAATGGCATGAACAGGTGAAAGATTCTTCCTCTGAACCTCATATAGAGTAGAAAATTTTATAATCCAGGAGCAAACACATCAAAACTTCATAGCAAATTCAAACACAAAAACATCCGCAGACAGAGTCTCCTCTCCAATAGTCGGCCAACACAAAAGATCTCCACAATCTCTCAAAATGATCCAACCCACTGCAGAAACTCATGTATAGCTTCACAACTGAAATGAAAGGGAGGAATCCCCAAAATCTTCCAAAAATAAAACCTGAAAATAGAAAAAGACCAAAGAGAAAAAATCTTCTCCAGGTTCAACATGAAACCACTCTGCTCTTCAGAGTAAATCACACCATCAACCACATTCAACTTGACTGATCCCATTTCTGAACATCTTGAACAAATCGGTGCATCATGCTAACCTATACACCACAAACCAATCTCTAGTATTCAAATTCAACCAAAACCAACAGGTGAACAAAAGATCCATCCAAACCAAAAAGATAAAGCAAAAATCAAAGAGCAGGAGACTATCACCTTAACGATGTCCATACGAACACTATATCTCGTCCGAACCTTCCACAATCCCACACCTAAATCCTATAGTTTCTATCCCAATAAACTCAAATACTACAATGGACCACCCATCACACTCACAAGAGACAAGGAAATAACCCTCGGATGCGGAAACTAGATCTCGGTTGTGGGACATCATCGTGACGCCTTTGGAAACTTTATCCAGCATAGTTGGTGATTTTATTTTCTATAGAACGGGAGAAAGGAGTAATGTGGTTTAATTTTTAAGAATCATAAAAATGATATAACTATAGTAATTTTTGATTTAATATTCCTTTTAAACTAGCATTATGATATGGTGATGTAAAATGAAATATGCTGCTTTGTGGAGGCGGTAGTTTCCACAGTGCATGAATTATCATTACGTTTTTATTTATAAAAAGGGAAAATTCGACTGATGGTAATTATATTAGAATAATAAAATTAATTATATAACTAATAATAATTTAATTACATGGGTATTTGAAAATTAAATTTTAAAAATAAAATAGCAAAGAAAGAAGTTAGGTAAAAATGATTACTCACATGGAGCACTTTGAGATTTCCTTGGAAGATCCCCAGGAAATGGATGGAATAAGATAATATATTTGGAGTAGAAGAAAAATATAGAGAAATATAAATATTGGGGAAAGAATAAAGGGATATTTTTCATAAAGAAACTTAATTTTTGGGAATTCCTTGAAGGGTTATAGAGAAACCCCTTTTATAAGTGGTGAGAATAACATTTTTTAAAGGATTTCAACAAAATAGAAATGGAGAACTTGTTAAATATGTAAAATGGCCCAAAATTTGAGAAATAATTGATTTTAGAAAATATAAGTTTGATCTTCACCTCATACACTCAATTTTTATCATTTTTTATCATTTTTCAAGCCATTTCTCCAGGGATTTTTTTACTTGTACCATTTTACCTTTTATTGTGGTAACTAGTTTTTATCAAATGTAAATTAATCATTGTGCCTATAAATAATTTGGATTATATTAGATAATTTGGACCCAATGATCCTAAATTTAATATCCATTTCATTTATCCCATTTTAAAAAATTGGCAAAAATTAATTTTAAAATAATAACATACAATATATTAAAAATAATTTTTGAGAAAGTATTACTTATGTACTAAAATATCAAATAAGGATTTATAATTTAAAATAAAAATATTAAAATTCTAAAGTTACATATAAAATATATTTTTGAAATAGAAAAATGATTCAGAAATTTTCAATTTTCAATTATGTATTAATAATTTTTTAAAAGTAATGTTATTTTTGAAAATATCTTTCTCATTATTCACCTAAAAACATTCTTTTTATAAAAATCCAAAAAATCAATCTTAAGATTATATTATTATTATTACTAATCTAAACATTATGTTCATTTTTAAAAATAAATTTTTTAGAATTTTAGAATCCAATATTAAAATAAAATCCCAACATATAGTAGAAAACTCTTCATATTGGAAAATATATTTTTTAAATGTACAATATTCTTTATTATTATTTCTTATTACTTAATATATACTTTATTAGTAATATATTATTGATATTATCAATATGTTTTATTATTATTTATTCATAATTTATTTAGTTTCTTGATATAAAACACTAATTTTAGAAAATATATTTCTAATCATAAAATGATTTTATAAGTTATTTTAGTTATACTAATTGAATTTCATTAATATAAAAAGTAAAATTTATTTTCCTTATACCAAGATTTAATAATTTAGTTACTTTAATACATATATACTAATTCAATGGATAGGTTTTTAATGGTTATAAACATATCATGGTTTCATTTTATTTTTTTGTTTCATATTGAACAAAAAATTGAAAACCTTAACTTATTTAAATGTCATAATATATTAACATTTTGGAGTGTTACATTCATTATTTAATCATTAATTTGAAGAGTCCTTACATAAAAAAAACAGTTTTCATTATGATATGAATCTCATATATTTCAGTGAGTGTTGATATAAGTTCTACAAATGTCTTTACCTATTATATGTTGAAGGTTATATTTCAAGATAACATCATTCAAACTAACAAAAGTGTTTTCTGGTTGATTATTTATCATTTTTCTTTTTCCATTTCTTATGATTCGAATCACCTCAATAGAACCTATAGATTTCACTAAAATAGATCATACTCAATTCATGCCTATTGGAATTTGAAATCTGACACATAGAATTGTTTGATTTGAGCATTTTTTTCTTCTGAAATCATTTATTCCAAAACATTAAACTTTCACTAAAATATAAAGAAAAAAAAGAAAATTACATCACCAAAAGGGTATTTCTATTCCATGATTTGATATCACTTACTTTGCAAAAACCGAAATATTCCAAATTATTCTTTCTGAACATCTACTTACAGAACACAGATATAAGTAACAAAACCAGTGGCACCTAATGCCAAAATCTGGGTGAAGAAACTATGATTCAATTTATTTCACTAAATCACCTTGTCTTGGTATATCTTTCATTAAAAACACATAATACAAAAGAACATGACTCAAACCAACATGGAACAACAAGAATATAATTTCTTTAGTTTAGTATTAGTCATACTCCACGGTATAAATACTTCTCCTCTTTTATTAGAAACATAAGAAGAAGAATAATAGAAATATTACAAGATTATTGACCGACTGGACCCGCTTTCCTTTGTATAACAAAATCCATCTTGTTAATATTGTTTCATCACCTTCCAATTTTCATGGATGACCCTCTTCTTAATCATGCCCACCAGTAATTGCTCATCAAATGCATCGCCTTAAATTTTGATCCCTAATGAACAATGTAAGAATTTTTTTTATTCATATATATCTTAATGAAGAATCATATGAAGCCTTTGAAAACAATATGTTATTACTATGCATCAAAAAATAACTCTTTTTAAATTCAAATCACTTCTTTGGCACTTCCATCATCAGAAATACTTCATAGACATTGTTTCTACCTATACAGATTCCAAAATAGGTCTAGGACCATGGGATTTGAGAGAAATTTTATGGATACAGTGTGGGTTATTCCTGGTTAATTTTTCCCATTTTTAAAACACACATAAATAGGTTTTCTAACCCGTATCTGTGCATAGTTTCCCACATAGTCACGTGTCATCCCACATGCCAATAAAATTTGATAGTTTATATATATATATATATATATATATATATATATATATATATATATATATATATATATCTGTGTGCATGTGTGTGTCTTATTTTCTTAACCTTATTTCCCCTACTCCAACTCAAACTACCTCAATCCTCATTTAAGACTTACCCCCACCTAAATACATAACCTAAATATCAAATTTAACCTCCCCATCTCCCCTGATTCTTTTATCATTCCACGATGTCGATGCCCAGTGTCCTCACTCCCTATAAATCCTCACTATTAAACTACTTTATCTTTTCATACACCCAAAGGTGAAGTCATTTGATTGATTACCTCCCTAAAAGTTCTTTGTTTCTATAACTTTATTCAAGCTTAATGGCTATTTGTCATCACCCCACTCTTTTCTCCTCCTCTGTAATCCCTTGTTTTAGTGTTCCCCCTCCATGTATTGTTTTATTATAAATATAAAAGTGGGACACCCATGGTCTTCCCTGAACCACGCTAATAATGGCCTCAGATTAAAAAATAATTCTTATATATGTAATGGGTAAAATAGTCAATGATTAGATAGTCCTAAACCTAAACAAGCATAGAACATTTAAGGCTATCCTGTCCATTTTTTGAAGCCCAACCCCCATGAGTTCAGGATTTATATGGCTCCACTGAATATCCACCATCTAGTTCCATAACATAACATCCATAATCAATCCTTCTAGAAGTAATGTGTATTTAACTAGAAAACATTCATCACATTAATACCTAAAAAATGATGAATAAAGGTTTGAATATGGTATAAATATGGGACAAAATTTTTTAAATTGAAACATTGATAACCTTATATAAATTTAATGAAATTAAAATTATTAAATGATTTTATTTTTTATTTAAGGATGATCATCTAGAGCATTCACACATAGTAACCCTACCCCATTTTTTTTTTCCTTTGATCCTCTCTCTACATGGAAATCTTGTTTCCCTCCTAAACATGGGAAGGCATTGTACCTAGAGGCTCTTTCTCATTATTTGAAGCTTTCATTGACTTGTCTCTCAAGCTATTTGGAATCCAACCCCTATTTACCATAATGAGAGCTGGGAATCCCCCAAGATCATTAGAAATTGGATAAAGTGGTGTAACAAGAAAGTATCCCTTTTAAGTTGATCCAAAAATTATTCATGACTGAGGAACCATAAAAATAGATTTCTCATCATCAAATACTCCTTTACACTGAATACTCTTGCAATCTAGTAATTTCAATGTTATACTTGAGTTAATAATTTTATTAATTTCATTTATTGATAATATCCTTGTGATATTATTATAATGTACCATTTATTATTAATTTTGTGATTGAAACATATTCTATTGGTTTGTATATGATTAATGTTAGTATGACACGACCCAACCCACTGGGTCTCATCTAGGTCGGTGATAAGCCTTGTTTACCACCTAAATCCCGTATCTAATTGGTGAAGGCCTACTGACTAGCACCAATAATAGTTCATAATTTGAATATTTTTCCTATACATTATACAAAATATATACACCATCGTCTAACAAAATATCCACAACCATGTAAGGGATATTGGTATCGAGTGTGGAATGAAAGAATAAAATTTATGGGAATTAAAAAAATCCCAATTCTTGACATCCTAATGACATTTTTAGTGGGGAAGCACTTGATAAAAACCATATGATCCCGTGTAATTTAAATTAAGCATGAAAAATTAAATCAAAATTTTACCTTTTCTACTTTTTATTGGAAATATGTTTCACTCATCATATATGGTCATTTCTCAAAGGGACCGAACTATAAACCCTCTAGATCATCCACATGAATTCCAAAATCTCGTTGATCATCAATCACAAATCATTGGGTGCTAGAGAAATGAAAAGGAGTGCTCTTTCACATTTCCATGATCATGTGATCACCTTTTATTCAATCCAGATGGGAGAATTTGGATCAAGGTGATCAGATCTCTCTATTCTCTCCCTAAAACCTAATAGATATCATTAGAGGTGAGAGAATTATAATACATGAATAGTTAACTTGAATTTGGATTAATATTATATATATAGGTAGGTTTTATTTATAATTTTTTTTATATGCCCCTTTAAAAAATAAAATTTCCTAAATTAAATCAAATCAAACTGGTATTTCATAATGAAAATTTTGCAAACATCATAAATAGTCTATCACATACTTGAAATATATGAACAATGTTACATGATAAAATGAAATTCATTAACACAAATTGAATCTCCCATCAATATTAAATGAACCTTGAATATTAAATATTTAATATTCATTTAAAAAAATATGTTTCTTTATATTCACTAAGAAACTCATGAATATAATAAATAATTAGAATCAATAATTATTATTCTAAAGTTCTTTAACTTGTTTACTTCCTTGAAATTTTCTATGCTTGGAAATACCCAGTCCCCAGTGAGGGGACCTCCAAGTCCAAAAAATAAAATTCAATAGAATTAAATAAGCTTATGAATATGCTATGCATATTCCCACTAGGATTGTATCCTGATAGTAGGGAGAAATACTCACAACCCAAAATTGGACACTAGAAACCCATCAAAGCCTTTAAGAAGATAAAACATAGTCACAGTAATGAAAACCTCCTACAAACACATGATATGTAATATAATCTAATTGTCTCATGATATCACATAAATTAGGGAAGAAAATTCATGTAATCACCCATTATTGTTTTAATATTTTATGACCATTTAGATGGACATTACTTCTTCAACTATTTATATAGATTTAATAAAGATAATACCATCCATGTTAACTTGTCCTGATATATCTCTTCCTTTAAAAAAGTGAAAAATCATTTCTTGAATATTAAATCAATGGTAAACCACTAATGTTGCACCCAAAATAAGCTACCACACAACAACATAAATTTAATGGTTTTCATCTTACATCAAATTACGTGATAAAATGATGCACATTGATAATTATCTTAATTCTAGAGACCAATACACATACTCATTGACAGAAACATCCAATGAAACCTAAAATATATGGTTTTCCTATTAGATGGTTATTATTCATGATCTCTTTTACTCGAGATCACTAAGAAAAAACTTTTTGAAAGGAAGTCTCAATACATATGAGCCCCCAAAACTGGGTAGTGAGAAGACATCTATGTGAAGGAACTCAGGTGATACAGAATCATAGAATATCTATATTTTCAAAAATAATCAACTAGATTAGAGTTGTAATATCTAATCTGGTATATCATGTCATGATACACTAATGGATAATGTGAAATTTAATTATAAAATTTATTTGTTGTGTTGACTATTCATGAGATAAGACTGAACTATTCATGTTTGATTTATTTAATTATTTTGATTTAATTATTACAATAGATGTTTGTGTAATTACTAGTTATTAAATATTATTTTAAATAGTTTGCACATTTTTCCTCCACATTTAAATGTATAAGTGTCAGTGTTTCCACATTTGGAGTGGTTAAAAAATAATTTTCAAATATTTGGTTCCTCTCACTTGCATGTGACCATACATTGTAAAGATTGGAAACATTCTCAATGATGTGGTCTGATTTGAGAACCGGAATGATACCAAACAAATGAAATGAATGAGGGTTTTAGGGTCTCTATAATAAGTGTCCATAATGACTCAATGAAAACCCATAAAGTCTCCAATTATCCATAATGTTATCAATGTATTAAGGAACAGAAATAATTCCTGATCACATCGTTGTTTATTTATTATATTATTCAAGGTTAATTGTTTTCAATGTAGGGATGATATATAGTCATGTAGAAACATAAAGATCATATATAGATAAAATAAAATGAAAATTAAATGATTGTATTCTATTTATAATTATTTAAATTTTTTAGTTTTATCATTTAGTAACAAGAAAGAAAAATAGAATCATATTTCAGTCACATATTAAAAAAACATAAAACTCTCAAACTAAATATTTAGTCATTAACATCTTACATTACTTTATTTTTAAAAAATAATATGTTTGAGGTTCTCATAAATCCTATTTGAGAGTTCCATTTACTAAATAGAATTTATTATAAATGTTATGGATCAACTTAACTAAATTTGACAACATAGATGTAGCCATAGTAAGCTTGTTTCAACTTTAGAGTCAAATGTTTGAGTAAATAAAAGTTACACTTTATATGAGATTGGAATCCAATAAACATATCAAGGAGCCAAAAATTATTTCAGTTATCCAGCCAAAATCCAAACTTAGACTCTTGGTTGGTGGTGATTCCATATTTTGGGATCTAAAGAGAGAATTAAGGATCTTTTCCACTAGAATACTAAAGAGGCTGAGTATTCTGAATCTAGTTATTGAAGGATAATAATATTTGATAAAATAATGGCACATATTTAAGACTAATAAATCTATAATTACATATATAATGGAATCAAGATAAAAGTTATAATATGCTAAAGTGTTTTTATAGAAAATAGTCATTAATACAACAAATTCACTATGATAAATTATGGAAAAATAAAATATCCTAACTAGTAAAAATTTCCAAGAGTGGTATATGTGTTTATGCATAGTACGACAATATGAAATGTGGTTAAAAGTGTTGAAATATCTATAACATGATGAGATAAATTAGAATGAAATTAAAGGTGAAAATTAATTCATACAGGAGACTCATGGATAATTATACCACGTTGTCTCATCTCTAAAAAATGAAAGAAGAAACTAAATGAATTATTGATGTTGTGATTACACTAAACACATGTAAAGTGAAATTTAAATCATGATATTTCAATAAATCCCATTAATTGACCCTTATAACCCAGTTACTCAAGTTTTTTAGCACTATAAAATCAACTGTATGGAGAAAAACATTTAATATCTTTTGGATAAGGTTTTCCTATAATATAATAACATAAATAAAGACAAATATTTTTTTAATATAGTGATAAAGAATAGATAAATTGTGAAAATAATAATTTAACTTTTACATCTTCTTTATATAAAATTAAATATTAAGAGTGATAACATATAATAAAAAGCTATTTTTTGCCAGTTGTAAGATAAGTCAATGGAAATAAATTTCAATGTAATAAATTAAAATAAAGGAGAGGATTTGAATTCATGTATATTAAACATTTCATGTGATGTTTTTTTACTTATTGGGTATTTAATATTATATTTGTGTCCCATAATTGTATCCAAATACATTAACCAAGTAATTTCATAAACATTATAATAATGAGGTTAATTATCTATGTAGTTGTTGAAGGGTGATTCCTATGTAAACCCTGAGAAGAACAAAAGTTATGTTTTTCCTAGTTGATTGATTCTTGTTGACGATATATTTATGGTTAAGTATTGCCAAAACATTTATCTCATGTGTCAATTAGACACAATGATAAATTATTTCACTATGGAATGAACTTTGTTTGTGGTTTCTAGAGTATAGAAGATAAAATGAACATGAATTTTAACTCTCATATTATAAAATGAACATGAAAACTAAAATGTGAGGAATTGGTTTTTTTTTATCTCATACACAACTAATATTTTGATAATAATTTAATCACAAAAAATAAATTATGAATATAAAATTCAATACTATGTAATACTCAGTAGTGGAAAGATAATTCATTTTCAAGTAAAACTAAAATTATTTATCGAGAATACAGTCAATCTAGTGTTTAAATTCCTTGGAGCTAAAAACCTTAAGTATTATTAATATTCTTACTTATCATGTTTTTAAAAATGAAAACATTTGAAATGAAGGTGATCCATAAATATTCCAAAGATAGTTCATCCATACCAAGAAAAATGTTCTAAGGAGAAGTTATAGGTATGTTTATATATTTAATGAAATCCCTTTAAGAAATTTAATTAATTTAATTGTGATGTTAGGAACATTAATGGGTAGAATATAAGAGTTGTTCTAGGATAGTGAGTTGAATAATATCATAACCAAGCATTCATCGATCATGAAAATATAGAGTTGATTTATTATTAAACTCACATTTCCTTATACACATCATAGAAACAATGTTATTAAAAATTGGTTCAATGATGAGTCTTTCATTAATTAATTGGTCCTTAAAATATAGATTTGATTTACTCAAAATATTAAATTTCATTATACCCAACATTATTAGGATGTAAATATCAAGAGGATCAATTATGAGACTTATGATTCATGAAAATTCTTCCATTATCTTTTCAAGGAATGCTTCACAAATAATAGTGTTCAGCTATAACTATATTTTTACTATAATGAAAAATGTATGTTATGTGAGTTTTAATATTAATGAAATACATTATGTAATAATAAAATCTATTTAGATGAAATGTTTTTTTAAGAAACAAACATTCATAAAAAAACAATATACATCTCGGTCGTTTATCCTAAAGGCTTTTAAAGATACTAAGATCCATAAGATAGAATAGTTATAGTCAATTAATAGACTATATTACTATAAAATAGTTCACATCACTTTTGAGATAGTGGGAGCGATATTGAATTTTATAAATCCTTCTGATGCACAAGTAGTTGGTTTAGGAACAAGTTACACAATATCTCATCGAAATGGAATGTTTAAGAGACAAAAAATATATAGGAAATTTAATACCACAGGGTGATTTTATATTCATTTTGGTTCTTGAAATATTATTTGTTACAAAAAAATGGAACTTAAAAGGAATAATTATATTTTAATAATATATAAATTTACAATATTACATAAATTCAAAAAAATGTATCCCATATGCCAAAAATCGAGTTTTCATTTTTGTGGTTTCTTTGATTATTTTAAATGTGTTGTTGACTATTTATAAGGAACTATATATGGGTTATAAAAGTGTGTTAATAATAATCCTATATTGTTTATACCAATTCATCATGCTTAAATTCATTAGAATTTTAAATTTATTGATCCTAATATAAGACATTAATTGGATATTAATTCCAACTTTCTTAGAAGCAGTTTATATGAGGCAACAAGAAAGTGTTGGTGATCCTATAGACTTCCAATAAGGAATAAAAGTTATAGATATACATTTATGGATTAATTAAAGCATTGTGATCATAGAAAATTAATTTGGAATGAAATTATCTCATGTGTTCCACATTCTGACATCATTTTCTCGTACTGATATCCTTTTTTTTTACCAAATATTGATTTGAGATTTTATTAGGATGGTTTGGGTGAATTTTTTGAGTTTTTAAAGTTTTTTGGGTTTGTTCATGAGTAGATCTTGTTTAGGGTAAAATATTTGGGTCATCCTAGAAAACCATGCCATTTATTTTAGATTCCCAAATGTGGGTTCACATTCGGTGCATAGTTTGGCCAAACCTTGCAGTCTACTCATCAAATAGTACAATATGGGATAGAGGCACATTTCATAGTTAGAACATAGTTTTAAAGTCACGTATATAAATCATGGGATTCCTCCAGAATCCTTGATGTGGGCACATGGATTTCATGCGGCTAAACCATGTGATGTTAATTAATTAATCCAATTTTAATTTTTATGATTTTAAACACCTCCATTTGGAAATATTCTTATTCTATTATATTATCATCTCAACCTAGGAGACATCCCTAAGAGATTTCATAGATTACATGCCTTTTGGTGAATGATTTTGATGAATACTAGGGTGATGGATCAAGATTTTAAAATTTATGTCTATATTCTTTTCCATTCTTCTTTTTTCTTATTGTTCTATGCTCTTTATCTTGAGATAAGTCTTATATCAGAGTTAAATTAACTTGATCTAAGGTTTTTGTGGATCTAATAAGGTTTCAATTAGATTATTCATTGGAAGTGGTGTAGTTCATTGGATTCTGTTTGATCATTGTGTGAATATTTATGATATTCATGGTAAGTGGTCTCACTCTCTCTCTTATCTTGAAATTGGTATCATTGAATCAAAATTTAATGATATTGTATTCATATTTAATGATATTCTATTGATTCCTATAGCCTTTGTAAATGATATCAAATTTATGAAGATTTTAATATGGGAGTTTTTTATATAAAATGGTTTTACACTTTATATTTGATAATAAAGGGTTGATTTCAAAGCATCGTTGTCATGTTTAAGAAAATTAGATTTCAAATTATAGTATTGTTGTTAAAAAAAGAATTTGGTTTCATTGTTCAAATGTGAAATACCCTTTCGAAATTATTTTAAATTCTCAGCATATGGGATCTTGGGGTACATAGAAAGAGATCATTTAGGGAGTTACTTCCATGTAATCATAGGGGAGTTCACACATCATGGTATTTCTATGATTCATATGTTTTCATGTCAAGGACTAGTTTACATGACATTGTATGGGTATTTACACATCAGTGTGTTCCTCCACACCTTAGGACTTTATACTGAGGACTTTTTTGGTGCACATTAATCATTATTGATCACATGGGATGAGGATATTATCTAACTTGGACCTTTATTATCCTGTGGGAAATTTACATTGATCTTTTCTTTTATGCAGATTCATGATACATGTTTTAAAATGATAAATTGATCATTTTAATGTGATTTGTAAACTGTTTTATATGAAATTGTTTATAAACCATTGAAATGGGTGAATTTCCAGGTTTTTGGTTAATTTATAAAATTTTTATGTCCTACCTTTGTTTTCTTTTTAAATGCACATATTTGGATAATTTAACAAATATTTTTTATGGAATAATTGTCGGAATCCCATTGGGCTTGTTTTTCTCACACCCTACACACACCCTTAGGTGTGTGTATACAGTTTTTTATCTGATGTAAGAAATGTAATGGTGACACAATGAGGTGGTGGGTATTTGAGTGAGCTAGTTTTAGGACTCAGGTGGTGATTTGATAGGATGTCTCCCACTTGTAACATAGAGATAGTGTTATATATCTTTTTTAATTAGGTTATATCTGGATCATGTATTTGGTTTTTGGTTTTATTTTTCTATTTATGTATCACTTTTTCATTATTTAACTTTTTTATGGATTTTTAAATACATATTTATCATATATATCATGTTTTTGTTGTATTTGGTTGGTTGAAATTGTTCCCTAGTTTATTCTTTTTTTCAGGTGATTGTCGCATGCCCGTTGTAACACCCGAGACTTTCATGAGAAATATTTTGTTTTTATGTTATATAAATCATCAAAGGAATCTTTCACTACACACAACACTATCTTGGGTTGATTTACACGCAACCACGACCTTCCTCAACAGCTTTCGTCGTACGCAATACCGAGTTTCACTAAACAACGATATGCTATTAAAATATTATTAAAAATAGCCGTTATGAATAGTGATATCCACTTTTTGAAATTATTTAAATTTTATTTTTCAAAATGGACTTCATTTTTGGATTCGGATTATCGAAATTAGCTTAGGGTGAAATTTTGGTACTTTTCGGATAACTTTCATATTCTGATGAATAGTGAAAATTAATAAATTTTAATTAAAAATAACTTTTTTAATCGAAATAATTAATAGTGATAAATTATTAATTTCAGTTGTTTTAAAATATATTTAGAATATATTTTTACAATTTAATACAATGTTGTTCATTGGATGTAATTTCACATTTAAACTAGACATAAACAAGTGTCAATCTTTTGATAGTTATTATCTTTTAAAAACACGCTATTTGTTTTGACGACGGAAATTAATCTTTAAATTAGTTAATGTAATTGATATGTTTTGAATTTAGTAAAATAAACATCATTTTTTGAATTCATAATATCAAATATAGCTTAGGCCTAATTTTTTGTATTTTTCTGGAAACTTTCATTTTTTGATGAATAGTGAAACCACTAAGTGGTAGTTAAAAAAACTGAATTTTTCATAAAACTTAATTATACCGCTTCTGTGAGTAGAATTTCGAAAATCTGAGAGACACGGTTAATATCAAGGACTAAAATGTGGTTCAATGAGATGAAAATAATTTTTGGTGAATAGTAACTTTTTACTTTTTTTTATCACGGTTAAAAGTAAATTGGGTAGTTAAGGGTAAAAATGCTATTATTACCCTAACACGTGTCCTAATTCTATTGGATAAGTGTAATTCGACCAAAAACAACCTTAGGAATAAAATATGAATATTTAGTCCCACTTGGATTAGATTAGGACATTTATTATCAATTTATTTAAAGAAGAGTTAAAATAGTTAAAATCAAAGTTTAATAACTAAATCATTTTTAATATAGGGTTATACATAAGATAAATTCGACTATAAATATTCATTAGAAATTTAACAAGATTTCCTACATAATGATATTTTATTTTTTACTTTTTAGACTTCAAATAAGTTAATTTATTTATGACACAAAGATGATGCAGTAATTAACTTATTAATGAAATATTGAAATAATTGATGTTATAAATACCCAAATAAATGTAATTTGAGACTGTTTATAAATTCCACTAATTTTCTAGGTAAATATGACATGTTATTATTTATTTAATTAACTTATTTCGAATTAATCATTCTGTTATGATTTTCACAAAAATCAATTACTAAATAGTGTCAAAATTAACATAAAATAGTTTTTAAAACAAATATTATATTATTAATTGTTATTTTATTCCTAAAAATCTATTTTTTGGAAAAGGGACTTAGATAAGGTTATATATATTAATAATAAACAAATTGGGGTTCGTTTGGCTTGTTATAGTAAGTTTATTAACCTTATAGTGTAAGAACACAAAAAGTCACGGTAAAAGTAAAATTATCTAACATAATGATAAATCTAAATGATAAGGTTAAAATAGGAACCTAAACTTGTCTAAATTCTATTTTATGAGAGCATTTCGACCCATACCCACCTTATCTTCTAAATAAATCAATTTGGAGCTATTTAAAACCGAATTTGGCTTTATAATAAAATAATATTTTTAGTTTTTCCAAAGGAGCCCCTCTCCTCCCTTATAAAAGGGCACCTCCTCCCCATCTTCCTCACACCACTTTGTGCCTTCATGCTCGGCCAACCCCTGCCAATTTATTCTCTCCACTTACCTAGATACATCCTAGAGGTCCTGGTCTTCTTCAAAGACCAATTTTAGTGTCTGAAAAGGAGGTCTCAAAGAAGCGCTTCAAAGAAGAGGTAATGTCCATTACCGATTCTTTCATCTTTATTTCTTATTCCACTTCTTCTTCTTTAGTTGTTTCATTATGAAGTAATAACATCAGTATCACTAATATACTGATATGTTATTATAAGTATGAAACAACCCTATTTCACCATCTATCCATCCTACGGAAAATGAAATCACCACGCGTGCTTACTTACGGAATACCGTCTCCACGCCGTGGTGTAATCTATTTTCCACCACCACCTTACTTGGATGGGTATAATGGTGTAAATAATAACTATATATGATTATTGTAAAGTTATATTGATTCTGAAATTGTATATATACACTCCATTACAATTTCACGATCATGGGAACGATATCATCGCTCGTGCATACGTATAGAATACCGTCTCCACAATGTGATGCGACTTGTTCTACATGATCTTTATTTCATAATGATTATATAAATGAATTGAATGAATGAATATATTACACTAATACCAATCTGTAAATGAGGCATCTATAACCTAAAAATACGAATAAGAATTTATTCGACAAAACACGCATAAGAACAAAAAGTAATAAACACCCGAATAACAAGTAGTAATGAAATATTAATAATAAGAAGCTAAGAATATGACCATATATGATATCATAAAAATAAGTATGATTCTGGAATAAGTAAATAAAATTATTTAAATCATTATACAGGAGGTTTGGTCACTTACGAAGCAAATCGGATCTAAGGTAAGGTAAATATCACAATCTCATTTTTATCCAAGATTGTTTATACTTTGGTATGTACTGGGGTGTATTTTATCATCCACATCCATGTTTCGTCAATATGTAATATTATTTCTAAACACCTACAATTTTTTAAATCCATTTTTACCCTTTGGTGAGTTTATAGTAAAAGATATGAAAGGAATCTTTTGTCGTTTTTCGTACGAGGTACTTTTTGACTTTTCCGACAAAAGTACGAGAAGAATATTATTTTCAACTTATACGGCATGAATGGATTTTTAAAATATTATTTCCAAGAAGCTTTCTTTACAAGTTTTCAAGTTTATTTTTAATCAACTTCTTTTAGTTTAAAATTGTATGACATGTTAAGAAAGGAAAATTGTTTTTGAAGTAGAAAGGATATTTTCCTCAAGAATGGAGTTCAAGTGTTTTATCAAAATTATTTTTCATCTAAGATAATATAAGGTTATGTTTCTATCCCTATTATTACATTGATTTGATTATGTTGTGATGGAATTATTTTGATGAATTCCTTTATCTTATATGAATTGTTTTATGATGTCAGGATGTTTAAGAATCCCATTTTTATTACATGGTTTATGCAATGATGTATGATTTTTTTTTGATTTTTTGGCGCACATAAGAATGGTGTCATTATGAGATGGGTGGGACCTATATCTCCCTCCAATGAATTGGGTAAAGATTTTATATCTCATGAGATAGACATGGTTGGAACGGCAGGTTAAATCGGTTCAGTGAAATAGGACTGAAACGAGGAGTGAACTCGGATCAGAAATGGACTTTGTCCACTAAGATAGTCTTGGCAATGAGTCTTGACTAATAAGAAATGATTCTCTATGATTATGTGTGTATGACACAAAGTTTCATGTTTTAACTTATGATTATTGGGATTACATTTCACTACTATGATTTATCCCATGTTATGATATTATGATCTCTTTTGCAGGTTAAGATTTCCAAAATGTTATGTTCTTATGAATATGATGGGATTGATATTTCTTTTGTTTACCCTTACTAAGAATTTGATCTCACCCTTTTGTATGTTTTTCCCCAGGTCAGGAAGAAGGTTATTAAGTAAGATATGCCAAAAGGGACTATAGATATAATGAAATAAATGGGAGACAGTATAGACGCTTTATGAACCAGTTGTTTATGATTCCCAGTTTCTAAAGACACTATACCTATACGGTCCTTTCATGGTTTTTTATATGTTGTAATAAATATGCTTCAATTTTGAAGTAATAACAATGTATGTAAAGTATGGGTCGTTATAGTTGGTATCAGAGGAAAGGTATAGTCAACCTTTGGAAACTAGGATGTAAAAGACTTAGTAAGAACCCTAAGGATAAGTCTAAGCATAGAACACAGTCTTAGTGTTTTAGAAATGGCCATGAATAACCTAGGATAAGACCTTAAGTGTGAAATTTTATTCTTGATTATGTGGTTTTCCTATTATAATTAGTGTTGCTCACACTTTCTTGGTTTTAGTCAATGGCTGGAACCCGAAGGAACCGTGTTAATGCGAAATGCGACGGGTAATGCAATGATTGTGCCCCTGAGTAACCAAATGTTATGGGAGATGGAATGTAAAATATTGTAGCCATACTCACAAAACTTTCTCAAGATATGAATCATGCGGGACTTCCAAACGAGCAAAGGAAGGAGAAACATTCTGTTGAATCCTTCATGAGGCAGCGTCCACCTTCATTCAGCGGGTCTACTGATCCATTAGTTGCTGAACAATGGATTAGTACTACTGAAAAGATATTTTCTATTCTTCAATGTTCTTAACATGATAAAGTCATCTTATCAGTGTATCATTTGGAAGGTGATACTGATCAATGGTGGAATATTATCAAGAATACGAGGCAAAGAGATTAAATTGAGTCCATGGAAAGGGACGAGTTCAAGAACTTATTTTTCAATAAGTACTTCCCTCGTATTCTCTGAACAAATATAGAGAAAGAGTTTCTTGAACTGAAGCAAAAGGATGATGAATCTGATGGTACCTATGAAGCAAATTTTACAAGACTTGCAAGGAACGCTTCTGGTATTATTATCCAACCTGAGAGTAAGATCGACCGATTCTTTAGTGGCTTAAAACCAAGTCTTCAAAGGGCCTTAGCCATAAGGGACTTCAATAGCTACGAGGAAATTGTTCGATGTGCTCTCAAAGTTGAGATGGAGATTGGAGTAACCCATCAGTCATATGGGTTTGATAAGAAGAGGAAAATGGAATTCAAAGCAAAATCTAAAGAGCACACTGAAAAGAAGATGAGATTTCCCTTATGCTCAAAGTGTGGAAAGAAACATAGAGGGAGTTGTCTTAAAGGGACAATTAAATGTTTCAAATGTGGAAAGGAAGGTCATCGGGCATTCGAATGCCGCAATGATGGGAAGAAGATGTCTAATGATGCAAACAATGGAAGGGACACACCGAATGAACCTACTACACTTCAATGTTTCAAGTGCAAGGAGATGGGTCATTATACCAATAAATTCCCTAATCCAAGGGTTGTTGATGATGATCGACATCAATAAAATCTTAAGGTTAAAGACAAAGGAAAGTCACATGCAATTTCTATCAGCGATGTGGAGTACGATAACGATGTGGTGAAAGGTACACTTACCATCCACTCCAAAGTAGAAAATGTTTTATTTGATTCTGGATCCACCCACTCTTTTATTTCTGAAGATTTTTCTAAGTGTATCACCGTATTACCTAAATAATTAGATATTGAGTTAGCTGTGACAACACCTAATGGCACAACAGTTGCATCAAAAGATTATAATTCTTCCTAGATTGAAGTTTGTGGGAAAGTGCTTCCTGCAAATCTTGTGATCCTTCCTACAGTGGAATTTGATGTGATTCTTGGCATGTATTGGATTTCATTATATGGAGCTCATATAAATTTCCAAAGAAGAGAAGTCACATTTCATATTCCTGATCAATCTATGATCGTCTCTCGATGCCAGGATGAACATAACCATCCAGTGAAAATTTCATCCATCTTATGGGTCTTGATTCCACTGAATGAAGGTTATTTATCTCAAATGGTTGGTGAGAAACTCACAATTAAGAATATTCCCATTGTACGGGAGTTTGATGATGTCTTTCTGGAGGAATTTCCGGGTCTTCCACCAAATATTGAAGTTGATTTTTCAATAGAACTTATACCAGGTGCTTTACCTATTTCAAAGTCACCTTATAGAATGACCCCAATTGAGTTGCAGGAATTGAAGAAGCAACTCCAACAGAATCTTGATAAGGGATTCATACTCCCTAGTGCGTCACCTTGGGGAGAACCTGTTCTGCTTGTTAAGAAGAAAGATGGATCAATGATACTCTTCATTGATTATCGAGAACTTAACAAGATCACTATCAAGAACAAATATCCTCTCCCACGCATTGATGACTTATTTGACCAACTACGCGGAGCTCATTACTTTTCCAAGATTGATCTTCGTTCAGGGTATCATCAATTAAGGGTCATAACGGAGGATATACCAAAGATGACATTCCGTATAAGGTATGGACACTATGAATTTATAGTGATGCCATTTGGTCTTACTAATGCCCCTGCTATCTTCATGGATCTGATGAATAGAGTCTTTAGAGACTATCTTGATCAGTTTGTGGTAGTCTTTATAGACGATATTGTTGTATATTCAAAGATCAAGGAAGAACGTGAAGATCACTTGAGAATTATATTGAAGACCCTGAGAAAGGAGAAGCTTTATTCCAAATTTACCAAGTGTGAATTTTGGATTCAAAGAGTTTCATTTTTGGGTCACATAATCTCAAAAGAGGGGATATATGTTGATCCAGGAAAAACAGAGGTTATCGAAAGATGGTCGAGACCAACAACAGTAACTGAGATCCGAAGTTTTCTTGGTTTGGCTGGATATTATCGATGTTTTGTGAAAGATTTTCCACGATTATCTAATCCACTCACCAAGTTGACTCGGAAAGGAGTTAAGTTTGTCTGGACAGAGGAATGTGAAGAGAATTTCAAGGAGTTGAAAAGAAGGTTATCTAGTGCACCTGTGCTCACACTGCCTTGTAGTGGAGAAAGGTTTGTGATCTACAGTGATGCATCCAAGAAGGGATTGGGGTGTGTTCTTATGAAAAATGATATGGTGATAGCTTATGTCTCACAATAGTTGAAAATCCATGAGCAAAATTACCCAACTCATGATTTGGAGTTAGCTTCGGTAATATTTGCATTAAAGATTTGGAGGCATTATCTTTATGGAGAAAGGTGTGATATTTATACTGATCATAAAAGTTTAAAGTATATTTTCACACAAAAGGAGCTGAATATGCGCCAAATAATATGGTTGGAGATGATTAAGGATTACGACTGCTCAATTCATTACCACCCTGGGAAAGCAAACAAGGTGGCAGATGCATTAAGTCGACAAGACCATGCCAGTTTATCCATGATGAGGATCACAAAAGATCCAATATTTATGGATTTACAAAGGATGGATCTTGGAATTATAATGGAAGGGGAAAATCGTATCTTTCTCAAATGAATGTTCAACCATCTATACATGTGAAGATTAAAGATGCACAGAAAGAAGATGTAGAGTTACAAAAGAAGGTGATAAATATTCCTGAATTCAACCTTGATTGTGATGGGATAATAAAGTTCAGGAATCAGGTTTTTGTTCCTCCCATCCACGAATTAAAGGAGCTTATGGATGAGGCTCATAGTTCTTCATTCTCTATTCACCCTGGAAGCACGAAGATGTATAGGGACCTGAAAGAGTACATCTGATGGGATGGCATGAAAAGAGATGTTGCTAAATATGTCTCTCGATGCTTGGTTTGTCAGCAAGTTAAAGCTGAGAGACAGAAGTCTAAGGGGATGTTACAACCATTACCCATACTCGAATGGAAATGGGAAAACATCACTATGGACTTTGTCACAGGACTTCCTAAAACATCCAAAGGCAATAATGCTATCTGGGTCATAGTTTATCGTCTTACAAAGTCTGCAAACTTCATTGCTATTAGAGAGGATTTCTCTCTAGATCAGCTTTCCAGGATATTTGTAAAGGAAGTGGTAAGATTGCATGGAGTACCACTTCCTATTATATCTGATTGGGATCTGAGATTTACCTCGATGTTCTGGCGAAGTCTTCGGCATACTCTGGATACAGAGTTGAGTTTCATCACTGCTTATCATCCTCAAACAGACGGTCAGTCTGAGAGAACAATTCAAACTCTAGAAGATATGTTGAGAGCTTGCTCTATGGATTTCAAAGGTGGTTGGTATCAACACCTACCTTTGGTGGAATTTTATTATAATAATAGCTTTCACTCCAGTATTCAGATGGATCCTTATGAAGCTCTCTATGTAAAGAAATGCAGGACTCCAACTTGCTGGGATGAAGTTGGGGAAAGAAAGCTATTAGGACCTGATCTTGTTGATGAGATGGTAGAAAAGGTCCAATCTATTCAACAACACATAAGAGCAGCTCAGAGTCAACAGAAAAGTTTTCCGACAACCAAAGAAAAGACCTAGAGATTGAAGTGGGTGATAAAGTGTTCTTACAAATATATCCCTGGAAGAGGGTCATGAGAATTGGAAAGAAGGGGAAGTTGAGCCCTAGATATATCGGTCCTTTCGAAATACCGGATCGTGTTGGAAAGGTAGCTTACCGATTGGAGATTCCACCGAATCTCTCTAAAGTTCACTATATGTTCCATGTATCTCTCCTAAGAAAGTACATACCTGATCCTTCACATGTACTCATCTCAGAAGTTGTACTTCTGGAGCAAGATCTTTCTTATGAAGAACAGTCGATAGAGATTCTCGATCGTAGCGAAAAGTCCTACGAAACAAGACCACTTGATTGGTGAAAGTTTTATGGAGGAACCACCAATTAGAAGAAGCTACATGGGATCTTGATGATATGATGAGGGAGAGGCATCCTCATCTTTTTTTTACAATGTGACGAATTTTGAGGGAGAAATTCATTTTAAGGGGGGTAGAATGTAACATTCGAGACTTTTATGAGAAATATTTTGTTTTTATGTTATATAAATCATCAAAGGAATATTTCACTACACACAACACTATCTTGGCTTGCTTTACACTCAACCACGTTCTTCCTCAATAGCTTGCGTCGTACACAATACTGAGTTTCACTAAACAACGATATGTTATTAAAATATTATTAAAACAAGACGTTATGAATAGTGATAAACACTTTTTGAAATTTTGTAAATTTTATTTTTCAAAATGGACTTCATTTTTGGATTCGGATTATCGAAATTAGCTTAGGGTGAAATTTTGGTATTTTTCGGATTACTTTCATATTCTAATGAATAGTGAAAATTACTAAATTTTAATTAAAAACAACTTTTTTAATCGAAATAATTAATAGTGATAAATTATTAATTTGAGTGGTTTTAAAGTATATTTAGAAGATATTTTTACAATTGAATACAATTTTGTTCATTGGATGTAATTTCACATTTAAACCAAACATAAACAAGTGTCAATCTTTTGATAGTTATTATCTTTTAAAAACACGCAATTTGTTTTGACGATGGGAATTAATTTTTAAATTAGTTAATGTAAATGATATGTTTTGAATTTGGTTAAATAAACATCATTTTTTGAATTCATAATATCAAATATAGCTTAGGACAAATTTTTGTATTTTTTCTGGAAACTTTCATTTTTTGATGAATAGTGAAACCACTAAGTGGTAGTTAAAAAAACTGATTTTTTCATAAAACATAATTTTACCGCTTCTGTGAGTAGAATTTCTAAAATCCTATAGACACGGTTAATATCAAGGACTAATATGTGGTTCAATGAAATGGAAATAATTTTTGGCGAATAGTAACTTTTTACTTTTTTTTACCACGGTTAAAAGTAAATAGGGTAGTTAAGGGTTAAAATGATATTATTACCCTAACACATGTCCTAATTCTATGGGATAAGTGTAATTCAATCAAAAACAACCTTATGAATAAAATATGACCATTTAGGCCCACTTGGATTAGATTAGGACATTTATTATCAATTTATTTAAAGAAGGGTTAAAATAGTTAAAATCAAAGTTTAATAACTAATGCATTTTGAATATAGGGTTATACATAAGATAAATTCGACTATAAATATTCACTAGAAATCTAACAATATTTCATACATAATGATATTTTATTTGTACTTTTAGACTTTAAATAAGTTATTTTATTTATGACACAAAGATGATGCATTAATTATCTTATTAATGAAATATTGACATAATTGATGTTATAAATACCCAAATAAATGTTATTTGAGACTTTTTATGAATTACACTAATTTTCTAGGTTAATATTACATGTTAGTATTTATTTAATTATCGTTTTTCGAATTAATCATTCTGTTATGATTTTCAGAAAAATCAATTACTAAATAGTGTCAAAATTGACATAAAATAGGTTTTAAAACACATATTATATTATTAATTGTTATTTTATTCCTAAAAATCTAAGGTTCGGCAAAATGACTTAGATAAGGTCATATATATTAATAATAAACAACTTGGGGTTCTTTTGGCTTGTTATAGTAAGTTTATTAACCTTATAGTGTAAGAACACAAAAAGACACGGTAAAAGTAAAATTATCTAACTTGATGTTAAATCTAAATGATAAGGTTAAAATAGGAACCTAAACTTGTATAAATTCTATTGGATGAGAGGATTTCGACCCATCCCCACCTTATCTTATAAATAAATCAATTTGGAGCTATTTAAAACCGAATTTGGCTTTATAATAAAATAATATTTTTTGTTCTTCCAAAGTAGCCCCTCTCCTCCCCTATAAAAGGGCACCTCCTCCCCCTCTTCCTCACACCACTTTGAGCCTTCAAGCTCGGCCAAACCCTGCCAATTTCTTCTCTCCACTTCCCTAGAGATATCCTAGAGGTCCTGGTCTTCTTCAAAGACCAATGTTAGTGTCCTAAAAGGAGGTCTCAAAGAAGCGCTTCAAAGAAGAGGTAATGTCCGTTACTGATTCTTTCATCTTTATTTCTTCTTCCATTTCTTCTTCTTTAGTTTTTTCATTATGAAGTAATAACATCTTTATCACTCATGTACTGATATGTTATTATAAGTATGATACAACCCTATTTCACCATCTATCCATCCTACGGAAAATGAAATCACCACGCGTGCGTACGTACGAAATATCGTCTCCACGCCGTGGTGTAATCTATTTTCCACCACCACCTTACTCGGATGGGTATAATGGTGTAAATAATAACTATATATGATTATTGTAAAGTTATATTGATTCTGAAATTGTATATATACACTCCATTACAATTTCACGATCATGGGAACGATATCATCGCTCGTGCGTACGTACGGAATACCGTCTCCACGATGTGATGTGACTCGTTCTACATGATATTTATTGCATAATGATTATATAAATGAATTGAATAAATGAATATATTACACTAATACCAATATGGAAATGAGGTATCTATAACCTAAAAAAAGAATAAAAATTTATTCGACAAAACACGCATAAGAACAAAAAGTTATAAACACCCGAATAACAAGTAGTAATGAAATATTAATAATAAGAAGCTAATAATATGACCATATATGATATAATAAAAATAAGTATGATTCTGGAATAAGTCAATAACATTATTTAAATCATTATACATGAGGTTCGGACACTTACGAAGCAAATCGGACCTAAGGTAAGGGAAATATCACAATCTCATTTTTATCCGAGATTGTTTATACTTTGGTAAGTACTGGGGTGTATTTTATCATCCACATCCATGTTTCCTCAATATGTAATATTATTTCCATCCACCTACAATTGTTTAAATACATTTTTACCCTTTTGTGAGTTTATAGTAAAATATATGAAAGGAATCTTTTTTCGTTTTTCGTACGAGGTACTTTTTGACTTTTCCGACAAAAGTACGAGAAGAATGTTTCTTTAACTTATACGGCATGAATGGATTTTTAAAACATTATTTCCAAGAAGCCTTCTTTACAAGTTTTCAAGTTTATTTTTAATCAACTTCTTTTAGTTTAAAATTGTATGACATGTTAAGAAAGGAAAAATGTTTTTGAAGTAGAAAGGATATTTTTCTCAAGAATGGAGTGCAAGTGTTTTATCAAAATTATTTTTCATCTAAGATAATATAGGGTTCTGTTTCTATCCCTATTATTACAATGATTTGATTATGTTGTGGTGGAATTATTTTTATGAATTCCTTTATCTTATATGAATTGTTTTATGATGTCACGATGTTTAAGAATCCCATTTTTATTACATGGGTTATGCAATGATGTATGATTTTTTTTGATTTTGTGGCACACATAAGAATGGTATCATTATGAGATGGGTGGGACCTATATATCCCTCCAATGCATTGGTTAAAGATTTTATATCTCATGAGATAGACATGGATGGAACGGTAGGTTAAACCGGTTCAGTGAAACAGGACTGAAACGAGGAGTGAACTCGGTTCAGAAATGGACTTTGTCCACTAAGATAGTCTTGGCAATGAGTCTTGACTAATAAGAAATGATTCTCTATGATTATGTGTGTATTCCACAAAGTTTAATGTTTTAAGTTATGATTATTGGGATTACATTTCACTACTATGATTTATCCCATGTTACGATATTATGATCTCTTTTGCAGGTTAAGATTTCCAAAATGTTATGTTCTTATGAATATTATGTGATTGATATTTATCTTGTTTACCCTTAATGAGCATTTGAGATCACCCTTTTGTATGTTTTTTTCCCAGTTCAGGAAGAAGGTTATTAAGTAAGATATGCCAAAAGGGACTATAGATATGATGAAATAAATGGGAGACAGTGTAGACGCTTTATGAACCAGTTGTTTATGATTTCCAGTTTCTAAAGACACTATACCTATACGGTCCTTTCAGGGTTTTGTTATATTTTTTAATAAGTATGCTTCAATTTTGAAGTAATAACAATGTATGTAATGTATGGGTCGTTATAGTTGGTATCAGAGGAAAGGTATAATCAACCTTTGGAAACTAGGATGTGAAAGACTTAGTAAGAACCCTAAGGATAAGTCTAAGCATAGAACACAATCTTAGTGTTTTAGAAATGGCCATGAATAACCTAGGATAAGACCTTAAGTGTGAAATTTTATTCTTGATTATGTGGTTTTCCTATTATAATTAGTGTTGCTCACACTATTTTTCTTGGTTTTAGTCAATCGCTGGAACCCAAAGGAACCGTGTTAATGCAGAATGCTACGGGAAATGCAATGATTGTCCCCCTGAGCAACCAAATGTTATGGGACATGGAATGAAAAATATTTTAGCCATGCTCACACAACTTTCTCAAGCTATGAATCATGCAGGACTTCCAAACGAGCAAAGGAAGGAGCAACATTCTGTTGAATCCTTCATGAGGCAGCATCCACCTTCATTCAGCGGGTCTACTGATCCATTATTTGTTGAACAATGGATTAGTACTACTGAAAAGATATTTTCAGTTCTTTGATGTTCTGAACATGAGAAAGTCATCTTAGCAGTGTATCGTTCGGAAGGTGATGCTGATCAATGGTGGAATCTTATCAAGAATACGAGGCAAAGAGATGAAATTGAGTGCATGGAATGGGACGAGTTCAAGAACTTATTTTTCAATAAGTACTTCCCTCGTATTCTCCAAACAAAGATGGAGAAAGAGTTTCTTGAACTGAAGCAAAAGGATGATGAATCTGTTGGTACCTATGAAGAAAATTTTACAAGACTTTCAGGGTACACTTCTGGTATTATTATCCAACCTGAGAGTATGATCGATCGATTCTTTAGTGGCTTAAAACCAAGTCTTCGAAGGTCCTTAGCCATAAGGGACTTCAATAACTATGAGGAAATCATTCGATGTTCTCTCAAAGTTGAGATGGGGATTGGAGTAACCCATCAGTCATATGGGTTTGATAAGAAGAGGAAAATGGAATTCAAAGGAAAATCTAAAGAGCACACTGAAACGAAGATGAGCTTTACCTTATGCTCAAAGTGTGGAAAGAAACATGGAGGGAGTTGTCTTAAAGGGACAAGTAAATGTTTCAAATGTGGAAAGTAAGGTCATCGGGCATTCAAATGCCGCAATGATGGGAAGAAGATGTCTAATGATGCAAACAAAGGAAGGGACACACAGAATGAACCTACTACACTTCAATGTTTCAAGTGCAAGGAGACGGGGAATTATGCCAATAAATGCCCTAATCCAAGGGTTGTTGATGATGATAGAAATCAACAAAATCTTAAGGCTAAAGACAAAGGAAAGTCACATACAATTTCTATCAGTGATGTGGAGTACGATAACGATGTGGTGAAAGGTACACTTACCATCCAATCTAAAGTAGCAAATGTTTTATTTGATTCTGGATCCACCCACTCTTTTATTTCTGAAGATTTTTCTAAGGGTATCACCATATTACCTCAACAATTACATGTTGAGTTAGTTGTGACAACACCTAATGGTACAACAGTCGCATCAAAAGTTTATAATTCTTCCCCGATTGAAGTTTGTGGGAATGTGCTTCCTGCAAATCTTGTGATCCTTCCTAGAGTGGAATTTGATGTTATTCTTGGCATGGATTGGCTTTCTTTATATGGATCTCATATCAATTTCCAAATAAGGGAAGTCACATTTCATATTCGAGATCAATCTATGATCATCTATCGATGCCAGGATGAACATAACCTTCCAGTGGAAATTTCTTCCATCTTATGGGTCTTGATTCCACTGAATAAAGGTTATTTATCTCAAATGCTTTGTGAGAAACTCACAATTATGAATATTCCCATTGTAAGGGAGTTTGATGATGTCTTTCTGGAGGAATTGCCGGGTCTTCCACCAAATCGTGAAGTTGAGTTTTCAATAGAACTCATACCGGGTGCTTTACATATTTCAAATTCACCTTATAGAATGGCCCCAATTGAGTTTCAGGAATTGAAGAAGCAAATCCAAGATAATCTTGATAAGGGATTCATACGCCCTAGTGCATCACCTTAGGGAGCACCTGTTCTGTTTGTTAAGAAGAAAGATGGATCAATGAGACTCTGCATTGATTATCGAGAACTTAACAAGATCACTATCAAGAACAAATATCCTCTCCCACGCATTGATGACTTATTTAACCAACTACGCGGAGCTCAATACTTTTCCAAGATTGATCTTCGTTCAGGGTATCATCAATTAAGGGTCAAAAGGGAGGATATAACAAAGGCGGATTTCCGTACAAGGTATGGACACTATGAATTTATAGTGATGCCATTTGATCTTACTAATGCCCCTGCTATTTTCATGGATCTGATGAATAGAGTATTTAGAGACTATCTTGATCAGTTTGTGGTAGTCTTTATAGACGATATTATTGTATATTTAAAGAGAAAGGAAGAACATGAAGATCACTTGAGAATTATATTGAAGACCCTGAGAAAGGAGAAGCTTTATCCCAAATTTACCAAGTGTGAATTTTGGCTTCAAAGAGTTTCATTTTTGGATCACATAATCTCAAAAGAGGGGATATTTGTGGATCCAGCAAAAACAGAGGTTATCGAAAGATGGTCGAGACCAACAACAGTAACTGAGATCTGATGTTTTATTGGTTTGGATGGATATTATCCACATTTTGTGAAATATTTTTCACGATTATCTAATCCACTCAACAAGTTGACTCGGAAAAGAGTTAAGTTTGTCTGGACGGAGGAATGTGAAGAGAATTTCAAGGAGTTGAAAAGAAGGTTATCCATTGCACCTGTTCTCACACTAACTTGTAGTGGAGAAAGGTTTGTGATCTACAGTGATGCATCCAAGAAGGGATTGGGGTGTGTTCTTATGCAAAATGATATGGTGATAGCTTATGCCTCACGACAGTTGAAAATCCATGAGCAAAATTACCCAACTCATGATTTGGAGTTAGCTGCGGTAATATTTGCATTAAAGATTTGGAGGCATTACCTTTATGGAGAAAGGTGTGATATTTATACTGATCATAAAAGCTTAAAGTATATTTTCACACAAAATGAGTTGAATATGCGCCAAAGAAGATGGTTGGAGCTGATTAAGGATTACGACTGCTCAATTCATTACCACCCTGGGAATGCAAACAAGGTGGCAGATGCATTAAGTCGACAAGACCATGCCAATTTATCCATGATGAGGATCACAAAAGATCCAATATTTATGGATTTACAAAGGATGGATCTTGGAATTATAATGGAAGGGGGAAAATCATATCTTTCTCAAATGAATATTCAACCATCTATACATGTTAGGATTAAAGAGGCGCAGAAAGAAGATGTAGAGCTACAAAAGAAGGTGAGAAATATTCCTGAATTCAACCTTGATTGTGATGGGATAATAAAGTTCAGGAATCGGGTTTGTGTTCCTCCCATCCCCGAATTAAAGAAGGAGCTGCTGGATGAGGCTCATAGTTCTTAATTATCTATTTATCCTGGAAGCACGAAGATGTATAGGGACCTAAAAGAGTACTTCTGGTGGGATGGCATGAAAAGAGATGTTGCTGAATATGTCTCTCGATGCTTGGTTTTTCAGCAAGTTAAAGTTGAGAGACAGAAGTCTAAGGGGATGTTACAACCATTACCCATCCCCGAATGGAAATGGGAAAAAAATCACTATGGACTTTGTCACAGGACTTCCTAAAACATCCAAAGGAAATAATGCTATCTGGGTCATAGTTGATCGTCTTCCAAAGTCTGCACACTTCATTGCTATTAGAGAGAATTTCTCTCTGGATCAGCTTGCCAGGATATATGTAAAGGAAGTGGTAAGATTTCATGGAGTACCACTTTCTATTATATCTGATCGGGATCCGAGATTTACCTCGAAGTTCTGGCGAAGTCTTCAGCATACTCTGGATACAGAGTTGAGTTTCAGCACTGCTTATCATCCTCAAACAGACGGTCAGTCTGAGAGAACAATTCAAACTCTAGAAGATATGTTGAGAGCTTGCTCTATGGATTTCAAAGGTGGTTGGGATCAACACCTACCTTTGGTGGAATTTTCTTATAATAATATCTTTCACTCCAGTATTCAGATGGATCCTTATGAGGCTCTCTATGGAAAGAAATGCAGGAATCCAACTTGTTGGGATGAAGTTGGGGAAAGAAAGCTATTAGGACCTGATCTTGTTGATGAGATGGAAGAAAAGGTCCAATCTATTCAACAACACATAAGAGCAGCTCAGAGTCGACAGAAAAGTTATGCCGACAACCGAAGAAAAGACCTAGAGTTTGAAGTGGGTGATAAAGTGTTCTTACAAATATCTCCCTGGAAGAGGGTCATGAGATTTGGAAAGAAGGGGAAGTTGAGCCCTAGATATATCGGTCCTTTCGAAATACTGGATCGTGTTGGAAAGGTAGCTTACCGATTGGCGCTTCCACCGAATCTCTCTCAAGTTCACGATTTGTTCCATGTATCTCTCTTGAGAAAGTACATACCTGATCCTTCACATGTACTCAGCTCAGAAGTTGTACCGCTGGAGCAAGATCTTTCTTATGAAGAACAACCGATAGAGATTCTAGATCGTAGTGAAAAATTCCTACGAAACAAGACCACTCGATTGGTAAAAGTTTTATGGAGGAACCACCAATTAGAAGAAGCTACATGGGAGCTTGAGGATATGATGAGGGAGAGGTATCCTCATCTTTTTGTTACAAAGTGACGAATTTCGAGGGAAAAATTCATTTTACGGGGGGTAGAATGTAACACCCGAGACTTTTATGAGAAATATTTTGTTTTTATGTTATATAAATCATCAAAGGAATATTTCACTACACACAACACTAGCTTGGCTTGCTTTACACGCAACCGCGACCTTCCTCAATAGCTTGCGTCGTACGCAATACCGAGTTTCACTAAAAAATGAAATGTTATTAAAATATTATTAAAACTATCCATTATGAATAGTGATAACCACTTTTTGAAATTTTGTAAATTTTATTTTTCAAAATGCACTTCATTTTTGGATTCGGATTATCGAAATTAGCTTAGGGTGAAATTTTGGTACTTTTCGGATAACTTTCATATTCCGATGAATAGTGAAAATTACTAAATTTTAATTAAAAACAAAATTTTCAATCGAAATAATTAATAGTTATAAATTATTAATTTGAGTGGTTTTAAAGTATATTTAGAATATATTTTTACAATTTAATACAATGTTGTTCATTGGATGTAATTTCACATTTAAACCAGATCTAAACAAGTGTCAATCTTTTGATAGTTATTATCTTTTAAAAACACGCTATTTGTTTTGACGACGGGAATTAATTTTAAATTAGTTAATATAAATGATATGTTTTGAATTTGGTAAAATAAACATCATTTTTTGAATTCATAATATCAAATATAGCTTAGGCCTAATTTTTGGTATTTTTCTGGAAACTTTCATTTTTTGATGAATAGTGAAACCACTAAGTGGTAGTTAAAAAAACTGAATTTTTCATAAAACTTAATTATACCGCTTCTGTGAGTAGAATTTCGAAAATCTGAGAGACACGGTTAATATCAAGGACTAAAATGTGGTTCAATGAGATGAAAATAATTTTTGGTGAATAGTAACTTTTTACTTTTTTTTACCACGGTTAAAAGTAAATAGGGTAGTTAAGGGTCAAAATGATATTATTACCCTAAAACATGTCCTAATTCTATTGGATAAGTTTAATTCGACCGAAAAAAACTTTAGGAATGAAATATGACTATTTAGGCCCACTTGGATTAGATTAGGACATTTATTATCAATTTATTTAAAGAAGGGTTAAAATAGTTAAAATCAAAGTTTAATAACTAAATCATTTTGAATATAGGGTTATACATAAGATAAATTCGACTATAAATATTCATTAGAAAGCTAACAAGCTTTCCTACATAATGATATTTTATTTTTACTTTTTAGACTTTAAATAAGTTAATTTATTTATGACACAAATATGATGCAGTAATTATCTTATTAATGAAATATTGACATAATTGATGTAATAAATACCCAAATAAATGTAATTTGAGACTTTTTATGAATTACACTAATTTTCTAGGTTAATATGACATGTTAGTATTGATGTAATTAACTTTTTTTGAATTAATAATTCTTTTATGAGTTTCACAAAAATCAATTACTAAATAGTGTCAAAATTGACATAAAATAGTTTTTAAAACAAATATTTTATTATTAATTGTTATTTTATTCCTAAAAATCTAAGGATCGGCCAAATGACTTAGATAAGGTTATATATATTAATAATAAACAAATTGGGGTTCTTTTGGCTTGTTAAAGTAAGTTTATTAACCTTATAGTGTAAGAACACAAAAAGACACGGTAAAAGTAAAATTATCTAACTTAATTTTAAATCAAAATGATAAGGTTAAAATAGGAACCTAAACTTGTCTAAATTCTATTTTATGAGAGGATTACAATCCCTCCCCACCTTATCTTAGAAATAAATCAATTTGGAGCTATTTAAAACCGAATTTGGCTTTATAATAAAATAATATTTTTAGTTTTTCCAAAGGAGCCCCTCTCCTCCCTTATAAAAGGGAACCTACTCCCCCTCTTCCTCACACCACTTTGAGCCTTCAATCTCGGCCAAACCCTGCCAATTTCTTCTATCCACTTCCCTAGAGACATTCTAGAGGTCCAGGTATTCTTCAAAGACCAATTTTAGTGTCCTAAAAGGAGGTCTCAATGATGCGCTTCAAAGAAGAGGTAATGTCCGTTACCGATTCTTTCATCTTTATTTCTTCTTCCTATTATTCTTCTTTAGTTGTTTCATTATGAAGTAATAACATCAGTATCACTCATATACTGATATTTTATTGTAAGTATTAAACAACACTATTTCACCATCTATCCATCCTATAGAAAATGAAATCACCACGCGTGCGTACGTACCGAATACCGTCTCCACGCCGTGGTGTAATCTATTTTCCACCACCACCTTACTCGGATGGTTATAATGGTGTAAATAATAACTATATATGATTATTTTAAAGTTATATTGATTCTGAAATTGTATATATACACTCCATTACAATTTCACGGTCATGAGAACGATATCATCGCTCGTGCATACGTACGGAATACTGTCTCCACGATGTGATGCGACTCGTTCTACATGATCTTAATTGAATAATAATTATATAAATGAATTGAATTAATAAATATATTACACTAATAACAATATGGAAATGAGGTATCTATAACCTAAAAAGAATAATACAAATTTATTCGACAAAACACGCATAAGAACAAAAAGTAATAAACAATCGAATAACAAGTAGTAATGAAATATTACTAATAAGAAGCTAAGAATATGACCATATATGATATCATAAAAATAAGTATGATTCTGGAATAAGTCAATAACATTATTTAAATCATTATACAGGAGGTTCAGACACTTACGAAGAAAATCGGACCTAAGGTAAGGGAAATATCACAATCTCATTTTTATCCGAGATTGTTTATACTTTGGTATGTACTGGGGTGTATTTTATCATCAAAATCCATGTTTCCTCAATATGTAATATTATTCCTATCCACCTAAAATTGTTTAAATCCATTTTTACCCTTTGGTGAGTTTAAAGTAAAAGATATGAAAGGAATCTTTTGTCGTTTTTCGTACGAGGTACTTTTTGACTTTTCTGAAAAAAGTACGAGAAGAATGTTTTTTTTATCTTATACGGCATGAAAGGATTTTTAAAACATTATTTCCAAGAATCTTTATTTACAAGTTTTCAATTTTATTTTTAGTCAACTTCTTTTAGTTTAAAATTGTACGACATGTTAAGAAAGGAAAAATGTTTTTGAAGTAGAAAGGATATTTTCCTCAAGAATGGAGTTCAAGTGTTTTATCGAAATTATTTTTCATCTAAGATAATATAGGGTTCTGTTTCTATCCCTATTATTACATTGATTTGATTATGTTGTGATGGAATTATTTTTATGAATTCCTTTATCTTATATGAATTGTTTTATGATGTCACGATGTTTAAGAATCCCATTTTTATTACATGGGTTATGCAATGATGTATGATTTTTTTGATTTTGTGGAACACATAAGAATGGTATAATTATGAGATGGGTGGGACCTATATCTCACTCCAATGCATTGGGTAGAGATTTTATATCTCATGAGATAGACATGGATGGAACGGCAGGTTAAACCGGTTCAGTGAAACAGGACTGAAACGAGGAGTGAACTCAGTTCAGAAATGGACTTTGTCCATTAAGATAGTCTTGGCAATGAGTATTGACTAATAAGAAATGATTCTCTATGATTATGTGTGTATGCCAAAAATTTTCACGTTTTAAGTTATGATTATTGTGATTACATTTCACTACTATGATTTATCCCATGTTATGATATTATGATCTCTTTTGTAGGTTAAGATTACCAAAATGTTATGTTCTTATGAATATGATGTGATTGATATTTATTTTGTTTACCCTTACTGAGCATTTGAGCTCACCCTTTTTTATGTTTTTTCCCCAGGTCAGGAAGAAGGTTATGAAGTTAGATATGCCAAAAGGGACTATAGATATGATGAAATAAATGGGAGACAGTGTAGACGCTTTATAAACCAGTTGTTTATGATTTCCAGTTTCTAAAGACACTATACCTATACGGTCCTTTCATTGTTTTATTATATATTGTAATAATTATGCTTCAATTTTGAAGTAATAACAATGTATGTAAAGTATGGGTCGTTATAGTTGGTATCCGAGTAAAGGTATAGTCAACCTTTGGAAACTAGGATGTGAAAGATTTAGTAAGAACCCTAAGGATAAGTCTAAGCATAGAACACAATCTTAGTGTTTTAGAAATGGCCATGAAAAACCTAGGATAAGACCTTAAGTGTGAAATTTTATTCTTGATTATGTGGTTTTCCTATTATAATTAGTGTACCTCACACTATTCTTCTTGGTTTTAGTCAATGGCTGGAACCCGAAGGTACCGTGTTATTGCGGAATGCAACGGGCAATGCAATGATTGTCCCCCTAAGCAACCAAATGTTATGGGAGATGGAATGAAAAATATTGTAGCCATGCTCACACAACTTTCTGAAGCTATGAATCATGCAGGACTTCCAAACGAGGAAAGGAAGGAGCAACATTCTGTTGAATCCTTCATGAGGCAGCGTCCACCTTCATTCAGCGGGTCTACTGATCCATTAGTTTCTGAACAATGGATTAGTACTACTGAAAAGATATTTTCCGTTCATCAATGTTCGGAACATGATAAAGTCATCTTAGCAGTGTATCGTTTGGAAGGTGATGCTGATCAATGGTGGAATCTTATCAAGAATATGAGGCAAAGAGATTAAATTGAGTCCATGGAATGGGACGAGTTCAAGAAATTATTTTTCAATAAGTACTTCCCTCGTATTCTCCGAACAAAGATGGAGAAAGAGTTTCTTGAACTGAAGCAAAAGGATGATGACTATGTTGGTACCTATGAAGCAAATTGTACAACACTTGCAAGGTACGCTTCTGGTATTATTATCCAACCTGAGAGTAAGATCGATCGATTCTTTAGTGGTTTAAAACCAAGTCTTCGAAGGGCCTTAGCCATAAGGGACTTCAATAGCTACGAGGAAATCGTTCGATGTGCTCTCAAAGTTGAGATGGAGATTGGAGTAACACATCAGTCATATGGGTTTGATAAGAAGAGGAAAATGGAATTCAAAGTAAAATCTAAAGAGCACACTGAAAAGAAGATGAGCTTTCCCTTATGCTCAAAGTGTGGAAAGAAACATGGAGGGAGTTGTCTTAAAGGGACAAGTAAATGTTTCAAATGTGGAAAGGAAGGTCATCGGGCATTCGAATGCCGCAATGATGGGAAGAAGATGTCTAATGATGCAAACAAAGGAAGGGACACACATAATGAACCTACTACACTTTAATATTTCAAGTGAAAGGAGATGGGGCATTATGACAATAAATGCCCTAATCCAAGGGTTGTTGATGATGATTGACATCAACAAAATCTTAAGGCTAAAGACAAAGTAAAGTCACATGCAATTTCTATCAGCGATGTGGAGTACGATAACGATGTGGTGAAAGGTACACTTACCATCCACTCTAAAGTAGCAAATGTTTTATTTGATTCTGGATCCACCCAATCCTTTATTTCTGAAGATTTTTCTAAGGGTATCACTGTATTACCTCAACAATTAGATGTTGAGTTAGCTATGACAACACCTAATGGCACAACAATCGCATCAAAAGTTTATAATTCTTCCTCGATTGAATTTTGCGGGAAAGTGCTTCCTAAAAATTTTGTGATCCTTCCTATAGTGGAATTTGATGTGATTCTTGGCATGGATTGGCTTTCTTTATATGGAGATCATATCAATTTCCAAAGAAGGGAAGTCACATTTCATATTCCAGATCAATCTATGATCGTCTATCGATGCCAGGATGAACATAACCTTCCAGTGGAAATTTCTTCCATCTTATGGGTCTTGATTCCACTGAATGAAGGTTATTTATCTCAAATGGTTGGTGAGAAACTCACAATTAAGAGTATCCCCATTGTACGGGAGTTTGATGATGTCTTTCCAGATGAATTGTCGGGTCTTCCACCAAATCGTGAAGTTGAGTTTTCAATAGAACTCGTACCGGGTGATTTACCTATTTCAAAGTCACCTTATAGAATGGCCCCAATTGAGTTGTAGGAATTGAAGAAGAAACTCCAAGAGATTCTTGATAAGGGATTCATACACCCTAGTGCGTCACCTTGGGGATCACCTGTTCTGTTTGTTAAGAAGAAATATGGATCAATGAGACTCTGCATTGATTATAGAGAACTTAACAAGATCACTATCAAGAACAAATATCCTCTCCCACACATTGATGACTTATTTGACCAACTACGCGAAGCTCAATACTTTTCCAAGATTGATCTCCTTTCAGGGTATCATCAATTATAGGTCAAAAGGAGGATATACCAAAGACGGCTTTCCGTACAAGGTATGGACACTATGAATTTATAGTGTTGCCATTTGGTCTTACTAATGCCCCTGCTATCTTCATGGATCTGATGAATAGAGTATTTAGAGACTATCTTGATCAGTTTGTGGTAGTCTTTATAGATGATATTCTTGTATATTCAAAGACCAAGGAAGAACATGAATATTACTTGAGAATTATATTGAAGACCCTGAGAAAGGAGAAGCTTTATGCCAAATTTACCAAGTGTGAATTTTGGCTTCAAAGAATTTCATTTTTGGGTCACATAATCTCAAAAGAGGGGATATCTGTGGATCCAGCAAAAACAGAGGTCATCGAAAGATGGTCGAGACCAACAACAGTAACTGAGATCCGAAGTTTTCTTGGTTTGGCTGGATATTATCGACATTTTGTGAACGATTTTTCACGATTATCTAATCCACTCACCTAGTTGACTCGGAAAGGAGGTAAGTTTGTCTGGACGGATGAATGTGAAGAGAATTTCAAGGAGTTGAAAAGAAGGTTATCCAGTGCACCTGTGCTCACACTGCCTTGTAGTGGAGAAATGTTTGGGATCTACAGTGATGCATCCAATAAGGGATTGGGGTGTGTTCTTATGCAAAATGATATGGTGATAGCTTATGCCTCACGACAGTTGAAAATCCATGAGCAAAATTACCCAACTCATGATTTGGAGTTAGCTGCGGTAATATTTGAATTAAAGATTTGGAGGCATTATCTTTATGGAGAAAGGTGTGATATTTCTACTGATCATAAATGTTTAAAGTATATTTTCACACAAAAGGAGATGAATATGCGCCAAAGAAGATGGTTGGAGCTGATTAAGGATTACGAATGCTCAATTCATTACCACCCAGGGAAAGAAAACAAGGTGGCAGATGCATTAAGTTGACAAGACCATGCCAGTTTATCCATGATGAGGATCATAAAAGATCCAATATTTATGGATTTACAAAGGATGGATCTTGGAATTATAATGGAAGGGGGAAAATCGTATCTTTCTCAAATGAATGTTCAACCATCTATACATGTGAAGATTGAAGAGGCGCAGAAAGAAGATGTAGAGTTACAAAAGAAGGTAAGAAATATTCCTGAATTCAACCTTGATTGTGATGGGACAATAAAGTTCCGGAATCGGGTTTCTGTTCCTCCCATCCCCGAATTAAAGAAGGAGCTGCTGGATGAGGATCATAGTTCTTTATTCTCTTTTCATCCTGGAAGCACGAAGATGTATAGGGACCTGAAAGAGTACTTCTGGTGGGATGTCATGAAAAGAGATGTTGCTGAATATGTCTCTTGTTGCTTGGTTTGTCAGCAAGTTAAAGTTGAGAGACAGAAGTCTAAGGGGATGTTACAACCATTTCCCATACCCGAATGGAAATGGGAAAACATCACTATGGACTTTCTCACAGGACATCCTAAAACATCCAAAGGCAATAATGCTATCTGGGTCATAGTTGATCGTCTTACAAAGTCTGTACACTTCATTGCTATTAGAGAGGATTTCTCTCTGTATCAGCTTTCCAGGATATATGTAAAAGAAGTGGTAATATTACATGGAGTACCACTTTCTATTATATCTGATCGGGATCCGAGATTTACCTCGAAGTTATGGCGATGTCTTCAACATACTCTGGATACAGAGTTGAGTTTCAGCACTTCTTATCATCCTCAAATAGACGGTCAGTCTGAGAGAACAATTAAAACTCTAGAAGATATGTTGAGAGCTTGCTCTATGGATTTCAAAGGTGGTTGGGATCAACACCTACCTTTGGTGGAATTTTCTTATAATAATAGCTTTAACTCCATTATTCAGTTGCCTCCTTATGAAGCTCTCTATGGAAAGAAATTCAGGACTCCAACTTGCTGGGATGAAGTTGGGGAAAGAAAGCTATTAGGACCTGATCTTGTTGATGAGATGGCAGAAAAGGTCCGATCTATTCAACAACACATAAGAGCAGCTCAGAGTAGATAGAAAAGTTGTGCCGACAACTGAAGAAAAGACCTAGAGTTTGAAGTGGGTGATAAAATGTTCTTACTAATATCTCCCTGGAAGAGGGTCATGAGATTTGGAAAGAAGGGGAAGTTGTGCCCTAGATATATCGGTCCTTTCAAAATACTGGATCGTGGTGGAAAGGTAGCTTACCGATTGGTGCTTCCACCGAATCTCTCTCAAGTTCACGATTTGTTCCATGTATCTCTCCTGAGAATGTACATACCTGATCCTTCACATGTACTCATCTCAGAAGTTGTACCGCTGGAGCAAGATCTTTCTTATGAAGAACAGCCGATAGAGATTCTGGATCGTAGCAAAAAAGTCCTACGAAACAAGACCAATCAATTGGTGAAAGTTTTATAGAGGAACCACCAATTAGAAGAAGCTAAATGAAAGCTTGAGGATATGATGAGGGAGAGCTATCCTCATCTTTTTGTTACAAGGTGACGAATTTCGAGGGCGAAATTCATTTTAAGGGGGGTAGAATGTAACACCTGAGACTTTTATGAGAAATATTTTGTTTTTATGTTATATAAATCATCAAAGGAATCTTTCACTACACACAAAACTATCTTGTCTTGCTTTACACACAACCGCGGCCTTCCTCAATAGCTTGCGTCGTACGCAATACCGAGTTTCACTAAACAACGATATGCTATTAAAATATTATGAAAACTAGCCATTATGAATAGTGATAACCACTTTTTGAAATTTTGTATATTTTATTTTTCAAAATGCACTTCATTTTTGGATTCGGATTATCGAAATTAGATTAGGGTGAAATTTTGGTACTTTTCGGATAACTTTCATATTCCGATGAATAGTGAAAATTACTAAATTTTAATTAAAAACAACTTTTTTAATCGAAATAACTAATAGTTATAAATTATTAATTTGAGTGGTTTTAAAGTATATTTAGAATATATTTTTACAATTTAATACAATGTTGTTCATTGTATGTAATTTCACATTTAAACCAGACCTAAACAAGTGTCAATCTTTTGATAGTTATTATCTTTTAAAAACACGCTATTTGTTTTGACGACGGGAATTAATTTTTAAATTAGTTAATGTAAATGATATGTTTTGAATTTGGTAAAATAAACATCATTTTTTGAATTCATAATATCAAATATAGCTTAAGCCTAATTTTTGGTATTTTTCTAGAAACTTTCATTTTTTGATGAATAGTGAAACCACTAAGTGGTAGTTAAAAAAACTGAATTTTTCATAAAACATAATTTTACCGCTTCTGTGAGTAGAATTTCGAAAATCCGAGAGACACGGTTAATATCAAGGACTAAAATGTCGTTCAATGAGATGAAAATATTTTTTGGAAAATAGTAACTTTTTACTTTTTTTTACCACGGTTAAAATTAAATAGGGTAGTTAAGGGTAAAAATGATATTATTACCCTAACACATGTCCTAATTCTATTGGATAAGTTTAATTCGACCAAAAACAACCTTAGGAATAAAATATGACCATTTAGGCCTACTTGGATTAGATTAGGACATTTATTATCAATTTATTTAAAGAAGGTTTAAAATAGTTAAAATCAAAGTTTAATAACTAAAACATTTTGAATATAGGGTTATACATAAGATAAATTCGACTATAAATATTCATTATAAAGCTAACACGATTTCCTACATAATGATATTTTATTTGTACTTTTTAGACTTTAAATAAGTTTATTTATTAATGACACAATTATGATGCAGTAATTATCTTATTAATGAAATATTGACATAATTGATGTAATAAATACCCAAATAAATGTAATTTGAGACTTTTTAGGAATTCCACTAATTTTCTAGGTTAATATGACATGTTAGTATTGATTTAATTAACTTTTTTAGAATTAATAATTCTGTTATGATTTTCACAAAAATCAATTACTAAATAGTGTCAAAATTGACATAAAATAGTTTTTAAAACAAATATTATATTATTAATTGTGATTTTATTCCTAAAAATCTAAGGTTCGGCCCAATGACTTAGATAAGGTTATATATATTAATAATAAACAAATTGGGGTTCGTTTGGCTTGTTATAGTAAGTTTATTAACCTTATAGTGTAAGAATACAAAAAGACATGGTAAAAGTAAAATTATCTAACTTAATTTTAAATCAAAATGATAAGGTTAAAATAGGAACCTAAACTTGTCTAAATTCTATTTTATGAGATTATTTCGATCTATCCCCACCTTAGCTTATAAATAAATCAATTTGGAGCTATTTAAAACCGAATTTGGCTTTATAATAAAATAATATTTTTAGTTTTTCCAAATGAGCCCCTCTCCTCCCTTATAAAAGGGCACCTCCTCCCCCCTCTTCCTCACACCACATTGAGCCTTCAATCTCGGCCAAACCCTGCCAATATCTTCTGTCCACTTCCCTAGAGACATCCTAGAGGTCCTGGTCTTCTTCAAAGACCAATTTTAGTGTCCTAAAAGGAGGTCTCAAAGAAGCGTTTCAAAGAAGAGGTAATGTCCATTACCGATTCTTTCATCTTTATTTCTTCTTCCACTTATTCTTATTTATTTGTTTCATTATGAAGTAATAACATCAGTATCACTAATATACTGATATGTTATTATAAGTATGAAACAACACTATTTCACCATCTATCCATCCTACAGAAAATTAAATCACCACGCGTGCGTACATGTCGAATACCGTCTCCACGCCGTGGTGTAATCTATTTTCCACCACCACCTTACTCGGATGGATATAATGGTGTAAATAATAACTATATATGATTATTGTAAAGTTATATTGATTCTGAAATTGTATATATACACTCTATTACAATTTCACGGTCATGGGAACGATATCATCGCTCGTGTGTAGGTACGGAATACTGTCTCCACGATGTGATGTGACTCGTTCTACATGATCTTCATTGCATAATAATTATATAAATGAATTGAATTAATGAATATATTACACTAATAACAATCTGTAAATGAGGTATCTATAACCTAAAAAGAAGAATAAGAATTTATTCGACAAAACACGCATAAGAACAAAAAGTAATAAACAACCGAATAACAAGTAGTAATGAAATATTACTAATAAGAAGCTAAGAATATGAACATATATGATATAATAAAAATAAGTATGATTCTGGAATAAGTCAATAACATTATTTAAATCATTATACAGGAGGTTTGGACACTTACGAAGAAAATCGGACCTAAGGTAAGGGAAATATCACAATCTCATTTTTATCCGAGATTGTTTATACTTTGGTATGTATTGGGGTGTATTTTATCATTCACATCCATGTTTACTCAATATGTAATATTATTTCCATCCACCTAAAATTTTTTCAATCCATTTTTACCCTTTGGTGAGTTTATAGTAAAAGATATGAAAGGAATCTTTTGTCGTTTTTCGTACGAGGTACTTTTGGACTTTTCTGACAAAAGTACGAGAAGAATGTTTTTTTAACTTATACGGCATGAATGGATTTTTAAAACATTATTTCCAAGAATCTTTATTTACAAGTTTTCAAGTTTATTTTTAGTCAACTTCTTTTAGTTTAAAATTGTACGGCATGTTAAGAAAGGAAAAATGTTTTTGAAGTAGAAAGGATATTTTCCTCAAGAATGGAGTTCAAGTGTTTTATCGAAATTATTTTTCATCTAAGATAATATAGGAATCTGTTTCTATCCCTATTATTACATTGATTTGATTATGTTGTGATGAAATTATTTTTATGAATTCCTTTATCTTATATGAATTGTTTTATGATTTCACGATGTTTAAGAATCCCATTATTATTACATGGGTTATGCAATGATGTATGGTTTTTTTTTTGATTTTGTGGAACACATAAGAATGGTATATTTATGAGATGGGTGGGACCTATATATCACTCCAATTCATTGGGTAAAGATTTTATATCTCATGAGATAGACATGGCTGGAATGGCAGGTTAAACCGGTTCAGTGAAACAAGACTGAAACGAGGAGTGAACTCGGTTCAGAAATGGACTTTGTCCATTAAGATAGTCTTGGAAATGAGTCTTGACTAATAAGAAATTATTCTCTATGATTATGTGTGTATGCCAAAAAGTTTCATGTTTTAAGTTATGATTATTGTGATTACATTTCACAACTATGATTTATCCCATGTTATGATATTATGATCTCTTTTGTATGATAAGATTACCAAAATATTTTGTTCTTATGAATATGATGTGATTGATATTTCTTTTGTTTACCCTTACTGAGCATTTGAGCTCACCATTTTGTATGTTTTTTTCCCAGGTCAGGAAGAAGGTTATGAAGTTAGATATGCCAAAAGGGCCTATAGATATGATGAAATAAATGGGAGAAAGTCTAGACTCTTTATGAACCAGTTGTTTATGATTTCCAGTTTCTAAAGACACTATACCTATACGGTCCTTTCATTGTTTTATTATATGTTGTAATAAGTATGCTTCAATTTTGAAGTAATAACAATGTATGTAAAGTATGGGTCATTATAGTTGGTATCCGAGTAAAGGTATAGTCAACCTTTGGAAACTAGGATGTGAAAGAATTAGTAAGAACCCTAAGGATATGTCTAAGCATAGAACACAATCTTAGTGTTTTAGAAATTTCCATGAATAACCTAAGATAAGACCTTAAGTGTGAAATTTTATTCTTGATTATGTGGTTTTCCTATTATAATTAGTGTTGCTCACACTATTCTTCTTGGTTTTAGTCAATGGCTGGAACCCTAAGGAACAGTGTTAATGCGGAATGCGACGGGCAATGCAATGATTGTCCCCCTGAGCAACCAAATGTTATGGGAGATGGAATGAAAAATATTGTAGCCATGCTCACACAACTTTCTCAAGCTATGAATCATGTAGGACTTCCAAACGAGCAAAGGAAGGAGCAACATTCTGTTGAATCCTTCATGAGGCAGCGTCCACCTTCATTCAGCGGGTCTACTGATCCATTAGTTGCTGAACAATGGATTAGTACTACTGAAAAGATATTTTCAGTTCTTCAATGTTCTGAACATGATAAAGTCATCTTAGCAGTGTATCGTTTGGAAGGTGATGCTGATCAATGGTTGAATCTTATCAAGAATATGAGGAAAAGAGATGAAATTGAGTCCATGGAATGGGATGAGTTCAAGAACTTATTTTTCAATAAGTATTTCCCTCGTATTCTCCGAACAAAGATGGAGAAAGAGTTTCTTGAATTGAATCAAAAGGATGATGACTATGTTGGTACCTATGAAGCAAATTTTACAATACTTGCAAGGTACACTTCTGGTATTATTATCCAACCTGAGAGTAAGACCGATTGATTCTTTAGTGGCTTGAAACCAAGTCTTAGAAGGGCCTTAGCCATAAGGGACTTCAATAGCTATGAGGAAATCGTTCGATGTGCTCTCAAAGTTGAGATGGAGATTGGAGTAACCCATTAGTCATATGGGTTTGATAAGAAGAGGAAAATGGAATTCAGAGGAAAATCTAAAGAGCACACTGAAAAGAAGATGATCTTTCCCTTATGCTCAAAGTGTGGAAAGAAACATGGAGGGAGTTGTCTTAAAGGGACAAGTAAATGTTTCAAATGTGGAAAGGAAGGTCATAGGGCATTCGAATGCCGCAATGATGGGAAGAAGATGTCTAATGAAGCAACCAAAGGAAGGGACACACATAATGAACCTACTACACTTTAATGTTTCAAGTGCAAGGAGATGGGGAATTATGCTAATAAATTCCCTAATCCAAGGGTTGTTGATGATGATCGACATCAACAAAATATTAAGGCTAAAGACAAAGTAAAGTCACATGCAATTTCTATCAGCAATGTGGAGTACGATTACGATGTGGTTAAAGTTACACTTACCATCCACTCTAAAGTAGCAAATGTTTTATTTGATTCTGGATCCACCCACTCCTTTATTTCTGAAGATTTTTCTAAAGGTATCACCGTATTACCTCAACAATTAGATGTTGAGTTAGCTATGACAACACCTAATGGCACAACAGTCGCATCAAAAGTTTATAATTCTTCCTCGATTGAATTTTGCAGGAAAGTGCTTCCTGCAAATCTTGTGATCCTTCCTATAGTGGAATTTCATGTGATTCTTGGCATTGATTGGATTTCTTTATATGGAGATCATATCAATTTCCAAAAAAGGGAAGTTGCATTTCATATTCCAGATCAATCTATGATCGTCTATCGATACCAGGATGAACATAACCTTCCAGTGGAAATTTCTTCCATCTTATGGGTCTTGATTCCACTGAATGAAGGTTATTTATCTCAAATGGTTGGTGAGAAACTCACAATTAAGAATATTCTAATTTTACGTGAGTTTGATGATGTCTTTCCGAATGAATTGTCGGGTCTTCCACCAAATCGTGAAGTTGAGTTTTCAATAGAACTCGTACCGGGTGCTTTACCTATTTCAAAGTCACCTTATATAATGGTCCCAATTGAGTTGTAGGAATTGAAGAAGCAACTCAAAGAGAATCTTGATAAGGGATTCATACACCCTAGTGCGTCACCTTGGGGATCACCTGTTCTATTTGTTAAGAAGAAAGATGGATCAATGAGACTCTGCATTGATTATAGAGAACTTAACAAGATCACTATCAAGAACAAATATCCTCTCCCACAAATTGATGACTTATTTGACCAACTATGCGAAGCTCAATACTTTTCCAAGATTGATCTTCGTTCAGGGTATCATCAATTATAGGTCAAATGGGAGGATATACCAAAGACGGCTTTCCGTACAAGGTATGGACACTATGAATTTATAGTGATGCCATTTGGTCTTACTAATGCCCCTGCTATCTTCATGGAAATGATGAATAGAGTCTTTAGAGACTATCTTGATCAGTTTGTGGTAGTCTTTATAGATGATATTCTTGTATATTCAAAGACCAAGGAAGAACATGAAGATCACTTGAGAATTATATTGAAGACCCTGAGAAAGGATAAGCTTTATAACAAATTTACCAAGTGTGAATTTTGGCTTCAAAGAGTTTCATTTTCGGGTCACATAATCTCAAAAGAGGGTATATCTGTCGATCCAGCAAAAACAGAGGTTATCGAAAGATGGTCGAGACCAACAAAAGTAACTGAGATACGAAGTTTTCTTAGTTTGGATGGATATTATCGACATTTTGTGAATTATTTTTCACGATTATCTAATCCACTCACCAAGTTGACTCGGAAAGGAGGTAAGTTTGTCTGGACGGAGGATTGTGAAGAGAATTTCAAGGAGTTGAAAAGAAGTTTATCTAGTGCACCTGTGCTCACACTGCCTTGTAGTGGAGAAAGGTTTGTGATCTATAGTGATGCATCCAATAAGGGATTGGGGTGTGTTATTATGCAAAATGATATGGTGATAGCTTATGCCTCACGACAGTTGAAAATCCATGAGCAATATTACCCAACTCATGATTTGGAGTTAGCTGCGGTAATATTTGCTTTAAAGATTTGGAGGCATTATCTTTATGGAGAAAGGTGTGATATTTATACTGATCATAAATTTTTAAAGTATATTTTCACACAAAAGGAGATGAATATGCGCCAAAGAAGATGGTTGGAGCTGATTAAGGATTACAAATGCTCAATTCATTACCACCCTGGGAAAGAAAACAAGGTGGCAGATGCATTAAGTCGACAAGACCATGCCAGTTTATCCATGACGAGGATCACAAAAGATCCAATATTTATGGATTTACAAAGGATAGATCTTGGAATTATAATGGAAGGGGAAAAATCGTATCTTTCTCAAATGAATGTTCAACCATCTATACATGTGAAGATTGAAGAGGCGCAGAAAGAAGATGTAGAGTTACAAAAGAAGGTAAGAAATATTCCTGAATTCAACCTTGATTGTGATGGGACAATAAAGTTCAGGAATCGGGTTTGTGTTCCTCCCATCCCCGAATTAAAGAAGGAGCTGCTGGATGAGGCTCATAGTTCTTCATTCTCTATTCAGCCTGGAAGCACGAAGATGTATAGGGACATGAAAGAGTACTTCTGGTGGGATGGCATGAAAAGAGATGTTGTTGAATATGTCTCTCGATGCTTGGTTTGTCAGCAAGTTAAAGTTGAGATACATAAGTCTAAGGAGATGTTACAACCATTTCCCATACCCAAATGGAAATGGGAAAACATCACTATGGACTTTGTCACAGGACATCCTAAAACATCCAAAGGCAATGATGCTATCTGGGTCATAGTTGATCATCTTACAAAGTCTACACACTTCATTGCTATTATAGAGGACTTCTCTCTGGATCAGCTTGCCAGGATATATGTAAAGGAAGTGGTAAGATTACATGGAGTACCACTTTCTATTATATCTTATCGGGATCCGAGATTTACCTCGAAGTTATGGCGAAGTCTTCAGCATAATCTAGATACAGAGTTGAGTTTCAGCACTTCTTATCATCCTCAAATAGACGGTCAGTCTGAGAGAACAATTCAAACTCTAGAAGATATGTTGAGAGCTTGCTCTATGGATTTCAAAGGTGGTTGGGATCAACACCTACCTTTGGGGGAACTTTCTTATAATAATAGCTCTAACTCCATTATTCAGATGTGTCCTTATGAAGCTCTCTATGGAAAGAAATGCAGGACTCCAACATGCTGGGATGAAGTTGGGGAAAGAAAGCTATTAGGACCTGATCTTGTTGATGAGATGGCAGAAAAGGTCCGATCTATTCAACAACACATAAGAGAAGCTCAGAGTAGATAGAAAAGTTGTGCCGACAAACGAAGAAAAGACCTAGAGTTTGAAGTGGGCGATAAAGTGTTCTTACGAATATCTCCCTGGAAGAGGGTCATGAGATTTGGAAAGAAGGGGAAGTTGTGCCCTAGATATATCGGTCCTTTCGAAATACTGGATCATGTTGGAAAGGTAGCTTACTGATTGGCGCTTCCACCGAATCTCTCTCAAGTTCACGATGTGTTCCATGTATCTCTCCTGAGAAAGTACATACCTGATCCTTCACATGTACTCAGCTCAGAAGTTGTACCGCTGGGGCAAGATCTTTCTTATGAAGAATAGCCGATAGAGATTCTGGATTGTAGCGAAAAAGTCCTATGAAACAAGACCACTCAATTGGTGAAAGTTTTATGGAGGAACCACCAATTATAAGAAGCTAAATGGGAGCTTTAGGATATGATGAGGGAGAGGTATCCTCATCTTTTTGTTACAAGGTGACGAATTTCGAGGGCGAAATTCATTTTAAGGGGGGTAGAATGTAACACATGAGACTTTTATGAGAAATATTTTGTTTTTATGTTATATAAATTATCAAAGGAATATTTCACTACACACAACACTAGCTTGTCTTGCTTTACACGCAACCGCGGCCTTCCTCAATAGCTTGCGTCGTACGCAATACCGAGTTTCACTAAACAACGATATGCTATTAAAATATTATTAAAACTAGTCGTTATGAATAGTGATAAGCACTTTTTGAAATTTTTTAAATTTTATTTTTCAAAATGGACTTCATTTTTGGATTCGGATTATCGAAATTAGCTTAGGGTAAAATTTTGGTACTTTTCGGATAACTTTCATATTCTGATGAATAGTGAAAATTATTAAATTTTAATTAAAAACAACCTTTTTAATAGAAATAATTAATAGTGATAAATTATTAATTTGAGTAGTTTTAAAGTATATTTAGAATATATTTTTACAATTTAATACAATGTTGTTCATTGGATGTAATTTCACATTTAAACCAGACATAAACAAGTGTCAATCTTTTGATAGTTATTATCTTTTAAAAACACGCTATTTGTTTTGACGACGAGAATTAATTTTTAAATTAGTTAATGTAACTGATATGTTTTGAATTTGGTAAAATAAACATCATTTTTTGAATTCAGAATATCAAATATAGCTTATGCCTAATTTTTGGTATTTTTCTGGAAACTTTCTTTTTTTGATGAATAGTGAAACCACTAAGTGGTAGTTAAAAAAACTGAATTTTTCATAAAACTTAATTTTACCACTTCTGTGAATTGAATTTCGAAAATCCGAGAGACAAAGTTAATATCAAGGACTAAAATGTGGTTCAATGAGATGAAAATAATTTTTGGTGAATAGTAACTTTTTACTTTTTTTACCACGGTTAAAAGTAAATAGGGTAGTTAAGGGTAAAAAGGATATTATTACCCTAACACATGTCCTAATTCTATTGGATAAGTGTAATTCGACCAAAAACAACCTTAGGAATAAAATATGACCATTTAGGCCCACTTGGATTAGATTAGGACATTTATTATCAATTTATTTAAAGAAGGGTTAAAATAGTTAAAATCAAAGTTTAATAACTAAATAATTTTTAATATAGGGTTATACATAAGATAAATTAGAATATAAATATTCATTAGAAAGATAAAAAGATTTCCTACATAATTATAGTTTATTTTTACTTTTTAGACTTTAAATAAGTTAATTTATTTATGACACAAAGATGATGCATTAATTATCTTATTAATGAAATATTGACATAATTGATGTTATAAATACCCAAATAAATGTAATATGAGACTTTTTATGAATTTCACTAATTTTATAGGTTAATATGACATGTTAATATTGATTTAATTAACTTTTTTCGAATTAATAATTCTGTTATGATTTTCACAAAAAATCAATTACTAAATAGTGTCAAAATTGACATAAAATAGTTTTTTAAAAAAATATTATATTATTAATTGTTATTTTATTCCTAAAAATCTAAGGTTCAGCCAAATGACTTAGATAAGGTTATATATATTAATAATAAACAACTTGTGGTTCTTTTGGCTTGTTATAGTAAGTTTATTAACCTTATATTGTAAGAACACAAAAAGACACGGTAAAAGTATAATTATCTAACTTAATGTTAAATCAAAATGATAAGGTTAAAATAGGAACCTAAACTTGTCTAAATTCTATTGGATGAGCGGGTTTCGACCCATAACCACCTTAGCTTCTAAATAAATCAATTTGGAGCTATTTAAAACCGAATTTGGATTTATAATAAAATAATATTTTTAGTTTTTCCAATGGAGCCTCTCTCCTCCCTTATAAAAGAGCACCTCCTCCCCCTCTTCCTCACACCACTTTGAGCCTTCAAGATCGGCCAAACCCTGCCAATTTCTTCTCTCCACTTCCCTAGAGACATCCTAGAGGTCCTGGTCTTCTTCAAAGACCAATTTTATTGTCCTAAAAGGAGGTCTCAAAGAAGCGCTTCAAATAAGAGGTAATGTCCGTTACCGATTCTTTCATCTTTATTTCTTCTTCCACTTATTCTTATTTAGTTGTTTCATTATGAAGTAATAACATCAGTATCACTCATATACGGATATGTTATTATAATTATGAAAAAAATCCTATTTCACCATATATCCATCCTACAGAAAATGAAATCACCACGCGTGCGTACGTACAGAATACCGTCTCCACGCCGTGGTGTAATCTATTTTCCACCACCACCTTACTCGGATGGGTATAATGGTGTAAATAATAACTATATATGATTATTGAAAAGTTATATTGATTCTGAAATTGTATATATACATTCCATTACAATTTCACGATCATGGGAATGATATCAACGCTCGTGCGTACGTACGGAATACCGTCTCCACGTTGTGATGCGACTCGTTCTACATGATCTTCATTGCATAATGATTATATAAATGAATTGAATGAATGAATATATTACACTAATACCAATATGGAAATGAGTTATGTATAACCTAAAAAGAAGAATAAGAATTTATTCGACAAAACACGCATAAGAACAAAAAGTAATAAACACCCGAATAACAATTAGAAATGAAATATTACTAATAAGAAGCTAAGAATATGACCATATATGATATCATAAAAATTATTATGATTCTGGAATAAGTCAATAAAATTATTTAAATAATTATACAGGAGTTTCGGACACTTACGAAGAAAATCGGACCTAAGGTAAGGGAAATATCACAATCTCATTTTTATCTGAGATTGTTTATACTTTGGTATGTACTGGGGTGTAATTTTTCATCCACATCGATGTTTCCTCAATATGTAATATTATTTCCATCCACCTAAAATTTTTTAAATCCATTTTTACCCATTGGTGAGTTTATAGTAAAAGATATGAAAGGAATCTTTTGTCGTTTTTCATACGAGGTAATTTTTGACTTTTCTGACAAAAGTACGAGAAGAATGTTTTTTTAACTTATACAGCATGAATGTATTTTTAAAACATTATTTCCAAGAAGCTTTCTTTACAAGTTTTCAAGTTTATTTTTAATCAACTTCTTTTAGTTTAAAATTTTATGACATGTTAAGAAAGGAAAAATGTTTTTGAAGTAGAAATGATATTTTCCTCAAGAATGGAGTTCAAGTGTTATATCAAAATTATTTTTCATCTAAGATAATATAGGGTTATGTTTCTATCCCTATTATTACATTTATTTGATTATGTTGTGGTGGAATTATTTTTATGAATTTCTTTATCTTATATGAATTGTTTTATGATGTCACGATGTTTAAGAATCCCATTTTTATTACATGGTTTATGCAATGATGTATGATTTTTTTTGATTTTGTGGCACACATAAGAATGGTATCATTATGAGTTGGGTGGGACCTATATCTCCCTCTAATTCATTGGGTAAAGATTTTATATCTCATGAGATAGACATGGCTGGAATGGCAGGTTAAACCGGTTCAGGGAAACAGGACTGAAATGAGGAGTGAACTCGGTTCAGAAATGGACTTTGTCCACTAAGATATTCTTGGCAATGAGTCTTGAATAATAAGAAATGATTCTATATGATTATGTGTGTATGCCACAAAGATTCATGTTTTATGTTATGATTATTGGGATTACATTTCACTACTATGATTTATCCCATGTTATGAAATTATGATCTCTTTTGCAGGTTAAGATTTCCAAAATGTTATGTTCTTATGAATATGATGTGATTGATATTTCTTTTGTTTACCCTTACTGAGCATTTGAGCTCACCCTTTTATGTTTTCTTTTCCCCAGGATATAAAGAAAGGTTTTAGGTAAAAAAAGGAAGATCTTTATGGGAGATGTTGAAGATATTTCACCATGATTAGAAGATTATATTCCGAGTTTCCAAAGACACTAAACTATTACAGTCCTTCTATGTGTGTTTTTGTATTGTACTAAGTATTCTGTAAAAGTAATGTAATGTCCATGTACGTTAAGCTTCAGGTCTCTACACCCATAGGGATTAGGAAATCCATTCAGGCCTATTTATTGGTCAATTCAAAACATGGACCAATTGTTTATCCATGTTTGTTTGTGAGAAATTCATATCATATTATGGTTGTGCTAAATATTTCATATTTTGGTATTCTTAGTAGGTAGAAGATAGAATATTAAAGACTCAAGGGGTATTTTATGAGTGAGTTCTTGGCCATCTATCATCATAATAAATAACATTAAATTACCATGGAATATTAGTAAATGTCTCTTCTATGTTGGTTTTTGACTTAATATTAGTTTTTTTATAAATTATCTTGATTTAAACTGGTATTTATTCCTTGTATAGTGGTATATTTAAATTCTCAATATGGTACCATGCCACCCAAAAGGTGTACTCATATTCCCAAGTATGGTGCTATGAATGATTATCTATGAGGTAACCCTCCGTTTAAATATAATCTTGTTGAGGCTATAGTATGGGTAATTCCCATAGTGGACCAAAATTTACCCCTTCATCAAACTTAGAATAGGGATACACAACCAGAATCTATAGGAGATAAAGATCAAGATCATAAATTCCTTCACCAGAATCCTCCATCCTTTTAGAGGATTAATTAACCTTAGAAGGAATAGGAATGGTTGGATAAAATTTATTATATCTTTAACTTCTTATAGAATACGGAATCTATAAATTTAATGTGTACTACGTTCATGATCAAGGGACCTAACAGTAGTTTGTGGGATATGGTGGTGTGGGTGAAGCAGCATAAGGTATTAGATTATAAAAACTTCATTTACATATTATTTTATTAGTTCTATCTAGAATCTATGATTATGGAGAATTCTATAGAGTTTATCTTCATTTGGTAGTGTGATCACTCAGTGATAGAATATGCTAATTGTTTTGATGAATTGATCTATTTTTCTCCTAAGTTTGTGAAAACTGACAAACTGAAGGCTCATATATTCTAAATGGGTTTGCAACTAGGATTTCATTTTTTGGAATTATTCCACTATCATACCACCTATGTAGATTTAATGGATAAATAATTGATAGAAAAAAATGGATCTTTAGAGAAAGTCAGGTTTGTTTAGACTTCCTCCTCTACCTGGTGGAAACTTCAGTGGATCACATGGAAAGAAGAGTAAGTAGAACAAGACTCATTGAGGCGGTGTGGGTAGATCTCAATAGTCGGCTTCCACCACACTATCGACAGTGGCTCTAAGTATTCATCTCACTTTCCACTAGTTTAGAAAGACAGTGTGCACAAAGTTCTATTATCCCACACCTCAAAAGTTCTGTGGTTATTGTCATTATCAAGGACATTTTTAGAGGTTTTGTTAGGTTCTATTTGAACTTCATAAAGAATCTAGTTCATCAACTACAAAGGGTAATATATCAAAATCAAAAACTTATAAGTTTATAGTTCTCTAGACAAAGGACTCTGAAGTGAAGTAGATTCACTTAGTAGAGGAGATTATAATGGAAGTTGGAATGGGTATAGAAATAGTGACAGTTGAGATATTTATTTCATCATTTATAGAAACTAAACTATTTGATATATTTTCTACTAATTCCTTTACATAGGACTGTTTTTTGGATTTTTTGAAACATCTAATGTACCTCATATCATTAATTATTGAGCTGGATATGCCACTTGGGAAGAAAAAGAGCAGGGTATTTGATGATAATCATGTTATTTCTTAATCTATGATGTCATGTTCGTTTCATATTTTTCATTTCTTAACCTCGATATATTTTACATTATCATTGGGAAGGATTTTATATTTTCATATTGAGCTAAGGTTGATTTCTATCACAAACTTGTGTCCTTTTTTCCCCTGATGTGAGATCTCAGATATTTTTGTGTGAATAAGATCTGAGGTATAGATGGGAAGGACCTCATCAACTAGAATTAGGAAACTTGATATATTCTTTTTTAATTAGTTAGGGATGAATCCTCCAGTTTTGATATTCCTTTTTTGGTTAAGTATTTTCTTTAAGAATTCATTAATCACTTCTCTGGACTTCCTTTAGAAAAATAAGTGGATTTTTTTATCAATATAATCTATTGAACTTAGGAAATATCTTTTCCTTCCAAACATATGGTGATGTCTGAGTTAAAAGTGTTGAATATTTAATTGGATTATTTAAAGTTGAAGGGTTTTATCCATACTAGTGTATCATCTTTGGTGTCTCTAATCCTTTTTTCCATAAGGTTGACCGAACTCTTCATATTTTTGTTGATTATAAAAATCATAATTTGATGATGATTGGGAATAAATATCTTTTGTCTCATTTTTATGACTTGTTTTACTAATTGAAAAATTAAAAAGTGGTTCTTGGAGAACCACCTCTGATATGGTTTTCATTAATTCATTGTTAAGGTGTCAGATATCTTGATGACCTCTTTCAGTAGTTGGTATGTCCAATTTGAATATCTTATGAAGTCATTTGTGCTAAATAACCGTATTTCTGTTTTAATGGCCTTGATGGACTAGATATTCCATCAGTATCTCAACTCCTTTTTTTGGTATTTATGGATGATATACAAAATATGACGAGGTTATGATAATCATATATGTAGGACCCCGGGACACCCTAAGAGGGGAGGGGTGAATCAGGGTGACCATTTTTTCTTTTAATGTGATGGATCTTGTTCCCACATTGGTAGGAACTTGTTAAACCTATTTGATGAATATGATCAGAAAGGAAACATTCACATGTAGAGAGATGACACATCACTTTTTACTTGGTTCACCACTAAGGGCTACAGCCACGGAGCATACGCCGACAGGTTGTCGGTCGTACCAAATTCCACGAAACATCACTAGCTGTGGATTACAATGATTCGGGCACAGTCACTATGTCCCAGGCTCACTACATTTACAAAGGTTCAAGTATATCTCCCTGCGTCCCTCGGGTCACTCACGTTGACTCTCCCTGGATCACTTCCTTTGGTGAAGTCACAGTCAGTTTGTAGACATACAGGTCTCTTCATCTTCACTAATGAATACATCCTCTGTTGTATGTTGATGCACTATTGAAGTTCAACTCTCACCCGTAGACTAATCTCACTTTGAAATGAAATTATTGGGTAATCTTCCAGATTTCGTGCAGCTCCAAAAAGACCGAAGTACTTCAACAACATCCGGAGCACTTCTCCAAGCCCGGTGTGCAAGTTTCAAGATGGCGTACAAATCCAGATTTCCCACTTGCACGTCACACACTTCTTTAACTTCAAACTTGCGTGACTCAATACCTTTTAATCCCAAACCGATTTTGGCATGCAACTATTAATTGTCGGGCTGCTTCAAATTCTAGCGCACATGTGTCACCAACCCACTTGCACAACACCTCCTTCACCAACTCCAAACATGCACGACTCACACCCTTTGTCACCCAAACTGCCTTGGATGTGAAGAAAACAACGGTCGTGCAACTTATAATTGTGCAGCCCACAACCACTTGCGCGACCACTACACCTGCGTGATGGGAGAACTGAATTTATCTAAGTCTCGAACTTCATACTGAATGAGGAGGGGTGAACCTGTATTTATAGGCATTAGGATACCATGCGCGACGGCGTGCAAGTCTTCCCTCGGCGTGAAAGTTTCAGCGCACAAGTCTTTGCTGCACAAGTGACTTGTGCAACCAAGCATAAAACTTGGGTGCCCTTCTCCCTTTGCCATATTTTCATGTTCTGATCTTGAAAAACAAAAGTCACACAAGTTTCCTCTACTTTATGTACATGGCGCACAAGTCCCTTTGCCAAAAACCACTTTTCTTCATTTGTCAATTTTCAGGCCCAGAAATTTGGCAAACACTGGAAAATGATGCCACCTTCAATAGAGTTATATTCTTGTTCTGTATGATCACATTGTTGGAACACATTCTAAACTTCCACTGAGTATTGACAACAAACACAAACCATACTCTAATTCATGCATAGAACTACCATGGTTCCAACAATCTCCCCCTTTGGTTCTGTTGGCAATCAGTAAATAAATTTAATAAAGCACCAACCATAGGCAAACCACAAATGAAAGAATCAACTCAGCCAACACTCTAATTCTATGTGAGAAATGCTCAATGCTGAAAACAAGAGAGGAAGCTTGAATTGGGTTCCCATGTGTGTTTTTGAATTCTCAATGACTCCCAAGAAATTCTCTTACAGAGTCAGAGAAGCATTACATGTCCAATTTATTTCTTTCCATCCTATCACCAATACTGAATTCTCAATGTGTCACAAAATCATTACATGACTGAATTCATGCCTGAATTTACTATTTTCACCCCCATTGACAATAAACCCAAAGACTGGTAATTGATCATTGTTCATCTCAAACCACACTCCCCCTGGATAGTCTCTCCCCCACAAACCTGCATCGTATCCATAAACAGATTAAAAAAATCACATAACTCAGGAGAGGGGTATTGCATAACCTCCTTATGCACCGGGAGGTGGCTGAACATCGAGGTTAAACCGATTCTTCTCAAACACAACCATTGACAGTGGGTTGCTTAGGATATCAACCACTTGCTCATCAGTTCCCACATGATCCATTCTAATCACACCTTGCTCAACTATTTCTTTGATAAAGTGATACCTGATTTCAATATGTTTTGTATGAGAATGATGAGTAAGATTCTTTGTAAGATCAATTTCACTCTTGTTATCATAGTAAATCACCATTGGTATTTTCACCTCATCACCAATATCTTTTAGTTGTTGCTTCATCCATAGTTGTTGAGTGCATGCCTTTGTGGTGGAGATATACTCAGATTTAGCAGTACTAAGAGAATTACTTTCTTGTTTCTTGCTCAACCAGGCAACACATTTATTTCCAATATAGAATGCTCCACCACTGGTGAACTTTCTATCAACTACATCTCCAGCCCAGTCAGCATCAGAAAATGCTAATAATTCACTGTCTCTTCCTATAAAAAATTATATGCCACAATTGTGAGTACCTTGAATATAACTCATGATTCTTTTTACCATTTTCATATGTTCCTCATTTGAATTACTCTGATAGCGGGCCACTAGACAGTTTTCAAAGACAATATATGGTCGTGTCGCTGTCAGGTACAGTAGGCTTCCAATTATCCTCTTGTACATAGTGGGGTCTACAGATGCCACATCTTCATGCTTTCCATGTTTGGTTCTAACTTCAATCTGAGTTGATATTGGTTTGTAGTATTTCATATTAAACTTCTTCATCAGCTCTCTTGCATAATTTTCTTGAGAAATGAAAGTGTAATCCTGTCTTTGATTCACCTAAATCCCCAAGAAATATGTGATCTCCCCAATCGTAAACATTTCAAATTCTAATTTCATGTGATTGGAAAATTCATCCACTAATTTATGATTTCTTCCACCAAATATAACTTCATCAACATAGACTAAAACCATGAACTGATATTTTGGAGAATTCTTCACGTAGAGATTTTAGTCTACTCCTCCTCTTTTTAATTCCATCTTCTTTAGATACCAGTCCAACCGGGAATACAATGCTTGTGGTACCTACTTTAAACCATATAGAGCTTTCTTCAGTTTGTAGACCTTTGTTTCATCAGTACCAAGAAAAAAACCCACTGGTTGTTCAATGTAGACTTCTTCTTTGTGTACACCATTAAAGAATGTTTCTTGACATCCATTTGATATAATTTATATCATCTTTGGAGTTCTATGGCAAGGAAAATCCTGATTGACTCCAGTCTAGCCACTAGAGAAAAAGTTTCTTCAATATCAATGCATTTAATCTAGGAGTACCCTTTACATACCAGTCGTGCCTTGTTTCTATTAACACTTCCATGCTCATGAAAATTGTTCTTGAAAATTCATTTTGTACCAATCACATTGTGACCTTCGGGTATCTGGAAAAGATCCCATGTTTTATTTTTGTCAATCTAAACTAGCTCTTCCTTCATGGATTTCACCCAAGATTCATCCTTTGCAGATTATTTAAATGAGGATGGCTCCACAATTGATAGAAATGAAGACTGTGTGTTATTACTCATCCTCCTTGTTTGTGTGGGTGCACTCATGCCCCCAATTATGTTAGATGGATCAATCTCAACTCTTCTATTTCTCCTGCAAGGTTCAGTTACATTCTCTCCAGCTGTAGTTTATTCTTCAGATTCTTCTTCTGAGTCAACATCATGATGTGAATTCATAGTGTTTTTTAAAAATTCCTATATTTCTGTATTTTTATTTTCTCCACGATCTCTTTCTTCCTCACTTTCTATCACATCATCATATTAAATCCTTGAAGCATTTTTGGTTTTCTCTTCAATTATCTTAACATCACTGCTTTCCACAATCCTTCCTGATATCTTGTTGAAACACTTGTAGAATTTGCTGTTCATTGAGTATCCAAGGAAAATTACTTCATCTGCATTGTCACCATACTTCCCTTGATTTCCTTCTTTGTTTTTGATGAATCATTTAATTCCAACAATACGAAAGTATTTCAAATAGGGCTTCCTCCAATGCCACACTTCATATGGTGTCTTCATCTCACCCATATAAAGTCTTGTTCGATTTTTAATATACACTCCAGCTTGAATAGCCTCTTTCCAGTAATGTCATGGAATACGACTTTCAATCGACATAGTTCATTCCATGTTGTTCAGTAGTCGATTCCTACATTCAACAACTCCGTTTTGTTGTGGATTTCTCACAGCAGCTACCTCATGTTGCATCTCATGCTTCTCCAGGTAATTTTCAAATTAAATGGACATTTATTCCCCTCCATTGTCAGATCGCAACACTTTGATTGTTTGTCCAGTATCATTCTCAGCGATTCACCAAGATGTTTTCATGCATTCAAGCACTTGTCATTTCCTGTGAATGACCATAACACATGCCATTCTACTGTAATCATCTATGAAAAGGACAAAGTACCTTTCTCCATTAGTTCCGGAAACATTTATCGGCCTGCATACATCTGTATGAATTAGATCAAGAAGATGAGATGCCCTTTTCTTCTTTGGCCGATATGAACTGCAGACCATCTTTCCATGAATGCAAAAATTACAAGACTTTTCACGCTCACGCTTCAGGTTGGAAATGTCCATGACAATCCTCAATTTCGATATTTTCTCCATGTCTTGTTGATTGATGTGTCTCAGTCTCTGATTCCACAAATTGTTTTCTTCTTAAACAGTCATGTAACAAACATTTTCTTTACTATCAACCAGATACAAGTTTCCTTCTGTTCTGCATCCCTTCATAAGTGAATTGATTATCTTTACCTTGATAGTGAAGCCTTTCTGATTAAAAGTAACTATAAGTCCTGAGTCACAGAGTTGACTCATGCTGAGTAGATTGTGATGTAGGCCATCTACGTAAAGGACTTTAGTCTTCTTTAGCTCTCCATTAGCTAATTCAGTACATCCACTGCCTCTGATTTTTAGAGCTCCGCCATCACCAAATCGTACTGTACTGTCAACCTTCCTTTTGATATTCGTTAATAAGATAGAATTACCTATCATATGAGATGAACAACCACTATCTAGAATCTAGGTACTGTTGCTTTTTGTAGCTTTGAGGGCCACCTCTGCAAGGCTGTATTTCTCAATTTTCTTACTTTATTTCCATGAGACATTGGATTGAGTATAGAGCACTGATGTCGTTTCAATTATCTCATCTGTGTACATTGGTTCTTCATAGTTGAAGTCTTATTTGAGAGGAGAAAATCTGTTTGTAAGAGAATCACTATCTTGTTGAAGAGGATTGACTTGTATTGAACTTTGGTATGAGGTGTCCATGTCCCTTATTTGACTGCAATTAACAGCCTTATGACCAAAGTTATAACAATGAAAACAATATCCATAGAAATTTTTTCTTCTAAAAGAATTATGATATGATTTTGTTCTCCTCTGTTGAACTCCTATATCATCTCCATTCAAATAGCTTCTTGCCTCTTCACAATAAGACATGGTATGGCCCAAATATCCACAGAACTGACATTTCATGAGAGGAAATGTCTTCTCACTTCTATTTATCCTCATTCCTTCTTTTGTGGGGTAATAGTATGAGGGATCCTTTTTCCACGGGGCTTGAGGATAATCTTCTTTTCTTATTTCATATTGAATTGGGGGTTTCAGTTTCATCACTTGAGAAGAATTTCTCACATCACCCACTTTCAGATTGCCTTTATTTTTGTCTCCTTTATTTGCAGAATTTGATGATTCTGCCTCACAACCAATTACACTATTTCCCATATAGGCAGGTCTTTGATCATTTAAAATATTTTCAACTCTATTAGAGCCACGTTTTTTCTCTCTCCAATAGCTCAGCATCTGAGAACCTTCCAAACTCTATTTTCTTCCTTGATTCTTTTGAAATTGAATCTTTCTCAAGTTTACTCCTAATAGTAACAACTTCCTCCTCAAGACGCACAGAAGTCTTGGACTTTCACTCTAGTCTGGAGGTGAGGTCATTGATGACCTTTTCCTGATCTTCAATTCTCAGCTTCAGATCCACTACATCATCATTTCTTTCAAGTATTTTAGACTGTACTTTCACCAATTCTTCAAGTCGTTCAATTTCAGCTTCAATTTGATCAACATATTCAGTTGATTCTTCTACAATTTATTTCAACTTATTATAACTCTTTATTTTAATCTTAAACTTACTAAAATCATATTTAAGTTGTAACTAGGGATGTACAATATTTTTTAACTGTTTTTCTCCACCAGTATCTTCTGATTTTTCAACAGTGGCCATCATGGAAGCATGGTTCCCAGTTTTAAATTCTGGTTCTTCTTCATCACAGAATTCATTATCATCTTCTTCTTCTTCACATAAAAAACTATTCTTTGGTACTATCTTTCTTGATTTTATGTATCCCCTTTTGAAAAAACTTTTCAAAGGCTTCTCAATGTTTTCGGAATTTCTATCCTCGTCATCGATCTTTCTTGAACACTGAGAGGCAATGTGACTAACTTTTCCACAACGAAATCAGGCTAGAGGTAACTTCCCTTTGAATTTTCGTTTTCCCTTATGGAATTTATTTGAAATGAGAGAAATAATTTCTTTTTCCTCATCATATTAACCACTATTATCGTTTGATATTTTCAGTTTCTCAATGACTTTTAATGCCATTTTCTTGCTCACTCGAGTCATAGCATCTTCTAGTTTGACCCTCATTTCATATGCCACCAGGCTGATTAGTAGATCATCCAGAAAAAGTTTGGAAATATCTCTTTCCTCAAAGGCTGAAACCATTGCATTATAAAAGGTTGTAAGTCTTATTAATATTTTCTTCACAATATATACGTCTTTTATTTATTCACCTAGACCCCAAATTGCTCCAACCACTTTAGTAATTTGATTGAAGAAGGAATCTGCATTCTCATCGGGATGAATCTTCAGATCATTGAACCTATTGTGCAGGGCTCGTAGTTTTAACTCCATCACTATGCTATCTAGTTCATAAATATTTTCAAGTTTATCCCACAAGGACTTTGCTGAGGTGAAACTCATCACTTTTAGATAGATATGATCATAAAGTGTTGCGGTAAGAGCATTCTGTGCTTTAGCATCTTCATCAAGAATTTTCCTACCTACATCAGTCATAGCTAGACCTGTTGGATTAGTAACACGTATACCTTACATAGTGGAAAACAGAAAATCCATTCCAAGGGATCTTAGATGAGATCTCATTCTATTCTTCTAGATCTGTAAAATACTTCCATCGAAGAGAGGGACTCCCCTGACATTGACTGCATTCTCCATGACGAAAAAGGACAAATTCAACACCAGCAACCTTTACCCTCTGATACCACTTGTAGGACCCCAACACACCCTGAGAGGGGAGGGTTGAATCAGGGTGACCACTTTTTCTTTTAATGTGATGGATATTGTTCCCACGTTGGTAGGAACTTGTTAAAATTGAATGATGAATATGATCAGAAAGCAAACATTCACATGCAGAGAGATGACACAACACTTTTTACTTGGTTCAACACTAAGGGCTACTTTCAAGGAGCATATACCGATAGGTTTTCGATCATACCAAATTCCACTAAACTTCACTAGTTTTGGACTATAATGATTCGGGCACAGTCACTCTGTCCCAGGCTCACTGCCTTTACAAAGGTTTAGGGATATCTCACTGCGTCCCTCAGGTCACTCCCGTTGACTCTCCCTGGCTCACTACCTTTGATGAAGTCCCACTCAGTTTATAGACGTGAAGGTCTCTTCATCTTCACTAATGAATACATCCTCTGTTGTATGTAGATTCTCCATTGAAGTTCAACTCTCACCCGTAGACTAATCTAACTTTGCACTGAAAGTATTGGGCAATCTTCCAGCTTTTGCGCATCTCCAAAAAGACTGGTGTGCTTCAACAACACCTGGCACGCTTCTCTAAGCCTGGTACACAAGTTTCAAGACAGCATGAAAGTACATCTTTCCCACTTGCATGAAACACACATTCTTTAACTTCAAACATGCATGACTCAATTCCTTAAGCCCAAACCGATTTTGGTACGCAACTATCAATTGTCGTGCTGCTTCAAATTTTGGCGTGCAAGTGTCACCAACCCACTTGAGTGACACCTCTTTCACCAACTCCAAACTTGCGCGACTCACACAATTTCTCTCCCAAACCACCTTGGATGCCCAACAAACAATTTTCGCGCAACGTATACTTGCGCAACCCACAAACACTTGCACGACCACTACACCTGCGCGACGGGAGCACTGAATTTATCTAAGTCATGAACCCCATACCAAATGAGGATGGGTCGACCTGTATTTATAGGAATTTGGATACCATGTGTGATGGCATGCAAGTCTTCCCTCAGTGCGCAAGTTTCGACGTGCATGTTTCGGCATGCAAGTCTCTACCACCCAAGTGACTTGCGCGACCAAGCATAAAACTTGGGCTCCCTTCTACCTTTGCCATATTTTAATGTTATGACCTTGAAAAAAAATTCACGCAAGTTTCCTCTCTTTTAAGTACACAGCGTGCAAGTCTCTTTTCCAAAAACCACATTTCTTCATTTGTCGATTTTCAGGCCCAGAAATTTGGAAAACACTGGAAAATGATGCCACCTTAAATACAATTATTTTGTTGTTCTGTATGATCACTTTGCTGGCGCACATTCTGATCTTCCACTGGGGATTGATAAAAAACACAAACCATACTCTAATTCATGCATATAAAAACCATATTTCCAATAATATAAAATTGTTTTAGGGAATATTTTGGTATCAATTTCCTTATGCAATGTTATCAAAATGTGATTTTTGAATCATGGAGTGAATTTATTAGGAATATTGATTTCAAAACATGGAATCTCAGTTGATCCTAAGAATCTGAAGGTTATATTTTAATGGAAGGGTCCATGTAATTTCACTATTATATGAAGATTCTTGATTTTAGTTGGTTATTATTGATGGTTTATGAAATACTTCTCAAAACATGCATAACTAATTATAACTCTTTTTAATAAAGGCTTGAATTTCTTATGGGATGAAATATTTCATTATTCCTATGATGAATTTCAATGATGTATAACCTGAGATCCTATATATATATTTCCAAAAGTTGATCAGGGATATATGGGGTATTATGACTCTTCGGGTTGAGGTCTGGGATTTATGTTTATATAGGGATACCATGTATTTGAATATAGTTCTAATCATATTCTTGTACATGAAAATAACTATCCCACTAATTTTGTTCAACTCTCTATATAAATTCAAGATATCAAGTGTTGGATAAACTACCTTTTAGGGTAAAGTATCATTTTCTATTATAATCATAAGATGTTTCACTATATATTCTCATAGAAACACTTGATTCTCAGGTAGATGAAATGGGTGGAGTACCTTTATACATTTGGATTTTTCATCACCCACACCACTAGAAAGAGGAATGTTGTTTCTATGACCCTTGGTAGGAAATTTCCCACTAATGTTGTCTTAAAATATAAAGAGAAATGGAATATCATATGACTCTTTTCTTATAGGAATCTAGGGGAGAGGGAGGATGAGGAAATTATGATTCTGGATAGTTCTTAGTTGACGTTATATTTCTTCGTGGAAATTAATTAGTATTAGTAGATACATAATTAGTTTATGGAAATAATGGGATCCTTATATGGTGGGAGGCCATTTTTAGCTAGTCTATCTCTTTGGAAGGGATTCTTTTCATTAGGATTCAGTTCATGGTACCAATATCTATTAGGAAGACTGTGTTGTAGGATTGTCATAGTTCCTCATGGGTTGTTCACCCTAGTTCTATGAAGATGTATTATGACATGAATTTTTAGTTTTGGTGTATATGAATGAAGTTTGAAATACCTACCATTGTGTCTCATTATTACATTGGCCAACAGATTAAGGTTGAGCCCTAAAAACCATCTAGTCTACTTAAACATCTTTCTATACCAATTCTGAAATGGGCTGAGGTATCCATGGATCTCATCATCTAATTACAATGTCCTCCCTAATAAAAAACAGATATATTGTTGGTGATTTACCATTTTACTAAATTGGTGAATTTAGTTTTTATTTTAGATTCTACTAATGTTATGAATTCGGGAAAATTTTACGTGTAAGAGATTGTGAGGTTATATGGGGTTTCATTAACTATTATCTCATATAGGGATCATAGGCTTACTTACTGGTTTTGGAAGGGCCTTTGGGAGGATATGGAAACATGGGGTATATTGATAATGTCATACCATCCATATAAAAATGGTCAGATGGAACATTCTATTCAGATCCAAGAGGATATGCTTCATGCATACATTCTATATTTTTAGAGGATATTGAGAAAGACATGTCATAAACCATATCGGGTACCCTAGTAACTTGATAACTGAGTTGATACTGACATATACTGAAGGGAATTCTTGATCCCCATGGGTTGGAGACTAGCACCAAGCATCATAAAAAACGAAAGAGGAAACAGTTTTTCCACAAACATTGTGTAATTAATGATAAATAAGATAGTATCCATACAAAAGTAACTCCACTGGGAGGTATGAACCATAAGTCAAACAGGCAAAAAAACCATAGTATTATAGAAAATGTACTAGAAAATAGGAAAAACTACCCAACTAAAACTCAAACACAAGTCACCAAGTCCATAGGTCAACAGTTAAAACCACCTCTAAGGGGTGCTTTATCCTAGATCGAACTTGAAAGATGATAATCTATAGACACCCAAATTCATAGATGGGGTGTGGGCTAAAAAGATCAGTAGGGTCTCACCAAGGATTCCATAAAATATTCCAATATTATATTAACCAAATAGTTCTTTCAATTTAAAATAAATAGGTTTGGAATTTCCAAAGTATATTTAAACTAATAATGCTTTACATTTCAAAAGATAGAAAAACTTCAAGAAAAGGATTTAATTTTAAAGTGATGGAATATTTATAAAACAATGGTTAGTTTAAAAACTGGATTAAATAAACACTTTTATATAAAATAGTTCATACAAATCGCGAGGCATGTAAAACAGTTCACAACAATGGAATATATTCATTTTATACAAAAAATAAGTGAGAAACATGGTCACATGCCTAAGAAGGTACTATAGTTCTAGGATATAAGGACTCCACACTGAAGGTGACATAGAAATATGTACATATGACCCTTTGAACTCATAGCAAAGAGGACTCATCCTCATCCCCTAAGGGATGTGATGTGATGCATTTTAGTTTTGAAACATTTCAAATCATAAATTGACATCTAAATAACTCACTAAATACCTATGTCTTGGAAGTTATATATTAAAAAACCAACAATGGGAAATTTATTTAAAGAAACATTAAAATATAACCAATCTCATTATCCATTTGAAATATGATAATTTCTATTTAAAACCCATAACACAAGATTTTAATAAAAAACAATCCTTTTTCAAGATAAAAACTAAAGGATCCTATCAAAACCATTTTAATCCATTTTCATAAATATAGATTTGAAATAAAATCACAATTCAATTTCACAATCCACTTTTAAAAAATATGTTCAATAATTTAATTTTTCATAAGATTCCATTTATTTCACAATAAACCCCCAATTTAATGGAATTATGTTATTCACAATTTTCCATCAATTCCATTTACATAAATAAATTCAAAATTTAAATTGAAATAATTTTCATTTAAATCCAAAATTTAAATTAAATAATTTAAATTTCACAAATTTTCATAAACACGCCCCAATTCATTGGAATTGGGTGTTTTCTCAAAATAATTCCAAAAAACCATTTCCAAATTCCCCAATTCAATGGAATTGGGATTTTAATCAAACCAATTTAAAAACATTAAATTTAAATCAATAAATTTCATTAAATTAAAATAATTAAAATTATACAAATTAATTTAGGGTTAAGAAAATATAGGCATCATGAGATAACCACCTACCTTAGTATCAATGGTCTCATAATGCCAAACCCTAATTGGGATTTTTGAATGAAGAAAAAAGATCAAGGAAACCCGAAAAACAAAAATAAAACCTAGATTTAGATCCCAAATAGAGGTTATTAAATCCATAATCCAACATGAGTATCCAAATAAACCTAAGGAGGAGGAGAGAGAGAGTGTGATAATGAGAATAGAAAGTGGAAACTAAGTATGAGAGGATCAACTGTCATTCGCTAAGATTTTATCCACTTCTGAGAGTGGTATGAGGGGCTAAAAACTCTTATTGGGAGCTTCAAGGAAGGGATAAATCAATTATGGGTCGTACCGGTCCATTGGGGACCAAAAAATGGGGTACTATAAGTTTTAATTAAAATTCAGATTAATTAAAAACTCGTTTGTATGGTTTCTTGGGCAGAGGAACAAGGTTTAGACAAACCGTGTGTAGGCCATGTTCCTATTTTAAATGGATTTAATGGTTCCTATAAATAGGGAACCTAGTTTTTAAATTGTTCTCTAAGAATGAAAAATCTCATTGCCTTAGGTTTCACGGTTTTCTATATTAAGGTGCACGATTTGGGAAAACTATTTTCCAACCTTACACTAGCCTACATTCATCCAAAAATTTCAAAATTTCACCCGAAGTGATCCAAATTGAAACCCAAACAAAGAATGATTAAAAATAGGGATTTAAGAATACCTAAAAATAATAATATTATGTAAAACCTCCCCACCATAGGAACTTTCTATCCCCAGAAATCCTATGAAGAATCTTTTATGCCAAAAAAAGGAGGTCACTACTCTCTCATTAGTGCCTCCATATCCCACATCTCATTACTATAAAAACCATGCACTATATAACATGAACCAAATGTATCATCCTCCCACAAAGTACCTTGGTTTCATAATCAACAATACTGATTGGTCGTTCAGTCAAAGATAACTTAGGTTCAACCTCAAGATCATTCCATTTTAGAACATGAGATGGATCAGATAGATACTTTCAGAGTTGAGATACATGAAAGAATTACGTATCTATGACAGCTATGGTGGTAGTGATAAATTATATAAAACGTTCCCTAACTTCTCAACAACATATAAAAGGTCACAAAAAGTGAGGATAATATTTCCCTTTCCTCCCAAGCCATCGATGGCCCAACTAAGGAAAAATATTCAAGAACACATAGTCACCAAATGAGAACTCCAAATGTCTGTGATGATGATCAACATAAAACTTATATCATTTATGTTATGTCAATATTCTTTGATGAATCAACTGAATCTTTGTTGTCATCTCTTGGACCAAGCTTGGTCTAACCATGGAAATTTCACCCATATCCGACCAACACAATAGAGATCTGTCAGGCCGGCCATACAATGCCTCAAAAGGATCCATTATAATCGCAAATTGGATACTATTGTTATAAGAGAACTCAACTTGTCCCAAGTGATCATACCAAGCCCCACCAAAGTCTAGAACACAATCATAAAGAATATCCTCATGAATTAGTATAGCACTTTCTGTCTGTCTATCTGACTATGGATGGTACGTCGTGGTCAAATAGACCTAAGATCCCAATGTCTCCTAAAGTAATCTCTAAAAATAAGAAGTGGATCAAGGATCCCTATCAAAGAATATAGAATATGTATTTCTATGCAACCAAAAAACCTATTTCACATAGATATTTCCCAACTCCTGAACTAAATTTGTATCACAAATGGGTATAAAGTGATCTGATTTCATCATCTGGTCGATTACAAACCATATCAAATATTCATTCTCTAGGTACATGGAAAACTAGCCAAAAATTCCATTGAGATTTCATACCACTTCCAAGTGAGGACTGGAAGTGGCTGAAGAAAACTCAAAGTCTCTGGTGTTCAGCCTTGACCTTTTGGCATGTGTAATAATGAGTGACAAAATCTGCAATGCCTCATCTCATATCTTTCTACCAGAATCATTGATGCATGCCATAGAACATCAGCATGGTTCCTAAGTTCACTTTCCACTAGGAACTACAGAAATAACCAATTAATTCTTTATTTAGCACCTACGGCACAAGAAATCACTTAAGATAGCATAGAATAACCTCAGTTGATAATGAACATTCATGCACAACCTCCCTATAGAGTCTCTAATGCTACGGAACTCATAATCAAGATTCTATTCCTAAAGAATCAATTTGTAAAGGGATGATGTCAAATGAACACTGTGAAAGGAAACCTCGGTCCCTAATTTTCATACTCTAATATGAAACTATGAAAATAGACCCATCATGTTATACTCTTCTGATAATTCTTTCTCATCATGGTTTGGATGTTTCCTTCTCAACGAATCTGAAATGATATTCCCTTTACAAAAGGTATAGATAATGTCCAAATTGAAATACTACAGGTATTCCACCCTAAGCCTCTTGAAGAGATTCAAATATTTTTGAGATAATATATAACTCATGATCTTATAGTCTGAAAACATGGTAAACCTATCTCTATAAATATAATTACACAAACTCTTAAGCACGTGCATCACAAAAGCAAGTTCAAGGTCCTGGGTTGGAAAATTCTTCTCGTGTGGCCTAAGCTAATAGGATCCATAAGTATTGACATGATCACTGTGCATAATAACACAACCCAGCCCTGAACCTAATGCATCATAGAAGACCACATATCCCTTTGCGGCCTCTGGAAGAGTCAACACTGGCACAATAGTCAAGATACAATTTAGCTTAAAAAATAATAATTCTGACATTTTTTATCAAAATAAAACCTTACTCCAATTTGTGTTAGAGTAGTCATCATAGAATCCAAATTTGAGAAGTAATTTATGAACTGAAAATAATACCTAATTAAACCCAATAAGGTGCAAATCTTGAAAAAATTCATGGTTGTTCCCAAGTCATAACATCCTTCACCTTATCAGGATCAACTTATAATCCTTGTTTTGACACCATGTGTCCCAAAGACTTTACTTCTTGAATATGAAAATCACATTTTTAAAGCTTGTAATAAATTCTGTGATTTCATAGAAAACTCAAAATTTTTCTTAGATGATGAACATGATCCTCCTCAGACATAGATTAAATGAAGATGTCATCCATAAATAATACCATTAAGGTATCTAGATACTCATGAAAAATCATATTAATTAAATCCATGAAAACTTTAGAATAATTGGTTTTACGAAAGGGAATGAGAAGTTACTCATAATGGTCATACCTATTCCAAAAGTCAATTTTATGAATGCAAGGTTCTTTTATTCTCAAATAATGGTAATGAGATCGAAGTTCGATCATTTATAACCACTTTTCCACTCTCAACTGATCAAATAAATCATCAATCCATGGAAACAGATATATTTTTCTTTATTGTTACTCGATTAGGTTTTTGATAATTAGAACATAGGATAAATGAACCATCAGCTTTCTTAGAAAATAGAATTGGTGCCACCCATGGTGACACACTCAAGCATATGAAGCCTTTCTATAAAATATCATCCGATTAAGACTTCAACATTTTTATTTTATCTAGTTTCATGATGTATGAAGGAATAGACACTGGTTGAGTTTCGGGCATTAATTCAATAGAAAAATCAACCTCCCTTACTGGTGGAAAACTAGATAAGTTATAAGAAAACATGTCCAGAAACACAATGATGGATGAGGGGAGATCACCACACATATATTCCTACCCCATATTAAAATAAAACATAGATATCACTTTCCCCAACATTGGATAGGAAGTTCTAGATCTTCTCAACCTTGGGTCCCACTCTCCTTTAATGATATGGCACACACCATTAGGTGTAGTGAGGATAATTTTTAAAGATAACAATCAATATAGGATTTATTTGAAATGAGCCAATCCATCCCAAAAATGAAATCAAATATTTCATGTCAAGAACTGAAAAACTCCAAGCATGCTCAACATCTAATGGAGATTAAATATGGGTGGGACTATGGAGACCCTTCACTCTCTTCATACCAAGAGGTGTAGTAATATTCATTGAACTAGATAAAAGATTCATAGGAATATTAAGAATATTAACAATACGAGTTGAAATAAATGAATGAGGTGCACCAATATCAAATAGATAAGTCACTAAGGATCAAGTTATAGTAATGGTACCTCTCATGGTCATTCGACCCATATCTGTATCCTCTAGAGACTCTTCCACTGCAAGACGAATCTTCATTCTAGAAGCCTATGTCTATAACCATTTTCCACATGAATCATCTAACTGAACTATAGATTTAGAAGGTTTTGATGAACCAATTATACTATATTGAGTGGAATAAACCTGTAATAATCTATTCAAGTGACCTGATCATCCACAAGAACCACATACCTTGGTTACCTTGGTGGAAACCCTCTTTGAATTCCCCAACTTTCCACACTAGTAACAAACCAAAGGACCACTTCCCGGAACAATGGGAGGTTTAGAGGGACCCTTATATCGATAACCATCATTAGAATCATCACTAATACACTACCCCTTAGAGTAATTAACATTACCTCTAGGAGAAAAAGAAACTCCTGATAACCCTGACTTACTATCCAGATCCATTTTGACCATCAGTGCTCTATCTAGAACATTAGCATATAAAGGTAGATTCAATAAGAAAACATTTGACCAAAACTTGTTTCATATTCCCAATGAAACCCATCATTCCTTCATCATCTCATTCAATACTACCTCAGTTCAAAACTACACAACCTCAGAAAAATGGTTTGCATAATCTGCCACACTCTTGTTATCCTTATCTAGTTTGAAAAACTCAGTGGTGTCATCTAATAGAATTGAATCTAGATAGAAATGGTCGGTGAAAATAACATTGAAATACTTCCACTCTAATCAATCATGTTTATCCATTGTCACCATCATGTCCCACCATATCCTTCTGGGTCCTTCTATCACAAAGGTGGCACACTTCACCTTGACTTTGTCAGGCGTTTCCCGAAACCCATAAAATGTTCCATCCTGATCAACCATTACTCAATCTCTTGAGGAACATTTTATCCCTTGAACTATGTTATATTTTAGTGAAGAAACTCTAGATATGATATATTTAGAATGTCCCTCTTAATTTCCAGAGATGGATCTTTAACTAGAAGAAGAGGTGGTGTATGTCCAAGAGCATGGATTGTGTGAAAAATCACCTCAACCAAACTCAAGTCCATGATAGGATTCACTCACTGAGGTTTAGAAATAGTTTTCTCCAGGATCTGATTCACAAAACTTCTTGGATGCATGATGCTACACAAAATCCATTGACAATAAATAATACATATCGTTAACACTCAAACAGAGAAATAGGAAAATTAATCCCTACAGATTGAACAACAAGATTTGTATTTTAATCAATCCAAGTAAAAAGTAGTGAAAAGAATAGAAATAGTCCTCAAGAAATCTTTTGTAAACCACCCCTAGTGACGTAAGGCTCATTATGGTGATATTTGGCAAGGAACTCAATCACAAATACCTCTTAAGTCCTGAAAATATTTCATTAATTCATACTGACTTCAAGAAAATAAGCTCAACTTGGATCTCTCATACCACTTTGTTATGAATGAACCCGGGTACCCTAGTAACCCGATAACTGAGCCGGCACTAACATATCAATAAGGTTGTTCCTAATCCCAATGGGTTAGTGACTAGCACATGGAATCATATGAAATTAAAGACGGAATAATTTTTTTTCACAAATTGTGGAAGTAAAGAAAATAAAGATACTATACATACAAAGGAAACTCCATAGGGAGGTATCTACCAGAATTCAAATAGGAACAATAAACCAAATTACAATAGAAAAAGTACTATAAAAAATAAAAACTACCCAAGTTCCAACTTAAACGTAGCTCACCAAGTCCATGGATCAATATTTAGAACCACCTCCAAGTTGTTCATTACCCCTACTTGAACCAGGTAGGAGACAATCTACAAACACCCAAAGGCATAGGTAGGGTGTGAGATAAAAATCCAAATAGGGTCTCATGAAGGATTCCATAACAGATTCTAATATTATATTAACTAAAGAAAACTTTCAATTTTAAAAAATAGGTTTTGTAATTTAAAAATAAAATTTAAAAAATCATGATATACATTTCAAAAGATGGAAATAATTTAAGCAAATGTTTTACTTTTCAAGTGATGGATTATAAAATAAAAGTTATTTCTAGAAATGACTTAAATATACACTTTTATGTAAAGTAGTTCATATAAATAGTACGGCGTGTAAAATAGTTCCCAAAAAATGGAATATATTCATTTAAAATACAAAAATGAGAGAAAAAAAGGTCATATTAATAATAACGTATAATAATTTGAGGCTATATGGACTCCAGAATCAAGATGAAACCACAATATGAACATATGTCCCTTTTAACTCAGGACAAATAGGACTCATCAACATATTCTAAGGGATGTGACATTCTTCATTTATGTTTTTGAATGATGTAAATCATAAATTTTAATCCAAAAAAACTCACTAAAAACATAAGTATTTCATGTTATCTAGTAAAAATCAATTTTGGGAAATTTATTTCAAGCAATCTAAAAATACAATTAACCCCATTCTCCATTCCAAATATGCCAATTTCCATTTAAAAAACATAACACGAGTTTTTAATCAAAAACATGCCTTTCTTCAACATATAACCCAATGGTTCCTATCAAACCCATTTTAAGAAATTTTAAAAAATAGGGATTTGAAATAAATTCACAATTGAATTTCATAATCCATTTTCACAAATTAAATTCAATAATTTAATTTTTTACAAAATTCCATCAATTTCATAATAAACTCCAAATTAAATGGAATTGGGAGTTTTGAAAATTTTCCATAAATTTAATTTTCAAAATTAAATTCAACATTTTAATTGAAACAATTTTCATTAAATCTATAATTTAAATTAAATAATTTAAATTTCAAAAATTTCCATAAACAGACATCAATTAAATGGAATTGGGTTTTTAATCAAACCAATTGAAATACATTTATTTAGAATAAATGAATTAAATTAAATTAAAACAATATAAATTAAATAAATAAATTTATAGTTAAGAAAATATGGGAATCATGACGAAACCACCTACCTCGGGATCAACAGATCTCGTAATGACAAACCCTGATCAGGATTTATAAATGAAGAAAGATGATCATAGAAACCGAGAAAACAAGAATAAAACCTGGTTTTATATCCAAAATAAGGTTATTAGATCCAAAATATAACATGAGGATCCATGTAATCATATATAGGTGTCAAGATGTATGGGGAGAACAAGAATGGGAAGAGGGAACTAACTTGGAGAGGATCGACCGCCATTCTCAAAGCATTGATCAGCTTTCGGGAGAGCTCTGATGATCCAAAAACTCTTCTTGGGGGATATAAGTAAGGGAGAAATTGATTAAGGTTCAAACTAGTCTATCAGAGGACAAAAGGGGGGTTTGGAAATTTTTTAATCAAAATTCGTATTAATTAAACACTTTTTTTCACGGTTTCCTGGGAAAAGGCACATGGTTTAGACAAACGATGTGCAAGCTAAGAGCCTATTTTAAATGGGCCACATTGTTCCTTTTAAGAGATCATACGATTTGTAAACCATGTTCCAACTATGAAAAATCCCACTACCTTGGTTTTCACGGTTTTATTTAGTAGGGTGTATGGTTTGGGAAAATTGTATGCTAACTATGCACTGGCCCAGAAACTTCCAAAAAATATAAAATTTCACCCAAACTAACCTCAAAATAAACTCAAATAAATAATTATTAAAAAATGGGATTTAGGAATACCTAAAAATAGTAACTAAATGTTACAATCCATCTAGTAAATTTTTATTTTACTTATGACAATAGTTATAAGTCATTTTTCATAATGAATCCTTTTAAATACCTGTATGGTCACCCTTGAAAATTTACTCTTTGTAGTTCCAAAGTGGGAGAGTATTCTCTTATGGGACCTATCATTCTTTATAATAAATCTACGTAGATTCAGGTTATAAATTGATGATTTTATATGGTCCAGAATCTATATAATTCATACAAATACCTTCAGTGTCATCCTTGGTAATTTTAGTTGGTGACCGTTTTTTATTGATATTTTCCACATGCTTGGGTCACCGTTTGATTTAGAAGTAAATTAAGTTGTATATAGAAACCCAATAATTACTTACATAAATATTACATATTATTGTGTGAATATTAATTACATATAATTCTAATCTATTCCAGAACCATAAAGGTTTAGTGTTTTTGGAAAATTGGATACATAAACAATTAGTACCTAAAAGTTCTGCATCATATCCCACTTAGTTCATCAAGAATATTACCCTTCTTAAAAATATAGTACTTCAGACCTTTACTCATATCCTAGTGAAAAGGAAACATAATAGATGGTGAGATTGGATGCTCATTAAATGTAAACAAGGGAGATATGAATTGTTATTTAAGCATACCAAGAGTATTAGGGTGTGAGAACATGAGATTAAATTTTAAAAATCATACCTATTAATTCATATTTTATGATCATGAGTCATGGAATAATTCATGGTAGATTATAAGACATTATTCATAAAATAAATCAAGAACATAAGCCCTAAGAGCTTAACATTATCATAATAACTTGTAATAATATAGTCTCATTAAGTGTTTCATAATCATAATCATCGAAATTTTATGTCAATAGTACAAACCATGAAAATTATCACATGTTAGGCTTGGTCTAACCACCCATTTAACTACTTCAATATTAGGATAATCTCCCATATACCCTATTTTGGGATTGGGATAACCACTTGTTTACCCACTTTTGATCTTGGGATAACCTCCCTTGTACCCAATTTTGGGCATGGGATAACCTCTCATGTACCCTCTTTTGGGATTGGGATAAACTATTGTGTACCCTTTGAGTTCATAAAACATTAACATTTATCCAATTAATTTTTGTGTTATAACGGAACCACTCATCATAGAATCATAATTCATTCATATGTATGCCAAATGATCATGAAAACATTTATCATTTCATACTAACTTAACCATTGGAAAAGAAACAAGTTTTCATTAATATTTCATAATCATAATCAAAACTCATCTAGATAATTAATAAGGGTGGTATCATAGAATCATATCCCTATTGAAGCATTTGTAACATTAAATTATATTATCATCGATAAAAAATTCTTTTAAATGATCACTTGAATATTTATTGAGGAAAATACACTTTTCATTTCAAAATAACTCATTTAAAATATAAAAATGTCCAAAATATTAGGAAAAAAATTATTTTAAAGGAAAGATGTAAAATTTTAAATTAATATTTAAAACATTGAGTATTCATGATGGTATGAAATTTTTTTCTTGTGGTATATGCTTTTTTATAAAAATGAGCACATTAACTCTTATTATAAATTAAACAAAAAGTTACAGCAAAAAAAATGAACGGATTTTACAAATATCTTTCTATTGAATAAGAATCAGATCAAGGGGTAATGTTTAAGCATGAATTCATGCATCCTTTAAAACATTTTAACATAAATATGGACATGGAAGAATATATTCTTAAGTAAAGAGTGAAATAAAATAAATTTTTTTAAAAACATTATTTCAGTGTTTTGAGTACTTAAACGTAGGAAAATGAAAGGAAACTATATAATATCTATAAATAACTATAGAATAATAAAATAAAAAAATTTATTGAATGTTCATATAATTTCATCATCGTAGATTTAAACAAAAATAGTCCCATTAAAGATGAGATTGTAATGTAAAACCCTTACTACATTGGTAACATTTGAACCATAAGTCCCAGAAAAGAAATAAATTCGAATGAAAATTTTGATACCATAAAAATAATAATATTAATGATAAAAAATATAAATGGGGTGGTCGATACACCCCATAAACATAAATAGGTATATAACTTCAAACATGTCTTAATGAAACTATTTTGGGGAAAGGAACCCTTACAACTTTGGTAATATTTGAATCAAACGATTATGAAAGATAGAAACTTAAATATATTTTTAAATGAAAAAAATCACGAAAAAAATCATAAAATACATTCATGGGAATTTTATACACAACATAAAGGAAACATGTTTTAATATGACATATGTCTCATAGAAATAAAAGTGATACGAGAGACCTTTACCTCACGTATGACTGGATTTGTAATCTATCTAAACTCGTGTATAATAAATTAAAACTTATTATAAATATATACAAGAACCAAATATATAATTATAATATCATTTATGATCCATATATAGCGTTTCAACACCTATTTATTTATAATTCTTTATTAAAATCATCATTTTTTTGGAGTTAACTGTTTTCTTAATGTAAGTTTTTGTTCAAAAGTTTCATCCCTTTAACAATGAAAACGGTTATATAATCTATAGAGTTTTAATATTTTCATCAGTATCATATTTAATCTTTATATAATTTTTTATATCTATTAATATAAATTTTTGATAGAAACTAAATTACATTCTTTCTTGGAGACAGTGGTCCTACGTATGCATGAGTGATTTTTTTCTTTGATGGATGGAACAAATGAAAGGTAAAAAATAGTAACCTTTATACAACCATAATAATATAAAATATATAATTTATATTTATTTAATATATTATTATAAATATTAATGTGAGGTGGTTATGGAAAATGAACTGCAACACTTCATTGAGGTGGTAGTTCACACATACGCATGAGCGATACTTTAATTTCCCATTTGATGGAAAAAAGTGATGAATAAGGTTATAACATTAAAATAATAAAATTTTATTATATTTTAGATTCTGATTTTTTTATAACGTAATTTTTAGTAAATAATTTAATTAGGTAGAATAAGAATTAAAATGAAAATGCTCTATTAAGACGATTACATCCTCTTTGAAAAACCTCCTTTGGATATCTCCTCAAGAAGACTAGGGAAGGTATGTTAAGAATACAAAAACATATATAATTTATATAATTGATTTAATAAGTGGTTTTGGTATGGTTTATTCAAGTTAATTTGATCAATAAGTGTGATTAAGTGAGGATAGTTTGTGTCCTTGTATAATTTAGCAGAGGGGCACCCTTGGAATAACTTAAAAGTATTAAATTATTATAAATTCATTTTCATTTTAAAGTAGATAAAAAATGATATATTTATAATATATGATTATTATATGTCTAAATACAATCATAAAATAATATTTATACATGTTTAGTTAATATTTTAACCCACACCTCTTAGTTTTAACCCATGTTAACCCCTTTAATGATTACTGTGATATCAAAATGTTTTACTCTTTGGGAATCAAGAATGTTACTATAAAAGTAAAAGTGACCAATAAGTGAAAAAATATTGATATTACAGACTATATCCCTTTAATGTGTCCATTTATAATATTTTTATGACTTTTCAATAATTTAATAAAATATTATTTAATATAAAATATCATTAAAATCATTTTACAAACTATTCACATCAATTGACATTAAAAAAATAAATATAGTAATATAATTAGATTAAAAACTTTTGAAACAACAAATTTATGTTATATTTATCTAAAAATTCATTTACCCCCGTGAATCTCCTAAAATATCTTACTTTTATATTTTTTAAAATCAGTTACATTATTTTCTACTGCTTGCGAATGCACTATATGGGTGTTGCATAAAAATTTAAGGTAATTATTTCATTAGTGAACTTTCAATAAAATATATTTTAAAAAAATAAATTATTTATATTCAAAATAAACTTTAATATGCATTAATATCGTATTATTATCCCTATGTGAACATATAATAGGAAGGAAATAGAGTGCCATGTTTGGAATTTTCCTTTACTTAAAATGATATAATTATTCTCATCCAAGAATAATAGAACCAAAATGAATAATTTAGAATATTAAAATATTTTGGTCAAATTATAATCATACAATGAAATATAAGATATTTTATAGATGGTGTTGAATCATTATCTCATAGTTATAACCTTTCTCTACATGTTTTACCTTTACCGTGGTTACAACATTTTTATCTAGGTTACTATCCATTATAACCAAAATTAATGTTTTCCATTTTAAAAAATTTGGAAATGAAAATTCTAAATATGGAATACATTTTTTAAAATTCATTCCTTATAAGTGGAAGAAATTAAATTTATAATAACACTGAAAAATGATAAAAAACGGTTTTCCAAAAAAAATTATTTTAATTAAAAATGTTTTTATACCAAAATTAATAATAATTTTAAATTGTATGAAATTAATTGGATTATTTTTAATAAAATTAAATAATTACATTTTAAAATTAATTTAAAACAAAATAATACTTTGTAAATACTTGAATGGAAAATAAATTTTCTTTAAAATTGGTATTTTTCACAATTCCATGAAAAAAAGCTTTTTTGAAAAATACTAAAAAAAGAAGCCTAAGATAAAATTGAAATGATTATTTAAAAAAATTACATTAATTCCATCAAAAAAAATCTTAAAATGGTAGGAATTAGTTATAATTTTCATGTATAAAATTCAACAAATTTTTTTTAAGAAAATATTTATTTGAAGCATAGAATGGCATTACTCAAAATTGAGTTCTAATTTATTATGAAATAATAAATAAATTTTTATTATATAAAATCATTATAAATATTTTTTATAATACTTTTATTTTTATTTATACCACCACTTTAATTCCTAGGTTATAATGGTCATGCATAAATAATAACATTTTTAGTGTATTTCCATTAGCGTAAAGCTCAATGTTGCCTATAAAGTAATATATCGAGAATATTATTATTTTAAACTAATTTTTTTGAGTGTTACATTCTCCACCCCCACTAAATAAATTTATTACTCACAATTAATTTCTTGGTAATTAAGGGTTCAATATCTGAAAATAAATTTGTTGAAAACTTACATTGTACAAGGGGTAATAAAATTACCATTTAAAAGGGTATTTATAAACATAAAGGTTATGTAAAATAATACATAATCAGGTTCTAATATAAGAAGAATATTTTTGGGATGTTAAAATATATGAATTAAGGGGAGAAATAACATCTAAGGAATAATATATAGTGATAGAGAACGTGGTCATGAGAAAGTTAATGACCACATAATCATAAATCAGTGAAGGGTGAAAAGGACGTTGTTTCATTTGAAATGAAGGTAAATGAATAAATTTTTTATCACAATAACCTTTTACTAATTTTTAGGTATTATTTTACTATCAAGTTTGAGAACATAGTCAAATATAATTTATTGGATACTTCCCATTTTATAAGTATAATTTCATCCTTGGTTGTGATTTGATCAATTTACACTCCTTATCTTACTCTAATAAATGAATATTCAAGATGCATTTTTAATGCATGAAGAAATAAAATTGAATATCAATATATCATAATCTCAATAAAAGAATAAAAAGTAATTCAAATAAACCATCCCATAATTAGGGAACATTATGAAACCTCCAAAATATGGCTACCTAAATTCAAACCCCAAAAAAATAGAAAGAATCCTGCTAAATGTCCAAGATGAACTTAACTTTATTCCCCGAACAACATAAATTAGTTCATAAAAATCACACACCAAATACATGAATACCATGATAATATATTCTCTTAAAACATATTTATTCTTTCCCTAAATGATATGAATCTTTATAAAACTACAATGAAAACATAATTTCCTCCAAAAAATAACTATATCGTTACTCTTCAAATAAAATCGTAGACTGTTAAATATATTCCATTAACTCAAAAATGAAATAAACTTTTTTCAAAGTTAATATAAATAACTTGTCCATTAAATGACTAATAATTTCCAAAGGTCAAAAATACTATCTAATTCACTATATCATTGACAATCATCTCTCTATCCCAACAAAATATTATTATCTCAAAACTAAAAACATATTATGGTTTATCCTTCCCTCAATATTATAGTTTTCAATAATATACCCTCACCACTAAATCACTTTTCTATTATATTGGTACTATTCAACATATGAATGAAAATCGTTAAACCAAAACTATTGTAGAACAATATTTAGAAGTTTCATGATTTCTATATCTAGAATACCATTCATAAAATACTTATACAGCATAATTATTGAATCCCACTACATAAATAATTCAATAATTCCACTTTAATTATTGGAATAAAAATTCCCTTCCTTGTTCTTGGTGTTAACCCTTAGATTATGACATTGACTCAGATAATTCCCTTGTTCACCAAAAATAATAAATTAAACTATAAATGGAACCTTATAATGAAATTCATTTTCCAATATTTAACTCTTTATTTTTCTGGACAATTAATTTCCTTATGTTCTTAATTTACACATCCAAAACATCTTTATGTTCATTTGAGACATTTCTCTAGGTGCTTCTTCCCGTGTTCTCAATGTATAATAATCTAAATCTTCTTTCCTATTTGGTCTTTACAAAACTCTATTTTTATTTTATTAGGTGTGTTAGGAAACTCATCCTAGTTGAGGTTGTTAATTATATAATGATTTATTAGGTAAGGAATAAAAAAATCATATGATCCTATATTTCATTTGGTCACTCAAAAGTACAATCATTACATTATATGTCACATTCAACATTAACATGATTATTCATGGTTCCATCCATTTTCTAAAACTAAAAACCCTATTGGTAAAAACAATACTCATATTGATAAATCATATAATCATGAAAAATCGTCAATAGGATGTATAAATCATGACACCCACTTTTCACTCTATGACATATTAGGTTTAACCTAGGTGATCCATATTAATTATCTATTAAAATCCTTAATTATGGTTTATAAATAAAATATGAATTAACCCAATAATATCCCCTAGGATTGTCTAACCAGGTTTTCATTATTAGGCCCACTCATCATGCCCCAGTGGTGATCAACTTAATAACCAATCCACCGCATTCATATTTGTTATCCCTAGGTGTATCTATTCCATAACCACATCCTCTTTGTAGAATCCATACTTTGATGTGTTTTCATGGAAACCCACACTTCTCTATTTACCATAACATAGGATGTTATCTAACAATTAGGATTATCCTAAGGGTTATTACTAAATTTTTCTCATACTAGTTTCTAAAAAATAAACATGAATCTAATACCAACTATAGAAACCCAAAGTGTACATACATAAATATTGCATCTTATTAGATGAATAATCATTGCATGTCATTATGATCCATGTTATATCCTTAAAGTTTTAGTGAATTTTTAATCTTGGATACATAAACAACTGGTACATAAAAGTTACACGCCATCTCCCACATAGTTTTTCACAACTAGAACCATTCTTGGAAATATAAAATTTAAAACCTTTATTCATATCTTTGGGAAAAGACAACATAATAATGGGTGATCTCAGATGCTCAGTCAAGGTAAAAAAGGGACATATCATTGATCATTTAATCATAACATGAGAATAAGGGTATGATAACATGATTATAATATTTGAAAATAAAACCTATAATTTAATATGTTAGAATCATTATTTATTCCATAAATCTTAGAAGTTTATAATACATGAATCATAAAGTAAATCAAGAACATGAGACCTGAGATCATAACATTACAAAATATCATGTCATAAAACTATGGAATAATGTATGAAAAAAATCATAACCATATAAGACTTATGTTAAGGCTACCAACCAAAAAATTCATAACATCTGAGGGATGGGATAACCACCCATGTACGTTCCATGTGCTTGGGTAACCTCACATGTAACCTCTTTAAGGCTTGGAATAACATCCTTTGTACCCACTTTTATGTATGCAATAACCTCTCATGTACCATCTTTCGGGAATGGGATAACCACACGTGTACGCTATTTCAGTCTTGGACTAATTTACCATGTGCCCATTGATCTCATAAAAAAAATATTTACCCAATTTATTAGAGATCTATAACTAACCCACTCATCACATAAAAATAATCTATTCATATGTATACCCCAACATCATGAAAATATTTTTCATTTCATGAAAACATAACTCATGAAAAATAAAATAGGTTTCATCAACATTTCATCGTAATAATCATTTCCCATCTAGGGAAAGAATAATGATGATATCATAGAATCATATCCCCAGTGAATCATAAGTAAAATCAAAGGATGATATTATTGATGAACAAATCCTTTAAAAGACCGTTGGAATATTTCTTTAATAAAATACCCTTTTAATTTTGAAATCACTTATTTCAAAGATAAAAAATTACAAAATTTTATGGAAAATTTTTTATTTGAAAATAAAAATGGAAATTTTTAAATAAATCTTCAAAACATTGAGTGCTCATGACAGTGAAGAATTTTATTCATATGATTTATGTTAAAATAAATATATCTTTCATATTTTTAATAAAAAATAAAAAGTGATTCATTTGAAAAAAAGAAAAAAAGAATCACTTTTTGAAAAATTTCATATAAATTAAAAAAAAAATTAAATAATCACCTATAAATAGTAATAATACTTTTGAAAACATTTAAATAAAAAATACGGAAATTAAGAAAATATTCCCGACCAAAGAGGGAAATAAAATAAATTTTCCATAGAAATGTTTTTTTCAGAATATTGAGTACATAAAAATAATAAAATGAAATGAAAACATGAAATATAAATAAATTAATATATGATAATAAAATAAAAAATATTTTTAAGATATAGATCAGATATTTTCTTTATTATAAATTTAAGTATAAACAATTCTGGTAAAAAAGGGATCATAACATAAAATTGTTACCACTTTGGTAACTTTAGAATCATAAGTACATTGAAATAAATAAATAAAAACTAAACTTTAAATACCATTAACATAATTATATTAATGATACAACATATAAAAGGTGAATTATATACACTTATATACATAAATAGGTATATATCTTCAAACATGTCTCAACGAAACAATGTTGAGATGAAGAACCCTTACAACATCGGTATTCTATAAATCAAAACATAATGGATGAGAAAATATTATATGTATTTTTAGGTACCTAAAATTTTCATGAAAATTTTCATAAAATAAATTCATGGGAATTTTATACAACTCAAATAGAAAATAAGTGGTGAATAGTACATATTTCTTTAAGAAATAAAAGTGAGATGAGAAAGACTTACCTCACATATGATTTAAATTATAAGCTACCTATCCTCTTGTATAATAAATTAAAATTTATTATATATATAATAGAACTATATTAATACTTATAACATCATTTATAATTAAATTATACCATTTCAACACCCATTTATTAATAATTCTTTATTATAATCATTACTTCTGGTGTTAACTATTTTGTTCTTCATGAAAGTTTTTGTTCAGTAGTTCTAGTGATATTACATTGATCATGGTTCCATCATCCCCCAAAATTTTAATCGTGTCATTATTGTCATATATAATATTTATATACACTTTTAAAACATTTAATATAAATTTGTGGTAAAATATGAATTATATCACATCATGTAGACAGTAGTTCGTACAAACGCAAAAGTGATGTTTTTATTTTTAGATGGATGGAATGAAAGAAAGTAAAATAATAATTCACCATTACAGAATAATATTAATATAATATATATCATATATATTTATTAAATATATCGTTATAAACATACATGTGAGGTGGGGATGAAAAATGTATCATATCACTTCGTGGAGGTGGTAGTCCACATGTACAGAATAGTGAATTTTTTCTTTTCCCATTTGATGTAAAAAGGTTATGAATAAGGTCATAAAATTATTGTAATAATACCTATGCATAATTTATATAATAATTTTATTATACCATAATGGTTAGGAAATAATTTAATGAGGTATAAGAAGAAGTAAAATGAAAATGCTCGGTTATGACGATTACCTCCTCTTTGAAGAACCTCCTATGGATATATCATTAAGGAACCTAGGGATGATATTTTGAAAATATAAAAACATGTATAATGTATATAAGGAAGTTAATAAGTGTTATAATCAGGTTTTGGTCGAGCTAAGTGGTAAAATAATTTTGATAAAGAGAGGATAGTTGGTATCCTTATATAAGAGAGGAGAGGGGCACCATAGAAATTTCTTAAAGTATTAAATTAATAATATTTATTTCCAAGTTAAGATTGATATAAATTCATATAATTATAATATATTTTTATTATATGTATAAATAATCTCATATAATAATATTTATATAGGTTTAACTGATTTTCTAACCCTTTTATCGATTACCATGATATCAAAACAATTTACTCTTTAGGGGTCAATAATGATAATATAAAAGGAAAAAGTGACCCATAAGTGTAAAATGGTTGATATTGTAGACCATATAACATTACATTGGTAAAATATAATATTTTTATAAATTTACGTAATTTAATGAAATATTATTTAACATAAAATGCCATTAAATTCATTTTTGGGACTACTCACATAACTTGACTTTAAAAACTCAAGATAGTAATATAATATTAAAACAAACTATTAAAACATAAATAATAAATTATATTTGTATAAAAATTCAGGTAAAATTAAAACTCACCCAAAAAATATTACTTTTAGTATTTTTAATAAAATTTACTTGATTTTTCTACTTCTTGCAGAAGCATTGTGTCTGTGTTGCGTAAGAATTTAAGGTAAATATTTAATCACTAAAAATTAAAAAAAATTATAAAATTAAATTATGTATGTTCAAAATAAATTTTTAGATTCATTCATATCATATATGTATCTCTATTTGACCTTATAATATGTGTTAAAAGAAAGAGAGTGGCTTAATGGAATTTTCCTTTATATAAAATAATATTAAGTTATTTATCAATTAATAATGGAACTAAAATACCATAAATTGGAATATTGTAAGGTTTTTGTTGAATCAAACTCATAAAATTAAATATAGTTAAGTATATGGATGATTTTTAAGACTTATCTCATAGTTTTAACATTTTTTCAACCTGTTTTACCCTTACCGTGGTGACAATATTTTTTTTCAAGGTTATTACTCATTATCATAAAAAATAAAGTTGAACAAATTTAAAAATTTAGTCATGATAATTCCAAATATGTAATAAATTTTATCAAATTAATAAGTTATAATAATCAGATTTATAATAAACCAAAAAACATGATGAAAAATGGTTTTCTAGAAAAACGGATTTTTAAATAAAAATATTTTTATACCAAATACAATCATAAAGTCCATTACCATGAAATTAGTTGGATTATTTTTCATCATAATTAATTAATTAAATTTTAAAATAAATTATAAACAAAATTGGAATTTATAAATACTTGAAAGGAAAAGATGATTTTCTATAAAATTGACATTCTTCACTATTCACAGGAAAATAAATCTTTTTAAAAAAGTCCCCAAAAAAAATCCTAAGATAATATTTAAATGATTATTTAAAAATTGATATTAATTAATAAAAATAAAAATTATCAAAAAATGTGGAAATTAATTATAATTTCCATACACAAAATGTTATAAAACCATTTTTCAAGAAAAAATTTTTGAAGCAAAAAATGTATTTAATAAAAATTGATATTTTTTATGAATTAATAAATAAATTTTCATTATATAAATCCTTTATAAATAATTTTCAAAATATTTTTATTCTTATTCATCATCCTCATTATTTATTATTTTATTAAAAAGAAAAATTCAGAAAATAGGGAAAGTGACACAATGTCCAATTAGGGGGGTCTAAAGTAGTGCAAGCCAAGGACATCCCACATAAAGAATTTCATCCCATTTAGGGACATAGAATTAAATTATTAAAATAAAGTAAAATACATTATATGAGATTCTAAATAATCAATGAAATCTACAACCTTGTTGCCTTCCCTCCAGGTGTAGAGGACACTCATTTGACTATTAATCATCCCTTGGAATTTTTGAATGATATAAATGATTGACCAAGGGGTATAACAATGCCATTTAGTGACTCATGGAGAATAATTGAATCCATTTCAACTACTTCCAAGGTGATATTCTATTGATAGTATAACCAAAGACATGTGAGGATCACCAATGCTACCTCTTGAAGATAATGGCATTGGTCGAAGAATGCACTAAATGCAAAAACAATAGATCCATTTAAATCAAGATACACACCACCTCTGCTAATCATACCAAAGATACATGAGTTGTCTGTGTTAAGTTTTAATCCCTTTAGATGAGGTACCAGCATACCCAATTCCCCTTTGAGTTACAATGGTTGGAGAAGGTGAAACATAAGATTGGAGTGGCCTGAGAGTGGGAGAGTCCTCCTAATTTTTCATAAGTATGATGATGTTAAATAAATGGTTTTGGTGTGTATAATCAATGCCTATACCAAACTATTAACCGCTTCAAAACGAGATGAATTTTGAGCCTTCAATAGACACCAACAGCTCGCAAGTAAGATGATGGATCTCACTTTCTTTTCTGGTCCAGTAATGCATGTGCCATGAAACCAGCACTCAAAGAAGTTGAAGCCTAGAAGATCCAATTATGAAAGACTGGTGAAGTCAAAAATGAATCTTCATAAAATGTGGGCCCAATATCTCTAAACAATTAGGTGACCATAGTCTCCACTTTCGAAATTCTACAACATGGTCATTTTTAGAACAGGATAATGCCCAAGCATTAGATATTATCAACATTTCTCAACACTCGATTTCTCAATCTCCAAAAAAATATAGTTGTATTTAGTAGGTATCTACCTTTGACAAAGAACCTACCCCCATCTGTCGATTCTTTCATGATAATACACAACCTTGTGTTATCCCTTTATAGAGAAAGTTCTAGATGTAGATGCTGTAAAAATACATTTTTCTAGCTCTAGATTGGTCTCAATGGTGTTGTAAATGTTTTAATGTTATATATTAATAATGGAATTGTGAAAACAAAGATATTTTTATGCTTATTTTAACATTATGTCTAGTATGGGATATCTAGGAAACCCAAGCGTGGATCCAGTCCAATTGTGATACCATAAAAATATGTCACCCCTCCCCACAATCCAACGGGAGTGATCAAGAAGAACCTATATGTGGGGGTGAATAGGGTCTAAATAGTGGTTTATAATCCCACCAAGTCTCCCATTACTCCATTGTACTTATATTTTTTGTTTTTTCCCCAAAATATATTTTACTCTATGAATTCCCATGTGATATTTGCATGCATGCAGTATAGAGTGTTCATGATATTTCTCACATTAATACCTCCCTCTGTTTTAGTTTTAGACATCTGCTCCCAAGAGATCCAGTGATGCTTTTATTCTAATTGTACCTCCCATAAAAAATAGTTGAGTATTATATCTATGTTGTATATAACACATTTGGATACCCTTATGGTATAGATCACATGTATTGGTATGGATGAAAGAACACTATTTATAAGATTTATTCTTCAACTGAATGATAAAAGAATGTTATTCTATTTCAAAAATGTACCTAATATTCTACCAGTCATCTAATCAATGTGATGAATTTGAAGCCTCCTTGGAGAGATGGGCATGCCTAGATAATCCATGGGGAAATGCCTGATTTTCCTATTTAAGATATTACTGGAAGATCTGGTGCAATTGTTCGAACACCTACTAGAAATAAAAATACTACTCTTTTGTGGTTGATCAATTGTCTACTCCACTTTCTATAATATTCAATAAATTTGACGATACCATTGATTAATCTCTTATTGGAATTTAAGAATAAAATTGTATCACCAACATAAAAAAATGGGATATGTGGTTGTGATGAATCTGACATCTATAAGGGAATGTGTTTCCTCTCATGATTCTTCAGTTAATTAAGAGACTAATAACACCCTACACAAGAATGGATATAATAGGATAAAGAGCGTATCCTTGTCTAAGACCTCACATTGTCTCAATGTAACTATGGATTTTTCTATAAAAATACATGGATAACCAAGAAGAGATAAATCATCTAAAGATTATAACCAAATTCTAGGAGGAGAAAAACATAATGGTTATAACTTTGAGGATGCAACTTCATTCAAATTGGTCTTATGCTTTGTCCATATCTATTTTAATCACCATATTTGATCCAAATATTTTTTCTTTTATATCACTGATCAAATCATATGACAAAGAAATATCCCCTTGTATCCACCTTCACTAAATAAACTTTTACTACTCAATAGATATGTATCAAGATAAATGAGTGATAAGACAACTATTTATGACACTATAAAACACTTTATTTGGGAAATTGAACTAGATTATTGGTATATAATAAAGAAACATGGGATATTTAGTTTTTTGGTTTGATAACTATGGAAGTGGTGTAGGTAACTCAATGGAGATCACCATCATGAAATAAATCTTCGATAGCCTTCTCCAAATCGAAGCCAAACAGACTTCATGATCCAATAAAGAAAGGCATAAGGAATTCATTAGGACCCAAAGTACTCTTTGGGTTAAGACCAATTATCCCCTCATACATCTCCTGATCATTTGGTTTGTTATCAAAAAACATGTTGTCCTCGTTGGACACAAAGTGGGGGATGACACTCAAGATCTCATCCTAGCCACTCGGGTACCCTTTAGGCATGTGGATATTAAGATCTATGAGAATCTCTTTAAAATGTGAAAAGATCATGGAACTATCCAAATCTAGATTTTCAATGAATAATCCATCCTCAAGAATAATATTGGGCCTTGAAGTTCGTCTCCTTTATTTAATTACAGGCTTAGAAATAGGTTGTGTTATGGTCACCCCCTCGAAGACATTTGGATCTATCCTTCTCATGAGCCGACCATTCATTTTTGAGAATCAGGTATTCCAGAATCACCTTCTAATTGGAAATCTCACGAAATACGGGATCATCTCAGTTTTCTTCCAAACATGATTCAAGATGACCGATATCTGATTTAATCACATCTAAATCCTGGAATTACGATGGTTTCATTTTGATCTTGACCTTTATTTCTTCCTTTATACGCTAAAATTTATTATGAAAGTGTGTTTAGAAAGTACCATGTATTGGTTTTTTCTAGGATTCCTCCATAGTTTGATGATATTGCAGAGTGCCAACCCAGGGATGGGAAAACGAGAAGTGTCCTCTTTGTTTCCTACAAGTTAGCGAAACCCAACGTATAGAATAATACAATATACAACATAAAAGATGTGTTACCATAGAGTTAGAGATGTTGAGACCACATGTTCATTGTCTAGACACCGATCAATGCATCACCAGTTGCATTAATTTCTATTCTTGTTATTACACCGAGTAAAGAAATCCTCAGTGAAACTTAGGTCCATGAGCCCACTATGATCCATGAAATGAAGGTGTCCTATCAGCTGGTGTTACTGTCTCTGTTGAATTATATTCATGATATAATCCCCATATCTTAACTTAAAAAAAATTTCATCTTGATTCGTATCTTATCTTGAATTGGGAGGGGAATTCTCTAGAACAAGATGTGTCTGTGGCTGAGGAAACAATGCAGATTTTTCATTTTTAGTATAAATTCCTACATGGAAATTTCATTCCAATGTTCTAGGTTTTTTGTAAGTATGTAACATAATATCATGAGATGTATGAGTGGGAACCATTTATGGGGGAGTAATGGCCTCATATATTTTTGGCTCAAACTTTTGTGACTTGAATTTCTAGTGGGAAAACGTGGTATGGTGGGGAGAATATTCACATCCTTAAATCAATTTCAAGTATAAATACCCTTCTTCTTAACTATCTATTATTTCAATCTTTTCTTGGGTTGTTTCAAGTGAAATTTTGGTATTTTATAGTTATATGGCATTGTACATGGTTGGTTCATGGTTAGGAAAAACTATGCATGTCATCCCAGGAAACCATGTATATTATTTTGGAGTCCCAAAGGAGGGAACATAGTTGGTGTGTAGTTAATCCAAACTATGAGCTATTCTCATCAAACCTTATAACATGGGATATAGGTTCTTCACATGGTTGGTGCATGTTTTTTCAAACCATACATCCAAATCATGCAACTCCTCTAGTAACCTAGAAGGTGGAATATGATTGCTTCGTGGTTTTCCAAACTATGTGAAAAAACCATGCAATATTATTTAATTAATCACACTTTTATTTTTTAGGATTGAAACACTTTCATTTGAACTTATTATTATTCATATGGAATATTTTTTTCAACCTAGGATACTCCACGTAGATATTTTTGAGATTCCTTGCCTCTGATTGATCGATTTTAATGGATCATATGGTGTTTGATCAATATTCTCAAAGGTATGTCTCTATTCTTTGATTTTATTCTACTTTATTCTAAATATGTCCTTATTATCTTGAGATAATTCTTAGATCATATGTGTATTGACTATATATAAGGTTTATTTTATCATTTAATTATGTTTCAATTAGATCATTCATTGACAGAGGTGGAATTCATTAGATGAGCTTTGATCATTGTGTGAATCTTTAATATATTTATGGTAAGTGGTCTCTCTCTCTTCTCCATTGACCTGGGGATTATTGAATATGAATTTGATGATATGGGATTCATGGTTTAGGATCTTATCTAGATTATTATATCCCTTCTCTCCTTTTTGTGTGTGGATCTCATGGAATTATTGAAATACAAATTGATTAAGGTGGGGGTTTTCATTAATGTATTTTTATTATGAATGACGATTGTTCTCTAATTTCTAAACATGGTTTATAAATTTTCAATGGAATGATATCTAGTTTATTAAAATGTGTATATGGTTATTTTTTATTAAAAATAGTTTTCCCTTTGTACTTGATAAATAAATAATGATTTCAAATAACTATTGGATTGTTAAATAAAATTGGATTTAAATGTATGGTTTTAGTGTGAAAAGGGGGTTTTGGTTTGAAAGATGAAATGTGATATTCCATATAAAAATTATTTAAAATGGTCAACACATGGAAGAATGGGGTATATAAGACGGGACATACAAGGAATTGTTTTCATGAGATCATAGGGGATTTCACACATCAGGGTGTTCATTTACTCCCAAGGTAATCATGTTAGGGACTGGTTTACCTGAAATCATAGGGGTTTCACACATCAGGGTGTTACTATACTCCTTATATCTTTGTATTAGAGATTTTTTGGCATGCACTAGTCATTATTAATCACATGGGGTGAGGATCCAAGTTAACCAATACCTATATTATCCATAGGGTACTTTTCATTGGGCTTTACATTGATGTGGCTTTATGATACATGTTAGAAAAAGTCAAATGGATATCATTAATTTTATTTGGAAACTATTTTATATGAAATTTCTTATAAACTATTGAAAATGGTGAATTCCCATGTTTTGGGTTATTTTTTTAATGTTTTATATCATGCCTTGTTTTCTTTTAAAATGAGTATATTTGGATCATTTAACAAAGAATATTTATAGAAAACATTGTGGGATCCCTCTAGGAATGTTTTTATCACACCCTAGACATTCCCTTGGATGTGTGTAGATTTTTTTTGTCTACTTTAGGAAAGGTAAAGGCACTGTAGTGAGGTAGTGGGTATTTAAGTTAGTTGGGTCTTGTAATTGGGTGGGGAGATGTTGGGGTGTTTCCCACTTGGAACATAGTGGTAGAGTTAATTATCTTTTTTAATTTGGTTACTCTTGGATCATCTATGTGGTTTTTGGTTTATTTTGTGAAGTTGCAAATGATTGTGAGAACCACTAACAAGGGGGTTGAATCAATGGTAATCTTTTACAATTACCTCTAACATTCAAATTAACCCCTGTAATTTCATAGAGTTTTCTATCTTTCTTAACATTATAAAACTCAACTACACTGTATATTCTATGTTAGGAATATAAAAAAGAGCATAAAATATTTATGAGGTTATCCCATAGGGTGGGTGACTTCATACTTTTTATGAAAACTCTTATATGTCCATGGAAATCCATGATGATAAAAAGTGAAAAAAAAACTAAGATAACTCCCACTAATCTCATTATATCTCTTGATAGGAAATTATACCAACTTTTATTAGTTACAAATTTTTCTTATGTAACCATGCCAAAACAAGATAAATAGCATTTCTTATCAACTCACTGAAGTTCATCCAAAAATTATCTATCTGATATCTCCATTAGGTATTTTAATTTGGTTCACCTCAAGTAATTGTGCCTCTAAAATGTTCTTTATTCAATGAAAAAAACAACTAAACCTCAAAAACTATTTGTAATATATGTCTGATACAAACCATGTTTGATATAACCTATGTCTGGTATCATTGATCATTGAATTTATCTGATTTATCTAATCAAAACCTCTTCCCAGTATCACTTCTCACTTAACCTTTTTTTGGTTTTCTTGTACTTTAACTAGGAATTTCCTTGGTTGGAAACTCATCCTACTCAAAATTCTTCAGAACTTCAAATTTTTTATGTATGAAAAATGTTTTTTTGAGTTATATATACAACCCTTTATATAGGTGTGCACTCATTGTAAAAGGATGAGAACTAGAATGTGTTTTCCAACTCAACCAAAACACAAATTCTAAAACTCTTTCTTATCTTAACTTCACTGAACACCTCAATAATATTCCCAAAAATTGTGAATCTTCTTAAAAACCTTGTACTATCTCAATATAAATGAACTTTATTAAATTTAGCATTAAAAAACTTCTAAAAACATATTTAACCATGTAAATATAAATAAATTAGAAATAAAAATATGTAGTATTATCAATTTTATGATATTTATAGAGTTATGAAAATATTCTCAAATTCTTTCTATAAAAGGAATGTATGATGACTTTATTAAGACCTTATCCATCTAGATATTGTCTTTCAGAATCCATTATAACTTATCTAAATCAATTGATTGAATCGGTTCAACAGATTTATTACTTCTTTGACCGATGATCTTGAAGGACCATAGAACACCCTTAGAGAGGAGGGGTGAATCAAGGTGTCATATTTCTCGTTTTAAAGTTGTGTATCTTGTTCCCACATTGGTAGAAACTTGTTAAAACTGTCATTCAAATGAAAGTAAGGAGATAACACGGTAGTTTTACTTGGTTCACCAAAAAGGACTATGTCTAAGGATCATAAGACGACAGTGTGTTGGTTATACTTAAATCCACTAATTTTCATGAGTTTTTGGTTTTCAAGGTTCGATCACATTCACTCTATTCCAGACACACTACCTTTCCAATAATTTAAGGATAGATCACTGTGTCCCTCAAAACACTTCTGTCAACTCCCCCTTTCTCACTTCCATGGAAGAATTCTTACACAATTTATTGACTTTGAGGTCTCACCAACTGATTTTCATTGAATTATTTGTATCAATACTTCACGAGAAAGTACTTGCATAAAAGTCCTGAAATGATTCTATTGAAGGCTCTAATCACACAAATGGTATTTTCAAAAGCCTATCAGAATAATAACACCAAACTTGCACGCAATCTCTCAAATTGCACACAAGATTTGGGAATTGTCGTGAAAGATGACTTTCACACAACCCCTACATTCCACGTAACCCTTATATTTTTTGGAACTACACTGAAGGGTTCACTTGGTCTTTTCAGAATAAAGGAACACCTTGCACGTAAGATTAACTTTTTTTAATTATTTCACACGCAAATATTTCATGCAGGAGAGAAACCATATTTACATTGGAAAATTATTGAGTCTTCAATAGGGGTATCCACCTATTTATAGACTTAGATGAACCTGTACTAAAGTTTCTGATGCATCTTTTTCGGTGTGCGCAAGATTATTCCTGAGCGTGAAAAACCACTTTTGACGTCGCATTGGGTGTGTAATATTCTTCCACACAACACTATCTTTTTCACACATTTAATTCTTATGTGAACTTTTTTCCTTTTCCATATTTTTATGCACTAATCCCCAAAAAATCCTTATGCGCATGTTTCTAAACACCCTTCAATCTTGCACACAACTCCCTTTTCCAAAAGCAATTCTCTCCATATTCAATTTTTTTACCCAAAAATTTGTCAAACACTAGGAAATGACACCACCTTCAATATTGATGTTCGTCTAAACTGTATGATGACTTACCTAGAAAACATCCTAAACTTATAATGAGGATTGACAATAAACAGAAACCATACTCCATTTCCATCATAGAATGGTTGTGGTTCCTATAGTTCTTCATGTTCTTCTACTGAACAATGCACAAACAGTTTTTCATCTGAATTTTTCTATTTGATGATTTAATGTCTCTCTATCTGATCTATCCAACCTTATCTCAATAATTCATACACAACATGGACATCAAGTCTCAGTCCGATAAAAATTCATATAATTTTCTATCTAATGAAATCATTTTGATTTGTGTAATGTTCATCAATTCAAAGAAGATTTCTATAGTGCCTAAATGGTCAATTTTTTTAGTCAATGGTACTCCAAATGATGGATTCGAACTGATATCATTCATACTAAATCACCCCCAATTACTTTATTTCATTAAAAAATATACATCTTTAAAAAAAACATAACACCTTTCACTCCATCTACTTTTTTCTCATAAGACTTAGGTCGTTGGTCTTCATATATGGTAGTCTAATTCAACTGATTGTTTTTACATATGATGATATTTATTAAGATTCATACAAACTCTTATTCAAATGGAGTAATAAAGACTCTATCAAACAAAACATGGTATGATTGATCTTCATCCTTTTGACTAAATCGGGTTCCTTCCTTCAATAACATACTCCATGATTTTCATAACTTTGAACTTTGTACAATATATAGACTTACCTTCATAACACTTTAACCTTCAACTTTATCCACCCAATCATTCAAGAACATTGGGAAACAATTATACTACTACTAAGATATTTACTTCTTGAACTTTTTATTATTCCCCATTTTTTAAAATGTGTTCAAACTCAAAAACATATACTACTTGAAATTATCTATTTGGAAACACTATCACCGGTCCATATAATAATAATTTGTACCATAAAATGTTGTACTTCTCTACCTTTTTATAAAATCATACAAAATTATCTTGGATCATGAGTTTCTTCAGGATGTTGGGAACTTTGAATAGAGGAACAACATCATATAACTTATAAAAGTTTTATAATGTGGTTAAGGAAAAAATCTTATCTTCCTCCAGTACATCATAACTCTGTTTCTTAACAACTCCAATAATTATTTCATATATGAGATACAAAAATAGTCACAATAGTATATGTTGACAATAAATACAAAAAATGTTACAAAAAACATCATAGAGGATCTTTATTTATCTATTTATGTATCACTTTTCCACTATTTGACTATATTGTGGATTTTTTAATCCATACTTATCATTTATGTAATATTAGTTGTCATATCTCTATAAGTACCCAACCTTAAACATTACTTATTCTAGTGAATTTTGACTAGGATTTATTTCCATTCATTCCCAAAGATATTTTAGGTCTACAATTTTAGAGAATTAGGACAAAATATTACATAAACATTTAGTATTACAAAGTAGATATCTCTACATTCCATCTATTTTTTATCATAAAAAAATAAAACCATTAAAAAGAAACATGATTTATTTTCAAGAAAAATATTTAAATATTTTTATCAAATCATCATCTTTGTCCTTACCAAACTTAAAACCTAGGAAAATCATTTTAAAACTTGGTATGAGCACAAAAAATCTCATTAAAAGAAAACAAGGGAAAATTTACATATGATATTTAGAGATATAAATAAGAACATAAGGACTTTAATAAAGGCATGAGAAAGAGGAATATCTTAACAATAAGAACTTGAACCATAAATCGAAAATGTGTTTACAAAATTTAATTTATAGATTCATAAGAATATCACCAGGGTTTATCCCTATGGTGTCATATCACCAAGGTCCATCCCCATGGTGTTATAAAAATTACCATGGTTATTCACTAAGTTATCATAAAAATCACCACAGTTATTCACTAAGGTATCATAAAGCTTTACATATCTAGATATTAATTTATATACCCAATGAATTGAACAACCATTAGGAAACACCCTTAATATGTATTTATTTTCATGTAAACCACATAGATCATAATCAAAAATTTCATAAATAACCCATTGATATCAAAATAAATTGGTTTCATATCAAAATCATGGTGTCTTAAAAAGTTCTTAAAACATGATCATTATGTCATTTATAAAACACGAAAAGGAAAAAGGGGTTTTGTGTATTTAAATTATAGAAAACATTAAAAACATTTATGTATTTGTGAATAACCATGGAAATAAAATATTTTTTTCCAATCACATAAACAAAATAAAATAAGTTCTTAATAAAATGAGAGAGATTTTGACACGAAAATTCTGTAGCATAACGGCTATGAAACAAGGTTTTAGAAAACATTAAAAAGAGAGTGGATAAGGGTATACCATCCATAAATGACTCATAATAAATTATGGATACTTAATTAAAGGGAAATAAAAACATGGTATGGAAAATTTCCAATATATTCCACATGAAATTGAACTTGAAAGGAAAGAGAAGTTAAGAATTCTCTTACCGCATAAGAAACAATAGAATACATATCATTAAATAATTACTTTATAAAAAACATTAAAAATCATAAGAATATAATAATTCATGATATAATGATTCAAAGGGTTGTATATACACCTTATAGTAAAATAAAGGTTTATAACATCCAGATATTCCCCAAAGAGAAGAGATTGAGATGAAGTCCCTTACAAAGATCATATCATTATATTAAGGAAAAACAAATGACATTATTGTGTGTGAAAATAAAACAATACACCCAATATAAGTTGATATTAGGTTTAAAACAATCAGAGTAAATTCACACATATTTTTTTAAAAACAATACCAATGACGTGGATAGTTAACTCAATGAATGGATATTTAGTTAATATTTCTCTTACCTTGAGTCTAACTTGTCTCGGTTGTTCATTATCATCCTAAAAAATAAACATAAGTTAATTTATAATTTTTTAGAAATTTTTTCATTTTTTTAAACCTCTTTTATCAATTATTACCATGTTATACCAATTCTATAATGATTTAATTTCATATCAGATGTTTATTCAATATTCGGTACTTGAGTCCAAAATGAACTTGTTATTATTACAAATTGTCCATATGGTCATAATTCCATCATATCCAGAATTATATTCCTGATTTAAATAACATATAAATATCATATATATAATGAATAAATACAGTTCCATCATAATTTCCACCATTATAGGTGGTAGGAGAAAATTAAACAATCATCATTTCGTGAGGCAGTAATCTGCCGTACATAGAAATATTAACTTTTACCATGTATTCTTGTATTTTCATAATATATGTTTACTATAGTTACTATAAAATGAAATGAGAACAAAAATTTCATCATTTATAACAATATATAAGTCAGTTTTTTTAATGTTATATTTTTTGGACTATTATATCATTTAATAAAATAGTATTTGTTTTAAAAACTCATTTATGTTAATTTTGACACTATTTAGTAATTGATTTTTGTTAAAGTCATAAAAACTTCATTACATCAAACCAAAGACATTATCTCATCCCTCTCATATCAATGTCATAAAAAAATTATGGCATAAAAATGTTCAAATTAAATTTATTTTAATATTTATAATTTCAATTATTTGAATATTTCATTAATAAGGTTAACATTGACTCACAATTGTGTCATTAATAAATTTATTTATTTAATATATAAAAATTTAAAATAAAATTACATGATGTATGAAATATTTTTATCTTTATAATTACAATTTATAGTTGAAGATATCACTTATATAACTCAAATATAAATTTTTTAGTAATAAGATATAAGTTTAAGTTTTATTTCCCTTAACTTTAAATTAAATTTTATAAAATGCCATTATCTTACCCAAGTGGCACCCAAATTCTAAATTTAGGGATATGGATTTTTTAGTCAGTCATTACTCATAAATAGTATTATGACAACTTTTAGGGTAGTTTTATTTTATTATAATATTTTTTTACCCTTATTTACCTAATTTACCCTTTAACTGTGGTAAATAAAAATAATTACTGAAGTTACTATTCATAATATAAAATAACAAATGGGACGATCTTTTGATCCCAAATATGGAACCCATTTTTTCCAAATTCAATATTTATAATTATTATAATCTAATATAAAATTAATTCCCATTTTCAAAATTAGAAAGTCAGTTTTTAAAAGTTAAAACATTAAAATAGATTAAAATGTTTTTTACATCTGAATTCAAAATAGAATCAATAACAATGACCTATAATATAATAAATTATAAAAATATATTATATTTATACTCTAAACCCATTAAATAGTATTATTTAACAATAAAAATTATTTAGATTGAAAAAAGTGTTTTCAATTAAAATTTAGTGTATTTTTACTATTTATCAAAACATGATTGTTATTAGAAAAAAATAAAAAATAAAATTTTTATTTTTATTTCCCTATTCTAAAGAATAAGTTAATTTTTTCAAATATAACATATACAGTTGTAAAAATAAAAAAATTTAAAAAACATTTCTCCATCAAAAGGTGGTAAAATGACCATTTAAAAATATTAGAGTATTTTATGCTTAAAATTGGATTCATTCTCATTTTAAGCCTCTAAAAGTTTTTAGATAAATGTAAAAACATTTCAAAATATGTGTTATCATATTTTAGTTAGTTCTATTAATTTATGCCAATATAATGAATAGGTATTAATTTAAATTTTAAATAATAATATCATTATTGTATTATTTTTCAGTATAACTCAATATTGTATACAGCGTAAGATTTTGGAGAAAATCGTTGTTGCGAGTTGAGTACGCTATAGAAAAAAGATCCCCCTTTAACTTAAAATAAATATATTTTTCATTAATATTAATAGATGTGAAAAAAATATTATTCTATAAATACCTATGATGTTACATCTTTCCCCTTTTGGAAATTTCATCCTTACAATTTTAAAATTTGGCTTGGTAACTTTATTGAAAATACTACATCAGAAAATGAGTCCTTAAAACTATCGATTTAAAAAAAGGTAAGAACAAATTTCACTCCAGATAACACATATTAGGATTCCATGTAATAAAACATGGATATGGAAGAAAAACTAAACATCTGGTTCTGAGGGAGAGTGATAAAAAACTTGATCAGGAGAAAGTTAACAACAACAAAAACTGTAATCTAGTGATGGGTTAAACGGTCTTTGATTTCCCTGTAGGAAAACTAAATGGAATTTTTTTTTGTTTTAATATCCTTTTAATAAATTTGAGGAATTTATTTATGGGCTTGACTAAGAACATAAGTAAACATACTTATTTTCCAAGCAGAGTTTCAACCTTTAATTAATTTCCACCTCACACTCATCATTTTCTCCAAACGATGAGTATTCAGGGTAAGTTAACTTATATAGAATCACATAATCCACATAATATTAACTAAATTTTTCTTATATCTTTATACATTAAACATATTAAAAAGGTTAGTTCATGGTATGATAATTCCTAAAAATAATAAACCTTATTTGAAAAAAAACTACTTAAATCTCAAAAATTCAACAAAAAATACCCAAAGTGAAACAAATACCATTAAACAAATAATTTTCCATAAAATTTATCAAAATAATACAAACTAATATTATAACCCAAAATTCAGGAGTATTTGATCATGCAACAAATTTTAACATTTATCTCTAAATAACCTGAAACACTCTTAATGTATCATACCAAAAAGAAATTAATCTAATCACATAATCTCCTAGATAGGATAATCATTTCCTAATTCCCATAAGTCCATAATTAAATAATTACACCTTTAATCCCCAAATAAAACTCCATGGTATTTTACTTACCTTAATCATAAAAATTCCCTAAAATAGTAATCATATTCCCAAATAACATTTATCACTTAATCCACAAATAATTTTCCAATACCATTGTTATCTATTCAATGAAATATATTCCTCCAATATAAAATTATTCTTATTTCATCAACTAATTTAACTAAATATAATTAATTCTTACTAACTAGGGACTTCATGTAGGTCAGTGGTAGGAAATAAGGGCATATCACACTTTGGTTATGGGTTTGATTCTTATAACTTTGTCCTACATGACGGGTTGTCACACGGTATGAATGTTGTCCCATTTTCCAAAACTATATAATTCTTATAAAATTCCCAAAATATAATAAAATCTTCAAAAACAACCATATTATGTTTCAACAATAATATTATCTCATACCTATCATTTGTGATTCAAAAAGTAATAACTCAGAACTACCTAAAAAAATGTCTCCAAAAACATCTATGAATCATATTGATATTTTATACCATAAGCCTCAAAAGTTTTTCAAAAAAAATAAAATTTTGATCAACAATATACTTATCAACCCATAATAATACATCTTAATCTCCAAAGTTTTCTGAACCCTGATCTAATACCAACTATAAAGACCTAGACATAAACATTACTTATTCTAGTGACTTTTGACTAGAATTTAATTTCATTCATTCCCAAATATCTTTTAGATCTATATTTTTAGACAATTATTACAAAATATTACATAAAATTTCAATATTAAAAAGAATAAAAGTCTACACACCATCCATTTTTTCATAAAACAAAAACAAGTATTAAAAACAAATATGGTTTCTTTTCATGAAAAATCATGAAATACTTTCATCATAGAATCTTATTGGTCCTTACCTATATTAAGACCTTTTAAAAACATTTAAAAAGTTGGAATGAGAAAAAACCTCAGTAATATAAAACAAGGGAACATTTTACATGTGACCTTGAGAAATATAAATAGGAACATGTAGACTGTCATAAAGGCATGAGAAAGAGGAATATCATAGCAATAAGAACTTGGATCATAACATTAAAATGTGGCTAAAAAATTAATTTATACCTTGATAATAATATAACCAAGTTCAATCCTCTAGGTTTCATATCACCATGGTCCATCCCCAAGTTATCATAAACATTACAAAGGTTATTCACTAAGTTATCGTAAAAATTAACAAGGTTATTCATCAATATTTCCTAAAACTTTCAATCTTTAGAGAGTAATTTCTTTACCCAATGCATTGGAGTAATATCAGGGATCACCCATAATATGTCTTTATTTTCATGTGATCCACATAGATAAAAATCAAAAATTTCATAAATAACCCATAGAGTTCAAAATAAATTGGATTCATATCAAAATCATGGCATTTTAAAAAGTACAAAAAAAAACATAATCATTATGTCATTTATAACCCATGAAAAGAAAAATTGGGTTTTATTAATGTCGATTATATAATAAAAGAAATAATTTTTAGGTCTTTTGGAATACCCTTGGAAATGAAATAGGTTTGGGTAATAACATAAACAAAATAAAAGAAGTCCTTGATAAAAAGAGAGAGATTTAGAGACGAAAATTTTGCAGCATAACGACTATGAAATAAAGTTTTAGAAAACATTAAAAAGGAAGGGGACAAGATCCTCCCATCCATAAATGAATCATAATATAGTATATATATTTAATTAAATTTAAATAAGAACGTTTTATGGAAATTTGAAAGATATACCACATAAAAGTGAACTTGAAAGAAAAGAGAAGTTGAGAATTCCCTAACCACATAAAACAAATTGAATACATATCATTAAATAATTTCATTATAAATGACTTTAAATATCATTAGAATACACTAATTCATGATATAATGATTCAAAGATTTTTATATACACCTTATAGTAAAATAAATGTGCATAAAATCAAGATATTCCCCAAATAAAGGAGGTTGAGACGAACTCCCTTACAAAGATCGTATTGTTAGATTAAGGATAAATCAATGACATTTTTATGTGTGAAAATAAAAAAATAAAACCAAGATTAGTGTATATTTAGTGTAAAACAATCATAGTAGATTCACACATATTCTTTGAACAAAAAAACCAATTACATGGATATTTAACTCAATGAAGGGAGATTGAGTTAATATCTCCCATACCTTGTGTTCGACTTGTCTCGTTCATTATTTTTCTTCCAAAAGAATAAACATAAGTTAATTTATACTTTTTTGAGAACCTTTTTAATATTTTTTATTAATTTTATATCACTTATTACCATGTTATAACAATTACTTAATGTTTTATGTTCATATCGGATGTTTAGTCGATATTAGGTACTTTAGTCAAATATGGACTTGTTATGATTATAAATTGTCCATATGGTGATAAGTACATCATCTCCAGAATTATATTCATGATTTAAATAACATAGAAATATCATATATATAATACATAAATAAATTTCATTAATAATGGAAACCATGAGATATGGTAGGAGAAAATTAAACAATCATCGTTTTGCGAGTAAGTAGTTCGTCGTACATATAAACAATATGTTCAAAATTCATTAGATGGTGGTGTGTGTAATTTTTGGTCTAAATATTAACATAAAAAATCCTATTATATTTTTAATACTTCTTTTGTTATAAAATAATTGAATAAATATATTTTATGGGTTTGGATAAGGAAAATAAGGGAAAGGATCTTTATAGAAGATGTTACCTCTTAATCGGGTAACTACTTTTGATTTGGACAAAAGGATATTTTTTAGTGGCCTTCTTCCCAAGAAACTTATTCTAGGAGTAATTTTGGGATGTAGGGATATTATCTATGTATAATTTTGAGGATACAAGGGGCTTGAGAGGTGTGTTTAAGTGGGTAGAGGTGGTTCTCTTTTATAAGAGGGAGTAGGGGCACTTTAAGAAAGTTTTGAAATCTTATTTTATTATAAATTTATTTTCGAATTATAATAGTTCAAAAATGATTTATTTATAGGATAAAATTAGTATGGGTCTAAATCCTATAAACCAATAGGTTTTATATAAGTTTATGTCACAAAATTAATATTATCGTTTAGCTTTAACCATTTGCTAAAAACATTAACTCTTACCATGTCTTCTTGTATTTTCATAATATATGATTATTATAGTTACATTAAAATTCCAAGGGAACCAAAATTGAATCATTTATAACATTATATAATCAATTTGTCTTAATATTATATTTTTATCACTATTATATCATTTAATAAAATAGTTTTTGTTTTAAGAACTCATTTATATCAATTTTGATACTATTTAGTAATTGATTTTTTTTAATGTTGTAACAACTTGATCCCTTAAAAAAGGCATTAATTCATCCCTCACATGTAAATTTCATCCAAAAAATTCTTTCATGGAATCAAAATGTTAAAATACATTTATTTTAATATTTATAATATCATTTATTTTAATATTTCATTAATAATGCAAACAATGCATCATTATTGTGTCATAAATAAATTAATCTATTCAATGTCTATAAATTATAAATAAAATACCATGATATATGAAATATTTTTATATTTCTAATAAATATTTATTGTCTAATATATATATTATATAACTATTACTAAAATTGTTTTAGTAATAAGATACATGTTTAAGTTTTATTTCCCTTAACATTAAATTAAATGTTATAAAATGTCATAAACTTACCCAAGCGAAAATAAAATGCCAAAGGTTTGGTCTGAGGAATTTTTTGGACTCTAATTACACATAACATAGTATTTGGACAAGTGTTAGGGTAGTTTTATATTATTATAACATTATATTTACCCTTATTTTCCTAATTTACCCATTAACTGTGGTAAATAAAAATAATTACAGAAGTTACTATTAATATTGTCCAAAAATAAATGGAAAATATTTATATAATTTGGACCTTCTGATTAAAAATATTGAACCAATTTTTTAAAATTCAAAACATATAATTGGATTAAATTAAATTAATATTAATTCCCACTGTCAAAATGATAGAGCAGGTTTTTAAAAGTTAAAACATTACAAAAGATTGAAATGTTTTTACATATGACATGAATATAGAATTAATAAAAAAGACCTATATTATAATAGTTGATAAAACTATATTCTATTTATACTCTAAAACCATTAAATAATATTATTAAACCATATAAATTATTTCAATGGAAAAAAGTGTTTTCAATTAAAATTTAGTGTATTTTTACTATTCATAAAAACAAGATAGCTATCAAAAACAAAATAATAAAAAGTAATAAAAAGTAAATTTTGATGCCCATATTCTAAATAATAAGTTTATTTTCCCAAATATAACATATAAATTTATAAAAAAACTAAATTTAAAAAGGGTTCTCCATCAAAAGGTGGTAAAAATACCATTTAAAAATATTAGAGTATTTTATGCTTAAAATTGGATTCATTCTAATTTTAAGCCTCTAAAATTTATTAGATAAATTCAAAACATTTAAAAAATATGTGTAATCATATTGTATTTATTTATGTTCATTTTCGCCAATAGAATGGATAGGTGTTAATTACCATTTTGAATAATAATAATATTATTGTATTATTTTTCGGTATAACTCAATATTGTGTGCAGCGTAAGATTTTATAAAAAATTGTTGTTGCATTTTGAGTAAGATATCGAAAAAAGAGACCCCTTTAACATAAAATTAATATCTAATTCATAAATATTAATAGATATGAAAAAAATATTATTCTATAAATACCTAGGATGTTACATCTTTCCCCCCTTTTGGAAATTGCATCCTCCCAATTTTAAAATTTTGCTTGGTAACTTCATTGAAAATACTACATCAGAAAAAGAGTCAGTAAAACTATCAATTTATAAAAAATGGAAGTACAATGTTCACTCGAGATAACACATAATAGGATTCCATGTAAGAAACCATGGATACGGAAGAAAAACTAAACATCTTGTTCTGATGGAGAGTATAAAAAACATGATCAGTAGAAAGTTAATAACAAAAAAACCATAATATTTTGATGGGTTAAATAGTATTTGATTCACCAGTAGGAAAAATAAATGTAAATTTTTTTTATTTTAATATACTTTTCATAAATTTGAGGAATTTATTTATGAGCTTGACTAAGAACATAAGAAAACATACATAATTTCCATGTAGTGTTTCATCCTTTAGTAAATTTCGACCTCACACTCAACTTTTTCTCTAAACGATGAGTATTCTTGGTAAGTTAACTTCTATATAATAACATAATCCACAAAATATAAAATATATTTTTCTACTATCTTTAGACATTGAACATAATAAAAATGTTAGTTCATGGTATGATAATTCCTAAAAATAATAAACCTTGTATGACAAAAAACTACATCAATATCAAATTAATCAAAAAAAATACCCAAAGTTCAACAAATACCATTCAAAACATAATTATCCTTAAAATTCCTCAAAAATAATACAAAATAATATTGAAACACAAAATTCAGTAGTGTTTGATCACCTGATAAATTTTAACATTTATCTCCAAATAACATGAACCGCTCTTAATGTATCATACCAAAAATTAATTAACCAAATCACATGATCTCCAAGATAGGATAACCATTTACTAATTCCCACTAGTCCACAATTAAATAATTCAACCTTTAATCCTCAAATAAAACTCCATAGTATTCTATTTACATTAATCATATAAATTCCCCAAAGTAGTAAAAATATTCCAAAATAACATTTATCACTTAATCCACAAATCATTTTCCAATCCCATGGTTATCTATTCAATAAAATATATGTCTCCAAAATAAAATTATTCTTATTTAATCAAACCATTTAAATAAAAATAATGAATTCATACTAAATAGGGACTTCACGTAGGTCAGTGGTAGGCAATAATGTCCTATCACACTTCTATTGTGGGTTTGATTCCTATAACCATGTCCTACATGAAGGGTTCTCACACGGTATGCATGTTGTCCCATTTTCAAACACTATATAATTGTTATAGCATTCCCAAAATATGATAACATCTTCAAAAATAACCATATGATGTTTCAATCACAATTTTTATCTCATACCATTGATTTGACATTCAAAAAGTAATAACTCAGAAATACCTTTAAAAAATGTCTCCCAAAAAAACTATGAATCACCTTTAAATTTTATAACATAATACCCAAAATGGTTTTTAAAAAAATAAAATTTGGATCAACCATAAACTTATAAACCCATAATAAGACATCCTAATCTCCAATGTTTTCTGAACCCTGATCTGATACCAACTAGAATGACCTGGCCATAAACATTACTTATTTTAGTGACTTTTGACTAGAATTTAATTTCATTCATTCAAAAAGATATTTTAGTTATAGAGTTTTAGAGAATTTGGAAAAAATCTTACATAAAATTTCAATATTACAAATCAAATAAGTCTACACACCATCCATTTTTTTATAAAAAACTATTAAAAATAAACATGGTTTCTTTTCATGACAAATATTCAAAAACTTTCACAATAGCATCTTATTTGTATTTACCGATCTTAAGACCTATTAAAAACATTTAAAAATTTGGTATGAGCACAAAAAAACATAGTAAGATAAAACAGGGGAACAATTTACATGTGACCATGAGAGATATAAATAAGAACCTGAGGACTTCAATAAAGGCATGAGAAAGAGTAATATCATAGCAATAAGAACATGGATCATACCATTAAAATGTGACTACACAATTTAATTTAGACATTAATAATAATATAACCAAGTTTAATCCCCAGTGATTCATATCACCAAGATCCATCCCCAAGTTATCATATAAATTACCAAGCTTATTCATTGAGGTATCATAAAAATTATCAGGGTTGTTTAGCAAGGTATCGTAAAACTTTCCATCCTATGGATTATTTTCTTTACCCAATGCATTGGAGTGATATCAGGTCACACCCTTAATATATCATTATTTTAATTTGATCCAAATATATCATAATAAAAAAAAAAAAATAACCCATAGAGTTCATAATAAATTGGTTTCATATCAAAATCATGGCGTTTTAAAAAGTGCATAAAAACTTGATCATTATGTCATTTATAACCCATGGAAAGGAAAATCTGGTTTTATATATGCTGATTATAGAATCAAATAAATCATTTTTATGTATTTTTTAATACCTCTATAAATTAAATAGGTTTGGGTAATCACATAAACAAAATAAAATATGTTCTTGATAAAAAGAGAGATATTTTGAGACGAACATTCTGCAGCATAACGACTATTAAATAAGGCTTTAGAAAACATTAAAAGATATTGGACAAGAGCCTCCCATCCATAAATGAATCATAATATAGTATATATACTAAATAAAATTCAAATAAGAACATTTTAGGGAAAATTTAAATATATACCACATAAAAGTGAACTTGAAAGGAAAGAGAAGCTGAGAATTCCCTGACCACATATAAAAAATTGAAAACATATCATTAAATAATATCATTATAAAAAACATTAAATATCATTAGGATACAATAATTCATGATATAATGGTTCAAAGGTTTTTATATACACCTTATAGTAAAATAAAGGTGTATAACAACTATATATTTCCCAAAGAAAGGTGGTTGAGATGAAGTCCCTTACAAAGTTCGTATCATTAGATTAAGGATAAATCAATGACATTATAATTTTTGAAAATAAAAAAAAATAAACCCAATATAAGTGGATATTCAGTGTAAAAAAATCATATTAAACTCAAAAATATTCATTGAAAAAATAGAACCAACGATATGGATATTTAACTCAATGAATGGAGATTGAGTTAATATTTCCCTTACCTTGAGTCTGACTTGTCTCGTTCGTTCTTTATCTTCCTGAATAATAAACTTAATTTAATTTATACTTGTTTTAGAAACTTTTTAATGTCTGTTATTCATTTTTTATAACTTATTACCATGTTGTAACAATTACTTAATGATTTATGTTCATATAGAAGGTTTAGTTGATATTCGGTACTTGAGTCAAATATGGACTTGTTATGATTACAAATTATCCATATGGTCATAAGTACATCATCTCCATAATGATATTCATGATTAAAATAACATATAAATAATATATATATATAATATATAAATACATTTCAATCATAATGTCCACCATTAGAGGTGGTATGATAAAATAGAACAATCATCGTTTTGTAAGTCAGTAGTTTGTCGTACACAGAAACAATATGTTCTAAATACATTAGATGGAGGTGTGTGTAAGTTTACGTCAAAATATTGAAATATAAAAATCCTAATATATTTTTAATACTTATGTTGTCATAAAATAATGGAATAAATAGATTTTAGAGGGTTGGATAAGGAAAATAAGGGAAAGGGTCTTTAGAGAAAATGTTACCTCTTAATTGGGTAACTACTTTTTATTTGAGACAAAAAGGATTATTTTAGTTGCCTACTTCCCAAGATAATGATTCTAAGAGGAAGGGAGGAATGTATAGATCTTATCTGAGTATAATTATTAAGATCCAAATGGATTGAGAGGTGTTTTTTAAGTGGTTAGAGGTGGTTCCCTTTTATAAGAGGGAGTAGGGGCACTTTAGGAATGTATTGAAATATATTATTTTATAATTAATTGATTTTAAAATTATAGTATTTCCAAAGTGATTTATTTCTATGATAAAATGAGTATGGTTATAAATCCTCTAAACCAAAAGGTTTTATATAATTTTAGGTCCCAAAAATAACCTTATTTTTTACTTTAACCCTTACTTAAAAACATTAACTCTTACCATGTCTTCTTGTATTTTCATAATATATGATTATTATAGTTACTATTAAATTCCAAGGGAACCAAAATTTAATCATTTGTAACATTATATAAGTCATTTATCTTAATATTAGATTTTTAGTACTATTAAATCTTTTAATAAAATAGTTTTTGTTTTAAAAACTCATATGTGTCAATTTTGATACTATTTAGTAATTGATTTTTATTAAAGTCATAACAACTTGATTCCTTCAAAAAAGGCATTTAACCATCCCTAAAATATAAATTTCATCCAAAAAAATTATACATGGAATAAAAATTTTAAATTACATTTTCTAAATTTTTATAATATCATTTATTTGAATATTTCATTAATAAGGCAAACAATGCATCATTATTGTGTCATAAATAAATTAATTTATTTAATGTCTAAAAATTATAAATAAAATACCTTGATTTTGGAATTTTTTTTATATTTATAATTACTATTTATTGTCGAATATATCCCTTATATAACTGAAATTAAAATTATTTTACTAATAAGATACATGTTTAAGTTTTATTTCTCTTAAATTTAAATTAAATGTTATAAAATGTCATTATCATACCCAGGTGGCTACCAACTGCCAAAAGTTCGGCCTAAGGATTTTTTGGTCTCCTATTACTCATAAAATAGTATTAGGACAAGTTTCAGGCTAGTTTTATATTATTATAATATTAATTTTACCGTTATTTACCTAATTTACCCTTTAACTATGGTAAATAAAAATAATTACAGAAGTTACTACTAATAATGTCCAATAATAAAAGGAACATATTTACATAATTTAGACCTTATGATTCTAAATATGTTACCCATTTATTTAAATTCAAAAAATATAATTGGCAGAAATTAATTTAAAATTAATTTCCATTGTCAAAATGAGAAAGCGAGTTTTTAAAAGATAAAACAATACAAAAGATTGAAATGTTTTTACATCTGAATTAAATATATAATTATTAAAAATGACCTATATTATAATAAATGATAAAAATATATTATATTTGTTCTTTAAACCCATTAAATAATATTATTTAACAATGTAAATTATTTAGATGTAAAAACACATTTTCAATTAAAATTTAGTGTATTTTTACTATTCATCAAAACATGTTATCTATCAGAAAAAAATTAAAAAAAATAATACAAAGTAAATTTTGATGCCCCTATTATTAAGAAGACTTTTATTTTGTTAAATATAACATATAAAGTTTTAAAAACCTAAATTTAAAAATGGTTCTCCATCAAAAGGTGGTAAAACGACCATTTAAAAATATTAGAGTATTTTATGCTTAAAATTGGATTCATTCTCATTTTAAGCCTCTAAAATTATTCAGATAAATATAAAAACATTTAAAAAACATGTATAATCATATTATAGTTAGTTATGTTCATTTCCGCCAATACAGTGTCTTGGTGTTAATTACCATTTAAAATAATAATATTATTATTGTATTATATTTTTGTATAACTCAATATTGTGTACAACATAAGATTATTGGGAAACTCGTTCTTGAATTTCGAGTAAGCTATCGAAAAAATATCACCATTTTACATAAAATTAATATATTATTCATAAATATTGATAGATATGAAAAACAATATTCTATAAATACCTAGGATGTTACATCTTTCCCCTATTTTAGAAAATGTATCCTCACAATTATAAAATTTGGTACAGTAACTTCACTGAAAATACTACATCCGAAAAAGAGTTAGTAAAACTATCACTTTAAAAAAAATGGAAGTATAAAGTTCACTCAAGATAACACATACTAGGATTCCATTTAATAAAACATGGATATGGAAGAAAAACTAAACATATTTTTCTGATGGAGAGTGATAAAAAACATGATCAAGAGAAAGTTAACGACCAAAAACCCTTAATCTTGTGATGGGTTAAATTGTCCTTGATTTCCCAGCAAGAAAACTAAATGGAGAATGTTTTTGTTTTAATATCCTTTTCATAAACTTGAGGAATTTATTTATGATCTTGACTAAATACATAAGTAACCACACTTACTTTCCAAGTAGAGTTTCATCCTTTAATAAATTTCCACCTCACACTCATCTTTTTCTCCAAATGATGAGTATTCTGGGTAATTTCACTTCTATATAATCACATAATCCACAAAATAATAACTATCTTTTTCTCCTAACTTTATCAATTAAACATAATAAAAATCTTAGTTCATGGTATGATAATTCCGAAAAAGAATAAACATTATATGAAAAAAGCTATACAATATCAAGAATTCAACAAAAAATACCCAAAGTTTAACAAATACAATTCAACAAATAATTGTTTTTAGAATTCCTCAAAATAATACAAACTAAGATTGAAACCCAAAATTCAAGAGTATTTGATCACATGATAAAATTTAACATATTATCTCCAAATAACATAAACCACTCTTAATGTCTCATACCAAAAATTTGTTAACCTAATCACATGATCTCCAATATAGGCCAATCATTTCCTAATTACCATAAGTCCACAATTAAATAATTAAACCTTTAATCCTCAAATAAAACTCCATAGTATTCTATTTACCCTGGTCATTTATGTTCCCCAAAAATAGTGAACATCTTCCAAAATAACATTTAACACTTAATCCACAAATCATTTTCCAATACCATGGTTATCTGGTCAATAAAATATATGTATCCAAAATCAAATTATTCTTATTTCATCAACTCGTTTAACTAAAAATAATTAATTCATACTAATTAGGAACTTCACGTAGGTCAGTGGTAGGCAATAATGGCCTATCAAACTTTGGTTGTTGGTTCGATTTCTATAACCTTGTCCTACATGACGGGTTTTCACTCGGTATGAATGTCGTCCCATTTTCAAAAACTACATAATTCTTATATAATTCCCAAAATATGATAAAATATTCAAAAATAACCATATGATGTTTGAACCATAATTTTTATCTCATACCAGTCATTTCAAATTCAAAAAGTCATAACTCAGAACTACCTGAAAAAAAAATGTCTCCAAAAAAATTGTGAATCACATTGATATTTTATACCATAAGCCTTAAAAGGTTTTATAAAAAAATAAAATTTGGATCAACCATAAACTTATTAAATCATAATAATACATCCTAATCCCCAATGTTTTCTGAACCCTGATCTGATACCAACTATAAGGACATAGCCTTAAACATTACTTATACTAGTGACTTTTTACTATAATTTAATTTCATTCATTACCAAAGATATTTTTTTCTGTAGTTTTAGAGAATTAGGAAAAAATTTACATAAAAGTTCAATATTAGAAAGCAGATAAGTCTACACGCCATCTATTTTTTCATAAAACAAAAAAAACTATTAAAAAAGAGCGTGGTTTATTTGCATGACAAATATTCAAATACTTTTATCATAGAATATTATTTGTCCTTACCAATTTTAAGACCTGTTAAAAACATTTAAAAATTTGGGATGAGTACAAAAAACATCAGTAAGATAAAACAAGGGAACAATTTACATGTGATCATAAGAGATATAAATAAGAACATGAGGACATTTATAAAGTCATGAGAAAGAGGAATATCATTGCAATAAGAACTTGGATCATAACATTAAAATGTGGCTAAAAATTTTAATTTAGACATTTATAATCATATAACCAGGTTCAATCCCCAAGGTTTCATATCAACAAGGTCCATTCCCAATGTATCATAAAAATTACCAAGGTTATTCACTAAGGTATCGTAAAAATTACCAAGGTTATTCAACAAAGTATCCTAAAACTTTCCATCTCTAGAGATTGATTTCTTTACCCAATTAATTGGAGTGATATCATGAAGAAACCTTAATATTTATTTATTTTCATTTTATTTTCATAGATCATACTAAAAAATTTCATAAATAACTCATAGAGATCAAAATAAATTGGTTTCATATCAAAATCATGAAGTTTTTAAAAGTGCATAAAAACATGATCATATAACCAATGAAAAAGACAAATGGGTATTATTTATATGTATTATAGAATAAAATAAATCATTTTTATGTATTTTTTGATACCCCTATAAATTAAATAGATTTAGGTAATCACATAAATGAAATAAAATAAGTTCTTGATAAAAAGAGAGATATTTTGAGACCAAATTCTGCAGTATAACGGCTATGAAATAAGGTTTAATAAAACATTAAAAAGAGATGGTACAAGAGACTCACATCCATAAATGAATCATAATACAGTATACATACGAAATAAAATGTATATAAGAACATGTTATGGAAATTCTAAAGATATACCACATAAAATTGAACATGAAAGGAAAGAGAAGTTGAGAATTCCCAGACCACAAAAAAAATAGAATACATATCATTAAAGAAATGAATTATAAAAAACATTAAATATAATGAGAATACCCTAATTAATGAAATAATTATTCAAAAGGTTGTATATACACCTTATAGTAAAATAAAGGTGCATAATATCAAGATATTCCCCAAACAAAGGAGGTTGAGATGAAGTCCATTACAAAAATCGTATCATTAGATTAAGGATAAATCAATGACATTATTATGTGTGAAAATAAATAAAAAATAATCCCAATATATGTGGACATTAATTTTAAAACAATTAAAGTAAATTCACATATATTCTTTGAAAAACCAAACCAATGACATGGATATTTAACGAAATGAATGGAGATTGAGTTAATATTTCTCAAACCTTGAGTCTGACTTGTCTCATTCATTATTTATCTTCCTGAATAATAAACATAAGTTAATTTATACTTGTTTTATAACCTTTTTAATGTTATTTATTAATATTATATAACTTATTACCATGTTATAACAATTAATTAATGATTTATTTTCATATCGGATGTTCAGTCGATATTCGGTACTTGAGTCAAATATTGACTTATTATGATTACAAATTGTACATATGGTCATAAGTAAATCATCTCCAGAATTATATTCATGATTTAAATAAAATATTAATATAATATATATAATACATAAATACATTTCAATCATAATGGCCATCGTGATAGGTGGTAGGAGAAAATTGAACAATCATCGTTTTGTGAGGCAGTAGTTCATCATACACAGAAATAGTATGTTCTAAATTCATTATATGGAGGTGTGTATAAGTTTAGGTATAAATATTAACATTAAAAAATATTAATATATTTTTAATACTATTGTTTCAATAAAATAATGTAATAAAGAGTGTTAAGGGGTTCGATAAAGAAAATAAGGGAAAGGGTCTTTAGAGAAGATGTTACCTCTTAATCCAGTAACTACATTTTATTTGAGACAAAAAGATTATTTTAGTTTCTTTATTCCCACGATAATATTTCTAGGAGGAAAGGGTGGATTTAGAAAGCTTGTCTGAGAATAATTTTGAGGATCCAAGGGGCTTGATATGTTTTTTAAGTGGGTAGAGGTGGTTCCCTTTTAGAAGAGGGATTAGGGGCACTTTAGAAAATTCTTTAAATATTGTTTTATTATAAATTGATTTTCAAATTATAATAGTTACAATGTGATATATTTATAGGATAACATGAGTATGGGTCTAAATCCTCTAAACCAATAGGATTTATGTAATTTTATATCATAAAAGTAGCCTTATCTTTTAGTTTTAACCCTTAGATAAAAACATTAACTCTTTCCATGTCTTCTTTTATTTTCATAATATATGATTATTATAGTTACTATAAAACTCCAAGGGAACCAAAAGTGAATTATTTGTAACATTATATAAGTAAGTTGGGTTAAGCTTAGATTTTTAGTACTATTATATAATTTAATAAAATAGTTTTAATTAAACTCATTTATGCCAATTTTGATACTATTTATTAATTGATTTTTGTTAAAGTTGAAACAACTTGATTACTTAAAAAAAGGAATTAAATCATCCCTCAAATGTAAATTTCATCCAAAAAAATAATTATTGGAGTCTAAATGTTAAATTTAATTTATTTTAACGTTTATAATATCATTAATTTGAATATTTCATTAATAATTCAGACAATGCATCCTTATTATGTCATGAATAAATTAATTTATTTAATGTATAAAAATTATAAATAAAATACCATGTTGTAGGAAATGTTTTTATATTTTTAATTTATTTTTATAGTAGAATATATCCCCTATATAACTAAAATTAATATTGTTTTAGTAATAAGATAGATTTTTAAGTTTTATTTCCCTTAACTTTAAATTAACTATTATAAATTGTCATTATCTTACCCAAGAAGCTACCAAATGAAAAAGTTAGGCCTAATGATTTTTTTGGTCTCCAATTACTCATACAATCTTATTAGGACAAGTGTTAGGCTAGTTTTATATTATTATAATATTATTTTTACCCTTATTTTTCTAATTTACCCTTTAATCGTGGTAAATAAAAATAATTACGAAAGTTACTATTAAGAATTTCCAAAAATAAAAGGAAAATATTTAGGTAATTTATAAATTATAATTCCAAATATGGAACCCATTTTTTAAAATTCAAAACATATAATTGTTTGAAACTAATTTAAAATTATTTCCCATTGTCAAAAAGAGAAAGAGATTATTTAAAAGCTAAAACATTTCAAAAGATAGAAATATTTTTAAAACATAATTAAATATAAAATTAATTTCAATGTCCTAAATTATAATAAATGATAAATATATATTCTATTTATACACTAAAACCATTAAATAATATTATTTAACCATATAAATTATTTTTATGGAAGAAAGTGTTTTCAATTTAAATTTAGCATATTTTTACTATTCATCGAAACATGATAGTTATCAGAAAAAAATAAAAAATTAATCCAAAGTAAATTTTGATGTCTTGATTCTAAATAATATGTTTATTTTGTAAAATATAACATATAAATGTTTCCAAAACTAAATTTAAAAATGGTTCCCCAGAAAAAGGTAGTTAAATGACCTTTTAAAATATTAAAGTATTTTATGCTTAAAATTGGATTCATTCTCAGTTTAAGCCTCTAAAATTTGTTGGATAAATGTAAAACCATTAAGAAAACATGTGTAATCATATTTTAGTTAGATCTGTTCATTCCCTCTAATACAACGGCTAGGCATTAACTACTATTTAAAATAATTATATTATTATTGTAATGTTTTTTAGTATAACTCATTGTTGTGTGCAGCATAAGATTTTTAAGAAATCAGTTATTGTACATCGAGTACACTATCGGACCAAGCGTCTTATTTAACGTAAAATTAATTTTTTATTTATAAATATTAATAGATATGAAAAAAATATTATTCTATAAATACCTGGGATGTTAAAATCTCCTTGGGAGAAATTGTTCTCGATGTTATTCTTATTTCTTGGGAACTTGTTGTTAGCCCGTGGGGATTGAAAACACTATTTGGGTATTTTTTGGATCAATTAAACACCTAAATTGATGGTTTATCTATGTTGGGTTTTTAAAATATGTTTATAATAGGTTAGAGGGAGTGCTACAGTTTTCAAAGTAAAATATGTTGATAGTATATGGAAAAAAACATTTCATCTTACAATTAATTAAGCAATACTGAAAGTAACTCTCAATAGATTTACTTAAAGAAGTGACCCAAGTTATAGGGAAACATATCTATTGTGGTATATCTAATAGGTTACATGGACCATGTAAAAGTATATATATTGAACATTTATTAAAAACTAAAGTTTATAACAATTTGAGAGAAAATTTATTCCAATGTCAAATTGAATGAATATCTCTAATAAAACATATATAAGGAATATATGGAGATTGAAATAGTTAGAAGGATTCTATATGATTCAGTGATGGATCTATAACATGTTTCATGATATATACTAGATATTAAATTTCCATCACATAAATTATATTAGGAAAACAGTATATATATCTTAGAGAACTATATAGGAAGAATTCATATCAATCTAATGGTACTTGATAATGTACAATGGATGTGTACCTAATACTTGGAGGGTCATGGAAACTAGTTATAAGAAAGAACAAACTAATATTCCCATATATATTATTTATATAATATCATAGTTAGGATAAGTAAATAATCAAGAGAAGCTCATTAAAGCAAATAGTATCAATTTATTCAAATACTAATTTCATTGCGACTTTTGATGAAGCTAAATAAGTGGTATCAATACGCAAATTTTTTTTCCATTTCCTGGATCATGCCTAAAATGGTATTACAATATTATAACCTATGATAATCTTTTAAAAAAGGTAATATCAAAGATCTTAAGATAAAACCTTAGGACTAAAGGGATATTGATGAGAGTCAAAAATTTCTAATTTTTTGTCTACATTTAATTAAGTTTAACCCCATTATTAATTCAAAATTCTAGAAATTGATATGATGTTTTTAAAATTTTGAGATTACATACATCATTGAAAATTTTAATAAATATTTATTTTTAGTTTATTATTTAATTTTTTATATTTCCTAAAATCCATATATTAATTTTTGGATACTTGAAATTTTATTATTTTAAAGCTATCAATCTTGATTAAAAATGGTTTTGATCAATCTTGAATAAACAAGGAAAATCCATTCATTGATTTTTGAAATATGAATTTTTTCTTTTTTGAATATAATTAATAATTTAAATTGTTAAATAGCTAATTTTTTTAACTTTCAATCTTTTATTCATTTTGAAATCCATAAATTGATTCTCTTTTTGAAAAATTGGATGAAATTTTTAAATGGATTCAATTTTCAAATTTAATTATTTTTTACAATTGTTTATGTAATCCAAAATTAATTTAGGAATTAAATTAAAAGTATTGTGCGATAATTTTTACATTGTTTTATTTTTTTTATTTTTTTCAAATTAATTAGAAAAATTTAAAAATGAAAAAAAATGATTTTGTGATTTGTAGAGTCGGGGAAAAGAAGTAGCAAAGGCAAGAAACTGAATAAACAAATTTTAAAGAGACCATTCTAGTTCACTGGGAAATCGAAAAACTCATGAAGTTGTCACGTGATGACTCTAGACTGATCATCCATGAATAAATATTCTTTGTAATGTTCTAAAGCTACCACAAGATCAATTCTCACAGTTGACTATAAATCATAGATCATAGATCATGTCTTCTCCTCATCAGTCACTTGCCCATTTTCATTCGACTGAACCCTCTTCTCCAAGATATCATAGTTTACCCTCATTTACAGTTAACCGTAAGGGGAATCACAATAAAACTCATCAACCCTGGGTTATCACAAATAAAAATTTAATAGATTACATCACCAAAAACTAACACTCAGCTCAATCAAGAAAGTCATCGACATAAGAATCACCACACCTATACAGTCGGTCAACCCTGCAACATAGAAATATCGAGGCCCATTACATGATAATTGAAATTAATGGCTCTATAATCAATAAAATACCACAATGAAGAAGAACCAAAGTCACACCTCCTTATTGAACTGGAATCTTACCATGACTTTTCTAACCAAAGAACATTAACCCAATACAAGGAAACCAAGTCAAGGATAACGATACCAATGATGAGAGATTCTGATCTCTATAGGGAAGACACGAAGTTGTAAAATCCTTGAAATTGAGAATATGAAATAGACCATAGTTTTATGGTGGTTTGGATGGATTTTAAGATCTATAGATATTGAGGAGAAGGGTTGGAACTATGCATAGAAAAGACAGTTTAGATTGGGATTCAATAACACGAGCTATAAAACCTATCACTAATAAATTTAAATTGGGATTTGGTAAAAAATAATGAGGCATGGAGAACTCCAGTGATCTACTACTCATAAAATATGGAGAAACAAAACCAAGATCTACTATTTTTAGGAGAATACAGCCTAAGATCGAATGAATAAACCTGCTCAAGGATTATTCTATAGTTTTTTCTCTCTTTAGGATAAAGATGATGAGAACCTCAAACACTCCAAAATCACTAGCCATAACTATAAATAGGACAACTCACAACATGTTCAAAGAATTTCCCCCAATGAATTTGTCTAATACAACACTTCCAATACACATAGATCAAATGTCCAGACCAATCATTAACCAAACCCTATCATCCCTCTACCATACACCTGAATTGGTTTGCAATAAGGCCCTAAGAGAATCCATGATCTCGGCAGGTAGGTAAAAGTACTTGTGAATTAGGGAAATACCAATTGGGGATGGTTTATCCCATTCAACATTAATTAAATGATAAAAATAGGAAAATAAATAAAATTTCATCTTAACACGTCCATACATTAGATGTCCATCCAAGATAAAAAAACTGTAACTTAATAACAAAACTATAAAATCAGTGAAACAGAAACAAGCACAAAAAACTTACCTCATCCTCAAAACACCCTATCCTTCAAGTAAAAGATACCCTCCTTCAATATCTTTACTTCACCCACCATAAGTAATAGCTACCCTTCATTTTTAAAAACAAGTAAAAGCCAAAGTGTCTGATGCGATAAAAGAAACTAAAATAAAAACTAAACTAAAAACATACTTTTATCCATGTGAATATATAAGTCACCACCCAACTAAATAATCCCAAAGACACATGGTCAATAAATAAATATAAGTTGAAACTATAACTGAAAAATGATAGATATATAGGCATGAGAATAAAAATTCCATGTAGGGATGCCAAAAGAGAAACCATGTCATGTACCTTACCATTAAAGATAAAACCATTTAAATCTAATTTAAAAATATAAATATATAAAAATAGGGTTTCCCTTTTTTTTTCAAAACATGTAACAAGGTGATTATCCTCAAAAACAATGTTATCCTTTTTAATACAAAAATCATGTTCCAAATAAAGAGAGATTGTCTAATATCCCATTTATATGAAGTAATGAGCTAATAAAGTAATAGTATTTTTAAAATAATGACTATAAAGATAAAATCATTAGGTGATACAAAACAGAGAGAAGAAGAACATGATTTTTATTATTTTAACCATGAATAAAGAAATCAAGAAAATGCATTTAAAATATAATAAGATAGAAATATGAGTAAATGGGAAATCCCTGTGAAGATAGGGTTAGTGGGGACATGGATCCTCATACTCTCATTGATTGACCATGGATGTGATGGTTCATTATCCAACTCAATCCAACCCATCCATATCATCATAGTTTAGTTAGTTTTATAGTGTAATCCTACTAAGTAGGGTAGGTCATGCTTAACATACTTGTCCCAGTCTCCTTACCTAGATACCTAGGATCCCCATAAACCATACCCATAACCGAAATTCATAAGGGAAGTGTAGTATCAAAACCAAAAATAACTCACATAATAAAGAAATTAAATCACACAACAATACCTCACCTCTCGACAGTACCATTTTGAAGCTTCTTTTCTTAGAAACATACAAAAAAACCAAACATATCAAACCCAAGTCCTAAAAATATATAAATGTTTGGGATTCCATTGGAGTGCATCTTATTTTTCAAAAATCATTAGAAAGTTTCATATAGGCCTTATTTTTATTTAAATCAACATTTCTCATTTGGAAACCCCCATTTCTTACCATATCTTTTATGTTCCAAAACCATTCCTCACACTTAAATACATATACATCGTGAAATATATATAATCACCCCTTATTCCAATTTACATGTTCCTATCACCATGACTGAATATGTACAACTAGACAATTTATATATGTATCTATATATGTATATATCAATAAATCAAATTCCAATATATCAAGTATTATAAATCACTTAGAGAATCTTGAGTAACCCAAAACATTCCATTGGTCTTTTATAAAAACCAGTCAAAAGACCAAAAAACCTTTTCCATTTCCAATTATCATGGGACAAATCATTTGGAAAACAAATTTAGCATTTATGGCACTTCACATTTTAAACCCCCCCCCATGAAACAAGATTTAAAAAGGTAAACCCATGTTGGAAGTTTAAGTAAAATATAGAAAACTAGTGAGAAACTATTTCCAAGCACCACAAAAACTTTGCATAGCATATACGCTTTAGATAATAATGAAAACACACATCAAGACAATCAATAAATAATATTTTCAAATTAAGGTATTATGTATAAGGTAACATACCTTAAACTAAATAAAAACTCTTAGAGAATGATGTGTGAGACCCAAAACCATCACAAACGAGTCCAAAGAACCCCACATAATGGAAATAAACCATAGCAATAATAAAAAACACAAAAAAAACTTTAAGAAAACTCTAATGTTCAGATGACCTCATACTGTAGTGAGGGAATGTAAATAGAAGAAGTTGAAAGTGGAGGAGGATGATAAATACTGACATAAGATGATCGAATGAATAAACGATATGAGAATTAGCCAAAAATTATGGGAGGAGATGAGGTTGGGGGAAGGGGATGGTAGGTGTTAGGGGAATCCCCCTAGGGATGGGTAATTAATTCAAGAGGGTGATGGGGAGAAGGATATTAGAATTATATTTATTATTGTCATTGTTGTTTTTGTTTTTGTTTTTTTTATTAATATTTATTTATTAAAAACTGGACACGACACATGGTTAGGTTTAACAGTTTGGAAAACTATGAACCAACCATGAAACTGCTACTTTATTTTTGGAAAATAATGTGTGGTAATACATAATGGTTTGGAAAACCATGCGACTATTTTGTGGTTAAACTTTATAAACGTTATAGACACACTTTCACAGTCTGTGCATGGTTTCTACTAACTGTACACTGATAATATAAACTCATATATACAATTTAGATTCAGTTCACTATTCTTTATACTTGTTCTATACTATTTTTTTTTGATTTATGGATGGTTTTTACAGAGATTTGAAGCTGTAATTGAAGGAGGGAAGCTATTATTAAATTTACCAGTTTTAGAAATTTTACATCCTAAAAAGTCTTTTATGGTGTAAATACATTGATATAGACCAATTACAGAGTAATATATAAAACTAGTTTATTCCAAAGAAATCTAGAATAATAAGACTTAAAGTGTAAGATCTTAAATGATGCAGAAAAATAATTAGGGAATGAAGACACCACAATATTCATTCAAGCCACAAATCATGTAAAATATAAAATCACCATAGACTATAAAACTATCTTTTATAGCATAAAACTAGACCTTATGGTGTAAATAATTTGGGTATAGTAAAATTAAAGAAGACTTATGGAATAAAACCCATTTATTTCGTAAGGTGATGTAGCATATTTATGTTTTATTAGCCAAATTCTTTAGGATAAGAGTTTTTTATTCATTCTTCTTAAGGGGTATTTATTTCGAGTTTTTCTTCATTTTCTAATCATTTATCTCATCTTTAGTTTTTTTTAATCTAGCATTTTTTTTGGTTCATTTTACCACCATACTGTTTTCTGTAATTTCAAATAAAGACAAGTTAAGGTTAAGTGAAAACCACACATGGAAGAACCATCAAGTCAGTATGGCCCCTAAGTAGATCCTCCATTATAAGCATGATCCTCTATCAGGGCCAATAAACACGCTCAGCAAATAACAACCAAAATGACTCATCTATCTACACATCACTCCATCACAACACGTCCCATATACTTGATACCAATAGCACGCAGCACCACTGATTCACTATAATAAATGACCATGAACACTAGTGAGGCACCAAAGACCACTTTGAATGCCACTCAGTTGGAAAGACATCTAGGAAGCACAAAAAACAAAGTAGAAAAAATCATGAAACAGGTCCAAAAAACCATAAACCACTAGGATAAGTGAGAAAAACTGATGAGGAGGGTGCAACCAAAATGTAGTGACCTCGAAGGAGGATTATTGGTGGTGAGGGACTCATTGACATAGCTCCTGAATGAGGAACCATGGGACCATCGAGCCACCGCAAACAATTCCACCAAACCAAAGTATTACTGTAATAGATCTACCAACACCGAAGCCTCCAACATAATCCAAAACATTTTGTAATCCATAACACCCAACAAAAATAGGGATGTGTGTGAAGGATCATGATGAATAAAAATGGAAAATAATGAGAATAAGATCCACCCGTGCATAATAAAAGTTTAAAATATGGACAAAATTGGAAGTTGATACCTGCAACGGAACCATCTAAGGAGAGTGAACAACGGAGAACACTTTGTTGATAGAGTTCTAAAATGTGGAACCATATGACTAGTGAACTGATAAGAACCCCATGAAAAATAACACCACCATGTTTTTTGTTCCCTCACAGTCACGGTTCAATTTCCTTATTTATTCTACAAGTTATTGTAATTTGGTCCGATTGATTTCCTTAAATTAATTCTAATTTTACTTTTTTAATATAATTTCTATGAATACTAATTCAATTACATCAATTTATTTCATGATTAATATTTCATTTTCAATGCATAACTAACCCTTTTGGGTTTTGGGGTTGAGAATAGGTATAGCGTGAACAAAATGAATTTTTAAATAAAAAACTTGATATTCTGTTGGATATAGATTTCGGTTGAAAATAAATTATAATCTCATTCCATTGCATGAGCCAAATCATGATTTTGTGAGTTAAGGAACCCAACCTAAGTTGAATTAACCAAATTAGTACCAATAGTTTTATATTTTTTCTTACTTTTTTGTTTCACATAATGCATCTGGGTTGTCAACCACATCAAGACCAAAGTGTGGTTTCCAATCCAGGTAAATCCAATTTTTTAGACCAAATCCAAATTGGTATCTCTTGAAAAAATAAATAGTTTAAGCCAGTAGACCTTACCTTTCTATATTTAGGAATATCCTATGTGTAGGATTCCCAAAATTGAACTTGATTCCCTCTCTTTATCTAGAATTAAATTAGTATGTTTATCTTTAGAAACCTAGCCTCTATGAATTGATTGAGGAATCCACCTACCTGGTCAGTAGCCATAACCAGCCCTTCCCTATGGGTTTGACCCCAGACTTCCATTGTCCTATATTTATATGTAGTAGTTTTGGTTTAGTTTTATAAATTTATAATTTGATCAGACCAATGGGGAATCAATTAAAGTTTATGAACACAAAAATCATTGGTGTTGTTTCTAGGGAATCATTAATTACTTAGGTAGAGTGTCCTTCTATATGAACCTAGGATTTCCTCACACCTTCTTTCCCTTTTCCCTTTTTATTTATTTATTTTTACAACCTTCACACATGGATTAGCTTCTTCATCCTCGCCCATTTAGCTAGTGCATGAACCATACCCCTCAGAATCATTCAAGAAGAATATAAACTAAATAAATACACTCTTTTGACCGTAAAATTGAAATATATATTCATGCATGGTTGCACTCAAACATGTATAATTGAAAAAACCTTGCACCGAATAATATTTGGAATGTGCAATATGTTCCACCGGAACTGTAGGGGTTGAAACCACTACTAAAAGAGTTTGAAATCATGGATTATGGATTTCCATACATTATTGGTCTTACACCCAGCATCATTATCCCTCCTATTTAGGAGCATAAATTTGAAATCAAACCTATCCTCATTTATGTAATCATAAACCTAAGACAATTTAGTGAAATTAATAGTAACGATCCACATGAGAATATATCAAATTTCCTTTATGTCTTCCACACTTTTTGGAATGAAGGATTCTCATCAAATGCTATCAAAATTTGAGTATTTCACTTCTCCTTCCACAACAGAGCTAAGGATTATATTGAAATTCAAGATCCGGAATCTATTACAGCATGGGATGACCCAAAAAATTCTTGATAAGTAATTTCCACCCATATGTATTTAGAAGCTGTGGAATGGCATCCAAAACATCACCCAAGAAGATGGTGAGTTATCCTAGGAATCTTAGGATCACTTCAAAAAATTGTCCTAAAAATAATCATATCATAGACTTGATGTGTGTCTATAGATTCATACATATTACCCAGAATTACAACCTACATAATATAATATGGTATATTATGTTGCTGATGGTGGAATTATGCTCACGATAGCAGAATTTTTGCAATAAATTATGGATGAGACATCACACAACACAAGTCATTAGTAGAGTGATTGGGGACCCCCTCATCAGGTAATTCACTAAGTAGAAGAGAACACCCACCTTTCATCACAATTTGAACCCCTTATCAAAGTGATATAATATTTTTAGATTCCTTCTCCACTACTACCACCTCCTGATCCTTCTATGGATCTTTATGAATGTGAAATGTTTGGATTCCCATATCCATACTAGGACTATAGATAAGGAATAAAAGAAACTCAATGTCATGATTGAAATTAAATAAATTAAAGTCAATAAAAATAAGATTTTCAACAACCGCAATAATACCAGTAGTTTTAATACCAACAAAGACATGTTCAACAATAGAAAAAAAACATAGGTTTATTATAAATAGAGGATTTGGAAAGATTTTCCAAGAAGTTACGGACCATATGGTTACCCACCTCATAATCTAGATCCCAAACCTCATCAATAATTTCCACCTGTAAATCAGCAATAATTTTAGCAAGTTTCATCAAAGAAGCCACAATAATCCCCACCTCAACAATCAAATATCAAAAATATTCTTATCAAATTAATTAAAAGATAAAAACATCATATGACTACTCAAGAGAAAGATATTAAAAACAAAAGGGGTTCTCTCCGCAACCTCGGTCACCTAGTAGGACGGATCTCTTAGACTTTATTGAATCAATTACTATGTACACTTCCCCATAATACTGAGACACACACAATAGAGGAGGATAACTCTATACTTAATTGTAGTATAAAATAGTAGAATTTTCAATAGCCATTCAAAGATGATGAAAATAATATGTATGATCTTAAATCATGTGCAATGATCATCAAAAAAGATAGTGATGAGTGCACCAAATATTGACAAAACTGAAAAAAAAAACTCCCATATAAGAGAATCCTAAAATATTTGATGTCCACATGGAACTGTCATCATATTAACCACCTCTTTCCATTATAGAGATAAAGATATAAGAAAAACTAGAGGGGAAATACAAGAAATTTTTAGATATGTTCAATAAACTACACATCAATATCCCCTTTGCAGAATCCATAGATCAGAAGCGTATTTAAATAATTTTCTTGAATAATTTTCTCTCTAATGAGATAAAAATGGAAGACCTTGGATCCATTTACCTAATTAAATAATTCTCCTCAAGTAAAACCCAATAAAGGTGATTTCATTGTAAGTTATTCCCAATAAATGTGTATTGACTGTTATTAAAAAAACAAATATGAATTAGTCCCAACTCGAACCATTACTGGATGGTGAGTATGTGTTGAATACAGAATTCTCAATATAGTAACTTAAAAGGATCATTTTATACTCCCATTCATGGATCAGAAGCTAGAGATATTATCTAGATATTAATTATATTTTTAGGATGGATATTCCAGATACAATTAGGTCACTATCAACCCAACTAATTTTTCAAAGACCGCATTCATATGTCCTTTCAGAACCTTAACCTATCCAATGATGGAATTTGGAATGTGTAATTAAATGAAAAACTTTCAACAATGTATGACACATATCATTCATGATATGGTAATTTAGTTTCTAGAGATCTTCATGGATGATTTATGCATGTATGGATGATCCTTTAAATCCAACCTATGTAATTTAGAACAGGTTCTTCAACATTCTGCAGAGAAATTCCTAGTACTAAACATGGGTAAATGTCATGTCAAGGTCTAACTAGGAATCATCCACATATATAAAATTTCAAATAATGCAATATAATTCAACCTAGTAAAAAATAAATTCATCAAAGACTTTTGTGAACCTACAATATTTAATGGAATAACAAGATTTTTGGACCACATCGAATTCTGTCACCACTTTATTAAAACAAAATCACAAATAGACCAACAATTAACACATATATATTCTAAGGAAATTCCAAATAATTTTAATGAATAATTTCAGTGGGATTTTATGTATCATCCTTCCCTGGAATCCACTTAGCATTTCCCCAAGACGTTTGGTCATAAGACCTCAAGCGTGCCTCCCCATATGTCAGAGGAAGCTGACTACCAGTACGGGAATGGGGTGTTTCTATGGGGATATTATTCCCTCATGAGTCAAAGTGTAGCATAGTGGTAACTAATATAGATTAACAGTAGAAAAAGATAATAACGTGCAGCAACAGAATGATAAATACTAAACATACAATAATAATTAACAAGCAGGAGATGAATCATAAATAGAAACAAAATGATGATGATGATGATGATGATGATGATGTGACTATAAAAAAATTAGTACATGGGAATAGTTTATATAGGTATATACCACATTCTAACAAAAATACCCAAAAGGAAAAAAGTTTCTAATACTAGAATCGTGAGAATATACTCAATCCTCTTCCCCATAATCCATCCTGGAACTCAGAATCAGGCATCGAAAGCTGGCTTCTTCCCATTATCTATAACCAAAATCATGAATTATTCTTGGGTACTAAGGGTATCCCAAGAATAGTGTCATATATACTCAGTATTCCACCACCAATAGTGTCTAGATTATTCAAGTTAGTGAATATAAAAATGAGCGGTTTTCTAAAAATAATGTAAGGTGATAAATAAATAAAGTAAATCAAATTAGGTTCCACGTGGGACTCCCAATCGATACTACCTTCTTCAGCCTAAACTGATATATTTTAACTAGGATGAACTATACAAGTATGATGTAAAGTAATGATGGAATTTATCATTTAATTATTCAAATTATAAATCATTCCCAAACATGTGATTTGGATTGGCAGGTGCATCCCCCAAATTTAAGTTACACATTATTATTCATTAATTTAAATTCCATATTTATAATTTAAAAAGAGACACCCTAATCACATATAAGGTGATCTGGAAGGAATCGTAAGTATCACTCAAGGGAACTCTAAAATCCCAATATAATAAGATTCCATCGAAAGGAGATAAATAGATGGATTCTCAAGTATCACTCTCAACGTGGCATGAAAAATCCCTCTAAGATCATCAATGTTATATCACATAGGGGACTGAGTATCAATAGTGGCCTAGGGTAATCATTTATCCATGATCTAATCCAAAGTGTCCCCCTATGGAACCAGTATCTCCCACATGGATGTGATGTAAATTCATATTTATATTATCCTTGTATTTCCTAGTATCACTCTTAGCATGTATACTATCCATATACAAGTTCTAATCATAAATCTAGATGACCTTTTCTAACATATCCCTTAAGGATCCACGTATCTCTCTCATCTTGGGTATGAGGTAATGGATTGACTATCACAACTCAATTAATTTGGAAATAAATGGAATTTTTATTTTTTATTTCAACTATCCAATCATTTGGTCTAGTTATTAAATAATGGCATGAAGTTTCAGGGGTCTAACTCATGGCCAACAATTTTCTTGGATTAAATTCATACATCAAAAACATTTATTAAATGATGACACAGCCCTCAAGGAAGCTTTAACAAAATAAGGTAGTGGTAATAATGGATACCAATGAAGGGTACACCCATAGGGGTGTAAAATGTCAAGGAGAATGACCTAGGAGGTGATTCACCTCTATCTAGGATCACATTAAGCATGAGAAAATATTTAAATTAAGTTACTAAGAAATTTAGGGGTGTTTCAAAAAATTATTGGCATGTGGAAAAATGGTGGACAATATAGATGCAACTAAACTTGAGGTAAAGAAGTTAAACCATCTACCATAGGTTTTTATATCTATCCTTGTCCAATTTCATCCCTTGAAATGTTCTATAATATGATATATTGAAAGAATATTCAAATTATATAAAAATGGGGTAAAAATAGATTTATCTTAAATAGAGAAGCACAGGATAAGGGAAACTAAGAAATAATGGAAGAGGATTTTATTTCCTACCAAGAGGTATCCAATTCCCCCGATAGTAAAAAAATATAAGATGGAACAATGGAGATAAAAAAATCCCTACTTGATGAGAGGATGAGATCTTCGGGCAGCTTTTGGAGAAGAAAATGAAGGAGGAAAAAGTCTTAAGGTTATTAAAACACAATAGGTGAAGAAATGAAATTTACACATTAAAATTGGGGTCACCGGGTTTGGCCGCATGGTTGGCCAAATCATGTACCAACCAGGCACGATCCCATTTCCAAGAACACTGCTCGCATATTCTAGGTTCACTGTTTGGATAATCAGGTGAAACCCATGTAATTTGACACTAATAAGGAGGAATGAAACCTTTCATGGGTGTACAACCTAGATATCACTATTTTAGAAAAATTTTGTGGAATCCCCTATGCACTAGGAGACTCGTATATTTGAGTCTCATGGTTAGCACTCACTATGTCACAACCATGTGCATTAGTCTGCCTTCCAAATTCTAGGAGCTTTAGGTTCTGAACAATCCCCAAGATCTCTTCAGACACTCCTTAGACTTTATAGTTAATTATTAGCACAAAAGGAGAGTTTTTAGTATAAAATCAAAATTATTTACATCTCTAAAAATCTATGATGTTACAACAACACCTTCTTAAAACTACTCATCCCTGAGTTTCCCTTATGAAGGAGGTGATGTATCATCTTAGAAAGGTTATATCCACTGAGCATGTACATCAGACTCCCACTCCAAGGTATCATCTCATACCTAGACTTTCTACCATAGCCCCAGGACTAATAGAACTGACATGCCACATAGAGCCTTCATGATCTGATCAACGATACATTTCAGATGCTCCTCGAAAGATTCATCTAACTATAGCTCAATATCCTCAGGGTCAAATGAATGAGATAGGTCAGAATGATACTAGTGAATTTGTAATACATGGAAGATGTTGTGCATGGAATAGTACCTCTGATGTATCTACATCCAATTTTCTACTTGTTCAACTCTCTCCAAGATCTCAAAATTTTTGGTGTAATGGGGAAATAGATTTCCATGTCTTAGAATCTACTTATGACTCGATCTGGGTGAAACTCATAGAAAGACTTGGTGTCCAACCTAGAACTCTAGAGGTTGGTGGTGATGATTTATATAATAATTCTATGAGTACTAAGTTGTATCCAAACATTTTTGAATTAGTTTTATTTTCTCTAAATATCCTGAATGAGACAAATACCCAGTAGTGCTGCCTCGCCTACCTCTAACCAGCATAGACGAGATCCACATAGCCTACCATAAAGGGCCTTGTAGGGATCCATCTAAATCATTTCCTAAAAACTATTATTGTAGTAAAAATCTACTATATGTATATGTTTCTCCCATGAACCTCAAAAGTCAAGTTAGCATGACCATAGAATATCTTCCAACACTTGTATTTTTAGCTTGTATTGTTTGTCATTCTGAGGGTGATACATTGTACTAAAGAGAACCTATGAACTCAGTGCCTTATAGAGCCTCTGCCGGAACATTGATGTAAACCATCTATCTTTTTCTGATACGATGGAACAAGAATCACCATGAATATGCACAATCACATAAATATAGAGCCTCTAAATCTCATCACTGAAAAGGTGTATTGAATTTTTAGAAAATGTGTATCCTTGGTCAACCTGTCACTAATCACCCATATTGTATCATTTCCTCGAGGGGATCTTGTAGATCCAATCATGAAATCCATAGTTATGTCATTCCATTTCCACTTTGGAATGGATAGAGGTTTTAGAATCTCATCATGTCGTTTCTGCTCTACATTCACATACTGACAGGTGGAACACCACATGATGAAACCTGAAATATTCCTCTTCATACCTAGAAACTAATACTATCAGCATACATCTCGTTAAATCATGGTAATCCCATGGTGAACTAACCAAACATGGGTTTGTGATTCTTATATCAACTTTTCTCATAATTCATCAAGCTCTAATATACACCCACAGTAGAGTAGGGTCTCTTTCCTATCAACAACCCAACCTGGTGGATGGTTCTCACTTAATACACTCTCCCATAGGACGAGGCCCTCAGTATCTGATAGAGATCTCATATACACCAATTCTAGAATAGAGGATGTCACTTTTAGATCTAATTAATACACTTACCATGATATTCTTGAACCTTCAAGTGTATCTCAAAAAAAAAGATTCATAAACAACCACTCACCACTGGCCTCCTAAATAGCCTACAACTGAGTCTTCCGGCTTAGGGCATCAGCCACTACATTACCCTTCAAAGGTGTATAAGAAAGCACAATTTCAAATGACTATAAGTACTCAACCCACCTATGATATCCCAAATTCAATTCTTGTTCTGTGGATATGTATTTGATACTTTTTTTATCTATGTAAACAACTAACCACTCACCAAATAGATAATTCCTCCAAAAGTATAGAGCATGAACCACGACTGCTGGCTTGAGATCATGCATAAGGAAATTCCTCTTGTGTGGTCTCAATAGGTGAGACACATAAGCCATGACTTGATCTCCCTACATCATAATTATCCAATCATAATTCTTGAAGCATCATAGTAAATTATATATATTCAACCCAACTCTGGATGAATCAAGATCAACACTGAAGTTAGTCTCCCCTTCAACTCCTAGAAGGATGACTCACAAGATTCTGACCATTCAAATTTAACACCATTTTTTGTAAATCCTATGATAGGTTATTCTAAGTGTGATAAATGATTGATGAATCTCCTAGAATATCCATCCATAACCAAGAAATTTTTTATATCAATAACATTCTTTGGCTAATCCCAAGAAACCATGGTGCTCACCTTCTCTAGGATGACAGATATGCCATCCTTGAGATGATATGACCAAACAAGTGAACCTTATTGATCCAAAAGTGGAATTTGATGAGCCTATAATATATTTTATTCTCTCTCATTATATTCATCATGATCTAAATATGGGTTTCATGGGTGTTCCTAGTGTGATAATACACTAAGATGTCATCAATGAAGACTTCCATAAATGAATCCAAGTAAAGGTAGAAAACCCAATTCATCAGAGCTATATAGACTACTAGAATATTCATAAGTTTAAGTGGAATAACCATATACTCGTAAAAGTTATACCTACTTTGAAAAGTCATATGTGGTATGTATGATGGCCTCACATGCACATAGTGGTAGCTCAACTGGAAATTAATCTTAGAGAAAATATTCACTCCTCAAAGCTGGTTGAAGTGGTTATCTATATGATTTAATGGATATTTATTATTCAGCATAATATGTTTTGACCATATTTAATCCATGTAAAACATGAGGTTATCATTGGACTTCATGGATAAAAGGAAAGTTTAATCCCCCAACGAAGTATTGTATCAGATAAAACCCTTATCCTCAAGATCTTCCAATTGCTTCTTGAGTTTCTATAACTCTATAGGTGTCATACTATAGGGATGAATGGAAATTTGTGCTACTCTTGGGAATAGATCAATGGTGAAAACTGACTCTCTTACATTAGGTAAACTAGATAAATCAATAGGTAAGACTTCCCTAAAATGATCCACAATGGGAGGTAATTCTATAAGTCATATTCCCTTATTGATCATAAAGAGAATAGCCATCTAAGTTTTTACCCTACCCATCCTAGTACACTTGGGTATAGGTCAACTCACTTAGAAATACTATTCTACCTTATTAATATAAGGACTTCCCTTGGGTGAAGTAAATGACACTCATCGGTGATAACAATCGACATGGGCTCGATAAGATATTATCCAGTACATCAAAAGAATAACATTAAACCCATTCATATAGCCGATGAAGAAATTACATAAGAAACATTACCTACCAATCTCAAGGAGACAATCCTTTTACATTCATATTTCCAATAATAAAACCCCTAATGGTGTTTTTAGATTCATAACACTGTTGAAGTACTTTATTTCTTCACACAGACTTTCCATAATTGTGTCAGATATAAAGGATTGTGATTCACTTGTGTCAAATAGGGAAGAAACTAAAGTATATGATACTAGAATAGTGCCTTATATTATAGAATTATTTGTAATTTTATCCTCAATAGTAGGATACACTTCATATATATAGCCTAAACTGAAGCCCTAAGATACAACCTGACTAAATTGGGTAGGTATAATCTACTCGTGTTGAACCTTTGGGGCCTGAATACCTTGGCCATAACTACCTCCTTATCCCGATCGGCTGGTAGTAGACCAAATCCCATCCTAATGTTGATCTACAGATCCTATGACTGAAAGCGGTGTCAACACAGATCCCTTCTCACTGGATATAGGATGAAAAGTTTGGCAAAAGCACTGTAGGTGACCAATCATGCTAAAAGATCGGCACTCGATTTAGTTCCTCACACACTGTGGGATTCATGTGACATGTCCTATCACACTAGTGACATTCCATATAACTATTAGTGCATGTCATCTAGCTAGAACTACTCCCATGTTCCACCTTGAACTGATTCTTCCTACTACTAGATGAACTGTCTCACTACCTAGAAGTTGAACAGCCTTGGCTCACATTTCCACCTTCCTTCGGGTTCCACTCTATAATGAGGGCCCAGTTCACTATTTCTATAATGGTGGTCCGTCAGAAAATATTCACCTACAATTAAAAGGCTCCTGCAATCCATACTTCAAAAAATCTTGTAGTCATCATATCATCATCAATAAGTGTTAGTTAAAAACATTAGATATCAGTGAAACAGGATGAATATTCCGTCACTAAAATAGCACCCTAATAAAGATGAATAAACTGCCATTCATGATATACTTTCCATATATATGTAAAAAATTAGTCATAAAAGGCTATTTGGAAGCTCACACAGACCATTTCTTGATGATGTCTATCCTAGGCAATAACATCCCACCAAATTTTATTAAAATATATTATCATATATGTATCAAGATTAACCCTTCACTCTACAGGTGTATCTAAATGCTTGAAGATCGACAACATAACCACTATCCAAGATTCAACATCTTGAGGTATTAAATACACTGAGAAGGTGGGAGGAGGATGTTTTTGGAATTCCTAGGTTAACTCTTCCATAGTAGGGGTAGGTTAGAGATCACCCTTTATAGACTGCATAAAGTGATATAATTTGTCTTGGAATTGAGAATTGGTTCCTAGTGTAAGATCAACCCGATGTTCCTTATGTGTCACTAGAGGTGGTAATAATGGTGGCTTAGGGACCACCGCCTCCAGATCATGGTTTTCACCACCCTCTTGGAATATGACATGAGTACATCAATGTTTCATAGGTCTATAATTTCTAATTTCATGCCTCAAATCAGATTTACAATAGATAAAAAATAGTATAATAGTAATGGGTAGGTAAAACTCCTTCCTATAATAAGTCAAACCTCTCATTATTCTCCTAAATCTAGGTCTAGGTGATGAGGAAGATCATTAATGACCATAATATACATGGCCTACCACCCATTACTAAGGTTGGGTCAGGGTCAAGGTCTCATAAAACATAGTATAGGTCTCGGTATATGGAGTGTCAATTGCAAGGTATTGAGGAAAACACCCTTTACTGTGAAATTGGAATCTCATTTAGCAATAACCATTTCATTTTAAAACATTAATTTTATTTAAGTTAATTGATAATTATATAGACATATATCTATCAATCCAGAAAATTTCATTACCATTCCTAATCAATAAAGGCCCATACTATTTATAAATTGGAATTGGTACATCAAGTAACTTGAAACTGACCTTTACATCTAGTATAAGGATGTAATAAATCATTTATAGTTACTTTATTGAGTTAAATATCATTCCCAATTTATATAAGTTATTGCTTCATAAATTAAAATTGGAATTCATCAATCAAATCACTAATATGTCAGCCCGAAAAACTGGTGGTTCCTAGATCAAAAGTTGCATAATTGGTAAATTGAGGTATAATTATCAATCAATATAAGAAAACATCATTTATATTTATGCATTAACTTTAATTAATCCAATTATTTAATTCCTTCAATAATTGTTAACACATTTCAATATATAACAATCAAGTCACAAACAAACAAAATTGATACTTACAATGCACATAGAAATATAGATATAGAATGTCATAATGCATGACATTTAAGTCCTATAGTGCCTAATAAGATTCAAGAAAATTATATTCCCTCATTTCATCAGTATTAGGTAAATAAAATCCCTCATAATAATATCTACGCTAATAATGGAACAAAATAAGTGCACCTCCCAATGGAGAAATCAATGAAACTATAATAGTCACACACCAATATCATCAATAACTCATCCCAGTCAATTTCGATTTCCCTTATACATGGCTCAGCTACTCCCAAGAACAGGCTCATTACCAAACTCTGATATATCCTAGTATCCTGTCTAATACTCAAATAGTAAGACAAAATATAAAATCCTTTAATACCACTTTGTAGATTCTCTCACCAAAATCTACTTAGTGGTTCCCTAAGATAGTTGGACTCAAGACCTCAAACATGCCTCCCCATATGTCAGAGACTTCTGACTAAAAAAGAGGGACTAGGCTGTGTCATTGGGGGATACTATTACCTCAAGAGTCAAAGTGTATCATAGCTGCAACAAATATTGATTAATGGAAGAAAAATTAATAAGAACATGCAGCAGTGGAATGATAAATAGTAAACATCCAAGAATAATAAATAATAAAAAAAGTGATTCATAAATAGAAACAAAATTATGGTGATCATAACGTAACTATAAAAAATGATTGTATAGGATATGGGATACAATAATATACCATATATTTAAAAAATTACCAAAAATTCCAAAATATGTTGCTACTATCATCATGAGCATAGGCTCAATCCTCTGCCCCATACTACATCCTAAAACATAGAACTTGGAATTGGAAGTATGCTACTTACCTTTATCTATACATGTAATCATGAAGTCTATTTGGATACCATGGGTGGTCCAATAATGGTTTGATATATACTCAGTATGCCACCACCAATGATTTCAAGATAAATCTAGTTAGTTCATATAAAAATGAGCATTGAACCAATAATTAATGTAATTTGATAAATAAATAAAGCACATCAGACTGCGTTCCACATCAGACACTCGACCGATACTACATGATTTAGCCTAATCCTTATGTCTCGAAACTTGGATGACCTGTAAAACTAAGATGTAAAGTGATAAGGGTAGTGTTCATTTATGTTTCGAATGGGTAGACCATCCCAAATCATGTGATTATGGTTAGTAGATGTGTACCTCAAATTTTAGTTACACATTCTTATTATTTAATTTAAATTCCATCTTTAGAATTTAAGAAGACACCACATAATCCTGTCCAAGTTTATCAAGAAGAAATATCTTGTATCTATCAAGTGAACTGTAAAATCACAATTCTGTAAGATTATTTCCAAGTAAATCTATAGATAGAATCCCAAGTATCACTCTCATTATAGAGTGAAATAACCCCCTAATCTCATCCTGGGTTTCTCACGTAAGGGACTAAGTATCACTCGTGACCTAGTGTAACCATCTCAACATAATCCATTCATTAGTGTCTTTTCTTGGGAACTGGTATCACCCACATTGAGGTGAGGTAAATGCAAAGTGATCTTGTCCTAGGCATACCTAGTATCACTCTTTGTGTACACCATCAATATACAACTTCTAATTATAAAGCTCGACAAGCCCATCCAAGGTATCCAATAAGGATCCAAGTATCACTCTCTACTTCGATATGAGGTAATTTCTTAACTATCATAACTCAATTCATGGTGATTTATTTCAACTACCCAATCATTTGGTCAATCTATTCAATTATTCCCTGAAGTGTTGGGTGCTTAACTCTTGACCTACCATTTTCCATCATTTAATTAAATATTAAAAAACTTTTTATTACATGATGACACACCCCTCAAGGATACTTTAAAAAAATAAGGTAATGGGAAAAATTCTATCAATTAATTTCACACACATATGGGTGGCTCATCTCAAGGAGAACAACCTAAGAGCCGAGTAACAGCTGGTAACGACCCACAATTTTATCAATGGAAATTTCTTCTTATAATTATGGAATAAAACATAGACATTACATAGAGAACCCAATAAAAGAATTATTCTCATAAATTAATAATGATACATTATTCATAAAATAAACCAATAAAAATTCCAAATATTACATCCAGACAACAAGCCGAAAATAAAATATTAATAATTGGAAAATTTGGATCTGCTCAATCCACTAGAATGAATGCACTCAGGAAAAATCTATAGAAATCATAAATAATTTAAATAATATAATATTAATTCTAAAGATTAAATTATATATAACCTTAAGAGAAAATATATTTTAATGAATAATGAATAAAATAAGAGGTATTTATAGAAATTAGGGAAATTATACTGTTGGAATAGTAACATGACCTCTGGAATAGTAATCAGGCCGTTAGGAATAGTAATCTAGCCATTAGAATAGTAACATGACCTATGAAAGTATAAATCAAATTTATGTATATTATAAATGAAAATATTACATACTTATATCATGGTATAAGTAAATAAATGTTTAAAAAATGACAATCTAAGTGTTAAAATATTTGAAAAATGTAAATGTTTATTTACAATTTTATAACTTATATAATGATTTAAAATAAAATATATTTTTATAAAATAGATTAGTCCATTAATATTTTTTTTATTCTAATTATAATATAATTTAATGGTACCTTAATTAATTTTTCAGAGGGTCAACAAATCGATTATAATATTAAAATCGGTATTTTTTGAATAAATGATGATTTCATTTAAAAAATAAATTCATCAAATTTTAAAAATAATTTTCATAAAATAGAGTTAATTTTTAGAATATAAAATTTTAAAAATGATTAGGGTTATTTTTTGGTATTTTTCTAAAAGAGTATATTTTTTGTTAAATAGTGAAATACAGTAATTTTCAGTATTTAACATTATAAAAAATTTTGAGTTGTAAAAGATGTATGTATGATGTAATAATACTTTGGTTAAAACTATCATGATCTATTGACTATCTTTATTCATATTAATCAACACTATTCATAGTCTTGATCTAAAATAATAAACTAATGAATATAATAATAAAAACACCCCTCTCTATCCTCTATAAATACCACCACTCACCATCGCGTATCCCACACCATATATGTAATTTATATTTTGAATATTAAACCCAATTACCTTTTAAATCCTCTTATCCACATCCAATATCTTTTTTTCTCAAAAAAATACCAAACCCAAGTTCCTTAAGGAAGTTCTCAAGGAGACAAAATTCAAGAGGTAAAATCCTCAATCCTTCTATTCTAATTTTGATTTTGTTTCTTTTCCTCTCCTACCCTATCAAATAAAAAGTGGAATAATAACTCAAGTATCATATATATAATATTATTTTATTTTTTAATGGAATATCCATCATCAAATCCCTCTTTTTCTAATTTTATTCTAAAGATGAAAACATCATCTGTGATATGTCGGTTCACTACCTTCATGGATAACGAGTTTCTATTTTCCATTATCGCCTTCAAGGCTGGTCATAAAATCATTATTATGGTTAAAACATATTTTAAAATGTATATTATAACATTTTCATGTTCTAGAAATAACATATAAACATAATATTCAATAAAACATAACTAGTTCATGATGATCGAAAAACCACCGAAAAAATAAACAATTATCATTAAGGTTTTATCAAATGAATCAGCATCTTATCATAAAACAATGATATATAGGGCCATTTAAACTCTTAGATGTTAATTAATACCATATAATTTCACATATAGAGAATTATTCTGATTCTATAATAAATTCCATAATTTTACAAAAGTGAACTGAGCATGAAACCATGAAATGAATGCTCCTTAAACGACAAAATTAAACATGATAATAATTCTAGAAAATAATCATAAATTAACTTAACAAAATTATAATAAATAAAATACATTTATAATAGGTTATGAATTAAATTATTAATGAATCTAATTTGATTTTCCAGTATATTAAGTGCAAGTGAATAATGCCTTCGGACATAAGGTAAGGGATCTCTTTGTACCTCCATTTTTTATTTGGGATTCATTTTTTCTCTCTCTCTTTACCCCAATTTATTTCTTCATTATTATTATATTATTATTATAAATTTTGTTTATTTTTTCCATAAATATGTATCCAGTTCAATTTATCCTTAATTTTATGGTAAATACATGTTTTAAAAGGATCCCTTCTTAATTTCTCTCGATAAGAAACCCAAGTTTAAGGGAACTTCTCCATTTCTTATCCATTTTCAAGTACACTCCAAAAAGTATTTTATACCAAAATAAATTCTAAAATATCCCATTTTACAATTAAAAAATATTTTATTTCATTTATGTCTTAATGAAAACAAATATTCCTTTTTACTATTTAATGCCTCTTCAATATTTTCCCTTAAACCTCACTAAAGTGTCTCATTTCTAATGTTTCTTAAACACACTCTTTCATGTATTTACTTCAATATTACTTCATTATTCATGGTGTATTATTTATTTTTACTTATGAATTTCTAATAATTATTTAAATCTATTATTTCTTATATACCATTGTTATACACACCTTGGTAATGTTTTATAACATTTTTATGATACTCATTTGTTTCCTTTAGTAACCCTTATGTTTATCCCTAATGTTTGGTTCTTCATGGGGAACACATATGTATTAACATATTATGATGGGTGTTCCTAGATAGCATTACAATGCATTGGGTAATGTTTAGTCTCATGATATGTCATTTATAGGATTAGGGATTAAACCTAATCTATTTTGGTACTTTTTCCACCATGTGATATCATCATGGTAGTTATCCTAGACTCATGTTTATGTCATGTTATGTGTTTCTAAACCAATCCAAAAATTTCCATGATCAAATGATTTCATGTTCTGTGTGATATGCCTCTAAATTTTTATTCATGTTCCATTCCTCTTATATTATCATGTTATGCCTTTGACTCATGTGTTCTGCTTCATTTCCATGCTTATCACCTTACTATGATTTTTAGCTCTTCCCTTCTGTATAAGTATTCCCTAGGTTATCCTATGCATATATAGGAGCTCATAGGAAGTTAGGAACTCATTATGTGATATTAATAAAGAGATGTATAAATTCTAGTTCCATGTTTTAAAATTATTTACCTATTTTTCTAAGGACAGTATACTTTACGATACATGGTTTTTATTTCATGGATGAATATTCTTAAAATCATGTAATACCATGTGTAAATGGATAGGGTAATTATAGTTTGTATGAGAGGACAGTCTAGTTATTTTTTGTGATTCAAAATAGAAATATTTTTTAATAACCATAGGGATACTTTTATCGCCATAGATAACCTAAATTAAAACTTAGGGAATCAAAAGATAGAATATAATTTCCATTTTTGATTTTATCATTCTGGGTTCATAGATTCCTTTTTATATTCTCTTTAGTAAAGTATTCAAGCCCTGAAATTTTATTTTTATTCATTTTATTAGTTAATGGATGGAAATAAGAGAACTCTTTCCAACAATCAATAAGATAGGTAATGCGATGATTTACCTAATGAGATTCCAAACGTGATAGGAACTAAATATCATAACTTTAAAAAATTAGTATCTCAACTAGATTAAGTTATTAATAATAACTGGAATCATGGGGAATTACCTCATTCTCCTATGAAAGATCAAGTTGCAGTCGAATCCTTTATGCGAAAAAGGACTCTTATCTTTAGTGCATCTTTCGATCCCCTCATCACAGAATAATGGATTAACTCCATTGAGAAGATATTTTTTGTTCTACAATGCTTAAAAGAAGATAAAGTCATATTGGTGATCTATTATTTTGATGGTGAAGATGATCAGTGGTTGAAAATTATCAAAAATAAAAATTATAATGAGGAAATTGACTCCATGGATTGGGAAGGATTCAAGAAAATATTTTTCATCAAATATTTTCCCTAAAATCTCATTTTTAAGATAGAGAGAGAGTTAATTGGACTAAAGTGAAAGGAATATGAATCTATTCGGGTGTATGAGGACAAATTTACAAGGATTTCATGATAGGCCTTTAGATTTTTCAAGAACATATAAATTAAAGTGTATCACTTATTTAGTGGATTAAAGCTGATTCTATGAAAAGATTTGGTGATTCGAGGCTTTGACTATTATGAGGAGATAGTTCATTGTCCCCTTAAGGTTTAAATGAAGATTAGTTAATCTCATTTGTTTCATCGTCCTAGAGATAAAAATTATAAAATGGAGTTTACTATGGGAGTATCAATAGATAAATCTCAAAGTAAAGAAAACCCAACATCCCACATGTAAAAATTGTGGGAAGAATCATCCTGGGAACTAACTAAAGGGAACCAGGAGATGATTCAAATGATGTAGAGAGGGGAATAAGGCTAATTATTGAAAAAAGGTATTTGAATAATCCCACTAATGCAAAAGAAGAAAGGAAGGTTCATATCAATAGTGAACTTGTAGTGTAGTGTTTCAACTATAAGTAACATGGTAATTATATGAGCCAATTCCAAAAACCAATGGTTGTCAGAGGCAAACAACAACAATAACCTCCAAGGTATAAAGGAAGGTAATATTCTATCACTACTACTAAGGTGGATCCCAGAAATCATGCGGTGATAGGTATGTTATTTATTAATTCAAGAATAGTGAACATACTATTTGATTATGGTTATACTCAATCTTTCATATCATGAAATCTTAGTTAAACTTTTCAAATACCATCTTAAAATATGAATGTTGAGTTATCTATGAGGATATAAAATAGGTAAATTGTTGCATCTAAACTATATAAATCCTCTTTGGTAAATTTTTGTGGATTTAACCTTCAATAAAATATCATCTCACTTCCTTTGGGGGAGTTTGATGCTATATTGGGCATGTATTGGCTATATTTATAAAAAGTTGACATTAACTATCAAGAAAGGGAGTCTCTTTATATCCTAAGGAATCCTCCAATTTTTTACAAGTGTAAGGAGGATAATGAATATTCTTCAGAATCATCATCTCACTTATGGATATTATTTCCTTGTGATAAATCATATCTAGATCAAATGATTAAGATAAAGTAGAGGACCATTCAATAGGACATTCCCATTTTAAGGGACTACACTGATATATTCCCTAGAAAAATTTTGGTTCTTCCTCCGGACCAAGAGGATGAGTTCTCAATTGAAATTATACCAAGATCACTTCCTATATCAAAGACTCCTTACAGAATGGCCACCATTGTTTTGGAAGTACTGAAGTAGTTATAAGAAAATCTTGAAAAGTGTTTTATATTCCTTGGTACTTCACCATGGGGCGTTCCCGTCCTCTTCGTCAAAAATATGTATGGATTAATGCTCCTATACATTGATTATCCTGATATTAAAATAATCATGATAAATAACAAGTATCCCCTACCATGGATAGATGACTTGTTCAATCAACTACATAGGGCCAAGTATTTCATCAAGTTGGGCCTTCATTCGGGATATCACCAATTAATGTTAAAAAAGGAATATATTCCCAAGACTGCCTTTCAAACAAGGTATGGACACTATGAGTTCACAGTGAATCCCTTCAGACTTGCTAATTCTCTAGTAATATTCAGTAACTTAATGAATATAGTATTTAGAGATTACCTCTATAAATTTGTGTTAGTCTTTATAGATGATATTCTTATATACTCCAAGATCAAGGAGGATCATGAGGAGCACTGGAATACTATTCTAAAGACTTTGTGAAGGGATAAACTATATACAAAATATAGTAAATGTGAGTTCTGTATGTAATAATTATCTCTCTTGGGGCATGTTATCACCAATAACGGGATATTTGTGGAGGCTACTAAGACAAAGTCAATTGAAGAGTGTCCCAGTCCAATATTTGTAATGGAGATCTGTAGTTTCCTAGGTCAATATGGGTATTACTGATGATTTTTGAGGAACTTATCAAGGATTTAAAACCCACTAACAAATATTAATCATAAGGGAGTAAAGTTTTTCTAGACCAGTTAATGTGAAGACCACTTTAAAGAGTTGAAAAGAGGCTTATCACTAAACCAGTGCTTACAATACCCATAAGTTGAGAACTATTTATAATATACTGTGATGATTCAAATAATGACTTAGGTTGTGAATAAATGAAAAATGATAAATTAATAGTATATGCCTAAATTATTATGAAATTTCATGAGCAAAAATATCCCATTCATGATTTGGAGTTTGTTTTTGTGACCTTTGTATTGAAAATATGGAGGTATTATCTCTCTGGAGAGAAGTGTGAGATATATACTGATCACAAGATCCTGAAATATATATTAACATAGATGGATCTTAATATTTTCCATCAGATATGTTTATATCTCATCAGAGTCTATGAACCCTCAATCCACTACCATACCGATAAAGTGATTAAAGTGGTAGATCTCTAAGTAGAATGGATTTTGTAAATTAATCAATGATTACAATTGAAAGGGATCCAATCTTCTTATACTTGAAAATGATAGAAATTAGAATCCTATAGGAAGGTACATATTCATTAATTTCTCAAATTATTGTTCAACTATCACTTTTAGAGAATATAAAGGATTATCAAAGATATGATGTGGAAATATAGAAGAAGGTGGAAGCTATCAAATATAGGAAATCGTTGATGTTTTGAATTGAAGAGGAAGGAGTTGTATTATTTGAGTCATAACTATGTGTACCATCAAATCCTAAGATAAAGAAGGATATTTTGAATGATTCACATAGCTTGATAGTCTCCATCCTCCTAGGGAGCACAATGATGTATTGAGATCTCTGAGATCACTATTGGTGGGATAATATGAAGAAGGAGATCATTAAATGTGAATCAAAGTGTCTGGTACGTCAACAAGTGAAGGATAAGAGGAAAAAGTCTAAGAGAATGATGCAAACATTACCCATACCTTCATGAAAATGGGAAAATATCACCAAGGAATCTTTCACTAGACTTCCGAAGACATCCAGAGGAAATAATCCTATATGGGTTTTTTTGGATCATCTTAAAAAGATAGGTCGCTTTATTGAAATTACATAGGACTTCTCACTTGAATAACTTGCATTAATATAAATCAAATAAGTGGTGAGGTTTTATGGAGTACAATTATCTATTATATCCAATTTTGATCTGATATTTACCTCCAAGTTCTGTAAAAGTCTCCAACATGATCAAAATAATGAGTTGAACTTTAGTATGGATCATCACCCCCAAACTGATGGCCAATATGAGTAGACTATTCATACACTGTATGAAATGTTTATATCATTCTCAGTGAAATTCAAAGGATTATGGGATTAACATCTTAAATTGGTCAAGTTCTCTTATAACGATAGTGTCCAACCAATCATCCAAATGGCCTTATATGAATCCCTTTATGGGAAGAGATGTATTACACCTGCATGCTGGGATGAAGCTATAGAACATAATCTATTAAGACCTAAAATGGTTGTTGAAATCACAAAAAATGTGGAGACCATCCAAAAACATATCCAAGATTTCTAAAGTCGACAGAAGAGCTATGCATATAATCATTGACAGGACATTGAATTTGAGGTTGGTGAAAAGGTATTACAATGCATATCTCTGGGGAATAAGGTCATGATATTTGGTAATAAAGAAATCTTATTCCAAGGTACATTTTCCCCTTTGAGTTTATTGATTGTATCAAAGCTATGGCATGTCGACTAGCACTTGAAAAAACTATGTCTCAATTACATGATTTATTTCACATATCCCTCGTAAGAATTTATGTACAAGATCCCTCACATGTTCTAAAATTTGGGGTGGTGTAGATGGAAGATTCTCTCTCTCATGAGGAGAGGCCTATGGAGATTTTAGACCATAGAGATAAGGTTTTACGTAACAATACCTCTCATCTAGTCAATGTACTATGGAGAAACCATAAGTATGAAGAGATGACATGGGAACCAGAGGAAGTGATAAAGGATAAGTACCCTCACATGTTTTCACCTTAGTATGTAAAATGAAATTTTGAGGGTGATATTTCATATGGGGGTAGAGAATGTAAAGAACTAGAATTTGATAAATGGAATTTCCTTCTTATAATTATGTCATAAAACAAATACATCACATAGGGAACCCAATAAAAAGATTATTCTCATAAATTAGGAATGATACATTATTCAGAAAATAAACCACTAAAAATTCCAAATATTACTTATGGACAATAAGTAGAAAATCATATAATAATGATGGGAAAATTTGTTCTGGCTTGATCCACTAGAATGAACGCACTCATGAAAAAAGCTATTGAAATAAAACATAATATTAATAATATAATATTAATTTTAAATATTAAATTATAAATAACCTTAAGATAAAATATAAGTGAACAAATAATTAATAAAATAATAGGTATTTAAATAAATTAGGGAACCTATAACCTTGTAATAGTAACCAAACTATTGGAATAGTAATCTGACCATTAAGAATAGTACTCTAGATATTATAATAGTAACCTTACCTATGAAAGTGTAAATAAAATTTAGGTATCTTATAAATGAAAATATGATATATATTTATATCTTGGTATAAGTAAATAAATGTTTCAAAATTTATAAACTAAGTGTGGGTATTTTTTAAAACATAAATGTTTATTTACAATTTTATAATTATTATAATGATTTAAAAAAAAAATTATTTCATAAAATGGATTCATAAATTAAAATTTTGTTTTATTATAATTATAATATAATTTTATAAGAAATTAATTATTTTTTGAAAGGGTAAAAAAATTGATTATAATTAAAAAATAAGTATTTTTTAATAAATGGTGATTTTATTTAAATATACATGTCAAAAATTGGTTAGGGTGATTTTTTTTCTAAAATAGGTGAGTTATTTGGGAATAGTTAAATATGGTAATTTTTTGTACATAACATTATATGTCTTTTTGAGTTAGGGATGATGTAATTATGATGTAATAACCCATTAGTTATAAATATCTTGAACCATTTATTTTATTTAGTCATAGAAATTATCATTATTGATAGTCTTGATCCAAAATAATAAACTAATGAATATAATAATAAAAAACACCCAACTCCTCCCCCTATAAATACCAACCCCCACAACCCATTTTCCTCACACATTCTAAGCCTTTTATATTATCAATATTATTCCAAATTCCCTTACCAATCCTCTTCCCCATTTATAAGATATATTGGTCTCAAAAAGAGACCAAACCTAATTTCTTTAAGGAGGTTATCAAGAAGAAAACATTCTAGAGGTAAAATCCCCAATCCTTCGCTTCTAATTTATTTTCTTTTATTATACAATCCTCACTTACCCTATTAAAAGTGGTATGATAACTTCAATATCATATATATAATATAATTGTATTTTATTTTAATGGAATATCCATCATAAAATCTCTTCTCTTCTCCTTTTATTCAAAAAATGAAAACATCATTCGTGATATGTCGGTTCACCGCCTTTATGGATAGAAAGTTTTCATTTTCAATTACCTCCATAAAGTCTTTTCATAACACTATTATTATGTTTAAAACATATTTTAATATTTATATTATAACTTTTTTCATGTTTTGGAACTAATATATAAACAAAATATTCAATAAAAAAACTAATTCGTGATGATCGAAAAACCGACAAAAATAAATTAAATAATTATAATTAATGGTTTATAAAATGAATAATCCTTATATAGGAAAAAAATGATATATAGAAGTATTTAAAATCATTTAAGTTAATTAATACCATTTACATTCAATTATGAAGAATTATTCCCATTCGATAATAACTTCAATAATTATACATAAGTAAACTGACCATGAAACCAAGAAATGAACACTTAAACATTATAACTCATAAAAATGGTCATAAAGGAACTTAATAAAATTATAATAAATCAAATACATATTGAAAAGGTTATTTATTAAATTATTAATAAATATAATTTTATTGTTCCTGAAATTAGGTGCAAGTTCATAATGCATTCGGACATAAGTTAAGGGATCTCTCTAAACCTACATTTTTTCCATTAGGTTGATTTTTCTCTCTTTACCCCAATGTATTTATTCATTATTGTTATTTACTTATTATAAATTATATTTTTGTTTTCTGGACATATTTATCTAGTTGAATTCATCCTTCTTTTTAGTGGAAATATATGTTTTAAAAGGTTTCATTCTTAATTCCTCTCGATAAGCAAGACCAATTAAATAGAACTTCTTTGTTTCTTACCCATTTTCATATAAACTCCATAAACTATTTTAAGACACAAATATTTTTTAAAAACCCATCATTTTACCATGAAAAACTATTTTATTTCTATTCTAGTTTTATAAAAAATCAGTTATTCATTTTTCCTCTATAAATACTCTTAAATATTTTTCCTTAAACCATACTAAAGTGGATCATTTCTAAATTTTTATAAACACCATTTTTCATGTATTCACTTTAGTGGTAATTCATTATTCATGAAATATTATTATTATTTTTTTATTAACGCCCATGAGTGATTTAAATCCCTTTTTCATGGCTATAATTGTTATATGCCCATTGGTTATGCTTTATGACATGATTACAATACCCATTTCATTCCATGGGTAACCCCTACATTTATCCCTTATGTTTAATTCATTATGTGGAACAGATATTTATAAACATGTTATAATGGGTGCACTGAGATATCCCTTAAATCCATTTGGTAATATTTAGTCTTATGAGACGTCATGTATGGGATTAGAGAGTAAATGTAATCTATTATGGGAATTTTTCCAACATGTGATATCATCTTGTAAATTAGCCTTGACTTGGGGTTTATGTCATGTTATGTGTTGCTTTCACATTAAAATATTGACTTGATCATATGATAACATGTTTTGTATGATATGGCTCTAAATTTTTATTCATGTTTCTTGCCTTTTATATTATCATGTTACACATTTGACTCATGTGATATTATTCTTTTACATGTATATCCATTTACTAGGCTTTTAGCTCATCCCTTTTGTCTATGTATTCATCAGGTTATCTTATAAAGATGTAGAAGCTAAAAGGACATTATGATCTCATTATGGATGATTAATAAAGATGTGTTTTAATTATAGTTCAATTTTTTAATTTTATGTTCCCATTTTTTTCAAAGACACAAGATGTTACAATGCTTGTATTGTATTTCATGGATGAATATGCATAAAATACTGTAATAACATGTGAAAAAGAAAATGGTAATTATATCTCTGGCTAGGATCACATTAAGCATGAGAAACTATTAAAATTAATTTACAATGAATTTTAGAAGTGTCACCAGAATGGTCTGGCACACGGCACAATAGAGCATAATGTAATTTTAGATAAACTGGTAGGAAAGAATCTAGAAAACCTACCTTAGGTTTTTATCACTCTCCTCATCCAACGTCGGCCCCTGAATCAACCTAGAATGTGATATATTATAAGAATTGTCAAATTCCCTAAAAATGGGGGAAATATATCACTTATAAAAAGTGAAATATAGTAGAAGAGAAACTAATAAAGGAATTAAGGGGATTGTATAGATTACCTATACGGATCTAATTCAATCAATAGTGAAGGAATCAGAGATCAAAATATGGAGATATTAAAATATCTACTTGAAGAGAGGAGGAGATCTTTGGGAGAATACTAGAGAATAAAATGACGTAGGAAAAGGGATTAAGGGTATTAAAACACAAGATGGGGAAAATGTAATTTTCCATTTAAAATTGGGGTCACATGGTTTGGTTGCACGGTTGGAAAAACCACGTGCCAATCGTGTGATATCCCCTTTTCAAGAACACCTTTCACATGTGCTAGGCATGTGGTTTGGATAACCATGAAAAGCCCATGCAATTAGCCACTACCAAGGAGTTCTAAAATTCCACATGGGAGTGCATCCTGGATCACATAGATTCATAAAAATCTTGTAGTCTCCCCTATGCACTGGGTGAATTAGATGGTTGATTTGCACGATTAGCACAAATTGTGCGCTAATCATGTGGCTCAGTCTGCCTTTCAAATTCTTGTATATTTGGTTTTTGAATGATCCATGGGCTATCCTAGACCACTCCTTAGACTTTATATTTCATTACTAGCATAAAAAATAGGTTTTTAATATTAAATTAAAAGTATGTACCTATATAAAAATCAAGGTTGTTACACTTTAATACTCTAAATAATATCCTGGTGGCTGCTCCTTTCATTTTCTCACCCGACTAGGATAAGGACTTGAAATTGATGTGTAATTCTAGTGACTTTTCTATGGGAATAGTTTTTAGAATGTGGGTTGGATGAACCTTTAATCCCATTTACTATTCCATCCACACGCTTAATGTAGATAAAATTAACTATACGCCCATAGAGAAATAGATTCTGGAAGTAGTCTTCACATTTTAAAATTTTAGTTAATATCTTGTACTTTCCAAAGTCATTATTTATTCTGATTATGTAGCACTAAATTACCTTATGAATAAAAATTATGTCAAACTATGATGGATATGGTGGATCCTACTACAAAATGAATTTTAAAGTATCAATAAAGACATAAAAGGAACTGAAAATGGTGTTGTTGACCATCACTCTAGACTTCCACTTCCCAAGTTCAAGGATAATGGAGAACTGGACATTGAAGATGATTTATCTGATGAAACACTTTTCAATGTGGCTACACAAGAATGATCATGTTTTATTAATATTGAAAATTATATTTCCATAATATCCATATGCCCACACTTATTTAATCAATAGAAGAATATGTTTTTTTTGTTGCTTCACGATATTACAGGGATGAGCCACTATTATTAAAATTTTGTCTTGATATATTTATGCAACTCTATATCCCAAAGGAAGAAATTAAAAGCATGTTATAATATTTTCATACGTCGCTGACTGGAGGACGTCATGGGATTGAACACACTATGGATAAAATCATGCAAAGTGGACTCTTTTGTCCTACACTTCATCGGTATGTAAGGAGTTTTATGCAATTTTGTGATCAGTGCTAGTAGGAAGGTGCTATTGGGAAACATCACAAAATTCCTCAGAACCTTATTATAGAAGTTAATATCTTTGATTTGTGGGGAATATATTTTATGGGATTTTTCAAATTCTCATTGTAAGTTTTACATCCTGATCAGTGTGTGTTATTTCTCAAAGTGGGAAGAAGCCGAATCCACCACTCTCGACATAGCCATGGTGGTCGTGCAATTTTTAAAAAAGACTATATTTACCAGACTTGGATTTTCCTAATTACTCATTAGAGATCGTTTAATTAATTTCAAAAATATTTACATAAAATGAATTCTTGGAAAATATAGGATTCGATATAAAACTCTCAACCCTACCACTCACAAACCAACAGGCATGTAGATCCATCAAACCTCATTTTTTATTTTATGGCTTCATTTCAGTTTAAATAATTATTGTTGGTTTCTTGCTGGAGTTTTAGGTTATTCTGATTTAAATTTTGAGTGTTGGGTTTTTTCCTTATGTTTTTTAGTTGAGGTTCATGGTTAAGGGGTAACTGTGTAGCCTCTTGATGTTGTTTCTCCTTTCCGTTAATTTTGAACTTGTACAGTTTTAGTTTCACAACTTCACATGGTTTGATCCAAACCATGTGGATCCAAATAGAAATTGTATGGGTATTTGGGTGTCTCTTGTCAAGGGTGAACGACCTCAGCATGGTTAGCCAAACCGTACAGAATGCATGCATATAGTTCTTTAATTTTTTACAAAACCATGTCGCATGGTTAGAACATGGTTTCCTAAACCATACAGTTAAGTCGTAGAGGTTCCCAGTGTGTCCAGTAAGGGGCGTCTGGTTAGATAATGGTTTGGGAAACCCTAATGCCTAACTATGAATAGTTCCTAGGTGTGTTAAAAATTTGAATTTACTTTTCTACCCTCTAGGGGTTTTATCCATAAACGCCCTCTCTTACCCTCTCTTGGATCGAATGACACTAGGGATCCTCCGTCCTCCCTTACCACACCTCTCCTCCTCTTCCTAGGGTGTAATCAAGAGGTTTCTTTAAGGTTTTGGGGTGATTTCTCAATATAATATACTTCTCTCTTCTTCCTATTCCTATTTCTTTCTCTTCATCATTATTCCATTTTCTTATTGGTTCTTCATCTCCCTTGGTTCCATTGTTCTAGGGTTCTTGTTCCATTGGGTTTATTTATGTGGGTTTTTTCTTATTAAGGTTTCTTGTGGGTGTTCTTGCTCCTTCATACCCCTATGGTGTTGTTTCAAGTTTCTGTAATTGAAGTGATTGTAGTTTGAAGTATTATTACCTTTTCATTTGGCTTTTAAATTTATTAATAATTTATTTATTCTACTTTTCACCTTCCTTGGATATGAATTAGTGATTTATGATTTTTATAATAAATTTTTAATACGAAATGAGGTGATTTCCTCTTGTTTTTATATATAATAAATGGTTTAGTTGTATTTTTCAATGCAATTGTATGATGAAATTCCTGGTTGGATCTTGTAAACATGTTTTGGATTCTAAATGGTAGATTGGATCTCTAAATGAGTTTTCAAGTGGATTTCCAGTTTGAAATTTGCGTGTGTTTGGTTCATTAAGAAATTTTTTAACATTTGAAGGTCATGTGAGGCTTTTATAGAAATTTTGAGATTGTTTCTTTCGAAAACAATCCTTGGAATGAGTTTTCTTCCTTATATTTTGACAGGAGTAGGTAGTGTCCTCAGTTTGAGACTTCCCTCGTGCATTAATGGTTTGAAGGTAAGGGATCACAACTTAGGGTGGTTGAGGTGTTGCCGGTTTGTGTGAATCATATGATGGATTTTATGTATGGTTTATTTCTTGGCTTCATTTGGAAAACCTCATTGTGAACAAGACATGGAAAGCTATCATAGCTATAAATATTTCAATGAATGCTTGTTTCACTAGTTTAGATTACCCACTGCCTAGTGGACCTTAGTATGGACCTTTCTCTACTTTGGGATTGTGCACCTCGGTTAGCCCAGGTAGGGTAAGACCGATCATGTGGGAAGATTAATGGAATTAGGTTTGGCATGCCTATGGGATGAATTAGGTTTTAGTGTGTTCTGGTTTTCCTCTGAGTTTCTAGGTATTCCCATGTTTTCTTTTGACACCTGATTATCTGTGGCAGATAGTCTGGGTGTTTTTTAGGTATTGTCACCTAAGTATAATTATCCATTTCCCTCATCGTGTAATCAGGGTTTCACCTTCCATGTGTATTTCTCCTTTTGATAAAAAGAAGAATATTTGGTTTCTCACAAAAAAGGTTTTTGTATAAAATGTTTTAAATGAATGTTTTACAACCCCTATCCCCTTTTATGACCAATGAATATCTTTTATCTTGGATTCTTTAGCCCTTTACCCTAAAATCTATATCATTCCCTTTCAAAAAAACATATTTTAATTTATACGGGCAATATATTATGATTTTATTTCATCAAAATGGAATGTGTGGAAAAAACTATGTTTATATATATTTATATATATATTATTTAAGACTTCAAATTGATGGATATTTTATTTAAAGTAAATATATATTCTAATAGATCGTTCGGGCATGCCTATTGAGTTTTAATACTCATTCCTATACTTCTTTCTTGTTTTTAGCTTTTGTTGCATGTTCTAGCTTGGTTTCATCCACCATGGGTGATGTTGGGTCTTTGACCAAAGAGTGTCCCTTAGGGTCACATTGAGGTTTAATGGTCATCATGTATGGGTTGGGTTTTATGGTCGAATATTTTGTATTTTATGTTTATGTGTAGATGTTGTTTAGATGTTCCTTTTATTTATTTTTGGGTTTCACTGTATACTTCTACTATTATGTTTATTTGTACTAGGTGATATCATTCCCATTGGTTATTGCTAATGCCCTTATCATTTTTCATTATCCCAAGAAGATCAGGAATGCCTATCAGGTCTTGTCGCAGGTTGACCTGGGTGACTGGTTTGGGGTTGAATCAGTTTGGTTCATGACAAATTGGTATCAGATACAAGTTCTTTACAGGACCTAACTTTAATAGAACCCTTTTTTATTTGGGTTTTAAAGATAGATGGAGTTGGACTATCAAAACTTTGGGTATAGGTATAGAGAAGTGTCTGTATAACACTTTTTATGTAAAACCATGGTTTACCATGGTAAGTTGGGTTTTCTTGGATTATTTGGATCGTGTGGGATATTTGGTGTTTCGGAAAATGGACTGAGAGTTGGGAAAGTGGTTTTGGTGAGATTGTAGGGCCTGAAAAGCCATGTGAATCTTGTACATGGTTCTGAATGACTCTCCATGATGGTGTTGTTATTGGCATATGGCTGCAAACCATACGGACGAGTGACCCATTGATGTTATCTTTCCCTTTCGTGATATTTTTTTGAGTCCTCTAGATTTTTAGAATCATTTTGAAAAACCGTGTTTGAATTTTGAAAACATTATATTAAGTAGTGGTGTTTTGGTTTTTTTAATGATAGTAAATGAGTTTTTATATTTGTTTCAAATAAATTCATAGAAAATTGATTTGTAATAAGATGAATTTGGAGTAAAATGGGGATTGATTTATCAAAATTGTATTTTTATAATCAAAATCTGGCTTTTATTGAAATTGGTTTCTTTGGAAATAGAAATTATTTTTGAAATGGAACAATTTTAGGAAAAATTATTATGTTAGTTTTGAAAATCTTTGTTAAATATGACTGGGAAGTAGATTGAGATTTTGAACATTGGGTAGAACATTTTACTTCCAAAATGGAAACGTATCTGTCTGAATATTGTTATTCATATGAACACTCACATGTATGGATGCGTGTGAGGAAGTGGATGATTAGTGGAATGAGTTGATGGGTTCTTGGGATGGAATTATAATGTACATGTATGATGCTCCATGGAATGTAACACCCCATGGTTTTGAAAATAAATATTGAATGAAATTTTATAATCTATCCATTAAACACAACTTTGCCTCTACTATGTTTTAAATTTCTAAAAATTTCCATCTAGAATTGTGATCAGTAAGTCATTTGGAGTCTGATAGAACAAACTTGATTTTTGGTGAATAGTAACATACCTTTATGAATAGTAATATGAATATTGATATGAATAGAAATATGACCTTTATGAATAGTAAATAATGATATTATTTTATTTTCTTAAGATAATAATATAATGAGATCTTAACTAATTTTTCAATGTGATATAAAACTAATTATACCTTTAAAATTTTTATTTTTCAGATTAACTATGATTTTATTAAAAAATTAAATTAATAATATTTAGAAAATTATTTTTGAAAAATGGAGTTTATTTTTGAATTCTAAACATCGAAAAATGGTAGGGGGGATTTTTGGTATTTTTCTAAAATTCTTGAGTTTTTGATGAATAGTGAAATATGGTAAAATACCGTATATAAATATTATCAATTAAAAACACTATTTATGACATAATAAGTGATGTAAGGCCACTTGGTTCAAACTCACATGCACGTATTACTGTTAGTGGTCACATGAAACAACACTATTGGTTTCTTGAGGGAAAGAATAAAATAATTAATTAAATATTCCAAATTAACTCCTCTCGTTCACTATAAAAAACCCCCACCACTCCCTCTTCTCTTCACTCCTCTAAGCCTTGAAACTCCTAAAATTTCTTCCCAAATACCTTTCCCTAGTCACTCCCCATGACCAGTATGTTCTTTTTCTTAACAAAAGGCCAAAATCCCCTCCCTTAAGGAGGTTCTCAAGGAAGTTATTTCAAGAGGTAAAGTACCTTTATTTTTCATTTATTTTCATTTTAATTTATATTATTTTTTTATCTTGTCCTCACCTCCTATTTACAAATTATCATGATAACTCAATTACCATCTATAAATTGTAATTATATAATGTTAATGGAAGAACCATCATCAATATTCTTACTCCCTCCCTTTTATTTTTATAAACGAAATCAACGTTCAGGAGGTTCCAATTTATAACCTCTGTGGACGACGATGTTTTGTTCTTCAATATCTCCTTAATTACTGGTCATGAAACCATTTTATGGTTTAACCAGACAAATATATGTATTATAACCTTATTAATATTCAGGAACCAGTTTATTTACATATAATTAATTTATATGAAAAAACTAGTTCATAATAATCCAAAGACCGCCAAATAATTGAAGTGGTTGTCATCTAATGATTCATTCTCATTCCATGTAAAAAAATGATATAAATTAACATTATCAATTATTTATGTTCATAAATAATATTTAATTTCAATTATGGAGATTTACAACCATTCCAAATGAACTCCATTACTTAAAAACAAGTCAACTGGTAATGAAAATCAAGAAAACAAACACTCAAGAACGATGGAATTCGATATTATAACTTTTCAAAAACGAAATAAATGAACTAAAAAGAATTATGATAAACTAAATACATGTCTAATAGGTTCTTAATTAAGTTATTACTAAGTATAATTTTATATTACAGGACCATAATTTCAAGAGGGGAACAAACTTAGATTTAAGGTAATTGGTTTCCACCCGAACTTCCATTTTCATTCAGGTTACTTTCATTGTCTAATTACCTCAATGAAATAATTATGTATTATTAAATACTCCTCATAAATTCTGTGTGATTATTTTATATATGTACACCGACCATAATCCTTCCCTATTTTATGGATATATACATGTTTTAAAAGAAACTTTCAAAACTGTTTCCAAAATACAAGCCCGGTTCAAGGGAATTTCTCAAATTCTTATCTATTTTCAAGGGAACTCTATAATATGTTTTTATAAACCATTAACTATCTAAAATCACTCTTATAAAAATACTATCTTACTTCACTTCTGGTTTTATAAAAATATTTTTCCAAAATAACTCTTCTTTTCAAAATAAAGAGTATTTATCTCAAAAATTGCTTAATGATTTTATAAGAGTATTTTCGCCAGATTCCACAATATTGTTGATTATTATGTATTATTGGGTTTAATAATTTAAGATTTCATATAAAATATTTTAATTAATGTTTTATGACTAATTTTATTATGCATGAGCTATCCTAAAACCATTATCCATATTACTCGGAATGGTTTGTGTTATAGGTTCAATGATTGGGGAAAGTTAGTTACATTTCATATGATAGTTTAAATATGACTGTATATGTTGTTTATGTATTTACCCTCTCATATGAGAAATTAATCGGACTTATTATGTGATAGGTGGGGCCCAAAATATCCCCACAATGCATTGGTAGGTCTCATGAGACAAATAGATGTGGAATTGGCTGAGGCCTTTCCTAATGTGATATATGGATTTTGGCCGAGGCCTAAATAATTTGTAGGCATCTTGGTCGATGCCTTGACAAAAAAAATTATAATTTCTGGAAAATTAACTTCCCTCATTATTAATCTAGTAATTGAAAGTTCATTTGGGTATTCTACTAGTATAATACCCAGGATTATTTTTTATTATGGCATTATTTACTCAACTCATATTCCTCCCATAATATGATCATGTTAATTATTAAAGGCAAGTTTTTTCAATTATTCACCCTGTATTATGTTTATTCTATCTTCCATTGTATTTCTTACCCTTACTGAGCATTTTATATCACCCCTTTCTTATGTTTCATTTTCTCAGTATATGAAGAAGTAAATTATGAATGACTTGCAAGAATAATCTATGAGGCTTGAATATTTATAATTGAATAAATTAGAATTGTATTTCCTTTCATGATGTAAATATGAACTTATTTATGTATCTTATTTCCAAAATCTACTAAACAACATGGTCCTTATGGATACATATTCCTTTTTTATATTCCAATTTAATAAAATAAGGCACCAGCTTCGGGCGACTAGGGTTGGGTCCTTACATGGAATATCATTGGTGAGTGTGAAACTTATAAAGTTTTCTTTCTTTTCAAAAGTGTTTTTATGAAGAAAAATGTGATGTTTTGAGAATCAATGGTTTTTTATTATGCTTTCTTCTGATTTTTGAATGTTGTCTAATGGGTTTTTTTGATTTTGGGTTCTTGTTGGTGAATTGGTTTTAAGTGAGTTCTTGGTTTTCTTGTTATTTAGTGTATTCCCCCACCAATGATTTGATGGATAATTAAGGTGAAGCTATAGGTGTTTAACTATTAGCGAACCCTCCAGTTGATCAACCCATGGACTTCCTTCTTGAGTTTCGGAAGTTTAACCCTAGTTATTTTAGGTTCAATCAAATATTTTTGAATCAGAAGAGTGGATGCATAAAATAGAAAGTATCTTCTATTTCTTTGAGTTTCTTGAGTCTCTAAAGGTTACGTTCTCTACCATTATGCTCAACGTTTTGAGTTGGGAGTGGTGGAAATAAATCATTCAAACCAATCCTTGAGAAGGATTTTTATGGGATTTCTTCAAGGCTTCATTCATTTGGTAATTTTTCTATTAGGCCATGAAGGTGAACAAGGTGATGGATATGTGTTGGCTTTATCAAGGCAATGGTTCGGTGTTGGAGTTCATTCATTCTATCAAGGATCTAGTTCCTTATCTTCATAAGTGGTGAGGAAGATTCCTTCAAGGCTCAACATTTTTAAAATGGGATTTGTCTTGATCTCTAGTCGAATATGTTATAGTTCGGTTTAACCTCCTTTACTGATGCGCTAAGGAATGTTGTTCAGATTGAAGATATGTTAGCAGGAGTTCTTGAGGTAACTAAAATTTCTCTAGTATTTTGATGTAGTGAAGTGAATACTAGGAGGGGATGGGGAATTTTACATAAGCTGGTGGTGCTGGTAGAATAATTAAGAGATTAGATGATCTTTCATCAGCTTCTTCTATGCACAGGACCCTGGTGTATCATCAATGTGGCAAGATGGGTCATAAGAAGTCATAGTGTCTAAATTCTTCATTCACTTATTATACATGGGGATTCCTATGTCACTTGAAATGGTTATTTTAGGGTATTTCCAACAAGAGACATAGAACTAGGTTCACCCCTTCATAAGTCACCCAAGATCGTTTGTATGAGTGAGGTGTTATTCTGGGTCCAGTTTAAAGTTCCTTTTGTTTTAAGGGTTATTTTGTTGAAATGTAAGTAGTGAAAACTTTTGGGAACCTATGTCCTAATGGAATTATGTATTTTGGTAAATTCTGAATCTTGTCATTTTGGGTGAAGGTGTGTCTTATTGTGTGTCTTGTTTCTACTACTTCTCTCTTAGTGTGAGTATGGATGATATGTGTGTATCTTCTAAATCCTTATTTTGCAGGAGGATCCTTTTTGGAGTGAAGAGAGTTGTGTGTAATGACATGTTTGATCAGATATTTTTGGGGTTTTTGTGTGGTTGTTTCATTTTATAGTATCGGTGTTTGGTGGGTGATGTTTTTTGGGCACTTAGATAGAACTCTAAAATGGTGTGGAGTCCATTCAAGCATTTCAAATTGGTAATCTAGTTTTTCCTCTAGTGTCGGATTTTAAATAGGTTTTTTTATTTGGATTTATATGATTCTGATCTTTTTTTTCTGGATGGACGTTGGGATTTTAGAGAATGTACAACTATTTTGTTTGAACCAAGGTTTTGGAGGTTGTATCTTGAGTTTGACATTATTTTTTAGAAGGGTTTTTTTGGTTTATTGGTTTGTTTTGGGTGGTAGTAAATGTTTTTTGTGGTGTTTGAGGTGATTTGTAGGTTGTGCAATTGGATTGGGTGAGTGTGTGAATCTTTTTCCTTGATTGATCAACTGGAAACATTGCGGCTTTATGGAGGGGAAAGGCATAATGGTGGGGATAATTTCCACACCTCGGTTTTTATTTTCTTCATTTTTTTAGTTTATATTTTTTTTCTTGGTTTCTTTCTTGGGTTTCAAGTGAATCTGATTTAAATTTTGAGTTTTGAGGTATTTTTCTTCAATTGCACGGTTTAGGTGCATGGTTAAGCGGTAACTGTGTGACCTACATATATTGGGTCGCTTTTTAGTTCATTTTGATATTTCATGGTTTTAGTTGAATGAGTTTTGTATAGTTTGATCCATACTATGAGGCTCCATGTATAAGACTTATGGGTATTTGGGTGTCTCTGGTCGAGGATGCATGACCTGAGCACGGCTAGCCAAACCATGCAGAAGGTGTGTGCATGGTTCTAAAATTTTTGACAGAACCATGTTTCCTGGTTGGTGCACGGTTTCCCAAACCATGTGGGTGCCTAGTTTTTTTATTAAGGTGTTAATGGTTGGCGTAACGTTTCTTAAACCATATGGCCTCACCATTTATAGTGACCAGGTGTGTTAAAAATGTAAATTTACTATTATACCCTATCGATATTTTAACCCTAAACACCCTCTCTTTCCCTCTCTTGGATTGTGAGATACTAGGGAGCCTTATCCCTTTCTTCTAATGCCTCTTCTCCTTTTACTAGGGTGGAATCAAGAAGTTTATTCATGGTTTTGGGGTTATTTCTCAAGGTAATCTCTTTCTCTCTTCTTCCTCTTCCTCCTTCAATTTTCTTGGGGTTTCTTCTTCTCCCTTGATTAAGGTTCTTGTTATTTTGGGTTTATTTTGGATGTTTTTCCTTTTTAGGGTTTCTTGTGGGTATTATTTCTCCTTCATACCACTATGATATTGTTTGAAGTTTCCAATGTTTAATAAATTGTGATTTATGTTAGGATTAAATTTTCATTTGGCCTTAAAATTTAAGAATCATTGGTTTCTTGGGTTTCACACCTTCCTTGGTTATTAATTAGCGATGTAATATTTTTATAATAAATTATTAATGTGAAATGAGGTGATTTCTTCTTGGATTTAGTTATAAAAAATGGTTTAACTGTGTTTTCTACATAAATTTTATTTCGAAATTCCTTGTAGGGTGTTATAAACATGTTTTGGATTTAAAATGGTTGTTTGGATCTATAAATTGGTTTTCAAGATGATTTATGGTTTGAAAGTGGTGTGTGTGTTTTTATTTAAGAAATGGTTTGATATGTAAATGTTACATGAGGACAAGATGGTACTTTTGAAATGGTTCTGTTGTAAAAATCTCCTTGGAATCAGTCTCTTTACTGGTTTTTTGATAAGAGGAGGGAGTTTCCTCAGTTTGGTACATCCCTTTATCATCATCATATAGATTTTTATTTTAGAAAGGTAATACAACAAAGTGAAGACCCGATAAGGCCTGCGAAGCCCCAAAAAAGGGGGTAGAGACACATATATGGGGATATAAAGTAATGAATACCGAGGGGATCCCCTCTAATGATGTTAACCCCCATCGGTTTTAGACTGTGAAAATTGTGGAATATTAACCTCTCTGATCCTTGAGTATCAAGAGAATCCAGATAATATGCTGCCTCATAACCCTCCCGCCAAGTATGAGACACTCTAATGATGTTTCCCATCCTCCCATGACACTTATGGATGATATATTTGATAGAACACAGTATAGTACCATGGACTTGTAGCACATCATGTACCTTCTTGGAGTCAGTTTTGACTTCCATGATCTCAAGTCCCCTCTGCCTGCAAACCGTGATTCAACTCCACAAGGTCTTAGCCTCCGCTTGCAACAATGTCCCGTGACCCAGCCATATTGTGAAGGGCAATACAACTTAACCATTATTGTCCCAAAAAATAACTCTACCTCTGATTTTGCCAGAAATTCACAAACCATTCATATTCATCTTCAAGCCTCTAGTGGGGGGATTCCGTATAACCCAATTACCTGGGGATATATTCATACCATCCAGGGTACTGGGGATAGAATGCATGACCTGCTGTAGGGTAGGAGCCTCCCGCCACATGATGAGATCCTTTACCATGTTTAGGAGAATATTTTGAGTTCCTATGATGATTGTATGCACAGAAGATCCCACCCCTTCATGGATCCACTTGTTCCATGTCTTCCATAGACACCAACAACATACCTACATAACTAGAGTGTGTGCCCTTCTCTCAAGCCCCTCTCTCCCCACTTCATGAAACCATTTGATGATAAAGGATAGCTCAACCATTTTAGGTACGGATAAACCCTTAAATTCACCAAATAATTTCCACACATCCTCTTCCCATTCACTCCCAAAGAACAGGTGATCCGAACTCTCCTCAATATTCCAGCTACAACAACCACATTTAGACGCCATACTCACACCACATCATTTTATTTTCACATCGGTGGGGAGTGATCTGTTCTGAATTCCCCAAGAGAGAAAATTATAATTGATGGGGATGTTTTTTACCATAGAATTTCACTCCAATATTCCCCTACAACCTGATAGAAAGTGACTTGCTGATAATCATTGGCCGTGAATGATCCTAAAGAAGACGGGGTGAACACACATTTGTCTGGCAGAGAGTCTAGTTCAATGAGTGGGAAGATATCCATTTGATCCATATTTAGCACCAAGTTGGTGAACATTGGATGAAGGATATCCTATTTAAAGGAAATGGTCATGGACGAACACCCTAGGTACCCTATGATCTCCCCAATCTAGTTTTCATGAGAAAAAGAAACTTCATTGGTCCCCACAATCCACTAAGAGAAAGGTTTTATGGAGGAAACCAAAGGTCTAATCTCTCCCAATAGAGAATAGGTGTATCCATCCTGGCCTCCCAGTCCCCCACATAACACTAATTCATAACCTGACTCCATAGAGTCCAACACTCCAGCACCTCCCACGCCAATTCTGCATGCATGCAGGTTATAGTATCATTGAGACTCCGAACATTAATTCCTCCTCCACTTATAGGCCTTTCCATCATGTTCTAATCTACCCAATGTCTTCTTCCCTTTGACCTCGGGTCCCATATGAAACCTATAAGAACCCTTTCCAAAATGAGAATAACTCCTTTAGGTACCTTGACAACCGATAAAGTGTGAGCTAGGGAGGCCATGAGTACGCTATTAACCAGTGTAATGCTTCCCCCAGAGGACAGGTACTTGTTCTTCCAGTTGAGGACCCTATTTGTTATTATACAATCCAATGGGTCGAAATCGTGGATGTGTAGCCTCGTTGAGGATATTTGGGATCCAAGGTACACCATGGGAATCTCTCTTTTCTGCATTTCTAGTCTTGGGCTCACCTTGCGAACCTGGATGGTAGAGCATCGGCTCGATATGTAGAAACTACTCATTTCTTTATTGATAAATTGACTGCCCTAGTAGCTATACTCCTCCAGTATTCTATTCATACCACTCATTGATTTCCTAGAAGAATTCATGAAGATGATAGAGTCGTCTTCTAACATGAGGTGTGATACCGATGGGAAACACATACTCATTTGATACATAGATATCTCTCTTCTGTTGATTATATGAAGAATGATATTACTATGCACATATTGGTCCATGATTAAGATGGTTGGAGACATGGGATCCCCTTTCTAGATCCTCCGTGCTGCTTTGAAGAAGCCAAACGATTTTTCCATGAACATGATCGACATCCACGTAGAGAAAAAGTAGTGACAGATAAGATCAATGTTCTAGGTAGAAATACCCATACCTTATATGTAACACCCCAAGATTACATAGTGTGTTATTTCTTCAAAATAATTCAATAAATTGCACTACACGCAACACCAAGTTAAAGCGCACCATGACTTACCAAACTAGCCGTTATGAATATTAATACCTACTTTTTAAAATTTTATATATTCTATCTCTCAAAATGGACTTCATTATTGGATTAGGAATATCAAAATTAGCCTAGGGTGAAATTTTGGTACTTTTCGGATAACTTTAATATTTTGATGAATAGTGAAAATTACTAAATTTTAATTAAACACAAATTTTTTAATCAAAACAATTAATGGTGATAAATTATGAATTTGAGTGGTTTTAAAGTATAATTAGAATATATTTTTACCATTTTATCCAATGGTGTTCATTAGAATTAATTTCACTTCGAAATTGGACCTAAACAATTGTCAATCTTTTGATATATATTGTTTCTTAAAAACACGCTATTTGTTGTGACAGCGGGAATTTATTATAAAATTAATTAATTCAACTTATATGTTTGGAATTTTTTAAAATAGATATCATTTTTGAATTTGGAATATCAATTATAGCTTATGGTGAAATTTTGGCATTGTTCTGAAAAACTTCAATTTTTGATGAATAGTGAAACTACTAAGTGGTAGTTAAAAAAACTGAATTTTTCATAAAACTTAATTTTACCGCTTCTATGAATGGAATTTTGAAAATCCTAGAGACACGGTTAATATCAAGAAGTAAAATGTGGTTCAATGAGATGAAAATAATTTTTGGTGAATAGTAACTTTTTACTTTTATTTACCACGGTTAAAAGTAAATAGGGTAATTAAGGGTAAAAATGATATTAATATTACCCTAACACATGTCATAATTCTATTGGACAAGTTTATCTCGACCAAAAAAAACCTTAGGAATAAAATATTATCATTTAGGTCCACTTGGATTAGATTAGGACATTTATTATTATTTAATTCAAAAAAGAGTTAAAAGAGTTAAAATCAAAGTTTATTTACTAAAATATTTTTAATATAGGGTTATACATAAGATAAATTCGATTGAAAATATTCATTAGAAATATAAAAAGATTTACTAAATAATTATATTATATTTATAATTTTTATACATTAAAAATTTAATTTATTTATGACACAATGATGATGCAGTAATTACCTAATTAATGAAAAATTGGAATAATTGATATTATAAATACCCAAATAATTAGAATTTGAGTCTTTTTATTAATTACACTAATTTTTTAGGTTAATATAAAATGTTAGGATTGATTTAATAAACTTTGGTTGAAGTAATAATTCTGTTATGAGTTTCGCAAAAATCAACTATTAAATAGTGTCAAAATTGACATACAAGAGTTTTTAAAACAAATATTATATTATTAATTGATATTAAATTCAGAAAAATCTAAGGTTAGTCCAAGAGACTTATATCATGATATTTGTATATTTAATGGACCACTTGGGGTCTCTTGGATGTATATAGTAAGTTTATTAACTATATAATATAAAAATACAAAGTGACATGATAAATGTCAAACTAATTAACTAAGAGTTAAAACTAAAAGATATGGTTAATATAGTAACCCAAACCTATCTAAATTCTATTGGTTGAATGTTTTTCGACCTATCCCCACCTTGAACGTTTAATAATAAACTTTTGAGCCATTAGAAACCGAATATGAATTTACTATAAATTAATATTTCTAGCTTTTCCAAAGGTGCCCCTCACCCCTCTTATAAAAGGGAACCCACCCTTATCATTACTTCACACATTAATAGCCTTTTTGTTCGGCTAAAACCTTCCCAAATAATCTCTCAACTTCCCTCACTACAACCTAGAGTCCTTAGTTTGATCATAAAGCCAACTTAAGGAGCCCTTTTGATCAAATCAAAAGGAAGAACCCGAAGAGGAGGTAATGTTTTCACCACCCTTTTTCAAATTCATTTCTTCTTCAACTTATTCTTTCATTGTTTTTCCCATTATAAAATAATTAATCCAGTATCTCCTATATACTATAATATTATTATAAATATGGTACAACCATATTTAGTATTCTATCCACCCTTTGAATAACATGTCACCATACGTGCGTACGTACGGCTTACCGTCTCCACGTCGTGGTGTAATTGTTATTCAATAAATTATTATTTGGATGGGTATAATAATGATGTGTAATTCATTTAAATAATAAATATAACATGATAATTATTATGTATATATGATATAACATCCAATTATATATTATTTTAATATCAAAAGAATGATATTGTCGCTCGTGCGTACGTACGGACTACCGTCTCCACGAACGTGATGAGATTCATTCTCTATCGTATCCATTCAAGTATAATTATCATTTGATGATTTAAAAATAATTTTTAAGGACTTTATATCATTCTGGATATTAATAATATACAACCTATCCATGACAAACATGTCATACGTAACAAAACTTATAAAATAAAACGAGTAAGTTAACACCCGAAACGACGATAATTCTAAGATATTATTAACAAAGCAATGTTAAAAGATCATATATGATATCATATTAATGTATATTATTATTGAATAATTTAATAACAATTATTTCACCATTATACAGGAGGTTAATCTACCCCCAACCAAGTAAAAGTACAAGGTAAGGGTTTATTTTGCAATCTCTTCATTATCCGAGGTTGTTTATACGTAATAATCTACTGGGATTTCTTTATCATCCACATCCATGTTTCTTAAAAATGTATTTCAAAACATTTTTTTACTATTTACTAAAATATGGGTTAAAGACATTTATACCCTTGTTTGACTTTTTATAAGAGTTTTATAAAGGAATCTTTCCGTCGTTTTCCAAACAAGGTGCTTTTTAACCTTTTCGATAGAATTAAGGTAAGAATGTTTTTTTAACTTATACGGCGGGTGCGGCTATTTTTCGCTGTTATAAAATCCTTGAATCTTCCCTTACACACTTATAAGAATATTTTCAAAGAAAATGTTTTATTTTGTAAATATATGACTCTTAAATGATTTCAAAATAGAAAGAGATATTTCTCTAAAAAGAGTGTTGATTTCATCTATGTCAACATCCTTTGATGGATTTTACGCTTATTTGAAGTTGATTTATTATGATACAAAACTTCTATATTGTATTGAAGGTTTTGTGATTTGTTTGACTTTGGATGTGCTATTTTTATACCATTCATGGTTTATGGTGAATGTATTGACATTTCTTATGCTAGTTTTAATAATAATGTTTATGTTATGTGTAAACCTTTTCATATGGGAATACATTGGACTTAATATGTGATGGGTGGAGCCCGCTATAGCTCCTCGATGCATCGGTAGGTCTCATGAGACAAACTAGTGTCTTGGAACAAGGCCTTGACAAAATCTTATTTGTAGTCTTTGCACGAGGCCTTGGCTATGTGGTTATGATAGTCTGGCATTATGCAGTCCATCATTATGAAATTGGTTATTCATATTGCATGTGATTATTCGATTAGTAGAATATACATGTGAATATGTAAATGGGATTATTTCATTTTATTTTTTCCATATTATGTTGTAGTTTAAGTTTAAAAGGCTTTTGTTTTAGTTATACATTGACTTAAATGTTTATGTTTATTTATGAAAGTTTCTACTATATTGTTATCCTTATTGGGCATTTGAGGTCACCCCTTTTCTATGTTTTATTTTTTCCCAGGGTTCCAAGAATTAAATTGTGATTGATAAGAAGGGTTAAGACAAGGGAATAATGGCATTCATAAAGGATTATTTATGTTGTTTTGTATGTTATGAAGTGTAATGTAACATTCATGTATGTAATCTATTTTCCAAGACTGCTAAACTAATCGGTCCTTTGGGACTTCATTCCTTGTAATCATGCCAATGTATTAAAATAATGCACTGACTCTGGGTAACTGGGGTCGGGGAGTTACAATTGGTATCAGAGGAAGTTTAGCAACAACCTTGGAAACTAGATTTATATAAACTCTGATTATAGCACATATCCCTAAGATAGACTTTGAGGATTAGTATAGAAGAACTTCCAAGAATTTTGGTATTGTAGAGATTTTGTGAGTTTTCCGAGAAATACATCCCTATCTGGATACGAACAAGTAGAGGCGGCTCTGGCACAGATGTACCTTGGGGTAAAACCCGAAAACACCGCTTTGAGCTAGACTCGAACGGGAACTAGTGCACGACAACGGGCCTTGCTGCACTCTTGGTTACGACACTCCCGGGGGATATGCTTAGGATAATTATCATTTTATTTACAAAACATTATGAAGGGCTCATGAGTATATACTTACTCAAAGAAAACATTTTTTATGATTATGGATTATATCCATAAACTGTTCAATTTTCATTAGGAATTATTTATTGCAATTCATAAACTGACCTAGTTTATGCTATTGTATAGAAATGGAACCCAGTAGAAGGAATGTGAACTCCAGTAATACGTATGATCCAAAGAGTAAGAAGGATCGTATCTTCCATGGTACTAAGACATCATTTAGAAGGGAAATAGTCTCCCATGTATTATCATCATATGAATAAATAATATCATGTGTTGATAAGATAATTAAAGAGTTTACTGATTCCTATGGCTTTGAAGGGAAGCAAGAGAAGAAAAGGATGGAAGAGAGAAAGATGGATAAAGTGAAGAGGGAAAAGAAGAATTTTCTCATATGTGATAACTGTGGGAAGAAACACCCTAGAACTTTCCTGAAAGGAATGAGAGTTTTTTATAAGTGTGGAGGAAAAGGGCACAAAGTACGTGACTGCAAGGGTAAGAAAATGATTTCAAATGTACAATGCTTCATTTGCAATGAGTTTGGACACTACGCGAACCTATGTCCCAGTCATCAGACTATGCCGCAAATAATGCTATTGGATAATAATCAAGTTATGATACTACCACAGATGAAGAGGAATGATTAGATTTCTTATGTTGATTATGTCATTTTAGTGTTGTATCAACAATGTACTTGTTATAATAATTATGGAGATTGTATTGTAGTACAATTTCATTAAGGACTTGAGATTGTGTGGAACAAAGAAAAGTGACTCAATAGAAGGTTAAATTTTTGGAAAATATATGGTTGAGAGAAAGATAAACCATAATATGGTTCTGATACTGAGGTAGTGATTTTAGAATAATACATGATTGATTTGGATAAATTATATTGGATATTCTTGACTACCTTGAAGCTAATTAATGATTTGTATATTCCATCATTGTTGGGGTTTAAAACATGTTTGGATTGATGAAGTATATCCCGCATTCTATATGGAATAAGGGAGCATGAATGTAATCAATAAGGATTATGGTAATTCAAGATGTTTCCGTGTTTTAAAAGAATACATGATGAAGGTATTCATATGCTATTACGGGGTAAAAAGGATCAACATTATGTTTACCTTCCTTATAAATGTTGGACTGTGAGTTTGGATAGAAGTATTTTGGATAAATTCTAGTTTGAGATTAATTTTGGATTGCCATAAAAGGACAACCCGGAGGTCGGGCGACAACCCGTCGCGTCCGGCAGGGCCATGAGACTTGAACCCACAACCGAAGGGCGACAACGGTGTATCACCTACCACTGGCCCACGAGATGTCCTGGATTAAATAATGTAGTTTTTTTAAAAGATCTGGTAGATGAATTATATATTTGTTTATTTTGGAACCCTGTACGAATAGTATAAATAGAATTTTTTTTACGTTTATTATCTTTTAGAGTGAAAGATGAGTTTGTGGTAGAAATTTATTAATGGATAAAACTCTAATTATTAAGTAATTATATCTCCTTACGATCTTAGCCAATATCATAAATAAATTCCTCAACATTAAGAAAAGGAACTTAGAACAAAAATGTTGTCCTAGATGGTACCTTAAATCATCATTAATTTATGGCCTTGGGATTGTTGGCCTCTTCATAGCCATGTTCTCTACCACTCTCCATCATATAATTTATGGTTAGATTTCTCTTCCATATCCATATTTTCCTACATGGAACCCTAGTATGTGTTATTTTCGGTAATCTTCATACTTTCCACTATTTATTTTAAATAGAGGCCTCATTAATTCATTTTTCGATGTGGGATTTCAACTAAGATATTTTGAAACGTCAAAAATGTGTTATCCTAATACCTTATGTTTTGTTGAATTGATGGTTTTTTAAATCATCATAGATTGATGAATTTAAGGACCTCAATTTTAAACTTGTTTGTGATTGATGACCTCAATCACTACCTATAAATATTTACGTTTTCCCTCCAATTATATGTCACTAATTTCCACCAATGTTCTCATAATCGAGATCATAATTTGGTGGTAACCCTTTCATTTATCTTTTCCTCATATTAAGACTAAATTTTAGTAACCCAATTTCCGATGTGGGTTTTCCCACAAAGATATTTTTTATTTTCAACCTTTTATTTTCGAAGAACAATTTCAAATTTCAAGGAAGAAATTTATTGAAGGATGGGAGAATGTAACACCCCAAGATTACATAGTGTGTTATTTCTTCAAAATAATTCAATAACTTGCACTACACGCAACACCGAGTTAAAGCGCACCATGACTTACCAAACTAGTCGTTATGAATAGTAATACCTACTTTTTAAAATTTTATAAATTCTGTCTCTCAAAATGGACTTCATTATTGGATTCGGAATATCAAAATTAGCCTAGGGTGAAATTTTGGTACCTTTCGGATAACTTTAATATTTTTATGAATAGTGAAAATTACTAAATTTTAATTAAAAACAAATTTTTTAATCAAAATAATTAATGGTGATAAATTATGAATTTGAGTGGTTTTAAAGTATAATTAGAATATATTTTTACCATTTTATCCAGTGGTGTTCATTAGAATAAATTTCACTTCGAAATTGGACCTAATCAATTGTCAATCTTTTGATATATATTGTTTCTTAAAAACACGCTATTTGTTGTGACAACGGGAATTAATTATAAAATTAATTAATGCAAATTACATGTTTGGAATTTTGTAAAATAGATATCATTTTTGAATTTGGAATATCAATTATAGATTAGGGTGAAATTTTGGCATTGTTCTGAAAAACTTCAATTTTTGATGAATAGTGAAACTACTAAGTGGTAGTTAAAAAAAATGAATTTTTCATAAAACTTAATTTTACCGCTTTTGTGAATGGAATTTCGAAAATCCGAGAGACACGGTTAATATCAAGAAGTAAAATGTGGTTCGATGAGATGAAAATAATTTTTGGTGAATAGTAACTTTTTACTTTTATTTACCACGGTTAAAAGTAAATAGGGTAATTAAGGGTAAAAATGATATTAATATTACCCTAACACATGTCCTAATTCTATTGGACAAGTTTATCTCGACCAAAAACAACCTTAGGAATAAAATATTATCATTTAGGTCCACTTGGATTAGATTAGGACATTTATTATTATTTAATTCAAAGAAGAGTTAAAAGAGTTAAAATCAAAGTTTATTTACTAAAACATTTTTAATATAGGGTTATACATAAGATAAATTCGATTGTAAATATTAATTAGAAAGAAAAAACGATTTCCTAAATAATTATATTTTATTTATAATTTTTATACTTTAAAAAATTTAATTTATTTATGACACAATGATGATGCAGTAATTACCTAATTAATTACAAATTGGAATATTTAATAATATAAATACCCAAATAACTATAATTTGAGACTTTTTATGAATTACACTAATTTTATAGGTTAATATGACATGTTAGGATTGCTTTAATTAACTTTGGTCGAAGTAATCATTCTGTTATGAGTTTCAAAAAAATCAACTACTAAATAGTGTCAAAATTGACATAAAAGAGTTTTTTAAACAAATATTATATTATTAATTGATATTAAATTCTTAAAAATATATGGTTCGTCCAAGAGACTTATATCATGATAGGTGTATCATTAATGGACCACTTGGGGGTCTCTTGGATGTATATAGTAAGTTTATTAACTATATAATATAAAAATAAAAAGTGACATGGTAAATGTCAAACTAATTAACTAAGAGTTAAAACTAAAAGATAAGGTTAATATAGTAACCCAAACCTGTCTAAATTCTATTGGTTGAATGGTTTTAGACCTATCCCCACCTTGAACTTTTAATAATAAAATTTTTGAGCCATTATAAACTGAATATGAATTTATTATAAATTAATATTTCTAGCTTTTCCAAAGGTTCCTCTCACCCCTCTTATAAAAGGGAACTCACCCTTCTCATTACTTCACACCTTCATAGCCTTTTGGTTCGGCTAACCCCTACCCAAATACTCTCTCAACTTCCCTCAATAAAACCTAGAGGCCTTAGTTTGATCATAAAGCCAACCTAAGGAGCCCTTTTGATCAAATCAAAAGGAAGAACCCGAAGAGGAGGTAATGTTTTCACCACCCTTTTTCAAATTCATTTCTTCTTCAACTTCTTCAATCATTTTTTTCCCATTATAAAATAATGAATCTAGTATCTACTATATACTGTAATATTATTATAAATATGGTACAACCATATTCAGTATTCTATCCACCCTTTGAATAACATGTCACCATACATGCGTACGTACGGCTTACCGTCTCCACGTCGTGGTGTAATTGTTATTCAATAAATTATTATTTGGATGGGTATAATAATGATGTGTAACTCATGTAAATAATAAATATAACATTATAATTATTCTGTATATATGATATACCATCCAATTATATATTATTTTAATATCAAAAGAATGATATTGTCGCTCGTGCGTACGTACGGACTACCGTCTCCACGAACGCGATGAGATTCATTCTTTATCGTATCCATTCAAGTATAATTATCATTTGATGATTTAAAAATAATTTTTAAGGACTTGATATCATTCTGGATATGAATAATATACAACCTATCCATGAAAAACATGGATTACGTAACAAAACATATAAAAGAAAACGAGTAAGTTAACACCCGACATGACAACAATTCTAAGATATTATTAACAAAGCAATGTTAAAAGATCATATATGATATCATATTAATGTATATGATTATTGAATAATTTAATAACAATTATTTCACCATTATACAGGAGTCTAAACTACCCCCAACCAAGGAAAAGTACAAGGTAAGGGTTTATTTCTCAATCTCTTCATTATCCGAGGTTGTTTATACGTAATAATCTACTGGGATTTCTTTATCATCCACATCCATGTTTCTTAAAAATGTATTTCAAAACATTTTTTTTTCTATTTACAATAAAATGGGTTAAAGTCATTTATACCCTTGTTTGACTTTTTATAAGAGTTTTATAAAGGAATCTTTCCGTCGTTTTCCAAACAAGGTGCTTTTTAACCTTTTCGGCAGAATTAAGGTAAGAATATTTTTTTTAAATTATACAGCGGGTGCAACTATTTTCCACCGTTATAAAATCTTTGAAGCTTCCCTTATAATCTTATAAGAATATTTTCAAAGAAAATGTTTTATTTTCTAAATATATGACTCTTAAATTATTTCAATATAGAAAGAGATATTTCTCTAAAAAGAGTTTTGATTTCATCTATGTCAACATCCTTTGATGGATTTTCTGATTATTTGAAGTTGATTTATTATGTTACAAAACATCTATATTGTATTGAAGGTTTTGTGATATGTTTGACTTTGGATGTGCTATTTTTATACCATTCATGGTTTATGGTGAAAGTATTGACATTTTGTATGCTAGTTTTAATACGAATGTTTATGTTATGTTTAAACCTTTTCATATGGGAATGCAATGGACTTAATATGTCACGGGTGGAGCCCGCTATAGATCCTCAATGCATCGGTAGGTCTCATGAGACAAACTAGTGTCTTGACACAAGGCCTTCACAAAATCTTATTTGTAGTCTTAGTACGAGGCCTTGGCTATGTGGTTATGATAGTCTGGCATTATGCATTCCATCATTATGAAAGTGGTTATTGATATTGCATGTGATTATTCGATTAGTAGAATATCCATGTGAATAAGTAAATGGGATTATTTCATTTTATTTTTTCCATACTATGTTGAAGTTTAAGTTTAAAAGGATTTTGTTTTAGTTATACATTGCCTTAAATGTTTATGCTTATTTATGAAAGTTTCCGCTATATTGTTATCCTTACTGGGCATTTGAGATCACCCCTTTTCTATGTTTTATTTTTTCCCAGGGTTCAAAGAAGTATATTGTGATTGATAAGAAGGGTTAAGACAAGGGAATAATGGCATTCATAAAGGATTATTTATGTTGTTTTGTATGTTATGAAGTGTAATGTAACATTCATGTATGTAATCTATTTTCCAAGACTTCTAAACTAATCGGTCCTTTGGGACTTGATTCCTTGTAATCATGCCAATGTATTAAAATAATGCACCAACTCTGGGTAACTGGGGTCGGGCGTTACATTCTAGGACACTGTTGATGAAGGCCCACTCCACTTGGTCTTACACCTTGCTCATATCAAGCATTACTACCATATTTGACCTATGTTTATTGAAGTTGATTTCCCTAATGGTTTCTAGTAAAATCTCTCCCTTGATGGGGTGTCCCTTTACGAATCTATGTTGTTCCATGGCTATCTATTTGGGTAGATGAATAGATAGCCATGAATTAATAATAATAGTAAGTATCTAATAGGGAACATTACACATGATTATCAGTTGTAAGTTCTCCACTGAGGTAGGCGACTTCAACTTGGTAATGATCACCACCGTGGTATCACAAGAAACCTATAGTAACAAACCTCCCCAGAAATAGTATTGTATCACCTCGATAATATCAGCTTTCACCATCTCCCATGATGCTCTATAAAAGCCACTTGGAAACTCATTCATACTTGCTGTGCTCTCTAGATTCAAAATCATCATGGAACCACAGATCTCCTCCTATTTAGGTATTTCCCTGAGGACTTCATTATCGTGATCCAAGAAGTTGGTTGTATTACCTCAAAAAACCCCTCACCACCTCTGGGTATCCATACAGAAACTAAGCTCTACGGCCTGTAAAAAGGTCATAGAAGTAGAGGCTGGCCATCCTACCTCACACCTCCCTACCATCAGTGAAAGACCCATCCTTCATCTTGATGTTTGTTTTAACCCATATGCTCTTTTCCTTAATACAATCATGTAAATACGTCATATTTATATCACCTTCCTTGAGCCAATTAATCCTATCATCCTCCCCCACCTGACATTCCTATTTGAGAAGCATGTCTGTCATGATCTCTTTCCTACCAGAGATATCTTCAAAGATACGATCATCAAAATATTCTTTGAGCTTCCTTTCCATCCAGTCCACATCCTCTATAAATACTTCCAACTCTTGATCAGACATATACTTATCTTCTGACCACAGATGAAGCTGAGAATTAATCTTCCTTATCTTGTTGTGCAAGAATGCCCATGTGTGCCCCTGGGATGGTTTGTTCCAAGAGTTGCGAACCAAATCATCATATCCTGAGACATCAGTCCAGTGTGGGTAGAAACAGATTTGAGCTTGTTGCTCATGCCCAGAGGATAGGGAGACCAAGAGTGGGGAATGATCTGATATACCACGTGGTAGGTGCACCACCCGGATATTTCCCAACGTTGAAATAGCTTGCATGTTAGATAAACATCTATCTTGATGAATCCATGACCTACGGTTTCCCTATTTTTTATTACACCATCTAAAATGATTTCCAACGAACCCGAGATCCATCATACCTCTACCTGCCAACAATTGAGAAAAATCAAGGCTAGATTTTTTGTTGAAAGGGCTTCTTCCCTTCCACTCGTCCAGATCCATAACTACATTAAAATCCCCTCCAATTATCCATGGGAGGTTTCCCATATCAAACTTGTTGGTATCCTTCCATAGGGTCTCCCTTTGTGGGGCGTCACACTTTCCATAGATAAGGGAGACTAAAAAAGTACATGTGTCTAGGGTTGCCTTAACTGTGATGAATTGGTCTCTCACCTGCACCAGATTGATCAAAATCCAACTATGCTAGAAAATACATATTTTTTGGTTGGACGACTCAGTATGCATATACCTATGAATTTTTAGTTTCCTTGAGATCTCACTAATCCTCTTAGATTGTTTCTTGTTCTCAAGGATGTCCACCATCAGTACCTTATGTTTGAGAATCTCTAATGACAATAATTCTATCTTGATGTGAGCTATGATGCCCCAAGAGTTATATATAAGCATGGATATCATTAGAAGAAGAGGTTCTTAGGCCTAGCCCCAGATTTCATGGATTTCTCAAAGTAGAAGGGCCCCCTCCCCTTTAACTGCATGGATTGTGATCTAGTGCACATTCTTGTGCTTCTATCCATTGTCATTGGGGATAGATATGTAGATCCTTCGATCCGAGTATATAATATTTCTTTACTGATTAGGTTGGAAGTATCCTTCCTCATTTGACCACCATCCTCCAGTTGTTGAGCTTCCTTTGAGGGTGAGGGATAGGGTGAGGTTACCCTTATCGGTGAAGATCCCTCAAAATTGAAACCCATAGGAACCAACTCCTTGGAATTATCCTCCCCACCATGTACTCTTTGGGCCATAACTCTAACTGGAGGAAGAATATCTGGTAGGCCGTGGGTGAAAATATATCAAGACATGTGAGCAACACCCCAATCCCGAGGCAAGTTCCTCAGTATGTAAGGAACCATATCCCAACAAGGTGCTCTGGGAATAGTTGTATCTCCAGGCCCATGACCCCAGTTTTGGGTGTTTCTAGTTTTTGTGACTCATGTGATGGATTGTATGTATGGTTTTTTTTTTCTCAACTTCATTTGGTACACCCCATTGTTAACATAACATGGTAACATCCCATAGCTACTATTATTTCTAAGAAAACTTGCTACACTAGTTTAGATTATGCACTAGACAGTGGAACTTCATATGGATCTTGTTCTAATTTGGGATTATTCCCTTGGATTAGGCTAGGTATGGTAAGACCAAGCATTTGGATAGATTGATGGCATCCGGTTAGGTGCACCTACGGGATGAATTATGTTTCAGTGTGTTCTGGTTTTCCTCTGAGTTCCAAGGTATTCCCATGTTTTCTAACAACACGTGATTGTGTGTAAAGGATAGTCCATGTGTTTTCTTAGGTATGGTCACCTGAGTATCTTTACCTATTTCCCTCATTATGTAATCATGGTTTCACCTTCTATGTGTGGTTCTACTTTTGATAAAAATAATAATGTTTGGTTTCTATTAAAAAAAATTATGGACAATGTTTTAAAATAATATTTTATACCCCGCTATCCTTTTTAAAAAAAAGAATATCTTCCATATTGGATTATTTCCCCTTTTCCCCCCTAAAAGATACATCATACCCTTTATAAAAGAAGCTTGTTTTAATTTATAACTATAATGGATTGTGATTTTCTTTATTTAAAAAGAGTGTGTGGAAAAACATGTTTATATATATTGTATTCCAAACTTGAAATTGATTGATATTTTATTTAATTGAAATTCATTGGGAATATATTGTCTGGTTACAACTAATTAGTTTTTATACTCATGCCTATACTTTATTCTTCTTTTTAGCTTCTGGTGTAGGTTCCAGATTGGTTTCGATCACCATGGTAACTTTTGGGTTATGGATTAGAGAGTGAGCCTTAGGGTCACATGGAGTTATAGTGTTCATCAGGTTCATATTGTGTTTGATGTTAAGCTTTATTGTATTTTCAGTGTATGTATAGATGTTGTTCAATTGTTCTGTTAATTTATGTTTGGGTTACTCAGTATGATTCTACTATTTTGATTATTTTTACTAGGATAAATCATTCCCATTGAATCTCACTGATACCCTTGGAACATTTTTCTATCCCTAGAGGATTGGGAACACCTCTTGAGCCTTGTCATGGGTTGACCCTGGTGACCGGTTCAGGGTTGACCTGGGTTGGTTCGTGACAGGGACTCTCCAGTCATGAAATCGAGAAAATTCTCAAAAAGATATTCAATACTAATAGGAAGGAATAGAGTCTCAAAATTGGTGATGTATTGTGGTAATAACACACAATTTTTAATATTACCATTGGAATTACACCTTTCCAACTTGTATATGGGAATCTGTGTCACTTTCTAGTAAAATTGAAACACCACTCATATTGGGAAATCAAAAATTTAAACATGGATGTTCAAAATGTTGAGAAATAATGATTACTAAAAATGGATGATTTGGAAGATATTATAAGTGAAACTTATGAAAATGATCAAATTTGTAAGGATAAAAAAAAATTCCATGACTGATGCATTGTACAATAAATTTTTACATCAGGGGATGCATTTCTAGTTTTTAATTCACAAATTAAATTATTCATCAAGAAACTAAGACATTGGTTGTCTGGTCCTTTTGATATTGTTAATTTTTTTCCAAAAAATACTCAAAATTCATCAAGGAAATTAAATAACTTTTAGATCCAATGGAAAAAATTAAATATTTACCAAGAGTTATTTCCAGAAGATTGAATTATATATATCAAATTTAAATGACTCAAGGATATTTCTAGATATAGACCAAAAATGAATCACTAACTAGGAGGAAACCTAGGTTTTGTTTCATTTAGGAAAATTAGGATTGTTTAAAGATAGAGGACTAATAATGAGTTTCCCATTTCTCTAAAAAATATTATTCTTTTTCATCATAACAAAATCTAATTACACCATAAAAATCATGCTCTAAAATAAAATTCTCATGAATCTTATGTCGTAAATTCCAAAATTATGGTTTAAATTTCATGATTATGGTTTTAAAACTATAACCATGGGGTCTACAGGGTATAAATCCCCCACCCTCCCCTATATTTCTCTATTTCTCCCCACCCTTCCCTCATCCATAATCATACATTTTCCTCCCCTCCACTATTCCATTTCCCCCTCTTCCTCACACCCCCTCCTTTAAAAATGGTTTTCTACAGCGGTGGAACTTATTCCAAACATGTGGTTCAAGATTTTTGGCCTTCTACAACCAAATGTGCAAACCAAGCACCCACCCCACCTTCCCTGAAACCTTTGTATTTAGTGGATACAACTCCACAAGCCTCCTTAACCATTTATGGTTTATGTACTAAATCTCAACATCCTCATGGTGTGTACCTTCCCTCACATATCCACCCTTTCCTTCATTTTGTGGATCTAGGGAATCATGTTTTCTTGGATCATTTATAGGCCAAACCAATGAAAAATAACAAGACCATGGATTATGATGTGTTACATAAGATTCTAATTGATGAGGAATTTATTATATACATCAAACTAATTCAACTCAATTATATTAAATAGTTTCATGAGAATAAATTCTGGGATCTTTTTTTATAGTTCATGTCAACCTTGGATTAAGACATCATCCATATATCCTTCTGGTTGGACCGTCAAGATTTCAAGTTGATACTAGGAGAAGTTTTTATTGGATTGGAGGTTTATTTTTTAAATTTTTATGCCTATACCATATATGAAAACTTACATCTGGATTATAAAAAGACACATACACCCCAGAGCTAAACATGGATATCCATGACCCCACCAACATTCATGATCTGTTGATGGGGGAGAGAACCCAGTTAAAGGGTGATACTATTAGGATTATTCATTGTACTTTCTCTCAAACCTATATAGAATGAGGTTACTCCCATAGATCCATCACTCATATAGAGTTTTCTATCCTCTCCACCACTATGGGATATTATATTCTTAACATGGAATGACAGTTTACACTCTACTATGAGAATCGGTCCAAGAAGCAACATGGTACTCTGATGGGTGGATCCTTCATCACCCACTTTTCTAGGCATCTGGAAGTCTTTGAGAGTTCCCAACCGCTCTCTTCACTTGGTTCCATGTAGTCTATTGACCTTCACAACATATAGAAGATGGGTCTGCTTCAAAAGGTGGATTACCATTACAACTAAACATTGGAGTACACTGATTCCACTGAAGAGGAAACATCTCCTACTAATTTTTCTTCCCCTTCTATTCCAACAACACTAACCATCGTTTTTGGACCCAATGTTTCTATATCTTCTCAGCCCCCTCCTTCTTTAACCACTAGACCATCTTCCACCTCCTTTCCCACCCCTACCATCATATCCCATCGATATCTATGGTCAATATTCTTCTAAATCTCATAGACCCTGATGACCAAAAGGTTTTCTTAGAAAATATTACTCGATAGGGAAAGGTCCCTACTTTTCCCTCTACTTAAAAATTTCCTTTCATTATTCTATCTACCAAACATTCAACAACTATATTGATTGGAACCTACCCTCCTCAAGTGATGATCAATCTCACTTCTAGCACTTTTTAACTCTCTATAGCAGTTGATCCACCTACCTCTACATCTATTTTAGTTATTAACATGGTGGGGCAGCTTCATCCACCCACTATTCAGGAGGGTACCACTGATACTACTAGTGGATATTTAGCCTGATCATTTATTTTTACCTATGTAACGCTCCCATGTTTTGCAATGTTTTGGGGTGTATTTTTTATATTCACTATATAACCTATCCTTGGTTGTATCATTTTTATCATCTAATGGAAATATATGATTTTTGACTTTAAATGTTTTTCTTACATTTTTCTTCATACTTTTTCATTCACTTTGATATTTCTCGATCATTTATCACTGCTATGGTTATCGATTCATATCCTAGGATACTTGATGGCCTACCCCATTAGTATGTCCCTCTTATAGCTAAAATTTAGGGACACATTCATAAGATCCATATATGACCTACTCGAATGCTATAACGATTACTTGAGATTTTTTGTTAGCCTATTGATGAGGTGTTGAACCCCACCAAGAAATCATTGGAGATTTAGAACCCGTTTTCCAGTTTATGCAAGAGGAAGAGGGAAGATAAGCCAATGGATGGAACCGAAGGATCTTTTTACCATTTATTTGGTTGACAGAGTCCTATTATTACTTTATAGAAGTCAACCCATTTTGATCTTTTGATTTTATTATTGATACTATTAGGTATTTTAATTTATTTATACAAGTTTCCCTTGTAGATATTTTTTTCATAACTTATATTGTATTCTTCTCCCTAAAATATTATCTAAGTTGTTATCCATTCCAATTTATTTTATGCACCAGCTTATTTTTCTACATATATATTAGTTATATCTATGTGCTGATTTTTTATCTAGTGTATGTACTTTTATATCTAACATTTTTAAAGGTGGACCAGTTTTACATAAACATCTAACATTTTCCTCTATGGTATAGAAATCACTCAATTACCCACACTAATTTTATACTTTCCATTTCAAAATTTTCTTTCATTCATTTCTATATCTCCCAAATCACTTTCCAAAATAGTGCAAACATAGTTTCATTTTAAGTGTGGGTGACTTTATTGAGAATTATTGCATTTACACCTAGATTTTTTCTTATTATGATTATTCTATGTTGCATTTTTCATTGAAACATGCTTTAACTTGAAATCTCATTACACCCATGAAAATAAAAAAAGTACATGGAAATTGTTTAAACCTATAACTTATTATTAGAAATTTATCATGATTTATTATTTGAGTACTTTAATTCTGATTCTAAATTCTTGAAAAATATTTTGATTGACTTATTTTTTGTTACTATACACTTAGTGATTTCACTTTTATATGTATTACTATTACCAAGAGGATTCTAGACCTAATATTTTTCATTCTTCTATGAGAATATTTATTTAGAGATACTTGGGGCATGTAAACCTATCATAATTTGCATTATAATATTATAAAGGCTATGAATAAAAAAAATACACTATCAAAATGATTGAGGAATTTTTATTGAGATATTTTTCCTAATACCCTCTTATAAATTTATCATTCTTAAGTCCATAGAATCCATGAATGACCCTGATAAGATTTATCCATGTTACAAGCCCATATTATTCTTTTATATGATTCTCTTGGTATGATTGAATTTTTTCACATTAATAATTATAGGGGATATGGTCATTTCTAATGGAAACAAGATATTTTATACTAAGGATGTGTAATGTGACTTTTACACATGATATATGGGATGTGGTCCAGGGTTTTTCTAAAATACCATTCATGACTATCCTATCTCTAAAAAAATGGTTTGTGTATTAGGAAGGTCAAAAATCACCATTATGTTATTAATGAATCTCATGGTAGATCATATGTGATTTGGTAGTGGATATGAGACCTATATGAAACATGACTTTTGAAAAAAAATGAACAAATATGATACTTTTATAACACATTTGTGAAATATCCATGGAGTTGTCCTAAGATTTTTGGAGTATAGAGATGCTAATTTTTAGAGGAGGTTCTTCATTAAACTATTCCTGATTATCATGCATTGTACTTGAGATTTTATCCTCCATTTTTTCCTTTATATTTATCATCTACCCACCTACCCTCATCCTTAGAGTTTTTTGAACCTTATTATAAGGATCATATGATTAATTGTGTATTTACCTTTATGAAGTGGAGTTGCTAAGACGAATAAAATCCTATGGTCAGGAACATGTATTTAAGGTATGATCATAACTTTAATTTTATTTTACCTTGAGTGATGATATAAAATATATTCTGATGTAAATTTCAAAATGGGTATAGCGTCTATGAAATGGTATGAAATTTTAAATAAAAGGAAAATGGAATTTTATTTAAGAACTAGACATTGAGTTATGACTGGTTTTCTCTTCATGAGTGATTTTGAAGGACTATAATTTTATTCTAACACTTTTGTTTCATTTTCTTATTTATGATTCACATTTCCCATTAAAAATTGTATCCTTTGGAATCATTATTGAGGTTTTATTTTCATGAGGATAAAAAATTGTTCGAGTGTGGGGGGATTTGATAAGATTAATTCATATATAAAATTTTGATTCAATTCACTATGTTTTATACATGTTCTATACTATTTTGTTCTAATTTATGGTTGGTATTGACATAGAATTGAATATAAAGTTGAAAGGGAGAAGTTGCTATTAAAGTTTTCATTTTTAACCAAGTAGTTGTCATTTTCAGTCACTAATAGTCCTTCTCCCTATGTCCCTTCGAATCGAAATCCATAAGAAAGTCATGATTCTCTAATCCAGCTATGAAATTAAATTTTATACTGTAAAAATTCATTTACGACATAAATCCATCAAGATAGACTAATTACATAGCAGGTCATAAAACCAGTTTATGTCATTAAAATTTTCCTAAAGTAGAATAAATGAAATGTAAGATCTTAACTTACACTATAAAATCATAAGGTCATGAAGACCGTGAATCATTAATCAAGCCACAAATAATGAAAAATATAAAAGCATAAGAGACTAATTTTTTTTCCTTTACAGTGTAAAACTAGAAATTATGATGTAAAACATTTAGGAAGAGTAAACATAAAAAAGTATTATGGAGTAAAACCATTTACACCATAAGGGGATGTGGCCTATTTAGGTTTTAGTAGCCAAAATTGTTAGGATGGGAGTTTTTTTTTCATTCATAGGTTTTCTTTTTTTTCTTCTTAGAGGGTAATTTTATATGTTTTTCTTCATTTTACAATTCATTCTCTCATATTTAGTTTCATTTTCATTAGAGATTGTTTCTAATTTAATTTTAATAAAGATTTTTTCAATAATTTTTCTAATTCGATGTACCTTTCATTATTATTCAACTACTATGAATGTGTTTTGATCATCCACAATCATGGTTCTATTTATTTCTTTATTCTACCGGCTACTATAATTTTGTCCTGATTTATTTCATTGAAATAATTTCAATTTAATGTTTTTTATATCATTGTGATGAATCCCGATTCAACTTCTTTAATTGTTCACATGTTTAATTATTTCTTTTCCATGCATATCTAACCTATATAGGGTTAGGGTTTGAGAGTAGGGGAATGAACTTAATTAATTATTAAACCAAAACTTGGATACTCTTTTTGATATGAATTTATATTGAAAATATATTATAATCTCATTCCATTGCATAAGTGAGACTATGAGATTACAAGTAAAGGAACTTGGCCTAAGTGAAATGAACCAAACTAGGGAAATATGTTTGAATGGTTTGCCACCTTTGTAGTTTCACTTAATGTGTCTAGGTTTTCAACCACATCAGGACCAAATATTGGTTTCCAATCTGGGTAGATCCAATTTTTCTTACCAAAGACCAATTGGTGTCTCTTGAACAACTATGTGTTCTAAGACAATAGACCCACCCTTGCTAGATTTAGGAATATCCTACATGCAGGCTTCCTAAAATTAACCCTAGTCCCTTCTCTTTATTTTTAATTATATCAACCTACTTAACCTTAGAAACTAACTCACAAATAATCGAGTGAGGAATCCAACTATCAGGTTCAAATTTCTAACTCACCAGCCATAACCAACTTTTTCCTGTGGGTTCAACCTTAGAAATCCAATATCCTATGTTTCTATATTTTAGATCTAGTTGGGTTTTATAAATTTATAATTTTATCACACCTATATAGAATCATTAAGTTCACATGGATTCATCATGAACTTACCATTCACCTATGCTTGAAATCCAAAAAATTAAAAATTAAAACCATTTCAGCCCAAAATTCAAAAACGGGGATAAAAATAATTGAATTTTAAAAAATAATTAATAAATCATGATATCAGAGTGACAATTATCCCCACCATGGCACTTTATTCCCCCATAAAGTCCCAAGAGACATGGTTGATCGATATGAAGGTATAAACAAAATACTACTCAGGATGAGACATAAAAACTCAAATACTGAAGATCTAATAATAAATTCCCTTTAAAAACCTAAAACTCCAGAGTCTATAAAATAATATATATTTCTTCCTCAAAAACAAAACCAACATCCAAATAAATAGCTAGAAAGACCGAAGAACCCAAACCATAAAATGAAAAAATAAAAAGGAAAGATAATCTCAAATCTCCATACAAAACTAAAATAAAGGAACACCTCAAACCCCAACATATAAATCACCCAAGAGAATCATCATGGTCTATTCAGGATCTACACGAGTATCCATAACATTAACTATGGTCCTATCAAACCAAAATACATGATTGGGGTAAGGCTGGGTGGGAACAAGGGATTACCCGATAAGAAATCCAAGAAACTTGGTTCACTGATTTATCCTTCTATGGGGGCCTCCCCAACATATTAACACTGGTTGAAAACTAATTTCCCAATATAAAATAAATCATGATTTTTAAATAGAACCAAACTATGAGAAACAATTCATAGAATGACAAACACCACTACTTCACAATAACAAGATTCTGAAATTCCCAAAAAAATACTTCTATTAAATCCATAATTTCTAAAAGGGAAAGGAAAAAAGGAAATCCACCATATCATAAATCAATGTCACAAAGAGAGAATACTCAACTAGAGAACCTAGGAAAATAATAATGGAATAATAAACATGAAAAACTACATAATGCTCCTATAATAAACCACCAACACCTAGAAATCATCAAAACCATTTCTAAGACTCGATAAATCTAAAACAGAGCACCATCTAAAAACCTTAAACACTTAATGAAACTAACAAATAAAAGGACTATTATCCATAATGAATAAAATTGGGTCCAATATATCAGAATAGGAATATAGGGTAGGGCTCATAATTCCCCAAACAAACAAGCTTCAAAAAGATTTATATTGTATTTATTCTTAGGTCAAGGGAAAACAACATGGGACCAACTCTTAGAACACATAATATCGGTGAACCCAACTAATTGTAAAAAAATAATTCTCCCATCCCAATCATCCCAACCACTCAAACAAAACTTTCCAATTCAAATAAGTGATACCTACATCGAGTCAGGAACCAAATAAAAATGAACGATCAATGAAATAACAATACTCCCTAAGGATTTATCAAAGGGGAATACCCAATGAAACATTTAATTAGAGTTTCCTCAAAGAATCGAACCACCTCAAAATCACAAATACCAAACCTCAAAATGATAGAGAACACTAATTACCCAAACCAATATTCACCTCTACATAGATGAAGACATCCTAGAAATTGACCATTCACTCTTTAGTCAGATTTTTTTGGGGTATACTCAAATAACATGAAATAAGAATACCTCGATTGATTCCTCCCAATCCAAATTAAATGGTCTAAATATGAATTTTAAATTGAAACTAAAAAAACTCACCAAAACAAAATCATCTTTACAGAATTGTCTCTTTACCCATTAAAATTCCAAAATTGAGTTTTAAATTTAAAAACACACTTTTAAAAACATGGATTGGAAACATTTTATCCCATTCGAAAGCTCAACCAACTTTATTCTAATTAATTTTCTAAACTTAAATTTAATTGATTTTTAATAGTTGTAAAACCAAAAATCCAACATGAGAAAACATCTCTTTACTTAAAATATTTGAAATTCACTGCAAAAATATTTTTGAAAAATAATAAATTTCATAGAATTATATATTTTGAGTCACTAATTCATTCCAAATCTATTTTACTAATTTAGGAAACCTCAATTATTTTAAAAACACTTTGGAAAACTCATTTTATTTTTTTTCAAAACTGGATTCCCACTATTTTAAAACAATATTTTTTATACAAATACCATAAAAATCCTTTTTTAGAAATTCCACCCATAAAAAATTACCCTTTTAAAATTATTAACTAATTTAAACCACATAAAACCATTTTTGAAACACATTGGTCCATTTTTAAAATCATTAAACTTTACTTTAAAACTATTTTAAAATCCATAAAATTCATCAAACATTAGTCAAAACTCAATTAAGCAATAACACACAACATAAATCCAACCAATAAGTGACTAGTGACCTTGTATAAATTGACTGCATGGCCTAATAGACCATGTTTCAACCACACAACCACCCATGATAGTAACATATAATCATGTATGCAGGATCCACATGGGTTACCAATCTGGGTGAGCTCACCATGTACCACCACTCTAATTTCATCCAAAAGTAAAAACATAAAATCAAAATCAAAATCCCAACATCCCCTGGTAACTCAGGTTTCTTCATGAGCAATGGTGATGAAGAAATGACCCATTACATGTCTCCTTAGTCCTAATGATACTATCTATATCTACTAGAAATCCCAAATAAAAAGGGTTACTTATGAGAGATCCAAAGTTCCTATAGAGAAAATAACATGAATGAACTGATACCATTTTTTCATAAACAAACCTGATTTATCCCTCCATCAAATACCCAAACCAGCTCACAACAAGTCCTAAATTAAATTCCCGATCCTCATGGGTTGGAACAAGTTTTTGGGTATCTAGGAATCACCTTTTGGGAATGATTTCCCCAATTCAACAATAATTAAATAAGCATAAGCAGAAAATAAATAAAATTCTGGCGTGACCTATCTTTAAATTGAACTTCCACGCCAATAAAAGTAAACAAATAGCAGCATGGTATCAAAAATATAAAATTATTGAAATAGTAGTGAGCACTAAAAACCTCCCTCACCCTCAAACTCCCTTTCCTATAAGGTAAACATTCCCACCTTCAATGTATTTGGCTCACCCACAAATAGTTATAGCTACCCAATTCCCATAGAAAGAAGTAAAATAAAAAGTATCCATTGTGATAAAGGGAAATGAAATAAAAACTAAATTGTAAACATACATATTTCATTGTGACTATACAAGACACTACCCAACTAAAGAATCCAAACAACCTATGGTGTAAAAAGAAAGATAAGTTGGACCCGGAAATAAAAAATGATAGAGATAATGGTCTGAGAATTAAAATTCCTAGTCTGGCTTCCAAAAAAACCAACCACTATTCCATTACTTTAAATATTAAACCATTTCAAGCTAGTTTGAAAATATGAATATATAAAAATAGGGTTTTCATTTCATTTCAAAAAAAGTTTAAAGGATATTTTTCTCAAAAATCATTTTCCCCTTTTCATTTCCAAAACTATTTTCTAATGAATTAGTGATTATCCAATAATCCATTTATAAGAAGGAATGAGATGATAAATTCAAAATATCAGTAAAATCATGATATTTAATAGCATATTATTAGATGATACAAAACATAGGGAAGTAGAACATGTTTTTTTATTATTTTAAATATAAAAAAGGTACAAATAAATATGGAATTTAAAATATTGTACCCTAGAAATAGGAGTAAATGAGAGAAAGAACTATGTGATATCCCTAAGTAGATAGGGTTTTTGGGGACCTAGGATCATCATACTCTCATTTTTCAACCATGAATGTGAATGTTTATTCTCCTGCTTGATCCAACGAATCCACACCTCAATAGTTTAGTTAGTATTGAAGCGCAGTCCTATTTGGTATCAAAGTTCATGCCTAGCGTAATTATCCTAGTATACTCACCTAGATACCCAAGATCCATAGGTTCCACACCCATAAATTAAATACATAATGGATTTTTAGTAGAAAAAACAAAACTAAATCAAAATAAAATAAAATAAATAAAGTATAAAACAACACCTCACCTCCCTATACTACCAATTTGTACCCCCTTTTCATTGAAACATACAAATATGAAAAACATATCAAACTTGAGTCCAAATAATACATAAAAGTTTGGGCTTCCATTGGATTGCATATCACTTTTCATAAATCTTTATATAGTGATAGCTATTACTTATATATATATTTTAAAATAGTCATTCCTCATTTGAAAATCCTCTTTTTATACCATATATTTCATGTTTCAAAACTATTCCTCACACTTAAACACATGTACAACTTAATATATAAAATCACACCTTATTCTAATGTATATTCTCTCATTTCCATGAGTGAATATGTAAAAATAGATAACTTATATATATATATAAAGGTATATATGAATAAGTATCCTTAAAAAATAATAAGGATTAGAAATCACTTAGAGGATATTTAAGAAATAAAGACATGACATTGGGATTTTATAAAAATTAGTCAGAATACCCAAACACCTTTTTCATTTCCAATTGACATGGTATAAATCATTTGGAAAAACAATTAAACATTTAAGGTTCTTTAAATTTCAAAAACCCCTTCAAAAATAGCTTTAACAAGGGAAACCCATGCTATAAGTATAAGGAAAATATGGAAAAATAGTGATAAATCATTTCAAATAAGCACAACCACTTTAAATAGAATATACACTTTATATAATAACAAAAAGACACTTTAAAACAATTAGGAAGTCATATTTTTTAAATTAAAGGCTTGCACATAGGGTAACCTGACTCAAGCTGAATAAGAACTCACTACCTTTGATGCGTGAAACCCAAACAAGTATCAACCAAGTCCAAAGAACCCTACAAATGGAAATAAAACCTATCTTCAAGGAAAATAAAAAAATAGATCATAAGAAAACCATAGGGTTCAACTGACCTCACATAGCAATGAGGGAAAGGAAAAGGAGGAATAAGAAAGTGATTTATGAGGATAAATACTCACCTGATATGATCACATGATGAAATGGCATGAAAATGGATAAAAACAAGGGAGGAGAGGAGGACATGGTAAGGGGGTGGCATGCAGGAGGGGAAGTACCCTATAAGTTGGGTTGGTAATGGGATATGGTGGGGGAGAAGGATATTAGAATTAGTTTTTTTATTATTAGGTTTTTTTATCTTTTTTAAACTACACACGGTGCACAGTTAGGTCACATAGTTTTAGAAAAATGTGCACAAACCGCGTACGCATTAATAGGCTTATGGAGAACCACACATGAGAAAAATAAATGGTTTATAAAACCATGAACCAACCATGTGGTTCATCTCTGTAAAATTTATAGGCATCATCACATAGTCTGCGCATATCATCTACTAACCATGAAACAACCAATAACCTATTTTGAAAATCCCAGAATGTAAAATTTAAGATTTATTTGGACTGAAATTGAAAAATTGGGATAAAAATAATTTATAAAACATGGTTGGGGTGTGATAACTTTAGATCCAGTGACTTCCACCAATTCCACGTCTCATGGTCAAGGCCACATCTCTATGCAACATTTCACATTAAATTTTAGTGAAAATTACAAGAACCATCTCTAACTAATTCCTAGATGAAATAGATCCTTTGTTTTACTTGAGACAGATCCTCATTACAACCCGCATGGATTTTCAGAAACCAAGTGTAGACACATGATTGGGGAAGAATAGATCTTTAATACATCATTGGATCTATTGTAACACATGCTTGACATCATTGAGGAAGGTTACTGGTGATTCATGCAACTGCCAATGAAGATGATGACCAAGCTCAACTTCAGAGAAGAAATGTTGTTCAGGGTTGTACCCAGCAAGACAAGCCCGATTTTCCAACTCAATCCCAAGATAGCTTCATATAAGTCCCAAAGTAGAGTTACTTTTAGGTCAAATTATTTTCAAATTGATCCTTATTTATTTTTCAAGTTAACTCTAGCCATGAACATGAATCATCTTTATCCTACAAGAAACCATTGACATCCGTTGATGCTGGAAATCAAAAAATTGTGTTATCTTCGATGATTCATCAAGGATTATAGAGATTAATCGTGGTTGGAGAATGTTTTAATGAATTTTTTTTGAGTATGATTATTTTCATAAATATCTACCATCGGGTTGTGAAAATGGATACAATCTGAATAGATTGAACTTGGCTCAAAATTTGAAGAATAATTCAAAACTCATTGGATCATTGGGAAGAAAGCTTGTCAAAATCAAATGGTAGGAATTCTAAAGTGTCTGAAGAACCTCCACACATTTAATAAATATGGAACAATTTTCTTGAGGTGGGGCGAATTCCAGAATCACTCGGTCAACTGGATTTATTCCTTTTTTTCATCTTTTCTCTCGTTATTTCTTTTTAGCTATAATTATCTAGTGATTTCACACTAATCCAATAATGGTTGGTCTTAGTATATTACCCTTACCCACACAAAATTAATTCAATTCATTAATGATTTTTATCCTCTATTTACCTCTTTGTATTTATTCGAACTATTTACATTTAGGGGATTCACTTAATTCTATTCATTTTCAATTTATCTACCCAGTTTCATTGGATTGCGCACACAAGAAACATAGACTCTACCCACTTCTTGTGATCATAAAAAATGGGTTGATATAAGGATGATTAGAGATATTTGATCATTGGTCTAGGTGATCTTATATGTTTTAATGATTATTTCATCACTCTGATTAAGCGAAAACAACCAAGAGAGGGTGATCGGTGAGGTCTCATCTGTTCTGTAAGAGAATAGGGTAATTCAATTAGAAATATGATTTTACAGGAAATGTAAGAGGATATCCAAGGCTAACTCACTTTCATTAAATGGATTCTAAAACCAATTTAATTAAAACCCCAAATTTATCTCATTCGTTATTTTCTTAAATTGAACCCATTAAGGAAAAGAGAAACAATCACACAACAATTCTCTCTAAGAGACTACCTGAGTCCATTATTAATACATTTATTCAGGTTTAAAATTTTTGTTAAGGGCCTCATGATAGATCATTCATATAACCTAACGTCATTTTCACGGGGTAGTATTTTTGTTTTAATTTTTTTAAATGAACTCAATAAAAAACTAGTTCCATTTCATCTCACATCATTGGTTTTGATTGGAATATTGAACAAACTATTTTGGAAATACTAAGAACTTTGAAAATCACTAAACAAGAGGAGAGGGAATTGGTAATGACTCCATTGAAAAATTCCATATCCTAAAATTATTCTTCCAACAAAGTAACTTCAAGGATTGAAAACCTAGAAAATTATTTGGAACAATTAATAAGACATTGAAATAACTTTACACACCCAATTTTAGAAATGATAATCGAGTTCAACCACCCAATAATCAACAATATTTTGAACTGATAAATGGTATGATCTAAATCATTCCAAATTTTTATGGCTTGGTAAGAAAGGTCCCTAACTAGAATCTAAGAGAATTTTTTATTTTTTTTGGTAATTTCAAGCCCATCAGAGTCTTAGAAAATCAATTTAGTTGCAAGGTATTCCCTGTATCTCTTAATGGAGAATCCAATGAATGGATGTACAACCTCCATCCTGGGAAAGTCACTAAATGGTATGGGATTCAGAAGTCATTCTTCCCGAAGTACTACCCCACCCCATAAAGCAATAAAATAAGGAAATAAAACTATGTAATTAATAAATAAATTAGAGAGACCTCTATGAGTTCTGGGAAATATTAAAGTGGATAAAAACTTCCTACCCACATAATCTTTTCAAATATCACCATTTCTTAATATTCTTTTACCAAGGGTTGATAGATAAAGACCAAAATTTTCTACATTCTTCCTTTGGAGGAGAATTAATAGAAAAAACCTCCACTGAATTCATAGAGCTAATAGAGAGGGTCTCAAAAAATTCATATAGATTCAGTACAAAAATCCACTATTAAGGAGTACACATGGTAAGAATTTGTAAATCCCTTTTACTGGAAAATAAAAATGAATAACTAAACTCTCTTTGGAGAAATTTATCTTTGAACATGGTACATGAAACAAAACCTTCCACACCTCCAAGATTTTTCTAGTTACATTACTCTCAAGACCACTACACTAATGGATTCCCTCAAGTACAAGGAACTAAAAGTTGAGATATTATGTACAAAAGGTGATTAAAACAACAACTAGAAAACAATCAAGGATACATGGAGTATTTAAATACTCAGTTTAGATATGGTAATCAACAACATCAAAGAGATCATTTGTAATAATTTTTTTAACTAACCTCCCAGGATCCACCATTTCAAAAAGAATATCTCAACCCTCTAAAATCCACCAATAATGGAAAAATCAAGAACCCTCCATGAATAAATTGTTGAGACAACTTTTTCAATATCAAAACACTAAGGAAAATACACTCAAAACTCATTGGTAATCACTTAAAAATATACAAAGATAGTAAAGTCATATTATGACTGCTGTGAATAAATTAAAGAATCAAGGATTTGGTAAGCTTAATACTTTGATAATTCCTAACCCCAAGGTAATTTTAAATTATTTTTAATTAATTATTGGAAAGAAGTTGGGAAGTAGTAAAGAATCACCATATTAAGATGGATCTAGAAGTGAATATCTCATTGTAACTGAAAAATATTTCCATGAAAAAAAAAGCTAAAGCACCTGTAGAAACACCCCTAATGAAAAAAGATAGAGGGAAGTACAAGTTGGAAGAACTGCATCAGCACTAACCTCCCTTCCCATCCAGATAAATACCCCCCAAGAGAAGCAATGATGACACATTAAATAAGAGATCATATAGATATTCAAGAAGGTGGATATCAACATCCCTTTGTTATAAACCATTATGAGGTATGAAAAAAACATCAAATATATGTGCACTAGGAGGAGGAGATTGCATGGTAATGAATAGGTATGCCAAGTAAAAAATGTTCCCATACTTTTAACTTCACAAATACCATAGAAATGCATGATCTAGGTGTCTTATCTATCCATTTTACTATTTGTGTGCTTAATTTTACCAATGCATTGTGTGATCTAAGAGAATAAATTAATGTAATGTCATGTTATATTTATTAATCTCTATAGATTAGTGAACTCAAACCCACCCAAGTAGTTTTTTATATTTCCATCAAGCCACTTACTACTAATTAAGTGTTATTGAATTTGTTCTAGTATGTGTACAAGTATTTTCATTCCCTACTGACTTCTATATTTTGAACAAGGAAGAAGAAAATTATAAATATCATTCCCCCATCATCTTAGGTATTCCATTTCTCAAGCTTTCTAAAAACAATATCAATGTTAATGGAGGAACTATTTCCATGAATTTTGGGGAAAAACTATCAATTTTATTATACTTGATTAAATGAAATATCTCCATGAAGAACAAACCCTTTTTACTTTGAATCATTTTAAACTTCTATGTTTATCCACGGAATAAATTGATATTCTTTATGAAATAATATGATTTGGGGAATCTCTAGAAACACCAAATTTTACTAATTAATATGTTGGCACCAAGAATCGTGCGATATAGGGTACAAACAAGTCACGAAAAGTTTGAAACAAATCCAACCCTAAACGGACCTAGAATTCATCTAGGGGTCTATTTCATGAATCTCATCCCTCGAGATCCCTGGCCACCATGACCACAAAGAAAGTTGACGGTACCTTCATGAGTCCGATCGAGTTCGACAGAGCATAACTGTTTCCCGATGTCATTTTTTATTCATGGAATTCCTTGGGAGTACCTAGCCACCCTGACCGTGAAATAATTTGATGGTATATTCATGCGTATGACGGAGTCCAACTAACCATTTTCTCTTCACAACATCCTTTTTTCTTCATGGAGAGCACTAATATCATCATGAAACCCATTTTCCAATAAATAGTTGGATTACACCACCTCATAACTATTGTTACTCTGACCTTTCACCTTCCAAGTTATTATTTCTAAAATCACTGAAGCATCACCAACTCAATAGAAAAATCGATCGCCTAATGTACTTGAGCATCGTGATCCAAACATTCCTTCTTCCTTCATGGACCCTACACATTGTAGGGATTCCCTTCTTGAATGTTTTCTCCCTTCATGAAGGAGGGATTCCCTTTGGGTTTCTTGAGGCTCCACAAATCCTTAAGACTTCACGGAGCACTCTATTAATAATGGGCCTTATGTAAAGGTGAGGCTAGGCTTCGCATGGACCTTTCCTTCGTGAATCTCCTTTCCATCACGAAGTGCCTTTACTTTGTGAAGTGCCTTTCCTTTATGAAGAACCTTTTCTTTAATGAAGTTTTGTTCCTTCGTGAAGCACCTTTCCTTCATGAAGTACCCTTCCTTCACAAATCATTTCTCATCAATCCCCTAGGCATCGTAAACCCCTTTCCCACATGGCCCTCCAGGCTTGTGCGAAGTGATTTCATGGTTCCACGTGTGTTATTTCATGTTTTTTACTCTACCTAATGATTCTTTTCATTGGTTCACTAATATCTATTTCTTCTCTGTATAGTTATTCTAATATGGACCCCATTATTGACCACTCCTCCACACCACTGTAACCTAGCGTTGTGGGTTCTTTCTCTTCATTGAGGGTTAAAAGGCACTGGTAATGTATGTCCAAAGGGTGATGAGTGAATCCTCTCTATCTGGGTTGTAGGATGTTAAACTGCCAAACACCATCATCCTCATCACATGAAGTTAAACTATAGTCTCTCCCCATCCCATGCATCTAGGGTTCCCTACCTTGGAAATTTTTCACGCCCACTCGTCTCTACAGAAGTGGAATCTCCCTCACAAGGGATGAGATCCTCCTTGCATGGAGATTCATCTTCCCGTAGGAATGGGAAACCATTCCATTGTAATCCCTTATTATTTCTCTCATGAGTTAGAACCCTTTCTCCTCCTTTCCCTAATACCCATCTCCCTAGGACACTAGCCATGCATAATCCCCACACTATTCCTCGCTAACGCATCTCTCATGATAAGAAAATCAGGTCTGTAATATTTATTTTTTCTCACAACGGGAATGAATTATGTGGGATTAGAGTAATATTTACCTTAACATCCTCTTTAGGCCCCCAAATATGTATAATCCTCAACATGTTTCTGGATCGTTGGCCATGTTTTCTCACAAATCCTAGGCCCCTACACAGAAAACTACATGTACTTTTATCCATTCCTTCTAAATAGGTCATGTAGGAAGAATCTTTGAGGTTCAAGCCCATCACTCCTCACAATCCATTGGTTCTATCTATTTTAAGTTGGTTCAATCATCCTACATGATGTTAAACGGTCACTCGTCCTGAATGATGTAAAATGGCATGCTCCAAACTATGCGGGTTTTGATCCCTTCCGGGTATATAGGAAGCCTCCTTGAGGTTCAATCCCAACCAATGGTAGATTCGGGTTCTCCCTCCTAGGGACATACCTTCCAGATGTGAAACCTTCCCTTTTTGGGACACATCACCCAAATCCAACACCTAATGAGTTTTGATCCATCCTCCTAGGATTCTAACCATGCGTAAGCCCTAAACATATCATATCCAACCAAGAGTGATCCTCTTGATAAGTTCTTACAAATATGCGTAATCCCTTGGAACATCTTCGGTTCGTTTTCCATGTGTATGCCCCAAATTTCTACCTACATTAACCAAACTACGTGGACTTTGATCCCTAGATTCTAAACAGGGTATGTAGGAAGCCTCTTAGAGTTTAAATCTCATCATCCATGCTCATCCTGGTCATTCCCTTAAAAAACTATACCTTATAAGGATCATAACCCACCAAGAGGTCATATCACCTTCGGGTCCAACTGGGAAATTAACTATGCATAATCCACAACCCCCCATAGAACTACATGGGCATTGATTCCTAGCCAAATGTGATACGTTGGAAACCGCTATGAGGATCAATACTAACATCATCATCTTCACGTCAGTTCTATCCCATTCACCACATTCCATTTCAGTACTTCCTTCATCATTCATCCTAATCCTCACTTGGGCCACCACATCCTGGTGGGATCATGCCACTCATTTGGGTCATCTCATTACATAAGCCTCATTCACCCCATTGATGCTCCTTGAAGCCCCCGTGAAACTAACCATGTGTAATCCCCACACAATCCACACCCATCCAACTAAGAGTGATCCTCTTGAGATGGTTCACTATCCATGTGTAATCCCCAAATCAACCCTTCAACTATGTGGTTTTTGATCCCTGGATTCTATAAAGGGTGTGTAGGAAGCCTCCCCCAGGTTTAATCCAAGCCAATAGTAAACCCTGGTGTTCCCCTCATTGGGGTCCATCCTCTCTGATCCTCCCTCAATGGTGTCCAGATCAGAGTTTATAGTTTGAACCTTACCTTTTTGAAACACACCAATCTCAGGTCTGCTATTATTAGGCCTTCTGATCCACACATCTTATAAACCTTCAACGAGCTCCCTCATAGTGATGTACCCATCTCATCTTCCTTTATAAGGATTTTGATCAGTCTGGTCTATCTCTACTAGATGTTAAACTTGTGGAATACCCCCATGTTAAACATGGGAAGCTGAGGAAAATCTTAGAGACATTCCTCTATCATAAGATACCCCATGATCAACATGGGAAGCCTCAGGTTTCTATGCCCTTGATAATCCCTTTGATGAGGAAGAATATAGGTGTTCCAATGTTTTAGAATCCAGAAATGCCATCAGTGTCCAGTATGACTACTCTCCTGAACAAAGGTTGCAGCCCTGCTTTGACCCCATTATAATGTCCTAAAAGAAGTAGTGTAATTAACTAATTCCCAAAATAATATGGCACTAAGAATGAGTTTCATAAAAAAATTCCTTAATCTATAAGAGAGACTCGAACTAGGTGAACAATTCCAAGGAGGAATCCATGGAAGGAGAGACTGACATACCATCATCCCATTTCAGTCAAGGATAAAACATCTCTAAAGAAGTGCTGAATGTCACCCACCTTTGGAAAGAAAGAATGCAGGGTACAATTCACTATCAGCGAGCATTGACATGATGACCTAAAAAGTGTGCCCTAGTGGAAAGTGTCAGAAATAGAAATGGTGAACCCGATGTGAATTAGTTCTCCTACAAATAATAGTATTAGTAACACTTGAGACATCAGAAGATGATCATGTCCCCAGATCTAGCTATCTGATGCCAGGTTCCGCTAGAGAAATAGTGGTTCTGGCATGAAACTCACTAGAATTCGGAGCAGTTAATCATTGGTCATTTCAGAGTATGGAATTGTTAGCGTGGATCTCTATATCCAACCATGTAAGACTAAAATAAACTATGGCATTGGGAATTTCTTTCCTAATATCAATACTGATGAATGAATCTTCCTGTTCTATGCTACAAGAAACTAATATATCCCTTCCCACAGAAGCAGGGGAAGAAGGATTTACAATTCAGCAATCTCGCATGATTCCACCTTCTCCACGATTGTGTCGATGACTATGGATACTAGGCCCCCATACCACATATCACCCTCATAAAATGTTCATAGGAGGGTGATAAATCTTATTTTCAGACAATACGAGAAAAAGGGGTTCATTCCCATGATGGATATGGGCCGCCAGTACCTAGAGGCTTAAGTTCCTTTCCATCACCACTACCCCTAGGGGCCATAAGAGAGCCACTAATACTCACATCAATATTCAATCGCTTCAGGAGCCTCTCCCCAGAATGTTCTTATGACTCACTCCCCTATGACAACGAGATAAGGGACATCCGAATCACATCAGCGATGACTACTACCTTGGATCTGCAGAGGAGGGTTCCCACTAGGCCATGTCAGCACCACTAATTTTCCATCCCTTGGGCCGAAGAACCGATGGCCTACAACCCTGCTCAACTGACCCAGGCCTAGATGACCCATCGTCGATGTTGGGTGAAAGCATAGGAGGAATCCCATCAGGGGGTGTAATATTCTACAGCTTGAGTGGACCATTAAACCACCAATGAATATTAATAGTTACCTACTATTGCAGAGTAGGGAAGCTTCAATACCTGATTGGGATCGAGACCAAAGCTGCCCCCCTGGAAGGCTGGGAAGACTATTTATGTCACCAACATGATCATCAGCTATCATGGACCAATCCATGATGGTGATATCTAGTATGAAGGTCCTCCATGTACCATCACTATCCGAATTGGAGGTCCTCCCCACTCTCAGAATCATCATGGAGGTCCACTCCATGACCATGATCCCAAATATAGAGGCCTTCTCCATACCCCAGTTCATCAATGTGAAGGACCTTCTCACATCATTCCCAGCTTAAGTATAGGTCCTCCCCACAACAGCATTGTTCATAGTAAAGGTACCCCTTTCTCCATCACGTGTCTACATGGAGGTCCTCTCCATGATCTCACCAACTTAAGCGTAGTTCCTCCCAGCTCCAGAAACCATCCAAGAATAGGTCATCCTCGCTTCATTGAGAATCAACATAGAGTTCCTCCCCATGTTTAGTTCAATAATTGTGAAGGAACTCCTTGTGCTACCACTTCAAATTAACATAGGAGTCATCATCATGCTACCAAAAGTAGATATGGAGGTCCTCCCCATGTTCCAACTAGCATCAGTGGAGCCCTTCCCCACTCCAGCACTCTCCACACATCCAAAAATCAATATAGAGGTACTCCTCATGTTCTCACCAGCACAAGCTAAGGTCATCCCTGCTCTAGAAACCATCCAAGTGGATTTACTCTTCATTTCATCAAGAATATACATAGAGGTCCTCCCCAAGTCCAATTCCATCAGTACGTAGGCCCTCCTCATGCTACCACTATAAATAAATGTGGTGATCCCCCCATGCCACTTGAAGTACACATGGATGTCCTCCCCATGTTCTAACTAGCTATAGCGGAGGTCCTCTCCACTCCATCACTCCCCATCGTGAAGATCCTCCCTATGAATCCAGCAATCAACATGGAGGTTCCTCCCGTTTTTCATTTGAAATATGTATGGGTGATCCTCACACATCATCTCATCATAGCAAAGTTTCTCCCCAATTAGACAACAACCAATACAATGGTCATCCTCCTGTCACAACTAGCTTAAGAGGAGGCCCTCCTCGCTCCAGCCCCAACCCGCACGAAGCCCCCCCCACCTCATATTGAAGATCTATCCTATCCTGAAGAACCATACTAGGGAAGAAGGCATAATCATCACCACTAAAGGAATAACATTGAAAAGTTTCAAATAATTGTTAATTTGGTCTGAATGTACATTCTAGAGGAGGTAGATTTGAATCCCTTCTAAGGTCTTTCCATGTAGTCCTCTCTATCATCACCAGGATCGTTCTCTACCTCGATATGAGATCATGGGGAGTTGTTCTAGGTCGTAATAGATGATGAACACCAACCTGATCCTACAATAATGATTGGAACTCTAGTGCATGAAGAATTGATCGACACTCTGTCTTATAGGGACATGATGATATGGTTGGTACCATCCCAGATGGACAACCTGGTAAGCAGTGGCTTGTTAGCCCATGTAGTGTTCTCTCCGCTGACCAGTCCACCACCAAAATGGTCTACACCGGTTCTGTTTATAGTTTTTGACCACTCCCATTTAAATAATGGGGAAACCAAGAGTTAGATCCCACATCTGAATGGAAAATTTGGGGGGATACTCTTGCGGAAGACCAATTATCTGAGATATTATGGCCTATTTCTACCCCTAATTTTGATATCCTGGAGTCTCTAAACTAGAAAGAATTCATGTGCCTTCACTAAATCATATGGGTGATGCCTTTTATCCTCTCGAATAGTTAGTTGGTTTATCAAGAGATTTAGGATCATTATGATGATATCAGTCAGTAGTGTCGCATGGATGACCTAGTCATGCTTCCTATGGCACATCACCCTGCATCACCCAACTATCATCGAGCTATTCAGAGTAGATGAATCCATAACTTTTTTTCTCTATATAATTACCAAATTAGAATCTTTGTACATGAATATCTGAGGTTGGGTTAGTATGAGGCCCTCCACTTTATCTTGATATTGCGGTAGTCGGGCCTACCTGGTGACATCAAAAATATACCTTCAGTCATAGTCATGGTGAATATGGAGGAACTCATCACACTTAAGGGGAGATACACCAAAGTATGTTTTGAGGAGTATGACCCACCCCTTGGGGAACACGACATCTGTTGGACCCCCCAAGTGTTTTCACCCACTAGAAAAGGCAGGTACTTGGCCTTACGGAGCCTTTGGAGTCATTTACCTTAGTTAGAGACTCGAATATGGGTAAAGTACTGACCGAGAATTCTAAACCTTCTAACCCATATGGTTCACTGTAGAAGACAGATGTTGATCCTACAATGGACTCCTTGCTCTAGCAGCTTACTGAACAGAAAAGGATTATCGAAGAACTTCTTACCAAACACCTTGCAGGATGGTGTCTGAACTATGGTGATCCTTGATATGATCTTGTCCCTCCTCCACTTGGAAAGTAGGGGAAACGACATGCCCTCCCTAGCCAGATTCTTCCTGTTAATCTCAAAAATTTCATTCACCCAGATAGGGTAGAAATCGGAGCTTATGGAAATCAGTAATTGTATACATCACCAACTATACCTGAACTATGTGAGAATCACCCTCCAAGCCCAACTCAGGCCATTCCTCGGGTAGCTCCTCAGGTTGTTCCTCCAAAGGTTCCACCAGCCTCTCCATGAGAAACTAAGCCCACTTATCGCATGAAATATCCCCTTAATGAACCGATGGTTATAAACCCTCACCAAGATAGGAATCCCCATCAATAGGATCTAATGGCTTCTTTCATTTCCCACCTTGAGGCCCTAGAAACGTGACAAGTTGAAATATCATTTGATGGTTAGTTGCATCTGGTGCGGGTGGATGACATGCCAGCACCCCCTGATTTCTAAAATCCTATCTTATCCCCTTTCAATGAAATGGGTGACCCGCTGCAGCACCTAGCCAACTTTATTTCACAGTGTAGGCACATGTTAGGAACTCTAGAGTTGTAGGAAGCCTCTAAGATTCAGTGTTTTGTACAAACACTAGAAGGGACTATGTTTTTCTGGTATTTCTAGTTACCTGTCAGGTCTATGGCTAGTTGGGAAGATCTCCATAGGCATTTTCTTTATCAGTTCAATTCCACCACTTGCAAGATGAGTATTTCTGACCTCTTCAAGTGCAAGCAACGACAAGATGAGTGAGTCTTAGACTTTTTTGCTAGGTGAAAAGGATCAAATATTCACATGATATGCCTATGACTCAAGAACAACAACTAATGATGTGCATGGGGACTGTAAAGACTAAATTGTTCCCTTCCCTCATCACTCAGAATTTCCCAGGTGGATTCTGGTATTTCTCGTACAGGGCTCAGTGCCTAGATTAAGCCTTGTAGCAAGCTAAAAAGACATGATAGTTTACTCCTACGGCTCCCATGAAGAGAATCACCACAGATGATACTCTTACCATCACTCAATTAGAGTCCCCCATGTTGTTAGAATTTCTATCGGTAGAGACTTCTCCATAGTCTTACCTAGGGAAATAGCCTCAGGCTCATCATTTCCCGCCGCCGAATCGACCGGCACCACCCCGTCAAGCACTACCACCCAGGCGAGATAATATGTCTCTAACCTCCCATCATTCTCTAGCCCCTCGTCATGGACAGTCTCATAGAGTTCCCTTTCTATACGAGATAAATAATACCTACTCGTTTAATGAAGATCAGGTTCCTAGTTATTTCTATAATGGCTTAGATCAAGGAATACTAAAGATTCCAGAATGTAGGAAAACTGAGGAGGCCAATCTCACTGATCGCCCTAACTATTTCCCATGTCACTGGTTCTCTGGACACACCATGAAGTGATGTTATATATTCAAGTACTATCTCTATGACTAGATCGATAATAATATCTTCATTTTGGTCCCTAGCCTGGCACAGGTGGCTTGTGTTTCTGTGAAGCCTAATAGTTGCAACAAAAAATTATTGGCAGTAGGTCTATAACTATGGATCTTAGAAGTATGATGATTGGTTAGACCAAAGGGAATTTTCTCATGCCCATGGTATCATCTGTGTTCATCTGAATCTTCTTGAGTCTCTTAAATTTTCCATGTCACCTCTAGTTATTGCTTTTACATCAAAGTAGTTTCCTTTTACTTCTTGGAAGAGTAGGATCCTATGGTTTAAGGCTGAGTAGAGCCCTTCTCTGATGATGAATCTATCCCACACTCTTAGAGGCTTAATTCCCCTAGAGATGCAAGTCGCCCTCAGAATTCGCTCAGTATTATAGGATTCCTTGGGAGATGATTAGGAGTTTTCTATAGTTAATACTGTCAAAATAGTGGTCTCATAAATGTTTCTTGGTGGCAAGGAACATTGGGAAGGTATTCCTAATTCTCTTGGTTGACACCATCATCGGTGAGGCCATTGACATGTGAATCATCAAAAAATTTAGGTCAGTGCCACAAGCCAAGCCATCCACATTTCTGAGACCAGATGGAAGACTCGACGCAGAGCTTGGCATACATATTCCTCACATTCAATATCATAATATTCATAGCTTCTTCCATTCGTGTTACTCGATTAAGTAGAGCCACTCTGACCACTCCATGGTTAACTACATCTAAATCTGGCTAGACCCTAGCCGTTTGAAATCATCCGGTAGTAACTTTTCATGGTTCATCTAGTGAGTAGTGGGATATCCCGAGTACCATCCAGAATCTTCTAGTTCAACCAACAATGCTCGTTCTAACTCGTATTATAGAGATACCTTCTACCATAATAATTGTTCATATGGAACGAAAGTATGATGTTCTTAATAATGTTTCCAACATTCCTACAAATCTATTGATTCTTGAATTCCTCTGCATATCATAAGAAATCCTGCAAGCCCTCACATAAACTCTAAAAATCCCCCTATAATTCGAAATAGAGGTTTCAGTTGTAAATGTATTTAATGCTAAGGAGGTTGACCAAGAACAATGTCGAGACATAATATCATTATTAAGATAATATGAAGTTTCACCCATACAGGGGCACATCCATGTATTGTGTATCATAGTCCATCTTCATGGCATGGAATTCTATCATTGTGTCATCAACATAGGCTCTAGGATCAATCTAATCCCAACCCAAATTCTCCACAAAATTGGATTGTCTGAAGAAGATATGAGTCCCTATTATATGAAGATTCAGGGTTATGGTAGGACTAAGTAGATGACATGTGGAAAGATTCTCTTGAGGACCCAATTCAGTGGCCAAATTTCTAGCACTGAGTTTATAGTCATCTCACAAGACACTTTCTATAATGCACTGATTGGTGGACCCTAGAACCATCAACATGCAACAATTGCTAACTCATATCACCAATGCCTAAATTACTCCCTCTACAGTCATGTGGGAATGCTTCAAGGTGATGCCTCTCCTTTTTCCTTTTTTGAAGTCCGCTACTTAGATTATGATTATTAAAAAAACCAAGGACAACCGGGTTCAAACCAATGAGGTTGAGAACACTAATACTATGGTCGACCTGTGGATGGATTTGGATGATGACTTCATCCTCCCAATTCACTAGTTGGAGTCCACAACCCTATACATGGGATATTGCTTCATCATTTCCTAAATAGGGGTAAGACATATACCTATATACAAGGAATGGCAGAAGATTACCTCGTACTCCTATAAAGACCAGGATAGAGTAATACTAGAGCCTCTTTCCCATATTTGGTATTGAGATGTTGGCCCCATGGCTACAATCACACACCACACCTACTTGTTTGACCATCTCGAGCTAAGAAAAAACTAACCGACCCACCACAACTTCTTTAATATCATCAAGTGTGGGATCCTTGGTTGAAGACCTGATGGAAATGGTTCAATAGTTTCTTCCCATGGTTTCAATAGTGCAGGACCTTCCTAGTAAAGATTCCACTATCAGCCAAGATAGAACCATCATTCCTCCATAGTTATTTAACTTAATATAATTGCCTCTTTCTAACGATCACCTTTCCTTAGTCGATGAAGAGGATTTGGAATAATGTTCTCCAACGTTTGAAGAGGGTGTTTATACTACTATCGATGAGTTGGTACAAGTGAATCTTGACATCGAGGTAGATCTGAGGCCAACACTGATCAGTGCAGCTATTCCTACAGGTGAGAAAAAACATTATATGAATTTTCTAAATAAAAATAATGATGTATTTTCCTGGAGTTATGATGATATTCCAAGACTAGACCCAAAGGTCACCACCTACCATCTCAGCCACCCGGTAATACATCATGGTTCAAAAAGCCTCTTAGGAAGACACATCAATCTCATGGTGTCATGTTTTAGGATGAGGTTGATAAGATGATTAAAGAAAACTTCATCAAGTAAGTCCAGTACCCCAGATGGTTGGACAACATCATGACTGTTAGGAATAATAATGGATATATAAGAGTATATATCGACTTTTAGGATCTCAAATGTCACTGTCCGAAGGATGACTTTCCCCTTCCTGTGATGGAGCAGTTCATTGACTCCAGCACTAGATTCTAGGATCTATCCTTCATGGATGGATACTCTGGGTATAATCAGATCTGGATGTCCCCCGAAGATGAAGGGTCCACCACCTTCAGGGTGTCATAGGGAATCTTTTTTCTATCAAGTAATTCCCTTTGTATTAAAGAATATAGGATCCACCTATCAGTGTTATATACACTGTATATTCCAACCAATCCTCAGGATACTAGTGGAGTGTTATGTGGATGATCTGATTGTCAAATCCCATCAGCATTCGGACCATCTCAAAGATCTTGAGAAAGTGTTTGAATTTCTCTGCTCCCACCAGTCAAAGATAAAAACCTTGAAATGTGATTTTGGGGTTACCTATAGGAAGTTTCTTGGCTTCATCATCAGATATAGAGGAATTGAGATTAACCTGGAGAAGATCAAGGCTATCAGTCTAATGCCTCATCTATGAAACCTCCGATATCTCCAAGTTTTCCAAGGCCACTTAACCTATATACGTTGATTCATCATGAATCTGGATGGAAAGTGTAATTCCTTTTCCATACTCATGTTGAAAGGTCCCATCTACCAATGGGATGTGGAGTTCCAAATCACTTTTTAGGAGATTAAGTAGTATTTTTTGTAGCCTTCAGTTTTGACTCCATCCATTTCCAAAAAACCACTAGTCCTTTATGTGATGGCCCAGGAACAATCTCTTGGTGCCCTTATCACCCATAAGAATAATGAAGGGATGGAGAATAGTTTGTACTATCTCATTTTACTGATCCTCGACACAGATTCCAGATATTATTCTATTGAGAAGAACTTCCTCACACTGGTTTTAATCGTACAGAAGCTATGACAATATCTATAGAATCATAAGATACAACTAGTGTCCCACATGGATTCACTAAAGTATATTCTAAAAATCCCTTTGTTAACTAGATTTCTACCTCAGTGGGTGGTGATCCTTCAGTAGTTCGACATCAGGTTCATCTCAAAAAATCCCATCAAGGGGCAGGTTCTTGCATACTTTATAGATACCCATCTATCCCCTGAAGATAATTCTTTGGAACTTGATTTTCTTAGTGAAACCATTTTCTCAGTGGATCAGTCTATATTGTGTTTTAAGATACACTTTGATGGTTCCTCCCATAGTCCCACTGGTATAGGGCCCAATGATCTCAGGCTTAATAGAGCTGGTCTAGGGATTTTATTCATCACACCTACATAGGCTATTTTTCCCTATTCATTCTTATTATCAGAATGTTACACCAATAATGAGGAAGAGTATCAGGCTCTCATTACTAGTCTCAAGCTATCTCTTGAGATTTATGTTCCCCACCTATATGTAAAGTGGGACTTTGAATTAGTCATCAAGTAGATCAATGTTTACTACATCATTAAAAAACCCGAGATCATGCCCCTGCTAAAGCACACTCTCCATATTATGGCCCAGTTCCCTTCTCAACTAGAGGTGAATCATGTCCACCAATAGTATAATGGTCAAGCTAATTCATTGGTCGGTCTATCCACTTCTCCCACAGAACCTGACCTGGGAGATCAATTAATGCATGTACATCGAAGGATCATTACCATGACAGTTCGAATGATGATGAAAAATAGTAGGCAAGATATCTTACTCCTGGTGCTTCAACATCAAATCCCCTAGATCTGCCTTCCATAGTAGTAGAATAAACCTCTGATTGGATGACTACTTTCATTGAGTATCTCCAACACAAAAATCTCCTGATAGACAAGGATGATCATGAGTGAATCCATCATCGTGTAGTGCAGTTCACCCTATAGTGTGGTCCTATCCTTGGTCAGATTATCTATAGATGTGGGTTTGATGTAATTATCCTTCATTGCATTCAAGTATATGATATTCCACAAGTTATTTGGGAATTTCATTCTATTTCTTGTGGTTCCCATTAGTACGGTTCAGGAATCTCTCACCAGATCCAAAGGTTGAATTATGTTTGTCCCACCATAGTCCATGACTATATCGATTTTTCTAAGAGATTCCACACATGTCAGATTCATCCCAACTTTGTTCATCATCCATCAGAGCCCCTCCATAACACCAAGTATTCTTGGCCCTTTGCAGTCTGGGGACTTGATGTTGTGTGACCATATCCACAAGTCAAAACTCACCAATGCTGGTTAATTCTGACTGCAACATATTTTTCTAAGTGGGCAGAGGCAATATCACTCAAGGAGTTAAAGGACCATTATATTGTTGGTTTTGTGAGCTTCAATATCATCCATTGATTTGGATTCCCTCATGCAGTTCTCACTAATAATAACACAAATTTTCATGTATCTAAGAAAAATAAATTATACACTATGTACAACATTCGATCTAACCACACTTACCACCACCATGTGCAAGAATATGGAAAGATCAAGTCATTCAAAAAGAACCTCTATAACATTCCCCAAAAGATAGTTGGCCAAAACAAGAGAATCTTTCTGGAGATTCTCCCCAATTCTCTCTAGGGTTATCGGACTATAAATCAAAATTACACCCAGGTAACCCCTTATTTCTTGGTGTATGAAACAGAGGCATTCTTACCCATCAAGATTCAAGTTTCACCCATTTATACAACTATATATTGTTATAAGATGTTAGACATATCATCCTAAGTTAGTTTAGCTTAACTTGAGGCCCTTTAGGAAAATAGGCTCCAAACCTTGCATAATCTGGAGAGGTACCATAACTAGATAGCATGGTATTCCAATAAGAAAGTTCACCTCCATTCATTTCTACAGGGTGACACTATATTGGATTTTCGGATTCTAATGATACCTAGTAAAAACCCACTAATGTTGGATCCCAGGTGGTAAGGACCCTAAATCATTACAAAATTTACCCTAATAGTTCATAATCCTTGGTTACTATGGATGGTGAGTGAATTACTCCTCCCATCAATGCCAAGTTCCTTAAAAAGTAATTCACATGAGAAAGGTTTTCTCATCTTGTATGATAATAAACTCATTAAACCTTGTGGTCCAAGCTCATCATACTTAAACTAAGATCCCTCTCATCTATGAAACATGATGTTCAACTGTGCTACGCCATCCAACATGACATTAAACATTTATTTATTCCCTCAAGAAGTTAAACTGAACAAAGTACTCTTACCATCCCATGTGGCGTTAAACTACATGGTGTCCTCCTTCATGATGGTAAACTACATAATCATCCTATGGTTCAAACTCTAGGACCTCAAACATGGAGTGTACGGTCTAAAATCTATGATCTTAAACTAATATCTATTCATTTGAACAAAATGGTCTTAAATTGTTCTTTTTTTTCCGCACAATTTTAAATAGTTTCATCCTAACTATAAGACATTAAACATCATATCATTTATGGTCCTTTCCACATGACCTTAAATAGAAGATACCCCTCTATCCTAGCCACATTAAAATAAACTACATAATAACCTTCATCCTTACCATATGAAGTTAATATGCATGCGTTTCCAGAAATATGTATGGCTTGATTCCCATAATTATGGGATATGTAGGAATTCCTAAATATTGAGTCTTTGGGCCCAATTGTAATTTCTCACTTTCATCCCCTTGGCTTGAGTTCTGCTGTGGGAGTGTCTGGTGTGGTGTGGATTTTTGTTATCCTTATTCAAGTTGGGTTTACTTTTTCAAGACTTGTGCATCCCCTCAGGGATACCTTTTTTTCAATTGTTATATCCACATGACAATAAACTATGTTTCAACCTTTATCCTTACCACATGACATTAAACTCTATGGGTTTCCAAAAAATATATGTGGCTTTATTCTCATCCTTATGGGATATGTAGGAATGCCCAAAAAATTCATCATCAAGTCCATCTCAGGTTTACCCCCCCCCCCCCTCTCAGGAATACGTGATGTGGAGACGGGCATCCTTAGTCCCTTTTTCATGTCGGGTTCATTACCTCTCCATGATGCGTATATCCATCATAAATGAATATTATTATGGTATAAGCTCTATAACCATAATCTAAAATCCCCAGTCTCCTTGTCACATTACAATAAATTGTGTGATAACTACATCCTTACTACATGATATTAAATTGCATGGGTTTACAGAACTATGTATGTCTTGATTCTCATCGTTATGGGATATGTAGGAATGCCCAGATATTTTTCCTTCAGGCCCATCCCCTGGTTTATCAACCCTATTTTCCCCCTTACTTTTAATTTGGAATTGGTTTATTACCTTACCATATTTAGCAGCTCTCTTGAGGATTCTTCTCTAGAGAAGGGGTTTGGATACCCCTATTGATATGCCTCATTACATTCAAATGAATTTTGGAATAGAGAATAGAGTAGTAGGTCCTGCATGTAAATCCTCTCATTTCATCTCCATGCTTCATGTGTCCCTTTATTTGGGTCCCCGTCATCTTTCATGTCTGAAGGGACCCCTCTAATGGAAGGATTCTCAGCCTTATGGACCGCCTACCATTTTTTGTCAACATCACATAAGACTTTTGACGACACATGGAGATAGGTCCTACATTTCAAATATGGTCATGGTCGACCATCATTTGTCTTTTCCCATCCCAAGTTACACCATATGGATGATGTGTTCCAAATATGGTTAGTTGTTATCCTCCATCGATATGCCACCCCCATTGTGTTCGGAATATCATACATTGTGATTCAAAACCCTTTTCATATTTGTATGTCTAGGTGGAACTTTAAAACCCTTGATGTTACCCCTTCTTGTACCTCTTCACATCAATTAATTTGATTATAATCATTGGTGTACCCTTAACTTAGCTTCTGCATTCCCCTATTGTGTGTTCCCATGTGTCGTAAGGACCCTTTCCACACCTTGTTTCCCACACTTAGCATAGCTAACATAGGCTTAGGGATCTTGGTAGTGTTTATACCCACATGGAAGAATCATATCCTCTATGTTCCAAACTCTATGACCTTAAACTAGAATTTTACGTATTAAGAACATAATTTTAAAATAAACACTCAAGTTTGAGCATTATGACTTTAAACTGCATATGGGTTTTCATTTGAATGTGTTGTAGGGTGGAAGGACTACTTGGACCTCATTCAGATCAGGTTTTTCTACTTCACTACCCTACATGAATTCCCTAGAAACAATTCCCCTCCTCTATGGTCCAAAATTTATGACCTTAAACTAGGAATTTATGTTCTAATCACACAAGATTAAACTAAGCATCCAAGTCTAAGCCTTATGACTTCAAACTATGTGTGGGTTTTACTTGAGGAATGTGTGGCATAGTGTTTATTTCTGTGATCCTCGTTCACATCAGGTTACTTCATAGCACAACACTTCACATTCCTTCTTTGTATGCCTCTTCACATGGTCCGAGCTCTATGACCCTAAACTAATATCCCCAATGTCTTTATTAGATGATGATAGACTGTATAATAGTCCTTGTCCTTGTCATATGGAATTAAACTATGCATTCTATGTCCTAGATGTATGAAGATAAACTATATATCATTATGATGTCTTCACCTGAGAAGACATTTCCCCTTGGCATTGACCATTTTCCATTCCAACTTCAAGAACTATGTGTGGATTGATTCGTGTACTTATGGGATATGTAGTGATGCCTAGATATCTCGTCCTTGGGCCCAGACGAAATGCTAAAAATTCACCTCTTTGGTCCCATTGGCCTGAGTATTTTCAAGGAATGTTTGGTGTCGTGTGGATCTCTTGGATCCTCATCTGCATTGGGTTGCCTCATGGTGCCACACTGCACACATCTCCTTTAATCGGTTCAAACTATATGACCTTAAAATAATATTTTCAGTGTCCTAGTCGCATGATAATAAACTATTCATAAACAATGGTTTTCTTATTTGGGATAATATCTCCCCCCACTCTATCATTGGTAACTTTCCATGCCACCTCCAAAAACTAGGTATTACTTAATTTCTTCCCTTGAAGGATACGTAGTGACACCCGAAAATTGTTTTCCAGGGACCAACCATAGAATAATAAGTGCACATTTTTCCTCTCTTGCTCTGGGTTCCCTTTTCAAGAATGTGTTGTGAGGTTTGGATCTATTTGATCCTCACTCAAATCATGTTTCCTTATGGTGCCACACTTCCCATCTATTCCATTTATGGTTCGAATCCCATGACTTTAAACTAATATTTTAAATTTCTCCGTCGCATGAAGATAAACTTTTCGAAACTTCCATTATCATCTCAATATGTTAAACTACATAGGTATGTACCATGTACATGACATTAAACTGGGAACCTATGGTCCATACTCTATGAACATAAACTGATATATTTTGGTCCAAGTAACATGGCCTTTAAATAGTTCCCAATTACCCCTAGTGACTTAATCATTGAAGGTTAATCTGATCACACCTACAAATGTTCTACACTGGCATGTTTGAATGTGCAGTGATATGAGACTTGGAGCATCTGTTTCTATAGTTATATTTTTCCAACTTCACTCACATGCTTCACACATCCCTTTATTTGCATCTCTGTCATCTTTCATGTCTGAAGGGACCACGTAACAGTAGGATTCTTGACCTTGTGGCTCGCCTATCATTTTGGGCCTACATCCCAGAAGATTTTAGATGAAATTTTGAGATTGGTCCCACATTTTGAATATGGTCAGCAGATGACCATCATTTTCTTATTCCCATTCCAAGTAACTTGATATGGATGTCATGTTTTGAATATGATCAACTATTATCTTCCATAATTTCACCACCCTTATTATGTTCCAAATATCAAGCATAGTGATTACCATTTTCTTCCACCTTTTGTTATTGTGGATATCCAATACTCCAGGTATTATCCCTCCACGCATCTGCACACATTAAGTTGGAATTTTGGTGTGGTTAGGATTTTCCCACCTCGAATTTCCTTTCTATTGTTCTATGCTCCCAAATGATGAGTAAATCCTTCCATCACTCCTTTTTACCCACACCAAGCATGGTTTTCATGGGGTTAGGGGTCTTGGTAGATTTGTACCCACATAGAGAATCTACACAACCTTATGTTCTGAGTTCTATGACCATAAACTAAGATATCCTTCGTTTAATAAATATGATGATAAACTATGTTAATCAGTCCCACATGAAATTAAATTGTTGTGTCTTTACCACAAGATGTTAACATGAATTGGATAATCTAGTCATACGACTTTAAACCGTGACTTCATCATTCTGGATTCACAATGAAAATGGGCACAACATTGGGGTGTTCTCCCTTGAGAGGACACCACCCTTAGCACAAGTTATCTACCATTCCATCTATCAAGACTGACACACAACTTTATTCTCATAGAAACACCCCTAATTTCCATCTCGGTCAATCCACTCAAAAAAATAACAAAAGAAAAAACTAGAAATATCTAATGCCTCTTCTCTTGGGGAATGGGTCAGACCTTCACTAAAGAATTTACCATCAATAACATTGTGTGGCTTGATTTCTATCCTTGTGGGATATGTAGTAACATCTGTATCATCGATATCAGGTCCATCCACAACATTATTTCCCCTTTTTTTACATTGATTCATCTTTGTTCATACCTCATAACGTTAAACTTCTTGGGTTTATAGAACTATTTGTAACTTGATTCCTCATAGGGATATGTAGTGATGCCCATAAACTTTGTCTTTAGGCCGAGCTACAAGATTTCTCGTCCAAGATCCATGACCTTAAATTGCATGAAGATCATATTAAGACATCCATGTGACACATTGGCACTTTTTCCCTCATTTACACTGATTTTTATCTATTTTATGTCACCTATTTACACTTGGGGTGATAATTCCTCTTTATAGTCTAGGAAACATGACTTTAAACTATACACATTCTATCATGGGCCCATCCACAAGTTCATTAACCTTTTTATCTCTTTGTCCCTAGTTATGGTCCAAGATTTATGAACTTAAAAATCATGTAGTTATTCTTAAGGTGTATATGCAACAATTGAGCCTCCTCAGCCTCATTCACATCGGGTTTTGTCTCCCAAGTGTTGTATACATACCCAATGACTAAGAATTTTCTAATATTCTGAGCAACATGACTTTAAATTTTTCTCTATGGTCCATGAAATATGACCTTAAACCATTTGTATGCCTAGTAATGAATCTCACTCTCTGATATGTTCAATCTACACTTCGATTCTTTCTTGGTTTGGGTCTTCCATAATCCTTCAAATCTAAATGGACCCCCTAACGGCGATGGTCTCATGACTCTTTGTCTCACCTCCCATCCTAGTCCAATTACCAAATGGATCTTTGGCAGTAACCAGTGAGTCTAGTGTTTTAAACATAGTTAATAGTTAATCCCAAATTTTCTCACCCCATTCTTTCAAGGTTAGTTATAGTCCCTTGATTTAGAATATGGTCAATAGTTGACCTTTACTTTCTAGTCACCCTTTCATCTAAACCTTAAATGTCTCAATTTACCCTCCTTCTCCCATTCTTGTATCATGATGGGATTCTATCCTTCGTGTCACCTTTGATGTGCACTCCCATATATCAGGAAAACCCCCCATTTACCATTCCTTGTTTCCTACACTGATCATGGCTCATGTGGGATTAAGAGTTTTGGTAGGGTGGGTATTGATGTGGTTAAGCCACATCGGGTCAAAAAAATGAACTATATGACCTTAAACTAGAAGCCTCACAAGGATTGGTATTGTGTTGGTGGGTCTCATTGGCCTTCATTCATGTTGGGTTTTTTCCCTGACTACATCATATATGCCTCCTTTTCATATGTTCCTTAGAATGTGTATGGTTCGAAAGCCTCCTTTGGCTCATTTAAACATCGGGGTTGTCACCTCTATACCATGAAATCAATTTAGTAATATAAATCTTGCTCTATGAAACATAACATTAAACTATTGGACATGGTCTAGGTAGTGTGACCATAAACTATGTTCAATGTCCTAGTCACATGACATTAAACCATTCCATGTGTCTTCCCTACCGTATGACTTTAAACTGTGTTTTCATTGTCCTCACTTTCATGAAACAAAACTGAAAATCATCTCAGGCCGTCATCCAAGATGTACCCTCCCTCAATTATTATTATCTACCACATTTTTCACATTTTTAGATTCTTCTCAGCATCTAAGATAATCCTCCCCTGGTATGTATGTTTGATATTTGTTTAGACAAATTTGCCTACACTAATGTGCTCTAAGCCACAGTGGCTTGATTTCAAGAGTGTGGAAATACTTTCAAATGTTCCACCACTCCACTTCCATGCTTTTCATGACCATTATTTGTATCATCATCCTCCCTCACATCTGAAGGGACCCCCTAATGATTTGGTCCCATGCCACATTAGCTCACCTGCCATTCCAGTCCAACACCCTAGAGGACTATGGATGACATTTAAAGTTTGGCCCCATGTTTTGAATATAGTCAATAGTTAGATCTCATTTGTTTTCCCCCATTTCATTATAACGATACAGATACTATATTTTGAATATTGTCAATATTTGTTTTATATCATTATGCCATCAACATTGTGTTCCAAATTTTGTGCATTGTGATTCATACCATTCATCTTCCCTTTCATTTGGATTGATTCCAATTCCCCTAGAATTATCCCACTCATGTACTAGATCACATTGGGAAAAGAAATTTGGATGTATGGAGATCTCAATTATTCGGTCATAGTCCCCCTCAAAACAAGTATTATGATTGGTTATTCCACAATAGCATACCTCAAGTATGGGATGAGTGGCTACAACTCTTATACAAAATTGGGTAATTATATGATCTCCCCTTTTTCCTCACACCGGGAATGACCCACATGAGCTTAGGGATTGATCATTAGTTGCTTCACAGTAATGATCGAGATGCAGTAATTGAAACAAGAAAGAGATATGTCCATGCATAAAATGAAAATAAGAAAAAAGGAAGGGTATGTTTCATAACGATGGCCAAAACATGGCCCTTAGGTATCTGCTCCTTCAATGGAATGCTTCAACTCTTCCACCCACTAGTGTGTGGCTTCTAGGGTCTCATACCATCTCTTGGGATTTGTATCCTCATCAATAGCCACAGAGTGAAGCTCATAGTCCCTAATCTTTATTTGATCCCATTCATCTTGAAGCTCATCCACTTGATGATTCTCCTATTCTAGTCACTCATCATCTTCCACCAGCTAGAACTTCAATGGTTCAATGAGTTATTATTGATGGATAACAAATTTGGAACACTCATTCACTTTTACTTCTAGGTTCTAGATTGCATGTTCGGCCTCCTGGTGCTTCTGAATATTTTCAGACTTTTTCTAGCACTAGGAAGCATCCATGTTCTGGATGCTTTCTTGTAATTTCTCAGTGAGTTAGTCCCAGACTATCATGTTTAGATCTCATCAATTCGACCCTCAAACACATAGATCGTGCAGCCATTGGATAAGAGACCCCATTTGGTTTATCCACTATAATTCTGGACTCCTGTTGATGAATTTGTTAATCATCTTCCATGTTGAACACCAATTATTCTATCTGCTCTCGACTGCATTAGAATCATATTCATCCAGTTCTACTAGATCTGTAAGTTCGTATTTTGGGAAGGCATCTAGGTTTTCAGTAGTGGGATCCTCCCCTGGCATTATATTTGATGGTTTGGTCTCCATTTCATTGGTTTAGTCCTTGTCACTTGATTCTATTTCGATGATGTTTCCCCGGTCTGCTCCAGGTTCTACCCCACCCATAGCGTTACCCACAATCACAGTTGATTTCTCATTAGAAATCATGGCCTAGACAACTTTGATACTTGGTTCCATATGGACCAGTATCTCTCTCAAGAAGGGGGTCTCAGGTCCTCCAACCATCCACACTATCAGAATTCATGACACTCTGAGGACTGTTCATAAAAAAGTTGTGACAGTCAATTTGAGTGAGCAGATAGTAAGTATGACTCCATGAGAGAGAGGAATCTTATAGTATTCAAGTGATGGTTTCTCATGTGCTATCCTTTTTCTTTTCACCACTAGGATACTAGGGCATGCCCCCCAATATATGATGTTGATTTCCAAGGATTTGGAGGTGACCACCCTTCCCTCTCTAGCATTGTTGGGCTCTATAGTCACTATTTCTCCATAAGCGGGGCCCAATGCTTAGTCTACTATACCTTTTACCATGCCTCCATCCCCATTAGTATAGGAACTTTTCATTAGACCCTCCTATATAGGCGGATGTTAGTCGAGGAACTGAGATGATGTGAGAAAAATAATAGCATGTGGGGATGCGTTATAGATTACTTCTAGAGTTGCATCAAATCCACCCGAAGAAGTTTCATTTGAGGCTATTATCTCACCTTATTCTAGAGAGACTTCCCTTGAAGCTGCTTCCTCATCACCCTTTCTGGGGATTACCATGTTGAAATCTTTCCCACAGGATTTATCTAAACTATCTGTCAAAGGGAAGTGTTCAGCTAGTTGAGTTGTCAATAACACCGGAGAGAAGTCAGGACCAGTAGTACCTAAACATGATTCATCATGGGATGTGTAGTTCATTGGGAGTTCACTAGTTCCTCTAATTCTGTCATGAATTGCCTCCACTCAGATTGGGATGCATTGAAGCCACCTTTGGAAAATTCAATCCTTTCCAGATCCATCTTGTGCATGTTCAAGCGATCCCACAGGTTTTTGATATTGAGGATCATCTTACAGGTGTCTTAATATTTCAAAGACTTTGAGAGTACAACATCACAAGGAAGAAACACACAGCACAATTACTTTTGAGGAGCCTTAAGGGGCATCTTCTAGAACCCCCTTGATGATTTCCCTTCTTCCTATGTCTTCTTGGTTTGGGACAATAGATCTAGCACTAGTACCTCCCTCTCTTCACCTCTAGTAGGAACTAGTCCATGATCTTCTTCCCTTTCTCCCATAGCCTCATCACCATGATGTACGCTAGTTCCACCCTCATGACTTCCTCTGTCTTACAATCAACTTCATCTTTGTGGCATGGGGGTTCTCTTTTACTATCCCGGATCACCAGCTTCTTTAACATCTCTCCTAGGTAAGCAATTGTCCAGCTCTGAGCATATTCATGAATTAACTTGAATAAAGCAGTGGGTGGAGGAATCTTGTTCCACATCTTCCGGTCTTCATGTGATAACATAATCCAAAGCTAACTCATCACACACATGTGGTCCTTGTGTCACACTCCCAGGTACACACTTCGGGTTTTCCTCTACAGACATTTGAACTTCCTTTAAAATTGGTGTGGAGTGTATGGTTCACATATTGGTTCATAGTCTACTTGTTCCACCAACAATCCACCACTAAAGAACAAAAAATATGACTGCTTCTCTATGGTGTTTTCACCACCATCAATTAATGCTCTTGTTAGAATCTTACATAGTGTAGACACCGGACCTAGATTGATTGGGAAACTCCCCATAATGTTCTGGATTGTTGGTCAAAAGCTTAGCACTGGTGGTGAAATGGGATTGAGTTATTCATAACCTCCCATGTGTGCTATGACCCAGAAATATAAGAAGTGGAATAGACCGCACACACACAATAGCATCTTCCCCCAACTGATGTGTCGAAGTACTTTGTACAACATTTCCAGTGCAGGGATACCCAGATTTATGGGCATCCCACTGCCCAGATGCACAGGCATGATAAATGTTATCGGTTTCACTACCATGTGTGCATCCATCACTAGTAGCACCCATCCATAGACGAGTGTCGAAATGAATCTGATCAGCCTAACTGTTGGGTTTCTCTCATCCTTGATGTTGTGTCCTTATATTTTCCACTATTTATCCTCCATGATCTTCCAATAAGAGTCTTCCATACCTCACTAAGCTCCCCATGGACTGGTATGGGGTCTCAATGGTAGTTTTATGGGCATTGCCTCTCCTTTGGTCAGTTTCTTTGCTGTAAAGTTCAGAAAGTAACCAAACCATTACTTGAAATGGACTTCCCTAGACTTCTTTTTGACATTGTTCATACCTGGAACCAGGACTATCAATGCTTTTTCTGGAGGTGTAATCTTTTCTGTGTCCTCCCAAGAATTCTTAGTAGGGAGGAACTCATCATACATGCTCCCAAAAATCGATATGCTTATGATCTGATGGAGATCCCAGAGGATAATTCCAACCTCATCATGATGCATATATAATTTGTTGTTATCCATTGACCACATGCTCAGTATCTCCAGTATAATATCCTTTGGTTGAGAGACATGGAATTGGGCAGCCCATGCTGCTTCATATAAGAATACTCACCACAACACAGTCTCAAACTCCATGAAAAATGCACACGACTAGTAAACACATGACCATTCCTTTGTGAACTTGTTTCTCTAGCGCAGATTCCAACTTTCTATCCACCCCTTCTCTAGGTTCATGATCCCTTCCTTAATTATTGTTTTATACTACAGAGGGGATGTTTCTTTCTTCAATGGTTTTCTGTCAATGTTGTTGAGATGATAGTAGAGACAGTCCACTGTAATAGGGGTATGGTCCATCCCAATATGACCATCAGAATCCCTATACTACTGATTCAACCCTAGAGTGCCTCTAAACAAGTAGTTCAGCTCATCCCTACTTGAATTCTGGATGAAGACGTCATCTCACAAGATAAATTCATACAGTGGAAATCTTTTACATAGTGGGTAGTATTTTTAGGAATCTGACAGCAGCTTCATCAACAATTCATGGTCAGAATGACTCCAAGAATACTCTTCAATTAGGATTTTGTTCTCTATTTCCTCCCTTCAGGTGTCATCAACAAGAACCTCTTGATTAGACTCGTGAACTACCATCAATTCATGACTTAGGAAATTTTCTTAGCTTGTTCATGGAGGTCTATTACGAAGCTTTTTCATGAATATATGTTGTGATGTAGCTATGTACTTGGAATGTGTCATAGAGGACTAGTGGATTGTGATTCCTTGTTCACTAAAAGGAGTTCACGGAGAAATGTACAATGAAACTCTATTCATAGAAATGTGTCTGTGGTGTGGATCGCTTTGCAAATGGAGAGCCTCATATCAGTCATTTGTGAACACTAGGTATGGGAATTGGGCCCCTTGCGCACTGTTTTTAAGCAAAGACCAGCCAAGATTCATAGTGACCATTGCCTACCTATGATTTTCCATGTCTTATTCCTTTCACACCTTGTGGTCTAGATTCACGATTACATGAGTTTTTTCAGTAAGAATCCTTAGAATTTGACACTCTTTTCCTTCATCTCATTTTTTGAGGGGGTGTCTATAGGCACCTAAAATTGTGCTACATAGGATAAATACATTTCATAGATGATTTGAAACAAATATAACCCTAAATGCCCCCAAAATTCATCTAGTGGTCTGTTTAATAGAGATCCTCCATGCAGATCCCCGACCACCATGATCGTAAAGGCATTTGACGGTACCTTCATGAGTATAATGGATTTCGATGAATCCCAGACACCTCTTTTCATCCTTTTACCTTCATGTCACACCCCATGATCACCTATCCACCATGACCACAAAGGAAGTTGATGGTACCATTGTGAGACTAATAGAGTTCAACAGACCATGGACACTTCACAGTGTCCTTTTTTTCTTCGTGGTTGTTTTGTTAGGATTTTATAGCATGGAATGGATTCCACTGATTGAGTTACCATTGTAACTTTTCATTGAAACTCCCAATGGTCCCCCCATCCATAGCTGGGTACAAAACTTCTTTCTAAAGGTTGGTGGTCATCTAGGTTTACAGACCCAGTGACTCTTGGGGACTCGCATTTGTCAAAAGGATTGGAGGTTGGGATCAACACACCCTTTTGGGGGGAATTTTTCCCAACTCCAATAATCTCTTATAGATTTAAGACATGTTCGTGAATATCTTCATTATATTTATTTGATACTGGTTACCCTAACAAAATGGATATGGTTTAACTCTCTTTTATGTGAGACATACTGGGATCTCTTTTTTGAATCCATCTGTATGTATCTGAGGTTATTCATTATTTTTCAATAATAAGAGGTTGCTTATATGATGAAACCATATGACCAAGTTCTTCAGGACATTCTCCATTTTATAGAGTCATTTGATATTTTGAGTATGAGATTGAGCCATTATGAGGTATCCTATATATCCTAGTTATTACAGGAAACAAAACCCACATAGTTCGGTTGATCCATGCAGTTTAACGTCATGTGGTAAGGAATAATATGGGGGTTAAAAACACAAAATATTTGATCTGAAGTCTGGAAGAGATGTCTTATTTATCTTGGTTATGGAAAGAATAAAATTTATCATAGTTTGGTCAATGTTGGGTCTTAGAAACTGAGGTTTCCCTGTTGAATGGGTATTTGATACCTAATGAGGTACTAGTTTCATCCCCCTAATACCACATGATCCATAATCATTGTGAGAAGCAAGGGGGAATGCATGATCAGCCTCATGGTGTATGGATATGGGATCTATGTATTGGGGAAGTCCTTGGAGTGTTTGATATAGAGATCTGGCCATTAAGGATATGTCCTACATATCACAGTTATGGTGGGAATTAGAGTCCATGTAGTTCTCTTGGAGATGTTAGGGATTACACACTGAGGTTGCTTGGTGAATATGACTTCTTATCTAGAAGGTGTCGCATGATCTTGTTGGCATACCTTGGAGTTCATCACGTGACCTGGCTTGACACATGTGGAGGGTGTCACGAGAATCATTGTATCATGATTCGAGGGGTGTCATGTGTCTTGGATGACACCTTGGGAGGAAATCCCGGGACCAGGCCGAAATGTCCATAGGGTGCCACATGTCTTGGTTGAATCCTCTGGGGGCATCATGGGACCCGTCCGACATGTCCAGAGAGTACGCCATGAGAGATAGATTTTCATGTCTAGATGTGTCTATGGGACTTAGCTGGAATGAGTGGGTTCCACTATACGAGTCAGGTGGTTCATCTTGAAGAAATCACCAGTCTGGGGTGAAAAACCTAGAGGGTTCATAGGATCCAAGTGGTGTCCACAAAGGGTCTGCAAGACTCATCCTGACATGTCTAGATCATTCTCCATATCCCAGATGACATGTTGAAGGGATTTCGCGAGATCCAGGTGGTGCGACTTGGTACCATCACGTATTCTTGATTAACACATGTGAAGCAGGCAGAGGTCCCTGATCATGTCTTCTACTAGGGTTTTCTAATTTGAATCCTGGTTTTTTCCTTTATGTCATGAGTTTCTTGGTTCAGTTCAGTTTCAGTTTATTTGGGTTTTGCGTGAACTAGAGTACATGTGATATAGTTATTTCATGTATCACCTGAATTCATTCTCATGATCTTTTACTGATCACATGGATAGATTTATGCCTAGAACACGACTATTCTGTCAGTCCACTAGTGTATTACCTAGTATAAAGTTGATCGGTTGTGTGATCAGATGTGTGCAAAAGCCTGGAGTCTAAGCACCGACACGTGTAGTGGTGGTCTGGGTTGAAACTTCTAGATTTCAATCCATCAACCAACAAACCAACCAATTGAACCCTTTTTCCAAGTTAGAGTAGGGAATTTATAAGCGTATCTATTTTCATACTCGCTGATTTCTATGGGGAATCTAGTGTGAGTCTAGGATAGAGTGGACGTGAGGTCTGGCGTTACATGGTTTCACAAGTCCCTGTAGTAGACTGCATCAAGGGTGCTGCCTAATTTTCAGCAACCACGAGTCCATCCGTCCTTTATCGGATTATTGAAAAATATTGAAGACTTGTGCTTAGAAGGACTTTCATGTTGTTATGTAGACATTTCCAAGTGTATTTTCAAAATCCAAATGATTATTGGAAGGAATTTGCGAGTCCATGGATGGATTATCTCAAGGTCTCGCTGGACCACACTAAGGGTGCGTTGGGCACATCTCAAGCCTCTCAACAATAGTGAACCCTGCTGACCTTCTCCTTTCCCATCCCTTTATATTTATGTGATGAAGTTCAGGATTCATGTGAGATTGTATGTATGGTATTGATGGTATTTCTTCTTTTTTAGATGTTTTGCATGACCAGTATGGGTCATATGGCATGCGAGCATTTTTTGGAAAATTCCCCGAGCCAAATTTCTTCTACAAGGTGAGGCAGACATGTCATCAAGGGATCATGGTGTTGTGTGGGTTTTCAAGGATTCTCCTCACATCTTTCAATGACCGCATACCCCTCTCACCTTATCTTTTTCTATCAATTTTGTTTTTATTTCACAAAGGTCTGGGGTCATGGGGGATTTCATGATCAATGTATAGGTTATATGCCCAATTTTTGGGTAATGTTTCTCTTGACCAATACGGGGCATATAAATATTGTGGGATCATGTAGGGGAAATGTTTATCTGTATACCTTTATAGCACCATAGATTTTTCTAGATGCACGTGTGGGCTTCCGAGTGGAAAGGTTGACAAGATAAAGGCACTTAGTGAGGTGAGGTGGTCATGACGTTGAGGTCTCTCAGTGTCTCACCAATCATTCGAGGCATGTGTCACATGTCCTTCAATGACTGCAGACACTAATTACCTCCTCCCTTTTGATCTCCTTTATTTTATGTGACAATGGTTGGGAGGTATGCAAGTTTTATTGGGTAATATCTATGATTTTTACTTGATTTTACAGTGGTGTCTTGTGTGACCAATGTGGATCTTATAAGAGTGTGCAATTTTTGTGAAAAAAAACCATGCATCTATCCCTAGAGCTCTATGGAATTTTCCATATCTTTTTATGTGGCATAGATGACTAGATGAAGGGGTTTTGTGAGGTGCACCAAATATGTTGTGGTGAAACGTATGTTTTTAGGGGCATGTTGCATGTCCTTCAGTGACTTTGAGCCCCTCTCTCCTCCTCCTATTTATTTCCTTTGATCTTTATAATGAAGGCTTATAGGTCTCATGAGATGGCTTAGATATCATCTAGAGATTTTATTCTCCCCAATGATGATTTGGTGCATGATCTATGTGACCATCATGGTTCTCTTCTTTGAAATATCTCTTACCTTGATTTATGAAGGATTCCAGATGGTTTTTCCGGAACTTTCCAATGAAAAACTGTGCAGCCTGTGAGATTCTCATCTAGCTGTCACTGTTTGGCCACTAGTGAACAATGTTTCTCATTGAGGAGGGATATGTGGGACTTCTCAAAGGTTAGGTTCCTTACATGGAGACATCGCATGAGTGGTCACACAATCACGAGTCTTTAACTATCCTATTATTTCTTTCTCTTGTGGGGAAAATAGTATCCATGTTCGGATGTTTCTTCCTTTTTGGTTTTACTAATGCATATTTGGTAGGTGTCAACAAATCCCCCCCCCCCCCTCAGGAGTGATGTCTGAGGGGACAAGGACTCAGTCCTGAGGAAAACTAAACACCCACCAAAGTCCTTGGTATTTTCATAAACCTATGATCATAGGATCCATTCAGTCTACGAGGTGACCTTTGGTATTTTGTTAACTTCCTATATATAGGAGGTGCGACAAACATTTCATTCCACCGACTGCCTCCTTCTCGAGAGAGCTCTCATTTATACCATGTTGTAAGACCTCTCTGTGAACCCTAATCATGAATCCTTCCTATGAGTATGTGCCACAAGTCCCGATTGTGAGCCCCTATCTTTCACAAGACTAATTTATTCTTAGGAACTCATCTTTCTCAACTGCGGACTAAGCTTCAGTAATTCCTTAAAATTAGGCAGCTTTCATGAGGGATTTTTGAGCTCTACTGGCTCAACCTCTCGATCGATTTGACATGACCATGTCCAGGTCATGTGACCAAAATTCTCCAAGGAGTTCATAAAATGCGCTTGGGGCCTTGCAGGGGTTATGTTCCTTGCACGTTTTCTAGAGACCATGTGGTTCATGAACTTCTTGATGTGGCTCGCATACCCTTGGTTGGGTCATGTGATGTGCATTATGTCATCAGGGCATTATCATGCCTTTATCATTGTCAAGACTTATTATTCTTTTATCTGACATGCTCCACATACTTATTTTTAGATGGCTTCTAGATCCCATCAAGGTTCCTCAGTCACAACTAATCAAAGTTACATCCTTGCTAGGAATCCTAATTTCGATCCCCATTATCGTGTGTGTACTGATATCATGATTTTTTAGAAATTCCTGTTTCCTGGTATCCTAGATTATCCCATATCTGACCAAATTTTATTATATGAGTTTGTTCTAGTGGAATATGTGGTTATTCCTTCCCCAGAATTCAATCTTCTGTCTCATTGGGTGTTTAGTTCTTTTGACTACGTTCAGATGATGATTACGGAGGAAGGTCATCTAGCAACATCCCAACCTTATGGATTATCCTACCTACTAGATAACTCCCCCTATGATCCTAGATGGTCATGATATTTCCCAATAGCCTATCGATTGGAGATATTCAGGAAAATTTTCCTCTTCCCTGAATGCTCCTGGTGATAGGTGGTACTCGAAGTGGGACCTTTTCCCCGATGGAAACTTCTCTAATGAATGTGCATGGCCATCTTGGGTAGGACAAAGCTATCTGGAATTTTATGATGATCTATATAGGATTCATCCTTATGAATCCATGGGGATATCTCAATTCATCATCTACCACTAGCCTGATCTCCTTTGAGAAATGATCAGCTGTTGGTGCCCTAGAACTAACACATTCCACCTTCCCCATGGCGAGCTGGGTATCAGATTGTGGTATATCGATCAGTTGGGAAGTATCCCTCCTTTTGGAGAGATGTATGATGAGTTCCTCCCTACTTCAAATGTGTGGGACAATCATCTACATACTTTGAATTTATAGAATGATATTCTTGTCCTCACGAGGAAGAAACTGGGGAGAGAGCTGACAATGTGATCTCTTATTTCCTTCATTGACAGGATCAAGATTTTCCTATGTAGCAATGGGGTCAAGACAACCGTCATTATTCCTCATCGGTGTCCCTGTAAGCAAGTTAATGATGATTTTGTCTCATATTGGGCCATTCTAGAAGCTGGGGATCATACTTCATGGGGTTATCGAGTGAATATGGAGGTTTATCTAAACCTTAGGCTAGTTGGTTTTATAGATTTATTTCTAAATGAGTGGATCTTCCCAACTGAAGATGCGTGCTCCTACATCCGTGTTATCACCCTAGTGATGGTGGCATGAATCATGGAGGGACAACATGTCAACATGGATATACCAGTCCCTGTGTGCCTTTACCAGATTTTGGGCTATATCCAGAAAGGAAACACCTCCTACAGAATTGGTGGGGCCCTTTAGTTCATGTTTGGTTAGATAGGTGATCACTTTCATTTCTATGAGTACTACATTAATTCTTGGATTTTGGACCCCATATCCTACCCCAGACTATTGTATGTCTCTGAAGTTGGGTCTATGTCCCTAACCCCTACAAAGGTCAAAGGTGCATTGTGTCAGTTTGACAATTTTGAATTCTCTACCCTACGTATACCATCTAGTTTAGTCATTGATAATGGTATCAAATATTTAGTTGAGAGGTTTTATATGGTTTCCCCTTAGGATTGGGTCCTTGCAACTAGGGTAGATGAGCTTATTATCTATGAACTGTACTCACCACATCCGTTTTCTCGTCAATTTGGTTATGTGCGAAGTATATTCCCCACTCCATTGTCTATTGTTTTTGGGTAACTACATCCTGGCGTCATCCTCCAATTTTGGAAGATGCTATATCGTGAAGACACCGGGGCTATAATTATATTTCCACCTTCCGATGCTCCTGCTTGTCTCACCCAGGATTATGCTCGATCTTGGATGATGGCTTATCCCAATAGTGTATTGGGAAAGTTGTTCCATCACGTGGATAAGCCTATTTCATTGTTGAATCCTCTATCCATGGAATCGATGGATCTGATTGCGAATTTGGGAGAGAAATTATAGAAATGACCTCCCTGGATGACAGTTTTTCAGACAAAAGACTAGATTTTGTTGAGGAAATTAGTTCTCCCATGAAGGCTAAGAATGATTCACCTACTGGATAGGGGTTTTATGGGGCCTTCTCTCATATTTCATCATTGATTAGACTAGTTGGTGATCCTTTTTCCATACCTACTTCATCATCTACTGAGGCTCAGTCACGCCATAGGCTAGTCTGGGAGTGTATCAATGCCTTGATTACAAAGACTCCTTTGGAGACATTCTATCATCAAGGGGAGCAGCTTCACTAACTATTCCATTATCTTTGGGCATATGGTTCTGATCAGTATCCCCTATTTGAAATTATGAAATGGGTCATTCTAACTCAGAGATACTTTACTTCACAAGAGAGGATCTTTCATAATTTTTTGAATGAGGCCTCCCTCGCCCAACAATTAAAAGAGACGATAGAGGCACTAGAGAAGGGTCATCGGCTATCATCTAGATTTCAATATAAGATGGATTCTTCGACGACATAGATATGGGGGCATGAAGATATTATTGCTCAGTTGAATTCTAATATTTTAACATCATCAACTTACTTGGCCATTGATCGAAGGAGATTTTAAGAGACCACTACTCTAGTTGAAGTTCTTTATCCTATAGTAGAGTTGGAGGAAGTGGGGAGGTTGACACTTCAACACTCTATTGACAAACCCTGTCAAATCCTTGTAGAAATTTCTAGCACTTTTGATCATTTTTTTCTATAATTTAGTTTTCTTTCACTAAAAACCATAATTTGGCACTACACCCCATTTTTGTTAACATTTATGGAGAGACTTCAAAATGTGTAAATTTTCCCTCTTTTCCATACTATGAATGGATGAGTTTATCTTACTATCCAATATTATTCTTCGTATGATTCTTTAAAAAAATTGCATTAGGAATTTCTATGAGGTCCCATATCCTACAATGAGATATATGAACATGAATGTTTGATGTTTAGGGAAATCATCAGAGTAGGAGATATCTTCTAATGGATGAGTTATTTTCATGTTCACGGGGAGAATCTCGGGTGCGATAGGGCTGTATAGAAGGATCCACAACAACTGTCACATGCTTTAGTTTAGGGTATGTTATCTCAGAACTTATGTTGATTTAGTTTAGGTTATTTTAGCTTAGACCTTCTGTTACTTTAGTTTAGGGTCTTTTAGATCAAACCTTTTGTTTCTTTAGTTCATGGTATTTTAGTTTAGACCTTCATGGAATATGGGGATAGCATGCCCCAAATGACTCAAAACACTATGGGGCACTGAGTTTTTCCATAGTACTGATAGGGATCAGGAGGAAAGGAGTTCCTTTTATGTGAGGGGGGTAGATACTTTTAACTATTGGGTTAAATCTCTTATTCATCAATATCGTGGCCAAGAAAAGGTGATATCCACTCTTTTCCAAAGGCTATGGAGTATTTTATGGGGTGAAATATAGTTGATGGAAAAATACTTGGGTATCTAGTTCCATCAGGATAGTTGGAATGTGGGTGATGTAAGTCACAATAAAAAAGTTTGAGCTAGGTAATATGAAATTATTTCCCATGACACTATGGGATATCGGGTTCTTCTATGGTGTCATTGAGGCTCACAAGGATTAGGGTTCCCTTTACACAGGGCCAAGATGTTTTGGGTTAGTGGGTCTGAGCCCCTACATCAATAGCATGAGAAAGAATGATGATCCCTTTTCCTTTACAAGGGATATAAATTATTTATTAAGTCTCAAAAATCAAGATAATGAAGTTAGGTATAGAAGTAAGGCTGTCCATTAAGGGTTCTTGACCCTATGGAAACTTAGCTCATAATTGAATAGTTCAAACCCTGCAACTTATGGTTAAAAATCACAAGGTGTGAGCCATAAAATGCTTCAAGAATGAAGGGCCGCATTCAAAATTTGAGAATGGATACAAAAAATTATGAGACAACATTGAGGATATCAAATTTGCATGGATAGTATGATATAGAAACTGTAAATCATAGACCAAATTGCTCAAATTAGGAGGAAGGTATGGTACAGTCACCCCTGAGGGAACCTATAACACAATGGGGGGATGGGTTCTGCCATGATAATTCCAGTCTCATAAGAATTATAAATTCCTTTACACCAAGCCAAGATTTCTCTGGTTGGTGGATCTAAGGCCTCACATCAATTACATGGCCAAGCAGAGAGATCACTTTTACTCTTTAGGGGAAATGAAAGATTTTTTAAGACCTAAGATGATTCAAATCATTAGGTGGAATATATGTAAAATTTAAGATCTAATAAGGGTTCAATCACCCTAAATTTTGTGCCACCACCTGTCGATAATATTCTCACGGTGAGGAGATGTGATGAATCATCGCTCTAATTCTTTCCTGGACCAGGGGGGTCCAGCGAGCATAGCTTGGCTTTTACTAGGGCTACAAAATATAACCTACGAGCTTTATTCCTTATTTACTTGTGCCCTAATTTTTTCCTAAACATTGAAGGTGAATAGTTTAGCTAGTGGAGACTTAAATTTTTCTCAGGACACCCTTTTCAGGTTTTCGACATGACATGTTTTTTTATGTTTCATGGGAATTTTAAGATCTTTTGATTTGGACCATTATGTACTAGAGTTTAAGTTTGTATAGCTTTGTACAAGGTGTGAGTAGTTTAAGGTCATGCCACTTAGACCCAGTATGGGAATGTTACACAAGAGGCTCATTAGGATACCCATGGTCAAGAGTACTCCAACATCCCTTTGAGTGGGCATTGGAGATGTGGTAAATCATGGATCAAGGTACTCAGGTCATTAGTGATGATATGGGACAATCATTATGGGTATAAACTATAACACAATGGGGTTATGGGTTATACCTTGGTGACATCAGGCTCACAAGAATCATAAATCCCTTTAAATTGGGCCAAGATGTCCTTGGTTGGTGGGTATGTGCCCTCACATCAATAGCATGGCCTAGTAGAGATACCTCGTTTCTTCTTCAATAGTAGTGAAAGGTTTGCAACAATCCAAGACACTTGAAACATGTAGTGTAGAACATGGACTTAGGTTCTTAAAAATATGATGGAGGCACTCCATTCTATGGTTGTCCAGGGTAAGGCCCTTGTGATCCTTTGATAATAGGGGTGATGGGTTATGAACTATGCATTTTATCATCATATTATGGGGATTTGATTCTATGTAGTTTAACATCATGTATAATGGATGAAATTCCATGAATTTTAACATCTTATGGTGAGGAAACTTCCATGTTGTATAAAGGCATGCAATAAGGATGCGAGAACTGACCTTAAAGGTGGTAATATTGTGGTCGGTCCATAGGATGAGGAATTAGGAATTACTATGTATCCCATTGGAATGAGAATAAAGGCACACATAGTTCATGGAATATTCCATGAAGTTTAACATCATGTGGTAAGGATGAAGGTGACCCATAGTGAATTGATGGGGACATTAATCTCCATACATGTTTAACATCATATGATAAGGATGGGAGAACTAAAATGAAAGGCGGTAATGTTGTGGATGGGACCAGGGATGAGAACTTGGGAATCACTGCGTATCTCATGTGAGTGATAATCAAGCCACACATAGTTCTTGAACGACCATGCAGTTTAACGTCATGCGGAAAGGACTTAGTTTTATGAAAATTAACATCATGAGATAGGGATAATGAGAAAAAGTTTATTGTCTTGTTGTAGGGACATATGTGGACATTTTAGGGTCATGTGATTTAGACCATAAGATGGAGTCCCTGATGGAGATGCGTAATGTGGTTCCATGAAGTGACCTGACATGAATGAAGACTGAAGAGGTCTTAGCCACACAATGCAACTTTCTGAGAGAACCTAATCCAATGGGGAAAAAGAGGTTATAGCCATGGTAGGGCCCGAAGAAAAAATGTTTGGGATTCACCACATATCTCATGAGTATGAGAATAAATCCATGCATAGTTCTGATAGATCCATGTAGTTTAATTCCATGCAATTAGGACGTATTCACGTGCATTTTAACGTTGTGTGGTATGGATGAAAAATCACCCTTCATGAAAGGATGAAAATCCTATGTGTAGGACCACAATTAGGGGTTTGGGAGTAGCTTTGTATAATGTGATGATAGGAATCAAGGTATTTGTAGTTCTTAGAATTCTGTGTACTTTAATGTCATGTGGTAAGGATAAAGATATTCCATGCAGTTTAACATAATGAAGTGAGGATGAAGGTGAACTGACGTGAAGATGATGGAACAGATAAGGTCTATGAAACATCAGGCTTAAACCCCAAGGAGGTTTCCTGTGTATCCCAGCTGGTTGGGAATCAAAGTCCATTTAATTCTTGGAAAGGGAGGTACTCTGCACAGGTTTGGCCCATACATAGTGGTGCGAATTATCCCATGTTGATAATTGTAGCTTGGATTAGGATTTTAGATCTAGGCATCACTAAGTGTCTCATGAGAGTGAGAATCAAGCTACACGTAGTTCTTATAATTTCATACAGTTTAACGTCATGCGGTAAAGATGAAGGTGGGGTAATGAGGTTCTGAAGGGGGGTGTTCATGGCGTGATAAAGAAAACCCAAACTGAATGAAGACCAAAGAGATATACACCATGAAATACATCCCTGAAATAGGTTCAGGACAATAGGTTGGAAAGAAGGAAGGCTTTGTGGTACCTAGGTTTGGACCCAAGGATTAAATTCTCAAGCATTAATATGTATCCTCTAAGGGTGGAAATCAAGACACACGTAGTTCAAGAATCACCATGTAGTTTAATTTTATGAGGAAAGGACAAATTTACGTGCAATTTAATGTCATGTGGTAAGAAAGTGGGTCACCCAACATGAGTGGAGATGGATGTCACAGGTTTGTGCAGTTTTATGTCATGTGGTAAGGACATTGGTCATGCAATTTAATGTCTTGTGGTAAGGACATTGGATCACCCAACATGAAAGGAAGACAATCCTATGTTTGGGAATAGAAATAGGGGGTCCTAGCATCACTACATATCTTGTGATGATAGGAATCAAGCCATATATAGGTCTTGGGATGCTGGTGTGGTAGGAGACCGACACCACCGATCAAGTTCCTCTCATACAGTTTCATGTCGTGTAGGGGACATCGGCCATACAGTTTAACGGCATGTGGCAACGAATAATTGAATTCCCTTTACCTCCATTCACTTTGGATGATAATGAGATCAAAACAAGCCTTCATGCCCTATTTTTTGTGGGGAAACCCCTACCATAATTCTTAAGCTCACATGATCTATGCTCGGTGTGAGAAACAAGGACCGACAAGGGTCCCTTCTAGTATTTAGAGGCATGGAGGATAGAATATGAGTGTTTATATTGTTTTGTGGATTGGAGAATATATAGGATCAAGTAATCACTATATATCTCATGGGAGTTAGAATCAAGCCATACATAGTTCTAGAAGCATTGTGCAGTTTAACATCATGCTGCAGAGAAAAAATTTCCATGCAGTTTAATGTCATGCGGTAAGGACGTGGTTCTTCTTCTGTCCCCAGGTTTATCTAACATAGTTCATATATGGTGGTGTAAAAATATTCCTCAAAAGATAGGGTTGTGTTTCTGAGATCATCCTCATAATATTCTATTTCTGAGTCATCTCTTTTCATCTTAGTTGCGGCAGAGAGATGCTGAAGATGATTGTTGTTGAAGACTGGAGAGGCTTAGACCTATGGGACTGGGTCTTCTATTTCAACCATGTTTATGGGGAGAATATAATCCTGATAAATCATTCTCTAGGTATTTACAGTGTAATTCCCTAAATCATTGGGGGTGGAAACCTATATAACACCATCTTCCATCAGCTATTTTCCTCCCTTCTTATAGAAGTCTCCTTTAGCATATATAGATATGTATCAAAGTGGGAATTTTCACTGTGAAGTATGTTGAACTTACCATTTATGGGGTAATTTAAATATTGATTGAATGTTGATGGTATCATCAAGTGGATATAGATCTAGGTTCTTCCAATAAAAACATTATATGTGGTGTCTTGCTGGATGACCATGTACTCAACATCAGATGTGAGCTCCCAAAATTAGGTCTCTAGATTAATCTTACTAAGGGGACTTTCCTCATGATTACCATATCCTTGGATGGTGATATTTTAAGGGAATAAGTATCCTTCATTATACCTCAAATGTTTAAGGGTTCAGTCTAGGATGATATTGATCCTAGATCCATTGTCGATCAACACCCTTTGGATATTGACATTATTGAGTTTGCCTAAGATGTAAAAGGGTCTGATGTATCCCTGAATGTCCTCCTCTCGATATTGATTAGTGAATGATATGGCGACATGACATACTAAGGACATATCCACTTGATAGAACTTAGCCACAGTTACTTTTATCTCAAATTATTGTGGGATTTATAGGGCTTCAATAAGTGCCTCCTTGAGTTCACTCAAAAGACGAAGTACATCGAAGATTTAGAGCTTATATGGGATTGAGACTAGTTGTTTCAAAACATCATAATTTTGTGCCAAAGTTCATCGGTTCCCAACATTGGGCTACTCCGGGGCATGTGGCTTAGAATCTAGAGTAACTGAGTTCGATGGACCCAAGGCTTGTGCAGTGTTTGAGGGAGTATCCACCGCCAGTGTCATAGGTTGAGTTGGCCTTCCCTGTATCCTGGGTTGATCAATTTGACGCCCCATTAAGTGGTCATGCAAGAAAATCAGGTGCGGGAAACTATTTGAGGGATCTGAGGCACCTCCATACTTCTTTTGAACCTTCTAGAGTGCTTACCCATGGGTCCCGACTGCATATGTATCTTCTTTGGGGATATGGATAGGATATTGACTTCATCCATATCCACACTATCCCATGTATCCTCAACTTCAAAACATGCAGCCTCTCATTCCCCTATTATATGTGGTAAAACTATATCCAAGGTTGTACTCATCATCAGATAAGAGGTTCATTAAGTGTATTATGTTGAAATAATCAAATATGATCTCTTCCCCACATGAGGATTCCATTTGGTGGGCGGTTCTTATGCTACAGATGTTGTAGGTAAGAAATTTGTAAGAGTTTGAGTCTGATTTGAATCCGAATATGACCCTTCCTCTTCTGTTTCTTCCAACTTATGATGGTCATCCCACCCTTGGGAGGTACATCAAACTTCTCCTTTTTTGGTGGTGGGGATGTTGTGAGTTTCTGAAACTGTGTTCTCAGGGCACTGTGAGCTCAACCAACTATTTTATGAGTCATCCAGCTGTTGAAATTTTGTGCTTTCCTGGTAGAAACTTTTTACCATCCTTCCTCTTCCTCTGACCAAGAAATGGTTATGCAAGACACTTGTTTGGGGGGACCATATAATGTCACACATCCAGAGTCGACCATTCCTTGAAGTATGTTGTTAAAGATGAAAAAGTTATGGATATTATGACCTGGCCATATATGGAAATGGATGTAATCTTGATGATTAGTGAGGTTGACTTCATCAGGCTTCCTAGGCTATGGAAGTGTGAGCAGGTTGTTGTCCATGGCTACCAAGAAGTATCCCATGACTTACTCATTTCAGAAGTAGTACACCTTGTTCATTCATTCCTAAAATCCTAGGTAGTCCTGGTTTCTTTTTGTTTCCATCCTAGGGAAATTCTTGTGACTACCTTTGGTCAGCAAGAGGTGTTGGGTGGTTTAGAACTTGCATGGGTGCTTGTACTATTATGGGATTGAAGGTGACAACTACAGATTTTCCTCTTCCTAGATTTTTTCCTTGTTCTATGGTCATGGGATGAGACTTGGATCTGGTTTTTTGAATAGTCTCTTCAAGGCGTTGTGTTGTTTTAGTGAACTCTCTGAATCCACCTAGATATTTTCATGGGGATTAGGGTTGTCCGTATCTCATCCTGAAGATTTTCAGCACAAATTTCCAGTAGTTGTTCCTACGAGAGATTGATGTTGAGCGAATAGGTCAGACCCTTCCACCTTGTTTTGAATTCAAACACCCTTTCATTATCATGATGCTTATAGTCCGTCAGGTCGACAATATCCATCTTCCACAGTGTTGAACTAAATTCGTAAAGGAACTCACGATGAAGGTCTTACCATCCCATGATAGATCCTATGGGTAGACTTCTATACTAGAAGAAGGATGGCCCTATAAATCTCTATACAAAACACCTCATCTTGTTCGCCTCCTACTAATCCCAAGGTCCCATCATTTGTCTACATCGATACATGAAGTGTGTGAGATGATGCTCTAAATCACCTACACCATTGAAGGGGGAAAAGGTAGGATTTCTAAATATGGGTTGAGGTGGGGTATTGTGTAACACCCCATGTTTTTCTAAAAAAAATACAAATTCATGGAACTTTGTTTTAAGTAGATATGTATAACTAGCCTTTAAACATAATTTTTCCACTTCTATGTTTGGAATGCCAAAAAACAGTCATCTACAATTGTGTTCAGTATGTTATTTGGAGTCTAATGAAACCAACTTTTTTTTTTGTGAATAGTTACATACCCTTATGAATAGTAATATGAATAGTAATAGGAACCTAATGAATAGTAAATTTTATTATTATTTTATTTTCATAAGGCTTTAAGATAATAACATCTTGGTTAATTTTTCATTGTGGTATAGAAGTTGTTATAGAATTAGAATTGTTAATTTTTGAATTAAGTATGCTTTTATTTAAAAATTAAATTAATAATATTTATAAATTTATTTTCAAAAAATATACTTCATTTTTTAATTCTATATGTCAACAAATGGTTAGGGTAAATTTTTGGGATTTTTCTGAAATTCTTTAATTTTCGATGAATAGTGAAATACGATAAAATACTGTATAATCAAATTATCAGTAAAATTCACTATTTATGACATCATAAGTGATACAAGGCCACTTGGTTCGAACTCACATGACATTATTACTATTTTAGGTCACATGAACTAAGAATATTAATAATCTTGGGCAAAAATATTATAATAATGATTAAAATAATGAAAAATGCCCCCTGTCCTCCACTATAAATACAACCCCCACTCCCCTCTTCTTCTCACTCCTCTCAAGCCCTGATAGATGCCTGCGTTCTACCCAATACTCCTCCCAAGGATCTTACCCACGTCCTAGATCTTCTGGTCTCACCAAAAGACCAAATCCATAGCCCTTAAGAAGGATCCCAAGGAGAAGAGATCATGAGGTAAACATCCTCTTTTATTTTCTTTCCTTTCTTTCATTTTATATTATTTTCTTCCTTTTCCTTTTGCTTATGTTGGGATATTTAATTCCATATCCCACCTTACATTCCATATTATGTAAGATTGATTAGATATCCCATTTCTCTCATCAAAATATTTTTATGAAATTTTAAGAGATGTTGTTACGCTGCAGAATTTTCGTGAGAAATTTCTCAAGTTTTCATTTATTTCAAGATTCCATTTTTTTCTTCTTCTTTCCTCACCACCTCTTAACCAAGAGGCATGAATGATCCAGAATGATTTATATTATGTATTTTCTCATGTTAATGGGAATTTCATCATCAATCTTCTTCTCTTCCCCACTTGTTCATGGAATTAAAAACATTGTCCGTGATGTGTCGAATTACCGACATCATGGACGATGTGATTTCAATTTGAATTAATTCCTTAAATTCGGGTCATGAAACCATTTTTATGGATGAACCAGGTTATAATATATGTATTATGTCTCATCAATGGTTCTATAATTCTTTTTTACACATATTTCTAATTTATAAAATTAAATGAGTTCGTTATTATCAAAGAACAACTAGAATGATCTAAATAAACATCATTAATGTTTTAACTTATGAATCATCATCATATAAAAAATCAAAATGATAAATGGTATAAATTATGGTACTATAAATATGTAAATACCTTTCCATTACAATTTTTTATTTTCACTTCCAATCGATAAGAACATCCATCATGAAACAATCATGGAAATCATGTAAGGAACTCACCCAAAACAGTGCAAGGAACAAAATACTAACAATTAAGGGGTGAAATAAAGTTATTAAATGATCATATAAGATATTATAAACCTGAAAATGTTTCTTTAAAATACTAATAACACTCTTTTAACCATTATACATTAATTTTAAACAATTTTTAAGTAAGACAAGCCTGAGGTAAGGGATTCTTAACCCGATTTCCATTCTTTGGGTTAACCTTTTACTTCATTATTTATGTGCTATTTAAATTTTTTTCGTGATGGTTTCTATTTATATTATGTTTTATTATGTATATTTACAGTATATATACATACTCCATACACTCTATTAATTCTCCCATCAATTTTATGATATTTATAGGGGATTTTCTTTGAAAATCCTCTTTTTAAATTCAGTTTTACGAAATTCCAAAGCAATGTTTTTATGGAATTAATCATGATGTATGATTATGTTTTGGTTCTTGGGAATTATTTATGATGAATGTTGGGACCTATATATCCCTCCAATTCATTGGTTTTGTTTTGTTGGGACCAATTTTAATGGAGAATGAATTTTGAAGAGTTAGCCTTTGCAGAGTGTTGTATTTTGTTTCCAAAGAAGATAAATCAATTCAGTTTGTAAAAGGACTAAAAACCAGATGATGCTTTGATGATATTTATTTCTCAAATATCATAAGTCAGGATAACTTGTGTTTCAAGCCTTATTATGGAAAGGGGGAGAAATGATGATGTCGGTCATATACAATTTTGATTGGAAGGAGTGATGCTGCTAAAAGATAGGGAAGTTTATGTACTTCCCATTATAACTCTGACGATGCTTGATATGGTCTTTCAAAAGATAAATATCACAATAGTGGAGTTTGTGATGAAATATAAATAATGGTTATGGGAAGCATTGAAGAGATAAATGAAAAAACAATGGAAAATATGGGGGCGGCACAAAATCACAGTTTAAGGTGGCGCCATTTTCTAGTGTTTGTTGAATTTTAGGGCCTGAAAATCGGGAGATGAAGATGTGTTTTTGGAAATGGATGGAGCGTGAAAGATTGAATATGGTTTATCTTTTTTCATGCAAGGCATGATTCAAGTTCATAACATCGAAAAATGACAAAGGCATGGAGTGCGCAGAAATTTAGGCAAGTTGCGTGAAAAAATAAAGTGGTGTGCGGAATATATGCGGGTTGTGAAAAATATTTGCGGGAGGCGCGAAATTTCAGCGGGATGCACAGAAAAATGAAGGCCGCACGAAATAGTAGCAGGATGCGCGAAAAATCAGCTGGATGTGCGAAAAGTAGAGTGTTGAGTGAAATATAGGAATGAAGTTTTCGCACAAAAGATGTTTTGAGATCAGAAGTTTGAAAATTGGAAAAGGCATGAGGTGCAAGAAATATTGGAGCATTTCTTTAAATGTGAAGTAGCATGAAAGATTTTTTACGCGCATGAAGTGGGTTTTACGCACTGATTAGTGGTTTTCACGCAAGGTCAAAAATTCCTATAAATATAAGGCTAACCCTTCTCATTTGTTAATGCTCGACACTTAGAAGAAATCTCGTGCTCTGGTGCACGTAAATTATACGCTAAGTGAGTTGCGTGAAAAGAAAGAAGTTTGCGTGAAAAGAGTGTAGTTGTGTGAAAAATTGAGAAGTTTCCCGAAAAGAGAAAAAGTTTCACGAAAAAGGAAAGTTGCACGAAAAAAAATTTCGCGCGAAAAGGGAATTTTTACACACAAGACACTTGAATTGCGCGCAAGATATCCTAAAGGCTGCGTGGAAAATTTGGGGTCTTCGCACATATTCAGTTGTGCGTACAGAAGTTCTTACCAGTTTCTGGGTAGGAAAGTGAAGATATGTACTTCAGAGAATACATCTTTTCAATTGTAAAGAAGCACTGAAATACTGTAATTTCCTATTTGTGCTAAAAGGGTGCACACGCACTTGCAGATTGTTTTCCAAGTGCTACACGAGTGTAAGGGTATATCCTACTCATTGTATTCCACATCAAAGGATTGTTTTCTAATGTATTGTGTGGTACTGGATTATTTCCATACCATACCAGGGATGTAGCTACTCTTATTGAGTAGTGAACCTTGTAAATCTTGTGTTCCTGTGGTTGTGTGTGTTCAGCAGAGAATAAAATCTTTAATAGGAGGCGAAGGTTGTTTCAATTTGAAGAAACATAAAAAGAAAAAGATATCACGGATTCACCCCCTCCCCCTCCCAGTGATACTTGGATCCTGACTGGGAACTTCATGTGTATGTTGGAGGTCGGTCGTATGGTTACTCCAAGTGTAACTATGATGGTTACACAAATTTAAGGTAGCCGTGAGAGTTACAAATTATAAGGTAGTCGAGAGGGTTACAAGATTATGTAAGTAATGCCCCAAGATAACTTTATGATTATATTTATGTTCTCATGTTTTGTGTGGATCTTTTTTAAACCTCCTGTTACACAAAGTAAGTATATATGGGTGACAAGCGTGTCTTTTGAAAATGCTTTCATACGTTACGAGTATTCATGGACTAATGTGATATTTCCTTGTTTTTCAACCCTTACTGAGATTTTGTGATCATCCTAAGTTTTTAAATTATTTTCATAGGTTAATGGATGTGTAAGACAAATAAGGAACCCATATTAAATGTTGAATAATTGTCAAGGAGTCATGTATAAGTCTTAATGTTTTATATTTTGAAAAAAAAATGGAAACTGTTATTATGGTATCCACTCTATAATAATGTGTAATATTTTGAATGTAATGTCACAATTCTCTAAGTCTCTAAACATGAAAAGTTCCTCAATGTAAAAAGAATTTTTTTCTTGACTAAATTCAAGATTATGTATGTAATAAGGCTGGGTGCTTATAATTGTCTACCCATTCGGGATATGTATTCTTCTCAGGTTGCACTCGCGCACGTCTCCCTTCTATGGATTCCATCTATGTAGCCATTGATTTAATGGTAGTGATCAATTATAGAGGCACTATTGTTTAATCTTCCTCACATCTATTGGGAGAAGGTGGGGCTGATAAGTTTGTCCCACTTTTATCTCCCACTGACTCTCTATTTTTACTATGACTGAGGAGTTACCCTGGTGAGGGAGAGGGTGTCGCCATAGCAGGGGGAAGTCTTGATCATTCCCAACTTCACTATTTTTATGGATGGGTTTTCTAGACCCGGATCCAATATTATATTCATATGTTTCTCTGGTTTTTAGATCAACCATGTGATGGAAAATATTTTCCTCTAGATGGAGATGATACTAAACGGGAATTTTTCCCCTAAGTAGCTCCTCATTGAGCTGTTGGAGAGCTCATATTTCATTCTCATATTATGACAATTTCTCTTTAGAATATGGAAACCTAGGTGCAATCACTTATTTCACTATATGTTTAGAGTTATTCTAATGAGTATGTGGCAACTAATTATTTGGTGGTGCCAAATTCTAGAGCCTTCATTGATTTCAGGTGCACACAACCTCATTTAGTACGTCCAAATCACCCTCCTCCTGAGGTATATCTTCTCTATTGCAACCCACTGCATCTGAATCTTGATCAATTTCCACCATTTTAATAGTGACAATGTTCACCGATGCATATTGAGAAATTTTGGTTGTACCATTGCTTTCCACATGGAAAGACTGTTCTGTAAGGCTTTCATTAGGGTTGTTATTTGAACCATTGGTCTTTATTGGGCATTTTGTCTGGTGAACCTGGCAGGGGCTTATTTTTTTCATTGTATACTCCTATCTACTTGGTTTATTATTGGTGAACTGGACGGAATTTCTTATTGGGGTTTCTGAATAATTTCCATCCAATAGAGGTTTGTCTTGTGGTGGTAGGAACAAGTGGGATGTCGAATGTTAATATCTTCCTCCCAACCTAGAGAATATTGATTCTCTCTATGGTGCTGATGATGATAAAAATACCCCTAGCCCTATGGGATGTAGTTTATCTAGGGTTGTCTTAGACATGAAGATTTAGTTGTCCCCATCATGTTGGGGTTTAAGTGATCTGGAGTTGTTGTTGATTTCTCCCATCCCTTTTCAGTGGATATTGAATTTGGAGATGCCGATTGAGATATAAATACCCACATCTTTGTGGGCTGGGGATTGTTTTGGATTTCTGCAAGAACATCATGAATTTTCTCTAGAACTGATGACCCAAGGGGTGGATGAAGTGCCAAATGTTCTCCTAGTCCATGGGGTCAAGTCCATTCTTGGACATCTATTATGGAAGATGCTACTATGTACTCTATGATGCAACGTAGTTTTTCTTACGTATGAGCCAGGTGAAATGGTATCACATGATGAGGATCGTTCCTTTTGGGTAGTTGTTTAGGTGATCTCAAATTTGATATCTACGTGGAGAACATCCTTCTATTATCTTTAGGGACCTAGTTTGAAGTATTGTTGGCTATCCTATCTCCCTTTATGTGATATCTAGGAATTTTTGGAGTAGGGGTATTCTGTTGTAGTGTCCAAATAGACTGAGCATTTTCTGGTCCCATGACCTCTCTAGAGGCTATTAAATTGTAGGATGTCGTGTTTGAGGGGATCTTTTATTCTAGAGGAGTGGTGAAGTGTAATTATTTATACTATACCCATCCTAGAATTTGGATACATGAAGTGGATTCAGAGAATAGTTGTCGATGTTTCGTGATGAAATGATAGAAAGTGTGTAGCATATTTATGTTTCACTTTTTGGATTTTGGATCTCGGGCCATGGAGATAGTAGCTAGGTCGATCTGGAAATAGAGTATCCTAATGGTATGAAGGTCAAACTCATATCCTAGATAAGGGAGATGTTGATCCTTTAGTTTTTGATGAGTAATCCACATATTATGTTGTATATAATGAATGAAATCCTTTTCTAGCTCATTAGGGATCTCATATCTAGAAGTAGTGAGGGTCCACAACATGATGGGGAGGTTGTTTCCGGATAACTCTACCCATATGTCAATGTCGGCCTCTTCTTCATCAGACTGACATGCCTCCATTTAGTCAAACCATAGAATATGTCCATGATGTTCTCTTTCTAACAAGATTGGACTGCTATTGGATGTGGATGAGGAACTAAATACAGCTGACCCTGGTATTTTGAGCACCTCTCTATATGAAGGTGTTGGTGTTTGGTTCACCACTCTATACATAGGTGTCTGAAAAAAGGGATAAATGACTTGCCCATGAGTTATATCACCATGGGGAGGTTGACCATGGTGGATTTCAGGAGTAAAGTGCTTGCAATCCATCTCCACATTACCCCGATGAGGACTATTGTTGTAATGAACGTCTCTTACTTCCGCATAGATAGAAGAGTTGATGGACCCTTGTGGTGTAGAGTTTGTGTCTCGAAAAACCTCAAGGGAACTAAAATTGAGAATATTAGAAATATTATTCATGTTCTATGTTGGTGTCCGATTATTTTGACCTTACTTTCATGTTTGTGTAGGGATATAGGCCTACTATATGGTGATTGTCGGAATTTGTATATAACTGCCTAGTGTTGTGGGAATATGATCCCACTAGTGAGGAGATTTCAAAATATGTCGATAAGTTGCCTCATTTTTGATAGGGATATGATCATATCTTGAGGTGTGTTCCACTCTCACTTGGTGTCCTCAGTCAAGACCGGGGTATGGGCCCAATCTTGAGCCTTTGGGATATGTCTTCAGTCTTTGTTATCAGGAGTATGAGCCTAACCTGAGGCGTGTGACACTCTCACCTAATTTTCCTCAGTTCTATCATGAGTATACACCTGGTATGAATATTAATTCCCTACCAGAATATTCCGATTGACCTTCGAAATGGGAGAAGGAAGACGATCCTCCTCCAGTATTGCCTTGGAATGATGTTGGTGCAGTCGTTCATTAGTGGAAGTAGGAATATGTTCCTTGCTTTTTCGATCTTTTAGTGTATTCCGAGAAGATTAATTGATAGGAATATGATCTTATCCTGAGTCTTGTGACACTCTCACCAAGTTATCCACGACCAGAACAGGGAAATGGGCCCAATATTGGGCCTCTATATTATTCCACATGACTTCTTTGACATGCGTGTGCCCCTGTCCCAAGTCATGTGCCACTCTCACTTGGTTTGACCTGGTTGGAAAAGGATTATGATCTCATTCCTATGTCTTTCCCTTCATCGGGATATGCTGATAATCCTCCCGAGCGGGATTAAGAATATGTGCTTACTTTAGTACAACCACTTGATCATGATGATCATAGTGTTGAGTTTTCATGGATGTAGAGATAGTAGCATGTTCATGTCCCTTGATTTATAAAAGTGCCATAATATTCTGGAAGAGTTCTTTAGTTTCTGCTAAAATGTATTGGAATTTTAGCAAAGTGTGTGCAGGGATGTAATCCCCCACGTTTTTTATCTTCATGACCTATAGATAGATATCTTCTATTAAAGCAGGGATATGTTCCCACTTCTTTCCTCCATGTTCCATTGGAATATGCCAATGGGATTCATGCATGGGGGGGAAGTATGAGCCTCCCCCATGTATGTTGTGGTAATATGCCCACATACTTGTTCTGAGCGAGTATGAATATGATCCTACTGGTTGGTCCCGACCAGAGTATGCTAGTGGGCACTGTCATCAGGAGTGGGGGTGTTATCCCTTTCCTAGGTATCCTGCATCTTCTTTATCTAATGAGTCCTCCTTAGTAGAGAATTTGCATGGGTGTCTTAGGTGACTATCTATCAAGAGGTACCCTCAGATGGCATTTGATAGGTACCAGTATGATGACGTCGGTGACGATGATTTGTAGGATCCCTCCTTGGTGGTACCTAAACCATAGGGAATCCAGATATGGTCCCCTGATCCACCTTCATTAGGTACGGAAGGAGGAAGTTGTCACACTATGAGGATAGTCTCCTGAAACAATTGGTTGTGGTGATGGGAGCCATCGGTTTAGTAGAAACCTTCGTCGAATGATGTGGTCTCATCAGCTGATGCACTTGCAGAATCTTGCAAGTAGCTTCCATAATAAGGATTGTACCATATTAGTGGTACTCCTGAATAATCACGTTTTCTACCTTTTGTTAGATCTGTTTGGAAGGTGTGACCATTTTACGACCTGTGAGGGTAATAGTGGTGGATAGAGTACCGAAATAAGTGTTGGAAGATGAATACATTCTCTCAAATTGGGAGTCTAAAATCATACAAACAATAAGGAACAAGGCGACCAATCAGTTCCATATCATAGGCATAATAATTCTCAATCAGATATGCATGGTCAACACAATTGTCATGTATTCCCTTTCTCACCAATCTACTCACGTGGACTATTCAACACAAGGATGGACTTATTGGAATCCCAATTTATGATGGTTTTATTTCCTTGTTTGTATATGGTTTTCAAAGAAAAGTGGCCTAAGAGGTTCATGTAGATATTATCAGTGTTGTTCGTATATAAGGGGAAAGAAACATGGCTTAATGGATTATAACCCAATTGTCTGTTATTAGAGGGATTCACATTGGATTCATCATTTTTTGGTGTGTATGGGGAAAATGAAATGGTCTGACATATTATAACCCGGTCCTTTTTTTATTTCAAAGATTCACATCAAGTTCACTATTTCTGTTTCGCCGGGATTTTGTGTCATGGAATGGATTTTTCTCATTGTACTATCATTTTCACTTTTCCCTGAAACTCCCAATGGTTCTCCCATCCATATCTAGGTATGGACATATATTCCAAAGGCTGGTGGTCATCTAGGTTTTCAAGCCTAGTGACTCATGGGGACTTTCATTAGTCAAGAAGATGGGAGTTCGGGCTCATCGCACCGTTTTAGGGGTAATTTTCTTACGTTGGGACTCTTTTATATATTTAATAGATATTCATGAATCTATTTCTAGTCCTGATGCGGGACCATTTACCCTAAAAAACGTCTATGGGTTAAATCTATTTTATGTGTGACAGACTGGGATCTCTTTTGTGAATCCATCTGTGTGTATCTGAGGTTATTCATCATTTTCCAGTAATGAATGGTTTCTTATATGTTGAAACCATATGACCAAGTGCTTCGTGCCTTTCTCCATTTTATAGAGTTGGTTGACGTTCCAAGGATGGGATTGAGTCATTATGAGGCATCATACATATCCTAGTTATTGTTGGAACAAAAAACCATGTAGTTCAGTTGATCTGTGCAGTTCAGCATCATGTGGTAAGGACTAATATGGGGGTGTCGAAACACAAAATATTTTAGATTGAGTCTGGAAGAGATTTCCTACATATCTTGGTTATGGTAGGAATCAAATTTATCGTAGTTCAGTCTGTGTTGGGGCTTACACACTAAGGTTTCCCAAGTGAATGGGTATTTAATGCCTTATGAGGTTTTTGTTGCATCCCCCTAAGACCATGTGATCAATGCTCATTGTGAGAAATAACAAGGAGTGATTTATAATCCTCATGGTGTATGGATATGGGATTTGCATATTGGGGATGTCCTTGGAGTGTTTAATATGGAGCTCGGGCCTCTAAGGAGTCTCCCTATATATCCCAATTATGGTGGTAATCATATTCCTCATAGTTTTCATAGAGATATTGGGGATTACACACTAAAGCTACCCTAGTGAATATTCCTTCTTATCTGGAAGGTGTCACATGATCCAGTTTGTATACCCTAGAGGTCATCGTGTGACCTAGCATGACACATGTGGAGGGTGTCGTGAGAGTCATGGTAGAGTGATCTGAGGGGTTTCGTGTGTCTTTGCTAACACCTTGGGAGGATAGCGCAGGACCAGGTCGACATGTCCAGAGGGTGTGTCATGTATCAGCTAAAACCTCGGGGGGAAATCATGGGACCAAGATGACATGTCCACAGGTTACACCGTGAGAGCTGGATTGTCATGTCCAGACATGTCGATGAGACTCGGCTGACATGAGTTGGAGCCATTATATGAGTCAGACGGTGCATCTTGAGGATGTCACTAGCCCTGGGAGATGAACCCAAAGGGTTCACAAGATCCAAGTGGTGTCCAAAAAGGGTCCACAAGACTTATACCAACATGTTCGAAGTATTCTTCATATCCCAGATGACATGTCGAAGGAATTACATGATGTATGGGGGGGGAACGACTTGGTATCATCATGTATTCTTGATTGACACATGTAAAGCATGATTTGGTCTTCTTCTTGGGTTTTCAACTTTGAATCCTAGTTTTTTACCCTTATATTGTAAGTGCCATGGTTTGATTCAGTGTTAGTTTTTTTTGGTCTCGCATGATATGGAGGACATGCAATATGGTTTTTGCATGTCTCACCAGAATCCCTTCATGTGATCTTTTATTGATCACATGGAGGGAGTTATGCCTAGTTCATGACTTTTTTGGCATTCCAATGGTGTATTATTAGGTGTAAAGTCGATCTGTAAAGTGATCATATGTGTGCAGAAGCTGGGAGTCTGAGTTCTGATGTGAGTAGTGGTGATCTGGGTCCAAACTTCTAGCATTCAATATGACAACCAATGAACCAACAAACCAAAACTTTTTTTATTTAGAGTATGGAATTTATAGGCATATCCATCTGCGTACTCACCGGTTTGTACGGGAAATCTGGTCTGATTCTAGGCTGGCATCGACGTGAGGTCTGGAATTACACGGTTTTGTGAGTCTCTATGTTGGACCGCGTCAAGGGTGTCACCTAATTTTCAGTGGCTACAAGTCCATCTATCCATTATTGGATTATTTATAACTATTGAGGAATTTTTCTTTGAAGTACTACCATATCATCATATAGACATGTCCAAGTATCTTCAAGAAATCCAAATGAATATTGGAAGGCATTTGTGATTGCTTGGATGTCTTGTCTTAGAGTCTCACAGGACCACACTGAGGGTTCGTTGGGTGCATCGCATGCCCTTCAGCACCCAAGAAACCTACTCGCCTTCTCCTCTCCAATATCCTTCATTTTATATGATGAACGTCTGGAGTCATGTGAGATTGTACATATGGTATTGAGGGTATTTCTAATTTTTTTGGTGAAACATCCTGTGACCAGTATGGGCCGTATGGCACACAGTCCTTTTGTGGAAAAGTCTCCAAGACAAAGGGATTATTCGAGGAGAGGCAAGCATTTCACTGAGGGATCATGTTGTTGTGCGGATCATTAGGGATGCACTGTATGTCTTTCAATGATTGTGGTCTCCTATTGCCTCCTCTTTTTCTTTCTCATTTGTTTTATTTCACAAAGTTTGAGGGTCATGCGGGATTTCATGATCAATTCTTAGGTTTTATGATCAGTTTTTTTGTGATGTTTTTCTTGAAAAATATGTGGAATATGAAGATCATGCAAGAATTTAGGTGAAAAGTCTTTCTGTATGTCTTTAGAGCATCGTGGAGTTGTCTGGATGCACGTTCGGGATTCTGAGCGGCAAGGTTGACAATACAAAAGGACTTTGTGAGGTGAGTCCGTCATGACATCAAGGTCTCTCGGTGTCTCATGGATCGATCGAGGTGCACGTCGCATGTCCTTTAAGGACCATGGACACCACTCACCTCTCTCCTTTTTATACCCTTCATTTTATGTTACAAGGTATGGGAGTTATGTGAGTTTTCTTGAGTAATATCTATAATTTTAACTTTATTTTCTCGTGGTGTCTCGCATGACCAATTTGGATCATATGAGAGTGCGCAAGTATTGTGGAAAATCTTTCTTCTATCCTTATAGCATCTTGTAATTGTCTATAAGTTTCAATGTGTACTAGCTAACTAGTTTAAGGGGTTTTACAAGGTGCACCAGAAAGGTCGTGGTGCATCACAAGTTTTTAGGGGCGCACCGCATGTCCTTCAGCAACCATGAGCCCCTCCCACATCCCCCTTATTATCTCCTTTGTTAATTGTGATGAAGGCTCGAAGGTATCATGATATGGATTGGATATCATATGGGGGTTTATTATTCCCAATGATTATTTGGTGTGTGATCTGTGTGACCATCGGGGTATCTTCTTTGAAATGTTTCTTCCCTTGATTTTTAAAGGATTCAGGATGGTTTGGAAGGTACTTGCCAATGAAAAACTATACGGCAAGGTGGATTCTCATCCATCCTTCCTTTTTTTTCCACTGTTGAACAAGGTTGATCATTGATGAGGTCTCCATGGAACTTGTGGTGGGTTAGGCACCATGCGTGCAGAATTCTCATGACCTTGCAATTGTTAAGAAATTTTGATTATTTAACCGTCCTCTTCTTCCTTGCTCTCATTGGGAAAATAATATCCATGCTTGGATATTTATTACTTTGTGATTTTTTTGATTTCTATTTGGTGAGCATCAACAGTGGAAAGCATCATGATCATCACAAAACCCCTTTTCCTATAAATATCTAGATCACACCCCCTCATAGCTATTGTTACCCCAACCTTTCACCTTCTGAGCTCATGTTTCATGAAGCTCTTAATAATCGTGACCCCAAGAGAAGAATAGATCACCCAAGGTACTTCAGCATCATGAACCATGCATTCCTTTGTCCTTCATGGACCCTACTCATGGTAAGTATTCCCTTGGTGAATCCCTCCTCACTTCATGAAGAAGGGATCCCCTTCAGGATTCTTGAGCCTCTGTGAATCATTAATCCTTCATAGAGAACTCTACTAATAATGATCCTTATTCCAAGGTGATTCGAAGCTCCATGAGAACCATTCATTCACGAAGTTCCTTTTTCATGAATCTCCTTTTCTTCATGAAGCACCTTTCCTTCTGGAAGTGCCTTTCCTTCATGAAGTGTCTTTCCTTCACGACGCACCTTTCCTTTACAAAGCGCCTTTCCTTCTTAAAGTGTCATTACATTATGATGCATCATTCCTTCATGAAGCACTATTCCTTTGTAAAGAACCTTTCCTTCGCGAAGTACCCTTCCTTCACGAATCTCCTCTTGGAAAGCCCAATGGCTTCACAAAAACCTTTTTTGTATGGATTTCCAGGTTTATACAAAGTGATTTAAGGGTTCCATGTGTGGTGTTTCATGTTGTGTTTCTCCAACAAATTATTCTTCTCATAGGTATTCTAATAGCTATTACTTATTAAAATAGCTATAAAAATGTGGACCCCTTAATTTACAACTCCTACACCTCACTGTAACCTAGAATTGTCGGTGTCTTCCCTTCACTAAGGGTTAAAAGGTGCTAGTCATGTAAGTCCAAGGGGTGAAGAGTGATTACTCTTCATCAGAGTTATAGGATGTTAAACTTCCAAGAAACATCTTCCTTAGAACTTGATGTTAAACTGTAGTCTCACCCCATTCCATGCATTTGGGGTGCCCCCACTTTGGGCATTTTTCATAGCCACTCATATCCATGGGATTGAAATATCCCTCACATGGGATGAGATACTCCTTTCATGGAGATTAATCTACCCACAAGGAAGGGAAAACATTCTAATGTAAGCCCTAAGTCTTTCTCACATGTGGTATCACCCTTTCTTCTCCTTTCCCCAGTCTCCATATCCCTGGGACACTCACCATGCATAAGCCCCACACCATTCCCCATGGAAACATCTCTCGTGATGTGATAGTTAGGTATCTGCTACATCTCATTTCACACACAAAGCATGAATCATATGGGATTAGAGTAACAATGACCATGACATCCTCTTTGGGCCACTAAACATGCGTAATCCCTGTCATGTTTCCAGGTCAATGGAAATGTGTTTACCCCAATATTATTCCCCTACACACTAAAATACATGGACTTGGATCCCTATCTTCTAATCATGGTATATAGAAAGCCTCTCTGAGGATTAATCCCATCACTCCCAAAAATCCATTTGTTCCTTCTATTTCATGTCAGTTCACTCATCCTGCATGACATTAAACTTTCACTCATCCCAGATGACATTAAAATACATGATCTGAACTACATGGTTTTTCATCTCTTTTGGTTACGTAGGAAGCCTCCTTGAGGTTCAATCCCAACCAAAAAAAGACTCTAGTTCCCCCTCCTAGGGTAGTACCCTCCTGATGTGACACCTTCCCATTTTGGTACAAATAACCCGGATCCACCCCCTGAGGTGTTCTGATCCATCTTCACGAGCATCTAACCACATGTAAGCCCCACACATATCATATACAACCAATATTGATCCTCTTTCAAATGGAATCAAACCATGCTTAACACCTATAACATCTTTGGATCATTTTCCTTGCATACACCCTGATTCTCTACCTCCATGCACTGAACTCTATGGACTTTGATCCCAACCTTTTAAGTAGGGTATGTATGATTCCTCTATGATGTTAAATCCCATTATCAATTCTCATCCTATCCTTTACCTCGAGCGACTATATCTTGGAAGGATAATTCCCTACCCATAGGTCGTATCTCCTTCAGGTCCACCTCGATAGCTAACCATTCGTAAGCCCCAATGCCCCCATAGAACTACATGCACTTTGCTTCCCATCCAGCTCAGATACATAGAAAACCTCTATAAGTTTCAATACCAACACCATAATCTTCACATCAGTTCCATATTATTCACCACATTACATTTCAACACTTCCCCCATCATTCAACATGATCCTTACCTGAGCCACCACGTCATGGTGGGATCACGCCACTCATTTGGGTCATCTCAGTGTGTAAGCCCCATTCACCCCTTTGCTTCTCCTTACAGCCCCTAGATAGCTAACTATGCGTAAGCCCCAAAAATCCACACCCATCCAACCAAGCTTTATCCTCTAGTGAAGGGATACTAGCCTTGTGTAATCCCTAAATCACCCCTTTGAACTACGTGGTTTTTTATCCTTGTCTTCTATATAGGGTACATAGAAAGCCTCTCCCATGTTCAATCCCAACCAATGGAAAACCTTAGTGTTCCCCTTATTGGGGTCCATCCTCTATGATCCTCCCTCAGTGGTGTCCATATCAACTGTCATGGTGTCAAACCTTCCCTTTATGGGACACACCATTCTCAGGTACACTCTTCTCCACCGTTATTATCCACACATCTGGTAAACCTTCAAGGTACTCCCTCATAGAGTTATACCCATTTGATCCACCTTCATAAGAATTCTGATCAGTAAGATATATCTCCTCTAGATGTTAAAATCTTGACATACCATGTTTTAAACATGGGTAGATGCGGACAACCTTGGAGACATGCCTCTCTCATGAGATACCCTATGATCAATGTGTGAAGCCTTAGGTTTTGTGCCCTTTAAAATCCCTCTGATTAGGAAGAATATAGGTGTTCTAGTGTTTCAGTGTCCAGACAAGCCATCGATTCCCAGCATGACTACTCTCTTGACCGAAGGTTTCTACCCTGACTTGACCCCTTTGGAATGTCCTAACATAAGAGGTATAATTAACTGGAATCCACAAAGAGATGGAACCAGGATCAAGTTTCATGAAAAACGTCTTAATATATAAGGGAGACTCAGACTAGGCGAAAAATTATGAGGAGGAATCCATAGAAGGATAGAATGAAATCCCATCATACCATTTCAATCAAGGAGAAAAAATATCTAAAGAAGTGATGAATTTCACTTGCCTTTGGAATGTGGGAATTCAGGGTATAATGCATGGTCAGAGAGCATTGACATGGTGACCTAGGAAGTGATCCCGGATTGAAAGTGTCAAAAACATAATCTATTTTTCAAAATGAAATAAGTATAGAAATAGTATTGTGTGTTAGATATTTAGAAGAGATTAATGAAATTTACTTTGATGGATTTCTAAAAACCACCACTGAAACTTTTTATTTACATGTGAAAGATACTAACATGGAGAACCCTGATTTTAAAACATAACTAGAAAACCCCCTAAGTTGGAATTGAAATTGCTGTCATCAAATTAGTAATATTAATAATTAAAATAAAATAAAAAATTGTCAATAATTATTTCAAATAATTTAAGACCCAAAAAATATTAAGAACTTCTTGAAATTTTGAATCAAAATTCCATGGAAATAGGCTATATACTAAGAGACATTCTAGGGATCATCCCTACAACCTGTATTCATAGGATTTTGTTGAAAATTTACTATAAAAGAGTGGTATAATCCCAAATAAGGCTGAATATAACCCTTCTAGAAGTAGTGAAAATGGAATTATAAAGATGACAAGGATCTGGAATAATTTACCTCATCTCGAACTCCCAATGGGTGAATCCCATTCAAATTTATCCAAATAAACTTGGATACATAATTGTCGAAAATTAAAAATAATGAATTATTTCCCACAAGAATCCAAAATAACTAGATAGTTTTAATTTACTATAATAAATTAAACCATGAGACCCACAAATAGAACCTCCCCAAAACCTTTGTTTACCAAATAATATAAAGAATAAGTGGTAAGGTTTTCTAATGTTTCCTTGAAATATTTTCTAGGTACTTTTTCAAGGTTTCAGGCGCAGCGGAAGTGTGGTTGGAACGAGACCCAAATTGATTTTTACCATAATCAAGGATTATTCTGGGATAAATATGATGATTAACGTAAGTATCCACATAATATAAACAAATATTTAGATAAATAAGAAAGAGGCATGAAACCTTTAGAGAGGATCTTGCACAACATGTTTATAATTAATTTAATTAATTTCATAAATAAAAATAATACCTAGATCTTTGGTATTTTTCTTCATTGATGATGTTGATCATCCGAAATGACCCTTCTGGATTATCTCGTTGTGCTTGTAAGGATCCAAACTACAATCCCTCTAGCAGTGATCCACACGTGCTCTGATGGCCTCTGATCGACACAGCTCATTCTCTGAGTGCTAGCGCAACAAATCGAGTGTCATGTGTCGGTCGTTCTTGATGGTAAATTCTTCATCCTTGAAGAACATATCTCATTATTGAGAGGGGAGAAAATAGGATTTGAGAGAGAAATTGTTTGTCTCAACAATTCTCAATTCACAAGGTGTGTGGTGTGGGGTATGGCCCAATAGGCGTACTTGCCTATTTATATACATGAACTTTTAGTTACAATATTTAATTTCATAGAAACAATTAAATACATTCATGAAAATAGAGAAAACCCATGCATTTAATAATAATACAACATCATTATTTATGGTGGACCAACTTGCAAAAAACTGAATTATAAATAAAATTTCGCGTCACAAAATAATAGAAGTGTTATTTTAGTTTGTTCCAACTAGTTAAATAATTATTTACCTTCTTGCAAATAATTATTTTACTACCATACCGACCTAGGTCCACTCGAACTCTACTTCCATTTATTTAACACCTGAATAAATAAATAATTAATTTATTCTATTAAATAAATATTTTATTTAAAAACTAGTAAATAAATATTTATTAAATGTTAAATAAAATAAATAAATATATTTAATTTAATTTATGCGATCATTTTAACTTGAATAAAAAAATTCACAGTCTTGAGAATAATATTTATTTCATTAATTAAATTTAAATAGAATTTAACTGGGACCACCAAAAACACTTAGTGTGTGACCCTCTAGGACTCTTTTTCATTGGCATTAGGCATGTTTGCCTAAAGTCCAAGAGTACTGTCTAGCAACGGGTCAAAGCACCCAAGAGAAAGAACGTAAAGTCACAACAATGAAATACACATATGAACATTCACTGTGTAATATAATCTCTTTGTCACAATATTTCATCGAGCAGGTTTCGTGACTGTGTCATTAACTTTTATGCTTGATACGTCGTTATTTGAATACCTGAAATAAACTCATCGTTACACCATGTCCATGGAATTTTGTGTGAAGGTTCTATTTCAATCAAAGGGTAGAGATATCTGTTAGGCGGAGAAAAAGGGATGATGGCAAGAGGGGGGGTGAATTGCCTTTTAAAAAATGATTAACAATTAAAATCAAAGTTGAAAGTGCAGCGGAAATAAAAGAGGAAAGACACGCAATTGATAACAGAGTTCGGCCTAAAACCCGGCCTACGTCTCCGCTCCCAACTCAACCGTTGAGAGATTCTACCGCTTGATTTTCAATGGTTTTAGCAAGAAACCCACTAGCCTTTTTACAGGTGAAGGCTAGCTCACCTATTACAGCTTGCTTTTAATGGTTATGCAAGAACCCACTTTCTTTCAATGGTTGAGCAAGAACCCACTATCCTTTTTACGGGTGAAGGCTAGCTCACCTTTGATTCAAGCTTTTTAAAAGGAAAGGCTTGACTAACCTCTTCACACCTTAAAGGTGATGTGAAAACCCAAAAGAAAGGATGAGAGAAAGAGTTGGGGTTTGTAGGCACAAACCCAAATTTAAGCTCAAAATGAATAAATAATAAAAACCGTAATGGGAGAAGCCTTGGGCTCCAAATGAATGATTGGAGTTGAATAAGTGCTCTCCCAAGCTTCTATGGTGGTGCTCCTTGGATGTGGAATTGTGTTGGAGCAATTGGGGTTCCCTTGGAAGAATTCGCCGGAGGTTAGCCAAATGATGGAAAATATGTCTCGTGGGCTTCCGTATGTGTGTCTTGTGTTCCGGGGCTTCAAGGTCCTTTATTTATAGAGGGGGAACCCTCATATGGCCGTTGGAGGTCTTCGGAGCTGTTGGAAAGGGCTTCGGAGCCGTTGGGAGGCAAGTGGACCAGCCTGGTCAAAGGCCCAATGGCTAGTTTGACTGGCTCCACCGGCTGACTGGTACAGAGCCACTGGTTGGCCGGTGTGTGCAAAATGGAGGAGGGATCGGGCTCAGGCTCCACCGGCTGGCCGGTGCTGAGGCCACCGGTTGGCCGGTGAGGAGGCAGTAGCTACCCCTTCTGTCTGGGTGCCACCGGCTGGCCGGTGCTGAGGCCACCGGTTGGCCGGTGCTGAGGCAGTGGATCAGCCTTCTATCCAGGTGCCACCGGCTGGCCGCTGGTGTGACACCGGTTGGCCGGTGGTCTGGACAGAGGGATGCCTTCTGTCCAGGCCTCCATTGGCTGGCCGGTGCTCTTCCATCGGTTGGTCGGTGTACTGAATTTCAGTCCACTTTAGGCTTTTTTCCTTCTTGGCCTTCTTGGCCCAATTCCTTGGCAACTTGAAATTATGCCTATCATCCAAAAACACTTAAAACAAGATTAGATAAAAAGGAGGGTGATTGTGATCATGAAAATTAAACCACGAGGGGTACGAGAGGTACAACAATCTCCCCCTATTTTGATGATCACAATCACCAAAACAAACAATGTAGTAAATGAAATGAAAAGCATGCTTTAAAGGATTTCTCCCCCAATCAACCAAGAATTTCTCCCCCTTTGTGATTATCAAAATAGCACGGGGCATAAAACTTGATTGAGGGAAAAGTTGAAAAACAAGATGGAGATTTTAAACCAATTGAAATTTTGGAAATTTGAATTGAAAGTTTTGAATCAAGAATTTTGAAATGAGAATTTTGAATTGAAAGTTTTTGAATGAAAAATTTGATACCAAGTGTTGAAATTGAAATTTTGAATCGAAAATTTTGAAATTGAAATCAAAAGGGCTTAAACGATCCTAACTCCCCTAAATAAAAACAACAAATCACCAGGGAGAGGTTTTTGAAACCGAGACAAATTTCGGTCCGGTGAGACTCGCTAAGAGGGATTTTTCAATCCATACTTGTCTAGTAGCGGGTCTTCTCTTATAAAATTCATCATTAAAGGAAATACTTTTGGGGCGGCCATACCGGGCATTTTTACAATTGCACTCATAGATTAAGTGCCCGGGTTTTTTACAATAATTACAAAATTTAAATTGGGAGCTCCCCCTTACAAAAATAGTGGGAGAATGGGAAGAGGAATCTTTCTTGGAATAGCCAAGCCCTTCGGTGGTTCTAGATACACGTTGGGAACCTAGGAGTTTGGTCAAATTTTGTTCCCCTTGGGTGAACTTGGCAAGGGATTCCCTTAAATCTTTGATAGTTGATTCCAATGATTCAACATCGGGAAGGTTTTGGATTTTGAGGGTCAACTCTTCCTTCTCTTTGAGAAGTTGTTCTTTTTCGGAAGAGAGTTTTTTGAAATTTATTTTTAATGAAACAAATTTGGAAGAAAGTTCGTGAAAACCTTCCTCCAATTGATCTCTCGCATGTTGGAGATCCTCATAAGACATGTGATTGAAAGAATTTGAATTTGAAGAACAAGAGGATGAGGAGTCGGAAGAAGTTACCTCATGGAATGCCATTAGGCATTTGTTACCGTTGTCGCTTGAGGAGGAGGAGGAGGATGTGGAGCTATCACTCCATGTAGACGCTTTGAAAGCCTTCTTCTTTTCCTTTTGCTTGGCCTTTTTCTTGTTGAGTGGGAAATCGGGCTTGTAATGGCCTTTCTCGCCACACCCATAACATTTTACCTTGGGCTCGGATTTTTCATTGGGTTGAGCCTTGCGGGATTTCTTCTTCTTGTGCTTCTTCATGAACTTGTGCATTTTGCGAGCAAGATTCTCCATTTCGGAATCGCCGCTTGAATAGGAAGAAGATGAGGAGGATAAGCTTTCTTCTTTTTGTACCTTGAAGGCGATGTTCTTTGGAACTTTGATCGGTTTGCCTTCCTTTTCAGCTTGCCTCCTCATGGTGATCTCATAGGTCATGAGAGATCCGATGAGCTCTTCGACCGGCATGTTCTTTATGTCCTTTGCTTCTTGGATTGCCGTGACCTTTGGAGCCCATGAGCTTGGTAGGATCCATAGGATCTTTTTGACCATCGTTTCTGCAGAAACATCATCGCCAAGGGACTTTCTCCCATTGCAAACATCAGTAAAAAGCGTAAACATTTCAGTAATATTTTCAGATGGATGCATTGAAAAAGACTCAAAATCTTGACGATACATGTCCAATCGAGTGTCCTTGACTTTGTTGGTCCCCTCATGGGTAACCTCCAAAAGTTTCCAGATTTCATGTGAGGAGGTGCATGTGGAAACTCGATTGAATTCATTACGATCAAGGCCGCAATGAAGAGCGTTCATGGCTTTGCCATCAAGCTCGAAATTTCTAATATCGGCTTGGGTCCATTTGGATTCATCGGGGGAAGAGAGAGTGTAACCTTGCATGACAATTTTATAAATGGGATAGCCAATGCTTCTAAGAAAAGTGGTCATGCGGGTTTTCCAATAATTATAGTCGGTTCCATCAAAAAATGGAGCACGACCCAAAGAAAAGCCTTTGGGGGCGAAAGAGGTTGATGCCATCACAATGGATCTTAAATTTGAAACCGGTTAGGGTATTACTCAAATTTTCCTTTGATACCAATTGTTAGGCGGAGAAAAAGGGATGATGGCAAGAGGGGGGGTGAATTGCCTTTTAAAAAATGATTAACAATTAAAATCAAAGTTGAAAGTGTAGCGGAAATAAAAGAGGCAAAACACGCAATTGATAACGGAGTTCGGCCTAAAACCCGGCCTACGTCTCCGCTCCCAACTCAACCGTTGAGAGATTCTACCGCTTGCTTTTCAATGGTTTTAGCAAAAAAACCACTAGCCTTTTTACAGGTGAAGGCTAGCTCACCTATTACAGCTTGCTTTTAATGGTTATGCAAGAACCCACTTGCTTTCAATGGTTGAGCAAGAACCCACTAGCCTTTTTACGGGTGAAGGCTAGCTCACCTTTGATTCAAGCCTTTTAAAAGGAAAGGCTTGACTAACCTCTTCACACCTTAAAGGTGATGTGAAAACCCAAAAGAAAGGATGAGAGAAAGAGTTGGGGTTTGTAGGCACAAACCCAAATTTAAGCTCAAAATGAATAAACAATAAAAACCGTAATGGGAGAAGCCTTGGGCACCAAATGAATGATTGGAGTTGAAGAATTTCTCTCCCAAGCTTCTATGGTGGTGCTCCTTGGATGTGGAATTGTGTTGGAGCAATTGGGGTTCCCTTGGAAGAATCCGCCGGAGGTTAGCCAAATGATGGAAAATATGTCCCGTGGGCTTCCGTATGTGTGTCTTGTGTTTCGGGGATTCAAGGTCCTTTATTTATAGAGGGGGAACCCTCATATGGCCGTTGGAGGTCTTCGGAGCCGTTGGAAAGGGCTTCGGAGCCGTTGGGAGGCAAGTGGACCAGCCTGGTCAAAGGCCCAACGGCTAGTTTGACTGGCTCCACTGGCTGACCGGTACAGAGCCACCGGTTGGCCGGTGTGTGCAAAATAGAGGAGGGCTCGGGCTCAGGCTCCACCGGCTGGCCGGTGCTGAGGCCACCGGTTGGCCGGTGAGGAGGCAGTAGCTACCCCTTCTGTCTGGGTGCCACCGGCTGGCCGGTGCTGAGGCCACCGGTTGGCCGGTGCTGAGGCAGTGGCTCAACCTTCTGTCCAGGTGCCACCGGCTGGCCGCTGGTGTGACACCGGTTGGACGGTGGTCTGGACAGAGGGATGCCTTCTGTCCAGGCCTCCATCGGCTGGCCGGTGCTCTTCCATCGGTTGGTCGGTGAACTGAATTTCAGTCCACTTTAGGCTTTTTGCCTTCTTGGCCTTCTTGGCCCAATTCCTTGGCAACTTGAAATTATGCCTATCATCCAAAAACACTTAAAACAAGATTAGATAAAAAGGAGGGTGATTGTGATCATGAAAATTAAACCACGAGGGGTACGAGAGGTACAACAATATCAACTTCCATAAATGGAAGGGAAAATACTTCCTCGACTTATCCATTAATAACATGCCACTCATGACGCACCCAATGTACCCTACTTCCCGCCAACTGTCTGCAAGAAGGTTTTCCTTAGTAAATAAAAGTGTGTAAGTCGTGACATGTATTAATGATAATCTTAAAGTCTAAGGATCATTTCACATGCTCTCAGATAGAAATATATGATGACACCAAAACATGAAAAATTCTTATTAGCGGGTCTATTATCATAATCTCTTATCTTAGAGATTACCAAGCGCGAACATCATGAGAGGAAGTCTCATCTACTTACGAGTACTCACATTTGATGGTCTGCATGATATGTGTCTCATCATAGCATGTCATCCAACCGTAGAACTATATTTAATAATATTGTTATAGTATTTCAAGGTTTTCATCATAGCGGGGAACTTCCATGAACTTATCAATGCAAAAAATACTCTAGGACATTATTACATCATAATCATGCATAAAAATGAACAATATGTAATAATACATTAAATATACATGTAATCAAAGTAAAAACAGTAGGTTCTAGGACACTAAATCTTACAAACTCTCGCTTGGAATAGAGCCAACTACCTACGACTTTCATTCCACTAGACCTCACATGATGATCATGTTTTTTCTGAGTCAAGGCTATAGTCAAGGCGTCCACCATGTTGTATTACATGGAAATATTGATCACTGCAACTTCAACTCTCTGAGAAAAATCCCTCAAGAGATGGTACTTCTAAGGTATGTGCTTCGTCCGCTGATGCGACCTTGGCTCTTTTGCAAGAGCCACTGCGGCAGTATTATCACTGAACGGTGTGATGGGATCTTTACTGCTTTGTATCACATCTAGATCTTGGACAAAGCTTCACATCCAAACTGCTTCTTTATCTACCTCAGAAGCTGTGATATACTCGGACTCTTCTATAGAATCTGTGACCACACTCTTCTTTTAGATCTTCCAACTCACTGAACCTCCATTCAAAGTGAAGATGTATCCCTTTTGCGACTTCATGTCATCTTGATCAGTTTGGAAACTAGCATCTACATATCCTATGATGACTAGTTTCTCATCTCCTCCATAAACTAGGAACATATCCTTAGTACGCCTCAGATACTTTAGGATAGTCTTGACTTCCATCCAATGGAAGTCACTTGGGTCATCTTGATATCTTACTACAGTACTAAATGCGTAGGCGACATCTATCCTAGTACATAGCATGGAATACATGACTGACCCAATCATTGATGTGTATGGAGTTCTTTCTATTATCTTTATTTCCTCATGTGTCTGAGTACACATTTTCTTGGAAAGATGAATGCCATGTGATGCTGGCTACAATACCCTATTGGATTGTTCCATACTAAATCTCTTAGGTATCTTATCAATGTATGCACTTTGACTTAGGCCCAACAATCTATTGGGTGTATCATGACGTATCTTGATCCCAAGAATATACGTTGCCTCACCCAAGTCTTTCGGGGAGAATCATTGATTCAACCATGCCTTAACAAATTTTAAGACTGGTATCTCATTTCCAATAAGTAATATGTCATCAACATAAACTATTAGAAAAACGGATATACTCCCACTAAACCATTTATAGACCCAAGTCTCACATTCATTCTTGATAAAACCAAATTCTTTTATGGATTCATAAAAATGAATGTTCCATGAACTAGATGCTTTATATAATCCATAAATGGATTTCTACAACTTGCATACCTTATTGGAATCCTTTGGAGTCCCAAACCCTTCAGGTTGTGTCGTGTAGACATCTTCCTGAAGGTTCCCGTTAAGGAATGATATTTTGAAAACCATTTTCCAAATATCATAGTCATGGTAAGATGTAATGTAAAGTATAATTTTTATGGATTTCATCATTGCAACTGGTGAGAAGGTTTCATCGTAGTCAATTCTATGATGTTGTTTAAAACCTTTTGCAACCAGTCGTGCCTTATAGGTACTGACTTGTCCTTCCATGTCTAGTTTCTTATTGAATACCCATTTGCAACCAACAGGCATTACATCAACTGGAGAATCTACCAAAATTCAGACTTGGTTTTGGTACATAGAATCCATTTCAGAATTCATGGCTTCTTTCCACTTGGTATCATCTATGCTACTTAATGCTTCATTTTATGTTAGAGGATCATTATTATCAACTAATAAAAATTCACCATCCTCGGTAACTAGAAAATTTTACCGTTCCGGTTCTCTAACCTCTCTTGTACTCATACACAGTACTTATGTCTCTGGAACATATTCTTCTTCCAAAGGGATTTGTGGAATCTATTCATGTACCAACTCTTATGCACCTTGATCCTCAACTTCATTAAAGTCTATCTTCCTCCCACTATCTATTTTTTAGATGTTCTCATTCTCAAGGAATATGACATGCCTTTCCACTATAACCTTTTTGCCCAAGGGGTTGTATAGGTAATATCCCCTTGTATTCTTGGGGTATCCGATAAAGGTACACTTTGTGCCTCAAGGTGAAAGTTTGTTACCAGAAGAGGCCTTAATAGATGCTTCGCTACCCCACACATGTATATTCAATAACACGGATTTTCTTCCACACCAGAACTTATATAAAATACCATTTATCGATTTAGTTGGTACTTGGTTTAGTATGTGTGCTTTTTTTTGTAACGCATATACCCAAAAAGGTTAATGGAATACTCGCATGACTCATCATTGATCTCACCATGTCCAACAGGGTGTGGTTTCTCCTTTTGCTCACACTATTCCACTGGGGCGTGTTTGGAGGAGTGAGTTGGGATAGGATTCCAAACTCCCATAAGTAATCAATGAAGTCTTGATTAATATATTCTCCACCTCGGTCTGAGTGGAGTTTCTTAATCTTCTTACCAAGCTGGTTCTCAACTTCATTCTTGTATTCTTTGAACATATCAAAAGAATTAATTAAGTAGATATATCCATATCTACAAAAATCATCAGTAAAAGTTATGATGTATGAGTACCCTCCCCTTTCTTCAACTAGAAATGGTCTAAACACATCGATATGAACCAATTCAAGAAGTTCTTTTTCCCTTTAACCTTTCCCACTAAATGAGTATTTTTTTCATTTTTCCTTGTAAACATGCATGTATAAGCCAAGTGGTTTTAGTTCGAAATAATCTAAATATCAATATTGATGTAACTTTGTAAAGAATTTCTCATTTACATGACCTAGTCAGTGATGCCAAAGTTGGGTTTGGTATGAGTCATGTGAAGTATATTTGTTATCAATTGCCATTACTTGGTTTGTGTAATCCAACACGTAAAGTCTGTTCTATAAATGTTCCCTACCATAACAAATTCCATCTTTGTAAAATAAGAAACATTCATTTCCAAACATGAAAAAAAATCCATCTGTATCTAATATGGATATATAAATAATGTTTTTAGTAATAGAAGGCACATAATAACAACCCTTTAATACCAAGATCATCCTAGTTGGCAACGTGAGGTGGTAGTCCCCGATAGCTACAGCAGCAAGTTTGTCTATGTTGGTTGCTCATAGATATACCTCCCCTAGATCAATATTCTTGAATCTACTTGGTTCTTGTATTTGGATACATATGTGAGAACCAAAATCTGTTTTAATACCCAATTTTTAGAAACAGATATATTTCATTTGATAACAAACACACCTAAATCTTCCCCTTTCTTCTTAGGTTGGGTGTAGTTCTTCTTCCAGTGGCCCTTATTGCCACATGTGAAACGAACAGCCTTCTGTTCCCCTACCTCCCCTTTGATCTTTCTTTTCTTGGAAGGACGTGAAGAAGATTTGGGCTTAAAGATCTTTTCCTTCCCTTTCCTCTTATTCACCATAAGGATAGAAGGCTTTTCGAGCTTTATATCTTTTTCTACATGGCGAATGGGGATAAGAAGATCAGATAGATACTTCTCAATGTTGGTTATATTTAAATTGACAACAAAGTTAGAGAGGCTCTAAGGGAGTGGTGTTAGAATGAGATCGGTTCCTAGTTCTTTAGTGAGTTTAAACCCTAGAACCTCCAGGAACTCAATGTAGCCAATGAGCTTGACTACATGAGGTCCATCTAGGGAACCTTCTCCAAGCTTACTCAGAAAGAGTGCCTTAGAGATCTCAAACCTTTCTTGTCTTTCTCTCTCCTGGTAAATACCACGGAGGTTTTCGAGCATGCTATAAGAATCCGTGTTTTCATGAGACTTCATGAGCTCACTAGAAATTGATGATAGCATCAAAAATTGAATGCCGACTGTGTCTTTCATATGATTCTCATAGACCTAGAAATCCTCATCACTCACCTCTTTGGCAGGCGGATCAGGTGATGCTGACTTCAGCACGTAAGACTTTTGTTCATGGAGTAGGATAACCTTAAGGCATCTATACAATTCTTGGAAGTTACTGGCAGTGGGGATGTTTTCTTTATCTAGAATTGATCGTAGGGATAGTGTGGTTGATGAGTTTTTCATTTTTATTCTACAATTAAAAGAGAAGATTGTTAGTACTTTCTTGATTAAATTTTATAAGAAATAATAAATTTTATTAAGTCTCCCACTATTTTATCAAGTCCCAATATCCCTCATCATTGAACTTGGAATGTTTAGTTGCCATGACATTATAGTGTCAAGGATTTATATTCCCCTTCGCATAACCCCAACAAGAGTTGGTCAAGATATTAGAAGGTATTTAGTAAGGCAAGTCTTTTCCAACTGTAGGATTGTAGCTCCTTGATATGTTGAGTGGACTCCCGAATCCTGAAATCATGATTTTGGATTTCCTCAACTCTTGCCTCCAATATTACACCATGTCTAGAAAGGGATACTCCTCTTGATGTAATATGGTTAAGTCAACTTGAAAACTTTCATAAGGTCTTCCTGTATAAAAGTAAGTGTCCCAACAAGGCTTGGTCAAACACATAGTTTTATTGAGTTTTTTCCTTAATAAAGTAATGGAAGGCTTGTTCTAACTTAATATTTTATTTGAGGTATTTTTTATCTCTTATCCGTGAATTTCTTATTATCATTATCACACGCTTTTTAATATTAAGTGGAACTTACTTAAGTTATTAACCATGTCTTGATAATATTTACAGATAAGTATAGTTTATTTTAGTTCTGTCTTGCATGCTTATTTAATTCATTAATTATGTGATCGTGACGACACATCCATAATGATAAACCATGAAACTGACAGAAAAAAATAAAGTAAATTTCATGATCATGTGCTTTTCTAATGGTCAGTTTATCTAGAGTTTGATAAACTAACCCTGCCCTAGGGGAGAAACACCTTGAACCTTTTGGTTTCATGTTTATAGCTTCCACCTATCCACCATTGTTCCATCCATTACATATGCCTTTTTTAACTCACATGTAGGTGAGGGGTAAAAGGGTTCTTACATAAAATAAACCTTGGGCACGCAGGCCCTACATATTAATGAGGATAAGGCTCACAGGCTAACAAATTTAATTCAAATAAATAAATTAAAAGAAACCATCCACATACAAACGTCTTGGTCTAGCTCATGATCATCCATACATGCAACGATATTTACGCATAAATAAAACTATAAATAAATTTTTTAATTGTTTTTTGTTAAGATAAATCACACTCAAATCAATTAATTGTCATCTTTAACTAATAAATAATTCTATATTAAACCCTTTTCTGAATTTCTTTGAGATTATCATTCATCATAATTTTAAACAAATAAATTCATTTAAAATTATTTTTGTACGTAACTTGTACCTTGGAGGAAACCCAATGAATTCTTATTCATAACTACCCAATGAGTAGAAATGAACATTACACAGATGTTAAATTAAACACATATATAGAAAACACATATCACATGTTGTTCCTCATCTGTATGCCCACATGATGGTACACACATCAAGGGTTTTTATAATATAATAATAAATTTTAATAAATCTTCATAATTTGGATGAGTACACGACGTGTAGTTCCAACTACACGACATGAATTATTTTTCACCATATATCCAAAGTACATGCCTGGGGAAACGGAGTGTGAGTATACTTTGGAAATCTTCAGAGTACACAATGTGTCTAGTGGACCACATGCCGTGTAGTTCTTCATGACATGGTCTCAAGCCGGGAAAGCCGTGTACGAGGTACACGGTCCAACCCTAACCCGAATGGACTACACACATTTTCCATTGGGCCACATGGCATATAATTCGGAAACTATGTGCCACTTATTCCTGGTCAACTCACAGAGTCATTTAAGACTTATAAAGACTCCAACAAACAGCTTGGTTTTCCAGACCGATCTGATTCATGGAATCTTGACTACGCCGTGTGTACTTCCGAATACACATCATGTGTTCTAGTTTTGTACGGTCAGGAAGCTTTGGCACCTACAGATGAGATCCTCTATTTTGTTTTAATCAAAATTAAAAGAAAATATTGTTTCTAAAAGGTGAATGAGAAACAAAATATGAGGAATAGATCTCGAGATTCATATTTATAGAAACATTAATTTGAATTGAAACAACTATGTTATTAAATGCATAATTCATCAACAAAATATTTAAATAATTATAAACTATGATTTAACCCCTCTGATACCACTTGAAGGTTTCGGGCGCAGCAGAAGCGTGGTTGGAACGAGACCCAATTTGATTTTTACCATGATCAATGATTATTCCAGGATCAATAAGATGATGAATTCTAGTCTCCACAGAATATAATCAAAGATTTAGAAAAATAAGAAAGTGTCCTGAAACCTTTAGAGAGGATCTTTCACATCATGTTTATAATTAATTTAATTAATTTCATAAAATAATACATGGATATTTGGTATGTTTCTTCATTGATGATGTTGATAATCTGGAATGACCCTTCTGGATTATCTCATTGTGCTCGTAAGGATCCAAACTAGAATCCCTCTACTGGTGATCCACACATGCTATGATGGCCTCCGATCGACATCGCTCGTTCTACGGGTGCTAGCACGGCGAATCGAGTGTCTTGTGTCAGTAGTTCTTGATCGCCTATTCTTCAGCCTTGAAGAACGTCTCTTGTTCTTGAGAGGGGAGAGAAGAGGATTCGAGAGACAATTGTTTGGCTCAACAATTCTCAATTCACCAAGCATGCAGTGTGGTGTATGGAAAAATAGGCGTACTTTCCTATTTATATACATGGAATTTTAGTTACAATATTAAACTGCATAGAAAAAATGAAATACATTCATGAACATAGAGAAAACCCATGCATTTAATAATAATATCGTGTCATTATTTATGGTGCAACTACTTGTGAAAAACAGAATTATAAATAAAATTCCGCATCACAAAATAATAGTAGTGTAATTTTAATTTGTGCCAACTAGTTAAATAATTATTTACCATCTTACAAAAAATTATTTTAATACCAGACCAACCTTGGTCTGCTCAAACTCCACTTCCATTTATTGAACACCCAAATAAATAAATAAATAATTTATTCTCTTAAATAAATATTTTATTTACAGACTAGTAAATAAATATTTATTTAATGTTCAATAAAATAAATAAATATATTTTATTTAATTTATGCGATCATTTTAACTAGAATAAAATCTTTCCATGGTCTTGAGAATAATATTTATTTCGTTAATTAAATTCTAATAGAATTTAACTAAGTCCACCAAAAACACTTAATGTATGACCCTCTAGGATTCTTTCTCATTGTCATTAGGCAGGCTTGCCTAAAGTCCAAGAGTAGTGTCTAGTAATGGGTCAAGGCACCCAAGCGAAAGAACATAAAGTCGCAACAATGACATCCACATACGAATGCTCACTGTATAATATAATACCTTTGTCACAATATCTCATCAATAAGGTTTCATAACCATGCCATCAACTTTTATGCTTGATACGTTGTTCTTTGACTACCTGAAATAAACTTTTCATTACACCATGTCCATGGAATTTCGCGTGACGGTCTTATGTCGATCAAAGGGATGAGATATCAACTTCCATAAATGGAAGGGATAAATCCTTCCTTGACTTATCCATTAATAGCATGCCACTCATGACGCACCCAACATACCCTACTTCCCTCCAACTGTCTGCATGACGGTTTTCATTAGTAAATCAAAGTGCGTAAGTCATGACACATATTAATGATAATATTAAAGTCTAAGGATCATTACAAAATCTTATAGATAGAAATATCTTATGACACCAAAACTTTCGGAATTCCTACTAGCGGATCCATTCTCATAACCTCCAATCTTAGAGATTACCATGTGAGAACTTCATGAGAAGAAGTCTCGTCTGCTTATGAGTACTCATAACTGACAGTCTATATTCTATGTTCCCCATCATAACATTTCATCCAACTGTAAAACTATATTTAATAATATTGTTATTGCATTTCTAAGTTCTCATCATAGAGGGGAACTTCCATGACCTTATCAATGCCACAAATACTCTAGGACATTATTACGTCATAATCATATAGAAAAATGAACAATGTGTCATAATACATTAAATATCCATGTAATAAAAGTAAAACTAGTTGGTTATAGGACACCAAATCTTACACTTTTTGGGTCTAATTACTCTATAATACTAAGACAAGACCACCTTCACATGTCCCCTTAGTACATTTTCCTACTAAAGGATTCCTTTCAGTATTGGTAATGCCCTGGGTACCTTTTATCACTTCATAGTAAGTAAATTCTCAAAAGTAATTGAGAGCTACATAAAGGTATTTATTGATAAATTTACTATCTATGGAACATGTTCTCAATGTTTACTAGAGAGTCTATAAAAAATTTTAAAGATATTTACTAAAACAATTGGTGTTGTGTTTTGAAAATATCTATTTCATAGAAGAAAAAAGAAATGTTTTGGGCCACATGATTTCTAAATATGGGATTTAAGTTGATAAGGCCAAAATTAGTGTGATCTATACACTACCATACCCCACTACTATGAGACACAATAGATATTTTTAGGTAATATTTTTTGTTAGGGACTTTAGAAAAAATTTATTTTCGCCTTACTAACCTACTTAAGAAAGAATCTATGTTTTTTTATTTATGTAGGATAAAAATTGATAACCTCAAAGAAATATTGACTACTACCCCCATAATATTCCCACCAAACTAGGAACACCTATTTGAGATACTATGTGATGCATCGAATAAATATATAATAGTTTTACTTTCCAAATGATTGATATACACTAATAAGTGATATAATATGCCTTAAAAATAATGTACGTAGCTCAGATCATTTAAAAATAATAGAGAATGAGATTTTTCTATTTTTAATTTAGAAAAATTTTGATCTTATCTGTTAGGAATTAAAGTTACTATATATTATGATTATGCAGCACTCAGGTATTTGATCAAGAAGGATTATGTAAAGCATATGTTGGGGAGATAGATATTATTACTATAATAATTAAACCTAGAGTTCATGGACAATAAAGGATATGGGAATCTGGTGAAATGCCTCATGATTAGACTACCCCACACTACGAAGGTAGAACTATCATCTAAAACAAACTTGGATGACTCCTTCCCTAGTGAGAAGCTATATTAATATAGACAAGTTTGCTAGTTTAGATTTCCTTGAGAAATAATAAGTGAAAAGGGAACAAAAAATTTCAATAATAACATAGAATCCATGATGAATAAATATGTAGTACATAAAAAAATCCACTACCTACCATACACAAACCAATGGGATGGCTGAGTTTTGAAATAGAGAGAAAAATGATTTTTGAGAAGATAGTGTAATCCAAACATAAATAATAGAGTGGAAAGATCTAAGATGAATTATGGGTATACATAACTGCATACAAAACCACCTTAGGAATATCCCTTAATAGAATAGCCGATAAAAACTATTATCACTAGCCTATTGAGTTGTAGTAAAAAACCTACTAGGATATTAATAGATTCAACTTGGAGTTTTGGAAAGATGGGGAACAATGGAAGCATTAGATGATAGATATTGAAGAGTTGATAAGAGAAGCTTATAATAATTCCCTATTATACAAGGAGAAATCCATATTTTTTCATGAAAGTATCATCTAGAAAAGTAATTTAAAAAATAGAGACAAAGTGTTATTTTTCTCAACTATAATAAAACTCATGCAAGTTAAACGTCATTCCAAATGGACTAGGCCATACATAGTGACCAAAACTTTTCCATTTGGTGTAGTTTATGTCAATTAATATAAATCCCAACATCCATTCAAAGTGAATTCCCAAAAAGTGAAGAATAACCATGAATATTTCTAGAAATTTCCAATAAAGGAGCCCAAAATCCTCCCTACAACCATTGAATAAGAAAAATCAGGTAATCCCTACAATTTATAATATTCTAGAAATATCTTAATTCATTTCACTTGAAAAAATGCATTCTTGAAATTTAATGAAAGTGTGTCTGAACTAAGTGTAGGGGATAGATAAAAATTAGATTAAGATAAAAATAATTTTCTATTTTATTCCTTATTATTTTAGGAGTTATTATCCTCAAAAATATATTTATTAAAAAAATAAAAAATGACCATCTTGAAAATGTTTTACATAGCTCTTCTGTATAGTTTTTTTGGGATATTTTTCAAAATTAACTTGGTCCAATTGTTATCCTACCTAATTTTAATACCACTCTATGGTGTAAAACTTTTATTGGTTATAAAATAGTAAGATTTAAATGAATGATGAGTAAATTTTCCACTACCATAATTGATAATTTGGTCTTAGAACTAATAAATGGAGAGTGAGTGAATAGATTTTTTTGGAATTAGAATTATATCATGAGGTCACTAGAATTTGTGAACTTAATATGAACTAACATATAATATGTGAAAAGAACACCTAAAGAATCAAACTAAAAATAAATCAATATAAATACTTTGAAACAAGAGTAAAATGGGAAATTAGGATCCCACAATGAATCTATGATACTTTAGGCACTAGGTGTGTGAGTAAATTTCATATGTACATATAAAATAATTTATCTTTCATTTTTCTTTTCATATACATGGTTGGTAAAAATCATAAAAATCAATAAAGTATCAAATAGTCAAAATGAATTCATTTAAGTAAGGGGAATATTGAACCTGGATGAAGAATAGAATAATTGAATTATAATGAATTCATCTAGTTGTATTAATTAAGTTAAAATTAAAACTATAGTTTAAGAAACATAGGAGTAAGGGAGAAATGGAAGTTCTTATTTTTAAAATTTTGATTACACATAAATATAATTTATTCCACTCCCATACTTGGAACTCTCATAAGAATTGAAATGAGACAGTGAAATGAATTCATATAAGATGCATGATTATTCAAAAATAGTGGAAACTATGGTTTTCTTCTTCTCTCGATTATATATTGAGGCATATGAAAGACAATCATATTTTTGAAATTTAAAATATTTTTAAGGAAAGAAATAGTTTAAGTGTGGGGGAGTGATGAGAGGAAAAAATTGTAAAAAAAATAAATATTTTATTTAATTTAACCCCATTATTATTTCAAAACTTGTGTGATTGATATGATTTTTATGACTTTTTAGATTCTAAAAATTATTTAAAATTGTCTTTAATATCTATTTTTAGTGGATTATTCAATTTTTTATCTTTCAAATAATTCATACACTAATTTTTGGAAACTTGAAGTTTCATTGTTTAAAAGATATACATTTTGTTTAAAAATAATTTTGATAAATATTGAATAAACATGGAAAATACATTCTTTGATTTTTAAAATATATTTTTTTATTACAAATTTGAAGTAAATTAGGAAATTAAATTTTTAAATGGATCTAATTTTTATATTTTATTGTTTTATTAATTTTGAAATCCATAAATTGGTTATTTTTAAAAAATCTATAGTGAAATTGTCAAATGGATTCAATTTTGAAATTTAATTTCTTTTCACATTTTTTTGGAATCCAAAATTAATTTAGGTATTAAACTAAAAATACAATAATTTGTGCATTATTATAATTGTTTTAATTATTTTGAAATTAATTAAAAAAATTTCTATACGTAAAGAAAATTGTGTTATTTGTAAATTGGAGGAAGAAATTTGGGAAAGGAAATTGACTGCATGAAAAAAAATAAAGTGACCATTCTAGTTCACTAAGAAATTTGAAAATTCATAAAGCTTCTGTATGATGACTATAGATTGACCATGCATTAGAAAATTACTAAAGATATAATAATAAAAATTATCATGGTTAATAAACTATGTCTTCACCCCATCGATCGTATGACCATTTTCATTCAACCAAACCCTATTATAAAAGTTTTCTTGATTTTCCCTAATTTGTGGTAAGCTGTAATGGGAAGCATAATCAACCACATCAACCCAAACCTACCATAAAGTTAAATGTAATCAAATGCATCACCATAAACTAAAACCAAGCTTGATCAAGGAATTTATCAACCCAATAATCACCGTGAATCCCCATTAGGCCATCACTACATTATTGAAATATCTATATCTACCACTTGAATATTGAAATGAAATCCTCCCTCGTCAGATGAAGATCATACTGAGAAAGAACCTGAGCCATGGTACCCTATTGAACCTGAATCTTTCCACAAATTTTCTTATCAAAGAAAATGAACGCATCACAAGAAAAATGAGTCAAAGTTGATGAAACCAATTATTAAAGAGTCTTAACTCTATAAGGAATACCTAAATGTGTCAAATCCATAAAATTTAGAATCTAAAATAGACACAAGTTTGATGGTGTCGGGGTGGCATTTGAAGATCTGTCAATGTTGAAGAGGAGGTCAGGCATTGTTCCCAATAAAGATCATCAATCTCATAATCCAATAACCTAAGATAATAAACCCATAATTGAAAATTTTGAAATGGTATTTATTTGAAAATAATGATCCATAGATAACTCTGATGATCCACGACTCATCGGGGATGGAAAAATAAAGCCAATCTCAACTATTTTTAAGAGAAGATGGAATAATATTAAATGAATGAAGTCACTTGAGTATTTTTCTATAGTTTGTTCACTTCTTAGGTAAAAGATGATAAATACCACATGAACTCCCAATTCACCTGACATATCTATAAAAAATAATACAAAAAATTTGTTTGAATGATATTCCCATTTAATTTTTCCAAGTTGACGCCTCCAAGACACCTGGAACTCACACATCCACTCCAGATCCATTGTACTCCACCAAGGTCATAGATCGTGGTTGAGAATTTATCTCTAGGATACATTGAACATTAATGTTTAGTGAAAACTTCAAGAACCAACTCACCATAATTCCTACCTGAAACTGATCATTTGTTGCACCTAAAACCAAACCTGAGTAAAGCTTTCACTGATTGATTGTAAAAAGAATGTATGGAATATAGGATTGAGGAGGAATGGATACAAAATCCATTATTGGGGGTGTCTCATGATATGCTCAATATCATTCAGTAAGGAATCTAGTTATTATTTCAATTTGTAATCAAGATGATGACTGATCTTAGGTTGGTAAAAGACAAGTTTTTTGGGACCAAACCTATTAAGATAAGTATGTTTTTCCAGCTATAGACTGAGCTTGTTTCATATGAGGCCCAAAGTGCAGTTAATTCTAGGACCAAATATTTTAAAATTGGACCTTATTTATTTTTTAAAGGAACTCAATCCCAGCACATGAATCATCTTTTTCCTATAATAAAACATTGACATTCACTAAAGACATGGATTAGAAAATTAATTTCCTATTAAATACTTTACAAATGAATATGAATCTTGATTATGGAAGGATAATTTTTTAATAAAAAATATTCAAATATGATAATTTTTATAAATCTCAATCATCAAACTATAGATGTTTCAAAAATATGAAGGGAATAAAGTAGGCTTAAAATTTTGAGGAATAATTCAGAAATTCAAGGATTATGGGGAAGAAAGATTGAGAAACCCCATGGTAGGAATTCTAAAGAATCTGAAGAAAATTTAAACATTCTATAAATATGGAATGTCTTACCTAATGAGGGTTAGGTTCTATACTCTCTTAATCTACTGGATTTATCATTATTATTCATTTATTCTCTCTTTATTTATTTTTAACTATAATTCTCTGATGATGGCACACTAATCCGTTAGTGTTTGACATGAGGTAATTCATTTTACCCCTATAAATGAATTCCAATCATTAATTATTTTTCTCCTATGTTAATCTCTATGTGTTTTTTGAATTTTTTTATATTAGGGGATTCACTTAATTCTATGAATTTTAAGTTTATCTCCCTTCTTTCACTACATTTCACAACTAGAAAACCTAAGATCTATCCAATATTTATGATAAAAAATAGTGGTTTATTATAAGGATGAATGGAGATATTTTATCATTAGCTTAGGTGAGGTTTGATTTTTTAATTATTATTGCTACACTATAATGGAGTTGAAACAGCAAGGAGAGGATGATTAGTGAGGTTTTATCTAATCTGAGAGAGAATAGGGGGATTCAATTAAAATTATGATTTTAAAGGAAAGGTAAAAGGATATTTTAAGATGGTTCACTTTCTTTAAATTGATTATAAAATAAATTTAATTAAAAATACAATAAATATTATTCAATGTTTTCATAAATAAAACCCATTAAGAAAAATTGAAACACACCCATAAAACTATCCTCTCTAAGAGACAACCTGAGTCCACTATTACTATATTTATTCAGGTTCAAAGATTATTTTTTAGGGCCCTACGAATAGCCATTCATCATATATAGTTGAGGATATTATCTCTTGAGGAGTTTTAATCAAGGATTTTAAGTTGAAGATAGAAGATTATCCATATAGGAAAATGTGGAGATCCCAATGAATAAATACACTACTTAATAAAATCATTATCTTATCATGTACGAACTGACATGTAGATAGTTATAAAGTTTTAACTAGTTAAAGTGGGAATGTTGTAAAAGTGGGTTTACTAGATCTAACTAGAACATTGATTTTTTATTACCATATTAATTATATAGATATTTATGTATGATGTATTATTACTATAATAGTGTTGATACATCTTTGTATTTTATTTACTCGATAATGACCATATATTATTTTTCATATCAATTTGTTGTAGAAGTTCTTAACATTAATGAGAACCTTGAGATATTATGATATTAATGTAAAGTATGTTTTCTTTGGTATAGATACATCTCACTAAAGGAACATAAATAATTTATAACTATCAGGTCTTGGAGGATTACAAGCATTGATACTTCTTCTCATTAAGTTCACACTTAGTCATCTCGAGTAGAGGAGATCCTGAGGGCTGGTCCACTAATAGGAACTCTATATGTTTCATGTGTCATTGGTTATTCTTATCTATAAGAACATGTATTATTCTCTCATATTGTGATCATTATCAATGTATACCATTTTATTGTGTACTTTGATTCAATATTAATACCATGAAATTTATTTTATGGTGAGGTAGCTTACATTGGGTGCATAATTGGTAGTATGACATTGATTGAATAATCATGACAAGATTTTTCACTTCCAAAAGGAAGAGATATCATAGTCCCAGTTTTCCAGGATGGTAGTACCTTTACTAATTTCATGAACATGGAATAAAAAGGTAAGTTAATTAAGTAATGTCAGGAAATCAAAAATCGAGGAAGGATTGTGACACAAAGTATGTTCCCTGCTTTATGAGATATCATGATACAAAGAGATTATATTACACAGTGTGTGTTCATAAGAGGTAATTATACCTATGAATTATTATTATCTCATTAGGTTCCATGATTTGTTTTTATTTATCACTCTTGGTTAGTGAGTATGATTCACTTCTATCAAGATAAGGTCCTAGAGGTTGACACAAAAAAATTTATTCAAAAAGATCCACCTATTCGAATTAATATAAAGTAAATATGAAAAAATATTATTTTTCTAATAGATGTTATGAATTCTTGGTTCGTTAAGTTAACATGGGAAGAATAATCCTAGTTAATGGTTCATATTTTATCATGTGAAATGTTAAAATGTTATAAGTGAGTGAAAAAAATATATTTTATGCTTATGAAGAGTTCAATAAGTCATAAGTGTGTTTATCGGGTGTTTTTGAAGGTTAAGTTTCTATATGTACCAAAGCTCAATTTAGAGAAACTTAAACCCTAATATAAATTTATATTTTGTCCCAAAAAATGAGGTAAAATAATCTTGTATGAATTTTAGATATATAATCACTTCTCATCCCCTCTCTCAAGTTATAGATAGAGAGTCCAAGAGAATAATAAGGTTGGGTTGATCCTACTTACTTGCATAGAGTCCATGTTCTTCATGTGATCAAAGGGACATCGTAAAGTTATTTGATTTCCAATGTTAGAAACAGGTAACTAAATAATAAAAATATAAGATTTTTGGTGTATGTGAAGTTGAGATAGAGGGTTCCTTTCCTTTCACCTTAGAGCTACGACATGACAACAATGATATGATAAAATTAGCCTTTCTAAATGAACATGGTATCTTTTATTATTTCTTTTTATTTTTTTCTTTGGGATTAAATTAAATTGTATTTGATCCATTAGTGAGTTAAGAAACTATTATATTGTATTAAATGTTACGAAAATAATCTAGTTTAAAGTTTTTATCACACTGAGCTATGAACCTAGTCATCTGACCTCATGGGTATCATGTAATACCTTTGTTTCCTTCCCAATATGCCATAAGATATTATTCATTAGGTCAATTATTAAACTAATAAATTTACCCACAGGCCAACAAATTTTCTTTTATTCTGCCTCATCCTCACTCAAACGCACTCTAGGAAATTTATTAAGAGGTCTCTCATCCTAAAATTACTATAATACAATCAAACTTAAATGTGGAGTTATTATCATTTAGGCTCTGGAAAAGAAATGTGCACCTTGTTGAAATGGGTAGTACAAAAATTGAATGAAACCATAAATGGTACCTTGTTCACTCATCAATGCCAATTTTATACACTCTTTTTAAACATTTCATAGCTTGAAGGAACCAAGAAAGGCATACTCTTGGTCATCTACACAGGAACTACATATCTTGGATCTTTTTCATTAGATTCATAGATACCAGCATGATAAATTAAAGTGTTTTATTAAGTTTCCATAAATTATTCTTTTGTCCCTATAGAAATGTATCCTTTAAAACAAAAAAACTTATGACTCAAATCATTATAATAATCAAAAAATATTTTATCACTCTCTTATAACAATTTTATATTTCACATGATAAAATATGAACTATTAACTCAAATCATTCCTCCTATGATTTCTTAAGGAACTTTTAATGTATAATATACATTCAAAAATAATATTTTTTCATCTTCACATTTATAATTAAATTACTTGTAAATACCTTGAGAAATTAATTTAATTATTATTATTATAAAATAATATAATATAATTGAATTATTTTATTTTTGATCGTTCACACTCGTACATTCACTGGCCCCCGCACTTGGGTCCCACTTCATCATAAATTCCCATTCATATAAGTAGGTGGAAATTTTGAATATACTTTATGTGTGACCCCCTAGGACCTTATCTCAATATAATTGAGTTATATCTATGACTACCTCCTATGAACACATGTCATGTAATATAATCTATTTGTATCATGATATATCATAAAGCATGTTATAGACTTTATGGCATCATCCTTCCAAACATTATTATTTCATGACCTTAATATATATACTTACCTTCCTTTGTCATGGTCATGAATTTAGTAAAGTTACTACCATCCTGGTCAACTGGGCTCGAGATATCTCTTCCTTTTGGAAACAAAAAATTATATCTTGGTCATTCAATCAATGCCATACCACCAATGATGCACCCAACCCAATTAACCTTACTAAAACGTAAATTTCATGGTTTTAATATTTTTTTCAAAGTATACAATCAAATGGTATGCATTTATAATGAACTCTATTAGAGATTCCAATTCCCATGCTTGTAAATAATAATGACCAATGACATGTGAATCATGTGGTGTTCTTATTGGTTGATTGGTCCTCATGATCTTCTATACATGAGATTACCAAGTAGAAACTTAATTAGAATAAGTCTTAATGATTATGATACCCCATCACTTGATAGTCAGACATCATATGTGTCCCTTCAGTATGACATATCTAAACCATAATACATATATTTAATATTACATTCATGGTATCTTGAGGTTATTATTATAGTTAGGAACTACTATAACTTGTTGATAGAAAAAATAATCTAAGGACATTACCAGGTAAATAGTGGATGAAAAAGTACCATCACTGTTATGGTATGAATATATCATTCATAACTCTTTGTATACATGATATGGTAATCGAAAAGTACTGATAAAGTTGGGTCTAAGGAACACACTTTTACAAAATTGTGCCACATCCGGATGATGGATCTACACTATAGGATATATGTTTAAGATTCCAATTATAGTTTCTCATGGTTAAAATTATACCTAGAAACTACTATAACCTTTTGATATAACAAATAATTTATGTAAATTACTATGTAAATAGTGTACACATAAGTATCAACACTATTATTGAAACATCATGCCTAACTTTATGTATACATGATATGGTAATAAAAAATTATTGTTCAATTTGGGTCTAGGGAACCCACTTTCACATCAAGGGATACATATCTAAACAGATAAAAAATATTCAAGCATACATCTAATAAATATCCCAAGGTGAAAAACATAAATGAAAATACAAATGTACAAAAATACAAGGCCTGAAATCCCAGAACACCATCTAAACTCGAGAGACTTGGAAGAAGGGAATCACCATGCCACACTAACTACATCCAAGATTTATGATTTTTATGATATGAGCCTATGATAGGTGGTGTCACTCTCTCCTCTCATGAATATAGGGTTTCCTCGATGTTGATACGGAAGGGGGAGGCTTGGGAAGTGTCTTTTGGGTTTTCCCTCGGTATCGCCTCCCCCTTCCTCTCTCACGAATCTAGGGATTTCATCCTCTTTCAATGTTTTTCGAGTTTTGTAGTTTTCATTGATCATTTTTGTGGTGGATGTGTTGTTGGAAGGTCATATGTTGGTTTTGGGGCATCGATGTTGTCGGTGTGGCCCTACCCTAGTCCTCACTAGTTTCCCTCTCCTCCACTTTCAGCGAGCTTGATCAATTCAGCCTCCGATGTTGGTTCATCCTCAGATCGGTTCTACCTGGTATCATGCACATAGTGGCACTTATATTTCAGATTAGCTTGAACCCCATCAAGGGATATGCTCTTTTGATGAGGTGTTGGGTCATCCAGCACTGGGTAGCATTGGCTCAGCTTCATGATTCTTGGAGTGACTACCTCTTTGGGTTGATTTGTAACACCCCGACCCCAGTTACCTACAGTAGGTTCTTTATAAAATAACATTGCCCTGATACAAGGAATCATGTCCTGAAAGATCGATTAGTTTAGTATTATTGGAAACAAGATACACACATAAGTTCAACATTACAAATTTAAAAGAAATACAACACTAATTTATTCCATTAGAAACATCCAAGCCTCCTAGCTTGTGCCTGCAAGTCACTCATAACTAACTTCTTCATATCCTGGGAAAATGAAACATAAGAAAGGGGTGAGTTCAAATGCTCAATAAGGGTAAGCAATACAGTAGAAGATAACAAAAACATTAGTCATGGTGAATAATTAAAAACGCATGCCTTTACAAATAATAAACATAAACACTTTATGGCAGGAATATAAGCTGAGTAAATAATACCATAATAAAACATAGTGATGGTTATTCTACTAGTCGAATAACCACATGAACCATCAATATTATTTTCATAATGAGGGAATGTATAATTCCAAACATTCTGAAACACTTTGTCAAGGCCTCAGCCAAGACGCCTAAAAATGATTAAGCCCTCAGCCACAACCATATGTCAAATTTAAAAATGCCTCATCCAATTCCACGTCTAATTGTCTCATGAGACCTACCAATGCACCGAGGAGTTATACTGGGCTCCACCCATCACATACTAAGTCCAGTACATTCCTCATATGAAAAGGTTGAAACATAACATAAACATTCGTATTAAAACTAGCATACGAAATGTCAATACTTTAACCATAAACCATGAATGGTATAAAAATAACACATCCACAGTCAAAAATATCACAAAACCTTCAATAAAATATGGAATATTTTTTTCATAATAAATCAACTTCAAACAAGTTTAAAATCCATCAAAGGATGTTGACATAGATGAAATAAAAACAATTTGAAAGAAATACCTCTTTCTATTTTGAAACCATTTAAGAGTCACATAATTATAAAAGAAAACATTTATTTTGAAAATATTCTTATAATCTTGTAAGTGAAGCTCTGATGATGTTATAACGGCTGAAAATAGTGACACCAGTTAAAAAACATTCTTACCTTAATTTTGTTGAAAAGGTTATAAAGTACCATGTTTGGAAAACGACAGAAATATTCCTTTCAAAAAATATAAGTTCAAATAAGGGTATAAATGACTTTAACCCATAGTCTAGTAAATAGTAAAAAAAATTGAAATAAATTTTTAAGAAAACATGGATGTGGATGATAAAGACGTCCCAGTAGATACTTACGTAAAAACAACTTCGGATAATAAAGAGATTGTGAAATTAACCCTTACCTTGTACTTTTCCTTGGTTAAGGGTATGTTCACCTCCTGTATTATAGTTAAATCATTGGTATTAAATTATACAAGAACTATATACATGAATATGATATCATATATGATCCTCTAATATTGTTTTGTTAATAATATTTCAGTAGTATCATCGCTTCGGGTGTTAACTGATTTGTTTTCCTTTATATGCTTGGTTACGTAATCCATGTTTGTTATAGATAAGATTTATTTGATTCATATACATAATGATATTATATTTATAAACATTAATTTTAGTCATCAAATGAAAATTATTTTTTTAATGGTTACGATGGGGGAATGAATCTCATCGCGTTCATGGAGACGGTAATACGTACATACGCACGAGCAACAATATCATTATATTGATGGTGAAATCATATGTAATTGGATGGTATATCATATATAAATAATCATTAACATGTTATATTTATTATTTACATTAGTTATACTCATTATTATAACCATCAAAATAATGAAGTGTTTCAATAACAAACTACACCACGACGTGGAGACGGTAAGCCATACGTACACACGTATGGTGACTTTGTCATTTATAGGATGGATAGAATAATGAATATGGTTGTACCATATTTATAATAACATCACAGTATGTATAAGGTACTAGATTTATTATTTTGGTATGGAAACAACAAAGAAATAGGAAGTGGAAGAATAAAAGAACTTGAAAGAGGTGGTGAAATATTTACCTCTTTTTCGGGTTCTTCCTTTTGATTTGATCAAAATGGATCCTTAGGTTGGATTTATGACCAATGTAAGGCCTCCAGGATGAAGTTAGGAAAGTTGGGAGGATATTTGGGAAGAGTTTGGCTGAGACAATTGGATTTTGATGTGTGATTTTGAGAGAAGGAGAAGTGCCCTTTTATAAGAGAGGTGAGGGTCATTTTAGGAAAAGCTTGAAATATTATTTTATAACAAAATAATTTTCGGTTTATAATGGATGAAAAATGATTTATTTATAGTATAAGGTAAGGATGGGTCAAAAACCTCTCAACCTATAGGTTTTCTACAGGTTTAGGTCACTATATTAACATTGTCTTTTAGATTTAACTTTTAGTTAAATATTTTGACATTTACTACGTCTCTTTGAATTTTTATGTTATATGTTTAATAAACTTAATATAAACTACAAACAGAACCCCAAGTGGTTCATTATTAATATATATAACCTTATCTAAGTATTTTGGACGAACCATATATTTTTATTAATATTATATCAATTAATAATATAGTATTTGTTTTAAAAAATCAATTGTGTCAATTTTGACACTATTTAGTATTTGATTTTTTTGAAAGCCATTAAAAATTTATCACTTCTAATAAAAGTTATTTAACCAACACTAACATGTCATATTATCCTATAAAATTATTTTAATTCATCAGAAGTCTCAATTTACATTTATTTTGATATTTATAATATCAATTATTTTAATGTTTCATTAATAAGGTAATTACTATATCATCATTCTGTCATAAATAAATTAAAATATATAATGTCTAAAAATTATAAATAAAATACCATTAGGTAGTAAATATTTTTAGCTTTATAATTAATATTTATAGTCAAATCTATATTGTGTGTAACCCTATATTAAAAATGATTTAATTATTAAACTTTAAATTTAACTCTTTCAACTCTTCTTTAAATAAAATAATAATAAATGTCCTAATCTAATCCAAGTGGACCAAAGAGGGTCATATTTTATTCCTAATGTTGTTTTTCATCGAATTATACTTATAAAATAGAATTAGTACATGTGTTAGGGTAATTATGATATCATTGTTACCCTTAATTCCCCTATTTAATTTTAACTGTGGTAAATAAAAGTCAAAAGTTACTATTCACCAAAAACTATTTTTATCTTATTGAACCACATTTTACTTACTGATATTAACCCTATCTATCGAATTTTTGAAATTCAACTCATAGAAGTAGTAAAATTAAGTTTTATGCAAATTTTCAAATGCTCCCATGAGGTGGATAAAAGACAGTAAAAAGTTCAATAAAATTTGTATATATCTAAACTTATTATAAAATGACTCCAATGAATTACATTTAACTTATATAGTTATTATGTATATATTTTGAACTAAAATAAATTTAAATAAAATAAATAATTATTTAAATAAAATTTCGTTTTTAAACAATAATGCAATGTTTTTCACTATTCATCAAAAATTGAATGTTTTCTAAAAAATACAAAAAATTCACCCTAAGATAACTTCGATATTCAAAATTCAAAAACAAAGTCCATTTTGAAAAATAAAATTTATAAAATTTCAAAAAGTGGGTATTACTATTCATAACGGCTAGTTTGATTGGTCATTGTGTGTTAGAATCTCGAAGTTGCGTACAATAAAAGCTATTGCATTATTCAAAGGGAAACGTATCGTGGAATCTTGGGGTGTTACATTATTCCCTCCTTCAAATAATTTCTTCCTCGAAATTTCTAGAATACTACCGCACAAAATGATTCGTGTGGTTCTTCATCATAAGTTCCTCAGGTTCCCATGTTGCCTCTTCCATCTTATGGTTTCTCCGTAGAACTTTTACGAGACAAGTCCTCCAGTTTCTCAGCACTTGTTCCCTAGTATTAAGAATTTTGGTAGGCTCTTCACAATAAGACAGATCAAGTTCTGGTTCAATTTTCTCATAGGTGAGTACATGCATTGGGTCAGGCATGTATTTTCTCAACTGTAATACATGGAACACATCATGAACTTTGGAGATACTTGAAGGAATTTCCAAATGATAAGATACAACTCCAATTCATTCTAGAATTTTGAAAGGTCGGATGTACCTAGGACTCAATTTACCCTTCTTACTGAAACGTATAACACCCTTCCATGGAGATACCTTCAAGAAAACAGGGTCTCCTACTTGAAATTCCAAATCCTTATTTCGGTTATTGACATATCTCTTTTTCCTACCTTGGGATACTTTGTTGTGGGTTTTAATAATCTTCACTTTTTCCATTATTTCTTCAACATTTTCTAGGCCTACGAGTTTTCTTTCACCAACATCATCCCAACAAGTTGGTGTGCGACATTTCTTTCCATATAAAGCTTTATATGGTGCCATATGAATACTTTTATTGAAGCTATTGTTATATTAAAATTCTACCAGAGGTAAATATTGATCTCACATACCTTGAAATTCAAGTGAGAAAGATCTCAACATTTCTTCTAAGGTTTGAATAGTCTGTTTTGATTTTCCATCAGTCTGAGGTTATAGGCAGCGCTCAAATGAAGTTCTTTATCCAGGGATTTCTGAATACTTTTCCAAAATCCTTATGTAAAATGGGGATCATGATCATAAAAAATATATAGGTGTACTCCATGAAGTCTTACAACATCATTTATATACAGTCTTGCTAAATTTTCAAGTGGTAAATCTTCTCTTATTGCAAGAAAATGTGTTGACTTGGTAAGACGATCAACAATGACCCATATTACATCATTCCTTCTAGGAGTCTTTGGTAGCCCCATGACAAAGTCCATAATAATATCATATCATTTCCACTCAGGTATGGGAAGAGGTTGCATGACTCCTCTAGGATGTTTTCTTTGAGATTTCACTTTTTGGAAAACCATACATCTTGACACAAAATCATCAATATCTCTCTTAATTTGTCCCACCAAAAATTTTCTTTCAAATATCTATACATCTTAATTCTACCAGGGTGTATAGAGAAATTTTAACTATGAGAATCATCCAACAATTCCCTTTTTAGATCAGGTATATCGGGAACACAAAGTATCTTCCCAAATTTCAAAACTCCATCTTTATATATGAAGTCACTCAATCTCCCATCATTTACAACTTTAATCTTCTTTTGAAACTCCTCATCATCAGTCTGAGAACTCTTTGTACATTATAGTAAAAATGGTTTGGAAACCATTTGAAAAAGAATTGATATTTCACATTCCATGTTTATTCCCATATCCATCATTACTAGATCCCTGAAAATAGGATCCCTTTCAACTCTCATCTTGTTCAAAACTCCATGGTCCTTTCTACTCAAAGCATCTTCCACCTTATTTTCCTTCCTTGGGTGGTAGTGTATAGTGAAATCATAATCCTTGAGTAGTTCAAGCCATCATCCTTTCCTCATGTTGAGTTATTTATGGGAGAAAATATACTTCAAACTCTTATGATCAGTATAAATCTCACATTTTTTACCATATAGATAGTGTCTCCATATTTTTAGAGCAAAGATTACAACTGCTAACTCAAGATCACGAGTAGGATAGATTTTCCCCTAAATTTTTAGATGTCATGATGCATAGGAAATAACTCTATCATTCTATATAAGGACACAACCAAGTCCTTTCAGTGAATCATCACTATAAATAACAAACCCATCATTCTCCGATGGTAGAGTCAGGATAATAACATTAACTAATCTGATCTTCAGTTCTTCAAAAAATTCTTCACACTATTTTTTCCAAACAAATTTAACCCATTTACGTGTGAGCTTGGTTAATGGGTTAGCCAACCAGGAAAAATTCTAGACGAAACATCAATAATAACCTGCTAAACTAATAAAACTGTATACCTCAGTTATACTCGTCGGTGCTGGCCATTCTTGGATTGCCTTGGACTTTTAAGGATCAAAAGAGAATCCATCCTTAGAGACAATATGTCCAAGAAAAGAAATCTCTTGAAGCCATAATTCACACTTTCTAAACTTTCCGTATAATTCATTTATTCTAAGAGTCTTCAGAATAATGCGCAAGTGATTTTCATGATCTTCGTAGATTTTAGAGCATCCCAAGAAATAATCAATAAATACCACTAAAAATTCATCAGGATATTTATTTAAAACTCTATTCATTAGATCCATGAAGATAGAGGGTGCATTAGTCAATCCAAAAGGCATTACTGTAAACTCGTAATTCCCGTACCTGGTTCGAAATGCTTTTTTCAGAATGTCTTCCTTCTTAACATACAACTGTTGATATCCATATCGAAGGTCAATCTTTGAAAAATAATGATCTCCATGAAGTTGGTAGAATAAATCATCAATGCAAGGTAGGGGATACTTTTTCTTTATTTTTATAGCATTTATTTCCCTATAGTCAATGCACAACCTCATAGATATATATTTCTTCTTAACAAAAAGGATAGACGATCCCCATGGAGAAACACTAGGGAGAATAAATAAATTATTACTAAATTCCTCTAGTTGTTTCTTTAGTTACACTAATTCCACATTGTCCATTCTATAAGGGGTCTTCGATATGGGCCTTGAACTAGGAATAAAATCAATGAAAAACTTAATTTCTCGTTCTGGAGGATGTCCAGGTAAATCCTTTGGAAACACATCAATATATTCTTGCACAATAGGTACGTCCTCTATTCAAACATTCTTTTACTCACCCATAATTATTTCATTCTCATCCTCCCCAATAATTGAATTTAGTATAGCTATTGGGGATTGATCTAGATAAGAATCAGCTGGTGACATTTTTGCTCTAAAGATAAGGTGTTATTATCATCATCGAGAATTGTAACCTCCTTCTTCTTATAATAAATTTTTGCATCATGGTCCGAAAGCCAATCCATACTGAGGATTATATCAAATTCAATCAGGCGTATGATGATTATATCAATAGATAAATATTTTTTATATGCCTTAATGGGTACTGATTCACAAATTGTTTTGCAATGATACTTCCCTTAGGAGTTTTTACTGAAAAATCCCTTGTTAAATCAGATTAGAAATATCTAATTTTCATAGAAAACTAGGAAGATATGAAATAATGTGATGATCCAGAATCAAATAAATCATTGTCTAAACTTGAGGAAACCATTAAATTACCTTCCACCACGTCTTTCGAAGCTTCAACCTCTGCATCTGTGATCACATAAGCTTGACCTTGATCCCTTGGAATTTTCTGAGATAAGTTTCTCTGATGCTTAGTATATTCATTGGAATAATGTCTCCTCTCTCTGCAATTGTAGCATTGAACATTGGTATCTTTTTTATTCCCCTTAGAATCACTAGCAAGATGGCCATTCTTTCCACATTTGTTTCATAGTTTTTACTTTTAGACAGGCACCACGGTGCTTCCTTCCATAATTATCACAGGGTGGAAATTCAACTCTTTCCTTGTTCCCTGTTTCCTTATTTCATTTCCCAGAGTGTTCAGTAGATCTCTTCTTCTCTTGCTTTGCTTTAAAGTTGTAAGACTTAGAGATTTCCTTTTCTGTCTTGATAGAACATTAGACATTATCTTTATATGATGAGAAGGATTGCAAGACTAATGCTCAATGGATAAATGGTTTTAACCCATCAAATAAATGATCAATATTACTTATTGGGTTACATATATAATCTACAACATGACTTTCAACCCTTGTAAAGTTAGCCTCATACATTGCGACATTCTCATCCTCCTTTTTCCTCAGACTCATAAATTGTTTTCCATATCTGATCGATGGTCAATAGGAAAGTATTTTTCTAATAAAATCTCTTTAAAATCCCTCCATTACATGTTTTATACTTCTTCATATTCATTTGTGTTTTGAATCAATGACCACCATTTATTTTCATCTCCTGTGAGGCGATAAACTGCCATGACAACTTTTTCCCTTTCGCTACTCCCCAAAGCATAAAATATTTTCTCTAAGGAACTTATGCATTGATTAGCTACTAACATATTTGTACTCCCATTGAATATTTTTGGTTGTTGCCTCATGAAGTGGTCTTACATTGATCCTCTGTGTTGTGGATCAGGGTGCTCTATATGGGTAAGGTTATTATTCATAACCTAAGTGAGTTATCCTAGTATGGTGATAAGATAATCAGCACCAGTTGCATTACCATCACCACTATAATTATCTTGAGTATGAGGGAAATTCCTACATGGATTACATATGTTGATACAGTTTTCATTTCTTCCACTAGGCACCATTTTTAAACAATGACATACAATATATTAGTTTATGAATCGCAATACATAATTATGAACTTGTAAAACACTTAACATAAATTGAATAGTTTATGGACATAATCCATAATATAAAAATGTTTTCTTTGAGAGTTTATATACTCATAAATCCTTCATAATGGTTTATAAAGAAGATGAGAATTATCCTAAGCATATCCCTTGGGAGTGTCGTAACCAAGAGTGCAGCAAGGCCCGTTGTCGTGCACCAATTCCCATTCGAGTCTAGCTTAAAGTGGTGTTTTCGGGTTTTACCCCTAGGTACATCTGTACCAGAGCCACCTCTACCTACTCATATCTAGATAGGGACGTATTTCTTGGAAAACTCACAAAATCACTACAATACCAAAATTCTAGGAAGTTATTCTTTACTAATCCTCAAAGTCTATCTTAGTGTTTTGTTCTCTAATCAGATCTTTTCTAAATATAGTTTCCAAGGTTTGTACTAAACTTCCTCTGATACCAACTATAAAGCCTCGACCCTATTTACCTAGAGTCGGTGCTTTATTACATAACATTGTCATGATACAAGGAATCATGTCCTGAAAGACCGATCAATTTAGTATTATTAGAAAACAAGATACATACATAAGTTCAACATTAAAACTTGAAACGAAATACAATAGTAATTTATTCCAATATAAACATCCAATCCTCCTATATTATTCCAGAATTTCACTCTCAACTAACTTCTTCATATCCTGGGAAAATGAAACATGAGAAAGGGGTGATCTCAAACACTCAATAAGGGTAAGAAATACAGCGCAAGATAACATAAACATTATGTGTGGTAAATAATTAAAAATACATGCTTTTACAAATAATAAACATGGAAACTTTATGGTAGGAATATGAGATGATTAAATAATGTCATAATAAAACATAGTCATGGGTATTCTACTAGTCGAATAACCACATGAACCTTCAATATTATTTTCATAATGAGGGAATGTATAATGTCGGACATTCTGAAACAGTTTGTCAAGGCCTCGACCAAGACGTCTAAAAATGATTAAGGACTCACCAAAAACCATATATCAAATTGGGAAAGGCATCGGCCAATTCCACATCTAATTGTCTCATGAGACCTACCGATGAACCTTGGAGATATAGTGGTATCCACCCATCACATACTAAGTCCAATATATTCCTCATATGAAAAGGTTGAAACATAACATAAACATTCATATTAAAACTAGCATAAAAAATGTCAATACTTTAACCATAAACCTTGAATGGTATAAAAATAACACATCCACAGTCAAAAATATCACAAAACCTTCAATAAAATATAGAATATTGGTATCATAATAAATCAACTTCAAACAAGTTTAAAATCCATCAAAGGATATTGACATAGATGAAATGAAAACAATTTGAAAAAAATGCCTCTTTCTATTTTGAAACCTTTTAAGAGTCACATAATTATAAAACAAAACATTTATTTTTGAAAATATTCTTATAAGCTTGTAAGGGAAGCTTCGATGATGTTATAACGGCGAAAAATAGTTGCACCCACCGTATAAGTTAAAAAAACATTCTTACCATAATTTTGTCGAAAAGGTCATAAAGTACCTTATTTGGAAAACCACGAAAAGATTCCTTTAAAAACATATAAGGTAAAATAAGGGTATAAATGACTTTAATCCATAGTATAGTAAATAGTAAATTTTTTTTGAAATATATTTTTAGGAAAACACGGATGTGGACGATAAAGATGTCTCAGTAGATACTTATGTAAAAACAACCTCAGATAATAAAGAGATTGTAAAATTAACCATTACCTTGTACTTTTCCTTGATCGAGTGTACGTTAATCTCCTGTATAATAGTTAAATAATTTTTATTAAATTATACGAGAACTATATACATAAATAAGATATCAAATATGGTTCTCTGATATTGTTTTGTTAATAATATTTCAGTAGTATCATCGCTTTGGGTGTTAACTGATTCATTTTCCTTTATATGCTTGGTTACGTAAGCCATGTTTTTTATGGATAGGTTGTATTTGATTCATATAAAGAATGATATTATGTTCATAAACATTATTTTTAGTCATCAAATGAAAATTATTCTTGAATGGTTATGATGGGGAAAAGAATCTCATTGCATCCATGGAGACGGTAATCTGTACGCGCGCACGAGCGAAATTATCATTATATTGATGGTGAAATCTTATGTAATTGGATGGTATATCATATATAATTAATAATTCAAATTTTATATTTATTATTTACATTATTTATACTCATTATTATACCCATCCAAATAATGAAGTGTTTGAATAACAAACTACACCACAACGTGGAGACGGTAAGTCGTACGTATGCACATATGGTGACTTTGTCATTTATAGGATGGATAGAATAATTAATATGGTTGTACCATATTAATAATAACATAAAAGTATGTATAATTTACTAGATTTATTATTTTGGTATGGAAATAACAAATAAATAGGATGTGTAAGAAGAAAAAAACTTGAAATATATGATGAAATATTTACCTAGTTTTCGAGTTCTTCTTTTTGATTTGATCAAAAGGGATCCTTAGGTTGGATTTCTGACCAAATTAAGTCATATACGATGAAGTTAGGAAATTTTGGAGAATATTTGAGAAGATTTTGTCCTAGAAAAATGGCTTTGGAGGTGTGATTTTGAGATAAGGGGAAGTGCACTTTTATAAGAGAGGTGAGGGTCACTTTAGGAAAAGCTTGAAATATTATTGTATAATAAAATCATTTTCAGTTTCTAATGGCTAAAAAGTGATTTTTTAGAGGATAAGGTGGGGATGGGTAGAAAACATCTCAACTAATAGGTTTTAGACAGGTTTAGGTCACCATATTAACATTATCTTTTAGATTTAACTCTTATTTAAATAGTTTGACATTTACCATGTATCTTTTCATTTTTATATTATATGGTTAATAAACAAACTATAAACTGCCAAGATAACCCCAAGTTGTTAACTATTAATATATATAACCTTATCTAATTATTTTTTCCAAACCTTATATTTTTATGAATATTATATCAATTAATAATATAGTATTTGTTTTAGAAACTCAATTATGTCAATTTTGACACTATTTAGTATTTGATTTTTTTGAAAGCTATTAAAACTTTATCACTTAGAATAAAATTTATTTAACCAATCCTAACATGTCATATTAACTTATAAAATTAGTATAATTCATCAAAAGTCTCAATTTACATTTATTTGGATATTTATAATATCAATTAGTTTAATATTTCATTAATAAGGAAATTAATGCATCATCATTGTGTCATAAATAAGTTAAATTATTTATTTTATAAAAATTATAAATAAAATAAAATTATGTAGGAAATATTTTTATATTTCTAATAAATATTTATAGTCGAATTTATATTGTGTGTAACCCTATATTAAAAATGGTTTAGTTATTAAACTTTGATTTTAACTCTTTTAACTCTTCTTTAAATAAAATAATAATAAATGTCCTAATCTAATCCAAGTGGAACAAAGGGGGTCATATTTTATTCCTAAGGTTGTTTTTGGTTGAATTACACTTATCCAATAGAATTAGTACAGGTTTTAGGGTAATTATGATATCATTTCTTCCCTTAATTTCCCTATTTACTTTTAACCGTTGTAAATAAAAGTCAAAAGTTACTATTCGCCAAAAATTATTTTCATCTTATTGAACCAAATTTTACTTACTTATATTAACTATGTCTCTATGATTTTTAAAATTCAACTCTCAAAAGTTTTAATGTTAAGTTTTATGCAAATTTGAAAATGCTCCTAGGAGGTGGGTAAAAGACGGTAAAAAGTTCATTAAAATTTTTATATATCTAAACTTATTATAAAATGACTCTGATGAATTACATTGAACTTATATAGGTATTATGTATCTATTTTGATCTAAAATAAATTTAAATAAAATAAATAATTATTTAAATAAAAATTTGGTTTTAACCAATGACGCAGTGTTATTCACTATTCATCAAAAATATATTTTTTCAGAAAAATACCAAAAATTCAATCTAAGGTAATTTTGATATTCGGAATTCAAAAATGAAGTCAATTTTGAAAAATAAAATTTATAAAATTTCAAAAAGTGGGTATTACTATTCGTAAAGACTAGTTTGATTGGTCGCGGTGTGTTAGAATCTCGATGTTGCGTACAATGAAAGCTATTGCATTATTCAAAGCGAAATATATTGTGGAATCTTGGGGTGTTACATGCTTGTTCTATGGATTTGGTGTCGGAGGTGGCTTTTTGGGATCATTGCGGTGGTGATTTTCTCTGGTGATGGTTCTAGAGACTAGGATACAGACATAGTTAGTGGTTTTTTCTAAAGGTGCATACTTTGTGGTGGTGAATCTTCTATGTTGACTGGTTTTCATGGTGATGATTATATTGTGCAATGGCAGGTGATTTTAAGTTTTTGTGTTCATGTAATATATATCATAGTGTTGTGATTATGCTAAGTGCTCTATGTGGTTCGTGGTTCAAGGGATTTTTCATCCTGTAAGGGGATACTCCAGATGAGGTTTAGAGTAGGGAGTTTTCACCGAAACACTGATATCCAGATGTTTGAGGGGGTATGGCTTTTTTCATCAGTACCAGTCCCATTAATTTATGCATGGGAGAGCTAGATGAGCTGCGATGAGAAGGTGGAAGCTGGTCTTAATGTTTTTTATGCTTGGGTGGGGCTTTTCCCTTATAGAATTTTATTGGGTTGTTTATGGCCTGGGGATCTGGGACCGTTGGGGCACGACATTTGTATTATGTTTTTGATGTCATGTTGGGTTCCCCCTCAACCCTTAAAAGTGGGTTTATGTCAATAAAAAATTAATTTTCAGTCATTCACTAACTCTATCCAATAAATTCTACCCAAAAATCCCACAGGATCCACCAAGATCTCACTCCACTAGCTCCATGCCTACTACTATCATCATCAATTTGTGTGTCATCTATACAAACACAAAAAGTGTAGGAACAAACCTCATAAAGGTATAAGTATAAAAATATATGATATGATTCAATGAAAAAAAGGGATATATGGATATAGTTTAGTATGCAACCATGGGAAAAACTGTATAATCACCCATATCCATCAAGGGGAAAACACCATCTAAGGAAGAATCTCTCGCTCTAATTCCCAATATGACCCTATCACAAACTAATGAAAATATACTCAGAATAACCCCAAGAGCTAACTCATACAATGGAATGAGAACTCCCTGAAAAAATACCATACCCCCGGGAAAAAACTTATATGCTCATTATCTATATAAGAAATAACCTATCTTCCCATACATGATAGATACACTACATGCCTCAGGGATAAACACTTCTTTACCCTTCCACAACACACAATGTTAATACACATTAGTCTACATGAGGGTATAAAAGATGAAATCACAACATAAAACCTCAAGGATATAGTTAGGAATATCCCATGATGAATGGTCCCATCATCCATGAAAAACCCCTCATGCACTCACATCACCACTTTCCCATCATGCAGGGTGAGTAGCCAACTCACTAAAAAATCATTGTTCCCAAAATTATGCATCTACCCATAGAAGGCTCATATGAACATCCCACATGCCTATTGTAGGATTCCCAATCTAACCAAATAAGAGTTTCATACATCAAGAATGATATGATGCTTAAGGGGGTTACTAGAACCACATATAGGAGACCTGAACCTCCTCCTATGAGGGAGTTACCAACCTCATCTTACCAAAGGTAAGGAAACTACTTAACCACACTATGATCCAAAAGGGGAGTCATGAGACCTAACTATGTCCCAAAATGGGGAGATCAACAATCCATAAGGTTAATATTCATCCTCTCATGCCAACTCCTCTAGGGAGGCATAACTTAGGGGGGGAATCCATGTAATATAAGTCCCCAAGCACCCAAACAATACACACAATTCAAATATCACCATTGACAAACCATCGATACCAAAACAATTAGGTACCTACACCAAACCATGCTCATTACTCTACCCCCATATCCATCAAATCATCACTCATAAATTTATCAGGAAACCCATAGAGCGTAAATACCAACCAAGGGAATACTGACCCCACATAGGACCTCGCACCTCACCAAGGGACAAGGTTGAACAAGGATAAATCTATCTACATACATATAGGATTCATCTTGCACCTTAATGTGGAAGCTCCAGGAAACCATCACCTAGCTTAGAGGACCTTCACCTTACATCTCTAGTGGAGTGTCGGTGCCATTAATGGAAGGGACAACCCAAAATTTTCCCCCTGATACAAGCCTGAGGGGTTACCTAAATCCTATCTCCATAATTCTTAAACTACATAGACATAAAAAAATATGTAGTCTGGTGGAAGGGGTAACCAAGGATACTTCTCATTTTCTACTCCCAATCTCCCATGGACACAAATTGAGGTGAAATGTGGAAGAGATGGTATATATATCATCTGTAATGAATAATAACCACATGAAAAAATACAAAAATAGACCAAACAAATAACTTCCTCATCCTCCAATCCAAACAGAATGAACCGAATCTATATTAGGGGTACATAGGAAAGAGGGAAATCTCCTCGAGTTACACATCAGTCTATAAGACTCTCCGGGTTACCCTACTACATAGAGGTAACCACTGAAGACTAACCTGAACATTTGTATTCATGAATCCTATATCCTTTTAGGATTCACAACCTCCAATAACTCCTGAAGGTTACTGATTTCAATAAACATGTGAGGGTCCCATGACCTAGTTTCAAAATGTTGTAAGGGTTCTCACTCCCCATGAACCTTACCTAGATCATCACTTTGATCTCATTATCATTGACAAAGGGATAAGATCCACAACAAGCCCTATATAATCTCTCTAATGGCATCTGGTAATATTTAGTACTCTGATATTGAGTTATATATAGAATGTACTATCTACATATCCAAATATATCTCCTAGGGGAGAATCATGCAAAACCCCATTGAGGGAAAAGTACATGGCATGTGCCTTAAGGTGTGGAGAATCTCGCACAAATTCCAGAAACTAAAATTTTGTTCACTGGATGATCACATAGGTAGAAGCTGATCAATAGAATTGGATCCTCATAATGTCAAAGCACTAGAACTAGGAAGAAAAAAATTTCACACTAATCATCACTTTGAGTTGTACTTATTAGGCTTATTTACTCCAACTCATCAAAAATTCAACTAAAAAAGAAATGGGAAATGATAGCATGTAAAAATGAAACATAAAAGGTTTTACATGGTTTGAACATTCATATTACATCCATAGGGTGAAGCATTAATTTTCATTTTATAATAATTAAAAAGGTTACAATATCTGATGACTAGTCAACCACATAGATCACAAACAATTAAATCAGTGACACCTCATCAATGTGGTTTTTTAACACCCTAGAATGTTAAAAGGTTAAATATATTAAATTTTCTACCCATGTCAACAAGGTCCAAATTCTTTTTTAAAAGCATATCTAGTTTTAAATCCATGATTAAAGGGGTGTTCCTTGGAGTATTGATTTGTATGGGTGACCACCTAGTAAGTTTCCTAGGGTGAGTGCAAGTGAGGGCAAGGCACACTAAAAAGAGCATGTGTTGTAATGTTGGAATATTAATTAGTCTGATGATCCATTTGTTCATGTATATGGGACTTATGGTGGGGAAAACATGTGTTTTTTGGGAAAGTGGGGTGCCTACAGGGGATACTTTTTACATTGGTATCAGGGCAGGAACCCATCCTGAAGTTTGGTGGCACTGACTGGGTTGATTTGTAGGGTCCACAATGAGGATGTTTTGCTGTAAATGGGGGTTAATGTAACACCCCAAAATGTCAAACTGTTTAAAGGAGAAATGTTACTACCCATGTAAAAAAGGTTAATATTTATTTTTGGGAGACTAGATTATTATAAATCCATTGTTAAAGAGGTTTTTATTTGATTAGTTATTAAGATGGGTGTCCTCAAGATAAGTTTATCTTGGTGTGTGCAAGTGAGGTAAAAGCACACTGGAAAGAGATTATGTTAGACTATGAGGATATTCATTAGTTTGATGACCCGTTAAATCATGTGGGTAGGCTCTGAGGTGGGGATAACATGTTTCTATATGGAAACTGGGGTCCCAATAGGGACCAATTGTTACATTTTTATCAGAGCAGGAACCCAGATAGAATTGTGTTTCCACTACATTGGTTGAGATGTAAGGTCCATAATGAGGACATTTTGATCTAAAGGAGGGGTGAATGTAACACCCCAAAATGTTGAAGTGTTAAAATAATAAATTTTACTACTCATGTCAACAAGATGCACCATTATTTTTAGGAGCCTACCTAATTAGATCTCCACAATTAAAGTGGTTTTTCTTGGAGTAGTAATTAGGATGGGTGACCTCCTAGAAAATTTCTTAGGGTGTGTGCAATTGAGGGAAAAGAACATTGGAAAGATCATGTGTTGTCTTGTGGGGATAGTCATTAGTCTTATGAATTATTCAGCCATGTGGCTGGGCCTGGGGGTGGGAACAATATGTTTCTACGAGGTAATTGGGGTTCTTATAGGCCCCAGTTGATACACGTCCCACCACATTTTATATAGGGTCTCACAGAGTCATCAAGTTACATTGACTTCTTACATTTCCAGGATTCCATCCATTGCACTATAAATCTATCAATCCTCAATAATATTCCTTAGTCGGGCTATCTATCACTGGTAGAGAGACATTGTTCCCAGCGTCTCACTCATTTTCTACAAAACCATGCTATAAATTATTCAAACTTTGATGCTTCATTATTTTGATAAATAAAGACATAATAATCTTCTTTTGGATTTTACAATAGATACCTCTTAATTTTATCCTTCTAGTGAACTTACACCAACACTTGAAAGAGTATTTATAAACCTAACAATCTATAACTTGAATACTACTTAAATGATTTATGGAATCCTCTAACACTTTTGACACCAACACCGTCTATAATTCTATTGTATGAAATTTTCCTCCTTAATTACTTTTCATTAAGACAAATACAATTAAGGCATAGTGTTGTCTCAATATCTCCTAAACTAACATTTCGGTGAGCATATCTATCAGTTTCTATCATCTAGATATCTTTTTCAACCCCAACACTCTATCTTTGAGAAAATTTTGAATGTAATGTTATTATAGGTCAATATTCTTCATCTTACATGGAAAACCATATTTGTGTCCAAATATATCACACCGTAACTTTCAAATTTTAGTGATGCATTCTTCTGTATGCTTCCCATATCTTCAACTAGATGTTTCAAATACACCACTTCCTTATTTTCTTCTGTTATCGTACCATATTCATATTCTTTTGTGGAGAGTGAAATATCTTCTTTCAGCCTAGGAATCAAGCTAATTATGGTTCCACTAAAGGTAAAAATATAACCATATGTTATTTTCTATGAATTTCTATATTTTTTAAAGTATATATTAACATAACCAACCAAAATATATTCATCTCCAAATAAATGGGTTTTATATTTTATTCATTTTAGATATCTTAGTATACACTTCATAGATTCCTAATGTTCTTTCCTTGGATTTGACATTAACCTACTAACAACTTCCACTGCATAGGAAAGATCTGATCAAGTGTACCCCATGTAATACATAAGAATTCCTACTACCAATTTATATGATATTCTCACCTTGTGATTAGAATATTTTTCTTTTCATGGAACTTTTTCCTTTGGGATTTTAAAGTGGCTGGTAAAAGGAGTCAAAATAGATTTTCATCTGGTTATAAAAAAATTTTATACGATATTTGGAACATTATCTTTATAAGATAAAACCAAACTCTCAAACTTCTTATCTCACTTAATCCTCATGCCCAAAATTTTTCTTGCTTCACTAAGATCTTTGATTCCAAACTTCCTCAATAAGTCAATTGACTCCTAGATCTATTAGATTTATGGTTCCACCCTAAGCATTCCATCTATTTAAAACAGTGGAATGATAAAATATTCATTACTATACTCCTTTGGGTACTAACAATGGTTATGTTTAGGCTACATGAAACCATTCTTCTCCATGAACATGTCACGATTTTAGTTCCACTTCCTTAGTGATTTTTTCAACCCATGGATAATTTTCTTGAGTTTACTCACCATGTTATGATTTCATTCACCCACAAATCAATATGTTTCTTCCTATAGATTAACTCCACTAAATCTTCATGAAGTAAAGTTGCCTTCATGCCCATTTTATTTAGATATAATCCTCCAGAAGTAACTAGCTTGAGAATACTTCAGATGCTAGTATTCTTAACTATCTTTGAGAATATTTTAGAGAATTCAATTATCTCCTTCTACTAAAATCTTTTTCCCATGAAACATTCCTTATACCTCTTATATCCATTTTATTCATATTTTACTCAAAAAAACCAACATGTATTTAAGTCCACTCTTTCTGGTGGGTAAATTTGTTATCTCCAATATGTTATTCAGATGAAGCTAATTCAACTCCTCCCACATGTTCACCTTCCACTCGTAAAAATCACCAAAGTTGGATACTTATTCTAGGATTTATGTTTCTCCTCTATGTATTTAAATTATTAAATTTAGATAAAATTCATACCTATGTATCAGTATTTTGGTCCTTCTCAATCTCCATAATTCTACCTAAATATCTTTACTTTTATGAACTAAAAAATTAATTCTCCAAAACTTTGGACTAACCGTTACTTGTTCTTGAAATTTAAAATATGTCTCTCATTGGTCTTATCCTCAAACCTCTTGTGCAACACCCTGAAATTTCCTCCAAGATTTGTGAACATCCAATAGACTCAAATTTATCTAAACTCTTCATAATGTCTAAACTTTTTATAATTATTTTAAGATCAACTAGAAATGAAGTTGATTCTTTGTCTTCAACTTCCTTAACCTTCATGTTATGGTATTTCCATGGAACCTTCTCATTAAAGAAAATATTTCTACTTCTAATGATTTGTTTTTTATCATAATCCTAAAGTTGAAATCCAATTTCGTCATCTCTATAGCCCATTAAGACACATGAATGAGATTTTTCTTCTATATTATCTCAATATTTTGCATCCATATGAATATAGGCTAAACATATGAAGACCTTAAGGTGTGAAAAATATTGTAATTTTATAATCCTTAGAGATTTTAAAAGATTATGTATCATTGTACCTAAGAGGATTTGAGTGATCAAGTATGTTGTAATATCAACTGCTTTATCCCAAAAGGTCATGATAACCCATGAATATAGCTTTATACCATGTTCCATTTCCATCAATGTTCGATATATCCATTAAGATATCCTATTTTTCTTAGACATTCTGGGTATAGTTTTTCTCATGCATAATGCATCTAGGTCTGTAGAAGTTGTGAAAACTTCTCCCAATATAATCACCTTTATTTTCATATCAGAAGTATTTCATCTTATAGCATGTTTCCATATCCACTATATATTTTTATTTTACAAACACTAAAACACTTTGGATTTATGTTTTAATAAATATATTTATACTTTTCTCATGTATTCATCAATTAATGTGAAAAATTATTGTGATCCACTAATAGATTTGAACGGGGAAGGTCCTCAAACATCAGTATGTACAAGATAAAACATCTAACAATTTAGAATTCTTTTGGTTAGACTTAAACTCACCTTATAATACTTACCAATTATATGACTCTCACAAATTATGAAGTTTGAATATTCCAAATTCAATATAACTTTTTACAAAATGGTATTCATACCTTTCTCATTAAGGTTCCCAAGATGAAAATTCCGCATATTTATGCTTTAGAAGGTTGAAGTTTCAACAAGTTTTATTCCCATAGCCCTTCTAGTAGGATATAATGTGTCATCCTCTAAACCTATACCTATTAAAAAATATTCCTAAGTGATTTTCCACACTCCATAAGAAAAGTTCATTCCATGTCTATCTTTATCCAACTAACCAACTAAGATCACATTCTTATGGAGTCCTAGAATATGATGAAATTCCTTCAGTATAAGGAAACTTACACTCTTCAACGGAACATTGACATCTCCCTTCCATATGATATTAAGAGCTTCATCATCCGCTAGTTTCACTCTTCCAAAGCTTAAAGATGCATAATTCATTATACATCCCTTATCAAAAGTGGATCGGTAAGATTCTCAATAATTTATTATCGAAGATTTCACAAAATTATTGACACCCATAAGTATATTTACACTACTTTCACCAGTTGTACCAATAGAACATATTCCTCTATAAGTTGATCTCCATGAATTTCCCTTGCACTCATGACAATACTTCTTGAGGTGACCCATTTTACCATGGTTCAAGCACACTGGGCTAAGTCCACTAGATTTACCTCCACTCCTCTCCCTTGAATTATCTTATAATCATATTATTCTTCATCCATGAGGTGAGAACCCTCTTTTGTCTTTACTAAATGTATTTCCATAAGGTGTTTGTGTCTCCATCCTTAGCAGAAATTTATTTCGAATCAAGTTCTGGACATCTTCGAATAAAAAGTTTCCTTTTATTCCAGAATTACTTACTTTTGTTACTATTTATTCCATTGATTTTTAAAATTGTGAGAATAATAATATCAACCAAACATCATATATGAATTTTACCTTTACAAAATCAAAATGAATATGGATCAAGTTGAAATAATTCACATGATCCACTGTAAATCTTCCTTCTAATAGCCTCGTATTAAATATTTGTCATATTAAACACACTTTTTTGAGTGTTATAGGATTATCATACATATATTCCAGGGCTAACATTACCACTTAGATCATATTATTCTCTTGAATTTTTAGATCCATATTCCAAGATAAGGTCATCAGACAACACTTAACACATTTCGATCCAGATTTTCCCATTCATCTTTATCCATTTTCTCTAGTTTCTCACCTTTTAATGGAATTTATAAATCATTCTAGATGGGATATTTCTCTGTCTTCATACTCAAATAAATGAAATAATTTCCATAAAATTTATCAATTTAGGCCTTTATATCTTTATATAGCATCCCCTTCCAATACAATAATTTCCACCGAATCAAAAAAATGTCTGAGAAAGATGAGAAATATAATTGGGTTATTGCTGAGTAAACCACTTATCATTTTTAAAAACCATTTTATTGATTTGATAACAGTTATTGAAAATTCTACATGAATTATAAACACTAAACTTTGATTCACTGTATGATCACACTAGAGAAAATATATCACCAAAAGTGGATCCTCACAATGTTAGCAATGAAACTAGAAAGAAAAAAATTTCACCCTAATGATTTCTTAGAGTTGATCTTACTCAAGATTTTCTACTCTAACTCACCAAACATTTAATTGAAAATGGAAAGGGAAATTGATGAATGTAAAAATACAAAGAAAAGGTTTTACATGGTTCATAATTTCACCATACATCCATGGGTAGAAGCATCACTTTTTATTATATCAAAAGTATAAAGGTTATAATATATTGTAACTAGTCATCCATTTAGATTACTAAGTAAATCCATGAAACCTCATAAATGTGGTCATATACCCCTTTTATAGAGGGTCACATCTAGTTATCTAGTTTTATAAACTTTTTATAATTTTGAGAGTCCATCCATTACATTTTTCAACTATGAATCTGTTGAAATCTCTATGAAATGGTTATTTTAATAATCACAAATCTTAGTTTTATTTATTTCAATTTATTATTTTGTTCAAATTGTTCTAAATGTGTTTATATATGTTTAAATCATGTCTACATATTTTTATCTATGTTAATTTTTGTTTTACGGTTGACCTTGAAGTATTCTGGATTGAACATACACTTTGTGAAAATTCCATGTCTTGACTCACTGTTAGTTATTTTTCAAGTCACCGATGACAACGGTCTCACCGAACAGTCGCATCGATAGGAACGGTCACACCGATGAAGAGCAAGTCACTGATGACAACAGTCTCACCGAACGGTTGCACCGATATCAACAATCGCACTGATGGCAACGGTCGCACCGATGGCTACTGAAGATCTAAAGAGCTACCGATCATGAGTCATTGATACTGATGATCATGAGTCACCGATACCAATGATCATGAGCTACATATACCGATGATCATGAGTCACCGATACCGATGATCATGAGATACCGATACCGATGACCATGAGCTACCGATACTGATGATCATGAGCTACCGATACCGATGATCATGAGCTACCAAAATCGATGAAGATTCAAAATGACTCACCGATCTCATGACTCACCGATCTCAGGACTCACCGATAGTCATGAAAACTGTTTGAATTTCTATAAACTCTCATTTAATTCCAATGGTCATATTTTATGTTTTTCATTAAATTAATGATATTTAATGTTAGTTGTTGGCATGTCAGGGGACCGTACCTCATACCTATGAAAAGGTAATCATTCCCATTACTGGAGATCGTGGAATAAAAAGGAATATTGAGCTGCAGTAAAAGTATGTGTGTGAAAACGGATAGAGATAGAATTCTTCCATACATATACATACATGAAAAGAAGAACACATGAGGAACTCGAAGCAGACATTGAAAGATCATAAAAGAACTCCCATGTATGTAATGCAGCACTATTGAAGAACACACGAAGAACACTAGAAATTATAGAACATAATCACTTGTGAAGGACATCAAGATGAACCACAATACTCTGTTTTTCAACAGAAAAACCACAGAAGGACTTAGAAGCATTTCTGCAAAATCCAACGAATCCAGAGTTGTACTGCTAATCACTAGATCCTTCTAAAATCTCATATATTTCTCTCTAAGTGATTCATTATTTACTATTTTGAGCAGTGTGTGTTGTTTGTATTATTTACACACACACTGTATCATGTGCTGAACTGGAGGATACTGAAGTCCTCATTCCAAAATCCGTACATCATACAGTATCCCGCTGAGGATAGTGGTAGAGGTCAAGTGTGACCTATACAGCCTGTGTGTTGTTGTCTTTGTTTTCCCATGAAGAACTGTGGTATAGGTCTTAGGACCTGGACAGTATTGTACTATTGTTAACCCCGATCTGGGGTGTGGATCAAATTTTATATAAATTGTTTGAGAGGACTAAGTCTCTTATTGATATTGAACCTCTTGCTTATATCTGATGTGCTTTTTAGTATAAGTTTAAAGTATACTACATGTATCTTTTATTCCGCTACTATTACTTTGAAATACAAAACTATTTTAAAGTTACTTTGATAGTTAAATTAGCAAGTGTTTATACTTGTTGTGAACCAGTAGGTTATCTTCAAAAGGTAATTTAATCATATGATTAAGTTGACTGAGATCTAATCAATCTTTAAGAAGCCAATTGAACATTTACAATCTATATAAATTCACTACAGTTTAACATTTTTTTAAAATTGGGAGATTTTAAGAGAAATATTTTTAACAAAAATTTTAATTGGAACTCAATTCACCCCCCTCTTGAGTATCCACTCCGACCAACATTTGGTATCAGATGATTTTGTTTTTTTATCAAAGTTTTCAAATACTCTATTTTGCAACTGTGATTTTAGTTATATTTTAAAGATCATAAATTTCATTTAGTTCTAAATTTTATCACTTTAAAGTTATTTTATAAACTCTAGTACTCTAGTTATGGAAAATAGACTAGAAGGTGCTGCTAAAAACATGCCACCTTTCTTTAATGGCACAAATTATGCCCAGTGGAAACTGAAAATGAAAATTAATTTAGAAAGTATGGGATTTTATATATGGACTGCTATAGAAACTGAATATAATATTCCAGAAACTGTTAGAACTACTTGGGGTGAAGCTACAAAGACAACTTACAATAATAATTGTAAAGATATGAATTCCAAGTATTGTGCTTTAGAAGATGAAGAGTTCAATAGAATATCTTCTTGTAAAAATGCCTACGAAATATGGGATACTTTGATTTTTTCTCATGAAGGAAAAACTAATGTTAAAGAAATGAGATTGAATACATATACTATAAAATATGATAATTTTAAAATGAAGACTGATGAACCTATCTCTGACACGTATCTTAGGTTCAATGAGATTGTCAATATAATGATCTCTCTTGGAAGAGATTTCACTACTAAGGAACATATCATGAGAATATTGAGATGTCTACCAGATCGATGGAGAGGCACTTCTGTCTCAATTAGAGAATCATGTGACACAAGAAAGCTACCATTCAAGGAGCTCATTGGTAAGCTTATGATGTATGAGTAAAAACTCAAGGTGAATAAGGAGGATGATGATGAACCTAAAAGGAAGTCTGTAGGTTTTAAATCTAATACTTCAAAGAGCCAGGATAAAGGAAAAGTTCAAATAAGAACTGAAAGTTAAACAAGTGAAGATTCGGACTCTGACATTGATGCTGAGATGGCTCAAATAGTCAGGAGATTCAAGAAATTCTATAGGAAGAAGAAATTCTTCAGAAAATCTAATTACAAAGGAAAGTATGACAGCAAAGGACATTGAAAAAAGGATTGAAAAAAGCCTAACAAGAATGATGAAGTTGTCTTCTACGAATGAAAAAGGAAAGGTCACAATAAAGCAGACTGTCCAAAATTGAAATTAAAAAAGAAATATGACTACAAGGACAATAAGTATAAGAAATCTATGAAAGCTACTTGGAGTACTTCAGAAGACAGCACACGTGAATCTGAAGTTTATGATTTTGAAAATAATCATGACAACATGTGCTTCATGACCAATACCTATGAGGTACCTGTTTCCCCTATGCTGAATGATTATTATTTTGGAACTAATTCTGAATCTGAAAACATGTCTAGTGAGGAAATATTTGAATATTGTAACATGCTAGAAGAAACATGTAATGAACTTAAGGAAAAGTACAGAGCCTTAAATAAATTTCATGCTCTCGCTGCCAATGGTAAATCTTCCCTTAATATAGAAAAAGAAAATAATTCTCAACTGTTAAAAGAAAATACTAAACTGAAATTTTCTAATGAGAAAATTAGAAAGGACTTATAAAAATTCACAAATGGAAAAGATACACTTACACAAATGCTTGGAAATAAAGTCGCACCAAAGTATGCTACTGGAATAGGTTATCATTCTGGAAAAAGACAGTTTACTAAAACTAAATTTATTCCTAAATCTAGAAAAAATTATGCTTATTCCAGTTCTAGAAATTCATATGCTTAAACTATTTTCTCACATAGTTATAGATCAAATAGAGTTTACCTTTCAAAATCTGTTGAATCTACTGATTAAATGAGACCAATAAGACAAATTTGGATACCTAAATCTTTGATTTCTAACCAATCTGGACCCAAGAAGATCTGGGTACCAAAATCATTTTCCATATAAATCTATTTTGTAGGAAACATGTTTGAAGAGTTCTCACAAGAATATATGGTACTTGGATAGTGGATGTTCAAGACATATGTCTGGATATTACTCATGCTTCCAGAGTCTAATCAAAGTTTATGGAGGTCATTTCACCTTTGGTGATAACTCTAAAGGAAAAATCATCAGCCTGGTCCAAATTGGTAACACTGATACAGTTTTAATTTCTAACATTTTATTTGTTGATGGACTTAAATACAATCTGCTAAGTATTTCTCAGTTATGTGATGATGGCTTTATTTTTGAGTTTAAAAATGATTCTTGTAATGTTTTTAACTCTAAAAATGTTTTAGTATTTTCTACTTTCAGAAATGAAAATGTTTATGTTGTTTATTTGAATTCTTTATCCAAGCAAAATGTTACTTGTTTAAATTCTTTTCATAAAGAATCTTGGCTATAGAACAGAAGATTAGGACAATTCAATATACATTCACTTAGAAAACTGACTAGGAAGAACTTGGGTAGAGACCTACCCAAACTTGAATTCCCAAATGACAAAGTCTGTAATCCCTATCAAAAGGGAAAGCAACATAAAGTTTATTTTAAATCAAATAAATAAGTCTCAACTTCTCAACCTCTCGAGTTGGTTCACATGGACTTTCTTGGACCTTCTAGAGTTTCTAGTTTAAATGGGAAGAACTATGTCTATTTCCTAGTAGATGATTTTTCTAGATATACTTGGGTATACTTCTTGGCTCACAAAAGTGAAGCTTGTTCTTACTTTATTAAATACTCCAATTTTGTAGAAAAACTCAGTGGACTTGTGATTAAAATCCTAAGAAGTGATCATGGTTGTGAGTTTGAAAATCATGAGTTTGAATCTTATTGCTCACATAATGGCTATAGTCACAATTTCTTTGCCCCTAGGACACCTCAACAGAATGGTTTAGTAGAAATAAGGAATATAACCCTTCAAGAAATTGCAAGAACCATGATTAATGAGTATGACCTACCTATTTATTTTTGGGATGAAGTTGTGAATACAGCTTGTAATGTTATCAATAGAGTCTTGATCAGACCAGTTCTCAAGAAAACCCCTTATGAATTATTGAATAATAGAAAGCCTAAAGTTAGTTACTTCAGAGACTTTGGCTGCAAAGTCTTTATTCTTAATACAAAGGATAATCTGGATAAATTTGACTCTAAAAGTGATGAGGGAATCTTTATAGGTTCTTCCATATCTACTAAATCTTATAGATTATTCAACAAAAGAACAAAATGTGTGTAAGAATCTATTCACATACAGTTTTATGAAACTGATCCACATGAACCTAAGCCTTATATTGAAAATCTTGAAGAAGATTTGAGTATTATGGACCTTTATGATAAAACTAAATAACCTGCTGTAAAAACATCAAGATCTGTACATATTCCAGAATCTACTTCTGTTGAACCCAAACCTATAGATGAACCTAAAGTTTCTAGCCCTACCTTTACTAGATCAACTAGGATTCTAAATAATCATCCTTTGGATGTTGTTGTTGGTAATCTTGATAGAGGGACACAGACTAGAGCTTCTCTAAAAAACTAGGTTGAACATCAAGATTTTATTTCACAGTTAGAACCTAAAAATATCAATGATGCAATCAATGATGAATTTTGGGTAATGCCTATGTAAGAAAAACTAAATCAATTTGAAAGAAATAAAGTCTGGGAATTAGTTGACATACCTAAGGACACTTTGACAATAGGCACTAAATGGGTTTTTAGAAATAAAGTTAACGAGTTTGGAAACATAGTTAGAAACAAAGCTAGGCTAGTTGCACAAGGATATAGTCAAGAGGAAGTTATAGACTATAAGGAAAACTTTTCACCTATATCTAGATTATAAGCTATTAGGATTCTACTTGCCTATGCTGCTCATCTGAATTTCAAGTTATATCAAATGGATTTCAAAAGTGATTTTCTAAATGGTTTTATTGTTGAAATGTTTTTGTTGAACAACCACCTGGATTTACTAATCCTCATTTTCCAAATGTAGTCTTTAAACTTTCTAAATCTTTATATGGTTTAAAACAAGCACCAAGAGCTTGGTATGATAGACTTAGTAGTTTTCTTATTTTAAAAAGTTTTACAAAAGGGATTGTTAATCCAACTCTTTTTATTAAAATAATTTCTAAAGATGTTTTAATATTAAAAATCTATGTTGATGATATTATTTTTGGATCTTCTAAATATTCTATATGTACTGATTTTTCAAAAAGTATGAAAAATGAATTTGAAATGAGTTTAATGGGAGAAATCAAATATTTTCTTGGATTTCAAGTTTTCCAAAATGAAAATGGTATTATTTTGAATCAAATTAAATATAAAAAGTATATTTTCAAACATTTTGGTTTGGATAGTATTAAGGAAAGTGATACTCCTATGAGTACAGTCTGTAAATTGGATGCAGATGAAACTGGGAAACCAGTGGATCAAACAAATTACATAGGTATGATTGGAAGCTTAATTTACCTTACTTCTAGTCGACCAGATATTATGTTTAGTGTGTATATTTGTGCAAGATTTCAAGCTAATCCAAAATAATCTCATTTACTTGCTGTTAAAATAATTTTCAAATATCTTAAACATACTGCAATTTTAGGTTTGTTTTATCCAAAAAGACAATATTATGATGTAATCAGTTATTCAGATGCTGACTTTGTTGGTTGCAAGTTAGATAGGAAGATCACATTTGGAACATGTCATCTTTTGGGAAAGTACCTGGTATATTGGTGTAGTAAGAAACAGAACTCTGTTTCATTATCTACTTCTGAAGCAGAATACATTGCTGCTGGTAGTTGTTGTGCACAAATTCTGTGGATGAAACACACTCTTTTGTACTATGGATATGATTTTAAGAATTTTCAATCAACAGTGATAACACTAGTGCAATTAACATATCAAAAAACCATGTGTCTCACTCTAGAACCAAACACATTGATGTAAGGAACCACTTTTTAAGAGACCACTACCAAAAAGGTGATATTACTCTTGAGTTTATAGGTACTAAACATAAATTAGCAGAAATTTTCACCAAGCCCATAAGTTTTGAAAGGTTATACTTGATTAAACAAGAGTCGGGTATGATAGATCTATGAAACCAATCTATCAAACCAATCTGTCAAAACAATCTATCAAACTGATCTATCAAACTAATCTGTCAAACTGATTTGTCAAACTGTCAAACCGATCTGTCAAACTAATCTGTCAAACCAATCTGTCAAACCAATCTGTCAAACCAATCTATCAAACTGATCTGTGAAACCGATCTGTCAAACCGATCTGTCAAACCAATCTGTGAAACCAATCAATGAAACCGATCAGTCAAACCGATCAGTCAAACTGATCTGTCAAATCAATTAGTGCTACTGATTGGGTTGTACTATTTTTAAAATTATTATTGTCTGTTTAAAACGACATTTTTTTACTTAATCGATATTCTATTGTTTTTTAACCCTAAATGATACAAATAATGACCTACGACTATTTAATTCTCTAAATACCGTTGACATTCCATTTCCTATTGAACTCTATCTTCTCTTTTCTGTAACTCGAGCCTTTTTAATCTTTCCAAGCCTCTCAGTTGTCTCAAACCTCAGAATGGACAAGAAAAAAAGACAGATCAAGGAATCTGAAGGATCTTCACCTGTCAAGCGTGCTCGAGGTGAGTCGGGCAGTACGACACAGAGGTCTGTGAACCCAGATCTAGAAAAATGGGAAGTTATAGCTGAAAATGAAATATGATCAGGATGGGTTTTATCTAGAAAGTATGTTCTCTTTAAAGTGTAGGAAATGCAAGGTTAGAATAATTGGTTCTGCGATAATAATCGGGTCTTTTACCTGAAGTTGGTGCATGAGTTCTATTTAAACTTGAATGTAGTATTGGATAGAGTAGAGGCTGCGAGATTTTCTTCTATAGTAAAATGGAAAAAGATTACTTTTTCATCAAAGCAGTGGGCTGAATGTCAAGGAGTACCTCACAATGGAAGAAATGAGGACTATTCTGGTAATATTCCTCCCACAATCGATTACTTTTCTTATGAGCTAGCCCTGGAGTTATTGACTGGGAAGTCTAAATCAAGGAGGATAACTGCTTCTGAGTTGGATGGTGAGAATAGAATCCTGTTTAAATTTATTCAACATTAAATATGTCCTATAAAAGGTTAATTTGCTTCAGTAAAGTATCAGGATGTTTTTATGTTATTCCTCCCATTGAATAGTGAAAAGATCAATCTGTGTAGATATTTTGTTGATCTTATTATTGAGATGATAAAACCTTCAAATAAATCTACTAATTTGTTTTGTTCAAAGAAAATTTCTACCATGTTGAAATTCTTGGGATGTGTGGATGATGGAGATGAGTGTATCTCATCAATTAGCTTCTATTTCAAAAAAGTTATTTTTAAGAGAATTAAAATCAATTGAAACCCATGGAAGAAATCTTGGTTTGCTAATGAAGAAATGTTATATGAGTCCTTCAATCCTACTGATCATCCAAGGAGACCAAAGGGGATAAGAGATCCTAGTTTAAAACCCGGTGAGGAAGTGGTTTATTCAGATGAAGAAGAGGAAGCAGTAGTTCCTAAGGAAACTGCTAAATCCAGTAAGAAGGGAACAGAAGAAGAAGAAGCTAGTGATAATCTGAATGATGAAGAGGAGGCTGAATCATCTCCTGATGAGAGGAGTGATCCCGATACTGTTAGCCCGAAGAAAAGAAGGATGGAATTTGGTTCGGAAAGCCATCCTCTCAAGTTACCAGAGATAGAACCTCTTTTAGACGATGAAGAAGAAGGTGAGACTGATGAATCAACCTCTGAGGAGTATGAATCCATTAGTACAAACAGTTCAATTGAGAGATCAGTTAATAATGATGATGATGAAGGCAATGGTGGTGATGAGGTTGATGCTGATGGTGATAGTGATAGAAGTAGCAGTGATAGTGATAGTGGTGATGCTGATGATACTAATTCTAGACCTATATAAGGTCATAATGTGATTCAAGATGATCCTCAACCCCAAACAACTGAGTAAGAAAATGTCTCTGAGGCTGAGAGGACAGAATAGCCAAAGACTGATGAGGATGAGGAAGTCCCTCCTGAATATTCTGGAAGAGCTCAGTTTGTGAAACCTCTCTATCCTTCATGTAAAGTTGCATGGGAAGAACACCCTGGTCCTGCAGTTCTGGGTTTAGATTACCCAGAGGAAGAGGAAGGAGTCAAAGTGGATCTTACATGAGTAAGTGATTCAGTTAAAGCTCGTTTAATTGCTGAGTATATTAAAAAAGCAGAAGTCCAACTTGATCCTTTAGTGTATCAAGCTAAACCTGGTCCTACAATTGTTAAATATGTTTTTGATAGATTTAAGGTTGAATTGATTCGAGCAGTTAGAGATTCTATGAAGGAGGAGCTGTCAAATGCTTCTACACCGGAACCTGTGACTTTATCTGAAGCTGCTATGGATTATTTGGCTCAAAGAGTGGTAAGCCTTATCAAACCAGACCTGTGCAATTATAGTGAGTCAATTGGCAGGCACATTACCTCTTTGAATCAAAATCTCACGGATTTAGGCAGTAATTTGGTTTCTCTATCAAGATAGTTCAGAACAACCATCTCTGGTATGATGGAAGTGTTAAGAAATCTGATAGAACATCTGAATAAGGCATATTTGAGGAAGTTGAAAGCTTAGATCACTCAAGTTGTTGCTCAGCCTAGTTCTTCAAAGGTGACCAAGATCACTGGTCATGAGATTAACACTTTAAAAGATGTTATTAAAGAAGATATGGCAGCTCTTGGAAAGATTTTGGATTTAAATTCTTTGAAGAAGATGAAAGTACATAGTGATCATATTCATAAAATGGTGCAGTTGTATTCAACCGATGCTACCAAGGCTCAAAAATAGATTAAGGAGAAAGTGGATCATTATTTCTCTAATATTTACACCAAGCATGAGTTGAATCATCATTTTAAAGTATTGGATGACAATTTGAGACTCCCTCCAGTTACTCAAGCTTTTAAGGCTCAAGTTCAGCATTTGAAGGATTTTACTCCTACTTTGGAAAATTTCATGCAGAATAAGGATGATTTTGAAAAGTCTATGAAGTACAGTGGTGAAGTAATTCAGGACTTCATCAATTTGCTCAAACCCTACCTTCATGTTCAAGATAAGGCCATTGTTTTTTCTACTACTGAGACTCTTAATTCATCAGATGTTGCTCCCGATCAGATGTCTGTCTCTCAAGATCTCTCGAGTATTCGGCCAGTCTTTCAACAGACTCCTTCAGGAAGATCTTCTACTCCTCAGTAGGAGACCTTAGAACCCACAATTCATCCCACTGGAGTCATCCTTCCTCCCTTCTCCATCTGTCCAGTTCAACCTTCCACCCAGCCACCTTCTGGACCATCCATTCCTCCAACTGCCAAAGGAAAAGATCCCTTGCACCCCTAGAAATAGTTGTATCTGTCAATTTTTGATAGGGTGTCTATTTCCTGTATGTTTCACTTTTGTATGTGATTTTTGTACTCATTTTCAATCCTTATTTTTCTGAGGAATCTTCTTTCTTATCTTCATTATCTCTTCTTTTTGATAATCCCAAAGGGGGAAAAATCAGGTAGATCATGCATATGAATGGGTGAAGTGATTGTGTATATGATCCCATGCTGGCTATTTACTGCATGCATACATATACACAGAGGGAGAAATTATGACTATATATGTAGAGACCCAAAGCTTGACATACATGGACATTACATTACTTTTGCGGAATACTTAGTACATTACAAAAACACACACACAAGGACCGTAATAGTTTAGTGTCTTTGGAAACTCGGAATGTAATCATCTAATCATGGTGAAAGATCTTCAACATCTCCCATAAAGATCTTCCTTTTTTTTCTTACCTCAAACCTTTCTTTATATCCTGGGGAAAAGAAAACATAAAAGGGTGAGCTCCAATGCTCAGTAAGGGTAAACAAAAGAAATATCAATCACATCATATTCATAAGAACATATCTTTTGGAAATCTTAACCTGCAAAAGAGATCATAATTTCATAACATGGGATAAATCATAGTAGTGAAATGTAATCCCAATAGTAATAACTTAAAACATGAAACTTTGTGGTATACACACATAATCATATAGAATCATTTCTTATTAGTCAAGACTCATTGGCAAGACTATCTTAGTGGACAAAGTCCATTTCTGAACCGAGTCACCCTCGTTTCAGTCCTGTTTCACTGAACCGGTATAACCTACCGTTCCAGCCATGTCTATCTCATGAGATATAAAATCTTTACCCAATGCATTGGAGTGAGATATAGGTCCCACCCATCTCATAATGATACCATTCTTATGTGTGCCACAAAATCATAAATCATACATCATTACATAACCCATGTAATAAAAATGGGAATCTTAAACATCGTGACATCATAAAACAATTCATATAAGATAAAGGAATTCATAAAAATATTTCCATCAAAACATAATCAAATCCATGTAATAATAGGGATAGAAACAGAACCCTATATTGTCTTAGATGGAAAATAATTTTGATAAAACTCTTGAACTCCATTCTTAAGGAAAATATCCATTCTACTTCAAAAACATTAACCCTTTCATAACATGTCATACAATTTTAAACTAAAAGAATTTGATTAAAAATAAACTTGAAAACTTGTAAAGGAAGCTTCTTGGAAATAATGTTTTAAAAATCCATTCATGCTGTATAAGTTAAAAAAACATTCTTCTCGTACTTTTGTCAGAAAAGTCAAAAAAGTACCTCGTATGAAAAATGACAAAAGATTCCTTTAATATCTTTTACTAAAAACTCACCGAAGGGTAAAATAGGATTTAAACAATTTTAGGTGAATGGAAATAATATTACATATTGAGGAAACATGGATGTGGATGATAAAATACACCCCAGTAAATTTCAAAGTATAAACAATCTCGGATAAAAATGAGATTGTGATATTTCCCTTACCTTAGGTCCGTTTTTCTTCGTAAGTGTCTGAACCTACTGTATAATGATTTAAATAATGTTATTGACTTATTCCAGAATCATACTTATTTTTATGATATCATATATGGTCATATTCTTAGCTTCTTAGTAGTAATATTTCATTGCTACTTGTTATTCGGGTGTTTATAACTTTTTGTTCTTATGCGTGTCTTGTCGAATAAATTCTTATTCTTCTCTTTAGGTTATAGATACCTCATTTCCATAATGGTATTAGTGTAATATATATCATATTTATTCATTCAATTCACTTATATAATCATTATGAAATGAAGATCATGTAGAACAAGTCGCATCACATCGTGGAGACGGTATTCCGTACGTACGCACGAGTGATGATATCGTTCCTATGATCGTGGAATTGTATTGGAGTGTATGTATACTATTTAAGAATCGTTATTACTTTATAATAGTCATATATAGTCATTATTTACACCATTATACCCATCCAAGTAAGGTGGTGGTGGAAAATAGATTACACCACGGCGTGGAGACGGTATTCCGTACGTACGCACGCGCGGTGATTTATTTTTCCGTAGGATGGATAGATGGTGAAATAGGGTTGTTTCATACTTATAATAACATATCAGTATATTATTGATACTGATTTTATTACTTCATAATGAAACAACTAAAGAAGAAGAAGTGGAAGAAGAAATAAAGATGAAAGAATCGGTAACGGACATTACCTCTTCTTTGAAGTGCTTCTTTGAGACCTTCTTTTAGGGCACTAAAATTGGTCTTTGAATAAGACCAGGACCAATAGGATGTCTCTAGGGAAGTGGAGAGGATGAATTGTCAGGGGTTGGCCGATCTTGAAGGCTCAAAGTGGTGTGAGCAAGAGGGGGAGGAGGTGCCCTTTTATAAGGGAGGAGAGGGGAACCTTTGGGAAAATGAAACATATTATTTTATTATAAAGTCGTGTTCGGTTTTAAATAGATCCAAATTGATATATTTCAAAGATAAGGTGGGGATGGGTCGAAATCCTCTCATCCAATAGAATTTATACATGTTTAGGTATCAATTGTAACCTTATAATTTAGATTTAACTTTAAGTTAGATAATTTAACTTTTACCGTGTCTTCTTGTTTTCTTACACTATAAGGTTAATAAACTTACTATATCAAGCCAAACGAATCCCAAGTTGTTTATTATTAATATATATAGCCTTATCTAAGTCATTTTTCCGAACCTTAGATTTTTAGGAATAAAATAACAATTACTAATATAATATTTTTTTAAAAAACTATTTTAAGTCAATTTTGACACTATTTAGTAATTGATTTTTGTGAAACTCATAACAGAATGATTAGTTCCAAAAAAGTTAATTAAATAAATACTAACATGTCATATTAACTTATAAAATTATTGTAATTCATAAAAAGTCTCAAATTACATTTATTTCGGTATTTATAACATCAATTATGTCAATATTTCACTAATAAGATAATTACTGCATCATCGTTGTGTCATAAATAAATTAAATTATTTAATGTATAAAAATTACAAATAAAATACCATTATGTAGGAAATAGTTTTAGCTTTCTAATTAATATTTATAGTAGAATTGATCTTATGTATAACCCCATATTAAAAATGATTTACTTATTAAACATTGATTTTAACTATTTAACCCTTCTTTAAATAAATTAATAATAAATGTCCTAATCTAATCCAAGTGGGCCTAAATGGTCATATTTTATTCCTAAGATTGTTTTTGGTCGAATTAAACTTGTTTAATAGAATTATGACATGTGTTAGGGTAATAATAATATCATTTTTACCCTTAATTACCCTATTTTCTTTTAACCGTGGTAAAAAAAAGTCAAAAGTTACTATTCACCAAAAATTATTTTCATCTCATTGAACCTCATTTTAGTCCTTGATATTAACCGTGTTTCTCATATTTTCAAAATTCCACTCACATAAGTGGTAAAATTAAGTTTTATGAAAGATTCAGTTTTTTTAACTACCACTTAATGGGTTCACTATTCATCAAAAAATGAACGTTTCCAGAAAAATACAAAAAATTAGGACTAATCTATATTTGATATTATGAATTAAAAAATGACGTCTATTTTACCAAATTCAAAACATATCAGTTACATTAATTAATTTAAAAATTAATTCCCGTCGTCAAAACAAAGAGCGTGTTTTTGAGAGATAATAACTATCAAAAGATTGACACTTGTTTATGTCTGGTTTAAATGTGAAATTACATCCAATGACCAAAATTGTTTTAAATTGTAAAAATATATTCTAAATATACTTTAAAACCAATCAAATTAATAATTTATCACTATTAATTATTTCTATTAAAAAAGTTGTTTTTTATTAAAATTTAGTAATTTTCACTATTCATCAGAATATGAAATTTATCCGAAAAGTACCAAAATTTCACCCTAAGCTAATTTTAATATTCTGAATCCAAAAATGAAGTCCATTTTGAAAAAAAAAATTACAAAATTTCAAAAAGTTTTTATTACTATTCATAACGGCTAGTTTTAATAATATTTTAATAGCATATCGCTGTTTAGTGAAACTCGGTATTGCGTACTACACACGCTATCGAGGAAGGTCGTGATTGCGTGTAATGCAAGGCAAGTCAAGGATACGTGTTGTGCTAGCTTCTTTTGGTGTAGCGTACAACACAAGACATGAAATTAAAAAGAATATTTTTCATAAAATCTTGGGGTGTTACAATATATCTAAGTGGAAGCAATGCTAAAAGAGGATAATGAATCGTATTATATGATTTATATTATATGGGGAGAATGCCTCATTTATATAAGTTTTGTTTTTTATTCTAACTTTGTCTTATCTTTTGGAATATTTTCTTTTTATATAAGGGAAGCATACTGAATTACATACTATATTCTCTCTTCCTTTATACCATTGATTTGTGATTATCAAAAAGGGGGAGATTGTTGAAATCTCTATGAAATGGTTATTTTAATAATCACATATCCTTGTTTTATTTATTTCAATTTAGTCTTTTGTTCAAATTGTTCAAAATGTGTTTATATATGTTTAAATCATTTCTACATATGTTTATCTATGTTAATTTGTGTTTTGCGGTTGACCTGGAAGTATTCTAGATTGAACAGACACTTTGTGAAAATTCCATGTCTTGACTCACAGTTAGTTATTTTCCAAGTCACTGATGACAACGGTCTCACCAAACGGTTGCACTGATAGGAACAGTTGCACCAATGAAGAGAAAGTCATCGATGACAACGGTCTCACCAAACGGTCGCACCGATAGGAGCAGTCGCACCATTGAAGAGCAAGTCACTGATGACAACGGTCTCACCAAACGGTCGCACCGATGAAGAGCAAGTCACTGATGACAATGGTCTCACCGAACGGTCACACCGATAGTAACGGTCTCACCGATGGCAACAGTCGCACCGATGGCTATCAAAGATTTAAAGAGATACCAATCATGATTCACCAATGCGGATGATCATGAGTCACCGATACTGATGATCATGAGCTACCGATACCGATGATCAAGAGGCACCGATACCGATGATCATGAGCTACCGATACCAATGATCATGAGCTACTGATACCGATGATAATGAGCTACTGATACCGATGATCATGAGCTACCGAAACCGATGAAGATTCAAAATGACTCACCGGTCTCATGACTCACCGATAGTCATGAAAACTGTTTCAATTTCTATAAACTCTCATTTAATTCCAACGGTCATATTTGATGTTTTTAATGCAATTAATGATATTTAATGTTAGTTGTTGGCATGTCAGGGGACCGTACCTCATACCTATGAAAAGGTAATCATTCCCATTGCTGGAGCTCGTGGAATAAAATGGATTATTGAGTTGCAGTAAAAGTGTGTGCATGAAAAGGTATAGAGATAGAATTCTTCCATGCATATACATACATGAAAAGAAGAACACACGAGGAACTCGAAGCAAACATTGCAAGATCTTCAAAGAACTCCCATGTATGCAATTCAGAACTACTGAATAACACACGAAGAACACTAGAAATCAGAGAACATAATCACTTGTGAAGGACATCAAGCTGAACCACGATACTCTGTTTTTCAATAGAAAAACCACAGGACTCAAGAGCATTTTTTCTAAATCTAACGAGTCTAGAGTTTCAATGCTAATCACTAGAGCCTTCTAAACTCTCATATATTTCTCTCTAAGTGATTCATTATTTAATATTTTGAGTAGTCTGTGTTCTTTGTATTATTTACACACACATTGTCTCCTGTGTTGAACTGGATGATACTAAAATCCTCATTCCAAACTCCATACATCGTATAGTATCCCACTGAGGATAGTGGTAGAGGTCAAGTGTGACCTGGACAGCCTGTGTGCTGTTGTCTTTGTTTTCCCATGAAGAACTGTGGTAGAGATCTTAGGACCTGGACAATATTGTACTACTGTTAACCCCAATCCAGGGTGTGGATCAAATTTTATTTAAATTTTTTGAGAGGACTAAGTCTCTGCTTGAGACTGAACCTCTTGGTTATATCCGTTGTTCTTTTTAGGATAAGTTTAAAGTATTATACATATATCTTTTATTCCGCTGCTATTACTTTTAAATACAAAAATATTTTAAAGTTACTTTGATAGTTAAATTAGAAAGTGTTTATACTTGTTTTGAACCAGTAGGTTAGATTCAAAAGCTAATTTAATCCTGTGATTAAGTTGACTGAGATCTAATCAATCTTCAAGAAGCTAATTGAACATTTGAAATTTGTATAAATTCACTACAGTTTAACTTTATTTTTAAATTGGGGGATTTTAAGAGAAATCTTTTTAACAGAAATTTTAATTGGAACTCAATTCACCCCCCTCTTGAGTATCCACTCCGACCAACAGAATCCTTTGTAGCTTTCCTCGGTCTAACTATTTATCACTGGTAGAGAGATAGTGTTCCCATCACTTCACTCCTTTTCCATAATCCATGTTTTAAGTGATTTATATACCGACACTTCCTTATTCTAGTGAATCAACTCTTGATGATATTTTGGTGGATCTAACCACCATGATAAGCAATCATCATAAGTTCAAATGATTCTGACCACCTCACTATCACCCACCGAAGCCTTCAATAATTGAACTGATAAACCTAAAGGGTCCTCTAAATTTTCTCCTCTTAGTGAAATTACTCCAGAAATTGAAATATTCTTCACAAACCTAACATAAGGTGCAAGTCATGTACACCCAATGACTCACTTTGGACATGTACCTCTACCCGTCTCATCATGTACTTCCCAAATACAAGGCATTCCCCAAGGGACACATGGAATATAAGTCACATAAGATACTAAATCATGTACCCTACTCAAGTTGTGTTGAATCGCCTCAGACCCAAACTCTTAATTATCAAGAAAAAATCAATTTTATTTATACTTGGATTCAATAAAAAGTGAGATGACCCAAGCTAAACTTACATATATTTAAATGATTTAAACATCACGTTACACAATAATTACATAATCCCAAAACACAAATTTTTAGTGTCTTTATAGATTAACTATATAAAAATATTATTTTGAACATTTATCCATAATCATACCATAATAGATCCCATCCTATACATATCCTATTCATAACCTAGAGAATATAAACATAATAAAGGGGTGATCTTAAAAGCTAAGTGAAGGAAAAAACATATCCAAATGTCATCAAGTGTTGGATATTAAGTGTGTGAGTAAAAAAGAGCATGGGAGAAATATCTGATTAAAAGAACATAGAACAATAATAGATTTCCATTAAAAATAATAGAAATACATGTAATCTCAAATGATCAAACATATATCATGGAATAAGAATTTAGTACCATGAGATAATAATCATGAGGCATAGATCATAACTAACATGCCTATTATATGGTGGTGTAAAATCTATAATTAATTTTCCTAGTGAAACACAGTGGAAGAATAGTGTCGTATCACTTGAGGATATTTTTAGTTTATCACACACTATTCGTAATTTCCTTTTTATATTTTTTAGTTATTTATGATTTTATAAAAACTATAAAAAATTGGGAAGGATAAGAAATGAAAATATAAAACATAAATTTCAATACAGATGTAGATAGAATGAATTCAGTTATCAAAGAAAGTACTTGGGCCTAGGTTTGGTTACATAGGTATATTTGATATTAAATATTGTTGTTTAAATTTAATTTTACAATCCATCCAATTATACAATAATTTTTATCCTCTACTTTGTGTGTCAAATTTAGCATGCCTAAGAGATATCTTTTCCACACCAAATATATCATCCTCCAATAGCCAATTAAGATAAAAATCTTGATCAAGAATGTAATTCCTTATAATACCAAGATCCATTGTATGTTTTTTAATCCCTAGAGCACCCTAAACTTCATCATATGAATATTTTGACCAATTGAAAGGATGGAATGATGATTTGGTAGAGACTAGAAATGATTTTGAGAGTCATGACATGGTGGAAGATCGCTTCACTAAAAACTTCTCTATCATTCACCAAAACAAAATTAAAACATTAATAATTAAAAAGAATTCAAGAACATAGTGAAAACCTCCCCCAAGTCAATGCCTTGAATTAGTCACTCGCCATCATGAGTGTAAGAGATCATAGTGGAAGAAAGAGAGAGGGAGAGAGAGAGAGAGGTAAAGAGAGATGGAAATAGGATAACACTTAATATTAAAATATTAAAATCGATTACATAGAAAATAAAATCTAAATATATAAAAAAACTGTAATAGAAGATTAATTCCAATTTCATTCCCTTTTTGACTGATTCTTCATTCATTCCCCCATGTCTTTATATTTATATTCCAAAAATGCACTCCCCAAGCATCATAAATTCAAAAACTTTTCCCAGTAAATGGGTCCAAGTAAACATATGGTATTATGGGTCCATCTTTGTGTTGTCCATACATTAATTTATAGTAAATTAGATGTTGAATTTCTCATAAGATGCTTTCATGGTGTGATTTCACATCTTGAATCTTTTCTTGAAATGTAATGGTGTGAAAAGGGAATGTCACACTATGAAACATGGTCTTTCATGGTGTCATTTTTCATTGGTTATTTATCCCTTCATGGATTTTTTATGATTTTCACATCATGAATAGGTGTTTCATGACATGAATTGGTTTTTTTTATAGTGTTCCTAGCCCTGTTTCCACATGAATCTTTAATTTTTGAGCCTCAGAATTGGGCCTTGACTTATTGTACATTGTTGGAAATCATTTATATCATAAATCCATAATTGTTCTAATCATTTTTTGATCATTAATTGTTTCCTTGAATAAATTAATATAACAATAAACTATCATCCAGAATAATCAATTAAATTGAAAAAACTATTTTTTTATATTAAATAATGTATGCCTGAAGTGGTTCTATCATTTCCCCCACACTTAGAAATTGTTTGTCCTTAGGCATGTAATATCAAAAAATCATAAAGGAATTTAATTATACCAATATATAATTTCAAGATAAATAAAAATAAATTATTTTCAATAGAAAATAAACTTTTAAGTGTCACATAAAATAATCCATCCAACTCCCCACTCTTCAAAGAAAAAAATTCAATCAATAATTATACTTTTTCTCCTTTGAAATAACAATACTCTTCCTTCCTTTCACTTATATTTATTAATTCATCATTAATATGAAAATCACTAAAAATATTCCTCAAATTGAATTAATTTCACTCATCACTCAATGTAATAAATGTAACTGGAGTTGTGATCATACCTCAAGTACTTATCACTTACTATAGACTTTCATGGAACCTATAATCTCCACTATATAAAGATAAAGATCAAAATTAATCATAATGACTTTTTATCAATGTTAAAATGTCTATGAGACTTATGGTGGGTGGGAAAGTGAGTAGAATAAGGCTCAAAATGGTGGTTTGAATCTAAATAATAATATATGGTATCAAAAAATAAGTTTAATAAAATACTTTTGTAATGATGAATATGTCATCTCCCTACTCCCTAAAATCAAATTGGTCACATGATACAAATAAGCATAGTGAATGAATCACCCGAACTTGCCTTTTTTTCCTTTTCTTATTTTTTAAATTTTACTTAATAAGAATCTCACATATTCCACCTAACCCCATATGATCCAAATATCATTGATATGAAAAATGGTGGTTTTTAATCCACTGAAGTCACAAACCATTTTTTTATTTTTTATTTTTATTTATTTTTTATTGTAATAGAGTTAAATAAAAAAGTACAATAAATGATAACATTTCCTCTCCCAAAATCACAAGAAACCCCCTAGAAAATTCACCTCAAGGAAGTAAATCCTCATCCACCATGGACAACCTCTCCCATAAACTTAGACTTTTAAATATCATGAAACACATTGAGAGTAGGGTAATAAAGAATATAATATGCTTGAAATGTGTCTCTTTTACTAACAAGGTAATTCATGGATTCTATGAGTAAAATTAGGATTAAATGTTAAGGTGGGTCCAAGGATAAAGGGATAAATAATAAAATGACTCAATCATATTAAAAATTATTCTGTTCAATAATATATTTGATTATATTATAAGAAAGTTGTAAAAGTAAACATGTCTGATACTGTCAATAAATATTTTATATAAATAATGGGAAATAATAATTTAGAAATATTCTCTAGAATTAGAACATATTATTGGAAAAAATGCTCATGTAAATTCACAAAATTAATAAACCAATCCACATAAGTTTTAGAAATCTAAATAATTCCAAATCTAAGAAGAATCTCGTCTATAAAAATCACCTCTTTTCCTAAAATCGTGATTTATAAAATTCATCCCATTTTTCTTAACTTCACTTATTTATTTTCCATTTCACTCACCTAATAATATCAATATTGAAATTTGAAAAATATAATAATGATTATCCTAAGAAATTTTATATCTCTTAGTTTGACACTAGAGTACAGGAGTTCAAATTGGGGCATGCTAGTCACAACCCGACCCAACGGGGCTCGAGCCAGGACTCCCTGAGCCCAAATCCAATATTCCAGGGGATGGAGACTAGAACCAAGTAGGCGATCACAGACATGGAAGTCCCTATCCTATTATACTTGTACACACGCACTCTCATACACCTCTATGCAATAGTACATATATATATATAAATTGAAAAAAATGAATACATGAATCTATCCCAACCAGAGTACGAAAAAAGTAAAAAATGGTAAAATACAGGCCCTCCAAAATAAAAACTACCTAAGTTTACAACCTTCTCAGATAGGGGGGATTGATTTCAAAATCCCGATGGTAAGTTCCTTGTCCAAGCTCTGGTATACACCCTGGTCGGTCTAGCTCACTAAGCTCTGCCAACTCCGAGTCCTCCTGGGACTCTGTCAAAAGGACTATGGTCTTTACAAGACATAAGAAGTGTGAGAAAATATTGGGTAGGGGTGAGTATAAAGATACTCAATAGGAACCAAAAACAACCCAAAATAAAATTGATCAACTGAAAGGAAATAGTCTGCTCGACCCAGCTAGAGGGAACCTAAACCAGAGAGAAACTACATCTCGAGACCATCCTCGGTGAAACATGCCTAGTTCACTCATACCACCTGGTGTGTCATCCAAGACATGAAAACACCACAAGGAATCATAGAAAAACACCCAGATATACTCATCTTATGAACCAATCCCCATGAGGTTCCACCTCATCATGTGTGATAGTTTCTACTCAAGCCTCTATCGACAACACAGAACTAAGAGTACTCACTCCACGAGCTTAGCCATCCCTGATGGCACCCATCCAAAAGATACACTCCATCAAGAACCTAAGAGGAGAGTCCAACTCCTCAGCACTTCCCCACATTCGAGGGAGTAATAGCTCTAGAACCAACCTGTGAAACCTCTATCACTTCTGTATGGAGGGGTTCACACCTCTATCTGTCGAGGTAGCACTAACTCCTAACCAGAAATCATACATAACAAGTGGAGAGTCCCACTCCCCACTAATACTTGAATATAGGGAGAACAAATCCATAGGTGTGGACCCACACCCTATTATAATAGGGGAGTACCCCCCCCCTGAGAAACATGGGCCCACACCCTATTTGGGGAGGGGAGCACCACTCTACGAAATGTGGGATTTCACCCTATCCCAGTAGGGGAACACCACTCTAAGAAATGTGGTCCCACACCCTAACCTAGAAGGGGAGAACCAATCTAAGGCTAGAGGACCCGCACACTAACACGATAGAGAAGTACCTAATCTACCATCCAATGAGAAAAGAGAGCCCATGCCCTAACAATATAAGGGAGCAGTCCAACTCTGTGAAAGTCACGGGGAACCATCAACCTAGTCCATCAGGGGAGTAACAACCCCAGAGGAAAATATCCAAAGGTAATGAACCCACTCCCACAATTTGAAGATTCCAATCTCTACCTAAGTAGAGAGGTAAAAGAAACCCACACCCTGATGTCATAGGGAAGTACCTGACCCAACGTCTCTCTTGTAAAACTGCATTGATCTCCAACATCAGTCTTGCACCACTACACAAGCATATTGCTCGTAAAGTTCCACCTTGTATCTCGCAAGCCAAAATAGAGTCCATCATATCCTTCTACATTGAAAAATTCCTAGGATAGGCTACCCTTAAGACTAAATCAGATTCCCATAGGAGGGGATATTGGAGGCGGAAGACCTCAAGGAGATCGTCAAGGAAAACCTCCTTCTAAACCAAATTACCTAAAACACATTTTAAATGACCTCTATAATTCAAAAGGATCCCACCATTTTGATCTACTTGGAAAAAATCTTAGAATGGACTACTCATGTGCCCAAATCTGACTTCTAGGTCACCAAATACCCAAAACTTCTAATCTTGAAAAAGTACATGGTGTGTACTTTAGAGTACATTGTGTGTACTCTAATATCTCCACATGGCCATGTACTTCTACATAGACATAACAATGTAGTGTCTTCCTGTGTAAGACTACATGTAATTTACTTTAATTTACATAGTGTTTACAATTCAAAAACCATATTTTCGTATTATTTTTCACACGGACACATGGCCATGTGCTACAACACGACATGTAATCTGAGTACACGGTGTGTGCCTATGAATAGTCCCTATTCAAAGAATGATAAGAACATGTTTCCTATGTGACTAGTTTATATGCAATGTTGATGGGAAAATATGATAGTATATCCCTACAAATAGCATGGATCACCCCTGTTCACCCCAAAACGTACAGATCGACCCTCAAGGTGTCCCTAAGAAGCCTTTAAGGGGTCTACAACCTTAAAACGATTCATAAACAAGAGTATCGAGACTTAAAACTCAATACTCAAACCTTAGGGGAAAAATATGAAGATTCAAGGTCAAATAAGAACTCAAGAGATGTTGTTTCACAATTCGAGAGTGTCCCCTATCAAGATCGGAGACCAACAATTCTTCATTTTATCGATTCGACCTTTGGTTCATTCGTTGGTTGATGTGGGAGAGTGGGTTCAGCTCATCCTTCATATGAACAAGGGAGTGTATAGGAGAGAGGGGTTTAATTTTTATTAAATCCCCAACCCTCCATCTAATTTCTCAGCCCCCAACTCACCTCTGACACAACATATGGCACCGACAAAGTTTACGTCACACCAAGGGTAATCAAAATATTTCAAAACTCAACCAAGGTCTTAGAAATTTGATCTGAGTATCCAAATAGTATTTATCCCAAATTTCATAATAAACCATACTTGATTGATATAATATATTTAATACATTTAAAATCACCACCCTGGGGACCCTGGGCCCTGGTTCCTTGTGCTGACTCAGTTCTCGGCTCCGGAAATATTCTTAGTAATATTACAAAGTATGATAGGGAAAAACCTGAGTCACTACATCTTCCCCACCTTAAGTCTTTTCATCCCTGAAAATAAAAAGGCTAGGTTCATAGGAAGAATATGATCTCTCAACTGGGACTCCCACGCGAAGGATCTCATCAGGATCACTACAAAAACCATCTAGGGTTCCCGCACTACTTACAAGCTTCCACTCCTGGGGAACCACAAGGTCTATAACACCCAAATATAGCTCATCCAAGTTGACATAGTGTGTAAAGGCAGGAACATGTCTCATCATCTAGGACTGGGTGGAAAACACCAAGAACCACTATTCCTCTACAGTTATAGGGTATTGTAAAAAACACCCCTCACTAACCTAATTCAGAGCCCAATGAAAGATAACTATGAACATACAAGTCAAAGTAAATCATCCACCGTACCTCTATGTTATCCACTTTGGGCGGCACTGACTCGCCCACATAGTTTTACATCACATCTCAATAATACATTTTAGTGGGGATAGTTTTCCTCTTTCTTGTGAGTCTGAATCCATGTTGAACTGAACTACACCCACCTCAAATACTTCACACACAATTCAACACTGAAAAAATGGGGGCACCAAAAAATGAATAGGGCTACCCAATAACACACACTAGGTCCTACCAGGCCCTTCACGCAAAAACCTTGAACATTCTACCCCGCCCCAAACACACAAGTTAGAGGGACTCATCCACCACACCTCAAAACTACCAGCTTTGGGTGGCATTGAATCTCCCTCATAGTTTTAGATCATGTCACAAAAACACATCTTAGAGGGGGAAAAATCCCTCTTCCTAGTGTATTTGAAGCTATGTTGATCAACACCAACACAGGGTCTTACTAAATCCCTGAAAAAACCTCAAGTAAGAAGTGGAAAGAAAAGATTACCTCCTAAAAGTGTCTACCAATACTACTATAGAAAGTAGAAAGGATATAGAGTGTACTTCTATCCATCCGTAGAGCCTCTGGGTCAAATGCCTCTAAGACCTGTAGTTGTCCTCACCCATGTACTCCAGCACCCTGAGCCTGGTGTAGACCACCTGGGGGTGGTGGTGATGGAAACTCATATTGTCAGCCACCTCCCATTTCTACACCTGCTCCTCCGCCATGTATGTTTCCCTACGGACCTTTGTGATCAAAAAAATACCTCTGACACTGCGGTCCATTGACCATCTCCCTCTCAGCATCACAGTGGGTCAAACAATCTCTAGAAAGATTCCCCCGGTCATCGCAAGTGTAGCAGCACCTCTCCTACTACTGACTAGATCCCTGGCGTAGCTCCTACATGTCATACCCACATGCCTGAGTTTGGGTATGGGTATGCATAATGTTCTTTGATCTGGATATTTGTTTCCTCTTAGCTATGGATGACATCTCAACCTCAAAACCCCCACTACAAGGAACATTCTCCCATCCCTCATCCAAGAATCTCTCCACCACTAGATCCCTCTCCAGTACCCCCATATAAGTGGGAAGGAACAAGGATACCACTCCTGCATGAACATCTCTGTGGATCACTGCTCAAATGTCTAGACCCAGAAGAACCGTCCCAAACCATTTCCTGGAAGTAATGTGATAGGTCGGTGTACCACACTGAGTACTCTACCAAGGTCATGCTACCCTACTGAAGTTGTATAATATATTGGATACGCACCAACCTCAGTGTGGGCGAATAGAAATTCTCCTCGAAGAGCCGCTCAAACTCAACCCAAGAGAGCATCTCCTCATCGTGGGTCTATATCACAAGACTCCACCAATTCCTGACCAAACCCTAAAAAATGATTTTTTTTTCTAAGACCACTATCTATTTCAGAGGTTTCCTCACATGGTGGAAGACACGTGTGACTACCGCAAGCTAGTCATCAGATGCCTAGGGGTCTGGGTCACCACGGAATCTCATATTTCACTACCTCTAGAACTTGTGTGGTGCACTTAGAATGTGTGCATCATCATCCTGCACTGCCGGAACAACTTGCTGCACTATGGGTGGTGGAACAATAGGCAAGCCATCTATAGGTCTATCCTCAAAACTAGTTCCCTACACTGAAGATTCATCTCACGGTAGATCATCACCACAACTCTACCATGGAACCCTGTCTGGATATCATCATGGTGGAATCCTGAAATAAAAATAAATACACACCATGAAAAAAGTGTATATCTGGGGATCTGACTCACAAAGGATAAGAAAAAACTAGAAACCCATACCTATATGATGCATGTGGTCTGCACAATATACAAGAAGTGTCGGAAAATAACATTAAGGGGTGAGTATAAAGATACTCAGTATTCTCCCCAAAAATCCCAAAAGAAAAGTGAGCAAATGAAAGGCAACAGTTTGCTTGACCCAGCCAGAGGGAACCTAAACGAGAGAGAAACTCCATCTCAATATAATCCTCGGTGAAACTCAACTAGTCTGATCATACCACCTAGTGTTTCATCCAAGACATGATAACACTACAATTACTCATAGAAAAAAACCTAGATATACTCATCTCAGACACAAATCCTCATGAGGTTCCACCTCATCACTAGTGACATGTTCTACTTGAGGCTCTATCGATAACACGAAACCTGGAGTACTCGCTTCATGACCTCAACCATCCTTTATGGAACCCATTAGAGAGATAAAATTCATTGGGAACCCAAGAGGAGAATCCCTCTCCTCTCCAATGACTCAAAGTTAAGGGAGTAATATCTCTATATTCAACCCACAAAACCTTTATCACTTCTGTATGGAGGGGCCTGCACATTTGTCCATCGAGGGGGAACTAACTCCTAACTAGTATTCACACATAACAAGTGGAGAGGCCTGATCCCCACTGATACTTGAATATGGGGGATAACTACTTCATATGTGTGAACCCACACCCTGGTATGATAGTGGATAACCAACCTATGAAATGTGGGCCCACAGCCTATCCGAAGAGAGGAGCACCGCTCTGAGAAATGTGAGCCCTCAGCCTAACCCAGTAGGGGAGCGACACTCTGAGAAATGTGGGCCCATATCGCAACCTAATTGGGTAGAACCACTCTAAGGCTAGAGGACCTGCACCCAAACACAGTGGGGGAGTACCTACTCTACCATCCAATGATAAAGGAGAGCTCGCACCCTGACAGGGCAAGGGAGAAGTCCAACTCTACGAACATCATGGGGAACCCATACCCTAGTCCATCAGGGGAGTAATAACCATGGATGAAACTACCCAAAGGTAATGATATCATTCCCATGATCTGGGTATTCCCATCTCTACCTAATTATTGATTTAAGGGAAACTTGTTCCCTAATGCCACAGGCGAGTACCTGACCCAACATCTCTCTTGTAAAACCCCACTGATCACCAACATCGATCGACCACTGCTACATAATATTATTACTCATAAAGTTCCACCTCATATCTCACAGTCCAAAATAGAGGCCACTATCACGTTTTACATGTAAAGACACCCAGGATAGGATACCCTCAATCTTGAATCTGAGTTCTAGAGGAGGAGATACGGAAGGCGGAAGACCTCAAGGATATCCTTAAGTAAAACCTCTTTCGGAATCAAATTGCATAAAACACATTTTAAATGATCTATATAGGTCAAAATGATCCCACCATTGTGATCTACTAGGAAAAATACTCATAATGGACTACTTCCATGCCCAAATATGACTTATAGGGCACAAAATACCCAAAATCTCTCAGGTGGAAAAAGTACATGGCATGTACTTTAGAGTACATAGCATGTACTCTAATCTCTCCACTTCACCATAAACTTTTACACGGACATAGAAACAGGGGGTCTTCTTGTGTAAAACAAAATGATGTATACTTTAAATTACATGGAGTGTACTATTCAAAAACCATATTTCTATGTTCTTTTTCACACGAACACGTGGCCATGTGTTACTACACGACATGTACTCTGAGTGCACAACATGTTCCTCTGAATAGTCCTTGTTCCCCAAACAGGAAGAACACATGGAATTTGTTACTAGTTTACATGACATTTTTAAGGGAAAATCCAATGGTATTTCCCTTCAAATAGTCCAGATCACCACCATTCACCCTATAACGTACATATCGACCCTCAAGGGGTCCCTAGCACGCTTTTAAGGGCTATAAAACCTTAAAACGATGCATAAACAAGTGGATCAGGACTAAAAACTCAAACCACCTACCTCAGAGAGAAACGTTGAAGCTTCAAGGTTGAATCACCACTCCAAAGCTATTGTTGCATGATCTAGGAGAATCCACTGTCAAGATACGAAACCAACAGCGCTTCGTTTGCTTGATCATGCCTTTAGGTCATTCGTCTTTTGAATAGGGGGAGAGGGGATAAAGATCCTCCTTCATGTGCACAAGGGAGAGGAGATGGGAGATGGATTTAATTTTTATTAAATCACCAACCCTCCATCTAATGTCCCATCCCCCGACTCGCCTCCAACCTGACATATGGTGCTGAAAAATTTTATGTTGTTCCTAGGGTAATCATGAAATTTTGGAATCAACCACATTCTCGAAATTATGATCTAAGACTCTAAACAATATTTATCCCATGTTTCACAATAAATCATGATTGGGTGATAAAATATATTGAATATATTTAAAATCACCACCCTGGGGACCCCGGGCCCTGGTTCCTCATGCCGAATTAGCGCCCAACTCTAGAAATAGTTTAGGAAAATTCCAAAGCCTGATATGGAAAAACCTAAGTCATTATAACATAGTTTATTTTAAATCTCAAAAACATATTCTGAAAATAAAAATATAGGGAGTTAAAATATAATGGATGCATAAGAGAAATACCATTAAAATAAAGCTTTAATCCTCCACCTTTTTCCACTTGAGAGGATATTTGTGGCAACATAATGGGTATATAAAAGAAATTTTCTCATAAAAGTGTAAGAACCATGTTATTGAAACTCAAACAATAAAGATAGGGGTAGGAATACATCCTAATATATTCCTAAAAAAATTCCTAAGAAAGAAATTGAAAAATAATTCCTAGAAATAAAATAAAATAAAATAAATATAAATCTTGGATTGATCCCCCAAGTGGGACCTGGGTTTTTACTACCTCTGTGTGGGAAGTGGTATCTATTTTCTAAAGTCTGATGTTGGATAAATTTTATCTAATTTGAACCACCAATTCTGGTACCTTCCAGCTTACACCTACAACTTCTTGTCGTTAAGGACTCCATGGATATATTACACCAAATACATCCCCTTTGAAATGATATACAACTTTTATAGTGGGGGAATGATAAAGAGTGGGTACTCCCCCATTTTGTTTTCCACTTGCACATCTTATTCTTTATTTTGCAGTGGTTTCTCAAGGTGTGCAACATAAAAATAGTAGTCAAAGAAAAAAAACATATTTTAATTTTATTCGAACAAAATTAAAACATGAATAGTCAATATAAAACACTTCCCCTTAAATATAGGTATTTTGTGTCTCGGTTTCCTTGAAAAATCCACTTTGATCACCTCTTGTACTCCCTCCAATAAATGTTTATCAAGTTCAAGGTGCTTTATAAGTTCCTCATCAGAAACTTACTATTCGTCATCTTCCTCCAAGTAAAAAAGAAGGGTTTTCCTAATTTGAAAATTTAAAACAATAATATATGATACTCAATTTTATTTCAAAAAAAATATATGAGAATTTGTTTAGGAAAAAATGATCTCCCTATTTTGGTTCGAATTAAATTACTTCTTCAATGGAAATTAATTTTTAGAGTTTAATTTCACTGGATAGAGGTAAGCAGTCAGGAACCTCTATATTATCCTGTAATTACACCACAAGGGTGGTTACTTATTTTATTGAGGCCATATAAAAGTACAGTAGTTATAGTTATTTATTTTTAAGTATGGTGATATCATATTCCATTTAAAAATTTGAAAACTTACTCCAGAATTCATTTGAATCATGTTAATATCACATATATACATCAAAATGTGAGTCTTCATCATCACTCTCCTCTAGCTCTACATGATATGTTTTGATCTGAATCTTGAAATGGTTGGGATGAGGATAGTCTTCAATTAAGGCCTCAACCTATCAAATTTATTCAAAAAATAAAAAAAAAATAGGAGGGACAAAGGGGGTTCTTTTATACCTCACCTAATGGTACTTTCTTCTTAGCCTTCAGTCATTGGCAATCAACTTTTAACCAAATAAGAAAGTCCTTCTATTCTTGTAACAAGAGGTTTGTCTCTTGTCCATTCAATGTATGCTCTGTCAAAATATTGAGATAATCAATCCTTTGGAAGAGGTCTTTCTCAGCATTGTCAACCACCTTTCCTTACACCTGTGCATAATAAATCCAGGTAGAATAATGGGAGTTCAAATACATCATACAAAAATATATTTTTTAGAGATTTTATTTTATAAAATAGTGAAAACTATTTACAAAATTTGAAATAATGAGTGAATGATTAACATATTGGATCCTTAACTACTATAGTGAGTATTGAAACACATACATATGGTGGTGAAAATCTAAAATTAATTTTCCTAGTAAATCATAGTGGATAACCAAGGTTGTCTCAGTTGAGGACCTTTGCAGTCAATCATAAACTATTCATAATTAACTTTTTATATTTTTTGGGTTTTTATGATTTTATAAAAACTATGATAAATGTGAAAGGATGTGAAATTAAAATATAAAACTAAAATTAATATGTAGTTTAAAATAGGATGATAGTGGTTAGAAAATAAAGGTATTGTTCCTATAGTTGATTACATAAGTTCCTTCATTATTCATTATTATTGTCTAAATTCAATTTAACAATTCATCCCATTATACATGAATTATTATCCTCTAATTTGAGTGTGAAATTAAGCATGCCTAGTAGATATATTTAGTACACCAAATATTACCTCCTCAAATTTCCAAGTAAGATAAACACCTGAATTAAAAATGTAATTCCTACCAATAATTGGATCTATCATATGTTATTTCATCCCTTGAGCACCCTCAAATACAGCTTATAAATGTTTTACCTAATAAAAGGGAGGGAGTGATGATTTGGTAGAGAATATAGATGAGTTTGATATTCATGTCATGATGTATTATCACCACACCCATAAGCTTCTATATCATTCACCAAAAATAAAATTAAAACATTAATAATTAAAGTGAATAATTTAGGTAAACTACAAATACCTCCCCCAGGGATAATCCTCTAGCCAGTCACTTTCCATTACGAGTGTAATTTGTTATGAAGGAAGAAATAAAAGAGAAAGATAAAGAACAGTGGAAATTTAATATCACTTAAAATTAAAATATGAAAATGGGTTACATGGAAAAGAAAGTCTAAATCTGCAGTAAAACCTAATATAGTATCATACTCCTAGTTTCACTCCCTTTACAACTAATTCTCCATTAAATCCCCCCATAACACTGCATTTATATCCCTAAACCCCCCCACCCCCCAACTCAAACATCATAAATTCATTAAATTCTCCCAATAAATTGGTCTATGTCAACCCTAAATTCATGGGTCCATTAGTTTGTGGCCTAGAAATAAATTTTCAATAAATTGAATGCATAATTTCCCATCATAGGATTTCATAGTCTGATTTAATGTCTTGAAAATTTTAATGGAATGTCATTTCATGAAAAGGGAGTGTTACACCATGAAAAATGGTTCCTGAATCCCAAAATTAATTTTTCCTCTTTTCTTTATCCTGTCATAGATTTCTGATGATTTTCACATCATGAATAGGTGTTTCACAATGTGAATTATTGTTCTCCAATGTTATTTCTCTATTTATGCATGAGTCTTCAATTATGAACCTCATACTTGGGTCTTGACTTATTGTACATCATGGGACATTATTAGAATCATGAATATATTATTGTTTCTATTGTTTAGAATAATTCATTATATCCTATCATAAATGAAAAAATAATAAAATTTTAACTATAATAATCAATAAAATTATAAAAACAATGTGTTTTATATTAAAATAAGTTTGTAAAAAATGGTTATGTCAACAACAAAGTAATGTAGCATAAAAATGTGATAAATATAGTCACATGAAATAATAACATAGTGAATCAAGAATTAATCCCTGATTCAAATAAAATAGATTTTTTATGATCATAACCTATGTATCCTTTGGGTCTTAGGCTAACAACCCATGTACCATCTTAGGCTTGGGATAACAAACTGTGTACCCTCTTGGGAATGGGATTACAACTAGTGTTCCCTCTTGGTCTTGGTATAGACCCCCATTTACCCTTTATGCTCATGATATATTAAACATTAATCAATGAATTAGAGGGATATATAATTCTAGGACCACCTATCACGTAATGAAAACCATACATAATTATGTCATAAGATCGTAAAAACATTCAGAATTACATCATATCCTAACTATCCCATGTGAAATAAAAGGTTTTCATGAAAACATCCTTAAAACATTATCATCATAATACATATAGATAAAGGTGGTAGACTGTATTATAAGAACATATCCCAATTGTGACATAATTAATGTCAAAGTATATTGAAAAATATGAAAAAAAAACTTTTTAATAAGAATGATTTGAATGGTTACACATAAGAAGGGATAAAGAATTTGATCATTTGATATTGTGAGTGTGATCCCCAAAAATAAAACTGGTATAAGATAATTTAGAGGGTAGTTCATGAAACATAAATTCCAAGGAAATAAATCCTTTTAAGATAAATATAAAATTTAAGAAAAAATGTAAATCCCTGAACCCGCACTTCTAGATTCAGTACTAAAACATGTGGTGTATTTTTTTTGTATAATAGATAACTGAAAAATAAACAATGCATTATAAAAATGGGGAACTTTTCTATTATGGGTCCTAGATAATTAGACAACAACTTACATATATTGAACCATAGTTTACAAAAAATAATAACTAATATAAATAACTGGATTCATCTGCCTCAACACCTTAACTGTACTTTGAAAATATGAGGATTCTTATGGAAAACATTTTTAAAACTTGGTATGAGAAAAATAGATCATTAGGGGATATAAAAATAATTAAAGGAATGTTTAGCCCATAAATAATTTTAAACATATGAAATCATTTTCCCAAGACATACTTCTTACCCATAAATTATAATATACTTACTTTGTGAAAAGATAGAGAAAATAAATAAAAAATGTAAGTAACATGGGAAATTAATTACATAAAATTGTAACCATCATGGATACAATGTAATTTTTAACCCTCATTGCTACCTTATAATGTAACACTCATGGATACCTTACAAAGTAACCCTTACGACTACCTTATGGGGTAACCAACACAGTTACACAAGGAGTAACCATACGGTCAAAATCCAACATAATCATACCCAATGAATTGGAGGGAGATATAGGTCCCAGATTTAATCATAAATAATTCACAATAACCATAAAATAATAATATAACAAGAATAATTTTATAAAATATTTCACTTTTAATTTTGTAAAACTAGAAGTTTAAAATAGGATCTTATAAGAAAAGTCACTTACAAATAACATATAATTGATAAGATAATCAATAGAAAAATAGGAATATGTGTATAAACTGTAAATAAATATAATAAAACATAATATAAACAAAAATTCATCACACAAATTATCTTAAAACCACACAATTAATGAAGTATAAGGTTAACCCAAAGAATGGAAATTGGGTTAAAAATTCTCTTACCTCGGGTTTTCCTTACTTAAATCTTGTTTAAACCTCCTGTATAATGGTTAAAAGAGTGGTATTAATATCTTAAATAAACATATTCATGTTTTTAACACCTTATATGATCATTTTATAACATCATTTCACCCATTAATTATTATTATTTTGTTTCTTCCATTGTTTTGGGTGCGTTCTTTACATGATTTCCATGGACGGTGTGTATTTGATTTTCTTGTCGTATGGAAATAAATTTACAAAAGTGGAATGAAATGGTTTTAATATGTTTCCAGAATATATAAGGATACCATAAATCATTTTTTATCAAATATTATGATTTATAATTATATGAAACATTAATGATGTTTGTTTAGATCATTTTTTGCGGTTCATCGATAATCATGAACTTGTTTCATTATATAACTTAATTTCATGCTTAAAAGTTCATTATAGAACATAAAATAGGTTACAAAATAAAATTTACATTTTTTTTAGACCATTAAAATGGTTTTATGGTCATATTTTAAGGATGTAATGGATATTTCAAACACATTGTCTACGATTTTGGTAAATCGACACATCGTGGACGGTGTTTTAATTTTTAGAACAAGATGGAGAAGAGCAGAAGGAAGATGATGAATCATTTACATTAACTTGATAACATACAGAATATATAATATTATGGAGATTTCATGCCTCCTGGATAAGTGGAGGGTAAGAGAGTATAATAAAATAAAGGAATTGGAAATACAACACCTGAAAAAGGAAGAGAATTCTTACTCTTGATCTCTTCTCCATGAGATCCTACTTAAGGCCTTTGGTTTTGGCATTTTGGTGAGACCAATAGGTATTGGACGTGGGGAAGAGCCTTGGGGAGGGTATTTGGAAAAACATAAAAAATGAACAAGTCTTGAGAGGTGTGAGAGGAAGAGGGGAATGAGGGTGGTATTTATAGTAGAGGAGAGGAGGGATTTTACATTATTTTAATCATTAGTTTAATATTTTTTTCTCAAGACTATGAATAGTCTTGATTCATGTGACTCAAAATAGTAATAATTGCATGTGAGTTTAAAACTAGTGGTCTTACATCATCCTTGCATCACCTATGATTCAGTAAAAAAATTATTTAGCATTTATCGTAATTTATCGTATTTTACTATTCACTGAAAATTCAAGAATTTCCAAAAAAAAACAAAAAAATGACCCAAACCATTTTTCAGGTGTAGAAATCAAAATTTTACTCCATTTTTTGAAAATAATTTTCTAAACATTATAAAATTAATTTTTATATAAAATCATAATTTACTTGAAAAATAAAATTTTAAAATTAAAACTACTTTCCTAACACTTTGAAAAATTACTTAAGGTCTCTTAAAATTATATTATAACCATAATTCATAAAAATACTTATTTATGAATAAATTTTATGAAATTAAATTTCCATTTGAATTATTAAATTAATCATAAATTTGTAATTAAATATATATGACTTACAAAAATATCAACACTTAATCAATAATTTTTAAAATATTTATTTACATATATTATGACATAATTATATCATATTGACACAAATAAGATGGATAAATTTTATTTATAATTTCATTACTGAATTTACTATTCATAAGGGTATATTACTATTTATAAGGTCCAAGTTACTATTCATAAGGGTATATTACTATTTATTTGGGTCAAGTTATTATTCATAATGGTACATTACTATTCATAAGGGTATGTTACTATTCACCAAAAAACAATTTTGTTCTATCAGACTCCAAAAAACTTACTAATCGCAACCGTGTAAGTCTGTTTTTCGAAATTCAAAACACAAAAGCAACAAAACAATATTTAATGGTTAGTTTATAAAGGTCAAATTGTATTTATTAGTTTATTTATGCTCATAGTGTTTCCTTTTAAAATCTTGGGATGTTACATTATCCCCCCCCCCCCCTTAAATGAATTGTGCCATCACAATCCGTTTGTTGTACTTATATTTCAAAATTTACATAACTATAATTAAGAAAAACTATTTTCTTATTTTTACTTAATTAAATATAAGTTTAAAAGTAAACATTATCACTTAATTTTATTAAATGAAAAGGTCTAATCTTCAAAGTTGTCTAGATTGTTCCTCTAATACCAACTGTAAATCTCTGAACCCGCATTTCCGGATTTAGTATTAAAACATGTTGTGTATTTTTTGTATAATAGAAAACTGAAAAATAAATAGTACATTATAAAAATGAGAACCTTTTTTGGTCTAGGTTTTGGAGAATTATACAACAACTTACATATATTGAATCAAAGTTTACAAAAATTAATAGCTAATATAAATAACTAGATTCATCTGCCTCAACAACTTAACTATTCTTTGAAATTATTAGCATTCCTATGAAAAAAAATTTAAAAACATGGGATGATCAAAATATCTTAGTAAGGGATATAAAAAGAAGTAAAGGAACTGTTAGTCCATAAATACTTTATACATATGAAATCATTTTTACAAGACATACCTCTTACCCATAATGTATCATATACATACTTTGTGAAAACATAGGGAACATAAATAAAACATGTAGGTAACTTGGGGAATTAATTACATATAATTGTAACCATCATGGATACCATGTGATTTGTAACCCTCATGGATACCTTACAATGTAACTCTCACGGTTACCTTATGGTGTAACCATCATAGTTACACATACAGTAACCATACAACCAACCACCAACATAATCATATCAAAAGCATTGTAGGGAGATATAGGTCACACCCATAATCATAAATAAATCCCAATAACCATAACATGATCATCAAATAATAATACTTTTATAAAAACATTCAATTTGAATTTTGTAAAACTAGAAGTTTAAAAGAGGATTTTATAAGAAAAGTCACTTACAAATAACATATAATTGATAAGATAATAAATAGAACAAAATGAATATGTCTATACACTATAAATACACATAATAAAACATAATATAAACAAAAACTTCATCACCCAAATGATCTTAAAACCACACAATTAATGAAGTAGAAGGTTAACCCAAAGAATCAAAATTGGATTAAGAATTTCATTACCTCAGGTTTTCCTTACTTAAAACTTGTTTAAACCTCATGTATAAGGGTTAAAATAGTGTTATTAATATCTTAAAGAAATATATTCATGTTTATAACAACTTATATGATCATTTAATAACATAATTTCACCCTTTAATTTTTAGTATTTTTCCTTCTATTGTTTTGGGTGTGTTCTTTACATGATTTCCATGGCCAGTTTGTATTTGATTTTCTTGTCATATGGAAATGAAATTACATAAGTGGAATGAAATGGTTTTCATATGTTTCTAGAATATACAATGATACCATAAATCATTTTTTTATCATATATGATGATGGACCATTAGATAAAACATTAATGATGTTTGTTTAGACCATTTTTTGCCATTCCTCGATAATCATGAACTTGATCCATTATATAATTTAATTTCATGCATATAAGTTCATTCCATGACATAAAATAGGTTATAACATACACATTTCATTCTATTTCAACCATTAAAAGTGTAACACTTAGATGCTTTTATGAAATATTTTCTTTAAATAATTTTCATCCTTTAGTATCTTGATTTTCACGCAATCTTGAGTTTAAATGAACTATGAGATTCCCTTAGTACAAAATGACCATTACAACCAAGCTGTTATGTTAGAAAGAATAAATAAAACTAAATTTTAAAAATCTATGATAAATGTAAATCAATTATATGTTGTATTAGTTAATTGAGTGAATTAATATTAGTTAATAAAATTAATAAGATATGTATGATATAAAATTGAAAATATATTTTTGATATTCATCAAATAAATGTGTTTACCTTCGGGTATGTATAAACCCAATCTATTGTATAAAAACCAATACATTTTAAAAGAATGTTTTTCCGCCTTTTTATGGAGAACCCTTTTTAAATGAATATTTATAAAAATTAATAATTTTAATATGAAAATTGAAAAATGTTCTTTGGAAGCGGGATATAAAAATTTACTTTGGTTAAAATTTTGATATTTTTCTGATAAACTTCATATTTTGATGAATAGTAAAAATATGCTAAATTTTAATTAAAAACAACATTTTTCATTGAGATAATTTATATGGTTAAATTATAATATTGAATGGTTTTAAAGTATAAATAGAATATATTTTTACCATTTAATATAATTTATGTCATTAGAATTAATTTTACGTTGAATTCATAGGTAAAATATTTCAATCTTTTGCAATGTTTTAACTTTTAAAACTCGTTTTCTCATTTCAAAAAAGGGATTAATTATAAATTAATTACTAAAACTTATGTGTCTTGAATTTGGAAAAATGGATTCCATATTTGGAATCTGTAGGTCCAAATTATGTTAATAGGCTACTTTTATTTTTGTGCATTATTAATAGTAACTATGGTAAATTTTATTTACCACAGTTTAAGGTAAATCAGGTAATTAAGGGTAAAAATAATATTATAAAATTACCCTAACACTTGTTTTAATATAATTGGATGATCATATTTCACCCTAAAACATACTTGGGTCGAAATGGTATCTATTGGAACCCACTTGGATGAGATTAAGGCATTTAATTTATTTTATTTTAAGAAAAGTGAAATATGTCTCACTAAAACTTTAATAATTAAATTATTTTTAATATAAGCTTATACAGAATATAAATTAGATTATAAATACTCATTTTAAATATAATTTTTTTTCTTTATCATGGTAATTTATTTGAGATTTTTTAGAAATATATAATTACCTTAATATCTTATACATTAATGATGAAGAAATTGTTTATTTAGTGAAAAATAAATAATATAGTTTTTATTAAAATAATAATACCCATAAAAAGCCCCAAACACTTGACCAAACCTTATTGGTCGAGTATATCTTAATCATGATCATCCAAGGGTCTACTTTTTGACCATTTGGATCCTTATAAAAGAGATTATGACACTTATATTATTTTATTTTAAATGATTTCAAAGTTTTCAGCTTCATAATTTAATAAATATAACATTTTAAATGTTGGGTTAATTAAAAGATAAATTAGACTAAAAGTATTATTATTAACTCTATTATATTTATATTCATCATAGTATTTAATTTTAATTTTTATGCAACAAATAAGTATATTAAATAATTATACAAAAAATGTGGTAGTAATTATTTTATTAAGAGAAATATCAAATAAATGGTTTTGAAAATATTAAAATAAATATTGTATGAACTAATTAATGTGATACAAGAATTTTCTATATTAATAGTAAATGTTAGGAATATATTAAATATTTTTTTATGAATCTACCTTTTGTGTGGATTTTATTTAAATTCAAATAAATATATAGTTTCAAAATTGACACTATTGATATTTTATAAAAATAACATATTATTAAAATGTTTAAAAATAATAAAAATATTTAAAAAATAAAAATTTAAAATTATATGGTCTAAAATATTATAAAGTATCCAATTATGGATAATTAGAAACACATAAGTAAGTATTTATAACCACTTAAAATTTAGAATATTATTACCACAAATAAAATTAACTAGATTAAATAAAGATAAATCAAAATGATAAGGTTTAAAATAAAATAAAAAAATGTCTAAATTTTATTGGTTTGTTATATTACAACATTATATCATCTCATATTATAATTTGAGTCATTTTGGATGTTTTTAAGTGGGGTTTGATTTTCTTATAAATTAATATTTTTGAGGTTTCCAAAAGTGCATCTCTCCTCTCTTATAAAGGGAACCTACTCCCTCTCCTCTTAACTCCATTATGAGCCTTCAAACTCAGAAAAACCCTATCTATTTAACATCTCCACTTCCCTAGAAATATACTAGAGGTCCTGTTATTCTTAAAAGACCCACTTTAGTGCCCTAAGAGGAGTTTTAGAAGAGGCACATCGAAGAAGAGGTAATATCCTTTACCGATTCATTCAGATTTTATTCTTCATCTAATTCTTGTATATGAGTTGTTTCATTATTGATTAATAACTCCAATATCACTTTTATACTTATATGTTATTATGAATATGAAACAACCATATTCCATCTTCTATCCATCTTATGAAAAATGAAATCACAACGCATTCATATGTACGACCAACCGTCTCCAAGCCATTATGTAATTTGTTTCTCATCACCAACATACTTGGATGGGTATAATTATGGAAGAAATAACTATATATGATTATTTTAAAATTATATTTATTCTTAAATATTATACACCATACACATCAATGCAATCATGATAATGATATCGTCGCTCGTGCGTAAGTATGGCCTACCATCTTCACATTGTGATGCAATTCGTTCTACATGATCTTCATTAAAGAATGGTTATATAAATGCATTTATTGAATAAATATGGTATATATTATACAAATACCATTATTTAAATGATATAAGTAAAACATAAAAATATGAATAATAATTTATTCAACAAAACATGCATAGGAACATAAAGCAGTTTACACTCGAATAACGAGTAACTATGAAATGTTACTAATAAAAAGATAATAATATGACCATATATTAAATAATAAAAATAAATATGATTATTTAATAATTAAATGACATTATTTAAATCATTATACAAGAGGCTTGGATACTTACAAATCATATCAGACCTAAGGTAAGGGATAACTTTTCCAATCTCGTTTTATCTGAGATTGTTTATTCGTAAGTATCTACTGGGTATATATTTATCATACATGTCCATGTTTTCTAAAAATATTCTCATAAAATGTGTACTATTCTTCTATGTATTTTTAAATTCATTTTTAACCATTTTTACTTTTACTACATGGTTTGGAAAGAATCTTTCATTTTTTACCATACGAGGTACTTTTTGACTTTTCCAGAAAAAGTACAAGGAGAATGTTTTTTAAACTTATAAAGAATAAACATATTTTTATGATTTCATAAAGCATTATTTCCATGAATATTCCTTTACAAGTTTTCAATTTTATATTCAATTAACTTATTTTCTTTTAAAATTGTACAACATATTGAGAAAAGAAAATGTTTTTGAAGAATAAAGGATATTTTCCTCAAGAACTAAGTTTAAGTGTTTTATCAAAATTATTTTCCATAAAAGATGATATAGGGTTATGTTTATATCCCTATAATTACTTTTATTTGATTATGTTATGATGGAATTCCTTCTATGAAGTCCTTTTATCTTATATGGATTATGTTATGATGGTGTGATGTTTAAGAATCCCATTTTATTACATGGGTTATGTTATGATGTTTGATTTATGTTTTTATGAAACACATAAGAATGGTTTAATTATGAGATGGTTGGGACCTATATATCCCTCCAATTCATTGGGTAAAGATTTATATCTCATGAGATAGACATGTCTGGAATAGAAAGTTAATCTGGTTTAGTGATATAGGACTGGAACAAGAAGTGAACTCGGTTCAATAATGGACTTTTTCCCTATGATGGTCTTGGAAATCATCCTTGACTAATATGAAATGATTTTATATGCTTATGTGTGTATGCCACAAAGTTTCACTCCCTAGGTTATGATTATTGGCATTACACTCCACATCTATGATTTATCCCATGACATGATATTATGATCTCTTATACAGGATAATATTTTCAAATGTTATGTTATTATGAATATGATATGATTGATATTTTCTTTGTTTACCCTTACTGAGCACTTGAGATAACCCTTTTGTATGTTTCTTTTCCCCAGGTTAGGAATAAGGGTATTAAATATGATATTCCAAAATGAAGTTTAGTTGTAATGAAATAAATGGGAGACAATGTATATGTTTTATGAACCTGTTATTTATGTTTCCCAATTTCTAAGGACACTATACCTATACAGTCCTATCATGGTTTTGTTATATGTTTTAATAAATATACTTCAATTCTAAAGTAATAACAATTTATGTAATGTATGGGTCTCTATATTTGGTATCAGAGGAAATGTATAGTTAACCATTAGAAACTAGGAGGAGAAAGCCTTAGTAAGAACCATAAGGATATGTCTAAGTATAGGATACAATCCTAGTGTTTTAGAAATGACCATGAATAACCTCTGATAGAATATAAAGTGTTCTAAATTTAAATTTTATTCTTGATTATGTGGTTTTCATGTTATGATTAGTGTTGCTCACATTATGTGTCTTGGTTTTAGTCAATGGATGGAACCCGAAGGAACCACATTAATGCTGAATGCGATGGGAAATGCAATGATTGTACCCCTGAGCAACCAAATGTTATGGGAGCTGTAATAAAAGATATTGTATCCATGCTCACACAACTTTCTCAAGATATGAATCATACAGGACTTCCAAACGAGAAAAGGAAGGAGCAACATTCTGTTGAATCCTTCATGAGGAAGCGTCCACCTTCATTCAGTGGGTCTTCTGATCCATTAGTGGCTAAACAAAGGATCAGTACCACTGAAAATATATTTTCAATTCTAAAATGTTCTAAACATGATAAATTCATCCTAACATTATATCATTTGTAAGGTGAAGTTGATCAATGGTGGAATATTATCAATAATATGAGGCAAAGATATGAAATTGAGTCCATAGAATGGGATGAGTTCATGAACGTATTTTTCAATAAGTACTTTCCTCGTATTCTTTGAACAAATATGGGGAAGGAGTTCCTTAAACTTAAGCAAAAGGATGATGAATCTGTTGGTACCTACGAAGAAAATTTTACAAGACTTTCAAGGTACACCTCTGGAATTATTATCCAACCTGAGAGTAAGATTGATTGATTCTTTAGTGGATTAAAACCAAGTCTCTGAATGGCATGAGCCATATGGGACTTAAATAACTATTAGGAAATTGTTCAATGTGATCTCAAGGTTGATATAGATATTGGAGTAACCCATCATTTGTATGGGTTTAATAAGAAGAGTAAAATGGAATTCAAAGGAAAATCTAAAGACCACCCTGAAAAGAAGTTGAGTTTTCCCTTATGCTCAAAGTGTGGAAAGAAACATTTAGGGAATTGTCTTAAAGGAACTAGTAAATGTTTTAAGTGTGGAAAATAAGGTCATCAGGAAATTGACTGCTGAAGTGATAGGAAAAAAGATGTCTAATGATCCAAACAAAGAAAAGGCTACACAAAATGTACCTCCTACACTTCAATGTTACAAGTGAAAGTAAATGGGTCATTATGCGAATCAATTTCCTAATCCAAGGGTTTTTTGTGATGATAAAAATCAACAAACTCTTAAGGCCAAAGACAAAGAAAAGTCACATGCAATTACTATCAGCGACATGGAGTAAGATAATGATGTGGTGAAAGGTACACTTACCATCCACTCTAAATTAGAAAATGTTTTATTTGATTCTGGATCAACCCACTCTTTTATTTCTAAATAATTTTCTAAGGGTATCACCATATTACCTCAACAATTAGATGTTGAGTTAGCTGTGACAACACCTAATGGAACAATGGTCACATAAAAAGTTTATAATTATTCTCCGGTTGAAGTTTGTGGGAAATTGATTCCTGAAAATATTGTGATCATTCCTATAGTGTAATTTGATGTGATTCTTGGCATGGATTGTCTTTCTCTATATGGATCTCATATAAATTTCCAAGGAAGGGAAGTCACATTTCATATTCTAGATCAATCTATAATCATCTATCGATGCAAGAAGTAATATAACCTCCCAATAGAAATTCCATCCATCTTATGGGTATTGATTCTAATAAATGAAGGTTATTTATCTCAAATGGTTGGGGAGAAACTAACTATTAATAATATGCCCATTATACAAGAGTTTGATGATGTCTTTCTGAATTAATTGTCAGATCTTCCACAAAATTGTGAAGTTGAGTTTTCAATAAAACTCATACCAGGTGTTATGCCTATTTCAAAGACACCTTATAGAATATCCCCAATTTAGTTTCAAGAATTGAAGAAGAAACTCCAAGATAATATTGATAAGGGATTTATATTCCCTAGTGCGTCACCTTGGGGACCGCCTATTCTATTTGTTAAGAAGAAATATGGATCAATGAGACTCTACATTGATTATCGTGAACTTAACAAGATAATTATCAAGAAAAAATATCCTCTCTCATGCCTTGATAACTTCTTTGACCAATTACACAGATCTAAATAATTTCCCAAGATTGATCTTCATTTAGGGTATCATCAATTAAGGTTCAAAAAAGAGGATATACAAAATACAGCATTCTGTACAAGGTATGGACACTATGAATTTATAGTGATGACTTTTAGTCTTACTAATGCCCCTTCCATCTTCATGGATCTAATGAATAGAGTCTTTAGAGACTATCTTTATTAGTTTTTGGTAGACTTTATAGATGATATTCTTGTCAATTCAAATACCAAGTAAGAACATGGATATCACTTGAGAATTGTACTGAAGACCCTAAGAAAGGAGAATATTTATTCCAAATTTACAAAGTGTGAATTTTGGATACAAAAAGTATAATTTTTGGGTAACATTATCTAAAGAGAAGGAATATATGTGGATCCAAAAAAATTGAGGTCATTGAAAGATGGACGAGACCAAAAATAGTAATTGAGATCTGAAGTTTTCCTGGTTTGGCTGGATATTATCGAGGTTTTGTGAAAGATTTTTCACGATTATCTAATCCAATCACCAAGTTGACTCAGAAAAGAGTTAAGTTTGTTTGGATGGAGGAATGTGAAGAGAATTTCAAAGAGCTAAAAAGAAGGTTAGTCAGTGAACCAGTGCTCACACTACCTTATATTGGAGAAAGGTTTGTGATCTACAGTGATGCATCCAAGAAGGGGTTGGGGTGTGTTCTCATGAAAAACGATATGGCGATAGCTTATTCCTCATGATAGTTTAAAATCCATGAGAAAAATTACCCAACTCATGATTTGGAGTTAGCTATGGTAATATTTTCATTAGAGATATAGAGGCATTATCTTTATGGTGAAAGGTGTGATATTTATACTGATCATAAAATATTAAAGTATATCTTCACAAAAAAGAAGCTAAATATGCAGTAAAGAAGATAGTTGGAGTTGATTAAATATTATGACTACTCAATACATTACCACCCTTGGGAATCAAACAATGTGGCAGATTCATTAAGTCGACAAGACCATGCTAGCTTATCCATGATGAGGATCACGAAAGATACAATATATATGGATTTGCAATGGATGAATATTGAAATTATAACAGAAGGGGAGAAATCTTATATTTCTCAGATGAATTTCCAACCATCTATACAAGTGAATATTAAAGAGGCATAGAATGAAGATGTAGAGTTATAAAAGAATGTGAGAAATGTTCCTGAATTCAACCTTTATTGTGATGAAAAAATAATGTTTAGGAATCGGGTTTGTGTTCCTCCCATACCTGAATTAAAGGAGATATTGGATGAGGCTCATAGTTCTTCATTCCCTATTCACCCTAGAAGTACAAATATGTATAGGGACCTGAAGGTGTATTTTTTGTGGGATGAAATGAAAAGAAATGTTTCCAAATATATCTCTTGATGCTTGGTTTGTCAACAAGTTAAGGTTGAGAGAAATAAGTCTAAGGGGATGTTACAACCATTACCCATACCATAATGGAAATGGGGAAAAATAACTATGGACTTTGTCATTGGACTTCCCAAAACATCCAAAATCAATAATTCTATATGGGTTATAATCGATTGTCTTACGAATTTGGCACACTTCTTTGTTGTTAGATAGGATTTTTCTCTTTATCAGCTTGCCCAGATATATGTAAAGGAAGTGGTAATATTTCATGGAGTACCACTTTCCATTTTATCTGATCGGGATCCAAGGTTTACCTTGAAGTTCTGGCGAAGTGTTCAGCATGCTCTAAATACAGATTTAAGTTTCAGCACTTCTTATCATCCCTAGATAGATAGTCAGTCTGAGAGAACAATTCAAACTCTGGAATACGTGTTGAGAACTTGCTCTATGGATTTCAAAGGTGGTTGGGATCAACACATACCATTGCTGGAATTTTCTTATAATAATAGCTTTCACTCTAGTATTCAGATGCCTCTTTATGAAGCCCTCTATGAGAAGAAGTGTAGAAATCCAACTTGTTGGGATGAAGTTGGAGAAATAAATCTATTAAGACCTGATCTTGTTGATGAAATGGAATAAAAGGTTAGATATATCCAACAACACATAAGAGTGTCTCAGATTCAACAAAACATTTATGCGGACAACTGAAGAAAAGACCAAGATTTTGAAGTGTGTGATAAGGTGTTCTTAATAATATCTCCCTGGAAGAGATTAATGAGATTTGGAAAGAAGGGCAAGCTCAACCCTAGGTATATTAGCCCTTTTGAAATACTAGATTTTGTATGGAAGGTAGCATACCAATTGACTCTTCCACTGAATCTCTCTCAAGTTCATGACGTGTTCCATGTATCTCTCCTAAGAAAGTTCATACTCAATCCTTCACATGTACTAAGATCAGAAGTCGTACCGCTGGAGCAAGATCTTTCTTATGAAGAACAACTGATAAGGATTCTGGATCGTAGAAAAAACATTCTACGAAACAAGACCACTTGCTTGGTTAAAGTTTTATAGAGGAACCACCAATTGGAAGAAGCTATATATGAACTTTAGGATATTATGAGGTAGATTTATCCTCATCTGTTTATTTCCAAGTGACGAATTTCGAGGGATAAATTCAGTTTAAGGGGAATAGAATGTAACACCCAGATGTTTTTATGAAATATTTTCTTTAAATAATTTTCATCCTTCAGTAGCTTTCTTTGCATGTAATCTTGATTTTAAATGAACCGCGATATACCCTTATTATAAAATGACCATTACAACCTAGCTCTTATGTTTGTGAGAATAAATATAACTAACTTTTAAAAATCTATGATAAATGTAAATCAATTATATATCGTATTAGTTAATTGAGTGAATTAATATTAGTGAATGAAATTAATAATATGTGTATATTATAAAATTAAAAATATATTTTATATATTCATAAAATATATTTTTTTTCATAGGGTATGTATAAACCCTATCTATTGTATAAAAACCAATACATTTTAAAAGAATGTTTTTCCACCTTTTTATGGTGAACCATTTTAATTGAATATTTAGACAAATTAATAATTTTAATATGACAACATAAACATGTTATTTGGAATTGGGATGTAAAAATTTACTTTGGTTAAAATTGTGATATTTTTCTAATAACTTCATATTTTTATGAATAGTAAAAATACGCTAAATTTTAATTAAAAACAACTTTTTTTCATCGATATAATTTATAAGGTTAAATTATAATATTTAATGGTTTTGAATAATAAATATAATATATTTTTACCATTTAATATAATGTATGTCATTAGAATTAATTTCACATTTAATTCATAAGTAAAAACATTTCAATCTTTTGCAATGTTTTAACTTTCAAAACTCGTTTTCTCATTTCAACAACATGATTAATTTTAAACTAATTACTAAAACTTCTGTCTTGAATTTGGAAAAATTGATTCCATATTTTTAATCAGTGGGTCCAAATTATGTTAATAGGCTACTTTTATTTTTGGCCATTATGAATAGTAACTACGGTAAATTTTATTTACCACAGTTAAAGGTAAATCATGTAATTAAGGGTAAAAATAATATTATAAAATTACCCTAACACTTGTCTTCATATAATTGGATGATTTTATTTTACCATAAAACATACTTGGGTTGAAATGGTATCTATTGGAACCCACTTGGATGAGATTAAGACATTTAATTTATTTTATTTAAAGAAAAGTGAAATATGTGTCACTCAAACTTTAATAATTAAATTATTTTTAATATAAGGTTATACAGAATATAAATTAAATTATAAATACTCATTTTGAATATAAAATATTTTTCTTTATAATGGTAATTTATTTTTAATTTTTAAGAAATATATAATTACCTTAATAGCTTATACATTAATGATGCATAAATTGTTTATTTAGTGAAAAATCAATAATATAGTTATTATTAAAATAATAATACCCATTAAATGGCCCAAAAAATTGACCAAATCTTATTAGTAGAGTATACCTAAACCATAGGCATACAAGGGTAAACGTTTTGACCATTTTGAGGCTTATAAAAGAGATTATGACTCTTATATTATTTTTTTTAAATGATGTCAAAGTTGTCGCCTTCTTAATTTAATAAATATAACATTTTAAATGTTGGGTTTTTTAGAATAAAAAATCAACTAAAAGTATTCTTAGGAAATATATTAGATTTATCTTCTTCATATTATTTTATTTTTAATTTTTATGCAACAAATAAGTATATTAAATAATTATACAAAAAATGTTATAGTAATTATTTTATTAATAGAAATATCAAATAAATAGTTTTGAAAATATTAAAATAAATATTATATAAACTAATTAATGTGCTCCAATAATTTTATATATGAGCAGAAAATGTCAAGAATATATTAAATAATTTTGGTTCGAATCTATCTTCTGTGTGGATTTTATTTAAATTCAAATAAATAAATAGTGTCAAAATTGACACTTGATATTTTATAAAAATAACATATTATTAAATTGTTTAAAAATAAAACAAATATTTAAAAATTATAAATTGATAATTATATGGTTAAAAAATTTATAAAGTATCCAATTGTGGACAATTCACAACACATAAGTAAGTATTTATAACCATTTAAAATTTAGAATATTATTACCACAAATAAAATTAAGTAGATTTAATAAAGATGAATCAAAATGATATGGTTTAAAATAAAATCAAAACATGTTTAAATTGTATTGGTTGATGAGATTAAAACCCTATCTCATCTAAGCTTTTAATTTGAGTCATTTTTTAGGTTTTTTATGGGGTTTTATTTTTTTATAAATTTATATTTTTGAGGTTTCCAAAAGTGCCCCTCTCCTCTCTTATAAAAGGGAACCTCCTCCCTCTCATCTTCAATCCATTTTGAGACTTAATAATCAGATAAACCATATCCATTTCCCTTCTCCACTTCCCTATAAACATACTAGAGGTCCTGGTCTTCTTCAAAGACCAACTTTAGTGCCCTAAGAGGAGGTTTAGAAGAGGCACCTCGAAGAAGAGGTAATATCCTTTACTGATTCTTTCAAACTTCATTCTTCTTATACTTACTCTATATAAGTTTTTCATTATTAATTAATAACTCCAGCATCAATTTTATACTTATATGTTATTATTAATGTGAAACAACCATATTCCATCTTCTATCCATCCTATGAAAAATGAAATCACCCCGTGTGCGTACGTACGGCCTATCGTCTCCACGCTGTAGTGTAATCTGTTTTTCATCACCAACATACTTGAATGTGTATAATGATGGAATAAATAACTATATATGATTATTTTAAAATTATATTGATTCTGAAATATTATACACCATACACTTCAATACAATCATGAGAATGATATCGTCCCTCGTGCGTGCGTATGACCTACCGTCTCCACGATGTGATGTGATTAGTTCTACATGATCTTAATTGATGAATGATTATATAAATTTATTGAATGAATAAATATGGTATATATTATAATAATAACATTATGTAAATTATATAACTATAACCTAAAAAGATGAATAATAATTTATTTAACAAAACATGCATAGGAACATAAAGCAGTTAACACCCGAATAACGAGTAACAATGAAATGTTACTAATAAAAAGATAAAAATATGACCATATATGATATCATAGAAATGAATATGATTCTTGAATAAGTCAATGAAATTATTTAAATCTTTATACAGGAGGTTCATATACGTACAAAGCATATCGGACCTAAGTTTAGGGATAACTTTTCCAATCTCGTTTTATCTGAGATTGTTTATTTGTGAATATCTACTAGGTATATATTTATCATCCATGTCCATGTTTTCTAAAACTATTCTCATAAAATGTGTAATATTATTATATGTATGTTTAAAGTCATTTTTACCCATTTTAATTATTACTACATGGTTTGGAAGGAATCTTTCTTTTGTTTACCATATGAGGTACTTTTTTACTTTTCCGATAAAAGTACAAGGAAAATGTTTTTAACTTATACAGCATGAATGGATTTTTATGCTTTCATAAAGCATTATTTCCATGAATATTACTTTACAAGTTTTCAGGTTTATTTTCAATTAACTTATTTTATATTAAAATTGTATGACATATTGAGAAAAGAAAATTTTTTTGAATAAGAAAGGATATTTTCTTCAAAAACTAAGTTCAAGTGTTTTATCAAAATTATCTTCCATATAATATAATATATGGATATGTTTCTATCCATATTATTACTTTGATTTGATTAGGTTATGATGTAATTACTTCTATGATGTTTGTTTATCTTATATGGATTATTTTATGATGGCATGATGTTTAAGAATCTCATTTCATTACATGGGTTTTACTATGATGTATGATTTAAGTTTTTGGAAAGAAAACACATGAAAAATGTAACACCCCAAGCTTCCATCATACGCTTCTCTTTGAATAATATAGTAGCGTATATTGTACGCAACTTCGAGTTCTAACACACACCAAAACCAATCAAACTAGCTGTTATGAATAGTAATACCCACTTTTTGAAATTTTATAAATTTTATCTTTCAAAATTGATTTCATATTTGGATTTAGACTATCAAAATTATCCTAGGGTGAATTTTTGGTATTTTTCTAAAAACATTCAATTTTTGATGAATAGTGAAAAAACACTGAGTTATAGTTTAAAAACGAATTTTTATTTAAATAATTATTTATTTTATTTAAATTTAACTAAGGTAAAAATAGACACATAATACCTATATAAGTTCAATGTAATTCATTGGAGTTATTTTAGAATAATTTTATATATATAAAAATTTTATTGAACTTTTCACCGTCTTTTACCCACCTCCTAGGAGAATTTGGAAATTCACGTAAAACATAATTTTACCGCTTCTGTGAGTGAAATTTTGAAAATATGAGAGACACGGTTAATATCAAGGAGTAAAATGTGGTTCAATAAGATAAAAATAATTTTTGGTGAATAGTAACTTTTTTACTTTTATTTACCACAGTTAAAAGTAAATAGGGTAATTAAGGGTAAAAATGATATTAATATTACCCTAACACATGTTCTAATTCAATTGTACAAGTTTATCTCAACTAAAAAAACCTTAGGAATAAAATATTATCATTTAGGTCCACTTGGATTATATTAGAACATTTATTATTATTTAATTCAAAGAAGAGTTAAAAGAGTTAAAATCAAAGTGTAATTACTAAAACATTTTTAATATAGGGTAATACATAAGAAAAATTCGATTATAAATATTAATTATAAATATAAAAATATTTCATACATAATTGTATTTTATTTATAATTTTTAGACATTAAATAATATAATTTATTTATGACACAATGGTGATGTCGTAATTACCTAATTAATGAAATAATAAAATAATTGATATTATAAATATCAAAGTAAATTTAATTTGAGACTTTTTATGAATTCCACTAATTTTATAGGTTAATATGACATATTATTATTGGCTATATAAATTTTTCTCGAAGTAATAATGCTGTTATGAAATTATCAAAAACAAAATACTCAATAGTGTCAAAATTGACATAAAAGAGTTTTTAAAACAAATATTATATTACTAATTGATATTCTATTCCTAAAAATATAAGGTTCGGCCAAAGGACTTATATAATGATAGTGGTATCATTAATGGACCACTTGGGGGTATCTTGGAGGTATATAGTAAGTTTATTAACTATATAATACAAAAATACAAAGAGACATGGTAAATGTCAAACTATTTAACTAAGAGTAAAATATAAATGATAAGGTTAATATAGTGACCCAAACCAGTCTAAAATCTATTGGTTGAAAGGATTTATACCCATACCCACATTAACCTTTAAATAATCCACTTTGGGTCCATTAGAAAAATAATATGGATTTATTATAAAATAATATTTCTAGCTTTTCCAAAGGTGCCCCTCACCCCTCTTATAAAAGGGCACTACCCCTTCTCTCTAATTCACAACTTCAAAGCCTTTTGGGTCGGCCAAACCCTGCCCAAATATTATCTCAACTTCCCTAAATTCAACCTAGAGGCCTTATTTTGATCATAAAGCCAACCTAAGGAGCCCTTTTGATCAAATCAAAAGGAAGAACCCGAAGAAGAGGTAATGTTTTCACCACCCTTTTTCAAGTTCCTTTCTTCTTCAACTTATTCTTTCTTTGTTATTTCAATTATAAAAAAATAACTCTAGTATCTACTATATACTGTGATGTTTTTATAAATATGGTACAACCATATTCAGTATTCTATCCTTCCCTTGAATTACATGTCACCATACGTGCATACGTACGGCTTACTGTCTCCACGTCGTGGTGTAATTGTTATTCAATACATTATTATTTGGATGGGTATAATAATGATGTGTAATTATTGTAAATAATAAATATAACATGATAATTATTCTGTATATATGATACACCACCCAATTATATATTTTTTTAATATCAAAAGAATGATATTTTCACTCATGCGTACGTACGGACTACCGTCTCCACGAACGCAATGAGATTCATTCCCCATCGTATCCATTCAAGAATAATTTTCATTTGATGGTTAAAAATAATTTTCAAAGACTTAATATCATTTTGGATATGAATAAGATACAACCTATCCATAAAAAACACGTCTTACGTAACAAATCATATAAAGAAAAATGAATCAGTTAACACCCGAAACAACGATAATAAAAAAATATTACTAACAAAGCAATGTTAAAAGATCATATATGATATCATATTAATGTATATGATTTTGTATAATTTAATAACAATTATTTCACCATTATGGAGGAGTTTAACCTACCCTCAACCAAGGAAAAGTATAAGGTATGGTTTTATTTCACAATCTCTTCATTATCTGTGGTTGTTTATACGTAATTATCTACTGGGACCTCTTTATCATAAACATCCATGTTTCTTAAAAATGTATTTCAAAACATTCTTACTATTTTTTAGAATATGGATTAAAGTCATTTATACCCTTTTTTACTTTTTATAAGAAGTTTATAAAGGAATCTTTCTGTCGTTTTCCAAGCAAGGTCCTTTTTAACCTTTTCTATAGTATTAAGGTAAGAATGTTTTTTTTAACTTATACGGCGGGTGATGCTATTTTCCACTGTTATAAAATTGTCAAAGCTTCCCTTACAATCTTATAATAATATTTTTAAAGTAAATGTTTTATTTTATAATTATGTGACTTTAAAATGATTTCAAAAAAATAGATATTTCTCTCAAATAGTTTTGATTTCTTCTATGTCAACATCCTTTGATGGATTTTAAGATTATTTGAAGTTGATTTATTATGATACAAAACTTCCATATTGTATTGAAGGTTTTTTGATATGTTTGACTATGGATGTGTTATTTTTATACCATTCATGGTTTATGGAGAAATTATTGACATTTCGTATGCTAGTTTTAATATGAATGTTTATGTTATGTTTAAACTTATTCATATGAGGAATGCATTGGACTTAATAAGTGATGGGTGGAGCCCGCTATAGCTCCTCGATGCATCGGTAGGTCTCATCAGAAAAACTAGTGTCTTGGAACAATGCCTTGACAAAATCTTATTTGTAGTCTTGGTACAAGGCCTTGACTATGTGGTTATGATAGTATGGAATTATTCATTCCATCATTATGAAATTGGTTATTGATATTGCATGTGATTATTCGACTAGTAGAATATCCATGTGAATAAGTAAATGACATTATTTCATTTTATCTTTTCTATATTATGTTGAAGTTCAATTTTAGAAGTCTTTTGTTTTAGTTATACATTTTCTTAATTGTTTATTTTATTTATGAACGTTTCTACTATATTGTTATCCTTACTGAGAATATAAGCTCACCCCTTTCAATGTTTTAATTTTTCCCAGGATGTGAAGAAGTATTTTATGAATTACCTATAGGGATAGTATGAGTGGATTTGAAGAAAAAATGTTGTTGTAGTTTTTTCACTTTATGATGTAATGTAAGACTTATGAATGTATCTAGTGTTTCCAAGGCTACTAAACTAATCGATCTTTCGAGACTTGATATTTTGTGATCATGCCAATATTATGTAATAATGCACTGACTCTGGGTAACTGGGGTCGGGGTGTTATAGTTGGTATCAGAGGAAGTTTAGTAAAAAAACTTGGAAGCTATATTTAGATAAACTCTGATTAGAGCACATAGACCTAAGATGGACTTTGAGGATTAGTATAGAAGAATTTCCTAGAATTTTGGTACTTTAGAGATTTTGTGAGCTTTTAGAGCAATACATCCATGTTTGGATACGAGTAGGTAGAGGTGGCTCTGGGATAGATGTACCTAGGGGTAAAACCTGAAAACACCGCTTTGAGCTAGACTCGAACGGGAACTGGTGCATGACAACGGTCCTCGTTGCACTCTTGGTTATGAAACTCTTGGGGGATATTCTTAGGATAATTCTAATTTTCTTTAAAAACCATTATGAAGGTTTTATGAGTATATACTTCCTCAAAGAAAACATTTTTATGATTATGGATTATATCCATAAACTGTTCAATTTATGTTAAGTGTTTTACAAGTTTGGAATCATGTATTTTGATTCATAAACTGATCTAGTTTATGCCATTGTTTAGAAACGGCACCTAGTGGAAGGAATGGAAACTATATCAATTCACGCACTCCATGTAGGTATTTCCCTCCTACTCAAGATAATTATAGTGGAGCTGGTGATGCAACTGATGCTGATCAGCTAATCACTATACTGGGACAACTCACTCAGGTTATGAATAATAACCTTACCCATTTGGAGCACCCTGATCCACAATGTGGAGGATCAATGTTAGATCCCTTCATGAGGCAACAACCAAAAACATTCAATGGGAGTAAAAATCCATTGGTAGTTGAGAAATGGATAAGTTCTTTAGAGAAAATATCCCACGCCATGGGGATTAGTGAAAGGGAAAAAGTTGTCATGGAAGTTTACCACCTCACTGGAGATACTGATCAATGGTGGTCATTGATTCAAAACAAAAAGGAAGATGATGAAGTATAAAATATTTAATGGATGGAGTTAAAAGATATTTTCTTAGAAAAATAATTTCCTCGTGACCATCGAGCATATATGGAAATTCAATTTCTGAATCTGAGACAAAAGGAGGATGAGAATGTCGCAAAGTATGAGGCTAACTTTACAAAGTTAGCGAGGCATGCAACAGATTATATATGTAACCCAAGGAGTAAGATTGATCATTTTTTTATGGGTTAAAACCATTTCTTCATCGAGCATTAGTCTCACAATCCTTCTCATCATACGAAGATATTTTCTCATGTGCCATCAAGACAGAAAAAGAATTCTCTAAGTCTTACGACTTTAAATCAAAGCAAGAGAAGAAGAGATATGCCGATCACTCCAGAAATAGAAATAAGGGGAAGAAGGGAAAAGTTGAATATCCATACTATAGTAAATGTGGGAAGAAACACTCTGGGACTTTCTTGAAAGGAATGGGAGTCTGTTACAAGTGTGGTGAAAAAGGCCACCAAGATTGTGATTTCAAGGGGAAGAAAGAAGATACGGATGTTCAATGCTACAACTGCAGGGAGATGGGACATTATACAAATGAATGTCCTAAGCATTAGGGGAACTTACCTCAGAAAATTCCAAGGGATCAAGGCCAAGCTTATGGTATCACTACTTATAAGGTTGAAGCTCCGAAAGACGTGGTGGAAGGTAATTTAATGGTTTCCTCAAGTTTAGAAAATGATTTATTTGATTCTGGATCATCGCATTGTTTCATATCTTCCCAGTTTGCTAAGAAAATTAGGTATTTCCAATTTTATTTAACAAGGGAGTTGTCAGTCAAAAATCCTAAGGAAAGTATCATTGTTACAAAGTTCTATGAATCAGTTCCCATTAGAGCATACAAATGTTCTTTATCGGCTGATCTCATCGTCATGCCTATGACTATGTTTGATATAATCCTCGGTATGGATTGGCTTTCATGCTATGATTCGAAGATTGATTGGAATAAGAAGGGGGTTACAATTTTTGATGATGATGATAAGGAACACCTTATCTTTATAGCAGAATCATCACCACCTAATTCTTATCTACATCCACCCCCAATAGCTCAACTAAATTCAATTATTGGGGAGGAAGAGAATGAAATAACTGTGGGTGAGGAAAGGAATGTTTAAATAGAGGATATACCTATTGTGAAAGAATATGTTGATGTGTTTCTAGAAGATTTACCTGGACATCCTCCAGAATGAGAAATTGAGTTTTCCATTGATTTAATTCCTGGATCAAGGCCCATATCGAAGACCCCTTATAGAATGGGAACTATGGAATTAGTGGAACTAAAGAAACAACTAGAGGAATTGAGTAATAAGGGATTTATTTTCCCTAGTTTTTCTCCATGGGGATCCCGTGTTCTTTTTGTTAAGAAAAAGATGGATCTATGAGGTTATGTATCAACTACAGTGAAATCAATGCTATAATAATAAATAACAAGTATCCCCTACCTCGCATTGATGATTTATTTGTCCAACGGCATGGAGCTCAATACTTTTCAAAGATTGAACTTCGATCTGGATACCATCAGTTGTGTGTGAAGAAGGAATACATTCCGAAGACAGCATTTCGAACCAGGTACGGGCATTACGAGTTTACAGTAATGCCTTTTAGGTAATGCACCCTCTGTTTTCATGGATCTAATGAATAGAGTTTTCAAGGAATATCTCTATGATTTTTTTAGTAGTTTTTATTGATGATATCTTGGTATACTCCAAAAGCTACAAATATCATGAAAATCACTTGCGCATTATCTTGAAGACTCTTAGAAGACATGAATTATATGGGAAGTTTAGCAAGTGTGAATTCTGGATTTAGGAGATTTCTTTTCTCAGCCATAGTGTCTCTAAGGATGGAATCTCTGTTGATGCTTCTAAGACAAGAGTAATCCAAGAATGGCCAGCACCGACGAGTATAACTGTGGTACGCAGTTTTATTGGTTTAGCAGTTTATTATCGATGTTTCGTCTAGAATTTTTCCCGGTTGGCTAACCCATTAACAAAGCTCACACGTAAAGGGGTTAAATTTTTTTGGACAAAGGATTGTGAAGAATGTTTCGAAGAACTGAAGAACATATTATTCAATTCTCCTATATTGACTCTACCATCGGAAAATGATGGGTTTTTTATTTACAGTTATGCTTCAAAGAAAGGACTTGGTTGTGTCCTTATATAGAATGATAGGGTTAATGCCTATGCATCACGACAGCTGAAAATTCATGAGCAAAACTATCCTACTCATGATCTTGAGTTAGCTGATGTAATCTTCACTTTGAAGATATAGATACATTATCTCAATGGTGAAAAATGTGAGATTTATACTGGTCACAAGAGTTTGAAGTATATTTTCTCACAGAAAGAACTCAACAACAGGCAAAGGATATGGATTGAACTATTCAAGGATTATGATTGCACAATACACTACCACCCAGGGAAGGAAAATAAGGTGGAAAATTCCTTGAGTAGAAAAGATCGTGGAGTTTTGAAAAAGATGAGAGTTGAGAGGGATCCTATTTTCATGGATCTAGTAAAGATGGATATGGGAATCACCATGGAAGGTGAAAAATCAATATTTTTTCAAATGGTTTCCAAACCATCATTACTATAAAGGATAAAGAGTTCTCAGACCGATGATGAAGAGTTTCAAAATAAGATTAAAGCTGTGAATGATGGGATATTGAGTGACTTTGTGTATGAAAATAGAATTTTGAAATTTGGGAAGAGACTTTGTGTTCTTGATATACCTGATCTAAAAAGGTAATTGTTGGATGATTCCCATAGTTCCAATTTCTCTATACACCCTGGGAGCACCAAAATGTATAGATATTTGAAGGAACATTTTTGGTGGGACAACATGAAGAGGGAGATTTCTGATTTTGTATCTAGATGTATGGTTTGTCAACAAGTGAAAGCTAGAAGGAAACAACTTGGAGGAGTCATGCAACCTCTTCCCATACCTAAGTGGAAATGGGATAATATCATGATGGACTTTTTCATGGGACTACCAAAGACTCCTAGAAGGAATGATTCAATATGGGTCATTGTTTATCGTCTTACCAAGTCAGCACATTTTCTTGCTATAAGGGAAGATTTACCACTTGAACGTCTAGCAAGACTATATATTAATAAAGTTGTGAGAATTCATGGAGTACCCCTATCGATTGTTTCTAATCGTGATCCCTGTTTTACTTCAAGATTCTGGAAGAGTCTTCAGAAGGCCTTGGATACTGAACTTCGTTTGAGCACTGCCTACCACCCTCAAATTGATGGACAATTAGAACGGGCTATTCAAACCTTATAAGACATGTTGAGATCTTTCTCACTTAACTTTCAGGGTATGTGGGATCAATATTTACCTCTGTTAGAATTTTCTTATAACAATAGATTCCATTCAAGTATTCAGATGGCACCATATGAAGCGTTATACGGAAAGAGATGCCGCACACCAACCTGTTGGGATGACCTTGGTGAAAGAAAACTTGTAGGCCCAGAACTGGTGGAGGAAATGATGGAAAAGGTAAAGGTAATCCAAAACCACATCAAAGTAGCTCAAAGTAGGCAGAAGAGATATATCGATAACCAAAGGAAGGATTTGGAATTTCATGTAGGAGGTCATGTTTTCTTGAAGGTATCTCCATGGAAGGGAGTTATACGTTTCGGTAAAAAGGGTAAATTGAGTCCCAGGTACATCAGACCTTTTGAAATTCTAGAATGAATTGGGGATGTAGATTACCATTTGGAAATTCCGCCAAGTCTCTCCAAAGTTCATGATGTGTTCCACATATCACTATTGAGAAAATACATGCCTGGCCCAACGCATGTACTCACCTATGAGAAATTAGAACTGGAACCTGATCTGTCTTATTGCAAAGAGCTCGTCAGGATTCTTGATACAAGAGACCAAGTGCTGAGAAACCGGACGACTTGTTTGGTAAAAGTTCTATGGAGAAACCATAAAATGGAAGAGGCAACATGGGAACCCGAGGAAAATATGATGAAGAATCACCCAAGTCTTTTCATGCAGTATAATTCTAGAAATTTCAAGGATGAAATTATTTGGAGGGGAGAATGTAACACCCCAAGCTTCCATGTTAAGCTTCTCTTTGAATAATACAGTAGCATGTGCTGTACACAACTTTGAGCTCTAACACACACCAAAACCAATCAAACTAGACGTTATGAATAGTAATACCCACTTTTTGAAATTTTATAAATTTTATCTTTCAAAATGGACTTCATATTTGGATTCGGAATATCGAAATTATCCTAGCTTAAATTTTGGGTATTTTTCTGAATACTTTCAATTTTTGATGAAGAGTGAAAAACACTTAGTTATAGTTTAAAAATGAATTTTTATTTAAATAATTATTTATTTTATTTAAATTTAATTAAGGTCCAAATAGAAACATTATACCTATATAATTTCAACGTAATTCATTGTAGTTAGTTTAGAATAATTTTAGATATATAAAAATTTTATTGAACTTTTCACTGTCTTTTACCCACCTCCTAGGAGAATTTAGAAATTCACGTAAAACAAATTTTACCACTTCTGTGAGTGGAATTTCAAAAATCTGAGAGACATGGTTAATATAAAGGAGTAAAAGGTGGTTCAATAAGATAAAAATAATTTTGGTGAATAGTAACTTTTTACTTTTATTTACCACAATTAAAAGTAAATAGGGTAATTAAGGGTAAAAATGATATTAATATTACCCTAACACATGTCCTAATTCTATTGGACAAGTGTATCTCGACCAAAAACAACCTTAGGAATAAAATAGTATCATTTAGGTCCACTTGGATTAGATTAGGACATTTATTATTATTTAATTCAAGGAAGAGTTAAAAGAGTTAAAATCAAAGTTTAATTACTAAAACATTTTTAATATAGGGTAATACATAAGAAATATTCGATTATAAATATTCATTAGAAATATAAAAAGCTTTCCTACATAATGGTATTTTATTTATAATTTTCAGACATTAAATAAATTAATTTATTTATGACACAATGGTGATGCAGTAATTACCTAATTAATGAAATAATAAAATAATTGATATTATAAATATCAAAATAAATGTAATTTTAGACTTTTTATGAATTAAACTAATTTTATAGGTTAATATGAAATATTATTATTGGTTATATAAAAAATTTTTTGAAGTAATAATGGTGTTATAAAATTAACAAAAACAAAATACCCAATAGTGTCAAAATTGACATAAAAGAGTTTTTAAAACAAATATTATATTTTTAATTTATATTCTATTTTTAAAAATCTATGGTTTGGAAAAAAGACTTATATAATGATAGTTGTATCATTAATGGACCACTTGGGCGTCTCTTGGAGGTATATAGTAAGTTTATTAACGGTATAATATAAAAATACAAAGAAACATGGTAAATGTCAAACTATTTAACTAAGAGTTAAATATAAATGATAAGGTTAGTATAGTGACCCAAAACTATCTAAAATCTATTGGCTGAAATTATTTCGACCCATAACCACATTAACCTTTAAATAATTCACTTTGGAGCCATTAGAAACTGAATATGTATATATTATAAAATAATATTTCTAGCTTTTTCAAACGTGTCCCTCACCCCTTTTATAAAAGGGCACTCCCCCTTCTCTCTAATTAACAACTTCAAATCCTTTTGACTCGGACAAACCCTTCACAAATATTCTATCAACTTCCCTCACTTAAACCTAGAGGCCTTAGTTTGATCAGAAAGCCAACCTAAGGAGCCCTTTTGATCAAATCAAAAGGAAGAACCCGAAGAAGAGGTAATGTTTTCACCACCCTCTTTCAGGTTCATTTCTTCTTCAACTTCTTCTTTCTTTGTTATTTAAATTCTAAAATAATAACTCCAGTATATCCTATATAATTTGATGTTATTATAAATATGGTACAACCATATTCAGTATTATATCCATCTCTTGAATGACATGTCACCATACGTGCGTACGTACGACTTACCGTCTCCACGTCGTGGTGTAATTGTTATTCAATACATTATTATTTGTATGGGTATAATAATGATGTGTAATTAATGTAAATAATAAATATAACATGATAATTATTATATATATATGATACACCACCCAATTATATATTATTTTAATATCAAAAGAATGATATTGTCGCTCGTGCGTACGTATGGACTGTCGTCTCCACGAACGCGATGAGATTCATTCCACATCGTATCCATTCAAGAATAATTTTCATTTGATGGTTAAAAATAATGTTTAAAGACTTAATATCATTCTGGATATTAATAATATAGAACCTATCTATAACAAACATGGCTTACGTAACAAATCATATAAAGGAAAACGAATCAGTTAACACCCGAAACAACGATAATACAAAATATTACTAACAAAGCAATGTTAAAAGATCATATAGGATATAATATTAATGTATATGATACTTGTATAATTTAATAAAAATTATTTCACCATTATATAGGAGTTTAACCTACCCTAAACCAAGGAAAATTACAAGGTAAGGGTTTATTTCACAATCTCTTCATTATTCGAGGTTGTTTATACGTAATTATCTACTTGGACCTCTTTATCATACACATCCATGTTTTTTAAAAATGTATTTCAAAACATTTTTACTATTTTATAGAATATGTATTAAAGTATTTTATACCCTTTTTGACTTTTTATAAGAAGTTTATAAAATAATATTTCTGTCGTTTTCCAAGAAAGTTCCTTTTTAACCTTTTCGACAGAATTAAGGTAAGAATGTTTTTTTTAACTTATATGACGGGTGCTGCCATTTTTTCCATTATAAAATCATCAAAGCTTCCCTTAAAATATTATAAAAATATTTTGAAAGTAAATGTTTTATTTTATAATTATGTTAATTTTAAATTATTTCAAAAAAATAGATATTTCTCTCAAATAGTTTTGATTTCTTCTATGTCAACATCCTTTGATGGATTTTAAACTTATTTGAAGTTGATTTGTTATGATACAAAACTTCCATATTGTATTGAAGGTTTTGTGATATGTTTGACTGTGGATGTGTTATTTTTATACCATTCATGGTTTATGGAGAAAGTATTGACATTTCTTATGCTAGTTTTAATACGAATGTTTATGTTATGTTTAAACCTATTCATATGAGGAATGCATTGGAATTAATAAGTGACCGGTGGAGCCCTCTATAGCTCCTCTATGCATCGGTAGGTCTCATGAGACAAACTAGTGTCTTGGCACAAGGCCTTGACAAAATCTTATTTGTAGTCTTTGTACAAGGACTTGACTATGTGGTTATGATAGTTTGGCATTATGCATTCCCTCATTATGAAAGTGGTTATTGATATTTCATGTGATTATTTGACCAGTAGAATATCCATGTGAATAATTAATTGGAATTATTTCATTTTATCTTTTCTATATTATGCTGAAGTTCAATTTTAAAAGTCTTTTGTTTTAGTTATACATTGCCTTAAATGTTTATGTTTATTTATGAATGTTTCTACTATATTGTTATCCTTACTGAGCATCTGAGCTCACCCCTTTCAATGTTTTAATTTTTCCTAGGATGTGAAGAAGTATTTTATGAATGACCTGTAGGGATAGTATGAGTGGATTTAAAGACAAGATATTGTTGTAGTTTTTTAACTTTATGATGTAATGTAAGACTTATGAATGTATCTAGTGTTTCCAAGGCTACTAAACTAATCGATCTTTCGAGACTTGATCTTTTGTGATCATGCCAATGTTATGTAATAATGCACCGACTCTAGGTAACTTGGGTCGAGGCGTTACAAAAAAGGAAGATAATTCTTACTCTTGATCTCTTCTCCTTGATATGACTCCTTAAGGACTTTGGTCTTGGCCTTTTGGTGAGACCAGTAGGTCTTGGACATGGGTAAGAGCCTTAGGGAGGGGATTTTTTATAACACAAACAATGCACAAGGCTTGAGAGGTGTGAGAGGAAGAGGGGAATGTGGTTGGTATTTATAGTGGAGGAGAGGAGGGATTTTACATTAGTTTAATCATTAGTTTAATATTTTTTCTCAAGACTATGAATATTCTTGATTCATGTGACCCAAAATAGTAATAATTACATTTTATTTTGAAAAACTTGGTCTTACATCAGTCTTGAATAACCTCTGATGTAGTAAAACAAGTATTTATCATTTATCATAATTTATCGCATTGTACTATTCATCAAAAATTCAATAATTTACAAAAAAATTAAAAAAAATTGAGCCTAACCATTTTTCAATGTGTAGAACTAAAAATGTAACTCCATTTTTTGAAAATAATTTTCTAAAAATGATTATTTTAATTTTTAAATAAAATCATAATTTACTTGAAAAATACAATTGTAAAATTAAAACTGCTTTCCTAACACTTTGAGAAATTACTTAAGGTCTCTTAAAATTATATTATAATCATAAGTCATAAAAATACTTATTTATGAATACATTTTAGAAAATAAATTTTCATTTAAATTATTAAATTAATCATAAATTTGTAATTAAATATATATGACTTACAAAAATACCAACACTAAATCAATAATTTTTAAAATATTTATTTACTTATATTATGAAATAATTATATCCTATTGACACATATAAGATGGGTAGATTTTATTTATAATTTCATTGGTGAGTTTACTACCCATAAGGGAACATTATTATTCATAAGGTTCAAGTTACTATTCATAAGGGTACATTATTGTTCATTTGGGTCAAGTTACTATTCATAAGGGTATGTTAATATTCCCCAAAAAACAAGTTGGTTCTATAAAACTCCAAAAAACTTACTAATTGCAAACGTGTATGTCTTTTTTTTTGAAATTCAAAACACAGAAGTGGAAAAATTATGTTGAATGGTTTGTTTATAATGGTCACATTGCATTTAGTAGTTCATTTAAGCACATATTGTTTCCTTTTAAAATCTCAGGATGTTACAAAAACTATGAAAGTATTTTTATAAAATGTTTCTAACATTATTATAAAATATAAAGTTACGGATCACTTTCAAAAGTTATTTTTTGAAAAGGTGATGTGAAAATTTTAGGAAAAATTACTTTTAAAAATAATTTTCATTAATTGAGCCTTAAATAAAACATAAAAGTTATACAAAGGATATGTGTAGGGGAATATAAAAAATTTGATTACGAAAGGTAGAAACCTTTTTAATATTTTTTAAAAATACCTTTATTGAATCTCACCTCGTAAAAAGGATAACAAAACTTTATTTTGAAAATATATAAAGATAAATAAGGAGAACGCATGAGATAATCTGTATTTATGTTTTCAGATAAGAAATTAAATCATTTTTGTAAATAAGGAATATGAATATGGATAATAAATAGTCATTAAAGGGGAATAGGATCATTCTTAACAACGTTGCATTTTTATGAAGAAAAAAGTATGTCAAAGAAGAATAATTAAAGTAACAACCATTGAAAAATGATTTCATTGGAAATAAATATAAATACCCTGAAAATAAATATGAAATAAAATATAATACAATTATAAGGTAAAATTTACCCAACTTAATATAATTAAGTTGAAAAAGAAACATCATAACTCAATGAAAGGGTATTGAGTTAAGAAACATCATTAAAACTTTGTTACCCATTAAAGGAAAAACATAATATGGATTTATAAATACATTTAATTTATTTATATGTATATTTAAAATGAATTCATGTGAATTATAAGCACTAAAAAATAAAATAATCAGTGAATACATAGTATATCTAAATGAAGAGAAATTGAGATGAGGAAACTCTTATGATATTGGTATCCTTTGAATCATATCCCTTTGAAATAGAAAATTTTAAATATAAATTTAATTACCATGAATAAAAAAATATCATGATAAAATATTCAACATAGGTATTATATACACCATTTAAATAAAAATAGGTTCACAATAAGAAACATTTTTCAAATAAGTTGGTTTGAGATGAAAAACCTTTACCTTTACACTAGACTTCCATGGAAGTGATTTAAGCTCATATATAATAAATATAAACATATTAATAACATATTTAGGAGAATTACTCACATCTAATACCCTTTCTACTCTTTAATTACAATAATTTATTATACATTTATTAGCTATTTTGTGTTTTCATTATCAAGTGTTAGTGATTTTGATTGCTTTGCACTTTCTTTATAATGTTGATATATATCCCTATACTTTGATACCAAGTTAATCTTTAAAAGTGTATTCAAGTTGATAGAATAGAATTTATCTAATGATTTATAAAGTTTAAATATCATTCCATGAGATTTTTAGTTATGTTTTGTGAAGATGAAATCGATGGAGATCTTATTTCTTGTAATTTACTGATATCAATGGATTATTTTATAATGATTATTAATTTATATGTCATTATTTAAGAACCATATTCATGAAATATATTAATATTTAATATAATATTTCTTTATCAAATATATTTTAGAACAATCCATGTAAGGTGGTTATGAAAAATAAAACACATCATCCTTAGAGAAAGTAGTCTATACATATACACGGATGATGCTTTCATTTTTCATTGAATAGAAAGAAGGTATAAATTGATTTATCTTTTTTGAATATTAATAATTTTATAAATATCATATTTATTCATTAAATATACCTTTTTAACCAGTCATATAAGGAGGTTATGATATAAAAAATATGTTGCTTCGTAGAGGTGGTAGTCTACACATACACACAAATGACGTATTCATTTTTCTAAATAGAATGGAGAATAGTAGATAACAATTTTCCCATAAATAAAATAACAATTTAGTATAAAAATGGTACTGATTTTATTATTTAGGATGGTATAATAGACTTTGAGGTAAAATAATATACTGAAATGAATAGAAATGAAAATTATTAATCTAGGAATTTTTACTTTTCTCCATTTAATAACTTCTTATAAAATTATATTACATATTTTAGGGGTGGTTTTAATATGTTTTAGGTATTTTACCCTTTGTTTTAACCTTTTAATATAGTTTATTTACCACGGTAACTCGTTTTTCAACCTTGATAACTTATTTTTATGGATTAAAATAAAATTAACCTTATTAGATAATTTGGATATGCTAATTAAAAATATTAAATCTATTTCATAATATTAAATTCATAAAAGTGATAAAAATAAATTTAAAATAATAAATGTATAATGCATAAAAATATAGTTTTATAAAAATATAACTTAGTTTCTAAAATGTAAAATATAAGTTTATAAATTAAAAATAATATTTTTAAATATACAGTTTTACTTATTAAATATATATTTTATTAGAAAAAAATCATAAATTTGTAATTCATTGTTATATCCTAATGATGTCATAAAAGAAATGATATTTGTAAAAATAGTATTTTTCATTATTCACCTAAAAATCAATATTTTTAGAAAAATCTAAAAAATCAATATTAAGTAAATGTTGTTGTTATAATTCCAAAAATTAAGTTCACTTTTTAAAATTATAATTTCAAAATTTCTGAATTTAACTTTCCAATGGAAACAAAAAATATAATGAAAACTGTTTTTATAGGAAAATGAATTTTTAAAATATTAACTATTCTTATTATTATTTCCTTCCAATTTACTATTAAATTAGTGTTAATATATTATTCGTATAAAAAATATATTTAATCATCATTAAACCATAATTTTCTTAGTTTCTTGAAATTAAAATGTACAGTGCGTAAAAATCCAATTTTATAAAAAAATACATTTTTAATCATAAAATGATCTTTTTAGTTACTAATTGAATTTTATCAATACATTGGTATTAAAATGAAATTTTTCTTCCTATAAAAGGAAAAAAATGTGAAATGTATAAAATAAATGTGATATATAAATAAATTCTTACATTAATAATTACATTTTTATATCATCTTAACATCTACTTATATAACTCATCACGATCTTCATGTAAGACCTAAGGATAATATAAGAATTAGTGGAAGTCATGGGTGGCAGTTCAGCTAGCATGGATCTCATAGAAATTTCAATGATCTTAAACTTCTCTTATAATTGATTTTACTGAAACTATAATTTTTAGAGTTCATATTGGGATTGGTTTCGGGAAAACCCAGGTGATGCAACCTCCTTTACAAGCTCGGATAGGTGAGCCTCATAAGGACAACATATTCCACTTGATGTCATTACTTATCTTTTCTATTTAGTTTTCATAGTGCGGTTTCTTTTATTTGTACCCACTAATTTCAAATTTATATTATAACGGAAAATTTTAACATTTTAATTTTAAAGCATCATGGTTTCATTGTAATTAGGTGTTTCATGTGAAACTATATATTCAATATAGTATTTATTTAAAGGGAAATTACTACTAAATCTTGGGGAATTGCACATGGTGTATAGTTATAAACTCCATGTACCTCACATGGGGTGTCATCTGTGTACATGGCCACGCCCCAGGTTATGGACCCAAAGTTACTACAAGGCGTATCTATATGTAAAACACATCATATAGCCTCCATATCCAATCCAAAATGATAAGAAAAAATACATGACATGTAATTTATAAACTATATGTTGTGTGATTTAAATTTCTTAACACAGACCCCTCTATGAACTGGCTGATCCACCCAATACACTATAAATTCCCCCTCTATTAGCCTTTAGACATCCATAATTAATCAAAATCCCCAAACAATAAAGGAAAACAAATAAAAATAAAGTAAAATACAGAAATTAAAATAATGATCCCAATCTCATTGTGAATCACCAAGGCTTCAGGTTCAATTTTATGTTCCATCACTACTGCCTCCTAATTAAGCTTCAATAAACCTCCTAATACAAATATCTCTCCTCCATATCCCTCCTTCTCCCTTTGGTTTGGCGGAGTAAATGAAAGGAAGGGTTCTAGGACCCAGAACCCAGGATAGATTTTATACCTCACTTAAGTAAAACATTATCTTCCGAACTCAATCTCTAAGTACAAATTTCCATCTAATGCATTATTTAAGAGATATTTATGTTTTCACACATGGGAATAAATTTTATTTATTTAATAAATATTAAATTTTCTAAAAATAAACTATCTTAGGATTCCACTAAATTATATTACAGGGATAAATGTTACATCACCAGAACAATGGAACTATCATAAAATATTTTTGAGTCCATTTGCTAAATAAATTTACCATTTTACCCTTCTTAAGGCCCAATGGATTTCTAACTCAAGAAAGAGTTAAGTATTCCTCATAAGAAAACTACATTTTACATTGTATTATTCTTTACTTATTTTTTTCTGTGATCAAGGATGTTATACTCACATATGAATCAATGGAATGAAAATCCTTATATTTTCATATATAAATGGGATTGTGTAATGATTTGGACTGGTTGGTTTCTTCTCTCACCCTTTATTTCTTATAATATCTCTTGTGGGTTTCACCGATTAATTAAATACATAATCCTCCACTAATTAGAATAAATTTTTAGTATGCAAAAAAGTGAGATAAAGTCCAAAATCTAGACAACACATTTATTTCATTATGTTTTTCCTTTATGAGTTCAGATTATGACACTGGATATAAATCGATTGATTCTCGATGGTTATAGGTGAATAACTCCATGTTTCCAATCGAATACTATAAGGTATCTTATAAGTATCTCACATATCTTATTGGGTTTATCTTGTTATAGTTAAAGAATATATGATCTATCTCATATCCTTTGAGAGTGATTACGATTGAGCATCAGGTAGACTCGCCCGAGTTAATCATGATTTCTCTACATAATAATTTTCATTTTAATAAATTAGTTTCAATTATGGTATTCAAATAACCCCCACCCCCCATTTTCTAAAATATCATTTCTTATTTTTAAATTTTTTTATTTTGCATTTCACGATCTAAGGCTTCATTGGGAGATAACCTATGGTTTCTACTATACTACATAAATTCTAGTCAAAAATAACAATCTAATTTGATAAAGTCAATAGTGTGATAAAAAATTTTCATCATTTTCTGGGAAACCTAAATAATTTTAATATATTGTTCAAATATTTATCTTCAAAAAATGATAAATAAATTGAAATTCAATAATCTAAAATTTCAAAAAGAAATGGAATCTCATAATGAAATCATAAAATATTTTTTCCAATGGGATAAAATAATAATCATTAGAGAAACATATAGATATAGGAAAGTAATTTGTTGATTATCATCACCATTCAATGATGAATCAATATCAAAAATTAATCCAACCACACAGATTTTCTATTAAAGAGCCTTATGATAATCGGTTGATGAATGAATTTGACTTCAATTTTTCTATTTCATGGACTAAATATAACATTCCTCATAACTTACCCATTGATTTTAGTGCTGGATATCAAAAATATTTAGCTAGTTATGGTCATGAATTTATGGAAACTGAAACTACATTTGATCTCCCACACTTTGAAAATGAAAAATCAGTACCTTTGACCACTTTTTCGATCAATTGTGACTCTTCTTTTTAGATGAAATAGTTTGAATAAAATATGGAGTTCCCATCACTCTAACAAATGAATTCCCAATGGTTATGTTTGAGGATAAAGTATTAAAGGCTAAACATTGTGAGAGATGCACATTTTGGGATCATTAATTTTATTCAATGTTCAATGATACTAAATTAAAAACTAACCTCCTTTGTATTTATTTTATAGATTTGGATACAAATATGTAGGCCCTATAAGAAGAAGAATACAAATCATGGATGGTTGGTGATGAGGAGAGAATACATGATCCATTTTATTTATACCCTTTTCATATGAGGATGATGGTAAAAAACTATAAATTATTTAAAAAACATTTTTTAACCTGAACCATAAAAAAAGATACACCAATTTCTTAATTCTTCAACACTAATTGACACCACTCCTCTATCTAAAAAATATATGTAGCTCCTCTACCATCTCATCCCTCCCCAATTAAACTTAAATTTATATTTTTCTTCTTTATCGGGGGTTATAATATTTCTTATACTTTTCTTTAAGGGTTAACCCTCTTAACATACAATTATGGATACAGAGATAAATAATATGTCGTATTTTGTATCAAGAAACCTTATCCACCTATGGAATTGGGATAAAGTGTTGTTACTATATAACTTAGAGTAGTAAAAACTTAGCACCTATTTGGGGGGTTTTCACCCAAGATCTATCATATTTTCCCTTCTCTTTTATTTTTATTTTTACTAATTTTATTTACTTCCAATAAGTTTTTCATTTTAATTTTTATTTCATGTATTTTTATAATATCGGCATATAGTATCATAACTCAAGGATTTCACTAAAAAATAAACATAGGTTGTGTATGTATTTTCCTTTGGTTTTGTTTCCCTTATCTTTATAATTTTGATTGAGAATAAATTTAAGGGTAATTAGATATTCATTAGGGGAATATCAACATATTTATAGAGTATTTAAATGATTGATGTGATGGATTTTTATTCCATAATTTCTAATCTTTTCATTTAAGGAAGTTTGATTGAAAATGAAACTCATGAGAACTAGTACTGTCTAAAATGAATATCTTGACTAATTCAAGAGATTTTTAAACATTTTTTACATATTGTTTACATTTAAATTTTTATTCATAGTTTTGAGTTATTTTTTTAGATCCATAACTTTATTTTTTTCTCCTTTTCTAAGTTGTTAGAGTTTATGAAATTTTTCAAGCATGCTTGAGGTATCATTTTGAAAGCCTATTTTTACATGTAACTATTATTTTGTCCATACTTATATATGATCTTTAATAATAAGCTAGAATCCATGAAATACCTAGTTAGTAAATCATATAACAATTCATTTATCTCTTAATAATCTTCTCTAGAAGTTAAATACCTAATTCTTTTTTAACTCAATGATATTGGGATTTCAACTATGTTATTCTGACCTGGAAGAAACTAGTTCAAATATTTTTTAAAATATTTTTTGGATAATACTCGTGATAAATAGATATATTTTGGTCTAAAATATAATTAAAATCTAGGTTGATTCTTCACACTAAATTTGTAAGATCTAAAATGTATCTCTTCCTTCCAAAAATCAAAAAATTCACAGGCAATTCTTGATATGAAATGAAACAAACAGTGCTACTATAAATGGGGGAAGAGGAAAGAAATGTTATTATAAATGAATATTATCAAGTGTGTATTTCCCAAGTAAATAAAGATGTGTTTAGAGGATACATTTTTCATGGGTATTGATGAGTTCTCCATTCTTTAGGATATTTTTCAAATAAATTTTACTTCACTTTAGAGCCAAACCCTCCTCATCTTGGCGCTAAACGTTTTACATTAAAAACCTATCAACCCATAGCCATAGAAAAAACCATGTAAAAACCTTCATGATATAAACATTTATGACTCAATGAAGCAGATATACTAGGAATTTATGAAGGCTATAAAAATTATGCATGTGCTTAAGAATGAGAAAATCTCCATTTAAAAACCTTGGGTGGGAGAGAAATATATTTCTATAGAGGTGGGTACAAAATGGACATAGAGACTAACATGAGATTGAATCGATTTTTTTATTTGTGATGATTTAGGGAATTTAAATTAATGTAGGATGCATGTTATTTTCTTTGGTTATTTGAGTTGAGTATTGTTATCATTGATACCATAGGAAGTTTTTTTTTTACCTTAATATAGACTATTTCCTAAGAGTAAAAGTGATTAGGTGTGGTGATCTGATCATGCATTGAATTATACAATACTTTAAACATTACATAGTTTTTAAAATTATTTTTATGGTCTAATATCTCAGTAATATTATATTTGGTGCCCTAAGAACCAACTATTTATACTTTGATTACATGAATGTACACTTATTATATATTGTTCATTGTTCTGCATGACTATAATATAATAATTTCCTTGAATATTTGTTTCATTAATAAGGTCATGGAAGATCCCTGTTATGATGGGAACCATGAAATGCTATAAAAATATTCTTAAATAATGTTCTATGGTTGGATTACATATTATGATAGGACACATAGTGTACATACCTTCATGTGCGAGTACTCGTAAGAAGACAAGACTCTCTCTCATGGAGTTTTCACTTGGTAATCTCCAAGATGGGAGATTATAAGAACAGACCCTCCAGTAGTAATTACACATGTCTTGGTGTCATCGAACATTGCTATCTACGAGTGTGTGTAATGGTCCTTATACTGGAAGATTATCATTAACTCATGTCATTACTCGCGCACTTAGATTTGATGATGAAAACCGTCATGAAGACAGTTGGCGGGAAGTAGGGTATGTTGGGTGCGTCACGAATGACATGTTGTTAATGGATAAGTTGAGGAAGGATTTTTCCCTTCCATATTTATAGAATTAGATATCTCGGGCCCTTTGCTTGAAATATAATTGTCGCCCAAATTCCATGGCCATGGTGTCACAACGAGTTTATTTCTGGTAGTCAAAGAATGATGGATCAAGCATATAGGTTTATGAAACCACCATGAAACATGCTTGATGAGATATTGATACAAAGGGATTAAATTACATGGTAAGAATTCGTATGAGGTGACACGTCAATGAGACTTCAACTTCATTCTCTTGGGTTCCTTGACCCGTTGCTAGACAGTAATCTTGGACTTTAGGAAATCCCGCCTAATGCCAATGAGAAAGAGGCCAAGAGGGTCACAAACTAAGTGTATCCATGTATCTCAAGTAGAATAATGATTATTCTCATATGTGGTTTAATAATTATTCAAGGAATACTAAATCATTTTAATGTTGGAGTAAGAATAAAATGAAAACAAGATATACACAATGTGTACATTGAATGTACACACCGTGTAGTTTTTATTTTGGAAAGGAAATGAAAAACAAGTACACGGTGTGTATTAATGATTACACACCATGTAGTTTTTCCAGTCGGGATTTTGAGGAAATAATATTGTTTTATTAAATGATATTTATTATAATCAGTGTGGGAACATGTCAAGGAATTAATGATTTAAAATGGGGGTTTTCAATAATATTTAATGAAATAAATAAAATGTGTAACGTGTTTATTTATTATCATAACTCTATAAACTCAAACCTGATTATAAATATACTCACAACCCCAACACTTTTTCCTAATCGTTGTGCACAACAATTCTTGAGAATTCTCTCAAGTCCGAAACAAATCCTTCCTCCAAGAATTCTCTCAAGACTGAGAGAGATCCTCCTCCATCAGATCAAGGCGATCTAAGGTGGACAATTCAAGTAAAGGCTTCTCTACACTAGCACCCAGAGATTCCTTTTTGTGACGTCTAGAGATACATAGTGAATGTGTGGATAACCACTAGAGGAATAATACACTTGGCTTCTACAACACAATGATGAATCACATCGGAACGTGATTAGAAATATCAACGAATAAAGAACGCTATAAAAGGTACTTCTTTTCAATTAATTAAATTAATTATGATAAACCTGTGAAGATCCTCCTTTGTGGTTCTGGGACTATTCTTCTTCTTTGTCTATTTCTGTGATTCGATCTATGGAGTATGGTGTTTATCATCGTATTGATCCCAGATTGATCATTTCTAATGACAAAAACTCAAGTGGGCACAACCACCCACGATCTTCCGCTGCACCTGGGACCTTCAAGTGGTATCATAGGGGTCACAACGTTGATTATAGTTATTTAATTTTTTTAGATAATTTAAAATTTTATATTTGATTTAATTCAAGATAAATCATTTGATAAAACTAAATGAACGAGATCTGTTCTTCCTCCTTCATTTATCTATTAACATCATAGAAATGACCTTTTAATTTTGATTTTGATTAAAATAAAAATGATGAACTCATCCAGAGGAGCTGCTCATTCTATCTGTACAACACGGGAATACATGGAGTGTAGTGAAATCTACACACTATGTACTTAGGTTCAAAAAACTGGTACTGGTCTGCCAAACCACATTGTGTGAATTGAGTATACCTAAGTTTTTTAATACACCGTGTTGACTAGAACTGAATGGCATGTGGAAACCGTAATACACGGCATGTATGTTGAATCAACACATTATGTAGTCTGATCTAGACCAGGTAAAACCGTGTACAAGGAGAAGTCGTATAACCGCATACACGGGATTTCCAGGCCGGTAACCACGTAACAAGGAAGTACATTCTGTGTTAGATTAATCTACAGGATGTTTCCTCCAAAATTTACAAAGTACAGAAAACACACCAAATCCCCTAGCGTGTACTTTGGATAAAGGTTGAAAAAAATACACGTTGTATAATATATCCTATATGCCGTGTACTTTCCAAAAATTGGATTTCACCAGGTTTCCTCCAAAGTACAAAGACCCATACAAGGAATATGGATGAGAATAATCTCAAGGAAATTCCGAAAGGAGTTTAAGATAAATAATTGATTAATTATAAGATCATAATTAATTTAATTCAAGCGCAAATTATCTTCAATAAAAGATCAAATAAATTAATTTGAATACTAAATATGCATAAATGTTGTTGCATGATATGGATGATGATGAGATAGACCAAAGAACCTTTGTGAGTGTATGGTTTCATTTAAATTTTTTAAATTTAAATTCGTTGGTCTACAAGACTTCTTCTAATAAAATATAGGGCATGAATTCCCATGGTTTCTTTAATGTAAAACCCATTTAATGAAGGATCTCCTAAGCCATAGGAGATGGTTAAAAATCCAAAGATGAGACGAAAACAACCCAAGAAGATACAAAGGTGGATAGGTGGGAGCTGCAAAACACGAACCATCAAGTTCAAGGTGTTTTTCCCTAGGTCAGGGTTAGCTTATCAAAACCTCTAGATAAGATAACCAATATAAGCTCATGATCATGCCATATTATTTTATTTATGTTGGATTGCATGGTTTATTTATTATTTTTGTGTTTCTGTGACTACATAGTTCATGAAATAAACAAGCATGAAAAGATGGAATAAAAAAACCGGACTATGCGTAAACATTATCAGAACATGGTTAATCACTTAAGAAATCATCACTTAATATTAAAAAGCATGTGATAATGAGAAACTATGCATAAAGGATTGAAATCCCTCAAATACCATATTAAGCCAGACCAAGCCTTCCGTTACTTGATTAAGGGAAAGACTCAATAAAACTATGTGTTTGACCAACCCTTGTTGGGACACTTACTTTTATAAAGGAAGCTCTTATGAAAGTTTCGGGTTGACTTAAACATTTTACATCAAGAGGAGTAGCCCTCGATAGACTTGTTGTAAAATGGAGGAAAGTGTTAATGAAATCCAAGTTAGGATTTCAGGATTGGGGAGTCCACTCAACAGATCATGGAACTATAAGCTCACAATTGGGAAAGACCTGCCTACCTATATACCTTTAAATAGCTTGACCAATCCTTGTTGGGGTTATGTGAAGGGGAATATGGATCCTTGCCACTATAATGTCATAGAAACCACGCATTCCAAGTTCAATGGTGGGGGTCGTTGGGACATGATAAAATAGTGGGAGAATTTATAAATTTATTTATTATTTTTCATAAAATGTAATCAAAAGGTACTGATAAATCTGCTCTTTTAATTTGTAGAATCAATATGAAAAACTCATCAACCACATTTTCTCTACGATCAATTCTAGATAAATACAATATCCTCACCGGCAATAAATTTCCGGAAAGTTTTATAACCCTTCGGGTTATCCTATACAATGAACAAAATTTTTACATACTGGAGTCCTCACTTCTTGATTCGCCTGTCTAAGGGGTGAGTGATGAATATTTCCTGGTCTATGATCAACATTTGAACGATGTACTCGATGTTAAATGTTTGAGGTTGTCATCAATGTCTAGTGAGCTCATGAAGTCTCATGAAGACATGGATGCCTATAGCATGCTCAAGCACCTCAGTGATCTATACCAGGAGAGAGTAAGATAGGAAAGTGTTGAGATCTCCAAGGCTCTATTTCATAGAAATCTTGGAGAGGGTGCCCCAGTTGGGCCTCATGTAGTCAAGCTCATTGGATACATTGAGTTCTTGGAGGTTCTAGGGTTTAAACTCCCAAAAGAACTGGGTACCGGTATTATTCTTGCATCACTCCCCCATAGCTTCTATAACTTTGTTATAAATGTCAACATGAACAACATTGAGAAGTCTCTATCTGATCTTCTTATCCTCATTATCCAAGTGGAAAATGATATGAATTGTGAAAAGCCTTCTGTCCTTATGGTGAATAAAAGGAAAGGGAAGGCGAATAGATTTAAGCTCAAAGCCTCTTCAAGGCCTTCCAATAAAGGAGAGATCAAAGGGGAGGAAAGAGAACAAGAGGCTATTTTTTTTGCATGTGGCAAGAAGGTCCACTAGAAGAAAAATTGCACCTAGCCAAGGAAGCAAGGGGAAGCTTTAGGTGAATTTGTTATCGAATAAAACCTATCTATTTCTACCAATAGGGTATTAGATACTAGTTTTGGTGCTCACATCTGTATCCAAATATAGGAACCAAGTAGATTCAAAAAGATTGACTAAGGTGAGGTGGATCTGCAAGAATCCAATGGATCCAGACTCGCTGTTGTAGTTGTCAGAGACTACCACATCACATTTCCTGCTGGAATGGTATTGGTATTAAAAGGATGTTATTATGTACCCTATGTAACCAAAAACATTATTTCAGTATCCATATTAGATACTGATGGATTCATCTTCAATTTTGAAAATGAATGTTGCTACTTTTATAAAGATAGCATTTTTTTTGGTAGGGCACATTTATATAACGGGCTTTATGTGTTAGACTACACAAACCAAGTAATGGAAATCGATGTAAAAGTTAATTCACATGACTCATACCACACCCAACTTTGGTATAACCGGCTAGGTCATGTCAATGAGAAACATTTGAAAAAATTAAATCAAGATGGGTATTTAGATTCTTTTGAACTAAAACCATTAGTGTATGTCATGTGTGTATACAAGGAAAAAGGACCAAATCCCCATTTAGTGGGAAAGGTGAAAGGGATAAATAGATTCTATAATTAGTTCACACAGATGTGTGTGGACCATTTCCAGTTGAAGAAAGGGGTGGGTTCTTGTACTTCATAACTTTTACTAATGATTTTAGTAGATATGGATATATTTACTTAATGAGGTATAAGTTAGATTATTTTGATCGGTTCAAAGAATACAAGAATGAAGTTGAGAACCATCTTGGTAATAATATTAAGAAACTCTTCTCAGAAAGAGGAGGAGAATATCTTAATCATGACTTCATTGATTTCTAACAGGAGTTTGGGATTCTATCTCAACTCCCTCCTCCTTACGCGCCTTAGTGGAATGGTGTAAGTGAAAGGAGGAACTGCACCCTTTTGGACATGGTGAGATCAATGATGAGTCATGTGAGTCTTCCATTATCCTTTTGGGGATATGAATTACAAATAAAAACACACATACTAAACCAAGTACCAACTAAATTGATAAATGGTATTCCATACGAGTTATGGAGTGGACTCAAAGCCATGTTATCAAATTTACATATGTGGGGTAGAGAAGCATTTGTTAAGGCCTCTTCAGGTAATAGAATTTCACCCCAAGGCACAAAGTTTACCTTTTTAGGAAATCCTAACAAAAAAAGGGGATATTACCTATAAAACCCCTCAGATAAAAAGGTTACAGTGGAAAGACATGTCATATTCCATGAGAGTGAGCACATCTCCAAAAGATATAGTGGGAGAAAGATATAATTCGATGAAGTCGAGGCTCAAGATACACAGGAGTTGGTACAAGAGCAGATTCCACAAATCCCCGTGGAAGAACAATCTGTTCCAGAGACACAAGAACTGTGTAGGAGCATGAGAGAGGTGAGAGAAACTAAACGGTATGGTTTTCTTGTCACTAGGAATGGTGACTTATTATTGGTTGACAATGATGATCCTCTTACCTATACGGGAGCAGTTGAAGGCACAGACGTTTCCAAGTGGCAAGAAGCCATGAATTCTGAAATAGATTCCATGTAACAAAACCAATTCTGGATTTTGGTAGATCCTCTAGTTGATGTAAAGCCTATTGGTAATAAATGGGTATTCAAGAAGAAACTAGACATGGAGGGACAATTCATCACCTATAATTCACAACTGGTTGCAAAAGGTTTTAGACAGCATCAAGGAATTGATTATGATGAAACCTTTTCACTGGTTGCGATCCTGAAATCCTTCAGAATCCTATTGTCCATTTCTACTTACCATGACTATGAAATTTGAAAAATGGATGTCAAAATAGCATTCCTTAATGGAAACCTCCAGGAAGATGTCTACATAACACAACCTGAAGGGTTTGTGACTCCAAAGGATTCCAACAAGGTATACAAGTTGCAGAAATCCATTTTTGTATTAAAGAAAGCATCAAGGTCATGAAACATTCATTTTGATGAAGCTGTAACGGAATTTGGATTTGTTAATAATGAATGTGAGCCTTGTGTCTACAAAAGTTTTAGAGGAAGTGCAGTCATTTTCCTAATATTATATGTTGATGAAATATTACTAATTGTAAATGAAGTACCTATCTTACAGTCAGTTAATGAATGGTTGGATAAATGCTTCTATATGAAAGACTTGGGAGAGGCAACATATATTCTTGGGATCAAGATCCATCGTGATATATCCAAGAGAATGTTGGGTATGAGTCAATGTACATACATTGACAAGATACTGAATAGATTCAGTATGGAATAGTCCAAGGGTGGATTGTTGCTAATGTCACATGGCATTCATCTTTCCAAGAAAATGTGTCCTCAGACACATGAGGAAAGAAAGAAAATGGAAAGCATCCCTTACACATCTGATATTGGGTCAGTCATGTATGTTATGCTATGTACAAGGATAGATGTTTCTTATGCATTAAGTGTGGTAGGCAGATATCAAGTTGATCCAGGAGACCGCCATTGGATGGCAGTCAAGACTATCCTTAAGTATCTGAGGTGTACTAAGGATATGTTCCTGTTTTATGGAGGAGATGAGGAACTAGTCATCCGAGGACAGGTTGATGCTAGTTTCCATACTGATCAATATGACATGAAGTCGTAGACTGGATGCATCTTCAGTTTGAATGGAGGTGAAATGAGCTGGAAGAGCTCAAAGTAAGGTGTGTTCACAGATTCTATAGTAGATTCTATGTATATCGCATCTTTTGAGGCAGCTAAAGAATCAGTATGGATGTGTAGCTTCGTCCAAGAGATGGTTGTAGTACCTAGCAATAAAGATTCTATCACACTCTATTATGATAATACTGCAGTGGTGGAACTTGAAAAAGATCCAAGGTCACATTAGTGGACAAAGCACATACTTCGGAAGTATCATCTATTAAGAAATTTTTCTCAGAGAGGTGAAGTTACAATGAGCAATATTTCCACATAAGACAACGTGGCGGACCCCTTGACTAAAGATTTGACTCGTCGGAAACATGATTATCATGTGAGGTCTAGTGGACTAAAAGTCATAGGCAGTTGGATCTAGTCCAAGTGGGAGTTTTTTAGAGTTGGTGTCTAAAGAACCAACTATTTATACTTTGATTACATGAATGTACACTTATTATATATTGTTCATTGTTCTTCATGACTATAATATTATAATGTCATGTAATATTTGTTGCATTAATAAGGTTATGGAAGATCCCCGCTATGATGAGAACCTTGAAATTCTATAACAATATTCTTAAATAAAGTTCTATGGTTGGATAAAATAATATGATAGGAAACATAGTATACAGTCCTTCATGTGTGAGTACTCATAAGAAGACCATACTCTCTCTCATGGAGTTCTCACTTGGAAATATCTAAGATGAGAGATTATAGGAACAGACCTACCAGTAGTAATTCATCATGTCTTGGTGTCATCATAAATTGTTATCTATGAGCATGTGTAATGGTCCTTAGACTGTAATATTATCATTAACTCATGTCATGACTCGCACACTTATATTTGATGATGAAAACAATCACGAAGATAGTTGGCTGGAATTTGGGGGTGTTGGGTTCGTCATGAATGACATGTTGTTAATGGATAAGTTGAGGAATGATTTGTCTCTTTCATATTTATGGAAGTAGATATCTCGGGCCCTTTGATTGAAATAGAATTGTCTCCCAAATTCCATGGCCATGGTGTCACTACGAGTTTATTTCTGGAAGTCAAAGAATGACGGATCAAGCATATAGGTTTATGACACTTCCATGGAACCTACTTGATGAGATATTGAGACAAAGGGATTAAATTACATGGTAATCATTTGTATGAGGTAACACATCAATATGGTGTCAACTTATTTCTCTTGGGTTCCTTGACCCATTTCTAGATAGTAATCTTAGACTTTAGGCAAGCCCGCCTAATGCCAACGAGAAAGAGGTCTAGAGGGTCACACACAAAGTGTATCCAAGTATCTCAAGTTGAATAAATATTATTCTCATATATGGTTTAATAATTATTTAAGGAAGCCTAAATCATTTTAATGTTGGAGGAAGAATAAAATCAAAACAAGATATACACGTCGTGTACATTGAATTTACACACCGTATAGTTTTCATTTTGGAAAGTAAATGAAAAATGAGTACACACTGTGTATTAATTATTACACACCATGTAGTATTTCCAGTCGGGATTTTGAGGAAATAATATCATTTTATTAAATGATATTTATTATAATCAGTGTGGGCACATGTCAAGGAAATAATTATTCGACATAGGGGTTTTCAATAAGAGTTAATGAAATAAATCAAATGTGTAACGCATTTATTTATTATCATAACTCTATAACCTCAAAATCGATTATAAATATCCGAAAAACCCCAACATTTTTTCCTAATAATTGTGCACAATTATTATAGAGAATTCTCTCAAGGACGAAAGAACACCTTCCTCCAAGAATGCTCTCAAGACTGAGAGAGATCCTCCTCCATCGGATCAAGGTGATCTGAGGTGGAAAACGCAAGCAAAGTCTTATCCACGCTAGCACCCAGAGATTCATTTGGAGACGTCTAGAGATATGTGTTGCACGTGTGGATCACCACTAGAGGAAGTCTACACTTGTCTTCTACGACGCAATGACGAATCACATCAGAACATGATCAGAAATATCATAAAAGAAAGAATGCCATAAAAGGTACTTCTTCTCAATTAATTAAAATAATTAAAATCAACATGTGATGATCCTCCTTTGTGGTTCCAGGACTATTATTCTTCTCTGTCTATTTCAGTGATTTGATCCGTAGATTCTGGCATTTATCATCGTATTGATCCCGGATTGATCATTTCTAATGACAAAAACTCATGTAGGAACATCCACCCATGAGCTTCCACTGCTCTTGGGACCTTCAAGTATTTGATCATTTTTCATTCAACCTTAATTTTTTCATTCACTGTATAAAAGAGCACTAAAAAAGGCAATTTTACAATTTTAGATATTTCTATGGAAAATAATATGTATGATTTTCTTATTATAAAATTATTCACACTAATAAAAATTTTAAAATTACATTTTTTTAGTATTCCATGTGCATCGGTATTCATTTCATCCTATTGGACCAAGTGTGTAATGCCCTGACCCTAGTTACCCAGAGTCGGTGCATTATTACATAACATTGGCATGATCACAAGGGATCAAATACCAAAATACTGATCAGTTTAGTAGCCCTATAAGTACTAGATACAAACATAAGTTTTACATTACATTATGAAATGAAAAAACAACAAAATTGTGTCTCTTTTTAAAAAATTCATCTCCCTTAGACTATCCCTACAGGTCAGTCATAATATAATTATTTACATCCTAGGAAAAATAAAACATAGAGAGGGGTGAGCTCAGGTGCTTAGTAAGGATAACAATATAGCGGAAACTCTCATAAATAAGCATAAAGATTTAAGGTAATGTATAAGTCTAAAACACAAGACTTTTAAACTTAAACTTTGGAATAATATGGAAAAGATAAATCAAATAATTCCATTTACTTATTCACATGGATATTCTACTAGTAGAATAATCACATGTAATATCAATAGACAATTTCATAATGATGGAATGCATAATGTCGGACATCATAACCAAACAGTCAAGGCCTCGTGCCAAGACTAAAAATGTAATTTCTTCAAGGCCTTGTGCCAAGACACTAGTTTGTCTCATGAGACCTACCGATGCATCGATGAGTTATAGCGGGCTCCACCTATCACTTACTAAGTCCAATGCATTCCTCATATGAAAAGGTTGAAACATAACATAAATATTTATATTAAAACTAGCATATAAAATGTTAATAATTTAACCATAAACCATGAATGGTATAAAAATAACACATCGATAGTCAAACATATCACAAAACCTTCAATAAAATATGGAATATTGTATCATAATAAATCAACTTCAAATAAGTGTAAAATCTATCAGAGGATGTTGACATAGATGAAATAAAAACTATTTGAGAGAAATATTTATTTCTATTTTTAAATCATTTAAAATTCACATAATTATAAGAGAAAACATTTATTTTGAAAATAATCTTATAAGCATGTAAGGGAATCTTATAAAGTGTTATAACGGTGGAAAATAGCCACACCCTCCATATAAGTTAAAAAAAAATTCTTCCCTTAAATTTGTCGAAAAGGTCATAAAGGACCTTATTTGGAAAACAACGGAAAGATTACATTACAAAATTTTAAAAAAATTAAAACAAGGGTATAAATGAATTTAACCCATAGTCTATGAAATAGTAAAAATGTTTTGAAATGCATTTTTAAGAGACACGGATGTGGATGATAAAGAGGTCTCAGTAGATACTAACGTATAAACAACCTCGGATAATGAAGATATTGTAGAATTAACCCTTAACTTGTACTTTTCCTTGATCAAGGGTATGTTAACCTCCAGTATAATAGTTAAATAATTGTTATTAAATTATACAATAACCACATACATAAATATGATATCATATATGATCTTCTAATATTGCTTTGTTAATAATATTTCAGTAGTATTATTGTTTCGGGTGTTAACTGATTCACTTTCCATCATATGTTTTGTTATGTAAGTCATGTTTGTTATGAATATGATGCATTTGATTCATATACATAATGATATTAAGTTATTAAACATTATTTTCAATCATAAAATGAAATTTATTCTTGAATGATTACGATGGGGAATGAATCACATCGCATTCGTGGAGACGGTAATCCGTACGTATGCATGAGGGGAAATATCATTACATTGATGGTGAAATAGTATATAATTGGATTTTATATAATTTATAAATAATCATTAAAATGTTATATTTATTATTTACATCAGTTATACCCATTATTATACCCATCCAAATAATTAAATGTTTGAATAACAAACTAGACCATGACGTGGAGACGGTAAGCCGTACGTACGCACGTATGGGGACATTTCATTCATAGGGTGGATAGAATAATGAATATAGTTGTACCATATTTATAATAAAATAATAGTATATATAAGGTACTAGATTTATTATTTTGGTATGGAAACAACAAAGAAAGAGGAAGTGGAAGAAGAAAAGAACTTTAAAAAAGGTGGTGAAATTATTACCTCTTCTTTGGGTGTTTCCTTTTGATTTGATCAAAAGGGATCCTTAGGTTGAAGTATTATCAAATTAATTCCTCTAGATTTAATGGAGGGTATTTGGGATGATATTTTAACAGGGGTTGGCTGAGCCAAATGGCTTTGGAGGTGTGATTTTGAGATAAGGGGAAGTACCCTTTTATAAGAGAGGTGAGGATCACTTTACGAAAAGCATGAAATATTATTTTATTATAAAATCATATTCGGTTATAATGGATCCAAAATGATTTATGTATATTCTAAGGTGGGTATGTGTCTAAAACCCCTAAACCAATAGGTTTTAGACAAGTTTCAGTCACCATATCAACCTTATACTTTATATTTAACTCATAGTTAAACAGTTTAACTTTTACTTTGTATTCTTGTATTATTTTAATAAATGGTTAATAAAATTATGATAAAAAAGACAAAAAAACCCAAGTTATTCATTATTGATATATCTAAAATTATCTAATTCCTTTGGACAAACCTTATATTTTTAGTAATATTATATCAATTAATAATATAGTATTTGTTTTAAAAACTCATTTATGTCAATTTTAACACTATTTTGTATTTTGTTTTTGTGGAAGTCATAACAAATTTATCACTTAAAAAAAATTATTTAATAAGACCTAAAATGTCATATTAAACTGGAAAATTAGTGGAATTTATCAAAAGTCTCAATTTAAATTTATTTTGATATTTATAATATCAATTATTTTAATCATTCATTAATATGGTATTTACTGCATCATCATTGTATCATAAATTAATTTAATTATTTAATGTCTAAAAATTACAAATAAAATACCATTATATATTATATAGTTTTAGATATCTAATTAATATTTATATTCTAATTTATCTTATGTATAACCCTATATTAAAAATGGTTTAGTTATTAAACATTGAATTTAACACTTTAAACTCTTATCTAAATAAAATAATAATAGATGTCCTAATCTAATAAAAGTGGACCAAAAGGATCATATTTTATTCCTAAGGTTGATTTTGGTCGAAATAAACTTATCCAATAGAATTAGGAAATGTTTTAAGGTAATTATAATATCATTTTTTACCTTTAATTACCCTATTTACTTTTAACTGTGGTAAATAAATGTCAAAAGTTACTATTCACCAAAAATCATTTTCATCCTATTGAACCAAATTTTACTTACTAATGTCAACCGTTTCTCTAGTATTTTTGAAATTCAATTCATAGAAGTGGTAAAATTAGTTTTTATGCAAATTTTCAAATGCGCCTAGAAGGTGGATAAAAGACGGTAAAAAGTTCAAGAAAATTTTATATATCTAATATTATTATAAAATGACTCCAATTAATTACATTAAACATATTTAGGTATTATGTATCTATTTTTATCTAATGTAAATTTAAATAAAAGAAAAAAATTAAATAAAAAGTCGGTTTTAAGCAATAACGCAGTGTTTTTCACTATTCATCAAAAATTGAAAGTTTTCATAAAAATACCAAAAAATCACCCTAAGCTAATTTTGATATTTCGAATCCAAAAATGAAGTCCAATTTGAAAAATAAAATTTATAAAACTTTAAAAAGTGGGTATTACTATTCATAATGGCTAGTTTGATTGGTTGAGGTGTGTTAGAACTCGAATTTGTGTACAGTGCAAGCTATTGTATTAATCAAAGAGAAGCGTAGCATGGAATCTTGGGGTGTTATATTCTACCCTCCTTCAAATAATTTCATCCTTGAAATTTCTAGAATATTACATTATAAAAAGATTTGGGTGTTTCTTCATCATAAGTTTCTCGAGTTCCTATGTTTCCTCTCCCATCTTATGGTTTCTCTATAGAACCTTTACCAGACGAGTCGTCTGGTTTCTCAATACTTGTTCTCTGGTATCAAGAATCTTGATAGGATATTCACAATAAGATAGATCAGGTTTCAGTTCTATTTATTCATAAGTGAGTACATGCATTGGGTCAGGCATGTATTTTCTCAACAGTGATACATGGAACACATCATGAACTTTGGAGAGACTTGGCAACATTTCCAAATGATAAGCTACAAATCCATTTCGTTCTAGAATTTTGAAAGTTCCGATGTACATGAGACTTAATTTTCCCTTCATATTGAATCGTATAACACCCTTACATAGAGATACCATCAAGAAAACATGATCTCTTACTTGAAATTCTAAATCTTTCCTCTGGTTATCGGCATAGCTCTTTTTCCTACTTAGAGCTGCTTTGATGTGGGTTTGGATAACCTTCACCTTTTCCATTATTTCCTCAACAATGTTTGGGCCTACGAGTGTTATTTCACCAACATCATCCCAACAAGTTGGTGTGCGACATCTCTTTCCATATAATGCTTCATATAGTTCCATCTGAATACTTGAATGGAAGCTATTGTTATAGGAAAATTCTACCATAGGTAAATATTGATCCCACATACCTTGAAACTCAAGTGAGAAAGATCTCAACATGTATTCTAAGGTTTGAATAGTCTATTCTGATTGTCCAGCAGTTTGAGGGTGGTAGGCAGTTCTTAAACAAAGTTCAGTATCCAAGGCCTTCTAAAGACTTTTCTAGGATCTTGATATATAATGGGGATCAATATCAGAAACAATTGATAGGGTACTCCATGAAGTCTTACAACATCATTAATATATAGTATTTCTAGACGTTCAAGTGGTAAATCTTCTCTTATAGAAATAAAATGTTTTGAATTGGTAAGATGATCAACAATGACCCATTTTGCATCATTATTTCTAGGAGTCTTTGGTATCCCCATGACAAAGTCCATCGTAAAATCATCAAATTTCCACTCAGGTATGGGAAGAAGTTTCATGATTCCTCTATGATGTTGTCTTCCATCCTTAACCTATAAACAAACCATACATCTTGCTACATTATTATAAATCTACCTCTTCATGTTGTCCCAACAAAAAATATTATTTCAAATATCTATACATCTTAGTGCTATCAGGGTGTATAGAGAAATTGGATCTTTTAACATCATCCAACAGTTCCTTTTTTAGATCAGTTATATTAGGAACAAAAATCCTTTTCCCAAATTTCAAAATTTAATCTTCATACATGAAGTTAATCAATCTCCCGTAATTCACAACTTTAATTTTCTTTTTAAACTCCTAATCCTTAGTCTGAGAACATTTTATCCTTTCTAGTAAATTTGGATTGGCAACCATTTGAAAAAGTATTGATCTCTCACCTACCATGATTATTCCCAAATCCATCTTTACTAGATCCATGAACATAGGATCCCTTTCAACTCTCATCATGTTCAAAACTCCATGAACCTTTCTTCTCAAAGCATCTTCCACCTTATTTTCCTTCCCCAAGTGGTAGTGTATAGTGAAATCATAATCTTTGAGTAGTTAAAGCCATCATCTTTGCCTCATGTTGAGTTATTTTTGTGAGAAAATATACTTCAAACTCTTGTGATCAGTATATATCACACATTTTTTCACCATAGAGATAGTGTCTCCATATCTTAAAAGAAAATATTACAACTGCTAACTCAAGATCATGAGTGGGATAGTTTTGTTCATTAATTTTTAACTATCATGATGCATATGCAATAACTCTATCATTCTTCATAAGGACACAACAAAGTCCTTTATTTGAAGCATCACTATAAATAACAAACTCATCATTCCTCTATAGTAGAGTCAATATAAGAGCATTGACTAATCTTCTCTTCATTTATTCAAAACATTCTTCGCACTCTATTGTACAAATAAATTTAACCCCTTTACTTGTGAGCTTGGTTATTGGTTTATCCAATCGGGCAAAATTTTGGACGAAATGCTGATAATAATCTACTAAACCAATAAAACTGTGTACCTTAGTTATACTTTTCGGTGCTGGACATTCATGGATTGACTTGTTCTTGGAAGGATTAATTGAGATTCCATCCTTAGAGAAAATATATCCAAGAAAAGAAATTTACTGAAGCCAGAATTCACACTTTCTAAACTTCCCATATAATTCATTTCTTCTAAGGGTTTTTAGAATAGTACGCAAGTGATTTTCATGATCTTTGTAGGTTTTTGAGTATACCAAGATATCATCAATAAATACCACTAAAAATTCATTAAGATATTCCTTGAAAAATCTATTCATTATATCCATGAAAATAGAGGGTGCATTAGTCAGTCCAAAAGGCATTACTATAAACTCATAATGCTCACACCCAGTACAAAATGTTGTCTTCGGAATGTCTTCTTTCTTCACACACAACTGATGATATTCAGATCAAAGGTCAATCTTTGAAAATTATTTAGCTCCATGAAGTTGATCGAATAAATCATAAATGTGAGTTAGGGGATACTTGTTCTTTATTATTATAGCATTGATCTCCCTATATTCAATGCACAACATCATTGATCCATCTTTCTTGTTAACAAAAATAATAGGGGCTCCCCATGGAGAAACACTAGGGAAAATAAATACTTTATTACTCAATTCCTCTAGTTTTTTCTTTAGTTCCAATAATTCCATAGTGTCCATTTTATAAGGGGTCTTCGATATGGTTCTTGAACTAGGAATTAAATCATTGGAAAACTCAATTTCTCGTTCTGGAGGATATCCAGGTAAATCCTTTGGAAACACATCAACATATTCTTGTACAATAGGTACATCCTCTATTTATACATTCTTTTCATCACTCATAGTTATTTCATTCTCTTCCTCACCAATTACTGGATTTAGTAGAGCTACTGGGGATGGATCTAGATAAGAATCAGGTGGTGATGTTTCTCCTTTAAAGATAAATTACTCCTTATCGTTATCATAAATTGTAACCTCCTTCTTCTTACAATAAATTTTCACATCATGGTCTAAAAGCCAACCCATACCTAGGATTATATAAAATTCAATCATGGGTATGATGATGATATTATCATATAAAGAACATTTATATGCCCTAATGGGGAATGATTCACAAAAAATTTTCAATGATACTTACCTTAGGAATTTTTATTGAAAAATCCCTTGTTAATACAAATTATAAATATCTAATTTTCTTGGAAAACTGGGAAGATATGAAATAATGTGATGATCCAGAATCAAATAAAGCATTGGCTAAATTTTAGGAAACCATTAAATTTCCTACCACCACATCTTTCAGAGCTTCAACCTCAGGAGTAGTGATCGCATAAGATTGGTATTGCTCCCTTTTCCTTTTCTAAGGTAAGTTTCCTTGGTGCTTAGGAAATTCATTTTCATAATTCCTCATTTCTATACAATTTTAGCATTAAACATTGACAGCCTCTTTCTTTCCCTTGCAATCACGAGCTTGGTGGAATTTTTCACCACTTATAACAGACTCCCATTCCCTTCAGGAAGGTACTGGGGGGTTTCTTCCCACATTTACTGGAGGATGGAAATTAAACTTTTCCATTCTTCCCCTTATTTCCATTTCCAGAGTGTTCAATAGATCTCTTCTTCTATTTCTTTTCTTTAAAGTCGTAAGACTTAGAATATTTCTTTTCTATCTTGATAGCACATGAGACAATATCTTCGTATGATGAGAAGTATTGTGAGACAAATGATCGACAAAGAAATAGTTTTAACCCCTCAAAGAATCTACCAATCTTACTTCTTGGGTTACATATGTAATCTGATATATGCCTTGATAACCTTGTAAAGTTAGGCTCATACTTTGCAACATTATAATCATCTATTTTCCTCAGACTCAGAAATTGTATTTCTATAACCACTCGATGGTCACGAGGAAATAATTTTTCTAAGAAAATATCTTTAAACTCCCTCCATTCCATATTTGATACTTATTAAACTTCCTTTGTGTTTTGAATTAATGACCACCATTGATCTGCATCTCCCGTGAGGTGATAAACTGTCATGAAATCTTTTTCCCTTTTGCTACTCTCTAAATCATGAAATATTTTCTCTAAGGAACTTATCCATTGCTCAGATACAAATGGATTTGTAGTCCCATTGAATTTTAGTGGTTTTTGCCTCATGAAGCGGTCTAACATTGATCCTCTGCATTGTGGATCAGGGTGCTCCATACGGGTAAGGTTATTATTCATAACCTGAGTGAGTTGTCCCAGTATGGTGACAAGTTGATCAGCACCAGTTGCATCACCAGCTCCACCATAATTATCTTGGGTAGGAGGGAAATCCCTACATGGATTATGTGTGTTGATATTGTTTTCATTCCTTATACTAGGCACCATTTCTAAACAATGGAATACACTAGATTAGTTTATGAATCACAATACATAATTCCAAACTTGTAAAACACTTAACATAAATTGAACAGCTTATGGATATAATCCATAATCATAAAAATATTTTCTTTGAGGGGGTATATACTCATAAATCTTTCATAATGGTTTGTAAATAAAATGTTAATTATCCTAAGAATATCCCCTAGGAGTGTCGTAACCAAGAGTGCAGCAAGGTCCATTGTTATGTACTAGGATAACCCAGGTCAAGCCTGAAACTCCTTGTCGGAGTTTTCACTCCTAGGTACATATGTTCCAGATCCTCCTCTACCTTCTCATATCAAGATAGGGATTTATTTTTTGAAAAACTCACAAAATATCTACATTACCAAAATTCTAGTAAGTTCTTCTATACTAATCCTCAAAGTCTATCTTAGGGTAATGTTCTATAATTGGAGTTTTTTTCTAAATCTAGCTTCCAATGTTTGTACTAAAATTACTCTAATACCAACTATAACGCCTTGACCCTAGTTACCCAGAGTCATTACATTATTACATAACATCAGCATGATCACAAGGGATCAAGTCCTGAAAGACCAATCAGTTTAGTAACATTGGAAGTACTAGATACAAACATAAGTTTTACATTACCTTATGAAATGAAAAAACTTCAACATGGGGTATCCTTTTAAAATATTCATCTCCCTTAGACTATCCACGCAGGTCATTCATAATATACTTCTTTGCATCCTGGGAAAAATAAAACATAGAAAGAAGTGAGATCGGGTGCTCAGTAAGGATAACAATATAGCAGAAACTTTTATAAATAAGAATAAAAATTTAAGACAATGTATAATACTAAAACACAATCCTTTTAAATTTAAACTTCATCTTAATATGGAAAAGATAAATCAAATAATTCCATTTACTTATTCACATGGATATTCTACTAGTAGAATAATCACAAGTAATATCAATAGCCAATTTCATAATGATGGAATGCATAATGTCGGACATCATAACCACATAGTAAAGGCCTCGTGCTAATAAAAAAAATAAGATTCTATCAAGTCCTTTTCCCAAGACACTATTTTGTCTCATGAGACCTACTGATGCATCGAGGAGCTATAGCGGGGTCCACCTGTCACTTACTAAGTCCAATGCATTCCTCATATGAAAATATTGAAACATAACATAAACATTTGTATTAAAACTAGCATACGAAATGTTAATAATTTAACCATAAACCATGAATGGTAAAAAAATAACACATCCACAGTAAAACATATCAAAAAACCTTCAATACAATATGGAAGTTTGTATCATAATAAATCAACTTCAAATAAGTGTAAAATCCATCAAAAGATGTTGACATAGATGAAATCAAAACTATTTGAGAAAAATATAACTTTCTATTTTGAAATAATTTAAAAGTCGCATAATTATATAATAAAACATTTATTTTTAAAATACATATATATGATTGTAAGGGAATCTTCGAAAGTGTCATAATGGTGGGAAATAGTTTCACCCACCGTATAAGTTAAAAAAACATTCTTTCCTTAATTTTGTCGAAAAGGTCGTAAAGGACCTTGTTTGGAAAATGACAGAAGGATTCATTTACAAACATTTTATAAAAATTAAAACAAGGGTATAAATGAATTTAAAACATAGTCTATGAAATAGTAAAAAAATTGAAATACATTTTTAAGAAACAAGGATGTGGATGATAAAGAAGTCCTAGTAGATACTCTCGTATAAACAACCTCGGATAATGAAGAGATTATTGAATTAACCCTTACCTTGAACATTTCCTTGATTGAGGGTACTTTAACCTCCTGTATAATAGTTAAATCATTTTTATCAAATTATACAAGATCCACATACATAAATATTATATCATATATGATCTTTTAATATTGCTTTGTTAATAATATTTCAGTAGTGTCATTGTTTCGGGAGTTAACTGATTCATTTTACTTTATATGTTTTGTTACATAAGTAATGTTTTTTATGGATAGTATGTATTTGATTCATATATATAATTATATTAAGTTCTTAAAAATTATTTTTAATCATAAAATGAAAATTATTCTTGAATTATTGTGATGGGGAATGAATCTCATCACGTTCGTGGAGACGGTAACCCGTACGTGTGCACAAGCAAAAATATCATTATATTGATGGTGAAATTGTATGTAATTGAATGTTATATCATATAGAAAGAATCATTAACATGTTATATTTATTATTTACATCATTTATACTCATTATTATACCCATCCAAATAATTAAGTATTTGAGTAACAAACTACACCACGACGTGGAGACGGTAAGCTGTACATACGCACATATGGTGACATGTTATTCATAGGATAGATAGAGAAATGAATATGGTTATAACATATTTATAATAACATCACAGTATGTCTATAGATTTGGAGTTATTATTTTGGTATATAAACAACAAAGAAACAGGAAGTGGAAGAAGAAAATAACTTTGAAAAAGGTGGTGAAATTATTACCTCTTCTACAGGTGTTTCCTTTTGATTTGATAAAAAGGTATCCTTAAGTTGGATTATGATCAAAGTAATGCCTGTAGGTTTAAATTAGGGTATTTAGGAGTATATTTGAGTAGGTTCTGGTCGAGACAAATGGCTTTGGAGGTGTGATTTTGAGAGAAGAGGAAGTACCCTTTTATAAGCGAGGTGAGGGTCACTTTAGAAAAGCATGAAATATTATTTTATTATACAATCATTTTGAGTTTATAATGGATCAAAAATTATTTATTTTAAGGATAAGGTGGTTATGGGTTGCAAAAATCTCAACTAGTAGGTTTTAGACAGGTTTAGGTCACCATATTAACCTTATCTTTTATATGTAACTCTTAGTTAAACAGTTTAACTTTTACCATGTATTCTTGTATTATTATAATAAATGATTAATAAACTTACTTTAAAAAGACAAGAGAACCCCAAGTGGTTAATTATTGATATATATAACATTATATAAGTCCTTTTTCCAAACATTATATTTTTATGAAAATTATATCAGTTAATAATAGAGTATTTGTTTTAAAAACACATTTATGCAAATTTTGACCTAATTTGGTATTTTGTTTTTGTGTAAGTCATAACAACTTTATCACTTAGAAAAAAAAATTAGTTAATAAACCATAAAATGTCATATTAACCTATAAAATTATTTCAATTCATCATAATCCTAAATTTACATTTATTTGGATATTTATAATAACAATTATTTTAATCTTTTATTAATAAGGTAATTACTGCATCATTATTGTATCTTAAATAAAATTAAACATTTAATGTCTAAAAATTACCAATAAAATAAAATTTATTAGGAAATATTTTTATATTTCTAATGAATATTTATATTTTAATTTTTCTTATGTATAACCCTTATTAAAATGGTTTAATTATTAAACTTTGAATTTAACACTTTTAACTCTTCTTTAAATAAAATAATAATAAATTTTCTAATCTAATCCAAGTGGACCAAAAGGATCATATTTTTTTCCTAAGTTTGTTTTTGGTCGAAATACACTTATCCAGTAGAATTAGGACATGTGTTAGGGTAATTATAATATCATTTTTTACCTTTAATTACCTTATTTACTTTTAACCGTGGTAAATAAAAGTCAAAAGTTATTATTCACCAAAAATTATTTTCATCTCATTGAACTACATTTTACTTAATGATGTCAACCGTTTCCGTCATATTTTTTAAATTCAATTCACAGAAGCGGTAAAATTATGTTTTATGCAAATTTGTAAATGTGCCTAGAAGGTGGGTAAAAGACGGTAAAAAGTTCAATAAAATTTTATATATCTAATATTATTATAGAAATACTCCAATGAATTACATTGAACTTATATAGGTATTATGTATATATTTTTACCTAACATAAATTTAAATAAAATAACTAATTATTTAAATAAATAGTTGGTTTTAAAAAATAACGCAATGTTTTTCACTATTCATCAAAAATTGAAAGTTTTCAGAAAAATACCAAAAATTCACCCTAAGCTAATTTTGATATTCCAAATCCAAAAATAAAGTCTAATTTGAAAAATAAAATTTATAAAATTTTAAAAAGTGGGTATTAATTTTCATAATGGCTAGTTTGATTGGTCATGGTGTGTTAGAACATGAAGTTGCATCAAGAAAAAACTATTGTATTATTCAAAGGGAAGTGTACCGTGGAAGCTTGGGGTGTTACATTCTTCCCTCCTTCAAATAATTTTGTCCTCAAAATTTCTAGAATATTACAGCATAAAAAGATTCAGGTGGTTCTTCATCATAATTTCATCGACTTCCCACGTTGCCACTTCCATCTTATGGTTTCTCTATAGAACTTTCCCCAGACGAGTTGTGTAGTTTCTCAGCACTTGTTCTTTGGTATCAAGAATCTTGACAGGCTCTTCACAATAAAACAGATTGGGTTCCAATTCAATTTCTTCATAGGTGAGTACATGCATTGGGTCAGGCAAGTATTTTCTCAACAGTGATATGGGGAACACATCATGAACTTTGGAGAGACTTGGCAGCATTTCCAAATGATAAGCTACAACTCCAATTCATTCTAGAATTTCGAAAGGTCTGATGTACCTTGGACTTAATTTTCCCTTCTTACCAAATCGTATAACACCCTTCCATGGAGATACCTTCCAGAAAACATAATCTCCTACTTGAAATTCCAAATCTTTCCTTCTATTATTGACATAGCTCATTTTCCTACTTAGCTTCTTTGATGTGGGTTTGGATAACCTTCACCTTTTCCATTGTTTCCTCAATAAGTTATGGGCCTATGAGTTTTATTTCACCAATAGCATCCCAACAAGTTGGTGTGAGACATCTCTTTTCATATAATGCTTTATATGGTTCCATCTAAATACTTGAATGTAAGATATTGTTTTAGGAAAATTCTACCAGAGGTAAATATTAATCCCACATACCTTTAAAGTCAAGTGAGGAAGATCTCAACATGTCCTCTAATGTTTAAATAGTCTGTTCTGGTTGTCCATCAATTTGAGGGTGGTAGGCAGTGCTTAAACAAAGTTCAGTATCTAGGGAATTCTGAAAAATTTTCTAGAATCTTGATGTAAAACGGAGATCACAATCAGAAAAAATTGATATGGGTACACCATGAAGTCTTACAACATCATTAATATATAGTCTTTCTAGTCGTTCAAGTGGTAAATCTTCTCTTATATAAAGAAAATGTCATGACTTGGTAAGACGATCAACAATGACCCATATTTCATCATTCCTTCAAGGAGTCTTTGGCATCCCCATGACAAATTCAATCGTAATATCATCCCATTTCTACTCAGGTATGGGAAGAGGTTTCATGACTCCTCCAGGATGTTGTATTCCAGCCTTAACCAATTGACAAACCATACATCTTGCCACATAATCAGCAATCTCTCTCTTCATGTTGTCCCACCAAATATTTTCTTTCAAATCGCTATACATCTTAGTGCTACCAGGATGTATAGATAAATTGGATCTATGAGCATCATAAAACAATTCCCTTTTTAGATCAGGTATATCAGGAACACAAATCCTCTTCCCAAATTTCCAAATTCCATCTTCATATACGAAGTCAATCAATCTCCCATCATTAAAAGCTTTAATTTTCTTTTGAAATTCCTCATCATTAGTCTGAGAACTTTTTATCATATCTAGTAAAGTTGGATTGGAAACCATTTCAAAAAGTGTTGATGTTTCACCTTCCATGATTATTCCCATATCCATCTTTACTAGATCCAAGAACATAAGATCCTTTTCAACTCTCATCTTGTTCAAAACATCATGATCCTTTCTGTTCAAATCATCTTCCACCTTATTTGCCTTCCCCGGGTGGTAGTGTATAGTTCAATCATAATCTTTGAGTAGTTTAAACCATCGACTTTGCCTCATTTTGAGTTCTTTTTTTGAGAAAATATACCTCAAACTCTTGTGATCGGTATATATCTCACATTTCTACCATAGAGATAGTGTATCCATATATTCCAAGAAAAGATTACTGTTGCTAACTCAAGATAATGGATGGGATAGTTTTGTTCATGAATTTTTAGTTGTCATGATGCATGGGTAATAACTCTATCATTCTACATAAGGACACAACCAAGTCCTTTATTTGAAGCATCGCTATAAATAACAAACCCATCATTACCCGATGGTAGAGTCAAGATAGGAGCATTGAATAATATTCTCTTCAGTTATTCAAAACATTAAACACCCTCTTTTGTCCAAAAAATTTTAACCCCATTACGTGTGAACTTGGTTAATGGCTTATCCAATCAGGTGAAATTATGGACAAAATTCCGATAATAACCCAATAAACCAATAAAACTGCATACCTCAGTTATACTTGTCGGTGATGGTCATTCTTGGATTGTCTTGGTCTTTGAAAGATCTATAGATATTCCATCCTTAGAGACAATATGGCCAAGAAAAGAAATTTCCTAAACCTAGAATTCACACTTGATAAGCTTCCCATATAATTCATTTCTTCTGAGGGTTTTCAGAATAGTGTGCTAGTGATTTTCATGATCTTTGTAGATTTTTGAGTATACTAAGATATCATCAGTAAATACCACTACATAGTCATCAAGATATTCTTTGAAAACTCTATTCATTATATCCATGAAAATAGAGAGTGCATTAGTCAGTCCTAAAGGAAATACTATAAACTCGTAATGACCTTACCTAGTATGAAATGTTGTCTACATAATTTATTCCTTCTTCACACACAACTGATGATATCCAGATAAAATTTCAATCTTTGAAAAATATTGAGCTCCATGAAGTTGATCAAATAAATCATCAATGTGAGTTAGGGGATACTTGTTCTTTATTATTATAGAATTGATCTCCCTGTAGTCAATGCACAACCTTATAGATCCATCTTTCTTCTTAAAAAAAGAACAGGGGCTCCCCATGGAGAGACACTAGGGAGAATAAATACATTATTACTCAATTCCTCAAGTTGTTTATTTAGTTTCACTAATTCCAGAGTGGTCATTCTATAAGTGATCTTCGATATGGGCCTTCAACCAGAAATTAAATCAATTGAAAACTCAATTTCTTGTTCTGGAGGATGTCTAGATAAATACTATGGAAACACATCAACATATTCTTGTACAATAGGTATTTCCTCTATTAGAACATTATTTTACTCACTCATATATATTTCATTCTCTTCCTCCATAATAATTGAATTTATTAGATCTACTAGGGGTGGATCAAGATAAGAATCAGGTGGTTATGTTTCTTCTCTAATGATAAGGTACTTCCTATCACTATCGAAAATTGTAACCTTCTTCTTCTTATAATAAATTTTTGCACCATGGTCTGAAATCCAATCTATACCGAGGATTATATAAAACTAAATAATGGGTATGATGATGAGATCAGCAGATAAAGAACATTTATATGCCCTAATGGGGACTGATTCACAAAACATTGTTTCAATTATACTTCCCTTAGAAGTTTTTACAGACAACTCCGTTGTTAAATAAAATTAGAAATATCTAATTTTCTTAGCAAACTGGGAAGATACGAAACAATGTGATGATCTAGAATCAAATAAATCATTGTTTAAACTTGAGGAAACCATAAAAGTACCTTCCACCACATCTTTTGAAGCTTTAAACATAGCAGTAGTGATTACATAAGCTTGTCCTTTCTCCCTTTGGGATTTTCTAAGGTAAGTTTCATTGGTGCTTAGGAAATTTATGCATAATGCCCCATTTATCTACAATTGTAGCATTCAAAATTGACAATCTCTTTCTTTCCCTTGCAATCATGAGCTTGGTGGCCTTTTTCCCCACACTAGTAATAGACTCTCATTCCCTTCAAGAAAGTTCTGGGGTGTTTCTTCCCACATTTACTATAGGATGGAAATTCAACTTTTCCCTTTTTCCCCTTATTTTCATTTCCATAGTTTTCATCAGATCTATTCTCCTCTTACATTTCTTTAAAGTCGTAAGACTTAGATAATTCTTTTTCTGTCTTGATAGCACATGAGACAATATCTTCGTATGATGAGAAGGATTGTGAGACTAATGTTTGATGGATAAATGGTTTTAACCCATTAAATAATCAATCAATATTACTCTTTGGGTAACGTATATAATCTACTACATTCCTTGATAACCTTTTAAAGTTAGCATCATACTTTGTGAAATTCCCATCCTCCTTTTTTCTCAGACACAGAAATTGTATTTCCATATCCGCTCGATGGTTACGAGGAAATTATTTTTCTAATAAAATCTCTTTAAACTCCCTCCATTCCATATTTGATACTTCTTCATCTTTCTTTTTGTTTTGAATTAATGACAACCATTGATCTGTATCTCCCATGAGGCGATAAACTTCCATGACAACTTTTTCTCTTTCACTACTCCCCAAAGCATGAAATATTTTCTCAAAGTAACTTATTCATTTCTTAGCTAGAAATGGATTTTTAGTACCATTTAATTTTGGTGTTTGTGGCCTCATGAAGCGGTCTAACATTGATCCTCCGCGTTGTGGATTAGGGTGCTCCATACGAGTAAGGTTATTATTCATAACCTGAGTGAATTGTCCCAATATAGTGATAAGATGATCAGCACTAGTTGCATCACTAACTCTACTATAATTATCTTGAGTATGAGGGAAATCCCTAAATTGATTATGTGTGTCAATACGATTTCCATTCCTTCCACTAGGCGCCATTTCTAAAAAATGGAATAAACTAGATTAGTTTATGAATCACAATACATAATTCCAAACTTGTAAAACACTTAACAAAAATTGAACAGTTTATGGAAATAATCCATAATTATAAAAATGTTTTCTTTGAGGAGGTATATACTCATAAATCCTTTATAATAGTTTAAAAGGAAAATGTGAATTATCCAAATCATATCCTCTAGGAGTGTTGTAACCAAGAGTGCAGCAAGGCTCGTTGTCAGGTATCGAGATACCTCGGGTCAAGCCTGAAACTCCTTGTCAGAGTTTTAACTCCTAGGTACATCTATGCCAGAGCCACCTCTACCTGCTCGTATCCAGACAGGTATTTATTGCTTGGAAAACTCAAAAAAACTCTACATTACCAAAATTCTAAGAAATTATTCTATACCAATCCTCAAAGTCTATCTTATGTTAATGTTCTCTAATAGGAGTTTTTTTCTAAATATATCTTCCAAGTTTTGTACTAAAATTTCTCTGATACCAACTATAATGCCCCGGCACTAGTTACCTAGAGTCGGTGCATTATTACATTACATTGGAATGATCACAAGGGATCAAATCCCAAAAGAATGATCAGTTTAGTATCCTTGTAAGTAATAGATACAAACATAAGTTTTACATTACATTATGAAATGAAAAACAACAACATTGTGTCTCCTTTTAACACATTCATCTCCCTTAGAATATCCATACAGGTCAGTCATAACATACTTCTTCCCATCATCTGAAAAATAAAACATAGAAAGGGGTGAGATTAGGTGCTCAGTAAGGATAACAATATAGAAGAAACTTTCATAAATAAGCATAAACATTTAAGATAGTGTATAATACTAAAAAAATACTTTTAAACTTAAACTTCAACATAATATGGTAAAGATAAATCAAGTAATTCCATTTACTTATTCATGTGGATATTCTACTAGTCGAATAATCACATGTAATATCAATAGCCAATTTCATAATGATGGAATGGATAATGCCAGACATCATAACCACATAGTCAAGGCCTTATGCAAAGAATAAAAATAAGATTTTGTCAAGGGATTATCCCCAGACACTAGTTTGTCTCATGAGACCTACCAATTCATCGAGGTGCCATAGCGGGTTCCACCCATCACTTACTAAGTCCAATGCATTCCTCATATGAAAATTTTGAAACATAACATAAACATTCGTATTAAAACTAGCATATGAAATGTTAATAATTTAACCATAAACCATGAAAGGTATTAAAATAACACATCCATAGTCAAAAAAATCAAAAAACCATCAATACAATATGGAAGATTTTATCATAATAAATCAACTTCAAATAAGTGTAAAATTTATCAAAGGATGCTGACATTGATGAAATCAAAACTATTTGAGAAAAATATCTCTCTATATTTTGAAATAATTTAAAAGTAAAATAATTATAAAATAAAACATTTATTTTGAAAACAATCTTATAATATTTTAAGGGAATCTTCAAAAGTGTTATAATTGTGGAAAATAGCCACACTCAACGTATAAGTTAAAAAACATTCTTTTCTTAATTTTGTCGAAATGGTCGTAAAGGACCTTGTTTGGAAAACGATGGAAAGATTAATTTATAAATATTTTATAAAAATTCAAACAAGAGTATAAATTAAATTAACCCATAGTCTAGGAAATATTAAAAATGTTTTGAAATACAGTTTTAAGAAACACATATGTGTATGATAAAGAGGTCCCAGTAGATACTCACGTACAAACAACCTCGGACAATTAAGAGATTCTAGAATTAACCATTACCTTGCACTTTTCCTTGATCGAGGGTACGTTAACCTCATGTATAGTAGTTAAATAATTGTTATTCAATTATACAAGAACCACATACATAAAAATGATATCATATATGATCTTCTAATATTTCTTTGTTAATAATATTTCAATAGTATCATTATTTTGGGTGTTAACTGATTTGTTTTCCTTTATATGTTTTGTTATGTAAGTCATTTTTGTTATGGATAGTATTTATTTGATTCATATCCAGAATGATATTATGTTCTTAAAAATTATTTTTAATCATAAAATGAAAATTATTCTTGAATGATTACGATGAGGAATGAATATCATCGTGTTCATGGAGACGGTAATCCGTACGTATGCACAAGAGAAAAAATCATTATATTGATGGAGAAATCATATTTAATTGGATTTTATATCATATATACAGAATAATTAACATTTTATTTTTATTATTTACATTATTTATACTCATTATTATACCCATCCAAATAATGAAGTGTTTGAAGAACAAACTACACCACGACGTGGAGACGGTAGGCCGTACATACGCACGTATGGTGACATGTCATTCATAGGATGGATAGAATAATGAATTTGGTTGTACCATATTTATAATAACATCACAGTATGTATAAGGTATTAGAGTTATTATTTTGGTATGGAAACAACAAACAAAGAGGAAGTGGAAGAAGAAAAGAACTTTGAAAAAGGTGGTGAAATTATTACCTCTTCTTCTGGTGTTTCCTATTGATTTGATCAAAAGGGATCCTTTGGTTGGATTATAATCAAAGTGATGACTCTATGTTAAAGGTAGTTTAGTTTAGAAGATATTTGATCAGTGTTTGGCTGATCCAAATGGCTTTGGAGGTGTGATTTTGAGAGAAGGGGAAGTACCCTTTTATAAGAGAGGTGAGGGTCACTTTAGGAAAATGTTGAAATATTATTTTATTATATAATAATATTCGGTTTATAATGGCTCCAAAATGATTTATTTCTAGGATAAGGTGGGTATGGGTCTAAAAACCCTCAACCAATAGGTTTTAGATAGGTTTAGGTCACTATATTAACCTTATCATTTATATTTAACTATTAGTTAAAGAGTTTAACTTTTACCATGTATTCTTGTATTATTATAATAAATGATTAATAAACATACTATAAAAAACCAAGTGAACCCCAAGTGGTTATTTATTGATATATATAACCTTATATAAGTCCTTTGGCTGAACCTTAGATTTTTTGTAATATTATATCAATTAATAATATAGCATTTATTTTTAAAACTCATTTATGTCAATTTTGAACTATTTGGTATTTTGTTTTTGTCTAAGTCATAACAACTTTATCACTTCGAAAAAAAAATATTTAATAAACTCTAATATATCATATTAACCTATAAAATTAGTTTAGTTCATCAGAATTCTCAATTTACATTTATTTGGATATTTATAATATCAATTATTTTAATCATTCTTTAATAAGGTAATTACTATATCATCATTGTGTCATAAATAAGTTTAATTATTTAATGTATAAATTTAAAAATAAATTTCCATTATATAGGAAATATTTTTATATTTCTAATGAATATTTATATTTGAATTTATCTTATGTATAACCCTATATTAAAAATGGATTAGTTATCAAACTTTGAATTTAACACTTTTAACTCTTCTTTAAATAAAATAATAATAAATGTCCTAATATAATCCAAGTGGACCAAAAGAATCATATTTTATTCCTAATTTTGATTTTGTTTGAAATAAACTTACCCATTAGAGTTAGGACATGTGTTAGGGTAATTATAATATCATTTTTTTACCTTTAATTACCCTATTTACTTTTAACTATGGTAAATAAAAGTCAAAAATTACTATTCAACAAAAATTATTTTCATCTTATTGAACCACATTTTACTTACTTATGTCAACCATGTCTCTTGGAGTTTTGAAACTAAATTCACAGAAGTGGTAAAATTATTTTTTATGCAAATTTTCAAATGCGCCTAGAAGGTTGGTAAAAGACAGTAAAAAGTTCAATAAATTTTTTTATATCTAATATTATTATAAAATGACTCCAATGAATTACATTGAACATATATAGGTATTATGTATCTATTTTTACATAATATAAATTTAAATAAAATAACTAATTATTAAAACAGAAAGTTGGTTTTAAATAATAACGTAGTGTTTTTCACTATTCATCAAAAATTGAAGGTTTACAAAAAAAATACTAAAAATTCACCCAAAGATAATTTTAATATTCCGAATCCAAAAATGAAGTCCAATTTGAAAAATAAAATTTATAAAATTTCAAAAAGTGGGTATTACTATTTATAACGGCTAGTTTGATTGGAGGTGGTGTGTTAGAAGTTGAAGTTGCGTACAACGCAAGATATTGTATTATTCAAAGAGAAGCATACTATGGAAGATTGGGGTGTTACAAAGTGTTAATATAGCTATTTGGAGTTTAAATGATGCATGAAAATTAGAAGTTCTTTGGGCATACTGAATTGTACCCTTTCCGAAAATGGGTCATAAATCAAAATACTAGGCTAAAAATGTTCTTTTTCAAGTTGGAAATGAAATTTTACTTAATAAAACTTATCTCCATAAAATATCAAGGAAACATTCAGTCATTAATAAATTCGAATGGCTTGTGAAATTAGAGGGAATAGAACATCCTATCATGAAAAAGAAAAGGTTCCTTTAGTAAAGAAGGTAAAAATTTTCTACGCATGTATAACGGATATGAATTTTTGTGGTTGAATAACTAATACATAGTCAAAAAGGGTCATAGTTGACCAACATTTGATATTATACCATCTATATGGTGAAATATTTACTCAAATCTAAGGTAAAATTGGAGGAAAATCATCCACACCTCTTTCTTATAAATATACACCTTCACATCTATTCAAGGGATTAGAAACTTTCAAGAATCAAAGAAGGATGATATGCATGTACAAGGGAATAGAGGTTTGAGAATTTGATTTCTTGTTTATCTATTTTATCATTACTCACTATGTACTTATAAACCCTCCTTTGGATCAATCTAGCTAGTGTTTTTTATGTTTTCCTAAGCTCCGTGTTTGTACTATTTGGGATGTTAATAGAAGTTACAATTTTGTGTTATATTGTTCTCAATTTTATTCTTTTGTTTCTATGTTCTAGGATGGTATTATCACATATGAATGAAAGGAATTAAAATCCTCTTGTGAGTGTTCTTTTGAGATTTTTGGTTTCTTTACTCACCCTTTCTCTCTTGTAAGTGTTTTTATGGGTTTAATTGGTTGATTAAATCTATAACGATCCACTCATGAGAATGAATGTTTTGTGTGATAAAAATTGAAATAAAGTCACAAATCTAGATTAATTATGAATTTCATTATGTTTTTCCCTGATGAGTTCATAGTATAACATTTATTGCAAATTGATTGATTCGTGATGGTTATTGGTGAATAGCTTCATGTTTATAATCGAATCCTAGGAGTTATATTAGAAGTAACTCACATATCAAGTGGGGTTTAGCTTGGTATATTCAATTAATCTATGATATATCTCATTTCATTGTATATTTATGACATTTGGGAATCAAGGAACACTTACATGGGTTGGTCACAATTTCTCAACATAGAAAATTTAATTTTAATAACTTAGATTTAATTCTTGTCTTCAAATCACAAGCCCCTAACCCTTCTCAAATATCATTTCTTAATTTGAAATTTTTTTATATGTACATTTCATGATATATGGATTAAATAGAAGATTACCTAGGGTTTCTAGTCTACTGCAAAAAATCTAGTCTAAACTAAAAATCTAGTTTGACTTGTTCAGAAGTGTGATTAGTGTACCTTCCCCATATCACCATACCCTAATTCAAATGTATAGAGTTATGATTTATAAAACTCATTATAAAACCATTAAAGTTTATTTTAATATCCTCAATGTTACACATTTTTTCATCATACTTATTTTCAGGGTAAGAATATGACATTCAATTCATGAACCTTTTACGATCCTCATCACATGACCCGAAAACGCATGACACGGTAGTCCAATCACTATAACCTTAAACCATGTGAACATTCCTATAAGATGATTCATACTAGAATGGGGCTCTCATTTATGTTTTTTTTTTCTTTCCCATGTTGTTATGTGAACTAACACACCTTTTAGTCAGATTATTCTGACCTTAAAGCCCAGCTACAATAGTCCGACTTACATGACCTAAAACCGCCCAAAAGAAAAGGACGAAAAACTCACCAAGTTGAAAAACTGTAAAGGTTGGCCTGTGAAAAGGATGAGTCTCCACTCATTGGGAATTAATTATGCATTACCTAGAAATAATTGGTTATTTGAAAAGGAAAAAATGCACAAAACTTGTCATGTTTAAAACCCAAAAAGGGAGACCTAAGAAAAATCTAAATTTCGTCCTGCTAAATATACTGTATTTGAGACATAGAAAAAATTTGGGGATAAAAAATATAAAAATATAAAAAAAATATGGGGTCCAAAATATGATCCTAGAAAAATCCAATCCATGTTTTTTAGGTCCCTTGGTCAGGGAAAAAGATAGAGCACTCATTTGTTACAGACATATTGGTTTGGGCATTCATGTAAAACTCATAAAAGTGTGATTAGAAGGTGTTTTATCACTTTTGAACATTGGAATACACATTCCAAAATCCCTCTTAATGGTTGATATCTTACTGAGTAAACCATTTTCCACATCCAAATAGACCAACACTAGTGTATCGTAATGGTGTTCATACCTATACCCATTCATGAGAACACAACATGGAGGAAAACATGTTCCATATTTGAATTGACTGACACTGTTGTATGAAAATTGTATAAATTCCTATACCCATTCACAAGCACACATCTAGAAGGAAACTCTCAATGGATCGAGTATTTGGAGATCATGATTAATCGTGCTTCGTTTATAATCATTGTTCAGAAAGATTTATTTTCCTTTTTAATTTCTTTTTTAACATTACATATTTTTAAAAAAATTATAATTAGAATAAAAAATAGTTTAAAATAATTGAAAATGATCAGAATATATGATTTCCATTTATTCATCAAATAAAAATGTGGAAAATCCATCATTTGTATTCTCTCTCAAATATATAAAAATAGAGGTGTATATGGGAATATTATTATAGGGTATGTCTAGAGGATTCTTGGAGTTGAACTATTATTTGTTCTAAATCACTGATAGCTTATAACAGTCTTGATAACACTAGATATTCCACCTTTATGTCAGACTGCAATTCCTCTACCCTTTCATTGACATAAACTCCCATATTTTCTATTTCCAAATTTGGTTTCTAGTGTTCCTACGTCACCTTTTCATAAAAATTAAGTTCTTTTTGAAGACTAGGTAGCTCTTGGTGAATTTATTTCCAAGACCCTCCCCTTAGTGATATATTTTTTCCAACCGAAACCCACTAATGAAAACTGAGAAGCATCATAAATAATTATGGCCTGAATATTTCTAGATTTTGTTTATAGTGACCCATTATTTTTATACACAGATATTACATCATATTATATGAATATTAATTACATAACATTATGATCCATTCCAAAAATAAAAAAGTTTTATGTTTTCGGTAAATTGTATACATAAACAACTGGTTCATAAAAAAATCTACATCATCTCCCACAAAGTTCTTCATAACTAGCACCCTTCTTAGACACTCCATACTAAAAAAACCTCTTCATAAACTAAGGTAAATGAAATAAAATAAAAGGGTGAGATCATATCCTAGTTAAGGGTAAAAAAGGAAGATATTATTGATCACTTAAACATAATATGATCATAAGGGTATAAGAACATGATAATAATATTTTAAAACTATACCATTCATATCATAGATCATAATCATGAATTATGGAATAAAACTTGGAAACTCATAAGACATGAATCATAAAGGAATCAAATAACATGAGTCATGAGAACATACCATTGGTATAAGACATAAGTTTGTGGAATACACATAATCATCAAAAATCATTTCATTTGTCATGACCCCCTCCCCATAATTCGTACCCCTCCTGGGTTGGCAATGGGAGAAGAGAGATAGTGACCCCTGATTCCCACCCCTAGTAGGTAATGGGTTGGAAACTATCACTGAGGGTATATTAAACATGTATATGGGAGGCATTAACCTCTAAGAGAACACATGTGAAAGAGATAGATAAGATATACACCAACCAACTCTTGCTCAAACTCCACTATAAAATAAAATACAATTTAATCATATGTAATGTCATGCAATAACTACTACAACTGAAAGAAAAACTGTAAGTACTAAAGGAAAAGTAATGATGGTAGTGGCCATGAAGCCCAAACTGCTCCTACTAAACCCCAAGATAGTAGTAACCTTCCTGATATCCAACCTTCTCAAACTGACCAGAAGAAAATTATATATACCTAGGGTGAGTATAATAGTATACTCAGTAGGATCCTCCCTGGAGCCTCATGTGAAAAGGTTAAAGAAAGCAAACTAAAGCACAGTGTACAAAAAGTGAAACTAAATCATCACCTAAATAGGTATATTATGTTCCTAGCCTCACCATGGATACTCCCATAAATTATTGCATACAAGAGAATATAATATAATAAAGAATATCAAGGGTACCTTGCTACTACTTCTCCATTGGTTTTCTGCTTTTCCCTAACATCGCACGTCCCGAGCATCTCTCTCAAAAAGGTTATCCCATAGACACCCAGGTGAAGCACCAGAACATGCACCTCATGCAACATACCACCACATCCATGTAACCAAAAGTAACCAGGTAGTTTTTGAGATCCACCACATTCTTCATAACATGTATCATACATTGGGTATTATACCTCAATCCATCATAGCTAATACACCGAGTAAGAATCCTCAAGCCATCACAGCCTATACTAGTTATACCTATAGTAGTCCTTATGAAACTATATCTAGTATACATGTGTGTGAAATATCAACAAGCCATTATAGCCTTATACACACATATATGGGGAAAACTAATAGTTTTTTATACCAGTATAAGTAACTACCAAGAGAAGAGAGTAGGGCCAAATGGGGTAGTCAGCCATCCATCCTCCAACCAGGATGTTGGGAAAAACACCCCCCCCCCCCCTCAGGGCTCATAATCCATGGGGTGTCAATTTACCTAACCAATAGGGTGGAGTAGCATATATAAATAAAAAAATTTACATGATATAAAATAGATCACAACCACACTATGGGCATAACCTAGTCTTAGACTCAACTATAGTTAACGTATCTCAAAATCTATAATTTCACTGCTAAGACCAAATATCCTATAAGCACACAACCATTTAAAGAGCTAAATTAAATTACTGTATCCCTTTTCATCAGTTTCAATTAAATTTAATTAATTATTTAATCGTTAATTAACCATTAACATTTTCCAAATTACATTTCATTACCATTTCATCAATGATTCATGCCCTTCAAGTATAAGAAAACTGATTCCAAAGCTTCTCAAAATTATAACCTCATCATGGAATCCCAAAAAGCTATAACCACATGGGGTAAAAAATTATTAATTCATTAACGTAATTACTTCCCATATTGCTAGGTATTCTAGGAAAATATTCTAAGCTACCAAACACCAGGGGATAAACACAGTGTGTAGGTGAACTACCCATCAAGTCTTCTCCACCTATAGCAGGAGCGTAAACTCATCCAATCACAAGAATCTAAACAAGGAAATCATGTGGAATACCTCATGAATATTTTCCTATCTTGGAACCAGAGTAACCAAACCCATCCACATCAAGCAATGGGGAAATAAAAAAACATAAAAAATATAGTCATCGGTCAAAAAACTGATTCAAATAAGCATCCATCTTTCATATTAATGGGTAAGCCTAACTTTAACCCATTCTATCATCTCTAGTTTCCTCCTCGACACCCACATTCATATACCTATGCATCTCACAACTCCATGAATCAACTAATACCACAACAACTAGGCTTCCCTACCCCTCATACCAAAACACCCCTCCAATATCATCCACCCTAGGCTCACGTCACATCTAGGCCTCCCTAGCCCACATACCATAATATCCCTCCAGGATCAGCCATCCTAGGATCACATCACATCACAAGCAGCAGGAAACAAACATACAAACCATGATCTTGGACCTAAAAAAAGGAATTCAGCCTTCACAAAAAATGATCTATCAGGGATCCAAAGCACAAGGCACTTGGTCTTTATAAGAAAATGGGAAACCAAATCCCACAAAAGGCATTATCTTTCACACAACCAATTCTTATTCCATAATGAATTAATTGATTCTTTATCATAGGTTCTAACTATGGGAAACGTAAACAACAAGCTACCACAACTATCAAAAATTAATTAAACAATTAATTAAACATGAATTTAATTATTTTATCAATAAGAATAAACATGATTCTGGTTCATTAACTAATTCAATTAAACATGAATACTTACATTAATTTGATTAACCAAAAATTACAAAAAAATCGGATACATTAAACATGCCTCTTTAATCTTTTAGAAAAATAATTATCAATTAATTCTATCTTTACATTCTTTACCAATTTCACATGATAAACCCAGAACAATAATCACTACATAGATATCACACTATCTAGAAAAACAAGAGGCAGCCCATTATCACGGTACAAACAAAAACATCACCATACGATGGATACCAATTATTTAATCTATTTTATGTAATTATTAGGAAAATTTAATTGTGATCCAAGTTGATAAATAATTCTATATATACAATTGAACGTAAATAAATAGAGAATAAATGAATCCCCTACCTCAAAAGGTTGTTAGCATTCTTCTCATGAGAATAGACCATGCAACGGATCTCTAATCATTCCTCTCACAAGAACCAGATCCATCTGAGGATGTTGCGGCACAACCGCACTAAAAACAAGAGAAACTCCCATTAGAACCATGGGTAAGAAAACTCCGTAGCAGAAAGAGAAGATATGGGAGTAAATGAGATCAAACTAGGAGAAACCAATAGAAAATGAAGGAATAATGAACCTTGGATCACTAAAGATCACCACGGATCGAAGACAGAAGCCCATGGATCGATCCCCCTCGAAGTTAATCTAAAAAGATGAAGGATAGTGCTACCAGATGCTGGAAAAAAAGGGCATACATAGGGTTTTAGAAACCTGAGTGACTAAAAATGTTTTAAAAACATACAGCAGCGGGGAATTACATGATGTGTAATCCTCTTTCATATCATGTAATCCTCGAGGTTTGGTTTCTACTGAAAAACACTTTACCCTTATATTTTATTTCTTTCTCAAACACTGATATATTACACTTTGTGAAACCTTCTTTCACATCATGTAAAAGTTTTACATTGTGTGAAATCTCCCTTCTTCCATATTTTAGTAACCAAACTCCAAAAAAATCCTCTGAGCCTCCTCTGAGCACCTAAGCCTTCGAAAACACACAAAGGTTCATCCACAAATATTTGATCCCTTACATTAGATACCTCTCAAAAAATTATATTCCTCAATAATCAAAAACCAACCTAGAGAGGAAACATAAAGGGGTCATCCGAACAGCCACCCTATGAGATACTTCTCAAGGCTCTTGTCACCATAGGAGCTCAACCACCACACTAGGGGAACAATGAAAAACCACACAATGGCCAAAAATAACTCCTAAAAAGTATCCTAGGGGAGATACCTCTCAAAAGAGAGAAATACACAACAAAAAATAAAAAAAAATCTGTCTCAAAAACTAAAAAATGTCTACAACCACAAAATGAACAGAATTACAATAAAATTTTTAAACACCAAATAGCATGGGGTACTGAGCATATATCTGTGACTCACTTTCCCAGGTACTCTACTCTATTCCACCGTGCCACCACAAGACTTGAACCAAGGGGATAGAACCTCATACAACACCTTATCCTGGAAGTCTTGGATCTTTATAGGTTGCTCCTCAAAGGTTACATCATCGTCAACATTGATATCACCTCAATAAATGACCAGAGAGTGTCCATGAAGATAACAAAGAAGCTGTGATAGGTGAAAAACATCATGTATCTAGATCATCTATGGGGGAAGTGCTATCTGATATTCCAAAGCTCCAACACTATCCAACACCTCAAAAGGCCCAACAAACCGGGGAGAAAGATTACTCCCATGACCAAACATTCGTTGTCTATGATGGGAAGTCACCTTCAGGAACACATGATCCCCAACATCGAACTCCAATGGTCTCATCCTACGATCGGTATAGAATTTATAATGATAATTTTCTCCCTTCATCCTCTCATAAATCACCTAAACCATCTCTGTTTTATTCTGTACTAGTTCCGGCCTAAGAATTGATGACTCTCAGACCCTAGTCCAAAACAACAGAGAATGGAAATGAAGCCCATACAAGGCTTCAAATGATGTCGTACTGATGGCGGAGTAAAGACCTATTGTTGTAAGTAAAGTCTACCAAGGGTAGGTTCCTCATCCATGAACCTCTAAAATTCAATAAATAAAATAAAAACATGTCTTAAAGAGTTTGGATCATTTGCTCTGTCTGACCATGTGTCTATAGATGATAAGTATTACCAAGGCATAGTTAAGAACAAAAAGTATTTTGGATACCTCTCCATATACTAGAGGTAAAATAAGGATCTTGATCAAAAATGATCATCCTTGGGACTCTGTGGATTCTCACCACCTTCTCCACATCCTGGAGGTAAAATAAGGATCTTCATTAACCTGATGAACATAGATATATCATTCATTACACCGAATAGTATCACAACAAACTCATAATTCCCATGATGACAATGGAAATCAGTCTTTGGGATATCCTCATCTTTCACATGACTATGATGATATCCTAATCGCAATTTTGTCTTTGAGAACCAACTTGAACCCTTTATTTTATCTAATAAATCACTAATCCATCGAATAGGATATCATTTCTTTACTATCACTTTGTTCAAGTGACGATAATTGAAACACAACTATAAACTTCCTTCATCCTTCTTTGCAAACAAAATAGGTGCACCCCACAGTGACATACGCGTCCAAACAAACCCACACCACAATAGAACATCGAGCTATATATGTAGCTCTGGTAACTCATAAGGTGTCATCCTAAACATATACATCGATATAGGAGACACATCTGACTGTTGTTTGATCCAGAACTTGATCTCTCATATTGGGGGTAATGCTACAACCTCCTTTGTAAAGATATCGGGGTACTCTTCTATGAACTTGGAAAATATTGAGTATTATACCTTAGATGAACTCAACATCAGCTTAGACATCAAGGGTGAAAAGGGTAGAACACATCTCTAACCCATCCATGGGTCTCTATCACTAACAAACATTGTTATCTCTCCATCATCATCGAAGAACACAACATACCTCCTGAAGCAATCCATGATAGCCTATACCTAATACAAACAATCCATGTCAAGGATGATGCCATATTGTTGTATATATAAACATTGGAAATCTCCCTAGGAGTGGTGATGCCCTACCACTAGCTCACAGTCTCTACATACATCAAACAAGTCTGCTCAACCTCCAACTGGAGTAGTCAACACCAAGAGCACTAGAAGCCTCTCTACTTCAAGTCCCAAAGAATAAACAAGGGCGTGTGATATGAAGTATTGTTTCACTCCAAGATAAAACAAGGCATGCACCCAAGTATAAAACAAGAAAATGGTACCTCGAATGACGTATGGATTGCCTGATACTGGAAATGATAAATCATAAAGCTAGCAATGATCAGCTTCATAACCTCTGTCACCCTACTGAGGACCGCCTCCATGATCATGCTCTACTCTCTGAGGATAAGGAACATCCTGGGGTTTTTCTCTTCCTACCTCATTTACTATCTGCTAATCCCAAAATGGAACAACCTACTACTACTGCCTTAGATGGAACTACTAAAATAGAGGAACATGAAGTGGAAAAACTGGTTCACATTGACTGCTTAGAAAGGTCGGGCACTCCCGCCACTAATGACCTCAGCCTTTGCAAGAAAAACATGAATCTGGTCCCTTAGCATAGTCCTGAGAGCCACTTCCCCTAGAGAAAAGAGACATTCAGGGTTGGGAACTAACCTCAGCTGATCAAAAACTTATCTTTCCTGACAAATAAGAACCCCAGACCACAGCACTTCTTTATGAGGAATCTTGACGACTCCCCTCTCAGGACGATCTAATTTGGGATAACGTCCTCTCGATGACCTCTACTCTCTCCAACACCTCAAGATATGTCTTCAACATAAATGAGGTTAATTGTCACTAGATCTCTACATGGAAATCATCCTTAAAATTCATTTCTCTAGTCTTCGCATTTTCCAATAGGTACGAATCATATCATAGAAGGTTCCTGAAACTAATCACAAACCCTCGCACACTATAGCTCCCCTACTGAAGGGTTAGCAACGACTAGATATTGGCCACCTTCACGGTAGAGGTAGGAAACATGGCTCTAAACTAGTCTCAGAACTCCACCCATGAGACTATTGACTCCTCACGATCCCCAAGGAACAAAAACCACCACTTCCTCGCTTCCTCATGCAGCATCATCACAACCAGAGATACCTAATGCTTATTATGAGTATAGATTGAAGAAACAACTATCTCAACATCCTCCAACTATTCTTATATGAATGCATCGTAAAAAATACCTCACAATTATACAAAATCCTGGCACTGAAACTCTCAGAGTGTCCTCCTCCAAGTTCCATCATCATAAACCTCCAATCTGCAGTGATCTTCTGGCGCAACTTTATGAACATATTCCATGCAAACCTAATGAGGGAATCGACCTCAAGCCATGAATATAAAATACAAAATAGTAAAAGCTCCTAAACCTATAATATGGAATACTTTAACATTAATTAATTGTTTTATTTTATTCATTTTAGGTTAACATATCCCAAGGTCTACCCATTCAAACATAGGCATAAAAAAGAATAATGCATGATCCTTTCCAAGGTCTCTACCCTACAACCAATATCACCTCATTTAGTAGTTGTTTTAATCTTAAAGGTCCTTGCATCAGATAACATGATGGCCTATATACCCATGTCTTAGCTCGTCTCCCGCGTTTAAATCACTTGATAAAATTAGCTAACACCATTGACCTATCAACCCATGAAACCTAACTTGTGCCTAACTCCAAAATCCATCATATCCTTCAACCAGACCCTCTGATACCGCTATTTAATGACGCCATCCCCACAAGGTGTACCCCTCTTAGGATGGTAATGGGAGAAGAAAGATAGTGACACCCGAGTCTTTCCTCCAGTAGGCCCTGGTTGGCGACTAACACCAAGGGTGTAGTAAACATATAGATATTTGGAATTACCCCCTAAAAGAAAACATTCGCAAGAGATAGATAATATAGAATCCATGAAACTTCTACTCATATTAAAATATAAAATAAAATCCAAAGTACACATATGTAATTTCATGCAAGAATTACTAAAACTGGAAGAAAAACTACAAGTACCAAAGGAAAAGTAAAGACAACAGTGACCATAAATCCTAAACACCTCCTACTAAACCCCAATATAGTAGTAACTAGAATGATCTCCAACCTAATACGATTGAATTGAAAATAGTTTATATATATGTAGTGTGAGTATAATAGTATACTCGGTCGGATCCTCCCTGGAGTCTCTAGTGAAAAAGGTAAAGAAAGCATGCTAAAGCCTAGTGAACAACAAGTGAAACTAACTCGTCCCATAAACAATTATGCTAAGTTCCTAGACTCACCATGGATACACTCACAAAGTATCACATAAAAAATCATATAATCTAATAAATAATATCAAGGTTACTTTGCTACTACTTCCCCACTGGTTTTCCACTTTTCCACAACATCGCACATCCAGAGAATCTCTATTCAAAAGGATAACCAGTAGACACTTTGTAGACTCACCACAACATGAACCTCATGTAACATAACACCACATCCACATAACCAAAAGTAACCAAGTAGTTTTTAGGATCCACCATAGCCTGCATAATGTGTATCATACATCGAGTATTATACCTCAATTCATCAGAACCCATATATAGAGTAGGAATCCTCAAGACATAATAGATTATACATATTATACCTATAATAGTCCTTAGAAAACTATGTCCAGAATATATGTTTGTGAAATAACCAAAAGCCGTTATATCCCTCTACACACATATATGGGTAAAAATGACCATCGTGCATACCAAAACAAGTAACTACCAAGAGAATAGAGTGGGGATAAAGGGGGTAGTCATCCATCCATCTTCCCACCATGATGTTGGGGAAAACACCCCCCCCCCAGGGATCAAAATTCATGGGGTGTCAGTTTCCCTAACCAACAAGGTGGGGTAGCATATAGAATCAAAAAAAATAACATGATATAATATAGCTCACAACGACACTATGGGAATAATGTAGTTTGAGACTCAACTGAAACTAACATCTCTTGGACTCCCAGTTTCCACTACTAAGACCAAATATCCTATAAGAAAACAACCATTTAAAGAGATACATTATATTACTTTATCCCTTCTCATTAATTTGCATTAATTAATTCCTTAACCATTAATTAACCATCAACATTTTCCATATTAAATTTCATTAATATTTAATCAAATATCGATGCCCTCTAGGAATAAGAAAACAGGGTCCATGGATTCTTAGAATTACAACCTTAGCATTGCATCCCAGCAAGCTCCAACCCCATGGGTTAAACAATTATTCATATATTAACATCATTACTTCCCATATTTCTAATTATTCTAGGAAAACATTATAAGAAACCAAACACAAGGGGGTCAACACGGTGAGTAGGTAAACTACCCATCATGTCTTCACCACCTATAGTAGGAGCGTAGACCCATCCGACCACGAGAAGCTAAACACATAAAGATTGTGACATGCCCCATGTGTCTTTTCCTCTCTTGGAAGGATAGTAACCAAAACCATCTGCCTCAAGAAGTGGGGAAAGGAAATCATATAAACAACAACATGTTCGTCGACCAAACAACTGATTCAAAAAAGAATCTAGCTTTCATATGAAGGGGTAATCACAAACTTCAACCTATTTTGTCCCCTCTAGTGTCCTCCCTGACACCCACATGCATATACTTATGCATATCAAAAATCCAAGAATCAACTGCTTCCACAAAAACTGGGCCTCTCCACCCCTCATACCACAACAACACTCTAGGATCAGCCATCCTAGACTCACATCACATACGGGCCTCCCTACCCCACATACCATAACATCCCTCTAGGCTCGGTCATACCAGGCTCACATCACATAAAAATCAGTTGGAAACAAACATAGAAACCTGGATCTTGGCCCTAAAACAAGGCATTCAGGCTTCACACACAACAAGCACTCATGACCCCAAAGCATAAGGCACTCGAACTTTATAAAAAAATGGGAAACTCAGGATATTCAAATACATTATCTTTTATCACACAACTATTCTTATTCCATATTTAATTAACCGATTAAATATCACAGGTTTCAACTATGAGCGACCTAAGAAACAAGCTATCACAATAATCACAAATTAATTAAACAATTGATTTAACATGCCTTTAATTATTTTATCAATAAGAAACAACATGATTCAATTTAATTAACCAGCTAAATTAAACATTCATACTTTCAACAATATGATTAACATCAAATTAAAATAACAACCAGATTCATTAAACATGCATCTTTAATATTTTATCCAAATAATTATCAATTAATTCTAGTTATACATTCTTTTCCAATTTCACATGCCAAACCAAGCACAAAAAGAACTGTATAGATAACACACTATCTAGAAAATCAATAGGCAAACCATTATCATGGTACAAACAACAAAATCTCCACATGATCGATACCAATTCTTTAATCCAGTTCAATTAACTATTATGTTAATTTAATTATTATCTAAGGGTATAAATTAAGATAGCTTTAAGATTTCACATAAATAAATATAGAATCAATTAATCCCCTACCTTAAAAGGTCATCGACGTTCTTTTTATGAGAATGAACCATGCAACAGATCTTTGATAACTCCTCCCGCAAGAACTGCATCCATACAAGGACACCATGGAACAACCGTACCAACAAAAACCAAGAGAAACCTCATTAGAACCATTGGAAAGAAAACTTCATAGTGTAGAGATAAGATATGGGATGAAATGAGATCAAATTGGGAGAAACTATTAGAAAATGAAGGAATAACACACCTTGGATCACCATGAATCACCACAGATCGAAGATAGAATCCAAAGGATCAATACCCCCTTTAAGGAAATCCAAAACGATGAAGGAGAGGGCTTCCAGATACTGGAAAATGAGAGCAGTCATAGGGTTTGAGAAACCTGAATGGTTAAAAACGTTTTAAAAACATACAGATGAGGGGAATTACACTACATGTAATCCCCTTTCATGCCATGTAATCCTCATGGTTTGGTTTTTACTGAAAAATCCATCACCCTTTTATTTTATTTATTTTTCAAACCTCAGACTATTACACATCATGAAACCTGCTTTCATGTCATGTAAAAATTGTATACATCAAAAAATCTCCATGATTCTATATTTTAGTAACTAAACTCCTCCAAACTTCTTCTGAGCACCTCGGTCTTCAGAAACATTCAAACGGTCAATCCACATGGATCTGGGCCCTTACATCCTTAGTAGTGAAGGATCACTACCAAGAATATTATAGTGGATTGGTGTAATGCCTTGACCCCAGAAGCTCAGAGTTAGTGCCTTATTTTATTACATTAGCATATGTACAACGAATTTTCATCCCAAAGGAACGATCAGTTTATTAGTTTTGGAAACATGATACACACAAGAGTTCAAAATTACAACTTGAAACTAAAAACAACATAATAAATTCAACAGAAATCCCATAATCTCTTTGATTAACCAAGAAATTCATTCAAAATATAATCATCCTCATAACCTAGAAGGATAAAACATAAGAAAGGGGTAGCTCAAATTCTCAATAAGGTTAAGAAATACAACATAAGATATCATAAACATAAACATTAGGGATGCTGAATAGCAAAAAACACATGACTTTAAAAATAAACTTAAACATAATATGGAAGGAATGTGAGATGAGTAAATATTTCCATAATAAAACATTATCATGGATATTCTAACAGTTGAATAACCACATGAAATTTAAATTACTAGTTTTATAAAGAGGGGATGCATAATGCGGGACATCATGACCATACCGTTAAGGCCTTGTTCCAAGACCATAAATAACCATTTTTTCAAGGCCTCGTGCCAAGACTGTAGTTTGTCTCATGAGACCTACTGATGCACCGAGGGGCTATAGTGGGCCCCACCCAACAATTACTAAGTTCAATTAATTCCTATTATGAACAGGGTTAAACATAAGCAACATATACATTCATATTGAAACTAACATGTGAAATGTAAATAATTTTCCTCGTACATTAAACATAAACACTAACCATTCAAAGTAAATTGGTGAAATGAATCAAGATAGAAAATCCACATTCAAAATAATCAGAAACCCTCCAACAACATATTGTAGATGATATCATAAGATATAAACCTCTATGAAATACAAGATTCATTAAAGGATTTTTACATAAATAAAGATACTTTTAAATGAGACCATTGATAAATTCTTGAAGAAATAATCCTTAAACATTCCAAAGTGTCACATACCACCTTGAAACATTAAAATCATAATCCCTTAGAATATCATGAGAATAAGGAGACTCTTGATATAATATAACAAGGGTAATTACATACATTAAATGTAATGAATAAGTGGTTAACAAGGCACATATCTCATAAAAGTTAAAGTGAGGTGAGAAAAATCCATTTTACTTTGGAAAGAAGAGTCCTTTTGGAAAATCATTTGAATATCATAAATCTTTTTTTAAACTTTTATATCCCAGAAAAGAAAATGTAAGTACATTTAGATTACATTTGAGGCATAAATTATGTCCCACTGAAGGGAAATCATGTAAAAAGTATTTTTAAAGAAGCTTTATAATTAAAACATTTAATGTAGTTTAAGGTGGTCATTAAATAGTTTTTAGAGAGCAAAGGCATGTTTCCTTTAAGAAAACCAAAAATGAACCAAAATATATTTTCAGGTTAAAATTTTTGATTTTAGAAAGATAAATTCAGCTTAAAACATATTATATAGTGAACTTCAAAATAGGTAAGAATTCGAGAAGTTCCTTGAATCGAACATGTATTTCGGAAGAATTTTTGAAAGATTATTTTAAAACATTTAACTACCCATAAAATAAAGAAGTACTATGATTGGTAAACATATATATAACATTAAAACATAATTTTTTAAGATAAAATAGTAATAAATAAGAACTTTATTGAGGTGAGTGGAGAATAAGAGCAATCCGAATGAAAATAGAGGTTCGGGTAGAAAATAATTACAACTTTGTAATCAATTGAATCGTATACCCCAAAATTTCAAATAATAGAATGATACATTGAATATAATAAAAATAAATATATTCATTATATGAAACATCAATTGTAATCATGAATACACCATACATAAGTAATCCATGATAGGAGTGAAGAGAAGAGGGAGTGAGGGGTGTTTTATAGTAGAGGAGAGAAGTAATTTTTGAATATCTTAATCATTATTTTATTATTTTCTCAAGACCAGAAATAGTGTTGATTATTGTGACCAAGAATAGTAATATGTGAATTTTAGTTCTAACCAAGTGGTCTTAACTTATCCTTGCATCATCTATGACTCAATAAAACATGTATATATCATTTATCGTAAATTATCGTATTTTACTATTCACCTAAAATTGAAGTATTTTAGGAAAATCCTAAAATTTCACCATAACCATTTTCAGAAATGTATAATCCAAAAATGAATTCCATTTCATAAAAATAAATTTATAAATATGGGAAATCAAATTTTTAAATAAAATCATTATTTAATTGAAAAATACAGATTTTAAATTTAAAACTGATTTTGTAATACTTTCAAAAATTAACTATGGTCTCATAAAATTATACCAAAATAATTGGACAAAAATGCTTATTTAGGAACATATTTATGTAAATTAATTTTAAGTACATTTATTAGTTTAAAACTGTAATTAAATATTTATCACTCAAAAAAATACCAATACTTGATCAATAATTTATAAAATGGTCTATTTCATTTATAATGTACCTAAATTACATTTATACATCTATGGGTGATGTTACTATTCATAGGGGTATATTATTATTCATAAGGGTACATTATTATTCATAAGGGTAAGTTACTATTCATAAGGGTAGGTTACAATTTACCAAAAATTAATTTTGTTCTATCAAACTCCAAAAATCACCTTGAACACAACTGTGTATGTCAGATTTTCAAAATTCAAATCATAAAAGTGGAAAAATTATGTTTATTGACTCAATTATAACAAAGTGTTTCTTTTTAGATACTCATTTTTTTATGCATTCAATATTAAATTTATTTTTAAATCCTTGGGGTGTTACATTATCCCTGCCTTACAAAAATTTCTTCTTTGAAATTTTGAAATTGAATTTTGAAAGTTAATGTTTGATACTTAAAAATTCCCTTGTGGGAAACCCGCATATGGTTAAAATATCTTATTAATAAGAAGGAAATGGAAATTCATTGGTTACTATAAAACTAGGCATTCTAATTGGATAACATGGTTATGTAAGAATAATAAAACCATAATGTTCTGATGGAAAGTGATAGAGAACATGTTCGTATGAAAGATCATTACCAAAAAACCATAAACTATAGTTATGAAAAAAAATGATAATAGGACAACATTATTTTTTGAGACACTTTTCCTAAAGTTTAGGAATTATACCGCTCTATAAGAGTATAAATATGCTTTTCTATTTCATAAACACAATGTTATCCTTTGTTTATTCCTTTATCTATCTATACTTAATCTCTTAGCACAGGTTTCATCATGTGGTGACATTAAACTCTAAATCCTCATACAATGATCAACTTAAGCAATTTCATAAATGGTTCAACTTTAAAAAAGATCATGATCCAATACTTAAGAATCATTCCCATATCCATCCTTGCTAGATCCATGTACACATGGTCCTTGGAAATCCGCATTTTTTAGGACTCCATGATCTATCCTACTTAAGGCATCTACTACCTTATTTTCCTTTAATCAACATGAAGAAACCCTAAATTTTTTCATTCCAAACATGTGAAAAAACTTCATCATGTGTCCTCTTGAAATATGGTAATAACTCAAATTACCATAAATAATTATTCGAAATATTCATTCATCCTTATACATGTTATTGGATATATTCCTTATATCCAAAAATGTTGTAAACTCCATCAATGATAGCATAAACCACTTGTCGATAAGTCAATAATAATTTTTTGTGGTAGTCAGCACTTATCCAAATCAATCATTTATTCATCATTATCTTAATCATTAAGAATATATTTAGGGTTGTATTTCCCTCAACCATATTCTTTCCCAAGATTTTAACTTTATATTGAGTCACTTATCCTTAGTAATATTCATCGTGTATGACCTCAAATACTTAATGAAATAGCACTATAGTACAATCATCATATATTCAATAATTCTTATAACTAGTACATTACTGATAAAATATTCAAATTACATGATTCTTAATGAGGCATATTAACCCTTCCACTTCATCTATAGAAGTATCATAACTTTATCATTATCCAGTAACATCATTTGGGACATATTCCTTTGATGCCTGGGACATTGATTGGCATAGTGTCCCATCTCCTTGTAATTGAAGCATTGTACATCGTAAACCTTTTTCTTACCCTTTTAATCACTAAATTGGTTGCCTTTTTCTCTACATTAATAAAAAACTCTCATTCCATTTAAGAATTTACCAGGTTGATTCTTTCAATAGTTGTCACATGTCGGAAACCCCTTCTTTCCCTTATTACCTTTATCCATATTTTTCTATAACATCCTCTTCTTATTTTTCTTCCCTTCAAAGCCATAGGACTCAGAGAATTCTTTACTTACCTTATTAACACATGATACTATTTTCTTATATGATGAGGATACTTGGGAGACTATATTCCTTTGAAACAATGACTTAAGACCATTTGAGATATGATCCTTCTTACTCTTTTCATCATGTACATTGGTGAAGTTCTTATTCCTTATTCTAGGCGCCATTTCTAATCAATTCCATATAATATATTAGATCAAAGATTATGAACTCTCTATATCTCTAAACATGGTATAACACATAAAAAAAATTTATGCATCGTAAATCCTATAACCTATAATTTGGTTACTTTGGGGCATAAATCCTTAATAATGGTTTGTAATAATAATATAAATTTACCAAAGCATATCTTACAAGAGTGTCGAACCAAAAGTACAGCAAGGCCCATTTTCGTGCACCAGTTCTCGTTCGAGTTTAGCTCAAAGCAGTTTTTTCGGGTTTTACCCCTAGATACATCTATTCCAGAGCCACCTCTACTTGTTTATATCCATACAGGTATGTATTCACTTGATAAACCACATAATATATTCCATAAAAAAATTCTAGGATGTCCTTGTATTCTTATACCTGAATTCTATATTAGGGTTTTGTTCACTAATATAATTTTTCTATATCTAGTTTCCAAGTTTTCTACTAAACTTCCTTTGATACCAACTGTAACGCCCCGACCCTAGAAGCTCGAAGTTGGTGCTTTATTTTATTACATTGGAATATATACAAGGAAGTTTCATCCGAAAGGAACGATCAGTTTACTAGTTTTGGAAACAAGATACATACAAGAGTTCAAAATTACAACTCAAAACTAAAAACAACATAATAAATTCAATATAAAATCCCATAATCTATTAGATTAAACCTACAATTCATTCATAGTATAATAATCCTCGTAACCTAGAAGGATAAAACATATGAAAGGGGTGATCTCAAATGCTTATTAAGGGTAAGAAATATAGTGGAATATATCATAAACATAAACATTAGGCATGGTGAATAGCTAAAAACACATGCATTTAAAAATAAACTTGAACATGATATGGAAGGAATATGAGATGAGTAAATATTTCCATAATAAAACATAATCATCGGTATTATAATAGTTGACTAACCTTATAAAATTTAAATTATTAGTTTCATAAATAGGGAATACATAAAGTGGGACATCATATCCATACCGTCAAGGCCTCATGCCAAGACCATAAATAACCATTTTTTCAAGGTCTCATGCCAAGACCGTAGTTTATCTCATGAGACCTACCAATGCACTGAGGGGATATAGAGGGAATCACCCAACACTTACTAATTCCAATGAATTACTCTTATGAACAGGGATAAACATAAGCAACATATACATTCATATTGAAACTAACATGTCAAATGTAAATAACTTCCCCCGTACATTAAACATAAACACTAACCATTCAAAGTAAATTGGTGAATGGTATCAAGATAAAACATCCAAATTCAAAATAATAAGAAAACATTAAACAAAATATTGTAGATTATATTATAAGATATAAAACTATATGAAATAAAAGATTATTCAAAGTATTTTGACATAAATAAAGATACTTTTTAATGAGATCATTGAGAAATTCTTGAGTAAATAATCTTTAAACATTCCAAAGTGTCTCATACCACCTTGAAACATTAAAATAATAATCCCTTATAATATCATGAGAATAAGTAAACTTATGTTATTATATACCAAGGGGCATTACATACACCACATGTAATGAATAAGTATTGAACAAGGCATATATCTCATAAAAGTTAAAGTGATGTGAGAAAAATCTATTTTACTTTGGAAAGAAGAGTTCTTTTAGAAAATAATTTTTATTCATCATAAATCTGGTTTTAAACATTTATATCCCAAAAAAGAAAATGTAAGTACATTGATTTTAAATTTGAGTCATAAATTATGTCTCGCTTATGTGAAATCATGTAAAAAGTGTTTTTAAGAAATCTTTATAATTAAAACATTTTAGTGCGGTTTAAGGAATTAATTAAAGATATTTTAAAGTGTAGAGGAATTTTTTCTCTAATAAAACAAAAAATGAACCAAAATATATTTTCATGTTAAAATATGTGATTTTATAAAGATAAATCTAGATTAAAACAGTTTATAGAGTGAACTTCAAAATAGGTAAGAATTCGAGAAGTTCCTTGAATCAGGCTTGCATTTCAGAATAATTTTTGAAAGATTATTTTAAAACATTTAACTCTCCATAAAATAAATAATTATTCTGATATATAAAAATATATAGATAATTCAAACATAATTTTTGTAAATTACATAATAATAAATAATAATTTCATTGAGGTGAGTGGAGAATAAGAGCAACCCGAATGAAAATGGATGTTCGAGAAGAAAATACTTACAACTTTATAATCAATTGAATCATTGATTATCCAATAAAAACATATATGTTAATTACATTTTAATGGTATTAAATTTTCATTTTTGATCTTATGGTACTGAGTTAGTGGATTTTGATTTTGAACATCTATTCTCATCATTTGTGCACTTCATGTCTAATGTACACCAATTTAGGCCCAATGAGTCATCTAATTATAAGGAATGTAATTATCCATATTTTAATTTGATATATTTTTTTGAAATGTATCTTCCCTTAAATTTAAACATTTTTCATTCAGGGATCAATGGATGATTCATAAAGTATGAAGGAGATATTTGGCGATGAAAAGAAACAATTCTGGAGAAGGCAGATTGGACACCAGCCTACTGATGGGAATGTGTCTCCCACAATATAGGCCCAAGGAAGCCCAAATCTCGTAGGATGCTATAAGACATATAAAGGAACAAATAATTATCCATGATTTAGTGCTAATTCTGCCTCCATTATGGTTATTTAAGTGTCCCAAGTTAGAGATAAAATTCTGGGCTAGATTCTACGGCCCAGAAAAACATCCCACTAATATGATCATATCTCGGAATCCACAACTCCAAATGGGCACAACTTTTACAGGTGGTTCTAAGACATCAGGGGATCAATTTTCTTCTTATATGTCCCACTATGATTCGACCATATATATGGTCTTCCAAGCGCTTCTGTTCGGTAAAAGAAAGTTGGTTGCCACCTCGGGTCAAGGGTGGAAAAATCAACTCTCCCTTACTTTCCACCCACCTATGGCCTACCACAATTAATTGAGGAGACTTGGACTGTTGGAGGCTCGAAAAAGGGGATCAAAAATTCCTATTTAAGATAGTGGTGTTGTAGGATTGAAGGATCTTGTGTGTTTGGTTTAATTGTAATGTTTTTCTTCCACTTTGTGTTTGTAATCGCATTTCAAATTCCATGTAAGTTTCCTTTTTGTACTTATTTGTTCTCACTCAACATCTTTCTCTTATATTATTCCCATTTCATTAATTAAAACTTTATAATCACAAATCACAGTGATATGTCTTTGTTTTTCTGAATTATTTCACACATAGGTGTGAATTTCATTCACACACACGGAGGAGTGCTCGTTATTTCCACAGTTTTAATTTCTTCAATCTAATTCTTGTAAGCCATCTTCCACCCACCATTGAGAGTATATCATCAATGGAGGGCTAACCCTTTAATGGGTTGATCTTAGGAAGATTCAAAGGATGGATTGAATTTTATTTTATTAATGAATTGTTGTTAATTGGTTAACTAATTTAAGACTTCCATTCTCCAGTTATGTCCACTCTTCATCTTCACTGTGTTTGAGGAAGCTAAATCCAATTACTAAAATGACCATATACCTTGGAGACATCATGAATTTGGTTCTATAAGTGTGTAGGGGATTATTAATTGATTTTAGTTACATAAAACCATAAAATGATGAAGGTAGTTTTATTTTGAAGAATGGATTCATCAATAATTAATTAAACCAAAATTGTCTAAAGAAGTAGAATACATTCAATCCACCCCTAGCATAATCTTAAGATCAACCCATTTTAATTTAATTGAATTCACTTAGGTTTATTATTGTTCTTTAAAACCATCCAAAATCAGAACCAAGTTGGCCACTTCATATCCAAAAATCCACCTCATAGGTTGTGTGTCTTAGGTATCTTCTTAGGTCTTAGTGGATTCGACAACCCAATCTAGACTACAAAGACCGTTCTACCTTCATATCTTGGGTAAATTTGAGCGAGAATCAAATTTTGGAGGTGTTTTCGGGGACCAAGTAATTACCTTAGACCAAAAACCTTCTTTCCTCACCTCCATTATCTTATTCTCACCCAAGATCTCTTATCTTTTCCCTTTATTGCTTTTTTTTTCTTTTGGCGCATGATCGCCTACACCCGCGATAACTCAAAAAGACTTGTTAGGGTGGAAAGTCCTAGGATAGGGGAGTCAAGTGAACCTAAGGGTTTTTTTACACTAGACCCTAATACCCTAGAGTCAAAAATTGAGCCAATTTCAATGGAGGGTCTTCAAAGAAACCAAATCATAAACCCGGGTGGGAACCGAAATGGAAACCCAAATGAGGTAGCCCCAAACTTGGGGAATGCAGTTGATCAAACCATGAATGACTACCTCACACATTCCTAGACCAATTCCCCCTCATGCATTAAACAAAATTCCCTAGGAGATTCTAACTACATCTTTAAACCCCATGTCCTAAACCATCTTCCCACATTCCATGGAATGGAGTCCGAGATGCCCTACCTTCACATTAAGGAGTACAATGACATTGTAGAAACCATGTGTCCCCCACATCAACTAGAATAAGCTAAGATGAGGCTACTTCATTTTTCTTTAAAGGATCGAGCTAAAAATTGGCTAAAAAAATTGAGATCATCATCCATAAACTCTTGGGACCAACTACAAAGACAATTCTACAAAAAATACTTTCCCCACCACAAAACAATTACACTTAAAAAGAGTATCCAAAACTTTTTTGAAAAAGAGGGAGAGTCATTCTATGAAACATGGGAGAGGTTTAAAGACACTCTAAACATGGTTCCACACCATGGTTTTTCTATTCCTGAACAAGTGAGAATTTTCTATGAAGGTTTGGGTCCGGGGAACAAACAATTCATTGACATGATGTGTAATGGAACCTTTAAAAACAAAGCCCCAAATGATGCTTATGAGTATCTAGAAAGCATTTCTGAACAAAAACAAACATGGGGAACTTCACCTTATTCTAAAAATCCACAAAGAACTATTGGAATTCATACACTTAGAGAAGAGGAAAGCCTTAGGGATAAACTTGCAGCATCTCTAGGAAGGTTGAAGAGATAGACCTTAGGAAAGTCCATGAAATCCAAAATTTTGACCTTGTTTTCACAATTTGTGACAAACATGACCATAAGACAGACAACTGCCCAACCATTCCATCTATCAAGGATGTTATTTTAGGAGGACCCCCAGCGGAAGTAAATGCTTTGAACATTCAAAAACCTCAATACCAAAACACCTTCAACCCAAGGTATAACAACCACCCAGGCTTCCGCTGGAAAGATAACCAATAACCTATCCAACCATAGGGACAAAATCCTTACCCCCATCAGAACTACCAAACCCATAACCAGTTCCAAACCAAACCTATCCTATACCAACAGCCACCGGTCCATTTTCAACAAACCATCCCACCTCCAAAATATCCCCCTGGGATAAACCAACCTACTCAAGAACCCACCCAAACTATTCCAAAAGACTACTATAACAACTGTGAAAACAAATGTAAAGGATGAACTCAAAAGTATCTTCCCTTAAACAAGAACTTCAAACCATAAAAACTGGAAAGGTACCCATGCCTAATCAGGCGGTTCCATCCTCAACTTCAAGGGGAGAGTCAAGTTGTTCTCAAACAAATCATGAACAACTAAAGGTAATGACTATTTTAAGAAGTGGGAAATCAATTGAGAAACCTGAACAACTAATTAAAAACCCACCTGAAGATTTAAACTTGGATGAAAATTCAAATGAACCAAATGATCAAACTGAAAAACATGATAACATTGTCAAAGAAACAACTCTTCAACAAACAACCCCACAACCTGCACCATTTCCTCAACGCATGAGGGGGAAAACCAAGCCTAAATTGAGTGAAACATTGAGGGAAATATTCTCACAAGTCAAGTTGAACATTCCACTCCTCGATGCAATTCAAACCATAACTTCCTACTCAAAGTACCTTAAAGACTTGTGCACTTTTAAAAGAAAATTTTCACATAAAAACCAAGTCCTTTTGGCTGCTAATGTGAGTACCACCATTCAAGGGACCATTCCTCCAAAGTTGAAAGACATGGGTTTCCCTTACATCAATGTTGAACTTGGAGAGAGAAAAGTTGTCTAGGCCTTGTGTGACCTAGGTTCTAGTGTCAATCTCATCCCATATGCTGTGTACTACCAGTTAGGCCTAGAAAATCTCCAACCCACATCAGTCACACTTCAACTTGCTGACCAAAGCATTAGGGTTCCAAAGGGGATTTTAAAGGACATTCTAGTAAAGGTTGAAAACTTCATCTACCCTACTGACTTAATTGTCCTTTACAACCATCCAAACTTAGGAAATAAGGAACAAACCCCAGTTATCCTTGGTCATCCCTTCCTTGCCACAATCAACTCTGTTATCCAAGTCCAAAATGGGAACATGACCATCACCTTTGGGAACATGAGTTTAGACTTGAACATCTATAATGAAAGCTCACAAATAAGGGATGACAATGACATTCATGAATTAAACATGATAGGAAGCATTGATAATGAATCCATAGAACATCAAGGAATATTTGATGAATGTTTAAGTCAGGATGAGATTGATTTCCTTTGTTCATATGAAGGAAGTTTATCACCTTGGCTTGAATCATTTTCGAATTGCTCTTATGATGAAGTCTTAGGTCCAATAATTAGTGAAACCTTTCAAGAAACCTCTTTCATGGAGACCACTCCAACTTCCTTCCCAAAATCTGATCAAGCCAATCTAGTAGCTGAAACTTCTACATGTGGGGAATCAATCCTATCTAAAACTTTAGGAAATACAATTGATCTTGATCCAATGTCCCAATCTTTTGCTGAAATTCTGAACCAACCTGATCTTGAATTGAAGGAACTTCCTGCTGCACTAAAGTATGCCTTCCTAGGGGACAATAAAACACATAATATTGTCATTTCTTCTTCACTTGAAGCCAATCATGAGAGGATGATTCTAGATGTCCATAGGAAACATAAGAAATCCATTGGTTGGACCCTGTCTGATATTCCTGGGATTATCCTACTTATTGGGACTCATAGGATTGTTCTGTAATCTGATTCAAAGCCATGTCTTCAACCTCAACGGCAACTCAATACTAATCTCATGGAGGTAGTAAGGAAAGAACTCCTGAAATTGTTAAAAGCTAGTATCATATATCCCATAACTGAGAGTGAATGGGTGATCCCAATCCAAGTGGTTCCAAAAAAGGCTGGAATCACAGTGATAACCAATGAGGATGGAGAGATTCTTCCAACAAGGGTGAGTAGTGGATGGAGGGTTTGCATTGACTATAGGAAGCTAAACTCATTCACCAAGAAGGACCATTTCCCCTTACCATTCATTGACCAAGTCCTTGAGAGAGTGGTAGGTCATGCCTTCTACTATTTCTTAGATGGGTACTCGGGGTATAATCAAATTGAGGTCTCCCTAGAGGATCAAGGGAAGACTACATTCACATGTCCATTCGGTACCTTTGCCTTCAAACACATGCCTTTTGGTTTATGCAATGCTCCTGGAACCATCCAGCGGTGCATGATGGGAATCTTCTCAGACATGGTAGAGGATTTTCTTGAGGTCTTAATGGATGACTTATCTGTATTTGGGGATACATTTGAGGGATGTATGAAGAATGTGCATAGAGTCTTGCCAATATGTGAAGAAAATAATCTGGTCCTAAACTGGGAAAAATGTCATTTCATGGTTAAAGAGGGACTAGTTCTAGGCCATATGGTCTTATGTAGGGGGATTGAAGTTGATAAATCCAAGTTTGACATCATTCGTCACCTTCCATCACCCAAAACTGTCAAAAAAGTGAGGTCTTTCTTAGGACATGATAGTTTCTATAGAAGATTCATCAAGGACTTTAGTTCAATATCTCGTCCCCTTTGTGCTCTCCTAGTAAAGGATGCTCCATTTTTTTGGACAGAAAGTTGTGAGGGTTCATTCTCAACCCTCAAATCATATCTCACCTCTCCTCCCATTATGAAATCTCCAAATTGGAACCTTCCTTTTGAACTTATGTGTGATGCCAATGACTTTTCTGTTGGAGGTGTGTTAGGACAACGTTGTGATAAAACTCCTTATGTCATTTCTTATTCAAGAAAATCCTTAAATGATTCCCAAATAAACTACACCACTACTGAAAATGAGTTACTTTCTATTGTGTTTACTTTAGATAAGTTTAGGTACTACCTCTTAGGATCCCCCGTCACTGTGTTCACTGACCATTCTGCACTAAAATACCTCTTCCAAAAACAAGATGCTAAGGCTAGACTGATTAGGTGGGTCCTTCTCTTACAATAATTTGACCTCACAATCAAGGATAAAAAGGGTGTTGAAAATGTTGTAGCCGATCACCTATCTAGAATGGAATTAAAAGATAACTCCAATCACTTTTCTGTGTCTGATTCATTTCCTGATGAACACCTATACTCTGTGAGTGACTGCCCTTGGTATGCTAACATAGCCAATTTCTTAGTTACAGGAGTCATTCCAAAATTCTTAAGGACTCAAGCTCTACGTAAATTCCTTTCTAATGTTAGACACTATGTGTTTTATGATTCATACCTCTATAAGTTATGCCCTGACCAAGTCATTTGGAGGTGTGTTCCAGAATCTGAACAAGAGTCCATCCTTAAATTCTGTCATAGTGAGGCATGTGGAGGTCACTTTTCCTCTAATAAAACATCTTCTAATATTCTTCAATGTGGTCTCTTCTGGCCCACCCTCCCAAGGGACTCCTACAAATTTTGTCAAAGCTGTCCTAGGTGTCAAAAAGTAGGTTCCATCACAAAAAGGAATCAAATTTCACTCACTCCAATCTTAGTGGTTGAAATCTTTCACTGTTGGGGAATTGATTTCATGGGTCACTTCCCAAACTCTAGGGGATACCTCTAAATACTCTTATCTGTTGATTATGTCTCAAAATGGGTTGAGTCCATTCCCACTAAGTCCAATGATCATCAAGTTGTGATTCGATTTTTGAAAGAAAACATCTTCTCTAGATTTGGAATTCCTAGGGATATCATTAGTGATCGTGGAACTCATTTTTGCAATCATCCATTCTCATCACTCATGGAAAATATGGAATTTATCACAAAGTGTCAACTGCTTACCACCCACAGACCAATGGTCAAGATGAGTTAGCCAATCGTGAAATCAAACAAATTCTTGAGAAAACTGTCAATCCTTCTAGGAAAGATTGGTCCAAGAAACTCTTGGATGCTCTTTGGTCATATCATACAGCATTCAAAACCATCCTAGGAATGTCACCATATAGGTTGGTTTATGGAAAAGCATGCCATTTACCTGTTGAAATTGAGCATAAGGCCTTTTGGGTAATTAAGAAAATGGATTATGACCTCTCATTGGCCGGAACGAAAAGGAAATTAGATCTCAATGAACTAGAGGAACTAAGGATGGGGGCTTATGAAAATTCAAGGATCAATAAAGATAGAGTTCAAGCATACCAATCTAGGAATATCAAGGTCAAACATTTTGGACCGGGAAAACGTGTGCTCTTGTATAGTTCAAAACTTCATTTACACCCAGGAAAGTTAAGGTATAGATGGTCAGGTCCATACATAGTTCATAAGGTGTACCCCCATGGGGCAGTAGAGATTCAAGATCCCACATGTGGTTACATTTTCAAGGTAAATGGTCAAAGGTTAAAACCATTCATTGAATCATTCAATAAATAGGAAATAGAGGTGGAGTTAACTAAGCCAACCTATGAACCAGAAAAAAAATGATTGATTTAGGATCCATGTCGGGCTAACGAAGTTAAACAAAGAGCTGCATGGGAGGCAACCCATGGTTTTCATGTTTTAAATCTTTTTGGAATAATTTGTTTTTATTAATCATTTTGATATTTAAAAAAAATATAGACTGTTGATCTTTCCTTCTATTATGAGTATTGATGGGTACGAAAGGGGAGCACCATATTCATCCATGTCACGTGGTGTGATCCCTGAGTACTACCTTAACCAGAAATTAAAAATAAGACAATGTATCATCAGTTTATTTCAAAAAAACCATAAAAATGATGAGACTTGGTATTAAATAAATTGTTGTGTTGTTTTTTTTTGTTTGGTTTGTTCTTGTTTGTATGGTTTAGGGACTATTTTTTTGGTGATACATATTCAATCAAGGAGGTTCCTACATCTCCCATGAGACCAAAGAGTGATTTGGGAGCACCACAATCATCATTATGAAGCCACTAGGTGAACTTGTTCCATGCCCTTTCCAACTCGTTTCCCCCCACCCACTTCTCCTCTATTTTCTTTTTACGAAACTAGGGACAGTTTCATTCTAAGTTGGGGGTGTGGAAACAAAATTTTTGTTAAAAAACAATGATAAAAAACATAAAGTAAAATTCCTTTATCATTCATATAATAACATCTTTTTTCACATTAAAACTACATAGCAAATAGTTTTTATTTCCTTGACTCTTAATTTAATTCATGATTAAGTTTAAAAGCATTGATTTTGGAAGTTTGGTTGTCCAATGAAAATTTTCATCATTTTTATTTTCATCCATTAAATCAAAATGCCAAAATGCACATCCTCTAGACTGTGGGGTACTAATTTGAATTTTTTGGGTCCCATAATAAATAGCATAGGTTGGTTTTATTTTTATGAATAATATGAGTATTTAAAAAATAAAAAAAATAAAAAAAATAAAAAAAATGCGTGTAGAGCAATGGATTGATAAAATGTGAGGATTTCGGCACTTGGGGATCGTGACTCCAGAGTTTTATAGCCCTGATTTTTTCAATCTATCTCTATTTATGGTAATATGACTTTGTTTTTTATTAAGTTAACTCGAGACGATGCCCAAGTATGTGGGCTTCACTTAGTGCCCTAAGGCCTTTGAGTCTGGGAGTCATCGGCAAAGTCTTGATACATGGGTTAATTTGATTAACTACAATCTCAATTACAATGGCAATATTGCAAAAAAAAAATCCAAAAAAAGGAATGAAGAATACTCATATTAGTATTAAATGTTATTCCACCTAGCGCTTCCATGATTTCCCCCTTGAATGAAAATGAACCCCCATATCTATTGTGATTCCCAACACATCATTACACCTAATTGAGTTGGATGAAGTATGATGATGGATTTGATCAAAGGAGTGGGCTTGGGATTGGGATCTGATTTTAAATTTATCTTGTTTTAAATTATCTTGATAGGTTATAAAGATATATTTGTATGTAGTTTACATTGTGAGCACTGTTTGTTATAGTGTGTTTGAAGAAAGGAATTCAAATAAAATCATTGAATTATTTGCTCGGGACTAGAAAATATCAAGTTGGGGGATGTGATTAGCCAATAAAAACATATATGTTAATTAAATTTTAGTGGTATTAAATGTTCATTTTTGATCTTATGGGCCTAAGTTAGTGGATTTTTATTGTGAACATCCATTCTCATCATTTATGCATTTCATGTCTAATGTACACCAATTTAGGCCCAATGAGACATATAATTATAAGGAATGTAATTATCCATATTTAAATTTGATATTTTTCTTTGAAATGTATCTTAACTTAAATTTAAACATTTTTCATTCAGGGATCAATGGATGATTCATAAAGGATGAAGGAGATATTTGGCGATGAAAAGAAACAATTCTGGAGAAGGCAGATTGGACACCAGCCTACTGATGAGAATGTGCGTCCCACAATACAAGACCAATGAAGCCCAAATTTCATAGGATGATAGAAGAAATATATAGGAACAAATAATTCTTCATGATCCAGTGCTAATTCTTCCTCCATTATGGTTATTTAATCGGCCCAAGTTAGAGATAAAATTGTGGTCCAGATTCTACGACCTAGAAAAACATCACACTAATATGATCATATATAGGAATCCACAACTCTAAATGAGCCCAAATTTTACAGGCGGTTATAAGACATTCGGGGATCCATTTTCTTCTTCTATTTCCCACTATGATTCGGCCATATATATAGTCTTCCAAGCGCGTATGTTTGGTGAAGGAAAGCTGGCTTCCACCTCGGGTCAAGGGTGGAATAATCAACTCTCCCTTACTTTCCACCCACCTATGGCCTACCACAATTAATTGAGGAGACTTGGACTGTTGGAGGCTCAAAACAAGGGCTAAAAACTGCCTATTTAATAAATTGGTGTTGGAGGATTGAAGGATCTTGGGTGTTTGGTTTAATTGTAATGTTATGCTGCCACTTTGTGTTTGTAATCGCATTTCAAATTCCATGTAAGTTTCCTTTTTGTACTTCTTTGTTCTTAATCAACATATTTCTCTTCTATTATTCCTATTTATTTAATTAAAACTTTATAATCACAAATCATAGTGATATCTCTTTGTTGTGCTGAATTAGTTCACACATAGGTGTGAATTTCATTCACACACACGGAGGAGTGCTCATTATTTCCGCAGTTTTAATTTCTTCAATCTAATTCTTGTAAGCCATCTTCTACTCACCATTGAGAGTATACCATCAATAGAGGGATAACCCTTTAATGGGTTGATCTTAGGAATATTCAAATGCTGGATTGAATTTTATTTTATGAACTAATTGTTGTTAATTGGTTAACTAATTTAAGACTTCCATTCTTCAGTTATTTCCACTCTTCATCTTCACTGTGTTTGAGGAAGCTAAATACAATACTAAAATGACCATATAAGTTGAAGACATCATGAATTTGGTTCTATAATTGTGTAGGGGATTAGTAATTGAGTTTAGTTACATAAAACCAGAAAATTATGAAGGTAGTGTTATTTTGAAGAATGGATTCATCAGGAATTAAATAAACCAAAATTTTCTAAAGAAGTAGAATACATTCAATCCACCCTTAGCATAATCTTAAGATCAAACCATTTTCATTTAATTGAATTCACTTAGGTTTATTATTGTTCTTTAAAACCATCCAAAATCAGAACCAAGTTGGCCACTTAATATAAAAAAATCCACCTCATAGGTTGTGTGTCTTAGGTATCTTCTTAGGTCTCAGTGGATTCGAAAACCCAATCTATACTACAAGGACCGTTCTACCTTCATATCTTGGGTAAATTTGAGCGAGAATCAATCATATGACCAAAAATTAATAATAATTAAATTATAAATTGAATATAATTAAAATAAATAGATTAATTATTTGAAACATCAATGATCAATATGAATACAACATACAAAAGTAATAGTAGTGAATATGGAATATCTCAGAAAAATGGAAGTGAGATGAAGAAATCTCTTACATTAAGTCTGATGGTGTTATTCTATTGATCTTAATGACATGAATAATCAAATTTAGGTTTATTAATTAATAATTAAAGAACCTAATCTACATTTAATTGATTTATTGTAACCTTATTAAGTTCATTCATGGCCTTTTTGATGGGTTAAGAGGTTTAATTTCATTGTTCGGGTCTGTTTGTTTCATGATTGGTATACTTATATACATGAACGGAGAATCATGTAAAGTGAGGATGGTTGTAAAAAATTTAAGTTATGTGTTATTATTGAATATACATAAGGTTACATGGTTGTAAATTTCATTTGGTTACTTTTAGTGAAGATGAATCATTATATAAATTATTTAATGATAAATGTTTGGGTTAATTAGCGGTTTTTTAAACCAACAAACTCATTTTGCTTTATAAATCAAAACCATGTGTAAAAAAAATTCAAAACTCATAGAGGAGACATAATACATATATTATAGTCTACTTCAACCATAATAATAGTTTCATGATCGGAATTGAAGATGGTAATAGAAATTGAAGACCCATCATCCTTGAATGTGGTAAATTAGCACATCTCGGATGGTGTTTTTTACTACTAGCATAAAAGAAGGGTAAAGGAGAGATTATAATAACTTATTCCATAACAATAACAAAATAAAAGTACATTTAAGGTACTGGAGTTTTCATAAAATTTTTATGAGGATAGGTGAGAATGAAAATAAAGGAACTTGAAAAGAAAGTAAAATAATTGAAAAGAGGAATTACCTCTTGAATTAATCTTCCGTGAGATCCTCTTTTGGGGAGAGGATTTGGTCTTCTTATGAGATCAAGGGATGTTGGACGTGGGGGAGGAACTTAGGGAGAGATTTTCTTAGAATTTGGACTATGAAAAAGGTTTGAGAGGAGTGTAGAGAAGAGTGAGTGAGGGGGGTTTATAGTGGAGGAGATGAGTAATTTTTGAATATCTTAATCATTATTTTACTATTTTTCTCAAGACTAGAAATAGTGTTGATTCTTGAGACCAATAATAGTATTAAGTGCATGTGAGTTCTAAACAAGTGGTCTTACATAATCCTTACATCACCTATGACTCAATAAACTGTGTATTTAGCATTTATTGTAAATTATCATATTTTACTATTCACCTAAAATTGAAGTATTTTCGAAAAATCTCAAAAATTCACTACAACCATTTTTCACCATGTATAATATAAAACTATATTCCATTTTATCAAAATAATTTTCTAAATATGTGAAATCTAATTTTTAAATAAAATTATTATTTAATTGGGAAATACATATTTTAGATTTAGAACAGATTTTGTAATAATTTTAAAAATTAAGTATGGTCTCATAAAATTATACCAAAATTATTAGACAAAATAATATTTATTTAGGAACATATTTTATGGAAATTAATTTTAAATCCATTTATTAATTTAAAACTATAATTAAATATTTATCACTCACAAAAATACCAATACATCGTCAATAATTTAAAAAAATTTCTATTTTATTTATAATGTGCCTACATTTTATTTATACATACATGGGTGAGGTTACTATTCATAAGGGTATATTACTATTCATAATGGTACATTACTATTCATACAGGTAAATTACTATTCATATGGGTATGTTACTATCCACCAAAAAATAATTTTGTTCTATCAGACTCCAAAAATCACCCTGCATGCAACTTTGTATGTTAGATTTTCAAAATTCATATCAGAGAAGTGGAAAAATTATTTTATTGGCTCGGTTATAAAAAAGTGTTGTTTTGTAGAGACTCGATGTTTTATGAATTCAATATTAAATTTATTTGTAAATCCTTGGGGTGCTACAATTGGATTCACTCCCCAAACCATCACAAAAGTAAAGGTTCACTCCAAACACTATTATAGTGTATAGAGTTTGTTATTGAACTAGGTTAACTCCTTATTCTATTCTTTTTTATCTCAAGAGATATCCATCATTACTCAATGCGTTAGAGGGCTGTATAATTTTGGGCCCACCAATAAAATAATGAAAACTATGCATATGTGTTTCTCATGATCATAAAACATTCATCATATCATAACCCATGAAAAGTAAATGGGTTTCATAAACATTTTATTATAGCATAACCCATGGAAAATAAATGGGTTTCATAAAAAATTTATCTTTTCATCATTGCATAGCCCATGAAAAAGAAATGGATTTCCTAAACATATTTTCATAAAAATCATAAACCATATAGTGATAAAAAAAAGGATAGTATCCTTGGATCTTATCTTTAGTAAATCATAAGTATAATTAAGTTTTGTTGTCTTTCATGAATATAAATACCATTAAAATATGATTTAAAAAAATCTTCAGAAAAATACCCTTTTCACTTTGAAAATAACTTTTTTAAACTAAAAATTCAAAAAATATTGTGAAAATAATTTTCTTTGAAAATAACCTTAAAAAATTATAATGTAAACTTTTAATCATTGAGAGGTCATAATGTCAAGAAATTATATTCATGGCGTATAAGTTAAAAGAAAACATTCCTTTCTGACTTTTGTAAAAAGTCAAAAAGTATGTCATTTTGAAAACAACAAGAATATTCCTTTTAAACCATTTTTTAAAAATTAAATCATGGTTAAACATGACTTTATATAATCATAGGGAAATATTAAAATATTCTTGATAAAATTTTTAGAAAACATGGATATGTAAGAAAAAGGATTATCAACTGAAGAGAGAAATAAAGATGGTTTTCCTTAAAAATATTTATTCGCCCTCTCGAGTCCTCAAAGAGAGGAAAGTGAAATGAAAACATGTATTCTAAAAAAATAACTAGAGTAGAATTGTAACACCCCAAGATTCCATGGTACGCTTCCCTTTGAATAATATTGTAGTGGGTGTTGTACGCAACTTCGAGTTCTAACACACACACCACAACCAATCAAATTAGTTGTTATGAATAGTAATACCAACTTTTTGAAATTTTAAAAATTCTATCTCTCAAAATTGACTTCATTTTTGGATTATGAATATCTAAATTATCCGAGGGTAAAATTTGGTAACTTTTCGGATAACATTTATATTTTGATGAATAGTGAAAATTACTAAATTTTAATTAAAAACAACTTTTTTAATCGAAATAATTAATAGTGATAAATTATTAATTTGAGTGGTTTTAAAGTATATTTAGAATATATTTTTACCATTTAGTACAATTTTTGTCATTGGACATAATTTCACAATTAAACTGGACATGAACAAGTGTCAATCTTTTGATAGTTATTATCTCTTAAAAACACGCTTTTTGTTTTAACAACGGGAATTATTTTTAAATTAATTTCTGTCAGTTCTATGTTTTAAATTTGGAAAAATGGATTCCATATTTGGAATCAGGATGTCCAAATTTTGTAAATAGGTAACTTTTATTTTTAGACATTTTGAATAATTACTTCGGTAAAAAGTTTATTTACCATGGTTAAAGGGTAAATCCGGTAAATAAGGGTAAAACAATAATATTATAATAGTAATAAATTACCCTAAAACGTGTCCTAACCTTATAGGTTGATAAATGTCCGACCATGGGAATATTTGGGTCGATTTTGGGACCCCATGGAGCCACTTGTAAGTGATAATGACACTTTATATTAATTAAGTTAAAATAAATACAAAAATGACATAAGCATATATCTTTTAGAAAAACAATTTTTACATAGGATTATATATGTCAGATTTTGGACTATAAATATTCATTATAAAGATAAAACTATTTCCTACATAATGGTAATTTATTTATAATTTTTATAAATTTAATAATTAATATTATTTATGACAAAATAATGATGCACTATTTTCCTTATTAATGAAAGAATCAAATAATTGGTATTATAAATATTAAAATTAATATAATTTGAAAGTTTTGATGACATCCATGACTTTTATTGCTTAATATGACATTATAGGATTGCTTAAATTAATTTGTTTTGAATTAATAAAGTTGTTAAGACTTTAACAAAAATCAATTATTGAATAGTGTCAAAATTGACGTAAAAGAGTTTTTAAAAAAAATAATATATTATTAATTTATATTCAATTCCTAAAAATCTATGGTTTGGCCAAGAGACTTATATAATTATAGTTGTATCATTAATGGACCATTTGGGGGTCTCTTTCCGGTATATAGTAAGTTTATTAACTATATAATATAAAAATACAATGCGACATGGTAAGTGTAAAACTAATTAACTAAGAGTTAAAACTAAAAGATAAGGTTAATATAGTGACCCAAACCAGTCTAAAACCAATTGGTTGAGTGGTTTTTGACCCGTACCCACCTTAACCTTTAAATAATCCACTTTGGAGCCATTAGAAACCTAATATGAATTTATTATAAAATAATATTTCTAGCTTTTCCAAAGGTTCCCCTTACCCCTCTTCTAAAAGGGCACTCCCCCTTCTCATTAATTCACACATTCAAAGCCTTTTGGTTCGGCCAAACCCTTCCCAAATACTCTCTAAAATTACCTCACTACAACCTAGTGGCCTTAGTTTGATCATAAAGTCATCCTATGGATCCCTTTTGATCAAATCAAAAGGAAGATCCCGAAGAAGAGGTAATGTTTTCACCACCCTTTTTCAAGTTCCTTTCTTCTTCAAATTATTCTTTCTTTGTTATTATCATTCTAAAATAATAACTCCAGTATCTTATATATACTTTTATGTTATTATAAATATGGTAAAACTATATTCAGTATTCTATCCATCCTTTGAATGACATGTCACCATACGTGTGTGCGTACGACTTACCGTCTCCACGTCGTGGTGTAATTGTTATTCAATATATTATTATTTGGATGGGTATAATAATGATGTGTAATTCATTTAATAATAAATATAACATGATAATGATTCTTTATATAGTATATACCATCCAATTATATATTATTTTAATATCAAAAGAATGATATTGTCGCTCGTGCGTACGTACGGACTATCGTCTCCACGAACGCGATGAGATTCATTCCCCATCGTATCCATTCAAGAATAATTCTCATTTAATGATTAAAAATAATTTTTAAGGACTTGATATAATTATGGATATGAATAATATACAACCTATCCATGACAAACACTACTTATGTAACAAAACATATAAATGAAAACGAGTAAGTTAACACCTGAAACAATGATAATACTAAGATATTATTAACAAATCAATGTTAAATGATCATATATGATATCATAATCATGTATATGGTTCTTGTATAATTTAATAACAATTTTTCAACTATTATACAGGAGGTTAACATACCATCGACTAAGGAAAAGTACAAGGTAAGGGTTACTTCAGAATCTCTTCATTATCCAAGGTTGTTTATACGTAATTATCTACTGGGACTCCATTATCATCCACATCCATGTTTCTTAAAAATATATTTCAAAACATTCTTGCTATTTTACATAATATGGGTTAAAGTCCTTTATACCCTTGTTTGACTTTTTATAAGAGGTTTATAAAGGAATCTTTCCGTCGTTTTCCAAACAAGGTCATTTTTAACCTTTTCGATAGAATTAAGGTAAGAATGTATTTTTTTAACTTATACGACAGGTGCGGCTATTTTCCGCCGTTATAAAATCTTAGAAGCTTCCCTTACAATCTTCTAAGAATATTTTCAATGTAAAATTTTTATTTTATAATTATGTGACTTTTAAATGATTTCAAAAAAAGAGATATTTCTCTCAAGTAGTTTTGATTTTATCTATGTCAACATCCTTTGATGGATTTTAATCTTATTTGACGTTTATTTATTATGATAAAAAACTTCCATATTGTATTGAAAGTTTTGTGATTTTTTTGACTGTTTATGTGTTATTTTTATACCATTCATGGTTTATGGAGAAAGTATTGACATTTCGTATGCTAGTTTTAATACGAATGCTTATGTTATGTTTAAACCTATTCATATGAGGAATGCATTGGACTTAATAAGTGACGGGTGGAGTTCTCTATAGCTTCTCGATGCATCAGTAGGTCTCATGAGACAAACTAGTGTCTTGGCACAAGGCCTTGAAAAAATCTTATTTGTAGTCTTGGCATGAGGCCTTGGCTATGTGGTTATGATAGTTTGGCATTATGCATTCCATCATTATGAAAGTGGTTATTGATATTGCATGTGATTATTCGACTAGTAGAATATCCATGTGAATAAGTAAATGTCATTATTTCATTTTATCTTTTCCATATTATGATGAACTTCATGTTTAAAAAGCTTTTGTTTTAGCTATACATTGCCTTAAATGTTTATGTTTATTTATGAATGTTTCCGCTATATTGTTATCCTTACTGGGCACATGAGATCACCCCTTTCAATGTTTTATTTTTTCCAGGATGTGAAGAAGTAATTTGTGAATGACATGTAGGGATAATATGAGGGTATATGAAGACAAGATGTTTTTATAGTATTTTTCACTTTATGATGTAACGTAAACTTTATGAATGTATCTAGTTATTCCAAGGCTACTAAACTAATTGGTCTTTAGAGACTTGATCTTTCTTGTGATCATGCCAATGATATATAATAATGCACCGACTCTATGTAACTAGGGTCGGGGTGTTACAGTTGGTATCAGAGGAATTTTAGTACAAACCTTGGAAGCTAGATTTAGATAAACTCTGATTAGAGCACATAGACCTAATATGGACTTTGAGGATTAGTATAGAACAACTTCCTAGAATTTTGGTATTGTAGAGATTTTGTGAGTTTTCCAAGAAATACATCCCTGTCTGGATACGAGCAGGTAAAGGTGTGTCTGTCACAGATGTACTTAGGGGTAAAACTCAAAAACACCGCTTTGAGTTAGACTCAAACGGGAACTGGTGCACGACAACAGGCCTTGCTACACTCTTGGTTACGACACTCCCGGGGGATATTCTTAGGATAAATATCATTTTCTTTACAAATAATTATGAAATGTTTATGATTATATACTTCCTCAAAGAAAACATTTTTTATGATTATGGATTATATCCATAAATAGTTCAATTTATGTTAGGTTTTTTATAAGTATGGAATTATGTATTTTGATTCATAAACTGATCTAGTTTATTCCATTGTTTATAAATGGCACCTAGTGGAAGAAATGGAAACTATATCAATGCATGCACTCCATGTAGGGATTTCCCTCCTACTCAAGATAATTATAGTGGAGTTTGTGATGCAACCGGTGGTGATCAACTAATCACCATACTGGGACAACTCACTCGGGTTATGAATAATAACCTTACCCGTATGGATCACCCTGATCCACAGCGTGGAGGATCAATGTTAGATCACTTCATGAGGCAGAAACCACCAACATTAAATAGGAGTACAAATCCATTATTAGCTGATCAATGGATAAGTTCCCTAGAGAAAATATTTCAGGCTTTGGGGAGTAGTGAAAGGGAAAAAGTTATCATGGCAGTTTACTGCCTCACTGGAGATGATGATCAATGGTGGTCATTGATTCAAAACAGAAAGGAAGATGTTGAAGTATAAAATATGTAATGGATGGAGTTCAATGATATTTTTTTAGAAAAATACTTTCCCCGTGACCATCGAGAAGATATGGAAAGACAATTTCTGAGTTTGAGACAAAAGAAGGATGAGAATGTCACAAAGTATGAGGCTAACTTTACAAGGTTAGCAGGGTATGCTGGAGATTATATACGTAACCCAAGAATTAAGATTGATCGTTTCTTTTATGGGTTAAAACCATTTCTCCATCGAGCATTAGTCTCACAATCCTTATCATCGTACGAAGACATTATCTCATGTGCTATCAAGACAGAAAAGGAATTTTCTAAGTCTTATGACTTTAAAGAAAATCAAGAGAAGAAGAGATCTGCTGATCAATCTGGGAATGGAAATAAGGGGAAGAAGGGAAAGGTTGAATATCCATCCTATGGTAAATGTGGGAAGAAACACCCTGGTACTTGCTTTAAAGGAATGAGAGTCTGTTACAAGTGTGGTGAAAAAGGATACCAAGCTCGTGATTGCAAGGGGAAGAAGGAAGATACCAATATCCAATACTACAATTGAAGGGATATGGGACATTATGCAAATGAATTTCCTAAGTTTCAGGGGAACTTACCTCAGAAAATTCCAAGGGATCAAGGCCAAGATTATGCTGTCACTACTGCTGAGTGAGAAGCTCCGAAAGACGTGGTGGCAGGTAATTTAATGGTTTCCTCAAGTTTAGAAAATGTATTATTTGATTCTGGATCATCACATTGTTTCATATCTTCCTAGTTTTCTATGAAAATTAGATATTTCCAATTTGATTTAACAAGGGAGTTGTCAGTTAAAACTCCTAAGGGAAGTATCATTGCAACAAAGTTTTGTGAATCAGTCCCCATTATAGCACATAAATGTTCTTTATCCACTGATCTCATCGTCATACCTATGATTGAGTTTGATATAATCATTGGTATGGATTGTCTTTCGGACCATGATGCGAAGATTTATTGTAAGAAGAAGGAGGTTACGATTTTTGATGATGATGATATGGAACACCTTATCTTTAGAGCAGAATCATCACCACCTAATTCTTATCTAGATCTACCCCCAGTAGCTCAACTAAATTCAATTATTAGGGAGGAAGAGAATGAAATGACTGTGGTTAAGGAAAGGAATGTTCAAATAGAGGATGTACCTATTGTGAAATAATATGTAGATGTTTTTCTGGAAGATTTACCTGGACATCCTCTAAAATGAGAAGTTGAGTTTTCCATTGATTTAATTCCTGGATCAAGGCCTATATCGAAGACCCCTTATAGAATGGATACTGTGGAATTAGTTGAACTAAAGAAACAACTAGAGAAATTGAGTAATAAGGGATTTATTCAACCTAGTGTTTCTTCATGGGGAGCCCCTGTCCTTTTTGTTAAAAAGAAAGATAGATCTATGAGGTTATGTATCGACTACAGGGAGATCAATACTATAAAAATAAAGAACAAGTATCCCCTACCTCGCATTGATGATTTATTTAACCAACTGCATGGAGCTCAATACTTTTCAAAGATTGAACTTTGATCTGGATATCATCAGTTGTGTGTGAAGAAGGAAGACATTCCGAAGACAACATTTCGAACAATATATGGGCATTATGAGTTTACAGTAATGCCTTTTGGGCTGACTAATGCACCCTCTGTATTCATGGATCTGATGAATAGATTTTTCAAGGAATATCTTGATGATTTTGTGGTGGTATTTATTAATGATATCGTGGTATACTCCAAAATCTATGAAGATCATGAAAACCACTTGCGCATTATCCTGAAGACTCTGAGAAGACATGAATTATATGGTAAGTTTAGCAAGTGTGAATTCTGGCTTCAAGAGATTTCTTTTCTTGGCTATATTGTCTCTAAAGATGGAATCTTTGTTGATCCTTCTAAGACCAATTAAATCCAAGAATGTCCATCACCGACGAGTATAACTGAGGTACGCAGTTTTATTGGTTTGGTAGGTTATTATCGACGTTTCGTCCAAAATTTTTCCCGATTGGCTAACCCATTAACGAAGCTCACATGTAAAGGGGTTAAATTTGTTTGGACAGAAGAGTGTGAAGAATGTTTCGAAGATCTGAAGAGAATATTATTCAATGATCCTATATTGACTCTACCATCGGGGAATGATGGGTTCGTTATTTATAGTGATGCATTGAAGAAAGGACTTGGTTGTGTCCTTATGCAAAATGATAAGGTTATTGCCTATGCATCACGACAGTTGAAAATTCATGATAAAAACTATCCTACTCATGATCTCGAGTTAGCAGTTGTGATATTTTCTTTGGAGATATGGAGACACTACTTCTATGGTGAAAAATGTGAGATTTATACTGATCACAAGAGTTTGAAGTATATTTTCTCACAAAAAGAACTCAACATGAGGCAAATTTGATGGCTTGAACTACTCAAGGATTATGATTTCATGATACACTACCACCCCGGGAAAGAAAACAAGGTGGTTGATGCTTTGAGCAGAAAAGATCATGGAGTTTTTAACATGATGAGAATTGAAATAGATCCTATTTTTATGGATCTAGTAAAGTTGGATATGGGAATTACCATGGAAGGTGAAACATCAATACTTTTTCAAATGGTTTCCAAACCATCTTTACTAGAAAGGATAATGAGTTCTCAGACCGGTGATGAAGAGTTTCAAAAGAATATTAAAGCTTTGAATGATGGTAGATTGAATGAATTTGGGTATGAAGATGGAATTTTGAAATTTGGGAAGAGACTTTGTGTTCCCAATATACCTGATCTAAAAAGGTAATTATTGGATGATGCTCATAGTTCCAATTTCTCTATTCACCCTGGGAGCACCAAAATGTATAGAGACTTGAAAGAACGTTTTTGGTGGGACAACATGAAGAGGGAGATTGTTGATTTTATGTCAAGATGTATGGTTTGTTAACAAGTGAAAGCTGGAAGGCAACAGCCTAGAGGAGTCATGAAACCTCTTCCCATACCGGAGTGGAAATGGGACAATATTACGATGGACTTTGTCATGGGACTACCAAAGAATCATAGAAGGAACGATGCAATATGGGTTATTGTAGATCGTCTTACCAAGTCAGCACATTTTCTTTATATAAGGGAAGATTTACCACTTGAACATCTAGCAAGTCTATATATTAATGAAGTGGTGACACTTCATGGAGTACCCCTATCGATTGTTTTTTATCGTTATCCTCGTTTTACTTCAAGATTCTGGAAGAGTCTTCAGAAGGCCTTGGATACTGAACTTCATTTAAGCACTACTTACCACCCTCAAACAGATGGACAATCAGAACAGACTATTCAAACCTTAGAAGACATGTTGATATCATGCTCACTTGACTTTCAGGGTATGTGGGATCAATATTTACCTCTAGTGGAATTTTCCTATAATAATAGCTTCCATTCAAGTATTCGGATGGCACCATATGAAGCGTTATACAGAAAGAGATGTCGCACACCAACCTATTGGGATGACATTGGTGAAAGAAAACTTATAGGCCCAGAACTGGTGGAGGAAATGATGGAAAAGGTGAACGTAATCCAAAACCACATCAAATCTTCTCAAAGTAGGTAGAAGAGCTATGCTGACAACTGAAGAAAGGATTTGGAATTTCAGGTGGGAGATCATGTTTTCTTGAAGTTATCTCCATGGAAGGGAGTTATACATTTTGGAAAGAAAGGTAAATTGAGTCCCAGGTACATCGGTACTTTCGAAATTCTAGAACGAATTTTGGCTGTAGCTTACCGTTTGGCAATGCCGCCAAATCTCTCCAAATTTCACGATGTGTTCCACATATCACTAATGAGAAAATACATGCCTGACCCAATGCATGTACTCACCTATGAGGAATTATAACTGGAACCCGATCTGTCTTATTGCGAAGAGCCCGTCAGGATTGTTGATACAAAAGAACAAGTACTGAGAAACTGGACGACTCGTCTGGTAAAAGTTTTGTGGAGAAACCATAAGATGGAAGAGGCAACGTGGGAACCCGAGGAATATATGATGAAGAACCACCCGAGTCTTTTCATGTGGTAGTATTCTTGAAATTTTGAGGATGAAATCATTTGAAGGAGGGGAGAATACAACACCCCAATCTTCCACGGTATGCTTCCCTTTAAATAATACAGTAGTGTGTGTTGTACGCAACTTTGAGTTCTAACACACACACCACAACCAATCAAACTAGCCGTTATGAATAGTAATACCCACTTTTTGAAATTTTATCTCTCAAAATTGACTTAATTTTTGGATTAAGAATATCGAAATTAACCTAGGGTAAAATTTTGGAACTTTTCGGATAACATTTATATTTTGATGAATAGTGAAAATTACTAAATTTTAGTTAAAAACAACTTTTTTAATCGAAATAATTAATAGTGATAAATTATAAATTTGAGTGGTTTTAAAGTATATTTAGAATATATTTTTACCATTTAATACAATTTTTTTCATTGGACATAATTTCACAATTAAACTAGACATGAACAAGTGTCAATCTTTTGATAGTTATTATCTTTAAAAACACGCTTTTTGTTTTAACAACGGGAATTAATTTTAAATTAATTTCTTCCACTTCTGTGTTTTGAATTTGGAAAAATGGATTCCATATTTGGAATCAGGATTTCCAAATTGTGTAAATAGGTAACTTTTATTTTTAGACATTTTGAATAATTACTTCGGTAAAAATTTTATTTACCATGGTTAAAGGGTAAATCCGGTAAATAAGGGTAAACAAATAATATTATAATAGTAATAAATTACCCTAAAACGTGTCCTAAACTTATTGTTTGATTCATTTCAGACCATGGGAATCTTTGGGTAGATTTTGGGACCCTATGGAGCCACTTGTAAGTGATAATGACACTTTATATTAATTAAGTTAAAATAAATACAAAAATGACATAAACATATATCTTTTAGAAAAAAAATTACATAGGGTTATATATGTTGGATTTTGGACTATAAATATTCATTAAAAAGCTAAAAATATTTCCTATATAATGGTATTTTATTTATAATTTTTATAAATTTAATAATTAATATTATTTATGACACAATAATGATGCAGTATTTTCCTTATCAATGAAAGAATCAAATAATTGGTATTATAAATACTAAAATTAATATAATTTTTAATTTTTAATGACATCCATGACTGTTATTGCTTAATATGACATTATAGGATTTCTTAAATGGATTTTTTAATAATTAATAAAGTTTTTAAGACTTTAACAAAAATCAATTATTGAATAGTGTCAAAATTGACATAAAAGAGTTTTTAAAAAAAATATTATATTATTAATTTATATTCAATTTTTAAAAATATAAGGTTCGGAAAATAGACTTATATCATGATAGTTGTATTATTAATGGACCACTTTGGGGGTCTCTTGGAGTTATATAGTAATTTTATTAACTATATAATATAAAAATACAAAGTGACATGGTAAGTGTGAACCTAATTAACTAAGAGTTAAAACTAAAAGATAAGGTTAATATAGTGACTCAAATCTATCTAAAAGATATTGGTTGAGTGGTTTCTGACCCATCCCCACCTTAACCTTTAAAAAATCTACTATGGAGCCATTATAAACAAAATATGAATTTATTATAAAATAATATTTCTATCTTTTCAAAGGTGCCCATTACCCCTCTTATAAAAGGGAACTCACTCTTCTCATTAATTAACACCTTCAAAGCCTATTGGTTCGGCCAAACCCTACCAAAATACTCTCTAAAAGTCCCTCACTACAACCTAGAGGCCTTAGTTTGATCAAAAATCCATCCTATGGATCCTTTTTGATCAAATCAAAAGGAAGAACCTGAAGAAGAGGTAATGTTTTCACCACCCTTTTTCAAGTTCCTTTCTTCTTCAACTTCTTCATTCTTTGTTATTACCATTCTAAAATAATAAGATCAGTATATTATATATAATTTGATGTTATTATAAATATGTTACAACCATATTCAGTATTCTATCCATCCTTTGAATGACATGTCACCATACGTGCGTACGTACGGCTTACCGTCTCCACGTCGTGGTGTAATTGTTATTCAATATATTATTATTTGTATGGGTATAATAATGATTTGTAATTCATGTAAATAATAAATATAACATGATAATTATTCTGTATATATGATATACATCCAATTTTATATTATTTTAATATCAAAAGAATGATATTTTCGCTCGTGCATACGTACGGTCTATCGTCTCCACGAACGCGATGAGATTCATTCCCCATCATATCCATTCAAGAATAATTCTCATTTAATGATTAAAAATATTGTTTAAGGACTTGATATCATTCTAGATATGTATAATATACAACCTATCCATGAAAAACATGACTTATGTAACAATACATATAAAATAAAATGAGTAAGTTAATACCTGAAACAATGATAATACTAAGATATTATTAACATGTAGTTGGGGTTTGGCTTAGTGGTAAGAACCCCATAATTCTACATGGAAAATGGGGGTTCAAAACCCATTGGGAGCAGGTACTGTAGCAGCACTGTAGCGCTACTGTAGTAGCCAAGATACTGTTGCAATAGCGGTACTGTAGCGGTGGAAGGGGTACTATAGCGGCAGTAGGGGCACTATAGCAGCGACGGGTACTATACGACACTGTAGCAGGGCGGGTACTGTAGAAGTACTATTCACAGAATGGGCCTAGGGCCAAAAATTTGGGCCTACGGGCTATGTAATGGGATAAATGCCCAATGGGCCTTCGGGCTATGTAATGGGTCTCCCTCTACCCAGTTAAAGAGGTCTTTGCTTTGTTTCAATAATAAAAATGAGGATTTGGCCCCAACCTTTTAAAAAAAACTAAGATATTATTAACAAATCAATGTTAAAAGATCATATATGATATCATAATCATGTATATGGTTCTTATATAATTTAATAAAAATGTTTTAACTATTATACAGGAGGTTAACATACCATCGACTAAGGAAAAGTACAAGGTAAGGGTTATTTCACAATCTCTTCATTATCCGAGGTTGTTTATATGTAATTATCTACTAGGACCCCTTTATCATCCACATCCTTGTTTCTTAAAAATGTATTTCAAAACATTTTTGCTATTTTACAGAATATGGGTTAAAGTCATTTATACCTTTGTTTGACTTTTTATAAGAGGTTTATAAAGGAAGCTTTCCGTCGTTTTCCAAACAAGGTCATTTTTAACCTTTTCGACTGAATTAAGGTAAGAATGTCTTTTTTTAACTTATATGGTGGGTGCGGCTATTTTCTGCTGTTATAAAATCTTAGAAGCTTACCTTACAAGCTTCTCAGAATATTTTCAAAGTAAAAGTTTTATTTTATAATTATGTGACTTTAAAATGATTTCAAAAAAAAGAGATATTTCTCTCAAATAGTTTTGATTTCATCTATGTCAACATCCTTTGATGGATTTTAAGCTTATTTGAAGTTTATTTATTATGATACAAAACTTCCATATTGTATTGAAAGTTTTGTGATTTGTTTGACTGTGGATGTGTTATTTTTATACCATTCATGGTTTATGGAGAAAGTATTGACATTTCATATGTTAGTTTTAATACTAATGCTTATGTTATGTTTTAACCTATTCATATGAGGAATGCATTGGACTTAATAAGTGACGGGTGGAGCCCGCTATAGCTCCTCGATGCATCGGTAGGTCTCATGAGACAAACTAGTGTCTTGGCATAAGGCCTTGACAAAATCTTATTTGTAGTCTTGGCACGAGGTCTTGGCTATGTGGTTATGATAGTCTGGCATTATGCATTCCATCATTAAGAAAGTGGTTATTGATATTGCATGTGATTATTCGATGAATAGAATATCCATGTGAATAAGTAAATGGAATTATTTCATTTTATCTTTTCCATATTATGCTGAAGTTAAAGTTTAAAAGGCTTTTGTTTTATCTATACATTGCCTTAAATGTTTATGTTTATTTATGAATGTTTCCTCTATATTGTTATCCTTACTGGGCACCTGATCTCACCCCTTTCAATTTTTTATTTTTCCCAAGATGTGAAGAATTAATTTGTGAATGACCTGTAGGGATAATATGAGGGGATATGAAGACAAGATGTTTTTGTAGTAGTTTTCACTTTTTGATGTAATGTAAACTTTATGAATGTATCTAGTTATTCCAAAGCTACTAAACTAATCGGTCTTTCAAGACTTGATATTTCTTGTGATCATGCCAATGATATGTAATAAGGAATCGACTCTAGGTAACTGGGGTCGGGAGTTACAAGAATAAAATTCATGATTTTATTGAGAGGTAAATCATAATATTTCATCATCAGAAACTTAATCATAAACAATTCTGATGAACAATGAGATTGTAACATAAAACTCTTACTGATTTAGTAACATTTAAATAGTAATCCCCATTAAAGAATAACTAAAAATAAAACTTTCAATATCATCAAAATAATTATATTCATGATATAACATGTAAAATGGGATATATATACACTTCATAAAAGAAGATAAATACATAAAAAACATTTATCCCAAAGAAGACAATTTGAGATGATAAACCCTTACCTCGAGTTCTACTTGCTTAGAAAGCACTCTAATATCCTATATAATAAATTTAAATTTATTTTAATCATATACCAAAATTATTTATACACTTATAATATCATATATTATCCTCTTAAAACATTTTAACACCAATTTTTAATAACTTATTATTAAAATCATCGTTTCTGGGAGTTAACTATTTTATTTTTCATTAGAATTTATGTTTAGTAGTTTCAGTGCTTATACTTTGATCATGGTTACATACTATACCGAATTTTAATCATGATATAAATATCATATAAATTAATTATATATATATTTATAGTCAACCATAAAATTTATAGATAGAAAAATGAATTACACCATTCATGGAAATGATAGTCCATGTGTATGCATGAACACTATTTTCAATTTTTAACGGATGGAACAAAAAAAGATAAATAATAATTTAAATTTACATAATAATTATTATATCATATATATTCACTAAATCTTTCCTTATTACCATCCAAGTAAAATGGAAATGAAAAAAAAAATCGGTAACACCCCAAGGTTTTGAAAATAAATATTGAATGCATGAAAAACTGAGTCCCTACAAAACAACACATTTTATAATCTGGCCGTTAAACAAAACTCTACCACTACTATGTTTTGAATTTTGAAAAAAGGCCATCTAGAGTTGTGATCAGTAAGTCTTTTGGAGTCTGATAGAACAAACTTGATTTTTAGTGAATAGTAACATACCCTTATGAATAGTAATATGAATAGTAATATGACCCTTACGAATAGTAAATAATTTTATTATTTTATTTTCTTAAGTTAATAAGATAATGAGATCTTTAGTAATTTTTCAATGTGATATAAAACTAATTATACCCTTAAAAATGTTATTTTTGAATTAACTATGATTTTATTTAAAAATTAAATTAATAATATTTAGAAAATTATTTTGGAAAAATGGAGTTCATTTTTTAATTCTATACATCAAAAAATTGTTAGGGTAAATTTTTGGGATTTTTCTGAAATTCTTGAATTTTTGATGAATAGTGAAATATGGTAAAATACCATGTATACAAATTATCAGTTAAATACGCTATTTATGGCATCATAAGTGATTTAAATTCACCTGGTTTGAACTCACATGAACTTATTACTATTATGGGTCACATTAAACAATACTATTGGTTGTCTTAAGGGAAAATAATAAAATAATGAATAAAATATTCAAAATTTACTCTTCTCCTCCACTATAACCCCCCCCCCCCCCCACTCCCTCTTCTATTCACTTCTCTAAGACTTGAATCTCCACAAATTTCTTCCCAAATACCCTTACCTAGTCACTCCCCACGTCTAATAAGCTCTTGGTCTTTCCAAATGACCAAAACCCCTTCCCTTAAGGAGGTTCTCAAGGAGGTTATTTCAAGATGTAAAGCACCCTTCTTTTTCATTTAGTTTCATTTCAATTTATCTTATTTTTTTATCCTCTCCCCACATCCTCTGTCCAAATGACCATGATAACTCCACTATCATCTATATACTGGAATTATATCATGTTAGTGGAATAATCATCATCAATATTCTTACTCTCTTCCTTTTATTTTATAAACAAAATCAACATCCATGAGGTTCCAATTTATATCCTTCGTGGACGACGAAGTTTCGTTCTTCAAATTCTCCTTAATTACTAGTCATGAAACAATTTTTATGGTTGAACCAGACTATAATATATTTATTATAACCTAATTAATATTTGGGAACCAGTATACGTACATATTATTAAATCATATGACCAAACTAGTTCATAATAATCAAAATACCGCTAAAATAATCTAAGTGAATATCATTAATATTTCATTTAATGATTCATCATTTTTCCATGTAATCAAATGATATAAATTACCATTAACACTTCTGTATGTTCATAAATAATATTTAATTTTGATTCTGGAGATTTACATCCATTCCACATGAACTCCATTACTTAAAAACAAGTGAACTGATTATGAAAATCAAGAAAACAAACACTCCGGAATGACAAAATTCAATATAATAATTAATCAATAAGGAAATAAATGAACTAAACAGAATTATGATAAACTAAATACATATCTAAAAGTTTCTTAATTAATTTATTAATAATTATAATTTCTTATTCTTGGACCTTAAGTTCAAGAGTAGAACACATTCGGACTTAAGGTAAGGGTTTTTCACCTGAACCTCCATTTTCATTCGGGTTACTTCTATTATCTACTTACCTCAATTAAATTATTATTCATTCATATTTACTCTTAAAAATTTATTTTTGAATTATCTATATATGTTTCCCAACCATAATTCTTCCTTATTTTATAGGGAGGTATACATTTTAAAAGGAACTTTCAAAGTTATTTTTGAAATATAAGCTTGATTCAAGGGAATTTCTCAAATTCTTACTTATTTTAAAGGGAACTCTATAATTTGTTTTTGGAAACCATTATCTTTATAAAATCACTAATTTTATTGTGAAAATACTATATTACTTCACTTCTGGTTTTATAAAAATACTTTTCCAAAATAACTATTCATTATAAAATAAAAGGTTATTTATCTAAAGAATTACTCAATGATTTTATAAGAGTATTTTAATATGTTTCAACTCTCTTGTTGATTCTTATGTATTATTGGGAGTAATATTTTATGATATCATCTGCCATATTTAATTGGATGTTTTATGACTACTTTTATTGTGGAAGTGTTATCCTAAAACAATTCACCAATTTACTTTGAATGGTTAATGTTTAAGCTTAATGTTTGGGGAAAGTTATTTACCTTTCATATGTTAGCTTCAATATGAAAATAAATGTTGTTTATGTTTATACCTGCTCATATGAGGAATTCATTGGAATTATTATGTGATGGGTGGGGCTTGCTATATCCCATCGATGTATCGGTATGTCTAATGAGACAAATAGACGTGGACTTGGTCGAGGCCTTTCCCAATATGATATACGGTTTTGGACGAGGCCTTGATCATTTTTTAGACGTCTTGGATGGGGCCTTGACAATATGTTTTAGAATGTATGGAATATTCACTTCCCTCATTATGAATCTAGTAAGTGAAAGTTCATGTGGTTATTCGACTATTAGAATACCCATTATTATGTTAGCATTATTTACTCAGCTCATATTCCTTCCATAATGTGTTCAAGTTTATTATTTTTAAAGGCATGTGTTTTAAATTATTCACCATCCCTGATGTTTATGTTTATGTTATCTTACATTGTATTGCTTACTCTTACTGAGTGTTTGAGCTCACCCCTTTCTTATGTTTCATTTTCCCATGATATGAAGAAGTTATTTATGAATGACTTGCAGGCATAATCTTGGAGGAATGGATTTTTCTAATGGAATAAATTAGGGTTTTTTTCCTCTCATGATGTAGTTTTGAATTTATATATGTATATTATTTACAAAATCTACTAAACTACTTGGTTTTTCAGGACACATATTCCTTTTTTATATGCTAATGTAATAAAATAAGGCACCGGCTTTGGGAAACTGGTTTCGGGTCCTTATAGTTGGTATCAGAGGAAGTTTAGTAGAAAACTTGGAAACTAGATTTAGAAAATGTAGGTTAGGAAAAAAATACCTATGATAGTCTTTGAAAATAAACATATAAGAAAATCCTAGTATTTTGTTAAGGAATATATTATGTGGATCTTTCTAGCAAATGCATCCCTGTCAAGATATTACAAGTGGATGTGGTTCTGGCACATATATACCTAGGAGTGAAAACTCTAACAAGGGGTTTTGGGCTTGACTTGGGGTATCCTAGTACACGGAAATGGGCCTTACTGCACACCTGGTTTGACAGTCCTAGGGGATATTCTTAGGATAATTCACATTTTGTTTACAAGCCATTATGAAGGATCTAAATGTAAATTTTTACTCAAAGAAACCATTTTTACGATTATGAGGTTAGCAATGTATAGGATTTTAATTTATTCTAAGTATTTTTATAATTCTAGATTATACATTTTGATTCATAGCTTAATTTAGTGTATGTCGTTATCTAGAAATGGTACCTATTGGAAGAAATGGAAACCGTGTGAACATGTATATACCATGTATGTATTTCCCTTTAATGCAAGATAATGATGTTGTCTCTGGAGCTGCAACTGGCACGGAGAAACTTAAAATTATATTGGGAAAACTTACTTAGGTTAAAAACAATAACCATACCCATATGGATCATCTGGATCCACCACATAGATGAGCTTTGTTAGATCACTTTATGTGACAACAACCTCCATAATTAAATGGGACTACAAACCCATTTGTAGCTGAGCAGTGGATAAGTTCCCTAGAGAAGATATTTCTCACTTTGGGATGTAATGAAAGAGAGAAGGTCATCATGGTTGTTTATCGTCTATTTGGAGATGCAGATCAGTGGTGGTCGTTAATCCAAAAGAAAAAGGAGGAGGAAGAGATACAATATATGGAATGGAGGGACTTTAAGGAAATCTTCCTAGAGAAATACTTTCCTCATGAACAGTGAGCAGATATGGAAAGATAGTTTCTGAATTTGAAGTAAAAGGAAGATAATAATGTTGCAAAGTATGAAGCTAACTTCACCGGGTTAGCAAGACATGTTGTGGACTACATATGAAATCCAAGGAGAAAAATTGATCGATTATTTACTGACCTGAAGCCATTCCTTTGATGGGTAATGGTCTCCCAAAGTTTCTCATCATATGAAGATATAGTTTCATGTGATATAAAGACGGAAAAGTAATTCTCTAAGTCTTATGAATTTAAGGGAAATCAAAAGAAGAAGAGGGTAGCTAAAAACTCTGTAAAAGGAAATAAGAAAATAGGGAATAAGGGAAGAGTTGAATTTCCACCCTATGATAATTGTAGAAGGAAACACCCTAGTGCTAGCATAAAGGTAAAAGGATTATGATACAAATGTGGATATAAAGTCCATCTTTCTGGTGATTATAAGGGGAATAAGGAAGATATTAATTTTCAATGCTATAATTTTCAGGAGATAATGATTTTCCAAAGCATCAAGGAAAAATGCCACAGAAAAGGCCAAGGGAGCAGGGACAAGATTATGTGATCACAACTTCTCATATTGAAGTTTCTAATGATGTGGTGATATGTAATTTAATAATTTCTTCAAACTTAGCCAATTATTTATTTGATTATGGATCATCACATTATTTCAAATCTTCCCAGTTTGCTAAGAAAATTAAATATTTCCAATTTGATTTAATAAGATTATTGTCAGTCAAAAATCTTAAGGGAAGTATCATTGCAACAAATTTGTGTTAGGAAATCCCCATTATGGTGTATAAACATGATTTATCTTCTGATTTTATTATCATAACCATGATTTACTTTGATATAATCCTTGGTATGGATTGTATTTCGAACCATGATGCGAAAAAAAATTAAATAGGAAGGAGGTTACAATTTTTTAGGATGATGTGGAATCCCTTTTCTTTAGGGTAGAAACATCACCCACTGATTCTCATCTAGATCCACCCCCAGTAAGTCTACTGAATTCAATTATTGGGGAGGAAGGTGATGCAATAACTATGGGTGATGAAAGTAATGTTAAAATATAGGATGTGCATATTGTGCAAGAATATGTTGATGTCTTTCCAGAGGATTTACTTGGACATCCTCCAGAGTGGGAAATTGAGTTTTCCATTGATTTAATTCATGGTTCAAGGCCCATATCAAAGACCCCTTATAGAATATCCCCTATGGAGTTAGTAGAACTGAAGAAAAAACTGGAGGAATTGAGTGATAAAGGATTTATTCTCACTAGTGTTTCTCCATGGGGATCCCTTGTTCTTTTCATTAAGAAGAAATATGGGCCAATGAGGTTGTACATTAACTACAAAGAGATCAATGCTATAACAATAAAGAACAAGTATCCCCTACCTCACATTGATGATTTATTTTATCAACTTCATGGAGTTCGATATTATTAAAAGATTGATCTTCGATCTAGATATCATCAGTTTCTTGTGAGGAAGGAAGACATTCCAAAAACAGCATTTCGAACCAGGTATGGGCATTACGAGTTTACAGTAATTCATTTTGGACTGACTAATGCACCCTATATTTTCATGGATCTAATGAATAGAGTTTTCAAGGAATATCTTGATCACTTTTTGGTGGTATTTATTGATGATATATTGGTATAATCTAAATGCTATGGAGATTATGAAAATCACTTGAGCACTATTCTGAAGACTCTTAGAAGAAATGAATTATTTGAGAAGTTCAGAAAGTGTGAATTTTGGATTCAATCAGTTTCCTTTCTATGCCACATTGTCTCTAAAGATGGAATATCTATTTATCCTGCAAAGAAAAAGGATTTTCAAGAATGTCCTACTCCAATGAACATAACAAAGGTATGTAGTTTTATTAGTTTAGCAGGTTATTATCTGTATTTTGTTCAGAACTTCACTCATTTATCCAACCCAATGACCAAGCTTACACATAAAGGGGTTAAGTTCATATGGACAAAAGAATGTGAGGAATGTTGTGAATAATTGAATAGGAGGTTAGTGAATGCTTTGATCCTAAACCTACCATCAGGGAATGATGGGTTTGTGATCTTTAGCGATGCATCAAAGAAAGGGATTGGTTCTGTCCTTATGCAGAATTATTGAGTTATTGCCTATGCATCAATGAAGTTGAAAATTCATGAACAAAACTATCCCACTCATGATCTTGAGTTAGAAGTGGAAATCTTTTCTCTGAATATATGGATACATTATCTCTATTGAGAAAAATGTGACATATATACGGATCACAAGAGTCTGAAGTATATCTTCTCATAGAAAGAACTCAACACAAGGAAAAGGAGATGGCTCGAACTAATCAAGGATTATGAGTGTACCATACACTAACACCCTAGAAAGGAAAACAAGGTAGATGATTCATTGAGCAGGAAGGATCATATAGTTCTCAGAAAAATGAGGATTGATAAGGATCCTTTTTACATGGATCTAGTAAGGTTGGGCATGGTAATTATCAAAGAAGGTGAAAAATCATTACTTTTTAAAATATTTTCCCAACCATCTTTATTTGAAATAATTAAATATTCTCAACCTGATAAAGAGAACCTTCAAAAGAAAATTAATGTTGTGAATGATGGGAAGATGGATAACTTTGTGTGTGAAGATGGTGTTCTAAAATTTGGGAAGAGGATTTGCGTTCTAGTTGTACCTGAGCTAAAAAGGGAGTTATTTGATGATTCTCATAGTTTGAATTTCTCCATACATCCTGGTAGCACTAATATGTATATATATTTGAAGGAACATTTCTGGTGGGATAACATGAAGAGGGAAATTGTGGATTATGTATCAAGATGTTTAGTCTGTCAAAAAATGAAGGCCGAAAGGCAACATCAAAAAGGAGTCGTGAAACCTCTACCTATTTTTATGTTGAAATGGGATGACGTCACCCTGATTTTTATCACTGGATTGCCCAAAACTTTAAGTAATAATGATATGATATGGGTAATGCACATGAGCCTCAGCCCAGTTGGTGAGGACTCCTTAAGTGCATCCAAGAGACCCGGGATCGAATCCAGGTGGGGGATAATTTCCGGGGACTGTAGCAGTACTGTAGTAGGTACTGTAGCAGTACTGTAGCAGGTACTATAATAGGAACTATGCAGAACTGTATCAGGCACTATTTGGCACTGTAGTAGTCAGGAATATGCCCCCATTTGGGCCTTCGGGCCACTGATTTGGTCCCCAAGTCCTTTAAGGCCTTTGGGCCACCCAGGCCTTCGGGTCAGTAAGGCCTTCGGGCCACCTCAAGGCCTTTGGGCCACCTTAAAGTGTAGATACAAACCAGACAACCTACAAGGAACAACCTTCAGAAGGAGAAGGAGCAAGGAGCTTTCACCATAGGAGAAGATAAACGGATTGCAAGAATGAGAGGGTATGGAACCTGCCATCAGGACAAGCATGTGCATGCATGGGAAATCCTAGCCGAACAACCATGCGAAGGTGGAGAGCTGATTTCACGATAAAGATGTTGGGGAAGAGTAGTTCCAAGTAGTTAGTCTCAGTTGTATGTAATGTTTGAAGCCTACGGGCAATGAATTCCTCTAAGGCCTACGAGCCATGTAATGCTTATGCCTACGGGCCTTTTAAGGGTTCCACCTCACTCCTTTAAAGGTGGATTATCAAAAATCAATAAAAAATGAAGGCCTTCGGGCCATTGGAGGATATGGGTAATTGTTGATCAAATTACAAAATATGCACATTTCCTTGCTATAAGGGAGGATTTTCCACTGGAGCGCCTAGAAAGACTCTATATAAATGAAGTTGTGAGACTTCATGGAGAACCTCTCTCAATTGTTTCTAATCATGATCCACAGTTTACATCAAAGTTCTGGAAAAGTCTTCAGAAATCTTTGGATACTAAACTTTGATTGAGTATTGCTTACCACCCACAAACTGACGGGCAATCAGAGAGGACGATCCACACTTTAGAGGACATATTGATATCATTTTCACTTGACTTTCAAGGTATTTGGGATCAATATTTACCATTAGTGGAATTTTCCTACAATAATATTTTCCATTCAAGTATTCAAATGGCGCCATATAAAAGATTGTATGGAAAAAGATGTCATACACCAACTTTTTGGGATGAAGTTAGAGAAAGGATGCTTGTGGGACCAGAGCTTGTAGAGGAAACAACAGTGAAGATAAAAATTATTTAAGACCATATAAAAACAACACCAAGAATACAAAAGATCTATGCCAATAATCGAAGAAAGGATCTAGAATTTCAAGAGGGAGATCACGTTTTCTTGAAAGTGTCTCCATGGAAGGGCATTATAAGATTTGGAAAGAAAGGGAAACTGAGTCCTAGGTACATTGGGCCTTTTGAAATTATGGAGAGAATTGGAACTTTTGAATATCATTTGGTTATACCACTTAGCCTGTCTAAAGTACACAATTTGTTCTATGTCTCGTTGTTGTGAAAGTACATGTCAGACCTGACGCATGTCCCCACTTATGAAGGTATAGAGTTGGAACCTGAACTATCTCACTGTGAAGCATCTATCCATATTATGGACACTAAAGATCAAGTGTTGAGGAATTTTATGACTCATCTAGTAAAGATACTTTTGAGGAATCATAAAATTGAAGAGGAAACATGGGATCCTGGGGAGATTATGTTAAAGACATACTCAAATCTTTTTAGGTTACATTTTGAGAATTTCGAGGATGGAATTTTTATAAGGAGGGAAGAAGGTAACACCCCAATGTTTTGAAAATAAATATTGAAGGCATGAAACACTGAGTCCCTAAAAAACAACACATTTTATAATCTAGCCGTTAAACACAACTTTTCCTCTACTATATTTTGAATTTTGAAAAACGGTCATCTAGAGTTGTGATGAGTAAGTCTTTTGGAGTCTGATAGAACAAACTTGATTTTTGGTGAATAGTAACGTACCCATATGAATAGTAATATGAACCTTATGAATAGTAAATAATGATATTATTTTATTTTCCTAAGGTAATAAGATAATGAGATCTTAATTAATTTTTTAATGTGATATAAAACTAATTATACCTTTAAAATTGTTATTTTTAGAATTAACAATGATTTTATTTAAAAATTAAATTAATAATATTTAAAAAAATTATTTTTGAAAAATGTAGTTAATTTTTTTAATTATATACATCAAAAAATGGTTAGGGTTAATTTTTGGTATTTTTTTGAAAGTCTTGAATTTTTTATAAATAGTGAAATACGGTAAAATACCGTATATACAAATTATCAGTTAAATATACTATTTATGACATCATAAGTGATATAAGGCCACTTGTTTCGAACTCACATGCACTTATTACTATTAGGGGTCACATGAAACAACACTATTGGTTGTCTTGATGGAAATAATAAAATAATGAATAAAATATTCAAAATTTACTCCTCTCCTCCACTATAAAACCCCCCCTCACTCCCTCTTCTCTTAACTTTTATAAGACTTTAATATCTTCAAATTTCTACCCAAATACCCTTACCTAGTCACTCCTCACATCCAATAATCTCTTAGTCTTTGAAAAAGACCAAAACCCCTTCCCTTAAGGAGGTTCTCAAGGAGGTTATTTCAAGAGGTAAAGTACCCTTCTTTTTCATTTCGTTTCATTTCAATTTATCTTCTTTTGTTATCCTCTCCTCACCTCCTCTATCCAAATGACCATGATAACTCTAGTATCATCTATATACTAGAATTATATCATGTTAATGGAAGAACCATCATCAATATTATTACTCTCTTCCTTTTATTTTATAAATGAAATCAACATCCATGAGGTTCCAACCTTCGTGGACGACGAAGTTTTGTTCTTCAATTTCTACTTCATTACTGGTCATGAACCCATTTTTATGGTTGAACTAGACTATAATATATGTATTATAACCTAATTAAAATTAAAAACCCAATATACATACATATTATTAAATCATATGACCAAACTAGTTCCTAATAATCAAAATACCTCTAAAATAATATAAGTGAATGTCATTAATATTTCATCTAATTATTCATCCTCTTTACATGTAACCAAATGATATAAATGGCCATTAACACATATTTATGTTCATAAATAATATGTAATTTAAATTCTGGATATTTAAATCCATTTCACATTGTTTCTGATGCTTTTATCGGGGTGTGCATCCGTCTATTTCGGAGGACGCATAGCTATTTCCCCACATTCCCACTTTCCAAAGGCGGGCGGAAACTGTATCTTATTCAGGGACATTTTCTCCTTGATAAAAATGGGATGATTGGATCTCGGTTCCTCCTTCTGTGGATTCCTCCTTGGAACTCGTTGCCTAGTCCGAGTCTCCCTCATAGACTTAAGACATTGTTCGTGAAACTCTTCACAGTTTCATGTCTTCATGGACACCAATTAATTATGTTGGTTCTACCAGGACATTCCAAGGGTCCATCCAGGGTAGCAACCTTCAGTCGGGGGAGTAGTCATGTTGGAAAATGCTTGCGTGTATGGATGCTAGAACACTGACGTTTCTAGGTTTCTTCCCCTTATAATAGGGCTTCTCGAGGGCATGGAAGCCCGGGGCATCCCACATCGAATACGGGGAATTATATTCCATAGGTATGACTCTAAGGATTTCCTAAGCTTCCCATATTTAACACAGGGTATGTCGCGAGTTTAACGTCTAGTAGAGATAGATTGAACTGATCAGAACACTGATGGGAGTGGATTAAATGGGTGAAATCCCTAGGGAGATCACTAATGTTAGGGCCTAACGTGTGGTTAGTTACCTGATTACTGTTAGGAGCAGTGATAAAGTTGGTGGCATGGTCTCGTTAGGATGTGGAGGCCTGGGTAAGAATCAGGATGGATATGGATGGTTGAGTGAAGTGGATGGAGAATGAGATGGATCTGACACAAGGGAAATGTTTATGTTGGGCTTGAGCCTCAAATAGACTTCCTACATATCCCCATGGTAGGGAATCAAAGTCCACGTAGTTCAGGATGGGGCATGGAATCGGGGTGTGTGAAGAGGACAACGACCCAAATTCATGTTGGGGCTTACATGTGGTAAGTAGCCCGAGGTTGGTTTGGCGCTTGAGGGGTGGACCAGAGATGTCGGTCCCAACATGGGGACACCAAAATTTACATGTGGTTGGGTTTTATCCTCATGGAGTCTTCCTACATACCATGTCTAGGAGATAGGGATCAAACCCACGTAGTTCATCTTACAACGGCTTACCGTTGTGTGGGGCTGACAATGGCTTACCGCTGGATGGAGTACAACAGATTACAGCTAATTTTGGGTATCACAATTATAGGGACCCGGCCTTAAACATTACATAATATTGAATTAAATGAATAATTCACATTGAGGATATTTTCAGGTTTAGAGTTTTAGAGAATTAGGACATAACTATTACATCTCAAAAGAGTACAAGGTAGACATATCTACATAGTTCCTTTTTTCATAAAATAAAAACTCTTAAAAAAAAGAGTCATGTCTAGTTCCATGTTTTAGACAGCATGACTTTTCCTTGATCCCATCCTTGACCCTATTCATCTTTATGTCTTGTGAAAACATTTCAAAACTTGGGATGAGCATAAAAAGCTCAGTAAGGGTTATAAAACAATGAATGAAAACATTTTTTCATAAATACATACAAAACATGAACTCTTTTACTTACCTCGTGAAATCATAAGATTTATGAAAGACACATAAAAATCATAAATCATAAAGGTAAATTGTGTCATCCATACCATACTTACATTGTAGCTATCACAGCTACATAGGGAGTTACTTTGGAATACCCATCACAGTATATTCCCTAAATCTCTTAGGAGAAACATTCACGTTTACCTCTATCACATTACCTAATGCATTGGAGAGCTATGTCGGGCTCACCCACCCTAGGTTTATCATAGAACCACCCGTATACATAAATAATTCCCAAAAATCATAACATGATCATAACACATAACATAAGAATAAATGAAATATAAAATTTCCACATTGCAATAATAAAAAATCATTTCAAGATATTGAAATAATAAATCCATTTTCAAAATCATTTTCAATACCAAAATACATAAAAAGAGTATATGGTATTTATTTTTCCTTTTAAAAACATTCTGGCTTTTTAAGGAAGCCAAATATCAAATAATACTCGCGGCGGCGGAAAGGTCATTGTCACCGCTTACGTTAAAAAACATTCCTTCTTGTTGTTTAGTAAAATGATTCGTATAAAAATATTCCCTTTGAATAAAATGAAAAGTCAAAGGGTTTATACACCGTATAAAATAAAGTCGTGTATAAAACTAAAAATGCCTCAATGAAAGAATATTGAGACGAAGTCCCTTACCTCGTGTGCGACTCGACCCGTTCGTTCTTTAATCTAATGAATAATAAAGTAAAGTTAATTTATACTTGCTTAAGAACCTTTTTCAAGTTTATTATTCCTTTCATATCACTTATTACCATGTTATAAATATTATGTAATCATTTTAGTTAATAATGTTCATTTTGTCGATATTTGGTACTTGGGTCAAAAATGAACACCTTATATTTACAAGTTGTCCATGTGGTCAATAGTCCATTATATCCAGAATGGTATTAATTATTTTAGATATCATATATATCATATATATCCAGTATATACATGTATTTATAATAATACATAACATTTGGAGGTACGAAATGAAATGCACCGTTCATGGAGACGGTAAGTCGTACGTACGCATGAACGCTACTTTAATTTATATTTCTTATTTTAATGGAATTAAAACATAATGATACATAGTTATATTATAATTCCAGTATAATATAATATAAAATATCATTAACTCTATCCTTTATACATCCCACATAGGGAATTAACGAGTCACATCACTTTGAGGGGGCGGTAGTCCGCACTTCCTCAAATGAGATTATCGTATTTACCCACTATGGAAACCATAAAGGCTTGATATAAATGGGAAGTACAGAAGCATAATTAAATCATAAACATAATATATATCATATATAAATACAATTCCATCATAATGTCCACCATGAGAAGTAGTAAGATGTAACTGAACAATCATCATTTTGTGAGGCGTTAGTTTTCCATCCACAGAAACATTATGTTCTTCATCCATTAGATGGAGGTGTGTGTAAGTGTAGTTATAATCCTTATCATAAAAACTTACTAGTATATTTATTATACTGATTTTGTTACAAAATAAAGGAAATAAAAAGATTTTAGGGGTTGGAGAAGCAAAATAAAATAAAACAATTTAAGAGAAACTGTTACCTTTAATTTGGGTAACTCACTTTGGTTTGAACCAAAGGACTTCTTAAGTGCATTATGACTAAGTTAAGGCTTCTAGAAGGAGTATAGGGATGTAGGGAGATTAATTTGGTAGATTTTGGACAAGAAAAATGGCTTGAGAGGTTTGAGGAATTGGTTAGAAGTGGTCTCTTTTTATAAGGGAGAGGAGGGGCTCTTTAGGAAAGTTTGAAAATATTATTTTATTATAAACTTATATTCGGTTTATAATGGTCAAAAAATCATTTATGTCAAATATAAGATGCCTCATATTTGAAATAAAATCATCAAATCATAATTGGACATGTTTTTGATAATATTTTAATCATTATAATCTTATTTGTTTAAATCATTTATTAATGAGGTAAAACCTGCATCATTATTGTGTCATAAATAATTTAATTTATTTTATGTCTAAAAATTATAAAAAAATATCATGATGTATGAAATCTTTTTATTTTTCCAATTAATATTTATAGTCGAAAATAGTACTTATATAACACCATATAAAAATTAATTACTAAACGATTTTTGTTAATGTCACTTTTGTCTTCACATTAAATTAATTAATCTAAATTGTCATTATCACTCCCAAGTGGCTCAATGGGGTCCCAAAATCGACCCAAAGATGACCATGGTCGGACTTGACTCATAAAATAGGATTAGGAAATGTTTAAGGGTAATTTTATATTATTATAATATTATTTTTTACCCTTATTTACCTGATTTACCCTTTAACCACGGTAAATAAAATATTTACTGAAGTAAATATTTAAAATGACTAAAAATAAAAGTTACCTATTTAAAAAAATTTGGGCCTACTAATTCCAAATATGGAATAAATTTTTCCAAAATCAAAACATAGAAGTGGAAGAAATTAATTTAAAATTAATTCCCGCTGTCAAAACAAAGAGCGTGTTTTTAAGAATTAGAAACTGTCAAAATATTGATACTTATTTATGTCCAATTTCAAAGTGAAATTAATTAAAATGACCAACATTGGATTATATGGTAAAAATATATTTCAATTTTACTTTAAAACTAATTAAAAAGATAATCTAACAATATAAATAAATTAGATTAAAACATAGTTTTGAATTAAAATATAATATTTTCACTATTCCTTAAAAAATGAACTTTATTAGAAAAATACCAAAAATTTACCCAAAGTAAATTTTGATGTCCTCATTCTAAAGAAGGATTTTATTTGGTCATATAGAATGTATTAAAGTGACCAAAAGAAGATTTAAAAAAAGGTTCGCCATTAAAAGGCGGTAAATCGGCTTTTTAATGTAAATTATGCTTAAAATTAGATTCATTCATATTTTAAGGCTCTAACTTTTATTGGATAAATATAAATACATTTATAATCATATTATAGTTAGTTGTTTTCATTCCTGCCAATACAACGGCTAGGATTTAACTACCATTTAAAATAATAATATTATATTATTAGTGTGCAACGTAAGATTCCAAAGAAACGTGTTGTTGCGTATCGGGTACGCTATCAAACATAGCAACCCCTTTAAGCTAAAATTAATATTTAATTCACAAATATTAATAAATATGAAAATCTATTATTCTTAATTTACCTGGGATGTTACATCCTTCCCCCCTTTTGGAAATTGTGTCCTCGCAATTTTTATCCACTTATCAAAATAAGTGGGGGTATTTATCCCTCATAGCATTTTTAGATTCCCATGTTGCCTCTTCAACCATATGGTTTTTCTACAAAACCTTTACCTGGTGAATTACCTTATTCCACAACACTTGCTCTCTACGGTCAAGAATCTGGACTAGCTGTTCTTCATAGGAGATATTCTTTTCCAACTGAACTACCTCTGGGCTCAAAACATGAGAGGGATCTGGCATATACTTTCTCAACATCGAAACATGAAAAACATTGTGTACCTGGGATAAACTTGGAGGTAAAGCTACTTTGTACGCAACTGATCCAACTTTCTCCAGAGTTTCATAAGGTCCAATGAACCTTGGACTAAACTTTCCCTTACCAAAATGCATCACACTTTTCCAAGGAGAAACTTTGAGAAAGACATGATCACCTGCCTCAAAAGAAAGATCCTTCCTCCGGTTATCTGCATAACTTTTCTGTCTGCTCTAAGCTGTTCTCATGTGATTCTGAATCTACTGAACTTTCTTTGCCATCTCTTCTACCAATTCTGGTCCCATCAGCTTTCTTTCACCTACTTCATCCCAAAAAGCTGGAGTTCAACAACGCTTTCCATACAATTCCTCAAATGGAGCCATCTGTATACTGGAATGAAAACTGTTATTATAAGAAAATTCATCCAAAGAAAGATGTTGGTCCCAAATTCCCTGGTAGTCCATTGAGAAAACACATAACATATCCTCTAAGGTCTGAATTGTTCGTTCTGACTTCCCATCTGATTGAGGATGAAAAGTTTTACTAAAATTTAATTCAGTACCCAATGACTTCTGAAGGCCTTTCCAAAAGTTATAAGTGAACCTGGGATCACGACCAGATACAATGTAGAGGGAAACTCCATGCAACCTGACTATCTCTTTAACATACAACCGAGCAAGTTGATCTAGATACAAATTATCTCTAATAGGAAGGAAATGAGAAGATTTAGTCAATCGGTCAACTATAATCCAGATTTCATTATTACCTCGAGATGTCTCTGGTAATCCCACAACAAAGTCCATGGATATATTTTCCCATTTCCACTCTGCCACCGGTAGAAGCTGAAGCATTCCTTTTAGTAATTGTCGCTCTACTTTAACCCACTGAAAAGTAAAACACTTCACAATAAAATAAGCAATATCTCTTTTCATTCCATCCCACCAGTAATACTCCTGAAGATCTTTGTACATCTTAGTACTATCAGGATGAACTGAAAATGGAGAACTATGAGCTTCACATAACAACTCATTCTTCAACTGTGAATCACAAGGCACACATAATCTCTTTCCAAACCTCAAAACACAATCATTATCAATGTTAAATTCAGTTAAATTACCCTTCTGAACCAACTCTACCTTTTTATGCAACTCACTGTCTTCCTTCTACACTTTCTTTATTCAGTCTGATACAGATGATCTCACTGACACCTGAAACAAAACAGAAGAATTTCCTGTACCAACAACTTATATTCCAAATTTCATCAAACCAAAAACCAAATGATCTTGTTCCAAACGTAGCATGGCTAATGAGACATTACTTTTCTGACTCAAAGCATCGGCCACTTTATTTTCTTTTCTAGGATGGTAATGGATCGTGCAATCATAATCCTTTATTAATTATAGCCATCTCCTCTGTATCATGTTCAATTATTTTTGAGTGAGTATATACTTTAAACTTTTGTGATCAGTATATATTTCACACTTCACTCTATAAAAATGATGCCTCCAAATTTTTAAAGCAAAAACAACAGCAGCTAATTCCAAATCATGTGTAGGGTAATTTAACTCATGTGGTTTCAACTGACGTGAAGCATAAGCAATTACCTGATCATTTTTCATTACGATGCAACCCAGTCCTTTCAATGAAGAATCATTGTAGATAACAAACTCACCATTTCTGGAAGTCAGTGCCAAAACCAGAGCATTCACCAATATTATTTTCAATTCCTGAAAACAATCATCACATTCTTTTTTCCAGATGAACTTAAACACCTTTTCGAGTTAACTTAGTCATTGGACTAGATAACCGTGAAAACTTTTCAACAAACCTCCGGTAATAACCTGCCAAACCAAGAAAACTACAGATCTCGGTTATATTTGTGGGTCTTGGCCATTCTTCAACAAATTTTGTTTTAGCAGGATCAACAGTTATTCCATTTTTTGAAATAATGTGACCGAGGAAAGAAATTTGTTGTAACCAAAACTCACACTTTCTAAATTTCCCAAACAATTTCTTTTCTTTTAAGGTTTAAAATACAACCCTTAAATGAATTTAATTCTCCTCTTTACTTTTTGAATAAACCAAAATATCATCAATGAACACAACCACAAACTTATCCAAGAAATCCTAGAAAATTATATTCATAAGATCCATGAATACAGCAGGTGCATTGGTTAACCCAAAAGGCATAACTAAAAATTCATAATGTCCATATCTAGTACAAAATGCGGTCTTCGTAACGTCTTACTACTTTACTTTCAACTTATGGTACCCCGACCTCAATTAAATCTTCGAAAAATACTGAGCTCCCTAGAGCTGATCAAACAAATCATCGATATGAGGCAAAGGATACTTATTCTTAATAGTGATGTTATTCAATGCTCTATAATCAATGCAAAGTCTCATTGAACCATATTTCTTTTTAACAAACAAGACAGGAGCACCCCATGGTGATGTGCTAGGTCGAATGAAGCATTTATCCAATAACTCTTGCAATTGCTTCTTTAACTCTAAAAGTTCAATTTGAGCTATTCGATAAGGGGGTTTTGAAATTGGCTTAGCATCCGGAACTAAGTCAACAGTAAATTCAACTTCTCAATCAGGTATAATACCAGGAAACTCATCCGGAAAAACATCAAGGTACTCATTTACCACTAGCACATCATTAATCTGAACAGTTCCTTTGTTTTCAACAATATGTGCAAGGTAACATTCATTTCCATATTTTACCAGTTTTTTGACTTCCTGATATGTTATCAAAAGCAAGGGTTCATTCTTGTACACAAACTGAAAATTATTCTGAAAAGAAACCTCTTTAGATTTGTAGTCAATCTTAGCATGATAAACAGAAAGCCAATCCATGCCCAATATAACATCAAACTCTACTAGAGGAAAAACATTAAGGTTTTTAGGTAGATTATTTCCACACACAAGGACAGGAATGTTCTTATGTTTTCTTTTTGTATCAACATTTACTCCAGGTGTTTTTACCGTAAGTTCAGTATTCATATCATGAGATGGAATTCCCAATTTACTAAAAAACTTTTCATAAATGAATGAATGTGTAGACCCTGAATCAAACAACACATTGGTATAATCTAAACAAACAAACAATGTACCTGATACTACTTCATTTGATATCCCAACATCTGTTGAAGTAGTTGCAAAGGATTTTGTCACCCCTTTCTACTTGTAGTCTGACTGCTTCCCATCACTCAAGCTCTTTGTCGGACACTCATTTGCATAATTACCCATTTCATTGCACTTAAAACATTTTACTGATTGTAAATCATATTTTGTCTTACCATTATCCTGATCTTTTTCAGTGCAATTACGAGCCTTATGTCCCATTTTACCACATCGTTAGCACTTACCAGAATTCAAAATACATTCCCCGACATTCTTTTTACCACAATTTTCACAAAATGTAAACTTAAGTTTCTTACCATCAGACTTTTTTGAATAGTTTTTTCCTTTTTCCTGCCACCTTGACCTCTTATTTTGTTGTTTGTCAAAGAATACCTGATCATCGGCAAACTCCATTTCCACCTTCTATACACAACGAACAAGCTTTTCATAACTTTTGAACTCATGAGAATCTAAATCCCTTCGATACTTTGGATTTAATCCTGAGTAAAAATAGTTGATTTTACTATCAAGATCTCGTATGAAATTTTTAGCATACCTTGCCAGTCGAGGGAATTTTTCTTCATAAGAAGCCACTGAGTCATCCTCCTGCCTCAATTCCAGGAATTGTTTTTTCATCCTAAGACAAACCACCTTAGTAAAATATTTCTCCAAAAACATACCTTTGAATTCATCCCAATCAAGAGAATTAATCTTCTCACTATCCCTAATATTTTTCACCATCGACCACCATTGATCAGCTTCACCTTCAAAATGGTAAACAGCGAGACTAACCTTCTGATGTTCTGAACAACCCATGACATAGAAAATCTTTTCCAGTGCTTTAATCCACCCTTCAGCTAGCACCGGATAAGATGATCCTCTGAATGATGGGGGATGTTGCCTCATGTAATGCTCCACTACTGACATGTTCCTCTGCGGTTGATCTGGTTGATCTCGTACATGGATACCACCACCATTTATAGCCTGAGTCAACTGTTCCATCACTGCAACAAACTGTTCAGTTCCGATTCTGACCATATCAGGTTGCTGATTTGGAAGGTTGTCTTCCTCCTGATTTCATCCCAACATAGCTTCCATGTTTCCTCTATGGAAAACCATTCTAAACAAAGAAATATCTTAGGTGAAGCAACATGGTAATCTGTAAATGCTATGTGATATCAATATTAACATAAATTACTTTATGGATATTAATTTAACAATATCTTAACTCCTAAAGTTATCGAAACTGACCTCTGATACCAACTATAAGGACATGGCCTTAAACATTACATAATATTGAATTAAATGAATAATTCACATTGAGGATCTTTTCAGGTTTAGAGTTTTAGAGAATTAGGACATAAATATAACATCTCAAAAGAGTACAAGGTAGACATATCTACATAGTTCCTTTTTTCATAAAATAAAAACTCTTAAAAAAAGATTCATGTCTAGTTCCAAGTTTTAGACAGCATGAATTTTCCTTGATCCCATCCTTGACCCTATTCATCTTTATGTCCTGTGAAAACATTTAAAAACTTGGGATGAGAATAAAAAGCTCAGTAAGGGTTATAAAACAATGAATGAAAACATTTGTTTGTAAATACATACAAAACATGAAATATTTTACTTACCTCGTGAAATCATAAGATTTATGAAAGACACATAGAAATAATAAATCATAAAGGTAACTTGTGGCATCCATACCATACTTACATTGTAGCTATCACAACTACATAGGGAGTTACTTTGGAATACCCATCACAGTATATTCCCTAAATCTCTTAGGTGAAATATTCACGTTTACCTCCGTCATGTTACCCAATGCATTAGAGAGCTATCTCGGGCTCACCCACCCAAGGTTTATCACAGAACCACCCATATACGTAAATAATGCCCAAAAATCATAACATGATCATAACACATAACATAAGCATAAAGGAAAGATAAAATTTCAACATTGGAATAATAAAATATCATTTCAAGATTTTGAAATAATAAATCCATTTTCAAAATCATTTTCAATACCAAAATACATAAAAAGAGTATATGGTATTTATTTTTCCTTTTAAAAACATTTCAACTTGTTAAGGAATCCAAAGATCAAATAATACTCGTGGTGGCGGAAAGGTCGTTGTCACCGCTTACGTTAAAAAAAATTCCTTCTTGTAATTTAGTAAAACGCTTCGTATAAAAAGATTTCATTTGAATAAAATGAAAATTCAAAGGGTTTTATACACCGTATAAAATAAAGTCGTGTATAAAACTAAAAATGCCTCAATGAAAGAATATTGAGACGAAGTCCCTTACCTCGTGTCCGACTTGACCCGTTCATTCTTTAATCTCTTGAATAATAAAGTAAAGTTAATTTATACTTGCTTAAGATCCTTTTTCAAGTTTATTATTCCTTTCATATCACTTATTACCATTTTATAAACATTATGTAATCATTTTAGTTAATAATGTTCATTTTGTCGATATTTGGTACTTGGGTAAAAAATGAACACCTTATATTTACAAGTTGTCCATGTGGTCAATAGTAAATTATATCTAGAATGGTATTCAGGATTTTAGATATCATATATATCATATATATCCAGTATATACATGTATTTATAATAGTACATAACATTTGGTGGTACGAAATGAAATGCACCGTTCATGGAGATGGTAAGCCATACGTACGCATGAACGCTACTTTCATTTCTATTTATTATTTTAATGGAATTAAAATATAATGATACATAGTTATATTATAATTTCAGTATAATATCATATATAATATCATTAACTCTATCCTTTATACATCCCACATAGGGCATTAACGAGTCACATCACTTTGAGGGGGCGGTAGTCTGCACTTCCTTAAATGAGATTATCGTATTTACCCACTATGGAAACCATAAAGGCTTGATATAAAAGGGAAGTACAGAAGCATAATGAAATAATAAACATAATATATATCATATATAAATACATTTCCATCATAATGGCCACCATGATAGGCGGTAAGATGTAATTGAACAATCATCATTTCGTGAGGCGTTAGTTTTCCATCCACAGAAACATTATGTTCTTCATCCATTAGATGGAGGTGTGTGTAAGTGTAGTTTGAATACTTATCATTACAACATACTAGTATATTGAGGATACTGGTGTTGTTAGAAAATAAAGTAAATAAAAAGATTTTAGGGGTTGGAGAAGCAAAATAAAAGAAAACAATTTAAGAGAAACTGTTACTTTTAATTTGGGTAACTCACTTTGGTTTGAACCAAAAGACTTATTAAGTGCCTTCTACCTAAGGTAAGGCCTCTAGGAGGAGTATAGGGATGTAGGGAGCTTAATTGGGCAGAGTTTGGATGGGCAAAATGGCTTGATATGTGTGAGGAATTGGTTAGAAGTGGTCTTTTTTATAAGGGAGAGGAGGGGCTCTTTAGGAAAGTTTGAAAATATTATTTTATTATAAACTTATATTCGGTTTATAATGGTCTAAAAATCATTGAGGTCGAATATAAGATTACTCATATTCGAAATAGAATCATCCAATCAGAATTGGACATGTTTTGGATAATATTTTAATCATTATAATCTTATTTATTTAAATCATTTATTAATGAGGTAAAAACTGCATCATTATTGTGTCATAAATAATTTACTTTTTTTGATGTCTAAAAATTATTAAAAAAAACCATGATGTGGGAAATATTTTTATCTTTCCAATTAATATTTATAGTCTAAAATAGGACTTATATAACACCATATAAAAATTAATTACTAAACGATTTTTGTTAATGTCACTTTTGTCTTCACATTAAATTTATTAATCTAAATTGTCATTATCACTCCAAAGTAGCTCAATGGGGTCCCCAAATCGACCCAAAGATGCCCATGGTCGGACATGACTCATAAAATAGTATTAGGAAACGTTTAAGGGTAAATTTATATTATTATAATATTATTTTTTTACCCTTATTTACCTGATTTACCCTTTAACCACGGTAAATAAAATATTTACTGAAGTAAATATTTAAAATGTCTAAAAATAAAAGTTAACTATTTACACAATTTGGTCCTCCTGATTCCAAATATGGAATCCATTTTTCCAAAATCAAAACATAGAAGCAGCATAAATTAATTTAAAATTAACTCTCGCTGTCAAAACAAAGAGAATGTTTTTAAGAATTAAAAACTGTCAAAAGATTGATACTTATTTATGTCCAATTTCAAAGTGAAATTAATTCCAATGGCCAACATTGGATTAAATGGTAAAAATATATTTCAATTTCACTTTAAAACCAATTAAAAAGATAATCTAACCATATAAATAAATTATATTAAAACATAGTTTTGAATTAAAATACAATATTTTCACTCTTCCTTAAAAAATGAACTTTATCAGAAAAATACCAAACAATTACCCAAAGTAAATTATGATGTCCTCATTCTAAATAAGAATTTTATTTGGTCATATATAATGTATTAAAGTTACCAAAACTATATTTAAAAAAGGGTTCGCCATTAAAAGGCGGTATATCGTCCTTTTAATGTAAATTATGCTTAAAATTAGATTCATTCATATTTTAAGCCTCTAAATTTTATTGGATAAATATAAATACATGTATAATTATATTATAGTTAGTTTTGTTCATTCCAACCAATACAATGTCTAGGAGTTAACTACCATTTAAAATAATAATATTATATTATTAGTGTGCAACGTAAGATTCCAAAGAAACCCGTTGTTGCGTATCGGGTACGCTATCGAACATAGCAACCCCTTTAAACTAAAATTAATATTTAATTCAAAAATATTAATAAATATGAAAATATCTTATTATTAATTTACCGGGGATGTTACAATAATGGATTACCATCGATAAGGGAACACAACAGCTTGCCAACGATTGGGGAACCCAATGGATTGTCGTCGATTGGGGGTGGACCTCAATAAGGCTTCCTACGTACCTTATCTGGGAGACAAGGATCAATGTCCACGTAGTTCAAATGGGTATTATTTAACGTCTTATGGGATGAGGGTGGACTAACATGAAAGGGTCGGGTATAATGGAGGTGTTGGGTTTGAACCTCAGGGAGGCTTCCTACCTACCTTTCCTTGGCAAGGATCAAAGTCCACGTAGTTCGGAATGGTTACAGTTTAACATCTTATGGAAAGAAAATGAACCAACATGAGGGGATAAGAACAAGTAGGTGTTGGTCTTGAACCTCAGGGAGGATTCCTACATACCTTGAGTTGGCAAGGATCAAAGTCCACATAGTTCTGAATGGTTACAGTTTAACATCTTGTGGGACAAAAATGAACTGACATGAGGGGGTCTGAACAAGTAGGTGTTGGGATTTAACCTCAGAGATGCTTCCTACGTACCATTCCTCATCAAGGATCAAAGTTCACATAGTTCGGTAGTGGTTTGGGGCTTACATGCTAAGTCGGACCAGAGAGGATGTTATGGTCAATTCTTACTCTAAGCCCATGTGATTTATGCTCAGTGTGAGAAACAAGTGGTGGAAAAGACCTGATGATCATGTCACGAAAGCTGCGTCTGTGGGAAGTGGAGTGAGGCTTACACGTGGTTAGCATCCCAAAGAGGAAATAGGGGATTATGTGTGGTTATCATCCCAAAGAGGAAATAGGGGCTTACACATGGTTAGCAGCCCAAGATGATAGATATTGGGACTTACTCTAAGAAGGAGGCCCGATGGTGAAAAATCCCAGAGTGAGAGGGATGGAGTATCGAGGATCCTTGTGCCCCTCTCACCTCTGGTCTTTGGAACTGAAGAAGAAAAGAGGAGCAGGGGTGCTGCCTCTAGCAAGAAAGGCTAGGGGCTTACACCAAGATGGTTTCCCTTCCCCATGGACATGCGCCGCTCCAGCAAAGAGGATCTCATTCCATGTGAGGTAGATCTCACTTTCATGGAGACGAGAGGGTGTAGAGAATGTCTGATATTAGTAACCCTGTGTATGATGCATAAAGAGATTCCATAGTTTAATGTCATGTGTTTGGGATGGGGTTTCTTGGTAGTTTAACGTCCTGGATCTTGGATGAGGTGGGTTTACTCTGCACCCCTATGACGTACATAACTGATACCCACCCACCCTTAGGGAAGGAAAGGCATCAGCAATTCTGTGATGAGAGGGCGTTGTGGAGTGATCCACTGAGGGGCCCATGTTAGCATGGCTATGTGATGAAGCAATATCCACTAGCGTGCCTATGTGGAGAATAATAAGGATAAGCAATGCAATGTAAATCACCACCCAAGGCACCGTGAAATCACTTCGTAAAAACATGGAGAGCCGCACGAAAAAGGGGCGTGTAAAGAATTCAGTCTCACAAAGAGGTGATTCGTGAAGAGTATGGGATTCGCGAAGCAGATGGACTTCATGAAGAGGATGGCCTTTGCGAAGTGAAAATACTACCCATGGAGGATGGGATTCACAAAGTCCAAGGGCCTCATGAAGAGGGGGTTCTTTGGGAAAGGGTGAGACTTCGTGAAGAAGGTGGTCTTTGTGAAAGGCCAAGGCTTCCTGAAGAGCCGCCCTTATGGGATCAGGGCTTTTCCTTAGTGAACACCTATTTGTTTTGGGAGGATTTAGTGAAGGCTCTAAGCTTCATGAAACCTTGAGGGAATTTCTCAAAGGCTCTATGATTTTCGAAACCTCAAGCAACCCAAAGGGGCTCCTTCCTCTACAAAGTTAATAGGCCTTCGTGAAGGGTATCTCCCCCATAGGTGGAGGCTTAAAATCACTCAAAAGGGGAAAGTTCACAAAGGGGAAGCGCATTTGACAATCCATTTGAGGGTTTCGCAAAGGTCTATGTGAAACAAGAGCTGGTAAGTTGAAATGTCATAGTAACGATGGTTTGGAAGGGGGAGGGGATTATATTTATCAGCAACCTTGGTCAGAGGGGCGCAGAACATGCTGCGAAGGTGGGAATCGTCGTAGAGGCGGGCAACGCCACAAAAAAAGGCATTGTTTCATCGGACCCTGTTGGCCTTGCAGAGGGGTGTGACGCCGCGCAGAGTTTCATTGACACGGCCACCGCAAAGCACGGCGCATAGGGGAAGTGATGCCACAGAGGGGCCACTACCAGCGTCGGACTCCTGCTAAACTGGGATGCCACAGATCCATTTTTGTAGGTGTTTGTGTGGAGCGCTTTGCACAGGACCCCTTTGAAAGGGCTCGGAGGCTCCTTCCCAACCCATTTGGGAGGTGGATTCCTTCGATCGCAGTGTCGAATATGTGGAATGGTCCAGATGTAATTTTTCAGCACTAACAAATGCCCCCCCCCCAGAAATGGAGTCGATGGAAGAAGAGGGTTAAATTCTGAGGGCAAGATGCCAAAGAAAATGGTATGATTGAACTCATGGAAAATGAAAAAGTTTGGGTGAAGCTGGTTTGCTAAGGGCAGCACCTTTCCCTTTTCTCGAAGGGTTCTCGTTAAGTGGTTTCAGTTCTTGGGGTGAAGGGTGCTGCAAAGCGATTGGGGGCGGCGTGCCAATCATGGAGTGCACCGCAAAGCCCCGGGATGTTGAGATGAGTGTGGACCTCACTGTGAAGCCAGGGCACCACAAAGAGCCAGGGGCTCACTGTGAATCTAGTGCCTTTGATGCCTATATATCAGGACCGGCCTAGAAAACTCTTAAAAATTTTGTTGCCCAAGATGAGGAGCATAAATTTTTCCCCTTACAATATGCTACAGTGATTTTACAGTATATGTACAGTAAAAAATTTGCCTGTTGCCCTAGCCCAGGGGCTTGCTGGGCTTTCCCCAGGGCCGGCCCTGCTATATATAGCAACTCAAAGGTATTTTTTCTACACTTGGATCTTCGTGAACGAAAGTTCTCATACTCTCTTTGCAAATTATTCTCTCTATGAACACCTTAGAGAACTGGATTCTTCGGTTTGGTGCTTTCACGAATGCTTTTAAATGCACTAGAGCATCGCGAACTGCTGCTTGTTTTGCGATGCAGGCTGAAGACTCGTCTTCTTTACAGCGTAAAGGGGAGGTACGATCAACTCTGTGAAGGGTCTTTACAAAGGGTCTTTTCGAATGGTTCTTTCTCATCTCTCATATCTCAGCCCTTATTTTCTTGAAGTCCTTGGAATCAATAGCCACTTGGGAGGCTTCTCAAGAGGTTCGTGTCGATGCTTCTCAGAGGGAGGCCATGGCCAACAACCTAAAAATAGGCGATTACATCCAAAGCACTTCTGATCACAAATCTATAATAGAGCAGCTGACAGAGGTACAAAGGGAATATCCACTATGAAAGAGAATTAAATTATATGGTTTTGGCTTGCGGGAATAATTCTTCATTACCAATACTAGAAAAGATGAGCCATCTTACTAGTTCATGGGTACCCTTGAGCAATATCAGTGGAATAGGGCCGCAGATGGGCACATCAAGAAAGATCATACGTTGGTCACATCTCATTGTCTTTATAATCATGTCAACAACATCGATGGAAAGGCATTGGAGTAAGAGGCATCACCACCACTATATAAGACGATCATCAAGGTCAGGCTCATAAATCCCTAAAAGGGGTGGATCACAAGCTGGTACTTGCACCAGGGTGGTAACTTTACAGACGACTGGACCTGGGCCTACTAGGCATGCGCGTCCTGTGAAGAGTTTGAGAATTTTCTAAGGTAGGTTTGCCTCTATGAGGTAGCTTGGGCTTCCCAATTTAGAATCTCCCAACCAAAGGAATTCACACCAGAGTTGTTGAGCTGGTGGTCGCCAGATACCAACACTTTTCACCTGCATCATGGGGAGGTTCGCATCAGCCTCTAGGACCTCCATCAAATTTCTGGCATCCCAATCCTAGGAGGGATGTACAAAGAGTTTCTCTCTGCCATGAATGCCTGGGGAGACAGGGAGAAATAGTCATCTTTGGCGATGTCATTGCTAAGGCTTGTGTCTAACATGGATGAAAAAAAAATAATACTAGAGACATCCACTTCAAGAAATGGTTTGTTTACTTCATGAATTTCCCCTCAAAGGATGGAACATTATCAGAGAAGCCTCCTATTTTCCCGCGAGGAGCTCAACGGGGTAAAGAGGGTTCGTACTGGAAAATCCTAGAAGATATATAGTGGAAGCTATGGGGATACAGTATCATGAATGAGCATCGAGTGATATTCAAGATTACCGATTTTATCTCAACTCTGATCTATGGATGGATATTTCTGATAAGAGATTCCCATATGGGGATGAGACCAAGAATATTTATCATGGCGTATCAACTGGCCAGTGGGGACCGAATCAACCTAGTCATACATGTTCTGGCAAAGCTGTATCGCTTGCTCTGGAATGTCAATGAAGGGAAAACGCCACTGCGATTGTGCAGGTCGTTCCACTTTCTATACAGCTGGATCACGGCACACATGGGGGGTTATGAATACCTTAACCCCATTTCCCCACTAAGGATACATTCTCACCCAGCTATTTTGAACATTGAGGGGAGCGCCACATGGAAGTTGGATGCTATGACTGTGCTAGGTAAGATGGGGAGAGTAGAGCAGTTCATCTTCCATCCATTCCCCATGACAACTGGGGATTATTCTGATGACAACATAGATATGATAGAGAAACAGTCGTATCTTCTGTCCTTTAGCGGTAGTGTACTGGTGTCACGAGTAGATTGTGAACCCATATGTGAGTCGTACACTCTGCACCAGTTTTCTCGACAATTTTTTTGTCTGCAGAGGCTGACTCCCCGGGTGTACATGAATGTGCACCACGATAATCACCCATGTGTGATGTGACAACTTTGGATGATGTTTACAAGAGAGGTCGGGAAGATGCTGAATGAGCTTCCCCCAACAGATGCTACCTTAGTATTGGTCCATGAGTATTCATAGAGTTAGGAGGCTGACTACCCTAGTGAAATGCTGAAGCAAGTGACCATTCGAGCCAACAAGGTGGTTCCAACGGCACGACACCGGACAGTGGTGACGGGGGGGTCAGTAATTTAATGCAGACATTCGCCAGGGTGGTGAGGCTGTAATAGTAGGGGTTGCAGTCCATGAACCGGAAAATACTCGGCCAATGCTCACTATATAGCAAGAGGGTGAGGGGGTGGTTCCAGGCCTGGTGGCTCCATCTAGGAAGTCCCAGGAGGGAAAAAAATTGTATCAGGGCTTTCGCAGGATCTCCCCTCAAGCTCCCGGGAAGCAGCTACATTCGGTATTGATCCCCTCAGATGTCATCTTCTTAGAGGCATGGAACGTATGGGAAAATATCAAACAATACCTCGACATCAATGGTTTATGGACGAACATAAACATACATGGGACGTCACTAGGGGAGCTCGGCTTTGTGAAAGGCGGCTTCAATTACACTCCTACCGAGGGAAGAAATTTTTTGATAGAGCTAGAAGAGGTAATACATTCTCGGGGCGATATGAGGTCGATGTTGCACCAGGAAAGGGTGCCTCTGAGTATGACTACTCCCGCAGAACCAACGGCAGCTCAACTGTTGGAGAGTTTCCCCTTGCCCGGCCATGCAGACGAATCATGGTGGGAAGAAGTCATCTTGAGAGACTCTCATCGTGTAGCAGAGGGGACCTCTAGGGGAGAATCTCCTGAAGAAGGCGAGATACCAGCCTCGAGGGGAATCTCCTCAGGAAAATTCACCATGACTTTGGAAGTAGGTTTCTTCTCCCTTTCAGCACACTAATGTCATCCCTACCTTTTCCTACATTCCCTAATAACATGTACCCATATAGGATAAACTTTAGTCAGCCACTCCTCTCGATGAGGATGAAAGTGTGGCAGTCACAGAGGACCCAACATCGGCACCCGCAACCTGGGGGTGGTGGTGGTAGAGTCTGGTGATGCTGGAAGAGAAGGGGTGGCCTTCTCAGAACCCTCAGAACCCACAATCATATATGGGGGACCGCGCCCCGGCCTCCCAGCAATGGTAGACCTAAGTCAAAACCAAGAGACAGAGCAGAGTAAGCCTCCTACTCCAGAACTGAACCCATTAGCCTATTGGTCGAACTAGCTAACATAACCTTTGCATACACAGTTTCCAGGATGGTGCATATGCTAACAATGCAAATGGCTGGGAGACCCGAGACCCCGCTCTGAGTCAAGGTGCCTATCCCTATTGTGTTGAGCACCCTAGCTGACCAGCCTATAGTTCCCTATAAATGTCCAATGGCGGTGGGAGATATTGTAGTTGGGACAGGGTTTAACATTAACCATGCGGAATTCATTGAAGCGGAATCCAGCGATGAAGACCAACCCAAGGAAGACCCTGTTGCTGATCTCTTGGAGGCATTTCCTACATATAAACCTGTTGACCCATGAGATAGGGGAGAAAATACTTCTGATGAAGAGTACATCAAGTTTTTTCATAGACAATCATGAAATCTAATCAATCACTTTATCACGGAGACCCCTCAAGCACAATGGATAGATTAGATGGGGAGGCTTCGTACTTGGCTGTGTTAACTATGTACTGGAGGAGTAAATTCAAAACACCTGCATGCGCTTATTCACGACTAATTTTCCAAGAGGGTGTGGGAAGACGCACGCAGTCTCAATGTCATCTAGCAACGGAGAAGGGTCGTCAATATTCAAAGGCTCTAGGAGGCTGATCACGAGATCCATCATTGGAGGGCGCGGGCGAATGAGCAGTGTGCCTTCCTCAAGGAAAAATCAGGGCTCATAACATGCTTGAAGGCCTAGTTGGTAGAGGCTGAAGAATAGATGAGGCAAGCCTCTGAAGAGATGGTCCTAATCTGAGCCAACAATGATCAGGCCTGGATCGAGGCCGCTGAACTATGCCATGTCACCATCGAGAAAGATAAGGATCTCAACAGGCGACAACAGGTATTGGATTCCACGAGTCAGTGAGTGGCAGAGCTGAAATGCACCATCGAAGAGGTTAATCCATATATGGGAGGGGTTGACCCCTTGTCACTATGATTAATGTTTTCTTTATAAACGCTTCTTCATGCTTTTCTTAAAAATGTTGAATTCTTGAATGAATTCATTGTTTTTTTTATCATCGTATTCCATCACATCCATGAAATATCCACTGATCAACCCCTAATATCGTGTGGGTCATTCCTGATGCACGAGACAATAAATGGTCATATCGTTACCTTGTTTGAATGTGGGAGTAACAACCAATCTCTAGGCATCTAGAATATAAATGACCAATCTAGGCTTCTAGGGAAAAAAAGAGGCTTGACCGGAGAATGAAGTCCTCAGTCCAATAAAACTACCCTCTTCCCAATGTGTTCTGGTGCATGAGTGGGGTAACACCAGGGGCATTAGAACAACATAAGGGAGTGGAAAGTGTGAATTGTGATATCCAATATTCATGACACTGTGAGGTGGCGTGACAATGAAGTATAACTATTGATTGTGTTCGAAACACAATAACCCTATTATGTTAGCCTAAAATGGGGATAAAAAATGAGGGCCTACCACTAACCATGTTTGAAACACGGGGCGGGACTCAAAATTTCATCCATTATTCTTTCAGAACGTTGTCCTAGAATATTCAGTGAGACATAGGTCGAGCATCCAAGCTGTTAAGGGGTTCTTTTAGACATTAAAAGGGATGAGGGTCCAAATAACGGGCACACAAAGCATGGAGGGTGGAGTGATGGGTTGTTCGAATGGAGTCTAACACTCTTGAAATTATGCCACCGTGGTGAAGACACATTAAGTGGGTGCATCAGTCTGATCAGGCTCAAGGTAAGACTGCAGTTTAGTGTCATGTGTTGGGGACATATGGACTTCTGTAGTTTCACATCATATGATAGGACGGGCAGTGAAGGGGGAGATCCTAGAAGGGGAGTACGTGATACAGTAGCTATAAACCCAATGTGAATGAGGACATAAGAAGTCCGCACCAAACCATGTATCCTCAGGGGAAGTTTTTTAGTTCAAGGAACAGAAAGTGAAGGTTAGGTTGGGCCCAGGGAAAAGTTCCTGGATGTTCCTACGTACCCCATTAGGATGGGAATCAAGCCATATATAGTTCTTGAAGGTGCCATGTAGTTTGGTGTCCTACTACAAGGGCAGTTGGATCTTAGTTTAAAGGTCTTAGATATCATACCATAGATAGAATGGGAGAAGGAGACACATGGTGTGGTGATTGCAAAACCTGATGTAAATGAGGAAATAAGCTTGTGTCGCACCATGTTCTCCCCATGGAGGTTTTAGGTCAAGGGACCGAAAATGAATGTTGGGTTGGGCCTGAGGCAAAGTGCTCAGGAATTCCTACGTACCCCATTATGATGGGTATCAATCCATATGTAGTTATAGAAGTGGAGTGGTTGGGTACCAGTGCCATGGACAATACTATCATGCGGGTCTGGACCACGCACCAACAAAAGCATCATTTGATAGATCTTGTTTGTTCTTAAGGATGGATGTGTTTTTTTTGTGAAGTGATAAACTTAGGATTGAGAATCCATGTGTCACTGTAGGAATCAATCCATATGTAGGTATTGAAAAATGGCATGGTGGATGAACAATACCGAACATGATGTCCCCTCGAGTGAGGATATCACAACGTAGTGCCATTTTTTTGTCGTGCATCCAGGATGATAAATTCATAGTTTAGGGTTGTATGATAGTACCTACCAATGCATTTTAACATCATGAAATAAAGACAAAACCATTTAAAGTCATGTGGGGCTAGGAATCACATTTTAATGTCATATTTCATGGACACATACAGAATAAACAAGGCTTTATAGGGGAATGTGCATGGTGTGATGAATCATATCCAACGTGAGTAAGGACATAAGCCCAGACATGCCACACCACTCAATCTTGTGAAAGTTAGGGCCAAAAGGCTGAACAGAAGAGGTAACTTATAGAACCTGAGCTAGATCCAAAGACAAGATTCCCAGGAGTTCCTATGTATCCCATAAGGATGGTAATCAAGTCATACATAATTATAATAATGTCATGAAGTTTTACATCTTGCGGCAAGGGCGTGGAGATATCTTAGTTTAAAGTCTTAGATCTCAGATCATAAATAAATGAGACTCTTCTAAATGGGTTCAAACCTTGAACAAATTCCTAATCCCACGTGCGCTACGCTCGGTGTGGAAAATAAGGAAGGAGAAGGTCTTTGCAACATGTGGAATCCATGAAAAGGAGAAATCGGTGTGAACCCCGAATGACACCTCATCGTGGCTTTGTTCTCCTAACGTGAAAACGTTCACTGAGGGATAGCACTGAGAGTGTTAAAATTACAATTGGAAATTATGGGGTGGAAAAGGATGTGAATCATGCAACCGATTTTTATGGCTTGATGAAGGTGGCGTGATGATGGAGGATAACTATTGACCGTGTTCGAAACACAACATCCATATCGCATTACCTAAAATGGGAACAATGAATGAGTGTAGACCGTTGACCATATTCACAATGTGGGACTTGTATCACTTTTTCATTTGAGATCATTGTGGTTGTTGGCCTGAAATGATATGAGAGCCCTTGGGCTAAGTATTCATACTGTTTGGGGGCCCTTTTGGATGTGAAAGATGATAGAAGCCCAAATGAAGGGGATAATGAAGCCTGAGGATGGGCGATAACATTTCTATGTAGAATTCAACACTTTGGGTGCTGAACTAGAGTGCTCCTAGGCATATTGGTGAACTTCTAAGGATGGTCAAGGGTCCTAACTTAGGAGCAGACGACTTGAAAATATGAGTGTAGAATAAGGGGAAAATATCTCTTGGGAGATAGGGATGTACATGGTGTGGTTATTACAGATCCGACATGAATGATGGCATAATCTCATACCACGCTGCATGCCCCTCTCCTGGGAGAACTCAGGCCAGGGGGCCAAGAAGATAAGGAGCTTTCTAAGAAATTGGGTTGGACCCAAAGGCTAAGTGTCTGGGCGGTCCTATGTGTCCCATAAATATTGGAATCAAGCCATACCTAGTTCTGGAAGATTTTGTGCAGTTTTACATCATGTGGTCAGGACGCAGATAGGGGCAAGGTATCTTAATGAGGGATGTGTATGGCATGGCGGGTAACCCGACATGAATGAGAAAATAATCCCATGCCACATCGTACGATCCCAAATGAGTACTTCGGACAGGGGGGAGAAAAAGTCAAGGAATCTAAGATGATAAGTCCCAGCCAGTTCATAGTTTAACGTCTTGTAGTAATAACAATAATCGAGGGGTGTCCCAAGGGGATGTATAAAGAATTAAAAAAAATAGACTGATGTGAATGAGGACATAGAGTCTAGGCCATACCATACAACCCTAAGTGAGAACTTGGGATAAGGGACCAAAAAGGTTGAGGGACCTAAGACAGGAAGCCCTTGCCAGTTTGCAGTTGAACCTCTTTCAATGAGGATGATGGTGACCTTATTTTAAGTTCATAGAGCTCAGACTGTGGACACATGACCTTTCATGTAGGTATGTCCTTCCCAAAATTCCTAAGGCCGCATGAGAAATGCTCAGTGTGGGAAAAAAGGAATGATATCTGGCTCTCCCCAATATATAAGGGTACGGTATTCAAACTAAAACTCATGCCTAAGGCAGACTGATGTTTGAAGGGATTACAGGACAAAATGAATCATTGCACCCAATATTTGGGACATATGGGGTGGTGGAAATGATGAAGGATGACTGTTGAAGAAGTTTGAAACACAAAATCCACATTGGGTGACCTAGAATAGTAACAACAAATGAGTGTCGACTGCTGACTGTATTCGCAATGTGGGACTTGTATTAAATTTTCATCTGGAATCCTCAGGGATGTTGGCCCGAGATGGTAGGATATCCCTGGGGCCTAGCATCCATGCCTTTCGGGGGTCCTTTTGGACGTGAAAGATGATGGAAACCCAAATAAAGGGGTTGTGTGAAGCATGAATGTGCCTTTATATTTTAACGTCATGAAGGACAAAGAATGAGGTGGAGATATACATAGAGAGGGATGCATGGTGCAGTTATGATGAACTCGATGTGAATGAGGGAAAAAGATGACACCACACCATGTGTTCCAACCCGAGGGGAGATCCTGAAGTTTGGGGTTGGGCCGATGGACAAAATGTTTGGGTGTTCCTATGTATCCCATGAGGATGGGAATCAAGCCATATGTAGTTATGAAAGGGCCATGCAGTTTAACGCCATACGGGGAGGATATGGGAGAATATAAGAACAAGGAGGGGCACATGGTGTGATCATCGTAATCCTAACATGAGTGGGGGCCAAATAATCTTACACTACACCATGAGGGATCCTCTAAGAAAACTATACCTAGGTGGAATAGTCAAAGAGAAGATTCTGGGGGCTGGACTCAAGATGAGGTGTTTGATCATTCCTATATATCCCATGAGGATGGAAATCGAGCCATATGTAGTTCTTGAGGACATCATGCAGTTTAACATCATGAGGTGAGGATGAATTTTGAGTAGTTATATGTTCTTTAGTCTAGAAAAACCACACCTTTTAGCATCATGTGGTGAAGACGGAATGGTTTTAGGTTATGTGAGACCATACGAATCTTAGTTTATGGTCATAGCGCTCGGACCGTATTATGATTTATCATCATGTGGGACAAAAAAGTAGTTTAATGTCATGCAAGACATAACAGTTTAAGGTCATGTGGGACCATATATAGTTTAACGTCCTATGTGAAGACATACAGTTTAATGTCATGTGGGACATAATAGTTTAAGGTCATGTAGGACCCTGAAAAAGGGTTATTAAAAGTATTTCTTGAGTAATTTGGAATTTGTGGGAGTAGTTATATGCTCGGAATCCATGTTAACCAAATTGTATGCATCATTGGAGTAAACCTTGTGAATGATGTAAGGTTCTTCCCATTTGGGCTCCAATTTGGGTGGTTTTCTATCAGGTATCATTAGTTTTCTCAGGGCCAACACCAGGTCACTTTGCAAGAAAGAGTGGGGGTGAACCTTCTTATTGAAATCTTTGGCTATCTTGTTTTTATACCTTTTCAGATTGTGCAGGGAACTAAGAATGTTCTGATTGAGCACTTCCAATTCATCCAGAAGGATTTAATATACCTTATCCGGTGCGTGCTGATCATAGACAATCGTGCATAATGATGGAAATTGAATCTCGATGGGAAGGACATCATATGTTCCATACACCATGGAATATGGGGTCACCCATGTGGAATTGTGAGTCGTTTTCTGATAGACCCAAAGGGTGTTGGAGAGTTTATCCGGTCAACTCTTCCTATTCTGACCAACCATTTTCTACAAGATGTTAGAGAGGGTTTTTTTTAATGCCTCTATCTTCCAATTTTCTTGTGTTTGATTATGGGAGGTACGGTTAGAATGGATGTTGTACTTTATATACAATTTCTTCAACTCAGCTGCCTGGAAGTTGGTGCCATTATCAGTGAGGATGGCATGGGGAACTCTGAATCTATAGATGATGTTGGAGCTCACAAATTCAATGATAGAACAGAATGTGACCTCCTTGAGCAGAATTGCCTCTGCCCACTTGAAAAGGAAATCTTTAGCAGTCAGGATGAATCTGCACTGGCGAGCTGTCGCCGGTGGATATGGCCCCATGACATCAAGTCCCCAGACCACAAAGGGACAAGAGTACTTGGTAGTGTGGAGAGGCTCTAGTTTCCTATGCACAAAGTTGGCATGAATTTTTCATGCATGGAACCTCTTGGAAAACTCGATGCAGTCATGGATTATATAGGACCAAAAATACCCCAACCATCAGATCTAGTGAGACAGTTTCGGTTCGGTCTGATGAGCCCTGCAGGAACAAGCATGAACCTCCTGCATGACTTAAGAAATCTCAACTCTGTGAATGCAACAGAGGAGAACCCCATCAAACCCATGCTTATAGAGGATCTGCTCGAGATTGAGACCATTTTGGAGGGTAAACTGTAACTTGTGGTGTCGTATTTGATCATGCTCGGCTCGATCTGCTAGGTGATTGTTATGCTGGGGGTACTCGACAAAGGGGTTCCTCTAGTCAGGAGTCACTTCTAGCACTACATCCGGGGAACCTGGGGGTCCTGAAATGGAGGCATTGGTGGTAAGGTGGATTTACTTTGGTATATCTTTGTCATCTAGAGTGAATGGGGGAGGACTCTACGTTGTTCTATGTGGATAATCAAATCATCCTGATCAGGCTCCGCAAGAGATGCATCTAGGATGGACAAGGAATCATCTCGACCATTCTGAGATCGAGGGACATGGGTAACCTCTGGCCGATATGGGAACTGGGCTATCAATTGGAGGGTGTGTTCCGAAAGCAGTACAAGCTCTGGATTTCTAATGAAATAGTCATTGTTGATCTTCTTGATGACTAGTTCGGAGTCCCCTTTCACATGCAAGTGGGGATCATCAATATCAAGGGCCAACTCAAGGCCAGTGATGAGAGCCTGGTACTCCGCCTCATTTTCGGTACAACCTTCTGACAACAAGAATGAATACAGTAAAACTTCTTGTGTAGGAGTGATGAAGATGACACCTGGGCCCACTCTATTGAGTCTGAGTTCATTGATCCTTCTGCCAGTAGGGATCCGAAAAGCACCATCAAAGTGAATTTTCCAATACAGAATGGATTGTTCTACCGAGAGGATTGCCTCATCAGGAAAATCAAGGTCCATAGACTGGTCCACTGGAGATGGATGGGCGGCAAGGAAGTCTGCCAATGCTTTCCCCTTCATAGCCTTATGAGGGAAAAACCTGATGTTGAACTACTGGAGGATCACTGCCCACCGAGATAGGGAACCTATCAATATGGGGCGGTTCATGATGTACTTCAAAGGATCCACTTGGGACACCATCTTTACTTTATGGTGTTATAAGTAATGTCACAATTTCTGTACTATGAATACCAGCACAAGGCTCCTCTACTCAATAGGGGAGTATCTGGTCTCCGTATCGAGGGGCACACAGCTGAGATAATAGAGACTATTCTCTATTCCCTCATTGTTCTTCTGGTCAATAAGGGCGCTTATAGATCATTCCTAGGAGATCACATAAAGGACTAGTGGTTTTTTGGAAATGGGTGGAATTCAGGCTGGAGGCTGGAGCAGATGAAACTTGATTTCCTCAAAAGAAGTCTAACATTATTCATCCCACTGATAGACAGTACCTTTCTTCATGATCCAATAAAATGGACTACACTTGATGACCAAATTTGTGATGAATCATCGTATGTAGTAAAAGTGTCCTTGAAAGCTTCGAATCCCCTAAATTTTGCTCAGGAAAGACATCTAGCTGATGGCCTTGATCTTCTCTGAGTCAATCTCAAAGCCCCTGTATCTGACAACGAAGCTGATAAACTTTCTAGAGGTAACCTTAAAGGCATATTTCAATGAGTTTATCTTTAGATGAATAGAATGAAGGAAGTTGAACACTTTCTCAAGATCTTTGAGATGGTTTTGACACTTGGGATATTTGACCACCAGATCATCCATGTAACATTCCCCCAATGTCCCAAGGATCAGCTTAAATATGTGATGTATGGCACGCTAATAGGTGGAACCTATATTCTTTAGACTGAAGGACATTACCTGGTATTATAAAGTACCTTGTAGTTCCCTAAAGGCTATAGAATCCTCATCCTCAGGGGCCATTTAGATCTGGTTATACCTGGAATACCCATCCATTAAGGAGAGGGCTTGGAACCCAGTGGTGGCATCAATAAATAGTTCCATCACAAGAAGGGGGAAATCATCCATCGAACAGTGAAGGTTGAGATCCTAGAAGTCGATGCAGACTCTGAACTGTTTGTTCTTCTTCCTGACGGGCACAATGTTGGATAACCATATGGGGTACTGGACCTCTTTGATGAAGTTGTCTCTAATTATCTTATCAACATTGGCCTCGACTATGGCGCCGTGAGAAGGGTGCATCTTTCTGGGAGGTTGTTTGAACCCACGGTGATTTTCCGGAAGACCAAGGCGGTGTACGGTGACCTGTGGATCTAGTCCTGGAATTTTTTCATAACTCCAGGAAAATATATCATGATGTTGCTTCAAGAAGTCCATGTATTGATATTTCTCTTTGATGGTAATAATGGCACTGATAAATGTGGGTTTCGGATGCATCTCACTAATGAGGTTCACCTGTACCAATTCATTGACCGTGGTGGAGACACCCTCTTTGAAAGTAGGAGGAGCATCCTATAAATCATCTTCTTAACTTATGGATGGGGTCATAGGTGGGAGGAGTTTCTTCTGAGTCAAAATATCCTGATGGGAAGCTGGTGCCAGCCTGAGTGTTGGTGGACACTGCATTGGGGGACTCCTATGCTGCTGAAACCATAGCGATGAAAACTTTTGATCCAATCTCATATGGTCTTTGGCCCAAGGGGCCATGCTTGGTGATATTGAAGTAGTAGTGACGCATCGGCTTAATCTGGTTTATCCTAGCCTGGCGGAACAAGCATGTATATCATACTTCCCTTGCCATAGGGCGGACATCCTGATACCTTATGGGGGTAAGGGGCTCTGGGATCACTCGAGCCTAATTTGTGTAGAAATATGAGGTGATATCATGGATTATCTTAGACATGGGAATGTGATTACCCCTTATTCTAGAAACAAAAAATAATTTCCCCATATCTGGGGTAGTAGCCTTCAATCGATGGATCGGGAAAATGTAGGCACCGTTAAGGTTTGTCCATAGGTCGGTCGCAGTCGTAGTGTGTTCGACCTTGTTATCCTGAATCTTATTTTCTTTGCTCTTATAATAGTTTTCATCCAAGTAGCGGGATTCATAAGAGGAAAAGGTAGAAATTTCACCTTTGAGTGCGCTCACTTGACCATTAAGGGAGTACTTAAGGCACTGATGATACGATGAAGGGACCACTGCATGCAGGTGGAGCCATAGCCTGCCCATCAATGCATTGTTTGTGGTATCCTGGGAGACAACATGAACTCGATGCTGGAAACTAAGCCATTGAACTAGGTATTTAGGAGGATCTTGATTACCAGTGGTTGTTATGTCTTATCATAACCTTGGATTTTCATGTTAGAGGGACTCAGATCATCCTTGGATAGCCCCATTTTTTCGAAGTGTCTTGGTTGGGATTAGGTTGATCCCAGATCCTATGTCGACAAGGCAGCGATGAACCTACACGCCATTGAAGTGGCCAATAATATACAATGGGTGAATTTTCCCCTATATGGGAGAGCCTTCATCTTCTCCAGAGAAATAGATAATGTCCTAGAATTCATCATGTTTGATTGCCTCTGTATGGAAGGCTTCTACAGCTTCTACCTCCATCTCAAACTGGGGAGGGCTTCTTAAAGCCTCAATAAGGGCTTCACACATATCTACTGATATGAGAAGAGCCTCAAGGATAGAGATCCTTGACCTAATACTAGAAAGATTCTTTAGGACATCATATTTTCATTCCAAGCATGGACTTATACTTACAAGAGGTCATCCTGCAGCAGGGGGGTGACTGGCCCTTCCAGCTGAACCAGCGACTAACTAGTCCTGGGAATATCCCGCTACTCGATAGTCTAAACTCATAGAGAGACTATCGGATGTGGCTTAGATGACTGAGGTAGGTCCGTAAGAGAGTGTGGATGATCATGGTGTGGTAGAGGTGGCTCTATCTGATCAATTAACACAAACAGTGGTGAAGGAGGACCTGATGACACCATATGAGAAGGTTGCATGTGTTGAGCTCTGTGCTGGGTCTGTTGTCTAGTTTCAGTGGCATGCACAACCTAGCTGGAAGTACTGACCAAGGCACTCTGAAGACCCATATAGTCATGGCACTTTCAACACTGGCGACAGCTAGGGCTGTTGGGAGGATCCGTCTAGCACTCCTCATTGTCAGAAATCATGTAGGGGTTTACCATCTCCACAGTGTTAATCGAGGCGTACCCTTGATTTTCACCTGAAGAATACTGAGGTGTACCCTTGATCGTCACATCAGGTTCCCCCTCCACTACAAGATGGATCCTATGGGGGATCGTCATCTCTGGGGTCATGAATTCACCGAGATTATGGGATGAAAACAGCATCGGTGGGGGACTTTTTTCCCCTCTCATTGTTGGTGACTACTCTTATAGGAAGAGGAAGGATGATCTGTTGATGCAGAAGTACTGGCCACGGGTGACGTGGAATCTTCTGAAGACTTAGGTCAATTCAGACATGCGCGAATAATACCATGGGCACAAGGGACTTCTTTACGATCCATCCAGTCATCGAACTTCTGGGACCTGCAGTTAGAAATCTGATACCACTCACCTTTGTTGTTACTACCACTATCTGGCTTCAGGAATACACATTCCACTTATGCCAGAGTTAGGCCTAACCTAACTATGTTTTTATCAACCTGGTCTCGAATCCAGTCTTTAAACGCATATCACTATTTGAGGTTGTTCCCCAGAATCCATTGGTAGGGGTAGTAATTGGGGCGATCAGTGAGATCCGCCTCGTCTGGCCTCCTACACTAGGGAAATTGTACAATTCCCTATTCTAAGGAGATTCGAAAATAACTGGGGACCTGAGCCTTGTTTAATGAGTAGGTCTGGTTTCTTAGGTCCAGGAAGCGGGCTCTGGTATCCTGACTCTGATGGGGTCAAGAGGAGCTTATCGAGGAGGTGGAACCTGGTTGTCTCACCTGGGTAGTGGAGGTGCGTTACGCGGGGGCTCCTGTCGATTCTGAGGTAGGAACTGTGGGGCCGTAGGCTGCACCTGAGGTGGAGGGACCATATGGGGTTGTGGATGTGGTTCTACTGGTAATAACTCCAATTTATTGGGGCTCTCTATTTGGGCCACCACGGTGGGCTCATCCTTAGCGGCTCTTATTGCAAGAATTGCAGGAGGAAACATATGTGCCTTCTTGTCATGTTGTAAAAATTATTCTAGACGCTGGTCCTTATCAGAGAAGTCTTGGAATCCTCCAGGATAATTATGGGTAATGAGATAGGGGACCAGTTTAGTCTTGACATTCCCAACACACATTTTCAGTAGTTGTTTCTATGTCAGTGACATATCCAAGGAATAGGTAAGACCTTTCCACTGGGCGATGAAGTATGTAATGCATTCATCATGCCTCTGCTTTCACTTGAAGAGGTCTGTAGTACTTGTCTTTCGGGTGGTAGAGATAAATTGGTAAAGAAACTATCTACGGATTTCTTCCCAGCTGGCGACAGACCCGATGGGTAACTGGATGTACCAGACAAATGAAAGCCCTTAAAATGTCTGTACGAAACATTAGAGTTTGGTAGATTCTTGTTGCACTGGAGTTCCTAGCATAGGTCTACACCTTTAGATGAAGTAGTTTAGATACTGCAGTGGATCTCCCATCCCATTAAAGGGATATAAGGTGTGATTTACAAAACTTAGGAGTGTCGACGTATCATAGACTCATGTCAGATATGGCTTGCCATTAGGCGAGATTGCCACCTATCGCGTCTCCAACGCCTTGAGGCAAGAAATGAGTGCCACCATCGGATCATCTGAGTGGGGATTCATGTCTTGATGAGGATCCCTAACCACTAGTGCATTGGAAGGTTCTTTAACATGATAAGCAGGCCTGGTGGCTCATGGAGAGGCTGGTGGGATGACCTGCGGAGCACCTGAGGGAACCTGAGCTGGGTCCCAGGGATTGTCATGATGATCGTGTGGATTAGGAGACACATACCATGACCTCTTGCCAAAATTTCTGTCCTTTATCCTATCTGCGTGGGCAGGATGGTCAGGGTCACCTAGAGGCAATTCACCGAGGGGAAGTTGTGTCTACCCCTGCTATCCTGATCGAGGATCACCGTAGTCTAGACGTCACTCCGTGGCACACTCATCAAGGAGGTCATCAACCATCTTCTTATTCTATACAATCTATTGATGCAACGAGGCATTTTTTGTATCATCCTCCATCTTCTGCACTGATCTAGATGGGTCAGAGGGTTTGACAGTCCCAAGGTGCTCTTTTCCCTTATTGGGATTCTGGCTGAGAACCAATGCCTCAGTGGGCATGGGAAGACCCAGTAGATTTCTCTACTGGTGAGTAACCCTTCCCAATGGGTCCAATAGCTATGGAACTCCCTTGGAGGGTAAGTCCCCATTAAAGATATCTAGATTTTTCTCCCCCTCCGATAGATTAGCCATGTTAACTCTGAATCTACCTGAAAAAATATCCTCGATATCACTTGGAAATTTGGGATGGCACCAGATTGAACTGAAATGGTGGGTTGTGTAATGCCCCTAACCACATATATGAACGTGGGGGGGGGATCCTCCTTGATAATCCTACGGAGTACTTTAAATCTCAGGATGCATTGTTGTTGGAGGGTCCGATGGCGGCATGGTGACTTAGGGCATTGGGCCACGGGGAGTGTGGCCAAATCAACCAAATATAACTATTGATCGATGTATTCTAAGTGTGCCTAACTCTTGGGGTAAGCCACTCACTGATGAGGAAGAAGCAAGAGCATCACCCAGAGGGTTTGGTGAAAACATCCAACTTCCTCCTGTGTGGGTGATTTTGGCGCACTAAAATTTGATGTTGTAACTGGCCAAAACATGTTCGGGATATGGTCTGCTGCAAGAATGTCTCACAATCTCCTTGGATCAAACTCAGGGTATATCCCTTGGTTTCCCCACTCATCAACTAGAGGTGGATGGGGAACTGGTAGTGGTACTGAGGCAAACTGTTGAGACGGTAGGCTAGCCGGTGGAGAATACAGCGAGCATGCTGACAAGACACCACATCTCGGGCTATCCTCCAAAGAGTGAAGTGACTTAGCCACCATGTCATGATAATACGGGATGGATACCATAGTTTCTGGTGTAAGGAATATGTCTATTAACGGTGGACCATGCTGTTTCTCATCCGACATCAGTCCCCAGAATAACTCTGTGTGATCTTTGGTTGAGGTTGAGAATTCTCCTAGCGATGATAGTGGGGATTTCATGGACATACCTTGGGGAGATTCCAAATCTTAGTCCTCCTAGATGTATCTATGAAGGGATGTAGGGATTTGGTGGACCTATCATTCCGAAAGTATGAGGCTGATACACCTCGTCCCTATCCTGGACCCCAACACAGAGGATCGAGGTGAGAGTTCCATTGTTGAATTGCATTCCACATCAAAATCTGAGAACTAGAAAGGTTTAATCTCAGTTTTGATATTACTAGAATTCTTTTTGTGGAGGTAGAGACCTTCCCTCCTACCCTGATATGCCTCTTCAGGATAGGGTAGATTTTTAGATCAAGGAGGGACTTCAGTCAAACTGGTGTTGAGGCAGAGAGGAATTCTGCCTAGGTGAGCTGGGGTGTGAGGAGCACCTGGATAGAAGTCAAAGGGAACATGAGGAGGACCTCTATGTCCATTTTTTGATGCATGGAGGGAATCTCTGCGGGTAGTTCTGGAGCAGTTAGGACCTCTGCTAGTGCTGATGGGAGCATGGGTAGGACCTCCACTCTTATTTCCTCTAGAAACATCAGTGTGAGGAGGGTCCTCATACTGGTTGGGCAGAACACGGGTAGGACCTCCATGTTGGGTGCCTACGAAGCGAGACAAACCTCTGCTTCTCTAGTTGTTTTGATGAGGAGGACCTTCGTTGGTTGTTGTAAGAACATAGGGTAGACCCCCATGCTGACGGTTGGCCGAACGGGTAGCATCTTCACATTGGCGACCTGCGACAGGAGGAACAGCTCCATACCTGAGGTCTTGGGTGCGGAGGAGATTTCTATACTAAGCATCAATACATCTGGGAGGACCATCATTCAGATTGAATATGGAATGGGGAGGACCTCCATGTCAATCTTGGGAGTGGGATGGACCTGTGCTCTCATTGGTGATGGTACAAGGAGGACCTTCGTACTGGGTGTCATTTATGTGGGTTGGCCTACAGTGGGCGCTACTTGTGTCGGTGACCAGGAGAGTCAACCCATCCTTCCCATGGGGTGGTTGGGGTCTCAATCTAGGCCAAGCGTATGAGTTCCCCTGCTCAGCATAAATAGGGGACTGATGGTATGCGTCGGTGGTGGTACGGGCCATGATAGTCATTAACATTGACGCCCCTCAGTGGAAGTCCTCCTCAACCCATTCCCAATGCTGGAATCGGGTTAACCGGGTCGGGGTCGGTGGTTTAGGTGCATATCTTACCTGCTTCTCAGCTTGTGGGGTTTGGTGGTAGCATTGACGTGGCCTAGTGAGAGCCCTCCTTGGGAGCCCCTAGAACGAGATTCTAGCCAAGCTAACCCGAACATCCCTCACCTCATTAGAATAGGGGAGGGGGTCATCGAAACGTTCTAGGGAGAGGTTCCCAAAATGGTTATGCGTTGGAGTGGGGAGCAGTGGATTTATGCCCGGCCCTTGGGGGATACAGTGGTGGTGAGGTGCAAAATCCTCTAAGTCTTGTCGGGCCATATCCCAGGTTGGGATAATCTCCTCTTACTCGTATCGTCGAACGGGTTCATTTATCACTCTTATCTGAATGATTTCAGAAGGGTAAATGGGGCATGGACACCTAAAATCCATGAACAAGGAGGCCTCCATAAGATGGATGAGGCTACACAGGATTATCGTGTTGATTTTTCCCCTTCCCCTACATCAGTAGGTGGGTGGTGATCGGTTTCCTGGTATGGCAGCTTAGGTCCTGTAAGGCAGAGATATTAAACCATTCGTGCTGAAATAATTAAATCAACATCTAGTTCCCTAGTTCCATTCCATCTTACATGGATGGTAAGAAGGATCCATGCTGATAATGTCACAGACTGGGATGTCCAATGTTCAACTGTTCTAATTTCTGTTGAGTTTTATGCTAGGCCCACTATTTTCTTGGCGGGATCTGGAAACACACTAATCCACTAATGTCTCGAGTGCTACTAATATTCACATTGAGGAGAAGAAACTCATGTCGGGTTCACTATTTCTATTTCTAAATCTTTCTTCGGGGCGTGCATCCATTTGTTTCGGAGGACGCGTAGCTTTTTCCCTGCATTCCCACTTTCTAAAGGAGGGTGACATTCGTCTCTTATTCAGGGACGTTTTCTCCTTGATTGAAATGGGATGATGGGATGTCAGTTCCTCCTTTCATGGATTCCTCCTCAAAACACATTTCCTAGTTCGGGTCTCCCTCATAGACTTAAGAAGTTTTTCGTGAAAATCTTCCCAGTACCATGTCCTCATGGACATAGCTTAATTATGTTGCTTATTCCAGGAAATTCCAAGGGTTCCATCCAGGGCAGCAACCTTAAGTCATGGGAGTAGTCACGTTGGACATCGCTGTCGTGTCTAGACGTTGTAACACTGACACTTCTGGGTTTCTTCCCCTTATTATATGTCTTCTCAAGGGCACGTAATCCTAAGGAATATCACGTTGAATACGGGGAATTATTTGACATATGCATGTATCTGAGGTTTTTCTCATCTTCCCATGTTTAACACAGGGTATGCAACAAGTTTAACATCTAGTGAAGACTAATCAGATTGATCAGAACACTGACAGGAGTGGATCAGATGGGTGCAATCCCTAGGGGGATCGCTGATTCTAGGTGCTAATGTGTGGTTAGTTACCTGATTACTTCTAGGAGCAGTGATAAAGTGGGTGACATGATCTCATCGGGATGTGGTGGCCCGGGGAAGAATCAAGATGGATATGGATAGTTAAGTGAAGTGGATGGAGAATGATATGGAGTTGACATGAGGGTGATGGTGATGTTGGTCTTTATCCTTGAAGAAACTTCCTATGTATCACCGTGGTAGGGAATCAAAGTCCACATAGTTCAAGATGGGGCATGGAATTGGGGTGTGCACAGAGTATAGTGACCAAAACTCATGTTGAGGATTACATGTGGTTAGTATCCCAAGGTTGGTCTGACACGCAAGGGGTAGACCAGAGATGTGGGTCCCAACATGGGGGAAACCAAAGTTTACCAGTGTTTGGGGTTAAACCTCAGGGAGGCATCCTATGTACTATGTCTAGGAGACAGGGATCAAACCCATGTAGTTCATCTTACAATGGATTACCGTCGTTTTGGGATGACAATGGATTACTGTTGGATGGAGTGAAACAGCTTACCGTTGATTTGGCATATCACAATTCCTTACTATTGATTGGGGAACACAAAGGATTGTTGTTGATTGGGGAACACAATTGATTGTCATCGATTGGGGGTGTTCCTTAGGGGCGCTTCCTACATACCTTATTTGGGAGATGAGGATCAAAGCCCACGTAGTTCTAATGGTTATAGTTTAACGTCTTGTGGGATGTGGGTGGACTGACGTGAAGGGGTCGGGTCCAATGGAGGTGTTGGGCTTGAAACTTAGGGAGGCTTCCTATGTACCTTGTCTTGGAAAGGATCAAATTCTATGTAGTTCTTAATGGTTACATTTTAACATCTTGTGGGACGAGGGTGGACCAATGTGAAGGGGTCGGATCCAATGGAGGAGTTGGGCTTGAACCTCTGGGAGGCTTCCTACATACCTTGCCTTTTCAAGGATCAAATTCCACATAGTTCGGAATGGTATAGTTTAATGCCTTGGGGGAATAAAATGAACAGACGTGAGGGGGTTGGAATAAGTAGGTGTTGGGCTTGAACCTTGGGGAGGATTTCTATATACCTTGCCTTGGTAAGGATAAAATTCCATGTAGTTTGGAATGGTTACAGTTTAATGTCTTGTGGGTTGAAAATGAACTGATGTGAGGGGGTCAGAACAATTAGGTGTTGGGATTGAACCTTAGGGAGGCTTCCTATATCCCTTGACTTGGAAAGGATCAAAGTCCATGTAGTTCGGTAGTGGTTTAGGGCTTACATGCTAAGGTGGCCCAGAGAGGATGTCATGGCCAATGCTTACTCTAAGACCACATGAGTCGTGATCGGTTTGAGAAATAAGAGATGACAAAGACCTGATGATCATGTCACGAAAGGTGAATTTGTGGGAAGTGGAGTGGGGATTACATGTGGTTAGAATCCCAAAGAGGAAATATGGGTTTACACGTGGTTAGCATCCCAAAGAAGAAATAGGGGATTACGTGTGGTTAGTAACCTAGTGAGATGGAGATTGGGACTTACCCTAGGATGGAGGCCCAATGGAGACAAATCCCAAAGGGAGAGTAATGGGATATCGAGGATCCCTGTTCCCCTCTTAACTATAGTCTTTGGCACCGAAGAAGAAATGAGGAGTAGGGGTGATGCCTCCTGCAAGAAAGGCTAGGGTCTTACACCAAGATGGTTGCCCTTCCATGCGAATAGGCGCCACTCTAGCAAAGAGTATCTCATTCCATGTGAGGAATATCTCACTCCCATAGAGATGAGTGAGTGTAGAGAATGTCTGAGATGGGGAACCCTATGTATGATGCACAGGGTGAGGCCATAGTTTAACGTCATGTGCTAGGGACAGGGGTGCTTGGAAGTTTAACGTCATGCAGCAAGGGCGAGGCAGGTTCACTCCACACCCCCAGGACTTACATAACTGATACCCGCCCACTCTTGGGGAAGGGATGGCATCATCAATGCCATGATGATGTGGTGTTGTGGAGTGATCTACTGAGGGTCCCACGTTAGCATGGCTATACGAAGAAGCAATATCCATTAGAGTGCCTATGAAAAGAAGCAAAAGGATACGCAATTAAACATAAATCACTTCCCAAGGGACCTTGAAATCACTTCGTAAAAACTGGAGCGCCGCACGAAAAAGGGGTGTGTAAAGTATTCAGTCTCACAAAGAGGTTCTTCACAAAGAGGATGGGCTTCGTGAATCAGATGTCCTTTGCAAAGAGGATGGCCTTAACGAAGGGAAAAACTACCTAGGGAGGATGGGATTCACAAAGTCCAAAGGTTTCGAGAAGATGGGGTTCTTTGGAAAAGGGAGATACTTTTCAAATAGGGATATCTTTGCGAAATGCCAAGGCTTCGCGAAGAGCCTCCCTTATGGGAGCAGGGCTTCGCCCTAGCGAACATCTCTTTGTTTTGGGAGGATTTTAAAAAAGTATCTACGCTTCACGAAACCTCAGGAACCCTGAAGGGGCCCCTTTCTCTATGAAGGGAAGAGGCCTTCACGAAGGGCATCTCCCCTATAGGTAGAGGCTAAAAAGAACACAAAAGGGGACGGTTCACAAAGGGGAAGCACCTTTGACAATCCATTGGAGTGTTTCAAAAAGGTCTATGAGAAATGCGATCTAGGAAGTTGAAAGGTCAGATTAACGATGGTTTGGAAGAGGGGGGGCCTTCTATTTATAGGAAACCTTGGTTGTAGGGGTGCATAACTCGCCATGGAGGTAGGAGACGCCGTGGAAAGGCATCGTTCCGTCAGGCCCCGTTGGCCTCACGGAGGGGTGTGATGTCGTGTAGAGTTTCGTCAACACGGCCATGATGGAGCACGACATAGAGGGGACGAGACGTCATGGAGGGACCTCTACTGGCTTCAGACTCCTATGAAGCTGGGATGTCACAGAGACATTCACGGAGGCTTTCACGCGGCAATGCACTTGCCACGCAGAGCACTTCGCACAGGACCCCTTTGAAAGGGCTTGATGGATCCTTTATGACCCGTTTGGGAGGCGACTTCCTCCAATCACAGCATCGAATCTATGGAATGGGCCAGATGTATTTTTTATGTTCCAACACACATGAACTCCATTACTTAAATACAAGTGAACCGATTATGAAAATAAAGAAAACTAACACTCTAGAATGATGAAATTAAAGATAATATCTTATCAATAATGAAATAAATGAACTAAGAAAAATTATGATAAACTAAATACATATCTAAAAGTTATGAATTAAGTTATTAATAAGTCTAATTTCATATTCTAGGACCTTAAGTTCAAGAGTGGAACATATTCGGACTTAAGGTAAGGGTTTTTCACCCTAACCTCCATTTTCATTCAGGTTACTTTTATTATCTACTTAACTCAATTAAATTCTTATTCATTCATATTTACTCCTAATAATTTCTATTTAAATGATCTATATATGTGTCCCAACTATAATCCTTCCTTATTTTATGGGTAGTTACACATTTTAAAAGTAACTTTCAAAGTTATTTCTGAAATACAAGACCAATTCAAGGGAATTTCCCAAATTCTTACCTATTTTCATGGTCACTCTATAATCTATTTTTGAAAACCATTATCTTTATAAAGTAGATCATTTTATTATGAAAATACTATCTTACTTAAATTCTAGTTTTATAAAAATACTTTTCCAAAATAACTATTCTTTTCAAAATAAAAGAGTATTTATCTCAAGAATTACTCAATGATTTTATAAGAGTATTTTTTTTCTATTTCAACACTCTTGTTGATTATTATGTATTATTGGGAGAAATATTTTATGATATCATATAACATATTTAATTGGATGGTTTATGAATATTTTTATTGTGGATGTTATATCCTAAAACCATTCACTAATTTACTCTAAATGGTTAGTGTTTAAGTTTAATGTTTGGGGAAAGTTATTTACATTTCATATATTAGTTTCAATATGAATGTATATGTTGTTTATGTTTATCCCCACCCATATGAGGAATGCATTGGACTTATTATGTGATGGGTGGGGCCTGATATATCCCCTCGATGCATCGGTAGGTATCATGAGACAAATAGATATGGACTTGGCCGAGGCCTTTCCCAATATGATATATGGTTTTGGCTGAGGCCTTAATCATTTTTTAGACGTCTTGGCTGAGGCCTTGACAATATGTTTTAGAATATCTGACATATGCACTTCCCTCATTATGAAGCTAGTAATTTAAAGTTCATGTGGTTATTAGACTATTAGAATACCCATGATTGTGTTGGAATTATTTACTCATCTCATATTCCTGCCATAATATGTTCAAGCTTATTATTTTTAAAGGTGTGTGTTTTAAATTATTCACCATGCCTAATGCTTATGTTTATGTTATATTCCTCTGTATTGATTACTCTTACTGAGCATTTGATCTCACCCTTTTCTTATGTTTCATTTTCCCAAGATATTAATAAGTTAGTTATTAATGACTTGCAGGTATGATCTAGGTGGCATGGATGATTCTAATGTAATAAATTAGTGTTGTTTTTCTTCTCATGATGTAATGTTTAACTTATATATGAATCTTGTTTCCAAAATATACTAAACTACTTGGTCCTTTTGGATGTATATTCCTTTTTTATATTCCAATGTAATAAAATAAGGCACCGGCTTCAGGAAACTAGGGTCGGGTCCTTACAAAATCACATTGCTTCGTGGAGGTGGTAGCTCACGCGTACGCATGAGCGACATTACCATTTCTCAATGGATTGGAAGGTAAGAAGTTATATATGATATTATTATTAAAAAAGAATTATAATTTCATAAATATCATTTATAAATAGAAAAACAATCAAAATAATCATCCATGAAATATGGTTATGGAAAATTAATTATTTCACTGTGTGGATACGGTAAGTCGTATGTATGAACTAGTGATACTTTCACTTTCCATTTGATGGATAAAAGCATGAATAAAGGTGATTTCATAACCATAATAAAATTTTAACATATTTAATATAATTATTTTATTATTTTATGATAAATACTGTAAAATTATTTGAGTTATAGATAATGTAAAAAAATAAAGTGATCGGTTAAGGCGATTACCTTTTCTTTGAACTAACTTTTTTAGATCTCCTCTTAAAGATCATAGGGTCAGCCTTTTGGGAATAAAAGAACCTATAAAATTTGTATAAGGATGATAGTAATATAATTTTACATTTTTTGGTATATATATAAGGGTCAAAGTTGAGTAAATAAGCTAATGGATGGGTTCCCTTTTTTAAGGGAGGGGAGGGGCACTCATAGAATTTCTTAAAAGACTAAAATATGATAAAATAATTCTGAAAGAAACTGATTCATTCTCAAATTTACCCAAGAGATGAAGGTAGAACGGTCCTTGTAGTTTATCTTGGGTTATCGAATCCTCAAAGACCTAATAAGTAACCTACAGACACTTACATTCTATGGATTGTTTTTGGCTATGAAGTGGCCAACTTGGGTTGATTTAAGATAGATTTAAATGAACTCTAAGATACTTAAGTGAATTCAATTTAAAAGAGTGAGTTTATCCTAGGTTATCACTTGGGGTGGATTGGATTTATTTCTTTTTCAATGATTTCAATTTCTTATATTTGAGATTGGTTCATTTAAGAAGATAAAACAACATCATCACTTACTGTTTTAATGCCTACAACCTTTAATACTAATCACTTATACACTTGAAGGATCAAAGTTTTGAGCACTTCAAGGTAAAGGTTCGTATTATCACTTGAAGTGTGTGGCCTTAAATTTAACAAGGACAATGGAGTTTAAAAATCATCAAATAAAAATCTCAATTAAAGAAGTGATTATATATTAATGGGGTGATAAATAACATCCAATACAGACCCTTGATACTCCCTTGGATCAACCCATAAGTGGGTTAGCCCTCCATTGATGCTATGGTTTCAATGGAAGAGGGAAGTAGACTCATGAGATAGGAATTGAAGAAGTAAAGAAAACAATTAAAAGAAAATGATCACTCCACCATTGTGTGAATAATTTCACAAGGTTTGGTGCGAATAAATTCACACCTTGAACCAACGGTATCAAAGTGATATGAAGAACAACATAACAAGAGGAAAATAAGATCTTTTATTAAGAAAATAAAGTGAATTGAACAACTTACATGTGAAATAAAAACTTGAGACAACAAAATCGCAGCATAACATTACAATTGAACAAAGCACCAAAGATGATCAACTCCTCCACCACCACTGCCTTAAATAGGAATTTTGGGAGCCTTGGGTCGAGACTCCAATAGTACAAAGCATCCCACTTGATTATGGTAGGCCATAGGTGGGTGGAAAGTCGATAGAGAGTTGATTTTTCCACCCTTGACCCAAGGTGGCAGCCATCTTTCATCCACCAAACAGACGCGCTTGGAATACCTTTTAGATGGATGAATTTGTAGCGACTCGGGTTTTGGCCCTATCAGATTTTGGATTATTTCTACGAATAATTCCAGAGCTAGGCGCGGAGATTGCATGCGATTCCGAGGCCCGGTGTTCCTGGAATTAATTTTATGAAAATATTAAGTATTTTTATACTATTCATGTGGTGGGGGTGTGATATATCCTAAACGGTAGCTCATAATAGGAATCTGAGGGCACGGTTGCATCCGGAACGTGCCGTTTACCCGAGGAGAGGTGTGTAAACTTTGCAGGCACGGCCCTGCGGTGAGAAACGCCACGAGGGGCGTTTTCGCAAATAAGTGAAAAAGTTATTTTACGAGCATCGGCTCGAATAACTTATGAACGAAGTCTTGGATTACAAATCTGAGTCTGCTGTTGCATTCAGAATGGCGCGTTTACCCTAGGGGTGACCTTAACTTTGTCTGCATTGGGCGTCGGGCGGAGGCGAGTCGGGAGCGGGAGATATTTTAACAAAAATAAATATATGCTTCTCCTCTCCCCCCCCCCTCATTTGAACGTGCGGCGCAGCAGAGGAGGAACTCATCCTCGTTCCTCCTTCTCCTCCCCTTCCGATGGTGAATCAGCGACCAAATCGCGCGATCAAGGTGTCGTTGGATTCAGATCTTGACAGCGAGCGTTCCTAGATCGTGCAGCGGAAGCTTCAGAGCGCGGATCGTCGGCGTTTCACCCGTGAGGTAGGAGGTTTGAGTTTTAAAATCCCGGATCCCATTTTTGTGTTGTTTTTATTCAAATTTTTGTAAGGGTTGTGTAGTTCGGGTCCCGAGATTTCCGAAACCTTTTTTGGATCTGAATTTGGAGCACCGGGGTGCTCCCGGTGCCTCCTGGAAGTTTTCCGGAGAAATCTCGGTTTTCCAGTGTCAACCATGGAAGAATCCGGCAGCGGCGCGGCGGCGGCGCGGTGTTTTCCGGCAGCGGTGGCAAAATCCGGTGGCGGCGGCGGAATCCGGCGGCGGCGTAGTGTTTTCTGGCGAGGTAGGCGGTGGCCCGACCAGATTTTTTCGAGGGTTCTTTAAACCCCCGCAACTCGCAAACCGTAACTCCGATTTGTGAGCCATTTGCGGCGACGCGTTCCTTGCATCGATACGGACCTTTTGAGCTCACTTTGAAAATTTTGTGAGTTGGGTTTTTGGACCGGGGGCTTGAAACGTCGAATAAAATAATAATTTTTTATTATTATTCGACTTCAGGCCGTCGTAACTTCTACCTGGAGCGTCCGAACGACGTGTCGTCAGTGGAATTGAGACCCTAATGGTATGGTTGACTTTTTGAGATGGTTTCTAGGTGTTGGGACTGAGAACGGGGTGCAGGCCCCACGAGGCCGTGTTTTTGGCATTTTCGGAGAAACGAAACTTTTGCACCAGGAGTCTAATTTTGATGGATGAATAGTCGATCCTGTGTGCCTTTTCGAGAGGATATCAACGGTGTGATCCATTCGTTGAGTTTCAGAATCGAGGCGTGGGCCCCACTTGAGCTGGTTTCGGTGAATAGTAACTTTTCACCGGGTGTCCGTTTCGGACGAACGAGTGGTCGATTCCGCTTGTTTTTACGAGGACATCACCGTGGTATGATCCGCTCGATGGGTTTCAGAATCGTTGTGCGGGCCCCACACGAGCTAGCTACGGTGAATAGTTCCTTTTTTACCGGTGCTCTGTTTCGGGTGAGTAAACAGTCTATCCTGTGTGTTTTTCTGCATAGATCGCGATGGTGGCCTCCGTATCGGCCTTGGTGGTGCGCAGTGTGGCGTTGTTGCGGGTCGCTCGGGTTAGTGACCTTTGAACCAGCAGTGGTTGAGGGTACTCCCTTAGTTCGTTCCCACGAGGGTTCGCGCGGTATCACAACCTTCGTATAGGTTTGTGATCCTCTCGATGGGATGTTTAAACAGTTAGAGTTTTGGCATCCCTTTGGTGGTCCTGGAGTAGGATCATCTAGAATCTTTTCCCTAGATCGGGTTCTTGGTATCGTTGTGACCGCTTATTCACGGGAGGCGATCCCCTATCTAGAAGGTTAACCCCGTAGGGTTTCTGGCATCATCGGGAATATGATCTTGTACGTAGTGGGCCGTGATCAGTAGGGTTGTGGCATCGTCGGGTATACAATCCCCTGCTCAGCATCAGGTATATAGTAGGGTTGCGGTATCGTTGGTTATGGGATCCCCTACTCAACATGTGGTTTCTATAGGGTTGTGGCATCGTCAGTTCGATCCCCTACATCGCAAGTTATACCATATAGGGTTCTGGTATCTTTGTGACCACCTTTATATGGGCGATGATTCTCTATCTGAGTGACGTGCTTCTGTCGAGCGCCAAATCGGGTTGTGGTATCCCCCAGCGGATCCTGGGAGTGATCCCCTATCTATGAGATCTATGAATGTCAGATTGGGTTGTGTTATCCCCCAGCGGATCCTGGGAGTGATCCCCTATCTATGAGATCTTTGTCTGCTGGAGTGGGTTCTGGTATCCCCTAGCAGACCCTAGGAGCGATCCCCTATCCGAGGAGTTTGGTGGTTATGTTGTTTCAGCGAGGTTTCCTCAGTGATGCTATCTGATGAGCGTGATCTCTCGGGTGAGCGTCTGAGAGGTTTGTGAGAAACCTGATGGAGTGTATCTCTCAGATGAGTGTCATCTGGGATGACAGTGATCGTGTGGTGTACTCTCCTGGTTGTAGAAAGTTGCTGGTGGTGAGGTCGTCACCTCTTGTTCCTTGGTGCGTGAGCTGGGTATATCTGGACTGTTCAAGGTGTATGTATGGGCATACACCTGAGCTGAGCTGACTAGTTGTGTATAGCTGAGGATGTTCATGAGATGGAGTTTATCTCTCGTCTGGGTTTCCTCTGGCTGGGATGAGCGGGTTGTTGCCTTTCAGTTGCTCTCTTTGGTTTTGGGTTTTTGGGGTGCCTACTGAGTATGTTTATACGCACCCCTGCATGGGCATTGCCCACACATGTTTGTGTATTGTGCAGACCACAGGCGTTTCGACAGAGTCCCAGGAGGACCTAGAGCAGGCAGAGCTGAGTGAGCGAGACTGACCAGGGTGTTTACTGGTGCAGTGACGAGGGAGCTTTTCGGAGGGTGTTTGTGGCAGTGTTCCCCTTCTTCAGAGCAGGTTGGACGCGCTTTTGTAGTTTCTTTTGGTGGGCCCTATTTTTACCTTTTGTACTTTTGTTGTTGCTCTCTGGTTGGGATAGTTGTATGCATGCATTTTACTTTTCCATTTTACTTATCTCTGCACTATTTCATGGAGATGTTTTTGGGTGCATGTGTAAAGATACCTTAGGCTAATGCCTCCCATGTGTGTGATAGCCTACTCGGCACTAGACGTCAGCCCCTTGCCTATTGGAGGCGGGCTTGGGGAGTCGCGGCTCGAGCCCCATTGGGTCGGGTCGTGACAGAGTGGTATCAGAGGAGGTTCCACCTTTGGGATCTCAGAGCGTAGCTGGTCTAGCTGTGAGTTTGGTTTGGGTTTCATAGCGGCAGTGTTATGATGTTTTGAGCTCAGATTTCAGGCCAAAGTCTCCAGTGTTGGTGTGGCGGCCGATGTATCCATACAATAGGACTCTGATAACCTGCCTTTCGACTCGGTACATTCGTACACTGGTCACAGGTATATAACGATACATGCATCATATAGGACTACATTTTTGGGTTTTTCCTTGTCCTTCTTGAGTCATCTCTCCAGATATACTCATTGACTATGGTGAGTCTTGAATGTATTTCAGGATGCCTCCACGATGACAGCCAGTGAGGGTTCCGCAATGGGATTGTGGTGAAGATCCGCCCCGTGTAGAGGTTGTGGACCAGGGCGCAAGTTCTGTTGCTGGACCTCCAGGTTGTCTTCCAGTTGAGCCACCACCTGTCGAGCAGCTGGTTGTGTCGGTAGTGCAGGACGAGGTTGCGCACAGGCTGAGTGCGCTGCACAAGTTCCAGAGGCAGCGACCTCTGAGGTTTCGGGGTGATCCAGATTCCCAGGCAGCTGATGACTGGCTTGAGGCAATCACCCGAGTTTTCCACCTAGTGAGGACACATCCAGACCAGATGGTAGTCCTTGCGGTGAACCTTCTGCATGGTTTGTCCAGGTGATGGTAGAGCCTGGTGATGCAGTCCCATGATGAGGAGATGCTCACATGGGCAGAGTTTGAGCGGCTCTTCAGGGAGGAGTTCTATCCGGTGACGCTGAGGTCAGTACAGATCCAGGAGCTTCTATAGCTTCGATAAAAGGGTCTGACCATATCGGAGTACTCACTGAGGTTTATAGACCTGTCGTGCTACTCCCTGGATATGGTTCAAGACTCGTTCTTTAGGACTCGGACCTTCGATCAGGTCTTATGCAGGGACATCCGAGCAGGTATGGTTCCCTTGTTCCTGCCCACCTATACTGCAGTGCTAGATTGAGCATTGGTGGTGGAGAGATTTTTGGCTGAGCAGATTCCCCCTATTAGTGTTGTGCACGTGAGAGTTGAGACATCAGCATCTGGTAGCCGACGACAGACTCAGGGGTCTGGATGTGGTCGACATTTCAGGAGGCGACCTTAGGATGGAGGATCTGAGGCTCAGGGCTCGTAGGGCTCGTAGGCCAGTTTTGGTCAGCCGCAGGAGAGGTGGTGCTATGCTTGCGACAGTTAGGGAAATCTTGCTAGATATTGTCTGACCCGTCGTGCTGCTGAGAAGGAGCTGGTCGATGGACCACCTTGGAAGAGGCAGCGTATCGAGCAAGGAGGTCTGCAGGGCGGCAGACGTGGCAACAGAGCTGGTGCAACAGGAGGCGGTGGTAGGCGGTGGTAGGCGGTATCGGTTGCCACCACCCCCACCCCCTGGTGGTCCATTCCAAGCTCAGGGAGCTGGTGGCCGAGGGTGAGGACATCTTCATGCCCTGGAGTCTGTTGACCCAGAGTCTCTGCGGATGGATAGAGGTACGCCTTGTGTATTTTCTACTTTCTGCAGTAGTGTGATAGACACTGTTTAGAGGTACTCTTTCCATTCCGTTGCTTGATCAAATTTTGTTCAGGGCGTTGGTAAGACCCTGTGTGGGTGTTGTTCGGTGTGATTCTAATGTGTGAGGAAGATGGATCCCTCCCAAACTGAGACGTTTTTTTGTGACGCGATTAAAACCGTGTGGGAGAGTCAGTGCCGCCCAAAGCGGATAGTGTTGAGGTGTGGTGGATGAGTCCCTCTGACTTATGTGTTTGGGCATGGGTGTTGGTTGGAAAACTCTCTGATGTGGGAGACTAAGTTGGGAGTCCAGTCGCTTTCCTTGTGCTTAGGACTTTTCGGGGATGAAAAGTTCAAAGGGGGGAGGATGTAGCGACTCGGGTTTTGTCCCTGTCAGACTTTGGATTATTTCTACAAATAATTCCAGATCTAGGCATACGATTCCGAGGCCCGGTGTGCCTGGAATTAATTTTATAAAAATATTAAGTATTTTTATACTATGCACATGGCGGGGGTGTGATATCTCCTAAATGGTAGCTCAGAACAGTAATCCTAGGGCACGATTTCTTCTGGAACGTGTCATTTACCCTATGCGAGGTGTAAACTTTGCAGACACGGGCCTGCGGTAAGAAACGCCACCAGGGGCATTTTTCCAAATAACTGGAAAATTTATTTTACGAGCGTCAGCTTGAATAAATTCTGAACGGAGTCTTGGATCACAAATATGAGTCTGTCATTGCGTTCAGAATGGCGTGTTTACCCTAGGGGTGACCTTAACTTTTTCTGCATCGGGTGTCGGGCGGAGGCGAGTCGGGAGTTAGACATATTTTAACAAAAATAAATATATGCTTCTCCTCTCCCCCCCCCCCATTTGAATGTGCGGCGCAGTAGAGGAGTAACTCCTCCTCCTTCCTCCTTCTCCTTCCCTTTCGATGGTAAATCGGCGACCAAATCGCGCGATCAAGGTGCCCTTGGATTCAGATCTTGACGGCGGGCATTCCTGGATCGTGCAGCGGAAGCTTCAGAGCGCGGATCATCGGCGTTTCGCCCGCAAGATAGGCAGTTTGAGTTTTAAAATCCCGGATTCCATTTTTGTGTTGTTTTTCATCAAATTTTCATAAGGGTTGTGTAGTTCGGGTCTCGAGGTTTCCGAAACCTTTTTTGGATCTGAATTTGGAGTACCGGGGTGCTCCCGGTGGCTCCCGGAAGTTTTCCAGTGAAATCCCAGTTTTCTGGCAGTGGCCATGGAGAAATCTGGCAGCAGGGTGGCGGCGGTGCGGTGTTTTCCGGCATTGGCGGAGGAATCCGGCGGTGGTGGCGCAGTGTTTTCCGGCGAGGCAGGCGGTGGTCCGGCCAGATTTTTCCGGGGGTTCTTTAAACCCCCACAACACACAAACTCTAACTCCTATTTGCGAACCTTTTGCGGCGACACGTTCCTTGCGTTGAGATGGACCTTTTGAACTCAATTTGAGAATTTTGTGAGTCAGGTTTTTGGCCCGGGGGCTTGAAATGTTGAATAAAATAATAATTTTTTATTATTATTCGACTTTGGGCCATCGTAACTTCTACCTGGAGCATCCGAACGATGTGCCATCAGTGGCGTTGAGACATTGATGGTAAGGTTTACTTTTTGAGATGGGTTCCTGGTGTTGGGACTGAGAACGGGGTGCGGGCCCCACGAGGCTGGGTTTTTGGCGTTTTTGGAGAAACGATACTTTTGCACCAGGAGTCTGATTTTGACGGATTAATAGTCGATCATGTGTGCCTTTCGGGAGGATAGCAACGGTGCGATCCATTCGTTGAGTTTCGGAATCGAGGTGTGGTCCCCACCCGAGCTAGCTTCGGTGAATAGTACCTTTTTCACCGGGGGTCTGTTTCAGGCGAACGAGTAGTCGATTCCGCTTGTTTTTCTGAGGGGATCGCCATGGTATTATCCACTCGATGGGTTTCGGAATCATTGTGTGGGTCCCGCATGAGCTAGCTACGGTGAATAGTTCCTTTTTCACCGGTGCTCCATTTCGGGCGAGTAAACAGCCTATCCTGCGTGTTTTCCCGTGTATATCGCGATGGTGGCCTCGGTATCGGCCTTGGTGGTACGCAGTGTTGCATTGTTGCAGATCGCTCGGGTTAGCGACATTTGAACTAGCAGTGGTTGAGGGTACTCCCTTGCTTCGTTCCCACGAGGGTTCACGCGGCATCACAACCTTCGTATAGGTTTGTGATCCTCTTGATGGGATGTTTAAACAGTTAGAGTTGTGGTATCCCTCCGATGGGCCCGGAGAAGGATCCTCTAACATATTTTCCCTAGATCGGGTTCTTGGTATCGTTGTGACCACTTATTCACGGGCGACGATCCCGTATCTAGCAGGTTAACCCCGTAGGGTTTGTGGCATCATCGGGAATATGATCCCCTACGTAGTGGGTCGTGCTCAGTAGGGTTGTGGCATCGTCGGGTATATGATCCCCTGCTCAGCATCAGGTTTATAGTAGGGTTGCGGTATCATTGGTTATGTGATCCCCTACTCAGCATGTGGTTTCTGTAGGGTTGTAGCATCATCATTTCGATCCCCTACATCACAAGTTATACCATATAGGGTTCCGGTATCGTCATGACCACCTTTATATGGGCGACGATCCTCTATCTGAGTGGCGTGCTTCTGTCGAGCGCCCGATCGGGTTGTGGTATCTTCCAGCGGATCCTGGGAGTGATCCCCTATCTATGAGATCTAAGAATGCCAGATTGGGTTGTGGTATCCCCCAGCGGATCCTGGGAGTGATCCCCTATCTGTGAGATCTTTGTCTACCAGAGTGGGTTCTGGTATCCCCTAGCGGACCCTAAGAATGATCCCCTATCTGAGGAGTTTGGTGGTTATGTTGTTTCAGCAAGGTTTCCTCAGTGATGCTATTCGATGAGCGTGATCTATCAGGTGAGCGTCTGAGAGGTTTGTGAGAAACCTGATGGAGTGTATCTCTCGGATGAGTGTCATCTGGGATGACAGTGATCGTGTGGTGTACTCTCCTGGTTGTGGACAGTTGTTGGTGATGAGGTCGGCACCTCTTGTGGCATGGTGTGTGAGCTGGGTATATCTGGATTGTTCAAAGTGTATGTATGGGCATACACCTGAGCTGAGCTGACTAGTTTTGTTTAGCCGAGGATGGTCACGAAATGGAGTTTCTCTCTCGTCTGGGTTTCCTCTAGCTGGGATGAGCAGGCTGTTGCCTTTCAGTTGCTCTCTTTGGTTTTGGGTTTTTGGGGTGCCTACTGTGTATGTTTATACTCACCCCTACACGGGCTTTGCCCGCACATGTTTGTGTCTTGTGCAGACCACAGGCCTTTCGACGGAGTCCCAGGAGGACCCAGAGCAGGAGGAGCTGAGTGAGTGAGACTTACCGGGGTGTTTACTAGTGCGGTGATGAGGGAGATTTCTGGCGGGTGTTTGTGGCAACGTTCCCCTTCTTCAGAGCAGGTTGGACACGCTTTTGTAGTTTCTTTTGGTGGGCCCTGTTTTTCCCTTTTGTACTTTTTCTATTGCTCTCTGGTTGGGATAGTTGTATGCATGCATTTTACTTTTCCATTTTACTTATCTCTACACTATTTCATGGAGATGTTTGTGGGTGCGTGTGTATAGGTACCTTAGTCTAATGCCTCCCATGTGTGTGATAGCCCACTCGGCGCTAGACGCCATCCCCTGGCCTATTGGAGGTGGGCTTGGGGAGTCACGGCTCGAGCCCCGTTGGGTCGGGTCATGACAGGGTGGTATCAGAGGAGGTTCCACCTTTGGGATCTCAGAGCTTAGCTGGTCTAGCTGTGAGTTTGGTTTAGGTTGCATAGCGGCAGTGTTATGATGTTTCGAGCTCGGATTTCAGGCCAAAGACTCTAGTGTTGGTGCGGAGGCCGACGTATCCATACACCAGGACACTGATAACCTTCCTTTCAACTCGGGACATTCGTACACTGGTCGCAGGGACATAACGGTACATGTATCATATAGGACTTGGTTTTTGGGGTTTTCCTTATCCTTCTTGAGTCAACTCTCCAGATATACTCATTGAATGTGGTGAGTCTTGAATGTATTTCAGGATGCCTCCACGATGACATCCAGCGAGGGTTCCAAAACGGGGTTGTGGTGACAATCCGCCCCATGCAGAGGCTGTGGACCAGGGCCCAGGTTCTGAGGTTGGACCTCCAGGTGGTCCGCCAGTTGATCCACCACCTGTCGAGCAACTGATTGTGCCGGCAGTGAAGGATGAGGTTGCTCGCAGGCTGAGTGCGCTTCACGAGTTCCATAGGCAGCGACCTCTGAAGTTTCGGGGTGATCCAGATCCCCAGGCAGCTGATGACTGGCTTGAGGCAGTCACCCAAGTTTTCCGCCTAGTGAGGTGAAAGAGCGCTGCCGTGGGCGCCCTCAAATGATTAGTGTGATTTGGGGTACTTAAGTGCAGCAGAGTGGCTGACCAAGGTCGTCTCTCAAAGGAGGAAGTGAATTTAACAACTTATTAGAGGTATTCTAAAAAATAAAATAAAATAGAATAGAATAAAAAACAACTTTAAAGGATTGGGGTTTGTTGTAGTTTAAGAATCTAGAAGAAGTTTGCTGGAAGAAGATTGTATAAATTTTTTTTTGTTTTTAGTTTTGAAATGAATTTCAATTTAAATGACACAACAAGAAAATGTTTTTTTAGAAATATATTTAAAAAGCATAATCGATCTAACTCTACCTCTTCACTTTATTATTAATCATTATCATTTAAATTAACATTCACTTAATTATGATCCCTTAATTTGTTAAATCCCGAACCCTACGAGAATTAACTTTACCACAAAGATGATGTGAATTTAAACCTAGGCTAACTTTGGAACGTGCAATCGCAGCACCCTGCTTTGATTGATGTTCTAAGATTAGCTTATGATCAGTGGTAAATTAAGGCACATATCCATTCTGGAAATGATGATGAATTGTGTTTAGGGATTATATTTGAACTCTACAAATTTATCCCGTGTGGTCTTGTATTACCGATTAAGATCGCGCTCTCACAATTTACACAAAATCCCGACCTCGCGTGTTTTTGTGTTAATTGTTCAATTGCTTGCTTAGTTTCTTACAATTTAAAAACACAATTCATGGATCATATTAAGTGAATTAAAGAAGCTCATTGATTCAAAATAATTAAATGAAGAGGGTAGAAGATAGATCGATTACTAAAAGACTACTCTTCCATGGGTGGCGTAATCATCGTAGAAGCGTTTTGCATGTGCAAAGGTTTAAAATGGGTATAACCCAATAACGCTTCTACTCAAGAATTCCAGCCCAATTAGGAAGATTAAGAGAAGAATAAATTTAAACAAAACAGAAGAAAAGAGAAGAAATATAAGAAGATCAATGAAGTTTATTACACAAATGAAAACATTACAAAATGAAGAAGAGAAGGAGGCTTCGATGAGGGGATCCTTGCTTCAAGAGCTACCCCTCTTAAAATGGTTGGAGAATTTGGGTGAAACAAATTCTCCTCTGCCTCCAATCTCCCAATGCACGTCCCAACCCCTCCAAATGATAAAAACTCCAATTTATAGAGGGGAGGGGAGGAGAGGTTACAAGTGGTTTCAAGTGTGAATGTGGAAATTCGGCCAAATATTTTATGCCAACTTTCACCGCCCATTTGACCACCAAAACGCGTGAATTGTCCGGCCTTCCAGAAGGATGATTTGTGCCACATCATGTCCCCGAGCTTTCATCAAAATTTGGGCTCAATCCAAGCCCTTATGTAGAATATATGGCCCAAATACAGAACCTTCTCCATTCTGGAGAGCCCAGCCCAACTTTGACTTCATGGCCCAATTTCAACAAACAAATGAACTCTTTAGCTTTAGTGTCCTGAATAAAAGTTGTAGATAATTAAGTTAGGAACACTGTTACAAAATTTCAAATTCAAATAATAAATATAAAAATATTTATCTTCGAAATACTACAGTGCACTATTAAGGGTAAAACTGGAATTTTCACCAAATTTTCAAATGAATGATCAAATCCCAAATATTTTATAAATAAACATGTTTAACACAATGTGAGGAAATTATATCATTTATTATCAATAAAATATTCAATAAAATAGTGTTTTATCAACTCCCCCACACTTACCCTTTTGCACACCTGGGCAAAACCTCATATCAAGTAAACATCAATATCAAATCAAAACCAATTTTAAAACACATATCTTTAAGATCAATCAATTTCACACCAAGAATAAAAAAGATATCATGCCTCATAAAAAACCTTATTTCAAGTTTTCAATATATTTCCACTTCATTTATCCGCCCATGCACAAAGCACTTACCTCGCTTGAATTTTCTCTCATCACTCAAATATCAATTTTTTTTTGCAATGTCTTTCTCATCCAAACTCATACAAGGGTCACCATAGGCTTGATAGATTCCTAAATCGCTACCCGATGTGAGTCAAGGACATATGTTTATCATGAGGACTTTTCATGGTTGTTCTGTGGCTTTCGGTTGGTAGGATTAAGATGTGAAAAACTCTAAGGCTGAATGAGGAGGGCTTGACTCTTTTAAAGCAAAATTGCATTAATCTAATTTTCACTTAAATATGGTCTTCTCTTAAATCCCTATAGTATCAATTCAGCTCCATCATCATGAAAAGTCATGAAAGGTTTACACCATTCATCATTTCAGCATAAAAAATGTCAATCTTCTCAAACATGATTTTCTTGAAAGCTCCAGATGGGCACAGCTTTCCACCTCAATTAGAAGCTCCAGAAAAGGCACAGCTTCACTTGTCATGAAAGCTCCAGAAAAGGCACAGCTTTCAATATAATGACTTTCTTTAGCAGCAAACACATCTCTTCAGAATTTAATTTTCCACCCAAAGTATCACATAATGTGGTGGCACAACACAAGACAGCTTCCCCCACACTTAAGCTCAACTAGATTATGCAATTTCACTTCAAGAGTTGGTTGGATAGGGAAAATTGGCTTGTAATGTGGCTTAACCTAATAGGCTGTGCATGGCTTATAAGGTCTACAAGGATTAAATATTCAATTTAGGCCATTATAAAAAAAGATTCTTTGAAAAGGGGGCTTTAATACCAAACAAATGCCTCAATCATTTAAACACAAGTACCTCAAACCCTCAAGTTTTGACAGGAATAGATCAAATTCTGGTTAAATCAAGTATGGTTTGGTTCTCTCAAGAAGTGAGGTGAATGTAAAGAATATGAAAATAATGGTTTAGAAGCCTCACAGGAAAGTGATTTCAAATTTAAAGACAGTGAGATGTGGCATGGGATTCAAAATTCGGTGTACTTTCCATGAAATTACTAAATATTTGAACTTGAAACAAAGTCATTTCAGCATTCATTTAAGCTTAGTTTCAAGGGGTAAATTGTTTCACTTATTGATATGGATTTAAAAATGGTGATGAGAATCATTTCAGCTCAAAATTTTCAAAAACACAAAGAAAATTGTAAAATAAACACACAAATTTTGAAACACAAATTTTTTTTTTGGTTGTTTTTTAACAGGAAAACAATTGAAATTACTAAACTAAAAGGTTCCCTCCCCCACACTTAAAATATTGCATTGTCCTCAATGTGAACCCATGAGATGATATATGCACATGAAATGCGGAATTTTTAAATAGGACAAATAATATAAAAGTGACAGGGTTAGGAACAGCCTGATGTGATCAAGTGATGATGGGGTCATGCAGTGTGATAAAATCCACTGCATCATAAGGAAAAACATTAGACATAATATAAGGACCTAACCATCTGGAACGCAACTTACCAGGCATCAACTTCAGTCGTGAACTATAGAGAAGGACTTTCTCTCCAACATGAAACTCCCTTTTTTGGATCATTTTGTCATGAGCTGCTTTTGATCTTTCCTTGTAGAGCCTTGAGTTCTCATATGATGACAGGCAAATCTCCTCAAGCTCTTGAATTTGCAACTTCCTTTGAATTCCAGCTTGGTCCAAATCCATGTTGCATTTCTTTATATCCCAATATGCCCGATGCTCGACTTCCACGGGGAGATGACACGCTTTCCCAAAAACAATCCGAAATGGGGACATACCAATGGGGGTCTTGTATGCTGTCCTATAAGCCCACAATTTATCATCCAAGCGCTTGCTCCAATCCTTCCTATTTGGCTGCACGGTTTTCTCCAAGATTTGTTTCAACTCACGATTTGAAACCTCAGCCTGGCCATTTGTTTGGGGTTGGTATGGTGTTGATGTTTTGTGTGTCACCCCATACTTTCGAAGGAGGGAAGCAAAATTACTATTGCAAAAGTGTGTCCCTTGTTCACTGATGATGGCCTTTGGTACTCCAAACCTGCAAAAAATATGTGCTTTGACAAAGTCCACAACAACATGAGAATCGTCAGTCCTGGTGGCCTTGGCCTCCACCCATTTACTCACATAATCAACAGCAACCAAAATATACAAAAATCCAAATGAACTAGGAAAAGGACCCATAAAGTCGATGCCCCATACATCAAAAATCTCACAAAATAGTATGGGTTGTTGGGGCATCTCATGTCTCCTAGAAATGTTCCCAGTGTGTTGGCAACGAGAGCATGGCTTACAAAACAAATGGGCATCATGGAACAAGCTAGGCCAATATAATCCAGAGTCTAAAACCTTCCTAGCTGTCCGTTGGGGTCCAAAGTGTCCACCACAAGCAAGTGTATGACAGAAATGCAAAACAGACTCAAACTCATGATCGGGAACACACCTCCTAATGACTTGGTCACTACACATGCGCCAGAGGTACGGATCATCCCACACGTAATACCTAGACTCACTTTTTAATTTTTGGACTTGATGCTTCTTCAAATTTACTGGGATTTCAGAGCCAACAATGTAATTAACTAAATCAGCATACCAAGGATGCTTACCTGAGATGGTATAGAGATGCTCATCGGGGAAAGTGTCCCGAAGTGGTACCTGATCCAAGGTGTCATCCTCTAGTGTGTGAGTAAGCCTACTCATGTGGTCCGCCACCAAGTTTTCTGACCCCTTTTTGTCCTTTATCTCGATGTCAAACTCTTGAAGAAGGAGAATCCAACGGATAAGTCGCGGCTTTGCATCTGGCTTCTTCAGGAGGTACCTCAAAGCTGCATGGTCAGAAAAAACAACTACTTTAGAGCCCAATAAATATGAACGGAATTTATCTAAAGCAAATATGACAGCAAGAAACTCCTTTTCTGTGGTAGTGTAGTTTGATTGGGCTGAATCTAGTGTCCTCGATGCATAGGCGATCACATGTGAACGCCCCTCCACCCTCTGAGATAAGACAGCTCCAACCGCGAAGTTGGAGGCGTCACACATAAGCTCAAATGGAAGGTCCCACCGTGGGGGCTGTATGATAGGTGGAGTGGTCAGACACTTCTTTATCTCATCAAAGGAAGTCCTACAAGAATCATCAAACACAAATTCAGAATCTTTTTGAAGTAATCGTGACATAGGAAGAGCGATCTTACTAAAATCTTTGATGAAGCGCCGATAAAATCTTGCATGCCCTAGGAAAGATCTAACATCACGAACACATGAAGGATAGGGTAAGGATGAAATAATTTCTACCTTAGATCTATCAACCTCTATCCCATGTTTTGACACCACATGCCCTAAGACAATGCCATGCTCTACCATAAAATGACACTTTTCAAAGTTCAGGACCAGATTCTTCTCAATACAACGATTCAACACATTTACCAAACTACTTAGACATTCATCAAATGAAGACCCATAAACTGTAAAATCATCCATAAATACCTCCATGCAGGTCTCAATAAAATCAGAAAAAATACTCACCATACATCTCTGGAAGGTACCTGGGGCGTTGAAAAGTCCAAATGGCATCCTCCGGTAGGCAAATGTGCCAAAGGGACAGGTGAATGTAGTCTTCTCCTGATCCTCTAGAGTTATAGGAACCTGAAAATATCCAGAAAATCCATCCAAGAAACAATAGTGTGTTTTCCCAGCTAGTCTCTCGAGCATTTGATCAATAAATGGGAGGGGGAAATGGTCCTTGCGAGTGGTCTGATTTAGTTTCCTATAATCAATACACACACGCCAACTGTTTTGCACCCTCATTGGAACTAAATCATCTTTATCATTTTTAACAACAGTAAAACCAGTTTTCTTAGGCACAACCTGAATTGGACTTACCCACTGTGAATCAGAAATGGGAAAGATTATACCTGCCTCGAGCAATTTCTCAACTTCCTTTTTAACAACTTCCAGGAGGGTGGGATTGAGTCTCCTTTGTGGTTGTCTCACCGGTTTAGCCCCATCCTCCAAGAGAATCCTATGCATGCAAATGGAGGGGCTAATACCTGATATGTTAGCCAAGGTCCAACCAATTGCCTTAATGTTATCTCTCAAAAGATTCAAAAGTTTTTCTTCATGTTCAAAAGAGAGATTGTTAGCAATTATGACAGGTAATCTATCACCACTGAGCAAGTATGCATATTTGAGATTTGGGGGCAATGGCTTGAGTTCCAATGTAGGTGGGTGATGTATGGATGGAGAAATTGATGCAACAGACATATCTGCACAATGAACATCAATATCAGAATAAAAATCATCACAATCAGAGAATAAAGCACCAAATCCATCAGCATACTCAATAGCCATGTCATAATCAGAGTTCACATGATCAAAATCAGAATATGATTCCATTTCAAAATCAAATCTTAGAGAGTCTTGTTCCTTAAAAATGGGTGTAGAAGTATTCTTAGACATCAAACTAGAACCAATACTCATAATCTCCCTAAGCATAGGACAATCAAATTCTATGGAGTTTTTATTTGGTGGTTCAAAATGGGAGATAACAAAAGCAGAATGGTCCTCTGAGGGGTACTTCATGGAATCCATAACATTAAATATCATAACTTCATCTCCAAACTCCATGGAAAGTGTACCCTCATTTACATTTATGATAGTTTTTGCAGTTTTGAGGAAGGGTCTACCTAAGATAATGGGGGCATGAGAACTTACCTGATCATCCTCCATGTTAAGAACATAGAAATCCGCTGGAAAGATCATGTCTCTTACTCGGACAAGTACATCCTCAAGGACTCCCGTTGGATATGTCGTAGCTCTATTCGCCAATTGCACCACTACTCTTGTTGGCTTCAACTCACCAACCTGCAAGGAAGAGAATACAGAGTGAGGCATCACATTTATTGAAGCTCCTAAATCACAAAGAGAATCAGAGAAGTGAAACTCCCCTATGGTACATGGGATGGTGAATGTCCCAGGATCCTTGCACTTTGTTGGCATTGCTAGAGTTGGTGTAATGAGTGCCGAGACATTCCTTCCAAGGTTGATTCTCTCATTCCCCTTGAGCCCTCTTCGATTGGTACAAAGTTCTTTTAAGAATTTCGCATACCTTGGAATTTGCTTAATGGATTCAAGTAGAGGAATGTTGATCTCCACACGCTTGAATGTGTCCAAAACCTCCTTTTGCATTGCTTCTTCAGTCATCTTCTTGGTTTGAACAACCCTGTTTGGAAAAGGAAGGGGTTTAGAAGGAACATCATCAATCTTTTTCTTACCTTTATCGTTCTCCTTGGATTGCTCATCAGTTGGTATGGAATGCGGCTTCTCTGAAGTTGAGGTGAATCCTGGTGGAATGGTAGGTGCAGATGTATCGTTCATTTGCTTCCCACTTCTCAATGTGATGGCACTAACATTCCCCTTTGGATTTGGAGTGGGTTGGGAAGGTAGATTTCCAGAATTTTTACTCACAAGTTCATGGAGGGCGGTGGCAATCTGACTCATTTGAGTCTTCAACTCTCTCAGCTACGAACTTTGACTCTTCAGCTCATTCTGTTGATTAAGAACAATTTGTTTCAAAAGATAATCAGTGTTAGAGTCTACCTTGTGTTGGATATTCCCTTGTTGCTGACTTGTTGCTGACTCGTTGATGTTTGAGCTTCGAATCTCCTTTGGGGTTGTTGGAAACCCTGTTGGTAAGGTGGAGGCTGCTGGAAGTTTGGTTGAAAAGGGGGCCTTTGTTGTTGTCCAGAGCCATACCCCATGTCCGCTAGATCTTTCCACCCTTGGTTGTATGTTGGATAAAACTTCTTTTGGGGATATGGTTGTTGTTGTTGCTGCTGAAATGGTCTCCCAGGGAACACTGCTGCACAATCTTCTGTTTCTTGGAGTTGTGGGCAACAGTCAGTTGGGTGGCTTGTCTCAGTGCAAATACCACAAGGCCTTGAAGGAGGGGGTTGGGATGTCTTTTGAGCCAATGCAATCTGCCTCACCATATTTGTCAATTCTTCTAACTTAGTATCAATCAAATGACTTTCAAGAGAAGAAGGACTTACCTGATGTACTCCCCTGACATGTGGTGTACCTCTATCACCAAATTGTTGGGAGTTTTGGGCCATCTTGTCGATCAACGCACGTGCAGCTACAGGTGTCTTGTCCACCAATGCTCCTCCAGCCGCAGCATCTACCATGCTTCTCTCCATAGGTGTGAGTCCTTCATAGAAGTACTGAATGAGTAGTTTCTCACTGATTTGGTGATGTGGGCAGCTTGCACACAGCTTCTTGAATCTCTCCCAATACTCATACATTGACTCCCCTTGGGCTTGTTTGATCCCCGATATCTCCTTTCGAATGGATGTGGTCCTTGATGCTGGAAAAAATCTCTGCAAGAAAAGACGTTTCAAATCGTTCCAACAAGTTACATCTTCGGGTTGTAAATAATACATCCAATCTTTCGCAGCTCCATCAAGTGAGAATGGGAATGCTCTTAGTTTGATTTGATCTTCAGAGACATTTCTAGGTTTTAGGGTTGAGCAAACCACATTAAATTCTTTCAAATGTTTATTGGGATCCTCACCAGAGAGGCCATGAAACTTTGGAAGTAAGTGAATTAACCCAGATTTCAGTTCGAAGTCCGATTCGAGATTTGGGTATGCAATACAATTTGGTTGATAATTAATATCAGGTGCAGCCAATTCTCGAATGGTTCTATTAAGTTCATTTCCATTGTTTCCAGCCATTGGTTCTTGTTTTATGGTTGAATTTGAATTTCTTCCAATTTCAATGTTCTGATATTGGAGTAATTCTCCAACTGGTTGAATGTTGAAACTTCCCGTAGACTGAGAATTTCTGATTCGTGCCCTAAGGCTGCGTTCAATCTCAGGGTCAAGATCTAAGAGATCTTCAGGATTAGTTCGTGTCATCAATCAATGAAAGATGAAACGAAGGAATGTGGACCATAGTAAAATAAAAATTAGAAGTTTGAGTTGATGGTCCAAAAAGAAGTAGAAAGAGATAAAAGAAGAAGAAGAAAAAAAAATCAGATTGGGTAAAGACGGAAGAAAGAAGAGAGGAAGAGAATTAAAATGTAAAATAAAATAAATACCTCTAATTGGTTGAAATAATTACTTTCTTCCCCGGCAACGGCGCCAATTTGAAAGAGCGCTGTCGTGGGCGCCCTCAAATGATTAGTGTGATTTGGGGTACTTAAGTGCAGCAGAGTGGCTGACCAAGGTCGTCTCTCAAAGGAGGAAGTGAATTTAACAACTTATTAGAGGTATTCTAAAAAATAAAATAAAATAGAATAGAATAAAAACACTACTTTAAAGGATTGGGGTTTGTTGTAGTTTAAGAATCTAGAAGAAGTTTGCTGGAAGAAGATTGTATAAATTTTTTTTTGTTTTTAGTTTTGAAATGAATTTCAATTTAAATGACACAACAAGAAGATGTTTTTTTTAGAAATCTATTTAAAAAGCGTAATCGATCTAACTCTACCTCTTCACTTTATTATTAATCATTATCATTTAAATTAACATTCAATTAATTATGATCCCTTAATTTGTTAAATCCCGAACCCTACGAGAATTAACTTTACCACAAAGATGATGTGAATTTAAACCTAGGCTAACTTTGGAACGTGCAATCGCAGCACCCTGCTTTGATTGATGTTCTAAGATTAGCTTATGATCAGTGGTAAATTAAGGCACATATCCATTCTGGAAATGAGGATGAATTGTTTTTAGGGATTATATTTGAACTCTACAAATTTATCCCGTGTGGTCTTGTATTACCGATTAAGATCGCGCTCTCACAATTTACACAAAATCCCGACCTCGCGTGTTTTTGTGTTAATTGTTCAATTGCTTGCTTAGTTTCTTAAAATTTAAAAACACAATTCATGGATCATATTAAGTGAATTACAGTAGCTCATTGATTCAAAATAATTAAATGAAGAGGGTAGAAGATAGATCGATTACTAAAAGACTACTCTTCCATGGGTGGCGTAATCATCGTAGAAGCGTTTTGCATGTGCAAAGGTTTAAAATGGGTATAACCCAATAACGCTTCTACTTAAGAATTCCAGCCCAATTAGGAAGATTAAGAGAAGAATAAATTTAAACAAAACAGAAGAAAAGAGAAGAAATATAAGAAGAGCAATGAAGTTTATTACACAAATGAAAACATTACAAAATGAAGAAGAGAAGCAGGCTTCGATGAGGGGATCCTTGCTTCAAGAGCTACCCCTCTTACAATGGTTGGAGAATTTGGGTGAAACAAATTCTCCTCTGCCTCAAATCTCCCAATGCACGTCCCAACCCCTCCAAATGAGAAAAACTCCAATTTATAGAGGAGAGGGGAGGAGAGGTTACAAGTGGTTTCAAGTGTGAATGTGGAAATTCGGCCAAATATTTTATTCCAACTTGTACCGCCCATTTGACCACCAAAACGCGTGAATTGGCCAGCCTTCCAGAAGGATGGTTTGTGCCACATCATGTCCCCGAGATTTCATCAAAATTTGGGCTCAATCCAAGCCCGTATGTAGAATATATGGCCTAAATACAGAACCTTCTCCATTCTGGCGAGCCCAGCCCAACTTTTACTTCATGGCCCAATTTCAACAAACAAATGAACTCTTTAGCTTTAGTGTCCTGAATAAAAGTTGTACATAATTAAGTTAGGAACACTGTTACAAAATTTCAAATTCAAATAATAATTATAAAATTATTTATCTTTGAAATACTACAGTGCACTATTAAGGGTAAAACTGGAATTTTCACCAAATTTTCAAATGAATGATCAAATCCCAAATATTTTATAAATAAACATGTTTAACACAATGTGAGGAAATTATATCATTTATTATCAATAAAATATTCAATAAAATAGTGTTTTATCATGAGGACACCTCCAGATCATATGGTAGTCCTTGCGGTGAGCCTTCTACATGGTTTGGTCGGGCGATGGTGGAGCCCGGTGATGCAGTCCCATGATGAGGAGACGCTCACGTGGGCAGAGTTTGAGCAACTCTTCAGGGAGGAGTTCTATCCAGTGACGCTGAGGTCAGTACGGATCCAGGAGATTCTACAGCTTCGACAGGAGGGACTGACCGTGTCGGAGTACTCAGTGAGGTTTACAGACCTGTCGTGCTACTCCCTGGATATGGTTTGAGACCCATTCTTTAGGGCTCAGACCTTTGATCAGGGCTAACGTAGGGACATCCGAGCAGGTGTTGTTTCCTTATGCCTGCCCACCTATGCTGGAGTGTTGGATCGAGCATTGGTGGTGGAGAGCTTTCTGGCTGAGCAGATTCCCCCTGTTAGTGTTGTGGACGTGTGAGCTGAGACATCGACATCTGGTAGCCGAAGATAGACTCAGGGGTCTGGACGTGGCCGACGTTTCAGTAGGCGACCCTAGGATGGAGGATCTGAGGCTCAGGGCTCGTAGGCCAGTTTTGGTCAGCCGCAGAAGAGGCGATGTTATGCTTGCGACGGTTGGGGACATCGTGCTAGATATTGTCCGACCCGTCGTGCTGCTGAGAGGGAGCTGGTCGATGGACCACCTTGGTAGAGGCAGCGTCTCGAGCAAGGAGGTCCGCAGGGAGGCAGACGTGGCAACAGAGCTGGTGCAGGAGGAGGCGGTGGTAGGCGGTATCAGTTGCCACCACCCCCACCCCTGGTGGTCCATGCCAAGCTCAGGGAGCTGGTGGCTGAGGGTGAGGACAGCTGCATGCCCTGGAGTCTGTTGACCTAGAGGCTCCGCGGATGGATAGAGGTGCGCCTTGTGTCTTTTCTACTTTCTGTACTAGTGTGATAGACACTATTTAGCGGTACGCTTTCCTTTTCGTTGCTTGATCGATTTTTGTTCAGGGCTCTGGTAAGACCTTGTGTGTGTGTTGTTCGGTGTGATTCGAATGCGTGAGGAAGAGGGATCCTTCCCCCACCGAGACGTGTTTTTTTTATGCGATTAAAACTGTGAGGGCGAGTCAATGCCGCCCAAAGCGGATAGTGTTGAGGTGTGGTGGATGAGTCCCTCTGGCTTATGTGTTTGGGGATGGGTGTTGGTTGGCAAACTCGCTGATATGGGAGACTCAGTTGGGATTCCAGCCGCTTTCCTTGTTCTAAGGACTTTTCGGGGATGAAAAGTTCAAAGGGGGGGAGGATGTAGAGAATCGGTTTTTGGCCCTGTCAGACTTTGGATTATTTCTACGAATAATTCCAGAGCTAGGAGCGAAGACGGCTTGCGATTTCGAGGCCTGGTGTGCCTGAAATTAATTTTATAAAAATATTAAGTATTTTTATACTATGCACGTGGAGGGCATGTGATATCTCCTAAAAGGTATCTTAGAATGAGAATCTGAGGGCACGGTTGCATCCGAAACGTGCTGTTTACCCTAGGTGAGGTGTAAACTTTGCAGGCGCGGTCCTACGGTGAGAAACGTCATCAGGGGCGTTTTTGAAAATAAGTGGAAAAGTTATTTTATGAGCGTCGGCTTGAATAACTTTTGAACGGAGTCTCAGATAGCAAATATGAGTCCGTCGTTGTGTTCATAATGGCGCGTTTACCCTATGGGTGACCTTAACTTTGTCTGCATCGGGCGTCGGGTGGAGGTGAGTCGGGAGCCAGAGATATTTTAACAAAAATAAATATCTGCTTCCCCCCCCCCATTTGAACGTGTGGCACAGCAGAGGAGGAACTCCTCCTCCTTCCTCTTTCTCCTCCCCTTCCGATGGCGAATCGGCGACCAAATCGCGCAATCAAGGTGTCGTTGGATTCAGATCTTGACAGCGGGCGTTCTTGGATAGTGCAGCGGAAGCTTCAGAGCTTGGATCATCGGCGTTTCACCCGCGAGGTAGGCGGTTTGAGTTTTAAAATCCCGGATCATGTTTTTGTGTTTTTTTCTTCAAAATTTCATAAGGTTTGTGTAGTTCGGGCCCTGAGGTTTCCGAAACATTTTTTGGATCTGAATTTGGAGCACCGGGGTGCTCCCGGTGGCTCCCGGAAGTTTTCCGGCGAAATCCCGGTTTTCCGGTGGCAGCCATAGCGGAATCTGGTGGCGGCGCGGCGACAGCGCGGTGTTTTCCAGCAGCGGCGGCGAAATTTGGTGGCGGTGGCGGAATCCGGCAGCGGCGCAGTAATCCGGCCAGATTTTTCCAGGGGTTCTTTAAACCCCCGCAACTCGCAAACCGTTACTCCGATTTGCAATCCGTTTGCGGCGACGCCTTCCTTGTGTCGGGACGGACCTTTTGAACTCATTTTAAGAATTTTGTGAGTCAGGTTTTTGGCCCGGGGGCTTGAAACGTCAAATAAAATAATAATCTTTTATTATTATTCGACTTCAGGCCGTCGTAACTTCTACCTGGAGCGTCTGAACGACGTGTCGTCAGTGGCGTTGAGACCCTGATGGTAAGGTGGACTTTTTGAGATGGTTTCTGGGTGTTGGGACTAAAAACGGGGTGTGGTCCCCATGAGCCCGGGTTTTTGGCGTTTTCGGAGAAACGCAACTTTTGCACCAGGAGTCTGATTTTGACGGATGAATAGTCGATCATGTGTGCCTTTTCGAGAGGATAGCAACGGTGCGATCCATTCGTTGAGTTTCGTAATCGAGGTGTGGGCCCCACTCGAGTTGGCTTCGGTGAATAGTACCTTTTTCACCGGGTGTCTGTTTCGGACGAACGAGTTGTCGATTCCGCTTGTTTTTCCGAGGGGATCGTCGTGGTATGATCTTCTCGATGGGTTTTGGAATTGTTGTGTGGGCCCCGCACGAGCTAGCTACGGTGAATAGTGTCTTTTTCACCCGTGCTCTGTTTCTGGCGAGTAAACCGCCTATCCTGCGTTTTCCGCGTAGATCGTGATGGTGGCCTTGGTATCGGCCTTGGCGGTGCGCAGTGTGGCGTTGTTGCGGGTCTCTCGGGTTAGCAACGTTTGAACCAGCAGTGGTTGAGGATACTCCCTTGGTTCGTTCCCACGAGGGTTCGCGCGGCATCACAACCTTTGTATAGGTTTGTGATCCTCTCGATGGGATATTTAAACTGTTAGAGTTGTGGCATCCCTCCAGTGGGCCTAGAGTAGGATCCTCTAGCATCTTTTCCCTAGATCAGGTTCTTGGTATCGTTGTGGCCTCTTATTCATGGGCGGTGATCCCCTATCTAGCAGGTTAACCCTGTAGTGTTTGTATCATCATCGGGAATATGATACCCTTTGTAGTGGTCCATACTCAGTAGGGTTGTGGCATCGTCGGGTATACGATCCCCTGCTCAGCATCAGGTTTATAGTGGGGTTGCGGTATCGTTGGTTATGTGATCCCCTACTCAGCATGCGGTTTCTGTAGGGTTGCGGCATCGTCAGTTCGATCCCCTACATCGCAAGTTATACCAGATAGGGTTCTGGTATCATCATGACCACCTTTATATGGGCGAAAATCCTCTATTTGAGTGACGTGCTTCTGTCGAGCGCCAGATCTGGTTGTAGTATCCCCCAGCGGATCCCAGGAGTGATCCACTATCTATGAGATCTACGAATGCTAGATTGGGTTGTGGTATCCCCCAGCGGATCCTGAGAGTGATCTAATATCTGTGAGATCTTCATCTAAAGGAATGGGTTCTATTATCCCCTAGCAGACCCTAGGAGTTATCCCCTATCTGAGGATTTTGGTGGTTATGTTGTTTCAATGAGGTTTCCTCAGTGATGTTATCTAACGAGCGTGATCACTCGGGTGAGCGTCTGAGAGGTTTGTGAGAAACCCGATGGAGTGTATCTATCAGATGAGTGTCATCTGGGATGATGGTGATCGTGTGGTGTACTCTCCTAGTTGTGGAGAGTTGTTGGTGATGAGGTTGGCACCTCTTGTGCATTGGTGCGTGAGCTGGGTAAATCTGGATTGTTTAAGGTGTATGTATGGGCATACACCTGAGATGAGCTGACTAGTTGTGTTTATCCAAGGATGGTTACGAGATGGAGTTTCTCTCTCATCTGGGTTTCCTCTGGCTAGGATGAGTGGGTTGTTTCCTTTCAGTTTCTCTCTTTGGTTTTGGGTTTTTGGGGTGCCTACTGAGTATGTTTATACTCACCCCTGCACGGGTTTCTCCCGCACATGTTTGTGTCTTGTGCAGACCACAGGCCTTTCGACGGAGTCCCTGGAGGACCCGGAGCAGGCAGAGCTGAGTGAGCGAGACTGACCGGTGTGTTTACGAGTGCGGTGATGAGGGAGCTTTCTGGTGGGTGTTTGTGGCAGTGTTCCCCTTCTTCAGAGTAGGTTGGATGCACTTTTGTAGTTTCTTTTGGTGGGCCCTATTTTTCCCTTGTGTACTTTTGTTGTTGCTCTCTGGTTGGGATAGTTGTATGCAGGCATTTTACTTTTCCGTTTTACTTGTCTCTACACTATTGCATGGAGATGTTTTTGGGTGCGTGTGTACAGATACCTTAGTCTAATTCCTCCCATGTGTGTGATAGCCTACTCAGCACTAGACGCCAGCCCCTGGCCTATTAGAGGAGGGCTTGGGGAGTCGCGGATCGAGCCCCGTTGGGTAGGGTCATGCCAGAATTAGAGTGGTCCATTGAAGAATAAAATGGATCCCCGGATGTCTCCTAACCTCATGTAAAATTTGGTCCCATTTGGAGTTGTGTATTCCGATATATTATTATATTGGTAGGATTTTTTTCTGGGCCGCAGAATCTAGCCCAAAATTTTATCTCCAAACTGGTCCTCCTTAATGACCACCATGGAGGCCGAATTAGAACTGGCTCCTGAAGAATTGTTTGTTACTATATATTTCTTATACCATCCCATGAAATTTGGGCTTTATTGGATTTGTAATGTAGGTCCCACATTCTCATGAGTGGGCTGGTGGCCAATCTGCCTTCTCTAGAATTGCTTCCTTTCATCATAAAATATCCCCATCTTCTTCCATGAATTCTCCATTGATCCATGAATGAAACATGTTCATATTTAAGTATAGATCAATTTCACAAAATATCAAATTAAAATATGGATAGTTACATTCCTTAAAATAAGATGAATCATTGGGTACTTTAAATGATGTTAAAAAATGTACCACATAATAGTGCATTTTAAGAAGGAATTACAATCATAATGTGAAATGATGTTCAAAGTGTAAAATGCACTAAAATGGTGCTTATGAATAATAAAGCACATGAATATTATATATATTAACAATGAATATTAGCCTCATTTAGTGTCTAATCATAAACATTATTCCAAATAGCCATATATTGTAATATAAGGTATTATATGGTTGAAATATCATAAACCATTAAATTTTTTATAGGATTAAGTGGTGTTTTAAAACTTATCTTTTGGTTTAACCCCTTTGTTAACCTATTTTAACCTTAACTGTGGTAACATTTTTTCGCTCTTAAGGGGTTATAATTTTACTTATAAGGTGAAAATTGGCTCATAAATGGCCAAGATATAAACTTTTACACCATGTATTTTCCACCTTTCCCTATTTCAAGATTTTTATGATTTTTAATTAATTTAATAAAATATTATATTCATAAAATATCATTAAAGTCAATTTTGGAACTATTTATTTAATTTGATTTTAAATACACCAATACAAAGATGGAATTAGAATATAATATTTTAAAATATATATAAAATTTCATATGTATCTAAAAAATTCATGTAATGTTATAAATCACTCAAATTATAATACTTTTAATATTTTTAAAATAATTTATTTTATTTTTTATATTAATTGAAGAAATACTGCATCGATGTTGCATAAGTATTTAAGGTAAGTATTTCACCACTAAAAATTAGAAATAAATTACGATGATAAATAAAATAATTTATATTATAAATTAATATTTATAACCAAACAAAACTTATTTTAATCCCTATGTAAAAAAATTAAAGATAATTAAACAAAGAGAATGACATTTTTTACTTTTCTGTACAAAAAATATTATAAATTTATAACTCATGGCCAAATGAAAAAAAATGCCATATATTAAAAGTTTGGATTAATATGGAAAAAATATACTCATCAAATAAAATTAATTCAAATTTTAGGGTTACTTTTTAGTCCTTATCACATTATTTTTACCCTTAATTAACTCATTTTACCTTTACCATGCTAACAAAATTTATTATGATTAATATTCATAATGAATAAAAATAATAGGGAACTATTTAAAAAATTTGGACCACATGATTCAAAATATGGAATAAAATTTTTAAAATTCAATTCACATAATCAGAATAATTTAATTTAAAATTAAATCCATAAAATGCGTTGAAAAACAATTTTTCATAAAAATTATCTTTAAGTATAAAAATGTTTTTATGCCAAATTCAACCTTAAAATTGGTTCCAATGAACTTAATTAGACTATTAATAATATAATAAAACTAATTTTACTTTGAAACCATTTAAAATAAAAATTTAACTTTATAATTTCTTGAAATAAAAATATAAATTTCTATAAAAAATATATTTTTCATTATTCACTAGAAAATCAATCTTTTCTGAAAAATAAAAAATATTTACTCCTATATTTTATTTATATGATGATTTGAAAAATTATATTTTTTAAAAATTCCAGAAATTAATTATAATATTCCCTCACAAAAAGTTATAAAACTCATTTTTAAAGAAAACTTATATTTGAAGAATAAGATGACTTTACTAAAAATTGAGTGTTTATTTACAAAGTATTAATCAATAAATTTGTATCGATTGGGACCTTTATATATGTTTCATAATGTGGTTATTCCTATTCATACCATCCAAATCAATGTCTAGGTTATAATAGTCATAATTAAATAATAATATTTTGTAGTTCTTTTAAGCTTAGTGTTGTGTGTCTTATATGCTATCGAACATAATGCTATTATTTTAAAAATATTGAGGTGTTAGATTATCCCCCATTTAATAAAATTGGACCTTAAAATTTGAACTCATTCTTAGTAATCAATTGTTTGACATTTAAAAATTCTTTTATGGAAACCCACATCATAAAATGGTTAATAAATCTTTCTATAAAAATTAAGTAAATAGAAATAAAAAGGTCATCTAGAATAACACAAAACTAGGTTTCCAAATAGAAACTTATTGGGAAGTGGAAATATAAATATGGAATAAATATTTAATCTATAAATAATTATGGAGAGAGACAGAGATCATTGATCACAAGAAAGTGAATAATCATGAGAAAGTTAAACACCACAAAACCATAGATCAATGAGGTTTTAAAAATACCATCAATTCATTAGAAATGATTATAATTGGGTAACATTTTTGTTTCAAGATATTTTTTATATATTTGAGGAATTCATTTACCATCTGGACTAATAACATAAGGAAATATTCTTACTTGAAAAGTAAAATTTCACCCTTTAATCAATTTCCACCACAATCTCATCTTTTCACAAAATTATGAGTATTCAAGATGAATTTTTCATGTTTGAGCCAATAAAATAAACATATAATGTATCACATAATCCAAAAAAGGATAAAAATATATTCCTCCTATATTTAAACATTAAAAAAAACCAAAATTGTTAGTATAAGGTAAAATAATATCCAAAATGTATAAACCTTCATGTGAACAGGTACTAAATTTTACTCAAAAATTTACACAATAACAACCAAGGTTCAATTTAGATCATTCCATAAATAAACATCCTTGTATCCTAAATTACCTCAATAATATCAAGATTAAGGAATATTTTAACTTCAAATTTCATCTCATAACTTTTAACTTATATTTCTAAAAAATTAATTCCATTCTTCAAAAATAATCTTTTATGTTATCAAATGTTAAACCTAATGTTTATATGTACCTAAACCAATGAAACATCTCCCAAAATGTCAATAATCATCATGATCAGTCACTATATAATATTATAATGTATTGAACTCTACCAAAATATCATGAATCAAATTTAGATTCTAACCTGAAACGTGATCCTTATCTTGACCATAAATATATCTGAAAATACCATCTTGTCAATGAATCGCTTTTCAACCATCAAGATTATCTATATCTCACTATCCAATAAACCATAATTAACTTAAAATCAAATCATTTACTAACAAGAAGGGTTATTTAAACCTCAATAGAGAATTCTTCCTAAAACCCAACAAACAATTTAAATCACTTCAAAATACCATCTCTTAAAACCTTAAAAGGGGTGTATATTCCTTTGAACTTATAATAAACTATAAACTTATAAACCCATGAAAGTATCCACAGCCCTTAAGTTAACATCACGTAAAAACATATATTTTTCCAAAAATTTACACAATCCTTATTCCTTAAATAAAATCACAGGCCATTAAATATATTTCATAAATCTAAAAATATAAAAAATTCTTCAAAGATGATCTAAATAAAATCACTAACCAATTTCAAGGCCATAAATATTATCCCATTTACATCATCAATTTCAATAATATATTTATCCCAAATAAACATTTTCACCTTACCGCTAAATTACTTTTCCTTTTATCCTTCAATATATGTTTTCAAATCCTTAAATAAAAACTACAGTGGAATAATCCTTACATTTTTTATGATACTTATAATAAAAATATCATTTATATAACACTTTTACAACATAAATCTTGAATCCAAATACATAACACTTAAATCCTTTTACTTCAATGATTAGAATAACAGAGTTCCTTCCTTTGTCTAGGAGTTAGCCTTTAAAATTGGGCATACACTTAGATAATGCACAAGTTACCCACATTTAAGACAAAAAACTATAAATGGATCCTTATGATGAAATTTATTTCCCTCCATCAAACTCTTCATTTTTCCTTAGAAATTATTTTATCTATTCCACTATTTTCTATATATAAAACATTTTCTTATTTCTTTGAGACATTATCCAATGTGTCTCTTTCCAAATTCCTAACATTAAGGAAATTGAGCCTTCTTTCCTCTATGGTCTTCATGAAACTCCTTCTTTCACTTATTAGGTGTGTTAAGAAACTCACCCAAGTAAAGGTTTTAAATCATATAACAAGATAGTGGATTAGTTATAATCATTATATTTTTCATTCCATCCCCCATTTCATTTGGTTTCTCATGAGGAAAATCATTCCATTGTCTTTCAGCATTAAAAAAAATCCTCCAGATTCCATCCATTGACTAAAACCAAAAAAATATAGTGTGATCAACAATATTCATAGTGAGGTATCATGAAAAATAATTTATAATATGTATAAATCATGACATTTTTTTTAATCTATGAATCCTTAGGATTAACCCAGTCTATACATGGTTATCATCTATATAAATCCTTCATAATGATTCATAATTAAAATGTCATTTAACCAAAAAATATCCCCCAGGATTGTCAAACTAGGTGCACGGTAAAATCACACTCACCATGAACTAGAATGATGGTTTAGATATACTCAATCTACTCTTTTCGGGGTTATTACCACTAGATGCATCTGTGTTAAAACCACATCCACTTATAGTATCCAGAAAGGGATGTTTTACAAGGAAAATTGAATTTACCTTGGATCAATGTATGAGATCACTGATAGGGTGAGGGGGTGAATAAATTATCACTTTTTCTTTTATAAGAAATATTATTAACTTCTTAAGGAAAATTTCGTAACCATTAAATACTTATTAGACTTACGATACACTCAAATATAAATCTCAACCTCTCATTTTATATGCAACAAATATAAAGAGATATTGGAACACAGTATTTACAAGATTTGGTAAAAATACATACTTCTTTAAATGTTATTAATTCCCCCCCAAAATAGATTCTTTTACTAACTTCTTCCTGGAATAAAAAGGTGCAAGAAACAACTAGTTATACCCCCCAATATTCTTCCTCCATCCAACCCTAGTTCTACCCCCAGCAATCAGCACTTCTACCATAGTTGGATACACCCCTCGACTGTCTTAACTATATCCATAAAAGTCACAGTTGGTTATACCCCCTAGCCAAAAATCTTGTTTGGTAATTGGTTATTCCCCCCAACTACAAGCTATTTCCTTCTTATTTTATAATCCACTATAGAAATATCTTATTTTCCTCCACAATAAATTTGGATCAAATTCACTTATATAAAATTTTTAAGATCTTCAAAAAAATTATTAAGATTTTAGTCACCTTAAAACTTCCTCCTGGTAATTGTTAGACCTTTATAGGATCAATATAAACTTTTAGAAACTTTTTTATGAAAAATTATTCAGTAAATATATATATATTCCACCTCCATCCAGTTTCACTCTGTCTGATGGATTTTCCTAATTTTTCCCTATCTGACACCTGTCACTACACATTAGTTTACCTTGATACATTCAAAGAAACTCTATCTGATGACCTCATTCAATGGATCTCTATTCTATAAAGAAAACCTAACTCGATGCACTTTCTACTTTGACTGAGTAGAAACTAAATCTATATTCTCAACTTATTCTTTGTCTAATATAATTTTCTCGGGTATCTTGACTTTAACCTGAAATTAAAATTTGGTTATAATCTCAGACTATCACAAAAAATTCAAAGTTTCATCTTTTTGTATGTGTGAATAGTGTTAAGTATAAGTGTATTATCACACCCCCTTTATATAGTTTTTCAAAGAGTGGAAAGGGTGGGAACTCAAAAACATTTTCCTCCACATATGAAACTCAAATTTCAGACCTCATTCTCATTTGTAATTTGATGGATTCTTCTAAACAATTCTATAATATTCATGAAAATTCTTTGAATTATCCAACATCCACAACCTTCTTCAAATTTAATTAAAATTTATATTAAGTAACTTCTTCATACTTTCTTAAACTCAACTAGATAAAAAACATTGATTGACCAACTTTAGCATCAACAAAGTTAAATACTTTATATAGTTTATGTAAATCTCTTTAAAAATTCTATGTCAGGTGTATGTTTGGCTATTTATATTCATTAGTAATTATTTTTCTATTGGTACACATTCAACATTATTCTTATAATGGACTCAAAAACATTCATCATCTGTTGCATCTTCATCTAATTTCCCTTTTATAGGAAACTTTCGTCTGATGTGCTCAGTGATATCTCTATCTGGTGATATCTTAAATCTCTATTTAGTAGATCTTTATGCTTTACTCTATCTGATGATATTTTGTACAAATATCCATTCAGTGAAACTCCTATATCATATCAAACTTCATACTCCCTTTTTTATATTCATATATTTCTTTATCTAAGGTCATAAAAAATCTACATCAGTTGGATATTTCTTGTGTCTATCTGATGGGACTTTGTCCAATAGCATTGGCATGCTAACCTCCGTTCGATATGATTTTTACAGCTTCTCCACTTTTCTGTTTTCAGAATCACCCCCTTTTGTATTTTTATAAAGATAAGGATTTCCTAAAACTAAAAAATTCACTAGAAATAAACTTCTCATTTTTGTACTTATTTTACAAAATCACTCAAATTCAGGAATTCTTTGTCCTGTTGGGCTTGTTTGATATGTTTGGTATGTCCAGTGAACTTGTGAGAAATTATTATAGAAACTTCCCTTTATAAAAACTTAGCAACTTTATTTGTCCATAATTTTTTTCTAGTAGATATTCATTTGGTGGATCAAACTTCCCCTTCGTACAAACATGTACAAATTTAGAAGCACATTATTCAAAGAAATTTTTTCTGATTTATTCAACCTTTCTTTTAAAAAATGTTCATCTGGTAATATTGTGCAAAAATTATTACAGAAACTCTATCCAAAAATCTCAAAATTTTCTTTTATACCCCATCTTGGACATTTCTCACTTTGTACAAACATTTCTTGGATCATGAAAAACTTCATAATGTTAGGAACTTTGATGAACTTCTTGGAATTATTTGATTTAATTAAGAAACTTTATTATATTTCTCTATAAGGAAAGTTCCTAATACTTCCTTAAGAAACTTACTTAATCCACTTCCTTAATAACTTTCTTTCCAAAAAAACTTCCCCATATTTCTTAAGTAACATTTAATCCAAACACATATTGATATATTGACAACAAATGCAACTAAAACACGCTAGAGCCTAACAATATCCCCCTCTAAGTTTGTCTTCAATACCCACACAAAACATAAAACACCTTCATCATCAATATGTGCACTCAAATATTTATTCCCATATAATTTTTTCATCTTCTTTCTCCCCATATTTTTCTACTCCCCATTATTTTTAATTAAATTAAAAGGGGATATATTGACTTATCATCCTTCATCTCGGAAAATTGAAAACTTTTATTAGGTGTAAAATAGAATCACATGAGTTTCATAACAAAGATATTTTAACTAAACAACTCTTAGTCTACGTGGGTGAACCCGGTGTAGAAAAAAAGAGTTTATAATCAAGGTAACCAATATTGTGCATAAAATGTGTTCATACAATACTTTCATCAAGATCATTAAAATAACTTTATATCTAGGGAAATCTGATAAAATTTATTAAGATAAATCACACATTCATCTTAACAAACATTTAAAAATAGTTCAAGTGTATAAACACATTTTACCGAAATCTTATATTTCTTAACATTATACCATATTTTTATGAAATGTACGATATTCATACCTCATATTATTAAATTTTGATCCCCCTCAAGGGTAGCACCCCATTCCCCATCATGGTGGTAACAATGTTTCATGATGGATATCTCAAACTTGTTGTAAAAATTCTACAACACTCAACCATCTTCTTTACTTCTACTCCTTCAATTCCATGTAATTTATTATAGATAAAAAATTATTTGGGAATAATGAGGAACCTAATTTTTCCCTTAGATGTAAATTTTTAACTAATAATCTTCTCTCAGTCTTGACTTCTTCTTCTTCCACTAATTAGATTTTTTATTGGATTTTTTTTTCTTCCTTCATTTCAGCCTTCTCATATTTGGTAACAGATTTATTCTCATCTGTAGAATCTTTATATGAATTTTTCAACTTTTCTTCATCTTTAGTAACATTTTTTATACCTTTATTCTGTAAAAAAATCATTATTTCTTCATGGGATGCAAAAATGGTCATACAACTTTTTTTAATATGCCCATATTTCTCACATCTCATGTACTTTTCTAAATTTTCAAAACATCATATATTGATTTTTTTATCAACTTGGTTCCCGTATTTAGAAATAGATTTCTTCCTCTTTCATTAATAATATTTTTTTTTTCTTCTTAAAACTTTCTAGTCACATTCATTTTCTTTGTTGAAGATTTAGCATTCTTCACTTTCTGAACTTTATTTTCTTCGCCAACTTTCATTATTAAAAAAGTTGTTCTTCCCTCCTCATTATAGCTCAACCTTTATTTTTACCTATTTCTTATTAGATATATATTGTACCATTATGAATATTATTTGTGCCCAAAAAAGCCACAACACTAGTAATAACCTCTGAATTTGATCTTTCATACTGATATTAGTACTTATCTGAATTTTTTTGTTGTTTTCTTTTTACAGATTGTGGGATACTTTTTCCAAGGGGATATGACCTTGAAGAATTACACTATTTCTTAGCAGAATATTATTTCTCACAAATATTATTTTTTTAACCCGTAGTGTTAGTAGAATCATATGTACATTGTGATTGTTTAAGAATAGAAACAACCTTCTTCTGTAAACCTTTCTTTTCTCCATCTTGAGAATTTTCACCTTTAATATCAATTGATTTTGTGACGTATTATCCAATATTTCATAAATCACTTTGTGTTGTAAGAATCATTGATTTTGTTTTTAACAACTCTTCTAATTTTTAAACTAAATTTTATTTAAGAACATTTATCACTTTTTCAAATTTAGCCAACTTCAACTTGTTCTACTTACTTTCTTCAACAAGTGTAGTTTCTACCTTGGTGAGATTATCATCACTAGCTGATTTTTCTTTATAATATTTCAACTTCCTTTCCAACTCACCAACTTTAATTTTCTAAGATCTAATAACATGGAGGTTTATCTCCTCCTTTTTTATTTGCTCACTATTCTCAAAAGTTATTTCCTTAATATCTTTCTTCAGATTATTTCTTTCTTTATTTAGTTGATTATTTTCTACAAGTTTTGTTCTCTCTTCACCATAATAATCATTAATTTATGAAACACTTCCTTTTATAACTTTAGAAATGAAATTTACATAATGATAAAATTCATTATTGGATGAAGATTCGTCCTACTCTCTTCTTCTTAACAAACATTTCTACTTATAATAAGAAGACTTTTTCTTATTTTTATTCCACTTTTATTTTCAATACTTCTTCTATTATTATTCTAAATAAGGATCTTTATATTTTTTATTAGAATAGTTTTTTATAAAATAACCTTTTCCATCACAATTCCATCATTTGAGGGAAATTTTACCTTTTCCCTTTTAATTTCTCTTGTTGAATCTTTTGGAAAGAAGATAAATGATTATTTTGAAATACTCTAATTCTTCCTATGTATTTGAATTACTTTATTCTTCTTCGGATTCTTTATCTTTGAGCTTCCCATTTAACAAATTTTCAAACGCAATTTCATTCGCAGCCTTTTTCTTAAAAAAATTTCTCATCTCATATTCCACAAGAATATTCTAAAGTTTATCTATGTAGTACCCCCGGTTTCTGGTAAGTAACCCTTGTTTTATGATTTTTAAGTGCATGAAGCATATGGGAGATGATTGGGGAATGTTTGGGAGACTTTTAAAGTATAAAAGGGAAAAAGTGGAGATGCACGGGCTGCGCACGGTTTGCCAAACCGTGTAGAAGCCGTGCAGGTGGTGGTCTTTTGGACAGAGGAGACCGCACAGTGTGCACACAGTTTGGGCAAACCATGCGATGAGGTTGTGCGGAGATCCCCTCTCTGGAAGTGACTATCGCACGGTTAGTGCACGGTTTAACTAACCTTGAGGACTAACCGTGCATGAAGTCAACTTAGATCCTATTTATTAGGATCTAATCCATTTTATCATTTAACTCACTCTTTTTTGCTCCCAGATGGCCCTAACTCAGGATTTCTCTCTAGGGAAGGTGGAAGAACACTTACCAGGTGTTTTGGAAGCGATTCGGAGGTTCGCCTTGGCATTTAGAGGCTGGTTGATCGTGGTAAGTCTCGTTCTTGTCTTGTTTTCTTATATATCTTTCTTCCCTCTTGTTGGATCCTTAGATCTACGCCCTAGGTGGGTAGATATAAGGTGGTGGATGACTTCTAAGTCGGGTTTTGGTCTTTTTGGTGATAGGGGAAGGAATCTAAGGCGAGTTCTTAGAGAATCGACCTGGTGTTCTTGAGCGTTCGTCATCCGTTGTTTGGTTTTGCCTAATTGGTTGAGGTAGGTGGCTTCACTCTCGATTCCTCTTTCTTATAACTTGAATCCTTAGTTCAAATTGATTTAATTTCTTGGTTTTGATTGTGAAATTTGGTGCAAATCATGATATAAATCTTCTTTAATGATGATTTACGGGTTTTGATGGAATTGTGGAAATTGAAAGAATGGTTTGTGCAAAGTGTTTTGGTTTCTTGATTTTAAAATAGTGATTTTAAAATATGGATTTTCTAGATTTGGAAAATGGTTTGCAAGAAAAAGGTTTTCAATAAAAGTATTGTTTTATTGAAATGGTTTTGGCATGGTTGAAATGGTGTGGTTTTTGGGAATACTTGGTGTGTGTTCATATTGCATTTATGAGGCATGGTTGAAATATGACCTTGTGCTCAGTGCCAAAAGTGTAATGGCACATAGGGAATAATTACCTTGTGATGACTTGGTAGATCAACAAGAGACCGCTCATGAGTATGGAACTGTCATAACGATGCATGCATGGGTAATGATGTGGTTATGTTGAATGGAATGGTTATGCCAAAGTGGAAATGTGGTTTTGATTTGGAAACTTGGTTTGGTTGATTTTCGTGGAAAAGATGGTTTTGGTTGGAAGATTGGGTTGGTTGGAAAATGGTTTTGACTTGGAACTTGTTATATTGTGAATCGTTTTGGAATTGTTTTATATAAATTGTTTTATATAAATGACCTAACATGTTTTATCCTAGAGGCATGGGTTGGAAAGTCATAGGGGAAAACCTAATGAGTTTCATTACTCACCCACTGCTTTAGCACGATGGTGATTTTTCAGATGTCATATACTAGGATGTTGTCAAACATAAAGTGTCACACGTTTATAGCACTACTTCGTGACTCTTGGGCTAGTTCGTGATGTTGGAGCTTGGAGCTTGTGGAGCATGGAGTTGGGTTGTCGTCTTAAAGTCTTGTAATTGTATTTCAGATGTTTACTCTGATTTGGTTTTATATTCCGTTGTTGCACTTGGTTGGGTTATTATGAAAATAATGGTTGAGTTGTTTTGGTTTAAAATCATGCATCATATAGTGGTTTCTTGGAGATGTTTATCTAGTTTACATTATTTGTTGGTTGTTTTCATTGAAAGGGTAAATCGTCCCCCATGTGTTTCGAAACCCTTCGGAATTTATTTCCAGCCTTTGGCGCCTTGGGGATGTCTCTTAAGGCCAAGTAATGACTCGTGAGCTCTCAAGCCAAGGAGAATTGGTGGGTCATTACAAATGGTATCAGTTTGGTCCTTCCTTTGAGGTTAAAATGGTACCAGCTTGTTAGGTCCTTGCCTAAAAAGTGGTCATTGATGTTATTGGTCTTGGAGTTGAAATTACTTCTTGTCTATTCCTTGGGTTGGAATCTTAGAAAGGAGTAGGATTGTCGGAACTTGAAAGGTATAGCATAAAAGGACGTAGCAAACCCCTTTATGCTGAACTTCAAGTTACCAAGGAGTTGGGTACATAAGTGTTTGGAGACACTTCTATAATGTTGAAAATATAATTTTCATGGGTTTAGCCAATGAGATAAGCATGAAATGTATTGTAGAGTAATGAATTACCACTAGTACCGCATAAATAATTTTGAGAAATGGATTATGGTTTGATGAAAAAGCGTGATTTCTGAAAATTTTGAGCATGTTTTCAAATGAAAGACTTTGAAAAGAAAATGGTTGTTGCATTTTGAAAAAAGACTGATTTTCAAAATAAATAAAAGATCTATTTTATAAATCATTTGAAATCAATGTTGTGATAGTGATGTGATAGGAATTGAAATTCTAATCCTTTAGTTTCTAGGAAGTGAGACTAATGGCGTGTGTTGTTTGTATAGAAAATGGCACTCGTTAGACGTCGTAGAAACTAAACGGAAGAGGCTGCGGAGAATGTGGTCGCACCTGAGCCACAGGTGAACCAACAGCTGGTCCAAAGTATAGTTCAAGCATTCTAAGCGGTGGACACGGGGAATTGGAGGGATGATTCAAGGCATGTAGAACATTCTGTCCAATTCCAGAAGCAGAATCCACCCATCTTTCAGGGTGATTCTGAACCAGAAAAGGCAGAGGTGTGGCTAAGCAGAATGAATCGTATCTTCGATTTCATTGGCACACCAGTAGAGATGAAAGTAAAGCCAGCAACGTATATGCTGGAGGATCTTGCACGACAGTGGTGGGAGATGGTGGTTCAGGCAAAGGTGGATCAAGGCCTGGGCTTGGAGGAATTTTAGGGATTGTTCAATAAACAATTTTTTCCTCACACGTTCAAGATCCATAGGAAAATGGACTTTTTCAGCCTGAAGCAGGAGAATCTCTCTGTCACGGAGTATGCGGCTAAATTCATGAATTTAGTGAGCTTTGCACCAGAATTCGTTGCAAGTGCGTCGTTGAAGGCACGTATCTTTGAATCAGGGTTGCGACAGGAGATTCTCTCAAAGATAGTTATGCTATGTATTACGGATTATATGGAGATGGTAAACAGAGCAACAGTAGATGAAAGAGACATCTCTGGAATTATGGGAGGAGGAAGTATGATGAAACCCACAGGAACGGGGGGGAACTCTAATGCTGGGAACAAGTGGAAGAGGGACACCTACTTCCAAGGTGGGAGTGCAAATCAGAATCAAACAGCTGGATCGGTGAATCTTCCTCCACAACCCATGATGAAATCTGGGTGTTTTCAATGTGGCGCAATTGACCACATGAAACGAGAATGTACAACACCACCGAAAGCATGTCACAATTGCAACAAGATGGGGCATCTTCAGCGATATTGTCACAGTGCTCCGAGGTCAGGTGCATGTGAAACTTCCCAGGCGTCGCAAGCATCTTATGATTCGATAGGGAGAGGACAGAAAAATCAGTCCCACCAGTAGAACAGATCTAGTTATGTTGATTCCAGGAATACCATGACTCCTCAGGCAGTACAATCTCAACAAGGCAATAAGGATCAAAGTATAGCAATAAAACAATTGTATGGAGCGGAACAGGTGATTGTGGATGACCAGTTTGGACCATATACGGTGAGAGGTACAATTCTTTTGAATTGTACCCTCATGCAAGTATTATTTGATACTAGTTCATTGCATTCTTTTCTTGCTTCTCATATTTCTGATTTTCTAAACTTAAAAGTTGAAATTATGCCTTATGTGATAAAACTTAAAACACCTCTCGATGAAAGAGAATGTAGAGCCTTCGTGTGTAGATCATGTTCTATAACTGTTGATGGAGATGAGCTAAAATGGTATTTCTCTGTGCTGGAGATGGATGTCTATGATATAATCCTAGGTATGGATTGGTTGATAGAGTCCAGGTCTCACATCGACTGTTATAGTAGAGCAGTCAGTTTTGCGACTGAGGATGGCATCGAGCATCTCTTTAGAGAAGAAAGAGTGGTGAAGGCAGGTGCAATGGTCTTGTTGGCACCAGAAGTGGAAACAATATCTTACCAGTTGGCTGCGTTAAACTTGGAATCGATGGATGATATCATGAATAATATTTTTCCAGTAGTCGTGGATCAATTTCCTGATGTGTTTCCTGAAAACTTCTCAGGGTTACCACCTGTAAGAGAAGTGGGGTTTACGATTGATCTCCTTCCAGGGACCAATCCTATCTCACTTACATCTTATAGGATGGCACCAACAGAGTTAAAGTAATTGAAAGTGCAGTTGGAAGAACTGGAAAGCAAAGGTTTTATTCGACCAAGCGTGTCTCCGTGGGCAGCACCAGTTTTGTTTGTAAAGAAATCATATTGAACTTTGAGGATATGTGTGGATTATCATAAACTTAACCAAGTTGCAATAAAGAATACATATCCACTTCCATGCATTGATGACCTATTTGATCAATTGATGGGAGCTCAGTGGTTCTCCAAGATTGACTTGCGATCAGGATATCACCAATTGTGAGTTCGGAAGGAGGATATTCTGAAGACAGCTTTCAGAAGCAGATATGGCTACTACGAATATGTAGTCATGCCTTTCGGTCTAACGAATTCACCAGCGGTGTTCATGGACTTGATGAATCGGATATTTCAGAAATATCTGGATTCTTTTGTTGTGGTGTTTGTGGACGACATATTGGTGTATTCAAGAACAAGGGCTGAGCATGAGAAACACTTGGTGACAGTGTTGGAAATCTTGAGGAACCATCAGTTGTATGCCAAATTATTAAAGTGCAATTTTTGGATACAATAGGTATGCTTTCTGGGCCATGTTGTTTCTGAGAAAGGTGTTTCAGTAGATCCAGAAAAGATAGAAGTTGTTCTTTCCTGGAAACTGCTAAAGAATGTCTTTGAGATACGTAGTTTTCTTGGTCTAGCTGGTTATTATCGATGTTTTGTGAAGGAATTCTCACGACTAGCTTCACCTATGACAACATTGACAAAGAATAACAGTGAATTTCAATGCACTCAGGAATGCCAAAGATATTTTCAATAGTTGAAAGTCTGCCTTACATCAGCACCCATCTTGATCTTTCCAGAATTAGGATAGGGGTATGTGGTGTATTGTGATGCTCCAGGATTAGGGTTGGGTTGTGTTCTCATGAAAGGATACCATGTTGTTACTTATGGGTCAAGGAAGTTGAGGGTGCATGAGAACAATTACCCAACACATGACTTGGAATTGGCTGCAGTCATCCATGCTTTGAATACATGGAGACATTATCTATTTGGTGAGAAGTTCAGTGTGTTTACCAATCACAAAAGCTTGAAACACATTTTCTCACAATGAGATTTGAATCTGAGACAAAGGAGATGGATGGAGTATCTTCAAATGTTCGACTTCGACTTGATGTATCCACCGGGTAAGGGAAATTCGGTGGCTGATGCATTAAGCAGGAAGTCGTATGCTCAGTTGGAAAAGGAAGCTTCAGATGAATGTCAGTTGATGTCAGTCTTAGCCAACATGTATGTGGAATTTAAAAACTGAGGTGATGTTGCGGTTTTCTTTTCAGCTATTCTTGTTCCTGATTTGGTGGAGAGAGTAAAGGAGGCACATGCATCTGATGTAGACTGTGTTGCAATGAGTTCAAAACTCAATGGTGGGGAGACCATTGAGGGATGTAAGATGGATAGGAGTTCAGTTTTGTGTTTTAGAACTCATATGGTTATACCTATAGCATGTCAGGAACAACTCCTTAATGCTTACCACCATTCAAGATGGTATGTACATCCAGGTACTCAGAAGATGTATAAGGCTCTAAAGGCGCAGTTTAGGTAGAGAGGTATGAAAAGGAAGGTGGCCGAGTTCGTCTCTCGATGCTTAACTTGTCAGCAGGTTAAAGGAGAGCATCAGATACCAGCTGGTATGTTACAGTCTTTACCTATCCTAGTGTGGAAATGGGATCAGATAGCAATGGATTTTATTATAGGTCTTCCAAGAATGGTCCGGAAACACGATTCCATTTGGGTGATAGTGGATCTTCTAACCAAGTCGGCCCATTTCATCCCTATTTGTGAAACCCATACAGTTGAAGATCTTTCAAAAATCTATATCCGGGAAGTGGTAAAGAGACATGGTGTACCAGTTTCAATCGTGTCAGACAGAGATCCGAGGTTCACATCTCATTTCTGGAAATCATTACAACAAGCCCTGGGGACTCAGTTGACGATGATCACAGTGTATCATCCTCAGACGGATGGGAAATCCGAGCGGACGATACAAATGTTGGAAGACATGTTGTGGGCTTGTGTAATGGATTTTGGTGGCTCATGGGAGGATAATATACCCTTAGTGGAGTTCTCATACAATAATAGCTATCAAGCTTCGATACGCATGGCTCCGTTTGAAGCATTGTATGGGTGTCCTTGTCGTTCTCCACTATGCTGGGTGGAAACGGGTGAAACTTCACTTGTTGGGCCGAGCCTTGTCCAAGAAGCAATGGAGAAGATTTAGTTGATTAGAAACAGGATGGAGATGACTCAAAGTCGTCAGAAATATTATGCATATCACCGTCGCAGACCCTTGGCGTTCGTTGTGGGTGATCATGTCTTCTTGAGGATCTCTCAAAGACTTGGACATCTCCATTTCGGGAAGTAGGTCAAGTTATCTCCTCGATATATAGGCCCTTTTGAGATACTATAATGGGTTGGAGAGGTGGCGTATTGGTTGGAATTACCACCACGGTTCAGTGCAGTGCATAATGTGTTCCATGTATCTCAGTTGAAGAAGTATTAGCCTGATCCTGACCATCTGATCAGATGGGATCACGTTGACCTAGAGCCAGATGATTCGTTGGTACACATCCCGGTGTGGATTGTGGATAGGCAGGATAAAGTCTTGCATGGAAAAAGCATCATTCTAGTGTGGGTTTTGTGGCAACATGGTCAGATTCAGGAAGAGACTTGGGAACGTGAGAAAGAAATGAAGGAGTAGTGGCCAGAACTCTTTCAGTCAAGCAATGGTTTTCTACTTTCCAGAGACGGAAAGGCCAATGGTGGGGAGAATGTAGTACCCCCGGTTTCTGGTAAGTAACCCTTGTTTTATGATTTTTAAGTGCATGAAGCATATGGGAGATTATTGGGGAAAGGTTGGGAGACTTTTAAAGCATAAAAGGGAAAAATTGGGGACGCACGGGCTGTGCAATGTTTTCCAAACCATGCGGAAACCGTGCAGGTGGTGGTATTTTGGATAGTGGAGACCGCACGGTGTGTGCACGGTTTGTGCAAACCGTGCGAGGAGGTCGTGCGAAGATCCCCTCTCTGGCAGTGACTACCACACGGTTAGCGCACGGTTTAACTAACCGTGCGGACTAACCATGCACGAAGTCAACTTATATCCTATTTATTAGGATCTAATCCATTTTATCATTTAACCCACTTTTTTTTTCTCCCAGATGGCGCTAACTTGGAATTTATCTCTGGGGAATGTGGGAGAACACTTACCAGGTGTTTTGGAAGCGATCCGGAGGGTCGCCTTGGCATTTAGAGGCCTGTTGATTGTGGTAAGTCTCGTTCTTGTCTTGTTTTCTTAGATATCCTTCTTACCTCTTGTTGGATCCTTAGATCTACACCCTAAGTGGGTAGATCTAAGGTGGTGGATGACTTCTAAGTTAGGTTTTGGTCTTGTTGGTGATAGGGGAAGGAATCTAAGGAGAGTTCTTGGAGAATCGACCCGGTGTTATTGATCGTTCGTCGTCTGTTGTTTGGTTTTGCCTAATTGTTTGAGGTAGGTGGCTTCACTCTCGATTCCAATTTCTTATAACTTGAAGGCTTAGTTCAAATTGATTTAATTTCTTGGTTTTTATTGTGAAATTTGGTGAAAATAATGTTATAAATCTTCTTTAATGATGATTTATTGGTTTTTATGGAATTGTGGAAATTGAAAGAATGGTTTGTGAAAAGTGTTTTGGTTTCTTGATTTTAAAATAGTGATTTTAAAATATGGATTTGTTGGATTTGGAAAATGGTTTGCGGGAAAAAGGTTTTCAATAAAAGGATTTTTTTTTATTTAAATGGTTTTGGAATGGTTGAAATGGTATGGTTTTTTGGCATACTTGGTGTGTGTTCATATTTCATTTACGAGGCTTGGTTGAAGTATGACCTTGTTCTCGGTGCCAAAAGTGTAATGGAACATGGGGAATAATTACCTTGTGACGACTTGGTAGATCGACGAGAGACCGCTCATGAGTATGGAACATTCATAATGATGCATGCATGGGTAATGATGTGGTTATGTGGAATGGAATGGTTATGCCAAAGTGGAAATGTGGTTTTGATTTGGAAACTTGGTTTGGTTGCTTTTCTTGGAAAAGATGGTTTTGGTTGGAAGATTGGGTTGGTTGGAAAATGGTTTTGACTTGGAACTTGTTATATTGTGAACAGTTTTGGAATTTTTTTTATATAAATTGTTTTATATAAATGTGCTAACATGTTTTATCCTAGAGGCATGGGTTGGGAAGTCATTAGGGAAAACCTACTGAGTTTTATTACTCACCCCCTGCTTTGGCATGATGGTGCTTTTGCAGATGTCATATACCGGGATGTTGGAAAACGTAAAGTTTCACACATTTATAGCACTACTTCATGACTCTTGGGCTGGTTCGTGATGTTGGATCTTGGAGATTGTTGAGCATGGAGTTGGGTTCTCGTCTTGAAGTCTTGTAGTTGTCTTTCCGTTGTTTACTCTGATTTGGTTGTGTATTCCGTTGTTGCACTTGGTTGGGTTATTATGAAAATAATGGTTGAGTTGTTTCGATTTAAAATCATGCATCATATAGTGGTTGCTTGAAGATATTTATCTAGTTTACATTGTTTGTTGGTTGTTTTCATTGAAAGGGTAAATCTTCCCCCATGTGTTTTGAAACCCTTCGGCATTTATTGCCAGCCTTTGGCGCCTTGGGGATGTCTCTTAGGCAAAGTAATGACTCGTGAGCTCTCAAGCCAAGGAGAATTGGCGGGTCATTACAATATAGATATAAATCCTCATGATCTTATAATTCTAACACTTTTTCATCAAATCTATCTAGAAAGTTTATCATCAATTTCTTAACAATAATAGAATCATCAAGCTTTTCACCAAAACATCTGATGTTGATGATGATCTCATTTAATCTTATAAAATAATAATCTATACTTTATTCATTATCCATATTTATATATTCAAATTTACTTCTCCAAATATATTACTTATCTTCATTAACATTCTAATTTCATTAAAAGTTGTTTCTAAAATTATCCCACATTTATTTTGGATTTGGAAACCCCATAATCTTTGTATAAAAATTTTATATGATAGAAATTATCATGGAATTATGAGATTTTCTATCAACTTCCAGATTTCCCTTATTAGAATTTGGCATAAAAACTTAATTAATGGGAGTAAATAACATTGTTACGACATCTCTAACTTAAAGGAAAAGTGATAGAAGATAGGGTAACATCATATTATTCAACCTATGATAATTTATTCCATCAAAAATAGGAACATTGTTCCCTATAATAGTAATTTAAGTTCCCTTGGATCAGTTTATGTGATCACTATAAGGGGTATGGGGTGAATCAATGATCACTTTTTCTTTTATAATAAAGTTTCTTAATTTATTAAGGTAGATTTCTTAACCTCGGAATACTTATTATAGTTATGATTCATACAAATATAAATCCAAACCTCACCTTTAATATGAAAAAGTATAGAGAGATCAAAAAACAATATTTACAAGGTTCGATACAAAGACCTACTTCTTGTCATATTTTTTATTCCCCCAACATAGATTATTTTACTAACTTCTTCCCAAAATATAAAGGCATAAGCAACAGCTATTTATAACCCCCAATATTTTTCCTCCAACCAACCTCAATTCTACCCCCCAACAATTATCTCTTCTTTTATAGTTGGTTATACCCCCCCCCCAACTATCCTAATTGTATCCACTGAAGTCACATCTAGTTATACCCCCAACCCAACAAGCATTTTCAACAACTGGTTATACCCCCAACAACAAGCTCTTTCCCTCTTATTTTTTTAACCACTGTAGAAATATATTCTCTTCCTCCATAAGAAAAATAAATCAAATTAACCTTTATAAAATCTTCAAGATCTTCAATAAATTTCTTTAAAGTATATTGGAATTGAAACTTCCTACTAATTTTTGGTTGACCTGGATGTCCTCAATCTAATATTTTCCAAAAAAATTAGAAAAACTTCCTTAGTAAATGTTCAACTATTCAGACTTCATCTAGTAACCCTATATCTGATGGTTTTGTCATATTTTCCTTCATATAATGCTTCTCACTACACTTCAGTTTACCTTCTATGTTCAGATAAACTATATCTGATGGCCTTATCTGATGTATATCTATCTAGTGAAGAAAGTCTTGCCCAATACACTTCTTACTTCAACTAAGTAAAAACTCTATCTCTCTTATTAACTTCTTTTTTGTCTGATGGAAGTTCATATGGTAGCTTAACTTTAACTTGGAAGTAAACTTTGGTTGGAATCTAATATTGTGACAAAAAAAATTATACTATTAGATTTTCATATATGTGAAAAGTTTTAAGTACAAGTGTTCTTTCTCACCCCATGTATATTCAAGAGTGGAAAGGGATGGAACTCAAAAAGGTTATTTACTCATATGAAACTCAAATTTCATATCTCTTTCTCATTTTTAATTTATTGGATTCTTATCAACACTTTTAGAATATTCATGAAGCATATTTGAATTCTCTAGAATCTATGAACTTCTTCAAATTTTTTTAAACTAGATGTTAAGGAAATTCTTCATACTTTCTTAAACTCTTCTAGATAACAAACTTTTATTTCCCTACTTCAGCATTGAAAAAGTTAAATACTTTACATTGTTTATGTAAAGCACCTTAAAACTTCTATGTCCAGTTTATCTTTTTCTATTTCTCTTCATTAGGACTTATTTATCCATTGTTACACCTTCACCATTCTTTACTTAATGGAATCATGAACATTCATCATCTATTTCACCTTCATCTTATTTACCTTTGTTAGGAAACTTTCATTTGATTTTCTCAGTGATATATATGTCAGATGATATCTTAAATCTTTATTTGGTATATCTTCATACTTTACTCTATCTGATGATAGTTTGTATAAATATTCTTCCAATGCAACTCCTCTGTCATCTCAAAATTCATAAACCCTTCTATGTTTGGATATATTTCTCAATCTGATGACATCAAAAATCTCTATGAGTTAGATCTTTCTTGTGTCTATCTGAGGGGACTTTGTCTAATAGAATTGAAATGATAAATACCATCCATTCGGCTTCATAAATCTTCTCCACTTTTCTATTTTTGGAATTCTACCCCTTTTTATTTATCTTAACATAAGTATTTCTTGAAACTCAAACATTCTCTAGAAATAAACTTCTAGTTTTTTGTACTTATTTTACAAAACCACAAAAATTAGGTAATTTTTTTCCCAATCATGTTTGTCTGATACATTTAGTATGTCTAGTGACTTTGCGAAAACTTCCTACAGAAACTTCCCTTTAAAAACTTAGAAACTTTATTTTTTTGGAATTTTTGTCTGGTGACTCAAAGTTCCCCTTTGTACAAACATGTACAAATTCAGCAACACATTTTTCTCACAAATCTTCATCTGATTTATTCAACCCTTCTTTTCACAAATTTTTAGCTGGTAACATTGTGAAAAACTTCTTACAAAAACTCTATTTGGAAATCTAAAACTCTTCTTTTATACTCCAATTTTGTAATTTCACACTTTGTAAAAATATGTACAAAATTTTCTTAGATCATGAAAAAAATCACAGTGTTAGTAACTTTGATGAATGACTTAGCATCATCTAAATCAGTTAAGTAACTTTCTTATATTCGTCCATAAGGAAAGATCATATTGCTTCCTTAATAAAATTCTGTAAGACTCTTACTTAAGAAACTTTCTCTTATTAGAAAATTATCCATCTTTATTAAGTAACTTTTAATCCAAAAAAAATATTTATATATTGAAAAAAAAATGCAACCAAAACACGCTTAGGCCAAACAAAAACCACACTTTTTTCTTTACCATAACTTAAGAAATTCTCCTATACATAGTATTATCTAATGAATCTTCACTAACATTTTATCTTTCCTATTTTACAAAGGTTCACTAAAAATTTCTCTAATAATAACTATAATGACCCATACTTTTTGTACATAGATATTACATTGTATTATATGAATATTCATTAAATAAAATTATGATCCTTACTGAAACCATAAAGGATTAGTGTCTTTGGAAACATGGATACATAAACAACCAATTCATAAAAAAATCTACATCATCACCCACTTAGTTCTTCATAACCAACATCCTTCTAGACACATAATAATAATTTTTTCATATCATGGGGAAAAGAAAACATAATAAAAGGGTGATATCCGAAGCCCGTTAAGGTAAAACAACAGATATATTATTAATCAATTAAACATAACCTGAGAATAAGGGTATGAGAACATGAGAATGCAAATTCAAAACCATACCATATATATCATAGATCATAATCATGTATTAAATAATAAATCTTGGTAATTTATAAGACATTAATAATAAAGGAATCAAAGAAGATGAGCTATTAGAACAAAACATTTGCATAAAAAATAATTGTATGGAATACACAAAAGCATATAAAATTATTTCTTTGGTATTTAATGATTACTTTCAATACTATCATAGTGGATTGGGTTTAATCCTTAAACCATAATATTATTCAAGGTTCACTCCCAATATTATCATAGTGTAAATATTAACTTAATAAACTAGGTTAACTCCATATTCCAGTCCTGTTTATCTCATGAAATATCCATCTTTACTCAATTCATTAGAGGTCTATATAATTTTGGTTCCACCCACCACATAATGAAAACCATACATGTGTATGCCACAAGATCATAAAACATTAATTATATCACAAACCATGAAAAATAAATGGGTTTTATAAATATTTCATTATAGCATAATCCATGGAAAAGAAACAAGTTTCATAAACTTTTCATCTTTTTTATCATAATTTAACTAATGGAAAAGAAACAAGTTTCATAAAAAAATCATAATCATAAACTATTCAGTGAAAGAATAAATATGGTATCCTTAGATCATATCACCATTAAAGTATAAGTAAAATCAAGGGTTTTTATTATTTATGAATAGAAATACCATTAAAATATCATTAAAATATTTTTGAGGAAAATACCCTTTCAACTTTAAAAATAACTTTTTAAAACTAACAATTCACAAAAAAAAATTGAAATATTTTTCTTTAAAAAAATAAAAAACTTATAAAGGAATATTTAAATCATTTATTTCTAATTAAGGTGGTAAATTCCATTCATGTTGTATAAGTCAAAATAAATAATTCCAATCACACTTGTAAAAAATAAAAAAGTAACTCATTCAGAAAAAGACAAAAATATTCCTTTTAAACCAATTTCTCAAAATTAAATCATGGATAAAAATTACTTTAAACAATAATAATATAATATTAAAACATTTTTGATAATATTTTTAGTAAACATGGATAAGTATGAAAAAGGGTTTTCTACCAAGGAGAGAAATAAAGTCAGTTTTCCTTAAAAATATTCTTCTGGTTACTTAAATTATTAAAGAGAGGAAAATGAAAGTAAAATGTGTATTATCAATAAATAACCAGAGGATAATAAAATACATTAGTTTATTGAGAGGTATATTATAATATTTCATCATTTTAAACTTAATCACAAACATTCTCAATAAATAATGAAATTCTAACATATAACCCTCATCGCTTTGGTAACTTTTGAATCGTAAGAACCATAAAATAATAACTCTAAATAAAACTTTAAATATCATGAGAATAAATATATTAATTATATAAAAATTCAAAGGGCTGTATATATACCTCATAAAATAAGTTAAGTGCATAACATAACACATATCCCAAAGAAGACAATTTGAGATGATAAACCCTTACCCCGAGTTCCACTTAATTGGAAAGCACTCTAACCTCCTATATAATATATTTAAATCTATTATAATTCTATAAAATAATAATTTACATTATTATAATATCATATATGATCCTATTATAACATTTTTAACACTCATTTATTAATAAATTCTTATTAAAATCATCATTTTCGGGTGTCAATTATTTCATTTTTCATGAGATTTCCAGTTTGGTAGTTCCGACCCTTGTACTTTGATCATGGTTCCATAATATCCAGAATATCAATCATGATATAAATATCATATATATTCATTATAAATGTATTTATATGTAAATATAAAATTTATAGATATAAAAATGAATTACACTACTCATGGAGTCGGCGGGTTGTATATACATATGAACAATGTTTTCACTTTTCAACGGATGGAAAGTAATAAATGAAAATAATAATTCACCTTTAAAACCATTATTATATCATATATATTCATTAAATATATACTTATTACCATCCAAGTAAAACAAAAAATAAAAAAAATAACATCGCTTCGTGGAGGTGGTAGTACACACATATGCACGAGAGACATTATCATTTTCCAATGGATTGGAAGGTAAGATGGTTGATATGGTATTATCATTTCATAAGAATTATTATGAAATAAATATTTTTATGAATATTAATCCCATGATAATAACCATACATGAAATATGGTGATGGAAAATAAATTGTATCTCTATGGGGAAACAGTAAGTCGTACCTACGCACGAGCGATACTTTCACTTTCCATTTGATAGAGAAGAGGGTGAATAAAGGTGATTTCATAATAATAATAATAATAAATATATATATTTATTATATTTAATTTATTATTTTATAATAAATACCATATATTTATAATATTTAAATGAATAAGTGGTAAAGAAAATGATTGGTTAAGGTGATTACCTCTCTTTCAAAGAACTCCTTTAGATCTACTTTTAAAGATCCTAGGGTTAGTCTTTTTGGAAGACAAAAACCTCATAAATGTTTCTAAGTATGTTTAGAAGATACTTTTTTATGGTTTTGCTGATATAGAAGTCTCAAAGTGGAGTAAATAAGAGAATGGAATGGTTTTTTCTTATAAGTGAGGGGAGGGGCACTCTTGGAATTTCTTAAAAGATTAAAATACTCCAAATGTCTAGGATCTAGAAAAAACCAGTCCTAAAAAATTATTAAACAAAAGGGGAAGATGAGTTAGACATATAAGGGATTATTACAAAAATGAGAGTGAATTACACCACACATGACTGCCTCCACCATTGGGACACAATAATCAGCGGTCGTAAAAGACCACATCATATCCACCTACAGAATTACCTTCTTAGACAAAGCATCTTCCACCTAGTTGGCCTCCCTATAAGCATGTGAGACTGCCAAATTTAAATATGTTACCTTATTGAGGAAATCGACCCAGTAAGGTAGCACTCTCCAAGGCACATTACGCATTCTTGTTTCCAAGGCATGAACCGAAAGTTGAGAATTTGATTCAATCCATAGCAGGTTCTAGTTATAATGCACAGCATACCTGGCTACATGAATTATCACCCATAATTAAGCTTTAAAGGAAAGTCAAACACTAGTATAATGATGAAATAATTCCTTAACAAAGCCACTATAAGTGTGAAAAACACCACCGTATCCTGATGGTCCTAGTGCACCAAAAGAATATCCATCCACATTTACTTTGATCCATGGGTTGATCGGAGGAATCCAAAGGATGTACTTGAGTACTCGAGGTTTCCTCAGTTGACCAGAAATTCCAACTAACCAGAGGGTTTGTAATTCAAAAATACTATTATGCATTGTACCTATTTGAACCATCGAGGAAACATGAACATCCTTATGGATTGCTGCCATTCCACACTGTACTGAAACCTTCTTGCTGTCAAACATCACCGCATTGTGAGCATCCCATATAGCCACAATCAGAGCTGCAACAAACACCAGTAGAAATTTTCTGACCTATTCACTGCACCCAGTAGTGGGAAGCCTTGCCAGCAAGTCATGAAGCAGTAAATTCAGGTCAATATCCAGCCCGAACAGGAATCCAACATAATCCCATAGCTTCCCAGCATAAGCACACTCCACAAATAGGTGTTGTATAGTCTCCTAAGCATGCATGCATAAGTGATAGGCTAAGGAAAACTGAAATCCATCCCTCTTAAGTTGATCGTGGGTAGGAACTCGATTTTTTCATATTCTCCAAATCAGAATAAATTTATAAGGATGAATGAACTGAGTCCTAAAATGCATAATCCAGGTAGGTGAGAGATTAAAACCCCCACATACCAGTTGGTAGTAACCCCTGCTGGTAAATTGGCTATTTCTATTATGCCTCCATATTAGAGTATTATAGTCCATAAAGGTGTAGGTTTGAATTTCTATCTCCACCTGAGAGGGGACCATGCTATAAAAAAGATGCATATGAGATAAAAAGTCAGCAATGGAAAAATGTTCTACCTCAGGAGGAACAACCATGTTTTCCTAAAGAGGTATTTCAAGCCATGTCACGTTCCAACAGTTAAGATTGGAGTCCCTGCACACCATCCACTTTGTATAATGAATTATTCTCATAAATGAGTGCTTGAGGGATTCCCAAACAGATGATTCAAGATAGTTTTTATATCCATTAAGTAGTCTTCCTTTAAATATGTTTTTCAAGAAGTCACCAGATCCATCCTTGTAGATTAGACCCCATGTGAATTTTCCTATAATACCTTCATTTAAAGCCCTGAGATCCTTGACTCCAAGACCTCCCAATTCAATCAGCTTAATGCATTCCTTCCAGAAAACAGTGACAAGCTTTCTCTCATGGACTGCCCCTATCCAAATGAAATTTCTTACTATGCTTTAAATCTCCTTGATGAGACTCATAGGCCATCGATAAATAGAAAAGGAATAAACAAACTTAGATGTAATCTGTAACACCGCATGATTTCAAAAATAAATATTGAATGCATTTTATAATCTAACTATTAAACACAACTTTTCCTGTACTGTGTTTGGAATTTTGAATAACGATCATCTAGAGTTGTGATCAGTAAGTCATTTGGAGTCTTATAGGATAAACTTTTTTTTGGTGAATAGTAACATAACCTTATGAATAGTAATATGACCCTTATGAATAGTAAATAATTATATTATTTTATTTTCTTAAGGCAATAAGATAATGAGATCTTAATTAATTTTTCAATGTGAAATAAAACTAATTGCACCTTTAAAATTGTTATTTTTCGAATTAACTATGACTTTATTTAAAAATTAAATTAATAATATTTAGAAAATTAATTTTGAAAAATGGAGTTCATTTTTTAATTTTACACGTCAAAAAATGGTAGGGGTAAATTTTTGGTATTTTTCTGAAATTCTAGAATTTTTGATGAATAGTGAAATATGATAAAATACCGTATATAAAAATTATCAGTTAAATATACTATTTATGACATCATAAGTGATTTAAGGACACTTGGTTAGAACTCACATGCACTTATTACTATTAGGGGTCACATGAAACAACACTATTGGTTGTCTTAAAGGATATAATAAAATAATGAATTAAATATTCAAAATTTACTCCTCTCCTCCACTATAAAAACCCCTCACCACTCCCTCTTCTCTTCACTCTTATAAGCCTTGAAGCTCCTCAAAGTTCTGCCCAATTACCCTTCCCTAGTCTCTCTCCACGTCCAAGAGGCTTCTGGTCTTTCCAAAATACCAAAACCCCTTCCTTTAAGGAGATTCTCAAGGAGGTTATTTCAAGAGGTAAAGCACCCTTCTTTTTCATTTGGTTTCATTTCAATTTATCTTCTTTTGCTATCCTCTCCTCACCTCCTCTGTCCAAATGATCATGATAACTCTAGTATCACCTATATACTGTAATTATATCATGTGAATGGAAGAACCGTCATAAATATTCTTACTCCCTTCCTTTTATTTTTATAAACGAAATCAACGTCCATGAGGTTCCAATTTATAGCCTTCGTGGACGACGAAGTTTCATTCTTAAATTTATTCTTAATTACTGGTCATGAAACCATATTAATGGTTGAAAAAGACTATAATATATGTATTATAACATAATTAATATTCAGGAACCATAATATGTACATATAATTAAGTTATATGACAAAACTAGTTCATAATAATCCAAATACTGCCGAATAATCGAAGTGGTTGTCACTTAATGATTCATCCTCATTCCATGTAACAAAATGATATAAATGACCATTATAAGTTATTTATGTTCATAAATAATATATAGTTCCAATCCTGGAGATTTTTAACCATTCCACATGAACTCCATTACTTAAAAACAAGTGAACCGATTATGAAAATAAAGAAAACGAACACCCCGGAACAATGAAATTCAATATAATAACTTAGAAATAAGGGTATAAATGAACTAAACAGAATTATGATAAACTAAATACATGTATAATAGGTTCTTAAATAATTTATTAATAAGTATAATTTCATATTCCATGAGCTTAAGTTCAATAGCAGAACACGTTTGGAGTTAAGGTAAGGGTTTTTTCACCCGAACTTACATTTTCATTCGGGTTACTTTCATTGTCTGATTGCCTCAATGAAATTCTTATGTATTGTTATGTACTTCTCATATATTATGTTTGAGTATTATATATATGTTTAAAAACCAGAACCCTTCCTTATTTTATAGATAGTTACACATTTTAAGAGGAACTTTTAAAATTGTTTCCAAAATACAAGCCCGATTCAAGGGAATTTCTCAAATTCTTACCTGTTTTCTAGGGCACTATTTAATATGTTTTTGGAAACCTTTAACTTTATAAAATAACTCATTTTATTATGAAAATAATATCTTATCTCACTTATTGTTTTATACAAATAATTTTCCAAAAGAAGTCTTCTTTTCAAAATAAAAGAGTGTTTATCTCAAGAATTGCTTAATGATTTTATAAGAGTGTTTTTGTCTAATTGAACACTCTTGTTGATTTCATGGTATTATTGGGTTTAATAATTGATGAATTCATCTACCATATTTTATTTAATGGTTTATTACTAACTCTATTGTGTATGAACTATCCTAAAACCATTCACCATATTACTCAGAATGGTTAGTGTTTTATGTTTAATGATTAGGGAAAGTTAGTTACATTTCATATGATAGTTTCAATATGAATGTATATATTGTTTATGTTTATCCACGCTCATATGAGGAATGCATTGGACTTATTATGTGACAGTTGGTGCCTGCTATAGCCCCTCAATGCATCGGTAGGTCTCATGATACAACTAGACGTGGAATTGGTCGAGGCCTTTCCCAATGTGATATGGATTTTGGCCGAGACCTTAATCATTAGACGTCTCGGCCGAGGCTTTGAAAAAATATTTCAGAATGTTCAGCATATGCACTTCCCTCATTATGAAGCTAGTAATTGAAAGTTCATGTGGTTATTCAACTAGTAGAATACCCATGATTATGTTTTATTATGGAATTATTTTCTCAACTCATATTCCTTGCCATAATGTGTTAAGCTTATTGTTAAAGGCATGTGTTTTCAATTATACACCATGTCTTATGTTTATTCTATCTTCCTCTATATTTATTACTCTTACCGAGCGTTTGAGATCACAAATTTCTTATGTTTCATTTTTTCCATGATATAAAGAAGTAAATTATGAATAACTTGCAAGCATAATCTAGTAGGCATGGATGTTTCTAATGGAATAAATTAGTGTTGTATTTACCTTCATGATGTAAAGTTGAATTTATTTATGTATCTTGTTTCCAATAATACTAAACTAATTGGTCCTTAGGGATTTTTATTCCTTGTTTTTATGCTAATGTAATCAAATAAGGCACCTGCTCCTGACAACTAGGGTTGGGTCCTTACATAATCACTGAATTAAAAATACATACCCTACCAACCATGGACATTTCCTTCCCTTTCCAATTATAAAATCTATTAATAATACCAGAGTATATTCCTTTCAGATGTTGCCTCTTCAGATTTCCCCAAAATAAGGTAACACCAAGAGAGTGAAAAGGAAAAGATCCCCTTTTCACATCAAGACATCTAATTATCCAATTCTGCTTCCCAACCATTATTCCATTACCAAAGACAATAAAGGATTTATCCCATATAATTTCTTGACCAGCTAACTCTTCGTAGTGTTTGAAGAGGGCCTTGATAGTGGATGTGGTTCTCATTGAAGCTTTCCCAAGCCAGATAATGTCATCAGCATACAATGAATGATATGGAGAAAAATCATTCTTACCAGCCTTAATTTTCTTGTAGATACCCATATGGAAAGGCCATTAATGAATCTTCTTAGGTAATCTTTAGTAATGGCATATAAAAGTCCCAAAAGTGGGTCACCTTATCTCACACCTCTGGTGCAGGGAAAAAATCCTTTGAGTGTACCATTTATGAGAATGGACAGCCTTGATGAACAAATAATGGTACTAATCAGCTTAATAAACACATTGGAGAAGTCATACATTTTAAGGAAATCTAGGAGGAAACTCTATTTTAATGTTTCAAAGGCCTTTGATATGTAAATTTTTAGTGAAAAGTTTCCTTTCTTCACCTTCCTTCTCATGAGGTTGACACTTTCTGAGGTAGTGAAGAGACAATCCTGAATACTTATTCCAAGAATGAATAAAAGTGGTTTGTAGTGATCATATCACCAACCATTACTCCCATTATATTCATGATTATCTTACTAATGATCTTGGTAATATTATTCCCAAGTGAAACTGGCCTAAAATCCTTAATATCAAGAGCATTACCTTTCTTTGGTATTAAGGCAATAAAGCAAAAATTCATCCAATATTGTAGGTAAGAATGATTAAAGAAATCCTTTATTGCTTGGGTAATATAATCCTAAAATATATCCCAATAATACATAAAAAAATTTTTATTAAACCCATTTGGACTAGGATCACTATCCACATTAAGAGATAGAAGAGTTGTTCTAACTTGATCTTTTAGTGGAGGGTGACAAGGGACTGGTTATCATGCTCCTCAATGCATGGATTTATGTTTCCAACCATTTTGTGTATATTGACTTGACCATAATCAGAGTATAAGACTTTATAATGTTCCAAAACATCCAATGAAATATCATTTTCATAAATATAAAGATGTACATTAATGTTGATTTACATATCCCTTGCTCGTGTTCTTTTTTTCTTTAGGCAATCCATTAAAGAACTTTGAATTCTGATCTCCATATTTTAACCACCTAACATTCACCTGATTTCTAACCAACCTTTCCTTGATCATTAATAAGTCATCCAACTTGTTATGAGCCATGAGTTCCTCTCGAGATGGAGTTTTCTACTGCTGGTTTTGAATCTGAATACAAATAAGCTCCTCCTCAGCAGCCTTAATGTCATAGTCAATTTTGGAAAATAATTTTTTCCTCCATTCCTTGAAAATTTTCTTGAGGTGTTTTAATTTCTCAGCCATCCTCTAAAGAGGTCTCCCAATAGGTTCAATTTTATAATATTCCAGTAAAATATCCCTACATCCAGAAGTCATAAGCCACCCATTATTAAACTAAAATGGGATAGGACCTAACCTTTTCAATTGTGTATTGATATCCTCAACGATGGGGTTATGATCCGAGTGGTTTTTAGGGAGTGTAAATCCAAAAATCCCATGAGTATAACCTTGATCATCCATTTGGAAAAAACATCTATCAAGTTTTATTTCTTGTTTCCCATTCCAGGTGTATCTACACCATGTAAATTCAGATCCAAAAATTGGGAATTCAACAAGATTTTATTGATCAATGCACACAGAAAAATCAGAAGCAGCAATCCAATTAAAATTACCTATAGTTTTTTTCTTTGGTCTCTAAAGTCTCAAATAGATACCCATTTTTGGTCTATACTCCCAAAAACCTATTTTAACTCCTCCCATAATTCCCTTATCTGAATATAGTAATTGGACACATACATAAACAAAATTGAAATTTCATAATCATCTATGCTGCAAGAAATAAAAATGCTCTGAGAACCAATCAAGTAGGAATTGATGTGAATGGATTCAAGTTTTAATACCCAAAAATGATCCATATTAGATTCATTAAAATTGTGTGACACAAACTTGTACCTAAGTGAGTCCCATTTAAATCCTTTCCAATTTTCAAAGATAAGTTTTGTTTCAGCAATACCAACAAGCATAGATTTATGGGCCATAATGAAATGTCTAAGGGCTTTTGATGTATAGGAATTTCACAGCCCTTGAAAGTTCCAATAGAATATCTTCATTAATTATGGGCCTTACCCCTTGTCTATGGGCCACCCTTGGGTTCCATAGTCATCTGGCCCTTTCCTTTCTTCCTTATGCCTTTATTTCCCATCCCTTTCAAGTTTCTCTCTACTTCAGAGACCTTGATGGCTGGATTCAGGGCATCATTTCTCTCAATGACCTGACTTGATGTGTTAAAAACATGCTTATTTTCAGTAATATAGATGTGAGAAGGGAGTGTCTGATCAAAATAGACAACCCCTATAGGAAGGGAACTAGCTTTCTCATGTGATCCAGCCTTGGAAGTTCCTGATTCAATTGCGAGAGTGGTGGCAGCTAGGTTAGGGGATGAGAATCCTCATCATCATATGACCAAAAAATACCACTCAAGGGTATAAACTTATTATAGTATTGTAAGTGAGAAGGGTCACTTCTCACTTGTGGCTTCCTTTTAGAAGCTTTAGAGGTAAGTGTCTATATGAAATTCCACCCCCCCCCCAGATCAGTTGCATCCAAGGCCTTATCATGCACATCCTCACCTCCAACATGAGAGGGTGACACAGATGAACCAACCTGAATATTAACACCCAACATATGGAGTTCATAGCCTATTGACTTAGGTGTGCCCTTCTCCATAGAGGAATTATCCTGGAACAGAAGGGGATCCACCAGCTTAGTCATTGAATCAGCCTGTGTGGCATTCTCTATATGGACATTATCACTAAGTTCAACTAGTTTATCTAGAGCATCATCCCCCAAAGAAGTCCCTTCCGCACCATTAGAAACCACCACCTTTGAACCGAGGACTGCATTAGCGAGAACCACCCGCTTCAAACTTATGTCCCCATTCTTCAGTGCATTCTTTTCAAGAAGAGTAGAAGGCTATCCAAAAGAAAATCCCTCTTTAGACAGGTGATCATTATTCCTAGAAAAGACTATCCCCTTCTACACCTTGGGATTATCAGCCTCATCATTTCCCTGGGGACCAGGGGTAATCTTATCCTTTCCCCACCTCCTTCTACATGTATACTCATCATGCCCTTTCACTTTGAAAATGTTGCATGCCTTGTCCCTTTTTTATTGAACAGTTAGGTGACCAAAAAACATACATCTCAAGAAGAATTTTGGCTTCCTTTCATAAAAAATATCCATCTTTATAATGTCATCCCATTTTGTGAGAAAAACCTCCTTAATAAGGTTTCTTGACTTGTCCACTTCCACCAATATCCGGGCATAGTGCCCAAACCATGGATTGTCTATATGCCGATCCATCTGAATGGGGTTACCTACAGTTGATGAAATATCCCATAAGATCCTTGGGTTCCAATAGATCTAGTTTAACTTACAAATTCGAATCCATATTTGAGCGTGTGTTCTAAACATTCGTGGGGTCAAAATTATGGTCCCATTCCTAAATGTTCAATAATCTAGGTTTCAGAGAGATGGTACCCTTGCTCCACGTCCTTATCTTGCATTCATTCAATGAGAAAATTACATGGTAATACCCCCTTTCCATTTCATTCATTCTCTAATCATAAAATCCCTATGCCTCTACAATCCTTTTAGTCATATCATTGAATTTCCAAAGGTTCTCACCTTTGGATTAAAATTTGATAAAGTCATTCTCAAGAAAAGTGATCTTGAATGGAAAGAGATTTGAATATAAGTCAATATATGGTTTAAATATCCTCAACCAATAAAATTTGGATAGGTTTAAGTGGTATTTTAACCCTTGTATTTTGGTTTAACCCCATAGTTAACCTATTTAAACCTTAACTGTGATAACATTTTTTCACTCATAAAGGGTTTTAATTTTACTCATAAGGTGAAAATTGTCTCATAAATGGCCATAGGATAAAATTTTCAACCATATATGATCCAGTTTGTCCTGTTTCAATATTTGTATGATTTTTATTAAATTTAATAAAATATAATTTTCATAAAATATCATAAATGTTAATTTTTAGAACTATTCATTTAATTTGACTTTAAAGACACCAAGAAAAAGATGTAATTCAAATATAATATTTTCAAACATACCTAATATGTCATATTTATCTAAAAATTTCATGTAATTCTATAATTCACTCAAATTATATTACTTTTAATATTTTTAAAATCGTTTATTTTATTTTTATATTAATTGAAGAAATATTGTGTTGGAGTTGTGTAAGCATTTAAGGTAAGTATTTCATCACTAAAAATTAGAAATAAATAACCATGATAAATTAAAATAATTTATATTTCAAATGAATATTTATAACCAAACATACCTTTATTTCATATCTATGTAAAAAATTTAAAAATAATAAAACAAAGAGAATGTCATTTTTTACATTTCTTTACATAAAATATTATAAAGGAAAAAATTAAGTCCAAATGTAAATAAAGGGTCTTATATTTGAATTTTGGATGATTATGCATAAAATATAATCATATAATAAAATTAATTAAAGTTTTATCATTACTTTTTAGTCTTTATAACATTATTTTTACCCATAAATAATCCATTTTAACTTTACTATGGTAAAAAGGTTTACTATGATTACTATCCAAGAAGGATAAAATAAAAGGGGAATATTTATAAGATTTGGACCTCCTAATTAAAAATATTTAAATATTTTTTCAAGAGTCAATTTACAAAAATGGAAGAATTTAATTTACAAGTAAACTCGCAAAACACGATGAAAATAATTTTTCAAAAAAACTATCCTTTTTAAGTATAAATATGTTTTTACCAAATTAGATTTTAAAATTGATTCTAATAAACTTAATTGGATTATTCATAATTTAATAGAGATAATTTTACTCCAAAAAAATTTAAAATAAAAATGGAACTTTTTAATTTCTTGAAAAAAAAATAAAGTTTTCATTAAAAAACATTATTTTTAACTATTCACTGGAAAATAAATCTTTTCAAAAAAATACCAAAAATTTCCTCTAAAAGAATTTTGATATGTTGATTTAAAAAATGATATATTTTTTATAAAATAAAATTTCTAAAATTTTTAGAAATTAATTATAATATTCCCTCACAAAAAGAAAACAAACCATTTTTCAAGAAAACATGTTTTTTTAAGAATAGAAGGACTTTACTAAAAATTGAGTGCTTATTTACTAAGAATTGGTCAAACAAATGTTGATTAGGAACTTTATTTATATTTCATAATTTGGTTATTTTTATTCATAATCTCCAAATAAATGGGTAGGTTATAATGGCCTTATTTACATAATAATATTTCATAGTTCATTTAAGCTCGGTTTTGCATGTCATATACGCTATTGAACATAATGTTATTATTTCAAAAATCTTGGGGTGTTATATTTTTAAAGAATATTCATCAAAGATATCTGACTGGATCATGTTTACCATCTCCCATTAAGTTATTATCTCCTTCACCTTGGCATGAATGGAACAGTAATCAAACCTAACATGCCTAAGTGTATTGAAAATATGACGAAGCTTATGCAGTTTTGATAGAAAGTCATCAAAAGGAGTTTAGAAGATCATCTCCAAATATCTTTCCATACATACTACTGAGTGAAACATAAGTCATTAACAGCCTCATGGTTAGGTTAAAATATGGTTTCAGAAGGTAAAATATATTCAGGTACCAACACACTCAATGAGGGTATAGTCTCAACACCTCATGAATGGGTCTTCTCCAAATTAGTTGATCACCTTGTAGACTACATCTGTTGATATGTTGAAATAGAAACATTATGAATTTAATTTTCCTGTGTCAGTACCACTAAAATAGAAAACTGTAATATGTTAAAGATAGGTGGGAGAGGAAGTGGAATGATCATATATGTTAGTACTTACTCTCATATGTTGGAGTGTTGACCACCACAAATATCATTTCCCCATTGGTAAGCACAACATGCAGGTGATCCCCACACTGGGATTTAGGATACTATATCCAATACTAGGGGAAATATACCCTCCATCATCATAGCAGACCCAGAGGGTACCTCTAACCTAGGAATCCTTAGTTCATCAGTGTCGATGGATGCAAAGGAAGATCAACATTGGTCAGCATAGTTATAAAAGATAATTGCAGGTAGTATAATAACAAACCTTCTTCCATAGATGAATTTATAACAACAATATCAATGGATAAATAATTTTTTAGCTCCACAGTATCTATGAGATCATATAATGACCTAGGATGCATGGGGAAGATGGCCAATTCATTGGGTTCAAGGGTGAGTTATGATTCTTCCTATACTTTGACCATTGTCAATACTCTTATGATGGACCCTTCTAGAGGAATGGAAGCTATTTTTCCTTGAGAAGATGATAACCTCAAATATGAAACTTTTATAAGATCATCCACTAGCCTTGGATCCATAGCGGAGATTACTGATGAAATCAGTTCCTTAGTTGGACCCAAACTCCTTTGGATTTCCCTTGTTTCCACTTTTGTGGATGCCTCTTCTGATAGAATAGGGGTTGAATTCTCTTGGGAAGTTTATACCCTTGGGATTGTGAAAATTGGACCAACATCTAAACAAACCAATACATCAATTTTAATACATAATAATAATTTTAGAGATAAGTGAGAATGTATAAAACATAATCTCTAGTACTAGGTGAATATTTATCAATAGAGATTCTACCCACCTCCATCTAGTAGTTTCCCACAAGGTTAATCCCATGAGATGATTATTTAGTGGTAGTTGAAACGGTAGTGATACCTTGGGATCAGCAATTAATTGTTTCGTATTCTCCACTATAGAATTTGAGGCATTATCTTTCACTTGTGTTTCTGGAGGAGTGACTAGATTAACTGATATCCCTCCGACCAAATATTCTGGAGAAATTATATTAAAATTATTCCCTCAACCTCTAAAAAATTAAGGAGATAAATTATTATATCACTTCCAATGATAGCATTAAATGTGTGATCGGGAAAACTTTATTACCTCTCCCTAGGAATTTATTTCATCCTAATCCATTACAACCTCCTAGGAAGTCAACATCTCAAGGACCTAATCCATATAAAAGGTCTTACCATTATGATAATGGATTGTGACCTTAATATATTTGAGTTAGGATTTCACCTCCCTGGGTTAGTCTTCATAGGATACATTGACAAGAGTAGTTACATGCTAGAAATTAGTCAATACAATATCCTCTACTTGGAGTATACTCCATACCTCCTTAGAAAACCACATACTCCTCCAGGAAACTCATTGATTCTATGCAATTTGGAATAAGGTAATGACTTGAATAAATAGAGGAAGAGGTGTTGCACTTATTGAATGAGTGGGATACAACTATCTGATATTATTACTTGGAATATATAGTATTAAATGTTTTCTAGGAACAATCCCTTTGTGAGTCCTCTCTTCTTCTCCTCGAAGTGGTTTTTCCACTTCTCCTTTTATTGTTGGAGGACCTTTATTTTGGAGAACTAGTTCAACCAATTGTCCTACTGGGTATGAGAAAATCCAATCCTCACCATAGTTTGTGGAAAGACTAGTCACAGCTTCAATATCCAAAAGGACCACCTAAATGCATGTCTCATCCCACATAAACACAATATGTAATTATAGTGCAACTATCAAATGATTCTATACTCGCACATAGTTAAAGGGAGCATGAAATATTTCTTGAACGCAAAGAAATTATCACCCGAATATATAAGGTGAATACATCTAGTGGAGGAACTCTTTATTGATCCTAGAAACCAAGAATCATTCTCTTAATGATATTATGTACCCTCTTTATCTATGACTACTAGTTTCATTATCTATTATAAAATCATTCGGAGGTGTGTATAGTGTGTATAAAAAGTGGTTGGGTTGATTCAATACACTTTTTAAATCTCTCTCATCCAATGTTTATGGATTAACTCCACCTATACATTGAAGATAAGACCTGAAATGGGACTTGGGTATTAATTAGTAACTTATGAATTAATAGACCCTCATGTGATCTACAATCCAACCCTAGATGACTTGGAATGGTTTTAGAATTATAAATGGAGCATTATTCTTATTGATACAATTGAAGAGGTGGTATGATTTCTCTAGCATTAGAAATGCCAGATTTTTTCATTTTATAGTTTTCATCTGAGTCGTTGTCACAAATATTGTGACTTTAAAACCAGTATGATACTTTTTCACTCATAGTAGGTGTCCACCTAAAATCATGGTTATAAATTATACTATCCATGCTAATCGATCCCCAGGGGTGATGTACCAACCTTATAGGTGGGGTGCTCTTCCAGTGTCGGTTAATATGAATCTGGAAGTCCATAGGTTTTACAGGTGGGATAGGTTCTCAGCCTCCTAAAAACCACCTAATAATCATTTGGTGCGATAATAATATGAGAATAAATGGAAAAAGGAACATCGTTCTTTGGGTGAAGCCCTTCCCCCAAGATGTTATGATCCATTACAAGAAACTCTCTTACAAGTGGAGAAATCCTGTCAATGTTTCACTAAACAAAGAGAGGAGGAATGAATTTTTCATACATCTCCCCAATAATTGTTTCCCCTATGATCACAAATTTGTCCCAAATACTAATACCATATTCTCTATGAACTAGGTCAAATGTGTTTGTATATGGACTCCACCTACTCAGCAGATATGAGATGATACATTTATTATGGTGTCATAATGATTGTGAGACTTAGATGGCCTCATATAACCCCACTGCTTTAAGCTCTTATTTGAACTCTTTTCAACACTTCCTTACCCAAAATGGACACCCCTAATCCATTCTGAAAGAGCCCCAAAGTCAAATATCCCAGCTCAATGACCATCCTATATTTTGATCAATTATGGAATTCTTCAAGAAATACCCGTAATTATGTGTGTCTAGCTCAGGCACCCATAGTACTTCCTTCAGCATTGTTGACACCACAGAATGTTTTTCATGAACCTTTCTGCTTAATTAATGGTTGTATTTTCATTTTCTATGAGATTTCTCGACAATGAGGGATAATTAGAAATACCCCTCTCTTTAGGAGTAGGCTTTGGATTTCCAATATCAATGATAAAAAGGTTTTGATGAAGAAAAATTCAATTTATGAGTTTATTCTGTGAATAAATGGTGTATTTACCATCTCAAGAAGCATATGTCTCTTTGATAGCTTCAATTTGACTGGTCTTGGAGCCCAAATAGACTTACGGATCAAAATTTATGCCACTCGGAAGATGGATAAATTTTACAAAGGGACCTACACATAAGACCTACGCGTATGACCTACGCGGAGGACCTACACAAAGGACCTATGAGGAGGACCTACACGGAAAGATGTTTTCTATACCCCTAAAAACAAGAGCTACATGGAGTACCTACGTGGAAAAACTCTCTTTGACCAACCTCCCTCTTTTACTATAAATAGGACCCTTGGGCTCCCCATCTCAAATGCATAAAAAGTTGGAAGAACTCCTGAAACTCCCGTTGCATAGCCCCTTTTCCCAAGTTCTCAAAAACTCTAAAGTAATTTTCCAAAACATGAGAGAAGAAAAAATTAAAAGATTAAAAAAATTTCAAAGTACCATAAGGGTCTAGAACATATGGATTTATGCTAAGGACCTACACCAAGGACCTACGTGGAGCACCTACGTGATGCACCATGGCAGAGCACCTGTGAGGAACACCTACACAACGCACCTTGGCAGAGCACCCACACAACGTACCTACGTGGCACACCTTCACAACTCACCTTATCAGATCACCTATGTAGATCACCTATATGACCCCTTCGAATCTGTCACTAACCCCCATGAAAAATGGAGAGTCACACTGTGAACTTTTGGGGTCCGGTTGACGGAATTTTCCATTGCTCCCTTTATGTCTCCCAACTTCCAACATTAAAATACCATGATTTGAGAAACTCTATCACACTCAATTAAGTTCCTTGAGTTGACTTACTCCTCTTGGTTCCTTTCACATGTTTCGAGTTTGGACTCTTCTTATGGATTCCTCAAGTACCTTGAGTTGATACATTCCTCAAGAAACTCCTCAAACCTCATCACCTAACACCTATGTCAGGTTAAATCTCAAATGGTCATCCTCATTAGGATTAATCCCCAAAAAATATCAAATGGGAATCCTCATTAGGAGTAATCCCCAACCAATCCTAATTAGGCCATCCATCCTGGTGTAAGCCCCTAACTTTTTCAAGTAGAAGGTTGCAGTCTTTCTTTTCTATACTTCCTTCACCATCAATCCTTCCTTACATTGGACCCTTGTCTAATGTAAAGAGAATAGAGGGAAGGCTAGTCACCTCACCCTCTTCCTTGATTGCCTTGGCCTCTTCCACCATCACCGTTTTAGGCATGTCCTCTTCCACCAGAAGAGGAGGAAAAGTGTGGGTGCCTTTATTGAATCTTTGACATCCTATTGTTTCTCACACCGATCATGACTCATGTGAGCTTAGAGATTTGTCATGATCACAAAATTTTCAAAAATACCCCTCAAATTAACTACGAGAACTCTAATTCCCACTATAATTGGGATACATAGGAAGCCTTCATCAGCTGGATATCCTCTTCAGAAATCCAACCCTAATTCCCTTAATCCAGGAATCCTCCTTATAAGTAAGCCCCGAATTAATCCCCCCTAAACCTTTTAAACTATGAGAACTCTAATTTCCACCATAATTGGGATACGTAGGAAGCATTCCTAAGGCCCGAGCTTCATCTCATTTCATCCATAAATGGGAATCCTCCTTAAGAGTAAGCCCCAAATGAAACCCCCAAATCATTAAGGCATCCTTTTCATGAGATAAGTACAAACTCATTTCTCTCAAATGACCATACTCTCTTATGAAACTAATAAAACTATGTGGTCTTTGATTATCATTCAAATGGTATACGTAGGAAGCCTCTCTGAGGTTCAAACCCAAAACTTCAAATTAACCATGTTCTTCCTGGTCCATATTCCCAACAGGGTATCTAACTTTGAAACCCATACTCTTTCCAAGTTCCTTGGGATGTTTAGGCATAAGTCCAACACCAAACCTTGACTAAGCACCTTTCACTTAAATTTCCTTTCCATATGACATTACAATGTATGGTTGGGTCCTTATCACATGAATTTAAAAGGTATGATGTGTCCCATTAGGTGGCACCGAACTACGAGGGTTCTGATTCCTTTCTAAAGGATACATAGGTAACCCATTTATGGGTATGATCCCAACATCAAAACAAACTTTTATCTCCCTGGATGATAATAAATTCTAGAGTGCTCCACTGAGTGGTTTAAAAACTAGTATCATCATAACGATGGTTAAAAGAATCTATAAATAGTATATGAGAGGATACCATTGATGGAGAACCTTTAATACATACGGATGTCTCCATTAATGAAGAATCTCAAATACATACGGATGATTATAAATTTCATACATGCTAATAATTGATTAAAAATTCCAAGGGAAACCTATGTTATACTTGGTGAATTAATAAGGATTAATGAAAATATCTCAAATCTATAAGAGAGTCCTAGAGTAGACAATAATTCCCCCCAAAAGGGTGTGATGAGTCTGACCTCCCATCCTCTCAACCAATGCATGTTATTAAGTATTGTAAGTTTAAACACAAAAAATGTCTGTCTTTGGAAATAAGGTCCCTTTTGGATAAATAATTTTTGGATGTTTCCAGTTCCATAAATAAATTCAATGGAAACCGCCTAGAAGTAGTGATTCTTAACCAGAACACATGTTCCAAGGAACTACAGAACAAGAATCAGGGGGTATAACTCAAGGAATTTCCTTCAAAACAATAATCCTACTTGATGAAATTCCCTTTTGATGAAAGTTTTTCTCAAGAAGTTTCCTAATGGCAGTTGATCCAACTAACTGGTTGAATTCTAATATGCGGTGCAAGAATAGGAATATCAATCAATAGTTTGAAGCTATCAATTGAAAGAATTTCTAAAACTGGATAATCTCATAGAACAGAACCCATAATTTCTGAAAATAAATGATGACTTTTCCATAAATTTTTCTTCACATCAACTTCAATGCTTTCAATCATGGCATTCCTTCTCACTTCAGAAATGTAGAGAAATTATGCTGGAGTCATTTTCTATTAGCAAATAAAGATGGATAAGTTTGAGAGGGTTTTGTAAAAAACATGACAAAGTAAAAAAATTTCATATATAACCAAAGTGAGTTGTTTAATCACTAAACTAATCACCTAAGCATTATATGTGTTTCATAACCACTATGCGGTATTTTGATGTTTACGAGCACCATATACTGAGTTTGTGATATTCTTTGTGAATTCCCATACACAAAGGGGGTCTCCTGTGTGAAATTATTCTGTATGGGTGATCTATCAATCATTTTCTAAGAAATTTAAAATCATAGGTACAAATGAAGGTCCCCAATCCACTTTATATAAGGGGCCTTAGCTTGGTATAGACCACCTAAAATTCCCATGGGGCCACTTTATCTCCTTGTAATCAGGTTCTCTTCATGATGATTAGAACTAATTCCAAGGGGGGTTTTATTAAGGTTCGTAAAGTCACAAATCCTTGAGAAACGCCAGAAATAAGGTTAAAGATCAAGTGAAAAATCAAAAAAATGGAGAAAATTTACAAAGAGTTTCTACAAATCAGCCCAAACCCTTCATGAACCGTTATCCTCTTTTTGAAGAAATTGTCTACTAATTTCATTGGTTATTCAAAAATATCATAGTTAATTTGTGAATCTCATAGATGGTTTAAAAATTTCTTTAATCGATAATGGATCCTTTATCATTTAAGACTCAAAGGCGGTGATTCTAGGACAACCATACACCACCTTCATGGATGTGGATGTTGTTTGAAGTATGGAGGTGATAATTTAGAGCCCCCGTATCGATCTTTGTAAAGAAACTATTTTATGTGAGGCCCCGCTATCCTTAATCATAGTATGTGGCCGCATGGTCCCTACACTACCACCAATTTTGGAAAGAGATTACCCAAAACTGCCTATAAATACTACATACTTACAATAAAATAGATACAATAGAGAAATATAGAAATTCCTCAAAGCGATACTAAGTACTTTGGGAAACTCCAAGGATATATAAATCCTTCACTCATAAATAAATCCCAAGGTACTGAAGGAACTGAAGGAAAGAATATAAAAAAGGGAAAAGCATGTTGTAAAATGGCCCTTCATAAAGCCTGCTCAAAAGCTTCACTCACAAAGCCTACTAGTAAACCATCTTTTTTAATCCTTCTTTAAAAACACCTTTATGGAAGTTTTTTCATAAATCTTTCCTATGAACCCCCTTCATATGTTTTCCCTCATGGAACACTCCTATAAACTTTATTCTTAGAGGGTGGATCGTGTAAAATTTTTCATAAATCTACCTTCAATCCTCACCCTATACAAGCTTTTCCCAGTTCATGTATCACCTATCCCTATGCAAAGTGGATGATCATGAAGGTACCCACCAACCTTACTCTAGTGGTCCCAACCCAAGTAGCATATATTCCCCTCAATAACACTTTATGAAGCACCCAAATAGTGGGTAAATAGACCTCCCTTATGTTTTATCCTTTTCTTAGATCTCCTACCTAGGTTATTCCAACCCAGATTACCTTCATGGATTCTTTTTTCTAAGGTCAAAACACTAAAAATTCCTAATCAATACCTTCTCTAAAACCACCATACATACATTATCATATCACTAGAAACTCCAAAGTTCCCTCTCTTGATCATGAATTACCTTAATAAAAGGATATTATAAGATTATACTCCAAGATACATATAACCCTTTGAGTGTTCACAACCATGTATCCCCTTGATTGCAAGGGTCTTTACTATGAGGGAATTAGAATAGTCTCTCCTGGATCAGGATTCCCATCTTGGCTACTAAAGTACCTTTCTAGCTAACCTGATTCCAATAAATGATCCTTGAGGTATTGGGATTCCTTTTTAAGTGTATGTTTCATCCATGTTCTCATTTATTATTTCATTACTGGGAGACATCAAAGGATAAGGTACATCTGTATCTAGGCAGAAAACACTCAACGTGCATGCCCCACTCATGTTCTCTTTACTCCTAAGTAGCACCATAGGACTCCTCTCGATAGGTGTAATACCTAACTCATTCCTGAAAGGGTCATATTCCTTGTGACTATTATCATATAGTCCCCCCTGCATAATTCACACTTAATCATTTATTTTCAAACTTTTCACGACATGGGAATCCTGGTCACACAATGTAAAACTGTATGACAATGTCCTTACTGAATGATATTAAAATGTATGGTATGATTCCTTTACATAACTTTAAACTATACAAATTGAACTACATCATCTTGGATTCCTCTTTTAGTAGAAACATATGGTGCCTCCCTGAGGTTCAAACCCAACATCGTCATTATTTCATCTCTTCACTAAGACCATATTCCTTATAAACCCATCTTCATAGGGGTATATTCCATAAGAAATTATCTATGTCCTTACTCGTCAAGCCATATTCCTCATGATCCTGGACATCCCTTCACTAGGGTTATATTCCATAAGAACCCTTATCATTATTCTATATTCCTTATGAGCTCATAATACTACTTGGTAGGCCGTATCCCCACTAGAAAAACCAACCACATATCTTATTGGGACATATTCTTGATGAAAAAAATCCATCATCACTGGGGCATATTCCCTTTGAGGTCAACCAGAAATGGCCGCTCATGTGTAAGACCCACAAAATACATGGTTTGGAACCTTTTGCTTAAAATTACACTCTATGTGACTTTAAACTACTTGGAATAAGTCCTTTTCACTATACTTTAAAAGTTAAGACGTTTCCTACTAAGTGTCACTAAATTGTGCAGGTTTTGATTCCCTTCACATGGATAAATAGGAATCCCTTATTAGGGGTCCAATCCCAACACCATAAACATATATTTCCTCCCTAAATGAATATAAACTCCCGAGTTCCTAGCTATGTGGCTATAAATAATAGTCTAATCAATCAACGAGGGAAAGATAGAGAACATATAATACATATAGATGGGGACATAAATGGAGAACTTATGATGCATAAAAAATTTTGCATTTATGGAAAAAACTTTGATATACAGATATTTATATCCATGCATGTTGACAATTAATCTCTAGCATGGGGGTAACTAGTCCCTCATTGGGATTTGGGAAGGATTCATAAACATATCTTAAATTAATAAGATATTCCCAAAGTAGAAAATAATCACCCCTCCCCTAGGGTGTTATGATACCAACCTCCCATCCTCTCAGCCAATGCACAACCCAAGTGTCATTAGTGGCCTCCTTTGGAAATCAGGTCTTCATTGACTCAAAACTAAACAAAAACACACTGCGTGTAAAAAAATAAGGAGTCCACTCAATAGACCAAGGATCTGCAAGTTATAAATTAGCAATAACATCTTCCTAAATTCCATCAAATAATTTTTAAATCTAAAAACTAGATTATGAGAAGGGGAATATGGATCTTTCCACTACAATGTTCATGCAATGGGATATTTTGAATCCAATGGTGAGGGATATTGAGACTTGATAAAATGAAGGGATACAAATAAAAAAATTAAAATTATTATGTCTCACATATTTTGGTAACCAAGATAAATTATTAAAATATGGTTTTATATTGTTTTAGAAACATTTAAATGTATATAAACTTGATATTATTACGATTCATACTAGAGAAAGATAACCTCCAGATTGGCAGTAACTTCTAGGAGTGGTACAGAATCTTGTACATTGTATTATGCCAGTAATAGAAGATTTACATGTATGAGTCTATAAATCTTGATCTACCTACTAAGGATGTGAGTGGGGAATAACTATTTCACTACTTGAAAAGCTTGTATGATGCGCTATATTTCCAGTATTTGATGTTATCATTTATTTATAGTATACTTAAAAAGTTACATGAAAACATGGATTCTTATATTATGCTTACCCATATATTTGATCTTTATCAGGAGAGAGTAAGACATGAGAAGTATGATATTTATAAGCCACTCTTTTCATGAAAGCTTAGAGAGGGTGTGGACCAATTGTGGCATCACTGGTTGGGTCACGTAAATGAAAATAACTTGACTAAACTATATCAATATGGGTGTTTAGATTCATTTTAACTAAATCTAATTGGCATATGTCACACTAGTTTATAAGGAAAAATGACCAAAACTCCATTTAGTATAAAGGGTTAATGGCCATGAATCTTCTTGAATCGATTCATATATATGTGTGTGGACCATTTCCAATTAAAGAAAGGGGTGGATAATCATACTTCATCACTTTTACTAATTAAATTAGTAAATATGGATATGTATACTTAATGAGGTATAAATTAAATTCCTTTGAAAAATTCAAGGAATAAAAAAATGAATTTTAGAACTATCATTGTAAGAAAATAAAAATAATTCACTCAAACTATGTTGAAGAATATCTTAACCGGTAGTTCATTGATTATATATGGGAGTTTTGGATATTATCTCAACTCACTCCACCTTTTATATCATAATAGAATTGTGTGAGTAAAATGAGGAATAGAACATTGTTAGACAAGGTGAAGTCAATGATGAGTCATACAAGTATTCCATTATCCTTTTAGGGATATGCATTGCAGGTGATGGTGTACACTCTAAATCGAGTGACAACTAAAGAAGAAAACAAAGTTCCATTTGATTTAGTGTGGAAATAAACTTTTTTTTCATATATGCATTCTTGGGGATGCAAAGTGTTTGTTAATGATAACTTTAACGATAAACTCACACCCTGAGGTGTTAGGTTTATCTTTATAGGATATCAAAAGGAAACTAAATAGTATTACCTATACAACCCCTTAGATAAAATGGTGATAGTAGAAAGACAATTAATATTCCTTGATAGGGATAAAACCTCTAAAAGCGATAGTGGGAGTGAGATAGACTTCAACTAGTCTCAAGATACATAGGACTTGGCACATGAACAATTTCCACAAAGCCTCGTGAAGGAGGATGTTCAAAAAAACACAAGTATTTCATAATATCACTAAAGAGGTTAGATAAATTTAAAGATATGACTTTTTAGTCATCAATGATTTTGAATCATTATTAGTTGATAATAATAAACTTATTTACAATGATGAATTGGTAAGTGACACATAAGCTACTAGATGGAAAGTAACCAAGAATTCTGAAATGGATTTCATGTACTAAAAATAATTCTATATTTTGGTAGATCCCCCATTGGATATAAAATATGTTGGTTGAAAATTGGTATTAAATAAAAAAATAGACAAGAAATATAGTTTCAATACCTATAAAGATAGACTGTATACAAAAGGTTTTAAATAGAATCAAGGCATTCACTGCAAAAAAAAAACCTTCTCGCTAGTTTCTATGCTAAAATTTATCAAAATTCTACTGGTCAAGGAAGCATACTGTGATTATGAAATTTAGAAAAAGGATTTCAAAAATGAATTCCTTAATGAGAACCTTCTAGAAGATGTCTATATTACACAACCTAAAGGGTTTGTGACTCTAAAGGATGCCAATAAAATATAAAATCTATGGAGATCCATTTATGGGTTAAATCAAGCATATAGATTATGGAATATTCACTTTGATGGATCCATAAGGGAATTTGGTTTCATAAATAATGAATGTGATTCTTATGTCTACAAGTGGTTTAGTGGGTGTTTGATCATTTTCCTAATAGTATATATTGATGACATACTACTGGTTGGAAATGAGATACCATTCTTATAATTTGTTAAGATATGGTTGAACACATGATTCTCTATGAAATAATTAGGTGAAGTGTCGTACATTCTTAGGATCAAGATATATCATGATAGATCCAAGAGTATCCTTTTACTAATTCAAGTTACATACATTAACAAGATACTAAAGAGATTTGGTATAGAATAATCTAAGAGAGGATTATTTCCAATGTCACATGGCATACATCTCTCTAAGAAAATATTCCATCAGACACAAGATGAGACGAAGAGGATGACAAGGATCGTATATGCATTGGCGATGGGTTCATTCATGTGTGTTAATATATGAATTAGTCTCGATGTTTCCTACACTTTGATAATTTTAGGTATATATCAAGTGGACTCAGGAGACTGCCATTGGATGGTAGTCAATACTATCCTAAATCATCTATGGCATACTAAAGATATGTTTTCCATTTATGGAGGAGATGAATAGTTAGTCATCAGGGGATATACAAATGCCAATTTCCAAATAAATCAAGATGGTGTAAAATCATAATCGGGATATGTATTCTCCCTCAATGAAGGATTTGTGAGCTGGAAGGGCTCAAAGAAAGAAATGGTCACTAAATATACCAAAAATTATGAGTATATTATGACTTTTTAGGCATCCAAAGAAGAATTTTGGATATGAAAATTCATTTAGGAGCATGATGTAGTGCCTAGTAGTAAAGATCCTATCATACTATACAATGATAATACTGTTGTGATGGCTCTTTCCAAGGATCCAAGTTCACATTAGCAGATAAAGAACATATTTTAGAAGTATAATCTCTTGAGGGATTTTTCTCAAAGAGGTGAGGTCACAGTAAGAAGAGTTACCATAGATGAGAATGTGGCAGACCCGTTGACTAAAGTCTTATCTCAGCTGAAACATGAACATCATGTGAGAACTCATAGACTAAAATTTGTTAGTAATTGGATTCAGTGCAAGTGAGATTCTATTAGATTTGGTTCCCTAGAACATAATACTTTGTACTTTATATTAACTATATATTAAAATTAATGAATATTAATAAATATCTTATAACATATTGATTATTATTCAATGTAACATTAATGTGATAATTTCTTAGAGTTTCCATTGCATTTAAAGGGCATAGCAGTTCACCACTATCTTGAAAACCTTGATGTTTTATGCTGATATTCTCAAAATTATTCCATATGATCATAATAAAATTCTATAAGAGGGTACATAGTATTTTTGACTATCATGTTTTTGATACTCATAAGAAGATGAGATTCCATCTCATGAAGTTCACACTAAATAATATTTTGGATGGGAGATTGTGAGAATAGACCCAGTAGTAGGAATTCCACATATTTGAATGTCATTGCAAATTTTTATATGTGAACATGTGTAATGATCCATATACTTGATAGTATTATTAATACATATCATGAGTTGTGTACTTTCATGTATTGATGAAAATTGTGACAACATATGTTCACAGAAAGGTAAGATATGTTGGGTGTTTCATGAGTGATATTAAATTAATGAATAAGTTAATAAGTATGTGTCCCTTCCAATACCAGAAGATGATATCTCAAACCTTTTATTGTAATAGAATTATTGAACTAAAGTTCATATCCATAGTGATTGACCGATTCATTTAATAAATTAAATGAAAGATATATCGAGCACATAAGTTGATAACATGAGTATGAAACCTTCTTGATGAGATGTCAAATAAAAGAGATTAGATTTCATAGTGATCATTCGTATGTGATTTTTTTTTTGCGATATTACCTTATTCCTCTATGGGTGATTTTACATGATATTGATCTTAGACTTTAGTCAAGTCCTCCTAAGGACACTATGCAAGATTCCTATAGGGACGTATACTTAGTGTTTCCATCGATCTCATATAAATAATATTTGAAACCAATAGTTGAAATAAATATTATTCTTAATACTGAGAAATATTATTTATTCAATATTTTCTAATCTCAATTATTCAATCACTAATTGTATGTGAGTTTAATGCTTAAATAAATATTGATTCGCAAGATCATCAAATGGAATATTTATTTATCTTTTGTTTTATTCTCAAGGTAATAAATAATATTCATTATTGAATAAATATTTATTTAGTTACATGAATATTAAAATAAAAATTTATTCTCAAGACCAGGAAAAATATTTATTTATTTATTCAATGAATAATATTTATTACTCAATGTTTAGTAAATGTCGACAAAGGTGATCAGGTTGAGTAAAGAATCCGATAATGGAAATGATATAATCTTAAATATAATTTAAATAAATAAGGAATTATTTATTTTGTAAAATGATATTTATTTATTCAAGTTGATTAATTCCATTATATAATATTATTATTAGTATTATTAGTATGGGATATATATTAGTTTTATTATTTTATTAAGGTTCTTTCTATAATTATCAATAATAAATCCCAACTCTATATATACCCAATTATATCATTTTAGAGAATGTGTGAAATCATTTTTGTTTTGTACAACACATCCCATCCCTAGAGAATTCTCTCAGTGAAGAACATCTATAGGGTTCCTCTCAAGATCGATAGAATTTCACCACCTCATTCCTCTCAAGATCGATGGAACAAGATAGAAAATATCTTAAGCTAGAAGGACTGGGTTGCGATCAAGATGGACAATGAAAGACATGAAAATAATCTATACTAGTACCTAAATTTTTGTTGACATCATTCATAGATTGAAAAGAACATGTGGATTTCCAATAGATGGATTTTATTTTAGATCCTCTTAGTGAAACGATAGTACAAATCAAACAATGGGTTTGAATGATCAATATCTTCATCAAATAAAGAATATCAAGAAATAAATAATTCCTATTATTAAATTAATTAAAAATTTATCATGAAAGATCTTATATTCTTGATTTTTTTATTTTTGGAAAGATTATTTGAGTATATCCATGCGATAATATGATTATTCATCATGTTATTGTAGATTATTCATTGAATCTAAAATAAAAAATGAAGTTAGGAATGGGCCCAACCGGTACTTCTACTACACATAGAACCTTTAAAATCAATATCCTCATTGAACTGGGACATTACATAAAGTAGGATATCATGTCGTGAATCCAAAAATACACTAACTGCTATATGATGCATGGACCTACTAAATTTTACCCCATAACCAATTCCCAAAGTACTCAAGTTAGTCAAAATATTTTCAGAGTCCTTGCATATAAATTCATTGACCACCACACCCTAGTTGTGTTTTATGGTATGTACACTAAATATAATCACCTTTAGGCATTGTAGCCCCATTTTTATAGAATGAAACTCATGAGACACCTATTTCCAAACTTCCCACCTAGGAAAAACTTGTCTTGTTTCCAATCGAACATGACTTGGACCACCAAGTCCCCACCAAAGCTGATGATGCACCAGGTTTTCCACCATAATCCTATATCTCATAGATCAAGGGTTGGTGACTAGCACTAATAATGTATAACTTACAATGGGATTATTTATCTTCTAAATCCTATGGTAGATATACACCATCATCCAATAAAATATCCACAAGCACATAGAGGATACATATATAACTGAATAAAAAATATGAATGCATGCATCCTATAAATATATTAGGGAATACAACATAAATTCCAATAAAAATAACAAAAATTCAAGGCTTAAAATATAGAAAATACACCTGACCTTAAGTGGAAAGGAATAAGGGAATCACCACATTGAACCAAATCTAGTCAAGAACTTCCATCCATGAATCCTGCTAGTTCCACCAAGCTCTGGATCCACTAATTCCATCCCCACTGATATCACCATCACTTATGGCCAAAGGTTTTATCGGGTTATGTTTTTTGTGTTTGTGGTCAAAAGATAAAGTAAATGATATTTTTGAATTCAACGTGAAGGTCACGGGTGATGTATTGAAGTATCCACTGATGAAGGAGATGGAGCAGTTTCCATTGTATTTACATGGAAAATGAGAAGAATGTAGGTCCTTGGAATAGCTGACTAAATATATTACTTATATTAATTACATTTGATTATTATTGAGATGATATTTATTTCAATGACATGTTCCCAAGTGTGGAAAATTGTTGTCAGAAAAAATTAGTTATGAAGTTGAACAGATGAAAAGAGAAGAGTGAATTGTCCACTACACCTGTATTGAACAGCTTGAATAAGATGTATTTTATAAAGCATTTATCATGATTGAAGTTTATAAAAGTGGAATAAGATTTGATGTGAATAGATATGAAAAGGGATTGATTAAAGAATATTTTCACTTAATCTAGAATATGAGTTCATGGGAATACTCTATTTGGAGTATTTTATATGTTGCAACACCTTGGAACTATGCTAAAAAGAATTTGGATTTATTTTAATAATTTAAATGATCATTTGAAGATGTTTTGAGATGGTTTAAATATTTTGGAGAATCACTAGAGAAAGTGGAAGTTGTTTTGAATCTGTTTTTATAAATATGGAATTTTGGAGTTCATTGAAAAATGGTTTAAGTTTGGAACATAAAACTTTGCCTACTTGATCATAAGACTTCACTGTGAGCGTAAGACTTCAGGTGATGAATGTAATAATTTGAATAAATTATAAGAATTTGAGTTTCATCATATGACTATGTCTGGTCATAAGTATTTATTAACCATAAGAATTCATATATGGCTTCCCTACCTAACATATGACTTTGGAGTCTCTTGAAAATTAACAAATTCATGATCGTAAGACTTTAGTGGAAGTGTAAATATTGGTCATAAAAATTCAGTTGTAGAGTTAATCTTCGAAATACTTAGTGTATGACTTCATCGTAATAATTTTTCAACAAGAATAAAGCTTCATAATAAGTCTTAGTGAGCATAATCCTTTGAATCCCCTGGTGTAAGACTTCAACACTTAGGAAAATTTTAAAAGTTCTGCGGGATGAAAAATCAAGTTTCCATATTTTAAATCTAATGATGATGAGATTATTTGAGATGATGAAAGAGTTATTATATAATGATTAAAACATTATAAACACTTGTAATATTGTTTGATTCAAGTGAGAAAGTATGAGAGGACCTGATCTTCATCCATGGAATGGGAATATCAAAGAAAAATAATGAAGGCAGTTTCCATAATTGGTTAATTCTGGTGAAATAAAACCATGATGATGTCAATGTTGTTCTTTCAAGATCAAAACATCATAAAGATTATTCAAGCCATGATATGAAATTTTCATAAAGAATATTGAAGGGATAGTTCCACTAAATTTATTTCTTGATGATTGAAATGAATTTATCAGGTTTTCATGAATATTGTATATGAAGATCCATCAAAGATTTCTCATTCATCAGACCTCAAGTGATTGACTATTCATTTATAAAGAAATCTATAAAAACCATCAATACTTTATTTGTACACCATTGGTTAAATTATCTTGATACGAGGATATTTGAGCATTCAAGAGGAACTAATATTGAAGTCTTAGAATTTTCCCAAGACTAAAAAATGAGATTATCTTCCAAATTTCATAATAATGAAGGGAGTTTCCATAATTGGTTAATTCTGGTGAAATAAAACCATGATGATGTCAATGTTGTTCTTTCAAGATAAAAACATCATAAAGATTATTCAAGCCATGATATAAAATTTTCATGAAGAATATTGAAGGGAGAGTTCCACTAAATTTATTTCTTGATGATTGAAATGAATTTATCAGGTTTTCATGAATATTGTATATGAAGATACATCAAATCTTTCTCGTTCATCAGACCTCAAGTGCTTGACTATTCATTTATAAAGAAATCTAGAAAAACCATCAATACTTGATTTGTACACCATTGGTTAAATTATCTTGATACGAGTCTATTTGAGCATTCAAGAGGAACTAATATTGAAGTCTCAGAATTTTCCCAAGACTAAAAAATGAGATTATCTTCTAAATTTCACAATTCTAGAAATGAAATATTAGTTTCATTCCGCAAATATGTTTTTTGTGTACTTTTATATACAATTTTGGAGATATTTACAGTGGAGATTTAGTGGAAATATTTTAAGAAGAGAATGAAAAAGTAATACTTAGAGAAGAATAAAATGAATATTTTATTCAAATAGATTTTTTAAAATAAAGAGCATTAAATAAGTGTTTCATTGGAATACTTTTTGAGTTGAAAAAGTGGTGTGCAAGAAATAATTAAAACCCAAACTATGTATTCTATTATGGTGATTTTAGACTAATGGTTGGTTTTCCTTCTCAATATAGCATTTATGAAATTTGGATAATAAATAATCCACATATATATGTGTGTGGACCATTTCCAATTGAAGCAAGGGGTGGGTACTCATACTTCATCCCTTAAACTGATTAAATTAGTAAATATGGATATGTATACTTAATGAGGTATAAATAAAATTCCGTTGAGAAATTAAAGGAATACAATAATTAATTTTAGAACAAGAATTTTAAGAAAATAAAAAGAATTCACTCAAACTGTAGTGAAGAATATCTTAACCAGTAGTTCATTGATTATATATGGGAGTTTGGGATATTATCTCAACTAACTCCTCCTTATACATTATAATGGAATTGTGTGAGTTAAAGGAGTAATAGAACATTGTTATACATGGTGAATTCGATGATGACTCATATAATTCTTCCATTATCCTTTTAGGGTTACGCATTAAAGGTGATGTTGTAGACTCTAAATCGAGTGGCAACTAAAGAAGAAAATAGAGTTCCATTTGAGTTGGTGTGGAAATAAACTCATTTTTGTCACATATGCATTCTTGGGGATGTGAAGTGTTTGTTAATGTTAACATTATCAATAAATTGGCACCCTAATGTGCTAGGTTTATCTTTATAGGATATCAAAAGTAAACTAGGGTATTACCTATACAAACCCTTAAATAAAATAGTGATAATAGAAAGACAATATATATTCCTTAAGAGGGATCACATCTCCAAAAGTGATAGTGGGAGTGAGATAGAATTCAATCGGGCTCAAGATACATAGGAGCTGGAACAAGAACAGATTCTACAAAGCCTTGTGAAGGAGAATGTTTCAAAAATACAAGTATTGAATAAGATCACTAAAGAGGTTAGATAACTTGAAAGATATGACTTTTTAGTCATCAATGATGGTGACTCAATATTAGTTGATAATAATAAACTTATTTCCTATGTGGAATTGGTAAGTGACACATAATCTACAAGATGGATAGTAACCATGAATTCTAAAATGGATTTCATGTACTAAAACTAAGTCTGTATTTTGGTAGATCCTCCATTAGATGTTAAATATATTGGTTTAAAATGGGTATTAAATAAAAAACTAGACATGAAAGGTAGTTTCAGTACCTATAAATCTATATTGGATACAAAAGGGTTTAAATATAATCAAGGAATTAACTATAAAAAAACTTCTCACTGGTTTTTATACTAAAATCTATCAAAATTCAACTTTTCATGGAAGCTTACCGTGATTATGAAATTTGGAAAAAGGATGTCCAAAATGACTTCCTTAATGAGAACCTTCTAAAAGATGTCTATATAACACAACTAGAAGGGTTTGTGACTCCAAAGGATGCCAATAAAATATAAAATCTATGGAGATCCATTTATGGGTTGAAGCAAGCATATAGATTATGGAATATTCACTTTGATGGATACATAAGGGAATTTGGTTTCATAAAGAATGAATGTGAGTCTTGTGTCTAAAATCGGTTTAGTGAGAGTTTGATCATTTTCCTAATAGTATATATTGATGATATACTACTAGTTGGAAATGAGATACCATTATTATAATTTTTTAAAATGTGGTTAAACACATGCTTCTCTATAAAGGAATTGGGTGAAGTGGAATACATTCTTAGGATCAAGATCTATCATGATAGATCCAAGAGTCTCCTTTTACTAAGTCAAGGTACATACATTGACAAGATACTAACGATATTTGGTATATAATAATCTAAGAGATGATTATTTCCAATGTCACATGGCATACAGCTCCCCAAGAAAATATTCCACCAGACACAAGATGAGAGGAAGAGGATGAAAAGGATCGTATATGCATTGGTGATGGGGTCATTCATGCATGTTATTATATGAATTAGGCTTGGTGTTTCCTACACCTTAAGCATTGTAGGTATATATCAAGCAGACTCTGGATACTACCACCATATGGAGGTCAAGACTATCCTAAAGTATCTAAGGCATACTAAAGATATGTTTCTTATTTATAGAGGAGATGAAGATTTAGTCATCAGGGGATATACAAATGCTAGTTTCCAAATAAATCAATAAGATAATAATAGGGATATTTCTTCACCCTCAATGAAAGAGTTGTGAGATGGAAGAGATCAAAGAATGAAATTTTCACTAAATCTATAGAAATTTATGAATATATTATGAATTTTTAGGTATCCAAAGAGAAAATTTGGATATGAAACTTCATTCAGGAACAAGATGTGGTGCCTAGAGTAAAGATCCTATCACACTATAAAATGATAATATTGTTGTGTTGGATATTTCTAAGGATTAAAGTTCACATTAGCGGATAAAGAACATATTTTAGAAGTATAATCTCTTGAGGTATTTTTCTCAAAGAGGTGAGGTCACAGTAATATGAGTTACCATAGAGGATAATGTGGCAGACCCATTGACTAAAGGCTTATCTCAGCAGAAACATGAACATCATGTGAGAACTAGCATACTAAAAGTTGTTATCACTTGGCTCCAGTGCAAGTGAGATTATTTTAGAGTTGGTTCCCTATAACTTACTAATTTTTACTTTATATTACCTATATAATCAAAGTATTTAATATTAATAAATATCTTATCACATGTTTATTTTTATTCGATGTAACATTAATGTGATGACTTATTAGAGTATCCAATGAATTTAAAGGTCATAGTAGTTCACCACTATCATGAGAACCTTGAAGTTTTATGCTGATATTCTCAAACTTATTCCATATGATCATAATAACATTCTATGACGGGGTATACAGTATGTTTGACTATCATGTGCTTGATACTCATAAGAAGATGAGATTCCATCTCATGAAGTTCACACTAAATAATCTTCAGGATGGGAGATTATGAGAATAGACCCACTAGTAGGAATTCCACATATTTGAATGTCATCAGATATTTTTATATTTGAACTTGTGTAATGATCCTTAGACTTGAGATTATTATTAATACATATCATTAGTCATGTACTTTTAGGTATTGATGAAAACTGTGACAACATATGCTCATAGAAAGGTAAGATATGTTGGGTCTTTCATGAGTGATATTACATTAATGAATAAGTTAATAAAGTATGTTTGCCTTCCAAAACCAGAAGATGATATCTCAAACCTTTGATTGAAATGGAATTATTGAACTAAAAATCATAGCCATAGTGATTGACCGATTCATTTTAGAAAGTAAAAGAAATATATATCGAGCAAATAAGTTGATAACGTGAGTGTGAAACCTTCTTGATGAGATGTCAAATAAAAGTGATTATATTACATAGTGAGCATTTGTATGTGATTTTTTTTGTTGTGATATTAACTTATTCCTCTATTGGTGATTTGACATGATACTGATCTTAGACTTTATTTAATCCCTCCTAAGGACACTATGCAAGAGTCCTATAGGGATATATACTTAGTTTTTCCATCGATCTCATATAAATACTATTAGAAACCAATAGTTGAAATAAATATTATTCTTAATACTGAGAAATAATATTTATTCAATATTTACTAATCAAAATTATTAAATCACTAATTTTATGTGAGTTGAATGCTTAAATAAATATTGATTTGCAAGACCATCAAATGGAATATTTATTTATCTTTTTTTATTCTCAAGGTAATAAATAATATTCATTATTGAATAAATATTTATTTAGTTACATGAATATTAAAATACATATTTATTCCCAAGACCATGAAAAATATTTATTTATTTATTTAATGAATAATATTTATTATTTAATGTTCAGTAAATGTCGAGAAAGGTGATCAGGTCGAGTAAAGCATCTGGTAATGGAAATGATATAATCTTAAATATCATTTAAATAAATAAGGAATTATTTATTTTTTAAAATGATATTTATTTATGCAATTTTATTCATTCCATTATATAATATTATTATTAGTATTATTAATATGAGATATATATTAGTTTTATTATTTGATTATGGTTATTTCTGTAATTATCAATAATAAATCCCAACTCTATATATACCCATTATGAGCATTCTTATTTACAAAGCCTCATTTTCTATATTTTAAAATAGCGTTACAAATGATTATAACTCAGGATGATCATGAAAAGAAAATGAAATATTATTATATTTCCTAAAATTAAAAGTTTGATTCAAAAAAGTAGTTATTGATTTTAAAGAGATTTTAAAGGATTGTGTTTTTAACAAATAATTATTCAGTGTTTTAATGCCTTATCAATGAAAGTTTTTGAAACAATATTTCTCTTATAAAATTTTTTTTATAAAATCCTTTTTTGTTTTAAAGGATAATTTTTATTAATCTAAAGATATTTCATTTTAAATAAAACATTTTAAATTAGTTTTCAAACCTTTCAAAAAAAAATGGGGTATTTCCTCTTATCTTTCAGGTGATTTATCCAATGATCTTAAAAAGTTATTTTTCATCTATATCAATATCATTAACACTCCTTATGTTACACTGGGGATATTTCTAGGTCATCATCTAACTTATTTATTTGGATGGCTTGTAGAATGTTCTAAGAAATTTTTTCATAAAACTCATCTCTTTTCCATGTGTTAATTAAGTGATGCTTTATGTATGAATGTTTTCATGTTCCAATGGCACATATATGTATGAATAATCATCATGTGGAGGGTGTGACCTATATAAACCTCCAATAAATTGTGTACATCTTTACATCTCATGAGATAATAAAGGGAAACGAGTAGTGACACTCAATCCACTATGGAAAATTTGTTGTGATACTTGATCCACTATGGGAAACAAGAAGTAATGTGTGGTCAACTATAGGAAAAATGAAGTAATGTATGGTCCACAATAATAGATAGGTTTTTATGTCTAATCCACTAAGGTAAGGAGTAAGTGATTCTACATCCACGATGTTATGATTTATATATTTATTATTATGTCACATTTCAATGTTACATAACTATGATTATTACACATGACTCGTGTTAATTATATCACGCTCTTTTTCCATGGTATATGCTCATTTAAGATTACATGAAATTATATCATGACTTATGGACAACTATTATTATTCCAAGATCTTTTTAATAACATTTATCCTCTTCTCATGCTTTCTTGTGTGCTTATGATCTAACCCTTAATGACATTTTGATGAGTTTTTCTATTACCAAACATTTGAGTTCTCCCCTTTCTTATGTATCTATTCCCCAGGTTATGAAGAGGAGTATTGTTGGTTAGAGTAAGATGGAAATATGGGGTGGATTCCCTTTTAAAATTTTAAAACTTAGATGGAATACAAATATGAAATTATGTGATAAATTAAATTAATCAAAGCACAAAGTAATTGACAAGTGTTTCGAAATAAAAAAGAATGATCAAAGTAGAAATAATAAATTAGTTCAATGAGATATTATTTTATATAAGTTAAGTGATTAATATGATGAAATATTAAGCAGTATATTAATTAATTTAAATAACAAAATTAAATTAAAATATATAGAAAGTAAATATGACAAACAATTTTTTAAGTAAATTCAAAAATAACTCAATAAGAGCCCCTACGTCACCCACCCCAATGGATTGAGGATTTATGAATATATATAGACGTTGAATTAGTAGTGGTAAATGAACCTAAAAATAATAAAACCCATTTATTTTATTAGTATCTAAGAAACCTGGAAAAATAAACTTGGTTTTAGCGGTTTCCCAACAACCCAAAGAGAAAAGATCCCTTGGTTTTAGCAGTTTACCAAGAACCCAAATAGAGAGAGAAAGGGAGATTTTCTTAGATGAAAACCCTTTGAAGAATATATATCAATTCTATAGAAATATATATAAGTTCAATTTTATAGAATGAGAGAGAAAAATGGTAGATTAAAATGTTTAAAAAATGAGTAAAAAGAGATCTCAAGAGGAAGCACAATGTGAGAAAAATTATAATCAATTCTTTTTATCAATTGTTATGAATCGTTTTAGTCTGAGATTGTAGATTGTAAAGACTCCCATGGGTGGTATTTATACCCTCTGTGGGTCCAAGGGTCAATTTAGATATGCAATTGGGTCAAGGGATCCATTGAAGATCGCCATCAATGTGTTGTTTGACTTGATGATTCAACACCATCAGCTAGCCTCTCGATGCCTTCAACTAGATGGTAGTTAGGTTGTAGGCTTCCTAGGATGTTTCAAACTCCAACAGGTAGTTGTTGTCTACCATTGAGTATCCAGTGAGCTACCTACAGATCTAGTGGTTCTGTCCAATGCCACCAAATGGTCGGGGACACTCCATCAGGTAACTGGTGAGGTTCTAGTAGCTATGGTCTTCTATCCAATGTCACTAGATGGTCAGTGACATACCACCGAGTAGCTGGTGGTAAAAAACTGTGTAGGAACATCCTTTGGTATATTTACCTCACTTTTAAGCCTTTGTTTAGTCCTTTGACAACCATTCACTGTGCTCAAACATAAATATTGAAATACACTTTGAAAAGGTTAAAACAATAAAAGGTGTTTCTGGTCATTAAAACAATCTAAGATGGTGAGGTACAACAATCTCCCTTTTTTAATGATCATAAACACTTGAAATAAACTAAAGATAATTTCAAAAAGAAATTTTAGTATTTATAAGGAAGTTCAAATGATATGATAAAAAAATTCAATACTCAAAATATTTAACTTAAAAAGATTGAAAAATATTGAAATAAAATAATTTCCCCAAAATTAAAAGAGATTAGAACAAATAATTTCTCTCCCTTTGTGATTATCAAAAAAGAATATATAAAAATGGTTAGAGAAAATTAAAAAAAATTATTTTAGTCATCATTAATGATCCTTCGAGAGATACTAAAACAGAATATATTTTTTTTAAATAGTTTTTTTATAAAATTCAAAATTTTTTAATTTTCCAAAATAGAAAAAACAGTACTTTCTCAAGGTATCAAAATATTTTTTTGAAACTATATTTTTAATAAGATAAAGATTAAACAAAAACTTTAAATAGATTTTTTAATAATTTTAAGATTGAAATAAGTAGTCTCCTCTAGAAACATTTTAGTGTTAACAAGATAAGTTCCCCCATAATTGTTATATTAAAAAAAATATAGGGATCCATAAAAAAATAAAATATAATAGATAAATAAAGAAGTAAAAGATTTTAAGAAAAATAAACCACTTCAAATTCATTATTATGGTTTGTAAAGGTTGTGTGAATAATCCAGAGCATATTCCCTAAGAGTTTCAAACCAGGTGTCCAGTAAACGTCCACTGCTCGTGCTTAGGGTGAAGATCAGATTGAAAACTCAACCGTCCCTTTTTGAGGTTATAACCACTAGGTTCATATACACACAAACCACATCCACTTGCTTGTATCTAGACAAGAATGTATTTTCTATGATGATTACACTCACTTTATATTACTAAAATTAATCTTTTAGAAAGTTTGAAAATATTAACATTTTCAAAAAGAAATTTTAAAGAGAATAAAATATTTAAAACATTTGAAACAACTAAAGTTTTCCAAAGTTAAAGAATAAGTGTCACAATATTACCATATCTAACTCACTCTTAATAAATTCAAAATGATCTAAAGCAGGAGGCTTGGTAAAGATATTGGATAACTAAATATTGGTGATAATGAACTCAAGTAATATGTTTCCTTTTTTGAAGTAATCCCACAAAAAGTGGTGTCTAAGGTCAATGTACTTAGTGCGAGAGTGTTGAATAGGATTTATAGAAATACTAAAAGCACTTTTTTTGTCACACTAAATAAGGACATGATTGTAATTTATCCCATAATCTAATAGTGTGTTTCATCCAAATAATTTGGGAATAATAACCCCTATCACAATATATTCTGATTCGATCGTACAAAGAGAAGCAAAAATTTTCTTCTTACTACTCCAAGAGACAAGTTATTTTCCAAGTATGTGACAAGTCTCACTTATACTTTTCCTATCTAATTAACATCCTCCAAAATCAGCATCATAAAACTTGTAAGTTAAAAAGAGGTTTCTTTTGGATAAAATTAACCATGGTTTTTAGATACTTTTAAATATCTAAAAATTATTTTAAGAGATTTTAAATGTAGTTATTTTGGAATTGATTGAAAAAAAGCATAGAAACATACACTAAACATGATGTCTATCTAGGTCCCAGTAAGCTAAAGAAGTATCTCAATCATACCTTGATAAAACTTGTTTTCAACCATTTTACCAACTTTATACAATGTTATATAATAATAAATACTCATAGGTGTATTTATTTCCTTTACTTAATCTATTCCAAAATGATTTAAAAGATCATTAGTATATTTTCTTTGAATTTAAAAAAATTCATCTTTATTTTTAGATATTTGGAAACCAAGAAAACAATAAGTTCTCCCATAAGACTCATTTAAATTTATTTTCTCATTAAATAAGAAAATTCATAACAAAGAGATTATTTAATAGAGCTAAAAATGATGTCATCAGCATAAATTTGAACAATTAATAAATCAATTGAAATGTATTTTAAAAAAAATTGAATCAAACTTTCTTATTTTAAAATCATTTTCTAAAAGAAATTTAGTTGATTATTCATATAAATCCTGAGGGATTGTTTTAAAATATAGAGAACCTTGGATAACATAAAAACATGATTGATAAATTTTAAATCTTCAAAACTGGGTGGTTGTTCAAAAAAACCTTTTTGGAAATAAAACCATTCAAAAAGGTACTTTTAACATCCATTTGAAAAAACTTAAAATTTAAATGGGTGGAAAATTCCAATAAGATTCAAATGGATTTAATCCTAGTGACCGGTGTGTAATGTCCCAACCTAGTTCACTATAGGAAAAATAACCATACTGGTTCGCCACATGACCTCAGGTGCACCTCCCTGAACACCAGAGACTACTGAATATAAGTGGATATCTAAGGAGGTATCATGGGGAGGTTATACCCCCTATATCAGAGTGTGCAATCATAAATAAATAACCAAAAATCAACCTTTAAAAGTAATAATCCTTCAAAATATGCAAGAAAATAAATAAACGAGAAACATAAAAAATAAGTGATACAAAATCATGCAATCATACAACAAGATTGATCTCCCACTAGGTCGATCACATATACCGATCAATAAAAGAAACAAAGTATAGGGAACCACTACAACTCTAAGAAATATCTCAACCCAATCTCCCATCATCATCTGAGTCGTCCTTCTCATCCATGAAAAACTGGATCCCAAGCCTCAGCCCTACTTGTGTCTGCAATAACCATGAGAGTGTTGCTCAAGTACCTAACAGCTCGAGCAGGGTGTGAGTACATAACTTGGTAGGGAACCAACAACACAGTATCATATTAACCAGTGATGCGATCATATATGAAAGTGAAATACTCAATATAAATAAATAAACCTTTAAAAATAAATTAAATAAACCAACAATACTTGCTTCGATCGGGCGTCGAAATGTCTCTGAGTATGTCGTGTGAACCATGCCCACCTATGTACCAAAATCATACCATTTTTAGTCCTTAGGCATGTGACCATGATCAACCATACCTACTTAGGTCAGTTTCAAGGTGTTTCTGAGCATGTCATGATATCATGTCAACCATATAAATACCGGATCCTAGGGTGTAACTTAGGTATCCCCCATACCCATTCTCAAACGGACAAAAACTCATGATGAATGGCTCAAGATCCATATCTCAGGCATCCTGGATATCTCTCCAGGATCTTAGTATAATTAATGGATCGAGGATGATTCTATGGCACCCAAGAAATCACAAAATAAATTTCATCCCACAAGTCACCATGCCAAATGTCCAAATCCCAAGCATTCATGGAATCCTAATCAAGAACAAGTAAATCATCACGCTCCTAGGAATCTCAAAAAATTAATAAAGATCACAATACTCATGCCCGAACTATTGGATATTAAACATGTTAGGAATCCTAGGGACCTATGGCATCCAGCGCATCACATACAGACAGGACATCGAATCTTGGTGTCCTTAGAATTCTTATGAGGCTTAATAGTCAGATCCTAGGAATCACATTTGGGCATCTGCAATGATGTCATGTCATCAGTCACATCACACCAATATCACATAAGGCTCAAATTTGGATCCTAGGGAGAACCTCTAGGCATCCACCACGTCACCATCATATTATATCAGACCCATAGGTCAGATCCTAAGAAGTATGAGGTATAATAGTTTCATCAAAATAATCTGGTGAAGCATAAACACGTGATAGGGGTTTGTCAAACACCTGAACCCATAAACACAGTCCAAAACCCCAAATATCACATGACTAATGGGTTCTATGGTGACACCTGCTACCATCTCTTCCCAATCAATACGCACCTTCTTAGGTTCAGTTGGTCAATGTGGAACCCTGGAGGGTCCCCTAGGTCACATCATATCATAAACACCCTCGTGTGGGTCCTCGATCTCAAACTATGTCTCAGGTTAACACCTGATGCTCATAGGATGTCGTATTCCTCGACATCAACATTAGGGTAGTGCAGATTCATCGACTACATGGGGATTTCCACAAAGGAAACAACCAAAATGATGACCCGCTACCTATCTCAGTCATCAGGGTCTCACTAGGTCAGTCTACTCACCCAATCCAGTCCCAATCTGCCTAAGGTCTATCAACCTAGGCTAAGCATAACCCCCAGGTCAAAACACATCCTACTAGGGTCATTCCACTCAATCCACTACTCACCCTTCCTCACATGGTTTAGGTACAAAGGTCTCTTTATGAGTCTAAGTCTCAACCATTAGCGGTTTAGGAGTCAAGCCAGAGCATAAGGTCTATAATGGCCTAAGATATTTGTTCCACTTTCTCTTAGGTGGTCACACAAGTTGATTAATCGACTTTAAATTGGGTTATTCATACTAATTAAACAAAACAATTATAACAAGTTTCATTTACTTATTGGTAAGACCACACATGCACATGCAACATAATGAGTACAAAAGTCATAGGGAAAGTATGTGGACCACCTACCTCATCCATGAATCTTCTCTTGTTTATTTCTAAGGGTCGACATCTCTTTCAAGGCCCGACCAAGCTCGATCAAGCCCGATGATGTCCAATTCATTCCTTCATCAACACCTGATCCTCTAACTCATGTAAAACATTAATAATTAATTAATTATGAAATTTATAATTAATTAATTAATTCAATTTAAACTCATCATAATGAAAAATAACTCATAGGGCCTTAGTCGTCTGTAAAAATCTCAAGCCACGGGGTGGAATCCACCTTTAGCACACCCCTAATCCCAAGATGAACCAAAACCCCAAACATTGTCACAAAAACCACAATTAATTGAATTGAAATTTGGGTAAAAACCTAATAAAATCCATAACAGTAACATACCTTTCCAAATCATTGAGTAACTGAGTAAAAATGGAATCTCGGGATGCCCTCATCCTAGGATGCATGAAATCCCCCTCGCATTCAGCTGATTCCACCAAGAACTGGCAGAATCGGCTTTAAATACCAAGCCAAAAACAAAGTAAGTACAAGGGTTAAGAAGATGAAGAATAATGGGAAAATAACCAAACCTGCATACCTTGGATCACCATATGAAAGCTGCTAAAATCATCTCCCTTAAAGGGGGGTCCATAGAGATAAAGGGGAGGGGTGGATTGGTAGAATTCCCCCCCCCCATACCCCCTTCCTTCCTCAAACCCCTGAGGTTATGGATGGTAAAAATACCAACATGACCCTCATTAAAAAACACTTATATGCCCACCGGCAAGCTGATACTGGGCCACCGGCTAGCTGATGGGCTAGTATCAGCTAGTCAATGGTTACTATAATTTTCACCACAGCATCCCAACCTCGGACTCCATCCATCAAGAAAACTGAATTTATATCAGGCACTCACCAAGTCGTTGGCATCCAATTTCTGTCACAAAACCAGCTCGGGTACTCTAGTAACCCAATAACTAAGCAAGCACTAACATGGACCAAAGGTTGTTCCTAGTCCCCACATGTTGGAAACTAGCACCTAGCATCATACAAAAAGAAATAGGTAACGATTTTTTCACAAACATTATGAAAGTAAAGACAAAAAAGGAATTATGCATATAAAATAAATACACAGGGAGGTATGTACTAGAAATCAAATAGGTATAACATCCCAAAGTACTACAGAAAACGTACTATAAAATAGGAAAAACTGCCCAAGTCCCAACTCGAATGCAACTCACTGAGTTTATGTATCAACAAAGACCAGTATGGGGTAGGTTGCAAGCTAAAAATACCAATATGGTCTCACCAAAGATTCTATAACATATGACAATATTTGATTAACCAAATAGATCTTTCAATTTAAAACAAATATGTTTTTCAATTCAAAATCATATTTAAACAAATCGTGCTTTACATTTCAAAATATGGAAATACTTTAAGCAAAGACTTTACTTTTCAAGTGATGTAATATTTCTAAAATAATTTTGTTTTTCACAAATGGATTAAATAAACACTTTTATATAAAACAGCTCATATAAATCGTAAGACATGTAAAACAGTTCACAATAATGGCATATATTCATTTAAAATAAAAACAAGCGATAAACATGGTCATATGACTAAGAAGGTATGATAGTGTTAGTCTATAGAGACTCCACACTAAAGGGGACACAACAATATGTATATACGCCCCTTTGAACTCAGGCCAAAGAGGACTCATCACCATCACCTCAGGGATGTGATGTGCTGCATTTATGTTTTGTAACATTGTAAATCGTAAATTGTTGTCCAAATAAATCACTAAATAACTAATGCTTGAATGTAATCTAGTAAAAATCAACAATGGACAATTTATTTCAAGCAACTTTAAAATACAATTAATCTCATTCTCCATTTCAAATGTTCCAAATTCCATTTAAAAACCGTAACACGGGTTTCTAATCAAAAATATACATTTTTCCAAGATAAACCCAAAGGTTCCTATCAAAACCATTTTAATCCATTTTCACAAATAAGGATTTGAAATAAATTCACAATTCAATTTCACAATCCACTTTCACAAATTAAATTCAACAATTTAATTTTTCACAAAATTCCATCAATTTCACAATAAACCCCTAATTCAATGGAATTAGGGTTTTTCATAATTTTCCATCAATTCCATTTCCATAATTAAATTCAAAATTTTAATTGAAACAATTTCCATCAAATACACAATTTAAATTAAACAATTTAAATTTCAAAAACTTCCATAAATACACCTTAATTCAATGGAATTAGGGATTTTCCTAATATCATGTCGAAAACCCATTTCCAAAAAACCCAATTAAACAGAATTGTGTATTTAATCAAAACAATTGAAATCTATTTAATTAAAATAAATTAATTTAATTTAATTCAAACAATTGAAATTAAATAAAACAATTTAGGGTTAACAAAATATGGGCATCATGACAGAACCACCTACCTCGGGATCAATGGATCTCGTAACACCAAACCCTAATCGGGATTTGTCAATAAAGAACGACGATCATGGAAACCGAGAAAACAAGAATCACACCTATGTTTAGATCCAAAATAGAGGGTGTTAGATCTATAATCCAACACGAGGATCCATGGAACCCTAAGGAAGAGAAGATAGATAGTAGGAGAACGAGAACAAGAAGAGGAAACTAATCGAGATAGGATCGATTGTCGTTCTCCAAGATTTAATCCGCTTCCAAAAGGGTTATGAGGGGCCAAAAACTCTTCTTGGGAGCTCAAGGAAGGGATAAATCGATTATGGATCGTATCAGTCCGTCAGGGACCTAAAAGGGGAGTTTGGGAATTTTTAATCAAAATTTGGATTAATTAAAAACCTATTCGCACGGTTTCCTGGGAAGATATGCACAGTTTAGAAAATACATGTGCAAGTCATGCGCCTATTTTAAATGGGTCATGGTTCCTCTTAATTGGGCACATGGTTTGTAAATCGTGTGCCAAACGTTCAAAATCCCACTATCTTGGGTTGCACGGTTTGCTCTAGCAGGGCGCACGGTTTGGGTAAACCGTGCACTAGCCTAGAAACTTCAAAAAAATTAAAATTTTCACCCATGGTAACCCCAAAAAAAACAACCAAAGCATGATTAAAAAGAGGGATTTAAGAATACCTAAAATAGTAACATGATGTTACAATCTCCCCACCATAGGAACTTTATGACCCCAGAAATCCTATGAAGAAGCTTCTATGCCAAAAAGATGAGGTCACTGCTCTCTCATCAGTGCCTCCCTCTCCCACATCTCATGACTATCAGAACCTTGTTCTCATATCACATGAACCAAAGGTATCGTCCTCCCAAAAAGTACCTCAGTTTCAGAATCAACTATCTTGACTGGTCGTTCAGTCACGAATAAATCGGGTTCAACCTAAATATCACTCCAGCTCAAAACATGATATGTATCAGATAGATACTTTCAGAGATAGGATACATGAAATATTTTATGTGTTGACATAATATTTGGTGGTAATGTTAAATGATATGCATCTTTCCCCACTTTCTCAACAACCTCAAAAGGTCCCAAAAAATGAGGAGTAAGTTTCCCTTGCCTCCCAATCCGTTGATGACCCAACTGAGGCGAAACATTCCAGAACACCTGATCACCAACTAAGTGCTATAGAAATTTCGGGAGTTGGAGTGAAAGAACAAGTTTGCAGATGAAGAAAATTCAAAACAAAAGAAGAAGAAGAAGAACACGGACACATAGATTTACATGGATCGGGAATAATCTCTACTTCCACAGAGAGGCAGAATCACTTCACTATGAAATCAAAGAGCACAATTACAAGGAGAGAATCAGAGTTTCTGACACATAGAAACCCTATCCCAAAATAGGCTAATAAGGAGGATGAATCACTATTCCACCAACCACATAGGAATTTTGATGTGTTATAGTAAAAGGTGCATTGAAGTATGCATCGCTACAATGCATCGGCCACCCAAGTCCAAGATACTATAGTGGACGGTGGTTGGAAGTCCGCAGAGCTACAATACCCTATCAGTGTTGTCAGTCAACCCTACTATAGTATTCATGCCAAAGTTAGCACTGCTATAGTTCCCTGTTAATGTCATTCGGTTAGCTCTGCTACAGTCAGTCGGAGCTACTACAGTGCCCCAAAATTTGGGTTAGGAACCTTCAGCCTCTGGACCCCTAAAGCAGGGGTACGTTGTCCCCTATAACCCCCAATGAGATCACCATAGAGTTGCAGCCTATTATGTAGTATAGGATGCAAGCATTCGGCCCAACATCATCCAAATAGGATTGGGATACACCAATCAAACAATCTCCCACTTGGATTTGGATCCATTTTGTTGACCTACTTCGATGCCACTGACTTAGGCAACTTACTTAATCTGAGTTCCTCTTCTTCTTCACTCACCAGTGGCGTGCTTTCCATTCACAACATCAATTTCAAGATGACAGTTTATGAAATGTTAGTTGTTTTCCTTTTGTGCTCCCATGGTGTTATCCCATATTCTTCCTCCCATCCTCCATTCATCAATAGAGACCAACATAGGCACAAAAATGCCTAAAATTTTGTATTATCATTGATTTCATCAACATGTCTACCAAATTTTTGGTTCTATAAATCTTCTGTAATGTCAGCAACTCATCCTGTATCAAACCTCTGATAAAATAGTACTTCAACTGAATGTACTTCGTCTGAGCAAGAAAAACTGGGTTCTTTGCAAGATATATGGCACTCTGACTATCACAGTGCAATACATTTTCCTCTTGTTTTCTACCCAACTCATCTGATATCTCTATTTTGTATACATATTTTGATGGATTTTTACATATGAATTCATTAAATATCAATTGATTTAATATAATAAATGTTCCTGATATTAATGTTTTGTAAATTCTTATATAGTATTATCATTTGGAGCAATATAAAGAAAAATGTGGAAAATGAGGAAAAAACGACACTTCGCATCGCGAGCGGAGGGAAGCAGCGTGACACCAGATTTTTAGGTATCATAAAGCACTTTAGGAGGAATAAAACTGAAGAAGTAGGATCAAAAAGAGATTCTGGTGCAAAAAATCACATTTTAAACGTCGTGAATCGCCATTACAGAATGTGTAGTTTTATTTCACCATGTGAAGCAATACATAAAGCAAGCCATGAATCATTAGTACACAATGTGACATCCCATTACATGACATGACATGGGTCAAAATTCCAAATCTCAGTCGAGATTCATGTGAGATATGCGCACATTCAAAATCCATAGCGAAAATATTAGACTGGTATTACATGATGTGAATGTCCATTACATGTCGTGTAAGTGCCTGATACAACAAAAAATGGTGATTTTACAATGCATCCTCCAACGGTATTTTCTTACTTTTGACCACCTAGAATGGCCAATAAATGAAATCTCTAACTCGAGGAAGCCCATGGATAAACAAGAGGCTTATAAATAGGATGTTCGGACATCGGATTAAGGCATTCCATTTCCACACTTGAGGCGTGACCACTGGGAGGCCGCCGTGGGGTTCGGTTCCACCGTAGATAGGTTTTGTTTCTATTTTGATTTCCTTTCATTAATGTAATTGTTGAGTTTTTTCTTGTTTAATTCAAATATATCTTTTCATTAATTCTCCAACTCATTCTCTATCATATATTCTCTTCCCTATGATATACGGTTTATTCATAATTGGCGATCACCCAATGGTGATTATCTAAATCCATAAGGGAGAGTGGAGTTGGTAAAAGGGGGTGTGGACCATCATTGTTTGATTTGAATTTGCTTGTAATGATGATTTTATTTGATAGGATCATGTTGATCCTACACATCTACTTTATTCATCATTGAATCATTGACCGTATGTTTCAATAATGAATGAACCCCAACATGATTAAGAAAATTTATTCATTACCACTAAATGGAATTACTCTTCTGCTTTTGAAAATCTAAACTCAATGCATCCTAGTATTTTAATTCATCTGACCAGGATGGATTTGGATTCTAGGGTAGATTGATAGATAATGAAAACTTCTTATGTTGATAAAACTGTTTTGGTTGCGCAGCTACTTGATATAATTATTTTTCAAGTAAATATGAATTAATTAATTTAGTGAAACCACCACTGGAAACTGATTCCCCTCCCTTTTGTTTATATATTTTAATTCACTTGTTTCAATTTGCATCATTGGTTTAATAAAATAAAACTAAAATTGGAGCGATCTGACCTTTAGTCTAGAGTTTTCATCACTGCATTCCCCGCTCTCTGTGAGTTCGACCCTGCACTTCTGTTATACTATGCCTTTATAGTTAGTATAGTTTTGGTTAATATAAATTTATAATTTGACCCATGCTCGGAGGAATAAACGACACCTTTCGGGCACATCATCATCAAAGAAGTTCTTCAGCCAAACCATCTTCCTTCCAACTTCTGTTACAATAATGTATTTTGCCTCTATGGTGGATAGAACCACCACCTTCTACAATTATGATACCCAGCTTACTGTAGTTCCTCCACAAGTAAATACATAACCTATGGTACTCCTCCTATTGTCGACGTCACCTCCAAGATCTGCATCCACATACCCCTGTAATGAATTTCCTTTCCCAAATCACAGAGATACCGCCTTGCTTCCCTTCAGATACCTCAATACCCATTTCATAGCTTCCCAATGTAGCTTTTTAGGGTTAGACATATACCAAGTAACAACTCCCACTGCATTAGAAATGTCAAGTTGAGTTCAAACCATGGAATACATCAGGATTTCAACAACTGATGTGTATGGAACCTTTGTCATGTACTCAAACTCTTCTATCATCTTTGGTGATTCCTCGTTTGATAGTTTGAAATGGCCCTCCATGGGAATATACATCATCTTTGCTTCCAACATGCTGAATCTTCTCAAAACCTTCCCAACATAGTCATCCTATGATAAAATCAAGGTTCCTGTTGCACGGTCTCTCTTGATCTTCATCCTCAAAATCTTGTTAGCTTCTCTGAGATCTTTCATCTCAAACTCCTCATCCAACTTCCCTTTCATCTCATTAATCCTCTACATGCATGATCCTTCAATAATCATGTCATCCACATATAGAATTAGTATAATGTATTCATCACCAAAGGACTTGATGTAGAAACATTGATCCATGCCACATCGTTTGTATACATTTTTAGTCATTAATACATCAAACTTTTTATTCCACTGCCCGAGTGTCTGCTTCAATCCATATAAACTCTTCTGAAGTTTTCATACCAGGTCTTGTTTTCCAGACTCAACATAACCCTCTGGATACTATATATAGATGTCACCCTCCAAATATCCATGAAGGAAATCCGTTTTCACATCAAGCTGCTCAAGATACAGGTCTTCTGATGCCACAATACTGAGAACCACCTAGATGGAGGTAAGCTTCACTACAGGTGACAAAATTTCAATGAAATCTACTCCCTCTTGTTGAAATCCTTTCACCACCAGCCTTGCCTTGAACCTCCTCTTTCCATCATGTTCCTCCTTGACATGGTACAACCATTTTTTCTATAATGATTTCTTCCCTAGTGGAAGATCTGTCAAATCCAAAGTATTGTTGTCATGTAGTGAAGAAATTTCTTCCCTCATGGTCAACTCTCACTTGCTCAACTCCTTCAAATGCATTTTTTCTTCAAAGAATTCTAGTTCTCCACTATCATTCAATAACAGATAATGTAAATATGGTGAATACATCGGCATGAGATTTCTCACCCTTGTTGATTTCCTCAACTCCACTGGAGTAATAGGTTCCACCGGTTCTGATGTCTCATGCTCAGGTACGCATTTAAGCTCTGCTTTCTATTTTCACTCTGATTATTTGTTCTCATTTTCAGCTTCAGCTGCATAGTGATCCTTACACGTGACACCTTCATTAAATACCACGTTCTGGATCTTGATGACCATTTTGTTGGGATCATCCCAAAAGTGGTAACCAAACTCCTTAGTACTGTAACCAATGAAGAATCATGGTTTGGAATTAGCATAAAGCTTTTCCCTTGCATTACCATCAATATTTACATATGAAAAAAATTTAAAGACTCATAAATGTAAGAGTCTTACCACCTTACCAGACCAGAGATCCTCGGGTATACATTCTCCCATTGATACAGATGAACCCATGTTAATGAGATATGTTTCCATGTTCACTGCATCAGCCCAGAAGGTCTTGGGTAACCTTGAATACAACCTCATGCTCCTATCATGTTCATTCAGTGTAATATTTATCCTTTCATCTACACCATTCTATTGTGGTGTTCTTGGAATAGTCTTCTCCCACTGAATTCCATTATTTGAATAGAATTTCTTCTGTTGTACTCTCCATTGTTGTCCGACCTCAATAATTTCATCTTTATTCCCATCACATTCTCTACCATGGTTTCCACTTCTGAAACACATTAAATACATCAAATTTTATTTTTAAAAAATAAACACATACCCTCCTTGTTGAGTCGTCAATAAATATCACATAATATTGTGACCCTCCAAGGGGATGTACTGGTGCAGGCCCCAAACATCTGGGTGCACCAGGACCAGATTCTCAGCCCTCATTGTTCTGCCTCCTTTTTCAAATAATACCTTCTTCTACTTTCTAAGGATGCAATCTTCACATAAACCAACTTCCACTAACTTCAGCTCTGGTAGAATTCCTTTTTTCAACCATCACCTTCATCCCCTTCTCAATCATGTGGCCTAACCTGTAGTGCCACAGTTATGAATCTCCAACAGAATTTATTGATGAAAGCATATCCATACTTGTTTCTATCATATTTTATAAGGTACTTCTCTTTTCTCCCCGAGCAATGACCATATCTCCCTTGGTAATTTTCCAGGCACCACCAGTGAACGTAGTACTGAAGCCTGCATCATCAAGCTTCTCAACAGAAAAAAGATTTCTTCTTAAACCATGGATATACCTCATGTTTTCCAGAACCATAAAACTCTCACTTTTGGTATTGATATATGCATCACCCTTTCCCAAAATCTATAAAGGTTCATCATCAACAAGATGCACCTTGCCAAAATTTTCATAAATATAATTGTTCAGGAAACCCTTCTCCAACATGGAATAGAAAGGTGGCCATTAGTCTAAAATCCAAGACTCCATAAGACTATCCATGCTCAGCGTCAACATGTCACCAGCTCCTTCAGCCATTGTGTTTGGTCCACTGGTTTCAAGCACCTTCTATTTATCTCTTCACTCCTTGACATGTCATTTCTTCCCACAAATCCAGTAGGTAAGACCAGCCCCCTTTACCTTGTCTCAGATCTTTCCTCTTGACTTTGATTGTCCTCTGTGATTGTCTCATTGTGCATATATTCCTCTTCCTTAAATGTTCAGAGCAGAACTAGATAATATGCATGATTCTATCCTTTAAATATCCTCACTAAGGATCAAGTCCCACACATCCTTCAGAACCAACTTGGTATTCCTCGAAGAACTGCTCACAGTTGTTACAGTTTCTTCCCAACTGTCAGGTAATGAAGATAGTAGAACCGGTGCACATACCTCATAACCAAGTACGATTTCCAATGATGTTATCTAACTTATGATGGTGTTGAATTCATTGATGTGATCTGCCACAATTCTTCCTTCAATCATTTTTAGATTGAACAATCGTCGCATTAAGTGCACTTTGTTTACTGCATAAGGCTTCTCATACATATTTGAAAGAGTTTTCATTATCCCAATTGTCATCTTCTCCACTCTAATGTTTAACACCATGTTTTTGGCCAACTCAAGGTGCACAACTCCCAGAACCTGTCAATCTAGCAGTTCCCAATCCAACTACTCCATGTCTGTTGGCTTTAAACCCAGAAGCGGTAAATGTATTTTCTTATAGTAAAGATAGTCTTTGATCATCATCCACCATTATCTGAAGTCAATTCCATTGAAGTGTCTAATATTCACATTGTCTTATCCCATATCCATCATTTTAATTGAGAAATCCAAAATCAACCTTTGATAATAGTTGTTGTGGAAACATTGGGAGTTGTAGCGAAAGAACAGGTTTCCAGATGAAGAAAAGTCGAAACAAAAGAAGAATAAGAATAACAAGGACACCAAGATTTACGTGGTTTAGGAATAATCCCAACATCCACGAAGAGGCAGAATCACTTCACTAGGAATATGAGAGCACAATTACAAGGATAGAATTAGATTTTCTAACACAGAAAAACCCTATCTCTAAATGGGCTAATAAGGAGGATGAAGCACTATTCCACAAACCGCATAGGAAGTCTGATGTGCTACAATAAAAGGTGGATGTAAGTACACATCATTTTAGTGCCTCAGCCACCCAAGTTCAAGTTGCTACAATGGATGGTGTCTTGAAGTCCATGGAGCTACAGTACCCTGTTGATGTCACCGGTTAGCCCTACTACAGTAGTCATATCAAAGTCCAGACTACTACAGTGCCCTGTTAGTGTCATCCAGTCAACTCTTCTATAGTCATTAAGAGATGCTACAGTGCCCCAAAATTTGGGTCGAGGACCTTTGGACCTCAGAGTAGGGGCGTGTTTCCCCCTGTATCCCCCAACGAGCTCACTGTAGAGTTGCAACCTATTGCGCAGTATAGGCCGCAAGTATTCAGCCCAACATCATCCAAAGAGGATCTGGCTACACCAATCCAACACTGAGAACCCCAAAGGTCTACAATGAAAATCATAATAAGACTTATAACAGATCTATTCCATCAAAATTCTCTGACAAATCAACTAAATCTTTATTGTCTTGTCTTTGACCAAGCTCGGTCCAACCAAGAAACTTTCACCAATCTCCGACCAACACAATGGATATCCACAAGGTCGGGCATACAAGGCCTCAAAAGGAGTTATTCTAATCACATAATAATAACTATTTCTATAAAAAAAACTCAACCAGTCCCAAGTGATCATCCCAAATCCCATAAAAGTTGAGAACACAAGCGTGAAGCATATCCTCAAGAATATGTATATCTCTTTTGGTCTTTTCATCCGACTGCAGGTGGTATGTCATGCTCAAAAAGACCTAAGATCTCAGTGCCTCCTAAAGGCCTCTCCAAAAATGATAAATTAATTGAGGATCCCTATCAAATACTATAGCAGATGGAACTCTGTGCAACTGAAAAATCTCTTTCACATAGATATTTCTCAACTCCTCAACTTTGGTTGTAACGCAAATGGGTATAAAGTGAGTCGATTTAGTCAGTCAATCTATCACAACCCATATCGAATTATTCGTTACCTAGGTATTCAAAAACTCAACCATAAAGTCCATTGAGATCTTATCCCACTTCCAAGTAGGACTAGAAGTGGATGAAGAAAACCCTAAGGCTTCTGGTGTTTAGCCTTTCCCTGTTGTTATGTATAATAATGAGAGACAAAATCAGTAATGCCCTATCTCATTTCTGGACACCAAAATCGTTATCACTTGTCATAGAACATCTTTGTGGTTCTTAGGTACAATAAACACTCAGAACTTTGGAAATCCCTCATCACAGCTTTCCTTACTGCTAACGGCACAATGAAGCACTTTTGATGACATAGAATACCCTCAGTTGAGAATGACCAATCAGGCACGATCTCCCCACCATGAAGAGAGTCTCTAATGCTACAGAACTCATCATCAAGATGTTGTTCCTGAATAATAAATTTGAGAAGAGAATATGTCAACTAAACACTGGCCAAGGAAACCTCAACCCCTGATTCTTGGACTCCAATATGCAACTGTGCAAAGAGAGTCATCAAGTTCCACTCTTACGATGATTATTTTATTTCCTGGGTCAAAAGTTTCATTCTCAAAGCATCTTCAATGGAATTCTCTTTCCTCGGGGTATATGTGATGTCAAAATCGAAAGACTGTAAGTATTCCACCCAATGCCTCTGGCGAAGATTCAAATATTTTTGAGATAAGATATAACTCAAGATCTGTTGGTATGAATACATAGTAAACCTTTCTTCGTAAAGGTAATACCACCAACTCTTAATCGCATGAATCACAGCTTCAAGTTCAAGGTCATGGGTCGGATAATTCATCTTGTGTGACCTAAGTTGACGGGGTCCATAAGCAAAGACATGATCACCCTGCATAAGAATGTATACCAAGTCTGAATGACATGTTCCTATTGTGGGGTGTGAAAAAAATAAATATTTCCTAAGCAAAAAAAATATAGTATAGTGGTTGACCTAAGATATCTCCAGAGAGGACTAAAAAAAATCATGTTTGTCACTTAAATTTGATAAAGTAGTGGTTTTTTTAAATTGTTTGAGTTTCAAAAATAAATAAGGAAATTAAAAATAAAGTTTGAACATAAGTGGATGAAGAGAGTGATGGTTTCAGGGTAGGATAAACTTTTTAAATGTCATCATATTCATAAATATCATTCCCCCTCTCTTCCTATTGAATGACAAGTGAAATACTCCTCGATCAAGTTATCAATCACCCTTGGTTGAAGAAAGCAATGGAAACCACTCCTATGTCCATGAAAATTCACAAACCATTACCAAATAAATAAGGAAAGTCCTATTCGGGAATTGTTTCTCCTTATAAATCTAGAAAAAGTTCACTTATCCCACACACATGCCAACGATCGCTTGACACTCATTACCAAATACAATATGCTCAATCGAGGAAAACTGCACCAAGAAAAGGGAGTTTAAAATTCTTCAACCAAAGATATAAACAAGGAATTAAAACAAAACCCCAAATACTATAATATTAAAATAATTGGACACCATATAAAATATAAATCATTCAATATAAAAAGAGAGTTTCAAATTAAAATTCAAGACTCCAACATTACAAAAGTGAAACTCCCCCTTCTCCGATCACTCAAAGGTTTTACCACTTCATGTAAAGGGTAAGATAATTGAAAGGGGGAGAAGGGATAATAATGAAAATAAGTAAAAAGAAAAGAGAAAATACAAATCACTTAAATATTCCAATCCTCTAGAACATCCCCTTCTCATTCTTTAACACCTTTGAATGGAAGTGAACACTCGTATTTATAGGGTTGAGGGTGGAAAATTTTCCCTACAGATTCACTCCTCAAAAATCTTGAGTTTATTTCGTATAGTAAATAGCTGAATATTGGGAAGTTGTCTTCAGAAAATTATTCCCCTATGTATTGTCCATGTGCCAACAAAATCTCAGCTTATTTAGACAAGTATAAAAAAAAGTTATTCTTGAATTACTGAAGACAACTTTTTCTGGACGAGCAGACTTCTCAACTCCCTCCAATTTTCCGCATTAAATGGATGTTTTATTGAGATAATTTCTTCATGAAATTTAATGTGGACATGTGCCACAAAATACTATTTCTTCTCCAGTTGGAATCACTTAATTTGGATGTCTCTAGACAGATATATGCCTCCATTGCTAAGGTGGGGTCCATTCTATCGGTCAGAAAACTTTCTCCACTTGATTGATTTTTCTAGGCCTTGAAATAGTGGGTGACCTAGAACCAACTGTACAGTAATTTAGATTACCATATCATGTATATAGTTATATATACATGATATATTCTTACCATTATAGTGTATACTTTTCTATATTAACTATTTAATGGTAATGTCTTAGATTATTTGTCGTATCAAAATGTTATAACATATCCCAGGCTATAATGAGAACCTCGAGATAAAATGACATTAATCTTAAACAAAGGTCTTATGGTCTAGATACATGATACTTATTGGACACACTTGATATTTGACTATCAGATGTTGGGGGATCATAAAAATTGAGACTTATTATTATGAATTTCGCACTTGGTGATGATCTCTAGTAGTGAGATCATGAGGACAGACCTGCCAATAGGAACACCGCATGTTTTGGGTGTCATTGGTTGTTCATATCTATAGACATGTGTATTAGTCTCCTGAATTGAGACCATTACCAATGTGTGTCATTTGATTGCATACTTTTATGCAAGGCAAAAACCATGGTATTTAAATCGTGGCGAGGTAGCTTCCGTTGGGTGCGTCATTGGTGGTATGACATTGGTTGAATGTCAAGAAAGGATTTGTCGCTTCCAAGTTTAGAAATTTGTATATCTCAGGCATAGTTGATTAGGATGGTGTTACCTTCATAAGTCTTTGGCCAAAGCAGTCAAAAGGTAAATCCATCCGGATAGATTAACAAATAATAAAGAAATAAAATGGAGATGACATAAGTGTGAATCCTACTTTATAAGATATTTAAAGACAAAGAGATTATAGTATACAGTCAGTGTTTTTAGGTTGGTAGTTGTTCCTATGACTATCCTTATCTATTTATGGGTCTTTATGGGTTGCTGGACTCTGCTCTTGATCTAAGGATTTTATTCACTACTATCGGAATAAGGGCCTAAGGGTCACACACAATAGCGTATTCAAGAATCTGCCATATTCAGTTGAATAGGTATTTTGGACATGGTGGACCCCACCATGGGGTATGAGTGTTGTCCAAGTATCGATCACCAAAGAATTAATTAAATTTATTATTATTCAAGTTATGAATAATTGGGTTTGAATTTATTTAATGTATTTATGAGTTAAGTAAATACGAGAAAATATTATTCGAATGAATATTATTTTAATATTCAAGGTTCGTTTAATGTTAAGCAGGAATGGAGAGTCGAGTTAAATGGATTAGTTTTATCACATAATATATTATATATATATATATATATATTACATGTGATAAATTATTAATAATATTTATGGCGCAGTTTATTTCGTCATTATTATTTAGTGGATGTTGAAATAAACAGGGGTTGGGGAACCCAACTGGGTATTTAGAAACTCCACTAAAAATAGAGAGAGAGACTCTCTCTCAACGAACTATTCATTAATTTATGAATGAGAGCCTCTCTCTAATCCCACTTCATAGAGAGAGATTCTCTCCCTTTTAATTGACAATCCAAGTTCTTCCTTCAAGCGTTGAAGGCAGATGATCGTGGTGACCGTCGGGATGTTGAAGGCATCATCGGATCTCAGTGTTATTACCCGAAATTCAACAATTGACATTCCCACCAATAATTGAAGTGTGTGTGGATAATCTAGAGGGATCCTGCTATAGATCCTTCAAACAATGATTTTCGGTGATGACTTGCAGTCGAGCGTGGCTTCATATCTGAATAGGTATGCTCTCGTTTTTAATTTACGTGCTCTTTTAATTTACGTGTTATCCTCGGGACATACTGGGGCTCGAATCATCAGCAAAGACAAGTCCCATCATCCCATTGATGAAATTTTTTAAAATATCTAGTTCATTGGCTTCTGTTGTGGGCTCTGATTCCTTCAGTGTTCTTCGAATTGGATCTAGGTTCAGAAGACAAAGTTCCCATGAGAAAGGAAATCCTACAAAAAATGAATCACTCAATTTGGATCAAAATTGTAAAATATATGTCCGAAATACAGAAGATCCATAAAACTGTTAAATTTCCATAATTAAATAATTTTTACAATTAAGCTAGAAATTCACCAAAAATACAAAAAATGATGTAAATAAACTCATATTGATTAATTGGAATGGATTAAATCATTGAAAGACACATTAAAAATAATGAAAATATTAACTCTATCAATTCTCTCACACTTAGCACTTAGACTTCTAAACAAGTAAGCATCAAAATCGAATCAATGCAAATTCAAAACACATGCTCATGTGATCCACCGATTTTATACCAAGAAACAAAAGATATCATGCCTCATCAAAAACCATTATTTCAAGTTCTCAAACCATACCATTAAATATATTTCCTATTCATTTCTCCTCTCATGCACACGAGACACCTATGTCACATGAATTTTCTCCCATCTCACAAATTTCAATTTTCAACAAGACTTTTCTCATCCAAACACATGCAAGAGTCACCATGGGATTGATAAATTCCTACTTCTCCACTTTATGTGATTTAAGGACATGTGTTTATCATGAGAATATTTCAAGGTTGTTTTATAGCTTCTGGTTGGTAGGATTTAGATGTGAAAAATTCTGAGACGAATGAGGAGGGTTTGACTCTTTTTTGAAGCGAAATTGCAAGATTCAATTTTTCACTCAAATATGGTATCCTCCTCACTCCCCGTAGTATAAAATCATATCCATAATCATGAAAACTCAAGAAAATTTCACACCATTCATCATTTTAACAGCAAAAAATTCAATTATCTCAAACACATTTTTTTATTGAAATCTCTTAATAGACACAACTTTATTTCTCTTTGGAAGTGCTCCAGAAAGGCATGGCTTCTCTTATCATGAAATCTACAGAAGGGTACAACTTTCAACAGGGTGAATTTTTTTCAATAAAAAACACATCTCTTTAGAATTTTATTTTCCACCCAAAGTATCACTAAATGAGGTACCACAACACAAGACAGCTTCCCCCCACACTTAAGTTTAAATAGAACATGAAATTTCACTTCAAGAGCAAGTTGGATATGGAAAATTAACTTGTAATATGGCTAACCTAACAGGTTTTTCATAGATTCTAAGGGATAAAAGGATTAAATATACAAGTAAATCTAGAATGAAAATGATTTTACTGAAAATGGGGCTTTGAAACCAAAGAAATGTCTCTATCATTTAAAACACAAGTACCTCAAACCCTCAAGTTTTGATAAGAATAAATAAAATTCTGGTTAAAGCAAGCATGGTTTGGTTCTCTCAAGAAGTGAGGTAAATGAAAAGAATATGAAAACAATGGTTCATAAGCCTCATGGTAAAGTGATTTCAAAGATAAATACAGTGAAATATAGCATTGGATTAAAAATTCAGAGTACTTTTCATGAAATTCCCAAAATTTTAAACTTGAAATAAAGTTATTTTCAGCATTTTAACCACATTTTCATGGAATAAATTTGTTCAATCATTAACATGGTTTTCAAAAATGGAAATCATAATCATTTAAACTCAAAAGTTTCAAATACACACAAAAATTGAAAAAGAAACGCACAAAAATTTTGAAAACATGCATTTTTTTTAATAGCTGAAAAATAAATAATAATTGAAAATCCTAAACTGCAAAGGTTCCCTCCCACACACTTAAATGATGTAGTGTCATCAATGAATTAAAATGGATTTAACATATAATAAATTTTGAAAATGAATCATAGTAAGAAAGAAAGTGTAAAGGAGAGGTATAACCTGATGGTTTTTATTGATAAACAGGTTGGAGGAGTGTGATCTCCTCTATTGGATCTGATGGAAGGGTCCCAAGGAATTTCTTCAGCCTATTCCCATTAACAGTGAATGGATTCTTCTCTCCATCCTTCAAAATATGCATAACACTAAAAGGATATACATGAGTAACTATAAATGGACCTTCCCATCTAGAATGAAGTTTATATAGCATCAACATGAGTATTGAGTTGAATAAAATCACTTTATCTTTAGGATATAAGTATTTCAATTGGATCAGTGTGTAATGAGACACTCTTGTTCTCTCTTTTTAAATCCTAGAATTTTAAAAATATTCCCTTATAATTTCTTCTAACTCCTACATTTGTAATCTTCTCTCTTTCCTGTCATTTTCAAGATCCAAATTCATCTTCCTCGTGACCCAATATTCTTTATGCTCAAATTCCACTGGAAAATGACAACTTTTCCCATAAATAAACTTATATGGACTCATTCCAATCAGGATCTTGTAGGATGTCTTGTAATCCCATAATGTTTCTTCCAACCTTTGGCTCCAAACCTTCCTATTTGGTTTAACGGTATTCTCTAGAATTCCTTTGATTTCCCTAATGGACACTTCATCTTGCCCGTTAGTCTTTGGATGATAGGGAGTTGATGTTTTATGATGCACCACATACTTATTTAGAAAAAAAATTGATTCTCCTATTGTAAAAGTGAGTCCTTTGATCATAGGCAATGGCTTTGGGCACTCCAAACCTACAAAATATGTTAAGTCTAACAAAATCACAAACAACTTTACATCATCAGCCCTAATGGCTCTTGCTTCCACCCATTTCGAAACATGATCAACTGCAAGAAAGATATAAGAATTTCCAAATGTTATTGGGGAAAGACCCATGAAATATATCCCCCAGACTTCAAAAATCTCACAAAAATTAAGGGGATTTTAGTGCATTTCTTGTCTCTTTGAAATATTTCTAGACAATTGACATTTTTCACACCTTTTGGAAAATTCATGAGCATATTTAAAAAGGATGGGTCAATAAAGTCCATATTATAAAACCTTCTTTACTACCCTTTGAGGTCCAAAGTGGCCTCTACAAGCTAAAGTGTGACAAAACTCAAAGACAAAACCAATTTCACTCTTAGGAAAACATCTTTTTATCACTTAGTCATTAAAAATATTCCAAATAAATGGATCATTAGAAATATAATATTTGAAATCATATTTCAGTTTTTGAATTTGGTGGTAATTGAAATGAGATGGGACCTAAGATATTACCAGATAATTGACCATGTCAGCATACCAAGGCATTTATCCTTCAATCAAGTACAACTGCTTTCTTGGAAGGTGATCATTAAATGGTTATTTTTCTTGAATTTCAGATTTAACAGTGTTGGGTGGTATGCTTAAATGATCAACCACTTGGTTCCCAGATCTATTCTTATACTTGATTTCTCTGTTGAACTCCTACAATAGTAACATCCATCTCACTAGCCTCGTTTTAGATCCATCCTTCTTCATCGAGTACCTAATAGTTGCATGATCAGAAAACACAGTGACTTTATTTCCAAACAAATATGATATAAATCCTTTTATAGAAAAAAACAACTGCTAAAAACTCTTTTCCTGTGTTTGTGTAATTGAATTGGGTAGTATCTAAGGTTCTTGAGACATAGGTAATGACTCATGGTCTGCCCTCAATTCGCTGAGAGAGGACTGCACCAACTGCTTAGTTGGAAGCATCACAAAGTAGTTCGAATGGTTCTTCCCAATTTAGTAGTTGCATCAAAAGTGGTGTAATCAATCGCCTCTTCAACTCATAAAAGGTTTCCCTACATGAACCATTGAAATCAAAATCAGCATCTTTCAAAAGTAATCTAGAGAGAGTAATCTTACTGAAATATTTGATAAACCTCCTATATAATCTTGTATGTTCTAAAAATTATATAACATATTTCACACAATTTGGGTAAGGCAATAAATTTATCACTTAAATTTATGATTTATCCACTTTAATGCTTTTATTAAAATGACATATCCAAGGACAATTCTTCTCTCAACCATGAAATTACACTTCTCAAAATTTAAAACAATATTCTTTTCAATGCAGGTTTTCAAAACTTTTTCCAAATTTTTCAAACAATGGTCAAAGGAATTTCCAAAACTTGTGAAATCATCTAAGAAAACCTCTAAGAAATTTTCAATGTGATCAAAAAAAATACTTACCATGCACCTCTAAAATGTACCTGGAGCATTACATAATCCAAATGGTATCCTTTTATATGAAAAAAGTATCAATGGGACAATTAAAGGTTGTCTTTTCTTGATCCTCAAGAGCAATGGGTACCTGAAAATGGCCTGAAAATCCATCCAAAAAGAAATAATAAGTTCTCCCTACCAATATCTCTAAAATCTTGTCAATGAAAGGGATAGGGAAATGATCTTTCTGAGTTACCCGATTCAACTACCTAAAATCAATGCACACTCTCCAGCTATTTCGAATTCTCATGGGGATTAATACATTCTTTTCATTCCTTACAATGGTTAGGGTAGTTTTTTTTAACTACATGAATGAGGCTAAACCATTGTGAATATGAAATGGGATATATGATCTCAGCTTTCAAGAACTCCTCAATCTCCTTCACAACCTCCATTGAGGTGGGATTCATCCTCCTTTGGGGTTGTCTGACAGGTTTTGAATCATCCTTAAGAAGAATTCTATGTGAGCATACTTTTGGGTTTATTCCTAGGATATCACTTAATCTCCACCCTACTATTTGGAAATTCTCTCGAAAAATCTCAATCAAATATTTTTCTTGGGTTTCAGATAGATTATTAGAAATTATCACTGGTAATTTCTCTCCCTCCCTAAGGTACACATATTTCAAATTAGTAGGGAGTGGTTTTAATTCCAGGTTAGGTGGTTGCTCAAGGGATGAAACTAAACTGACATTCCCTACATCCAAATGTTGGACCTCCACAAAAGAAAACATATCATCTTCATCATTATTTAAAAAAATCATCAAAGAAATCATATTTTACCTCTTCTTCCCACGTGAAATCAGAATCTCCATCATTTTGGGCATCCACATGTTCAGTGATATTTTCAATGGAAAATTCTCTATTAAGGCTAATAATTCATGTCACATACCTAATTATTCAATTGTATTAGTACCAAATTCATGGAAGAGTGCAAAGAGGTAGTGACCATCTGATGGGTGCCTCATGGATTCAAAAATATTGAAGTGGACATTGTTATCTCTAAATTCCATGGTGAGTGTCCCTTCATGGACATTTATGATGGTTTTGGATATCTTCATGAAAGGTCTCTCCAAAATGATGGGTGAGTGTGACTGTCTCATATCTTCTTCCATATTCATCACATAGAATTCAGATGTGAATAAGAGATCTTTGACATTTACCAGGACATCTTCCAAAACTCTTGTTGGGGAAATTATCGATCTGTTTGCAAGTTGTACAACCCATCTTGTGGGATTCAAGTCTCCCATATGCAAACAAGTGTATATGAGTGAGGAAATACATTAATTGAAGCACCTAAATCACACAAATCATTAGATAAATTTAAAGAATCAATGGTGCATGGAATGGAAAACATCCATGGATCTTAACATTTGGTTGGAAACTGTGGTGTGATAAGGGTTGAGACACTTCTTTCGAAGTTGATCTTTTCATTACCTTGAAGCCTCGTATTCTTGGTGCAAAGATCCTTCAAAATTTTACATACTTTGGAATTTTTTTGAGTGCTTCAAGAAGAGTGATATTTATTTTCGCTTTCTAGAAGGTGTCCAGTTTCTTTTTGAAGTGTTTCTTCTTACAATCTCTTTGATTCAATCATCCTTGATGGAAATGGTGGGGGTAATTCTTTCTTATTCCTTTGTTTCCTTTTCAATGGTGTTTCTTGTCACTTCCTCCTCATCCTATCCTTCTACTCCTCTTTCTTCTCTTTTTCATGGTGCATTTTCATAGAATTTTTAGAATTTACAACATCATTCTCCCTCAACTCAGGTGGCCCTGTTTCAGGTTCAAGGGATGATGGTGGTGAGAGTTATTTTCCACTTCTTGTTATTATCATGATGACATTCTCTTTTGGGTTTGGGATTTTCTGGGAATGAAGTTTTCATGGGTTTTTAGAAATGATTTCAACAAGACTTCCTGCCATTTTTTCAGTTTATCAACCTTATCTGTTAGGCCCTCATACTTGGATTATAGTTGTTCCACATAAGGTTGTGTGATGGTGGATGGTTACTCATAAGGTCTTGGGAAAGTGGGAGGTTGGTGGTGTGAAGGCTAGTTATAATATTTCTTTTGTTAAAATGGTGGTGGGTTTTGGAATTATTATTGGAATGGGGGTTGGTTTTGGAACTGGTTTTGGTACGAGGGTCTAGCTTGATTCTACTGATTTCAAAGCCCATATTGAACTTGGTTAGGCTCACTTCATCCTTGATTTTGTTGGAACTGCCTCAACTGAAATATTTTCGCACAAGTTTTCATTTTCTGCATTTCATCTCATTGGTTAGTGAAATGATCAAGTGATGAGCATAAACCACATACCTTAATCGGTGTTTTTTGTTCACACACTTGCTTCAAGGTTATTTGTCTCACCATACTGGTTAGCTCATCAATATTAGTTTCTCATAAAGGTGATGGATAATAAGTTTTTACCACATGAATTCCTATTGTACAAGTACCACTTGTACCAAACTATTGTGAGTTCTGATAGATCTTCTCAATCATGCACTTAGCTTCTTCTAGTGACTTGTCAATCAATGCACTTCCATATGATGCATCCAAAAGGTTTCTGTCATTATTCAGTGATCCTTGATAAAAGAAGAAAAGAAAGTGATGATACTTGATTGCTTGATGTGGGTAGCAGGCACAAATATTTTTAAATCTTTCCCAGTACTCGTAAAGGGTTTCTCCATATGATTGTCTGATGAAATACATTTCCTTTTTGAAGGTTGTTCTTCTGGAGGTGGAGAAGAATATTTGCATGAAGCATCTCACCAAGTCATTCCAATCATCCACATCTTCTGGTTGTATACTATACAACCATTCTTTGGCAGCTCCTTCCAATGAAAATGGGGATGTCTTCAACTTTACCAGCTCCTCAGCTACTCCATGAGGTCTGAAAGTAGTGCAGATATGTGTAAACTCTTTAATATGTTTGTTTGGATCTTCACCTATCAAGTCATGAAACATTGGAAGCAATTGGATCATGTTAGGTTTCATCACAAAATCATTTTTTAACTCTGGCATGATAAGTTTATTGTTTTGATTAAGGAATTGTGGTGCATATAGGTCTATAAGGGTTTGGTTCTTGTTTCCCAACATGATGAAAGGCTCAGAGTGAACATTTGAAGTTTCACTCGAGTCTACAAGATAAATTTCCTCAAATTCAGATTAAAAATTAATGTTTAAAAGTCTATTCAACAATTTTCTTTCAGTTTCAGGATCTAGGGGGAAAGGTTCAATGTTTGAGGTTCTAGTCATGCAATTTTGAAGAGAAAAGAATAAAAAAAAGATTGTTGGAACCACCTCCCCGGCAACGGTGCTAAGTTTTGACACGTTTCTGTCATGGGGTGTGGCAAAAAAATATTTCATAAGTTAAAAAATGCATTAATGTGGTTGACCTAGGATTTCTCTGGAGAGGATTGCACAACAATCACGTTTTTCACTTAAATTTGAGAAAGTAGATGTTATTTTTGAAATTATTTGAGTTTCAAAATGAAAGAAGACAATTAAAAATAAATTTTGAACACAAGTGGATGGAGTGATGGGGTTAGGGTAGGATCACCTTTTGAAATGTCTTCATAGTTGTAAAGATCATTCCCCATATTTTCCTATTGAATGAAAAGTGAAAAACTCCTTGATCAAGTTATCAATCACCCTTGGTTAAAGTAAGCAATGGAAACCACTCCTATGTGAATGAAAATTCATAAACCATTCCCAAATAAATAACACAAGTCCCAATCGGGAATTTGTATTCCTTAGAAATCTAGAAAAATTTCACTTATTCCACACACGTGCCAAGGATCACTATACACTCACCACCTAACATAATCTGCTCGATCGACATAAACTGCACTAGGTGAAGAGAGTTTAAAGTTCTTCAACCAAAGATATAAACAATTAATTAAACCAAAACCCCAAATACAATCACATTAAGAGAATTGGAAACCACTAAAAATAGAAATCGTTCAATAGAAAAAGTGAATTTTGAATTAAAGCACAAGTCTCTGACATTACAAAAGTGAAACTCCACATTCCCCGATCACTCAAAGGTTTTACCCCTCTATGCGAAGGATAAGAGAGTTGAAAGGGAAAGAATAGAGGATACTGAAACTAAGCAAAAAAGAAAAGAAAAAATAAAAATCACTTCAAAATTCGAAACCTCTAGCACATCCCCTCCTCCTTCTTCAACACCTTTGAATGGAAGTGAACACTTATATTTATTGGGAATAGGCATGGAAAATTTTCCCTACAGATTCACTCCTCTGAAAGTTTGAGTTTATTTCGCATAGTAAATGGATGAATATCAGGACGTTGTATTCAAAAAAGTTGTTCTTTTATGTATTTTGCATACTCCCACAAAATATCATCACATTTGGACAAGTGGAAGAAAAGTTATGCTCAAATGACTAAAGATAACTTTTTATGGATGAGCAGACTTCTTACCTCCCTCTAATTTGTTGCATTAAATGGATGACTTATTGAGATAATTTCTTCATTAAATTTAATTTTGACATGCTCTGTGAAGTCCTCTTTCTACTCCATCTAGAATCACTTCATTTGGATGTCTTTAGGCCAAGATATGCCTCTATTACTAAGGTGGGATCGATTCTGTCAGCCAGAAAGTTTTCTCCAATTGATTGATTTTTCTGGGTCTATGTGATTCTAATTGGATCTAGGTCTAGAAGAAAAAGTTGAATCCCACAAGCAAAGAAAGTCTAAAAAAATGAATAACTCAATTTAGATCAAAATTGTAAAATATATGCCTGAAATGCAGAAGTTCCAAAAAACTGTTAAATTTCCAGAATTAAATAATTTTCACAATTAAGCCATAAATTCACCAAAATGGAAAAAATGATGCAAATAAGCTCACATTTATTAATTGGCAGGGATTAAATCATTAAAACACACATGAAAAATAATAAAAATATTAACTCTGTCAATTCTCTCACACTTAGTACTTAGACTCCTAGACAAGTTAGCATCAAAATCAAATCAATGAAAATTCAAAACACATGCTCATGAGATCCACTAATTTCATACTAAGAAAAAAAGATATCATGGATCATCAAAAACCATTATTTCAAGTTCTAAAACAAAACCATTCAATAAATTTCCTCTTCATTTATCCTCCCATGCACACAAGACACCTACCTCACGTGAATTTTCTCTTATCTCACAAATGTCAATTTTCAATAAGATTTTTCTCATCCAAACTCATGCAAGAGTCACCATAGGCTTGATAAATTCATACTTCAGCACCTGATGCGAGTCAAGAACATGTGTTTATCATGAACACTTTGCAAGGTTGTTCTGTGGCTTCAGGTTGGTAGGATTTAGATGTTAAAAATTCAGAGCTGAATGAGGAGGGTTGTCTCTTTTTGAAGAAAAATTGAAAGATTCTAATTTTCAATCAACTATGTTTTCATCCTCACTCCCCGTAGTAGAAAATCAGATCCATCATCATGAAAACTCAAGGAAAATGCACACCATTCATCATTTCAGCAGAAAAAATTTCAATTGTATCAAACACATTTTTTTCTTAAAAGCTCCAAATAGACACAGATTTATTTCTCTTTGGAAGCTCTAGAACGGCACGGCTTCTCTTATCATGAAAGCTCGAGAAAGGCATATCTTTCAACATGATGAATTTTTTTCAGTAGAAAACACATCTCTTAGGCATTTAATTTTCCACCAAAAGTATAACTAAATGAGCTAACACAACACAAGACAGTCCCCCCCCCCACACACACACTTAAATTCAATTAGATCATGTAATTTCACTTCAAGAACAGGTTAGATAGGGAAAAATTTCCTGTAAAGTGGCTAACCTAACAGACTGTTCATTGATTCTAAGGGATACAGGGATTAAATTTACAAGGAATGCCAGAATTAAAAGAATTCTCTTGAAAGGGGGGATTTAAAACTAAATAAATGCCTCAATCATTTAAAACACAAGTACCTCAAACCCTAAAGTTTTAACAGGAATAAATCAAATTCTGGTTGAAGTAAGCATGGTTTAGTTCTCTCAAGAAGTGAGGTGAACAAAAATAATGTGAAAAAAATGGTTCAAAAGCCTCACGAGAAAGTGATTTCAAATATAAAGACAGTGAAATGTGGCATGGGATTAAAAATTCAAAGTACTTTTAATGAAATTATCAATGATTTGAACTTGAATTAAAGTCACTTCCAACATTCAAATCTCAGTTTCATATAATAAATTGGTTCACTCGTTGACATGGGTTTCAAAAATGGCAATGATAATAATTTCAGCTCAAAAGTTTCAAAAACATGCAAAAAATTAAAAAGAAACATGTAAAAAAATTGAAAAACACACAATTTTTTTTGAAAAGCATAAAAACAAACAATTGAAAATCATAAATTACAAAGGTTCCCTCCCCCACACTTAAATTATGCAGTGACCTCAATGCATTCAAATGGATTTAACATGTGGTAAGATTTGAAAATGAATCACAACAAGAAAGTAAGTTTAAATGAGAGATACGACCTGATGGATTTTAGTGATAAACAGGTTGGAGGAGTGTGATCTCCTCCACTATATCTGATGGAAGGGTCTCAAGGAATTTCTTCATCCTATGCCCATTAATAGTGAATGGATTCTGCTCTTAATCCTTCAAAATATGCACAAAACCAAAAGGATATACATGATTAACTATAAATAGACCTTCCCATCTGGAACAATGTTTACCTGGCATCAGCTTGAGACTTGAGTTGAATAACATCACTTTGTATCTGGGATAGAAGTCTTTTAGTTGGATCAACTTTTCATGACTCACTCTTGTTCTCTATTTGTAAATCTAGAATTTTTCAAAAGCTTCCCTTCTAATTTCATCCATCTCCTATAATTTTTATCTTCTCTCTTTCTCGTCACTTTCAAGATCTAAATCCATCTTCCTCACAACCCAATATTCCTTATGCTCTAATTTCACTGGTAGATGACAACTTTTCGCATAAATCAACCTATATGGATTCATTCCAATCGAGGTCTTGTAGGATGTCTTATAAGCCCATAATGTATTTTCCAACCTTTGGCTCCAATCCTTCATGTTTGGTTTAACAGTCTTCTCCAAAATTTATTTGATTTCCATGTTGGACACTTCATCTTGATCATTAGTTTATAGATGATAGGGAGTTGATATTTTATGATGCACCTCATACTTCTTCAGCAAAGCATCCATTCTCCTATTGAATAAGTGAGTCCTCTGATCACTGATGATGGCTCTAGACACTCCAAACCTACAAAATATGTTAGCCCTGACAAAATTACAAACAACTTTACATCATCAGTCCCGATAACTCTTTCTTCTACCCATTTGGACATATAATCAACTGCAAAAAAGATATAAGAATTTCCAAATGACATTGGTAAAAGACCCATGAAATATATCCCTCAAAATTCAAAAATCTCATAAAAATTAAGTGGTTTTGGGGGAATTTCTTGTCTCTTTGAAATATTTACAAAACGCTGACATTTTTCACACCTTTTACAAAATTCATGAGCATCTTTAAAAAGAATAGGCTAATAAAGTCTAGTATCTAAACCCTTTATTTCTCTCCTTTGAGGTCCAAAGTGTCTTCCACAAGCTAAAGTGCGACAAAACTCAAAGACATAACCAATTTCACTCTCAGACAAACATCTTCTTCTCACTTGGTCATTGCAAATCTTCTAAAGAAATGGATCATCCCAAATGTAATATCTGGAATCAAATTTCAGTTTTTGAATTTGGTGGGAATTGAATTGAAATGGGATATGAGATGTTATCAGATAATTGACCATGTCAGCATACCAAGGCACTTCTCCTTTAATCAATTAAAACTACTCTCCTAGAAGGTGATCATTCAATGGTTCTTTTTTTTGGAATTTTAGCTTCAGCGGCGTTGGACAGTCTGCTTAAATGATCGGCCACTTGGTTCTCAAATATCTTATTGTCCTTGATTTTTGTGTTGAACTCCTGCAGCAGTAACATCAATCTCACTAGCCTCGGTTTAGATTCATCTTTCTTCATCAAGTACCTAATAGTTGCATGATCAGAAAACACAGTGACTTTAGTTCCAAGCAGATATGATCTAAATATTTCTAAAGTAAAAAACAACTACTAAAAACAATTTTTATGTGGTTGTATAATTGAATTGGACAGTATTTAAGGTTCTTGAGGTATAGGTAACGACTTTTGGTTTTCCCTCAATTCGTTGAAACAGGACTGTACCAACTGCTTGGTTGGAAGCATCACAAAGTAGCTCGAATGGTTCTTCCAAATTTGGTGGTTTCATCATAAGTAGTGTAATTAATCTCATATTCAACTCTTAAAAGGCTTCCCTACATGCACCATTGAAATCAAAATCAGTATCTTTCAAAATCAATCTAGAGAGAGGGAGATAAATCTTACTAAAATCTTTGATAAACATCCTGTAGAATCATGCATACCCTAAAAATGATCTAACATGTTTCACGCAAGTTGGGTAAGGCAATGAATTTATCACTTTAATTTTTTATTTATCCACTTCAATGATTTTTTTAAATGACATGCCTAAGGACAATTCATCTCTCAACCATGAAATGAAACTTTTCAAAATTTAAAACAAGATTCTTTCAATGCGGGTTTTCAAAACTTTTTTCAGATTTTTCAAACAATGATCAAAGTAATTTCCAAAAAATGTGAAATCATCTAAACACCTCCAATAAATATTCAATGTGGTCATAAAAAATACTTACCATGCACCTTTGAAATGTACCTAGAGCATTACATAATCCAAATATCATCCTTTTATATGCAAAAGTATTGAAGGGACAAGTAAAGGTTGTCTTCTCTTGATCCTCATGAGCAATGGGTACCTGAAAATCCATCCAAAAAACAATAATGAGTTCTCACTATCATTCTCTCTAACATCAGGTCAATAAAGGGGATGGGGAAATGATATTTTCGAGTTATCATATTCAACTTCATAAAATCAATGCACACTCTCCAGCTATTCTGAATTCTCACAAGGATTAATTCATTCTTTTCATTCCTCACAGTGGTTAGACCTTTTTTTTGAACTACATGAATTGGGCTAACCCATTGTGAATCTAAAATCGGATAGATGATCTCAGCTTCCAATAGCTTCTCAGTATCCTTCTTGGAAACCTCCATCAAGGTGGGATTCATCCTCTGGGGCTGTCTGGCAGGTTTGGAATCTTCCTCAAGAAGAATTCTTTGTCAACGTATTTTTGGGTTTATTCCTGGGATATCACCTAAGCTTCACCCTATTTCTTAGACATTCTCTCTAAAAATGTCAATCAAATATTTTTCTTGGGTTTCAGACATACTATTAGCAATTATCACTGGTAATTTCTCTCCCTCCCAAAGGTAAACATATTTCAAATTAGTGTGGAATGGTTTTAATTCCAGACTAGGGGGATGCTCAGGGGATGAAACTAAACTAACATTCCCTACTTCCAAATGTTGGACCTCCTGCACAAAATAAAACATATCATCTTCCTTGTCATTTAACAAGTCATCAAAGAAATCATATTTTACCTCTTCTTCCCATATGAAATCAGAATCTCTAACATTTTGGGCATCCACATGTTTAGTGATGTTTTCAATGAAAAATTCTCTTCTAAGGCTAAGAATTCATGGAACATAACTAGTTCTTCAATTGGATCGATACCAACTTCATGGGAGAGTTCAAAGAGGGAGTGATCATCTGATGGGTGCCTCATTGATTCAAAAATATTTAAGTGGACAGTGCTATCTCCAAATTCTATGGTGAGTGTTCTTTTATGAACATTGATGATGGTTTTAGCTGTCTTCAATAAAGGTCTCCCCAAAATGATGGGTGAGTATGACGGGCAACTATCTTCTTCCATATTCAGTGGGCTTCAAGTCTCTCATCTATAAAGAAGTGTATACCAAGTGAGGCAATACATTAATTAAAGCACCTAGATCACACAAAGCATTAGATAAATTTAAAGAACCAATGGTGCATGGAATGGAAAATGTCCCTAGATCTTGACATTTGGTTGGAAACTATGGTGTGACAAGGTGTGAGGCACTTCTTCCCAAGTTGATCCTTTTATTCCCTTAAAGTCTTCTCTTCTTGGTGAAAAGATCCTTCAAAAATTTAGCATACTTTTAAATTTTTTTAAGTGCTTCAAGAAGAGGGATATTTATTTCCACTTTCTGGAAGGTGTCTATAATTTCTTTTTGAAGTGCTTCTTTGTGAAATCTCTTTGATTCAATCATCCTTGATGGAAATGGTGGGGGTAAGTCTTTCTTCTCCCTTTGTTTCCTTTGCAGTTGTGTTTCTTGCCTCTTCCTCCCCGTCCTATCCTTCTCCTCCTCTTTTTTCTCTTCTTCAAGGTGAATTTTCACATAATTTTCAGAATTTACAACTTCATTCCCCCTTAACTCGGGTAATCCTGTTTCAGGTTCATGGGATGCTGGTGGTGAGAGTTCTTTTCCACTTGTTGTTATCATGCTGAGATTCTATTTTCAGTTTGGGATTGTCTGGGAAGCAAGTTTGTCTGGGTTTTTTGACATGATTTCAACAAAAAAATTCACTGTGTTTGTCAGCTTATCAACCATATCTGTTAAGCCCTCATACTTGGATTGTAGTTATTCCACAGAAGGTTATGTGTTGGTGGATGGTTGCTCATAGGGTCTTGGTAAAGTGGGTGGTTGGTGGTGTGAAGGCTTGTTATAAGATTGTTATTGTTGAAATGGTGGTGGGTTTTGGAATTGTTGCTAAAATGGGGGGTCGGTTTTGGAACTAGTTTTGGTATGGGGGTCTAGCTTGATTCTGCTTATTTCCAAAGCCATATTGAACTTGGTTATGCCCACTCCATCCTTGATTTTGGTGGAACTCCCTTGGTTGAAAGGTTGTCGCGCAAGTTTTCATTCCATGTATTTCATCACATTGGTCAGTGAAATGATCAGGTGATGAGCATAAACCACATACCTTAGCTGGTACTTATTGGTCACTCACTTGCTTCAGGGACATTTGTCTCACCATACTGGTTAGCTCATCAATCTTAGTTTCCCATAAAGGTGATGGATAAGAAGTTCTTACCACATGAATTCTTCTTGTATCAGTACCTCTTATACCAAACTATTGTGAGTTCTGAGTGATCTTCTCAATCAAGCTCTTAGCTTCTTCTGTTGACTTGACAATCAATGTGCCTCCAAATGATGCATCCAGAAGGTTTCTGTCATTGTCCAGTAATCCTTGATAAAAGAAGACAAGAAAGTGATGATCCTCAATTGCTTGATGTGGACAACTTGAACAAAGCTGTTTAAATCTTTCCCAGTACTCGTAAAGGGTTTATTCAGATGACTGTTTGATGGCATATATTTCCTTTCTGAAGGTTCTGCTTCTGGAGGTGGGGAAGAATATTTACATGAAGCATCTCACCAAGTCATTCCAATCATCTATATCTCCTGGTTGTAGATCATACAACCATTCTTTGGAAGATCCTAATGAAAATGGGAATGTCTTCCACTTTACTTGCTCCTCGGCTACATCATGGGGTCTGAAAGTAGTGCAGACATGTGTGAACTCCTTAATATGTTTGTTTGGATCTTCACCTTTCAAGTCACAAAACATTGGAAGCAATGGGATAATTTTATGTTTCATCTCAAAATCATTTTGTAACTCTGGCATGACAAGTTGATTGTTTTGATTAAGGAATTATGGTGCACATAGGTCTATAAGGGTTTGGTTCTGGTTTTCCACCATGATGAAAGGCTCAGAGTGAACACTTGAAGTTTCACTCGAGTCTGTAAGAAAAAATTCCTTAAATTCATATTGAAAATTAAGGTTTCTAAGTCTATTCAACAAGTTTCTTTCAATTTCAAGATCTAGGGGGCAAGGTTCAATGTTTGAGGTTCTAGTCATGCAATTTTGAAGAGAAAAGAAGAAAGAAAAAAAATATTTTTGGCACCACCTCCCCAACAACGGTGCCAAGTTTTGAAACGTGTTTGTCGTGGGGTGTGACAAAAACAAATATTTCCTTAGTTAAAAAATGTAGTAAAGTGGTGACCTAGAATGTCTCCAGAGATTAGTGCACAACTATCATGTTTTTCACTTAAATTTGAGAAAAAAGTAGAGGTTGTTTTTGAAATTGTTTGAGTTTCAAAACAAAAGAAGACAATTAAAAATAAAGTTTAAACACAAGTGGATAAAGAGAGTGATGAGGTCAGGGTAGGATCACTTTTTGAAATGTCATCATAGATCATTCCCCCTCTTTTCCTATTGAATGAAAAGTGAAAGACTCCTCGATCGTGTTATCAATCACCCTTGGTTGAAGGAAGCAATGGAAATCACTACTATGTGCATGAAAATTCATAAACCATTCCCAAATAAATAAGGCAAGTCCCGGTCATGAATTTTTTATCCTTATAATCTAGAAAAAGTTCACTTATTCCACACACGTACCAACGATTGTTATACACTCACCACCTAACACAGTCTGCTCGATCGAGACAAACTGCACTAGGCGGAGGGAGTTTAAAGTTCTTCAACCAAAGCTATAAACAATGAATTAAACTGAAACTCCAAATACAATCACATTAAGAGAATTGAAAACCACTGAAAATATAAATCATTCAATAGAAAAAGAAAATTTAAATTAAATTTCAAGACTCTGACATTACAAAAGTGAAACTCTCTCTTCCTCGATCACTCAAAGGTTTTACCCCTCCATGTGAAGGGTAAGAGAGTTGAAAGGGGAATAAGAGATCATAATGAAACTAAGAAAAAAGAAAATACAAAGCACTTCAAGATTTCAATCCTCTAGCACAACCCCTCCTTCTTCAACACCTTTGAATGGAAGTGAACACTCATATTTATAGGGTTGAAGGGTGAAAAAATTTTCATCCAGATTCACTCCTTCGAAAGTTTGAGTTTATTTCACATAGTAAATGACTGAATATCAGGAAGTTGTCTTTAAAAAAGTTGTTCCCCTATGTCTTTTTCATGCGCCCACAAAATTTTATCTTATTTGGACAAGTGAAAAAAAAATTGTGCTCGAATTAATGAAGAGAACTTTTTCTGGACGAGCAGACTTCTCAACTCCCTCAAATTTTCCGCATTAAATGGATGCCTTATTGAGCGAATTTCTTCATGAAATTTAATGTGAACATGCGCAGTGAAGTCATCTTTCTACTCCAGATAGAATCACTTCATTTGGATGTCATTAGGCTGAGATATTACTCCATTATTGATGTGGGGTCCATTATGTAGGCCAGAAAACGTTCTCCACTTGATTGATTTTTCTAAGCATTTGTTATTCGAATTGGATCTGGTTCCAGAAGACAAAGTTGAATCCCACGAGCAAGGAAATCCGAAAAAAATGAATCACTCAATTTGGATCAATATTGTAAAATATATGCCTGAAAGACAGAAGATCCAGAAAATTGTTAAATTTCTAGAATTAAACAATTTTCACAATTAAGCCAGAAATTAACCAAAAATACAAAAATGATGCAAATAAGCTCACATTGATTAATTAGAAGGGATTAAATCATTGTAATGAAAATGAAAAATAATGAAAATATTGACTATATCACTGAACCTGATGCATCACAAAAGACCACATAGCTCTGCCCGGCCTCTGGAAGAGTCAACACTGACGCAGTAGTCAAAAGACGTTTCAACTCAACAAAAGAATTCTGACATTTTTCATCCCAAGAAATCCTTAGTCCCTTCTGAGTTAGATCATTCATCAGAGAATCCAACTTTTAGAAGTCCTTTACGAACCGATGACAACACCCAGCTAAACCTAAGATGCTCTAAATCTCAAAAACATTCTACGGTTGTTCCCAAGTCATAACAGTCTTCAACTTCTCAGGATCAACGGATATTCCCTGTTCTGACACCACGTGTCCCAAGAACATCACTTCCCAAATCCAGAAATCACATTTTGAAATCTTGGTGTAAATTTGGTGATTTCTCAGCAAACTCAAAACCATTCTCAGATGATGCACATGATCCTCCTCGGTCTTAGAGTAAACAAGGATGTCATCCACAAAGACTACCACCAAGGTATCTAGAAACTCATGAAAGATCTTATTCATTAAATCCAATAAAACTGAAAGAGAATTAGTTAGACCTAAGGGCATGGAAAGGTACTCATAATGGTCGCATCTGCTTCGAAAGACGATTTTATGAATGTCAGATTCTTTTATTCTCAACTGATGGTAACCAGATTGAAGATCAATCTTCGGGAACCACTTTTCCCCTTTCAACTGATAAAATAAAACATCAATTTCTGGAAAAAAAATATTTATTCTTTATCATAACTCAATTGAGTTTTTTATAATCAACGTGCACACGAAGTGAACCATCAACTTTCTTAGCAAAAAGAACTGTGACGCCCAAGGTGACACACTCAGGCGTATGAAGCCTTTCTCTAAAAGATCGTCCAACTGGGACTTCAACTCTTTCATTTCAACTGGTGTCATGCGGTAAGAAATAATAGACACTGGTTGAGTATTTGGCATTAAGTCAATAGAAAACTCAACCTCCCTTACCAGTGCCAAACCAGATAAGTCATAAGGAAACACGTCGAGAAACTCGATGAGGACTGGAGGAATATAACCACTCAAAGATTCCCACTCTAGATCAAAAGAAAATACAGATATCATTTTCCCCAACTCTGGATAGGAAGGTCCAGCTCTGCTCGGCCTTGGGTCTCACTCTCCTTGAAAGATAATGGAAGACACCATTGGGTGTAGTGAAGGGGACCCGTCGAAGATAACAATCAATCTATAGGCTTTATTGGAAATGAGTCAATCCATCCCGAAAATGATGTTAAGAGATTTCATGTCGAGAACCAGAAAACTCCAAACATGCTCAACATATGATAGAGAGGAAACACAAATGGGACTACAGAGACTCTACTCTCTCTTCATACCAAGGGGTGTAGTAATATACATTACACAAGATAAAAGTTTCATAAAAAGATTAAGAAGATTAACAATGCAGGTTGAAATAAACGAATGAGATGCACCAGTATCAAATAAAGAAGCCACTAATGATGAAGCTATAGTAATGGTACCTCTCACGATCGTTGGACTAATATTTGTTTCCTCTGGAGACTCTTCCACTGCATGAAGAAGCTTCATTCTGGATGCATGTGGCTGGAACCCTTTGTACGTAAAGCATATGATTGCGCCGCAGTTTTAGAAGGTGCTGATGAACTCATGCCACTACGCATAGTAGAATAAGCATGGAATAATCTCTACAAGTGACTTGAGTGTCCACAAGAACCACATACTTTGGGTGACTCAATGAAAATCCTCTTTGAATGCTTCATCTTTCCACACTAGTAATAAACCAAAGGACCTATTCCATGCATTACAGGAGGTTTAGAGTGACCTTGTTGTCGAGAACCACCATGAGAATCATCACGCTTCCTCTTTCCCTTAGAGGAATGCACACTGCCAGTGGGAGAAAAAGAAACTCCCGATAACCCTGGCTTACCAGCCATGTCCATTTCGGCCATCAGTGCTCTATCCAGCACATCAGCATAAGAAGGTAGTTTCAGCAAGAAAACCTGAGAAAGAATATCTGATCGTAGTCCCATCTCAAACCGTTGAGCCTTCATCTTATCATTCGATACTATCTCATGTGCAAATTGCACAAGCTCAGCAAAACGGTTTTCATATTCTGTTACAGTCCTGTCAGCCTGCTCGAGTTTGAAAAACTTAGTGGTATTGGCCAACAACATCGACTCTGGATAGAACTGGTCAGTGAAAAGAACCTTGAAGTCTTTCCACTATAATTTCTCATGTTTTTTCGCCATCACTATCGTGTCCCACCATCTCTTACTCGATCCTTCCGATACAAAGGTGGCACACTTCACCTTGATTTTGTCAGGTGTGTCCAAGAACCCAAACAAACATTCCATCCTACTCAACCATTCATCGGCCTCTTGAGGATCATTTTAGCCCTTGAACGATGCTTACTTTTGTCGAAGGAACTCTTGAGAACAAATCTTTAGAACGTCCCTTTGAGGTTCCACGACTGAAGCCTGAACGGGAACTGAAGGTGGAATTTTTCCTATCATAGCTTGGACAGTGCGCACAATCACCTCAACCATACTCAGGTTCACAAGAGGATTCGCTTGCTAAGGTTCAGTAGCAGCTTCCTCCTGGATCCGATTCGCACGTCTTCTCGAAGGCATGGAGCTACACAACATCAACAGACAACAAGACATCAGATTAACACTCAAACAGAGCAACAGGGAAATTAATCCCAACATATCGAATAACAATATTTAGATTTCAATCTATTTGAATCAAAAATAAGGAAAGACTAGAACTAGTCCTCAAGACAACTTTCTCAAACCACCCATGGTGACTTAAGGCTCATTGCGGTGAGAGTTGGCCAGACAATCGCAACTACCTCCTAAGTCCCAAAAAGATTTCAAAAATGCATACTGACTTCAAGACAAGAAGCTCAACCTGGAGCTCTGATACCACTTTGTCGCAAATCATCTTGAGTACCCTAGTCACCTGATAACCGAGTCGGCACTAGCACAGCCCGAAGGGCGTTCCCGATCCCCACAGGTTGGCAACTAGCACCTGGCATCATACAAAAAGAAAGAGGGAACGATTTTTTCACAAACATTGTGGAAGTAAAGACAAAGATAGTATGCATGAAAAAGAAACTCCACAAGAAGGTATGTAGCAAAAATCAAGCATGCATAACAGTCCAAAGTACTACAGAAAAAGTACTAGAAAACAGGAAAAACTACCCAAGTCCCAACTAGAACGCAGCTCACCAAGTCTATAGATCAACAGCTAGAACCACCTTTAAGTGGTGTTTTACCCCTGCTCGAACCTGGAAGGAAATAATCTACAAACACCTGAAGGCATATGTAGGGTGTGATCTAAAAAACCCAGTATGGTATCACTAAGGATTCCATAACAGATGTCAATATTAGATTAACTAAAGAAAATTTTCAATTTAAAACAAACAGGTTTGACATTTCAAAAGAAAATTTAAAAAAATCATGTTTTACATTTCAAAAGATGGAAATACTTTAAGCAAAGGCTTTACTTTTCAAGTGATGGAATATTTCTAAAACAATGGTGTTTTTCACAAATGGATTAAATAAACACTTTTGTATAAAACAGTTCATATAAATCATAAGGCATGTAAAACAGTTCACAATAATGGCATATATTCATTTGAAATACAAACAAGCAAGCAACATGCTCATATGCCTAATAAGGTATGATAGTTCCAGACTATAGGGACTCCATACTCAAGGTGACATGGTAATATGTACATACGTCCCTCTGAACTCAGGCAAAATAGGACTCATCACCATCGCCTAAGGGTTGTGACGTGCTGCATTTATGTTTTGGAACATTGTAAATCGTAAAGTGTCGTCCAAATAACTCAATAACTACCTAAGGTTTTCATATTCTCTAGTACAAATAAACGATGGAAAATTTATTTCAAACCTTAAATACAATTAATCTCATTCTACATTTCAAATATATCAATTTCCATTTAAAACCCATAACACTGGTTTTTAATCAAAAACATGTCTTTTCCAGGATAAAACCCAAAGGTTCCTATCAAAATCATTTTAAGTCATTTTCACAAATAGGGATTTGAAATAAATTCACAATTCACTTTCACAAATTAAATTCAACGATTTAATTTTTCACAAAATTCCATCGATTTCACAATAAACCGACAATTCAATGGAATTGAGGTTTTTCCCAATTTTTTATCCATTCCTTTTCCATAATTAAATTCAATTATATAATTGAAACAATTTCCATCAAATCCAAAATTTAAATTTCACAAATTTCTATAAACACGTCTCAATTCAATAGAATTGGAGGTTTTCCCAATATCATGCCAAAAACCCATTTCCAAAAACCCTAATTCAACGGAATTGGGTTTTTAATCAAACCAATTGAAATCCATTTAATTAAAATCAATAAATTGCTTTTAATTAAAACAATTGAAATTAAATAAATCAATTTAGGGTTAACAAAATCTAGACATCATGACGGAACCACCGACCTCGGGATCAAAGTATCTCATAAGATCAGACCCTAATCGGGATTTGTCAATGAAGGACGATGATCACGGAAACTGGGAAAATAATAATCAAACCTAGGTTTAGATCCAAAACAAAGGGTGTTAGATCCACAATCCAACGCGAGGATCCACAGAACCCTGGGGAGAAGAGAGATAGTGAGATAACGGGAACAGGAAGAGGAAACTAACCGAGAGAGGATCGACCGTAATTCGTTAAGCTTTGATCCGCTTCCGGAAGGGGTCTGAGGGGCCAAAACGCTTCTTGGGAGCTCTAAGGGAGAAATCGATTATGGGTCGTACCGGTCTGTCGGGGACCTAAAAAGGGGGTTAGGGAATTTTTAATCAAAATTCGGATTAATTAAAAACTTGTTTGCACTGTTTCCTGGGCAGAGGAGCATGGTTTAGACAAATTGTACGCAAGTCATGTGCCTGTTTTAAATGGGCTGCACGGTTCTTAAGAGGGTGCACGATTTGTAAATCATGTGTCAACCGTGAAAAAACTCATTGCCTTGGGTTGCACGGTTTGGTCTAACAAGGTGCACGGTTTGGGCAAACCGTACGCCAACCACGCACTAGCCCAGAAACTTCCAAAATTTTCAAAATTTCACACGAAGCGACCTCAAATGAAACCCAACCAAATCATGATTAAAAAGAGGGATTTAGGAATACTTGAAAATAGTAACAGGATGTTATAATTTCCATCAGGACTATCCACCAATCAGTCTCCCAAAACCAAAAACCTACCCACATAGGGTCGTATCACCTACAACCGATAGGATGCTCCCCACATAGGATTGTCCTTGTCATCACTCCACTTAATCAAAATTCGAGAACCACGACCCCCGCCATGTTCAACCTTGAACTCATGGATTGGATGTGGTCATCCCACTCATACCAGAGCACCATTGCAACATCAATTAATGCCTTCACCCAAACCATAACAAGGGTCACGCCCTCAATCAACCAGTGGTGCATCTCCCCACCATATGGCCTCACTTATACCGCTCCTCGAGCACAATCTCAGTAGGTTCCAGTAACACACATGTGTCGCTCCTCCTGAGCCACGATCACCTCATCCCAGACAAAACTTTCCTTTAATCAACTCCTTGGATCAACCGTGTCAATGCACCCGATCCATTTCCAAAGTCTCATCTACCACAAAGGGACAATTCAAAATCCTCACCTGAGCCTCGGGTCGTCATGCCTGTAATTGGCATACCGCAAGTCCTCATCCCTAGACTCACACACGGTCATTCACCAATTTACAATTTAAATGGGTATAACGCGCAAACGGCGCGTACCATTCACATATCGTCCTACGCAGCAGGTGAAAAATATCATACCACCTGATCCATCACTCGACTCACGCTCATGCGAGTCGTACATCATTGAAACCGACTAGCCATGCCCCATGGCATGCCATCTCATCATGCCAAAAGCATCCCAGATGCTCTCATCTAAAGGCCCGACATCCCACCATGTCTAGGCCAACCATATGCTTAGCCACCATCCAGCATCGTTCCAAGTTACGAGCATCCATCCACGCTCTCACCTCGTGCCAAATAAATTTATAATAATATGTTCAAGCACCCAAATGGTCCTTCCCTTCCAAGACAGTCTGAATACCATGATGCTAACACCCAAGGTGCTTGATCCTGCAATACCCCAAGGCATAACCATGCCTTCATCGTAAACCTAATAGCACCTCTCGTGTATCAATCTAATATCCTGAGTCCTACCTTGAAGGCACCAGTAACCCTCAGGTCAATCCCTCTCAAGGGTTTCCCTCAAATAAAAATAGTATCTTGCTTACTCAACCCTGCATCATAATCCAAAGTCTTTAGGTCCACCCTCCTATCCCATTGTTTCGCGCTGGAATTAGGGGATGACCTCATTTGTTTAAGGTTAAAACATTCCAATCGGTTTCTAACAGGTTTTTTTGTAGAACCGGAAACATCTAATGATTCTATATCCATTTGGACCTACTTTCCAAAGGTAAGTGCTCATTGGTTATGGACCGATGAGGCTTAAGAATTTTCATTGGTCGAGAGGATGGGAGGTTGGACTCATCACACCTTTTTTAGGGGAATTATTGTCTACTCTGGGACTCTCTTTATAGATTTAAGTTATGTTCGTGAATCCTTATTAAATTACCAAGTATGAAAATGAGCTTTCCTTTAGATCTGACAATCAATGATTAGTATGTAGGAGATTTAGAGAATCTTTTATATATATTCTAGGTTCTTCATTGATAGAGAATCATCTGTATTTGTGTAGAGATTCTTATTCAATGGTATCCTTCAACACATTATATATAAATCTCTTGGTTATTATGATAACCATACTGGTTTTAAAGCCACTCAGTGGAACACTTGAAGTTTATTGTCATTCAAAAGGAAATGGATTGTTTCAGAGTTGGGATCATACTCGCAGGTGGGCTGCCTATGTATCCTTGTTAGAAAAGGAATCAAAACCCACGTAGTTCGAGTAAGGAAGTATGATGTTTATGCATGATTGATGGCCCAAAGAAAGATGTCTTAATTACTTTTACACTATAATCTCACGTGAGTCATGCTCGGTGTGAGAAACAAGAGGTATTGGTAAAACCAGACAATTGTGCCATGAAGGATGCAATCATAAGAAATGATGTGGGGCTTATGTATGTATGACTGCCCAGATAGATGAGGATTGGGATTTACTTCAGGGAAGAAACCCGGGAACAAGGTCCATAAAGGTATATGTACTTTATAGAGATTTGGATACTTAACTTAGGGCTTACTCCTGAGAAGGATGCCCAAATTAGAGGGGACTTATGATTGGGTTTTACTCCTGAGAAGGAAGCCCAAATCAAAAGTAAATTAAGACTGGTTAAGATAAATTTATGACTGGGGATTACTCCTGAAAAGGAGGCCCGGGTTAAAGGGACTTGAGAACTGGGGCTTATTCCTGAGAAGGAGGCCTAGGTTAAGATGAATTATGACTAGGGGTTACTCCTAAGGAGGAGGCCCAGGTTAAGGGAATTTGGAATTTGGGGCTTACTCCTGAGGAGGATTCCCAAATTTGGGAACTTGATGACTGGGGATTATTCATGAAAAGGAGGCCCAGGTTTAGGGGAATTATGACTGGGGCTTACTCCTAAGGAGGAGACCCAGGTTAAGGGAATTTGGAACTTGGGGCTTACTCCTGAGGAGGATGCCCATATTTGGGAACTTGAAGATTGGGGCTTGTTCCTGAAAAGGAGGCCCAGGTTAGGGGACTTGGGGTTTACTCCTAAGGAGGATGCCCAAATTAAATATTTTCTCATCTTAAAGGACGATGTTGAATGAATGAAATCTCTAACCTTAGTAACATAAAGATATGTAAATCACTAGGTTTTAAGAGATGTTCCACAGAATTCCTTTCAGATAAGGAATTCGACAAAGGAACCATGCCAAAAATGGCTTTAAAGAGAGTTTTGAAGGCTAAATCTTGAAGAGGAGAGGTGGATTTGAAGAAAAGAGGTGAATAAGCAATAGGGGCACCCAAAAAGAGGTAGGCGCGTAGGTCCTGTTGGGGCGTGCAGGTACTAGTCGCGCAGGTATACTAGCGCGGCACAGGTGTACCTGTACGCCGGTCAACCCATAGGGTAATACTTGGGCGAGGCTTGGCTCAATCCCTTACACTAGTGCAGAAAACGTTATTTACGTCGGTTATTTTTCATTTTTTATGTCAGGTTTTAGCCGACGTTAATACGGAAGATGTTATAAATAAAGTTTTTTACATCGGTTATTTAAAAACCGACGTCACATACATAACATCGTGGTGTTTATCACGTCGGTTAATTAATAACCGACGTGAAAAAACCCGGGGGGTGGGGTTTATAACGTCGGTTATTATATAACCGCTGTGATAAACCCGGTGGGGGCTTTATCACATCGGTTATACAATAACCGACGTCATAAACACGTGCGGGTGACTTTATCAAGTCGGTTATTATTAACCGACGTGATAAACCAGTCCCGGGAGGGGTTTATCACGTCGGTTAATCAATAACCGACGTGATAAAAAGCCTAGGAAATGGTTTATCATGTCGGTTATTCAATAACCGACGTGATAAACCAGTCCCGGGAGGGGTTTATCACGTCGGTTAATCAATAACCGACGTGATAAAAGGCATGGGAAATGGTTTACCACGTCGGTTATTAAATAAACGACATGATAAACCATTTCTCAGGCCGTTTATCACATCGGTTATTGATTAACCGACGTGATAAAGCATTTCCCAGGTCATTTATCACGTCGGTTATTACATAACCGGTGTGATAAACCATGCCACATATGTTTATCACGTCGGTTATGAAAAAAACCAACGTGATAAACGCTTCTCGATTTCTTTATCACGTCGCTTATTTTATAACCGACGTGAAAGACAAAAAAAAATAAAAAAAAAATCCACTGCAGTCCTCTGCTCTCCCCCAAAATCAACCAGAAACCAAATCAATAATTCGTACCACAAAAACAGAAGATCAAAACATGAACTAAAGAAAATTTAAGCATTTACATTGATAACAGATAAAACTTACCCACTTGATAGCCCCCACCCTCATGTATACCCCCTGTACAGCCCTCCCCCACCCCATTGGAGCTCCCACCACACCCCTAGACTGCCCCCCCGACCCCCTGGACAGCCCCAAACACCCCTCGACAACCCCCCACCCTTTTAAACAGCACCCCCTCACCCCACTTGACAGCCCCCACCACACCCCTGGACTGCCCCCCGACCCCCTAGGCAGCCCTAAACACCCCTTGACAACCCCCCCCCCCCCCACCCTCCTGAACAGCACCCCCTCACCCCCTCACCCCACTTGACAGCCCCCACCACACCCCTGGACTGCCCCCCGACCCCCTGGCCAGCTCCAAACACCCCAGGACACCCCCCCCCCACCCTCATGTATACCCCCCATACCCTGGACAGCCCTCCCCCACCCCATTGGAGCCCCCCACCACACCCCTGGACTCCCCCCCCACCCTCCTGAACAGAACCCCCTCACCCCACTTGACAGCCCCCACCCCATTGGAGCCCCCACCACACCCCTGGACTTCCCCCGACCCCCTGGACAGCCCCAAACACCCCTCTACAACCCCCCACCCTCCTGAACAGCACCCCCTCACCCCACTTGACAGCCCCCACCACACCCCTGGACTGCCCCCTGACCCCCTGGACAGCTCCAAACACCCCGGGACAACCCCCCCCCCCCCACCCTCATGTATACCCCCTCACACCCTGGACAGCCCTCCCCCACCCCATTGGAGCCCCCACCACACCCCTGGACTGCCCCTCAACCCCCTGGACAGCCCCAAACACCCCTCGACAACCCCCCCACCCCACCGGACAGCCCTCTCAGACCCCTGGACACCCCCAACCCCACTGAACACCCCCCCCACACCCTTGAAACCCCTCCCCCCCAGACCAGAATCCATACCAGAAAAACCATCATAAATAGACAAAAACAAGAAGTAGAGAAAAATTAAACATTCACATATATAACATTCAAAACTTACACTGTCAACTTCAAAAAAACTAAATCCAACCTAAACGACTACCAAATACACAATTACAACGACAATATTCAAAATTACATTTTACATTACAAACAACTAAAATTTAATCAAACCTATAAAATAATTTTACCACTCCACTTGTAGTTGTTTGATGTCTTCAGCATTATAGGGTTAAGGGTCATCAAAAATCTACAAATGAAAAGGATAGTAGTTAACGTGTATAATGAGTAAATCAAATTGAAATATTATGGCAAAGTTTAAGAGGAAATATTACCAGGTCAAAATTCACAATTGTCCTAGTTGTTATTATTTCATACATAAATCTTAACATATAATATCCGCATTCGATGACGCCTTGTTGTTCATGACAATTCTGTTTGAATGAGTGTAAATTCAATATATTATTTTAATGTAATAAATCAAAAAGTACAAATTATAAATGGATATTTACCTTCGCATTTACATATTTGATCTTTTCATTCCTTTTCTTTGCATTTTTTCGAAAGTAGACCCATGCCCTGTTAGAAAATAATACTAATGGGGTAAATTTAAAATTCATTATAATATATAAAACTATTGAGAAATTGAAAATTACTTTTCCAATATATTCTTAAAACTTTCACGCACATCATCATGGACAGAGCATATCCAATAAAGTACTTTCTCCCTTGGGAAAAAAACCCCTAACATCCAATGATCACTGATAAAAGGAAATTTAACGTTAGTGGTTTTTTATGTTAAAAGATAATTAACTCTTTGAGAGAGATGTGTTTCATACCTCTCAAAAAAATGCATCATCCAACATTGTCTGACTATATTCTTTTCAAATCTTTCAGCAATATAAAGCATTCTTTGTTCCTCATCCAATGCACATGCTTCAGGGGAAATCAATTGCGGGTCCATGAATCCATATACATCTGTCAGCTCATTCCTCTCACAAATTTTATAAAGATACCTAATACAAAACAGACATAAGTATACATTTTTAATAAATATAACATAAGGAAAATGTGTTAAGACTTACATGGAAAAAATTTGCACCACGTTGATGCACAGCTTATCTCCAGTAACAAGCTCCATGATATCAGTTTTCATAATCCCCACATTTATTTCACGTCCACAAACATGAGCTTCCATTGGAAACTCATAATGATCCACCAACAAATATGAATATCTTGACAATCTGTCAAGACTACTGGATTCTGTATCTGATGTCATAGCGATTTGTCTTTGTTGTTGTCTATACAGTATTTCTTTACCTTTGAAGTATTCCTGTAAAAATATATTAAAAAATATATTAGTTTTCAAATGATAAAACAAATTTAATAAAAAAAAAAAGATATAACATTCATACCTCTATGGTAATGAGTCGAAGAAGTCTGGATGGCCAAATTAAAAAATGGCTGATACTATGTCCAACTGTCACCACCTCATCTGTAGGTAATGGTACCCGAGCTGATCTATCTATAATATCCTATACAGTGACCCTCTGATTCTCTACCTCTAATTGTTGATGATGAACTGTATCTCCTATACAATATACCAACCCATATGCTACTATATGCTGTTGAGAATCATCAACATACAACTCGCAATAAGTACGAAGCTGCGACGGAGGAGTAGGATAAAAAATGGGGTCAGCAGGTTGAGGTGGGGGAGTGGGAGCTACTGGCGGAGGTGGAGGATAAATAATGGGGTCTGCAGGGGGAGGTGGAGGAGTGGGAGTTGCAGTCTGAAATTGTCTTTGCATGTCTGCAAACATAGACTGCACAGACGCTCTAATCTTGTCCTCCATCATCACATTAATATTATAAATTTCAGACTCTAAGGAATCAATTTTTTTCTATAAACCCCCTCAATGTTTGAAGTTGAAGAACGTGGAAACACTTTTCTTACCGATACACCTGCCAAATATCCTCTTACACGACCAGGATGTTCGGGCCTTCCCAATGCTACAGATAAAATATCTTCCCTCCCAGTATCTGTAAATGTCCCATGTGAACTCTGCTCCTCAAGAGAGTCCTGTATTAATTAATTGAACATTTTTGTAATGATTGAAATTATATGAAGAAACCGGTTAACTTAAATAAATAAAATATATATCTTACAATCCTCTCAGCTACGATTCTCAATTCATCCAAAAGATATTGCCCTTTTTTGCCCTTCCGAGCTCTCTTCCATTTTTCATGTCTATATGAAGGGGATGGAGGGGTCACCTCTCCAGAGCTTGAAGACTCAGCTCTTAGTTGTTGAAATTTTTCTGTCATCATTTGTTCTTCCAATAATGCATACCCTCCCCGAGATAAACTATGAGGGTATGCATTTTTAGATTGGATCTCCTGATGAGCTTTCCTTGTTTATTGTAAATTAAGAATAAGAAATCATTAACAAAATGTTAATAAGATCATTTATATAAGAAATATTATAAAAGTTTACACTACCCTTACCAAAAATGACTCTTTTCTTCTACTTTCAAAAAATTGTCTCCATGTGTCTTCATCTATAAAGGGATATATACGACATGGATTTTCATGACTCCTATGACCATAAATGAAATCAGATGAGAGGGTTGATTTGAAATCCCTCCATCTCTTGGAAGCCAACGATAAGCATTTCTTCCTGACTCCTCCAGTGTCAGGAATATCAAATGTCATCTGATAAAGAAGAGGTTAAACATATTATATATACTAGAAACATTTAAAGAATATTCAAACAATAGCAAAAGATCTTACCAAAATCTTCTCCCATAACTGAGAGATTATCGCTTTATCCACACTTCTCTAGTCATCATACAGAATGCTTACTTTTCTCTTATCCTGAGTTGCTACAAAACTCTTAAAATCTTTTGCATTTGGACCTCTAGGAATATCATCATCATCAAACTCAACGACTATCCTCTGATCATGCGTACGGAAAACTGATAATTTTGGTAAACGTGTGAACCCACATTTACCAACCTTTGAACTCTTTGTTCTAATAGGAGCATGTGAATGTTCCTCCCCAGAGGTATGACCAATATTCTCATCTCCAGAATCATGTGGTTGATCAACTGAATGATCTGTCATTATCCTTCAAATCAAAAAAACAAACATTAGTTCAAAAATATACAAATTCAAATATTTTAATACTACTGTAATCAAAAAATAGAAAAGTGTACTAAGTTATATAATAGTAAACATTGGTAATATGGTAAGCATGTTAAACAATGGTAAAGATGGTAAAGATGGTAAAGATGGTCAAGATGGTCAAGATGGTAAACATGGTAAACCTGGTAAACATGGTAAAGTAATTTTCACTGAACAAAAATAATAGATATATAATTCATGTAATGGTAAACATGATAAAGTAAACTAAACAAACTTAAAACAAACAAAAACTTATACTTATTTTGTTTTAAAACATGTTTTAATAAATAAAAAACTTACAACATCTAACATTTATGAAAAAAATAAATGTAAACAAGAAATAAACATATGTTACCTGTAATTTTAGGAATGTACAAATGGATTGTTTTCCCAAATTCCTTCGTCGTGATCGTTCCTTATGGCAACATGCTCATCATTATGTTCTGTTAATATTTCTATAGAAGTAGGGATCTCGCATAAATCAGCATCTTCATCAACTTCATCCTCACCAACATATTGTTTTTCCCTTGTAAAACAACAGCCCACTGCATATCTGATTGATCTACTACATAGAAAATTTGTTTTTCATGTGTTGCCATTATAAAAGAATCAGTTGTGTCTTCCAATCTATTCAGATTAACAAGTGTCATTCCAAATTCATCGTGTCTGACACTGTTGTTACCGATAAACCATTTACAGTTAAAAACAGGAACTTTAATTTTAAAGTAATCAACCTCTCATATGTCTTCAATCACTCCATAATATGCACTTGATGCAAAAATTGGGTTTTTGTCCTTAGCACTCGAAAAATGCATTGCTTCTGCAAACACCAATACACCACTATTCTGAACTGCACTTATGTTGTCCTGAGCTTTCATATGAAATGTATAGCCATTAATGTCATAACCAGACCATGTTATCACATTTAAACATGGACCACCCACTATCCATTTTAATGTCTCTGATACATCTGATCTACCAAGCAAAGTCTTTTTAATCCATGATAAAAAAAATTGTTGTGCTCATTCAAAATCCACATTTCTTTCTTCTTTGGATGACATTGTTTCAACTCATTAATATGCAATGTGATATACGGTTGAGCATCAGCTATGTTATTCAAGATGTATGATTCTAACTTCTTCATCTGTTCAGCTGACAATGATTTGACTTTCAAGCCACAAATCCCCTTTCCCTCATTATTAACTCGTTCATGGCGAGATGGAGGCAAACCTATGTGTTGCGCCGCAGCCAAGTAGCTCGTACAAAACCCTGCTACCTCCTCAGAAATATACTTTTCAATAATGGAGGATTCAGGTCGATGTGGATTTTTAACATACCCCTTTAATATTTTCATATACCTTTCAAAAGGATACATCCAACGAAGATATACAGGTCCACAAAGCTTTATTTCTCGAACCAGATGAATCATTAAATGCACCATTATATCAAAAAAAGTTGGAGGAAAATACATTTCCAATTGAAAAAGTATAAAAATTGCATCCTTTTCCAAAATGTTCAAAGCATTCACATCAATCGCCTTATTACAAATTGAATTAAAAAAATAACACAACTTCATCATAGTCTTTCTGACACGAATGGGTAATATTCCACGCAATGCAACTGGTAGAATTTGTTGCATCATGACGTGACAACCATGTGATTTCATACCTATCAACTTTAAGTCCTTCAATGAGACAAAATTTTTTACATTTGAAGAATAACCTTGAGGCACTTTGATATCATGAAGATACTGAAAAAAGCTAATTTTCTCCCTCTTCGATAATGTATGACAAGTCGGGGGAAGAAATGTTCATATTCCTTTAGGAGTGGGAGCTAACTCCAAACGTATTCCCATTGATAGTAAGTCTAATCTTGCATTCAACCCATCTTTAGTCTTTCCTTTAATATCTAACAATGTTTCAATCAAACAATCACATATATTCTTCTCCACGTGCATGACATCAATATTATGTTTAACTTCATGATACCTCCAATATGGTAGCTCAAAAAATATTGACCTTTTCTTCCAAATATGTCTATCATTACCAGATTTTTGTGTCTTTCCCAATGTCACATCAAGGTTTTTCACCCTCTCAAAATACAGATCCGGTGATAAAGGTTTTGGAGCAGTATCAAATTCTTGTGAGCCATTGAATGCCTTTTTTATTCTTCTATAAGGGTGATCCATAGGCAAAAATTTTCGATGACCCATGTACACTGTTTTCCTCCCATGATGCAATTGACAATATGACGTTTGTTGTTCGCAAATTGGACATGCTTTATGCCCTTTAACACTGTATCCAGACAAATTTCCATACGTTGGGAAGTCATTTATAGTGAACAGAAGCACTACATGCAGTTGAAAATATTTCATTTTATAAGAATCATACACCTTAATACCATCAGCCCATAACAGTTTCAAATCATCAATCAACGGTGACAAGTAAACATCAATATCATTGTCGGGTTGCTTTGGACCAGAGATCATTATACTCAACATGAAATATTTGCGCTTCATACAAACTTCAGGAGAGAGGTTGTAAATTACCAATAAAACAGGTCATGAACTATGTGTGCTACGGAGGGTTCGGTATGGATTCATTCCATCTGTGCACAACCCTAATCTGAGATTTCTTATTTCATTTCCAAATGTAGAATACTGCGCATCAATTTTCTTCCATTGTGGACAATCAGCTGGATGACGTATTTTTCCATCACATACCCGCTCAACAGCATGCCATCTTAACCTTTTTGCATCATGAGAATTATCAAATAAACGTTTGAAACGATGAATTATAGGAAGATACCAAAATACCTTTGCAGGGAGCTTTGTAATCTCTACATCGGCCTGTGATTTCTCTTTCACCTTATACTGTGATGTCCCACATTTAGGACACTCTGAAAAAAATTCATATTCATTCCTATATATAATGCAGTCATTCGGACAGGCATGTATTTTCTTGTATCCCAATCCCATCGGTCATAATATTTTCTTGGTCTTGTAATATGAATCTGGAAGATCGTTATCTTTTGGAAGAATGTCTTTCATCAATTGTAGCAGCTCTGTAAAATTTATGTCACTCCATCCATGTTTCGCCTTCAGGTTAATCAATCTTAACACCGCCGACAAAACCGTAAAATCTGTAAAACCGGGATATAATGGTTTTTCAGCATCACCATATAGACGCCAACTGTCGGTTCTATCTCAATTTGTTCTGCTACAATATCGCGAATCATTTCTTCAATTCCATCGAAGTTACCATCTTGTGAATCGTCATTATCAGTGACATTTCGTCCAGTTTCACCATGCCAAATCCAAGGGTTATAAATCGGATTAAAACCATGACATATCAGATGATCTTTTATCTCTCTACTTTTCAACTTCTTCATATTCAAACATTTCAACATGGACAGAAAAAAAATGTCACTACTTGGAACATTTCGTTTAGCAAATTCCAAAAAGGCATCAACACCTTCCTCATATTCATTGCTCATTCGATGTACCGTAGTCCAACTTCGACTCATTATTACCAATAACAAATATCAAAAATATATATATTTTTAAGATAAGACAAATATAAGTTTATATGAAAAAAATCATAATTTGAATGTAAAACAATTTTGAAATATAAAACAAATCTATGTGTATTTAAAAAAATATGCTTGAATATTATTATTAAAAGAAAATATAGTTAGATATAACAGTTTTAAATTCCATTGAATAAAAGAAAACCATGGCGCCTACATGGTTGATAGAAAATTGGAGAGAATGGAGTAAACCTGAGAATCAAATCATATTTAAAATAAAAACTCAGATGGAGAAAATCACAATGTAAATCCAAACACCCCTGAACACCCCCAACCCTCTGGACAGCCCCCCACCCACCGGACAACCCCCAAAACCCTCTGGAGAGGCCTCCACCCCCTTGGACAGCCCCCCACACCCACCCACCACCCAGGACACCCCCCAACCCTCTGGACAGCCCCCCCCCCCAACCCCCTGGACATCCCCCCACCCCTCTAGACAACACCCCCACCCCTCCTAGACACCACCCCCACCCCTACCCCCTTGGACACCCCGCTGGACACCCCCCAACCCTTTGGACAGCCCCCCCACCCCCTGGACAGCACCCCACCCCTCCAGACAGCACCCCCCACCCCTCCTGGACACCACCCCCACCCCCGACCCCCTTAGACACCCCCCTGGACACCCCCCAACCCTCTGGACAACCCCTACCCCCCGGACAACCCCCAAAACCCTCTCGACATGCCTCCACCCCCTTGGACAGCCCCCATGTAACGACCCAATCTTTTTGAGTAGTATATTAACTTACTCTTAATGATTTAATAAGATGTTAATGGTTAATACAGAAAGAGGAGTCGATGGCTTCATCCAGTAGACTCGAACCTTATGAAGCCCACTTATCAGAGCTTGGGAAGGAGGTAGCATTTGTGGGCTTCGCTTTGGACCAAGCCCAAGCCGAACTCCAGCGTGTCAAGCATGAACGAAAACGCCTGCGGGAGAAGTTCAAGTTAGTAGAGATTACTACTAGGGCAATGTTATATGAGCCCCCCTCAGATTCTCTGACCATAGCACACCTTACACTTAGGTCATATGCCGGTGTTATAAGGGGCTATGTGACAAGACCGTAGCTTCTTTGTGTAATCCTTTAGGATGAATAAATTAAGATGTCTTCCTTTAGTGATGTTTGTGAAACTTCAAATGTCCGGATAATTTTAGGAAATATTTTATTGATGAATTTTGAAAAAGGGATATTTTAAAATATTTATGTAAACCCTAAATAATTAATGATGTGTAATGAGTTTCAAAAAATGGTCTTCTACAAAAGTGTTCAGTAAGGAATTTGGAGTCTAATAAGATCAACTTAATTTTTTATGAATAGTAAATTATGAATAGTGATTTTACGCTTAGGATTAATAATGTGACCAAATGGATTAGTAATTTCACTCAAAGAAAGTTTTAATATAATTTAGACACCTAGATTAAGTAATGTGATTCAATAAAATGGGTAAATAACAGTTTCATAAATTATTAGTCAAGAATTAGTTTTTTTCGGATGAATAGTGTTTTTTAATTAAAATTTTAATTAAAAATAATTAGAAAATTATTTTTATAAAAAGGAATTTATTTTTGAACTCAGAGCATCGATATTATGTTATGGTAATTTTTGGGGTTTTTTCTGAAAAAAAATGAATTCTCGATAAATAGTGTTTTTATTTAAAAATTAAATTAAAAATATTTAGAAAATTATTTTTATAAAATGGAGTTCATAAATGTAATTAGAGAATCGATATTTGGTTAAGGTGAAATTTTGGGATTTTTCTGAGAAAGATGAATTTTTCAGTGAATAGTAAAAATGTAGTTTTAGGGTTTCGGTATGTTTAATGACATCATAACTATGTCATGATGATGTCATGAGATATTTTAAGGGTTGGACGGCCAAGGGTGATGAATTATTGTTTTGGGGGCCCCATGTGGCCTAACTCCATGGTAAATGCCAAGGGAGAGCACATGGTTTTGAGAAAAGCATTTGTGAGGTGTCTCTTGGCCATTAATGCCTTGTCCCCTCACTTTCCCTATAAATACCCACCATTTCCTCCTTTAGTTTTCACTCCCAACTCTCCCCCAACGAAGTTTTGGTCTCCTTACCTCCCAAGGATTCCTCCCAAGGTTCCCCCAAGCCCTCAAGGTCCAAACCTTTGAGTTTTAAGAGTTACGTTTTAAGGTAAGGGATCCAACCTCTCTCTTTCTTTTCATGTAATCTCTTTTATGTCATTCCCTTTATGCTCCATGTTCTTATGTGAGAGGTTGTTCTTTTATATTCCTCTTACTGCCCTTTTCATGTTCATATGATGAGAGATCCCCTCTTACTCTCATCATTTCGTTTTATGAAAGTTTAAGTGACGTCGTTAGGCTGCCGAATTTTTAAGGGATTCTTTCACCCTTCTCATTTTTCAAGTTCGATTTTCATGTCAAGTCTTTCAAGTTCCTTTTTATTATGTTGGGGTATGATCTCTATATCTATCATACTGATCTCTTATGATCATATGATGAGAGACCCTATTTGATCTTGTCAAATCTTTTTTTTATTGAAATTTAAGTGACGCCGTTAGGCTGCCGAATTTTCATAAGAGAAATCTTATTTTTGTCTCACTTCCATGTTTTTTATTTCTTATGATATATCTTTCAAATTTCATTACCATGTTCTTAAATCCCTTATATTCTGTCCCCCTACTGTTTTATGGATCATTTATGAGTGGGTGACCCATGTTCCCTCTCTTTTCAATGTTTTCTAAAACCTTGTAACATAGCTGTTATGCTGCATAATTTTCGTCTCAAAATGCCTCTCTCTTTTCTCAAAATTATTTTATGTTATAAAGTGAATACTCAAAGCTCTTATTTCTACAAGGGTATTCACATATATATCAAAATGTTCTATTTTAAATTCTTGGATTTACATACATGAAACCCGCTTCCCCTTTCCGTGGGTTTAAAGTGACATAAAGATCATGTCTTTAAAGCAGATTTTAAAATGTTATGATTATGAAATGAAACCTATTTCTTTTATGCTATATGGGTTGTTTATGAAATGATTGATGATGATATATGTGGCTCACATGATAATAAAGACATGTCAAGGGTGCGCCCAGATAGCGCTCCAATGCATTGGGTAAAGACTTAATCTCTAGAGATGACTTTTTAGACTGATACCTTGGTGAATAACCTTGGTAATTTTTAATGACACCTTGGGGATGGACCTTGGTGAAACGAAATGATTGTCAATATTGAATGTTGCAGCCACATATTCAAGTTATGAAAAATTTTATTTTTTATTATGATGTATCTCATGATTCATTTCTCATGCCTTAAAGTTCTTTTCATCTCCTTATTGAAGTATCTCAAGTTCACATGTAAAATGTTTCTCTTGTTTCCCTTACTGGGTCTTCTGCTCACCCTTTCTTTTGATGTATGTCCCCAAGTTATGAGATGCAGTAATGAACCTAGGATGAACTTAAGGAGAAGCCTTTCAAGTGTTTAATAAGAATGTTTTATGTTGTTTTCATGTATTATGTTCCTTGTTTCCAAGACACTAAACCTTAAAGATCCTCAATTTCGTGTAATGAAATGAAAGTTTATGTTATAAAAAGACGGGATGCTATAGTTGGTATCAAAGGATGGTTTAGTTATTTGTGGAAATTAGGATATAAAAACTTTAGGAAGAACCCTATAGAAAAGTTTAAATACAGGAAAACTTCCTGGTATTTTGGTAAGTATTGAGTAAGTGGTTTATCAAACAAATACATCTCTGTCTGGATACGAGCAGGTAGAGGCGGCTCTGGCACAGATGTACATAGGGGTAAAACCCGAAAACACCGCTTTGAGCTAGACTCGAACGGGAACTGGTGCACGATAACGGGCCTTGCTGCACTCTTGGTTACGACACTCCCGGGGGATATGTTTGGTTAATCACAAACTTTTTTTGAATCATTATGAAGGAATTATAGAGAAGTGTAATTGTCTAAGCATGAAGTCTTAGTTAAAGGATTCATAAATGAAATAAGTTTCTCACTAAGGTTTTATTCTTTTAGAAAATGGCGGGCAATAGGAGGAACTGTGCCGATGGTGACCGCAATGCACCATGTGCTGACGGCCCTCCGATGGAAGCCGGAATGGAAACATTCATGCGAATGATGAACCAACTGACTCAAGTTATGAGTAATAACTTGAATCAAGCTGAGAGGCCGACCTCACCACGAAGGGAACAACACTCTATTGAGTCCTTCATGCGTCAACGACCACCATCATTCAGTGGATCTACTGACCCTTTGGTTGCGGAACAATGGATAAGCTCCATTGAAAAGATCTTTTCTGTACTCCTTTGTTCGGAACAAGAAAAAGTCACCCTTGTTGTTTATCGCCTAGAGGGAGAAGCTGACCAGTGGTGGTCACTGGTCAAAAACACGAATCCTAGAGGAGAGATGGAAGCTATGGAGTGGGAAGAGTTCTGGGGAATATTCTTTAACAAGTATTTCCCTCGTTCCATGAGAACGAGAGTGGAGAAAGAGTTTCTAGAGCTGAAGCAGAAGGAGAACGAATCTGTCGGAATCTATGAGATGAACTTCACCCGACTTTCACGATATACCTCTAGCTTTGTCATGGATCCAAGTGGGAAGGTTGATAGATTTTTAGGTGGACTGAGACCTTATCTGCGGAAGAATTTAGCCAACCGGGACTACAATAGCTACGAGGAGATCGTGCGGAGTGCAATGAAGGTTGAGCTAGAGTTTGGTGAGACACAGTGGTCTCATAAATCAAATGAAAAGAAGAGATCATTAGAGCCTAGTTTAGGGAAGACTTTTGATTAGGGAAGAGGTGGAAAGTAAATGCAACTTACCACATGCAATAAATGTGGGAAGAAGCATTCGGGGAACTGCTTGGTCGGAAGTGGCAAGTGCTACAAGTGAGGAAGAGGAGGCCATATTGCTCAGAATTGTCGTAGTGAGGTGAAGCCTCAACTCCCCAACACTAACGACAGAGGAAAGATGGTTCTGTCCTTACCCGAAGTCCATTGCTTCAAGTGTGGAAAGCTTGGGCACTATGCTAATCTCTGTCCAAATCCAAGGGCAGTGGAGGGGAATCACCATCAACCTCAGCAAAGGCCAGGGGAGCAAGGTCGTGCTTTTGCTATCACAACAACTGAAGTTGAAGCTCCGAATGACGTGGTAGCAGGTACTCTTGTTGTCCTCTCAAAACTAGCAACTACTTTGTTTGATTCTGGTTCTACGCATTCATTTATTTCCTCCAAGTTTGCAAAGAATATAGAATCAATCCCGGAATTTCTTGAGGTAGAGTTGTCAGTCAAGACTCCAAGTGGGATTATCCATGCATCAACAGTGTTTAGAGACTCTAGTGTTTACTTTAGTGAGCACAATCTTATCGCAAATCTAGTAGTCATTCCCATGTTGGAATTCGACGTTATACTAGGGATGGACTGGCTCTCAAAGTATAATGCTAAGATCAAATGCAAAAGTAAGGAAATCTCAGTAGTCTTGAATAAACAACCTACAGTTATCTTCCAAGGAGAGATATCCCGAACTGATCCCTATCTAGAAGCACCTCCTATAGCTTTCTTTATGGAGTTAATCGGTGATGATGATGAAGGAAACGGGAGCATACCAATAGAAGATGTTCCAATTGTTCAGGAATACATTGATGTATTTCCTGAGGAGTTATCTGGACCTCCCCCAGAAAGAGAGGTAGAGTTCTCCATTGATCTCGTACCTGGATCACAACCGATATCAAAGACCCTGTATAGAATAGCAAATGTGGATCTAGAAGAGTTAAAGAAACAACTCCAATACTTGTTGGAGAAGGGGTTTATCCGACCGAGTGTGTCTCATTTGGGGGCACCAGTTCTCTTTGTGAAGAAGAAGGATGGATCAATGAGGCTATGCATTGATTATAGAGAACTGAACGGGATCACAGTGAAGAACAGATATCCTCTTCCAAGAATTGATGATTTATTTGACCAACTTCGTGGGGCTCAATTCTTCTCTAAGATTGACCTTCGATCTGGTTATCATCAACTAAGGGTGAAGAAGGAAGATATTCCAAAGACTGCCTTCCGATCAAGATATGGGCATTATGAGTTTACTGTTATGCCCTTCGGCTTGACTAATGCTCCTGCTATTTTCATGGATTTGATGAATAGAGTCTTTAAGGACTACCTTGATAACTTTGTGGTAGTTTTTATTGATGATATTCTGATATATTCAAAAAGTCGTGAGGAGCATGAAGATTATCTAAGGGTTGTTTTAAAAACTTTGCGGAAGGAGAGGCTCTTTGGAAAGTTCAGCAAGTGTGAGTTTTGGTTACAACAAGTGGTTTTCTTGGGGCACATCGTAACCAATGAAGGAATCTCGGTTGACCCTGCCAAGACAATGGTTGTGGAGGAGTGGCCTCAACCCACAATAGTAACTGAGATTCATAGTTTCCTTGGTTTAGCGGGATATTATAGGAGGTTTGTGAAAAACTTTTCACGGCTTTCTAATCCACTAACCAAGTTGACTCGAAAAGGGGTTAAGTTCGTCTGGACAAAGGAATGCGAGGAAAGTTTCCAAGAGCTGAAGAAGAGATTGGTTACTGCACCTGTGTTAACACTAACCTCTATCGGAGAAGGATTCGTTATTTTTAGCGATGCATCTCTGAAAGGGCTTGGGTGCGTCCTCATGCAAAATGACAAGGTAATTGCTTATGCATCTCGACAGTTGAAGATTCATGAGCAGAATTATCCTACGCATGATCTCGAGCTGGTGGCAGTTGTTTTTGCTCTAAAGATATGGAGGCACTATCTTTATGGGGAGAAATGTGATATATACACCGACCACCAAAGTTTATAGTATATTTTCACGCAGAAAGAATTGAACATGAGACAAAGGAGATGGTTGGATCTTATTAAAGACTATGATTGTTCAATTCATTATCACCCTGGAAGAGCAAACAAAGTCGCAGATGCGTTAAGCAGGAAAGACCCTGTTGTTCTGGCAACAATGAGGATCCTAGGAGATCCCTTGATTAAAGATCTAGTAAAACTGGACATGGGAATTATAAGGAAAGGGACATCATCAACCCTATCCCAAATGATTTCTCAACCTTCATTACTAGAGAAGATCAAGAAGGCTCAAAAAGAAGATCCTTTGCTGCAGGAGAAGTTGGAGGCTATAAAAGATAGGAAGTTCCCTGATTTCAATATTGATCAAGAAGGTGTATTGAAATTTCATAAAAGACTATGTGTTCCATCTATTCCGGAGATAAAGAAAGAACTGATGGATGAATCTCATATCTCTACTTTCTCTATACATCCGGGAAGCACTAAGATGTATAGAGACCTTTGTGATCATTATTGGTGGGATAACATGAAGAGGGAGATTGTTGATTACACTAGAAGGTTCCTGGTGTGTCAGCAAGTAAAGGCAGAACGACAACTTCCTAAGGGGGTATTACAACCGCTACCCATACCAGTATGGAAGTGGGATAATATCACCATGGACTTTGTAACTGGTCTCCCAAAAACATCCAAAGGAAACAATGCGATATGGGTTATTGTGGACCGTCTCACCAAGACAGCCCATTTTATCTCTATTCAGGAATATTTCTCTCTGGATCAACTTGTGAAGATATACATGAAGGAAGTGGTAAGGCTGCATGGGGTACGACTATCCATCGTGTCTGATCGTGACCCAAGATTCACATCAAAATTCTGGAGAAGTCTTCAACATGCTCTAAATACTGAATTGAATTTTAGTACGGCCTATCATCCTCAAACTGATGGCCAATCTGAAAGGACTATTCAGACACTCGAAGACATGCTGAGATTATGCTCAATGGAATTTAAAGGTGGATGGGATCAACACCTCCCATTAGTTGAGTTCTCCTATAACAACAGCTTCCATTCGAGTATTCAGATGGCACCCTATGAAGCTCTGTATGGAAAGCGATGTAGAACTCCTACTTGTTGGGATGAAACTGGTGAGAGAAAGCTTCTTGGGCCTGATCTCGTGCAAGAGATGACAGAACAAGTTCATGCCATCCAACAACACATAAAGGCTGCTCAGAGTCGGCAGAAGAGCTATGCTGACAATCGTCGAAGGGACTTGGAGTTTGGTGTTGGTGACAAAGTCTTCCTTCGAATTTCTCCCTGGAAGAGAGTCATGCGGTTTGGGAAGAAAGGGAAGCTCAGCCCTAGGTACATTGGCCCCTATGAAATCCTTGATCGCATAGGAGCAATGGCCTATCGTCTAGAACTTCCACCGAACCTAGCTCAAGTTCATGATGTCTTCCATGTATCTCTCTTGAGGAAGTACATACCCGACCATTCGCATGTACTGAACCCAGAGGCGGTACAACTGGAACATGACCTCTCTTATGAGGAGCAGCCAGTGGAGATCCTGGACCGTAGAGACAAGGTTCTACGAAACAAGACTACCCACCTTGTGAAAGTGTTGTGGAGGAATCATAAATATGAAGAAGCGACTTGGGATCCTGAGGAAACAATGAAGCAAAAGTACCCTCACCTTTTCGACTAGGCCTCAAGTATAAATTTCGGGGACGAAATTTCTTAAGGGGGGAAGAATGTAACGACCCAATCTTTTTGAGTAGTATATTAACTTACTCTTAATGATTTAATAAGATGTTAATGGTTAATGCAGAAAGAGGAGTCGATGGCTTCATCCAGTAGACTCGAACCTTATGAAGCTCACTTATCAGAGCTTGGGAAGGAGGTAGCATCTGTGGGCTTCGCTTTGGACCAAGCCCAAGCCGAACTCCAGCGTGTCAAGTTTGAACGGAAACGCCTGCGGGAGAAGTTCAAGTTAGTAGAGATTACTACTAGGGCAATGTTATATGAACCTCCCTCAGATTCTCTCACCATAGCACACCTTACACTTAGGTCATATGCCGGTGTTATAAGGGGCTATGTGACGAGACCGTAGCTTCTTTTTGTAATCCTTTGGGATGAATAAATTAAGATTTCTTCCTTTAGTGATATTTTTGAAACTTCAAATGTCCGGATAATTTTAGGATATATTTTATTGATGAATTTTGAAAAAGGGATATTTTAAAATATTTATGTAAACCCTAAATAATTAATGATGTGTAATGAGTTTCAAAAAATGGTCTTCTACAAAAGTGTTCAGTAAGGAATTTGGAGTCTAATAAGATCAACTTAATTTTTGATGAATAGTAAATTATGAATAGTGATTTTACGCTTATGATTAATAATGTGACCAAATGGATTAGTAATTTCACTCAAAGAAAGTTTTAATATAATTTAGACACCTAGATTAAGTAATGTGATTCAATAAAATGGGTAAATAACGGTTTCATAAATTATTAGTCAAGTATTAGTTTTTTCGGATGAATAGTGTTTTTTAATTAAAAATTTAATTAAAAATAATTAGAAAATAATTTTTATAAAAAGGACTTTATTTTTGAACTCAGAGCATCGATATTATGTTATGCTAATTTTTGGGGTTTTTTCTGAAAAAAATGAATTCTCGATGAATAGTGTTTTTATTTAAAAATTAAATTAAAAATATTTAGAAAATTATTTTTATAAAATGGAGTTCATAAATGTAATTAGAGCATCGATATTTGGTTAAGGTGAAATTTTGGGATTTTTCTGAGAAAGATGAATTTTTCAGTGAATAGTAAAAATGCAGTTTTAGGGTTTCGGTATGTTTAATGACATCATAACTGTGTCATGATAATGTCATGAGATATTTTAAGGGTTGGTCAGCCAAGGGTGATGAATTATTGTTTTGGGGGGCCCATGTGGCCTAACTCCATGGTAAATGCCAAGGGAGAGCACATGGTTTTGAGAAAAGCATTTGTGAGGTGTCTCTTGGTCATTAATGCCTTGTCCCCTCACATTCCCTATAAATACCCACCCTTTCCTCCTTTAGTTTTCACTCCCAACTCTCCCCCAACGAAGTTCTGGTCTCCTTACCTCCCAAGGAGTCCTCCCAAGGTGCCCCCAAGCCCTCAAGATCCAAACCTTTGAGTTTTAAGAGTTACGTTTTAAGGTAAGGGATCTGACCTCTCTCTTTCTTTTCATGTAATCTCTTTTATGTCATTCCCTTTATGATCCATGTTCTTATGTGAGAGGATGTTCTTTTATATTCCTCTTACTGCCCTTTTCATGTTCATATGATGAGAGATCCCCTCTTACTCTCATCATTTCGTTTTATGAAAGTTTAAGTGACGCCGTTAGGCTGCCGAATTTTTAAGGGATTCTTTCACCCTTCTCATTTTTCAAGTTCGATTTTCATGTCAAGTCTTTCAAGTTCCTTTTTATTATGTTGGGGTATGATCTCTATATCTATCATACTGATCTCTTATGATCATATGATGAGAGACCCTATTTGATCTTGTCAAATCTTTTTTTTATTGAAATTTAAGTGACGCCGTTAGGCTGCCGAATTTTCATAAGAGAAATCTTATTTTTGTCTCACTTCCATGTTTTTTATTTCATATGATATATCTTTCAAATTTCATTACCATGTTCTTAAATCCCTTATATTCTGTCCCCCTACTGTTTTATGGATCATTTATGAGTGGGTGACCCATGTTCCCTCTCTTTTCAATGTTTTCTAAAACCTTGTAACATAGCTGTTATGCTGCATAATTTTCGTCTCAAAATGCCTCTCTCTTTTCTCAAAATTATTTTATGTTATAAAGTGAATACTCAAAGCTCTTATTTCTACAAGGGTATTCACATATATATCAAAATTTTCTATTTTAAATTCTGGGATTTACATACATGAAACCCGCTTCCCCTTTCCGTGGGTTTAAAGTGACATAAAGATCATGTCTTTAAAGCAGTTTTTAAAATGTTATGATTATGAAATGAAACCCATTTCTTTTATGCTATATGGGTTGTTTATGAAATGATTGATGATGATATATGTGGCTCACATGATAATAAAGACATGTCAAGGGTGCGCCCAGATAGCGCTTCAATGCATTGGGTAAAGACTTAATCTCTAGAGATGACTTTTTAGACTGATACCTTGGTGAATAACCTTGGTAATTTTTAATGACACCTTGGGGATGGACCTTGGTGAAACGAAATGATTGTCAATATTGAATGTTGCAGCCACATCTTCAAGTTATGAAAAATGTTATTTTTTATTATGATGTATCTCATGATTCCTTTCTCATGCCTTAAAGTTCTTTTCATCTCCTTATTGAAGTATCTCAAGTTCACATGTAAAATGCTTCTCTTGTTTCCCTTACTGGGCCTTCTGCTCACCCTTTCTTTTGATGTATGTCCCCAGGTTATGAGATGCAGTAATGAACCTAGGATGAACTTAAGGAGAAGCCTTTCATGTGTTTAAGAAGAATGTTTTATGTTATTTTCATGTATTATGTTCCTTGTTTCCAAGACACTAAACCTTAAAGATCCTCAATTCCGTGTAATGAAATGAAAGTTTATGTTATAAAAAGACGGGATGTTATACCCCACACCCACCCACCCCCTTGGACACCCCCCTGGACACCCCCCAACCCTCTGGACAACCCCCCACCCCCCGGACAACCCCCCAAACAATGGTTTACATATAAAACTAGGGATGGTGAACAACGAAAAACACATGCATTTAATATATACTTCATAATGAAATAGATGGAATTAAATATTATTAAATATGGCTACTTAAATGATCGTATGATAATTAAAAATAATCATTGATATTCAACTAGTCAAATGATCACAAGTTTCTCGATAACTAATATCATAATTTATTTTATCAAAAAAGTCACACAAAATAGTCCACAAACATGTTTCGCACCAACATCACAATTTAATAAAACAATTCCTCAATTTATAAAACATTCTGAAAATGTTTGACATCTTAAGTCACCTCTTTACCTTTCAAAAACCCTTATTAGGTGAATAACATCGCCAAAATATTGCATTTACACCATTTTATCACTTTTTTTAACTCACTAAATCATTTTCAATTTTCATAAAACAATCCCAAGAGGAAGAACCATGTTTTGCACACAAAAGACATTCCAAACCCCCCATTTAAGAAAAAAATCATACCAATACAAATCCAAAATATAAATTTCAGCTCAATACACATTTATTAAACCACCCCCATATTTTAATAATTTACCTCAAATAATGTCACAAACAATACACATGAAAAACAAACTTTTTCATAAAACACCTTCAAGAAGTGTGACAAGGTTTTACACATAACACCCATTCAAAACCCCCCTTTTGAGGCCCACATGACAACAAAGAATTAAAAAAACCATAATTGGATTCCCCTTTCAAAATTAATGAATCACTTTCATAGGTTATAAAATACACCCAAATATTAACCTAAGAGTCACACATTAAAAGCACCCAATTTCAAGATAAAATGAATATATAAAATTAAAGACATATCCAAATCCATCAAAAAAAATTTGGGACCACAAAAAATATACGATGTAGGCAAAACGAATGAAAAAAAAAGCACACAAAAATATAGTGTTGCGAGTTGAAGGCTTACATGAAATGGGGGTTTTGGAATGCCTTTTGTGTTGCGAGTTGAAAGCACACAAAACGAGTTGAAATGATAGATCCGGGAAAAAAAGCACACAAAAATCGAACGAGTTGAAAGCACACAAAACGAACGAAAAAAAGCACACAAAAATCGCAAAACATAAATATAGACTATCCGGGAAAAAAACGAACGAAATAAATTCGTGGAAGGCTTACTTGAGTGTTGCAAGTTGAGATGATAGATCCGAGGAGAGTAAAGATGATAAACGTTGTAGGAAAAATGAGTTTAACGCAGCGAGATCGACGACCCGATTAGGGTTTATCGCGCGAGAGAGACGAGCCGCCGGACTGTCGAACGAAAATTCGTAAATGACAAACCTCGGGGGTTGTTAATTTTTTAAATGTTTTTATAATGTCGGTTATTTAATAACCGATGTTATAAACTGTTTTTTTACATTTATAACATCGGTTATTATAATAACCGACGTTATAAATGTATCAGATACGGCTTTTTTTACGTCGGTTATTTTATAACCGACGTAAAAAAGACATCAAAAATCACAGTTTTTTACGTCGGTTATAACATAACCGACGTACAAAACTCGTAGATATCTCGTTTTTTACGTCGGTTATCAAATAACCGACGTCAAAAATCTACTCACCGCATTTGTTACGTCGGTTATTTTATAATCGATGTAAAAAACCATGTTTCACAGATTATCACGTCGGTTATATATAACCGACGTAAAAAATGGTGACGTAAATAACGTTTTCTGCACTAGTGTTAGTATTATCCCTAAAGACTTTTAAATGAGTGGTGCACAGGTTCTGTTGAAGGGATAAGGTGGCGCGCAGGTGTCTTCATTTTCCTTAAGGGTTAGACACCTAGGCGCGCAGGTGTTGGTGAATTTCAACACTTAGGCCTTGTTCCCCCTCCTTAGATCTTTCGTTCTAGGTAAGAAATTACCTTAGAAGTGTTCGGAAGGCTTTGAGAAGAGACTAGGGCGCCGAGAGCTCAAATCTGAGTTTCTGGATTTTTCTTCCTCGAAATGGGGGGCCCACAAGGGGTATTTATAGGCTGCTGAAGACCCTGGGAGACAATCAAATAGGGCACGCAGGTACCATGCGCGACCATCTTGGAACCTGCGTGGCCCATGCTGAAGAAAATCTTTGTTCATGCCTTTATCAATTTTTGATGTTTCTTCAAAGGATAAATCACTTTATGCTCAGGTATTCCCCTTTTTCAGTCGTTTAGACTCTGTGATGGAAGGGAGCATCAACAAAAGTCCCCCCTCGGAGTTGGATCCGAAAGGAATGAGGATGTGACTCTGAGGTAAAGAAGAAAACCAAGAAAGGGTGGTGCGCAAGTTTTGAACGCGCAGATAGCGGCGTGCAGGTGAGAGGCATGCAAGCTTTGGCGCGCAGGGGTGCGGCCTTGCCTATAAATATGCGGCTCATTCTCGCGCAAAGCACCCGACTCTCAAACATTTCCGCTCTCGCCGCGCAGGTTGCTTTCGTCGCGCAGGTTGCTGAATTTCCGCGGTTCATTGCTTCTATTTGTTTCGTACTGCTGCAAAGGTATTTTGCCCTGCACAGTGATACCTGCGCGCCAATACCTACGCGACACAGTTACACCTGCGCGCCAAAAATGGACTTGTGCGCCTTAATGCCTTAGCCATTTTTTCGAATTTCTTCACAAATTTTATGAAAAATCAACTCACTTAAGAGTTAATTATTCGACCTTTGTGCAGATTCAATGGCTCCTGGAAGAATCGGAATGGCTGATGAACTGGCTAGCAAGAGGATTGATGACCTGATGAATGTTGTTGGCCATGATTACTATGCTATATGCGACAGCACTCTTCCAAACTTGGCCAAGTACTTGAAGAAGTATCATGTTAATTTTCCAGAGAGCATCTATTTGCCTCTGTATGGGTATGGTCATCTGCAAGATGTCAACATTCCAGAGGCAAAGAACTATCTCCCACATTCTTGGTTTTAGAATTACACCAATTTTGCTTCAGCAAATATCTCAAGTGGAGGAGCATTTGTAAATAATGGAACAGTGGAGAATGCCTATATGATGCATCATAGCCCTTGTGCGTCAGATCTGAAACCTCACAAGCCGAAGCTGCAACCACATTGTTATCCTTCAATCTTCCGAAATTCTCAGATGGATCAATCCAAAGGCTAAAAGAAGAGTTGGGACTTTCGTCCTGGAGGAGGTGTGAAGCCAACTTGGATGTGGGTATACTGGGTGCGACAAACATGTGCAGAGTTTGTCGAGGATTTGAAAGGAGCTGCAATATATGAAGCCGTCTGGGCTGGGCAGACATATGTCTACAGGAATGATGAGTTTGTGTCGGAGCTAATCAGCCGCTGGAGCCCAGAAACCAATTCTTTCCATCTGAATCGTGGAGAAGTAGGCATCAGTTTGTGGGATGTCTACAAGATCTCGGGAGCTCCAATTCTAGGTGACATGTATGATGAATTCATCCCCCCCAAGGTGACTTGGAATGATTCGGAAAAGACTCTGGCTTTGGCTCGGGAATTATTGAAAATCTTCTACAAGCTCAAGAAATCTAAGACCTCCAAAACTCATTCCAGAAAGGATATTCATCCAGAGGAGTGGATGGATAAGTTTCTTACCAAGAAGAAAGGGGAGTGGCCCACCTGTACTCGTCCTACTATTTGCCCAAAAATAGAGAATATGGGTGCTCCTAACACATTCTGGCCGACTCTAGAAGCAGGAGAATTTGAGAGTGGGGGTACGAAGTGGATCAGAGAATCCCGAAAAAGACCCGTCTGGTGGGCTTCTTAGCCTTGTGGCTCAGTGTTTATCTTCTTCCAGTCAGGGATTCGAAGGGAGGCGTCAGGCCAGGGACCTTCGTTGTGGCAGCCAAGTTGGCTGGGAAGAAAATGGTTGGGTTGGCCACCCCCATTTTGGCAAAGATTCACAGGGGCTTACTCCATGTCTTTAAGGGTAAGTCTCCTTTGAGAATAGTGGGACCATTCCAAGTTTTGTGGGGATGGATCGCCACTCATTTTAGGACATATAATGTACAGAACGGAGTACAGATTCTTGGAAGTTCTTTCAGGCCATCAGTGCAGGCATACTCTGGAACTGCTCCGTTAGCTCTCAACATCTATGATATGAAGGTGAGGATGAGCATGTACAAGGAATTCAATTTCTTTCCTTATGGAAACCCTCCAACCGGGTGGTTTGTTAATGATGGAACCGTCGGTCTGGAATTGAGGGCGTACATGCTGGCTTGCAGAGATGGTGTACTGGCCACCAGGATTGACGGAGAGATTATATGTGAGGTCTATGCTCCCTACAGATTTGCACGCCAATTCAAGTGTCTGCAGCAGACTGTTGTATCCCCTCCTGTGCATGTCAGGTCTGAGAAACATCCAATGGTTGCCCGACAACTATGGTTGTTAACATCTATGGAGAAGACTGGGGCAGTGTTTGATCTACCAGTTGATAAAGCGGTTAGTAACTTGACTACATGGTATGCCAAGAACTGGATAGCATCATACCCTGAAGGGGTGTTGAATCGTCCGGTTTATTAGGTGGGGAAAAAGAAAAGAACTGTAGAGAAAGAAACCCTTCATCGGGAAGGTGATGCTCACCCACCTGGAGCCGATTCACCAGGTTCCTCACCTAGGGCTGACTCACTGAATTCCCAATATGGGGATGATGAGGCACAACATGCAGCAAAGCGGCCTCATGCCAGATATAATCCCCATGTCAGAATCAAGAGACCAACTCCACCAACTCCTTGTGAGTTACTTCATTGGGGAAATTTAATCATCATTACTTTATAGGGTAACAAGTCTTATTTTCTTATCATTCATCTGTAGTTGCAGTAGCTGGGAAGAAGCTGAAGTCTAAGATTGTAGGACCCTCCTCGCAGCCTTCTGGTACACATACTGAATATTTACGACCAGAGGCTGTTCAGACATAATGTAGTTTATATTACAATACTGAAACCGCCTGGATGGATTTATGTGAAGGGATACGCATCCCTGGAATAGGGAATCTTCGGGCTTCTACTGATATCTGTTTTGAGGATAATCCCTATGAAGTGTGGGCTTACGTCAGAGAGCTAGAGATGCTCATATATGTCATCGATGATTCCATTCCTGTCACCAAGCGGGTGAAGGAAATGATAGATCATGGAACTACTGAGGGGACTGGTAGTTCTGGAGATGAGGAGTGGCACGATTATGTGGCTCCTGAAGATGTAAGTCTCTTTCCTTATTTTCTTTGTAACTTGATTTCAGTCAAAGCTTTGTTACTCAAGGAAATTATTTTCTTCATCCTGCAGCTTGCAAAGAAAGGAACTGTTGAGGTTCCTTCACCACAGTATAGCCCTGGTGGTACTGTCATCGGGGCTAATGAATCTCCTCATGAGATGGGTGAGATATCTCCAGGCCAGCAAGCCATGGACGAGGAGTTAGAAAGGTCTTTCACTCTCCAATACCTGTATTTGGAGAGGAGAATGTCAACACTCCTAAGAAGCCAAAGAAACAAAGGCATCGAAGGAAGAAGTCCACAACTAAACGCTTCATCAGTAGTGGTAAGTCCTTCGGATAGTCATGAGTCTTAACCCATGAAAAGATTGCTCATTTTTTCTTGGGATTGCTGGGGCTTCTTCAATTTCACCTTTGAGGGAAAGGACTGACCCTCCTATGAGGACCACGGAGGATGCTGGTGAACAGTCGCAAATTCATGCTGACTTGGCTGCTTCTGAAGAAGGGTCAGCGTCTGTTCCCAGTATCGCTCCTGCTGCTGCTGCAAGGAGAGAAGAACATGTTTCTGGTAATTTTAACAATGCTTCATAAAATGTAGAATGAGAACATCAACTGACTTCCATTCTGTGATACTTTAGGTTCAACACCTGCACCAGAATATTTAGTGGTTATTGCAACCGATGCTGCAATTTTAACTGAAGAAGCTGTCCAGGGTCAGAGGCTGCAGGATGTGGGTCGCCAAGTAGATACATAAAATTCTCTCACTGGTAAGACTAACCAGGAATCCGAGATATCATTAGATGAAATGATGGAACTTGACGCATCTTTCGAAGATGTTTTAGATCATGTTAAATTACCATGTAATTTAGAAGATTATAGACGTGAGTGTTATCCTTCGTCCTGTTAAAAATAACTTCTTATTACATCTCTGATCATGATCATTTGAAATGTGCAGTTCCATCTGAGAAAGTTGTTAAACTGTCAATGCCTGAAGGGGGTACAGAAAACCCTACTATTGCAGAGACATTAACTCAAGTGGAGCTTAACCCAGCAGAGCTTCCTGAAATTCATCCTGAAAATACCGTTGAAGCTAGGAAAGACGGGGAGGAGCCTTCTCGTGTTGTTGATCTACCGTTGGGTAAGGGATAACAATATTTGCGACTGTACTTAATTTGCAAGACAGCCAATCAACTTTTGTTATCCTTTGAAACTAACCAAAGCTTTCAATTGATTATGCAAGGCCATCAATTTCAGTGGCTAGATCTGGAGGTGAAGCCTCAGCCTCGCCCCAACGGGAATAGAATGTGAAGTAACACGGTTCAGGGGGGAAGGAGCATAACAGGACACTTCCCTAAGTGCATTAATCCCAGATTATATTCCCCCATGTGACAGTGATGCTGAGTCAGACCCGGAGATACAAAATTCACTCCAATTTTCACGATGCAAGGCATGCAGAACATATGGAAGATCATATCTGAAGTGCCTCTAGAAGAGCTATCTTCGAAGATCTCACGACTATCATCCATGTTCGTCATGTTGGGACTTGGCGGTTTTGGATATCAAGATATCCATGCCGCGGTGAAACAAGTCATTTTAAGGAAGGAGCAGGAGCAGAGGTACCATCAAGACCTGACCAGGGTCAGGCTGTCAGCCAATATCAGTGAATTTGAGGTTGTGGTATCCCGAGCTGAGGCTGATCATGCTGCCAAGTTAAAGGAGCTGAAGCATAAGATCAAAGAGAAAGTCGTCCAGCAGATGCACCTTCAGCAACAGTTAGATGTTGTTACTGGGGAACTTGACCAACTTAATAATTCACTGGAAGGAGCTCAAAAGAATGGTATGAAAGCTATCGCAGATGCCAAGAAATCACTCAATCAAACTGAAAAGAGTGAAGTTGGTCGAGTGCATGAGCTTCAAATGGCTGCTGATGAGGCTCGGGATGTCGTAAAACAAATGAAGATTTATGTTGATAGCCTTTTGTAGTTCTTGGAAAAGGAGACTCCAATATGTGGATGTCCTTCTAACTCTTGTGCATCAATGAAGAATATTTTCATCTTCAATCATTTGTGCCTTCATTTTCATGCTACCTGCTTTAAATTTTTACCAAAGCCAATGGGCCTAGTAAACATAGTTTGATTTTTACTAGGATTATAAAAATAACCCTACAAACTTTGAATCTTTTAATTGCTCAATATTACCTAAATCATACAAAATGTATGTTTAGTGAGCTAGGACTTAACTTTTGTTCAGAGTTCCCTTGTCTTTTGTGGGCAGTTTAAAGTCATGCACGTCGGACATAAAAAGGCTAATGTTTAAGGTCGAAATAGCTTTGACCGGATGGATTAAAATTGACTCAATTCCTTGACAATTTATCTGAAAACATATTACCACACTCAAGTATGAGGGAAAATATGTAAACTATGACTTAAGAAATTTTGAATCTGAGGAATGATATGAAAAGGGACTAAGAGGCATTAGAAGAAGTATTTCCTAAGAGTGAAGTTACCATTATTTAACAAACCCGTTAGGGGGTTGAATTATGCAGGGCCGCTTAAGGGCATTGGCCGCATAGTCAAATAATAGCATCTTTTGGCTAACAGGTTTGTTATGTAGACTACTTATGCAAGGCCGCCTAAGGGAACGTGCTACATAGTCAGGCAAAAGAACTCTCAGAAATTTACTTTTCTACTGCTAAAAAGTCAGTGAAAGTTTATGGAGATTCAAATTTTCCAAAGCATAGAGATTACTATATGGAGAGAGGTACTTGAATATGGAGAGGATATTTCCAATCAAGATTGTCTAAGAATTGGATGAATGTCACTCCTATGAAGGTCTGACCCAAACATAGGGAAGGGAAATATAAACCATAGACTTGACTACTTTCATATCATGAAAAAGAGTATGGGACAAATATGTTAAGGATGGTTATTTTTGTGGATCCCTACATATTGTCGTTAAGACAACTAAGGATAAAAGAGTTTTTCTTCCCAAGAATGAAGTTACCACTATTTAACAAACCCGTTAGGGGGTTGAATTATGCAGGTCCACCTAAGGGCATTGGCTGCATAGTCAAATAATAGCATCTTTTTGGCTGACAGGTCTGTTATGTGGACTGTTTATGCAAGGCTGCCTAAGGGCACGTGCTGTATAGTCAGGCAAAAGAACTCTCAGAAATTGGACATTTTGTGACCAGAAGTCAAGAAAAGTGTTATAGATATCTGGAAGTATTTAAGGTTAGGAATATGACGTATCAAAATGGGTATTGTCCAACGTATGTAAAGATACACAGACCAATGCTAACCATAATCATGTTGTGGATGGGTCCTGAACTGAGATGTTGGACTTCACTACATATCTCATTAGAATGAGAATCAAGCCAAATGTAGTTATTGGAATACAGTTTAACGTCATGTGGGATGAGAGTATGGGAGATCTTAGTTTAGGGTCATAGAGCTCGGACCATTATAAGGAATACACAATGTGTGTTTTATAAACCTGATGTGAATGAAGACCAGGGTTTTCATACCACATTCATGTTTTCACAAGGGGACTTTTCAGCCAAGGGACTGAAAGTGAAATTTGGGGTTAGGCCCAAAGACTTGGGGTTGGATTAGAGGGATGCTCGAACGTTCCTACATATCCCATAAGGATGGGAATCAAGCCGCACGTAATTCTTGAAATACCCTTTGTACAGGTTTAGTTTGTACAAGTGAAGGGTGAGAAGGGGACTTTAGTGCAATGATGGTTTGACACAAGATAAAATGTTCGGGCATTGCCATGTATGCACATAGTCTTTAGAATATAACATGATTGGAGATCAATGTAAATAATGATTCCCTCTCAGGTGAGGGTGTCAAAGAATGTTGTAGTTTATTATCGTACAGGACAAAAGTGTTGTACAGTTTAACGTCATATAGCAAGGACAAAGGTGAACCAGTGTGAAGAGATTGGTTTTGGGCTTGAACCTCAGGAGGTTGCCTACGTACCCAGCCTAGAAGGCAAGGATCAAAGTCCGCGTAGTTCAATTGAAGAATGAATTGGTGATCAAGTTGTTTTTTAGAACAACGACCTAAAAATGGTGTTGGGACTTACGCATGGTTAGCGGCCCAAAAAGGGTGTTATGGTTGAAGTTTACTCTAAGCTCACGTGAGTCATACTCGGTGTGAGAAACAAGAGATAGCAACAACCCTAATGATGCACAGTTTAATGTCATGTAGGACATATAAGGGACTGTGCCGTTTAATGTCATGCAGTAAGGACTTAGGGAAGGACTATGCAGTTTAATGTCTTACAGTGAGGACAACGAGGACACAGTTTAACGTCATGTTGGACATATTAGGAACTTTTTCACAGTTTAACGTCATGTTAGACATTGGGGTGTTGTACAGTTTAACATCATGTAGATAGGACGTAAGAGAAGATTATACAGTTTAAAGTCTTGCAGTAAGGACTTTGGGGACTATGCAGTTTAATGTCATGCAGTAAGGACAACACAGTTTAACGTCTTGCTGGACGTAAGGGACTTCTGTACAATTTAGCGTCATGTAGCTAGGACGTCACAGTTTAACGTCATGTTGGACGATGGTGCGAATAGTTTAAGGTCATATGCATAGACCGAAATGATGTATTTGTGTTATACAAAATACTTCTTCAGAAATCTGGCATTGGTTGGAGTCATGATGAGTTCTCCATCCATTGAGATTAAAGAATAAGCTCCATTGGAGTAGACCTTATGTATTGAGTAAGGTTCTTCCCACTTTGGCTCAAGCTTGGGAGGTTTCTTTCCTGGTATCATTGGAGTTCAGAGAACCAATACCAATTCTCCCGGAATGAATGAACGAAGATGAAATTTCTTGTTGAAAGATCGTGCTATTCGATTCTGATAGACTTCCAAGTAATGCAGGGTGCACAATCTTTTTTCATCTAATCGTTCCAATTCATCCAATCGCTTTTGAGATTGTTCATCTGTAGATGAATGATCACAAATGGCTACTCTGAGCGAAGGTAATTGAACTTCAATGGGCAAGACTGCCACCGTTCCATATACCAATGAATATGGAGTTGACCGCGTTGCAGTGCGGGTGGTGGTTCGATAAGCCCATAAAGCATGAAATAGTTTATCAGGCCACGATTTCTTATCTTTATCCACCATCTTTTGCATTATATTTGAAAGAGTCTTATTGAAGGCTTCTATCTGGCCATTGGCCACTGCATGATACCGAGATGAATGGTTGGATTTGATGTTGTATTCTTGATACATTTTCCTTACATCGGATGAACAGAGGTTGGTGCCATTGTCCGTCAATATGGTATGAGGGACACCAAATCTGGTAATGATGTTAGACTTGATGAAGCTAAAAATGCTTTTAGAACTAACTTATTTGAAAGGTATTGTCTCTGCCCATTTGGAAAAGAAGTCAGTAGCAGTAAGAATATACTTAAACTGCTTGGTTGTAGCTGAAGGGTAAGGTCCCACTACATTTATTCCCCATGTGGCAAATGGCCACGAGTATTTAGCTGTATGAAGCAACTCTGGGGATTGATGAATGAAATTGGCACATACTTGGCATGAATGACACTTCTTCATGAAATCAACACAATCTTGTATCATTGAAGGCCAAAAGTATCCAAGCCTTCGAATTTGATCAGATAGTCTATGTCCAGACTGGTGGGCACCACAGACTCCTGCATGCACTTCTTTCATGACAGTCATTATCTCTTCACCATCAATGCATCTGAAGAGAACTCCATCAAAACCTCTTTTGTAGAGAATTTTTTCTACGTGATCAGGGCTGTCATAAAGAGTAAAATTGACCACACGTCGCCGGATTTGTTCTTTCCTGGCTCTATCAGGTGGAAGTGTTCCATTTTGAACGTATTCCCTGATAGGTGTCATCCATCCTGTAGTATAACCATATGGTTCAGAAATTGAACTAATTTTATTGATTTCCTCTATTCTGGTTTGAACATAAGGTGAAATTGTACAACGGTGGGCAATACTGATGATTGTCTCGTCCCGATTTGGATCTACCAGACCTGTGGCTATATTGGCCAGTGCATCAGCTTGGGCATTTTGTGATCGCGGGACATAAGAAAATGTTGGTTCCGAAGGAAATTCCGCCATTAACTCTCTGACATAATCATACAAAGGGATTAACTCTTCTTTTCTGATTGCATAATCCTCATTGACTTGTTTGATTACCAGGTCTAAATCACCTTTCACCTTTAAGTGATTCACTTATACCTGAAGCGCCAACTCCAATCCTGCGATGAGAGTTTGGTATTCTGCTTCATTATTGGTACCGCCTTCCCACAATAAGAATGAATAAGGTATCACTGTCGTTTTCGGAGAAATGAGCACAATTCCTAACCCAACTTTGTTGAATTTAGGATCTTCCATTTTCTTCTCTATTTGGATTCTGGAAGCACCATCAAAGTACATTTCTCATGTTTGAAGATTATCTTGAATAGAAAAGACTTCTTCATCAGGAAGTTCAATATCTAAAGATGTATCTTCTACTAAAGGATGTTCAGCAAGAAAATCAACCAGAGTTTGGCCCTTTATTGCCTTTTGAGACACATACTGGATATCAAATTGCTGCAAAATAACTGCCCACCTTGACAGACGTCTTGTAAGTATTGGACGACTAAGGATGAATTTGAGTGGGTTATTACGAGATACCAATTGGACCTCATGATGTTGCAAGTAGTGTCTCAATTTCTGAACTACAAATATTAATGCTAGGCAGCACTTCTCAATACTTGAATATCGGGTCTCTGCTTCAAGCATAGTCCGACTGAGATAGTAAAGGCTGTTTTCATTCCCAGCATCATTCTTCTGGGCAAGGAAGGCACCCAATGATCACTCTAAAGCTGTCACATAAAGAATAAGTGGTCTTCCTTCAACATGTGGCATTAATATCGGTGGACTCAAGAGATATTTCTTGAGAATATTGAATGCTTCTTGACATTCATCAGTCCACTGGTAAGTGACTCCCTTCTTCATGAATTTGGTGAAGGGTAAACTTTTGCCTGCCAAATTGGTGATGAAATGCCGAATATAGGCTAAGTGTCCTTGAAGTCCTCTCAATTCCTTCAAATTTCGAGGAGGTGACATACCAAGGATTGACTTTGTCTTCTCAGGATCGACTCCGATACCACGATGGTGTACAACAAAGCCAAGAAATTTCCCTGAAGTTACCCCAAAAGCACATTTTAAGGAGTTCACCTTCAAATTGTGTTGTCGAAGTTTGTGGAATGTGATTTCCAAATCAGCCAAGTGATTAGAACGTCGTCTGGATTTAACCATCAAATCATCCACATAACATTCAAAAAATTTCCTTAAAAAGGGTTTGAAGATACGATGCATGGCACGCTGATATGTTGCGCTTGCATTCTTCAAGCCAAAGGGCATTACCCGATAGCAAAACACACCCTGAGGGGCTCTGAAGGCTATAGATTCTTCATCTTCTGGAGCCATTCGGATTTGATTATACCCGGAATATCCATCCATGAAGGAAAGTGCTTCATAGCCAGTTGTTGCATCAATTAAGAGTTCTGTGATCGGAACTGGAAAATCATCCTTGAGACAATGCCGATTAAGATCTTTGAAATCAATGCAAACTCTAATTTGTCAGTTCTTCTTTTTCACAGGGACAATATTAGTCAGCCACTTGGGATATTGAACTTCTCTGACGAAGTTAGCTTTGATAAGCTTATCCACCTGAGCTTCAATTTTGGAAGCATAAGTTGGGTGTGTTCTTCTTGCGGATTACTTGAATCCTCGATGTTCTTCTAGAAAACCCAAACGATGAGTAGCAACATTGGGATCAAGCTCTGGAATTTCTGTATAGTTCCAAGCAAATATATCTCGATTTTGCTTCAAAAATAAAATATGCATTTCCTGCTCTTCAAGAGTCATGGCCGCACTAATTAAAGTGGGGCGTGGATCTTCTTTTGTACCCAGATTTATTTCTCTGAGTTTATCTACAGTGGTAGAGATACTCTCTTCAAATGATGGAGGAGCATCCCTGAGATCTTCCTCTTCTTCTTCAACATGTGTTATTTCTTCTGTTTCTACTTGCATAGTAGATAATGAAGCAGAATTTTCAGGATCAAGAGAGATGTTAAAATTTGAACATCTTGAAGAAGAGGCTTCCATTTATGACCCTATTGATGATGAAGGGTCTTCCTTGAGTAATAAAGAGGAGATGATGGATTTAGAATTGACATCATCGTTCACCTCTGAAATTTCTATAACTTCTTCTGCCCTGGTTGGCGAAGTATAGACTTGCTGGATTTCAGCGGATGAAATGAAGACATCTTCATTTGAGCTTTCATCATTGCTTGATGAATCACCAATTTCTCTCATGTTGTCTGTCTTGATTGTCGTAGTTGACATTATGGAAGTTTCCATAAGAGTATTTGGATTTGGGTCTATCTTGTCAATTTGACTGATAGGCAACACATAATCTGTACTCACATGTACGAATGGGTTTACTGGAATCTTTTCCAAACCATATGGAACATTAACCTTGGTAACCTCCCTTGCTGTAGATTTCTCATTACCCTCCATGTGATAGAATTTCACCTCAATGTATTGAGATTCACATGTTTTGAATGGGGCTTTATCACCATACAATGTCCCAATTTGGCCATTGAAACAATATTTGAGACATTGATGGTATGATGAAGGAATAGTTTCATGTTGATGTAGCCAAGGTCTTCCAAGAAAAATGTTGAAAGTTGTGTCAGGACGAACAACCATGAAATATAAATTGGATACAAGATCTCCAAACTGAGTTCTGAGTGTGATCTCACCCAGAGGTTCTTGTTCATTTTTATCATATCCTTGTAACATCAAAGTAGAAGGAGATAAATCAGATTCGATAAGGCTCAATCGACAAAGTGTACAAATGGGGATGAGGTTGACTCCTGAACCATTATCAATAAAGGCTCTTCGGATGTCTACATCATTGACCTTGCCAGATAAATACAAAGGTCTAATATGTCCATGCACAACATCATCTTCATCTTCATCTGTGAAAGATATCACTGCATGGCATTCTGCAGGATTATTCTCTATATGGTAGACTTCAGCCGCAGCAATTTCAATTTCGAATTCTTGAGGACTTGACAAAGCCTCAATGAGTGCCTCCCGAAGATCCTTTGATAGATTCAAGGCATCCAGAATTGATAACTTGGCCGGTACTTGGGCCAAATGCTTCAAGACATCATATTTTTTATCCAAATGTCTATGTTTCCCAACAGGAACATGTGGTTTTGCAGGTGCCTTAGAATTTGATGCTTTGAAAGTAGATGCATCTTGTATCGGGGTAGGAATTAGAAATACTCCTAGCTTTCGAAGATTAGACCGAATAGGTCTATTTACCTGCTGAGAGGAAGAAGGTGTAACCTCCAACCGATCCTCCAGAATGACTGTGCTAGGACTGAATCTGCCATGTGTGGAAGAACTTGCTTGTTTTTGTTGAGCTCGCTGAAGGGCTCTGCCACGAGTTTCTGCTGCATATACAGTTCTAGCAGGGGTAGAATTGGAATAGTGGATTCTGGGATATCCACGTCTTCCTCTGTATCCCGAACCTCTAGAATTCCTTCTAATTCCTTTGTTTGATACAAGGAACTCAGGTTCATCAAGATCGAAACTGTGACTAGCATAAGGATCTGTTAGGTGAATCATGTTAACATAACCAAAGATCAACTCTTCGTCTGATGAAGACTCTGCCTGATTAGCCAGTTTAGGCTGTGCCATTTGGTGGGACGGTGCCCGTGGCTTCAAAGTAGATGGCATAAAATCTGCCATAGTCAAAGACAACTTGGGCTTTGACACGATTTCATCTTCTTCTGATTGCTCTTCTTTCTTTGAATTATGCTATTTCTTTGAAGATTTTCCCTCTGATGAAGGGGGTTTTGTTGTGGCATTCATAGCAGAAGACACAATTGGTTTTTTCAATTGCGTTCATAAAATGGCATGAGTTCGGTTGATCGTTTTTCTGACCATCCAATCATCATATTTCTGCACATTTTTGCTTTTGACTTCTTGCCACTCGCCTTCTTCCTCTAGATCTGTAGCAGTAACACATGCTACCTGAGCTGAAGAACCTTTCAGTATGACTTGCCCCGAGTCCACCATTTTTTGCAGGAGGTCTTTGAAAACAAAACACTCCTGAATGGGATGCCCCAACATCTGATGAAATGGGCAATAGTTGAGACAGTCTTCATCTCCTTCCTTGTTCGGCCTCTTGGGTCTTGGCAATTGAACCAAATTATTTTCCAGAGCCGAAACAAAGTAACCAGGAACTTTTTCATTTCGGAAGGAATAAACTTTGCTCTTTAGATCCTCAAATTGTTTTTGTCTTTGATCTCTCTTATCATCTTGACGAAACGGCCTCTGTTGTTGACGCTCAGGAGGTGGAGCCCTTCGGAAAGATGAAGGTTTTGAAGTAGAAGCAGGTACAGGTTCTTTTTTAATCATAATTGTAGCAGTCTCTGCTCTACCCATTCTCCTTCCTGGAGCTGATGGAATTACACGAGTTTTATCCTTAGTCTTCGTAAGAGAGTCTTCAATCTGCTGAGCGATCGAAATAAGGTCTCGAAACCCTCTTGTGTATTTCAATGGGATCAACGGTGTGCGTAACTCATCACGCAAATTTGCCACACAGATTGGCAACAATTCCTCTTGAGGGAGTGCTAAGCTTAGGGAATAGGTTAATCCCTTCCAGCGAGCAATGAAATATGAAACCCTTTTATTCTCTCTTTGCTTACAATTTATAAGATCAAAAACTATTTCCTTTGGCAACGTTGAGCTGAATTGAAGAAGGAATCTTTGGCGGAGATCCTCTCATCCGGTAATTGACCGGGATTGCAATCTTGTATACCAAACAAAAGCAGACCCTTGTAATGAATTTACAAAACACCTGAGCTTAACTGCTTCCTGTTGCTGAGGGGTTCTCATCATAGGGTCACAACGAGAAACAAAATGTGTTAAGTGTTGTTATGGGTCTCCCGAATTATTAAATATTGGGAATGTGGTACTTGAAAATTTTGATGGGGGAGGAATTGCATCAACCCATTCAGTGTAAGCTCTCTTTTCTAGTTGAATTTGAGCACGTTTTCCCTCCATAGCGTCCAACCGATCTGTTAATGACTCAATAGTAGTTATTAACTTTTGAGAAAAATCCGGTTGAGCTTGGACCTGAGCAGGTGCAATAACTGGAGTTTGGACAGATGTGGTGGCTGGTACTACAACTGATGATAACACCACCGGTTGTTGTTGCACCAGACCCATAGGATTAGACCTGTGAGGGTGTACTGATAAAGGAGGATATTCTTGATCCATCTCAGTAGCCGCAACAAATTCCCTTGGCTGACTGACTCCAGCACGCTTAGGAGGAAGACTACCTTGAAGTAGTTCTACATTTAACCTCCTCGATTCCTTCATTTCTTCCTCCTGTTGTGCAAATCTTTGCTCTAGTGAGAGTGATTGGCCTTCTCTAGAGGAAATGTATGTATCCTGATTCTTTCCTTTCCCCTTGTTAGACGCCTTTCAGAGAGGGGGAAGCTGGTTATTTGAAGAAATACCCAGATTCTGGGAAAGCCTTTGATTTCGTGTACGCACACCTTCTTCATTTGTGTCTGTGCGTACAACTTCTTGAGCAGGAACCTCTTCATCTGATCCCTCTAAGTGAGCCTCATGTTTTGGAGGATTAGCAACAACGGCATTGATGACATTAATTGATGCATAACGCATTGCATCCCTTCTATCGGCATTTCTACGATACTGTCTTTTCCCATGTCCTTGATGAGACATTGTCTTTTGTTGATTTGATCCCTCAGGAACTTCTTGACGAACCATAATTTGGAGGGAATCTCCTGATAATTCGGCTCTTCGTTCCTCTTGTGGCTTCTTCCCTAATCGAGAGAAGACTAACTTTCTCTGAGGAAGAGATTGAGGATTTGAAAAAGACTTCAATCCTGTGGACTGAGGCTGTTCCTGTTGTTCCTGCTCAACTCCTCGAATCCTATTTGTTGATTTTGAGGGTTGGGTTAAAAGAGTCCTCAGTCTGGCAAGCTGGGGTGGTTCTTGAGCTGCTACATCTGAGACTTTCTTAAAAGATCTCCTGATCTTGCGGACTTTAGTCCGGAAATTGGCTGGATGCATCAACCTACATCCACTCAAATCACCTGGCTCAAATGAACGTTGGATGATTTCTGACACTTCTGTCACCTGATGATGCGCTCGCTCTAAATGAGAAGCATGTTCGATATTATCATTTGCCTGATGCAAGAGTAATTCGACAACTTGTTCTTTGTATGCCTGACTTTGGGAAGAACTAGTTGAGGTCTGTTCCTGAGCAAGCCTTTGATTACAAACAAAGCCAATTGGCTGTGGCCGGCCATGGGCAATAACATTGCATGAGACCATCTTCGCCGGGCTTTGTTGACTAGAGAGTACAGTGAAATGTAGTGCTTCATGAACACTCCATCCCATAATATGAATATCAGATGGGGAATTGGCAATTAACTGGCGCAATCTTTTTAGTGCACCAAGGCATGAACGTTGAAGGGCTCTCTGCTGCTTTTCAGCCTTCGGATATCGAGAAACTGAGAGAGATGACAAATCAATTTGACGTTGTAACCCTTCTATTATCTTGACATGATTTTCATATTCATCATAAGATAATATTTTCTTTTTCAATTGAAAAAGAGTTTTCCACATGTTGAGACGAATATCTTGAATACAATCTTCCGTCAACATCTCTGGAATGTCATAATGAGAGTCAACTGGAGACCAAAACATGATTGGCACTTCACCTTTCGTCAGTTTTTTTCTCATATTCAGCACTTCCTCTTTATCATTCGATGAAGATTCTTCTACCTAATTAGACCAGAGCTGGTGTTTTCTTGTTGTTTCGTCATATTCAACAAGATTGGTAGAGAATTCACTTATCAAACTAGAAGATGAATGACCCAAGGGTGGTTGGGAGAATGACCTACACCCCAGGCTATCTTCTGATTGAGAAAGTATTTCACCTGCTAATGGTAAAGCATCAGACATGACTGGCTTCACATTTGCAAGTGCCTCAAGATAAGAGGGTTTTCTCGTCACTACATTGTCCATTGGAGCATTTTCCAGGCAATGTGAATTACTACTACGGAGAGGACTTTCGCAGCTAAATTCAGCATCATGGGGAGGACCACCATGGTGGGTTACAACAAAAGATGAAACTTTTTGCTCCTTGATCTTCTGGCCACACAGAGGGTTCTTGTGGCTCTCATCTAAAGATGAAACTTCGAGATCGACCGAACTATCATAAAGCAAGCCTTCATGAGGAAGTGTCTGATGAAAACCTTCAGAATTAATGTCCCCACTATTAGGAAATGAGATAGTAGAATCTTGAATTCCAACAAATAATTGTCTGAGGGCTTCAAGAACTTCATCATTGAGTAAGGCCTTATTACAAATTGGCTCTTGATTTCTTGATTGTGCTGGGCGGGTCTTCTTCTTAGACACCTTCTTACTAACTTTTAAAAACCATTGTGTGACTGGTAACATTCACTAAGTTCTTAATGCACATGTTCTACTTTTTTAACGGTGTGTGATTTCAATAATTTAAGCTTGCTGAATAGTTTTACACAACTTGCCTATAGGTGTTGGAGATACTAAGTGTGCTCCCTCAAGCAGTTGGATAACTTGACTAAAGGGTACAGTTTTTTTAAACCATTTGTGCAAACATTCATCTCTGTTTCCATGTTTTCAAAACAAAATCTACTATGTCACAATGGCAATTTCAATTTGCATGTTTTGTTGTTTTTATTACCTTTTCTTATTTGAAATGCATGATACTTCATGTTTTCTATTTCAATTTTTTGAGAATAAATTTTCATTCCTTTTCATATATAATTTATGCTTACTACTAATGTGATGAAGTCTGAGAACAACGAAAAGACGTGTTTCACTATATTGAGTACAAAGTCATTACATTTTTATTTGAATGATGCAGAACCCGATGATTTTAAAGAAAATTGAATAGTTTCATGCATTTGGTCTGAAACAACGTTCGATCATGTTATTGTTTCCATGTTGTTGTAGTGCATCATGTCTTTAGGTGTTTGTGAGTTGTCATTCTGTTCAGAAATTGATTTCTCTTTTAGTAAGGGTGGGCCTTCTAGGCATTGTGGGGATGCCAACTAAAATCTACTAAGAAATCTGAATCTTCTCCTAGAAAATTAGTTGTGGAGGAATGCCTTTCAGGAGAACCTACTGTCTTGGATACGTCTACATCCCCACTGACTACTCTATATGGTTCTACATACCATATCAATGAAGTTCTTGGAGGTGACATGTTGGTGCACCTGCATTCAAATTGGATTGAAGTTTACAGAATTTCTTAGAGGTTGAAACATAACAGATTCGAGATTATTTCTATGTAAGTGTTTCCCTATTAGTTATACATAGATATTTATGGATTTCTTATTGAAGTGTATCCCAATTGTGAAAAAATGGTGTTTTTACGGATATCTTATACATATTTATGGATTTCTTATTAAAGTGTTTCTCTTTTAGTCACACCTAGTATGTGTTTTCCTTAAACATTATTGTATGTGCAGGTAAAACATATTGGATGAATGTGTGGGTGTTCAGCTCCTGGCTTATTACCTATTCTTCGACCACTACAACTCCTTCTCACAACTAAAAAACCAGGTACAACAGCAGCTTTGTTTTCTAAAAATGTTTTTATATTGGTCATCAAGCATTTAACATTCAAATCTTATTAGTTACAATTACTTTTATTAAATCTAAATTGCCATGTTTTAGAGCAGTAGATCTTTTTACACAGTAGAGAGTCTTCTATTTTCTTTGATTAGTGGATTGTGTATTTTATTTCAGTAATGGATCATTTTTTAGAAGTGGAACAATTTTTTTCTTTGAACATGTGAATCATGCATTTTTTTGGGTACAGGAACATGTTATTTGTTTGAGCAGTGGATCATGTGTTTTATTAGATCAATGAATCATTTTTAAGAGCAACAAATCATGTATTTTAGAGCAATGTTTGTGTTAAGTAACCAATAGAGAATTCTGTTTTTAATAAATATTTATGTCTCAAAATAAAAAAGTCGTGATCTTTTTTGGAAAATTGAATCATAGAAATTTCAACGTTATTATTATTTCTTTCCCTCTTCCCTCTTTTATAACAATTCATCTGTCTCTAATCTCCGCCTCTCTCATTCCATCATGTTCAATCTTCGTCACCATTAGTCTTCACTCCATTTCCTTCTTTCACGAGCAGCTCACTCACTTCATCATCATTGTTTTATTCTAAACCTTATATTGAGTACAACGACATTGCAATTTTTTTTCAATGACACAGAACCAGATGATTTGAAAGAAAACTAATTAGTCTTGTGCATTTGCATGGGCGGAGTACTAGTGAATTATCATATCTTGCTAAAATATCTGAAAAAACTGTACAGAAAGAAAAACAAAGGAAATGGAGAAAACAGATGTTGTGAGTGCAAAAAAAAGGTCACACAAAGGATAATTGTCTTTTACTTAAAGCTCAAAGAAAAGTCGATTATAAGAGAGAGGGAAAGAAAAATAAATACTACCCAGAGTAATACTTCTGGTTCACACGATAAATCTTCTACATATTTTGAGGCTGAGCATAAAAGACAAATGATATGTCTTATGGCTCATACTGATGAGGTACAATCCTTACTCCCAAAACTCAAGTTGTGAAAAACTGACTTATGATGAATTAAATAGGTATTACTTTATGCTACAAAATAAATATGAATCCTTAAAAAGGGACCATACAAAAATTAGAAATTCTCATGATACTACCTTATTAGAAAAAGAAAATTTATCAAAACAGATTATAGGTTGAAAGTCTAATTCTTCTAAAAATTCTTGTGATTTGCATGATACTAAGTTTAAAGAATTATTGGTCGAAGTTGATAATTTAAAACAAGCTTCTAGCATGTTAATAAAAGAAGAAAAATGTTTAAATCAAATCTTTGGCAAAAATAAAATATTGAAAGAAAAAAATTGGAATAGGAAGTAATGGTGAAAGACCGAAACTATCTAAGAATTATTTTATTCTTAGTTTAAATAGAAAAAACATATGTACTGTTAAATATTTTTATTATGGTATTAATGGTCATTATGCAAATGATTGTTGTTTCAGAAAACCTTAAATTTCTGGTGTTAAAATTGTTTATTGCTCAATAATTATCTAATTTGAATGGTATAATTTCTACTCAAAACAAAAAAGTTTGGTTACTTAAAAATTTAATTGCTAACACTGCTGGACCCAAAAGCATATGGGTACCAAAAAGTACTTATATTCGATGTTTTGCAGAATTACACCACTATGTTGTATCATTAAATCTTTAAGTGGTCGATTGATTCATATATGAAAGTCTCTACCAAATGAGTGAATAACTTTGAAGTAGTTCGTTATCAAAAAATCGTCAATACTAAAAACACTGACCCATGAAGTATTTCATTTTCATGCTTCTAGTTCATTAACTTTTTATACAGGGAAAGAGTGATATTTCTTAAAATTTGATAAAGACCCTTCTTTACTCTTTAAATCAAGTCTTAGTCTATTTTGATTGTATAGTTTATTTACAAAAAATTTCAAACTTTTTTAAACATTGTTTTACTCTAGATAAATAATGTATTTGTCTAAACTATGGAAAGTTTATATTTTCCGTCTATTAACCATTTTGAAATCTTTGTATTTCATGTTCTTAAAATCTTTATTTGTTTACCTAATCAAAAAAACTTTTCTTACGTAACATGTCTTTTCAAAAGATACAATTTGTAATGATTGTTCGGTATTTTTCGGCTAAAGAAAATGAAACACCGTTTGCATTCTGTTAGAACCAAACGACTCATCTTATTTCTTAAAACTTTTTATTTGCCCAATGTCTTCTTCTTCTTTGAAATATCTTGTTCAAACGACTGTTGAAAACCAGTCACAGAAAGATGAAGCGGTCTAGTACTTCAATTTCAGAAGAAAATCTTCCTCACAAAAGGACAAAAGGTAATCCTTCTAATTTGATAAAAGAACAGTCGGTTTCATATGTTGAATATTCGTTTGGAAAAACTTCTAAAAGAAATAAGAAAATCCATAGTCATGAAGAACTGGAAATATCTTCTTCTCAAATGTTTTATGAAAGAGTTTGCACCTTGAATGAAGAAAAAGAGAAGTTGCAGGCTGATTTGAATGCATCTAGAAAGTCGTATGATGAACTACAGAAAAGATTTGTATCAAAAGTAGTTTTTGATTCGTTGCAAAAGGAATATCGGAATATGAAAAATAGTTCGATCTTTGAAGCTTTCAAGGTAGAAATGCTAAGTCAAATGGAGTTTCTAAGAAGAGAAGTTGTTACAAAGCTCGATCTTGATAAGCTGAAGTTGTTTCTGATTGAACAGTGTCCGTCTTCTTCTTATCAAAGAACATCAGATGTTCAAAACATATTAGAAGAAATGTCAAGAATTTTAGCTGATTTAAGCGAAAAAGTTCAAAGTTTGGAAAGTTCAGACAAACCGTCTACTCCTTCCTAACCCTTCAATTTTATTTTCTGCTTATTTAAAAATCAAGTTATATGTACTATTTTTAATATTTTGTTTAGTAAAAATAGTGTTATAAGTTATTTCGTAATTTCTTTTTAAAATTTTAATCCCACATAAGCATGAACTTAATTTTTAATTATCTCACAAATTAGTTTATTATTGTAAGTAACAATTTTGGTTTTATTTTTTACTTGTGCAAAAAAATTATTCGAAATGTTTTAGTTCATTGAATAATCATATATGCTATGATTCAGGGAAAGTTTTAAGCAAATAATCATTTTATTCATTAAATTTAGGGGGAGTTAATTTTACTACTCTTATCTTTTTTATGTCACAAAAAGGGAGAAAAGTTTATGGTTTATGCTTATAGTTTCTAGTTTACATGTTTATCTTCATGGGGGAGAAGTTTTCTGTAAAACAATTAATATGGGGAGAAGTTTTAATCCTTGTTATGGGGGAGAAGTTTCCTTTATGGAAAAAATATTACAAAGAGAAAAGGGGGGGAAATTTATTTTGAAAATTGTTTTTAAATTTTACATATTAATGTTATGGGTTTTGCGATCATCAAAATGGGGGAGATTGTTGAGCATTGTGTTGATTCAACAATTTCGTTAATTTCTTTTTGGTTTTGATACTCACAAACACTCACATTTGTGTTACTAATGAATTTGTTTCTAAGTGAATTTCAAGAAATTGATATTCATAGAAATATTTATTCTGGAAATATATTCAAGTCATTGATCTAAGAGGAATATTTGTTGAAGTATTTTGGACGTGTTTAAGCGTATTTTGGAAACACTATTCATACCCTACGTATACAAACGTAACGTAAGGATTGTAAACCCTACGTTCGGAACGGCACGTATGGATCATATACCCTACATTGTCGGGAAAGTATGGTTACGTTTGTAAAGAACCCTACGTTTGAGGGGGGGAAAGGTATGGTATATCAACACTACTTTTGTAATCAATCGTATGTTGTCAACCTCACGTTTGGAGTTTTATCGTCACATGAAGAAACCCTATGTTTAACTATTCAACAACGAAGTTTTAAATCTACGATATTATCCGAGATTTATGCAACTATCTTTAAGGAAGTAAAGATCTATTCAAAACTACTTTACAACTGATTCAAAGACTCATTATGATTGTTTTAAGTTTCTATTCTTATGGTAAGTTACAACTCTCTTAAATGTTTTTAAATTCAAATATTCACGATTTATTATGCGATATTTCTAAAGCTAGTTTGACCTGGAGTTGTTTGACCTACTGTATAAATATTGAGACACTCTTCATCGGCATATACATACATACATATACGTACATACAAATATAAAGAGAGGAGATATACAAGAGATACAACAAGTGTGTCGTTGACTTTAAAGCAACACTTTGGATACATACATGTTTTGATCTATCTAACTGACTCATTGTCGTTGTCACTACATCTTATTGTTACATCTTCTTCTGCAAGAACGACGAAGCATTTGGTGAAGATGCATTTCGAAGACATACATGTTTAAACATTTGTCTGGTGTTTTCTTTGGTGTTGTAAAGCTTGTGCAACGTTGAAAATCTATTTGTTGTTATGTGTTATTGAATATCTGAATACATTTGTCAGTTGTTGCTGCAACTGTGAAGTTTAACCTGTATTCTCAACAAAAACAATTTCTATTAATTTGGTGGAGTTCCGACTGTTTGTACTCGATCGTGGTGAAGTGTCGGCTTTTTGCACTGAGTTGTGGATTTACAGTTCCAAAGAACCAGAATGCTCTATAAAACCTTATTGTAAGGTGGCAATTGTTTGCACTCGTTGTTATTTGAAGGTCTTAGGATAAGAGGATCTGCTAGTAAAAATCACCAAACTCGTGAAGTAGAGTGTCGGTAAATTAGACTAGGGGATCTTTGCACTCTGAACCACTATACATCGTTGTGTTCTTTTACTTTATTTATTTCCGTTGTTCATTCGTCTTTAAGAGATAAGGAAAGATTCACTGCAAAACAAGAAAGATGTTCTGAGCTATCAAAGTTTTTGAAGCGCACAATTCACCCCGTGTGTCTTTGTCTTCATCATAAACATCCTGACCTAACAAAGTCGCATCACTTACAATGTAACTTTAGACAAGGTGATCCTTCCCTATGAAGAGTTGGCCTCGAACAGTGTGATCCTTGAGATTTTATGAGTTATCATGTTGGCTTAAGGCAGGGTGATCCATGGAATAAAAAGTTTAAGCCATGTGTGACATAAGGCTTCCAATGTTACAATCATACTCTAGGGACATGGTGTTTTGGGTATCATTATTACTCTTCCTTGGACTTGATGACCAGACAAGGGATCAAGCTCGACCTAAGGATAAGCCCATCAAACCCTTGCGTAAGGGCAATAAGGGGTTAGGGGGCAACCAGTCACGTCATGCCTCTCCTCACTTGACTCTCAGCTCTAGCAACAATTCCCCCCCTGTTACACCTCCACACCTCCCCACGTCATGCCTCCTCCCCGCCCCCTGTTGCACCTCCATGTTGACACATCCCCTACCATGTCTCATCACCCACTTCACCTCCTCCCTGGACCTCCCCACTCACCTCACCTCCCCACATCACTATGCTCCCCTTGCCTCCTTGCTAAAATGGCAATAACACCCTCAATGTACCTGCCCACCCGCCTCCTCGCTCACCCTGACTCATTGTTGTCAACACCTGTCATAGCCATGCCTTCACATCTCGTTGCCCATCTCCCCTCCCATCCCCTCAAGTCACATATGTTCATCACATTTCATTATATTGAAAAATCAATAAATTTATGTTATATTCAACTTTGATTATAAAAATTGAATCATCACTTCAACATTCAAAAATGATTTATATATTTATTTGATTGTTTAGCTTCGATTAAGATCAGTAAAGGTTATGAAAACCAAACCGAACCGGAACTTAAGTATACAATATTCAACCATCTTGGACCCATTAACCGATTTAAACCGTATTTTAACGGGGTTCGATTTGGTCGGTTTAAATCTTTTAATTTAATCCTACACGCCCCTAATGAAAATTATATTTGTGGCAATGCAGGTAAAGGGAAGGCTCTCTAGTTTGACGAGAAAAATAGTTATGCATATGGATTAGTCGGATGAAAGGTACTGGGCTGAAATATGCGTCCACATTTTCAATGTTTTTTGTATGGCCTAGGTACCAGTCCTACATACCCTTCGATGTATCTCATTACTTGTGTTACTTTGGGATGGCTTTGCTGATGGAGCCAACTTTTTCTAATGTACACATACTTGAATAAACCTTGTATTTTGTATATACTTCTCCTATGCCCTTGATTTGTCTTATTACTTAAAGATGGCTTGGCCGATGGGGCCACCTTTTTCTCGTGTACACATGCTTTAATAAACCATATATTTTGTAAATGTTTTTCCTTTGTTTTATGAATTACTCATGTAGGAAGACATCTTTTCGATGCGTGTTTCTTATGCATTCCATATGTTTCGGGCTTCCCTTCAGTTTTATTTGTGGTTCTAAGACTAAAGGTCTCAAATTGAAAGATCTTTCTTTTGTCTACAGATAAAATATTCAACTTCTGGATGTATCGGTACAAGTATTGAGGGAAATTGTTCCCCTGTGATTATATTTAAACACTCGATGTTTGTCATCAGTATTTGACAACTTTCTAAATCGACATTACATGAGAAAGGTGTACATACCTTAATACAACTGTTGTCAAAAATCCGTGTCAGCTGGTACAAGTTTCAACAGCTGGGCGAGATTAAAGGTATTGAAGTTCTTGGGGAAACATAAACTCAGATCCAAAGCTGTGTTCCCATCCTGAAACATGACGATGATATGTTAACTAAATAGAACCTCCCATTGAATCTCTAACTGCACTCCAACGTGATTCACATCAGTATAACAGCTGCCAAAAAAAATAGTCATGGCCAAATGCCGCCTTAAATATGAAACCCGACACAAGGCCATCATGGTGATACACGCACCTTAATCGAACTCATTAGAACAATCCTGAAATTTTACCTTATTTTTTCTGCTCTTATCTGCACCGTTCAGTAGCAAAATTTTCACAATATCCCTTTTCCTGCTCTGCATGGCAATGTGTAGCGCCGTCCAACCATCCTAATAAAAGAACAGGAATGGAGACATAAACACGATGCATCACACGATGGCAGATGGATTTCAAGGATGAATAAGTAAAAAAAAATGCAGGATCAAAGCAGAGCTTACATGATCAGCAACATTCACATCAACGCGGTACTTGATCAGTAATTTGACAGTTTGCAGGTCACTTGATTGAACTGCATAATGAAGTGGGGTGGCCCCATCCTACAGAAAGAATTTAACAGTCTCACTGTGCCTCGCCCCAAAGGGTTTCATTCACTTGAGCATAGTAGAAATCTGTTCTTACCTGATCTCTAACATGAGGGTTTGCTCCTTTTCTCAAGAGATGGGTGATGACAGTTCGCTTTTTACCAATGACAGCCTTGTGTAGTGCAGTGAGACCATACTGTTTTAAAAAAACAAAAACAAAAATCGATTTTTATTTGAGAACAGGCTTTTTTGGTTTTCCACAAATGTTTTCCATGTACACAAAAAACACATTTTATAACCCATTCTTCTAAAAATGATAAGAAAAGATGTTTCAACGAAACAAATGAAGGTTAACGGTTGTGTTTGGTTTTAGAAAATATCTCTTGTTTTCATTTTTGAAAAATATATTGGATTGCATAAATGAAGAATATTTTTTAGAAACTGAAAATGAAAATGGGAGGGTTTTGAAAAAATAAATTGTTTTGCTGATTTTAGGAAAATGAAAATGCATAAAGAATTAACTACTATACTTTCTTGTTTTCATCTCACTCTGCAAAGCATTTTTGTAACACATTTTTTAATATATTCTCAAGAAATGAAAAAATGTTTTTAAAAACGAAACGCAACCTAAACTTCTCTGAATGCTATTTGAACGTACTTGGTCGGTGAAGTTAATATCGAGCCCAAAATCAAGGAGTTTGTCCATGCAACGTATCTGCGAAGACATTGCAAGAGTATGGAATGGGCTCCACTTTGCCTGGTTGCCATTGAAACAAAAATACAAAAAAAAAATTACAAGACCTCAAGTCAAGTCAGAAACAGAAGTGGATACTAAAAGAACTAGAAATGTTTAGGTTTGAGGAATCAGCCACTTGTAAATAAAAGATAACTGGTAGAAGAGATGGTCATTCAGGGGGGGAATAAATATTTAAAGACACTGATTGGGAAATATCCAAAAAGATAATGGCGTTGAAATTTACTGTCATTGTTTTCTGCAGGTTGGGAACTCGGCTCTTTTGCAGGATGGCTCTCTCCTCCAAGCTCAAAAGCAGTTCAACCTCTAAGAACATGTTAAAGTCAGCTAAATCATTACTTCAAATCTCAATAAGAAAAATAATATTTAAAAAAAAAAAGTATTGTGGTGCGCTAGGAAAAATTGGATGTAATACTGAAAAGGAAGGGTTGAACCAAATATTGCCCAATTTTTATGTTTTCTTTTAAATCAACCTCTAATACTTTTAAAAGTACAAATCTACTCTTAATTTTACTCTCGCTCGTATGCAAAGGGAATAAAGCAAACACATTAACCAAACAGGATTTACAAGGTCCACCCCCCCCCATCATGGGTGACTATATCCTTGTAGTGATCGGGCATCATCTGAATCAAAGATCAATCCACTAATATCATAAAGAGGATTGCAATGTTAAATAACAATGAAAAGTTTCGATATAATGAAAAAGATACTCTTAGCTCTTGGATGAGACTGCATCAAAAATAGATTCTCTCCGTATTGTGTTGAGAGTCCCAGGAACAGCTTACAATCCACTAATATCGTGAAGAGGATTGCAATGTTAGCTTACAATGAAAAATTTGAATATAATGAAAAGGATACTCTTAGCTCTTGGATGTTACTGCATCAAAAATAGATTTTCTACGTGTTGTGTTGAGAGTCCCAGGAACAGCTTCCATGTACTCAGATCTTCCAACGACAAAATTCCTTCAAACACAGTTTCCTCACGTGCCATGAATTCTTCAGAATCAGAACTCTCTCTCAAAAGTTCATCAAAAACTCATGCATCGGTCACATAATATCACCTTGATCAAGGAATGATTGATATATAACGTCACTCCATTCCTTAATTCGAATTCCTTTAGGTTTGGCTTAGCTTTATCATAATATTAATCCCCCCCACACCACACACACATAAAATGGAAATGTTAGGTCCCAATTAGGGAGAAGGCGAATACAATAGGGGGATGAATTGTAAAACTTAAACTAATCGAGTAATTAAAATAATAATGCGGAACTCAGTGGATAATAAAGATCAAAAATTTGAGCATAAACAAAAGTGTTGTGAGTGTGAAGAGTGTAAGCAGAATAAAGTAAACAAGAGGACACAAGAATTTTATAATAGTTCGGATCCAAACGATCTTACGTCTACACTTCACACTCTCAATCCAAGAGCATGGATATCCACTAGATATAGCCTTTTACACCAAACCTGGATATTCAAAGAGCAGCCCTAAACCTGATGGTTTCGTACGCAACGGAAGTGCCCATTAGGTCAACAGTCAACTCATCTTTTGTCGGATCCAATAGATCATTTGCATATTTAAATTTTTCCAAAGAATATTGACAAAAAGGTCACCGGAACCAAGAGAATCTTTTCACGTTAAATTTATAATTAATTTAAGCAAAAGAAGAAAGATTACCTCGATCTTGAGATGTTTCTTCGTTGAGGATGTTGATCATTTTAACCCAATCGGTGTGGCGTTGTTGTGTTGTGAGACTCAAAGTAGAGCTCTTCTAGCAGTGATTCACACGTGCTCCTTCGATCTTCGAACAATGTCAATGAATCGTCGGGTGCTAGCATGGACGATTGATCGTCATGCGTTATTCGCCTTTGATTGTTTTACGTTCCTTCGGACTTAAGGAATCTCGCTTGTTCTTTGCATTCTTGAGAGGATGGGAGGAGGGGGATCTAAAGAGGAATCTGTTAAGCACAACGATTAACCTTCTCTAAAAAGCGATAGCAGTCTATTTGTGGACTCGGGTTAGGGTTTAATATTTTATCAATTGCACAATGACCCTTAATAATTTATTAAACTCATATGAGACATCATGCCATGTTATAAAATAAAATTATTATTACATGGCGTGCACTAACTGGCGCAACGATAAATATTATTTTACGGTCCGGGAAATTAATAATTATCGTCGGACCTAATCACAGTCCACTCAAACTCTTCAACATTTATCAAATACCCGAATAAATATTAAAAATTTATTCACTAAATAAATAAATAAATATTTCATTCAAAGGCTGATGAATAAATATTTATTTAATATTCACATAACTAAATAAATTATTTATTTAATAAATAAATAAATATTATACATTCACGTAATTAAACAATTAACTTGCGAATAAATATGTATTTAATATTTGCAATCATTAAATAAATCTTGAATAAATACCAACTCTCAGTTTAGAGAATAATATGTATTCTAATTGATAAATAATATTTAACTGAGATAAAAAAAACACTGTGTGTGACTTTCTAGGCCTCTTCCTCAGTGCTATTAGGCGGGTTTGTCTGATATCTAAGATTATTGTTTAGCAACAAGTCAAGCCACCCACAGTGGAAGAAGATATGTTACAACGACAAAACCGCATACAAACACTCGTTGTGTAATGTAATATCTTTGTCACGATATCACATCAAGCAGGTTGCACAAGCGTGTCATCAACTCATATGTTTGATATATCATTCTTTGATTATTCGGAATGAACATGTCTACATCACCATGGACATAAAATTTATTCCGACGGTTTCATTCCTATCAACAGGCCAAGATGTCAACTTCCATAAAGAGGAAGGGGCACATCTTTGCTCGACCTATTCATTAATAACATATCATTCGTCACACGCCCAAGATGCCCAACTTCTTCATGAACTGTCTCGTCATGGTTTATGGCAATACATCAAAGTGCGCGAGTCATGATATGCATTAATAATAATCTTAAAGTCTAAGAATCATCACACAATCTCAGAAACAAGAAAATTCAATGACACATAAATATGTGGATTTCCTACAGGCGAATTTGTTCTTATAATCTTCTGTATTTGAGATTACCAAGTGCGAACTTCATGAGATGAAGTCTCATTTGCTTAAGAATACTCACACCTGACAGTCAACATGCTATGCGTCTCATTATAAATGTTATACGACCATAGAACAAGATTTAAGAATATCATCATAACATTTCAAGGTTCTCATCATAGCGAGAAATTACTATGTCCTTTTCAATACGACAGATACTTTGGGACATTATTATATTAAAGTCACGCAGAACTATGAACAATATGTAAAAATATATTTTAATTAATATTCACTTTTTGAATATACATACAATTGAGAATACAAACAATTGATTCTAGGTCACAAACTCCAACACCTTCTCACTCTGAGAAAAAACACTCAAGGGATGAAATTTCCGAAGATACATCATCCACAACTTCAAGCATAGCAGAACAAAGAACCGGAACTTCCTCTGACTAAAAGGAACTACCTCGACTTCAATGTACCGGAATTAACGAAGATAAAACCTCATCCTAAATCACCACACTTAGTCAACTAGCTCTCACACTCATAACAAAACACAAACACATTCAGGCGAAAAATGGAATAGTAAACACTTTGGATTTACGTGGTTCGGGCATTAGGTTCTACGTCCACGGGAGAACACTACTGCATTTTAAATGTATCATTTTCATTTTAAAAAAATATTTATACAATCCAACACGTTTTCTAATACATTTTTGGAAAGTGAGAATAAAGAATGTTTTTAAAAAACAAACGCAACCTTAAATTCAGGAATAAAACCATTTATATAAATGGTAAAAATGAAATGGAAATGAAAAACTTGATGTTTTATATGCTAGAAATGAAAATGGAAAGAAAATAAATGAATTTAAAAGATAAAAATGCTCAAATGAATAAATCATATAAATAATTGATGGAGGGTAAAATAGTTTATTGTCATAAATTTCTTGATGAACAATTAACTTCCCGTTCTCTCCCCAAAGGAATTCATTTTTCTCTTTCATTTTCTTCCCCATTTCCATTCCTGCCTCCTTCCCGCCAAGCAGAAAAAAACCCCTTAACTCCATTCTATTCCGCCAAAACTCCTAAGACCTAATGTTTTAGACAAAATAATTTAAATCAGAGGCACTGCAAATCCCATTTGTTACAAGTGGCCTTAAATCCCTAATGATATAAGCAATTACCTGCAATGTAACAGGAAATTTTTATATAAAAAAAAATTGAAAAAAAAATTACTGCGGGTTTATTCGTCTTAATTGAAATACATTAACTGCATTTAGAGGGATAGACTTTGTGTCATGAGGTCAAATTTATGGAGGCACCCGTGAGGTCTAAAAATTAGGGTGTGAAAATAGCATGGTTGAAGAGATATTCCAGCAGCCAACTGGCCACTGGTCAACAGCAAACAGCTAAAATCTACTCAATCAAACACAGCTTGGACCCAACACTTTAATTATCTGGGCAACGGCAACCCTCTAATCGTTCCCCAAAACCTCTCGCATGATTATTGTCCAACTTCATTTAGATATCTAATATAACACATGATAAGGCTGTTTTTCATTGGATGGCAGCAAAGCTGATAGAGAGACAATGAATAACAAAAAAGTTGGATCCATGATCTAATGATAGCTGTGTTTTGATAAGAACAACATTTATAGTTTAATTTCATGCTAAGCTTGTTTTATGTTTAAGTTTGTTTTTGTGAGTTTTTTGTGTGGTTTACACTGCGTTGAAGGATTACACTATGTTTGAGTGAACGCAACATGTGTTTGATGCCTAGACTACGTCAAACCCAACCTAATATGCGTTGAAGATCTAGGTTACGAACTCAAGCCAACGTAATTGGCGTTACAATCCTCTGTTTATGGAGTTTAGTGGTTTGTTTTTACGTTGGCTTCCAATGTAGTGTCTTTTGTGCAATTCTTTGATTTCCATGCTCGATTTCAGATTCATTAAATCTCAGCAACGATTCATCCTGTCTGTGAAGTAAAAACAAACGCCCAAATCTATATGAGCAAGATTGTAAGAACTTAATCCAAGTCAGTCCATAAATAAATTCACAAAGAGAGCTATTGCGGGACCACGTTGCCGAACCAACTGAATGTCAAGTTCATCAACGTGTTCAGCATTGAAGCGGCAATGTACTATCATGGATCACCGCAAGGCTACACCAAGAGAAGAACACGGTATAAGCGGACGCAAACTGTGTTATAAAGCGAACATAATGTAAGGTGCTAGCATATTCTTAAGTTTTCGCTAATGTATTGTTAAGTTGTTCCGCAAGACTATGATGGAACCTCAACGAAATATCAATCAAAGGCATGGGAGCTAAAGGCGCAAACCGTTACTTCATGATTTGGAATTCACGGGGGATTGAACCGTTGGATCAAGAACATGGAAACATCATGGAATTGGCGGGAAGACCGTTGCACAGTTTTGTCTATAAAGGAGACCAAAGGGAGCCAGATCAAAAAATGAAATGATTCGCGAATTGTGATCACACTATCACACTGCTGAAACTTTGTTGCTACAAACATGCTGAGACTCTTTGTTGAGCGCGATCGTGCTACTACAACCATTCAAGCTTCGCTGTTCTAATCTGGTTTTCTAGTTTTGTACTGTAATGTCTTGTTTTATCCGTTGTGCTTCATCTGCATTTTGGTTCATGCTTTTCCCTACAAAAGGACTATTTGTATGGGCTATACCTCCATAAAAGTTACGTATTCTATTTGGTTCTGCCACCAGACCAAAAGGCAGGATCTGTTCTGGTCATGCCTCCATTAGAAAAGGCGGATTGTAATTGGGTTATGAATCCTCTGTAAAAGTCAAGTTAGTGTGATCCATACCTCTCGAGGAGTAGAGGGGCTGTGAAGAATAGACGTAGGATTATTTGATCCAAACTACTAAAAAAATCCTTTAAAAATCCTTGTGTTCTTCTTTTACTTGCTTTCAAGCTTTAAGTTTTAAATTTTGTCAATTCACCCCCTCTTGACTACTGGCCATAATCACATCTAGGCAAACAAAAAAGGGATTTTAAAAATATCAATGAAGTGAGTTGAGTGGTATGGTTCATCTTGATGTTGTTCAAGAAATGATTAAGTTGTTACATAAACTCTTGCAATTAAGGAGTTCTAAAGGAAAAACAGGTAGGTTGGAGATGGATGGAGGGAAGGAGTTCAACGAATCTGGATTGTTTGAATTGGAATAATATCCTTTCAGAATAAATATACAGTCTCATTCGGTTCCAGATACAAAAAATGTAGACAGGTAATAAAAAAACTGTCTAGAAAATCCCAAACCGAAAGGAATAAAAGAAAACCTTTTACTAGAGCTTCCGCGTAATCAATTTCTGCAGACTCCGTGGAACTGATAGGATTGCTTGAATCATTCCTAACTCCACTCCGATCATTATCGAAATTCCTGCGGCCTTCATCTTCTTCCCCTTCTACAGCTTCATCGTCATATTCACAGTCACTTCCACCATCAGGTTCTTCCCACACTCCAACGTTTTCTCGCAAATCATTTTTCCTCGTTCGGTCAGCCGCGCAAGCCTTCAATCTTGAACGCTTATCGGAAACCAGGCCAAGTAAGTCTCTTCTTGGGATGTAAAACGCATTGAAGGAATCCGGGGTGCAGCAATAAGACGGGCCAGCCGCGGAGACAGAATCGCGTAAATGAGAGAGACGGTTCGAAGGAATGGATCTTGCAGACCACAGCGCCGTCATTTTCTTTCGATTCTTGCAGGTGATGAGTGCGGAAACATCAAATTCGAGACATCGGACAAGGGATTTAATATCAAAATGTTGAAACGATTCCAAACCCCTGGTTTCAACAGAGCTTCAACAACGCAAACCAAAACCAGAGCCACAATGTCACCGCCGAATCTCCCTGGATCAGAGTAGGACCCCGGGCATGGTTAGGCGCACATCGGCCCGAGTAGCCTCTTCTTAACTTTTTTTTCTTATAGTCAATAATATAATTAAAAATAATTATTAATATAATTAATTATAATTATAATTATTTAATTGGCTAATTAAAAATAATTTAACTAATAATAATTATCTCTGATAAAAAAAATAAACATTTTATTAATGATTATTGGTGATAATGTAATTAAAAAATTATTGTTAATAGTAATTATTGATATATATTATAGGTGGACGAAATTACAGACCGTAAACAACATACACATTTAGTCCCCTCGGTGGTTCAAGCTTCATATCTCCTCCCAAGAAACGACAAACACTCACTAAACCTATTCCATTACATGTTAATGGCTCAAAGGTTCATATTCATGATGGTTGGAAGATCCAGCCGATTGTGGCCCAAAGGCCCCTGAAAGAGATGGTCCAAGACTCAGATTAGTAGCTAAACTATACTTTGAGTCACGATTTCATATTGCATCACATCTGCCGCCATCATCACATCGTGTTGTTTCGTTGCGTCGTGGCAGGTCATCCATTCACATCGCATCGAAAACTTGTGTGGATATAGGGATGGTTGATGGGTGTCAACACACTCATCACTCTTTTGAGTCCCCCACCTAGCAACACCTTGCATGTCATCACATTGCGCCGCTTACCAGCTAGCACACCACGTTCTGCCCCTTGCCAAAAATTGTTGCGTTGTGCTGCTCATCGTCGCGTCGTGGCAGAACACTCATTCCTCCCACATCAGAGATTCAAGTGGGTAGAGGGTCAGATGATAAGTGACAATGCAGTCATTACTCTTTCGAGCTGCTTACCTGGTGATGTTTGTGTGTTGTCATGTCACGCTATCTACCTAGTCATGTTGAGTCATATGGCTAGTCCTATTGCATCGCTCAACTGCTTAATATTGGTGGGCCAAAGGCCCAAAGACATGGTCCGAAAACCCAAATCGGGTGAACACCGGTGCTACTTTTGTATCCCGCTACAATACCTACCGCGAGGCTATGTAATTGGGTCTTTGTGTAATGACTTGATCCACAGGGGTCCACCTGACCGGTAGAAGGTCGGTCCGCCACTACCCCAAGCCCGCCTCTAATAGGTCAGAGGCTGACGACCAGCACCGAGTAGGCATATCTCACACATGGGAGACCTTAGCCAATGGTACTTGTACGCGCACACATACATACATCTTCATGCAACAGTGAAAAGATAATAAACAACTAAAATAAAAAATGCATGTATACGTCTATCTCACAATCAGAGTACAATAAAAGTACTGGAAGTATAAAGGAAAAAATACAGACCCACCAAAAACTGCCGAAGCGTTCAACCGACTCAGAAGGACGAGACTGTTGTCAAATGCAACCACCGATACACACCTTGGTCTGTTAAACTCTCTGTCCTCTATCTGCTCTGGGTCCTCTTAGGACTCCATTGAAAAGTCTGTCATCTGCACAAGACACGACGAGTGCGGGCAAAACCCTTGCAGAAGTGAGTATAAAAATACTCAGTAGGCGCCCAAAAAACCCAAAATAAAAGGAAGCAACTGAAAGACAACAGTTCGCTTAAACCCAAAGCTAAAGGAGGAAACCCAAGCGAGAGGGAACAAGAAACTCCATCTTGACCACTCCTCAGTTATACATGACAAGTCAACTCATCTTCATGCGGTGTGTCAATCAGATATCACCGCAAGGAATCCCAGAAAAAAACCCTATATAATCGTCTCAGACTCCAAGTCTCATGAGATCCTGGCCTCACTGCCAGCTACATGATTCTACTGAGGCACAAAGGCATCGCTCGTCTAGGAGATCTCACTCCACGACCCCTGTTGTCCCTCATGGTACTCATCAGAGAGATATCACTCATCGGGAACATATCTCTTGGTTCAACTCTGGTGCCCAACACCAGAGGTCTTATCTCCATTGTCTTACGCCTCGTGCAAGCTTATAAGAACTCAAGTGGAGAGCCCCCCCCCCCGCCATAACACTCACAGCCACGGGAGTTATAGCTCCAAACCAAGCACCATATGAAACCATAGGAGAGAAAAAGGAGGGACTCACACCTCGTCGTTGCCCCACAACTGAGGGAGTACTAACTCCTAACCATCTCGCCGAACCTCTAAAGATCCTGTATAGAGAGGCATGCACCTCGCCACGTCGAGGGAGAACTAACCCCTAACTAGGTATCGCATGTATCAAGTAGAGCGGCTTGCTCCTCGTAATTATACTCTACATCCTAGGGAGATCCAACACCGATAGAGGACCCGCTCCCCGTCGGAGCTCAAAGACAGAGGAGTACCACTCCGTAGATAGAGGGCCTGCATCTGTGTATAGGGGAGTTCTATCTCTACCTAGATGAACACTATGGGGGGCTTGTGCCCTGGTGTGACAGGGGAATACCGTCACCGTGGATAGATGATCCGCACCCTAGTGCGATAGGGGAGTACTGTCTCTATCTACACAACAAGTATGGTGGACCCACACCTTGGTGCGACATGTGAGTATCGTCTCTATCTGCACAACGAGTATGGAGGACCTGTGCCCTGGTGTGAAAGGAGAGTAGCATCTCCATGGATAGAGGAACCACACCTTGGTGCGACATGGGAGTACTATCTCTATCTTCAATCTCCAATGATCCTTCTCGATCACTACCATCATCAAGCATCGCCCAAGGAGGCATCACGCTCGGAACATCTCACACCGCATCTCTACTACCAAAACCATGGTCAACATCATGTACAACACAAAAAATTACTCAGGATAAACTACTTACATGCCTCCATCCAAGTCCCGAAGATGGAGATGTGTGAGGGATAAGTCTCTGAGGGGAGTATGCGACATGTACCCACAGTACACGACGTGTCTCAAGAAACCATCCCCTGACCGTGTCTCCTAACAATACTCGGTGTGTATTCGGGAATATACATGGTGTGTGGCCCCATCCGATCTCATGGGCATGTCCTTGCCCAAACACGTCCGGCTGGCCATGTCACCCCACACGGCGTGTACCCTTGGTACATGGTGTGTCTTGGCTATTCGACTACTTGATCGTGCCCTTAGCCCGTGTCTGTGTTCGACACCTCATTCCCGTGTGTGATGCCCAGTGCTTGTGTACTTGGACATGTACTTCGGCATGTATACACCCTAGGGCCCTGGCCATGTATTCGTACATAACCATGTCCCCTTATATGGTGTGCCTGTCCATGTCTTCAGCCACACAGCCTAGGCTTACTACACGACGTGTACCCTCAGTACACGATGTGTATTTCCCAAAGTTTATCTTCCCTGAACAGTAAGAAGACACGACATGTGCTCTTATGCACTACACACCATGTGATCGGGAAATCTGAATGAGAATCCCCTGCGAGCCACTTGAAACTCCCTGATTTCCACCAAAACCCATAGATCTATCCCCATGGGATCTCTAGAAGTCATAATAAGGAAATAAAACCATAAAATAATGAATAAATGGGGATTGATACATAAATCTCGTAAAACCACCTACCTCGTGGAGAAATTCCAAAGCTTCTGAATCAAAATGACACCCAAAACCTACTACACCTCGATCTGGTTATGATTGACATCAAAAATGGGGTTCGATGAAACCTCCTCTCCTCAGTTCGGCCGCGGGTCATCCGTCGCCACAAGGGGGCTCCTACCTCCCCTATTCATGCGTGAGAACCAAAGGGGGATGGGTTTATAAATTGAATTTTATTAAATTAATAAACCAACATTTAACACCCCACCAACAGTCACCTTTGACCGGACGTCTAACACCGACAAAAATTATATCACGCTTAGGGTAAAACTCATGTTTTGAGCTCAACCGTGTTATCTGATTTACAATCTGAGACTCAGATCATGATTTATTTCACTTTTATTGAAAAAAATCATGCACGTGATAAAATATTTTTAATATCACCGCACCAAGGATCTCTGGGCCCTGAAATCCTGTTCCAACTCGATGCTTGTCTTTGGAAATATTCCTAGAATTATTCCAAAGTCTTACATAGAAAAATCAGTGTCGCTACACTCTCCTCGCCTTTAGGATTTTTGTCCTAAAAAGTAAAAACCTAGGAATGAGGGAGAAATCTAAGCTCTCAACTAGATCTCCCATGCAAGTGAGCTCACTAGAGGGTTCTTATGCGATCTACAAACACACACTCAGGGGAACCACAAGCCCAAGAAGGGTTCTCTTTGGTCAGAACCCAAACACCATCCAATACCTCAAAAGGATACTCCACACCTACCTCTAGCTCAAACCAGGTCGACATTATACAATGAAGCGTGCACTTGTCTTCTCATTTGCGACAGGTGGAAAACACCAAGCACCCAGTCCAATTGTGGTCTCAGAGTCTAGTGGTACACCACTTATCTTACCTGAAGTAGATACTGCCATAAACCGACAGTCCTCATCTACCCTTGGATGAACTTCACCCTAAACATCCATCACTAGCACCAAATCTTAGCCCAAAAATGTTGTATCCCACTTGGCTCAGACCAATACAATGGTGACCTGCAGGGCCTTCCAAACATGGACTCAAATGGTGCTATGCCATTGGTGGAGAAATAACTACAACACACCAACATGAAAACTCGAATAATGTTCTCCTTAACCTGAACAGTTTGCTCTACTTAGAACAACCACCCCTCTCCTGGGTGTAATACTGAGGGAGAACAACCTCCTTAGCTCATGATCTCACAATGTGACTGGTGTTATCATTAATCCTTGTAAGGTCGATGTACTCCCCACCTTTGAGAAAACCCATCAAGAACATGTCTAGTGGATATTCAATCACGCAAGACCTCACAAACAAAATCTTATAGTTGTGTCTCCCTACCTCACTGAACAAGTAGAGGGGTAACCAATAACAACTAGAGACATGTCACATCTAATCAAGCGTATCACATGCATCTCTAACACTGAACACATGAGGGTACCATCAAAAAATACATGGATTCCCAACTATACACACTGGGTCTTACTTATCCCACATTCTGTAAACGTCCAACTGCATCACAACTCACGAAGATCCACTGGAGTTAACCTGTATGCTAATGAAAATATCAAGGTAGTCCCTTGGTGCTAGTGTATACAGAAGACAACTCTCAATGGGGAGGTAAACCCGACACGTCCCTGAGTGGGTCTCATCAACTCCACCACTATAGTAAGAAACCATAAGCTCATATCAATACTGCACTATGGCTATACTAGCCATTTGGTAAATGTTCAGTTGTATCTACCCATACATGAGCTCATCCTGCACAGTCTAGGATCACTCCAACCCAAAGGAGGAACTCTGTCCTAAAATCTAGAAACATTGCCACACCCACCACCAACAACATTTGAGCATGGTTGGTAGGAAACCAATCCACAACGAGGAAACATTATAGGGCCTCTCTCCACCACTACAAAAAAGTTTCTATGTGAGGCTCTCCCTCCACCAGAGTTGGGTCACACTATAGATAGGATTGCATGTCCTCTGATCTTCTTTGTCGGTGCCTCCAAGCATAAAGGTTGAGAAAAAAGGCTCCATTGGTATCACTAGGACTCAAACAGGAGCTACACTCAGGAAAACGTGGATCATGATTATATTCTAACTATAACTGAGGTAACACATCCACATGTCGTACCTCAAACCACACTTGAGCCTCCAGGATAGAAGTCCCTTTTTTCTGAAGCTCATCATTTCCCTTTCTCACCTTCTTGCCACAACCAAGGAATGCTCCAACACTTACACACCAACCCACCCAGAACACACAAGTCGAATAAACTCATCTTCCACACCTTGAAACTATCTTCTTTGGGTGGCATTGATGTAGGTTCTAGGCGTAATGGAAGCACAAGAGGGCCGGTGCCCAACTTATATTTTTTCCATAATCTATGAACAATCTAGGATCAATACGATGATGAACGCCAGTATCTACGAAATTGAATCAAGGATTTAGACAAAGAAGAATTTCCCCTAGAACCAAGAGAGAGGATAAACATATTTTGTTTATAATTAATTTAATTAAATCAAATAATTACCTCCAAGGTGATTTTTTTTCGTTAATGTGTTCAACCACATATTTGCAGTGCACCTTCGTTGTGTTATAGATATCAAGGGTAGATCTCCTATAGCAGTGATCCACACGTGTTCCACATATCTCCGGACGTTGCTGAAGGAGTCTCCATGTGCTAACATGGAAGATCCTTGCACTTACGATGTCTGCCTTCGATCGCCTTGAGAATCGCTTCCAAAGCATTCTCCTTGATCCGGTGGAGGAGGATCTCTCTTGTTCTCGAGTGTGTTCTTGGAGAGGGATGAACTCTCTAGACTTGAGAGATTTTATCCAATTCATTGTGCATAACCACACTCATAATTTCTTGTTTAAAACTTGGATAATAAGAGAATAATATAATTGGGCATTTAATTCACCAGGGTAATAATAAATAATTTTCACAAGTTCATTAATTGTTTTATTAATCTTATCAAAAACTCCATGTCAAATAACAACAAAAACATTATTATTTCCTAAAATGCGCTAAAATTTCGAGTTATAATTAAATATTATTTAATAAAATAATATTCAATGTTATTATTATCTCACCGGACCCTTAACTCAGTCCGCCAATCCTCCATAATACTTATTGAACCTTGAATAATGATTGTTTATTTATTAAATAAATATCACTGCATTATTTTCCAATAAATATATAAATATCATATTTACTAAATAGAAAATAAATATTTATTAATTATTCCAAACACATTATATTCTCTCGAATAACTAGTGTCGAAATAAATGTGATTAGACATCCATGAATAAATATTAAACCACAACTAAGAATAATATTTATTCAACTTGTTAAATAATAAATAATATATTATTTAAGTGAGATACTGGATACACTTAGTGTGTGACCCTCTAGGCATCTTTCTCAGTGGCATTAGGCGGAGCAACCTAAAGTCCAAGGTTAGCATATAACAACATGCTAAGGAACCCATAAATAAAGAATTTAATGTTGTAATGAAATGTCACCTAATACAAATTCTTACCGTGTAATATAATCCATTTTTCTTGATATCTCTAATCAAACGGGTTGCATGCAAGTGTCATCAACCCATGTGCCTGATTTCTCATTCTTTGACTTCCCGAAATTTGAACTTGCCTATAAAACACCATGGTCATAGATTTATTTAGGCTATATAATTTCCATCAAAGGGCATGAGATATCAAATTTTTTTATGGAACAGAAGGGACAACTCCTTTTTCACATTATTCATTAATGCAATATTACTCGTGATGCACCCAACATATCCCACCTCACCACGAACATATGTCATTATGGTTTTCGCCAATACATCTAAGTGAGCGATTCATAATACCCATTAATAATAATATTAAATTCTAAGGACCAATACACACATTCACAGATAGGAACATCCAATGACACTTACGAATGTGGATTTCTTATTAGCGGGTCTTGTTCTCATAATATCCTCATAGACATTACCAAGGGTGTACACCATGAGAAGGTGAATCAAAGTCCTATGAGTATCTGCCCTTGATAGACTATATCATTTATGTCCCTCAAATGATATCATCAATCTATAGAACATATATCTAAGAATAGCTTCATAGCACTTCTGGGTTCTTATCATAGTGGGAAACTGTTATGAACTTTTAGTGTGACAACTACTCTTGGGATATTATCACATGCAATGTTACACAAAAGAATAATCATAATGTGATAAAGAGTTTATTGATATTCAAAAACCATGAATATAAGTTATCATAAAGTACAAAAGAAGTTGGTTCTAGGTCACCAACTCCAACAAACTCTGACTTTCACTAGATCCAACTACTAACGACCTTCATTCCACTAGCTCTCACATGATACTCATGCTTCTGCTGAGATAGACCTTTAGTCAAGGGGTCATCCATGTTCTCTTTCATGGATACTCTGCTCATTGTAACTTCACCCCTTTGATAAAAATCCATTAAGAGGTGATACTTCCGGAGTATGTGATTTGTCTGTTGATGTGACCTTGGCTACCTTGAAAGAGTCACCATTGTAGTCTTATCACAATATAATGTGATAGGGGATTTACTACTAGGTACCACATCAAGATCTTAGAAAAAGTTCTGAATCAAGATGGCTTTATTAGCTACATTAGAAGCTGATATGTACTTGGACTCCACTACAGAATCAGCTATAACTGGCTGCTTTGAACTCTTCCAGCTCACAACTCCTCTATTGAGAGAGAAAACATATCCTGATTGTGATTTCATATCATTATGATCTATCTGAAAACCAGCATCAACATACCCTCTGATGACAAGCTCCTTGTATCCTCCATACACTAGAAACATATCCTTAGTTCTTCTCAGATATTTAAGTATAGTCTTAACAATAATCTAATGTTGTTCTCCTAGATCTACTTGATATCTACCTACCATGCTCAATTCACAGTCAATATCAAGCCTAGTACATAACATGAAATACATGATAGATCCTATCGCTGAATCATATGAGATCTTACTCATTCTATATTTCTCTTATTGTGTATGGGGACACACTTTCTTAGAAAGATGTAAGCCATGTGACACTAGAACCAATCCCCTCTTATATTGTTCCATACTAAATCTCTTTAGTATCTAGTCAATATATGTACTTTGAATTAGTCCAAGTAGCCTCTTGTATCTATCATGAATGATCTTGGTCCCTAGAATGTAATCAGCTTTGCCTAAGTCTTTCATGGAGAAGCACTTGTTCAACCAATCCTTAATAGATTGTAAGACAACCATGTTGTTTCCAATAAGTAATATGCCATCAACATATACTACTAGGATAACGACCACATTCCCATTAAATGATTTTTAAACACATGGCTCACATTCATTTTTAATGAAACCAAATTCTTTTATGGATTCATCAAATCGAATGTTCCATGACCTAGATGCTTACTTCAATCTATAAATGGATCTCTATAACTTGAAAATCCTTTTAGAATCACCTGGTGTCACAAACCCTTCTGGTTGTGTCATATAGACATCTTCATGAAGGTTATCATTAAGGAATGAAATTTTGACATTCATCTTCCAAATATCATAGTCATGGTAAGATGCTATGAAAAATATGATTATGATGGATTTAAACATGGAAACTAGTGAAAATTTTCATTGTAGTCAATTCCTTGACGTTGTTTAAACCCTTTATCCACTAGCCTTGCTTTATAGGTACTTACTTTACCTTTAATGTCAAGTTTCCTCTTGAATACAAATTTACATCCAATAGGCTTTACATCAAATGGTGCATTGACCATAACCCAAACTTGGTTCTGATACATGGAATCCATCTCAGAATTCATATCTTCTATCCATATTGAAGCTTCTGAGCTCTCTACTGCATCCTTATAAGATATAGGTTCATAATTGTACAACAATAATGAGTCACAATCCTTGGTTAAAAGAAAACCATATCTCTCTAGTTCCCTTACCTCTCTTACACTCCTATGTAATACTTGTGTTTTAGGAACCACTTCTTCCATGGGGACCTGTGGAACTTGTTCTTGTACCAACTCTTGTATATCTTGAGCATCAAATTCATTGAAGTCAATCTTTCTCCCACTATTCTTTTTGAGTATGTTCTCCCTCTCAATAAAGACAGATTGTCTGGCGACAATTACTTTCTTGTCTGAGGGGTTGTATAGGTAGTATCCCTTTGTTTCCTTAGGATACCCTATAAAGATAAACCTTGTTCCCCGAGGTAATAGTTTGTTGCTTGATAAATCCTTAACAAAAACCTCGCATCCCCATACACATGTATGATAAAATTGGTTTCTTTCCACTTCATAACTTGAAGGTAATTCCATTTTCTTCTTTAGTTGGTACTCAATTTAATGTGTATGTCGTAGTTTATAATGCATACCCCCAAAAGGATAATAAAAGATCTGCATGACTCATCATCAAACTTACCATGTATGATAAGGTACAATTCCTCCTTTCACTAACACCATTCCACTGTGGTGTATAAGGTGGAGTGAGTTGAGATAGAATCCCAAACTCCCACAAAAATTTGATGAACTCTTGGTTAAGATATTCCCCACCTCGATCGGATCGAAGCTTCTTTATCTTCTTACCAATCTGATTATCTGCTTCATTCTTGAATTCCTTGTATTTATTAAAAGACTCATACTTATACGTCATAAATTAAATATATCCATATCTAATCAAGTCATCAGTAAAAGTTATGAAGTAATAATATCCACCTCTAGCTTCTACTAGAAATGTTCCACACACATCAGTGTATACCAATCCTAGAAGCTCTGTGGCCCTTTAACCCTATCCACCAAATAGTGATTCGGTCATTTTCCCTTGTAAACAAGCCTGACATCTATCAAGTGGGTTTTTCTCAGAAGAGTCTAAATAACCATCTCGATAGAGCTTTGTCAAATGCTTCTCGTTTACATGACCGAGACGGTGATGCCACAATTGGGTGTTAAACGAGTCATGTGAACTTGATTCATTATCAATTACCAACACTTAGTTTTTATAATTTAATACATACAGACCATTATTTAAATGTTCCATACCATAAAATATGTTTTCCTTATAAAAGAAACAACTTTTATTTCTGAACTTAAAATAAACCCATATGTATCCAAAATTGATATAGAAATTATGTTTTTGGTAACACTAGGTACATAATAACAGCCATGTAAAAACAAAATCATTCCTGTTTTCAATGTGAGGTAGTAGTCACCAATGGAAAGAGCAGCCAACCTTGCACCATTGGTAGCACACAGATCCACCTCTCCTTTGGTAATTTTCTAGAATCTACTTGGTTCCTACATTTGAATATAGATGTGAGAACCACAATCTGTATCTAATATCCAATGTGTAGAAATGGAAATATTGCACTCAATAATGAACACACCTGTGGATTCCCCTTTCCTCTGGGTGTAGTTCCTCTTCCAATGGCCTGACTTGTCACATGAAAAGCATACTACCTCCTTTTCCTTTCCCTACCTTTGGATATTATTCTTCTTGGTCAGATGGTGCTCAGGGGTTTTAGACTATTTATAAGTCTTAGGCCCCTTTCCCTTGTCCTTCCTCTTCCTATTCACCACATGGACTGAAGTTTTTTCAAACCCCATGTCCTTATACACTTGGAAAATTAAAGTAAGAAGTTCCAATAGACTCTTCTCATTATTGATCATATTATAATTCACAATAAAACTAGAGAAGGTCTTAGGCAGTGATGATAGTATGATATCTGTATGCAACTCATCTGGGAATTTAATCTCTAAAATGTCCAGACACTCAATGTAGCCAATAATCTTGACTACATATGGCCCAACTGGTGCAGACTCTCTAAGATTAGTGATGAAAAAAGTGTTGGAGATCTCACTCTCTTATCTCGCCTTCTCTTGATATAGATCCTAAAGGTAATACATCATGATATATGAATCCATTTCCTCATGTTGCTTCAAGAGATCATTGGTCATGGGTGATAGCATGAGGCACTGAACATCTGTATCATCATTTAGATATTTCTCACACATAGAGAGCTCATCATCACTCGCCTCATTTCTAGGTGCAACTGGTAAAGGTTCTTCCAGCACATATAGTTTCCTTTCATAGCGAAGGATGACCCAAAGACGCCTTTTCCACTCCTGTAAATTATTTCCAGTGAGAAGGATTTCCTTCTCGTGTATGGATCACAATGATATGTTTGATTTTATTTTTAATGTCATTTTTACAAATAAGACGAACAAAGTTTTAGTACTTTATTTGATAAAATTAAGACAAATACATAAATAAATATTCATTAGTCTCCCACTATTTTATAGAAACCCAATAGCCCTCACCATTAGCTTCAGAATACCATGTTTCTTAGACATTCTAGCAAAAAAGATCCATATTTCCCTTTGCATTACCCCAAATTTGTCTGGTCAAGCAATTTTAAAGGTTTTAGGCAGGCATTCCAAATGCCAAATTTATTAACTCACAGCTCCTTGATCCGTTGAGTGGACTCCCCAATCCTGAAATCCTTAATTTTGGATTTCCTCAACCTTTGCCTCTCAGGTACACCAAGTCCTGCTTTGGCAGTCAACCCTTGATGTAAACTAATTCAAGTCAACTCAAAACCTCAAATTAGAATCCCCCGATAATTGAAAGCACCTCAACCTTGACTAGTCAAGCACTTTGAACTATGGTTCAATTCTAACCTAAGTAATGGAAGGCTATACCGACTTAATATTTTATTAAGGGATTTTATCCTTTATGCATAAATTTCCATTTATTATCTTTTCACATGCTTGTTAATATTAAGTGGGATAATCTTAAGTGATTGACCATTTATTAGATAATATTTATGCATAATACAATTTATTTTAGTTACATCGTGAATTATTATTAATTCATTAATTATGTGATCGTGACAAAATGTCCATAATAAACAACCATACAACTGACAAAAATAAAATAAAGGGTATGATCATGAGATTGTTCTAATGGTTAGTTTATCTCGCGGTTGATAAAATAATCACTGACCTAGGGGAGAATCATCTTGAACCAATTAGGTTTGTGTTTACATCTTTCCACCTGTCCACCTTTGTATCTCCTTTGATTGGTTTCGCCTAGGCTCCTAAATTGAACCGCCTCCACTAGCTTGGGAGATCCATATATTACATATGCTTTTACTCACATGCAGGTGAGGGGTAAAAGGGGATTTACATAAAAGAAACCATGGGCACACATGCCCTGTATATTAATGGGGAGAGAAGGCAAGCATGCCAACAATTTAATTTAATAATAAATTAAAAGGGAAACCAATCACATACAAAGGTTTGGTCTAGCTCATGATCATCCACATGCATGCAATGAATTACACATTTAATAAAACTATCATTTAATTCTTTAATAATTCTTATTTAAAATGAATCATGCTCAAATCGATTAATTATTATCTTTAATTAATCAATACTTTTATCTTAAACCTTTTTTCTGAATTTCCTTGAGATTTCCATCCATTATAATTTTAAACAAATTAATAAATTCATTTAAAATTAACTATGTATATAACTTGTACCTTGGAGTTAACCCAATGAATACCCATCCAAAACTACTCAACATGTATTATACTTGTATACACTTTATTCTTTGTGACATGTAGAAATAGAATTATAATTGTAACATGACTCATACATGATGTGAAGATATTTGAACATTACACATATGTTAATTAAACATTTATATATATATATATATATATATATCAAACACCTATCACATGTTGTGTACCAACTTTACACCCACACGAAGGTACATGTCTCAAGGGTTATATAATATAAATTTTAATTTTAAATCTGTGTAATCTGGAAAAAGTACACAGTGTGTAGATCCGACTACATGACGTGTACCCTTCTCACCATCCATCCAAAGTACACGCCTGGGGAAATGGCATATGAGGTGTAATTTGGAAATCTTCGGATTACACGGTGTGTCTAGTGGGCCACACTCCATATAGAATCCACATTATATAGTCACCATCCGGGTAAGCCATATATGAGATACACAACTTGACCCTGATCCGAAGGGACTACACGCCGTGTCTAGTGGGCCACATGGTGTGTAGTCCAGAATCTATGCAATAGTGAGTTAATCCTAGTAAACACTGCATAGATTAAAGGTCATTAATGGTGTTATTAATGCCTAATTAATGCAAGATCTCAAATTCATTACCGAACCAAATATTGATGCATTGAACAATACTACACGACGTGTAATTCTGACTACATAGTGTGTAGTCTGGTGTTGTATGACCAGGATCCTTAGTACCTTCGGATGAGTTCTTTGATTTTATTTTATTCATAAAATTGACTGTTTTTGTTAGATCTACGAGAAACAATGAAGGAAGAAATAGATCTCATAATTTAGATTTAAATAATGATTAAACTCGAATTGAAAAACTAAATTATGAATGTGTAAATAATCAACAAAACTAAATAATTATAAATAATAATATGTTCACTCTGATACCAATTATAGGTTCCGGGTGCAGTGGAAGCATGGGAGGGCTGGTGCCCAATTTAGATTTTTTCCATAATTGATGATCAATATGGGATCAATACAATAATGAATGCTAGTATCCATGGAATTGAATCAAGGATTTAGACAAAGAAGAGTTTCCCCTAGAACCAAGAAAGAGGATCAACATATTTTGTTTGTAATTAATTTAATTAAATCAAAGAATTACCTCCAAGGTGATTATTTCTCCATTGATGCATTTGACCACAGATCTGCAGTGCGCCTTTGTTGTGTTGTAGAGATTAAGGGTAAATCTCCTCTAGTGATGATCCATATGTGTTCCACATATCTCCAGATGTCATTAAAGGAGTCTCTGGGTACTAGCACGAAAGATCCTTGCGCCTATGATGTCCGCCTTCGATCACCTTGAGAACTGATTCCAAAGTGTTCTCCTTGATCCGGTGGAGGTGGATATCTCTCATTCTTGAGAGCGTTCTTAAAGAGGGATGAACTCTCTAGGCATGATAGATTTTCTCCAATTCATTGTGAATAACCACGCTTATCGTTTCTTGGCTAGCGCTTGGATAATAAGATAATAATATAACTGAGAATTTAATTCACTAGGGTAATAATAAATAATGTTCACAAGTGCCTTAATTATTTTATTAATCCTAGCAAAACCCCCATGTCAAGTAACAACAAAAAAATTATTATTTCCTGATATGTGATAAACTTGCGAGTTATAATTAAATATTATTTAATAAAATAATATTCAATATTATTATTTCTCACCGGACCCTTAAATCGGTCCTCCAATCCTCCACCATATTTATTGAACCTTGAATAATGACTATTTATTTATTAAATAAATATCACTGCATTATTCACCAATAAATATATAAATATTATATTCACTAAATATTAAATAAATATTTATTAATTATTCCACCCACATTATATTCTCTCAAATAACTAGTGTCGAAATAAATGCGTTCAAACATTCATGAATAAATATTAAACCACAACTAGGAATAATCTTTATTCAACTTGTTAAATAATAAATTATAAATTATTTAACTAAGATACTAGATACACTTAGCGTGTGACCCTCTAGGATTCTTTCTCAGTGGCATTAGGCGGAGTATCCTAAAGTTCAATTTTAGCATCTAGTAACATGCCAATGCACCCATAGAGAAATAAGTTAATGCCGCAATGACATTTCACGTCATATGAATGCTTACCATGTAATATAATCCCTTTGTATCAATATCTCTAATCAAGTAGGTTGCATGCAAGTGCCATCAAGCCATGTGATCGATTTATCATTCTTTGACTTCTTGGAATTTTAACTTGCCTATAGAACACCATGGTCATGGATTTATTTAGGCTATATCATTTCCATCAAAGGGCCTGAGATATCAACTTCTGTTATGGAATAGAAGGGACAAATCTTTTCTCACATTATTTATTAATGTAGTATTACTCATGACGTACCTAACATATCCTACCTTGATGCGAACATATGTCATCATGGTTTTCTCCAATAATTCTAAGTGAGTGAGTCATTATACCCATTAATAATAATCTTAAATTCTAAGGACCAATACACACATCTGAAAATAGGAAAATCCAATGACACTTATGAATGTGGATTTCCTATTGGCGTGTCCCGTTCTCATAATATCCTCCTCAACATTATCAAGGGCGTACACCATGAGAAGGTGACTCAAAGTCCTATGAGTATCCACTCCTGATAGCCTGTATCATTTTTATCCCTCAAATAATATCATCTGACTATAGAACATGTATCTAAGAAAAGTGTCATATCACTTCTAGGTTCTCATCATAGTGGGGAACTGCTATGACCTTTTAGTGCGACAACTACTCTTGGGAAATTATAACATGCAATGTTATACAGAAGAACAATCATGATGTGATAAGGGGTTTATTGATATTCAAAAACCATGAATATAATTTATCATAAAGTATAAAATAATTTGGTTCTAGGGCACCAAATCCAACAATTAACTCACCCGAATAGTTTTGTATCATGTTACAAGAACCTGTCTTGGTGGGGATAATGTCTCTCTTCCTCATGAGTCTAAAGCTACATCAAACATCACCATAATAGGGTTCTACCGATACCCCGCATCACCCTAGATAAGCCTCAAGCAAGAAGTTGTAGGAAAAAGGGATTTCACACTATTATCTATCAATACCACTAAAAAAGTAGAAAGGGTACATATCATACCTCTAATCATCCTCAGAGCCTCCGGATCATATACCTCTGTGGCCTGCAGTTGTCCTTGCCCCATCCTCCAGCCACTTAAGCCTAGCACGGATCACCTGGGGGTGGTGGTGACAACATATCGAACTGTATGCCACCTCCTGTTGCTCTCCCTTCTCCTCCACCATGTCTTCCATCATGTGAAACTCCATGCTCTTGTCGCTGTCTCTGTCAGGGCGGTCCATCGACCATATCCCTCTCAAAATCATGACGGGTCGGACAATCTCACGTGAGATGTCCCTGTCCATAAAAAATGACACAACACCTCTACCATAGAATACTGAATCTATACTGAGAGCCTTGCGACACAAACCCTCCATCATGGGATCATTTACTAAAGAATCCCATATGCCCGGATCCCTAATCTTGTTATCAACTGCCATCTTTCAAGGTCTTAGATCCCATGTTCCCAACACCAACAATCTAAGTCTTCTCATCCATAAATCTCTCCATAACCAAGGTCCGCTTGAGGACTCCAACATAAGTGGGAATACAAAATGATATCACTGAAGCCCTAATATCCCAGTGTAATCCCTACTCGAAGGTACATGCTTGAAAAAAAAGATCTCAAACTAAATCCAAGGAGTATTGACATAAGCCCTATTACATAAAATCTTGTAATTAAGAATTTTAGTTTGATGCTCCTCAAGGAAAAATAGGTAGGTTGGAGATGGGTGAAGGGAAGGAGTTAAAAAAATGTGGATTGTTTGAAATAAAATAATATCCTTTAAGAATAAATATACAATCCCATTCAGTTCTAGATACAAAAAAATGTAGATAGTTAGGAAAAAAAATTGTTTAGAATATCCCAAATTGAAAGGAATAAAAGAAAACCATTTACTAGAGATTCCATGTAATAAATTTATGCAAACACTGTGGAACTGATATGAATTGTTGAATAATTTCTAAGTCCTCTCTTATCATTCTTGAAATTCATATTACCTCCACATTCTTCCCCTTTTATAGCTTTATTGACATATTCACAGTCACTTCCACTATTAGGTTCTTCCCATACTCCAATGTTTTCTCACAAATCATTTTTCCTCGCTGGGTCAGCCATGAAAGAATTCAATCTTGAACGATTATCAGAAACTAGGACAATCTAGTATCTTCTTGTGATGTAAAACACATTAAAGGAATCTGAGGTGTAGTAAGAAGATGGGCTAGCCACAGAGATAGAATTTCATAAATGAGAGAGATGGTTTGAAGGAATGGATCCTGCAGGCCACAACATCGTAATTTTCTTTCGATACCCATAGGTGATAAGTGTAGAAACATAAAATTCAAGGAATCAAACAAGGGTTTTAATATCAAAATGTTTAAGTGATTCCAAACCCCTGGTTCTAATAGATCTTTAACAGCACAAACCAAAAGCAGAGCTACTATGTCGCTGCCGAATACCTCGTGCAAGGTTAGGCATCGATCGGTCAATGAGTAGCCTATTTTTAACCTTTTTTCCATATAGTCAATAATATAATTAAAAATAATTATTAATATAATTAATAATAATTACAATTAATTAATTAACTAATTAAAAATAATTTAACTAATAATAATTATCTCTGATAAAAAATTATTAAACCTTTTTATTAATAATTATTGGTGACAATGTAATTAAAAATAATTATTGTTAATAGTAATTATTGATATATATTATAGGTAGAAGGAATTACAAACTGTAAACAACATACACACTCAGTCCCCTCAGTGGTATAAGCTTCATATATCCTTACAAGAAAAAAAAAATGCTCACTAAACATATTCCATTACATGTTAATGGATCAATAGACCATATTCATAATGGTCAGAAGATCCAATCAAATGTGGCCCAAAGACCCCTAAAAGAGATGGTCCAAGAGTTATATTATCATCCAAGCAATACTTTGAGTCACCCATCATTCATACTACATCAAACCTCATGCCTCTATCATCACATCATGTTGTTTCATTGCGTCGTGGCGGGCTATACCTTCACATAACATCAAAAACTTATAAGGATATAGGGATGGTTTATGGGTGTCAACACACTCATCACTATTTTGATCCTCCCGCCTATAAACACCTTTCATGTCATCACGTTGTGCTGCCTACCAGTTATCACACCATGTTTTTCCCCCTGCCAATTTGTATCGTGCTGCTCATCATCATGTTGCGGAAGAACACTCATTCCTCCCACATCAGAGATTCAAGTGGGTAGAGGGTTAGAAGATAAGTGACAATGCACTCATCGCTCTTTCGAGCTGCTTACTTGGTGATGTTTGTGTCTTTTCATGTCACACCATTTGGCTAGTCATGTTGTGTTATATGTCTGGTCCTATTGTATCACTCAACCGCTTGATATTGGTGGCTCAAAGGCCATATGGATCAAAGGCCCAAAGACATGGGCTGAAAGCCCAAATTGGGTGAATAGTAGTGCTGTTGTAGTATCCCTCTATTATAACTGTCGCGAGGCTATATAATTGGGCCTTCATGTAATGACCCAACCCACTGGGGCCCACCTAACTAGTGGAAGGATGGGTCACCTCTACCCCAATCCCACCTCTAATAGGCCAAGGGCTGGAGACCAGTGCTGAGTAGACATATCTTACACATGGGATACCATAGCTTCTGGTACCTGTACGCACACACACACACACATCTTCATGTAACAATGCAGAGATAATAAACAACTAGAATAAAAAATGCATGCATGCGTCTATCACACAATCAAAGTATAGTAAAAGTACTGAAAATATAAAAGAAAAAATATAGACCCACCAACAATCGAAAAAGCATCCAACCTACTCAGAAGGAGGGGACTATTGTCAAATGCAACCACTAGTACACACTTTAGTCTGTCTAGCTCTCCATGATCTGCCTGCTCCAAGTCCTCCTAGGACTCCATCGAAAGGTCTGTCATCTGTACAAGACATAAAAAGTCTGGGAAAATCCCGTGTAGTAGTGAGTATAAAAATACCCACTAAGCACCCCAAAAACCTAAAATAAAAGGCAATAATTGAAATACAATCGTCTACTCAACCCGGATATAGAGGAGGAAACTCAATCGAGAGATAACAAGAAACTTCATCTCGACCAATCCTCAATTATACATGAAAATTCATCTCATCTCCATGTGGTGTGTCAATCAGATATCACCACAGGGAATCCTAGAAACCCCCCGATATAATCATCTTAGACTCCAAGTCTCATGAGGTCCCGACCTCACTACCAGCTATAGGATTCTACTCGAGGATCAAAGGCATTGCTCATCTAGGAGATCTCACTCCATGAGACCTTCCATCCCTGCTGGTACTCATATGAGAGATATCACTCATTGAGAACATATCTCTAGGTCCAACTCTGGTGCCCAACACCAGAGGTCCTTTCTTCATTGTCTTGCGCATCGTGCAAACTCATAAGAACTCAAGTGGGGAGGCCTGCCCCTCATTAATGCACTCATAACCATGGGAGCTCTATCTTAAAACTAAGCACCATGTGCAACCTCAGGAGAGAAAAAGGAGGGAATCACACCTCATCGTTGCCCCAAAACTGAGGGAGTACTAACTTCTAACCATCTTACGAAACCTCTAAAGAAATCGAATGGAGAGGCCCACACCTCACCATGTCAAGGGAGCCCTAACTCCTAACTAAGTATCACACGTATCAAGTAGAGGGTAACACTACTTGTAATTTTACTCCACATATTAGTGAGGTCCAACTACTATAGAGGACCCAATCCCCGCCGAAGCTTAAAGACAGGGTAGTACCCCTTTGTAGATAAGAGGACCTGCTCTCGTGTATAGGGGAGTTCCGTCTCTGTTTTTATGAACTCTATGGGGGGGGGTCGTGCCCTGGTGTGATAGGGGAATACTATCTCAATGGATAGAGGACCCTCACCCTGGTGTGATAGGGGAGTATGGTCTCTATCTGCACAACAAGTATGTTGTAATCATGCCTTAGTGTGATAGGGGAGTACTGTATCTATTTTCACAATGAGTGTGGAGGACCCATTCCCTGGTGTGAAAGGGGAGTGCTGTCTCCATGGATAAAGGACCCGCACCCTAGTGTGATAGGGGAGTACTGTCTCTATCTTCACTCTCCAATAATTATGCCTGATCACTACCATCATCAAGCATCACCCAAGGAAGCGTCACACTCGAAAAATATTTCACCACATCTCTATTACCAAAAACATGGCCACTATCATGTACACCACATAAAATTACTTAGGATAAACTACTTACATGCCTCCATATGAGTCCTGAAGATAGAGATTTGTGAGGGAGAAGTCTCCAAGGGGAGTACACGACATGTACAGTATAGGATTTGTATCAATAAAACGGTCCCTGATGGTCTCCCCTATCGGTACTCGGTGTGTATTTGAGAATATACATGGCATGTGACCCCATCCAATGTACTGGGAATGTCATTTCCCAAACACGGTTGGCTGGCCATGTCACCCCACATAGCGTGTACCCTTGGTACATGTTGAGTCTTGGCTATCTAACTTTTTGTTCATTACCTCATCCCATGCCCATGTTCGACACCCCATGCTCGTGTATAACTCCCCATGCTCATGTACCTGGATGTGTACTTCAACCCGTGTACACCCCAGGGCCCTGGATATATACTCACACAAGACCATGTCCCCTTATATGGCGTGCCTTCCCATGTCTTCGACCACATGACCTAGTCTCATTACATTGCATGTACTCTCATTACACGACATATAGTCCCCAAATTTCATCTTCACTGAATGGTAAGAAGACATGACATGTGCTCCTTTTCACTACACACTGTGTGATCGGGAACTTCGAATCAGAATCCCCTACGATCCACCCTAAACTCCCTGATTTCCATCGAAACCCATAAATCTACCCCTATGGAAACTCTAACAGACATAATAGAGAAATAAAATCATAAAATTACACATAAATGGGGATCAAGATTTAAATCTCATAAAACCGCCTACCTCGTGGTGAAATGCCGAAGCTTCAGGTTCAAAACGATGACCGGAACCTACTGCACCTCAATCTGGTGATGAAAAACATAAAAAATGGGATTCAAAAACACCTCTCCTTGGTCTATCCCTAGGCCATCCATCACCATAAGTGGGGATCCTCCATTACCTCTTCATGTGTGAGAACCAAATGGGGGAGGGGTTTATTAATTTAATTTCATTAAATTAATAAACCACCATTTAACACCCCACTAACAGTCACCTCCGATCAGACATCTGACAACCACAAACTTTATGTCGTTCATAGGGTAAAACCCACGTTCTGAATATTTCCAATTCGAGAATCCAATTGGGAGTTATTCTACTTTTACTAAAAAAATGTGCGTGCATGATAAAGTATTTTCAATATCTTTAATATCACCGTACAAAGGCATATCAGGCCCCAAAATCTCATGCCAACTTGGTTCCTAGATTTGGAAATATTCCTAGAATTATTCCAAAGTCTTACATGAAAAATCAGTGTTGCTACACTCTCCCCACCATCAATATTTTTTTTCATGAAAAGCAATAACCTAGGCATAAGGGAGAAAACCGAGCTCTCAACTAGATCTCCCTTTCCAGTGAGCTCACTAGAGAGTTAATGTGCTATCTATAAGCACACAATCAGGGGAACCATAAGCCCAAGAAGGGTCCTCTATGGTCAGAACCCAAACACCACCAGGTACCTCAAAAGGATACTCTGGACCTACCTCTATCTCAAACTAGGTCAACATCATGAAATTAAGCATGCACTTGTATTCTCAGCTACGACAGGTGGAAAACATCAATAACTTAGTCCAACTGTGGTCTCAGGGTCTATCAGTACACCACCTTTCTAACCCAACCTCGATACTGGCATAACTCAGCATTCATCATCTTCCCTTGGATGAATTGCACCCTCAACATCCATCACTAGCACCAAGTCTAAGCCCACAAACACTATCTCCCACTGAATCAGACCTGTGCAATGGTGACCAGTAGAGCCTCCCGAATGTGACTCAAATGGTGTTATGTCGTTGGTGGAGCAAAAACAGCACTACACCAAAATGAAAACTCTAAGAATATTCTCCTAAACTTGAATGGTTCACTCTACTTGAAACAACCACCCCTCTACTAGGTGTACTACTAAGGGAGAGAAACCTCCTCATCTCCTCATCTCACAATGTGACTAGTGTCATATTCAATCCTAAGAAGGTCTATATACTCCCCACCTTTAGGAAAACCCATCAAGAACATGTCCATTAGATATACAATCATGCAAGACCTCACAAAAAAATCTCATAGTTGTGCCTCCCTACCTCACTAAACAAGTGGAGGGGTAACCACCAACAACTAGAGACATTTCACATCATCCTAAAGCATATCGTGTGCATCTATGACACCAAACACATGAGGGTACCAACAAAAAATATAGGGCTACCCAAGTGTATACACTGCATCTTTTCGGGACCTCCTTCCATAAACCTCAAACAACATCATAGCTCACAAAGCTCCACAGAGTCAACTGATATGCTGATACAAATATCGAGGCAATCCCTAGGTTCTAGTCTATACAGAAGATAATTCTCATTGGGGGGTAAACCCAACACATCCCTAGGTAGATGTCCTAAACTCCACCACTACAATAGAAAACATAAAACTAATAACACTACTGCGCCACGATTCATACTAGTCATCTAATAAAATTTCGACTGTATCTACTCATACATGAGCTTGTCCTGAACATCCTAGGATCGCTCCAATTGAAGGAGGAGCTCCATCCAAAAATCTATAAACACTACCACACCCACCAGAAACAACTATTTGAGCATGTTTGGTAGGAAACCAATCCAAACCAAAGAAAAATCACAGGGCCTCTCTCTACCAATATAAAAAAGGTTTTATGTGAGGATCTCTCTCCAATAGAGTCGGGTCTCACTATAGATAAGAGTGCATGTCTTATGATCCTCTCTACTAGTGCCTACAATCATAAGGGTCAGTTAAAAAGGCTATAGTAGTATCATTAGGCCATGAACATGAGCTACACTTAGGGAAAAGTGGCTCATGACTCTATTCTAATGACAACTGGGGTATCACAGCCACATGTCATACCTCAAACCACACTCGAGCCTCTAGGATAGAAGTCCCTTCTACCCGAAGCTCATCATTTCCATTTCCCACCTTCCTACCACAACCAAGGAATGCTCCAACACTTACACACCAACCCACCCCAAACACACAAGTTAAAGGAACTTGTCAGCTACACCTTGACACTATCCACTTTCGGTGGCATTGAATCGATCGAAAAATTTTGTATCATGTTACAATAACATGTATGAGTGGGAAAATAATCTCTCTTCCTCATGAGTTTGAAGCTACATTAAACATCACTATCACAAGGTTATACCGACACACCGCGTCACCCTGGATAAGCCTCGAGTAAGAATTATCAGGGAAAAAGCACCTCACACCTGTATCTATCAATAATACTATAAAAGTAGAAAGGGTATAGATCATACTTATAATCATCCTTATAGCCTTTGAGTCATAGGTCTCTATGGCCTGAAGCTGTCCTCACCCCCATTCTCTAGCCACCTAAGCCTGGTGTGGACCACATGGAGGTGGTGGTGAAAACATATCAAACCATCTTCTACCTCCTACTACTCTCCCCACTCCTCTACCATGTCTGCCATCATGTGGAACTCCATAATCCTATCGCTCTCTCTATGAGGAAGGTTCATCGACCATCTCCCTCTCAGTAGAAAAATGGGTCATATAATCTCACATGATATGTTCCTATCAATCAAAAGCAACACACCGCCTCTCCCATAGATGATTAGATCTAGACCAAGATCTCTAAGATGTGAAACCTCTATCTTGGGATCATCTCCTAAAGCATATCGTACATCCAGATCCCTAATCCTTCCATTGAATTCTAGCTACCAAGGTATTAGATCCTATGTTCCCAACACCAACAGTTAGATTCTTCTCATCTAAAAATCTCTCTACAACCAAGTCCTTCTCAAGCACTCAAGCATAAGTGAGAATGCACAACAATATCAATGAATCCCTAATATATCAGCGTAATCCCTACTCAAAGGTACATGCTCAGAAAAAGGATCTAAAACTATATCCAAGGGGTATCATGAAAGGTCTGTGAACCTCACAGAATACTCTTACATGGTCATGCTATCCCGCAAAAGCTACAGAATCTTCTGGATACACAATTATTGCAACATGGATGGATAAAAATCTTCTCTAAAATGCCACTCAAAATCCATCCAAGTGAGCGTTGTCTCATCATGGGTCTATGTCACCAGAATCCATCATCGTCCGACTAGGCCCTACAAAAGACTCACCACTAGGACCACCATATGATTATGAGGTGTCCTCATAAGGCAAAAAATCTAAGTGACTACCTCAAGCCAGTCATCAGTTGCCTAAGGGTCTGTCTCACATCGGTACCTAGGAGGTATCTACTTCTGAAACTCATGCATGAACTCAGCCCACATGCATCCTCGTCCTGAACTTCCGGCATAACCTACTGCTCAATAGGAGGTGGATCAACTGGCAGAACACTTGAAGATACTGCCTCCTATAAGCACCTATGCACCAAAGCCTCATCACTAGAAGAATCTTCATCACATTCCTGTTTTGGAAAACTTTTTGGATATCATCATGATGGTATCCTGAAATAGAACCAAGATGCGCCATACTCAAATATTATATATAGGGAGATGAATTAAGAAGTACATAGAACCCAAAAACCATTCCTATATGATGCATGTACCAAAATTTCCTTACAACCAATGAATAAATGTTCTAAGTCAACAAGAAAGTTATCAGAGTCACGGTGAATGGATATGTCGGCTGTCACACCAACACCGGGGTCCCTAGCCTGAAATCCAAACTGAAAACACCTCAACATTGTTTCCATAAATCCTAGACCAAAATCACAACTATAAAACTAACTTTGGTCCTAAGGAAGGACCACCTCCTCTGATACCACTTTATAATGACCTGACCCACCAGGGCCCACCTAGCTAGTAGAAGGCCAAGCCTCCACAACCCAAAGCCTACCTCCAATAATCCAGGGGCTGGTGACCAGTGTCGAGTAGGCATATCTCACACATGGGAGGCCTTATCCTATAGTACCTATATGACCACACACACACATATATATCTCCATGAAACAATGTAGAGATAATAAATAATTGAAACCAAAAATTTGTTCATACATATATCCCACAATAAAAGTATAAAAAAGTACTGAAAGTATGAAGGAAAAAATATAGGCCCACCAAAAACTACAAAAGTGTCCAACCCACTCAGAAAGAAGGGACTATTGTCAAATGAAACCACTAGTACACACCTCAGTCTATCTAGATATTTATGCCCCACCTACTTTGAGTCCTCCTAAGACTTTTTCAAAAGGCCTGTCGTCTGTACAAGACACAACAAGTGTATAAAGATCCTGTGCACAGGTGATTAAAAATACCTAGTAGGCACCCTAAAAACCCAAAATAAAAGGGAGAAACTAAAAGAAAAAAAATTTATCAACCCAAATACATAGGAGGAAACCCAATTGAGGGAGAACAAGAAAACCCATATCGACCACTCCTCAACTATATATGACAAGTCATATAATCTCCATGTGGCGTGTCAATTAAAAATCACCTCAATGAATCCCAGAAAAAAAATCTAGTTATACTCATCTCGAACTTCAATTCTCATAAGGTCTTGACCTCACTGTGAGATACAATATTATACTCAAGGATCAAAGGTATTGCTAGTCTAGGAGATCTCACTCCATGAGTCCTACCATCCCTGATGGTACAAATCTGAGAGTTATCACTCATCGAGAACAAATATCTAAGTCTAACTCTAGTGATCAACACCAGAGGTCTTGTCTCCGCTACCTTGAACCCCACACAAGCTCATAAGAATTCAAGTTGAGAATCCCTAACCTCACCACTACACTCACAGTTGAGGGATCTCTAGATCAAAACCAAGCACCCTGTGCAACCTCAGGAGAGAAAAGGAAGGAGAAACACCTTGTCGATGCCCCATAGCTGAGGGAGTACCAACTCTTAACCATATCGTGAAACCTATGAAGAACCCATATGGAGAGACCTTCACCTCACCGTGTTGAGGGAGAACTAACCCCTAACTAGGTATCATGCATATCAAGTGGAGGGGAATTCTCCTCACAATTTCACTCCACATATGAGGGAGATCCAACTACCATAGAGGACTTACTCTCCAATGGGTCTTGAAGGTAGGGGAGTACCACTCCGTAGATAAAGGACCCACACTCGTGTATAGGGTAGTTTTGTCTCTACCTGTATGAATGTTATGGGGGACCCACGCCCATATGTGATAGGGTAGTGCCATCTCCATGGATAGAGGACTCGCACCCTGGTGTGACAGGGGAGTACCTTCTCTATCTACACAATGAGTATGGAGGACCCACACCCTATTACAATAGTGGAATACCATCTCCATGGATAGAGGACATGTTCATTGGTGCAACAGGGGAGTACCATATCTATCTGCACAATTATTATGGAGGACCCACACCCTATTGCGATAGAGGAGTACCATATCCATTGATAGAGGACCCACATCATAGTGTGATAGGGAAGTACCATCTCTATATTCAAAAAAATAATGGAGAACTCATACCCTGGTGAAATAAAGGAGTATCATATATATGGATAGAGGACCCACACCCTAGTGTGATAGGGGAGTACCATCTCTATCTGCACTCTTTGATGATCCTTCTCGATCACTTCCATCATCAAGCATCGCCTAAGGAAGCATCATGATTAGAACATCTCACATCACATCTCTACCTCTAAAACCATGGACACTATCATGTTCAATGTAGAAAACTACTCATGATAGGCTAGTCATGGGCCTCCATCAGAGTTTTGAAGATGGATATGTGTGAGGGATAAGTATCCAAGGGGAGTACATGACATGTACCCATAGTAAACAATGTGTCTCAAGAAACTGTCCCCTAGTGGAATTTGGTGTTTATTTGGGAATATACATGATGTGTACCTCATATCACATGGCGTGTGATCCCATTTGATCTCATGGGCATGTCCTTTTCTATACATAGCTGGCTGGCCATGTCACCCCACACAGCGTGTACCCTTGGCACATGGCATGCCTTGGCTATCCGGATACTTGGTCATGTCCTCATACTGTACTCGTGTTTGACACCTCATTCCCATGCATGAAACCCCATTCTGATGTACCTAGACGTGTACTTCAGTCCATGTACACTATAAGGCCCTAGCAATGTACTCGCACATGGCCATGTCCCCTTACATGGTGTACCTGCCTATGTCATCAGCCACACAACCTAGGTTCACTACATGGAATTCACCCTCAGTACATGGAGTGCAGTCCCCAAAGTTTATCTTCCCCAAATGGTAAGAACACACAAAGTGTTCTCCTCTACACTACATTCCATGTGATTGGGAATTCCAAATAGGAATCCCCTGTGAGCCGGCTAAAACTCCCCAATTTTCACTGAAACCCACAGATCTACCACCAGGGGATCTATAAAAGTCATAATAGGGTTATAAAAAAAATGAATAAAAGTGGATTGGAGTGTAAATCTTATAAAACTACCGAACTTATGGTGAAGTTCTTAAGCTTCAGGTTCAAAACGATGCTCGAAACCTACTACACCTCGATTTGGTTATGATCGACATAAAAATGAGGTTCGATGATGCCTATTCTCCTAGGTTCATCCTCGGGCCATCCATTTATATAAGGGAGGATCCTACCTCTCTTATATGTTCATGATAACCAAAGGGGGACATGTTTATTAATTTAATTTTATTTAATTAATAAACCACCATTTAACACCCCACCAATGGTCGCCTCCGACCGGGCGTCCGATGTCGAAAAACTTTATATCATGCCTATGGTAAAACCCATATTCTAATATCAACCATGGTCTTATATTTCTGATCTGATACTCTGATCGAGAGTTATTCCACTTTTATTGAAAAACTATACAAGCGTGATAAAATATATTTAATATTTTTAATACCATCGCACTGAGGATCTCCAAGCCCAATAATCCCACACCGATTCAGTGCCTGACTTCATAAATATTCCTAGAAATATTCCAAATTATTACACAGAAAAACCAAAGTCACTACATTTTGGACCATGTAATTGGGTATTTGACCCATAGAGCCTCTGGCCCACACATTCTAAAAAAATTAGGGTCATAAAAGCATCAGAATAATGACACAGCGTGATGAGGGATGGTGCTTGGTGATTAGTGACATGTAGTTAGTGGGAAGTAGTGGTTTGTAATGAAAAGTGTTGGTGGGTTGATGTATCAGGAGCTAGTGGGGGCTCTCGAGTGATTCAACCTACCCCAACCCACTCAGATTCTTGATGTGGGCTAGCGAGTATCCTGGTTGGATATAGTGTTGAGTGGATGTCTTGAGAATTGTGGATAGATCCACAAGGATCTACATGTAATGAGTAATGTGTGAAGGAGTTATGACCTAAATCCTTTTATGTATATGATATATATAGGATATATTACATTTCATGAAAATTATGGTTTGCATGCATGAGGTGTATTGATTAATGAAGCCTATGACTTTATCATCAATCATCCACATTGGATATCATTAAAATATCTATTTCATAAGATGAAACATGTGAGATGAGTTTCATTCATATGATGAACATTTAAACTAGTTGAATCATTAACTCATGCATTGAAATGCATGAGTTAATGCATGCATTATTGAGGAGCATCCTTAAGGTCTTTATATATTCTACTAAATTTTAATAGTGTGAATGTGTGTGCTTGATAGATAGTAGGTAAAACTTCTCTATAACCCAAAGTTATCACCTTCTTCATCCTTCACATGGTGAGGTTCTAGCATACCATGAGTGTAGGAGAATCCCTATCATACAATGAGAGATTCAGATCAATATCTAGATACCTCCGAAGGTGGGAGACTTTTGTCTTAAACTCTTGTGATCTTCATCAAATGAATTGAATGAAGATCTAGGTTACAATAGAAGATTATTTTATGAATGGTATAAAATATTGACAATGTTATTCATTTCAATTTATATATGCAGTTTTCATATTTCTTTCATGAGAGATCTTGGATAAAATATTTTAATAACTTTCACTGCTTTTAATAAGTGTTATTAAACCCTATCGAATCCCTTCATTGGAATATATGACGTCTCATGCTTTAGATTTATGAAATCATGTGTGGAAAATGAAGAAAAGAAAAAAAGCACCACATTTTAGTTTTTTGGAAATACTATATAAAATGGATTACCCTTATGCATAATCATTTTGTGTAAGGGTCATCTGGACTTACCCTTACACAGATCCATCTATGTAAGGGTTATCCCATCTTACCCTTACATAGAGTGGTTTGTGTAAGGGTCATTCAGATTTACCCTTACATAGAGTAGTCTATGTAAGGATCATAAGTGTTTACCCTTCCATAGAGCGATCTACATAAGGGTTATATTAGTATACCCTTACACATCCCAACTATGTAAAGGTAACTATTGAGTTACCTTTATAAACCCAACCTACATAAAGGTAAAATTATTTACCCCCACACAAGTCACCCCTACTGTGTAAGGGTAAAGTCAGACTTAAAAAATTATATTTTTCTAAGTTTGATAATTATTTATAAATTATTTATAAGTAATAATAAAAGGTATTTTTGGGTATATTTATTAATTAGTAAAATGTTAACTAATCAATTAATTATAAAGTTTTTATAATTAATTAATTAATATTTATGAAACATTTATTATTAAATATTCTTTAAATATTAAATGTTAATATTTGAAATACCTTTTAATCAAATTTTATGAAATTTCTTATGATCTAGAAATAAAAGTTATTATTTATAAATCACAAGAATAATTTATAAATTGTTTATAAATCTCATAAATAATGCTAGAATATAAAGATATCTATGTTTAAATTATTAATTATTTATAATTAATTAATTTTAATTACACAAATTAATGTTTCTTATTTGGGATATTATTTAATAAAAGGAGTTTTGATGATTGATACAATCACAGTTTAAATAATGCAAAGTATATGATATTTATATTATGTAAAATGTTTACATAATATAAATTGGATTATAAAATTGTTTATAATTAATGAAAATAGCATATATTTAAAATAAAATTCCATATAATGAATAACGTGAAAGAGTTCATATTAGAATGAGTATAAAATGTTTATATTCAAAATTTTGGAATGCCTTTAATGTTAAAACTAAAATTATAAAATGTTTACAATTATCTTTTATTTATGAACTGTTCATAGATGAGTATCTCATGTTTAAATATTTGAATTGTTAATTTATTTAAAATTTTATTCCAGTTTTATTCATAGTTATAAAATGTTTATATTATGAATCATTTATAATCTAATTTAAATGTTAAACTTATTATAGGAAATTGAGCATTGCATTATATGATAGGTATGATAATGAATTTAGTTTTTCATCTACCTTAACATTAGTTTGTAATTGAAGCTATGAACTTAAATTTAGCTATTGAATATAGTCTATTCATATTAGGTTTTAGAGTTACGATGAATTGAATTTTCTATTGAGTAAAGTCTCTCTGGGTATATGGACTTGAGGTCAGACTACCTACTAGCCTGGAGGCTTATCCCTTGTCTAGAAAGGTAAATGAGATTGACTATACGTCACTTCGGTCTTACTCATGTAGTGATTTTCAAATCCATATAACATTATGTCTTTACATGAAATGTTCATGTCCCTTATGTATATGATGCATTTGGATACATGTAAATATACTTGAATTATATTTTTGGGTGAGTAATACAAACTTTTGGGTTATATAAATGGTTACACACCAATATATTTTGAACATATTGATTTGGCGGAGGGAATATGATTCCAAACTAAATCACTAGAAGCATGCATACAAATGGAATAACATGAGATGATATGGTGAGATTAAATACCCTTTAAATAATAAGAGTGAGATTCCTTATAAGGCATCACTTTTCAATACCTTGATCATCCAATCGGATAGGTCATATCAAAGATGGGTGCCCTTGGATTATCCTGTGTAAGGAAAACAATAATGGGTGACACTGGATCATCCTTGGGTAGGTCATTCTAGAAGTGGGCGCCCATGGATTGTACTTTTTTATCCTTTTATTGGTGCTTTTTTTGGGTTACACTTTCCAGGAGACCCTAATAGGATTAGGTTACCGAAGTAATAAGTTAATTTTATCTATATTATCTATTTGAAAAAGAGTTGTCTCCTTGACTATCAAAGAGTCTTATATACCATGATTAGGATAGTATCCTATCTAAATAACTAAATGGTGAGAGAAATATTATAGAAAACTCTTTACTTAGTGAAATATGGATCTTTACCTACTAATGGATATGATGTGTTTTATAAAGGGGTTATAATTTTAGTGGGATCCCATTTAATAGAAGTCCTTATAAAATGGTTGATAAAACATGATAATCATTTGATAAAAGTATCTATTATAGATGAATAACATCATCATCATCATCAAACTAAAATTTGAGATTAATTATTGGAATGAGAATATTAATGTAAGATAATCTTAATAATACTAACTTAAGAAAATTTCTTAAGTAAGATTAGAAATTTAAGAAAAGTTATTAAGCTAACAAAATATTCTATGTGTTAGAACAATACCTATTCTCGAGTAATAAAGTGTTGAAATTGTTCAAAAAGTGAATATAAATGCATATAAAAGAATATATTGATTCACTTAAGGTTTCAAAAGCATCAGTTTCAAAATTATCAAAGGTATTTTAGACTCCACACATGTAAAATATAATATTTGAGACCCTACTGTAGCAGGTAAACACCATATCCTAAACTATCACACAATACACACACTAAAGAGCCTTTATTCATAAGTATATTTAAAAGTTTAATTTTTGAATGTTATAATTTAGTTTTAACAAAATAAACTTATTTTTTTAATTCTTCATAAATATTTTATCTTATGATGATTTTTTTTAATTTTTCAAAAAAAGGGTTTTATGCGCGCAAACATTAAAATTAATTTTCCTGACACATATTAATTTTATTGATAAAATGGAATTTGTATTTAGATTAATTATGTAAGTATTATGTAACTATTATAATAATATTTTTATTCATTTAAAATAAATAATTTAGTATAAATATTAATTACCACGTTAAAAGTAAAATGGTTGTTTTTAAAGATTTAATTTTATAAGAGTTATATATTTTTTATCTAAATAAATTAGATTAATATACCTTAAAATATGACTCTTATATGATTTTTAAATACATAAAAAATATATAAACACTCATTCAATTAATATAAAAAGGTATTTATAATATTTAGAAATTAAATTAGGTTAAATGGATATGAAATTAAAATTCATAACATCAAAATTTGGTAATAAGTTCCATATTATATTTTTAGTAATAAAATAATTACCATGGTTAATTATTAATCAATATTAATAAGGGTAAAATGGGTAAATAAGGAATCTTGAATTTTTAATAATTAAAAGGTCACATGAACCTTCTATAAATACTTTATAAGTAAGAAATTCATACTCACATGTCTCACCAACCAAGTCTACACCTAATTTAATTAACTTTACAAACCCACCTAACACCCATGTGATTCCATTCCTACCCCTTAACTATATATAATTTTCCATGAAAAGCCCCTCCCTTTCACCTATAAAAGGAGCTCACTCCCACCCTTTATCTCATCCCACTCCACCAAAAAGGACTTGATCAAAAATTTACCTTCCCCCTCCCTATATAAATCCATACCAAGGAGTTCTTAAGGTTACAAGGACTCCTCCAAATCATTAAGAAGCTACCCAGTAAGGTAAGGGTTCTCCTCCTCCTCTTTTTGATTCAAGTACTTCTTTTGTGACAAGCCCTTTTAGTTTCAATTGATTATGATTTCATATGAGAAAAATAAAAACTTTAATTTATAAATTATTTTCTATTGATTATATAACACCCTTAACTCTCATTAAACCCCTTCTATAAAAATTTTTGTATAATGTCATGCTACCAACATCATTCCTTGATTATCTCCCTCCTCTTTTCAATTCAAGAACTTCCTTTGTTATAAAACTTTAGGTTTCCATGTGATAATGCATTTAAATGTTAATAATAAATAATTTATTATCCAAATGATATCCTATTAATGATATACTACCTTTCTCGCTCATTAAACTCATTTCATAATCACTTTTTATAGCTGTTATGCTGACAAAATCATTCCTTGATTTTCTGTTTTCATGTTATGAATACCCAAATCTAATATAATTCAAGGGTATACATATGAATGAAGTTTATAAAGGGTTATAAAAATTAAAATGGTTATAAATTAAGTGATTAATATATCTATGCTTATGATACATGAGGTTAAAGTACATTCATGGAAGTCGGTATAATAGGTAAGAGTTTTCTATCTCAAATTCCTCTCTTTGAGATATGTTTTGTATTATGCACCAAATTTAATTTATTATATATATATATATACTTCATAATTGAGATGTTATATCATGAAATACCTTTATTTCTTGTATTTAACTATAAATTTTAAGTCTTATCTTTCAATAGGTTATGATTGAATTGCTACCCAATCCATATGTGGGGTTTTCCCATATCGATTTTCATCCATTGAGACTCATGTTATAATCACCACCTATTTATTTTTTGTGGTGTATAAATTTACATGTAATAATTTTTTCTATATTAATCATAAAATTTAAGGGATTTAAAAGTTTATATTTTCACCCCTCTCTCATTTTCTTTTGATTCAAGGATTACTAAAACCATTGTAAAACTCAATAATTTCCATGATAGAAAAACCATACCAAGTTTTGGTAAAGTAAAAGTGTGTGTAATTTAATAAAAAAACCCATTTCTAGATATTCTAAAGTGGATGTGTCTATTTAATATATTCACCTAGGGTTAATCACTCTAAAAAGGTTGGTTGAGAATTGACTCAATCATCACTATGATGTAAGATGAGTGGGACTAAGTCAGCACACCTAGAAAGACACTCCTGGGGGACATGATTTTGAATATTCACACGCTCTTAATGAATAATGATGATGGTTTTTCTTACCATTAACTTGGTCTCCCACCAATTCAAACTATTAAACCTAATTACAGTCTTCCATGAATAACTCAACACATTGAAAGTACCCTCACCCCTATATTTATTTGATAAGGCTACTTTATGTTACTTTGATAATACCCCACAACTTATAAGTTGATTAAGGTATGTTATACTATAAATCCATATTATTGTATTGAATGGAGAAATATTTGATATCCTTATTTCTCATCACATGGATATTCAAGTTTTATTCAGTAAGAGGTTCCTTAGGGAATAATATGAAATATCTTGATGAATCTTATGATGAATGCATTAGATGTAATTAGGTGATTGGCGGGGACTGAAATTATATATCCCCTCGATGCATTGATAGGTCTCATGAGACAAAACATGTTGGGTTTTGTCATATACCTCTTCCCATAATAGTATATGTATCTTGGAATAAGGCCTTGACAATAAGTTTTTATGTCCAATATTATGCATTACATTAGTATGAGATCAATGATTATTGTTATCCATGTTTTCATTTATTATAATGGATATAACATGACCACTATTTTAGTTGATCACAACTTCATGTTTTTCATTTATTCTTTCCATATCACTTATGTCATGTTTATTTTATGCAATATTTTGTTGTATTCTACTCCTTACTGAGCATCTGTGCTCACCATTATTTGTTTTCCTTTCCATAGGAAACCTAGAGAAGGACTATGTTTAACTTTTAGGGATATGATGAAATGAATAATAATGTTATCACAATGTGTTCATGTTGTATTTTATGTTTCAAATGTAATGTATGTATGTATCTAGTCTTCCAATACTACTAAGCTATTCGATCCTACAAGAACTCTTGTATTCTGTACCAATAATGTAATATAACTACTTGCTCTGGGTTTTTGGAGTTCAAGATGTTACAATTGGTATCAGATCAAGTTTTGTAGCAATCTTGGGGACTATATTTAGATGAACCAAGTAAGATAGCATAATTAATATGAAAAACTCTCAATATTTATAGGGAAAACTCTAAAAAACATAATAGGAATTGTATTTTACAATTCAATTTCATGAGATAATTATGTGTATGCCATTGTAGAAATATAGCGATTAACTGGAGGAATGAGAACTGTATCAACACTCATATTCAATGTAGGGATATCCCCCCTAGAAAAGTTAATGAAGCTGGAGTTGTGGATAATTAGTTCATAACCATATTAGGGAAGTTGGACAAGGTTATGAGAAATAATATTTCCCACATAGAGAGATATGCTGATCCAAAACATGGTGTAACTATTCTAGATCACTTCATGTGATAATAACCTCCATAATTCAGTTAAAATACTAATCCATTGGTAGTTGAATAATGGATCAAGTCCCTAGAGCATATCTTTATTGCTTTGGGAAGTAGTGAAAAAGAAAAATTCATCATGGTGGTCTATTATTTAAAGGGAGATGTTGACTAATGGTGGTTGCTAGTTCAAAAAATTAAATAGGAAGATGAGATAAATCATATAGAATAGGGAACTTTCATAGATATATTCTATGAAAAATACTTTCCTCATGAACAATGAGAATAAATGGAAAGACAATTCCTAAATCTTAGAATAAATGATGAGGAAAATATTGATGAGTATTAGGATAACTCTACAAGTTTAACCAGGCATATTGAAAACTATATATGTATACCAAAAAGAAATATTGATCATTTCTTTTATGGGTTACAGTTGAGACTTCGATGGTCATTGTTATCTCAAAAAATTTCATCATACGAGGATATAGTCTCATGTTCCATAAAATATAAAATGAGCTCTCCAGGACTTACGTATTTAAGGGAAATTAGAAGAAGAATAATCTATTTAAGCATCATGTGAATAACAATACAACAAAGGGGAAGAAAATAATGATGGGATTTCCCACTTGTGATAACCGTGGGAAGAAACACCTTGGGGATTATAGGAAGGGAACAAGAGTTTATTACAAGTGTGGAGAAAAAAGGACATCAAGATTATGAATGAAATGGAAAGGTAGAAACAATTAATATTAAATTATTTAAATGTAGATATAATGCAAATTATTCAAACCAATTCCCTAAACATTAAGGGAACTTACCTTAGAAAAGTCTAAGAGAGAAAGGCCAAGATTACGTGATTACCACAACTAAATTCAATGTTCCTAATGACATAGTGGAAAGTACTTTGATTATTTCCTAAAAGTTAGATAATATTTTATTTGATTATAGACCTTCAAACTCTTTTATATCTTCCATGTTAGATATTTCCCAAGCACCCTTGTAAGGGAATTATTAATTAAGATACCAAGTGGAAGTCTTATTGTAACAAAGATATGCGAGGAATTTCCAATTATGATATATGGGCATAATCTATTTTAAAAACTGGTTATTAAAAATATGGTTTAATTTGATGTGATACTCAGTATAGATTGAATTTCAGATTATAATACAAAAATTTATTTCGAAGAGAAGTAGATTACAGTTCACGAAGGTGAATTGGAATCTCTTGTCTTTATAGGGAAAACTTAGTTATCTAAATCATGTCTGGATCCTTACATAGTAACTATACTTGATGAAATTTTGGGTAGATAGGAAGATAAATCATGATATATGGATGAGGAATATATCCTAAGAATATAGGATGTACCTATGGTAAAAAAATTCATTGATGTTTTTTCAAAATAATTACTTGGTCATCCACCAGAGAGTGAAGTTAAGTTCTCCATTGAAATCATTCCTCATGCAAGAGATATATCTAAATCTCCTTATATAATGGATCTAGTGGATTTGGTAGGGTTGAATAAATAGTTGCAGGAGTTCAGTTATAAAGGATTTATATTCCCTAGTATTTCACTGTGGGGAGCCCCTATTTTATTTGTAAAAAAAGGATGGGTCTTTGAGTGTAACATCCCAAGATTTCATAGTGTGTTATTTTTCAAAATAATTCAATAACTTGTACTACACGCAACACTGAGTTCAAGCGCACCATGACTTACCAAACAAGCCATTCAAAAGAGGTTATGAATAGTATTAACTAAATTTTAAACTTTATATAATCCTTATAATTTTAGAATACATATTATGAGTTTCTTAGACATAATGTAAGAACAAATTCATTTTCAGTATTGCACTTTTACCAACTTTTAATAGTGAACCCTTTTTAAATCCAATATTTTAAACTTTTATATATTCAATTTGACTAAATAAATTTAATTTTTAGAATGGGGACATCAAAAATTTACAATGAAACATCCCAAACTTCCACGGTACGCTTTCCTTTGAATAATACAGTAGCGCGTGTTGTACGCAACATCGAGTTCTAACACACACCACAACCGATCAAACTAGCAGTTATGAATAGTAATACCTACTTTTTAAAATTTTAGAAATTTTACCTCTCAAAATGGACTTCATTTTTGGATTCGGAGTATCGAATTTAGCCTAAGGTGAAATTTTGGTACTTTTCGGATAACTTTAATATTTTGATGAATAGTGAAAATTACTAAATTTTAATTAAAAACAACTTTTTTAATCAAAATAATTAATATTGATAAATTATGAATTTGAGTGGTTTTAAAGTATAATTAGAATATATTTTTACCATTTTATCTAATGGTGTTCATTATAATTAATTTCACTTTGAAATTGGACATAAACAATTGTCAATCTTTTAATATATATTGTTTCTTAAAAACACACTATTTGTTGTGACAACGGGAATTAATTATAAAATTAATTAATGCAACTTATATGTTTGGAATTTTGTAAAATAGACATCATTTTTGAATTCAGAATATCAATTATAGCTTAGGGTGAAATTTTGGCGTTATTCTGAAAAACTTCAATTTTTGATGAATAGTGAAACCACTATGTGGTAGTTAAAAAACTGAATTTTTCATAAAACTTAATTTTACCACTTCTGTGAATGGAATTTTTAAAATCCGAGAGACACGGTTAATATCAAGTAGTAAAATGTGGTTCAATGAGATGAAAATAATTTTTGGTGAATAGTAACTTTTTACTTTTATTTACCACGGTTAAAAGTAAATAGGGTAATTAAGGATAAAAATAATATTAATATTACCCTAACACATGTCCTAATTCTATTTTTTTTAAAAGGTTGGGGCCGAAGCCTCAATTTTATTATTTGAAAGCAAAGACCTCTTTAGACTGGGTAGAGGGAGACTCATTACATAGCCCGAAGGCCCAAGGCCAAGTGGCCTGAATACAAGGCTTGAAAGCCCTTTTTTTTGGCCCAAAGGACCCCTCGGTGAACAGTACTACTACAGTACCCGCGCTGCTACAGTTCCTGCTACAGTACCGCCACCGCTACAGTATCTGCTACAGTCCCTCCACCGCTACAGTGCCGCTGCTGCTACAGTACCTGCTACAGTACTGCTACAATACCTAGGAAATTCGCCCCTGCCCGGATTCGATCCTGGGTCTTTTGGATGCCAAGCAGGAGCCTGTACCACTAGGGTACAGGCTCGTTGGCACATGTCCTAATTCTATTGGACAAGTGTATATCGACCGAAAACAACCTTAGGAATAAAATATTATCATTTAGGTCCACTTGGATTAGATTAGGACATTTATTATTATTTAATTCAAAGAAGAGTTAAAAGAGTTAAAATCAAAGTTTATTTACTAAAACATTTTTAATATAGGGTTATACATAAGATAAATTCGATTGTAAATATTAATTAGAAATATAAAATTATTTCCTACATAATTAAATTTTATTTATAATTTTTAGACATTAAATAATTTAATTTATTTATGACACAATGATCATGCAGTAATTACCATAATAGTAAAAAATTAAAATAATTGATATTATAAATACCCAAATAAATATAATTTGAGACTTTTAATGAATTAAACTAATTTTATAGGATAATATGACATGTTAGAATTTATTTAATTAACTTTTTTATAAGTAATCATTCTGTTATGATTTTTACAAAAATTAATTATTGAATAGTGTCAAAATTGACATAAAAGAGTTTTTAAAACAAATATTATATTATTAATTGATATTAAATTCCTAAAAATCTAAGGTTCGGCCAAGAGACTTATATCATGATATGTGTATCATTAATGGACCACTTGGGGGTCGCTTGGATGTATATAGTAAGTTTATTAACCATATAATATAAAAATATAAAGAGACATTGTAAAAGTGAAACTAATTAACTAAGAGTTAATACTTAAAGATAAGGTTAATATAGTGACCCAAACTCGTCTAAATCCTATTGGTTGAGTTTTTTTCGACCCATCCCCACCTTAACCTTTAAATAATCCACTTTGAAGCCATTACAAACCGAATATGAATTTATTATAAATTAATATTTCTAGCTTTTCCAAAGGTGCCCCTCACCCCTCTTATAAAAGGGAATCCCCCTTATCATTAATTCACACCTTCAAAGCCTTTTGGTTCAGACAAACCCGGCCCAAATACTCTCTTAACTTCCCTCACTTCATCCTAGAGGCCTTACTTTAGTCATAAAGCCAACCTAAGGATCCCTTTTGATCAAATCAAAAGGAAGAACCCAAAGAAGAGGTAATGTTTTCACCACCCTTTTTCAAATTCATTTCTTCTTCAACTTCTTTTTTCTTTGTTATTACCATTCTAAAATAATGAATCCAGTATCTCCTATATACTGTAATATTATTATAAATATGGTACAACCATATTCAGTATTATATCCATCTTTTGAATGACATGTCACCATACGTGCGTACGTACGACTTACCGTCTCCACATCGTGGTGTAATTGTTATTCAATATATTATTATTTGGATGGGTATAATAATGATTTTTAATTCATGTAAATAATAAATATAACATGATAATGATTTTTTATATATGATATACCATCCAATTATATATTATTTTAATATCAAAAGAATGATATTGTCGCTCGTGCGTACGTACGGACTACTGTCTCCACGAACGCGATGAGATTCATTCTCCATCGTATCCATTCAAGTATAATTATCATTTGATGATTTAAAAATAATGTTTAAGGACTTTATATCATTATGGATATGAATAATATACAACCTATCCATGACAAACATGTCTTACGTAACAAAACATATAAAAAAATGAGTAAGTTAACACCCGAAACAACGATAATACCAAGATATTATTAACAAATAAATGTTAAAAGATCATATATGATATCATATTAATATATATGATTCTTGTATAATTTAATAACAATTATTTCACCATTATACAGGAGGTTAACCTACCACCAACCAAGGAAAAGTACAAGGTAATAGGTTTTCATCCCACTCCTTATTCTGGTGAGATTCATGCCATATTGCCACTATTACCTTTTGTGTGGTGTATGTACTACCCATAATTGTATTCTTTGTGTAATACACTTTAATTTATGTGTATTTACATATTCATTGTATGATACCTCTTTTATGGGTTGTATGTTTCATAAGTTACCAAATTGGTAAGGGTTTATTTCGCAATCTCTTCATTATCCGAGGTTGTTTATACGTAATAATCTACTGGGATCTCTTTATCATCCACATCCATGTTTCTTAAAAATGTATTTCAAAACATTTTTAATATTTACAAGAATATGGGTTAAAGTCATTTATACCCTTGTTTGACTTTCTATAAAATGTTTATAAATGAATCTTTTCGTCGTTTTCCAAACAATTTCCTTTTTAACCTTTTTGACAGAATTAAGGTTAGAATGTCCTTTTTTAACTTATACAGCGGGTGTAGTTATTTTCCACCATTATAAAATCTTCAAAGCTTCTCTTACAAGATTATAAGAAAATTTTCAAAGTAAATGTTTTATTTTATAATTATGTGACTTTTAAATGATTTAAAAAAAGGGATATTTCTCTCAAATAGTTTTGATTTCATCTATGTCAACATCCTTTGATGGATTTTAAGCTTATTTGAAGTTGATTTATTATGATAAAAAACTTCCATATTGTATTGATAGTTTTGTGATATGTTTGACTGTGGATGTGTTATTTTTATACCATTCATGGTTTATGAAGAAAGTATTGACATTTCTTATGCTAGTTTTAATACGAATGTTTATGTTATGTTTAAACCTGTTCATATGAGGAATGTATTGGACTTAATAAGTAACGGGTGGAGCCTGCTATAGCTCCTCGATGCATCGGTAGGTCTCATGAGACAAACTAGTGTCTTGGAACAAGGCCTTGACAAAATCTTATTTGTAGTCTTGGCACGAGGCCTTGGCTATGTGGTTATGATAGTCTGACATTTTGCATTCCATCATTATGAAAGTGGTTATTGATATTGCATGTGATTATTCGATTAGTAGAATATCCATTTGAATAAGTAAATGAAATTATTTCATTTTTTCCATACTATGTTGAATTTCAAGTTTGAAAGGCTTTTGTTTTATTTATACATTGCCTTAAATGTTTATTCTTATTTATGAAAGTTTCCACTATATTGTTATCCTTACTGGGCATTTGAGCTCACCCCTTTCAATGTTTTATTTTTCCCAGGATGTGAAGAAGTAATTTATGAATGACCTGCGGGGATAGTATGTGGGGATATGAGTGTGGAATATGAAGAAAGGATGTTGTTGTAGTTTTCATTTTTATGATGTTATGTAAGACTTATGAATATATCTAGTGTTTCCAAGGCTACTAAACTAATCGGTCTTTTGAGATTTGATCTTTCTTGTGATCATGCCAATGTTATGTAATAATGCACCGACTCTGGCTAATTGGGGACGGGGCGTTACAGTTGGTATCAGAGGAATTTTAGTACAAACCTTGGAAGCTAGATTTAGATAAACTCTGATTAGAGCACATAGACCTAAGATGGACTTTGAGGATTAGTATAGAAGAACTTCCTAGAATTTTGGTAGTGTAGTGATTTTGTGAGTTTTCCGAGAAATACATCCCTGTCTGGATACGAGCAGGTAGAGGCGGCTCTAGCACAGATGTACCTAGGGGTAAAACCCAAAAACACCGCTTTGAGCCAGACTCGAATGGGAACTGGTGCACGACAACGGGCCTTGCTGCACTCTTGGTTACGACACTCCTAGGGGATATGCTTAGGATAACTCTCATTTTCTTTAAAAATCATTATGAAGGGTTTATGAGTATATACTTCCTAAAAGAAAACATTTTTATGATTATGGATTATATCCATAAATAGTTCAATTTATGTTAAGTGTTTTATAAGTATGGAATTATGTATTTTGACTCATAAACTGATCTAGTTTATGCCATTGTTTAGAAATGACGCCCAGTAGAAGGAATGATAACTCCAACAATGCACATGATCCAAAGAGAAAGAAGGATCATAAATTTCATGGTATTAAGCTAGAATTTATAAGAGAAATAGTCTCGCATGTATTATCATCATATGAAGAAATAATATCATGTGTTGATAAGATAAGTAAAGAGTTTACTAAGTCCTTTGGCTTTGAAGGGAAGCAAGAGAAGAAAAGGATGGAAGAGAGAAAGATGGATAAAGGGAATAGGGAAAAGAAGAATTTTTCCATATGTGATAACTGTGGAAAGAAACACCCTGGAACTTTTCTGAAAGGAATGGGAGTTTGTTATAAGTGTGGAGGAAAAGGGCACAAATTACGTGACTGCAAGGATAAGAAAATGGGTTCAAATGTACAATGCTTCATTTTCAAGGAGTTTGGACACTACACGAACCTATGTCCCAGTCATCAGACTATGCCTCAAATGATGCTATTGGATAATAATGAAGTTATGATACTACCACATATGAAGAGGAATGATTAGAGTTATTATGTTGATTATGTCATTTGAGTGTTGTATCAACAATGTACTTGTTATAATAATTATGGAGTATATAAGGATTGTACTGCAGTACTATTTCATTAAGGACTTGAGATTGTGTGGAACAAAGAAAAGTGACTCAATACTAGGTTAAATTTTTGGAAAATATATGGTTGAGATAAAGATAAACCATAATATGGTTATGATACCGAGGTAGTGATTTTAGAATAATACATGATTGATTTGGATAAATTATATTGGATATTCTTGACTACCTTGAAACTGATTAATGATTTGTATATTCCATCATTTTTGGGGTTTACAACATTTTTGGATTGAAAGAGTATATCTATTATTCTTTAAGGAATAAGGGATCATGAATGTAATCAATAAGGTTTTATGGTAATTCAGGATGTTGTAGTGTTTTAAAATAATACATGATGAAAGTGATCACATATTTTTACGCGGAAAAAAAGGATCTTCATTGTGTTTACCTTCCTTATAAATTTTTGACTGAAGTATTTTGGATAGTTCTAGTTTGGATTATTTTGGATTGCCATAAAAGGACAACCCTGAGGTCGGGCGGAAACCCGTCACGTTCAGCAAGGCCGCGATACTTGAACCCACAACCGAAGGGCGACAAGTGTGTATCACCTACCACTGACCCACGTGATGTCCTGGTTTGAATAATGTCGTTTTTTAATGGTTCTACTAGATGAGTTATAAATTCATTTTTTTAACCCTATACGAATAGGATAAATAGAATATTATTTTTAAGTTCTATTATCTTTTAGAGTGAAAGATGAGTTTGTGGTAGAACTTAGTTAAAGGATGAGACTCTACTTGTCAAGTATATATTTTTCTTCTTCTCTTATTCAATGAAGAAATTAATTCTTATACTTTAGTGAAGGGATCTTAAAACAAAAAAATGTGTTATCCTAATACCATATGTTTTTCTGAACCGATGGTATTTTAAATCATCATAGATTGATGAATTTAAGGCCCTCAATTTTACACTTGTTTGTGATTGATGACTTCAATAACGACCTATAAATATTTACGTTTTTCCTCCAATTATATGTCTCTAATTGCCACCAATGTTCTTCGAATAGAGATCATAATTTGGTGGTGACCCTTTCATTTCTCTTTTCCTCTTATTAAGACTAAATTTTATCAACCCAATTTCCGATGTGGGTTTTCCCACAAAGATATTTTCTATATTCAACCTTTTATTTTCGAAGAACAATTTCAAATTGCGAGGACACAATTTATTGAAGGAGGGGAGAATGTAACACCCCAAGATTTCATAGTGTGTTATTTATTCAAAATAATTCAATAACTTGTACTACACGCAACACCGAGTTCAAGCGCACCATGACTTACCAAACAAGCCATTGAAAAGAGGTTATGAATACTATTAACTAAATTTTAAACTTTATATAATACTTATAATTTTAGAATACATATTATGAGTTTCTTAGACATAATGTAAGAACAAATTCATTTTCAGTATTGCACTTTTACCAACTTTTAATAGTGAACCCTTTTTAAATCCAATATTTTAAACTTTTATATATTCAATTTGACTAAATAAATTTAATTTTTAGAATGGGGACATCAAAAATTTACAATGAAACATCCCAAGCTTCCACAGTACACTTTCCTTTCAATAATACAATAGCGTGTGTTGTACGCAACATCGAGTTCTAACACACACCACAACCGATCAAACTAGCCGTTATGAATAGTAATACCTACTTTTTAAAATTTTAGAAATTTTACCTCTCAAAATGGACTTCATTTTTGAATTCGGAGTATCGAATTTATCCTAAGGTGAAATTTTGGTACTTTTCAGATAACTTTAATATTTTGATGAATAGTGAAAATTACTAAATTTTAATTAAAAACAAATTTTTTAATCAAAATAATTAATAGTGATAAATTATGAATTTAAGTGGTTTTAAAGTATAATTAGAATATATTTTTACCATTTTATCTAATGGTGTTCATTAGAATTAATTTCACTTTGAAATTGGACATAAACAATTGTCAATCTTTTGATATATATTGTTTCTTAAAAACACGCTATTTGTTGTGACTGCGGGAATTAATCATAAAATTAATTAATGCAACTTATATGTTTGGAATTTTGTAAAATAGAAATCATTTTTGAATTCAGAATATCAATTATAGCTTAGGGTGAAATTTTGGCGTTGTTCTGAAAAACTTCAATTTTTGATGAATAGTGAAACCACTATGTGGTAGTTAAAAAAACTGAATTTTTCATAAAACTTAATTTTACCGCTTCTGTGAATAGAATTTCAAAAATCCGAGAGACATGGTTAATATTAATTAGTAAAATGTGGTTCAATAAGATGAAAATAATTTTTGGTGAATAGTAACTTTTTACTTTTATTTACCACGGTTAAAAGTAAATAGGGTAATTAAGGGTAAAAATGATATTAATATTACCCTAAAACATGTCCTAATTCTATTGGACAAGTGTATCTCGACCAAAAACAACCTTAGGAATAAAATATTATCATTTAGATCCACTTGGATTAGATTAGGACATTTATTATTATTTAATTCAAAGAAGAGTTAAAAGAGTTAAAATCAAAGTTTATTAACTATAACATTTTTAATATAGGGTTATACATAAGAAAAATTTGATTGTAAATATTAATTAGAAATCTAAAATGATTTCATACATAATTATATTTTATTTATAATTTTTAGACATTAAATAATTTAATTTATTTATGACACAATGATGATGCAGTAATTACCATAATAGTGAGAAATTAAAATAATTGATATTATAAATACCCAAATAAATATAATTTGAGACTTTTAATGAATTAAACTAATTTTATAGGATAATATGACATTTTAGGATTTATTTAATTAACTTTGTTCGAAGTAATAATTCTGTTATGAGTTTTACAAAAATCAATTATTGAATAGTGTCAAAATTGACATAAAAGAGTTTTCAAAAAATATATTATATTCTTAATTGATATTAAATTCCTAAAAATCTAAGGTTCGGACAAGAGACTTATATCATTATAGGTGTATCATTAATGGACCACTTGGGGGTAGCTTGGATGTATATAGTAATTTTATTAACCATATAATATAAAAATATAAAGAGACATTGTAAAAGTGAAACTAATTAACTAAGAGATAATACTTAAAGATAAGGTTAATATAGTGACCCAAACCTGTCTAAATCCTATTGGTTGAGTTGTTTTCGACCCATCCCCACCTTAAAATTTAAATAATCCACTTTGGAGCCATTAGAAACCGAATATGAATTTATTATAAAATAATATTTCTAGCTTTTCCAAAGGTGCCCCTCACCCCTCTTATAAAAGGGCACTCTCCCTTCTCATTAATTCACACCTTCAAAGCCTTTTGGTTCGGAAAAACCCTGCCCAAATACTCTCTAAAATTCACTCAATTAATCCTATAGGCCTTCCTTTAGTCATAAATCCAACCTATGGAGGCCTTTTGATCAAATCAAAAGGAAGAACCCGAAGAAGAGGTAATGTTTTCACCACCCTTTTTCAAATTCATTTCTTCTTCAACTTCTTTTTTCTTTGTTATCACCATTCTAAAATAATGAATCCAGTATCTCCTATATACTGTAATATTATTATAAATATGGTACAACCATATTCAGTATTATATCCATCCTTTGAATGACATGTCACCATACGTGCGTACGTACGACTTACCGTCTCCATGTCATAGTGTAATTGTTATTCAATATATTATTATTTGGATGGGTATAATAATGATTTGTAATTCATGTAAATAATAAATATAACATTATAATGATTCTGTATATATGATATAACATCCAATTATATATTATTTTAATATCAAAAGAATGATATTGTCGCTCGTGCGTACGTACGGACCACCGTCTCCACGAACGTGATGAGATTCATTCTCCATCATATCTATTCAAGTATAATTATCATTTGATGATTTAAAAATAATGTTTAAGGACTTTATATCATTATGGATATGAATAAGATACAACCTATCCATGACAAACATGTCTTACATAACAAGACATATAAAAAAACGAGTAAGTTAACACCCGAAACAACGATAATACTAAGATATTATTAACAAATCAATGTTAAAAGATCATATATGATATAATATTAATATATATGATTCTTTTATAATTTAATAAAAATTATTTAACCATTATACATGAGGTTAACCTACCCCCAACCAAGGAAAAGTACAAGGTAATGGGTTTTCATCTCACTCCTTATTCCGGTGAGATTCATGCCATATTGCCACTATTACCTTTTGTGTGGTGTATGTACTGCCCATAATTGTATTCTTTGTGTAATACACTTTAATTTATGTGTATTTACATATTCATTGTATGATACCTATTTTATGGGTTGTATGTTTCGTAAGTTACCAAATTGGTAAGGGTTTATTTCACAATCTCTTTATTATCCGAGGTTGTTTATACGTAATAATCTACTGGGATCTCTTTATCATCCACATCCATGTTTCTTAAAAATGTATTTCAAAACATTTTTAATATTTACAAGAATATGGGTTAAAGTCATTTATACCATTTTTTGAATTTTTATAAGAGGTTTATAAAGGAATCTTTCCGTCATTTTCCAAACAAGGTCCCTTTTAACCTTTTTGACAGAATTAAGGTAAGAATGTCCTTTTTTAACTTATACGGTGGGTGCGGTTATTTCCCGCCGTTATAAAATCTTCAGAGCTTCCCTTACAAGCTTATAAGAAAATTTTCAAAGTAAATGTTTTATTTTATAATTATGTGACTTTTAAATGATTTAAAAAAAGGGATATTTCTCTCAAATAGTTTTGATTTCATCTATGTCAACATCCGTTGATGGATTTTAAGCTTATTTGAAGTTGATTTATTATGATACAAAACTTCCATATTGTATTGATAGTTTTGTGATATGTTTGACTGTGGATGTGTTATTTTTATACCATTCATGGTTTATGAAGAAAGTATTGACATTTTGTATGCTAGTTTTAATACGAATGTTTATGTTATGTTTAAACCTGTTCATATGAGGAATGCATTGGACTTAATAAGTGACGAGTGGAGCCCACTATAGCTCCTCGATGCATCGGTAGGTCTCATGAGAAAAACTAGTATCTTGGCACAAGGCTTTGACAAAATCTTATTTGTAGTCTTGGTACGAGGCATTGGCTACGTGGTTATGATAGTCTGGCATTATGCATTCCATCATTATGAAAGTGGTTATTGATATTTCATGTGATTATTCGATTAGTAGAATATTCATGTGAATAAGTAAATGGAATTATTTCATTTTTGCCATACTATGTTTAAGTTCAAGTTTAAAAGGCTTTTGTTTTAGTTATACCTTGTCTTAAATGTTTATTCTTATTTATGAAAGTTTCCGCTATATTGTTATCCTTACTGGGCATTTGAGCTCACCCCTTTCAATGTTTTATTTTTCCCAGGATGTGAAGAAGTAATTTATGAATGACCTATAGGGATAGTATGTGGGGATATGAGTGTGGACTATGAAGAAAATATGTTGTTGTAGTTTTCATTTTTATGATTTAATGTAAGACTTATGAATATATCTAGTGTTTCCAAGGCTACTAAACTAACCGGTCTTTCGAGATTTTATCTTTCTTGTGATCATGACAATGTTATGTAATAATGCACTGACTCTGGGTAACTAGGGCCAGGGCGTTACATTGAGATTGTGCATCGACTATAGGGAGATAAATGCCATTATTATAAAGAATAATTATCCTTTACCACACATTGATGAATTATTTTTATCAAATTCAAGTATCCCAATACTTTTAAAATATTTATTGTTACTCTGGTTTTCATTAACTAAGGGTGAAGGATGATATACTAAAGATGACATTTCAGACAGGTTATAGACATTATGCGTTTATGGTAATGAATTTTGGGTTAACTAATGGACCTTCTATCATTATAGATTCAATGAATAGATTATTCAAGGAGTATCTTAATAACTTTTTGGTGATTTTAATTAATGATATCTTGATATACTCTAAGATAAATGAAGCACATGAGATTCATATGAAAATAATTCTAGAGACCCTCAGAAAAAAGGAATTATATGCGAAGTATAGTAAGTGTGAATTTTGGATCAATGATGTTTCTTTTCTTAGCCATATTATCTATAAAGACGGATTATTTGTTGAAACTTCAAATAAAAAGGTATTCAAATAATGGTTTTCACCAATGAACATAACCATGATCCAAAGTTTCTTGGGCTTAATAGGTTACTATCAAAAGTTTGTTCAAGATTTTTCTTAATTGGCCAACTCATTAACCAAGTTAACACGCAAAGGATTTAAATTCACATGGTTAAGGGAATATGAAGAAAGTTTTTAAGAGATTAATAAGAGACTAATTAATCCACCAGTATTAACTCTACCATTAGGAAAGTAAGAATTTGTAATATATAGTGATGAATCAAAGAAAGTATTTGGATATTTCTTTATAAATAATGATAGAGTTATTGCCCATGCATCAAGGAAATTTAAAATCCATGAATAGAATTATCCAAATCATGACCTTGAGTTGAAAATTGTAATATTTACTTTGAAAATATGGATACACTACCTCTATGGTGGAAGATGTGTTATATATACTGACTAAAAGAGTTTAATGTATATCTTCTCTCAGAAGGAGCTCAACATGAGGCAAAAAAATGGTTAGAGATACTCAAAGACTATGATTGATCAATACACTAACACCCAGGGATGAAAAAAAGGTGGATTATGCATTGAGTAGGAGGTTCTATGGATTTATGACCTTGATGATGATTAATAAAGATTCTATATACTGAGATCTGGTAAAGATGGATAAGCGATTTTTAGGCAAGGGGATCCATCTATCATTTTACAAGAAATTGTTAAACCATACATTCCAGAAAAGATAAATAATTAATAGTATGATGATGAGAACTTACAAAGGAATATTAAAAAAATTAAATTATGGTAAATTGATAGAATTTATTTGTAAAGATGGAGTGTTGAAGTTTGGGAATAGTTTATGCGTTCCATCCATATCAGAGTTGAAAAGGGAACTATTAGGTGAAGCACATAACTCAAATTTCTCCATACAACCTAGTAACACAAAGATGTATAGGGATTTAAGAGAAAATTTCTAGTGGTATGGTATGAAGTAGGAAGTTACAGAATATGTTTCTAGATGTTTAGTATGAAAGTATGTGAAGGCTGAAAGACAATATCCTAAGGGAGTCATGCAACCTCTTCTTATACCTATATATAAGTGGGACATTGTTACAATGGAATTTGTCACCAAACTCCCAAATACTCCAAGGAAGAATATTGTTATATGGTTCAACATTTATCATATTACCATGTATGCTCATTTCATAGAAATAAGATAATATCTACTCCTTTAGAACCTTTCCCAACTCTATATTAATGAAAGAGTCTTCAAAGGGATCTCAACAATGTGATACATTTAAGCACCACCTATCATACCTAGACCATTGGGTAGTCTGAAAATACTATCTACACTTTGGAATACATGATTAGATCACACCCTCTTGAATTATGAGGTATGTGGGATTAATATTTACCTTTGGTAGAATTTTTATACATAATATCTCCCATTCAAGCATCCAAATGACATCGTATAAAGCATTGTATGGGAATAGGTTTTTTACTCCAACCTATTGGGAATAAGTTGTGGAAATAAATTTAGTTTTCCTATAGCTTGTATATGTGATAACTATTAAAGTATGAACTTTTTAGGATCATATTAATGTAGCCTAGATAAAATAAAATTTATTTTCCAATAATCAAAGGAATGAATTGTAATTTTTAGTTGGGAATCATGTATTCTTTAAGGTATAATCATGGAATGTAGTTTTAAGATTTAGTAAAAAGGGGAAGTTAAGCCCTAGGTACATTGGAACTTTTGAAATATTGAAAAGAATTGGGGTTGTAGCTTATTGATTGGATATGCCACCCAATATTTCTAAATTACATGAAATATTACATTTTTCATTATTGAGGAAATACATGTCAGATCCAATTCATGTTATCACAACTAATGGAATAAATTTGGATCCCAACTTATCTTATAATGAAGAACTTTTCCAGATTCTTAACACCAGAGAGCAAGTGTTACGAAATTGAATAACTCGATTAGTGAAAGTCCTTTGGAGAAACCAGAAGTTATAAGAGGAAATATGGGATCATGAAAAAGATATAAGAAATGAGTATCAACATTTTTTCAATAGAAAATATATACCACAATTTCAAGGATGACATTTTTTAAGGTGGGGGAATGCAATTCCCAAGACCCTACTGTAGCATGTAAACACCCTATCTTAAATTATCACACAATGCACACACTAAAGATACTTTATTTATAAGTATATTTAAAAGTTTAATTTATGAATGTTATAATTTTATTTTAATAAAATAAAATTAATTTTTGAATTAGTTATAAATATATCATCTTAAGATGGGTTTTTGGATTAAAAAAAAACAGGTTTTATGTGCGCAAATATTAAAATTATTTTCCCTATACAAATTAATTTTATTGATAAAATGGAATTTATATTTAGATTTAGTAGGCCCAAATTATGTAACTATTCCAATCATATTTTCATTCATTGAAAAAAAAATTAGTTAGGATAAATATTAATTACCATAGTAAAAGTAAAATGGTTTTTTTTTCAAAGAATTAATTTTATAAGAGTTATATAATTTTTATCTAAATAAATTTTATTATTATAATTTAAAATATGAATTTTATATGATGTTTAAACACATAAAAAATATACAAATTTTCATTCAATTAATAATTAATAATAAATAATAATAAAAACAATTAATATATAAAATACATTTTTCTATAAAACAATTTTTCCTATATATTATGTTTTAATTTAAAAGTTAATTTTCTCATATTTAAAAATTGAATTAGGTTAAATAGATCCAAAATTCAGATTCATTATGTAAATTTTTTGTAATAAGGCTCATCTTATATTTTTAGTAATAAAATAATTACCATGGTTAATTATTATTCAAAATTAATAAGGGTAAAATGGGTAAATAAGGAATCTCAAATTTTTAATAATTAAAAGGTCACATACACCTTATAGAAATACTTTTTAGGTAAGAAATTAATTCCCACATGTTTCACCTACCATTTCTGCACCTAATTCATCTAACTTAACAAACCCACCCAACACCCTTGTGATTCCATTCCTACCCCTTACTTAACTCTAGTTTTCTATGAAAAAGCCCCTCTTTTTCACATATAAAAGGAACTCACTCCCACCATTTATCTCATCCAACTCCACCAAAAGGCCTTGATCATTAAGTTAACTTACCTATAACTCTATAAATACTTCCCAAGTATTTACTAAGGTTCTAATAAATCCTCTTAATCTTTAATAATCTACTTAGCAAGGTAAGGGTTCTCCTCCTCTTTTTGATTCAAGTACTTATTTTGTGATAATACCTTTGAGTTTAAATTGATTATACTTTCATATGTTAATGATAAAGACTTTAATATCCAAATTAATCCATATTTATTAGATACTACCCTTCCATCTCTGTAAAACCATTCTATAAAACTTTTTTATATATCCATTATGCTACCAAAATCACTCCTTGATTCTCTTCCTCCTCTTTTCAATTCAAGCACTTCATTTGTTGTAAGACTTTATGTTTCCAAGTTATTATACATATAAATGTTCATAATAAATCATTTAATATCCAAATTACATCTTATTAATTATATACCACATTTACCACTCATTAAACCTATTTCATAATCCCTTTTGTATAGTCCTTATGCTGCCAAAATCATTCCTCAATTTTCCGTCTTCATGTTATGAATACTCAAATATAATATAATTAAAGTATATCAATATAAATGAAGTTTATAAAGGTTTATATGTATGATTTTTTTAATTAAGTGATTATTATGGTTATGTTTATTATACATGAGTTTAAAGTACATTTTTGGAAGTCGAGACAAGTGGTAAGGGTTTTCCATCTCAAATTCTTCCCCTTGAGATATGTTTTGTATTATAAACCTAATTCAATTTATGTGGTGTATATATGATTATTATTTGATATTTTATATCATTAAATAACTTTATTCATGGTATTTAAATATCAATTTAAAATACTATATTTCAATAGGTTATGATTGATTTTCTACCTAAGCCACATATAGGGTTTTTTCATCCTAATTTTCATTATTTGAGACTAATGTTATAATAACCATCTATTTTATTTTATGTTGTGAATAAATGTCCATGATAGATTTTTTTCCCATATTACTCTTAAAATTTATTATATTTACAAGTCAATATTTTTATCCCTCTCTCATATTCTTTTGATTCAGGAGTTACCAAAACCAATGTAAAACTAAAAAATTTCCATGGTAGAAATACCATCCTAAGTTATATAAAATTAAAATCATGTATAATTTCATAGAAAATACATCCTTGTCTAGATACTAGAAAGTTATTATGGTTTTGGTATAAATACACCTAGGGGTAATCATCTTGAAAAGGGTTGGTTGATCATTGACTCAATTATCACCCTAATGCACAATGAGTGGGCCTAAGATTGCATACCTAGTGAGACACTCTTAGGAGATATGCTTTAGAATATTCACATTCTATTAATGAACCATGATGAAGGATTTTTTCTAGCATTACATTGGTATCCTACCAATGAAAACTATTGAGCCCAATTTTTTTCTTCCACGGATAACTTGACAAATTAAAAGTACTCTCAACCTATATTTCTTTAACGAGGGTACTTTATGTTACTTTGATAATACCCCAAAACTTTTAAGTTGATTATGATATGTTCTCCTCGATATATACATTATTCTATTAAATGGGGAAATATTTTATTTTCATATTTCTCATTATATGGATAGAAAAGTTTTATTCAATAAGAGGTTCCTCAGGGAATGATATGAAAGGTATTGATGACTCTTATGGTGAATGCATTGGAATTAATCAGGTGATGGGTGGGTCCTGAAAGTATATAGCTTATTAATACATCAAATAGTCTCATGAGACAAAAAATATTTTTGTTTTCGTGTATACCTATCCCCGTAATAGGATAAGTGTCTTGGTACAAGGCCTTGACAGTAAGTTTTGATGTCTAATATTATGAATCCCACCAGTATAAGATCAACTATTATTGTTATCCATGTTTTCATTTATTGTCCTGGATATAATATGACCTTAGTTTTAGTTGATTAAGGATTCATGCTGTCCATTTATTCTTACCACATAACATATTCCATGTTTATGTTATATAAGATTATGTTGTATGCTACTCCTTACCGAGTATCTGGGCTTACCCTTATTTGTTTTCCTTTCCCTAGGAAATCTAGAGGTGGACTATGTGTAATTTTCAGGGATATACTAGAAGGGATAATAATGTTCTCACAATGTGTTCATATTGTATCTTATGTTTCATATGTAATGTATGTATGTATCTAGTATGTAAAGACTACTAATATATTTGATCATACAATAACTATTGTATTCTGCACCAATAATGTAATATAACTATCGAATCTAGGTTTCTAGGATCCAGGATGTTACATACTCAATATCACTGGGTACACTAATAATTTTAGGACTTTTAGTATCATATACAAAATATAATAGGGTATTCCAAATGATATCTGATATGATTGAATATGTTAATGAATTGATGATATTAAAGGTTTCCTTAAATATTTATTAGTTTCAAAATTCAATTCTATTATTCTGAAAGATATATGATATCTATTTTATGATTTAAAAAAGTTGTGAATATATAGGTCAAAAAGAGAAAGAAATGAAGATTGGAGATTAAAGTAATGGAGTAAAGGAGTTACTTTATTGATAACTTGGATGCTTCAAGCATGTATGAACTTGTCATAAGATGTGCATTATCTTAGTTTTCTCCTGAGAAGAGCATGTAAATATTTTTTGTTTAATAAAATGAGATGAGTGTTTTTAGTACACATAGTTTATGATTTATTTACTTCTATAACATGAATTGGGGGGGGATAAAATGACTTGTTCTAGTTAAGTAATTAATCTTACTTTAATTTATGAAAATGGTTAGACAATGTGAATGAATTCAAGAAAAGTTTACCCAATATTCTCAAAGAGTTGAGAAAAGATGATCTGGGCATATGATGTCTAGGTTTTAAGTGTTGTATATATGGTATAAGTGGGTAAAAGTTCAAACTGAAAAAATAAAAGATAGTTAAAAAGATCAACAATGTTTCTCAAAGGAACTAGTTAAGGTCATTGAAACCCTGAGTTTTTAAGAACGAGGAGTAATAATTCCATATGATGGGTCTATTATAGATACCTGAAGAAGTTTAGGAAACTCCATGTAATTTCCATGTTAGGTATAGTTGTTATAGAAATAAATTATTTAATTTTTAATGGTATGTGATACCGAATGTATATTTTATAAGTTTTTTAAATATACAAGAGTTCAAAATCAAAGAATAATTTATTGATATTGTAGTTTACATTCATGTTATGAAGCAAAAAAGTTGCTACATCAAATTTGAATGTAAATGAATGTATCAAGCTCAGATGAATCTATATAAAGGATGTATATCTTTGTCTCCTCTTTATTATATGATAAGAGAAGTGGTTGTATAACAAAGATTTATTGTGAACAAAATTGAGATGATTGATTATATATATGGTTTAAGATTCATCAGATTCTATAATATACTTGAAAAAAAGAGAAGGGTAAAAGTGTTTATCCAACTATTTGTTAAAATATGGTGGAATGTGATTCTTTTCCATCAATGGCATATTTTAAATAATAATATTCTTTTCAAATAAAAATACTTAAAACACATGAAATACCATATATGATATGGAATAACAGTTTATGTGTTAAATATTCCTAATAAGATAAAATAAATTTTATTTCATAAAATAAATGGTTTTTATTATTTCTTATAAATATATTATAAAAGGAATATCATATCTAAGAATTTATTGGGAGTATATTTGGACTTAGGGAATTTCAAAGTTAATAAATATAGGTTTAAACTAGTTTAAAATTAAAGTGATTTTTACTTAACATCCTAAAGAATTTTAGGATATGTGATGATAAATAAAAATGTAAAGAGTTACATTTAGTTATCATGAATAAATGAACATCACTATTTCCTATAGGTTTGTAATAGTAAAATTACAAAGTGAATTACTCTTAACATCCTAAAATATATTAGGGTATGATAGTAAAGAAAAATGTAATTAGTTACATTGGTTGATGCAAAATAATAAATGTATTTTTATCCTAAAAGGGTTTATGATATACTAGTAAATTAATAATTTAAAATTTTCATTTATTGAAAAATTTTAATGAAAAAAATTTATGGAAATATTTAAAAATATGATGATGATGAACTTAAAAAGAGTTCAATGTAGACAACATAAGTAGACATCATAAAATTTTATGTGATGAAGTTAAGAAGTTTGAATATGTTTAAAGAGTTGAACAGTTTGTAATATGATTCATAAATCTAACCATTATTCAAGCTATATTACATTAAATATTTTTATCACTAAAGAGTTAGTGGGAGGGTTTAATCATATGGTCACATAGAGATGTGACATGAATTACATATGATGTAATGAGTTAAAAACCCCCATGAAAGTGCATCATACATATGACAGATCTAGAAATTTATTATACACGATATGATAAATTGGTTCTTATATTGGATTTTTTAAATATTCATAAATAGGTTTAGGAGTATGGAATTTATCATATTAAAAAAATCTACATTTTATCATCATTTCATGTTGGCTGCATAAATGTATATATAGATATATATTTCATGAAGTGCAATGATGATTTTTTTTAAGGTGAAGCTTTGGTCAAAGACCAAAGCAAAAATTTATTGATAAACAAAAGAGAGATTACAAGAAGCGAAAAGAAGGGATTTTTTTACAATCTCTATCCAAAAGATGAAATAAATCAGGGGGGATAGAGTCCATCCAAGTCATGCTTTTATAGACACCTTTGTTGGCTAGAGCATCAGCAACGACATTTGCTTGACGATAGGCATGAGTAGCTATAAACTCGATCCCACAGAGTAAATTGAGACAGTTCAACCAGCGAGCAGTGAGGGACCAGGATAGATGAATGTTTCCAGTCCAGATGGCATTAATGATGGTGGTTGAATCACTTTCAATCCAAAGCTTTCTCCAACCTCTTTGAAGAGCAAAGTCAACAACATGAATAACTCCGAGCATTTCCGCCTCCAGAGATGAAGAGTGGCCACAACCAACAAAGAAACAACCATGACATTGCCCAGTTGAGTCCCTGAAGATAGCACCACAACTAGAAGGACCAGGGTTGCCTTTGGAAGCGCCGTCAACATTCACTTTGATCCATCCTGGCATCGGAGATTTCCAAAAAACTTCAAAGAGGAATTTTGGCTTTGGGAAGATACCAGGAACGTGAAGATGACGGAGGATCATAAGGTCACCAACCGAGTTGTTGCAACAGTCTTTTTGAATTGAGGCTGCTTCATGAATCGCAAGGAGGATTCGGGATTTCCCTGCATTAAGATAGAATGAGTGATTATTGTGAATAATATCATTTCTAACATACCAGAGTTCATGTAGAAGTTCTGCCACTGCCGCCAGAAAAATATTTTTAACCTGCAGAGAGGCATCATGTCTAGTACAATGCATTAAAGACAAGTAAATAGAATCAGTAATGGGTAATCTGCAATTAAAAAGATCAAAGATGTAATTCCAAAGGGAAGAGGCCGTCGCACAAGATAGAAAAAGATGATTGGAATCTTCCCTATGTTGGTTACACAGACGACATTTAGAACAAAGAGAGATGCCAAAAGTTTGGAGGCAAGTTTCCGTGGGTAATCTGTTGTGCTCAATGCGCCAAATAAGGATGAGTCTAGAAGGATTGATGTAGGGTTTATTGAAATGATTCACCCAAGAAAAAATAGATTCAGGATCATAGAAATTATGCTTATAAAATTTTTTTGAATCCAGGATGCCATTGGGAGAAGGCTCCCAGACAAGGAAATCACCAGCAGAAGAAAAAGAATAATTTTCAATAGCTTACATAATGATATCTGGGAAATCCCAGTCAGAGGATTGTAAGACCTCCTTTATAGACTGTTGAGTATCATCAGGAAGAAGATCCGGAGGCAACAAATAAATCAGAGGGTTACCACACCATTTACCACACCAAAAATTAATGGAAGAGTCATCACTGACAATCCATCTAGAATTTTGCATGATTTTGTGAAAAGAGTCCCGAATGGAAGGCCAGATAGAAGAGTTAATGAAGTTAAGATTACCTTTTGAAAGCTTAGAAAAAAAATCTAAGTTTTAGAAAATCAGTAGCTTTAGAAGTGGAGTTAATGATGCGCCATGTAAGGCAGGCCTGTAAGGCATCATTGAACAATTTTAAATTTTTAATGCCTATTCTTCCATTAGAAATGGGTTTACAACAAGTATTCCAAGGAATAGTAACAAGCTTCTTTTCAAAAATACTTCCAGACCAGATGAAGTTTTTGATGTAAGTGTTAATTTTTTTAAGAGTACCGATGGGCCATTTATAGGCCATAAAGGAATGAACCATTTTAGAAACAATGGTCGATTTGACCAAACAGATTCTCCCATCCATGGAGAGAGACTTCCCTTTACAATTAGCTAGTTGATTTGTGATATGAGAAAGGATATTAGAAAAATATGTAGCTTTGGGACGACCCCAAAATAGAGGAACACCCAGATAGGTGAAAGGTAAGAGACCCTCCTTGATACCCAGGTAATTAATAATACCAGATTTTCTTCTGACAGGAAAATTCTTGCCAAAATAGATGAAAGATTTTTTCCAAGAGATAGCTTGACCAGAGACATCCTCATAGTGAGATATAGTTTTCTTGAGAGCATGAAGGCTTTTTTGGTCCCCTTTTATAAAAAGGATAATATCATCCGCATATAAGAGGTGAGTAGGGGCATTTAAGTTTTTGGCTACCTGAATAGGTTTGATCAAATTATGTTCAACATGGTAGTTTATGAGTCTGCTAAGATAATCTTCAGCAATCACAAAAAGAATGGCAGAGAGAGGGTCCCCTTGTCTAACACCTTTAGTGCATTTGAAAAAGCCACGAGGAGTGCCATTAATCAGGATAGAGATATGAGCTGAGTGAAAAAGGGTCTTGATTCTACCAATGAAGGAATCATTAAAACCAAAATTCCTAAGAACTTTGTAAATAAAATTCCAATAAATAGTGTCAAAGGCCTTTCTAATATCCAGTTTGATGGCCACGCAACCACCTCTAGAATTTTTAGTTAAAGCATTCATGCACTCAGATGCAAGACAAATGCAGTCCTGAATGGATCATCCCTTGATAAAACCAAATTGATTCCAAGAGACGATTCTATTGCAGATAGGAGCAAGTCTGTTTGTAATAATTTTAGTGATGATTTTATAGATAGTGTTAATCAAAGCTATAGGTATAAATTGATGGATCTCAGCAGCATTCTCAACTTTAGGAATTAGAGTTACAAATTGAGCATTGATTCCATGAGGTAAAAATCCGTGAGTGAAGAAAGTCTTAACGAGTTTGCAAACATCGTTTTGAATTATATCCCAATGTTTTTGGAAAAAACCATTATTAAAACCATCCGGGCCAGGAGCACTATCAGGGTTTAGTTTAAAAACAATGTCTTTAATTTCGTGATCAAGGGGAGTGCTTAATAGGTACTTATTGTCACCTTCATCAACCAGCAAAGGAATGATATCAGGTTTAAGGTCAACATTTCTGTCCGGACCATTTAAGATGTTATAAAAATACGTGATAACATGATCCGTAATGGATTCTTCAGAGTCTAAGACCATGTCATTATGAATGAGCATAGAAAGCGGACGATTGGCCTTTCGAATTCTTTGAAGATTATTATAAAATTTAGTATTGCGATCACCATCAGTAAGCCATTTGGTTCTAAACATCTGTTTACGAATATTATCTTTAAAAGTAAGAAGGGAATTAAGTTTCTAGGAGATATTAGCTTCCACCTGAGGATCTAAGTCAAAGTCAGAATGAGTGTTCTGAGATTGAAAGTGACTGAGCTCATCTTCCAGATGTGAGATGTCTAGATCAATTTGTAAGATTGAGTTTTTACACCAACCTTTGAGAGCCTGTTTAAGAAATTTCAGTTTATATAAGCAAGCAAAGTCATCCTTATGGTGTTTCATGGATTTCCAAGTGTTAAAAATAAAAGTAGCACAGTCAGGGTTCGAAGACCAAGCATTGTTAAATTTAAAAGGAAAGATAGTTTTTCGAACATTCGTAGTAAGATTTACAAGGATCGGATGATGATCAGAGTTAATTCTAGGGAGAGTAACACTAGATATTTTATCCCAAGTATCAAGAGTCTTCATGTTCACAAAGGCTCTATCAAGTTTACTAGCAACATTTTTATTGTAATGCTTTCTGTACCAGGTGTATTTGGCACCGATAAGATTAACCTCAAAGAGGTTACAATCATCAATAGTAGATTTAAACTCTCTAGAGGAAATGGGGAGATGAGCGGGACCAATTTTTTCAGATGAGGTAATAATGGCATTGAAATCTCCCAAGACAAGCCAAGAATCCTGAATGAGTTTGGCAATATCAAGAAGTTCAAGCCATAACATTCTCCTATCCTGATACCTATTTTTGGAATAAACCATAGTACAATAGATGTGCTGAGCATTACAAATGAAATCACAAGTAAACTACTGATCAGAAGTTTTAAAAATGTTAATGTTTTTTAAAGAATTATGACAAAAAATCCACATGGAGTCAACCTGAGGACCGTTTTTACAAGATCCTAGGAAATTGTAATTAAGAGCACCAAATTTCATAAAGTTAATTTTAAAATTGACCTTAGGTTCAGCAATGGCAAAAAGGTATGGTTTATGAGTATTTAGAAACCTCCTAAGGGTAATGGAGGTGTCATTATTGGCCACCCCTTGACAATTCCAGAAAAGAACATTCATTGCTACTTGTGTCTAGGGTTAGAACCCTTCTTTTTTTTGGATTTACAAGAACCCTTCTTTTTTTGGGATCTTGTAACAATTGAGGAAGAGGATAAATGATGATGACCCTCATCAGTTTCAAAGCTTTGAGAGGAATCATATTTCTGATTAGCATTTTGAATAGTAGCAGGGTCTGATGTACACAATGAAGCAGAAATTTCTAAAGGGTGAGACTGTTCTGCTCCATGAGCAGAGGCCTTTACAAGAACAGGAGGTAGAGGTGAGCTGATTTGATTAGACTTAGAAATAACATCATGAGCAGATTGCTCATGTTGTGGGAGAGGCTCAGTCTCAATCTGGACAGATTCAAGACCAGCAGGATGAAAATGATCAGATACAGGAGGCATGTTATGATCATGGTTCTGGTTGTTATTAGGAGAGTTAGAAATCATGCTGTTTTCTGGACATAAATCATGGTCATGAGCAGATTCAGGTGCAGACAGTGGGGTATGCGGAGAATTATGAGACAAATGAGACATAATAGCATTATCAGCATGTATGACAGGTTTACTGACATAAATATCAACATTTCCAGCAGTAACAGAATTCAAATTATATAGTCGTTCCTGCATAGAATCAGGGATCTGTAAGTCAGTTAGAGGATTAGATCCCTCCTTCTGAACAGTGAGATATTCAGTGTGTAAAATCAGATTAGGATCAGGAGTGTGTGATGAGGTAGGATCAACCGAACTTTCAGAAGTAACAAAAACAGACTGAGATTTAGTTATAGGAGCAGCAATACTAGAAAGGTCATATTTGACATCAGAGTTGGGAGGCACAGAGTTACCAGAACCAGCAGATTTGGTTGGAGCAACTGCAGAATCATCAGGGGCACTTTTAACATCATTAATATGCGCAGTAGAACCTGGGTCTGCAGGGAGCACATTGTCAATATGAATTGTGCTGGAAGTAACCACATTCTCCTTGAGGGTAGATACTGAGTTACCCAGATTCCTACAAAAATCCTCCTTTAAACATGAAAAATCAGAGGAATAAGCATTGTTAACAACATTAGAAATAGGGGTAGTGATGCTCTTGTTAGAGCATTCTCTGTTACAGTCATCAACTAACCCTTTTGAGCCAGTGGGCTTATCCTTAATTTGAGAGTCCTCCTCTACCAAAACAGACCAAGATTTACCTTCTAAGGCTGATGAGGGATTGGGTTTCTGGACCCACTTATCGACCTAAGGTGGGTCAGATTTGACAGCAATATTTTTCCCTTTTTTAGTATTTTTAACCTCTTGCCAATCATTTTTATTTGAGGGATCCAATTGCTTTCTAGCAACCCTACAGCTGCTAAAATTATGGCCAATCAGTTTGCATACTTCACAGAAGGAAGGTTTATTTTCATATTCAATACTGAGTTCAACCCTGTGTTCAGGGGCATTAAAAATTATGGTGGATGGTAGAGGGCTAGCTAGGTTAATCTCCACCATAACTCTGGCATATAAACCCAGATCCCCATTCAAGGTTCTATGATCGATTTTTATAGGGGATCCTAAACAAGAAGCAATGTCATTTAAGATCTTTGGGTGCCAAAAGAACCAATTCAGCCTATGAATTCTAACCCAAACATGAGCCAAATGGTTTTTGTGAGTGTAAGGATTAAAAGCAGGGTCCCAATCTGAGATTCTAAAAAAACTAGGCTTTAGGTATAAATTTCCAATCTTCCAAATATGTTCAAGCTCCGATTGCGAACTAAAAAGAATGTGATAGTATCCCTTACCTAAGGGAACCATCTTCCAGCGTGAAGAGCTCCAACAATGAGCAATCCTATTCCTTAAATCAGAGATAGACCAAGGTTTATCACCTATGATGTAGGAAATTCGACCGAGCACCGAGTACCTGAACATTTTCTCCCTCTGTTTCAAGGATTCTGGATCAGCATCAACCATAAAACCTCCATCGTCCAGTTTTCTGAATAAAGGTTGCCTGGGATCCTTCCCGCTACTGAGATCAGAGTCTTTTAGTGCATCGCGGAAGGAGACAGGAATATTTCGAAGTGGGATTTGTAAATTTCCAACTTCAATGCTCGTAGAGACAGTATCCACAGAAGCAGATACCGAATGGGGAAAAAGCTCCCATTCTGGATCAAAACCAGCCATCAGAAGTAGCAAGATTCAGCGGAAATGGTTAGGGTTTGGAGTCGCCCGTTGTATCGCAATACGAGAGCTCCCGACATTCTCTAGAAGTGAAATGATGATTGATCTATCAAATTATGACTTTGAGTTTTCCCTAATCATTGTTTATCATATATTATTATAGGTTATGAAGAAATGTTAAGGTTGTTGTTAGCATGATTCTTTTATAGAGATATAAAATATTCCCACGAGGCACAAAATAGATAATAAGATTCTTTATGTGCACTAGATGACTCACTAAGTATGTCACGACCCAACCCTACCTGGGTTCGAGCCGCAACTACCCCAAGCCCGCCTCCATAGGCCAGGGGATGGCGACCAGTGCCGAAGGCTAAACAATTCGGGGAGGCCTTTGCCTAAGTACCTGTACACACACACACAACACACTCAATGCAGAAGTACAGAGTAAAAATAAAAGTAAAGTACCAACTACTATAAATAAACCACAAGTGCATCGAACTCTAAACAGTACAAAGCAAGCGCTGAAGGTAAACTGAAAAGAAAAGGGGCAAAACACGCACCCAACCAGAAAATTTCCACAACTCGACAACAAGTAAACAAAAGTAAAACAGCTGGGAGCATCCCACACCTGGAACCCAACTACGACCACCGCACGTGGTCCAAGCTCCCGAACTCCTAAGCTCCTCAGACGTCATGACCAACCTGTCCGTCGTCTGAAAGGGCACACCAAGTGAGAGCAAAGCCCAAGAAGGGGTGAGTATAAAAATACTCAGTAGGATGCCCCGAAGGCTCAAGGGAGCAACAAAGGAGGTACTGAATAGGTGAGCAGTAGATCGAATAGGGAAAAGTAAAGGAGTACAACCGAGATTTTAGTAAAGAGTACAACTCAACCCAACAAGAGGAAGGAAGTAGACTCATACAAACAAAAGAACCTAGAAGCAGTGAGAAGATGAACTTCTCGTCGAGTCTTCGCTACCTATAGCAGGAGAGTAGACTCGTCCAACCACGACAAGCTAGACACAGAAAGCACGTAGCATACCCCGCGCGTCTTCGCCTCTCCTAGAAGGAGAGTAACCAAAACCCAAGGAGTGGGTACTCGAACAAGGTATATAAATATCCATATGCTCAATAAAGAAGCCCAAACAAGATCGTAAGGGGATCTCCATCCCGTAGCTCAGCCCAAGAAAGTGAGTAGCCAACAGTCCCATAAGTAAACACCATCGATGCACAATATCTGTATGTCTGCCCCGAACTGCAAGTCAAGGGGATCAAATCACCGCACCTTGACACTATCCGCTTTGTGCGACAGTGACTCACCCGCACGGTTTTAGGTTGTGTCACAAGGATGCATCTCAGTGAGTAAAGCACCCTCATACTTGAGAGTTCTGGGGGAGCATCAAGCCACAACTCGTCACTGTCACACAGTCGAGAGGTCTCCTCAAAGTCGACGGGTTCCCACTTCCCAGCCCCGCAAAAGGGTAATCCACTGGAGGGAGACCCGGAATCACTCTGGCCATCCCTGCTGGATGGTACCCCACTGGCCATCCCTGCTGGATGGTACACCACTGGCCATCCGTGATGGATGGTACCTCACTGGCCATCCCTGCTGGATGGTACCGCACTGGACATCCTTGCTGGATGGTACACCACTGGTAACCAGAACACATAGTGGGAAACATGTCATGATAGATCGCAGAAGGAAGATAAGATCTCGATACACAGCTAGGGAGTCTGCGCCCAGGGCTCACTGGGGGCTTTGTACCCTACTGAAAACAACCTAATGGGTAGAGGATCGGGGCATGCGTAATGTGTTGGTCACCCCTATACCCAAATAACTCTACCAAGGTACACAAAGGGACGTGAGGATCTCCCTGGGCTTCTTAGGGTGATCATGCTCCAATCCGCTGAGTCACTGTCAAAGCGGACCGAGACAACTCACTCCAGAAAGTGAAAAAACACCCACACTGTATGAACACACATAGTCGTAAATGATTCCGTAGTCCGGTGAAAGGGATGTGATACTGAAACCCTTCATAGCTGAAGAAACAGGGGAACCCAAACAACTCTACTGGCCAAACCATCGAGAACAGAACCAGGGGGAACCCACTCAACCCTGCTGGTCGAAACCATCGAGAACAGGACCAGGGGGAAACCCACTCAACCCTACTGGTCGAAACCATCAAGAACAGGACCAGGGGGAAACCCACTCAACCCTGCTGGTCGAAACCATCGATAATAGAAGGACCCTCTACGTCGTGAGAGGTCAAAGGTACATAAAGTAGAACACAACGCGCACATGGTTCCCACACGACGTGTGGACCTAGATCATCTCAAAACCAAGCACAAACATTCTCAGGTACAAAATACAACATGTACCTCCAATAATTCACGTATAATCCCGGAGTATACCACATTTATAGCCCAAAGGCTATCGTGCACACGACACCCAACGTCAGCGTGAAGGGTGAAAATGTAATTTCTCCAACCTGCTTCCTCCACGGCCCTAGCACGACCAACCACATCTATTTAAACATCTACTTCACTCACACGGGAGTGAACACGATCACACACCAATGGTTCACTTCCAAACACAACAAGAATAACTGTCACCGGAGCACCTTTCATGCTTCCTCGTTTAATGAGATCTCAAAAGAGAATATGAACATCAAAATGGATCGTACCGTTGTAATCATTGTGAAAAAACATGAAAGAATGACTATTTACTCTCCTCCAATAGACATCTGACGTAAAAGTCATTCAATACTGATTTACGCCCAAACGGCGTCCCGTGGTCCCGAGCCTCGGCCCCAAAAATAGTCGGGTGCATCGCACCATTGCGATCCCCTCAGGAAAACACGTCAAATTGACTGCCCACTTGAGTGCAATGGATATCTGGAGAAAAAGATGCATTTCTCCATACCGCACACTAGCGGTGCTTCGTGGGACCCACATCCTAGTCCCAAAGCGCTACGAACAGATCACACCATTGTGATCCTCTCAAAAAAGTACACAAGTTTGACTATCCACTTGTCCAAAACGGACACCCGGTGATAAAGTTAGAAATCACCGCCAACTCCCAAAACGGCCCTCATAAGGACTGCACCATCGTGCAGAATTAAAGCTGGAAGATTCCGTCATTGCAATGCCCTTGGAAAAACACCCAAAATCGACTGCTCGCACGCCCCGAACGGACGTCCGATGAAAAAGTTGTGAAACGCGGCGCACAGCTTAAACGACTGGTCATGGGGCCCACGGTTCAACTCTGGCTTCAATGCCTGAAACCACCCTGGAAAGTTCTGCCTCAGCGCTAGGGTCCCAACGCCACTGACGGTGCTCAAAACGGACATCGGATGTGCCCGCATCACTCAAAACACGAACCCCCAGAAAAATGCCAATCCGCTTAAAGTACGCGTCGCTCCACCAAGGCCCCCATCTCGGGAGATAAAACCCCCAAAACCATCTCATATTCTCCACCTCGATCTGAGGTTCTCACTTCCATAAACGTCATGCAAAATGGACACCTGTAGTGGAAGATACGGGTGTCCGAAATCAGAGGGGACAAACCCCTTGGGCTAGACCGGCCTGGTCCGGCCGGTCCGCCCGGTCTGGGTCGGCCCGCGGTTCGACTGTGCGGCCCAGATGCTAACCTGAAATCCACGCACCGACCGGCCCGCGTGGCCGGTCGCTTGGTCTGTGCGGAGACCCACCGATCGCGGGCATCGGTCTCCTGCATCAACCCGGCCGGCACAACCGTCCAGTCTTCCCACGTCGCGCGTCGTCGCCCGACACCCCATCTCGCCCAGCCATCGTGCTCGCCCGGTGCCTCCGCTTGACCTCGCCCGGCCGACACCGCCTCACCCGGACCACCTACAGCCAACCGCCCCGCTGAAGCCGCCGCCGACCGCCACTCCGCCGAACCGCCTGAAGGAGCCTCCACCGCCTGATGCTCGCCGGACCACCGCTGGAACCCTCAAATCTGCCCGGAAAAGCTCCAAAACGACCGAAAAACTTCAACGGACTACCCAGGCCTCACCGGGACTCGGATTTTCGATCCAAAAAGACCGTTGGGAAGCTAAAATCAGGATCTACACAAATGTGGGCTTTTCTTGACAATCAGATAGAAATTCGAGGCAAGTATAGCAATTCAAAGAGGTATGATTGAAAATAAAACTTGAAACAAAAACCCTACCTCCTTGGGCGTAGCCCGGAGCTTCGCCGCATGTGCGGCTACCGCAACCTCCGCTCAATGCCACATTGATCTAAGGAGGGAGGTGGAGGAGGCGAGGAGGTTGAGGGGGAGGGGGTTTTGTAAGGGGGATTCATAGGAGAGGAAGGGGATGGAGGGTGTTTAAATAAAACAAAAACCCTTAAAAAACAAAATAAAAACTTAACTCAAAATTAAACTTGCGTCCGAAACCCCCGACACAGTCGAACTTAGGTCATGCCTAGGGTAAAAACCGCCTCCTGGGAACAAAGGTGGCCTTGAAATTTTAATTCGATCCTCCGTTCGAAAGTTATAAAATTTAACGACCGAGGCCGCTAAATTACGGAAACGCCCCTAGTGGAATTTTCCACATAAGGCCCGCGCCCACAAAACTTATACACCTCCTAGGGTAAATGACACGCTCCGAACTCAATGGTGCCCTTAGTTTTCCAATCCGAGCTATCATTTAAGAGACACCTAAGTTTAACCATTAAACGAATAAATTAATTATTTAATTTATCCATTTCACGTTCCGATAGAGAGCGAGGGGTCCAAACGCCCCATGCTGACATGTTTTATGTCGTTAATAGGGTAAACACCCCATTTAGGAACCATTAGTACACTCATATTTCTGATATGAAGCACTGTTTAGGAGTTATCCCATTTATTTGGCATGCCCAGTGTGAACGCACTAATAATTTAATTCCGGCCACACTAGGGCTCGGAATCGCACGCCGTCTGAAGGTGCTGCTATGGAATAACATCAAGAATATTCCAAAGTCTTTTATAGCAAAAACAAGGTTCTTAAATAATTCCCTCCTTCAAGATTTTCATCCATGAAAAGAAAAACCAGGGAATAACTTAAGGTACTAAGCCCACACCTGGCTCACCCATACCTAGAAGAACTCTTGCACAGTCATGCACCACCGTACACAGACCAAAGGACTTTCTCTGTTAACGCGAGGTTTTCCCTTGATGATGATGTGCATAGGAGCACGCACACTTCTTCTTAGGTGAGCCATGTGGGAGATGTCGTGCACCCACTCCCGACCTTGGGGTTAGGGCAAGGTGGTAGGGAACCTCTCCATCCCTTTGCACGGTCTCAAATGGCCCGAAGGCTCTCGAGGGTTTCTTACCTCCCCGACCGAACCCCTACGTCGCACGCTATGACTAGAATCACCGTTTGGACCTGGGAAAAAGCCCAGTGATTCCCTCCTTCAGAATATCTATATGGTGAAACACTTAAGGATATCTGGTCATGCAAGATTTCACAGTCGATATCCCACGACCCTGACTCTCTTACACGCTCGGAGAGTGAAGGAGTTGATACCATCGACTAAAGAAAAGGTTCCACATCTTCTACTATACTGAAACAGGGTTACATCGATGAACTGCATCACCCTGGTAACACCTCAAGAAAGGAGCAGGGAGAAAAGAATTTCACACACAGAGTCTAACAATTATACAGCAAAAAGTAGAAGAGCTGTAGAGCATACCTCTTATCACATCATGCTCTGCAGGATCGTAGACATCCAAAGCTCTCGGCTGTCTGTGGTCCCAACTGTCAGCTCCCAGAGCCTGACGTGGACCACCTGGTGGTGATGGGAAGACCTCGTAAGGTCGTCCTCCACTTCTAGCTCCTCCCGCTCCTCTACAAGCACCACCTCTTTGGGCGCTACTCCGATCATGGTGCTGCCTCTGCCGCGATGGTGCACCTGCTGCCTGCCCGATATTCTCTGTATGCCTGGTCGGGCATTCTTGTGCCAAGTGACCTTGCCCATCGCAAGCATAACACCGACTCTCTCCAGGATGCACTGGTTCCCTTCGGCACCACTGTGGTGTACAACCACACCCCTGAGTCTAGTTATCGAAAATCCACCTGTGTCGAGGTTCTGTCACCAGATGCTTGCTAGCTGCGACAGACATCTCGGCTCTGTCGAGCCTGCTGCCACCACCAACTGTAGAGCATGACAGGAATCTCTCTGTCACCAGCACCTGCTCTAGCACCCCAGCATATGTGGAAATGACCAAGGGTACTATGATAGCACAAATCTCTCTGCGGAGACCCTGCTCGAACTTCCGCGCTCAGAAGTTGCTGTTGTGGACCAAGTCTGGGTAAAAACATGCACGATCTGTGAAACTAGTCACATACTCGGTCACCGTCATCCCTCTCTGCTGAAACTGCAGGAGCTACTGGTTCTGAACAGAGTGTAAGCAGGAGGGGTAAAACTCTTCATGAAACAACAGCTGAAAGTCACCCCATGAAAGTGACGAATCATCAAGAAACTGAGACACCAGACTCTACCAACGCCCAGCTGCTCCATGGAAAAGGCTAGTGGCCAAAGCCACCATAAGATCTTTTGGAATTTGTATAAGACTGAAGAGGGGAAATACTGTCTCTAGGCAAACATCTGCTGCCTCAGGGTCTGGCTCACCACTGAACCTCAGCGAACTCTGTCGCTGGAACTCACGGAGCACGCTCAACCTGCGCTCAAGATCAGTCTGCTCTGCTGAAGCTATTTGTTGCTCACCAGGTTGGGGTGCTGCTACCAGCCCACCTGATAAAGGGACTCGCATGATGGGTCCAGGACTGAGGCCTCATTTCTCACAGGGTCGTCGTCACGAATCAAAGCTGGTATCCTGGTTGACTGTCTTTGTGGAAACATCCTGAATGTTATCAAGGAGTGCCGCGGTTAGATGAGCATATATGTATATAACAGTAAAAACAATGGGGAGCTGACTCAAGAAGGACAATCAAGACTCAATCCTATGTGATGTACAAACCAATTTTCCCTACAACGGGTGTCTCAGCATGCTGAGTTGACAAGCGGGTTATCAGGGTCCTGGTGAATGGATACGTCGGCCGCCGCACCATCACTAGACTCCCTGGCCTGAGAAATACTCTCGAGACATGTTGACACCGTTTCCCTAAATCCCAACCAATTCCTTTTTAGGGACGTCCAAAAAACGTCCCAAGGAATAAACTACCTCTAATACAACTTTGTCACGACCCAAACCTACCCGGGCTCGAGCCACAACTACCCCAAGCCCACCTCCATAGGCCAGGGGCTGGAGACCAGCACCGAAGGCTAAACAACTCGGGGAGGCCTTTGCCTAAGTAACTGTACACACGCATGCAACCCACTCAATGCAGAAGTGTAGAGTAAAAAGAAAAGAAAAGTACCAACTGCTCTAAATAAACCACAAGTGCATCGACCTCTAAATAGTACAAAGCAAGTGTTGAAGGTAAACTGAAAAGAAAAGGGAAAAAACACGTGCCCAACCAGAAAAGTGCCACAACCCGGCAACAGGTAAACAAAATTAAAACAATTGGGAGCATACCGCACATGTAACCCAACTATGACCACCACACGTGGTCCAAGCTCCCGAACTCCTAAGTTCCTCTGATGTCACAACCAACCTGTCCATTTTCTGCAAGGGTAAACCAAGTGCGGGAAAATCCCAAGCAGGGGTGAGTATAAAAATACTCATTAGGATGCCCCGAAGGCTCGAGGGACCAACAAAGGAGGTAATGAAGAGGTGAGCAGTAGATCAAACAGGGAAAAGTAAAGGAGTACAACCGAGAGTGTAGTAAATAATACAGCTCAACCCAACAAGAGGAAGGAAGTAGACTCATCCAAACACAAGGATCTAGAAGCGGTGAGAAGATGAACTTCTCGTTGAGTCTTCACTACCTATAGCAGGAGAGTAGACTCGTCCAACCACGAGAATCTAGACATGGAAATCACATGGCATACCCCACACATCTTCACCTCTCCTGGAAGGAGAGTAACCAAAACCCAAGGATAAGGTACTGGAAAAAGGTATATACATATCCATATGATCAATCAAGAATCCCGAACAAGATCGTAAGCGGATCTCTGTCCCGTAGCTCATCCCAAGAAAGTGAGTAGCCAACAGTCCCATAAGTAAACACCAACGATGCCCAGTATCTGTATGTCTGCCCCAAAATGCAAGTCAAGGGGCTCAAATCACCGCACCTTGACACTATCCTCTTTGGGCGGCACTGACTCGCACGTACGATTTTAGGTCGCGTCACAAGGAAGCATCTCAGTGGGGAAAGCACCCCTCGTACTTGAGAGTTCTTGGGGAGCATCAAGCCACACCTTGTCACTGTCACACATTCGAGAGGTCTTCTCAAAGTCGACGGGTTCCCACTGCCCAACCCTGTAAAAGGGTAATCTGCTGGAGGGAGACATGTAACCACTCTGGCCATCCCTGCTGGATGGTATCCCACTAGCCATCCCCGATGGATGGTACACCACTGGCCATCCCTTATGGATGGTACCTCACTGTCCATCCCTACTGGATGGTACCGCACTAGCCATCCCTACTGTATGGTACACCACTAGTAATCGGAACACGTAGTGGGAAACACGTCATGATAAATCACGGAAGGAAGATATGATCTCAATACATATCTAGGGAGTATGTGCCTGGGTCTCATTGGGAGCTTCGTACCCTACTAGAAACAACCTCTTGGGTAGAGGATCAGGGCACACGTAATGTTTTGGTCACCCCTATACCCAAAGAACTCTACCAGGGTACATGAAGGGATGTGAGGATTTCCCCAGGCCTCTCAGGGCGATCATGCTCCAATCCGCTGAGTCACTGTCGAAGCGGACCAAGAAAACTCACTCAAGAAAGTGGGAAAACACCCACACTGTATGAACGCACGTAGTCGTAAATGATTCCGTAGTCCAGTTAAAGGGACGTGATTCTGAAACCCCTCATAGCTTAAGAAACAGGGGACCCAAACAACTCTACCAGCCAAACCATCAAGAATAGAACCAGGGGGAACCCAATCAACCCTGCGGGTCAAAACCATCAAGAACAGGACCAGGGGGAAACCCACTCAACCCTGATGGTCCAAACCATGGAGAACAGGACCAGGGGGAAACCCACTCAACCCTGCTGGTTGAAACCATCGAGAATAGAAGGACCCTCTACGTCACGAGAGGTCAAAGGTACGTAAAGTAGAACACATCGCACACATGGGGCCCACACGACGTGTGGCCCCAGCTCATCTCCAAACCAAGAACAAACATTATAAGGTACAAACTACAACATGTACCTCCAATAATTCTCATATAATCCTAGAGTATACCACATTTCTAGCCCAAAGGCTATCGTGCACACGACACCCAACGTCAGCACGAAGGGTGAAAACGTAATTTCGCCAACCTGATTCCTCTACGGCCCTAGAATGAACAACCACATCTCTTTAAACATATACTTCACTCAAACGGGAGTGAACACGATCACACACCAAGGGTTCGCTTCCAAACACAGCAAGAAGAACTGCCACCGGATAACCTTTCATGCTTCCTCATTTAATGAGATCTCGAAAGAGACTCCGCACATCCAAACGGATCATACCATTGTAATACTTGTGGAAAAAAATATGAGAATGACTATTTTATCATCTTCAATAGACATCTGACGTAAAATTCTTTCAACACTACTTTACACCCAAACGGCATCCCGTGGTCCCGAGCCTCGGTCCCAAAAACAGTCGGGCGCATCGCACCATTGCTATCCCCTCGGGAGAACACCTCAAATTGACTGATCAATTGAGTGCAATGAATATCTGGAGAAAAATATGCATTTCACCGTACCGCACACAAGTGGTGCTTCGTGGGACCCACATCCCATTCCCGAAGCGCTACGAACGAATCGCACCGTTGCGATCCTCTCGAAAAAGTACACAAGATTGACTATCCACTTGTCCGAAACGGACACCCGGTGATAAAGTTAGAAATCACCGCCAACTCCCAAAACAACCCTCTTGGGGCCCACACCATCGTGTAGAATTAAAGCAGGCGGATTTATCCATTGCAATTCCCTCGGAAAAACACCCAAAATCGACTGCTCGTACGCCCCGAACGGACGTCCGATGAAAAAGTTGTGAAACGCGGCGCACAGCTTAAACGACAGGTCGTGGGTCCCACATCTCAACTATGGATTCAATGCTTGAAACCACCCTGGAAAGCTCCGCCTCGGTTCCAGGTTACCAACGCCACTGACGGCGCTCAAAACGGACATCGGATGTGTCCGCGCCGCTCAAAACACGATCCCCCGGAAAAATGCCAATCCGCTTAAAGTACGCGTCACTCCATAGAGGCCCCCCATATTGGGCGATAAAACCCCCAAAACCATCTCATAGTATCCACCTTGAGCCGAGGTTCGTACTACCATAGACGGCATGCAAAACGGACACCCGTAGTGGAAGATATGGGTGTCCGAAATCAGAGGGGACAAACCCCTTGGGCTGGACCGGCCTGGTCCGGCCGGTCTGGGCCGGCCCGCTGTTCAACCGTGCGGCCCGGTTGCTGACCCGTGGTCCATGAACAGAAAGGCCCACGTGGCCGGTTGCTTGGTCTGCACAGAGACCCACCGAGTGCAGGTCTCGGTCTCCCGCGTCAACCCAGCCGGCACAGCCGACCGGTTTTCCCACGTCGTGCGCTGTCGCCCGACACCCCGTCTCGCCCAGCCGTCGCACTCGCCCGGCGCCTCCGCTCGACCTCGACCGGCCGACACCGCCTCACCTGGACTGCCCGTAGCTGACCGCCGCTCCGACGAACCTCATGAAGGAGACGCCGCCGCCTGACGCTCGCCGGACCACCGCCGGAACCCCCAAATCCGACCGGAAAAGCTCCAAAACCACCGAAAAACTTCAACGGACTACCCCGGCCTCGTCAGGACTCAGATTTTCGATCCAAAAAGACCGTTGGGAAGCTAAAATCGGGATCTACACAAATATGGGCTGTTATCAACAATATAACAGAAATTTGACGCAAGTATAGCAATTCAAATAGGGATGATTGAAAATAAAACTTGAAAAAAAACCCTACCTCCTTGGGTGTAGCCCGGAGCTTCGCCGCACGTGCCACTACCCCACCCACCACTCGATGCCACCTTGATCGGAGGAGGGAGGTGGAGGAGGATAGGAGGTTGAGGGTGAGGGGGTTTCTCTAGGGGGATTCAGAGGGGAGTAAGGGGATGAAGGGTGTTTAAATAAAACAAAAACCCTTAAAAAAACAAAATTAAAACTTAACTCAAAATTAAACTCACATCCGAAACCCCCGACGCAGTCAAACTTAGGTCACACCTAAGGTAAAAACCACCTCCCGGGCACAACGGTGGACTTGAAATTTTAATCCGAGCCTCTGTTCGAAAGTTATAAAATTTAACGACTGAGGCCGCTAAATTACAGAAACACCCCTAGTGGCATTTTCCACAGAAGGCCCACACCTGCGAAACTTATACCCCTCCTAGGGTAAACGACATGCTCCAGAATCAACGCTGCCCTCAGTTTTCCAATCCGAGCTACCGTTTAAGAGACACCTGAGTTTAACCATTAAATGAATAAATTAATTATTTAATTTATCCATTTCACGTTCCGATAGCGAGCGAGGGGTCCAAACGCCCTGTGCCGACATGTTTTATGTCGTTCCTAGGGTAAACACCCCATTTCAGACCCATACGTACACTCAAATTTCTAATCTGAAGTACCGTTTAGGATTTATCCAATTTATTTGTTGTGCCCAGTGTGAACGCACTGAAAATTTAATTCCGGCCACACCAGGGCTCGGAATCACACTCCGTCTGAAGGAGCTACTCTGGAATAACATCAAGAATATTACAAAGTCTTTTGTAGAAAAAACTAGGTTCTTACAAGTTATACCACACAGAGTGTCATAAAAATGTATTTAATATACTTGGTGTTGAATCTCATACTATATTTTTTTTAATGATCACAAACACTCTAATGTTTTCTAACTTGTTTCATGATGTTTATAGTGTATTTCTTGTGTTTTTGTTTTATGTTAGGAATAAAATCATCCTAAAGATGGATTCAAAGTAGGATAAAATGACATTTTCTATGTCCCATGAAGTACTAAAGCATCAACCAGATGGTAAGATTACACTGAATAGTCTATGAAACATAAAAAAGCTTCCTTTTCCACCAGCACTCCACCAACTATTTGGAGGAGGCTCATTGGGTAGCCAGTAGAGGATTTGGGGTTGCAGCTGCTACTTCCCTACACACCGAATAACTAATGGAATTGAGCATCTAGTTGGTTCCATCATTCCTAAACCTTTTAGGATTCATTTATTATGGTCTTAAATGGTCCCTCTAATCTCTTAATGGATTGGATTAACCCCTTGGACCCCAGATCCTTATGGAGTCTATAAATAAAGGCTTTTAGAGGCATGAAAGATCATCTGAATAAAGTAAAATACCAATAAAATGCTCTCGAATATCCAAAGATTAAGGATTAATCCTCCATATTCAAATAACATCAAAGTTCCAATCATTATCATCCTTTCCTAAATAATAACAAGATAACTTCATTTTTAATAATTGAGATCATCAAAGTGAATATTTTTAAAGGTGTGATATCCATTGACTTTATTCAATAACCATAAAGTTTATTTATTCTATTCTTTATTTTATCCCTATTTATCTTTATTATTGAGCCTTTATACTATATTGTACAACCCATTGGCTCTATTTATCAATTGTAACTTCTCTATTTCTCTCACCTTATTTTATATTCTAATATTTTAGTGAGAGTAGAGATGATACTGTGACTAGTTTTCCAAAAGGAAAACCATACCTTTTCTTCCTCCTTATTCTCATAAATGGTTTATTTCTTTCACCATTAAAAATAAAGGGTTAACTTGATTTATTGCTTCTCCATTCAAAAGAAATGTATTCATTTTTTGGTTTTTGGTTCCTGTTAAAACCAAGGGACTTTATCTTTTTTTTATTGGATCTATGATAAAACGAAGGTGTTATATAACCCTCTCAAGCCTTATTGAGGAGAGAAGATGTAAGGCTACCTAATGTGCTATTTCCAAACTCCATTATCAAAGTGTGCCTTTTATATTAACTTTTTGTATTTACTTTTCTGTTACATTTGCACTTAATTTCATTATTTTCACTAAACATTAATTTTATAATATAGAATGATTACTTTATATCACCATATATTTTATAACATAGATTTATTTTATCACTTTAATTTTAAAAGTAAATTAACCCCCATCTCAACATTTTCTCATGTACTTCATCCAACAATTGGTATCAAAGGGGTGATTTGTGTTTTTATCAAAAAAAATATTGTTTTCAATTTTTTTTATTGTTTAAAATATTAATCAATTTAAAAGTATGATTTTAAAATTACATACACTTCTTTTACCCATGTTCCTTTCTTTTATGGTTCAAATTATTCATATCAGAAAACTCATATGTCTATTTTCCTTAGAAGCATTGAATATCTTGTTTGGAAAATGGTTATGCATGGTTATACCCCTAAAACTGAACTTGAAGACAAATAGATTCCTTAATATATTGTATCTTTTGAATTATATGGTAAATATATGAATGATTTTCATTTGGTTTATATCAAATCAAATTCAATCGTATATCCACTTGAAAAATGACTCATGAAATCTGGAAACTACTAGAAAACACACATGATGGCATGAATAATGTTGAAGACATTAGATTGGATATGTATCATCAAGATTTTGAAAGTTTCTATATGAATCCTAATGAATCTATTAGTATAATTCTTACAAGGTTTACTAATATTTGAAATGTTAGAAATTCCCTTGGTGATGATTTATCTACAGAAACACTTGTAAAGAAAATTCTATGGGTTTTACCTAGTTAATGGGTTCTAAAAGTAACAATGATCCAATAAGCCAAAGTCACCAAAAACATGTCAGTCTAAGATATCATAGGATCCCTAATGATATATGAGATTACCATGAAATTTAAAGTAGTAAAATAATTAATGTAAGTTAAGGAAACCAAGAATAACACAGCCTTTAAAGAAATCAAAGGTGATGTTTCTTCTAGAAGTGACATAGATGATGAAGGAGAAATTTAATGACTTATAAAAAATGTGAACAAAAATTTGAATAAGAAGAAATCATCTCAATGTATCAAAAAGAAATATTAAATTGAAGTTCCAATTTTGACATGCTAAAAATACAAAAAAAGGGCCATATAAGATAAAAATTCCCAATCTAAAAAAAGTGATTAAAGAAAAGAATAAAAGTAAGAAATCCCTTAAAGTTTCAACTTTGAGTACTAGTGACTATTCCATTAACTCATCCTCTTTAATCAACTCAATCCTGAAATTTTTCATGGAAGAAGTTGAGGTTAGTAGAAATTTAAATTTCAAATCTTCTACCACATCTTATTCTTTCTCTTCCTCAAGTCCTATAAGCTATGAAGACCTTGAATATGCTCATTATAAACTTGAAAATGGTTTTCATAAACTTTATTATTTATATAAAAAACTTGAAAATAAATATAATCAAGTGATTTAAGAAAAATACCAGCTTAAAAATGAAAATTACCTTCTTTCAAATGAAAAATATGAGTTGGGTTTGAAATTAAAAAATCAACCTAATGTTGAAGTTTTCAAATATAAAATCAAGGAACTCAAAATATATATTTCAAAATTAACCCAAGGTTAACAAAATTTTAACATGATCCTTGGTTCTCAATGTGTTAAAAGAAATAATCATGGTTTTGTTTAAAAAATAATAATGAACGAACTTCTAAAAATATTAATTTTGTGAAATGAATTTCTCAAAATATTTTTTTAATTATTATTGTAAATAAGAGAATTTAATTTACGAATGAGATTGTAAAAAATCTAGATATGAAAGACCTAATTATATCCATATTTCTTCTAATCATCCTTAAAAATATAAACAAAATTGGGTTTCCAAATCCTTATTATTTAATCTTAGTAGACCCAAAATTTTGTCACATTATCAATATTTATTAGATCACATTTATGAACCCTTAGGGGTTCTAAAAGAAACTGATGTTTCATATCTTATAGGGATTCACCACTATACCTAATTGAAATATCTTATGATGGCTATTTAATGAAGAATAAATTCCATGAAGTTGGAAATGTTGTAAAATCTAGAGAGTATCTTGTTTTTATATGATTTATTTGTTTTATATAGGAGGAGTTTATTTAATGATCTATTCTCCTTTATCTAAGCATGTTCCTAATGATTTATCTTTTGTTAATCATGTTCCATATTGAATTTTTTTGTTAAAATCATTTTTAGCATGTTTTAAATATCAATCACTTGGAACGATCTTATTAATTCTTTACAAATCTTTTATAATTCTTTGAATATCTTTATAAATTTTAAAAAAATCTTTGTTTCCAAAAGTTTCTTTTTAAAGGAGTTTTTTACATATCTTATCTCATTTTTTGCATGAGCCTAATTATTAAATAGTTTTATGGATTCTTGGTTTTAATTGTTTTTATCTCTTTATATGATGAAGCATGATAGTTTTTAAATACCATCATTTTAATTTTTCCTTTTTTAAAAAAGGGATTATATTTGGTTATGTTTGTTTTTATAAATATTATTTTTAAATCCTATTTGATATATATCTATAATCTTAATTATCCAATCCTCATGATTTCTAGGTTTCATTATGATAACCACAAAGGGGGATAAGTTCTTGATATAGAGGAAAAAGATGAAAGAATTTATTAATTCAAGTGTTATTTTATCAAAGGGGAGAACATTGTTTCAAATTATCACATAAGGGGATACAAGGTTTCATGAAAATTTGGTAACTTGTTTTTATCTTTCCCCTCTTCCTTATCTTATTTTTTAATATCAAGTGTTTGTGATCATAAAAAGGGATAGATTACTTACTCTCATAGTATAATTGTTTTTAATAATCATAAATACTCTAATGTGTTTTAACTTGTTTTATATTGTTTCTTTTATGGTGTTTTTTCTGAGTTATTATGAAAGGAAGGAAACCAGCTTCAAAGTAGGCTTAACAAACCTTTTCCAAGTCCCATGCAGTAATGAAGCATCAAAAAATTGGTAGGAGTGTACTAGTTAGCTGATGAAACACATACAATCTTCCTTTTACACTAACACTCCATAGGCTAGTTAGTGGAGGATCACTGGGTAGCTGGTGGAGGATTTAGAGTTACAACATATACTACCTTGCACACCAGCTAGCTGATGGAATCAGACAACTAGTAAGTGGAACCATTTTAGAACCTTCCTAGTCACATTTATTATTGTCTTAAATGGTCCTTCTCGACTCTTAAGGGATTGGATCAACCCCTTGGACCCTAAAATCTTATGGATACTATAAATAAAGGATTTTAGAGGCTTGAAACATCATATGAACAAAGTATGATACAAAAAAATGGTCTCCAATGTTCATGGATTATTTCTCTATATTAAAATAGCATCAAAGTTACAATCATTATCATTCTTTACCAAAGAAGAATAAGTGAACATCATCTATGAGAATTGAGATCATCAAATGGAATATTTCAAAGGAATGATCCTTATTGACTTTCTTCAAGTTCCATTGAGTTTATTTATTCTACTCCTTCTTTGATCCCTATTTATGTTTCTTCTTGAGCCTTTGTACTTTATTATATAACCCCTTATACCTCTTTCACAATTATAAATTATCCCCCCCCTCTCACCTTCTTTCATCTTCTAATATTTTAGTGAGAGCAGAGATGACATTGTAACAAGTTTTCCAAAAGGAAAACTATCCCTTTTCTTCCACCTTCCTATCATCATTGGTTTATTTATTTCATCATTCCAAAGAAAGGGTTCTATTGATTTTTTTTATTATCTATTAAAAATAAATTAATTCTTTGTTTGGTTCTTGGTTCTCATTAAAACCAAGGGACTTCTTATTTTTGTTTCTTGGATATTTGATAAAACCAAGGGGTCAATCCCTCTTGAGGGGAGGAGATGTAGGGGCACCTCATGTCCTATTACCAAAATTCATTATCAAAGTTTACCTTGCCTATTCACTTTCTGAATTTAATTTTCCACTATTATTGTTATTAATTTCTTTATTCCTGCTATGATTTACTTTAATAATATCACATGCTTTATTTATATCTACATATCTTTTATAGCATTAATTTATTTTATTGATTTAGTTTTTAAATGAAATTAACCTCCCTCTTACCATTTTTCATCTACTTTGGCCAATACTAAGGGTGCATGGATCATATTTGAGTCCCCACTACATGTGGATGGTGAGATACCTAGCATGAGAACCTTGATACTTTGATACCCTAATTACACAATTTTGAAAATTACTTAGCTAATATAGGGGTGGTTGGGTATGTTTCTAATCATGTCATCAGTTGGAGATCAACCAAGATAATATTTATCCTCTTGTATGAAATCTAGGACCCCAATTGGGATAGTTTGTAGAGTGCGAGAACACAACTAAATAGTACATATGATGTGCTTACCTATTCAGATAAAGGGTATGTGATGTACTTATCCATAAAGGTGAACCAAATCTGATGCATTCACAAACCAATTCCATATACACTCTAAGAATTGAGAATTTATGAGCTAGCTATATGGGATTGACATGATCCATGTACCATAGTGGATTTATGCCTTAGACAAATAGAAAATATGAGAATGCATGTTTACATATGATGAATATTTCTGGACATAAGTATAGAGATACATGTGTTTAATAGAGATCACATTAAATCCATTTATAGATTGAGTGTAATTGATGATTTGTTAGAGGCCACTCTTTTCTTACATTTATAGATTTGGAGATTCATATTTGTTTTCAATTCTATAAAGGCTCATGGGGTCACACTTTGTGATTGACAAAATAAGTATTGAGTTTGACTCAGAGAGTTACTCTAAAGATGTTTTATAGTTAATCTAAAAATCTTTTGGATGGGTATTCAAAAGGTATTACATGTGACGTGATACAAGGTGGATTTAATGATAACTTTCAAAAAAATATTTTGGAAGATATCAAAAAGAAGTTTTGAATATGATTTCAAGAGTTATTGTATATGATACAATAAAAAGGAAAAATGGAACAAAGTCATTAAAGTTTTAGTGTAAGTGGGAGATTAAATGAGATATTCCTTAAAGCCTTAAATGTATATGATATATATAAGCTATGTTATATTTCATGAAAACTATGATTTTCATATATGGATTGTATCATTTAATATATATTATGACTTTACCATCAACGATACACATTGGATATAATTAAAATATATGTTTCATAAGATAAAAAATGTGAGAGGTTTTTTATTCAAATGATTAATATTTTAATTGACTGAAGCATTAAATCATGCATTGAAACATATGAGTTAATTCATGCACTATCGATGATCATCCTTGAGGTATTGATAAAGCCTACTTCCATGCGATGGTGTGGATGTGTGTGATTGGTGGATTCTAGGCCAAACCTATCTATAACCTAAAGATATCGCCTTCTTCTTCCTTTGCACAGTGAGGTGCTATCACACTATAGGTGTAGAAGAATCCATCTCACATGATAAAAAATTTATATCAATCCATAGATACCTCCATAGGTGATATGTTTTTTTCTTCCACTCTTATAATCTTTATCAAACACATTGAACATAGATATAGGTTATAGTAGAAGTTTCTTCAGGGAACAATACACTATATTTATAGTGTTATTCATTTCAGTTTATATGTAAACTTTTCATATTTCTTGCTTGGAGATCCCAAAGCAAGGTATTTGATCACTTTCACATGTTTTAATAATTGTTATTAGATCCCAACAAATCCCTTACAAGTGCACCACAAGGCACTCCATGAGGAGCTTCTATTGCAGGCACAAAGTTTGGCTCATCATTGGGGGATCCACAAGGAGTCCAAAAAGCATTGTCAAGTTGGCACATGGGGCACCACAATATTATCATGGGTGTGGTGGAACTCTATTGGCAGTTTCATAGGGAGATCCTCAACACAGACTGTACAATACTTTCAATGCCTCATGGCGTAGTTCTAAGCATGGCGTTTTATGGAGAGACACTATGCTGTGGAGCCTAAGTTCAAGTAAACGAACCACACCACAGTAAAGTTAGTAATGGTGCATGTGGTAAAAATAATAGTAGGGAACTTCAAAACATTATACCATAGGGCCTTCGATACTTCAACTTCATGGGATTTCAAGGACCATTTATATATAATAAAATAGGTCAATTGAGTGTATTCCAATTCTTATGGGGATAGATGGGGCTTAACCACTGAGGTGTATGAGTGTGTGCATGTTGTGTCATTGTGACCCCCTCTATCTAATATATATATATATATATATATAATTAATTAATTAAAAAACAAAATAAATCAATATAAAAATATAAAAATTCAAAAAATAGTAATGTAATTAAAAATCATAAATAATCTAATTAAAAAACAATAATAATTGATAAGACTGTTAAAAAATAATTAATACAAACCACTTAACCAATAATATACTTAAATTACACTATTATTAATAATTATTATAAGTATTTATGTTTAAGTACATCATTTTTAGTTACATTATTTCTAATAATTGTTAATGATTTTTTAAATAATTTTTTATTAATAGTTTTAATTAATGTTTATTTTTAATTGAGTTAATTTTTATTATATTATTATCAATAATTATTGTTAGTAATTATTCTTAATAAGAATAATAAATAAAAATTTAAAATAATAGTTAATAAAATGTACATCAACCAGTCTTCCCCCACACTCCAATGTGGGACAGAGGGGTTCCCTTCCATGTTGTGTAGGACCGACACGATACAATTTTTGGTGGGGGGGGACACAACATTCTTGACTGGAATCATAGGTGTAATTACTTTGGCTGGTGGGGGGGGGGACATCAGACTGGTGCTTCACATTTTCTTTCTTCTCTTGGGTCTTTAGGGCATCTCCTTTTTGAGGTGTGTTTTTTGGGCCAATGGGTCACTAGATCCTTTGAGCCATGTTTCTTACGAGCATATGTGCCTATGGGCCTAGAGGCCATGTATTGAGTTCCCCCTCAACCTAGTTTAAAATGGTATTTTCTTTCTAATTTAATAAAAGAGGGGTAAACCCTTAACCTATTAAAAAATAGTCAATAAAATGTATTAATAATTACTTATAATTAATAATAATTATTAATTAAAATGATATTTAATATTTAATAATTCTTAGTTATTTGTAATAATTAATAATAATAATTATTTTTTAATAATAATGTATTTTTTATCAGAAAGGTTTAGGATTCAAGCGTACTCGGTGCTAAAAATTTATTAAGGAAAATAAAAATATAGAAACAATAATGAAAATATGTTCCACTAAAAGCGCCACCAAACACAAAGGTGGAAAACTAAAGCCACCCACAAGATAACCAGAGTAAAATATCCATCCATAATAAAAAAAATAAGCCTGAATACCCACAAAGTGCCAAAACCATCCATCAAAATAACTCATGGGATGCCCCTCAAAAAACATAGCAAAGCCCCAAAGTAGCCCAAACAGACTGAATCACAACTACCGACAGTAATCCCATGACCCACACCGTTCCATCATTATCACAAGGTCATCATATGTCTCGAGGTCACCTACTTCCTTCATCGAAATGAATCCTGAGGTCTCCTCTATCGAAATGCATCCCGAGGTCTTCTCATGTCACCAACCACATGAGGTGCGAGACTTACACTGGCCGCGCGTCACCAGCCACCGTCGATGATCCAAAATCCTTTACATACTGCATCAGGAAACCCAAGAACAACACCAATATATTCATCATCCTCTCCATCTTGCGATTCCTCTTACATCCAAACCACAAATCTTTCTCCACCTCATGTTCCACCAGCACAAACCCCACTCACCACTACCAAATTAAGATTTCTGATCTCAAAAATTGAACAAATGTCAAGTATTTTAGAAACCGGAATACCAATAGAGTGTCACACACTACCACATGATGAGTGAATTTCATAACCTTGATCATCAATTACACCATAAAAAATGGTCCTAGGATGTGCCCTACCGCATACTGCAAACATCTAGTAATGGACAACAATATCATCTTTTCCGTCGGGGAAGATTAGTGCTAAATTAAGGCCAGGTTGAAGAGAGAGAGGCTATCCTATCTTGAGAGAGAATTTCTCAATCAATAATTATTTTTTTTAAGAATAGTAATTATTAATAAAAATAATTAATAATAATAATTAATAATGAAATTAATTATATTATTAATTAAATCATTCTTTTAATTATTTTTTAATTATTTAATTAACTATTATTGTTGTTAATTAGACTATTGATCATTTTAAATTAAATTATTAATTATTATTTTTTATTTTGTTTTGAAAATAATATAACAATTAAAAATAATTAGTAATAATAATGTAATTATTAATAATTAATAACACAATTAATAATTATAATCAATAACTAGTAATAATATTATAATTAATAATTTAATTAAAAAAACATTGAAAACAATGATATAATTAATAATGTAATTAATAATACTTAATATTATGTACTAATTACATTATTAATTATTATTAGTTTTCATTAATTATAAATAATTAATAATATTAAGAAAAATTTTGGGTAGTGGGATGAAGTGACCCATTCCCATAAAATAAATGACAAGCATGGATGATAATATAGAAGGAATCTAGGCAAGGTGGGTATAAAAACCTCCCACAACATTTGAAATATGCAAAGACAAAAAGTAATCATCCAGATGATAAAAAAATGAGAATCAACTATTTACTTGGAGAGAGCATCAACAACCATATTGAAATCCATGTAAATGTGAGAGATAAGAACTTCCATCCCTATCATCTTATCCAATAAATTATTCCAATCCAAGTACAACCGCAATGACACGCTTCAAGATCTTTTCTTTAATAAGTTGAAAAACAACATGGAGTCACTCTCAATATATAATTCATGCCAGTTGAATTTCCATGCATATTGAATAATATTGATAATAGAACAAATCTCAGCCTCAAATGTATTGTGAGAACTAATAAAGCATGAAAAAGTACCCTTGATGAAATTGTAGGAATTGAGATTCTATGGGATAAATAGTAGGGTACGCCCAACTCTATTTTTTGTCAAAATTGATGATTATTATGAGATGTACATAATGTATAATGTCATGACCAAAAAAATCAATCCAAGGATTAATTAATGGTAGAACCATGGAAACAAAATGAAGGATCATCACATAATGACTTATAATTAATTTAAGTTGTTAAAGAATTACCTTACGATGAATTCTTTCTTCATTGATGAATCTAAAAATGTCTCTATTACGTTCCATCATTGGGTCATAGGAATAAAGTGTAGATTCCCTTGAGTGGTGATCTAAATGTGCACCACAAACCTTCAAGAAAATCCACAAGGATCTTTTAGTGCTAGCACATGAGATCCAAATGATTACATCGTTCTTCTTTGATTTCCATAAGAATCACTTTAAAAGATCCCCCCTTTCTATCTAGAATAGAGAGGGGTGGTGAAAGAGGATCACTCTCCATTTTTGAGAGAATTCTTAGTAAGGATCTCTCCAGGGCTTGAGAGGATTCTCCAGATGTTATTGTGAAAAACCAAACAAATGGCTAGCATCAAGTTTGGAAATAATATAATTGGATTTAAATAGTGCTAGAGTAAGAAAATAATAATTATAACTAGGCCCTTATTATATTATTAATCCCTAGCTAACCCCGTGTCCAAATAATAATAATATTATTATGATTTTACTTGACATGCACAAAACTCATAGATTAATTAAATATTATTTCTTGAATAAATTGTTTAAAATTTATTCAAATAATATTTAATATATATTATTTCTCCCTAGAATTATTAAACTCATTCCTCCTTTCCTCTGTAAAATTTATTGATCCCTTAATAATTAATATTTCTTTAATAAATAAATATTACCACATTATTCATCAATCAATAAATAGATATTATATTTACTAAATAAAAATAAATATTTATCAAATATTTTGCTCATAAATACTCTCTCAAATAACTAGTGATTGGATATATGTGATCAAGAAAATATGAATAATTATTAAAACACAAAAGATAATGATATTTATTCAACATATTAAATAATAATATTTAACTGAGGTTCTAGATACACTTAGTGTGTGACCCTTTAGGCCTCGTTCTCAGTGGCATTAGGCGAAGCCACCCAAAGTCCAAGGTTAGCATCCAATAATAAACTAAGAAACATATAGACAAATAAGTCAATGTCACAAAAATATACAACCTCATATGAATGATTATTGTTTAATATAATAATTTTATCATGATACCTATAACCAAGTAGGTTTCATGCTGGTATCATCAACCTATGTGCTTGATGTTTCTTTCTTTGACTTTCCGAAAATGAATCTGCCCACAAAACACCATGAACATAGATTTATTTAGGATTTTAAATTTCCATAAAAGGGCCTGATATATCATATAATGTTAAAGAACATAAGGGAAAAAACCTATCACATTATTCCTTAATGTAATATCACTCATAATGCACCCATCAAATCCTACTTCCCCGTGAAAATATGTCGTCATTGTTTTCATAAATACATAAAAGTATGTAACTCATAACATATATTAATAATAATATTAAATTATAAGGATCAATACACACATATACAGATAAGAACATCCAATGACACATATAATTGTGGATTTCCTATTAGCAGGTCTTGTTATTATGATCTCTTGCACAAGAAATTACCATGGGAATACACCATGAGAAAGTGCCTCAAAGTCCCATGAGTCTTCACCCCTGATAATACATATAATTTATGTCCCATAAAATTATATCATCCTATTATAGAACATATATTTTAAGAATATTATTGTGGAAGTTATAAGTTCTCATCATAGTGGGGAAATTCTATGTCCTTTCAGTATGATAGTTACTCTTAAGACATTATCACATACTATGTCACACAAAAGAGAAATCATGATGTGATAAAAAGTTTATTAATATTAAAAATAATTAATATAGGTAATCTTAAAGTATATACAAGTTGGTTCTAGTGAAACAAATCCAAAAAAACCCCACTTTCACTAGAGTCAATTACTAACAACCTTAATCCCACTAGCTCTCACTTGATACTCATGCTTCTGCTGAGATAAGGTGTTATTCAAGGGGTCTACCATGTTCTCTTCTGTGTAAAATCTACTCACTATAACTTTACCCCTTTGAGAAAAATTCTTTAAGAGGTGATACTTTTGGAGTATGTGATTTTTCAATCAGTGTGACCTTGTATAATTTGTGAGATCCACTATTGTAGTATTATCACATTATAATGTGATAAATTCATTACTTATTAACATAAAATAAAGATCTTGGAAAAAAATTTCATATAAAAAAAACTTCTTTGTCTGTTTTAGAAGTTTATATATACTCTGACTTTGTTGTAGAATCTATGAAAACCAACTACTTTAAACTCTTCTATCCCACAAATCCTCCATTAAGACTAGATACATATCTTGACCATGACTTCAGATTATTATTATCCTTATAAAAGATACCATCTATGTAACCCCTAATGACTAGCTCCTCATATCCTCCATACACCAGAAACATATCCCTAATTCTCCTCAGACACTTAAGGATATCCTTAATAGTAGACTAATGTCATTCACTAGGATCATTTTAAAATATGTCTATTACATTCAAGTATTAGGAAACATAAATCATAGCACATAAAATGATATACATGATTAATCCTATCATATATTCACATGGGATCTTACTCACTTTCTCTTTTACTATCCTATTATATATTTAGAAAAATTAACTTAGAGATATGCATACCATGTGAAATAGTAACCAATACCCTATTAGATTGTTTCATACTAAGTCTATTTAGTATTTGGTCAATGTATGTACCTTGATTTAATCTAAGAAACCTCTTGGATATATCATTAATTAATTTTATCCTAATAATGTTGGCTACTTCACTTAAGTCCATGGAGAATAACTCTCCTCTTGTATTTGTGAAAAAATTAACTCAGAGAGATGTATACGATGTGAAATAGGAACCAATCCCCTCTTATATTGTTTCATACTAAATATATTTATTATTTTGTCAATGTATATACCTTGATTTAGTCCAAGTAACCTCTTGGATATGTCATGAATTATTTTTATATTAAGAATGTAGGATACTTCACCTAAGTCCTTCATAGAGAATCACTTATTTAACCAGTCCTTAACTAATTGTAAGACTGGTATATCATTTACAATAAGTAATTTTTCATCAACATATATTACTAGGATAAAAACCAAACTCCCACTAAACTACTTTTAAATACATGGATCAAAATCATTCTTAATGAAACTAAATTCTTTTATGGATTCATCAAACTGAATGTTCTATGACCTCGATGATTGAAAAAATCCATAAATAGATTTCTATAACTTTTAAAACTTTTATCCATCACCTAGAGTCATAAACCCTTTTTCTTGTGTCATACAGACATTTTATTGAAGGTTACCATTAAGAAAATCCATTTTGATATCAATCTATAAAATTTTATAGTCCTGGTAAGCAGCTATAAAAAGTATAATTTTGATGGATTTAAACATGAAAACTGGAGAAAAGGTTTATTCATAGTCAATTCCTTAATGCTATTGAAAACTATCACCCAATAGTCTTATTTTTTAGTTATTTAATTTACCTTTTATGTTTAGTTTTCTCTTTAATACAAATTTACACCCAACATGTTTTACATAAACTATTAGATCAATAAGGACCCTAAATTGGTTTTGATACATGGAATACATCTCATAATTCACAGATTCTTTCCATCATGTGACTTCAGAGATCTCTACTACCTCTTTGTAGGAGTATGGTTCATTATTATAAATCAATAACGAGTCACCATCTTTATTGAATTGGAAAACATATATTTTTTGGTTCTCTTACTTCTTTAGTGCTCCTACACAGTACTTGTGTCTTAAGAAAAAAATATTCCATGGGGACCTATGGAATCTATTCATGTACCAACTCTTTTGTATCTTTAGAACCAACTTCATCAAATTTAATCTTGCATCTACTATCCTTCTTGAGGATGTGTACCCTCTCAAGAAATATATTCTATCTTGTGATGGTATATTCTTATATAAGAGGTTGTATAAATAATATCCCCTTGTTTCCTTAAGATACCTTATAAGATACACTTCATGCCTTAGGGTGATAGTTTTTTGCTTGATATGGCCTTAAAAAATTCCTCGAAACCCCCTACATGAGTCTACAACAACAATAGTGTCTTTCCATACATTAATTCACATGGTATTCCATTTTCCACCTTAGCTGGTACTCAGTTTAGAATGTGTGATGTAGTATGTAATGTATATCCCTAAAATGATAATGGAAGATATTCATAAATCACCATCAACCTCAATATGTCAAGCAATGTAAAAAACCTTATTTCACCAATACTATTCCACTATGGTGTATAAGGTGGAGTGAGTTGAGATAGAATCTCAAACTCTCATAGAATGTCGATATACTCTTGGTTAATATATTCACCACCTCAATTACATAGAATTTTTTTTATCTTCTTATCAAGTTGATTATATACTCCATTCTTGATTTTTATAAATTTCTCAAAGGACTAATACTTATACCTAATCAAGTAGACATAGACACATCTACTCAATTCATCAAAATTTTTTATTAAGCAATAATATCCACCTCTATATTATATTAGAAAAGGTCTACACACATCAGTGTGTACTAATCAGAGAAGTTTGGTGGACCTTTCACCCTATCCATTGAAAAGTGGTTTGGTCATTTTTCCTTGTAAAAAAGTTTTCTATATTTTAAGTGGTATTAATTTAAAAGAATATAAATAACTATCTTGATATATCTTTGTAAAATGCTTATCATTTACATAAATAAGGTAGTGATACCACAACTGAGAGTTATATGTGTCATGAAAACTTTATTCGTTATTTATTTCCAATACTTGGTTTTCATAATTTAATACATTAATACCATTATTTAGTTATTCCATACCATAAAAAATTATATCCTTGTAAAATATGCATTATTTATTTCCAAATTTGAAAATAAATCCATCCATGTGAAGGCAATAAATATAGATGCTGTTATTAGTAACATTAGAAACAAAATAAAAATTCTTTAAAACCAAAATCATTATAGTTAGAGACAAAATATGGTAGTCTCTTATAGACAAAAAACAAGCCGCACTCCATTGGATTCTCAAAGATCCACCTCTCCTTTGGAAATATTTTGAAATTTACTTAGTTCCTATATTTAGATATAGATGTGAGCACCAAAAGCTATATCTAATAACCAATGTGTAGATATAAAATGATTACACTCAATAACGAACACACATTTAGCTTCCCCTTTCTTTTGGGTGTAGTTTTTCTTCTAGTGTACTAGCTTACCACATAAAAAACATACTGTATCTTTTTTCTCTTTATCTACCTTTGAATATTCTTCTTATTAGAAGGATAGTGCTCATGATCCTTATACTTAGAATGATTCTTGGACCACTTTTCCTTATTATTACTTTTCTTATTCACCATAAGGACCATGAGTTTTTTTATGCCCCATGTCTTGTATTCTTGGAGAATGGGAGTAAGAAGTTCTAAAAAAGATTTATTGCTATTTCTAATGTTTTAATTAATAATAAAACTAGATAAGGATTTAGGTATTGAGGATAGAATGAGATATGTGTGAATCTCATTAGGCAATTTAATGACCAAGATGTTTAAGTTCTCTATGTATCCAATTAACTTGACCACATGAGGCCCAACAGATGCCGACTCTCCAATCTTGAATGAAAGTAATGCATTGGAGATATCATATCTCTATTATCTTACCTTATCTTGATAAAGATCATGAATTTTATACATGATTCTATACATATCTGTATCCTCACGTTTCTTTATAATATCATTGTATGTAGATGATAACATAAAATATTAGACATATATGGAATCATCCAAATGTTTCATATAAAGAGTTAACTCTTCCTCACTGTCCTCTTAGCTAGGTGCTTCAGGAATGGGGGTTTTCAGCACATATAATTCCCTTTCATGGTATATAATAATGCACAAACAACTTTTCCATTCTTATAAATTATTGTTAGTGAGAAGTTTATCCTTCTCAAGTATGGATAAAAGTGATATGGTTGAATTTACATGAGTTACTATTTCTATAATTAAGAAGACCTGAATTTTAGTACTTTATCTAATAAATTTAGATAATAAATATTTATTTATCTCCCATTATTTTATAGAAACCCAATATCCCTCACCATTGAATTTAGATTATCCTATTTCAAGGATATTATAATAGAAAGGATAAATATTCCCCTTCTCATAACCTATAGTGAGTTCTATCATGATATTCAAAGGTATTTAGGTAGGCATAACTTACCTATTATATTAACTCATAACTACTTGATCTATTGAGTAGACTCCTCAATCCTGAAATATTGAAAAAATGGATTTCCTAAACACTTTTTATATTATTTTCGATAAGTAACATAGAGGTGATCAACCCTTAATGTGTACTAGTTTAAGTATACAAAAAACTCAAGATAAAAATTCCTTGATAATTAAAAGCACCCCAACAAAGGTTCATCAAGCACTTTGAACAATGGTCTGATACCTACCCATGTAGTGGATGGCTATACTGATTTAATATATATAATTGAGGGTTATTTTATCTTTATGTGTAAATTTACCATTATTATCTTTATTGAATTATTTTTAATATTAAGTGGATTTAATTATGTGATTAACTATGTCATATATAAAGTTTACATATAATCCAATTTATTTCAGTTCTATCTTGTATTCTTGTTAATTCATTAATTTATGTGATCACAATAAAACATCTATAATGAAATTAACCGTGAAACTTGGAAAAAATAAAATAATTAAAAGTGGTATGATCATGATCCTTTCTTACTAGTTAGTTTATCCAGATGATGATAAAATAACCCTCAAACTAGGGAGAAAACACCTTAAACCATGAATTAGTTTGTGTTGCAGCTTTCTATATGTCCTCCCAACTATCTCCTGGATTGGTTTTGCCTCAGATTCAAACTTGAACTACCTCCACTCACCTGGGATATCCATCCATTACACAATATTTACTCACATACAGGTGTAGGGAACCAAATGATTGATTTAAGGTGCTTACATAAAAGGAAACTGTGGGTATGAAGACCTTTACATAATGAGATAAGGGATGATTCACAAGCCATAAATTTAATTTAATAATAATAAATTAAAATTAAAACAATAACATACAAAGGTTTGGTCTATGATCATAACCATCCACATACATACAATGAATTACACATTTAATAAACTATAATTCATTCATAATCATTCGTATTTAAGATAAACCACACTAGAATTAATTAATTATCTTCATCAATTAATCTATTATTTTATCTTAATTCTCATCCAAATATTCCTGAGATTATCATCCATAATTATTTTAAACAAATTGAATAATTTATTTAAAGTTGACTAAGTACAAAATATGCACCTTAGAGACAACACATCGAGTACCCGTCTGAACTAACTAGTGTGTATGATGGTCGTATAATCTTTACTCATATGGAATGTAGAATACACATTTTATCATGTAATTTCATGATTTATACTATCAAATAAATGAAACATAGATACAGGTTATTTATATATCATGTTATGATTTTAATTTGCATAGAGTAATCAATGTATTACGACTTATACATGATATATAGTTCTGAATATTATGAAAAAATTAATTATAAATTTAATATATATAAAACCCATCACACGATGTTTATGATTCAAATAAATTACACATAGAATACATGTTGATAAGGTTTAAATAATATAATAAATTAATTTTAAATTCTATGTAAATAGGTAATATACATAGCATGTACTATCCAGCTATACATCATGTATAGTTTGTTGTTTATCCGCGACACACGCCTAGGGACTTGGAATGTTGGCCTACTGTAGACATTAATGGAGTAAATGACATGTAACTAGGCTACACATAATGTGTTACCTAAGTTACACGATTACTAGCCACACATTCTATATAATAAACACATGTCTTATCTTTGACTAATGTACCACACATCATGTACACCAATTACACACCATGTAGTCTAGCTAACCATCTTACAAGATGGACCAGTCAATATGTGGTGCGTATTAATTACACTCCGCATGAAATAAATGTATGATGCTCCAAATTAATTCATGATTCATCTTGATGAATTAAATGTGTGAACACAAAATATACCCATGGGCTATACGCTATGTATTCTTGTTCTATCCAACTAGAATCCTTGGCACCTCCAGTTGATTTCTTCAAATGTTTATCATTCATAATTAATATTTTTTTAATTATATTTACTAGAATGAAAAGGGAGAAGAGGATATCTCATGATTCAGAATACTAATGATAAATGTGTAAATCAATCAATGATATTTAAATAATTATAAATTATTATACGATTCCTTTGATACCATTTGTAGGAATTAGGATGTATCAAAAGCACCAGTAGATCTTGTACAACTTGGATTTTTTTTCATAATAAATGATTATTTAGAGATGTACATGATATATAATTCTTTGACCAATGAAATTAATTCAAGTATCAATTGATAAAATAACCTAGAAACCAAAATACAAGATCATCACATAATGATTTATAATTAATTTAAGAAGATAATGAATCCCCTTTTCAACGAATTATTTATTTGTTGATAAATCTGAAAACATCCCTATGTCGTACCATCATTGTGTCATAGAAATAAAGTGTAAATTCCATCTAGTAGTGATGCACACATGCACTATAAACCTCTAAGTGATGCCATAGGAATCTTCGAGTGTCAGTGCAAGAGATCATAATGCTTGTGCTGTTCATCTTTGATCACCATGAGAATAAATTCAAAGTAGGACTCTCTTTATTTTCTCTAGAATCATGAGGGATGATAGAGGATGATCACTCTCCATTCCTGAGAGTATTCTTCTTAAGGATCTCTCTAATGGTTGAGAGGATTCTCCAGATATTTTTGTGAACAACCAAACAAATGGATAACATTAGGGTTAGAAATAATATAATTAGGTTTAAATAATGTCAAAGTTAGAAAAAAATAATTGGACATATGCCCTTATTATTTTCTTAATTCCTAGATAACCCCATTTCTAAATAATAATAATAATAATAATATTATTATTCTTGACATGTGCAAAACTCACAAAATAATTAAATATTATTTATTGAATAAATTGTTTAAAATTTATTAAAATAATATTTAATATATATTATTGATCTCATGAACTATTAAACTTGACATTACATTCCTCCAAAATATTTATCAATCCTTAAATAATTACTATTTATTTAATAAATAAAAACCTCTTCATTATTCTCTAATAAATAAATAAATATTATATTTACTAAATAACAAATAAATATTTATTAAATATTCTGCTCACAAATATTCTCTATAATAACTAGCGATTGAATATATGTGATCAAGAAAACATGAATAATTATTAAATGCCACATGAGAATAATATTCATTCAACATGTTAAATAATAACATTTAACTGAGCTTCTAGATATACTTAGTGTGTGACCCTCTAGGTCTCTTTTTTAGTGGCAATAGGGAGAGCCGCCCAAAGTCCAATGTTAGCATCTAAAAACATTCCAAGACACACATATAGAAATATTTTAATTTCACAATGACATACAACCTCATACGAATTACTATTATGTAATATAATCCTTTTTTTTGTGATATCTCTAATCAAGCAGGTTGTATATTGGTGTTATAAAACTATCCGCTCAATGTTTCTTTCTTTGACTTTTAACACTATGGACATGGATTTATTTTGGTTTTTCCATTCCCATAAATTCTCATGAGATATAAACTTATATTAAAGAAAATAAGGGGGAAATCCTTTCTCGCATTATTCAGTAATGCAATATTACTCATGACACATGAAACATATCTTACTTTATCATGGATATACATCATCACAGTTTTCATAAATAAATCAAAGTACATGACTAATAATTTCTATTAATAATAATCTTATAGTATATGTATTAATACACATGTCCATATATAAGAACATCCAATGACACATATAAATGTGGATTTCCTATTGGAGGGTCATGTTCTCATGATCTCCTACAATGGAAATTATCAAGGGAATAAACTATAAGAAAGTGCCTAAAATTTCAACAAGTATCCACCCCTAATATCTTGTATAATTTGTGTCCCATAAAATTATCTGGCTATAGAACATATATTTTAAGAATACTATCATGACACTTCTAGGTTATCATTACAGTTGGGGACTCCTATAACTTTTTAGTGTGGCAGTTACTCTTAGGACATTATCACATACCATATATTGCAAAAAACAATCATGATGTGATAATAATTTTATTAATTTATAAAACAATGAATATAGGTAATCATAAGGTACATATAAATTGGTTCTAGGACACTAACTCCAACAAAAATCCCTATAAATCTTGAAAAATACCTCCATAACTAGAAAATTTCAGATCTCCCATAGCAGCCCCATCCACATTAACATTAATGAAAGGAGAAAGTGGTGGGATCCATTTGATGTACTTGTACTAAATAAGTTTCCCAAGGTAATAGGAAACTCCAGGAAATTAAGATATAATCAAATCATTAATAAAATTATTCATCACACCTATTTGATTTTTGGAGATCATCTGTATATCCATGTTAATATATACACTAATATCTTATAAAGGCATTCAAAAACCATAAAAAAATTAATTGAAAATATAAATAATCCAATTAATATTAATAATTATTATATTTAATTATATTATAATAATTATTTACAAGTTTCCATTATACTTTAAAGAAACACACACAACAAATATATGTACAAAAACCACTAAGTTCCATGAGAAAAACATTGTAAATAGTATATATAAACCGTGAATAGAAAAAGAAAAAACTTTTTCAACAACAACAATTTAATTTTAATCAACTAAAAAATGTCACTTTACCAACTAGATTCATGCAACTTTGAATCCATTAAAAAATTAGAATAGTGAATTATTTAAGAAATAAATATGGGTAATTACCACCAATTGGGAACAAACAACATATAATATCATTAAACCACCCCCTATGATACAAATTAGAATCCAACCTATGTACTACGCTGTAATTCATTCCCTTATAAAACCAAAATTTTATCAAATTTCAATGTGTAAAATAGTTAATTGTGACAGACCAGGAACAAAAATACGAGATAGATTAAAGATATTTAATTCCATAAAACAAATAAAACACATGAAATCAAGTATATGAAAAACATCCATCAAATAAGTAGGTTGTATTTCAATTTTTGGATTATACTGGAGCATATAATAATCACCCATGGAAGTATAATGAAAATCTCAATAAAATCAGAGAGGAATCAAGTAAGAAAACAAACATATTCCATAAAATATAAACCCATAATCAACAATATATATTATAAGAAATAAAAATATAAAAAAATGTCAACATAAGAAGTGTGTTTATAGTTGATATCAAATAAATTTGTACAAAAATTACCATCATGAAAATAAATTTTCAATTAGATAATCACAATGTTAGATTTAGTGCCCTAGAACCATTTTAACTTTGTATTTTTGATTACCGGATCATGTGTTATACATGTGTTACCACATATTGAATTTTACTTCTACAAACATCTATGTAATAATGTCCTTAGGCCATGTTTGAAACACTGAAAAAGGTTTTCAATGGAAAAGTAAAAATAAATTGAAGCATGAATTGAAAAGGAATCTAGCTTTCATTTGTATATTTGGTATGGATGGAAAATTGATTAGAAACTATAAAATTAAAAAACATAAAACATAAAACTTAAAAAATAATTGAATATTAATAGTGAATTTAGAATACCCCAATATCCATATAAAAATTTCCAGATCACCTCCTTTCACACACATTAGATTTTCAAAATCTACAGAAAACATACTCAGATTCACCCTCAGTGAATTAGATTCCCTGGCCTATAAATCATCCATAGGGGGATCATATCAGGGCATTTTAGAGTGTTTTAGGGTGTAGTTTATTAGGGTGGGATGATGTCAGTTATTGCCAAGGTTACAATGGGACAATGTTGGCTTAGAAGGGAGAGACAATGTCAATTTTTTGAAGGGTTTAACATGGTATCATTGTGTGTTGTAAAGGATATTAGAGGTCATGTTGAGGGAATCTTTGTGTATTTTAGGAGTTGTGATAGTATCTAAGGAGGGATATTTTCTCATAAGAAATAATACGATTGGAGTATGCGAGTAATGGTCAACCAGAGCAATATAGAAGGGAGGTGACTAGTGGTTGGTTAGAGCATGGGTGAAGAGGAGGGGATGAGATTCATAGGGGTAATTGGGTCCAAAAAATGGATTCCATGGAATAGATGACCTTTCGGCCCAATTTGGATGGAAGGGGAATTCCCATGATTAAGGGAAACAAGGGTTCCATTCATTTCTATTTCTAGTATACCAAACACCCATTTTCAGCAATTATATTTCTATTTCCCTTTCCCTCTTCTTATTTAAAGCATACCAAATAAGGCCTTAGAGTACTCATCATATTAATAAGTTATAATATTTCTTCTCTATAATGAGTACTTAGAGATGAGATTATGATATTCTCAAATATATATCTTATGGTCTAGATAAATTATACTTATGGGGAATAATTGATGCTTGATAATCATGTACCAGGAGTTCATAATAATCGAGGATACTTCTTATGAAGTTTACATTTGGTGATTTCAAAAAAGGCAGGTCATGAGGATAGACTCGTCAATAAAAACTCCATGTATTATATGTGTCATTGTGTGTTCTTATCTGTGAGTTAATATACTGTTCATTTGACTTAAGATCATTATTAATGCATGTCCATGACCCACACACCTTAATAAATGATGAGAACTATGTTATATTTATCCATAATGAAGTATCTTGTGTCCATTGCATCACGATTGGTATGACATTAATTGAATGGCTAGGATATGATTTGTACCTTCTGAATATATGAAGAAGATATATCCATCCATTTGATTAAAATTAGGTATTTAATATAGATCCATGGTCATGGTATTCTATAGAAAAGTTTGTTTTAGAAATTTAAAGAAAGATAAATTGATCATATATGGCGATGACACTAATGGGTTTTAAGTGTTTATCATATAAACTTTGGTAGAAAAAACAAGATCATAAAATACCCAATATATCATAAACAAATTCATAATGCGATAAAAATAAATAACATAAACAAGTGCACCTTAACTTCTACAAATTCCATATTTTAATCTTTATATAGTAATATTGATGTATATTATAGTAGCTATAGCCAAAAACTTCCTATCTCTGGGGGATCGCACTGACCTTTGGATCCACATTCACAATGAGAGGATTATCATTCTTTAAAGGAGTGATAGATCCTTCTTTAAAGAAGGTGAATAAAGAACTAGGAGCTTCAAGAGTGCTTCAGATAGGATTTTATGCCTCAAGGTTACATACAATGGGTGACATCCTATCCTTTTTATAGAATCTATTCATTTAATGAATAAAATCTAAATTCTTAGAGTGCTATCTTCTAGGAGATTGTAGTTGATGTGTTACTACCCATTAGTTTGTATTTATTTGAATGTTTCAAATGAATTACCATGCAATGAATGAATCAATCTCATTGATTCATAATCTAATGAAACCATGTGGATACATGGCATGTTACATAAACTTTAAGTTGTAAGATCATAAAACTTATGTATATTATACTATGTTGGTGATAATGTAGTCTCAAGATTTTACTTAAGGTTATGTTAGTTAGTAGCATAAACTTAAGTCTGATATATATCATATTCATATAATTGATGATTATTAGTGGATATCATACAATATGAAAACCCCTTTTAATTCACATCCAACAATCCCCCACTCAAAATAAAACCCCCTATTGACTTTATATAAAACTTCACAACTCTTTGTGAATCCCTCCAAAATTCTTATGGATACGGTTTATTAAAATCTCTTCAATTCAGAACAATTTTTTTTATCAAAACTTAATTCTTATCCAAAGTCCTAACTATGTAAACCCATGGGCCTTAATAACATTGGAAACAAATATAAAATCTTGATTTAATAAATATAAGTAAAGATAAGCCTCTAGAAAAACATTAGTGTTACTTAAGCTACTAAGGGGTATGGTATGATCTTGATCAAACAAACTCATATCTCCATATGAACATATCCACCACAAGATGTATCATATAAATTATATATAAACCTATATAATCCCTTTTTTCATGTCATAAATAGACTAATAGACATGGAACATGTCAATATAGTATAGATTATCACATTTGTTCATGATTCACCAAAATAGATAGACCAGGTCAATCAATACATCACATGTCATTCATATAGAATATGATCACATCACATGTCCATAATCGAAGAATTTGACCACATCATATGTGAATTAACTAATCATGACCATGAATTTCCTTAGTCTAATTCAATCAAGGCCTCAAATGTCTTTTCTCACCATATGAGTGGATAAATCCCATCTTGGTTGAGCTCCAATCAATGACATGATAAAAAAAATGATTAACCACTCCCTAATTATCTAGGGCTCAAGGATTTCATAATAAAGGTATAAAATTATAAATTCTTTAATGCTAGGTAACTCACCAACCTCAGGAAATGGGGATTAATAATAAGCATACACCCCTAAGTATATCAATAACTATATGACATTCCATGAGAAATACTTTGGCAGGTCTGTCCAAGTAATATGTCTTGACTTATTACATAATAAATCTATTAATCATATCTTGGATACAAAATTTTAATTGAGTATAATATTCTACTACTGACAACCTTAACATATATCATCACAACCCATAATACTTTTTGATGATAAATGATTAGGGTCAAATTAAAGTCATAGTTTGAGGGGATATTATCATTTGACTATTTAAGTGAAATAAATTGTAGCACAAATAAAATAATTATAAATAAAGATTAAATTAATTATAAAATCATTATACATCATCCAACCATTATATCCAATCTATTATATATTATATACCAATAGATTTAACATGAACCTCATGTTGTTGCTATAGTAATGAATTCAGTAATGGATCTGATACACTATCTTCTATAACCCCCCAACAGATCTTAACATCACCTCTCTTAATGATATATTATATGATATGGTATTTTTGAAGGATATTTTTGTTCTTTTAGTGAGACTGAGTTTCCTTATCCCAAGAAATAGTTTTATTTTTTTTATAATAAAGCTTGATTGCTCCCTAAATTCTAGGAAACACACCAAGTTAAGTGATTAAATTCTTGATCTAAACAACTTCCTTCACAATATCTGATGCAATAATGTGATACGTCTCTAATTTTGAGTCTTTCATAGTGGATTATTTAGAAAACTTCTAAAAAATAGTTCTAAAATTCAGTAAAAACATAAAACCTAATTGAGATATCATATCATCTTTATCAAATTTGAAACTAGTATATGTGAAAAACTTTACACAATACTTATCCTCTCCTCCAAATATCAAGAACATATCATTATTTATTCCTAAGTATTTCAAGATGTTCTTAACAACAATCTAGTAACTTTCACTAGTATTGTACTGGTATAAACTATTTATGCTAACAGAATAGGTGAAATCTGGTCAAGTACACAGCTTGACATGCATGGTAGATCCTATGGAAGATGTCTAAGGAATTCTATCCATTCTTTATAAACCCTAAAGATTCATGTTACGCAAAACTGGTAATGACCCATTTTTAGAGTTCTCCATGCTAAACCACTTTATTACTTTACTAATATATGTGTCTTAAATGAGTCCAATACACCTCTTAAATCTATCTCTATAGATCTTTATACCCAATATGTAAGCTGTTTCACCCATGTATTTTATATAGAATCATTTTCCCAACCACAACTTTACAGAGTGTAAAGTTGGGATATCATTTCTGATAAGTAGTATTTCATCTAAAAATAATATTAGAAATACCAAAACACTCACACTAACTCACTTGTATACACGTGAATCATTTTAATTTGATGAAACCAAATCCTTTTATTGCATCATCAAACTGGATATTACAACTATAGGAAGTTTGATTTATTCCATAAATGGGCCATTACAACTTGCATACCTTAGCAGATTCATTTGGTACTTCAAAACCATCAAGTTATATTATATACGCATCCTCAAATAAATTCTCATTAATGAAAGTATATTTTATATACATTTATATATCTCATAATAAAAATAATATATTATGTAAATCAATATCTGAATGGAATTTATCATCGTGACATATGAAAAAGTTTCTTCATAATCAATACCATGGATTTTCTTTTAACACTTTTCCACCAAACATGATTTATAGGTTGAAAATATACCATCCATGTCAATTTTATTATGGAAAACCCATTTCAACCTATGGATCATACCCCTTATGTTTCATCCACCAAATTCCAAACATGGTTAGTGTACATATATTCTATTTCACATCACATGACTTTTAACCATTTTCTAGAATTAAAACTCTCTATGGACTCTTGGTAGGTATTAGGTTAGTCTCCTATTAATGTTAATTCATCTTCATTTATCATAATAAATCCATATCTCTTAGGTTCTTAATGAATTATACTAGGCCTTTAAGGTTTTTGTGTAACTTGAGTTGGATATTCTTCCAAAACTCTTTGTGGAACCCACTCATTATCCATCTTAGGAACACTTTCTGTTTGTTGGTTTTTAACTTATCTAATTTCATATTTCCTCCCATTAACACCTCAACTTATATATTTATTCTCAATAAATATAGATGTTAGAGCCACAAAAACTTTGTGTTCAGTTGGATTATAGAAATAGTATCCCATAGTTTCCTTGAGATAACCAACAAATAATAATTTCTATAACTTAGGGATAAGATTATCAGAATCCAATCATCATAAAAGTAATTTACAACCCCAAATCTGCATGAAATACATTTTGGTACGTTTCCTAGTTTATATATATTATGGTCACTTCATGAATACTTTATATGGAATTCATTTAAGTGGGAATACAATAGTGTCTAAAGTATAACCCCATAATAAAATAGGAAGATAACACTGACTCATAATTGACTAAACTATATCCCATAAGGTATAATTATGTCACGACCCGTCCTCGGGGCCCATGCCATGACTACCCCAAGCCCGTCTTCCATAGGCCAGGGGCTTGGGACTAGCACCAAAGGCAAAAATCCCGATAACTGGGAAGACATTGCCTTTATAAAGGAAAAAAACACCACAGAGTACAAGGGGAAGTAAACACTAAGTACAAAAGAGAGTGCTGAAAAGTAAATGGGCCAGAATACAAACCCAACTGAAAGTACAACTACAACTGAACAAAAGTATAACAGAAAAATACAACAGCTGGAAGAATGGAAGTGGCTCCTAGGTCGTCCACCTCGGATCCTACCTGAAGGGTAGGTACAGATAGCGCAGCTCCTGGATCGTCCACCTCGGATCCTACCGGAAGGGTAGGTACAGATAGTCTCCACAACGCTCTCGCCTATCAACCTCCTCTGAATACTGACTCGTCGTGAGATCCACCTCCGGGTACCATCCAGTCCTCAAACACTCGGCCTCTGTCAGCGCTGCCCGTCGTCTGCAACCAACACAACGAGGTGCGGGCAAATCCCGTGCAGAGGTGAGTATAACGATACTCAGTAGGGACCCTGAGACCCTCAAGGTCTCACTAAAACCAACAAGGATAACCACAAAGAAGATCTCAACAGATAACCTCTACTTAGGTATATGCCCATACATATACCTAAGTTATCAAGTAACCCATCTCAATCATGAGGAAACACAAGATTATGAAATCATCGGATAACCACTACCCAGGTATATTACCATACATATACCTAAGTTATCAAGTGACCCATCACAATCAAGAGGTAAACACAAAGGTCATAGACTCAGCTCAAACCAGGATTTTCATTATTGAAACCGTAACTGCTGAAGAGCCCCGTCTCTGGAGTTTACAGTGGTCCTGTCACGACTCTGAGGTACTGCTCACTAACCTAAGATTGCTGAGGTACTCCTCCTGTCGAGTACCACGGGTCTGCCACCTCACACAGTAGTGCTCCTTCGCCATGGGTCTTCCACATCACATAGTAGTGCTCCCCCTCATAGCCTACAAAGGTACTCCTCCTATCGAGTACCATGGGTCTTCCACCTCACACAGTAGTGCTCCTCCTCCATGGGTCTGCCACCTCACATAGTAGTGCTCCCCACTGGGCTATGCTAGTCACTCCGAATCGAATCAGACAAGCAGTCATCGGTCACATCCAGCTACACGGTCTCCGTACTCTGTATGCTCTTCTCCGGGAGGGTCCGCTCCACGAGCTACAGGTCGATAATCCAAGTATCACAAGTCCCATGAAGAATTATCTCAAAGGACCGCCTCGTCATAGGGGTCTCAACGTAATAGACGGTGCGTCAATCAAATGCCCGGTCTGTGAGTTATTAGCCTTTTTGTCCCAGGGGCCCAGTTGGTTTCGTGTACGAACCAACCCGAACGTATCTCAACTGTACCCTGAAGTCTCATAGGGTATACTCATAGGGACCGTTTCTCAACGTGATCACCAACGCCGCTGATGGTTCGTCAAATGGACGTCCGGTCAGAAAGATATCAGCTTTTCTGTTCCAGGGGCCTGGTTGGATTTCGGGTACAATCCAACCCGGCCATACTCCAACTGCGTCCAAACATCGGGAGAAGTATGCAAAAAGTACCTTCTCCTCAAGAGGAATCCAACAAAGTCGACGGCATGTCAATCAGACGTCTGGAGCTCAAGATATAAGCGTTTCCGCTCCGAGGGCCCGATTGGTTTCGTGTACGAACCAACCCGACCGAACCCAAAGTACTCCGAAACCTTGGGTGTAATATACCTAAACGACCTTCTCGATCCAAGGATTGCTACGCAACTAACAGAGCATCGATCGAAGGTTCGTACCCCAAGTTATGGGCAAAAGACCGAAGAGGTCCGAAAACGGGGGGTCTGGGCCCGGACCGACCCGGCCCAACCCCCCTGGGTTGGCCCAAACCGGGGCGCAGCCCGGCCTGGGCACAACCTGGACTGGCAGTCCGGCCGGGCGGCTCGGCCCGGCGTGCGGGGGCCGCTCCCTGTCAACAGACATGACACGATGCCGCGTCCCTCTGGTCCAGCGCGGCCGCGGGACCAACTGCCCGCCGCCGTGGCTTCAGCCGCGGCGGCCCCTTCCCGGCGGCGCGCCAGGCACCGCCGCCTCCTGGCGGCCGGCCATCGGTGCCGCCGTGCCGGCGTGGCGCGCCGGGGGAGTCTTCTGCGGACTACCGGATGCGCTTTGATGGTCCGTTTTGCTCGCCGCTTTCACCAACGGTCCTCCCGGGACCCGACCTTTACTGCGGCAGCTTCAAAACTCCTTTGCGGATCGCCTCACCATCGTCCGTTGATCTGCACTTCGACAAAAAACTGCGGGGTCTTCGAATCGCCTCCGCGGCCCCGACTCCGCCCGCGGTTTCGTTCGGCCTCAACGGCGCGGCGCGACAGTGCCGCGCTTCTTCGCCGCGTTCTTTCTCATTTCCGCACGGTGCAACGACACCGCGCTTCCTTTCATGTGCCGCAACAAATTCAAACAAACAAGGGGGGAGGAGGGTCAGCCGTGTTCGTGCGGTCCGACCTCCTCCCATTATTATGATAACAGGCGGCCCAATTGAAACCAAGAAAGGCGACAAATGAGATCACGATCAACAATAAAATAAACCCCCATAACTTCCCGCAACAAATTATTCCCAACCCGCAAGGAAAACATTCACGGATCAACTAGATAATAAGTTGATCCGTGTTTCTTTGTTTTCTTTAGAATGAAAGAATTAAGGGAATTAAATCGTTCTCAAATAATTCCCTACCTCAACGTTTTTGTCGAATGAGATTTCGTCGCGGAATTAACCATCGCGGAAGAAGAGGATCGTCGCAGAAGATAAGGATCGTCACGAAAAAAACGTCGCAGAAGGAGAGTTGTTGATTTCCGAGGATTTTGCGTTCTTCGTCGGAGATCGTTGTGTGCTTCGCGTTCTTCGTCGAAGAAGAACGCTTTCCTCCAAATCCTCTCCATGCAACAAGTTCCAACAAAAATAAAATAAGAACAATCTTATTTTATTAACGCACGAGTCAACATTTGAAATTAAAAAAGAAACAATCAATTCAATGAATTAATTGTAACGATTTAACCACCCAAATTAATGAGACGTTTCTTAACCAGAATAAATGCACGGTTTGACTTCATTAATAGGGGGTGCAGGTGCGTTACTTAAGAAGAAAAGAAATGGTGGCTCATGTGGGTCCCATCTCACAAAATATCCTACCAAGTGGGTAGGATATTGTGGGTCCCACTTCATCCACTTAACATAGGTTAAGTGACTTAAATAAAATAAAAGATCGATTGCACCACTTTTATTTTATTCCTCAACTTTATCCCAAAATTAAAAACCACAGCCGAGAAAACGCAACTCCGGAAAAGGTGTTTCTAAGCAATTACCAGCGCTGCGATTCCATCGGTGCCTTCGGATTTAGATTCTGAGAACAGGTTCAAAAGTTAGAAAAACCCGCTCGCTCGTTCACTGAACGTACCCGTTCTAAACTTCGGAAAATAATTCCGGGCACATTGGGCCACGGAATGAGGCGCCGTCAGAAACTGCATTCTTGTAAAACCCCAAAGAAAATTTAGAAAAAAAATTCCCTTGAATTTTACGGGTCTTTACATTACTCCCACCTCAGGGATTTACGTCCTCGTAAAGCTTTAACACAAACTAGGGTTACAAAATCGGTACTGAGAACGCATATGAGACTTCCGCTTCCATGTGCTCACCTGGAGGTTCTCGTGCTGCCAAAGAAAGTACACCCGAGGAATCGACCGTCCTCGTAGGATCCGCTCCTGTCGATCCTCGATCCCCACTGGAACCTCCGTGAAATTCACCCCATCACCAAGGTCCAGCTCCTCATGGTCGATGATATGCGAAGGGTCGAGCACGTATCTCCTTAGTTGAGATACACGGAAGTCGTCGTGCACCTGGTGCAACTGAGGTGGATGGGTTAAGTGGTAAACCACTTCGCCTACCCAGCTGAGGACCTAAGAAGGTCCGCTGAACCTCGGAGATAACTTGCTGCCTTGGCCACATCTCCGTAAACCTCGTCGAGGTGAGACCCGTATAAGGACGTGATCATCATCCTCGAACTCTAGAGGTCTCCAATTCCTGTTAGAACTGGAACTCAAAATGACTGCTGCCACGAGGGTAAGGTTGACCGACTCAAGAGTGATCGGTCGCACCCTCCTGTGCTGCCTGAGGTTTCCTTTTCGCCGACCAAGGAAAACCCATCCCGATGTCGTAGTTAAACCACAACTTTCTTGCCTAATACCGTCAATTTGTGTATGAACTGTGTTTGCCCAGTTCATACTCAAACCAACGTCGTAAGGCCTCGACGCTGCCACCAAGAGATTCCAACCGAAACTCTCACCTCGAGGGTCTGATCACACTGTCGGCGTAAGTGTGATTATCGAGTCTTCTCCCAAGGTATCTCGAGACGTGAGGGTCAAGTCTACGGCTTACCGAAAACTCTAGGTCTGGGACAAGATTCGTGGAAGGAAGGAATGATTCATATCAACGTCTATTACTACGAAAGCTAGTAGTGGACATAGACTGTCCCTCGAATCATTCTTAGAGCCATCGGGTCACTCTCCCTGACCGAACGCAGCTACCCTCTTCCCCTACCCTCCAGCTCCCTGAGCCTGGCGGGGACAGCTAAGGTGGGTGGTTGTAGCATGTTAAAATGTACACCACCTCATGCTGCTCCCCTAACTCTACCTCCACGTCTGCTGCTTTGCAGACTCATCTCTCCTTAAAGCTTCCACTTATTGAAACATTTAACATGCCCGAGTCTCTAAGACTGGTGCCAGTTTCCTGTTTCTTACTGCACTGTGCAGTCTTCATCTGCTCCTGGATGATCTGTACCTTCTTTGTATATGATCTGAAAGAGCTGCTAAAATTTCTCCTTTGCCGAAAAGAGAAACTCGGTCTCATCCCCTGGATGAACCACGTTCTTTGCCTAATACAGTCAATCCGGACATGAATGATGTATTCATGCCATGGACGACGTCGTAAGGTCTCGACGTTACTACCAAGAGATCCAACCGTCACTCTCGCCTCTAAGGGTCGAGTCACACTGTCGGCATCAGCGTGAGGTCACTGGGTCTCTTCCAGTAGGAATCTCGAAAGTGAGGGTCAAGTCAACAGTTTAAACCGGAACCTCTTAGTACTCAAAAAGGAAGGAAGCAAATGTCACAAAGGTAAGTGTCTTTATATTATTGCAGCTCATGGTACAAGATACAAATGTAACAATAAAAACATGGAACTAGATATACACCACTAGTTATGCTCCTGTCCACTTGCTTCCGGAGCTCCGTATTCATAAGCTTCTGCTGCCTGAAGCTGAGCTCTCCCATGTCTACCTTGATCGAACCTCTGCCTCTGCCTGGGAGGTTCTTCATTCAACTGCTGGTTATCTGCATGGCAGGTCGGACAGTCACGTGCCATGTGACCAATCCCGCCGCAGGAGTAACACTGCATGGTAGGTCTGGCTCTGTCATTCCCCTTGGTGCCTCGCACTACCGACCCTGAGTCACGCGGTCGACCACCTGTAGGTCTGGTCCTCTTGGACCTCTGCGTAATTTGTCTACTGCCTGCTACAGAAGACTCTGCCGTATGCCGGCTAGTGGTGGGTCCTACTGCTGGAGACTACTCAGCAAGGAAACTATCCACTAAGAGAGCTCGCTCCAACACACCTGTCTGCGTCAGAATGCTGTGAGAAACAACAGAATCTCTAATCTCTCGCCTAAGCCCATGCTCGAAGGTTCGGGACCTGAAGAACGGGTCCCATACCATATCTGTGGAGTAGCGTGAGAGGTTTGTGAACCTCGTTGAATACCGCGCCACTGTCATGCTGCCCTGACGCAGCTGAAGTAGCTCCTGTATACGCACCGCTCTAAGGGTGGCTGGTACAAACTCTGCCCGGAACAGGGTCTCGAAGTCTGCCCATATAAGTTTTGCCTCGTCATGCATCTGTAGCATCAAGCTCCACCATCTGCCTGCTACTGCCTGAAGAAGGCTGGCAGCAAGGATCACCATGAAGTCTGCTGGTGTCCCCACTAGCCTGAAGACTCTCACCATAGCCTCCAACCAATCCTCATCCACCTGCGGGTCCATCTCTCCCCTGAACCTGGGTGGCCTCTGGCGCTGGAACTCATGCAGTGTGCTCAAGCGACGTGCACCCTCTACTGCTAGGGCTAGTGGCATCGGTGGCCCAACGGGTAGTAGTACCACTGGTGCCTCCGTTGGTGCCTCAACTGGGATAGGGACCTGTACTGAGGCCACATCGCTTGGCGGGCTGTCAGTACGAACAACTCTCGGGGAACTAGCTGGTCGTCCGCGGGGAGTCATCCTGAAAGAAACAAACATGAAACGGTCAAACGATTTATACCTGGTGAGATGAACTAGTTTGAGATGACTTTTAAAAACTTCTGGAAACACACACGCAATCAATGTTTTCGTGCACAAAGTCGGAAATCAGTTGTCAGGGTCCTGGTGTATGGATACGTCAGCCGCCCGCACCAACACTGGACTCCCTGAACTAAAAACCACACTCGGTACCCTTAACACTATTGCTTCCCAGAAAGAAAATATCAGAGTTATAAGTTCAACGGTAGAACCGACTCCTCTGATACCAATTTTTCACGACCCGTCCTCGGGGCCCGTGCCGTGACTACCCCAAGCCCACCTTCCATAGGCCAGGGGCTGGCGACTAGCACCAAAGGAGAAAATCCCGATAACTGGGAAGGCATTGCCTTTATAAAGGAAAACAAAACACCATAGAGTACAAGCGGAAGTAAACACTAAGTACAAAAGAGAGTGATGAAAAGTAAATGAGCCAGAATACAAACCCAACTGAAAGTACAGCTACAACTAAACAAAAGTACAACAGAAAAAGACAACAGCTGGAAGAACAGAAGCGGCTCCTGGTTCGTCCACCTCAGATCCTACCTGAAGTGCAGGTACAGATAGCGCAGCTCCTGGATCGTCCACCTCGGATCCTACCTAAAGGGTAGGTACAGATAGCCTCCACAACGTTCTCGCCCGTCAACTTCCTCCGAATAATGACTCATCGTGAGATCCACCTCCGGGTACCGTCCAGTCCTCAAACACTCGGCCTCTTTCAGCGCTGCCTTTCTTCTGCAACCAACACAACGAGGTGCGGGCATAGCCCATGCAGGGGTGAGTATAACGATACTCAGTAGGGACCCCGAGACCCTCAAGGTATCACTAAAACCAACAAGGATAACCACAAAGAAGATCTCAACAGATAACCTCTACTTAGGTATATGCCCATACATATACCTAAGTTATCAAGTAACCCATCTCAATCATGAGGAAACACAAGATTATGAAATCATCGGATAACCACTACCCAGGTATATTCCCATACATATAACTAAGTTATCAAGTGACCCATCTCAATCAAGAGGTAAACACAAAGGTCATAGACTCAGCTCATACCAGTATTTTAATTATCGAAACCGTAACTGCTGAAGAGCCCCGTCTCTGGAGTGTACAGTGGTCCTGTCACGACTCTGAGGTACTTCTCACTAACCTAAGACTGCTGAGATACTCCTCCTGTCGAGTACCGCGGGTCTTCCACCTCACACAGTAGTGCTCCTCCGCCATGGGTCTGCCACCTCACACAGTAGTGCTCCCCCTCATAGCCTACAGAGGTACTCCTCCTGTCGAGTATCACGGGTCTGCCACCTCACACAGTAGTGCTCCTCCTCCATGGGTCTGCCACCTCACAAAGTAGTGCTCCCCATTGGGCTATGCTAGTCACTCCGAATCGAATTGGACAAGCAGTCATCGGTCACAGCCAGCTACACGGTCTCCGTACTCTGTATGCTCGTCTCCGGGAGGGTCCGCTCCACGAGCTACATGTCGATACTCCAAGTATCACAAGTCCTACAAAGAATTATCTCAAAGGACCACCTCGTCATAGGGGTCTCAATGCAACAGATGGCGCGTCAATCGGACGCCCGATCTGTGAGTTATTAGCCTTTTCGTCCTAGGGGACCGATTGGTTTCGTGTACGAACCAAACTGACCGTATCTAAACTATACCCCAAAGTCTCATAGGGTATACTCATAGGGACCGTTTCTCAATGTGATCACCAACGCCGCTGACGGTTCGTCAAATGGACGTCCGGTCAGAAAGATATCAGCTTTTCTGTTCTAGGGGCCCGGTTGGATTTCGAGTACAATCCAACCCGACCATACTCCAACTGCGTCCAAACCTCGGGTGAAGTATTCCAAAAGCACCTTCTCCTCAAGAGGAATCCAACAAAGTTGAAGGCACGTCAATCAGATGTCCGGAGCTCAAGATATAAGCGTTTCCGCTCCGAGGGCCCGGTTGGTTTCGTGTACGAAGCAACCCGGCCGAACCCAAAGTACTCCGAAACCTTGTGTGTAATATACCAAAACGACCGTCTCGATCCAAGGATTGCTACGCAACTAACGGCGCGTCGATCGTAGGTCTGTACCCCAAGTTATGGGCAAAAGACTGAAGAGGTCCGAAAACGGGGGGTCTGGGCCCGGACCGACCCGGCCCAACCCCCCTGGGTCGGCCCGAACCGGGGCGACCCGACCCGGGTCCGGGTCCGACCTGGCGGGGCGCAGCCCGGCCCGGCCCGGCCTGGCGGTCCGGCCGGGCGGCTCGGCCCGGCGCGCTGGCTCGCTGGCGTTGGCCAAGCAGCCGCACAAGGGGGGACCGCCCCCCTGGATGAAACCGCAGCCCCCGCGCGGGGGCCGCTCCCTATCAACGGACGCGGCACGATGCCACGTCCCTCTAGTCCCGCGCGGCCGCGGGACCAGCCGCCCGCCGCCGTGGCTTCAGCTGCAGTGGCCCCTTCCCGGCGGCCGGCCGGTGCCGGCTGCCGCCTTCGACCGCCAGCGCCGCCGTGCCGGCGTGGCGCGCCGAGGGAGTCTTTCGCGGACCACCGAACGCGCTCCGGTGGTCCGTTTTGCTCGCCGCTTTCACCAACGGTCCTCCCGGGACCCTACCTTTACTACAGCGGCTTCAAAACGCCTTTGCGGATCGCCTCACCATCATCCATCGATCCGCACTTCGACAACAAACTGCGGGGTCTTCGAATCGCCTCCGTGGCCCTGACTCCGCCCGCGGTTTCGTTCGGCCTCAACAGCGTGGCGCGATGGCGCCGCGCTTCTTCACTGCGTTCTTTCTCATTTCCGCGCGGTGCAACGGCACCACGTTGCCTTTCACGTGCCGCAACAAATTCAAACAAACAAGGGGGGGGGGGGGGGAGGAGGGTCGACCGTGTTCGTGCGGTCTGACCTCCTCCCGTTATCATGATAACAGACGGCCCAATTGAAACCAAGAAAGGCGACAAATGTAACATCCCCAAATGATAAAGGGTTAAATGACTGAATGATATGACTCATGTCAACAAGGTGTACCTTTCTTTTTGGGAGCCTGTCTGATTAGAACTCCACAGTTAAGCGTGCTTGGCCTGGAGTAGTGATCAAGATGGGTGACCCTCTGGGAAGTTTCCCAGGGTGTGTGTGAGTGAGGACAAAGCACACTGGAAAGGACATGTGTTGACCTGTGGGGACTAGCATTAGTCAGATGACCCGTTCGGGCACGTGGGTGGACCCTGGGGTGGGCCCCACGTGTCTGCGGGGCAACTGGGGGTACCTAGTAGGGCCAGGACCCGACGGCCATGTTAAGGCAGGGTGGCTGTGCTGTCACCGGTACCCAGTTGTCACATTTGGTATCAGAGGAGGAACTCAGCCTTAAGTGTGCGGTGCACTGCCTGGGTTGAGATGTAGGGCCCACAACGAGGGCGTTGTGCTCTAAAGGGGGGGGGGGTGATTGTAACATCCCCAAATGATAAAGGGTTAAATGACTAAATGATATGACTCATGTCAACAAGGTGCACCTTCCTTTTCGGGAGCCTGTCTGATTAGAACTCCACAGTTAAGTGTGCTTGGCCTAGAGTAGTATGGGTGACCCTCTGGGAAGTTTCCCAGGGTGTGTGTGAGTGAGGACAAAGCACACTGGAAAGGACATGTGTTGGCCTGTGGGGACTAGCATTAGTCAGATGACCCGTTCGGGCATGTGGGTGGACCCTGGGGTGGGCCCCACGTGTCTGCGGGGCAACTGGGGGTACCTAGTAGGGCCAGGACCCGACGACCATGTTAAGGCGGGGTGGTTGTACTGTCACTGGTACCCGGTTGTCACAACAAATGAGATCACGATCAACAATAAATTAAACCCCCATTACTTCCCACAACAAATTATTCCCAACCCGCAAGGAAAACGTTCGCAGATCAACTAGATAATAAGTTGATCCGTGTTTCTTTGTTTTCTTTAGAATGAAAGAATCAAGGGAATACAATCGTTCTCAAATAATTCCCTACCTCAACGTTGTCGTCGAACGAGAGTTCATCACGGAATTAACCATCGCGGAAGAAGATGATCGTCGCGGAAGAGAAGGATCGTCGCGAAAGAAACGTCGCGGAAGGAGCGTCGTTGATTTCCAAGGATTTGGCGTTCTTCGTCGGAGATCGGTGCGTTCTTCACGTTCTTCGTGTTCTTCGCGTTCTTCGCGTTCTTCGCGTTCTTCATCAAAGAAGAACGCTTTCCTCTAAATCCTCTCCACGCAACAAGTTCCAAAAAAAATAAAATAAGAACAGTCTTATTTTATTAACGCACGAGTCAAACTTTGAAATTCAAAAAGAAACAATCAATTCAATGAATTAATTGTAACGATTTAACCGCCCAAATTAATGAGGCATTTCTTAACCATAATAAACGCACGGTTTGAATTCATTAATAGGGGTGAGGGTGCGTTACTTAAGAAGAAAAGAAACGGTGGCTCGTGTGGGTCCCACCTCACAAAATATCCTACCAAGTGGGTAGGATATTGTGGTTCCCACGTCATCCACTTAACATAGGTTAAGCGACTTAAATAAAATAAAAGATCGGCTACACCACTTTTATTTTATTCCTTAACTTTATCCCAAAATTAAAAATCACACCCGAGCAAACGTAACTCCGGAAAAGGTGTTTCTAAGCAATTACCAGCGCTGCGATTCCATCGGTGCCTTCGGATTTCGATTCTGAGCACAGGTTCAAAAGTTAGAAAAACCCGCTCGCTCGTTCACTGAACATACCCGAGCTAAACTTCAGAAAATAATTCCGGGCACACCGGGCCTTGGAATGAGGCTTCCTCAGAAACTGAGTTCTTTTAAAATTCCAAAGAAAATTTAGAAAAAAATTTCCTTTGAATTTTACGGGTCTTTAACAATTACTCTTCTTAGAGACACCATTCTACTATGGTGTTCTAAGAAAAGTGAGTTGAAGAACAATTCTATAGACTCTTAGATGATCACTAAATTTCTAGCTCAAGTATTCACCACCTTGACCCAATCAATGAATCTTAATACTTTTACCTAGTTTATTTTGTAATTATTTGTAAAACATTGAACTTTTTAAAGGTTTTATACTTTTGTCTCATCAAAAAAACAAAATTATACCAACTAAATTCATTGGTAAAAGTAAAAATGTATCTAAAACCACCACCTTATTATGTACTCATTGGTCGACATACATCACTATATATAAGATCCAATGAACCACTTACCCTTTCTACTTTTCCACTAAAAGGTTATTTGTTCATCTTACCTAATAAAGAAGATTCACATATATCAAACGATTCATAATAAAATAAATATAATAATCCATTTTTTTGGATTCTTTAGACGAATTTCTCATTTATATATCCAAGGTTACAATGCCAATGGTGGGTGGGATTAAAATCAAACTTTACTATCTTATTTTGAATGTTATAGACATAATTATCCATATCTAGAATATATAAAACATTAACCATATTACCAATTCCAAAAAACATTTAATTCTTATATATATAATAAATTTTGTTATTAATAATGAATAAAAAACTCATATTGTTCAAGCAATATATAGAAATAATTTTTTTGTTAATGGCGGGAACATAATAGTAGTTCTCCAAATCTATAACTAATCTACTAGGTAGACTTAAATCATAAGTTCCGACTTCTAATGTAAAAACTATTAATCCATTATTAACATGAAGATAAAACTCCACCTTCTTAAATTACCACATATCTCTTAGTATATGTTTATAAAAAAAATGTGTGATGCACACTCGATATCCAATACCCATGGGTCAGAGTAGGAGAAGTTGATTTCTATAACATTCACATTCAGGTTATCAAAATGATTCATTTTAAGAACACTTCCCAAAATTAGATACCAATTTTGAACTATTTTATAGGTCATACCTATAAGTGATCTTAATTTTATTATCATGATATAAGCTATAATATATAATAAAGATATATCTATCGATGAGTATCATGTTTTATATATTTTCATCAATGAATTTTAATGAAATCAATCTCACTAAAAATGATGACCTCATACATCATATCAATTCAGCGACACAAGATCCGTATTTCACTGAGTTTTTGGGTGATTTATCATTTATCCCATCACTTATCTATTTAATAATGAAATCATACTAATCATAATAGTTATTATTCTTGGAAAGTTGAGTGGATAACTCTTTATCCAAATCCATAATATAGACCCACTTAACTCCATCCCTCTAGTAACATAATCCAATTAGGGTCTACTGACTAGTATAACGCAAATCAAACACCATGAACTAAAACTTAATCCTATTAGGGTCACCCATTAATTTATTTCCTTACAAAATATAATCCAGGGGCACCCAAATTTATCATGACCTACCCAGTTGGGTGATAGAGGTCTTGGAAAGTTCTATTTTGGAATGAATCTCATACTTAGTATTTGAGGCTTTACTTTTAAAAGTCTCACCAACTTAATGTACATAAAATGTATATTAAATTCCTAACTGTTTCATCATATAAAATCATTATTATCTCATATTTTATTCCTTTTCATATGAATTTTTCTACAAATTTAGTTTTGGAATCCCTATTCCATCCACCAAATTAATATGTTCACTCCATATTAATGTGTAAATCTTTACACAACCCATGGTATGTTTTACTCACCCAAATATAGAATCCAAACATATTCATAAATATACAAATTAATCTTATACATAAGGTACATGAACTCTTCATGTAAATATTTGAAATTTTATGAGATTAAAAATCACCATAAGTGTAATCATGGAGAGATAGATAACCATCCCCCACTTTTCCAGAATAAAGAAATATTTCTCTAGGATAGTGGTAATTCTAACCCAAAGTCCCTCTCCCTAGGGAGAATTTACTCAAGAGAGAATACAATTAATCATAACTCTAAAAACTAATATTCACAAAATATATTTAACAAAAAAATCAAGCTAATAACTTTAATTACAAAACCAAGGTCAAGGAAGATAAAAACAAAATATTATGTTGTCGCACCTATCATGTAATTCATAGCATAAAAATCTATAAGAATAAATTTATCTCATAAATTAATTATACACAATATTCACATTTTATGAAAATTTTATGTTGAAATAATGGGTGCCCTAGACCCAACTATGCAGTGATTTTGATTACCATATCATGCATACAAGTTAGATATACATGATGATTACTTACCATTATAGTATAGATATTAATACAACCACTATTTAATGGTAATTTCCATATATTAATTATCGTATCATAAGGCTATAAAAGATCCTAGGATATAATGAGAACCTCGAGATGCGATGACATTAATCTTAAACAATGGTCCTATGGTCTAGATATATCTTGCTGATTGGACATAGTAGACACTTGACTATTAGGTGCTGGGGGCTCATAAGCATTGATACGTCTTATCATGAAGTTCACACTTGGTGATCTCTAGTAGTGAGATCATGAGGATAGACCCACTAATAGAAACACCACATGTTTTGGGTGCCATTGGATGTTCCTATCTATGATCATGTGTAATGGTCTCCTGACTTGAGATCATTGTCAATGTATGTCATTTGATCTTTTACTTTGATGCAAGAAGAAAACCATGATATTGAAATCATGGCGAGGTAGTTTTTGTTGGGTGCGTCATTAGTGGCATTACATTGGTTGAATGGTTAAGAAATGATTTGCAACTTCTAGGTTTAGGAAGTAATATATATCAGGCCATGTTAATCAGGATGGTAGTACCTTCATAAGAACATGGCCATGACAGTAAAGGGTAAATCCATCCAGTTGGATCAACAAAAAATAAAACAAGGAAAATGACGATGACATAGGTGTGCATCATACTTTATGAGATATTTGAAGACAAAGAGACTATATTACACAGTTCATGTTTGTAGGTTGATTGTTATTGCTATGATAATTCTTATCTCTTTAGTGGCCATGATGGGTTGCTAGATCCTGATCTTGGTATGTGAATAGTATTCACTATTATCGAGATAAGGGCCTAGAGGGCCACACACAATAGCGTATTCAAGAATCCACCCTATTCAGTTGAATATGAGTTTTTTACATGGTGGGACCCACCACTGAGGTCTGAGATTTTTATAAGGAGATATGATCACTAATTCAATAAATAAATTTATATTATTAAAGTTAAGAATAATGGTCATTGAATTTATTTAATGTATTTACAATTTTTAAGTAAATAAATGAAAATATTAATTGAATTAATATTATTTTAATATATTCAAGGTTCAATTAATATTTGTGGGAGTACGATCTGAGTTAATGGACCGAGTATTATCACGTAATATATTTATTATATTACAAGAAAAGTGATAATAATAATAAATGATATTTATGGCTGGGTATAGTAGTCGTAATATCATTTGTATAGTGTGTTAATTATTTGAGGGACTGGGATGACATTTCTGGGTAATTCTAAGATCATTTAATTAGCCACTAGATTTCAAGATCAACTTTTGAGGAAGGTGTCTATATGATGCAACCAGAAAGGGATGATGACATCATACGATTCCAATAAGGGTTCAAAGTTACTAAAATCAAATTCTAGATTAAAGTATGCAACAAGGTTTTAGAACATTCATTTGGAATGAATCTTTGCCACGTGTCTACCAGAGGTTAGTAGGATTGCCATGGTTTTATAAGAGGAATATGTTCGACAACATATGGAAAACATATATTAGTATTATAGTATGTTAAGACCAGGATAAAATTAATTCTACAGTGATTGAATTAAAGTAGTAACCTAAGTTCTAGGGCACAAGATCTACTGAGGTAGATCTAATGGTTTCTTGGACCTAGTCAATCGTACATATAGTGACTTGGTATTGAAAAATACAAGTTGGAACAATTCAAGGGAAGAATTGTTACCAATTTCACATGGAATAATATCTCTAGGCTGACATGTTATGCACATTAGAGGAAATTCACATGGTGAGTTCAAATCCATATGCTTTAGCGATGGATTAATTACGTATGCCATGATATGTTCAAGAACTGATATTACCAAGATATATTTTATAGTAGGAAAATATCAATTATATCCAGGAGAATTTTAAGGGATGCATTCAAAACTATCTGATTGTACTTTGGAAAGTACAAAAGGTACTGGTAAGTGGAGAATAAGTATACTAGTTATGGTGGTACACAAACTAGTCTTCCTCAGATCAATTTGATCCATCATCACAATTAGGCTAAGGTGATGAGTGAGATAAGATCATATAAGATAGTGGTAGTCATATCTATAATACCGAGTACACTGCAGCTTCTAAGGTAGCTAAGAAGAAATTATTAAATGCAAAAATTTGTTCCAATTCTTAGAATCACACATAGTAAGTAAATAATTATCATAATGTAAATTATGACACTCTTACTATCCAAGGTGTAAAGTTATGAAAGTAAACAAAAAGTGATATACTCGGGGATACCATCTCTTCAGAAGTTTTTCCCAAGGAGGTGAGGTCACATATAGTAGAATAGCCATAGGGCGTAAACGTGGCAGACCCAGTAGGTAAAGTCGTTACTCAGTAGAAATATGATCTTTATCATGTGAGTAGCTAACAAGTATGGTTAGAAAGTTGGATCTAGTGAAAGTGGGAGTGTTGAGATATTGTGTGACCTATACCCAACTATCCAGTACCATTTGATTACCATATCATGTATATGGTTAGCTATACATGATGTCTACTTACCATTATAGTGTAGATATTTCTACATCCACTATTTAATGGTAATTTCTATAGATTAATTGTTGTATTAAAAGGTTATAGTAGATCCCAGGCTATAATGAGAACCTTGAGATACCATGAAATTAATCTTTAACAAAGGTCATATGGTCTATATAAATCTTACTAACTGGACAAAGAATATGTTTGACTATCAGGTGTTGGGGGATCATAAGCATTGATACTTCTTCTCATGAAGTTATCACTTAGTGATATCTAGTAGTGAGATCATGAGGACAAAATCTCCAATAGGAACACCACATGTTTTGGGTGTCATTGGCTATTCCTATCTACAGACATGTGTATTGGTCTTCTAAATTGAGATCATTACCAGTGTGTGCCATTTGATTGTGTACTTTTATGCAAGGAAAAAACCACGATATTAAAATCGTGGTGAGGTATATTTTTTTGGGTGCGTCAATGGTGGTATGACATTGGTTGAATGGTCAATCAATGATTTGTCGCTTCCAAGTTAAGGAAGTTGTATATCTCAGGTCTGGTTGATCAGGATGGTGCTATCTTCATAAGTATTTGGAAAAATAAGTCAAACGGTAAATCTATCCAGATAGATCAAAAAATAATAAATTTAGAAAAGGATGATGACACAACTATGCATCCTGCCTTATGAGATATTTAAAGATAAAGAGATTATAGTACACAGTACATGTTCATAGGTTGGTTGTCATTTCCATGACAATCCTTATCTATTTAGGGGCCTTGATGGGTTGATAGACTCCGCTCTTGGTCTATGGATTTTATTCACCGCTATCAGGATAAGGGCTTAGAGGGTCAAACATAATATCTTATTCAAGAATCCACCATATTCGGTTGAATATGTATATTGGACATGGTGGGCCCCACCATGGGGTCTGAGTGTTGTACAAGGTTTCTATCACTATTGAAATAAATAAATTTATTATTATTCAAGTTATGAATAATTGGGATTGAAGTTATTTAAGGTATTTACAAGTTAAGTAAATATGAGAAAATATTATTCGAATGAATATTATTTTAATATTCAAGTTTGGTTTAATATTAAGTGGGATTACGAGTTGAGATAAATGACATAGGTTTATCACATAAAATATTAAAGGTAAGTGATAAAATAATAAATAATATTGATGCAATTTAGTTCATCATAATTATTTATTTAGTGGATGTTGAATAAACAGGGGCCGGAGAACCCAACTGGGTATTTAGAACTTCCACTGTAAATAGATAGAGAGACTCTCTCCCAAAAAACTATTCATTAATTTAGAATGAGAGTCCTTATATCCTCATTATTTATAGAGAGATATTATCTCTCTCTTCGAGTGATGATCCAAGAAGAACTTCAAGTAATGAAGGTAAAGGATCATGGTGATCGTTGGGGCGTCGAAGGCGTCATCAGATCTCTGCAATAGTACCCATAATTCAATGAACAATATTCCAGTGTATTTTTGAAGCATGTGTGACTGATATAGAGGGTTACTATTATGGATCCTTCAAGAAATGATCTTCATCGATGAGTTCTAGTTGAGTGCAACTTCAGATCTAAATAGGTATGTTTTCAGTTTTAATTTATGCACTCTTTTAATTTACGAGAGATCCTCCGACCATATCGGGGTTCAAATCATCAATTATGATAAGTACCATTATCACATTGATGAAAAATTTAAAATCCTCATCCCACCAACTTTTGCTGCCGGCCCTAGTATCTTCAATTGATATTAGAGCTACCGTACTGTAGAAGTCCGGTCACGAGTGCGAGGCACTAGAACTGATCAGCGGTAGGGTTGGCCTCCGCTGGAACTTCATTTCCAGTGAGGGTCTTCATGGATTGAAAGGCTGGCTAGCATTATATTAGGTGGTGGTGACCAGGAGGCTGACTAGGGTGTTGTAGGGCGGTGCAGATGTAGGTTGGATGACAAGTTGGCCCCCCTTTATTTGTTTGTTTGCGATGCTTGAGAGAGACCTAAATCCGAGCTCCTCAATAGAGAGCCTCTCTCTCTAGAATATGGGAGAAATGATAAGATATAGAAATCCCATGAATATTCACTGGTGTTAGGCTCTCCTCTTCTATATAAAGTGTGTAAATAAATTACCCGGAATTGCCTCTCCGGTCCCTGAATACTTAACACAATATAAACGACACATTACGACTATTGAATTAATTTATTAATATTATTATCACTTTATTATAATATATTAAATATATTATGTGATAATAAATGGGTCATTAACTCATCTCATCATTCCCAAAAATATTAATTGAACCTTGAATATTTTAATATTCATTCAAATAATATTTTTTCATGTATTTACTTAAAAACTTGTAAATACATAAATAAATTCAATGTTCATTATTATTAACTTTAATAATATGAATTTATTTATTACATTTCTGATCGTATATCCTTGGACAAATCTCGAACCTCGGTGGTGGGGCCCACCATGTCCAAAATTCATATTCAACTGAATAGGCCAGATTCTCGAATACACTATTGTGTGTGACCCTCTAAGACCTTATCTCGATAGTAGTGATTAGTATTCATAAACCAAAAGCAGGATCTAACAACCCATCATGGCCCCTAAAGAGATAAATATTGTCACAGCAGTGAAAACCAACCTACAAACATGTACTGTGTAATATAATCTCTGTCTTTAATATCTCATAAAGCAGGATGCACACCCATGTCATTGTCATTTTCTTGATTTATTATTTATTGATCTAACTGGATGGATTTACCCTTGACTGCCATGGCCATGGTCTTATAAAGGTACTACATTCCTGATCAACATGGCTCAAGATATATAACTTCCATAACCCGGAAGTGACAAATACTTTCTTGACCATTTAACCAATGTCATGCCACCAATGACACACCCAACACAAACTACCTCACCACGATTTCAATATCATGGTTTTCTTCTTGAATAAATGTATGAAATCAAATGAAATATATTTTTAATGATCTCAAGTTAGAATACCATTTCACATGATTTTAGATAGGAACATCCAATGACACCCAAAACATGTGGTGTTTCTATTGGAAGGTCTATCCCCATGATCTCACTACTAGAGATTACCAAGTGAAAACTTCATGAGAAGAAGTATCAATGCTTATGAGCCCCCAAAACCTGATAGTCAACCATCTACTATGTCCAATCAGTAAAATTCATTTATACCACATGACCTTTATTTAAGATTAATATCATGGTATCTTAAGGTTCTCATTATAGCATGGGATCTACTATAACCTTTTGATACAATAATTAATTTATAGAAATTACCATTAAATAGTGGATGCAGAAATATCTACACTATAATGGTAATTAATCATCATGTATAACTAACTGTATACATGATATGGTAATCAAAAGTAATGAATATTTGGGTCTAGAGAACCCACTATTTTAACACTCCCACTTGCACTAGAGCGACCTTGCTAACCGAACTTGTTATCTACTCTCATGATAAATATCATGTTTATTTTGAGTAATGACTATAGCTATTGGGTTTACCATGATTTCTCTATGTGGCTATTCTGCTATTTGCGACCTCATCTCCCTGAGTAAAAACTTCTCAAGAAATGGTATCCCCGAGTATATCCCTCTTTTCCATTGTCTTAACTTGACATCTTGGCTAGTAAGAATATCATAATTTATATTATGATAATTCTTTACCTACTAGGATAGATTCCATGAACTAGAGTAAATCCTTGCATATAACTACTTCTTAACTGTCTTAGAAGCTACAACATACTCAAAATTTTTAGGTATGGCTATTATTGTCTTTTATGAGCTAGAATCGCTCATCACCTTAGCCTAACTATGATATTAGATCACATGGATCTTTGGAATACTAGTTTGTTTCCCCTAAAAAATAGTATCTTTTTTTCTCCACTTACTAGGTATATATCTTTTATACTTTTCAAAGTACAATTAGATAGTACAAACTACTTCACTTGCAGTGTTCTTGGATATAACTGATATTTTCCAACTATAAAGTACATCCTGGAAATATCAGTTATTGTACATATCATGGAATATATGATTGATTAATTTCTAAATCATATGGAATTAAACTAACCATGTTAATCTCTTCCCATGTCGCATACATGTCAACCTAGAGAGATAATGCCATGCGATATTGGTAACAATTCTATCTTAAATTGTCCCAGTTTGTATTTTTCAATACCATGTCACTATTTGTATAATTGAAAAGGTCCATCCAACCTTCAGATCCACATTATTAGATCCTGTTCCTTAGAACCAAGGTTTATATTTTAAGTCAATCACTGGAAAATAAATTTCATATTGGTCTTAACTAATTTGAAGACCAATCTTTATTTTCCATATGTTTCTGAACATATTTTACTTGGAAAACATTGGTGCTCCTACTAACCTTTTGTAGACACATGGAAAACATTCATTGGAAATGTATATTATATGATCTTGTTGCTTACTTCAATCCTAAACTGGATTTTAGTAACCTGCAACCTTTATTAGCATTTTGTGTCATGACCATCCCTTTCTGGTTTCTCCGTATAGACACCTTCCATGATAAGTGTTCTTGAAATCTAATTCTCAATATAATATGATCTTAGAATTTATTTATGACAAGTAAAATTCTAACGGATTTAGGCATAACTAGTTGGTATAACCAATTGATCCTTATTGGTACTACACTTATACCATCCATGTATCAAATCACTTGAATACCCACCACAACATTCAAAATAATAATCCCATTTTACACTTTGATACATGGAATCCATTTATTGAATTTTAATTAGTCTTAACAATCTTAGATAATTTCCATATACTACTTACTTTTAGTAAATATTATTCAAAATAATAGATCACCAGCCATGGTGAATACTAAAACTATAACCATGGTTTTATGATTTCTACACAGTATGTGTCTCTAGAACATTCTATGTTCCACATCTATTATGGAACTAGCTCCTATGCCAACTATTTGTGTATCTCTAGAATTTAATGTACCCAAGTCAATATAGCTACCACTATCTCTAATAGAGATGTTCACCCTTACATAGAAGTGTAGTCTATCACTTAACTACCACTTTTATATCTTAGGGATTTATGTAATATCCTAAGAAACCATTAGGATAATTACAATAGATGCAAAATGTGTTTTTTCTGATGTAACTTTGTTTATATCCTAACAAACTCTTTGCATCCAAAAACATTTCCTTATGAAATAATTGATTTCCATCATACTATGGCTCGTATGATATCCATTTTTCATTATAGTTGGCATATGGTTATGGGATATCACCGTTATTTGCGAAGAACATCTTGGAATATAATGGAAGTTACCATAGGTTGTAACATTAATACTCCTTATATCATAACCTTGATGTATAAAACATGCATTTAGGAATTTCTCTACGCTACATTTTTTATCAATGTTAACATTTAAGACTTCATTATCAATCCTCCTCATTAACATCAATGTCGTGATGTAGATAAGGTAATGTGCATTTAGGAATTACTCCATGCTACATTATCATGATCGATGAATGCTTAGTCAATGTATTCTTTGACATGAAATCCCGAAGCAACTTATATCTTTTGACCATGCACTTACTTCACTTTATCATTCCTTAATTACTTAAAGGAATCATATGAAGTATCTTTATCACCAGATTTCTCTTGAAACAGTTCATTCCCAATTGCTGAACTAATTCTACAATCTTTGTGACATAACTTTATTTCTAAAGGTTTCTTTGTCCAAGCTGCCCAGTCGAGGTACCAGACATCTCCTGACCGACCTCCTCCACCATGGGCTACCTGGGTTCTAGGATCCCCTCATGCCACATCTCAATGGCTCCCCTCCGATGGCTGTAGATCTGACCACCAGTCCCTCGGTCGCAGTGCCTTCCGCATTACCTGCGACTTGAGCTGTATCCCCCTTATCTAGCTACGGGTTGAAGAAAACCGGCAAGGTACTTCCCAGTTTGTTTCTACCAGACCAGATCCACCCTAAAATAGACCCGGGCAGGTGCACCCAACCCGGTACAGGCTTGGGCGGACCGGTTCGACTCAGATCATCCCTACATGGGTCAACACAGCCTAGAATGGGTTTATGCGGGTTCATCCCAACCTGCACAGGCCCTGCCTAGGGTTTTTAGGACTTATGTAATTTTAATCTAATAAAAAATTAAATAAAAAAATTAATTTAATTTCAGTTCAAAATTAAATTAAATAAATATTATTTTTTGGTTTTAAATTTTTTTTTGTGGCTTAATTAATTTAATTTGGTGTTTAATTTAATTAATTAATTAATTTAATTTTTATTCTTAAAATTAAATTAATTAATCGGGAATGAATGATGGAAATATTTAATTAAAAATATGAGTGAATTTTTAATTCAATTATAATTCCCTCAAGTATAATTTAATGTAATTTTAATTTTAATTCTGCATTTATTTTTAAATATGTGAGTTAATGTGTATTGATTGGTCATTAGCTTTGGACCTACCAATGCATGTTTGGTGCATTTTTCATTCATTTATTTAATTATTGCTTGGTTTGTAATAAGTAGTTAAATTAAAGGCGATCTATGTGTCGTCTCCGAGTCATTATATATATAAGGGCCTGCATGCCCATTTTCAGAGTTGTATTTTATACCTTGAGACTGCCTCACTTAAGTGTAAGTAATGTTGTATAATGATGAGATGACAAGTGACGCACTTCCTACCGAGTGATGGAGACGGACCAAACAGGAGTTGGATGCATTGGATGGGCAGGTGCTACAACTCGAGTTGCAAGCGACACGACTCAAGGTATTACCCCTATGGTCTAGGTTGGTCCATTATCACTGAAAATATTAACAATTAGTACCGAATCATGATCAGGTCTTCATTTTATTTTTTCATGGTTTATTATTTTTTGAATGTGTATTTTATGTGTGATCACATAGAAATAAAAAATAAGCATGAAAGATAAAATAACGCGATAGATTTTTCTATTTTATACATGGTTAGTTGTGAGTGTGATCACATACAAATTTCTAATAAGATATAAAATTATTTATTTCATCAAATTAATTATAAAAAAAACCTCAAAGAAATATAAAGTCATAACCGCCTTCCATCATTTGAATTTGAACAAAACCGGTTTTTCAGGATGCTCGTCATGCCAAAGATAAGGGTGTCTCTTACTACTAGGGCATTCTTGTGGGAGTGATGGGTTGACTTAACTAAAGTTGCAAAAAATAAATAGCCAAATATAACTTATTGTAATTTTATAGGTAAGTGTTGAGTAACTCAAGTAAATATTTAAGAAGTTGGGACTTCACTCAATAGATCAAGAAACCACGAGTTCATGTGGTTGGCTAGCCAAATGCCTACCTTGAACCCCCCAAGTAGTGGCATAGAAAAATCTTGTATACTATGAGTGGAGGTTCAAGGATCCTTTCCACTAGAATACTCAAATGACAGAGTATTCTTATTCTAGCACTGAGGGTTCCTATAATCCGATAAAATAGTGGGAGAAATTTAATAATTTAATTAATTAATTAATCAAAATGTATAAACTGGTAATTGTGATAAAAGTACTAATCTTCTAAAATTTACTTCTATAGAAAAATGTAAAGTTATACCACAATAAATAAACTATGATAAATAATGGAAAAAGTAAATGTCCTCACTGGAATGAGTATCCCAGAATAGTACAGGCGCTCATGCACAATAATATTAGAAACTTTAGGTGCTAGTGTCCCTATACTTGTTAAACTACCTCAGGAAGTGAGGGTGAAATTTATTATAGGACACTAATGTACAAATCATATGATGTTTATGTCATTATGCTTTCATCAACATATAGTGTATGTTGCGGTCACTACATTAGGACATGGATGATATAACATATAGTCTCATCTCTGAGAAGCTTGTAAGAAGAAAGTAAAGCAATATATGAATAAAGTGATGGTTACACCAACATGTGTAAATTGAAATATAGATCATGATCTTTCAATGGATCCCTATATCATATCATTTTCAACCATTTACTCAAGTCTCATTTTAAGATAAAAAACAAACAATTATTGAGTAAACTCTTCATTAACTTTTAGGTAAGGTTCACCAAGTGAATAAGAATATCAAAGATAGTTTCATATTTAATTCTTATAAAGAATAAATTGAAAGAAAAGGTGAAAAAGCCAAAGTCAAGTAACACCATAAGCACATGCACACTGCCCTTCAATGAAACAGGTATTAATTGGAGGTTATTTTCATGGAATATTATAAAATAATACTATGGAAGTTTACATGCAATAAACCAATTTAAATAAGAAAGTTATATCTTCTCCTTCAGGTATATTCATCACATAAAAGTAATGTTTCATTACTACTCCTTAGGTATTAAATACTATATTCCACTTACATATGTGTATTTAAATACGATAACCAAGTAAGTATAAAACATTACTAGAAGTAAGGTGCATTCTCAAAGGGGCTGAGAAAGGGTGATTCCTAAGTCAGCGGTGAGAAATACATCACTTATATATTTTCAATAAAATGATTCATGTGTAACTTTTACTGAGTATGACTAAAACATTTATCAAACTTATCCTTTCGACACAAGGATAAATTATTCCAGGTTTTAAAATGAATGATGTTTTGATGTCGAATACTCAACTAATAGTTCAGTAATACATGAATCATAGGAAATATTTGATGAATATAAATGTAAGAATTATACCCAGTTGTGAAAGATAATTCTTTGCCAAGTAAAACTAAAAGTAGGCATCAATTTTATACCTAGTATGGTATTTAGGCTCAGTAAATATAAACACCATTGGAATTATCGATGTATTTAGTTTGGATAAAGAAACCTTTAGAAATAAAGGTATGCCACAAAACTTTTAGAACTAGTTCAGGAAGTGAGTGTGGACTATTCCAAGAATAATCTAGAGGTATATATACTTCATAATATTCCTTTAAGTAATTAAGGAATGGTAAAGTGAAGTAAGTGCATGATTAGAATATATAAGTTACTTTGAGCTGACAAGCCAAAGAATATCTTGACCAATCATTCGTTAATCATGATAATGTAGCATGGAGTAATTCCTAAGTGCACATCATCTTATCTACATCATAACATTGATGTTAATGAGAAGGATTGATGATGGGGTCTTACATATTGACATTTATCAACAAAATTTAGCATGGAGCAATTCCAAAACGCACATTTTATACATCAAAGTTATGATGTAAGGAGTATTAATGTTGCAACCTATAATAATTTCCAATACATTTCATGGCGTGATTTATAGATAATGGTGATATACCATAACCATATGTCAACTATAATAAAAAATGGATATCATACGAGTCATAGTATGATGGAAATCCATTATGTCATAAGGACATGTGTTTGGATGCAAAGAGTTTGTTAGGACATAAAAAAATTGCATCAGGAATAAACACATTGTGCATCTATTATAATTATCCCAATGGTTGTTTAGAATATTACATAAATACCTAAGAAAGAAAAGTTTTAGTCAAGTGATAGAATAAAGTTTTATAAAAGGGTAAAATTTTCTATTAGAGATAGTGGGAGCAAGGTTGACTTGAGCTTAGTCAATGATAAAGATGCATAAATATTTGGCATAGAAACTAGTTCCACAAGCTCATGCAGAACATATTATGTTACAGAGACACTTACTACGTAAGAAGGATAAAATCATGGTGATGATTTTTGTATTAACCACATATGGTGATATATTATTCTTTGCAAATGATATTTCCTACAGGTAAGAAGCATATGGAAATTAACTAAGATTGAAAAGATCAATTAAAATTCAATAAATGGATTCCATGTATAAAAGTGAAATGGGGAATATTATTTTGAGTATTGTGGTGGGTGTTCAAATAAGTTGATACATGGATGGTACAAGTGTAGTACCAATAAGGCTCAATTGGTTTCACCAAGTCGGTATGCCTAAATCTGTTAGAATTTTACTTTTCACATCTAATTACTATTTTTATATTATTAGGAATTAGATGTCATGACCATCAATCATGGAAGGTGTCTATATGATGTAACCAGAAAGGGTGGTCACATCACATAATGCTAATAAAGGTTTCAAGTTACTAAAACCCAGTTTAGGATTGAAATAAGCAATAGGATCATAGAATATAAATTTGAAATAAGTGTTTTATATGTGTCTACCAGAGGTTAGTAGTACCTTCATTGTTTTCCAAGTGTAATATGTTTGTCAACATAAAAAAATAGATTGGTATTAAAGTTAGTTAAGACCAGGATGGAATTTATTCTCCAGTGATTGACTTAAAGTAGCAACCTGAGTTCTAGGGAACAAGATGTACTTAGGTAGATCTAAAGGTTGCTTGGACCTAGTCAATCATACATATAGTGACATGGTATTGAAAAATAAAAGCTGGAACAATTCAAGAGTGGAATTATTACCAATGTCACATGGCATGAATATCTCTAGGCTGACATGTTTGGGACATAGAAGGATATTAACGTGGTGAGTTGAAATCCATATGCTGATGTGATGGATTAATCACATATGCCATGATATGTAGAAAATTGATATTTCTAGGATATGATTTATAGTAGGTAGATATAAATTATATCCAAGATAACTTTAAGTGAAGCAATCAGAATTATCTGATTTTCTTCAGCTAGTACAAAATATAAGTAACTAGAAAGTGGAGAAGAAAGTATACTAGTTTTTAGGGGACACAAACTAGTCTTCCTTAGATCAATGATATATTGTATCACATTTAGGCTAAGGTTTTGAGTGAGAAAATATAATATAAGCTAGTGGTATTTATACCTACAAATACCAAGTACGTTGTAGCTTCTGAGGCAGCTAAGAAGTAGTTATTAAATTCAATTATTTTTCCAATTCTTAGAATCACACATTGTAAGAACAGTATTATCATAGTGTAAATTATGAAATTCTTACTAGCCGAGATGTCAAGTTATGATAGTGGAAAAAAGTGATATACTTGGGGATATCATATCTTGAAGTTTTACTCAACAAGGTGAGGTTTTAAATAACAGAATTTCCACATGGTGGAATTGTGGTAGGCCCAACATCTAAATCCATGACTCAGTAGAAACATGATCTTTATCATGTGAGTAGCTAACAAGTTTGGTTAGCAAGTTGGATCTAGTGAATGTGGGAGTGTTGAAATAATGGGTTCCCTAGAACCAGCTATGTAGTGATTTTGATTACCATATCAGGAATACAAGTTAGATATATATGATGATTACTTACCATTATAGTGTAGGTACTTCTATATCCACTATTTTATAGTAATTTCTATATATTAATTGTCATATCAAAAGGCTATAATGAGAACCTCGAGATACAATGATATTAATCTTAAATAAATGTCCTATGGTTTATATATATCTTACTAATTGGAAATATTACATGTTTAAATATCAGGTGTTGGGGGATCATAAGCATTGAGACTTATTCTCATGAAATTAACACTTGGTGATCTCTATTAGTGAGATCATGAGGACATAACTGCCAATAGAAACACAACATGTTTTGGGTGTCATTGGATGTTCCTATCTATGATCATGTGTAATGGTCTCCTGAATTGATATCATTATCAATGTATGTAATTTGATCTCACACTTTTATGCAAGATGAAAACCATGATATTGAAATCATGACGAGGTAGTTTGTGTTGAGTGTGTCATTGGTGGCATGATATTGGTTGAATGGTCAAGAAAGGATTTTCGCTTCCAGGTTTACGAAATAATATATCTTGGCCAATGTTGATCAGGATTATACAACCTTTATAAGACCATGTTTATGGTATTTGAGTGTAAATACATCCAGTTGGATCAAAAAAATATAAAGAAAGGAAAAGAACAATGATAAATGTGTGTGTCCGATTTATGAGATATTTAAAGACAAAGAGATTATATTACACAGTGCATGTTCGTAGGTTGGTTATCACTGCTGTGACAATCCTTATCTCTTTAGGGGCTATAATGGGTTCCTAGATCTTGCTCTTTATTGGTGAATAATATTCACTACTATCGAGATAAGGGACTAGAGTGTCACACAGAACATCGTATTCAAGAATATGCCCTATTTAGTTGAATAGGAGTTTTGGACATGGTGGGCCCCGCCACCGGGGTCCGAGATTTTTACAAGGAGATACTATCACCAATGAAATAAATAAATTCATATTATTCAAGTTAATAATAACGGGAATTTCATTTATTTAATGTATTTAAAAGTTTTAAGTAAATACATGAAAATATTAATTGAACGAATATTATTTTAATATATTCAAGGTTCAATTAATATTTACGGGAGTACGAGCTGAGTTAATGACTCGGGTATTATCACATAATATATTTATTTTATTATAAGAAAAGTGATAATAATAATAAGTGATATTTATGGATCAGTATAGTAGTCATAATATCATTTGTATAGTGTGTTAATTATTCGGGGGGTCAGGTCAGTATTTTTGGGTAATTCTATTTCACACTATAAATAGAGGAGGAGAGGAATTTTCCATGAAATATTCAAATAATATCTCTCTATAATCCTCTCTCTTAAATTTTAGAGAGAGAGGCTCTGGATCTAGAAGCCCAAATCGAGATCTCTCTCATGCATTGCAAGCCATGCGATGAGGTGATTGTCAGAGTGTCAAAGGCGTCATCGGAACTCCGTGCTAGAACCCAGATTTGGACAAAAGGCACTCCCATAGTTTCTTGAAGCATATGTGGATGATATATAGGAATTATTATTTTTATTATTCAAGAAGTGATAAATAATTATGATCAGACATCTTGCGTTGCTTCAGATCTAAACCAAGTATTTTACGATTTTAATTTTTTTCTTAAAACTCTTCACGTGAGATCCTCAGCTTAAATCGGGTAGCGATTTGCTGACTTTGACAAGTTCATGTCAAACATTGGTGAATATTTTTAACATCTCATTTTGGGGGCTTCCACTACATGCCTGGAACCTTCATTTTACTTTGCAACAAGAAGCATAATCAACCCTAATAGGGTTGGGGTGAATTGGGGTGTTCAAGTTTTCTTTTTCTTCACAAGATCTTATCCTTGTGTTAGAAATAAATAAATTATTTTTTATCACACATGAACACAATGCTTGAATATAGGAAAGTAAATGAAAGTAAATTTAATTTTACTTGATTCACCACTAAAGTATAGTCTAAGGAGAATACACTAACAATGTATCAACCTATTGGGAGGTAATACTATCCACCATAGTTATTATAAGATTCACGAAAAGTCACACCACTGATCCAAGAATAACTTACTCTAACTTTCCTATTATGTACTACTTTAGGTCAAGGGTTGGAATGAAAGATTCAACACATAGGTTGGTTAGAATATTTTTGAAATCATAGAATAAATAGAAAACTAGTGAGGGTGTTAATATTATTATTCTTTCTTACTCTTAAACTCTAGATCTTCAAGAGTGTTTATTCCTTTCTTCTTCTTCAAAATAGATTTTTTATAGTAGGAACAATGATATTTCTCTTCTTATTCTCATTTAATTCCTTGAGTTTTCCCCAAAATATTTTCAATATTTTGACATGGAAACACTATCAAAGATGTAACACAATTAATTTTTTTTAAACATATGATAATTTCCATATTTTGAATATAGATATTTTATGAATTATGCACTGAATAAACATTCATTTTAAAGTTCCATGATATTTATAATATTCCTCATAAACTGCAGTCTTTACATCTCCATAAAATCCATGATTCTCCTTCTTTATTGACCAAATTATTAATAATTTATTTAGGATTAATAATATTCCCTTGCATGCTGACATGCGGAGTGAGGATTTGGGTTGTGGTGTGATTTTAGTTAAGAATTGAAACTACATTTTAAATCACTAAAAATATAATCCTCATATATTATTGTGGTATTTATTAAAATTTAATTGATTTATTGATCATAAATTTATGATTGATAACATGAATTTTAATCCATGATGCCTAGTGAAATTTACTTTCGAGAAGCTTCAAGTAAAAACACGACACCCTTTATCTTCATTGAGAAGAAAAGTATGACTTCATACATACCAAACATCTTCTTATGTGCTGGTAAAACATATTATGTATTGGATAAACATATTATATATCGAACAAACACATTATGTACTAGCCAAACATATTACTTATGTATTTCCTTTTCCACATTATATAATTTTTAGGACACAAATTTTATGTTAGAGCATTATATTCTTATGTATTGGACAACTTCTTACATACTTGCAGCACAAAAACCCTTAACTTATTCTAGAGACAGTTTGTAACTTCTTATACATTTTAAAACATCTAACATACAAACCTATAATTCTTATGTATTGTCTAAAATATTATGTGTTCCTTATCTTTTAAAAATTTTCAATTTTTAACTTAGTACAACATTTTAAACATAAAAATCATATTACATATGTAGTGACATATCCAAAAACCTACTCAAATAAAAATTATAAAAAGTAATCCATAATAATTCCAAAACCTCTCCAAATGTATCAAATACTACTAAAAATCCATACTAACTAGAAATAAAGATAACAAATACCTTCTCTTATAATCCAAAATGATAATTATTTTAGTTGTCAACAAATGTTCTAAATTGATAAAAAATCCAATTGATAAAAAATCCAATTGATAAAAAATCCAAAAAAAATTCTTTGGTTCCAATATCCCCATTTTGGATTTTGTTATCAATTTCTTGTTAATTAACATTATAAATATTCCATTCTTACTCCCCTTTTATTTGTAATCCCTTTTAACCATCCCCCCTTGACAATAAAATTTAAAGTGGGTTTTCTTTATCTAGATTTGATCTCATACATGCTTCCAAAACCATCAGAGATCCAAAAGCAAATCACCAAGCTATCAAATAAGTTTCTAAGACTACATGAGTCAATGATCTTTTCAGGAAATGAGAAATAATAGTTAATGCCTATAATATTATCCATATAACACAGATCAAACCTTCACTTTCCTTATTAAATTCCCCATGGATAATATCTCCCCATTTATTCTCATATTTATAGAATATAACCATCTTTATAAAAAACAACAATTAAATAAAGCATTAAATATAATGGGGAGAGGGGATACTTCCAAACCTTCTTAAGTGGAAGGTGGTGGTTGAAGTCCAAGGTTCAACCTATGTTTCTCAAATGCCGGTGTGGCTAAAATTTTAATCATTATATCTACTAATTATTTATCATTACCAATATACACCATCTTGATAATTCATTGATCCAATTTTTTTTAATAAAATTGTACCTGATCTCAATGTATTTTTTAAGAGTGATGAAATAGATTATTTGTGAGCTTTATTAAACTATTATTGTCAAAAAAATATTACCATAATTTTTTTTAATATTTAAACAAGATCCTCTAGTTGTTGTTTCATCCACTAAAGATATATGCATGACTTGGTAACTACCATGTAATCTATCTCAGTCATACGAAGAATGTCACGAACCAACCTAGGTTGACCCAAAACTGGTCACCCGAGCCAATCCGCAGAAAATAACTAGAGGCATTCTCGATCCTCCTGGGCTGGTGATAAGTTCCAAGACCATTAATAGATACAAAGGGAATAGTTTATCCCAATAAAAATAAATAGGGGAACTGCACCAATAAAATCTCTAACCAAACTCAATATTATTTCAACACTTTATAAAATTTACATCTACATTTAAAGAAACAAAAAATAGAACAACCAACCAAATTAGAATAACTAAACTGAACTTGACCCTATCCAGCACCTCCATGTGACTCCAAGGGTCACTCTCCAACCAAACATTGACCATCGCCCAAAGTGACAGAACCAAATATAAACCTACAGAAGAAACTAAAAACAACAAAACACTATAGGCATGAGTGTTAAAACTTAGTAGGTGGGCCCATATTATTCTATTCCCAATACACATCTTTTAAATAAATCAACATTTATTTTTAGGTTTGAAATACAAACTATAAAAATAGTTTTTTCTATACATTACATTTCAATATAAACACACAAGACCCATTGCCCTCACATTTAAAAAAAATTCTCATTCAAGGAGATAAGTTAAGTTCAAAGGGGAGAAGGATAAAGGGAACCACACAAAAAAACATTAATTTTTCGTTATAAAGATAAATAGGAAAAACACTTGTTCATTCAGAATGTTTTTATTAAAATCTTTTTATCATAACTAGACATTCTCAAATTTCTATAAAAACATCCAAAACCAAGAACAATGGATATAGTTTACAATGAGGGAAATTTATAATGATACTAGTGTCGGAGAAACATGGGAACACCTAGGAACATAGAGGAGAACAAGAACATACTATACATGAGACTCATCCTGAATACATTCCTTACTCGATGACATCATAATACCCTAACACCTAACCGTCACCCTACCTGGCCTGGTCGAGGGGCCCGATCCCATAGTAATAAACCCAAGTATTCACATGCTATGGGATACTAGATAGTACGATAACCTAGAATAGTGTTGAAAATGTTATAAAAAATCCTCTTTTCTATGATAGGTTCCCATGCTATGTTTGTAAGGGGGTGTTCCAAAAAATTTTGGAAACAAGTCACATGTATATATACTATCATACACCACCACAACCAGCACCACCCTGACCTCCTAAAGGAGTAGCCCATGCCATGAACAAGAATCACATGGGTGGAGTCCTAAACTGAGGACATTCCCACCAGTCATCTGGGCAATGGATCCTTCCTAGAGGGGTTTTCCAATTAACCAATTCAAGATGCCAAATGGGACTTATAACATTTTCACAAAAAACAATCCATTTTATAAATATCCATACACAACCCCATTTTATAATCCAAACCACCCTTCAAAACTAAAACACATTTACAAAGGACAAAGGGGTATATCAATAAAAACTTAATGTGCAAAAAAATCCATTTAAAACCCCAATCACCATTTTGAACATCACCAGTACATTTATAAAAAAACAAACCACATATTTAAAAATCATTAATCACTTCAAAGTGATAACCGAGGCATTTAACAACCACTTGGGGTTAAAAACCCTTTCCAACGATTCCTAACAATCACAAAACAAGGGAAAACAAACTAATTTCACATGATACAATTATTATAACAATAATAGATTCCTACTTAGCAATTAAAGGAGGTGTAAAAATCAAGAAATCAATGTAACTCTAACTTTAAAGGAAATATGTAATGGGTTCCTACCTCAAGAATAGAGAAAATTTCCGAATTTGATGCAAAACATCAACCGCACCACCACCGCACCCAAAGAAGACCAAAACCAAACTAACACAAAAATATTAAATGAAAAATTTTAGGATTTAACCCTAAAAATTAAGCCCTATCCACAAAAGAACCTTAAACTGATAAGAGGAAGAAAAGAAATACCAAAGGGGATATGCGTGCTGGAAGGGGGTGGCTGGAGGGACTGCACGCCAGTAGGATAGGTCATCGTCGGAGGGTGCACCGGAAAGGGGGGTCGCATTGGCTGGAGCAGGTTTCTAGTGGGGAGTCGCAGTCAGGCAGGTCGCTAGAAGAGAAATTTGGCGACACTGGTAGGAGGGCATTGTGTCAGAGAAGCCAGCTGGCTGAAGGGGTTCACTGGTGAGGGAGGGCAGTTGCCGAAGCTAGTTAGTGCGAAGGGGAGAGAGTGTGCGTGTGTGTGTGGGGGGGGGGGTCTTGATGGGAGAGAGGATGGATGTGGGGAGGGGGTGATGCCAAGGCAAGGGGTTCGTGGTACTAGGGTTTGTCTTATTATTTTTTTCTTTTAAAAAAACACCCTATATATAAACTAATAACTCATTAATAAAAATAACAACAATATTAATAGTAATTAATAACCTTTGTAATAATAATAATAATACACATAATAATAATAACATCGGTAATAAAAAAAATAATGGTAATAATTTTTAATAACATACAATAATTAATATTCATTTTAATTATGATATTTATAATAATGATAACAAAAATTATAATAATAACTTAATAATACTATTAACTTAATAATAATAATAATAATAATTATATTCTTAATGATAATAATTCCAATGTTAATCATATAACAATAGTCTTAATAAACTTAATAATAATAGCTTTAATAAACATGATGATAATAGAAATTTCAATAACAATAACAATAGCAATATCAAAATTCAATAATAATATCATTATCCACTTTATTTTATTTTTTTATCTCATTTTGATTTATTTAATTTTATTGATTTGAATACCACAACCGAGTGGTCTATGTACAACTCAAGCGACCATACATGGACCATGTGATAGCTTCTGTCTGATCCAGAAGTGGCTGCACAGGTACCCGAGATAACTACACAACTTTCGCTAACCATGCAGTTCCCACACATAGGCCCAAATAATAATAATAATAATAATAATAATAATAATAATAATTACTTAATAATATTCTTAATAATAACAATAATAATATTATCACGATTATTTTTACTGAAACGATACTTTTAAAATTTTTCCTTATTTTTTAACTTTTCATTTAACTTCCTTTTATTTCTCATTTAACTTTTTAATTCATCCTGTATAATAGGAAGGCCACACAGTGACCAGGACATAGCCTCATGGTCTCTCCACTATGCTCTACCCATGCCCCAGACACCACCAAACCCAAAACACACATTTTTATTAATAAAACTCAAAAATTTAAATCAAGACTTTTCCTAGACCCTAAAAAAGTTATCTGAAGCCAAGAAAATAATAAAATAAAGAATTTACAAAACCTAGGGTGTGAGAATTCTCCCCACCATAACGCTTTCTGCTCCTGGAAATCCATAACAAAGACGAAACCACAAAATAAAAACCGATACTATTTTATAATTCGAGGAGATTACCAAGGAACAATAAAATAAGAGACTACAAAAACACCACCAATGAAGAGAAAGGATAACAAGATGAACTCAGAAGATTGAAATAGAATCCTCACTAAGTGCCACACACACCCAACAGTTTAAACACCCCCAATTGAATGGTCTAAAGGACTTATAACTTTCATGATTCCCAAAACAGCCTTAAAATAAGTACACCTTAAATATCACCAAACAGAACTCCACCACTCACCCAAAACAACCAAATGAAATTCAAACCCCATCTCAGGGAAACCTCTATAACTTTACTTTAACAAAACCGCCAGAGAACTCCCATATCTATATTTACTCTAAGAAAAAACTTAAAATAAGGTGGACCTATATGAAACCATCCACCACCAAGCCGATAATAGGAATGAAAATGTGATACTGAGATGGGGAGGCCTAAATAGACTCCCCACCTTTAAAAAAACCAGCAACTGAAAATATATTAATAGAAAACTCAACAAGACCTATGATGGGTCTCCCCACCATAGGAATTAACGAGGTTAAACAAACTCGAAAACCTTCCCGGTAGTGACCAAAAATCCCTTCCATAAGGGGAGGGGATGGAAGGGTCCAACCAATGAACCATAAAAACTACAACCGACACATCCCAACAACTTAAAACCCTCATAATAACATAATCCATTCCACACTAAGGATAGAAATTAAACCAAGGTCTTTTTACACTGATGGGGTTCTCCTAACTACGCTCCAACTTCACTCCAAAACCTATGGCTGGAACTCTGATGGTTGAAGCATCTCCTGGCTCGCAGTTAGGCTTTAGAAACCCCCGATTAGATAACAAAAATAAAAAATATTCATGAAACACACTTCCATTGAAATAAAAGTTCAAAATGGGTTCGATAACAACCATTATTACTACTGAAGGAAAAGAGACACCAAGAAATTCCACCAAATATGACTATTACATCCAAATAACATTACAATGAGAAAGACTCTGAATTGAATATAAATATTTCCTTAATCTTGAAAACGTGTTGGAATGTTCTTTGAAAGGATGGGTATGGCTTTACAGGGATTCTTGGAAACACCTTGACAGAACCACTTCAAGTTCTCCAAGTGTCTACAGGTGTAGAAGGGATTTGGAGTACTCGAGAATGATGATCTCTTATGACCCTGCTTACAACACTGTTGAAAGATCACGACATTGTGCTCTGAAGAAGTTTACTGGAGGTCTAAAGACCTTTTAATTCCTCTTCCAGTACCACCAACATCAGGACACTACCCATTATTCTTACTAGCATCCTCTTTTCCACTTCAAAAGATAAAATGAGGATTCGATATATCAAGTTCTCCTACTAACTTAGTTTCAGCATGAAAGGATTGTCTCACCACATTGAAGAAAGTGGTTAGGTTGAGTTCTTCCACCTTTGACTACAGTTCAGGATGGATCCCCAACTCAAAATTTCGAGCCTTCACGGGATCTTTTTCAACATACCCTAGGTTATATAGAACTAGATCCAAAAGGCATTGATATAATTATAACATCGATCCAACACCCTACTGAAAACCACACAAGTCCATTCACTTTCTCACCTTCATCATCTTAGAAAAGTACTGTTGGATGAAATAAAACTCGAAGAATTCCCAGGTAAGATCTCTCTGGTGATTCCTTCAAGTCACAGACTTCCACCATGTCCAGGATAGACCTTTGAGCATAAAGGTAGATAAATTTACCTTTAATGTATTAGGTAGCACGAAGAAAATGAAGTCTCTCTCAATACTCTACATACACTCCTCTTCCTAGAGAGGATTTTATTGACGATAAAAGAGTGGGGGGTTCAGCTTCTGAAACTCAGGGACGTAGTCTATGGGCTGATCAATTGGAGTGTTTTCTAAAGGCGTACTACCCAAAGTTGTACCTTAAGAATCCATCAGATCTTTTTGGGGGAAGACACTAAGAACAAATAAATAAGAAAATCAATCAAAACAAAGAAATTAATATATTAAATTCAACTTTTCAAAATTCAAAACAAGACTTTGAAAACCATTTTCCAGAATTAACGAAAACCCAAAACGGTTCATAAGTGTAAACTAGTGTCGATGGGTGACTTGTCTATATGGTTGGTGGCCATATGCCAATAACAATACCATCACGAGGAGTTCTTTAGTACCATGTACCTGGATCCACATGGCTTTACAGGCCCTTGGATCTCATAGAGGCCACTTGTCCAACTCCCTTTTCATTTCCCAACACCAATAAATCCACAGGAACTAAAAGAAATTGACAAACCCAGACATCCCTTGGTATCCCGAGGTTCGAAACGAGTAAGAATTCATGACGTCCTTCTCATTCCTATACATCGAGCCCTAAAAATCCTACTCATTTTACCTTGATATACCCATGTAACGATGGGTGCTCTAAAATCAAGGCCCCATAAAGAGCCAACTTAGCTTTGATACCATTTTCCATGAACCAACCAGGTCAACCCAGAACCAGTCACCCGAGCCAATCTACAAAAAATCCCAAGAGGCATTCCCGATCCTCCTGGACTAGAGACAATCACCAAAGGCATCAATAAATACAGAGGGAATAGTTTCTCCCTACAAAAATAAACAAGGAAACCACACCAATAAAAGCACCAACCAAAATCAACATGATTTCAAAACTTTATACAATTTACATTTATAGTTAAAGAAACAAAAAAATAGATAAACCAACCAAATCAGAATAAATAAACTTAAACTAACCCCAACCAAAACATCCATATGACCCCAAGGGTCACTATCCAACCAAACACCAACCATCACCCGGAGCGACTAAACCAAATATGAACCTGCAGCAGAAACTAAAAACAAGAAAACACTATAGGCCTGAGTGTTAAAACTCAGTAGGTGGGACTAGATTATTCTATTCCCAATACAAATCCTTTAAATAAAGTAATATTGATTTTTAGGTTTGAAATACAAACTATAAAATAGGTTTTACATACTTTACATTTCAAAATAAACAAACACAATCCATTTCCCCCACATTTAAAAACAAGGCTCATTCAAGGAGATAAGTTAAGTTCATAGGGGATAAGGATAAAGGGAACCACACAAGAAAACTTTAATTTTTATTATAAAGAGAAATAATAAAAACACTTGTTCATTCACAATGTTTTTATTAAAATATTTTTAGAACAACTACAGTTTCTCAAATTTCCAGAAAAACATCCAAAACCAAGAACAAGGGATATAGTTCACAATGAGGGTAATGGCTAACGATACTAGTTTTGGAGTAACACGGGAACACCTAGGATCTTAGAGGAGAAATAGAACATACTATACATGTGAATCATTATGAAGGCATGACCTTCTTGATGAAATCATAACACCCTAACACCTAACCATTGACCTACCTAGTCTGGTCGAGGGGCCCGATCCCATAGCAATACACCCAAGTATCCGCCTTCTATGGGCCACTATCTAGTACGATATCCTAGACTAGTGCAAAAAACGTTTTCATAAATCCTATTTTCTTTTCTTGGTTCCCATGATATGTTCATAAGGGGTGTACTAAACAATTCAATAAATAATTCACACATATATATACTATCACACACCACCACAACTGGCACCAACCTGACCTATTTAAGGAGCATCCCATGCCGTGAACAAGAATCACATGGGTGGAGTCCCAAACCGAGGAAATTCCCACCCATTTTTCAGTCATCTAGGAAATGGATCCCTCTTAGAGGCTTTCCAATTAACCAATTCAAGATGCCAAATGGGACTTATAACATTTTTACAAAAACAATTCATTTCATAAATATCCACACACAACTCCATTTTATAATCCATACCACCCATCAAAACAAAAATGCATTTACAAAGTCCAAAGGGGAATATCAATAAGAACTTAATGTGTAATAAAATACATTTAAAACTCCAATCACTATTTTTAACATCACCAATAAATTTATAAAAAAAACCACGTTTTTAAAAATCATTAATCACTTCAAAGTGCCAACCGAGCCATTTAACAACCACTTGGGGTGAAAAATCCTTTCCAACCATTCCAAAAAATCATAAAACAAGGAAAAAAAACTAATTTCACATGATACAATTATTATAAAAATAATAGATTCCTACTTATCAATTAAAGGAGGTGAAAAATAAATAAATAAATCAATGTAAATATAACTTTAAAGGAAATATGTAATGGGGTCTTACCTCAAGAATGGAGAAAATTCCAGAATCTGGTGTGAAACATCAATCAAACCACCACCACACCTAAAGGAGACCAAATCCAACCTAACACAACAATATTGAACATATAATTTTAGGATTTAACCTTAAAAATTAATCCCTAGTTGCAGAAGAACCTTAAACCGAGAAGAAGAAGAAAAGAAGTATCGAAGGAGGGTGGGGGGTGCACACTGGAAGGGGGTGGCCGAAGGGATAATGCGCTGACAGGGTAGGTCACCGGAAGAGGGTGCACCGACAAGGGGGATCACACTGGCTAGAGAAAGTCGCCGGTAGGGAGTTGTAGCCGGGCATGTCCCCTAAAGAGAAAAAAGGCGACGCCAGAAGGAGCGGGTTGCGCCAGAGAAGTCGGCCAGCTGGAGGGATGAATTCACTGGTGAGGGAGTGCAGACACCAGAGCTAGTCGGTGCGAAGGAGAGAGTGTGCAGGAGAGGGGGGTCACGATAGGATATACGAAGGAGGTGGGGAGGGGGTGACACCAAGGAAAGGGGTGTGTGGGATTAGAGTTTGTCTTATTTTTTTCTTTTAAAAAAACACCCTAAAAATAAACTAATAACTCATTAATAAAAATAACAACAATATTAATAGTAATTAACAACATTCATAATAATAATAATAATACACATAATAATAATAACATTGATAATAACAAAAATAATGTTAATAATTTTTAATAACATACAATAATTAATATTCATTTTAATTATGATATTTAGAATAATGATAATAACAATTATAATAATAACATAATAATACTATTATCTTAATAATAATACTAATAATAATAATTAAATTCTTAATGATAATAATTACAAAGTTAATAATATAATAATACTTTTAATTAATGTAATAATAATAGTTTTAATAAATGTGATGATAATAACAATTTTGATAACAATAATAACATCAATAGAAAAATTCAATAATAATATCATTATCTACTTTATTTTAATTTTTATCTCATTTTTCTTTATTTAATTTCATTGATTTGAATACCATAACTGCGCGGTCTATGCATAGCTCAAGCGACCATGCGTGGACCATGTCATAGCTTCTGTCCGATCCAGAAGCAGCTGCACAGGTACCCGAGCTTACCGCATGAATTCTACTAACCATGCAGTGCCCGCACACCAGCCAATAATAATAATAATAATAATAATAATAATAATAATAATAATAATAATGATAATGATAATTATAATGATAATAATAATATTAATAATAATGATAATAATAATAATAACTTAATAATATTCTTAATAATAACAATAATAATATTATCATGATTATTATTATTGAAACAATAATTTTGAATTTATTTTATTTTTCCCTTTATTTTATTTTTAACTTTTCATTTAACTTCATTTTATTACTCATTAACTTTTTAATTCATCCTGTATACTAGGCAGGCCGTGCGATGGTCAGGGTGTAGCTGTACGATCTTCCCACTATGCTCTGCTCGTGCACCAGACACCGCCATACCCAAAACATGCATTTTTCTCAATAAAACTAAAAAAATTAAACTGAGACTTTTCCTAGACCCCGAAAAAGTTATCTGATGTCGAGAAAATAATAAAATAAAAAATTTACAAAAATTGGGGTGTGACAATTCTCCCCACCATAATGTTCTCCGCCCCCAGAAAACCATAACAAGGCCAAACCCCCAAAATAGAAATTGATACTCCTTTATAGTTTGAAGAGATTCCCAAGGAACGAAAAATGAAGAGACTACAAAAACAGCACCAACGAAGAGAAAGGCTAACAAGATGAACTCAAAAGATTGAAATGGACTCCCCACTAAGTTCCACACACCCCCAACAGTTTAAACACCCCCAGTTGATCAGTTCAAAGGAGTTAGAACTTTTATAGCATCCAACACAACCTTAAAATACGTACACCTTAAACATCACCAAATAGAACTCCACCGTCACCCAAAACAACCAAATGAAATTCAAACCCCATATCATGGAAACCTCAAAAAACTTTACTTGAATGAAACCTTTGGATCACTCCCATATCTATATTTACTCAAAAAAACTTAAAATTAGGTGGCCCCGTACGAAACCATCCACCACCAAGCCGATAGCAGAAATAAAACCATGATACTGATATGGGGAGTCCCGAACAGACTCCCCACCTTTAAAAACAAACCAACACCCGATAATATATTAAGAGAAAACTCAATGAGACCCGTGATGGGTCTCCCCACCATAGGAATTAATGAAGTTAAACGAACTCAAAACCTTCCTAGTAATGACAAAAAATCCCTACCATAAGGGGAGGGGAGGGAAGGGCCCAACCAACGAAGTATAAAAAATACAACCGACACATCCTGATAACTTAACACCCTTATAAAAACATAAGCCATGCCACACTAAGGAAAAAAATTAAACCAAGTTCTTTTTACACCATTGGGGTTCTCCTGACTACACGCCAACTTCACTCTGGAATCTATGGCTAGAGCTCTAATGATTGAATCATCTCCTACCTTTCAATCCGGATTTAGAAACCCCTGAATAGATAGAAAAAATAAAAAATAATCACAAAACTCACTTACATTGAAATAAGAGTGCAAAAGGGGTTCGAAAAAAACCATTCTTACAACTGAAGGTAAAGATACACCACACAATGCCACCAAATACGACTATTACATCTAAAGAACATTACAAAGGGAAAGAATATGAACTGATTACAAACATTTCCTTAATCCTACAAATGGGTTGGGTGTTATTTGAAAGGATGGTTCTGGATTTACGGGGCTTCTTGGAAACATCTAGATAGAACTGCTTCAAGTGCCCAAAGCATCCACAAGTGTGGAAGGGATTTGGAGCACTCGGGCATTATGGCCTATTATGACCTTTCTTACCACACTGATGACAGATCATGACATTGCACTCTAAATAATTTGAATAGATTTATAAAGGCCTCTTAATTCCTATATCAGTACTACTAGCGTTAGACCGCTTCCCATTATTCTTATTGGAATCACCTTTTCCACTTAAAAAGAATATAGGAGGATTCTATATCCCAAGTACCCCTCCTAAATCAACTTCTACATTATAGTATTTTTTAAACCATGTTGGAGAAGGTGGTTTGGTTGAGTTTTCCACCTTTGACTGCAGTTCAAGATGGAGCCCCAAATCAAAATGTTGAGCCTTCACGGGATTGTTTGCAACATACCTTGGATCATACAGAACTATATCTAAAAGGGGTTGATAGAATTCTAACACCGATCCAACACCCTTATGAAAACTACACAAATCCATTCTCTTTATCACCTTCATCATCTCAGAAAATTACTATTGGATGAAAGGAAACTTGAAGAATTCCTAGGTAAGATCTCTCTGGGCTTGCTTCGAGTCATAGATTTACACCATGTCCAGGATGGACCTTCAAGAATAAAGGTATCTAAATTTACCTTTAATGTATCATGAAGCACAAGAAAACTGAAGTCTCTCTCAATCATCCACATCCACTCCTCCACCTCGATAGGATCCACTTGACCATAAAAGAGAGGAGGGTTCAAATTCCTAAACTCAAGGACGAAGTCCATGGGATGATCAACTAGAGTGTTTTCTAATGGTGCACCACCCGAAGTTTTACCTTGAGCATCCATTAGATCTTTGTGGGGGAAGACATTAAGAAAAAAGAAACAAGAAACTCAATCAAAACAAATTCATTACCATTTTAAATTCAACTTTTCACAATTCAAAACTGAACTTTTCAAAACCATTTTCTAGAATTAACGAAAACCCAAAATGGATCATAAGAGGAAACTAGTGTTGACGGGTGACTTGGACATATGGATGGAGGCCATATGTCAATAACAACACCATCATAATGAGTTCTTTAGGACCATATCCTTGGATCCACATGGATTTCCAGGCCCTACGAGCTCATGGAGGCAACTTTTCCAACTCCCTTTTCATTTCCCAGCACCAATCAATCCACAGGAACCAAAAGGCACCAACAAACCCAGACATCACCTGGTAACCTGAGGTTCAGAATGAGAAAGAGTTAATGACGTCCTTCTCATTCCTACACCTCGAGCCTGGAAAATATTACTCCTTCTACCTTGACATCCCCAATTTACAATGGGTGCTCTAAAATCACATTCCAATAAAGAGATAACCTGACAATGATACCATTTTTTCATGAACCAACTCGGGTCGACCCAGAACTGGTCACCCAAACCAATCCGTAGTAAAGCCTGAGAGGCGTTCCCGATCCTCCCAGGATGGCGAAAAGCAACAAGGGAATCAATATAGACAAAGGGAACATTTTCTCCCAAAAAATAAACAAGGAAACTACACCAATAAAATCATCAACCAAAATCAATATGATTTTGACACTTTATACAATTTACATTTACAGTTAAATAAACAAAAAAAAAGCAAACCAAATCAGAATAAACAAACTAAACCTGACCCCAACCAGCACCTCTATGTTACCCTGAGGGTCACTCTCCAACCAAACACCAACCATTTCTAGAAGTGACTAAACCAAAGATGAACCTACAAAAAAACTAAAAACAAGAAAACTCTATAGGGATGATTGTTAAAACGTAGTATGTGGGCCCAAATTATTCTATTCCCAATACACATCCTTTTAAAAAATAAACATTGATTTTTAGGTTTGAAATAGAAACTATAAAAATAGGTTTTTACATACTTTACATTTCAAAATAAAAAAAACACGACCCATTTCTCTCACATTTTAAAAAAAGGCACATTGAATGAGATATGTTAAGTTCACAAGAGAGAAGGGTAAAGGTAACCACACAAGAAAATTTTAATTTTTCATTATAAAGAGAAATAGGAAAACACTTGTTCATTCACAATGTTTTTATTAAAATATTTTTAGCACAATGAAACTTTCTCAAATTTACAGAAAAGCATCCAAAACCAAGAAATGGGATATAATTCATAATGAGGGAAATGGATAATGATACTAGTGTTCGAGAAACATGGGAACAACTAGGAAATTAGAGGAGAACCAGATCATACTATACATGTGACTCATCCCGAAGGAATTCCCTACTCGATGACATCATAACACCCTAACACTTGACCGTCACCCTACCTAGTCTAGTTGGGGGGCTTGATCCTATAGAAATAAAACCAAGTATCTCCATGCTACAATAACCTAGACTAGTATAGAAAACATTCTCAAAAATCCTCTTTTCTATGGTAGGTTCCCATGCTATGTTCGTAAGGGGGTGTGACAAATAATTAAAGAAAAAAGTCACATATATATATACTATTATACGACACCACAAATGGTACCACCCTGACCTACTCAAGGAGAATCCCATGACATGAACAAGAATCACATAGGTGGTGTCCCAAACTGAAGAAATTCCCACCTATTTTTCATTCATCTAGTTAATGTATCACTCTTATAGGGGTTTTCCAATTAAATAATTCAATATGAAAAATAAGACTTATAATGTTTTCACAAAAACAATCCATTTCATAAATATCCACACATAACCCCATTTTATAATCCAAACCACCCTTCAAAACCAAAACACATTTACAAAGGCCAAAGGGACATATCAAAAAGAACTTAATGTGCAACAAAATCCATTTAAAACTCCAATAACTATTTTGAACATCACCAATACATTTATAAAAAACAAACCACATATTTAAAAATCATTAATCACTTCAATGTGCCAACCCAGCCATTTAACAACCACTTGGGGTGAAAAATCCTTTCCAAACATTCCAAAAAATCAAAAAACATGGTAAAAAAAACCAATTTCACTTGATACAATTATTCTAACAACAATAGATTTCTACTTAGAAATTAAAGGAGGTGAAAAAAAATCAATAAATCAATGTAAATCGAACTTTTAAAGAAATATACAATGGGTTGCGACCTCAAAAATAAAGAAACTTCTGGATTCCAGCGTGAAACATCAATCACACCACCACCACACCCAAAGGATACCAAAACCTACCAAATACAACAAGATTGAATTTGAAATTTTAGGATTTAACCCTAAAAATCAAGCCTTAGCCATGGAAGAACCTTAAAACAAGAAGAGGAAGAAAATAAATACCCACGTGGGGGGGGGGGTGTGAACATAGGAAGGGGATCGCTAGAGGGATCGTGTGCTGGAATGGAGTCATGGTCGGGTAGGTCACCAGAAGAGAAAGGAGGCGAAGTCAGGCTGGTTTGCACTAGTAGGAGGGGGCTGCGCCGAAGAATCTGACTGGATAGAGGGGTTCGTTGGTGAGGGAGTGTAGCCGATAGAGCTGGTTTGTGCGAAGGGGAGAGTGCAAGAGGGGGGGGGGGGGGGGGGTCATGATGGGAGATATGAGGGATGTGGGGAGGGGGTGATGCCAAGGAAAGGGGTGCATGGGATTAGGGTCTGCCTTTTTTTCTTTTAAAAAAACACCCTAAAAATAAACTAATAACTCATTAATAAAAATAACAACAATATTAATAGTAATTAATAACCTTCATAATAATAATAATACACACAATAATAATAACATCGACAACAAAAAAATAATGATAATAAATTTTAATAACATACAATAATTAATATTCATTTTAATTATGATATTTATAAAAAAGATAATAACAATTATAATAACAACATAATAATACTATTAACATAATAATAATAATAATAATTTTTTTAGAAGGTAGTGCCTCGGTCAAGGACCAAGGCACAATTTATTAAATAGAAATAAAGGAGTTACATGAGTCGAAAGTAAGGAATCATATTACAATCTTTATCATAAAGAGGGAGAAGATCAATAGGCAGATCATCTAGCCAAGTTATGCCCTAGTTGATTCCCTTATTGGAAAGACCGTCTACAACCATGTTCGCTTCATGAAATTCACGAGTGAAAATGTTTATGATCTCTAGAAGTGAAGCAAGGTAGTTCATACAGTGAGTAGTAAGCAGCCATGCAAGATGCACCACACCATTCCAAATAGCTTGGACAATAGTGGTTGAATCCCTTTCAATCCAAATGTTGTTCCAACCCTTTTGCTTGAAAAATTAAACAGTATGAATCACATCTATCATTTATGCTTCCAGAGAAGAGGCCGTACCGCATCTTCCAAATAAGTATCCATGACATTGACCAAGACAATCTCTAAAAATAGCACCACAACCCGCATGTCCCAGGTTTCCTTTGGAAGCTCCATCAACATTCACTTTGATCCATCCTGGGAGAGGTTCTTGCCAGAACACCTCAAAGGTGCACCTTGATTTTCTCTAGATACCATCGATCTAAATTCGAAGAAGGATCTCAAAGTCTCCAACAGTGTTGTCACAATAAGCTTTCTGAATCGAAGCAGCATCCCTAATGGAAATGAGAATCCATGTCCGACATGAATTAAGACTGAATGATCAATTGTTGTGGATAATAACATTTCTATCATATTGGATCACATGGAGGAGCTCAACAAAAATAGTTAGGAAGAGATTCCTGATTTTTTTATAAAGTATCAAGATCCACACAACATTTTAATTGGGAAAAAATAGAGTCAAGGAATAACCATCTATAGTCAAACATGTCAGTAATATAAATCCAAAGGGTAGAAGCTGTATCACAAGAAAAAAATATATGGTTATTATCTTCTCTATGCTGGTGACAAAAGTGACACTTAGAGAAAATTTGGATCCCAAAAGACTAAAGAAAAACCTCAGTAGGTATACAATTGTGAGAAATATGCCAAAAAAGATTGAGTCTTGAGGGTTTAATCCAGGGTTTGTCAAAGGATTTCAACCAACAAAATATAAGATTAGAATTTGTAGAATTATGGTTGTAAAAACTTTTATAATCATGAATACCATTATAAGATGGCTCCCAAATAAGGAAATCATAAGAGTTAGAGTAGGAGTAATTATCAACAACATGAATGAAGTTGTCAAGAAAATTTAAGTTGTGATATTTAATGACATCCTTTATAGTGCAGTTGGTGTTTTCTAGAGGGGAATTAGGAGGTGACATAAATATTAGGGGGGTGCCAATCCAGTTGTCTAACCAAAAATTCATGGAAGAATCCACACTAACCATCCATCTAGAATTATTCATGATGTTGGTAAAAGAATGTATAATGGAGGGCTAGATATAAGAGTTAATATAGTTCAAATTTCCCTTCATTAACTTTATAAGGAATCTTTTTTAAGAAAAGAAATGGAGTCAGAGTTATTATTAATCAATCTCCAAGTGAGTCTGGCTTGAAGGGCCTCATTAAATATTTTGAGATTTTTGATGCCAAGAACACTAATTAGCCCCTAAAAGAGGCTAATATTCATTGTTTATAATATAATATTCATGTTATTTATTAATCATATACACCATTATTAGTGCATTTTACACTTTGAACATTATTTCACATTATGAATGTAATTCTTTCTTAAAATGCACTTTTACATGGTACCTTCTTGAACATATCATAAAACACATAATGGTCTTGATTTTATGTTTATATTTTATTTTCAGGTCTCCCATGATATAAGGAACAATTCATTCTTTTGGAGCTCTTGGAGATTCAATTTGGAAGACCACCAAAGTGGGATTTGAACCAACCACATTTAGGGCGAAGTGAGCTGGACAACAGCCCAATAAATGTACTATAGAGGCCATGATTCAAGACCAAAGAGTCTCAAAATTTACCTGGAGATATAAGAAATCATGGGGAACATTTTATTAAACAATGTCCCAAGATAATTCGAATGTTTTAATGGAGTTCCAGGTGGCCCAAGTTGAAGATGCAATTCTGGGCCAGATTCCGCGGCCCAGAAAAACATCCCACCATTTAAATCATATCTCGCAAAACACAAAGTATTATGGGCTGAAATTTTACAGGATATTAGGGGATATCCGTGGATTCATTTAATTCTGCTATGTCCTACTCAAATTCAGCTTTCTAGAAGTTTATTTCGGCGCTTCTGTTCGGTGGATGCAAGATGGATCCCACTTCAAGGCAAGAGTTGAAAAGTCTCCTCTACATTTAATGTCCACCCACTTTGGCCTCCCACAATTAATTAAAGAGACTTGAGGAGTGTTGGATAGACCCAAGGCTTCCTTTTTTCCTATTTAAGGCATTATTTGTGGAGGATTTAGAGATCTTGGGTGCTTTGTTTCATTGTAATGTTATGCTATCAATTTGATGTTGTAATCGTTCTTCATTCTCATATAAGTTGTTTGAATTACATTATTTCTTTATAAAAGTTCTTCATTTAATCTTTTTCTTTTATTCTTATTTTCACATTGATACCGTTTCCCTAAGGTTTTATCTTATTCACACCAACACTTGTGAATTTATTCACACAACAGTGGAGTTATCGTTTCATTGTTTTATTTTTCTTCTTCAATTCTGCCCCTATGATTCTACTTTCCACTACCTTTGAGATCATAGCATAAATGGAGGGCTAAAAACTTATGGGTTGGTAATAGAGAGTTTCATGGGGTGGATTGGATTTTATTTAATGTGCTTAAATTCTGCAATCATTTCATTATTTTAATATTTCCATTTGATGATTTATTTTCTTCTTTGTCTTCGCCAACTTTAACAATGACACATTTCGAGTGCTAGTACGATCTAATTCCTTGGAGTGATCATTAAATTGATCCTATAAGTGCATTGGTTATTAGCCTTGGAATTTTTTAGGGATTAAATTAGTGAATTATGTTGAGGAATTATATAATTTTGTGGACACGTCTTGAATTAGTGAAACGAACGTTATAAGAAAATAAATACATCCAATATAACCCTAGTAACAACTTAGGATCAACTCATCTCCATTAATTGTTTTATAATAAGTAATTGTATGTTTTAATTTATTTTCTTTAAATTAAATCAGTAATTATTCAAATCAAATCAATCCAAATAGTTGGCCACTCCATAGCCAAATCCTTCCAAAATCAGAGTGTCTCTAGGTTTCTTCTTTGATACCTGTGGATTCGACCCCTACCTATACTACAACAACCGCATACCTGTAGGGTAAATTTGGGCACAACCAAATTTTTGCGCCGTTTCTGGGGACCCAAGTAAGTTACCTTAGACACTATCATACTTTTCTCACCCCACGTTCTCTATTCTCACACCCATCTCTCTTATATTTACCCCTTTCTGTTTGTGTGTGTCCTGAGAATCTATAATCCAAATTTCTCTATTCTCCAATGGAGTATCTTCCAAATCACCATGTCACAAACTAATGCTGGAATCAAATGGAAAATAAATATTGGGAATCCCATAAATTAGAAAATTTCTTTGATCAACCCTTGATTAATTACCACACACCAGGTGACATGTACAATCATTGGGATGATGAATTTTTAAAGGATAAATTTCCAACCCTCTCAAGGATGGTTGAAGAGTTGAATCTTGGGGAATTCCATGATGATCAACCATATACAAATTCTATTCCTCAAACACTGATTGAAAAATTGTGTAATAAAATGGATATAATGAGTTCTGAGGTATCATCTTTGAGATTAGAACTACAACACATTAATACTTGTGAGGATCTCATCCCTACACCAATTGTACCTTACAAAACCTTATGTGGAGTGTCTAGTTTCACAAAAACCTATCATGAATTTATTGAAGAACCGAACTTTGGATTTGGGGTAGGGGAAGTGAATCAAGAAATTGTTGAAGGCTCTTTAAATAAGGAAGAAATTTATTTCATGTATTCACAGGAGGAAAATTTGACATCATGGATTGAGTCTCCAATGTATAAATCTATTGATGATTTTTCAAAAACACAAATCATTGAACCATTGAGAGAAATTAAAAACATTGAGTCTATACCCATTCCTGACACTAAAGTATCCAATTTGGTGGTTGAATCTTCTATTATAAAGGAACCAATTTTGTAGAGAAATTTGGAAAATGAAACTGAGTTGGATTCAAAATATCAACCTGTGTTTGAATGTCTTATGCTACCCAATATCAAAATTATCATCCTTCCTTCCCCACCCAAGTATCCCTTCATTGGGTATAATCAGGAGCTTTAAATTTGAATTCATTCTTCTCTTGAAACCAAAAAAGTTGGAATGATCATTGATATCTTAGGAAAGACTACGGAGGAATCTAGATCAATCATTTCTGATATTCCTTGTATTTTCCCACTCATTGTAGAACATAGGTTTGTACATGACAAAAATTATAAACAAATAATCAATCTCAATAAAGTATAAGTGGAGAAATATGGGGTCCTTAAAATGTTGAAAATTGGTATTGGGTAAGTTAGGGGGTTCATGTCGAGCTAGAGACGTTAAATAAAAGCGCTGCACAGGAGGCAACACGTGGTTTTCATGTTTTATTTTATTTAATTAGTACTTTAGATTGTTGACCTTTTCTTATTTTATGAGTAAGGATGGGTATGAAAGGGTAGAACCGTATTCATTCGTGTCACGCGGTGTGATCACTGAGTAATACCTTACCCAGAAATTTAAAAGAAGACAATGTATCATCAGTTTATTTTATTTTATTTATGTTTTTGTAGCTTAAAAAAATTTAGACTGTTTACCTGTTCTTCTTTTATGAGTATGGATGGGTATGAAAGGGGAGGACCGTATTCATCCATGTCACACGGTGTGATCCCTAAGTAATACCTTACTCAGAAATTTAAAAGAAGACAATGTATCATTAGTTTGATTTTAAAAAAACAAAGAAACAGGGAAAACCATAAAAATGATGATACTTGGAATTAAATAAATCATTGTGTTGTTTTTTTTGTCTAGTTTGTTCTTCTTTGTATGGTTCAGGGACTATTTTGGGTGATACTTGTTCAATCAAGGAGGTGCCTACATCCCCCAAGAGATCAAAGGAGTAATCTGGAGCATCATGAACTTCAACTTCAAAAACCAGGTGAATTTGTTCCATGTTTATCATTTTCAATTTCCTCTTTGAACTCCTCTCCTACCCCCTTCTAACTTTTATTTTCTTTAAACACTGGGGACAATTTTATTCTATTTTGGGGGGAGATGAAATAAAAATTTTGATCTTCTGTGCAAAAAAAAAATGTGTGGAAGGAAAATTTTCATTAAACTTGAACATGATAACACACATTTAAATCTCTAAAATTGGATATCAAATAATTTTTCATGCCTTGATTCTGATTTTAATGCAAGTTTTGGTTCATGTGCATAGATTTTGGAAAGTTTGGTTGTCCGATGTGATTTTTCACCGTTATATTTTCATCCATTTAATAAAAAAACACAATGAACGTCCTCTAGATTGTGGGGTTTTAGTTTGAGTTCTTGGGGACTCATAATAAATAGCATAGGTTTGGTGATCATTTTAGTTTTAATATGAGTATTCAAAAAAAAAATCAATTTGCGCGTAGAGCAATGAAATGACCTAATGCGTGACTTTCTACACATGGGTATTGTGACGCCATAGTTGTCTAGCCTAGAGTTGGGCATTTTATCTCTATTTGTGATAATTTGAGTTTGTTTTTGATTGAGTAAACTCAAGATGATACCCGAGTATGTGAGCTACACTTGGTGCCCTAAGGTCTTTGAGCCTGGGAGTCATCGACAATGTCTTGCTACATGGGTTGACTCGATTGAGTTCAATTTCAATTACCATGACGAATTTGCAAAAAAAAAAAAACAAAAAAACAAATAAAAAATAAAAAAAAGAGTAATCATATTAATATTAAAATTTTATTTCTCCTAGCACTTCCATCTTTTCTCCCTTGAATGAAAATGAACCCCCTTGTCTATTGTGACGCCCAACACTTCATCATACTTAATTTCAATTGGATGAAATATGACAATGAATTTGAAACAAGTAATGGTCCTGGGCTTGGGATATGCCTATGTAATTATCTTGTTTTAAATGATTTTGAAAGGGTTTCATAATTTTTTGGTATGAGGTCTTTGGGTGAGCAATATGTATTACAATGTTTTTGGAAAAGGTAATTCAAATATCATATTTTGGAGAAATATTTTGCTCGGGACTAGCAAAACTCAAGTTGGGGGGTGTGATTATCCCCTAAAAGGGGCTAATATTCATTGTTTATAATATGATATTCATGTGATTTATTAATCATATACACCATTATTAGTGCATTTTACACTTTGAACATTATTTCACATTATGATTGTAATTCTATCTTAAAATGCACTTTTACATGGTACCTTCTTGAACATCTCATAAAACACATAATGGTCTTGATTTTATGTTTATATTTTATTTTCAGGTCTCCCATTATATAAGGAACAATTCATTCTTTTGGAGAACTTGGAGATTCAATTTGGAAGACCACCAAAGTGGGCTTTGAACCAACCACATTCAGGGTGAAGTGAGCTGGAGAACAGCCCAATAAACGTACTGTAGCGGCCATGATTCAAGACCAAAGAGTCTCAAAATTTACCTGGAGATATAATAAATCATGGGGAACACTTCATTCAACAATTTACCATGCTAATTCGGATGTTTTAATGGAGTTCCTGGTGGCCCAAGTTGAAGATGCAATTCTGGGCCAGATTCCGTGGCCCAGAAAAACATCCCACCATTTAAATCATATCTCTCAAAACACAAAGTATTATGGGCTGAAATTTTACAGGATATTAGGGTATATCTGGGGATTCATTTAAGTATTCTATGGACCACTCAAATTCAGATTTCTAGAAGTTTATTTCTGTGCTTATTTTTGGTGGTTGCAAGCTGGCTCACACTTCAAGGCAAGAGTTGAAAAGTCTCCTCTACATTTAATGTCCACCCAATTTGGCCCCCACAATTAATTAAAGAGACTTGTGGAGTGGTGGATTGACCCAAGGATTACTTTTTTTTTCTATTTAAGGCATTATTGGTGGAGGATTTATAGATCTTGGGTGCTTTGTTTCATTGTAATGTTATGCTATCAATTTGATGTTGTAATTGTTCTTCATTCTCATGTAAGTTGTTTGAATTACATTAGTTATTTATAAAAGTTCTTCATTTACTATTTTTATTTTATTCTTCTTTTCAAATTTATACCTTCTCCCTAATGTGTGATCTTATTCACACTAACTTATGTGAATTTATTCACACAACGGTGGAGTGATCCTTTCATTGCTTTATTTTTCTTCTTCAATTCTGCCCCTATGATTCTACTTTCCACTTCCTTTGAGATCATAGCATAAATAGAGGGATAACCCCTTATGGGTTGGTCCTAGGGAGTTTCATGGGGTGGATTTTATGTTATTTAATGTGATTAAATTCTGAAATCATTTCATTATTTTAAGATTTCCATTTGATGATTCATTTTCTTCTTCGTCTTTGCCAACTTTAACAATGAAACATTTCGAGTGCTAGTACGATCCAATTCCCTGGAGTGATCATTAAATTGATCCTCTAAGTACATTGGTGATTAGCCTTGGAATTATGTAGGGATTAAATTAGTGAATGATGTTGAGGAATTATATCATTTTGTAGATACGTCTTGAATTAGTGAAACCAACGTTATAAGAAAATAAATACATCCAATCTAACCCTAGTAACAACTTAGGATCAACTCATCTCCATTAATTGTTTTAGACTAATTAATTGTATGTTTTAATTTATTTTCTTTAAATTAAACCAGTATTTATTCAAATCAAATCAATCCGAATAGTTGGCCACTCCATAGCCAAATCCTTCCAAAATCAGAGTGTCTCTAGGTTTCTTCTTTGGTCCCTGTGGATTCGACCCCTACCTATACTACAACAACCGCATACCTGTAGGGTAAATTTGGGCGCAACCAACTGACCTTATCTAAAGGTTTGCAACAATTATCCCATGAGATGGTCACAATATTCCTTTCAAGAATTCTGCCAGTACATATTTTTTTTGATGTAAACATTAATTTTCTTAAGGAGACCAGCAGGACATTTATAGACCATTAGCGAGTAGACCATTTTAGAGACAATAATAGATTTCACCAGACAGATCCTGCCAGCCATGGAGATGGATTTTCCCTTCTAGGAGGATAGTTTATTGATAACCTGGTCAAAAACAGTGTAAAAGTTCATGGATTTAGTCCTTCCACAAAAATTGGGAACTCCCAGGTAAGTGAAAGGGAAGGATCCTTCTTTGATGCCTAAACTATTGATGATACTACTTTTCCTAATAGCAGTAAAACTTTTTCCAAAGAAAACAAAAGATTTGTTCCAGCTTATATATTGACTAGAGATTTATTCATAATGAGATAAGTCATTTTTTAAATTTTGAATATTTCTTTTATCACCTTGTAAGAATAGGATAATTTCATCGACATTTAAAAGATGCGTAGGCACATTTAGGTTTCTATCCACCTGAATGGGTTTAAGTTTGTTTTGATCAACAAGGTGAGTGAGCAATTTTCTAATATAGTCTTCCACAATCAAGAAAAGAATAGAAGATAAAGGATCACCTTGTATGACACCCTTGGTGTATTTAAAATAACATGTAGGGGAGCCATTAACAAGGATGAAGATATATGCCAATTTTAAAAAGGAGTTTATCCTATTGATGAAAGTGTCGATAAAACCAAAGTCCTAAAGAACTTTGAAAATAAAATTCCAATCAATGGTATCAAAGGCCTTCCTAATATCAAGTTTAATAACAATATTGCGTCCTCTGGTAGCTTTATTTAGAGTGTTGGTGCATTTCGAGGCAAGGAAAATGCAGTCTTGTATAAAACTTCCTTTGATAAAACCAATTTGATTCCAAGAAATAATTTTATTACATATTGTAGAAAGTCTGTTGGCAAGAAGTTTTATAATAATTTTGCAAGGAGAGTTAATAAGAGAAATAGTTCGGAAGAGATGAATCTCAGAGGCGTTGTCCACTTTAGTAATTAAAGTAAGAAATTGAGTGTTAAGGCCATGAGGGAGGACACCATTAGAAAAAAAAGACCCGAGAAGTTTGAAAACATCTATGTAGATAATCTCCTAGTAATGTTGAAAGAAATAATTGTTAAATCCATTAGGACTCGGAGAACTATCAGGATTAAGGATAAAGATAGTGTCTTTGATTTTTTGTTCAAGAGGGATGGAAAAAATAAAGACATTGTCTTCCTCATTTACCATAACCAGAATGACCTCAGGAAGGAGGTCCGTGTTGAAATTTTGGGCCATTGAAAATATTTCCAAAGTAAGAGACCACATGACTAGAAATGGCCACCTCAGAGTCAATGTGGGTTTCATTGTACCTAAGGAAATAAAGAGGTCTACAAACTTTTATAATTCTTTGAAGAGAGTTTTAGAACTTAGTGTTTCTATCACCATCTAAAAGCCATTTTGATTTGAATATTTTCTTATGTTTTTTGTCTTTAAGGACAAGAAGATAATTAAGTTTCATGGAGATGTTGATTTAAATTTGGGGATCTAATGAGAAATCAAAGATAGTGGATATGTTTTGAATTTGGCTAAGTTCATTCTCAAGGGTGGAGATTTCCTTGTCAATTTTTTTATATTTAGCACCACACCATCCTTTGAGACACTGTTTGAGGTGTTTTAACTTAGTGATACAGAAAAAAGAATCATTATGATGATTCATAGACTCACAAATTTTTTTTAATGATGTTTGAACATTCCAAATCAGCAGACCAAGCGTTTTAATTCTAAAAGGAATAATGTGTTTAAGTATTTTTGAGAAAAGACTAAAAAGGATGGGGTGATGGTCCAAATTAAGTTTGGGCAAAGTAATGCTAGATATGGTGTCCCAATTGTCCAGAGCCAGAATTTTTGTGAAATCCGTATCCAGATTTCTAGAAACTACCCTATTGTAGTGTCTTCTATACCATGTGAATTTAGATCCAGTGAGGATAATTTCTATAAGGTTAAAATCCTCAATAGATGTTCCAAATTATTTTGAGGAAATTAATGAGTGTGATGGACCAATTTTCTCACTGGAGGTAAGAATTGCATTAAAATCACCGATCAAAAACCAAAGATCACAAATGTTGTTAGCTAAAGCATATAGATCATGAAAAAGAGGCCTTAAATCTTGATATATATTCTTAGCATAATCCATGGTACAAAAAATATGAAAGCTATTAAGGGAAAAGTCACAAGTAAACATTTGTTCAGAGAATTTGAATGAATTAACATTCTGTAAAGAAGCATGATAAAAAACCCAAAGAGATTCAATCGCAGTACCATATTTACAGTACCTAGAAAATTATAACTATAAGCACAAAGATGCATAAATTTCAAAGAAAAGTTGATTTTTGGTTCATAAATAGAAAATATTTTAGGTTTGTGAGTCATAAGAAATATTTTAATAATAGTAAACATGTTAGGGTTCGCAATGTCCTGAAAATTCCAAAATAAAATATCCATTAAAACTTCGATTTGGAGATAGAGCCCCCTTTTTTATTTTTTGATCCACCCAATCCCTTATTCCTCATTAATCTTCTAACATTTTGAGAAGAGGTCAGACTGGGCTTCTTGTTCTATTTACTCATAGGAGGAAACGAAGATTTGTTAGCAGCACTTGTATTAGAAATAGACTGATTTTTTCCAGGTGATTTAGCATTCATGGGGATGTCCATGGGGCCATCCTTTTAAGCTATAGAGGGATTCACAACATGGGTGACAGTGAGAAACATAGGGGAATGCTACGTACCTACTGACAATGCTGACTCATTGAATAAAGTCATTTTATTTTTCATTCCTGAATTATCATTCAGGGGAGACATACAAGTGACAGTGCACGAAACCGATGTATATTGTGTGCAAACTACCACTGAATTCTCATTTTCTAAATCTAATTTAGCTTGAAAAATCACACTTTCATTCCAATATAGTAGAACCAATTATGCAGACTTCTCATAGGTTTTTCCAACTTCATCTTTGTGAGAAAATTCCTTAGGGCCACCCTTTTCTGAACAACCAGTTGGAACACATCCATTTGAATTCTATCCAGAACCCTTTAGAGTTTCAAGAAGCTCCTATTACCTCTTATAGGTATAATCCTCTTTGTTTTCCATGGCTGAAACAATGATATTTCCAATGGGTGTGTCCATATGGGATAATACATGTCCAGTTTCAACAGAGTCAAGTCAAACCGAGTCCTCTAAAGAGAAATCAGCCTGGGGATGTCCACAAGCACCCATAACCAATTTTTCGATCTCCTCAAGGATTCTTTGATCAATATTAGAATTATCCTCTTCATCCACTAGTTAAACCCAAGTATTACCTGAACTCTCTCCCAAGAAAGTTCTCTTCTTTACCCAGACTTTAGATTTTTTTCTGGAGGGCTTGGGATTTTCAGAGGCAGTGACTTTGTACTTTTTGTTCCTTCGAATTTCAGTCCATATGTCATCAATTGGATGTGAAACTTGGATTTTTACAAAACTAAATTTACGAAAAGAGTGTCCTATAATTTTACAGAGTTCATAATATGGTGGAATATGTTCGAATTCAACTTGAACCTCTATTTTGTAGTCATTTACATTGAAAACAATAACCTCTGGGTGTTTAGAGGCGATATCAACTTCCACTATCACCCTAGAGTATAATTCAATCTTAGCATTTAGGTTTCTTTGATCGATTTTGAGAGGGATACCTATACAGGACATAATATCATTCAAGATATTAGGATACAAGAAGAACTAGCTGAGTCCGTGCAGTCTAACCCAAATACGGGCCATGGTATTCTTAGAGGTATGTGGATTAAAGGAATAGTCCCATTTAGATATTCGAAGGACCCTGGGTTTGATATGTAGGTTCCCTAGTTTCCAAAAGTGATCAAGTTCCTCCTGGGATCTTAATAATATATGAAAATAACCCCTTCCAATTGGTATAAGTTTCCAATTGAAGAAACTCCAGATATGTGAAATCCTAGTTTTTAGATCAGAGTTTGACCAGGGTTTATCTCCTTTGATATTTGAAATGCATCCCATAATCGAAAACTTACTTAATAGAGAACATTTTTGAAGAGCCTCAGGGTTGGATTCAACTACAAATCGACCATCTTCGAGTGTCTTTCAAAGAGACACTTTCATCGAGGAAGATTTGCACAGATCGGTACCTTTGAGTGCCTTAAGAAAAGATATCCCTTTTAGTATTTCAACCAGAATGGCTTCACCATTATGAACCTTGATTTCATGATCTTCAAAAGCAGTTTCCCATTCAGGATCAAACGTCGCCATGATGAAACCGAGCTAAAGCATTCTGAAGCAAGCACTACGAGTGTTGCGAGGAAACCCTAGGAGTCACGGGGAAAACCGACTCCCCATCACTTAAGGGACTTGGATGTGTCATTATGAAAAATTACAGATAATAATAATAATAATTAAATTATTAATGATAATAATTCCAATGTTAATAATATAACAATAGTTTTAATAAATGTAATAATAATAGTTTTAATAAACGTGATGATAATAGTAATTTTAATAACAATAATAATAGAAATAACAAAATTCAATAATAATATCATTATACGCTTTATTTTAATTTTTATCCCATTTTTATTTATTTAATTTTATTGATTTGAATACTGCCGCAGTCTGCGCATAGCTCAAATGACTGTGTGTGGACCATGCAGTAGCTTCTACCCAATCCAGAAGCAGCCGCACGAGTACTCGGGATGACCGAACTACTTTTTATAACCGTACATTTCCCGCACACCATCCCAAAGAATAATAATAATAAATGATAATTATAAAAATATTATTAATAATAATGATAATAATAATAATAATAATCCCAATAATAGTAATAATAACTTAATAATATTCTTAATAATAAAAATAATAATATTATCATGATTATTTTTATTAAAAGAATGATTTTGAATTTATTTTATTTATTTTACTTTTACCTTTTCATTTAACTTCATTTTATTACTAATTTAACTTTTTAATTCATCCTGTATATCGAGCAAGACACACGGTGGCGAGGGCGTAGCTGTATGTTCTCCCTACCGTGCTCTGCCCATGTGTGAGATAATGAAAAACCCAAAACATGATTTTTTATCAATAAAATTCAAAAATTTAAACTAGGAATTTTCCCAAACCACGAAAAAGTTATCTGAAGCCGGAAAAATAATAAAATAAATAATTTACAGAAGTCGGGGTGTGAAAAAGAATGTGTTTTATTGCTTCTTACTCAACCAGACTATACACTTAATATCAATATAAAAAGTGGCTCCACTATATAATTTCTACCCACTACATCAACAACCCATAAAACATTAGAATAGTATGATAACTCATGTTCTTTTTCTACATTAAAGAGTAAGGTACAAGGGAGAGTCCCTCAAAGGTACCTCATTATTCTCTTTACTATCGTGAGGTGTACCTCCTTAGGATTGAATTGAAACCTATTCATAAATATTTAAGAATAATAATTACTTTTCTAGGCTATTTTCAAGTACAAAAAACTCTCAACGATCCTCATATATAGGGTTGGATCTACTGACATCCCATTCTTACACTTTCTAAGTTTTGTTCCAACTATAATGGGTGTTGAAATAGGTTTTAAACCGTGTATGTAGAACTTATTAAACAAATAATTTTCATATTTATCCCATGATATAAAATTATGTCTCTCCTTATGAATCACTTGAAATCAAAGAAAATAAGTGAGATCCTTTGTAACGTCTTGGGTTTTGAATCAGGTCAAAAACCTCTCCCATTTTGATTTTTTTGAATTAATGGGTTTTCCAAATTATTTTTCAATTATAGAAACCTAATTATGAGTCTTTCTTCACAAAAATATATTTTTAGTCATTTTTAGAGGCTTGGAGAGTACCTTGGGTGTTTTGAATAGTTTCATGAGCATCGGAGGCCCAAAGGACTAGTTTTGGAGTTGTAGGTCAAGGCACACAGTTAGTGTAAACCATGCGGCCAATTCTAGTTAACAGTGAGGATAAATTTTAAACTAATGCATAATTTGAAAAACCATGCAGGTAGGGGTTCATGTTCATGCATGAGGGTTTTCATTTTTTGTAGAGGCTTCCACACAGTTTGTTCATGGTTAGAGAAAACCATGCGGAAAGCCACATGGGTAGTGCCACTTAGGCAGCACCCATGCACTGTTGCCCACATGATTTTCACACAACTTGGAAAACTATGTGAACTAACTGTCTGACCCTTAAAAATTATGGAATGATGGATTCTACCCTCCCTATATTTATTCCTTTTATCCTTATTTCTCCCTTCTTTGTTGTGCACAACAACGTGGGAGGTCTCTTTTCTTCCTCCCCTAGGGATTGATCCCATCTCTTCATTGGTGCTGCATTTTTTAGATTCATCAGTTGCAATAGAACTGTATCAATAAAGATCTTCTCACTCATGCCTCCTTATCATTTTTATATCTCATCATGGAGTTCTAAATCCATTCGATCCATTTTTCCCTATTTTCAGGGTGCTCGAAGGAAACATTGATTTCTTCCAAATCACTTGGAATTAGAAGCTAATACCAGATGTGCCTATATCAATGAGTCCAAGGTAGGTAGGTCATACCTTTCTTTTTTGTTTTCACAATAATTTTGGGGGCGTTAATTTTAGCGTGCCTTTGGGTAATTGAGTGAGACCCTTTTTATATTGATTGCTCGATGTTGAATTGACTGTCTGACCTTATGGGATGACGTTGGGCATGACCAGACCATATTCGCTCATACTAGGCTGGTTTAGAGGACATTTAGAACCTTAATTAGTTATTCTTTGGTGATTTCTTGATTTATTTTGAGTTGTTTGTTTTAGCAAAAATGTGAAATTCAATTATAATGAATTATTTGTTTATTTGAATTAGTTATTTAAGTTGAGATGTACAATTCAATTCAATTAAATTCTTTTATTAAATTCTTTTGAATTATATATGTGAAATTAATGAATTTCATGTGATGTGATCCATGGGACCATGATGGGAATTGCCTGAGGAATTGAGGTGTCTTGTCCATCAGGATTGAGGCGACGCTGGTCGTCTGGTTAGGCTTGGCATGGGTTACTTGGGTGGTGTTGACTATCGTTTGGGAGACTCAGTCATTGGTTTGAGGTGACTATGCCATTAGTTTTAAGGAATGTACCATGATATTGTATGGAATTGCCATCATATTTGAGCGACATGATCGTATGGGCATGAGGTGCCAATTAGATGTGCCTTAGGTACTAAATTTGGTTATTTTTGCTCGCATGTGATGGCCAAATCATCGTTTAGAGTTGTGTGCACACAGGTTGACTCAGTGATGAGGTGGTTTTGACCACTTGTGTGGGTATAGGCCCCCATTAGTTTGAATTAGGTATTTTTTAGAGGTTATTTCCATAGAAAACCACAAGGAAGGTGAGGAGAATTCAGGTGATAGCATTGAGGCTATCAGTTGGGGGATAAGGCTCGATGTATTAGGGCCATTGGGCTAAGAATATTTTGGTAGGATGAATATCACCATTTCTCAGGATTTCATGCTATAAGATGACGATGGTTTCTATTTGAGGATAGATATAGTTGTGCCTACAGATGTTGGGCTTCAAGCCGATGAGTGCTTTTGAGCAGGGGTCTGAGAGACTAGTTACTTTTTCTTGGATGTGCCTTTGGGATGTTGGTGGTTTTTCTTAGACATGATGTGTTAGGTTGGAATGAGGTTATAGTGAATTTTGAGGTGGAACCTGAGGGTTAAAATGGGCTATATGACATCAGGGGATACCTTGGGCCATGGTCTAAGGATCTTATCCTCTTTAGATATTCCGGCATTGTCCGAGGTAGATGATAGCTTCCTGGTGGCTATTGAGAACCAGAGAAGCTTTTGTTTAATTGAATTATAGTATGATGCTTTATTTTATTTATGTATTCATCTGCTTAAAAACTTATGTTGGGTATGCACACTTGGGTGGTATCCTACTGAGATCCATTCTCACACCCTACATGGGCCCTTCGGGATGCGTGTAGACTTTATGTTGTCGTGTTCATGTAAGGGATCATCTTTAGTAGATGAATCTTAGTAGCTATTTAGTATGGTATGTTGGAAAGGGACCTTGAGGTTCTTTCCTCTGTATGAGTTACTTTTGAGTTTTCCTTTATTTCATTTTGTATCAGCATGATTTGTATATATGTATCGTATTGAGGTTAGGCATGGGAGACCCCTTCTCGATATTGTGCTGTATGACCTTATATGTACACATGATTTGTTTTGAAGTGATACAAGTGGTGTTTTTGGTTTGATTATTTATTCTCCACTAATTTTGTTTAGTTATACTTCCATTGTAATATATATTAACTATGCTTCCACCTTTATAGGGTCAAGTTCGAGTCTTCTGAGTCTTACTTTTCCACTTCATGTTATATATAATACTTGGACCATTATTATATCTTTCTATTGAGGGTATAGTCTTCCCTCTATTAGTATTTTACACCCTCAATTCTAGTTATTAGCCTTTGGTATATGGAGAGGTGCGCTTAAGTCCAGTGGCACCCAACCCGATAGCATTGTTTGAGTGCCTAATCAGGTCGGGGATGCTACAAGAGGTATCAGTTCCATTCTTGACTAGGATTTAGTAGTAGTGTAAGGATGGCTACTAATGAGATCGATACAGATTTTTCCTTTCTTTTCTGCTGGTATTACTATTTAGGATGTGGTAGACTGTATATTAGGACATTGTTAGAACTGGATTCATAGCTCATGATTGGGTTCCTACAATGCCATGTATGAGGGACACACCAAGTTACCGAGGTTGGTAATTGCTATTCTATTTTGCTCATATTTTAGTTTATATGATTTATACCTTGAGTGGTATTCTTAGAATATGAATTGTCAATTGTTATGATATGTGACTTGTGATCCTTGGACTGATATGATAAGGAAGGGATATTGAAACCTTAGCCTAGTAAGGTAAGGTTAGTTATGTTTGACATGCTATGCTTGTTTATGCTTCTGATTAGGCACATGATATGATATTTCAAAATTTAAATATGAAATTACCATGTAAAATGTAAAATGTAAAATTTATTATGCTATGTGATATGAATATATAAATGATTTTGATATGTAAAATGGGTTTGAATCTTATAAGTGCAGGTAGGTACTATGGAATGGAGTGATTTTGATCACCAGGTTGGGTGATGAGGTCATCAGATTGAGGTGACGTGGTTCATCAGGATGGGAAAGGACCGAGGTTAATTTGTACATGGCTCTATTGAGGGTAGGTAAGGAGGCTATGAGGATATAATTCCATGTAGTATAGTTGTGATAAAAAAGGGTAAGGGTAGTGAGGATTCAATGCCTGTTATTTATTTCCTTATCAGCAATATTTATATATATGTTATGGGTTGTTTGACCATGTTGATAGTATTTAGTGGGATCCTAATAGACAGATCAGATAGAGTATCATGAGGGTAATGGTTTAGTGCCATAAGAGAATGAGAAGGTTGATACCCCTGAGGTCCAGACAGAGTAGTTACGAGATTTGGTTTAGGAATAGGTTCCAATGCAGGCGAGGAAACCACCAGATCTTACTACTTTTGGGCGGTGGCTTGATGAGCAGCTCAGAGTGATCCTGCTATGTGTGATCTAGGAGATTGATAGGAGTTCTCAAGGATCATATCCTTCTATGGTGTACTTGACTTAGGAGTTCTAGTCACAACACCACCATTGTTTCAGGAGAGGGTGGCCCACAGTCAGCTGGGAAATAGATCGAGGTTATGCAGACAATTTTAGAGTACCTAGAGATGCCTCTAGGGAAGATGGTAAAACTGGAAACCTACATGGTCAGGGTAATGAAAAAAAACTGGTGGGATGTGTAGGTGAAAGAAGACAAACATGAGGGGTAGTCCTAGAAATACTTTGAGGCCAGATTCTTTGAGCATTTCTTCCTGGATATGCTGAGGGAAGAAAGGGATCAGGAGTTATTGAGCCTTCAATAGGGGGATATGTCCATCATGGACAATGAAATGAAGTTCAATGAATTTTATCACTTCACACTAGGCATGGTGAGTGATGACACCTAGAGGGTGAGGTGCTTAGAGGATGGTTTATGACATGCCAGTTAGGTGTAGGTAAATATCTTTAGGTTGGCCTCATTCTCAGAGGTAGTAAACCGGATGCTCATCGATAAGGGAAATATGATGGATAGGTCTTAGTAAAGTTGGGTAGTGAATTCAGGTGATTTGAGTGGTGGTGCTTCTGATAGCAGGAAGTCAAGACGAGATAAGATTTAGTAGGACAATTAGGACAAGGACTCAAGAAGAAAACTTAGGGTGGGTCTTTGATGGTTTTCATTCAGCGTGGGAAGACAAGACATTTATAGAATCAGTACAAGTGGAATATAAAGGAGTTACAAACATGTGGATAGGTTAGGCATCTCAATATGTTCTACTATAATCCTTCTCGGATAACCGACAGTTAGGAACCAGGGTAGACTCAAGGTTCTGAGGTTGGTACTAGGTGATAGTAGACAAGCTTCAACTACTCATGGAGATCATACCAGAGATAGCTAGAACCAATAGTGGGGTCAGTGTCTGGTGGATGGTATAACATCGTAGGGAGGTCGGGCTTCAAACAATTGAGCTTTAGGCCAAGTGCACACTATGGAGCTACTAGGGGATGAGTAGGTTGGTGATCTAATGATAGTATGAGGTACTCCGTGGACGTAGCCTAATTTTGTTTTGTTTTTCATTAGAATGTACTATTGAGGCATACCATTTTGGGTGAATAAGGTGCATGTGATGTAATTATGGGCTGACCAAATGCTTCTCAGTAGGTTAGAACTGTCTTGGGTGTGTTATATATATATAAGTATGAGGTGCGAGGCACCATGTTATATGTGAGCATCGATGGATGCATGTTTATTGAGGCGTGATTGCATCAGGAAATCAAGGATACATGGGTTACTTGAGGTACATAGGCATATGGGCACTGTTGTAGTGTGGTAGTTAATTGTGGTATGAGGCACCATGACTTTTTGAGCATCTGATGAGATGTAGGACCTCGTTGGTGCCATGTGGGACATGGGCATGAGGAAGGTGTTGATGCTGTGTGAGATTCAGATGGGTGTTAGATATGACACAGGAGCACCTGATGAGAAGTAGGAGTAAAGATGCATCATGTTAGGACCACTGAGTCCAAGAATTGGTTGATTGAAGATTGCTTGATTTGAGTTTTGGGTCTTTTGAGATTGGGGTAGGTCACTCATAAGGTGGGGAACCCCCTTGAGGTAGTTGACTTGTACCCTTAAGATCGGGGTAGTCCAGGTTAGTTTAAATGGGACAGGTATATTAAGTAACATCTCTAGGTTTAATTTTATAGCTTGGGGATGAGCTATATTAAGGTGGGGATATTGTAACATCCCTAGTTTTGAATCGGGTTGAAAACCTATCCTATTTTGAATTTTTTAATTAGTAGGTATTCCAAAATGATTTTTCGATCATCTTAACCTAATTATGAGTCTTATTTCACCCTAATATATTATTTTTAGTCATGTTTAGAGGCCTTAAGAGTTCCTAGGGTGTTTAGAAGGGTTTCAGGTGCGTTGGAGGCCTGAAGGCCTAGTTTTGGAGTTGCAGGTCAAGGTGCACAGTTAGTGTAAACCGTGCGGTGTCTTCCAGCTAACCATGCATCCCAATTTCTAACTACCACATGGTTTGAAATTTTTTTGGGTAGGGGAACATGGCCATGTGTGAGGGTTTATAGTTTTTATAGAGGATTCCTCCTGGTTTATGCATGATTAGGGAAAACCATGCGGAAAGTTACACGGGTAGTGCCACTTATGAAATACCCATGCACTATAGCCCGCATGGTTTGTGCAAAGTTTGGAAAACCATGAAATCTAAAAATTCATCCATTTTTTTTTAAAATTATTGATTCACCCTCCCTCTATTTCTTCCTTTTCTCCTTCTTTCTCCCATCTTAGTCACACACAATAGTGTGGGAGGTCTCTTTTCTTCCTCCCCTAGGGATTGATCCCATCTATTAATCATTTATTTATTTTTAGATCTATCAGGTGTGTCAGAACCCTACTAGTAAGGCTCTCCTCACCCATGCCTCCTTATCATCTTCTCTCACCTCATAGTGCACTAAATATATTTGATCCATTTTGACATATTTTTAGGGAGCTCAATGGAAACATTAATTTCTTCCAAATCACTTGAAGTTAGAGGATAATGCTGGACACACCTACATCTACGAGTATAAGTTTAGTGGTTCATACCTTTATTTTTGTTTTCATGGTCATTTTGGGGGTGCAGATTTTAGTGTTCCATTGGGTAATTGAGAGAGACCCTTTTTATATTGATTTCTTGATGTTGAACTAACCGTGTGATCCTATAGGATGCGGTTGGACACGCCCAGACCATATTAACTTGTGTGAGGATAGGTTAGAGGCTGTTAAACACCTTGGGTAGTAAGGATGGGGTGAGTTCTTGATTTATTTTGAGTTGTTTTTTAGTGGAAATGTGAAATTCAATTTTAATGAATTGTTTGTTTATATGAATTCGTTATTTAAGTTGAGATGAACAATTCCATTACATTGAATTGTTTTATTATTATTTTAATATTATATATGTGAAATGATTGAATTTTATGTGATGTGATCCATGGGATCATGATGGGATTGGCCTGAGGAATTGAGGTGGCATGACCATCAATATTGAGGTGACATTGGTTGTTTGGTTGGACTTGGCCCGGGTTACTTGGGTGGTGTTGACCATCAATTGAGCGACCCGATCATCGGTTTGAGGAAGATAGGCCATCAGGTTGAGGTCATGGCCCATGATATTGGATTTAATGACCATCATATTTGAGTGACATGGTCGTAGGGGTATGAGGTGTTGATTGGATATGGATTAGGTACTAAATTTGGTGATTGTTGCTCACCCATGATGGGAAAATCACCGTTTTGAGTTGTGTTCACATAGGTTGACTCAGTGATGAGGTGGTTTTGAACAATCGTGTGGATAGAGGTCCCTGATAGTGCGTCTTAGGTATTTTTGTTGGGGGTGCTTTCTGTAGAAAGCCATAGGGAAGGTGAGGAGCCTTCAGGTGATAGTGTTGAGGATATAGGTTGGGGGATGAGGCTCATTATATTAGGGCCATTGGGATAGGATTATTTTGGGAGGATAGATATTTTCATTCCTTGGGAAATCATGCTATGAGAAGATAATGGTTTCTATTTGAGGACAAATATCTTTGTACCTTCGGATGTCAGGCTTCGAGCCGACCAGTTCTTTCAAGAAAGGGTCTGAGGGACCAGTTACTTTTACTTGGACATGACTTTGGGACATCAATGGTTTTTCTTATACACAAGGTTGGCATGATGTTCCGATGACTTTTGAGGTGGAAATTGAGGGTTCACCTGGGCTATAAGACATCGGGGGATACCTTAGGCCATGGGACAAGGATCATCTCTTCTATAGATATTCCAACGTTGGCCAAGGGAGGTGATAGATTCTTGGTGGTTTTTGAGAACCAAGGAATATTTTTTTAATTTAATTTCATTTATATGATTTGTTTTATTTTTGTATACAACTTCTTAAACACTTATGTTTGGTATGCACACTTGGGTGGTATCCTACCAAGATCCTTTCTCACACCCTACATGGCCCCTTTAGGTCACGTGTAGAATTTATGTTATTGTGTTCAGGTAAGGGATAAAATTCAGTAGATAGACCTCATTCTCTATTTGGTATGGGATTTTGGAAAGGGACCTTGAGGTTCTTGCCAATCTAGGAGTTACTCTTGATTTTTCATTTGTTTCCTTTTGTACAAGAATGCTTTATATATATGTATTGTACTGAGGTAATCCATGGGTGACCCCTTCTAGATATTATACTATATAACCCGATATTTATGAATACTTTATTTTAAAGTGCTACAAATGGTATGTCTAGTTTTCTTATTTATTTTCTACTATTTGTTAGTTATGTTTTTTCTATTGTATATATTGACTGTGCTTCCACCTTTGGAAATTTTGGTTCAAGTTTGCTGAGTCTTACTTTTCCCCTTCATGTTATATATAATACTCACACCATTATTATATCTTTCTCTTGAGGGTATATCCTTGATCGCGTTGTCGAGGCACATCAAATTAGTGTTAAGTTTTTACTAGAATTTCTACAGTATAACAGGAACCTTAGGTCGTCTCTCGATGGAGCCTTAGATAATTAATTTCAAAATAAGGTTATGATTATGTTAAAAAAATGAAAATTAAATTAAGTGTTTGGGGGTTCTATGAATTTAAAATAGAAATTGAAACTATACTACTAAGTGAGTGAAATAAGTTAGAGAAATCATGATCAACCCGGGTAAGTGTCCCTTGATGCTAAATCCGTCATCGCTCTCAAGGGAATGGGCAGGATCATTGATTCCATGATTTTATACACACTGAAACCAGTAGTATATGAGTTCAAACTAGGTTACCACCTAGGATATGATCGATAAACGATATTGATTATCGGCGACCACTCAAAATCAACAAACCTGAATCGATGTAAAAACAAAACTCAATCAAGGCGTCACATCAACAACATGATGAGATGAAAAGATTTGTGTCAATGATAATATTTCCACAAGACAAGAACATTAATATTCATGGGTTTAATCTCTTTGTAATTTATCAACTGACATAATCCATTCGCACACTCATGAAAGGGAAGGTGTGAGAAAAGAGGCAACCACACTCAAATCATCACAAGATCCGGGTTATGCATGAAAGCATGAGGATTATTGTTCCTTTGATTTGTATTTGATCATACTAGAATAAAAAAAAATTCATAATGTATAAATTAAGAACAATTGACAAAAAACCTGGAAATTTAATTACCTTACGAAGATTACAAGTGTGTAGCTTGAGATTACAACAATGAACACCCCCCAAATTGATCACTAAGAAACTTAGAAGTACACGAGGGAGAAGAGAACTAAAATGGGTGAAGAGAGATCTAAATTTAGACTCGCCCTAAAAAATGGTCGTGTAACATGATATAATGAGGGTGATAGGTGATTTTATGGATATACACATCACACTTTCCATAAAATAAGTCAAGTGACTAAGGGACTAGGTCACTATTCAGGGAAGACTTTTTACTCCATTGTTATACGGCTGATTGACTGACCAAAACACCTGACAATTACTTGAAATTAGGTGGGGAGGTGGGCCTTCGTGTTATATGTCCATGAGAGGTAGAATCAGCCCAATTGGATCTCTGAGACCCTAGTTATGGCCCAAATACAGAAGGGTGGTCCAATCTGGCCCGCCCAAAATTGCTTCACCTTGTGGGCCTATTATGGGCATTTAAATGGGCGAATTGGGCTTCATGGTCTTCTAGATAAATTTATCCCACACAAATTTAAATTCATAAACCGATTTGTAGCCCAATTTAATGCACGGAGTATCCACATTACGTATTTATGTCCACATGAATTCTTGGTCCCTTGCGCAGTTTGGCCTGTTTTGCTTGATTTCCATCTTGGGATCTCCGAATCACCTCCTCTTATAATGTAAACACTTAAACAAGTAAAATTTCCCTATTAAACAGTAATAAACATTAGTTCATAGAATCAAACAGTAAGTTCAATTTATTATTATATTTGGAATATTCATTACAAAACCAGTTTAAAACAGTGGTGTAAGGGTGAAATAAAGCAGTAAACCATGGTATGATCACACCCCCACACCTAAACATTTGCACTCCTGGGAAAAGTCATATATCCTAATAAAATATCATTCCAAAATCAAAGGTGAGAAAATATCCAAGATTTTTATGAAATGGAATTCATCATGTCTCGTTTATGGAATCAATTTTCCCATCATTTTTCTTTTCTCACATTCGAATTTGTTCAACTTCATTTGTTCACCCATGCAACATGTCGCAACCTACCTCACATAGAAAATTTCCCTCTTCACTCAAGGAACATATGAAAGTTGAGTTATTCTCTTTTTATAGAGTTCATGAGATCTTACCACATGCTTTCCAAGATTCTAAGTTCTCTACCGGCAAAAACTAGTGTGCTACTCAAGAGGACTTCCAACAGGTTGTTCTGAGGTTCAAGGGTTGGTAGGATTTAATGTATAAAAATATGAGGCAGAAGAGGAGTGTTTAATCTCTTAAGTAAAAAACATGTCAAAATCCAGAAGTGTTCACAATTAATGTACACACTAATCCCCTCACAAAATGTATCACTTCCAAATCACTATCCCCATTGTCCGTTTGTGTGGGTCACAGCCGATCAGTGAATAATAATGAATAATATTCATCTTTTCTCCATTTTTTTCTTTTGTTTTGTTATTTTTTTTCAATGTATAGAACTATTGTTTTTTTTACATTTTTTATTGGAGATAAAGAGGGAAACATGTGTAATACAATGATATAATATGGCATGTGAACCCACTGCCCCAAGAAAATGTAGGCACCATTTCTATCAACCCATAATAATGATCATTCCCAATAATTTCCATGTAAATACCCTCTCCCCCACACTTGATGAAAGTAAAACAATAATGTACACAAGATATGGGTAGGTAGGGATAAATTATCTTATAATGTGGCTACCTAATAGGAATTTCATGGTCTCTAAGGATTAAGAAGGGTAAAATGTCAAGGTGGCCAAAAGTAGAGGTTAATTGTACAAAGGGATTTTCAATGAACGATGGCCTCTGTCATGAATGTAGCACACTTGAATCTTATGGCTTCAAAATATAATCAAGGAAAGTTCGAGTTTATCTACATGACCCGAGACTCTCAAGAAAGTGATTACAAGGAATAATATGAAATAAAGGTCTTAGAATATCTCTCGGGTACGGGATTAAAATATTGACCAGTGCTAATGAGGCATGGGTTTCAAAAATCCATTAAACACCTAAGAATGATTTGAAAATACAAATTCTAGATAAAATATTTCATATCAACATTCATTTTTCAAAAATAATGGAATTTTTCACACAATTGACTCAAAAAATGAAAAATTATTTGGATATTCTTTTAAGAAAAATGTTTATCTAAAAACACAAAATAAAGAAAAAGAAATGAAAATGCATTTTTTTGTGTTTTTTTGTGTTTTTGTTTTTTTGTGTTTTTCTATGATATATTTTTTTTGTGTTTAAAAAAAAAAATACTAACTATGACATGTCACCCTCCCCCACACCTAAAAATTACATTGTCCTCAATTCATGTATTTAAATAAATAGACAAGTAAATAAAGGTAGGGAGAAGGGAAAACCTGCTAAGTGGTGTCATATGTGGAATCCATCAGTTGGATTTCCTCCACAGGATGCTATGGAAAATACTTATAGTAATTTTTGAGCCTCTGTACATTGACATTAAACCTCTATCCACTCTTCTCATGCAAAACCTGTATAGCACTAAAAGGGTAAACATCAGTAACAATATAAGAACCGGGCCATCGGGAGTGAAGCTTACTTGGGTGGAGCTTTATCCTGGAATTATACATGAGTACCTTCTCACCAATTTTGAAACTTCCTCTTATGAATCATCCCATCATGTATTGCCTTTATATTCTCTTTGTAGATTTAGGAGTTCTCATATGCATCACGCCAAATTTCTTCAAACTCATGAATCTGCAACTTTCTATGCTCACCTGCATCTGAAAGATTCATATTACATTGCTTAACGGTCCAATATGAATGGTGTTCTACATCCACAGGGAGGTGAGAATACTTTCAAAAAACAATCTTGTATGGTGACATTCTGATTGGGGTTTTAAAAGCAGTATGGTATGCCCAAAGTGCATCATCCAAGTGCAAACTCTAATCTTTCCTATTGGGTTGTACCATTTTTTCCAAGATTCGTTTAACTTCTCGATTTGATATTTCTGCTTGTCCATTAGTTTGGGGTGATATGCAGTGGAGACTTTATGAACAACCCCATACTTATGAAGCAACTTCTTCATGTTACGATTGCAAAAATGTGAACCCTGATCACTGATGATGAATCTAGGCAAACCAAACCTACTGAAAATCTGGGACCTCAAAAAATCAAAAACAACTCGAGAGTCATCAGTCCTAGTAGCCTTTGCTTCCACCCATTTAGACACATAGTCAACAGATAGTAAGATATACATGAAGCCAAATTAATTGGGTAAGGGTCCCATGAAGTCAATGCCCCATGCATCAAAGATTTCACAGAATAACATGGGCTTTTGGGGCATTTCATTCCTCTTGGAGATATTCCCTGTGAATTGACAATGACTACATGAATTGCAAAATCTATGGGTATACCTATATAAAGTTGGCCAATAAAGTCCTGAGTCAAGGACCTTTCGAGCTGTATGTTGAGATCCAAAGTGGCCCCCACAAGCCAACATGTGGCAGAAGGTAAAAATAGAGGTGAAATCATGGTTAGGGACACATCTACGAACAACTTGGTCACTAGAGATCCTCCACAAGTATGGGTCATCCCAAATGTACCATCAGGAATCATGCTTAAGTCTCTAGGATTGTGAAGTACTAAAATCAGTGGGGACCCTATATTCTGCAAGAAAATTCACAATGTTCGCATACCAGGGGGTAAGGTCCACAACATCACAAAGGTTCTCATGAGGGAAGAATTCTCCAATGGGTAGGGGTGAGTCAACATGATGGTCCATTGGTGGGGAAATACTACTAATGTGGTTAGCTAACACATTTTCCACTCTTATCTTATCTCTAATATCAAGGTAAAACTTCCAGAGGAGGAGCATCCACCAAATGAGGCGGGGCTTGGCTTCAGGTTTCTTTAGGAGGAAATGAAGGGCAACATGATCAGAAAACACAATCACTTTTGACCCAAGAAGATATGAACGAATTTTTTCTAAGGAAAACACAATAGAAAGGAGTTATTTTTCAGTGGTTTTGTAGTTTACCTGGGTAGGGTCAAGGGTACGTGAGGCGTACACAATGACATGAGGAGCCTTCTCAACCCTTTGTGATAAAACTTCCCCAACTGCAAAGTTAGAGGCATCACACATAAGCTCGAAGGGGAGATCCCACCTTGGTGGTTGGATGATGGGAGGTGATGTGAGACTCTTTTTTAGTGAATTTAATGCATCCTCACAATTTTTATCAAACAAAAACTCATAATATTTTTGCAATAATCAGGACAATGGAAGTGAAATCTTACTAAAGTATTTAATGAATCGGCGGTAAAAACTAGCATGACCCGAGAAAGATCGCACCTCATGAACACATTTTGGATATGGAAGGGTTGAATTTAATTCAATTTTAGATTTATCAACTTGAATTACCTTATTTGAAATGAAATTCCCAAGAACTATCCCCCACTCAACCATAAAATGTCATTTTTCATAATTTAAAACAAGATCTTTTTCAATGCAGCGGCGGAGGACAAAACCTAGGTTTTCCAAATAATCATCAAATGAAGAACCATATACCATGAAATCATCCATAAAGACTTCCATACAACTATCAAGGTACTCAGAAAAAATACTCAACATACATCGCTGAAAAGTACCAGGAGTATTACATAGGCCAAAAGGCATTCTTCTGTATGCAAATGTGCCGAATGGACAGGTAAATGTGGTCTTTTCTTGATCCTCAGGGGCTATTTGGATTTGGAAATAACCCGAATATCAATAAAGGAAACAATGATGGGAATTACTAGCCAGTCATTCTGACATTTGTTCAATGAAAGGTAGAGGAAAGTGGTCCTTCCATGTGGCTTGATTCAGTCGACGGTAGTCAATACAGACTCACCAACTGTTTTTCACACGCGTTGGAACCAATTCATTCCTTTAATTTGAAACAACTATTATTCCTATTTTTTAGGCACAATTTGAACTAGGCTAACCCATTTACTATCAGATATAGGATAAATGATCCTAGCAGTATGTAATTTACTGACTTCCAATTTTACCACTTCAAGGAGAGTGAGATTCAACCAGAATTAATCCTGCCTTACTGGCTTAGCCTCATCATCCAAAAGTACATGGTGCATACAAATAGATGGGCTAATCCCAGGAATATTAGCCAATGTCCATCCTATTGCCTTTTTTACACTCTCTTAAAAGATCAAGCAGTTTTGATTCCTGCTGTTGAGAGAGGTTATTGACAATAATGATGGGAAATTGGTCAATACCCTCAAGATAGGTATATTTTAAATTAGATGGAAGTGGTTTTAATTCCAACACCAGGGGTTTTTGGATTGATGGAGGGGATTTAGGGGGAGTGAGGTCCATGAAACTGTCTATATGCTCATGTTTATTCTCTAAGTAAAGAGAATCTATGGAAATGAGATTTGCAGAATTATCGATAGTCATGAGTACCTCATAATAAACACACTAATCAATTAAAGCACAAAATTGACACTTTTCTAAATCCACACAACATTCAAAATAAGAACCAAAACTCAAATCATCCATGGGTGAATAAGAGGAAAATAAATCAGAGTATGGGTCGAGGATAGAATTTTGTGTGTGTGTGTCGTTAGAGAGCACTTCCATCAAATAGATAGGAAGAGTGGAGTGCTCTTCAACAGGGTGTTTCATAGCCTCAAGGATGTTAAAACTTAATTTTTCTCCTCCGAATTCCATGGAAAAAGTACCATTGTGAACGTTGATGACCATATTTGTTGTTTTGCGGAATGGACTCCCAAGTATGAGAGGAGCATGTCCATGGGTTCGGGTTTCTTCCATCTCAAGAATGTAGAAATCAGCAGGGAAGATGAGATTCTTCACTCGTACAAGGATATCCTTAATCACTTCTATTGGATGCGTTGTACTCCAGTTGGAAAGTTGCACGACAATTCCGGTTGGATGAAGCTCTCCAACCTGCAGAGAAGTATACACGGAGTGAGGCATTACATTAATGGAAGCACCTAATTCTAGCATAGCATTAGAAAAGAAAGTATCCCCTACGGTACACGGTATTGTGAATGTTCCCAGATCCTTGCATTTTGTTGGAATTTCTAGTTGAATCAAGGCCGAGACATTCCTCCCCAATCTCACTCTCTCATTCCCCTTCAGCCTTCGTCTATGGGTGCAAAGTTCTTTAAGAAATTTCGCATAACGGGGAATTTTCTTGACTACATCCAACAATGGAATATTAACTTGAACTTTTTTAAATGTATCCATTATTTCATTTTCAATCTCATTATTAACGTTTTTCTTAGATTTATAGAGTCTTTGAGGGAAAGGAAGAGGAATTGATTGTTCATGGGAATCCTTAATGATAATTTTATTGTCATTTTTATTTTGTTTTTCTTCATTGGAATCTTTTGTGGGAGGAGAAAGAGTGTTTTCAAGAGGGGGACATACCTGTTGAGTAGAATCAGTAGAAGGAGAAGCTTCTTTACCACTATGAAGTGTAATTTAACATACATTACCTTTTTTACTTTGGATTGAAAATGGTTTGAGATAGTAGTTGTCTAGAACCTCACATCTTAAGTTCAGCGATGGTGTTTTCCAATTATCCCACTTGAGTTCATAGGTCTTGAATTGCCGATTGTGTGTTCTGTTGTAACTGGAGGTTCTAGGTTGCCATTTTCTTCACCATATCCTCGAGGCTTGGTTCAGATTTGGGAGGAGGAGGATGATTTTTTTGAGAAGTTGAAGGATAATAAGGTTTCATACCTTGTCCTTATTGATACCAATTCTTCTTGGGGTAGCTTTAGTTTCCTCCTTGTCGGTACCGGGGTTGTGCTTTCCACCCTAGATTTGGATTTGGCCTAAATTGTTCTTGCTTGAAGGGAGGTGCTTGTTGGAATGGACGCCCTAGGAACACAGCTGCACAAGACTTAGATGAATCTTGAAGTTGTGGGCACTGGTCAGAAAAATCAGTGTTATCAGAACAAATACCACAATGTAATGGAATAGAAGTAGAGTGAGAGTTACCTTGTGCTTGAGATAATTTACTTATAAGGGTATTCATCTCATCATGTTTTTTATCTACCTTTTGTTTTAGGGATGAATGACTTACCTCATGAACTCCTCGGGTTGGTGCAATTGCTCGTGTACCAAATTATTGTGCATTTTGAGCCATGTTGGCTATTAAGTCACGAGCGGCGGAAGGAGCTTTATCAACTAGGGCACCACCAGCTGCAAGATAAATCATTCCACAATCTATGGGAATAAGTTCCTTATAGAAGTATTGGATTAATAGTTTTTCACTAATCTGGTGGTGGGGGCAGCTTGAGAAAAGTCTTTTGAATCTCTCCCAGTATTCATGAAGGGCCTCTCCTTGTGATTGCCTAATTCCACATATTTCTTTCCTAATTGATGTAGTTTGAGAGGCAAGGAAGAACTTCTCTAAAAAGTGTCTTTTAAGGTCATTTCAGCCCCCAATTGTGGTAGGCAGATAGTATAGCCAGTCTTTGGATACACCATCAAGGGATAAAGGGAAGACCCTAAACTTAATTAGGTCCTCAGAGACATTTTGGGGTTTCATGGTAGAGAACACTATGTGAAACTCTTTGATATGTTTGTGAGGGTCCTCACCGGAAAGACCATGGAATTTAGGAAGAAGGTGTATGAGACCTAATCTCAGATCAAAGTTGGCTACTTCCTCGGGATATTGGATGTATGCAGGTTGGTACTCCACATTAGGGGTGGTCAGTTCTTTTAAAGTCTGATTATTTGAAGCCATGTTTTCTTGGGTTTTATTGGGTTTAATTTTGGATTGGTTTAGGACCACTTGAGGTTCCAAAAGGTGTTCCTCAATGTTACTTTATTGACCTTCTCTATATGCCTTGATTTGTGTGTGAAGCAACTTTTCAATTTCAGGGTCAAATTCAAGTAGTGTTTCTTTACCAGATCAGGTCATGCAAATAATTTGTGAAGTTTTTGTTCTTTAAATATGGATAAAATCACTTAATAATGGTGAAAAGAGAATATAATGTTATAATACAGAATTATAGAGAGGGAGGTGGAGAAGAAGAAGAGAGAGAGAGAAAGAACACACCAAAAACAACAAAAAAATAAAGAAAAAACCCAAAACAAAAACAATCAAACGGGGGTGGGGTATTTAAAAGAGTACTAATTAAGAAGTAAAATAAATAAATAAAATGAAATAAATAAAATAAAAAAAAATAATCTTGGCTCCCCAGCAATGGTGCTAAAATTTGATCGTGTTTTCGAGGCACGTCAAATTAGTGTTAAGTTTTTACTAGAATTTCTGCAGTATAGCAGGAACCCTAGGTCATCTCTCGACGGAGCCTTGGATCATTAATTTCAAAAGAAGGTTTTGATTATGTTAAAAAAATGGAAATTAAATTAAGTGGTTGGGGGTTCTATGATTTTAAAATAGAAATTGAAACTGTACTACTAAGTGAGTGAAATAAGTTTGAGAAATCGTGATCAACCTGGGTAAGTGTCCCTTGATGCTCAATCCGTCATCGCTCTCAAGGGAATGGGTAGGATCATTGATTCCTTGATTTTATACACACTGAAACTAGTATTATATGAGTTCAAACTAGGTTACCACCTAGGATTTGATAGATCAATGATATTGATTATCAGAGACCGCTTAAAATCAACAAACTTGAATCGATGTAAAAACGGAACTCAATCAAGGCGTCACATCAAGAACGTGATGAGATGACCAGATTTGTGTCAATGATAATATTTCCACAAGATAAGAACATGAATATTCATGGGTTCAAGATCCTATAATTAATCAATCGACATAATCCATTTGCACACTCATGAAAGGGAAGGGGTGAGAAAAGAGGCAAATACACTCAAATCATCACAAGATCCGGGTTATGCATGAAAGCATGAGGATTCTTGTTAATTTGATTTGTATTTGATCATAACAGAATAAACAAAAATTAATAATGTATAAATAAAGAACAATTGAAAAAAACCTGGAAATTCAATTACCTTACGAAGATTACAAGTGTGGAGCTCGGGATAACAACAATGAACACCCCCCAAATTGATCACTAAGAAAGTTTGAAGTACATGAGGGAGAAGAGAACTAAAATGGGTGAAGAGAGCTCTCAATTTAGACTCACCCTTACCCCTGGTCGTGAAACATGAGATAATGAGGGTGAGAGGTGATTTTATGGACATACAAATCACACTTTCCATAAAAGAAGTCAAGTGCCTAAGGGACTAGGTCACTATTCAGGGAAGACTTTTTACTCCATTGTTATCCAGCTGGTTGATTGACCAAAACGCGTGAAAATAACTTGAAATTCGGTGGAGAGGTGGGCCTTCGCGTTATCTGTCCATGAGAGGTAAAATAAGCCCAATTGGATCTCTGAGACCCTAGTTATGGCCCAAATACAGAAGGGTGATCCAATCTGGCCCACCCATAATTGCTTCACCTTGTTGGCCTATTATGGGCCTTTAAATGGGAGAATTGGGATTCATGGTCTTCTAGAGAAATGTGTCCCACAAAAATTTACATGAATGAACCGATTAGTAGCCCAATTGAATGCACATAGTATCCACATTACGTATTTATGTCCACATGAATGCTTGGGCCCTTGCGCAGTTTGGCCCGTTTTGCTTGATTTTCATCTTGGGCTCTCCGAATCACCTCCTCCTATAATGTAAACACTTAAACAAGTAAAATTGCCCTATTAAATAGTAATAAAAATTAGTTCATTTAATCAAACAGTAAGTTCAATTTATTATTATATTTTGAGTATTCATTACAAAACTAGTTTAAAACAGTGGTGTAAGGGTGAAATAAAGTAGTGAACTGTGGTACAATCAAGCCTCCCCAATATTACTCCTTCACACCCTCTCTACTAGTCGTAACCTTTGGCATATGAGGTGGCGCACTTAAGGATAGTGGAACTCAATCCTATAACACTGTTCATGTGGCTAATCGGGTTGGAAATTCTACATCCTTAATCATTGACATTTCAAAATTTGAACCCATAAGATTAACAAATTCTCCCACTAACTTTTGTTTACTTACACCAAAATTATATCACCCATATAGACCAGTAACATAAAATTTTCTTCCTTGGATATCTTTACATTGAGGTTTTGATCAACAACATCTCTTTTAAGTTCTATTTTCTTCAAGTATGAGTCAATTTGTGCATACCATGCATGTGGTGTCTTTTTTAGACCGTACAAATACTTCTTCAATCAAGATTTCTTATTTTCATCAATTTTAATAAGAAAAATCACTGGATATTCAATGTAAAATTCCCAATTTTGGACACTATATAAGAGTTGTTTTTTACATCCATTAGGATGTTTTTGAACCCTCTTTGAATCACTATTACTAGGAATATATTTATTGATTCAGGTCAAGCCATTGGTATAAAGGTTTCTTCAATATCCATTCCTTTAATCTATAAATAACCTTTACACACCAATAATGCCTTATTTTAAACCACATTACCATATTAATCAAACACAATTATAAAATTACACTTTATTTGAATCTTGTTATGATGTTAGGGTATTTCCATAAGTTTCCATGTTTAGTTTTTATCTATTCAACCCAACTTCTGTTTCATAGTTTTTACCCATGACCTATCCTTTACAACTTCTTCAAATTATATTATCTCTATGATTGACAGTATATTAACATATTCTACTATCCTCATTCTTCACATACTAGTTAGTGTAACTTTATCACTGATTATATTGGATGGATCAACTCCCATCATATAGGCTAACTATCTTCAAGAGACGCTTACTCATCCAAATTAGCCTCAAGATATTTATCTCTTAAAGAATTTTTTAGTCTTATAATCCCCACAATTTCTTCATTTATTCAAATAATTTATCTATCCTATCATTCTTAGAATTATTTCCTTCTCTTTCCTTAATAACCATTACATCATTTCCTTCTACAATCTTAATTAATATTTTCTTGAAGAATTTGTAGGATTCACTCTTGGGTTTTTAGCATAAGAACACTCTTTCATATGTGAAGTCACCATACTTTCCTTGATTACCTTATTTATTATGAATGCTTCACATGCTTTAAAAAACACAAAAAGTGTTTCAATGATGAATTCCTTCCATGAAACATATCATAGGGGGTTCATTCTTCTCAGGGCTTATAAAATCCCTATTTTGAGTGCACATGACAACTTGAACCAACTCCTTCCAATAATGGTGAGATGTACTACTTTAAATAAGCAATTTTTTAGACATGTTGTTTTCTATTTGATTCTATCACTCGATAAAGCTATTCTAATATGGATTATGTATAGAGGATACCTCATGTTTTTTTCCATGTTTTTTAAAGGTAGTTCTATACTTCAAATGATGTGCACACTATTCCATTATCTAACCATGGTATCTTGATGGTGCACCCAATTTCATTTTCTAATCTCATATGGTAACTCTTCATTCACTCTATAAAATACTTATTTATCTACATGAACATAGAACAAAACATTATACTATAATCATGAATAAATATAATGAAGCACCTTCATGTGTTCTTGATAGATTCATTGGTCCACAAACATTAGTATGCACCAGATCAAGTAAATTGGATGCTCTCTTCTTCTTTTGTCAATAGGGGTTATGTAGTATCTTCCCTCACATACATTCATCACATGACCTCTATCGATCATGATTCAAGATAGGAATTTCTATTACTGATTTTATTTTTTATAGATTCTCTACACTTTGTTGGTGAATATGACCTAGCCTCTGATGTGACAAATTATTTTATTCTTTCACTGTAAGAAATAATTTGTTCTCCTTGTTTTCTACCTTGTAAAGGTTTCTAGTTTTTCTCCATCCCTTCATGAGTGAATTCCCAAATTTACTTTTGATCAAGAATCTATTTGAATTGAAATAAACTTTATACCCATAGTCACAAAGTTAAATCACAATCAAGATATTATGTCACAATCCATATACATAGAGTACTTTAGTTCTCTTTATTTCATCACCTTCTATCCCAGTCTTTCTATTTCCTTTTATCTTAAGATCCATATAATATCCAAAGTGGATAGTTCCATAAACTTCTGACTTTATGTTTTTTCAAGAGGTTTATATTTTTAGTCACATGTGATGAAAACCCACTATCAAGAATCTAAGTAGTATTATTCGTTATAGATTTTAGTGTAACTTTAGACATGTTTTTATTTTCTCTCATCTTATTTTTCTTCCATAAAAGACCTAATAAAGTTGAGGTGTCGAATGACATCTAATTTTCATATTCAATGCAATACGAATTACTATAGTTTAATTATTCATCTAAGGGAGAGTATATGTTTTTAAGGGAGATCAAACTAGGTTTACTTACATTTATTCACCTCTAACTCCCATGGTATCCATTTCCATATATTCTTTTCCTATAATTAATGGATTTATGTCTAAATTGAGAATAGTGAAAACCATTTGTATATAAATAATTTCTTTTTTGGGATTTCGTGTATGGTATCATCCTTATTTATTGAATTCCAAGTGATTATCCCCTGAATTATATTTTTTAATTATTGAAAATAATACATTATATAGACAAGATAATTTTTTTTAGCATTTTATTAAAGGAAAAATTATTTCACTTTCACCTCTCTACATGTCTCCAACTTTTGAGTAACTCCTTAGTTTTTTATTACTGCTTGAAGAATGTGGGTTTTCTATAAATTTCTATTTCCATTTGTTCTAGACTACCACTACTTTTTTCATATCTCACAACTACTTTTAACTCCACTTTTACCTATATGAACTAGTCTTTGTTAATCCATAATTTTCTCAATATATTCAGTGCCTTATTTGGCCCTTTTTAATTTTTTAACATCTAATAACTTCTCAAACTACAAATTATTCTTTGGATAGCTTGAATTTGTTTCATATTTTAGTTTTATTCCCATGAAAAGTAATTCTTCGAGTGTTTCAACCAAATTTTATCTTTCCTCTATAAATGAATTAATACCAATAATAATATTAACTATTTCTTTAATTTATAGTTTAAATTATAATACCCCTTTTGATCTTTCATGACTATTTGTTTGAACTTCCATATCCTTCATTATTTGGTCTATCTCACTTTCAAGTTTATCTATATATTTTGAGTATTCTTTCAATAATTTATAGATTTTATATTTTTTCCTATTTTTAATATCAAGTACTTTAATGGATCCATCAAATTTCACATTTAGGTCTACAATACCCTCATGTTGATGGTAATTTTTCTTTTAGATATTTATTTTTTAACAGTGTCCATCATGGAACCATCTGTATTAGATTTAAATTTAGTTTCTTCTTCTTTTAAGTAGTCTTCATCAAGATCCTCTTTCTTTCTTATAAGACCATTTCTATAGAACTTATTCACAGAATAAATTTCTAGTTTGAATTAACTTCTATAGGGAAATTTTATTTATGGTTTTTGTATAGCTTCCACCTCACCTTCATAACCATCAAATTTTATAAGACAAATTTCTGCAATGTTTCCTACCTTTCTATATCTAAATTAAGCCAAGGGTATATTACCTTAAAATCTATCCTTACCTCTTTTGAATTTCCTTTATACCTAAGAAAAAAACTCATCATCTACATATTACTCATCTCCTTCATTTTTAGTGATGTTAATATTTTCCATGGATTTGAAACCCATTTCCTTATTTGTATAATTTGCTGCTTACTTAAGATTGATCCACATTTCACACACCACCAAAATGAAATGTATGTCATCCAGAGATACCTCAATCATATTTATTTCTTCAAGAGAAAGAATTTTTCGGTTTTAAAGGGGTGAAAACCTCTAAAATATATTCTTCAAAACATTTAAATCCTTTATTTATTCACAAAGTCCTCAGATTACTCCAACCACCTCAATAATGCAATTAAAGAACCCATCAATATTTTCATCTGGATACATCATTAGATCATCAAAATTATTATGTAAAACTTGAAAATTTGATACTTTAAACTTGTTTACACATTTATAGATACTATCTCACTTATACCACATGGAATTTACAGAATTTAAACTCATCACCTTCATATAGATCTAATTCGGCATTGCACCCAATAAATAATTCTGGGCTTCAGTATCATCATCGAGTAACATTATATCCCCCATGGTCATAGATAATTTAGAAGTATCAATAACATGTATTCCATGGATAAGGTAAATGAAAAATTAAACTAAAATAACCATAAATGATATCTCATTCTATACTTTCATATTTGATAACTGTAGCCATTGAATAAAGCAAGTCCTTTAGGATTCACTATATTTTCCAAAGTACCAAACTAAAGAAGACAGATTCAACACCCAAAGCCTATGTCTCTGATTTTACTTATTGAAAACATAATCCTAAAAATCCCTTGGGGGTAATTAGGGTGTTAAAGTTTTTTTACACTATGTAATACCCCAGAATTCCATATATTTTTTTTGAAAATTAAATGGGATTATTTCAAGACCAGGTTATAAGATGACATGTGATTCTGAGGCCTGGAGTAATTGGAATGTATTTTCGAACTATTTTTAAATTTCATTAAATAATTGTACGGGTGGGTTTTTATAACTTTTAAACCAGTGCTCAGATAAAAAATCTAAGGGAACCGTTGAACTCAAAGCATCAAGATTTTCCTAGTAATGGCCTAACATTGGCAGGAGTGGGTCGACTGAAAAAGGTTGTTTTTGGGACTTTGAGAAGAAAAATAAAATAACTGAAAAACAATTATTTTATTATTTCTCTTCATCATTATGTAACGACTCATTAGAATTGTGGTGCAGTGATGAGGCGATTCTGTAACATGCAATGCATCTTCATTCTTTAATCAAATAGGGATTTAGGGTTGATGAACAACCCTGGAATTCCTCTATCAAACAACAAAGGAAACCTCTCCAATGCCAAATTCTAGGGAATTAGAAAGTGGCGATGACACCCTTGGAGAGTGGATTTGGGATTAGAGATTGACGAAGATGATGGATGATCATCCTTGACAAATCTCCTTTTCCCAAGTAAGGGTCTATTTTTCTAAGTAATTACCTTCCCCCATTCATTTTCCTAAATGAAAAATGTGGGTGAATCCACTGACAGATTTACCTACAGATCGATTATCTTTTCAATACATGGGCATTTTCATGCGAGGAATTATGGGAATTTGGATTCACATTTTTATTATCCTTTGTTTAACCTCCAAACAAGGACAAAAAATTCCGACACAAACAACAGTTGTGGTCCATCCTTTGCGTGTTCTTCTAATCTATCCTTTTATCTGTTCTTCATGACATGACATCAACCACGGTCCAAGAAGGACCACATCAAAGGATCAACACAGGAAGGAGGCCTAGGGAGATGATGACGCTAGGTGAACGACCACCGGCATGAGATCTAGTGGTGGCGGAGGGAGAGTCGTGACCAAGAGGGATGTGGTGGTAGGAAGGCCTTGACTAGGAGGGTCATGGTGGTAGAAAGGGCCACTGACTCAAAATCCAGTCACGGGTGGGAGGCGGTGTGCCCCAGTGGAGGCCGCAACAGTGAAAGGGGGCAACACTGGCTGGGCACCGCGTCGGTTCGAGGGGCCCGTGGGATGGGTCACGGCGTGTGCTGACACGCAGTCCACGCTAGACTACATGCAGAGGGGAGGTGGATGGCCTCAGCTGGCTACATGGATGTGAAAAACGGATGCCATCACGACGTCTGGGTTGGAGGAGAACCGGCCCGCCAATACAGGACAGGACGTATAAAAAGCCGGGCCGCTGGGCAGCACGGGATGGAGGAGAATCAGCCAGCCATGTAGACCAGGCTAGGTAGGAAATCGGGACGCCAGGCGGCCCAGGCTGGAGGAGAATCGACCTACCATGTAGACCAGGACAGATAAGAATTCAAGACACTGTGCAGCCGGATTGGAAAGAAACCGGTCAGAATAAGTCAGACCATGCTGGAGAATGTGGACCGGGTCACTGGGTGACCTAGTGGGCTAGACCCACAACCGAACTGGGAAAGGTCCAACAAGGCCTAATGGGTCTGTCCACTAGGCAAGGTCAGATCGAGTCAGCCCAAACTCAACTGGGTTGGGTCTGGTCGGATGAATCAGGTCTTGTCGGCCGAATCGGGTCGGGTCATGCGGGCCCCCTAGGCTGGGTTGGTCGGGTTGGTCTGACCAAGTCGGATTGGGCCCAGATGAAACCAGTCCCCATTTACAAAAATGTCAATATCATTCAGACTAGACATATGATTGAATCACCGTCTATGGAGTTGGGACCCTTGTGATGAGACAGTCCTTTTGGTATACTTTTAGTGAGTTTTTATGAAAATCGAGACACAAATGATGGATTGAGGAGTAGATTTTCCCGGAATCAAGTGCATTGGAGAGCATGAATCCTATGATTGGATGTGATAAAAAGAATATGAAGAGTGGGACCTCGATGTTCTAGTAGATGAGAAAAACTCTGCAGTCTAGTAGCCGAGCAGACCTCAGTGGTCCAATAGCCAAGCCGACCTCAATGGTCTAGTAGTAGAGCAGACCTCAGTGGTCCCATAGCCGAGTGGACCTTAGTGGTCTAGTAGCGGAGCAAACCTCGATGTTATAGTAGCTGATTGGACCTTAGTGGTACAATATCTAAGCAGACCTCAGTGGTCCAATAGCCTAGTGAACCTAAGTGGTCTAGTAGCTGAGCGGACCCCAGTGGTCCAGTAGCCCAGTGGACCTCAGTGGTCCAGTAGCTGATCGGAACTCAGTGGTCCAGTAGCCGAGCGAACCTCAGTGACTCATCATGGATGTGTCCCTCATGTAGTACAAGATGATTCAGCTTTACAACTGATAATATTACTTTATATACTTTGAGTTATACCTGGTGTGAGATATCTTCGATTTTTGGTATTTCCTTTTTGGGTTGGGGTCCCTACTGAGTATTGTGTTACTCACCCCTACACAGGCTTTGACTACATGTGTTGTGTATCATGCAGGTGATCGATTCTTCGATGGATACCTTGGTGGTCCGAGACTAGGTAGTTCTTAGTGATATGGGATGGAAGAGCATAATTCTATGTCTATAGGCAGCTACCCTTCACCTATCCTTCATGTATGGTCTCTAGTGGACAGATCATGGTAGTTGTACTTTCCTTTATGGTTTTGGGTTTGTATTCTGGACCCTTTTAACTTTCAGTTTATACTATACTCTCAGTAGTTTCCTCAGTGACGGTTGTGGTTTACTTTGTCTTTACTTTCCGTAGTTTGAGCTTTGTGCATGTGTAAAGGTTTAAAGGAAATGACTTCCCTTTTTTGCATACACCTACTTAGTGCTAGTCGCTAGCCCTTGGCTATGGAAGGCGGGCTTGGGGTAGTCAGGACACGAGCCCTAGGTGATAGGTCGTGGAAAAGTAGTATCTGAGGGAGGTTTGTTCTACCAGAAGAACTAAGAGTCTGTAAATTTTTATGGGGAAATAGTGTTAAGTGTTTTGAGTTTGGATTTTAGGCCAGAGAGTCTAGTGTTGGTGTGATGGATGACATATCCATACACTAGGACCCTGAATTCTGCTTTCCGACTCGGTACATGAAAACACTGGTTGCATGCGTCTTTGAATGTCTTCTAATGATATTTCTGAGTCAGACTCATCTCACTGGGTATAATCTATTAATCTTGATCCATCTTGATCTCTTTCAGGATGCCTTCACATAGACATCTAGCTAGGATTCTAGTGCATGACCACAAGGATGGTCCACAAAGTGATGAGGCTTTGGTATAGGGTCTGTTGAATGAGATGACACCTTCGAGCAATGCCCATGCTTTACCACCACCCGTTGGTCATCAGTTACTACTGGCGTTACTGGTAGAGGATGCACGTAGGGTAAGTACCTTACACGAGTTCCAGAGACAGAGACCTCATAGGTTCAGGGGAGAGATAGATCCTCAGGTCACTGAGGATTGGATGGAGGTGGTGATGTGAGTCTTCCGCTCAGTGAGGATACCACTTGAATAGATGGCAGTTATATCCACGAGCCTTCTGTAGCGCTCGGTAGGGAGATGATGGAGTTTGATGATCCAAATGCATGAGGAGGCGATCCAAACCTTATATGAATTCGATAAACTTTTTAGGGAGGATTTCTTCCTTGTGACATTGTGCTCAATGTGCATATAGGAGCTACTTCACCTATAGTAGGGTAGCCTGAGAGTGGCTAAGTACTCTATGAGGTTCACAACCTCTCCTATTAGTCTACTAAAATGGTATTATACCCTTTCTTCAGGCCCCAGAACTTTGAGAAGGGACTCTCATGGGAGATTAGGGAATCGATTATTTCCCTCAGCATCCCTATACGTAGGATGGAGTGTTGGAGTGAGCTCTATTAGTGGAGATCTTCCTCGCAGAGCAGACACTGATGATGAGGGCTACCACCAAGCAACAGGTGGCTGAGTCATCTGTGGCGGGTAGCCGACAGATGACACAGAGTCCCAAATAGGCTATACCATTCGGAGTAAAACCCCATGACTCGGGGTCAGTGGTATGAGGCTCCCAGGGTAGAGAGAGTCATCAGAGGAGCAGAGTATTCTATTCATGCGGAGGGCATGGGAACATGGATTAGGATTGCCCAAATCACTGTGAAGAGGACCAATAAATAGTCGAGGGACCGCCGAGGTAGTGGAAAATACAGGAATAGGGAAATCCACTAGGTGACAGACATGGCAGAGGAATGTGACTAGTGGCAGGAGCTGGGCATAGCTAGGAGGTACCACCACCCCCACCCCCAGGTGGTCCACCATGGGCTCTAGGAGCAGGTGGATAGGGGAGGGCTTAGCTTCAGGCAATCCAGGCCTACGATCCTGATGTCCCAGAGATTATATGAGGTACAATCTATTTCTTCTCTACTTTATCTATATTTCTTATAGACACAGGTTTCAGTCACTCTTTCCTTGCGGTGGACCCTTTTTCGGAGCTTAGAGATTTCGATCGATCTGTTGGCTCAATCCTTATGATTAGAGACTCCTATGATAGGGGATTCGATGATCACACACTAGTTCCAATAGTGTGAGGTTACTATTGGAGGCTAGAGATTCAGCTGGGATCTCTTAGTAGCAGTGTTGAGGCCTTATGACATCATTCTGGTTATGGACTAGCTATCAGTAGTTCATGCTCGGATTGACTATTTTAGACGCACAGTGCGAAGTGTCCATGGAGATGGGAATCAATTTTCCTTTGTTAGTGAGATGGAAAACATGGTAGCGCAGGATGAAATCAAATAGATAAGGGTGTAACTAATCACTCATCAGTTGGCTAGCATGACCCTCAGTGTAGTCGATGAGATGATTACAAAGTTTCATACAATGGTGGATGAGTACGAGGACGTATTTACAAAGGATGTTCCAAGACTACCTCCTCGAAGAGTGGTAGAATTATGCATTGATCTATACCCCAGGATGACACCAATATCTACACCTTCATATCTAATGGATCCTATAGAGCTCTAGGAGCTGAGGGTAAATTTGGAGGACTTGTAGAGGAAGGTGTTTGTAAGGCCCAATGTTTCACCATGGGCAGCCCCAGTGTTGTTTTCCAAGAAGGCAGACAAAATCTTGAGTTTATGCATGGACTTTCAGTTCCTAAACCAGGTGACCATGATGAAAAAGTATCCTCTATTGAGGATTGATGACCTCTTCAATCAGTTGAAGGGAGTGAGATTGTTCTCGAAGGTAGACCCCAGATCAGGCTATCACCAACTTTGAGTATGAGATGAGGACATCTAGAAGTTGGATTTCAGATGTCACTACAGTTTCTATGAGTACTTAGTGGTTCCGTTTGGTGCGAAGAACCCCCCAATAGTGTTCATGGGACTCATGAATAGGATCTTCCAGCAGTACTTGGACTGGTTTGTAGTGGTCTTCATTGATGGAATCTTATTGTATTCAGAATTTGAGGAGGAGAACGCGATACAATTGAGGATGGTTATGGACACACTCTGAGATAACCAACTTTATTAAAATCTCTCGAAGTGTGAGTTATGGATACGAAAGGTCCACTTCTTGAGACATTTCATATTAGAGCTTGGAGTTTCGGGGGATCCAGCGAAGATTGAGGCGGTGCTTGCTTGGGAGCCACCCAAGAGAATTACCGAGGTGTGGAGTTTCCTTGGGTTGGATAGGTACTATCATAGGTTTTCACTTGAATTCTCCAGAGTGGCATCACCCATGATGGAATTGATTAAGAAGGGAAAACCATTCGTATAGATAGAAAGATTCCAGTAGAGCTTTCAGTATATGAGGCAGATCTTGACGAGTGCTCCGATCTTGAGGCTACCAGAGGAGGGTACCAAAAACGCGGTGTTATGTGATTCATCAGGAACTGGGATTGGTTGTGTCCTGATGTAGGGGAAAGTAGTGATTTCTTATGGATCATGAAAATTGTGACCACATGAGCAGAACTATATGACTCATGACCTAGATTTGGAAGCGGTAGTCTTCACACTGAATATTGTGCGACACTACCTTATGGGCGAATGATTCATCGTCTACTATGAACATAAGAGTCTCAAGTATATCTTTTATCAGAAGTATTTGAATATGAGATAATGAAATTGGCTATAGTTCATCCAAGACTATAACTTCAAGATAGTCTATATTCCTGGGAAGGGGAACGTGGTGACAAATTCTCTCAGCAGAAGATTGAGTTCATAGCCACTGAATTATGCCTCAGAGAAGATGGCCTCGCTTCAAATATCATTTATGTATAAAGAGTAGATAGATTTTATTCAGTCTATGGTAGTTTCCGCTCCACTCTTACAGTGATTTAGGGAGTTGGAACTCAGAGATTCTAGCTGCGAGACTAGACGTGCCTAGATGTCCACAGGGCATGCCCCAGATGGATATTTGAAAGGTGGGGAGCACATCATCCTTTTCAGAGGACGCAACATAGTACCAGTGGAATTGCAGAAGGAGGTGTTAAGGGAGTTCCATATATCCCCTTTAGAGGTACATCCATATGTGGATAAGATGTACCGGGACCTTCGATGTTAGTACTGGTGGCTGGAGATGAAAAAGGAAGTGGCATAGTTTGTCTTGAGATGCCTCACTTGTCAGCAAGTGAAGGCTGAGCACTAGGTTCAAGTAGGTTTGACACAACCACTCAATGTACCAGAGTAGAAGTGGGATGTGATATCGATGGACTTTGTGATGGTCTTACCACATACGTCCAATGGGCATGATACCATTTGGGTGATCGTAGATCGACTCACCAAGTTGGACCACTTCCTACCCATTCGAGAGCAGGGTTCAGTAGAGATATTGGGATGCCTCTATGTCTAGGAGATAGTTTGACTCTATGGATTCCCATATACAATAGTATTAGATCTTGATTCAAACTTTATATCCCAGTTGTGGAAGGGATTGCAGGAGGCATTTAGGACTCAGCTGCACTTGGGAACAACCTTTCAAGCACAAATGGATGGTTAGACGGAGTGGACCATATAGACCTTGGAGGCATGCTTCATGATTATGTTCTTGATTTTGTTTATAGTTTGGACGACCACCTACCAATGGTGGAGTTTGCGTACAAAAAAATCTACCACTCCACCATCTGTATGGAACTGTTTGAGGCACTTTACAGATGATCATAAAGGACACTTTTATATTGGAAACACCCAGGGGAGTCAGCACTCATGGGTCCAGAGATTGTATAGGCTACCACTGAGAAGATACTGGTAATATGAGAGTATATGAAGACTGTATAGAGCCAAAAAAATTCCTATGCTGATAGGCGATGAAGACCCTTGGAGTTTGAGGAGGGAGACCATGTATTCCTATGGGTCTCTCCTCGAAGAGGGATACAATGATTTTTCAAGGGTGATAATTTATCTCTAAGGTTCATTAGAACTTTCCTAATACTACGTAGAGTGGGAAAGGTAGCATACCAATTGGCTCTACCATTGTAATTAGAGAGGGTGAACGACGTCTTACATGTATCCCAACTGAGGAGATATGCATATGAACCTTCTCACATGATCGACCACGATGAGCTGGAGATTGACGATGGGGAGACATTTGTAGAGTACCTGGTGGAGATAGAGGATTGACATGAGAGGATCATTTGTAGATGGTTGATTCCTCTAGTGCATGTTCATTGGCAGCATGAGAATCTCCATGAGAGAACATGGGAGCGGGAGGCTCAGATTCATGCTCAGTACCCCCATTTGTTTAATCAGCCCTTATTTTGGATTATGAGGACGTAAATACATAATAGTGGGGGTAATGTAATACCCCATAATTCCATGTAAATTTTTTGAAAATTAAATGGGATTATTTCGCGACTAGGATCTAAGACGACATGTGATTCTGAGGCCTGGAGTGGCCGAAATGTATTTTCAAACTATTTTTAAAGTTCATGAAAAAATCGTGTGAGTGAGTTTTTATAAATTTTAAACTGGTCATTAGATCAAAAATATGAGGGCACTATTGAACTCAGAGGATCGAGATTCATCTAGGAAGGTCCAAACATTGACTGGCATGGGTCGACCGAAAAAGATAGTTTTTGGGACATTGAGAAGAAAAATAAAATAACTTAAAAAAAGTTATTTTATTATTTATCTTCATCATTACACAACGAATCATCATCACCATGGTGTAGTTACGAGGCGATGCTGAATCTATTAATGAAACTCATTAATGAATCAGTGTGGAGATGCTGCAACACACAACGCATCTTCCTTATTTAATCAAATAAGGATTCATGGTTGAAAAACAACCCTAGAATTACTATAAAGAACAATAAAGGAAACCTCTCTAATGAATAATTTCGGAAAATTGGAAAGCAGTGATGAAACCCTTGGAGAGAGGATTCAGGACAGGTGATCGACGATGATGACAAATGATCATCCTCGACCAATCTACTTTTTCCCAGGTAGGGGATTATTTTTTTAAGTGATTAACTTCCCCTGTTCTTCATCCTAAACGATGAACACAGGTCAATCCACTAATAGATTTACCAGCAGATCAGTCATCTTTTCGGGACATGGAAATTTGCATGTGGGGAATTATGGGAAGTTGGATTCACATTTTGATCATCCTTTACTAAACCTCCTAACAAGGAAAAACCACACCGACACGAACAATGGTCATGTTCTATCATTTTTGTGCTTTGAGTGTTCTTATACTCTTTCCTTTTATCCATTCTTTGTGACATGATGAAAACCATAGTCCCCTATGTGAACCAAACACCAGTGTGGAAATCGGGTTGGAGGAGAACCGAACCGCCATGTGGGAGAGGCCGGATAGGAAACCAGGATGCTGTCCGGCCCGGATGGAAAGAAACTGGTCCAACTAAGCCGGACCGGGTCAGCCTAGACCCAAATGAGTTGGGTCGGCCAAATTGGGCTAGTTTGGACAGACTGAGTCAGGTCATGCGAGACCCCCTTGAGCCGGGTTGGTCAGGTCGGACCGGGACCAGATGCAACCGAACCCTATTTACTAAACATCAATATCTTTTAGACTAGAAGTTCGATTGATGTTACATATGTGTAATTGGGACCCTTACGATGAGATGGTCCTTTGGGTATACTCTAAGTGAGTTTTTTTGACAGTCGAGATCTGACCGATGGCTTGAGGAGTAGATTCTCCCAGAATCAAGCGCACTAGAGGGAAAGAATCCTATGGATGGCTGTGACATGAAGGATATGATGAGTGGGACCTCATTGGTCCGGTAGCTGAGCAGACCTCAGTGGTCGAGTAGCTAATTGGAACTCAGTGGTCCAGTAGCCGAGCAGACCTCAGTGGTCCAGTAGCCGAGCAGACCTTAGTGGTCCAGTAGCTGAGTAGACCTCAGTGTTCCAGTAGCTGAGCAGACCTCAATGGTCCAGTATATGAGTGGACCTCAGTGGTCCAGTAGCTCAGTGGACCTTAGTGGTCCAGTAGCTGAGCAAAACTCCGTGGTCCAGTAGCCTGGAGGACCTCAGTGGTCCAGTAGTAGAGCAGACCTTAGTGGTCCAGTAGCTGAGCGAACCTCAGTGACTAATCAGAGATGAGTCCCTCAATAAGCACAAGATGATTCATCTTTACTATTGATAATATTACTTTCTATACTTTGAGTAATATCTGGTGTGAGCTATCTTTACTTTGTGGTCTTTCTTTGTGGTCTTTCCATTGTAGTTTGGGGTCCCTACTGAGTATTGTGCTTCTCACCCCTGTATGGGATTCACCCACACATGTCATTTCTCATACTGGTGATCAACACTTTGATAGAGACCTTGGTGGTTCGGGACCAGGTGGTGCTTAGTGAGATGGGACAGACAATCATACTTCTATGGCTAGAAGCATCTACCCTTCACCTTCCCTTCAGGTAGGGTCTCAAGCAGACATGCCATGGAAATTATACTTTACTTTGCGGTTTTGGGCTTATATTATTTCCCCTTTGTACTTTTAGTTTGCACTGTACTTTTAGTAGTTTTCTCAGTGAAATTTGTAGTTTACTTTGTGTTTACTTTCCATAGTTTGAGCTTTGTGCGTGTGTACAGGTTTAAAGGCAACGCCTTCCCTTTTTGGGATACACCTACTTGGTGCTAGTCTCCAGCCCCTAGACTATGGAAGGTGGGATTGGGGTAGTCATGGCATGGGCCCTGGGGGATGGGTCGTGAAACACTATCTTGTCCCCATACAAGAAAGAATAAGTTGAATCTTTTAGTTACCACTCATACATAGAAAATTAAAATGTAGGAAAGTAAACACTAGGGAATAAAATTTCACTTGGTTCAATGATAATAGATAATCCAAGGAGTATAAATCGATAGTGTTTTAATGTATCAGGAGGTAATACTATCTAATATAGGAATTAAAAGATTTTGGGAAAGATATATTTATAATCCCAGGAAAACTTACTTTACTTGAAAACTTGTTAACTACTTTAAGTCAGGGGTTACAAAGAAATATGAAACATGCAGGTTGATTACAATATTTTTAAAATCAGATAATGAACACCAAACCAACGAGGGAATTATCTCTCTTCTTATTTCTTCTTCTTCAACTCTAGATCTTCAAGAGTTTTCAACTTTTCTTCTTCACAGTATGTACTTATTATTCATCAAAATGTTTTTTTGATAATACCAGTGATTGATTTTCTATTATCATTCTTCATCTCTTCTTATTCCCAAAATTTTCACCCAAGAACATTTCCCATATTTTTTTGATATAGAAACTCCATTAAAGTTCCAAAAAAATTCCCTTATTTTTTCCAGTGCATGATAATGTTTATATTTTTAATATAGAAATTATATGGAGTCTTTACTAGGTAAACCTTCCTTTTAAAGTTCCATGATCTCTTAGATCTTCCTAATAAACCATGTTATTCACATATATACAAAATATACGAGTTTCCTTATTCTTGATTGACTAAATTATTAATTTCATATTCACGATTAATAATATTACCATGCATGTTGAAACGCAACACAATGCTTTGGGTTAGGGAGTGATTTCAGTTAAGAACTGAAACTAAATTTTAAATCACCAATATCATAATTCTCATTGATTCTCATAGTATTAATTCAAATTTAATAAATTTATCAACCATAAATTTATAATTTATAATATTCATTTTAATCCATGTGGCATGATGAAATTCATTTATTTAATATTCAATTCATAGCGTAACACCCTTTCTCTTATTCTAAAAGTAAAGTAAAACTTAATATGTATCAACCATCTTATTATGTACTAGAAAAACCCTTTCTCTTATTCCATAAGCAAAGTAAAACTGCATAAGTATTAACCATCTTCTTGCATACTACACAAAAATATTATGTATCATGAAAATATATTACGTATCAACCAAACATATTATGTACTGACCAAACATATGACATCTTCCTTTCATTTTCCGCATTTTAAAATTTCCTAGATAAACATATAACATTTTCAAATGATATTATTATGCATCAAAAAACTTCTAACTTAATTGAATCATGAAAACCATTCACTTATTCTAAAGATAAAGTGTAACTTTATACACATTTGAAAACATATGACATGTGAACCAGGACTACTTACATATTGGAAAAATTCTTATATATTCACCAAATTTTCCAAATTATCATCTTTTAACTCATCATAACATCTTACAAATGGAAAAATATATTATGTATGTAGTGACTTAGACAAAATACAAACACCTACTCAAATATCACTTTTCATAAATCATCTTGAATAATTCTAAAATCTCTCTAAATGCATCTAATACTACTATAAAGCCAACATAACTTGGAATAAAGATAAAAAATCCCTTCTATTCTAATACATAATACCAATTCTTTTCATTATTAATAAATATTCCAATTTATAACAAAGTCTAATTGACAAAAAATCCAACAAAATATGATTTGGTTACAACATTTTATAAACATGAATATTTTAAAGGAATAAATATATAAATAAACACTTTATTTAGTAAAGAAGAGTACATACAAGCTTGGGACTATCTAGCATATCATTATGAAGATATCTTAAAGGATGATACAAAGAGCCAGGTAAATTACTTTCCTTGAAATTGTTTTAGGGAATGTGATTCCAACTGCCTTAGAATTGTCTTTAATAATTCAGTTGTCTCTTTTACTACTTGATCTGTTTTAAATGTGAGGGTTTTCACTTCCCCCTTAAAAGTGTTTGAAAATAAAAAAGTTAATTTGGAGGACATGATGCTATGTTTTATGTAAAATTGATATTTTGTCGTATATTTTTATATCAAATAATGTATCCTATGAAATATAAAAAATCCATGGGTTTTAAGCATATCATACCTTTTGATATAGAAAAGTCTTATTTTATGACTAAGTAAGGCAGAAGCAATTAAACATATCATATGTTATGATATGAACCCAAAAACCTTAAAGTAGGAATTTTTAAAAAAAAAAAAAACAAAAACAAATTAATCTATTAAAAAACAAGGACCCGATACCACTAATGAGTTTTGGGTGTTCATCATATGAACTTTGGAAGAAAAAAACACCTATAAAATGCTCGATCTATTTTAAAAAGATTCAATGTGTGATAAAAACAAAGAATATAAACAATCACACATTAGCTACTAAAAATTATATCTTTTACTCTTATATGTAGTAATATTGATAGAGATCATGGTAGAAGTATTCAAAATCCTCCCGCCTCTAAGGGATTATATTAGCCTTTGGATCCTTATTCTTAATGAGATAATTCCCATTCCTTAAAGGGGTTCTAATGAATTCTTCAAAGAAAATTAATGAATAAATAAAAGCATGAAGATAGATTTAGTCAGGATTTCATTCATAATGGTTACAAACAATGGGTGGGATCCTATCCCTTTTATAGACTCTCTTCATTTAGTGAAGATATTCAAAACACTTAGAGCGTTTACTTCCATATCATGGAAACCGATGCATTATCGCCCATTGGTGTGCAACCATTTTTTTCAAATGGATTCCCATGTAGTGAATGAATAAATTCCATTAATTTATAATATGATAAAACTATTTTTAGATGTGGCATGTTCCATGCACCTAAATTTGTAAGCCTATGCACTGTATGCATATTATACTATGTTGGTGAAAACATAGTCTCAAGATTCTTCTCAAGGTTACATTATTTAATAATGTAACCTTGAGCCTGAAATGCATCATATGCATATAATTGGAGATGATAGAGGGATATTGTACAATATGATATCCCTTTTTAGTGGACATACAATAAAAATAAGTATGAATCCTTCTTGATGAATAATTAGTTAACAAAGATATTATAGTACATGATAGCATTTGTAGGAAGTATATTGTGGTTTCTACACCAACTTCTTTCTCTATAGATGCCTTGATGTTTTTCTAGATGATAATATGAGACTTTAGGTAATATTTACCTATTTTTATTGAGAAAGAGACTTAGAATGTCACACATTAAGCCTATCTAGATACTCATTAAGTTTGGAATAAACTAATTCCTAGGAAGTGGAATAATATTTATTAAATATAAGTTGATTATAAAAATTCAATCATAGGATATTTAAGTTTAAAATAAGTGAGTGGAATTTAATCTCATATTTTTTATTCACAATTTAATGAATATAATATTTATTTATTCACATGTTTGGTGAATATAGTGAAGTAAATATAATATTCAATTTATGTGAATATATATAAATATTTATTCACAAGTTAAGTGAATATAATATTTATTTTATAAAATATATATTTTATTATTCAAGGTTTGATAATCTTATGGGAGGATTCAATTTGATTTAATGATAAAATAGATATATTTTAATATTATTTAAATAAATTTTTATTTTAGAAATAATATTCAATCATTACTATTTACCTAAAATAATAAATATTATTATTTAAATGTGGTGACTTCTGTGATGTATTTTTATCATTTTAATAAATATAATTATTTAAGAAATGATATTTAAATATTATATGTATCCTTAAATTAATAATTGTTGATTTATTATTTTAAGTGAAAGGTGAAATGTATTTTATTTTTCATGTCAACTAAAATAATAATTATTCTTATTATTTAACGGAAAGTTGGCATGGAGTTTTAATTAGGATTAAATTAAGAGAATAAAATTTATTTCCATTTCTTTTTTACATTGACCTAATTTATAAAACCTAATACATCATAAAATTGACCCATGATCCTCTAGCAAGATTATTCTCTACAGAATTATTATTTCAATATATAGGGAGGAAAATAGAGAGAATCCTCCCTCCATCTCTCAAGTTTTTGAGAGAGAAAATAATAGATCCCTTATAACGATCAAATTAAACAACATAAAGCACTTGTTATTCTAATAATAGAACCCAATAATTAAAGGATTTCATCTAGAGATTCCTGAATCATGTGTTTATATAGATAGAGGGATCTATATTTGGATTACAAAATTAATGAAAACATCAATATGATTGATGACTAGGTCAATGATATTAATGATGAGTGAGAATAAAATTGAAAATAAAAAATCTAGGTATTTATTTTATTTAAATAATTAATTATAAATTATACATGATGATCTAATTAAAGGTTTTGAGAACATTCCATCAAGTTTATATGAAAATTTTTTAAACAGACATCATGTATCGCCACTTCCATTGCAACTTGAAACCATCAAGTTGTATCAGAGCGATGACACTAATTTATAATTATTATTGTGTTTTGATTTATTAAAATTAATCTCAAGGGTATAATTTTGGATTCAATTGTTGATACCACTTGTGAATCAAAGTTCACATGATCAAGAATAGATCAATGAAGAATGATTTTACAATTTTTATAAACAAATTAATTTGTTTGTTTGTTTATTTTATCTAGTTTAAATAATATAAATAAAATAAATTAAATTATCATGGAATGAGATTTCACTTCACATGAATGTGTATAATTTATGTATTCATTTATTTTATTGATTTTAAATAAAATGAATAAAATAAATTTATGGGACCTTTGATTGAATTAAAGGGGGTTTTGTTTTATCATTATGTTTAATGCATTTATTATATATAAAGGTATGTATAATATATATGTTATTAAAATATGTATTTATGAACATGTTAATACATGTATAAATTTATATTTATTATGTTATTTATATATAAAATAAAATCTAAAAAATTAAAACTAGTGGGAGGGGGCATGAGGTGCGTGCCCTCTACCCTCTTCATTTTAGTCAAAACCGCATAAATAAGAGCTCTTAAAAATTTCATTATTTTTTTAAAAAGATAGATAAATTTTTTTAGGTGAATAAAAAAAATCTCTTCCACCCCACTTTCACCATTATATATATATATATATATTAAAATATTAAACATTCCAAAAATTTATAAATAAATTTTATGTGTTTTTAAGGGGGCTCAAGAATGAGAGGTGAAACTGAAAAAATAATTAAAATTAATTTTAAAAAATATTTAATGACTATAGAGATGTATTTTATTTTTTATTTATTATAAACATTTATTTCATATAGACTGATCATGATCTGAGACTGACCCATGCATGTTTGATTGCTTATTTATTTAATTTAATCATTATAATGGTTTATTTTTTTTAATAATTATTTATTAATTATTTAAATAAATGGTCTATGAATCTTCTTTCTCTCCTAAATATGTATAAGGGTCCATGTGAACACATTTTATTATAATTAAATTTAATACCCACAGCTCGAGTTCTCCTCACCCACATGTGAGTATACATATGTTATGATGGATAATACAATGGTGCGATTTGAGATATGACATGGCATAAAACCAAACATGATCAATGTACATGGTGATGATACCATGTTTCAATTAAAGTCATTATATGACTCAAGGAATTACCACAAGGTCTCAGTTGATTCATCATCTACTCTATAAATCCACTATTATATAATAACTCATGATCGAATATTAGTTTATTTTTTATGAATGGTTAATTATTTTATGAATGTATGTTTATATATAATCACATAGAATAAGTTAAGAAAAATGTAGAAATAAAATAAATAAACATGTGATGAATGATTTTATTTTTTCATATTAAAGTCATTAAAGTGATCATATAGTAATAAAATGAAAAATAGAATTGGGTTTCATCGGAAATCACATAATACTAGAAATGAAATCATGTATACCTTTCCCTATTGAAATGAAATTGCCGATTAAAACCTTATTTGTTTGATAATGATCACTAAAGGAACAACAAAATGGTTTTCCCTATGAGTTTTATCCATGGGAAGCACCGAATCACCCAAACTATTTGGGTAGGATTCTTCAAACCTTCATTATATACTAGTATCTAAAAATAAGAGAAGAATGAAGAGAGAGTTTCAAAAGGGACAATATCCATGAATAGGTTTATCAGGAGTATTACACATACACTAACCAAGGGATTGGAATCCTTTATATAGGTTATGAGGATAATCCCCAATCCATGCAGCTACACTGAGAATTTATTTGTACATTTCATAAATGTATGAGTAATGGCTTGAGTTGCATCACATGTAACTCTCATCATTGATTCTATCATCTGTTTCATCCCATAAAATAGTAAATTAATAATAAATTATCATGAAATATTATATGAATTTTAATAGTTCACATTCAGCTATCACAAATCATAAAACCATGTTACATTCATGCAACATAGTCTTAAGATATGCATCGTATTCATATCACATTACATTTCCACCAATGTATGATCAAGTCTATACTCAAGGTTATGTCTGAGAATAATGTAACCTCAATACCATTAAAAAATATAATACGGTGTATTTATCTATTTAATATAGTTATATCAATGAAAAATTCAATGAAGTCAAGGTTCAAGATGCATAAGAGTTGGCACAGAAGCATAAAGTCCAGAATACTTAGTGGGAGATGTTGTTTTAGAGACACATCAAACCACATAGGAATTTAGAGAACCAATTATATGTGGTTTTATTATCACTGATTATGGTCATATGTTATTCATTAAGGATAAAAAACACTTACCATATAAAGAGTTAATAAATATGTGTTTCTATATAATGTTAGTGGGGGAGTCGAAGTTTTCTTGGTAATATATGTCAAGAACATATTATTAATGTAAAATTGGAAATAGTCTTACAGTTAGTTAAAACTAAGTTGAAAAATTATTTCTATAATGAATGAATCAAATTAGTAACCCAAGTTCTAGGGAACATGATGTATGAATATTGATCTATGGAGTTTATTATACTAATTCATAATACATATATTGATAATGTATTGAAAATTACAAGATGGAATAATTCATGGGGGAATTGTTACCTATGTCACATGACATAAATGTCTCCAAGATGATGTGTTAAAATTTAAGAGGACATTAATATGATGAGTATAAATCCATTAGAAATAGAATCTATCATGCAAGCTATGATATGTTGTAACATCCCAAGATTTTATGAAATATATTATTTCAAAATTAATTTAAATTATTTAATAGATTGAATTATAGGAAATACATTGTCTATCTTGCATCAAACTCAACACCAAGTTTATCTTGCATTTCATGCAACATTGTGTTCCTTTGATAACTTATGTTACACACAATCCCAAGTCTTACCAGAAAACAATATACTATGAATATTATTATGACAATTATCACATAGACATTAGAATGGTGGGAATGAAAGAGATTAACTAAATTATGAAATTATATTTTACACATGTTTATAAGATTAATTCATTGGTAACTAATTAAATATAAATGAAAATAAATACCAATTGAATATAAAGGATGTAACAGCCCATGCAATGATATAATAAGTCTTTTTTCATATTTATTTATATTTATGAATTGGATAGTAATTTTTAAATTAAAAGGTACTCTATGTTAAATATATTATATGACACACAATAATGAATTTCTCTAAAATCTTGTGTTTCATGCAAGTTTGAGTTATACCGAACAATAATATACTTTTAATATTATTATTTAATATGGCTGTTTTCTACCTTTTAATGGAAGACTTACTTTAAAATAAATTTTTCAACTTTTATAAAATTTTTATGAAAAAATAAACTTATTTTTTGAAATAAAAATATGAAAATTTACTTCGGGTGAATTTTGATATTTTTTTGAGAACTTTCATATTTTGATGAATAGTGAATAACACTGAATTTTAGTTTAAAACTACATTTTCATCAAATTTATTTATATATTTAAATAATGTTTTTAATTAGTTTTAAATTATATTTATATAGATTTTATATTAGTTAAAACAATTTAGTTCATTTTAAATAATTTTACATTGAATTTAGATATAAAAACTTAGTAATCTCTTGAACATTTGTACTTTAAAAATCCACTTTGTCGTCCCATCTGCGAGATTAATTTTAAATTAATTTATGAAAATTATATGATTTTAATTTAGAAAAATGGATTAAATATTTGGAATAATAATAATTTATAATTTCTAATAATTCAAACTTAGTTTTTTACCAAAAATATTAGTGAAAGTATTTAAAATTAATTACAACGATTAAGGTAAAAATGTGGTTACTTAGTGGTTAATATTTAATCTTAAGAGTCTAAATGACCTAGAACCTTGTAAAATACCCATTTTATGGACATTATTAGACCATATAACCTATTTTATATAATATTTATTATTATTGGATGAAAATTATTTAATAGATACCTCTCAATAGTGTTTACCTTTTTATGTTTACAAGAATACCACTCTCCTTCCACTATAAAAAGGAATTCAATCTCCCCACTTCTTTATATATCTAATTCCATTTGGATCATCCAAAACCTGCCCAAATAAGATTAATAAATCCCTAACTTCACCCTAGATTCCTAATTTTAGGAATAAATCCAACTAAGAAATCCATTTGGTGCAAACCAAAAGGAGTTACCTGAAAAAGATGTAACATTCTTCAATGTGCATTTATATTTTATTTTTTTATCCACCCATTAATTAATTATTAATAAATGATTATATAATAAAATAATTATCCTAAATATAATGATATGTTTTTATGTTAAGGTATTTATCAACAACCATACACACTTCCATCAAATGGGTAATGAAATTACAGTTCGTGTATAGAAAACTACCGCATTGCGAAATGATGTCATTCATTTTTTATTTACCATCTCCCATTGTTAGAAATTATGACAGAAAAACTATTTTTATATTATATATATGATATTTATTTTGTATTAATACTTCTTTAGTTTTCATATAATACACACCTTCATGTTTTCTATTTTTTTTAAATACGATAACATCGTTTTTGGATGTGTGGAAAACCACCTCCTCAAAGCGATGTGATACATTCATACATTACATGGAATGTATTAATTATGATTTTAATTAAACATATGAGAAATAAAAAAAAATATTATATTAATTAAATAATTACCTTTCTATAAATGTAACATATCATTCTCTTTATTACCTTTTCACACACTAAAAAAGTGATAACATCATTCCTGGACTTGTGGACTACCGCCTCCTCAACATGATCTGATTCCTTTTACATCATAAGAATTATATATATAAGTATATATGATTAAATAACATGGTATTTATTATATAATTATAATTCTAAAAATATAAATGTTACTTACCTTATTTCCATAATGATCATTGAAAAATGGGAATGTTACTCATGCGTACATATGACCTATAATCTCCATGATTGTAACGTTGGTTCATTTTTTATAACCAAATTTCATGATTGGGTTTAAAATTGTAATTTATGTATAAATATGATAATTATTTAATTATTATTATTATATATATGTTTATATAATGACCTATTTGACCATATTTGACCTTCCAAAGACATTTTTGACATATAAACTGAATATGGTCAAAACACCTGATATAAACTTAATTATTTAAGTAGTTGAATAAGAAAATGTAATAATTGAAATAAAATTAAAGATAAAATTGAAAACTTTTATGAATCAATTAAATAATTAACATAAGTTTATTATTTAGGAATATAAATACACACATGACAAGTTGGACTCAAGGTAAGGTATTTTCATCTCACTTTTTAGATACATGTCATATTCACCAATTACTTATTTTGTGTGGTGTATCTAATGAATATTTTGATATATTATATCATTAATTATTTTATATTCATGGTATTTAAATGTTTCAATTTATGATTATTAATTTTGGGGTTTCCAATTCATATTTTACCATAGTTTTAAGGGATTTCGTCTCAATATCCTTTCATTGAGGCATTCCTAGATGATATACACCTTTATTATTTTATAAGGTGTATATATTGCCCCTTTAACATTATATATCAATATTTTATATATTATAATATTATTTAATGTTTCATTATATATTTTTCTTTCACGAGGCTTATGATTTAAATGTTCGAAGTGGTATGAGACACTTTTGAATGCTTAAAGATTTAATTTCAAAATATTTTATCCATGTCAATATTCTTGATATTATTTTAGATATTTATTCATATAGATATAAAAGAGGTATAAAAGAAATTTTATTTCTATTTTTAATTTCCTTCAAATGTTTTTAAAAGTAATCTTTTTATTTGTTTTATACGGAATGCTTTAACAAATGACAAAAGGAATGTTCCTTCCTTAACATACACAACTACATTGAATTTTCCACCACCATGGACATTATTTTATTTTTGGATTAATTTGAAAGATTTAATTTTTCCTTAAATGAAAAACCATCCCTATCTTTTTTGTATTTTGGTATTGAATTTGTTTTTCAAAGAAAAGGATGTTTTGGTATTGAAAATGGGTTCTCAAAAGAAAAGGGTATTTTAATCCAGAAGTGTTTTTAATATGGGTTTAAAAAGAGTTTTTCAAAGGGTTTTATGATGAGAGTATTTTACTATTGATATAGTACTTGAGCATTATATGAAATGGGTGATATCAATATAAATTATACAAAGGTTTGAGCCCCATTATAGATTAGGGGTGTATCCAATATAGCTTATATGAAGGGTTGAGCCCCATTATAGATCATGGGAAATGGTGAGCCTGATATAACTTATATGAAGTGTTGAGAACCATCATAGTTTATGAGTGAGAGTGATATAACTTATATAAAGGGAGATACCCATTATAGATCTCTGATGCATTGGTTAATGATAATTTTGAAAATTTTCCTTATGATTATTTCAATTAAAAGGGCTTTGAAAGGGTTTTTTGTGTATGATAATCTAAGTCACAACAAAGGTTTAATTTATTGCTATGGGTTTTAATGATTTTCCTTGATAAAAATGCGTGTTTATTATTCATGTGAAATTATTTTATTTCATATTATCAAATGACTTTGAAGATAAAGGTAAATGTTATATTATTTTTCATGTTTTTACTGAACTAAGGGTTTCCTTTATTTTTATATCCCTTACTGAGATTTTGCGACCATCCTAAGTTTTTAAAATATTTTTACAGGGTTTAATGATGGGTAAGGGAAATAAAGAAGTCAAGTTGGAAGTCATAGATATTTTACAAGAAAAGAATTCATGCTTTATTTTAAAAGTTTTATATTATGGAAATAATGGATACTGATCAGAAGTGTCCAATTTATATTTTATGGTTTTGTTATGTTTGAGTTATGGAATAATTATCTAAAACTATAAATCTGAAAAGATCCTAAATGTGATAGAAAGTAAAATTCTTGAATTAAATCAATATTATGTAATGTTTAAGGTTGTGTCCTTATATTTTGTATCAAAGGAAAGGTTTAGACAACTTTAGAGGTTAGGATAGTGTTAATATAAATACCTTAGAGGATTTTACTTTATGGTCAAGTTAAAATGATATAGAATTTAAGATTTAATTATTGAAACATCTAAAATATGTTTTTTTTTCAGAATTATTTTCCATATAAGAAACAAGAAAGTTATAGTGGGAAAAAATAAAGAGGAAAATTTCCTTCCAAAGCAGCATCTCGAGATGGATGGAATTGGAACTGAGTAGTTTTTTGAAGAGAAAGACCAGTTTATGTAAGCTATAAATAGTGGTGGTATCCATGATAAAAAGGAAACCAACCTACCATGAAGGAATATGACCATAGTGGATCATTTCCTAAGGAAACTCCCCCTATAATTCAATGGATCATCTAATACAGTGGTAGATGAAGGATGGATCAATGCCCTGGAGAAGATATTTGAAGTAATGGGATGTTAATAACATCAAAAGGTAACTCTTTACATCTACCATTTTGAAGATGAAGCTGACCAATGATGGTATTTGGTTAAGAATACTACAGAGAAAGATAATCTTGATGCCATGGAATGGGAAACATTCAAGGATATTTTCCTTTAGAAATATTTTACTAAGGTTGTTTGGATCGGGATTGGAAAATAATTCTTCGAGTTAAGACAAAAAGATGGGGATTATATGGTTGTATATGAAGCAAAATTCACAAGAGTTTCCTGTTATGTGCCCGATTTTATTCGAGACATTAACAGTAAAATTAACATATTTTAATCTGGATTTAAACCAATTCTATTAAGATCTTTGGCCACTAAAAAAATTTAAAAGTTATAAAAAAGTAGTTCATTTTTCTAAGAAAGTTGAAATGAAATTTGCTGACCCATTCATGCCACAAGATTATAAGAGTAAGAAATTATCAAGGTGTAAAGAAATAGAGAAGTAACCAACTAAGAATTCTGGAGGTAAGCCTAAAACTTGTTCCAAGTGCAGTAAAATACAATTTTGGGAATGCATGTCAGGATCTGTAAAGTGTTACTGGTGTGGTAAGTTTGGTCACAAGGTTCATGACTATAATGAAAAGAGTCCTAAACAATCCAACATGAAATAAAAGAGATCCAATAAACAATAAGATTATTTATCTTTAATGATTGGGGACATTATTCTAACATGTGTCTGAAGAAACTTACTCATAGTTGAAATCATCATGATCAGAAGCAAAAAGGGATGGAGAAATCATTTGATACTTCTATAGTTGATGCAGGTCCATCTAGTGAGGTGATGGAAGCTCCAGGGAGTTCTACATTTTTTGAAGGTTGATCATAATACCAATGCCTCATTCACTCCTATTATAAAGTTTTAAATAATGGAAATATCTTGGGAGTCATTTATTATGTTTATATAGATGAATGGGGTATATGTTTAAAAGTTATTTTACGAAGAATACATCTACTTTTGTGGATGCAAGTTTAATGTTATCGGTGACCATTAGGGTTATATATCTATAGAATCATTTAGTTTTGAAATTGGGTATTACTGTTGAACTTTATAGATTAATACATTATATCATCACATGAATGATTGAATTATCTTACTATGTGCCAACCATGTTGGTTTTGCTTAATATCTAAATATAAGAGGAACATTGTGTTACCCTTTTAAGTATTATGGGATCCATTAGAAGTTAATTCTAGAGTGTCATGATTGAAAATCCATCTTAGATACTCATTATTTGGATAAAAAGATGATTTTGTGGTGGAATTTGATTAAATGATGAGTCCGTACTCATCAAGTAAGTATATTTACTTATGTTCTTAGACAGTAAAATATTTTCTCAATTCTAGGTTAAGGATATTGAAAAATATTTATCCTAATACCTTAGTTGATATTGAACTTATGGTCTTATAAATCATCATATATTTATGGTTTTGAGGCCCTTAACTTTCCATTAATCATTTACTTTTTGGCGATTAATAATCTGTATCACTCTCTATAATTATTTATGTTTTTCTTCCATGTACAATCTTCACTACCAACCTATATTATCCTATGTAGAAACCTAGTTTTGAGTTACTTTGGGTAACCATTATGGTTTAATCTTTCCCTTTTTAAGGGAAGTTTTAGTATTCATTTTTATGATGTGGGTTTCTATGAAAGGAACTTTCAAGTATTAAATAACCCAAATGAATTTTGAGGGAAAAATTCATTTTAATGGGGGTAGGATGTAACAACTTGAAATTTCCTGAAATATATTATTTCAAATTAATTTAAATTATTTAATAGATCATATTACACACAATACATAGTTTATATTTCATCAAACACAATGCCAAGTTTATCTTGAATTGTACGTAACATCGATCTCCCCTTTTAACTTATGTTACACATAAGCTCGAGTCTTAATGGACAACAATATACTATTAATATTATTATGATAGTTATCACCTAACTGTTGGACTGATGGGAATTAAAGAGATAACTAAGTTACTAAATTATATTTTATACATGTTTATAATACGAATTCATTGGTTACCAATTAATTATAAATGAAAATAAATACCAATTGAATATAAAGGATGTAACAACCTATGTAATGTTAGAATAAGTCTTTTTCATATTTATTTATATTTATGAATTGGATAGTAATTTTTAAATTAAAATGGATGATATGTTCAATAGAATATATAACACAAAATAACGAGTTTCTCCGAAATCTTGCATTTCACACAAGACTGAGTTATACTAAACAATAATATACTGTTAATATTATTATTTAATATGGCCGTTTTGCCGCCTTTTAATGGAAGAATTACCTTAAAACTAAATTTTTATACTTTTATAATTTTTATATGTAAAAATAAAATTATTTTTTGAAATATAAATATAAAAACATACTTTGGGTTAATTTTGGTATTTTTCTGAGAACTTTCATATTTTGATGAATAGTGAATAATACCGAATTTTAGTTCAAAACTGCATTTTTGTCTAATTTTTTTATATAGTTAAATAATGTTTTTAATTGGATTTAAAGTATATTTATATAAATTTTATATAATTTAAACTAATTTAGGTCATTTTAAACAATTTCACTTTGAATTTAGATATAAAAACTTAGCAAACTTTTGAACATTTTTACTCTAAAAACCCGCTTTGTCGTCCTGTCTGTGGGATTAATTTTAAATTAATTTTTTCCATTTATGTGATTTAAATTTCAAAAAATTTATTCCATATTTAATTTATAATATATAATAAGTTTAACTTAGTTTTTTACCAAAAAGAGAAGTGAAAGTAATTAAAATTAACTACAACGATTAAGGTAAAAATGTGGTTACTTAGTGGTTAATGTTTAATATTAAGAGTCTAAATGGACTATAAACTTGTCCAAAACCCATAAAATGGACATTATTTGACCATATAACCTCTTTTATTGAATTTGGATCATTATTGGAGGAAATTTATGTAAGGGAGACCTCTCAATAGTGTTTACCTTTTTATATTTACAAGAAAGCCACTCCCCCTCCACTATATAAAGGAATTCAATATCACCACTTATTCACACCTATAAAGCCATTTTTATTGTCTAAAAACTGATAAAATAAGATCCCAATATACCTCCATTCACTCTAGAGTCATTAATTTGTGCAGAAATCCAACCAAGGAATCCATTTTGTGCAAACCAAATAGAGTTACCCGAAAAAGATGTAACATTCTTCAATGTGCATTTATGTTTTATTTATTTCTACACCTATTAATTTATTATTATTACATGATTATATAATAAAATAAGTATAATAAATATACTGATATATTTTTATTTTAACGTTTCTACCTACACCCACACACACTTCCATCAAATGGGTAATGAAATTACCGTTCGTGTATGATGAACTACCACCTCACAAAACATTGCAATTTATTTCTTCCTTTAACACCTATCATGGTTGGGAATTATAATGGAAAAAATATTTTTAAAATATATATATTATATTTATGTTTTTTTCATTCTTCTATAATTTTTCTATAACAAATACCTTCATACTTTAAATTTTTTGTAAATACGATAACATCATTTGTGGACATGTGGACAATCGCCTCCTCAAAGTAATGTGATACATTCACACATTACATGGAATGTATTAAGGATGAGTTTAATTAAAAACATTTTACATAACTAAAATATATATTATATTAATTACATAATTGAATTTATAGAAATATAACATATCATTTTCTTTATTACCCTTTCACACATTGAAAAAGTGATAACGTCGTTCGTGGACGTGTGGACTACCGCCTCCTCAACATGATTTCATTACTTTTACATAAAAATAATTATATATATAAATATATATTATTAAATAAAATGGTATTTATAATATAATTATAACTATGTAAATATAAATGTTACTTACCTTCTTTCCAAAATGATCATTAAAAAATGGGAATGGTACTCATGCGTATGTACGACCTATTGTCTCCATGATTGTAATATTGGTTCATTTTTCATAAATATCTTTGATTATTGTTTTTAAAAGTTTAATTATTGTATAAATATGATAATTATTTCATGATTATTATTATTTATATGTTTATATAATGATCTATTTGACCATAGTTGACCTACCAAAGTCATTTTTGACACATAAACCGAATATGGTCAAAACACTCACCATAAATTTAATTATTTAAGTAGTTGAATAAAACAACATAATAAGTGAAATAAAAGTAATTAAAAACTTGAAAAAGGTTATCAAGAAATTAAATAATTAGCATAAGTTTATTATTCAGGAAGATAAAGACACACATGACAAGTTGGACTCAAGGTAATGAATTTTCATCTCACGTGTTACATCTGTGAGATAAATGTCATATTCACCACTTAATTATTTTTTGTGGTGAATCTACTTACACTTTTTGATATATTATATAATGAATTATTTTATCTTCATTGTATTTAAATGTTTAATTTTATTATTATTACTTTTGGGATTTTTAATTCATATGTTACCGCAGTTGTAAGGGATTTCATCTCAATCTCCTTTCATTGAGGCATTTCTTAATGATATGCACCATTATTATTTTATAAGGTGTATATAAAACCCATTTGAAATTATAGATCCATATTTTATCTATTATAATTTTATTTAATGTTTTTTTAAATATTATTCTTTCACTTGGTTTATGATTTAAATGTTCAAAGTGGTATGGGACACATTGAATGTTTAATGATTTAATTTCAAAATATTTTCTCCATGTCAATATTATTGATATTATTTTACATATTTATTTATATGTATATAAAAGGGTTATAAAGGAAATTTTATGTTTATTTTTAATTTAATTCAAAGGTTTTAAAAATAAAATTTTTTATGCATTTTATATGGAATGTTTTGACAAACAATAAAAGGAATGTTCCATTATTAACATACACGAAGATAATGAATTTTACACTATCATGGCCATTATTTTATTTTTGGATTAATTTGAAAGATTTCATGTTTCCTTAAATTAAAAACCATCCTTATATTTTGGTTATTTTTTTATTGAAAATGGGTTTTCAACGAAAAGGTTGTTTAGGTATTGAAAATGGGTTCTTAAAAGAAAAAGGTTTTTTTAATTCGAAAGCGTTTCATATGGGTTTAAAAAGAGTTTTTAAAAGGGTTTTATGATGAGATTATTTTACTCCTAATATAGTACTTGATAATTATATGAAATGGGTGAGACTATTAGTTGTTGAAATATTATAATCATTGAGACTTATTCTCATGAATTTCACACTTAGTGGTCTCTATGAAGGGAGTTCATGAGGGTATAATCATCAATAATAACACCATGTATTATATGTGTCATTTTTTATTCTTATCAGTAGGAATGTGTATTGTTCCTTGGAATTGATACCATTATTAATTCATGGAATGACTCACATACATTGATGGATTAAGAAAACAATGTAATATTTATTAGTGGAAAAGCATCTTGCATGAGTTGCATCATGATTGATATGACATTAATTAAATGGCCAAGATAGGATTTTCACTTCTGAATTTAAGAAGAAGATATATATGGACCTTTGATTGAAATTTAAGTTTATAGTATAAATCCGTGGATATGGAAGTCTATATAAAAGTTTGTTTCAATAACTCAATGAAAGATAAATCGAGCATATAGGGTGATAACACAAGTATGCATCCCGTTTGATGAGATATCAGTTAATAAAAGAATTATATTACATGATAATTTTAATTGAAATATTGTTTTTGTCACTAAACTAACTTATTTATCTATGGTTTTCTTATTGTGTTGTTAGATACTAGTCTTGAAATTTATGTAAGATTCACCTATTTCCAATGAGAAAAGGCCTAAAGGGTCATGAATTAAGTGTACCCAGAATCTCATTAAATTCAATAGAATTTATGTTTAGAATAAACTTATTATCAACAAGTAGAATAATATTTATTCAAGAAAAGTTGATTGTAAAAATTCAATCATCAGATATCCATGTTTAGAATATGTGTATTGAATTTAATCACTTTTTTTTGTTTTTTACAAGTTAATGAATATAATATTTATTTATTCTCATGTTTGGTGAATATAGTGAAATCAATATTTTATATAAGATATGTGAATATATATACATTTTTATTTTAAAGTTAAGTGAATATAATATTTATTTTATTAAAAAAATATTTTATTATTCAAGTTTATATAATATTATGAGATATTCAATTTGAGTTAATTATCCAATAAATATATTTTTAATATCCTTAAAATAAATTTCTATTTTAGAAATGATATTAAATCATTACTGGTCTTATAATATAATAAATATTATATTTAAATGTGGTAACTTGTGTAATATATTTTTATCATTTAAATAGATATATTTTTTAAAAGAATTTGTGTTTAAATATTATATTCTACCTTAAAATAATAATTTCTGTTTTATTATTTTAAGCAAATGGTAACATGATTTTTATTTTACATGTAAGTAAAATAATTATAATAATAATTATTATTCAAGGTAATGTTTACATGAAGTTTTAATTAACATTAAATTAATAGAATATATTTTTTTCTATTTATTTTAATGTTGGACTAATTGATAAAACCAAGTGCGTCATGGAATTGACATATGATACTCTAGTGAGAGTATTATCTAGTGAATTATTTCTCATTTTATAGAGAGAAAAAATAGAGAAACCTCCCCCCATATATCATTTTTTAGAATAAAAACATAGATATAACTGGTAACGATCAAGATGAAGGAAATAAATCACTTATTCTTTTGACCATAGAACCTAAGAGTTTAAAAATTCCATTCAGATTTTCACGGATTATGTGTGAATATGTCTAAATAGAGTTTCTCTTGGATTCTAAAAGCATAAACACTGTTAATATGATTGATGATCGGATAAGTGACGTTAATGATGAGCGATAATAAAATTAAAAAAAATAATATAGGTATTTATTTTATTTAAATAATTAATTATAAATTATGTGTGATGATCTATTTAAATATTTTGATAACATTTAGTCAATTTTAGATAGAGAAATTTTTAATGAGCATCACATCTCTTCACATCAAATCCACCTCAGAATATTCACACAAAGCATACTTTATTAGAAAAAACAGTCTTATGTGTTATATGAGAAAGAGAAACATATCCTAAAAATATAAACATCAATTTATTACCAAGAAATATTAACATATCCCAATTTAGGATCACAATCAAACTCACATTTAATCTTATAAATCATCCTATCAGGAATTTTAATTTTTTTAAAGGTTGGGGCCGAAGCCTCATTTATTATTAAAGGAAAGAAAAGACCTCTTTTAACTGGGTAGAGGGAGACCCATTACATAGCCTGAAGGCCCAGTGGGCATTTATCCCATTACATGGCCCCTCATCACTCACTGATTGAGCACCATCTGAGAATACATCATGTGATACAACTTCCATAACTCATTGAGGATCCTAAAAAATAGTCATAATTTCATTTTCCACAAACATAGTTCCTTGAATACTATATTATTGAGTAACTATTGTCTTTTAAAATGAAGATTAATTATTTTTACACCTTTCCTTTTTAGGTATAACCATTAGGATTCCATTACAATTTATCAATGGCTTTCCCCTTTTTGGGCATGAGTGATAAAAATTAATTTCTTAGTCATGAATCTTCTAATTTTCAATTTTATATTTATTAAATACCTCAATAAAATCATATATCCCTTTCAAATTTTTATCTTTCTTAGAAACATGAATGTATATATTTTCCATTCCTTCTAAATATAAGGTCTAGATTTCCTTTACATCTAAAGGCCCTATAATTTCATTAATTTTTTTATATTTTTCAATCCAAATGGATTCCTATTTGATAAAAGACTGACTAGAAGGAGTTAACTTGTTTGATTCCTCAAATCTAATAAATTGGTGTGGTAACCAAAATTTATCCAAGATAAGCACTGTTTTAGAAGGCTCTTTTACACTAATTTCTACTAAAAACTAGAATATCCATTTGTAATCTAAACATAAAAATTCAATTTCATTATGATATCCTTATATGTATATATAATCACCAAAAAAGGCATTAAATATTTCATTGTAATAGAATAAAACTTCATAGGTTGACCAATAATCCTATAAATCACAAACAATGCAACTGGATTGAAGAAATGAGTTAAAAATCATTAAAAACCTAACCAAATAGGAATAATAGGAGACTTAACCTCTATTCTATAATATAATAACCACTTAATATCCTTACTAGAGCATCTAAAAAAAATCACAAGCCTCTATGATAACATCTATAGTATTTATCATCTAAATAAAACTGAATTAGGAAATGTAGAGAATTAAGAATCCCTAATTTTAAAAAACCAACTTGTTTTAAAAGTTGTATTTAAGAATTAAAGAAAATAAATATATTTGAAAAAATTACCCACCAAATAAAATTAAAAATTTAAAGATAATACCTCAACATATTTATTCAAAATGGTAATTTTTAGATAATATTTATTACCATAATAAATTAGAGTAATGAAATTTCTATAAGATTCATAAACTGTGTAAAATTTGGATTTCTTTTTAGTGAAAAACTTGGTATAGGATAAATTATAATCAAATTTAGGTTCAATTTGAAGATTTAGCTTTAATAGAGAATAATTTTCATTCTACATCATCTATAACAAAAAAAAATAGCAATAAAAATTGGAAACATTTTGAGAAATCACTATGGAAAACCAAACTCATACCCTCATTTTTTTTAAATAAAAAGGACGAGTATAGTTACGGAGTATGAAAACGTTAAATAGAAACTACAATGCCTAACTACAACTAAAATTGGTTACTATGAACAAAAATAAAACAAATCTACATAATATCCACTTATTTAATCTCTAATAAAAACAACCTTTATATAGTTCTCCTTGAAACAACATCAGTTCAACACCCCCACAAAAAAAAAACTTTCATCAAAATGCACTAAAACAAGCTACAACAACAACATGTATCCTTTATCAACCCAGAACTAGTACATTGACTATTTTTTGGTAGTGAAAACTTACTATCTAGTTAAACAACTAATTAAAACCTCTATCACTATTTAACCATTACTCTATAGTATAAAAAATATGTACACCACATTCTAACCATATGAAAAGAAAACAAATTACCAGTTCCAACCAACATGAACCAACTTACACAAAGACCATAAAAACAAAAAAAGTGAAAATTAAAATTAATAATAATATAACTCATTATTAGGCTCACTTTCATATTTAAATAGATTATTTTCATCTTGAAAATGACTAAAGAGGTTAATGAAATTACTTTACTCCTCAAAGATATTCTGAAATATTTGAGGATTTATAGAGATACCAAAATACCTTATAGACATAGACCCTTGTATACTTTATTAATCCTTATGTTTCTTTGAATTATTAGTTAGAACAATTGTAATTATTTTATTATAAATAATTTATTTATCCCTTTCAAGAGTGAATTTTTATATTGAGTTCCAACCACATGATAATTTTTAATCACATAAACATAGACACCACTACCTTCAACCAGTCTAGATTCATAATTTATAGAAAAATTACTAACTTTAACATTTATGTTAGACACATCATCCTAGTTTCTAAGTATCCTATTATCATTAATTTTTTATGAAAACCATCACCCTATAAGATATTGATACCTTACTAGAATAACTCATCACCTTATTATTTTTTAATAACTTATTCACCTTAGCATTCATTATTAACCTTAGTAGTATGCTCTAAGGTTTGAATATTATTTTCTTATTGAACATTTATTTCATGTTGAATATTTTTATTTACATTAATTATTTCATCCATTTTACTTTAATATTGAATAATAAAAGGTTCCTCATAATGTTCAAGTCTAGTATTTGAACTGAATATTCTTCCTAGTGATAATTGTAAATTTTCATCCTTCTCTTCATGTGAACCTCTATTTACATTAAAATTATTTTAATTATGAAAAATAGAGAAAAAAAAGAAAAAATAACATTTCATTTATATCTTGTACTTTAATTAACAATAACAGAGTAATCTAAACAAAATAAAGGCAACTTCTTATATTCAATACATAGAAAATTTTCATCATTGTGTATGGAAATAGAAAAGTTCTCTATCAAAGATACACTAAGATAAATTTTAATCATAACCCTAAAAAAATGCCCAGAACTAACTTATAACTTTTACCTATCCATGTTAATTAGAACTCCAAATGAAGAAGAGATATCATGAATAATTCTCAAATAATAAATAACCAAGTTAAGTCAATAAATCATAACCCATACCTATAAAAAAGTGTTATTGGAATCAAAAGGGATAATGTTTATATATAATTCTTGGATTTAGGGGAACCCGTGCTTTAGAGAGAAAAAAACAAAGCCCTATTTCCTCTTCTTTAGTTCATTTGAAATAAAATATATATATAAAAACTCCATGACCAATAGATCTATTATTGGAACCAATGTTATATATACTAAATCTTGATGGAATATAGGTCATACTTTGGAGAATTATAGAAGGAATAAGATGAAATTACTTGGAAGATAAAGGTACTGGGTATGTTGTGTTTATTTTTTACCCACTTTCTGGTTGAAGAAAGAGTTTAAATTCAAAGGGAGATGGTTCAAATTTTTTTTCATAGTGACTAGAGTTTCCAAGTTACTAAAAATCAAGAGTAGATTTTGAATCTTATGTGTAAATTTATTATGAAGAGGAAGGTTTTTTTTGGAATTAAAAATTCTTCACACTCTAGTGAATTCATATAAAATAGTGAAGTTTAGAAATATTTTTGACTCAATAGTAAAGTTTAACAAAAAAATTCACACTAAAGGAAGAATTTCTACAAAGGATTTATATGGTATCTTATTTGAAAAATAATTACACAAATACCTATTCATGAAGGATTTATGTGAACACATGAAATAATTTTACAAAGGATGAAATTTATTTGACAATACAAAGGTATTAATTTTTGAAATACAGTTGGTTATTCTTCTAGGCCATGAAAGGAAAATCATATATAGAGTTAACGTAATTTGTGAGAATAGAGTGAGAAATTTATGTGAACCACTAAAGTAATATCCTATATGGATTCCACGAATCTTGTAATCAAAGTAGAGGTTTCATCTGAAGTGGGTATATGTGAAGGGAATAATGTAATATTATGAGAAGTGAGTTTTCTACGATCCTTTGACTATAAATAGGCCAATATCTACTCAATAAGAAGAAATAAGGAATGAAAGGAAGACCAGAATGATTTTATATCTTCATTTGTGAATTTTAGTACCACAAAGAGTTGTTCATAAGGTATATCATGATGTAATTTCATGAAAAGTTGAACCATGAAGCAATTTCACATTAAGTCAACTACATAGAAATTTCATAAAAGGTAAAAAAATGAAGGAATTATGTGAAAGGTAGTATAATAAAGGAATTATGGTAAGGTATGAATTATAGGAGTTGTGTGAAAGTAATATATTAGAAAATAAATTTTTTTGTGAATAATATACCACATAGATCTTATCCAATAGTTTCTGGTGATTATTATTGAGATTATAGATTTCGTTGGAGATTTATATTCTAGATTTCATGATGAAAATTTCATTACACATTCTTATTGACATAGAGGTGGGTTTCATATTGATAAAATAAGGAGAAATCAATTCAAATTAGTGAATAAAGGAAGAGTTTATGGGAGTTTCCAAAGGGAGGAAGTGTGATAATACATGAATAATATTAAAAAGGTAGTGATCCGAGAACTGAGTTATCATAACTAAAAAATTATATCCATCAATTTAGTGTAGTTTAATGGATTTTGGAACATCAACACATTATTTATGTGTGATCTTTGGACATAACCCTTAGTGGGGAACCAAGTAAAATTATTATTCTTTATTTTAATTTCTATATTTGTGATTATGGTGGATATGGGATTAACCTATATAGGATAAATTAGTTCCAACCAATGTGGGAACAAGATCCAATGTGAAATGAGAAAAAGTTAACACCCCAATTTACCCCTATCTTAGGGAATATTTTAGCCACTCTTTTAAAAAAGTGGTATTAGAGTCACATTTTATAGGTGATAAATATTTCATGTAAAGTTTATAATCATGGATAACATAGTGAATGTAAAATTAGTTCCCCTGTTTGGTGGTTACAATTACCAGATATGGAAAAACATAATAAGATCATATTTATAGTCTCTTGGCTTGAAATTTTATTTGTTTCCATACATGGGATACATGTAAGTGATGTTTTGTAATTTTCCATTAATAAATATTATATAAAGATACTAGATGAAATAACAAATATAAAAATTCCTTATTAGGATCTATGTAAAATTTAATTTACATGAATGCGATGAGTTACAAAATTTCCATGTCCATGTGGGATAAATTGGACAATATATATGAGGATGAAAACAAGGTAAAGGAGGATAAGATTAAAGTTCTACATAATAAGTTTGAGGATTTGAAAATGTTTCTATATGAAAATGATTATGGGTTCTTCAACAGAATCATTAAGGCTATTAGAGATATTCAGGGTCTTGGTGGAGAAATAAAAGATGTCAATATTGTGAATAAGATCTTGTGAAGGATACCACCTCATTATAATCCAAAGGTTTAAGCTCTTAAAGAGACAAATTTGGTAGAACTATCATTGGATAATATTCAAAGTAGTTTGGTAACATATTAAATGAGTGTAAATATGGAAGGAATATTAAATCACTCAAATAATAAGATAAAATTTAAATCTATGGAGAAACTTGACATCATTGAAGGTGAATATGAGGAGGAATATGAAAGGGATGAATTTTTATCTCTTATTGTAAGGAAATTAAAAAGATTAAAGGGTGAGTTTGAATGTAAAATACCATTGGCATGTTTTTTATGTGGTAGATTTGGGAACATTACAACATGGTGTCCATGGATATTTGATGATGATGATAGAGTTTAAGCATAAAATATATAGAATACATGAAGGAAATTTTATCCTAAAAGAGGTTTCAAACTAGGAAATTCATCTCGAAATAAGTTTTGGATAAATAGATCAGTGATCAATGAAGAAGCTAATGATGAAGATTATTTGGAGGAATTAGAAACATAATTTAAGTAAGATATTGAAGAACTTATGATGGATACTATTGAAAAGTAAAAAATTTAAAAGGGAGGATGAAAATAAACTAGAAGGTATTACTGATCTCATGGTGAAACTTAAGGGGGCTCTTGAAGTGTTTGATTATCAAAGGAATAAAAATAAAAAGATTGGAAGACTATTGAAATAATATTATAAATATGTGGATCACCACAAAGCTGAGATTAACTAACTAGAAAAGTTGTTATAATATCAATCATCTAGTCAATAAAACTTAGGATAATCAGCGAACATCAAGATGAATATTGAAGAACAGGCTAAGGTGATTGATGACCATAATTATTCTGTAAAGGAGAGAATAAAGAAGGTTAATACCTTGAAGAAGAGGTGGTCACATTGAGAAATAAACTTTCATTTTTAATGAAACCAAGTGATTTGAATATAAAGTTATAGTTTTTAAAGTTCTCAGATGAAGAATTATTGGAAATGGTAAAATAAGGTTTAATAATAATTTAGAAAGTGTTGAATGAGTAGAGACCAAGAAACATGGGTAAAATTTGAGTTACCTTGATGTAAATACATAAAAATCAGGAATAATGCCTACTCAGAACATAGGGAAGCAAAGGATTAGAGATAGTTCTTAATCATCAAGGTTAATCAACAACCAAGGAGTAATTTCAAAGTTGGGGACATATAGAGGGAAAAAGGTAAGAAGATATTTCCATGAGTTAAGTATCAATTTTGTGAACATATTGGCCACAACATTTATTATTGTGAATATTTAGAGATTTATTTGAAGGGAGAAGCACCTGAAAGTAGAAAAATAAGAATGAGACCATATCCCTTATACTAAATAATAAATTCTTTATATGGGAATTTCTTTCATAGTTCTAATTTTGGGCATAAATTTGTTGATTAATGAGAAAGAAGAAGTAAAAATTACTACTATGGAAGTAAAATATGGAAGAATAAAAGACAAAATAACATGAATACATTGAGAAATAGATACTCCCATTACTACAGATCATATTATAGTCAATGCTAAAATGGTATTTTTTAGTGCTAAAAAGTGCTCACAGGCTAAGAACCCTTAAAATCCCCAACCTTTATAAGCACTAACAAAAGCACTAATAAAGACCAGATTTATTAGTGGTAAAAAATCTATAATAAAGACCACCTTAATTAGTTATTGTTTTTAGCATTGTTAAAATAAATTTTTTATTTTATTTTTTTCGACTACTCATGCCACAACCCCCATTTGACAACGTTTGACCCTCCTTTTGTGAGTTCTCCCAGACACCTCACCGACCCCAATTTAAGTTTAATGCCAACACTACCCCACTTTGTTAGCACTTGTGACTCCCATTTTTCAGAACTAGACTGCTTCCCCACTACCTACTCACCCGTGTGCGCCTGTACTCAAACCTGGGATCTCCATGTGTAAAGAGAATCCATTTACCACTTTCTTATCTTGTTTTATTATTATTTTTGATATTTATATTTATTTATATATATTTACATGCATATTTTTATCCATATATTTATTTATATTTATATAATTAATTTTAAATACATTTATATAATTAATTTTAAATACATTTATATAATATAAGTTTGTGTGTGTGTATTTATATATATGTTTGTGTGTGTGTATATATATATGATATATATATAATTATATTTATTAAATATATTATATATTAATATTCATTTAAATATATTAGAATATATATAAAAAAATATATTTTTTATTAATACACACATATATGTATATATAAACATTATATATACATTTGTATAGTTACATATATTTTCATACATTTATATAATGTAAAAAATGGATAGATCCTATTTTAAATAAAATGTATAATAATTATTTCCATATGACTTATATAATTATTTTTAAATATATTTTTAAAATTTGTATATATATTGTATATTTAGATATAAATTTATACATATTTATATATATATTTATATGTATATATATTTACATATATATATATATATATATATTCATGTTTACATATAATTTTATATTTAGATATAAATGTTTTATAATATATTTATAAATATTTATTGTGAATACATTTATATACTCTATGTAATGATAATGATATATTTATAAAAACACATTTATATATAATATATTTACATAATATTGACACACACATACACACAAATATTCACACACACTCATACAAATTTATATTTCTCACATACACACAAAAATATTTACATATATGTATTTATATAAATATATTATCATATATATATATATATATTTTCTTATTGACACACACATATTTATATATAAACATTACTTGTATATGTGTATATATATATATATTAATTAATTTTTATAAGGTGAATTAATTGGATAATATTTTATTTTAAATTAAACGAATTCATAAATATTTATTCCTCTATGGTTTATGTATTTAAAAATAAATTTTTATGTAAATATGTTTAAATATTTATTTGTAAAATTTATTCATTATATGTAAATATATGAGAATATATATATATATAATTATAAATAACACTAAAACAAGAAAAATGGTAAAATATTAACACCTTAATATCTATTTGAGTGTAATCCCTAAGAATAAATTCATTCTCCATTGAAAAAAATATAAGAATACCCTTTTAAATGAAGTTAGAATTCCATAAAATCTTCAAAAATTAAGTTATCTTGAAAAAAATCAATTTTAGACCTTTTGAGACTTTTTAACCTTGAAAAAAATATCAACCAAGTTCCCTAGATCACCTCATCATAAAACCTTTTTCAATATTTTATTTGATATGTATTAGATCCCAAATGAACACCAAAATCAAAAGTTATGACTATTTGAAGTTCAAGTCATGTTTTCAACTTATTTTAAATCATTCATTAATTTATTGAATTTTTATATCATAAAATTGTTATTAAATTATTATTACTCAATAATAATTAACAAACTATTAGTTAGTATTATTTTTAATTATTTTATACACAATTTTCACTAAATATATTATATATTAAGTGTAATTACATATTTAATATTTTATAAATCACATTTAATAAAATATATTATATTTATATTGATATAAATATATTTATATATTAATATAATATTTTTAATAATGTATAAATTTTTTTATGGACTATTACTTTTATCAGTACTAAAAAAAGTGCTGACAAATGAGTGCTTTTATCAGTGATTTTAGTGATGATAAAGGCACCCTTTATCACAACTTTTAGTGAGAACTAATAAAGTCATACCATTTATCAATGATTTTATTTATTACTGGTAAAGGGTATCACATAATATCATGTGCTTGTAGTAGTGTCCCTATTGAATGAAGAAGAGTATGATTTCACTGCCCGTACTGAAGAAAAAAAGGACAATCCATCATATGGATCAACTCAATCGAGTATCTCTTGGAAAGAAAAGAAGAAGAGTGAGGACAACCTGGATGAAATTGACTTGAAATACACAAATTATAGTGTCACTTAGATCATTGATAGTGGATGTTCATCCCACATGACTGGGAATATAATATTCTTGAAAAATGTGAAGGGGAGAGTTGATAGAACAATTATATTTTCCAATGATGGAGCTTTAAAGATCAAAGGAAGTCATAAGTCCTAATTATAATATGATGTGATGAATAGTATAGAAGTGATATTTTTCGATGGATTATTGATTAACCTCTTGAGCATGGGTCAATTATTTGACTCTAAACTTGAGGTTACATTTAACCAGAAGGGGTGCTTGATCAAAGGTAAGTCCTAGAACTATCTCATGAAATTATAGAGGAAAAATGGTGTTCTATAACAGATAAATATTAAATAAAAAATGTTTATCCTTATAGTGGAAGTGAAGAATATTTTTTGGAATAAGAGGTGATTGAACATTCACCAATAGATCATAGAGAAATTATCCAAGATAAAAGCTATAGTGGACATTCCCAAACTGAATCAAGACCGTGAAAAGACACGTGATGCATGTTAATAGGTAAAAATGGTTTAGAATCTTTATAAAACGAAAGAAGAAAAGGTCATTCAATCTACATGATTTGTTCCACACTAATATATATTGTCTAAAGAATCCATTTCTCACACATAGAAAAAGGTATTTCATCATTTTTTTGATGATTATAAAAAATGGTCTATATTATGTTCATGAATATTAAGAAAGAACTTATGAAGTTCATTACGTAGTATCAGAGGAGATTAAAAAATAAGACTAGACTTTGAATCAATTTTTTTATTTGAAAATGGAGTAAAGTACACATCTATTGAAGTGGAAAAATAATTTGAGAAACTTGACATTAAACATGAGGTATCTTCGGTCAGAAATTCTCAATATAGTATAGTTATTTAATGAAAAAATCATATGGTGAACAATATATCCAATAAATTTATCATCGAGAGTGGAATATCTCACCATTATTGGAAGAAGGTAATACAAATTGTAGTGTATACTTATAACTAAGCATTTTTAATCCATGGGGATGAGAGGGAACCTTATGAAATGTGTCATGGAAGGAAGCCTACACCAATTTTTTTGATTCCTTGTAAGTGAATTATATATTAGAAATAAATAAGGAAATCCTAGAAAGTATAGTCATATAATAGATAAAGGAGTATTTTTAGGCCACTCAATAAAGAGTAAGGCCTAAAATTTTTATAAAAAAAGTTTGAATAAAATTGTGGATAATAATTATGTCAAAGTTATTGAGGATAATGAGGAAAAAAAATCTATAAATTCAAACTTTGATGAAATATGCGAAGAATATGATAATGATGGTACAAATTTTGAATATTTACAATGTTCCCTAAATAATGAATATTTTGAGGTTGAATCAATGAAGGAGACAATTACAAAGAGAGTAAAACAATTTCTTAGTGGAGAAATAGGAGAATGGAAGTTAATCCATCCAATATAATTAGAGATAGATCTTCACTAAAACAAACATGAAGGATGAGGAATGTAGAGAATGTTTATTTATTGTTAATGGTGGAACCAATATCAATTGAATACATGGTGAAAGATGAGTCATGAGTTAGATAAATGAATGAGGAATTGGATATAATTTATAAAAATAAAACTTAAGAGATAATGGAGAGGCTTGAATATCATAATGTGATTGGAACAAAGTGGGTCTTCATGAATAAATTTTATGATAAGGGAAATGTGAACTAAAATAATACATGCTTGTGTGTAAAGGGTGCCCACAATTTGAAGGTATTTATATTGAAGAGACTTTCACACCCATGGTTTGACTTGAGTTAATCAGAGTCTTTTTGGTTATGGTGATTCAAAGAGGATTTAAGATTTATCAAATAGGTGTAAAAACATAATTCTTGAATGATATACTCAATGAGGAGGTTTATATTGACCATCTAGTGGGATTATTAATTGAAAATAATGAAACAAAAGTGTGAAGGTTTTTTTTTAAAAAGTGAGACATGGGAAGGTTTCCCAACCCATATCCCTGAAGAATTTATTCAAAAATTAAAGAGTTAAAAAATAGTCTCGAGGTGTAATGAAGCTACACCAACAAGGAAAGGAACCAGATACATGGGGATAGGAAAAAAATTTAAAACAGGTACCGATTAAAAAAAGAGGAACTGCAGATCTTCAAGCTTGTTCACCATTCATCCTTCTCCATTCCACCTCAATCATATAGGGAAGTAGAATCTAAGCATCTCAACCAAGCATCGAAGCCCCAAACTCCTGGTTGTTGAACATTCTAGACAAATAAAACCTTCAAATACAGAAACTGAAGCAGATGACCATAGAAATAGAACAAACTCAAAAATGAATTAATGAGGCAGATCCAAATCAGCCTTAATTAGACAGAGCAGATGAGAGGACAGTCCAAAAAAAGAAAAATACAACATCTCAAATGCAGAACCAGCTGAGGTAAGCATGCACAACCAGGATTGTAGCAAAAACCAGGAGTGTGCTTCACTAGAGGAGATGGAGCCATCAACCAAAAACAATCCAGAGCAAATAACAACCGATGTAATCAGAAAGTCTCATAGCAGAAAAGAAGATTCAACAGCTTTCAAAACTTACAGGATAGTGAAAATCTGCACTCCGAAAAAAATAAAAAGTCATCTCTAGATTATAACTCTCAGCCAAAACAGAGGAGCAAGGAGAGGCCAATAACCATAAAAGAATGAGACAAACCACTCCAGTAATCAAAACAACGAAACAGTAGCTTCAACCAAAAATAAAACAGCACATCAAGAGAACTGAAACCGAAAGGAGTAAAATCTTCCAGAATTAGGATGATTTGATACTCATCTTTGATTTTTCCTCGGTGATGGATCTTTTTATACTAAGGTATTCAATAGCTGAAATCTTCTTTTCTTGAAATTCTTGATGGGAAATTTCCTGTTGCCTATCCATATACTGAGTCCACACTTTTATATCTTATTCATCAAAATACTATGAAAAGTAGTACAATAGAGTGCTAGAAGCAGCAACCAGGGTATTTTCTTGAGTTTCCTCTGCAGGTTTAGGTTTGGAAGAATCAACAAAAGGTTTTTCCTGAGGGACTTCAACAGGTTTAGACTTGGAAGCATTCACTGATCTGGTCACAATTGTGCATTCTGTGTTCAATTAATCCTTACGTCTTCTAGATTTTCTTGATTGTGGGGTGATGAACCCATCCTCATCAACCAAGGGTTTCTTACCTTTCTTTGTCATAACGTTTATAAATGTTTCTTCAATCTGTCCTGGTTTATCATTATAACTAGAGGGCTCAAGATCTCCTTCATCTTCATTATTTTCTAGAGCTTGTGTGTTATTTGATTCGAGACAAGTCCTTCATTATTACATGAGGTAGGGAAATTATCACACCCTTTTTCAATGAGCACCTTAACAGGTTCCTATAAAGTAGCCTGATTAGGATCAGGAGTCAGGGCTGTATCCTCTGAGACAGCCGTGACAAAAGCCTCAACCTGATTCTCATCAATGTGATTATCCTTCAAGCTATCTCCAGAAACCAAGTTAGAGGTTAAAGAATCAACAGAATCAACCATTACATCCTGAGCATCATTCTTGACAGAAGCGGTTTGATAAGGCCTTGTATAGTATAAAACAAGAACCACAAGCATAGAGTGAATGGATAAACTTTTATTTAAAGAAGTTGTAATTAAAAAGGGGTAGAGTTGACCATAATATATATGTGAGGACATAAAAGGAATAAATATTTATGGTACTCATTTATGTGGATGATATCATATTTGGGTAAAGTAGGTAAAGATTTGTGGAAGAGTTTTCTAATATCATGATGCCATAATTTGAAATGTCAATGATTTTTGAACTCATATAATTTTTGGTGTTGTAAGTGGTTCAGAAAATGAAATAAACCTTTATCTATCAATCTAAGTATGTAAGAGAGATGCTAAAGAAGTTTTTTATGATTGATTGCAAACCAATTCCATCTCTAATTGTAGTTGGAACTAAGATTGGGAAGTATGAGGATGAGAAATTCATGGATCATACCATATATAGAAGAATAATTAGAAGCTTTTTATATTTTATAGTAACTCATCTAAATATTGTTTATGCAATCTATTTGGAAACCCATTTATAAGGTTATCCAAAGAAATAGAATATCACAATAGTGAAACATATCATGAGGTGCATCCAAGGTACTCTCAATTTTGTCTTTTTATTTGATATAGGAAAGGATCATAAATTATTATCTTTTTCTAATGTAGATTGATCTGGTTATGTGGTGGACTAAAAGTCCACAAGTGATGGTGCATTATTCATTATAAGTAAATTCACTAGCCGAATGAGTAAAAAATGGGAGAGTATATATCTTAGTATGAAAAAAGTAGAATATATCTCAGTAACCAAATCATGCAATCAACTTATATAGATAAAACAATAATTGGAGGATAGTGGTGAGAAATTTAAACAATCAATGATAATAAATTATGATAAAAGTGTGAGATTATATTAAGGATCAATACAAACACCTACAGGGGGGGTGAATCATGTGTTGTCTATTTTTTACCAAATCTTAATTCTCTCCTATTTATTTACCCCCTTGGAATTTGTACCTCTATTATATGTTAGTATAATAGTGGACTTGTTTAGTATTTACCAAAACACATGTAATGTAGGAAATCAAGTAAAGATGGAATATGATATTTTTACAAGGCTCATCCCTTTAACATGAAACCTACTCCTTTCCATGATTGGTTATTCTCCCCAATTAAAAACTATATAATCTGCTATAACTTCAAGTAAATACAACGGTTCTTCATAACCACACAATGATTTACACATGAAAACTGTTTCTCATGGTGATTACAATTTATCCAACTTATCTCTGGTGTTATAGAATCACATTGTGATCTACTTTTATACCCAAAGTCACCCATATTAAATGACTTACCACTGTGTATATACAAGTGGTTCCTTTATATCCCTTTTAATTCAATATCTAATCAAAAACAAATATGTCACTCTCCTTTTTCATCAACAGAGTCATTGAATGCCAACAGATCTTTAAGTATAGTGTATACAACTCAATCTATATTTCTAGACCAGCTTCAAAAATATTTTACAGAACCTACTCACCTAGATTTCTCAAATTAATATCAATATCCTATGTTCTTAAAAAGTCAATCACCTCCTTAATAAATTAAATCCTCACACGTAGATTATACAAAATTACTATAGTTTAAGTCTCTCCTCATATTTTTCTTCTTCTAATACTTATTCAATAGTGGACATCACAATGTATTCTTCTTACATTTTCTTCAATACCTAGATAATGAATCTTATTTAGCACTAGATCAATATCCTCATCTTCTTCCCCAAGATATCTCTTTTGATTTTTGTTGAAACTTTAACACAGTCTTGATTCACTCATTCAAACTCACTTTCTTTATCTATCATTTTCTCTTTTATACGTATTTCATCAATATTTTCCCTATATTTAGAATTTATAAAATATCCTTAAAATATTAGTTCCATATTCTCATTTTCTCAATATCTTTTTATGTAAAATTGATTCCATGATATCATTTTATTTTTTCCTTAACAACTGATCTCTTATAAAATGACAGGAGTACCCTTTTTATTTTCTTTCTTATTTATCTCACCTGAATATGTCTTATTTAAATTACTACTGTAGTTGTTGAGTATTCTATTATCAAAATGATTCAATAAAAATAAATAGAAAATAATTCTTTTAAACTATACGAAAATCACATTGTTATAGTAGTTTGCTTCTTGGATTCTTCCTCAATATTATGAGTTCTTCCCTAGAACATTATTAAATATCTTAAACATCATCCCATTTAATTTTTTTCTTAAAAATTTAAAATTTGGAAAATCATTTTTTCAATATGTAAAAATCTCATAATTTTCCTATGTTTTTACTCCTATGAAATCCATACATTAATCATACATAGAGTCGAATGACATATACAAAACTATGGAATCACTTGTATATAGTTATTATGAATCATATATAGGCTGATAATACTTATATGAATCTCCTAGGGACTCATAAATAGACCATATTATAAGTGAATGAATCATATAAAACTTCATATCACTCATAAACCATCCAAAAATGACTCATATACACTTTTATTTTAATAAAAAATGACTTATATAGAGTGGGGAATGACTTCTATGCATATTATATTGAATCATACATAGATTCATACCTAACCATTTTTCCATCCTCAACTCTAAATTCTAGATTTCTTCAGAATCAACTCAAAAAATTCTAAAATAATGTTTAACCTTTCAAATCATTCCAAATTACCACATAAGAGATTAAAAATAATTATGTAAATTATTAAAATAATTCCAAAATCTTTTATCATGCTTCCAAGATATTCTTCATCCTATTTAATACTTAAGTGTAGTATTTTAATGAACTCCACCTCCCTATAATCTCCAACTACACTTAAACCATCTCAAGATAATTCATCTAAGTGACTTATTTGTTTAATTTAAAAGTCAATAGAAGTTGCAAACCGTAATGGATTCTTTAATATTTTATCCAACTTTTCAATATCTTTAAACTTTTTTATTCAATCACCCTATTTATCTAGCATCTTAAACTTATTCAAACTATTATAGATAACACTATAAGTATTTCAGAATCACTTTTCATTATAAATAACAAATACCAACAAATTAATTAACTAATTTAAGGGCTTCCCATTTGAATCTATATGGTCTGTTATTAAAGGGAAATATTTTATTTATTTATTCTTCCATTATACATAAGTGTATAGGAATAATCTTCATGGTCTATTTTTGGAATCACACTCCATCAACCATAAAATATAAGAAACACATTGACATACTCATTTAAAATTGATACAGTCACAATCCATTGGTAACATCAAAGAGTGTAATTGAACTCATAAAAAATATAGTATAGCACTCTCATACCAAACTTATTAAAACAAGGCATCACTTTATTAAGGATAATTTGGAGCAAGGAGTGATCAAAATGAAGCATTTTGGAACTAATAAATAAGTGTAATACATCATCAACAAGACTTTTTCTACTCCAATATTTGAGAAACATTAGTTGAAACTTGATATTCAACCACCTCCCATATATTGAGAAGGTTTGGATGCTCCACTATAACCATTTTAATCATTGATTTAAATGGGTTTTCAATGTTTAATAGGTTATTTACCTTTAGGTTTATTATCAAAGAAGGATAATTACTATGGAGTTGATGAAATTCAATAAAAAAAATGTTGGTGGTGGTATTACATGACAAAGAGGAAAGAAATTCTTGTTTTTCCTAACAAGTGGATTTAGTTTCGTTTTTTCTCATTAAGAATAAGTATATGGTTTGAAGTTCAAAGGGAGATTTTATCCATGGTGAATGAAGTTTAAATGATCTTTATGACAAAGGGATTTATATAATGAGGTGTTCCATGAGGAATGTAATGCTCTCTTGAAAGATTGTTTTCTACAATGATCATTGCTCACATAGATTTAGAGTGATGAATGATTTATTCTATTACCATTTGAATGTTTTAAAATGATGTTTTAGTATTGAATTTACCTTTGTATTTACAAAAAATCCAAAATAGGGTAATTTTATAACTAATGTTATATATGGTTAAGGTTGATGGAATCTATGTCATAATTGGGATAATTATAGAAAGTAGAGGATGAGAATACTTGGCTGATAAAGATATTGGGTATGTTGTGTTTATTATCGATCTAATTTTTTATTATAATTATTTATTGAATAACAAGTTTTAATTCAAAGGGACATGGTTTTAAAAAGTCTCTATTATGAAAAAAGTTTCCAAGTTCTCATAAACCCAAAGAAAAGTTTGAATCTTACATATTGATCTAGTGAAAAGGGAAAAGTTTTTTAGAAGTCATTATTCTTCATGTTCTTGTGAATTTGGAGAAAAGGGTGAAGTTTATAAAAAATTTTGAGACTATGGTGGATTAAATAAACAAATTTAGAGTAAAGGAAGAATTTTTTTAAAAGTATTTATGTGACATGTTGTTCATAAAATAATTACATGGTAGCTAGTTCATGAAGGATTTATGTTAATTTGAAAAATATTTTCATGAAGGATGAACTTTATATGACATTTGTAAAGGTAGTCATTTGTGAAATAGTGATGGTAGTTATCACAGGCTGTAAAATGAAATTTCATATGCCAAGTCAGCATCATTTGTGATAATCGAGTGGAAAATTTATGCGAACTACTGAAAGAATATCCCATATGACTGTCATGAAGCATGTAAGTAAAGGAGAGGTTTTATGTGAAGTGGGTTTATGCAAATGGAAAAAATTTAATCTTATGCGAAGAAAGTTTTCCTGGATCCTTTTCTTATAAATAGTCCACTAACGAACTCCTTAATCCTAGAGAATAAATTAAACAAATATTAGAGTGAGTTGATTTTTTTTCTTATGAAAGTAAGGACTATGAAGGAGTTTTGTGTAAGGTAGACCAATAAGACATTTCATTAAAGGTTAAACTATAATGAAATATCACATAAAGTAGACCATGAAGTAATTTCATAAAAGGTAGAACTGTGAAGGCATTTACCAAAAGGTAGTACCATGCAGGAATTTCATGAAGGGATAAATTACAAAGGAATCATGTGAAAGGAATATTTGAGTGAAGAACTTATGAGATGAATAATATACCATATTGAGTTTATGTGATTGTTGCTGGTGATCATTATTGAGACCATGAATTTCATTGGATAATCATATTATGGCTTTCAGTATGTAAATATTACCACACATTATTTTTGAAATGGAAGTGTCTTTCTTGTTGATAAACTAGGAATAAATCCATTTTAGGTAGTGAATGATGAAAGAGTTAGTGGGAGTGTCCCGAGGGTGGTGGTATAATAATACCTAAACACTATTATAAATTCAGTGGGCCCAGAATAAAAGGACTATTATAGAAAAATTGTATCCATAAAACTAATACAACTTAGTATATTTTCTCACATTGACACATAATCTATGTGTACTCCTTATACACATACCTTAGAAGTCAACCTAGTAAAATTTTCATGCCCTTTGTTAATTAATATATTTTTTATTGTGGTGGATTCGTTATTAATGTTTATAGGTTTAACAAGTTTCTATCAGCATGGGAAAAAGATCCAATGTGACAATAAAAACTTCACAATATAATTCACCCCCATCTTAGGGTGTGTTTGGGACTCTTGGTTATAATAACTTCAATTATAGTTATATAAAATCACATATATAAGATAAAAAATTTACCAAATTCTCAATATTCTATGAATTCTCTCCCCATGATAGAGAAAAAAGATAAATAATCAAGTGTTTTGACATATCGATTAACTCTAAGGTAACCTTATAATTTAAAACAACATGCTTTAAGATTACTTTCTTAAAAATCCTTTCTATAGCACTATCTAAGAATAATAAAAAGAATATTAAATCTATAACTTTATCATAAGATGAACTTTTAATATCACCCTCTTCACACTTCTTGATTAACTATGAAAAGAATCCATTCTCTTTTAATGGAATTTCATGGAAAATAGATATAGAAAAACCACTTCCAATAAGTAATTATTTGATGTCCATAATAAGAACATGAGGGAAATTTATAAAAATATCAACACCATAATTTACATATCTATCTCTATGATCACCATACCCTCTAAGATCATCTAATAAAATATCCCATTATAATCATCATAATAATAAAAGGCATGAGTCATGAGTTAGAAGACTCAAATTCACACCCTCTAAAAAATTATTAAATAAAAAGAAACATAAAAATATATATAATGAGTTATAAAAACTAATATAAATATTACCCAAAATTAAAATGTTTTATCCAAAAATCACATAAACATGAAATCATACCTTTAAAATAAACATTATCATATATTTAATCATAAACACCCTCTAAAAGAAAATAAATTACATCCCTTTAAAAAATATTAAAATGAATTCTCCCATGAGAATATAACATGGATTTTAGATTAAATTATATAGTTCTACAAAACATAAAATAGGTGACACTATAATCCTTAATCTATGTTTGTTATTTATTTAAAATTTGTTCAATTTTACTTCAAAAAATGGTATTATAATAATTTTTAGTGATTCAATTGATAAAATTTATAGTATTCAATCAAGAAATAATAAATTTAGCATCATATAGTGATTTAGAGAAGAAAAATAATAAAATACAAAAATTGATGAAATACATTCAATATACTTTTTTAGTTACACAACATGTATATATAATAACACATGAATAGACCTATAGACACTATATGTCAATGAAAAATATTATAATGAATGCCTTGTGGGGGGAAACAAAAATTTCATTTACTAAACCCACCACTTCTATGATTAAGGGATGATGTAGATACTATATGCCTTGTGGGTGGGGGTGGACACACTATGCACCACATTCCCTACCCACTATTGATGGTTAAAAGTCAAAGTTTGGTGATCCAACTCATGGAAAACTATAATAAGTGGTACTTTAATGTATACACATGCTATAACTATATGAACATTTCATAGTTACTAAGTTAAATAAATAGAGGCCTTGGGAAATCTGAACAGAAGAGAAAAGAATAATTCAGAGATAATATCCAATTATTTTTCATTTGATCCATGTTTATTTTAGTGTAATTTTTATTTTACATTATTTTATTCTACTTACCTCTCCCACCTTATTTCTTAAAGAACTTCTACCCATGAGAAGGATTGATTTAATATTCACATTCTTTATGACTATCATGATGATAAGAGGCTAAAAAGTTAAGTATAGGGTTATAAAATGATAACATATTTTAATAATTTAGTTTTCTTCATATATTATATTGTTTTAGTTTATCATTATTAGAATTTTAATTATTCAATCATATTTTTTATTTCTATTTAAATGGACTATGTTTATTGAGGGAGGATGGAACTGATGTTTTACCTAGTGTAAAACTACATGACCGTTATAGTGGATTTTGAAAAAACCCCTTTGGTGTTTTATGGAGATTGTGTTTATAAATAATTTCATGTAAAGTATGTTTGGAAAGTTATGAAGAAGTATGAATAGGGTTGGAATCATCTTGTTAGAAATCTATTTAGAGGACAAAAACCATGCCATAACACCATTAGTTGCATTGTGAGATGTGTTTTATTGAGTTCTATCTATGATATATTCATGGTAACCACACTGAAATACAATGATTCATGTCATTGAATGGGTTTTAGTAAAATAAAAAGTGGTCATCCCTAAAACTAAATCCATTTGATTAACCAACCACCATGGAGGAAGCTAACCAAGCTCAAAGAAAGCCCCAACTAAGGCAGTAAAGAGGTGTAGGTGAGTTGGTGGAAAGACATCAATGCAGGGAAGCACTCTGGAGAAAATGACTATGCAAGGATATACAATGACCCACCAAAAAGGTTGAACCTAAGGGATTTGAATGGTCATTTATATCACATCTTATGTAATAAATTGGTTAATATTTAGTAGAAAGTCTGATGCAAGAAAAATGGATGATACAAGACACACTATAAGGTATATTTCAACATCATAGAGTACAAAAGATATAATTCAAGAGGTATGTTTAGGACATACGACACATAAAAGTAAACCATTTCATAGGGGTGACCAACAAATTTTTTATGTCACTATAGTTTTGAGGCTACTTGTGTAATGAAGAGTATATTGCATCGAGAAAGTGTTGTAGCTGGGGATGTACACACCGCAGAATGGTATTCCACTATAGAGGGTGTATTTTTGGAAGATCCAATAAACAAAGTCAACATGAGTCTATAGGGTTTCATGTTATGGTATTATGGACCACACTATAATAGATCAAGAGATAAAGAAATCTCAAAGGATATCATGCCATGACCTCAAGTAATTTAAAGGGAAGTTGTTTTTGATGATATTTGTGGATCTAGTTAACTATGCAATACCAAACCATAGTTAAGTATACCACATTTAAATATCATATATTTTACCTTGGATACAATTTATAATGGAGATATATGCTTTAGTGAATCTATAGAGTTAGATGGTCACACCATAAAAGAAGAGACCATTCCATGGTTGAGTAGTTTCTAGAAAAAACCAATAAATTCAACTATAAATTTAAAGGGAGGTTATGGATCTAGTTTTAAGAGGATTAATGGAACTTAATCACTATATTTAAGTGTGTGTGACACCTATTATAATCTCATAAGAAAAGTGAAAGGATATTTGATTCCAACACTTTGATCAAAGTGGTTTATTTTTTGAATTCTAAAAAACTGAACACAACATTTCTTGATATAGAGACTCACAATTAATTGAGATAGAGATCTAAGAAGATAATTCTAGCGGTATTAATGAAATAAATAGGTGAAAAGATAAATAGAAAATTCTATAAGTTTTAACTCACTAGAAATTCATTAAAATTTTGCAGAAGTAACACACTATTCCAGTTGTATTTTCTCATCTACATTTAATGTTGAAGAATATCATCATAGAAGAAGTAGATAATTTCTTATTATTAATAAGAAAAATGAGTTCACTGATATTATTATATGGATAGAGAATCCCAAGGGTCAGTGTGGCTACACTATTTTCTAATTACATTTAAAGTAATGAGTTTAGTGTCTTAGGTGCATTTGTACACTATCAATCACATGTTCCTTGTATTATCTTAGTTTGAGTGAACCAAGTACAAAAACCATGTTCTTTTACTACTTTATTCACTTAAAAGTGATACTAATAGATAGAATAATTTTACTTAAAATGGATAAGAAGATATTGATCAAGGAGAAATTTTAAACTGTAATACCTTGATCCACCCCTCAAGGTATAATCCTCATTCTAAACTAACAAGTGGTATCAAAGTAAAGGTTTAAGGTGAAGCATTCTATATATTAGGAGACATGGAAATTATTTTCAATCATAAAGGAATAATAATATCTAAAGTTAGTAATTTATATCCATATAAAAATGAGACACAACAACATTTTCAATCATTGGGGATGGATGTCTATATTACCACCATTCACAGGATCTCAGGAAACATAGGAAGTGGAGCCCTATCTAAAAATGATTGCAAGAAATTGGATGAGGATTCCAAGGAAATAAATTCTCTAGGGGGATCTATGGATAATAACATCTACATCAAAGTAATGTCATGGAAAATTTCTCATGAAATATGGGAAATGTTGTTAACATTTTTGAAGGGGAGTCTATGATTCATGAGGAAAAATTAAAAGTGTTGTGGAAAAAATTATGAAAAATTGAGGATTATCCTGAATGAGATAGTTGATGAATTTTTTAATTGACTAAATATTCTTTTAGAAGAAATGTGTTGACTTGTAGAAGAACTTGATTATGTCAAAATTGTTAACAGGACCTTGAGAAAAATACATCCACATTTTAATGTGTAGGTATCTGTACTTGAATATAAAGGCCCAAATGATATTTCATTGGAAAATATCTCTAGCACTCTGAATATATACGAGATAAATAAAAATGAAAATTAGTCTCTAATGAAGGTGAACTATTAGGAGGTATCTTTTAAGGCTATGAAGAAACTCATGATGAAGGAGGATATTGAAGATGAATAAGTTGATGATATAATGTATTTTATTTCATTTAATTGAAAATAGGAAATGGATAATTCAAAACAAAACTTCCAATCATTTGATTTAGATATGTAAAAGTTTTTTATTTTAAGACTAAGTGTCCCAAGAAAATTTAGGCTGACAAAGAAGATGTAATTCGTATGAACAATTCAACAAAGGATATGAAAGGTAGTAAGAAACATAAATTATTTAAAATAATAAAATTACTTTGAAAAGAAGATAAAAACATAGAGAAAAATATAGTAAAGGATGTTGAAGATTTTGGATATCTCAGAGAAGAAATTATTATGGATGATTTAGATAAAATATAATTTGAATACAATGATGATGAAGGTGATGAAATCAAGGATATAGTTGTTCTTAAACCTAAACTCAAGGAAACCCTTGAATTAATTGATATATGGTGTTATAAAACAAATAAAACTAATGGAGTTTTTTCATGAATCCAAGATTTATATATAGTAACAGGAAAAACATAGTTCAGATTTGAAGGAAAATATTGAAAAAATTAAATTTGGAAATTATGGAAACTCAGAGAAATAAGTTAAGATTAAGCTCAATATTAAAAATAATATCTAGATAATTGATGGCTTAACTAAATCCATAAATTATGGAGTTAAAATAATTGAATATATATAAGGAAATTTCATTATGTGTAGAAGTGTGATGACAATGAGATACTCCTTACACTCATCATGACATCGAAAATTTCAAACACATCGACAGCTAAGGAAGTTCAGGGTGTGTCCACTAAAAAAGTTTCTGACATTACATGGGTGTAGTATTTCATATACTATTAGGATAAAGAAGGTATCTTCCCTACACTGATATGGGTGATGGGACTCAGTGTTGGTATACTTTTAAACCAATTTATACTTTTATCCCTTATCACCTATGTACTTTTCAGTGAATGTATTAGTCTCTTTATTTTTCACTCCTTTGGTTGGTGTGTATAAATACATGAAAAAGAAAAATAAAAGAATAATAACACCATGATTTATTGATGAGGATTGTATCCTTAAGGATTACTACATTCTCAATGACACATAGTTATTATCTCCCACACAAAAATTCCTTTTTATTATAAAAAGAAGTATGAGAAAGGCAATGCACATGAACTAATTTATCCTAGCACAAACTAGGTACAAAAAAGGAAATGAATTGAAATTATATAACTACTTATAGAATAAAATATTCATATTTCTTGTGAATTTTATCAAAAATATATATCTAGTATTCTTTAAAAACTTATAATATGATGTACTTCATTAGTTGTATCATTTCAAGGGGATGCCTCCATGTTCTTCATACTTCTATAATATATGTTTATATTGAAGGTTGGATACTTAGTACATTGGCCGACGCATGATTAATTGTTGTCTGTTACTCATAATATCTTCTTATTCATTCTCTTATTCTTCAAAATGTAGTATATTTTATCATAGTAATTTTGGGATATATCTTTTCATGGACACACAATATATATCTTCTTGAAATCAGTATTAGGACCATACATTCTTTATTTTCTCCTAGACTATATATTTAAACAACTCATATGAATATTTTCCATAATATTTTTTCTTTAAAACACTTGAATCTTGACCTTTAGATTCTCCCACTTCTACGGTCTTAAAATTAAGCACATTTAAATCTCAATTATTATCCTATAAATTCTCCTAGAGACTTAGTATAAAATTTCCATGACGTTTGAGTAAATCATGACATTTTTCTCTCTTCTATAAACTTACATAAATACCACATATATAATATATTATAATTGTATATGATAATTTATTAAAATAGACATGGTGTGGATCTTTCGAATGTAGTTCAAAACTTTCCATGATCATGTCTATTTATCACATGCATACAACATGTAATTATCCTTTATTCTCCTTTATTTCCTTTATTCATCATGAATCTCAGCATAAAAACCCCTCATTTATTATCCTTATTCAGCTACTAGAATCATGGAAAATGTATTATGATATTTTCATCTTTAAAGTATTATATCACTTTTAGCTATCGTAATACTTTAGAAAATTATTGTGCTTAATAGTTTTGTATGGATTTATAAGTGATATGAGAATTAAATACTTATTCTCCTATTCAAAGTCATGCACTCATAATGTCATACAATATTATTCATTAAAGTCATATGCTTATATCTGCCTTTTACTACCAGTATAGAATCCTCTATGATGTGGAGTAATCATCCTCATTTTTCATAGATAATTTATAATCTCACTATAATCATCACTAAAAAATAGTCATCATTCTCTCACTATTTTCTCTAACCATGAACTTCTCCACGACGATGTATTCTCTACTTCGGCATGATCTCTCTTTGGGTTATTGTACCAGCTCTAACATGTATATATTCCATCTTAATTCTCCACCATAACATTCACATCAACATGAATAATAGATAGTTATCATCATGAAATTTGAAAAATGGGGAATAGAATTAAATTTCCTAATTTATTGTTTATCTTCTTCAAATCCATTGTTCTTTTCATTCTCATCTTCCTTCTTGAAAAATGCATTTTGTCTTTCTGCATGCACTCATAATATTATGGTACTTAAAAATTCATGATGTAACTAATTATTATGTAGTTCAAGATTATAAATTACTCTTACATATATCATACTATTCCATGGTATTACCTTTACATATCCTCAAATAACCCTTACATAGCTCAAGGGTACCTTTTCCTAGTTGTAGATTACCTTTACACGACCATCAGACGACCTTTATACTGAATTAAATTTACATGAATAATCTTTATATAGATGGGTTTTACCCTTAAACAACTCATTATCACCTTTAAACATGTTCAAGAGAAAATTTATGAAAATATAGAATCGGTATTTTACCCTTACACATCTCTTCTCGATGACCTTCAGACAAGTATTTATGTTATTTTTACACGAGTCACTTCATTTTTGAATTACCATTAAGTAACAATAGATAGCCATATGTAGATACTTTTAATTTTTAGTTACCTTTATAATAATCAATTTTTGCATTACTTTTACACAAGTAGTGAATTTACCTTTACTTAGTTAGTTTAATTTAAGATTTTCCTTTACACAGCTACTCAACTTCTCCAAATTAATTCTATCCTCCTCAAGAATATTCAGAACTTATTCAAGTGATATTGAAGAATACTTAGCAGTTTAAAATCTTCTTAAATCATCTCAAGAACTTTGTAGTGATATATAATTCATCATTCACCTCACTATATGGAACAATAACTTCTTCCAAGAATTCTACTTGAAATAGTGCTGCATATGAAATACCAAGAAATATTTTCAATAAGATTAGGAACTTATGATTACCTTCCTAGATGACCAACTTGTCATCTTCTTTACCCATTATATATGAGTAGGATTTATAAATTGGGTTGGTACTAACTTCATCACCCTACTCTTCTTTCAAGTCTCAAGGAAGTTCTTTAATCCTCGTATATAATTCATAACTCAGAAAATAATAACGACACCTTTATTGGGAAATCTTATTCTTGTCAAAAAGTTTTGGAAATCTATATTTATTTAAAGATGTTATCCATTAATATATTGACATCCTGTAACCATGAACATTCAAATACTTTGATAACAAATACAACACACACAAAAGTGTGCTCAATAATCACCCCCTTTGTATTTTTTGTTAATACCCACTTGAAATGATATGTCAATATGTGTGGTCAAACTAAAAGTTTCTTCTCTCCCAATTTTTATTGTCTTATTTCATTTTAATTTTTCTCCCCATTAATGACAATAAATACAAATCAAATGGAATAGGATGGTATCACCACATACTTAAGCAATGTTCCATAAAAAATTATAATATAAGTCTACTTGATCCATGCACAATGTAGAAAAAAATAGGGTTTTATTTTGACATTAAAGGCATCCATTAAAAAACTGAATATGATACAATTTAATAATTATTACCTTAAATCATTCAGAGGATATTCATATATCCTTAGGCTGAAACCAAATGATGCTAATTTATGATTTTGTTCCCTTTGGAATAAAAACCTGAGATCTTATACTCATCTTAAGACACATATTAGAAAAATTCAATCACATATAGTAGGTTTAAGAAATCATCCTTATGATATCATCAAATTATTTAACTTATTTTAATTTATTAAATAATTTTCCACCCCTTAATATTATAATCAATTCTAGAGAAAAAACGGATGAGAGAATAATTATTCAAAATTTTTAATGGAAAACTCACAAGCGCCTTCCAAAATTCAAATGTGTATGAATTATCAACTCTAAAACCTTCTCAAGTAATTTCTCAACTTGTTCCTCCTCAAATAGACACTTCTCATTATATTTATCAAGGTATATATATTATTAAAATATTCTTTATAATTCCAAATGTAAAGTCTTACCAAGATGGTGGATTCTTAAGATCTAATTTTTCTAAGTTTATTTCACATAATTAGTTCCCTAGTTTAAAACCATCATCACCTTTAATTATTTTCACGATTAACACACAAATACAACATAAATAATTAGAGAATAAGGTGGAACCTTATTTTATACTTAGTGTGATAAACAAGGATGAGAATATCTTATAAACCATAAAACTATTTTCTTTTCTGTCATTTCTTTGATAGTATCCTTTGTACAAGATCTTTTGTTTTTCAAATCAGTATTTACTTTGAGAAATAGTAGTTATTTTCTTCTCTATTTGTGTGAGATGTTCTCATGTTCTATAAAGGAACATGAATCACATGATGTTTTCTTCATATTATTCAATATTTCTTCTAGATTTTGTGTGATTGTTACACAATCCATGAAATTATATTTATTCTACTTACACCTCCCATACAACACCTTATGATATCTAAGGGTGTCATCTTTTTATGAAATCTCATGAAATTTAGATACTTATTTAGATAGAATATTTCTTTTAACTTTATTACATACCTTTTATTCTATTTATTCAATCTTTCTATCATTTTCAATTTCATATGGACAAATAACCAAACATTCCTTAGGCATATGCTCATTTTTTTGGATCTTCCACATGGATTATCTAAAGTGATCTTCACAACTTAAAACATTTTATCCTCCTCTTATTATAGTCTTCCCCTTTATTGATTTATCTTTCCTCCATACGTGTTAATTTTTATAGCCTATTCATAATGATACATGGTGTGGCATCTTTTCCATAAAAGAAGCATCTTATACCTTCTAGTGTGAAATAATTCTATGGATTATTGGGATTAGTTTGGACTCATTTATTATTTTTCTTATTTCCCAAGGATAAATCACCAAAATCCTTTACTAACTTCATAGAAGTATCTTCTTTAGAAACTTTATTATACTTATTTCCCATGGATGTATTACCTTTTATTTTTTCATGCACTTTACTTGGAATTTGTTTCCTTATATCTTTAGTAACTTTTTTCACATTCTTGGTGATTTTATACCAAAATTATTTCTCCCTGTAACTGAATTTATTGAAAACACCATAAATATTCTTCAATCTTTCAAATCTGTCCATGATAAATAGATTTTGACCTTTTTATATGTATTTTTCATCATCTCATGCTTACTCCCCCTTAATATAGTCTTTTCTATTTTTACACAGTTTTTCATACTATAATAATAATTAATATCCATATACCCAAACTTATTACAGTAAAAAAGTAACCCACAAACCTTGTTCTTTTGTTTTGAGGAACATTCTATCCAAAATTATATGTATGTTATTTTAGAGCCTTTTAATTATCATAATAAGATTATTTAGGGGGGGGGGAAACCTCATATATTTCCATCTAACCTCTTAATCCATAGTGGTGGGATCCTTAATATTTTTCATTATATATCCTTGTACAGGTTTGATTTTGAAAATGATATGTACATAAAAACATATTTAATATAATTATTATTTTCAGAAATATATGCTACCTATTGACTAGATATTACTTTCAACTGATCATTATATGATATCAACCTTTTATCTCCATAACATATAGGTATTTCAAAATAATAATCCTATATGTATGTTTATATAGAAGCTTCTACTCTCTTAGGTTATTGTGAAGTGAAAACTAGAACTGCTTCCAAATTTTCCAACTTAATATTCAATTCAAGTAATTTCTTGTTAAGGATGTTTTTATCATCCTACATTGATCTTAGTCTTTATTTACAAGTTTTTTTTCCATATCTTCTTCTTGGTAGCCATGTATTTTGATTCTGATTTGTAGAAAATAATTAATATCTCTAACCTTATTTTCTTTTATCATCAATTGAGTATTCTTGATAACAATTAATTTTTATAATGCATGGGTCTTATCTTAAAGACTTATTTTGGAATATTATATTTAATGAATTGTATATATCCATTAATTTTAACAACTAGATCATTTTTCTTCAATATATTCATTTATGATATTTAAGGCCTATTCCTATTTGGAGAAATTAATACAGGTTTGTAGACTTTCTTCCAAAGCCTTCACCATTTTTTCATTATCATCTTCAAAGTTGAAAATATTATCTAGTATATTTCTTAAAATTCTAAAAATATATGAAAATATATATTTGGGGTAGTTATAAATGATATATTTTAAATAACCTTATGAAGAATATTACAAATTCTTGCAAACATGATCTTCCCCACTTGTACTTTTCTCTTCAATAGGATAGTTTTTGAAAAGATATATTTGTTTCCCCCTCTTCATATAATTATGTTGAACTACATGATATAGAACTATTATACATTTCCTTGATGGTTTATTCCCCCATTAAATCCTCACATTCCATGCTTTATTTTTCTTTATTAGGATTATTATATAGAGAAATTGAGTTTTATTATTCATTTCTTTAGAGGGATGGCTTCTCATAATATGTTACTTTAAGAGAAAAATTATTAATAGAAATATTAGAATGTAATTTACTTTGATTACCTTCAAATAGTAGAGAGTTATTATTCTCTCTCTCCTTATATGAATCCTTTCTCAACTTCTTTGACTCCTTATTCTTTATATTGTTTAGAGATTTATAAGAGATAGATCTTTGATCAAAAATAGACATTTCTTTATAAAATATGAACTTTATATTGAATTCATAAAGTGAAGCTAAAAATTAAAATTAGAGATTATTGAGAATCCAAATTTTGTGCAACCATAGCTCTGATACTAATTGTTAGGATCACAAAGTGCTCTTCCCAAAACAGAGGGGGGGGGGGGTGAATCAGTGTTGGTATAACTTTAAACCAATTTATGATTTAATCCCTTGTAACCTATTCATTTGTTCAATTAATTGATATATCTCTTTATTTTTCACTCCTTTAGTTAGTGTGTATTCATATATGAATAATAAAAACAACACAATAAGAACATTAATATTTTTTGATGAGGTTCACCTCCTTGTGGATGACCACATCCCCGGTGACATGTGGTTATTATCCCATGTCCGCAAATTCCTTATTATTATCAAAATAAACATGATAAAGGGTATGGAATTGAACTGGTTTATCCTAAAACTAACCAAGTACAAAGTAAGCTATGTCTTATAAGTCTATAACTCTTTATAGAATACATGATTCGACCCGATCCTTGTGAAGTTGATCAGCAGATTAGCTTCAGTATTCTTTTGAAAAATATAATATGATATCCTTACTTAGTTTTATCACTTTAATTTTATTCCTTGATGTTCTTAAAACTTCTAAAATATATATTTATATTATAGGATATATACTCAGTACTTTAGCCTATGCATGATCAATTTTTTTATACCAGTCAAAATATACTCTTCTCTCTTATTCTTCTCCAAAATACAATATATTCTATCAGAAAACATCAGGATCTCTATTTTCTTCAACACAAAAGATATATCTTCTTAAAATCAGTATCTATACTACAACTTCTTCACTTTCCATCAACCTATATATTCACACAACCCATGTGAATATTTTTAATTATATTTTCTCTTTAAAACACTTAAAATATCAACCTTTATATTATTCCACTTATTTAATCATAAAATTAAACTCATTTAAATCTCATATATTATAATATAAATTCTCCTATATATGAAACATAAAAATTACATGATACTTAATTAAATTATGTCCCTCTTATCTCATTTGTAAACTTCAATAAATACCACATATATAAAATCTATTATAGCTATATGCGATAATGCAAAAAAATAGATGTGATTTAGCTCCTTCAAATGTGGGTTAGAACTATATGTAATAATCTTTATTCATTATGTGCCTATAGTGTGAAATCCTCATTTATTCCCATTCATTTCATTCATTCATCATAAAACTAATCATGGAAACCTCTCATTTATTCTCTTCTTTTAGCTACTAGAATCATGAAAAATGTATTTTTATATTTTCATCATGAAAGTATTGACTCAGTTACTAATATCATAATAATTTAGAAAAGGCTAATTCTAGATGGTTTTTTATGACTTTATAATCCATATTATTATCAATGAATTACACTCCTCTTCTAAGTCATAATCTCAAAATGTCATACAACTTTCTTCATTAAAGTCATACACTTATATATGCCTTTTACTACCAACAAAGGGTCCTCTATGATGTGGATAAATATTCATTTTTTATAGATAATTTGTAATCTCACCACAATCATAACTACTTTATAATCATATTTTTTATTTCCATTTTACTATAACCAATAAATTATCTATTATGTAGTCTCCTCTCCTTTGGTGTGGTCGCTCCTCAGGCTATTGTACTAGATCCAAATTGTATATCTTCCATATTCATTATCCACCATCAAATTTATCTTAGTATGAATCATAAATTATTATCAAAGTGATATTTAAAAAATGAGGAATAATTTATCATCACCTAGTTTACTATTCATCTTCTTCCAATCCACTATTCAATTCATTCTCATCTTCCTTATTGAAAAATATATTCTATTATTATGTTTGCACTCAAAATTTTATGGTACTTATAACTTCATGATGAAAAGACTTCTGATGCAGTCCAAACTTCTAAATTACCCTTTTTTAGATCATACTCTTCTTTAGGATGACCTTTATGAAGCCTCTAATGACCCTTACATAGCTCAAGGGTACCTTTATAAAGTTATAGATTAACTTTACACTAGCACTATATGACCTTTATGCTGAATTAACTCTACATTGATGAACTTTAAATAGATAGGTTTTACCCTTACAAAACCAATATTAACTTTATATAGGTCTATATTTTTTTTACATAGATACAGAATTAGTATTTTACCCTTAAATAGCTCTTGCTGATGATCTTTATGCAAGTATTTATGTTAATTTTATGCGAGTCATTGCATTTATGAATTACCTTTATATAATAGTGAATGAACTTTACATAGCTTATTTTTCCTTTGGATTAATATTTAAGCAATTGGATTTCAGTGTTACCATTATACATGTAGAGTAGTCACCATTACGTGCCTGATTTAATTCAAGATTTACCTTTATATAGTTACTTAACTTCTCCAAATTAATTCAATCCACCTTAAGCATCTTAAAAAATTCTTCAACTAATATTGAGGAATTCTTAGAAGCTTAAACCATTCTTAAATTATCTCAATAACTTCAAATAGATAAATAATTCATCCTTCAACTCACTATATGTAAAAATATCTTCTTAAAACAATTTTTCATGAAATATTTCTTCACATGAAATATGAGTCAACATCTTTAAAAATCTTGGGAAATTATAATTACCTTCCGAGGTATCCAACTTATTATATTCTTTTCCCATGATACATGGGAATTATTTATACATTTTTTGGATACTAACTTCATCGCCCATATCTTCTTCCAAGTCTCAAGGTAGATCTTCAATCTTTATATAGAATTAATTATTCAGATTATATTAATGATATCCTTCTTAGGACTCTTCTTATTTTAAAAAAACTTGGAAAATATATATTTTTCCAAGATATTCTTAATAAACATATTGAAAACATGTAACCATGATCATTGATATCCTTTGACAACAAATAAAACACACATAAAAGTGGGATTAATAATTCATCAAGAATGTGTGACCACCCCTATAGCCATGATATTGTCTTCTTTAGGTTTCCACCTATATAGATTTTAATTATAGGGCATACCACACCATCAGGAAAATGAATCATGTCTATTTGGAGTTTTGACATGATTTACCATCCACATTAGAGATACCCCTTCACTACATATGGGACTTGGGATGTGTTTCCAAAAATAGTTCCTTATTTAGGAAATGGTGCACTACCTAGAAAGAAAAAGGCCTATTAAGTCCTTGTCATAAAAACCTAATGGAAGAACTGTACATTGGGTGCAACAAACTCCCCCTTAATGTTATATAAGGGGGGTTTTAGCTTATTTACCATGATTTAATACCACTCTAGGAATATATTCCCACCCCTACAACAATGAAATTCTCTACTTTAAGTTTTCACTTCCAAAATTTTTCATTACAATTAATCTAACCCCATCTAGGAAAGGCCTCATGTTTGTTGTGGGTTCTAACATGATTTATCAATCGGATAAAAAATAATCATTTTCCCCATGTGGGACTTGAGATATGGAACATAATCTAGTGACTTATTTAATATGGGGTGTGATTCCTGAAAATTAGGAGGCCTATTAAGGCATTTTCATGAAAAACAAAAGGGAGCATTGTAATCCTGGCACAACAAAAATAAAGAAAACATTGTTATGAAGTATTATCACAAGAATAAATCTAACATAGTTAATGAAAATCCTCAAGCATGAACACCTCGAAGAAATATTTATTTATAAAATTCCATTAATACTCTTACTAGTGTGAAAGAAGCTGAAAATAAGAGACCAAAAATCAGATGTTATTACTATGGGAAGTTGGGGATACCCAATACATGTGCTCCATTTTAAAAAGATATTTTAGGGAGAAAGAATGATAAAAACAAGAAAGAAGAAATTCTTCTTTTTTCATATGATTTTAATAGATAATAATGATAATACAAAATTGTATATACATTTTGGATATATTTAATTTGGGATTATTCATGTTTTATTTGATAAAGAACCGGGTATGTGTTGTTTTTTTAGAGAATAGGCTTCCAAGAATCCAAAGTAAAAACTGTCAAAAACTGGACAAAAATGGAATTTACACACCATGAAACACATACAAGATGTATATCCATTATTCAAAGTATTTTTGATGTCATGAATCACAATTCATGAAGAATTTACAATTCAATAAAATAATACATGACGTAAATATCCAATACACATCATGTAAATTCGAAGGCCACTTCCTTCTTAAAGTTTAATTCATAAAAAGAAGCATGTCGTGAGTTACCATTACACATAGTGAAATGAGTCACATCTATGAATACCAAATATTTGGGCCATTAAAGGAACTGGATCCAAAATAATTTAAAAAAACTTGGATCAATATTACACAACGTGTGAAGGTTACACGTCATGTAAATTCCCATATATTTACTTGTAGGGCACAAAAAACCGTGCATAAGACTTTTTGGAAGTGACTTTTCTCCTTTTCTATCTCATTTTTCTCCATTTATTTATCTTCCAAATAAACTTTAGATAATTAATTTTTCCATTTAATTAGATCCAAGTTCCTTTGATCAATATACAAGTGTTCTTCATATCTTTCATGACCATTTACCCTTTCGATGTTCATTTTCCATTAAAGTTTCCACTCGACAGTAGACACACACTCAATTATTTTTTATTCACTATTATATGTAAGTGTTTGATTAATTTATAAATTATTTTTATTGAAAAATACTTGATTCTTAATCCTCTAATTGTAAACTATCTTATTTCAACTATTTTATTAATCTTCCAAGCATGTCTGTAATTTTTTCTTTGATCTTGATTAATATTGTAATGTGAGGATAAAATAATTTGGGTAAGGGACGAGAGTAAGTGTTGTTATGAAATTAATGAATCTCTAAACTGAAACATGGTAGCCCTAATGCTATTAATTAGGTTAAGTAATAACTATTCATCTAATTATTTTATGTAAACCTGATCATGGGAAGTTTAAATGAATGAACCTGGCCGGATTGGAGTAGATCATGCTATGACTATTAGCATGTGGCACTTTATACTATATAATCTTGGATTAATGCATATAGGTTGTCAAATATATCTGGATCAAGGAATGGTTTCATCTTGTATAGATCTATTTGGTTTGAATATAATCAAATAGTTCTCTATGCACCACTTTGTAGACTAATCCCTAGGACTATCCCAAGTTAGGATCGAGATTAAATTTTTTAACTAAACCCTAAAATTGACCTTGATCCCCATCTTCTTCCTAAATATTAAACCAAAATTAATATAATTAATTGAATCCAAAACTAAAATAACCTTGTGAGGACTCCTACATAAATGGTTAAAAGACTTTGGTTCCCTTTCCACCAGTATTTCCCCATGGGTTTGACCCCACACTACCACTCTACTATGCCATCATAGAAAGTGTTGTTTGGGATAAAAGAAAATATAATATGATCACCACCTGCATGAATTCAATGGATTATGATGGAACATCAAACTTTGGTTCCTTTTCTAGGCAACCAGTGCTATTCTAGGCATATGAACCTTCAACATGAACCTGAGATTACCTCACCTACCCCCCATTTCTCTTCACATTTTCCTTCTTTCTTCTAGACACCATGACATACTTCTTCCTACCAAAATAATGCATGTGTCAGGGCCCCTGACTCAGTCATGGAGCCTCAAATCTCAATAACTACCCAATTTCATTCCTGAGATCAAAATTTATCTTTCTATAAGCCTCCGTTTCAATATGGATGACCATAGAAATCCTATGGGCCACAATCTTCCCAACATGAAATATGTACCACCTTCACTACATGATGATCAACCCTTGAAACTAGAGCACACCATCATGGATTACAACTTTCTGTCTATCAATGGTTCCACACCCATCATTGTGCACCCTCATGTCTAGGATAATACCTTCAAAATAAAACATGGATTCATCAGTATAATCTTGAATATAGGCTAGTTCAGTGGATTACATATCAAATATCCTCATGATAATATCTCTAACTTCCTGTAAGCCTACGATACCTTCCTCAACAAGGGAGTGTACTTTGATGTAATTATATTATCTGTATTCCCTTTTTCTTTGCATGACAGGGACAAGGATTTTCTAGAAAGTCAAGATCCCAAGTCGATCATTACTTGGGATGATCTATCCAAGAAGTTCCTAGATAAATACTTTTCCCCAGGATGAACCTAGAAACTATGAAATGAAATTAAAAATTTCAATCAAGTAGATGGATAGTCATCCTGGGAGGTTTGGGATTTCTTTAACGAACTCACTCAAAAGTTCCAACATCATGGACTTAATGTGTGGATTCAATTGAAAACCTTCGACCAAGGCCATTAACTAGTTGCTTTCACTGTGGTAGATGCTACTGCTAATGGAGGTCTTATGCTGAAAACAACAGATGTAGTCCAAGAACTTATAGACTAGGTCTCAAAAAATTACATTTTATGAAAAATTGATCATGGAATGCCTCGGTGTGGAATACACAAAGCAGAAGAAAACACCCATCTAGATTCATAAGTAGAGGCCTTGATTAAGAAGTTGGAATCCTTTAAGCTACCTACTACACCACCACCTCCTCTTGCACCTATAATTAAGATTCAATCTTGTTATATGTGTGGAGGCCCACACTTTTATCAAGATTGTAGGGCATGAGTTTATGAACAACAAATCCAAGATTGCAATTACATTAATTATAATTAATAAAACTAAAAATTTCAGCAACTGCAATAGTACTATCAATAGTGGCCGACTCAATATCTACCACAAAATAATCAAGGGTATTATCAACAGAGAAGTGTCCAAGAACCACCTAGATTCCCTCCTATGAATCATGTTCCTCGACCACCTCAATAAGTACCCCAAAAATCTTTTCCTCCTATATCCCAACAACAATTTCAACTAGATTTGTAAAGACAACCACAACTGTCCACACTTCTCTAATCAAATATATAGAATATTCTCATTGGCTTCATTCATAAACTGAATCATAGGATTACAACCCGAGAAACAGAAATGAAAAATCAAAGTTTTTCCCTCTAAAACCTCAAACATTAGATGAGTCAAATATCAAAGACCATGTCAGATAGATTACCATGTACGCTGCCTGGTAATACTAAGACCTACCTGAAGGAAGAATTTTTTTCTGAACTAGTGAAGTATTCTAAAAATACATCTGATTCTTTTGACTATCAATCTATCTTTTGCACTGAAGAAAGGAATTAATACATGGACAATGAAGAGGATAATGATGAGATGTCTCCTAATGAAATTAAGGGATATGAATTTGAGGAAGTAAACTATATAGAACCAATTATAAGGCACACTATCCTACCATTCATACCTTTGGTCATCTAGCCACCAATGTTGAAGCCGAAACCTCTCCCAAGAACACTCAAGTACTCATTTCTAGAGATTGGATCTACAATATCAGTCATCATCAACTTAAAAATGACAAAAATACAAGAGATAAAGTTGATCAAATTCCTAAAAATACACAAGAAATAAATCTCTTGGGTAGTTTCTGATATCAAAGGGATCATACCCACAAACCACACTCATAAGATTTTACTAGAGGAAGGAGTGAAACCCAAATTCTAGCCCCATATGCGACTCACCCCAATGATGAAAGAGGTAGTTAAGAAATAATTACTATAACTCTAAGATATTGGAATGAATTTTTTCATCTCTGATAGTGAGTGGGTGAGTTCTCTACATGTTGTCTCAAATAAAGGTGGCCTCACGGCTATGAAAAATGACAAAGATGAACTGATCTGGACTCACACCATCACTGGATGAAAATTATACACGGATTACAAAAACTTAAATATAAAAAATATGAAAAGGTCAATTATCAATTCCTTTCATAGATAAAATGTTGGAGAGACTAGTAGGGATCAAATTTTACAATTTCCTAGATGGATATTTAGGATACAATAAAATTTCAGTTGATCCAGATGATTACTCTAAAAATATATTCACATGTCTATTTAGTACCTTCACCTATAGACACATGTCACTTGGTATCTGTAATTCACTGAAAAACTTCAAAATGTGAATGAAACATGTATTCCACGATATGGTATATAAAATTTTGGAAAATTTTATGGAAAATATTTTAGTTTATGGAAGATCGTTCGAGGTATTACTATGCTATCTAGAATTAGTTCAGCAGTGCTGTGAAGAAAAGTTCCTGGTTTTAAGCTGGAAAAAATGTCACTTTATGGTCCAAGAATGCATAGTCCCTATATTTTTTTTCTTCAAATAACGGCATGGTATTTGATCTGGAAAATATCAATTTAATCAAAGACTTACCTGAGCCCTCAACTATAAAAGGCATAAGAAGATTTTTGGGACATGTAGATTTCTACCACCACTTTGTAAAATATTTTGAAAAATTATCCCACCCTTTGACACACCTATTAGAAAAGGACAATCCCTTTTAGTTCAATTATGAGTGTCAAAAAGCATTCAAAATGTTCAAGAATATCCTGGTGGCAGATCCCATTATCATTTCACCAGAATGGGAAAATAATTTTAGTTAATGTGCAATACAAGAAACTTCACTTTAGGTGATGTATTAGGAAAGTGATTCAGATACATATTCTTTACCATTTATTATTCTAGTCACACCTTTATTTATTATTAGGTAAACTACACAACTATAGAGAAGGAATTTTATCATTCATCTTTTCTTTTGAAAAGTTTTTCTCATACTTTATTTTGTCCAAAGTGATTATTTACACTGACTATACCTCCCTTAAATATTTTTTGTGTAAAAATAATGCCAAACTAGGACTAGTATGATGGATCCTACTATTAAAATAATTTTATATCATCATAAAGGATACTTAGGGTATTGAGAATTTCATTTCTTACCATCTATCATGAATCCTACTACCCATCATTTAGGAAAATGATAATATGGACATCGAGTTTGACTTATATGATGAGTCTCTTTTTAATATAAATACAAAGGTACATGTGTGGTTTTATGAAATTTCAAACAATCTTTCCATGGGATCACTCTACCCAAACCTCTCTCACCAATAAAAAAAGGATATTTTTGGTTGAAGCCTCACACTACTATTGGGATCTCCCCCTAATTTTTAAGCACTGTACTAGTGGATTAATATGATGCCGAATCATAGAGGATGAGAACCAAAGTTTACTCAACATGTGTCACACATCAATAATGAGAGGACATCATATAAAAAATGCACAGTAGCCAAAATCCCTCAAAGCCAAATCTTCTGGCCCACACTCCATCAAGATATAGGAAACTTTTTCCAGAGATGCGATCGATGCCAATGAACTATCAACATCAGGAAGAGAAATGAAATGGCCCAAAACATGACCATGGAAGTAAAAATATTCAATTTATGGGGAATATATTTTATAGGGAAATTCCCTAATTAACATGGAAATTTCTATATCTTGGTTGGTGTTGACTACATCTCAAAATGGGTAGAAGCTGAATCCACCACTCATTAAATGAAAAAAGTGGCCATGAACTTCTTAAAGAAAAATATTTTTTCAAGATTCAGATTTCCCTATTTTCTCATTAGTGATCAAGGAACACATTTTACTGATAATTCTGTCAAAGTATTACAAGATAAGTATGATATCAGGTATAACACATGAACTCCCTTAATCCCATAAAGAAGTTGGAATGTTGAATTGTGAAATAGGGGAATCAAAAAAATCCTAAAAAAGACCATGAACACAAGTCAAAATGACTAGAGCCTCAAATAAAATGATGCACTCTAGGCATACCGTGCAATGTAAAAAACACCCATAAGCACCACTCTATTCTAATTAGTGTATGGAAATCCATGCCATTTACCACTAGAACTATAGTGTTTCTCATTTTTGGGTGATTAAGAAATTGAATCTAGATTCTCAAAAATATATAGAAGTTATGATGCTAAAATTGAATGAACTAAAGGAAATAATAAAGGATTATTATGATAACATAATTATTTTTAAGGAAAAAATAAATAAGTGGAATGATTAGTACATCGAATGATGAATCTCCACAATAGGGAATAAGGTCTTTTTATTCAATTCCTACTTATATTTGTTCCCAGGAAATCTAAAATCTAGATGGTCACGACCATTTATGGTCATACAAGTATTTCCCTATGAGACCATTGATATTTATAATGGATAAGAACCACCGTTTAAAGTTAATGGACAAATATTGAAGATATACTATGAAATATTCCACGAAGGGTGTGTTTCCACTTTGAGATTCATTTAAGCAAGACAGAGTCTAGATCTTGACATTAAAAGAATCCCTAACTAAGAGGCAACCCAGGATAGGTCAACTTAGGCAATAATATGATACATTAGAGTTTAAGAAATCCCTAGGCATGATAAAAGTAAAGAACATAGATCATGTAATATAACAGGGGAAAAAATCCCAAATTACACGTAGTATAATCCAATACACGACATGTATGGTTCACAGCTCGAAAAATAATAATTTCCAACATTATATGTCATGTAATATTACATGATGTGAATTTTTATGATAGATAAATGTTGTGAAACTATAGTTCATGAGGAAACCCCCCCATTTAAACCCTTTTCCCATCACTCTCCCTCCCACATGATCCACCCCCTTTGGCCGCTGACTCTCCCTCATATAGCCCTCAACACACCCTCAACACACCCTCCTCCTCTCCCTTCCTCATATTCTCTACTCATATCTTATACATCCTATCTAGTTTGTCACATCTAAAATGGACCATAAAAATATTATGTGAACTCCCCTGCTGATCCTGCACCTGAGCATGAGGATTCACCTATGGCCAAGTGCCGAAGGGCTCCTAAACCAACTTCATCACCCGATTCATCCTCCTCCATCTCCATAGATTCCTCTATAACCCCATTCGACACTAAAGAAACTATTTCAAACTCCAATGGGTTGTAGGATGTGGAGGTTCCCTATCTACATCCCATCCTGCACTTGTCCAACCCTAAGCACATGGTCACACTGGTTCATTTGTAGGTGAAGCCCATGTGGACCAAAAAAACATTGGATCTAGCCATCCTCACCTGACTTCAAATCAGCCATGAGGTCCTTTACTTTCTTTAATGAATTCATCTATCCCCCATCTTTAATGTTCATGAGGATACCTTCATGGAGTTGTTCCTAGAGTTCTTATCCAATTTCGAGTTGATTGTCGACCGCGTTCACTTTCATCTAGGCATAAGGACCCATGAGCTCTCCTCCACTGAGTTCGGTGCTAGGCTCGATATTTACTCTACTAACTTTATCACCTCCCAGGTATTTCTAACTCTTCATCTCGATCTGAGAAATTCAGATGTAGTACGTCTCTAGAGGAGGATTTACCAGGACACTTAGAGTGTTTATGATCCTTGTATTATGAAATCTACCTAGCTGAGAGATTCCATGCTCTGGATTATTCATCAGGCATTGACTCATGAATGGTTCACTCATGCATAGGATCATAGGAGCATGATCCAGATGGACATCCTCATCTTTTCCACTACCATGGGTGGACCTTCCATCAATACAATGTCTCGGTTTTCCTTTTATTTCAGGGTACATGAATAGTGGGTTTGAGGCATGTTGATGGGTGGGTCCTTCATCACTCATCTAGCCCAATATCTCGGTGTTTTGACACTTCCCTTCCCCTCAAATCTCTCAAACTGATGGAGGTGATAAAATTCCTCCTACTTCACAAAATGAATCCGTTGAAGATGGATGACGACGTCTACCATTGGGTACTAGGATACATCGAGGGTACTGATGAGGTAACCAATAACCATGCCTCTAATACAACCCCTACTACTTCCACTTTCAACCCACACCCTACTCATAACACCTCCATATCATCCCATCCATCTACTACCAATATTCCATGACCCATTCATGCTCCCATGCCTAGCCCTAACACCGCCCAATTTACTTCTCTATCCACCACTATTTTTCCCACACCATCACAAACCCTTTCCAGCCCTGCAAATATCTATCTCTCCCATTAGTATATTTTGGTGAACCTCCACCAGATATTTCACCACTTGGAAATCCTATTTATTAAAACACCATTATTTATTAACACTACATCACCACCATACCCAACTACTATAACCATGAAACTCATTATAGTTGGACCTTTATCCTCCAACACTCCTACACTATCCACCACCCCGGCCGACCTACCCTCTGATCTGACCAACCTTGTAACCTAGAATGAGTTTTTTAAAAATAATTCATAGAGGGGAAAGGGATTACCCTTCTTCTATACACTGAGGTGACCTTTTTTTGACCAAGATTCCAAACACACGACCACCATCTGGATCGGTACCTCAGTTACGCCAACCACTGAGATAACTACCAACACTATATAACCCACTATAATAATTGACCCTTTCTCCCCTTCCTTCATCACTGAAATCGATAGAACAAGCCATCTGTAGGGAACCTCTATTTAGGAGATGAGTCTATATGAACAACTCAATAATTTTTATTATTCTTAGTATATTATAGTCCCCTCTCTCATTTTTGTACTATGTTTGGGTGATCACGTTTTTTACTACTTATATTCCATTACACATGATGTATCATTAATCTATATATATATATATGTGGGATAGTGATTTTTCTTAACTATTGGTTGTCTTATTTTAATTTCATTATTGTATTCCATTATCTTTGTTTAGTTCTTCTACCTATTATATGGTTATTGATGTGCCTGTTCCACCACCATCTTCCCTCATAATTTGGGTGACTTAGTATCTGGTTGACGTTGAGTTCCAGTTAGAGGAGTTGTCATTGGAGATATATACTCGGAAAAGTTCCCCACCATGATGGGTACATATGTTATTATTACTACATGAGATTCATGCTCAGTACGCTCCTAAGGTGGTTAACCACCCCAATTGTCCTCATGAGATCGGTGACACAACCACTAGTTTCTTTAAGAGGTGGTGGAGTTTTAAGTAGATGGATGCCATTGATTGATCATTTTATCCATCTTTTTTGGAAGACTGTCATTGTTAGAACATTATGTGAGTAAACCCATATTTTTATTTGTTTTATTTATTTTTAGTCTTTTACTAAGAATTTTTTTGTTTTTATTCATGTAATATTTTTGTTTATAGGACACTTCAAACTACAGTTTACCCAAATATCTACATTTATCTAAGTTTACTTTCATTACACTTCACTATCTGCACCTACCCATTTCACTACTTTCAAAAATTTTAAACCTTGTGGGATAATGTTTTATCTAGTGAATGATTTGTATTTCTAAAAAATTATGTAGGTAGCCCAATTTGAACTCATTATCCACCAAGTTTCTATAGGGAATAAACAATCATATAGGGATATATTGAATCCTTAAAATCAATTTCAAAGTTTCCATTTCATTTTTTCTATTCTATATCTATGATAAATCTCTAACACTTCTTTATAGGAAAGTTCGGACACTATCTCATTTTAAGTATGAGAGTGTCTTTCTTAAGATTCATTATTGATAAATGTTTATTATTTCTTATTTCATCTTCTATGAGACATTTTTCACTAAAACCATGAATTAAACCTAGAAACTCATTACACCCATTTAAATAAAAGACAAAGTTATGTTGGAAATTGTTGAAATCCATGTTTTAATCCTATTTAGATTTATAGAATGATTGATGAGTCTGGTAATTTAATTCAAAATTCAAATTTTGGAAATTTATTTTGATTAAATTATTAATTTATTGTATACCCCGAGTGATTAAAAATGGTTGTTTGTGTAATACCATTCGTAAGATAATTCTAGACCCATGATTTCATATTCTTTTCTAAGAACATTTCTTGAGAGACACCTAAGGCATGTAAACCTATTATAACTTTTATTGAGATATTATTGAGGCTATGAATGAACAAATACAATTTTAATATAATTGAGACAATCCTTTTTGTGCCACATTTTCGAGAGACCCACCATACATCTTTCCTTATTTATCCCATAGTATCTATGAATGACCTAATTATGATGAATCTATTTCAATCCAATTATCCCTTCTTACCCTACTTTTAGTATTATGTGTTATTATTATTTGAACAATTTTGAGGGAATTTTTAGCGGATGGACATAGGTTGTATTTATTAAGGAGATGTATTATGGAATTTCTACCAGAATGATATGATTTTATCCATGATTACTCTTGGAATTTTACATCTACCTTGTTCATTTGAAAAATATATAAAATGAAAAAGGAAGAAAAATATTTTTGGTTATGTATTAGAAAGGTCAAAAATCACTATTTACAGACTGATGAATCCTCTGAAATATTATATGTGGTCAGGGGATGAATGTGAAATCTGTCCTGAACATGAATTTAAAAAAATAAATGAAAGAAAAAGAAAAAAAAGAAAGGAACATGGTGCATTTTTTATACTTAATTTACATACTCATGGATCTACTTGAGTTGTTTGGATCATGGACATAATTTGATCTTGGAGGAGCCACCTCATTTCATTGTTACAAATTTCATGCATTATACTATAGTACTTAACCTCCTTTTTTTTTCAATTTATACCCACCTTCCCTCAACCTCAGATTCATTTGAACCTTTTTACTGAAGCCCTCATGATTGATTTTGTATTTGTGTTTACAAAGTATAGGTTATAGAACCAATATATGACTATGGTTAAGAACATGTATTCCGGGTATGAGCATAACTCCAATTACATTTTACCCTGAGAGATGATATAAAATTCATTGTGAGGTAAATTGAAAAAATGGGTATATAATTTAAGAAAGAGTTGTGAAATTATAACTAAAAGAATAATAATCTGGATAATGAATTGAACTATGAGGCATGACTGATTTTCTTTATAGGATTGATTATAGAGGACTAAAATTTTCTTCATACACTTAGTTTTATTTTCTTGGTTGTAATTAATGTTTCTTGTATTAAAAATTGTTTCTCTTGGAATCCCTATTGAGATTCCTTTCTCTTGAGGACAAGAAATTGTTCAAGTATGGTTGAATTTGTCAAAATGAAATTGTATATACATCTTGGATTAATTTAATTAATTATTATCTATGTTTTATTCATTAATGCACCAGTTATGTGTTGATTTTTTCATAGAATAGGTATCCAAGACCCTAAAGTAAAAACTATCAAAACTGGAAAAAATAGACTTTACACTTCTTAAAATACACACATTATGTGTATCTATAATTCATAGCATGTCTAAAGTCATGAGGAACAATTCATGAATAATTTACAAGTCATGAAAAGAATACATGATTTTAATCTCCAATAAAAATCATGTAAATTTGAAGGACACTTCCTGCTTAAAGTTCAAGCTGTGAAAAGAAGCATATCATGAGTTCCCATTACACATCATGAAATGAGTGAAATTTATGAATCATGAAGATTCAAGACATGAAAGGTGCCAGATCAAAAATAAACATTGAAAAATTTGGATCAAGATTACACAATGTGTGAAAGCTACACATTTTTTAAATTCCCATATATTTATTTGCAAGATGTAGGCAACCAGGCATAACACTTTTGGGAAGTGGATTTTCTCCCTTTATCTTTCATTTCATCCCCATAATTCAATTCTAAATAAACTTTAGACAATTATTTTTACTATTTTAATTAAATAAAAGTTCTGTTAATGAATTTTCAAGTGTTCTTAAACTCTTTCAACACCATTTACCATTATGAAGTTCAATTTCCATTACCATTTACACTTGACAATGGATATGCACTACATTCATACATGTTAACTCTTCTGATTAAGTGTTTGATTTTTTTATCAATTGTTTTTATTGATAAATAATTGAATCCTAATCCCAAAATTAAAAAATATATTATTTCAACTATTTTATTAAAATTCCAAGCTTGTATGAAATTATTTCTTTGATCTTGATTAATACTATTATGAGCAGCTAAACTTCTTAGGGTAAGGGTTAAGAGTAAGGTTTGTTCTGAACTTAATGAATCTCTAAATCGAAACTTTGTAACCCTAATGCTAGTAATCAGGTCAAGTAATAAAATTTTATCTAATTATTTTATGAAACCATTACCATGGGAAGTTTAAATAAATGAACCTGACCTAATTGGAGTAGATCCGTCTATGAATATTAGCCTATGAAACTTTCTAATATAGAATATAGGATTGATGAATATAGGGTTTTTTCTATATCCAGACCAAGTAATAGTTTCATCTTGGATAGATCGAGTTGGTTTGAACAAAATAAACTAGTTCTCTATGCATCACTTCACAGACTAAGCCCTGGGATTTCCCAATTTAGAACCAGATTATCCTTTTTACCTGAACCCTGAAATTGACCATGATCCATATCTTCTTCCTGAATATTAAACCAAACTCGGTAGCATTAATTTAATCCCAAACTCAAATAAACTTTTGAGGACTCTTATATAAAGGATTTGAAGTCTTTGTTTCCCTATCTTTCAATATTTACCCATGGGTTTAACCCCACACTACCACTCTATTATTACATTATGGAAAGTGTTGTTTGGGATAAAAGGAATTCTAATCCAATAGTTACTCACACAAATTCAATTATGTGTGTTGGAATGTCAACTAATTTTAGTGTGAAGGTTTCAAGAATAAATCAATTTATTTTTCATTAAGTGTGCAATGTAATATGTCAAAGAATACCTAAAATGATGAAATATTATAGTTTTAAACTTCATCAAATAAGATGAAAACTCTAAAAAAAAATTAGTCTTGTAAGATGAAGAGGATTCCATGGAGATGGAATACAATTAGGATTATCCACTAATAAAAATGGTGGAAACATAGTCATGGGTAAATAAAAAAATAATTTAGAAGCCTAAAATGGATGAAATTTCATTCAAGGAAATAAACAGGTCCTAAACATGGATTCTAGATGGTGGATTCAATTACCATATGATGGGAAATAAAAACCTCATCATAGGTGTAAAATATAATAAGGATGGAGTATTCCATTTCGATAATGTTGAGGGGATAAATATCATCAACTTTGGGAAATCCAAGGATGGTAGAAAAGACTTGAGACATAAAAATGTTCTTTTGGTTGAAGTTCTTGGTGTAGAAAACCCATCCCTAGTAGCCCAAAGCTAGTGTCAGTTTTTTACATTAACATAAGATATAAGTAATTACATCCTAAAGGAATGAGTAATTTAGTATCCCTTGTAAACAAGATACATAATTGAAATTATTATTACACTTGAAAACATAAAATAAACATCGTATTTTCTTTGATAACACCATTATTCCCCATAGAGTATCCCTATATATTAATCACAAAACACTTCCTGGTATCTGGGAGAAAATAAAACATAAAAAGGGGTGACATCAGATACTTAGTAAGGGTAAGAGTACAATAGAAGTTGTGAGTAAACAAGGAATAATCAATATGAATAGGTAAATAACTAAAACACATAACATTTAATCAATAACTTGAGAATAATATGGCAATAATAAATTATGATCAAATAATTACATATAAATAATCACATGACCTTGAAAACTTAACCATGATTATTCTAATTAATTTAATAATCACATGGTATATCAATGAATAAATTCATAATGATGGAATACATAATATTGGATATCTAAAACATGTTGTCAAGGCATTTTTACAAGACATCTAATACCATCAAGGCCTTGTTCTAAGAAATCTATATAAATGGGCAAGGCCTCGGCCAAAACCCAATCTAGTTTCTCTCATGAGACTTACTGATGCATCGAGGGGCTATAACGAGGCCCACCCATCACTTAACAATTCCAATTAATTCCTCAAACATAAAAATTAATATTTAAACTAAAATACAAAATATATATACTTTCTTCAATCAATAAACATAATCATTACCATCCAGAGTAAAATGAATGGTATCAACAAAGTACATCCCCTGTTAAATTGACCATAAACCATCCAGATAAATAATAAGGATGGTATCATTGGATTATATCCCCATTAAAGCATAATTTAAATAAAAAAATGTATTCTTATATGGAAAATGATTTTGAAATATCACTTAGAACATTTCTTGAGGAAAATATCCTTTATTTGAAAATCATACTTTTTAGTTTAAAACTAGAAAATTCCTAAAATATTGTCAAAATAAGTTTATTTGAAAATCAATTTTTTTAAAAATAATTTCCATAATAATTGGAAAAAATATTTTCTTTAAAAACAACTTCATAAAATTTTAAATTAATCTTCAAATAAAAGATGGTCATGATGGAAGGTAATTCTACACACGTCGTATAAGTTAAAAAGAACATTCCTTTTTTTTACTGTAAAAAGTTTAAAAAGTGCCTCATTCTAAAAATGACAAGAAGATTCCTTTCAGACCATCTTATAAAAAGTAATACATGGGTAAAAATATCTTTAATAAATCATTTAGATAATAATAAAACATTTTTGAGTTTTTTTTAGAAAACATGGTTTTGGAAGAAAAATGATTTTTGATAAAAGAGAGAAATACAGTTGAATTTTATTAAAAAATATTCATAATTATTTTATGTACAAAAGAGAGGGAAAATGGTACTATTACTTAAAAAAGTTCATTAATAACCATAATATAATAAAATTTATTTATTTTAAATTATAAATATAAAATAATTCCCCCAAGGCAGACTTAAACAAAAAAAATCCCGTATAATGATGAGATTGTGAAATAAACCCTTACCACTTTTGTAACTTTTGAATCATAATCCTCATGAAAGAAATAAATTTAAATAAAAATTTAAATATAAGTAATATAGATTAATTTATGATATAACATAAAAAATGGTATTATATACACCACATAAAATAAATAAGTGGTGAATATGGTGTATGTCACATGGGTGTAAAATTGAGATGAGAAACCCTTACCTTGAGTATGAATCATCACGTACGCTCTTTATATTACAAAATAATAAAATTATGATAATGATTTAATTGCTTGAGAATTTTCTTCTAGTTTATTATTGATTTTATTTCACTTATTACAATTTTATATATGAATACTTAGTCATTTAATTTTATGTTAGGTGTTTCGATGATATTTGGATTTTATGTCTAAAATGACTTTGGTATGTTGACTATGGTCAAAGAGGTTATTATTTAAACATATATATAATAATAATTATTTAATAATTATCATATTTATAAATAAATTTTACTTTTAAAACCAATCCTGAAATATGGTTATGAAAAATAAACTATGTTATAATCATGGATACGATAGGTCGTACGTCCGCATGAGCAACGTTTCAGTTTTTTAATGATCATTATGGAAAGAAGTTAAGAAATATTTTATATTTATAGAATGATAATAATATAATATATACCATATTATTTCATTAAATAAAATTATATATATAATTCATGTGGTGTGGTGATGAAAATAGAGTCACACTGCTTTGTGAAGGCGGTAGTCCACACGTACACGAATGACATTATCATCATTCAGTGAGTGAAAATGTAAGAAATGAAATGATTTATTATCTTTTCAGAAAGATAAATATTTCATTAATATAATAAAAATTTTATATATAATATATATAATCATTAAATTTATCTTTATAACCTTCTATATAAAGTGTTAGTGAAAGACGAATCACATTGCTTCGTGAGGTGGTAGTCCACCGTACACACAAGCAACGTTATCATATCCCCTAAAAATGGAAATTATATATGTATATGTTATATAAATACTCCATAGTTATAATTATTTTATAAATACCATATATATAATTTTTATCTATCATCATACCCAACTCTGATAGGTGTTGATAAAAAACATATCACATTGGTTTGTGAGGTGATAGTTCTCCATACACACAAGCGGCGTTATCATTTCCCATTTGAGGGAAGAGGTGATGTATATATATAATTAACTGAACATAATAAATTCTTAGTATATGGGATATAATGTTTTTATTATTAAATCATAAATTAATAATATTTAAAGGAGGTGATAAAATAGAAATGCATAGTTATTAATTTGACCTCTTCTCAGACCACCTCTTTAAGATTATACCTAAAGTTTTCATAGAATGTATTTTTGACCAAAAAAAGGATTCTAGGATGATTTTATAGAATTTTGGAGTTGATTTTGATAGTTATTGGATGATCCAATTTTTTTTTAAGGTGTGAAGAAGGGAGCATAGGGGGTGACCTTTTATAATTGAAGTGAGTGGCACACTTGTAATTTTTGAAGAGAAAAAGGCGTACCCACATTTTTCACAAGACAAATGGGTAAAAAATAGAGAATTATATATTATTAGACATGATAAGGTATAAATATTTTATAAAATAGGTTTTAAACAAGTTTTTTTGTCATTTAAAGCTTCTATTTTTTAGTTTAACCCCCGATGAAACCATTTTTACCTTAACCGCAGTAATTAATTTTTACTATTTTCACTATTCATTTTGGTCAAAAATTATGTTTAAATTATTATATAATATAAATTATAATTATTAAAAATATGGAATCTATTTTCCCAATTTAAATTTAGATAATTGGAAAATTTTAATTTATAGTTAATCTTGCAGATGCGATGAGAAATCAGGTTTTGAAAGAAAAAATGTTCAAAAGTTTACAAAATATTTATATAAATATTCAATATAAAAATGATTAAGCTAAAAAAAATTGATTAATATATATACATAATTTAACTAATTTTACTTTAAAAGAAATTAAAATATAATCAAACTTTATAAATAATTTAAATGATAAGGCAGTTTTCAATTAAAAATCAGTATTTTTCACTATTCATCAAAAAATAATTTTTTTCAAAAAAATACCAAAAAGTTAATACTAGGATAATTTAGATATTATTATTTTAAAAAATAATTTTATTTTTTCAAATAAATTCTATAAAGGTGTTAAAAATAATTTTTAATTATGTGTGCAAAGCACGACTAAACCGCCTTTTTGAAAAATACATTTTTTCAGAAAGCATTTATTTTTCTTTAAAATGGTTATAATTTTATCTCTAATCCATAAATATCTATTTTATTTATTATATAAATGAATAAACCATAAATTTTTTTAATTTATTTTGTACTATTCATACCCTCCAATTTAACAGTTAGGTTATAATGGTAATGTTTAAATAATAATATTTTAATAGAGTATTGCATTTCGTTCAAACTCAATGTTGCGTGTATTGAAATCTATCTAGGAGATTTAATTTATTTAAAAAGAAATATATCATTAAGTATCAAGATTCTATATTCCCTTATATGATTTTTGTTTCATGTCGTAGACGCTATCAAATATGATGTTCATATTTTAAAATCTTGCAGTGTTACATTCTACCCCCTTAAATAAATTGAATCCTCACAATTTAATCTTGATCTTGGTAATAAAGGGTTTTTAATTAAAAATATTATTCTTTAAATACCACATCGTGAGAAGGGTTGATAAAAAATCCCATTGATAAGAGAGAAGAGAAATACAAAGGATGTATAACATAACAGATAACTAGGTTTCTATGTAGGATAAGATTGGTGTGAAGTGAAGATACAAACATGGAAGAAAAGAATAAATAATTTTAGATATTGATAGAGGTAATTGATCACAATAAAGTGAATAATCAATGGAAAGTTATGGTCCTAAAAATAATAAATATGTTATTATTTAAAAATACTATCAGTTCAACATAAATTAATGTATTAGGATAACCTTTTGTTTCAATTTCCATTTACTATAGTTGATAAATTACTTTACCATCTAGAATGAGAATATATGAAAATATACTTACATGATATATTTATATTTCATAAGCACAATTTCATATTTTGGTTGTACTTTGATAATTTTCCACTTCATTTCTTACTATAAGAAATGAATATAAAAGATTAATTTTTTATGACTCAAGCACTAAAATTAAATTTTAACAGATCATAAGATATATAAAAGGGTGAAAAGTCTTTCAATCGGTATATAGATATTCTACAAAACCAATATGGTTATAAAATTTTTTACAATACAATACATTAATCTCTAAACATCAATAATAATACCACTAGTTCAACATTAAAATTTATTTGTAAAATTATTTAACTAAAAATAATGACACATTAACCAGAACATCTCATAGGTTAGTGGTAGTCGCTAAACCCTTTTCATCCTTCGATTGTGCGTCAAGCCCCATGAACTTGTTAGATGCGATGGGTTATCACCCAATTTTCAGTTTTTCCTTTTTCTAAAACCATGTTAATATAATTTTTATAATGTTACCAAATTGTAATATCCCATAAATACCTCAACATAAAAGATTAGATAAACCTTAAAGGTTACCAATACATTCATAAAAACCACTTTATCATTATTATGTCAACATCGAGCACATATTAAGTGTTATCCTCCCTCAATAATGTGTTTTCTAATAAGTTAAACTTAACACTGAATAATTTTTCTTGGTCATATGTACCGTTCAATACATTCTTTAAAATCCTTAATGAAAAATTACTACAGTAATATCATTTTACATTTCATATTTTTTAACTAGGATATCATTGATAAAATAGTTAGATGACATAATTCTTCAATACTAAAAATAATAATCATTCTACTTCTTCTATGGAAATAAAATAAGTTTGACCATGATCCATTAACATTCTTGAGGTATATTCCTTTGATTCTTAGGGAATTCATTTGCGTAGTGCCCTATATCATTGCTGTTGAAGCATTGATCATTGTAAATTTATTTATTTCCCTTGAAATCACGATCATGGTGTAATTTCCTTCCACAGTTGTAGAAAAATCCTTTTAGTTTTAAGCATATACCAAGGTGTTTCCTTCCACAAGTATCACATGTTAGAAAATACTTCTTTCCATTTTCCATTTATCCATATTTTTCTCTATTGTCTTATTCTTCTCTTGTTTCCCCTCAAAGTCATAATAATTGGAGAATTATTTCTATGTCATGATATCAATTGATACTATATCCTTGTATGATGAGAAATTTTTGGAGACTAGTTCCCTTCAAAATATTTACTTAATCCCATAAAAGAAATGACCATTCTTACTCTTTGGATTACAAGTATTGATACAGTTTCCATTCCTTAATCTAAGAAAAATTTATAAATAATGGAATACACTATATTATTTCATAACATTATGAAACATAATGTATAATCCAAAAAAATATTTAAACGCTTAACATAAATTTCAAAATTTATGAATATCTAACCTCATTATCATAAAAATGGTTTATTTGGGGATATCTTTATTTTCAACTCCTTTATAATGATTTGTAAAGAAAAATGTGATTTATCCTAAGAACACCCCCTAGGAGTGTCAAAATAAATGCATAGTAAGGCCTATTTTCATGCACTAGGCGATGATTGGGTCAAGACCAACACACCTTTTTTGGAGTTATTACCCCTATTTACCACTGTTCCAAAACCACGCCCACTTATAGTATTCATATATGGATGTATTTCTAGTAAAAAACACATAATATCTTACTTACCAAAACATTAGGATGTTCTTATATAATTATCTTCAAATCCTATCATAGGGTAATGTTACCTAATATATATTTTCCAAAATATAGTTCCCAAGGTTTCTACTAAACCTCCTTTTGATACTAACTATAGTGACCCCAACCGCAATAACTCGGATCTGATTTTTACTTTGTTACATTTTAATAATATATAAGGAATCATATACTAAAGGACCTAATAGTTTATTAGTCTTGTTAAACTAGATACATACTTGAAATTATTATTACAATTGAAAACATAAAATATAAAAAAGCATTTTCTTTGACAACACTATTTCCCAATTAGTGTATTCCTTCATATCAATCACAAAACACTTCTTGGTATCCTAGATATAATAAAATATTAAAAAAGGGTGAGATCTGATGCTCAGTAATGGTAATCATACAAAAAAATCTATGACTAAATAAGGCATAATAAATTTGGAAATGAAAATAACTGAAACACATTCTATTTAATCAATTGCTTGAGCATAATATGGAAATACTAAATGGGGATAAAATAAAATAGATGAATAATAACATGATCTTGAAAACTTAACCATGGATATTATAAATAATTGAATAATCACATGGAATATTACCTCCAATGGACTGAATGCCTTCATTTTTATTGATTTTTGATAATCCACCTTTCAAGGGGTGAGGTGGAACCCTTACAAGACCCGTAGGCGTAATGCTTAAATGGACCGTAGGCCTTAGAGGAATTAATTTTCCTATAGGCTTTAAAGATTACATAAAAAATAGACTAACTACTTAGAACTTCTCCTCCAAAGCATCTTCATTGTGAAATCAGCTCTCCACCTTCGCATGGCTGTTCGGATAGGCATTCCCGTGCATGAACAGACTTGTCCTGATGGCAGGTGCCATACCCTCTCATTATTGAAATCCGTTTAGCTTCTACTTTGGTGAATGCTCCTTACTCATCCTCCTTGTGGAGCTTGTTCCTTGTAGGTCATCTAGTTTTCATCTGCACTTAAGGTGGCCTGAAGGCCTTGAGGTGGCCCGAAGGCCTTACTGACCCGAAGGCCTGGGTGGCCCGAAGGCCCTAAAGGACTCTGGGACCAAATCGGTGGCCTAAAGGTCCAAACATGGGCATATTACTTGATACTACCATGCCAAAACCATCGAGGACTTGTTCCATGAAATCTATATAAATGGGTAAAGACTCAGCCAAAACCCAAACTAGTTTAACTCATGAAACCTAATGATGCATAAAGGGGCTATAGGGGCCCCCTCTCATCACTTACTAAGTCTGATGCATTCCTCATATGAAAGGGGTGAAATATAATACATATAAATTTTTTTATTTAATATATAATATGAAATATAAATACATTCCCCAATTATTAAACATAATCATAACCCATCCAGAGTAAAATGAATGGTATCAACACAGTACATCCCCAGTAAAACTGATCATAAACCATCTTGAGAAACAATAAGGATGGTATCATTCGAGTATATCCCCATTAAAGCATAAGTAACATAAAAAATGTTTTCTTATATGTAAAATTATTTTGAAAGATCACTTGGAACATTTCTTGAGGAAAATAACCTTTCTTTGAAAATCACCATTTTGTATTTTAAAACTAAAAAATTAATAAAATATTTTCAAAATTATTTTATTTGAAAACGACTTAAAAAAATAATTTTCATAATATTAAGATTTTATTTATTTATAAATAACCTCATAAACATTAAAATGAATCTTTAAAGAAATGATAATCATGAATTTGGGTGATTCCATACATGCTGTATAAGTTAAAAAAATATTCATTTTTTTACTAAAAAAGGTTAGAAAAGTGAATCATTCAAAAAAATGGAAAGAAGATTCCATTGAAATATTTTTTTTAAAAAGATAAAATTTTTAAAAATTTATTTAATAACTAATTTTGAGAATGATAAAACCTTTTTTATTGGTTTTAGAAAACATAGTTTTGGAAGAAAAATGATTTTCGACCGAAGAGAGAAATAAAGTCATATTTTATTAAAAACATTTTCTTAATAATTTTAAGTACTAAAGAGAGGAAAAATGGTAATATTACTTGAAACAGTTCATGAATAACCATATGATAATAAAATATATTGATTTTAAGATTGAAATATCAAATAATTCCCCCAAGGGAGATTAAAAAAACAATCTTGAATAATTATGAGATTGTGAAATACACCCTTACCACTTTGGTAACTATTGAATCATAATTCCCATGAAAGAAATAACTTTAAATTAAACTTTAATTACCATAAATATAAATTAATTCATGATATAAAATAAAAAAAGGCAATATATACACCATAAAAAAATAAGTGGTGAATATGGTTTATGTATCATAGAAGTAAAAATGAGATGAGAAACCCTCACCATGAGTCTGAATCATCACGTACATTATTTATATTCCTTAATAATAAAATTATTCTAATTATATACTTTATTAATAACCTTTTTAAATTTTATTATTTATTTTATTTTACTTATTACCATGTTATATATGATTACTTAGTCAATTAAGTTTACGTTGGATGTTTTGATGATATATTGCATATGTGTCAAAAATGACTTTGGTAGGATGACTATGGTAAAATAGTATATTATTTAAACATATATGTAATAATAATAAATAAATAATTTTCATATTTATACATCAATTATAATTTTAAAACTAATCATAAAATAAGGTTATGAAAAATGAACTTAGTAACAATTATGGAGAGAGTAGGTCATGTGTACGCGTGAGGAACGTTTCCATTTTTCAATGATCATTATGAAAAAAAGTTAAATAATATTTTATCTTTATATAATGATAAAAATTACATATATAACATATTATTTATTTAAATATACTTATTTATATCATCCATGTGGTGTGGTTATGAAAAGAGAATCACATCGCTTCGTGAAGGCAGTAGTCCACACATACACAAATGACGTTATTATATTTAATTGAGTTAAAAAGTAAGAAATAATAGGATATATTATATTTTAATAATTATAAATATTTCATTAATATAATAATTATTTCATTTATGTCATATATAATCATTAGATTTATCCTTATCACCTTCCATGTAAAGCTCTAGTGAAAGACGAATCACATCGTTTCATGAGGTGGTAGTCCACTGTATACATGAGATACATTATGTTATCCTATATGGAATGAAAGGTAAAAATTTATATATGATATAATGACTGAAATTTATAATTATTTTATAAATATAATATATATAATTTATATCCATAATCATACCCAACCGTGAAAGGTGTTGACTGAAAATGTGTCACATCGGTTCGCGAGGCGGTAGTCCGCTGTACAGAAGATCAACTGATAAAACAAAATTTTATTAAATATTTTGTTGATAATAAATGAATTAATTTCCTCACATTGATCTAAATTTTTTTATTTATAAAATTATTGGGATTAGATCATTCAGTTTATTTTTTTTTGAAAATTCTAGTTTTACCCTTTAAAGTTTACTGTAGTAATTCCAACATAAATATTTATATATATATTATTAGAACTTAAAATTTTGTTAATATGTTTCTGAATTCACGGGATAAAACTTGTATTTATTACATATTAGATGGAATGTGAATTTGTTCAGACTAAATGGGCCATGAAGTCAAAGACGGGCTGAAATCACCAGATTGGACATCAGTTATGTATTTGGGCCATAACTTCCACATAAGTCTTTGGATTGGGCCCAAATTTATAGAGGAGATATAGAAACAAATTCATAACTAATAATAATCCTAGAAGGACATATGGTTTATGAGTTTTGGAGGTCAAACAGGTGGTGTAACTGAGATTAATTTGTTTGGATGAATTTGCCCATTCACACTTAAAACCTCTTAAAACCTAGCATCCCCTCCTCTCTTTAAATTAGTGTTTTTCTAATTTTGAAGATTTCATAGATGAATTGGGAGATTTAGGGTAGTGGATAATTGGTTTCAATCCATTTATATAGTCATTTAAATAGGTATATATCTTGAAGCCAGGATCCCTTCATCGAATCCTTCTTATTCTTCTTCTCTTTGTAGTATTGTTGTAATTTCAATAAACTCTTAGTTTCAATTTGATTTATTATTTTATTTTAAAATTTTTTATTCTATTAATATTTATATTTGGGTTATAATTAAAGAGTATAAACTATATTGGGTTATACCATTTCTAAACATTTGCGAATGCAAAACATTTCTATGATGACTACACCGCCCATAGAAGAGTAGTTCTTTTTAGTAATCGGTCTATCTCTTACCTTATTCATTCATTTATTTTGAATAAATGAGATATTATAATTAAATTAAAACGATATATGAATTTAGTTTTTAATTTAATTTAAACTAAGAAAGCAATTGAATGATTCATGCAAAAACACACGAGGTCGAGTAATGTGTGAATTTTGAGATCGTGAGCTTAACCGGTGAAACAAATGAACACATGATAAATTTGTAGCGTTAAAATATAATCCCTAAACACAATTCATCCTAATTTTACATAATTTATATGTGACCTAATTTACCTCTTAAAAATAATCTAGATATATTATTTCAATCAAAGCAGGGTGTTACGATTGCATGTTCCAAAGCTAGCCTCACGTTTAATTCATTTCATCTTTGTGGTTATGTTAACTACCGTAGGGTTTGAGAGTTAACAAATTAGAGGATCATAATTAAGTGGATATTAATTTAAATGAAAATTATTAATAATTAAATTAATAGTAAGAGTATATTTATTAATACTTTAAAAATATTTTCTAATATTTTTTTTCTTATTGTGTTTTATTAATCAAATTTCATTTCTAAAAAAATAAAAGCTTCTTCCAGCATACTTCTTCTAGATTTATAAATGGAACCCCCAGCCTTTTAATTAATTTACTTATTTACTTTTATTTTATTTTAAAAATACCTTTAATATGTTGTTAAATTTACTTCCTCCTTTGAGATATGACCTTGGTCAGTCACTCTATTGCAACTAAATAACCTGAAATTGAACATCATTTGAGAGCGCCCACTACTGTGCCTTTCAGAAACATTATCATTTTCCATTTGAGGAAAGTGGAGATATATATACATAATTACCTTAACATAATAAAATATAAGTATATTAAAAATAATTATTTTATTATATAAGCCTAAATTAAGAAGATTTGAATGAGGTGGAATAATAAATAAAACAAAAATGCATAGTTAGAAATTATACCTCTTTTTGAACAACCTCTTAAAGATTATATCTAAAGTATTCATAGAATGTATTTATGAAGAAAATGATTCTAGAATGAGGGGATATAATTTGGGAAGTGATTTTGATAGGTATAGGACAAAACAAAATGGTTTTAATGTCTGAAGAAGAGAGGATAGGGGGTGGCCTTTTATAAGTGAGGTGAATGGAACCCTTGTAATTTTTGAAAAGAAAAAGGTGTAAACACATTCTTCACATTCCAAAAGGGTAACAAATAGAGTATTATATATAATTATACATTATAATGTCTAAATATTTCCATCTAATAGTTTTTATACAAGTTTTTATGTCATTTTAACCCTTATATTTTTAATTTAACTCCCCTGTAAACCAATTTTTACCTTAACCGCAGTAATTAATTTTTACCATTTTTATAATTCATTTTGGTAAAAAATTAATTTTAACTCATTAGATAATATAAATTATTCTGATTAAATATATTTAATCCATTTTCCCAAATTCCATTCATATATGTGGCAAAATTTAATTTAAAATTAATCCTACAGACGTGATGACAAAGCGACTTTTCAGAGAGAAAATGTTCCAATATTTACAAAGTTTTTATATAAAAATTCAATATAAAAATGATTCCAATAAAATAAATTGGATTAATATATATATATATATATATATATATAATTTAAATAATTTTACTTTCAAACTAATTAAAAATATAATTTAACTTTATAAACAATTTAAACAAAAAGGCAGTTTTCAATTAAAATTCAGCAATATTCACTATTCATCAAAAAATGAAACTTTTAAAAAAAATAAAAAAAATTAATCTCAAGATAATTTTGATATTATGGTTTAAAAAATTAATTTTATTTTTTAAAATAAATTTTAAAAAATTTATAAAAATGAATTTTAAATTATGTGTGCAAAGCGCGACTAAACTGTCTTTTAGAAAAATAATGTTTTTAGAAAATATTTCTTTTTCTTTCAAATGGTTCTTATTTTGTATATAATAAATATATATTAATTTTATTTAATTTATAAAAGTTTAATCTATATAGGTTTATTTATTTAGTTTGTACTATCCATACCCACCAATTTAACAACCATGTTATAATGGTAATGTTTAAATAATAATATTTTAATAGAGTGTCACATTTCATCCAAAGCTAGTGTTTCGTGCATTATAATCCATAAAAGATATTGAATTTATTTAAAAATAAATATATTGTTAAGTATTGGGATGTAATATCACCTTATACTCTTGGTGTTGGCTGTCTTACATGCTATCAAATATAATGTTCGTATTTTAAAATCTCGGGGTGTCACATTTGGACAAAATTTTATAAGTGTTATCCAATTGTGTGACTCAAGTAATGTGGTGCAATTCAACAATAAGGATTTCAATATCATGTAAAGATATTATTTATTTGTTTTGAAATGTAAAGTAACCATGGAGAATCATTATCTTATTGTTGAAGAAAATAAATGTATGTTGTCCAAGGGATAAAAAAACTAGTCATGGAATAAGTGGCTCATCTATTTGAGCTAATTTTTTTGGATAACCAAGTAGATAATGAAGCTATTTAAGATCTCCCAAAAACACACATGTTATCACACTTACATTTTTGATTCCTGTCAAATGGGAAATATTTTATGATAGATCTACAAGATGAAGAAATTAAAATCACCAATATTTCTTGCACTAGTTCACATGGATGTGTATGGGATGATGAATCCCAAATCATTGGCAAAAAAATGGATTTATTTTTTATTAATAAATATAGCAGAATAGATTTTCTTATGGTGATTTCTCACAAATACAAGGTATTTAAGTGTATTACTCAATACTAGAGGCTAGATAAAATGATATTAGGATTAAAAATTACAAAAATCTGCACTAAAAATAGAATGAAATTTACCAAAAATTTGGTATAGGAGTATCTTGAGAAAAATGGGATTCAACATAAATTGTAGATGGTGAGGAATCCTTTATAAAAAAGTGTCATTGAAAGGAGGAACCAAATTTTAAATAACACAACTCAATCCATGCTTATTGAAAAAAACTTACCATAGACATATTGGAAGGAATCCACGCATAACTCAGTATAAATCACCAATACGGACTTGTTATGTCTGAATAAGGATAAAATTCTTTATAAAATTTGGTATTATAAGAATCCAACACTCAAATATTTTTGAGAGTTTATAAAAAATTTCTTTATTCTGAATAAAGAGAATAATATAAAGTTCAAACCTCATGGTGATAAAGAAATTTTCCTTGTATATTTATCTAAAATAAAATCATAAAAGGGAAAAAACAAAATATTTGGTAAAATTATTGAAATAAAAGATGCGATGGTTGAAAAAAAAGACCATATTTTAAAATCAAATGAAAAAATTGAATAAATGATGAGAATGATTCTCATAAAAATTACCTAGTTTTTAAATATTAAAGTGATGAATAAATATATAGTTCATAGAGGTTAAAGGGGATGTATAAGTGTTGGATGAGATAACTAATTATAATTAAATTTCACTAGATAAAGCAATAGAAAACTGAAAATGAAATAGGGAAAAACATTGAAAATAATTTTATTGGTGAATGGAAAATCATGATTCAAGTAATAAGGATAAGGAATCAAAAGAAACATATTTTCTATATAAGGTATAACATAAAAAATTTTAATAGGTTGCTAAGGATGATAATTGGGTCAAGGTGATGAATTACTAACTTGACCAAATTAAAATAAATGATACATAGGAAGTTGTTTGAAGGTCAGAAAATAAAAATATAATCAGAATCAAGTAGGTTTAATGAATCAAACTAAATTAACATGAAAAGGTAATAAAGAACAAGGAAATTTAGTATAAAAATAGTGGTGCTTAAAAAATTATTTATAATACCTAAAACCATATGGTTATTTTATTGATGAATATGTAAAAAATGTGTATTGATTAAAAAAGGATTTATAAGACCTAAAACAAGAACCAAGGGTCTGGTACTCATGGATGGTAAATACTTAATGAAGATTGTATTTCAAATAAGAGGGATTGATCACAACCTATACATCAAGAAGGAGAAAGAAGAATGGATGTTGGTTCTTATATATGTATACAACATCATCTTTGGAGGCTTGTATGACATCCAATGTATTTAGTTCTCAGAACCAATGAGGTGAGAGTTAAAGATGTCTTTAATTCGTGAATTATCATTTTTCCTTGGCTTATAAGACATTTAAAGAGAGGAGGAGGCATTTTTCCCACAAAAAACATATAAAGGAAGTTATAAAACAATTTTACATGGATTATTCTAAACCAATGGATATTTTGGTAGTAACAAAGAAAAAATTATCAATATATGATGAAGTCAAGGAGGTAAATATAACACTTTATTGTAAGATCATTGGTAGTTTTTAATTCTTGATAACCACTCAACCAAACATCATATTTTCCACAAGTCAAGTTTCTTGTTATTGATGTTTTCCTAAATAAATTAATATGAAAGCTATGAAAATAATTCTTTGATATATCAATAATATAATAGACTTTAGGGTATTTTATTACAACAAACCATTGTAAAAACTTATGGTATTTAATGATATAGATTAGGTAGGTTTGGTGGATGAATAAAAATCAACTTCAAGTGGTGGTTAATATCTTGGTAGTACTTTCATTTATTATCTAATAAATAAGAAATATTACATTTATTTGAGAACCAAAAATGATAAATATACAAAAACCACTCAAGATTTTACCTAATTGATATGGATGAAACAAAATCTTGAAGATATTAGAGTTGAAGTGGTATATCCTATTCCTTTCATGTGTTATAACTTAATTGAAATAAATCTTCGAAAAAATCCCATCCATCATTCAAAAATTAAACAAATGAAGATCAAATATCATTTTATAAAATAGAATGCTGAGAAACAGGTGGTGCAGTTTGAGTATGTGTTTACATAAGATCAAGTTATAGAGATTATGACAAAGGATATACCCAAGTTATATTTTGAAAGGCATCATTTGGATGTTTTAGTTCATTAATATTTATTTAACTATATGAGTTGGTTGATGAACCCCCACCCCCATGGAAAATTCTATTTAGATCATTGTATTATTTATCTTTTGGTTTCAATGATTTAATTTCTAACTCTCTTTTTTTTTTAAAATTTAAGAAAGTGATCTTTAGTTTTATTGAAACATTGGGCGAATATTTTCAGGTTTTAAGAGAATATATGTGTTTGGAGAAGTTTTTCTTGAGTGTGCTTCCTTATTGGAAAAGTGCTAGAACTATTTGTATAGGAAGAGAACACCTGAATTCTGTATTAGGGGGTTGTAAGTGGAAATGTGGAAACATAAACTGTAGTGTATGAAGTTTGATGTTCATAGAGGTGTTCATGAGAATATTCTCATTAAAATCTTGTTTCTCACACTAAGATCAGATCACATGGTATTAGAGTTGATGGTCAGTGAACCATTAATACACTCTTTAAAGGAAAAGAGATCAAATAGTGGGACATGTTTCATCTAAATTTTTACATGTAAATAAGTCTTAAATTTATTTTAGAATTGTAAATAAATACAAAGGGGAACATTTTTATCAAAAACACCTTTGGTGTTTTGTGAGAATTTTTCTTTTTGATAATTTTATGTAAAGGATGTTTATAAAGTTGTGAATAAGGTTAAATAAGGCCGGAATTATATTAAAATAACTATGTATGGAGGATAAAATCTACGCCGAAACACCATCAGTTTCACCATAATATGCATTGGATGGAGTTATATATCCACTATATTAAGGGTATCTATGATTCTGTTTAATGAGTAACACTAAAAAAGGGGTTTAAGTAAAAAAATCCAACCTTGAATCTAGGGATATTCGAGTAGCCAATCACCACTAAGAAATACAACCAAGCTCAAAGACAGCCCCAAACAAAGTGGAAAAGAGTTATTAGTGAGTAGGTGACAAGACCATGATTCAAGGTGGAACCATAGTGAAAAAACCATACAGGGTGACACGGTGACCCATGGGGTAGGTAATCCTTAATATATTTGAATAGTGGTTTATAACGCACCTTAATTAACAAACCGATTTTCATTTAGAAGAAATTAATACGTGGGATAAATTACTAATACTGGACATGCCACATGAAAGGTTGACACAATGTATAGTAAAAAAGAAATAATTTGCGAGGTATGTTTGTGACACACACTATAGGAAAGGAAACCATTACATAGGGGGAACCAACTATTTTTATGCCACTATAATTTCATGGGTACTTATGTCATGAAGGGTATATTGCACTATAGAAATTTTATAGCTATAGATTTCCACTCTATAGAAAGGTCTTTGACTATATATGGTTCATTTCTATAATACTAGAATAATGAAAACAATTTGAGTCTCTAGGGTACCACATCGTGGAATGATGGACCACATTGTAACATGTAAAGATATGGAGAAATCTTAAAGGAGATTGTGCCATGACCTCAACCAGTTAAGATAGATATTTTTAGGTTATATTTTATGGACATGGTAAACAAAATAAGACCATTATTTAATTAATTCTAACATGATGCAATCTCATATTTTTATACCATCCCACACTTTTCATACATTAACATTACATTGATTTTATAGAATACTTAATACATTACACAAACAAGTTCCCAAGGACTATGTTAGTCTAGTTCCTTTGGAGACATGGAAACAGAAACACTAGTACATAATTGAGATACATTATCTCCCACCAGGTTATTCTTTACTAGCACCATTCTTAGACACATTAAACATAATACATATCTTTATAACCTGGGTGAAAGGAAAAAAAAATGGGTGAACTCAGTTTCTCAGTAAGGGTAAAAAAGGGATATGTGTAAACATAATAACGAGAATAAGGGTATGAGAATATGATCATGAAAATATAAATCATACCCTAAATATCAAAGATCATAAAAAGGAATCATGACATAAAGAATGGCAGTTCATAAGACATGAATCAATAGAAAATAAAGAACCCGATTCATGAAATCATATCATAGTAATAAAAAATAGAAATTTTACAGATACATAAGCACATAATAATGATTTCCATAGTATCCAAGAAATCACTTCCAAGTCTATCTTAATAGTATGGGTTCACTTCCAACACCATCTTGGTAGTCATAGTTCATTCCCATGAGCATCTTAATAGAAAAATTCCTTTATGTCTATCTCATGAGATATAAATATCTACCCAATGCATGGGAGGGAGATATAGGGCCCACCCATCCCATAATGAAATCATACATACATTTTCCATAAGATCATAAATCATGTTTCATATTATAACCCATATAATGAATTTGGTTTCATAAACATCATGCAATCATAACATAACCTCCAAAAAATAAATGGGATTCATGAATACCATTACTTCATAAACATAACCATTCATAGAAAGAAAAAGAATGGAAAAATTTTATCATATCCACATTAAAACATAGGTAACATCAAACAATGTTATCTTAGATGAAATGTTTTTGAAAGAACTCTTGAAAACAATTCTTGAGGAAAATATCATTTATCCTTTGAGAAAATTTTCTTTATTGAAATACTACAAAATTTTCAAAGAAAAAATTTTACTTGAAAATAAACTTGTAATATTTTAAGGTAATCTTCAAGAAAATAAGGTTTAATGAATGCATAAAAATCTATTCATGCTGTATAAGTTAAAAAACATTTTTCTCATACTTTTTTTGGAAAATTCAAAAGTACCTCGTTTAGGAAAACAACAAAATATTTCTTTCAAAACATTTAATAAAAAGTCATAAATGGGTAAAAATGAATTTAATTTTTTATAATGATAGTAAAAATATTTTGGAAAACAATTTTAAGAAACATTGACACGGATGATAAATATACCTTAGCAAATACTTATGCATAATCAATCTCAGAAAACAATGAGATCGAGAAATTAAGCCTTACCTTAGGTATGATTTTCTTCATATGTATATGAAACTCCTGTATAATGGATTAAATAATTATATTAACTTATTCCAGAACCATATTCATATGACATCACATATGATCATATTATAACTTTTTTGTTAATAATATTTCATTATTACTCTCCTTTCAGGTGTTAACTGCTTCCTTTTCTTATTCAGGTCCTGTCGTATAAGTCCTAGTTTATGAGAATAGGATGTAGATATGTAATTTATATAACAATATTAAGGAAATAGATAATATATTTATGAGTTATTTATATTTATATAATCATTATTTATTGGTGATCATGGTGAATGAATCACATCGCGTCGTGGAGATGATAAGTCATACACACACATGAGCGATGATATCATTCCATTAATTGTGAAATGGTATGAGATTTGATGGTATATATTTTTTCCAAAATAAATATAAAGTTATAATTATAATATATATTCATTATTTTTATCATTATACCCATCCAATTAAATTGGTGATGAAAAATAGATTACACCACGACGTGAAGACGGTAGGCTGTACGTATGCACGCATAGTGATTTTCTTTTTCTTAGGATGGATAAAAATGTATAATATGGTTGTTACATAATCATAATAACATATTAGAATATTGGTGATACTATATTTATTAATTTATAATGAAATAAACACATGAATATGAAGTATAAGAAGAAATACTCTTGAGAGAGTCAGTAAAGGATATTACCTCTTATTCAGCGAAATCCCTCTAGATCTTCTCTTAGGGACACTGGAGTTAGTATTTTGAGATAACCAACACCTCTAGAATGTTACTAGGGAAATTGAAAAAGGAAATAACTCGGGTATGTCTGATATTGAAGGCTCAAATTTATGTTAAGAACTAAGGGAGGAGGTACCCTTTTATAATTAAGGTAAGGGGCACTTTAAGAAACTCTTAAAATATTAAATTAATATAAATTTATTTTCTATTTAAAATAGCTAAAAAGTGGGTTATTTAGAAACTAAGATTATTATGAGTCAAAATAATCTCAACCAATGATTTTTAGACATGTTTAGGTTACAATATTAACCTTATCTTTTGGATTTAACCCTTAATTAAACCCTTTAACTTTTACCATGACAACTTGTATGTTTTACACTTTAAGGTTAATATAGTTACTATAAAATCCAAAAAGAACCCCAAATGGATAATTGATGAAAATTTTAACCTTATTATAGTTATATGGAAAAAATTATATTTTTATGTTTTTTATATCATTTAATAAAATATTATTTATTTTAAAGTTTCATTTTTGTCAATTTTCATACTATTCATTATATATCTTTTTAAAAATATCCTAAAAACATTATAAATTTGAACCAAAACTTATATTATATCACTAACATAACAAATTTATCTATAAATTTTTTGTATGTCATTAATTATTGAAAATTATATTTATTTTAATATTCTTTAATATCAATTAGTTGATATTTCCATTAATTAAACAATTACTTCATAATCAATATGAAATCCTTTAATAAAATTATTTGTTCTCTAAAAGTTAAAAATTAATCATCAATATGGATATAAATTTATTATATTTTAAATTAATATTTATAATTGAATTTATCCTATATTAAAAGTTATTTATGTATTAAAAATATGAGTATGAAAATTTTAACTTATCTTTAAATAGAATATAATAAATGTCATATTATTATCCAAGTGGATTTAAAATGTTATACTTTCATAATATGGTTTATTTTAGTCAAAAGTCACTCATCTAATGAAATTAGTAGAAGTTTTAGGGTAATTTTATAATTTTATAATATTATTTTTCCCTTTAATTACCTGATTTTCCTTTAACTGTGGTAATAAAATATAAAAGTTAATATTCACCAAAAATTAAGTTGATCCTATTAGACTATAAATATCATACATATTACAAATTTTTATGTCCAGTTTTTTTAAAATTCAATTCACAGAAGTGACAAAATTAAGTTTAACTCTAGTCCTACAGATGTGGCTAGAAGACGGGTAAAAAGAACGTTCAAAAGTTCAATAAGTTTTCATATCTAATTTCAATATAAAAAGGATTCCAATGAAATAAATTGGATCAATATATTTATAATTTATCTATTTTGACTTTAAAAAATTAATTTAAAGTATAATACTTATTTAAATGAAAAAGGAAGTTTTTCACTATAATATGGTATTTTTCACTATTAATCAAAAATTAAAATTTCTCAGAAAAATACTAAAAATTACCCCTAAGCTAATTTTGAAATTATAAATTCAAAAATGGTTTTTATTTTATCAAATTGAATTTATAATAGTGTCTAAATTTAATTTTATTATTTTTCATAGAAGGATATGAAAAATAGTTCATTTGAGAAAATAATATTTTTAAACATATAAAGAATTTACCAAAAATTATGTTTTTTCATTATCAATATTTTTATTTATATAAATAAATTATAAATATTATTTTAAAATTAGTTATTACTATTCATATTAAAAATTTTAATGGCTAGGTCATAACCTTCTTATTTAAATAATTATAATAATAAAATGATGTTTTGTGGAAACATAATGTTGCGTGTAACGTATTACAAGTCGGTGTTTCATGTAGCGTAAGACAAGTTGGTTTATTATGAAAGGAATATTTGATTTAGTGTAATTAAATCCATCAATTAAAATTAATTTATTTGAAAAAATGTTCACAAAAACTCACAGTGTTACATTCTACCCCCCTTAAAATGAATCTCCCCATCAAAATGTATCATTATGACACAAAAAATTAGTATAGTTATACCTAATCATATCCTAAAGTTTCCATGTATATTCCTATAACTGGTGATTTATCCATAAAACTTTGACCAGGTGAGTGGTCTTATTTTAAAGAACTTTCTCTATACGATCCATAATTTCGACCGGTTGTTCTTCATAAAAGAGATCCTGCACCAATGGTTTGAACTTTGAGTTCAGTACATATGAAGGGTCAGGTATTTACTTCCTCAAGAGAGATACATGGAACATATCATGGACTTGAGAGAGATTTAGAGGAAGTTCTAAGTGATAGGCTACTATCTTGGTACGATTAATAATTTCAAAGGGACTGATATATCTAGGGTTTAGTTTTACTTTCTTCCTGAATCTCATAACCTTATTCCTTGGAGAAATTCATAGAAACAACTTCTCACCATATTTAAATTCTAGACCATATTGTCAGTTATCAGCATAACTGTTTTTCTACCTTGATATTCTATTGAATGGTTCTAACCTTCTCATCCATCTCTTCAGTGATCTTACATCCCAATATATTTCTTTCTCCAACATCATCCTAGCACGTTGGAGATCTACATTTCTTCTCATAGAGGGATTCATAAGGAGACATATGAATTCTTGAGTGAAAGCTATTGTATTAATAAAACTCAACTAGAGGAATGTGTTGATCCCAATAACCTTTGCAATATAGAGAATAAGATCTCAACATATCCTCTTGGGTTTGAATTTTTCTTTCAGACTAACCATCCATATGAGGATGATAAGTAGTGCTGAAACATAATTCTGTATCAAGTGCTTGCTGAAGCATTCTCCTTAATTTTGAGGTAAATCTTGGGTCCCAATTAGATACAATAGAATTTGGTACTCCATGCAACCTTAACACTTCCTTAATGTATATCTTGGAAAGTTGATCTAGAGAGAAGTCTTCTCAAATATCAATGAAGTGTGTTGACTTAGTAAGGTGATCGACTACCACCAATATAACATTAAACCCTTTAGAGGTTTTGGGGAGTCCCATGACAAAATCCATGGTGATGTTCTTCCATTTCCCCAGATTTTTTTTATCTTAACTTAATGTCATACCAATCATTGAGATAAAAACTCTACAATATCCCACTTCATGTCATCCCACTAGAAGTATTATTTCAATTCTATATTCACCTTCATACTTCAATGATGAATAGAGAATAAAGATCTATGAGCTTCCTCTAATAGTTCCTTCTTCAAAAATTGTATGGAATGAATACATGCATGGTTCCTAAACCTTATCATTCTATCATTATCAAGGTTAAACTCAAGAACATTTCTTAACTTCTTTTGTAGCTCCACATATTCCATTTATGCCTCTTTAATCTTCACAAGTATTGAGGGTTGAAAATTAAATTGATAAAGACAAGGTTTTACCCTTCATTCAGGATTTATTAGTACATACTTTTCAAATTCAGTAATATTGGATCTTTTTTTATCCTTATCATAGAAAAGCAAGCATGATCCATTCGACTCAAAGCATAGACCACCTTATTTTCTTTCCTAGGGTGGTAATGTATTGAGAATTTATAATCCTTTATCATCTCTAACCATATTCTCCAGCGGATGTTCAAATAATTATGTGTGGATATATATTTTAGACTTTTATGATCAATATATATATCACACTTTTCACCATAAAGATAATGGCTCCATATCTTTAAATAAAAAAAATACTGTAGCTAACTCCAAATTATGATTTGGGTAATTTTGATCATGAATCTTCAACTATCACGAGGCATAAGAAATAACCTTTTTATTCTTCATAAGAACACATCCCAATAATTTCTTGGATGCATTACTATATATTAAAAACCCTTCACCACTATAGGGTAATGTAAGAACAGTATGATGATTAACCCAATCTTCAGTTCCTTGAATTTTTTCTCACATTCGTCTATCCTGAGGAACTTGTCACCCTTCTGAGTTAACTTAGTTGGAGGATTAAATAGTTATAAGAAATTCTCCACAAAGAATTGATAATATCTAGCTAAACAAAAAAAACTACAAATCTCAGTCACCATGGCTGGTCTATGCCAACATTCATTAACCTTCATCTTTGATGGATCTACTGTTATGCCTTATATTGAGATTATATGACCAAAAAATGAAACTTTTTGTATCTAAAATCCACACTTTATAAATTTTTCATATATTTTATACTTCCTTAGCATCTTTAGTACAATTCTCAAGTGGTATTCATGCTCTTCCTTACTCTTTGAATAGATAAGAATATCATCTATAAAGACTACAAAAAATTGATTGAGGTAATATGTAAAGGCACTATTCATAAAATACATGAAGATAGAAGGGGAATTAGTAAGACCAAAAGGAATCACAATATACTCATAGTGTCCATACATTTTATGGAATGCTATTTTGGGTATATCCTTTTTCTTGACCCTTAATTGATGATATCCAGAATGAAGTTAAATCTTGGAAAAGTATTGAGCTCAGTGTAGCTGATCAAAAAAGTCATCAATACGAGGAAGAGGATACTTGTTCTTGATTGTGATTTTGTCCAAATCTTGATAATAAATTACAAGTCACATTGATCCATATTTCTTATTCAAAAAAAGAACTGATGCACCCCAAGATGACACACTTGGCTGAATGAATCCCTTATCAAGGTTTTCTTGGAGTTTCTTTTTCAATTCATATAACTCAATTTGGGATATTCTACAGGGAGTCTTTAAAATTGGTGTAGAACCAAGTATGAGCTCTATAGATAACTAAACTCCACATTTTGATGATAAACTGGTAAAATCTTATAGAAATACATCTAAAAATTCATGAAAAATAGTCATATCATCGACATCAATTTTCTCCCCAACCATTTGAGATAAAAATCCCTTCTGAATGAGAATTAATTCCTACACATTAGATGTAATATCCATATGAAGTTCATAATTATATTCACATTGATAGATGATCATAGGTTGTTATGAAACATAAAATATAATTTACTTCCTTGAAAATTGATGTGGTATTCTATAGAAAAAGCCAATCTATGCATAATATGACATCAAATGAATCCATAGGACGAATGAAAAGATTAGAAAGAAACACATTCCCATAAACTTTAACCAGATTGAAATCATAGACATGATATGAAATCATCGTAACATTAGGGTTTTTCACTTCTAACTCCACATATAATCATTTGGGTGGAATCGTAACACCATTAGAAAAATTTTTAGATATAAAAGAGTGGGTATATACAAAATAAAACAAGACATTAGAATTTTTAGGGTGGATGGTAAGTGAAACTTTCACCTCATTATTAAATCCCTTATCATAAATAGTAATCTCATGAGATTTCCTCTTATACCTTGGCTTAAGAGGTTGCTGATGTTGATAATCATCACCAACCCTTGGGTTTGGGCACTAGTTAGAATAATTACCATTATCCTTACACTTGTAGCACTGAATCATGGGAGGTGCATTCTGTGCTGATTTCTCTCCATTCACACCATTAGCTGACTTTTTTCCATCATGTTGGAAATCACAAGCCTGATGAGCTTCCTTTCCACACTTCAAACATTTATTAGACACCTTAAGAAAATTTCTTCCATGATTCTTCCCACACTTAGTGAATAAAGGAAATCTTATCTTTTTCTCTTCATGGTTTTTATATTTACCTTTAAACTCTGTCTTCCTCTTCTTTTCAAAACCATGAGATTAGTATGTGAATCCAGCCTCCATTTCAACCTTGATTTCACAACACACAATCTATTCATAGCTATTAAAGTCTCCTATGTCCAATGCCCTTTTAAGACTAGACTTTAATCCATTAAAAAACCTGTCAAATTTACTTTCAGGTTGGATGATAATTCCTGAAGCATACCTTACAAGTCTCATGAAATTAGCCTCATAGGTACCCATAGATTCATCATCCCTTTAATTCAACTCAAGGAATTATTTCTCCATATTGGTATTAAGAATATGAGGGAAATAATTATTGAAAAATAAGTTCTTTAACTCTTCCCACTCCATAGATTAAATTTTATCTTTTTGCTTCATATTCTTAATTAGAGTCCACTGTTAGTCCGCTTCTCCTTCTAACTGATAAAAAACCAGAATAACCTTCTGATTCTCCAAACACTGGAGAATGGAGAATATATTTTTAGTAGTACATATCCATTGTTCAGAAAAAAAAGTACATTAGAAGACCCACTATAAGAAGGTGGACGATACCTCATGAAAGACTCAATATAATATTGTTCCCTATTTTATCATTTAGAAGCCCACCGCGATTCATATCTTGATAAAGCTCTGTGAGTATAGCAATGATATTTTTCATTCAAGATCCCAAAAAATTTAGTTTCCTAGGAGTAAAATTGTTGTATTTTCCATCAAAATCACTAATAACATGATTCGTTCAAGTTCTAACCATTGACTAAATCATAAATCATAGAGTAAGAAATATTTATCATAATGAGGAACCACATAATCATGAAAATTCACTTATAGGATGTCTAAATTATGACACCTTATTTAATCTATGGAACCTCAGGTTCATCCTAGGTTATTAATATACAACTTATACTTAAATACTTCACAATGGTTCATTAAGAGTTTGTAAATTCCCAAATAATATCCCCCAATAGTGTTAAACCAGGTGTGTAGTAAGGCTCATTTTTATGTACCAAGTTACGATCGAGACTAGCCCGATACACATTATCAGAGCTGTTACCCCTAGGTACACATATTCCAGAGACACATCTACTTTTATTATCCATATAGGGATGTATTTATAGGAAAACACTCGCTCTATCCTTAAAATTCCAAAACATTTTCCTATACTTTTCCCAATTGTTAGACTTATCCTTATACATTCCCTTAGGGTCCTCACTAAGGTTTTATCATCATAGTTTCCAAATGTTAACTAAAATTTTGCTCTGATACCAACTATACCAACCCAAACCTTTAATACATTAACATTACATTACTTTTTCGGAATACTTAATAGATTACACAAACAAATGCCCAAATACCATATTAGTCTAGTACCTTTTGAAACATGGAAACATAAACACTGGTATATAATTGAGATACATTATCTCCTACTAGGTTATTCTTAACTATCACCCTTCTTAGGCACATCACGTATAATACATATCTTCATAAACTAGGTGAAATTAAACATAAAAATGGGTGATCTAAGATGCTTCATAAGGGTAAAAAAGGGAGATATATATACATAATCATGAGAATAAGGGTATGATAACATTATTATGAATATATAATATCATACCCTGTATATCAATGCTCATAAATAGGAATCATGTAATAAATATTGATAGTTCATAAGACATGAATCAATAGAAAATAAAGAACATGATTCATGAAATCATATCATAGGAATAAAACATAAAAATTTTGGCAGACACATAAGTATATAATAATTATTTCTATATTATCCAAGGAATCATTTCCAAGGCTATCTTGGTAGTATGGTTTCACTTCCCATACCATCGTGGTAGTCATAGTTCACTCCCTTAACCATCTTAATGGAAAAAGTCGTTTATATCTATCTCATGAGATATAAATATTTACCAAATTCATTAGAGGGAAATATAGGACCCACCCATCTCATAATAAAATAATACTTACATTTTCTAGAAGATCATTAATCATGTATCATATCAGAACCCATAGAATGTAATGGGTTTCATAAACATCATAAAATCATAATATTACCCACAAAAAAGAAATGGGTTTCATGAATGACATTATTTTATAAAAATAACCATTCATAGAAAAATAAATATAAAAAAATTGAATCATACCCCAATAAAACATAAGTAACATCAAACAATGTTATCTTAGATGGAAAATAATTTTTAAAGAACTCTTGAAAATGATTCTTGAAGAAAATATCCTTTTTTTGCTTTAAAAACATTTTATTTACTTGAAATGACCCACAATTTTAAAAGAAATCATTTTATTTAAAAATAAACTTGTAATATTATAATGGAAGATTAAAGACAATAATTATTCATGAAATCATAAAAATACATTTATTCCATATAAGTTAAAAACAATCTTCTCATACTTTTACTGTAAAAGTAAAAAGTACATTGTTTAGAAAAAAATAAAAAAGATTCATGTAAAAATGTTCAATTAATAGTGATACATAGTTAAAAATGAATTTAAACAATTATAGAATCATAGTAATAATATTCTGTTAAATGTTTTTTTGAAACATGTACATGGATGATAAATATACCTCAGTAAATACGTATGTATAAATAATCTCAGAAAATAATGAGATTGTAAAATTAACCATTACTTTAGGTATGATTTAATTCATACATATATGAAACTCTTGTATAATGGATTAAATAATGTTTTTAACTTCTTAAAAAACCATATTTATATGATATCACATATGATTATATTATCACATGTTTGTTAATAACATTTCATTATTACTCTTCTTTTAGGTGTTAACTGCTTCCTTTTCTTATTCTTGTTTTGTCATATCAGTCCTAATTTATGCAGATAGGATATATTTATGTCATTTACATAATAATATTTAGGTAATAGACAACATATTTATGCATTATATACAATTATATAATCGTTATTTATGGTGATAATGGAGAATGAATCACATCACGTCGTGGAGACAGCAGGTCGTATATACGCACGAGTGATGATATCATTATATTAATTGTGAAGTGGTATAGGAGTTAATGATATATATATATTTTAAAAATAAATATCATTTTATAATTATAATATATATTCATTATTTCCATCATTATTCCCATCCAAATAAAGTGATGATAAAGAACATATTACACCATGATGTGGAGACAGTAGGCCATATGTACGCACGATTGGTGATTTCATTTTTCATAGGATGGATAAAAGGTAGAATATGATTATTACATAAAAATAATAATATATTATAATATATTTCATATTGTATTTATTAACTTATAATGAAAATAACACATGAAGATGAAGTAGAAGAAGAAATACACTTGAGAGAATCGAAAAAAGAGATTACCTCTTCTTCGGCGATCTCCCTCTAGATATTCTCTGAGGGACACTAGAGTTAGTATTTTGAGAATAAAATCTCATATAGAATTTTAGTAGGGAAATTATAAGAAAAATGGGTAGGATATTACCAATATTGAATTCTCAAATTGATGCGATGAATTGAGGGAAGAGGGTCCCTTTTATAATTGAGGTAAGAGGAACTTTAGAAAAACTCTTAAAATATTAAATTAATATAAATTGATTTTAGATTTAAAATAGATCCAAAGTGAGTTATTTAGAATATAATATGATTATGGGTCGAAATATTATCAACCAATTATTTTAGATAGGTTTTGGTCACAATATTAACATTATCTTTTGGATTTAACCTCTAGTTAAACCCTTTAACTTTTACTTTGACAACTTGGATTTTTATGCTTTAGGGTTAATATAGTTACTATAAAATACCAAAAAAACTCCAACTAGATCATTAATGAGAATTTTAACCTTACTATATCTATTTTAACAAATATTATATTTTTTATGAATTTTAAATCATTTAATAAAATATTATTTATTTTAAAGTATCATTTATGTCAATTTTGATACTATTCACTATTTGTCTTTTTAAAAATATCCTAAAAACATGATAACTTCAAAAAAAAAATCTAATATATCAATAAAATAATAAAGTTTTCCATTAAATTTATTAATTTCATTAATAATGATAAATTATATTTATTTTAATATTTTTTAATATCCTTTATTTGATATTTCTATTAATTAAAAATTACTGCATCATCAATATGAAAGTGTTTAATTTAATTATTTCCCCTTTAAATATTAAAAATAAATTATCATGATGAATATAAATTTATTTGATTTCAAATGAATATTTATAGTTAAACTTATCTTCTGTATAACCCCACATTAAAAATTAATTACATATTAAAAATATGAGTATGTCATTTTAACTGATCCTTAAATAAAATATAATAAATATAATATTCTTATCCAAATGGCTTAAAAATTTTATAATTTAAGACTAATATTATTTTTTGAAAACCACTCATAAAATTAAATTAGGACAAGTGTTAGGGTAATTTTATAATATTATAATATTATTTTTACCTTTAATTACCTGATTTCCCATTAACCGTGGTAAAAAAATTCTAAAGTTACTATTCACCAAAAAATAAGTTGATTCTATTAGACACTAAATATAATATTTATTACAAACATGTATGTAAAGTTTTTCAAAATTCAATTCACATAAGTGGAAAAATTAAGTTCAACGCTAATCCCATAGATGTGATGAGAAGAGGGGTAAATAAACATTCAAAAGTTCAACAAGTTTTTTTATCTAATTTCAGTATAAAAAATATTTCAATGAACTAAAATGTATTAATATATGTATAATTTATATATTGTGAGTTTAAAAAAATTAATTTAAATTATAATCATTATTTAAACAAAAAATGCAGTTTTTAGCTATAATCCAGTATTTTTCACTATTCATCAAAAAATGAAATTTCATAGAAAAATACTAAAAATTCAACCAAAGTTAATTTTGACATTAGAAATTTGAAAATTAGGTTTATTTTATAAAATTAAATTTCTAATAGTGTCTAAAATTAATTTTATTATTTTTCCTAGAAGGACATGAAAATGAGTTCGTTTGAGAAAATATTATTTTTAAACATATAAAGAATTTTCCAAAAATTATGTTTTTTCATTATCAATATGTTTTATTTATATAAAACCATTATTAATAATATTTTAAAAGTAGTTATTCATTTTTTTATTATTTAGTTTAACAGTTAGGTCATAACCATCTTATTTAAATAATTATAACAATAAAATTATGTTTCATGGAAACTTGATGTTGTGTGTAACATACTCTAAGTCAGTGCTGCATGTAGTGTAATCCAATTTGGTGCCTTTTTAAAGGAGTTTTTTATTTAGTTTATTAAAATAAATCAATGAAAATTAATTTATTCGAAAAAACTCACAAAAACTCAGGGCATTATAATTTTGTACCTAGTTTACACCATAAAAGGAAGAGTCATGTCGTGGTAAATCCATAGATAAGGAGGACTACACCATAGAATAAAAGGCCATGAAATGGTCAAGATATTTCTAGGAAGATCAACTAAAAATTGAAAGTGTAGTTATAGATTGGGTTTTAAGAGGATTAATGGCACTTAATCACTATATTTAACTATGTGTGACACTTGGAATGATCTTAAAAGAAGAGATGAAGGATATTTGATCCCAACCCTTGGATCAAAGAAGTTTATTTTTGGAATTATCAAAAACTATACACAATATTTCATGAAATATATACTATGAATTTATTGAGAGAGATATTTGAAAATATTATTCTAGATGTATTCAAGAAAAAAGGTAACAAGAGAAGTTTGAAATTCTAGGAGTTCTACCTCATTGGAAATTCATTAGACTTGTGAAAATGTGACACCCCATTCCATGTTTATTTTATCATCTACATTTCATTGAGAAGAATATGATCATAAAAGGAGAAGTTATTTCCTTATTTTGAGGAAGAGTAGTGAATTCATCAAGAGTATTGTGTAGATAGTTAATTCAGAGGGCCATTGTGGCCACTCTATTTTTGTAATCACATTTAAAGAGGCACACTTACTATCTTATATGTATCAATACACTAATTATCAAATGCTCCTTATATTATCCTAGTTTGGGTGAACCGATTAAAATTGAATGTGTTCCTTTACTTCTTTATACACTCAAAAGTGGTTTTTAGGGAGAGAATAGTGTCCCTCAAAAGTGAGAGCAAGATCATGATCAAGGAAAATTTTTAAACTAAAATACCCTGCCCAACCCCGATTAGAGTATACTCCTTATTTTAGACCAACAATGTTATACTATCCATTAATTAAGGAATAACCATATCTAATTCTAATATATGATTAATATTGCATCATGGAATAATTATTGATGGATTTATTATATGATTTTTTGACCATGATGATCATTTTTATATTTGATTCCTCATGATAATTAAATTTTTTAATTTTGTAATGAAAAAGATAAACTCATTGTTATTTTAATCTATATAATTCCATAACCCCTATATATTTTTATTAAATAGTTTTTTATCAAAAAAAAAATAACATGATTTTACTAAAAACCACCAATCATTACACCGAAACAATTAGATTAAACATCATTGACTAAAAATATTAAAATATTCTCTGTGTGACTAACCCCTTACTTCCACTATCTACCTAGTTAGTAGAATTTTTATGAAAAATTAAAAATTATAATTTGAAATACCTTATTATGGGTGTGATATTTATAGAATATAAAATAAAATAAATTATATACTTAAACTTATTTCATTATAAAAGAGAATACTATAGTTTTATGCATGATTTATGTAATTAGTGAATAAATTTATCCTCAATGGGGATACCTAAATAATTTTTCCTAGGATTGAAAAAGTTCTATGTTGGGGGATAATTTATAATCTTTTATTTATACTTGGTTATCATTAATGTTTTATTTAAAATATTTTTAGTTTTACCCTAGATCTTGGTATTCTGAGAATCTGAAGTGAAATTCATGAAAATTGATCAAATTTGGAGCTTTCATGTAGGAAATCATAAATTGATCATTATTTAGTGATTAAGAGAAGAAAAATAAAAAAAATAAAAAATTGATAAAATATATACCATGTAACTTTAAAGTCACATGTCGTGTGTAGATAAAATTACACAATTAGACATAGGTAATGATAATATACATCCTTGTATGGCATATGTTCCTTGTTATAATGCGCTTGAGTGTAAACTACACACCTCTCTACAAGTTTATAAGTTCAATAAAACATAATAATGTATGAGTACTGAGTTATTTATCCACAAGGAAGGTTTTGAAATATAGGTGTTCTTGGTTGTTTTTTATGGAAATATAGGATAGAATTTACATAACCAGGAGTGGATAACCAGGTAACTCACTCCCTCTTGGAGTGTCTGACACTTAATTTGGGAATATAAATCAAACAAACATACCTATGTATTCCCTACAAGTCATGATAATGCAATGAGAATTAACCACTATGTATATAGAGATACTCTCTCAAGACATATCCAATACTTCTTAATAAATATGTAGGTCCCTATAAGTTTTCTCAAAAACCCTTAAATATAAGTAATAAGTTTACACCTTTAGTGGTGTTGTGTGTATCCATGATCTCTTTTAGCTTGGGTTTTTAGTTTTTTGATGCCCAGTGAACTTGTGTATCCACACTAAGAGGGGTAAGGGTGAATCAGTGTAGATATATTTTTACCAAATTATTTTTATTTAAAATATATATACCTATTTGGATGAATATATATATTAATTATATTCAACACAATCACATCACTTGTAAAAAAAGGATAACAACATGTGATATTTTTATATGGTTTACCCACAATGTGAGTGTTTACATCATTATTTAGATTGATTAAATCTGATATATAGATATATATTAATATAATAAAGTGAATATATAAGGAAATATATCATCCTTAATCCTTAAACTATTTCCCAAAAATTTTACTATAACTTGAAATGTTTTTATGCAATATACCTCCTATTTACAATTGGTTTTCAGATCTCATTATTATATAATATAATGAAATAACCTTAATATATATATATATATATATATACATATTATGGTATTTTTCATGAATATACATTACATACTAAAATAAATCACACCGTAGAACCTATAATTTTAGTTTCTTTAGAGATTAGCTAAATAATATTTTAATTTTACAACAAGTCCTCGACATTTCATAAAACAATTTCCACAAATGCTATATTTATAGAAATATCATACATAAAACTCCTCTTCAACACCTGGGGAATGGAAATAAAAGAAAGGGGTGAGTTAAAATACTCAATAAATGGTGAACATATGAGATATCCATCTAATATCATAATTATGAATAATATGTACATGTTAGTATGAAAACATAATCAAGGTGCATGAACATACTATAAGAAAATCATACCCAACAAAACATAGATCATAAAACATGATTCATGATATAAATATTTTATCATAACATAATAAATGATTCATAAGAGTGTGTAAACATGATTCAATAATCACTATCCATTAAAATAAAACATATAAATATCATATAAAAGAGAAACATGGCATTACATAAGTATAAAAAACTATTTCTTATGTTATAAATCATTTCCCAGACCATCATAACATAATATAAAGTGTCCTATAGTGTATTTGTTTTACTCCAAATCCCCTTACATGTCAACTCATGAGAAATATGGCTTTACTTAATTCATTAGAGGGTTATATAATTTCAAGACCACCCATCACATAAACACAGTGAATTGGGTTTACTCCCCAATCCCTTCTATATCATCACATGAGATATATAAATATACTAAATGCATTATAGGGATATATAATTCTAAGACCACACATTATATAATTAAAAACCATACATATGTGTTCTATATTAACATTAAAACATACATAATTCCATCATATCTTAATTAAACTAGGGGAAAGAAATAAGTTTCATAAAATTTACATAAGACATGATCATTAGAAATACATAGAAAGAAAATGGATGGTATAATTAGATAATATACCTAGTGAAGCATAATAAATATTAAAGGATATTTACATAAATGATAAACACTTTTTAATAATATTTAGATAATTACTTTGAAAAATAAGAATAAATATCCTTTACTTTTTGATAACTATTATTTTTTTAAAATAAATAATTTACAAAAAAATGAGAATACTAATTAATTTAAAAAACGTTGAAAATTTGGAAATGAAATTTTGTAAATAAAAATTAAGAAAATAGTGAGATAAAGAGATCATGAAGAAATCATTAAAAAACATTTCTTTCAAACCTTTTTTAAAAATTTAATGTTAATAGAAAATGATTAGTGCGGAAAAAGTTAGAAAGAGATTGATTTTAATTTTTTTAAAGAAAGTAAAATTCATTAGTAAATTAACTTAAGAAATCATATAATTATAGATAAGGAAATATACAAAATAATATAAACAATATGGACATGGTGGTGAAAAATTTATGACAAAAAAGATGAGATAAAGTCAGCTCCACTTACAAGAAAACTTTTAGTTGAGTTGTGAACCAAATGAAGGTGAAATAGAAAGTATACATAAAAAACTATAATTAACCAAATTAAAATAAAATATATGTGGTTTTAGAGAGAAATAACACACAATTTTCCCCAATGTAAATTTATTCATAGACAATCTTTATTTCAAAGTGTGATTAGAAAAGAAATCCTTACCTTGGACTTCCGCTTGGCCCGATACACTCAAACTATTTGTATCATAAATATAGGTTTATTATTCATATGTTTAATAAAATTATTAATATTTATTTTATTTAATACCATTATTTATAATTTCTTATTATCCATATATTAATTTTTTATTGATAAAATTAATATTTGGGTGCTAACTGTTTCATTTTTTCATGCATGATTTGATTTATAAATTATAATCCTTGCTCTATGATCATGAGTTCATAACCTCTATAATGTTCATGAATATTTCATATATATTTTTGATATATTTATTGAGTCCAATGGTAATTTCATGGAACTTATGGTGATGGTTTGTATGGAATTATTAAAAAATACCATTTTTAGTGATTATTAAATTAACAAAATAAATGAATTTATTGGTCAATATACTTTAGAATATCACCATTAAAGAACTATGAAATAATATCAAATAAATCATTATTATATAATTTTTTTTAAGTATTTATGTTATCATAGTTATTAACAACGTAAATGGTATATCATCGTTAATGTAGGTGGTAAAACCGACCTAAAAAAGAACACGTTATAACGACTGAATGAGTAAGAACATGTTTTTGTATAGTTATAATATCACTTTTATAGAATATTCATGGTTTTAGAATTTTTTTATTAAATTGATAAATAATATTTAATCTGAGGTGGATTAAAAGGATAAAGAATAACGATTAAGGAGTGGATAATACTTGTAGCAAAGACTTAAAGCTTCTTCTAGAGAGCGTCTTTAAAATGAGGGATTTATAACTCCTTGTGATTAGAGGTCACCAAAAGTGGGATAATATTTTTTGGGATTTAATTTTGGCATGTATTCAATATTAAATATAAGGAAATGTGTGAGTTATGATTAGTAGAGGAGGGTTCCTTTTATAGGTGAATTTGAGCGACATTTTTACAAATAAACATTCCTTAATGAATAAGGAATGTAGTTTCTCATTTCAGGTGTATAAATATTTGAAAAATAATTGAGATAGGAGAATTTGAGGCCTATTATTCCCACATAAAATCATTTAGAGATAATGTTTAATGATATTTTAGGTCTTTTCCCCTTATCTAAACTTATTTACCCCATTTTACCTTTACCGTGGTAACTCAATTTTTATCTCACCAACTTATTTTTATGCCTAAAAATGAAATTTCTATTTTTAAGTAATTTGGAAATAATGATTAAAATTATGAAATATATTCTATTGGATTCAATTTATAAAAATGATAAAAATTAATTATAATATAATAATGAAAAACACATAAAAACATTAAAAAAGGTATTTATAAGCATAAAAATACATTTATTCTTATTATTTACCAAGTGATAATCATTATATGATTGATAATTTGTTATAATATATATATATATATATATATATATTATATAATATATTTTATTTAAATCACTCTTTAATAGATATAAGTTTAATTTATTAACAAAAGGCCCAACATACAGGAAAACAATTCTTTAAAAAATAAGTCTTTTTTAACATTAAATGATTTTAACCGAATACCATTAATTATTTATCTTACGAACATTAAATTTTATCAATTAATTTGTATCATAATTCTTATTTTAACTTTATAAATTCATAAAATCTTTTAAAAATAATAATATAAAATGAATAAAAATACATATTTTTATAATAATGCATTTTATTTAATTATTATGATTTTCTTTCATTCTAAAATTATTTATTAAGTTTGAATTAAATTATTTTCAATTTTTTACCAAAAATTACAAAACATTAATGTGTCTATTTAATACAAGTATATCCAATAACCATATTTTCAACAACCATATATAAATATAATAGTCATATTACATTCCTAAATATAACCTTATATACATTTATAAAATCATTCATCCTATTCATTTACTTAATTCTAAAAATATATATTATATTTATAATTTTTTTTATTATTTACATATTTATAATTGAAGGTATGATCTTCAAATCAAACCTTGAGGATGGGGATTTCTTTTTCGGGTAATTTTTATTTACTTATAGTTTTATTATTTTTGGATATTTCTTATTGATGTTTCATATTAGATTATTATAATGTATTAATGTTTATCTTGCATAATAATATTTTATCTCAATAAAATATATCATGGGTTATTTTAGTTCAATGTTGCATGTGAAAAAATATTTTAAAAATGTTAAAGGAAAAATAATGTGGGATGATACATTCTAGCCCCCTTAAAATAATTTTACCCTAATTTTTTTATTACTTATATGAAATCAAATGAGGGAACTTATACCTCGTTACATCTTTGAGTTACCATGTAGCATCCCCAAACTTATGATTCCTCTATATAACTTTAACCATGTGAGTGGAATTATTTCATATTACTTTATCTCTATGATCAAATATTTCTACCATTTGTTCCCCATAAGAGAGATCATGTTCTAGTGGTATAACCTCCGAGTTTTGTACATGCGAAGGGTCAGGTATTTACTTCCTCAAAAGTGATCCATTGTAAGATCCCATATTTTTGTTAAGGAATTTATTTTTCTTTTTTTTCAGTTTAAGTCCTCTATTTTGGAAGAATAAGTGTTTTACCAAGTCTTTAATAAGTCTTAGGGGTGTTTCAGGGGTTTGTGACATGAAAAAGGGGGGTAATGAGTTTTCTAGGCAAGCCACATGGTTTACACATGGTTAGTCCTAACTGTATCGACTGCCCAGGTAAACCATACCGAAGAATAATTTTTAGACAGTAGCCTCCACACGGTTTGTGCAAAGTTTGGAAAATCATGCAGGTAAACCGTGCAAGGGGCCTATTTTTGGATAGTATCATTCACACTTTTTGCGAACGGTTTGAAAAAATGTGCGGGTAAATCGTGCGGCCCAGAAACATTTAAAAAATTACAAAAATTCCATTAGGGTATTTTTATACCCAACTTGAGATTTCCTCATTTCTTCCACCTTTGGACCCTAGGAACGAACCGAATTCTCCAATAGCTTCCAATGATTGATCTCCATCATCTTATGGACGTTTAGAGCACCGTCAGTTTCAAATTGAATATTTGAGTAAGTCTAAACTCGTCCTTGATTATTTTTATTGATTTGGGTTTGTATCTCTTTCTTATCTCCTTACTAATCTCTCAAACCCTTATTTTTTAGTATACTTTAGGTTGAGGTTTCAAGGGTTGATTGAATCGGGATCTAATGCTTCGGTTGAGGGTGCGTTCGCCAATAGATTCAAGGTAGGTGGTCTGTAAGTTATATCCCTTGGTTTTTGTGTAGATTTTTGCATGTAGGGTTTTTATTCTTTCCTCTTTTTATGAGTTATTAGTGCCTTGACATTATGTGATGTATTGGGTGTCTAAACAACCTAATGAAACCCTCATGATCCTCGTGGGATGCACGGAGGATGATGTGACCTATTTTAGGGCCACCCATGGGGTGCGCCGAACCTCCCGAATGGATAATGGAAACATAGGGTGTGAAATGGATTCATATTGATATAAATCCTTAATGAATGTGTTAATTGGGTTATGTAATATGTTAGAGGGTTGTGGATAGTTGGGTATAATGTGGTTAAAGGATAAGGGAATGTTTGTTTGGAATTTAAATGGGTTAAAAGGTAATAATGTGAATATGATAAGGAATTATGTATACAATTGAATGTGCTTAGTGAGTTAGGAATGAGAAATAGGAAATGAGACTAAAGGGTTAAGTATTATAAATAATTAAAGTGTTAATGGATCGATGCATAATGTTAATTTCTTCTTTTATTGATATTTTTGTGATGTTGTAAATGAAATTGGCTAGGCTTGTTGTGATGTGGTTAATTGTGGTGAATGCTAAATAAGCTTGTGAACATAGATTAGTTGAGTGGGTTATAGACTTGAGGTTCTACGCCCACAGGTAGAGTTGGACCAAGGATCTAGCTCCACTGTTAAATGCACGGACTAGGGAAGGGGAAAGAGTTCTATTCCCATAACTGTTGCATTCCACCCAGACTGAGGCTTTGAGGTGAGGATTATGAGATTTTTATAATGTGATGCCTAGTGAGATAGGGCTTAATTTTATTCCCATATTATTTATAACATTGAATATTCCTAATCCATTAAACAAGTGAAAAAGGGTGGATTAAACCATGAAATGTCTAAGTAGTGATCCTAGATTAAATGGTAGTATAAATTAAATGAGCATAGTCTAAAATGACCAATTGAACTGTTTACCTTTATTTTACCATTGTTATCATTTTCATAAACTATATACTTTTTTTAGATATTCTATAGATGCCATTGGTGTTGGACTTCTAGGTTATACTCACACCTTGCTCGGGCCGCCATTGGGTACCCGAGCAGATTTCATGCTCAAGGTCAGGACAAGGGCAAGGGCCCTATGCTAGAGAGTTGATTTGGACATAGGACATGTATGGTTGAGGTTCCAAACTTAGAGTCCAGACCATTTTTGGTGATTCTACTATTTTATTCCTTTTGGAGTTTTTGTTCACATGGAACTATAGCATGGCATGACATATTTACTGTTGCATATGGTTATACCCAGTTTTGGGAATTGTTTGTTTATGCATGTTATTGACTGTTGTCTATTGTTTCTGTTATTTAAATTATATTATACTATGGATTACTCTAGTAATGAGGGTATATTCTCCCCACATGACCTATTATAACCTCACTGTTATTTGGAAACCTCTGGCATATGGGGAGGCGTGATTTAGGTCATGTAGAAACCTGGCTCGGGCACCAGAATAGTGGCTCCCATATCAGGGACTTTACAAAGTGGTATCAGAGGTAGGTTCTTTTCTATTTATTACTCTTTGGGGATGGTAGACAAGTGGTTAGGAAAGTGTCAAGCCTTTATAATGAGCTCATTCTTAGGAGTAACTATCTCATGTATGGGGGGAAACCGAAGTCACCATGGGAGGGGATTCTTGTTCTTGTTGTGTGTTGTTATATTTGATGATATTTCACCATTGGGTGATGCACTTGTTGTGTGATTTGAAGGTTTTTTGATATTTCTCTCATGGACAGAAATGTATGAGGTTTTGCATTCATGCATAATTCTAGGAACCAATGTAGGAAAGTGACATGAGTCATGATAGGAACACAAACGAGATGGGTGTGTGAGATATAAAGGTTAGAATGCATATGTTTTCTTAAAAGTAATGAAATTGTGCCAAATGGGATGGTGTGAATGGGTAAAAAAGGAAATTCAAAAGGCTAAGTATTAATTATAAAATGATGCTTAAAAAAGAATAAAAAGTGGATTAACATGTGGTAATAGTAAATTGGAATAGGGAAAATGTTTTGAATTGGGTAAAATATAAGTCTTGTGACCATGTGAATTAGATATTGTGTTAGCCATGGACTTTGGAGAGATATCCAAGGGTAGTGATCCGGTTGAGATTGGGATCATTTTGATAGTGTATGTGAATTGGTTGGGTTAGGGGGAGTGATGATCCTACCTATATCATTTAACTTTTTGTAAGAGTGTTATGGTTGCGTGCTAAAGCTTATGTTTGGAATTGTAGAGAAATCCCACCTTGAAGACGTGTGCCGATTGGGCGACATGGGGACATTTCTAAGAATTCTCCTCCTGTAGTAGAGTAGGATAACGTAGTGATCCAGAAAAATAGGGATGGGAAATTCCTTGAGAACTTCACTCATTTTATAAAGATTATGGAACGAGACCCAAGGCGGGTTCCACCATGTATGTTTGAGATAACCAGAGAGTTTCAGATATAACACCCTCCAACCTTTACTGGAGAGGGTGATCCAGAAGAAACATAGTTCTGGATAGATTCCATCCAAACCATTCTTGATCATCTAGAGAATCCTCTTGAGAAACAAGTCAAGTTACTACCCTATATGATGAGAGGTCAAGAAAAGCGTTGGTGGGACATCTTGGTTCAGACAGAGCAGGATGCGAGATTTATGTGGAAGGATTTTTAGGAGAAGTTTCTTGAGAAATTCTACCCAAAAACCTTGAGGTAGGAGAAAGATGCAGATTATAGGAGTTTGACTTAGGGGAAAATGTCGATAATGGACTATGATAGTTGTTTCAATGATTTGAGATGCTTAGTTTCAACGTTGACAGGAGACGAGGCAGCCATAAAAAACGCTTCTAGGATAGGCTGAGACACAAGATCAGGTCTCAGGTGAATATCTTTCATTTGAAAAGGTTTTCTGAAGTGGTGGCTCAAGCCCTTATCTTAGAGGGTAACCTGAAGGGAGCTTCAAGTAGTGAACTTATGGTTCCATCTAGGCAAGAAATTGGTGTGGCTTCTAATAGTAGGAAGTGCCGTTTTGGAACTTTTCAGCAAGGTGGAAGTGCACAGAGCAGTCAGAAGATGGGGTTAACTTCTCAGGGTGGCGACCAGGTTTTCTGTTATTAGTGTGGAAGGCCGGGTCACATGCTTGATCAGTGTCCCCACCCACTGGTCGAGTGTCGACCGTGCAACAAGTTAGTCCACGTTCATAGGTTCTATAAGAACTCACAACAGACAGGGAATGATAGAGGTCATAGGCAGATGCCAAGTGTAGGCAAGGGGTTGGTTACTCTATATCATGTAGGCAGTTGGAGCACAACGGGTCGTAATGGTAAGGGCGGTGGACATGGAACTCTTGGCCGAGATCATCCTTACAAATAGATCAGTGCAGTGTAGGGTACTCAAGATGGATCCCAGGGTAAAGGGGCAAGTCATATCCATGCAGTTCAGGCTACACCTAAAGGTGGTGAGGCATGACCATCTACTGTTCAAGGTACAATTCTTGTAGTTTCCATGATTTCTAGTTCTTTATTTGATACAGATGCTATGAATTTATTTATTTATTATTAGTTTTTAGTTGTTTTGGGATTAACCTTGGAGACTTCATGTGGGGTAATGTCGCTTGATACTTTTCTAGGGGCATGAGTTGAGGACATCAGGCAGTGTAAGGGTTGTGCTATAGAGGTCGGTGGGCATCATTTTTTGTGGGATCTGTTTTTCCTAGAGATGTCAGGTTTTGACCTGATATTGGGAATGATCTAGTTGGGGTTATATCAAGCTCATATCTACTATTACCGATGTTGGGTAAAGGTCACATCTCTTGACGGTAGAACTTATTTCCTTCATGGTGAGTGGGATAATCGAGCGGGCCGTGTAGGGCCACTATAGAAAACGTTGGGAGAACTCAAATACCAAGTGGCATGCCTTATATTAGATGATGGGGAGAAAGGACATTCAGTCCTCACTTTTGTTGTGGACCAGTTTCAGGATGTGTTTTCTGAGGAATTCATAGGGTTACCACCCGAGAGAGATGCTGAGTTTACGATAAATTTTTTTCCAGGAGTGGAGCCAGTTCCCATTCCACCCTATTGAATGGTGCCAACAGGGATCCAAGAACTGAAGGTTTTTTAGAGGAATTGGTTTTAGGGGTTTATATTTCATAGTACATCACCTTGTGGATCTCTGGTGTTGTTTTCTAAGAAGGATGATAGATCACTGAGGCTATGTGTCGATTATAGGAAGCTGAACCAGATGATAGTTAAGAACTGATACCCTCTTCCTAGAATCGATGACCTGTTTGGCCAGGTCATAGGTGACTCAGTGTTATCCAATATTGATTTGATATTAGGGTACCATTAGTTGAGGGTGGGACCTTCTAACATACCCCATATAGCTTTCCAAAGCAGGTACGAGTTGTACGAATTTATAGTGATTTCATTTGGTTTGACCAACACACCAACAATGTTCATGGCCTTGATGAACTAGATATTCTACCCATATCTAGATCAATTTGTAGTTGTCTTCATTGATAACATCTTGGTGTACTCCAGAACTCATGACGATCAATCCAGACATCTTGACATTGTCTTGAGTACACTAAGAGAGCATATGCTTTACGACAAGCTATTAAAATATATGTTTTGGATTAACGAGGTTCACATTATGGGACACATAATTTTGGATTCAAGTGTTATGGTGGATCCTGAAAAGGTACAGACTATGGTGTCTTTGGAGCATCCCATGAACTTCACTGATATTCAGAATTTTCTAGGTTTGTCTGGTTATTACCAAAGTTTTATTAGAGATTTATCTCGTTTGGAAGAACCTATCACATTCCTAACCAAAAAGGGTGTTAAGTTTGATTGGTTAGAGGCTTGTGAGAATGCTTTTCAAGAGTTGAAGAAGTGGTTGACTATCCCACCGATTTTGATCTTACCCGAACCAAGTAAGAGGTATACCTTGTTATGTGATTCGTTCAGTGTTGGACTTGGTGAAGTGTTGATGGAGGATGATTGGGTTGTAGCTTATGGGTAGAGATAGTTGTGGCCACATGAAAGTAATTATCCTACTCATGAAATTGATCTATCTACTATGGTTCATGCCTTAAAGTGTTGGAGTCATTAATTATTGGGAGAACCTTTCATGGTGTTCACCAACCATAAAACTCTCAAATAAATCAACTCTTAGCGATATGTGAATCTTAAATAGTGACGGTGGGTCGAGTACCTATAGTATTTTTATTTTAAGTTTGTGTACACACCAGGGAAATTGATTAGTGTTACCGATGCTCTAAGTTGGAAGACTCAGAATCAGGTAGTTCAAGAATCTAATTCAGAGTGGTTGATGATGGACTTATTTGTAGATACGCATTTAGAGGTATAGGATGAGAATGGGTAGATGACCCTTGAATCTATAGAAATTGAATATTCACTTATGGGCTGAGTTAAAGAGAGTCAGTTGGTGGATTTGGAGTGTTTGTATATGAATGAAATCCTTAAAGGTGGGGAGTCACCATATGGTTGGACATTTAGTGTTGATGGAGTTTCTTATGTTCATGGTCGTGTTGTGGTGCCAATAGATAAACACGAGGAGTTGATGTGTGAGTTCCATGCTTCAAAGTGGGAAGTGCATCTGGTCTTGAATAAGATTTACCATGATCTTTGTTGGAAGTTTTGGTGGTTGGAAATGAAGAAAGAAGTTGCAAGTTTTATGGCATGATGCCTTACATGTCAGTAGGTGAAGGCTAGACATCAACGTCCAGGTGGGTTGTTACAATCATTTCCTATTCCAAAGTGGGAGTGGAATGATGTCACAATTTAATTCATAGTGGGTCTTTTGAGGACACCTTGGAAGAATGATGCAATTTCGGTGGAGGTAGATCAGATAACCAAAGTGACCCATTTCTTTCTAATTTATGGGACCTATACAGTCGACTATTTGGGGTAATTGTATATTTGAGAAATAGTATGGTTTCATGGTGTGATGAGAACCAAATTTTTAGATCGTGAACCACATTTCACCTTGCACTTTAGTAAGGGACTATATAAGGCAATTGGTACCCAGGTGTTTCTGAGTACAGATTACCACCCACAGATTGACAGGTAGTTAGAGAATATAATTTAGGTATTAGAAGATATGTTGAGAGCATGAGTTTTTGATTTTAGTGGTTTGTGGGAAAATCACTTGTTTCTTGTTGAGTTTTCTTAAAAAAACATATTTCAGGATACAGTTCAGATGGCACCTTTTGAGGCACTTTAAAGGATTCCATGTAGATCTCTGTTGTGTTGGTTAGAGGCTGGAGAGTCTGAGAATTTAAGACTGAGTTTTGTGTAGGAGATGTCAAAGAAGGTTTGTTTGATTCAAAAGAATATGGAAATAGATCAGAGTTGGTAGAAGTCATATAAAGATCATCATTTTAGACCTCTTTAGTTAGTGGTGGGTGATAGTGTGTTTCTTCAGGTGTCGTCAAGTTTGGGTCATCACCGAATCTGGAAGCAGGGAAAGTTGGAACCTAAATATGTGGGGCCATTTGAGATTGTAGAGAGGGTCAGAACCATGGCATACTGATTGGATATTCCACAATGGTAAAGTGGGATGCATTATGTTTTTCATGTTACATGACTCCGATAGTATCACCCTGATCCGTCTCTTGTGATAAATGATGAGGATGTCGAGCTTGAGGATGATGCATGATTTTAGGAGAATCTAGTTCGTATTATAGATCATAGTGAAAAGATTTTTGGGGGAAGGTTGTACCCTTGATTAATATTCTATGGAAACATGGAAATGTTTAGGAAGAAACTTGGGAGATAGAATCAGATATGAGGGCCTAGTGGACCAATCTATTTTCTTTGGTAACTCAATGATGCTTAGGAAGAGCGGGTCGGGGATGAGCCATTATAACATGGGGAGGTTGTAAGATCTCAGATTTCCGTTAAGGTATGTTTTTTCTAACTTTTTAGTTTAAGTCCTCTATTTTTGATGAATAAGTGTTTTCCCAAGTCCTTGGAAGGTTCAGGGGTGTTCTGGGGGTTCAGAACATGAAAAGGGGGAAAAAGAGTTTTTTGGGAAAGTCGCACGGTCTGCACATGGTTAGCCCTAACTATGCACACTACCTAGGTAAATTGTAGAGATGAATAATTTTTTAATAGTAGCCTCCACATGGTTTGTACATAGTTTGGAAAACCGTGAAGGTAAACCATATGAGGGGGATATTTTTGGATAGTAGCATCTGCGCAGTTTGTGCACGGTTTGGAAAACCGTGCTAGTAAACCGTGCAGCCCGAAAACCTTTAAAAATTTACAAAAATTCTATTACGGTATTTTTATACCCGATTCAAGATTTCAACGTTTGTTCTTCCTTTGGACCCTAATAACGAACCAAAGTCACCAAGATCTTCCAAGGATCAATATCACTCATCTTAGGTCCATTTTTAGCACTGTCAGTTGCATATTGAAGATCCGGGTAAGGCTAAACCCCTCCATGCTTGTTTTTCTTGATTTGGGTTGGTATCTCTCTCTTATCTCATTCCAAATATCTCAAAAACTTATTTTTCAGCGAGGTTTAGGTTAAGGATTTAAGGGTTGATTGAATTGATATCTAAGGAATTTGTTGATAGTGAATTTGCCAATGTATTCAAGGTAGGTGGTCTACAATTTGTATCCCTTGGTTTTTGTGTAGATTTGTGATTTGTGTACATAGGGTTTTTATTCATTCTCTCTTTTGATAAGTTCTTGGTGACTTGACATGATGTGATGTATTGGGTGTCTAAACAACCTAATGAAACCCTCATTATCCCTATGGTATGCATGGAGTATTATGTGACCTATTTTAGGGCCACCCATGGGGTGTGCCGAACCTCTCTAATGGCTAAAGGAAACATAGGGTGTGAAATGGATTCATGTTGATATAGAACCTTAATGAATGTGTTAATTGGTTTATGTAATAGTTTAGAGGGGTTATGGATAGTTGGGTCTAATGTGGTTTAAATGATAAGAGATTGTATGGTTTGAATTTAAATGGGATAAAAGGGAATAATGGGAATATGATAAGGAATTATGTTTACACTTGAATATTCTTAGTGAGTTAGGAATGGGAAATGGGAAATGAGACTAAAGGGTTAAGTATTATAAATGATGATAGTGTTAATGGATTGAGTCATAATGTTAATTTCACCTTTTATTGATATTGTTGTGATGTTGTAAATTATATTCACTAGGCTTGTTGTGATGTGGTTAATTATGGTGAATGATAAATAAGCATGTGAACATGTCTTGGTAGAGTGGGGTATAGACTTTAGGTTCTATGACCATGGGATGAGTTGAACCGAGTATCTAGATTCACCCCTAAATGCATAGGTCAGGGAAGGGGACATAGTTCTATTCCCCTAATAGTTGCATTCCACCTGGACTAAGGCTTAGAGGTGAGGATTATGAGATTGTTTTAATGTGATTCCTAGTGAGATAAGGCTTGATTTTATTACCAAATTCTTGAGAACATTGAATATTAATAATCTATTTAACACCTGAAAAAGGGTGCATTAAACCATGAAATTTCTACGTAGGTAACCTGGATTCAATGGTAGTATAAATTAAATGAGCATAGAATAGAATGAACAATTGAACTGTTTATCTTTATTTTTCCATTTTTATCATTTACATGAACTATCTATATTTTTTGGATATTTTTTAGACACTGTTGGTGGTAGACTACTGAGTTATACTCACACCCTGATCGGGCCGCCATTGGGTACCCAAGAAGATTTCATGCTTATAGGTCATGACAAGGGAAAAGGCCCTATGCTAGGGAGTTGATTTGGAAATGGGACATGTATAGATGAGGTTCTATGGACGTGGTTCTTGACTTGGAGTCTGGACCATTTTGGGGATTCTACTGTTTTCTTCCTTTTGTTTTTTTTCACTTGGCACTGTAGCATGGAATGGCATATTTACTATTTCATATAGTTGTACCCAGTTTTGGGAATTGGTTGTTTATGCATGTTATTGATTGTTACATATATATTTTTTATTTAAATTATATTTTGTTGGGGCTTACTCTAGTAAAGAGGGTATAGTCCCCCCACATGACCTATTAGACCCTCGCTGCTAGTTAGCAACCTCTAGCATCCGAGCATGCACACTTGAGGTCATATGGAGACCCATCTCAGGCACTGGTATAGTGGCTCCCAGGTTAGGGACGTTACATAAATGGAACATATCATGCACTTGGGAGAGGTTTGGAGGGAGCACAAGATGATGAGATACCATCACTACATGATCAAGGATTTTGAAGTGGAAGATGTATGTAAGGATCAACTTTCATTTTTTCCCAAATCTCATAACCCTATTCCATGATGAAATTTGAAGGAATACTTTATCTCTAAATTTAGAATCCAAATCTCATCAGTGATTATTGACATAGATCTTCTATCTACTTTGTATAGTTTTAATGTTTCATTGAATGGATTGAATATTCTATAACATTTCTTGAGAAATATCAGTTTCTAGTATCTTATACTCTCTAACTTTATCCCTACATGTTGGAGTTATGAGCCTCTTCCTATATATAGTCTCATATGGTGCCATTTTAATACTAGAGTAGAAACTGCTATTATATGATATCTACCAGGGTAATGTGTTGATTAAAACCTATTTTGAAATACATTTAATAGTATTTAAATATATCCTCTAGATTTGTAATGGTTTCTTCAGATTTACCATCAGTTTAAGTATGATAATCATCACTAAATCTCAACCCCATATCCAATAATTACTGAAGAATACTATATAATATTTAGGTAAAGTTAAAATCTCAATAAAATACAATTTAAAGTGGCATGAAATATAACTTTTCTACTTCATTTATGTATATCATATTAAGTTAACTGAGTAATAAATCTTCTCAAATAGAAATGAAATGTTCCAAATTCATACGGTGATAAATTACAACCTAAATGGAATTATAGACTTTATAAGCCTTAAGAAATCCTTTGATAAAATCCATTGTGATGTTCTCCTATTTCCATATAGGTATGGGTATCAGCTACATAACCCCCTTAGTATTCTATCATTCTTCCTTAACTTTATAGTACACTAAGCATCAAGATATATAATCTGAAATCTCCCTCTTCATGTGGTTCCACTATAAATTCTCCTTGATATCTCTATAAATATTTGTACTTCTATGATGTATAATGAGTGGTTATATTTGTGAATCATATAATAACTATATAAATTTGGGTATTAATGAGATACATTTTATTTTACCATATCTTATAATTCCATAATTTTCAAGGATAAACTATTTATATTATTACCATCTTCTATGGCTCCATATTTTCCTTATATGCCTACTTTCTGTTTAAATTCATAGATGATTGAGTATTCATTTGGGAAAGATATATTTTACCATTTTCATATGATTCCTAGGTTTATCCTTTGAAAATATATAAGCATTAGGCATCTTTAAATCCTTATCATGGATAAGGTAGCATGATCCTTCCTACTTAGATCATCATACACCTTGTTTTTATTCCTAGGGTGGTAATGTATTTAGTATTAATAGTCATTAATCAACTTCAACCCTATCATATGGTGCATGTTCAAATACTTTTGTGTGAATATATAATTTAATATCTTGTGATCATTATATATTTCACACTTTTAACCATAGAGATAATGCCTCTATATAACTAATTAAAAAAATATTATTTCTATATCCAAATTATAAATTAGGTAATTTTGTTCATGAACCTTTAATTGACACGAGGAATAAGATACCTCCGTGTAATTATGCATGCGTACACTTCCTAATCTCTTATTTGATGCATCATTATATATAACACAAAACCTTCTACACTATAAGGTAGTGTGAGTATAGGTGCAGTAACCGAACTTCTCTTAAGATATTTGAAATTTTATTCACATTCATCCATATAGAGGGTCCTAAATCTATTTTGAGTTAACTTGGTTCATGGATCTGATAGTTATGATAAATTTCTCAAAAAACATTGATAATATCTTTCCAATCCAAGAAAACTATGGATATATATTATAATGGTTCTCCTAGTCCATTATTTTACTACATATATCTTTAAAGTATCCACATATATACATTTTATTGTGATTAAATGATAGAATAATGACACTTTATGTAGCTATAACTCACTCTTGTTAAATTTGGAATACAATTTATCCTTTCTCAAGATCTTTAGCACAATCCTAAAATGATATTCATCCTTTTCATTTCTACTGAAATATATGAGAATATCGTCTATAAATACTAATAAAAACTGAATAATGTAATATCTAAAAAAACTATTCATTATATCTATTAATATTATCGGGTAATTTATAAGTCCAAATGGTGTCACTATTAATTCATAGTTACCATATATTTTGTAAAATGGTAACTTGTGTATATCCTCTCTTTTCACCCTTAATTGATGATATCTAGATCAAAGGTCAATATTTTAGAATTATTGACCCTATAAAAGTTTATCAAACAAGTCCTAAATATGGGGCAAATGATACTTGTTCTTGATCATGATTTTTTAAGTTCATGATAATCAATTTAGAGATGTATTGATCCATATTTATTCTTACCAAATAGGACTGGTTCACCATATAGTGAATCACTTGGGAATATAAAAACCATATATAGGTTTTGTTGGATTTTCTTCTTTAATTCATATAATTCAATCTGGGCCATTATATAAGTAATATTTGATATATCCATAACACCATGTATGAGTTCTATGGAAAACTCAACCTAATGATTTGGGGAAAACTGAGAAACACTTTAGGGAAAACATTAATGTATTCATTCACAATCATAATATCCTCAATATTGAGTTTCTCCTAAACCAATTTATCAAAATACCCCTCATTATTGGTGTAACACCCCAATATTTTATGGAATGTCTCTTTTTAAAGTTAATCTCTTCGATAACATACATTTCTTGCAACACCCAGCTTAAACAAACAATGAATTATTATTATAATCTAGACATTAAGTTAGAGGGATTGAATAATATTAACAAAATTATTAAATTTATATATTATATATTCAATATAATTTGTAACATTCATCTTATGTGTTTTATAGACATGATATAAAAATAAATCCACCTTTACACATAAAAAGATTTATTTTTCTAAAGGCAGTTTTGCCACCTTTTGATGATGGACTTCTTCTAAAACTAAATTCTAATAATTTTATAAATTATATTTGAAAAATAAACTTGTTTTAAATAATAATTTAAAAAGTTACTTTTCTTTATTTTTTTGGTATTTTTCTTATATGTTTAGTTTTTTTATGAATAATGAAAAATATTTAATTTTAATTGAAAATATCTTTTTATTATAAATAATTTATAGTGGTAAATTATATTTTTGATTAAATTTAAAGTATAATTTGATAAAGTTTATATCATTTAATCTAATTTATTTAATTAGAATCAATTTCACATTGAATTTGGATATAAAAAAATTTCAATCTTTTCAATATTTTTAATTTAAAAACTAATTTTCTCTTTCCATAAAAGAGATTAATTTTAAATTAAATTTTGCTAATTATGTGTTTTGAATTCTGAAATGTGGATTATATATTTGTAATCATAAAGTCTAAATTTATTAAATAATTCCATTTCATTTTTTCACAAAAATAATAGTAAATTTAGTAATTTTTTAATTACTATAGTTTAGGGTAAATTGGGTAATTAAGGGTAAAAATAATATTATAAATATTATAAAATTACCCAACACTAGTCCTAATTTTATTTAATGAGTTATTTTTGACCAAAATCATAATTGTTCAGATTTTATGGCCACTTTAAGCCACTTGGATGACTTTAAGTGTTTTATAGTATTTTATTTTAAGGAAAGTCAAATATGTCATACTCATATTTTTAATAAGTATTACATTTTTAATATGTGGTTATTTATAATATATATTAGAATTTAAATATTAATTTTAAATTTAAAATGTTTATATTAACCATGATAGTTTATTTTTAAATTTTATGGAATAAATAATTAAATTAGATGCTTTCACAATGATGATGTAACAATTTTTTAATTAATGGGAATATCAAATAAATGTTATTGAAAATAATAAAATAAATATAATTTGATATAATTAATGGCATAATTTTTTTATAGATTTATTTTACATATTATTGATGATTTAAAATATTTGGTTTGAATATATCAATGTTTTATGATATTTTTAAAAAGTCAAGTAATTAATAGTGTCAAAATAGACATTAATGATATTTTAGTATAAATAATAATTTATTAAATGGTAAAAAATCATTAAAATATAAAATTAATCCAAATTATTGGGATAAAGTTTAAAATATCATCCCTAACTCATTTATGGATCTTTTTTCATTTTATAGTAACTATATTAACCTTCTGAGATTAAAAACACATGCTATCACTTTAAATAAGGGTTAAAACGAAAAGATAAGGGTAATAATGTGACCTAAAATTTTATAAAAATTATTTAATCAATATTATTATACCATTATTACCTTAATATATAATAGGAGTTGTTTAAAGGACACTTTCCTTTGAAAATAACTTATATATTATTTAAATCAAATATAATTGAAAAATATCACTCTCTTTGTATTTAATATCTTTTATGCATCCACATTTGAAAAAAATAAAGATACGAATAGACCTAAATTTATATTTTAATCATATTAAAATTAGTTTCATTATATAGATATTTTTTAATTTTTAGAAATTATATATTACCTTAAATGCTTCGTCAATTCTAATATGACATTTATTTAATTAAAAGAAAAATAAAATAATTGAATTTAAAAATATTAATTTTGATATATTTTAGATGAGTTAATGTGTATAATGAATTTTATAGATATTTAAGATATATTAGATATGTATTAAAGAATTATATTCTAATTAAAACTTTTTTCTGATGTATTTGAAGTCAAACTAAATGAATATTATCAAATTTGACAATAATGATATTTTATTGAATTAATATATTATTAAATTATTTTAAAATCACAAATATTTTAAATAATAGAAAAGGGGATAATATATGGTCTATAATTTCTTACTATATTCATTTATATTCCATTTATAAGTCTTTATCTAGAGGAATAACCTTAATATATTTTACTATTTTAAGGATTTCTAAAGGTACCCCTCACCTCAATTATAAAATGGAACCTCCTCTCTCACTTCCTCATTCCAATTTGATTCATATATATCAACCAAAACCAGAAAATTTATCTTCCAAAAATATTTACCCAAGTTTTTAGGTCCTTTTTTTCTTAAGAGACCAACCCTTGGTCCCTTAATAAGATATCTAAAGGAAGCTCGCTGAAGAAGAGGTAATCGTTTTTACTAACTCATTCAAGTTCATTTCTTCTTCTACTTATTATTCACAAATTATTTCCAATATAAAGTAATAAATCCAGTATAATATATATTCCAATATGTTATTATGATTTTTGGATAACCATATTACACTTTTTTCATATTATAAAAAACAAAAACACCGCGCGTGTGTACGTACGACTTACCGTCTCCAGACCATAGTGTAATCTGTTTTTCATAACCACTTTAATTGGATGGGTATAATGATGGAAGTAATGGATATATATGATAATTATGACATGATAATTATTCCAGAAAAATTAATATACCATCCACTTACTTACCCTTTCACCATTAAAGGAATGATACCATCACTCATGCATACGTACAACCTACCATCTCCACAACGCGATGTGATTCATTTTCCATGTTAACCATTCAAGAATTATCATAAAAATGTATTTAATGAATAAATACGATACATATAAACTTAATAGCATTATTTAAATGAAATAAATATATCATATGGAAAAGAAACATGACTTACACGATAAAATATGCATAGGAAAGTGAAGTAGTTTACACCCGAAACATGGATAATAATGAAATATTATTAACAAACATGTAATAAAATGATATGAAAGGGTCATATATGATATCATAAATATTAATATGACTCTGTTATAAATTAATTATATTCTTTAAACCATTATATATGATGTTAAAGTATATTCAACTATAAGAAAGTGCTAGGTAAGAGACTTTGTCTCAATATCCTTTCATTGAGGCATGATTTAATGTTATAAACCCACCTTATTTTATGAGGTGTATATACAGACCCTTTGACTTATCATTTAATTAATTAATTTATTATCATATTATTTGATTATTTTTTAAATGACATTTTTTCATGGGTCTTATGATTTAAATGTTCAAAGAGGTATAAGACACCATGAATGTTTAAATATTTAATTATAAAATATTTGTCTCTATGTAAATATTCCTGATATTATTTTACATATTTATTTATATTAATATAAAAGTATTATAAAGGAAATTTTATTAATATTTTTAATTTAATTATTTTTTTTCAAAAGGAATATTTTTACATGTTTTATATGGGATTTTTTGACAAATAACAAAAGGAATGTTCTATTCTTAACATACATGGTGACAATGACTTTTCCACCATTGTAACCATTAATTAATTTCTATATTCCATTGAAATATTACATATTTTATGAAATGAAAAACACTATTATTTTATTTTTGGGATATTTGGTATTTAAAATTGTTATTTTTAAAAGAAAATGTTATTTTTATACAAAAGTGTTTTTCATATGGGTTTAATAAGTGTTTTCCTCAATAAATTTTCAATGATTTTATTTTAGTATTTTCATCTATGTAAATTAAATTTTTTAATATTATGTTTAATTAAGGTTGATATCTTATGATATCATCTACCATATTTTATTTAATGGTTTATGATTATTTTTACTATGGATGTGCTATTTTGATACCATTTATGGTTTATAGTTATATTATTCTCATTTCATATACTAGTTTTTCAATATGAATATTTATGTTGTTTGTGTTTCACCCATTTCATATGAGGAATGAATTAGACTTATTAAGTGATGGTAGATTCATTCTCTATCCCCTCGATGCATCAGTGGGTCTCATGAGACAAACTAGTCTGGGTATTGGCTGAGGCCTTACCTGTTTATGTATGGTGTCTTGGCCAAAGCATTGATGGTATGTTTATGATGTATAATATTATTAATTCTATAATTATGATATTAGTTATTGATATTCCATGTTATTATTCTATTAGTAGAATAACTATGGTTAATTTTCAATCTCATGTGATTATTCATATGGAATTATTTGTTTTTTATTTATTCTTCTATATTATGTTCAAGATTATGTTTAAATGGAATGTGTTTTAGTTATTTACCTTTCCATAATCATTTATTCTTATTTATGATAGATTTCAATATATTTATAACCTTACTGATCATCTTAGATCACCCATTTCTTATGTTTTAGTTTTCCCCGGGATGCTAAGAAGTTTATTATGACTAATATGAAAGGTTAAGCTAAGAGAAAAATGGTGTTATCAAAGGATTATCTATGTTGAATTTTATATTTTAAATTGTAATGTAATATTAATGTATATAATTTGGTTTCCAAAACTAATAAAATAATTGGCCCTTTGGGATTATATTCTTGTATCTATTCCAATTTAATAAAGTTATGCACCAGCTCCGGGATACTAGGGTTAGGGTCTTTACAATTGGGTATTAATATCTATATAAGGGAAGTAATTACCATAGGGAGCTCATAGTAGATAGATGAACATATATTGATTTATGATATGAAATTTGATTTCCCTATCCAAAAATTAATATGGTATCTATGTATAGAGATCCAATACATGCCAAAAATCACACCAAATTTTAATAAAGATAGAATAAAAAGATTTACTAGAAGAATATTACTATAAACTTCTATCACAGAGGAGTTAAAGACTTGGGATAAAATCATCATACCCATAGGATTTTTACTAATAATTGAATATCTATCCATTGAGGCGATGATATGATTTTCTTAAAAAATATTCCAGATATATAAGAGTTGGTAGAACTAAAATAAAATAAGAAAATTTCATTTTTTGAGTATTATGTAGTTGTGATTTTATATGATTTAACTTCATTCCTTAGATCAAGTGGTTACTATCATCAATTTTCATCATTAATAATTGGATTGGTGCACTAGTTAGCATAATGTTTATACACCTTATAATTAAATAGTTTGAGTTTGGGTGGTGCATTGAGTTTTTATTCTTTATATCCCTTTCATTAGTTGGCCTCTACTTATCTCTTTAACATTCACTTACTTTATGATATTCTCTTCAAAAATTAAACCATTTAATTGTTACTTCTAAGTAATTACCCCATGATTATTCCCATATTTTTAGCATGTAAGAAGATATATATTCTTCCCTCAATGGATTTTATCATTTGAGTTTAAAAAACACTATTTTCCTATTCTTGTCCCCAAAACCATGAGAATAATGGGAGTCTCCTATTTCATTTTCCACCGTGAGATAACATTGAAAAATTTATTTGTAACTACCAAAGTACCTTATAGGAAACACCTTTTGAAGACCATTTTATATGTCACCAAAGAAATTATCAATTTTTCTTTTAGGTCCAATGATAAAACCAGAAGCGTACCTTGAAAGTCTTGTGAAGTTTTCTTTATATGTAATAATGGATTTATCCTCATTTTGCTTCAAATCAAGGAATTATCTATCTATTTTAGTGTGAAGAGTTTTAAAGCAATATTTATTGAAAAATACATTCTTAAACTCTTCCCATTCCATGGATTAAATTTATTCCTCTTACCTCATGTTCTTAATTAGGGTCCACCATTGATTTTCATCACCTTAAAAAAAATGTATAAAACAAAATTTTTCTTGTCCCAGCACTGGATAATGAAAACAATATATTTTTTATGTTGAACCACAACTTGACAATTAGTAAATCAGAAGACCCATTAAAGGAGGGTGGTCATTTCCACATGAAGGACTTAATGGATAGTTGTTCCTTTTTTTAGAAAATTTGGGAGTTTAATATTGATTATGTTATTTTTCATAACTTAATGGAGTTGAGTTAGAATAAACATGATATTTTTCACCGCAAATCCCATCTTGTTTGGTTTATCATTTTGAAATAGTTTCATGATCTATTATACTCATTTTTACTTGGTTCCTTATAGTTTCATCCATTGACTAAAACTAAAAATATAAGAGTGAGTATCAAGAAATAATAATCAGGATAAGTAATCATATGATAAGGGAACCCAATCCTAAATTTTTGACACCTTCATTTCAAACTGTGAAATTAATGGTTTCTCCTACATCACTATTGGTTCAACATTGATTGTTTTAAGTTATATCCTCATATTCTTCATAACTTAATCCCCAAAAAATAAATAAACCCCACCCTGATACCAACTATGATGATCCAAACTTAATATATATACATATTATATAATTTTACATGAATATACATTAAATATCATAATAAATCACACCCTAAAATTTATAGGTTTATTTTATTTATAGATTAATTACATAATCTTATTATTTTAAAATAATTCTACAAAATTTCCCACATAAATTCTCTACACATGATATCCTTTGTGAAATATCATTCATAATAATCTTCTTTATAACTTGGGGAATGTAAACATTTTTAAAGCGATAAGCTCAGATGCTCAGTAAGGAGTGAACATAAGATATATCAATCGAAGGTCATAAATGAGAATAAGTTGTACATGTGGGAATGGGAACATAAAAAAATTTTATGAATGAAATTTAAGAAAATCATACCAAATAAAACACAAATCATAAAACATGATTCCTGACATAAGGATTTTGTAATAATAAAATAAATAATTTATAGGGGTGTAGAAACATGATTAAATAATCCTAATCCATTAAAACATAACTAAGAAATATTTTAAAACATAAAAATATGAAATAAAATAAGTATAGAAAACCATTTCTTATGTCAAGTATTACTTCCAAGACTAACATCACATAGTGGATAGAGTCTCATAGTGGATTAGGTTTACTCCCCAATCCTTGAAAATTCATCTTATGAGGTATAATGATTTCCCAATGCATTATAGGGATATATAATTATGGGCCTACTTTTCACATAAAAACAATGAATTTGGTTCATTTCCTAGTCTCTTACATATCATTTCATGAGATATAATGATTTACCCAAGTCATTATAGTGTTATATAATTCTTGGAACACCGATCACATAATGAAAAACCATACATATGTGTGCCATATGAATATAAAAACATTCACAATTCCATCATAGCTTAATTAACCTATGGTAAACAAAGAGTTTTCATGAAAAATTCTATAATATATGATCGTTAACCATCCAAAGAAATAAGTTGGATGTTATTATTAGAGTATAAACCTAGTGAATCATAATAAAAATTAAAGGATGTTAACATATATTAAAAACAATTTTTAAGAGAATTAAAATTTTTCTTTGAAAAATAAGAAGAAATATCTTCTAATTTTTGATAATTTTTTTTTAAATGGAAATTATAGAATCACTTCAGGATCATAGAGGGAACACCGATTGGGGGGGTGAATCAGTTATCAATAATTTTTTATATTTCATTTAAACTAATATTTTCCACAGGTTAGGATGTATTGACGATTTCCACAACATTCCAAAAAACATAAAAACACAAGAGAACACACAAAATTTTAAAGGTTCACCTCAAAATGTGATAAGGCTAGTCCTTGGTGTGATATATATTTTTATAAGATAAAACTACCCACTAGAATTATCATATAAGTACAATGATAAGTGTATAACCTTGAAACTCATGTTTTCACATCTCCCGACTATGATTCAGTACATCCCACACATTAAAATGAAAAATATATAGGTAAAAAATACCTTAAACAAATATACTTCCTTTAAGTTGTTTATAAAGATAAAATCTTCTACTTCCACTCTAATTTCACTTCATTAAATAATCATACATTATCCTTCAAAATTTGATAGTAACAAGTTTCTTCTTCACTTTGTATGGACAAACATGCACACAACCAATTCAATATTCTTAATCTCCTTTATTCTATTTTGGATAATCAAAAAATATTCACTGTATAGAACATATCCAAAACTTCTTCTTAGTATTTATCTCTATACTCTAGTTCTTAATAATCCGCACTATTTAAATCTTCACAAGATTAAATTCTTCAAGAAATTCATATTTAAATTTGAATTTCAAATTAAAATTTACTTCTTAAATCATAACCCTGATATCATCGCTCATATTAATCTTGACCATTAGATTCCATTTAGTAGTTATAATTGGTTAGAATGACCAGAAAATTTCAAATATGAATCAAAGTTAGAATTTCTGCTTGAACTACCCATATTATCCCTGAGAAACAAATTCTAGGGCGTGGTTAAGGGCTTTATGGGGTATCCAATTAGTTTTCACTCAAATTTCATACAAGGTTGTGTAATGGAATAAGATATGTGTTGTAGTGGTGTCAAATTTTTCAGATCCACTAAAAAACCAACCTAATCACCTCCACAACTTGGTATATATATTGCAGTGTAGTCCTACATATTCTCCTCTCACTGCAACATGGAAAATAAAACGTAGCATTTGACGCTCCCTTCGTCACAGAATCTAAAAATCGGAAAAGGGGAATATCTGAGCTCAAAGTGATTCAACCTTTGAAGAAAATATCAAAAATCGACAAAGGCATGAACAAAGGATCAAAAGCAACCTCACCGCGCAAGTTATATCACTGTCGCGCAAATCCACTTGCGCGATGCCCTTGGTGGTGCAAGTGACTTGCGCGACCTAAGTGGTAACTGCCCGGTAACCGCCCGGGGTCTTCTCCTGCCTATAAATAGACCCTGTGGGCCCCCCATTCGAGAGGATCTTTTTCCAGAAACTCGGATTGAAGCTCCCGACGCCCAAGTCTCTTCTCAAAGCTTCCGGAACACTTATAAGGTAATTTCTTACCTAGAACGGAAGATCTAAAGAGAGGGAGGAAGGCCTAAGTGTTGAAACTCATCAACACTTGCGCGCCTGAGTGGCCAGCCCTTAAGGGAAGTGACCACACTTGCGCGCCTCCTCATTCCTTCAATAGAATTTGCGCGTCCCTTTTCTGGAAGAACCTCAAGAGGATTCTAAAGGGTTTAATAAAGAGTCGCTCAAGTATTTTAATGCTGGTTGAAAATCTCGCAAGTACCCCACATGCCGCGCAGGTATACCTGCGCGACCAATACTTGCGCTCCGCCGCAATACCTGCGCGCCTTCCAAGACTTGCGCGCCCCTTCCTTTTTGGGTGCCTTTTCTGCCCATTTCACACCTCTTAATCCATTTCACCTTTCCTATTCAAGATTCAGTCTTAAAGATACTCTTCAAAGCCATTTATGGAATGATTTCTTGATTTGACTTCCTTATCTGAAAGGAATTCGGTGGAATATCTCTCAAAACCTAGTGATTTACACATCTTTATGTCACCAAAGATTGAGAGTTAATTCATTCAACCTCATCCTTTAAGATGAGAGAATCCGTAACCTGGGTCTCCTTTTCAAGAATAATCCCCAGTTATAAGTCCTTTAATCTGGGCATCTTCCTTAGGAGTAAGTCCCAAATTCTTAAAATTCCCAAATCTGGGCATCCTCTTCAGGAGTAAGCCCCAAACCTTAATTCCTTAACTTGGGCATCCTCCTCAGGAGTAAGCCCCAAGTCCTCTAATTTTGGGCATCCTTCTCAGGAGTAAGCCCCAATCTCAAATATGGGCATCCTTCTTAGGAGTAAGCCCCGAGTACCTTAATTTGGGCATCCTTCTTAGGAATAAGCCCCAATCTCAAATATGGGCATCCTCCTCAGGAGTAAGCCCCAAACCTTAATCCCTAACCTGGGTCTCCTTTTCAAGAATAAGTCCCAGTCATAATTATGGGCATCCTTTTCAAAAGTAAGCCCCAAGTCCCTTAATTTCTCCTTAACCAGTCCTAATTTTCATTTGATCTGGGATTCCTTCTCAGGAGTAAAACCAAGTTATCAATCCTCTCCTAATTTGGGTTTCCTTTTCAGAAATAAGTCCCAAGTTAGAATATTCAAATCTCCATAAAGCACATATACCTTTATGGACCCTGTTCCTGGATTTTCCCCCTAAAAGTAAATCCTAAACCTTCATCTATCTGGGCAGTCATATATACATAATCCCCAAACCATTTCTTATGATTGCATCTTTCATGGCACAATTGTCTAATTTTTACCAATACCTCTTGTTTCTCACACCGAGCATGACTCACGTGATCTTAGAGTGTAAAAGTAATTATGACATCCTTCTTTGAGCCTTCAATCATAAACGTCATACTCTATTACTCGAACTACGTGGGTTCTGATTCCTTTTCCAAAACAAAGGATACGTAGGTAGCCCATTTATAGGTTCGATCCCAACTTTGAAATAATCAATGTCCTTCTGAATAATGATAAACTTCAAGTGCCCCACTGAGTGGCTTTAAAACCAGCCTGGTCATCATAATGACCAAGAGACTTTTATATAAATGTTTTGAAGGATACTATTGACCAAGAATCTCTAAATAGATACAGATGATTCTCTATTGATGAAGAACCTCGAATACATATAAAAGATTCTCTAAATTTCTTACATATTTAATCATTGATTGTTAAAACTAAAGGAAAGCTCATTTTATACTTGGTAATGTAATAACGATTCACGAACATAACTTAAATATATAAAGAGAGTCCCGGAGTAGACAATAATTCCCCTAAAAAAGGTGTGATGAGTCCGACCTCCCATCCTCTCGACCAATGCAAATTCCTAAGCCTCATCAGTCCACAAGCTAATGAGAGCCTACCTTTGGAAAGTAGGTCCAAACGGATGTGGAATCATTGGATTTCCGGTTCTATGAACAAACCCGCTAGAAACCGATCAGAACATTTGAATATCCCGTCCAGGAGGTCATCCCCGAATTCCGTGCGAAACAAAAAATGGTGAACCCGACGTGAATCCTTAACCAAGTTAAAATGATGTTTTACCTATTTGTTAATCCCCTATTTAAAACTCAATAAGAGGGCTAACAAAAACAATCATTGACATGTGTGCTCATCCAAAGGATGAAGTGGCTGAATTTTATCTTGATTACGTCTGTTATATTAAACAGGCACTCTTTTCCAAGATCTTCTGTATTTCCATAATGGCTGCTCTCAAATTCACATCTGTGAATACTGCTGCTACAAATACCACTGCTGCTATTCCTACTGGATCGTCATCCGCTCTGAGGATGACATCACCTACTCAGCGTCTTCAACGCTGGGTATCAAATGTGCTGGTTAAGGAGTACCGTCAACACGGTACCATCCCAACTCTGGAGGCTGCCCGACAGGCCCTCCAAGGGAACAACTCACACAGGTCGTCCGGACAACGACGACCAGTGATCAAGAGGCAGGCGGTGCTGACTACCGTCTCCAACCGTTTCGGGTCGTTATCCCCGGAACGCAATTTCCATTCACTCCCTTACTCTGAGGAAGTGAATGAGCAGGTCCCTCAGGGCCTTAATTCAAAAAAATAGGAGTCCTTCCCGAGGGCTCCCATCAACAATCGCCACCAGACTCGTGCGGTAGTGCGCCTTCAACATGACGAGGGTACCGACTCCAGGCATTCAGCTCAGGTTCCTCGAACCCGAGCAGGCAAGATGAACCTCCAGAGACGGAATCTGGTTAACAATGGGCAGGTTATCATCCCTGCCATCTCCGGAGAAGTCCACCAACCTAACTTGGTGGCAAACAACGAGCAGGAACACACACATGCCTGTTTTAATTCCGCTGTCCAGCAGACTCGTCTGGCAGCATCAAGTCAATCCCGCCAGGCAATTCCGGCGGAGTACTATAGGCAGGAACATACATCTGCTTATACATCATAAGTTAGTCAACAGGCTCATCTGACTACATATGATGGATCTCGTCAACCACGTTTGGCGAAGTGTAATTAGCAGACATATACACCTGCTAATACTAATCAAGCCTACCAACAGTCTCTCTTGGTAGCGCACGGAGAAGTCAGTCGGAAAGCCCCGATGACAAACAGGAGGCAGACTCAACTCTCTGCCTCCACACTTGAGTACTATCAGGATTCACTAACAGGAAAAGGAGGACAGGAGCAGGCACATACACCTACTCCAAGCCCGGAATGGACGTATATCCCCGTTCCGGCGGCTGAAGTCACCAAACATATTTTGTCAATGGTGAAAGAGCAGAAGAAAATTTCTGCTCATATTCTGGATGCTTGCCAGGATATCATAACAGCTTCATCATCATCTCAGGGACAGACACATAAATCTATCCCTAGCAGTGGAGTGACACATCAACGATTCACTCCGGAACAGACAGACACATCTGTTCCAGTCCAAGAGGGTTATGGGGCATACTCCCCTATATCATACGGACAACCAAGTCAGGCACATACACCTGATTTGAGTGGAGATCGTCAGCCTAACCTGACCATCTTTCCTGATCAGGCACATACACCTGCTCAGAGTAACCACTTTCTTCAACAAGTGGTTTCCAAAGCGAGTAAGAAGGCATCTAAGAAAAAGATCCGCCCAACACAGTCAGGAGATCAAAGGCCAATCTGTAACAAGGCCTTGCTCGATGCTGGAGTTATTTAATCCCTCAGACATTTATATGTTGGAATTCAAGGTTCTACTCCCTCAGTTCCCAATAACGGGAACATTAATTCTGAAGGTCTTCAACAGACACTTCCTCATGAAGGCTTGCTTCATGAAAATTCAGTCAATCTTGAAGTTTCTTCTTCAGATGAGAGCCACAGGAACCCTCTGTGTGGTCAGAAGACCAAGGAGAAAGAGATCTCATCTTTTGCTGTAACCCATTATGGTGGTCCTCCCCATGATGATGAATTTCGCTGCAAAATTCCTCTCCGCAGTAGTGATTCACATTGCCTGGAAAATACTACAGTGGACAATGTAGTGCCGAGAAAGACCTCTTATCTTGAGGCACTTGCAAATGCAAAACTAGTCATGTCTGATGCTTTATCGCTAGCAAGTTAAATACTTTCTCAATCAGAAGATAGCCCAGGGTGTAGGTCATTCTCCGAACCACCCCTAAGTCATGCATCTTCTAGTTTGATCAATGATCTCTCTACCAATCTTGTTGAATCCGATGAAGCAACAAGGAAACACCAACTCTGGTCAAAACAAGTAGAAGAATCTTCATTTAATGATAAAGAGGAAATACTGAACATGAGGAAAAAAATGGCAAAAAGTGAAGTACCAGTCAGGTTTTGGCCTTTGGCTGACTCTCAGTACGACATTCCAAAGATGTTGACGGATGATGGAATCCATGATATTCGTCTCAATATATGGAAAACTCTTTGTCAATTGAAGAAGAAGGTATTATCTTATGATGAATATGAACATCATATTAAGATAATAGAAGGGCTACAACGTCAGATTGATTTGGCATCTCTATCAGTCTCTCGGTATCCGAAGGCTGAAAAGCAGCAGAGAACCCTTCAACGTTCATGCCTTGATGCACTAAGAAAATTGCGTCAGTTAATTGCCAATGCTCCATATGGTGTTCATATCAGAGGATGGGGTGTTCATGGAGCAGTACATTTCACAGTGCTTTCCAGTCAGCAAAGCCCTCCGAAAATGGTCTCATGCAATGTTATTGCCCATGGCCGACCACAGTCAATGGGCTTTGTTTATAATCAAAAGATTGCTCAAGAACAGGTTTCAACTAGTTCCTCTCAAAATCAAGCATATAGAGAACAATTTGTTGAATTTCTCCTACATCAAGCAGGAGAGAATATTGCACAAGCCTCTCATCTGGAGCAAAAAAATCATCAAATGACAGAAGTCTCGGAAATCATCCAACGGTCTGTTGAACCAGGTGATAAAAGTGGATACAGGTTAATGCATCCAGCTAATTTATGAACTAAGATTCGCAAGATCAAGAGATCTTTTAAGAAAGTCTCAGACATAGCATGTCAAGAGCCACCCCAGCTTGTCAGACTGGGGACTCCTTTAACCCAACCCTCAGAGTCAACAAATGGGATTCGAGGAGTTGAGCGGAATCAGCAGGAACATCCCCAGTTCACGAGACTGGGGACTCTTTCAAATCATCATTCCCCTTCTCAGAGAATATCGGTCTTTTCTCGATTGGGGAAGAATCCCCAAGAGGAACGAAGAGCGAAATTATCAGGAGATTCCCTCCAAGTTATAGCTCGTCAAGAAGTTCCTAAAAGATTAAATCAACAAAAGGCAATGTCTCATCAAAGATATGAAAGAAGACAATATCACAGAAATGTTGATAGAAGGGATGTGATGCATTATGCATCAATCAATGTCATCAATGCCGTTGTTGCTAATCCACCAGAGGAGACTCACTCAGGGGACTCAGATGAAGAGCATCCCACTCAAGAAAATGTATGCACCGATACAAATGAAGAAGGTGTGCGTACACGAAGTCAAAGGATTACTCAGAACCTAGGTAATCCACTTCCTTCTCTCCAAAAAGTATCCAACAAAGGGAGGGGAAAGAATCAGGTTACATATCCTTCCTCTGGAGAAGGTCAATCACTCTCGTTAGAGCAAAGGTTTTCACAACAAGAGGAAGAAATGAAAGAATTAAGAAGGTTGAATGCAGAACTACTTCAGAGTAGTCTTCTTCTTAAGAATGCTGAAGTCCGACAGCCGAAGGAATTTGTTACAGTTACTGAGATGGATCAAGAATATCCTCCTTTATCAGTACACCCTCAGAGGTCTAATCCTACGGGTCAAACGCAACAACGGTTGACAGTACTACCATCAGTTGCAGCACCAACCACCACATCTCTCCAAGCTCCATTCATTGCACCTACTCAAGACCAGATTCAACCGGATGTTTCTCAAAAGTTAATAACTACTATTGAGTCATTAACAGCTCGGTTAGAAACTATGGAAGGGAAACAGGCGCAAGTTCAACCAGAAAAGAAAGTTTACCCTGAATGGGTAGATTCAATTTCTCCTCCATCCAGTTTTGGAAACCCTGTTTTCCCTACTTTCAATGGATCAAGAGACCCTGAACAACATTTGACACATTACGTGTCTTGTTGTGATCCTATGATGGGAACTCCAGAACAGCAAGAAGCAGTGAAACTCAGATGCTTCGTGCAAACCTTGCAAGGACCAGCTTTTGTCTGGTATACAAGATTGCAATCCCGGTCAATCATCGGATGGTAGGATCTTCACCAAAAATTCCTTCTTCAGTTCTGCTCAACTTTGCCAAAAATGACATTTTTCGATCTTACAAACTGCAAGCAAAGGGAGAATGAAAGAGTCTCTGATTTCATTGCTCGCTGGAAGGGATTAACGTATTCCCTTAGTTTAGCACTCCCTTAGGAAGATCTGTTACCAATATGTGTGGAAAATTTTCGTGACGAATTACGCACGCCATTGATCCCTGTGAAATACACAGGAGGGTTTTGAGACCTTACTTCAATCGCTCAGCAGATTGAAGATTCCCTTATACAGGCTAAGGTTAAATATCGTGTAATTCCATCAGCTTCCGGAAGGAGAATGGGTAAAGCAGAAACTGCTATAGTTATGCTTAAACAAGCACCTGTACCTATTTATACTTCAAAACCTTCATCTTCTCGAAGGGCTCCACCTCCTGAACACCAACAACAAAGTCCGTTTCGTCCAAATGTTCAAAGAGATAAACAATGAAAACAATTTGAGGATATGAAGAGTAAAAAATACTCCTTCTGAAATGAGCAAGTTCCTGGTTACTTCATTTCAGCTCTGGAAAATAATTTGGTTCAATTACCAGTGCCCAAGAGGCCAAACAAGGAAGGACATAAAGACCGTCCCAATTATTGTCCCTTTCATCAAATGTTAGGGCATCCCATCCAGGAGTGTTTTGTCTTCAAAGACCTCCTTCAAAAGATGGTCGACTTGGGACAAGTCAAGTTGAAAGGTTCTTCGACTCAGGTAGCATGTGTTACTGCTACAGTTCCAGAGGAGGAAGGTGAATGGAAAGAAGTCAAAATCAGAAATGCACAGAAGTATGATGATTGGATGGTCAGAAAGACAATCAATCGGACTCATTCCATTTTGCGAACACAATTAAAGAAACCAATTGTGTCTTCTTCCATGAATATTGCGGTAAAACCCTCTTGGTTAGAGATAAAGTCCTCAAAGAAACGGTTTGATTCAAAGAAGAAAAAAGAATCAGAAGAAGATGAGTATGTGTCAAAGCCTAAATTGTCTTTGACTCTGGCAGACTTTATGCCATCTACTTCAAAACCACGGGCACCGCCCCATCAAACGGCACAGCCTAAACAGGCTAGTCAGGCAGAGTCTTTATTAGACGAAGAGTTGATCTTCGGTTCTGTTAATATGATTCAATTAACAGATCCGTACTCCAGTCGTAATTTCAATTTTGATGAGCCTGAATTCCCTGTATCAAATAAGGGAATCCGAGGAAGTTCCCGAGGTTCAGGATACAGGGGAAGACGTGGATCTTTCCGAAGCCACTACTCCAGTTCTACCCCTGCTAGCACTGTGTATGCAGCAGAAACTCGTGGTAGATCCCTTCAGCGAGATCAAAAAAACAAGCAAGTTCTTCTGCTAATAGCCAACTCAGTCTTGGCACGGTTATTTTAGAAGACCGATTGAAGGTTCCATCTTCTTTATCTCAGCAAGTAAATGGATCTAATTGGTCTAATCTTCCAAAACCAAGGATGTTGCCAACTTCTATCCCAATACAAGATGCATCAGCTTCCAAAGCATCTGCTTCCAAGGTACTTGCTAAACCGCATATTCCTGTTGGGAAACGCAGACCTCTAGATCAAAAGTATGATATATTGAAACACTTGGCCCAAGTACCAGACAAGTTATCAATTTTGGATGCTTTGAATCTGTCAAAAGATCTTCGGGAAGCACTTATCGAAGATTTGTCAAGTCCTCAAGAGTTTGAAGGTGAAATTGCTGCAGCTGAAGTCTATCACATAGAGAATAATCTTGCAGAATTCCATGCAGTGATATCTTTTACTGATAAATATGAAGATGATGTTGTGCATGGGCACATAAAACCTCTCTACTTATCTGGTAAAGTCAATGATGTAGATATCCGAAGAGCTTTCATTGACAATGGTTCAGGAGTCAACCTCATGCCCATTTGTACACTTCGTCGATTGGGCCTCATGGAAGCTGATTTATCTCCTTCTACCATGATGTTACAAGGTTATGATAAAAATGAACAAGAACCACTGGGCGAAGTTACACTCAGAACTCAATTTGGAGATCTTGTATCCAATTCGGATTTGATGATTGTTGATCAAGACTCAGCTTTCAACGTCTTGCTTGGAAGACCCTGGCTACATCAGCATGCAGATATCCCTTCATCATACCATCAATGTCTCAAATACTGTTTCAATGGTCAAGTTGGAACATTGTATGGTGATAAGGCCCCGTTCAAGACATGCGAGTCTCAATACATTGAGGCAGAATTTTATCACATGAAGGGAAGAGAAAAATCTACAATGAAGGAAATTACCAAAGTTAATACTCCATATGGTTTGAAGAAAATTCCAATAAATCCATTTACACAAGTGAGTATAGATTATGTGTTACCTATCAGTCAAATTGACAAAATAGGCCCAAATAAAAATAATCTTATGGAAAGATCCATAATGTCAATTACGACAGTTGAGCCAGACAACATGGGAGAAATTGGTAACCTACCAAACAGTGATGAAAGCACAAGTGGTGACATCTTCATTTCATCTGCTGAAATCCAACAGGTCTATACTTCGCCAATCAGGACAGAAGAAGTTATAGCAACATCAGAAGTGAATAATGATGTCAATTCTCAATCCATCATCTCCTCTTTATTTCCCAAAGAAGGCCCTTTATCATCAATAGGGTCGGAAATGGAAGCGTCTTCTTCAAAATGTGCAAATTTTGAAATCTCTTATGATCATGAAAATTTCGTTTTTTCATCTACTATGCAAGTAGAAACGGAAGAAATAGAACATGATGAAGAGGAAGAGGAAGATATTAGAGATGCTCCTCCAGCATTTGAAGAAGGTATCTCTACCACTGTGGATGAACTCAAAGAAATAAATCTGGGTACAGAGAAAGATCCACGCCCCACTTTAATTAGTGCGGCCATGACCCTTGAAGAGCAAGAGATGTATATTTCTTTTCTAAAGAAAAATAAAGATATTTTCTCTTGTAACTATACATAAATTCCTGGTCTTGATCCTGATATTGCTACTCATCATTTGGGTTTACCAAAAGAACATCGAGGATTTAAGCAAGCCGCGAGAAGAACACACCCAACCTATGCTTCCAAAATTGAAGCTGAAGTGGATAAGATGATCAAAGCTAACTTCGTCAGAGAAGTTTAGTATCCCAAGTGGTTGGCTAATATTTTCCCTGTAAAGAAGAAGAACGTACAAATTAGGGTTTGCATCGATTTCAGAGATCTTAATCGGTATTGTCCTAAAGATGATTTCCCAGTTCCAATTACAGAACTCTTAATTGATGAGACGGCTGGTTATGAAGTACTTTCCTTCATGGATGGATATTCCGGATATAATCAGATCCGAATGGCCCCAAAAGATGATGAATCTACAGCCTTCAGAGCCCCTCAAGGTGTGTTTTGTTACCGGGTGATGCCCTTTGGTTTAAAGAATGCAGGTGCAACATATCAACGCGCTATGCATCGTATCTTCAAACCTTTCTTAGGGAAGTTTTTTGAATGCTATGTAGAAGATTTGGTGGTTAAATCCAAACAACGTTCTAATCAATTGGCTGATTTGGAAGTCATATTCCACAAGCTTCGACAACATAATTTGAAGATGAACCCCTTAAAATGTGATTTTGGGGTAACCTCAGGAAAATTCCTCGGCTTTGTTGTAGGCCATCATGGTATTGAAGTCAATCCTGAGAAGACCAAGTCAATCCTTGGTATGTCACCTCCTCATAATTTGAAAGAATTAAGAGGACTTCAAGGACACTTAGCCTATATTCGACGTTTCATCGCCAATTTGGCAGGCAAAAGTTTACCCTTTACCAAATTATTGAAAAAAGGAGTCACTTACCAGTGGACTGAAGAATGTCAAGAATCGTTTGATGTTCTCAAGAAATACCTCTTGATTCCACCGGTACTCATGCCACCTATTGAAGGAAGACCACTTATCCTCTATGTGACAGCTCTAGAGCGATCATTGGGTGCCTTTCTCGCTCAAAAGAACGATTCTGGGAATGAAAATAGCCTCTACTATCTCAGTAGAACTATGCTTGAAGCAGAAACCCGGTATTCAAGTATTGAGAAGTGATGCCTAGCATTAATCTTTGCAGTCCAGAAACTGAGACACTACTTGCAACATCATGAGGTCCAATTGGTATCTCGCAATAATCTGCTCAAATTCATCCTTAGTAGTCCAATGCTTACAGGACGTCTAGCAAGGTGGGCAGTTATTTTGCAGCAGTTCGACATTCAGTATGTATCTCAAAAGGCAATAAAGGGCCAAGATCTGGCTGATTTCCTAGCTGAACATCCTTCAGTGGAAGACACCTCTTAAGATATTGAACTCCCTGATGAGGAAGTTTTCTCTATTCAAGAGAGTCCTCAAACATGGGAAATGTATTTTGATGGTTCTTCCAGAAGTCCAACAGGGAAGAAAATGGAAAATCCTAAATTCAACAATGTTGGTTTAGGAATTGTACTCATTTCTCCAGATAAGGTATTGTTACCTTATTCCTTTTTATTGTGGGAAGGTGGTACCAATAAGGAAGCCGAATACCAAGCTCTTATCACAGGATTGGAGTTATCACTTCAAGCACAAGTGAATCACTTAAAGGTGAAAGGTGATTCAGACTTGGTAATCAAACAAGTCAATGGGGATTATGCCATCAGAAAAGAAGAGTTAATCCCTTTGTATGATTACGTCAGAAAGTTAATGACGGAATTCCCTTCAGAACCGACATTTTATTATGTCCCAAGATCACAAAATGCTCAAGATGATGCACTGGCTAATATAGCCACAGCTCTAGCAGATCCAAATCGGGATGAGACAACCATCAGTATTTCCCACCGTCGTGCAATTTCACCTTATGTTCAAGCCCGAACAGAGGAAATTAATGAAATTAGTCCCATTCCTGAACCGTATGGTCATACTACAGGATGGATGTCACCTATCAGGGAATACCTTCAAAATGGAATACTTTCACCAGATAGAGCTGAGAAAGAACAAATCCGGCGACGTGTGGTCAATTTTACTCTTTATGATGGCCCAAACCACCTAGAGAAAATTCTCTACAAACGTGGTTTTGATGGAGTTCTCTTCAGATGCATTGATGGTGAAGAGACAACGGCTGTCATGAAAGAAGTGCATGCAGGAGTCTGTGGGGCCCACCAGTCTGGACATAGATTTTCTGATCAAATTCGAAGGCTTGGATACTTTTGGCCTTCAATGATACAAGATTGTGTTGATTTCATAAAGAAGTGTCATTCATGTCAAGTACATTCCAACTTCATTCATCAACCTCCAGTTTTGCTTCATACAGCTAAATACTCATGGCCATTTGCCACATGGGGAATGGATGTGGTGGGACCTTACCCTTCAGCTACGACCAAGCAGTTTAAGTATATTATTACTGCTACTGATTTCTTTTCCAAATGGGCAGAGGTAGTACCTCTCAAAGAATTCAGTTCTAAATGCATTGTTAGCTTCATCAAGTCTAACATCATTACTAGATTTGGTGTCCCTCATACCATATTGACGGACAACGGCACCAACTTCTGTTCTTCTGAGGTGAAGAAATTGTATCGAGAATACAACATTAAATCCAACCATTCATCTCGGTATCATGCGGCAGCCAATGGCCAAATAGAAGCCTTTAACAAGACTCTTTCAAATATACTGCAAAAGATGGTGGATAAAGATAAGAGGTAATGGCCTGATAAACTTTTTCATGCTTTATGGTCTTATCGGACTACCACCCGCAATGCAACACGGTCAACTCCATATTCGTTGGTATATGGAACAGAAGCAGTCTTGCCAATTGAAGTTCAATTGCCCTCACTCAGAGTAGCCATTTGTGATCAGTTATCTACATATGAGCAATCCCAAAAGTGATTGAATGAATTGGAACGATTAGATGAGAAAAGATTGTGCACTTTGCACCACTTGGAAATCTATCAGAATCGAATAACACGAGCTTTTAACAAAAAAGTTCGTCTTCGATCATTCATTCAGGGAGAATTGGTATTAGTTCTCAGAACTCCAATGATACCAAGAAAGAAAACTCCCAAGCATGAGCCAAAATGGGAGGGACCTTATTCAATACATAGGGTCTACTCCAATGGAGTTTATTCATTAATCTCGATGGATGGAGAACTCATTACTACTCCAACTAATGCCAGATTTTTGAAGAAATATTTTGTATAAAATACAAAGTATTCACAGTATGTCCCCGCAACATGACACTAAACTGTGCAGCACCAGTATGTCCCCGCAAAATGACTCTAAAATGTGCGGCACCAGTTCGTCCTTGCTATATGACGTTAAACTATACAACAACGGTTTAAGCATATGACCCTAAAATATTTGCACATACGTCCAACATGACGTTAAACTGTGTCACCAATATGTCCCTGCAACATGAAACTAAACTGTGCAGCACCAGTATGTCCCCGCAACATGACACTAAACTGTGCAGCACCAGTATGTACCCGCAACATGACACTAAACTGTGCAGCACCAGTATGTCCCCGCAACATGACACTAAACTGTGCAGCACCAGTATGTCCCCGCAACATGACACTAAACTGTGCGACACCAGTTCGTCCTTTCTATATGACGTTAAACTATACAGAAACGGTCTAAGTATATGACCCTAAAATATTTGCACATACGTCCAACATGACGTTAAACTGTGTCACCAGTATGTCCCCGCAACATGACACTAAACTGTGCAACACCAGTATGTCCCCGCAACATGACACTAAACTGTGCGGCACCAGTTCGTCCTTGCTATATGACGTTAAACTATACAACAACGGTCCAGTATGACCTTAAACTTCAACTTTGTCCCACACGACGTTAAAATGTGAAAAAGTTCCCTAAACTGTCTAGAATGACCTTAAACTGCATCATCCCTGGTCCATGCATATGACCATAAACTATTTGCAAGTCCCTTACGTCCAGCAAGACGTTAAACTGTGACGTCCTAACTACATGACGCTAAACTGTATAAAAGTCCCTTACGTCCGGAAATACGTTAAACTACATAATCATCAAAGGTCCTATATGACCTTAAACTACACCACTGTCCAACATGACATTAAACTGCACCATCCACGGTCCATGCATATAACCTTAAACTATTCACACTTTCGTCCAACATGACGTTAAACTGTGGAAAAAATCCCCAATGCGTCCAACATGACGTTAAAATGGTGAACTCTTTTGTCCTCACTACATGACATTAAACTACACAGTTCCCCCCTTTCGTCCAACATGACATTAAACTCTATTGTTCCCATCGTCCTAACTACATGACGCTAAACTGTACAGAAAATTCATAATACGTCCTACATGACATTAAACTGTATTTTGTCCCTGCTACATGACACTAAACTGCGCAGCACGAAAAGTCCTAACTGCAAGACTTTAAACTGCATAGTCCCTTTATATGTCCTACATGACATTAAACTATGCATTTTTAAGGTTGTTGTTACCTCTTGTTTCTCACATCGAGTATGAATCACGTGATCTTAGAGAAAACCTCAACCATAACACTCTCTTTGGGCCGCTAACCATGTATAAGTCCCAAGAACATTTTTTTTATTTTTTTATTTTTATTAGATCGTTGTCCCCAAGAACAACTTGATCATTAATTCATTCTTTAATTGAACTACACGGACTTTGATCCTTGCCCTCCAGGATGGGTATGTAGGCAACCTCCCAGGGTTCAAGCCCAAAAACAATCTCTTCACATCGGTTCACCACCATCTCATATGATGTTGATTCGTGAAACCGCCCCTAGAATCAATATCTTTACATTGATTCACTTTCGTCCTTGTTATATGACATTAAACTATGCAACACTTTTGTCCGGTACGACAATAAACTACAATACTCTTTGATTTCCTCATTTTAGAGAGAACTATTATTGACATTGATTTTTCAATCATGGTTTTCATTTCAAAAGACTACGTGCATACATGGTAATGCCTAAACTTTTTGTCTCAGGTTAAACCATGATTGCACTAAAGTCCCCTTTCACCCTTCACATGTACGAACCAAATTTGTACAAAGGGTATTTCTAGAACTACGTGGACTTGATTCCCATCCTTATGGGATACGTAGGAACATTCGAGTGTCCCTCGAATCCAGTCCCAAGTCTTTTGGGCCTAACCCCAAATTTCACTTTCAGTCCCTTGGCTGAAAAGTCCTCATGAAAACACACACTGTGTATTCATTATTATGGTCCGAATTCTATGACCCTAAACCAAGATCTCTCATACTTTCGTCCTGCACGACGTTAAACTGCATTTCAAGAACTACGTATGGCTTGATTCTCATTCTTATGAGATACATAGTGAAGTCTAAAATTTCAATTCAGGACCCAACCACAACATAATTATGGTTATCATTGACCTATGTATCTCTATATACATTGGACAATATCCATCTTTATGTGTGATAATCCTAACCTTAAATATTTTCAGATCTTCATAACCCTTTTTTCATGAATTCTAGTCACAAAAATGTCAAACTTCTGAGAATTCTTTTGCCTGACTATGCAGCACGTGCCCATAGGTGGCCTTGCATAAACAGTCTACATAACAGACTTGTCAGCCGAAAGATACTATTTATTTGACCATGCAGCCAATGACCTTAGGTGGCCCTGCATAATTCAACCCCCTAACGGGTTTGTTGGATAATAGTAACTTCATTTTTGGGAATAATGCCTCTTTTGTCCTTATTTGTCTTAAATGACGGTATGTAGGGATCTGCAAAAAATAACCATCCTTAACATATTTGTCCCATATCCTTTTTCATGATCTGAAAGTATTCAAGTCTATGGTTTATTTTTCTTCCCTCCGTTTGGGTCAGACCTTCGTAGGAGTGATATTCATCCAGTTCTTCGATAATCTTGTCTGGAAATATCTTCTCCATATTCAAGTACCTCTTTCCATACAGCAAACTCTATATTTTAGAAAATTTGAATCTCCATAAACTTTCACTGGCTTCTAGCACTAGGAAAGTAAACTTTTGAGAATTCTTTTGCCTGACTATGCAGCACGTGCCGATAGGTGGCCTTGCATAAACAGTCCACATAACAGACTTGTCAGCCGAAAAATGCTATTTATTTGACCGTGCAGCCAATGCCCTTAGGTGGCCCTGCATATTTCAACCCCCTAACGGGTTTTTGTCAAATAATAGTAACTTCATTCTTGGAAACTACTTCTTCTAATGCCTTTTAGCTCTTTTTCATATCATTCCTCAGATTCAAAAAAATTCTTAAGTCATAGCTTACATATTTTCCCTCATACTTGAGTATGGTAATATGTTTTTAGATAAATTGTCAAGGAATTGAATCAATTTTAATCCATTTTGGTCAAAGCTATTTCAACCTTAAACATTAGCCCCTTTATGTCCGGCATGCATGACTTTAAACTGCCCACAAAAGATAAAGGAACTCTAAATAAAAGTCAAGTTCCATCTCACTAAACATACATTCTGTATGATTTAGGTAATATTGAGAAATTAAAAGATTCAAAGTTTGTAGGGTTATTTGTAATAATCCTAGTAAAGATCAAACTATGATTACTAAGCCCATTGGCTTAAGTAAATTTGAAGCAGGTAGTGAAAGAATGCAGGTACAAATGATTGAAGATGAAAGTGTTTTTTATTGATACACAAGAGTTAGAAGGACATTCACAGACTGGAGTCTCTTCTCTTTTTCAAGAATTACAGGAGGCTTTCAATATAACTCTTCATTTGATTTACGGCATCCTAAGATTTATCAGTAGTTACTTGAAGCTCGTACACTTGACCAACTTCACTCTTTTCAGCTTGATGAAGTGCCTTCTTAGCTTCTGCGATGGCTTTCATGCAATTCATATGAGTTTCATCCAATGATTTATTAAGCTGATCAAGTTCCCCAATAACCGCATCTAACTGTTGCTGGAGTTGCACCTGCTGGACAACTTTTTCTTTAATTTTATGCTTCAAATCCTTCATCTTGGCAGCATAATCAGCTTCAGCTTGGGATACCGCAGCCTCAAATTCGCCTATGTTGACTGACAGTTTTACTCTGATCAAATCTTCGCGACTTTTTTGAGCCTGTTCCCTCCTGAAAATGATCTGTTTCACCGTGGCGTGGATATTTTCATATCCAAAACCACCAAGTCCTAGTATAAAAAATTGGGATGACAGTCGAGGAAGACTTGCGCGGCGAGAGCTCGAGAAATTCGGGATCAGATGCTATACACGGCCAGAAATGTGTATTTATAGGCCAGGAAGCCTATCTGCGCGCCGTACCCAGTGCGCTTAAGGCCTGCGCGATGCAAACTTGCGCGCCGCCTCTACGCCATGAGGAATTGCGCGCCCCCTTTTCCTTTGGATGGATTCGATTTCCTCAGAGTCAAATCCTCATTTCTCTCCGGATCCAACTCTGAGGGGGGACTTTTGTTGACGCTCCATTCGTCACAGAATCTAAAAATCGGAAAAGGGGAATATCTGATCTCAAAGTCATTCAACCTTTGAAGAAAATATCAAAAATCGACAAAGGCATGAACAAAGGATCAAAAGCAACCTCACCATGCAAGTTATATCACTGTCACACAAATCCACTTGCACGACGCCCTTGGTCGCGCAAGTGACTTGCGCGACCTAAGTGGTAACCGCCCGGTAACCACCCGGGGTCTTCTCCTGCCTATAAATAGACCATGTGGGCCCCCCATTCGAGAGGATCTTTTTCCAGAAACTCGGATTGAAGCTCCCGACGCCCAAGTCTCTTCTCAAAGCTTCCGAAACACTTATAAGGTAATTTCTTACCTAGAACAGAAGATCTAAAGAGAGGGAGGAAGGCCTAAGTGTTGAAACTCATCAACACTTGCGCGCCTGAGTGGCCAGCCCTTAAGGGAAGTGACCACACTTGCGCGCCTCCTCATTCATTCAATAGAATTTGTGCGTCCCTTTTCTGGAAGAACCTCAAGAGGATTCTAAAGGGTTTAATAAAGAGTTGCTCAAGTATTTTAATGCTGGTTGAAAATCGCGCAAGTACCCCACATACCGCGCAGGTATACCTGCGCGACCAATACTTGCGCGCCGCTGTAATACCTGCGCGCCTTCCAAGACTTGCACTCACCTTCCTTTTTGGGTGCCTTTTCTGCCCATTTCACCCCTCTTAAGCCATTTCACCTTTCCTATTCAAGATTCAGTCTTAAAGATACTCTTCAAATCCATTTATGGCATGATTTCATGATTTGACTTCCTTATCTGAAAGGAATTCGGTGGAATATCTCTCAAAACCTAGTGATTTACACATCTTTATGTCACCAAAGATCGAGAGTTCATTCATTCAACCTCATCCTTTAAGATGAGAGAATCCTTAACCTGGGTCTCCTTTTCAGGAATAATCCCCAGTTATAAGTCTTTTAATCTGGGCATCTTCCTCAGGAGTAAGTCCCAAATTCTTAAAATTCCCAAATCTGGGCATCCTCCTTAGGAGTAAGCCCAAAACCTTAATTCCTTAACTTGGGCAACCTCCTCAGGAGTAAGCCCCAAGTCCTCTAATTTTGGGCATCCTTCTCAGGAGTAAGCCCCAATCTCAAATATGGGCATCCTTCTTAGGAGTAAGCCCCGAGTCCCTTAATTTGGGAATCCTTCTTAGGAATAAGCCCCAATCTCAAATGTGTTCATCCTCCTCAGGAGTGAGCCCCAAACCTTAATCCCTAACCTGGGTCTCCTTTTCAGGAATAAGTCCCAGTCATAATTATGGGCATTATTTTCAGGAGTAAGCCCCAAGTCCCTTAATTTCTCTTTAACCAGTCCTAATTTTCATTTGATCTGGGATTCCTTCTCAGGAGTAAAACCCAGTTATCAATCCTCTCCTAATTTGGGTTTCCTTTTCAGGAATAAGTCCCATGTTAGAGTATTCAAATCTCCATAAAGCACATATACCTTTATGGACCCTGTTCCTGGATTTTCTCCCTAAAAGTAAATCCTAAACCTTCATCTATCTGGGTAGTCATATATACATAAGCCCCAAACCATTTCTTATGATTGCATCTTTCATGTCACAATTGTCTAATTTTTACCAATACCTCTTGTTTCTCACACCGAGCATGACTCACGTGAGCTTAGAGTGTAAAAGTAATTATGACATCCTTCTTTGAGCCATCAATCATAAACGTCATACTCTATTACTCGAACTATGTGGGTTCTGATTCCTTTTCCAAAACAAAGGATACGTAGGTAGCCCATTTATGGGTTCGATCCCAACTTTGAAATAATCAATATCCTTCTGAATGACGATAAACTTCAAGTGCCCCACTGAGTGGCTTTAAAACCAGCCGGGTCATCATAATGACCAAGAGAATTTTATATAAATGTTTTGAAGGATACCATTGACCAAGAATCTCTAAATAGATACAGATGATTCTCTATTGATGAAGAACCTCAAATACATATAAAAGATTCTCTAAATTTCTTACATATTTAATCATTGATTGTTAAAACTAAAGGAAAGCTCATTTTATACTTGGTAATGTAATAAGGATTCACGAACATAACTTAAATCTATAAAGAGAGTCCCGGAGTAGACAATAATTCCCCTCAAAAAGGTGTGATGAGTCCGACCTCCCATCCTCTCGACCAATGAAAATTCCTAAGCCTCATCAGTCCACAAGCTAATGAGCGCCTACCTTTGGAAAGTAGGTCCAAATGGATGTGGAATCATTGGATGTTTCCGGTTCTACGAACAAACCCTCTAGAAACCGATCGAAACATTTGAATCTCCCGTCCAGGAGGTCATCCCCGAATTCCGTGCGAAACAGTAGCATGGATGTACCAAATTATCCAAAGCCATTAAAAATTGACCCATATTTCTCTATGACATGGTCCTTCACTAGAGCATGAAATAATCTGATTGAGTCTCCTCTATAGTATGTACACTTACTCTATGGCATAAAGTTATGTAGACCATTCTCCTCCACTTCCAATTTATGCATCACCAAAACACAAACACCATTTATAAGACATATTATAACTTCATGTCAAATTGATATGGTGTGGACATCAGTTATGGCATAGGAATTTTTATCTAATCAACTTATACAGTGTAATACCATGATTTACAGTTTTAAAATCTTTCTACTTCATATTCAATCTAATAGCATCATGGACTCCATTCATGATATATAAACTATTTTAATTAGATTAATAATCATATGAATTTGTATCCAAACTAATTAACCTCACAATAAATGTTAGTTTGAACATGATTTGTGAATTTAAAAAAATACAATACAAAGAATCACATCCACTCTAACCTCTTTCACTAATTTCTCACAAAATCATTTCAACACCTCTTGGTCTAAAAAAAAAATTTATAAAATAATGAGAATAAAAATCACTTTATAAAACTATGAAACTTTTAAAGTAATATTTATAAATAAAACTAAATAAAATTTATGGAGAAATTTCTCATGTGAAAAGTGTTAAAAATATATTCCTTTCACACTTTTTTCTAATGAAATTGAAAGTCAACAGAAAATGACTTGTCTGAAAAATGTTAAAAAGTGATTCATTTTAAAATTCTGTAAAGAAATTAAAATTTAATATAAAATGAACATAAAAAATAATATAAGTATATATTTATATATATATAAAATAATATAAAAAATAATATAATATAGGATAATGATTCTCTACTGAAAAGATGAGATAGGTCCGACTTCACTTACAGAAAGCCTTTTAGTTGAGTTCTGAACCAAAGTGAGATGAAAATGTATATTGACTTTTAAAACATAAAAATAACCATATGTGAATAAAATATATGGGGGTTTAAATATATATAATATAAAATTTCCCTCGGTAGATATTTATTCATATAAAATATCGATTTCCAAGTGATATTGGAAAAGAAACCGTTACCTAAGATTTTTTCTTGGTCAGACACACTGTAACTACCTGTATAATAAACATAAGACTATTATTTATATTTATAATAATGTTATCCACATTAATTTTACTTAATACCATTCATATATAATTATTTATTACCCTCATATTAATTATTTATTGTTAAAATTAATATTTAGGAGTTAACTATTCCATTTTTCCTCACATGTTTTAATTTGGAATTTTTAGTCCTTGATCCTTGATCTTGGGTTTATAAAATCTATAATGTTTATGAAGATTATTTTATTGTTTTTTATAGTTCTATATTTCCATGGTAATTTTATGGAATTTATAGTGATGGTTCACATGAAATTCTTAAAAAATTTCCTTTTGGGTGATTATTGAAATAACAAAAAAATTGAATTTATTGGTGAATATAATTTTGAATATTACCATTAAAAAATTATTAAAACATATTAAAACATATTTATTAAATATTATTCCCAATATTTAAGTTATATTAGTCATTTAAGATTTAAAAATGATAACATCATTAATGTAGGTGGTAAAATCGACCCAAACAACAACACATTATAGTGACCGAATGAGTAAGAACTTGTTATTATATATTAATAATACCAGTTTTACAAAATCTTAATGGTTCAATTTTTTTATTAAAATAATAAATTACATTTAATAATAGGTTTCTTCAAAAAATAAAATATGAATTATTAAGTAGAGGATGACACTTATGTTGAAGACTTGAATCTTCTCTTAAAGAGCCTCTTGGAAATGAGGGATTTCAAACTACTTCTTGTGACAATAGGCTCCAAAACACGGGAGAGTATTTTTAGGAAGATAATTTGGTTAGGTATTCAAGAAGAAAACAAAATAAAGGTGTGAGTTTAGGTGGGTATATGAGGGGTTCTTTTATAGGTGATCTTGAGTGGATTTTTTTTCAAATACCCATTCTTTAATGAATGAGGAATGTAATTTATCATGGAAAGTGGGTTCAAAGTGGAAAATTAATTGAGATATGGTAAGTGGAGGTAGATAATTACCTAAAATTTAAATATTTATTAGTGTAAAATTTCCAACAACAAGGGTCACAAGGGTCTGAAATAAAAAATCAAACCCTTTTACCTCACTTTATTTTACCGTGATAACTCATTTTTTATCTCGGTAACTAATTTTTATGCATAAAAATGAAATTGAAATCATTAAAAAAAATCTATATCCTAATTATAAATATGAAATTAATTTTAGTGAATTCAATTTATACAATTTATAAGAAATAATTTTAATATAATAACACATGACGAGTAAAAACAATTTTTGGAAAAAGGTATTTTAAGCATATAAATACATTTATTCTTATTCCATAATAATTGATAGTCATTATATGATTGGTAATTTTTTGGAATCTATATAAAAAATTATTTCATTTAAATAATACTTTAATATATATAATTTTAATTTATTAATAAAAATACCCAATATATAGAAAAAATTCTAAAATAGGTGTTTTTAATATAAAATGATTTTAATCACATACCATTAATTATTTATCTTCAAACCATTAAATTTTTTAAATTCATTGATATTAAAATGTTTATTTTAATTTTATAAAATCATCAAATTTTTTTTAAAAATAATAACATGTAAGGAATAAAAAATACATATTTTTATAATAAATAATTTTAATTAATTATTATTTTTTATTACATTATAGAATTATTTATTTTTGTGTGAATTAAATTATTGTTAAGTTTTTTACTAAAAAGTAAACAAAATCAATGTATCTGTTGAATATTGGTGTATCCAATGATCAAATATTCAATGTCCATAGATATAATAGTCATATTACATTCCTATATATAACCTTACATACATCTATAAAATCATTTATCCTATCCATTTAAATCATTATCAAAATGTCTATTATATTTAAATTTTTTTCCTTCTTTATATAGTTATAATAAGAGGAATGATATTCAAATCAAACCATGAGGATATGGATTTCATGTTCATGGTCATTTTACATACTTGTGACTTTATTCCTCTTGTAGTTTTCTTAATTATGTTTCATATTACATTAAAATAATGCATTAATATTTAATTTAAATTATAATATTTTATCTCAATAAAATGTTTCATGGTTCGTTTTATTTTAGTTTTGTGTGTGAAAAAATCTAGTTTATAAGTTAAAGAAAAAAACTATAGGGTGTTATAAATAATTTCTTTAATTTTCTTTAGGATGTTTTATCATCAAAATATAAATCTTATTCCCATTGGAATTTTGAAATTACTATAGTAAGTGATGCCTTGCACAAAACTCCCAATCACACTCAAACTAAGTAGCCTTTTTAATTTTCAATAATAATATATGTTCGCCCTTTTCAAGATGATAAATTATCTATTATAATAAAATACTTCACATTGTATTCTTCCTCTAGAGTCAAAATATTTCTAATAATAAAAAATAACAACAAATCCCATCTCTTCAAAAACCTTGATTTATAGAATATTTAGTGTGAGCATTTTATCAGTATCTCTCTCTCTCAATATTTTTTCCTATTTGATCCATTCTTATTTTATAAACTTAGTCAATATCATATATAAAATTTTACATTTTTGAAGCATGAATGGTCCATGATGTTAGATCTCTATTATATTCATTCAATACTAGTCAGATAATTACCCAATAACTATGTAGTGGTGATATTCTAAAATAGAAACTAATATTCCCATTTATGCTCGGATCAACGGACTGAGTCTATGTCACACCTGATTTGCCCATGGATTTGTATCGTGGTTGACGTGGAAAAGCCTCCTGTGCGTTGTGTCTAGATCACTGATGGGAAGGAGTTCTGATGGATGAAAGAAGTTGTTTTTGAATCATGGATGTAGTTCTATGTGGGGTGCAGAAGGTTCAGGCATCTGGAAGCCATTTTCCACAGTGGAAGACTGGGTAGTGCCTCGCGTGTGGTAGAGTGCCATTATAGTGGTTGTTGTGATGGTGGTAATGCTAGAAGGACAGCTCAGGCGGTGATGGAGGATGACATTGGAGTGGCTCTGTCAGATTTTGGGAAGATGAATGGGGGTCTGTTCTCTTTTGTGGAACCTGTTGTGTGTACCACTACAAGAGAGTCTTCTGGGTAGGGAGTCCGGATGGAAGCCTCTTTCAATTCTGTTTCATTAGTGGAAGAGAAACCTGATGGGATTGTGGAGGGGGAGGTGGGGTAGAGCTTTCTTTTTGCTACGCCAGACCATGCTTGTAATATAAAGATAGTGCAGGTGCCGATTAATCCAACAGTGTTGCAAGGTTTTGACAGGTTGAGGGATGATCTTGGAGTAGGGCCTCAGACTGAGGAGGAGAGGATATGCCATCTGCAGTTGGTTCCTCTCGCTGAGGTACCCTTGGAGAATTTGGATGGTATCTTTGAAGCTATGAAAATGAATACCCACGACTCTGATGGAGTGGTGGCCTGCAACCGCTTTGAGTGTTTGGAGAATGAGGAGATACCATTGATGGAAGGTAGCTAGGGAATTGAAGGTGCTAGTTTTCAGGATGTTTCTAGCAATGGGGGAGTTTTGGAGGCAAAGGGTATGGTGTTTTCTGTTGATCCCAGTAATCCTCAACATGGGAAACATGCACAGTGTTTAGCCATGATCGACTCAAACAATCAATTTGAAAAGAACGGGGGGGGGGGGGGATGATAGTTATCAGAAGGTGCAAACCTCTGGAAAATGGGGTGTCCTCTCCGATAGTGACAAAGAGAATGATGGTAGCAGGACTCAGATCTCTTATAGTGATATTGTTCAGGGTGGAACGAGGAATGCGTCTGGAAATGAAAAAGCTGTAACTGATCCGCCAAGGAGAATGCAGAGGAAAGATTAATCCTCTATGCCTAAGATGATGACTACTAGGTCCTCTAGCCTGCAGTCTTCTAAGGAGCTTTTGTATTTGGAAAAGTTAAACCTCAGAAGGAAATATGCCAAGATTCTGATGCAAGTTGACAACTCGGAGTGGGAGTCGACTAATACGGATGAAGCAATGGATCATGATTATGGATACGGGTATGAGTGCTATGACTTGTATTTGTTTTTATGGTTTGTGATGTTTCTTTTTCTATTCTGTTTATACTTTTCCTTTATTTTAATAAATGGTCGGAGACTTTGTCTCTGCCTGACTTTCTAGGTATTATCATAATCTCCATTCATATTTTTCATTTAAATCCCCAATGACATATTCATCTAAATCTCATGTATAATCAACTTTAACATGAATAAAAAAATCCCATGTTTCTAAACTAATGATTCACATGTCATATATGTTTAATTCTATATATCCATTAAAATTTCTAACTTATTCTAACATGATATTAAGATTACTCATACATGGATTTTGAAACTTTTTATTTAATGTTACATAGCTTAGGGCATCCAAAATTAATCTTACATGAACTCCTGATTAATATTATGACATAAAAAATTATTCTTATTTAAGATTTATAATATTTAGATAAATTTTATGTGAAATCCAGATTAATTATATTTATACATTGAAATATTGGAGTTACACATAGTTAAACAGTTAAAAATAATTATTAATCCCATGTATCTCATTTAAATTTTCAATCCACTTCATTACAATTACATTGCATTTAAATTTTTGGAGTTTCCAGTACATAGCTTCTAGATTACTCTTATTCAATTTTTAAAACTACACTTTACTCTTATGTTAAATTCTTGTTTTTTTTCAACCCTATAAATACTTCTCTTAACTTCTCTATCCATCTTAAATCAGCTCAAAATCATATTAAAACACCTTAAAACTCCTCAAAATAACTCCAATTAATTGAATAATCCATTAAAATTATATATAAATATTTATCACAACTCCCAATGTGTAATTAGTATGTGGGAACCCATTTTTCAGTATTTGAAAAAGTTTAAAAATAACTGATTTAATAAATCTTCAACTACCTCAATCTTACTCAATCCTTATTTACCCTCTTCAAAGATAGTGCTTAAATCATTCATCAATTAACACAAAACCGTTCTATTATCACAATAAAACATAACTCTTTAGTCATCATCATCAAAGTGTGTAATCTAAATCCTATAGTAGCCTTTATACTAGTAAAAAAGTATGAATTTTCACAACCAGGTCACTTATTTTTCATAGTGTCATTACATTCAGTAATATCTACATAATCTATAAAACTCACCTTAACCAACTCTTATTTTTCATTAGCTAAGTGATTCAGTACATTATACCCATTCGATCCATAGATAACTTGTAACCTTTAGTATTATCTAGTCATCTAATTAATATATATAGACCTTCTATGATACACCACTACATCTCATTAACTCTTGAAAACCTCATTCAACTCACTAGTCAGCTAATTTATTTGTGCACATAAATTCTGAAAAATATTTCCAAACATCAAGTGGTAACATCTTATTCTTCAAAAAAAATCATCAATATTACTCAAAAATATTCCAGATAATCAGCTAACTCATTAAATTTTACAATGATCAGCACAAATCTTAATATTTTTTAGCACGTATAAATAAATAATATATATTTAATAAATACTCTAAGCTACATGTCAATCCAACTCTCATCAAATAAGTTTCTCCCCACTCCATTGGGTGTTCTAATCTCTCATTGGATACATCAATATTTACAAAATATATATTTATATTATTACTTATTGATAACAAAAGAAAATACCTTCAAATTTAATATATTTCATTCAATCTATTGGGACCTTTAATCACCCCCTTTGGATTTGTTTTCTATACCTTCACATAAATGGAAGTCAATATGTTAGGGAAAAATTATTTTATCTACTCTTTATTAAAAATAAATATAAAATCTAAAATCAGTGAGTTATAAATTGACAAAATTTAAGCCTATATGAGTAAAAATTAGTGTATAAAATAAGGATGATCAATTAATTTCCAAAATTAATCCTTAAAAGGGATGTACTCCTCAATCACTAATTACTTATCATTGAGTTAAATAATTTATCCACCTAAAATTTAAAATATATTATATTAATAAAAGGATGGAAAAAATATGAAAATATACCATAACAATGTCACTTTATCACTTTTCATATTTATATTGTCTACTATAAATTTCAGGCAGTTTCTCAACACATATCCCCCACAATGGGTAAACTCTAATATCCATTTACTATGAACGATCACTTTTTTAGATAAATAATTTCAAAAATGACACCACTTTAGTTAGAGAATACCATGATGGAACATCCAGATTGTGAAAATAATCTCATATCTTCCTCATCATTCTAATTCTCCCTTATACACATTACCTTTAATTCCTTATATAGAAAACAAACATAAAAATATAGAAAGAAGGTGATTTTTCATTATCTCCTTATAAAGATAAACAAGATCAAGAATTGATTACAAACATTGAAACTATATTCACTTTAGTAATAGTTTTGAGAGAACACTTCATGATTGATCCATTAATTTTCAAGACATCACTTTCCTTAGGCAATATGGCTGTTTATTTCTCTAGCTTTATGCTAATATAGGATTTTTCTTTTTCTCTATACTTATTTTATTTTTATTATCATTTTTAAGTGTGATGGTAGTATGATCATACATTCCTTAGTAATATATAAAACTTGATTACATATTCCTCATGGCTTCTCAAGTGTCTTTGATTCACCCTATTTTAGAGACTTTTTAGGAAATTTTAGTTCATGACTCTCATATTCCTCATAAATATCTACTGAAAAACCCATCCTTTTGTTTCTTTTCTAATTAATAATCTTTTATGTTTCTTTTGTGTATTTCCTTAAACATTGAAACTCATGGATTGTTTTCAATAATCCATGGTGTTTCCTTTTGTCCCATAATATAAACATCCTCACATCTTTGGTATAACATCATCCATAGCCTTATTAGTTATAACATGTTCAAAATTTTCTGATAATTCATAACTCAAGGTGTACTCACCTTCAGTTCTTCTCTATTTCTTTCTCATTATTTGAAGAATAATTTCTTTAATAGCTTGTGAATAATTATTGGTTGATCTAAACTAGAAATATTTATCATAATGACCACTCTTACTATAATGTCCCTATAATTTTTTCATGTTTTTAAATTTTTTAGAGATGGTCTGATTTATTTAATTTTTTATGCACTATATGTCAACTCAAAATTTATCCCCCTTGATATAGGTGTTACTTATCTTCAATGAATTGATATATTATTCAAAAAATCAATTATATTATACCAAAATATTTCATTTTATTAATAATAACAAAAAAATATTGATTTATTTCCTTTAATAAGATTATGTACAACTTTAAAATATTGATGTTTTTGTGTCAAAAAACCCTTTAGTTGAGAATATTTTGTGGAAAAATTATCAAGTATATACTCACATCTTAATTTAATTTAAATTTGGCTTTTATTCACTTTTTTCAACCTACTTTTTATAGAATTATCCTTGAAACCTAGAATTTTCATATAAACTATTTTAATACAAAAACAATTTCTAGAGTAAATGTTACCTATCATTTATTTTAACTTTCAACATGTATATCTACTAATATTTTAAATACATTATTGATAATATAATGAGACATTTTGGAATTAATAAAATCATTATAAATATGAATAGACACAATTATTTTCTTAGTAATATGTGAAGTTTCAGTTTTAAATTCTTCTAGATTTCTTATTTTTTACTTCAAGATTAATAGACTTTAAATTTAGAATATTATTATATTATTCAATTGAATTCACTCTTTCTTCACATTATCTTTTGAAAATCTCAACATGGTTTTCATTATCCTCATGCATCTTACTCTTTTCTTATAAAATATCATCAAGATACATTATAATATTTTCTTTTATCTCTAACCAGGAATTCTTGCAAGAATTGGTAGATTTTTCTGTTTCATCCAATGCATAAATATTTTTATAAAACATTTTAATCATATCATATTTCTCATCAATTGAATTTTGAAATTATTCTACTTCTAGGGATTACTTTATATAAAAATTAAAACTATTACTTGAATTCAACTTCTTTGATTAGTTTATTATACATGAACATTTTTTTCTACCTATGCATTCTCTAACTATTTTTTTCCATCACTAGTTGTATCCTTTCTTTTTATAGACCCTCTAAAAAATCAAATATGCAAGTGAAAAATTATTTAGGGATCATTTTCATGAAATAATTTTTTTCAGAATAAAAATAATTAATATATTAAATAGTCTTATACCCATAATAACCAAAACTATATACTTCAAGAGGATAATTTTCAACATATACAATAAATTTCTCCATATTTATTACTATAAGTTAATGATGAATATCCCACTTCTATTTTCATATATGATATCTTCATCAACTTCTTGTAATTTTTCTTCTTCTTTATCTTTAATATTTTGGAAAATACAACCTTAATATTAGCATTGATAAGGATAAACATTATATTATCTATTTGAGTCACTTCAAAAAATTCTTAAAATACACACTTAATATATCATAGTTAAATCCAAATAAAAACTTAATGGAATCTAATCATAGGTAGGAACATGGTTCTGATAATACATATGATGTTCAATGAACTCATACAACCACACTAGTGGGTTGAATCAATGTGGAAAAGGTTTTACTAATTTTTTTAATTAAAAACATTAGACTTTTTATCATGAATGGATTTCTTAATGATACCCAACATAATCATAACACATGAATAATATAATATAAATGGGAAATAAAACGTGATATTTTTACGAGGTTCACCAAAAATGTGAGTGAAAACATCCTCATTATGTTTAGTGAAATATAGTATATAGATATATACTAATATTATAAAGTCAATACATGTTGTAATCTATCATATTTAACCCTTGAACTATTTCTTAATAGTTTAATTATCTTTTGACTGGTTCTTTATACTATTTATCCCCTATTTATAGTTTATTTTAAAACATACTTATTTATAGGATATTTAGTTGTATTTGGGATGTTTTAGAATCAAAATTTAGTTCTAATTTCCATGTTAAGAGTTAAATAAAAAAGAATTTAATTTCTTACAAAACAATCTAGTTCATAATTAAAGTAAAAAATATTTAAATTTTCAATAAGAGTATTGTTTTCCTTATTTGGAATGATCAATGACCTATAGTAATAAGATACTTCATATCTTATTTTTCCTCATCAATCATGAGCCTTTTTATAATTAATAATAATAATATATCCACTGTCTTCAGTAACCTTGATATAAAAAATATTCTACAATGAAACTTCATCAGTATCTCTCTCAATATTTTCTCACTTTTTATCCATTTATCCCATTATTGTTTTTATAAAATTAGTCAATATCACATAGAAAAGTTTATATATTTGTAATTTGAAAGCACCACGATCTGTTTTCTTCATTAACTTCACTCACTACTAGTTAAAGGATTCATCAATAATTATAAATGAAAGATCTTGCAAAAGAGAAACAAATATTCCCATTTAAATATATAAAATACTAATTCAAAGGTCTTCTTCTTATATTTACATAAATGTTCATTTAAATCTCTACTAATATCTTTATTTAAATTCTCTATATAATCAAATTTAATATAAATTCAAAAATCCTGAATTTATAAACAAATAATTCATACATAACATCTGTTTAATGTTATATACCCTTTAAAATAACCAAATTAGTATACTTATATCTCTAGATTAGTAATATGTGTATTTTAAAACTACGAATTTATTCTTAGTTACCTTTAGATATATCATATTATTATTTCATGAATTATTGATTAATCTTACAATAGAGTGGATTTCTTTTACATGAGTTTTGAAATATTTAGCTTAATCTAATGTGAACTCTATATTAAACATAGATATAATTTTAAACCTTGGTATTACTCATACATATCTAGTTAAAAATATAGTTTTTTCTTATTTAAAATTCCAATTTTCATTACATTTTAGAAAACTCATGTAGCCATTGGATTTTAGAGTTACTTATACACACATTCTAGATTAATTTTATGTAGACTTTAAAAATTATAGTTTTCTATAATGTGAAATTTTAGTTTTATATAAAATCATCAATACTTCACAAAACATATTTTTCAATCTAAAATCAACTAAAAATAATTCTAAAGCTCTTTAAAACTCATCAGAATAACACAAATCACTTCATTAATTGATAAAAAATCCATATAATTCTTAAATAAAATTTCTAAATATTATGTAGTATCCAAGAATCCATTTTTAGTATTTGACACAATTGAAAAATAAATTCTTCAAGAAATCATCAATTACCTATATCTTAGTCAATTATTCTTTATCTTCTTCAATGATAGTTCTTCAATCAATTATCAATTAAGGTAACACCTTTCTCTTTTCAACACAAAATATAATTCTTAAATAATCACCATCCAAGTGTATCATCCAATTTATCTAGTGGCCTTTAGGTCAGGAACACAATTATTAATTCTCACAACCAACTCACTTATTTGGAATAGAGTTATCACATTTAGTAAGATCTTCATACTTCCTGAAACTCACCTCAAATTATTTCTTTAACTCCTCTTCTTCATTGTCTAATTGATTCAGTCCACCATCAATCTTTGATCCATAGGTAATCTAAAACCTTTAGTATTACATAATCATATCTTTGATCCATAGGCCTTCCTTGGTATAACTCCTTATCTCATAAATTCTTCAAAAACCACATTCAAATCATTAGCCTGCTAATATAATTCTACATGTCAAGCCTACAAGATATTTTCAAAATTCAAGCAATGAAAACTCATTCTTAAAAATATTCCAAATCATATTCCAACACATTAAACTATTCTATGATCATTTTAACTCTTAATATTCTTTTAGAACACATTTACATCAAAATATATCTTCAATAAATACTCTAAGTTTCATTTAAATCAAACTATCTTCAAATAAGTTTATCTACAATCCATCGGATACTTTGATCTCTCATTAGGTACCTTAATATTCATGCATCACATATTGACATTATAACTTATTACAAACAAATACAAATCTCTAAAAATGTAATATAGTTCATTAAATCCATTAGGATCTTCAATTTTGGGTTTGTTAAATCTAATCATGCATGGTTATAAATCAAAATTTTATAGGGAGTCACTTTACTACACTACCCTCACCATAAGAAAAAATGTACTTACTCGTGTGATTTAATTTAGCCTCAACTATTGTATTTTACTAACAATCATAGTTCAACTACCTATTGATAGTGTAAAAATTCCCTGTGACTTCTGTAATATTTCACTCTAATTTTATCACTTACATATATTGGTCATCTATCCACTAGACAAACAAATAGGCATTATGTTTAGGAGATATAATTACACACTTCAAAAACAAAAATAGTTCAAAAAAAGAAAATTTAATTAAAAGAAAATTCCACAATTAAATAATTAAGAACAACCTAAGTCACATTATATCCAAATATAAAAATAATAACAAGGGGGAATAAGGATCTATCATATTGAATGGAACCCTGGAAATCTCTAACCAATTATTGATGATGTCCTCCTGCTTCAGTTCTCATTATTAGAATTATCATTTTGTTCAACAATATCCTTCCTCAAACACATGTACTATATAATTCCCTTAGTCCACTAACATCTTTCTTTATTACCCATATTATAAATATATGGGTGATAAAATATAAGAAATGCATAATTTTTTATTTAGTTATCCATTGTTTATATCCCCCCAAAGTTCATAAGTTAAGGTAATTTACTATACATTTAATGTTTTTATGTATTGTGGATAATATTATGTGGGAATATAATTTGTTAATTGATTTTTGTGATTTAAATTCAATAAAAAACTTAAAAATGCGTGTTTGATGATTTGTAGGTGGTGGACTAAAGTGTTATGACCCCCCATGTAAATGATATGAGGATCGGAGTCCATATGTTCCAAGAGACTGGTGGGAAATGTTTAGTGTGCTAGAAATGTGTTTTTTTGGAGTACTCAATGGTTTTGTGGGAGTGAACCTATGTTCCAAGTTCAAAAATGTTCTTAGGCACCACAAAAATGTTTTTAGTTTAAGTTGATATACTCTGAGCTAAGAACACTATATGTTTTATAGATGTCATTATATTATTATTTGTGTTGAGTACATAGAAAACTTGGCCAACAAATGCTAATATATTTATCTGTGATTGTACCTATATTTTCAGGTCCATAACAACAATTACAATATTTCTTATTTCCAATTTTGACAATACTGGACCAAAGAATAAATTTCATGCCATTGTTTCTGAATTTTAATGTCCTCATATGATTCCTATCAAAAATATGATTTAGGGATTCCTTCATATGATAATCTAATTTCATGAAAAAGAAATAGTGTAACCCATGATATTATAGCATGATATTTCCAATCTCATAAACCATAATAAGAACTTTTCAAAGGTGATCATTCCATCATTTATTGCAACTCATCTACGTTGTTTCCTATAACTTTAATAAAGATAGTGATAAACCTTTATCACTATAGTTGACTTAGAATTATTGCTGGTTTGAATATGTTCTCCTAAATGTTTCTAAAAAAACCATCATCTATCTCATCTTCTATAATAAAACTAAAATGGAAATTCATGTATATGTCCCACACCAACCTGTAACAAGGTAACATTCACTTAGTATTCAATGATTTATAAAGTTAAACTAAATATCCAACATATTTTACCTCATGATGTTAAAATATATGGATTGTCTCTAACACACGATCTCAAACTTCATGCACTGGCCCAAGACTCACACTCCTAGATTTGGTGCTAGAACATAATGTGTATTTTTTTATATATAGAAAATCGACTGAAATATATATATATTGAGGATATTTTTGGTTTATGTTTTTGTGTATTAGGAAAAACCATACAACATAAAAAAGTTATATACAAAATTCTATGAAAAAATATCTGAATTCACATAATCAAGATCCTTAATTGAAACCAAACACCACTAATCTTATACTCATCACTAATTCTATTATTGTTTTATAAAATGTAAGGTGGGCATAAAAATTACTCAGCATTAGATTTTAAACTGGGGAGTGAATTCATTTCTTATTTAATATACCTTAAAAAATAATTTTGAAATTAGTACTTAAATAATTAGATAAATAAATATTTCCTAAATAATAATTTATGGTTTTCGTCAAAACCCATAATAAGAGTTTTCTTTTAATTTTTTAAAATAGTATATAATTTGTAAACAATATACCCTTTTGAAGACATAAAATCCATTGAAATTATATTTCAATTTCTCATTAAAATAATTAATGGTATACATTAAAAAATAATATATCCTTATGGAATATAATGATAATTGGAAATTTTTTAAGGAAAACATGGGACCACTAAGGATATTAAAGATCACTCTTTACGACAAAGTATACTTAAGGCCATGGGTTCACTCCCCATTTCACATTGGCATGACCTATATCCAAGTTCTAAAATTTTAGTAATTTTTTTAAATCATTCCCTTCTCATTATGAGTAGATTGAAACCTTTAAAAAGAGTCATTTATCTGTAGTTAAAGCATAAAATAATTACATATTAGATATTCATTAACAAAAACTACTTTAATGGAGAATCCTTACTTTTATAAATATACTTAAAATTCATAAGAAACATTTATAAATATTTTTTATAAAAAACGTTTTTCATGAAATATATTGAATACTAATGGAAATATAGTACATGGACATACCTATATATGTGTGAAACATTTATAAATTTTAAAGGGCATTTTATACAAAAAAATGATAATTTTAACATTCCAGAATTAGCTAGAAAATTTAGTCAATTAAATTATTGGAACATACTCTTCTAAAATGAGGCTATAAAAATTAAGTAATAATTTTCCCCATGATCAGGGTTTCATAAAGAAATTGAAAAGTGTTTTAAACATGAATTTAAATCAATTTTATATTGAATAAAATTTAGAAAAATGATTATAAATCTAAGAAAACATTTCTTACTTGGGTTTTTAAAATAAAAAATATAGTTTAAAATTGAACATCCTTTACAAAAATGGTTTTGAAAATACTATAATTTAAGTAAAATAATTTCCATTATAGAAGGGTTTTGAAATACATGGAATATGAGTTTTAAAATAAGTCTCCCATACATCAAAACTTCTCAAGTATCACTAGTACCACTACTTGTGTTGGGAACATTAAGACTTTAATATAGAATGGGAATAGATGAGAAATGGAAAATTAGGGAATGTGGGGTCTTCTTTATAAGAGTAAAAAGAGAGGCCCTTTTTATAGAAGAAGTGAGATGAGATAAAATTATTTCATATTTTTAAATTTTATTACGAAATCAAAATTAATATTTCTAAACCTGAATATAGTTGGCATTGTGATCTAGATATGTTTCTAAAAATATTCTTGGAATCCTATCTAGTATATTATAAGAGGGATTTTCCTTATCTTGTTTTATTACAGGAATAAAATATAGATATTTTATATAGTGTAAAAGGTCCGTTTTGATTTTTATTCAAGTATATTGAAGGTGAATTCCTTAGAAACCAAAATAGAATAATGATTTAATCCATTTATTATTCCATGAAATTCAAAACTTGATGCTTCTACGGGGCCTCACTTTTTTATCTTGTGGGTAAAGAAAGGATTTTGGGAAAATAAGTATTTAAAACACAATGGTTATAATTATATTTATAAAAATGAAAATATTCACAATGAATGATCCCAATTTGATTATCCTCCAAGATCATATGTTGAAGATTGCATTGCACTTCAACTATTTGAAGAAGACAACAAATAAGGTATCATTTAAAGAGATTAAAAATACACATATGATTTTATTAAAATATATCTAATTGAAATGATATATATGTCTATAGGGAATATATAATATTTTTTTAGTTGTATAGATTTTTAAAATTAGAATTTAGACCCGTCATTGTGAATGGGGAGGAGAGAGTGACATTTCCCAAACTATTTTTATGGTTCCAAGGGTGTTGTTGGGTCAAGAATTGACCATAACTATAGTCTTAATTCATAATTTCATGTATAAATAATTATATATATATATATATAATTAGTTACATGAAAAAACTGAAAAAAATAAAAAATAGTAGGGTTTATGCAGGATGAAGAAGACGAAACGTCAAAATGAACCGACGACTCAAATATATTTGATTAGATATCTTGGATATAAGAATTATTTTTTAAAATGGGTGAAAAATATCCCATTTCCCCAGCCCACATTGATTTTATGCTCATTATCTCACCCACATATATATGTTTCTATGTCTCCCACAGACCGAACAGGTTACAGGGTTTGATACCCACATCACACACATACACACTCGACCACACGGGCTACACCACACCTATTCATGGTCACTGAGAACCCTATAAACACCTCATGCACACCCTAAAGGTTCTATATTGTAACGAACTAGACCCGAACAACCACCTGAACAGTGCTAAATGGGTCGAGTGCTGCTACCTTAGGCGCACCTCCCCGAACCGGCCGACATGAGCACACGACATGTACTTAGTTTTTCTTCTCTTCCTCATCGACTTACCCACATGCCATGTATATCCCTCATACATGACTAGAATACACAACATGTCCAAGGAAGACACGACGTGTACTTGGTTAAACGATTCTACCCGGCCAACATGCCCACATGCCATGTATGGCCTCCACACGGTCAAGGGTACACGGTGTGTCTAAAACTACATGCTTTGTAGTAAGAAATTTTTACACAGTCATCACACAACATGTACTCGACGACACAAAGTCAGTGCTCGCCCAAACCATACATGGTGTGTACTAAAAAGTACACGATGTGTAGTCTGGAAATTTCCAGAAACTGCCCAATTTCTCCAATTTTCTCAGGGACAAGTTAATAATTCAAACAGGGTCAGGATTTTGACCAGTTCTAAAAACATGGGTTCTTAAAATCTCCCCACCTTAATATATCTCATCCTCGAGCTATCAAACGAAACCCAGAGATGGCACCGATCATACCACCCCGATAAAAGTAACCCGGACTTCCCTGGTCAGAAAGGTCCTGGCTAAAATCCTCAAGGGAGATCCCCACCTTAGGAGTTGCCTAACTCGGTCTCAACCCAACAAAACTAAAAAAAAACAATGTTTCACTAACCTATTTTCTTGATGCATAGTCCTTCTGTGATGCATCATCACCCCAGCGCCGCATTGGTGCTCCTGTGTCGTTCTCGAAACCCAACGTATACCGCACCGCATCGGTGTCCGCCTCTACAAGGTCCTGGTGCCTAGCACCTCAAGTAACCCGCATCATAAATGCCCCGATGCCCAAGGTACCTCAAGTAACCTGCATCCTTGATGCCCTGATTCCCAAGTCACCTCAAGTAACCTGAATCCTCGATGCCCCTGATGCTACGCATCTCATACATATATATAAATATATCACGCACCCGATATGGTGCCAATCCCACTGACTAACATCTAGTCAGTCCACATAGATCATGTGCATCACGTGCACTCAAAACTGACATGCCTATATAGGTCATTCCAGAAAGAAAACATCGAAATCACGGCCACACCCGAGGTGTACCTCAAACCGTCGTTGGATCACCAGCCTGCTCAGTCTCTGGCAACTCCACGGTGTGCACCGATCTTGAAGTACGACTACCTGATTCCTAACCTTCCTGTGGTGCTGCTCCAGCCACTAGCCACTGACCGCTCAGTTGGATCCCACTGTCTCTATCAAGTCCTCCACGTGCAGCTAAACCTCGACTACCCTCTCTTGGTACCAAACCTAAACCAACTCTAGATGCCACTGTCTGTCCTGGTCCCTTCCTGTCAGCCATCTGAGAAGGCTTCCTGATAAACCTCTCAAGGTGGCCGACCTGTCCACATGATCAGCACTATTTTGGAGGCCTATCGTACTGAGTCCGAACATGCCCTGGCTATCCACACTAAAAGTAAATCACTGAAGAACTACTATAAAGTGGTCTAACTGAGTCCTTGGCCTGAATAACCTACTGGAACTCATCTCGTCTTCGCTTCCTGCTGTCTAAACCCTCACCCAAAGCCGTCGTCCGGCCAACCTGAGGCCTATCCCTCAAGTTTCCCTCCGCTATGAACACCTGATTCACTGCCTTTGAAAAAGAACCCAGCCTGAAGATATTCACCTGGACCCGAATGGCATGTCGTAATCCATTTTCAAAGCACCTCACCCTAGCCACGTCATCGCTCACCATACCAGGTGAAAAGTGAGATAGCTCAGAGAGAGTAGTTTTATAGTCTATGACAGACATGTCTCCCTGATGAATACTCAAGAACTCCCGAGCTCTCTCGGCTCTCAGTGTCTCTGGGTAAAAGTGCTCAAAGAACCTATCCTCGAAGTCCTTCCATGAAAGTCCCTCGTGCCTGCAAGCCTGAACCTGCACATCCCACCAACACTTTTCCAGTCCTCGTAGCATGTATGTCCCCAGCTTGACCCTCCACCCTGGTGGCGTCTTGAGCTGCTCGAAGATCATCTGCATGCTCTCTATCCAGTTCTCAGCCACCTACGGACCACCCTCACTCTGAAAAAGCGGTGGGACAATGATGCCTGACCTCAATAAGTAACCGGAGGGACAACGATGCCTGCCCTCAAATAACATAACCAGAGGGACAACGATATTTGCCCTCAAATAAAGTACCTGGAGGGACAACAATGTCTGCCCTCAAATAACAACGAGCCTTTTCCCCCAACCTGATAGCCTCAATACTATCCCCTGAAGGCTCCTCATCTTCCAGGTGGATTCCTACGGTAAGAACCCCCAAACCAATAATACCTAAACCACAACTAACGGGGGCCTCTACCCACACGAGTGGTCAAAACCACCTCATCACGGAGTCTCTCTGTGTGAACACTACTCAAAGTTTCTAGGTGAGTGGTAATCACCAAAATAGTACCCAAGCCACAACTCCTCTGACACCTCGTGTCCCTGTGACTGTGCCGCTCAAGTCTGATGGCCTCTCCATCCCAGTAACCTAGGCCATGCCCAACCTGACAGTCATACTGCCTCAACTGATGCCCATGAAGCTGAATCTCATGGTCAGAACCACCCAATGTAACCCAGGCCAAGACCAACCTATGATCAACATGACTCAACAATATCCGGGTCATGCCCAACACAACCAAAAAGGGTTCCAGCATATTCAATTCAGCAATTACATATATACATTTAAACATAACACAATAACATGAAAAACAATCTAAATAGTTGAATTTCACTAGCAAGGTGTTTTCCCATAACAACACTAAGGTTTTGAGATCCACTAATAATTCATATCAGGCTTAATAAACTAAACTTATCAGATAAATCATCACATGTTCAATCATAACCATTTTGGATTCCCCCGGCCAAAACGCCGGAACTGAGAAACAACCCCTCACCCGACCCTACTCAAGAAAAACAGGTAAAGGGTATACCCAAAGGCATCCCATGGGTCTAATGAAAAATTTAATATTCAATATCAGATAAAACTGTGTCCCACTCAAAATACCTAAAAGCGCATCGAAGGCAGCGTCACCCAAATGACTACGAAAACATAAAAAAAGGTATGCACCACCTACTTGAGACTCATATGATGATACTCCTCCGATAAAAACCTCTAATTTAGGTAAAAAATGTGGTAGATATAAAAAATAATCAAAACCAATCAAACCCCAATAACTTGTTCTAGAAAATAAATCAAACAAAATATCTCACGAGGAATCAGGGCCTTACCGAGGGAGTTCCAACAGATCAATCAGTGTTCAAATATGACATCAGATGAAAAACTGGGAGATAAATGATGTTCCAGTCGGCTCTCCCCACTCAATCCTGACGAAATATTGAGGTTCTACCTCAATACGATGATACTGACCTTTTTAATGAAAAAAAGAAACTACACAGTGTTTAATTTATGTACACAGTGTGTATCATTTTACTGTTCATAAGATGGATGAAATTCTGCTGACTTACTTTCCGCACCTGCCGACATGAGCACACGGCGTGTACTTAGTTTTTCTTATATTCCTCATCGACTTACCCACATGCCAGGTATATCCCTCATAAACGAATAGACTACATGAAATGTCCAAGGAAGACACGACGTGTACTTGGTTAAACGATTCTACCCGGCCAACATGCCCACATGCCATGTATGGCCTCCACACGGTCAAGGGTACATGGTGTGTCTAAAACTACATGCTATGTAGTAAGAAATTTCTAAGCAGTCATCACACAACATGTACTCAGCGACACATAGTCGGTGCTCGTCTAACCCATACATGGTGTGTACTAAAAAGTACACCATGTGTAGTCTGGAAATTTCCAAAAACTGCCCAATTTATCCAGTTTTCTCAGGGACAAGTCAATAATTCAAACAGGGTCAGGATTTTGACCCGTTCTAAAAACATGGGTTCTTAAAATCTCCCCACCTTAATATATCTCATCCTAGAGCTATCAAACGAAACCCAAAGATGACACCGAACATACCACCCCGATAAAAGTAACCCAGACTTCTCCGGTCTCAAAGGTCCTGGCTAAAATTATCAACGGCGATCCCCACCTTAGGATTTTCCTAACTCAGTCTCAACCCAACAAAACTCAAAACAAACAATGGTTCACTAACCTATTTTCTGGATGCATAGTCCTGCTGTGATACATCGTCACCCGAGCGCCGCATTGGTGCTCCTGTGTCATTCCCGACACCCAACGTATCCCGCACCGCATCGGTGTCTGCCTCTACAAGGTCCTGGTGCCTAGCACCTCAAGTAACCCGCATCATAAATTCCCCAATGCCCAAGTCACCTCAAGTAACCTGCATCCTTGATGCCCTGATTCCCAAGGCACCTCAAGTAACCTGCATCCTCAATTCCCCTAATTCTATGCATCTCATACATATATATAAATATATCACGCACCCGATATGGTACCAATCCCACTGACTAACATCTAGTCAGTCCACATAGATCATGTGCATCATGTGCACTCAAAACGGACATGCCTCTGTAGGTCATGCCAGAAAGAAAACATGGAAATCACTGCCACACCCGAGGTGTACCTCTAACCATCATTGGCTCACCAGCCTGCTCAGCCTCTGGAAACTCCACGGTGTGCACCTGGATTGAAGTACGACTACCTGATGCCTGACCTCCCTGTGGTGCTGCTCCAGCCACTGGCCACTGACCCCTCAGTTGGATCCCACTGTCTCTGTCACGTCCTCCACATGCAGATGAACCTCGACTACCCTCTCCTGGTACCGAACCTAAACCAACTCTAGATGCCACCGTCTGTCCTGGTCCCTGCCTGTCGGCCATCTGAGAAGGCTTCCTGCAATACCTCTCAAGGTGGCCGACCTATCCACATGATCGACACTATTTTGGAGGCCTATCGTACTGAGTCCGAACATGCTCTGGCAATCCACACTGAAAGTAAATCACTGAAGAACTGCTACGAAGTGGTCTAGCTGAGTCCTTGGCCTGACTTCCCTACTGGAACTCATCTCATCCTCGCTTCCTGCTGTCTAAACCCTCACCTGAAGCCATCGTCCGACCAACCTGAGGCCTATCCCTCTAGTTTCCCTCCGCTATGAACACCTGATTCACCGCCTCTGAATAAGAACCCAGCCAGAAGATATTCACCTAGACCCGAATGGCATGTCCTAAGCCATTTTCAAAGCACATAACCCTAGCCGCGTCATCGCTCACCATACCAGGTGAAAAGTGAGACAACTCAGAGAAATAGTTGCATAGTCCATGACAGACATGTCTCCCTGCTGAAGACTCGAGAACTCCCGAGCTCTCTCGACTCTCAGTGTCTCTGGGTAAAAGTTCTCAAAGAACCTATCCTCGAAGTCCTTCCATGAAAGTCCCTCATGCCTGTAAGCCTGAACCTGCACATACCACCAACGCTTTGCCAGTCCTCGCAGCATGTATGTCACCAGCTTGACCCTCCTCCCTAGTGGCGTCTCGAGTTGCTCGAAGATCATATCCATGCTATATATCCAGTTCTCAGGCGCCTACGGACGACCCTAACTCTGAAAAAGCGATGGGTGCTACGACTGGAACTCCCGTGTCAGATATTCCATAGTTGGCTTTGTACCCTGCATGCCTCTGTCGATCCCCTACCAGACACGCACCAGACTACCTCGGATTTTCTCGTCGAGCCATGGTCCAAACACTGCCAAACTCGATTGTTGTCCTGCGTGAACTAGACCCTGAACTAGATCCTGTCCCTGAGTCTATACCTGTGGCTCCTGCTCTGATTGTACCAGATCTTAAACCTGATCATGCTCCTACGGAACTGTACCATCTCCCGTCTGATGCTCTATCTGATTGGCCCAAAAAGGTACCCGATGAATACCATAATTGGTCAGACAACCCATATATATATATATATAATAATATATATTCAATGCAGATAAGAAAGAAGTAAAAGGAAGCACACAACTACCACCCTTACTCTTCCCCACTACAACCATGCCCCACGACATCCCGACCCCATAGCCTCCTTACCCGCCCCCAACAGATCCAAGTATCGAAAGTACCTCAGGCCATGCCTGTCCTGACAACCAATGTTTCCTCAAACCGACAACCGAGTTTCCCAATCCTGGTGATCAAAATCACCTCAATCGATAGTACCTTCCTACTCGTATGAGAGCCAAACTCAAATACCCTATCACATGTAATTCTAAAAATAAATAAAGCATGACATACACATTGCAATAACAAGAAATTCTATCAGGAATTTCACTTATTCACATTTCAAAGCATACAAAGCATGGAAATTGATATTATTCATGTGGAATTATCACTTCAAAAAGCATACATGCAGTTATGAAATTGAAATAACCTAAAATGTGCCTATCAAAATCCAAGAAAACCACCCTTTCCATACTGGGACAAGGTCAAATTATCCCTTATCGCATCGGGTCAAGGGTTACATATCAAAATCAATAACATCACACACCAAGTGATCCACTGAGGTAGAAATCATATCAACTGTAATCTGAGAAAAAAGAAAACAACAAATCCCACCCATGGAAACTTGGTCCATCCCTCGTACCTGGGGCTATAGGCACCCATGAACAAGCTAGAAACCCAGTTCCAGTAACAAACTATCTCTAGTCTACCATATCCCAAATAGTAAAACTAAAAAAATAAAAGAGAAGCCTCAATCTAATTAGTAGCCAGCAAAACACTGATACTAAATCCCTATCAAGAACTTCTCTAATACCACTTTGTAACGACCCAAACCCAAAAAGCCACCCGAACAGTGCTAAATAGGTTAGGTGCTATTACCTTAAGTGAACCTCCCCGAATGCCAAAGACTTCCGACTAGAAGGGAGAGTCTTATAGGTATAGTGGAGAGGCTATACCCTCTCAGAGGATAATTACAATGGTATGGGTCCAAGTATAACAATAAAGATGTAGTGGAATAAATGACTCATCATACTCGAACTAGACCCGCAGAGCGGAAGCACATTCAATATCAATAAACAGCGAAAGCAATAAATATGAACAACAGTAGTGGAAATAAACACAAAAACATACTGATCACTTGTAACTACTACTGAACAATAAAACATACATTCCAAACAGGTCATACATATCTAAATAATAAGGGCACCAATGGATAACCAACTGTAGCTAAAAACAAGAAAGATGATACAAGAAAGTACGCAAAACATAGTAAACTCTAGCTAGGAAAGACCTAAAGGTCCATACCTTCTCCATGAAATAGCTAATACAACCCATATTTTGAAGATGGCCGCTTTCCTGCGCGTAAATCCATAAATTCTACACGCATCCTAAAGGGCCCGAGCAGGGTGTGAGAAAAATCTCAGTTTGATACCACCCAACAGTGCGTACCTAATATGAGGGTTTCCGCAGTCATGTATTTATAAGTAAAGTAGTAAACCGAATGATTCACAAATAAACACAAACTCCACTGGTGATCATCAGCCACCATGGAGTGTCACTTGCTACGACCAACGTCGAAATCTCTATCATGTAACCCGGAACCATGTGCCCCCTGACACCGCGTGTCTCAAGTACTGAAGTGCCGAAGGCATTCCTGAGAAACAGTAACCTGGAGGAAAAACGATGCCTGTCCTCAATAAGTAACTGGAGGGAAAATGATGTCTCCCCTCAAATAATATAACCGGAGGGATAATGATGTCTTCCCTCAAATAAAGTACCCGGAGGGAAAACAATGTCTGCCCTGAAATAACGGCGAGCCTCTGCCTCCAAACTGATAGCCTCAATGCTATCCCCTGAAGGCTCCTCACCTTCCACGTGGCTTCCTATGATAAGCACCCCAAACTAATAGTACCTAAAGTGCAACTAACTGGGCCCTCTACCCATATGAGTGGTCAAAACCACCTCATCATAGATTCTCTATGTGTGCACACTACTCAAAGTTTTTGGGTGAGCAGTAATCACCAAAATAGTACCCAAGCACCAACACCTCTGACACCTCGTATCCCTGCGACCATGCCGCTCAAGTTTGATGGTCTTTCCATCCCAGTAACCCAGACCATGCCCAACCTAACAGTCATCCTGCCTCAACCGACGCCCATGACACCCAATCCAGTGGTTAAAAACACCAAATGTAACCCGGGACATGCCCAACCTGTGATCAACATCACTCAACAATATCCAGGCCATTCCCAACATAACCAAAAAGGGTTTCAGCATATGAAATTCATCAATAACATATATTTACATTTAAACAGAACACAATAATTGGAAAAACAATCTAAACAGTTGAATTGCACTAGCAAGGTGCTGTCCCATACCAGCACTGGGGTTTTGAGAGCCTCTAACAATTCATATTAGGCTTAATAAACTAAACTTATCAGATAAAACATCACAATTCAATCATAACCATTTTGGCTTCCCCCAGCCAAAATGCCCCAATTGAGCAACGAACCCTCACCCGGTTCTGCTCAAGCAAAAATAGTAAAGTGTATACCCAAAGGCATACCACGGGTCTAAAGAACAAATTAATATGAAATATCAGATAAAACTAGGTCGCACTCAAAATACCTAAAAATGATCCCAAGGATGCATCACCCAAATGACTATAAAACACAAAAAGTGGTTTGCACCACCTACATGAGACTCGTACGATGCTAATCCTCTGATAATGGCCTCCAATTAGGTATAAAACGTGGTAGATCTAAAAAATAAGCAAAACCTCTCAATCCCCAATAACTCGTTCTAGAACAGAAATCAAACAAAACAGATCAAGAGGAATCAAGGCCTTATTGAGGGGGTTCCAACTGATCAATCGGTGTTCAAATCTGACATCAGACGAAGAATTGGGAGAGAAATGAAGTTTCGGCCGACTCTCCCTGCTCAATCCCGCCAAAATATTGAGGTTCTTCCTCAATACGAGGCTACTGCCCATTTTAACAAAAAAAAGAAACTACACCGTGTGTGCTTTAAGTACACGACGTGTATCATTTTACTGTTCATAAGATGGCTAAAATTACGCCGACTTACTTTCCACACCTTCCGACATGAGTACACAACGTGTACCTAGGGGTAAATGGTGTGTACTTAGTTTTTATTCTCTTCCTTGCTGACTTACCAACACACCTTGTATATCCCTCATACACAGCTAGACTACACGATGTTTACAAGGAAGACACAATGTGTACTTGGTTAAACGATTCTACCCAGCCAACAGGACCACACACCATGTATGGCCTCCACACAGTCAAGGGTAGATGACATGTCTAAAACTACACGCCATGTAGTAAGAAATTTCTACACGGTCATCACATGGCATGTACTCATAGGCACACGGTCAGTTCTCGCCCAACCCATACACAGCGTGTACTAAAAAGTACACAACGTGTAGTTTGGAAATTTCCATAAACTGCCCAATTTCTCCAGTTTTCTCAGGGACAAGTCAAAAATTCAAACAGGGTTAAGATTTTGACCCATTCTAAAAACCCCGGGTTCTTACATATGTGCTATCCAAGCAATGTATCCTATATGTAGGTGCACACCCACACCTCCATGGGACTACCTAGTCAACTTATCTCTCAAGTGGTTGACCCATGGAAATACATATGATTGAGGTGAGTCATTTGTGGGCTTATGGTTGGCCTTTTTTTTAATACTAAGTAGTTCTTAAAATATATAAAAGAATACTAACCATACATAAACATCTTAATTTTTTTATTAACAATGAAATATTTTGTATATTTAATTATTATTTAATTTATATTAATTTTTATTTGAGTTATTGTACTACTGAAATTATTATTTTTTTAATCATATTTTTTATATTATTTTACCTATCATAATTTAAGGAAAGTTGATTTCAAATTAATAAAAAAATGATAATAGAATATTATTAAAGACATATATACAAAAAACTAATTAAAATTACAATCATAATTTATTAATAACTATTTATAGACATATTTATATTATTGAGACTCTACATATCATTTTTTTAATTTTACTATTTATTAATATGAAATAATAAATATTATTCTTCACGCATTACACTCCTTGAGTCATATCATAAAAATTAAACTTTAACCATTGATTTTCTAAATATTTCAAATTGAATAATATATAATTTCATTTATAAAGGGTTATAAAATTTATCTAATTCCATAGTCTTATACATATCCATTATTCTATAAATACCCCGTGGTTAAAAACATTTTTATAATCCAAACACTACATATTCTTGTTTTCTTTCTAATAAGGATGACTCCTATTCTTATAATTCTATGTATTCTTACTCTTTTCCTTTTTGGTGTATTTATACTCATGGATGATCCTAAATAATCTAGCTAGGATTTTATAGTTATCTTGTTTATTATATGATGTGTTATTTTTATTTTTGATCATTATTGTAAATTTATCGTTCACGTGTCCTTAGTTAGATGATATGTTCATGTACAAAATTTAGTGTACTATTTCAATAAATGTATATGATATTATTTTTTAAATTTATAAGAATTATTTATTTATATCTTTTTTCAAATAAATAAATACATTAAAATTATTGGGTGTTACATTCTACCCCAATTAATAGAATTGTTCCCACACAATTATTTTACATATAAGAAAACCCTAAATCTCACTCTCAAAGATTCAATCTTGAGGTTCTTCTTCCCTAAAAAATTAACTCTTTTAATTTAACCTAATATTAGAGTCATATTTAATAATTCTCTTGACATAATTTACTCATTCAACCAAGTCTTTTATTTTCCTATTGGAATCAATCTTGAGGATGTTAGGTCTATGCATCACAATAGTACCTCATGATATTTTCAAAATCATCTACTTCCATTATCTAGACATAAGTCATGAATATTAGATTAAATCAATCGAAATATTGATAAATAATTGAAAAATTATTTCTAATAGATAATTTTAAAACAACTTCTTAAACTTTTTGTTATAAAATATTCTTAATGATACATCTTAAAATATTTCAAAATAGGGTTTTTATAAATCAATAATTATATTTCACAAGGATATAAATTTATAATTAGATACATATAGTCTTTTTGGAGGTCTCCTTCTTCCACAACATCTTGAAAATCATTAATTTATTTATGTGTTTGACATAAATAGAATAATTTGAAAAGGACATAATGGTACTTCCCATGCCGAGAAAGGTGAGAGAGTTGAGAGAAAAATATTCTCCAATATAAAATCCATGATTCTTGAAAAACAATCAAGTAATAGTAAAGGCATTAGATACATCACAGAGCTTCTTGTAGGAAATTTAGATATTGGAAAAAAATTAATTCCATATCAACATGGATTTAGAATAATTTTTTCAAGTAGTTCATCTGGAAGGGATAAAATGGGTTTATGTGATCTTCCACTTTTTATCTTGAAACCAACTCTTTAATATGAAAATTAACATAATAAAGTCTTCACTAAAATAGATATTTCCTAGAAACATAAAATATCCAAAGAATACTAATATCCAATGTTGTTTAAACTGTTTATATGATACCAAATGTAGTAGCCCAATACTTTCATTCCAAGATCCAATTATAAAATATTACATATAATTTTTTATATTGAAATTTAACAAAAATAAACACAAACTGATGATCTTATCGATTTATGTTTTGTAAGATTAGGAAAAACCTTACAGCATAATAGTGTTATATAAAAAATTCTATAAATGAATTTTTTTTCCACATAAGACATACCCTTAATTGAAACCAAACACAAATTACCTTTCACTCATCAACAATCACGTGAAAAACATTTTTAAAAAAGTGTGAGCCCAAAAATTTCCTAGAATGTATTTTTAAATAAAAGTGTGAAATACTTTATTATTGAACATACCATAAAATAGTTTTGAAAACATTATTTATGAAATTAGATAAATAACTATTTCCTAAATAATAATTTATGGTTTTCATTAAAACACATAATATTACTTCCCATTCACAATTTATGAAGAATATATCATCTAAAAACATGATACCCTTTTGAAGTCATAAAATCCATTGAAATTAGATTTAAAATTTTCCGTGAAATAATCAAATCTTTAGTTTTGAAAATAACATCACCTTATGGAATATAATGATACATTAAAAAATATTAGGAAAAGCATAGTGATAGTAAATATAATAAATACAAACTTTTATGACAAATTCACATTGATTTTGTGAGTTTACTCCCCATTCCTCATTAGCATAACCAATATCAAAATTCTAAAATTAATGAAAACATTTACAAAATCCTACATTTATCAATATAAATCCATTAAAACTTTTCAAGGTCTTAACTTATATATATTTAAAGAGAAAATAATTACATATTTGATAATTTTTAACAAAAATATACTTAATGGAGAGTCCTTAACTTTAAAAATTTATTGAAAATTTCCATGAAACATTTATTAATATTTCATTGAAATTAATTTTTCCATGAAATATATTGAATGTTAATGAAAATACAGTAATTGGACATATATATATATATATCTGTGTGTGTGTGTGCAACATACACAATTTTTAGAGGACATTTTATACATGAAATAATAATTTTAACATTCCATAATCATCTTGAAAATTTCATCAATTAAGGGTTTGAACATGAAATTAAATCTATTTTATCATGAATCAACTTTAGAAAAATGATTAAAAATTAAAGAAAACATTTATTAATTAGGGTTTTTAACCATTAAAGAAGATTTTAAAATTGAACATCCCTTACAACAAGGGGTTTGAAAATACTATAAATTATGTAAAACAATTTCCCTCATAGAATTGTTTTCAAATACATGGAATACGAGTTTTAAAATAAGCCTCCATTACCTTACAACTTCTCAAGTAGTGCCCGTACAACTTACTATGTCCATAACATGAAGAATTAATAGATAATGGGAATAAATGGGAAATTAAAAAATATGGAATGTGGGGTTTCATTCCAAGAGTAAAGAAAGGAGGCCCCTTTTATAGTTGAAGATAACTCAGATGACATTGTATAATATTCAAAAAGATTATTACCAATCCAAATGCAAATAGTTCCCAACTTGAATAAAGTTGGAATTAGGATCCCAATATGTTTCTTAAAATATTTTGAGAATCCTATCTCATATCTCAAGTGAACTATTTTCCTTGTCTAGTTTTATTATAGGTTTAAAATGTGGCTACTGTATATAGTTCAAGAGTATGGTTGGTATTTTTATTTGAATCCATTAAAGGCGAAATCCATGTAAACCGAAAACATGTAAGGATTATATCCCTTTAATATTATAAAAAGTTCAAAACATTATATTTCTATGAGGCCTTGATATTGTTGTATTGTGGAGTAATATGATATTATGGAAAAAGAATTCTTTGAAACTCGATGGTTGCAGTTAAATTTATAAAAATGGAAATATTCCAAAAAAAAAAAATAATAAAAATCAATTATCCCCCAAGATCTCATGCTAAAGAATGTGTCACACTTAAACCATTTATAGAAGACAAAAAATAATGTGGCATTTAATGAGTCACAAAATACACATATGATTTATTTTAAACATATTGACATGGTATGTCTATCGATAGGGATTATATAATATATTTTCATTTTCATAGATTTTAAAACACAAATAGAGACCCATCATTACAAATGATGAGGATATGGTGACATTGCCCAAACCTTTTTTATGTTTTGTTGGGCGTTATTAGGTCAATAATAGATCATATCCATAGTCTTAATTAATTATATATATATATAATTATATAAATTTATATATAATAAGTTCCATGAAAATTGTGAAAAACAAATGAAAATGGTATGTTTTATACAGGAGGAAAAAGATTGAACTTAAAAAGATATGGCATCTAAGAAAGATTTGATTGGACGGGTTATATATAAGCATTACTTTTTATATTGGGTGCATAGTAATGTATGTATCTCATCTCACATCAAAGTTACACTCATTATCACACCTACATGTATAGTTTTTCATGACTCCAATTGATCTAGAAAACAATGAGATTCAACACCCACAACACTCATGCACTATCACCCACACTGTCTATATATCACCCCTACATAGTCCATGGGAACCCTATGCTCACCTCTTGTACACCTTGAGGGTTATATTCACTCACAAAGCTACCCATCCTGTATGAAGGATCTCACCCATGCCGCCATGGGCATGCCTAGTCAAGATATCTCCCACATTGTTTACCCCTATCCCAATATGTGGTTGTGGTTGGTCCTTGGTGGGCTTATGGTTGGCCAATTTTTTTATACTAAGTATTTTTTAAAATATATAATAGAATAATAACCATATATGAACACATTAAACATTTTTAATAACATTATATATTTAGTATATTTACTTATCATTTTATTTATATTAAATTTTTACTTGAGTTATATTACTATAAGAAATAATTCTTTTACTAATCATATCTTTTATAATATTTTACCTATCATAATTTAAATAAAATTTCTTACAAATTAATATAAATTTGTTAAACAAAGATTAATAAATACTTAATTACAAAAAAAATTAATAAAATTTATTTTTAAGATTAACTTATAAATATTTATAGAAGTATTTATATTATTGTGACTCTATATTTTTTTTTCATATATTACTATTTATTAATATGGAATAATAAACATTATTCTTCTCTTTGAGTCATAATATAAAATTACATTGTAATCAAGATTTTTTTAAATATTTTAAGTTGATTCATATCTTATTTCCTTTGTAAAAGGTTCCAATATCTATATGATACTATAGTCTTATAAATATATTTTATTTTATAAGTTCAACATCTTAACAAAAAATTTTATAATCGAAGCTCTATGTATTCTTGTTTTCATTATCATAAGGAGGATTCCAATTTTTCAGCTTATCTGTATTCTTAGTCTCATCATTTTTATGGATTTCAACTATTGGATGATCCTAAAGAAGCGATCTATGATTTTGGAGTTATCATTTTTATTATTTGTTATCCCATTTAATTATTGATGATTATTATAAATTTAGAATTATCAGCTCCTTATTTTGAAGATATGTTCTTGCACTGAATTTAGTGAATTATTTAACTAAAAGTAATTCATATTGTTTTTAAATATAGAAGACCGATTTATTTATAATATTTTTTTCATTGATATAAATAAATTAAAATTATATGGTGTTACACTATGTAACTCAAACTATATAGGGTTTGAATATAGTTCTAATAGGCTACGTAGGATGACTCCCTAAGGTTAAATTTCAAAACCCTTATCATCTTATATCTCTATCATGAGAAGGTATTTCCCAAACATGACTAGCCTTCCCATGTGATAAGAATTAGAAACCAACCACCTTTTATGATGAGTATATGATTCCATACATAATGATAATAATAATCCTAATGTGATGAGTTGAAGATTCCCTATATCATGAGCATAGGATGACCCAACATTCATTATGTGAGGTGTATAATATTTCTTCATATCCTAATATGAGGAAGATAAAATGGAATCCTTATAGATGTAGGCTTAGACTATAACCTCTTCCTTATAATTAGTAATATATGTGATGAATGAGGAATTCCCACTCATGTATAAGTCCGAAAAAAATCATCGCTACGTACCTTCCACCAAGTAATCCAATCTATATGAATTTAAACTACATATAATTTTTCATAGATGCATAAAATTAAATGGAAACTTAGACTTTTTATATAACCAAAAAATATTTTTATTGTCTCGTTAAACACTACCACACGATGTGGGTTATGATTACCCTTCTAGGTAAATGATGGAATACCCTTTCACAGGCCTAATCCCAAGTCCACATCACCTCTAAACTCTTTTCAGAGGAGCCCAATTATTCCCTAAGTAGAGATAAAGTATATAGTTTCTACCTATATTCCTGGAAGTTATAAAGTGGAAATACATGGATAAGATGAGATACACTATAATTCCCCCATGAATTTTACTCATTAATGAATATTATTATTCATGAAATTAATTAAGGGTAATCAGTATCACTACTAGGAAGGATTCATGAATGTCACACACCAAACCAGATCTCTAGAACAACGACAGTGTGGGGACACAACATGAACTTATTACTAATTCCTCATATGCCATAGGCTACCAACTTGTAGTGATGGAAAAAGATAGTCACGAGCACACTATTCCCTCTAATATAAATCGATATGATCATGGTTAAATGTAATCAAATGTATGCATGACCTGTCCATATTATGGATATAAATAAAACCTATTGACATAAATCATGGAGCCAAAAAGGACCCCAAAATCTACAATAAAAATAATTAATTCTATATATATATTGAAAAATACATAAAATATAGAACAATATAACATGGAATAATATATATTTATATGGAACACTCTCAAGTACATGTTTAATAAGAGGGTATGGCAACCGCCATCGGGACCAGGCACCGTGCAGCTTTGTACGGGGCAATGCTAGCCGATCAGCAATGCAAGGTGGGGAGATAAGACGATCAATGATGAAGACGCTGGGGAGGGGCAGTTCTAGTGGGCTGGGCCTACGAGCCATGTATTGGGCATAGTATGTCTATGTGCCTTTGGGTCATGTATTGCGGGTCATGTCAGGCCTTGTGCCTTGGGCATATGGGTCATGTACGGGTTCCCATTCATCCCTTAAAAAGGGGGATTATCTATAATAAAAATAAAAATGAAGGCCTTCAGGCCATTCGGGATGTTTAATAATAACTAAAATAAAAAGAATTTCAGGACCAACTCATATTATATGACCTGATAAAAACTAAGCCTCTACTACCTCAAAGAACAATATCATGTGTCCATATCCAAGTAGAATATGTGAACTAAGAGAAACCATGAAGGTCTAACCACTTACATAAAAACTCATGTCTTATACACTGGTTGGGGTTGAGTCCAATGGACCAACAATAATACTCAATGTCACAACAATATTGAGTGACACATTTATCATGTACATGTCCATGAAATACATACATATATATATATATATATATATATATATATATGGTGAAAAAATATCATGTAACAAACCCTCCTGAAAATATAATTCTTAAGGACATCAAACAAACATGTCAGGTCATTAGGTGTTTTCCAGGACACCTTGAACCCCAACAATACCTACTTCAACCAGTTCTAGAGTGACTCAAAGCATGTAAAATACCACAAAAAATAGTATGGGACCATTACTGATTCTCAAGACCACATCCTAGAAAATAGAGTAATATAAGGATAAATGACCAGATTCTAGGAGAAATTCCTAGGTATCTCATTGTATTATATTTGAATCCATAGACAATTACCAAGGAATTCCAAACCGTATCACATCTAAATTCAAGGAGCATATCCAACATATTCCAAACCATATCACATATGAATCATATGGAAATTTATGAGGAATTACAAACCATATCACATCCAAATCCATAGAGTGTATATAAGATATTCCAAACTATTATTAGACACAAAGGCTAGATCTAAGGACTATTCTAAGGCATCCCATGTGTCTAATATGTAACAACCATGAGTTTTATTAATGGAATATCCTTTTAATTTATAATAATGGTTCATATATAGTAATGTTTTATTATATAAATAACATATAACAGATTATATAAACAATTTGTTTTATTTTTACTTGAACATTACATTTTTATAACAAATATAGCCACAAGAATTGAAAGTGTTACAATCAGATTAAAATCAAAATTAAGATAACTATAATATGAAAATTTTGATCTACTCAATCCCCTAGAATAATCACACTCATGAATAACACTGCAGAAATGAAATAGAATATTAGTAATGAAATATTAATTTTGACCATTTATAATATACATAACCTTGAGAAAAATTAAAGTGACTGATGATTGATTGAAATATAAGGTATTTATAAAAGGATGGAAACCTATATGACCATTACAAATCTGACCATTAAAATTCTAATTGATTGTCAGAATAGTAATATGGAAATTAGAAAGAGTAACATAACCATTAGAATAGTAACCTCACATATTTAATATTTAAATTAAATTTTAGTATCCTATAAAATAAAAATAAATAAAAATTATTTCACAATTCAAATAAATAATTTTTAAAAAATGATAAAATAAATGTATAGATTTTGGTAAGACATATATGTTTTATTTAAATTATTTGATAAATAAAAAAATTAAAATTATATATATATTTATAAAATTTCTATATAATATAATTTTATGTTTCATTATAATGATAGAATAATTATATTAGATGATAAGTAATTTTTTAAAGGTTAGATTTTTTTTAAGAAATGTTAAAATTGGTATTTTTAAAATAAATATGGATTTTATTTATAAATTAACATTTAAAAATTTAAAATATTAGTTTCATAAAAATTATTTCATTTTTAAATCTACACGTTGAAAAATTGTTATAGTGATTTTTTTCTAAAATAATTTAATTTTTTTTGAATAGTAAAATGAAACAAAATATAGTATTTAATATTGTGCTTGAAATATACAAATAAGGGTGTCATGGATGATGTACTAAGACATTAGATCAAATTTAAATGAACTAATTACTATATATAGTCACAAAAAAACACTGTTTGTTATCTTTTTCAAAATTAATAAAAGAAACAGTATTTTATTTAAAAATACTCCACTCCTACCCATATATATACCACCACTTATCAAAAAACTTTATAAGAATCTTGGATTTCCCATATTATTCAAAAGTCACATCCCAAACACCCCCCTAATTCAAGGAGTTTTTTATTACCAAAATCTAATTCCAATGTGTTTTAAGGTGCCTTCCATGTGAGGACACCCAAAGAGGTAATTTTACTTAATAAACTATCCATTAATATTATCTTCTTTTACCTCTTCATAAATTCTTCTATCCAACATTAAATAATTACTCTAGTATAAAAAATATACAATAATATTAATGTGATAATGAAATATCAATTATTATACATCTTTTTTATTTCATTCAAAAATAAAAATGATTGTTTATATTATGGTGGGTTCATCGCCTCTATAAACTATGTACTTTTTTTCACCACTGCCTTCATAAATAGTTACATAAAAATATTGAGGTTAAAAACTATGATAATAAGTATATTAAAAATTATTTTAAGTTCTATCATGTATTAATAATCAATGAATTATATAAAATGAATCTAGTTCATGATGGCTAGTAACACCACCTTAATGAACTTACCATATAATGATAAAATTTATACTATTTTAATAATACCTATGTTAGAAAACATATGGATGTTCGGGACTATTTAATATTTTTAAATTACATTAATATAATTTTACTTCACTTTTGGACTAGTAGTCTAATTTGATAAGAACATTAACAATTATCCACAAACTAATGATACTTTGTAACCATAAAATGAAGGACCTTGGGATAATGATTATAGACATTTTATCTCAATTAAATGACTATAATATAATATAAATTATTTATATTAAATCATATATTGTTAAATTTGGTTATAAATCAAGTGCTTAATAAATATTATTTGATTATTCTAGACATTAACTAAATGTGCATAATGAATCCATACCTGAGGTAAGGGGACTCTACAAACATCCATCTATTCATTATGTTATGTCTTATCTCTCTCCACATAAAATTCATTCTCTATTTAGCATTATTTAATTCTAATTTATTCTAAATATATATCACTTATATATATACCAAGATTATTCTCCCTTTCTTTATTTTGGATATACAAGATTTTTTTTTTATTTTTCCAAACCATTCTTCAATATATACCTAATTTATAGGAACTTCATATTTATTATTTAATGTTATAAAAATCCTTGTGAAATTCCTCTAATCCTTAATGATTTCTATAAATAATCATAATTTTAATTTTTGAACTCTCCTAGTTCACTTTTGGTTTCATGAAAAAAATGACGTACTTAACATCATTAAATATTCAACACCATTTTATTAAAAAATCAATAAATATATTCAATTATAAAGTTAATTATCAACCTTACACATAAAATTTTCATCAAATTAATATCATATTTTTTACCATTGATTATTTTTAAAAATATTAACACTCAAATAATTTAATTCATTATTCTCTTTTGAATCCTTATGAGATATCCATTGATTAATATTTGAGGTAAGATTATGTAACCTATTTATTTTAATAGATATTTATTATTCTTTTTTTCTTTATGTTTAATTTATTTATATGGAAAACTTATTCATGTAAATGATATGATGTGAATTCCAAAATATCTCTTTAATGTGTTGATCGATTTTTATTCTCATGAGATGAGATATATGGGATTTGGGAGTGAACCTAATCCATTATGGGACTCTATCCACCATGATATGGAATCTTGAAATTGATCCATGTCATATGATTATAAGGTCATGTATTAAAATTTATGGACATTCCAACCATTCCATGATCTTATGATTCCATCTTACTTATGTTGAAATTCTATATGATATCATATTCTCCCATTTGACTCATATTCCATGCTTCATTATCATTCTCATTCACTTAATGAGATTTATAGCTCACCAATTTTGTTCATATATTATCTAGGTTATCCTATAGAGTTTTATAAATCCAAAAAACCTTTTATGTTTATAAAAATTTCATTGGGTCATTCACAACATGGAATATGAAATAGGAAGTTCCCTTAAATTGATTTTATGAAAAAGAATGATTTTGGAAGAGAACATAAAGAGTTTATATATTTCCAGTAAATAATGGTATAAGGATATTGGTTCTTATGTAAGAGATATATATAAAAATTTATAGGAATTATATATCATTAAATAGATAGATAAAGTGAGATAGACAGAGGTAAGGCATAACCTAATGAATAGTGGGAGGTTTGGGGAGTTTCTTTACCTATGGTCTGGATTCATTCTGCACTTTCACTTAACATATTTAATTGATAAATTATATTTATTAAAAACACAATTAAGAACAAAATTAAACTAAATTTTATTTACTATTAAGATTTTATGTTAGTTTATAATCATTTAACTGTGATATAGTGTCTATACTAACTACCCCAAGGGTGTTTGATTCATGTTTCCATGGTTTCTTTAGTCTATGGATAATTATTGAAGTTCTTATCAAATGGTATTATGAACATGAAAGTAAAATTAAATGATATTCATGTCCTTATATATGTTTAAATGGTACCAAATATTCACATGTTTTCTGAAAAAATGGATGATTCATTTAGAAAAAAGTTATCTTTATACAATTAGTTCATTTAGGCGGTTTTACCATGAATCATGAACTAGATTTGTTTTATATAATTAAAAAAATATTAATACATTCTAAAACATAAAATAAGTTATAATATTCTTATTAACATAATATATAACAATAATATTATATCTATAACCAATCATGAAGTTGGTGGAGAAAAATGATGTATGTTTTCATGAAGATGATGAACCAACCATAATATGAACCATTTTATTTCTTATGATTATGCCTTATGTTTGATTTAATTATGTAAAAAATATATTCATGTACATGTTATTATGGGTGTTACCAAATAACACTCTAATTCATTGTGAATAGTTTATATATCCTGACTTCATTTCTATGGGATTAGGGAGTAAACCTAATCTATTTTGACACTCTTTCCACTATGTTATGATGTATTGAAAGTGAGACTTGATCTATGCTTATGATATATTGTATTTATATGATTCCAAATTCCTATTATTCCATGATATTAAGATGTAATATTATTTATATCATACTTAAATATGATTATTCATTAGCATTTCCTTTTTTTATATCAAGTTAGACTCATATTTTAATCTTTTTTATCACAACCATTATTTTATAGGGATTTACAGAACACCCTTTTTGTTTATTAATTCCCAATGTTATATTACACAATATTATATTCTCAAAGGGATCTAATATCACATTATGGAAATTAAAATAATTATATTTTTTAGTTTCATATCGATGTTTTATAGACCTATTCTTCTAATTAAATTAGACCTATTAATCCTTGGGTTTTTTATTATGGATATTTATGTTCAAAATAATGTAATAATATATTTAATAGGATTGGGTATCTACAGTTGTCATTATATTAAGGTCTAGTTATTTATGAGGATTATTAAAAAATACTTTACTAAAAAACTATAGTACATATCAATATATATTAAAAAATCTATTTTTTTTGAAAAAGTATAGTGCATGTGATTATCAAGAAGAAAAATATAAGTATTAATACTATATATAGACGTGGATATGAAAACATTGTACCTTTGGGTAATAAAAATAAAATGTTTCATTAGGTATTAACATGAATTATACATCGTGAACGGAAAATATGCCCTACAACACACCTAGTTTGACACATCCGGGGGTTATGATTTAGTAAACACACAAACTCTTTACAAATGATTATAAAGGAAATTAATAGATTGTTAGGTTAGAAAACTGAAAATAATGTAACCATGTATAAATGATAATGAAATATACATACTCATATATTAGGAAATATATTTCATTTATTGGATATTTCTTATAAGTTTATAGTTTCCATTTTTTATTTTCTTGTTAGTTTAAGTGTTATCATCCTTATTTTTTCCATTTATTTTTGTTAATAGTGTAAAATTTGAATAATCATGCTAACAACCAATGCGATGGTAAATGTAATAATTTAATACATGATATGCTCAAACTGATGAGAGTGGGAGCCAATAACTTCATGGAAGTACTATCTCAACTAATTCAAGTTATAAATTTTAACTATAATCATGTGGAATTCCCTCCTTATCCTAAGAAATAACATGTTGCATTTGAGTAGTTTATAAGACAAAATCCCCTTAATTTTAGTGAATCATATAATACAGTCATCACATAATAATGGATTAACTCTATTGATAAGATATTATCTTTTCTATATTGTTTTGAATAAGAGAAATTATTTATTGTCATTTTCTGCTTGGAGGTAGAAGATAATTGGGGATGGATGATGATCAAGAAAATGAAACCCAATGAGTAAATTGAATCCTCGAAATGAGAAATTTCCATGAAAATATTTTTAAATAAATATTTTCATTAAACACTTCATCTAAAATTATAGAGAGATTTTATTAGGCTGTTCTAATAGGAATTTTATTTTACCATGGATTATGAGGGAACAATCACATGCCTTTAATGGTACACATCTAGATTTATCATGGAAACCAAATATAAGGTGGGAATTTTGATGGGATATCACAAATTAAAGATTAAGAAGGAAGATATTCCCTAGAATACTTTTCAAAACATTTATAGACACAATGAGTTTATTGTAATTCCTGTTAGGATAACTAGTGATCCCAAAATATTCTTGGATATGATGATTTGTGTCTTTATAGACTACCTAGAAAATTTTTTGGTATCCTTTATATATGATATTTTTATATACTCCTTTAGAAATGTGGTGCATGAAAATGATTTTAATGCTGTACTAATGAACCTATGATTGGAAAATTTTAATGTAAGACATAGTAAATGTTATTTTTAAATGGAGGATGTATCATTAATGGGTCATAAAATCACAAAAAAGAGATATTTTTGGATGCTTCTAAGATAAAGGTTATTCTATATTTGGTCAAAGAAATATCTATATAGGAGATACCTAGTTTCTATTTACTATATAGGTAATACCAATGATTTATGATAAACTTATCTTAATTTTCAAACCCATTGTCTAACCTTTCATGAACGTGGATTAATTTGATCTATAATAATTAATTTAATGAGATGTTTAAGGAATATAAATTTGCTTATCACTGCACAAGTACTCACACAAAACTAAAGGGGTGGAAATTTCATGGTGTACAATGATGCTTCAAAGAAGGGTTTTAGGTGTATAAAAATGAAAACTGATAAATTGATAGCCTACATCTCAAGGTTGTTGAATGTTAATGAGAAAAACTAGCCAATTCATAATTTGGAGTTGGATATAATTGTATTCTCATTAAAGATTTTGTGACATTATCTCCATAGAGATAATTTTGAAATATATACAGATCATAAGTTCCTCAAGTATATATGCACACATAATGAGCTTAATATATCATAATAAATATGTTTAGAGATGATCAAGGATATGAAAAATCAATCAGTTACCATCATGGGAAGGAATATATAGTGATATATGATGTTAGTTGAAAGGATCCTACAATATTATCAATGATGCGAATAGATACTGATTCAATCTTTTTATACTTTCAAAGGATACACAATAAATTCATAATGGAAGGAACAACATGCTTCCTAGTTTAAATGATTATTCAACCATACAATTCTAGAGAAGTTAAAGGATGATTACAGGGATGATGTAGAAATAGAGAGTAATGTGTAGACTATAATAAATAGGAAATCCCTAAATTTTATAATTGAATATGAAGGATATGTAAGATTTAGGTGATATATATGGGTACCATAAAAGTCTGGAATAAAGATAGAGTAATTGAATGATGCTCAAAGCTCGATATTATTGATCCATTTATGGATCCTTTGCCTCCAGTTGTGGCACGACCTTTCTTCCTTTCCCAACCTCACCTCTCTCCCTCCATTCATAGAAATTGAACTTATCCCCAAATTTCCAGATATCTATGATGGCTGTCCTTAGCTCGTGATTTCGACTTTAGAATTTTCTAAGGCTTCAGCACTTCTCAACTTGACGATGGTGGCTCGTTTCAGTAGACATCGTATGTCGATCAATTATTTTGATAAATTTGTTTCTTGAACCTAGGGTTTACAGAACCTAGCAACCATAGGGATTCTTGATAGGTGACATATTATAATCTGATTCTTCTTTGAAGATGATCTTATTTAAGCTTGGTCTAGAGACCCCCGATCTTGCAATGACTCCCATTTCTTTCTCTTATGGTGGTCTTACATTCTCCATATGAAACAAGACGCTCTAACTACAACTTTATGGGTAAGCCTTCGGGAACTCCCTCTTCCGTTTCAAAATACATCAATTATCGATATGTTGGGAAACGTTTGGCTGTTTCTTATGTTCAGACAGTAGAACAAACAAGGTATGTCACCCTATTTCTCCCCGGATTTGTGTCGAGGTTGATGTGTCCAAACCAACGATTAATTGGCTCTAGATTATGGTTGGAAAAGAACATCGGGGTAAGAAGAGGGTGGTCTTTGAGAGCTGGGCAATGTTTTTCTCTTCTTGCAGGTAGTTGGGACACTCCATTACTTCATTCTAGAGTGGGAGAAAAAACCTTAATGGTATGCAATCACTAATACTTCCAATCGGGCCAACTATTGCAGACACCTCTGCTGATCCCCAAGTTCGCGAGGTTGATCTCAATATTGACACCCATATCGTTAAACCATGGAATAGGATCCCTGACTCATGAGTCATGGATACTTTTTACAAAATGAGGAGTGATCTAGCTATTGGTAAGAAGGTAGAGCAGGTCCTGCAGGCTGGACCTTCTTATGCCGATAAGGTGAAGTCTGGTGGTATGGAATTGGACAAGAGGTCGTACAACCTACTGAATTCAATGTTGATGATGCCCATGCAGATGCATGGGGGATATCTGAGGTGCATGTTTCCTCTGGTCCAAATGTTGTTCTATCCAAGTTGCATGTTTTCCTAGGTCTGAACATAGTTCCATATTTGAGTTTGCAACCGCTTTATCAACATGAACCTCTAGGTTCTATTCATACCCACAATCGGTTCACATGTTTGAGTGCTAAGGGGAAGGAAAATGCCAACCCGAAAGGATGGAAAACACACATACCAAGGTGGAAACACAAATAGGTCATGAAAAGGCCTTATGAGGATACTGAACTAAGTGAAAAAGAAGCAGACTCCTTGGAGTCGACGGATTATGAGCAAGAACCTCAAGGACACATGATGGCCAAACCAGGCTCAAGAAAGGGAAAGAAAGGCAATTCTGTTTCTGGGAATTTCCCTATTCATAAGGGAGGAAAAAAGGAAAGTCCCCGAAAAGACTATTCGAACACCCCGAAGACAATTATTACTAGATATTCAGGGAAATTTAGACACAATGTGACAGTGGAAGGACAAAGGGTCCCAATAATTTCTGAAAGTGATAGGCAAGTTTCTGGAGAGTTGGGAAAGCAAGTTCTATGGAAGGAAACCAAGGCCCCTGATGGAGAAATCAAGTTCCAAACGTTGAACCAATAATGGATAATACCGAATGCATATTGGTAGACAAGGTGGAAGTGGGGAATGGGGAATGTCTAGAGATTGTCTTACACTATGAGGAGGAAATGTTAGAAGAAACCTTTCAGATTAATGCCCTGAAGGAGGTTATCCATAGAATTTATGTGAGGTCGCTAAGTGTTGAAACAAATGAAGTACAAAGTGAGTGGATTACCAAATAGGACTACATCCTGGAATGTGGTTTCAATGAAAGGAAGATCACCGTGGAAGAATTAATCCTAACCTGTGATAAGATAGAATATTATTTTGAATAGATTCTCAGGAATGACCTGAAAACACAGGTATCCACTCTAAATTGGAATATTTATAGGGTGATTGACATGAATATCCTTAGTATTGTTTTTAACAACTTTTTAGGATCATTTTGTGGTTAACACCTTTTCTTTGGACATGTGGTGGTTTCCCACTTTCTCCTCAAAAGTGCTTTGGAATAAAAATTTAACTTTCAGGTCAGATATCCAAGAGAAATATTTTTAGGAAAATATGAATAAGGAGATCATGGAATATACATCGAAGGGCCTAGTTTTTCAACAAGTGACGAAAGAGAGTCAAAATTATAATGGAATGATACAACCATTACCCCTACATACATGGAACTGAAAAAACATCATTGTGGAATTTTTAATTGGTTTTCTGAATACATAGAGAGTAAATAATTCTATGTAGTTTATATTAGAATAAATTAAAAAGACTAATAACTTCATTTCTATTCATGAGGACATTTCACTCAATCAACTTTCAAGGATATACATTAGTGGAGGTTTGTGGTTGTAGGGAAAACCACAATCAATTATAACTAATTCAGATCCATTATTTAACTCTATGTTTTTAATAATCGAAAAAATGATCTAAACCCTATGTTAAACTTTAGTATATCCTATAACCATTATAATGATATCCATTCTGAGTGGACAATTCAGGAACTTAAGGATTTATTGAGAGCATGATCAATGGTGTTCAAATAAAGCTAGGATTAATATATTCCTCATTCCCATAAACTATTAACTTCCACTCAATAATTAAAATAGATACATATGAATCCATTTATGGGAAGAGATATAGAACACCTGTGTTCTAAGATGAAGTTGGTGAACAAAATATACTAGGTCCTGAAATGATCAATGAAATGGTATAGAAGGTCAAGACCATCATGTAGCGCATTAGGAAAACACTAAGTTTACATATGTTTTATCTTGATAACCATCATATAGACCTATATTTTTAGGTTATAAATAATGTGTTCCTAAACATATCTCTATGGAAGAGAGTCATGATATTTTGGAATAATGGATGCTAAGTCTCAAATACATATGCCCTTTTTAGATTCTTGATCACATTAGAGTGGTATACTACTGACTAAAACTCCCAAAATCACTGTATGAAGTACTTGGCATGTTCCATGTATCCCTCTTGAGAAATTACACAACATATCCTTCATATGAACTTAATCTAGTGGTGGTTAAATTAGATCTTGATATCTCATATAAGGAGTAATTGGTAAAGATATTTGACCGTGTATAAAATGTTTTATGCGATAAGACAAATCACCTAATCATTTTACTATGGTTGAACCATAAGTACTAATATGTGACATGAGAATATGTGAATGAAATGAAACAGAAGTACCAAAATACATTTTAATCTTATAGGGTGCTATGAAATTTCAAGGGTAAATCTATTAATGGTGGAAGAATGCAACGATCATGAATTATATTAATGTAATTTCCCATCTTATTATTTAAATGTTTCATATTTAGAAATGTAGTATTATATAAAGCATGAAAATGTAATTATTGAACCAAAAACATTTTAATATTTTTACTTGAACTTTATTTTTACATAATAAATATATCCATAAGAATTGTAAGTGTTAGAATGTGAAAAAATAGAAAATAAGATAACTATAATATGAAAATATGGATATTCTTGATCCCTAAGAATGATCTCACTCACAAAAAACATTGTAAAATTAAAGTAGAATATTATTAATGAAATATTCATTTGGAAAAATTAAAATATTTATAACGTTGAGATAAAATAGTAGTGACTAATGAGTGAATGAAATATAAGTTATTTATAGATTGTTTGAAACCCATATAAACATACAAATATGATCATTGGAACAGTAATCTGACCATATTTTGACCAAATATCTCCCCATCCCTCTCCCCATGTCCAATTTGTTATGGTCATACAGCAATACCATAATGAGGTGTATTAAGGTGTTTCTCAAGAGAGGAAATCTAAAGAGGCAATTTTTTTAACTAAATTATCCATTAATTTTATTTTCACCTACCTCCTCTGAACTACATCTATAAAACATTCCATAACAACACCAATATAAATTGTTTTATAGAATTTTGTTATGTTTATGGAATATATATTATCAAACCACTTTTCATTTCATTCTAAATTTAAAATGATAGTTCATTTTATGGCAGGATCACCACCTCCATGAATAATGTATTTCATTTCTCCATAGCACCTCCATGGATTGTTAACAAAATAATACTATGGTTAAATATGTTATCAATAGGTACATTATAAATTATTTCATGTTCTCTAATATATTAATTATCATATAATTATATAGAAATAATCTAGTTCATGATGGTTGGTAACACCACTTAAGTTAACTAACTAAAGAAAAATAATTATTATAATAAATGAAACTTACCTATTTCATAAATCATATAGAAATTTGAAAAAAAATCAACTTCCATAAAGTCAAGAATAAAATTTTATTTCACTTATAAAATTTTAGTCTTACTTGATATGAAATTAAATAATTATATACAAACTATAATGTCTTTGTAAATGTAAAATAAATGACCTTGGGACCGTGATTATACACATAAATTTATCATGTAACTGACTCGAAACTAAAATAAATAAAATATAATCTCATTAGGATCTAAATAAATTATTTATTAAATATAATATAATCATTTAGGATGTTTAAATAAATTGAAGAGTGAATCTTTACCTAAAGTAAGGGAACTCTCTTAACTACACCATTTTCTTTAGGTTGTGCCTTATCTCACTCTACCTCAAACTATCTCTCTATTTAACATTATTGAATTACAATAAATTATATATATATATATATATCTGTGTGTGTGTGTGTGTGTATTTTATATATATACCAATATTACCGATTTTTTATATTTTAGGGATATACATGATTTTGAAGTTCCCTTCCCAATTATATCTTTTATGTAATCCCATTTTAAGGGAACTTCCTATTTCTTATTTCATGTTATAAAACAACCCATGAAATGTTTTTAATCGTAATTTTTTTCTTTAAATACAAACTATATTATGAATAATCCTCCTAGTTAACTTCTATATTTATGAAAAATATTATATACATTCTATCTTTAATGTTTCAATACCATTTTATTAAAACCTAAATAAATATATGCAATTCTGAAAATTATTCTCCACCCTTCCTCAGGCAATTTTATTCAAATGAACATTGTATATAAGAACCTTTCTTATTTATCAAAATAATTACACTCATGTTATTTAATTACTTATTATATTTTTAATTCTTATGAGATAACCTATGATTATGATTTGAATCAAGATTATATAATTCAATTTATTCCATGGGTATCTCTTATGTTTATGCCTTATGTGGAAGAAATATGCATGTATATGTTATGATGTGTGCTCCTAGATATAACTTGAGAGAATTGGTTATTTTTTTATTTCTCATGCGATTATTTTTATGGGATTTGGGAGTAATAATGATCCATTATGGGACACTATCCACTATATAGGATGTATTTGTAGCGAGCCTTGACTTATGCCTATGATTTCATATATTATAATGTTACCACATTACAATGATGACATGATATTATGGTTATATCTTCATTATTCTAAGTTTACATATGATTATTAATGTTCCTTTATATTTATAATGTTATGTTATTCCATTTTTATCATATGTTATGGTTCATTATCATGCTAATTCCCTTACTGGGATTTATAGATCACCCCATTTTTTTATATATTCCCAAGATTATCCTCTGTAATATTAGAATTTTAAAGAGATCTATGAGAATAATAATAATATTAAACTAACAATTTTGTATTTTAGTTTCAATTTTATGTTTTATGAACCTAGTATTAAAAATATAATTGGCCAATCGATCAATGGGTAGTGTTTATTGAATATTTATGCCAGAGAATATATAATATTATGTATAAGAGGATTTGGTCACTATAAGATATATCTATGTGGGAAAATATTATTATCCTTATCACTTTGTAAATAGAATAATAACATAATTTATCCCTCATCTCAAGCTTGTCCCACATAACCTAGTTCGACCTCTGAAATACACGACCTATCATCACTATGATAGGCATATCTGAATCAGATCATTAATTCATATTCAAAGGTGAAAACCAAAATCATCACTATTTTTACTCACACACAACCTCTATAGTTTCATCATTGTATTAGGGAACCCACATAGGTCCCTTTTTTCACATTGTTACATAGAAATACTACCTAGGTTCCTTGATCTCATTTCCCTCTCTTGGTCCCAACCCAATTTTCTAGTAATAACATCCCTCACAACAGTTAGGGTCCTTAGGATCCATATCTATCCTATAATGGACCTACCACATCCACCTGGACAAATCCTATAATTTGATTCTAATATAATCCCTCATGGTAAAAACACATATCATCAATCAGTAAGTAACAAGGAGAACATAAGGAAATCACAACAATAGGAACATAAAAAATAACTCATGACATAGAAAACATTGGATCAACCTCATAGGGTCAAATAGACCAAAAAATTCAATCAATCCCTTATAACATTCTTATAAAAACCTGATTTTAACATACATAGACATTACATCACTTTTTTGAAATACTTAAAACATTGAAAAAACAGATACCCAAAGACCGTATTAGTCTAGTGCCTTTGGAAACATGAATAAATGAGTACTAGTATATAAGTGAGATAAATTATCTCCCACTAGGTTCTTCATGAATATAACCCTTATTAGAAAAATCATACTTAATAAAAATATTCATAACCTCAGGAAGGAAACATAAAAATGGGTGAGCTAAAGTGTTCAATAAGGGAAAACAAGGGAGACATGTAAGCATAAACACGAGTACATGGGTATGAGAACATGATCATAACATTAGAATATCTCACCCTGTATATCAAAGATCATAAACCTGAATCATGGAATAAATATTTTCAGTTCTTAAGACATGAATCATAAGAAAATGAAGAACATAATCCATGAAAACATAACATAGGAATAAGACATGGAATTATGGAAAACACATAAGAATATAATATTATTTCCATAGTAGCCAAGAAATCATTTCCAAGACTATATTTTTAGTGTGGGTTCAATCCCCATAACATCTTAGTAGTCATGGTTTTATCCCATGGCCATCTTAGTAGTGGGACTTCACTCCTCATACCATCATGGTAGTCATGGATCACTCCCATGACCATCTTAGTCTATATCATGAGATATAAATATTTACCCAATGCATTGAAGGGAGATATAGGTTCCACCGATATAATAATTAAATAATACATACATGTTCCAAAAAGTCATAAAAAATCATATCATACACATGAAATGAAATGGGTATCATAAACATTTAATCATATCATAACCTGTGGAAAAAGATACAGGCTTCATAATCATTTCATCAAAATCATAACCCATTAAAGAAGTAGATTTTAAAATAATATAACCCATGAAAGAGAAATAGGTTTCATAAACATCATTCCATCAAAACATAAACCATTCATAGAAAGAAAATTAATGGAAAAATTGAATCATTTCCTGAGAAATGTATTAGTAACACTAGCAGATGTTATCTTAGATGAGAAATAATTTTGAATGATATTTTAAAAACATTTATTGAGGAAAATATAATTATTCTTTGAAAAATGATTTTAAAAACATAAAACCTTTTGAAAACTATTTTATTTTAAAATAAACTTGAAAACTTATAACTCAATATTGAAAACCTTTTGAAAACCTTTTTTCCTTAAAACTTATAAAGATGCTTGAAAACCATTTCAAAAAAGTTTTCCTTGAGAACTTATAAAATACTTTTAGAAACCGTTTGAAACATAAAAATAATTAAATAAAGATCATAGAAGGGATATATAAATTCCCATAAATTTAATAATAATAATCATATAATACATTCATGAGTAGTATACACACCACCCAAGGAAAGAGTGGTTAAAATGGCAAATATATCATAGATATAAAAAGTGAGAAAAAATTCCCTTACCTTGTGTCTTGACTCTCTTCATACTCATACAAGATTCCTGTATAATAAATGTATATTTATTATAATTTTTTACACAATAATATTCTTATATATAATACCATATATGGATTTATTGTGAACTTATATTACCTTCTTGTTAATAATTCTATGTTAAGGTTTCATTTAGGGTAATATTCGCTTTGTTCTTTATACGTGTCTTAATTTGTTATATATTTGGTCTTAATACTTATATCATGATTTCCATAATGTAAAAAATGATATAAATATCATTTATATTCATTATATGTGTATTATAATAATCTATAGGATAAAGAAGTATGAAATGGAATACACTGTTCATAGAGACGGTAGGTCGTACATACACATGAATGTTGTTTCCATTTTATTATTGTATTAGTGGAAAGAGAGTAAATGAAATATAATTATATATATTTATATATATAATTATTACAACATAATTATTATATAATATATATCTTATGATTTTACTTAAAACATCTTTAATATGTCCCATGTAGTGTGTGAACGAATCACATCAGTTTGAGGGGGAAATAGTCCACACTTCCTCAAAAAAAATTATCATATTTTAAAAAGATTTAAAGTATAAATATATGTGTTGTAAAATAATTAAATAAACTTAAATAAATTATAAATGTCATAAATATTATATAAAAACATAATTTCCATTACAATTTCCACTATAAGAGGAAGTAAGGGAAGAATGAATAATCATCGTTTTGTGAGGTGGTAGTTTGTTGTACACATAAACAGTATGTTTTTTACCCATTATATGAATGTTTGTGTAAGTTTAGGTCAAAAAATTAACATAAAAACATATAATTATATTTAGGATACTTTTTTTCTTGTATAATCATGGAATAAAGAGATTGGAGGGGGTAGTTAATTAAAATAAGATAAGGGAACTTGAGGGAGGATGTTACCTCTTCTTCGGGTAACTCATTTTGGTTTTCACCAAAGGGATAACTTGGATTTATTTATTCCCAAATTAGAGATTCAATGAGTAATGGAGGAATTTTTGGGATTTTCTTGTGTAGATATTGGCTGAACCTAAGTGGTTTGAGAGGTGTGTGGAAGTGAGAGAGTGCATGCCTTTTTATTGTGGAAGGGGAGTGATGCTCTTGTAAATATATAAAGGTATTCATTAATATGAGGTATAAATTAACTAATGTGACTATAAAATAGTAAAATAATGGATTAAAGGGGAATACTGTTCTATAAAAACCTCCACCACACAAAAATATATTTATTTTAATAATTTGGTTCCTTAACTTCTAAGTTCCCCCAATTTTATCATTTTGGTTTTTATTAAAGACACTAGTCTTATAACCTATGCAGTTTAATCATTAAGACTAAATTGAAGTGATATTTTTTTAAAATATTGAGCCACTTAATCATAAATATTATACCTAATTTACAAAATATAAAACTCATGTAATTTGGAAATTAATTTTAAAACAAGTGCATGCGACGTGCAAAAATAATGCTTGAACCCAGACTTTGTTAAAAATGTTTTTACAATATATGGGTCAATATGTTAATTATGAAAAAATATTTGTAAATTAATATACCATATTTAATATTTATTGAAACTTAAAAATATCTTTTTATAAATTCAATCAATTTACTTCACTTTTAATATTTATAGGATCATTTATTTTAGTTAATTATTAACTAAATAATCACTACATTGGCATTTCTTAATCATTTTAAAAAATTAAATCATCTCTAAAAATTAATGATAAATTATTATGATAAAAATTAACCATTTATATTTCAAATTTATATGTATAACCTAAAATATTATGTTTTTTACATATCTCAATGTTTTATAAATGTTAAAGGTAAGGAAAGTTCCCTTTTTGTCTTTTTCTTTACTTAAGCTTTTATATAGGGAAATTCCATTTAATAAAATCACAATAACCCATAAAATTACAAATAAGAGAGAATATGGTCGAATTATTGGCAAAAAATTTCCTTTCGAAAAGTTTCTAGGTTATTTGTTCCTTAATATTAAGTTTTGGTCCCTTATTAAGCTTAATTTTACCTTAATCGCCGTAATTCATTTTAATCACTTTCACTAATCTTTTTGGTCGAAAATTATGTTGATATTAATTGAAAAAAATATAATATTGATTAAAACATTTTATGTACATTTTTAAAAATTTAAATAATAGAAGTGGGAAAATTAAGTTTAACACTAATCCCATAGATGTGGCGAGGAAGCGTGTTTTAAAGTAAAAATGTTCAAAAGTTCAATAAGTATTTATATCTAATTTCAATATAAATATAATTAAAATGAATTTAATTTGATTAATATATGTTTAATTGATCTATTTTTATTTTATAAACTAAATTAAAATATAATTTAACATTAAAGAGGTGGTTTTTAACTAAAATACAATATTTTTCACTATTCATCAAAAAATGATGTTTCTCAGAAAAATCCCAAAAAATCACCCTAAGATAATTTAGAAATTATTAATTAAAAAATCATGTTGATTTTTAAAAATAAAATCAATGAAAGTGTCAAAATTTAGTTTTAAAATAATTGGTGCGCCATTAAGGCAGTAAAAACACCTTAATAAAAATATAAGATTTTATATGTGAAATTGGGTTTGTTCCTATCTTATGATTATCAAATCTATTAGACGAATATAAAAAATATTTTAATTGATATATAATATATATATTACATTAATATCACTCACTAATTATAATTAATTTAATTTATTGAGATAAAATAGATTTATGAGCATAAAAATATCTTTCTATAAAAATGTTCCCTTTATATTCAGTTGGTTATTATATTCATTTATAATTCATTTGTAACTAATGAATTCAACCATATATTTTCAAAATTTAGTCAATCATATTCATTACCGTCAACTTAACAACAAGGTTATATCTTATTATATTAAATATAATAATTTTAATAATATATTATAGTTTGGTAACACTCAGTCTTACGTGTTACACAAGCCATCTAGAAATGTTAATATTGAGTATAATGAACACTAACCTCAGTGTTCCATGTAGAGAACATTAAACTTTTTGTTGCATGTAGTTCAATATAACTTGTCATTGCGTATAATGCAATCCAAAATTAGTGATTTAGTATATATATATATATAATAACTATTTTTAGTTTTCAGTGAAATGAAAAATATCAAAAAGAATAAATTAATTCAAAACAAATTCAAAAAATATAGGGGAGTTACATTCTACCCCCTTAAAATGGATTTCTCCTTCGAAATTTTTCAGGGTTATTAAAGTTTTAACACTTTAAATTTCTTTTCTTAAAAACCCACATTGTAAAATTAAAAACTAAAACTTCCTTTTAAAAAGGAAAGTTGGAAACATAAATGTTGCCCAAAGTAACATATAACTATGTTTCCACATGGGATAACATCGGTGAAAGTTTAAAATATGGGCATGTAAGAGAAATCTAAACATCATATTATGATGGAGAGTGATAGAGAAAAAGGTCAGGAGAAAGTTAACAGTCAAAAATCCATAAATCTATGGTGAACTAAGGGACCATCTGATTCATCAGAAACAGAGGTATCAGGATAATTTTTTTGGTTTCAAGATCTGTTTTCCAAACCTAAAATAATTTTCATGAAAAGATATGCTTGCATTATTTTAGGAAAACCTCACCCTTTTTTCCTCAATACACTTCACCTCTTTCTCCAAAAATGAAGTTTAATTTTTTTCATTCCTAATATATCATGAGATCCATGATATTCCGTCATATATGTCATTAGTTATCATAAACACCTAGTTTTTATAATATGTTATCCAATATTAATAAATCCTCATGTGGTGAGATAATACTTTATTCTCAAAAACTTCATCCAATATTTAACTTAAACTTTCCATATTTGGTTAACTTTTTAACCCTTCCAAAAATTGAAAATCAAAAACATTTGAAAGAAAGTCACAAAATCATATTATCATTTATCCCCCACATTTCACAAAGTATCACTTGTTTGTTTCATTTCAAACATGTGAATACCCTCATCATATATTCTCTTAAAACATGGTAATAAACTGAATTACTATAAATTATTATTGTAAACATTCATGTATCCTTATTTGAAGGTATATTGGATATATTCCTTAAATACAAGAAATTTTAATCCTCATCCATGATAACATAGAACAATTTTTCAAACAATCCATAATTATATCCAAGTAAATTAGTGCTATCCAATTAACATTTTCCAAATCAATCATCTCTTTAACCAAGTAAAACACAATTCTCTAAATATGTTGATCACATTAAGGGTTTCCTTCCCTTAATCAAAATATCACTTTCCTAAGCCTTAAACACTATTAAACATATCCTTTTCAGTACTTAATGAAAAATTATAATAAAAATACTTATATATTTCATGATTCATATAACATAATCGTTTAATTCCAAAACATAATAACTTCATTCATCCAACATTATTCTTAATCCATTACTCAGGCTTCATCAAATAATTCCTTAATACCTCTTTCCAAGAATATAAAATATGAATCATGTATTAAGGCTACTCAAATGAAATATAATCATGCTTCTTATGATTCATATAAACAATATTGGAAGAATGCACATACTTTTCAAATGTTTTATACGGTCTATTTATCATTAGAAGTATAACCAATAATCACACCACCTTCCTGATTCTCTTTATGATATTTCCACTTGGGAAATATATTTTCATAATGCCCATACTTTCTGAATCTGAAATATACAACTTTTACCATATTCATTCTAGTTATCTTTATTGAAAAAAACCAAGAATCATGGGGTGAGAGACACATATCACAGAATAAAACCACACAATAATGAAAAATTACTTATAAGATGTATAAATCAAGACACCTAAATTTTAATTGATCACACCTTAGGTTTGTCACAGGTTATTCATAGTCATCTTGTCTTAAAATCCTTAATAATTGTTTTTAAAGAGTTTGTGAGTTTCCAAGGCATATCCCCCAGGAGTTTCAAACCAGGTGTGTAGTAAGGCTTGTTGTAATGTACCTGATTAACCCAAGTCAGGCCTGAGACATATTGTAAGAGTTGTTACCCCTAGGTATATATGTTCTAGAGTCACATACACTTGTAATATCCGTACAGATATGTATTTCTAGGAAACCACTAACTCTATCCTTTACCAAAATTCCCTGAAATTTTCCTATACTTTTTCTTATCCTTATACTTATCCTTAGACATGTCCTTAGAGTTATCATTAACTTTTTATCATACTAGTTTCCACTAGTTAACTAAACTTTTATTCTGATTCCAACTATAACAACCTAGTCTTAACATACATATAAATTAAATCACTTTTGTAGAATACTTAAAACTTTACAAAAATAGATGCCTAAAGACTATATTAGTCTATTGCCTTTAAAAACATGGAAACTTGAAAATTGGTACATAAGTGAGCTATATTATCTCCCAATAGGTTTTTACTGACTATAAACCTTCTTATAGAAATCATAATTAATAAAAATATTCATAACATGGGGAAGGAAACATAAAAAAGCATGATCTTAGATGCCCAGTAAGGGTAAAAATGGGAGACATGTAAGCATAAACATGAGTATAAGGGTATGATAATGTGATCATAACATTATAATATCTCTTCCTGCATATTAAATATCATAAAAATGAATCATGGTATAAATATTGGAAGTTGATAAGACATGAATCATAAGTAAATTAAGAATATAAGACTTGAAAGCATAATATAGGAATGAGACATGGAACTGTGGAAAACAGGTAAGCATATAATATTATTTCCATAGTAGCTTATGCATCCCATCCAATAACATCTTAGTAGTATGGGTTTATTCCACATAACATCTTTGTAGTCATGGTTCACTCCCATGGACATCTTAATAGTATGATTTCACTCCTCATACCATCTTGGTAGTCATGGTTTACTCCCATGACCATCTTAGTCTATCTCATGAGATATAAATCTTTTACCAATGCATTGGTGGGAGATATATATACCACCCCTATCATAATGAAATAATACATAAACGTGCCAAAAAATTATGAACAATCATATCATAATCCATGAAATTAAATTATTATCATAAATATGTAATCATATTACAACCTATGGAAAAATATATTGGCTTTATATTCATTTTATCAAAAGCATAACCCATCCAAGAAGAAGGTTTTAAAAGAATATAACCAAAGAAAGAGAAAAGAGTTTCATAAAAATCATTACATAAAAAAAATAAACCAAACAGATAAATAAAATGAATGGAAACATTGAATAATTTCCCCATAAAGGCATGATTAACACCAATAGATGTTATCTTAGATGTAAAATAATTTTGAATGATATTTTAAAAACATTTCTTGAGGAGAATATCCTTATTATTTGAAAATTTATTTTTAAAACATAAAACTTTTTGAAAACTATTTTCTATGAAAATAAACTTTTATCTTACAATAGAATCTTGACAAAAAATTTAAAACCTTTTTCCTTACAACTTATAAATAATCTTGAAAACCATTTCAAAACTGTTTTCCTTGAGAATTTATGAAAGAATTTTAAAAATATTTTTAAACATAAACATAATTAAAGAAATATAATAGATTGGATATTTAAATACCTATAAAATTAATAATAATACTTATAAAATACATTCATGAGTATTATATACACTACACAAAATGAAAGAGTGGTGAACATGGCATGTATCTCACGAATATAAAAATTGATTTGGAATTCTATTACCTTGTGTCTTGAATCTCTTAGTACTTGTAAAAGATTCATGTACAATAAATTTAAGTTTATTATATATCTTTTATAGAATAATATTATTATATCTAATATCACATATGGTTTGATTATGGCCTTATACTACCCACTTGTTAACAATTCTATGTTAAGGTTTCACTTTGGGTAATATCCTCTTTATTCTTCGCATGTGTCTTAATTTGTTTTATCATTGGTCCTTATAATTAAATCATGATTTAAAGAATGTAAAAAATAATATAAATATAATTTATATTCAGTATATGTGTATTATAATAATATATATGATATAGAAGTTTGAAATGGAGTACACCGTTCATGGAGATAATAGGTCGTATGTACGCATGAACGTTGTTTCCATTTTATTATCATATTGGAAGAAAGAGAGTAAATGACATATAAGTATATATATGTATATATATCATTATTATAGTATAATTATTATCTAATATATATCATATAATTTCATTAACCACATCCTTAATACATTACATGTAGTGTGTGAATGAATCACGTCGCTTTGAGGGGGCGGTAGTCCATACTTCCTCAAACAAAATAATCATATTTACACAAGATGGAATGTATAAATATACATGTTGTAAAATAAATACATAATATTAAAAACATTATAAATATCATAAATATTATATAAAAATATAATGTCTATCATAATGTCCACCATGAGAGGTAGTAAATGAAGAATGAACAATTATTGTTTTGTGAGGTGATAGTTCTCTGTAAAAATAAACAGTATGTTTGTTGCCCATTAAATGGATTTTTGTGTAAGTGTAGGTCAAAATATTAGCATAAAAAATTTTCAGTATGTATAGGATACTAGTTTTTTTGTATAATCATGGAATAAGGAGAGTGGAGGGGCTAAGAATGAAAATAAGATAAGGCTGTTTGAGGGAGGATGTCACCTCTTCTTTGGGTAACTCCTTGTGGTTTTCACCAAAGGGCTTCTTTGGAATGATTTAAACCCAAAGGGAGGATTCAAGGAGGAAGTTATGGATGTTTTATAGTTTATTGGGTATATATTGGTTGATCCTAATTTGTTTTAGAGGTGCGAGTAAGTGAGAGAGTTCTTTCCTTTTAATAGTGGAAGGGGAGTGTCGCTCTTGTAAATACAAAAAGGTATTAATTAATCGGAGGTATAACATACATAATGTGCTTAAAAATGAAAAAATAATGGATTAAATGGGAATAATGTTCTATGAAAACCTCTACCAAACAAAAATATATGAATTTTAAAAATTTGGTTCCTTAACTTCTATGTTTCCCCGATTTTATCATTTTGGTTTTTATTAAAGACACTAGTTTTCCGACTTATGTAGTTTAACCATTAAGACTAAATTAAAGTGATATTTTTGTGAAAATATAAATTCAATTAATTATAAATATGTTACATAATTTATAAAATAAAAATCTCATTTATTTTGGAAATTAATTTTAAAACAAGCACATGTGACGTGCAAAAACAATGCTTAAAACAAAACCGTGCTAAAAATATTTTTACAATATATGGGTCAATATGTTAATTATAAAACATAAATTATTCCATTAATAAACCATATTACATATTTATTAACACTTAAAAACAGTTTTTCATAATATAGTATTTTTAATAATTTTAAATCCTTTAATAAAATATCATTCATTGTAAAATAACATTAATGTCAGTTTTGACATTATTTATTTAATTTTAATTTTAAAATATAAAAAAAATATCATAATTAAAATATATTAAGTTTAAAGCTATATAACATGATATATTTCTCTAAAAAACAATTTTATACAAAAATTCAGTCAATTTAGTTCACTTTCAATATTTATAGTATAATTTATTTTAGTTAATTATTAACTAAATAATCACTATATTGGCATTTATTATGCATTTTAAGTAGCTAAAACATATCTAAAAATTAATGATAAATTATTATGATAAAAATAACTGATTTATCTTTCAAAATGATATTTATAACCGAAAATATGATGTTTTTACATATCTCAAAGTTTTATTAATTTTAAAGGTTAGGAAGGTTCCCTTTTTGTCTTTTTACTTACTTAACCTTTTATATAGGGGACTTCCATTTAATAATATCATAATAAACCATAAAATTCAAACCAATATGGAATATTTTCTAATTATTAGCTTCCAATGTCCTTTGAAAAAGTTTCTAGGTCATTTTGGCCCTTAATATAAATTTTTAGTCCTTTATTAAGATTAATTTTACCTTAATCATCGTAATTAATTCTAATCAATTTAATTAATATTTTTGGTCAAAAATTAAGTTGATATTATTATAAGAAAAATATTATATTGATTAAAACTATGTATAACCATTTTTCAAAATTCAAATCATAGAAGTGAGAAAATTAAGTTTAATGCTAATCCTGTAGACGTGGCAAGAAAGCGAGTTTTTAGAGAAAAAATGTTCAAAAGTTCTATAAGTGTTTATAAGGAGAAACTCATCATAGATATCCCCATGAATTAGTTCACCATAGATCTAATAAAAATTATAGAGATTTCTATCCACCTCACCATAAATTAGATGGAACATGTTTGTATCTAGAATCCACCATCTGGAAATGTATATCATTAGGCATTTGTTGTAGTAAATGAGGTTTTGAGGAACCCAGATAACCTCTTACAAACATATTTTCTTTATCTCAACTATAAACTCCATGGTAATACATTTCACCCCAAAGGGCCATCCATAATCCACCCCAAAACATATACTTGATTAGATATTATAATTAAACAACCATCCAAATTATAGATTTGATAGATGATTTCACATTATTTATCCGTAAACATGGGTTTCTGGCTAGGAATAAAGTGATAACCCTTTAAATTCCATCGATAAAGGCTTAAAAACATAACCATGAGAGTGATATTATTTAAAGATTAATTTACCCATATAAGAAATATTTCCCCTGAATGTATTGTGATAATTGAGGATCCAAGAGGGTGGTATGATCCATACTTAAGTGGGAGAGATTAGAGTATCATTTTAAATCCTAAAATGATATAGTGATAACTAATAAAATAAGGGGTACAACAAGATATTGTCCAATATTGAGCTTATAATATGCTCATGGGTGGATTGAATGACCATGTACTGGTCAGCTTTCAGACTATCAATAAGGTATGTTAAACAAGCTACATCCTCCGCAACCAATATTATTGAAGGAATTTTCTTCAATGAATAGAAAAATTAGTTCAAACATTATGGTGGAATATTTTCATTAAAAGATGGTTGAAATAATAAGGGAGAACATGAATCAATCAAAGTCACATGATCACGTTACTATAATAGGTCACTCGATCAAATACCACTTCGATATTTACTTGAACACATGATGATAAGGTGGATATATGAGTGCATAAAAATCTATGGATAAACAAACCCAATGTTTAAATGGATTACAATCATTAGTTATGTGATATTTTATGTGGTTAATTCATATGAAATGGGTTATTAAATGAAGTTACATGACCCAATCATGTGAATTGGATTAGGTGACACACTCATGTGAAGGTTGAAGGTCAAAGAGATATGAAAATATAAAGAATATTTGGAGGAATTAATGAATCCTCATACTTATAGGATAACATCATGGAATACTAAGGTTAACCCAAAAGAACAAAATCCATATAAAATCCAAAGGGACTCAGTTTGGAATTCACCTTCTCATAACTGAATACTATCTTTTCTCTAGGATATCATATCTGAGGGGTTTGGGGTGTAGATGGAATTTGATGATGCCTGATAGACAAATTTTGAAAAATAAAGAGGTGAAAAAATAAAGAGGTGAAAATATATGAATCACATTAAACAATTTTGTATAAAGGAATTAAGAGGAGAAAGAATAATTTATGCCTTTATTACATGTCATGATAAGGGTCGCATGATCATGTTATGCGATAGTATAACCCTAAAAGGGAAATGCGATCACATAATCATAACCCATTCACATGATTCCACAAGGATAGGAAAAGAAGACTATTAATTATGGGTCATTAATGTAGTTTTTATCTTAATGTGACTCCCTAGAGGAAATTCAATCAATTAATACTAAATAGATCATGTGATTGATGATATTTGTGATGGAAGGGTTTTGTTGTCATTATTATTTACATAAAACCCTCTGAGGTCACATGATCAATCAATAATAAAGTGTCATCTAATTTACTCCATGGAGTGGTTGTCCATAATAGACCTCTTCTACAGTCATTGTTTGTTATACAATGCACAAGGGTATGTCATAAATGACATGAATATTTCTACATGAAACAAATGAACCCAAGATGACATATGATGACAATCATGCACCACCTTAGAATCGTGTATATAGATCACCACATTATGAAGTCATGTAGATATAAGTGGTTCAATTCCAATAAAACTCCTCTTGATAATTTAATTTTTAAAAGTATATTGGAAATTGAGTTCATGGAGAAAAATTGATAAAATTAAAGGAGAACCACATGAATTCAATGTCTCCCACATAGAAAATTCAATGAGTAACATTGAAGGAATTTAACAAAAATGGTTGAACTTTGTCAATGCACATGAACCATTCATGCAAGGCTTGTCTACATAACCACTTGTGAATGATCTGAGCACATGATGACCAATTAGTCACATAATTTCATGATGACCTATCGATCAGGGAATTTCATGATGATCTCTCAATTATATTGACACATCATGAGGTTTATTATCCAAATTCCATTTATATGATCGTGTAATCCCATATTCATCATGTGATCGCATAACCTCCTGACCCTTTACATGATCTCATTACCCTAGAATCTTAATGTGATCATTTGGACCCTAATAATACCACTTAAACCACCCGATCCTATATTTTATTCTCCTACTGTGAGGTTTTACCCCTCATGGGAATCCACATCCATGTATTTACCTAATATTCCAATGCTTTTAAACCTCATAAGTCAATAATTCTTATGAGTTAAATCATATTTCCATACCCACCAGTGGGCCAAGAGTTTATAACAACTACTATGACTTAGATTTCTATTATAATCAAGATATATATGACACCTATTTAAGGAATGAGCTACATATCCAATATTTTTTCCATCTATATTTTTATATAACCATATTCTGTATAAATAACTTCATTCCACAATATAACATTAACTTCACAATACTTTTTGTGAAATCACATGAATTCTTTTATGGGTCCATATTCTCCATGGGACTCATTACTATACTATTTTTAGGAGGATTCAATGTGTAAGTCCCATAAAAATGTAGTATTGTACCATCATGTAATGTGTTTAATTTAATATGATCTTCTATTTATCAAAATGAAGTATAATTAAGTGGGATTAGAGATATATTATTATCATGAAATTAATATAACAAAAATACCCCCATTATGGGCATACACCTAAGGTGTATGTCATGATTTATTTTCCTTTAGATTCAAAGCACCGTACTGAAAATCAAACATAACATGGTAGCTTTATATGTGTATTACCCTATCAAACCTCCATTGTAACACATTTTATAACTCAGATTCACATAACATAAAAATGACATGGACTCTGATTCCTACTTTTAATGGACACATATCATGCCTCTCCAAAGCTCGAGGCATGATTTCTCTTACTCAAATGTGCCCAAATATATCCAAGTTTAATGATTTTAAACTAAAAAAATTCTTACCTCATTATGATAAACAACATAGTATAGTCCCGTCACATAACCATGAACTGTGTCACTCGAACTACCATGTCTTTGATACCCATTCAAGTGGGATTTGTTGGAAAAACCCTAAGGTTCAAACCCAACATAATTAACTTTCCATATTCATTCACATGAGTCCATATTCCTCATGAGATACTTTATGAAACTTATTCACCTTTATATACGCTAGTGAGTATGGAAATAGCATCCATTGGGGCTATATTACCTATAAACCATCTGTTATTAGGTCATATTCTTGATAGAAAAATATCCCCCACTCTTATAGTTATATTCCTTCTAGGTTTCATCACACCACTCCATTAGGAAATACACCTGACATAAGATATTGTAAAAGGTCCATCATTCTTAGGAAATCAATTCAGTCTCATCGATCCATACTCTTTATGATTTCAAATAGAATGGGCTTATTATATATAAACCCCACACAAACCACTACTCGGGATCATTATCCCAATATTACTTACCACATGATGTTAAAATACACGAAACCATCCTCATTACATGACTTTAAAAGGTATAACATGTCCTTTTAAGTGGATATAAACTAAATAGGTATTTAATAATTTAACAAGGATAACTAGGATTCTATTTTATGAGCCTAATACTAATAAAACAAACATGTAACACTATCCTAGATATCTATAAAACTATAGATAACCAAGATCTATGGATTCAAAACATAAAAATCCCTAAAAAAGAGCCACAAAGTAAGAATGGGTAACAATATGGAGAACCTATGATATATATAGTTTCCATTGATGGATAAAATCTAATACATATAGGTTTTGACATCTATATGATATATCTGATGTGTAATGACATTCATCACATTATGGATCAATAACCGATTATTAAATGTTATTTTAATAAGTATTGTATTGAGATTGAGGAAATATTCATGAGCATGACATGAACCTATAAGTTATTCCTAGAGTATGAAATAATTCCCCCCAATAGGGTATGTTCAGTCCAACCTCCCATCATCTTAGACAATTTAAGTACATAGGATTCATTCAAAAGGAACTCGAGTGACTAACTTACTTTGGATAAATGGTTCATAGCTTAATAAAGATGTGGGAATTGTTGGGTGTTTCCAGATATATGAATAAACCCCATTACAAATAGTGCGAGACAATATTAGTGACACAAATTTTAGGCCACCACATACTAGGTAAAAATAATAGAATATTTATTTTTTATAGTAAAATACATGATTTATAAAATTTTAGAATCATAAATAATCACCCATGATCCATGAGATAATATCATAAGTATAAGATATAAGTCTATTGCATAAAAGTGTCACATAAACATAATCATTGAAATCATATATCAAGGGTTCTCACTATTATATTCATAACATAGTAGGCATGAGTCAACCACCCATGCACCTTTTTAGGCATAGGTTAACCACCTATGTATCCTTTTGGGATTAAGTTAATCACTCATGTACCCTCTTGGCCTTGGGATATTAACCTATTCACCCTTTGATATAATGAGATATAAAACATTTCCCAATACATTATAGAGAAATAATATATCCACCTATCAAATAATAATAATCCATACATATAAACTCCACAGGAACATAAGATAATTTCCCATTCCTTTATAGTTTAATTTACCTGTGAGAAAGAAATAGGTTTCATGAAATATCATTAAAACAACATCATTATAGTCCATCTAAATAAAGTGAGTTTATGGTCTAATAAGATCATATCCCTAGTGAAGAATATAAATCATTAAAGTATATTGACATAGATGAAAAATACTTTTTTTAAAATCCTTATAAATATTCTTTGAAAAAAAAGAGAAATCATCATTTTGTTTTATATATATTTTAGAAAATAAAAAAAATTAAATAATAATGAGAATAATATTTTCTTAGAAAACCCATTTAAAAATGTAAAATAATATTAATAATGGATAATTATTATGGAATTAGGAAAATGAGTTTAAGCTATAAATGCTAAAAAACATTCTTAGTTTTGTAAAAGGTAAAAAGCGAGTCATACAGATTTTTTTTGAAAATATTAATTTTAATCATTTATAATGAAATTAAAAGGTAGTATAAAAATAAAATTATAAATAATTTAATATAATATAAAAACTTCTATAACTTAATGTTTAATAAAATGAATACAGAAGTGAAGGATTCCTGACCCAAAAAAAGAGAAATAAGGTCATATTTTATTAAAAACATTTATCTAGAATTTTTTAGTACCCAAACGTATAAAAATGGAAAGAATAAATGATAAATATAGAAGTGAATATATTGGTATAAAATTTATGTGGTTTAATATAGAAATAATAAGAAATTATCCAAATGGAAATTTAGTAATAAACCACCTCGATAAAAAGTTATATTTAAATGTAAACCCTTGTTGTTGGGGTAATATTTGAATCAAAACAAAATAAAGGAAATAAAATTTTGTGGGTTTTTAAATACACACAATTTTTATCAAAATAATCAAAAAATAAATTAATGTAAAGTATATTAACCACATATAAAAAATAATTTGGTGACTATAGAACATATCTAAATTAAGTGAAATTGAGATAGGGAAACTAATACCTCAAGAACCAACTTGATTCGTATGCATTATAATATCATCTATAGTAAATTTATATTTATTATGCATATATACTAAAATTATATTAATATTTATCTTTATATATATCATCCAATTATAATTTTAAATCACCAATTTATTAAAAATTCTTGATAAAAATAAATATTTGGGTATCAAAAGTTCTATTTTCCATCTTCATTTTGGTTCGGTGATTTTAGTACATGAAAATTGGTCATGGTTTCATCATATCAAAAATATTAATGTTTTCATAAAGATAATATTTATTTATTATATATGCTCTTAGTACCATCCTCTTATGGTGATAATGAAAAATTAATTACAACACTTAATGGAGATGGTCATCCATACATAGATACGAGTGATGTATTCATTTTTCAGTGGATGGAAAGAAAGAATGTAAATAAAAATTTATATTTATTGAATTAAAATTATTTTAAAAATATCATATGTATTAATTAAATATATCTATATAAAAATATTTTATTATTGTTAATGAAAAATCAATTACATCGCTTCAGGGAGGTGGTAGTCTTCACATATGCATGGGAGGCACTTTAATTTTACATTAGATGGAAAGGAGATAAAATATAGTTGTAACAATAACATAAAAAATTATTTATATTAATGAACCCAAATAAACTATGATAATATAGTTTTGGAAGATTTTGATTCTGTTTAAGAAGAATGAAAAGTTGAAAAAGTTTGTAAGAACATATAACTATTCCTTGGATAATCTCCATTGAAAAAAATATAATTCTTATTTTATAGGTATTTTTTGAATAAAAGAACATATAGATCATTTATAAGGGTGTTTAAAAGTTGGTTGGATTTATATTAGTTGATATATGGTTCTAAAGTGGTGTGTAAATTAAGAAAATGAAGTGTTGTTTTATAAGTTAGGGGAGTGACACCCTTGCAAATACCCTTAACTTTAAAGTAACATAAAGACATTTTCAGGGGAATATGGATACAAATGGAGGTATTTTAAATAATAAAAAAATATTTTTTGGTCTAAATAAACTGAAAACCCATATTTTTAATGTTATAATGATAATTGAGACCTTATATTTTGGTTTGACACCGTCATTTACCCTTTTATCCCTTACCGGGGTGATAATATTTTTACCATGGTAAATTATAATTATGGATAAAAAATTAGTTAAACATATTACCTAATATTTATTATGTTAAATCCAAATACATAATTAATTTTACAATATTCAATTACTAGATATGGTAGATATTAATTCTAATACCAGTTAAGAAAATATGTAAAAAACCATATTCTGAAAAAATGTACCTTTAATAATAAAAATGATATTATTCTATTTACATGGCTAGTAACAAACATTACATGATTTAAATTTATTTTATCGAATATATTACATAATTATTTTATTAAAACTATTCATAAATAGGGATTAATTTAATTTATTATGATAAAATACATTATTCACCTGAAAAATATAGTTTTATGAAAAATAACTCTTTTTTTCTTCAAATGATTATATATTTATTTATAACCCTCTTATAATTTGTGTATGATATTTTATAAATTTATATAAAATAATTTAATATATGATTAATATTATACACTATATAAATAAACTCTTAAATAAAACATATAAATATATTTTTTTGAACTAAATATTTCCATTTAACAAAGAATTATTTGATCAGTATTCCTTACAATTACTTAACCATTACCTAAATGTACTTAATTAATTTAATTATTTATTAATTAAAATTTTTTCAATATTTTTTTTGAATCATTCATCAAATTTAATAAATTTATTAAAAATTTATTATTGAATAAAATAGTTTAAAACTGTAACACCCCGAGATTTTATGAAAAATATTCTTTTTAATTTCATTAATGTCTTGTGTTGTACGCTACACCAAAAGGAGCTTGCACAACACGCATCCTTGACTTTCCTTGCATTACACGCAATCACGACCTTCCTCGCAAAACCGAGTTTTACTAAACAACGATATGCTATTATTAAAACTAGCCATTATGAATAGTAATAACCACTTTTTGAAATTTTGTAAATTTTATTTTTCAAAATGGACTTCATTTTTGGATTCAGAATATCGAAATTATCTTAGGGTGAAATTTTGGTGATTTTCGGATAACTTTCATATTTTGATGAATAGTGAAAATTACTAAATTTTAATTAAAAACAACTTTTCTTAATCGAAATAATTAATAGTGATAAATTATTAATTTGAGTGGTTTTAAAGTATATTTAGAATATATTTTTACAATTTAATACAATGTTGGTCATTGGATGTAATTTCACATTTAAAATAGTTATAAACTTGTGTCAATATTTTGATAGTTATTATCTCTTAAAAACACACTATTTGTTTTGACGACGGGAATTAATTTTTAAATTAGTTAATGTAACTGATATGTTTTGAATTTGGTAAAATAGACATCATTTTTGAGTTCATAAAATCAAATATAGCTTAGGCCTAATTTTTGGTATTTTTCTGAAAACTTTCAATTTTTGATGAATAGTGAAACCACTAAGTGGTAGTTAAAAAAAACTGATTTTTTCATAAAACTTAATTTTACCGCTTCTGTGAGTGGAATTTCGAAAATCTGAGAGACACGGTTGATGTCAATAAGTAAAATGTGGTTCAATGAGATGAAAATAATTTTTTTGGTGAATAGTAACTTTTTACTTTTTTTTACCACGGTTAAAAGTAAATAGGGTAATTAAGGGTAAAAATGATATTATTATTACCCTAACACATGTCCTAATTCTATTGGACAAGTGTAATTCGACCAAAAACAACCTTAGGAATAAAATATGACCATTTAGGCCCACTTGGATTAGATTAGGACATTTATTATTAATTTATTTAAAGAAGGGTTAAAATAGTTAAAATCAAAGTTTAATAAGTAAATCATTTTTAATATAGGGTTATACATAAGATAAATTTGACTATAAATATTCATTAGAAATATAAAACGATTTCCTACATAATGGTATTTTATTTGTAATTGTTAGACAATAAATAATTTAATTTATTTATGACACAACGATGATGCAGTAATTATCTTATTAATAAACTATTGACATAATTGATGTTATAAATACCCAAATAAATATAATTTGAGACTTTTTATGAATTCCACTAATTTTCTAGGTTAATATTAAATGTTAGTATTGATTTAAGTAACTTTTTTCGAACTAATAATTCTGTTATGATTTTCAAAAAAAATCAATTACTAAATAGTGTCAAAATTAAAATAAAATAGTTTTTAAAACGAATATTATATTATTAATTGTTATTTTATTCCTAAAAATATAAGGTTCGGAAAAATGACTTAGATAAGGTTATATATATTAATAATAAACAACTTGGGGTTCGTTTGGCTTCTTATAGTAAGTTTATTAACCTTATAGTATAAGAACACAAGAAGACACGGTAAAAGTAAAATTATTTAACTTAATGTTAAATCTAAATGATAAGGTTAAAATAGGAACCTAAACTTGTCTAAATTCTATTGGATGAGAGGATTTCGACCCATCCCCACCTTAGCCTAGAAATAAATCAATTGGAGCTATTTAAAACCAAACTTGACTTTATAATAAAATAATATTTTTAGTTATTCCAAAGGTGCCCCTCTCCTCCCTTATAAAAGGGAACCTCCTCCCTCTCTTCCTCACACAACTTTGAGCCTTCAAGCTCGGCCAAACCCTGCCAAATTCTCTTCTCCACTTCCATAGAAACATCCTATAGGTTCTGGTCTTCTTCAAAGACCCATTTTAGTGCCCTAAAAGGAGGTCTCAAAGAAGTACTTCAAAGAAGAGGTAATGTCCGTTACTGATTCTTTCATCTTTATTTCTTCTTCCACTTCTTCTTATTAGGTTGTTTCATTATGAAGTAATAACATAAGTATAATTCATATATTAATATGTTATTATAAGTATGAAACAACCCTATTTCACCATCTATCCATCCTACGGAAAAAGAAATCACCGCGCGTGCGTACGTATGGAATACCGTCTCCACGCCGTGGTGTAATCTATTTTCCACCACCACCTTACATGGATGGGTATAATGGTGTAAAGAATAACTATAAATAGTTATTAGAACATCATATTGATTCTGATATATTTTATCATCCACTCCAATTCAGTTCAATAATTATAGAAATGATATCATCGCTCGTGCGTACGTACGGACTACCATCTCCACGACGCGATGAGATTCATTCTCCATGTTAACCATTTAAGAATGATTATAAAGTATATATAAGAAATAATAATGAAATATATGACATTATAAAGCTACTGTATTTATGTATATATATATATGTATGTCATCTACTTACTTCCATTCAAGACAATAAGGAAAGGAAAACAGCGTTCATACGTACGTACGGACTACCGTCTCCATGAACGGTGTGTTTCATTTAATTTATCTATCTATTATATATATATATACTGAATATATATGATATATAAATCATATTTTATATTCTGGAACTAAGTAAATCATGATATAAGTAATAATAATGTCAAGAACAACAAGTCCAAACACATACGATAAATGAAACGATTTTACCCAAAACGCTTCTTTAACATGAAATTTACAAAAGAACGGGTAATATAAAGTCATAAGTGAACCATATATGATATCCTAATAATGAATATGATTCTTTAATAAGTCAATGACATTATTTAAATCATTATACAGGAGGTTCGGACACATACGAAGCAAATCAGACCTAAGGTAAGGGAATATATCACAATCTCATTTTATCCGAGATTGTGTATACTTTGGTATTTACTGGGGTGTATTTTATCATCCACATCCATGTTTCCTCAATATGTAATATTATTTCCATCCACGTACAATTTTTTAAATCCAATTTTACCCTTCGGTGAGTTTTTAGTAAAAGATATGAAAGGAATCTTTTGTCGTTTTTCGTACGAGGTACTTTTTGACCTTTCCGACAAAAGTACGAGAAGAATGTTTTTTTAACTTATACGGCATGAATGGATTTTTAAAAAATTATTTCCAAGAATCTTCCTTTACATGTTTTCAAGTTTATTTTTAATCAACTTATTTTAGTTTAAAATTTTATGACAAGTTAAGAAAGGAAAACGTTTTTGAAGTAGAAAGGATATTTTCCTCAAGAATGGAGTTCAAGTGTTTTATCAAAATTATTTTCCATCTAAGATAATATAGGGTTCTGTTTCTATCCCTATTATTACATTGATTTGATTATGTTGTGATGGAATTATTTTTATGAAATCCTTTATCTTATATGAATTGTTTTATGATGTCATGTTGTTTAAGAATCCCATTTTTATTACATGGGTTATGCTATGATGTATGGTTTGTGATTTTGTGGCACACATAAGAATGATATAATTAAGAGATGGGTGGGACCTATATCTCCCTCCAATGCATTGGGTAGAGATTTTATATCTCATGATATAGACATGGCTGGAATGGTAGGTTATACCGGTTCAGTGAAACAGGACTGAAACGAGGGTGACTCGGTTCAGAAATGGACTTTGTCCACTAAGATAGTCTTGACAATGAGTCTTGACTAATAAGATATGATTCTCTATGATTATGTGTGTATGACACAAAGTTTTATGTTTTAAGTTATGATTATTGGGATTTCATTTCACTACTATGATTTATCCCATGTTATGAAATTATGCTCTCTTTTGCAGGTTAAGATTTCCAAAATGTTATGTTATTATGAATATGATGTGATTGATATTTATTTTGTTTACCCTTACTGAGCATTTGAGCTCACCCTTTTATGTTTTCTTTTCCCCAGGATATAAATAAAGGTTTTAGGTAAAAAAAAGGAAGATATTTATGAGAGATGTTGAAGATCTTTCACCACGATTAGAAGATTATATTCCGAGTTTCCAAAGACACTAAACTATTACGGTCCTTGTGTGTGTGTTTTTGTTATGTACTAAGTATTCCGCAAAAGTATTGTAATGTCCATGTACGTCAAGCTTCGGGTCTCTACAGTTGGTATCAGAGGAAAGGTTTAGTCAACCTTTGGAAACTAGGATGCGAAAACATTAGTGAGAACCTTAGAGATATTTCTAAGGTATGTCTAGGGATGTCTCTAAGGTTAAGTATACATATAGGTTATAGTCCTAGAATTGCGCTAAAGATCTTAGAATTTAACCTAAGATGTTAGATATTGATGGTACAGCCCCTTAACTATGTTGTTTTCTCTAGAATGATTTTTGCCTCTCACATAATTCTTTTTGTGTTTTAGTAAATGGAGGGAACCAGAAGGAATTCGGTTAACATTGAATCCAATGAACAAATTGGTGACTATGAGAAACAAAATTGTGTAATTCCTAGAGAGAAAGATATTGTGATTATGCCGAATCAGTCATCATGATATATGATTAACAAGGTGAAATTTAGTGGTATGCCTAATTCATCAAAGAAAAGGAAGATAAACTATTATGCATGTTCGCATGTTGATGAGCATAAAGAAAGGAAGATTGAGATTTCTAAAGAAGGGAAGAAGAGCCTTGAGGAATACCTCAAATGGAGGGACCGATGTTATCTGTGTAGAGAAAAGGGTCATAGAGTGACAGACTGTTATAGAGTTCAATGTCTTATTTGTGGAGAACATGGGCATTACCCAACTCAATGACCTGACCTAAAAAGTTACTTCTAAATCAAGGAAGGACTTATTCTAGGACAATCATTGAAGTGGATGGACTGAAGTGTTTATGTATTGGTATTCGAGAATAATGTTGTTGAGGTAATTTTATGGCGTATAGGAATATTTATGTACTGGTCTATTGTGGTTTTCAATAATTTTAAGGTACCGGTAACCATGAAAAGTGATTCAAATATTTTGGAAAGTAGATGATATGCGCATAATGAAGGGATAAGGAGAAAATGAAATGTTTGACAGTATTCATGAGCTCATGATTGATATAAGGACTAAGTGATATCATGGTTTGAGTATATAGAATTTTGAGGATTTTGGTATGTGGAAGGTGTTAACTTTTAACTGCATTCATTTTTTCACTAAGGTTCAATGGGTATTGAAGAGAATACATGATTAAGGCCTTTGAATGTTTGGAATGTGACCAACAAGACATATCTTATGATATATGGGGATCAATGATGGTATTAAATCTCTAGTAATCGTTTTCACTATATTTTGAGAGTGGACTGCTGTATTATGGATAAGCCTAAAGATTGGAATGGATTATGTTGGACATAAGTTAGTATTGTTTAAGGATAGAAGTTTTTTTTCGATATTATTGATGGGATGTTATAGTAATATAGTTTTAGAAAAAGGACAACCTTCAGGATGGGCGACAGCCCATCGATTCGGACAAGGCTGTAGGGAATCGAACCCACAACCAAAGTGTGACTGGCCTTTATCGCCTACCACTGGCCTATAGGAAGTCCCTGTTTAGTAGAAACTAGTTTTATTATATTAAGCAGTATGATATATTAAGTATAAGTCCATTTTAGGTACCATATATGATTAATCTTACTATAGATCGACTTATGTATATTTAATAACTTTTGATAACCTTTTGTTTGAGACAGATGGAATGACTCGTCATTCTATCACATGATCTGCTAACACTTCACGAATAACAAATTCAACTTCATTTATTTAAGAGATGAAGTGGAAATTGTTCAAGGCACGAACAACAGTGAGATTGTACCAAAATAAAGTAAGTATTTATTCTAATTCAAATTCTTCAACTTTAGGGAAATGATCTTGAAAACCAAAAATGTTGTCCTAGTGCCCTTATATCCGATGAATCAGATGGTACCCTAGATCGTCACAAATTCATGGCTTTGTGATTGCTGGCTTTTCCATAGCCATGTTCTCTACCACTCTCCATCAGAACATGATGGTTAGATTTCTCTTCCATATCCATATTTTCACCTATGTGGAAACCCAGTGATTAGTTTATTTGGGTAACCGTTACGTTTCATACTTTTATTTTTAAAGATTGGTTTTGGTATTCCTTTTTACGATGTGGGTTTCTATTAAAGAAACTTTTGAATAGTAAACCATTTATAACCCTGACGAATTTCGAGGGCGAAATTCATTTTAAGGGGGGTAGAATGTAACACCCCGAGATTTTATGAAAAATATTCTTTTTAATTTCATTAATGTCTTGTGTTGTATGCTACACCAAAAGTAGCTTGCACAACACGCATCCTTGACTTTCCTTGCATTACACGCAATCACGACCTTCCTCGATAGCGTGTGTAGTACGCAAAACCGAGTTTCACTAAACAACGATATGCTATTATTAAAACTAGCCATTATGAATAGTAATAACCACTTTTTGAAATTTTGTAAATTTTATTTTTCAAAATGGAATTCATTTTTGGATTTGGAATATCGAAATTAGATTAGGGTGATATTTTGGTGATTTTCGGATAACTTTCATATTTTGATGAATAATGAAAATTACTAAATTTTAATTAAAAACAATTTTTTTTAATCGAAATAATTAATAGTGATAAATTATTAATTTGAGTGGTTTTAAAGTATATTTAGAATATATTTTTACAATTTAATACAATGTTGGTCATTGGATGTAATTTCACATTTAAAACAGTTATAAACAAGTGTCAATCTTTTGATAGTCATTATCTCTTAAAAACACGCTATCTGTTTTGACGATGGGAATTGATTTTTAAATTAGTTAATGTAACTGATATGTTTTGAATTTGGTAAAATAGACATCATTTTTGAGTTCATAATATCAAATATAGCTTAGGCCTAATTTTTGGTATTTTTCTGAAAACTTTCAATTTTTGATGAATAGTGAAACCACTAAGTGGTAGTTAAAAAAACTGAATTTTCCATAAAACTTAATTTTACCGCTTCTGTGAGTGGAATTTCGAAAATCCGAGAAACACGGTTGATGTCAGTAAGTAAAATGTGGTTCAATGAGATGAAAATAATTTTTTTGGTGAATAGTAACTTTTTACTTTTTTTTACCACAGTTAAAAGTAAATAGGGTAATTAAGGGTAAAAATGATATTATTATTACCCTAACACATGTACTAATTTTATTGGACAAGTGTAATTAGACCAAAAACAACCTTAGGAATAAAATATGACCATTTAGGCCCACTTGGATTAGATTAGGACATTTATTATTAATTTATTAAAAGAAGGGTTAAAATAGTTAAAATCAAAGTTTAATAAGTAAATAATTTTTAATATAGGGTTATACATAAGATAAATTCGACTATAAATATTCCTTAGAAAGCTAAAACGATTTCCTACATAATTGTATTTTATTTATAATTTTTATACATTAAATAATTTAATTTATTTATGACACGACGATGATGCATTAATTATCTTATTAATGAAATATTGAAATAATTGATGTTATAAATACGCAAATAAATATAATTTGAGACTTTTTATGAATTACAATAATTTTCTAGGTTAATATTAAATGTTATTATTGATTTAAGTAACTTTGTTCGAACTAATAATTCGGTTATGATTTTCAAAAAAATAAATTACTAAATGGTGTCAAAATTGACATAAAATAGTTGTTAAAACAAATATTATATTATTAATTGTTATTTTATTCCTAAAAATCTAAGATTCGTCCAAATGACTTATATAAGGTTATATATATCAATAATAAACAACTTGGGGTTCGTTTGACTTCTTATAGTAAGTTTATTAACCTTATAGTATAAGAATACAAGAAGACACGGTAAAAGTAAAATTATTTAACTTAATGTTAAATCTAAATGATAAGGTTAAAATAGGAACCTAAACTTGTCTAAATTATATTGGATGAGAGGATTTCGACCCCTCCCCACCTTAGCCTCGAAATAAATCAATTTGGAGCTATTTAAAACCGAACTTGACTTTATAATAAAATAATATTTTTAGTTATTCCAAAGGTGCCCCTCTCCTCCCTTATAACGGGGCACCTCCTCCCTCTCTTCCTCACCCAACTTTGAGCCTTCAAGCTCGGCCAAACCCTGACAAATTCTCTTCTCAACTTCCCTAGAAACATCCTAGAGGTTCCGGTCTTCTTCAAAGACCCATTTTAGTGCCCTAAAAGGAGGTCTCAAAGAAGCACTTCAAAGAAGAGGTAATGTCCGTTACCGATTCTTTCATCTTTATTTCTTCTTCCACTTCTTCTTCTTAGGTTGTTTCATTATGAAGTAATAACATCAGTATTACTCATATACTAATATGTTATTATAAGTATGAAACAACTCTATTTTACCATCTATCCATCCTACGGAAAAATAAATCACCGCGCGTGCGTACGTACGAAATACCGTCTCCATGCCGTGGTGTAATCTATTTTCCAACACCACCTTACATGGATGGGTATAATGGTGTAAATAATAACTATACATAGTTATTAGAACATCATATTGATTTTGATATATTGTATCATCCACTCCAATTCAATTCAATAATTATGGAAATGATATCATCGCTCGTGCGTACGTACGGACTACCGTCTCCACAACGCGATGAGATTCATTCTCCATGTTAACCATTTAAGAATGATTATAAAGTATATATAAGAAATAATAATGAAATATATGACATTATAAAGATACTGTATTTATGTATATATATATATTTATGTCATCTACTTACTTCCATTCAAGACAATAAGGAAAGGAAAACAGCGTTCATGCGTACGTACGGACTACTGTCTCCATGAACGATGTGTTTCATTTCATTTATCTATCTATTATATATATATATATACTGAATATATATGATATATAAATCATATTTTATATTCTGGAAGTAAGTAACTCATGATATAAGTAATAATAATGTCAAGAACAACAAGTCCAAACACCTACGATAAATGAAACGATTTTACCCAAAACGCTTCTTTAACATGGAATTTACAAAAGAACGGGTAATATAAAGTCATACGTGAACCATATATGATATCATAACAATGAATATGATTCTATAATAAGTCAATGACTTTATTTAAATCATTATACAGGAGGTTCAGACACATACGAAGAAAATCGGACCTAAGGTAAGGGAATATATCACAATCTCATTTTATCCGAGATTTTTTATACTTTGGTATTTAATGGGGTGTATTTTATCATCCACATCCATGTTTCCTCAATATGTAATATTATTTCCATCCACGTAAAATTTTTTAAATCTAATTTTACCCTTCGGTGAGTTTTTAGTAAAAGATATGAAAGGAATCTTTTTTCGTTTTTTATACGAGGTACTTTTTGACCTTTCCGAAAACAGTACGAGAAGAATGTTTTTTTAAATTATACAGCATGAATGGATTTTTAAAACATTATTTCCAAGAAGCTTCCTTTACATGTTTTCAAGTTTATTTTTAATCAACTTCTTTTAGTTTAAAATTTTATGACAAGTTAAGAAAGGAAAACGTTTTTGAAGTAGAAAGGATATTTTCCTCATGAATGGAGTTCAAGTGTTTTATCAAAATTATTTTCCATCTAGGATAATATAGGGTTATGTTTCTTTTCCTATTATTACATTGATTTGATTATGTTGTGATGGAATTATTTTTATAAAATCCTTTATCTTATATGAATTGTTTTATGATGTCATGTTGTTTAAGAATCCCATTTTTATTACATGGGTTATGATATGATGTATAGTTTATGATTTTCTGGAACACATAAGAATGGTATCATTAAGATATTGGTGGGACCTATATCTCCCTCCAATGCATTGGGTAAAGATTTTATATCTCATGAGATAGACATGGCTGGAATGGTAGGTTATACCGGTTCAGTGAAACAGGACTGAAAAGAGGGTGACTCGGTTCAGAAATGGACTTTGTCCACTAAGATAGTCTTGGCAATGAGTCTTGACTAATAAGATATGATTCTCTATGATTATGTGTGTATGCCACAAAGTTTCATGTTTTAAGTTATGATTATTGGGATTTCATTTCACTACTATGATTTATCCCATGTTATGAAATTATGCTCTCTTTTGCAGGTTAAGATTTCCAAAATGTTATGTTCTTATGAATATGATGTGATTGATATTTATTTTGTTTACCCTTACTGAGCATTTGAGCTCAATATTTTATGTTTTCTTTTCCCCAGGATATAAATAAAGGTTTTAGGTAAAAAAAGTAAGATCTTTATGGGAGATGTTTAAGATCTTTCACCACGATTAGAAGATTATATTCCGAGTTTCCAAAGACACTAAACTATTACGGTCCTTGTGTGTGTGTTTTTGTTATGTACTAAGTATTCCGCAAAAGTAATGTAATGTCCATGTACGTCAAGCTTCGGGTCTCTACAAAAACAGTTTAAAACAATTTATTTAGAATCACTTTTTTTTTCTTAAGTGAATTTGACCCTTTTTAAAAAGTATTTTTTATCAATATTATTTAATTATCAAACAGTTCGATTCATTTACTGTTTTAATAAATTATTATTCAATTCTATTTGGTGATTCTTTTATAAAAAGATATCAAACACGTCTAATTTATTATAGGGGAAACTATTCTAAAATCTTGGGGTGTCACATTTTACCCACCATACACAAATTATCCCTAAAAATTATATAATTATAATAGAAAATATGAAAATACTTGTGCATAATTGCTTCCAAAGGTTCCCATGTATATTCCATGAATTTATGATTCCTATATATGTTATTGAATGGGTGAGTGGTCTTATTCCACAACACTTTATTTCTTAGATCCAGAATCTCCACTGTTTATTTATCATAAAAAATATTATATTATTCTGGTATAACCTCAAAGATTTTTACATGTGAATATTTAGGTATATTATTCATTAAAATATATACATGAAACACATAGTGAATTTGGGTGAATTTTTGAGTAAGTTTCACATGATAAGATACCGCCTTGATACGATCAAGAGTGTCATATAGAATAATATATATATGCATCAACTTCCCCGATGTGACTTTGAATGGGTCAAACATAATATACTATTTATTTAGTTATCTTAAGTCCAAATAGATTAAATTCTTAAACTATATCCTAGAATGTTATATTTCATCACTTATTTACACATATTTATTTATATATAGATTTTTAAATTATTTAATTAAATATATTATTGTATGAAAATTCATCCAATGGAAGTTTTTGACCCCAAAAACTTCTAAAATCTACAATGAATGATCTCAAAAAATCTTATAGTGTTTTTATTGTCCTGAAAAGATCTCTATCTATTTGATTCAGGAATAAAAATATAAATTAAAACTCTGTATTAAAATATTAATAAATATTTCTCTCGTTATTTTAGGTAATCCAAAAATCTCAATCAGATATGAGTGAAATTGATACTCCATATTGAAATAAAAATTCTTTAATTTATATCATATTATTTTATCAAAGTGATAAATCTCTTATACAAAATCCATAAGGTAATCAAATACAACCAGATTTTCATTGTGGATTTTAGATGTCTTGATTATTCCTATGATGAAATCCATGTTACTATTTATCTTATTCCCACACAGGTATAGGTAATGGTTTCTGCATCCCCTTATGGATCTATTATTTATCCGTAACTTGATGACATACTAGTCATCATGATATGTACTTTTCTATATCCCTCTTCATATTATCCTACTAGAAATGATCATGGAGATCTCTATAAATATTTTTTCTTCCAAGATGTATAGAGAAAGATAAATTATGTTCTTCATCCAATATATCCTTTATCAATTTAATTATTCAAGGGAAACAAAACTATTCCTAAATCTTATCATCACTTTATGATCATGTTTGAACTCTAGAACAATACTTACTTTCTTTTATAGTTCCACATCTTCCTTCTGTACCTTCACAATATTCACTAGAAAGGATGATTGAACATTCATTTGATTAAGATATAGTTTCTACCATTTCCTTTTTTCATGGTCTATCCTTAGTGAATCCATAAGTATTAAATATTTTTAAATATTTATCATGTAAAATCATGCATGGTCCTTCCAACTCATATAATAATCCACCTTGTTAATATTCCCAGGGTGGTGATGTGTTCAGTAGTCTCAATATGAAATAAAATTGAACATGCATACTCAAATATTTATGTGTCAATAAATACTTCAAACTTGTATGATTATTTTATATATCAAAAAATTCACCATACACCCAATGTGTCTCTATTTAAATGAAAAAATTAACATTACCTTTTCTGAATCATGAGTCGGGTAATTTATTCTCACAAACCTTCAATTTTCTTCATTAATACACTACTACCATATTATTTTTCATGATAAAACATATGAGTGCCTTCCTTGACGCATCACTATATATTATAAAATATTCTCTACTGAATGGTGGTGAATTTATAGGTTCCCTAACCAAACTTCTTTTTAACTCTATGAATGTTCCTTCACATTCAGTTGTCCAAAGGAACTTGAATTCATTTCATGTCAAAATGTTTTGACAATTTCATATCCATGATAAATGTTTTACAAAGACTCAATGGTATCCATCAAATCAATGAAACTATATATCTAAATAATAGTGATTGGCCTATTCCATTACTCAGTAACTTACATCTATGAAAGATCAACCAATATACCCGAACATGTTCTTATGTGACCCAAGAGTGATACTTTATATAGATAGAATTCTAATTTGATAAATAAAAATAAAAATTATCCTTTCTCAAGGTCTTCAATAAAATAAACAAATGATCTCTATTAACTTCCATTATCTTGGAATATATAATTATATCATCAAAAAATACTACTAAAAATTTATCAAGGTAATATCTAATGACTCTATTCATTTGAGCCATGAAGATAATGGGGGTATTGGTAAGTAAAAATGACATCACTATAAATTCATAGTATCAATATCTTTTATAGAAGGTTGTCATGGATATATACTCCCTTTTTACCTTTAACTGGTGTAATACATATTGAAATAAATCTTGGAAAAGTATTGAACTCTATATAATTGATCATAAAATTCATCAATACGTGTTAGAGGATACTTTATATTAAGAGTGATCATATTAAGTTCTTGATAATTTATGAAAATATACATTGAAACATATTTATTTTTAATAAAAAGAACACATACACCACATGGTGATGGACTAGGGTTCATAAATCCATTTTCAAGGTTCTCTTGGGGCTTCTTCTTCAATTATGGTAACTCAATTTGGTTGTATTATAGAAGGATTCATTGAAATAAGTGTATAACCAAGTCATATTTCTATTGAAAACATAACATCACTATTCAAGGGAAGACTAATAAAGTATTTAGAAGATACATCTTAACATTTATGAAAAATATTCATATTATCACACACATTGTCCCATTTATAGGGGTGTTTTTATTTTTTTTATTTTCATTCCTTTTCATTTTGTTTATTTTGATTCACGAATATTTTCTTTGAAAAAATAGAGGGTATTGTATAGTTTTCACCCAATTAGAATTAATCACACATCAACAATAATACCCTATCAAATTATAAAAATTGAGTGTTTATATATTAATCTTGTTTACTCAAACCTTGCGACCTCCCTAGGGAACTATTCAAACGATTTTGGGTCTTAAGGGTAACCCACACAATTTTTGCATAGTTTTCCAAACTGTTGGAAAAAATCATGTTTTTTTCCCATGAAAATTGAAATAAAAATTTAATAACCTTAATTTCATCGAATTAATTCTTCACACACCTCATTTTCCACCCATGTAACTCCTAGATCTCCCCCATGAGTGATGTTCCCTATCATTTTATTTTTACTTGATTTTTTGTGTGATTTTTTCTTAGTTCATCATCAATCTCTCATGTATATTACTAATTTAACTACCCTTCAGTATTTTTTTCAGTTCTATTGAGTTATATCTTACCCTATGTAAATATGGTAAAAGTATTATTTTGAAAAAACCTAATGTTTTAGTATTTCATGTTATTTATTTATTATTGTTTTTCTAGGTCCCCTCTTAGGATTCTAAGAAAGTTAACTTCATAAGAATTCAGTTTCTCTTGATTCAAGGTAGGTGGATGTAGTAAAAGTCTTGCTTTATAAAAATAAATTTTATTTCTATGTTAGAAAACAATTATTTAAATCATTAAATAAATATTGTGGTAGATTTAATGTTTAATGATATCTTGTATTATTATATTTATTGTTCCATTTTCACATGAGAAAAAAATATATTTTCAAAGTATCTCTTTGTACATGGAATCTAAAATTAATTGTGATTTGTTAATTGAGTTCTATTTTGAGTGAAATAGATTATGTTTTAAATGAATGGGAACATGGGATCCTGGGTATAAAATGTTCAAAGACTAGTGTTAAGAATCCCATTTGAAAACACCACACCAATAAAACTTATTGGTCATGGATTAAGGTTTTTTGTTTCATGGAAATGCATCATCACACCACCAATCCACAACATACAATCACTTATGAAAGGATGGATATGTTGGTGTGTGTTGGGTGACCCCATGATACTACTAGGACAAGGATTGTCCTCCCTAATGGTTTTTCAATACAGTAACTTTGACTTTTAGTTCACATTTTGTTGTAAAGAACCAAAAATACCATATACAAAGACAAAATTGGGGTTTTCTCATGGTTATTATATTATGAAATGATCTATTTTATAGTGTTGGTTTCATTGATCACATTACTTAATATTTTAATTTTTCTTTCGCTCCTAGAAGATAATCTTTTCAATTTTTATTCCTTATTAAAAATTGACATGTTTGTAATTGTTTAAAATTATTTTTCACATAAATTAAATGGGTTAATCCTATTGATAAAGTGTTTTCCATATCATGAATATAACTAATTAGTGTATGTAATTTTTTTTGGATATATTCATGTAAAATAATTGTTTTTCAAGGTGGTATAAACCCTCTTGTTATTAGATCATGGACCAATAGAGGTGACATGATAAGGACTTCACCCTTAGGTAATATAGATATGGATGGAAATTTTGTTAATTTTTGGTTAGGTTGGGAAATTTTTTATCACCTAATAAACAATATTTACATAATAAATATATTTTAAAAATTTTAGTTTATTCCCTTATTTGGTTACTTTTGATATAAATCTTTGTTTATTTCATGTTTTCAACATTCCCATTTCTATTTATTTCAAGCTATTGTGGTAATTTGTGCATGTTAATAATTAATAAAAACATATTTTATTCTTGGAGTGTGAATTTTCAAAATTATGGAAAGGTCAATATATGTTTTTGTTTTAGACTCATAAGTTTTTTATTTAGGAAAAAGATTCCCAGGTTTCTTTATATAATTCCCAAGTTCTTATCCCCATCACATGGGGATTAGGAATTCCCCCTGGGCCTTATTGTGGATCTGACAAGTTCCAATCTTAGAGGTGGACCAATTTGGTTCATGAAAAAATGATATCATATCCCATGTTGTGTTTTTTAATTACTTAGATGATATGTATAAAAAGGATATAAGATAGTTGGGGATCAAGTAATAGGTCTGAAGGGGTATTTTTACAACACTCGTAGTATCCACCCATTGAGTTACCATAGGGTGTTGGGAAATGTGGTTTATTTTGGGGAAATATTTTTCACCTTTTACTCTAGTGAGGTGCATGGGTTGTAGACCATGCACACATGCTTTAGATAATGGAGGGTTTTGGTTTTATTTTTCTAAATTATTTTATTATGATTTTTTGTACATTTTATAAAATTTTATGTTATAGATAAATGGTTTATCATTTATTTTGATTTATTTTTTCATTATTTTATTTTTATGTAGAATAATTACCCCTCAAAGGTGACCCCTAGATAGTTTTGAGGATGTTTTAGGAAACATCCCATGAGATATTCCTCTAGTTGATCCAAATAATCTAAAGGAAGGGTTTTGGGATACTTTGTCTTTAGATCAAGGGGAGGTTCCCAACCCGGCTCCCGCTAAGAAATATGACCCCAGAATAGAGAAGGATTGAGAAAAGGAGTTACTAAATAATAAATCAACCACTTATTGGGGAATTAAGTAAAAATATAAAAATTATTACTGATTAGTAAATATATAGTGGTATTTTATATCCTTGGTAATCTTGACTCAATCAATTATAATTGTGAAAAATTTATGTTGTAGGGCACAAGATGAAAATGGTGGGATACTATTGTCTAAGAAAAGTAATATGAGAAACTACATTGGAAGGATTTTTGGGTTATTATCACCAATAATTTTTATCCAAACACAATAGTCATAGAAAGTTTTTGAAAAATTCTCACTCTCTAGAAATGTGAAAAGCTATTTTGTAGTTTGAAAAAAAGTTCATCGATCATTTCTATATTTCACTGGAGAAGATGTAAAATAATAGATTTAAGAATCATAGGTTTGAAATGGAATTTTTTCCAACATTTATTCTCAGGTATTGAACATAAAGAAAATAAAATATTTTGAGGTAGTGGATATGAAATTGATGGAGGAGATAGATAAGGTAAGAATTTTTGGGTTTACCAGTGCACTACATGCGTCTGGTGGCAGTATAAGAGACTTTTAAGATAAACATAGAAAGCATAAGGAATAAAATAGATGTATGTCAGCCGATTTAAGAACCCATCTGAGTCATCAACACTAGAGGCCTTGGGTGGTGGGCTTATTTTTTTACCAGCGTGGTAGGTCTAGGCATATAAGGTCCATGTTAAAAAAATCTCCAATCACTACCACCTATATTGGATCCTAGGACATTTATTGTGATTTTTCTAGGCTTGTTCCTCCTCCAGGAGTGGTGAAAGACCCTTAGTACGAAGGAGACACACAGTTAAGTAAAATTCTTCCAAATTAGTTAGACATATCCCCAAATCCAAGGAGGTAATACTGTATCATATTATTGGTAGAGATAAATAAGGCTAGAGCACTAGGAAAAAGGTAAACCATATCCCCAAGATAATACTAGATAGTTGTATGTCACGGATCCAACTCCCGCTAATTCCAAAACTAAGCCACTGGGAGTGAGAGGTAACATTATTGTTTATTATTCTATGTTTGATACATTATATGATGATGGTACTTCCCACTCATTTATATCTATCCATGTTGAGGAATCATTGAAAATTTCATCAAAGATCATGTTGTGTATGATGAATTTCTTAACTCCCATTAAGAAGAAGAAGAAAGAACATGGTCTCTAATGCCCATGTTTATCATTTCTATAGAATATATTGTGTTTCCAGTGTATTTCCACATTCTAGAGATAAACAAATTTTATGTGATTATCTAGATTTATTGGATGGATTCCTTCAAATACCGCATGAGTTACTATCAGTGGAGGGTGGCCTTATCAACTCCCAATGGGTGTTCTCAATAATTTTAAGGATATTGGGATTGTTTTTTGGATGATAAAAGAGGTAACTTCCCTAATAAGTATAGACAAGTGTATCTAGTGGGGTCTATCCTGAATAAGGCTAGAAAAATGAGTTTTGGGCCTATGATTATTAAAATGGTAATTAAATTACACAAGTTGTTTCCCACCAAATTATTGGGTCTAACCTAGAGATATATATTTATTTCTCTATTTATTTAGTGAAATATATGTTTTTGATATCTTTAAATTTTTATTGTATGGTTCATATTGAGTTGATAGAGTTAAAGTCTCATCTGAAGGATTTGGATGCAAATGGATTCATCCATTATAGAGTATCCCCCTATATAGCCTCAGATCTTTTGTCTAAGAATGTGGATATATATATCGAACTCTATGTTGAATATAAAAATATGAACTTGTTGACACTAAAGAATAAGAACTCCTTACATATCATTATTTACCTTCTCGATCCATCAAAATGGGTGATGTGGATTTCCATGATTTATCTTCGTTCAGGATACCATTAGTTTAGAGTATATAATTATGATGTTTCTAAATATGATTTCATATAGTATATATGGCCACATTTAGTATCTATTGATTCCTTTCAACCTAATAAATTCTCATACTATTTTTATGGATCATATTATTAGAATATTCCATTGTTACCTTAACACTTCTCAGTTGTTTTCTTTTATGATATATGTTTTAATCTAAGTTGGAAGAGGAGAATGATTGTCATTTGAATATTCTACATGGAACCATGTGTAATCATTGCCTCTTTTATATGTTATTTATATATAGTTTTTGGATCTAGGAAGTGAAATTCTTGGGGAATATTTTTTATAGAACAATGTATATTAGTCGACACTAAGAAAGTTGGGGGTTTTTTCTTGAAAAGAACTAATTTTTTAGGACTAGAAATTCTAGAAGTTTATGGGATATTATATATGCATAAAAATGTCTTTTCCATGATTGAATCACCTTTTAAAAACCTTTCTCATAAAGGGGTAATAATTTCATGGAGTTTAGAGTGTTAAAATTATTTTGAGGAGCTGAAGTGATGACTAACAAAAGCCTATATCTTCATTATTCTAGAGGATGGTTGGGGTTATATTATGTATTTTGATGTATCAATAATGTTACTAAGTTTTATAATGATCCACGTTAGATATGTGGTGTCTTAAAAATACTATTATCTTTTTTCCTATAAGAATAATTTCCCCAAAAATTATTTTTGTTTGTCATTGTGTTGCATTCCATAAAATTTTAGTTGCACAACCTCTTCAAGTAAAATTTAATATATTATTCCAACCATAAGAGTTTTAGATAAATTTTCTCCCAAAAATTTTTAAATCGAAGACATTACAGGTGGGTTGGATATCTTCAAGCATTTTATTTTTACCCCTCCTACATTCCCTAAAAGGGAAATGTATTAGACGACACCATTAAGAGAAAGATAAAATCACAATCCCAAAAGGAATCTTATTATGAATGTGATTAGATGGGACACCTTTTTTTGATTCATCTAAAATAAAGGGAATAGAAAGGAATTTTTTTTTATTTCTAGTGTTTTATTGATTCCTTCACTTCTTGAACTCATTATTTAAGAGCAGCCTGGGGATGTTGAGTTCCACTGTATCAAGAGAAATTATAGTGGGGATACCTTTGGGGAATGGTCTTGATATTCTATTAGAATAATCTATTTCCATGGTATGAATGTGGTCCCTTTTTCTATATAGAAGGTGGTGCTGGAGGCTTTCCATTGATCCAAAATGGTTAGTCTACCTTGGTTCCACTAAAATATACTATGTGTTAACGAATCAATTTTGGAAGTCAATCATGATAAGGGATGGTGCAGAATTGGTTTCTTGATATTTTACTTTCTAGTAGATTAAACCACTAGAGACGATTTAGATTTCTTAAACCTATTTATATTATAACATGAATGTGGATTTAGGCCTCCCTATTTTTCATTATAATAATCGTCACACCACTTGGGGAAAGAATACAATTTAATTTTTGATTGAACACCTCACTAAATTAGCTAACTTTGTTCTAATTAGAGTCAAAATGATGGTGGAAGACTCTGAAAGGTTGTATGATCTGGATAATTTTAAATTAAATGGGGTTATTTATAATATCTACTTAGATAGAGACCTATGTTTCATGTATCATTTTTTTAAAGGCCTCTAGCAGGCATGGGATCCCAGGTCAATCTTAGATCAGAATACCATCCTCAATCCGATGATCATACAAATTGGGCCAACCATATTCTATGGAACATGATTATGGAATGTGTACTAGATTTTAGAAGTTCTTTGTACACCCATTCAAAATTATTTGAATTTTAATATAGTAATAGTTACCAGCCATCAATGAAAACTAACCCTTTTAAAGATTTATAGGGATGAAAATTATAATATCCCCTTTACTGGATTGAGATTTTAGAGAAATAAATGGTGGGGTTGATCATAGTTAAAGATATGATAGAAAAGATTTATAATATTAGGAAGTGGAATTTGATAGTTCAAATATGACACAAGTCCTATGAAGATCACTAAAATCATCCCTTTTAATTCTCAGTTAAGGATGGGTTTATTCTAAACATTTCACCATGGTTTAGTCATCGATGTACTAAGAAGTAGTATAATCTTTCCCCTTGATATTTGAGAATCTATAAGATCACCAAAAGGGTATTCAAAGTGATTTATGAATTTTAATTACCATTCATATTGAAATTCATCAACGACATGTTCCAGATCTCATAGTTGAAGAGATATAACCGAGACAGCTCTCATATTCTAGACTGTGAAGATCTTGAGTTATATCCTTGTGATTCCATAATAAAGTAACCAATTTGGATTTTTGATTCTCTAAAAATGTGTTGGTGTGGGAACTTCATCTAGTTAGTATGGGTTTTATGGAAATATTAAAACCACTCACATGAGACATGGGAATGGGAATTCAGGATAAAGGAGCAATGTCCCCAAATTTTTTCAAACTCATTATTTCAGGTTGTATTTATGGTTATATAAAATAGTATAATAGGGAGTTATATCATTACCATGATTTTATCTCTAGGTGTGTTTTTATTTATTTGTTTTTTATTAAAAAATTATTTTTTCTCTTTTTATTATTTCCCAAAATGGGAGACTTTAGAAAAAAATAGTGGGTGATTCATAGTTTTTGAATTGTTATAAGTAACCATGAATCAACCATGTGGTGTACTATAAAATTTTAATAGAGGTGTATTTCATTTTTTAGCATTGTTACTCAAACCATGTGGCCTACGCTGGGAACCATAATGATAATTTTGGTTCTTAAGGGTGAACCTCATGGTTGGCACATGGTCGGAAAAACCGTGTAACCAAACCATGAAAAATTCAAAGAAATATAAAAATTTCAAAATTAACAAACCTTCCTTCTTCAAATTAAATCCTCTCACCACTTATTTTTTACCCCATTCAACTCCCAACTCTCCCTCATGCATGTGGTTCCTTCCTCTAACCATTTTGGATTTATTTTTATGCAATTTTGGATTATTCCTTAATGAATCCCTTATATATGTTACTTTGTTTTTCATATATTTGTTCTTTATTCTTATCTATTCTTGCGATCTATCTCCTCCATGGTAAAGGAAACCCATGGTTTTTATTGGATGAACATAATGGTGTGGGTTTTAATTTATTTAATGTAATCATGTTTATGCAGTACCCTCTCTGCATTATAATAATATTCACTTTGTAGGAATTTAGTTCATCTTGATTAAACATAGTTGGATTCAAGGAATATATTTCTTTTTAAATACAAATTTTTATTTCCATGCATAGGAAAATGTTTTAAATCATTAATTATATACTATGGTAGTTTATATGATTAATCAATACTCTTGTGATTATTTTGAATATTCCTTTTTGACTTGAGAATGAAATTGATTTTTAAAGGATTAATTTATACATAGAACCATAGATGAATTTTGACTTATTGATACATGGAACTTTTAAATAGAATGACTTATGTTTGAAATTAATCGGAACCTAGTATCTCATGATACTAAGGGGAAAAACAACTGTTAAGAATCCCATTGGAAAACATGACACTAACCAAACATATTATTGTTGGATGAAGGTAGTCATGCCTTATACAAGTGTTTCCAAACCACTAGGCCATGACTTATACTCCTTAGTAGCAAGTTGAATGAGGTGGTGTGTTTAGGGTGGCTCCATGATGCTGGACATGGTTGACATCAATAGTTGTTTTTTCATACACTTACATTGATCTTTAGTTCAGAAGTTAATATGGGGAACTAGTGTGCTCATATCCCTAGACAACATAGGGCATTCCCCACAGTGCATATATTATGAATTGATCATTTTTATAGCTTTTGTTTCCTTAATTAAGTTAAATAATATATTTATTTTTCTTATACATTTAGAACATAAATGTTTTACTTTTATATGCCTTATTTCAAATAATAATGTTTATAATTAATTAAAAAGACTTTTATCATGAATTAATTATTGTGATCATATTTTTAATGTTTTTATCACACCCTACATACACCCAATGAGAGTCTTTAGAAATTATTTTGTCATATTTAGGGAAAAATAATGTTCCGTTTGGAGGTGTTAAACACTATAGTAAGTGAAAAATAGACTAATAGTTGTGAAATTATGGGGGAATTAACCCTTTATTTTCATGAAGATAGTTGGTTAGTTTATTATTTTTTGGTTAGGCATGTAAATTTTTTATTTTCTACTTGGAATCCTTTGCATTCTCTTTTTACCCCTTTTTAGTTTGAGAACTATTTTGGTTACTCGTGGGGGCAATATTTTTTATATAATTTTTTAAACTTTTCCTTTTTTATTTTGAAATATTATGGAACATTGGTACATTTATTCATTGATTCATATTTTAGGACCACTTGGGATATTCTCTACCTTTAGAGGGTGGGATTAGTGTTGTGGTAATTTTCTATTCTAATTAATAAATTATATCCCCATTCCTATTAGACCTGACAGGATCTTGATTTTATAATTATATAACCATTATTTCATTAAATATTAAACACATATAGTGGATAGAATATTTATAAGTATTGAGTTTCAATAATATAGGATAATACTTGGTTCAACTAGAAAATAATCCACGATCACATGAACCACTACAATGAGATACATGTTATAGTGGATTATCCAGAAAAAATCCTGAACATGATTTTTGGCACCTTAAATTCAGTAGGGGGATAGTAAAAAATCTTCATTCCCTTGTCCAATGATATCCTAGACCAACTATAAAAGATTATTGGATACAATAGTTCCTGTACAGATTTCAATTTATTTAATTGATTAGAAACATCAAGTAAGTACACCACCAGTTGAAAATTATATTGAATGTCATAGTTTTTCTTTGTTCTCTCTTATTATTCTTATACTTTTATAATATAATTCCGATAAAACATCTTCTCTTGTATTCATAGGATGGAAAACAATTCTCTATAGTATTAATTCCAAGTGCTCCTCATCCTCCTTCTTGTGAAACAAAAAACACAATGCATTCTTTTTTTATATTCTTTTCTCAAGTGAACTATAATATTTTGCACTAAATATACCTACCTATTATTCTTATTATTATATGAATTTTAACTACATTGTATCACATTTTTAATTTGACTCCCAATATATATGTTTCTACTCTTAGATTTGAGTCTCATTTTTTTACCATCGATACCAGCAAAATTATCTTCATATTTTTATATCAGATCTTATCATTTATTAATATTGATTTTTGAAAATGTGTAATATATATAATAATAAATTGATTAATCACTTATTATTTCACTTATATGCTTTATTAATTTCTAAATTCAATATCCCATGTAAATACTTGATTTAAAGTACCAAGAATGTCTATAATTTAATTCCCTTTGATCTTATCCATCACTCTCTCTGACCAAATCCATAATCATCATCTTTAACTTCTTATCATAATTTATAAAGACTCAAAATTAACTACTCTAGTGATAATTGATATTATTTAAAAACAAATCCTATAATAACCATAAATAATAACTGACATGACTTTATCATTATGAAATACTTCTACTTTAATCCAAAATTAATTTATATAAATTTAAAAACATATGAAATATTTTATAGTAAATTAATTTGTATATCCTCATTTATTTTTGGAATTTGATAATCCTACAAATACTTTATTCATCACTCCATGAAATAAACCTCACATTAATTTGTCTGCATGCATGAATTTCTAACCATTTTACTATCATGGAACATCCATCATGACAAAAATATCATGGTACTTCTCCAAATTTAATGCCTGAGAAACACCATTTACAATGATTCAATTTTTATAACATCCTAAGTCATTGATTTAATTGAATCCTCATTATTATTATTATGAATAATTTCATCTTACATTGAACCAACTAAAACACTTTACCTATGTGGAAAATGAGGTATTATAATGCACATTTGTAGAAGATTCAGTTACTTGAAAATTTTCTATACATAGATATTTGCATTGGTGTATTTTCATGAATTCGAGTATATTGATAAATTTTTATCTAGTGATGAATTAACATTCATAGGGATATACTTCCAAGGACTTAGATATATAGAAATTTTTCCAATATGTAAATTCACATATGTGACTAATTTTATTATGCGATCACTTTAGATATGCACCCATGAACTCGGGTATATGGATTTTTCTATGTAACCAATTCACTTATGCAACCAATTTAAATATGATATAGATTATTCAGTTAAATATATTTACTTAAAAAGGAAACCCCATATGAGGATAATACCTTTTGCAGTAGCATGTTTGGGTGTTCTGATTTGTCTTTATTAGAAACTGTATACCAAAATAGTTTCATACATGGAGCATATATTCAAATTCAAATATGTGGTTACGAGATTCTTCAAATAGATATTGAACATCATATTTTTCCTTAATCTACACATATTTATTCATTCAATATAGAACCAATAAAATATTTTTAATAATCATAATAACTAATATCATGACATTTAAAACATTAAATAATACTTCACTTTTCATTGACTGGCCTCTTAGTATCTCATTAACCTACCAAGCCAACCATCATCCAACACATGGATGGAAATGCAAAACTCATTCATCATAGAGATTTATAAATTTCCTCCTTATAAAGGACATAGTCCATGGAACTTTTAAAATCTTAAACTAATCTTTCACCACCAATAATTAATACGTATTAATAGAATCCAAAGGTAAGAGATTAATATATCATATTAAAACATGACATGAAACATAAAATTCATCATCAGTGATTTTTCTACAAATCTTAATCCATTTAACATAATTAAAAAGGATTCATGGGAACATTTTAACATACTACAATATCCCATTATTCATCAATATATTAACATTTAATTGCAATCAATCCTTAACAAAAAAATACAACTCACACAAAGTTGGCTCAAAATCTCCGCCACTTTATTTTTTGGAAATACCTTCTAAATGATGTGTCAATATATACTATCATTATTCCAACTCTCCCCCATTATCTTTAATCATTAATTTAACTTTCTCCCCGCATTATTTAATAGAAATAATAATAACTTAAAAAAAGTGTATCAATTAATTATTAAGAAATTTCTCATCAATCATCTTACTCTAAGTAAACATTATACATTGTCGGTCTAAAAAACAATAGAAACTATTTTATATAGTAAAGATATAATTTTTTATGAAATTGATACCAAATAAAATGAGAACACTTTACCTTTACTAAAATCTGTCCAACTATTTTCTAGGACGATACCAATTGTGATAACAATTTGTTATATAATATTTCAACCTAAAACTCTTACACTCACTTTAACAAATAAGTCAAAAAAATCAAGTAAAAAAATGACTAATTTTCTAGGAAATAACTCATAATAATCTTCTAATTTAATTGATAAATTTATATACCTTTATGTAATGATCATATTTTATGTTACTAAATATGAGTGATAAATAAATTATACATTTTAAATGGAATTTTCTTCAAAAAATTCAAAGATAATAAGATGTGTATGAGATTAAATAGTTATGGAATCTTATTTATCACTCCTTACATGTCTCCATATCAAGGATACATTAAACATGATCCTCATAATTATTTATATTTTTAAATGATAAAAATTTACTATATTTAGAGTGAAAATACCATAATTCATCTTATTCATGTGGAAATATAAGTTTGAAAACTTCCATATAATCATCAAGGATGATCTTATTCAATGAATGTTGTATAGAGTACCAAATTTATGATCGAACCAAGATAAGAACTTATTTTTCTATAATGTGTTGACATCAACCACTTATTTAATAATCATAGAAACTGATCTGATAATCATATTTTTTTTATAATTCCATTTTAGAGACCAATCATATATGGTGACATCCTCAACTAGACTATTTGGAATTGACAACCACAACTCTTTATCAAGTTCTTCACCTAAGTGAATACTTCACCTTCAATTTACAGAATCGTAACCATAAATAAGATACACAAATAAAAAATAAAAAATGTGGATCTTCATGTTCCATAATGTGAACAGAAAATATTGATACATTTTTCTCAACTATATTGCTTTATTTTATCCACTCTTCAATCTTGTACATATGAGCTTCAATATAAATTTATATTTAAGAACCATGGATCTTATCACACCTTCCATTTCCTCATGTGATATGGTTCTTCTATTATTAACCATTAAGTTATATAAACCACCTTGTGTATAACTCTTTATTTTGATGGATTCTTCTTCTAATGGAAATTTTGTTTAACAACCTATTTTAATGTGTCTGACCTTATTACATACCTCACATAGAAATTATATTTCATAATATTTGTTCTTTATTGAAAAAATCTCATAAAATTTGATATCTTGATATAGATAAACTTATTTTCCTTTGGCATAGATTTTTTCTGATAACTAATCCATTATTCTTTCCTTCTTCAGGTATACTAGAAAAATTACTAATATATTATTGGTACCATTCATAGAATTCTCAAAGTCTCTACATGGCTTCATCTATGTTCTATTATTTACATCAGTTCTTTTGGATACGATGCTCTTCTTTAACTTCTTATATTTATTACACAAGAATGAAAAATAATCCTTATGTTTAGTTATCTTGATATAATAAGTTTTATAGCTATAAAAAATAATACATTTCATACATAGATATTACATATTATTAGATGAATATTAATTAGAAAACATAACAATACAATCCATAATTGTATAGGTCAAGTTTCCATGGATACAAAAACAACTTGTTCATATATGATCTACATAACCTCACACATAATTCTTTACAACTTTCACCATTCTTATACATATCATTATTATAAATTACTTTCATATCATAGGTAGGGGAAACATAATAAAGGGTGAGATCAAATTCTCTTTAAGGGTAAAAAATAAGACATAAATGATTAAATGAGCATAATATAAACATAAGGGTATAAGAAAAAGAGATTAAAATTTAAAAATAATAACATACATATAATAGATCCGGATCTTGAGTAATGGAATTAAGATTGGTATTTTATAAGATACAAATCATAATGGAATCAAATAACATGATCCATGAGAGAGTAATATTAGATAATGACAATGATTTTTGGAATACACATAATCATAAAAAATAATTTCATCAGTATTTAAGGATTGCTTCGAATACTATGATAAGGGATTAGGTTCATACCCACTTTTGTCATATTAGTCAAGGTTAAATCCCAAGACTGTAATAGTGGAAAGATTCCCATACTGAATTGGGTTTAGTACCCATTCCTTTATTATTTATCTCATGATATATCCATCCTAACCCAATGAATTAGAGGGATATATTATTTCAGGCCCGACCATCAAATAATAAAAAACTTACATATGTGTGTTAGAAGATCATAAAGAATTCATCATATCATAACCTATGAAAAAGAAGTGGGTTTTATAAACATTTCATCATGGAATTACCCATGAAAAGGAAATAGGTTTCATAAAAATTTCATTAATTAATATAATAATAACCCATGGAAAAGGAACAAGTTTCATAAACATATTTTCATATTAATCATAAACTATCATGAGAAAGAATATTGGATGTATAATTGGATCATATCATTATTAAAGATAATGTAACATAAAATCATTCCATATTATATGAAACATTCCTTTAACAGATCACATGTAATATTTCATGAAGAAAATAACCTTTTCACTTTGAAATAACATATTTAAAATCTAAAAAAACTACCAAATAATAAGGATTTTTTACTTTAAATGATATTTGGAAACACGTATAGGAAGCCTCAAACCATTGTGTACCAACCTGAACTATTATTAATAAAATCCCCCTTTCAATTTTATTAAATATATTATTATGAAATATGGATATATAAAACACAATCATATCTTTTGTTTTATTATATCCAATTGGATTTAAAAATCTATTATGTATCTTTACCATTGATAATATATTCATTGAAAAGTAATCACATCGTTAGAATAAATATAGGGTTTTAACAATCCAATTGACACAGACAAAGGAATTGACGAGCTCAACAAGTTGGATCATACCCTATAAAACCCATTTATCGGAGCTTCCAAGGGATATAGAATCTCTTTTATTTTCACTTGACCAATCCCATGTTAATATCCAACAACTTAATCATGAGATAAACTATTTAGGGGAGAAGTTCAAGTTCACCGAGATCACGACCCAAACCATGTTCGTCGAACCACCACATGAAAGTCCTACAATCACACATCTTATCCTTAGGGTGTATGATGGTGTATTAAAGGTATATTTATTGAGAACCTATCAATATTATTATACAAATTATTTTTATATAATAATGAATATATTTTTTATCACGTTATTTTTACTTTATAATTGATTTCTATTTTAATAAAACTAAATAAAAATAGTATTTTTGGGCAATGACCACATTCAATTGAGAATTTGTTTTGTGAATTAATATATTTTTGAAATAAATAATATTTTAATAAAATATTATTATTAAATATAAATTGTTATATAATTTTTATGAAGTCAAAATGTAATTTTTAAAAGGGTTTGAAAACTATTATTGTAAAAAATTACCATTTTCAATAAATGTCGGTTATTATTTTAAAAGTAAAAATTCACATATTTAGAAGATTATTTAGATAAAATTAATATTATTTTTTAAATTATAGTGTTGAAATTATCCAACAGTGAATTTTTCATAATTTTCCAAGACAATTGAATTTTTGGGTAAAAATTAAATACCGTATAAATATACTTTGTGTTTTATGACGTCATAATGACCCAAAAGTGATGTAGTAATTACTATAAATGTGATACAAGAACAAATAAATGTTTTATCTTTAAAATAACGCGATTTTATGTTTATTTTATTTATATTTTAAATTAATTATGAACCCTCTAAACGAATAATATATTTTAAGGTTCTAAAATCATTTCTGTAAGAGTTTGACTCACCTCCACATAAGGAAGGGAATTAATTTAATGAGTTAAGACCCTGTAATTATAAAATAACAAATAAAAACTCCCATTTTGTAGAAAACATGGGAAAAAAAATGGGATAGTTTGTGGTTTTGGATATTGTATTATATATAGTCCAAAACCAAAATAATAAAGAAAACCCCCAATTTCTTATATAAAACAACCCAATATCCCATTTCTATTCAATAAAAATATTTATAGAAAGTATATAATCTTCTTTCCATTCTCTATAGTCCTCCCAATTCACCCCCATGCTTTCAATAAGAACCTCCCAAGCCTTTGGAGTCACACACTCAAGTAAGAGATCCTTACCTTCCTCAACTTCTTTCAATTCAAAAATCTTCCTTGAAATTAGTCATTATAATTTCAATTGATTATATTTTCCTTAATTCCTTATTATAACATTAATTTAAAATTGATATTATTTTAATGGGATACCATTTATACTCTCTCATTTTGATCCTTACCTAAGCCGTTACTATACTGAAATTTCATATGGGATTTCTCTCCTCTAATTTCCATTCAAGCACTTATTCTATGTTATGTCTCTTAAATTAAATTTTCTTAAGTTGGAATATGTTATTTTATACCCTTTTAATTTAAATTTATTTTAAAAATGATGATAGACATTTTCTCTCTCATTAATCATCCCATGATCCTTTATGTACACCCTTTACCATGCCAAAATATAGTTTTGATTCTTTTCTCTATTCATTTTTTTCATTACTTTATGCCTTATATTTCAAAATTTATAATGTTGGGATATTATTTTACATGTAAATATTACTTATAACTTTATTTATATATGATGAGAGACCCATTTATCTATCATCAACCCATTTTTACAAATCTTTATGTGATATGGTTATGCTGCTGAATTTCACCATGATTTTACATGTCGAATAAATTGTGTAGTGAATACCATACCCATGTTTATATTAAGGGTTTTCACCTTTATGCTCATATGATTATTTATTGGGTACTTTGATGTATTTATTCCACATTACTTGATCATTTAATAACTTAAGGTGATTAATGAAATAATGTTTTATGATCTATCTGTCACACATATGCATGAGAATGAAATTATTATAATGGGTGAACCCGGATAGTGATCCAATGAATTGTGTAATGTTTAGTATCATGATGCATCATGATGGGATAAAGAGTGAACCTGGTTTCATTATGTGACTTTTTCCACCATTAGGTCTTGGCGGATTTAACATTAACTAAAGTTTTATGATGTAATGTTTTAAGTTGTTTCCACATTTTCTATGTTTCCTTTATGACTACCATGCTATATCATGTCTCATTGTTATTGTTTATGATTTATAATATTTTTATGCCCCACTAATATGATTATTGTATAACATTTATCATATTCTTCATGTCGTTCTTTTTTATTCCCCTACTGGGCTTTGTATATCACCCATTTATTATGTTTGTCCCCAGATTATCCCATACATGTTTAAGTATAAATGAATATTATGAACATGTTAAGGAGGTTTTCAATAAAGTTGATGTATTTAATTTTTTAAGTTGTTATGTAATGTACCTAATTCTGAAAGATGCTATAATTCTCAAAATTTTGTGTTTTGTTAAGGGTAATATTATGTAATTAATCATGTATTAATGTGAAATAAAGAGAAGGGTTATTATAGTTTGTATCCGAGAAAAAGTTTATTTATTTTTGGGATTAGGATTAAAAAACTCTAACGAATTCCTTAGGGATAAGACTAAGTATAAGAAAACATCCCTAAATTTTGGTATGTACAGAGTAAGTGGTTTATTAAGAAAATAAATTATTGTCTGGATAATATAAGTGGGTTTGGTTTTGAAACAGATGTACATAGGGGTAACAACTCTAACAAGGTGTTCTGGGTCTTACTTGAGGTAACCCAGTATATGACAACAAGCCTTACTGCGCACCTGGTTTGAAACTCCTAGGGGATATGCTTTGGTAAATTCATATTCTAAGTATAAACCTCTATTAAGGGAACAAAAAAAATTCCCATAAGAATACATGTTAGGAAACAGATCATGGATAACATAGATTGAATCCTAGAAATTCATAAGTTAAGGATATTAAGGTAATTTATAATTCATCCATTTAATGTCATTAGATTACCTTTTATGAGTTTAATATTTTAAAAATAATCATCCATAGTTTTCATTTTATTTTTTCCAGTGTTCGGAAATACGAGGAATCATCTAAACAATCAATGTGATGGGAAATGTGATGATTTCCCCAACGGGATGCCAAACCTCATGGGATAAGGAATCATGAACTTCATAATGATACTCTCTTAGCTAACTCATATTATGAATATAAACCTGGATCAAGAGGATCATCCAACCCCCCGAAGAGAGAATACGCCTCAATAAAGATCTTTATGAAACAAAGGGATCCTACCTTCAATGGATCATTTGATCCCTGAATCACAGAACAATGGATCACTCCATTGATAATATATTCCCCATCCTTCAGTATTCTGAACAAAATAAGGTTCTTATAGATATTTATCATATGGAGGGAGAAGCTGATCAGTGGTGGACATTGATCAAGAATATGAAACCTGAGGAAGATATCATAGAAATATAGTGGAAGGAATTCTGAAAAATGTTTTTTGATAAATACTTTTATCATACTCTCTATCTGAAAATGTAATTGGATTTCCTTAAACTCAAGAAAAAAGATGACAAATCTATTAGGGTGTATGAGGAAAACATCATAAGACTTGCATGATATGCCTCTATTTTTTTCATTACCCCTAAATGAAAGGTTTAAAGCTTCATTGGTGGGATAAATCCTAGCATAAAAAAATCATTGGAGATCCATGACTTTGATAGCTATGAGGAAATTGTCTGATGTTCCCTCAAAGTCATGATGGAGATAGGATATTGTCAACAGTTTCATGGGGATAAGAAGTGTAAATTGGTGTTTAATTCTAGTGATCTAATAAAGAAATCTAATGGTGAAATGAAATTCCAACATCCCACTTGTCAAAGGTGTAGAAAGAAGAACCCCGAAAATTTCCTAAAGGGAATAAAGGAATGTTTTTGGTGTGGGAATGGAGGACAAATAACTAATAATTTCTGATTGGAGAATCCCGCTAATGAGACAGGGGAAAGGAATGCCCCGGTCAACCCTCAGTACATTTTCCATTGCTTTAAATTCAAGGAACCATGATACTTTTCAAACCAATTACCTAATACATGGGATTTCAAGGACAACTCACAACCTCCAATGGTAGCAAGGGAGAGATTTTCCCATCATAATCAATGAAGTAGATCTCCACAATGAAGTGGTGATAGGTATGCTAGTTATTAATTCAAGAATAGAAAGATTAATTTTTTAACCTAGTTCTATACATTCATTCATATCTTCAAATTTTAGTTGAAATATTCAAACACAAACACAAATCATGGTAGTGGAGATGTCGGTGAAAATAGAAAAAGGAGAAATTATTGCATCCCAAGTATATAACTCCTCGCCAATATCAATTTGTGGACTAAACATACCAATGAAACCTATAATAGTTACTTTGGTTGAATTTTATGCAATTATTTGAATGGATTGGCTTTCCCTATATAGATCCCACATAAATTACCATGAAATGGAAATAACTCTTCGTATGTATAATAGACCCCCAATTATGTACAAGTGCAAGGAGGTGGATGAATATTCTTTAGCACTGTAATTTAAAGCATGGATATTATTTCCCTACATGTATTCATATCATTCTCAAATGATTGAGTTTATGAAAAATTATCAACTTCAAATACATCCTTATTGTGAGGGAATACACTGACGTGTTTCTGTGGAAATTTCCTAGTCTTCCTCGTAGCCTAGAGGTTGAATTTTCAAACAATATTATACCTGGGGAATTTTCAATATCCAAGACTCTATGGAGAATGGATATTATGAAACTTGATGAAATAAATAAATGACTATATGAGAATCTAGATAAAGGGTTCATACGCCCAAGTGTTTCACCATGGGGTACACCAATCCTCTTCATCAATAAGAAGGTTGGGTCAATGTGCCTTTGTATTGATTATTGTGAGCATGAAAAGAGCATGATAAAGAAAACATATCCTCTTTATTGAATTGATTACTTGTTCAATCATCTACGTGGAGAAGAATACTTATCCAAGGTGGATCTGCGGTCAGGATATTAATAATTTAGGGTGAAGAATGAGTATATCCCCAAGAATTCTTTTCGTACAAGGTACGTGCACTATGAGTTCATATTAATTCCTTTCAGACTCATTAATGCCCCAGAAATATTCACGGACACGATAAATAGATCCTTTAGTGATTACCTCAACAAAATTTTGGTAGTATTTATAGTTGATATTATAATATACTCTAAAACCAAGGAGGTGCATGAGGAGTATTTGAGGATTGTACTAAAGACATTATGAAGGGAGAAACATTATACAAAGTACAACATGTTTGATTTCTTATTGAATGAAGTATAATTATTGGGTAATATCATTAAAAGAAATAAGATATCTATAAATCATTGAAATATAGAATCAATTGAAGGATGTTTGAGGAAAAAATATGTGATATATATACATAGTTTCATTGGATTATCTAGGTATTATCTTCGATTTCGGATAAATTTCTCGCGATTTTCAAACCCCCTTACCAACATAACTCAGAAGAGAGTCAAGGTTTCTTGGAATGATGAATGTGAAGAAAGATTTAATGAGTTAAAAAGGAGGGTTATCATTATCGCTATACTCACACTACTAACAATTGGAGAACTTTTCATAGTATTCAACACTGGTTTAAAGAAGGGATTGGGTTGTGTGTTAATACAGAATGATTAAGTCATAGCCAATGCTTAAAGGAAGTTGAAAGTTCATGATAAGAACTACCCAATTCATAATATAGAGTTGGATGTAGTAATATTAAATTTTAAAATATAGAATCATTATATATTTGGGGATAAGTGTGAAATATATATGGATCCCAAAATCCTCAAGTATATATTCACACAGAAAGAGATGAATATGTGCCAAAAAAGATGGTTAGAGGTTATCAAATACTATTATTTCTCAATTCATTACCATCCCTAGAAAGTGAACAAAGAAGAATATGATCTATATAGAAATGATCTAACAATTTTATCATTGATGAGAATTGAGAGGGATCCAATCTTCTTAGATTTGGAAAGGATGGACATGAGAATAATAAAGGAAGGAACATCATCAATACTTTCACAAATGATTGCTCAACCAACTATTTTTTGAGAGGTTAAAGGATGCACAAAGGGATAATATAATAATTCATAATAAACTAGAAACTTTTAGAAAATTTAAATCCTCAGAGTTCAATGCCAATGAAGAATGAATTGTGAGATTTGTGTCAAGCCTATGTTTTCCATCAAATCCAGAGTTAAATAAGGAACTATTGGATGATGCATATAGTTCAAATTTCTCCATTCACCCAGGAAAAAAAAATATGTATGATGATATCTGAGAGAAATATTGGTGGGACAACATGAATAAGGTGATCACTGAGTGTACATCTAAGTGCCTGGTATGTCAGCAGGTGAATGATGAAAGGCATAAGTCTAAGGGAATGATGCAACCATTACCCATAAGAACATGGAAATGAAAAAACATCACCATTGAATTTTTCACTGGACTTCCAAATTCATCCAATGGAAACAATGATATCTAGGTTATTGTGGATCTTATTACAAATATTGCACACTTCATTATGATTTTAGATGATTTCTCACTAGATAAACTTTCACAGACATGCATAAGAGAAGTGGTAAGGTGGCATGAAGTACCACTATCTATTGTATCTGATCGATATCTGAGTTTCACCTCTAAGTTTTGGAATAGTCTAAAACAATCTCTAAACATGGTGCTGAAAATTAGTATGACCAATCATCCAAAAAATAATTTCCGATCTGAGCAGACTATTCCAACACTAGAAGACATGTTGAGAGAAGGTTCTATGGACTTCCAGGGAGGATAATTCCAAAAAGTTCCTCTGGTTGAGTTCTCTTACAATAACAGTATCCAGTCATGCATTCAAATTGATCCCTATGAATCCCTTTATGAGAGGTGTTGCAGAACATCTACATGTTGGGTTGAAGTTGGGGAATGAAAACTGCTAAGTCCTTAAATGGTCAAGGAAATGGAGGAAAAGGTTAATACCATTCAGAAACACATCATGGATGCCTAGATTTGAAAAAATACCTACGTTGATAATCATCAATGGTACCTAGAGTTTGATGTGGGAGATATGGTAATCCTTTTCATATGTCCATGGAATAAGGTGATGATATTTGGGAATAAGTAAAATCTTAGTCCAAGGTACATCGGTTGTTTTGAGATTCTTGATCACATCAGAATAGTAGCATATCAACTAATACTCTCACCGAACCTATCTGTAGTACATGATGTATTCCATCTATCCCTCTTGAGAAATTACATACCATACCCCTCACATGTACTCAATCGAGAGGTGGTACCATTAGAGAAGGGTCTTTCCTATTAAGTGCATTCAGTGAAAATCTTATATCGTAGAGAAAAAGTTCCATGAAATAAAGAAAATGCACCTAGTCAAAGTTTTATAGAGAAACCACATGTTTTAAGAAGAAACATAAGAACTAGAGAAGATGTTAAAGTGGATTTACCCTCATATCTTTTAGTGTGGTAAAAGTAAAATTTTATGGTTAAATTTCTTAAGGGGGAAAAATTGTAATGACCCTAACTATTATAAATAAATTTCCCCTTTTAGTTTAATTAAATGTATTATTATGAGATATGGATATAGAAAACACATGAATTTTTTTGTCTTTTATATAATATTAGATTTAAAATAATGTTAAGTATATTTATAGTTTATAATATATCCATTTAACAGTGATCACATGGTTAGTATAAATACAGGGTTTTAATAATCCAATTGACATAGAAAAAGGAAGTGATGGCCTCAACTAGTAGGATCGTACCCTATGAAGCCCATTTATCAGAGCTTCTGTGTGAGATAACGTATCAAGGATTTTCAATTTACTAAGCCCAAGTTGAGATCCAACAACTTAACCATGATTAAAACTCTTTATAATAGAATTTCAAGCTCATCAAGATCATGAACCAAACCATATTCGCCGAACCACACCAAGGAACTCCCACCATCATGCACCTTACCCTTAGGGAGTATCTTGGTGTATTAATGGAATATGTATCAAGACCCTATAAATATTTTTATGTACATAATTTTTTATATAATAATGAATATATTTTGATCCTGTTAAAGTTACTTTATAAATTATTTCAATTTTAATACAATAAAATACAAAAAGTATTTTTATGTAATGATCAAATTAAATTAAGAAAATTAATATTTTGAATTAATATAATTTATAAAATAATAAATATTTTGATAAAATATTATTATTAAATAATTTTTATTAAATATAAATGATCATATAATTTTTATGAAGTCAAAATGTAATTTTTATAAGTGTTTAAAAACTATTATTTTCAAAAACATGTCATTTTCAATAAATATAGTCTATTATTTTAAAATTAATAATTCAAATATTAATAAAATTATTTAGATAAATTAATATTATTTTTAAAATCATTGTTTCAAAATTATTAAACAGTGAATTTTTCATAATTTTCTGAGATAATCAAATTTTAGTGTAAAATTTAAATACTCTTTAAATATATTTTGTGTCTTATGACTTCATAATGACCCAAAAGAGATGTAATAACTACTATAAATTGGATAAATTACCAAATAAGCATTTTAAATTTAAAATAATTTGATTTTATGTTTATTTGATTTATTTTTGTAAAGCCATTATAAATCCTCCAAAACCTATAGTATATTTTAAGGTTTTAAATTCACTTATTTAAGAGCGTGACTCACTCCCACACAAGCAAGGTAATTATTTTAACAATTTAATCCCTTGTAATTATAAAATAAAAAAATAACTCCCATTGGGCAGAAACCATGGGTTAAAACCATGGGATGGTTTGTGGTTTTGGATATTTTCTATGTAGGGTCCAAAACCAACATAATAAAGATATCCCTCTTTTTCCTATATAAACCCACCCAATATACCATTTAACTTAACTAAAAATACTATTATCATGTCCATAATCTAATATACACTCCCAAGAGTCCTCCCAAGGTGACCCCATGCTTTCAAGAATCCCCTACCAAGCATTTGGTGTCACACACTCAAATAAGGGATCATCAACTTTCTCCTTTCAATTCAAGAATATTATTTGAAATTAATATTTATGAATTCAATTGGTTATATTTTAATTCATTTATTAATATTAAAAAACTATAAAATTAATATTATTTGAATGATATACCATTTATACTATCTCATTTTGACCCTTACCTAAGATGTTACTATGCCAAACTTTCATAAGGGATTTCTCTCCTCTCATTTCCATTCAAAAACTTCTTTTATGTTATGTATCTTAAAATACATTTCATTATGTTGTAATATGTTATTCTATATACCCTTCCTTGAAATTTAATGTATAAAATATTGTATACCTTTTACCTCTCATTAGGGCTCCCATGATCCTTTATACACACCTGTTACCATGCCAAAATATAGTTATGATTCTCCTCTCTATTCGAGTTTCGTTCTTACTTTATGCCTTCTATTTAAAAATTTATAATGTTGCGATATTATTTTATTTAACACCAAAATATTTCATAGTAAATTATCTCTTCAAATAAATTCAATAAGTTTCCCTACACACAACACTGAGTTTGAGCGCACCACGACTTACCAAACCAGTCGTTCAAAAAGCAATTATGAATACTATTAACTGAATTTTGAATTTTATATACTCCATATAATTTTTGAATTAATATTTATTGTTTCTTAGACATAATATAAGGATAAATTCAATTTTTCAAATAAAAGTAGTATTTTTTAAAAAATGCAATTATACTGCCTATTTAATGGAGAATCCTTTTTAAAACAAATATTTCACACTTTTATAAACTCAATTTAATTTAATTAAATTTTTCTTTAGAATCAGGACATAAAAATTTAGTTTGAATAAATTTTTGGTACTTTTCTGTTAACTTTCACATTTTGATGAATAGTGAAAAATACTAAATTTTAATTGAAAACAACTTTTTTAATCGAAATAATTTCTAGTGTTAAATTATGAATTTTAATGGTTTTTAAGTATAATTATATTATATTTTCATCATTTAATAAAATTTAGGTCATTATAAGTAATTTTATATTTAAATTTTACATAAACCCATGTCAATCTTTTGATAGTTTTTTCTTTAAAAAACCAAATTTTTGATTTTGACAACGGGAATTAAATTTAAATTAATTAATGAAAATTCTATGTTTTCAATTTGGTAAAATAAAATTCATTTTTAAATTCAAAATATCAAAATTATCTTAGGGTGAATTTTTGGTATTTTTCTAAAAACATTTAATTTTTGATGAATAGTAAAAAACACTACGTTATTATTTAAAACTGACTTTTTTTAAATAATTATATTATTATTATATTTACATTTATTTTAAGTCAAAATAGATATATAATACCTATATAATTTCGATGTAATTCATTGGATTCACTTTATAATAAAATTAGATGTATAAAATTTTATTGAACTTTTTAAAGTTTTTTACCCACCTTCTAGAAGAATTTGAAAATTTTCATAAAACATAATTTTACCACTTCTATGAGTTAAATTTCAAAAATCAGTGACATACAGTTGACATCAGTAAGTAAAATTTGGATCAATAAGATGAAATTAATTTTTGGTGAATAGTAACTTTTGACTTTTATTTACCACGGTTAAAAGTAAATAGGGTAATTGAAGGTAAAAATGATTTTATAATTACCCTAACACATGTCCTAATTATATTGGATAATTGTAATTCTACCAAAAACAACCTTAGGAATAAAATAGGATGCTTTAGGTCCAATTGGATTAGATTAGGACATTTATTATTATTTTGTTTAAAGAAGAGTTAAAAGTGTTAAATATAAAGTTTAATAACTAAACCATTTTTAATATAGGGTTATACATAAGATAAATTAGACTATGAATATTAATTATAAATAAAAAAAGATTTCCTACATCATGGTATTTTATTTATAATTTTTGGACATTAAATAATTAAATTTATTTATGACACAATGATGATGCAGTAATTACCTTATTAATGAAAGAATAAAATAAATGGTACTATAAATATTAAAATAAATATAATTTTAAAGTTTTTATGATATCCACGAATTTTATAGGTGAATATGACATGTTAGGGTTGATTCAATGTATCATGTTCGAAGTAATCAAGTTGTGAAGACTTTCACAAAAACCAACTACATAATAGTGTCAAAATTGACATAAATGAGTTTTTAAAACAAATATTATATTATTAAATTATATAATATTACTAAAGATATAAGGTTCGTCCAAAGGGATTAAATAATATTATATTGGCCATTAATTAACCACTTTAGGTTCTCTTGGAATTTTAGAGTTAGTTTATTAACCATATTGTAAGAATACCAGAAGACAAGGTAAAAGTTAAACTATTTAACTAATAATTAAGTATAAAAGATAAGGTTAATATGGTTACCTAAACTAGTCTAAAACCTATTGGTTAACAGGATTTTGACCCATACCCAACTTAGCTTCGAAATAAATTAATTTGGATCCATTAGAAACCGAAAATGTTTTTATAATAAAATAATATTTCAAGCTTTTCCTAAGGTTCCCCTCACCCCTCTTATAAAAGGTCATTTCCCTTTCTCACAAAATAACACCTCCAAATCCATTTGGCTCAGCCAAATACTACCCAAATATCCTTCTAACTTCACTTAAATAAACCTATAGTTATTAGTTTGATCATAAAGCCAACCTATGGAGCCCTTTTGATCAACTCAATAGGAAACACTCGAAGAAGAGGTAATAATTTCACCACCCTCTTCAAGTTATTTTCTTCTTCCACTTCCTCTTTCTTTGTTGTTTCTTTACCAAAATAATAACTCCAGAACATCCTACATATTTTTATGTTATTATAAATATGTTACAACCATATTCGTTATTCTATCCATCCTATAAATGACAAAGTCACTATACGTGTGTATGTATGGCTTACTGTCTCCACATCATGGTGTAGTTTGTTATTCAAAAACTTCATTATTTGGATGGGTATAATAATGAGTATAACTGATGTAAATAATAAATATATCATGTTAATTATTCTTTATATATGATATACCATCCAATTATATACGATTTCACCATCAAAAGAATGATATTGTTGCTTGTGCGTACGTACGGCTTACCTTCTCCACGATGCGATGAGATGTCATTCCCAATCGTAACCATTCAAGACTAATTTTCATTTTATGATTAAAAATTATGTTTAAAGATTTGATATCATTATGGATATGAATAAGATACATCCTATCCATAACAAACATTACTTTCATAACAAAGCATATAAAGGAAAATGAATCTGTTAACACTCAAAATGATGATACTACTAAAATATTATTGACAAAGAAATATTAGAAGATCATATATTATACCATATTTATGTATATGATTCTTTTATAATTTAATAACAATGATTTAACTATTATAACAGAGTTTAATGTACCCTCTACCAAAGAAAATTACAAGGTAAGGGTTAATTCTTCAATCTCATTATTATCTGAGATTGTTTATGAGTAAGTATTTTCTGGGACGTATTTATCATCAATGTCCATATTTCATAAAAAATTCAAAACAAATATTTTAACGTTTTATGGAAGGGTCTATTTAACTATATCATCATTTTAAATGATTTAAATATTTATTTTCTAAATCTTTTTAATTAATGTCCATGTTTTCAAAATGATTTTTAGTATTTATTTATATGGACATCATTGTTTTAAAATGTTAATTCCTTTCAAAGTTTCAAAGTGTTAAGGAAAACTTTGATTCAATAATGTACTTAAATGTATTCCTTTCTAAATTATATTAATTTTAAATGATTTCAAAAAAATAAAGAGATATTTCTCTCAAATAGTATTGATTTTATCTATGTCAACATCCTCTAATGGATTTTACAATTGTTTTAAGTTGATTCATTATGATACTAATCTTACTTATTGTATTGAAGGTTTTGTGATATGTTTGACTGTGGATGTGTTATTTTTATACCATTCATGGTTTATGGTTTAATTATTAATGTTTTGTATGCTAGTTTTAATATTAATGTTTATGTTATGTTTCAACCTTTCATAAGAGGAATGCACTGGACTTAGTAAGTGATGAGTGGAGACCTCTATAGCTCCTCGATGAATCAGTAAGTCTCATGAGACAAACTAGTGTCTTGGAACAAGGTCTTGAAAAAATATTATTTGTAGTCTTGGTACAAGGCCTTGACTATGTGGTTATGAAGTTTGGCATTATGCATTCCATCATTATGATATTGGCTATTGATATTACATGTGATTATTGGACTAGTAGAATATCCATGTGAATAAGTAAATGGAATTATTTGATTTATCTTTTCCATAATATGATGAAGTTTATGTTTAAAAGGCTTTTGTTTTAGTCTTATACATTGAGTTAAATGTTTATACTTATTTATGAAGGTTTCCACTATATTTTTATCCTTACTAAGCATCTGAGCTCACCCTTTTCTCATGTTTAATTTTTCCTGGATTCCAAGAAGTGTATTATGAATAATAAGCAGGGTTAAACTTGGGGATTAATGGAATTCTCAAAGGATCATTTATGTTGTGTTTTATTTTCTAATGTGTAATTTAACGTTCATGTTTGTAATTTATTTTCCAAGATTACTAAACTGATCGGTATTTCGGGAATTTATTCCTTGTACTCATGCCAATGTATCAAAACAATACACCGACTCTGGTCTTCTAGGGTCGGGGCATTATAGTTGGTATCAGAGAAAGTGTAGCAACAAAGTTTAAAATATATTTAGATAAACTATGACTAGATAAAATTACCCTAAGATAGACTTTGAGGATTAGTATAGAAGAACTTTCTAGATTTTGGTAATTTAGAGAATTTGTGTATTTTCCAAGCAATACATCCCTGTCGGGATATGAGCAGCTAGAGGTGGCTATGGAACAGATGTAACTAGGAGTGAAAACTCTGGCAAGGAGTTTTGGGCTTGACCTGGGGTATCATGGTATATGACAATGGGCCTTGATATACTCTTGGTTATGACACTCCCTGGGGATATGATTAGGATAATTCACATTTTCATTACCTTCTATTATGATGGATTTAGGAGAAAATACTTCCTCAAAGAAAACATTTTATGATTATAGATTATATGCATAATTTTTTCAATTTACATTAGGTATTTTACATGCTTTGAATTATGTATTTTAATTCATAAACTAACCTAGATTATCCCATTTTTTAGAAATGGAACCTAGTAGAAGGAATGAGAATTCCAGTAATACGCATGATCGAAAGATTAAGAATGATCATATCTTTCATGGTATTAAGACAACCTTTAAAAGGGAAATAGTATCCCACATATTCTCATCATATAAATAAATAGTATCTTGTGTTAATAAGATAAGTAAATAATTCTTTGAGTCCTATGGATTTGAAGGGATGTAAGAGAAGAAAAGGATGGAAGAGAGAAATATGAATAAAGGGAATAGGGGAAAGAAGGATTTTCCCATATGTGATAACTGTGGAAAAAATCACCTTGGTAAATTATTGAACGGAATGAGAGTTTGTTATAAGTGTGGAGAAAAAGGACACAATGTACATGATTTAAAGGGTACAAAAAAGGTTTCAAATGTACAATGCTTCATCTGCAAGGAGTTGGGACATTATGAAAATCAATGTCCAAATCATCAGAGTATACCCCAAATGCTGCTATTGGATAATAATCAAGTTATGATACTACTAAATATGAGGAGGAATGATTAGAGTTCTTATGTTGTTATTAAAGTATTGTGTCATTTGAGTATTGTATTAATGATGTACATGTTATAAGAATTATAGGTTATATAAGGATTGTACTACAATACTATTTCATTAAGGACTTGAGATTGTGTGGAACCAAGAAAAGTGACTCAATAACAGGTTAATTTTTTTTTAAAAAAATATGGTTGATAGAGAGATAAACCATAATATGGTTCTGATACTAAGGTAGTGATTTTGGAACAATATATGATTGATTTGGATAAATTATATTTTATATTCTTGACGACCTTGAAACTGAATAATGATTTGTAAATTCCATCATTGATGGAGTTTACAACATTTTTGGGTAGAAGGAGTATATCTAGTATTCTAAAAGGAAGAAGGGAGCATGAATGTAATCAATAAGGTTTTATAGTAATTCAAGTTGTTATAGTGTTTTAAAAGAATACACGATGAAAGTATTCACATGTTATTACGTGGAAAAAAGGATCTTCATTGTGTTTACCTTCCTTATAAATTTTGGACTGTGAGTTTGGACAGAAGTATTTTGGATAAGTATAAAGGTTGGAATCTATTAAGTTTGACATTGGATACTATTGTCAAGGTTAAATCATTTCATGAGATTATTTTTGGATTATCATAAAAAGGACAACACAGAGGTCGGGCGACAACCTGTCGTGTCCGGTAAGGCTGCGAGACTTAAACATGCAACCAAAGGGTAACACAGGTGGATCACCTACCACTGGAATACATGATGTCCTGGTATGTGTAATGTAGTTTTTTTAAATATTCTAACAAATTAATTATAAATTCATTATTTTTGGAACCCTATACTATTAGTATAAATATAATATTTTTGAATTCTATAATCTTTTGGAGTGAAAGATGAGTTTGTGGTAGGAATTAGTTGAAGGATGAAACTCTACTTGTCATGTATATATTTCTTCCTCTTATTCTATGAATAAATTAATTCTTAAACTTTAGGGAAGGTATCTTAAAACTAAAAATGTGTTATTCTAATACCTAATGTTTTGTTGAACCGACGATATTTTAAATCATCATATATTGATGGATTTGAGGCCCTTAATTTTACACTTGTTTATGTTTGATGATCTTCATCTCTACCTATAAATATTTATGTTTTTCCTCCAATTATGTGTCTCTAATTTCAACCAATTCTCTCATAATTGAGATCATAATTTGGTGGTGACTTTTCTTTTCACTTTCCCTCTTATTAAGACTAAATTTTAATAACCCAATTTCTAAAGTGGGTTTTCCACAAATGTATTTTTCTATTTTTAACCTTTTATTGTCGAAGAACAATTTAAAATTGCGAGGATTAATTTATTGAAGGAGGGGATAATGTAACACCCCAAGATTTCGTAGTACATTATCTCTTCAACGAAATTCAATAACTTGTGCTACACGCAACACCGAGTTCGAGAGCACCACAACTAACCAAACTATTAATTCAAAAAGTAGTTATGAATAGTATTAACTGAATTTTAAATTTTATATACTCCAAATAATTTTATAAATCATATTTACTGTTTCATAGATATAATATAAGGAAAAATTCAATTTTTCAGATAAAAGAAGTGTTTTTCAAAAAATGCAATTATACCACTTATTTAATGGATAATCCTTTTTAAAAACAATATTTGACACTTTTATATACTCAGTTTAATGAAATTAAATTCTTCTTTTAAAATCAGGACATAAAAAATTTAATTTGGATAAATTTTTGGTACATTTTTGTTAACTTTCCTATTTTGATGAATAACGAAAAATACTAAATTTTATTTGAAAACAAATTTTTTAATCGAAATAATACATACTATTAAATTATGAATTTGAATGGTTTTGAAGTATAATTAGATTATATTTTTATAATTTAATACAATTTAGGTCATTATAAGAAATTTTACATTTAAATTTGACATAAACACATGCCAATCTTTTGATAGTTTTTACTTTGTAAAAACCAGCTTTTTGGTTTTGACAATGAGAATTAATTTTAAATTAATTAGTGAAACTTATATGTTTTTAATTTCATAAAATATAATTCATTTTTTAATTTAGAATAGCAAAATTATCTTAGGGTAATTTTTTGGTATTTTTCTAAAAACATTCAATTTTTGATGAATAGTGAAAAACACTTCGTTATTATTTAAAACCGACTCTTTTTAAATAATTATTTAATTATTTTATTTAAATTTATTTTTAGTCAAAATAGATATATAATACCTATATAAGTTCAATGTAATTCAGTGGAGTCATTTTATAATAAAATTATTTGTATAAAATTTTATTGAAGTTTTTAACGTTTTTTACACACCTTCTAGAAGCATTTGAAAATTTGCATAAAAAATAATTTTACCACTTCTGTGAGTTGAATTTCAAAAATCTGAGACAATAAGTTGAAATTAGTAAGTAAAATTTGGATCAATAAGATGAAAATATTTTTTGGTGAATAGTAACTTTTGACTTTTATTTACCACGGTTAAGAGTAAATAGGGTAATTAAAGGTAAAAATGATTTTATAATTACCCTAACACTTGTCATAATTCTATTGGATAAGTGTAATTCTACCAAAAACAACCTTAGGATTAAAATAGTATCCTTTAGGTCCACTTGGATTAGATTATGACATTTATTATTATTTTATTTAAAGAAGAGTTAAAAGTGTTAAATTCAAAGTTTAATAACTAAACCATTTTTAATATTAGGTTATACATAAGATAAATTAGACTATAAATATTCATTAGAAATATAAAAATATTTCCTAAATCATGATATTTTATTTATAATTTTTAGACTTTAAATAATTAAATATATTTATGACACAATGATGATGCAATAATTATTTTATTAATTAAAGAATCAAATAAATGGTATTATAAATATTAAACTAAATATAATTTCAATGTTTTTATGACATAAACGAATTTTCTAGGTGCATATGACATGTTATGGTTGACTCAATGTATCATTTTCAAAATAATCAAGTTGAGATGACTTTTAAAAAAACCAAATACTAAATAGTGTCAAAATTGACATAAATGGGTTTTTAAAAAAAATATTATATTATTAAATTATATAATATTCCTAGAACACTAAGGTTCGGAAAAATGGATTAAATAATATTATATATGTCATTAATGAACCACTTTAGGTTCTCTTGGAAGTTTAGAGTATGTTTATTAACCAAAATGTAAGAATACAAGAAGACATGGTAAAAGTCAAACTATTTAACTAATAGTTAAATCCAAAAGATAAGGTTAATATGGTGACCTAAACTTATCTAAAACCTATTGGTTAAGATTATTTAGACCCATACCCACCATATCTTGAAAATAAATCAATTTTTATCCATTAGAAACCGATAATTATTTTATAATAAATAATATTTCAATCTTTTCCTACGGTGCCCCTCACCCCTCTTATAAAAGGGCACTTCCCCTTCTCTCAAAATCATACCTCCAAATCCATTTGGACTAGACAAAACCTGCCCAAATATCATCCCAAATTTCCTAAAATCAACATATAGTCCTTAATTTTATCATAAATCCAACCTAAGTATCCCTTCTGATCAAATCAAAAGGAAACACCCGGAGAAGAGGTAATAATTTCACCACCCTCTTTCAAATTATTTTCTCCTTCCACTTCCTCTTTATTTGTTGTTTCCAAACCAAAATAATAACTCCAGTACCTCATATATACTGTGATGTTATTATAAATATGGTACAACCATATTATTTATTCTATCCATTCTATAAATGACAAAGTCACAATACGTGCATACGTATGGCTTACCATCTCCACATCATGGTGTAGTTTGTTATTCAAACACTTAATTATTTGGATGGGTATAATAATGATTATAACTAATGTAAGTAATAAATATAACATGTTAATGATTCTTTATGTATGATATATCATCCAATTATATATTATTTTACCATCAAAAGAATGATATTGTCGCTCGTGTGTACGTACGGATTACCGTCTCCACGACTCGATGAGATGTTATTCCCCATCGTAACCATTCAAGACTAATTTTCATTTGAAGATTAAAAATAATTTTTAAAGACTTGATATAATTATAGATATGAATAAGATACATCTTATCCATAACAAACATGACTCCTGTAATAAAGCATATAAAGTAAAATGAATCATTTAACACCCGAAATGATGATACTACTAAAATATTATTAAAACAGAAATATTATAAGATCATATATGATATCATATTTATGTATATGATTCTTGTATAATTTAATAACAATTATTTAACTATTATACAGGATTTTAATGTACCCTCAACCAAGGAAAATTACAAGGTAAGGGTTAATTCCTCAATCTCATTATTATCCAAGATTGTTTACGAGTAAGTATTTACTGTGACATATTTATCAACAATGTCCATATTTCATAAAACTGTTTTCAAAAAGAATATTTTAAGGTTTTATGGAAGGGTGTATTTAACTATATCATCATTTTAAATGTTTTAAATATTTATTTTTCTAAATATTTTCAATTAATGTCCATGTTATCAAAATGATTTTAAGAATTTATTTATATAGACATCATTGTTTTAAAATTTTAATTAGTTTCAAAGTTTTTAAAGTGGTATGGGACACTTTGATTCAAAAATATCTTTAAATGTATTCCTTTATAAATTATGTGACTTTTAAATTATTTCAAAAAAAAAAGAAATAGTTATTTCTCTCAAATAGTTTTGATTTCATCAATGTCAACATCCTTTGATGGATTTTACACTAGTTTGAATTTGATTAATTATGATACAAATATTCCATGTTGTATTGAAGGTTTTTTGATATGTTTGATTCTGGATGTGTTATTTTTATACCGTTCATGGTTTATGGTTAAAGTATTAACATTTTTTATATTAGTTTTAATATGAATGTATATGTTATGTTTCAACCTTTCATATGAGGAATGCATTTGACTTAGTGAGTGATAGGTGGAGCCTGTTATAGCTCCTTGATGCATCAGTAGGTCTCATGAGACAAACTAGTGTCTTGGAACAAGGCCTTGAAAAAAATCTTATTTGTATTCTTGGAACAAGGCCATGACTATGTGGTTATGAAGTCTGGCATTATGCATTCCATCATTATGAAATTTGCTATTAATATTACATGTGATTATTCAACTAGTAGAATATCCATGTGAATAAGTAAATAGAATTATTTGATTTATCTTTTCCATATTATGATGAAGTTTAAGTTTAAAAGGCTTTTGTTTTATTCTTATTTATGAAAGTTTCTGCTATATTGTATCCTTATTGAGCATCTGAGCTCACCCATTTCTCATGTTTTATTTTCCTAGGATTCCAAGAAGTGTATTATGACTGATAAGAAAGGTTAATCTAGGGGATTAATGTCATTATCAAAGGATCATTTATGTTGTGTTTTTTTATAATTTTTAATGTAAAATCCAAGCATGTAATCTATTTTCCAAGACTTCTAAACTGATCGGTCTTTTAGGACTTGATTCCTTGTAATCATGCCAATGTATCAAAATAATGCACCACCTATGGCCTTCTGGGGTCGAGGAATTACATTTTACATGTCCTTATTACTTCCCATTTTATGTATATGTGATGGTATACGTATTTCTCACTCATCAAACCATTTTTAAGAATCGTTATATGACGCAGTTATGCTGCCGAATTTCACCGCAATTTTACATGACAAAACAATTGTGTAGTGAATACCATACGAATTTTTTTATCAAGGGTATTTAAATTTATGAACATGTTATTATTTATTGGGTTCCATCATGTATTTATTCCACATTATTTATCTTGTAATAAATTAATATGATGAATAAATACCTATTGTAGGATTTATGTGGGACACATAATCATGAGAATGAAATGATTATGATGGGTGCACCCAGATAGTGCTCGAATGTATTGGGTTATGTTTAGTATCATGATACTTCATGTTGGGACATGGATTGAACCTCATTCTTTTATGGTACTTTTTAAACCATGAGGTCTTGGTGGATTTATCCTTGACCTGTGTTTTATGATGTAATTTTTAAGTTGTTTCTGTATTTTCTATGTTTCCTTTAGGATTATCGTTCTATATAATGTCTCATTATTCATGTTTATGATTCCTATTTTTTGTTCCCCATTGATATTCCTATTATCTAATAGGTATCATATTCATCATGTTATACCTTGTTTAATCCCTTAATAGGCTTTATAGATCACCCCTTTCTTATATTTTTTCCCAGGTTATCCCATGAAGTTTTAAGTACAATGGAATATTATGGACATTTTAAATAGGTTTTCAATAAAGTCGATGTATTTCATGTTTCAATTTATTATGTAATATAAGTAATTCCAAAAGAAAATCTAATTATTGATAAGTTGGGTTGTATTAAGGGTAATATTATGTAATTAATAATTAATTTGAAATAAAGATCAGGGTTGTTATAAATTGAGTGGTCGTGATGGTGGGAAATTATGTTCAAACTATGTGAGTTAAAAGACAACATTCCATTCATACTTGTGTAAAAAAAGTAAATCATTTAGAAAATAATAATATTTATTTTAAACCATTTTTTAAAAACTAAATCAAGGGTAAAATTAATTCGAAAAATCATAAAGTATTATTAAAAAAATTATTGAAAATACTTTTTGAAAACATGGATATGGAAGAAAAAGTATTCTCATCCAAAAAGAGAAAAAAAGCTAGTTTTCCTTAAAAATATTCATTCAGGATATTGAGTATATAAAGAGATGAAAATGAATTTAAAACATTTAATTTATAGAAATAACCAATGGATAATTAAAATCATGATTTTTTCAAGATAAATACTATGTGATTTCTTCATCCTAACATAATAAAATATAATCCCAATAAACAAAGAGATTGTAACATAAAATACTAACCTCAAGTCACATATTTCATTGAACATGTACAATACTCTAGGATAATAAATATATAATTATTATAAATATATTAAATAACTTTAAACAAATATATCATTCCATGTATTATTTTCTTATAATAAATTATAACATGTTTATCAACAATTTATTATTAAAACCATTGTTCTGGGTGATATCTGCTTTTTTTTTCATGCATGTTTTAGTTCGATAATCGCAATCATTGTAATTTTATGATGGTTATATATTCTCAATAATGTTAAAAATAATATTAATTTCCAACATATTCATTATATATATAAATTTATATTAATAGTTATCCATTAAAGTTAGAGATATAAAATGAATTACATAATCCATGAAAATGGTATGTCGTACATACGTATGAACAATGATTCCATTTTTCAATGGATGGAAACAATGAAAGGTAAATAATATAATATATTTTTAGTATAATTATAATATCATAAAAAATTATATAATTATTTAATACATCATTATAAACATCCATGTAAAGTGGGGAAGAAAAACAAATTACACCTCTATGTGGAGACGGTAAGTCGTACTTGTGTACGAATGATTTTTTCATATTCCGTATGATTGAAATAAGTTAGATAATGATTGTTCAATCAACATAATAATAATTCATTATATTTAATATAATTAATTAATTATTTTAAAATATTTACCATGAATTTATAAGAGGTTGAAGAATAAAAAAATTGAAAACACTCATTTGAGAGTTATACCTCTTCATTAGAAACCATCTTTTAGCATAAACCTTAATCCTTCAAGGTAGGGTATATTTTAAATATAAAGAAGATAAATGATGTCGATAATGAATATTAGAAGGTATTATTTTAGGTTTTTTCTCAGAAAAAATGATCAAAATGTGTGAGGAAGTGAGGAAAATAGGTTTCCTTTTTATAAGTGAGGGGAGGGGCGCTCTTGGAATTAAAAAAATGAATAAAATATAATGCATATTTCTCATGAAAAATTCTTCAAAATGGATAGATATTGAAATAAAAAATTGGTATTATCAAATTATAATCAACCAATTAAATATAGACATTTTTTTCATTTTAAACCTTATCATTTTTATTACACCAGGGTTAACCAATTTTAACTTCAACCGTAGTAACAAATTTTTCTATATTAAAGGGTTATAATTTTACATATAAGGTGAAAACTAGCTCATAAATGCAAAATGGATGAAATTTAAAACCATATCACATCTAACTTTTCATATTTCATGATTTTTATTATTTTCATATATATATATATATATTATTGTCATAAAATATCATTAATATCAATTTTTACATTATTTATTTAATTTGATTTTAACGAAAAAATGCAACAATGGAATTCAAATATAAACTTTTCACACAACACTATTATTTTATAATAGTTTTTAAAATTAATGGCACTATACAATTAATCCAAATTATATTAAATTTATTATTTCTAAAATAAATTACTTTATTTTTATACTAATTCAATAAATTTTGTGTCAGCATTGCGTAAGCATATAATGTAATTATTTTTTTACTAAAACTTTAATATAAATTACCATAATAACAAAAAACTAATTTATGATTGAAATAAATATTTAGAACCAAAATTATCTTCTTTTATTATTATGTAAATATTTTAGAGATATTAAACTAAAGAGAGTGAAATTTTGGAATTTTATTTATTTAAAATAATTTAATTCCATAATCATTGGAAAATGGAACTAAAATTTCATATATCAGAACATAGGATGAATATGGTCGAACTAATACCTTACAATGGAATTAAGGAAATCTTTGTGTAACATCCTGACCTAGGAGAAACTAAATGGTGGCACGAGTTGGAGGATCACAAGGTCTCAAGTGCGCCTCCCCATAAGCCAGAGCCTACTGAATAGTAGTGAGGATTGAGGGTGATATAGTGGGAAGAATATATCCATATGATTAGGTATAATAGTTGTGAAATAAATTGATAAATAGTGGAAGAATAATATCAAATGATAATGAAAGGTAAATCATACTGATAAAGTCAAAAATCATTAATAGAAATATCTAGTACCACATGAAAAATGAGGTAATGTCATGTATCTAATGAAAAAGGAACATAAGTACATGGAAGAAGACACAAATACATATTAATATCTCAAAATAATGAAAATGAAAAAATGACTATCTCTAGATATCTTCATGATCCATAGCTCAATCTTGTGCTCCCTTCTCTCATGCTATATCCAATTAGGCATCAATAACTGGGCACATGCCCATGTCCCTAAATGGATCCACATAATCTTCTCGGGTACCATCGGATTCCTAGATAGGGTGTGAGATAAAATTAGTATAATAACACCAATTTGTTTTATAAATATCCAATAAGTTAATATAATATGAACATTATGCTGATAATAATGTTAAGTGGTGAGGAAAACTATAAAGGGTTGGATCTTATCTTGAGGGACCCTAGGATAACACTACTTGTTTCAACCCATGTTAGAAAAACCACTAAACAAACTCCATAATTAAAATATATGTATAAGTATATATGTATGTATCTATATAGATGCACCATAAATATAGGGATGTTTAAATGAATATATACACATATGTAGTGCTATCTAGAACCCGTGGAATAACTCAAGAATCCATTACTTGTCACTAGAGTGTCATAAGTCAGAAGAGACACCATTATCGAGTATTACAAGTGCAAGGGATGTAATTATAGAGTATCATACTATATAGACACAATTCCCAAGTGTCACAGTATAGGGACACCCTGCTCAAGTATCACAGTATTGGGACTCCATGCCCGTATCTCATAAAATTTGGGATTCCGTGCCCATATATCATGGGTGTAAGGTAATCCCTGCCTTTATCTTATAAAAATTGGGATACCAAGATCATATAACACAATAATATAATAGAATACATTCCCATATCTTATAAAAGTAGGGACACCATGCCCATATATCATGGGTTTAAGGGACTCTATGCCCAAATATCATAATAGTTTAAGAGAAACCATGATCGTATATAACAATAGTATAAGAGATCTATTTCTTTATGATCTTTCAATAGATAATTCATAGTTCATTTTCAGTCGTCTTTAACAAGGTTGTAACCATTGTTCTATTTAAGAAAGTGACATGGACATACCAAGTGCTTTCAATTAATATAATTATATTCCTATCATTTAAGAGACATTCCAAAACCACGTAAAAGATGGTTTGGTCCTTCCAGAATTTATAACAACAAAAAAATCCTGTAGGTATAACTAAGGGGTTGAAATTTATATTGGGGACCTATCCCAACATGAATAAAGTAATACCAGTTTATTTCTATCAATGATGTTGAATTAAAAATTATTTATATATATTTTAAGGAAATTTAGGGAGAATCTGATGTGAGGAATCATGACACATAGTATATGGTGAAAATACCTGAGGGATAATTACTAAACCACTACCTTATTCCTATAGAGGAATAATCATTCAGTATTGTCCTCTAGATTGGTCTAGATGAGAATAAAATTGAAAAAATAGAAAAACACATTGAGAATATGGTGCATGAGATTGCACCAAAATATCTTTATCAGTAGAAAGAAGAATGAATAAAGGAACCTAAGGATTAGAGAGTAAACTTTTGTTGATCCCACATTATAGATAAAAGTTGAATCTAAGTCTGGATGGAAGAATAACACCAAAGCCTATGTGTATTCTATGAGAGGAGCTCTCAATGTGAAGGGGAAGAGGTTCTGTCTCCTGAACAATGAAATAATAAGGGTTAAAATTATAAATATATAGTGACCCTATCCTTTTACAAATATCATTACATGATTTAAATCATAATTAAACATCAAATTAAAATCCATGGATTGTAAAGTCTTGTATCGTGGAAGAATTGGTACATAAAACTAAAAACATGGGACTAAAAAAACATTTCTTTATTTAATCTTTATAATTATATCTTATCTCCCATTGAGCCCTTACATATTAATAGGATAACCAGGGGATAACATGAACAAAGGGATGAGCTAAAATCCCTGTAAGGCAATACGCATAAGAATAATGCTTTAGCACATGGGTTAAAAGGCATGACATAATGATATAAAAAGGAATAGAAAATATGGAATCATAACATATAAACATGGAGTAATATAAACATGGAGTCATAGTAATGTGTTATAAACATAAAATATGACTTATCACAAGTCAAGTCTCGTTTCACTTAGAGGAACACAAGTCAAAGATAAACACCAAGACTGTTGCACATGGTAGCACGAGTCAAAGCTAACCGCCAAGACTGTTGCATATAAAGTATCATAAGACTCAATTTTAACCAATGAATTGGATCACTGTCTAGGGGTAACCATCATAAACTGTCCATGAATACTCTTTCCACTTATAGAATAATACATAACTAATCATACATAAACGTAAGAGTACCCATGGAATGAAATGGGTATCATAATCATGTCATAAAGCATAATAAATGGGTGTATCATACAAGTGTCCATGAAATAAGAGAATTAAAACATTCATGGAAATTTATAAGGTAAAATAGGCATATATCATGGTATGTGATATCAAACAGAAGTGATTCTATGCAAGAAGAGTATTTAAGAAATTTTAGAATTAAAACATCTTAATGTGATTTTAAAGAAAGCACTAAAGATAATTCAAAATAAAAAAGGGAATAAAATTTTATATAAAAATAGAAGTTAACTAAGATGGTTTTCAAAATAAAAATACTGATTTTATAAAAACAATGGTGGATTAAAATAGATTATAGAGTGCACTTGAAATTGGGTAAGAATTCAGGAAGTTCCCTTAAAATGGGTTTGCTTATCGAGAAGTATTGAGGAGTGAATCATTTAAAAACATGTATATCCCCAAAAGATAATGATAAATTTATATTGATAAATGTGTTTGAGGAATATACACAGAATTTATAAGATTCACATAAATAGAATAGATAACTTTATTTGGGTAGAAATAAAGATAGAGCAACCTGAAGGAGTAAAGGAGGTTCGGGTAGAATACCTTACCTTAAGTCCCATGGTGTTCTCCACTTGATATTAATGAACTGAATAATCAAATTAAGTTCATTAATTAATAATTATAGAACCTATTTTACATTTAATTTATTCAGTATAACATTTTTTAGTTCATTTATATCCTTTTTTATTGGTTATGAGGTTCAATTTCATTGTCCGGGTTCGTTTGTTTCATGATCAACTTACTTATATACATGAATAGATTATCATGTATAATGAGGATGGTTGTCCAGAATTAGAGTAATGTTTTTTTATTGAACACCCAAAATTTTTCATGGTTTTATATTTCTTTTGGTTACTTGGTGTGAAGATGAATCGTTATATAAAACTTTAGTGACCACATTTTGGGCTAATTGGTAGTTTTTGATCACAATGAACACATTTTTTTATAAATAAAAACAATGTATACAAAAATATTCTAGAATAATAGATGAGACATAATACATATATTATATTCTAGTTTAACAATAATAATGGTTTCATGACTAGAATTGAATATGATAATGGCAATTGAAAACCCATCATCCTTGAATATGGTAAATTAACACATATCAGATGACGTTTTTAATACTAGTATAAAATAAGGGTAAAGAATAGACGATAATAACTTATTCCATTATCATAACCAAATTTATGTACATTTATGGTAATGGAGTTATCATAATATTTGGATGAGGAGAGGTAAGGATAGAAAAGAAAAGAAAGGACTTGAAAAGAAAGTAAAAGAAATGAAAAGAGGAATTCACCTCTTGAATTAATCTTCCTTGAGAGCCTCTTAAGGGGATAGTATTTGGTCTTTTGAGGAGACAAAGGGCTGCTGGACGGAGGGGAGGAGCTTGGGGAGAGATTTGAGCAGAATTTAGGCAGGGAACAAGACTTGATAGAAGTGAAGTGAAGAGGGGGTAAGGGTGGTTTTTATTGTTGAGGAGAGGAGGGTTTTCTCAATATTTTATTTATTATTTTATTATTTTTCTCAAGAAAGAAATAGTAATGATTCTTGTGAACAAAAATAGTAATATGTGCATGTGATTTCGAACCAAGGTCCATTGACATCATCCATGACTCAAGCATGATGCAGTAATTAATTTATATAGCATTTATCATAAATTATAATATTTTACTATTCAACAAAAAATTGAAGTATTTTATAAAAATACAAAAAATTCACCCTAACCATTTATTCAATGTGTAGAATCCCAAAATTAACTCCATTTTATGAAAATAAGTTTCTAAATATAGGAAATAAAATCATCATTTACTTGAAAAATACATATTTTAAAATTATAACTGATTTTATAATACTTTCAAAAATTAACTAAGGTCTCATAAAATTATCCTATAATTATAAGAAATAAAAATAATAATTTATGAATACATTTTATGAAAATACATTTTCTTTTTTAATTGTAAAATTATTCATAAATTATTAATTAAATATTTATGAACTATAAAAATAATAACACCATCATATTGTCACTTATAAGATGGATAAATTGTATTTATACTTTCATTGGTAAGTTTACTATTTACTTGGCTGATTTACTATTCATAAGGGTTATATTACTATTCATAAGGGTTAGTTACTATTCACCAAAAAATTATTTTTTCTTATCGGACTCCAAACATCTTACTAATCGCAACTGTGTATGTCATATTTTTAAAATTCAAATCATAGAAGTGAAAATATTATGTTTAAAGGTCAAATAGTACTTAGTAGTTCATTTATTTGTTATTTCACATGATTATATGACATAATTATAAGAAGTGAATTTCCATTGATTAAAATTTGGGTTGTTACATTCTTCCCCCCTTATGAAATTTCATCCTTCAATTTTTTTTTTACATTCTAATCCATAAATAGGTGCGGGTACTTTTCCTTCATTACCTCCTCCAATTCTCATGTTGCCTCTTCATAGTTATGGTTCCACCATAGTACTTTGAAAAGGTGAGTAGTATTGTTACATAGAACTTTATCTCTATAATCCAAGATCTTCACTGGCTTCTCCTCATAAGAAATATCATTCTTCAACTATACCACCTCTAAAGATAGTACATGTGAAGGGTCTGGTATGCACTTTTTTAAGAGGGGTACATGGTAGACATCATATACATAAAAAAATGGTAGGTGGAAGTACTAGTTGATAGGCCATATCTCCAACATGATCAAGAATCTTGAAGGGTTCGATGTACCTAGGACTTAGCTTTCCTTTCTTCCCAAACCTCATGAAATTCTTCCATGTATATATGCAAAGGAATACCATGTCTCCAACTTTGAAATCAAGGTCCCATCAACAATTATCTGTATAACTCTTCTTTCTAACTTGGGATGCCTTTATGTGATGCTGAATGGTTTTCAAATTCTGCACCATTTCTTCTACCATTTCAGGTCTTAGTAACTTACACTCACTGACTTCATCCTAACATGTCGGTGTTCTACACCTTTTCCCAAAAAGGATTTATATGGTTCCATTTAGATCCTCTAGTGGAAACTATTGTTATAGGAGAATTCAACCAATGTAATATGTTGGTACCATCCTCCTTTGAAGTCCATAGAACACACTATAAACATGTATTACAATGTTTAAATACTTCACTCAGATTGGCCATCAGTTTGAGGATGATAGGCCACACTAAAGTTCAGTTCAATTCTTAGAGTTGTTGGAGGCTTTTCCAGAACTTCGAGGAGAATCTAGGATCTCTATTAGATATAACATATAATGGTACTCTATGTATCCTTACCACCTCTTTAATATATATCCATGCAAGTTGATCCAAAGAGAAGTCCTCTCTAATTGTGATAAAGTGAGCTGTCTTTGTAAGAAGATCCATAATGACCCATAGAGCATTATTTCCTATAGATGTCCTTGGATGTCTAGTGACAAAGTACATGGTAATTTTCTCCCACTTCCATGTAGGTATGGGTAGTGGTTGCATCATACACTTATAATTTTTCCTCTTTGCCTTCACTTGCTGAAAAACCAAGCACTTTGATGTATAGTCAGTGATCGCCTTCTTCATATTGTCCCCCCAAAAGTTCTCTCGGAGATCTTGATACATCTTTTTACTCACTAGGTTAATAGAGAAGGTTGAGATATGTGAATCATTAAAAAACTCCTTCTTTATCTCTGGATTGGATGGTACACATAATCTTGACCCCAATCTTACAACTCCTTCCTCATGAATCTTGAACTTAAAGGAATTCCCATTTCTGATATCTCCCACCCTTTTTTTAATTTCCACATATTATCTTTGAGCGTCCTTTATTTTCTCTACAAGGGATGGTTGAGAAATCATTTGAGAAAGGATTGATGATATTAATCCCTTAATGATTCACATGTACATCCTCTTAAGAATATTGGATCATTTTTAATTCTCATCATTGATAAAGATACATGATCCTCTATACTTAGAGAATATGCCACCTTATTTTCCTTACCGGGATGGTAGTGGATTGAGTAGTAATAATCCTTGATGATCTCTAACCATCTTCAATGGTGCATATTAAGATCTTTTTGTGTGAATATATATTTTATAATCTTATGATAATTATATATCTCACACTTCTCCTCATAGAGATAATCTCACTATATTTTCAATGCAAAGATCACAACCACCAAATCCAAATCATGTGTAGGATAGTTTTTCTCATGGATTTTCAGGTTCCATGAAGTTTAGGCTATCAATTTATAATTTTACATCATCACATATCCCAATAACTTATTTTAATAATCATTGTAAACCATAAAGAGTTCTCCACTAGTTGGGAGTGTGAGTATTGGTGCAGTGATAAGACTATTTTCAACTCCTTAAAGAAGTCTTCATATTCTTGAGTCTAGAAAAACATTACCCCTTCCATGTCATCTTGTTAATTGGTTTTGAAAATTGTTATAAGTTCTTCACAAATTCTAGATAATACCTATCTAGACCCAAAAATCTACAGATCTCTGTTATAGATGTTGGCCAATAACCACTCTTCAATTGCCTTTGTCTTGAAAGGGTTTACAGATATCCCTTTTATGGTGAAAACATGTTCCAAGAATGAAACTTCCTCTATCAATAACTCACATTTAATATACTTTTCATTTAGTTTATCCCTTTATAACGTCTTTAACATAGTATTAAAATACTCCTCATGTTCCTCCTTGCTCTTGGAGTATATCAAAATATCATCAATAAATACTACCATAATTTTTTTGAGGTAATCTGTAAAGACACTATTCATGAAATCCATGAATATTACTGGAGTATTAGTGAGTCATAAGGGAATCAATATGAATTCATAGTGTCTATATCTCGTTAAAAAGGCAGTCTTGGGAATATCTTCCTTCATCACCATTAATTGCTGATATCCGAACCGAAGGTCCACCTTTGAGAAATAACTAGACCCAAGAAACTGATCAAACGTGTCATATATCCATGGTAGGGGATACTTGTTCTTTATTGTGATTTTATTGATCTCACAATAATCAATGCAGATGCGCATTGATCCATCCTTCTTGACAAAGAGGACTGGCACACCCATGGTCAAGCACTCAGGTATATAAAACCCTTCTCTAGATTATCCTATAATTGCTTCTTAAGCTCTTCCAGTTCTACGTTGGACATTATATAAGGTATATTTGATATAGATAGAGATCTAGGAATAATTTCAATTGATAACTCAACCTCTTGATCTGGAGGATTACCAAGAAACTCTTTATGGAATACATTAGTGTAATCCCTCATGATGTGAATATCTTCAAGAAGTATAATCTCTTTTGTCTCAATTATTTGATCTAGACATGCATTCTCATAAGGCAGTAATATTCACACTTAAGACAATGATTCTAAAGGAGATTAATCTTCCTTCTTACACTTGTATATAATTGGAGGATTCTTTAGGATGCGAAGAGTGATCTCCCCTTCCCGATAGTTGATATGAGATTTGTATAAATATAGTCAATTCATTCCCAAGATAACATTGAACTCCACTAAAGTAAGTGTGAAAATATTTTTTGGAAGGTTCAATCCTAAAAAATTTACAATGGAGGAGTTATAAACATTGGGAGAAATAATTTCCCCATTTTATGTTCTCATAAATAACTTAACCTCAAAATTCTGAGGTGTTGTTTGAATAGTTCTACTAAACTTTAAAGATATGAAAGAATATGTAGAACCAAAATAAAATAGTACATTCTCTATTATTTAATGAATAACTATCTTACCTATCACCACATCATTGTCTGGCTCCACCTCAGTAGTAATGATATCATAATCCCTTCCTTATTTCCTTGGAGGTTTTTGTAGATTTCCTCTGACAACCCTTGGATTAGGGAAATTGTTCACATAATGACAATGATCCGTACAGTTGTAACACTACACCACTAGATGAGATTTTATCTGAACATTCCTATCTTCTTCCACATTAGAGGGATTATTCATATCCCTTCAACATTTTTATCCAGATGTCCCATTCTTACACATTTGAAGCAGTTTTGGGTTCCCTTTAAATAGTTCTCAGGATGCTTCTTCCAACAATTTTAACATGTGGGATGTTCGATATTATTTCCATAATGGGATTTATTTTTTGAACCACCCATATTAGACTCCATCTTATGTTTTTTATCATCAGGACCACAAGACCATTGAGAGTCTCCGATCACTATTTAAACCTTGAAGGCACAACATACAATCTCTTCATAACTGTTAAAGTCTCTAATCACCAATGCTTTTTGTAGACCTAGATTTATTCCACTAAATAAGTGATCCACCTTGTTTCTAGTATTCATGAAAAATCTATAGGATTATCTTGAAATCCTTGTGAAGTTTACTTCATATGCCCCAATGGACTCATCTTCCTTCTTCCTGAGTTCGAGGAACTCTCTTTCCATCCTAAGGCGAAGGGTTTGGGGAAAATATTTACTGGAAAAAATAATTCTTGAATTCCTCCCAATCCATGGAATCAATTTTCTACTGTTACTTAGTATTCTTGATCAATGTAAACCATTGATTAGCTTCCCCATTAAAATAATAGACCTCCAGTATGACTTTCTCTTCTCCTGAGCACTGGAGGACAGAGAATCTCTTTTCAATGGAGTTAATCCAATGTTCTGCGAGAAGGGGATCATAAGATACACTAAATATGGGAGGCATTTTCCACATTAAGGATTCAATGACAAATTTATCTTTCCTTGGGGGAGGAGGGAGTCCCACGTGATTCAAGTTATTATTCTTAACTTGAGCTAGCTGAGAAAGTACTCTCATGATGTTTTGAGCACCCACTCCCATCATATTTGTCATATCATTAGGGAAATCTTCACATTCCCTATCACATTGATTGTTGGAACATGTTCTTCTATTTACAACCATTAACTAAGAAAAAGGAAATTTAATTAGAGGTATTTAATACTTATATAATAAGCATAAAAAAATAAACTTTAAATATAAAAGGATAAAATATTAAAGTAAAATTATATCCTAACTTGTGATTGACTTGGTTTCAATATAAGTTATCCATAACCAGTTTCTGAACATATATTTTTTGGGGCTTCTTTATTTTTTCCCTTAACAATGGTTAGTACTAAGCTTATGGATTTACCAGAGCATATCCCCCAGTAGTGTCAAAGCAAGAGTGAAATAAGGCCCATTGTTATGCACCATTTCCCATTCGAGTCTAGCTCAAAGCAGTGTTTTTAGGTTTTACCACTAGATACATCTGTGCTAGAGCCACCTCTACCTATTTGTATCCATAAAGGGATTTATTTTCTTGATAAAACACTTACTTTATACTTACCAAAATTTAGGGATGTTTTCTTAGAATTAGTCTCATCCTTAAGGATCTTACAAAATTGATCTATTCCTAATCTAAAAAATAACTAGTCTATCCTCTGGTACCAACTATAGTGACCCTATCCTTTTACACATATTAATACAAGATTTTAAGCATAATTAAACATCAAGTTACAAGCTAAGGATTGAAAATTCTAGTGTCTTGGAAGACTATGTACATAAAACTGAAAACATGGGACTAAAAAACATTTCTTTATTTAATTTTCATAAACAAATTCTATCCCCCATTGAGCCCTTACATCTTTATAGGACAAACATGGGATAACATGAACAAAGGGATGATTTAAAAGCCCAATAAGGGAATAATCATTAGAACAAAGCTTTAGCACATTGGTTAGAAGGCCTGGTATAATAATATAAAAAGCCATGGAACATATGGAATCATAAAATATAAAAATGGTGTCATAGTAATGTGGAAGAAACATAAAACATTACTTAGAATGATTCAAGTCTTGTTTCACTTAGAGTAGCTTAAGTCAAGGTTAACCACAAAGATTGTTGCACATGGTAGCACGAGTCAAAGCTAACCGCCAAGACCATTGCACATAAAATCTCATGAGACTCAAATTTACCCAATGAATTGAAGTTCTATCTGGGATAACCGATCATAATATATTCATGAATATTATTTCCTCTTATATAATCATACACAATCAATCATACATAAACATAAGGGTACCCATGGAAAGAAATGGGTATCATAATCATGCCATAAAGCATAAAAAATGGGTGTATCATACAAGTGTCCATGAAATAAAGGAATTAAAACATTCAAGGAAATTGATAAGGTAAAATAGGAATATATCATGGTATGTGATATCAAATAGAAGTGATACCATGTAAGAAGAGTATTTAATAAATTTTAGAATTAAAAAAACTTAGTGTGGTTTTAAGGAAAATACTAAAGAGAATTTAAAATAGAAAATGGCATAATATTTTATATAAAACCAGAAGTGAACCAAGAAGTATTTCATAATAAAAATAATGATTTTATAAAAACAATGGTGGATTAAAATAGATGATAGAGTTCACTTGAAATTGGGTAAGAATTTGGGAAGCTCCCTTAAAACGGGTTTGCTTATCAGGAAGTATTAAGGAGGGAATCATTTAAAAACATGTATATCCTAGAAAGAGAATGATGAATGGATCATGGTACATGATTTTGAAGAATATACATATAATTTATAATATTTACATAAACAAAATATATAACTTTGTTTTTTGTATAAAGAAAAATAGAGAAACCCAAAGGAATATTCAGGTAGAATCCCTTACCTTAAGTCTGATGTTGTTCTCCACTTGATATTAATGACATGAAAAATCAAATTAGGTTCATTAATTAATAATTCCAGAACCACTTTTACATATAATTTATTTAGTATAACCTTTTTGAGTTCATTCATAACCTTTTTGATTGGTTATGAGGTGCAATTTCATTGTTTGGGTCCTTTTGTTTCATGACCGGTTTACTTATATACATGAATAGATAATCATGTAAAATGAGGATGGTTATACATAATTGGAGTTATATTTTATTATTTATAATAAATAAGGTTACATGGATGTAAATTTAATTAGGTTACTTGGTGTAAAGGTGAACCATTATATAAAACTTTAGTGATAACCTTTTGGGTTAATTGGCAGTTTTTGCTCACAACGAAAACATTTTGTTTTATAAATAAAAACCATGTGAAAAAAAGATTCCAGAACCATAGATGAGACATAATACATATATTATAGTCTGTTTTAACCATAATAATGGTTTCATGACCCGAATTAAATAGGGTAATGGAAATTGAAAACCCATCGTCCTTGAATGTGGTAAATTAACACATCTCGGATGGCATTTTTTCTACTAGTATAAAAGAAGGGTATATGAGAGGTGATAAAAACTTATTCCATTATCATAAAACAATTATAGTACATGTAAAGTACTATAGTTTTCATAACATTTTGATGAGTAGAGTAAGTATAGAAAAGAAAACAAAGAACTTGAAAAGAAAGTAAAAAATTGAAAAGTGTAATTCACCTGTTGAATTAATCTTCCTTGAGTGCCTCTTAAGGGGAGAGGATTTGGTATTTTTAGGAGAACAAGGGATTCTGAAAATGGGGGAGGATATTAGGGAGAGATTTTCGTAGAATTTAGGCAAGTAATATGGATTGAGAGGAGTAAAGAGAATAGGGAGTGAGGGTGGTTTTTATAGTGGAGGAGAGGAGGGTTTTCTCAATATTTTATTTATTAATTTATTATTTTTCTCAAGACAAACAATAGTAATGATTTTTGTGACTAAAAATAGTAATATGTTCATGTTAGTTTGAACCAAATTCCATTTACATCATCCATGACCCTAGCATAATGCAGAAATTAATTTGTTTAGCATTTATGGTAAATTATAATATTCTACTGTTCACAAAAAATCAATTATTTTAGAAAAATCCCGAAAATTCACCCTAACCATTTTTTGATGTGTAGAATCAAAAAATGAACTCCATTTTATGAAAATAATTTTCTATATATGGGAAATAAAATCATCATTTACTTGAAAAATACAAATTTTAAAATTATAACTGATTTTATAATACTTTGAAAAGTTAACTAAGGTCTCATAAAATTATCCTATAATTGTATGACATAAAAAAAATAATTTATAAATATGTTTTATGAAAGTAATTTTTCTTTATTAATTATTAAATGATTCATAAAATTTTAATTAAATATTTGTGACTTATTAAAATACAAAAACTATCATATTTTCACTTATAAGATGGATAAATTTTATTTATACTTTAATTGGTAAGGTAGCTATTTACATGGACAATTTAATATTCATAAGGGTAATATTACTATTCATAAGGGTGTCATTACTATTCATGAGGGTTAGTTACTATTCACCAAAAACTAATTTTGACTTATCAAACTCCAAATATCTTACTGATCATAAACGTGTATGTCATATTTTCAAAATTCAAATTATAGAAGTGACAATATTATGTTTAAATGTCAAATAGTACTTAGTAGTTCTTGGAGTAGTGATTTCATGTTATTATATGACATAATTATAATAAGGGAATTTATATTGATTAAACTTTGGGTCATTACAAAATAGGTAAGGGAAAAATAATTATTTCACCCAATTTTTAAATAATAACACAGTTTGGATGCATGGATGGCCAAACTATGCACCAACTGTTAGCCCATATCTATCACATGAGACCTATCACAAGGGCTACAAACACAGTTAGACTAAGTGTGTGAATTCTGTTTGAAACTCCTCTGTCTCATGTCTGAGACAAGTCACATATCCAGGCATCTTGGTTCACACAGTTTGGGAAAACCAAGTATCCCACTGTTGTGCACTGAGATACTCTGAAATGTTTCATCAAACCATTCGTACTGTGAGGCACAATTTCTAAAAATCATACAACCTAGATATTTTATCCAAAATATGGGGCAACATGCTCCAATAATTTCCCAGACATCGTTATTTTATCCATAGACATACTATTCATTCCCATAAGGTCAAAACCAAGGAATTAAACCAAAATTTAAAAGGTCTTCAAGTCATTGAAAATCCAAATTCTTACAATCTTCCCCCATAAAGGAACTCATCCCAAGGTTTCCCTTACATGGGTTGTGAATCTATGTCTAAGAATAACTCCATCTAGTAAACTTGTACGTTGGCCTCCCACTCCCAAGTCTCACCCTATACATGGCTGTGCTACTATAACACCCATAATAAATAGACATACCTAACTCAAAGAGCCTTCATGCTCTGATAAAAGATGCATATGTGATACTCATCAAAAGAAGATTTGGGATCCAATTAAACATCCTTGGGATCAAAATTATGAGGTGTTTCAACATGGTAACATTGAAGATGTTAAATGTGGGAAAAAACATACATGGCATGGTGCCTCTAAGGTAATAGAAACTGATAAGCTATCAGTCCAACTATATCTAAGATCTCAAAAAGCTTTAAAAAATGAGATGAAAACCTCACTTACCTCTGTATATATCTATTCTCAAGTATAGTTGATTCTCAAAAGAAGAAATAATCCCCAACCTTGAACTCTAGAGGTCATCTATGGTGATCAACAAATGATTTATGTATAGACTGAGCAGAATCCATATGTTTTCTTATCAACCACACCTACTCTGATGTCCCCTGCATGAGATGAGGACCTATCAACCCTATCCACCTACCTCTATCCGATATAAAGGTTAACTACATGTACTACCATATAAGTTGTGACATCCTGAACCAGGTGGCACACATAGGTTCCCCAATCCAGTTTTCTGAGTGACCTCAAGAGCGCCTCCCCTTATGCTAAAGGCTTCCGACTAGTAGTGGGGGTCTAATATCGATCATGGGAATGCTATACCATCTTTATCAGAGTAATAAAATATTGGAAATAAATAAAAACAATCATGATATAATAACCACAAACAAAAAAAACCAATATCATATGATGACTAAAATATGAATACAATATCCAACCAGAACCATAAATATGTCATGCCAAGTACATGTTAAAATCCAAATGAAAAAAAATCACTAAAAACTCCCAAGTAGACCCTAATAATGTGTTTGGTTACCTCATCCATTATCCATACCATATCAGCCATCTACCATAGGACTGCTATTCTTATCATGTCATGCAACCTTAAAGTCTATTCAGGTACCGATCAAGAAGCATGTGTAGGGTACGAGTATAACTCTATAGGCCACCACCGATGACATCTAACACAATATTCATCTAATAGAAATGTATGTAGTTGTATAAATAATAATTTACATTTCATAAAGTAAATAGTTTTATCATTTTATTGTTCCTAAGGACACTCGAACCCTCAATACCTACTTTGGACTGTACCGAAGTCTGAACCATATCACAATACACTGGTTATCGTTTATAATTTAATTTCAAATCATATCATGGAAAATTTAAACCATAGTCCAATGCCAAACTCATGGGCATATAACATCGTTTCTAGCACCCCATGGGGTATTTGGATCCCCAGTCCCTATCCCACACCACAATAATCACATAGGTATTTGGGGCCTCATTCCATGTCCCATACTCTATCTCACAAGGTCATTTAGAGCATCTATCCTTATCACACACCTCATTTATCACATATTGGTATTTGGAGCCTCATTTTGTGTCCCACGCTCATATTTCATAAATGGGTATTTGGATTCTCAATATGTGTGTCACACTCATATATCACGTAATCACACATATATCACATATATCTCATCATTCAAGGTTAATAAAAATTAAACATTTTTTCATCATTTAACATCATGGTATACCATTACAATTGTCACAAAAAACATGGTTCTTCAATTTAATCACATGGAATAATATAAGAAATTACCTATTAAATCATTTTTTCATAATTTAACCATATTACCCAGTAAACCATTATGGTTGAACCAACTATCACATAACTGTTTTTATAAATTAATTCATAATCACACTAATTGACCAATTACACAATACCAATATCCCATAAATTCCAAAATCACAATATTACATTAATTAATTAAGTAATTGAAATACCCAATTACACTAATGTTAATTGCCCTAATTTTAGCCAAATCATTATCACATGGAAATTAAATTTAATTAATTAAATCATTAATGTAGTTTCCAAATCATAGAAATTTCAGTTTCATAGTTACATACAAGTAATTAAATCAAGACTATGATATTTGAAATTTAAACCACCAACATAGAAATTGATGACAAATTATCTCAATGGAAAAACATAACTGATGCATAACAACCACAATCACGTCAAATAATGAGATCTAGATCTGAAAACAATATCGAAGATCAAAAAAATCAATACCCAAAAAACCTAGATATAGATCCATAAAAAATAGATGAAAACATACCTTCCAAGGATGGGGTAAAGATGTAAGGTGGGAGGGAATGATATAGATTGAGAATATCTTATTGGGAGAGGTGATAATCTATCAACAAATCTATAATTTTCCCATAACGGAGATTAGAATGCATTGGAATCCATAAATGAACCTCCAAAAATGAGATAAAAAGGTTTAGGGTTGAGATAGGGGGTTTAGGGATATAATATGTGGGTTCATGATTTTTTTTAATTATTTTTGGGGGATTAAATTTACATTTGCACAGTTTCCTTCTCGGGGCATACAGTGTCCGCTAACCATCCACCTAACTATGTGCTTCCTCATTAGGGGATGCATGGTCACTACTAGGAAGGTACACGATTTGAAAAACCATGATCCAGTTGTGAAATCCCTCTCTTCTAGAAGTTTCATGGTTTTTTGGGGTAAGGAACAAATTTTGGGAAAGTCGTGCACCAACCGTACACTACCCAAAATGATTCCATCATTTTTCAATTTTACCCAAAATCCACCAAAGGCAAAACTAAAAAAATATACTAAAAGAGTGTAACTTTCAATGAGATCGAGACAAATCTAGAAAAGGTCGTGATCTTACAATCTCCCCACATTATAAAAACTTGTCCTCGATCTATACTCCCAAGAAACTCTAAGATTCTGAGGTTAAAATATAGGACCATTGAGCTCGAATATCCTATTCTCTCTCCCATGTTTCCTCCCGAACATGCTCATGTTTCTACAATATATGAACTATTAGAATGGTATTTCACTAAAACTCTTTATCACTTAAATCCAACACACATATCAGATACTCCGCAAAGGACGGACCAATATCAAACTCAACATCATCCACATCGATCACATACGAAGGGTAAGGGTGATACCTACAAATCTGTGGAATGTGAAAAACATCATGCATAGCACTGTACTTCAATAAAATATCAAATCAAAATACCACCATCCTAATTATCTCTACAACCTAAAACAGTCTATCAAACCTAGGCACTAACATGCCTTGTCTCTGAATCCTATGGTGACCCAATCTAGGTGAAACCAAAAGTAAAACACGATCACGCAATGTAAATTCTAGGGGTTGTTAACATCTATCAGCATACAAATTCTATATACTCTTAGTTTTATCCACACACTTCCAAACTAGATGCACATACTCTAAAATATCTTGCTCTAAACTTGGCATCGACAACTTTGAATCACCTACCTCCATCCAACATAGAAGTTATATATATATCCTACCATAAATTTCCACAGATAGTAACATTTGTATAGTTTACTGGTAACTATTTTTATAGGAATACCCAATGAGTGCTAAGTGATTCTCATATGACCCACTGAAGTCAAAAACACACCCTCTCAGCCTATCCTCAAGCACCTATATAGTTCATTCCAACATCCCATATATCTATGGATATAAATCTATAATCAATAAAACCTATGTAACAAGTGATTTATGAAAACCTAGATGGAAGCGTGAAGTAAAGCACGGGTCATGGTCTGAAACCAAACCTTGTGGAACCCCATGAAAATAAACTATCTCTCAAACGTACAAGTTTACACTAGTACAACAAATAATTTTTACAGTGGTTATTTTTTAATTTTTACATCGTATTTTGGCCTAATTTATTACATGAGACATTATAAACACTGTTTTTTTATGTTGGTTATTTTAAAACCGACCTAAAAACCAAAAATCTATAGTGTTTTTCACGTCGATTCCTCAAAAACAGATGTAGAAAATGCTTAAAAGACATGATTTATTATTTTAGTTTTTAAATAACCAACATGGTATATAATTTTTCATGTTGGTTATATAATAACTGACATAATAAACTTCTCCTCTAAAGCGTTTATCACGTTGGTTATGAAAATAACCAACGTGATAAACCAGTCTGCCAAGCGTTTTTTCACATTGGTTAAAAATAACCGACATGAAAACATATATACTACATAGGTTATAAAATAACCAACATAAAAAACTATTCCATTCAATTTATTACATTGATTATGAAATAACCAATGTAAAAACCCATTCCCATTCAGTTGTTACGTTGGTTTTCAAATAACCGATGTTAAACCCCATTCCCATTCATTTTTTACGTTGGTTATAAAATAACCGATATAAAAACCATTTTTTAATAAAACTGTTCAACCACAACTATACCCTATCAAAGAAGACCTGAAACAAACCAAAACCAGGCCAAAATTAGGCCAAAACCACACCAAAACACCCCCACCCCATTGGACAACCCTCCCACACCCCTAGAAACCCCCCAACCCACTGGACACCCCCACACCCCTGGACATCCTCCCACCCTCCTGGATAGCCCCCACCCCTGGACATCCCTGTCACCCTCCTAGACACCCTCCCACCCCCATGGACACCCCATACACCCCCACCACACTGGTAAACCCTCCCACACCCCTGGACACCCCCACCCCCTAGACACCCCCACACACCTAGACACCCCCTGGACAGCCCCTCGCCCTCCTAGATAGCCCCCACTCCCTTGGACAACCCTCCCACCCTCCTGGACACCCACCCACCCCCATGGAAACCCCCACCCCAATGGACATCCCTCCCACACCCCTATAAACCGCCACCCCAATGGACACCCCCAAACCCCTAAACACCCCTTGGACTACCCCCACTTCCCTGGACAACCCCCACCCCCTAGACAAAACTCCCAACCTCTTAGACACCCTCACCCCCATGGATACCTTTGACCCCCCACCCCACTAGAAAAACCTCCCACACCACTGGACCCCACCCCCTGGACACCCCCACACCCCAAGACACCCCTTAGACAGCCCCCAACCTCCTAGACAACCCCCACTCCCCTAGAAAGCCCTACCACCCTCCTGGACACCCTACCACCCCCGTGGACACCCTAGACACCCACACCCCACAAGACAACCCTCCCACACCCCTGACCCCCCCACTAGACACCACCACACCCCTGGACACCCCATGGATAACCCCCACCCTCCTAGATAGACCCCACCCCCTGGACAGCTATCCCACCCTCATAGAAACCCTCCCACCCCCATGGACACCCTGTACACCCCCACCCCACTAGACATCCCTCCCACACCCCTATAAACCCCCCACCCTCTGGACACCCCCACACCCCTAGACACCCTCTACAACTCTGGACACCCCCTAGATATCCCTCCACCTTTCTGGACAGCCCCCACTCCCCTGGATAGCCCTCCCACCCTCTTGGACACCCTCCCAACCCCATGGACACCCCTCACCCCACTGAACAGCCCTCACACACCCCTGGATACCCTCCCACCCCAATAGACACCTCCCCACACCCCTAGACACCCCCTGTACAACCCCCACCATCCTGAACAGCCCCAACCCCCCTAGACAACCATCCCACCCTCCTGGACACCCTCCCACCCCCATGGACACCATGGACACCCCCACCCTCTGGACAACCCTCCCACACCCCTAGAAACCCCCCCACCCCACTAGACACCCCAACGCCCTTGGATACCCCCTGGATATCCCCCGCCCTCCTAGATAGCCCCCACACCCCTAGACAGCCCTCCCACCCTCCTGGACACCGTCCCACCCCCATGGACACCCAAGATACCCCACCCCACTAGATACCCCTCCCACACCCCTGGAAACTCCCCAACCCCACTAGACACCCCCACACCCTTGGACACCCCCTGGACATCCCCTGGAGAGCCCCCCACCCTCCTGGATAGCCCCCACCCTCCTAGACAGCCCTCCCACCCTCCAGGACACCCTCCCACCCCCATGGACACCTTGGACACCCCCACCCCACTGGACATCCCTCCCACACCCCTGGACCCCCGACCCTACTAGACACCCCACACCCCTAGATACCCCCTAGAAATCCCCCACCCTTATGGACATCCCCCACTCCCTTAGACAACCCTCCCACCCTCCTAGACACCCTCCCACCCCCATGGACACCCTGTACACACCCACCCCACTAGACAACCCTCCCACACCCTTGGAAACCCCCCACCCCATTGGACACCCCCCACACCCCTGGACACCCCCAGACAAGAATCCATACCATAAAAACAATCGGAACTAGACCAAAACAAGAAGTAGATCAAAATTAAACATTCACATATATAACATTCAGAACTTACAATGTAAACAAAAAAACCTAAATCCAACCTAAATGACTACCAAATATACCATTATAATTACAATATTCAAAATCACATTTTACACTACAAACAAACTAAAATCCAATCAAACCTGTAAAATAATTTGACCATTCAACTTGTAGGAGTTTGAAATCTTGAGAACTATAGGGTTGAGGGTCATAAAATAGCTACAAATTAAAAGTATAGTAGTTAACATGTATAATTAATAAATCAAATGAAATATTACGGAAAAGTTTAAAAGGAAATATTACCAGGTCAAAGTTCACAAGTGTTCCAGTTGTAATTATTTCATATATAAATATTAACATATAATATCCACATTCGATGAAGCCTTTTTGTTCATGATAATTATGTTTAAATGAGTGTAAATTCAAAATATTATTTTTATGTAATACATCAAAAAGTACAAATTATAAATGGATATTTTCCTTTACTTTTACATATTTGATCTTGGAACTCCTTTTCATTGTGTTTTTTTGAAATTAGACCCATCCCCCATTAGAAAATAATATGAATGGGATAAATTTAAAATTCATTATAATATATACAACTATTAAAAAATTAAAACTTACTTTTCCAACATATTCTTAAATCTTTCCTGCACATCGCCATGGACAGATCATATCCAATAAAGTGTGTTATCCCTTAGGAAAAAAAACACCTAACATCCAATGATCATTGATAAAAGAAAATTTAAGGTTAGTGGATTTTATGTTAAAAGGTAATGAACTCTTTTCCAGAGATATGTTTCATACCTCTTACAAAAGGCATCATCCAACACTTTGTGATTATATTCTGTTCAAAAACTTTCAGAAGTATAAACCATTCATTGTTCCTAATCCAATGCATGTGCTTTAGGAGAAATAAAATGTGGGTACATGAATCCATATCCATATTTCCACTCATTCTTCTCACACATTTTATAAAGATACCTAATACAAAACAGACATAAGTATACATTTTTAATAAATATAACGTAGGTAAAAGGTGTTAATACTTACATGGAAAACATTTTCCCCATGTTGATGCCAAAATTATCTCTAGTAAGAAGCTCCATGATATAATTTTCCAAAATCCCCACATTTATTTCACTTCTAAAAACATGAGATTCCATTGGAAACTCTTAATGATCCACCAAAAAATTTGAATATCTTGACATTTTTTCAAGACTATTAGAATCTGTATCTGATGTCACAACCATTTTTCTTTGTTGTTGTCTATACAATATTTCTTTAACTTTGAATTATTCCTGTAAAAATAAATTGAAAAATATAGTAGTGTTCAAATGTTAAAATAAATTTAATAAAAAAATAGAATATATAACATACATACCACTATAGTAATGAGTCTCAAAAGTCTGGATGGACAAATTAAAAAATGCCTGATACTATGTCCAACTGTCGTCACCTCATCTATAGGTAATGGTACTCGAGCTGATCCATCTATAATATCCTATATAGTGACCCTATGATGCTCTACCTTTAACTATTGATGATTAATTTCTCTCTCCTATACAATATACTAGCCCATATGCAACTATATGATTTGAGGATCGTCAACATACAACTCGCAATAAGTAGGAAGCTATGATGGAGGAGTAGGATAAAAAATGGGGTCCACAGGCTGAGGTGGGTGAGTGGGAGCTACTGGTGGAGGTAGAGGATAAAAAATGGGATTTATAGGGGGAGGTGGAGGAGTGTAAGCTTTAGTCTAAAATTTTCATTTCATGCCTGCAAACATAGACTGTACCGGTTCTCTAATCTTTTCCTCTATCGTCGCATTAATATTATTAACTTCAGACTCCAAGTATTTTTTTTATAAAAAAACTCAATGTAAGAAGTAGAAGAATGTGGCAACACTTTTCTTACAGATACACTCGTCAAATATCCTTATACGCGACCAGGATGTTCAGAATTTCCCAATGCTGCAGATTAAATATCTTTCCCCCCAATAGCTGTAAATACCCCCTGTGAGCTCTGCTTCTCAAGAGAATCCTATATTAATTAATTCAACATTTCTTTCATGATTCAAATTATATAAAGAATATAGTTAACTTAAATAAATGAAATAAATATCTTACAATCCTCTCAGCTACGATTCTCGAATCTTTCGAAAGATATTTCCCCTTTTTCTCATCCGAGATCTCTTCCATTTTTCATGTCTAGATAGAGGGGATGGAGGGGAAACCTCTCTAGAGCTTGAAGACTCATCTATCAGTTTTTGTAAATTTTCTACCATAATTTGTTCTTCCAATAATATATACCCTCCCCGAGATAAACTATTAGAATATACATTTTTATATTTGATCTGCTAATGAGATGTCCTTTTTTTCTATAAATTAAGAATAATAAATCATTAAAAAACATTAATAAGCTCATTTATATAAAAAAGATTATAAAAGTTTACATTGCCCTTACCAAAAATGAATCTTTTCTTATACTTTCAAAAAACTGTATCCACATGTCTTAATCTATGAAAGGATATATATGACATGAATTTTCATGACTCCTATAACCAAAAGTGAAATAATATGTCATGGTTGATCTGAAATCTCTCCATATCCTATCATCCATCGATAAGAATTTCTTCCCGACTCCTCCAATTTCAGGAATATTAAATATCAACTGATAAAGAAGTGGTAAAACATATTATACTAGAAACATTTAAAGAATAGGAAAACAATAGCAATAGATCTTACCAAAATTGTCTCCCACAACTGAGATGTTATCGCTTTGTCCACACTTCTCCAATCATCATACAAAATGCTTACTTTTCTCTTACCCTGAGTTGATACAAAACTCTTAAAATATTTTTCATTTTGACCTCCAGGAATATCATTCTCATTAAACTCAATGAGTATCCTCTGGTCCTGCGTACGGGCAAGTGAAAATTCTGGTAAATGTGTGAACCCACATTTACCAACTCTTGAACTCTTTTTTGTCATTATGGGAGAACACGAGGAAGGTTGGGGAACATCAAAAGGAGATTGTGAATGTTCCTCCCTAGAGGTATGATCATTATTCTCATCTCTAGAATCATGTGATTGATCAACTGATTGATCTGTCATTATCCTTCAAATAAAAAAAAAATTAGTTCCCAAATATACAAATTCAAATATTACAATACTAATGTAAACATAAAATGGAAAATTGAACTAATTTACATAATAGTAAACATGGTTAATATAGTAATCATGTTAAACAATGGTAAAGACGATAAACATGGTAAACATGGTAGTGTACTTTTCATACAACAAAATCAATAAATATATAAGTTATGTAAAGGTAAACTATGGTAAACTATGGTAAACATGGTAAACATAGTAAACAAGGTAAACATGGTAAACATGGTAAACATGATAAACATGGTAAACATGGTAGACATGGTAAACATAGTAAACATGGTAAACAAGGTAAACATGGTAAATATGGAAAACATGGTAAACATGGTAAAGTAATTTTCATTCAACAAAAATAATAGATATATAATTTACATAATGGTAAACATGATAAACTAAACCAAAAAAATAAAATAAACAAAAACTTCTACTTATTTGTTTTAATACACATTTTAATAAAGAAAAAAATTACAATATCTATCATTTTATTAAATAATAAATGTAAAAAAGAAATAAACATATGTTACCTGTAATATTAGGAAAGTAAAAATGGATTGTTTTCCCAAATTTATTCATCATGATAATTCCTCATGGTACAAACCATGTCTTCAATATACTCATCATTATAACATTCTAATCTTTCTATGGAAGTAAGGGTCTCATATAAATCAGCATCTTCATCAATTTTGTCCTCACCAACATATTGTTTTCCCCTTGTAATACAACAGACCACTACATATCTGATTGATCAACTACATAAAAAATCTGTTTTTCAAGTGTTGCCATTATAAAAGAATCTAATGTGTCTTCCAATCTATTCAGATTAACAACTATCATTCCAAATTCATCGTGTCTGACATTGTTGTTACTAATAAACCATTTGCAGTTAAAAAAAGGAACTTTAATTTTAAAGTAATCAACCTCCCATATTTTTTCAATGACTCCATAATATGCACTTGATGCAAAAATTGGATTTTTGTCTTTAAAACTCGAAAAATGCATTACTTATGAAAACACCAATACACCACTATTCTGATTTGCACTTCTTTTGTCCTGAGATTTTGTATGAAATTTTTACCCATTAATCTCATAATTGGACCATGTTATCACATTTAAACATGGACCACCCACTGACCATCTTAATGTATTTGATATATCTGATCTACCAAGAAAGGTATTTTTAAACCATGACAAATATGTTTTTTGTGCTCATTCAAAATCCAAATTTCTTTCTTCTTTGGATGACATTGTTTCAAATCATTAATATGTAATGTGATATATGGTTGAACATCAGATATGTTATTTAAGATGTATAATTTTAAATTCTTCATCTGTTCATCTGACAACACTTTGAATTTCAAGCCACAAATCCCCTTTCCCTAATTATTAACTCATTCATGGAGAGATGGAGGAAAACCTATGTGGTCCACCGTAGCTAAGTAGCTCATACAAAAATCTGCAACCTCCTCAAAAATATACTTTTCAAAAATGGAGTCTTTAGTTCAATATGGATTCTTAACATACCTCTTCAATATTTTCATATACCTTTCAAAAGGATACATCCAACAAAGATATAAAGGTCCACAAATATTTATTTCTCAAACTAGTTGAATCATTAAATGCACCATTATATCAAAAAAATATGGAGGAAAATACATTTCCAATTGAAAAAGTATAGAAATTTCATACTTTTACAAAATGTTCAAAGAATTCACATCAATCACATTATTGCAAATTGAATTAAAAAATAACACAAATTTATTATAGTCTTTCTGACACGGATGGTCAATATTCTATGAAATTAAACTAGTAGAATTTGTTGCATCTGGACGTGACAATCATGAGATTTCATACCTATCAACTTTAAATCCTTTAAAGTGACAAAAATTTTTACATTTGAAGAATAAACTTGAGGCACTTTGATATCATGAAGATGCTAAAAAAATATAATTTTCTCCCTCTAGGATAATGTATGAAAAACAGTGGGAAGAAATGTTCTTCTTCATTAGGAGTGAGAGCTAACTCCAAGCGTATTACCATTGATAGTAAGTCTAATATTGCATTCAAACCATATTTTGTCTTTCCTTTAATAGCTTACAATGTTCCAATAAAACTATCACAGATATTCTTCTCCACGTGCATAAGATCAATATTATATTTCACTTAATGATATCTCCAATATGGTAGCTAAAAAAATATTTACCTTTTTTCCAAATATGTTTATCATTACAAAATTTCTATGTCTTTCCCAATGTCATATCAATGTTTTCCACCCTCTCAAAATACACATCAGGGGATAAAGGTTTTGGAGAAATATCAAATTCTTGTGATCCATTGAATGCCTTTTTTAGTCTTCTATAAGAGTGATCCATAGACAAAAACTTTCGATGACCAATGTACATTATTTCCCTCCCATGATGCAATTGACAATATGAAGTTTGTTGTTCACAAATTGGACATGCTTTATACCCCTTAACACTGTATCTAGACAAATTTACATATAATGGGATGTCATTTACAATGAAAATAAGCACTGCATATAGTTTAAAATATTCCTTTTTATAAGAATCATACACCCTAATACAATCCTCCCATAAAAGTTTCAAATCATCAATCAATGGTGACAAGAAAACATCAATATCATTTCCATGTTTCTTCAGACAAGAGATCATTATACTCAACATGACATATTTTCGCTTTATACAAACTTCAGTAGAGAGGTTATAAATTACCAATAAAATAGGCCATGAACTATGTGTGCTACTGAGGGTTCTATATGGATTCATTCCATCTGTGAACAATCCTAGTCTGAGATTTCTAATTTCATTTCCAAATGTAGGATACTGGTAATCAATATTCTTTTTTGGGGAAAATCAACTAGATGACATATTTTTCCATCACATATCCACTCATCAGCATTCCATATTAACCTTTTTGCATCATGTGAATTAGAAAATAATTGTTTCAAATGATGAATTATAGGAAGATACTAAAATACCTTGGAAGGGATCTTGGTAATCTCTACATCAGCCTGTGATTTTTCTTTCAACTTATACCGTGATGTCCCAAATTTAGGACACTCTGATATAAATTCATATTCCTTACTATATATCATATAGTCCTTCGAACAGTAATGTATTTTATTGTATCCCAATCCCATCGGGCATAATATTTTCTTGGCCTTATAATGTGAATATGGAAGATTGTTTTATTTTGGAAGAATGTATTTGAACAATTATAGTAGCTCTGTAAAACTTATGTCACTCCATCCAGGTTTTTCCTTCAGGTTAATCAATATTAAAACCTCCGAAAAAATTGTAAAATCCATATAACCAGGATACAATGGTTTTTCATCATCACCATATAGACGCACAACTATCGGTTTTATCTCAATTTGTTCCGCTGCAATATAATGAATCATTTCTTCAATTCCATCGGAGTTTCCATCTTTCAAATCATCATCATTAGTAGTTCTGACATTCTATCCAGTTTCACCATGCCAAATCTAAGGGATATAACTCGTGTTAAAACCATGACAAATTAGATGATCTTTGATCTATCTACTTTTCAACTTCTTCATATTCAAAAATTTCAGGCATGGAAGGAATAAAATGTCATTGCTTGGAACATTTTGTTCAGAAAATTCAAAAAAGGCATCAACACATTCCTCATATTCATTACTTATTTGATGTGCCATAATCCAACTTTGACTCATTATTACCTATAACAAATATCAAAATTATACATCTTGTTAAGATAATACAAATATATATTTATATGAAAATATCATATTTTGAATGTAAAAAAATGTTGAAATATAAAAAAAATCTATGCGTATCTGAAAAAAATGCATGAAAATGGTTTTAAAAATAAAATATATTTAGATATAATAGTTTTAAATTCATCGTGGATCCTTTATTCTTAAGGCACACAAAGAATATATCCTAGTTAAACTAGATACCAAATTTACTCTTCTGTAAAAAATAAATATGAAGTATAAATATTAAAATATGTATACATTCACTACTAAAAATTACACATATCTCAATGATTTGAAACCATTGGGATATCCCTTGAAACCGTTGTGATTGAATACCCTCAATGGTTTCACACACCATTGGCATGATGGTCATTGCAATAGCCTTATACCAACGATTTTATAGGAACCGTTGGTGTAGACTACCCGAAGTTACAATATTCCAACGGTTTCAATGAAACCGTTGGGATATATGTATACCAATGGGGTTTTCAAGGGGGTAGGGGCTATCTAGGGGGTGGTGGGGGTTGTCCAAGGGGGGAGGGATTTTCCACAGGGGTAGGGGTTGTCCAGGGTGTCCAAGGGGGTAGGGGGTGTCCAGGGGGTGGGGGCTTGTCTAGGGGGTGGGGGTGTCCATGGGGGCGCGTATTTGAAAACAATATGCATGAAAATGATTTTTAAAAGAAAATATAATTAGATATAATAGTTTTAAATTCATCTTGGATCCTTTCTTCTTAATGTACACAAAGAATACATCCTGGTGCAACTGGATTAAAAATACACCCTACCATAAAAAAGAAATATGAAGTATAAATATTAAAATATGTATATATTCACTACTGAAAATTACACATATCCCAAAGATTTGAAACCATTGGGATATCCCATGAAATATTTGGTATAGTATACCCCAACAGTTTCACACACCGTTGGAATGATGGTCATTGCAATAGCCATATACCAACGATTCTATAGGAACCGTTGGTATAGACAACCTGAAGTTAAAATATTCTAACGGTTTCAATGAAAACATTGGGATATATATATATACCAAGGAGGTGTCCAAGGGGGTAGGGGATGTCCAGGGTGTCTAATGGGGTGGGTGTGTCCAGGGGGGTGGGGGACTATCCAGGGGGTGGGGGTGTCCATGGGGGTGGGGCTATCTAAGGGGGTGTAGGGGTGGTGTCTAGGGGGTGAGGGGGATGTCCAACCCCTACCCCCTTGGACACCACCCCACCCCCTTGGACACCCCTAGACACCACCACCCCCTGGAAAACCCCCACCCACCCCTTAAATAGCACCCCCACCCCTCTGGACACCCCCACACCCTGGACACCCCCACCCCTTAGATACCTCCTACCCCCTTAGATAGTCCTAGACACCACCCCCACCCCTGGACACCCCCACCCCCCTAAACACCACCCCCGCCCCTACCCCCTTGGACACCCCCACCCCCTGTGAAACCCCCTAAACCCCTAGACACCACCCATACCCCATGGACACCACTACCCCCCTTGGAAAGCCCCCTTACCCCCTAGACACCACCTCTAACCCCTACCCCATTGGACACCCCCTGGACACCCCCACCCCCTGGACAACCCCCTCACCCCTGGACACCCCCACCCCCTGAACACTACCACCCCCTTAGAAATCCCCCTCACCCATCGGGACACCACCCCTACCCCCTAGAAATCCCCCCCACCCCTGGACACCCCACCCACTTGGACAACCCCCACCCCCTTAGACACCCCCTTTACGCGCACACACACGTGTTAGAACACACAAAAATTGTAAACATTCATGATATCACTTCCATGGTTTATTTTACTAGAAAAGAATTTATCATGGTATAAATGAACACTATGAAACTTACCATGATAGCAAGAACAAAGATAGAAAAATAACATCTCAAAAAATTAGTTTAGCGCATCATAAAAAATAAAAACTGAAACTGAGATGTGTGAGGCTTACTTGAGTGTTGCAAGTTGACCAGATAGATCTGCTGATAATAAAGATTATGAATGATGTTGGAAAAAAGAGGATGGAAGGAACAACTTTGAAGAATCCTTTCTAGGTTTTCCACATGAGAGAGACGACTCTTAGGTCGCCCAATCAAAGAAAACAGAATTACAGAATAAAGGGCGCAATAAATCATTTAAAAGATTTATCACGTCGGTTATTTAATAACTGATGTAGAAAATAATTTATCACATCAGTTATTTTATAACCAACATTTCAAATAGAGGTTTATCGCATCGGTTCTTTTGATAACTGATGTGATAAATTGCTGATATTTTCTTTATCGCGTCCGTTATTTTATAATCGACATGATAAAGCACCCAGATTCGATATTTCACATCAGTTATAAAATAATCGACATGATAAAGCTAATCTCAGTATTTTTTACATCGGTTATAAAATAACCAATGTAAAAAAACTGATTCTCATCGATTTATCATGTCATTTATACAATAATCGATGTGATAATTCTATTTTTACAGCTTTTCACGTTGGTTATATAGAACCGACATGAAAAATGCCGATGTGTTAAACATTTTTTCCACTAGTGTTCCCTACTAGTTCACTGATAAAGTGTCTCTTATATGTATGAAATGTGATACTTTTGTCAGATGGTCCCCAATCACCCAAATATGGGCATTCTTCTAAGGATTACATGGGAGATCCACCAAAACATCCATGGAAACATTATCCCACTTGAATTTTAGAATGATCAATGGATGAAGTAATCCACTAGTTCATTGATTCTTAGCCTTCACCTATTAGCAGGTGTAACATCATGTCTCATACCTTGCTATATCCTTTTTCATTCCTGGACCCCAAAACCGTCATCATAGGCCATAGTACATTTTGGTCACACCTGTATGTAGCACCCACTTCAAGGAATGAAATTCCCACATCATATCCTCCCACAATCCTATAGGCACAACAACCCAATTCACAAAAAATATGACCTCATCCTCATTTATAGTCCAATCTGAAGGTGAATCCCCACCTTCAAGGATTTCCCTTAAGGCCAAACATTATAAATCATCATACTATCTTTATCTAATATGACTCAAAATTGTGTACTCCACTGAAAATGATATGAGAGGTATCTTCTATTGACCTTATTGAACCACAACATGAATCTCAGCCATCAAGGTTGTCATTTTCTACTGATCAATAGACTCTTGAACTTTAAGAGTTTGATTTTTCCTACATAAAGAGACAAAAATAGTATTTCCCTTCCAGGTATTATATTCTAGATCAAATCTGAATTAATTCATATAATCAACACACCTATTCTAACATAGATTCAAATATCTTTGGGAAATAATATACTTTATGATCTTGTGATCAGTATACACATTAAAATTCTTTCCCAGTAGATAATTCAACCAACACTTCAAGGCATAAGCAACTAATTCCAATGTGATGTCGTATATAGGGTAGTTATGTTTAGGTGGCCTCAATTTCTGAGGCCCATATTCCACAACTCAATCTCCCTTCATCAACAATTCCCTGAGGCCTATCACATAAGCCACAAAAAACACCATATAATTCTCACATGACTTAGGAAGGATTATGATTGTTGTTATTTTCAATCACCTTTTCAACTCCTAGAAGGAATTATCGCATGAGTCCATCCATTAAAACATGACCCCCTTATTCGTTAAGCCTAAAATTTGCGCTTCCAATGGGGAAATGTCCTCGATGAACCGTTGATAATATACTGCTAACCCCAAAATTCTATAAATATCAAAAAAATATTAGGTTGCTCCCAAGAGACCACTATCTATACATTATGTAAGTCCATTTAAAGACCTTCCTTTGAGATTATGTGACCCAATAAGTTCACATGATCAATCCAAAACTAAAAATTAGATAACTTGGAGTATAGACAATTCTCCCTTCGTGTACTTCAGACAATGTCAAGTTATTGGGCATGATCATCATGAGTCTTCGAGTATACCAAGATGTCATCCACATATAATTCCACAAACTAATACAGGGGCATATGGATGATTTTTTTCATCAAGGAAATAAACACTATTAGTGTAGTCATTAACCTGAAAGACATCACAACAAACTCATAAGGGCCATACCTACTTCTAAATGAAATCCTGGGTATATCAGAACTTTAAACTCTCAACTGATGATATCCTGATCTGAAGTTTACCTTGGAGAAAACACAAGCTCCCCTCAACTATTTAAATAGATCATTGATATGTGGAAGAGGATACTGATTCTTTATTGTTATCCAGTTCAACGTCCGACAGTCAACACATATGTGTAGTGTCTTGTCAGCCTTCTTAGCAAAAAAAACTGGTGAACACCAACATGGAATAATAAGGTGGATAAATTCCTTGTCCATAAAATATTCCTGTTTAGTCATAAGACCTTTAATCTCTATTGGTTTCATTCTTTATTGTGGAATTGAAACTGGATCATCCCTCAAAATGAGCTCAATTTTCAATTCCACATCTCTCTCAGGTGGTATACTTAAGAATTCTTCCAAAAATACATCATGAAACATGTACAATGTAGATAGAAATACATCTTTCTTTATACCTCCATTATCCAGCAACAGACTAGTAACCTGGGTGGTGAATTCCTCCAGTTGCTGATGAATTGGACCTACTCGACCTACCTAGATATCCCACTTTCCATAGTGAATATATTTTTCACCCCAGAAGATGTAAAAGTCACTCTCCTTAGGTAACAATTAATGTGGGATTAGAATACTAATAACTATTCCATACCCATAATTAGGTCAAATCTTATCCCGTCAAGGATATAAATATCCCAATGAAATCGATACTCTCCAACCTCGAGAGAATAAACTTTCCACAAATAGATGTACCTCGACCATACTCCCAAAGGTGTATCTATCACATAACCCCACTCAAAAACTCCACCACCAGGCTCAAACCATTTAAAATTTTGATAGATATAAAATAACGAGAGGCACCAGCTTCAAATTAGGTACTATAAATTGTAGAATCTATAAAAATAGTACCTATAAATATCTTCGGTCCAGCCTCGCTATCCAAAATTATAGGATGAACTACATGAAACTTTGCAAACCATATTCCCTATGATTCATCCCAAGTCCCATGGATTATAACAATATTATAATATGAAATCTCTTTTCTAGAAGCACCATGTATGCTACCTCTTCTTCCAAAACTAGTATAACTCTAACTGCCATGCTGATATGATGTAGAAGATACCCTTCCCATACTCTGGTCAAGACTAGATTCTCTATAACAACCTATATGTCAAGGGTTTTAGAATAACCATTGTATATTTCACATCATTCCACAAGATTGGCACTCTACCAGTGGTTGGGGAAAATGCCTACAATAGTGTCTCAGACTACCGAACTTGTGGAAAAGAAATCAGGTAAGATATTGAGTAACTGGTCCTTCCCCCTAGCCACTCTTATTTACATTTCTTTGGTCGAAATTCTCATAGTGACTATTCCTACCCTCAGAAGAGGTAACTTATGATCATCTAATAGAAATAACATGTCATTCACTGGAAGCCTTCTTTAGGTTCCCCTCAGACATGAGAACCTATTCCAAAACATCAGAAAACATTTTTAGCTGAAATATATTAACTTTGGACTTAATCACACATTCATGTACATCTTGGAAACACCATTCCATAACTGTCTCATCCCTTTTAAGCACTAGATAAAAGAACTACAAGTTAGTAAAGCGACCAAAATTGTCCATCATGAAAATACTCACATGAGTCAACCACATGAACATAGTTTCCCAATCATGTCTTAGAGTCTCTAGAAAAAATTTCTCTAGGAACTTATCCAAAATTTATTTCCATCCCATTCCCTTAGCCTGTCAGTTAGAGCCTAGACATCCCACCAATGCTTCACCGATCTTCATAACATGAAAGTATCCATCTTGAACCTATTCTCAGTAGGAGTATCTTAATGTGCATGTATATTTTATATGGACTCATTCCAAAAATATGCTGCCTTGGTCGACCATCTCCAGTTAAATTCAGTGGGTGTTATAACCGAAACTCCCTCATCAGGTCAGATATACTGTTCACAACCCGCTCTGGGTCTCTCTCCATAAATTGCATGAAGCGGGAAAATTTCTCCTAGAACTACTCTCTGGATCCTTCACTCGGCACTATCGGTGCCTTAGGTTCAGTTGATGGAGTATCATTTCAAGCCATATCCTCATATCTTCCTCTTCAAAAGTATTATCATGGAGTCATGTCTCTACAATTCCAAACACATTCCTTAGGCTACATAACACAACATTAACATATTTAACAAGTGGTATTTACATAATCCATAATATGTCACCCCCTTTTCCCCAACACACAGTCAAAACCATGGATTTGTCACTACCCTTAACCATCCTAAATATAGGTCCTGGTTAAAAAAGGGAAAACTCATTCTCATTATTCAAGTCTTATTAGACACCCGTTTTACACATTTTTTATAATTTATAATTTTAAATTTCATATTAGGCACCTTTTGATTTCAATTTCACAAGAATGGAAAAAAATTTCATGTTCAACAACATACCCAAAACCTACTTTTATGTGCATTCCTAAAATGATGCATGCCGCAAAATAATCCATAGTTCCTAGAATAATACAAGAATACTCAACTCTCATTCCATATTAGGGCAATCATCAATTCTAATAAAATATTAAAAACAATAATCATATCACACAACAAGTTAAACACCTAAGGTGAAATAACATGCAACTATAACAACACACAATAATAAATACAATCCCACCCAGGGTACATGGGTTTCCCCCATACATGGGTTAGCTACTCCCATGCACAAGATAATGTAAAAGGACCAACTCTTCCTAGTCTACAGTCTACCTTTCCCCAAATAGTAATAAAAAATAATTTAAAGAAATATGTACTTTAATACCAGTTTCTCACATCCCGACCTGGGTGCCACATTTCAGTACCCCAAGCCAATTTTCCACATGACCTCAGGCACACCTCCTCATATTTCAGAGGCTTCCAATTATTAGTGAGGGTCTAATATCAACCATGGTGAGACTATACCGTCTTTATTAGAGTAAAACAATAACGAAAATGAATAAAAAAATCAAGAGATAATATCCAAAAACCAAAAAACCCGTATCACATGAAGACAATTAAAAGAATACAATATTCAACCAAAATAGTAAATATGTCATTCCAAGTTTGTGCCAAGTTTCAAATGAAAAACCCAAAAATAAATACACTGAGAAATCCCAAGCAGGTCTTGATACCATGTTTGGTTCCCCCACCCGTGCTCCATCCCATATCATCCATCTAATATAGGGTCCTATCCTTCAACCATAAATTCTATTTAGATACCAATTAGGTAGCCTGTGTAGGATGTGAGTACAACTTAGTAGGATAAAACCATAAACATCTAAAAAAACATATAGTAAATAACAGTGTGTGAAGTTGTATAAATAATAATTTATAATTAATAAAGCAAATAATTATAAAATTTCATTTTTTTAATTAACCACATAAACTCCCGAGTTCCCAAGGAAACCCGATCCCTCAATACTTACTTTGGTTCATGCCAGAGTCTGAACCATGCCACAATACACTGTTATCATTTATCATTTCATTTCAAATCATATCACATCTAATTGGAACTATAGTCCAATTCCAAATTCATGGGTGTAAAACATCATGTATAAAACCCCATGGGTATTTGGAGCCGCATTCCCTACCCCACCCTTAAATAATCACAAGGATATTTAGATCCTCAATACCTATCCCATAATCTCTATCTCATATGGGTATTTTGAGACTCAGTCCCAGTCCCACATCTCATTTATCAAATATGGGTATTTGGAGCTTCGGTCTATATTCGACACTTTTATTTCACATAATTACACATAATTACACATATATCACATCATTCAAGGTTAATCATCGTTAACCCTTTTTTTCAACATTTCACACCTTGGTATACCATTACAATTATAAAAAAACATGTCTCTTCAAATTAATCAAGTAGAATATTATGAAAAATCCACTATTAAAACATTTTTCACCATTTAACCATATAACCCATTAACCCATTAAAGTTAGACCAACAATCAGATAACCCTTTTTATCAATTAATTCATAATCAAATTAATTTACCAATTACACAATCCCAATATCCAATCAATTTCATAACCACAATATTCCATTAACTAATCAAACACTTAATTAATCCAATTCCACCAATTTTAATTGTCCCAATTTAACCCAAATCGTTATCACATGGAAATTAAATTTAATTAATTCAATCATAGATGCAATTACCAATCATGGAAATTAAAATTTCAAAATTACATAAAATTAATTAATTCAAGACTATGTGATTTGCAATTTAGACCACCAACCATGAAATTGATGACAAACGCTCTCAATGGACAACCCCAATTGAAGCAGAATAACCATGGTCACATCAAAGAATGAGATGTAGATCCAAAAACTAGATCCAAGATCAAAATAATCAAGACCCAACAAAACTAGATGTATACCCATAACAATCAGAGGAAACATCCCTTCATGGAATGAGAGAAAGATGAGAGAGAGGGAGGAAACCATACAGGATGAAAATCTATTACCAGTAGAGGTGAAAACCCATTAAAGGATATTCAATTATTTATTAATTGAGGTTGTAATTCCTTATAATCCATCCACAAACCTCCAAAAAATGAGATAAATAGGTTTAGGGTCGAGTTAGGGGGTTTAGGGTTATAAGACAGGGGTTCGATAATTTTTTAATAAATTTTTAGGGATTGAATTTCTGCACACACGGTTTCTTGATTAGGGAGCACAGTTTCCCCTAACATCAAGTCTAATCATGAATCTCTTCACAGGGGGATACATGATTACAACTAAGAGGGTGAAAAAATTGAAAAAACTATGCACGAGCTGTGAAATCCCCCACTTCAATGGGTTTCATGATTTTCTAGGGTAGGGATCATAGTTTGGGAAAACCCTAAACTGACCTTGAATTACCCAAAACACCTCCATCATTTTCGAATTCTACCCAAAAACTCCCCAAGGAAAAACCGAAAAAAATATACTCAAAACAAGAAAAAGGAGTACATGTAAAAGAGCTCGAGGCATCTCTATAAAAGTTAGGAATCTTACATAAGACCTATTAGGGAGCTTTCTGAATTGTTTTCTAAATGGTATTATTGTTTTAAAACTCATCAAGGGATATATGTGTCTTACAAGAACCCTTGATATAAATAATTCATAGTCAGAGCATTTCCTCCTGTAAATGTTTCATCTGTTCCGACTGATTGTCAGTCTGGGGGTGAAAGGTTGTGATAACACGAACATGCATACCCAAAGATATATCTAACCCCAACCAGAACCTTGACATGAAAATAACATCCCTATATGAAACAATATTATGAGGTACCCTATGGAAGTATATAATATCAGAGACATACAGTCTTACCAGCTTATCAACTGAGAATATCTCATATATTGGAAGGAAGGGGGAAACCTTCATCAGTCGATCAACAACTACCCAAATTGTGTAGCTACCATGAGGTGTAAAACAACCACAAAATCCATTGTAACTTCACTCCATTTCCATTTCAAGACAGGAAACAACTATAATAAGATAGATTTCAATTGGTGTTCCACCTTCACCAGCTGATAGGTGGAACACCTAGTGATAAAACCTACTCTCTAACATTTCATCCTAGGACACCAATTCTATCAGTGCATATCCCAACATGTCTTGGAGATACCTAGGAGCTATTCCCATTGAGAATTATGTGATTCTATAATAATATTCTCTCTTATGTATGTAGTAACCTAGATACACCCATTTATATACATGATTTTATCTCCATTAATTGAATAATCCAGAGGTATGTCCTCACAAGAAATAATCTCTCATTGAACCAAACCATTAGGATCTGAAAACTACATTCCCTTCACCATATTGAATAGTGAATAATTAACTAAGAATGTTTAAAGAAAATTACACAGATTACTCTCTTGAAACTCCAGATTCAGATAACAAAAGAGGGACATCAACTTCCATTCATCACTGGATTCCTCAATGGATTGTTTCTGAGTTTTCCATCTCAATGTATTAACTACCTCATTGAAATTTCTAGGAATATATGAAAGATAAATGTAAAATTAATGATGTTATTCGATCCATAATTACTATTTTAGATTCAATTCACACTGTATAATGCTTTTTTAGGCTCTTGTTGTCTGTAAACACCAAAAATATATCTCCCATTAGATAGTGACTCTAACAATATAGGGAATGCAAGACTATTTCAAGCTAGAGTTCATGTGTCATGTTATTAATCTCATGAGGTCTTTACTATAGAGACCCATAAGTAATGAATAGATCCTCCTACATCAATACTACACTAAACTCGATGCCTAATTCATAACAAAACACTATATATCCTCTTCTAGGCTCTATAAGAGTCAGTATTGGTGATGAATTAAGTCTTCCATTCATCTTCTGAATGGCCTTCTTGCATGCTTTAGACCATAAGAACTTTGCACCCTTCATAGTCATATTGGTAAGAGGAACTGCATGGCATGAGAATTATTATATGGAATCACTATAATAACTAGATAGCCCCTATAAACTCTGTATCTCAAAATATTTATTGGGTTTCTCTGAGGTAACTATAAAACACACATTATCTAGGTCAAATGATACCCCTGATTTAGAGATTTTATTCCCAATAAGTAAACCTAATTGATCTAAAAGTTTCATTTGGTGAGCTTAGCATATCGGTGGTTTAATCATAGTGTATTCTTAATGATCTCAAGATATTTATCTTTCTCGTGTCAAGTACAAGAATACACCAAGATATCATCTAAAAAGACCACCATGAATGAATACAAGTAGGGGTGGAAAACCCTATTCATCAGATCCATAAAAATTATTGGCACATTCATGAGACTAAATGTCATAACCTGATACAGATATAGACCATACATGCTATAGAATTCTATATGAGGTATGTCTACATGTATAAAATGCACCTGATGATAGTCTTAACTCAAATAAATCTTCAATAATAATCTCACTCCAATTATCTATTCCAACAGGTCATCTACATGAGGAAAAGGATATCGATTCTTTACATTAAGCTGATTCAACTTCCAATTACCTACATAGAGCATGAGGTTTCCATCCACCTTATTATAATAAAGGACTACTAAACCCCAGGGAGAAGTACTGGGTCATATAAAACCCTTAGTTTCTAAGTCCTCCACCTATCTATTAGTGGTCATAATTTATGGAGGAATAAACACTGGTGCTACTCCTAGAACTAGGTTGATAGAGAACTCCACCTATTTCTTAGGAGGTAAACCAATAAAGAAATTAGGGAATACATCCCTAAAATGATCTTCTACAAGAGTGAAATCTTCCTGATATAACCCAAAAATCATCTATATAAAGGCTAGAAACATGTGATATCATTCCGCTCAAACTAAGACGGTCTGGTCCAGCTCTAGTTTCATGTACATCCCACTCACCCTTATGAATATAGGTACTTCCCTTCGGTGGTAGAAATGATACCCTTCAGCGATAACAATTTACATAGGAATTATAAGGAAATAACTAGTATTTCTAAGAATAAAATCAAAGAACATAATCTTGATTTTGAGGAGTTTCCATAATAAATTATAGTCTCATATATCATAGGGTCATTCATTTCACTGGCGTACACTCTCTAAACTTATACCCAAAGGGATGATAAGTGTAATCGTGCCACATAAGTACTCAATATCAAGCCCAAAGATATCCAAAAATTACATATAGATAATTGAATGTGAAGAAAAAGTATCAAATAATTAGAAATGATAGTTTAGGATACTATAATAATACATCAAATAGTAGAATGACTGACACCCTTCTTCTTTTGTATAGGATACACTAAATAAATCTATCATGGTCCATGACCCTGTGTTGTAACCTAGCTACCCTGAGCGAGTCCACTCTGATAGGGCTATATATCTGAAAAATTACTACCTCGACTATGATATATTCATCTACCTATACAATTGAAAATACTACATCTACCAGTCTAGAGAGGTTCTCTTGATCCCACTCATGAAGGAATTGCTGATATTGGTCCTCTCCCCCTAGGAATATATGGGAAGGTCCTGCAAAAACCCTGGAATAACCTAACCTTCCATAGACATGGAAATCAATGAGGTCTCTAAACATTAGGGATTCTTATTCTTTATATTTACACATTTTTGATAAACCACAGAACAATTAGTGGGTGTAATCTGGAATTTCAAAACCCGTGTGCGGTCTCAAAGCATTGTTTTGGGCCGCTAGTCGAACCACTTCCCTATCTCGGTTCAAAACCACTCTATCCCACATCGTCAAATTCTCTCATGTTTTACTTAGTGATGAGAGTCTATTTTACTACATTATACACAATATTAAACTTGAAAATGTTCACTATAGATCAAATAGTATTAAAAATACCATCCTCAAACCATCTCTCTTTTATAGTCTCATTGTTTTTATAGATTCGTACAAAGCACTGAAGGGCAGTAAAATGACTTGAGTATCCCATAACCGATATAGAGCCCTATTGAAGGTTCATGATATTCCTATAACAATCACCCCTCAGGGTCTCTAGGAAGAAATATCCATAGAATGTAGATTGTAAATCTCTCCAAATTACATCTCGATACTCACCTTCTAGGTTCAGAATATCCCACCAACATTTGGTGGATCCATGAAGCATATACATAGAAAGCTTCACACTCCTCTCTGGAGGTGTATCAAGGCTTTCAATGATAGATAAGACCATCTAAATCCATAAATTTGTATCTTGGGGGCCACCATCCCATAAAAATGAAAGTGTACGTTACTGTTGAAATTCCTAATTAAACTATCCCAAAGATGGCGTGGGTCGTGGATCTCCCTATATAGTCCTTATAAGACCCAAAAACTCCCGTAAAATCCAAAAAAATAATTTCCCGCATTAAGGAAAATAGGTCATTCCATAGTTGGCACTATTGAAGGTATCACTGGTGGCTCAAGGCCTGCCACCTCTAGAGAAAGTTCATCACCACCCTCTTGGTACATGACTAGTGGATGTCGTGGTCGTATATCTCTACAAATTCCAAACGAATGCCTTAGATATGTTTGATAAGGGTAAAGATAACAGATAAACAAATTGGATAGGTACAATCCTTCCCATGTAAACGTCACACCCCTCTATATGCTCTTGAAACCAGGTTTGGGTGATAAGAATGATCATATTGAACACATGAGACACTACCTACTACCCACTACTATGTTTGAGTATGGGTTATGCTCTATGCTACACTATAAAGGTAAAAATATATGGAATTTCAATCAAAAGTTATATATGAAATCACCCTTTAATTTTCAATTTTCATCCCCTTTTAATGATGACCATATTTTAAATTATAGATTTATCAAATCATGTATTTACATAATAGACCAGTTATCAGAAGTACCATTCCCAATTTAAACAAGTACATTCTCTATAAATTTCAGTTGGTAGTTCATTTAACTGCATCCAAACCCACATTAGATTAAATAATGTAATAGGTAATATAATATTATTTGACTATATGAATCATCATTCCCAATCTATAGAGGTACATGCACTCTTTATATTACAAATTAAATAAATGTATTTCAAATTAACTAATATTTGAGTCTATGTAACACCAGTTACATAACCAAAACATGTGATAATTGGTTAGTTAAGGTACCATCACCAAACTATATGAGAAAATTCCATTTAGGTTTATTTAGAGAAATTAATAACAGCGGAATAAATCTCATATTTCCTGCAGAAATGTCAGATTCTTAACAAGTATCTCATTCAAAGATCATAAAATAAATACCATGCAACCAAGTAATGCATCCAACATGGAATGGAATAATGCATGACAAATTTTCCCTAAAAGGTGCCTAAAATAAGGAATAGTTGATGCTTACTTTATGTATTAGGAAAAGGATAAAATATAACCCAACATCATAATAATAACAACACCACATATCATGTGTTTCACCCAATGGGGGAATAAAATCAACTTTGACATTCATACACTAGAACATGATATCCCATCCCATGAAATTTTTCTTTTTCCTTGCAAATGGGTTAGATAATCCCAATAATAGTACCATTACCAAATTCCAACTCATCCTATACTCCTTTCTACTATTCCAAAATTTTAAGGCAAGAAAAGAAGTTCTCCTATACCACTTTGAAATATCCCGAACCGAGAGCCACAAAATAGTGCCCCATCCCATGGGTCACAAGGTCTCAAAAACACATCCTCAAATGATAGAGGCTATTGAATAGTAGTGAGGTACCAAGGTGGTATAGTGAGATGACTATAACTTTATAATCAGATTATCACAATGATAAAATAAATAGATAAATAGCGGAAACATAATATAAACTAACAACAAAAGGAAAATCATCCAGATAAACTAAATAGTCATCATTAGAAATATAAATTCCCATATACAAAATGATGTAATGTCATGTATCTAATAAAAAAGGAACATAAAAACATTGATGAAGACACAAATACATATATTTACCTCGATAGAACCAAAAATACAAAAAACACTATCACCAAATAGCATCACGAGCCATAATTGCGTCCTATGATCCCCTCTCTCATGTTATAACCAAAACCAAGAATCAATAACTATGTGCTTGCCCCTATCCCAACCTACATCCACCAAGTATAACTAGGTACCATAGAAGACCTATATTAGGTGTGAGATAAAATTAGTAGGATACCATAAATGGTGTCTATAAATATCTAGTAATTACATATCATATGAGTAGTGTGCAGATAATAATGGTAATCAGTGATAAAAACTATAAAGGGCTGGCTCTAGTTCCTAAAGGACACCAGGTTGACACTACCTTCTTTGACCCATGTGAGTAAAACCTATGAAAAAATTTCATCATGTACATATAAAAATATGTGTATATGTATGAATATATATACATATATGAACTATTTAAGTTGGGAAATTTTTAACCATATATACACATATGTAGTGCTATCCAGAACCCGAGGTGTAACTCAAGCATCCATATTTAATCCCTAGAGAGGAAAAAGTCATAAAGGTCACCATGACCGAGTATCACAGATGAAAGGGATTCTATGCTCGAGTTTCATAGTATAGGGATGCCATTACCATGTATTATAATATATGAATTTCATTCCCATGTATCACAATAAAGGGATTTCATTCCTGTATCTCATAAAAGTATGGATAACATTCCCATATATCATAGGTGTAAGGGACTCCATGACCGTAGCACATAAACGTGTGGATTCCATGTCTGTATACCACAACGTCTTATGGTATGCCATTTTCATTTCTAAAAAAAGTAGGGACTCCATGCCCATATATCACAACAGTATATGGGATTCTATGCCCATATGTAAGTGACATGCCAAAACCCTTTAATAGATGGTTTGGTCATTTAATAATATATAACAACAAAGGAAATGACATAGGAACACCTCAAGGGGTGGAAACAAATGGAGGAGACCCATCCCAACATGATTAATGGAATATTAGGTTATTTTTATCAAGGATGTTGAATTAAACGTGGTTTATGTGAATTTTTAGGCAACACATTGAGAATTCATCCTGAATAATCATGACACATGGTACAAGGAAAAAATACCTAAGGGATAATTTCTAGACCACCTATATTATGCCTGTGGAGGAACCCTCATCCTATATCAACCTTTAGTTTGGTCCAAATCGGTTGAAAATGGAAAAATAGAAAAACTTTTTGAGATTAGGGAATATGAGATCATAAAAAAATAAATATGTTAGTAAGAATAGGAATGAAGAAAGAATCCAAAGGATTATATAGATTACCAATAGTGATCCAATGTGATAGAGAAAAGTTGAATCTATGTTTTGATGGAGGAATAACACAAAATCCTAGGTGGGTTCCATGGGAGGATCTCTCAACGTGAAGGAGGCGGTTTTTCCACTGGAGGAAGAAATGAGAAGGAGAGTTAAAGTTATAAAGAGTTAAAAAAAAGAGTCATTTCACCCAAATTTTAAAGTGGGGAAAATTTTGGCTGCATTGTCCGTCAAACCGTTCACTAACCATACACCTAGATCCATCGCACACTAGTGCAGAAAACATTTACCGCATCAGCATTTTTTACATTAGTTAAAAATAACTGACGTGTAAAGCTGTAAAAGTTGATTTATCATGTCAGTTATAATATAGATGAAGCAAAAAATATGATATTTGATTTTTTATGTCGGTTATATTATAAACGACATGATAAATCTATTTTTTACATCAGTTATATTATAACTGACTTGAAAAATCAACTATCGCGGTTTATGATGTTTGTTATTATATAACTGATGTAAAAGATCGGCTTTATAACATAAGTTATAAAATAACCAATGTAAAAATATGTTTATCACATCAGATATATAATAACTGAACTAATAAATGTAATAAAAATAATAATCTATCACGTTGTTTATTAAATAACCGATGTGATAAACATTTTAAAAAAATTATCAAGCGTCGTATTGGGTCTGTCTGTATTTTTTGATCGGGTGACCTGAAACTCGTTTCCCTCACACGGAAAACCTAGAAACGTTTTGTCGAACTTGTGCCATTCCAACTCATTTTTCCAGCATCATTCTTTATATTTGTTATCACCAGATCGACTCGCAACATTCAAGTAAGCCTCACATCGCTTGATTTCGTTTGTTATTTTTTGCGGATGACATACATTCACATTTTACGATTTATTTTTTTAAAAATAGCACAATATATTGTATAATTTCCTAGTGTTATCATTATTTGACACATTTTTTCTTATCCTTGATCTGAAATCACTGAGCATTAATCCCTATGTTACTTTTTTTTAGCTTCTTACATATTTAAATATAAAATCCCTATATAGCCCGAATGGCCCAATGGCCATCATTTTTATTGATGTTTGATAACCCCCTTTCAAGGGATAATGGGGAAACCTTACAAGGCTCGTAGGCTTAGATATTACGTGGCATGTAGGCTTAAAGAGATTACATGACCCAAAGGTCTTAGGAAATTTAACCAAACTACAAGAAACTGCCCATCCCCAGCATCTACATTGCGATAGTAGCTCTCCACCTTCGTATGGATGTCTGGCTAGGCTTCCCATGCAAGCATAGGCTAGTCTCGATGGCATATCCATACCCTCTCATTCTGAAAAATCTATTTGGTTCTGCTCTAGTGATTGCACTTGCTCTGAATCCTCCTCTAGGGATGCTCCTTTTCTATAGAGTTTGTCTTCGGAAACTGCACTAATCATGTGGCCCGAAGGCCTTGAGGTGACCCGAAGGCCTTAAAGGTGTCCTGAGAGCCTTACTGACCAGAAGGACTAGATGGCCTAAAGGCCTTAAGGACTCGGATCCCAAACCAGTGGCCCAAGGTAAATAGTTCTGGCTGCTACAGTACCGAATAGTACCTGCTATAGTAGCCACACAGTACTGCTACAATACTGCTACAGTACCCCAGAATTATGTCTCTACCTAGTTTCGAACTTGGGTTTTGTGGATGCACTTAAGGAGTCCTCACTAACTAGGCTAAGGCTCCGGTGCCAAAATCCCTATATAGATATCATGGAGACATTGGTTATATACAATATCACCCATGTCATTTTATATAAAACATTATTTTTTTGGTTATTCTAGCTTAGAAAAAAAAGAAGTTATCTTTTCCCAGGTCTTTTGTGAGGAATATGTACTCGGTCTTCCTATAGGAGTTGGTCCATTTGTTTATTTAATTTTTTACCTATATGGTCAGGTTGTGTGTATAACATATTTTATGTTGACTGCTTGTATATATTATAACATAATATGTTGATGAATGGTTGCTTATTTATTTAGCACTACATTTGTTACCTATTTATTATAATCTAAGTATCCCCCAAAACAACTTGTTAACATACCTTGAATATGATATTTTCACCACCTTCCTAAGACAATCTAGGTTCCTCTCAAGGCCTGTATTTTGAGTCTAATATAAATCCTTTTCAAAAAGTGGCTCAAAACCTAAAAATATCAACATACCACTCAAATTAATTTTGACCACGCACAATACCATTTTTTACAAAAAACTCAATAAGAATTATAAAAATCATATATGTGACCATCCAAATTACATGAAATTGAGAATATATTTTATTTATAAAAAAAATATCTTTATAATTTTAAAATATGCATATTTTTTTTATATTGTATTTCAAAATTGTGTTACTTTCAAATTATTTCATCTTTCATATTAATATAAAACTACTATATCTAACTATATTTTCTTTTTAAATTTATTTTCATGCATATCTTTTTAAAATATGAATATAATTATTTTATATTTCAAAGAAAATTACATTCAAATTATGATATATTTTATATAAATATAAAATTGGATTATCTTAACAAGATGCATAATTTTGATATTTATTATAGGTAATAGTGAGTCAAAGTTAGATTATGGCTCATAAAATGAGTAATGAATATGAGGAAGGTGTTGATGACTTTTTGAAATTTTCTAAATGAAATGTTCCAAGAAACGACTTGTTTTCTGTCCATGCCTGAAATGTTTGAATATGAAGAAGTTGAAAAGTAAAGAGATCAAAGATCATCGAATTTGTCATGGTTTTAATACAAGTTATAACCCTTGGATTTGGTATGGTGAAACTGGACAGAATTTCATTTCTACTGATGATGGTGATTTTCAAGATGTAAAATCTGATGAAATTGAAGAAATGATTTGTGATATTACATCAGAATAAATTGAGATAGAACCGATAGTTTAGTGTCTGTATGTTGATGCTGAAAAACCATTGTATCTTGGTTGTACAGATTTTACAGTTTATTGGCAGTGTTAAGATTTATTAACCTAAAGTAGAAACATGGATGGAGTGAAAAGAGTTTTATAGAGGTGTTACAATTTTTGAAATATATTCTTCCAAAAGGAAAAGATCATCCAAATTCATATTATAAGGCCAAGAAAAATATTATGCTTGATGGGATTAGGATACATGAAAATATATGCATGTTCGAATGATGGTATAATATATAGGAAGAATATGAATTTTTGTCAGAGTGTCCTAAATGTGGGACATTACGGTATAAGTTGAAAGAAAAATCATAGGCTAATGTAGAGATTATAGAGATCCCTACCAAGGTATTTTGGTATCTTCCTATAATTCCTTGTTTGAAATGTTTATTTTCTAATTCACATGATGATAAAAGTTTAAGATGGCATGATTATGAATGGGTATGTGATGAAAAAATATTCCATCAAACTGATTGTCCACAATAGAAGAAAATTGATGAGAAGTATCCTACATTCGGAAATGAAATTAGAAATCTTAGACTTGGGTTGTGTTCAGATGGAATGAATCCATATTTAATCCTCAATAGAACACATAGTTCATGGCCTGTTTTATTGGTAATTTAAAACATATCTCCTAAATTTTTTATGAAGCGCAAATATGTCATGGTGAGTATACTGATCTCTGGTCCAAAGAAACCCTGAAATAATATTGTTGTTTTCTTGTCACCATTGATTGATGATTTGAAACTTTTACGAGAGGATGGTATTAGGGTGTATGATTCTTATAAAATAAAATATCTTCAACTGCATGAATTGCTTATGTTCACTATAAATGAATTCCCAGCGTATGTAAATTTGTCTGGATACACTGTTAAGGGGCATAAATTGTGTCCAATTTGAGAACAATAATGTTCATATTGGCAATTGCATCATGGGAGGAAAAAATTATAAATGGGTCATCAAAAGTTTTTGCCTATAGATCACTATTATAGAAGACTAAAAAGGGCATTCAATGGCTCCCAAGAATTTAATATTTCTCCAAATCCTTTATTTAATGATGAATATTTTTAGAGGGTACAAAACCTTGATGTGACATTGGGAAAGACACATAAATATGGAAATGATAGACATATTTGGAAGAAAAGCTCAATATTGTTTGATCTACCATATTGGAGATATCATGAAATGAAAAATAATATTGATGTCATGCACATGGAAAAGAATATCTGTGATAGTTTGATTGAAACATTGTTAGATATTAAAGGAAAATATAAAGATGGGTTGAATGAAAGTTTAGACATAATATCAATGGGAATGCATTTGGAGTTAGCTCCCACTCCTGATGGAAGGAGAACATTTTTTCCCTAGGCTTGTCATACATTATCCCAGAGGGAGAAAATTAGACTTTTTAGTGTCTTAATTATATCAAAGTGCAACATTGTTACTCTTCAAATGTAAATTTTTTTGTCTCTTTGATGAATTTGAAGTTGACAGGTATAAAATCTCATGATTGTCACGTCATGATGTGACAACTTATACCAGTTGCATTGCGTGGAATATTTCCCATCCATGTTAGAAAGACTATCATGAAAGTGAGTTATTTTTTCAATTCAATTTTTAATAAGGTGATTGATGTGGATGCTTTGAACATTTTAGAAAAGGATGCAATTTCTATACTTTGTCAATTGGAAATGTATTTTTATATAACTTTTTTTGATATAATGGTGCATTTAATGGTTCATATGGTTCGAGAATTAAATCTTTGTGGACCTGCATATCTTCATTGGATGTATCCTTTTGAAAGGTATATGAAAATATTGAAGGGGTATATTAAGAATCCATATTGATTGGAAGCCTCCATTGTTTAAAAGTATATTTCTGATGAGGTTGCGGAGTTATTGATGAGCTACATGTTTGTGATAGAGCACCTTGGTTTGCCTCCATCTCTCCATGAACAAGTTAATAATGGGGTAAATGGGATTTGTGGCTTGAAAGTAAAATTGTTGTCAACTAAACAGATAAAGAAGGTACATTTATAAATCTTGAATAAAATTGCTGATGATCAACTATATATCCCATTTCATATTAATGAGTTGAAACAATGTCACCCATAGAAGAAAGAAATGTATATTTTGAATGATCATAACAAAACATTTTTCCATGGTTAAAAAAGACATTTCTTGGTAGATAACATACATCGTAGACATTAAGATGGTTAGCGGGTGGTCCAAGTTTAAATGTGATAACATGGTCTGGGTATGACATTAATGGCTATACATTTCATACAAAAGCTAAGGACAAAAAAAGTGGAGTTCAGAATAGTGGTGTATTGGTGTTTGCAAAAGCAATGCATTTTTCAAGTTCTAAAGACAAAAACCCAATTTATTCATCAATTTCATATTATAGAGTCATTGAAGAAATATGAGAGGTTGATTACTTTAAAATTAAAGTTCCTATTTTTAACCGCATATGGTTTATCGGTAATAATAGTGTTTGACACGATGAATTTGGAATAAAAATTATTAATATGAATAGATTGGAAGACACATCTAATTATTTTATAATGAAAAAACATGAAAAAAATATTTTCTATGTTTTTGAGCAATCAGATATGTAGTGGTCTATGGTTTTACATGAAAACAACAGTATGTTGGTGATGATCAACTTGATAAAGATGCTGATTTATGTAAGATCCATACTTCTAGGGAAATATTAGAAGAAAATAATGATGATAATGTTACTGACAAGGTTTTTTCTATAATGAATTATCATGATGAAGGAATTTGGGAAACAATGCATTTTCACATTCTTAATATTACAGGTTACAAATGTTTATTTCTCATTTACATTTATTAATTTCATAAAATGTTAGATATTGTAATTTTTTTCATTATTAAAATGCATATTAAAACTAATAATTTGGAATGTTTGTTTATTTTAGTTTTTTATTTAGTTTATAATGTTTACCATTATTTAACTTATATATTTATTGATTTTGTCGAATGAAAATTACTTTACCATTTTTTCAGGTTTTCCATGGTTACCATGTTTACCATGTTTACCATGTTTACTATAGTTTACTATGTTTACCATTACGTAACTTATATATTTATTTATTTTGATGATTGAAAATTACTTTACCATGTTTACCGTGTTTACCATTTACTATGATATACCATGCTTACCATGTTTACCATGTTTACTATTATATAACTTAGTTCAGTTTTTCATTTTTTGTTTAGATTAGTATTGTAATATTTGAATTTGTATATTTGTGAACTAATGTTTTCTTTATTGATTTGATGGATAATGAAAGATCAATCAGTTGATCAGCCACATAATTCTGAAGACAATCATCATGATCATACGTCTGGGGAGGAACATTCACATACTCTTCTTGATGTTCCCCAATCATCTTCATGTGCTCCCATAATGGAAAAGAAGAGTTCAAGTGTTGGTAAACACGGTACGAAATGTTTACCAAAACTATCACTTTCCCATGGAAAGGACCATTGGATAGTCGTAGAGTTTGATGAGAATGATATTTCTAGAGGTACAAATGCAAAAGATTTTAAGAGTTTTGTATCAACTCAAGGTCAAAGAAAAATAATCATTTTGTATAATTATTGGAAAATTGTGGACAAAGTGACACTATCTTAGTCGTGGGAGACAATTTTGGTAAGATTTTTTTCTTTTTTTTTTGAGTAATATTTAAATGTTTATAGTATAATATGTTTTCCTTCTTCTTTATCAAATGACATTTGATATTACTGACACTGGAGGAGTCAGTATAAAAATGTTTATCAATTTCTACTAGGAGATGGAGGGATTTCACATCAACCCTCACATATGATTTCATCTTTAGTTATAAGAAACATGGCAATCCATGTCATATATATCGTTTTATAAATGAATACACATGGAAATAATTTGTTGAAAGTACAAGAATAGAATCATTTTTTTAAGTTCAATGTAAACTTTTATAATTTTTCTTATATTAATGATCTTATTAATGATTTTTTAATGATTTATTATTCTTAATTTATAGAAAACAAGGATATCTCATCAGGAGATCGAATCTAAAAATGTATACCCTCATAATTTATCTCTGGGAGTGTATAATTTATTGGAAGAAAAAATGATGGCAGAAAAATTAAAACAAATAGAGATGAGTATTCAATATCTAGAGAGGTTTCCACTCCACCCTCTCCATATAGACATGAAAAATGGAAGAGGGCTCGGATTGGAAAAATGGTAAATATCTTACGGAAGAATCTAGGATCGTAGATGAGAAGATTGTAAGATATTTATTTCATTTATTTAAGTTAATACTATTTTTATATACATTGAAAAATTAAATATTTTTTCAATTAATTCATACAGAATTCTCTTGAGGAGAAGAGCACATGGGGGTATTTACAGCTACTGGGAGGCATGATATTTTATAATCAGCATTGGGAAAGCCCAAACACCCCAGTCGTGTACGAGGATACCCGATAGGTGTATCAGTAAGAAAAGTGTTTTCACGTTCTTCAGCTTCTTCCATTAAGGGTATTTATAAAAAAATAGAATATTTGGAGGCTGAAGTTCTTAATATTAATGCAAAGATAGAGAAAAAGATCAGAGCATCGGTACAGTCTATGTTTGCATATATGCAAAGACAATTTCAGACTGCTACTCCCACTCCTCCAACTCTTCCAATAGAACCCAGTTTTTATCCTCCACCTCCGACAACAGCTCCCACCCCCCACCTATAGACCACATTATTTATCCTCACCTTAGCCTATGGACCCCCTTTTTTATCCTACTCCAACACTCCTCCTCCACAACTTCCTTTATTGTGAGTTGAATGCTGATGATCCTCACCATTATATAGTTGCATATGGGATAACATATTATATATGGAAATAAATTTCATCATAAAAAGTTATAGCTATATAATCATATAGCCAATTTACATGATATTATAGATATATCAGCTCAAGTATTGTTACCTACAGATGAGGTGATGACTGTTCGAAAAAGTATCATCTACTTTTAAGTTTTTCCATCCAGGCTTCTACAACCCATTACCATCGAGGTATGGGTATGTTATATCTTTTATTTTATTTTTTGTGTTAAATTTGTTTTAAAATTTGAAAGTTAATATATTTATCTATTTATTTAAAAGAATACTTTAAAGGTAAATAAATACTATATCATAAAAAACAAAGACAAATAACTATGACATCACATATTGATTCTAGCAATATTGTCAAATTGTCAAGATATTAAAATTTGTTGGTGGATCATTATATTTTACCAATGGAAGCTCATGTTTGTGGATGTTCAATAGATGTGGGGATTATTAAAAAAATTATCATGGATCTTGTTATTGGAGATAAGTTGGGAATCAATGTGGTGAAATTTTTTTCCATGTCAGTCTTAACACAATTCTTTCCCTGCGTTAAATTTATTAAAAATGTATACTTATGTCTATTTTGTATTAGGTATCTTTATAAAATTTGTGAGAATAAAGAGAAGAAAGATGCATATGGATTTATAGACAGACATTTGATTTCCCCTGAAGCACATGCATTGTATAAGGAACAAAGAACAATTTATATTGCTAAAATATTTTAACAGAATATAATCATTCAATGTTGGTTGATTAATTTTTGTGAGAGGTATGAGAAATATATCTCACAAAGTGTTCTTTATCATTTAACATAAAAATCACTAACCTTAAATTTTATTTTATATTAGAGACCATTGGATGTTAGGTGTTTTTTTCAAGTGAGAAAACACCTTATTAGATATACTCTCTCCATGGTGATGTGCATGAATATTTTATGAATATATTGAAAAAGTAGGTTTCAATTTCTTAATAGATGTTTATATTATAATGAATCTTAAATTTATCTCATTCATATTATCTTCTAACAGGGCATGGGCCTACTTTTGAAAAACCAAAAAGGAAAAGAGTGCCATGATCAAATATGTAAAAGTAAAGGTAAATATCCATTTATAATTTCTATATTATAGATGTATTACATAAAAATGATATTTTGAATTGAAAAAATCATTTAAATAGAACAATCCTAAACAATATGGCGTTATCTAATGTGGATATTATATGTTAAGATTTATTTATGAAATAATAACAATTAGAACAATTTTGAAGTTTGACGAGGTTAGATTTCCTAATAAACTATTCTATAATATTTCATTTGGTTTAGTCATTATAGATGTAAAATACTTTACTTTTAATTTGTATCTATTTGATGATACTTAACCGTATAGTTCTCAAGAGGTCAAACAATTACAACTAGAAGGGTCAAATTATTTTACTGGTTTGATTATATTTTAGTTTGTTTGTAGTGTAGATTGTAATTTTGAATGTTGTAATTATAAATGTGTATTTGGTAGTTCTTTGGTTGGATTTAGGTTTTTTTAGTTGATATTGTATGTTTTAAATGTTATAAATGTGAATGTTTAATTTTTGTACTGGTTATTATTATTTCGGTCTAGTTTAGGTTATTTTTCTAGTCTGGTTCTAGTCTGGTTCTGCTTGTTTTAGGTCTTCTTTGGTAGTGGATAGGAATGGTTTCACTATTAAAAAAAACGTTTTTTCATCTGTTATTTTATAACTGACATAAAAAATGATTCGAATAATGGTTTTCCACACTAGTTATCTAAAAATCAACATGGTATAATGTTTTTTTTGTTGGTTATTAAATAAATGACTTAAAAATGCTTTGTAAGCATTCTTTTTTACGTCAGTTATTAAATAACTGGCATGTTATATTGTTCTTTTACATCAGTTATCAAATAACCGACATGGTATATTGTTTTTTACATCGATTATTTAATAACCGATGTAAAAAATGCTTCGTAATCATGCTTTTTTTACATAGGTTATTTAATAACTGACATGGTATTTAGTTTATTGTGTCTGTTATTTAATAACCAATGTAAAAAATATATATTTGGAACCACTTTTTAATATTGATTATTTAATAACAGACGTAAAAAACTATATACCACTTCGGTTATTAAATAACCAACATAAAAAATCGATTCCATTAAAGATTTTCAATGTCAATTTTTTTATAACCGATGTAAAAAAACAATATTTATAATGTCACCTTTAATAACGTCATCTACAAACTGACGTTAAAAATGTTTTCTTTCCTAGTTACAAGAGAACTATCACATGGTATAGGAACACGTTTAGACTAACTGTGCAAAAACCATGCAAAACACTGATGTCTCATATCTGATACAAATTTCACGACCATACATCTTAGATCATACAATTAAGAAAAACCATGTGGCCCTATGTTACATACTAACACACTCTATACATCTTCATAAAACCATAAAATATAAGGGGCATAGTTTTTACTAATCTTGTATCCATGCTCTTTCCTCCAAAAGGCAGGGCTCCAGGCTCCGAATAAGACCCGAACACACTCATTTTCTCCATATCCTTACTAGGTATTCATATAAGGTTAAAACCAAGGAATTAAAAAGAAATTGAAAAATTTAGTACCTCATAAAAAGTCTCGTTATTACATTTTCAATTGACTTTGAGACCTTACACCATTATTTTTACCCTTTTACCTATTTTACCCTAATTGATGTGAGAAATATTTACTATGGTTACTATTAATAAGGACTAAAATTAAATGGGAAATATTTACGAAGTTTAATACTTTTGATTATAATTATTATACCCATTTTTCATTATTCAATTTCTAGATGTGGAGAGATACTTTTTTTACAAAAAATCCTAAAATACAACGAAAAATATTTTTTTTGAAAAAAATATGTTTTTAAGCACAAAATTGTATATATTACATAATTAAGTATAATATTAATTATTATATAATTAATTGGAATATAATTAATTAAAAATACTTATGTTATATTAAAATAAAAGTAAAAGAAAAATGTTTCTTTTAAATGAAAAGAAATTATAGTTTTATAAAAATCATTATTTTAAACTAATCACTAAAAAATCATTGTTTTTCCAAAAAATCCAAAATTTCAACCTAAGATAATTTTTATATGATGATTTTAAAAAATAAATTAATTTTATAAAATAAAAATTAAAAATTGGGATAAATTATTCACAATCTTAAGGTAAAAAATTAAATAAATTATTTTTGAAGAAAATGCAATTTTGAAGCATAAAATGAACTCACTAAAAATTGAATTCTTATTTCCAATGAATTGTTTAATATATTTTCATTAACTATGACTATTATTCATATATTTCCTAATATTATTATTCATATACATAAATAGTAATTAAATAGAATGGTAACATTTAAATAATATTATTTTTCCAATATATCTTAATTCCCTTAATTATTGGTGATTCCTCTCAAGAAAGATATCGAGCTTATTATTCTTTTCAACATTTTTTTGGGTGTTAAATTCTCCCCCACTGAAAATAAATTTTGTATTATCAATTTTAACTTGATATTAGAAATTGTATTTTTTATATTTGAAAATACCTTTATTTGAAACCCGTATCATAAAAAAGGTTAGTAAAATATACTCTTTAAAGGGGGAAAGTGAAATACAAAGGTCATTTGGAATAATACATAACTAGGATTCCGAAAAGGATAATATTAGTGGGAAATGAAAATATATACATGGTGGAAAGATTAATTTTAAAATAATGATAGAGTGACATAGAAAATGGTTTTTTAAGTTATAAACCACAAAACCATAAATCAATGAAGGGTGAAAAGACCACCAATTCATTAAAAATGAAGGTTAAAGGATAATATTTTTATTTCAAGATCCTTTTCATAATTTTTTAGGAATTATTTACTATTAAGATAGAGGATATGATAAAATTTAAATACTTGATTTCATTAAATTTCATAATAATTTTTTCATCCATTTTTTTTTCTTCAATGAATTTCCACTTTATTTGTTATTCCAAGATGAAATTTTCATGACTGGAGTATTAAAATTAACTTTAAATGGGTCATAAGATAAATAAAAATAAGGAAAAATCATTCATTTATTCTCTAAATATTTAACAAAACCAATTTTTTTAAATCACATATTATCCAATAAAATACATTAATATTTAACACATCATTAATATCCCCCAGTTTGCAACTTGATCAATTCCAAATATAGTTAAACTTAAGGATCCTGCAAAATATTTTTTGAAAAAAAGTTAAAAAATAATAATCCAAAATATTTTCTTGAACCTTTTTTTAGATAAAATTTAACATTTATCCCCAGGTAACATAAAATAACTCACAATGTAACTTACCCAACATGTGAATACATTGATTATATATTCTTCTAAAACATATTAATAACCAGAATCACTATAAAATATCAATTAAAAAATATATGATTCCAAAAAATAACACATTCCATATTACTCAAATAAAATAACAAAATATTGAGTATATTCCATAAATCCAAAAATTTAATGAACTTTATCAAACATGGACTAAACATTTTTTTTATAAAATTACTGAAATATTCCAAGGTCACCATTACTATCCCATTTACTTTATCAATTTCATCCATATCTTTAACTAAACTAAACATTATTATATCAATATTAGACACATATTAAGGGTTATATTTCATTCAATAATATGTTTTAAACAATTATCTCTTTTCCACTAAATCACTTATATAGGTCATTAATATCATTCAATGCATTCTTTCCAATCCTTAAGAGAAAAACTACTGCAGAATAATCCTTAGATGTTTCATGGTTATTATATTCAAAATAACATTGTTATGAATACTTCTACAACATAATTAAAAAATAACAATACATAAACACTTAAAACATTTAATTTTATTGATTATAATAATTTAGGTACTTCATTGCTCTAGGAGTTAACCATTCTAAGATGTTATTGAATCAGATAATTCCAAAGTTTCCCATATTTAGGTCAATGAACTATAAATGGATCCTTATGATTTAATTTATTTTCCTACATTGAACTCCTCATTTTTCCTTGTCAATTTGTTGCACTATGACTATATTTTATACACATAAAATATTTTAACATTCCATTGAATCATTCACTTAGGTTTATTTTTCCATATTTCTTATATGAAGGAAATGGGTCTTTTTCCATCCATGGTCTCCACCACCCGAGCTTACAGGGAAGTCCATTATTCTTTTCTTTGGTGAGTCTGGGATTTGGTTAAGGTATTGGTTTTTAATAATATATCATGATACATTATTAGGAAAAATAAAAATATCTATCACTTTAGTCATCATACCATTTCTTTATGATAATAACTGCATTTCAATCGCATTTAATATTAACATGATTCCTCTTAGTTATATGAATTGATTAAAACAAAAAAATATGGTGTGAGAAAAGATAATCATAATCATGAAACCACTTAGATGTTGTCTAAATCATGGGGATTTATTTTTAATATATGAGACCGTATGTTTAAACTATATCATACATCATAATAATATATTCAAATCATTCATAATTTCTCTAAATGAAAATTTTAATTGACCTAAGCATATCCCCAACGAGTCTTAAACCAGGTGTGAAATAAGGGAACACTCACCTTTCACTAGAATGATGGTCAAGATATAGTCAATCGAATTTTTTTTGGATTATTATTCCTGTATTTATCTATTAAAAAACCAAATAAACTTGTAGCATTCGTACATGGACATATTTATATGAAAACTACATAATATATTCCTTAAAAAACATTAGTATGTTATCCTATACATATAATAATTATGATGGATTTTGATAATGTTATTTAATCCTAATATCTAAGGAATGAATAAACCCAACTCTAATATCAACTATTATTACCTAGTAATTTAATTCTTAAATATTATATCTTATTAGATGAATATTCATTACATACCATTACAGTCCATTCAATTATCTTATAGGTCTAGTGCCTTTGGAAAATTGGATATAGAAACAATTTTCTCATATAAGTTCTACATAATATCTCGCTTAATTATTCAAAATCTACACCATTATTATACATATCATACTTAAAAATATCATTCATATCACTGGGAAGGGAAACATAAAAAATAGTAAGCTTAGATGCTCAACAAGTGTAAAAAAGGATATATCAATGATCAAATAATTATAACATGAGCGTAAGAGTATAAGAACATGGAATTAACATTCAAAACCATTTCATGCATATCATAGATCATAATATCATGTAATTTAATAAAGTTGGTACTTTATATAACATGAATCATAAATTAATTAAATAACATGATCCATGAGAGCATAACATTGTCATAAGACATATATTTATGGCATAGACATAAGAATATAAAATTATTTCCTTAGTAGTCAATGATCACTACCAAGACTATCATAATGTATTGGGTTCACTCCCAATTACATTATAAGAGTCATTGTTCACTTATAAAGATATCATATTCGATAGAGTTCCTTACTGAATAGGGTTTACTCCCCATTTCATAACAGTTTATCTCATGAGATATCCTTCTTTACAAAATGAATTTGAGGGATATATAATTCTAGGCCAACCTATAACATAATGAAAATAATATATATTTTCTCCACAAGATCATAAAGAATTCATAATATTATATACTATTAAAAAGAAATTGGTTTTATAAACATTTAATCATTGTGTATCCACTGAAAAAGTTATGGGTTTTATAAACATTTCATCAATTCAGCATAGCATAACCCATGTAAAAGGAAGGGGTTTCATAAAAATATATAAATAATAATAATAAAATATAAATATAAAGAATAATTATGGTAACATTGGATCATATCTCTAGTAAAGATAGGGTAACATCATAGGATTTCATCTTAGATGAAATATTTCTTTAAAATATCACTTGGAATATTTCTTGAGAAAAATACCCTTTTAACATTGAAATCATATATTTAAAATATTAAAATATCTGAAATACTAAAAAAAATTCATTGAAAAATTCATTAGAAAATTATAAAGGATTATTCAAATAATTTAGGGATCATGATAGTGATAAATTCTATTCATTCTATATAAGTTAAAAAAAACTATTCCATTAATACTTTTGTAAAAAAATAAAAAAGTCTCATGTTCAAAAATTGATAAGAAGATTAATTTTAAAACTTTTTGTAAAAATTAAATCATGGGTATGATTTAATATAAAAATTATATGGGAATATAAAAATAATTCATGGAAACATTTTTTAAAAATGTGGATATGGAAGAAAATATATTCTCGAACGAAGAGAGAAATAAAGTTAGTTTTCCATAAAAATATTCATTTAGTCTCCTAAGATCCTAAATAGAGGAAAATTAATGGAAAACATATAATTATAGGAAATAAACTAAGTATAAGAATATTCAAAAGTTTCATGAGTGGTAGATAATAATATTCTATTATCCATACTTAATCATAAATATTCCTAAAAAATAATGAGATTATAACATAGAACCCATACCTCAAGTCTCATGTTTTTCATAGGTGTTTGAAACTCCTATATAATATAAAAATATTTATTATAAATTTATTAAAATCTATAATCATATATATAATACTATATACTATTTTCTTAAAAAATATTATCACCCATTTATTAGAAATTATTTATTATAATAATTGTTCTGGGTGATTACTAATTTATTTTTCATGCATGTTTTGGTTCAATATATTTGATATTTATACATTGATAATGATTCCAAAATATTAATAATTTTAACCATGATGTTAATAAAATATATATTTATTATTTATATATATATTATTAGTCATTTATAAAAGTTATATATATAAAAAATAATTACACCGTTCATAGAGATGGTATGTCATACATACAGATGAATGTTATATCAATTTTTGATGGATGGGATGGAATAAAAGAAAATAATAACTCTAAATTGAAATAATAGTATCAATATTATAAATAACATATATATTAATTAAATCCATCATTATAACGATCCATGTAAATTAGTGTTGAAAAATAAATTCCACTGCTATGTGAAGATAGGAAGCTGTACATACGCATGAGAAATGTTTTTTCTTTGTGTATGATTGATAAAAAGTGGATAATGGTTATTCCAACATCATAATAAAATTTATACATATTTAATGAATATATTTTATTATTTTACATTGGATACTATTGATTTAGAATTGGTTTAAGAATAAATAAAATTGAAAACACTCAGTTAAGTTTTATAACTTTACACTGAGATCCCTCTTGAAGGGGTTGTCTTTTATAGAGAAAATATTCTCTTAGATGTGGTGAAGGATGATTGGAAGATATTATTTCATGGTAAAGGATGATTTGTATTGATAAAAATTTGCGAGGAAGAGACTAGAATATGTTCCCTTTTCAAGTGAGGCCATGTGCACTATAGGAAAGACAAAAAAAGAATAAAATATAATTCAAAATTCTCCATAAAAGTGCATAAAATGGATATAGATTAAATAAATATGATTATAAGGTTAAAATATCAGCATAAATGATTTTTTAAAGGTTTTAGGTTCATTTTAGACCATATCATTTTGATCAATACCTTGGGAAACCAATTTTAACCTTAATCACTATAACGACTTTTTCAATATTAAAGGTATATAATTTCCAATAAAATATGATAATTGGATAATAAATGGAAAATTGATTTAATTATAGAACATATTTTATTAACCATGTATCATTTAAATATTTATATAAATTTTAATTAATTTAATAAAATATTATTTTCATAAAATACTATTAATTTCATTTTTTGACAATATTCATTTGGTTTTATTTTAAAGACAACAAGAAAAAAATGGAATCAAATATAAGACATTAAAACAAATATAATATGTAAAATTAATCTATAAAATTCATTTATATCTATAATTCAACCAAATTTTATAACTTTTAATGTTTTTAATATCATGTTTTTATTTTTATGTTAATTGAAAAAATATTGTGACGGCGTTGCATAAGCATATAAGGTAATTTTTTTTTTACTAAAAATTATTAGCCATGATAGAAATATTATAAAATATTTAAAATAAATATTTATAAACTAAACTATCCATTTTTATCACTATGTGAAAATATTAGAGATAATAAAGTAAAGAGAGTGACATTTTGGAATTTGTTTTACTTAAAATAATCTAAATGTCCTTATCAAGGGTAAATTACACTAAAATTACATATATTCTAATATTGGATGAATATGGTCAAATTTATCGCATCCAATAAAATTAAATAATTTTTTGGGTTGATTTTGTAACATTACTACAATGTTTTTACCATGTTTTTCCAATTTTACCCTTACCGAGGTGACAAATATTTATCATGATCACTATTCATAATGACAAAAATAAAAAGGAAATATTAAAAAAAATTGAAACTCCTAGTTCAAAATATGAATCCAAATTTTTATATTTCAATTTCTATAATTTTAGAAATTATTTTTAATATAAATGCGTAAAATGAAATGGAAAATATTTTTCTAAAAAAATTTGTTTTTAAGCCCAAAAAAATGAACATGTTACAAAATCAAGTATAATGTTTCTTATTATTTAATTAATTATATAAAACATAATTAAATAATAATTTTGTTACCTTAATATCATGTTCAAATAATATTGATACTAATAAATTAAAATAAAAGAACATTATACAAAAATCAGTATTTTTCGCTATTCACTGAAAAATCCATCATTTTAGAAAAATCCAAAAATTTCACCCTAATCTAATTTTGATATTTTCATTACTTAAAAAATATAAATTTAGAATAAATTAATTATTATTTCAATTTAAAAAATTAAATGAAATTATTTTTTAGGAAAATTCGTTTTTGAAACCTAAAAAGATAACAATAAAAATTAAGGGCTTATTTCCTATGAATTATTCAATATATTTTCATTGTATAGTACTACTATACATATATTTCAAAATTTTATTATTCATATTGATACCTTAAAATTAAATAGATAGTTTAAATTTAAATAATAATATTTTTATCATATATCTCAATTCAATTAAAGTGTGTTTTTTCCTATTAAAAAAGCTGTCGAACTTATTATTCTTTTAAACTAAATATTCTGGTTGTTAAAACATCTCCCATCAACATATCTTCCATGGATAGAACTTTGTACTTACTTGGAGGTCTTCACTACCTATTTTCATATAGTACATTATTATATTAACATTCAACACTATTATTCCCACCACATTTTCCATCATCATAGAAGTCATCATGTTCTTTGAATCTATTTAAATTATGAATATTATTATTATTTTTGAATGATACATATTTATAAGATTGACCCAAATTTAAATATGATTCAATTATGATCCATTTATTAATTTATTGTTCCAATAATCAAATTCATAATTCTTATGACTGTTTTATCATAAAAAAATCCTTACAAGTAGTGATATTTTCATTTGAACTAAATTCTTTCTAGGATTTCCATATTTGTAACCATAATATTTTTGTACTTTCATGACTATGTTTTGAGATATTATTGTGGAAATATCACTCATATATATTATTCTATACACCATGGGTATGGTGGTGGAATTATGACTATTTGTATTAGTTCATAAATGTACATGTTTTGTTTTTAACTATCTATGAAAACATATTTAGGAAAATGATTACCAAAGGTATACATTTTACCTCTTACATCACATCTATTTGGGAAATATCATTAAATGATGTCATGATTTTCATATCACATAAAAAGAATTATTTTTTTTAATAATAATCCTTATTATAATTGTCTATGATAGAATCCCCACACTTTTTTCAATTTGTAGACTCAATATATGTTATTTCAAAATTGAGCAATTTAATTTCTCTTTCTGAAAATTTGATATTGATAAAATTCTCCTAATTTTCATTATTTTCCACTCTATATTCATAGTCTATTTCACTCTTTAAAATTCTTCTTCATTAATTTTATCCTTATCATGAAACAATGAGTTATGTTCCATTGTCATCATGGATTTCATTTCCAAATTTAAATCCTGGACATCAATGCAATTTTTAAAAAATTTTTATTGGGAATGAATAATATCATCAAGATTCTTACGTAATCCATCGTTCACCTTATCTTATTTGATCTATTTTTTTAAAAAAATTTAGGAACTTATATTGATGTCCAAATTTCATTTTTATATGTATCGAACTTTCTTATAGTGATATATTCTTTATAGAACCTTTTCTCATAAATTCTTATCTTTATTATTTTTTTCGCCTTCATGATGGGGGATATCTATTTTCATGATTTTAAAAACTCTAAGAAAAGGAAAATTTATTTAGGAATGGAGAGAATAATATATTTTAATCTACTGACGAATAATTCTTGAGAAATAGAGGATAGGTCATTATCAATAGTTATTCTTGTTTCTCATTACCAAGGAAATTTTGTCCATGAATTTTTATATACCTTCTAAATCTTTTGAGTTTAAATAGATTTACATATATTTTTAATAATTTCAAACCAAAAATTCTTATTTTTACAAGGAATAACTTCTTTATTTGATATCATGAAATTCATAGACTTAATTTACCTTTTCTTCACTTAAGAGGGGTGTCCAATTCAAATTTCTATTTTCTTTATTTCTTATGTACATCATGGAATTGGAAAAGACAAAAAATGGATTCCAAATAAATAAATATTCACTAATATTTTAATTCACTATTAATAGAGAAAATAAATTAAATTATTCAAAATAGAATAGCATCTAATATATAGAATCTGATAATTCATAACTGGGATCTTATAATAATGTTTAGAACCACTTGTGATATGATCAACACTGAGAGGGGGTGAATAAATTTTGGGGTCTTTTATTCAAATTAATAATTTTTATCAATTTACATCATAGACCTATTAGGATATTGATTCTATCAGTCTTTTACATTTCTTTCATTCGATAGCACAAAAAAATAGACAATAGATTTACATGGTTTTAATTTTAATAATAATGGTTATTATTTTATGAAATTACGAAATAATCCATAATCACAAAGTAAAATATAATGAGATTTTCATTAGAGTGTATTGGATAGAAAATATTCTTGGGCCTAAGGTAAGGTACACAACACTCTTTTGGTGAAATAAAAAACAAATTCAATTCCCTAGAATGGTAATAGCCAAGTCCAACTGAAGCACATTGATGTATATTTTTAATGCTTGTATAGATTTTCATCAATTTCATAAACTGATTTAAAACATCATGTAAGTACTCCACTAGTTGAGACATCAATTTAATGTAATAATGTTACTTTTTTTCCCATATTCTTCTCATTCTTACATAGTTTCATGAAAGTAACACTTATTATTTTATATTCATATGTGTATATTGAATTATCCAAAGTAGCACATCTGAGTGCTAAAAATTCTTCTCCTTCCTATAAAATAGAAATAAAAACACAATATTCTTTTATACATATATATTTTAGTTCACTCGAATAGCCTGCATTGGATTTATATTCCCTCTTATTCTTATTCTTCTTCTTCTATGCATAAAAATAACATATGATTTATTCTTCTTATTATATTCATCTCAATTTATATATAATAATACAAAAATAGTCAGGCCTATTTATTTTCTTCTTCAAACCCATCAAAATTATCTTCAACTTTTTGTATAATATCTTTTCATTTTTTATATTAATATTCAACAACATCAAATATATTTTTAATAATAATTAGTTTATATTCCTTTTATGGACCTTATCTATCTTCTTTATTTATGTATTAACTATACCATGTGAATACTTTATTTGAATTATCATGATTATTCATAATTTAAATCCCTAATATCCCATCCATCATGTAATCTAACCAGATCCAAAATCTTTTGTGTGAATATCTTCTCATAATTCCTAAATAATTAGTATTAACTACCCCCATGATAATAAAAAATATCAAAAAAATCTTTTTAATAATCACACATAATATCTGACACATGTTCATCATTATTAAAAATATCTCTTTAAATCAAAAATTAATTTATCTACATTTAAAAAACATATAGATGCTTCTTTAGTAAATTCATTCGCGAATCCTCCTTGATTGTGGAAAAGGAAAATTCTAAAAAAAATCAGTTTTAACCCCTCAAAATCATCATTATATTCATTATTCCTCATGAAGGTATGTATGAACATGTTATAGTTTGGGAACATCCTTTGTGATAAAAATATTATTGTACTTATACTAATTAAATTCATGAGAAACATTTATAAATTCTTTAAATATTTAAAACATCCTAAATAATGGATTGATCTGAATACTAATTATTATTATTATGAAGAACGTCATATTTATTGGTATTAGTTAGAATAATCTACACATATGGTGAATTATATATCCAAATACACATTCATGGATGATTTAGTTATGTGAACAATTTCTATTCATAGAAATTCATATATGTGTATCTGCATGAATTCAAAAATGCTGGTATACAATGATGAATTCATAGATGTGGAGAACGTCCTCTATAGATTCAGATATATAGGAATGTATTCTAGTATACATATTCACCAACATGACCATTTTTCTTATGTGGCCACTTCAGATACATAGAGGGAGCTTGAGTATGTGAATTTTCATACGTAAAAAATTCACCTACATTACCAATTTGGATAAACAATAGGGTATTTTTCTACATGGATAAATTTATCTAAGAAAATATGTTTGTGGATATTCCCTTATATAGGATCCAATTTGGGTGTGTTTATTATGTTATATAGTAAACCACATACATATATATTTTCTTACATAGAGTGTTTATATATATTCACATGCATGGTTTTTTAGTTTTTCAAATAGCTATTAAAATTAACCTTTTCCCATGTTCTGTAATTATTCCTTATATCAATCTATATCAAGGAAACTATTTTATATATACATAATAACAAAATAAATGGCATTTAAACTTTATAAAAACACGTCACATTGAATCGACTAATTTCTTGTTATGTTTTAAACCTACCATGACAATATTGATCCAACACATGGATGGAATATTACAACTACTTCATCATAGAGGTATATAAATTATTCAATTATATATGAAATTCTATATGGTAATCCTAAAATATATAAATAATATTTTACCTTTAATAATAAATATGTAACTGAATAATCCAAAGGAAGGAAAAAAATCTGTAAAATTTAAATATGATAATAAATTTCAAATACCACTTCCAAGATACTTCATCCAATATCAATACACTTAACATAATTAGACATTATTCAAGATAAATTCTTATCTTATTATAATCTATTCTTATTCATCAACATATTTACATGCCCTTCCAATCATTCCTTTATAATAAATACAACTCGCACAAATTAGGCTCAACAACTTACCTATGTTATTATGGAACATAACATTCCATGTTATGGCATGGTTATTCCACGTTCATGGTTTAGAATATTGTGTTATTACATTGATTAAAACTATTCTCAAGGTACATTCTATGATTATCCGGAACTTTTTTCAGCTTTTTGGGATCTAGAACACCCTTGGGGCCTCCTCGTGGGTCAGACGGGTGCCTGACTTAGGGGTGGTATGGGCCGGTTCGTGGAAAGTATCATTAGTTATGAGTTTATCCCCAAATATTTGATATAAATATGAATTGTTAATAGAATTTAAGACCCATATAATTGATGTAATTTCCATTTAATGTTTATATTATTCCTGACAATGATATATGACCATAGGTTGATTCAAAAAATAAAATGTGACTCCCATTATTTGGAAATTGATATGGTTAATATATATAGAGATACAATCCATTTCCAAAATCACATTATATTCAAATAGAGGTAGAATAGAAATATTTTAAGGATGTTTTTCCTACAAAAATTTATCATAGAGTAGCTATAATGTTTAGATGCAATCATCAAACCATTAAAATTTTTCACTAATAAATTAGAATCTAACCATTGATTTGGTCATGTAATAAACTTAGTAAATTATTCAAATATAAATGGTGGGTGGAACCATAAATCAAATAAATTTATATTTCATTATCACATAATAATAACATTATATCTTTGATTTCAATTTATCATCACTTTATTACTCCAACAAGGTTTTTGTCTATTTCTATAAAATCCATAAATCATATGATAATTAAAATAATACTTGAGATTTCCTAAATTATGAAAACATTTTATCAACCCTTCACATTCATGGTTTAATTCAAAAATATTTTCAAACACCTTACATTGATTCATACAGAAATTTTTAATTAACTAATGCACATCCATCAGAAGTGAAAATCCATGCGTGTAGTTAGGCTTGTTTTCCATGTACTAGGTGATGATTAAGTTAATTACTAAAAAATATTTCCATGTTTATTATGACTAGGTTCATATATTATAGATATTGTATCATATTTTTTATAACTAGATATGGATTCCATTTATAAGAAACCACACACTCAATACTTTTAATTTTTTTGGATATTTCCTATTTTCAGACTAATCTATAGGGTTATCACTAGGAGTTTCTGATCCAAATCCCAAGATATTAATAAACCCACATTTGATACACAATGAGGATACCTGAGAATTATATAAACAAAAATTATTTCATTTTAGATTAATGTTAAAAATATCTCATAGTAATACATTCCCTAAAACTGTAATTCTTTAGTTTCTTTGGAGACTATATACATAATCCACTCCATTAATGAAATAGATCCAACAAATCATAAAAAGTTTTACTCAAATAGTATCCTCATTAGAAGATTCCTACATAGACCATTTCTTCATGCCCTTTTCATATGTAAACATTTGAAATAGAGATCTAAGATTCTCATTAGGGGTAAACATCGGAAATATCAACCGATAATCACAATGGATCTTAAGATGACATTATATTTATGATAACATGATCAAAAATAATAGTATCATATGAAACAAGTCATGAAACATAAAACAAAATTCATGTAATGGGTCTTTATTATAATAAATTTCACGAGTCATAAGACTTCCATTTTATCAATTGTCAATCACGAGCCATGAGAGCATATCATAAGCATAAAGAATAAGTGTGTGGAATAAAATCATGAAAAATAATAAATAAAATAACATTTCAAGGAATTTTATCATGATATTTATTAAATATTATAATTGGGATAACCATATGTGTCCCATTTTGGGTTTTTCCAAACCACCCATGTACCCTCTAGGGTTTGGTTTAATCACCTTGGTACCCTCTTGGGATTAGGAAACCCACTTTTGTTCCCTCCAGAGAATGTGAAAATATCTTATGTACCTTACTAGGATTTGGCTAATAACCCATATACCCTTTAATCTCATGATATATAAAACATTACCCATAAAAATTGAGGGTTATAATAGACCCACATAATAAACAATAACAACCCATTCAAATATATTCCATAAGCACAAAAGGGAATTCATTATTAATTCCTAGTCTAATTAAACCTTAAGAAAGAAATGTGATTCATGAAACATAATTAATAAATCATCATCATAATCCATCTAGATAAATAAGTTGATGGTATCATAAATGATATTCCAAGAGAATCAAATCAATCCTTAAAGGATTTGACATTGATAAACAATAATTTTAGAAAAGAATTAGAAATACACTTTGAAAGACAAAATTAAACATTATTTTCATTTGGTAACTTTAAAAAAAAATCCCAATGCATTGGTAATAATATATTCTTTGAAAAAAATATAAATATGTAATGAAAGATTTATTTGAAATAATGGTCATGATGGTAGAAAAATCCGGTCGAGCTATAAATGCTAAAAAAAATCTTTTATTACTTTTATAAAAATTCAAAAGTGAATCATACAAAAAATATTAAAAAAGATTCATTATAATAATTTTTAAATAAAGTCACATTCATTATAAAAATAAATTGTTAAGTAATTTAAATATATAATAACTTCTTTAAAATAATTTTGAATAACATTGATTTAGAATAGGAATATTCCTTTCCAAAAAAGATAAATAAGGTACGATTTTCATAAAAACATTTATTCAAACTTGTTGAGGGACAAAAGGGATAAAAATGGATAGAATAATTGAAAAAAATATAAGGATAAGAAAATGGATGTAGTTTATGTGATAAATAATATGAAATTTCCTAATTCAAATAGAATCATAGACAATCTCGATAAAAAAGTGAGATTGTAATAGATACCTTATAGATTTGGTAAACATTGAATTAAAATGACATAAAATAAAAAAAATATGTAGATTTTTAAATCCACATAATTTTCATTAAAGTAGTCATAAAATATATTCACATGAATTTTATATACAACAAAAGAAAAAGAAGGTGGTCAATATAGAGTATTTCTCAACAAGGAAATTTGAAAATAGGAAACCCTTACCTCAACTCCCAACTTGTTTTGTTTTCATTGTAACCTCTTGTATAATAATTTTAGATTTATGATAAAACTACCAAGATACCATATTCATACTTATCTTATAATATAATGTAGATACCAATATATTTATCAGTATAATTTCTTATATGAAAATATAATTTATTAAAATTTAGTAATATAATATTATATAATGAAAAGGTACTACATGATGAAACTAACAAAATTTTGTTATAATATTTTGAACATTACATTTAGAGAAAAAATATGTCCATAATAATTGAAATTAATAAACTTGGAAAATAAATAGAATATAATTCAATATGAATAGGAAAATATAGATCTCCTCAATTACCCAGAATAAGCACACTCACGATCAACACTCTAAAAATGATACAAAATATTAGTAATAGAATATCCATTTTGAAAATAAAAATCTATATAACCATGAGATAAAAAAGTGAATGAAGAATGAATTAAATAATAGGTATTTATAGGAATTATGGAAACAATATTAAAATTACAAATCTGACCATTGGAATAATAACCAGATTATTAGAATAGTAATATGACTGTTGGACTAGTTATCTAGTTGATAGAATAGTAATCCAACTATTAGGAATAAAAACCCACATGATAGAATAGTAAAATCACCTATGGAAATATTAAATAATATTTATTTATCTTATAAAAATAATTTGTGATATATTTTCATCATGGTATAAGGAAATAAATGTTTTAAAATGAAAATTATGTGTTGGTATTTTTGTAAAACAGAGATGTTTTAATTGAAAATTTTTAATGAAAATAATGATTTAAAAGAAAATTCAACTTTATAAAATTTATTTATAAATAAATATTTTGTTTTATAATTATGGAAATATAATTTAATGATACTCTAAGTAAATTTTCAATGATTCAAAAAGTTGCTTGAAATATTAAAATTAGTATTTTTTAATTAAATAAAGATTTTATTTCAAAATTGGATTGATCATATTTAGAAAATTATTTTTATAAAATGGACTTCATTTTAGGAATATAATAATATGAAACTTTTTAGGGTAATTTTTTTTATTTTTCTTAAATATTTTAAATTTTTGTAAATATTGATATTAAATGATATAATCTATTTAACATTATAAGTTAAATACATGATTTTTTTAGCTGTGGATGATGTAACCACCCATTAAATCGAACTGAAATGTATTAGTTACTATATATAGACACAATAATCAATAATATTAATACTATTGATCCAAAATAATAATCTAATGAATATAATATTAAGAAACACCTCTCTCCCCTAATAAATATCACTCATCATCACCCCTTCTCCTCAAACCTTATAAGCCTTATATATTGCTAAAAATATAGACAAAACTATTCCCAAAAATCTAACCCATGTCTTAGTGATACTAGAATCACTAAAATCCCAATTTCATGTTCCATAAGGATTATTTCCAAGAGTCTTCATTTAATAAACAATGTTCTCAATATACCCCATTTAAATTATTTTCTTCTTATATGTTCCTCTCACCATCCTCATAAAATATGAATTAATGACTCTAGTATCATATATATACTATAATTCCATGGTTTTAATGGAATATATACCATTTTACCTCTTATTTATAACTCTTACTCTAATAATGAAACCATTTTCCATACTATGTGTGTTTAATGTCTCCGTGGATAATGAGTTTTTGTTTTTCATTATCACCTTCAAAGATGGTCATAAAACTATTATTATGGTTAAATAATAATTTAACAAGTATATTATAACTTATTTCATGTTCTACAGATAATTTATATACGTAATTTTAAATAAAACTAAACTAGTTATTTGTGTTCAGTAAAATCTCTTATATGTACTAACCACGTAACACTAATGTTTTTACTCAATGAACAGTCCCTAAGTCAAAATAAAAAAATCCATATGGGTCCTTCTGAACTTTTATAAATACATTAATACCATTTATTTTCACTTATGATGTTGTATTTGAATATGAAAAGAACTTCCTTAATTATACACAAATGACATGACCTTCGAATCATGAACTGAATGCCCAGGAGAAATGGAATTGAACATTATATCTCTTTGAAATAGCCATAAATGAACTAATAAAATTATAGTAAATTAAAAATAAAAATAAATGGTTATAAATTATGTAATTAATTAATAAATATTATTTATTCATGCCATTATGTTCAAGTTCAGAATGATTCTGGAACATAAGTTAAGGGATCTCTCTGAACTTCCATATTTTCTTTAGATTATTATTTCTCTCTCATTACCTCAATTTATCTCTTCATTATTACTATATAATTATTATAATATACGTATTTATTTCCACACAAACATATAGAAAAATTTTATTTAGAAATTATTTTATAAGGATATACATGTTTTAATGGTTCTATTCTGAATTACTTTTGAAAATTAAATTAATGGGAACTTATCTATTTTCATTGAAAATTTTAAAGTACCACTCAATGAAAATCATTATAACTTCATTTATTTATAAAAATAATAATTATCAAATTGAAGAATAAATTATTTCAATACTATTTTTATAGAAATTATTATTCCCTACCCTCATTAATGACTCTTTACACTTTTCTTTAAAACCCCTCTTAAGTGGCACATTTTCAAAGTTACCTGACCACTCTTTTTCCTGTATTCAATTCAGAAGGACATAATTCATCATGATATATGATTTTTTCCTTTATTAATTTCCAATAATTATTTCATACTTTATTTCATAGAAACCATTGTGATATACCCTTAATTTGTGCTTCATGAAAAGATTATGAAACCCATTTCATCCCATGGGCAACCATTATGTTTGTTACTTATGTTTGATTTCATTATGTGGAACACATATGAATTCAAATGATATAATGGGTGTTCCTAAATGGAGTTCCAATGCATGTGGTAATTTCTTAGTCTCATGAGGTGATACTTCTGGGATTACGGAGTAAACCTAATCAATTATGAGACTCTATCCACTATATGATATTGTCTTGGTATTTATCCTTGACTCATATTTATGTCATGTTATATGTTTCCTCCAATTTCAAATTTTTTACAAGATCTTATGATGCCATGTTCTTTATTTTATATATATATATGATTATTCATGAGTTATACTTTTATGTTATTATATATTTCCTTCTGAATAATATGTTATGCTATACTTACATGTTTATTTCCATAATAATATTTTTAACTCACCCTTTTAGAATATGTATTCCCCAACTTATCCAATGTAGTTTTAGGATCTAATTATGAAGATTAAAATAAAGAATTTTTATTTTAGTTTCATTTTGTCTAATTGTGTACCTAGTCTTCCAAAGACACTAGGGTTTTTTATCCATGTTTTTTATTTAGTTTATACTTATTTTTAAAATAATTTTATAATATATTAAAAAAATTTGTCATTATAGTTGGTATGTGAGCATGATATAGTTAATTATGGGCATTAGGACGAGAAAATATTAGTGTGAACATTAGAGATAAGTCTATGTATATGAATAATTACCATAAATTTCCAATATTGAATATTAGAGACTCATTATTTGGGATATATTTTAATTTATATGTTATTCTTGATAAGTACATAGTTACATTTTTATATACTAAATAGAGAATTATTTTGATCATTTATTTTATTTTTCCTTTTATTTAGTCAACTATGGAAATAGGAGACCCATGCAAAAAACCAATGTGAGAGGAAATGTGATGATTTACCTAATGAGATGCCTAACATGAAGGGATTAGTATCTTATAAATTCATGATAATACTGGCTCAATTTATGAATAATAACATAAATCACGTGGAATACCCTCCATCCCCTAAGAAAGATCAAGTTGTCATTGAATCATTTATGTGAAAAAGGCCTCCTACCATTAGTGAATATTATAATCAACTCATCATAAAAAAATGTATTAACACCATTGAGAATATATTCCTTTTTTTACAATGCTCAAAAGAATAGAAAGTCATGTTGGAGGTCTATTATTTGGATGGGGAAGCTGATCAATGGTGGGAACTGATCAAGAACACGAATCCAAAAGAGGAAATTGATTCCATGGAATGGGAGGGATTTGATAAATTATTTTTCAACAAATATTTTCCCCAAACACTCTAACATAAAACAGAGAGAGAGATAGTTCCCCGTACTGAAGAAAAATGAAGATGAGACTATCGGGGAATATGAGAAAAAAAATTCAATGATTTCATGTTATGCCTATGGATTTGTCATGAACTCTGAAATCATAGTGGATTTATTTATTTTTATTAAAGATGTGTCTACGAAAATCACTAGCAATTCAATACTTTGAAATCTATGAGGATATTTTCCAGTGTTCCCAAGTGGTTGAGATAGAAATTAGTGACTCTCATTGGTATCATGGGCCTGAAGATAAAAAGTGAAAAAATGGTGTTTAATATTCTAGGATAAACATGGAAATAACATGGAGGATAGAAAAACCAACATCCCATGTGTTAAAAATGTGGGAAGGATTATCTCAGAAAACTATCCCAAGGGAATCAGGAGATAATTAAAATGTAAAAAAGAGAGGAATTAAGATAAACATTGCTAAAGGGATATAAAAAAGCCCACTAAATTAGAAGAACAAAGCACTATAATAAATCTTATTGTTACAAGGGGTTATTTTTTCATTTAGAGGGGGTTATAACCCCCTTTAAAGGCTTTAGCGGTGATTATGGTGAACCGTTACTAAAGTTTCCACAATATGTGATTAGAGGCATATTTTTTCAACCGCTGGTATATCTTGATAAACATTAGAGGTGGTTTCATTATAAGGGGTTTAAAACCCTTATAATGCTTCCATAAATTAACCAGAAAGAGCCAATTTAGAAGGGGTTTAAACCCCTTCTAAATGATATATCAAATTGGGGACACCCCTAATTGATTTGAATATGAAAACCTACACATCTGTAATCCCCATACTATTTACCCAACCCCACATGTCCCCCTCCTTTTCCACCCCTCCAGTTCCCCATGCCCAGCGCTTCCCCCTCCCTTTCCACCCCTCCTGTTTTGCTCCGCACGGGCCCCCTATCCACCAGCCTCCAGTTCCGATTCGCATGCCCCCTCCATCCACCTCTGGTTCCATGAGTGTCCCTCCATTACCCTCCTCTAATTTCTCGTACGCATACTGGTTCTCCCGCGCCCTGCATGCAAACAACCACCCATGATTCTCTATCTCAAGAAAACATATATATCTCACCGTGTAAAATTATATCCAAGCCGGATTCAAACCCAAGACCAGCGGCTTCACACCCTAATATGTCAACCCCCTACTGACACTATGACAATTCAGTTTTTAATAATTATGCACACATGAATATATTTATATAAATTTTATTATCTATTATAATAATAATTATTTACATAACATATTTAAATTCATTTAAATATATAACATATATATAAAATTATATAAACTATATATTTATATGTATATACACACATATTTATATATTTATAAATATATTAATATAAATTAGTTATATACTTAAATACTTATTTATATATTATATACATGTTTATTTAAACAATATATATATATGTATATATGTATTTACTTAATATATTTATATAAGGTATTTAAAAATATATTAATATAATGTTTTTCAATACATATATTTATTATTATTTATAATAATATAAATATTTATTTTTATAAATAGTATAATATTATATATAATATTATATATAATTATTATATAATTATTATTATATAAAATAAAATTTATGAAAATATTAATTAAATGTTATATGAAATACAATTTTATATTGTATATAATTAATATGTATATTATATATAATCAATATTATATGAAATACAATTTATACAAATATATACTTAATATTATATGAAATACAATCTTGTATTATATATAATTAATATTATATTAAATACAATTTATACAAATATTTATTTAATGTATTTCAATACATATATTTATTATTATGTACATTAATATATACATATTTCAATAAATATAATTGTATAATATTATGTAAATTAATATATATGTATTTGTATAAATTATATTTCATATAATATTAATTACATATAATATAAAAGCATAAACATATTTTATAAAAATATATTTGTTATTATTATAATATAAATTATAAAAACCACAAGTTTGAGATATTATATAATATGTTTTTTAAATAAATAATATTTTATGTATAAATTTATAAAATATTTTTATGCTTTTAAATTATAAATAATTAATATTATATGAAATAAAATTTATAAAAATAAATATATATTAATTTACATAATATTATACAACAATATTTATGTATACATATAAATAAAATAAAATTATCTCAAAAAAAATTAAATGCAATCATATAAATATTTTATATAATATGTTCATATAATGTATTTAAATACATTTATATACTGTGTTTTACTTATACATATAAATATATATTATGGAAGTTTCTTTTTTAAAATATAGTTGGTATTCACAATCCCCTTTAATCTCTTAAATTAGCAGGGGTTCTGAATCCCCTCAAATTAAAAGACATTAGAGGGGGGTTTGAACCCCCTCTAATTTAAAGACATTAGATGGGGTTTTGAACCCCCTATAATTTAAGAAATTGTAGGAGGTTTTTAAAACCCTCTAATTTAAGACATTAGAGGGGATTTTAAACCCCCTATAATTTAAGATATTATAGGGGGTTGTGAACCCCCTCTAAAATCTAAGTGGATATGAAACAAATATTAAAAAATTTAGAGGGGGTTGAAAACACCAACTAATTTAAGAAATTAGAGGGGGTCTATAACCACCTCTAAATTCTATTATTAGTGAGGGTTTTACATAATCACCTCTAATTTTTATAGAAATTGAATTTATATGGGGTTCATAACGCCCTCTAAATTCGATGATTAGAAGGGGTTGTGCAGAACCCCCTCTAATTATACAGAAAATGAAATTAGTGGGGGTTGTGCATAACCCCCTCTAAATAACCCCCACTAATGTACTATTTTTATGTAGTGAAGGAAGGTACAGATCATCACTCATCATGTAGTACAATGTTTCAACTGCATGGAACATGGGAATTATGTGAGCCAATTCCATAAGCCATGGGTTGTCGAAGACAATCAATGAAAAAAACCCTCCAAGGCAGTAAGGAAGGGAATATTATATCAATATATTTGAGGTGTATCCAAACAATAATTTGGTTATAGGTATTCCAGTTATTCATTCAAGAATATAAAATGTACTTTCTGATTTTTTTCTATACATTCTTTTAAATCTTTCATGTTTAGTAGGACTTTTCAAACACCAACTTAAAATATAGAGGTTGCATTATCCCTAAGAACAGAAATGAGTAAATTTTTGAATCTCAAGTACATAACTCCACCTCATTCAATTTTTATGGACTAAACCTATAATAAAATATCTTTTTACATACATTAGTATATTTTGATGCTATATTGGCTATGGATTGGATATCTTTATATAATGTTAATACCAATTTTCAGGAGAGGGATATCAATCTGCACATCCCGAGTAATCCTATGACTATGTATAAGTGTAAGGAGGATGATGAATCTACTTTGTAATGATCATATCAAGTGTGTGTATTATTTCCTTATTATCATGTATATATATCTCAAATGATTTAGAAGAAGGAGAGGATCATACTTGAAGACATGCGCATTATGATGGACTACTCTGATGTGTTCTATGAAGAATTGTTTGGTCTTCCTCCTAACCAATATGTTGAGTTATCAATTGATCATAAACATAAATATCTACACATAATAAATAATCCCTATAGGATGTACACCATTGAGTTCAAATAAATATAGAAGAAGTTACAAGATAATTTGATAAGGGTTTTATATGCCCGGGTGCTTCATTGAGGGGTGCGTCGGTCCTCATTTTCATGAATAAGGATAGATCAATGCACCATTACAATGATTATCTTGATCTCAAAAAATCTCAATATAGAAAATTTATCCCATTCCATGGATTGATGAATTGTTTAATTAATTATGTAAGGAAAATTCTTTCTCTATGGTGGACCTTTGGTCGGGATATCACTAATTAAGGTAAAGAAGGAAGATATTCTGGAAACTACATTTGGAATGCGATATAGGCACTATGAGTTCATATCGATTCCCATAGGACTCACTAATTATCCAACAATATTTATAAACTTAATTAATACACTTCAAAAAACTATAATTTAGCAAAGTTTTCTCCAAAACGTTGATAATTTAGCAACCTTTCAAAAACAAAATATCGATACTTTAGCAAACTTTCCCTAAAAACATCGCTAATTTAGTGACCTTTCCCAAACAATGTTGCTAATTTAGAAGTGTTTACTAAAAAAATATCAATAATTTAGCGACCTTTCCCAAAAAAACATTGCTAATTTAGGGACTTTTCCCAAAAAACATCACAAAATTAGTGATGTTTTCTCAAAAATGTTGCTAAAAAATATATATTTATATAGCTTTTTCATGACCCATCCCCTGGGGCCTATGGTGTGACTACCCCAAGCCCACCTTCCATAGGCCAGAGGCTGGTTCCTAACACCAAAAATGTGTATCCCTATAATGGGACGACATTTCCTTTAAACCTATACAAACACACAATCCAAGAACACAACAAGAAGCAACCACAAAGTAAAATGTTGTAGTAAAAAGTGTACTGAAAGTAAAGGGGCTGGAATATAATACCATTGGAAAGTACAAGTACAACTTAAAAAGAAAAAAATCTCCTAGAATTCCCACCGAGGATTCTACCAGAAGGGTAGGTACAACTCACGATTAGTAGTCACTATGTCACGTCACGTCAAATATTCCATCGTTGAGCACCGTCCACTCCCGGCTCCCTTAGCCTCAATCAACAATGTACATCGTCTGCACAAGACACAACAAGGTGCGGGCGTAGCCCATGCAGGGGTGAGTACAACAATACTCAGTAGGGACCCTGAGACCCCTGAAGGTCTCCTAGAGTTCCACAATGGAATAACCACAAAGCAAGACCTCAATCACAAAGAACGAAGCTTTCATCGACACTATTTAGGTATATGACCATACATATACCCAAGTTATCAAAATATAATCATATCATACATGAAGAAACATAAATCTCCACCCTTTAATCCATTTTCACAATTGATCCACGAGGGAATAATAACACAAAGGTAACACCACATAGGTAACAAAACGAAGGTAAAGTACCACAAAGGTAACACCACATAGGTAACACCATAAAGGTAAAGTACCACAAAGGTAACAGCACGAAGGTAACACCACAAAGGTAAAGGCACCACAAACGTAACACCATGAAGTTAAAAGTACCACAAAGGTAAAAGACTCAACTCACAAAGGTATATAACTTAAGCACAGAAGAATAGATGATTAGTCGTATCACTGGATCATCTTACTCTGTCGAGAGGCTCTGCTATAGAACCACATTGGATCGATATACACAGACCCACACAGGATAGTTAAGCACTAACCCACACTGGATCTGACCCACACATGATCAGTATGCACTAACCCACACAGTATTGTCGAGCATTGACCCACACATGATCGATAGATGCTGACCCACATAAGATCGATGTTCTTTCTTCACATTACAACCAACCACAAGATTCCCTCACTAAGAAGGATTGATTCCAAGAGGCTTCTCTCTTCAAGCTATTAGTCATACCTCAATCACCACAAAGTTCCGCAAAGAAGTATCCTAAAGAACTGTCATGTCATAAGGGTTCCAACGCAACAGACGGTGCGTCAATCAGACACTCATTCTATAAGATATAATCATTTTAGTGTTGAGGGCCTGGTTGGATTCGAGTACGATCCTATCTGGACAAACTTCAACATTCTCGCAAATTCATGTGGATTATCTCAAAAGTACCACATTATCTCACATATTTTAGCACCACAGATGGTTCTTCATTTTGACGCCATATGAGGGAGATATGTCAAATACAAGATCCCGCAATAATAATATCATTATTATTGGGTGTTTCATGAACTCGAGCCATGAACCAGAATTTAATATTCAACATATGACTTAAATCGGCCATCTTAATGACAATATCATGTCACCACAAATGGTAAGTCAATCGGACATCGCACGCAGAAGTTATGGAGGGTCGAAGATCTAATAATAATATATTATTATTATTATTTGAGAGTTTCGGGTACCTGATCAAAAAACCCGAAAAAGACATCCAATATTGGACTCATAATTTTCGTCACAAAGTCAGGGTTGTACTGCCGCTGATGGTTCATGAAATTGAGGTCGCACAGATAAGTTACAGTCAAAAACATGTTTTATCAACAAAAATAATAATATGATTATTATATTATTATTATTATTTACAATTGATTTCCTTCCATTCTCACATTCTATGCACAAGTCACCCCTCCTTATCCTCTTTGTATCCACGCGCATGCATCACTCCCCAATACTATTTTTTATTTATTCTTTGTTTTTCATTTATTTCCTTTATTCTTCCTCTCTCCAATTGACTCATACTTTCACATTTTCTTCTCCTCCTCAACCCTAACAACCAGAGCTTCACACGACCACCTCCGCCATACCTTCACACGACTGACTCTACCACCAGATCTTCCACCTCCGGCCTCACTCGCCTGCCGCGTGCCGACCACTCCAGCGTCGTGGTCCTCCTTCAATGGTCTCGTACCCCGCGGCCTACCCACCTGCTTCGAACCCAGACAGCTGGCTGAAGCCGCCTCAGACTCGCTGCACACTGCCAGACTGCCTTCGTCATGCTTCCTTGCTCTCCCAGAGTTTCACCGGCCACCACATTATGTCACACCACTCATCTCGCTCGGATTTGTGCCTTGAACACAAGCCGAAATTACATCGCCACGTCTCCCCTTCCGTGGGTCGCTGCATCTTCGTTCAAAGCCTAAATGTCGTGACGATCGCAAATTTGTGATCCTCGAGCCGAGATCTCCTTTTCTGTATGCCACACTCAATGAAACAATGAGTTTTTAGCATGCTTAATTATTTGGTGACGAAGAACCTGTGAAGAACGAAATAGAAAGGATCATGGTGTATGTGCGGATCAATGTCCATTTTTGTTTGTCCGTCATCATTGAGAATGAAGAACAAGAGGAATTAACAAATAGATATTTATCGTACCTCTAAATAAACCCCCTACCTCGTAAATCTATTGGAGAACGTTCACGATTGAAGGAGGGTCGGTGTTCATCATTCACGCAACAAGCTTCCAACGACGCCACTCGAACGACAATCTTCGGTTTTTGATTGTGAGGTCTATTCATCTTCAAGAGCCTCAAGATCCTGCTCCTCCTTTTACCAAAGGAAACAAACACCCAAACCCAAAGAAGAGTTAATATAACTCTTAATTTAATAGGTGATTCCTTTATTTAGAATTAATGAATCCTATTAATTAGAGGTTTTGGTGGTTACACATTTTGTATAACCGGGCATTTAATTCTCAGCATTTAAAAGCCCGACCACCCTCTTGTGGTCCCTGACACCAAAAAATTAAAAGGAGTGGTCAGAGTATATTAAAATAAATTATATTTATTTTATTTAATCATCCACGAAAAATGAAAAAAACCAAATTCTTCTCTCGACCCACAGTAGTCGAGGTTAAACCTCCCTTAAGGAAATCTCAATTATGTGAGTTCAACAGTGTCTTCAGATTTTTAATCCGAGAACTGGTTCAAAAGTTAGAAAACGTCGCTCATGCCTTTAATGAACGTACCTTAAAAAAAGTTCAATAAATTAATAATGTTAACCCTCAACCCACGCTGGTCGAGTTTAGGCTCCGCCTAACGAGAACACGCCCCAACAAACTCAACGGTTCTCTCAGATTTTCAATCTGAGTCACCGTTTAGATGTTATGTATTTTAACAATAAAATAATTGTTACTTAATTATTTTATTTACGACCAAAAACTAACTTCCACTATTGGCCCACACCAACCAATGTTAGTATCTTTATAAAGAAAGCATACCCCCACGAGCTCAGCGGCGGTCTCAGATTTTTAATCTGAGTCACCATTTGTGAGTTATAATCATTTAAATAATAAAATAACTTTATTTAATTATTTTATTTATGGTTATTACATTTTTGGGTTTTATCACTAGAGGCCTATTCCGACAAATGTTAAGTCGCTCCTAGGGTAAACTCGCCATCCTGAACGCAATGGTGCCATCATATTTCTGATCTAGGCAACCATTTAAGAGTTATTCCACTTTTGGATGAAAACCGCTTACACGTGCTAATTAAAGCTTAACAAAAATTCGACAGATCATTCTGGGTGCTCTGGGACTTGAAATCATGCGCCCTTAGATTTCACGGTCTCAAAATAATTCCATATAATTAAAATATATTATACCGAAATTCTAGGACATTACATTCTCCCCACCTTATGGATTTACATCAATGAAATCCAAAACAAAGGAAAATCAGACAAATGAGGGTATTTAGCACAAATTCAAGCCTCCCGATCCCCTATGCTCTCCTAGAGGTCCCCGTGCTGCCACCAAACTCGTACCAGAGGGAATGACTATCCACAAAGGAATAGCTCCTGTCGATCCTCAATCTCCATCGGGAACTCCATAAAAGTTACCCCATCATTAAAGTGCAACTCACCCTAGTCAATAACATGTGATGGATCATGCACGCATCTCCTCAACTGTGACACATGGAAAACATTATGCACCTGATGCATCTGTGGAGAAATAGATAGATAGTATGCCACCACACCCACTTTGATGAAAATATAGAAAGGTATGATGATCCTTACAGATAGCTTGTCGCCCCAGCCAAACCTCTAGAATCCTCATCGGTGCGAGACCTGTAGGAAGACATGGTCTCCCTCCTCAAACTCCAAGGATCTCTGTTTCCTGTTGGCATAAGACTTCTACCAACTTTGTGCAGTCCTTACTTGATCACAAGTGAGGCATTGTGATACAGACTCTACCACTTCTTTCTTTATCCTTGGCCACCAGTACTGATGCCGGATGTCCTGGTACACCTTCACCACTCTAGTATGTACCGCTAAATGGGATGTATGGATCTACTTCAACAACTCCTCCCGAAGCTTCATTGGTACCATTATGCGTCCTCTGAAGAGGATGACGTGGTACCACCTTCATAAAATCCTTCATAAGACCGTCGTGAGGATATCTGAGCATGTTGGGCTTCACAATCATCGTCCCAAGATGTGCTTACCGAATTTGCTTAATAATTGGGGGAGTGAAAGTCATAGACTAGAGGTAAGCTGCTCCATCTTTATCCACAAAGGATATCTGCAGTGCGACTAGCTACTCTGATGCATAACTCAGCAGTTGTAGAACAGACCTCCTGCTGAGTGCATCTGCTACCATGTTCCCCTTCCCAGGAGTATAGACTATTTCAAAGTCATAGTCATGGAGGAACCCTAGCCATTGTCATTGTCTTAGGTTCAGGTCCTTTTGTGAGAAGGTATACCTGATACTCTTGTGATCAGGGTAAATAGTAAATCACTCGCCCATCAATTACTGTTGCCACATCTTCAATGCCAAGACCACTACTGCTAACTCTAGATCATGGGTAGCGTAGTTCTGCTCATGCTGTCTTAACTACCGTGAGCCATAGGAAATCACTGCTTACTCCTGCATCAGGAAACAACTTAGTCTGGTGTCTGATGCGTTTTAGTAGAATACATACCCAACACCCTCTTCTAGAATCCTCAAGATTGGGGAACTCATCATTCTCTGTCTCATATTTTGAAAGATCTGCTAACATTTATCCATCCACAGGAAAGGATCCCCCCTCTTCGTCAAAGCTGACAAGGGTGTTGCTACCCTGGAGAAGTCAGGTACAAAAATCTGGTAGTACCCAGCAAAAACAGAAGTCCCTCTCCCTTTGGGGAGGTAATCCTGGATAAATCTTTTTAAAAGATGTTCCCACACTCTTCCAAACCTGTTGGCAACTGAAAACTCCAAACTCATGCTGCCATGAGGGTAAGGCTGGCCGACTCAAGAGTGATCGACTACACCCTCCTATGAATGATTTTATCCTGTGCTACCTGGGTTTCCTTTTTTTCTAACCAAGTAAAACCCCATTCCAACGCTGTAGATATACTACATCCCTTATGCCTAAAATAGTCAATCTGAGTATAAACTGTGAATAACCAGTCCATACCCAAACTAACATTGTAAGACCCTGACGCTGCCACCAAGAGGTTTCAACCGAAACTCTCACCTCAAGGGTCATATCACACCATCGGCATAAGTGTGATTGTCGAGTCTCCCCCAAAGGTATCTCCTGACGCAAGGGTCAAGAAAATGGTTTAACAGGAAAATATAGGTCTTGAACAAGATTCGTGGAAAGAATGAATGATTGATTCATAATTCTATTAATACGGTAGCTAGTAGTAGACATAGAACATACCTCTAATCATTCATAGAGACCTTGGGTCACACTCCTTGACCACATTAAGCTACTCCCTTCCCCTATCCTCCACCCCCCTAAACCTAGTGGGGACCACATTGGGGTGGTGGCTGTAACATGTCAAAATGCATACCACCTCTTCCTTCTCTCCAAGCTCCCCTTCAACATCTGCTGCCCTGCAGACTCATATGTCCCTACCACTTCCTCTTCCTAAAACATTTTACACACCCAAGTCTCGGAGACTGTCGTCAGTTTCCTACTTTTACACTACTAACATTCACTGGCTGTATTCACTCAGCGAAAGAGCATTCAACCATAATGGTTCTCTCTAGTACCCTAACATAAGTCGAAATCTATAGAGGAATAGTGCTAGATTTGATGTCCCTAAACACACCTCACTTGGATGTTCGATCCCTAAAGCACATACTGTACTGTATTCATCAAGTACCTAGGATGGTCGGTATGCCTCGATGAATACTCAACTACCAACATGTCATCGTGCCAAAGTTTTAGAAGCTCTAGGGAACTATCATCCCTTATCTCTTTATGGAAAGAGTCCCCATTCTTTGAGGAAGGTTCTCAATCTTGTCCACAGAAAAGTCACCTCTTTGTAAGATCAGGGTAATCTAAACCCTATCATCATCCTATTGAGTCACGTAGAAGGCTCTCTACCAGGACTTCCATCTGATCGAATGGTGCTCTGGCTAGATGGAAACTCGACAACCTCCTCAAGCCAGTCCTTAGCCACACGTGAGTTGGGCTCGCCTCGTAACCTTAGGGGTATCTGATATTGAAACATGTGTAAGGCACTAAGCCTACATGTATCCTCTGTCGGTACTGATGGTTGTAACTGTCGACCAATGGGAAGTGTTATAGTCGGCACACTACCCGAAGGTACAATATCAGGAAACTGTCCATGTATTGAAGCCTCATCACCATGCAGACGATCCTCGTGGTCACACACTGATATAGACTAGTAGTTAGGATAATCATCTTCTAGTGTCCCAACTACGCAGAAAACACAAGACACAACCTCCAGCTCGTCCTCAGCTGCCTGGGGATCTGCCTCTCCTCGAAACCTTGGAGGCCTCTATCGCTGGAACTCGTGCAATGTGCTCAGTCAACATGCATTGTCTGCCAGTGCGGCTAGCGGTAAATACTTCCCAACGGGTGGTGGTGCTACTGGTACACCACCTGAAGGTGCCAAAATAGTAAGAGGGCCCTACATAGGAGCCTCATCACTTGGTGAGCCATCATCGTGTACTCTTTCAGGAATCCTAGATGGTTGTCTATGCGGTGGCATCCTGATAAGGAACAGGTGTGACACGATCATTAAGTTGTACTTGGTGACCTGACTCCAATGAAACCATGTAAAAACATTTCCAAAACACACACAATAAGTGTTTTCATGCACTAAGTTAGAAATAAGAATTCAGGGTCCTGGTGTATGGATACGTCAGTCACCGCACCAACACCAGACTTACCAAACTGAAAACCACACTCAAAACACTTAACACTATTACTCCATTAAAAATATCAAAGTCCTAGTTCTTTGGTAGAACCGACTCCTCTGATACCACTTTGTCACGACCCGTCCCCTGGGGCCCATGGCGTGATTACAACAAGCCCGCCTTCCATAGGACAAGGGCTGGCGACTAGCATCGAAAAGGCGTATCTCTATAATGGGAAGGAATTGCCTTTAAACCTATACAGACACACAATCCAAGAACACAATAAGACACAACTACAAAGAAAACTGCTGTAGCAAAAATGTGTACTGGAAGTAAAGGAATCAGAATACAACCTCAAATAGAAAGTACAAGTACAACTAAAAAAGAAAAAAAGATCTGGTAAATCCCACTATGGATCCTACCTGAAGAGTAGGTATAACTCACGATCAGTAGTCACTACATCACATCACGTAAAATTGTTCACCTCAGAGCACTGTCTAGTCCGGTCTCCCTTAGCCTCGATCAACATTGTCCATCTTCTGCAGAAGACACAACATGGTGCAAGCATATCCCGTGCACGGGTGAGTATGAAAATAATCAGTAGGGACCCAAAGACCCCCAAAGGACTCCTAGAGTTCCAGAAAGGAATAACCACAAAGAAAGACCTCAATCACGAAGCACGAAGCAGATGCCAACTCTAATTAGTTATCTGCCCATACATATACCTATGTTATGAAAATAAACTCGTCTCATACATAACAAAAAATAAATCTCCAACCATTAAGCCATTTTCACAATTGATCCACGAGGGAAGAATACCACAAAGGTAACACCATAGAGGTAACACTACGAAGGTAAAGTAGCAAAAAGTTAACACCACAAAGGTTACAACATGAAGGTAAAGTACCACAAAGGTAACACCACAAAGGTAAAAGTACCAGAAAGGTAAAACCACAAAGGAAAAGGTACCACAAAGGTAAATGACTCAGCTCACACATGTATATAACTTAAGAACAGAAGTACATATGATTAGACATATCGCTGGATCATCTTATATGTCGAGAGGCTCTACTGCTAACCGACACATGATCGATATGCACTGACCCACATAGGATCGCTGAATGCTGACCCACATAGGATCAGTATGCGCAGCCCCACATAGGATCACTGAGCGCTGACCCACACAGGATTGATAGATGATGACCCATATAAGATCGATGTTCTTTTTTAACATTACAACCAACCACGATATTCCTGTACTAAGCACGCTTGATTCAGAGAGGATCCTCTCCTGAAGCTATCAGTCATACATCAACCACCATGAAGTTCCACGAAGAAGTATCCCAAAGGACCATCATGTCATAAGGGTTCCAACGCAACAGACGACACATCAATCGGACACCCAGTCTGTAAGCTATAGGCATTTTAGTGTCGAGGGCCCGGTTGGATTTGAGTACGTTCCAACCCAGACAAACTCCAAATTTCTCCAAAAGTCACGTGGAGTATCTCAAAAGGACCACCTCATCTCAAGGATTTCAGCACCATATACGGTTCATCATTTCGACACCGTATGAGAGAGATATGTCGAATACAAGATCCCGAAATAATAATATCATTATTATTGGGTGTTTCGTGAACCTGAGCGACAAACCAGAATTTAATATTCAACATTAGACATAAATTGACCGTCTTAATGACAAGATCATGTTGCCACTGGCGGTAAGTCAACCAGACGTCGCACACAGAATTTATGGAGGATCGAAAATCTAATAATAATAATAATATATTATTATTTTAGAGTTTTGGGTACCCAATCCAAAAACCCGAAAAAAACATCCAATATTGGACTCATAATTTTTGTCTCGAAGTCAAGGTCTTACTACCGCTGACTGTTCGTGAAACCGAGGTCGCACAGATAAGTTACGGATGAAAAGGTGTTTTATCAACAAAAATAATAATATGATTATTATATTATTATTATTAATTACAATTGATTTTCTTCCATTCTCATATTCTACACACAAGTCACCCCTCCTTATCCTCTTTGTCTCCACGAGCATGCATCACTCCCCAATCCTATTTTTTATTTATTATTTGTTTTTTTAATTTATTTCCTTTATTCTTCCTCTCTCCAATTAACTTATACTATCATGTTTTCTTCTCCTCCTCAAACCTAACAACCACAACTTCATGCAGCCACCTCCACCATCCCTTTACACAACCGACTCTTCTGTTAGATATGTAGCCTCTGTCCTCACTCACTTGTCACGCGACAACCGCCCCAGCGCTGTGGTCCTCCCTCGACAGTCTCGTACCCCGTGACCTGGCCACCTGCTGCGCACCCAGACTGCCGACCGAAGCTGCCTCGAACTCACTGAACACCGCCAGTCCACCTTCACCACACTTCCTTGCTCGCCTAGAGCCGCTCCAACCACCACAGTAGGTCGCACCATCTATCTCACCCGGAGTCACGCCTTAAACACATGCCAGAATCACACTATCGTGTCACCCCTTCTGTGGGTTGCTACATCTTCATTCAAAGCCTGAAAATTGTGACAATTTCATATTCGCGATCCTCAGGTCGAGATCTCCACATATGTATGTCATGCTCAACGAAACATTGAGTTTTTAGCATGCTTAGTTTTTTGGAGATGTAGAACGCATGGAGAACGAAATAGAAAGGATCATGGTCTATGTGCGGATCGATGACCATGTTTGTTTGGCCATTGTCTTTGAGAATCAATAACAAGATGATTTAACAAATAGATATTTATCATACTTCAAAATAAACCCCCTACCTTGTAAATCCGTTGGAGAACATTTGTAATTGAAGGTGGGTTGGTGTTCATCGTTCCCGCAATAAGATTCTAACAATGCTGCTCGAACGATGATCTTTGGCTCTCGACTGTGAGATATGTTATTCGTCAAGAGCCTCAAGATCTTGCTTCTGCTTTCCCCAACGGAAACAAACGCCCAACCCCAAGGAAGAGTTAATATAACTCTTAATTTAAGAGGCGATTCATTTATTTAGAATTAACGAATCCTATAAATTAAAGGGATTGGTGGGTACAAATTTTGTGAAACCAAGAATTTAATGCCCAGCATTTAATTTCCCGACCACCCTCTTGTGGTCTCGGCCACCAAAAATTAAAAGGATAGGTGGGAAGATATTTTAAATATAATATATTTATTTTATTTAATCATCCACTAAAAACACAAAAAACAACCTTTTCTCTCTACCCACTACGGTCAAGGTTAAACCTCCCTTAAGTGAATCCTGATGCTGTGAGTTCAGCTGTGACTTTGAATTTTTAATCCGAGCACCTATTCAAAAGTTAGAAAATGACGCACGCACGTTTACTGAACGTACCTTAAAAAAAGTTAAATAAATTAATAACGTTAACTCTTGACCCGCATCAGTCGAGGTTAGGATCTTCCTAAGGAGAACACGCCCCAACAAACTCAACGGTACTATCAGATTTTCAATCCGAGTTACCATTTAGAAGTTATGGATTTTAACAATAAAATAATTTTTACTTAATTATTTTATTTACGGCCAAAAACTAACTTCCACTATTGGCTCACACCAGTCAATGCTAACATCTGTCTAAAGAAAGCATACCCCCCCATGCTCAGCGGTGGTCTCAAATTTTTAATCTGAGTCACCGTTTATGAGTTATAAGAATTTGAAAAATAAAATAACAATATTTAACTATTTTATTTACGGTTATGCCATTTTTGGGTTTTCTCACAGGAGGTCTGCGCCAACTAAACTTAAGTCATGCCTAGGGTAAACCCACCATCTTAAATGCAACTGTTCCCTCATATTTCTGATATGAGAACCCGTTTAAGAGTTATTCTACTTTTTTAGGAAAACTGCTTACGCACGCTAATTAAAGCTTAACAAAACTTTGATGGATTATTTCAGGCACTCCGGGCCTCGGAATCACGCGTCGTTAGATTTCACGGTCTCGAAATAATTCCATATATTTAAAAAAATGATACGGAAATTCTAGGACATTACAAGCTCATTTCCCCACATCAATGTAAATATATATTTAGATATATATATATATATATATATATTTATCTCAATATATATAATCCTTCAAAAAAATATTAATATATACAAATAACGACACTTACATATAAACACACACACACACACACACACACACACACATATATATATATAAACACACACACACACACACATATCAATATATATATATATTTATATTTATATAAAACCACAGATATTTTAAATTTAGTCTCGTTTTTAAGAAAACATGTCTATTTTAGTGACATTTTTACCAGGGTTTTAAAACATAGCAAATTATATATATATATATATATATATATTTGAATTTATAATTATAATTATATACATATATACATATATATATATGTACATATATATATATTTATACACACACAGACACACACACATATATAAAATATAGACACACACACACACACATATATATAATATAAACATATAAATAAGCATAAAATATAAACATATATATATATAATATAAACACAATATATATATAATATAATTTATAAACATATATGTAAAATATAAACACACATATATATAATATAATAAAAACATTAAATATAAAATACAAAATACATATATATATATAATAATAATAACATATGTATATTAAGATATATATAATATTAATTTTTAAATATTGATATATATATATATATGTATGTATATATATAACATAATACAATTAAATATTTTAAATTTAGTCATGTTTTTTATAAAACGTGACTATTTTAGTGACATTTTTACCTATGTTTTAAAACATGACAATATATAAATATTTATTTATATTTATAATTATATATATGTATACATAAACATGTATATTTACACACACACACACATATATATAAACACCTACACACACCCATATATATAATAAAAACACACACAGAGATATATATATATATAATATAGACCTATATATATAAACATATAAATAAACATAAAATATAAACATATATATATATATATAATGTAAAATACAAACATATATAGAAAATATAAACACACACACATATAATATAATATGAACATATATATGTATATATGAACAAAAAGTGTAAAATATAAAATATAACTATAAAATATAAATATAAAATATAAAAATAAAATATAAACATAAATATATAAATAAAATAAATAAATATACAATATTAATTTCTTAAATATTGAAATCAATATATATATATATATAAGATAATACAATTATTTATCCAAATTTAAAATAGATTGGATGACTGCGTTATTCGGTGGGAACCAAGATGTCCATGGATCCATTTTAATGTAGTCAGATTTCATCTTTTAACTGATTTTGACTACGCAGGTGACTATGGGGGGGCATGCTGGTGGGAAGGTAAGCGGGCGGGCCGTGCACAGTATAGGAGGGGGAGTGTGGAAGGTAGGCGGGCGAGTTGTGCTGTACAAGAGTGGGACTGTGCCAGGACTGTGATGTACATGAGGGGGATTGAGAGCAGTGGGTCATGCAATATAGGAGGGGAGGGGTGTGGTACTAGGGAGAGGCGAGGGGTACTGGGGAGAGGCAGGAGGTGGGTTCAAATTAAAAAAAATAATTGGCAACAAAACCTAAAAATTTATGAATTACAAAAATATATTTACTCACATTTTTTTAAGAAATTAGTAATTTAGGTGTGGTTTACTGAAATTTATAAAAAATGTTGTAAAATGTGGTGTCGCTAATTAGAAACACCTAAAAACGTCTCTAAATAAAAATTAGCAAAGTTTTTTAGAAACATGTGTAAATGAGATGTGATTTACTGACGTTTCTAAAAAACACGGCTATTTTTTAGCAACGTTTGTAGGTGTTGGTAATTTAGAGACACCTCATTTAACAAAACTTTATAGAAATTTTGGCAAATTAATTTTCCACATTTACAGATTCCACTAATGAAAAAAATAATCGTCGCTAATTCACGTTTTTGGGTAGTGATAATGTGTTTCGACATTACCTTGAAATATTTGTGTTAATATTTTTAGATGATATACTAATATACTCAAAAAATAAGGAGGAGGATGAGGAGAATTTTAATATTGTGTTAAATAATCTATGAAAGGGGAAACTATATGCAATGTACAGTAAATGTGATTTTTATATAGATGAAGTTTCATTCTTAGGGAATGTTATCACCAGTAAAGGGATATCTGTATGCCCTTCTAAGATAAAGGAAATTGAGGAGTTGACTAGATCAGAATATTTAATAGATAATCATAGTTTCCTTTGACTAGCGAGGTATTATCTATGATTTGTGAGAAAATTCTCATGATTTACAAACCCACTAACCAAGATGACATAGAATGGAGTAAATTATATCTTGACTACTCAATATGAAGTGAGCATCAAAGAGTAAAAAAAAAGTCTTATCAATGCACTCTTCATTTCACTAAATACATGTGGGGAACTCTTCTTGGTATATAGTGATGCTTAAAAGAATGATATTAGTTGTGTACTGATGATAAATGAAAAAGGGATTGCTAATTCATCAAGGTAGTTGAAAGGGTATGAGCAGAATAAATGAACTCATGATATGGATATTGTTGTAGTAATATTCATGATGAAAAATCTATTGGAATTATCTCTATGGGTATAAGTGTGAGATATATACAAATCATAAGAGCCTAAAGTATATATACATGTAGAAGAATCATAATATGATCCAACATATATAGTTTGATATGATCAAGGACTATGAGATATTCATCCACTCTCCTCTCAAGAATGAAAATAATGTGGAATATTCTCTGAGTAGAATGGATCAAGAGACATTATAACTGACAAAAATTGAGATTTGAGATGCATCCAATATTCTAAAACTTTGAAATTATGTAATTTGGAATTATAATAGAAAGAACATCATCATTTTATAAGATGTCAGGTTTTCCTATGAGGTATGAATCTTTTTTTTTCAGTTTGATTGATTTTTTACGACCTGTTGTGAGTACCCAATGAGATCAGGGGTGTATCAGGTGGTGTCCAGGGATTTCTCGGAGCCCATATCCCCACTTATTGAAAAAATATGATAGACTGCAGGGTTAGAGGAAACCGTGTGGGACATGCCACAAAGTTACTTCTAATAGTACAGGGATTGATAGTGGGCTGTATGAGGCCGCACAGTTTGACGAAACTATGCCACCTTAGATGCATGCCCAAGTAAGGCACCTAAAATTTTTAGTAGATCCAAACTTCAAGGTTGGTGGACAATTTTTCTAATAATCTTCTCTGACTATGTGAGATTCCCTTTAAAGTAGTGAAGGGTGTATATTGTGGGAGTTAGTTCCCTATAACCAAATTCTTTTTTACTTTATGATAACTAATATTCATGGTTTTTAATATTAATAAATTCCTTATCACATCATGATTGTTATTATATGTAACATTGTATGTGATAATGTCCCAAGAGTAGCTATCGCACTAAAAGGTCATAGCAGTTCCCCGCTACGATGAGAACCCATAAGTGTTATGACACTATTCATGAACATTTTTTCTATATCCAGATGATATCATTTGATGGATACAAATGATACATGCTATTAGGGGTGGCGACTTATAGTACTTTGAGGCACCTTCTCATGGTGTACGTCCTTGGTAATATCTAGAAGGATATTATGAGAATAAGACCCACCAGTAAGAAATCCAAAATTTTATGGGTCATTGAATGTTATTATCTACAGATGTGTTTATTGGTCCTTAGACTATAAGATTATTATTAATGGATATTATGAGTCACACACTTAGATGTATTGACAAAAACTATTATGAAGAATGTTCATGGAAAGGTAGGATATGTTGGGTGCATCATGAGTAATATTGGATTAATGAATAATGTGAGAAAGGATTTATCCATTCTATTATTTAATAGAAGATAATATCTCTATCCCTTTGATGGAAATGATATAGCCTAAATAAATCGATGACCATTGTTTCCTATAAGAAAGTTTTATTTTTGGAACGTCAAAGAAAGAGATATCGAGCATATAGGTTGATAGAACTAGCATGCAACCTTCTCGATTAGAGATATGTTGATAAAGAGATTATATTACATGGTAATCGTTCATATGAGGTGACATGTTGTTGTGGTATTAACTTCTTTCTCTATGGGTACCTTGGTGTATTACTATATTCTAACCTTGGACTTTAGGAAGGTTCGCCCGATGCCACTGAGAAAGAGGCCTAGAGGGTCACACACTAAGTGTATCTAGTTTCTCAATTAAATATTTATTTATTTAATAAGTTGGATAAATATTATTCCTGATCGTGGTTTGATAATTATTCATATATGATTGATCACATTTATTTTGACACTAGTTATTCGAAAGAATATATTGATGGTGGAATAATTAATAAATATTTTTTTAATATTTTTTTGGGGAATATAATATTTATTTATTTATTGGTGAATAATGCAGTGGTATTTATTTAATAAATAAATAGTCATTATTCGAGGAACGATAAATATCAAGGAGGATTGGTGGACTGAGTTTATGGGTCTGGTGAGAAATCATAATATTGAATATTATTTGGTTAAATAGTATTCAATTATAACTAGCAGGTTAAGCATATGTCGGGAAATAATAATATTTATATTATTATTTAACTTGGGGGTTTTTCTAGGATTAATAAAATAATTAAGGAACTTGTGAAAATTATTTTTTATTATCCTAGTAAATTAAATTCCCAGTTATATTATTCTCTTATTATCCAAGTTCTATACAAGCGATTCTAATAAGGTTGGGAATATCGAATAGGAGAAAATCTATCAAGCCTAGAGAGTTCAACCCTCTCCAAGAATGCTCTCAAGAACAAGAGAGATCCTCCTCCACATGATCAAGGAGAACTCTTTGGAAGTAGTTCTTAAGGTGATTGAAGGCATACATAATATGCGCAAGGATCTTCCTTGCTAGCACCCAAAGGCTCTTTTGGTGATATCCGAAGATATGTGGAACACATTTGGATCACCGCTAGAGGATTTTTACCCTTGATATCTACAACACAAAGATATTAGACCTATAGATCTATGGAAAAAACATCAACAAAGAAAGAACCACCTTGGAGGTAATTCTTATTTAATTAAATTAATTATAAACAAAATATTTTGATCCTATCTCTTGGTTATGGGTTTGAATTCCTTTTTCCTATTTCTTCAATTTAATTTTGTGGATCACAATGTTCATCGTCACATAGATCTTGGATTATTCATTGAATATGGAAAAAATTAATGTTTAGAACCGTCCCTCTAGTGCTTCTGCTATTCCCGAAACCTACAAGTTATATCAGAGCATGTATATTATTGTTTATAATTATTTAAAAAATTCATTGATGATTTAAAATTTAATAATTTAGTTTATCAATTAAAGTTTAATTATTCCTTTTAATCTGAATTACGAGATTTGTTATTCCTCTATCGTTTCTCACAAATCTAATAGAAACGATTTTTTTTTATTAAAATTAAATCGAGGAACTCATCTGAATGTGCCAAGAGTTCTATCCAGGTAACACAATAGTACATGCTATGTATTTAGATCTACACGCCATGTAGTTGTGTTCAATTCATCAGAAGTAGTTCGATAATTACTCAAAAAGTGTGAATTGATGACACATAGTGTAGTTAATTCTTACACTGCGTGTTGATCAGGACAGACTAGCACACGACCAGCTGGGCTACAAGCCATGTGGCCAACTGGATAGGGTGTGTAACCCATTTCATTTCAGGGCCGGGCCATGTATTTCATACACAACCTACCTGACCAGTGCCAAAGTAACTCGGTGTTTGGCCCACTAGAAACACAATGTACTCCAAGATTTCCTATGTACACCTCTCACGCCGAGTCCCTAGGTGTGTACATTAGATACATGATAAATAATGAACATGCAATGTAGATCAGATCTACATGCCGTGTAATTTTACCAGTTACGTAGATTTAAAATTTATTATATTATGTAACCCTTGAGACATGTACTTGTGTGTGGGTGTAAAGCTGGGACATGACATGTGATAACCTTTAATATATATATATATATAGACAATTTTTTTATTAACATCTACATAATATTCAAGATCCACACATCATGTATGAGTTGTATTATAGTTATTATTCTATGTGCATTCTATATGTCACAAATCATAAAGTGGATACAAGTATAATACATTTTGGGTAGTTTTGGATCGGTATTCACTGGGTTAAATCCAAGGTACAAGTTATGTACATAGTTAATTTTAAATGAATTTATTAATTTGTTTAAAATTATAAAGGATGAGAATATCTAGGAAATTCATAATAGGATTAAGATAAATGTACTGATTAATTAAAGATAATAATTAATCGATTTGAGCATGATTTATCCCAAAAAAGAAAGATTAAATAATTGAATGCTATTTTTATTAAATGGGTAATTTGTTGCATGCATGTGGATGATCATGAGATAGACCATACCTTTGTATGTGATTGGGTTCCTTTTAATTTATTATTAAATTAAATTATTGGACTGCATGCCTTCTCTCCTCATTAATATGTAGGGAATGCATGCCCATGGTTTCTTTTATGTAAACCAACTTTTACTCTCACCTGCCTATGAGTAAAAGCCTATGTAATAGATGGATCTCCCTAGCTAGTGGAGGAGGTTCAAGTTAGGATTTTAGGTGAAACCAATCCAAGGATATGCAAAGGTGGATAGGTGGAAAGCTGTAAACACAAACCTAATTAGTTTAAGGTGTTTCTCCCCTAGGTCAATGATTAGTTTATCAACCTCTATATAAACTAACCATTAGAACAAGCTCACGATCATAACCTTTATTTTAATTCTATTAGTTTCATGGTTATTTCATTATGAATATTTTATCATGATCAAATAATTAAAAAATTAACAAGAATGAAAATATGGAACTAAAATAAACTGGCTTATGCATAAATATTAGCTAAAGACATGGTTAATCACTTAATTAATATCACATAATATTAACAAGAATGTAAAAAAGATAATAATTAGAAATTTAATCATAAAGGATAAAATCCCTCAATAAAATATTAAGTCAGTATAGCCTTCCATTACATCGGTTAGAATAGAACCATAGTTCAAAGTGCTTGACCAAACAAAGTTGGGGTTCTTCCAATTATTAGAAAATTCTAATTTATGGTTTTGGGTTGAATTAACTTGGTTGAAATCAAGGGTTGACTACCAAGGAAAGACTTGGTGTACCAAGGAGGAAAAGGTTGAGGCATTCTAAATTAATGATTTTAGTATTGGGGAGTCCACGCAACGGATCAAGGAACTTCGAGTTAATACAGTTGGAATTTGGAATGCCTATCTAAAACCATTCAATTTTATTAACTATCAAAAGGTGGGGTAATAAGAATGGAATATGTATCCTTACCACTAGAATATCCAAGCAACAAGATATTCTAAATCTAATGGTGTGGGATATTGGGTTTTGATATAATAGTGGAAGACTAATAAATATTTATTTATTCATTTGTCTAATTTTATCAAGATAAATTACTAAATTCTGCTCATCTGATTTATAGAAACAACATAAAAATGGAATTAGACATATCGCTGCAATCCATACTTAAGAAGGAAAACCTTATCAACAGTACTAATTTCTTGGATTGTCAAAGGCACCTAAAGGTCATCCTTCGCCATGAAAAGGTAATTGTATGTGAAAGAAGATCCTTTACCAGTTGCGCTTGGAAATGAGAAAAGTGATGAAGAGCTCTCTCTATACAAGAAACATTTTAATAATTCTACAAATGTTTAGTACTTCACACTATCATCCATGTCCAATGATATCTTGAAGCAAAATTAGGAAATGGATGCATATAGCATGATGTCTCACCTTTGGGATCTCTATCAAGAGAAGGTGATACAAGAGAGGTATGCGACATCCAACTCTTTGTTCACAACTAATCTTGGAGAGTATGCGCGATCTAGGAATCATGTAGTCATGATTATCATCTACATTGAGTGTCTGGACATCGTAGGGATTAAATTACCGGATGAGTTACATACAAATATCAAACATTCATCTCCACACAATACCTTATCTAGTTTTATTGTGTATTATAATATGAGAAATAATGAGAAGATTCTATCAGAACTTATGACCTTGATTCTCCAAGTGGAGAAGGAAATGGGGAATGACAAACCCACAGTCCTTTTGGTGAATAGGAAGAGGAAGGACAAAGAAAAAGGGCCTAAGACTTATAAACAGTCTAAACCCTCGAGAACTGTCCAACCAAGAAAAAGAAGTTCCAAAGTAGGAAAGGAAAAGGATTCAGTATGTTTTGCATGTGGAAAGTCATACCAGTAGAAGAGGAACTGCACTCAGAGTCAAGGGGAAGCCAAAGGTGTGTTTTTTATTGAGTAAAATCTTTCCATTTATACACATTGGGTATTAGATATATATTGTGGTTCTCACGTCAATATCCAAATGCAGAAACCAAGTAGATTTTAGAAAATTTCTAGAGGAAAGTAGGATCTGCGAGCTATTAAGGGTGTGGGGATGGATGCTATTACTATTAGTGACTACCACCTTTCGTTGCCGACAATAATGTTTTTGGTTTTACAGGATTGTCATTATATTCCTACTATTACCAAAAGCATAATTTCTATATCAATTTTATATATAGATGGATTTACTTCCAAGTTTGGAAATAAAAGTTGTTTATTTTATATGGAAAACATATGTAATAGTATGACACATTTAAATAATGGTTTGTATGTATTAAATTACAAAAATCGAGTGTTAGAAATCGATAATGAATCAAGTTCACACAAATCATATAACACCCAATTGTGGAATCACCATCTTGGTAATGTAAATGAGAATTGTCTGATAAAGATCTATTTAGATGGTAATTTACACTCTTCTAAGCTAAAACCACTTGATAAATGTCATGATTATTTACAAGGGAAAATGACCAAACTACCATTTGGTGGATAGGGTGAAATAAAAATAGAGCTTCTAGGATTGGTACACACTAATTTTTGTGGACCATTTATAGTAGATACTAGAGGTGTATATTCTTACTTCATAACTTTTACTGATGACCTGAGTAGATATGGCTATATTTACTTCATTAGGTATAAGTTTGAGTCCTTTGAGAAATTAAAGGGATTCAAGAATGAAGTAGATAATCAACTTGGTAAGAAGATAAATAAGCTTCAATAAGATTGAGTTAAAGAATATATTAACAAAGAGTTCATAATTTTTTTACAAGTGTTTGGGATTCTATATTAACTCACTCAACCATATACACCACAATGGAATGGTGTTAGTGAAACTAGTGTAGAAAAAATTTACCATGTCGACATTGTTTACATCAGTTATAAATAACTAACATGTAAAGCTGTAAAAGTTGATTTATTACGTCGGTTATAAAATAACCAATGTAAAAAATTCCGATATTTGATTTATCACATCGATTATTTTATAACCAATGTCATAAATCAACTTTTTTACATCGGTTTTATTATAACCGACATGATAAATCAATTATTGTGATTTATCACGTCGGTTATTTTGTAATCGACATGATATAGCTGATTTATCACATCCATTATTATATAACCGATATACAAGATCCTCTTTATCACATCAGTTATTTTATAACCAATGTAAAAAGATGTTTATCACATTGGTTCGGGCAACTGCAACTCGTCTCTCTCATGCAGAAAATCTAGAAACATTTATTCAAACTCGTGCCCTCCAACCTTGTTTTTCCATCATTGTTCGTCATCTTTTTTATCACCAAATATATCAGATCAAATCAAAACATTCAAGTAAGCCTGACATTTATCTATTTCCTTAATTATTTTTCATGGATGACCTAGATTTAGGTTTTGAAATTTACATTTTTTTAAAATTTCTCAATTTCATGGATTATTTCCCAATGTTATCGTAATTTGAAACAATATTTCTTATCCTTGATCTGAAATCGTTGGGCATTAAGATCTATGTTACTTTAGTTATTTTCTTTCATATTTAAATATGAAATCCCCATATAGATATCAAGAAGACATTGGTTATATACCATAACACCCTTGTCATTTTATATTACACATTAAATTTTTTGGTTATTCCAGCTTAGAAAAAAAAAGAAGTTATATTTTCCCAGGTGTTTTGTGATGAATATGTACTCAGTATTCCTATAAGAGTAAGGTCATTTGTTTATTTAATTATTTTACCATATGGCCAGGTTGTATGTAGTACATATTTTATGCTGACTGCTAGTATTTATTATAACATAGTATGTTGATGCATGACTGCTTATTTATTTAGCACTACATTCATTAACTATTTATTATTATCCAAGTATCCCCCAAAACAACCTATCAACATACCTTGAATATGATATTTGCACCACCTTCCCAAGAAAATCTAGGTTCCTCTCAACACCTGCACTTTGAGTCTAATATAAATCCATTACAAAAAGTGTCTCAGGACCTAACAATATCAAATTACCATTCAAATCAATTTCGACCACACACAATACCATTTCCACAAAAAACACAATAAAAATGGTAAAACTTCTATATGTGACAATCAAAATTACACGAAATGAAGAAAATATTTTATTTCTAAAAAAATATCTTTATAATTTTCAAATACGCATATATTTATTTTATATAATATTTCAAAATCATTTTACTTTAAAATTATGTCATATTTCATATAAATATAAAACTATTATATCTAACTACATTTTCTTTTTAAAATTATTTCCATGCATATCTTTTTCAAATACACATATAATTATTTTATATTTTAAAAAAAATTTACATTCAAATTATGATATATTCCATATAAATATAAAATTGTCTTACCTTAACAGGATGTATAATTTTGACATTTGTTATAGGTAATAATGATTCAAAGTTAGATTATGGCACATCGAATGAGTAACGAATATGAGGAAGGTGTTGATTCCTTTTTGGAATTTACTAAATGAAATGTTACAAGCAATGACAAGTTTTTCTATCCATGTCTGAAATGTTTGAATATGAATAAGTTGAAAAATAAAGAGATCAAATATCATCTGAGGATAATTATTTTCAAGATGGAAACTCTGATGAAATTGAAGAAATGATTCCTGATATTGCAGCAGAAAAAATTGACATAGAACCGATAGTTGAGTGTCTATATATTGATGTTGAAAAACCATTGTATCTTGGTTGTATGAATTTTATGGTTTTATTGGGGGTGTTAATATTGATTAACCTGAAGGAAAAACAAGGGTGGAGTGAATGAATTTTTACAGAGCTACTACAATTATTGAAATACATTCTTCCAAAATACAATGATCTTCCGGATTCACATTATAAGTCTAAGAAAATATTATGCCTGATGGGATTGGGATACATGAAAATACATGCACGTTCAAATAAATGTATGATATATAGAAAAGAATATGAATTTCTGTCAGAGTTTCCTAAATGTGGGACATCACGGTATAAGTTTAAATAAAAATCATAGGCAGATGAAGAGATTACAAGGATCCATGACAATGTATTTTTATATCTTCCTACAATTCCTCATTTGAAATGTTTATTTTATAATTCACATGATGAAAAAAGGTTAAGATGACATGATTATGAGAGGATATGTTATGGAAAAATACATCATCCACCTGATTGTCCACAATGGAAGAAAATTGATGAGTAGTATCCTATATTCATAAATGAAATTAGAAATCTCAGACTTGGGTTGTGCACAGATGGAATGAATTTCTATAGAAGCCTCAGTACCACACATAGTTAATGGCCTATGTTATTGGTAATTTAAAACCTATCTGCTAATGTTTTTATGAAGAACAAATATGTCATGTTGAGTATAATGATCTTTGGTCCAATGCAACCCAAAAGTGATATTGATGTTTTCTTATCACCATTGATTGATGATTTGAAACTTTTATATGAGGATGGTATTATGGTATATGATTATTATAAAATGAATTATTTCCGACTACATGCAGTGCCTTATGATCACTATAAATGACTTCCTAACATATGAAAATTTGTCTGGATACATTGTTAAGGGGAATAAATCTTGTATAATTTGCGAACAAAAAACTTCATTTTTTTAATTGCAACATGGGAGGAAACAAATTACATGGGTCATAAAAAGTTTTTTCCTATGGATCAATCTTATAGAAGAATAAAAATGACATTAAATGGATCATAAGAATTTTATATTTCTCCAAAACCTTTATCCATTGATAAGTATTTTGAGAGGGTACAAAACTTTAGTGTGACATTGGGAAAGACACATAAATCTAGTAATGATAGAAATATTTGGAAGAAAAGGTCAATATTTTTTGAGCTACCATATTGAAGATATCATGAATTGAAACATAATATTTATGCCATACACATGGAGAAGAATAAATGTGACAGTTTATTGGAAAATTGTTCAATATTAAAGGAATGAATAAAGATTGGTTGATTGAAAGATTAGATATACTATCAATGGGAATACGCTTGGTGTTAGCTCCCACACCCGATGGAAGAAGAAAATTTCTTTCCCTAGATTGTAATACATTATCCAAGATGGAGAAAATTAGATTTTTTCAGTGTATTCATGATATCAAAGTACCACAAGTTTATTCTTCAAATGTAAATTTTTTATCTCTTTGAAGGATTTGAAGTTGGCAGGTATGAAATCTCAGGATTATCACATCATGATTCAACAACTGCTACCATTTGCATTCCAGGGAATATTTATCATTCATGTTAGAAATACTATCATGATGGTGTGTTATTTTATCAATTCAATTTGTAATAATGTGATTGATGTGGATGCTTTGAACATTTTGGAAAAGGGTGTAATTTCTATACTTTTTCAATTGGAAATGTATTTACCTCCATCTTTTTTTGATAAAATGGTACATTTAAAAGTTCATGTGGTTTGAGAAATAAAGCTTTGTGGATCGGTATATATTCATTGGACGTATCCATTTGAAAGGTATATAAAAATATTTAAGGGGTATGTTAAAATCCATATCGACATGAAGCCTCCATTGATGAAAAATATATTTCCGAGGAGGTTGTGGAGTTTTTGTATGAGGTACTTGTCTATGGAGGAGCACATTGGTTTGCCTCCACCTCACCGTAAATGAGTTAATAATGAGGGAAAGGGGATTCATGGCTTGAAATTCAAATCTTTGTCAGCTGAAAAGATGAATAAGTTATATTTATACATATTGAATAACATATCTGATTCTTATTAGTATATCACATTGCATATTAATTTTTTGAAACAATGTCATCCAAAGAAGAAATAAATGTGGATTTTGAATGAGCATAACAAAATTTTCTTCGTGGTTTAAAAAGACCCTGCTTGGTAGATCAGATGCATCAGAGAAATTAAGATGGTTAGTGGGTGGTCCATGTTTAAATTTTATAACATAGTCTGGGTATAACATTAATTTCTATACATTTCATACGAAAGCTCAGGACAATAGAAGTGAAGTTAAGAATAGTGGGCTATTAGTGTTTGCAGAAGCAATTAAATTTTCAAGTTCTAAAGACAAAAACCAAATTTACACATCAATTTCATATTATATATTCATTGGAAAAATATAGGAGGTTGATTAATTTAAAATTAAAGAACCTATTTTTTACTGTAAATGGTTTATCGGTAGAAATAGTGTCAAACACGATGAATTTGGAATGACAGTTGTTAATGTGAATAGAATGTATGACACAAATGATTCCTTTATAATAGAAACACATGAAAAATAGATTTTATATGCTGTTGATCAATCAGATATATAATGGTCTATTGTTTTACAAGAAAAAAAAAGAATATGTTGGTGAGGATCAACTTGATGAAGATTCTGATTTATGCGAGATCCCTACTTCCATGGAATGATTAGTAGAAAATAATGATGAGACTTTTGTTGTCATGGTTTGTGCGAAAAGGAAGAATCACGACAAAGGAATTTAGGAAAAAAATCCATTTGTACATTCCTAATATTACAGGTAACGTATATTTATATCTGGTTTACATTTATTAATTTCATAAAATATTAGATATTTTAATTTTTTTCATTATAAAAACGTGTATTAAAACTAATAAGTAAGAATGTTTTTTTATTTTAGTTTAGTTTTGTTTATTTTACCATGTTTACCAATAAGTAACTTATATATTTATTGATTTTGTTGAATTACTATTACTTTACCATGTTTACTATAGTTTACCATGTTTACCATTATGTGACGTATATATTTATTGATGTTGTTGAATGAAAATTACTTTACCATGTTTACCATGTTTACCCATGTTTACCATTTACCATGCTTTACCATGCATACCATTTTTACCATGTTTTCCCATGTTTACCATTTACCATGCATTACCATGCTTACCATGTTTACCATGTTTACTATTACGTAACTATAAGGCCCCAGCCTTAAACCTTACTTAATCTTGAGTTATTACAAGATTACACATTGAGGATCTTTTCGGGTTTAGAGTTTTAGAGAATTAGATCATAAAATTTGCATTACATTCCACATATAAACAAAGTGGTTACATAAAGATAGTATTCTTCATTCCCATCAATGGAAAAAAATTTAAAATAAAACATGGATTATTTCTTGACACTTCCTTGACACTATCATCATATCATGTACCTTTCCCTTGACCCGTGAAAAACATTTCAAAAAAACTTGGGATGAGCATACAAAGCTCAGTATGGGTTATAAAAACATGGAAAGGAAACATGAGTTCATATATACATAAGAATGAAATCATACTTTACCCACAAAACATAGGCACTTTAACATACCTCATAAAATCATGAATAAATCATAGAAATCATAAGACATAAAGGTAACTTGAGGCATTCATAACATTCTTACGTAGGGAGTAACCCTCTTGGTTACATTTGGAATACCCATCACAGTATATTCCCTAAATCTCTTCGGATAAACCTTAACGTTTCACTCCTTCGCGTTACCCAATGCATTGGAGAGCTATATCGGGCTCACCCGCCCTTAGTTTATCACAGAACCACCCGTCTTCATAATAATGCCCAAGAACCATAACATAATCGTATCACATAAAACATGCATAAAGGAAACATAACATTTCCACATTTCAATCACAAGATATCAATACAACACAAAAAACACTGTGAAAACCATTTTCAATACCAAAATAAAAGAAAAGTAAAACATGGTATTTATTTTTCTTTTAAAAAGAAGGTATGGCTTGTAGAGGAAGCCGGAACTCAAATAACGGTCACGATGGCGGAGAAGTCGTTGTCGCCACATACGTACGACAAAAACATTCCCTTTTGTCGTTTAGTAAACGCTTCGTATAAAAAATATTCCTTTTGAATAAACGTAAAAGTCAAAGGGGTTTATACACCATATAAAAGAAAGTTGTGTATAAAATAAAATATGCCTCAATGAAAGGAGATTGAGACGAAGTCCCATACCTCGTATCCGACTTGACCTGACCGTTCTTTAATCTCCTGAATAATAAACTTGAGTTAATCTCTACTTGCTGATGAACCTTTTTCAAGTTCATTATTCCTTTTATACCATGTTATGAACATCATGTAATCATTTAAGTTAATAATGTTCAATTTGTCGGTATTTGGTTCTTAAGTCAACATAGACTTCTTACACTTACATGTTGTTAATTTGGTCAAAGGTTCGTTATATCCAGAATGATATTAATGATTTGGATAACATATATATCATATATATTCATCATATACATGTATTTATAATATTACATCACATTTAGAGGTAAGAAATGAAATGCACCGTTCATGGAGACGGTAAGTCGTACGTACGCATGAACGCTACTTCCATTTCTATTTCGTATTTTCTGGAATGGAATCATAATGATATAAGAGTACATTATAATTCCAGTATAATAACATATATAATATCATTAACTTTATCCTTTACACATCCCACATATGGTATTAACGAATCAAATCACTTTCAGGGGGCGGTAGTCCGCACTTCCTAAAATGAAGATATCGTGTTTACCCATAATGGAAACCATAAAGGTATTCCCAAAATGAAAAAAAACAGAAGATTAAGGAAAACATAAACATATTATATATCATATATAAAAATGGTGACATCATAATGGCCACCTTTGAAGGTGTTAAATGAGTATTGAACAATCATCGTTTCGGGAGGCAGAATTTCGCCATCCACGGAAACTGTATGTTCTTTAACCATTTGATGTAGTTTTGTGAGAGTGTAGCTCAAATAAATCTTATATCAACATCCTAGTATATTTAAGATACTGGTTTTGTTACAAAAGAAGTAAATAAAAAGAGTTTAGGGGGTTGGAGAAACAAAATAAAACAAATGAACATGAGAGAATGAATTACCTTTAAAAGTGTAACTCCTTTTGATTTGAACCTAAAGGCTTCTTTTGAAAGGATTCTGCCCAAAGGGAATCCTCTAGGATGAGGAGAGGGATGTGGAGAGAGTAAATGGGCAGGGGTTGGCCGACCCAAAGGCTTTAGGAGTGTGTTAAATGAGGTAGAGGTGGGGGCCTTTTATAAGTGGAGAGGAGGGGCACTTTTGGAAAGTAAAGAAATATTACTTTATTTGAAAATGTGTTTCGGTTTTAAAAGGTCCCACATTGATATACTTCGTGGATAAGGTGATAAGGGTTCTAAATCCACTCATCCAATTGGTTTTGGACATGTGTAGTCCATAGATTTTACATTATCTTTCCGTTTTATTTAAATCGTCAAATAATGATGTCATCGTTGCATCATTATTATGTCGTAAATAATTTAATTTATTTAATGTATAAAAATTATAAAAAATACTATGATGTAGGAAATCTTTTTAGCTTTCCAATTAATATTTATAATCAAAAATATGATCTTTATAACCCCATGTAAAAATTGTTTTCGTAAAACATATTATGTTTGTGTCATTTTTACTTTTACATTAAATAAAAAGTTGTTTATGTCATTTCCCAACCAAAGTGGATCCATGGGGTCCCCAAGTTGACCCATGGCTTGTATTGGTCGGCCATGACACAACCAATGAGGGTAGGACTTGTGTCAAGCTCATCTTATTTTATTAAAGCATTATTTTTACCTTAAACTACACTAATTACCACTAATCGCGATTAAGAACTTAATAAGTTACTATTCACCAAAAAAATTATTATAATCTCATTGAACCACATTTTAATTCTTAATGACAACCATGTATGTCGGATTTTTGAAATTCAAAACACAATGATGGCAAAATTTCATTTAAACAGAAAATCAGTCTTTATAAGTACCACTTAGTGGTTTCACTATTCATCAAAAATTAAAGTTTTTCAGAAAATTACCAAAAATTCACCCTAAGCTATATTTGATATTAAGAATTCAAAAATGAAGTCTATTTTACAAAATTCAAAACATATAAGTCACATTAATTAATTTAATAATTAATTCCCGCTGTCAGAGCAAATAGCGTGTTTTTATGAAACAATAAGTATCAAAAGATTGACACTAGTTTAAGTCCAATTTCAAAGTGAAATTGATTCCAATGAACACCATTGGATTAAATGGTAAAAATATATTCATATTACACATTAAGACCAATTCAAAATATAATCTAATCATATAAATAAATTAGATTAAAAAGCAGTTTTGATGTAAAATGCAGTATTTTTCACTATTCATTAAAAAATGAACATTGTCAGAAAAATACCAAAAATTCACAAAAAGTAAATTTTGATGTCCCAATCATAAAGAATAAGTTTATTTGGACAAACATAGTTTATAGAATTGTCAAAAGATAGATTTAAAAAGGGTTTTCCATCATAAGGCAATAAAACAATCTTTTAAGAATATTAGTGTATTCCATGCTTAAGATTGGATTTATTTTCATTTTAAGCCTCTAAAACACTATATTAATCATTAATAGACATAGATAAAAATATCTATGATTCATTACTTACTTGGGATGTTACATCCTTCCCCCCTTTAGAAAATTGCGTCCCCGCAATTTATTTACTTATCGAATAAATGGGGGTACTTATCCCTCAATGCATTTTCAGATTCCCATGTTGCCTCTTCAATCATGTGGTTTTTCCACAAAACCTTTACCTGGTGAATCACCTTATTCCGTAACACTTGCTCCCTGTGGTCAAGAATCTGGACTGGTTGTTCCTCAAAATATAGGTTCTCTTCCAGCTGAACTACCTCTGGACTCAAAACATGAGATGGATCTGGCATATACTTTCTCAACATCGAAACGTGAAAAACATTGTGTACCTGAGATAAACTCGGAGGTAAAGCCACTCGGTATGCAACTGATCCAACTCTCTCCAGAATTTCGTATGGTCCAACGAACCTTGGACTCAAATTTCCTTTCTTACCAAATCTCATCACACTTTTCCAAGGAGAAACCTTGAGAAAGACATGATCACATACCTCGAAAGATAGATCCTTCCTCCGGTTATCCACATAACTCTTCTGCCTGCTCTGAGTTGTTCTCATGTGTTTCTGAATCAGCTGAACTTTTTCTGCCATCTCTTCTACCAATTCTGGTCCCATCAACTTCCTTTCACCCACTTCATCCCAGAAAGCTGGAGTTCGACACCGCTTCCCATATAATGTCTGAAATGGTGCCATCTGTATACTGGAATGAAAAGAGTTATTATATGAAAATTCAACCAAAGAAAGGTGTTGGTCCCAACTTCCCTGATAATCCATAGAACAAGCTCGTAGAATATCCACCAATGTCTGAATTGTTCGTTCTGACTGCCCATCTGATTGAGGATGAAAAGATGTACTAAAATTTAATTCAGTACCCAACGACTTCTGAAGGCCTTTCCAAAAGTTAGAAGTAAACCTGGGATCACGATCCGATACAATGGAGAGAGGAACTCCATGTAACCTGATTATCTCTTTAATATACAAACGAGAAAGTTGATCAAGAGAGAAATTATCTCATATAGCAAGGAAATGAGCAGATTTGGTCAAGCGATCAACAATAACCCAGATTGAATTATTACCTCGAGATGTCTTCGGTAATCCAACAATAAAGTCCATGGATATATTCTCCCATTTCCACTCTGGCACTGGTAAAGGATGAAGCATCCCTTTCGGTAACTTCCGCTCTGCTTTAACCTGTTGACATGTCAAACACTTCACAGTAAAATCAGCAATATCTCTTTTCATTCCATCCCACCAGTAATACTCCCGCAGATCTCTATACATCTTAGTACTGCCAGGATGAACTGAAAACGGAGAACTATGAGCTTCACATAACAACTCTCTCTTCAACTGTGAATCACAAGGCACACACAATCTCTTCAAAAATCTCAAAACAAAATCATTATCAATGTTGAATTCAGGCAACTTACCTTTCTGAACCAGCTCTACCTTTTTCTGCAACTCACTGTCTTGCTTCTGTGCTTGCTTGATTCTATCTGATAGAGATTATCTCACTGATACCTGAAACAAAACAGAAGGACTTCCTGCACCAACAACTTCTATGCCAAAGTTAATCAAATCCTTAACCAAAGGATCACGTTCCAAATGAAAAATTGTTAATGAAGCATTACTTTTTCGACTCAAAGCATCAGCCACTTTATTTTCTTTTCCCGGATGGTAATGAATTGTACAATCATAATCCTTGATTAATTCTAGCCATCTCCTCTGTCTCATGTTTAACTCTTTCTGAGTGAATATATACTTTAAACTTTTGTGATCGGTATATATTTCACACTTTACTCCATACAAATGATGCCTCCAAATTTTTAAATCAAAAACAACAGCAGCTAATTCCAAATCATGTGTAGGGTAATTTACCTCATGAGTTTTCAACTGTCGTGAAGCATAAGCAATTACCTGATCATTCTCTATTAGGACGCAACCAAGTCCTTTCAATGAAGAATCACTGTATATAACAAACTCACCATTCCTGGAAGGTAGTGCCAAAACTGGAGCATTCACCAATCTTCTTTTCAATTCCTGAAAACAATCATCACATTCTTTTGTCCAGATATACTTAACACCATTCCGAGTTAGCTTAGTCATTGGACTAGATAACCATGAGAAATTTCTAACAAACCTTCGGTAATAGCCCGCTAAACCAAGGAAGCTACGAATCTCGGTTACATTTGTGGGTCTTGGACATTCTTCCACAACTTTTGTTTTTGCAGGATCAACAGTTATTCCATATTTAGAAACAATGTGACCAAGGAAAGAAATTTGTTGCAACCAAAACTCACACTTGCTGAATTTCCCATACAGTTTCTTTTCTTTTAAGGTTTGCAAGATAACCCTTAAATGTCTTTCATGCTCCTCTTTACTTTTAGAAAACACCAAAATATCATCAATGAAAACCACCACAAACTTATCCAAGAACTCATGGAAAATTCTATTGATTAAGTCCATGAATACAGCAGGTGCATTGGTTAGCCCAAAAGGCATTACTACAAATTCATAATGGCCATATCTCGTACGGAACGCAGTCTTCGGAATATCTGCCTCCTTTACCTTCAGCTGATGTGTAAAGACCCGTAAAATTCAAGGAAAATTTTTTCTTAATTTTCTTTAGAATTTTACAAGAACGCGGTTTCAGACGGTAGCTGATTCCGAGGCCCGGAGTGCCCGGAATTAATTTCCGAAGTTTGGCTCGGGTACGTTCAGTGAACGAACGAGCGGGAATTCCTAACTTTTGATCCGGTGCTCGGAATTGAAATCTGAGGGCACCGATGAACTCGCAGCGCCGATATTCGTTTAAAGAGACCTTTTCGGGAGTTGCGTTTGTTGCGAGTTGGAAGTTAGTTTTTGGGTTTTTCAGTTAAGTTAAATAAAATTGTGTAAGACAAATTTTATTTATAACTTCTTAAAACCTCTCAAAGGAGGTTGGAAGTGGGACCCACACCCACTTAACCTCCCTTGGGAGGATTAAGAGTGGTGGGGCCCACACGAACCCCCACCTTTTCAACTCCCCACTCTCCCTCTTAATGGCTTGATAACTTAACTTCTTTTTAATTATACAACTCTTGTATATTAAATAAGTGAGTTAATTTTGGAGTTAGCCATTTTGAATTTCAAACCTTTGAAATTCTTTTGTGAATTAAATAAGACTTTGTCTTATTTTGTTTGGTTAGAACTCTTAGCCATCTTGAAGTGGTTGAGAGCTTTTCTTTCTTCTTCAACTCAACGAAGAACGCGAAGAACGTCGTTCTTCAACGAAGAACTTCTCCGCCGAAGAACACGATCCATCTGCGACGCCGTATCCGCGACGCGACGTACTTCTTCTGCGTCATCTCTTCCGCGACGGTTTTCCGCGACGAACGCCATCGACAACGACTCTTCCTCCGACGTCAAAGGGATCGACACCGATATTCCACGACTACGTCAACGTGTGATTATCGAGGTAGGGGTTCTTGAGTTTGTTGTTTCCTTTATTATTTGACTTTCCTCGAGACTTGACGTAGAACGCTCAAGTTCCGACGAAGAACGCCGCTCCGCTCTTCTTCGTCTTCGGTGTCAACGAGAGAGAACACCGCACCTTCCTCGGACAACCTTCGTCGGCGTACAATGATTCGCCAACGACGTGCCTCTTCGGACGCGCCTCTTCGTCGTTGAATTTGACGAACGACGACCGCGTCGCCCGACCTCCGCGACGTCGTCTTCCGCGGAACGTAGAAGAATCTACGAATCTTAAACCCGAGGTAGGGGTTGTTGATTTATTCTTTATTTATTCCATTTCTTGAACATGGATCTCGCATGTCTAACATGAGACTTGAATGTTTAAGTTGAGTTATTTGCTTAACGTGAGGGGGCCGGACCGCATGAACACGGCCGAACCCCCTCCATCGTTCATGTTTAATTCTTGCGATGGAAGAAAAGTGGCGTGGTGCCGTCGCACCACGCGGATTACCGTGCGTTTATTTACGCAACGCCGTCGCGCTACACCGAGGAGAGTCTTCAAGAACGCGACGCCGTCGCGCCGCGTTGGAAGGATTCATGGCACGGCGAAAGGGGCGCGGTGCCGTCGCACCGCGCCGGATGACGAACGCCGCGGCCGGTTCCGGGCCGCGGCGGGACGAGGAGACCACGGCCGGTTCCGGGCCGCGGCGGAAGGGAAGACCGGCGGCCGGGCCGCCGGCGTCGGAAGCCGAAGAAGGGGACCGGAAATTCCGGTCCCGTTTGAGAAAACCGGCCGGCCAGCTGGCCGGCCGGATAACTTAAAAACCGGGGAAATTAATTCCCCGGCTTTCCCTTAAAAACCCCCCTCTTAAAGGGGGGGGGGCGGTTCTTGAAGGAGGGGGGCAGCCGGCCCCCCTGGCTCTCTTAAATAAACCGGCCCCTCGTGGGGCGGTTTCAAACAGGGGTGCGGCAGTTGCCGCGCCGTTTTTTTTTGAAGGAACCGCGGGGCTGAGCCCCGCGTGCTGCCACCCCGTGCGGCGCCAAGCGCCGCCGCCGCGGCCCGCCGCCGCCGCCACCGCGGCCCGCCGCCGCCGCCACCGCGGCCCGCCGCCGCCGCCGCCGCGGCCCGCCGCCGCCGCCACCGCGGCCCGCCGCCGCCGCCACCGCGGCCCGCCGCCGCCGCCACCGCGGCCCGCCGCCGCCGCCACCGCGGCCCGCCGCCGCGTCGCCGCCGGCCGCCGCGCCGCCGCCGTCCGCCGCCGCCGGCCGCCGCTGCCGGCCACCGCGCCGCCCAGGGGGGGTCGGGCCGGGTCGGCCCAGACCCGGACCCCCCGTTTCGAACCAGATTTGGTTTTTCGCTCATAACTTGAGCCTCGGACCTCCGATCGACGAACCATCAGCGGCAACGCGATCCTTGGATCGAGACGGTCGTTTCGGTATATCGCACTCAAGGTTTCGGATTACTTTGAGTTCGGCCGGGTTGGTTCGTTCACGAAACCAACCGGGCCTTCGGAGCGGAAACGCTCATATCTTGAGCCACGAACGTCCGATTGACGCGCCGTCAGTCGCGTTGTGTTCCTTTTAGTGAGTTAGATCTTTTGGCATACTCCGCCCGAGGTTTGGACGCAGGTGGAGTACGGTCGGATTGGTTTTGCCTTAAAAACCAACCGGGCCCCGGAGACGAAAATGCCAATAACTCACAGACCGGGCGTCCGATTGACGCGCCGTCTGTTTCATTGACTTCCTCTTGATGAGACGGAACTTTTGACATACTCCGCCCGAGTTTTGGATACAGTCGGAGTATGGCCGGGTTGGATTGTACTCGAAATCCAACCGGGCCCCTGGATCGGGAAAGCTGATATCTTACAGACAGGACGTCCGCTTGACGAGCCGTCAGCGGCGTTGGTGGTTACGTTGAGTAACGGTCCCTTGAGTATACCCTATGGGAGTTCGGGGTACAGTTGAGATACGGCCGGGATTGGTTTCGCTCACGAAACCAACCGGGCCCCTGGGACGAAAAGGCTAATAACTCACAGACCGGGCGTCCGATCGACGCGCCGTCTGTTGCGTTGAGACCCCTGTGACGAGACGGTTCTTTGAGACACTTCTTCGCGGGACCTTGTGATACTTGGAGTATCGACCAGTAGCTCGTGGAGCGGACCCGTGGTACTTGACAGTGGTGGTGCGCTTGGATGCAGCAGCAGATCCTTGGCGGTGGAGCGCTTGGTTGTAGCGGCGGACCCGCGATACTCTACGGAGTGTGTGCGCTTGGTTGTAGCGACAGACCCGCGACGGTGGAGACGAGCGTGCAGAGTACGGAGACCGTGTAGCCGGCTGAGACCTGACGACTGCTTGACCGACTCGACTTGGAGTGAGTCGACTAGCCCAGTGGACGGAGCGCCCGGTATTTGGCGGCAGACCCACGGCGGACGGAGCGCCTGGTAGTTGGCAGCAGACCCGCGGTACTCATCAGGAGGAGTACCTCAGTAGGCTATCTGGGTAGCGCCCGGTATTTGGCGACAGACCCTCAGCGGACGGAGCGCCAGGTAGTTGGCCGCAAACCCGCAGTACTCGACAGGAGGAGTACTTCAGCAGTCCTAGGTTAGTGAGCGGCAGCCTCGGAGTCGTGACAGGACCACTGTACACTCTAGAGACGGAGCTCTTCAGCAGTTACGGTTTCGATAATGAAAATCCTGGTTTGAGCTGAGACTTTTGACCTTGTGTTTACCTCATGATTGAGATGGGTCACTTGCTAACTTTGGTATATGTATGGGCATATACCCGAGTAGTGGTTATCCGTCGTTTTCACAATCCTTGTGTTTCCTCATGATTGAGATGGGTTACTTGATAACTTAGGTATATGTATGGGCATATACCTAAGTAGAATTTATCTGTTGAGATCTTCTTGTGTTTATCCTTGTTGGTTTTAGTGAGACCTTGAGGGTCTCGGGGTCCCTACTGAGTATCGTTATACTCACCCCTGCACGGGCTATGCCCTCACCTCGTTGTGTTGGTTGCAGACGACGGACAGTGCTGACAGAGGCCGAGTGTTCGAGGACTGGACGGTACCTGGAGGTGGACTATACGACGAGGCGGATCCTAGAGGCAGACCACTGGGTGGGACATACTCGGAGCGGATGGCGGGACCCGAGGAGCAGAGGAGCTATCTGTACCCACCCTTCAGGTGGGATTTCCTGTGGACATCTCAGCGTAGCAGCTTTACTTTTCAGTTGCTGTTTTCCCTTTCGAGTTGTACTTTACAGTTGGGCTTGTATTTCCGGCCCCTTTTTACTTTTCAGCTCTTCTTTGTACTTAGTGTTTTACTTCCGCTTGTACTCTGTGGTGCTTGTTTTCTTTTATAAAGGCAATGCCTTCCCAGTTATCGGGATTTTACGCCTTTGGTGCTAGTCGCCAGCCCCTGGCCTATGGAAGGCGGGCTTGGGGTAGTCACGGCACGGGCCCCGAGGACGGGTCGTGACATGATGGTACCCCGATCTCAGGTCAATCTTTGAAAAAAACCGAGCTCCCTGGAGCTGATCAAACAAATCATCGATATGAGGCAAAGGATATTTCTTCTTAACAGTGATGTTATTCAAGGCTCTATAATCAATGCAAAGTCTCATAGAACCATCTTTCTTTTTAACAAATAAAACAGAAGCACCCCATGGTGATGTGCTAGGTCTAATGAAACCTTTCTCTAATAAATATTGCAATTGCTCCTTCAACTCTAAAAGTTCAATTTGTGCCATTCGATAAGGGGGTTTTGAAATTGACTTAGCATCAGGAACTAAGTCAATAGTAAACTCAACTTCCCGATCTGGTATTATTCCAGGAAACTCATCAGGAAAAACATCAGGATACTCATTTACCACTGGCACATCATTAATCTGAATAGTTCCTTTATTTTCAACGACGTGTGCAAGGTAACATTCATTTCCATCTTTTACAAGTTTCTCGGACTCTTGATATGTTATCAAAAGTAAGGGTTCATTCGTGTAAACAAACTGAAAGTCTTTCTGAAAAGAAACTTCTTTAGCTCTACAGTCAATCTTAGCATGGTAAATAGAGAGCCAATCCATACCCAGGATAACATCAAACTCTACTAGAGGTAGAACAATAAGGTTTGCAAGTAGGTTCTTTCCACAGATAAGGATAGGAAGATTCTTATAAATTCTTTTTGCCTCAACATTTCCCCCAGGTGTTTTTACCAAAAGTCCAGGAGTCATTTCTTGAGATGGTATTCCCATTTTACTAGAAAAGGTTTCAGAGATGAAAGAATGTGTAGACCCCGAATCAAACAACACACTGGCATAATCTGAAAAAACAAACAAAGTACCTGATACAACTTCATTTGATGGCCCGACATCTGCTGAAGTAGTTGCAAAGGATTTCACCACCCCTTTCTGCTTGTAGTCTAACTGCTTCCCATCACTCAAGCTCTTTGTCGGACACTCGTTTGCATAGTGACCCATCTCATTGCACTTATAACATTTCACTAACTGTAAATCAAATTTGTTCTTACCTTCACCTTGATCCTTTTCAGTGCAATCACGAGCCTTGTGTCCCATATTACCACATCAGTAGCACTTTCCAGAATTCAGAAGACATTCCCCAGCATGCCTTTTTCCACATTTATCACAAACTGGAAACTTAGTTTTCTTACCATCAGACTTTTTTGAAGAATTCTTACCTTTCTCCTGCCACCTCGGTCTCTTATTCTGCTGGTTGTTATAGAACACTTGGTCATCGGAAAACTCCATTTCCACCTTCTCAGCACATCGAACAAGATTTTCATAACTTTTAAACTCATGAGAAGCTAATGCCCTTCGATATTTTGGCTTTAATCCTGAGTAAAAATGATTGATTTTACTGTCAAGGTCTCAGATAAAATTTGGAGCATACCTTGCCAATCGAGTGAACCTTTCTTCATTGACAGCCACTGAGTCTTCCTCTTGCCTCAATTACAAGAATTTATTTTCCATCCTAAGTCGAACAGCCTTAGGAAAATACTTCTCAAGAAACATACCTTTGAATTCATCCCAGTCAAGAGCATCAATCTCATCGGCGTCCCTGATATTTTTAACCATAGACCACCACTGATCTGCTTCACCCTCCAAACGGTAAATAGAAAGACTAACCTTTTGATTTTCTGAACACCCCATGACATCAAAAATCTTCTCCAGTGCTTTAATCCACCCTTCAGCTAGCACAGGGTCAGATGATCATCTGAATGATGGTGGATGTTGCCTCATGAAATGTTCCACCACTGACATGTTCCTCTGCGGTTGATCTGGCTGATCTCATGCATGGATACCACCACCATTTATCGCTTGAGTCAACTGCTCCATTACTGCAACAAACTGTTCAGTTCCAATTCCGACCATTTCTAGATGCTGATTCGGAAGGTTATTTCCTTCTGTATGCCTTCCTAGCACTGCTTCCCTGTTTCCTCTGCGGAAAACCATTCTGAAAAAACATGTCTTAGATGAAGCAACATGGTAATCTTCAAATGCTATATCATTTCAAATTTTTTTTTGGATAATCATTTAATAGAATTCTAACTCCTAAAGTTATCTAAACCGACCTTTGATACCAACTATAAGGCCCCAGCCTTAAACCTTACTTAATCTTGAGTTATTACAAGATTACACATTGAGTATCTTTTCGGGTTTAGAGTTTTAGAGAATTAGATCATAAAACTTGCATTACATTCCATATATAAACAAAGTGGTTACATAAAGATAGTATTCTTCATTCCCATCAATGGAAACAAATTTAAAATAAAACATGGATTATTTCTTGACACTTCCTGGACACTATCATCATATCATGTACCTTTCCCTTGACATGTGAAAAACTTTTCAAAAAAACTTGGGATGAGCATAAAAAGCTCAGTATGGGTTATAAAAACATGGAAAGGAAACATGAGTTCATATATACATAAGAATGAAATCATACTTTATCCATAAAACATAGGCACTTTAACATACCTCATAAAATCATGAATAAATCATAGAAATCATAATACATAAAGATAACTTGAGGCATTCATAACATTCTTATGTAGGGAGTAACCCTCTTGGTTACGTTTGGAATACCCATCACAGTATATTCCCTAAATCTCTTCGGAGAAACCTTAACATTTCACCCCTTCGCGTTACCCAATGCATTGGAGAGCTATATCGGGCTCACCCGCCCTTAGTTTATCACGGAACCACCCGTCTTCATAATAATGCCCAAGAACCATAACATAATCGTATCACATAAAACATGCATAAAGGAAACATAACATTTACACATTTCAATCACAAGATATCAATACAACACAAAAAACATTGTGAAAACCATTTTCAATACCAAAATAAAAGAAAAGTAAAACATGGTATTTATTTTTCTTTTAAAAAGAAGGTATGGCTTGTAGAGGAAGCCGAAACTCAAATAACGGTCACGACGGCGGAGAAGTCATTGTCGCTGCATACGTACGACAAAATATTCCCTTTTGTCGTTTAGTAAACGCTTCGTATAAAAAAGATTCCTTTTGAATAAACGTAAAATTCAATGGGGTTTATACACCGTATAAATGAAAGTTGTGTATAAAATAAAATATGCCTCAATGAAAGGAGATTGAGACGAAGTCCCATACCTCGTATCCGACTTGACCCGACCGTTCTTTAATCTCATGAATAATAAACTTGAGTTAATCTCTACTTGCTGATGAACCTTTTTCAAGTTCATTATTCCTTTTATACCATGTTATGAACATCATGTAATCATTTAAGTTAATAATGTTCATTTTGTCGGTATTTGGTTCTTAAGTCAAAATAGACTTCTTACACTTACATGTTGTTAATTTGGTCAAAGGTTCGTTATATCCAGAATGATATTAATGATTTGGATAACATATGTATCATATATATTAATCATATACAAGTATTTATAATATTACATCACATTTAGAGGTAAGAAATGAAATGCACTGTTCATGGAGACGGTAAGCCGTACGTACGCATGAACGCTACTTCCATTTCTATTTCGTATTTTCTGGAATGGAATCATAATGATATAAGAGCACATTATAATTCCAGTATAATAACATATATAATATCATTAACTTTATCCTTTACACATCCCACATATGGTATTAACGAATCAAATCACTTTCAGGGGGCGGTAGTCCGCACTTCCTAAAATGAAGATATCATGTTTACCCATAATGGAAACCATAAAGGTATGCCCAAAATGAAAAAAACATAAGCTTAAGGAAAACATAAACATATTATATATCATTAATAAAAATGGTGACATCATAATGGCCACCTTTTAAGGTGTTAAATGAGTATTGAACAATCATCGTTTCGGGAGGCAGAATTTCGCCATCCACGGAAACCGTATGTTCTTTAACCATTTGATGTAGTTTTGTGAGAGTGTAGCTCAAATAAATCTTATAAAAAAATCCTAGTATATTGAAGATACTAGTTTTGTTACAAAAAAAGTAAATAAAAAGAGTTTAGGGGGTTGGAGAAACAAAATAAAACAAATGAACATGAGAGAATGAATTACCTTTAAAAGTGTAAATCCATTTGATTTGAGCCTAAAGGATTCCTTTGAAAGGATTATTCCCAAAGGGAATCCTCTAGGATGAGTATAGGGATGTGGAGAGAGTAAATGGTCTGGGGTTGGCCGAGGAAAAGGCTTGAGGAGTGTGTGAAATGAGGTAGAGGTGGGGGCCTTTTATAAGTGGAGAGGAGGGGCACTTTTGGAAAGTAAAGAAATATTACTTTATTTGAAAATGTGTTTCGGTTTTAAAAGGTACCACATTGATATAATTCATGGATAAGGTGATAAGGGTTCTAAATCCACTCATCCAATTGGTTTTGGACATGTGTAGTTCATAGATTTTACATTATCTTTCCATTTTATTTAAATCGTCAAATAATGATGTCATCGCTGCATCTTTATTATGTCGTAAATAATTTAATTTATTTAATGTCTAAAAATTATAAAAAAACTACTATGAAGTAGGAAATCTTCTTATATTTCCAATGAATATTTATAATCAAAAATATAATCTTTATAACCACATGTAAAAATTGTTTTCGTAAAACATATTATGTTTGTGTCATTTTTACTTTTACGTTAAATAAAAATTTGTTTATTTCATTTCCCAACCAAAGTGGATCCATGGGGTCCCCAAGTTGACCCATGGCTTGTATTGGTCGGCCATGACACAACCAAGGAGGGTAGGACATGTTTCAAGCTCATCTTATTTTATTAAAGCATTATTTTTACCTTAAACTACACTAATTACCACTAATCGCGATTAAGAACTTAATAAGTTACTATTCACCAAAAAAATATTATAATCCCATTGAACCACATTTTACTTCTTAATGACAACCATGTATGTCGGATTTTTGAAATTCAAAACACATTGATGGAAAAATTTCATTTAAACGGAAAATCAGTCTTTATAAGTACCACTTAGTGGTTTCACTATTCATCAAAAATTGAAGTTTTTCAGAAAATTACCAAAAATTCACCCTAAGCTATATTTGATATTATGAATTCAAAAATGAAGTCTATTTTACAAAATTCAAAACATATAAGTCACATTAATTAATTTAATAATTAATTCCAGCTGTCAGAGCAAATAGCGTGTTTTTATGAAACAATAAGTATCAAAAGATTGACACTAGTTTAAGTCCAATTTCAAAGTGAAATTGATTCCAATGACCACCATTGGATTAAATGGTAAAAATATATTCATATTACACATTAAGACCAATTCAAAAGATAATCTAATCATATAAATAAATTAGATTAAAAAGCAGTTTTGATGTAAAATGCGGTATTTTTAACTATTCATTAAAAATGAACATTGTCAGAAAAATACCAAAAATTCACACAAAGTAAATTTTGATGTCCCAATCATAAAGAATAAGTTTATTTTTACAAACATAGTTTATAAAATTTTCAAAAGATAGATTTAAAAAGGGTTTTCCATCATAAGGCAGTAAAATAATCTTTTAAGAATATTAGTGTATTCCATGCTTAATATTGGATTTATTTTCATTTTAAGCCTCTAAAACACTATCTTAATCATTAATAGACATAGATAAAAATATATATTATTCATTACTTACTTGGGATGTTACAGTAACACAATTCATTATTTCATTTTTTGTTTACATTAGTATTATAATATTTGAATTTTTATATTTGTGAAACAATGTTTTCTTTTTTAATTTAAAGTATGATGACAAATCCACCAGTTGATCAACCACATAATTTTGTAGATGAGCATCATGATCATACGTTTGGGGAGGAACATTCATAAGATCTTTCTGATGTACCCCAATATTCTTCATGTTCTCCCACAATGGGAAAGAAGAGTTCAAGAGTTGGTAAATGTTGTTGCACACCTTTACTGAAACTATCACTTGCCCATATCCCGGACTATATGATAGTCAAAGAGTTTGATGAGAATGATATTGTTAGAGGTTCAAATACAAATGATTTTAAGAGTTTTGTATCAACTCAAGGTAAAATAAAAGTAAGCATTTTGTATAATTATTGGAAATGTGTGGACAAAGAGACACTATCTTAGTTGTGGGAGACAATTTTGGTAAGATCTTTTGATATAGTTTGTCTAATATTTAAATGTTTATAGTATAATATGTTTTCCTTCTTCTTTATCAAATGAAATTTTATATTCCCGACATAAGAGGTGTCAGGAAGAAATGTTTATCAATGCCTATTAGGAGATGGATGGATTTAAAATCAACTCTCACATATGATTTCATTTTTGTTCATAGGAAAAATGACAATCCATGTCATATATATCATTTTAGAGATGAAGTAACATAGAAAGAATTTGTTAAAAGTAGAATAAAAGAATTATTTTTGGAAAAGTCCAGGGTAAACTTTTATAAATTTTCTTATATTAATGATCTTATTAATTATTTTTTAATGATTTATTATTTATAATTTAAAGTAAACCAGGAGAACTCCTCAAGATATCCAATATAGAAATGTATACCCTCATAATTTATCTTAGGGAGGGTAAACTTTATTGGAAGAACAAATGATGGAAGTAAAATTACAAAAACTTAAAGGTGAGTCTTCAACCTCTGGAGTGGTTTCCCCTCCATCCCCTCTGCCTAGACATGAAAAACAAAAGATGACTCGAATGGGAAAAAATGGGAAATATCCTATGGAATAATCAAGGATCATAGCTGAGAAGATTGTAAGATATTTATTTTATTTATTTAAGTTAATTCTCGTTTTTATATACTTTGAAACATTACAAATTTTTTTAATTAATTTATAAAGTATTATCTTGAGGAGCAGAGCACATAGAGGGTATTTAAAATTGTTGGGAGGAAAGATATTTTATATATAGCATTGGGAAAGCCCAAACACTCAGGTCATGTACGAGGATACCCAACAAGTGTATTGGTAAGAAAAGTGTTGCCACATTCTTAAGATTCTTCTATTGAGGGTATTTATAAAATAAAAATAGAATATTTAGAGGCTGAAGTTCATAATATGAATGCCACAATGGAGGCAATGATCAGAGTGTCAGTACAATCTATGTTTGTAGACATGGAAAAGAAAATTTCAGACTGAATCTCCCACTCTTCCACATCCTCATGCAGACCCCATATTTTATCCTCCACATCCTCCAGTAGCTCCAACTCCCCCACCTCTAGACCCCATTATTTATCCTCCACCTAAGCCCGTGGATCCAATTTTTTATCCTACTCCTACACCCCCTCCTCAAAAACTTCCTAGTTATTGTGAGTTGTAGGTTGATGATCCTCACCATCATATAGTTTTATATGGTATGATATGTTATATAGGAAATATAGTTCATCATCAATAATTAGAGGTAGATAAATATAGGGTCATTTTATAGGAAATTATAGATATATCTTCTTGAGTACTGATACCTAGAGATGAGGTGACAACAATTGGACAAAGTATCGACCACTTTTTAGTTTGGCCATCCAGAATTTTACGACCCATTACCATAGAGGTATGTGTATCTTATATCTTTTATTTTAATCTTGTATTAAATTTGTTTTAACATTTTAAAGTTAATATATTTATCCATTTATTTAAATTAATACTTTAAAGTTAAAGAAATACTATATATGAAACAACAAAGACAAATGGCAATGACATCAGATACAAATTCTAGTATTCTTGAAAAATTATCAAGATATTCAAATTTTTTGATGGCTCATTATACGTTCCCAATGGAAGCTCATGTTTTTGGATGTGAAATAGATGTGTGGATTATAAAAAATGATATCATGGATCTTGTTAATAGAGATAAGTTGGGCATAAACACGATGATTTTTTTTCCATGTAAGTCTTAAAATAATTATTTTCCTTCGTTAAATTTATTAAAAATGTATACTTATGTCTGTTTTGTATTAGGTATATTTATAACATTTTAGAGTATAATGAGTAGACATATGTATATGGTTTCATGGACCTGCAATTGATTTCCCCTGAAGTTCATGCTTTGGATAGGGAACAAAGAACAATTTACATTACTGAATGATTTGAACAGAATATAATCACTCATTATTGGTTGATTTCTTTTTGTGAGAGGTATGTAGCATATATATCACAAAGTGTTATTTATCTTTTAAAATAAAAATCACTAACCTTCAATTTTATTTTATATCAAAGTCCAATGGATGTTGGGTGTTTTTTTTCAAGGGAGAAAACACTTTATTGGATATTCTCTCTCCATGGTGATGTGTGATGAACTTTTAAGAATATGTTAGAAAAGTAGGTTTAAATTTCTTAATAGTTGTTTATATTATAATGAATTTTAAATTTATCTCATTCATATTTTTTTCTTACAGAGGATGAGCCTACTTTCTAAAAACCAAAAAGAAAAAGAGCTCCGAGATATAATATGTAAAAGTAATGGTAAATATCCATTTATTATTTCTAAATTTTGGATGTATTACATAAAAATGTTCTTTTAAATTGAAAAACTCATATAAACAAAAATTTTATTAACAAAAAGGAGTCATTAAATGCAGATATTATATGTTAATATTTATGTATGAAATAATTATAACTGGAATTTTTTTGAAGTTTGAAGAGGTTATATTTCCTAAAACAAATGTGATCCATGTGTTTACAAATGGTTTAGTGGAAATGCGGTCTTTTTCCTAGTAGTATATGTTCATGACATATTACTTATTGGGAATGACATACTAGTCTTACAATCTGCTAAGGACTGATTGAATAAGTGATTCTTTGTAATGGAGTTAGGTAAAGAAACCTATATCCTAGGGATCAAGATCATTTGTGATAGATTCAAGATGATACTTGGTCTAAGAGAAAGTACATATATTGACCAGATACTAACGATATTTAGTATAAAACAATCCACGATTGAATTTGTTCTAGTGTCACCCGATTTACATCTTTTGAAGAAAATGTGTCCCCAGACAAAATAAGAGAAAGATAGAATGAGTAGGATACCATAATATTTGGTGATAGGATCAATCACGTATGCCCTGCTATGTACTATAATTGATGTTGCCTATGTGGTGATCATTGTAGGTAGATATCAAGACAATCTAGGAGAACCACATTGGACTACTGTTAAGACTATCCTTAAGTATATGAGAAGAACTAATGATATATTCTTGGTGTGTGGAGGATATGATGGGCTTGTCATCAGATGGTATGTTGATGCTGGGTTTTAGAAAGTTCGGAATGATCTAAAGTCACAATCAGGATATGTTTTCTATCTCAATGGAGGAGATATGATCTAAAAGATTTCAAAGTAGTCGGTTTTATCTAATTCTACAATGGATTTTGAGTACATAGTTTCTTCTGATTCAATGAAGGTAGTTATATGAATACAAAACTTTGTCTATTATTGTCACGACCCATCCCTCGAGGCTGGTGCTGTGACTACCCCAAGCCCACCTTCCATAGGCAAGAGCCTAGCCACTAGCACCGGAAAGGCGTATCCCTAAAAAAGGAAGAAATTTCCTTTAAACTTTTACAAACACATAGAGAAGAATGAAACAAGATGCAACCACAAAGTAAACTACTGTAGTAAATAGTGATGAAAGTGAAGGGGGCTGGAATACAATCCCAACTGGAAAAAATACTAGTACAACTGAAAAGTACAGAATAGCTGAATAGCGAAAAGCAGCTCTTGGATCGTCCACCATGGATCCTACCAGAAGGGTAGGTAAAAATCACGATCAGTAGTCCCTGCATCACATCACGCTAAATGGTCCACCTCCGAGCACCATCCAGTCCTGGCTCCCTCATCCTCGATCAATGTTGTACGTCGTCTCCACAAGACACAACCAGGTGTGGGCGAAGCCCAAGTAGGGGTGAGTATAACGATACTCAGTAGGGACCCCGAGACCCCGTTGGTCTCCTAAAGTTCCATGAAGGAAAAACCACAAATCAAGACTTCAACCCTACTTAGGTATAAGCACATACATATACATAAGTTATCAAAATATAATCATCTCATACATGAGGGAAGAATACCACAAAGGTAACACTATGAAGATAAGAAGTACCACACAGTTAAAAAACATAGTTCAAACAGAGTCTCAGCTCAAACTGGGTATTAGTTATGTAAAGAAGTACAGATGATCATTCGCAAAGCTAGATCATCCTATTCTATCAAGAGGCACTACTTCTAACCATACAGAGTCTGACCCACACAGGATCGATAGGTAACTAACCCCCGCTGGCCCACACAGGATCCGACCCACACAGGTTTGATAGGTAACTAACCCCCATAATGACCCACAAAGGATCTTACCCACACAGGATTTGTATGTGATGACCCACACAAGATCACTGAGCGCTGACCCACACAGGATCTGTCCCACAAAGGATTGCTCGGTACTAACCTCCGTATGATCTGTCTCCAACCACCGCCTCACTTCCAGCCACTGGATTCCTCACACCCGGTGCATTTGAGTTTCATAGAATCTTCCCTTGAGATTTCAATCATGCCTCGAACACAACTAAGCTACAAAAAGGAGCAACCCAAAGGACCTCTATTCCATAAGGGTTCCAACGTGACAGACGGTGTGTCAATCAGACTCCCTATTTATGAGTTATAAGCGTTTTAGTTCCGGGCGCTCGGTTAGATTCGGGTTTAATCCAAACCATCCATACTAAAACTATCTTCAAAACTAAATGGGAGTATACTAAAATGACCTTCTTAATCCAAGGATCCCAACTCCATAGACGGTTCATCAAATGAATGTCCGGTTCTCAGGATATGGCAATTTAAGTGTTTCTGGGCCTATTGGGGCTCGGGTCTAGTCGGACCCGATCTGGGCTAGGCCATGGTGGCCTTGGCCTGCTGGGATGAGGCCTGGATCAGCTAGAAAGTGGGTGGCCCACAAAGGCGTCTCGAACCAAAAAGGGAGGCTTGACCCGCAAAGGGGTGGCCCACAAGGGGGCGGCCCGACTTGCATAGGGCGTAACCCACAAGGGGGCGGCCTAGCCCGCGTAGGGCATGACCTACAAGATGGCGGCCCGACCCACGTAGGGTGTGGCCCACAAGAAGGGTGACCCGGCCATGTAGGGATAGACCAATAAGGGGGGCGGCCCGGCCGTGTAGGGCGAGACCGACAAGGGGGCGGCCCTACCACTGTCCACCCGAGCTGGAGAGGGAGGGTGTGACCCCCGATCTCTCGAACTCCCAAACAGCCCGGAGGCCGTTCAGTTTGTGAAGAAGAAACACCACGTGGATGTTAACTAGTCACCGTGGAACCCGCCTGAGGCATTAGTTCTACGTCCACTGTGGCTTCGGCCGTGACTTCTTCTCGCGGGTGACACGCTAGTCGCGCCGCCTCCCCGTTCACTGGTGGTAGGCTGGGTGCATCGCCTCTCCTTTTGCGACCGACCGATGTGCCAACCGCCTCCTCTGTCTACCATGGCTACCAAGTAACAACCCTCTGCTCACTAACGGTGTGCGACGGCATGCCACACTTCCTCCACGGTCGGTCGGTGCCATCCACTCTGATGACCACCGCGACTTTGTTCCACAACATCCTCTTACGGCGCGCATCGGCGCACCACCTCCTTCATAGATGGTTTGTGCCATTGTGCTGGTGGTCTTCCATGTAGGCGTAAGGATAGAAAGATAGTGGAGGGTCCGGGCCATGTTCGTTAGGCCCGCGCCCTCCATGTTAGCTTATAGGCAAGATGGAGGATAAAGTGCTTCAAGAAAATTCACTTGAAATAAAACTGTATTAAACCCCTACCTCGTATATACATTGGATAACATCCAAGCTTGAAGGTGGGTCATGTTCTTCATTCCCGCAACAGATTCCCAATGATTCCACTCGTATGTCATCCTTCGGTTCATGGTGTAGTGTCACCCATCACCGTCCACTGGGATCGGCTCCATCCTCTAAGGGTTCGACATCATGGCACTCCTTCAGCACTTCGTTGCTTAGAGAAGCTGTTCCAACACCTCTCCCCAAGATCTATATAAATAGGAGAGGGGGAGGGTGAGTAACGATGTGGGGAATTAATGAGGGATAATTAATTAGAAACCTTCATAATTCCCTAGTGACATCGTTACTTAAGTTTGATAGGTCAATCCATTTATTGTCTTGACACATCGCGGGTCCCACACTCCGCTTTTCCATTGGTGGAGAAGAATGAAAATAAAATAATAAAATTATTTTATTTCATTTATTTTAAAAAGTTAGAAAACTTAACTTTTTCCCCATACATACTGCAGTCAATGTAAAGTCTCCGTTAAGAAAATCTCAGCACTGCGGATTCAACGGTGCCCTTGGATTTTTAATCCAATCACCAGTTCAAAAGTTAGAAAACACCGCTCACGTGTTTACTGAACGTATTTTAAAAAAGTTTCAGAAATTCTTTCTGGGAACACCGGGCCTCGGAATCAGGCACCGTCAATTTTTATCTTACTCGTAATAATTCCATAAAATAAAAAACAATTACATGGAAAATACGAGTCTTTACAATTATCTTGATATGGTACCTAGAAGTAAAGAACTCATCAAATTGTGTTATGATAATACTATAATGGTGGCTCTTGAAAATGAGTCATGGTTACATCAACAAACAAAGAACATACTCTAGAAGTATCACATCTTAAGGGATTTATATAAAAGGGGTGAAGTTGCTGTGAGTAGGGTATCCACAAAAGATAACATGGTGGACCCCATGACTAAAGTCCTATGTCAGAAAAATCATGAGTATCATTTCAGAGCTATCAGACTAAAGGTTGTTAGTAGTTGTCTCTAGTGCAAGTGGGAGTCTGTTAGTGTTGGTTCCATATAACCAACTTATTTTATATATTATGATAACTTATATTCTAGGTTTTTAATACTAATAAATTCCTTATCACATCATGATTGTTCTTCTATGTAACATTGTATATGATAATGTCCCAAGAGTAGCTTTCATAATAAAAGGTCATATCAGTTCCTCACTTTGATGGGAACCTGGAAGTGCTATGACACTATTTTTGAATATATGTTCTATATCTATATGATATCATATGAGGGAAAAAAATGATATATGCTATCAGGGGTGGAGTCTCATAGGACTTTGAGGCACCTTATCACGGTGTACGCCCTTGGTAATTTCTAAGAAGATATTATGAGAACAAGACCAGTGAGTAGGAAATCCACATTTCTATGTGTCATTGGATGTTTCTATATACAGATGTTTTTATTTTTCCTTAGACTTTAAGATTGTTATTAATGAATATTATGAGTCACCCACTTATATGTATTGATAAAAAACCATGAGGGTAGATGTTTGCGGTGAGGTAGGATACGTTTGGTGCGGCATAAGTAATATTGCATTAATGAATAATACAAGAAATGATTTATCCCTTCTATTTTTAACAGAAGATAATATCTGAGGCCCTTTTATGGAAATGATATAGCCTAAATAAATCCATGGACATGGTGTTCTATAGAAATTTTCTATTTTCTGAAATTCAAATAACGAGATATTGAGTATATAAGTTGATGGTACTGTCATGCAACCTGTTCGATTAGAGATATTGTGATAAAGGGATTATATTACAGGGTAAGAATTCATATGAGGTGACATGTCTTTATGGCATTAAATTATTTCTCTATGGGTGCCTTGGTGTGTTGCTAGACCCTAACCTTGGACTTTAAGAAGGTTCATATAATTCCACAGAGAAAGAGGCATAGAGGTTCACACACTAAGTGTATTCAGTATCTCAGTTAAATATTTATTTATTTAACAAGTTGAATAAATATTATTCATGATCCTGGTTTAATAATTATTCATGTATTCCTAATCAAATTTATTTTTAAACTAGTTATTCGATAGAATATATTGAAGGCAGAATAACTAATAAATATTTCTTTTTTATTTTTTGGTGAATATAATATTTATTTATTTATCAGTGAATAATGAAGTGATGTTTATTTAATAAATAAATATTAATTATTCAAGGTGAAATAAATATTAAGGAGGATTGGAGGACCGAGTTTACTGGTATAGTGAGAAATAATAATATTTAATAATATTTAATTATAACTTACAGGTTAAACACATGTCAGGATATAATATTGTTGCTATTATTATTTGAAATGGGGATTTTTTCTAGGATTAATAAAATAATTAAGGAACTTTTACAAATTATTTATTATTACCCTACTGAATTAAATGATCGGTTAAATTAATATATTATTAGCCAAGCGCTATCCAAGAGAAACTAATATGGTTGTGCACAACGAATTAGAGAAAATATCTCAAGCCTAGAGAGTTCATCCCTCTCCAAGAACACTTTCAATAATGAGAGAGATCCTCCTCCAATGTACCAAGGAGAATTATTTGGAAGCGGTTCTCAAGGAAATAAAAGGTGGACATCACAAGCACAAGGATCTTCCGTGCTATCACCCGGAGACTCGTTCGATAAATTCTGAAGATACGTGGAACATGTGTGGATCACCACTAGAGGATATATACCCTTGATCTCTACAACACAACAACAATATACCTGCAGATATGTGGTCAAACACATCAATGAAAATAGAATCACCTTAGAGGTAATTCTCATTTAATTCAATTAATTATAAACAAAATATGTTGATCCTCTCTCTTGGTTATGGGTTTCTATTTTTTCTCCTATTTATTTTATTCAATTATGTGGATCACAACATTCATAATTGCATAGATCCCAAATTTTTCATTTAATATGAAAGAAAATAAAGTTGGGAACCATCCCTCCCACACTTCCACTGCACCTAGAACCAACATATAGTTGGTGCACAATAGAGCCCACAATGCGGCCTAATATTTCTTTGTGGAATTACAATTTCACCATTAAAATGTCATAAAACCAAAGTTTTATTTCTATTTCACTCTGTTGGATATATCCACACTATTAGGGGCTCATTTAAAAGCCATATCCTAGGATTTAGTGTAGATTTTTCATCCTAACTTGTAATCAAGAGCCGTTTGTCCTGTTGGATCCACATTAGTAAGTCCTTCGATCATGTTGTACCTTTCTTCATTTGATTTGATATCAGTTTGAGTATTTTGATGAGAGATAATATACCCTATTTCAAGTCTTTTCACATTTTTTTTTCTATCAATCTGAATTGAAGCATAGTTCATTACTGGATGAATTCTCTACTACATACCTAAAATAGGTGTTCTATGCCTTTTCCCACAAGTTGGAAGTTTTATCATGCTAGATGTTATAGCATACCATGATTAACATTCTAGTGTCACCCATGTAATTAAATAAATGTTTGAATTGAATGTTTTGGGACCTTTTAGGGATTCCCACTAGTGAATTTAGCTTGCTGGAGGTTGTTCCCCAATACATGTCCATCCATGGGGTGTACCTTTGTATTTTTCCTATTATTATACAACCCATGGGGTGTGTGTGAACTTTAATAGTTTATGGGATCCCTTTATTAATTTAATGATAACAAATTGAATGATTAGAAATAGGTTTTTCCTCATTTTATATCAAACTACATGATGTGAATTATTTATTTGTTTAAATCACCATTATAGAAATTGTGGAATTTTGTGGGTAAACACATCAAATGTGAATGTTTATTAATGATGAATGTAATAAGCTAGAGATATTATTATGGTAGTGGAATCCTTGGTTGGTATACCTTGGATCCTGATTCCCTTAAATGACATGGTGGTTTTCCCATAAATCTTAATTACATTTTTGGATTCCTTGGACTTGTTTTCTTCTTTGGTATTTATTCCATAGGATGCATTGCGCCTTGTTACCTCAGGGATCTAAATTTTATAGGTTCACAGTAGACATGGTTTGTTGACATGCTCCTTGGATGTACCCACAATTCATTATAGTCTTTCCATTGAGATGCTCTTAGGACTCGATGTGAATGCCTTTGTATTCTATACCTTGGATTTGACCCTTATTGGTCTGACACATTTGATTATATGGCATGGCCATGATGGATATTACACTTGTTTATATAGGGTTGACATGATGGATATTATATACTCATTATATGATGTTTCTGTGATGGATGTTAAACAGTTGTTTTCACAGAGGGGCCATTGTTGATATGTTGGAATGTTTTAAAGATATCCCTAGTATGGCTATCAGATTATAGTGGATATATTGGATAGTATCACACTTGTTTATTACTATTTTATCACTAATATTGTTTATGGGTTCCAGATTTTTCTTTATAGGGAGCCTCAATAGGATGGACAACACCACTAGACTTTCACTCTTTACTTTTAGTACTGTCATACCTGTTAGTTCACGCCCAAATTTACCCAAGAGAAGAAGGGTAGAACGGTCCTTGTAGTGTAGCTTGGGTTGTCGATTCCACAGAGACCTAAGAAGATACCTAAGATACACAACCTAAGGGATGGATTTTTCGCTATGAAGTGGCCAACGTTGGGTTGATTTTAGATGGGTTTAAGTGAAATCTAAGATACCTAAGTGAATCAAAATTAAAAGAATGAGTTGATCCTAGGTTATCACTAGGGGTGGATTGGACGTATTTTCTTTTTAATGATTTCAAATTCTTCAATTTGAGATGGGTTCATTTAAGGAGATAAAACAACATCATCACTTACTGGTTTAATGCCTACACCCTTTAATATTAATCACCTATACAGTTGAAGGTTCAATGTTTCAAGCACTTCAAGGTAAAGGATCGTATTAGTACTTGAATTGTGTGTCCTTAAATTCAACAAGGACGATGGAGTTTAAAAATCATCAAATAAAAATCCCAATTAAAGAAGTGATTATACATTAATTAGGTGATAAATAACATCCAATCCATCCCCTTGATACTCCCTTGTATCAACCCATAAGTGGGTTAGCCCTCCATTGATCTCATGGTTTCAATGGAAGCGGAAAGTAGACTCATGAGGGAGGAAATGGAGAAGTAAAGAAAACAACAAAAATAAAATGATCACTCCACCGTTGTGTGAATAATTTCAAAAGGGTTGGTGTGAATAAATTCATACCTTGATCCAACGGTATCAAAGTGATATTAAGAACAACAGAATAAGAGTAGAATAAGAACTTTTATTAAGAAACTAAAGTGAATTGAACAACTTACATGTGAAAGACAAAATTGAGGCAACAAAAATGCAGCATAACATTACAATTGAACAAAGCATTCAAGATTCTAAAATCCTTCACCACCACTACCTTAAATAGGCATTTTGGGAGCCTTGGGTCTAGCCACCAATAGTACAAAGCATCTTAATTAATTTTGGTAGGCTTTAGGTGGTGGAAATCTTGTGGAATTTGGACTTTTCCACGTTTGACCCGAGGTGGCAGCCAGTTTTCATCCACAGAACAGACGCGTCTGGAAGACCTTCTAGAAAGCAGAATCAGAGTGGTCCATAGAAGAAGAAAATGGATCTCCTGATGTATTATAACCTCCTGTAAAATATGGGCCCATTTGGAGTTGTTTATTACGAGATATGATCAAATGAGTGGGATGTTTTTCTGGGCCGCAGAATCTGGCCCAGAATTGTATGTCTAACCTGGGCCGCCTAAATGACCACCATGGAGGCCGAATCAGCATTAACTCCTGAAAAGTAATTTGTTCCTATATATGTCTTCTAGAATCCCAAGAAATGTGGGATTAATTGGGCCTGTATGTTGGGCCCCACAGTCTCATCAGTGGGCTGATGTCCAATCTGCCTTCTCCAGAATTGCTTCCTTTCATTGCCAAATATCTCCATCATCCTCCATGAATTATCCATTGATCCCTGAATGAAACATGTTCATCTTGGAGTGTAGATCAATTATCAAATTAAAATATGTATAATCAGATGAATCATTTGTTACTTTAAATGATTTTTAAAAATGTACCACATAATAGTGCATTTTAAGAAGGTATTACAATCATAATGTTAAATGATGTTCAAAGTGTAAAATGCACTAAAATGGTGTTTATGAATAATAAAGAACATGAATATCATATATATTACCAATGAATATTAGCCTCATTTAGTGGCTAATCACACCCCCCAACTTGAGTTTTTCTAGTCCCGAGAAAAATATATCTCATCAAAAATGAAATTCGAATTCCCTTTTCCAAAAACATTTTAATACACAATGATCACCAAAAAAACCTTATACAAAACAATCATGAAACCCATCAAAATATTTTAATACGAGATAGTTTCATAAGAAGATCCCAATCCCAAGCCCATTACTTTGATCAAATCCATCATCATTCTTCATCCAACTCAATTAGGTGTAATGATGTGTTGTGAATCACAATAGATATGGGGGTTCATTTTCATTCAAGGGGAAAATCATGGAAGCACTAGGTGGAATCACATTTAATCCTAATATGAGTATTCTTCATCCCTCTTTATTTTTATTTTTTTTTGCAATATTTCTATAGTAATTGAGATTGTAATTAATCAAATTAACCCATGTAGCAAGACTTTGCCGATGACTCCCAGACTCAAAGGCCTTAGGGCACCAAGTGAAACCCACATACTCGGGCATCGTCTCGAGTTAACTTAATCAAAAGAAAAGTCATATTACCATAAATAGAGATAGATTGAAAAACTCAGGGCTAGACAACTCTGGAGTCATGATCCCCAAGTGCCGAAAGCCTCGCATTTTATCAATCCATTGCTCTACACGCAATTTTTTATTTTATTTTATTATTATTATTATTATTTTTTTGAATACTCATATTATTCATGAAAATAAAACCATCCTATGCTATTTATTATAGGACCCAAAAAATTCAAATTAGTACCCCACAGTCTAGAGGACGTGCATTGTGGCATTTTTTTTATTTGGATGAAAATATAAACGATGAAATATCACATTGGACAACCACACTTTCCAAAATCTATGCTCATGAAATTATACAAGGATTAAAATCAGAATTAGGGCATGCTAAATTATTTGATATTCAGTTTCAAAGTGTGCAATGTGTATTACCATGTTCAAAGTTAAAGGAATTTTTCCTTCCATTTACTTTTTTTTTCAAATCATTTAATTTTTGTTTTTGACACAAAAGCATTTTTTTTAATTTTATCTCCCCCCCAACTTAAAACAACATTGTCCCCAGTGTTTGAAGAAATGAAAAATTAGGAGTAGAGGCAGGGAATAAAAATTTAAAAAGGAAATTGAAAATGATGATTATGGAATTAAGTCACCTGGTGGTTGAATTTTGAATTTCTTGCCGCTCGAATTTATTCCTTTGATATCCATGTCGCTTGCAAAGTTCCCTAGTGGAAAAAGGAAAAAACAAAACAAACAAAACAAACAAAACAAACAAAAACAAACAATATATATATATATTTATATAATAAAGGAAGTAAAATATAAGAATATATATAAAAATTATAGAATAAGGTAGCACAAGAACCCGCAGGTCAGTGGTAAGCGCGCTCCCCTGTCTCCCTTCGGTCCCGGGTTCGAGTCCCTGCGGCTTCGCCGGTTGTAACGGGGTTTGCCCCAAGGCCTATGGCGTGGAATTTTTTTTGTATTATTATATTTTTATTTTTTTTCTTAACCTATTGAATAATAAAAACAAAATAAACGGATGATACATTGTCTTCTTTTTTAAATTTCTGGGTAAGGTATTACTCAAGTATCACACCACGTGACACGGATGAATATGGTGCTCCTCTTTCGTACCCATCCATACTTATAATAGAAGAACAGGTCAAAAGTCTATTTTGTTATTTTTAAATATAAAAATGATTAAGTAATCTTATTTAAAAAATAAAGATGATTCAGAAAGATTAGAAACATAAAAACCACGGGTTTCCTCCCGTGCAGCGCATTGTTTAACGTCGTTAGCCCGACATAGATCCCAAATTTATCAATTTTTTCCTGGTTCATAGATTGGATCAATTAACTCAACATCTATTTCCTGTTTATTTAATGATTCAACGAATGTTTTTAACCTTTGACCATTGACCTTGAAAATGTGACCACTTGTGGGATCTTGAATCTCTACTGCCCCATGGGGGAATACATGATGCACTATGAAAGGTCCTGACCATCTAGACCTTAACTTTCCCGGATGTAAATGAAGTTTTGAACTATACAAGAGCACAAGTTTTCCCGGTTCAAAATGTTTGACCTTGATATTCCTATATTGGTAGGCTTGAACTCTATCTTTATTGATCCTTGAATTTTCATAAGCCTCCATCCTTAGTTCCTTCAGTTCATTGAGATCTAATTTCCTTTTTGTTCCGGCCAATGAGAGATCATAATCCATTTTCTTAATTGACCAAAAGGCCTTATGTTCAATCTTCACTGGAAAATGGCATGCTTTACCATAAACCAACCTATATGGGGACATTCCTAAAATGGTTTTATATGTCGTTCTATAGGCCCAAAGAGCATCTAAGAGTTTCTCAGACCAATCTTTCCTATAGGGGTTGACAGTTTTTTCAAGAATTTGATTAATCTCCCTATTCGCTAACTCAGCTTGACCATTGGTTTGAGGATGGTATGCAGTGGAAACTTTATGAGAAATAACATACTTAGACATGAGTGAAGCGAATGGGCGGTTGTAGAAATGGGTTCCTCGATCACTGATTATAGCCCTAGGAATTCCAAATCTTGAAAATATGTTCTCTTTTAGAAATCGAATCACAACTTGATGATCATTTGACTTAGTGGGAATGGCCTCAACCCATTTTGAGACATAATCAATAGCTAAGAGTATGTAGAGGTATCCCCGAGAGTTTGGGAAGATACCCATGAAATCAATTCCCCAACAGTCAAATATTTCAACCACTAAGATGGGAGTGAGTGGCATTTGATTCCTTTTTGTGATGGACCCTACTTGTTGACACCTAGGACAGCTTTGAAAAAATGTGTAGGAGTCCCTTGAGAGGGTGGGCCAGAAAAGACCACATTGAAGAATCTTAGAAGATGTTTTCTTAGAGGAAAAGTGACCTCCACATGCCTCACTTTGACAGAATTTAAGGATAGACTCTTGTTCAGATTCTGGAACACACCTCCTAATGACTTGGTCAGGGCAGAACTTATAGAGGTATGGATCATCAAACACATAGTGTCTAACATCAGAAAGGAATTTCCTTCGAGCTTGAGTCCCTAAGAATTTTGGAATGACTCCTATCACTAAGAAATTTTCTATGTCAGCATACCAAGGGCGGTCACTCATAGAGTATAGGTGTTCATCAGGAAATGAACCAGACATAGAAAGGTGATTTGAATTGTCTTTGAATTCCATCCTAGAGAGGTGATCAGATACAACATTTTCAACTCCCTTTTTATCCTTGATTGTGAGGTCAAATTCTTGTAAGAGAAGGACCCACCTAATCAGTCTAGCCTTAGCATCTTGTTTTTGGAAGAGGTATTTTAGTGCAGAATGGTCAGTGAACACAGTGATGGGTGATCCTAAGAGGTAGGACCTAAACTTCTCTAAGGAAAGCACAATAGCAAGTAACTCCTTTTTAGTGGTGGTGTAGTTGATTTGGGCATCATTTAAGGATTTGCTGGCATAAGCAATTACATAAGGAGTTTTATCACAACGTTGTCCTAACACAGCTCCAAGATCAAAGTCACTGGCATCACACATAAGTTAAAAAGGAAGGTTCCAATTTAGAGATTTCATAATGGGAGGAGAGGTGAGAGAGGATTTGAGGGCTGAGAATGAACCCTCACAGCTTTCTGTCCAAACAAATGGAGCATCCTTTACTAAGAGAGCACAAAGGGGACGGGATATTGAACTAAAGTCCTTGATGAATCTTCTATAGAAACCAGCATGTCCTAAGAAAGACCTCACTTCCTTGACAGTTTTGGGTGATGGAAGGTGACGAATGATGTCAACCTTTTCTTTATCAACTTCAATCCCCCTACTAGAGACCATATGTCCTAGAACAAGTCCCTCTTTAACCATGAAATGGCATTTTTCCAAGTTTAGGACCAGATTTTTTTCTTCACATCTTGACAAGACTCTCTCCACATTCTGCAGACATCCCTCAAATGTATCCCCAAACACAGAGAATTCATCCATGAAGACCTCAAGAAAATCCCCTACCATGTCTGAGAAGATTCCCATCATGCACCGCTGGAAGGTTCCAGGGGCATTGCATAACCCGAAGGGCATGCGTTTGAAGGCAAAGGTACCGAAAGGACATGTGAATGTAGTCTTCCCTTGATCCTCTAGGGAGACCTCAATTTGATTGTACCCCGAGTACCCATCTAAGAAACAGTAGAAGGCATGGCCTGCCACTCTCTCAAGGACTTGGTCAATGAATGGTAAGGGGAAATGGTCCTTCTTGGTGAATGAGTTTAGTTTCCTATAGTCAATGCAGACCCTCCATCCACTACTCACCCTTGTTGGAAGAATCTATCCATCCTCATTGGTTATCACTGTGATTCCAGCCTTTTTTGGAACCACTTGGATTGGGCTCACCCATTCACTCTCAGCTATGGGATATATGATACCAGCTTTCAACAATTTCAGAAGTTCCTTCCTTACTACCTCCATGAGATTAGGATTGAGTCGCCGTTGAGGTTGACGACATGGCTTTGAATCAGATTCCAGAACAATCCTATGAGTCCCGATAAGTGAGATAATCCCAGGAATATCAGAAAGGGTCCAACCAATGGATTTCTTATGCTTCCTAAGGACATCTAGAAGCATCCTCTCATGATTGTCTTCAAGAGAAGAAGAAATGACAATAGGATGTGTTTGATTGTCCCCTAGGAAAGCATACTTTAGTGCAGCAGGGAGTTCCTTCAATTCAAGATCAGGTTGGTTCAGAATTTCAGCAGAAGATTGGGACATTGGATCAAGATCAATTTCTTTTTTTAGAGTTTTAGATAGGATTGATTCCTCACATGTCGAAGTTTCAGCTACTAGATTGGGTTGATCAGATTTAGGGAAGGAATTTAGAGGGGTCTCTAAGAAAGTGGTTTCTTGAAAGGTTTCACTGATTGTTGGACCTAAGACTTCATCATAAGAGCAATTTAAAAATGATTCAAGCCAAGGAGATAAACTTCCTTCATATGAACAAAGGAAATCAATCTCATTCTGACTTAAACATTCAGCAAATATTCCTTGATGTTCCATGGATTCATTATCAATGCTTCCTATCATTTTTACTTCATGAATATCCTCGCCATCCCCTATTTGTGAGCTTGCATTATATATGTTCAAGTCTAGACTCATGTTCCCAAAGGTGATGGTCATGTTCCCATTTCGGACTCGGATAATAGAGTTGATTGTTGCAAGGAAAGGACGACCAAGGATGATTGGGGTTTGTTCCTTATTTCCTAAATTTGGATGGTTGTCAAGGACAATGAAATCAGAAGGGTAGATGAAGTTTTCAACCTTTACCATAACGTCCTTTAAAATCCCCTTTGGAACACTAATGCTACGATCAGCAAGCTGAAGTGTGACAGATGTGGGTTGGAGCTCATATAGGCCTAACTGGCAGTACACAGCATATGGGATGAGATTGACACTATCACCTAGGTCACACAAGGCCTTGACAACTTTGCTTTCTCCTAGTTCAACATTGATGTAAGGGAACCTGGGTCTTTCAACATAGGAGGAATGGTCCCTTGAATGGTGGTACTCACATTAGCAGCCAAAAGGACTTGGTTTTTGTGTGAAAATTTTCTTTTAAAAGTGAAAAAGTCCTTAAGGTACTTTGAGTAGGCAGGTATAGTTTGGATGGCATCGAGAAGGGGTATGTTCAACTTGACTTGTGAAAATATTTCCCTCAACGTTTCACTCAGTTCAGGCTTGGATTTCCCCCTCATGCGTTGGGGAAATGGTGCAGGTTGTGGGGTTGTTTGTTGAAGAGTTGTTTCTTTAACAATGTTATCAGTTTCCTCAGTTTGATCTTGTGGTTCATTTAAATTTTCATCCAAGTTTGAATCTTCAGGTGGGTTCTGAATTAGTTGTTCAGGTTTCTCAATTGATTTCCCACTTCTTAAAATAGTCACAGCCTTTAGTTGTTCATGAGTTGTTTGAGCACAACTTGACTCTCCCCTTGAAGTTGAGGATGGCACCGCCTGAGTAGGAATGGGTTCCTTTCCAGTTTTGATGGTTTGAAGTTCTTGTTTTAGGGAAGATACTTCTGAGTTCATCCTCTCCATTTGTTTCCATAGTTGTTCTAGTAGGCTTTGTGGAACAGTTTGGGTTGGTGCTTGAGTAGGTTGGTTTATCCCAGGGGGATATTTTGGAGGTGGGATGGTTTGTTGAAAATGGACTGGTGGCTGTTGGTATTGGATAGGTTGGGTTTGGAACTGGTTATGGGTTTGGTAGATCTTATGGGGGTAAGGATTTTGTCCTTGTGGTTGGCTATGTTGTTGGTTATCCTTCCATCGGAAGCCTGGGTGGTCATTGTACCTTGGATTGAAGGTGTTTTGGTATTGGGGCTTTTGAAAGTTTAGGGCATTGACTTCCGCTGGGGGTCCTCCTAGAAGAACATCCTTGATGGATGGAATGGTTGGGCAGTTGTCTGTTTTATGGTCATGTTTGTCACAAATTGTGCAAACAAGGTCTACATTTTGGATTTCATGGACTTTCCTAAGGTCTATCTCTTCAACCTTCCTAGAGAGTGCTGCGAGTTTAGCCCTAAGGCTTTCCTCTTCTCTAAGTGTATGAATTCTAGTGGTTCTTTGTGGCTTTTCAGAATAAGGTGAAGTTCCCCAAGTTTGGTTTTGTTCAGCCAGACTTTCCAGATACTCGTAAGCATCATTTGGGGCCTTGTTTTTAAAAGTTCCATTACACATCATGTCAATGAATTGTTTATTACCCGGACCCAACCCTTCATAGAAAATTATCACTTGTTCAGGTATGGAAAAACCATGGTGTGGAACCATGTTTAGGGTGTCTTTGAACCTCTCCCATGTTTCATAAAATGACTCTCCCTCTTTTTCAAAAAAATTTTGGATGCTCTTTTTAAGTGCAATTGTTTTGTGATGAGGGAAGTATTTTTTGTAGAATTCTCTTTGCAGTTGGTCCCAAGAGTGGATTGATGCAGGTCTCAAGTTGTTTAGCCAATTTTTAGCTCAATCCTTTAATGAAAAGGGAAAGAGCCTCATATTCGCGGATTCTAGTTGATGTGGGGGACACATGGTTTCAACAATGTCGTTGAACTCTTTGACATGAAGGTATGGCATTTCTGACTCCATCCCATGAAAGGTTGGAAGGTGGTTTAGGACATGGGGTTTGAATATGTAGTTGGTGTCTCCTATGGAATTGTGTCTAATTCATGAGGGGGCATTGGTCCAAGATGGAGTGAGGTAGTCGTTCATGGTTTGATCAACTACATTCCTTAAGTTTGGAGCTTCTTGGTTTTGGTTTCCCATTTGATTCCCCCCAGGGTTTACAATTTGATTTTGTGGATGAACCTCCATTGGACTTGTTTCATGTTCTGACTTTGGGGTTTCAAGAATATTTGAATCTGATTTAAACAATCCCTTAGGTGCACTTGGCTCCCCTATCCTAGGACTTTCCACCCTAACTAGTCTGTTTGAGAAATCGCAGGTGTAGGAGGACATGCGCCAAAAAAAAGCGAGAAAGGGACAAGATAAGAGATCTTGGGTGAGAGTAGAAGAATGGAGGTGAGGAAAGAAGGTTTTTTTTATCTAAGGTACTTACTTGGTCCCCGGTAACGGCGCCAAAATTTGGTTCACGCCCAAATTTACCCAAGAGAAGAAGGGTAGAACGGTCCTTGTAGTGTAGCTTGGGTTGTCGATTCCACAGAGACCTAAGAAGATACCTAAGATACACAACCTAAGGGATGGATTTTTGGATATGAAGTGGCCAACTTTGGGTTGATTTTAGATGGGTTTAAGTGAACTCTAAGATACTTAAGTGAATTCAAATTAAAATAATGAGTTGATCCTAGGTTATCACTAGGGGTGGATTGGACGTATTTTATTTTTAATGATTTCAAATTCTTCAATTTGAGATGTGTTCATTTAAGGAGATAAAACAACATCATCACTTACTAGTTTAATGCCTACACCCTTTAATACTAATCACCTATACACTTGAAGGTTCAATGTTTAAAGCAAATCAAGGTAAAGGATCGTATTAGTACTTGAAGTGTGTGGCCTTAAATTCAACAAGGACGATGGAGTTTAAAAATCATCAAATAAAAATACCAATTAAAGAAGTGATTATACATTAATTAGGTGATAAATAACATCCAATCCAGCCCCTTTCTACTCCCTTGGATCAACCCATAAGTGGGTTAGCCCTCCATTGATCCCATGGTTTCAATGGAAGCGGAAAGTAGACTCATGAGGGAGGAAATGGAGAAGTAAAGAAAACAACAAAAATAAAATGATCACTCCACCGTTGTGTGAATAATTTCACAAGGGTTGGTGTGAATAAATTCACACCTTGATCCAACGGTATCAAAGTGATATTAATAACAACATAATAAGAGTAGAAGAAGAACTTTTATTAAGAAACTAAAGTGAATTGAACAACTTACATGTGAAAGAAAAAATTGAGGCAACAAAAATGCAGCATAACATTACAATTGAACAAAGCATCCAAGATTATAAAATCCTTCTCCACCACTGCCTTAAATAGGCATTTTGGGAGCCTTGGGTCGAGCAACCAATAGTAAAAAGCATCTTAATTAATTTTGGTAGGCTTTAGGTGGTGGAAATCTTGTGGAATTTGGACTTTTCCACGTTTGACCCGAGGTGGCATCCAGTTTTCATCCACCGAACAGACGCATCTGGAAGACCTTCTAGAAAGCCGAATCAGAGTGGGACATAGAAGACGACAATGGATATCCGGTTGTCTTGTAACCTCCTGTAAAATATGGGCCCATGTGGAGTTGTTTATTCCGAGATATGATCAAATTAGTGGGCTGTTTTTCTGGGCCGCAGAATCTGGCCCAGAATTGTATCTCTAACTTGGGCCACCTAAATGACCACCATGGAGGCCGAATAAGCATTAACTCCTGAAGAGTGATTTGTTCCTATACCTGTATTCTAGAATCCCACGAATTTTGGGATTAATTGGGCCTGTATGTTGGGCCCCACAGTCTCATCAGTGGGCTGATATCCAATCTTCCTTCTCCAGAATTGCTTCCTTTCATTGCCAAATATCTCCATCATCCTCCATGAATTCTCCATTGATCCCTAAATGAAACATGTTCATATTGGAGTGTAGATAAATTATCAATTTAAAATATGTATAATCAGATGAATCATTTGTTACTTTAAATGATGTTCAAAAATGTACCACATAATAGTGCATTTTAAGAGGGTATTACAATCATAATGTTAAATGATGTTCAAAGTGTAAAATGCACTAAAATGGTGTTTATGAATAATAAATAACATGAATATTATATATATTACCAATGAATATTAGCCTCATTTAGTGTCTAATCACCTGTGATATATGTTTCACCCTACTTTATATTTCATTACACAGATTGGGCTTTTTATGGATGCTGTTGGTGGTGGCCTATTGGGTATTATATCACACCCTGTTCTTACTATCGTTGGGTACCCAAACATACTTTTTGGAAGTAATTAGGTACCAAGGAAAGTGACCACATTATGATGCTTGATTTTTTTGTTACTTAGGAGTTGGAGAGAACGAGACCGATCTAGGATCGTGATGTGATTTGGGATAGTTTCTTTTTTGTCTTTTTGGTATTTTGAGAAATGTATTGTACTGGCTTCTTCTATAAATATTTTCAAAATTTTTAGAGACATGACTTGAAACATCATATTATATTTGACATTCCTTCTAGAATTGATTATTTATTCCTATCATAGATATTTATCTTCTTTCCGGATGATTTAATACTTCCGCTATTGATCTGTTGATATGACTCCACTATGTTACACAATGACATAAGGGAATAATACCCACATAGAAAAACCATAGGAAATCTATACTATTTAGCTACCTCTAGAATATGGGGTGGAATGCTTACGACTATGTGACCCACCAACTTGTGGAACTAGAAAGTGATACCTAGGTAGGGATGTTACAATGTGGTATCAGAGGTTTTTTCTTTTCTACCATACTATTTGGAAACACTAGATAGGGGATTAAGAATTTTTTCAAATTTTGTAAGGATTTGTTCCTAGGATTAACTAACCCCCATGTAGAGGAAATACAAATTTCCTTTAATGGAAATTATTGTTTTCTAGACTTTTCCTCTAATAGATAATATGATTCCACCATTGGGTGATGAAATTTAATTTTAATGCCATCATTGATATGATTAAAGAATTGCTTTACTATTTACTGATGATGTGAGGGTATGAACCTCGTGCACCATTTAGGAACATTACATGATTCACATTACATGAATTATGCCATTCAATATATGATGCATTGATTTACTACAAGAATTTGTGATATGTGATTTACATGATATATTTTTTGTTTGAAAGATGATTTATGCAAGGAATTGAGAAACATGATTAGTACATAGAGTGCCTGTCATAACCTAAATAGTGTTATCATGAGTAGGCTATAGTAGAAACCCCAAGTAGTCAATTATGGAACGTTGAGTCATGGATCATTGGTCACATGGTCTAGAACATGTTATGGTATGGATTAAGTGGAGCCCATATTTTGGATCATGAGGTGTATGGGCCCTTATGGATTGGAAGTGGTGAACCATTTGGCTCAACCATTTAATGATAATATTTATATAATTGTGAATGAAAATGAAATGGAATTTGGTGAAATGAACAACTTGTCCTGGACCCTACTTTTAAGTGGGAAATAGTAAGTGTCTTAAATTTTTTAGGATGTTTCTTTTTTACCCAGTCCTGGATTTTGGAATCGGAAGAGTGGTAAAACTTTTTAATAGAAAGGTTTTGACTTATCCTATATTTTTGAATAGTGATCTCCTGGTTATTGATATTCTTAGAGGTGTGTATTTGGAATTGTAGAGACAATCCAACATGATGACCTCCACTCGTATGACAGAAGGGTGGTGATGACCATCTTCAGAGGTATTGGTCTATGGGGAAATATTAAGTCCTCATAAAGTTACAGTTCCATAACTAGAAGATTTACTTGAAATTGGTGTTGAAGCATAATTCCATGAGGTTTTTATGTGATTTATGTAGATTTTTTAGGGATAACCACAACTTTCCTCATCTATGGAAGAGTTGATGCATGTGTTCCTACAATAGCATATACCCACATTTTTGTGGGATTGTGGTCCAAAGGCTTTTGAGCTTTGGATTGAGACTAATTTTTCAATCTCTGATCATATGGGGAGACCTACTAAGTGGAGATTGGAGTTCACAAATTATAATCTTTGGTGAGAAGTTTAGTTCTAGTGGGATGTTTTAAATCAGGATGATGTATTGTATGATATGGGTTGAAGGAATTACAGTCCAGGTTTTATGATTACTTTTTCCCTGATACCCTGAGAGATACAAAGCATCTTGAGTAGGACATGATGAATGCTATGGAATATTTATAACACTTTAAAAAACTTTGGTGTTTTCACTGATTTATCTCATTGGTGAGCTATATAGGGAGATATGCTTCAAGGAAGGTCTCATTCATATCGTTCAATCATAGATCAATGTGTTAAGCTTGATTACTATTACTGAGATTTTAAATTTGGTGCTTATTATAGAGTATAAACTGAGGTAAAATATGGGTGCTAAGTAGGGAAGTCTATCTTCTTGACCATTGAGTCAGTTTCCAGTGTCCGGAAGTGTCTTTTTGAGTCTTCTCATGAAGGGAGTACCAACTATGATGTTTGTGTGATTAGTACAGTTTTCTATTATTAGTGTGGAAGGTGGGGACATGTGAGGAATCAGTGTGATTCTGACCTAGTCGAGTGCCGATATTGAGGAAATATGGGCGACATATAATTTTTTTACAGGACCTTCCCTCCATCAAATAGTTAAATGGGTTTATCTTTGACTCATGGTTAAAGATAATGATTTATAGCTTCATTTCAGGATGGGAGATGGAGAAGTACTGACCATTCAAGATGAAGTGGTGTTCGAGGATGAGGAATCAGGGATCTTGTTGTAACTAGATAGTACAATGGGATTTCTCTCGGTAGTGAGGCTATTGCATAGGGTTTTAGTCCAAGCCACATATATTTCATATATCCTACCCCTATAGATAAGAGAGTCATCCCATCTACAATGAGAGGTACGATCTTAGTATCCTATATGCTATTTTCTGATTGTTTTGTTGCATGTTCATGTCATAGATTCATATATATTCCTACTTTTCAAAGCCTTAGGATTATTATTCAGTTTATGAGGGTGCTATCACACTTGATACTCAATTGGGAATAAGATTCAAGAGTGTATTACAGTGCAGGGAGTTCCCCCTTGAGGTCGGTGGGTGTCACTTTGTTGGAATCATTTTTTCCTCAAGAAGATGGAGTTTGAAGTCATACTCAGGATTGAATGGATAGTTTATTATTGATCCCATGATGATTCTATCACCAGAGGGTGACATTCACATTTCTAAAGGGTTAACATTATATTCACATGGGTGAATGAGACGTACAGGCTGGTAGATCTGGACTAGCTCATTATGGAATGGGTGGGATGACATTCCCGATAAAAAGTTTTCATCTAGATGATTAGGGATCATGTATGGCCTATTTACCTCTTGTGGTTGACCATTTTATGGATGTTTTACTAGAATATTTTATTTTCTTTACCTCCTAATAGATAGTTGGAGTTCTCTATTGAGCTTGTGCGAGGAGTTTCTCCAATATCCATTCCTCCTTATAGGATAGCTACTATGAAGTTATTGGAGAACAAGAAGAAGATATAGGACTTAGAGTAAAAGGGGTTTATATGAACCATTAATTATCCATGTGGTTCTCTAGTCCTTTTTAGGAAAAAAATGTGTATGTTACCCTTAGGCTATGTGTTGATAATTGGAAATTAATGTTTAAGAAGATACATGTGTATGGTACCTTTATCATCATCTGTGTGTTCTAACTGAAAAAATACTTTGTACATATTTTCATAGTAGATATATTTTTTACATGTATATAGTTATTTCGTTCAGTATCATGGATGCACTAGTATTTTTTGTGGTGTTGATGAACCAAGTTTTCCATCCTTATCTTTATTTTTAGGTGATTTTCATTGATGATATAATGTTGTATTCTTCCAATCAAAAAAACCATTAAAAAAATATTGTGATTATTTTGGATACATTGAGAGAGAATTAGTTATATTATATGATCACAGAGTTCAATTTATAGATGGATCAAATTCACTTCATTTGTCTTATTATCTCAGAGATAGGAGTCTTAGTTAACCAATATAAGGTGAGATCTATAGTTTCTTGGGATCAACCTAAGAATGTCTTTGATATAAAAATATTATTGGGGCTAGTTTGATATCAAATAAATGTAATACAAGACTTATAATTCTTATAAGAACCTTTGACTTGATTGACTATGAAGGTTGTGAAGTTATTATTGTCAGATACATGCAAGAAAAACTTTCTGAATCTAAAATGGATATTGAATTTAGCACCAATCCTGATTCTTCAAGAGTGGGGTATAATATATAAAATGTACTAAGACAAATAAACTATAGAGATAGGAGCTGTTATGATGTATAGAGATAGATTCATCACATAAGGGTCTTGTACCTTGATGACACACAATAGGAATTACCAGAGGAAAAATCTCATGTTAGATGTAGTTTTTCATTCTTTTTCACTATTGTAGGAACTATTTACTATGGGAGGATATTTTTGGTGTACAATTACCATAGATCACTCAAAAATATATTTCTGTATTGTGATATGAATTTGTGGTAGAAAAGGTGGGTTGATTATCTACAATATTTTGATTTTGAGATTTTCAATATTTCTGGTAATGGCAATGCAGTGATAGATGCATGGAGTTTGAGGACACAGATACGTGAATTTTAGAAGGATAAGAGAAAGCAGTAGCTTATGAATTTGTTTTCATAAATTAACATGTATGTGGGGGATAATCGTGGATTGAATTTTATTTCATTCTTACATGTGACCTCTTCCCTTATGGATATAGTAAGGATGGGCCATATATCAGATTATGAGGTCATAGTCCCATGAGAGAGAGTGGCAGGTGAGGAACCACCTCCTGGCCAGACCCTAGGAATGTATGAAATACTGCATATTCATGGTCTAGTTTGGGTTCTAGGGGATATACGCAAGGAGCTGATGTTAGAGTTTCATGAATCTATTTGGGTAGTTAATTGTGACATTAACAATATTTATTGGCATTTACATCACCATTATTGGTGTTCAGGGATGAAACATGGGTTATCTAGTTTTGTTATGAGGTTTCCACATATCAGCAAGTGGATCCAGAACACCAGCGACCAACTAAAAATTTACAATAGTTACCCATTCTTAAGGGGAAATGAAAAGATGATACAATGGATTTAATGACCGGTTTGTAGAGGTATCCTCTAGGAAGTGATTTAATTTGGATTATTGTTAACATGATAATGAAGGTTTCTCATTTCCAACTAATAATGGAGTCCTTCAGTGAGGATAAGATTGGGAGGTTTTATATCCATGAGATAATAGAATATCACGGGGTTATTAAGACCACTTTATCAGATAGGGATGCCCAATTTATGTCTTGTTTATAGAAGATCATTTAGAGGGTGTTGGGTACACAAGTGTTTCTAAGCACATCATACACCCTCAGACTGATGTTTTACTATGTGCATGATTCTGGTGCTTGAGGAAATGCTAATAAAAGGAATCCGGGATTTTTATGGTTCTTGGGAGTAGAATATACCCCTTGTTGAATTAGTCTACAATAATAGTTATCAAGGGAATTTACATATGTCACCTTATGATGCTTTGTATGGTAATACATATCGATCACCCATGTGCCAACTAGAGGTAGATGGGGTAGAATTGTTTTGGCCTCATCTCATATATGAGACTTCAGATCAGGTCCATTTGATTTGGAAATGGATTGATATTGTATATTCTCAATAGAAATCATACACTGATCATCATCAATGGCCTCTAGAGTTGATGGTCGGGGATTAATACTTTTTTACATTTCTCACCAAGGCTGGGGAAAAGGAATATTAAGAGATAGGGTAAGATTCAACTATGATATATTGGGCCATTAAATATTTTAGGTGGATTTGGGTTGGTTTCCAATCAATTATAGTTACCTTAGTGGTATCAATACATGCACAAAGTCTTCCATGTATCATAAAAACGCCATTATCATTCTAAACCGTCTCATATTATTAATCCCAAGGAGGTTGATTTATAGACAAATGCATCCTTTTAGAAGCATCTAGTTCATACTGGTGATCGGATCATAAAGGTTTCTGAGGTCGTTCAGTTCCTCTAGTAAAAGTGTTGTGGAAGAACATATGTTTAAAGGATGAAAATATGGAGTGGAAGGCCAACATATGTTCTCAATGGTCGTAATTATTATTATGTGATTCTTGACTACCCTTGGAATGGAAATTCGGGGTTGAATTTCATTATGGGAGGATATTTTCAGATCCTGAGACTTCCTATGAGGTAAAAATATTTTTTTTCGATTGGAATGTTTTTTATAGCCTACTATGAGTACCCAATGAGATCATTGGTGTATAGGGGGTGTTCAATGCTTTTTTGAATCCCAAATCCCCATGTTTTGGATAAATTAGACCAGATACATGGTTAGGGGAAACTATGTGGGAAAGGCCGCAGGGATACCCCTACCCGTGCGAGGATTGATGGTGGAGTGAATTAGGTCACACGGTTTGATGAAATTTTTCTACCCTGTGAAAACACCCATGATAAACACTTATAAATTCTAGCAGAATTGAAATGAATAGTCATCACATAGTTTTGAAAAAGATGCGTCATGACTGTGTGAGGTTCCCTTTGAAGAAATGAAGGGCATTGGGTTGTCGAACATTTTGACCGACCATGTGGCTAAACATTTCAGCTTAGTATTTCATGGGAAATCACCATTTCTCCCTTAAAATGTCATAAAATCAAATTTTACTTTTCTATTTTACTCATTTGGATAGAACCTCACCCTTATGAGATTTTAAGAAATAAAAATCATAGGATTTTGTGTAGATTCGTCATCTGGACTCGAAATCGAGATCGATTTGCCTCCTTAGATCTATGTCAGTATGTTGTTTGATCATCTTTTGTCACTATTTATTTTCCTTGGTATTTACTGTTCTATTTTTATGTGATCTAATATAACCTATTTCAATTATTTTTATTTTTTATATATTTTTCTCTCAATATGAAGTGAATAAGAGATGAATAGTTGATGCGTTCTCTACTATAGACCTATGTTAGGTGATTTATACCTTTTTTCTCAAGTTTGGTATTTTATCAAGATAGTTACAATTTTTATATGTGTCATATATTCCAAAACTACCCCTAAAATGAATTAAATTAGTTGATTGAATGGTTTGGTACCTTTTAGGTATTCCCACTAGTGCCTTGAGTTTGTTGGAGGTCATTTATCCAACCTAGGGTAACCATGGTGTGTGACTTTGTATTTTTCCTATTTTTATACCACCCATGGGTGCATGTAATATTTTTTAGTTTGAGGGAGCACTTTATAAATTGATTGATAATAAAATTAATGTTAAGGAGGAGGTGTTTCCTCCTTTTCCATGTGATTATGTAACATGAATGGTTTATGTGTCTAAATGGAATTTATATAAATTATGGAAATGAGTGGGTAAAATAATAATATGTGAATGTTTATGAATAATTAATGTAATTAGATAAAGAGATGATTATGGTAGAAGATGCATTTGTTTGTATATCTTGGATCCTATATCAATTATATTACATGTATATCTCTCCCATGGATCTTATTTAAGGTAGTGGATGCCTTGCATTTTTTTCTCCATTGTTCATAATTCCATAGGATACCTCAGGCCTTACTAGACCAAGAATATAGATTTCTTGGGATCATAGGGGACATGGTATATTGACATGCTCCTTGGACCCCATCCAAACATTTACCGAGTTTCTATCAAGATGATCCTAGGACTCGGCATGGATTCCTTATTCTACTATACCATGGATCCAACCCTTTATGGTCATACACTATTGATTATACGACATGGCTGTGATGGATAATACACTTTTTTATAAGGATTTTCTTTGATGGGTATTATATGCAGGTTATAAATTTGTATGTGATGGATGTTATTCACTTTTTTATATGAAGAGTCCATTGTGGATATTTTTGAATGTTTTACAGAATAACCGAGTATTCCTATCTTATTATAGTGGATAGACTAGACTATATCACACATGTATATTTATATTTTACTACTTCCCTTTTTTATGGGAGACTTATTATTGTTTGTAGGGAGACTTGGTAGTCTTGGTCATACAACTTGAATTTTTCACTTTACTTTATGTATTATTATACCTATGTTATAAATTTCACTCTAATTTATATTGAAATACACTAACTAAAATTTTTATAGACATAATTGGTGGTGGATTACTGAATATTATCTTAGACCCTATTTGGGTCATCGTTGGGTACTTGAATAACTTCGTGGATGTAGGTATGGACTAGGAAAAGAGCATGTTGTATGATACTTTATTTTATTATTTCTTAGGAGAAGAGAATGCGACCAATCTAGGCATGTGATTCTATCTAGGATAGTTCCCTGTTGTTATTTTTTGTTAATTTAAAACATGTATTGTACTCGATGTTTTATACCTTTTTTATAATTTGTAGAGACAGGACATGAGACATCATATTGTATTTAAGAATAATCTTGTCATTTTTTATTCATGTCTTTGATATTTATATTTTTTATGGATGATTTACAAATTTTTCTATTGATCTATTGATATTATTTCTCTATGTTACACTTTGAAATGAGGGAGTAGTCTCCCCACAAACACACCCTTGGACCTTAATGATAATAAAAAGCCTTTGGTATATGGGGAGGTGTGCCTGAGGCCATGTGACCCACCATCTCAAGGAACCATATAGTGAAACCGATTTAGAGACATTAAAATTCATTTTCAAATGATTTCTCAACCATCCCTTATAGAGATGATAATGGTTTCTCAAAGAGATGATGTTGAAATTTAGAATAATGTTTGCTCAAAGAAACTATGGTTTTCGATCCTTGGATTATATTTAACAGATATTTTTATTTAAAATCATGGTATAATATGTGTAAAAGGACTGAGTCAATATATATAAAACCCCCTTATAATTTATATTCACCCATTTATCAATAATTCTAAAAAAAATCAATAACCACATGTCTAAAATTATATTTTCCACTAATGTTTCAGTTCAAAAATTATTATCATCACACTTTGTTCATGGTATAATCATTTATATAAAATTAATAATTTCGTAAATATTATAATTTTTTATTGAAAAAAAATTTATAACCAACCATGTAAGGCAGTTATTAAAAATTAATTACATCACTTCATGGGGATGGTAGTCCATACGTAGGCATGAGTGGGGTTTTCATTTTTCAATGGCTGGGATGAATGGATGGTAATTAATAAATTTACTTTAATAAAACATAATTATATTATAAATATCATATATAATCATTAAATCCATCTATATAACCATCCTTTTGAGGCTTTTCTGAAGAATTAATTACATTGCCTCACAGAAGTGGTATCCCGCATGAATAAATGAGCGATGATTTCATTTTCCATTAGATGAAAAGGAGACATAAAACAAATATTCCATTAGCATAAAAAATTATATTTTATTTATTTATTTATCTATATTGGTATGGTTATGGAATATTTATATGTGCTTTAAGTCAAAGGAAACTTCAAATATGTTGGTAGAATAGGTATCTCTTCCTTGAATAATCTCCTTTTCAAAACACCATAAGGATTCTCATATGGCTTCATGGGAAGAAAAAGCATATAGGTCATAGATAATGATTTTTTAATGTATTTGGGTAGATATTAATCAATATAATGTAATATGGTGGTGTGGATATGTGAGTTAAAAGGTTCCCTTTTATTATTTAGGGGAGTGACAACCTTGTAAATTCCCTTAACATTAAAATAATAAAATGACACTTTCTTAGGAAAATGGAACCAAATGGAAAAAATTTATAATATAGAATAATTTATTTTATAAATAATCTCCACCAATCAGATTTAGAAAACATTTAGTGATAATTGAAGCCTTATATCTTTGTTTAACCCCTATATTAGTTTTTTCATCCTCTATCAGGTTGATAAGATTTTTACATAAGTAACTATTTATAATGAATAAAAATAAAGTTGAACTCATTTCTTGATATTGATTTTGGGGAATCATAATATTGAATACATTTTACAATGTTAAATTCATATATGTGGAATAAACAAATTCTAACATCTTATACAAAACATGTAAAACCCATTTTTAGAAAAAAAAAATAATGTTTAAGAATAAATATTATTTTATTATCATTCCTTTACAAGTAAAAAAATTGTGAATAATTTTTTTTAAATGAATACATTATTTAAAAATTTCATTAAAATAATTTTTAAATATTTATTCATTTAATTTACACAGATAAGATACATTATTTACATAAAAAGGTAGTTTTATGAAAAATAACTATATTTACCTTCAAATTATTTAATATATATTTATAACCATTTTATAATAAATTTATAAATAATTATTTATTTTTATACATGTATAAAAAAAATATTCAATAATTATAATAAAATAAATAATAGAAATTAAATTTTATGTAAATTGTAAAATGAAATTTTTATAAAACAAACAATTCCCTTTAACAAAGAATAATTAGACTAGTATTCCTCATCATTTCATAACCGTTTTAGAGATTCCATTAAATAATTTTATAATTAATTAATTAATATGTATGAATAAAAATTTTTTATATCATTTCTCAAAATTATTAAATTTACTAAAATTCATAATTCAATAATACTGTTCGAAATAGTCTCTTCAGAATAAATTGTATTTTCTCAAGTAAATTTGGCCTTGTTTAAAAAGTATTTTATTTACTCTATTTTATTTAACTATATAAAATTTTATTAATTTTATATTTTAATAAATACATATTCACTATTTTGGTGTTGTGTTCCTGAAATGTTATCGAATGCATCGAATTAATTAATGAGAGATGTATAAAAAAATCATAGGGTGTTATACATTGGTTGTTCCTTATATAATAGATCATGTTCATGTTTCATGGATTTTGAGTTCATTACATTTTAATTTTATGGTATATACATCTTAAAAGGTGATACATAAAAGAAATAATATAGTTTAGAGAGGTTTGGAATGAATTCTATGTGATAATCTAGGTCCATGACATGACCAAGGTTATCAAAGGGACTGATATACCTAGGGATCAAATTCCCTTTCTTCCAAAATCTCATATCCCAATTACAAGTAGATATCTAGAGGAACACCTTTTCGACAACATCAAACACTAGATATCATCAAACAATTACTTCAAAACCCTTTTTTTGACTTTTTGTTGCTTTCACATGTCCCTATTTGGTTTGAACCTTCTCTATAATTTACTTGAAAATGTCTATTCCAATGAGCCACATTTCTCTAACTTCATCCTAGAATGTTGGATTCCAAGATATATTCCTTTACAGAACCTCATATGGAACCATATGAATTCTATAATATAATTTTTTTATATAAGAACATTAAAAGTGGGTGGTGTCGATCTAAAATCCTTATAAATCTATTGAATATTATCTAATCATATCTACAAGAGTTCCTTTCCATCTGACCATCTATATGAGATAGAAAAGTCATGTTGAATCATAACTATGTGTCACATTCTTACAAAAGACTTCTCCATAATCTCATGGAAAACCTCATATCACGATCATATATAATATAAATTGTCACTCTATATATCCTCACTATTTACATTATGTATATAATGGAATGTTTATAAATACTGAAGTCTTATTTTATGGAAATAAACATTTTTGAATTTTCAATGAGATCAACTATAACCAATATATCATTATGGAAATTATATATCATAGATATACCTACAAAAAACAAATTTGATTTTCCCTATTTCCTTAATAGTATGGCTAATGGTTTCATTGTCCCCTTATACATATGTTATTCAGCCTTAACATGAATTCATATAAAGCATACAAATACATGTTCATGAATCTCCCTTATCTTATAATCCCACTAGATGATTTTATTTTTATTTTTATACATATTCATGCATCTTGGATGAATATATAAGGATGATCTATGATAATAATCCATAAGTTCTCTAACTTTTTTAAGTTTTTATAGGATACATATCTAGGTTCAAAACCATATAACATCTTATACATCAATTTTTAATTATTTAATATTCACTAAATTTTTTTATATCTCCATTTATTTCTCTAGGATTATAATATCTTCACATTAAAGGATGAATAAGTAGTAATTAAGATAAGAAAGGATTTCTACCCTTCCCTTTTGACATCAAGATTCATCCTTTAAAAATCCATGAGTATTGAGTCTTTATCAACCCTTATAATGTATAAGGTAACTTTATTTTTCCTATTCAGAGCAACATACACCTTTTTTGACTTCCTTGGGTGGTAATATTCTGATAAGTCACATTATTTTAATGCTTGAAACCATTTAATTTCATTCATGTTTATCTATTTCAATGTGAATTTATATTTCAAGCTCTTGGGAATGGTATATATATCATAGTTTTAAATAGAGTTATTGAATCCAAACATAAATACAAGCATCACTACTACTAACTCTAAATCACTTGTTAGGTAATTTTTATCATTAAATTTTAATTTTTATGAGGTATAAGATATTACATTATGATTCTACATAGGGAATCATAAAAAACATTTAATTAAGCATCAATGTATATTAAAAACACATCTTTACTATAGTGTAAAGTAAGAATAAGTGTCATGACCAATCTATTATTTATCTCCTTGAAGCATTCCTTCCATTCATCCATGGAGAGGATATCCACTCCTTTTTATGTTAACATGGTTAGTGGATTAGATAATATGTGGTAAAATTATCACAAACCATTAGTGGAATCTAATTAATCCAAACAAATTTTTTATTTTAGGCATATTGGTTGATCTGAGAAATTATTTGATCACTTATGTCTTCATTATATCCATTGATATACCTTTTATTATGATTAGATATCCCAAGAAGAATAATTTTTATATCCTTATTCTAAATTTTTTAAAGTGGTATATAATTTATCTATTCATTGGTTTTTTATATCAATACTATATTGCACTTAATCCTCTTCCTTTATCTTAAAATATATGATAGTATAATCTATAAAGACTACCAAAAAAACATCAAGGTAATGACTAAAGAATCTATTCATAATAACCTTGAAGATCACAGGAGAATTTGTAATCCTAAATTCTATAACTATAAATTCACAAAGTCTATCTATTATGTATAAATATGAAATTAAAATATATTCCATATTTACACTTAATTGATTATATCTAGATCAAATATCAATCTTAGAGAAATATTATGCTCCTTGTTGGTGATCGAAAAAATCATTAATAAATTGTACATGTTATTTTTATTGATTTTGATCTTGTTTTTTTCATGGGAATCAATGAATTGCTTACTAAAGAAATAATTCCTATTAAAAAACATAACTTCTTCACCCCATGGTGAATCACTCGAGAATATAATACCCTTATCTATATTTTCATGTATTTTCTTCAACAAACCCTCCTATTCCGTGAGATAAATCACAAAATGAGTCTTTGATATCATAATGGAATCATGTATGAGTAGAAATGAGAAAACAAATGTCAAATCATTGGTGTAGAATAGGAAATTCCCTTTTAAATACATCAATTAAGTCACACACGATAGGAATATCTAAAATGATGAGTTCTTTGGTAACTATTTGAGTTAAATACGTCTTATGATGTGGTATTAAGACCAATGTAATGGAAGTATTTTCCATAATAGGTCCTCTTTCATAAATTCACTGATTGATTTTCATGAGATGTTTTAGGATATTAAATATGAATTATCTATTCCAATAATAAATATGGGAATTATATAAAGATATATAATCATGGGGTAAAATAAAATAAATTTAGGCAATGGAATAATTATAAGATTTTCAGGATTCACATTCCTACAAATGTCTTTTGGAGAATATTTTTAGTCATGAGATGAAATTCTCTCTCTAAAAACATTTTTCAACAATAATTTATAATCTAATTATTAGAGTGGATATTTTATATTTTTAACAGATTTTCTGGATATAAATGATTTGGTAGATCTAGAATCAAATAAAACAATCATTGTTCCAGAGTGGATGAAAAGTGTTTGTAACATCATGATATTTTAAGAAATATATTATTTAAATTTAATTTATATTATTTTATTGATTGTTTCACACAAAATGAATAGTTAATCTCATGTTACATGCAACACCACATTTATATTTTATTTCATGTAATATTGAGTTTCTTTTATAAGTTTCGTTACACGAAAGACCAAGTCTTACCCAACAAAAATATTCTACTAGTATTTTGATACTTTTCATCTAGAAATTTTAACGACAATAATGAATACGATTAACTAAATTATGAAAATATGGTTAAACCATGTTTAAATAATTAATCCTTTGGTGACCAATTAAATAGAAATTAAAATAAAAACCAATTTAATATAAGGATGTGTTTGTATGAAAAACTATTTTTACGCCCACAAAGTAATTTTATCTTAATAAAATAAATTAATCCTAATTAATGAAAAATATTAATGAAATTTATATTTTATATATTCAACAAAATATTTTTCTATTCATCCAATAATTTTTACTGGATAAAATAAAATTAAATCAAATCATTAGCATAAGAAGTAGTATTTCTCTAAAAGGCAGTTTTTCCACCTTTTAATGAAATACTTGTTTGAATTTTTTTTGACAATTTTTTAAATTTTATTTGAAAAAATAAACTTCTTTTTCAAAATTTTAATATCAATATTTAGTTTTGGTGAATTTTTGTTATTTTTATGAGAAGTTTCATTTTTTGATGAATAATGAAAAATATGGAATTTTAATTAAAAACTACATTTTCATATATTTTATTTTTATAGTTAAATTATATTTTAAATTAATTTTAAGGTCTAATTAGTTCAATTATATATCAATATATCAAATCTTGGTCATTGGAATCAATTTCACATTGAATTTTGATATAAAAACATTTTAAACATTTGAACATTTTCACTTAAAAAATCGGCTTTGCCTTCCTATTGGCGGGATTAATCTTAAATTAAACACTACAACTTATGTTAATGGAATTGGAAAAATAGATTTAATATTTTAAATACTAATAATTAATAATTTATATTAATTTAAATATAACGTTTCCCCAAAACTATAACGCCCTGCCCCCAGTTACCCAGAGTCGGTGTATTATTTTAATGCATTGGCATGATTACAAGGAAACAAGTCCCGAAGGACCGATCAATTTAGCAGTATTGGAAAATGAATTACATACATGAATTTTACATTAAAATTTAAGAAATACAAAACAACATAAATAATCCTTTATGAATTCCATTATTCCCTGGGATTAACCCTACATATCAATCACAATGCACTTCTTGGAATCCTGGGAAAAATAAAACAAAGAAAGGGGTGAGCTCAAATGCTCAGTAAGGGTAATAAATAAAGTGGAAATTTTCATAAATAAGAATAAACTTTTAAGACAATGTATAACTAAAAAAAAGTCCTTTTAATCTTTAACTTCAGAATAATATGGAAAAAATAAAATGAAATAATGCCATTTACTTATTCACATGGATATTCTACTAGTCGAATAATCAAATGCAACATCACTAACCGCTTTCATAGTGATGTAATGCATAATGGCAGACAATCATAACCACATAGTCAAGGCCTTGTTCCAAGACACTAGTTTGTCTCATGAGACCTACTGATGCATTGATGAACTATAGAGGGCTCTACCCGTCACTTACTAAGTCCAATACATTCTTTATATGAAAAGGTTTAAACATAACATAAACATTCGTATTAAAACTAGCATACGAAATGTAAATACTTTACCCATAAACTATGAATGGTATAATAATAACACATCCATAGTCAAACATATCACAAAATCTTCTATACAATATGGAAGATTTTTATCATGATAAATCAACTTCAAAACAAGTTTAAAATCCATTAAAGGATTTTTACATAGATGAAAATGATTGTAAAAACTCTTTGAGAGAAATACCCCTTTTTCATGAAAAAATTTAAAAGTCACACAATTTAGGAAGGAAGAAATTTAAAAAAAATTGGAATAAAAGTGTCCCATACCACTTTGAAACTTTTTACAGGAATTAACATTTTAAAAACATTCATTTCCATATAAATAAATCCTTTAAAACCATTTTGAAAACATGGACATTAATGAGAACGATTTAGAAGAATAAATATTTAAAACATTTAAAATGATGTTTTAGTAAAAAGTCCCTTAAAAAGAATCCCTTTGAAAACTCTTTTATGAAACATGGACATGGATAATAAATATTTCCCAGTATATACTTACGTAAGAACAACCTCGGATAATAAAGAGATTGTGAAATTAACCCTTACCAATTTGGTAACTTACGAAACATACACCCCATGAAAGCGGTATCACGCAATGAATTTGTAAATACAAATAAATTAAAGTGTATTACACAAATAATACAATAATGGGTAGTACATACACGACAAAAAAGGTAATAGTGGCGATATGGTACGAATCTCACGGGAATAAGGAGTGAGATGAAAACCCCTTACCTTGCACTTTCTTTTAGTTGAGGGTATATTTAACCTCCTGCACGAAGATCGTAGTATGGTAATAAGGTATAACAGAACTATATTAATATTTATGATATCATACATGATTCAGTTATTACTTTATACTACCCATTTAATAATAAATTACATGTTAAATTAACATTTTGGGTAATAATCACTTTCTTTATCGTACGTGTTTTAACTTGTTACTCTTGATTGTATCACTTAGATCAAGATTTAAGTACTTCCAGAATATAAAATATGATTTATATTTCATATATATTTAGAATATAAATATGTATAATAGACATATATATGAAATAAAAACACCGTTTATGGAAATGGTATTCCATACGTACGCATAAACGCTGTTTTCATTTTCATATCGTATTGAACGGAACAAAGTGAATAAGATATATGTAAGTAAATATATATATATATATATATATATATCTCCAGTAGAATTATTATTCCATATATTACATACTTATTAGTAATATATATTTTTATAATCGTAGATGAATGGTGAACGTGGAAATGAATCTCATCACGTCGTGGAGACGGTAATCCGTACGTACGCACGAGTGAAAATATCATTTCCTTAAAGGTATGGAATCAGATGGTATATTAATTTTAAAGAGAAATTATCATGTTATTTTCATTATTTATATACATATTACTTATCATTATATACATCCAAAAAACATAGCGTTGAATAACAAATTACACCACGTTGTGGAGATGGTAAGCCGTACGTACGCACGCATGGTGACATTATCATTCATAATATGGATAGTATAATGAATATAGTTGTGCCATATTTATAATAACATCAAATTATATAGAATATAATGGAGTTATTATTTTATAATGGAAATAACAAATAAAGAATAATTGGAATAAGAAAGGAACTTGAAGGAGGGTGGTGAAAATATTACCTCTTCTTCAGATTCTTTCTTTTGATTTGATCAAAATGGATCCATAAGTAGGCTTTATGACCAAAGGAGGTACTCTAGGATAAAGTGAGGGAAGTTTAGACGATATATGGGAAGGGGTTGGCAAGCCAAATGGCTTAGAATATGTGAAATAGAGTGAACGGGGAGTGCCCTTTTATAAGAGGGGTGAGGCGTACCTTAGTAAAAACTTAACATATTATTTTATAATAAATTAATATTCGGTTTATAATGGTTCCAAATTTATTTATTTTCAGGATAAAGTGGGGATGGGTCTAAATCCACACAACCAATACGTTTTAGATAGGTATGGGTCACTTTATTAACCTTATCTTTTAGTTTTAACTCTTAGTTAATTAGTTTGACATTTACCATGTCTCTTTGTATTTTTATATTATATAGTTAATAGACTTACTATAAACTTCAAATAGACCCCCAAGTGGTCTATTAATGATACAAATATCATGAGATAAGTCCTTTGGCTGAACATTATATTTTTAGGAATAGAATATCAATTAATAATATAATATTTGTTTTATAAACTCTTTTATGTCAATTTTGAAACTATTGGGTATGTTGTTTTAGATAAATTCATAATAGCATTATTACTTATAAAAGACTTCATGTAACCAATAATAATATGTCATATTAACCTATATAATTATTTTAATTCATAAAAAGTTTCAAATTACATTTATTTGGGTATTTATAATATCAATTATCTTAATCTTTCATTAATACTGTAATTACTACATCATCATTGTGACATAAATAAATTAAATTATTTAATGTATAAAAATTATAAATAAAATACAATTATGTAAGAAATATTTTTATCTTTCTAATGAATATTTATAATCGAAATTAACTTATGTATAACCCTATATTTAAAATGTTTTAGTTATTAAACTTTGATTTTAACTCTTTTAACTCTTCTTTGAATTAAATAATAATAAATGTTCTAATCTAATCCAAGTGGACCTAAATGAAAATATTTTATTCCTAAGGTTGGTTTTGGTCTATATACACTTGTCCAATAGAATTAGGACATGTGTTAGGGTAATATTAATATCATTTTTACCCTTAATTACCCTATTTACTTTTAACCGTGGTAAATAAAGTAAAAAGTTACTATTCAAAAAAAACAATTTTTATCTTATTAAACCATATTTTACTCTTTTATAGTTACCGGGTCTCTCAGATTTTTGAAATTCCACTCCCAGAAGCGGTAAAATTATGTTTTATGCGAAATTGTAAATTCTCCTAGGAGATGGGTAAAAGACGGTGAAATTTTTATATATCTAAAATTATTATAAACTGAATACAATTAATTAAATTGAACTTATATAGGTATTATGTATCTATTTTGACCTAAATTAATTTTAAAAAAATAAATAATTATTAAATAAAAATTCGGTCTTAAACGATAACTCAGTGTTTTTTCCCTATTCATCAAAAATTGAACGTTTTCAGAAAAATACCAAAACTTCACCCTAGGATAATTTTGATATTCCAAATCGAAAAATGAAGTCTATTTTACCAAATTAAAAACTATAGAAGTTAAATTTATTAATTTAAAATTAATTCTCGTTGTCAAAACAAATAGCGTGTTTTTAAGAAGTAGTAACTATCAAAAGATTGACACTTTTTTATGTATAATTTCAAAGTGAAATTAAATACAATGACCAAAATTGGATTAAAGGGTAAAAATATAATCTAATTATACTTCCAAAATATTAAAATTTATAATTCAACACTATAAATTATTTTGATTAAAAAATTTGTTTCCGGTTAAAATATAGTATTTTTCACTATTCACTCAAAAATGAATGTTATAACAAAAACAACAAAAATTTATTGAAACTAAATTCTTATTTATTGATTCTAAAGAAGAAGATTATTTTGTCAAATTTAATATATAAAATTTTAAAATATTGGATTAAAAAGGGTTCTCCATTAAAAGGTGGTAAAATTGCATTTTTTTGAAAAATAATTCTTTTATCTGAAAAAATGTATATGTTCTTACATTATGTCTAAGAAACTCATAATATGGATTCTAAAATTATATGGATTATATAAAGTTCAAAATTCAGTTAATACTATTCATAACTACTTTTGAAGGACTAGTTTGGTAAGTTGTGGTGCGCTTGAACTCAATGTTGCGTGTAGTGCAAGTTATTGAATTATTTTGAAGAAATAACGTACTTTGAAATAATGGGGTGTTACATTCTTCCCTCCTTAAATAAATTGCATCCTCTCAATTTGAAATTGTTCTTAGAAAATAAAATGTTGAAAATAGAAAATATCTTTGGGGGAAAACCCACACCGGAAATTGGGTTAATAAAATTTAGTCCTAATAAGAGGAAAAGAGAAATGAAAGGGTCGCTGCCAAATTATGATCTCGATTGGGAGAACATTGGTGGTAGTTAGAGACACATAATTGGTGAAAAAATATAATTATTTATAGAGAGTGATTGAGGTCATCAGTCACAAACACTTGTAGAATTGAGGGCCTCAAAGCCATCAATCTATGATGATTTAAAATATCATCAGTTCAACAAAACATAAGGTATTAGGATAACACATTTTTGGTTTTAAGATCCCTTACCTAATGTTTAAGAATTAATTTCTTCATAGAATAAGAGAAGAAAATATATATATATATATATATATAATTGAAAATTATAGTTCCATCCTTTCACTAATTTATACCACAAACTCGTCTTTCACTCTAAATGATAATAAAACATAAAAAAATCCATTTATCATATTTGTATAGGGTTCCAAAAAAATAAATTTCTAATTCATCTACCAGACATTTTAAAAAAACTACATTATTCAATCCAGGACATCACGTGGGCCAGTGGTAGGTGATACACCCTTTTCGCCTTTCGGTTGCGGGTTCAAGTCTCGCGGCCTTGTCGGACGCGACGGGTTGCCGCCCGACCTTCGGGTTGTCCTTTTTATGGAAATCCAAAAATAACCTTAACAATAGTATCCAATTTCAAACTTAATCCATTCCAACCTTTAGTATTATCCAAAATAGTTATATCCAAACTCTCTTTCCAAAGTTTATAAGAAAGTTAATCAAAATGAGGATCCTTTTTTTCAGGGAATAACATGTGAACACCTTCATAGTGTATTCTTTTACAACACCGCAACATCCTGAATTACTAAAATAAACCATCACTTATTCCAAAATTACTACATTAGTATTAGGACCATACAATCTCAAATTCCTAATGAAATAGTACTGCAGTACAATTCATATTTATCTCTTTAATTCATGTAACCAGTATACTGTTGATACAACACTAAAATGAAATAATTATATAATAACAATAGAAGAACACTAGTCAATATTCTTCATCTGAGGTAGTATCATAACTTGATTATTATCTAATAACATCATTTGCTTTATACTCTTATGAATGGGACATTGATTCACATAGTGTATCAACGCCTTGCAGATGAAGAATTTTGCATTTGAAAAATTTTTCTTACCCTTGAAATCATGTATTTGGTGTCCTTTTTCTCCACACATATAACAAACTCTCATTCCATTCAAGCATTTTCCAAGGTTATTCATTCCACATTTATCACATAATGGAAAATCCTTCTTTCCATTATTCACTTTATCCATCTTTCTTTCTACCATCCTTTTCTTCTCTGGCTTCCCTTCGAAGCCATAGGATTCAGAGAATTTTTTACTTATCTTATTAACACAAGATACAATTTCTTCATATGTTTAGAATACATGGGAGATTATTTCCCTTCTAAATTTTGGATTAATAGCATGAAAGATATGATCCTTATTACTCTTTGGATCATATATATTGTTGGAGTTCTCATTCCTTCTACTCATTTCTATTTCTAAACAATTCCATACACTAGGTCAGTTTATGAATCACAATTCATAATTCCAAACATGTAAAATACCTAACATAAATTGAACTGTTTTTGGATATAATCCATAAAAAAAATTTCTTTGAGGAGATATATACTCGCAGATCCTTCTTAATGATTTGTAAAGAAAATGAGAATTATCTAAGGCATATCCCCCGGGAGTGTCGTAACCAAGAGTGCAGTAAGTCCCATTATTGTGCACTAGTTCCCATTCGAGTCTATCTCAAAGCGGTGTTTTCGGGTTTTACCTCTAGGTACATCTTTGCAAGTTAATGAATTACTTTGAAGAAATAACGTAATTTGAAATCTTGGTGTGTTACATTCTTCCCTGCTTCAATAAATTGCATCCTCGCAATTTGAAATTATTCTTCGAAAATAAAAGGTTGAAAATAGAAAATATCTTTGTGGGAAAACGCACATCGGAAATTGGGTTAATAAAATTTAGTATTAATAAGAGGAAAAGAGAAATGAAAGAGTCACCACCAAATTATGATCTCGATTGGGAGAACATTGGTGGCAGTTAAGGACACATAATTGGTGAAAAAATGTAAATATTTATAGGGATTGATTGAGGTCATCAGTCACAAACAATTGTAGAATTGAGGGCCTCAAATCCATCAATCTATGATGATTTAAAATATTATTGGTTCAACAAAACATAAGGTATTAGTATAACACATTTTTGGTTTTAAGATCCCTTACCTAATGTTTAAGAATTAATTTCTTCATATAATAAGAGAAGATAAAAATATATACTTGGCAAGTATAGTTCTATCCTTTAAATAATTTCTACCACAAACTCAAGTTTCAATCTAAAAGATAATATAACTTAAAAAATATATTTATCATATTGGTATAGGTTTCCAAAAAAAATAAATTTCTAATTCAACTACCAGACCTTTTAAAAAAACTACATTATTCAATCTAGGACATCACGTGGGCTAGTGGTAGGTGATACACCCTTGTCGCCTTTCAGTTGCAGGTTCAAGTCTCGTAGCCTTGCCGGATGTGACGGGTTGCCGCCCGACCTCCGGGTTGTCCTTTTTATGGAAATCCAAAAATAACCTTAACAATAGTATCCAATTTCAAACTTAATCCATTCAAACCTTTAGAATTATCCAAAATACTTATATCCAAACTCTCTATCCTAAGTTTATAATGAAGTTAAACATAATGAGGATCCTTTTTTTAAGGGAATTACATGTGAACTCCTTCATCGTGTATTCTTTTACAACACCGTAACATCCTGAATTACCAAAATCAACCATCACTTATTCCAAAATTACTACCTTAGTATTAAGACCATATAATCTCAAATTCCCGATGAAATAGTACTGCAGTACAATCCTTATTTATCTCCCTAATTCATGTAACAAGTATACTATTGATACAACACTCAAATGAAATAATTCTATAATAACAACAGAAGAACACTATTCATTCTTCTTCATCTGAGGTACTACCATAACTTGATTATTATCCAATAACATAATTTTCATTATACTCTTATGAATGGGACATTGATTCAAATAGTGTCTCAACGCCTTGCAGATGAAGCATTTTACAATTGAAATTTTTTTCTTACCCTTGAAATCATGTATTTGGTGGCCTTTTTCTCCACACATATAACAAACTCTCATTCTATTCAAGCATTTTCCAAGGTGATTCATTCCACATTTATCACATAATGGAAAATCTTTCTTTCTCTTATTCCCTTTATCCATATTTCTTTCTACCATCCTTTTCTTCTCTGGCTTCCCTTCAAAGCCATAGGATTCAGAGAATTATTTACTTATCTTATTAACACAAGATACGATTAATTCATATGTTTAGAATACATGGGAGATTATTTCCATTCTAAATGTTGGCTTAATACCATGAAAGATTCGGCCCTTCTTACTCTATGGATCATATATATTGCTGGAGTTCTCATTCCTTTGACTCAGTGCCATTTCTAAACAATGGAATACACTAGGTCAGTTTATGAATCGCAATTCATAATTTCAAACATGTAAAATACCTAACATAAATTGAACTGTTTATGGATATGATCCATAAAAATATTTTCTTTTAGGAGATATATACTCACAAATCCTTCATAATGAGTTGTAAAGAAAATGAGAATTATCCAAAGCATATCCCCCGGGAGTGTCGTAACCAAGAGTGTAGTAAGGCCCGTTATCATGCACCAGTTCCCGTTCGAGTCTAGCTCAAAGCAGTGTTTTCGGGTTTTACCCCTAGGTACATCTGTGCCAGAGGCGCCTCTACCTGGTCGTATCTAGACATAGAAGTATTTTCTTAGAGGACTCACAAAATCTCTACATTATCAAAATTTTAATAAGTTCTTCTATACTAATCCTCAAAGTCTATCTTAAGGTAATGTGATATAATCAAAGTTTATCTAAATCTAGTTTCCAAGGTTATTGCTAAAATTCCTCTGATACCAACTGTAATGCCCTAACCCCAGTTACCCAGAGTCGGTGCATTATTTTAATACATTGGCATGATTTCAAGGAATCAAGTCCCGAAGGGCCAATCAGTTTAGTAGTCTTGGAAAATAGATTACATACATTAATGTTAAATTACACATTAAGAAATAAAAAACATCATAAATAATCCTTTATGAACGCCATTATTCCCTTGGCTTAACCCTGCATATCAATCACAATACACTTCTCGGAATCCTGGGAAAAATAAATCATAGAAAGGGGTGAGATCAAATGCTCAGTAAGGGTAACCAATACAACGGAAACTTTAAAAAATAATCATAAACTTTTAAGGCAATGTATAACTAAAACAAAAGCCTTTTAAACTTGAACTTCAGCATAATATGGAAAAAATAAAATGAAATAATTCCATTTACCTATTCACATGGATATTCTACTCGTCGAATATTCACATGCAATATCACTAACCACTTTCATAGTGATGGAATGTATAATGCCAGACTATCATAACAACATATTCAAGGCCTTGTGCCAAGAGTACTAATAAGATTTTGTCAAAGCCTTGTGCCAAGACACTAGTTTGTCTCATGAGACCTACTGATGCATCAAGGAGCTATAGTGGGCTCCACCCGTCACTTACTAAGTCCAATTCATTCCTCATATGAAAAAGACTAAACATAACATAAACATTCGTATTAAAACTAGCATACGAAATGTCAATACTTTGCCCATGAACCATAATTGGTATAAAAGTAACACATCTATAGTCAAACAAATCACAAAACCTTCAATAAAATATGGAAGATTTGTATCATGATAAATCAACTTCAAAACAAGTTTAAAATCCATTAAAGGATTCTGACATAGATAAAAATGATTCTAAAAAATCTTTGAGAGAAATATCCCTTTTACATGAAAAAATTTAAAAGTTACACAATTTAGAAAGGAATACATTTAAAAACATTTTGGAATCAAAGTGTCCCATACCACTTTGAAACTTTTTAAAGGTATTAACATTTTAAAAATATTCATGTCCATATAAATAAAGCCTTAAAAACCATTTTAAAAACATGGACATTAATGAGAACGATTTAGAAGAATAAATATTTAAAACATTTAAAATGATGTTTTAGTAAAAAGTCACTTAAAAATAATCCCTTTGAAAACTCTTTTATGAAACATATACATTGATAATAAATATCTCTCAGTATATACTTACATAAAAACAACCTCGTATAATAAAGAGATTGTGAAATTAACCCTTACCAATTTGGTAACTTACGAAACATACACCCCATGAAAGAGGTATCATACAATGAATATGTAAATACACATAAATTAAAGTTTATTACACAAATAATACAATTATGGGCAGTACATACACCACAAAATAGGTAATAGTGGCATTATGGTGCGAATAACACGGGAATAAAGAGTTAGATGAAAACCCCTTACCTTGCAATTTCCTTTAGTAGATGGTACATTTAACCTCCTGTATAAAGATATTAGTATGTTATTAAGGTATAACAGAACTATATTAATATTTATGATATCATACATGATTCATTTATTACTTTATACTACCCATATAATAATAATTTACTTGTTAAATTAACATTTCGGGTAATAATCGCTTTCTTTATCGTACGTGTTTTAACTGGTTAATCTTGATTGTGTCACATAGATAAAGATTTAAGTACTTCCAGAATATAAAATATTATTTATCTGTCATATATATTTAGAATATAAATATGCATAATAGACATATATATGAAATAAAAAACATCCTTTATGGAGACGGTAGTCCGTACGTACGCATAAACGTTGTTTCCGTTTTCATCTCGTATTGAACGGAACTAAGTGAATAAGATATATGTAATTACACACATATATATAAATATATATATTTCCATTATCATTATTATTTCATATATTACATACTTATTAGTAATATATATTTTTATAATCATCGATGAATGGGGAACGTGGAAATGAATCTCATCGCGTCATCGAGACGGTAATCCGTACGTACGCACGAGGGAAAATATCATTTCCTTAAATGTGTGGAATTGGATTATATATTAATTTTACAGGGACATTATCATGTTATTTTCATTATTTATATACTTATTAGTCATCATTATATCCATCCAAAAAACATAGTGTTGAATAACAAATTACACCACGACGTGGAGACGGTAAGCCGTACGTATGCACGCATGATGACATTATCATTTATAAGATGGATATGATAATGAATATATTTGTTCCATATTTATAATAACATCACATTATATAGAATATAACATAGTTATTATTTTATAATGGAAATAACAAATAAAGAAGACCTAGAAGAAGAAAGGAACTTGAAAGAGGGTGGTGAAAACATTACATGTTCTTCAGATTCTTTCTATTGATTTGATCAAAAGGGATCCTTAAGTGGGATTTATGACCAATGGAGGGCCTCTAGGATGAATTTATGGAAGTTTAGAGGATATTTGGGTAGGGTTTGGCCGATCCAAATGGCTTAGAATGTCTGAAATAGAGTGAATGGGGAGTGACCTTTCATAAGAGGGGTGAGGGGTACCTTAGTAAAAACTTAAAATATTATTTTATAATAAATTAATATTCAGTTTATAATGGCTCCAAATTTCTTTATTTAGAGGATAAGGTGTGTATGGGTCGCAATCCACTCAACCAATATGTTTTAGACAGGTCTGGGTCACTTTATTAACCTTATCTTTTAGTTTTAACTCTTAGATAATTAGTTTGGCATTTACCATGTCTCTTTGTATTTTTATATTATATGGTTAATAAACTTACAATAAACTTACAATAGACCCCAAACTGGTACATTAATTATACACCTATCATGAAATAATTCCTTTGGCTGAACCTTAGATTTTTAGGAATAGAATATCAATTAATAAGATAATATTTGTTTTAAAAACTCTTTTATGTCAATTTTGACACTATTGGGTATTTTGTTTTTTATAAATACATAACAACATTATTACTTCGAAAAAAATTCATATAACCAATCCTAATATTTCATATTAACCTAAAAATTTATTATAATTCATAAAAAGTCTCAAATTACATTTATTTTGTTATTTATAATATCAATTATCTTAATCTTTCATTAAGACGGTAATTACTGCATCATCATTGTATCATAAGTAAATTAAATTATTTAATATCTAAAAATTATAAATAAAATACAATTATTTAGGAAATATTTTTATCTTTCTAATTAATATTTATAATCGAATTTATCTTATGTATAACCCTATATTACAAATGTTTTAGTTATTGAACTTTGATTTTAACTCTTTTAACTCTTTTTGAATTAAATAATAATAAATTTCCTAATCTAATAAAAGTGGACCTAAATGATAATATTTTATTCCTAAGGTAGTTTTTGGTCAAGATACACTTTTCCAATTGAATTAGGACATGTGTTAGGGTAATATTAATATCATTTTTACCCTTAATTACCCTATTTACTTTTAATTTTGGTAAATAAAAGTAAAAAGTTACTATTAACCAAAAATTATTTTTATCTTATTGAACCAAATTTTACTCCATGATATTAACCGTGTCTCTTAGATTTTTTAAATTCCACTCACAGAAGTGGTAAAATTATGTTTTATGTGAATTTGCAAATTATCCTAGGAGATGGGTAAATGACGGTGAAAATTTTTATGTCTAAAATTATTATAAACTGACTCCAATGAATTACATTGAACCTATATAGGTATTATGTATCTATTTTGATCAAAAATAAATTTAAATAAAATAATTAATTATTTAAATAAAAATTCGGTTTTAAAAGATAACATAGTGTTTTTTCACTATTCATCAAAAATTGAACGTTTTCAGAAAAATACCAAAACATCACCCCAGAATAATTTCGATATTCCAAATCCAAAAATAAAGTCTATTTTAAAAAATTCAATACATAGAAGTTACATTTATTAATTTAAAATTAATTCTCGTTGTCAAAATAAATAGCGTGTTTTTAGGAAACAGAAACTATCAAAAGATTGGCACTTGTTTATGTATTATTTCAAAGTGAAATTAATTCCAATGACAAACATTGGATTAAAGGGTAAAAATATAATCTAATTGTACTTCCAAAACATTAAAATGTACAATTCAACACTATATATTATTTTGATTAAAAAAGTTATTTCCAGTTAAAATATAGTATTTTTCACTATTAACCCAAAAATGAAAGTTATCAGAAAAACACCAAAAATTTATTGAAAATAAATTCTTATGTCCCGATTCTAAAGAAAAAGATTATTTTGTAAAATTGAATATATAAAAGTTTAAAATATTATATTTAAAAAGGGTTCTCCATTAAAAGGCGGTAAAATTGCATTTTTTTTGAAAAATAATTCTTTTATCTGAAAAAATGTATATGTTCTCAAATTATGTCTAAGAAACTCATAATATGGATTGTAAAGTTATAAGGATTATATAAAGTTAAAAATTTAGTTAATACTATTCATAACTGCTTTTGAACAGCTAGTTTGGTATGTTTTGGTGTGCTTGAACTCGGTGTTGCGTGTAGGGAAAGTTATTGAATTACTTTGAAGAAATAACGTACTTTGAAATCTTGGGGTGTTACATTCTTCCCTCCTTCAATAAATTGAGTCCTTTCAATTTTAAATTGTTCTTCGAAAATAAAAGGTTGAAAATAGAAAATATCTTTTTGGGAAAACCCACATCAGAAATTGGGTTAATAAAATTTAGTCTTAATAAGTGGAAAAGAGAAATCAAAGGGTCACTGCCAAATTATGATCTTGATTGGGAGAATATTGGTGGAAGTTAGAGTCAAATAATTGGTGAAAAATCCTAAATATTTATAGGGAGTGATTTAGGTCATCAGTCACAAACAACTGTAGAATTGAGGGCCTCAAAGCCATCAATCTATGATGATTTAAAATATCATCGGTTCAACAAAACATAAGGTATTAGGATAACACATTTTTGGTTTTAAGATCCCTTATATAATGTTTAATAATTAATTTCTTCATAAAATAAGAGAAGTATATATATATATATATATATATATACTTGACAAGTATAGTTCCAACCTTTTACTAATTTCTACCACAAACTCATCTTTCACTCTAAAAGTTAATAGAACTTAAAAAAAATCCATTTATCCTATTCCTATAGGGTTCCAAAAAATGAATTTATAATTCATCTACCAAACCTTTAAAAAAACTACATTATTCAATCCAGGACATCATGTGGGCCAGTGGTAGGTGATACACCCTTGTCACCCTTCGGTTGCGGGTTTAAGTCTCACGGCCTTGCCGGAAGCGACGAGTTTCTGCCCGACCTCCGGGTTGTCCTTTTTATGGAAATCCAAAAATAACCTTAACAATAGTATCCAATTTCAAAATTAATCAATTCCAACCTTTATAATTATCCAAAATACTTATATGAAAACTCTCAGTCCAAAGTTTATAAGAAAGTTAAACATAATGAGGATCCTTTTTTTCAGGGAATAACATGCGGACGCCTTCATCATGTATTCTTTTATAACACCGAAACATCCTAAATTACCAAAATCAACCATCACTTATTCCAAAATTAATACCTTAGTATTAGGACTATATAATCTCAAATTACCAATGAAATAGTACTGCAATACAATCCTTATTTATCTCCCAAATTCATGTAACCAGTATACTGTTGATACAACACTCAAATGAAATAATTCTATAATAACAATATAAGAACACTTGTTATTATTCCTCATCTGAGGTAGTATCATAACTTTATTATTATCCAATAACATCATTTGCGTTATACTCTTATGAATGAGACATTGATTCGCATAGTGTCTCAATTCCTTGTAGATGAAGCATTTTACATTTGAAAACTTTTTCTTACCCTTTCAATCATGTACTTGGTGTCCTTTTACTCCACACATATAACAAACTCTCATTCCGTTCAACCATTTTCCAATTTGATTTATTCTACATTTATCACATAATGAAAAATCCTTCTTTCCCTTATTCCCTTTATCCATCTTTCTTTCTACCATCCTTTTCTTCTCTAGATTCCCTTCAAATACATAGGATTCAGAGAATTATTTACTTATCTTATTAACACAAGATAATATTTCTTTATATGTTGAGAATACATGGGAGATTATTTCCATTCTAAATGTTGTCTTAATACCATTAAAGATACGATCCTTCTTACTCTTTGGATCATATGTATTGCTGGAGTTCTCATTCCTTCTACTCGGCGCCATTTCTAAACAATGGCATACACTAGGTCAGTTTATGAATCGCAATTCATAATTCTAAACATGTAAAATACCTAACATAAATTGAATAGTTTATGGATATAATCCATAAAAATATTTTCTTTGAGGAGATATATACTCACAAATCCTTCTTAATGATTTGTAAAGAAAATGATAATTATCCATAGCATATCCCCCGAGAGTGTCGTAACCAAGAGTGCAGCAAGGCCCGTTGTCGTGCACCAGTTCCCATTCGAGTCTAGCTCAAAGCGACGTTTTCGGGTTTTACCCCTAGGAACATTTGTGGTAGAGCCGCCTCTACATGCTCGTATCTAGACATGGATGTATTTTCTTAGAAAACTAACAAAATCTCTACATTATCAAAATTATAGGAAGTTCTTCTATACTAATCCTCAAAGTCTATCTTAGGATAATGTGCTCTAATAAGAGTTTATCTAAATCATGTTTCTAAGGTTATTGTTAAACTTCCTCTAATACCAACTTTAGTGCCCTGACCCCAGTTTCCCAGAGTCGGTGCATTATTTTAATACATTAGCATGATTACAAGGAATCAAGTCTCAAAGGACCGATCAGTTTAGCAGTCTTGGAAAATAGAATACATACATGAATGTTACATTACACTTCAAGACATACAAAACAACATAAATAATCCTTTATTAACGCCATTATTCCCTTGGATTAACCTTGCATATCAATCACAATACACTTCTTGGAATCCTGGGAAAAATAAAACATAGAAAGAGGTGAGCTCAAATTCTCAGTAAGGGTAAGCAATACAACTGAAACTTTCATAAATAAGTATAAACATTTAAGGCAATGTATAACTAAAACAAAATCCTTTTAAACTTTATCTTCAGCATAATATGAAAAAAATAAAATGAAATAATGCCATTTACTTATTCACATGGATATTATACTAGTCAAATAATCACATGAAATATTACTAACCACTTTCATAGTGATGGAATGTATAATGCCAGACTATCATAACCACATATTCAAGGCATTGTTCCAAGAATACAAATAATATTTTTTCAAGACCTTGTTCCAAGACACTAGTTTGTCTCATGAGACCTACCGATGCATCGAGGAGCTATAGCGGGCTCCACCCATCACTTACTAAGTCCAATGCATTCCTCATATGAAAAGGTTTAAACATAACATAATCATTCTTATTAAAACCAGAATACGAAATGTCAATACTTTACCCATAAGTCATAAATGGTATAAAATTAACAAATCCATAGTCAAAAATATCACAAAACCTTCAATACAATATGGATGATTTGTATCATGATAAATCAACTTCAAACCATGTTTAAAATCCATTAAAGTATTTTGACAATTAGGAAAATGATTGTAAAAACTCTTTGAGAGAAATACCCCTTTTCATGAAAAAATTTAAAAGTCACACAATTTAGGAAGGAAGAAATTTAAAAACATTTTGTAATCAAAGTTTCCTATACCACTTTGAATCTTTTTATAGGAATTAACATTTAAAAACATTCATGTCCATATAAATAAATCCTTAAAACCCATTTTGAAAACATGGACATTAATGAGAACGATTTAGAAGAATAAATATTTAAAAAATTTAAAATGATGTTTTAGTAAAAAGTACCTTAAAAAGAATCCATTTGAAAACTCTTTTATGAAACATCGACATGGATAATAAATATGTCTCAGAAGATACTTGCGTAAAAACAACCTCAGATAATAAAGAGATTGTGAAATTAACCCTTACCAATTTGGTAACATACGAAACATACACCCCGTGAAAGAGGTATCATAAAATGAATATGTAAATACACATAAATTAAAGTGTATTACACAAATAATACAATTATGGGCAGTACATACACCACAAAAAGGTAATAGTGGAAATATTGTACGAATATCACGGGAATAAGGAGTGAGATGAAAACCCCTTACCTTGCACCTTCCTTTAGTCGAGGGTATATTAAAACTCTTATATGAAGATCTTAGTATGTTATTAAGGTATACCAGAACTATATTAATATTTATTATATCATACATGATTCATTTATTACTTTATACTATCCATTTAATAATAATTTACATGTTAAATTAACATTTTGGGTAATAATCGCTTTCCTTATCGTAGGTGTTTTAACTTGTTACTCTTGATTGTATCACTTAGATCAAGATTTGAGTACTTCCAGAATATAAAAAATGATTTATATATCATATATATTTAGAATATAAATATGTATAATAGACTTATATATGAAATAAAAAACACCATTTATGGAGACGGTAGTCTGTATGTACGCATAAACGCGGTTTCCGTTTTCATATCGTATTGAACAGAAGTAAGTGAATGAGATATATGTAATTACATATATATATATATATATATCCTGTTGCATATTATTTCATATATTACATACTTATTAGTAATATATATTTTTATAATCATTGATGAATGGTGAACGTGGAAATGAATCTCATCACGTCATGGAGACGGTAATCCGTACGTACGCACGAGCAACAATATAATTTCCTTAAAGGTGTGGAATTGGATGGTATATTAATTTTATAGATACATTAGTATGTTATTTTAATTATTTATATACATATTACTCATCATTATATCCATCCAAATAACATAGTGTTGAATAACAATTTACACCACGACGTGGAGATGGTAAGCCGTACGTACGCACACATGGTGACATTATCATTCATAAGATGGATAGGATAATGAATATAGTTGTGCCATATTTATAATAACATATAATTATATATAAGATAATTGAGTTATTATTTCATAATGGAAATAACAAATAAAGAAGAAGTGGAAGAAGAAAGGAACTTGAAAGAGGGTGGTGAAAACATTACGTCTTCTTCGGATTGTTCCATTGATTTGATCAAAAGGGATCCTTAAGTAGGATTTATGACCAAAGGATGGCCTCTAGGATAAAGTGAGGGAAAGTTGAGAGGATATTTGGGTAGGGGTTGGCCAATAAAAATGGCTTATAAGGTTTGAAATAGAGTGAAGGGGGAGTGCCCTTTTATAAGAGGGGTGAGGGGTACCTTAGTAAAAACTTAAAATATTATTTTATAATAAATTAATATTAGGTTTATAATGGATCCAAATCAATTTATTTCGTGGCTATGGTGGGTATGGGTCGAAATCAACTCAACCAATATGTTTTAGATAGGTCTGGGTCACTTTAGTAACCTTATCTTCTATTTTTAACTCTTAGTTAATTAGTTTGACATTTACCATGTCTCTTTGTATTTTTATATTATATGGTTAATAAACTTACTATAAACTTCCAATAGACCCACAAGTGGTACATTAATGATAAAACTATCATGAAATAAGTCCTTTGGATGAACCTTAGATTTTTCGGAATAGAATATCAATTAATAATATAAAATTTGTTTTAAAAACTCTTTTATGTCAATTTTGACACTGTTTGGTATTTTGTTTTTGATAAATTTATAATAGGATTATTACTTCTAAAAAAATTCATATAACCAATACTAATATGTCATATTAACCTAGATAATTATTTTAATTCATAAAAAGTCTCAAATTACATTTATTTGGGTATTTATAATATCAATTATCTTAATTTTTCATTAATATGATAATTACTGCATCATCATTATATCATAAATAAATTAAATTATTTAATTTTTAAAAATTATAAATAAAATAAAATTATTTAGGAAATCTTTTTATCTTTCTAATTAATATTTATAATCTAATTTATCTTATGTATAACCCTATATTAAAAATGTTTTAGTTATTAAACATTCATTTTAACTCTTTTAACTCTTCTTTGGATTAAATAATAATAAATGTCCTAATATAATCCATGTGGACCTAAATGATAATATTTTATTCCTAAGGTTGTTTTTGGTCGAAATACACTTGTCCAAAAGAATTAGGACATGTGTTAGGGTAGTATTAATATCATTTATACCCTTAATTACCCTATTTACTTTTAACCGTGGTAAATAAAAGTAAAAAGTTACTATTCACCAAAAATTATTTTTATCTTATTGAACCAAATTTTACTCCTTGATATTAACCGTGTCTCTTGGATTTTCGAAATTCCACTCACAGAAGCGGTAAAATTAAGTTTAATGCGAAATTGCAAATTCTCCTAGCAGATGGGTAAAAGACGGTGAAAATTTTTATATATCTAAAATTATTATAAACTGACTCCAATGAATTTCATTGAACTTATATAGGTATTATGTATCTATTTTGACCTAAAATAAATTTAAATAAAATAAATAATTATTTACATAAAAATTCGGTTTTAAACGATAAATTAGTGTTTTTTCACTATTCATCAAAAGTTGAACATTTTTAGAAAAATACCAAAACCTCGCGCTAGGCTAATTTAGATATTCCAAATCCAAAAATGAAGTCTATTTTACCAAATTCAAAACATAGAAGTTAAATTTATTAATTTAAAATTAATTCTCATTGTCAAAACAAACAGCGTGTTTTTAATAAACAGTAACTATCAAAAGATTGACACTTGTTTATGTATAATTTCAAAGTGAAATTAATTACAATGACCAAAATTGTATTAAAGGGTAAACATATAATCTAATTATACTTCCAAAACATTAAAATTTATAATTCAACACTATACATTATTTTGATTAAAAAAATTGTTCCAGTTAAAATATAGTATTTTTCACTATTCACCCAAAAATGAAAGTTATTAGAAAAACACAAAAAATTTATTGAAACTAAATTATTATGTCCCTATACTAAAGAAGAAGTTTATTTTTTCAAATTGGATATATAAAAGTTTAAAATATTGGATTTAAGAAGGGTTCGCCATTAAAAGGCGATAAAATTGCATTTTTTTTTGAAAAATAATTCTTTTATCTGAAAAAATGTAAATGTTCTTACATTATGTCTAAGAAACTCATAATATGGACTCTAAAATTATAAGGATTATATAAAGGTAAAAATTTAGTTAATACTATTCATAACTGCTTTTGAACGGCTAGTTTGGTAAGTTGTGGTGCGCTTGAACTCGATGTTGCGTGTAGTGCAAGTTATTGAATTACTTTGAAGAAATAACGTACTTTGAAATCTTAGGATGTTACATTCTTACCTCCTTCAATAAATTGTGTCCTCACAATTTGAAATTGTTCTTCTAAAATAAAAGGTTGAAAATAGAAAATATCTTTGTGGGAAAACCCACATCAGAAATTGGGTTAATAAAATTTAGTCTTAATAAGAGGAAAAGAGAAATCAAAGGGTCACCGCCAAATTATGATCTCGATTGGGAGAACATTGGAGGTAGTTAGAGACACATAACTGGTGGAAAACGTAAATATTTTTAGGGAGTGATTGAGGTCATCAGTCACAAATAATTGTAGAATTGAGGGCCTCAAATCCATCTATCTGTGATGATTTAAAATATCATCGGTTCAACAAAACATAAGGTATTAGGATAAAAAGAATTTGGTTTTAAGATCCCTTACCTAATGTTTAAGAATTAATTTATTCATAGAATAAGAGAATATATATATATATATATATACTTGATAAGTATAGTTCCATCCTTTCACTAATTTCTACCATAAACTCATCTTTCATTCTAAAAGATAATAGAACTTAAAAAAAATACATTTATCCTATTCGTATAGGGTTCCAAAAAAATAAATTTCTATTTCATGTACTAGACCTTTAAAAAAACTACATTATTCAATCTAGGACATCATGTCGGCCCATGGTAGGTGATACACCCTTGTAACCCTTCGGTTGTGGGATAAAGTCTCGTGGCCTTGCCGGACACGACAGGTTCCCGCCCGACTTCCAAGTTATCCTTTTTATGGAAATTAAAAAATAACCTTAACAATAGTATCCAATTTCAATCTTAATCCATTCCAACATTTAGAATTATCCAAAATACTTATATCCAAACTCTCAGTCCAAAGTTTATAAGGAAGTTAAACATAATGAGGGTCGTTTTTTCCAGGTAATAACATGTGAACACCTTCATCATGTATTCTTTTACAACATCGCAACATCCTGAATTACCAAAATCAACCACCACTTATTCCAAAATTGCTACCTTGGTATTAGGACCATATAATTCAAATTCTGAATGAAATAGAACTGCATTACAATCCTTATTTATCCCCCTAATTCATGTAACCAGTATACTATTGACACAACACTCAAATGAAATAATTCTATAATAACAACATAAGAACACTAGTCATTCTTCTTAATTTGAGGCAGTGTCATATATTAATTATTATCCAATAACATCATTTTCAATATACTCTTATGAATAGGAAATTGATTCGCATAGTGTCTCAATGCCTTGCAGATGATGCATTTTACATTTGAAAACCTTTTCTTACCCTTGCAATCACATACTTGGTGTCCTTTTTCTCCACACATATAACAAACTCTCATTCCGTTCAAGCATTTACCAAGGTGATTCATTCCACATTTATCACATAATAGAAAATCCTTCTTTCTCTTATTACCTTTATCCATCTTTCTTTCTACCATCATTTTCTTCTCTGGATTCCCTTCAAAGCCATAGGATTCAGATAATTATTTACTTATCTTATTAACACAAGATACTATTTATTCATATGTTGAGAATACATGGGAGACTATTTCCCTTCTAAATGTTGTCTTAATACCGTGAAAGATACGATCCTTCTTACTCTTTGGATCATATGTATTGCTGGAGTTCTCATCCCATCTACTAGGCGCCATTTATAAACAATGGCATACACTAGGTCAGTTTATGAATCACAATTCATAGTTCCAAACATGTAAAATACCTAACATAAATTGAACATTTTATGGATATAATCCATAAAAATATTTTCTTTGAGGAGATATATACTCACAAATCCTTCTTAATGATTTTTAAAAAAATGAGAATTATCCAAATCATATCCCCCGGGAGTGTCGTAACCAAGAGTTCAGCAAAGCCCATTGTTGTGCACTAGTTTCCGTTCGAGTCTAGCTCAAAGCGGTGTTTTCGGGTTTTACCCCTAGGTACATCTGTGCCAGAGCCTCCTCTACCTGCTCGTATCTAGACATGGATGTATTTTCTTAGAAAACTCACAAAATCTCTACATTATCAAAATTCTAGGAAGTTCTTCTATACTAATCCTCAAAGTATATATTAGGGTAATTTGCTCTAATCATAGTTTATCTAAATCTAGTTTCCAAAGTTATTACTAAAATTCCTATGATACCAACTGTAACGCCCTAACCCCAGTTACCCAGAGTCGGTGCATTGTTTTAATACATTGGCATTATTACAAGGAATCATGTCCCGAAGGACCAATTGGTTTAACATTCTTGGAAAATAGATTACATACATGAATGTTACATTACACTTTAAGACATACCAAACAACATAAATAATCCTTTATGAACACCATTATTCCCTTGTCTTAACCCTACATATCAATCAAAATACACTTCTTGGAATCTTGGGAAAAATAAAACATAGAAAAGGGTGAGCTCAAATTCTTAATAAGTGTAAGAAATACTGCGGAAAATTTCATAAATAAGCATAAACATTTAAGGTAATGTATAACTAAAAAAAATCCTTTTAAACATGAACTTAAGCATAATATGGAAAAAATAAAATGGTATAATTCCATTTACTTATTCACATGGATATTCTACTAGTCGAATAATCACATGCAATATCACTAACGACTTTCCTAGTGATGGAATGCATAATGCCAGACTATTGTAACCACATAGTCAAGGCCTTGTGCCAAGACTACAAATAAGATTTTCTCAAGACCTTGTTCCAAGACACTAGTTTGTCTCATGAGACCTACCGATTCATCAAGGAGCTATAGCGGGCTTCACCCATCACTTACTAAGTCCAATTCATTGCTCATATGAAAAGGTTTAAACATAACATAAACATTCGTATTAAAACTAGCATACGAAATGTCAATACTTTACCCATAAACCATGAATCGTATAAAAGTAATACATCCATAGTCAAACATATCAAAAGACCTTCAATACAATATGGAAGAATTGTATAATGATAAATCAACTTCAAAACAAGTTTAAAATCCATTAAAGGATTTTGACATAGATGAAAATGATTGTAAAAACCCATTGAGAGAAATACCCCTTTTTCATTAAAAAATATAAAAGTTACACAATTTAGAAAGGAATACATTTAAAAACATTTTGGAATAAAAGTGTCCCATACCACATTGAAACTGTTTTAAGGAATTAAAATTTTAAAATCATTCATGTCCATATAAATAAATCCTTAAAAACCATTTCAAAAACATGGACATTAATGAGAACGATTTAGAAGAATAAATGTTTAAAACATTTAAAATGATGTTTTACTAAAACATATATTAAAAATAATCCCTTTAAAAACTCTTTTATGAAACATGGACATGGATAATAAATATGTCCCAGTAGATACTTACGTAAAAACAACCTCGGTTAATAAAGAGATTGTGAAATTAACCCTAACCAATTTGGTAACTTACGAAACATACAACCCATGACAGAGGTATCCTACAATGAATATGTAAATACACATAAATTAAAGTGTATTACACAAAAAATACAATTATGGGCAGTAGATACACCACAAAAAAGGTAATAGTGGAAATATGGTATGAATATCACGGGAATAAGGAGTGAGATGAAAACCCCTTACCTTGCACATTCCTTTAGTTGAGGGTACATTTAACCTCCTGTATTAAGATTTTAGTATGTTATTGAGGTATACCCGAACTATATTAATATATATGATATCATAAGTTATTCATTTATTACTTTATACTACCCATTTAATAATAATTTACATGTTAAATTAACATTTCGGGTAATAATTGCTTTCTTTATCATACGTATTTTAACTTGTTACTCTTGATTGTATCACTTAGATCAAGATTAAAGTACTTCTAGAATATAAAACATGATTTATATATCATATATATTTATAATATAAATATGCATAATAGACATATATATGAAATAAAAAACACTGTTTATGGAGACGGTAGTCCGTACGTACGCATAAACGCTGTTTCCGTTTTTAATATCGTATTGAATGGAACTAATTGAATAAGATATATGTAATTAAATATATATATATATATATATATCTCCAGTATCCTTATTATTTCATATATTACATACTTATTAGTAATATATATTTTTATAATCGTCGTTGAATGGTGAACATGGAAATGAATGTCAACGTGTCGTGGAGACGGTAATCCGTACGTACGCACGAGAGACAATATCATTTCCTTAAAGGTGTGGAATTGGATGGTATATTAATTTTAAAGAGTCATTATCATGTTATTTTCATTATTTATATACACATTACTCATCATTATATCTATCCAAATAACATAGTATTGAATAACAAATTACACCACGGCGTGGAGACGGTAAGCCGTACGTACGCACGCATGGTGACATTATCATTAATAAGATGGACAGGATAATGAATAAAGTTGTGCCATATTTATAAAATCATAAAATTATATATAATATAATGGTGTTATTATTTTATAATTGAAATAAAAAATAAAAAAGAAGTGGAAGAAGAAAGGAACTTGAAAGAGGGTGGTGAAAACATTACCTCTTCTTCGGATTATTCATTTTGATTTGATCAAAAGGGATCATTAAGTACGCTTTATGACCAAATGAGGGCCTCTAGGATGAAGTGAGGGAAGTTTATAGGATATTTGGGCAGGTTTTGGCCGAGCCAAATGGCTTAGAAGGTGTGAAATAGAGTGAAGGGGGAGTGCCCTTTTATAAGAGGGGTGATGGGTACCTTAGTAAAAGCTTAAAATATTATTTTATAATAAATTAATATTAGGTTTATAATGGCTCCAAATTGATTTATTTCTAGGTTAAGGTGGGTATGGATCTATATACACTAAACCAATAGGTTTTAGACAAGTCTGGGTCACTTTATTAACCTTATTATTTAGTTTTAACTGTTAGTTAATTAGTTTGACATTTACCATGTCTCTTTGTATTTTTGTATTATATGGTTAATAAACTTACTATAAACTTCCAATAGACCCCCAAGTGGTCCATTAATGATACAAATATCATTATATAAGTCCTTTGGCGGAAACGTAGATTTTTAGGAATAGAATATCAATAAATAATATAATATTTGTTTTAAAAACTCTTTTATGTCAATTTTGACACTATTGGGTATTTTGTTATTAATAAATTCATAACAGCATTATTACTTCAAAAATAATTATTATAACCAATACTAATATGTCATATTAACCTAAAAAATTATTTTAATTCATAAAAAGACTCAAATTACATTTATTTGGGTATTTATAACATCAATTATCTTAATCTTTTATTAATACTATAATTACTGCATCATCATTGTGTCATAAATAAATTAAATTATTTAATGTATAAAAAATATAAATAAAATACCATTATGTAGGAAAGATTTTTATTTTTCTAATGAATATTTATAATCAAATTTATCTTATGTATAACCCTATATTAAAATTTTTTTAGTTATTAAACTTTGATATTAACTCTTTTAACTCTTCTTTGAATTAAATAATAATAAATGTCCTAATCTAAATAAAGTGGACCTAAATGATAATATTTTATTACTAAGGTTTTTTTTGGTCAATATAAACTTGTAAAATAGAATTAGGACATGTTTTAGGGTAATATTAATATCATTGTTATCCTTAATTCCCCTATTTACTTTTAACCGTGGTAAATAAAAGTAAAAAAGTTACCATTCACCAAAAATTATTTTTATCTTATTGAACCACATTTTACTCCTTGATATTAACCGTGTCTCTCATATTTTTGAAATTCCAATCACATAAGCGATAAAATTATGTTTTATGTGAATTTACAAATTCTCCTAGGAGATGGGTAAAAGACCGTGAAAATTTTTATATATCTAAAATTATTTTAAACTGACTCCAATGAATTACATTGAACTTATATAGGTATTATGTATCTATTTTGACCTAAAATAAATTTAAACAAAATAAATAATTATTTAAATAAAAATTTGATTTTAAACGATAACTCAGTGTTTTTTCACTATTCATAAAAAATTGAACGTTTTCAGAAAAATACCAAAACTTCACCCTAGGCCAATTTGGATATTCTAAATCCAAAAATGAAGTCTATTTTACCAAATTCAAAACATATGAGTTACATTTATTAATTTAAAATTAATTCTCGTTGTCAAAACAAATAACATGTTTTTAAGAAATAGTCACTATCAAAAGATTGACACTTGTTTATGTATAATTTCAAAGTGAAATTAATTACAATGACCAACATTGGATTAAAAGGTAACAATATAATCTAATTATACTTCCAAAAAATTAAAATGTATAATTCAACACTATAAATTATTTTGATTAAAAAAGTTATTTACAGTTAAAATATACTATTTTTCACTATTCACCCAAATATTAAAGTTATTAGAAAAACACCAAAAATTTATTGAAACTAAATTCTTATATCCCGATTCTAAATAAGAAGTTTATTTTTTCAAATTGAATATATAAAAGTTTCAAATATTGGATTTAAAAAGGGTTCGCCATTAAAAGGCGGTAAAATTGCCTTTTTTTGAAAAATAATTCTTTTATCTGAAAAAATGTATATGTTCTTACATTATGTCTAAAAAACTCATAATATTGATTCTAAAATTATAAGTATTATATAAAGTTCAAAATTCAGTTAATATTATTCATAACTGCTTTTGAATGGCTAGTTTGGTAAGTTGTAGTGCGCTTGAACTCAATGTTGCGTGTAGTGCAAGTTATTGAATTAATTTGAAGAAATAATGTACTTTGAAATCTTTGGGTGTTACAAAAACTATTAGTGAAAGTAATTAAAATTAATTACATCTATTGAGGTAAAAACCGAGTTTACTTGGTGGTTAAATTTTACTCTTATGAGAACCAATAAACTAGAAACATGTAAAAAAAAATTTTACGTACATATTTAGAACATTTACACTTTTGTATATAATTTAGTTCATTATTTTAAGTACATGATGTATGGGGGACCTCCCCATAGTCTTTACCTTTTTGTATTTATAAGAATTCTACTCCTCATCCACTATAAAAGTGCATTCACTCTCTCAACTTCTTTACACCTATCAAGACCATATTTATCCAAGAAAACATCCCAAATAAACTCCAAAAATCTATCCTATCACCATATATTGATAATTGTTTTTTATAAACCAAACCAAGTAATTTCTGTGGTAAAAATGAAAAGGAGCTTCCCAAAGAAGAGGTAACATTTGTAAAAGAACACATCTGTTTGTTTTCTTTTTCTAGCCCTAAAATTATTTTTATATCATGATTAAATAATAAACTCAGTATCTTAAATATAACGAGATTTATTTATGTTATGGTTAATACGTATAACATTACACACTTTTAAAAAAATGGATACTCAATCATCAGTCATATGTACGGTGGATTACCACATCAAGAACTGATGTTGTTCGTTCATCCATTACCACCTATCATTATTGGGAATAATGAAGAAACTATTGATTTTAAATATGATAAATATGATATTTATGATATATTTATTATTTTGGAATTATTATAGAACACATACTATCAATATTTTCATTTTTTGGAATATGATAACATTGTTTTAGGACGTGTGGACTACTGCCTCCTCAAAGTGATGTGATTCATTTACGCTTTACAAGTAATGTATTAAGGATGATTTTAATAAACATATTTAATAAAAATTAAATATATACGAAATTAATTTCATAAATATATTTCTTTAAATATAGTATATCAATCTCCTTCTTATATTTTCACACACTAAAAAGGTGATAACGTCGTTGGTGGATGTGTTGACCACCGCCTACTGAAAGTGATGTGATTATTCTTTTTTCACCATTGCACCAAAATAATTATATATATAAGCATTAATAATTATATAATATGTTATTATTAATATAATTATCATTATTTTAAGATAAATTATACTTACCTTCTTTCCATAATGATCATTGAAAAATGAGAACGCTGCTCAGGCGTACGTACAACCTACCATCTCCATGATTGTAACATTGGTTCATTTTTAATTACCATATTCCATGATTTGATTTAAAATAATAATTTAGGTATAAAAATTATTATTTTTAATGATGATTATTATCTATATTTTTAAATAATGAAATTATTGATGATAGTTGACATAATTATGTCCTTTTTGACACATAAACCAAATATAGTCAAAACACCCAACTTAAACTTAATTTATTTAATAATTTTATATAAAATGTGAAAAAGTGAAATAAAAGTAATAATAAACAATAATAATATTCTCAAAAAATTAATTAATTCCCATAAGTGTATTATTCATTAATATAAAAATAAGAATGATGGATCAGATTCAAGGAAAGTAGTTTCGTCTCAATTTACATTCTATTGATATTTATTGTTTATTATGAACCTAATTACCTTTAAATGTTGTATATACTTTCTTATTACACGTTATATCATGAATTTAATTTATTTAATTATATTAAAAGTTTCAATTAATTTTTTTTTCATCACGGATCTCATTATTCAAAAGTTACTCAAGTAGTAAGGGTTTTTCTCATCTCACTATTATTTTTGTGAGATACTTTCCCAATTCAACACTTATGTTTCTTGTGTGGTGTGTATAATTCCAATGAATATATTTTATTCTTATTATAATTAAATTTATGGGTATTTACATATCCATTTTAGGATATCCTTTAATGGGGTTTATGGTTTCAACGTTACCAAAACAATAATGGATTTTTGTCACAATTTTCTTTCTTTGTGATGTTTATTATGTTATACACAAATATTCTTTTCTAATGAGTATATAAATCCTCTATGACATGTTATATCATTAATATAATTATTTTCATGATATTATAAGTTCTATTTAATGATATTATTTCAGGGGGAGTTTTATTCAAACATTTCAAGGTGGTATGGGATACTTTGATTGTTTAATGATTATATTCCTCAAGAATGTTTTAATGATCCTTGAAGGGAATTTCCATTAATCAATATAAAAAAATCCTTGTTGTTACATATCCACAATTTTGATTATTTTTTAAAGATAATATCCTAATTATTTGTTTTATGGATTATGATTGTTCTAAAGATATTATTAAGGAACCCATTTCTTTTCTATAGGTTAATCTTATTTCAAAAGAGATTGTCATGGATCCCATTTATTTTACACATGATAAAAATGTTTCAATGATATTTTTATGGACCCCATTTCTTTTCCATGGTATAACCATGTTTCAAATAGGTTTATATGGAACCCATTTCTTTTTATTGGGTTAATCTTGTTTTAAAGGTATTATTAAGGTACCTGTTTCTTTTCCCTAGGTTCATCATGTTTGAAGGAGATTTAAAGAAAAAAATTTCTTTTTCATGGGTTATTAAGGTTATAAAATAATAATTATTTTTATGAGTTTTATAATGTAATATTTATGTATATTATTCATTTTGTGGTTTTTGGACATTAAATCTTAAAAATGGGGTGGCCTAGAGAGCGTTGGGTAAGACCGTTAAAACATAGCATGGGGTGGCTGAGATAACACAAATTATGACCATTTGAGATTAACATGTGGTGGTTCAGATAACACTAGGTAAGACCATTATTTCTTAACATTGTTTGTCTTATATTGAACTGGGTAAGCCCATAATATCTTAAATGATGGGTGCACCCAGATAGTTCTCCAATTCATTTGGTAATGAAAATGTTGGAAGTCATCCATATGTTTATTCAAATTGAAAGGGTTTTGAAAGTTTTTTTTAAAAGGTGATGATCCATGTTACCAAAAACAGTTTTAATTTCTTGTTACAAGTTTATAAATTTTTTAATGATCGAGTTTGATATCACATGGCTCATGATTATTGACTCTAATGTATTTTTCTTTACTATGTTTTCATATTTTATGTTCTAGGTATTGATGGGTAGGATTTATTTTATTATATTCTCATTCACATTGATTTTTTCATCATACCCTTAGGAAATATTATACTCATTGATGACATTATATTTTTAATGGTTTTGTTTAACCTTACTGAGCATATGAGATCATCCTTATTATGTTTCCTTTTCCCTAGGTTTTAAAGAATATTGTTAAAAAAATACTGTCTAGAATTGATTTTATATGGATGATGATGATGTATTCATGTGATAATGAAAATATGGGTTAAGTGAAATAAATTTTCATTTAAATTCATTTTAATATTTTATGGAGTTTTTTTTTTTAAATCCCTAAAACTATAAACCTATAAGTTCCTCTATAATTTAAGTGATCCAATCTTCCTTTTGATGTTGTATAGTTTAGACAAATAATTTGGGTCACAATTATCAACATCAAACCTAGGAATGTAAAGTTAATGATTTTAGCATAGGATTCAGGTGTGCGATTCCTGGGATATCATCGTTGGTATCAAATGTAGGTTCAGATGAATTTAGATACTTGATTTTTTTTATCTGAGGTCATATTAAGAGTTATATATACCTTCATAGGTATATAAGATTAATAAATATCATAAGTTCAATGTTTTAGACACCCCATTCATGTTTTAAGTGATGAGATCTTAAAGTGATTTATGGAGACCTTTTTTGGGATCAGGTATTTGTAACCTCTAGGATAAAAATGTAGTTTTTTAGGGAGGATTTAGTTTTCATTTTTAAAGAAAAAAATTTAACATTTATTCTCAATGAAAACCCATTTCATTTAGTTAGGCAGTGGGGCTTGAACCCATTACAAAAGGATGATATGGTTTTTTCACCTATCACTGGACTACATGATGTACTAGTTAGTATTAAATTATTACATGTTAAAATTGAGTTCATTTTTCAAACATATGAGATTTTATTTTAGGAATAATGGTTGATTTATCTTGTAATAATATATGATCAAATCCTTTTAATCTTTGGGTTTCAAACTTAGTCAGAGAATGTTTGATGTACTTTAAGTATATTTGTTTAAGGAATAATTTTGTGTTAGATTTGGGTATTAATATTTAATTTTGAATATTATTTTATTATATAAAGGTTTACTCATTTTTTGATTTTTCTTAACACATGATAACCATTTTGGTTTATGTTAATATCTGATGAAATTTTAAATAACTTCACTATCACTTTTATGGTTATGTGGTATTTGAAAGAAGCTTTTATTGCTCCATGAATTAAACTTTTATCTTGAATACTCATAATTTGGAGAAAAAGTTGGGATTTTAGTGTTAATTAATTAAAGTATGAAATTATAATAATCAAGTAAGTATATTTACATTTTTTCTCTAGGCCTAGATGGTCAAACAAACAATTCAAATTTTTGAAAAGGATCTTAAAATAAAATATTTTCGTATTTCCATAGTTTCAGATGATATCAATGAAATTTTAGACATATATTGGGTTTTTGGGTTTGTTTTCATTAAAATAATATTGACTAAATTCCTTATCACTCACTATTTGGCCATGGGAATTAGTTTTCCCTTCAGAATCTATCATTCAATTTCCCACCAATGATCTCCTTATGCTGAATCATGGTTATGCATATCATCTGGTGACCATTATTTTTCCCACATTCCCATTTTATTGGATGTTTTCTTTATTTAATTTTTAATATTTTTGTTTCAAAAAATAAATTATAAAAATGTTAATCCTTTGATAACGAAGATGAATTTCGAGGGAAAAATTCATTTTAAGGTGGTTAAGATGTAACATCCATAGATTTTAAGAAATATCTAATTGAAATTTAATTTATATTCAATGATCTCTTACATCACAAAAAATTCATATTTATGATCATTTCATATTCAAGAACATTTTTATATTTTACTTCACATAACATCGTTTTTATGATAACTTGTGTCACACGCAAGGTCGAGACTTACCAGGAAAAAATATACTTTTAATATTATGATAACTATCACCTAAATGTTGGAATGGAAGGAATAAATAACACTAACTAAATTATGAAACTATAGTTAATAAATTTTTATATAATGAAACCTTTGGTTTCCAATTAAATAGAAATTAAAATACAATTTAACTGAAAATAAGGATGTTTTTTATGAAAAACTACTTTTTTTGGCAACATGGGTGTTTTATCTTAATAAAGTAAATTGATAACTAGTAGTGAAAATATTAATGAAATTTATATGTTATATATTCAATAAAAAAATTTACAATTCATTCAATAATTTTTATAAGCATAAAATAAGAATAAATCAAATATTAATCATAAAAATTGTATTTCTCAAAAAGGAACTTTTACCACATTTTAATAGAGAACTTGTTTGAAAACTAAATTTTGAAATTTTTTATATATATTATTTGAAAAAAAAACTTATTTATTTGAATTCAGTATATCAAAATTTTCTTTGGGTGAATTTTTCTGATAACTTTCATTTTTTTATGAATAGTTAAAAATACCGAATTTTAATTGGAAACTTCATTTTCATATAATTTATTGATATAGTTAAATTATATTTTATATCAGTTTTAAGGTCTAATTAGTTAAATTATACACCAATAAATCAAATTTATCCTATTTTAATCAATCCCACATTGAAATTGGATATAAAAACATTTCAAATATTTGAACAATTTCACATTAAAAACCTACTTTTTGTCCTATCTACGAGATTTATTTTAAATTATATTATCCCACTTATGTGAATTGAATTTGGTAAAATTGATTACATATTTTAAATATTTTCATTTTATAATTTATATTATTTTCAACTTATATTTTTACCAAAAATATTAGTGAAATCAATTAAAATTAATTAGAGTGATTAATGTAAAAAATGAGTTTACTTAGTGGTTAACCTTTATTCATAAAGGCTAAAATAAACTATAATGTTATCAAAAAAACATTATATGGAAATATTTGGACCCTTTATCCTATTTCCTCTAATTTAGTTTATTATTGGTTGGACATGATATACAAGATACCTCCCAATATTGTTTACCATTTTGTATTTATAAGAATGCCACTCCTCCACAACTATAAAAGGGAATTAAATATTCCCACTTATTCACACATATCAAAAACTTTTGGATCATCCAAAACCTACCAAAATCAAATACCAAGATCCCTCCTATAATCATATAAGAACATTTTTGGAATAAAGTAAACCAATTAAGTACTTTGGTGTAAACCAAAAGGAGTTACCTGAAGAAGAGGTAATATTCTTCAACAAGAATTTTTTTTTTTTATTTCTCAACCCATTAAATTATTTTTATTTCATTATTATATAATTTCAATATTATATTAAAATTTCTACTATTTTTTTATGTTAAGGGTATTACCTACATCTCCACACACTTCCATCAAATGGGATATGCAATCACTGTTCGTGTGTACGGTGGACTACCGCCTAGCAAATCGATGTCATTTATTCTTCCATTAACACCAACCATGGTTGGAAATAATTATGGAAATTATAATTTTATACATATTTTTATGATATTTAATATTTATTTATGATTCTATATTTATTATATAACACATAAATTAAGAAATTTCATTTTGTGGGAATATGATAACATAATTTGTGGACGTGTGGACTACCACCTTCTCAAAGTGATGTGATTCCTTCATAATTTACTTGGAATTTATTAAGTTTGGGTTTAATAAAAGTATTTAATATAAAGGAAATATATATGATATTCATGACACAATTATATTTCCAAAAATATAATATTTCAATTTATGTTTTACCTTTTCACACATTGAAAAAGTGACAATGTCATTCGTGGATGTGTGGACTACCACCTCCTCAAAACGATGCAATTCTTCTTATTTAATAATTGCATCAAAAGAATTATATATATCAGAATATATATTTATTTAATATTTTATTTGTGATATAACTATCATTATGTAATGTTAAATGTTACTTACCTTCTTTCTGTAATGATCATTGAAAAATGGGAATGTTTTTCATGCGTATGTACGACCTACTATCTCTATGATTGTAATGCTGGTTCATTTTTAATAACCATCATCCATGATTGGTTTTGAAAGAATAATTTATTTATAAATATGATGATTATTTCGTGATTATAATTCATTATATGTTTAAATAATGATCTCATTGATTATTGTTGACCTACCTCTATTGTTTTTGGCACATCAACTTAATATTGTCAAAACACCCGACTTAAAATTAATTGATAAGTTAATTTTATTTAAAATTTTAATAATTGAAATAAAATTAATAATAAACCTTAAAAGTTTCTCAAAAAATTAAATAATTAATAGAAGTTTATTATTCAGAAATATAAAGACAAGTGTGATGGATCAGACTCGAGGTAAGGGGTTTTGTCTCAATTTTTTTCTACTAAGACTTATTTGTTATTATAAACCTTATTAATTTTATATTGTTTATATACTACCCTATTTCATGTTATATCATTAATTTTATATATTTCCTAATATTAAAATTTTTAGTTGATGTTTTTCTTTCACTGGTCTAATCATTCAAATATTACTCAAGTTGTAAGAGTTTTTATTATCTCACTTTTATTTCTGGGAGATTATTTACATATTCACCACTTATATTTTTGTGTGATGTATATACTGTCCATGAATATATTTTATGATTTTTATAATTAAATTTATGGGGATTTAAATATCCATTTTAAAATCTCTCTTTCATGGGGTTTTTAGTTTCTATGTTACCAAAGATGTAATGAATTGTTTTCACAATTTTTCTTCATTGTAATGTTCATTATGTTATACACCAATATTATTTTACAAGGTGTATATAATTCATATTTAACATGTTATATCTTGAATATAAATATTTTCATGATATTATAAGTTCCATTTAATGATATTCTTTCTTGGGGATGGCAATTAAAACATTTCAAGGCTGTATGAGACACTTCGAATGTTTAAAGATTGTTTTTATTAAGAATGTTTTAATGATATTTTAATGGAATTTCCATTCTTAAACACCATACACACTTTTAGTTAATTATCCTATACCGAGGATGTTTTTTCTTGATTCCATTCTCATTATTTATTTGAATGGATAGTGATTGTTTCAATGATATTGTTAAGGAACCCATTTATTATCCACATGTTATTCTTATTTCAAAGAGACTGTTATGGAGCCCTATTCTTTTCCATATGATAACCATGTTTCAATGATATTTTTATGGGACATTTTTATTTTCCATGGGATAAAAATATTTCAAATATATTTTAATGAAAAATATTTATTTTTCATGGGATAATCATGTTTGAAAGATAATATTAATGAACCCATTTGTTTTCTACATGTTAATCATGCATTAAAGAGATTGAAATGAAACCCATTTCATTTACATGGGTCAATCGGGTAGTAGAATGATAATGATTGTTTATATAATTGTTATAATGAAATATATATGTATTTTATTTATGTTTTGGTTCTTGGACAATATATATTACACATGCAGTATACCAGATAGAACTGGGTAACCCCGTTACATCATTACATGGGGTGGCCCATATAGTGTCGGGTAAGCCCGTTACAACTTAAATTTTGGTGGCCCGTATAGTTATAGGTAAGATTGTTATAGATTAATATAGTGTGGACTAGACATTTTTGGGTAATACTGTAATATATTAAATGGTTTGTGCACCCATATAGCATCTAATGCATTAGGTAATGAAAATGTAGGAATTCATCCATATGGTTATTTAAATTAAAATGGTATTGAAAGGGTTTTTCTAAAATTCCTACTCCAAGTTACCAAAAATATATTTATTTACTAGTTATGTGTTTATAAAGTTTCTCATGATAGATATTTATATCACAAGACTCATGATTATTTATTCTAATGACTCTTTCATTTACCATGTTTTCATATTTGATTTTCTAGGTATTTATGGGTTTGAGTTATTTTATGAATTTATCATGCACAATGATTTTTTCATCATACCCTTTTAAATTATTTTTCTAATTGAATAAATTAAATTTTTAATGATTATTTTTACCCTTACCGAGCATCCGAGATTAACTTTATTATGTTTCCTTTTCACCATGTTTTAAATAATGATGTTGAACGAGTTATGTCAAAAGGGATTTTATATGGATAATGATGTTCCATTTATTTGAAAAAGAAATTACGGGTAAAGTTGGAGAAATTCTTATTTAAATTCAGTTGAATTTTTCATATAATATTCAGTCCTAATTCCTTACAACTATGTACCTAAAAGGGCCTCTAGAATGTAAGTGATCTAGTTTTCCTTTTGATGTTGTAAGGTTTTGATGAAAAATTAGGGTCACAATTTCCTACATCAAAGATGGGAATGTAAAGTTATTGATTTTGGAATAGGATCCCGGAGAGCAGATCCTAGGATATCATAGTTGGTATCAATGATCCTGTTAGATAAATTTGGATATTATAATTTTTTTATGAGAGGCTATATTAAGAGTTATAGATCCCATTATAGGTCTATAAGCTTATGAATGATCATAGGTTCAAATTATTGGACACCAAATATAGGTTTTAAGTGATGTGATATTAATGATATTTATAGAGATACTCTTTGGGATGAGGTATTTGCAACCCCAAGGATAAAAATTATGTTTTTAAGGGAGGATATAGTTTTCAAGTTTAAAGGAAAAAAGTTAACCTATATTCATAGTGATAACCTGTCACATCCAGCTAAGCGGTGGGGCTTGAACCCCTGACTAAAGTATGATCAGGGTTTTATGCCTACCAATAGCCTATATGATGTCCTAGTTAGTATGAAATTCATAAATGTTATGATTAATTTCATTTTGGAAACATATTGGGTTTTATTTTAGGAATAATGGTTGATTTATCATGTAAGAATATATGATCAAATCCTTCTAATCATTAGGCTTCAAACTTAGCAGGAAATGTTTGAAGAATTTTAAGGATATTTATTTATAGAATAATTTAGCTTCGAATTTGGGTATTACAATTTAATTTTTAATATTATTTTATCATATGATGGTTTACTCATTTTCAGAAATATCTTCCCATATTCTAACCAAGTTTTTTAGTTAATGTCCAAAGATAGGCTGAATAGCTCGACTATCCCTTTTATGGATATGTAACATCCCAAGTAAATAATGAATATAAAATTTTCACATTTATTAATATTTTTGAATTAGATATTAATTTTACTTTAAAAGGGGATTCTATGTTTAATGGTGTACCGGGAACACAAAAATTGGTTTGTTTGAAAACTTATATTGGACACAATAGTGAGTCATATTGAAAATAATAATATATTATTATTATTTTAAATAGTAGTTATTTCCTAACCATTGTACTACAGAGAATGAATAGAACTAACTACATTATGATTAAATATGTTGGTTAAATGTCTTTAGATTTATCCAATAAAATTTATAGACCTAAAATGAGAATGAATCTAATTTTAAGCATAAATACTCTAATATTTTTAATGGGTATTTTTACCTCCTTTTGACGAAGAACCCTTTTTAAATCTAGTTTTTATCACTTTTATATGTTAATTTGACTAAATAAACTTCTTATTTAGAATTGGTACAAAACAATTTTAATTTTGGGTAATTTTTTTGGTATTTTTATGATAAAGTAAATTTTTAATGAATAGTGAAAACACTGCATTTTAAGTCAAAATTTTCTTTTAATCTAATTTATTTATATGGTTATATTATCTTTTTAGTTGTTTTTAAAGTGTAATTAAATTATTTTTTCTATAATTTAATCCAATTTTTTTCATTGGAAGTGATTTCACTTTTTAATTGTACATAAATACAAGTCAATCATTTTGTAGTTTCTATTTCTTAAAAACACGCTTTTGGCTTTGACAACATGAATTAATTTTAAATTAATTTCTGCAATTTATGTGTTTTGAATTTGGAAAAATGGATTCCAGATTTTTAATCAGGAGTTCAAAATTTTGTAAATATTTGCCTTTTAGTTTTAGACATTATGAATAGTAACTTTATTAAATATTTTATTTACCATGGTTAAAGGGTAAATATGGTAAATAAGGGTAACAAAATAATATTATAGTAATATTAAACTACCCTAACACATTTCCTAACCCTATTTTATGAGATATGTCTGACCATGGTCATCCTTGAGTTTATTTTAGGATCCCATGGAGCCACTTGTGTGTTAAAATGAAATTTAATTACTTTTAATTTAAAGTTAAGGAAAATATAACCTAAACATGTATCTTTTACTATTTTTTATATAGGGATATATAAGTGGTATATTATGCTATAAATAGTAATTATAAAGCTAAAGAAATTCCTACATCATGGTATTTTATTTATTATTTTTAGACATCAAATAAATAAATATATTTATGACACAAGGATGATGTAATGATTACCTTATTAATGAACGATTTAAATAAATGAAATTATAAATATTAAAATAAATTTATTTAAAAGCTTTTTATGACATCAAATAATTTTAGGGATGAGTATGAATTTTTATCTTTTAATTAACGAAGGTTCTTCAAAAGAATCAAGTAGTTATGGATTTGTAAAAAGTCATGATATGAATAGTATGGAAATTGACATAAATGATTTGTTAAAAGAAATACTATTTTATTAAAGGATATAATAGTCCAAAAAATCTAATATTCGGTAAAATTACTTAGATAATGTTGAAAATGTAATTAATAAACCACTTGATCTTCGATTGGCATTTTATAGTAACTATATTAACCATATAGTATGAATACACAAGAAGACATTGTGAGAGTTAAATTGGTTAGCTAAGGGTTAAAGCAAAAAAGATAAGGTTAAATTTGTGACCTATACTTGTATAAAACATATTGGTTGAGATGTTTATAACCTAAAAGAATTTTATATTTGATATAAATGAATTTGGGACCATTTGAAACTGAAAATCATTTTATAATAAAATAATATTTCAATACCTTCCTAAACTTCCCTTCCTCCCTCTTATAAAAGGAAATTATCTCTAACCCTTACTCACACTTATAAAGTCCCTCATAACATCCATAATATGCCCAAATAAGCTCAAAACATTCCTATCTTCCTTCTAGAAGCCTTTACATGGGAAGAAGGCAATTCAAGAAATCCTTTTAGCTTAAATCAAAAGGAGTTACCCGATTTGAGGTAATGTCTTCTCTCAAGCTTCCATAATTTATTTTCCTTATCAAATACCCTAAAATCTATTTATTCAATTATTTTTTAACAAAACTAGTATACTAAATATAATATTATGTTTTAATGGGAAGTATTCGATCTACACTAACACACACCTCCATTTAATGGATATGAACATACTGTTTCTGTGTACGGTGAACTAATACCTCGCGAAACGATGGTTGTTTGATTTTTCCCTACCACCTCTCATGGTGGACATTATGACGAAACTATATCTATATGTCATATATATTATATTTATATTGTCTCAATGTTTCTTTATTTTTCTTTTATAACATTCATTTATGGGTTTCATAATGGTTAAATATGATAATTTCATTTGAGGAAGTGTAGACTACCGCCCCCTCAAAGTGATATGACTCGTTCATGCCATACATGGAATTTATAAAGGATAGAGTTAATAAAAATATATATGATATTATACTGGAATTATAATATACCTATTTATTATTTAGTTTTCATTCCTTTAAATATGAAAAATTAATTAAAGTAGCGTTCACGCGTACGTACAACTTACCGTCTCCATGAACAGTGCATTTCATTTATTATCTCCAAATGTTATGAAATATTATAAATACATATATATAATGGATTTATATTATATTTAAATCAAGAATATAAATTTGTAGATAATTTAATTTTGACCACATGGAAAATTTGTAATTATAACGAGTTCATTTTTGATTAAAGTACCAAATATCGAAAAAACGAAGGATATTAACTTAAATAATTCTGTAATGTTTATAACATGGTAATAAGTGATATAAAAGGAATAATAAACTTTAAAAACGGTATTATGAAAGAAGAAATTAACTTAACTTTATTATTCAGGGAGATAAAGAATGAACAAGACAAGTTGGACACAGGGTAAGAGACTTCGTCTCAATATCCATTCAGTGAGGCATATTTTGATTTATACACGACGTGATTTTATATAGTGTATAAACCCCTTTGACTTTTAATTTCACTGAAAGAGAATATTTTTTCAATGTAGAGTTTTACTAAATGACAAAGGGAATGTTTCTTTTTAATATACGTGGTGACAAAAACCTTTCTGCTGTCGCGAGCATTAATTGATATTTGTCTTCCTCTAAAAGTCATAGTGTTTTTAAAAGGAAATGTAAATACAACATACCCCTTTTATATATTTTTGTATTGAAAATGGTTTTCATAATGGATTTATTTTTTAAATATCTTGAATGGATATCTTGTGATTGCAATGTGGAAACGTTATCTTTCATTTAGGCTCATTCATGTGTTGTGATTATGTTATGGTTCTTAGGCATTGTTTACATATACAGGTGGTTATGAGATAAACCTAGGTCAGGTGAGCTTGAGATAGCTCTCCAACGGATTGGGTAACATAATGGTGGTAAACGTTAATGTTTCTCCTAAGATATTTAGGGAATATAATGTGATGGGTATTCCAAATGTAACTTCCTATGTAGCTGTGAATGCTATAATGTTAGTATGTTATGAATGCCAAAAGATAACTTTATGATTTATTATTTCTATGTGTTATTAATAAATCTTACGATTTCATGAGTTATGTTAAAGATATTATGTTTTCTGAGTGAAAATTATTATTTCATTGATTGTATGTATTGATGGACTAATGTTTTCGTTATTTATTTTATAACCCTTACCGAGATTTTTATACTCATCCCACATTTTTGAAATGTTTTTCATAGGGTATAAGGAAGGGTAAGAGAATGGAAAAATTAAATAATATTTATATCTAGAGAAGAATTCTTTTTTCATTTAATGAGTTTTATTTATAAAAAATGGTTAGAGTAGAAGTTTCTACTTTGTAATATTTGAGATGTAATGTAATGTAATGGTTTCCATATTTTCTGATAATATCAATCAACTTTTCCATACCTATTTGGTTTTTAGTTTTGTTTTCATTTTCTTTATATAGACCATATACACTATCACTCTCTATTAGACAATAGGAATTAGTTCTCCCTTCAAAATATATCCATTTAATTTCCCACCAATGTTATCCCTATACAGAATCCTAGTTATGTGTATCTTTAGGTGAACTTAAGGCTTCCAAGTTTCCATTTTGTTGTGTTTTCTTCTTAATTTTATTTTAAGGATGTTGGTTTCAATAAATTAATTCAAAAAATGTTAATCCTTTGACAACCAAGATGAATTTTGAGAGAAAAATCATTTAAATGGGGTAGGATGTAACAACATGAGCTTTTAAGAAATTTAATCTTTGAAATTAAGTTATATTATATTATATCTTGTGTCACACGCAATTCATAGTTGATATCACGTTATACAGAATGCCACATTTATCTTGTTTTTAAAGTAACATCGAGTTCCTTTGATAACATGTCTTACACACATGGGTGAGTCTTACCAGAAAATAATATACTATTCATATTTTGATAGTTATCACCTAGAAGTTGGAATTGTGAGAATGGGTAAGATTATATAAATCATGAAAATTTGGTTAACACATTTTTATATGATTAATAATTTGGTATCAAATTAAATATAAATGAAAATAAAAACCAATTGAATATAAGGATGTGTTTTTAGGAAAAACTATTTTTATCCCCACCAAGGCATTTTATACGAATTAAGTAAATTAATAAATATTAGTGGAAAATATTAAAGAAATTTATATTTTATGTATTAAATAATATATTTTTCAATTCATTAAAAAAGTTTTATATTGATAAAATAAGAATAAATCAATCTTAAGAATAAAAAGATGTATTTCTCTAAAAGGTAGTTTTGCAACCTTTTATGGGAAGACTTGTTTTAATACTATATTTTAAAACTTTTATAAACATTATTTGAAAAAATAAACTTATATTTTTAAATAGTTATATAAAAAATTACTTTAGGATAATTTTTGGTATTTTTATGAGAAGTTTTATTTTTTATGAATAGTGAAAAACTCATAATTTTAATTGAAAAATATATTTTCATATGATTTATTTATATAGTTAAATTATATTTTAAATTAGTTTGAAGTTCTATTTAGTGAAATTATATATAAATAAATCTAATTTACGTCATTGGAAACAATTTTATATTGAAATTGGATATAATTTTTTTAAACTTTTGGACATTTTTACATTAAAAATTAGTTGTGTCATCCCTTCCATGGTATTAATTTTTATTAGATTATTCAAACTATGTAAATGGAATTGGAAAAAAAATTTATTTTAAATATAGATAATTTATAATTTCTAGTAAGTTTAACATAGTTTTTACCAAAATTATCAGTGAATGAATATAAAATTAATTACGAAAATTAAATTAAAAAATGTGTTTGTTTAGTGGTTAAACATTAATCATAAGGGGTAAAATGACCTATAAACTTGTCCCAAAAATATTTTATGGTATCATTTTCCATATTTTATCTAATTTAGATTATTATTATAGTAAAAGATATAATGGATACCAACCAATAGTGTTTACATTTTTCTACTTACAAGAATGGCACTAATCCTATACTATAAAATGGAATTCACTCTCCCCATTTTCTCACACCTATAAATACATTTTTATCATAAAAACCATGCCAAATTAAACTCCCAAAATCCCTCCTCATTCCCTATAATCCTAACATTTGGTATAAATAAGCTATGGAAGTCCTTTAGTGAAAACCAAAAGGAGTTACTCGAAGAAGAGGAAACATTATTCAACAACCACTTTTGTTTTATTTAATTTTACACCACTTAATGTTTTTATATCATTATTATATAATAACATCACTTTATTTCTTACCATTTAAAACAATGAAAATGTGATAAAATCATTCATGTATGTGTAGACTACTGCCTCCCCAAAGCGGTGTGATTCTTCTTTTTTAATCACTACATAAAAAGAATGATATTTATATAAATATATATAATTATTTAATATGTTATTTATTATATAATTATCATTTTTAAAAGATAAATGTTACTTAAATTATTTTCATAATGATAATTAAAAAATGGCAACGTTACTCATGCGTATGTATGTCCTACTGTCTCCATCATTGTAATATCAGTTCATTTTTAATAAAAATATTCCATGATTGGTTTAAAAATAATAATTGACGTATAAATATGATTATTATTTCATGGTTTTTATTCTTTATATGTTTAAATAATGACTTCATTGACCATAGTTTACTTACCAAGGTCATTTTTGACACATAAATCGAATATGGTCAAAACACTCGACTTATACATAATTGATTAAGTAATCATATAAATTTTTTAAATATGTGAAATAAAAGTAATAACAAACTTAAAAAATTTCATAGAAAATGTAAATAATTAACATAAATTTATTATTCATGAAGATAAAGAACAATAGTGATGGATCCGACTCAAGGGGTTTCGTCTCAATTTACATTCCATTGAGGCATGTTTGTTATTATGAACCTAATTACTTTTATATGGTGTATATAATTTACTAATAAATGTTATGTCATGAAATTAATTTATTTCATGATATTAAAAGTTTCAATAGATGTTATTACTTTATAGATCTCATGATTCAAAATTTACTCAAGTAGTAAGGGGATTTCTCATCACACTTTAATTTCTATGAAATACATTCCATATTCACCACTTATTTTTGTTTTATGATGTATATAATTCTAATAAATGTATTATATGATTATTATACTTAAATTTTTTTGTACATACATATACATTATAGTATTCCACTTTAATGGGGTTTATGGTTTCAACTATTCCAAAGTGCTAATGGATTTTTTTTCACAATTTGGATTCTATGTGACGTTCATGATGTTATACACCAATATTCTATTATTAGGTGTATATAGTTATGATTTTACTTGTCATATCCTGAAACTTATTATTTTCATGATAATTTAAGTTTAATTTAGTGATATTATTTCTTGGGTATTGTGATTCAATTGTTTCATGGTTTTATGGGACACTATAAATATTTAAATATTATTTCCCTCAAGAATATTTTAATAATATTTTAAGGTAATTTCCATTAATAAATGTAAACAAACCTTGTTGTTACTTACCCAAAAATATTTATATTATGTATTGATACCATAATTATTATTCCTTTGGATGTGTTATGATTTTTTCAAGGATATTGTTAAGGAACCCATTTCTTTTCCATGGGTTAATCATGTTTCATAGAGATTGTAATGAAACCCTTTTATTTTCAACAGGATAACCATGTTTCAATGAGATTGTTATGGAACCCATTTAATTTCTACATGATGAACATGTTTCAATGAAATTTTTATGGAACATGTTTCTTTTTCATGGTTTAATAGTTTTTAAAAGATATTGTTAAGGAACTCGTTTCATTTCTAAGGGTTAATCATGCATCAATGAGATTAAAATAAAACCCATTTATTTTTAATGAGTTAATGAGGTTATAGAATAACAAATATTGTTTGTATGGGTTTTCTAATTAAATATATTTTTATTTTATTCATGTTTTTGTTCTTTTACATTATAGATAAAGCATGAGGTGGACCAAATAGTGCCAAGTAAGACCGTCATACCTTAATAAGGGGTGGCCTAGATTGCACCGGGTAAGACCGTTAACAACTTAACATGGGGTTGCCCAGATATCCTAGAGTAATCCCTTTATAGAATAACATGGGGTGTTCTAGATAGGATAGGGTAAGCCTGTAATAGCTTAAATATTTGTTGTGCCTAGATAGTAATCCAATGCATTGGGTAATGAAAATTTTGGAAGTCGTCCGAATGGTTATTCCAAATAAAAGGGTTTTAAAATAGTATTGTTTTGAATGTGATACTTCAAGTTACTAAAAATTGTTTTAATTGCATGTTATGAGTTTTTAATATTTCTCATGATCAATATTGGTATCACATGGCTCATTATTATTGATTAAAATGACTCTTTATTTTTCCATTTTTTCATATTTGATGTTCTAGGTATTGATGGGTATGATTTCTTTTAGGATTCTCTCAGGAATTATGATTTTGTCTTCATAATCTTATGAACTATTAGGATCATTTATTACATTAAATTTTCAATGATTATGTTTACCCTTACTAAGAATTTTAGCCCAACTTTCTTATGTTTTATTTTCCACTGGTTTTAAATAATGATGATTAATGAGTTATTTTTAGAAGGGATTTCATATGGGTGATGAGGATGTATTCATGTGAAAAATAAAAGCAGGGTTAAGTGGTATAATTTCTTAGGGATATTCATGTGAATTATTTATATAGGAGTTTTTCCTAATTATTTAAAACACCAAAACTAAAAGTTCATATAGAATGTAATTGATCTGAGTTTACCTTTTGATGTTGTAAGGTTTTGATGAAAAATTTGAATCACAATTATCAGCCTGAAAGACAAGAATATAATATTATAAATTTCAGAACAAGATCCAAGAGTGCGAATCCTAGGATATCATATTGTACCATTCACAAATATTTTTCATGGTATTATTCACTAGTCATCATTATATAAGATTCTCCAAATTCTTTTGGTCAATGAAGGTTATGATGATTAATTTCATCATTAACCCTTATATTTGGTCATTGATTTTCATAATGCCCAGAATCAGTTTATTAGAAGGATTAAAGTGTGGGTGGTGTATTACTAAGATATCATTCTCCACCATTTCAATATCTATTCTTATATCCCCTAATCAAAAAACATAAAATTTATGGGTACCCTTCCCACATTTGAATCATTTTTGGGTTCCATTAAAATTATTTCCTAGGTGATTCCTCATATATTTTTAGAAAGTATCCAATTGCAATTTATTTCCTCCATGATATATTCCATTTGATCTTGCATAAAAATATATATACCTTTTCTCATTTTTATAATAATGAGCATGTTTAGTTTCCATTTACATATTAAGAACATATAAAACTATTTCTACTTAGCTACAAATGTCTAATATTTCTAATTCCTTTTGAAGCTTTGGTTTTAGGCCACAAAATAATTGTTCAATACAACTTTCTAGGTCAATGATAGAGATAATATTTAAACTTTTCTTCATGTATAATTCAATGATTTAAAACCCCAAAATTTAACATTTAGACCTAAATTTAATTTTTTGGGATTTTAGGGATGTTTTGATGTTCAAATTAAAAATTTCACAATTCTAGAATTTTAACTATTTTAAAACACTTGTATTTCAAGAATATCATTTTCAATATTGATCCAAATTGACTGATTTTTTATAGGATTCATATATTCACTTGATATATCAAAATAAATTATTATAAATATTGATTAGAAAATATAGAGGCCCAAATAAATCAGTCTTTATGGCTAGTTATTCCAAACGGTTGAATGGACCCCACCTCATTGATTGAGGCATAACCCATGATACAATACACCAAATGTGATGGTTACACCTAGATAGAAAGACCAAATCAACTTATCAAATGAATAATAAATTTAATTGGAAAATTATTTCATTAATTAAGTCTTTGAGAGAGTAAAATAAGAAGAAGATGAAGGGACCCCTGTTTCAGAAAATGTTTTCTTTAATAAATAATTCATATATATTTTACCACATTTCCAAATGATATGAAATTTGGAGGATATATAAGTTATATTATTTCAAAAAAACATTATAAAATGATATAATAGGGCATTCATCTGAGATTAGGCCCAAAATAATTTAACATTTAGGATTCACATTTTGTATAAGAGTTTTCCACACCCCTTTTTCCTTTATATTTCCACATACTCTTAATTTTAAGGGATGACTGAATTGAATGAGGGGGATGTTCTGGATAATATATGCTATAAAGGAGAATTTGTTAATGAATACTATCAATTAATTAAGGACTAGACTCCCTGTAGTGGTGGGAAATGGATATTCGATGACACTTCTCTTTAGAGTTTGTGTTTTTATATTTTTTCCTTTGTATTTATATGGAAAATATTTTTCTTGAATGAAGTTGGTAAATTTATTTATTGATTTCAATTTATTGTAAATTATACTATATATTTTTTCATCAAGTGAATTTAAATTGGTTATGCTAATTGTTAAAATTTCTTTGGGCGCGGTCTCCTCATTGAACACTATGAGTGTTATATGTTTCAGTTGCTCGTAGGTCTTTGGGTAATCATATCAAATTCATAATAGGATTATCACCCATGTTTGAGGTCTCAATATGGTTTCTAGGTAATTTAGGTGTATCAATTGAGGTATCTAGGTATACACTAAGAAATTCTAAGGGACGATTCATTTATAAAATGATTAAGAGAGTGCGTGAAGATCAAAGTTTGTATGTCGCTACCTTCTTTAGCATGTCCTATTTAGTCATGTTTTACTTATTATTATAATATCTAATTTATATTTCTTATCAAATTTTGGTTTTATTTTATTTAATGTATTTTAACTCATTTTAATCCCCAATTTTAGTTTTTAATTTTAACAAAAAAAATTAACAATGTGAAAATTTTACAACTTAGTCTGCAACCTCCTCATGAGAAAACCTGATGTTCACCAATGTACTGCATTTTTAAGGAAAAAATATTTATTGGAGTTTCATGAAAAAACCCCACATTCAATTTATAACCATTTATACAGAGGTTTCCTAAGTTTATTTATTTATTTATTTTTGACTTTCTAGGATTTTAACCACTAATTTAGAATCTTAATAAAATGAATTTTCACAGTAACTACTCTTATGCTTGGCCTGATTATCAGAAATATGAAGATTATATTCATGAATAATTTTTAAATTTTCAAATCCAAAAAAATTATTTACATATTCAAAAATATTATTTAGATCTTCAACATCGAGCTTTTTTATTCAAGTATTAAGAAGAAAATGGCTATTCCTTCCAATGATTTTAAGAAATTTAATGAATTAAAATCTGAAAAATATGTTCAAGAAATGGAAAATCACATCCCACACACTTTTTATATTGATGAATCGTTTTTGGATGAGTTGAATAATTATTTTTAATCTCCTTTTTAAAATTTGAATGAATAAAGTTTCATAAATTCACCAATTGACATGATCCAATGAGCCTATGTGGTACATGCTCCTGCTTGGAATCCAAAAGACCCAGGATCAAATCCGGGCAGGGGCGTATTTTTGGGGGGAATATAGCAGGACAATAACAGGGCACTGTAGAATTACTGTAGTAGCGACAGAACTGTAGTAGCTGTGGCACTGTAGTGGTGGACGGACTATAGCAGGTACTGTAGCGGTGGTGGTACTGTAGCAGGTACTATAGCATCACGAGTACTATAACAGTACTTTTCACCAATGGGTCCTTTGGGCCAACAAATGGGCTTTCAAGACTTTTATTCAGGCCACTTGGCATTGGGCCTTCGGGCTATGTAATGGGTCTCCCTCTACCCAGTCTAAAGAGGTCTTTTCTTTAAAATAATAATTTGAGGCTTCAACACCAACCTTTAAAAAAACTAATTGACGTGTATTTTGAAAAATGAAATGTCTTCTGAAAATTATTGTACTAAAATTATTGAAAATTAAATTTAATGTCATGCCCCTATTTTTGAAATTTAAAATTTAGAACCTTTGTATGACTATTTGGATGAAGAGGAAGTGAAATTTGAACCATTCATTTAGGAATAACATATGGAGAAACATAAGTTGCTAAACTCTTTTAATACAACTATTTTTTATTACCATACAAAGTTGGAACCTAAGATGACAAAGAGAGATGTATCAAACTTTTATCAATTGATGTCTAATTATTTTAATGATAAATTGTTAACTATTTCTCCTTTTGCGGATTTAGTTCCTAATAATTTTGAGTGGAATAATTTTTTTGATGAAGAGGAATTCATGTTTGAAAATAGAAGAAAGGATGTTGTGTCTAGTTGAAGAGTACATTTTTTATATGGGGATAGTGGTAGATAGATGGTTTTAAAATAGGAAATCATTTTGAAAGGTCAACATGAAGATAAAACACATCCTAGAATTGAACTTAAATAACCAGTGGAGGTCATTTGTGAGGATAATGTCTTGGGAAGTTCACCATATATTTTGTTTCCCTCTTCCACTGCATCATTGAAATCACAATTTCATGGAGTTGAGCCTGAATAAATCTATTTTTTAAAGCTACATCAAGTTATGTGTGAAGAAAACAAATTGGAGAAATTTTATTTTTCTAGTTCACGAAGAAGAAACTATACCCACATTATGATTGGGGATGATTAGTTAGAACTTGAATACTAGGGGTAGTGAAATCCTAGCACCCACATGGGGTTCATACAAATTCTCTTTTCCCTTATATTAATTTTTATTTTAATTTCCTTACTTTAAATAAAATTTTGATTCTTTATTTTGTTTTTCATGTTTCATTCCAAGTTACAACAGCATAGAGGCTAACTCAAGGCTACTACAACTCAATAAAAACCAGGTTGTGTCTTTCCATTCCACTTTTGTTTCATATCTTATCTTATTGATATTAATTTTTCATATAAATTAGGAAAAATGATAAAATTGTAAAAAATAATTATGGTGGGGGAACATGCTGGGGAGATTAGTATTTTGTGCATTTTCATTTCAATTTTGCGGACTTTTTTTAAAACTTTGTGTAAAAAAACTTATGATCTCAAATTATTATTGATGTCATATTTTAATCCAATGTCAATGAATAAACCAATTTATCCCTTTGAAATGAACATAAATTAATGGTAAAAATGAAATTGTTTCAAGTTCAAAATATTGGAAATTTATTGAAAAGACCTATGATTTTTGAATCTAATTCCACATATCACTATATTTATCAATGAAATATTATTCCCATGTGTGTTTTGATCCCATTTTGAAATATTATTCACATTAACCTCACTTCATGAGAGTACAAATCAACGAATGTATTAACATGAACTTGGTCATTTTTTGTCAAAACATGAGGGCTAAGGTGCTTGTGATTTAAATTATCGAGGAAATTATTTGTATTCAAAACCAACCATATTCATGATTATCTTTTTTTTATCCCACCAAGTATATTTTATCTTTGTGGGCCCTTAGTATCAATGTACGGCCTATTAGTTTATCTACATTACAAGCCAATTTTCCCTTTCCAACCTACTATATAAGTTAAAATGTATGATCTTGTGGAACTTAAATGTAGGGGCAAGATGAATTGTGGTGTGAAAACTCATTTTGTTTGCTTTGGGAGGAGATTAAAAATTTTAAGAGAAGTATTTTCTTATAAATAGAGTGGTTTTTATTATTTATAGTTATTCCCATCCAGATATCTCAAGGGAAATTGTGATGTGCCTGTCTAGATCTCTCAATGGAAGAAAGTTATGTATATATTGAGATTTACAGAAAAAAAAGAGGTGATGAAAAATATCATTTTTTATTCTTAATTTTTTATGGATTCTAATGAAAAATATATTCTCAAATATTCTCAAAGATAATTTTCATTGGAGGAGATTATATAGGATAATATACTTGATTGAAAATTATAATAATGCATTTTTTTCTTCAAAATATATAAACCCTTCTTATTAGGACTCATAATTTTTTTGCACATTTTAAACCTACAAAACATAATCTACAAAACAACCTTGAAATCTCTTCATGATAATAAAAATATCTTGGCTCAAATTGGGTGGAGATATATAAATTTGTCAAGCCTAGGGTGATTCATGCATGAGTTTGGATGAGAAAATCCTTATTGAAAATCTATATTTGTGTGTTGAGAGAAAATATATGTGAGGTAAGTTTGTTGTATGAATGGGTGGAGAAAATAAGTGGAAATGGATTGAATGAGAAAAATGTAGAGTATGAAATATTTGTTTTTGATGGTTCATGATATCTTTTACATCTTGTTGATTAATCAATGAACCTTATTAGTATGTGTTTTAAATTTTACTTGATTTGTTTTGAATGATCACTTGTCTAGGAGTCTAAGTAATAAGTGTGGGGAAATTGTTAGAGATAATATGTCTACTATTTTACACATCTAATTCAATGATTTAAACCCCACCAATTTATCATTTTGAGATGAATTTTATTGTTTTTGGAGTTTTGGGATATTTTGTGCTTGAAATTGAAAATTTCACAATTCTAGAATTTTAACTTCTTTGAAACACTTCTATATTTCCAGAATATCATTTTAAATATTGATCCAAATTGAATTATTCTTTATTTTCTAGGCTTAAAGTATTTTTGTGGAACCTATTTTTGAACTAGTATAATGTAACACCCGAGACTTTTATGTTATATAAATCATCAAAGGAATCTTTTTCTACACAACACTTGCTTGTCTTGCTTTACACGAAATCGCGACCTTCCTTGATAGCTTGTGTCGTACGCAATACCGAGTTTCACTAAACAACGATATGATATTAAAATATTTTTAAAACTAGCCGTTATGAATAGTAATAACCACTTTTTGAAATTTTATAAATTTTATTTTTCAAAATGGACTTCATTTTTGGATTCGGAATATCGAAATTAGCCTAGGGTGAAATTTTGGTATTTTTCTGAAAACTTTCAATTTTTGATGAATAGTGAAACCACTAAGTGGTAGTTAAAAAACTGAATTTTTCATAAAACTTAATTTTACCGCTTCTGTGAGTGGAGTTTCAAAAATCCGAGAGACACGGTTGATGTCAGTAAGTAAAATGTGGTTCAATGAGATGAAAATAAATTTTTGGTGAATAGTAACTTTTTACTTTTTTTTACCACGGTAAAAAGTAAATAGGGTAATTAAGGGTAAATATGATATTATTATTACCCTAAAACATGTCCTAATTCTATTGGATAAGTGTAATTCGACCAAAAACAAACTTAGGAATAAAATATGACCATTTAGGCCCACTTGGATTAGATTAGGACATTTATTATTAATTTATTTAAAGAAGGGTTAAAATAGTTAAAATCAAAGTTTAATAAGTAAATAATTTTTAATATAGGGTTATACATAAGATAAATTCGACTATAAATATTAATTAGAAAGCTAAAAAGATTTCCTACATAATGGTATTTTATTGGTAATTTTTAGACATTAAATAAGTTAATTTATTTATGACACAATGACGATGTAGTAATTGTCTTATTAATGAAATATTGACATAATTGATGTTATAAACACCAAAATAAATGTAATTTGAGACTTTTTATGAATTAAACTAATTTTCTAGATTAATATGACATGTTATTATTGATATATTTAACTTTTTTTGAACTAATCATTCTGTTATAAGTTTCACAAAAATCAATTACTAAATAGTGTCAAAATTGACATAAAATAGTTTTTAAAACAAATATTATATTAGTAATTGTTATTTTATTGCTAAAAATCTAATATTCGGCCAAATGACTTAGATAATGTTATATATATTAATAATAAACAACTTGGGGTTCTTTTGGCTGCTTATAGTAAGTTTATTAACCTTATAGTATAAGAACACAAGAAGACACGGTAAAAGTAAACTTATTTAACTTAATGTTAAATCTAAATGAGAAGGTTAAAATAGGAACCTAAACTTTTCTAAATTATATTGGATGAGAGGTTTTAGACACATCCCCACCTTAGCTTATAAATATATCAATTTAAAGCTATTTAAAACCGAACTTGACTTTATAATAAAATAATATTTTTAGTTTTCCCAAAGGTGCCCCTCTCCTCCCTTATAAAAGGACACCTCCTCCCCCTCTTCCTCACACCACTTTTAGTCTTCAAGCTCGGCCAACCCCTGCCACTTTCTCCTATCCACTTCCCTAGAGACATACTAGAGGCCCTGGTCTTCTTCAAAGAACAATTTTAGTGCCCTAAAAGAAGGTCTCAAAGAAGCACTTCAAAGAAGAGGTAATGTCCGTTACCGATTCTTTCATCTTTATTTTTTCTTCCACTTCTTCTTATTTAGTTGTTTCATTATGAAGTAATAACATCAGTATCACTCATATACGGATATATTATTATAAGTATGAAACAACCCTATTTCACCATCTATCCATCCTACGGAAAAATAAATCACCGCGCGTGCGTACGTACGGAATACCGTCTCCACGCCGTGGTGTAATATATTTTCCACCACCACCTTACTTGGATGGGTATAATGGTGTAAATAATGACTATATATGACTATTATAAAGTGATATTTATTCTAAAATAGTATACATATACTCCAATACAATTCCACGATCATAGGAACGATATCATCACTCGTGCGTACGTACGGAATACCGTCTCCACGATGTGATGCGACTCGTTCTACATGATCTTGATTTCATAATGATTATATAAATGAATTGAATGAATGAATATGATATATATTACACTAATACAATTCTGGAAATGAGGTATCTATAACCTAAAGAAAAGAATAATAATTTATTCGACAAAACACGCATAAGAACAAAAAGTTATAAACACCTGAATAACAAGTAGCAATGAAATATTACTACTAAGAAGCTAAGAATATGACTATATATGATATCATAAAAATAAGTATGATTCTGGAAAAAGTCAATAACATTATTTAAATCATTATACAGGAGGTTCAGACACTTACAAAGAAAGTCGGACCTAAGGTAAGGGAAATATCACAATCTCATTTTTATCCGAGATTGTTTATACTTTAGAATTTACTGGGGTGTATTTTATCATCCACATCCATGTTTCCTCAATATGTAATATTATTTCCATTCAACTACAATTTTTTAAATCCTATTTTACCCTTCGGTGAGTTTTTAGTAAAAGATATGAAAGGAATCTTTTGTTTTTTTCGTACGAGGTACTTTTTGACTTTTTTGAAAAAAGTACGAAGAATGTTTTTTTTAACTTATACGACATGAATGGATTTTTAAAACATTATTTCCAAGAAGCATCCTTTATAAGTTTTCAAGTTTATTTTTAATCAACTTCTTTTAGTTTAATGTTGTACGACATGTTAAGAAAGGAAAAAAAATTTGAAGAAGAAAAGATATTTTCCTCAAGAATGGAGTTCAAGTGTTTTATGAAAATTATTTTCCATCTAAGATAATAAAGGGTTCTGTTTTTATCCCTATTATTACATTGATTTGATTATGTTGTGATGGAATTATTTTTAGGAATTCCTTTATCTTATATGAATTGTTTTATGATGTCATGTTGTTTAAGATTCCCATTTGTATTACATGGGTTATGCAATGATGTATGATTTATGATTTTGTGGCACACATAAGAATGGTATCATTATGAGATAGGGGGGACCTATATCTACCTCTAATGCATTGGGTAAAGATTTTATATCTCATGAGATAGACATGGCTGGAATGGTAGGTTATACCGGTTCAGTGAAACAGGACTGAAACGAGGGTGACTCGGTTCAGAAAGGGACTTTGTCCACTAAGATAGTCTTGGAAATGAGTCTTGACTAACAAGAAATGATTCTATATGATTATGTGTGTATGCCACAAAGTTTCATGTTTTCAGTTATGATTATTTTGATTACATTTCACTGCCATGATTTATCCCATGTTATGAAATTATGATCTCTTTTGCAGGTTAAGATTTCCAAAAGTTATGTTCTTATGTATACGATGTGATTCATATTTCTTTTGTTTACCCTTACTGAGCATTTGAGCTCACCCTTTTGTATGTTTTATTTCCCCAGTTCAGGAATAAGGTTATTAAGTAGACTATGCCAAAAAGGGACTCTAGATATGATGAAATAAATGGGAGGCAAAGTAGATGTTTTATGAACCAGTTGTTTATGTTTCCCAGTTTCTAAAGACACTATACCTATACGGTCCTTTCATGGTTTTGTTATATGTTGTAATAAGTATGCTTCAATTTTGAAGTATTAACAATGTATGTAAAGTATGGGTCGTTATAGTTGGTATCAGAGGAAAGGTATAGTCAACCTTTGGAAACTAGGATGTGAAAGCCTTAGTAAGAACCCTAAGGATAAGTCTAAGCATAGAACACAATATTAGTGTTTTAGAAATGGCCATGAATAACCTAGGACAAGACCTTAAGTGTGAAATTTTATTCTTGATTTTGTGGTTTTCCTATTATAATTAGTGTTTCTCACACTATTCTTCTTGGTTTTAGTCAATGGCTGGAACCCGAAGGAATCGTGTTAATGCGGAATGCGACGGGTAATGCAATGATTGTCCCCCAGAGCAACCAAACATTATGGGAGATGGAATGCAAAATCTTGTAGCCATGCTCACACAACTTTCTCAAGCTATGAATCATGCAGGACTTCCAAACGAGAAAAGGAAGGAGAAACATTCTGTTTAATCCTTCATGAGACATCGTCCACCTTCTTTCAGCGGTTCTACTGATCCATTAGTTGCTGAACAATGGATTAGTACTACTAAAAAGATATTTTCAGTTATTTAATGTTCTGAGCATGATAAAGTCATCTTAGCAGTGTATCGTTTGGAAGGTGATGCTGATCAATGGTGGAATCTTATTAAGAATACGAGGCAAAGGGATGAAATTGAGTCCATGGAATGGCACGAGTTCAAGAACTTATTTTTCAATAAGTACTTCCCTCGTATTCTCTGAACAAAGATGGAGAAATAGTTTCTTGAACTAAAGCCAAAGGATGATGAATCTGTTGGTACCTATGAAGCAAATTTTACAAGAATTGCAAGGTACGCTTCTAGTATTATTATCCAACCTGAGAGTAAGATCGATCGATTCTTTAGTGGCTTAAAACCAAGTCTTCGAAGGGCATTAGCCATAAGGGACTTCAATAGCTATGAGGAAATCGTTCGATGTGCTCTCAAAGTCGAGATGGAGATTGGAGTAACCCATCAGTCATATGGGTTTGATAAGAAGAGGAAAATGGAATTCAAAGGAAAATCTAAAGAGCACACTGAAAAGAAGATGAACTTTCCCTTATGCCCAAAGTGTGGAAAGAAACATGGAGGGAGTTGTCTTAAAGGTACAAGTAAATGTTTCAAATGTGGAAAGGAAGGTCATCGGGCATTTGAATGCCGCGATGATGGGAAGAAGATGTCTAATGATGCAAACAAAGGAAGGGATACACAGAATGAACCTACTACACTTCAATGTTTCAAGTTCAAGGAGATGGGGCATTATGCCAATAAATTCCCTAATCCAAGGGTTGATGATGATGGTCGACGTCAACAAACTCTTAAGGCTAAAGACAAAGGAAAGTCACATGCAATTTCTATCAGCGATGTGGAGTACGATAACGATGTGGTGAAAGGTACACTTACCATCCACTCTAAAGTAGCAAATGTTTTATTTGATTCTGGATCCACCCACTCTTTTATTTCTGAAGAATTTTCTAAGGGTATCACCGTATTACCTCAACAATTAGATGTTGAGTTAGCTGTGACAACACCTAATGGCACAACAGTCGCATCAAAAGTTTATAATTCTTCTCCGATTGAATTTTGTGGGAAAGTGCTTCCTACAAATCTTGTGATCCTTCCTATAGTGGAATTTGAAGTGATTCTTAGCATGGATTGGCTTTCTTTATATGGATCTCATATCAATTGCCAAAGAAGGGAAGTCACATTTCATATTCCAGATCAATCTATGATCGTCTATCAATGCAAGGATGAACATAACCTTCCAGTGGAAATTTCTTCCATTTTATGGGTATTGATTCCACTAAATGAAGGTTATTTATCTCAAATGGTTGGTGAGAAACTCACGATTAAGAATATGCCCATTGTACGGGAGTTTGATGATGTCTTTCCAAATAAATTACCGGGACTTCCACCAAATCGTGAAGTTGAGTTCTCAATAGAACTCGTACCGGGTGCTTTGCCTATTTCAAAGATACCTTATAGAATGGCCCCAATTGAGTTGCAGGAATTGAAGAAGCAACTCCAAGAGAATCCTGATAAGGGATTCATACGCCCTAGTGCGTCACCTTAGGGAGCACCTGTTCTATTTGTTAAGAATAAATATGGATCAATGAGACTCTGCATTGATTATCGAGAACTTAACAAGATCACTATCAAGAACAAATATCCTCTCCCGCGCATTGATGACCTATTTGACCAACTACACGGAGCTCAATACTTTTCCAAGATTGATCTTCGTTCAAGGTATCATCAATTAAGGGTTAAAAGGGAGGATATACCAAAGACGGCTTTTCGTACAAGGTATGGACACTATGAATTTATAGTGATGCCATTTGGTCTTACTAATGCCCCTGCTATCTTCGTGGATCTGATGAATAGAGTCTTTAGAGACTATCTTGATCAATTTGTGGTAGTCTTTATAGACGATATTCTTGTCTATTCAAAGAGCAAGGAAGAACATGAAGATCACTTGAGAATTATATTGAAGACCCTGAGAAAGGATAAGCTTTATGCCAAATTTACCAAGTGTGAATTTTGGCTTCAAAAAGTTGCATTTTTGGGTCACATATTCTCAAAAGAGGGGATATCTGGGGATCCAGCAAAAACAGAGGTTATCGAAAGATGGTCGAGACCAACAACAGTAATTGAGATCCGAAGTTTTCTTGGTTTGGCTGGATATTATCGACGTTTTGTGAAAGATTTTTCACGATTATCTAATCCACTCACCAAGTTGACTCAGAAAGGAGTTAAGTTTATTTGGACAGAAGAATGTGAAGAGAATTTCAAGGAGTTGAAAAGAAGGTTATCCAGTGCACCAATGCTCACACTGCCTTGTAGTGGGGAAAGGTTTGTGATCTATAGTGATGCATCCAAGAAGGGATTAGGGTGTTTTCTTATGAAAAATGATATGGTGATAGCTTATGCCTCACGACAGTTGAAAATCCATGAGCAAAATTACCAAACACATGATTTGGAGTGAGCTGCGGTAATCTTTTCATTAAAGATTTGGAGTCATTACCTTTATGGTGAAAGGTGTGATATTTTTACTGATCATAAAAGTTTAAAGTATATTTTCACACAAAAGGAGCTGAATATGCGTCAAAGAAGATGGTTAGAGCTGATTAAGGATTATGACTGCTCAATCCATTACCACCCTGGAAAAGCAAACAAGGTGGCAGATTCATTAAGTCAACAAGTCCATGCTAGTTTATCCATGATGAGGATCACAAAAGATCCAATATTTATGTATTTACAAAGGATGGATCTTGGAATTATAATGGAAGGGGAAAAATCTTATCTTTCTTAAATGAATGTTCAACCATCTATACATGTGAAGATTAAAGAGGCACAGAAAGAAGATGTCGAGTTACAAAAGAAGGTGAGAAATGTTCCTGAGTTCAACCTTGATTGTGATGGGATAATAAAGTTCAGGAATCAGGTTTGTGTTCCTCCCATCCCCGAATTAAAGAAGGAGCTGCTGGATGAGGCTCATAATTCTTCATTCTCTATTCATCCTAGAAGCACGAAGATGTATAGGGACCTGAAAGAGTACTTCTGGTGGGATGGCATGAAAAGAGATGTTGCTGAATATGTCTCTCGATGCTTGGTTTGTCAACAAGTTAAAGCTGAGAGACAGAAGTCTAAGGGGATGTTACAACCATTACCCATACCCGAATGGAAATGGGAAAACATTACTATGGACTTTTTCACAGGACTTACTAAAACATCCAAAGGTAATAATGCTATCTGGGTCATAGTTGGTCGTCTTACAAAGTCTGCACACTTCATTGCTATTAGAGAGGATTTCTCTCTGGATCAGCTTGCCAGGATATATGTAAAGGAAGTGGTAAGATTGCATGGAGTACCACTTTCTATTATATCTGATCGGGATCCGATATTTACCGCGATGTTCTGGCAAAGTCTTCAGTATACTCTGGATACAGAGTTGAGTTTCAGCACTACTTATCATCCTCAGATAGACGGTCAGTCTGAGAGAACAATTCCAACCCTAGAAGATATTTTGAGAGATTGCTCTACGGATTTCAAAGGAGGTTGGGATCAACACCTACCTTTGGTGGAATTTTCTTATAATAATAGTTTTCACTCTAGTATTCAGATGGCTCCTTATGAAGCTCTCTATAGAAAGAAATGCAGGACTCCAACTTGCTGGGATGAAGTTGGGGAAAGAAAACTATTAGGACCTGATCTCGTTGATGAAATGGCAGAAAAGGTCAGATCTATTCAACAACACATAAGAGTAGCTCAGAGTCGACAGAAAAGTTATTCCGACAACCGAAGAAAATACCTATAGTTTGAAGTGGGTGATAAAGTGTTCTTACGGATATCTCCCTGGAAGAGATTCATGAGATTTGGAAAGAAAGGGAAGTTGAGCCCTAGATATATCGGTCATTTCGAAATACTGGATCATGTTGGGAAGGTAGATTACCGATTGGCGCTTCCACCGAATCTCTCTCATGTTCACGATGTGTTCCATGTATCTCTCCTGAGAAAGTACATACCTGATCCTTCACATGTACTCAACTCAGAAGTTATACCGCTGGAGTAAGATCTTTCTTATGAAGAACAACCGATAGAGATTCTGGATCGTAGCGAAAAAGTCCTACGAAACAAGACCACTCGATTGGTGAAAGTTTTATGGAGGAACCACCAATTAGAATAAGCTACATGGGAGCTTGAGGATATGATAAGGGAGAGGTATCCTCATCTGTTTGTTACAAAGTGATGAATTTCGAGGGCGAAATACATTTTAAGGGGGGTAGAATGTAACACCCGAGACTTTTATGTTATATAAATCATCAAAGGAATCTTTTTCTACACAACACTTTGCTTGGCTTGCTTTACACGAAATCACGACCTTCCTCGATAGCTTGCGTCGTACACAATACCGAGTTTCACTAAACAACGATATGCTATTAAAATATTATTAAAACTAGCCGTTATGAATAGTAATAACCACTTTTTGAAATTTTATAAATTTTATTTTTCAAAATGGACTTCATTTTTGGATTCGGAATATCGAAATTAGCCTAGGGTGAAATTTTGGTATTTTTCTGAAAACTTTCAATTTTTTGATGAATAGTGAAACCACTAAGTGGTAGTTAAAAAACTGAATTTTTCATAAAACTTAATTTTACCGCTTCTGTGAGTGGAATTTCAAAAATCCGAGAGACACGGTTGATGTCAGTAAGTAAAATGTGGTTCAATGAGATGAAAATAATTTTTTTGTGAATAGTAACTTTTTACTTTTTTTACCACGGTAAAAAGTAAATAGTGTAATTAAGGGTAAAGATGACATTATTATTACCCTAACACATGTCCTAATTCTATTGGATAAGTGTAATTCGACCAAAAACAAACTTAGGAATAAAATATGACCATTTAGGCCCACTTGGATTAGATTAGGACATTTATTATTAATTTATTTAAAGAAGGGTTAAAATAGTTAAAATCAAAGTTTAATAAGTAAATAATTTTTAATATGGGGTTATACATACGATAAATTCGACTATAAATATTAATTAGAAATCTAAAAATATTTCCTACATAATGGTATTTTATTTTTAATTTTTAGACAATAAATAATTTAATTTATTTATGACACAATGATGATGCAGTAATTATCTTATTAATGAAATATTGACATAATTGATGTTATAAACACCAAAATAAATGTAATTTGAGACTTTTTATGAATTCCAATAATTTTCTAGATTAATATGACATGTTATTATTGATTTAATTAACTTTTTTCGAACTAATCACTCTGTTATAAGTTTCAAAAAAATCAATTACTAAATAGTGTCAAAATTGACATAAAATAGTTTTTAAAACAAATATTATATTAGTAATTATTATTTTATTCCTAAAAATCTAATATTCTGCCAAATGACTTAGATAAGGTTATATATATTAATAATAAACAACTTGGGGTTCGTTTGGCTGCTTATAGTAAGTTTATTAACCTTATAGTATAAGAACACAAGAAGACACGGTAAAAGTAAAATTATTTAACTTAATGTTAAATCTAAATGATAAGGTTAAAATAGGAACCTAAACTTGTCTAAATTCTATTGGATGAGATGATTTAGACCCATCCCCACCTTATCTTAGAAATATATCAATTTGTAGCTATTTAAAACCGAACTTGACTTTATAAGAAAATAATATTTTTAGTTTTCCCAATGGTGCCCCTCTCCTCCCTTATAAAAGGACACCTCCTCCCCCTCTTCCTCACACCACTTTGAGCCTTCAATATCGGCCAACCCCTACCACTTTCTCCTCTCCACTTCCCTAGAGACATCATAGTGGTCCTGGTCTTCCTCAAAGACCAATTTTAGTGCCCTAAAAGAAGGTCTCCAAGAAGCACTTCAAAGAAGAGGTAATGTCCGTTACCGATTCTTTCATCTTTATTTCTTCTTCCACTTCTTCTTCTTTAGTTGTTTCATTATGAAGTAATAACATCAGTATCACTCATATACGGATATATTATTATAAGTATGAAACAGCCCTATTTCACCATCTATCCATCCTACGGAAAAAGAAATCACCGCGCGTGCGTACGTACGGAATACCGTCTCCACGCCGTGGTGTAATCTATTTTCCACCACCACCTTACTTGGATGGGTATAATGGTGTAAATAATTACTATATATGACTATTATAAAGTGATATTGATTCTGAAATAGTATACATATACTCGAATACAATTCCACGATCATAGGAACGATATCATCACTCGTGCGTACGTACGGAATACCGTCACCACGATGTGATGCGACTCGTTCTACATGATCTTCATTTCATAATGATTATATAAATGAATTGAATGAATGAATATGATATATATTACACTAATACCATTCTGTAAATTAGGTATCTATAACCTAAAGAAAATAATAAGAATTTATTCGACAAAACACGCATAAGAACAAAAAGTTATAAACACCCGAATAACAAGTAGCAATGAAATATTACTACTAAGAAGATAATAATATGACCATATATGATATCATAAAAATAATTATGATTCTGGAAAAAGTCAATAACATTATTTAAATCATTATACAGGAGGTTCGGACACTTACAAAGCAAGTCGGACCTAAGGTAAGGGAAATATCACAATCTCATTTTTATCCGAGATTGTTTATACTTTAGAATTTACTGGGGTGTATTTTATCATCCACATCCATGTTTCCTCAATATTTAATATTATTTCCATTCACCTACAATTGTTTAAATCCTATTTTACCCTTCGGTGAGTTTTTAGTAAAAGATATGAAAGGAATATTTTGTCGTTTTTCGTACGAGGTACTTTTTTACTTTTTCGACAAAAGTACGAAGAATGTTTTTTTACCTTATAGGACATGAATGGATTTTTAAAACATTATTTCCAAGAAGCATCCTTTACAAGTTTTCAAGTTTATTTTTAATCAACTTCTTTTAGTTTAATGTTTTATGACATGTTAAGAAATGAAAAATGTTTTTGAAGAAGAAACGATATTTTCCTCAAGAATGGAGTTCAAGTGTTTTATGAAAATTATTTTCCATCTAAGATAATAAAGGGTTCTGTTTTTATCCCTATTATTACATTGATTTGATTATGTTGTGATGGAATTATTTTTATGAATTCCTTTATCATATATTAATTGTTTTATGATGTCATGATGTTTAAGATTCCCATTTGTATTACATGGGTTATGCAATGATGTATGATTTATGATTTTGTGGCACACATAAGAATGGTATCATTATGAGATGGGTGGGACCTATATCTACCTCCAATGCATTGGGTAAAGATTTTATATCTCATGAGATAGACATGGCTGGAATGGTAGGTTATATCGGTTCAGTGAAACAGGACTGAAACGAGGGTGACTCGGTTCAGAAAGGGACTTTGTCCCCTAAGATAGTCTTGGAAATGAGTCTTGACTAACAAGAAATGATTCTCTATGATTATGTGTGTATGACACAAAGTATCATGTTTTAAGTTATGATTATTGTGATTACATTTCACTGCCATGATTTATCCCATGTTATGAAATTATGATCTCTTTTGCAGGTTAAGATTTCCAAAAGTTATCTGCTTATGTATACGATGTGATTGATATTTCTTTTGTTTACCCTTACTGAGAATTTGAGCTCACCCTTTTGTATGTTTTATTTCCCCAGGTCCGGAAGAAGGTTATTAATTAGACTATGCCAAAAAGGCACTCTAGATATGATGAAATAAATGGGAGGCAAATTAGATTCTTTATGAACCATTTGTTTATGTTTCCCAGTTTCTAAAGACACTATACCTATACGGTCCTTTAGTGGTTTTGTTATATGTTGTAATAAGTATGCTTCGATTTTGAATTATTAAAAATGTATGTAAAGTATGGGTCGTTATATCTAAGTATTTATTCGAACATCACGAGGCACAAATAAATCATTATTTATTGAATGTTTTTCTAGCTGGTTTAATGGGCCCCACATCATTGATTAAAGAATAACTTGAGATAAAATACTCCAAATATTTTCATTCTAAATGGATATAAAGGATAAATCAACATATACCATTCATGATAATATTTAAGGGAAAATTACTTCATTAAGTCTATCTTTGAGTGAGTAAAACACGAGGAAAACGAAGGATCCCCTTGAGAAGAAAATGTTTTATTCAGTAAATAATTCATATATTTTTTAACACATGTCAAAATCCAATGAAATGTGAAGATTCTATAGGTAATATTATTTATAAAAACTTTGTTTAAGGGAGAAAGAGTATATTCATATGAGAGGAGTCCAAAAATAGAGACAATATTTAGGATTCATATTTTGGATAGGGGACTTCCACACCCCTTTTTCTTTTATAATTCCATATCCACTTTATTTCATGGGATGGTTGGATTGAAGAAGGGGGATGTGATGAAGAATATATAATGAAAAATAGTATTTTTAATGGAAAATAATCAAGACATTATGTTCTAAACACCAAGTGGTGTAGCGGAGATCTAATGATACTTTGACTTTGAGTTTTTGATTTTCTCTGTTTTCCTTTGTATTTATCTGGAAAATATTTTTATTGAATGAAGGAGGCCTCCTTAATTACTAAATTCTGTTTTTTATAAATTATTCTGAATTATGTTTCTTCTTATGAATGTAAATTGGTTATTCTCATTGTTTAAATTTATTTAGGTGAGGTCTCCCCATTGACCACAGTGAGTGTAATCTGTTTTAGTTCCTCGAAGGTCTTTGGGTAATCAGATTGTAACACATAGAAACTCTAAAGTAAAAATTTGTATTCAATAGTGTTTATGACACAGAAAACCAAGTGTAAAAAGTAAATATTTTAATCAAATAAATTATAACCGTAAATAAATATAATATATTCTATAGATTTTAATGCATGCAACACCGAGTTAGCTTGTATTACACACAAGAAGGACCTTCCTCGACCGCTTGCATTACACGCAAGACCGAGTTTCACCAAATAATAATGTATTATTAAAATATTATTAATTAATATAATATGATATAACCTAGATATTATATTAGCAGCTATAAATATTATTAACTAACTTACAAAAATTTATGGTTTATACAAATATAAAGTGAATTCATTTTTTACCAATTAATGAGAAACGAAAATAAGAACCAATTGGATATAAAAAGAATTATTATTATTTTTAAGCATCCAAAGGAGTTTTATCTTAATAAACATAATTAATTAAAATTATTTAATTAAATTAATATAATATATATATTTTATATATTCAATTAAATATTTTTGACATTCACCCATTATGTTTGATAGGCATAAGATAATAATAAACCCAATTTCACACATAAAAACCTATATTTTTATAAAGTAAATTTTACCACCTTTTAATGATGAAACTAATCTAAATATGAATTTTAACAATTTAATTAATTTAATATGTCAAAATAAACTTCATATTTTAAAGAAAAAAATGAAAAATAGGTTAGGTTAGTTTTTCGATATTTCTCGAAAACATATCATTTTTAATGAATAAATAAAAATTCGGAATTTTAGTTCAAATTTTTTTTTTAATCTAATTTATTTATAAGGTTAAATCACATTTAAAATTAGTTTTAAAGTTTATTTAGATAATATTTTTATCAATTAATTCAATTTAGGTCATTGAAATCAATTTCCATTTGAAATTGACTATAAAAAGAATTCAATGTTTCATACATTTTTACTTTAAAAACCTGCATTGTCACCCCTCTTATAAGATTAAATTTAAATCAATTTCTTCCTCTTATATGATTGGAATTTAGTAAAATTGATTACATATTTGGAATCAGAATAATTTATAATGTCTAATAATACCAACAATATTTTGACCGAAAATATTAGTGAAAGTGATTAAAATTAATTACAATTAGTAAGGATTAATTAAGATAAAGAAGGGACTAAACCTTAACCTTATGGACCAAAATAACCTATAAACCATTATAAGATCTATTTTATGGCCATATTGCGACCCAATCCTCTATTTTCTATAAATTGGACAATTATTGGATCTACATTAAAAATGAAAAACAATGTAGGAATTCCTTTGTCAAAATATTACAAGAGTGCCACTCCTCCACTATAAAAGGCCACAACTTATCCCCATTACTCGCACCTCAAAAAAGACATAGGTTCTACCAAGATATTCCCAAATAGATTACCACAATCCCTCCACTTGACCTTGAAGCCTATATTTTGGAATAAATCCTTCAATGGAATCCCTTTTTTTATAAACCAAAAGGAGTTACCCATTTTTTAAGATAACACTTTGCAACGATCTATTTTGTTTAATTTAATTTTACAGCACCTCAAATATTCTTCATCCATATTAAACTAATAACAAAAATATCCTAAATATACTGATATTTTTTATATTAAGGGTTTTACCTATACTTACACACACTTCCATCTAATGGGTAATGAACATAATGTTTCTTTATACGACGAACTACTGCCACAAAAAACGATGATCATTCATTTTTTACTTTAACACTTCACATGGTGGCTATTATGATGGAAACTTTGTTTTTATATGATATATGTGATATTTAATATGAATTTAAACATTTTTCATTCTCTTAAAACCCATATATTTATACTTTCCATTTTGTGAAAAAACAATAACATCGTTTCTGGAAGTGTGGACTACCGCCCCCTCAAAGCGATATGATTCGTTCACACTATACTTGGAATGTATAAAGGATAGTTTTAATTTAAAATATGTAACATAAAAAATTTATATTTTATGTTAATTAAATAATTACATTTATATATATATATATATAATTTTATTTGTTTCCCTTTTGCACATACATAAAATGCGATAACGTTATTTGTGGACATGTGGATTACCACCTCCTTGACACGATGTGATTCATTTTACATCACACGAATTCTATATATAAGTATATATAATTAAATAATATCGTATTTATGATATAATGATCATTTAGGAAAGAATTAATTTACTTACCTTCTTACCATAATGATCATTGAAAAATTGAAACATTACTCATGCGTACGTACGACCTACCATCTCCATGATTGTAACATTGTTTAGCTTTTCATAATCATATTTAATGATTGGTTTTAAAAGTATAATTTATGTATACATATAATAATTAGTGCATTATTACTATTATTTATATGTTTTATAATAACCCCTTTGACCATAGTTGACTAACCAAAGTTGTTTTTAATGCATAATCCGAATTTGGTCAAAACAACCGATGAAGACATAATTGTTTAAGTAGTTGTATAAAAAATAGTAAAAAGTTAAATAAAAATAAAGATAAACATGAAAAATATTCTAAATCCTATAAAAAATTAAAAAAATTTGTTATTAAGAAATATAAATATACATGAGACAAATTAGATGGAAGGTAAGAGATTTTTATCTCACTTTTTTACTTATGTGAGATAAATGTCATGTTCACCACTTACTTATTTTTGTAGTTTATCTAATACCCATTTTTATATATTATATCATTAATTAATTTATCTTCAGAGTATTTAAAACTCTTATTTTATAATATTCTTTCATGAGGATCATGATTTAAAATGTTTCAATATGGTATGAGAGACTTTGGAATGTTTAAATATTATTTTCCTCAATAATAAATTTAATTATATTTGAAAGGTATTTCTATTTGAGGAAATTATATAATTTTTTTTCAATAAAACGTTTCAATTTTCTATAATATGGTTATTCATGGCCTCTTTTATGTATTATTATCATTTTTTACTCATTGGTAATCTAAGGTTTTTATAAAATATTTTTTAGAAATCCCGACTTCATTTATCTATTTAGTCAGAGAAAATATTTTCTTCTAAAAACCGTGTTTTAATAAAATATTTTCAATTTTTTTAAATGATTTGGTAAATAATGTTTTAAACTTTTTGTCTTTTACTAAAGTTTTAAATAAAATCTTTTCTCACTTTCCAAACAAGGAATTATTCTAACCTTTTTACCATGAAAAAGGAATGTTCTTTTACGACATGTATAGATTTACCCACCGTCATTCCTATAAATAATATCTTGTATGTTTAAATGGATAATTTTTATATAAAATGTTTTTAAAATTTATTTTCAAAGAAAAGGATCTTCAAAAGGATTTAAAAAAAGGGTATTTTCCTCAAGAATGTTTCTAAAATATATTTTTTTTAGTTTTTCTTTTCATCAATGACAACAAACCATTACTTTTACTCCACCTGGGATATGTTTTACTGATACCATACTTATTATTGTCCTGGAAGATTTATGATTGATTTGAATAAGGATAGTATTCACATTAACTTCCTTGATTCCTTTAAATTACATAGAAATATTCAGTTTCCAATGATCATTTGACATTGAATTTCCCCTAAATTATCTATTTCATTTATTATGGATATTACTATAAGCTGAACTATATACCATTTTATATGTGGTTCCTACATCGACAATTATTTTATTAACTGAGTAAGTATTGATAACTAATTATCTTTAATTCAATATAGATATTTGACAAGTCCAATTGTTTATTAATTAAATTGATTACTCGATATGAATAATGATTTGGACATGCAATAATGGGTAGAGCCAAAAATTTATATATCTCCAAGATGCATCGAAAGGTTCTCATGAGACAAATAAGGTTCAAAAATTAAATGGATTTCCATATATTGTTTTAAACTATCCATTTGATGTATCTTTATGGTATAAGTTTTCATGTACCTAAGACATGAAGTCAAATAATTAAGTACTACATTCATTTTGATTCGTTATTTATTATCCATGATATCTTCACGAGATAAAATTTATAGATGAATTTATTTCTCAGTTTTTTGATTAAATTTCATGTGTTCTCAGTTTCATACCTTTCCATATTTATTTTTCCTTATATAGTTATTTGAATGGAATGAGTTTACATTTTTTAGCCTACCATATTTTTTATGTACTTATTAGTTTGTTGATTATATGGTATATGTGTTATATTATTTTCCATCACTTAAATATTATTCTCATAAATTCATTATTTGTTCCTTTGTACTTTAACATTAGTTATAATTTGAGCTCACTCTTATTATTTTTCTTTCCACAAGAATCTAAGAATCATACTATGAAATAAGTGAAATAATATACTAGATGGAATAATTTTATTCTTGAATTTATTTAGATTGAAGGGAAATACATTATGTTGTAATTAGTGTATTCTTTTATAATAAAAGTCTCATGTATGTATCTATTTTACCAAGAATACTAAAATATTTGGTTTTTAGGATTTTATTCCTTGTAATCATGAAAATTTAATAGTAGTAGTCATTGACTTTGGGCTATCTAGGGTCAGGTCACTACAACTGTTATAAAATGATGTTTAGTAGAAACCTAAGGAAGTAGATTTTAGAAAACATGGGATAGAGAACAGAACAATAAGGTATAATATGAGGATAAGTATAAAAGAGCATCCTATAATATTGTAAATGTATAGATTATGTGGTATTTCTAACTAATAAATCCATATATGGATACTACAAGTTGAAGTGGTTTTGTCATAGTGTACCTAAGAGTAATAACTCTAACAAGGTGTTCCAAGATTTACTCGAGGTAACTTGGTATATGAAGATGGTCATCACTACACACCTAGTTTGACACTCTCGAGGGATATACTTAGGATAATTAAAATTTTATTTATAAACCTAATAATTATTTTTATTAAGAATATTCAATTCTATGGAAAAGTGGGAAACCAATCCAACAAACAGATAATTAACCAACAAACAATTAACCAACACTGTAAGTAATAGTCGAATCTTTGAATTTCAGTTTAGACCTTTGAGAAACCTTACCTCTTTAGAGACTCAATTTAAGAGAAGTAACCATTTCATCTAGTTAATCTTTAAGGATGTATTGCATATTTTGAACCATCATATCTCAAGTATGGAAAATCTATTCTACAGTAATCTTTTCATCGCTGAATCCTCGTGCCAAAATGCCATGTTTTTTTTTCTAAGAGCCCAACTCCTTGTTAATATTTATCTAAATACATCTCCTAGCCATCCTGTAAAACTATTCTTGCGTATTATTTTCCACATGTTCCTTCTTTAAAATTTATTCATTGTAGTGGGAAATGATTTCCCATTTATCACACTCTATCATTTCCTTTCCACTCATAGAGATATCAGATTCAGTAACCTTATTTTCTATATTTTCTAGATTGATAACTGGAGATTCACTCTCTTAAGATTCCAGTTCCCTAGTTATATATGCCTCCACATACATGTTGGAGCCATTATATTTGGTAAAGGGGTTGTGGTCCCCAATTTTGGAAAGCTTTGGAGGCAGGATGCCTTTACTTGAGGATCTAGTAATAGGAGAACTAGGTAAATTAGAATAATATTTTCTTCTTCGTGGCCTTCGAGAGTGTCTAATAAATCCCACTGAATCTATAATAGCATTCTTACCCTTCCTTGAATAGGATCTAAGATAGTTGTCCTCCATGCTCACCTCCTTGGACTCGGAAGGGGAGTCTGAGGAAGAATCCGTATCCTCTTGAGAATCCTCCCAGATAGGATGTTTCCCTTTATAGGAAACCTCTGCACTATTCCCTTCCTCAAAAGCCTGGCACACTTTTTCTCCCATAATTGCAAACCAATTTTGGGATGAGCTACCAGTGAGATGAAAATTGTTTACAGCAAGAATAGGTGAAACCTCTTTGACCGCTCTAGAATCCTCCCTAATCTTGGATCCCAAACCATACCTCGGATTCTCATCAACATATACTTGGGAACCACTGATTCCTGATCTCACTATCTCAACAAAGGAGGAGGAAGGAACTGCCTCCTGGTCACCTCCATGCAAAGTAGTCTTAATATAAAGATCAATTCTTAATATATCAAAGACCAATGGAACCTTGTGTTCTGAGAGCCTCATATGAATATCTTTATGATTAACTTAATAAAAACTAGCATCTCCAATGGACAAATGTTACCCTCATCTAGAGGGATGAGAGGCAAGACACCATGATAGTGCACTGAGACACCATGATGATATCATCTTGCATCATGACCCAAACAACTACAACTTGAGCAGAATAGCACCCAAGAATCAAATTAGACATGTTGGTACCACTTAATATCTCCCTCAACCTTGATATAGAAGGAATCTAATGGGTCCTTTGACACATCCACTTCAACAAAAATCCTCAGAGAAACATGGTAACAAACCGCATGGGAACGAGAGTCTAAGTAGAAAAAAAGATAAATCATATTACCAATTAATTATAGAATTGGTGGGTTCTAGAAAGTTATTGTAAGACCATGTAGAGTAACCCATAACACCATGGACGAGGAGTCCCAATGTAGATAGAAATCAAAATACCAAATAAAAAGATAAAATCAAAAACCATTCATAGAACATGAAACATGAGCCCAGGCATAAATCAACTCCTCTTCATTCAAAAACTAAATCTGGAAGTGGAATGAGTCTAGAAACTCTAAAATAGTCCTCTCTTGAAGCTTACAAGTCGAGAAAACATACCTATTGAAGTCATAGACTAAGGGTCTATTCTTCCCCAACTGAGCAACCAAGGTGATATCTAGAAGAGATGAAGCCCTCATGAACTCCAGTGAAGATATCAGAACCGAAATAACACCATTAATCTGAGAGGGGACTTTTAGACAGACATCAATTTTAATAAATCTATTTAATAAGTATGGGTTAGTGAAGGGGGTAATGTAATGGTGGGGATGGAACAAGAGCGAAGGATAGACAACCTCCCCCCTCCCTGGTCGAGGCTCAGGGATGGGAAGCAATGACTCAGCCATGGGTTGTGCCATCAGAACCAAGAGGCAGTGACACAACCCCCTAATCAAGTCCTTTTACAAACCATTATAAATTATTTGATTGGATGATGAAAAAGAATGATCAAGCATAAACCTAATGTGTTTTAGATTTGAAAATATGGTTTCATGATTTAGAAATCCAAAAAATGATATTATGGTTAAACCTTATATTATGGAAGGACCACTCTTAATGAAGTATTTTTTGGATTAAATAATTAAATTGTAGAAGTATTTCACCAGTGGTATTTTGAATATAAGAATCATGAAACTTCTAAGGAATATTCTTCATTTTAGAAGCATATGTTTTAGAGGAAAATGTTATTTGATGAATAATTCATTTAAATTTATATAGACTCAATTTTAAAGGTATTGATAACATTTAGGGTTCATATGATCAGTGATAACATAGTATTAATAGTAAAATAATATTATTATGATTTATAAAAAAATGGTTGTATTGAAAACCAAAGTTAAGACCCTATTTACTGATTATATTTGAAGTAAGTCTATTAGATTTATTTGGGAAATTATATTAATTTTGTTTCAGAAAATAAAAAAATTTATGCCAGGTGAGAACCAATCATATCTGGCAAGGTCACATGTCTTGAACCCATGATTGAAGGATGATAAGGGTTTCACACTAACCATTAACCTACACAATGTCCTGGTTAATATGTTGTGGTTTTTAGTTAAAAAATTTGATGAATAAATAATAACGATAAACATAAAGTGTTAATTTTTATTTATAGAAATTAATTTATTTACCATAATAGTTTTGAAAAATAGATAAAGATAAATAGTTAGACCTGTCACTTTTTTATGATCCTTAAGATCCTTTATCAATTTATTTTAGTGCTTCAGGAAGCAAAATTAATTTTTAGGATGAATTGAAATTTGATCAGAGAAAAAATAAATGATGAAATTGTGTTTATATAAATATATAAAGTAAGCATATTTCCTTCAATTCTTATGTAGTAAAATAATTACTCAACATTACAAAAATGATCAAAAAAAATTTGTCCTAATACCTTAATTTTTTTAACTGATGGTCTTTTTAATCATCGTAGATTTATGAATTTGAGGTCCTAAAATTTCCATTGATAATTAATATTTTTTATTGATGAATACAATCACTACCTATAAATATTTAATCTTTTCTTCCAAGTAAACATATCTACTTTCCAATAATGTTCTTTTACTTAGAGACCTAGTTATATGTTTGTCCATGAGACCTTTGTACTTACCATTCTGTCTTTCATAGAGAATTTTTTATAAACCCTTATCATGATGTTAGATTTGAATTTAGGGAATATAGAAAAATCTATTACCATGATCTAGTTTAAATTGTGAGGATGTAATTTAATTAAGATGGGGAGAATGTAACACCCCAAAATTTTAACGTGCAACTTTGTATTCAATAGTGTTTATGACACACAACACCAAGTGTAAAAAGGGAATATGTTAACCATTACATTATAAACTTAAATAAATATAATATATTCTATAGATTGTAATTCACACAACACCGAGTTATCTTGTGTAATAAAGAAGTGTGGCCTTCCGTAATATCTTGCATTTCATGAAAGACCGAGTTTCACCAAATAACAATATATTATTAAAATATTACTATTTAATGTAATAAGATATAAACTAGACATTATGTTAGTGGCTATAAATATTATTAACTAACTTATGAAAATTTATGGTTTATATAAATATAAAATTAATTCATTGGTTACCAATTAATGAGGAATGAAAATAAGAACTAATTGGATATAAAAAATAAATATTATTATTTTTATACTTCTAAAGGAATTTTTAATTAATAAACATAATTAATTTCAATTAGTTATAATTTTAATTAAACATATAATTTATATATTCAATGAAGTATTTTTTATATTCATCCATCAGGTTTGATAGGCCTAAGATAAGTACAAACACAATTTCACATATAAAAACCTATATTTTTATAAAGGAAATTTTACCACCTTTTAATGAAGAAACCATTTTAAATATGAATTTTGAAAAAATATTTAATTTAATATGTGAAAATAAACTTCATTTTTAAATAAAAACATAAAAATTAGTGGAGGGTTAATTTTTTATATTTTCAGAAACATATCATTTAAAAATGAATAGTTAAAAATACTAAATTTTAGTTCAAAAATAGTTTTTTCATATAGTTTATATATAAGGTATAATAATATTTTAAATTTATTTTGAAGTTTAATTAGATAATATTTTAATCAATCAATACAATTTCCATAATTCAAATCTATTTCACTTTGAAATTGACTATATAAATACAACAAACTTTCCGATGTTTTTACTTTAAAAACCCCCATTTTCGTCCAGCATGTGGCATTAAATATAAATCAATTTATTAAAATTATATGACTTGAATTTGAAAAAACAGATTACATATTCTTAATAAGTATAATTTATAATTTATAATAAGTCCAAATTTTTTTATACTAAAAGTAATTGTGAAAGTGATTAAAAATAATTACAATGATTAAGGTAAAATTAAGATTAATAAGGGATTAAACATTAATCTTAAGGCCCAAAAAAACCTATACACTTGTAAAATAAATATTTAATTCCATTTTCCGACCTATCATATAATATTTCTAAAATTTATCATTATTTAATCCACTCTCAACATGAAAAACGTTGTAGAAATTTCTTTGCCGAAATATTACAAGAGTGCCACTCCTCCACTATAAAAGGCCACCACTTCTCCCCATTACTCCCACCTCTTAGAACACATAGGTTTAAAACATATATGGCCAAATATATTCAAAACATCCCTCCCCTATACCTTGAATACTTTATTTGGGCATAAATAATTCCAATAAACCCCTTTGGTATAAACTGAAAGCAGTTACCTGATTTTTAAGGTAACACTTTCCAATGATCTCCTTTCTTTCATTTACTTTTCCTTCATATAAAATATTCTTATTAAATGTTAATATAATAAAACCAATATTATAAATATTAATATATGTTTTAATATTTTGGGTTCTACCTATACTTACATGCACTTCCATCTAATGGGTAACTGACAAACTGTTTCTGTGTACAGTGAACTATTGCCTCACGAAATGATGATTGTTCATTTTTTTCATTACCACCTATCATGATGAAAATTATGATGGAAACAATATTTATATATGATCTATATGATATATATGTAATTTATTATTCCTTTACACTTATTTAATTATTTTAAAACTCATATTTTTATACTTACCATTTTGTGTAAAAATGATAACATCGTTTGTGGAAGTTTGGACTACCGCCCCCTCAAAGCGATGTGATTCGTTCACACTATACATGGAATGTGTAAATAATGGTTTTAATAAAAAATATGTAACAAAAAAATTATATATGATATTAATTAAATAATTTCCTTTCTGTAAATATAATATATCTTTATATTTTATTTTCATTATTACCCTTTCACAGACACTTCAAATGTGATAACGATGTTGGTAGATGTGTGGATTACTGCCTCCTCTACACGATGTGATTCATTTTACATAAAAATAATTATATACATTATAATATAAGATTAAATTATGTGGTATTGATGATATAATTATAATTCTTGAAATATTTGAGTTACTTACCTTCTTTCTATAATGATCATTGAAAAATGGGAACGTTACTCATGCGAATATGCGACCTATTGTCTCCATGATTGTAAAGTTTTTAATTTTTCATAAATATAATTATTTAGTTATTTTAAAATTATAATTTATATATAAATATAATAATTATTTCATGATTATTATTCTGTAGATGTCATATAAAGACCAATTTGACCATAGTTGACCAACTAAAGTTGTTTTTGACACATAATCTGAATTTGGTCAAAACAACTAACATAAACATAATTGTTTAACTAGTTGTATAAAAAATAGTAAAAATTAAAATAAAATTAATTATAAAAATGTAAAATATTATCAAGAATTTGAATAATTAACTTAGGGTTTCTATTCAGGAATATAAAGACACATGAGACAAATCAGACACATGGTAAGGGATTTTCATCTCACTTTTTAATTTTGTTAGATAAATGTAATGTTCACAACTTAATTCTTTCGTGTAGTGTATCTACTACCCATTTTCATATATTATATGATGAATTCAATTATCTTTATGGTATTTAAAACATTAATTTAATATTAGTCCTTCATGAGGTTTATGATTTAAAATGTTTCAAAGTGGTATAAGACACTTTAGAATATTTAAATATTATTTTCCTAAATAATAATATTAATAATCTCTCAATAGTATTTTTTTTGAGGAAATTATATAACCATTGTTAAATAAAACATTTCATTTTTCTATCCCCTGGTTATTCATGACCTAATTCAAGTATTATTACCATTTCCACTCTTTGGTACTCAAGGTGTTTTAGAAAATATTTGTAAGAAAACTCAACTTCATTTCTCTCTTTAGTTGGAGAACCTGTTTTCTTATAAAAAGAATGATCTATTAAAATGTTTTCAAAAATGTTTTTAATATTATTTGGTAAATATATTTTTACCCTTTTTTTATTTTACCAATTTTTTAAATGGAATCTTATTTTTCTTTCTGAATAAGGCATTTTCAAAACTTTTTACTATGAAAAATGAATTTTCTTTTATGATATATATAGATTTACCCATTGTCATTCCATTGATGCATCATTTTCATGTTTAAAAGGTTAATTTTTAAAGAATATTTTTCAAAATTTATTTTTAAAGATTTTTTTAAAACAAAAGTGTATTTTACATGAGAGTGTTTTTAAAATATATTTTAATAATATTTATATTCATCAATGAAAAAACCCTTTATTTTTACTCCAATTGGGATATGTTGTATTGATACCATCCTTATTAGTATCCCATATGGTTTATGATTGATTTGACCAAGGAAAATATTCACATTCACTTCCTAGATTCCTTTTAATTCCCTTGAAATATTCAATTTCCTATGATCATTTGACATTGAATTTCCCCTAAATTATCCATTTCATTTATCATAGATATTACTATTACCTAAACTGTATACCATTTTACATATAGTTCCTACTTTAAAATTTATTTGATTAATTGAGGAAATATTGATAAATATATATCTTTTACTCAATGCAGATATTTGATAAGGCATATTGTTTATTTATTAAACTGATTACATGATATGAATAATAATTTTGACATGTAATGATAGGTGGATCCTAGAATTTATATAGCTCCTCAAGCATCAAAATGTTCTCATGATAAATATAAGTTTCACTAATTAAAAGTGTTTCTAAATATAGTTTTATACTGTCTGGAGGATGGATTATGATAATAGAGTTTTTCTATGTACCTAATACATGACGTCCAATAATTAAGCATTGCCTTCATTTTTATTCATTATTTATTATCCATGATATTTTCACAAGATAAAATATATGGATGCATTTAATTTTATGTTTATTAATTAAATGGAATTTATTTTCAGTTTTTTACCTTACAATATTTATTTTTCCTTATCCAATTATTTGAATGGCATGAGTTTCAATTTATTACTTTTCCATATTGTTTATGCACTTCCATCTCAATTTTTTGATTATATAGTATGTTTATTCAATTATTTACAATTCCCAAATTAGTATTTTCATTGATTCATTATTTATTTTACTATAATTTACCCTTACTGACCATTTGATCTCACCTTTATTATGTTTCTTTCCCCAAGAATCCAAGAAGCGTTCTATGAAAGATATACAGGAATATACTAAATGGAATAAAGTTATTCTCAAATTTATTTATAGTGAAGGAAAAAATATTATGTTGTAATTAGTGTATTATTTTTTAATAAAAATATCATGTATGTATCTTGTATACCAAGACTAATAAACTCTTCAATCCTTTAAGATTTGATTCCATATAATCACACCAATGTAATAGTACCAGAGATCTTCTCCGGGCTATCTATGGTCGGGTCGCTACACGAATCACATTCATAAGAGGATCGATACCCATGTTTGAGGTCTAAATATGGTATCTAGATAATTTAGTTATTTTAATTTAGGTATTGATGTATATATTGAGAAATACAACTGTATAATTCATTTAGACAATGATAAAATGAGTGTATGATGATCAATGTTTGTCCACTGCTACCTTCTTTAGCTTATCATTATCAGTCTGATTTGCAATATTTTTCTAATATATAACATAAATTTCTTATTATATTCTAGTTTTTTGTCATTTAACATAGTTTAATACATTTTAATCCCCACTTTTACTTATAAATTTTAACAACAGAACATTGACAAAGTTAAAGTTTGACAGCTTAGTCTGTAGCCTCTTTGTGATACAATCTCGTGGTCACCACTATACTTTATTTTTAAGGGGAAAATATTTATTGGAGTTTCCTGAAAAAAACCTAGCATTAATCAGTAATAAAACTTAAGGAATACAATTTTAGTTTTTTAAGGTTATCCTCAAAAGTGAAAATGGATTCATCCTTATATTGTTTCATCATAATAAATACTTTCTCCATTTTCATGAAAATATTTTTAGAAAAATATATAGTGAATAATATTTTACTCTACACCTATAATCCCATATTGTCAGATTATTCCATCATCATCATATTTTAAATGAGGCTATGTCATTGGTTAGCTATACCCTACAAGTGATAAAAATCTAGGGAAACCTTCTCACGATCTGAACTCTAGAGAATATAAAATATCTTATGTATACCATTAATCCATTTCTCTTTAATTATTGGGTTTTAATAACCACTAAAGGAGGGTGGTAATTTTTTTATAAAAGAATCAATATAAATTTTCTCCTTTTTGATGTGTTTTGGATCTCAAAATGGTTTTCATTATTTTTCATGTATTGGGAGAGTTTAGTGATAATTTTCATGATAGTTTCATTTGTGTCCCTATCTTTCTTGGTTTCTCATTAAAAAAAAAGCACCATATTATCTATTATATCCATTATTAACTTAGTTCCATCTAGCTCCATCGATTACTTAAATAAAGAATTTTTTTGAGAATAATTAATTTTATATATGTGTAAAAGTAAATCTTATGAACATATAATTAAAAACCCATAAATGATGTGTATACCCAAACTTATGAATATATAGGTTTAAATATAGGTTATCCACTATCATTTATTATTCATCTCTGAAACCTAAATATATATTAATACTTTATAATGCTTTATAGAGTGAAAATGAATTAAAAAAATCATATTTCTCATGAGTGTCAAACTAGGATGGATATTAGGCCCACATTTCATGCACTGAGTGATGATCAAGTTAAAATCCAAAAATATGTATCATGCTTATTACCATAGGTGCGTTTGTGTCAGAGCATATGTAACGCCCCGACCCCAGCTACCCAGAGTCGGTGCATTACTTCGTAACATTGGCATGATCACAAAAGATCAAGTCTAGAAAGACCGATTAGTTTAGTAGCCTTGGAAACACTAGATACATTCATAAACATTACATTACATCATAAAAATGAAAACTACAATAACATGGTCTCCCTAGTCCACACTCATATCCTCCCTGACTATTCTTGCAAGTCAGTCATAATACACTTCTTCACATCCTGGGAAAAATAAAACATTGAAAGGGGTGAGCTCAAATGCTCCGTAAGGATAACAATATAGCTGAAATTTTCATAAGAAAACATAAGCATTTAAGGCAATGTAAAACTAAAACAAAAGCCTTATTGAACATGAACTTCAGCATTATATGGAAAAAGTAAAATAAAATAATTCCATTACTTACTCACATGGATATTCTACTAGATGAATAATCACATGAAATATCAATAACCACTTTCATAATGAGGGAATGTATAATGCCAGACATTCTGAAACATTTTTTCAAGGCCTTGGCCAAGACGTCTAAAATGATTAAGGCCTCGGCCAAAACCATAAATCAAATTGGGAAAGGGCCTCGGCCAATTCCATGTCTAGTTGTCTCATGAGACCTACCGATGCATCGAGGAGCTATAGCGGGCTCCACCCGTCACATATTAAGTCCAATACATTCCTCATATGAATAGGTTTAAACATAACATAAATATTCGTATTAAAACTAGAATACGAAATGTCAACAATTTCGCCATAAACTATGGATGGTATAAAAATAACACATCCACAGTCAAATATTTCACAAAATGTTCAATGGAAGTTTTGTATCATAAATCAATTTCAATTAAACTTAAAACCCATCAAAGGATATTGACATAGATGAAATCAAAGCTATTTGAGAGAAATATCTCTCCTTTTTGAAATCATTTAAATGTCCCATAATTATAAAATAATACATTTACTTTGAAAATATTCTTATAAGCTTGTTAGGGAAGCTTCGACGAAGTTATAATGGCGGAAAATAGCCGCACCCGCCGTATAATTTAAAAAAACATTCTTACCTTAAATTTTTCAAAAAGGTCAAAAAATACATTGTTTGGAAAACGACGGTAAGATTCCTTTCAAAAACATATAAGGGTATAAATGACTTTAACCCATTTTCCATTTAATAGTAAAAATGTTTTGAAAGACATTTTTAAGAAACATGGATGTGGATGATAATGAGGTCCCAGTAGATAATTATGTATAAACAACCTTGGATAATGAAGAGGTTGTGATGTAAACCCTTACCTTGTACTTTTCTTTGGTTGGGGTAGGTTAACCTCCTGTATAATGGTGAAATAATTGTTATTAAATTATACAAGAATCATATACATTCATATGATATCATATATGATCTTTTAACATTGCTTTGTTAGCAATATCTTAGATTTATCGTTGTTTCGGGTGTTAACTTACTCGTTCACGTAATTCGTGTTTTCATGGATAGGTTGTATCTTATCCATATCCAGAATGATATCATGTCCTTAAACATTATTTTTATATCATCAAATGATAATTATACTTGAATGGATACGACAGAGAATGAATCTCATCGCGTTCGTGGAGACGGTAGTCCGTACGTACGCACGAGCGACAATATCATTATTTTGATATTAAAATAATATATAATTGGATAGTATATCATATATACAGAATCATTATCATGTTATATTTATTATTTACATGAATTACATATCATTATTATACCCATCTAAATAATAATATATTGAATAACAATTACACCACGATATGGAGACGGTAAGCCGTACGTACGCATGTATGGTGACATGTCATTCAAATGATGGGTAGAATACTGAATATGGTTGTTCCATATTTATAATAAAATAACTGTATATAGAAGATACTGGAGTTATAATTTTAGAATTGAAATAATAAACAAAGAGGGAGTGGAAGAAGAAAGAAACTTGAAAGAGGGTGATGAAAACGTTACCTCTTCTTCGGGTTCTTCATTTTGATTTGATCCAAAGGACTCCGTAGAATGGCTTTCTGACTAAAGTAAAGCTTCTATGATGAAGGGAGAGAAGTCAGGAGAGTATTTGGGCAGAGTTTGGCCGAACCAAAAGGCTTGAAAGTGTGAATAAGGTGGTAGAGGTGGGGGCCTTTTATAAGAGGAGAGGAGGGGCTCTTTTGGAAAGATTGAAATGTTACATTATTATACAATGCTTTTAGGATTCTAAAGGCCCCACACTTATATAATTCGTGGATAAGGTGATAAGGTTTCGAAATATACCCATCCAATAGTCTTTGGACAAGTTTAAGCCTTGGATTTTACATTATCTTTTCATTTTATTAAAAACGTTAAATAATGAGGTCATCGCTGCATCATAATTATGTCATAAATAATTTAATTCATTTAATGTCTAAAAATTATAAAAAAAAATACTATGATGTAGTAAATCTTTCTAGATTTCTAATGAATATTTATAGTCAAAATTTGGACTTGTGTAACCTCAGTTAAAAACTGTTTTAGTAAAACAACTCATGTTTGTGTCAATTTAATTTTAACATTAAATAAATATATATTAATGTCATTTTCCAACCAAAGTGGCTCCATGGGGTCCCCATGTTGACCCACGGGTTGTCTTGGTCGGACATGACTCATCCAATAGGAGTATGACAAGTGTCAAGCTCATCTCATATTATTAAAACATTATTTTTACCTTAAACTACACTAATTACCTCTAATCGTGATTAAGAACTTAAAAGTTACTATTCACCAAAAAATTATTTTAATCTCATTGAACCACATTTTACTTCTTAATGACAACCATGTATGTCGGATTTTTGAAAATCAAATCACAGAGGTGGTAATATTTCATTTTATCGAAAAATCAGTTTTTAACAACCACTTAGTGGTTTCACTATTCATCAAAGAAGGAAGTTTTTCAGAATAAGGCCAAAATTTCACCCTAAGCTATAATTGATATTCCGAATTCAAAAATGATGTCTATTTTAAAAAATTCCAAACATATAAGTTGCATTAATTAATTTTATAATTAATTCCCGCTGTTACAACAAATAGCGTGTTTTTAAGAAACAATTTATATCAAAAGATTGGCAATTGTTTATGTCCAATTTCAATGTTAAATTAATTATAATGACCACCATTGGATAAAATGGTAAAAATATATTCTAATTATACTTTAAAACCACTAAATAGTATAATTTATCACTATAAATTATTTTTATTAAAAAAGTTGTTTTTAAGTATTTTTCACTATTCATAAAAAATTAGAAGTTCTCAGAAAAATACCAAAAATTCAACATAGGCTAATTTCGATATTCCGAATCCAAAAATGAAGTACATTTTGATAAATAAAATTTATAAAATTTAAAAAAGTAGGTATTACTATTCACAACGGCTAGTTTAATTAGTTGTGGTGTGTGTTAGAGCTCGAGGTTGCGTACAACACACGCTATTGCATTATTCGAAGGGAAACGTACCATGGAAGCTTGGGGTGTTACATTCTCCCCTCCTTCAAATAATTGCGTCCTCGCAATTTCTAGGGTATTACTGCATAAAAAGACTCTGGTGGTTCTTCATCATAAGTTCCTCAGGTTCCCACGTTGCCTATTCCATTTTATGATTTCTCCACAAAACCTTTACCAGACGAGTCATCCGGTTTCTCAGCACCTGCTCCCTCACATCAAGAATTCTGATGGGCTCTTCGCAATAAGATAGATCGGGTTCTAGTTCTAATTCGTCGTAGGTAAGTACATGTGTTGGGTCGGGCATGTATTTTCTCAATAGCGATATGTGGAAAACATCGTGAACTTTGGAGAGATTTGGCGGCATCGCCAAACGATAAGCTACAGCCCCAATACGATCTAGAATTTCGAAAGGTCCGATGTACCTGGGACTCAACTTACCCTTCTTAACAAAACGTATAACTCCCTTACATGGAGATACCTTTAGGAAAACATGATCTCCCACCTGAAATTCCAAAACCTTTCTTCTGCTATCGGCATAGCTCTTCTGCCTACTTTGAGCTGCTTTTATGTGGTTTTGGATTACCTTCACCTTTTCCATTGTTTCTTCCACCAGTTCTGGTCCCACAAGTTTTCTTTCAACAACGTCATCCCAACAGGTTGGTGTACGACATCTTTTTCCGTATAATACTTAATAAGGTGCCATCTGAATGCTTGAATGGAAGCTATTGTTATAGGAAAATTCTACCAGTGGTAAATATTGATCCCACATACCCTGAAAGTCAAGAGAGCATGATCTCAACATGTCTTCTAAGGTTTGAATAGTCCGTTCTGATTGTCCATCTGTTTGAGGGTGATAGGCAGTGCTCAAACGAAGTTCAGTATCCAAGGCCTTTTGAAGACTTTTCCAGAATCTTGAAGTAAAACAAGGATCACGATCAGAAACAATCGATAGGGGTACTCCATGAAGTCTTACAACTTCATTAATATATATTCTTGCTAGACGTTCAAGTGGTAGATCCTCCCATATAGCCAGAAAATGTGCTGACTTAGTAAGTCGATCAACAGTGACCCATATTGCATCATTCCTTCTAGGAGTCTTTGGTAGTCCCATGACAAAGTCCATCGTAATATTATCCCATTTCCACTCAGGTATGGGAAGAGGTTGCAATACTCCACCAGGATGTTGCCTTCCAGCTTTCACTTGTTGAAAAACCATACACCTCGACACAAAATCAGCAATCTCCCTATTCATATTGTCCCACCAAAAATGTTCTTTCAAATATCTATACATTTTGGTGCTCCCAGGGTGTATAGAGAAGTTGGAACTATGAGCATCATCCAGCAATTCCCTTTTTAGATCAGGTATATCGGTAACACAAAGTCTCTTCCTGAATTTCAAAATTCCATCCTTATACACAAAGTCCCTCAATCTTCCATCATTCACATCTTTAATCTTCTTATGAAATTCTTCATCATTGGTCTGAGAACTCTTAATCCTTTCTAGTAATGATGGTTTGGCAACCATTTGAAAAAGCATTGATGTTTCACCTTCCCTAGTTATTCCCATGTCTATCTTCACTAGATCCAAGAAAATTGGATCCCTTTCAATTCTCATCACATTCAAAACTCCATGGTCTTTTTTGCTCAAAGCATCTGCCACCTTGTTTGCCTTCCCCGGGTGGTAATGTATCGTGAAATCATAATCCTTGAGTAGTTCAAGCCATCGCCTTTGCCTCATGTTGAGTTCTTTTTGTGTGAAAATATACTTCAAACTCTTGTGATCAGTATAAATCTCACATTTTTCACCATATAGGTAATGTATCCATATCATTAAAGCAAAGATCACAGCTGCTAACTCAAGATCATGAGTAGGATAGTTTTACAAATGAATTTTTAGCTGTCGTGATGCATAGGCAATGACCTTATCATTCTGCATAAGGACACAACCAAGTCCTTTCTTCGATGCATCACTATAAATAACAAACCCATCATTCCCCGATGGTAGAGTCAATACAGGGGCATTGACTAATCTTCTCTTTAGTTCTTCAAAACATTCTTCACACTCTTTTTTCAGGACAAATTTAATCCCTTTACGTGTGAGCTTTGTCAATGGGTTAGCCAATCTGGCAAAATTCTGGACGAAACGTCGATAATAACCTGCTAAACCAATAAAACTGCGTACCTCAGTTATACTTGTCGGTGCTGGCCATTCTTGGATTGCCTTGCTTTTAGAAGGATCAACAGAAATTCCATCTTTAGAGACAATATGGCCAAGAAAAGAAATCTCATGAAGCCAGAATTCACACTTGCTAAATTTCCCATATAATTCATGTCTTCTAAGAGTCTTCAGGATAATGCGTAAGTGATTTTCATGATCTTCGTGGCTTTTGGAGTATACCAAGATATCATCAATAAATACCACTACAAAGTCATCAAGATATTCCTTGAAAACTCTATTCATTATATCCATGAAAACAGAGGGTGCATTAGTCAATCCAAAAGGCATTACTGTAAACTCGTAATGCTCGTACCTTGTTCGAAATGCTGTCTTTAGAACGTCTTCCTTCTTCACACACAACTGATGGTATCCAGACCGAAGGTAAATCTTTGAAAAGTATTGAGCTCCATGCAATTGGTCAAACAAATCATCAATGCGAGGTAGGGGATACATGTTCTTTATTGTTATAGCATTGATCTCCCTATAGTCGATGCACAACCTCATAGATCCATCTTTCTTCTTAACAAAAAGAACAGGGACTCCCCAAGGAGAAACACTAGGGCGAATAAATCCCTTATTACTCAATTCCTCTAGTTGTTTCTTTAGTTCAACTAATTCCACAGTGGCCATTCTATAAGGGGTCTTCAATATGGGCCTTGATCCAGGAATTAAATCAATGGAAAACTCAACTTCTCGTTCTGGAGGATGTCCAGGTAAATCTTCCGGAAACACATCAACATATTCTCTCACAATAGGTACATCCTCTATTTGAATATTCCTTTCCTCACCCTCAGTAATTTCCTTCTCTTACTCCCCAATAATTGAATTTATTTGAGCTACTGGAGGTGGATCTAGATAAGAATTATGTGGCGACGATTCTGTTCTAAAGATAAGGTGTTCCTTATCTTCATCATCAAGAATCGTAACCTCTTTCCTCTTACAATAAATTTTTGCATCATGGTCCGAAAGCCAATCCATACCGAGGATTATATCAAATTCAATCATGGGTATGACGATGAGATCAGCAGGTAAAGAACATTTAGGTGCTCTAATGGGAACTAATCGACAAAACTTTGTTGCAACAATACTTCCCTTAGGGGTTTTGACCAACAACTCCCTTGTTAAATCAAATTGGAAATATCTAATTTTCTTAGCAAACTGGGAAGATATGAAACAATGCGATGATCCAGAATCAAATAATGCATTTGCTAAACTTGAGGAAACCATTAAATTACCTGCCACCACGTCTTTCGGAGGTTCCACCTCAGCAGTAGTGATAGCATAAGCCTGGCCTTGATCCCTTGGCCTCTTCTGAGGTAAGTTCCCCTGATGCTTAGGACATTCATTTGCATAATGTCCCTTCTCTCTACAATTATAACATTCCACATTGACAGCCGCTTTTTTTCCCTTGCATTCATGAGCTTGGTGGCCTTTTTCACCACACTTGTAACATACTCCTTTTCCTTTTAGACAGGAACCAGGGTGCTTCCTACCACAATTATCATAGGGTGGAAATTCATTTCTACCCTTCTTCCCTGTTTCCTTATTTCCTTTCCCAGAGTTTTCAGTGGATCTCTTCTTATCTTGCTTTGATTTAAAGTCATAAGACTTAGAGAATTCCTTTTTCGTCTTGATAGTGCACGAGACAATACCTTCGTATGAAGAGAAGGTTTGTGATACTAAATCTCGATGGAGGAATGGTTTTAACCCATCAAAGAAACGATCAGTCTTACTTCTTCGATTACGTATGTAATCTACAACATACCTCGCTAACCTTGTAAAGTTAGCCTCATACTTTGCGACATTCTCATCCTCCTTCTGCCTCAGACTCAGAAATTGCCTTTCCATATCCGCTCGATGGTCTCGAGGAAAGTATTTTTCTAAGAACAGCTCTTTGAACTCCTGCCATTCCATGTTTGTTAATTCATCATCTTCCTTTGTGTTTTGAATTAGTGACCACCATTGATCGGCATCTCCAGTGAGGCGGTAAACTGCCATGACAACTTTCTCCCTTTCACTACTCCCCAAGGCATGGAATATTTTCTCTAAATAATTTATCCATTGCTCAGCTACTATAGGATTTGTACTCCCATTGAAGGTTGGTGGTTGTGGCCTCATGAAACGGTCTAGCATTGATCCTCCACGTTGCGGATCAGGGTGCTCCATACGAGTAAGTTTATTACTCATAACCTGCATGAGTTGTCCCAGTACGGTGAGAAGCTGATCAGCACCAGTTATATCACTAGCTCCACCATAATTATCTTGAGCAGGAGGGAAATCCCTACACGGAGTGCATGCGTTGATACGGTTTCCATTCCTTCCACTAGGCGCTATTTCTAAATAATGGCATAAACTGGATTAGTTTATGAATCAAAATACATAATTCCATACTTGTAAAACACTTAACATAAATTGAACTAATTATGGATATAATCCATAATTATAAAAATGTTTTCTTTGAGGAAGTATATACTCGTAACCCTTCATAGTGGTTTGTAAAGAAAATGGTAATTATCCTAAGCATATCCCCCGGGAGTGTCGTAACCAATAGTGCAGCAAGGCCCGTTGTCGTGCACCAGTTCCCATTCGAGTCTAGCTCAAAGCGGTGTTTTTGGGTTTTACCCCTAGGTACATCTGTGCCAGAGCCGCCTCTACCTGCTCGTATCCAGACAGGGATGTATTGCTCAGAAAACTCACAAAATCTCTACAATACCAAAATTTTTAGGATGTTCTTCTATATTAATCCTCAAAGTTCATCTTAGGTCTACGTGCTCTAATCAGAGTTTGTCTAAATCTAGCTTCCAAGATTAGTACTAAACTGCCTCTGATACCAACTGTAACGCCCCGACCCCAGCTACCCAGAGTCGGTGCAATACTTCGTAACATTGGCATGATCACAAAAGATCAAGTCTCGAAAGACCGATTAGTTTAGTAGCCTTGGAAACACTAGATACATTCATAAACATTACATTACATCATAAAAATGAAAACTACAATAACATGGTCTCCCTAGTCCACACTCATATCCTCACTGACTATTCTTGCAAGTCAGTCATAATGCACTTCTTCACATCCAGGGAAAAATAAAACATTCAAAGGGGTGAGCACAAATGCTCCGTAAGGATAACAATATAGCGGAAACTTTCATAAGAAAACATAAGCATTTAAGGCAATGTAAAACTAAAACAAAAGCCTTATTGAACTTGAACTTCAGCATAATATGGAAAAAGTAAAATAAAATAATGCAATTACTTACTCACATGGATATTCTACTAGACGAATAATCACATGAAATATCAATAACCACTTTCATAATGAGGGAATGTATAATGCCAGACATTCTGAAACATTTTGTCAAGGCCTCGGCCAAGACGTCTAAAATGATTAAGGCCTCGGCCAAAACCATAAATCAAATTGGGAAAGGGCCTCGGCCAATTCCACGTCTAGTTGTCTCATGAGACCTACCGATGCATCAAGGAGCTATAGCGGGCTCCACCCGTCACATATTAAGTCCAATACATTCCTCATATGAATAGGTTTAAACATAACATAAATATTCGTATTAAAACTAGAATACGAAATGTCAACAATTTCTCCATAAACTATGGATGGTATAAAAATAACACATCCACAGTCAAATATTTCACAAAATGTTCAATGGAAGTTTTGTATCATAAATCAATTTCAATTAAACTTAAAACCCATCAAAGGATGTTGACATAGATGTAATCAAATCTATTTGAGAGAAATATCTCTCCTTTTTGAAATCATTTAAAAGTCCCATAATTATAAAATAATACATTTACTTTGAAAATATTCTTATAAGATTGTTAGGGAAGCTTCGACGAAGTTATAATGGTGGAAAATAGCCGCACCCGCCGTATAATTTAAAAAAACATTCTTACCTTAAATTTGTCAAAAAGGTCAAAAAGTACATTGTTTGGAAAACGAAGGTAAGATTACTTTCAAAAACGTATAAGGGTATAAATGACTTTAACCCATTTTACATTTAATAGTAAAAATGTTTTGAAAGACATTTTTAAGAAACATGGATGTGGATGATAACGAGGTCCCAGTAGATAATTATGTATAAACAACCTTGGATAATGAAGAGGTTGTGAAGTAAACCCTTACCTTGTACTTTTCCTTGGTTGGGGTAGGTTAACCTCCTGTATAATGGTGAAATAATTGTTATTAAATTATACAAGAATCATATACATTCATATGATATCATATATGATCTTTTAACATTGCTTTGTTAACAATATCTTAGATTTATCGTTGTTTCGGGTGTTAACTTACTCATTTTTGTAAGTCGTGTTTTCATGGATAGGTTGTATCTTATTCATATCCAGAATGATATCATGTCCTTAAACATTATTTTTAGATCATAAAATGATAATTATACTTGAATGGATACGACAGAGAATGAATCTCATCGCGTTCGTGGAGACGGTAGTCCGTACGTACGCACGAGCGACAATATCATTATTTTGATATTAAAATAATATATAATTGGATAGTATATAATATATACAGAATCATTATCATATTATATTTATTATTTACATGAATTACATATCATTATTATACCCATCTAAATAATAATATATTGAATAACAATTACACCACGATGTGGAGACGGTAAGCCGTACGTACGCACGTATGGTGACATGTCATTCAAATGATGGGTAGAATACTGAATATGGTTGTTCCATATTTATAATAACATCACAGTATATATAAGATACTGGAGTTATAATTTTATAATTGAAATAATAAACAAATAGGGAGTGGAAGAAGAAAGAAACTTGAAAGAGGGTGATGAAAACGTTACCTCTTCTTCGGGTTCTTCCTTTTGGTTTGATCAAAAGGACTCTTTAGGATGGCTTTCTGACTAAAGTAAAGCTTCTAGGATGAAGGGAGAGAAGTAGGGAGAGTATTTGGGCAGAGGTTGGCCGATCCAAAAGGCTTGAAAGTGTGAATAAGGTGGTAGAGGTGGGGGCCTTTTATAAGAGGAGAGGAGGGGCTCTTTTGGAAAGATTGAAATGTTACATTATTATACAATGCTTTTCGGATTCTAAAGGTCCCACACTTATATAATTCGTGGCTAAGGTGATAAGGGTTATAAATCTACCCATCCAATAGTCTTTCGACAAGTGTAAGCCTTGGATTTTACATTATCTTTTCATTTTATTAAAAATGTTAAATAATGGGGTCATCGCTGCATCATAATGATGTCAAAAAATAATTTAATTTATTTAATGTCTAAAAATAATAAAAAAAACACTATGATGTAGGAAATAGTTTTAGATTTCTAATGAATATTTATAGTCAAAATTTGGACTTGTGTAACCTCACTTAAAAACTGTTTTAGTAAAACAACTCATGTTTGTGTCAATTTAATTTTAAAATTAAATAAATATATATTAATGTCATTTTCCAACCAAAGTGGCTCCATAGGGTCCCCAAGTTGACCCATGGGTTGTCTTGGTCGTCCATGACTCATCCAATATGAGTAGGAAAAGTATCAATCTCATCTCATATTATTAAAACATTATTTTTACCTTAAACTACACTAATTACCTCTAATCGTGATTAAGAACTTAAAAGTTACTATTCACCAAAAAATTATTTTAATCTCATTGAACCACATTTTACTTCTTAATGAAAACAATGTATGTCAGATTTTTGAAAATCAAATCACAGAAGTGGTAATATTTCATTTTAACGAAAAATCAGTTTTTAACAACCACTTAGTGGTTTCACTATTCATCAAAGAATAAAGTTTTTCAGAATAAGGCCAAAATTTCACCCTAAGCTATAATTGATATTACAAATTCAAAAATGATGTCTATTTTACAAAATTACAAACATATAAGTTTCATTAATTAATTTTATAATTAATTCCCGATGTTACAACAAATAGCGTGTTTTTAAGAAACAATTTATATCAAAAGATTGGCAATTGTTTATGTCCAATTTCAATGTTAAATTAATTCTAATGAACACCATTGGATAAAATGGTAATAATATATTCTAATTATACTTTAAAACCACTAAATAGTATAATTTATCACTATAAATTATTTTTATTAAAAAAGTTGTTTTTAAGTATTTTTCACTATTCATAAAAAATTAGAAGTTCTCAGAAAAATACCAAAAATTCAACATAGGCTAATTTCGATATTCCGAATCCAAAAATGAAGTCCATTTTGATAAATAAAATTTATAAAATTTCAAAAATTAGGTATTACTATTCACAATGGATAATTTAATTAGTTGTGGTGTGTGTTAGAGCTCGAGGTTGCGTACAACACACGCTATTGCATTATTCGAAGGGAAACATACCGTGGAAGCTTGGGGTGTTACAGCATACATAGAAATTTTTGTATTCAGAAAAGGAATTAATTTCTATGAAACCAAATATTATATAATTCCCTAAAATGTTAGGATGTTTCCCAACATTGTTTTTATCTCTAGGGTCTTCACAACTATTCCATAGTCTTAATCTCAAAAAAATAATACAAAACTCTAATAATAAGTTACCCTAACTCTAATATTGATTGAGACAACCCAATCTCAACATTACTATAATTTAAATTAACTCCCTTATTTTAATGTTACATATCAAAAAAATACTCACAGAACCCTATAACCCAAATTCTTTGTGTATTTATCGATTATCTACATAAAAACATATTTTTCAATATATATGAAAATTTATACATAATATTTCCATACTAGATATCCTTATAGACATATCATATTTTATAATCATCCTCATAAACCTGATAAAGGGATAAAATAATAAAGGGTGAACTCAAATTCTTGGTAAGGGAAAAACATATCAACATATGACATGGGTTAGGTCATAGGCATGTGAGAAAGCATAAGCATGTTATACACATATTTTTAAATGGAAAATGGAATAATAAGTGTTTTTCATAAGTCATAATATAATGATATGTAATCTAAAATGATCAAACACATACCATGGACTAAGAGTTTGAAATCATGAGGTAACAATCAAGATCCATATATCATAAAATAAAAATATTATATAGAAATTATGCATCAGTATAGTAATAGAAAATAATAAGATAATAAATAATGCATATTTTATCTTACCCATGCTCATTATTCTAAACATAACCACGTGCATCATGTCCATGATCAATCTTGGGAACATAGATAAATACATCATCCCTATTCTCAATCATATTGACATAACTGACTTCATCATTTCCATGTTAAATATTACTATCTCGGGAGATATAAAACCTTATCCAATGAATTGGATGGAGATATAGGACCCCACCCATAAACATAAATACATATATATTCCATAAGAAATCATTCATTTATCATATCATAATAAACCCATAAAAATTGGGTTTCATAATATTTCAAAATTGTAACCCGTAAAATGACTTTAGGAATTAGTTTGATTGAAAAAAATTCAATCACCTAGAAGTTGTATTTCATAATTGTTTTGAGTTGATTCATAAAAAATAATTCCATAAGAGTTATTTTCTTAGGACGAAAAGAGAAAAATAAATGAAAAACAAAATAAGGTATTTGGAAATTTTCTTATTAACATCATGTTAAAGAGATGAAAAGATCATTTTTGAGAATCCTTCATTACAAAATTTTTAAATATTATTTAAAATTAATTATAAATAAATCATACTTGAAAAAAATATAATGGTCTAAAATTAGAAATATGAAGTGGAAGATAAAATTTAAGATCATTAAAGAAAAAAAATTAATATTAAAAACACCTTAATTGAATCCCACATTGTAAAAAGTGATTTTAATTTCCCATTTTAAAAAATGTGAAGAGAAATTGAAAAATCACTAGATATAATAAATATTTGGATTTTAAAATATTAAAATATTACTATAACATCCCCCAAATTTCATACATATTTATCATGTCTTATTAGATAAATTTTCAATATATTACATTACAATACACACTAAAATTATATAGGTGTAGTGTATTTTGAAACATGGATACATAAACAACTTGTTCATCATATATTTACATCATATCCCACTATTTTAATCATAGCTATCTCCATTATTAGACATATAAAAATTAAAAAAATTCTTCATAACCTAGAGAAAGAAAAATAAGAAAATGGTTACCTTTCATCCTCAATAAGGGTAAATAAGGGAGATATCAATGATCAGATGAACATAAAATTAAAATAAGGGTATGATAATATTATATTTACTTTTTAAATTAATACCCTCCATATCATAAATTATATTCTCTAATCATCTAATAATTATTTTCAATTCATAAGACATAATTCATAAAGGAATCAATGAACACGATCTATGAGATCTTAACATTGGCATAAGAAATAAATTTTTAGAAAACACATAAGCATTGAAAAGTATTCATTCAGTAAAGGATCAATGATAATAAAATCATAATTTATTAGGTTCACTCCAAATTCCATCACACCCTTATCCAAGGTTCAATCCAATTACTATCATAGTGGAAAAATTCCATTACTGAACTGGGTTTACTCCCCATTCTAGACCTTATTATCTCATTATATAACCATCCTTAACTAAGGTATTGGTAGGCTATATAAATATAGGATCACCCATAAAATAATAAAAGTTATACATATGTGTGATAAAATATAATAAAAAATTCATCATAGAATAACACATGTAATTAAAATGAGTTTCATAAACATTTCATCTTTTTTTTCATAGAATAACCTATTAAAAATAAATGGGTTTCATACATATTTCATAATAACACAATTATCCCATGGGAAAGAAATGCGTTTTTTAGAATAATATTTCAATCACTATCATAATATATCCAAATGAATAAATGGTTTGGTATCATTGGAAAATATCACCAATAAAGGATAAGTAACATCAATGGATGTTATCATAGAAGAAAAGTGCCATTAAAATTTCAATAGAACTTGTTTTTGGAGAATATCCTTTTCAATTTGAAATCATTTATTTAAAATCTAAAAAATTACCAATTTTTTAAGAAAACATTATCATTGAAAGTAACCTTGGAAAGAAATAAATGAATCTGTAAATCATTGAACAATCATGATAGTGAGAAATTTTTTCCCTACCATGTATGTTAAAAGAAGTATTCCTCTCACAATTTTAGTATGAAGTCTGAAGTACATAGTTCATAAAATTAAAAAAGGATTTCATTTTAACCATTTTGTTAAAATTATGACATGTATAAAAATTACTTTGAAAAACAATAGGAAAATAGTAAAAAAAAATCATGAAAATATTTTTAGAGATCATGGACGTGAATAAAAAATGATTTCCACCAGAAGAGAGGAATAAATCCAATTTCCATAAAAAATTATTTCCGCACCTTGAGTTCTTCAATAGAGAAAAATGAAAGGAAAATATTAATTCTCCATAAAGAACCATATGAGAAAAAAAATCCATGATATTCTTGAGTGGTATGTCCTGAAATTAAATCATCTGTAACTTAATAATAAATAATCTTGATAAATAGTGATATTTTTACATAAAACTCTTAACACTTTGATAAATTTTTAATTTCAAGCCACAAGAAAGAATAAAATCATATTAATCAATAAATATCATGATAATAACAATATTTGAAGTGCCCAGATCAGTGTGAATCACTGAGAGGGGGAGGGGGTGAATCAGTGATCCCTTAAAACTTTTTACTAATTGATTCTTAATCAATTAAACCTCTATGGCTTGTTAAGGCCTCGATCCACTCTTCTTGTATCTCTCAACCTTTCCCGAATAATGCAGTAATGAAAAGGCACAGGACACAAGGATTTACAAGGTTCGGCACCAAAGGCCTACATCCTTGCCATGCTCTCCCAGCATGGATTCTTCATTATAACCTGTTAAAATTACAATGGTCGATACAGAGTCCCACTGTATCTCTCCTGAGTCCCACAGGAGGGTCTTTATACTGCTTCACACAGTGTTACCAGAGTCCCACTGGCCTGCTCCAGAATCCCACTGAAGACTTCTTCTCCCTGAGTCCCACAGGGTCTTCTCCTGGCTCCTCGAGTCACACGAGTAGCTCTTCTTCACATTAAGTTCTTCAAGTATCCTCAGCAGCCTGGGATAAAGGCTGCTGGCCTTGCTCTGTACCTCTGATCACTTGAGTTGATCAGGTCTTCTCTTCTTGCTCAGGATTTATCACCTTCTTCTAAGGATGACCTGGCTTCTCTCCAACTACTGAATACTCATACAAATAATATCTTTAACTTCAGTCTGGTCCAGTCTCACTCCTGGTCTTGGACAACTCAAATGCACACCACTGATTTGGCTTTGTTCACGTGTGCACGTGCATGCATGCATGCATGCACTCTCCTTCTTCTCTTCTTGGTGCAGTAAACCCTTAGAGGGTGTAATTCTTTTCAGCACACACCTACTTCTCAAACATCACACACTTTAAGCAATTTGTCTACACACATAAATGTGTGTTCTTCTTTGTGTGGATGTCCTCCCTTTTCTTCTTCTAAGTGTATACACACTTCTTAGTGCACACACCTAGGTTCGGCCTTCTTGTCTCTTTGCCCACAAAACTTCTTCACTTTGGCACACACTTGAGCTTGGCCTTCACACTTCTTGTTGCACACCCTTAAATGGCCGTAGAGTGTTCCTCTTCAATTTTCACACACACACACTCAAATGAGGTGTGGTCTCCACTTCACTTGGCACACAAGGCACTAAGGCCTCCTCTTCTTGCACACCCCAAAGGCTACTGCCTCTTCCTCAAATGCACACACAAAGTGTGTTCTTCAATTTGGCACTCACACAAGGTGTGGTCTCGGCCTCTACTTGCACACACACAAAATATTCTTTGTTCTTCAAATGTGCACAACCAAGGTATGCAAGTCTCGGGTTCTCTTCTCCACTTTGCACACACACGAAGCAAGGCCTCGGCCTTCTTTGGCACACACAACCCGAACCCCTAATGCCTCAAGCAAGCCGTGCAAGAGGGTGCAGCCAATTCTTGTTCTCCCACTGCCGCATAGGTCTTCAAGATGCACAAGGGCATGCAAGGTGCGGCATCTCTTCACTTCTTGTCCGCGCAAGCACAAGGCACAAGGATCACTTGGCCGCGCAAGTGAAACCTCCTCGGGTGCAAGGGGCAGCCGCGCAAGGCTCAAGTGTGCAAGGGTGCAACACTGTCGCGGGCTCCTTCCTCCTGCCACGCAAGTGTGCGGGCAAAGAGGGTGGCAAGAGACTCGAACGCGCAAGTATGCGGCTCGGCTCCTTCCTGTCGCGCAAGGGATACGCGCAGGGGACTCCCCTTCACTTCTTTCGCGCAAGGGATGCGCAAAAGGAACTTCACGGAGCTTCTGATGGCTCCGGGCTTTACTGCCGCGCAGGGGGCGCGCAGCTCAGTTCTTCGCGAGGCTCAAGAGCTCTCACGGGACTTCTCAAAACTTCAGCGCATCAGCAAGCATTCTCGAGGGCTCGGCCTCATTTATATAGGCAGAGGAGAGGCGGTTCATCCGCGTGATAAATCTCAAAATCCCGAGATCTTCGGATCTTTAAAAACTTTCCAAATCTTTATTTTCTTTCCTCTGTTTCAACGCGGGTTCTTTTATTATTTTCTTCCTCCTCGTGCATGCGATTTATAACGCATGCACGACCTCTGTTTAAACCCAATCCATGCATGCAAAGCACGAACACCAACTGGCCTCGGCACCTTCGGTTTGCCTTCGGCCAAATATCGAATTCTTCTTCTCATCGCATGAAAACTCATATTTATGCTTGAATGTGTTCGTAGAGGCCGTACGATCACCATGGAGGTCTCGGTTTGCTCGGAGGTGGCCGGGAACTCGAAATCAGGTCGTCGGGGAGGCTCTGGTTCGGCGGCGGCATGCGGGTGGCTTCGTGCGAGCTCGGAGAAGAAGACGGATGGGGAGCCATCGGATCAGGCGATCGAAAGAAATCAGACGGCCTGGATTAGATCACCTTGCCGCGGATGGATCGTGCGGCGCAGATCAAGCGCGCGATGAGACGGACGGCTCAGATCTGTCCCGGGTGAAAAATGTGTGTCCCACATCGAAACCTTCCGCGGATTTTCCGCGGTTTATCACCCCGCCGCTCTCCGCTACTCCACAATTGAACCTCTCCCTCCACGGTGCCGCCCCGCACCGTGTTCTCCCTGCGGGCGCGCTCTGCACCCACTATGCTCCCTGCGGGCGCGCCACTGGCGCCCACTATGCACCCTTCGGGCGCGCTCATGCGCCCCTGCCGCGCTCCTCCGGGCGTGCCCCAGACGCCTAGCGGTGTCTCGGGTGCGTCCTGCCGCCCTGGACTCGCCCCACAGGTTCCCCCTTGGGCGTGGCGCCTTAGGCCCACATGAGCCTTGGGGTTGAACCCTCAAGGTGTCCACGGGCTGGCCATATTTTTTGGCAAAGGAAATGTAAAGACTTTGTTAAAAACAAAGTTCTCCTCCATATGAGTATAATCCAAATGCCACATTCCAAGCCACTTCTCTAAGCCATTCTTCTCCTTCATCTTCTTCTTGAGAATTTCAAACATTAATCTTCTTGATAAGAAACAACTCCTCAATTTATAATTCTTCTTCATCATTTCATTTTCTACTTAGGAGAGAATTCTCAAGGATCTCCATCAACCGAAGCTCCTGAATCAAATAATTCTTCAATTCTCTTTGTTGATCTAATCAGAGATCAAATTGGGACTTCTTCAGATTCACATGCACTAAGTGTTAGTGCATGGATTTTATTAAACCACTTCATCCACTTAGAACATGTGAATGGATCATCTTCAACTCCTCATGCATTGTCACTACAATGCATGGTCTTCTAATCATGTTGTGACATTGTATCATCTTGATACAAGTTCTTAGAACTTATAGAGCAGCTCAGCAATCGTCAGATGTTCTTAGAGAATGTTTCAACCATCATCTCCTATGTCACTTAGTGAATCTCCTAAGTGACATGCATCTTAGTACTATGGCCATTCTCTCTTCATCACCAACACCATCACAACCTTTGTCATTCACATCTTAACATTCCTTGACTTCCATTCATTCCAAGACAACTTCATGCCTCATTGACAACAAATGCAACACAATTCACTTCAATCTCCCCCTTTGTATTTGTTGTCAATACACCACTTCAGCACATATGAATGGGTCAATATGTGTGCCAATATTTTCTCCCCTTTATTGGCAATCAAATGCAAAGGTGTGGTGTGGTTCTCTTCCAGAAATATCTTCCTCCCATTGAAAAGTATCTTCTTGAAAAACACTAGGAGAGGGATGATGTCACATGTTCTCTTTAGCAAAGAACCTTTAGTAAATCAGCTCTAAGTCTACTTGGGCTAACCCGGTGTAGAAAACAAGAGTGATGTAACCAAGGAATTCAAATCTGTCCATAATTCTCTACACATGTGAGATCATGCTTAGGGGTTTGAAATTTTTCAGATATAACAATGAATTTGCTAAATCCTGCACAACTTCACAAAACTCATTAGAAAGTTCAGGTGCAAAGATAATGCTCCCCCTTTCAACCATTTGTCTTCAATCAATACTCCCCCTTAATTGTCATGATGAATGCAATTAAGAATCAAGGGATGAAAGTATGATTGGAATACCTTCACTTTTCTCAAGATGATATTAATCTCAGAACATCATCTTCTTCAGATTTTCTCCCCCTCAAGGGGTGCACTCTATTCTGTCCAAACCATCCTCCAGATGAGAATGATCATCATCTTCAATTCCCTGCAATGTTAGCACATGTATATACCAAGAGTATAAGGGAATAAGATGGAACCTCCTTGGTTCATCAATGTGAACAACAAGGTTGAGAAGATTCTCTCAACCGAGATGTCCCATTTTCACCATTCTTCACACTTGCACATCTGATCTTCTTTGATGTTTGTGCTGGTGTGGATCTCAACACATCTTCATGTGAAATCTTCTTCTTCCCTTTTGCCTTAGCAATTGCCAGAACTTCTTCTTCAGCTCTCTGCAGATCTTTGGAAAGTTGCAACTGATTTGGCCATATGACTAACAAGTCATTTGGAAGTGAGGCCTCAGTTTTGGAAATTCCACATGGTTCTTTTGATGCTGTTAAGCTACCTTTCTTAGGCAACTTATTTTCAATCAATCCCTTCTTCTTCTGGATTGATTGTCTTTTGGAGTTCAGTCTGCTTCTATTTAGTTTCATGGATTCTTTACAAAGGTCCATGATGTGTCCTTTCTTTCCACAGTAGAAGCATGTTTTCTTGGTGGTCCTTCTGGATGCATCACCCTTCTTGGATTTCCATTCCAAGGACTTCTCTTCATTCTTCAAACTCTTCTTGGGAGCATCTTTCACTTTCTTCTTCTTGCTTCCCAAGGAATCTCTCTTAGCCAGGTTCAGTGATCTTCTCTTCTTTTCATCTTTGGATACAGTTGGAGATTGACATGTATCATTTTGACCACTTTTGCAATCATCCCAGATGTTGTCAAGTAATCCAAATCTGTTAGCAGTAAACAGATGTCTCTGGACCTGTGGATGTTGCTTATTTCCTTCTGGCTTTCTCCCCCTTAGCATGGGCTTCCTCTGTGCTTTGGCATTCAGTGGATTGTACCAACAATCCTTTGCACAATGCCCATACTTGTTACAACACCAGCATTGTCCCAAGAATCTTGACCTCTTCAGTCCTTCTGATTGTAGGGTACTTTTCTTGACCTGTTGTGCTGTTTCAGGAGAGCTCTGCTTCTTTACTGTCTTCATCCATATTTGTTTGGAATTATTCTTCCATCCTGCACTTTTTGTGGAAACACAATTAGAAGCATCAGTACAAGATGGTATGGATGGTACCTTCTTTCTAGAAGATGTTTCACTTTTATTAGAGGATGTCTTTATCTTAGAATCATCCTGCTCAAAGTTCACTTGAGTAGCAACATTTCTTCTTTCAGCTGACTGGGAGGCTTCAGCTTTGGGTGTTTGCAGATTTTTCAATATCACCTCTAGTTCTAAGCATTTCATATTGAGGGAGTTCTTCTCATCCTCAATAGTTCTTAGCCTACCTTCCCAATTCTGTTTCAGCTGTTCCATCTGGTCATCATGCACCGTCTTCAATTTAAGCAATGAATTGTCAAGCTCCTTTACCCTTTTTGCTTTGTCTTCAAGTTGAGCATCTTTGACAACCATTGAAACTTTGTGTCTCTTTTCCAGTGCATGGAAAACATCTTTGATCATTATTAAAAATATTTCTTTCTCAGAAAGGCTTCTTTGCAATTCTTCAGCAGTATCTTCATATCTTTCATTGCAAAGGGAAATTGTTTCATCTTTGGCATTTACCAGCTTTCTGAGAGTGTTGGTTATGCCAACCCTTTTAGCCAGCTGATCTTCCATAGCATTGGCTTCTTCTTCTAACTGTGATTTTTCTTCTTGAAGATCATGGATGCCTGTAGCTATACAGTTTGCCACTTCCATGGGAACTGTCTTCTGAAGATATTTGAGTGCACTCTGAAGATCATTCATTGTTTCAACTTCATCACAGCTAGGACAGGCTTTCTTCATCTTCTTGGCCTGTTTCTTCTTTCTATTTTTCTGAGTCTTGGCAGATATCTCCATTTGATGCTGGTCACTCATTTCCTCAAATCTGCACTTCATAAAGACTCCCTTGGATCTTTTAGAGGTAACCTCCCTCTGATACCAATTGAAGTGCCCAGATCAGTGTGAATCACTGAGAGGGGGAGGGGGTGAATCAGTGATCCCTTAAAACTTTTTACTAATTGATTCTTAATCAATTAAACCTCTATGGCTTGTTAAGGCCTCGATCCACTCTTCTTGTATCTCTCAACCTTTCCCGAATAATGCAGTAATGAAAAGGCACAGGACACAAGGATTTACAAGGTTCGGCACCAAAGGCCTACATCTTTGCCATGCTCTCCCAGTATGGATTCTTCATTATAACCTATTAAAATTACAATGGTCGATACAGAGTCCCACTGTATCTCTCCTGATTCCCACAGGAGGGTCTTTATACTGCTTCACACGGTGTTACCAGAGTCCCACTGGCCTGCTCCAGAATCCCACTAAAGACTTCTTCACCCTGAGTCCCACAGGGTCTTCTCCTGGCTCCTCGAGTCACACGAGTAGCTCTTCTTCACATTAAGTTCTTCAAGTATCCTCAGCAGCCTGGGATAAAGGCTGCTGGCCTTGCTCTGTACCTCTGATCACTTGAGTTGATCAGGTCTTCTCTTCTTGCTCAGGATTTATCACCTTCTTCTAAGGATGACCTGGCTTCTCTCCAACTACTGAATACTCATACAAATAATATCTTTAACTTCCGTCTGGTCCAGTCTCACTCCTGGTCTTGGACAACTCAAATGCACACCACTGATTTGGCTTTGTTCACGTGTGCACGTGCATGCATGCATGCATGCACTCTCCTTCTTCTCTTCTTGGTGCAGTAAACCCTTAGAGGGTGTAATTCTTTTCAGCACACACCTACTTCTCAAACATCACACACTTTAAGCAATTTGTCTACACACATAAATGTGTGTTCTTCTTTGTGTGTATGTCCTCCCTTTTCTTCTTCTAAGTGTATACACACTTCTTAGTGCACACACCTGGGTTCGGCCTTCTTGTCTCTTTGCCCACAAAACTTCTTCACTTTGGCACACACTTGAGCTTGGCCTTCACACTTCTTGTTGCACACCCTTAAATGGCCGTAGAGTGTTCCTCTTCAATTTTCACACACACACACTCAAATGAGGTGTGGTCTCCACTTCACTTGGCACACAAGGCACTAAGGCCTCCTCTTCTTGCACACCCCAAAGGCTACTGCCTCTTCTTCAAATGCACACACAAAGTGTGTTCTTCAATTTGGCACTCACACAAGGTGTGGTCTCGGCCTCTACTTGCACACACACAAAATATTCTTTGTTCTTCAAATGTGCACAACCAAGGTATGCAAGTCTCGGGTTCTCTTCTCCACTTTGCACACACACGAGGCAAGGCCTCGGCCTTCTTTGGCACACACAACCCGAACCCCTACTGCCTCAAGCAAGCCGTGCAAGAGGGTGCAGCCAATTCTTCTTCTCCCACTTCCGCATAGGTCTTCAAGATGCACAAGGGCATGCAAGGTGCGGCATCTCTTCACTTCTTGTCCGCGCAAGCACAAGGCACAAGGATCACTTGGCCGCGCAAGTGAAACCTCCTCGGGTGCAAGGGGCAGCCACGCAAGGCTCAAGTGTGCAAGGGTGCAACACTGCCGCGGGCTCCTTCCTCCTGCCACGCAAGTGTGCGGGCAGAGAGGGTGGCAAGAGACTCGAGCGCGCAAGTATGCGGCTCGGCTCCTTCCTGTCGCGCAAGGGATACGCGCAGGGGACTCCCCTTCACTTCTTTCGCGCAAGGGATGCGCAAAAGGAACTTCACGGAGCTTCTGATGGCTCCGGGCTTTACTGCCGCGCAGGGGGCGCGCAGCTCAGTTCTTCGCGAGGCTCAAGAGCTCTCACGGGACTTCTCAAAACTTCAGCGCATCAGCAAGCATTCTCGAGGGCTCGGCCTCATTTATATAGGCAGAGGAGAGGCGGTTCATCCGCGTGATAAATCTCAAAATCCCGAGATCTTCGGATCTTTAAAAACTTTCCAAATATTTATTTTCTTTCCTCTGTTTCAACGCGGGTTCTTTTATTATTTTCTTCCTCCTCGTGCATGCGATTTATAACGCATGCACGTCCTCTGTTTAAACCCAATCCATGCATGCAAAGCACGAACACCAACTGGCCTCGGCACCTTCGGTTTGCCTTCGGCCAAATCTCGAATTCTTCTTCTCATCGCATGCAAACTCATATTTATGCTTGAATGTGTTCGTAGAGGCCAGACGATCACCATGGAGGTCTCGGTTTGCTCGGAGGTGGCCGGGAACTCGAAATCAGGTCGTCGGGGAGGCTCTGGTTCAGCGGCGGCATGCGGGTGGCTTCGTACGAGCTCGGAGAAGAAGACGGATGGGGAGCCGTCGGATCAGGCGATCGAAAGAAATCAGACGGCCTGGATTAGATCTCCTTGCCGCGGATGGATCGTGCGGCGCAGATCAAGCGCGCGATGAGACGGACGGCTCAGATCTGTCCCGGGTGAAAAATGCGCGTCCCACATCGAAACCATCCGTGGATTTTCTGCGGTTTATCACCCTGCCGCTCTCCGCTACTCCACAATTGAACCTCTCCCTCCACGGTGCCGCCCCGCACCGTGTTCTCCCTGCGGGCGCGCTCTGCGCCCACTATGCTCCCTGCGGGCACGCCACTGGCGCCCACTATGCACCCTTCGGGCGCGCTCATGCGCCCCTGCCGCGCTCCTCCGGGCGTGCCCCAGACGCCTAGCAGTGTCTTGGGTGCGTCCTGCCACCCTGGACTCGCCCCACGGGTTCCCCCTTGGGCGTGGCGCCTTAGGCCCACATGAGCCTTGGGGTTGAACCCTCAAGGTATCCACGGGCTGGCCAAATTTTTTGGCAAAGGAAATGTAAAGACTTTGTTAAAAACAAAGTTCTCCTCCATATGAGTATAAGCCAAATGCCACATTCCAAGCCACTTCTCTAAGCCATTCTTCTCCTTCATCTTCTTCTTGAGAATTTCAAACATTAATCTTCTTGATAAGAAACAACTCCTCAATTTATAATTCTTCTTCATCATTTCATTTTCTACTTAGGAGAGAATTCTCAAGGATCTCCATCAACCGAAGCTCCTGAATCAAATAATTCTTCAATTCTCTTTGTTGATCTAATCAGAGATCAAATTGGGACTTCTTCAGATTCACATTCACTAAGTGTTAGTGCATGGATTTTATTAAACCACTTCATCCACTTAGAACATGTGAATGGATCATCTTCAACTCCTCATGCATTGTCACTACAATGCATGGTCTTCTAATCATGTTGTGACATTGTATCATCTTGATACAAGTTCTTAGAACTTATAGAGCAGCTCAGCAATCGTCAGATGTTCTTAGAGAATGTTTCAACCATCATCTCCTATGTCACTTAGTGAATCTCCTAAGTGACATGCATCTTAGTACTATGGCCATTCTCTCTTCATCACCAACACCATCACAACCTTTGTCATTCACATCTTAACATTCCTTGACTTCCATTCATTCCAAGACAACTTCATGCCTCATTGACAACAAATGCAACACAATGCACTTCAATATTAAAGATTTAACATGTCAATTTGGTGGTATATAAACCTCTTAAAATAATATTGGTACATAACATAACATATGTCAAAAAAAGGTAGTTTGAGATGAAAAACCCATTTCTTGAGTTTAAATTTAATAGACATTGCTCTAACCACCTATATAATATATTTATAATTATTATATATCTATACTATAATAATATAAATACTTATAATATCATATATTACCTAATTATAACTTTTCAACACCCATTAATTAATAACTCCCATCTTTTTAATTTTATCATGGTTCCATAATCTATATAATTTTAATCATGATATAAATTTAATATATATTCATTTAATATATTTAGTGAAATTCATAAGTGATATAAATAGAAAAATTAATTACACTGTTCATGGAGATGATAGACTATGTATACGCATGAACATTATTTTATCTTTTCAATGGATGGAATGAAATAAAGTTAATTGTTAATTAACCATAAATTAATCATTATTAAATCATATAAATCACATATATTCATTAAATATATCCTTAATTACATCCTTTTATATTGGAAACGAAAAAATGAATCACATAACTTCATAGAGGTGGTGGTCTACACGTATGCCTGAGTGGAATTATCATTTTCTAATTGATTGAAAGGAAATAAGGTATTTATGATATTATTATTTCAGAATAATAATTATTCCATAAATATAAATTATAAAAATTTAAACCACCATAATACTGAAAGACACTATCATGTGTGCTCTCAAATGGTGTTTAAATTTTTACTTCTTGGGTGCAGCAGAGTGGCTAACCAAGGTTGTCTCTCAAAGAGGCAATAATTAAAACAACTTCTTAAAGGTATTATGAAAATAAAGATAAAATAAATAAGTAACTAATAAGGATGTGGGTGGTATGAAGTTTATAAAATAAGAAGAATAAGTTTACTAGAAGAATATTCTATTTTCTTTTATTTTGTTTTTGAAATGAAATTTGATTAATAAAACACAATGAAAAGATGTTTTTTAGAAAAACATTTTAAAAAGAATAACTGAACTGAATATACCTATTCATTTAACTAAAAATCATTATAATTTATATTAATCTAAAATTAATTATTATCCCTTAAATTTTTAACTCCCAAACCCTATGAGAATTAACTTTACCACAAAGATGAAAAGAGTAAAACCCTAGCCTATCTTCAGAACATGCAATCGCAGCACCCTGCTTTGATTTTAATTATAGGTATAACATATGGTTAGTCATAAATTATGGCATAAATACATTCTGGAAATATGGATAAATTAACTTTAGGGATTATATTTTAACTATACAAATTTAACCCATGTGGTTTTGTTTTATTAATTAAATTTGCGCTCTAACAATTTACAAAAATCTCAACCTCACATGTTTTTTTTGTTAATTTTTCAATTGATTTATTAGTTTCCTATAATTTAAAAAATAAACTCAGGGATTATATTATTTAATTTTAGTATCTCATTGATTCAAAATAGATAACTAAAGATGTTAAGAGTTCGATCAATCACAAAAAAAAAACTACTCTTCCATAGGTGGTGTAGTCATCATTGAAATTAATTGCATTCTCCCAAGTTGTGGAAATGGTATAAGATAATAAAGTTTATATTATTGATTTTAATCCCAAATATAAAGATTTATATAAGAATAAAATTGAAAATAATAAATAAATTAAAGAGAAACTAAGATATTATTGAAAGAAAAAGAATATTATAATAAAGAAGAGGAAGATAAAATCATTTTAGAGGAGGTCATATCATGATAGATTACCTCCTCCAATGGTGAATTTAATTAGAAAGTAACTAATTATTCCCTTCTCCCAATCCTCTATGGAACGTCCAAACCTCTGAAAATGATAAAAACACCAATTTATAGAGTGGATGGGAGGCTAGGTTTTAAGAGGTTTCAAGTGTGAATGGAGAAATTCATCCAAATAAATTAATGAAACTTGAACTGCATGTCTGACCTCCACAGAATATAAACCAGCCATCCTTCAAGACAGATTATTCGCATGCAATTGTGTTCTCTATCTCCTCTATAAATTTGGGCCCAATTCAAGCATGTATGAAGAATTTATGTCCCCAATACTGAAGAGGTGTCCAATCTAGAGAGTCCATCCCATCTTTTATTTAATGGAAAATTTAGAATAAGAAAATTCACGAATTATCTCACATGTCCTGAAAGAATGTTGGATCTCATTAAGTCATTTTTTTTGAAAAATTTATTGTTCAATAAATTTACATAAAAATATTATGTGTGATCTACTATAGTGAATTTTAAAGGGAACAATTGGAAGTTTTGTTATATTTTAAATGAATGATCAAATCCCAAATATTTTATAAATAAACATATTTAACACAATATGAGGAAATTAGGTCATTTATTATGAATCAAATATTCAATAAAATTGATTATAATCAACTCCCCCCACAGTTTTCCTTTTTCACTCTTGGGAAAATTCACATGTCATATATTCTAAAATAAATGTGACAAGATATGCATGTTCATATTCCTCAATCCATTGTGATGATATAAGCAAAGTAAGATTCCCATAAAGAGTTAATATCAATAAATATTAAAGTCATTGTCTAATAAATTGTATCAAAATAAAATCCAGTGAGACTAATGACACTAATCATCTAAAAGAAAGTTATGGGACCACCATGCAATTAATTCCCCATGTGTGTGCGTGCCAACCATTTTAAGCTCATATCTCCACCCACTATTTAGTATATCTAGGTCAAGTAAAATAATTATTCTTACCTGTTTTAATTCCCCGAACCTGTTATATATCCATTTTCAATCAAATTTGAAGACCAACTCACTTATGCATTCCCAAAATTCAAACCTTAATCTCCCAACCTAGATATCCCCATGTGTTGTACATTTCATCACTCCTATATTTATTAATATATATTTTCTTGATTTTAGTTTTAATGTATATTTTATTTTTTTGAGGTCGTACAACTGTTGGACATCAGGTACACATGCGTTGGACAATTCGGTACAATAATGAAATTGATCGGAATATAAACGAATGTATGAACCAAGAATTGATATAAGATGAATTTTCTTACCTAACTTTGATATACCTTCAATTTATTTGAAAAAATTTCACAATTCATGGTCACATGAAAAGTTATGTAGAGAAATCAATGAAACAATTTATCATGAACAAAAATAAAAAATAATGGTGTCAAAATCTAAAAGGTTTTATATTAACACAACCAATCATATCATAAAAGACTTACATTTTTACAAAATTAAACCCATTATTAATAAATAATAATCATTCTTATCATTCTAATAATTAATTTTAAAATCAAACATTTTTCATATATTCCACATGTAAATGATCATTTTACATTATATGTTTTTTTATTTCTCTCTTTTTTTAATTTTTATCTATATTTTTTTGGAAAATTCAATAGAAAAAATAACATAAAATACACAAAAAACACAAAAATGAAAAATCTTAAATAGCTACCCCAAAATGTTGTCCCCTCCCCCAAACTTAAAATATTTCATTATCCTCAATGTGAAAGGATGAGTAATATAAAAGTGAAAGGATTTGGGAAAGCCTGATATCTTTATGTGATGATGGAGTCATTCAGTGTGATGAAATCAATTTAATGAGTATGAAGTTTCTTAATGTATTTATCCAAACATTTTCCATTTACTGTGTTGGTATCCTCTAGTTTAAATTCTCAGAAATCATGCTCACAAATCATGCTTATAAATCTTGCTTATTTATGATTCAAGTTACTTTCTGTTTAATCAATTTTATCTTGTTTTATCATGATTCATAAAGTTAAATGATGTTTAATTATTATTAAATATAATCTTGATCTATTCTATTAGTATTTAACTACATAAGACAATTTAGAAAAAAAAATTAAGTATGAGCCACTGATTCATGACCTACTGACACATGAACTACTGACAATTTTCTTACCAATAGTTGAGTCAATGATACCTGACTCACTGATACATAAGTTATCGATAGAAGTATAAGATACTTAGGGAATTAGCTACTGATAGAGAAATTGATCGATAGAATGACTTAGAGTTTTGATAAGTATGAGCTACCGATATGTGAGTCATTGGAAGCTGAGTTACCGACGCATCACCAACAGACAGCTCGACTAAAAGATCCTGAGTTATTGATGAAAGTTTGATCCAATGATAGAATTATCTACTGATAGACTAACTTAGAAACATATTGAGTCACTGATAGCTTGAGTCACCAATAAAATTATTCACCGACAGTCCGAGACATCAATATTCTGAGATACCAGCAATCTGAGATTCTGATAGGCTAAGACACTGCTGATCTATCACTTCAATTCAAACTTATTACTGACGGTCATATTTTTTTATTTAATGATACTTATTTTTTTGTAGACAATAATAATGAAATTTTAAGAGAAAAATATAAGGTACGAGGTACCAACACATGATCAATAACATGCTCCTTATCAGCTGACATGTATAAAGTGCATAACAAATCAATAAGATGCACACACACATAGACATGAGAAGTGAAGGAGATGGATTTTTCACCTTATAAAAAAACAAGATATTCCTAATCCAAAATTCCAAGAACATTTGAAACAACAAACTTAGAAGATAAGAACACTTCGAGGAAGCATATAACCTCTTGGAAATAAAAGGCAGAAGGAAAAAATGACACTTTGTTTTTCTGTCTGTTTCTAGAAGTCGAATCTAGATTCACTTCTACCATATTTAAGGAGTCCATAAGCTGCATATCATGTCACAAAATCTTTCTAAACCCTATTCTCATTATATTTCTCTGTATGAGTACATTTTTTACAATTCGAGTAGTGTGTGTCTCTTTTTTTTAAATACACACTGACTCTTATTTTAAATTGGAAGATACATATATATCTTCACAAACCATCCTTTTTACACATTACACTCCCATGGATAACAGTGGAAGAGGTCCCTACGTGGCCTGTCTATTTATTTTGTACTTCCACTAATACTGTGGAAGAGGTCTATAAATTTAAACAATTTTTATTCTATTGTGTTCCATGATCTAAGGTGTGGATCATGTTTATTTATATAAATTTATTTATGGTATGTGATCACCAAGTGGAGAGGAATATGTATCTACTTGAGACTAAAACTATTGTTTTAACCCTCTATGCTTTTTCAGGTTTAGTTTTTCTTATATTTTTTTGTTTATTCAAACTAAAAAACATCACTTCACTCTAATAGTGAATCTTAGAAAAACAATTTATTAGAATTTTATTTAGTAGAATGTTTTTAAAGTTAAAATATTAACTCATATAATCTTAACCTAGAACTAATTAATATTTGTAAAATATTTCAAATGATCAAATCTTTTATAAATATATTTCTTTGGTCAACTGGACCATATTTGATTTTAAATTGGAGGATTTTTAAGTAAGAATTTTAGAAATAATTTTTTATAGGTACTCAATTAACCCTCTCCTGAGTGTCATACACCGACCAACATTTAGTATCATAGGGATTTCTTTCTCCCAATGTTTCAAAGTTTTTAAATCTTTTAAAATATGATTTTAGTTGTGTTTTAAAGATCACTGAATTTATGTCAGTTTACAATTTATGATTATTTAAAATCTATTTTAAATGGAAAATAGATAGGATGTTTCTACTACCAGAAAATATTCCTACTTTAATGGAAAAAATTATTCCCAATGGAAAATTAAAATGATTTTTTTTGGAAAGTGTGGGTTTTGAAATTTTTTCTTCAATTGTAGATGAATATAAAATCCATACTTTTTCTTGGAACACATGGGATGATACTAATAGGAAAGCCTACAATAATAACTGTAAATCTATGAATGAATTATACTTCTATTAAGGGTATGAATAATTTAATAAGATTTCTTAATGTAAAATAACATTTTAAATTTCAGATACACTAGCTATTTCACATGAAGGAACCACTAATGTAAAATAAATAATACTTAACACATATACATTTAAATATGATAACTTTAAAATGAAGCATGATGAACTTATCTATGACATGTATCTCAGGTTCAATGAAATTATAAATATGATGGTCTCTATAGGATAGACAATTACATCCAAGGAATAAATAATGTGATTTCTCAGATTTTTATATGAAATATGGATAAGAATCTCAATGTTAATAAGGAAATCCTATAACAACAAAACATTACAATTAAAAAAGCTGATAGATAAACTATTGATGTATGCAGAAGAATTGAAGGTCAACATAGAGGAAGATGATGAAACAAAAACATAGTAAGTGACGTAAAATCCACTACATCCAAACAAAAAGAGAAAATGAAAGTTCATGATCAAAGTTTGAGCAATGAATAATCACCAAGTGATAGTGATGGGGAAATTAATAAAATATTTAGAAGGTTCATAAAGTTATATAGAAAGAGTTTTTTTATAAATCCTAGTTATAAAGGTAATCATGACAATAATGTAAACTGGAAAAAGGACTGGAAGGGAAGTGATACAAATAATGAGATAGTCTGCTATGAGTGAAAGAGGAAAGGACATGTAAAATATAACTATCAAAATTCAAAGTTCAAAAGAAAATATGAGGAAAAATATAGAAAATATAAAAAGGCAATGAAGGCCACCTGGTGTGCTTTAAGGATATCTCCAGTGACTCAGAGTCATCACATGATGACAGGGATGACAAATCCAATATGTGTTTTTATGAAAAACGCATCTGAGGTGACCCTAGAATCTCCTTTATAGAATTATTATTATTTTGTAGATGAATATGATTATCAAAATATAAAAAATAATTAAATGTTTGAATATAGTCAAATAATGGAGGATACATTAATGAACTAAAGGATAAGTATAAATCTATCAAGAAACAACATGCTTTTAATGTTTCTGTTAAATCATAACTTACTATTAAAAAGGAAAATAATGCTTAATTGATCAATGAGAACAATGAACTTAAACTATCTAATGAGAAATTAATGAAATATTTAGAGAGTATAAAAAATGTTAAATATACCTTAGTTAAAATTCTTCGAAAAAAAGTTGCTCCAAAATATTCTACTGGTATTGGTTATCAACTTGGAAAAATAAATTTTAATAAAAATAATTTTGTATCAAAATCTGTAAAATTTGGTTTTGTGCCAAGATTTTAAAATTTGATTCAACTTCCCACATTGGAAAATATTTTACATTATTTAGTTTTCTAGACCAAATAGTGTTTATTTTTCTAATACCATACAAACTACTTATAAGAAACCCATGAAGCAAATGTGGGTTACCAAAGCTTTGATTACTAATGTTACTGGACCCAAGCAAGTCTAGGTACCAAAATATTTTCTTCTTTGATCTATTTTGTAGGAAATTTGTCTGATGAGTTCCTTCAAGAGATTATAGTACTTGGATAGTGAGTGTTCATGAGACATGATGGGGGACTATACAAGCTTCAATAACCTTATTAAGATTGATGGTGGGAAAGTTACCTTTGGTGACAATGTAAAAGGAAAAATTATTGGCCTTGGCCAAATCATTACCACTGATTCAATTTTAATTTCAAAAGCTACTTTTATTAATGGTATTAAGTATAGTTTGTTGATAATATCATAGATATTTGATGATTAATTTCATGTTAAATTTGAAAATGATGCTTGCAATGTTTTCAATTCTAAGAATTATTTAGTATTAAATGATTTTAGAAATGAAAATGTTTATGCTATGAATTTAGATTATTTTGTTTCTCAAAACTTTTCTTTCTTGAGTGACTTTCATAAGGAGTCTATGCTCTAGAATAGGAGTTTATCTCTCTGTAATATTCACTCCCTTAGAGAGCTAAATATAAAAGGACTAGTCAAGGATCTACCTAAACTTGAGTTTCCAAATGATAAAGTCTATAATCCATGTCAAAAAATAAAACAACATAAAATATCTTTCAAATAAAAGAAATAAGTTTCAACTTCTCAACCTATTTAGTTGGTTCACATGGACTTGTTTAGACCTTCTATAGTTTCTATTCTAAATGGGAAGCACTATGTCTATGTTCTAGTAGATGAATTTTCTACATATTCTTGGACTTTCTTTTAATCTCACAAGAGTGATGAATGTTCTTATTTCACCACGTAATCTATGTCATTAGAAATATTTAGTGGTCTTAGGATCAAAAACATAATAAGTGATCATGGATGTGAGTTTGAAAATCAAGAATTTGAATATTGTTTCTCACAAAATGGATATAGTAATAACTTCTACGCTCCGAGGAAACCCCAACTGAATGGAGTTATAGAAATGAGAAATAGAACCTTACAAGAAATAGCCCGAACTATTCTTAATGAACAATATTTACCTATTTATTTTTGTGAAGAATATGTGAATACAACTTGTTACATAATCAATAGTGTTTTAATTAGAGATATCTTTAATGAAACCCCTATGAGTTATGGAACAACAGGAAGCCTAAGGTTAATTACTTTAAATTTTTTTGTTACAAGGTCTTTATCCCCCATAAAAATATAATCTTGATAAGTTTTCCTCTAAATTTGATAAAGGAATTTTCCTAGGCTATTCAACATTTTGCAAAGACTATAATGTATTTAATAAGAAAACAATGTGTGTGGAAGAATCTGTACAAGTAAAATTTGATTAAATAAATCCACCTGAACCTAGGACCTCCCTATAAAATATTAAATATCATTTGTCAAATATTGACTTGAATTATAAACATTCTTACTCTGTTGTTAATAGAGTAGAAAAATCTTCTAGTTTTGGAAAATCTCCAAATTCTAGCCGTAGAGAACTAAAACTTATAAAAGAACCTGAAATAACTAGCCCTTCTTTTTCTATATATGTTAGAACCCATAAGAATCATTTCTTAGATACTGCAGTTGGAGACTTAGATAAGGGAACAAAGACTAGAGCTTCTCTAAGGAATCGGTTTGAAGATCAATCCTCTTTTTTCATAGCTTGAACCTAAGAACATTAATGATGAAATCAATGATGAATTTTGGATGATGTATATGTTAGTATAATTGAATCAGTTTTAAATAAAAAAAGTTTGGAAACTTATTGATAGACCCAAAGACACCTTGACAATATGAACTAAGTGTTTTTTTAAAAACCAATTGGATGAAGCTGGAATTATAGTGAGAAATAAGGCTGGAATAGTTTCACAAGGTTATAGTCAAGAAGAAGGAATAGACTATTAAGAAACCTCTGCACCTATTTCCCAATATGAATCCATTAGAATATTGTTAGCTTATACAGCACATCTAAATTTCAAACTTTATCAAATGGATGTCAAAAGTGAATTCCATGAGTATATAGTTAAGGATGTTTTTGTTAAACAACCCCCCATTTTTACAAATCCTCATTTAAAAAACAGTTTTTTCAAATTACCTAAATCTTCATATGGTATAAAACATGCTTCAAGAGCTTGGTATGATAGTCTAATCACTTTTCTTATTTCTAATGGTTTTAAAAAAGATATTGTTGATCCTATTCGTTTCATAAAAAATAATTTCAAAAGATGTTTTAGTTTTTCAAATATATGTTGATGAGATTATTTTTGGATCTTCTAAAAATTCTTTATGTATTAATTTTTGAAAAATGATTCAAAATGAATTTGAGATATGTTTAATGGGTAAACTAAAATTCTTTCTTGGATTAAAAAATTTTCAAAAAAAAATGTATGATTTAAATAAAAGAAAATATACTAAAGTTGTTTTTAAATGTTTGGAATTGGATAAAACTAAATGTAGTGATACTCCATTTAGTACCACCTGTAAATTGGATCTTGATGAAAATGAAACATCAGTGGATCAAACTAATTACAAGGGTATGATTCAAAGTCTTCTTTACTTAACTATTATTCAACCTCATATTATGTTTAGTGTGTGTTTTTGTGCTAATTTTCAAGAAAATACTAATTTGTCACATCTTCTTATTATTAAATTTTTTTAAAATTCCTCAAATATACTTCCAACATAAGACGGTCCTATCCCAAAGGAAAATTATTTGACTTAGTTAGTTATTCTGATTCTTATTTTGGTGGTTGTAAGTTATATAGAAAATGAACCTATAGAACATGTCACTTTTTTGGAAATTTTCTAGTATCATGTTGGTGTGAAATTTTTTTTGTTGCATTATCTACTGTGGAAGCTGCATACATAGCCATTGGTAGTTCTTGTGATCATATTTTTTGGATGAAATACATATTACTAGATTATGGATATCAATTTAGGCATGTCCCTATAAACCGTGACAATACAAGTTCTATTAATATTTCTAATAATACAGTTTTTCATTCTAGAACAAAACATATTGATGTAAGCCATCACTTTTTAAGAGATCATTATCAAAAATGTGATATAACTCTTGAATCCATTGGCACAAAACATCATCTTGTGGATGTTTTTGCCAATCCATTAAATTATGAGAGGTTAAGTTACATAATAAATGAGTTAGGGATTATCAATTTTTGAGGACCTAAATTTCATGACTCACTGATAGGAACTAATAATGATGACTCATCGATAGTACCTATCGACGTTGACTCATTGAAAAGTCTCACTGATGTGTCTCACCAACCGATATTTAATTATTTCTATATCTAGAATTTGAAACGACGATGTTTTATTTGTTTTGTTTTAATTTAACATTCATTTTGTATTTTATGATTTTAAACCCCGAAATGGTAAAATAAGGGTCAATCCAATACTTCCTTTTTTACCCTCAAACTCTTACTGTCAGACTCTTACCCTCAAACCCTTCATTCCCATGCTGCTACCTTTATATCTCAAACCAAAAAACTTCGAACCTATCTTAATGAATCATGTAAAGTTCATACTATAAGGATATGAGGATGAGTCATATCCATTCATGAAGAAAATAAGTGAAATTATCCAACTTAAACCAAATACTATTCATCCAGAACTAGCGAACAAAATCATGATTATTGAGAAGAAAGTGCACAACGAATGGATGTTAGAAAGTAATTCTCTCCTTCTAAATGTGATTCAAGTTCAAGGATGGTTGGATTGGTTCTCCTACAATGAAAGACTATACTATCTAAGTATGGTACATGAGTTCTATCGGTATGCTGAGTTTTTCTTGAAGAATCAAAAATGTTTTGGTCAAAGTTGATAATAGATGGAAACATAATCTATTTTTTCATCCATGCATTAGGAAGAATGCTTGAAGGTACTCCATGAGGGTGTGTGTGATGATCATCAGGGATGTGTACCTCCAACCAAAGACATTTTCAGTTTTGAGGAAGCATTATTTGAGCTTATTGGAAATGGATATCATACAATTCTTATTGCTACAAATCTTGATAGTGAGTGTATGATATTATTCAAATTAATCTCGCATAAATTATGTCCAAGGAATGGGGATTTCGCCTCCCTCAAGTACAAGGGTGTTTATTTGTTTTATTTGATGAATAAATGTCATAAGATTAATTTGTGCAGATTTTTGACAGTTCAAATCAGTGAGATTATCAAACCCCATTACAAGAAAAAATCTTTGTTTTGTTCAATTATTATATATACTATGTTGAAAGCTAAGGGTTTGGTGAATGAAGGTGAAGAGAAATTTTTTTCTTGTGATGGATTTTATCTCAACAAAACCATCTGCAGGAGATGATAATTAATTGTAACCCCTGGAAGAAGTTTTGGGTTGAGGATAATGATAAGTTGTATAAAGATTTCAATCATTTTGAACATCTCTCAAGACCAAAGAATATGGTATACCCTTTTCTAGGTCCAGATAAAGTGAGTGTATATTCAGATTAGGAGGATGTAGCTAAGGAAGACCAAGGATTTGAATTACCAATAGATGACAGTAGTAATCCCAACATTGCTGAAATTCTGAAGATGATGACTTAAGGTTCTGTAAGAACACCTATACCTTTACCCTATAAAGAACAACTTTTATCTGAGGATGATAGTGAGAAGACTGAAGAATCATAGGATGTTGAGTATGAAAGTATATCTGGTAGTGATGAGGAATCTAATAAAGAAGAAGAAAATGGCAGTGAAGAAGAAAAAAATGATGGTGATTGAGATGAGAAAGAAAATGAAGAAGATGATGATGCTAGTGAAAGGGAAAATGGAGGAAGTGATGGATTTGATAGTGAATAAGATCATCCTAGTGATAATCAAGTTCTTCATGCTGAACCTATTGATCTTACATTAGAGCCTACTGAGCATGAAAGTCCCACTGATGCACTTGTAGTGGAATAGGAACATGAACCAGTTGAGCAATACCATGATGTTTTAGAATAATATATGGTTGAGGAAAGGGATCCTTATGTCCATGTGCATGATGGAGTTCTTGCTGTAAGGGAAGTACCAGTGACTCCAGTGAGAGATTTTTTCTATTCTAGGAAGAGGAATTTAGCTGAGGGGGAGAGATAGGCAATGAGAGAAAAGGTTAATGTACCTGCTCCTTTGGATGACATTGTTGTGCCTGTATAGAGGAGAGATCTAGGATATGTGACTTTTGGTTTGGAGTATCATGATTCAGAAATTAGGAAAACTTCTCGTACTCAAACTTTCCTTCCTATGGATACTTCAAAATATGTTGAATATGTTACCAATGACAATATTCACATCCACCTTCTTTAGTTCCAACACTTAGTGAAAGATATACAGATTTGATCACAAAATGATTCATGTATCAGGTTGAGCCTCGGTTGGTATTAGTTATGAACACAATTTTCCTTGATAATCATAAAATAAGGAATGAGAGAACTACTATGGTTTCATCCATTAATAGTATCACTATTGATTATAGTACATCCTTGGATAATGTTGTGAAAACTTCTGAGGATGCAAATTCTAGGAGTGCTACTACTCATCCTCATCCTCCTACCCTTGATGTGAACTAGTTGAGATTAGATATCCAAGATATAGTGTAAGGTGCCTCCACTTCAATTGCTCATGTTGTCCATTCTCCAGATTTTGAGATGATTAGATATATGATTCGAGAGGATCTTCAAACTGTGATGGGTGGAAATGATCAGGAGAGCCCATGTACAATCAGGAAGAACAATGAACATGTTCATGATATGGTGAGATTCTAATAAAAAGAAGAAAATAAGGATTAGGAGAAAATAACCAAGAATCTAGACTTCTATTTTAATTGTATTTACCCCAAGAATCAGCTAACCAGTCATTTCAAGTATTTGGTGGATTGTTTAAGGTTACCTCCCATCACTCAAGCCTTCAAGGACCAAGTAAATTATCTTAAGGAATCATTTCCTACCCTTGCGTATTTTATGGAAAATAGGTAATATTTTGAAAAGATATTGATTATGGTGGTGAGATCATCAAGGACTTCATGAATCTATTGAAGCCTTACCCACATCATCACATTACTGGAATTGTATCTCAAACAGCTACCCCTCTCAGACCTATCCTCCACCCTTATAATTCTTTATCCACCTCTTTGAAAATGACAACATCTCAAGATCTTAGTTAAATTCGACCTATCATCCCTCAAAAACATACAGGTACTCCTTCCTCTTCTAGACAGAGCCTTTCTCCTTCTATTTTTCAAGGCGTTCCTCTTCCATATTTCAGTACCCTCACTATACCTTCCACCACTACTACCTCTGCACCTCCTACTCCTACCTCATATTTTTCTATTAAGGGAAAAGGCATTATGGACTCTGATGTAATCAAGAAGTATTCGGTTCAATCTTTAATAGGTATATGTTTTTATATTTTGAAATCTCATGAACTATTTGACTAATTTAGTATCTTATATCTGTTTTTCATCTCATTATATGTTATTTATTTTCATTCCTTTTTTCCTTTTTGATAATCCCAAAAGGGAGAGAATGTTTTGTATGGAATACATCTCAGGGGGAGATAAACAGAACACACAATTAAAAGAAAACGTTATCTTAAAAAAATCTTAATAAGTAATCTATATAATATTTGTGTTTATCTTAAAATTTATAATAAACTAAGAATACATTACATTGATTATTATAATTTAACTATTGTGGTATATAATTCCATGATTTTTGATCATCAAAAAGGGTGATATTATTGGCCTCATTTAGTTTTAATGCTAACAAATCATGCTTATAAATCATACTTATAAATCATACTTATTTACGATTCACGTTACATTATGTTTAATAATGTTTATATTGTTTTATCATGATTCATAGAGTTAAATTATGTTCAAATATGATTACATATAACCATGATCTATACTGTTATTGTGTTACTACATAGGTCAGATTAGAAAAAATTAGATAAGTATGACTCATCAATGCCTGACCTACCCATTCCTGAACTACGAATACTTGTCCTACCGATAGTTGACTCACTGATACCTGAGTCACTGATACATAATTTACAGAGATAATTATAAGCTATTGATGGCATGAGATACCGATATAATGAATGACAACCATAATGAATCAAAGTTTCTCTATGAATGAGCTACTAATAGGTGATTCACCGAAAACTGATTTACTGACGCATCACCTAATGACAGATCGACCAACTGATCCTATGTTACTAATTCAAGTTTGATCCACCTATATAATTATCTACTAACATACCAACTTACTGAGAGGATGATTCACCGATAACTTGAGTCACTGACAAAAAGATTCCCTGAAAGTTTGATACACTGACAGTCTGTGTAAGAACCCAGTTTTTTCTATAAAAGACTTTGGAATATTCTTGATGTTATTCCAGAGCGGCGCCTTCCAACGACATGAGATTCTGAGCCCCGGTGTGGCCAAAATTAAATTTTCAGTACGTTCACACTGGGCACGCCAAATAAATGGGATAACTCCAAAATGGTGATTCAAATCAGAAATCTGAGTGTACTAATGGTTCCGAAATGAGGTTTTTACCCTAGGAACGACATGAAACATGTCGGCGTGAGACGTTTGGACCCATTGCTCGCTTTTAGAACGTGAAATGGATAAATTAAATAATTAATTTATTCGTTTAATGGATAAAATCAAGTATCACTTAAACGGTTGCTCAGATGGGAAACCCGAGGGCACCATTGAGTCTGAAGCATGCTATTTACCCTAGGAGGGGTGTCATTTTCATGGGTGTGATCCTTCTATGAAAAAAATGCCGCCAGGGGCGTTTTCATAATTTAGCAGCTTCAGATGTTAAATTTTATAACTTACAAACGGAGGCTCAGATTAAAATTCTGAAATAGTCGTTGTTCTCGGGAATAGGTGTTTACCCTAGGGGAGGCTTAACCTTGACCCTGTTGGGGGTTCGGGTATGGGACCGATGGGTGGGAGTTTAAGTGTTTTCTATTTAAACACTTCTCCCCCCTCCTTGTTTGTTTTCCCCCAAGAGAAAACTCTCCAAACGGTGAAGGAGGAGCTCCTCTCCTTTTCCATCCCCCTCCCTCCTCCGATCAAGGCGGCATCAATTGGTGGAACATGCGGCGATGCTCCGGGCAACGCCCAACAAGGTAGGATTGTGCGTTTCATTTTATTTTTCCCGTTCCTACTTTGAGCATGAATTATTTCATCAAACCTCTATTGAATTATTGAGAAAATCCCATGAATGCATTGTACTTTTTATGAGATTTCCATCACATATTTCTGTTTGTAAATCCGTGTTCCGAGGATCTCGCAAACGTCTACTAAAGATCAGCGGGTTTAAGGGCGTTTTCCGGCGGGTCTCGCCGGTCCAGTGGCTCCAGCACGACGGTCTGTAGAGCAGGCGCGGTTGTGGTCCAGGTGGAGGTGAGGGCGGTTTGTAGGCTCCGACAACAGCTTCAGGCAGGGTCGAGGGCGCTGGCGTGAGGCAGCGGCTCCAGGTGGTGAGGCCGAGCCACCAGGGCGCGACGATCGTGGGGTCGCGGCGCGAGACCCCCGTGCGGGGACAAAGACCCACGTCTCGTGGGTCTTCATGCGGAAGAATGACCAGCACTCGTGGCCATTCTATAGTGGACTATGGGTCAGCGCTGGGCCGCACGGGTGAGCCGTGAGCTGGAACTGCAAGTTGGGCTGGCCGGCGCAGGCCGGGCGGACCGGCCTGTCCAGGCCGGTCCAACCCAAGGGGATTCGTCCCCTCTTCAGACGCCCGTAATTTTCATTACAGGTGTCTGTTGTGTGTGCCGTCTGCGGAAGTGCCTTCTTGGCGTCTATTTGAGATTTTTGAGAATGTCTCGAGAATATTTAACTCCAGAAACAAGGTGCCTCAGAGGCTCGTCACGCCTTTATGTATTTTGGCGTTTTTCCGGGGGTTTTGGTTTTGGGCGGCACGGACACATCTGATGTCCGTTTTGAGTGCCATTAGCGGCGTTGTGACCCTGGAGTCAAGAAGGACATTGGTAAGGGGTTTTCAGGCATCGAAGCCGGAGTTGAGGCATGGGCCCCACAGCCAGTCATTCGAACTGCGTGTAGCACTTTAAAACTTTTTAATCAGACGTCCATTCGGGGTGTGCAAGTAGTCGTTTCTGGGTGTTTTTCCGAGGGTATTGCATTGCCGCAATCTGCCCACTTTAATTCAACACACTGGTATGGGCCCCACGAGGGCCATTTTGGGATTTGGTGGTGATTTCAAACTTTATCACCGGGTGTCCGTTTTGGACAAAGGAAAAGTCAATCTTGTGTGCTTTTTCAAGAGGATCGCAACGGTGCGATCCGTTTGTTGTGCTTAGGGACCGGGGTGCAGGTCCCATGTAGAACCTCTCATGTGCGGTACGACGAAATGCATCTTTTTATCTGGATATCCATTGTACTCAATTGAGTAGTCCTTTTGATGTGTCTTGCCGAGAGGATCTCAATAGTGCGATGCGCCCAACTGCTTTCAGGGCCGAGGCTCGGGACCACAGGACGTCGTTCGAGTGTAAAGCGGTGTCAGATGACTTTTACGTCAGATATCTATTGGAGGCGAGTAGATATCCTATCCTGCATGTTTTTCCGTGATGATTACAATGGTGTAATCGGTTCAGGAGAGCAGATCCTCTTACGAGATCTTATTAAATGTGGAAATATTAAGGGTGCTTCGGTGGCGGTTCTTATTGCTGTGTTTGGAAGAGAACCTTTGGTGTGTGATCGCGTGCACTCCCATGTGAGTGAAGTAATGCTTGAAGAGATGTAGTTGGTCGTGCCTGGGCCGATGAGGTGGAAATTTAGAGTTGTTACATCATGCCCTCCGCGTTGACCTTAGGTGCCATGTGTATGATAGCCTTTGGGCTAGAAACGTGGTATAATATGGAAGTATACGGGAATGCTTGGAGGTACATGTGGTTGTTTGTACCTGAGAATGTTTTTGCATTTGGTTGGAGTTGACTTGGGGCCACACATTGTGTGGGCCCCATGTGTGTGTCGTGTTCTGCTTTTCATACCCTTGACCTCTTGCGACGTAGAGGGTCCTTCTGTTCTCGTTTTTTTTGACCAGCAGGGTGGATTTTTCCCTCTGGTTATGTTCTCGTTTGTTTGACCAGCAGGGTTGAGTGGGTTTTCCCCAGGTCCTGTTCATGATGGTTTCAACTAGCAGGGTCGAGTGGTTTTCCCCTAGTTCTATTCTCGATGGTTTGTCCGGTAGAGTTGCTTCGTGTTCCCTAGTAGAGTTCTTGTGGATTCGGTGTGACCAACACATTAGGCGGGCACTGATACTCTACCTAGGAGGTTGTTTTCAGCAGGGCTGGCCAGGAGGTTGTTTCCAACAGGGATGACCAGTGGGGTACCACCCAGCAGGGGTGGCCAGTTGTACCATCAGGCAGAGATGGCCAGTGGGTTACCATCCAGTAGGGATGGCTAGTACAGTGGTGTTTATCGAGCAGTACCATCCAACAAGGATGGCCAGAGTGGTTCCGGGTTTACCTCCAAAGGGGATGGGAAGTGGTCCCCGATGCCGGGTTTACCTCCAACAGGGCTGGGAAGTGGTCTCCAATGTAGGGTTTACCTCCAGTTGGGCTGGGAAGTGGTCCTGATGATGGTTCTAAGCCTCCCTCCATTGGAGTTCCCTTTTATGGGACTGGGTATTGTGACTCGTCGACGACTTACGCCAAGTATTCCTCCAGTGTTTTACCCTTTTACGGGACTAGGCAGTGTGGCACCCGTCAGCTTTTTCCAGGTCTCCCTCTAGTGGGAACCCGTCAACATCCTGTGATTACCCTCCAGCGGGGCTGGGTAGGAGGTCGCCTGTTGAATTTGAGGAGACCTCTCCACTTAAGGGTAGGGATGAAGTATGGTTTGATGTTCCCCAGAACTCTCAAGTATGAGGGGTTCTTTCCCTACCGAGATGCATCCTTGTGACGCAACCTAAAACCGTGCGGGTGAGTCAGTGCCGCCCAAAGCGGATAGTATCAAGGTGTAGTGATTTGAGCCCCTTGACTTGCAGTTTGGGGCAGACGTGTGGGATGATGGGCATCGATGGTGTTTAGTTTTGGGACTGTTGGCTACTCACTTTCTTGGGCTGAGCTATGGGATGGAGATCCCCTTACGATCTTGTTCGGGCTTCTTGACAGAGCATACATATATATATATGTATATACCTTGTTCCAGTACCCACTCCTTCAGTTTTGTCTACTCTCCTTCTAGGAGAGGTGAAGATGCACTGGGTATGCCATGTGCTTTCCGTGTCTAGATTCTCATGGTTGGATGAGTTTACTCTCCTGATATAGGTAGCGAAGACTCGATGAGAAGTTCATCTTCTCACCGCTTCTAGCTCCTTATGTTTGGACGAGTCTACTTCCTTCCTCATATTGGGTTGAGCTATAATCTTTACTGCACTCTCTAATGTACTCCTTTACTTTTCCATATTAAATCTACTGCTCACCTCTTCAGTGCCTCCTTTGTTTCTCCCTCGAGCCTTAAAGGAATCCTACCGAGTATTTTTGTACTCACCCCTGCTTGGGCTTTTCCCACACTTGGTGCGCCCTTGCAGACGACATACAAGTTGGTTGTGACTTTAGTGGAGCTTAGGAGTTTGGGAGCTTGGACCGCGTGCGGTGGTCGTAGTCGGGTTCCAGGTGTGGGACCCTCCAAGCTGTTTTCTTTTGTTTACCCGTTTCTAGGTTGTGGCACTTTTCTTGTTGGGCACATGTTTTTCCCTTTTCTTTTCAGTTTACCTTCAGAATTTACTTTGTACTGATTAGAGGTTGATGCACTTTTTTGGTTTATTTATAGCAATTGGTACTTTTCTTTTCTTTTTTACTCTGCACTTTTTCATTGAAAGTGTTGCGTGTGTGTGTACAGGTACTCAGGCAAAGGCCTCCCTGAGTTATTGTGCCTTCAGCACTAGTCGCCAGCCCTTGGCCTATGGAGGGGGGCTTGGGGTAGTTGTGGCACGATCCCAGGTAGGGTCGGGTCATGACAAAGTGGTATATGATGTGGTTCATTCCTTGGGACATTTTTTAGACGTCCCTAAAGAGGAATTGGTTGGGATTTAGGGCAACAGTGTTTACCTGTCTCGAAAGCGACTCTCAGGTCAGGGAGTCCAGTGATGGTGCGGTGGCCGACGTATCCATTCACCAGGACCCTGAATAACCTACTTGTCGAATCAGAATGCTGAGACACTTGTTTCAGGGAAAATTGGTTTGTGAATCACATAGGATTGAGTATTTTACTGTCCTTCTTGAGTCAGCTCCCCATTATGTATTCTGTTATATACATATATTCTCATCTGACTGTCACACTCCTTGATAATATTTAGGATGTTTCTACGAAGACAGCTAGCCAGGATACCAACTTTGGTTCATGATGACAATCCTGTGAGCTACTAGGCTCAGTCCAAGACCCATCATGCGAGTCCCTTTCCTCGAGTGGGTCAGTAGCAACACCCCCACCTATTGAGCAGCAGAAATCTTCAGCAGAGCAGACTGAGCTTGAGCGCAGGTTGAGCATGCTTCGCGAGTTCCAGCGGTAGAGACCGCTGAGGTTCAGTGGTGAGCTAGACCCCTAGGTATCAGAGGTTTGGTTCGAGATAGTGGTTTTCCTTTTCAGTCTTGTGCAGATGCCGAAAGATCTTATGGTGGCTTTGGCCGCCAACCTTTTCTGCGGAGCAGCTTGGCATTGGTGGAGTCTGGTGACTCAGTTTCTTGACGAGTCTTCACTTTCATGGGGAGACATTTAGTTGTTGTTTCGTGAGGAGTTTTGCCCCTTCTAATTATGCTCCATTAATATTTAGGAGCTCCTGCAGTTTCATCAGGGAGGGATGACGGTGGCCGAGTACGCGACTAGTTTCGCAGACCATGCACACTTTTACCTGGACTTGGTCCATGACATCAACTTCAAAGCGCGGAAGTTCGAGCAGGGTCTCCACAGAGAGATCCATGCTATCATAGTACCCTTGGGGATTCCCACTTATGTCAGGGTGCTAGAGTAGGCGATGGTGACAGAAAGTCCCCTGTCACGCTCTATAGTTGGTGGTGGCAGCAGGCACGTTGGAGCCGAGACGTCTGCCGCAGCTAGCGGGCATTAGCAAGAAGAACCTCGACGCAGGTGGCTTTCTGAAAACCAAACTCAGGGGAGTGGTTGTACACCACAATGGATCTATAGGGCACTAGTATAGCTAGGAGAGCGCCGATGTTGTGCTTGCGATGGCCGAGGTCACTTGGCACGGGATTGCCCGACCAGGCACGCTGAGAAGATCGGGCAGGTAGTAGGTGCACCACCGCAGCAGAGGCAGTGTCGTGATCGGAGTAGCTCCAGAGGGGTGGTGCTAGAAGAGGAGAGGGATGATCTGGTAGTGGGGTAAGACTTTATGAGGACTTCGCATCACCACTAGGCGGTCCACGTCAGGCTCCGGAAACTGAAAGTTGGGACCGCGGATAGCCACGAGCTTTGGATATCTATGATCCTGCAGAGCATGAGGTGATAATAGGTACGTTCTACAGCTCTTATACTTTTTGTAGTTCAATTGTTAGACTTTTTGTGTGAAATGATTTTCTCCTTACTCCTTGTTTGAGTTGTTACCAGGGTGGCGCGGGGCGTCGGTGTAACCCTGTGTTGGTAAGGTAAAAGGCGTGGGACCTTTTTCTCTAGCCGATGGTGTTTATTCATTCGCTCTCCGAGCATGTAAGAGAGTTTGGGTCATGGGACATCGACTGTGAAATCTTGCATGACTAGATATCCTTGGGTGTTTCAACCAATGGATATTCTGAATGAGGGAATCATCGGGCTTTGTCCCAGGTCCAAACGGCGATTCCAAACATGGCATGTGACGTAAGGGTTCGATCAGGGAGGTGTGCTACCCCCGAGAGCGTTCGGGCCATTTGAGACAGTGCAAAGGGATGGAAAGGCTCCCTACCACCTTGCCCTAAATCCAAAGGCTAGTTTGGGTGCATAGCATCTCCCACCTGACTCACCTAGGAAGAAGTGTGCATTCCTCTATGCACACCATCGGCGAGGGAAGACCTCACGTGAACAGATCAATCCTTGGTTCTTGTGCGGTGACGCGGGACTGTGCAAGAGTTCTTCTGGGTACGGGAGAGCCAGGTGTGGGCTTAGTACCCTGAGTTGTTCCCTGGTTTTGATTTTTGGGGATGAAAATCTTGAAGGAGGGAATGATTTAAGAACCCGGTTTTTTCAATAAAAGACTTTGGAATATTCTTGATGTTATTCCAGAGAAACTCCCTCAAACGGCGTGCGATTCCGAGCCCCGGTGTGGCTGGAATTAAATTTTCAGTGTGTTCACACTTGGCACGCCAAATAAATGGGATAACTCCTAAATGGAGATTCAGATCAGAAATATGAGTGTACTGATGGGTCCGAAATGGGTTTTTCACCATAGGAACGACATAAAAAATATCGGCGCGGGACGTTTGGAGCCCTCGCTCGCTATCGGAACGTGAAATGGATAAATTAAATAATTAATTTATTCATTCAATGGATAAACATCAGTATCTCTTAAACGATTTATTATATGGGAAAAATGAGGGCACTGTTGAGTCCAGAGCGCGCCGTTTACCCTAGGAGGGGTGTAACTTTTGCGGGCACGGGCCTTCTGTGAAAAAAATGCTGCCAGGGGCATTTTCGTAATTTAGCAGCTTCAGACGTTAAATTTTATAACTTTCGAATGAGATTAAAATTCTTAGACCGCTGTTATGCTCGAGAGGAGGTTTTTACCCTAGGGGAGGCTTAATCTTGACCCTACTGAGGGTTCGGGTACGGGACCGATGAGCGGGAGTTTAAGTGTTTTCTATTTAAACACTCCTCCCCCTTCCTTGTTTGTTTTCCCCCTAGCACAAACTCTCCCAACGGTGAAGGAGGAGATACTCTCCTCTTCCACCCCCCTCCCTCCTCCGATCAAGGCGGCATCGAGTAGCGGCACGTGCGGCGAAGCTCCGAACAACGCTCAAAAAGGTAGGATCATACATTTTATTTTATTTTTCCTGCACCTACTTTGAGCTCGAATTATTGCATCGAACCTCTGTTGAATTATCGAGAAAATCCCATGAGTGCGTATTAAGTTTTCTTAGCTTTCCATTTCCTATTTCGGTTTGTAAATCTGAGTTCCGAAGAGTTCTCAAACGTCCGCCAAAGATCAGCGGGTTTAAGGGCGATTTTCGGCGGGTCTGGTCGGTCCAGCGGCTCCAGCGCGGCGAGTGGGCGCGACGGCACAGCTGTGGTCCAGGCGGCGGTGCGGGAGGTGAGTGGGATCCGGCTACAGATTCAGGCGGGGTTGAGGGTGATGGTGCGAGGTAGAGCTAGCCGCGTGAAGCGGCGGCTCTAGGCGGCGAGGCCGAGCCGCTGGGGCGCGACGACTGCGTGGTTGCGGCAGGCGACCCCCGCGTGGGGACAAAGACCCGCGTCCCGCGGGTCTTCATGCTGCCGAAAGAATTACCCTCATGGAAGGTCTGTGATGGACCGTGGGTCAGCACCGGGCCGCGCTGCTAAGCCGCGGGCCGACGCTACAAGTCGGGCCGGGCGGACCGGCCGGTCCAGCCCAAGGGGATTCGTCCCCTATTCAGACGCCCGTAATTTTCATTACAGGTGTTCGTTTTGTGTTCCGTCTGTGGCAGTGCCTTCTTGGCGTCGAGACGAGAATTTTGAGATGGCCTCGATAATTTTTAATTCCATAAACGAGGGTCCTCGAAGGCGCATCACGCCTTTAAGTAGTTTAGCGTTTTTCCGGGGGGTTTTGTTTTGGGAAGTGTGGACACATCTGATGTCCGTTTTGAGCGCCGTCAGCGGCGTTGTGACCCAGGAGCCAAGATGGAGATTTCCAAGGGGTTTTCGGGCGTCGAAGCCAGAGTTGAGTCATGGGCCCCATGTCTCGTCTTTCGAGCTACGTGCAGTGCTTTACATCTTTTTTATCGGATGTCTGTTTGGGGCATGCGAGTAGTCGTTTCTGGGTGTTTTTTCGAGCGAATTGCATTGGCGCAATCCACCCGCTTTAATTCAGCACACTGGTGCAGGCCCCATAAGGGCCGTTTTGGGAGTTGGTGGTGATTTCCATCTTTTTCACCGGGTGTATGTTTTGGACAAAGGAATAGTCAATCTTGTGTGTTTTTTCGAGAGGATCACAACAGTGCGATCCGTTAATTGTGCTTCAGGACCGGGGTGCCGGTCCCACGTAGAACCGCTCCTGTGCGGTATGGAGAAATACATCTTTTTCTCAGGATATTCGTTGCACTCAAGTGAGTAATCCTTTTGACGTGTCTTCCCATGGTGATCGCAATGGTGTGATGCACCCGACTATTTTCGGGGCTGAGGCTCGGGGCCACGGGATGTCGTTCGGGCATAAAACGGTGTCAGACGACTTTTACGTCGGATATCTGTTAGAGGCAAGTAGATATCCTATCTTGCATGTTTTTTCGCAAGGATTACCACAATTTAATCGGTTCAGGTGAGTAGAGCCTCTTACGTGATCTTATTAAATGTGGAAATATGAAGGGTTCTCTATTGTCAGTTCTTCTTGCTGTGTTCGGAAGTGAACCCTTGGCGTGCGATCGCGTGCACTCCTGTGTGAGTGAATTAATGCTTGAAGAGATGTAGTTGGCCATGCCTGGGATGATGAGGTGGATATTTGGAGTTGTTACATCACACCCTTCGTGTTGACGTTAGGTTCCGTGTGCATGATATCCTTTGGGCTGGAAATGTGGTATACTCTGGGAGTATACGGGAATGCTTAGAGGTACATGTGGTTGTTTGTACCTGAGAATGTTTGTGTGCATAGTTGGATTTGACATGGGGCCACACGTCATATGGGACCCATGTGCTTTTTGTGTTCTTCTTTGCATACCCTTGACCTCTCGCGACGTAGAGGGTCCTTCTGTTCTTGTTTGTTTGACCAGCAGGGTTGAGTTTTCCCCCTGGTTCTGTTTTCGTTTGTTTGACCAGCAGGGTTGAGTTTCCCCTGGTTTTGTTCACATTTGTTTGACCAGCAGGGTTGAGTGGGTTTCCCCTGGTCTTGTTCACGACGGTTTTGACCAGCAGGGTTGAGTGGTTTTCCCCTAGTTCTATTCTCGATGGTTTGGCTGGTATAGTTTCTTCGTGTTCCCTGGTAGAGTTCTTGTGGATTCGGTGTGACCAACACATTACGTGGGCACCAATCCTCTACCGAGGAGGTTGTTTCCAGCAGGGTTGGCCAGGAGGTTGTTTCCAGCAGGGATGACCAATGGGGTACCACCTAGCAGGGGTGGCCAGTTGTACCATCCAGCAGGGATGGCTTGTGGGTTACCATCCAGCAGGGATGGCCAGTACAATGGTGTTCACTGAGCAGTACCATCCAGCAGGGATGGACAGAGCGGTTTTGGGTTTCCCTCCAAGGGGGCTGGGATGTGGTCCTTGATGTCGGGTTTACCTCCAACGGGGCTGGGAAGTGGTCCCCGATGTTGGGTTTACTTCCAGCTGGGCAGGGAAGTGGTCCCTGATGACGGTTCCGAGCCTCCCTCTAGTGGAGTACCTTTCTATAGGACTGGGCATTGGGACTCGTCAATGACTTTAGTCGGGTCTCCCTCTAGTGGTTTACCCTTTTACGGGATTGGGAAGTGTGGCACCCATCAACTGTTTCCGGGTCTCCCTCCAGTGGAAACCCATCAACTTCCATGGATTACCCTCCAATGTGGCTGGGTAGGGGGTCGCCTGTCGACTTTGAAAAGACCTCTCCACTGCGGGGTAGTGACGAGGTGTGGTTTGACGTTCTACAGAACTCTCAAGTAAAGGGTCGCTTTCCCTACCAAGACGCATCCTAGTGATGCGACCTAAAACCATTCAGTTGAGTCAGTGCCGCCCAAAGCAGATAGTGTCAAGGTGAGGTGATTTGAGCCCCTTGACTTGCAGTTTGGGGTAGATGTGCGGGATGCTGGGCATCGATGGAGTTTACTTCTGGGACTGTTGGCTACTCACTTTCTTGGGATAAGATATAGGATGGAGATCCCCTTATGATCTTGTTCATGCTTCTTGACAGAGAATATATATATGTATATACCTTGTTCCAGTACCCACTCCTTGGGTTTTGGATACTCTCCTTCTAGGAGAGGTGAAGACGCGTGGGGTATGCCACGTTATTTCCATGTATAGCTTCTCATGGTTGGACGAGTCTCATATTCTGATATAGGTAGAGAAGACTCGATGATATGTTCATCTTCTCACCACTTGTAGATCCTTGTGTTTGGAAGAGTCTACTTCCTTCCTCTTGTTGGGTTGAGCTGTACTCTTTACTGCACTCTCTGTTGTACTCTTTTACTTTTCCTTGTTCGATATACTACTCACATCTTCAGCACCTCCTTTTCTTCTCCCTCAAGCCTTCAGGGAAACTTACCGAGTATTTTTATACTCACCCTTGCTTGGGCTTTTCCCACACATGGTGTGCCCTTGTAGAAGACGAATAGGTTGGTTGTGACTTCAGTGGATCTTAGGATTTCGGGAACATGGACCACTGTTCACTGGTCGTAGTTGGGTTCCAGGTGTGGGATCCTCCCAGCTATTTGCTTTTGTTTACCTGTTGTCGAGTTGTGGCACTTTTCTGGTTGGGCGCGTGTTTTTTACTTTTCTTTTCAGTTTACCTTCAGCTTTTACTTTGTACTGATTAGAGGTCGATGCAATTTTGTGGTTTATTTATTACAGTTTGTACTTTTATTTTCTTTTTTACTCTACACTTTTGCATTGAGTTTGCTACGTTTGTGTGTACAGGTACTCAGGCAAAGGCCTCCCCAATTTATTGTGCCTTCGGCACTGGTTGCCAGCCCCTGGCCTATAGAGGCGGGCTTGGGGTATTTGTGGCTCGAGCCCGGGTAGGGTCGAGTCATGACAGTCTGAGATAACGACAACCTGAGATGCCTACATATTGAGACACTGATTATCTATCTCTTAAATTAAAACTTATTACTAATAGTCATATTTATGTTATTTAATGCTACTATTTTTTTTTAAAAAATTTACAGACAACATTAATGGAATTTTTAGAGAACAATACGAGGTATGAGGTACCAGCAAATTATTGAGAACATGCTCCTCATTGGATGACATGTATAGAGCACATACCTGGTCAATAAGCTATACACACACATACATACGAGAAGTGAAGGAGAGAACTTGTGCACCTTGGAGAAGAACACAGGAGTTTTCAATTCCAAAAATTCCATGAACATTTTCAGAAAAAACATAGAATAGAAGAACACTTAGATGAAGCATCTACCTTCATGGAAATAGAATGAAAAAAGAAAAAATGACACTATTTTTTGATGTATGTTTCTATAAGTCGACTGCTGCTTCACTTATACAGTCTTAAAGGAGTCCAAAAGCTGCATAACAAATCACATAGAGCATTCTAAACCATATTCTCATTATATTGTTATGCCTATCTACATTATTTACTATTCGAGTAGTGTGTGTATCTGTTTTATAAACACACACCAGATCCTATGTTAAACTGGAAGATACATAGATATCTTCACTAACCTACCTTTTTACACCTTACACTCCCACAGATAACAGTATAAGAAGTCTCAGTGTGGATTGTTAATTTTTTTCACTCCCATGAGTACTATGGAAGAGGTCTATTAACCTATATTGTTTGTACGCTATTGTGTACCCCAATCCAGGGTGTGCATCATGTTTATTTATATAAATTTCTTGGTGGCAGGTGATCACCAAGTAAAGAGAACTAAGTCTCTACTTGATATTGAACATCTTTTCTAATCCGTTGTGCCTTTTTTATGTTTAGTTTTTCATAGTTTTTCTCTATTCAAACTAGATAACTTCACTTCACTATAATAATTATTCTTAGATAGTGCTTGTATTAGAATTTCATTTAGTAGACTATTTTAAAAAGTTAAATTTGTAATTCATATTATCTTAATTGATAAGTAATCAATCTATGAGAAATATTTCAAAAAATAAAATCTTTTATAAATCTGCTACTTTAGTCAACTAGCCCATATTTGATTTTATATTGGGGGATTTTCTAATAATATTTTTAGATATAAATTTTTATTGGAACTCAATTCACCCCCTCTTGAGTGCCCTACTTCAACAAATAGATTGTAAAGATCCTTCTAGTGTCCTCTTGTGTGATATCCACTACACCATAATGAAATACATTAGATACAACATAACGACCTAACCACCTAGAAGACAACTTACCAGAAATTAGATTTAGTTGTGAACTATATAGTAGAACTTTCTCTCCTACATGAAACTCCCTTGTTTAGATCATTATTTCATGTGATTCTTTTGATATTTCCTTATAGAGCCTTGAGTTCTCATACGATGATAATAGAATCTCCTCATGCTCTTGAATTTGATGCTTCCTTTGAATTCCAGCTTAGTCCAAGTATATGTTTCATTTCTTTATAGCCTAATAAGCATGATGATCAACTTACACTAAGAGATGAAATGATTTACCAAAAATAATCCGAAATGGTGACATACTGGTGGGGGTCTTGTATGTTGTCCTATAATCCCAAAGTGCATCATCCAGGTGCTTTCTCCAAACTTTCCTATTCTGCTGCTCATTTTTCTCCAAATTTTTTAAACTCCTGATTTGAAACCTCAGCCAAGACATTTTTTTGGGGGTGGTATGATGTTAATGTTTTGTGTTTCAGACCATACTTTTGAAGGAGGGAATCCAAATTTTCATTGAAAAAGTGTGTCCCATGGTCACTGATGATGGCCTTTGGTACTCCAAACATACAAAAAAACATGTGCTTTGAGATAGTGCACTACAACATAAGAATCATCAGTCTGGGTGCCCTTAGACTCCAACCATTTTCTCACATAGTCAATAGTGAAAGAATGTACAAGAAACCAAAATAACTTGGAAAATGACCCACAAAATTAATTCCACAAGCATAAAAAATATCACAGAATAATATGGGTTGTTGGGGAATATCATTTCTCCACTAAATGTTTCTAGTGTGTTGGAAATTTGAGCATTACTTACAAAACACATGAACATGGAATAATATAGTCAAATATAATCCAGAGTCTAAGACTTTCCTAGATGTCTGTTGGGGTCCAAAGTTTCCTCTACATGAATTTGTATAGAAGAAATACACAACAGATTCAAACTCATGATTAGGGAAACAAATCCTAATAACTTTATCACTACACATGTACCGGAGGCACGGATCAGCCCAAACATAAAATGTTGACTCACTCTTCTACTTTTGTACTTGATGATTATTTAAATTTTCAATAATTTTATAGGCAACAAGGTTGTTAACTAAATCAAAATACTAAGGATGCATGCTTGATATGGAATAAGGATGCTCATCCGGGAAAGTATCTCGAAGTGGTACCTAGTCCAAGGTGTCAAACTATAATGTGTGAGAAATTCTACTTATGTGGTCTTCCACCAGGTTTTCTGAACCATTCTTATCCTTTATCTCAAAATCAAATTCTTAATGGAGGAGCATATATCAGATAACCATGGGCTTCACATATGGATTATTTAAGAGAAAACTTAGAGCCGTGTGGTTAGAAAAAACCACCACTTTAGAGACCAATAAATATGAAAGAAATTTATCTAAAGAAAATATGATGGAAAGAAACTCCTCTTTCAGGGTTGTGTAGTTTTATTGTGCTGAATCCAATGTCCTTGAGGCATAGGCAATCACATGTGAATGTCCCTCCATCCTCTGTGATAAGGAAGCTCCAACTACTAAGTTTAAGCATCATACATAAGCTCAAATGTAATGTCCCAATGTGAGGGATGTATGATTGGTGCAGTGGTCAGAAGATTATTTATCTCATCACATGAATTCCTACACGAATCACCAAACACAAAATCATAATCCTTTTGAAGTAATCGTGACATAGGAAGAGAAATCTTACTGAAATCTTTGATGAATATCCGATAAAATCCTTCAAGTACAAGGAAATATCTAACATCATGCACACATGAAGAATAGGGTAAGGATGAAATAATATCCAACATAGATCTATCAACCTCTATCCAATGTTTTGACACTACATTCCCCAAGACAATTCCATGCACTACCATGAAATGATACTATTCAAAGTTCAAGACCAGATTATTCTCAATAAAACGATTCAATACCTTTAACAAATGAAAGACAAATTCATCAAATGAATTTCCAAACTATGTAAAATCATCCATCAATACTTTCATGTAGGTATCAAAAAAATTATAAAAAATACTCACCATGCATCTTCAGAAGTTACCTAGGACATTGCATAGTCCAAATGGCATCCTTCGGTAAAAAAATGTACCGAATGGACAAGTGAATGTTGTCTTATCCTGATCTTCTAGAGCTATAGAAACCTAAAAATATCTAGAAAATACATCCAAGAAACAATAGTGTGTTTTCCCAGCTTGTCTCTCAATAATTTGATCAATAAATGGGAGGGAGAAATGGTCATTGTGAGGGGATTGATTTAGTTTCCTATAATCAATACACAAATGCCAACTGTTTTTCACCCTCATTGGAACTAATTATTCTCTCTCATTTATAACAATAGTAACACCACTTTTCTTATGCGTAACCTGAAATGGACTCACCCAATGGGAATATGAAATGTGATTAATTATTCCTTCCTTGAGAAAATTTTCAAATTCTTTTTTAACAACTTCCAGAAGAGTTGGATTCAGTCTCCTTTGTGGCTGCCTATCAAATTTAGCCCCATCCTCTAGAATAATCCTATACATGCAAATGGAGGGCATAATACCTGATATGTTATCCAATGTCTACCAAATTTCCCTGACATTCTCCCTTAAAATATTCAAATGTTTTTCTTCATGATCAAAAGTGAGATTGTTATCAATGATAAAAGGTAGTCTCTCACCGCTTAATAAGTATGAGTATTTGATATTTGGTGGTAATGGATTGAGTTCAAATGAAGGGGGTGTTTAATAGATGGATACATTAAAGGAATTGAAATATTCACACAATGAACATTAGTACCAGAATAGAAATCATCAAAATCAGATAATAATACACACAATCTATCAGTATACTCAACATCCAAGTCATAATCAGAGTGAACATTATCAAAATATGAATATCAATCCATTTCAAAATAAAATCTAAGAGAGTTTTGTGCATAAAAAATATTTGTGGAAGTTCTCTTAGACATCAAACTAGAACCAATGTTCATAATATCTCTAAGCTTAGGATAATAAGATTCCATGTGGTTTTTACTTAGTGGTTCAATATGGGAGATAACAAAATCATAATGGCCTTCTAAGGAGTAATTCTTGGAGTCCATAACATTAAATATCACAACTTCATCTCAAAAATCTACATAAAGTGTACCCTCATGGAAATTTATGATAGTTTTTTAAATTTTGAGGAAGGGACTACCTAAGAAAATTAGATCATGAGAATTTAACTAACTATCCTCCATATTAAGCACACATAAATATGCTATAAATATCATGTCTCTTACCCAAACAAGTACATCCTCAATGAATCCTGTTGGATATGTTGTAGCTCTATTCACCAACTACACCACTACTGTTGTCGACATCAACTCACCAACCTATAAAGAAGAGAATAAAGAGTGTGGTGTCACATTTATGGAAGTACATAAATCACTAAAGGAATCAAAAAATTGTAACTCCACTATGGTATATAGTATGGTGAATGTCCCCAGATCCTTGCATTTTTTTGGAATTTATTAATTTTGTGTAATGAGTACTAGAAAATTCCTTCCAATATTTTTCCTCTCATTTCCCTTTAGCCCACTTTGATTAGTAAAACGTTCTTTTAAGAATTTGGAATATCTTGGTATTTTATTAATGGATTCAATGAGGGGGTGTTTATCTCCACACACTTGAATATGTCCAAATCCTCTATTTTCCATCACCTCTTTAGCCATATTATTGGTTTGGATAGCTATGTTTGTAAATTTAAAGAGTTTAGGAGGAACATATTCAATATTTTTCTGAACATTATCTTTCTCCTTGGTTTCCCCATTAGTTGGCATGGAATGGGGAATCTCCATGGTTAAGGTGAATCTCAGTGGAAGGATAGGTGTAAATGTATCAGTTGTTTGATTCCCACTTCTCAATGTGATGGCACTGAAATTCCACCTAGGATTTTAAGTAGTTTAGGATGGAATATTTCCAGAGTTCCTAATTACTAGTTTATGGAGGGTGGTAACAATATGGATCATTTCTATCTTCAACAGCCTCAACTGAAAACCCTGACTCTTTAGCTCATTATATTGATTAAGAACATTCTGTTTCAAAATATAATTGGTATTAGAATCTAATTTTTGTGGAGAATCACCTTTTTGTTGAATTTTTGATGCTTGGGTTTTAAATCCCCTTTGGGGTTGTTGGAAACCTTGTTGGTAAGGCAAAGGCTACTGGAAATTTTGTTGAAAATAGAGTCTTTGTTGTTTTCAAGAGACATACCTCATGTCTGATTGCTCCTTCCACCCTTGGTTGTATTTTGAAGCAAAGGAATCATAATTATTATGGGGATGTGGTTGTTTCTTCAACTAATATGGTATCCTAGGGATTATTTCTGCATAATCTTCTATATCTTGTAGTTGGAAGCAACAATTCGTTGGGTGGTCTATTTCAGTGAAATTTCCCTAAGGCCTCATAGGAGTGGATTGTGATGTATTTTGATCCAATGTAATATTCCTAACCACAGTGAACAATTATTCTAGCTTATCATCAATCAAATTATTTTCTAGAAAAGAAGGACTTACCTAATACACTCTTCTAACACGTGGTATAACCTGATCTCCAAAATACTAGGAGTTTTGTTCCATCATGTCGATAAATGCATGTTCATATGTTGGTGATTTTTCCACCAATAACCCTATATCTGTGACATATATTATGCTCCTCTCCATTGGTGTGAGTCATTTTTTGAAGTATTGGATGAGTTTTTTCATACCGATTTATTGATGCAGGAAGCTTGCACATAACTTATTGAATCACTCCCAACACTCATGCATTTAACTCCCTTAGTCTTGATTGATCCTTGAGGTCTCATTTAGAATGGAAGTGGTCCTCAATGTTCAAAAAAATATCAGGAAGAAAATATTTCTCAAATCATTCAAACATGTTACATCTTCAGGTTGTAAATAATACATCCAATCCTTTGTAGTTCTATCATGTGAGAATGAAAATTCCCTTATTTTTCATTGATATTTAGAGAAATTACTTAACTTTAAGGTTAATAAAACCACATTAAATTATTTTATATTTTTATTTGGATCGTCACCAGATAATCCATGAAATTTTGGAAGTTGGAGAATTTACAAAGATTTCAGTTCAAAGTTTGATTCGAGACTTAGGCATGAAATAAAGTTTGTTTGATAGTTAATATAGGGTTAAAACAATTATAGAATGGTTATATTAAGTTCATTATTATTGTTTTCATACATTTTTTGTGTTTTAATGTTTTAATTAGAATTTCTTCCAATTTTAATGCTACCAAAATGAAGGAATTCACCAATAAGTTGAATGTGGAATCTTCTTATAGACTAAGAATATCTGATTCAAGATTGAAGGCTATATTTAATCTAAGGATCAAGATCTAAGAGATCCATGTAATTAGTTTGTATCAAAAATAAAATAAATATAAAATGTAAATTATGAAAATTGGACTATAAAAAAAGAAAAGAATAGAACAAAACCTGAGAAATGGGAAAAAAGAAAGAAAGAGGAGAAGAAAAGAATAAAATGAAAAGAAAAAAGAAATACCTATAATTGGTTGAATAAATTACTTGAATCCCTATAAATGGAACCAATTTGAAATATTCAGTCTTGGCTTCTCTCAAATGATGTTTAATGTTTTACTTCTTTGGTGCAAGAGAGTGGCTGACCAAGGTCGTCTCTCAAAGAGGCAGTAATTAAAACAACTTCTTAAAGGTATTATGAAAATAAATATAAAATAAATAATTAAATTTGAAAGATTTTTCTGGTTTTATGTTTATAAAATAATAATAATAAGTTTTCTGGAAGAATATTTTATTTTTTTCTTTTTTTTTGAAATGAATTTTGATTAGTAAAACACAACGAGAAGATATTTTTAGAAAACTATTTTAAAAAGTGTAACCCATATTACTCTACCTATTCACATACTTATTAATTATTATAATTTATATTAATATCCACTTAATTATGATACCCGACTTTTTTTTAACTCTCGAACCCTACAAGAATTAACTTTACCAAAAAGATGATAAGAGTTAAACCCCAGGCAAGCTTTGGAAAATGAAATTGCAAGGCCCTGCTTTGATTTTCATTCTAAGGATAGCTTATGGCTAGTGTTAAATTATGGAATAAATAAATTATATAAATAAGTATTAATTTATTTTATGAATTATATATTAAATATAAAAATTTATCTCACTTGGTTTTTTTTTACCGATTAAGTTTTCACTATCACAATTTTCACAATTCTCGACCTCGCATGTTTTTTAGTTAATTGTTAAATTATATGATTAGTTTACACTTATTTTAAAAATCAATTAATGTATTATATTATTTTAATTACATTATCTCATTAATTCAAAAAATAAATAAATGAATAAGGTAAGAGGTATATCAATCACTAAAAAACTACTCTTCCATGGGCGGTGTTGTCCTTATAGAAATGAATTTGAATTTGAAAAGGTCATGGAAAGTGTATAACCCAATCACATTTATAATATTTATTTCCATAATAAATGATAATATTAATAGAAGAATAAAATTTAAAATAATATAATAAATGTAATAGAAACGAAGAGTTTATTGAAAGAACAACAATATTACAACAAATAAGTGCAAGATAACATCACTTTAGAGGAGATCCCAGCATGATAGATTTTTTCCTCTGATGGAAAATTTAATTAGAAATGAACCAATTATTATCTTATCCCAATATTATATAGAATATCCAAACCCATAAAAATGATAAAAACACCAATTTATAGAGTGGATGAGAGGCTAGGTTTTAATAGGTTTCTAGTGTAATGGGGAAATTCGGGAAAATAAATTGAGGAAACTTTACCTGACTTTATGACCTCTAAAAAACATGAACAAGTTTTCCTTACAGATGTATTATTCTTGTGAAATTGCGTTTTATATCTCCTCTACAAATTTTTTCCCAAATCCTAGAATAGATGAAGAAGTTATGCCCCCTATATTGAAGTGGTTTCCAATATGGAGAGTCCAGATCATCTTTGACTTCATGGACTATTTAGTATAATAAAATGAATGAATTAGATCACATGTCTTGAATAAAAGTTGGATCCAATTAACTCAAGAACACGGTTGAAAAATTTTATGTTTAAAAATTTTAGAAAAAAATGTTTATGTCAAAAATACTATAGTGAATTTGAAAGGGTAAAACAAGAATTTCCAACAAGTTTTCAAATGAATGATCTAATCCCAAATATTTTATAAATAAACATATTTAACATAATGTGATGAAATTATATCATTTATTGTCAATAAAATATTCAATAAAATTGTGTCTTATCAAATACCCATCCATGAAAGATGGTTATGAATAATGAATTGTATCACTACAATGAGGTTGTAGTATACACGTATGCCCGAGCAATACTATCACTTCCCATTTGATGTAAAAGAGGGTGGTTAATGGTGGTATAATGATATTAATAACATTTTTGTATATTTATTGTATTTAATTTATTATTTTATGATGAATATTATTGAATAAGTGGAGTTATAAGAATAAATAAATTGAATGTGGTCAGGTAAGACAATTATCTCTTATTTGGGACACCTCTTTTAGATACATTCTTAAGGACCCTATGAATAGAATTTTAAGTGTACCATTATATATGATTTGTAGAGATGTATGTTTAGAAGGAACTTTTATTGGCTATGTTCAATCAATATGGCACATAGTGGTGTAAGTAAAAAATATATGGGTTTTTGTTTTATATTGGAGAGAAATTAAACACTTTGAATTAAAAGTATTATTAAAATATAATGTATTTATTCTCATAAAAAACAATTCCAAATGGATATATATTTAATATAGATACTATAAGGTCAGAATATCCTTAGAAAATGAAATATATACTAGTTTTTATATAATCTTAAATCTTGTCTATCTAAATAACCCATTCATTAACCATTTTGGACCATAACTATGGTAACAACTATTTCAATCATAAAGGGTTATAATATTACTTATAAGGTTAAAATTTGATCATAAATGACCACCCAATGAAATTTTCAACAATAAATTATCCACCTTATCAAATTTAAATATTTTTAGTATTTTATATAATGTATTAAAATATTATTTTCATAAAATATCATTAATTTCATTTTTGATACTATTCTATTAATTTATCATTAAATACACAAATATAAAAATGTAACATGATTATAATTATTTCAAAAAAACCTAATATGTCATATTTAGCTAAAAATTTCAGGAAATAACATAAAAAATCCATATTGCATCACTTTTAATATTTCTAAATTAATTTAATTTAATTTTATATTTAATTGAATAAATAATATGTCTGTGTTGCATAAGTATATAAGGTAATTATTTTTTCATTAAATTTTTATAAAAAATTAGTAGGATGATTAAAATTCAGAAATATTTCAAATAAATATTTGTTACTAAAATTTCCCTCTTTTACCCTTATTAAAAATTAGAGTTGTTAAAGTTAAGAGAGTAAAATTTTGGAATTGTCATCACTTAAACTAATCTAAATGTCATTGTTATGGGACAATAACACATATATTAAATATATTCTAATTTTGGATGACTATGGTCTAATTTATCCAACCCAATTAAATTAAGTCTTGTTTTGGGTGGATTTAGATAATTTACTTCATTTATTGACCCTCATTTTCCCATTTTATTCATACAAAGGTGAAAAATATTTACTAAGGTTACTATATATAATGGTAAGAGTTAAAGGGAAATATTTAAAAAAAATTAATATCCTTATTCAAAATATGTATCCAATTTTTCAAGATTCAATTTCTAAAAGTTGAAAAATAAATTTTAATATAAATGGATAAAACTTAAAGAAAAAATGTTTTTAGAAAAAATGTGTTTTTATGCATAAAAATGAACATATATAAAAATAATGTAAAATGTTGACTGATTTTTAATTAATTATATAATATAAAATTAAATAATTCTTGGGGAAATTTTGGATAAATTCAATGAATAATGACACTTTTAATTGAAAATAAAATATAATTAAAAAAATTACTTTTTTCATTATTCACTGAAAAATCATCCCTTTTAAAAAAATCAAAAAATTTCACCTGAATATAATTATAATAGTTTGATTTCAAAAAATTAACATTATTTAATGAAATAAATTTTCTATAATTATAAGAAATTAATTAAAATTATAATGTAAAAAAATCAATAAAAATAATTTTAGATGAAAATACATTTTTGAACCATTAAATGACTTCACTAAAAATTGAGTACTTATTTCCTAATCATTTCCCAATACATTTTTATGGAACATGACTTTATAAAAATATTTTATAATATGATCATTTATATTCATACCTTCTAATTTGATGTATAGTTTATAGTTAAATAATAATATTTTTATAATAGATATCAATATTCTTACAGCTCAGTTTCTCTTGTTAAAAAATCTATCAGGTTTATTATTTTTTATAAAAAGTTTTTGGGGTATTACATTCTCCCCCTAAAATAAATTTTATCTTAACAATTTTCACTTGATCTTAGTTATCAAGGGTTTTTTATTTGAAAATAACTTTTTTGAAAAACAATTCATAAAAAGGGTTAATAAAACTTCCTCTTAAAAATAGAAATGGAAACACAAATTTCATTTTTAATAACACATAACAAGGCTTAAAATTATGATAAAATTAGTGGGAAGTGAAAATATGTACACGGAGGAAAACATAATGTCCAAATAATTATAGAGAGTGATAGAGTACATGGTCATGAGAAATGTAATTTCTACATAATCGTAAACTAGTTAGGGATAAAAGACCATCAATTCAATGGAAATAAAGATAAAAGTTTTATTTTTTTATTTCAAGATCATTTTACTGAAGTTGAGGTATTCATTTAATATCAGTATAAAAAACATTATAAAATTTAAATACATGATTTGATTAAATTTCATAATCACAATTTCATCATTTTTTGGTTTTCAATGAATTTTCAATTTGTTGATTAATCTAAGATTATTTTTCATTTATGAGGCACTAAAATTAACATTAAATGGATAATACTATCCATATAATAATGAAAAATCATTCCTTATTTCTATTAATATATTAAAAGAACAAAATATTTAAAACAAGTTATCCATTATAATACATTAATTTGTAAAACATTAATAACAAACCCCAATGTTCAACATATCCTACTCCTTAAATACTTAACCTTAAGACTCCTCCAAAATATATCTAAAAAAACTGAAAATATGAAAAATAGAAATATTTGATCAAAACTTTTTTTCAAGACCAACTATCACATTTATCCCTAGAAAAAATATAGTAACTAAATGTTTACAATTAATGTTGTGGGGTGATGCTTGATTATAGGGATTGAGTATAGTTGAATAATATTTTACATCGAGTGACGAGTTTCTTTTTACATCACATTTCAGGTAGTCTCAAATGAGGTTTATTCACATTACCAAAAACACCCCAATAGTTCTGGTATCTATGATATGTACCTACTTTTCATAGATATGTGATCACTGTATATTTTTATAGTAACGCTTAGGGTCCCACATTGGTCAAGAGGATGGTAGGTCAAGCTCATCACTCCCTTATGGGAGGATTTATTTTTTACTATGTAACTCTCTTATAAATTTAAGTCATATTCATGAATTCTTTATAAACCATTAAATAAATCTGGTCACCCTTCACATTTGTAATCAATTAGATATTCATGAGCAAGTAATAATTAGTATGTATCATGGGTTCTTTATCAATAGAACCATGTGTATGTATCTGAGGTTGTCCATCACATTTTATTATCTAATTTCCAGTTATTTATTTAATGGATATTGATTTCAATCCATATGATTGGGTGATCTAGAGTTAATTTTCATTCAAGGTTTTGGTAAGTGTTTTTATATCTAGATTAGGCCCATGAGAGTGGATTGTTATATTTTCTTATAAAGGAATCAAAACCCATATAATTTAGTTCCACTAAATAGAAAACATCAAATATTTTATGGTCATGTGACATGGACCAAACCATAAAATTTAGTGTCATGAAACAAGGAATTATAGGAGGAAGGGGCCTAGAAAATTTGTTTTGTGTGACTTATGGATGAGTAACCCTTGATGGTTGATTTGGAAGGGAACATTTTCCTATGACGAGATGAAATACTCATAAAATTTAGGATAATGAGGATGAGATTAAAAGGACCTGAAGGGAATATATATTACTAGGTTGGGGTATGATCTTACTCTGAATATGGCACATTAAGGATGATGATGTATAAGATGTTTTAGTTTTTAACCTCAAGGAGGATTTCTATGTATCCCGTGAACATAGAAATAAAATCCTTCATAATTTGATTTTTTTGGGGCTTACAACTACAATGGAGGAATACAGTTACTTCCATAGGAATATGGACATATAAAGGTTTTTCCTGGATGTAATATTTCCCAATGAGTGGATATTAACATTGTTTTGGGGCTTACACATTGTAGGAGTCCAATTTGAGAATTCCTTATTATGCTAGTGATATGATCACCACTGACCTCTAAGCCCACACGATTCATGCTTGATGTGAGAAACAAGATGAATTGGAATATCATGAAATTCACACAATCTCCTTCATCCTATAATGGAAACGAGTTGATTTATGAATGGTTGCAGTTTTCCTAAAAGAAAGGATTGGTGCTTACTCCACTAGAGATTCCCAATTCCCAGTTTTAGATAATTGTAGGGAATGATACAACACAATACCTTATTAAAGGAAAAATAAAGAGGTTCCCAAAATTTTCAAAATGAGGAGTTTGACAGAACTATTTATAAGTTTTAGGACCTCATTACCAATGGGATGTACAATTGTAAACATATGGAGGACCCTACCTATTTGGTAGGGCAAGTGAAAGATATTCTTTTCTAATGTATTAAAAAATAAAATAGAGAACATGGTGGTGTATCCTAAGACTTGATCATGAATGACTTGGGTCCTCAATGGAGGTTTTGGTTTGGTCTCCTTTGGATGGAGGTTCCAAGAAAAAAGGGTTCCCCTTCTATGGTGGTATTAAAATTAATTGGGGGCCAGAATGTTCTTCACCCAGGTGATATTTATGTGAACTAGGATAGACCTCAGCCGGGTGATACCTGGGTTAAATGGATATTTCTTAACCCTAGTGTTTTTATGGAAAGATATATTTGTTTCACCTAGGTTATTCCTACATGAGATAGATATTCTTCCGTTAGGTGATTCATATGCAAGTTGAAGATACCTTATCCACTGGCTACTTTGGAAAACTGGGTTATACCTTACCCACGTACTACATGGGTGATATAGAAGGTACCTGACCCATGTTCTACATGGGGGAGCTAGAGATGAATTCTTAATAAAAGCAAGACCTAGGAAAACACAAATGGTTCAGACCTTTCTTTGGTATCGAAGGATTTTCTTAGGTTTTCTTGGATGATTGGTTCTCATGTTTTGACCTAAAGAAGAGATATTCAACCTAGTGTGTTAAAACTATGGGAAAAGGTTCCTCATGTTATTACATGGTGTTTTAGACCATTGAGAATCTATAATCCCAGGAATATTTCTAATTACATCTTATTTTTCAATCTCATAAAGATACATGAGGGTTTAGAGGACTTGGGTGAGTGAATTGGTAATGAAAATATTCGAGTGGTCTCTATGTCTTTTAGTCATGTCAAATGAGGAGCCTAAGGGTATTATTTATAGGAAAACCTAGGACCCTAGGTGAAGTAGGTTATCCATGAAAGTGCCTCAAATAGGTGGTTCACACTTGTTTTAGTAGTATGTTGGACCCGCGCAAAACAAACCTACATGAGATGGATGGTTGTGTGAGTGAAACTTGCTACATGGACTTGTGTGAGATACTTGACCACATAGGTGCTTTATGATGTTTTTGGATGGGTATATTCTAAGGAATAAAAATGAATTATCTTCGTCTTTCACATCTTTAAAATGTAATATAAATAATCAAAATGTGTAACATGAAATTCCACTCCCATGATTGGATATTTTTGTAACAATGAGGATTAAATCCTAATAAAGAAATAAACCCTAAAACTGATTGAAATTCCATTCATTAAATATCACATGTTGGTGAATAATTCCTGGAAAACATTATGGATTGTTTCTCATGCAATAGAGAAGTGAACATATGGTAAATGACCCACATAAATTTGATTTGTACGCAAGGAAGGTGTAATTTTGTTTCAATCATGAGCTTACAAATAAGAGAGCTCATTAAAAGTTTAAAACCTCATTCCCATATCAGGTTTGTGTTTGAGAATGAAGGAACACACATAAAAAAGGAAATAGTACACATAAGAAGACACTCTATGAAATTTAATTTCATGTATGATGGATTAATGATTCATTTCCGTTGGTTATTATATGGTTTGGTTTCTTAAACTAGAATAATCACCTAAAATCTCTAAGATCATATGAGTCACAATCATTATTTAAAACAAGAGGGGATCTTGGTACTATCTGTGTTGTAAGAAAATGTTCGGTTAAGTATAATTTATGATGTAATCACATGAATATTTATCTCATGATGGAGACACCATCCCCGAGACCATATGGTTTTGGGGAAATGACCAAAACATATTCCAGCATAATCCAAACATTAGTGTTGGGAAGTGCGGGATATTATAAATTGTGACCTTGGGGTTATTGAATCTAAAGGAATGATACGAGAAAAGTATGAAAGTAATTACCGCATAACATGTTCAAAATGATCCTTTATTATGATATTTTTGGAGGAATATAGAGATTAAAGGACTTTCCCCTGAGAAAAAATGTTCCTCTAGTTAACTGGCCACATTGTGGAATATTATGAAGAGCCTTATATTGCTATGTTATTTATGGTCAAATAATAGTTTACTTTAGTTTTTGATTATTTTATTAGCAATATTCACATTAAGATTATTGGGATATGATTTTTCCAATACATTATTGATGATTTCTAGAAGGAATATTTCTGAATACATTAGAGACATCTGGAAAGATGTTTTTTGTAGCCAAGTAGAAAATTTCCAACATAGAGAGATCACATATGTGTGGTAAAAGGATTACAGTTTTGATTTTGAATAGGTTTAGGGTAGATAATCTGATCATCACTACGTATCTCACTATAATGAGAACAAGCCACAACCAGTTCTGAGATATAGGTGTTGTAGGAGACCAATATTGAAAATGGTGGTCCTCTTAAGTGATGGCCAAAGGATCAAGAAATTTTATGTCATGTGATGGGGATGTGAACCATGTAGTTAAACGTATTATAGTGATCATGTTATAATCATAGTTTAACATTATAAGATCAGGAAAAAATATTTATACAATTTAGGATCATATAGCTTTGAAACAAACTTATTGGTGAGTCAATCTATATATAAAAGGAATGGCACATACCCGACATGAATAGAGATCCAAAATGTTAGTATAGAAGATCCCACAGATATGTACACTTTATTTATATTCATCATGCTTGGAAATATGGGTGCTTAAATTTTATGTCTCATAAATCTTAACCAATGATTTTCCATCTAAGGTCTTTCATCAAAGAAATCCATTCCCTTTAAAGTCATGTGATAATAAATAGTAGTTGAATTTAATTTTGGCGTGACTTAGATGTGAAATTTGGAACCATCAGCCAAGATATATATTCACACACGATTCATACATGATTCAAGAAATGGTAGAATATAGTAAGTTATCCAAATTGAACTAAAAATTCCGATCAAGGGTTGCATCTAGTGGGTACCCCTATATTTTCTATTTTATGGTAATTTGTTCAAGAATTGTCTAGTATTCTCTGGATGTTAATGGGAAATGTTATTAATTATGATTTTAGGACTCTCATATCTTAGAAAATGATATGGAACAAGTACATAAAGAATAAATGAAAACCATTTTTTAAAATTAGTTTCCATAATAATGTTTCCAGTGCGTACAAATATAAAACAACCTACACCTAAAGCTTACAGTTACTTCGGTTGATATGAAACGTTTGTGCATATAATCTATAGACAGATTTGGGAATATTATGCATAATAAAAAATTTGACCTTCATATTTGAACAATATTTTCAATGATAGAGAGATAATTCATATCGGAATATGAGTTTCTTAAGACATGATGTCTCATATATTAAAGGAATTTTCTTAAGTATAAAAAAAGCATTCAGATCAGGAATAATAAAGAATAGGTGTAATTATCCTTGCATAGATTTGACTCATGTATATTTAAAGGAACATTTTAATTAGTCATGAGTTTTTTAATAAGGGAACTCAAGTTGTAATCTCTTGTATGGATGAAGGTCATATATAGGAGAAGTGTTGGGGTTAATCTGATGATGAAAGTGACTATTTCCAATTGTTTTATTTTTTTGTCAATAATTTATTTAAAGAAAGGAAATCACCACACTTTGTTCTTGGAAAAAATTGTAATCAATATTAGATGGATGATTGATTGAATTACATTTTTTATCTCAACTAGGTCAAGAGAAAAGGTGAAAAAGTTTGGAGAGCATAGATAAATGAGTTTTTCTGAAAGTGATGATGCTTTACAGATTTATATTTCATATAAATCAAAATTATGCGGTAAAACTTATGAGGAAATCATGATGAAAATTAAAGTGTGATGGTGATAGTATTCAGGCCAAATGAATTTAAGAAAATTGTACTCTAGTTCAGGAAGAAAATGATCAGACCCAAGAAGGATCAGACCCAAAAATGATCATATCCAGATATGATCGGACCCAGAATTGATCAAAAACAGAAATGATCAAGCCCAGAAATGATCGTACCCAGAAATGATCTTACTCAAAAACACTATATAATCGGATCATCTATGAGAAATTTTATAAAAAAAATTTAACCAGAAAAATTAGAGTGGGATTTTTGAATGAAACCAGATAAGGATATTTGAATGAAATCAGATTGGAATTTTTGAATGAAATCAGACTTGGATTTTTGAATGAAAAATCAGACTGGTATTTCCGAATAAAAATTGTTCTAAATATTTTCCAGAAATTTTTATGCATTAAATAAGTCAAAATAAAAATTCAAGGTAATTAAAGATGTCAATGATTATCCAAGATTTAAGGATATTTTAATATTCAATAAAGCATTGAATAAGTCAATGATTGAACCACGAATTTTGAATTAATTTAATATTCAAGAACTTTAGTGAAGCGGGAAAATTATTTTGTGAATCTTGTTTAAACTATTTTACTGAGCCTATAAATAGAAGAGAAAACATTGTGTATTTTTTCAGGAGACTTTAATTGCTCACAAAAGAGAAGAGGGAAGATCAACATTTCTCACAAGTTAAGATGGTTTTTTAGATTTTTCTTTCTTAAAGAAGTCTTTGTTACCAGATAGAAGAGGAGAATATTGTATTTAGATCTGATCATTGTATTATATTGGATTAAAAATATGATTTAGTTTTCCATAATAATGTATAGGAATTTCTAATTATCTTCTAGTTAATAAAGTGAAGAATTTTTTTCGATTGATTAAATTTTTTGAAATTGAAAAGAATCACATATAACATGTTTTGTTACAGAATAATTTTTTACTCTATTTGTGCTAAGAGGGTGCACACGCACTATTAGATTGTTTAAATAGGGCTACAAAAGTGAATGAGTATATCATACTCGTTGTGCTAAGAGGGTGCACACACACTATTAGGAGGTATCTATTCTTATTGAATAGGGAACATTATAAATACTTGTGCTTGTGTGGATGTGGGTTTGATTTTTTTAGCAGGGAATTGAAATATTTAATTATAGGTAAATGATATTTCAATTAGAAACATAAATGAAAAATAATCACTGATTCAACCCCTCCCACTATCAGTGATACAATTACTCTAACTGGGAACATTATAGTGGCACCAGAGTGAAATTTCACTTCACTTATTCTTTGTTAATGTTTTAGAGAGAAGGTTGATGTAGAATTTGAATTGTGTGAACAATAATGGTATTCCAGTTTTTTGATGGAAAGAATTATCCGATCTAGAAAGATAAAATGTTTATATATCTCATGTCTATTGCATATGATGTTCTTGAAGATGAAACAGTTGTGATCACTCCTGTAGATAGTAAATATCCAATTTCATCTACTGATAAGAAGAATTGTGATAATTGTAGAATGGAAAAGAATACTATACTATCATATCTTTCTGAAAATGAATTCTTAAGGGTGAAAGGTGTTTCCATTCCCATTGGTATGTGGGTTAAATTGAAAAACATATATGAAGGAAAAAAATTTGAAGAAGTTAAAGTTACAAATCTGGATGTGGAAATATAAATATTTTGAAGATGGGTGAGCATGAATATATTTGGGAATTCTTTACCAAGGTAAATGACATTCTCAATACTATTAGATGTCTTGGTGAAAAGTTACATGACTCTATATTTGTTGAAAAGAACTTAAAAATCCTTCCAGATAAGTTTGATGAAAAAGTTTCTTCATTGGAAGACAAATATCCTAAAACATTATCTTTGGATGATTTGCATAGTAATCTCATCACTTATGAAATGATAAGGGTAAATCTATAAAAAGGAAATAAAATATATAGAGAAATTTATTACAAGATGCTAATAATGAAATGTAAAAGAAGATTATTATTCAATATTTTGCTGGTGATTCTGACCCTAAAAATGAGGTATGTAAAAACCTTGATAATATTTTATCCTTATTTTATAAAAATTATAGAAGTGGTATAAGGAAATACAAAGGGAAAATTTCCATGAAATGTTTAAATTTTAGATCCATTGGGAATTTTGTGGCCATTTTTTCACAAATAAATGAAGAAGAAGATATTGATAATGAAGAAAGAAATCCAAGAAGATCTTGGGAGAAATAGGATGACAAAGATAAATCTTATTCTAAATAGAAGTATAAAAAAGTAATTAAATTCCAAAGAATAAATTTCTTATCTAAATATGAAGAAGAAGAAGGAAGTGAAAATGAATCTAAAAATTCAATTGAGTATGGTGTTGAAAATACCTTCATTTATATAGTGAATGATGAATAATTCGAAAGTAGTAGTTCTGATGAAAAATAAAGTCAACTTGAATATAATTTGAATGAAGAGTTAAAAATATTTCTGAGAAAGATCAGAAGGCTTTCAAAGAAAACAAAGAAGATGTAAGATGAATGTTCTTTAAAAAACAATGAATAATTTTTTCTGAATAGAAAGTGAATTTGGTGAAAGAGATTAATTATTTGAAGAAATATCTTAAAGAAGAAAAGAATCATAATGATAATCTGTAAGTGAATATAAAGGAAAAAAGAAGAAGAGTTAGAAATTTTCCAATAAATTTTTTTTAAAGTTGAATAGAATGGTACATGTTTCCGAAAAACTATCACTGAAGTTGGTGAAATATCTTGAGAAGAGAAACCTAATAAAGATCAAAATAATAAATCTTCAAAGGTTGGAAATAAGGAAAAACTTATTTTTCAAACGAAAAATGTTGGGAAAGTTATGTATGTGGCCAAGGTTGAAAAAGTATATAATTAAGAAGTTTCAAAACATCCTAAGTTAGAAAATGTTTTATCTAGATGCGGAAAAGTTTTGAATACATGTAATTCTAATAAGGATGAAAAGAAGAATAAGAATTCAATTGATAATAGAAGAGTTAATGACTTAGAAAAGAAAGACAAGAATGGTGTTGAGAAATGTGTTCACAATTCCAATCAATACGAAAGATTTAGAGTAAAATAATATTTATATAGATATTGCTAGTATTTTGGGGGATTCAGACACACATAAAATACATGTTGGTTCATCCAACAACATTTCTATTACCCCATAGGTTATGAAAGGAAAATATTGATGGGGATTTGATCTCCTCAAAGAATGAATCCTGAAAAGGATGAAGTGAATATTAAAAGTAGGTTCCAAACCTTGGAAATTATTTATGAAATTAGTGAACAACCTAGAAACCTTTCAAAAGGATGTATTGTTTTGTTACTGGTAGAAAAAAATATTCTAAAAAATTCTCAAAATCTCAATGTGATGAAATTAAAGGAAGAAGAAAAAGCTCCTGTTGTTGAAACCACATTGAATACTATAAAAGGAGAATGAACTTGTATTCTCGAAAGTCTGTGTTCTTCTCATATAAAAAGATACTTGAGACTATTGAAAAATATGAAATATTTTAAAGAATTAATATTGATGTTAGGAAATGATGATTCTTTTAAAATCAAGGGTGTTGGGTCAACCATCATTGGAAAATAGAATATGAAATCCCAGAAAACTATGTATGTTGATTGGATGAAACACAATTTTCAAGGTGTTTCAAAATTGTGTGATGAGGGTAAATAAGTTATATTCAAGAAATATGGGTTTGTCAAAAAAATGGAATAAGATGGGAATATTTTCACAAGAGGCCAACATAAAAAAGGAAATTTGTTTCAGATCAGTGAAATACAAAACTCTTGTTACATAATTATGGTGGAAAAGAATCAATTATGTCATAAAAGGATGGGATATATGTGTCAAAGAAACATGAGATAGTTATAAAATAATGATGGTGTACAAGAAAATCTTGATTTTCCATAAAGAAGACATTGGTGTTTCACTATTTGTCAGAAACAAATAATTACAAAATCAGTGCATTAGAATGATGAGATTTGTTCAAGCCATCCCCTGGAGCTGATTCATTTTGATATTGTGGTCCAATGAGAAAAAAAAAATCAAAAAATGGATATAAGTAATTCATTACTTTCATTGATGATTTTACTCACATTACTTATCTTATATATGTGAAACATAAGTTAGATGCTTTTTTTAAAGGTTGGGGCCGAAGCCTCATTTTTTATTATTGAAACAAAGCAAAGACCACTTTAACTGGGTAGAGGGAGACCCATAACATAGCCCGAAGACCCAGTGGGAATTTAGTCCATAACATAGCCCGTAGGCCCAATTTTTTGGCCCAAAGCCCATTCTGTGAATAGTACTGCTACAGTACCCGCACTGCTACAGTCCCCGTCGCTGCTACAGTGCCCCTGCCTCCGCTACAGTGCCGCCGTTGCACCAGTATCTCGGCTGCTACAGTAGAACTACAGTGCTACTACAGTAACCTGCGCTTAATGGGTTTTGAACCCCCATTTTCCATGTAGAATTATGGGGTGCTTACCACTAAGCCAAACCCCAACTACATTATATGCTTTGAATATATTTAAAAGTTTCAGAAGGAAATATGAAAAGAAATATTAGTATTAAATAAAGAAGTTGGGAACAAAAAATGGTGGTTAATACATAAGTGAATAATTTGAAAGTTATATTGAGAAGAATGGAATTCTACATGAATATAGATCCACATACACTCCTAAAAAATTCAGTTTTTAAAAGACAGAATAGAAGTTTGGTGGAAATATGAAGAACTATGTTAGTTGAACACGGTCTTTCTCAATGCTATTATAGGAAAACGATGAGTAATAATGTTTTTATTCAGAACCTCTGTTTCTACAGGCCTCAATCAGATATGACACCATATGAATTGTTCTCTAAAAAAACTCAATGTTTAAAACACTAAAGAGTTTTCAATAGTGAATGTATTATAAAGAAGAAAGGTGGAAACTATGGAAAGATTGAAAAAAAAGGTGCAGATTGATTTTTTTTCTATTCCCCTAAAGGAATATGATATAGATGTTTCAAAAAATAATATAATGAGTTTTTGATTCAACTGATGTGAAAGTAATTGAAATATCTGAGGAAGATAAATATATTTTGGGATATAATGATGTTGGGTAGGATAAGGCATGTTTTGAAATCAATTCCGATAAAGATACACACAGCTGTAATCATACTCAGGAAGAAGAATCAGACTCATATATTTCCAATGATGAGGATGATACTCAAACACCTCATCCAAGGATGAGGAAACAAGTGGATGCTAAGAATATTATTAGTGATAAACATTAGAAGGTTCAAACAAGAAGAACAAAATATGTTATTACACATACTTTTTTATATTCAAAATTGGAACCAAATGATTTGAAAGAATCCTTTGAGTATCTAGAATGTGTTTAAGCCTTTAATAAAGAGTTCGAATATATTAAAAAGAATGATACATAAGTACTCACATACAAGCCTGAAAACCAAAATTTTATTGGTACACAGTGGGTTTTTCAGAACAAGATGAATGAAAAGGTAAATTAATAAGAAATAAGGAAAGATAGGTGTGAAAAGGGTATTCACAAATTTTAGGTATTGATTTTGATGAAAGCCTTTTCTCTAGTGAAAATATTAGAAACAATTAGAATCATTCCTTCTATTACTGCACAACGAGGTTACCAGATCATTCAAATAGATGTTAAATCTGCATTCTTGAATGATGATCTTGAAGAGGATGTTTATATTGAACAACACTGTGGATTTATTGTTGGACAAGATAAAAATTATGTGGGAAGATTGAAAAAGTAACTTTATGGGGAAAAATAAGATTTGAGGGAATGGTATTTCAAATTGGATACATGCTTAAGGAAGATGAGTTTTATGAATGGAAGAGTGGATTTCAACCTTTACATCAAATAAAGTTCAGGTTATTCATTCATTTTAATTCTTTATTTTGATGAAATTATGTTTTTTATGAATGATGAAAGAAGTTGTGAAAGGTTTGGTGAAGAAATGAAAAAGAAATTTGAAATTTCCATGCTAGGGGACATGAAATACTTTATTGGATTAAAAAATACAAAAAAGGGAGATATAAGTTTTTCTTTATAAAGAAAAGTACTTTAAAGAAGTTATCAAGAGGTTTTACATAGAGGAATAAAAACATGTTTCCATAACAATATTGGTGGTAATGAATTTTTCCAAATATGGAGAAGGAAAATAAGATGACTAGAAATACTATCAGTAGTTGATTAGAAGCCTATTGTATTTGACTAACTCTAGACCGACCATTGTTTACATTGTTACCTTGAGTGAAATATTTCAGAGTGCTGCAAAAGAATCACATTTACATTCTAGAAAAATAATTCTCAAATACAAAGGAACAACATAATTTGGAATCATACTGGAAGATAAAATAGTATTGAATTTTTTGGGTATTCAAATAATGATTGGTCAGAAAATATGGATGAGAGAAATCCAAATCTGTTGGAGTATTCTTTCAAGGAATAAATTATATTAGATGGAATTCAAAGAAAAACAATTCATTAATACTAAATATGTCTGAATATGAGTATATTTCTGCCACTCAAGCTGCTACTTAATTTATATAAATGAAAAATCAATTAGAAGATTTACTTATTGAGGTGATGTTACCCTTGTTCATAGGTTGTGATAATCAAAGTAAAATCAATCTCACCCAGATCCTGTCCAACAATATCATTTAAAAAATATTGATATCAAATATAATTTCATCAAAGATCATGTGGAGAAGAATGAATTGAAGTTAAATTATGTTTCAACATCAGAACAAGTTGCTGATATATTCAAAAAACCTTTAACAAAGGAACCCTTTTCTAAATTGTGGTTGAACATGGGTGTCCAACCTCATTCTTATCATGGTTTAGGTATGTATTTCTATCCCCTCTCTCATCTTACCTTTTTATAGTGTTTCAAAGGGGGATAATTGTTTAATTAATCTATCCTTTTGATGCATGTAAAAAGGGGGAGTTGGGGGTAAGTTGTGAATTCAATTTTGTTTTTGTGAGTGAACTATTCTAACTATTTGTTAGAGTGGTTGTAGAATTTTTTTTTTATATTCCAGTAAATATTTAATATATGAGGAAGAGAATCTAAGAACATAGTTTAAAGATGATTTCATAATCACTTCTTTTAGACAACATGGTTTACTATCAGTAATTCTTGTTTCTTACAATGATTTAGCTCGCATAGGCTTATAATTGTTGATATGTAATCTATTTCTTGATGATACAATGTGTAGTGATTTATGAAACTACGTTGAAATAAAATCCAAAGAGGGAGATTGGTGGGACTGAGATGATGATGAAGATAATTGTTTCTAAGTTTTTTCTTTTGTTTTCAAGAATTTTTTTAATGAAAGGAAATCACCTCACTCTATTCTAGAAAAAATATTAATGTAGCTAAAATGGTAGGTTAATTTAATTACATTGTTTTATATCTTAACTTGGTAAATATAAAAGGTGAAGAAGTTCAAAGAGGAGAGATGATGGTGTTTTTTTGAAAGTGATGATGCTTTTATGATTTGTATTTCATATAAATCATAACTAATTGGTAAAACATATGATGCATGCTTGATGAAAAGGAAAAGGTTATGGTGATATTATTCAGGCCAAATTATATTTAGAAAATTGTACCTAGGTTTATGAAGAAAATGATAAAATCCTGAAATGATTATACCCAAAAATGATCGGACCCAGAAATGATCGAACCCATAAACGATCGGACCTAGAAATGATCATGATCAAAAATGATTGTACTCAAAAGCACTGTATTATCCAATCATCCTCCAGTCAGGTTAGAAAACAATCATACCCAAACAAATTGTACTAGGATTTCTAAATGAAATTGGACTGGGATTTCTGAATGAAATCATTCTGGGAGTTTTGAATGAAATCAGACTGGGATTTCTGAAAGAAAAATCAGACTGAGATTTTTGAATGAAAAATTGGACTGAGATTACTGAATGAAAAATCAAACTCATATTTCTCAATAAATATTGTACTGAATAATTTCAAGAAAGATTGAAGTGATGAAGAAGTCAAAAATAAAATTAAATAGAATTTAAGAATTAAAATGTTGATATAAGATTTAAGGATATTTTAAGATTCAAGAAAGCATTGAAGAAGTCAAAAATTGACCTGATATTTGTGGATCAATTAAATATTTGGGAACTTTAGTGAAGCGGGAAAATTATTTTGGGAATCCCACTAGAACTATTTTTCCGAGCCTGTAAAAGGAGGGGAAAACTTTGTTTGTTTTTTGGTGGATTTCATTTATCACGAAATAGGAGAGAGAATCTCTGTATTTCTAGTAAGTGAATAAGGTTTTCTAGATTGTGGTTTCTTAAAGATGTCTTTATTACCAAAAAAAGAGGAGAAGATTTTATTCATATTTGATCATTGTATTCTATTAGATTAAAAATTGAATAGAATTTTCCATAACAATTTCATGAATGTTCTTACTAGATTATGGGTACGAAAGTGAATAATTGTTTTTCAATTGAATACATTTGTGGAAATTGAATAGAATCACATGTCACATGTTTTGTTACACAATAATTGTTTACCATATTTGTGCTAAGACTGTGCACTCACACTATTGAATTGTTTACATAGTGGTACATGAGTGAAAGGGTATATCCTACTCATTGTAATCCAAGTATTGTTTTCTAGTGTATTTTATTTTATTTGATCATTTCTATACAATATGAAGGACGTAACTATTCTTATTGAATAATTGACCTTGTAAATACTTTTTTTTCCTATGGATGTGAGTTTGATTTATTTTTTGAATGGAATTGAAATCTTTAATAGGAGGTGAAGGTTTTTTTAATTATAAAAAAAAGTATCACTGATTCACCCCTCCCCCTCTCAGTGATACAAATTACTCTAACTAGGAACTTTCAATTAGGGTGAACATTTTTTTGTCGATGAACTAAGATTTGAGATTTGGGAATCTCTACATATCCTATTATGACATGAATTGAGTTATTCATAGTTCTGGGGAAGTTTCCCCACACAGGGATGGCCCAGATGTAGGGAGGGAGGATTTTGTTCAGTACATGTTTATGAATGGGACGAAAATATGTATTGGACTCTTATATGATGATATTTATTACACAATGAAAATTAAGGTTAATTTTTTATTCTAAAACTGGGTCTAGAATAAGGGAACAATGCATCACTATATATCTCATCAAAGAGATAATAAATAAATATGCAATTCTATGATAGAGTATTCACTATGTTGGCTTGATCCATAAATAGGGAAATAGAATTTTATTCTATGGATGGGTCAAGGATGAGGGATCAAGGAATCACTATGTGTCTTGTCAAACCAAGATTCAAGACACATATAGTTCTATGATAGAGTTTTACCTGTGTAGGTTTGAACCATATTAAGGGAAGGGGATTTTTTTCTGTTCTAAGGTTGGGTCTAGTATGAGGGATTAAAACATCACTACGTATCTATTCAAAGAGAGATTCATGATACATGTAGTTCTATTATATAGGTGTGGTGCGAGACCAACACCAAGAACAATGGTCTACCAATGCAAGTCACACCCCAATACATAGTTTTACATCATGGTAAAGGGATGTAATATGTAGTTTAAAAGTATTTTGGTGAGTAATTTTTAAACATGACATGAAAATAAGGCATAAGGTCTCACATCACAACTGATTTTTCAGAATGAGATAAACACATTTTAAATTCATAGTTCTTGGATAACATGGTGATTTGTGTATCTTGACCATGTGGTTAGGTCCCTTAAAGGATTCCTAATACAACATGATCTATGATCGGTGAGAGAAACAAGGAGTGGTGTGGACCAAACCATGTAAGTTAATATAATGCTGAAAGGATGTTGGATACACATCATTATCATCATATGGTGAGGATTTCAGTCATTCCATTTAAGGTCCTGTAACAATGAACACTATGCAATTTAAACTCCTGTAATGAGGTTTATTCTTTTTAGTTTAACTTCATTAGGTATGGACAAAGAATTAAACTTTGATCACATGAAATATTTTTTCTGAAACATTGTATTGTTGGGGGCGTAGTATGATCACCGTCTATAGTAATCAATTAATATGAACCATTGGGATATACTAGATGGGTTACAAACCTCCCCACTTATTTTGGTTCAAACATTGAAGGATTATTCTTGGGAATCAATGGATTATTTGGGACCAGTATGAATTATCCTTTAAGGAAAGAGTGGAGATAGAATTTCTTGTTAAAATCTTTTGTTATCCAATTTTGATGGATCCATAAATGATGCAAGGTATGAATTCATTTCTCATATAACCATTCCAATTAATCAACTTCCTCTTTATATTTCTCATCTATATAAATTTGATAAAAAATTTCAATGTGAAGTGAATGAAAATGGACCTCGATGGGCATGACTTCTTATGTCTCATATACGAGTGAATATGGGATTGCCTATGTGATGGTATGAGTTGTAGTATGAAAAAACCACAAGTAATGTATATGTTTATCTAGATAATAATTTTTATCTTTTCCATCAACTTTAGGGAATGATTTATAGAGTTCTATTAAAATCCAATATCTGTATGATTTCCACTTTATGATTGTAGGATTAATGGTTAGATTCAATGTTATACTCTAGATAAAACCTTCACAACATAGAAGTATGGAAATTGGTGTCATTATCCATAATTATTTTGTGAGGGACACCAAATATTTTAATGATGTTATACTTCATGAAATTGATAATTTTTTTATTCCAGATTGTTTGAGAGGTACTGCCTTGGACCATTTAGAAATAAAGTCAAAAGAAGTTATGATATACTTATGCTGCTTGACTTTAAAAGAAGGGTATGGCCTCCCAAAATCAATCCCCATTATGGAAAATTTCTAAGAGTATTTTGTAGTGAAAAAAAACTTCAGCGGTTGGTGAATGATGTTGGAATGAACTTGACAGGAATGCCACTTTTTGGTGAATTGGTAACAATCATATGTCATAGAAGGCCAGACAAAATCAAGTGTCCAAATTTGATGAGAAATATTAGTTCCCAATTGATGGGTACTGCAAGATATAACATATAATTCATTCATGATGAGAATAATTTCTTCTCCATCAATATATATGAGGAGGACTCCAACAAAGACCCGTTTATAAAGGATCATCTATTGATTCAGGAATTTATAGATGATTAAATTTAATACCCATCATAAATTGTTTTCTTTCCTATAATTTTATAAGGAAAGAGTCCCATTTTGAAGGTAGTATAGTATTCGTGTAATCCAACCATTGAAAATATTGTCTAGTTGAGGTATGTAATTGACCTCAATGATCTATTCCAAGATATTATGCATGATTGGTGAAACCATTATATGGTGCATAATGTTGATGATTGTTTCATACCTATATTGGTATACCGGGTATGTATCCACATTTACTGAGGCATTATAATGATAATTATATAATAATAGAAAGTGATTCAATTTTGTTTTGAGAGGAATTATTCCATCAACCCTCATACATAATCTACCAGGGGGTCATCTCTTCTTTTATGAGGGTGTCATCATTATTGATTTGGTTGATAACCAACTTTGAATAACATTTAATTTTAATTAGGTCCTTGGTATTTGTAGAAACACTTATAATCCTACAATGAGGGACTAATATTCTTCCTCATTGTTAGTGTATCCTTTTTACAACAAGAAATGATAAGGCATGACTGCCTTTGTGGGAGTGATAAGAATGACTAAAAAACTGAAATTATTGTACTTGTGGCCTTCTATCACCTTTACCTTTTGAATTATTCATGATCCATCAAAATACATGTCCCTTGAATGGGGGTGTCTTGGGCATATAATATTTCCCCATTCATTGATTTGGTATTCACTAGTATTTTATCTAAAGAGGGATGTTTTGTGAGAAAATATGCTTAATCCTACCACTTTCTCACCTTCTGTTGTATATTCCTAATATCATACTATTGTAATATGACTTCCCCCATCCCAAACAGTCATTTTTCATAGAACAAATGAGGATTTGTTTTATAAGATCATTCCATGAAATCAAATGGTCCTCATAGTGCTATAGGTATTGCCTCTATTTTTGAAGTATGTATAATAATGTCAAACTATTACTTTCAATACCAGAATAATGAGTCTCATTATCAGGAATTGTTTTACTACGATAACATAATATTTTTTCATTATTGGCATCAGTATTTTTTGTGATGATATCACCCAGTGATCACTCTAAATCTGTCACATATAAAAGGAGTGTATTTCCTTTGACTGGTAGAATCAACACCAGTGGAATCGAGATGTATTAATTGAGACTATAAAATTATTTTCACAAGTCAATATTCCAATGATAAGTGACCCAATTTTTCATCAACTTGGTGAAGCGAAAACATTTACCTCTATGAATAGCTATTAGTCATTTAATGTTGGTAGTGAATCCTTATTTCCCACTCAAATATTTGATGTTTTGAAGGGGTTACAAATCAAATATATACCTTTTATTCTTAAGATTAAATTTGATTCCTCGATGTCATACTATAAATACAAAGAACATCCCTTTTTTACACCAAAATAACTCTTTGAGGGGCTCATATTTAGGCTATGCTTTCACAAATTGTGGAAAATGATTTCAAGGTTAGCAAGACGATCAGAACGTTTCCATGATTTCACTACTAGATCATTGAGGTAGAATTTTATAACTATTCGTAATAATGGATTGAATATGTGATTCATGAAACATTGGTAATTATAGACAACATTTTTTTAAAAAAAAGGGAATTACTCAATAATAGTATGCCCCTTAGGGTGCCTTGAAATAAGTGGTTTATTCATTCTCAAGATCCATTCAGATATTTTTGTGTCCTGGATAGCCATCCATAAAGGATATTAGTTGATATTTGGTCAACACATCAATCAAAAGTTATATAATCGAGACCGGTAAATCTTATTTTTTGATGTTATGGTTGAGATATTTTATGTTGACATAGACTCTAATTTTTCCATTCTTCCTCTTCATTGGGACAACATTTTCCAGCCAATTTGGATACTAGACATCCTGAATGAAGTTTTCCCTAATGATTTTATCAAATTGATCTTGGAGTTTGGAAACATGGTTTGGATGTGTCCTCCTAGATTCATGTTTATAACCATGGAGATTTTATGAAAATCCCAAGTGGTAGGTGGCCACATAAGTATAAAGACCTTGAATTTCTGAGTAATTCCAAGGGACAACATATCGATGCTACATTAATAAGGAGTTATATGACTATTTCACTTTGATTAGAATATTTTTTATAATCCATGTAGGTCATATATCCTCTTTTGTACCTAGGTTTATCTATGAGAGTTCATCAATGGATGTAGATAGAACCTTCTTAAATGTTGAAGAATTATCCTTGATGTCATATTCCTATTTCTATTACACTTCCTCTTCTTGTAACTTCTTACCCATGTTAGGAGGGACATGTGATGAAGGTGAATCATTATAGTTAGAGGAAAGATCAATTTAATAACATCTAAAGTATAGAGTAGAGGTATGCTTGATCTCTATATATGATACAAGGGATCTTTTGATTTAGAAAATGGAATATGTGTCAATTGGTTATTTGGGGATAAAGTGAGGTCATTTTTATGAAAAATATTATTGTTTATGGGAGGATCATAGATCTATTTCGTATTACAGGGTTTAGCCAGCATGACTGATATCATGAGGACTGATGAGTATATAACCAATTCTAAACCTATATCTTTAATATGGTTGATGGGTAGTATATATTCACCATAAATCTATCTAAATGTATTAGATGAGGTAATTTATTGACCATTTTGTTTCATATCCTAAGAAACATCATCATTCATGGGTTGTTTCACTTCTCTCCAATAAAATCAGGGATCTTTGTATTGAGACTCGCAAGAATTAAATAGTGATTTATCATCATGAAATATCCAAATTTTCCTAGTAATGATGTATTTGAGGAACTACTAATATGAACAATGGATTTCCCCATGTTTGGGAAACCAATTCATTTCAAGAAGGATTTTGATGGTAATTTCTTACAGAATGACTAGAAACTCATAATTGGATACCAGGTCCCCAAATTTCACCCTGAGCTTGAACTGACCATGTGGATATTGTCCTCTCTTGTCATACCCTTGATGTTTCATATGAAATGGGGACAATTTAACATCACTGTAGCCCCAAAAAGTGTTTTTATTAGAATGATATTGAATCCTTAAGTAATTATCAATGATAATTCGTTGGATTTCAATTTAACATAGTTTTTAGACACATACATGGGTCTGATCTATCCCTACATAATAGTATCCATGTATTGTTATATGAAAGATATAATAATATGAAACTCCACAGGGTCAATCATTTCATGATATACCTTAATAGTATTGATTTTTTTTCAAACTCTTGTAGGATTAGTAGGACTTTACTAGTGATTTAAAGAGATCTTTTGATAAATTAAGAATATCTATGATAGATAGTTTAGACACGAATATAACCAACTAATTTAGGATGTATATATTAGAACTAAATGTATATTCCATCCCATTGGAGGATTCAAAAGAAATGGTGATTTTGGTTATGATGTTATATAAGATAAAGGATAGGTAAATGAACAAATGTTGAAGGACGTTTTAAAGTTATTATATTAGGTTGGCATGACCATCCCACATTTCAAGGTTTCCATGACAGTTTCATTCCATTCAGTTGATCATAAAAAATAATTGAGCTTGAAATACTTTAATAAAAACCAATTGTGTTTTCTTTATCTTACTATTCATATTAAAGGTATCTTCTAAATATTTCAGAAGCATAAATAGCTAGTTTGGGGATGTGGTTAGAATATTGTATCCATCCATGAACACATCTTTCTCTTCCTCCACAACTTCTATGGACTCACCCCTGGTTCCCTTATTGTGATTAAGGAATGAAGGTTTATAATATTTTTCATCATCAAATAATGGATCTATTATTTGAAAGATATTAATGGAACCTATGATTAATTCTACATCTGATATAGATTCTTCCTAGTAGGGAAACTCAAGTGGTATTTAATGTTGGGATAGTTCCCATTATTTTGTAATTAGAGGCATGAAATCTAAGAGAGTCTTGGGTGGATTTATAATATATACATTTTTATTTTCCTAACCATTAGTTTTTATTCCTATATTATTTCATTTCAAAGAATATCAACTATTGGAGGACTATGGTGCGGAAAAATCTGGTTGTACCATGGAAGAAGAAATTGGGGCTGTAGTTGGGTTAAACAACTATGTCCTGAGGATGTAATAAGATTGATTGATTATCTTTTTAGTCATCTAATCACTTAAATTATATGAAACCTTCCTTGTAACTTCCTTCCATTCACCTTCATTATTTGTAATATGAAAAATACATATTCCACATGTGCTGGTGTTTTTCATAGTTTGACCTACCTAGAATCAACCATCTTTTTTAGAATGTATTTAAAAACAAAAAAAATATCAGATGGTGTGGCCCAGTATTTCCTAAATGGAGAAATAATTTAGGTGGTCATTAAGACCAACCATATAGGGCCTCTTAGGCTCTAGAAGCATTGATAAATTGTTTATGTGAATTTTACATAGTATATAGGTACTTTTTCATATCCAATGGAGTAAACCATTTTCTTTTGATATCTGAATTGATAATGATTAGTTCTATTATATTATCTATATGGGGGTATAATTTTTTATGTTTCCATTTAATATGAGTTTTTATATTGTATAGTGTGGGATTAAAGGATTGAGCTAGTGTCATATATGGATTTAATGTGATGATCATGATTTCCACTATTCCTATTCTCTTTCCCTAAGATATCGTCACTAGTTGAGACATGGATCTGGTCCATAAGATAAAGTTACCCAATATTTGAGAATCTTTATAAAGGTCCCTAAACTAACATATTTATTTTATAGGAATTATTGGTTTCTATCACTCATCACAAATGTTATCTATAAAATGATCCAACATGTCTTATTTATAAATTTGTATGGTTTTTGAGAAAGTAAAATCCTTACACCGAGATATGAAATCTTATACTCTCTCATTATGTAACTGTTTACATATATATAGTTAAGGATTGTTTTCATCCAAATCATGGAGATATATTTATTGGGAAATAGTTGAAAAATATATTCCCACACTTTTATCAACCTGGATGGTTGATCCTTCCAATTTCTATATAAAGCACATAAGCTATGATGATTCTTTATACTCAAGAGTTCTCATCATGGGACTATATCGAGACAAGAATAGAATAAAATTATATTCTAGATATCATAAATAATTGAATATAAAAATCTGGGATTTCTGAAAAATTTCTAGGGATGGGTTGTGTCTACCCATTCATGGTAAGTCTTACTCTCTAGTTATACTGGTACATTCCATGATTCCATTTATTTCCATTGGGATTCCATTGACACAATGGTATTAATAAGCATGAAGGGAATGGAATTTTAGAAGGACCTTGAAAATGGATGTAAATGGGTTAAGACATTTGTGGCGGATATGCATTTTTTATGGTAGGAAACTTGTACGGTAATGTCCCTAAGGATTTTTTCCAACAGCTCATGGTTTTCTTACTAATAGTGGGAATTCCTGATGTCCCACTAACATTAGATCAAAATATTTTGGTTGTTTAGATCCTAGGTTGGGAAAATGTTTCATATCTACTTTCATTGTCATGATAATCCCTTTTTGTTGTGAGACACTGCTTGGGAGAGTGAGATACGGTTCTTCTTAAATAAGATACCCAACTTTGAGATTACCTCAGAGTAGTTCAGTATTTAAAATCTTTATCTCCTACATTTCAATATCATATTTATAAAACCTCACCTCTAAAGTATGTTGTTTAACTCATTTGGTTTTAGGAAGGTTTTTTATCAACCCCATTACCCTTTTCTTTGGTAAAATCTCTCCAAGGGGTTGTAGTTGAACATTCGCAAGAACCCCCATATTTTTAGAAAGCTTATGATTTCTAGTTAACATATCATCTTTATTTACTTAAGTGCAGACAATGATTCAAATGAATAAATACTCCTCCAATTCTTATGCATATTTTGTATATTATATAGTGTCTCAAAGTGTAATGTATGGTCTTCACCTATGCTACTTATTTTGGAATGTATTATCATTTGTTAATGATTGCCAATCCTTAAGTGGAAAGTCTGCTCAACTTTCTTAGATGCCTCATAAAAGAGTCTTTCAATGGATCATTCTTATCGATCCCAATGCTTTTGATATTCCTTTATGGATTATTCATTCTAGGTAGATCATATCTCATTAGTATAGGTAACTAATAAGAGTTCAATTGGAGCAATGAAATTACATGATTTCACCTCTAGTGGGATTTTTGTGGTCAGGGAGCAAGGTTAAATGAAATTTTACATGTTTTCTCCATCCCATGATATGAATTACGAATGAATTATCAGTAATCAACTAGAATAGATTGATGAAATAATTAATGCATAAAAATAAAATACCCCTCACTGTTTTCCATTTTTTTGTGTTTTACAGCAAAAAAGGTGGCCAATTAAATATCATGATAATGTTATTATATTTAATTAACATGATTTCCATATCCATTATAAGGAATTTTTTAAATTCTAGGTAATAAAGTGTTGTATAGATATTTAGGCGACTTTCATAAATGAATTATTCTGAAAACATTTATGGAATAAACTATTGAGGGGTGGCTAATGACCAAAACATGATTGGTATGTTATTAGTAAAAAAATTATTATTCAATAGTAATTTATTACCTTCACATTTTTTGGGAGATTCTTTCACTTGAATGGAATAAATTTGATTTTACCAAATGATTTAATATATATATAGTGGGATTAGAAGGAATCTCCTCTATTGTGGTGAAAGGTAAGAAACCCAAGGGTGGTTCTGATGACGAATAATTCCCCAGGATGTATTTCAGTTGATAAAGTATATAAATTTTCAATGATAATCATCATTTAAGATTATAATTATCTTCTTAAGAACCCCACTATATTTTATATTTCTTATAATTGATTCATTAATGGGAGTATGCTCTTATAGAAATGAAATATCCCTTTGGGGATGATCTTCAAAGATAATTCCATCATGGGGGGACTACCATTATTACTTAATGTTCGATTATAAGGATAAATTTTGCGGTGTATACCCAGGGGAGGACCTTTAGGGAAGATTATGGAAAGGGGAGGACCTTCTTAACTTTTTTATCTTCCAACCGTGTGGAGGGTTTATTTGGTACTCATAAAGAGATGGGTTCTAATGATTGATCACTCTATAGAAACAAATTAATCCTTTATGGTAGATATTATGCGGAGGACCTACAAAGTTATCGGTAGAAATGTTGTGAGGAGGGCCTTTCCAACTACAAATTATGTTTACATAATTTTTTTATGAATCAGTAATATCTTGGGAAAATATTGATAAATGTTTGATGGAATAAATGTCTCTAAACATGATTATAGAATGGTTTTGGGTGAAATCAATATTTTAAGATCTATTTTTATGGGACTTATTTTTAGATTCTATCCTCTATGTGGATTTAGTCATGCTTTGTAGAAGCATACTCTCAGACATAGGGGTCATCTAGAGAGAATTCCATGTTATTTCCACTATTTTGTAACACGGTTATGGGGTTTTGACCTAAATATATACCTTCCGAGGGTGGCCATCAAAATATATTGATGATCTACAGTTAAAATGGAGGTATACGACTAATACTTTTACCAATTTTTCATGGTATTTTTCCAATGAAGATCATGGATGAGAAAAGCAATATGAGTCTTATCTTGAATGGAAATCATATTATGTTGATGGGACATTGAAATTTTGGAGTTGGGGTTGCGTGTATGACTCCTAACCACTACCACACCTGTCATTTTCCCCTATAAATTTATAGATTGTGCACATGGATAGATTCCCATCCATTTATCATTACTAATATATACTGGGTGACTTCAATGACTGTAACGGGGATATATGCCCATATTATGGTTTGGGAAGCGATGTATCCCTTATACTATTCTATATTTCTTTTCTAAATATGTCTACAATCATTATACACAAGGGAAGAAATATGTTTCTTTACCATATTTTCAGCTGATGTTTTCCAACTAGTTTCTCTTATCATTGTCAGATTGTGTTGTAAGGATTAGTGGATATGGGAAGGTACATGTTCCTTCTTGAAATTTTCCACCAAAAATATTATTCAGATTATTTTCTAGAGGTAATAGGAATATTTTGTTACTCCCTAACATTTTTCATATGCCACACATGGTGGTCTGTCCAGGATATTCAAGTCAAGGTGACCTCATTTGGGGCTTGTGAGTAGTCAACCTCAACATGTTGAGTGTTTGATGTCACACAGTGCTAGCCATATAAGTTATTGTTAGGATAAATTTTTTGTGACTCGTGTAATCTTTAAATGAGTACCCCATTGACACATTGATCCACCTACCTAGATTAAGAGAGGATGTTTTTGCTGTGTTTTTGGGAAAGGCTCCCAAAATGTTTTGAGATGGTTATGAGTGTCATTTTCTTATTTTTCACCAGCCATAATTGGTTGGATGGTTATAAGGGAATCCTATATTGAAGGACTTCTTGTGAGTCCTAATAGTTTATGATGGGACCATTTAGGTGGTACTTCTAAACTAATGTGTTTGATACCCAATGTTTAGGACATTGGGTCAGTGATGGTATCCTTTGGCTAGAAGAGGGCCTAGCTTATGTGATATCCAATACACATTATTTTTTACAAATTGTAGGATTCCATTTGTATTGAATTTTTTTTTGAAAACGAATGATATTTTCATAATATAAATGAGAAATAGAACTCATAAAATTAGTATCACAATAAAAAGGCACATGAACAATTTAATACATTAAAGTATCCTTGTTTGGACACTTTCGTTTTGTAAGAGTATGAAAGGGTCTAACATGAAGGTAACATAGTAGTTTTTTATAATGAAAGGTTTCAATTCAATTTCACCATTTTCTTGAAATATGTTTTTATGTGGAACTTGATAGTGGAGGTTGAGTATGGTCACACAATCTTCTACATCATGCCATTTCTTTTTTTTCACCTCCTTTTAGGGGGTATCAAACATGTATTATTTGTGGAATAGGACACACTCCAATGACTCTTCAGGAAACTTTGGAGTGTTAAAATCCCTTATGGATGTCCCCTTTAGGCGATCAATCTCTGGTAACTCTAGTTGGTTATATTTCTTCCTTCTATTTCTTCTTCTCTAACCCTTTTCTCTAATATACCTTTGTTAATTTTCATTGTGGATTTTGATCATCCTCAAACTTGTTTTATTAACATCATTGAAACCATCCACATCTTTAATCATTGGAATTGGTTGTTTGAAACGTTTTTGGATCTTTGATTTAAGGTGGGTGGTCTAATGTTCAAATCCCATAGTCATGTTGTTGATTTCGTTCATGAAAATTATATAATTGCTAGATTTTTTTAGAAATTGAATTACCCAATTGTACTAATTTATTTGGTGAATTAACTAATTATAGAATTGTGAAATTGTGGGAGTTTGGGATAATTAGCTATGAAAATTGATTTTGTGACATTGATGTGATGAATCAGATAATTAATTGGTAAATTAATTATTGAATATAGATATTGTGAAAAGGTTAATGAATTATCTAATTAATCAATGGTTATTTGAGATATATGTAATATTTAATTATTATGATATATATAATAGTAAATGGGGAATGTTAAGATGGAAATTCAGAAAAGGATCAAATAATGGTAACTTGGTAATTCAATTGTGTGAATTAATGAAGGGTAACATGGTCATTCATTTTTGAAATAAATAATGCTAACATGGTCATTCAAATGTGTGAATTAATTAATGGTAACATGGTCATTCGTTTGTGAAAATAAGAATAGTAACATAGACATTCAATTTTTTGAAATAATGAATGGTAAAATGGTCATTAATTTTTGAAAATAAGTTTGGTAACATGGATATTAAAACGCATGATATCCCTTGGGGATAGTTCAGACTCCAGTGTGGGGCGATGCATGTATTGAGATATAGGCATCAACAAGAACTCATCATTTATGTGGTTTAATAAATATTAATTAATAATATAAATAACTATTTAATTATTCATTGTAATTATTTATTTATAAAACTCCATGCACTAATTTTGAGTAGATATTTTGTTAGACACCGTTGGTGGTGGCATACAGATTCGTACTCACACCCTATTCGGGAAGCCTGATTGGTACCCAAATAGAATTTATTTTTTGAGGACATGTTAAGGGAAAATGACCCATGTTAGATGGATAATAGGGTATGGATCCTGGATGAGGGAACCAGATGTGGGTTGGGACCTTCTTGGGAGTTTTTGGTGTCTTTATTTTTAGTTATCATTTTAGACACTTGAAACATACATTAGCATGCCATGTTACAACTTTTCTTAAATATTGTATTTTCCTACTTTGATTACCATGAGATATTGGTGTTGTTTATTATTATATATATTTATTCCTCTATTTTTTATTATTTATACTGGTGTATTACTCTGAGAAAAGAGGGTATAGTTTCCCCATGAATGACTATTCAGACCCTTACTGCTAGTCGGTAGCCTGTGGTGTAAGGGGAGATGCGCTAGAGGTCATGTGGCCAACCAGCTCGAGGCACCGGTTTGTATGGGACCCAGGTCAGGATGTCACATTTATGTAAATTAATTAATAACTATATTGTTTTCTATAAAATGGGTATTATATAGATATTATAGTTCACATAAATATTTCTAAATATTGAAACCAAGTATATATAAAAAAATTACTAGAGTTGAGATGAATATCCAAGAAACTAATAGAGAAATACTAGATTCACTAGTTATTAGATTATAGCATCTCACATTTCATACTTGGTGATTTATAGGTATATATTATTGTTATTATGTGCTCTGTGTACCCAAAAACAAAATATCTATGTTTAGTTTATACATGGATGGTTTAATTTTGATTTTCAGCAATAAAAAATTCTAAATTTTAAAAATAATATATGTTATTAGATGGAACATTTTTATATAGATATTTATGTACTAAAATATATAAATCGATTCGTTGAAATAGATAATGATTCATTTTTACATGACTTATATCAAACCCATCTATGTAATCATCATTTTGTTTATATAAATGAGAATCATTTGAAAATATTATACTAAGAGAGGTATTTAGATTCATATGAACAAAAATGTTTCAATATGTGTCATTATTTTTTGTCAAGGATAAATGAACAATCATATAATCAACGAAAAGAGTTAAATGGTTAAAAATATATTATACTTATTTCATAATAAGTGTGTCTGATTCATTTCTAGTAGAAGCTTATGGTGGATAATCTTATTTCATAACTTTTATCAATAACATTTGTATAAATGTAAATATTTAAATAATGAGGTATCAGTCCAATTCCATTCAAAAATTAAGGAATACAAGAATGATGTGGAGGACCATATTTATATGAAGAAAAAGAAACTCTTTTCATACCAAAGTAGATAATATCTTGACCAAGATTCTAATTATTTTTTAAAATAGAACGAGATACCCCCTCGATTAACTCCTCCTTATATACCTTAGTGTAATTATGTTAAGGAAAGGAGGAACCATACATTGTTAGACATCATGATATTAATGATGAGTCATGAAATTATTTCATGATCCTTTTGGGGATATGGATTATAGACTATATCATATATACTAAACCAAGTTCTAACTAATGATTGGAGTGGAATTCTATTTGTGTTATTTTATGCGAAGAAAATGTTTTGGCACATATTTTTTTTAGGGACAAGTAATTTTTTAACGTTAATCATAGTAAAAAATATTCACCATGGGGAATGAAATTATCCTTTATAGGATAATTAAACTAAATTATATTATCTTTAAAATACCATATATAAAAATTTCATAGTTGACAGATGTGCCACATTTATTGAAAGGAAAAACATGTTTAACAAACATTGTGGGACAATGGTTAAATTAAATGAAATTGATGAACACATCATACAAGAGTTGTCACGTGAACAAATTACCCAAGACTCAATGGATGAATGTGTTCAAGAGATAAAATTATTACATAAGATTACTATAGAGGATAGAGGATATAAAAGATATAGTTTTCTAGACATCAAGGAAGGTCAAAAATTAATAGTTTCAAATAATAAACATATATCCTATATGAAAGTAGTAAACACATCAAAATTTTCAATGTTGAAACATTACAAGAATTTGGAAATGAATTCCATGGATCATAACCAAGTATGAATTTTTGTTGATCCTCTAGTTTATGTAAATCCTATTAGGTTTGAATATAAATTCATGAATAAAATGGATATATATTTTAATGTTGGTGACTATAAAGAATGATAGTTTCCTAATGGGTTTAAGAAATTTCAAGGCATAAACAATGATGAGATTTTTTCACTAGTAACTATGATAAAATATATTATATTTATTCTTTCTATAAAATCATACCAAGAATATATAATTTGGAAAATAGATTTCAATGCCACTTTCCTTAATGGAAACTTTGAATAAGATGTCTATATGACACAATTATAAAGTTTTGTGACACCACAGGATGAAAATAAGGTGTGAAAGGTTTAGAGATTCAATTATGGAGTGAATCCAACACCTTGGTCATGGATAATATTTTTTCATGAATACAAAAGAGTCTTTTTATTTTGGAATAATGAATGTGAGCACTATATCTAAAAAATGTTTTGTTGGAATGTTCCTAATAGTGTATTTTTATGACATATTATTGATGAAAATTGAGATACCAATCTTATAGTTAGTTAATACATGATTGAATAAATGCCTCTCCATGAAATAATTATGTGAAGAAGCATATATTATTGGGATCAAGATATTTCATACTTTATCTATGACGATTCTTGGACTATGTCAATGTATAAACTTTTATATGGTATTTCGGAGATTTAATATGGAATAATCTATGAGAGGATTATTTTCAATGTCACATATTATACCTCTATCAATGAAAATGTATCCTTACAAAAATTAAGAGATAGAAATATTTTTTTGTATCCTATACACATCATTGATAGGATCTATCATGTATTTCATATTATATAATTGGCCTTATGTTTCCCATGCCTTGAGTTTGGTTGGAAGATATCAGGAAGATTTGGGAGATCCATATTGATTTGCAATAAATCCTATCAATGTAACTATGATGTATGAAGGATTTATTCTTGTTTTAAAGAGGATATGAGTAAATAGTTGTGGGGGGTATATAAAATCTTGTTTTAAAAATGATCAAAATTTTATCAAATCATAGTTGCGATATTTTGTGTATTAATGGTGGATCAATGAGTTGGAAGAGTTTTATGTATCCTTTGGTCAAAATTCTACCGAATATTTTAAGTATACTATGACTTTTGTTGCAGGTAAAGAAAAATTGATGACATGAAACACTCTCTAGGATCATGTTATTATACCTAACAGTAATGACATTGTCACTCTATATTATAATAGTACTATAGTAGTGGCTCTAGAAAAGGACCCAAAGTCACATCATTAAAGAGAGCATATACTTTAGGAGTGTCACCACATAAAGGATTTTCTTAGAGGGTTGCAGTCATAGTAAGTAGAGTAACCAAATAAGATAATGAAGTGGACCTATTGACTAATTATTATATCAATAAAAGAATAAATATTTTATAATTTCAAACAAACTAAAATTTTTAAGAAGTTGGATTTAGTGAATGTGGGAGTCGGTTGGAGTTATTATCCTTGAACTAATTTATTTTTTACTATTTATTACCAAATTATTTATAAATATCATATCACATGATGAATGTTCATATGTGTAATATTTATGTGATAATTTCTTTTGATTATTAGTCACATTTAATGGTTGTAGAAGTTTTTTGATACAATTAGAACCTATAAATGTGATGAAAATATTCTTAAACGTTTTTTATATAGTTTAGATTCCATACACTAATGAGACACATATGATTACAAACTATTAGGGGTTCAAGGGTCATATGACACTGAAAATTATTATCATGATGTTCTCACTTCATAATATCTAAAATATGGATATTATGAAGACATAACCACTAAAAATAATTACATATGTTATGTGTTTTATTAGATATTATTATCTATGTTTTTATTGGACAATAGGATTGATGTAATTATGAATTTATATCAGGAATCATGTACTTTAATATATGAAGAAAAATTGATATGACATATTATTATGGTGAGGTATCATATGTTGGGTAATTCATAAGTTATATAATAATTAATTTAATAATTATTGAATGTATTTGTCACTTTTGAGTTAATTTAAGAAGATATATCTGATCCTTTGATTGAAATGATATTTTCTGATTAAATCCATGTCCATGATTGTTCATTGAAAAGTACATCTCACAAATTATTTGAATTATAATGACTAATTATTGTGTGATAACACAATTATGCATCCTACATAATGAGATATCAAGATAAGGAGATTACATTACACAGTAGTGTTCATAGAAATTTCATATTCATTTCATCATTAACGTATTTCTCATTGGATGCCTTAGTGTATTACTAGATTTTGATTTGATACTTTAGAAAATTTCATATAATGCTACTAAGAAAGAGGCCTATAACTACATACACCAATTGTATATAAAATATCATTAAATTTATGTGAATTTAGTATTTAGGAAAAAAAATATTCCTAACTTGTGAAAATAAAATTATTCAAGTATCATTGATTGGAAATATCCAATCATTAAATATTCAATTCTAGAAAATATAAGTAAAATTTTATCTCTGGTCAACTATCCACATGTCAATAAATAAATATTTTTTATTCACCATTTTGGTTTACATATTAATATATAAAATCATATTTACTTATAAAATTAATGAAATAAATATTTATTGATGAGTTTGGTGAATATATAATAAATATAGTAATTTGTTGAATAATATTTACATAAAAAATATCTTATTATTCAAGGTTTGATAGATTCCAAGGTGGATTTTTTGGTTCAATTTAAGGTCCTGATGAAAATAATAGATTTTATTTAATATCATTTAATGACATTTTGATTTATTGTTTTTAGAAAATCAATGTTAAATATGTGCATATCAAGTGATATAATAATTTTATTATTTATATTATTATTAGGCATGGAGAAATATTTTTTTGAAATTTTTTGATAATGGTTCTAAGCATAATCTTGAGATATTAATCCTAAGTACATATTTTTATATATATTATTTTAGACAATAATATCTTTTATTCACAATGATGACTTGGGAAATCTAGGCATAAAATTCGTCTCCTTCCTTATAGAAACAATAGAGTAAAATAAACCTCTCACTAAAATCAATGATGAATGAAAAAAACTAATATGTTCCTCTACATTACCATCCATAATTCCAAGAGAATTATTTATTGATTTATAGATCATCTATGGATAAAATTAGAGGAATCCTTCCATGTATTCACCAAAACAACTTTGACATGATAACATAAGAAAAAAATTGATCATCAATAATCACTATCACATTCAAGGTAATTAATTTTTTAAAATAATTATAAATTAGTATTTGAAGATCCTCTCTAGTATAATACAAGTTAATATCATCGGGTCCTATGGATATTATCATTTGAAACCGATGGAAAACTAATTATTGGGAATTGTTTGACATCCTTTTTTTCACCATAGATATTTAAATAAGTATATCATTATATCATTATGGATATACAAATATAGATTGTGTAAAAGATATTGGAGATTGTAAGTCTACTTATATAGGTGAATTATTTATCAAAGGAATATATATTGCATGGAACTTAGTTAATTAGAAATCAATTACTTATGGATCATTGGAAAATGGGTATAATGTAGTATCACTAGTCACAACGCAAATGATATGGAAGAAGTTATATCTTGAAGATAGGAAAATTGATGTTTCACACCCATTTTTTATTGGTTGTGAAAATCGAAGTACAATAAAGTTTTCAAATAATATGGGGCAACATTCAAGGTCAAATCATACTGAAAAGTAAGTAAAAATTCATAAAGGATAAGTAGAAACATGGGGAGATTTCATTATAATATATGATGGAAAAAGATAAGGGTATGAATATCTTGTAAAATATGATTTTGAAGGATTTATTTTAGTAAATGAGAATGTTTTTAGGGGTGACATGTTCCCCAAAATCCATAAAAGACTTATTGTTTTTTTCGGAATTTTATTCATCTTCATTTTTTTAACAATGGGTAAGAATAACTATGAATTTTAGATGTTGGAAGCTAGAGGATAAAGATGATCCCATGTGATTATATATATAACGTCAAAAAATATAAATGGGATAATGAAGATCCATTTTAGAGATTGTTTCTTAAATAATTATCCTCAAGAAGTTAAATAGAAAAATTGGGAGTCAAACTAAAGTAAGTTGATCTCAATTGATACATAGTCATATGAAATATATCTTATATTGGGGTATATAGTTTCCTCACAATCATAATTATATCATATGAATGTTTTTTAGATGGAATTTCTATTATAGGAATGACATAACTTGTTTCTTCAGACTTATTCATTCATGAGAAAAATATGTTTTCATGTTTTATTCATTAGAAGCTTGATTATGGATGAGTTGTAATAACTTTTTAATTGAATGAATATGTATATCAATAAAATGAGAAATATTTTTCTTTAGATTCCAAATCATGGAATGAAGAATATGATCAAATAGTAGTGTATTGATCTTAATCTCATGCAGATAAGGAATTACTTATTGGTAGTGGGAAGTATCCAATAGTTTTTACTATACAACAATGGTTTAATCTCATATTATTGAAAATAAAAAAATGAGTTCTTAGGTTGTGATGTGATGATGGAAATTGGATAATGCATTAATCTAATTTGAAAATAAATATTATGGGGTTAATATGACATGAAATCGGAATGAATATAACATGAGAAGTCATATATTGTAGCTAAGATAACTATGTCATAATAGAGAATATTATGTATTAAGGCGAATCTTATTGTTCCATAAAGTAACTCTTGAAGACATATGTTTCTTATTATTTTGGGGAGTTATGATATTTTCTTCCACAACGTAATGATTCACACCACAATCAATGATTAGGTGAAGAAGACCATGACTTTCAAAAACCATCTCGGGATGCCCTTGGCCCTAGAACCCAAGCTTGTCACTGAGATGTCCTGAAGGGAAATATTAATGCCCTTGGGTTGGCCAATAGTTATTAGGAATCATGAATATTTTTTGGAATGTTATTTCTTAATGAATCTATTAAGTGTTTTGGACAAAGAACCCAAAATTTCATCGTCATACATTAGAGGCTCATGACCTTAATAAATCAATTAAGTAAAAATATTTCAATACATAACCAAAATAAATTATAATACAAAACAATAATGACATGATAACACTAAACACAATTCAACAATAATTCTAATAATATAAAAATAAGAGAGACAAGATGGTAATCCAGATAGGCAACACATGATTTTTATAAATTGATTAAAACTAAACAAAAAATAATAAAAATGAATATATACCTATCTCTATGTTACATGAGGGAATATTTACATCATATCCCATCCATAACCTAAATGTGGATAACCTTATAATATTCCACCTCCATGTAGTCCCTTTACATTTCATGTACTAGATTAAATATGGTTTGCATACACCCAATGGAGTATACAGGGTGTGATCATATTAGGTTCAGTGGGGTCCCATATAGTTTTCAATATAAAACCTATGATACAAAAACCAAATCATGATATTTTGGAAAAATAATTATTAGAAATTAGACATCAATTTTTATTATCAAAACAAGAAGAAATATTACAGCTATTTTATTATATAAAATAGATGAAGGAACCATAAAAATAATAATTTAATGAAAAAAACATGGGAGTTTATGTTAAGGTCACTATATATGGGGTCACTAAGTTAAATGACTACACTAGTTAGGGTAATAAACTTAAATATTTGAGTGGATATGAAATCAATTCATGGGAAAATATAGATGTTCATATAATTACTTCACTAATCAGGGTAAGGGACCTAATGATTGGGGAGGGACCTGCACACATTTTAGGATTTCTTTCATAAGAATGTAGGGTTATTAATGAATTTTAATCAATATAAATAGATATTATTTAATATTTAATTATATCAAACTAATCATAAGTGGCATTTGTTTTTCATTCAATATGATTTAAAACAAATTTTATTCAAAATGAAATAATGAAGAAAAGGATTTAAAATATACATAAATAATTCCTAAAAATAATAGTAGAACAGCATTAATATAATTTTTAAATTTTAAATTTATTTTCCCATGATCACAGGTTCAAATAACAAATATATAATAAATAAAAACCTACCTTAATTATTTGTAATGATTATAACAATGGAAAATCCACTCATAAGGAGAGGGAGGGATCATTTGAAAGAAAAAACCCTAAATATCAATAACCAATTAAATAAATTCATCTAACATGAAAAAATTGATTCCATGGAATTAGGATAGAATGTATATCATGCAAAATAAGAGATTAGGAAAAATGAAGAATAATGGGAATACTTATTAGTTTCTTTGCTTGCAAAACCCTGAATTAAATCCCACAAAATTAATTTCTCAAAGATGATGAGAGTGTAAATCATGTGTGATAATGTAATTGGTTGGAAATAGATAATAAATGAGTGAACGGAGGTATCTAATTAAATTAGGGGTAGTTTAGGAATTTTATATTTTGATTATTCTTTATAGGCTATATGGACTGGCTACACAATTTTCTAAACTATATGCCAAACATGATGTTTTCATGGAAACCACCTATGAATGTTTCATGGTTTGGATGTATGGTTGGGAAAACTATTCAACCACCATGAAAAAAAATCATTGATATAAAATTATAGGTTTTTCATGGTCTCTAAATGGTTATCCAGAATTATGTGATAATTATGCAACAATCACACCCACGCCATTTATTTTTCCAAATTTCAAAATGAAAGATAAAATGATGAAAGGTATGAATAATAATAAAAAAAATAATACATTTCATACCATAAAATGAAATAATTGGTGTTCCATTTCACCCCACTATATCACATGTTTTCCCTATAAAGTCAAAATGAACTTTGATATGAGAAAAATTGAGGCAATTTCATCCCCAAAATACAATAATGCACTAAGGCTTCATGTGAGTCATTCTCATACAACCACAATACATGAAACTATCATATATAGTTACCATGTATAACCTTTCCATGCAGTAAATAATTTCAGTTTGTCACTTGTTGATCAATATGTTGTGTTCTAATACAAACGATTCTTAATTGATCACATTGGGGAGACTTGGTTGATAACCCTTTAGCTGAGAGACATGAAATACATCATTTATCCATATCCTATGAGGCGTTAAATAAAAATGATAAATAAATTTTCTAATTTTATAATATAAATTTAAGGTACATAAAAACATTGGTGAAATATTCCTATGGTTCCCCAAATATCAGTTACCTAAATGTGGTGATAACCTTAAAAATACCTAGTAACCCTATAAACATTCAAAGGGATGATGATGAAGTTTGAAATATAATTTATAGAGACTTTCATATTTAAAAAATGATGATTAATATCATATAACTTATATTTCATCTCCTAATTTAGTGTGGTTATAACCAATGATGTTTCATCCACCTATATCAAACATAAGGGATAGCAGTACATATAACCATGTTGAGCTTTAAATGGAACCAATTTTATAGAAAACTGATAACTATTGGTATAAGAAACTTTTATTTATTCCAAATGTAAATCCCACAAATATCCAATTTTTTATGTAATTAATGTATAACATCTTTTATAATCTTAAAATCCCACGCTATATGGACATCTGTGTAATGACATGTGTCATTACTTTTTGTGAGAACCAAATGGAATTTGAATTTCAGTCTCAAAGAAGTAGAGTTTTTAAAATTGGTACCTATATTATAATTCTATATTTTTTGACATCTCTAGGATATGGTATTATACATTGAATGAGGAACTGTTAATGGTTTGGGTCCTCATGGGAATGTTGATGCAGGTTTTAGGTATATGTTTGCTGATTTATTAGCTATAGGTAGGGAAGTGTGGAATAGATCAATGAACTATAATGTGGAAGGATGATTCTAAGGAGGATATAATTTAATAGTAAAGGAAAATATTATGGTGATTATATTTGGGATGTAATTTTTTTTTACCCCAAGAAATTTGTTGTGGAGGTCTCCCTAGGAGATAGGAAACTTGAGCCCACTCCTGGAGGTTAGTTGCACTATAGTTGTAATACCATTCCATAGTGAAACCTAGTTGTGAAGGCCCATTATAAAACCCAAGGGATACATCATGGAGGACCATTGGGAAGACCCCCCCCCCTCAAACAATGTCTTCCACCATGAATCATTTCCCTAAATTGTTTCTAGAGGGTGGGGAAGGTCCCATAAACCTCAAACCAAGGGGTAGTTCCGCACGACACCCCTAGTAGGGGGTGTTTTATTCCATGAACCCTATATCAACAAATTAAGGGTGACCCTCCCAATTGTTTAGAGATTTTATTTATCATTTTTAATGGGTTACTTATCTAGAATCCCCTCAATATCCCTTGGGATTAGATACTCAAAAGAGATGTGAGATCTTATTTTGGATACCTGCTTATCCCTCTTTAGTGTCTGTTTGATCTGGTTCATTTCAGTAATATTATTCATGATTATTTGAGCTATGGTATCTCATCTACACTCTTTTTTTCCTCCCTCATTATTTTTAGATTTTGGAATAGGAAATTAATTTTTTGGGGAGGTAATTTCACCAAAGAATGATGAAATCATCCCTCTTGATAAGTCTTTCATTTATAACTAAAAGAGGATATATTAAGAGGTGGAATTCAAAATGTTTTTTTGTTTATTCACCTTGATTTCTATTTTATAAATTATTTGTTTAGGATTTTTTCTTGATTTAGGGTGAAACTAGTCAATGATTCAAGTATTTAATTTATATATTTTTTGTTTCCTAGATCTAGTTGAGTGTTGGTAGTAGACCTAAGATTTTTCTAGTGGATTATGCATCATGAGGTAACATAGTGATTTTGGATTTAGATATACCTATTATGTATTTTTGTTTTAAATGTTTTTTATTAAGAAATTGGAGTTTGTTTATTACATAGGTGATCACAAACTCAATGGTGGTCTATATGAGCTTGGGATAGATTTATGTATCCCCAGTTAAAGAAAGATTCCTTATATTTATTAAGTCAATTATTTAATTGTTACTTTTATGATTGGGTTATATCAATTTTAATATTTTATCTATATTATGTGACTTGTGTGATCCCTCCCATAGATTATAATGGGATCACATCATCATAATAGTCAATAAGGACCACATAGTTTTTGAAATTCTTCAATGGTGGTGTTTTGGACAAATTAGCGTTAGTGGTTGTCATTATAGATTGATTTTTGGCATGTGTTGGATTATAAAGAGAAATGGGTTTATTTTTTATAAAGTTCTTTTATAAAGTTGTTTGATAGGAATGAGAATTTCAAAGGAAATATATTTATTTCATTTACGGTCTTTAGATTGTATTTCAAATTCATTATAGTATTTTATATGTAATATCGACTTGGTTTTCGAAAATGGAATAGTGTGAGTAAGATATTATGTAATGAATTTTTTAAATTATCATAAAAGTATATTTTTATTGGGTTTTATTGAAAATACCAAGAGGTTTGGTTGATTGTATTTGGTTCATTTGACCTTGTGAGGTTAATAGAATCTTTCCCAAAGCCTATGTGCTTGTCATTATTACTAGTTATTCTAACCTAGTGTGTACTCTATTTTAGGATGGTGCTTATAATGTGTTTTGGATGATTATATTTTCATCCAATTCCAAAATGTTGTGTTATACCAGATAAATACGATAGAACCATTATAGTGTTGAGTTGCATAATCATATAAGTTGAGCTGTTGGGATAGGTTTTGATTAAATAGAATTATTTTTATTAGTTTGTGAGTTTTTATTGGCGTTTTGTGCTATATTTTCTATTATATTCTTGTTCTAGAATATTTTCCTACAATTGGAGATAAATCTTGGTGTAGAGGTGTGATTCCAATGGAATTAACCCTTTATGAGTGAGATGGTTCTAGAAGGACCTTCATATGAGAGACGGGGTCCTATATGTGTGTAATGTATGAGACAAAATTGAGTTATAATGTGTATATTAAGATGGTATGTGAATACTCACATGCATGAGAAGTGATGGAGGTGATAGTTCTTATACACCATCAGTTGAGTGATAAGGTTTTGTTTAGGGGATTTTGTGTGACCTCCCTTGTGGGAGAAAGGATTGGTCGGGACTTGTAGACACCAAACCCTATATATTTGGCTAGTGGTAGAGATTTTACATGACACCATACCTTAAATATTTTTTTATGAAATGAGGACATGTAATATCACCCAAATCTAAAACGTTGGTTAAGATTTATCTTTTTATTTTGGGTGACTCCTTTCCTTTCGACTTGGGGCCAAAGTGGGTCGGTTTAGGTGTCATGGTGGCATTGTGTCATGGTTAGAACTTGATAGCCTGAGAGGTATACTTTTATATTCATTGTGTTTTCGGATTCTAGGTGATTTTTTACATGGAAATGACTATACCCCATATGTATATATATATCATATATATCCACTTGATCACATAAACACTCACAATTATTGAGGTACTAAAGACTACTACTGGATAATTGGACTCACCCCATACCCACATACAATGCATGCGTTTCGATGTATGTGGGTATAATTTCCTACTTTATTTTAGAATATATATACTGCATAGATCTAGAAATATAGTTTATTTTGGTTATTCATATAGGTCAAGGATTTAATAATATAATTAAGTGAGTTAGATGGGAGGCTAGTATAGTTTACATTTTTTTAATAACTAGAATGTACAATATAGTGTGTCATTTATTTTAATAATGCATGTTATAGATTTATTTTCTAATAGTTCACTATTATGTACTGGTGAATCACCTAGATATATTTACTACATTATATTATGGACAATAGTTTCCCTATTGTCCACCTACTTTCTTTCAACGTGATTTTGGTATATTTTTAATTTGAACGGGTTATGATGAGTTTTTGGTAGATTCAACCATAATACCCTATCTTTAAATTAGATATAATAGTCTCTCCATGACTATTTTATTCTTTATACACTAGTTTAAAATATCTATAAAACAGGGAAGAACACCTGAGTTCAAGTAAAAACCCCGATCATTCTCCATTTTGGAAATTTGGGCAAGGGAATTATAATCAATTTGTAGGTGGTAAGTTGTCATATACGTTACATGGGATCCCATTACCTCTGATAGGACATTTAAAAACTAAAAGGTGAAATAGTTATATTATTGAAATATTACTATTGGGGGAACACCATGTGATTTTACAATCTTCTGGGCATATAGCCTTCAAAGATCCTTAAACATCATGCTATCTATAATTAGTATTAATAGGGTCAATTAAGTCAACAACTCAATCATAACCCATATAGTGTTACTTTTCTAAGGGGTATGGGGTAGTCCAATGATGAAGATAATGGACACCTCATCCCATTTTTTAGTATTGATAGGAAGGGAATAGAAGAAACCATATGGATTCCTGTGTTCATTTTTTCATATTTTAACATTTAGAACTATATTTTTTTAATTTCATGCCTCATACATGGCCACTAGTATCAATATCTCATATTATTTTATATTATGATGGTTCCTAGATGAATAAATAACTATGAATAATGATATTCATCCATAACTTCCACTCACATTGATAAGGAATCCATATTCCATTTACTAAAATATATAATTCACTCAAATGTAATAGTTCATTCATGGATGGTTTCCCCACCATTTTGAGATCCTATAGTACAATAGAATTATCCATCTTCCAATTTCTCATGATAAATGAGTTCAATATGAGAATAAGGTACTTATCATTAACAAGGAATATACTTACTTTCTTCTCCATTACTTTTAGACAATATTATAGAAAAATTATCATAATCATTCACTATTTATTATATTTTTACAATATAAATAAATGAAATTTTCAACTGATAGCATAAAAAACATTCTCCTTACTCAGTAAAAAAGGAATATAAAATTAATAAGTTTGAAGGTATTCCACCCATCACCTCTACATGAGTTTTTGATCCATCAAAGAGAAGATTTATATTAGGATCCTATGATTTGTGTAAATTATAAATTCTAACCAAATATATAATTTCACCAACAATTATGTTCATTCATGATATCTACCAACTCAATTTAATGGGTGGAATAATCCCTTTCTTGTAGTCAAAGTTTCTAAGATATGTAATCCACCATGTGATTTTCTTATATGAAGACACATTCCATGTACAAACATGGAACACTATAAAAAACCACATAAAATGTGTTCACATTTGGTTGGATCAATATGGGCGATGTGGCCAACATCTACTTTAACTCATCAAATGGTGATTTTAATTCATAAGTCTATAAAAGGTTCACTACATTTTGAGTGATGGCAGTCAATGGTGGTAACAAATTAGAGAAGTCCATAATGAAGCATTTATAAGAGCATTCTAATCCAAGGAAGATTTGTATCTCAATGAAATTATTAGGATCCTCCTATAACGTAATGGACTTCACCTTCTCATGATTCATAGATTTTTTTGAACACTAAATCTTCTATGAATTTCAAATCCCAAAATTTAAAGATGCATTAATATTTCATAACATATATAAAATGATCTAAAATAATTACCTATATGATATTTACTCTTTTTTCAAGATCCTCTTCAATCCTAGAGTCATCTAGAATATCATCAATGAACATAAGGATGAATGAATCAAGATACTTATGGAATATATGGTTTATTAGTGACATAAACACTATAGAATAATTATTAAATCCAAAATTTATAATAAGATTTTCAATGTGGTCGTACCTACTTCAAAAATAAATATTTTAATATCAGCTTCACTCACCCTATGATGGGGATAACCTGACCAATGGTCTATCTTAGTGAACCACTATTCCCCTTTCATGTGATAAAAAAATCACTAATTTGGGGAATCATATATTTTTTCTTGATAGTGTCCTAGTTTAGTTACTATAGTAAACACATAGTTTGATAGAACCATATAGCTTCTTAGTAAGGAGCACTAGGGTAGCCCATGGAGAGACGCCTTGGTGAATGATCCCCTATACCTCTATGTAATTTACTTAGATTTTTAACACTTTAAATTATGTTTGATTAATATGATATGATAACAATGATTTTAGTTTTTTCCTAAGAAAAAAATTTATAGGGAATCAAACTTTTTGTTCTTGTAGTGACCCCGATAAGTCATCTATAAATACCTTGAGGAAGTCTTGAACTATAGGAGGTATCAAACTCCCTAATTCCCCTTGTCTACTTATAAATATAAAGCTAAAAGGTGGAATGTAAACTTGTAGAATTAAAGAATAGGGGTCCTCCTTATAAGGAATTTATCTTTTATAAACGATATTTCATTTTTATTGAGTAAATGGATTGTGGTTGTAGAAAAAACATGCACTAATTTTGTTATTTTAGATCAATATATCATATTAAATTTAGTAGACCATTGTTTCCCTCGGAATTCAGGGATGACCTCCTTGATGGGAGGTTCAAACATTCCAATCAGTTTCTAACAGGTTTGTTCGTAGAACCGGAAACATCCAATGAATCCACATCCATTTGGAACTACTTTCCAAAGGTATGCGCTCATTAGTTTGTGGACTGATAAGGCTTAAGAATTTTCATTGGTCGAGAGAATGGGAGGTCGGACTCATCACACCTTTTTTAGGTGAATTATTGTCTACTCCGGGACTCTCTTTATAGATTTAAGTTATGTTCATGAATACTTATTACATTACCAAGTATAAAATGAGTTTTCCTTTAGATATGACAATCAATGATCGATATGTACGAAATTTAGAGAATCTTTTATATGTATTCGAGGTTCTTCATTAATATAGAATCATCTGTATTTGTTAGAGATTATTAGTTAATGGTATCCTTTGATACATAAAAAGTCTCTTGGTCATTATGATGACCATGCTGGTTTTAAAGCCACTCAGTGGGGAACTTGAAGTTTATTGTATTTCAGAAGGAAATGGATTATTTCAGAGTTGGGATCGAACCTGCCGATGGGCTAACTACGTATCCTTTTTTAAAAAAAAGGAATCAGAACCCACGTAGTTCGAGAAAGGGAGTATGATGTTTATGATTGATGGCTCAAAGAAGGATGTAATAATTACTTTTACACTCTAAGCTCACGTGAGTCATGCTCGGTGTGAGAAACAATAGGTATTGGTAAAAATCAGACAGTTGTGCCATGAAAGATGCAATCATAAGAAATAAGATGGGACTTATATATATGTATGACTTCCTAGATAAATGAAGATTTGGATTTACTTCAGGGAAGAAATCCAGGAACAGGGTCCACAAAGGTATATATTCTTCATGGAGATTTGAATACTCTAACTTGGGGCGTACTCCTAAAAAGGAGGCCCAGATTAGGAGAGAACTTATGATTGGGTTTTTTACTCCTGAGAAGGAATCCCAGATCAAAGGTAAATTAGGACTGGTTAAGAGGAATTAAGATTGGGGATTACTTTTGAAAAGGAGGCCCAGGTTAAGTGACTTGAAAAATTAAGGGACTTAGGGCTTACTCCTAAGGAGGATGCCCATATTAGGGGACTGGGGATTATTCCTAAAAAGGAGGCCCAGGTTAATGAAATTATGGTTGGGGCTTACTCATGAGGAGGATGCCAAAATTATGGGACTGGGGATTATTCCTGAAATGGAGGCCCAGGAGGAAATGAGGATTTGGGGCTTACTCCTAAGGAAGATGCCCAGATTTTAGAATTATGACTGGGGATTATTCTTGAAAAGGATGCCCAGGTTAATGACATTATGGTTGGGGCTTACTCCTGAGGAGGATGCTCAAATTAAGGGACTGGGTCTTACTCTTGAAAAGGAGGCCCATGTTAATGAAATTATGGTTGGGGCTTAGTCCTGAGGAGGATGCCCAAATTAGGGGACTGGCGATTATTCCGGAAAAGGAGGCCCAAGAGGAAATGAGGATTTGGGGCTTACTCCTAAAGAGGATTCCCAGATTTGAGAATTATGACTGGGTCTTATTCCTAAAAAGGAGGCCCAGGTTAATCAAATTATGGTTGGGGCTTACTCCTGAGGAGGATGCCCAAATTAGGCGACTGGGTCTTACTCCTAAAAAGGAGGCCCAGGATAATGAAATTATGGTTGCAGCTTACTCCTGAGGAGGATGCCCAAATTAGGGGACTGGGGCTTATTCCTGAAAAGGAGTCCCAGGAGGAAATGAGGATTTGGGGCCTACTCTTAAGGAGGATGCCCAGATTTGAGAATTATGACCGGGGCTTATTTTTAAAAAGGAGGCCTAGGTTAATGAAATTATGGTTGGGGCTTACTCCTGAGGAGGATGCCCAAATTAGGGGACTGAGGCTTATTCCGGAAAAGGAGGCCCAAGAGGAAATGAGGATTTGGGGCTTACTCCTAAGGAGGATGCCCAGATTTGAGAATTATGACTGGGGCTTATTCCTGGAAAGGAGGACCAGGTTAATGAAATTATGGTTGAGGATTACCCCTGAGGAGGATTCCTAAATTAGGGGATTGGGGATTACTCCTGAAAAGGAGGCCTAGGTTAATGAGTTCTCTCATCGTAAAGGATGAGTTTGAATGAATGAAATCTCAATCTTTAGTGACATAAAGATGTGTAAATCACTTGGTTTTGAGAGATATTTAATATAATTCCTTTCAGATAAGAAATTAAAATCAAGAAATCATGCCATAAATGGCTTTGAAGAGTGTCTTGAAGACTGAATCTTGAATAGGATAGGTGGAATGGCTTAAGAGGGGTGAAATGGGCAAGGAGGGAACCCAAAAAGGCAGAGGCGCGCAAGTCCTGGCAGGCGCGCAAGCCCTGGTCGCACAGGTATACATGCATGACACATGGGTACTTGCGCGATGGTCAACCAGCAGGGTAATACTTGAGCGAATCTTGGTTAAAGCCTTTAGAATCATCTTAAGGTTCTTACAGAAGAGGGGCGCACAAGTTCTATTGAATGAGTAAGGCGGCACGCAAGTGTGGCCATTTCCCTTAAGGGATGGCCACTTAGGCGCGCAAGTGTTGATGAGTTTCAACACTTAGGCCTTCCTTCCCCTCTTTAAATCTTCCATTCAAGGTAAAAAATTACCTTAGATGTGTTTCAGAAGCTTTGATAAGATACTAGGGTGCCAAGAGCTTAAATCTGAGTTTCTGGAGAAATTCCTCCTCAAATGGGGGGCCCACATGGTCTATTTATAGGCTGGAGAAGACCCCAGGTGGTTATCCTTTAGGGCGCTCATGTCACTTGCACGACCATTAGGCATCACACAAGTGGACTTGCGCGACCATGAAGGAACTTGCGCGACCTATGGGCAATGTTCTCTTTGTTCATCCCTTTGTCGATTTTTTGATGTTTCTTCAAAAGATGAATCAATTTGGACTAAGTTATTTTCCTCTTCCAAAATTTAGACTCTGTGATGAAAAGGAGTGTCAACAAAAGTCCCCCCTCAGAGATGGATCCAAAATAAAATGAGGATTTTACTCTGAGGAAAAGAAGAAAACCAAAGGAAAGGAGGTGCACAAGTCTTTCGGTGCGCAACACTGGCCGCACAGGTTCAAGTCGCGCAGGGCTAGAGCGCACTGGGTGTAGGCGCACAGATGGACCACATGGCCTATAAATACACGATCATTTGTCACGCATAGCATCTGATTCCGGATTCTCTAGCTCTCTCCACGCAATTCACCTACGCCGCACAAGTCTATTCTTTCCACTGTTTCTTCGCTGTTGCGCTGCTGTCAAGGTAATAGGACTTGTGCGGTGAAACTTGTGCGATAGAAACTTGGACGGCACATTTAACACTTGCGCGACACATCCATACTTTCACGCCTTAATTCCTTAGCCATTTTTTCGAATTCTTTCTCAAATTTAATGAAAAATCAACTTACTTAAAAGTTAATTTATTCAACTTTTGTGCAGAATCAATGGCTCTTAGACCTGGAATAGTTGATGAACTGACTATCAAGTGGATTTATGATATGATGAACATTATTGGCCATGATTATTATACTGTCAAAGATATAAATCTTCTAGATTTGGCTAAGTATCTGAAGAAATATCATCGTGACTTCCCACAGAGCACTTATCTTCTTTGTATGGCTATGGTCATCTGCAAGAAGTCGCCATTCCAGAAGCAAAGAACTATCTTCCATTTTCATGGTTTCAGAATTACACCAACTTTGCTTCAGCAAATATCTCAGGTGGAGGATTATTTCTAAATTCTGGAACATTGGAGAAGGCCCACATGATGCATCATAGCCCTTCCACACCAGATCTGAAAGATCATACACCTGAGCTGCAACCACATTTTCATCCTTCAATCTTTCGAAATACTCAGATGGATCAATCCAAAGGCTGGAAGAAAAGTTGGGACTTCCGTCCTAGGGGAGGCGTGAATCCAACTTGGATGTGGGAATACTGGGTGTGACAAACCTATGCAGAGTTTTTTGAGGATCTGAAAGGAGTGGTGATATACGAAGCTGTCTGGGTTAGGAAAACATATGTTTACAGACATGATAACTTCATGCCGGAGATACTCAGCCACTAGAGTCTAGAAACTAATTCTTTCCATCTGACTCATGGAGAAGTAGGCATCAGTATATTGGATGTCCACAAGATCTCAGGGGATCTAATTTTGGGTGACATGTATCATGAATTCATTCCACCCAAGGTGACTTGGAATGATTCAGAGAAGACTCCTTCTTTAGCTCGAGAATTATTTAAGATCTTCCATAGGATCAAAATTTCAGAGACCTCATTAACTCATTCTAGAAAGGATATTCATCTAGAGGAATGGATGAATATATTTCTTATTGAGAATAAAGAGAGGGAGAAAAAGGAGAAGGAGTCGAAAGAAAAAGGATCCAAGAAAAAAATCCAAGGATAAGAGGCCCAAACGTCTTACCACCTTCCCAAAACCTGAGAAGAGGGGTGCTCTTGGAACATTCTGGCAAAATCTAGAATCAGGAGAATTCGAGAAGTGGGGATATGAGGTGAATCAAAGGATCACAAAGAAGACTCGTCTGGCAGGATTATTAGCAATGTGTATCAACATTTATCTCTTGCCAGTCAGGGATTCGAAGGGAGGAGTCAGGCCAGGGACCTTCATCATTGCAGCAAAGTTAGCTGAGGGAAAAATGGTTGGGTTGGCTACCCCCATTTTAGCAAAGATTCACAGGATTTTACTTCATGTATTCATGGGTAAATCTCCTTTAAGAATAGTGGGACCATTCCAAGTTTTATGGGGATGTATTACCACTCACTTCAGGACTTACAATGTACAGAATGGATTACAAATTCCTGGAAGTTCTTTCAGGCCGTCAGTGCAGGAATTCTCTGGAGTTTCTCCCTTAGATGTTAATGCTTATGACATGAAAGTGAGGCTTAGCATGTTTAAGGAATTCAACTTTTTTCCCTATGGAAGTCCGCCAACCGGGCGGTTTGTTGATGATGGAACAACCCATTTGGATTTGAGGGCATACATGCTAGCTTGCAGGGATGGTGTGCTAGTTGTCAGGATTGATGGAGAAATTATATGTGAGGCCTATGCTCTATATAGATTTTCACATCAATTCAAATGTCTGCAACAGACTGATGTATCTCCTCCAGTATATGTCAGGTTAGAGAAACATCTGATGGTTGCTCGACAACTATGGTTGTTGAAATCAAGGGAGAAGATTGGGGAAGTATTTGATCTACCAGTTGAAAAAGTGGCACATAATTTGAATACATATTATGCCAAACACTGGATAGCATCATACCCCAAAGGGATATTGAATCACCCAGTTTATCAGGTGTGGAAAAGGAAGAGGGATGTAGAGAAAGAAACCCTTCCTCATGAAGGTGATGCTTCCCCACCTGAAGTTGATTCGACAGACTCCTCCTCTAGAACTGATTCACCAGATTCCCATTATGGGGATGATGAGGCACAACCAGCGGCAAAGCGGTTTCGTGCCCGATATAATCCTCCGGCCAGAATTAAAAGACCCACTCCATCAACTCCTGGTGAGTTACTTCATTGTGGTAATTCAATCACTACTACATTATAAAGAAATAAGCCTTATTTTATTATTCTCTATCTGTAGTTGCAGGAGCTGGGAAGAAATTGAAGTCAAAGATTGTAGGACCTTCCTCACAGCCTTCATATCTAAGACTAGAGGTTGTCCAGTTATGGCAGAGTTTATACTGTGGTATTGAGACCACCTGGCTAGATTTGTGTGAGGGCCTACAACTTCCTAGAATAGGGAATCTTATGGCTTATACAAATATCCAATATGAGGATAACCCCAATGAAGTGCGGGCTTATATCAGAGAGCTGGAAATGCTCATATATGCCCCTGATATGTCCGTTCCTGTCACCAGGAGGGTGAAGGAAATGATTGATCGTGGCGCCACTGAGGGGGATGGTGGTTCTGGAGATGAGGAGTGGCATGAATATGTGGCTCCTGAAGATGTAGGTTTTATTTCCTTATTTTCCTTGCAACATGATTCCAGTCAAAGCTTTGTTACTTAAGGAAGTTATTTTCTTCATCTTGCAGCTTGCGAAGAAAGGAACTGAGGTTCCTTCACCACAGTATAGCCCTGGTGGTACTGCCATCAGGGCTGCTGCTGATTCTCCTCGTGAACCGAGCAAGATATCTCCAGGCCAGTAGGCCATGAATGAGGCATTTGACATAGCCTTCCATTCACCAATCCAAGTGCTGATAAGGGAGACTACCGATACTCCCAAAAAACCAAAGAAGCAAAGGCAACGAAGGAGGAATTCCATAGATAAACGCTTCATTAGCAGCGGTAAGTCCTTCAAGTCATCATGAGTTTATTCCCATGATGACATGGTTACTCATATTTCTGGGGATTACAGGGGCTTCTTCAATTTCTCCCTGAGGGAAAGGACTGATCTTCCTTGAAAGACCACGGAGGGTGTTGTGGAACAATCACAGATCCAAGCTGACTTGGCTGCTCCTGGAGAAGAGCTAGCATCTATTCCTAGTATCCCTCCTACTGCTGTTGCAAGAAGAGAATAACCTGTTTTTGGTAAGTCAACAATGCTTCATAAAAATGTTGAAAGAAACACCGACTGACTTCCATTATGGGATACTTCAGGTTCAACTCCTGCATTAGAGCTTCTGGAGACTATTGCAACTAACGCTGTGATTTTACCCGAAGTTGATGTCTAGGGTTAGGGGCTGGAGGACGTAAGTCGTCAAGAAGACATATCAAACGCTCCCACTTGTGAGACTAACCAGGATTCTGAAATATCATTGGATGAAATGATGAATCATGGCATGTATTACAAAGAATTTTATGATCATGCTATGTTTTCATGTGATTTATAAGACCTTGGGCGTGAGTGTTATCCTTCGCCCAGTAATTTTTTTTATAATTTACACTTCTAATCATGATTGAAAATGATATGCAATTCCATCCATAGAAACTTATGAACTGCCAATGCCTGAAGAGGGTGTGGACATCGATGTCAACCCTACCATTACAGAAACATTAGCTCAAGTAGAGATAAACCCAGTAAACCCTCCTAATACCCTTCTTGAAGATCCCATTGAGACTGGGTAAGATGGGGAGGAGTCTTCTCAGGTTGCTGATCCACCGTCGGGCAAGGGATAACAATATTTGTGATTGTACTTAATTTGCAAGACAATCGATTCTTTTGTTATCCTTTGAAGCTAACCAAAGATTTCAATTAATCATACAGGGTCGTCAACTATCGTGGCTAGACCTAGAGGTGAGGCCTCAGCCTCTACCCCAACGGGAACTAAAAGCGAAGAAACACAGGTCAGGGGGGAAAGAGAAGAACATGTCACTTCCTTAAGTGCATTAATCTCATATTACATGCCCCATGTGATGATGATGTTGAATCAGACCTGGAGGTGCTTAAAGCGTTCATCTTTTCACGATGCACGACATGGAACAACATATGGAAAATCATATATGAAGTGCCTTTAGAAGAGCTATCATCGAAGATCCCTCGATTTTCATCCCAGTTTTTTCATTCTAGGACTTGGAGGTTTTGGATATGAAAAGATCCATGCCGCGGTGAAACAGGTCATTTTCAGGAGGGAGCAGGAGAAAAAGTGTCATGAAGATCTAACCAGGGTGAAACTGTCAGTTAACATCGGCGAATTTGAGGCTACGGTATCCCAAGATGAGGCTGATTATGCTGCCAAGATGAAGGATCTGAAGGATAAAATCAATGAAAAAGTTGTCCAATAGGTGCAACTCCAGCAACAGTTAGATGTTGTTACTGGGGAACATGACCAACTCAATAATTCACTGGAGGGAGTTCAAACGAATGGTATGAATACCATTGAGGATGCCAAGAAATCACTCCATCAGGCTAAAAAGAGTGAAGTTGGTCGAGTGCATGAGCTTCAAGTAGATGCTAATGAAGCTCGGGATGCGGTTCATCAATTGAATACTTATGTTGATAGCCTTTTGTAATTACTTGGAAAAGAGAAGAGACTCTAATCTGTGGATGTCCTTCTAACTCTTGTGCATCAATGAAAAACACTTTCACCTTCAATCATTTGTAAGCATTATCATTTTCTACATGCTTTATATTTTACTTAAGCCAATGGTCCTAGTAAGAATAGTTTGATTTTTACTAGGATTAATGTAAATAACCCTACAAAATTTGAACATTTTAATTGCTCAATGTTACCTAAATCATAGAAAATGTATGTTTAGTGATCTGGAACTTGACTTTTATTCAGAGTTCCTTTTTCTTTTATGGGAAGTTTAATTTCATCCACGTCAGACATAAGGAGGCTAATGTTTAAGGTCAAAATAGATTTGACCGAATGAATTAGAATTGACTCAATTCCTTGATAATTCATCTGAAAACATAGTACCATACTCCAGTTATGAGGGAAAATATGTAAACTATGACTTAAGAATATTTGAATCTGAGGAATGATATGAAAAAGAGCTAAAAGGCATCAGAAGAATTAGTTTCCAAGAATGAAGATACTATTATTTAATAAACCCGTTAGGGGGTTGAATTATGCAGGGCCACCTAAGGGCATTGGATGCATAGTCAAATAAATAGCATCTTTTGGCTAACAAGTCTGTTATGTAGATTGTTTATGCAAGGCCGCCTATGGGCATGTGCTGCATATTTAGACAAAAGAACTCTCAGAAATTTACCTTTCTAGTGCTAAAATCCAGTGAATGTTTATGGAGATTCAAATTTTCCAAAGTATAGCATTTTCTATATGGAAAGAGGTAGTTAAATATGGAGAAGATATTTCCAAAAAAGATTATCAAAGAATTGGATGGATATCACTCCTACGAAGGTCTGACCCAAACGTAGGGAAGGAGAATATAAACCATATACTTGAATACTTTTCAGATCATGAAAAAGGATATGGGACAAATATGTTAAGGATGGATATTTTTGCGGATCCCTACATACTGTCATTTAAGACCAATAAGGACAAAAGAGGCTTTCTTCCCAAGAATGAAGTTACCATTATTTAACAAACTCGTTAGGGGGTTGAATTATGCAGGGCCACCTAAGGGCATTGGATGCATAGTCAAATAATAATATCTTTTGTCTAACAAGTCTGTTATGGAGACTGTTTATGCAAGGCCACCTAAGGGCACGTGCTACATATTCAGGAAAAATAACTCTCAGAAGTTTGACATTTTTTTGATTAGAAGTCAAGAAAAGGTTTATGAAGATCTGAAAATATTTAAGGTTATGATTATGAAACATAAAGATGGGTATTGTCTAATGTATACAAAGATACACATATCAATGCTAACCATAATCATGTTGTGGCTGGGTCCTGAATTGAAATGTTGGAATTCACTACATATCACATAAGGATGGGAATCAATCCATACATAGTTCTTGAACTACAGTTTAACGTCGTGTGGGACAAAAGGATTAGAGATCTTAGTTTAGGGTCATAGATCTTGGACCATTAAAATAAATACACAGTGTGTGCTTTCATGGGGACTTTTCAGCCAGCGGACTAAAAGTGGAATTTCGGGTTAGGCCCAAAGACTTGGGGCTGGATTCGAGGGACACTCTAACATTCCTAAGTATCCCATAAGGATGGAAATCAATCCCACGTAGTTCTAGAAATACCCTTTGTACAAATTTGGTTCGTACATGTGAAGGGTGAAAGGGGACTTTATTACAATGATGCTTTAACCCAAGATAAAAGGTTTGGGCATTTCTATGTATGCACATAGTCTTTGAAATAAAACATGATTGAAAAATCAATGTAAATAATGGTTCCCTCTCAGGTGAGGGTATCTAATAATATTGTAGTTTATTGTCATACTGGAAAAAAGTGTTTTATAGTTTAATGTCGTATAGCAAGGACGAAAGTGAACCAATGTAAATATATTGATTCTAGGGGTGGTTTCACAAATTAACATCGTATGAGATGGAGGTGAACCAATGTGAAGAGATTGGTTTTGGGCTTGAACCTTAGGAGGTTGCCTACGTACCCAGCCTGGAAGGCAAGGATCAATGTCCGCGTAGTTCAATTAAAGAATGAATTAATGATCAAGTTGTTCTTAGGGATAATGTCCTAAAAAATGATGTTGGGAATTACACATGGTTAGTAGCCCATAGAGAGTGTTATGGTTGAGGTTTTCTCTAAGCTCACGTGATTCATACTCGGTGTGAGAAAAAAGAGGTGACAACAACCTTAACGATGCACAGTTTAATGTCATGTAGGACATATGAAGGGACTATGTAGTTTAATGTTTTATAGTTAGGACTATTACCGCTGCACAGTTTAATGTCATGTAGCAGGGACAAAGTACATTTTAATGTCATGTAGGACGTATCACAGACTTTCTGTACAGTTTAACATCATGTAGTTAGGACGATGGGGACAATATATTTTAACGTCATGTTGGAGGAAAGGGGGACTGTGCAGTTTAATGTCATGCAGTGAGGACAAAAGAGTACACCATTTGATGTTATGTTGGACGTATTAGGGATTTTTTTCACAGTTTAACGTCATGTTGGACGAAAAAGGGAAGATACAGTTTAGCGTCATATTGGACGAAAGTGTGAATAGTTTAAGGTCATATGCATGGACCGTTGCTGTATAGTTTAACGTCATATAGCAAGGACGATGAAGGGGACACAGTTTAACGTCATGTTGGACATATGTGCAAATAGTTTAGGGTCATATTCTTGGACTGTTGATGATGCAGTTTAACGTCTTGCTGGACCAAGGTGAAGTTTAAGGTCATACTGGAATATTAATTATGTAGTTTAACATATTTCCGGATATAAGGGACTTGCAAATAATTTAGGGTCATATGCATGGACCGTTGATGATGCAGTTTAAGGTCCTACAGGACCTAGTTGCAGTTTAAGGTCATACCGGACCATTTAGGGAACTTTTTCACAGTTTAACGTCGGGTGGGACGAAAGTAAAAATATTTTAACGTCATATGTATGGACCATTGGTTATATAGTTTAATGTCTTGCTGGATGGTTGTGCAGTTTAAGGTCATACCGGACCATTTAGGGAACCTTTTCATAGTTTAACGTCATGTGGGACGAAAGTAAAAATAGTTTAATTTCATATGTATAGACCATTGGTTATACAGTTTAACGTCTTGTTGGACGGTTGTGCAGTTTAAGGTCATACCGGACCATTTAAGGAACCTTTTCATAGTTTAACGTCATGTGGGACGAAAGTAAAAATAGTTTAAGGTCATATGCATGGACCGTTGATGATGCAGTTTAAGGTCATACAGGACCTAGTTGCAGTTTAAGGTCATACCAGACCATTTAGGGAACTTTTTCATAGTTTAACGTCGTGTGGGACGAAAGTACAAATAGTTTAAGGTCATATGTATAGACCATTGGTTATACAGTTTAACGTCTTGCTGGACGGTTGTGCAGTTTAAGGTCATACCAGACCATTTAAGGAACCTTTTCACAGTTTAACATCATGTGGGATGAAAGTAAAAATAGTTTAAGGTCATATGCATGGACCGTTGATGATGCAGTTTAAGTTCATACAGTACCTAGTTGCAATTTAAGGTCATACCGGACCATTTAGGGAACTTTTTCACAGTTTAACATCGTGTGGGCTGAAAGTAAAAATAGTTTAAGGTCATATGTATGGACCATTGGTTATACAGTTTAACGTCTTGCTAGACGGTTGTGTAGTTTAAGGTCATACCAGACCATTTATGATGTATTTTGTGTTTATACAAAATACTTCTTCAAAAATATGGCATTGGTTGGAGTAGTGATGAATTCTCCATCCATTGAGATTAATGAATAAGCTCCATTGGAGTAGACCCTATGTATTGAGTAAGGTCCTTCCCATTTTGGATCAAGCATGGGAGGTTTCTTTCTTGGTATCATTGGAGTTCTGAGAACTAATACCCATTCTCCCTGAGTGAATGAACGAAGAAGAACTTTTTTTAAAAAATCTCGTGCTATTCGATTCTGATAGACTTCCAAGTGGTGCAAAGTGCACAATATTTTCTCATCTAACCGTTCCAATTCATTCAATCTTTTTTGAGATTGTTCATCTGTAGATTATTGATCACAAATGGTAACTCTGAGCGAGGGTAGTTGAACTTCAATGGGCAAGACTACTTCTATTCCATATACCAATGAATATGGAGTTGACCGAGTTGCAGTGCGGGTGGTAGTCCGATAATCCCATAATGCATGAAATCATTTATCAGAACATGACCTATTATCTTTATCCACCATCTTTTGCAGTATATTTGAAAGAGTCTTGTTAAAGTCTTCTATCTGGCCATTGGTCACTGTATGATACCAATATGAATGGTTGGATTTGATATTGTATTCTTGATACAACTTCTTCACCTCGGATGAACAGAAGTTGGTGACATTGTCCATCAATATGGTATGAGGGACACCAAATCTGGTAATGATGTTAGACTTGATGAAGCTAACAACGCATTTAGATCTGTCTTCCTTGAGAGGTATTTCCTCTGGCCATTTGTAAAAGAAGTCAGTAGCAGTAAGAATGTACTTAAATTGCTTGGCTATAACCGAAGGGTAAGGTCCCACCACATCCATTCCCCATGTGGAAAATGGCCATGAGTATTTAGCTGTATGAAGCAACTACGGAGGTTGATGAATTAAGTTGGCATGTACTTGGCAGGAATGACACTTCTTTGTGAAATCGAAACAATCTATTATCGTTGAAGGCCAAAAGTATCCAAGCCTTCGAATCTGATCAGACAGTCTATGTCCAGACTGGTGGGCACCACAGACTCCTGCATACACATCATTCATGACAGCCATTGTCTCTTCACCATCAATTCGTCTAAATAGAACTCCATCAAAACCATGTTTGTAGAGAATTTTCTCTAGGTGATATGGGCTATCATAAAGAGTAAAATTGACCGCACGTCTCCGGATTTGTTCTTTCTCAGCTCTATCAGGTGGAAGTGTTCCATTTTGAAGGTATTCCCTAATATGTGACATCCATCCTATAGTATGACCATATGGTTCAGTAATGGGAGTAATTTCATTAATTTCCTCTATTATGATTCGAACATAAGGTGCAATTGCACGACGGTGGGCAATACTGATGGTTGTCTCGTCCCGATTTGGATCTTCCAGAGCTGTGTCTATATTAGCCAGTGTATCAGCTTGAGCATTTTGTGACCTTGGGACATAAGAAAATGTCGGTTCTGAAGGGAATTCTACCATTAACTCTCTGACGTAATCATACAAAGGGATTAGTTCTTCTTTTCTGGTGGAATAATCCCCATTGACATGTTTGATTACCATGTCTGAATCACCTTTCACCTTTAAGTGATTCACTTGTGCTTGAAGTGCTAATTCCATGCCTACGATGAGAGCTTGGTATTCTGATTCATTATTGGTGCCACCTTCCCACAATAAGAAGGAATAAGGTAACACTGCCTTTTCTGGAGAAATGAGCACAATTCCTAAGCCAACTTTGTTGAATTTAGGATTTTCCATTTTCCTCCCTGTTGGACTTCTGGAAGCACCATCAAAATACATTTCCCATTCCTGGGGACTTTGTTGAATAGAGAAGACTTCCTCATCAAGGCGTTCAATATCTGAAGATGTGTCTTCCACTGAAGGGTGTTCAGCCAGGAAATCAGCCAGAGCTTGGCCCTTTATCGCCTTTTGAGACACATACTAAATGTCAAATTGCTGCAAAATAACTTCCCACCTTGCCAGACGTCCTGTAAGCATTGGACGACTAAGGATGTATTTCAGCGGGTTATTGCGAGATACCAATTGGACCTAGTGATGTTGCAGGTAGTGTCTCAACTTCTGAACTGCAAAGATTAATGCCAGAGAACACTTCTTAATACTTGAATATTAGGTTTCTGCTTCAATCATAGTTCGACTGAGATAGTAGAGGTTGTTTTCATTCCCAGCATCATTCTTTTGAGTAAGAAAGGCACCCAATGATCACTCTAGAGCTGTCACGTAGAGGATAAGTGGTATTACTTCAATAGGTGGCATGAGTACCGATGTACTCAAGAGGTATTTCTTGAGAATATCGAATGCTTCTTTACATTATTCAGTCCACAGGTAAGTGACTCCCTTCTACATCAATTTGGTGAAGGGTCAACTTTTTCATGCTAAATTGGCGATGAAACGCTGAATATAGGCTAAGTGTCCTTGAATTCCTCTTAATTATTTAAAATATTGAGGAGGTGACATACCAAGGATTGGATTGGTCTTCTCAGGATCGACTACAATACCATGATGGCGTACAAAAAATCTGAGAAATTTTCCTAAGGTTACCCCAAAAGCACATTTTAAGGGGTTCATCTTCAAATTATGTTGTCGAAGCTTGCGGAATATGACTTCCAAATCAGCCAAGTGATTAGAAAGTTGTTTAGATTTAACCACCAAATCGTCTACATAGCATTCAACAAACTTCCCTAAGAAGGGTTTGAAGATACGATGCATGGCACGCGGATATATTGCACCTGCATTCTTTAAGCCAAAGGGCATTACCCGGTAGCAAAACACACCCTGAGGGGCTCTGAAGGCTATGGATTCCTCATCTTCTGGGGCCATTCGGATCTGATTATATCTGGAATATCCATCCATGAAGGAAAGTGCTTCATAGCCAGTTGTTTCATCGATTAAAAGTTCTGTAATCGGAACTGGGAAATCATCCTTAGGAAAATGCCGATGAAGATCTCTGAAATCGATGCAAACTCTAATTTGTCTGATATTCTTCTTTACAGGGACAATATTATCCAACCACTTGGGATACTAAACTTCTCTGAAGAAGTTATCTTTGATAAGCTTTTCCACTTTAGCATCAATTTTGGAAGCATAAGTTGGGTGTGTTCTTCTCGCAGCTTGCTTAAATCCTCTATGTTCTTATGATAAACTCAAATGATGAGTAGCAACATCAGGATCAAGCCCTGGAATTTCTGTATAGTTCCAAGAAAATACATCTCTATTTTTCTTTAGAAAGGAAATATACATCTCTTTCTCTTCAAGAGTCATGGCTGCACTAATTAAAGTGGGGCGTGGATCTTCTTTTGTACCCAGATTTATTTCTCTGAGTTCATCCACAGTGGTAGAAATACCCTCTTCAAATGCTGGAGGAGCATCTCTGAGATATTCCTCTTCTTCTTCATCATGTATTATTTCTTCCATTTCTACTTGCATAGTAGATGATAAAACAGAATTTTCATGATCAGAAGAGATGTCAAAATTTTCATATCTTGAAGATAAAGCTTCCATTTCCGACCCGATTGATGATGAAGGGTCTTATTTGGGTAATAAAGAGGAGATGATGGATTGAGAATAGACAACATTGTTCACCTCTGATATTGCTATAACTTCTTCTAACCTAATTGGAGAAGTATAGACTTGTTGTATTTCAGCAGATGAAATGAAGACATCACCATTTGTGCTTTCATTACTGCTTGGTGGGTTACCAATTTCTCCCATGTTGTCTGGCTCGATTGTCGTAACTGACACTATGGATCTTTCTATAAGAATATTTTGATTTGGGTCTATCTTTTCAATTTGACTGATAGGAAACACATAATCTGTACTCACATGTGTAAATGGATTTACTGGAATCTTCTCTAAACCATATAGAGCATTAACTTTGGTAATCTCCTTTGTTGTGGATTTATCCCTTCCCTTCATGTGATAGAATTCTGCCTCAATGTATTGAGACTCACATGTCTTGAGCGGGGCCTTATCACCATACAATCTCCCAACTTGACCATCAAAACAATATTGAGACATTGATGGTATGATGAAGGGATAGCCGCATGTTGATGTAGCCAGGGTCCTCCAAGCAAGATGTTGAAGGCTGAGTCTTGATCAAAAACCATGAAATCAAAATTGGATACAAGATCTCCAAACTGAGTTTTGAGTGTAACTTTGCCCAGTGGTTCTTGTTCATTTTTATCATATCCTTGTAACATCATGGTAGAAGGAGATAAATCAGATTCCGTGAGGCCCAATCGACGAAGTGTACGGATTGGCATGAGGTTGACTCATGAACCATTTTCAATGAAAGTTCTTCGGACATCTACGCCATTGAGCTTTCTAGACAAGTACAAAGGTCTAATATGTCCATGCACAACATCATCTTCATCTTCATCAGTAAAAGATATTATTGCATGGAATTTTGCAGGATTATTCTCTATGTGATAGACTTCAGCTGCAACAATTTCAGTTTCAAACTCCTAAGGACTTGACAAAGCCTCGATGAGTGCCTCTCGAAGATATTTTGACAGATTCAGAGCATCCAGAATTGATAACTTGGCTAGTACTTGGGCTAAGTGTTTCAATATATCATAATTTTGATCTAGAGGTCTACGTTTCCCAACAAGAATATGTGGTTCAGCAGGTACCTTGGAAGCAGATTCTTTAGAAGTTGATGCATCTTGTATCGGCATAGAAGTTGGCAATATTCCTGGTTTTGGAAGATTATACCGATGAGATCCATTTACTTGATGAGAGAAAGAAGATGGAACCTTCAACCGATCTTCCAAAATAACTGTTCCAGGACTGAATTTGCTATTGGTAGAAGAACTTTCTTGTTCTTGCTAAGCTCGCTGAAGGTCTCTACCACGAGTTTCTGCTGCGTACACAGTTCTAGCAGGGGTAGAATTGGAATAGTGGCTTCTGAAAGATCCACGTCTTCCCCTGTATCTTGAGCCCCTGGAACTTCCTCTGATTCCCCTATTTGATACAGGGAATTCAGGATCATTAAATCAAAACTGCGACTGGCATATGAATCTGTTAATTGAATCATATTAACATAACCAAAGATTAACTCTTTGTCTGATGAAGACTCTAACTGATTAGCCTGTTTAGGCTGTGCCGTTTGGTGGGGCGGTGCCCATGGCTTTGAAGTAGATGGCATGATGTCTTCTAGAGTCAATGACAATTTAGTCTTTGAAACATACTCATCTTCTTCTGATTCTTTTTCTTTCTTTAAATCATGCCGTTTCTTTGAGGACTTTCCCTCTGACGGAGAGGGTTTTGCTGCAACATTCATGGCAGAAGACACAATCGGTTTCTTTAATTGTGTTCGAAAAATAGCATGAGTTCGGTTGATTGTATTTCTGACCATCCAATCATCATACTTCTGTGCATTTTTGCTTTTGACTTCTTGTCATTTTCCTTCCTCCTCCGGAACTGTAGCAGTAACACATGCTACTTGAGCTGAAGAACCTTTCAGTTTGACTTGTCCCAAGTCGACCATCTTTTGAAGGAGGTCTTTGAGGACAAAATACTCCTGTATGGGATGCCCAAACATTTGATAAAAGGGGAAATAATTGGGACGGTCTTCATCTTCTTCCTTATTTTGCCTTTTGGGCCTTGGCAATTGAACCAAATTATTTTCCAGAGCCGAAATGATGTAACCAGGAACTTGTTCATTTCGGAAAGAGTATGTTTTGCTCTTCAAATCCTCAAATTGTTTGTGTCTTTGATCTCTTTGATCATCTGGACGAAACGGCCTTTGTTGTTGGCGCTCAAGAGGTGGAGCCCTTCGAGAAGATGAATGTTTTGAAATAGAAACAGGTACATGTGCTTGTTTAAGCATAACTGTAGCAGTTTATGCTTTACCCATTCTCCTTCCTGGAGCTGATGGAATTACGTGAGATTTAGCCTTAGCCTGTATAAGGGAGTCTTCAATCTGCCGAGCGATTGAAGTAAGGTCTCGAAACCCTCCTGTGTATTTCACAGGGATTAACGGCGTGTGTAAATCATCACGCAAATTTTCCACACATATTGGAAACAATTCTTCTTGAGGGAGTGCTAATCCTAGGGAATATTTCAATCCCTTCCAGCGAGCAATGAAATATGAGACCCTTTCATTCTCCCTTTGCTTACAGTTTGTAAGATCAAAAACTTTTGTCTTTGGCAAAGTTGATCTGAACTGAAGAAGAAATTGTTGACAGAGATCTCCCCATCCAGTAATTGACCGGGATTGCAAGGTTGTATACCAGACAAAGGCTGGTCCGTGAAAAGTCCGTACGAAGTATTTGAGTTTTACTGCTTCTTACTACTCTGAATTTCCCATCATAGGATCACAACAAGACACATAATGCATCAAATGTTGTTCAGGGTCGCATGATACATTTAAAATAGGGAATACAGGGTTTCCAAAACTGGATGGAGGAGAGATTGAATCTACCCATTCAGGGTAAAATTTCTTTTCTAGTTGAACCTGTGCATGTTTCCCTTAAATAGTTTCTAACCAAGCTGTTAATGACTCAATAGTAGTTATTAACTTTTGAGAAACATCTGGTAGAACCTAGACTTGGGTAGGTGCAATGACTGGAGCTTGGAAAGATGTGGTGTTTGGTGCTACAACTGATGGTAGCACTACCAACTATTGTTGCACTTGACCCGTAGGATTAGACATGTGAGGGTGTACTGATAGAGGAGGATATTCTTGATCCATCTCCGTAGCTGCAACAAATTCCTTTGGCTGACTGACTCCAACACGCTTAAGGAGAAGACTACTCTGAAGTAGTTCTGCATTCAACCTTCTTAATTCCTTCATTTCTTCCTCCTGTTGTGAAAACCTTTGCTCTAGTGAGAGCGATTGGCCTTCTCTGGAGGAAGGATATGTAACCTGATTCTTTCCTCTCCCTTTGTTGGATCCTTTTCGGAGAGGTGGAAGTGGGTTACTCGAAGGATTACCTAGGTTCTGAGTAACCCTTTGATTTCGTGTACGTACACCTTCTTCATTTGTGTTGGTGCATACATCTTCTTGAGCAGGAACCTCTTCATCTGAGTCCCCTGAGTGAGCCTCATCTGGTGGATCAGAAAAAATGGCATTGATGACATTGATTGATGCATAATGCATCGCACTACATTCATTTCTATTAGCATTTCTGTGATATTGTCTTCTTCCATGTCCTTGATGAGACATTTCCTTTTGTTGATTCGATCCTTCAGGAACTTCTTGACGAACCGTAATTTGGAGGGAATCTCCTGATAATTTGGTTCTTCGTAACTCTTAAGGATTTTTCCCCAATCGAGAAAAGACAGAATTTCTCTGAGGAGGGGATTGATGATTTGAAAAAGTCTCCAGTCCGGTGGACTGGGGTTGTTCCTGCTGTTTCCGCTCAATTCCTCGAATCCTATTTGTTGATTCTGAGGGTTGGTTTAAAAGAGTCCCCAGTCTGGTGAGCTGGGGTGGCTCTTAACATGATATGTCTGAGACTTTCTTAAAATCTCTCCTGATCTTGCGAACCTTAGTCCGGGAATTAGCTGGATTCATTAACCTGTATCCACTTTTATCACCTAGTTCAAAAGACCGTTGGATGATTTCCGACACTTCTGTCACTTGATGATGTGCTTTCTCCATACGAGAGGCATGTTCAATATTCTCGTTTGCTTGATAGAGGAGTAATTCAACAACTTGTTCTCTGTATTCTTGATTTTGAGAGGAAGTAGTTGAGTCCTATTCTTGGGAAAGCTTTTGATTACAAACAAAGCCCATTGACTGTGGCCGGCCATGGGAAATAATATTGTATGATACCATTTTTGGTGGGATTTTCTGACTAGAGAGTACCGTGAAATGCAGTGCTCCATGAACACCCCATCCTCTGACACGAATACCAGATGGGGCATCGGCAATTAACTGACGCAATCTTCTTAGTGCGCCAAGGCATGAACGTTGAAGGGCACTCTGCTGCTTTTCAGCCTTCGGATATCGAGAGACTGATAGAGATGTCGAATCAATATGACGTTGTAACCCTTCTATTATCTTAAGATGATTTTCATATTCATCATAAGATAATACTTTCTTTTTCAACTGACAAAGAGTTTTCCATATGTTGAGACGAATATCATGAATTTATTCTTCCGTCAACATTTCTGTAATGTCATACTGAGAGTCAGCCAGAGGACAAAACATGACTGGCACTTCACCTTTCACCAGTTGTTTTCTCATGTTTAGCATTTCCTCTTTATCATTTGATGAATATTCTTCTACCTGATTTGACAAGTGTTGGTGTTTCCTTGTTTCTTCATTGGATTCAACATGATTGGTAGAGAAATCATTGATCAAACTAGAAAATGCAAGACTTAGGGGTGGTTCGGAGAATGACCTACACCCTGGGCTATCTTCTGATTGATAAAGTATTTCACCTGCTAGCGATGAAGCATCAGACATGACTGGTTTTTCATTTTCAAGTGCCTCAAGATAAGAGGGCTTTCTCGGTACTACATTGTCCACTGGAGCATTTTCCGGTCAATGTGCATCACTACTGCGGAGAGGACTTTCGCAGCGAAATTCATCATCATGGGGAGTACCACCATAATGGGTTACAGAAAAAGATGAGATATATTGACCCTTGGTCTTCTGACCACACAGAGTGTTCCTGTGGCTCTCATATGAAGATGAAACTTCTATATCGAATGAATTTTCATGAAGCAAGCCTTTATGAGGAAGTGTCTATTGAAGACCTTCGGAATTAATGTTCCCACTATTGGGAAATGAGGGATTAGAATCTTTAATTTCAATAGATAACTATCCGAGGGCTTCAAGAACTCCAGCATCGAGCAAGGCCTTGTTACTGATTGGATCTTGATCTCCTGATTGGGCTGGGTGGGTATTTTTCTTAGACGCCTTCTTACTCGACTTAAAAACCACTTGTTGACGAAAGAGGCTACTCTGACCAGGTGTATGTGCCTGATCAGGAAAGATGGCCAGGTTAGGCTGACAATATCCACTCAAATCAGGTGTATGTGCCTGACTTGGTTGTACGTATGATATGGGGGAGTATGCCCCAGAACCCTCTTGGACTAGAACAGATGTGTGTGTCTGTTCCGGAGTGAATTGTTTATGTGTCACTCCACTGGTAGGGATAGATTTATGTGTTTTTCCCTGATATGCCGCTGAAGTTGTTATAATATCCTGGCAAGCGTCCATAACATGACTAGGGATTTGCTTCTGCTCTTTCACCATTGATAGAATATGCTTGGTGACATCAGCTGTCGGAACGGGGATATACGTCCATTCCGGGCTTGGAGTAGGTGTATGTGCCTGCTCCTGTCCTCCTTTTCCTGTCAGTGAATCCTGACAGAACTCAAGTGTGGGGGAAGAGAGTTGAGTCTGCATCCTATTTGTCACGGGAGCTTTTCGACTGACTTCTCCAAATGCTACCAAGCGAGACTGTTGGTAGGCTTGATTAATACTAGCAGGTGTATGTGCCTGCTGATTGCACTTCGCCGAACGTGGTTGAAGAGATCCATCATATGTAGTCAGATGAGCCTGCTAACTAGCTGATGATGTATAAACAGGTGTATGTTCCTGCCTATAGTACACCGCCAGAATTGCCTGACGGGATTGGCGTGCTGCTGATAGACGAGTCTGCTGGACAGCGGAATTAAAATGGGTAGGTGTGTGTGCCTTGCTCATTGCTTGCCACAAAGTTAGGTTGGTGGACTTCTCCAGAGATGGTAGAGATGAGAACCTGCTCACTGTTGACCGGATTCTACCTCTGGCGGTTCGTCTTGCCTGCTCGGGTTCAAGGAACCTGAGCCGAATGCTTGGAGTCGGTACCCTCATCATGTTGAGGGCACACTACCGCACGAGTCTAGCGGTGATTGTTGGTGGGAACCCTTAGGAAGGACTCATGTCTACTTGAATTATGGCCCTGAGGGACCTGCTCATTCAACTCCTTAGATTAAGGGAGCGAATGGTGATTGCGTTTCGGGGATAACGACCCGAAACGGTTGGAGACGGTAGTCAGCACCGCCTGCTTCTTGATCACTGGTCGTCGTTGTCCGGACGACCGATGTGATTTGTTCACTTAGAGGGCTTATCGGGAAGCCTCCAGAGTTGGGATGGTACCATGTTGACGGTACTCCTTAACCAGCACATTTGATACCCAGCGTTGAAGACGCTGATTAGGTGATGTCATCCTCAGAGAGGACGACGATCCAGTAGGAGTAGCAGCAGTGGCATTTGCAACAGCAGTATTCACAGATGTGAACTTGAGAGCGGCCATTATGGAAATGAAAATGATCTTTGGAAAAGAGTGCTTGTTTGATATAACAGATTTAATCAAGATAAATTCAGCCACTACATCTTTTGGATGAGCACATATGTCAATGATTTTTTTTATTGGCCCTCTCATTGAGTTTTAAATAGGGACCTACCAAATAGGTAAAACATCATTTTAACTTGGTTCAGGATTCACGTCGGGTTCACCATTTTTTGTTTCCCTCGGAATTCGGGGATGACCTCCTTGATGGTAGGTTCAATCATTCCAATCGATTTCTAACGGGTTTGTTCGTAAAACCGGAAACATCCAATGATTCCAAATCCATTTAGACCTACTTTCCAAAGGTAGGTGCTCATTAGTTTGTGGATTGATAAGGCTTAGGAATTTGCATTTCTCGAGAGGATGGGATGTCGGACTCTTCACACCTTTTTTAGGGGAATTATTGTCTACTCCGGGACTCTCTTTATAGATTTAAGTTATGTTCGTGAATCCTTATTACATTACCAAGTATAAAATGAGATTCCCTTTAGATCTGATAATCAATGATTGATATGTAGGAAATTTAGAGAATCTTTTATATGTATTTGAGGTTCTTCATTGATAGAGAATCATCTGTATTTGTTAGAGATTATTAGTCAATGATATCCTTTGATATGTAAAAAGTCTCTTGGTCATTATGATGACCATGCTGGTTTTAAAGCCACTCAGTGGGGAACTTTAAGTTTATTGTCTTTCAGAATGATATGGATTATTTCAGAGTTGGGATCGAACCCGCAAATGGTCTACCTACGTATCCTTTGTTAAAAAAAAGGAATCAGAACCCACGTAGTTCGAGTAAGGGAGTCTGATGTTTATAATTGATGGCTCAAAGAAGGATTTCATAATTACTTTTACACTATAATCTCACGTGAGTCATGCTCGGTGTGAGAAACAAGAGGTATTGGTAAAAATCATACAATTGTTCCATGAAAGATGCAATCATAAGAAATAATATGGGACTTTATATATGTATGACTTCCCAGATAAATGACGATTTGGATTTACTTCAGGGAAGAAATCCAGGAACAGGGTACACAAAGGTATATGTGATTCACGGAGATTTGAATACTCTAACTTGGGGCTTACTCCTTAAAAGGAGGCCCAAATTAGGAGAGGACTTATGATTGGGTTTTTTACTCCTGAGAAGGAATCCCAGATCAAAGGTAAATTAGGACTGGTTAAGAGGAATTAATACTGGGGCTTACTCTTGAAAAGGAGGCCCAGTTTAAGAGACATGAAAAATTAAGGCACATGGGGCTTACTCCTAAGAAGGATGCCCATATTAGAGGACTGTGGCTTATTCTTGAAAAGGAGGCCCAGGATAATGAAATTATGGTTGGGGCTTACTCCTAAGGAGGATTCCCAAATTAGGGGACTAAGGCTTATTCCTGAAAAGGAGTCCCATGAGGAAATGAGGATTTGGGGCTTACTTTTAAGGAGGATACCCAGATTTGAGAATTATGACTGGGGATTATTCCTTAAAAGGAGGCCCAGGTTAATGAAATTATGGTTGGGGCTTACTCTTGCGGAGGACGCCCAAATTAAGGGATTGGGGCTTACTCTTGAAAATGAGGCCCAGGTTAATGAAATTATGGTTGGGGATTACTCCTGAGGAGGATGCCCAAATTAGGGGACTGGGGCTTATTCTTGAAAAGGAGGCCCAAGAGGAAATGAGGATTTGGGGATTACTCTTAAGTAGGATGCCCATATTTGAGAATTATGACTGGGGCTTATTCCTGAAAAGGAGGCCCAGGTTAATGAAATTATGGTTGGGGATTACTCCTGAGGAGGATGCCCAAATTAGGGGACTGGGGCTTACTCTTGAAAAGGAGGCCCAGGTTAATGAAATTATGGTTGGGGATTACTCTTGAGGAGGATTCCCAAATTAGGGGACTGGGGATTATTCCTAAAAAGGAGGCCCAGGAGGAAATGAGGATTCGGGGCTTACTCCTAAGGAGGTTGCCCAGATTTGAGAATTAAGACTGGGGCTTATTCCTGAAAAGGAGGCCCAAGTTAATGAAATTATGGTTGGGGCTTACTCTTGAGAAGGATGCCCAAATTAGGGGACTGGGGCTTATTCCTGAAAAGGAGGCCCAGGAGTAAATAAGGATTTGGGGCGTACTCATAAGTAGGATGCCCAGATTTGAGAATTATGACTGGGGATTATTCTTGAAAAGGAGTCCCAAGTTAATGAAATTATGGTTGGGGCTTACTCCTGAGGAGGATGCCCAAATTAGGGGATTGGGGATTACTCCTGAAAAGGAGGCCCAGGTTAATGAGTTCTCTCATCGTAAAGGATGAGGATGAATGAATTAAATCTCAATCTTTAGTGACATAAAGATGTGTAAATCACTAGGTTTTGAGAGATATTCCACAGAATTCCTTTCAGATAAGAATTTCAAATCAATAAATCATGCCATAAATTGCTTTGAAGAGTGTCTTGAAGACTGAATCCTGAATAGGAGAGGTGTAATGGCTTAATAGGGGTGAAATGGGCAAGAAGGGCACCCAAAAAGGTATAGGCGTGCAAGTCCGGGAAGGCGTGCAAGTACTGCGTGGGCGCGCAAGTCCTGGTCGCGCAGGTATACCTGCGCGACACCTGGGTACTTGCGCGATGGTTAAACAGTAGGGTAATACTTGATCGACTCTTGGTTAAAGCCTTTAGAATAATCTTGAGGTTCTTCCAGAAGAGGGGCGCGCAAGTGCTATTGAAGGAGTAAGGCGGCGCGCAAGTGTGGCCATTTCCCTTAAGGGCTGGCCACTCAGGCGCGCAAGTGTTGATGAGTTTCAACACTTAGGTCTTCCTTCCACTCTTTAGATCTTCCGTTCTAGGTAAGAAATTACCTTAGAAGTGTTTCAGAAGCTTTTAGAAGAGACTAGGGCACCGGGAGCATAAATCTGAGTTCCTGGAAAAATTCCTCCTCGAATGGGGGGCCCACAGGGTCTATTTATAGGCTGGAGAAGACCCCGGCGGTTATCCTTTAGGGCGCGCAAGTAACTTGCGAGACCATTAGGCGTCGCACAAGTGGACTTGCGCGACCATGAAGGAACTTGAGTGACCTATGGGCAATGTTCTCTTTGTTCATCCCTTTGTAGATTTTTTGATATTTCTTCAAAGGATGAATCAATTTGGACTAAGGTATTTCCCTTTTCCAAACTTTAGACTCTATGACAAAAAGGAGTTTCAAAAACCATTAAGAAACATAACTATTCCTAATATATCTATAACAACCCTATATTATCATAATTATATATGAAATATTTTTAAATAAACATTAATTAAATTACATAGACATATGACCAAGGATTGAAAGGTATAGTGTCTTTAGAAAATTTAAAACATTAAAAAATGATTCATTAGAGTTCTATATCATCTCCCACTTAGTCCATTATAATTGGAACCCTTTGTAAACATATAAAACATAATACTTGTCATCATTAATTTGGGGAATAGAAAATAAAAAGTGTGATATCAGATGCTCTGTAAGGGTAATTAAGGGAAATACATAAACATAATGTTAGCATAAGGTTATGAGAACATGATCATAACACATGAAAAATATACCCTACATATCAAAGATCAAAATCATGAGTCATGGAATAAAGATTGACAATTAATAAGACCTGAATCATAAGGAAATCATATAACCTAATCCCTTAGAGAATAATATTGGCATAAGACATGGAATTGTGACATACACATTATCAAAGAAAATAATTTCTATAGTATTCAAGGCTCATTGACAACGATATTATACAAGAAGGGTTTCACTACCCAAAACACCATAGTAGTCATGTTTATCTACTAAGATTATCATATTATAAAATGTTCCATATGATACTAGTTTCCATCATTATTCCAACCCAATTTATCTCCTAATATTTCAATCTTTACCCAATTCATTGAAGGGAGATATAGGTCCCAAACGCCACATAATGGAAATCATACATACTTGTGCCACAATATCATAAAATAGTCATCAAAATAGATCCCATGAAAAGAAACTAGTTTCATAAAAATTACATCATAGTATAACATATAGAAAATAAATAGGTTTCATAGTCATTTTATCATTTCATCATAGCATAAATCATGGAAAAATAAGCAGGTTCATAATCATCTTGTCACGGTTAACTCGTGGAAGTGAAACGAGCTTCATAAAAATCTTTTCATTATAAATATAAATCATCTATAGAATGAATAAGAATAGTACCATTGGATTATATCCCCATTAAATCATATGTAAAATCAAAGGATGTCATCTTAGATGGAAAATAATTTTGAAATATAACTTGGAAGTTTTCATGAGAGAAATAAACTTTTCACTTTAAAAATAACTATTATTTAAAAATAAAAAAAATTAAATAATAATTATCATTGAAAATAACATTATAAATTTTTAATGGAATATATAAATATATTATCAGTCATGGTGTTAGGAAATACCATTCATTTTATACTCAATAAAAAAAGATTCCATTCACGTTTTCAGTAAATAAAAACATGGCATGTTTGGAAAACGACGTGAAGATTTCATTTAAATTTTTTTAAAAATTCAAAAATTGTTTTTTTTAATGAAATCCGTTAGATAATTTTAAAATAATTTTTATGATATTTTTAGAATACATGGATGTGAAAGAAGAAGGGTTTTTCAAATAAAGATAGAAATAAATTCAGCTTACTTTAAAAATATTATTTTTGAATCTTGAGTATATAAAGAGAGTAAAATGAAGGGAAGCATGTCTTCCCAAGGAATAAATAGATAATAAGAAGATTCATGATGTTATTTACAATTAGATCATAATATTTTATCATTTATATCATAATCATAAATAATCCTGATAAATAATGAGATTGTAACATCAAACCCTTAAAACTATGGTAACTTTTGAATTTTTGGCCCCATTAAATAATAATGTCAAATAAAAATTTAAATACCATGAAAATAAGGATTTTATTAATATTAAATGTCAATGGGGAAGTATACAAACCTATTAAATTATGATTGGGGCATAACATAACTTATATGTCAAAGAAGGATAATTAAGACCAAAATGCATTACCTAAAGTCTTGAATTCATTCATACATGTTTCAAAATACTATATAGTAAATATAGGTTTATTATACATATATTATAGAACCGTACTCATATTTATAATACCATATATTATTTAATTATGATCTTATATTACCCATTGATTATCAATTCCTTGTCCAAATCACAATTTGGGTAGTAACTGTATTATTTTTTTGTATAAGCTTGGATTTGGTATTTTCCATACATTTAATTTGATCATGGTTACATAATATAAAGAATTTTTAAAATGTTATAATTATAATATATATTCATTTTATTTGTATTTAATGTAATCCTTGACTATTAGATATATAAAATGAAATATGAAGTTAATGGAGATGATAGGTCGTACATACACATGAACACTCTTCCCATTTATCTGGATGTATGAAATTAAAGAAAAGAAAATAATATATTAAATTTAAATAATATTATTTAATTAATATATATTATATATATAATATTTATTAAATGAATCTTTATTACCTTTATATCAAATCATTATTGAAAAAACAAATCACATTTTTTCATGAGGTAGTAGTTCTTCGTACACATGAACGACATTATAGTTTATTCAATGGATGATGAGGTAAGAAATTATATGATTTTTTTTCAAAATGATTCGTATGAAATTAATATTATATATCAATATAAAATTAATCCTTATTACCTTATATGTAAAGCGTAAGTTGAAAATGAATTACATCACTTCACGAGGTTGTTGTCCTCTATACATAAGAGTGGAGGTTGAAAGTATTATAGTATATGTAATATTATAATAAAAAAGTATAATTATATCATAAATATCAAATATAATTCATATATAAATCATTATATCCATCTGTATGAAGTGGTGATGAAAAATAAAATATGTAGGTTCACGAGGTGGTAGTCCACCAAACACATGATAAATGGTTTCACTTCCCATTTGAGGAAGGAGGATAAATTTGTATTTCATGAACATAACATCAAAACATGTCAGTATATGGATTATATTAAGTATATTCTATCATAATTGTTTAATAATATTTAAAGGATGTGGAATGAGAAATAAATTAAATGATTGGTTAAGGATGTTGCCTATTCTTCAGAAAACTTCTTTAAATTTAAAAAAAGGATTTATAGGAAATATTAATGATAAAAAAGGAATATAAGATTAGGGGAGGTAATTAAAGAAGTTATTTGGGTAGATATTGTTTGAAAAAATTTGTGTTTTAGTGTGAAGAGGAGAGGATAGTGGGTGGCCTTTTATAATTGAGGAGAGGACAATTAGGAAATGTTTTAAAGGATTAAAGTGAACCCACTATTTGTAAATAAAAAAGATCTAGAATGTGTAATTATCAAACATAATAGGTTATAAGGTATAAATATTGATACAAAATGGGGTTTTGAAAAGTTTTTAGGTCATTTAAACCATTACATTTTTAGTTTAACCCCTAGTAAACCAATTTTAACATTAACTGTTGAAATTAATTTTTACAATTTTTACTATTAACTATTGAGAAAAATTATTTTATAATTATTAGATAATATAAATTATAAAAATTAATTTTATGGAATCAATTTTTAGAATTTAAATTTAATGAAGTGTCAGAATTTAATTTAAATTTACACTCAAAGATGAGATAAAAAGTAGTTTTCCAAAGAGAAAAATTTCAAATTTTAAAAATATTTTATGTCATAATTCAATATAAAATTTATCAAAAGAGGATATATTCGTTTAATTATAATATAATATAATTTTTTTTACTTATAAACCATTTCAAAAACTAAATGTAACATTGTAAATACTTTAACTGGAATGAAAATTTTCAAAAAAAATTAGTATTTTTTGGTGTTCCTCAAATAATTAATATTTTCCTAAAGTCCAAATAATTAACTCTAAGCTAATTTTGAATTTTTTATTCCAAAAATGAAATTAATTTTTTCCAAAAAAAATTATAATATTTTGAAAAATTAATTTATTATCTATTCACAAATTTTTTTTAGATAAAATAAAATTTTCAAAACATATAAAGACTTTACCAAAAATTAAGTACATTTTAATCTATTTATTTTCATAATATAAAACTAGTATAATTAGTATTTAAAATGTGGTTATTACTATTTATACCACCAATTTTAAAGGCTAGTTCTTAATAACCATGTTAAATTGTAATATAAATAGTAAATTGTGGTTTGTTAGAACCAATTGTTGCGTGAAACAGAAGATATCAAAGAAATTAAATTTATTTAAAAATTTTATTTCATAAAATATAAGGGTTTTACCTTCTACACACATAAAATTAATTTCAGACTTTAAATTCAATCACTTTGGTATAAAAAAAATGAAAAACTTCTTCCTCATTACATACTCATATTCCCACATAACATCCTCAAACTAGTGGTTTCACCACAAAAAGTTGACTAGTTGAGTGGAATTCTTTCATAACCTATTCTCCCTAAAATCAAGAATCTCCATAATTTTTTCCTCGTTAGAATAATATTAATCCAGTGATATGAACTCCGATTTTAGTACATGTGAAGAGTTAGGAATGTAATTCCTTATGATACATACATGAAACACATCATGGTCTTTATAGAGGTTTGGTGGAAGCACCAATCCATAGACTACCATCCCAATATGATAAAAAAATACATGTGGATTGATATACCTAGGTCTTAGATTTACATTTATTCCAATTCACATTACCTTATTTTATAGAGAAATTTTTAGAGACACTTTATAAACAACATTAAATTCTAGATCACATTGATTTTTATCATTATAAATTTTTTGTCGACTTTATGATTCCCTTATGTGTTACCAAATGTCTCTAACCATATATACCATTTATTCAGCTATCTTAGGTCCAAATATATCTCCTTGTTAAATATAATTCGAGCACATTGGATCTCTAAACGTATTTCTGTAGAGGGATTTATATAGAGCCATCGAAATACTCATGTGAAATGAATTTTTATTTGAAAAATCAACTTCAAGTAGGTGTTTGTCCCAGAAAAATTTAAATTCAAAATAATCAGATCTTAACATATCCTATAGTGTTTGCATTATTATATTAGATTAAAAATTTTTATGAGGATGATACATAGTGTTGAAACTGTAAAGAATTGGAAATTTAGAGGAAATTTTTTTATTAATTTCTTTGGGATTTTATAATAATTCAGTTTCTAACGGTGCCTGATTCCGTGGTCCGGTGTGCCCAGAATCAATTTCCGAAGTTTAGCTCAGGTACGTTCAGTGAACGAACAAGCGGGTTTTTCTATCTTTTGAACTGGTGCTCAGAATCGAAATCTGAGGGCATCGATGAAACCGCAACACCGGTAATTTATTAGGAACACCCATTCCGTAGTTGAGTTTGTGCAGGTGGAGAAGTTAAAAATTGTGGATTAAATGAGGAATGAATAAAATTGTGAAACAATTTTATTTTTAAGTCTAAGGGAGTTTTATCCTACATGGGGAAGTTGGGTTGGCACCTAACTACCCATGTGAGGATAAATGTGAGGATAAATGTGAGGTGGGGCCCACACGACCCCCGACCTTTCACATTCACATAACTCACTTTAACTCTCATAAACTCCCACCTTTAATTATGAAACTCCTCCACTTCCTTATTTAATTTTCCAACCTATCTCTAATTAATTAAACAACTCAAAATTTAATTAATTAAGGGGTTTGATTTTCAAATGGGGAATGTCTTGGAAAGTTCAATTAAAATAAGGTGGATGCTTATTTTAATTGGGTTGACACTTGTGTTGGGAAAATTTTTTTGGAGAGAAAGCTCTAGAGCTTTGAAGAATTGTTTCCTTCCGCGAAGAACGGTGTCTCTTCGTCAAAGAATACCGAGGTTCCATCTTCTCTGACGAGATACCGACGAACGAGAAGGGATCGGTAGCGTGGAGCGGGCGCAATGAACTACAATGAATCTGACGTCTTTCTCGCATCAAATCTGACAAATGATAAACGACAAGAGGTAGGGAATTAATTTGTGAATGCTAATGAACCCATGTTTACTTCCTTCTAAAAAAAATAACATAGATCAACTAAATATTAAGTTGATCCGTGAAGAATATATTTGCGGGTTGGGAATTCTTGATTGCGGGGAAAATCGTAGGGGTTTGGTTTTGTTCTAGAATAATTTCTTTGCGTTCTTCGTTTAATATTCGGGCCGCCTGTTATCAATTTAATGGGAGGGGGATGGACGGCCCGAACACGGCCGATCCTCCTCCCCCTTTTGATGTGTGTTCGTTGTGGCTCGAACAAAGGTGGCATGGTAAAACGACACCGCACGGAAACAAGAAGGAATGAGACGAAGGAGCGCGACGCCATCGCACCGTGCCGTTGAGGCCGAAAAAATCCGTGGCCGGAGTCGGGGCCGCAGAGACGAATCTAAGACTCCGTAGTTGTTTATTTGACGTGCGGATTGACAGGCGATGACAAACGGGGTCGCAAAGTCAGTTTGAAGACTTCGCAGTGAAGAACCGGTACCGGGAGGACCGCTGGCGAAGACTACAGGCAAAACAGACCACCGGAGCGCATCCGGTGGTCTGCGGAAGGGCCTGTCGGCGGCTGGAGGCGGCGACCGACACCGGCTGGCCGCTAGGAGGCGGCGGTACCCGACGCGCCGCCAGAAGGATCCGTCGCGGCTTCAGTTGCGGCGGTAGGCGCCATTCCCGCAGCCGCGCGGGACCATGGAGAGACCGGGGGCTGTAACCCCCGGCTGGAGTGAAGAGTGGCCCCCATGTGGGGGGGGGGGGGGCACGGTTGTCAATTAGGGGGGCAGCGCACCCCCTGTTCCGCTCAGCTCGGCACCGGCTGAGCTGGCCACGCGGGTGTCGTGCCCGCGCCAGGCCGGTCGGGCCGGGCCGGGCCACGCCCACCAGGCCGGGCTGCGCCATATTGGGTCGTACCCGAACCTGGATCGGGTCGACCCAGTTCGGGCCGACCCGGGGGGGTATCGGGCCAGGTCGGACCGGGCTCGAACCCCCTAATTTCGGGCAGATCCATTTAAATGTCTATAACTTGGGCTACGAACCTCCGATCGATGTACCGTCAGTTGAGATGCGATCCTTGGATCGAGAGGGTCCTTTAGGTATATTACACTCAAGGTTTCGGAGAACTTCGAGTATGGCTGGGTTGGTTCGGATACGAAACCAACCGGGCCCTCGGAGCAGAAATGCTTATATCTTGATCTTCGGACGTTCGATTGATGTGAAATAGACTTTGTTAGATTCCTCTTGATGAGACAGAACTTTTGGAATACTCTTCCCAAGGTTTGGACACCAATGGATAGTGGCCAGGTTGGATTGAACCCGAAATCCAACCGGGCCCCTGGAATGGAAAAGCTGATATCTTTCAGACCGAACGTCCGTTTGACGAACCGTCAGCGGCATTGGTGATCATGTTGAGAAACGGTCTCTTTGAGTATACCCTATGAGAGTTTGGGGTACATTTGAGATATGGCTGGGTTGGTTCGCACACGAAACCAACCGGGACCCTGGGACAAAAAGGCTAATAACTCACAGACCGGGCGCCCGATTGACGCGATGTCTCTTGTGTTGAGACCCCTATGACGAGGAGGTCCTTTGAGATACTTCTTAGTGGGACTTTGAGATACTTGGAGTATCGACCTGTAGCTCGTGGAGTGGACCCTCCCGGAGACGAGCGTACGGAGTATGGAGACCGTGTAGCCGGCTGAGACATGACGACTGCTTGACCGACTCGACTTGGAGTGAGTCGACTAGCCCAGTGGACGGAGCACTACTTTGTTTGGGTGCAGACCCACGGCGGACGAAGAACTGCTGAGTTTGGGTGCAGACCTGCGGTACTCGTCCGGAGAGTACCTCTGCAGGCTATTTGGGGGGATGCACTACTGTGTTTGGGTGGCAGACCCCGGCGGGAAGCACTACTGTGTTTGGGTGGTTGACCCGCGATACTCGACAGGAGGAGTACCTCAGAAGTATTAGGTTAGTGAGCAGTACCTCGGAGTCGTGACAGGATCACTGTACTCTCCAAAGATGGGGCTCTTCAGTAGTTACGGTTTCGATAATGAAATTCCTGGTTTGAGCTGAGTCTGTGACCTTTGTGTTACCTCATGTTTGAGATGGGTTACTTGATAACTTAGGTATATGTATGGGCATATACCTAGGTAGTGGTTATCTGTTGATTTCATAACCTATGTGTTTCCTCATGATTGAGATGGTTTATTTGATAACTTAGGTATAAGTATGGGCTTATACCTAAGTAAGGGTTATCTGTTGAGATCCTTCTTGTGGTTATCCTTGTTGGTTTTAGTGAGACCTTGAGGGTCTCGGGGTCCCTACTTAGTATCGTATACTCACCCCTGCACAGGCTATTCCCGCACCTCATTGTGTTGGTTGCAGACGACGGACAGCGCTGACAGAGGCCGAGTGTTTGAGGACTGGACGGTACCCGGAGGTGGACCTCACGACGAGTCAGTATCCGGAGGTGGACTTCATGACGAGATGACACTCGGAGGAGGTTGACGGGCGAGAGCGTTGTGGAGGCTATCTGTACCTACCCTTCACGTAGGATCCGTGGAGGACGATCCAGGAGCTACGCTATCTGTACCTACCCCTCAGGTAGGATCCGAGGAGGACGACCCAGGAGCTACTTCCTTTCTTCCAGTTGTTTGTCTTTTTCTGTTGTACTTTTGTTCAGTTGTAGCTATACTTTCGATTGGGTTTGTATTCTGGCCCATTTACTTTTCAGCACTTCCTTTTGTACTTAGTCTATTACTTACGCTTGTTCTCTGTGGTGTTTTGTTTACTTTTATAAAGGCAATGCCTTCCCAGTTATCAGGAATTACGCCTTTGGTGCTAGTCGTCATCCCCTGGCCTATGGAAGGTGGGCTTCAGGTAGTCACGGCACAGGCCCGAGGACGGGTCATGAAAAATTGGTATCATTGGAGTCGGTTCTACCGCAGAACATAGTACTCTGATATTTGTTTTCTATGAAGTAATAGTGTTAAGGGTACCAAGTCTGGTTTTCAGTTCAGGGAGTCCAGTGTTGGTGCGGCGGCCGACGTATCCGTACAACAGGACCCTGACTTCTGATTTCCAACTTTGTGCACGAAAACACTGATTGCGTGTGTGTTTCAAAAAGTTTTAAAGTCAGCTCAAACCAGGTCAGCTCACCAGGTATAAATAATTGACCATGTCGCATCTGTTCAGGATATCTCCATGCAGACAGTCAGTTGGAGTTCTGAGATAGTACATGATGACGGCCCACCGAGCGACAAGGCTCCGGTGCAGGGCCCTTTTTACTATGTTGGCACCCTCGGGTGGTGTACCAGTAGCACCACCACCTGTTGGGAAGCAGATTCCACTTTCCATACTAGAAGACGGTGCACGCTGACAGAGTGCATTGCACGAGTTCCAGCAGCCGAGGACTCCAAGGTTACGAGGTGATGTAGATTCCCAGACACCAGGGGACTAGCTGGAGGCGATTGCTAGAGTTTTCTGCCTAGCTGAGACACCAGTGGAGTGGATGGTAGACTTGGATACAAGTTTTTTCCAGTGAGTGACCATGAGGATGGTCCGCATAGTGATGAGGCTTCGGTACGTGGACTGATGCCTGAGATAGTGCCTTCGGGTAGTGTGTCAGCTATACATCACTACCTATTGGTCAGCAGTTACAACCGGAAATACAGGTAGGTGACACATATAGGCTTACTGCCTTACACGTGTTCCAACATCAAATACCCTCAATTTCTGAGGCAAGCTCGACTCACAGGCGGCTGAGTACTGGCTTGAGGAAGTGTCTGAGAGTTTTCTAGAACTTTTAAAGCTTCGGCAGGACGGCGTGTCGGTATCTGAGAATTCATCGAGGTGTACCGAACATTCCAGGTACTCGATGAATACGATTCGATCAATGCTATAGAGCTCAGACCTCTGAGCGTGGTGTGTTTAAGGATATCCGAGTAAGCACTCTTTCCCCTATGCATTCCTACTTATGTTAGGGTGATAGAGAGAACCTTTGTGGTTGAATGTTTTTTGGCTGATCGGTTATAGCCAGTGAATGTTAGCAGTGGGAAGATGTGAATTGGCATCAGTCTCAGAGACATGGATGTGTAAAATGTTTCAAGAAGAAGAAGTGTCATGGAAAGATGAATCTACAGAGTAGTAGATGTGGAAGCAGATCTATGAGAGCAGCATGGGATGGTGTACTTTTCGACATGTTACAATCACCCGCCTTTGTAGTCCCTGCTAGGCTCAGGGAGCTGGAGGGTAGGCGAAGAGTAGATGCATGCGGTCAAGGAGTGTGACCCAATATCTCTAAGAATGATTCTAGGGATAGTCTGTGTCCACTACTAACTGTCATAGTAACATACGTAGATATGAATCATTCCTTCCTTCCACGAATCTTGTCCCAGACCTAGAGTTTCTGGTAAGCCATAGACTTGAACCTCACGTCTGGAGATACCTTTGGAGGAGACTCGATAATCACACCTACGCCGACTATGTTATCTGACCCACGAGGTGAGATTTTTGGTTGGAATCTCTTGGTGGCAGCATCAAGGCCTTATGATGTTGGTCTGAGTATGGATTGTATCCATAGTTCATACAGGGATTGACTGTATCAGGAAAAATGGTTGTGGTTTATCTACAACGTTGGGATGGGTTTTTCCTTGGTCGACGAAAAGGGAAACCCAGGCAGCACAGGATGGAATCAAGAATAGGAAGGTGTATCCGATCACTCTTGAGTCGGCCAACTTCACCCACGTGGCAGCAGGAGTTTTGAGTTTCAGTTCTAGTCAGGAAAGGGAGACCTCTAGAGTTCGAGGATGATGATCGCATCCTTATACGGGTCTCACCTCGACGAGGATTACAGATATGTGGCCGAGGTGACAAGTTATCTCCGATTTTCAATGGACCTTTCTAGGTCCTCAGTAGGGTATGTGAGGTAGATTACCGCTTGACCTTTCCACCTCAGTTGCACCAGGTGCATAATATCATCCACGTACCTCAGCTGAAGAGATACGTGCATGATCCTTCCCACATCATCACTCACAGGGATTTGGACGCCGATGACTGGATGAATTTCACAGGGATCCAGTAGGGGTTGAGGATCGACAGGAGTGGGTCCTATGAAGACGGTCAATTCCTCTTGTGCACATTCGCTGGTAGCAAGGGAACCCCTAGGTGAGAACATGGGAGCGAAAGGATCATATGCGTGCTCAGAACCACTTTTGTTTCCCTAATTTCTGTTATAGCTTTACGGGGACGTAAATACCTGAGGTGGGAGTAATGTAAAGACCCAGAAATTTCAAGGAATTTTTTTTCTTAATTTCTTTGGGATTTTACAAGAACGCAGTTTCTGACGGCGCCTGATTCCGAGGTCCGGTGTTCCCGAAATCAATTTCCAAAGTTTAGCTCAGGTACGTTCAGTGAACGAACGAGCATGTTTTTCTATCTTTTGAACCTATGCTCGGAATCGAAATCCGAGGGCACCGATGAAACCGCAGTGCCGGTAATTTCTTAGGAACACCCATTCCAGAGTTGCGTTTGTGCGGGTGGAGAAGTTAAAAATTGTGGATTAAATGAGGAATGAATAAAATTGTGAAACAATTTTATTTTTAAGCCTAAGGTAGTTTTATCCTACATGGAGAAGTTGGGGTGGAACCTAACTACCCATGTGAGGATAAATGTGAGGATAAATGTGAGGTGGGGCCCACACAAGCCCCAACCTTTCACATTCACATAACTCACTTTAACTCTCATAAACTCCCACCTTTAATTATGAAACTCCTCCACTTCCTTATTTAATTTGCCAACCTATCTCTAATTAATTAAACAACTCAACATTTAATTAATTAAGGGGTTTTATTTTCAAAAGGGGAATGTCTTGGTAAGTTCAATTAAAATAAGGTGGATGCTTATTTTAATTGGGTTGACACTTGTGTTGGGAATGTTTTTTTTAGAAAAAGCTCTAGAGATTTGAAGAACTGTTTCCTTCCGCGAAGAACGGCGTCTCTTCGTCAAAGAATACCGATGTTCCATCTTCTCCGATGAGACACCGACGAACGAGCAGGGATCAGTAGCATGGAGCGGGCGCAACGAACTACGTTGAATCTGACGTCTTTATCGCATCAAATCCGACAAATGATAAATGACACGAGGTAGGGAATTAATTTGTGAATGCTAATGAACCCAGGTTTACTTCCTTCTTAAACAAAGAACGCGGATCAACTAAATATTAAGTTGATCCATGAATAATATTTTTGCGGGTTGGGAATTCTTGATGGCAGGGAAAATCGTAGGGGTCTGGTTTTGTTCGAGAATAATTTCCTTGCGTTCTTCGTTTAATATTCGGGCTGCCTATTATCAATTTAACGGGAGGAGGATGGACCACCCGAACACGGCCGATCCTCCTCCCCCTTTTGATGTGTGTTCGTTGCAGCTCGAACAAAGGCGGCACGGTGCAATGACACCGCGCGGAAAAAAGAAGGAATGTGACGAAGGAGCGCGGCGCTATCGCGCCGTGACGTTGAGGCCGAACAAAACCGCGGCTGGAGTCGGGGCCGCAGAGGCGAATCGAAGACTCCGCAGCTGTTTATTTCACATTCGTATTGACGGGCGATGATAAACGGGGCTGTAAAGTCAATTTGAAGAATTTGCAGCGAAGAGTCGGTCCCGGGAGGACCGCTGGCGAAGACTGCAGGAAAAACGGACCACCGGAGCACGTCCGGTGGTCCGCAAAGGGCCTGTCGGTGCGCCACGCCGGCACGACGGCTCCTGCAGCCGGAGGCGGCGATGCCCGGTGCGCTTCCAGGAGGGTCCACTGCGGCTGAAGCCATGGTGGCAGGCGCCGGTCCCGCGGCCGCGCGGGACCGTGGGGAGACTGGGGGTCGAAACCCCCAGCTGGAGAGAAGAGCGGCCCCCACGTGGGGGGGGGGGGGGGGGTTGTCAATCAGGGGGGCAGCCCCCCCCCCCCCATGTTCCACTCAGCTCGACACCGGTCGAGCTGGCCACGCGGGTGTCGCGCCAGGCCGGCCGGGCCACCCTGGCCGGGCCGGACCCGGACCGGGTCGACCCAGTTCGGGCCGACCCGGGGGGTATCGGACCGGTCCCAAACCCCATCTAATTTCAGACAGATTCGTTTAAACGTCCATAACATAGGCTAAGGACCTCCGATTGATGCACCGTTAGTTGAGATGAGATCCTTGGATCAAGATGGTCATTTCAGTATATTACACTCATGGTTTCGGAGAACTTTGAGTATGACCGGCTTGGTTCAGATATGAAACAAACCAGGCCCTCGGAGCGGAAACACTTATATCATGAGCTACGTACATCCGATTGACGTGCCGTCAACTTTGTTGGATTCCTATTTATGAGATAGAACTTTTGGAATACTTCTCCCGAGGTTTGGATGTAGATGGATAGTGGCCGGGTTGGATTGAACCTGAAATCTCACCAGGCCCCAAGAACGGAAAAGCTGATATCTTTCAGACCGAACATCCGTTTGACGAACCGTCAGCAGCGTTGGTTATCACGTTGAGAAACGGTCCCTTTGAGTATACCCTATGAGATTTCTAGGTACAGTTGAGATACGTCTGGGTTGGTTCGCACACGAAATCAATCGGGCCCCTGAGGCAAAAAGGCTAATAACTCCCAGACTGAGCACCCAATCGACGCACCGTCTGTTGTGTTGAGACCCTTATGAAGAGGTGGTCCTTTGATATAATTCTTCGTTGGACTTGGAAATACTTGGAGTATCGACCTGTAGCTCATGGATCGGACCCTCCCGGAGAGGAGCGTACAGAGTACGGAGACCGGGTAGCCAGCAGAGACCTGACGACTGCTTGACTGACTCGACTTGGAGTGAGTCGACTAGCCCAGTGGACAGAGCACTAATTTTTTTGGGTGCAGACCCATGGCGGACGGAACACTACTGAGTTTGGGTGCAGACCCATGGTACTCATCCGGAGAGTACCTCTGCAGGCTATTAGGGGGGATGCACTACTGTGTTTGGGTGGTAGACCTCGGCGGGAAGTACTACTGTGTTTGGGTGGCTGAACCGCGGTACTCTACGGGAGGAGTACCTCAGTAGTCTTAGGTTAGTGAGAAGTACCTCGGAGTCGTGACAGGATCACTGTACTCTCCAGAGACGGGGCTCTTCAGTAGTTACGGTTTCGATAATGAAAATCCCGGTTTGTGCTGAGTCTATGACCTTTGTGTTACCTCATGTTTGAGATGGGTCACTTGATAAATTAGGTATATGTATGGGCATATACCTAGGTAGTGGTTATCCGTTGATTTCATAACTTTTGTGTTTCCCCATGATTGAGATGGGTTATTTGATAACTTAGGTATAAGTATGGGCTTATACCTAAGTAAGGGTTATCTGTTGAGATCCTTCTTGTGGTTATCCTTGTTGGTTTTAGTGAGACCTTGAGGGTCTCGGGGTCCCTACTGAGTATCATATACTCACCCTTGTACGGGCTTTTCCCAAACCTTGTTTTGTTGGTTGCAGACGATGGGAAGCACTGACAAAGGTCGAGTGTTCGAGGACTGGATGGTACCCGGAGGTGGACCTCACGACGAGTCAGTATCTGGAGGTGGACTTCACGACGAGACGACACTCGGAGGAGGTTGACGGGTGAGAGTATTGTGGAGGCTATCTATACCTACCCTTTAGGTACGATCCATGGAGGACGATCCAGGAGCTGCGCTATCTATACCTACCCTTCAGGTAGGATCTGAGGAGGATGACCCCGGAGCTGCTTCCTTTCTTCCAGCTGTTTGTCTTTTTCTGTTGTACTTTTGTTAATTTGTAGGTGTACTTTTGATTGGATTTGTATTCTGGCCCATTTACTTTTCCTCACTTCCTTTTTTACTTAGTGTATTACTTCCTCTTGTTCTCTAGGGTGTTATGTTTACTTTTATAAAGGCAATGTCTTCCCAGTTATCGGGAATTACGCCTTTGGTGCTAGTCGCTAGACCCTATCCTATGGAAGGCGGGCTTGGGGTAGTCACGGAACGGGCCCAAGGACGGGTCGTGACAGAAACTGATATCTATATCAGGATCTTACTAAATAAATCTTCCATAATATTGACGTATAATTCAGATCCCAACTAGACACATTGAAATTTGTAAATCTATGAAACATTTCAACATAATTAATGCATATCCTAGAAATGCAGTCAAATGAAAAACCTTCTATGATATTGACGAAGTGTTCTGAATTTATAAGGTGATTAACTGCAACCCATATATAATTATTCACTTTGGACATTTTGGGGAGTCCAATGAAAAAATAAAGGGTGGTGTTTTCCTACTTACATTATGATATGAGTAATGAATGTAACATCCCCTTATAATTTTTTCTCTCAGACTTAACTTCTATGAATTTATAGAATCAAGATATAAGCACTGTGATATCTCTCTTCATGTCATCCCACAAAAAATACTCCTTCAAATATATAATCATCTTCATAATTCAAGGATGAATAGAGAATTAAGAACTATAATCCTCCTATTACAACTTATTCTTCTAATATAGTGTGGGTATAACACATACATAGTTCCTGAACCTTATTCCATCAAAATCAAGGTTAAACTCAAGAACATTTTCACCTTCTTCTGCAAATATATATCATCGTTCCATGCCTCTTTAAACTTCACAATGATATATGGTTGAAAAATAATTTGTGAAAGATAAGATTTCTCCCCTTATTTAATTATTTCATGATCCATACATTTAAAATCCATAAATATTGTATCTCTTTTGTTCCTTTTCATGGATATGCTAACCTGATTATTTCAAATCATAGCATCGACTATCTTTTTCTCTTTCCTAGGGTGGTATTGTGTTTATTATTCATAATAATTAATAATCTATAACTATCTCCTCTAAGATGTTATCAACTCCTTTGGTATGAATATATACTTTAATATTTTTTGATCTATATATTTTTCACACTTTTACACATTAAGATAATACATCCATATATTTAATGAAATAATTACCCAAACAAATACCAAATCATCAGTTAGGTAATTTTACTGATGAACCATTAATTTTCATGATGCATAATCTATAACCATGTCATTATGTATAAGAACACATTGCAATCTATTCCTAGATTTATTACTAAAGATTAAAAACCCTTCTCTACTATAGGATAATGTATGAAAAGGTGTTGTCACTAATATTATCTTCATTTCCATGAAACTTTATTGGATTTCATATGCCCAAGGAACATGCCTGCCATCTGAGTTAACTTGGTGAGTGTATTAGACAGCAATGAAATATTCTCCAAAAACCATTGATAATATCCATCCAAATGAACATTTTTTCATATGTCAGTCATTGTGGTTGGTTTGGACCAACATTCAATATCCACCATCTTTGATGGATCCCTTGATATACCATCACTTGAGATTATATAAACCAAAAATGAAACCTTTTTTATCAAAAAGTTCTCACATTTTAATTTTTTCATACCACTTATCCTTCCATAAGTTCTTTAGTAAAATTCTTATATGATCATCATGATCACAATTTCTCTTTGAATAGATAATAATAATATCAATAAAGAAAACCAAAAATTGATCAAGGTAATATCTAATGACTCTATTAATTAAATTCATAAAGACAATGTGGGAATTAATAAGTCCATTTTGCATCACTATATACTCATAGTATCCATACCTTGTATGAAATGTTGTCTTCGGTACATCCACCTTCATTACCCTCAATAAGTGATATCTAGAATGAAGATAAGTCTTGGATTTTTTTGAACTCTTAATAAATGATAAAAAAAATTCATCAACTCATGGTATAGGATACTTGTTCTTGATTTTGATATTGTTCATATCTTGATAATCACTAGAATGTCACATCAATAAATCTTTATTTTTAACAAAGAGAATGGGTGCACCCCAAAGAGACACACTCGGTCGAATGAATCCCTTATCAATATTATCCTTGAGTTATTTCTTCAATACTTACAACTCAATTGAGGCCATAATATGTGGTGTATTTAAAATATATGTGGCACCATATATGAGTTCTATTGAAAAATAAAATTAAAAATTTAGTGGAAGACTAAGAACTATTTCTGAAAGACAACAAAAGACTCTATCACAATAGGTATGCCATATATTTTTTGTTTCTACCTAACCTTTTAAATAAATTACCCTTCTTAATAGGACCCAAAACCAACATAATGGATGTGATTTCAATTAGAAGTTAATATTTATTTTAACTCTGATAGATGATCATAGGATTGTTTTGAATATCAAATGTGACTTCCCTTCCTCAAAAATTGATGTTGGATTTGTATGGAGGAAACGAATCCATGACTAAGATTTCATAAAATCAAACCAGTGTAATAATTAAAAGAACCAAAGAAAAAACATTATTACAAACATAAATCTAAGAGGAGTTAATAATTGAGATCTGATCAAAACACCATTAGTATTTACACTAAAAAATCTATATCTAACTGTGTGAGTGGAATCTTGATATTATTATAATATTATTTAGATATAAAATAATGAGTGGATCAAGAGCTCAATAAGACATTATCATTTCTAGAGTGTATGGTAAGTGTAACTTTCACCATGTCATTATTGTAACCCTCATTAGAAATAGTGATCTCATCATATTTACCATTTTACCTAAGTATAAGAGGTTGATGAAATCTATGATCATCATTATCCCACATATTTGTGATCTGGATATCATAGTGTCAATACTTCTTGTATTTGAAGCACTAGATTAAGGGTGGTTCATTTTGACGAGCCTTCTCTCTATTCTCAAAATTATTTAACTTCCTCCCATCAATTCAGCATTGGATTTCTTGATGAACTTCCTTTATACACATAACAATTTTACGATTCCCCTTAATATAGTTTTCTTTGTGTTTCTTTACACACCTCAAGCATGAAGGAAAGATAATCTTATTCTCTCTATGGTTCATTGTGTTTCCCTTTAACTCCATCATTATTTTATTTTCAAAACCATTTTATTGATGGGTAACTCCAATATCCATATACATATTGAGATCACATAAAATGATTTAATCATATCTATTAAAGTTCCATATTGCTAATTACCATCTGATATTTGGTTTTGATCCACTGAATAATTTATCATCCTTATATTCAAGTTGAAAGATAATTTGAAAATCATACCTTATAAGTCTTGTATAATTTTCTTCACATGTTCTAGTTTATTTATCATCATTATACTTTAGATCAAGGAATTACTTCTTTATTTTCATAAAATTAATTCAAGGTATGTACTTATTGGAAAACTAGATCTTAATATCATCCTAGTCTATGGAGTCAATTACATATTATTGCCTCATATTCATGATGAGATTACATCATTGATCTGCTTATCCATTAAAAAGATAGAAAACTAAAATGAATTTTTCATTTTTTTTGAGCATCGTATGATGGGAAATATCTTATCAGTGGTACCAATTAAATTCTTAGAAACAATAAGATCTTTGGAACCACTAAAATACAATGAATATTTCCACATGAAGGATTTAATAGAATTTTTTTCCTCATTTTCGCATTTGGATGTTTCGAATGAATCATATCATGAGAATGTTTTGAGAGAAAATAAACAATATTTTTCATTCCATATCCCATAAAATTAAGTTTCTTAGGAGGATAATCATTTCATTTTCTAATGTATTCATTATTAACATGGTTCTTTCAAGTTCTATCCATCAACTAAAACTAAAACACATAGTGTGAGAAACAATTATCATAGTGGGAAAACACATAGTCCTGAAAAATCACTTATAGGATGTCAAAATCAAGACACCTTTTTTAAAGCAGCATCACCTATGGTTTAAAATTTGTTATTCATGGACATCTTATATTAAAATCCTACATGACAGTTCAAAATGAAAATGTAAATTAACCAAATTATATCCTTTAAGAGTGTCAAACTAGGTTCACTGTAAGGCCCACTTTCATATACCTGGTAAAATAGATTCAAGCCCAACAGACCTTTTTAGAGTTATTACCCCTTAATATATTTTTTATAGAACCACATATATTTTAGATTATAGATATGGATGTATTTATAAGTAAACTACATAATCTCTTCCTTATAAGAAATTTAGGATGTTACCTTATACTTAGGCTTATCCCAAGAGTTATCACTAATGTTTTCACATCCTAAAAACCAAAGATAAACCAAAATTATCCTGTAATACCAACTATAATGACCTAGGATTTTAATTAATAGATATTACGTCATTTTTTAATGAAAAATAATTACATTACTCAAACACAAGCCTATTGATTCTAAAGGAATAATGTGTTTTGAATCCTGGAAACATAAACAACTGGTTCATAGAAGTTATACAAATTCTCCCACACAGTTTCAACAAAATAGAAAACTTCTTAGAAATATCACAAATAATACCTATCATAACTTCATGGGGAAAAGAAACATAATAAAGTGTGAGATCTAATTATTAGTAAGGATAAATAGGGGAAAATGTAAACATAATGTGAGTATAAGCGTATGAGTACATGCGAATAATATATATAAACTATACACTGCAAATTAAATATCAAAATATTGAATCATATAACAATTTTTTATAGTTAATAAGACTTTAATCCTAAGGAAATCAAAGATCATGAGCAATGAGATCATAACATTAACATAATACATGGAATTTTGGAATACACATAAGTATATAAAATCATTTCTATAGTAGTCCGTAAAAATTCCAAATTCTAGCATTGTGGAATGGGTTCACTCTCAAAAACATCATAGTAGTTAGGGTTCACTACCAAGATTATCAAAGTGGAAAATGTATGTTAATGAAATGGGTTCAATTACCATTTTAGTCCCGTTTATCCTATGATATTTTAATCATTACCCAATTCATTGGAGGGAGTTATAGGTACCTTCCATTACATAATGAAAATGATAAATATGTGTGCCAAAAGGTCATAATATTAGAATCATATTAAAACCCATGAAAAGAAATGGGTTTCATAAACATGTCATCATAGCATAACCTATATAAAATAAACAGATTTCAAAATCATTTCCGGATTTCATTATAGTATAACAAGTTGAAAATGAAGTGAGTTTAATAATCATTTTATAATGGTATAACCGATGGATGAGAAATGAGTTTCATAAAGATATTGTCATCATAAATATAATGAATAATACTGGTATCCTTGGATAATATCCCATGTAATTAATAAGTAACATCAAATTATGTTATCTTAGATTCAAAAATATTTTGAAATATCAATTGAAACATTTCTTGTGGAAAATAACCTTTTTAGTTTGAAAATAAAAATTTTAGAGTAATAATTCATAATTTTTTTCCAAAATACGTTTCATTGAAAATAAATTTAAAAACATATAATAGGGTATTTAAATCATTGACCAGTCATGGTAAGTGGAAATGATATTCATGTAGTACACTTTAAAATTAAATGATTCCTTTATGATTGTTATAAAATGTCAAACGTGATTTGTTTGTTAATAGACATGAAGATTCATTTTAAATAACTTATAAAAATTAAAACACAGATAAAAAATTAATCAATAAATACATTATATTATTTTAACACATTTTTTAAAACATTTCTAGAAAACATGGATATGGAAGAAAATGTGTTTTTTTACTGAAGAGAGAAATAAATCTAGTTTACACTAAAAACATTATTTTTGAATATTGAGTACAAAAATAGAAGATAATTAATGTAAAACATGTATCATAAAGGAAATAATAGAGTATAAGTAAAATAATTATGTTCATGAGGATTATCACTTAAGATTTCATCATCAAAATTAAAATTGTAAATAATCCTAAAAAATAGTTAGATTATAACATAAAAACCATACCACTTTCATAAATTTTGAATCATGATCCACATGAAATAATAACATAAAATTAAACCTAAAATATAATTCATGGAAGGATATTCTAGAATTAAAAATAAAATGGGATTTATATTCACCTCTTAATAGAAGATAGGTGCATGGCATGACATATGTCATAAAGAAGGAAAATTTAGAAAAATCTCTTACCTCAAGTCTTGAATTCCTTTGTAAAAATTAAAACCTAGTAAAAAATAAATATATATTTATGTAAAACATATGAAAGAACCAAAATTAGATTTATCATACCCTGTACTATTTACATATGACCATTTATTATCCACTTCAGTGGTGGTGTGGTTGTGAAGAGAGTGGTACAACAACACCATTCTTTGGGAGGTTCGGGGTTTGAATCCTTAGAGTCTGCTTTCGAGGAAAGCCTTTCCCCTAGGATCCACCCATCTTTTTGGGTCGGTCAATATCAACTGGGTGGAAAAAATGAGGTGTGAACCAATTTGCTGATGGATTTCTTTGACTAACCATCGTTGATTGGGCTGTCACCATCTGGGACGCTCTGCCATCTCGACTGGCAATGACTCGTTCCCTGGCTAGGGATCTACCTCAGGGTAGTGACCTCTTCGTGGGGGAGGGGGGTTACCATGTGTGGAGGGTTTGAAAAGGCCACACATGGGAAATACCTTTCAGAAAAACATATGACCATTTATTACAATTTTATTATCAATTCCTTGTTTAAATCACATTTTTAGTAATAAATTCTTCTTGTGTGTGTATGTTTTGACTTGGTAATTTTAGTCCTTTAACCTTGGTCATGGTTAATCATCTAAAAATGTTATCTATGATATAAATATCATATATATTCATTTTATATGTATTTATATTAATCTATAAAGAATATATATACAAAATATGTCATTCTTGGTGATATTAGGCCGTACATATGCATGAACGATGTTTCCATTTATCTTGATGGATTAAATGAAAGAAAGTTAAATAATATATCACATTTAAAAAATAATTTTTATTTAATATATATCACATATATTAATTAAATTTACCTTTATTATCTTCCATGGGATGAATTAGTGAAAAACCCATCACCTCGCTTTGTTATGAGGTAGTGTGTTATACACATGAACAACATTATCATATATTTCATGGGTGTCGAGGTAAGAAAGTATATGATATATTTTTTTTAATGATTAATATGTAATTGATATCATATACCAACCTCAAATTATTCTTTCATTCCTTCAATGTAAAGTGTAAATGATGAATAAATCACATCACTTCGTGAGGCTTTAGTCCACCGTACACACGGGCGATGTTATTGTATTGCCTAAGGAATAGGATGTAAGAAGTTATATCTAATTTTAAAATTAGAAAATCATTATTATATAATAAATATAATATATAATAATTATATACATCATTATATCCAACCATAATAAGTGTTTATGGAAAATAAACAATGTCGGTTCACGAGGTGGTAGTTCGACAAACACCTGATTAATGGGATTTTACAATTTGAGGGAGGTGGAGATGGTTTTAGGTCATTACATTAAAAAACATAGTATATGGAAGATATTTCAGTTATTTTATCATCATGGTTTAATATTGTTTTAAGTAGGAGGAAGGATAAATATATTAAAATGCTTGGTTAAGGAAGTTACATATTCATTATAAAAAATATTTATGTTCTTAACTAAAGGCTTTCATGGATGGATTTATAATGAAAAAATGGATTATATAATGTGGATATTTGAGTAAATAATTTATTTGGGTAGGTACTGGACAATAAAATTGGATTTAGAAGTGTAAATAGGAGAGGCTAGGGGTGGTGTTTTATAAGTGGGGAGAGGAAACACATTGAATGTTTGAAAAGAATAAAGTGTGACAAAATATTATACATGTAAAAAAATCCAAAATGTGTATTTTTTTACCATTATAGGTTATAAAGTACAAAGATGGAAATAAAATGAATTTTTAAAATGTTTCTTGGTCATATTATCTTTTATATTTTTATTTTAACCCCTAGTATACCCATTTTAACCTTAATCGTGGTATTTTTTTATAGTTTTCACTATTCAGTATGGTTGAAAAATAATTTAACATTATTATATAATATAAATATTAGTAATTCCAAATATATAATCCATTTTTTCAAATTAAACTCAATGAAGTTTAATAATATGTTTTAAAATTAAACCAACAGACGTGATGACAAATTGGTTTTCTAAAGAGAAACATTTCAAAAGTTTTAAAGGATTTTATATAAAAATTTAATAGGAATTTGATTCCAATAACATATATTGGTTTATTAATAATATAATTGCACTAATTTTTATTTTATAACCGTTTTAAAACAAAATTTATCCTTAAAAATTATTTAATTTAAAATTCTACTTTCAATAAAACCAATTATTTTCACTATTCATCAAAAAATTAATCTTTTTAGAAAAACACAAAAACATCACCCTAAGATAAATTTTAATTGTTTTCTACAAAAATTATATTCATTTTTTCAAATGATTTTTTTAAATGTTTTCAAAATTTTATTTGTTATTTGTTCACAAAAATTAATTAAATCATTTTATGAGAAATTAGAGTTTTCAAAACAAATAAAGACTTTACCAAAAAAATTAATTTTTCAACATTATTTTTTATTTATATAAAAAATTTAATGAATATTTAAATTTTATTTATTCCTAATAATATAATTTTTTTTAATTTCTTGCTCATAAGGGCCATGTTACAAAGAAATTTATATAGTATATTGTGGTTCATTAGATTTTGGTGCTGCATTTTGCGAATGATATTGAAGAAACTAAATTTCTTTTAAAAAAATATTTGATTATATCTTGATGTGTTAAAATAGTTATTATTTATTAAACATTAAGGATATCATATATTAATGGCTATGATAAAGTATAATTAAAACTAGTGGAATACGATATGACCTCAACACGTAGGATCCTACCCAATGGATTCTATTTATCCGAGATTCCGAGAAATATGGGTTGATTGGGACATTCCCTTGAAAAATCCCAAGATGAGATTAAAAAAATAATGATTTAGTGAAACCATTTATGGGATAAATTCACCCTTATTGAGATTATTACTAAAATTATGTTCACCCATCCACCCAAAGTAAGAACCACCATCGCACACTTTTCCCTATGGGCGAACACTAGAGAAACAACGTCCATGTATCAAAACACTAGTAGTAAATTTTTTATATTTTCTTTTTGGAAACATAATTATTATTTTTATCTGTTTTTATTAATTCTTTATCAATGATTATATGATTTTTTTGATAAAAATTATAGGTTGACATAAAGAAATAAAAATTGTATATTTTTGAGATATATAGTTTCAAATAAGACACTCTTTTGATAGATTCATAAATTTTTGACGTAAATGATATTTTAATTAAAAATTATTATTATATAATAGTTATTAAAGTATAAATGATAAGATAATTTAATGATGTCCAATGTAATTTTTATAAGGGTTGGCAAGTGGGTGAGATAGTAAAAGAAAATATTTTTTAATAAATAATGTTTTTTATTTAAAATAGAAAATCCCCATGTTTAGAAAAATATTTTGATTAAAACAATTATTTTTGGAATTAGAACATTGAATTTATCCAATGGTGTTTTTTTCCTAATTTTTTGAGACAATATATTTTTTGGCTAAAAATAAAATATGGTATAATTATATGGTCTATATTGTGGCATCATAATGGTGCAAAATTAATTTAATAAATGTTATAAAAGGAATAAATAACCAATTATATATTTCTCAATGAAACTAATCAGTTTTTAAAGTTACTTAACAAATTTTTTAACCCTTCAATGAATCATCCAAAACCTATATTATATTTTAAGGATTTAAATCGAATCAATATGAACACGATTCAGTTCCACATCAACAATAGTATTATTTTTTGGAGTTCCATTCATGGAATTATGAAATATTGAAATATAGGCCCCTTTGGTCGAAACCATGGGAAATAACCATGGAAAGGTTTTTGTTTTCTATTATTTTATCATATAGATTCCAAAAAATATGTTTATAAATTAATAAAGAGTCCCCTCTCTTTTCTATTCATACACACCCATACTCCCACTTATATTCATTAAAAACCCATCGAGAATGAAGTTATTCTCTCCATCCATATCTAAATACTTCTATTTCTATTCCCAAAATCATAAAAAGCTCCTATCAAACTCTTAGATTATCCCTCTCAAGGCATAATATCCTATACCATTTTTTATGTCAAGTAATTTCATTATACTAATGATTTTAATTCCCAATTTTTCATTTTGTTATGTATTTCTAAACATCACTTTACTTTCTTAATAATTTATAGGTAAAGATATACCACCATTAATTATCATTAAAACCTCCCTTGAACTTTTATGTGCATCATTTATGCTGTGGAAATTATCCTTGATTTTTCCATGCCAAACATTTTTATATTAAATTACTATCCTGATTTCAGATTTAGATAATTCACCTAGATGTAACAATAATTCATTTATTAGGGACATAAATTTATTTAACCCACACACCTTAATCATGTGATTAAAACTAAAAAAGTGATCCTTGTATTATATGATCTATGTGGCACAGAAATACATATACAAGATATGAATGTTACAGGGGGCGCTCAAAAATTATATATCCATACAATTAATTTGGTAATGTTTTTATCTCATGAGTGGGAGGTTATACCTAATACACTATGTTATGATATCTCGATAGTTATCCTTGAATTAAGCTTCCAATTTCATGTTTTATATTATTCCCATATTCCTTATGCTTCCCTGAAGTTATCATTTAGTACCATGTTTCAATGTTCATGATTATGATTCTAACCTTTATATGGAATCATGTTATACATCCTGACTCACATGTACTGCTATTACTTATTTTATGCATTGATTATTCCCTTACCGAGATTTATGTCACACCCCTTTCTTATATACAACCCCAAGTTATCCCACTATGTATTATAAGATCAATGGAGATGAAGATAATATTAATGAGTTTTTAACAATGTATTTATATTTCTAATTCAAGCTACCATGTGAATTATAAAAATACCCAAATACATTATGCCTTTTGATATTTTTGGATTATATTTTGTGTACCTTTATATATTAGATAATGAATTAATAGTAATTAAAGGTATGAGTTTTCATTTCATCATTGGAGAACTTCGTATCATCACATTGGAATTCAATTTCTTGATGGCGTTCCCATCCACACATAGATCATTTATTATATACCATACGATAGTTCCCTCAATTATTCTTTCCACACATATAGAATAAAGGAGGTATCACCATCTTCTCTCTATGGTTTTTATATTTTTCTTTGAACTCCATATTCATTCTCTTGTTGAAACCATGAGATTCATACAAAAACCCAAACATTATTTCAACATTTATTTTATAATAGAATGTCTATTCATAGAAAACATATTATATTATGTAAAACTAACTCATGATAATTAGCTTCAAGACACTAATGAAAATACAAACTTTTCTTTCATGTTGGATGATAATTCCAAAAGTGTACCTTGAATGTATTGTGAAATTAGACTTTTATATACCAATAGATTCATCATCATTTTTATTCAACTAAAGGAACTCCATTTCCATATATGTGCAAGGAACATGAGGAATTTACATAATTAGGAATAAGTTCTTCAAATCATCATAATCCATGGATTGAATTTCATCTTTCTAACTTATATTATTGACAAGATTCCACTATTATTCTAATTCACCTTATCAATGACAAACATACAGAATGAATTTATCATGTTTCGAACACTTATGAATGCAGATTATTTTTTCTATCATATATATCCATTATTACAAAGTATGTGTATTAGAAGATCTATTGAAGGAATTCGTATGATTCCTCGTGAAGGACTCAATTGGATGTTGTTCGATTATTTTCTCATTTCGAATTCCTTCATGATTCATAGCCTGAGAAATTTGGGTGATAACAACATTGATATTTTTCATTCCATATCCCATAACATTAAATTTTTTAGGAGGGAAATCATTTAACTTTCCTTCTCATTCACTATTAATGTGGTTCCTTTAGGATTCAACCATTGAATAAATCTTATATTCATTGATTAAGACAAAATTATCAAATTGAGAAACCACATAATCATGAATAATCACTTATAATATGTCTAAATTATGACACGTTATTTAATTTATGACACCTTTGGTTTATCCAATGTTATTTATATTCTAATAATATTTAAATACTCCATTATTGTTCATGAAGAGTTTGTGAATTCCTAAAGAATTTCCCCTAGGAGTGTCAAACTAGGTGTGCAAAAAATCCTATTTCCATGAACCTGTTCCAAACTGAGTGAAGCTAAATATGGTGTATTGGGGTTGTTAACCCGGTGTGCATATATTCTAGATCCACATCCACATTTATTATCCAAATAAGGATGTATTCATAGAAACCCAAATGCTCAATCCTTCACCAAAATTAAAGGCACTTTTCATATACTTTTCCATATCCTTTGACTTATCCTTAGATATGAATTTAGGGTTCTTCGTATTTTTTACTAATCCTAGATTCCAATTGACAAAAAAACATTTTATATAATACCATCTATAGAGACCCTCTCTTTTCATACATTAATAACACATATGGTCTTTATAATACTCAATACATTTCACAGAAAGACACCCAAAGGCTATATGAGTTTAATGCCTTTGGAAACATGGAAACAGAAATAGTGAAACATAAGTGAGATATATTATCTACCAATGGGTTCTTCATGAATAAAAAACTACTTAGTATTATCATATGTAATATATATCTTCATAACCTTGGGAAAGAGAACACAAAAATGGGTGAGCTCAGATGCGAAATAAGGGTAAAAAAGGGAGACATGTAAGAATAAACATTTCTATAAGGTTATGTTAATGTGTTCATAAAAATAGAAGACCATTCCATTCATATCAAAAATAAAAACCCCGATTCAAGTAATTGTGAAATTTTGTTCATAAAAAAATGAATCATAAGGGAATCAAAAGTATAATCCATTAACTCATAAAATAGGAATAATACATGAAATTGTGTCAGACACATAAACATTTGATATCACTCCATATAACAAAATGGTTCATCTCAAGAACATATTTGGGAGCTTCCTATGGACTACACCTATAAGGTAGGATAAACCACCATCCCCTAGTCAAAGTCCTTTCCTTATAAGTGATCAGGTTTTCTTTATTTCCCATAGTATACCATGTTTCTCCATATTCCCATAGTGGATCAAAATGGTCAAATTAATTCCCATCATAATATTATGAGGTATAAATCTTTACTAAATGCATTGGAGGTATATATAGTTCCCAACCATCTCATAATGAATCTTACATACAAGTTCCACCAAATCATAAAAAATCTTATCATAACCCTTGAAATGAGATGGGTGTCATAAAAATGTTATCATAACATAAAATTTTGAAAATTCTAGGTTTTATAATCATTTTATCAAATCATAACCTATGAAAGTAAGCAGATTTCATAAGCATATAACCCATGAAAGAGAATCATTTTTCAAAAAATCATGCAATCAAAACATAAAACCATCAAAGTATAAATATGAATGGAACCGTTGGATAATTTCACAATAATGGAACGAGTAACACCAATGGATGTTAAAATAAATGGAAAATTATTTAATAAGATCTTTTAAAAAATCATTTATTGAGGAAAATATCATTTTTTTCTTTTAAAATCACTTTTCAAATAAAATTTTTTAAAACCTTTTTTATTTAAAATAGATTTGATAATATATAATGGAATATTTTAAATCATAAAAATACATTAAAATAAAATTTCCTTTAAAATGAGATTAAAATATATTTTTTGAAAAACCTTTTTGGAAAACATTTTTTAAAACATTGTTTTTGAACGAAATTAGATTTCTTACTGAGGAGATAAATATGGTAATATTTTTATAAAAACATTTTCTTAATAATATTAAGTAACCTAGAGTGAAAAACGGTACTAATACATACATGTGTCAGGAATAACAATAAAATAAGAATATTCATAAGTTTTATTGAGATATTAATTATAATATTTCATCAATGAAAGCATAATTAAAAAATATTGATAAATGATGAGACTGCTGTATCAAACTCTTAAAACTTGTTATATTCGAATAAAAAAACTTATGTAATAAAATGATATTAAATAAAAATTAAAATATAATTAAATAAAGTATATTAATGATATAAAATTCCAAAGGCATTTTAGATGACACTTTGAGGAATATAGGTGCATATCATGGCATCTGTTCCAAAAAGGAAAATTGAGTGAAACTACATTACTGATTTGTTAATTTTTGAAACCAAAACCCCATGAAAGAGATATAATAAAATAGATATACAAATAAAAATAAATTTATAGATTATGTTCATATAATATATTCATGGTTAGTATATACTCTACATAAAAGAAACAAGTTTGAATAAGGCATAAAACACTTAGAATTAAAAATAAAACTAAAATTCCCCTTACCTTATATATTGAATCTATTTATACTCATTAAAACCACCAATATAATAAATATAATATTCTTGTACATATATCATAGAACCATATTGTTATATCCAATACCATATATGAATTTTTATTACATCGTAATTAACAATTCCATGTTGATGTTATGTTACGGGTAATAACCATTTTCTTTTTCACATGTGCTTCAATTTCATATATTTTTTATACTCATACATATATAATGTTCACAAAAATTTTATTCGTGATACAAATATAATATATATATTCATTATATTTTTTTATTATAATATTTTAAATTTATAAATAGAAAATGAAACACATCATTCATAGAGGTCGTAGGTTGTATGTACGCATGAACTCAATTTCCATTTTCATGTCAAATGGAAATAAATAATGTAAATTACTTATATTTATATATATTTATATATTATAATTCGAGTAGAATTATTATTTAATCAATATCATTTATGTTTACTAAAAAAATCCCTAATAAATTCCATATATAGTGTGAATGAATCACATCAAATTGTGGGGGCGGTAGTCCACACTTATCCAAACAAAATTATCATAGTTATAAAAAATAGAATAAATGAAGGTATGTGTTATATAATAATTCTAGAATCCTAAATACTACATATATATCAAATATATAATATAAAATAATGGTTTTCATTGTAATTCCCAACCCTGATAGGTGGTAATGAAAAAAATGAATATCACTATTTCATGAGGCAGTAGTTTGCCATACACAAGAATTGTATATTCATTACCAATTTTATAGATGTGTGGGTAAGTGTAATTCAGGAACATAGAATAAAAAAATATCATTATATTTTTTATACTGATTTTATTTCATAGTAATGCAATAATAAGATTTTAGGTTTGTAAAAGAATATAAAACAATGGAGCTTGAGGAAGGATGCAACCTCTTCTTTGGGTAATTCTATTTTTTTTACCAAAGATATTTCTTGGATGTCTTTAATCCCAAATGAAGGTTTATATGATTAAGGTATGGATTTATTTAGTATATTTTGATCGATTATGAGGGATTCGATGGTGTGAATAAGTGAGAGGGGTGAGTTCCTTTTTATATTGGATGATGAGTGGCATTATGTTACATTTTTAAAATGGAAATTACACCCATGTTTATCCCATGTGAGGTGGATCCAGAAATGGTCCCAAACCGTTAAAATATAGGATGGGTCCATAATATTAAAACACAATGGATTTTGTACAGTTTTATAGGTCCTTTAGGTCCTTTTTTTACATTTAGTCCTTGGTTAGGAAACATTTTCTCTTAATCTTCATAATTAATTTTAATCACATTAACTATTACTTTTAATAAAAATATATGTTGACCTTATTTGACATTAAAAATTATTCTTATTAAAAATATGTAATAAATTTTTCCAAATTATATTAACCGAATAGGTGAAATTTAATTTAAAAGTAATACCTCAAACATGTCATCACAATAAGTTTTTTAAGAAAAAATGTTTAAACATTTGGGATGTTTTTATATCCAATATCAATGTGAAATTTGTTATAATGATTTAACAAATATTAATTAATGTAAAATTATTCTAATTACACTTTAAAACCAAATTAAATCTTATTTCACAATATCAATAATTAAAAAAATAGTTTTGAATTAATGTTCCGTATTTCTCACCCATTATCCAAAAATGATGATTTTTATAAAAAAACCGAAAATTAACCCTAAGATAATTTTGAAATTAATTATTAAAATATGAAGTTTATTTTATCATTTTAAATTTCTAAATACATATAAAAATTATTTTATAATCGTTCACAAAAAGAAATAAAAAAATATTCTTATAAGAAAATATTATTTCCAAACATATAATGAAGTTTCTAAACATTTTATATCTTGTTTTCAATATGATTTATTTATATAAAACCATTATAAATGATATTTGAAAATTAATTTTTTACTATTCATATTGCTAGTTAAATGGCTATGTAATAAATATTCTTTTTAAATAATTAATATAATAATATTTGTATTGTTGAAACTGAGTATTGGGTATTATTCAATCCATGTCATTGTTTCATGTCATAAAAGATTATATTTGTAAATAATATAATGAAAACATAAATTGATAAATCATTTAATATAAGATATAGAAGATAAATATATTTATTGAAAAAAAGGTTCATTAAAACATAGTTTGTCACATATATCATTCAATGATACCATCTTTATTCATTCTGTAGATGGTTTATGCTTATGATAAAATTATATTTATGAAACCCATTTCAATTACACGTGTTATACCATAGTAAAATGATTATGAAACCCACATATTTTTTCATGTGTATTATTTTATAAAATGGGGAAATGATTATGTAACATATTTCTTTTTAACATGTTATGTTGTGATGAAATATTTATGAACTCCATATATTTTTATAGATTCTAATATTTTAAATGGGTTATTCTCTTGTGGAACAAATATGTATGATTTTCATAATGTTTTGGGTGGGACCTATATCCTCCTTAAATGTATTGGGTAATGCATGAAATCACATGGGATAAACATGAATAGAGTAAGGAGTGGACCTAATATAGTAAGGAAATGTTTCCTCAAAGATAGTCTTTGGAGTGAGGTATGACTACTATGATGGTTGGGGGAGTGAACCCATTCCACCATGATAGCCTTATAAATGAGCCTTAAATAAGTAATAAAATGTTTTTTATGATTTTTTCCACAAACTTGTAACTTATGAAAGTTTTATGTTCTCATAGATTTTGTTATTAGATTTAATTATGATTCATGTCTTCTAAACTATAAAGATTTATTAGATGACTAATGTTTATGATCTATGATATACAGGGTATGGTTTTTGAATTCTTTTCTGATTTTCACTTACCCTTAAACTCATGATAATTTGATATCTCCCCTTTTTACCCATACATAGCATCTAAGATCACCCTTTATTATATTTTCTTTTCCTAGGTGATGATGAATGTTAATTTGAATGATATTTCTATGAATACTTATACTTATAAAGTTCATAGTAGGAGATAATTTATCTCACATAAAGAGAATATGTTTGTGTGTCTATGTTTCCAAAGGCCATATAACATTATGACCTCCTACGGGGGTTTATCTAATGTAATGAATATTAATCTAAAAGATGTAATATTTATGAATGAGAACATTGAGTCAATACAATTGGTATCAGATGAAAGGTTTAGATAATATTTGAAAACCTTGATTAGAATATATTAGTGAGTTTTTGAAGGACATTTTTAAGGATGATTAAAAGTGTAGTTAAATATCCAAGAATTTTGGTAAAGCATAATGTGATTATTTTTCATGAAATTACATCCACTTTTGGATAGTATACATATATGTTTCTCTATCACATAAATTTTTAGGTGTAATAACATCGAAATGGGATAATTGAGTTGGACTCAATCATCACCTAGTTTAGGAAAATGGGCCTTGCTTCATGCCTTCTTTGACACTCTTATAACATAAGCTTAGGAAATTCAAAAATAATTTAAAAACAGTCATAAAGGATTTAAATAGATTATTACTCTGAATGAACTTGTATAAAACTATGGATTAATTGATTAAAAATAAGGGACAATGATTTTTACATTCTATAAATGATTTATCATCACTATGTTCTTCCACACTATGATTATTGTTTCATACACTGAAATTTTTAGTTATATTCAATTTTTGGATCCTGAATGATCTTTGTTAATGTTGAGTGTCATAAACACTGAAATTATTTTCATATAGAGAATACAATAATTATTGGTTCTAGAATGAAAAATATCATTAATATTCTCACATTGATTTTTCAATCCATGAATCATTCTGAACACTCAAAAAAGAATAAGAGGGAACAAAATTCTCTTGAGACCTAATGGGTACATACACCTTATTTCAATGGATATACTAGTTTAATAATTTATAAAAAATGGATTAGTACCACTAAAAATATTGTTTATATTATCTAGTGTTCATAATAGGAAGAAGTGAGTTTTTATCTATCACATGATAAGTGGATCAATGATAAACCCCATAAATAGTTTAATAGAACCTGATAAAATTTAATCTTTATAGTGGGATGAGTTTAATACTATTAATTTGAATAATGAATTATATTTTATTATTCTTAAAAAATGTTTTAAGGAATTTTTTGAGGTAAACTAATAGGGTGATTAACATATTGGTACCTATGAGATAAACTTTACTAGACTTGTGATGTATCATTCTGGAATTGTCTTCCAACCTAAAATTAATGTTTCTCAAATTTTTAGCATCTAAGAATAAAGTCTCAAAATGGAAATATTCATATGAGAATTTAGTATCTATGAATAAATTTTTCAATATGATCTAATGGTTTTAATAATTATTAGAGTAACCCATAAATCTCCACATTTTGAGAAGAAACATAATATAGAGATAAATTAAAACACTAAAAACCATAGAGAAAAAATGATGATCCTTTTTCATAATTGATGTGTGGAAGTAATCAAAGAGGAAATTATCATAAGGGGATCTGTTAATTATTTTACTATAGAATAGAAGCTCATTAGGAAATAAAATTCCACTTTTATTGGATGAATTTATCTAATGATGCATGTAAATATAATGCTATACAGATTTCACCGAACACACTTGAATTTTTCATATTATTGGAGTATGGAATTAAGAAAACCAGGGAACAAATGTGAAGCATAATAATGATTTTCCACATAAAAAATTAAGATTGGGGAAAATAGGAAATCTCATGTGATCACTATACCTAATGAGGGGTGCAATAATGACATGGTGAAAGGTACACATACCATCCAATCTAGAAATGCACATATCTTATTCAACTATTTATCTAATAATCGTTTTTTTCCACAATAATTTTATAAGGGTCTCATGATTCTAACCATATAGTTATGTGTAGAATTTGATGTAAAATTACTAATGGTATGATGATTTCATCTCTTGCATACGATCCATCTCTATATATGTTTTTGGGAATGTTATTCATATAAATATTGTACTTTCTCTTATGATTTTATTTTATACTATATTATTCATAAATTGGATTTCTCTAAATAAATCCCAAATCAACTTTCAACGTATGGAAGTCTTATTTTACATTTCACATCAACCTTTTATTATTTATCAGATTAATGATAAGTATAAACTTCTGATAGAGATAGTTTCCATTGTATGAGTCTTCATTCCCATTTATAAGTCATGTTTATCTTATATGGTTTGGGAGAACCTGAAATTGATGATATGCATATTGTGTTAGAATTTTTTATTGTAATTCTAGTTGATTTTCACAACCTCTACCAAAAAAAAATATTGATTTCTCAATAGAACTCATACCTTGTTCCACACCAATATTTAGGACTCTCTATTAAATGGATCTGATTGAGTTTTTGTAATTTAAGAATAATATCAATGAGAAACAGAAAAAGGATTCATTTTTCCAGATTTTTGACATTATGGTTCACCTTTTCTTTTTATAAATAAAGATATATCAATGTTACAATAGATTTATTATTGGGAGGTTAACAAGACCAAGAATAATAACAAGTTTATTTTACCCAATATATATATATATATATATCAAATTTAATAAACTGTGTAGAGATCAATAATTTCCCATGTTTAAACTTTGTTATGGATATCATCAATTGATATTCATCTAGGATATACCCAAGAAATCATTATTTAAGATATATGGACACTATGAATATATAGTTATTCCATTCTTTCAAACCAATTTTTCCTCTTTCTTCATGGGTTTTAGGAATACTGTCTTAAGAGATTAAATTAAAACTTTTGTGGTAGCCTTTATAGATGATATTATTATATATTCAATGTGAAAGTAAGAGCATGAATATCACATGATAAATTTACTAAAGACCTTAAGGTAGTATACGCTAAATGAAAAATATAGAATGTGTGAATTTTGGATGAAATAGTTTTAATTTTTGTGTTATATAATTTCAAGATAGGGTATATATATAGATCCATAAAACATGGATATTATTAAATGGAAGACCAGAACAACCACAGTAAATGAGATATATTGTTTTTGTGGTTTAGATGGATATTATTGATGGTTTTTTGTAGAATTTAATATGAATATATAATCTAATCTCCATGTTAACTCATAATAGAGCCAAGTTCCTTTGGATAAATGAATATAAGAAATTTCAACTAAAGCGTGTGTTAATCGGTGAACCTATTATTACTATAATTGATAAGGGATTTTAATCTATAGTGAGGCATGAAATAATGGATTTACGTGTGTTATGATATAGAATGACATGGTTTTAGCTCATGCTTCATAAGAATTTATTGATCATTAGAAAAATGACCCAATACATGATTTGGATTTTTCTTGGAATATTTTAGAGTAAATACATGGAGTCCATATATTTTTGGAGAAACGTGTGATATATATACCAATAATAATAATTTAAATATTATATTCATATAGAAGGATTTGAGTATTTTCCAAAAAAGATGGCCGGATCTCATTAATGATTATGAATTTTCAATACATAACCTCTATTGAAATGTGAATATGGTGGTTGAGGCTTCGAGTTAAATGTATCATGCTAAATTTTGCTGATGATAATAAAAAAACATCGAATATTTTTTTTTAATAAATTGATATTGAAATAGTGAATGAAGAGGAGAAATATTATCATTCTTAATTTAATGTAAAACAATCAATCTAAGTATTGATTAAATATGCAATGAATGATGATATAAATCTTCAAAAGATGGTTATAAATGTTAATGGTTTTGACCTTGAACATGAAGGAATGATAAGGATTAAGAACCATGTTTATTTTCCTTCCATTATTGATATTAGTAAGGATTTTTTAGATGAATGTCATAGTCTTTCATTATTTATTCCTCCTAGAAGCACAAAGATGTTTATATATTAGAAGTATTATTTATGTTAGGCTAACCTAAAGAGAAAAATCAATGAATTTGTATCTCCGATATTGGAATTTCATCATGTTAAGTTTGATGGAAAATGTTCTAAAGTGTTGTTACATACATTACCCATATTAAAATAAAAATGGGAACACATTATCTAGGAATTTTTCATCGAGCTTACCATAATGACTTAATGGAACAATTTTATATGGTTTATTATTGATCACATAACAATTTTAGTACATAGTATCACTATTAGAAAAAGATTTATATTTGGATCAACCTTACTGGATATACATAAAAAAAATGGTAAAGTCTCATGGAGATATATATTCAATTATATCTGATTGGAATCTGTGGTTTACATTTTAGTTTTGGAAAATACTTCAGTAATGTCTTGATACAGAGATGAGTCTCAGTATTTTGTGTCACCCTAATATAGATGGTAAGTCTAGTAGAAAATTTAAACATTAAAAATATTTTAATATATTATAATATTTATATTAAAGGTAGTTTTAATCAATAGTTTATTTTAATTGATTTTTCATTCAATAATAGATTTCACTTGAGAATTAAGATGGATCCTTATATAGAAAAATATGTAAAGAATTGTTGAGCTCTAACATACTAGAATGATGTTTAAGGGAGAAACATATTAGGGTATATGATAGCTGAATAGATGGATGATAAGGATATATTAATTAAATAATATATAAGGGAACCACAATGTCAATAGAAATGTTATACTAATAAGCATCGCTGTGATCTTAAAGTTGATGTTTATGATAAGGTATTTTTAATATTTTCTCCATGGAAGAAGATTATAAAATCATAGAATAATTGGAAACTATAACAATAGTTTATAATTACATTTAAAATTATTGATCTCATCATGACCATAGATTAAATGTTTGGACTTCTAGAAAACCTCTCTAAATTTTACGATGAATTCCATGAATCTTTTTTGAGGATGAAAATACTTGAAACATTACACTTACTAAACTCATAAGTCATATTAGTGGTGGAATACAGTCCTTATTAGTAAAAACTAGTGTAGATTCCATATCTAATATAGTATGTCACAAGTAACATGGCCATTGACCTAGTCAATGTTTTGAGGGGAAGCCACCAGTTTATATATGCTAAGTGGAAAATAAGGAAATGATAAGGTATAAGTATCCTGTATTGTTTGTATCATAGTGATAAATTATTTATTTAAATATCATTTGGGTGTACAAATAACATTGTGAGTTTTTATGATTTTTTTGAATAAATTAAATTTCTTTGATATCTTTCATTACATGAAACATTGAGTTTTAACAGACTATAAAAAATTATTATTGTTATTATTTATACACCACCCTCATTAAATAGCTGTTAGAATTTTCTATATGAATTGGAATAAAAATATTTTAAATTTTAAGTAAATATTGATATACAAATAAAATATACTGATAAAAAGTGAACTAATGTCATGAACCAAGTTTATAATCAATCTTATGCATGTTATTTTTTTTAAATGTTATTCTCATGATTATATACCCTTATACACCTGATATGTTGTTATCTACCTTTTTACCCTTACTAATAATCTAATATCACGCTTTATTTTTTCTTTACCCATGTTATTCTGAAAGGTATTATGTATTATATCTCTCAGAAGGTAACTAATTATAAATAACATAGCTAGAGATGATATATCTCACTTGTGGACCAGCTGTTTATGTGTCCAGATTCCTAATTCACTATACCTTTAGGATACTCAGGTGTGTGTTTGTGTAATGTAATGAGTATTCATTTAAAAATATATAATATCTATGTATGTGATGATTTTTTTAATTTTATTTTTCCTTATTTAATCTAGTTCCCATCTTTTCTAAAATATAAATGGTTTGAAAATTCCATAAGCCGAAAAAGGATGAATAAATAATTTTTTATTATTCCTAATGTTTCCATAATGTCATATCATATGAAATTACTATGCTTTTCCTTTTACTAAAAAAATTATTCTATGATGTTTCCTATATAGAGAGTAATACTAATGGTTCTCAATAAAATTTTATAATCTTAATTTCCAAATTACTAAACTATGATTTGATACAAACTATATTTACCCAACTTTTTCTTACATGAATATTACATAATATTTAATATAAACAATATATTAGTGATACAATCTTGTTTAAAATGGGTTTGTGTCTTGGGAAATTAGTATAATACATTTTAATTAATAAAATATAAAATATATTTGAATATATCTTGTTTATCTTATATAATAAATTAGAATATCATTTGTACATGTTGTATCCTGGGGATATAAATCACAAAAAGTGGCACGTTAAAAGCCCATTAAGGTGGGGAATAGAGAATAAGAGTCAATGGTACATTGGGGATATTAATAAACACCATCATGTCATAAGAATTAGATCATAATCATCATCTAAGGGAAAAATTTAATAAATCCATAGAATATGGAATAAGAATAATAATGAATCATCATGTTAATGTTGTCAAATCCCAATTAATGCTTTTGAAAATTGATCATCATGTTCACATATAAAATATGTTTACATATCATAACAACATAATTGTGAAAAGATATTTCACAATGTAAACATATATTTCACATAATCTCATGAGATACATGACATTACCCAATTCATTGTAAGGTTTTATAGTTTTCCCCACATGTTACCTATAAAATGATCATAATCATGCTTGCCACATAGATTGTATAAAAAAAATTAGTCATGAAATAACAAATTGAAATGAATGGGTTTCACAAGAATTTAAGAAAGAAAACATTAATTACTCGTCTTTGGAATTTAAAAATGAATAATCGAAAAAATATTGGGTTTAAAAATCATCATTCTTGAGAAAAAAATAAATAGATCAAGCTAATAAAAGGATGTGTTATTGGAAAACAAATACCGTTTGAAAAATATTTGAATTTGGAAAAAAATTATTTTGGAATGTAAAAAGACATATATATCACTAAAAAAAATGGAATAATAGTAAATTGATCTTTGTGGTGTATGATCTAGTAGTCTTCTAGGTACATCCCTACTTGAGTTTTTCATTAAATTTATTTTGATGGGTTTTCATTTATCATTAAGAATTGGTTGAAGGGTATGGTTTAAAGATGAAGATATTTATTAGGTAAATGACCCAATGTTATTTAATGTATGTTATGTTGAACTAATTGATTCTTAGTATAGACCTATTAAATGGGTCTATGAGGGTGTTCAAGGATTTGGAAGGCTTTGGTGGTGGTTTGGGTCCTTATACATAAAATGGGATGAAAATTTTTTGTTGGAAGAATATATTCTATATATTTGTTTTCTAACATGTTACAATCTACAAACACATAACATGAACTTATTTATGATATGATGTGGTTAAATGAAATGAACATAATAGAAATAATGTAAATATTTGTTGAGATTAATGTAAACTTGAGGTGATTAAATTTTCGGTCTATCCACTTTAAAAGTAATACACTAAATGTAAATTAATTTGTTGTCTGTTATTTATCACAATAATTAACATTATTTTGGAAAAACAAATGATTTTATTTTCATTCATTTATTGAAGCTACTTCTCTCAACCCTATGTGTCTTCTAGGTGAATTTGGGGACTCCTCTTCCATTTAGGATTATCATATTATTCATATGATCCGTGGTGAGTTAAACAGCTTAGGTTGTACCCTCTGACACATAATTCTACAACATTATGGGTGAGTGGTCTGGACTAAAATTGGTATTGATCTTGACATGTGTTATTTTATGTTCTTCATGGCATCTTCTACACCTTATTCATTATGGATACCCTTTAGAGGTTTTCTACTAATCAACAGTTAAAGGTAGGGAGCTTAAACCTATCCCTATGGTCTGTTTAATTATAAATATTATGCAATATTTTGAGTGAACCATTATAACATGCACTATAATTGATTTATTCATTTATTAATGTAAAAACAATAATTAGAATATTGTTTGGATCCATTTGGATTCAAAGTTTAATTCCACTGAGATTATGGATACAAATATTGTTAGTGAACATTCGATAATAAGAACTTGGAAAATGGTTTAATGTTTGTTTAGAATAATAAGATATATTTTGGTCATTTATTAATATAGAATCCATAAGTAATGTATTATTGTTTTATTGATATTACTATTTAAATTTTTAGATATAAATAAATACAGGATTAAAAGAAAAATGGTAATTTTTAAAATTAATAATTATGCCTTATAATGTATTATTATGATATTCATGCTATTACAACTTGTTGAGTTCAAGAAAAAAATTATTATATAGAGGGAATTTCCTAGTCGAACATGATGAAATTATTATATTCCAAGCAATGAATGTTCATAAGATAAAAATATTATATATCACACTATCCCATGAAACATACTAAAATTTGTATATAAAGTGTTATGCCCTTACACATGTTGAAAAGAATATATATGAGGATCGTCCCTCACACATGATAAAATTTTTATATATTATGATATTCCCAAACACAAGTTAAAATGAAAATATAGTGGGCTTGTCCTAGATTTGGGTGACTTTTACATGGATATATCGTTATGGTTGGGATGGTTTTCTACACGATTAGATAAATTCATGCATAGTGTCGAAGGTGGTTGATTATTATGTTTTATTGATTAATTAATAAACATGTCTATAAATTGTTGTATATTAACAATGTTAGACTAATTTTGTTTAAAAATGTTGGTGTAGACATACTTAGATTTACTCACTCTTTATTTTGACATAATTTGGTACCCAAGAAGACTTCATAGATGCTGGTTTGGACAAGGGTAGGGGACCTTTTTTATAATTTTGTGGCATTATGGATGGTTTAGTGTTTGGAGATTGGTGCAACATGGGGTTCTGAACAAGGGTATTTTGTGTAATTTTTATGAATTAATTGTTTTATTTGTATTTTTTTTATTTTGACATTTAGATACTTCTCAACCTGTAATTACATGATTCATTTTCATTGTTTAATTTTTCCTACTTATATTTCCCAGTTGAATGTGATATTGTTTTTTGAGTTTATATTAATCTAATCATAATATTTATATTTTTTACATCTATTTCTATGTAAATCCATACTCAGGGGTTCAATCTCCCCATTATATCACCACTGCCGCAATACAAGTCTTCAACATCTTTATTATAGTTAGGAACGTTTGAGGTATCATAACCAACCCATTTTGGAAATGTGAGAGAGCGACAGGTCAAGGGATGTTTCCTTGTGGTATCAAAGGGGCATTTTTATTTTCTATTGATTTATTATTTTTGAAATGTCAAAAGAATACATGGATGACTATAATGATGTTAATAATATTCTACATGGGAATAGATAATCCATGGTTGAGGGAATATCTAAATTCCTTGGGATATGATATCTATTTATGATGTTTTCCTATTAATGATGATGTTTTTCTAAAAGGTTGATTCACATGTTGTGGGATGTTAACATTTACTTATTTTTCTACACATTTCTTGGTATCACATGATTTTATAATGAAATCATCATAAAAAGAAAATATGGAGATATATTCAAATGAATTGTTTAAGATATGGTCATATTTATTACATGTGTTATATACATTGCTAATTTAATTGTGAATTGAGATATTTATTATTCCTGAAAAATAAAATTAAATGGATTTATATTTCAATCTAAAACACTTATTATCCATGTTTTTAGAGGCCAGAAGAAGTGGTTCTCTATTTTTGTCACAAGTTGAGGTTGAACATGTTTTTTATATAAAATGTTCTATTGTTGGTGTCTTTCTTCAATAGAAAATGAATCCACATAATCTTTTACTTGAGATTCTTGAGAGTTGAAATCATTACTCTTCAATTTTATCGAATTTGGAGCTTCCTGTATCCAATGATTCTTAGGTAGATGTTCAGCATCATGGGATCTTCAATAGGGTCATGTGATCAAAAGAAAGGGATATTTTTTATGTCGTTACATTGATGTATGACCTTATGAGAGTGTTCTATCTTTAGAGTTATCCTATTTTCACAAGGGATTTCCCCCCAAGAAGCCGATTTCTAGATAGAATATTTCCAAATGATCTAAAATCATCTAACGAAGCCCGTATATAGGAGGAAAATGAAAGTTACATATATAATTCATGGAATTTCCAAGAACTTGTGGGATATTCTAGGGAAGTATGGGTATTAGTATTAGGTTATGTTGGAATAAAATTAAAGATATTTTATTGAGCCACCTCTATCCAGATTCATTAAGGGAGGAGTTGTCTTGTGATTTCATGCATATAAAATATGTGGTAATTTTATTGATAGACTAAATCGAACATTTCAATGACCTTAAATTCCTTACAACATATTTGAAAGATGATGAGATATTCAGGGAAAATCATTTTCTAGAAGGCCATCACTTTGATATTATGACCAATGTTAACATTTTTTATATGAGTATATTTTCAGAAATGTTGATTCAGGAACTCATCATAGAAGAAAATATAAGAGATACCCTAAGTAGTGGCCAGACTATTCTAGTAGTTCGAACAAGGAGATCTTATTCTAGTTTTAAGAAGCATATCTATGATATATATCTCCAAGAAAATGTTGGATGGTGTTGTCTGGGAAGTGTGAATCCTTCTTAAGACCATGTTCCATTGTAGTGTTTCTAGTGTCACAAGATGGTCCTCGAGAAGCCTTAGTGTTCATAACCGTCTTTATAGATTCATCCTTATAGAAGGATAGACTAATTGGAGAAATTTTGTAGGGTCATAAAATAGTATAGAAGTTTTAGAGGTCCATGATAGGTACCAGATTCAGAGAATGACCCATTATCCAGACATTAGACTAGTAGCGGGAGTTATACTAGACATTCAGTGCAAGAAAGGGGATGTTGTTCCATAGTGTAGAAGAGGAAATTTTGGCAGATGTAATAGCATAGAGGAGTCATACAGGATCATAAGTTAAAGGGGTAGTTAATTTTCATGAAATTTAGACTAATTTGGATATTGTGGATGTAGGACAATGTACCATCTAATATATGAGCCTTTTATCATCTACCCTTGTTTTATTTTTCAATATAGGGAAATCGGATTCCTTATTATCATATATTTTTTAAAAAAATTAGGTCTTGGATGTGGAAATCCTAATTATTGCATTGATAATAAAAACACTATTGGGAGTTCGGCCCAAGAATATGAAACATTTCATGGTGAGTTCCTTATTGATTGTTAATTAAAAAATTTTGAACTGTTTTTACTAGAAATGATAGGTTTATATTTGACCATTTCAATGAATTTTTTAGTATTATACATGGAGCATATTAACTATTACCATAGGATAGTTACCATTTTATCTCCACAAGGAGGAAGTTATTATCACTAAGGTGAGTGAGATCTTCAAGATGGTCATGCAAAAAAATTCATTACATTTTTGGTTTTCTCAGAGCTCAGATAGAAAATCATTCTTTAGATTATGGTGGAATGTAGTAAATTTATTTTCCTATAATGGAATACCTTTATTAGTATGTTATTAAAAAACATTTCTACAACATGCCACCAAAATGGGAAATTGAGTACATAATAGTGTTGCTTTTGGGAGTAGAGCTAGTTCCTATTCGACACTATAGCGTGGCACCAACAAAGATTTAGGAGAAGAAATTTTAGTTGGATGATCTATAAGGAAAGGATTCATATGTACTAGTAAATATCCATGGGGTTATCTATTTATTTTATCAATTATGGATGATGTTTATTTTCTCTTATGTGTGTATTATCATAGATTAAACTAGATGATAACCAAAAAACTGTATAACCTTCCATGTATCATTGTTATTTTAGATTGGATGAGAGGTGCTAAGATCAACTACAAGATTGGAATGAGATTTGGATACCACCATTTGAGGGTGAGACCTTCATACATACCACAGATTACACTGAAGAGTAGGTATAACTTGTATGAGTTCATAGTGATGCCCCTTGGATTGAAATATTACATTGGGTTTCCATGGATCTAATTAATCATTTATTTCACCATTTTCTAGATTGGTATGTGGTGTTTTTTATGAAATCATATTGTACTCCAAGTTAGAGAACATTTATGTCAAACATGTTGACATCATATTGAGTATATTGATAGAGAATCGACCTTACTCCAATTTAACCAAATTTAGTTTATCGGTGGATAAAGTGTACTCAATTTTTCATGTCATGTATGAGGTAGTAATTTTAGTGGACCTAGAGAAAGTAGAGGTAATGGTATCTTGGAATTTTCTTAACTATGTCTTTGAGATTAGGATCATTTTGGGATTTGCATGTTATTATTTGTGCTTTATCTAGGACTTGTCCCATTTGGGAGAATTCATTTCAAAGATAACCATCAAATGGGTGATGTTTTTTTTAAACAGATGCTTGTGGGAAATAATTTCAAGAGTTCAAAAAGAAGGCTGACCACAACAACTATCCTTCCTTTACCTGTGCTGAGTAAGGCATATAACGTATACTATGATGCATCCAAAATTGTACTGAGAGAAGTTATTATGTAGTTTAATTGAGTAGTAATTATATATCTAGATAGCTAATACCACAATAGAGTAGTTACCATACTAACCATCAAGAGATTGTAGGGGTGGTACTTGACGTGAGATGATGAAAACATTATATCATGGGGTAGAGGTGTGTTGTATACACAGACCATAAGATCCTTGTACACATCTTTTCACAGCAGGACCTGAAACTTTGGAAGAGGATATTGGATGATTATTTTCCATCATTATACATTGATTTATATTATACATTATGAATGGGAAATGTTTATGCCGATGATTTGATATATAAGATTTAGACACAAGAAGTACAGGATTCATGTGATGAGTTGTAGATGATGGCCCTCTTTATAGACATGCATCACAATATTATGACATATTAGGGTCATGTATCTCTGAAATTGACATATGTTATACCACTAATTTTGTACTATATAAAGAAAAATTCATGATCTAATTCAGAATTTTTAGTTATGAGAGACAACTTATATGGTGGGTAAACACCATTGGGATGGTGTTTTATTCATGAAATTCTATTATTTTCTATGGTCGGCTATGAGATCTCATTGGATTTCATAAGGAGTTGATGAGAGAGTTTCATGCTTCTAGATGGGTCATGCATCCTCTGCTGAGAAATATGTATCCTGATCCTTGTAGATGGTACTAGTGGACTGGAATGAAGAATGTTGTATTTGGATTTATGGATATGTGTTTCACTTCTTAGCAGGTGAAATCCTAGCATGAGGGGCCACCTGAGGTTTTGTAGCATTTTACCATTCCATAGTAGAAATGGGATGATGTCACTATGGATTTTGTGAGAGGAATAACCAAGACAATGTTTATGAATGATGTTGTATGGGTGAATGCAAACCGAATGAAGAAGGTATCCCCCTTTAAACCTATTAAGGAAAACTTAACAGTCAATGGTCTAAGCAGTCTTTATATTCATAATGTAGTTCAGTTCCACGATGTTTCTACGAGTATCATTTCTGAAAAAGATCCTAATTTCATTTCACTATCCCAATATAGTCTTCATAAGTTTATGGAATCATTGGATTTTTATAACATAGCCTACCATATGCAGACAAATGTTAAACTTGAGTCAAGTATTCATGTTCTGAGGGATATGTTACAAGCATGTTTTTTGGATTTCAGTGCTTATGAGAGAAATGTGGGCAATTTGTTTATTTTTCTTATAATAACATCTTATAGGTATCGATTTAGATGGACCATTTAGAAGCTTTGTAGGTAAGACTATATAATTCACCTTTTTTGGTTGGTGGAAAGAGACTCTGATCATGATGGGTGGCTTCATGTGCTAGATATTTCTAGTCTTATTCAGTTGATATGGAGGTGGATAGTAACCGCATCAATTAAGAATAAATTGTATGATGACAATAATGGAAAACCTCAATAGTTTGAGGTTGGTCATCACATTTTCCTTTAGGGTTCTCAAATGATAAGGAAATTTCAAATCAAGAAACAATGAAAGCTAGAATCTAGGTTTGTCGGGGAATTTTACATAGTGGATAGGGTATGTCTAGTAATGTACCAATTATCCCATTCACAACACTATTGTTTTATACCTGATACATGTTACATGTCACGGGCTCAAAGGTATTATAATGACCCTTCTCATGTGTGGATGTTGAGGATGTAATTCATTTTTCAATGTATTCTTTGAGGATCATCTAATACATATTACAGACCATAGTACGATGTATAGTAAGGGTATGGAGATTCATTTTGTTTGAGTACAGAGGGAGCATGGGTATTTTAAGGGGAAGACCTAGGAGAGGTAGTTTGATATGCCAGAACAGGGGCCATGATTGTTTACTAAAACCCTATAGTGTTTTATATAGTATATTATAGAACAAATTTTATATGTGGGGAGAATGTATGATCTTTCCTTTTCCAGATATATCCTTTTTTACATTAAATTTCATTAATTGGTTTGAACTTTTTATTCATTCCTTGGTGGATTATTTTTGTTCCAAGATAGAGATCCATTATTGGGGAAATTGACCTAATGTTCAGGATTATATTTTTGGTTGAATTAATGGAGTTCAGGTATTAATGTGTTAAATGAGTTTATGGGTGTATCCCATGGTTTAGAAGGATTTGGAGGTTATTTGTTCCCTTGTTCATATTTTGGGGTGAAAACTATTTTCGATAATATTAAATGTCATTTACATAGTATATGACATGTAACTGTTGCTAGAAACATGTCGTGAACTGGTTCATGACGTGAAGAGTTTAAAGATTTTGAACATAATACACATCATGTAAATATCAAATATGATATATTCTAAACATAAGGAATATGTTTTTCATCACATCTCTTTAAATATAAATACTCAATTTGAAAATTTATTAAATCCCAAGTATTTATTTAAAGAATTATATTTAATTTGGTGGCTTAAATGATTTCATTTTCATTAATTTGTTTAATCCCATCCTCTTGACCCTAACTAGCTTCCTAGAAAATTTTGTTCCATAACTTCCATTATGAAGGATCTATTTCCTCATCCAATACCTATTGAGTTGATCTGATTAGATATTCCCTTACCGTTTTTCCTTTCCATCGTTATAGTTAAAATACTTTGACTGTAACTATTTTCAATCTTGGACATGGCTATTTTATATTCATATTGTGATATTTTTCACCTTGTTTCTCATTAGTGAAACCCCTTATAAGTTTTGTGTTAATCAATGGATAATTATAGGGATTTCCAGCATAACCCTATGGTTTGTTTAATTGTTAGGTATATAAAATATTTTCATTGGAAATACATAACATGCAATATAACTAATTTATTCATTGATTAATGGTAAAACATGTTTTTGGAATATTGGTTGGATCACATTGGAATCAATTTTTTATTTGACCGGGATAATGGAGTATGGAATTAAGAAAACTAGGGAATAAATGTGAATCTTAATAATGATTTTACACATAAAAAAATTAAGATTGGGGAAAAGAGGAAATATCATGTGATCACTATACCTAATGAGGGGTGAAATAATGACATGGTCAAAGGTACACATACCATCCAATCTAGAAATGCACATATCTTATTCAACTATTGATCTAATAATCCTTTTATTCCACAATAATTTTATAAGGGTATCATGATTCTAACCATATAGTTATGTGTAGAATTGGATGTAAAATAACTTATGGTATGATGATTTTATCTCATGCATATAATTCATCTCTATATATTTTTTTGGGAATGTTATTCATATATATATTGTACTTCCTCTTATGATTTTATTTGATACTATATTAGTCATAAATTGGATTTCTCTAAATAAATCCCAAATCAATTTTCAACGTATGGAAGTCCTATTTTATATTTCACATCAACCTTTGATTATCTATCAGATTAATGATAAGTATAAAATTCAGATAGAGATTGTTTCCATTGTATGAGTCTTCATTCCCATTTATAAGTCATGTTTATCTTCTATGGTTTGGGAGAACCACAAATTGATGATATGTATATTGCGGAAGAATGTTTTATTGTCTTTCCAATTGATTTTCATAACCTTCTACCAAAAAATAATGTTGATTTCTCAAGATAACTCATACCTTGTTCCACACCAATATCTAGGACTCTCTATTAAATGGATATGATTGAGTTTTTGTAATTTCAGAATAATATCAATGAGAAACAAAAAAAGGATTAATTTTTCTAGATTTTTAACATTATGGTTCACCTTTTCTTTTTATAAAGAAAGATAGATCAATGTGACAATAGATTGACTATTGGGAGGCTAACAAGACCAAGAATAATAAGAATTTTATTTTACCCAATATATATATATATCATATCTAATAAACTGTGTAGAGATCAATAATTTCCCATGTTTGTACTTTGTTCTATATATCATGAATTTATATTCATCTAGGATAAACCCAAGAACTCATTATTTAAAATATATGGACACTATGAATATATAGTTATTCCATTCTTTTATACCAATTTTTCCTCTTTCTTTATGGGTTTTAGGAATATTGTCTTAAGAGATTGAATTAAAACTTTTGTGGTAGCCTTTATAGATGATATTCTTATATATTAAATGTGAAAGTAAGAGCATGAATATCACATGATAAATTTACTAAAGACCTTAAGTTAGTATACGCTAGATGGAAAATATAGAATGTGTGAATTTTGGCTGAAATGGTTTTAATTTTTTTGTTATATAATTTCAAGATAGGGTATATCTATAGATCCATCAAACATGGATTCTATTAAATGTTATACCAGAACAACCACAGTAAATGAGATTTTTTTTTTGTGGTATAGATAGATATTATTGAGGGTTTTTTTTGGAGAATTTAATATGAATATATAATCCAATCTCCATGTTAACTCATAATGGAGCCAAGTTCCTCTGGATAAATGAATATATGAAATTTCAACTAAAGAGTGTGTTAGTCGGTGAACCTATTATTAATATAATAGATAAGGGATTTTAATCTATAGTGAGGCATGAAATAATGGATTTACATGTGTTATGATACAGAATAACATGGTTTTAGCTCATGCTTCATAAGAATTTATTGATGATTGGAAAAATGACCCAATACATGATTTGGATTTTTCATGGAATATTTTGGAGTAAATACATGGAGTCCATATATTTTTGGAGAAAACTGTAATATATATACCAATCATAATAGTTTTAATATTATATTAATATAGAAGGAGTTGAGTATTTTCCAAAAAATATGGCCGAATCTCATTAATGATTATGTATTTTCAATACATAACCTCCATGGAAATGTGAATATGGTGGTTGAGGCTTCCAGTTAAATGTATCATGCTAAATTTTGCTGATGATAATAAAAAAACATCAAATATTTTTTTCAATAAATTGATCTTGAAATAGTGAATGAAGAGGAGAAATATTATCTTACTCTATTTAATGTAAAACAATCAATCTAAGTAATGATTAAATATGCAATGAATGATGATATAGATCTTCAAAAGGAGGTTATAAATGTTCATGGTTTTGACCTTGAACATGATGGAAAGATAAGGATTAAGAACCATGTTTATTTTCCTTCCATTATTAATATGAATAAGGATTTTTTAGATGAATATCATAGTCTTTCATTATTTATTCCTCCTAGAAGCATGAAGATGTTTATATATTAGAGATATTATTTCTGTTAGGCTAACCTATAGAGAAAAATAAATGAATTTGTATCTCAGATATTGGCATTTTAGTATGTTAAGTTTGATGTAAAATGTTCTAAAGTGTTGTTACATCCATTACCCATATTAAAATGAAATGGGAACACATTATCTAGGAATTTTTCATCGAGATTACCATAATGACTTAATTGAACAATTTTATATGGGTTATTATTCATCACAGAACAATTTTAGTACATAGTATCACTATTAGAAAAAGATTTATATTTGGATCAACCTTATTGTATATACATCAGGGAAGTGGTAAGGTCGCATGGAGATATATATTCAATTATATCTGATTGGGATATGTGGTTTACATTTTAGTTTTAGAAAATACTTCAGTAATGTCTTGATACAGAGATGAGTCTCAGAATTTTGTGTCACCCTAATATAGAAGGTAAGTCTAGTAGAAAATTTAAACATTAAAAATATGTTAATATATTATTATATTTAGATTAAAGGTAGTTTTAATCAATAGTTTCCTTCAATAGAAATGTTATACTAATAAGAATCATTGTGATCTTAAAGTTGATGTTTATGATAATGTATTTCTAATATTTTCTCCATGGAAGAAGATTATAACATCAAAGAATAATTTGAAACTATAACATAGGTTTGTAATTCCCTTTAAAATTATTGATCTCATCATGACCATAGATTAAATGTTTGAACTTATAGAAAACCTCTCTCAATTTTACGCTGAATTCCATGAATCTATTTTGAGGATGTACATAACTGAAACTTTACACTTACTAAACTCATAAGTTATATTAGTGATGGAATATATCCCTTATTATTAAAAACAAGTGTATATTCCATATCTAATATAGTATGTCACAAGTAACATGACCATTGACCTAGTAAATGTTTTGAGGGGAAACCACCAGTTTATAGATGCTAAGTGGGAAAATAAGGAAATGATAAGGTATAAGTATCCTGTATTGTTTGTATCATAGTGATAAATTTTTTATTTAAATATCATTTGGGTTTACAAATAACATTGTGATTTTGTATGATTTTTTTGAATAAATTAAATTTCTTTGATATCTTTCATTACATGAAACATTGAGTTTTAATAGACCATGAAAAATTATTATTGTTATTATTTATACACCACCCTTATTAAATAACTGTTAGAATTTTCTATATGAATTGGAATAAACATATTTTAAATTTTAAGTATATATTGATATACAAAGAAAATATATTGATAAAAAGTGAACTAAATTTTTTGCCAAGTCTTTCTATGTTTTAAAAATACTATTTTCTTAAAAATAATTTTTTTAAATTATTTTTATAAATAATAATAGATTTAATTATAAACACATTTATAATATTTATTTTATAAAATAAATATAATTTTTGAAATAATTATGTAAAAATTAGTGTTTGTTATTTTTTTTTATTTTTTCAAAATTGATAAATTTTATGATGAATTATGAAAAATAACATTTTTTTATTTAATTTTTTCTGTTTTTATAAAAAAAAAATCATAAGGTCATATACAGTTTTAGAATTTTTTTTCAAAGTAAAAATGGTTTAATTTTATATTTATTAATACAATTTAGGTAAATGGATTCAATTCCATATTTTATTTTTATATAAAAATGTTTTAAACATTAGAACATTTTCACTTTGAGAACTAGCTTTCTTGTTTTATCTCTAAGATTAATTTTAAATTAAATTCTAAAAATTATATGAGTTGACTATGGAAAAAAGTTAAAAATATTTTTAATCAACATAATTTAAATTTTATAATAATTTTAACAAAATTTATACTATAATAAATAGTAAAAACATAATGAATTATTTTACGAGGTTAAGGTATAGATGGGTTTAGAATGGGGTAAAACTAAATAGACAATGTCAAAAATGAAACAAAACTTGTCCAACCCCAATTTTAAGCACATATTTAAACATTATCATCCATAATGTTTTATAATATTCAATTTGGGATATTTTTTTTCATATGAAAACCATGGTTACACATCATTCTTTTTAATAATTCAAATTGTGTCCTCACCTCCAATTATAAAAGCCCACCCACTATCCTCTCCCCTTAAAACATAAAAACCCATTTCCTTAGCCAAGAACTACCCAAATACCCTTATTACATCCCTTATCTCTTCCTTTAATCTATATATTGATCATAAAACCAACCTACAAATTATTTTCGTGCAAATTTAAGAAGATTTTCCAAATAAGAGGACATTTTCTTCAAAGAGCGTTTATATTTTATTTATTCTTTCACATCCTTGAGATAATATTAAATTAGTATGATAAATAAAAATAGTATATCCCATATAAAATTATTTTATTGTGTTAATGTAAGAAACTAAATCCTTATCCTATTCCATCATATTGATGATGAATTATTCATTCGTGTGTATGGAAAATTACTAGATCATGAACAATTGTTATTCCTTTTCCATCACCAACTCTCAAGGCTGGATATATTTTTGGATTTATCTATTATTTATTATATTTAAAATATTATTGATACTATGGAATTACAATATCACATATAAATTCATACTTTCCATTCTGTGGAAATACAATAATGTTTTCATGTGTACGATAGACTACTGCCTCATGAGATGTGATTGATTCACACATTTAATGGAAGTTAATAAGGATGGGTTAATAAAATTATAGGATATATATGAAAAAATTATTCTTTAATAGTAATAAATTATTTTACTTCATTCTATATATCCATCAAGAAAATGGTAACAACATTCAGGCATACGTACGTCCTACCATCTCCATGAACAGAGTATTTTATTTTCTATCATTGGATATAATTCATTACCCTAAATAAATATATAAATAATATAATGATTTTTATAACATGGATAATATTATGGAAATTATTGATCCATGGTCAATGTAAGTGGACCCTAAAAAAATAAATCATAACATACAAAAAAATAAACCGTTATTCCTAGAAACTTGACTTTAACATTAAATTGTTAATAAAAATGGAATTAAAGGTCATTAGTAATTAATATACTATGTTATATATATATATATTAACATTCTATTAGTATATATATAAAAATATTATTTTATTATACAAGAGTTCTAACATGTAAAAAGGAAATCCAGACTTAAGGTGTGGGGTTTTTTATCTCAAATCACCTTCTCTGGAACATAAGTTTTGTTTTGAACCTATCTTCCTCTATGAGTTAAATATAATTACACGTTTGCATGTTATATCATGAATATCCTTCTATTCTTGAAATTAAATATTTCATTTTATCTTATTCTTTAATGGTTCCGATGATTCAAAAGTTACCACAGTGGTAATGTTTTCATGTTACAATCTCATTTTTATTATAATTATTATTATTTAGACATTTGATGATCAAATAATATGATATATCTCCAAAGTAACACAAAAAATTATTATCCTTTTTTATATATAATGTGAAATTTTATCTTCATTACATTTTCCCCTATTTTTTGTACTCAATATTTCAATGGAATATTTTTAATAAAATTTTATTTATTTTCCTCCTTGGTCAAAAAACATTTTTCATCCAAACCCATTTATTCTATTATAAAATTTCAAATATGTTTTTGAAATTCTAAAAAATATTTATGAAAGATATTTTACCCATAATTTCCGTTTTATATATTTTTTAAAATGAATGTCAACTTCATTTTCAAAACAAGTCCATTTTGGATTTTAATGAAAATGTGAAAGGAATATTTGTTTTAAAGTGTACGAAAAAATTATGAAATCATGGAAATTATTTTCATTGAAGGTTTAATTTTAATATTTCAAGGATATTTTAATAAAAAATTATTTCCAAAATTTTTTATGAGTTTTAAATTTAAAAAGTTTATTTTAAATGAAATGATTTTATCCTTATGAAATATTTCTTATCATATTTATTTAAGAATAATTTTTCATCTACTTTGACATGATTTTATATAAATTAATTTTTAATAAAGATATGGTACAATGATACAATATGTATTCTTTCACTAGAGGTACTATTTTAATGATGAATATATATTGAGGAAACCTGTTTATTTTCCCCTTGTTATACCATGATAAAATGATTATAAATCACACTTCTTTTTCTATAGGTTATAATTTTATGTAATAATGAAATTGTTATTAAACTTGTTTCATGTCCATAGGTTATGATATAACAAAATGTTTATGAAAGACATTTTTATCTATGGGTTATGATATGATGAATTTTTTATGATATTGTGGCACACATATAAATTATTTCCATTATGTCAAGGGTTTGACCTATATATATCTCCAATGCATTAGAAAAATATTTTAATATCATGACACAAACAGTAATGTAATGGGGAGTGAATCATTTTCAGTAAGGCATTGTATCAACTACGATATTATTGGGAGTGAACCATGACTAATATGATAGTTTAGGGAGTGAAAACAATATAATATGATAGTGATGGTAATGATACTTGAACTACTAAGGAAATGATATATAATATTATATTTATAAACCAAATATATGGCTTATATTAATGTTATTTTCTAATTATTCTGTTTTATTAACCTTATTATAATTCATTCCTTATGAACTCCCATGATTTATGTCATGAATCGAGTTTATAATCAATCTTATGCATGGTATTTTTTTGAAATGTTATTCTCATTATTATATACCCTTATACACATGATATGTTGTTATCTACCTTTTTACCCTTACTAATCATCTGATATCACCCTGTATTTTTTTTCTTTACCCATGTTATTATGAAAGGTATTATGTATTATATCTCTAAGAAGGTAACTAATTAAAAATAACATAGATGGAGATGATGTATCACACTTGTGTACTAGATGATTATGTGTCCACATTTCTAAGTCACTATACCTTTAGGATACTCATGTTTGTGTTTGTGTAATGTAATGAATATTCATCTAAAAATATATAATATCAATGTATGTGATGATTTTTTTATTTTCGTTTTCCTTATTTCATCTAGTTCCCAAAATTTTCTAAAATATAAATGGTTTGAAAATTTCATAATCCAAAAAAGGATGAATAAATAATTTCTTATTATTCATAATGTTTCCATAATGACATATCATACGAAATTACTATGCTTTTCCTTTTACTAAAAAAATTATTCTATGATGTTTCCTATATATATAGTAATCCTAACGGTTCTCAATAAAATTTTATAATCTTAATTTCCGAATTACTAAACAATGATTTGATACAAACTATATTGACCCAACTTTTTCTTACATGAATATTACATAATATTTAATATAAACAATATATTAGTGATACAATCTTGTTTAAAAAGGTTTTGTGTATTGGGAAATTAGTATAATACATTTTACTTAATAAAATATAAAATATATTTAAATATATCTTATTTATCCTATATAATAAATCAGAATATCATTTTTACATGTTGTATCCTGGGGAAATACATCACAAAAGTTGGAACGTTAAAAGCCCATTAAGGTGGGTAATAGAAAATATGAATCAATGGTACATTGGGGATATTAATAAAAACCATCATGTCATAAGAATTAGATCATAATCATCATCTAAGGGAAAATTTTGATAAATCCATAGAATATGGAATAAGAATAATAATGAATCATCGTGTTAATGTTTTCAAATCCCAATTAATGATTTTGACAATTGATCATCATGTTCACATATAAAATATGTTTATATATCATAACAACATCATTGTGAAAAAATATTTTACAATTTAAAAATATATTTCATATAATCTCATGAGATACAAGACATTACCCAATTCATTAAAAGGTTTTATAGTTTTTCCCCACATGTTACCTATAAAATGATCATAATCATGCTTGCCACATAGACTGTATAAAAATTTTAGTTATGAAATAACAAATTGAAATGAATGGGTTTCACAAGAATTTCATAAAGAAAACATTAATTACTAATCTTTGGTATTTAAAAATGAAAAATGGAAAACATATTGTGTTTAAAAATCATCATTCTTGAGAAAAAAATTAACAGATCATGCTAAGAAAAGGATGTGTTGTAGGAAAAAAATACCTTTTGAAAAATATTTGAATTTGGAAAAAAATTATTTTGGAATGTAAAAAAATATATGTATCACTAAAATCAAAATGAAATAATAGTAAATTGATCTTTATGGTGTGTGATCTAGTAGTATTCTAGGTACATCCCTATTTGAGTATTTCTTTAAATTTATTTTGATGGGTCTTCATTTTTCATAAAGATTTGGTTGAAGGGTGTAGTTTAAAGATGAAGATATTTATTAGGGAAATGACCCAATGTTATTTGATATATATTATGTTGAACTAATTGATTCGTAGTATAAACCTGTTAAATGGGTCTATGCGGGTGTTCAAGGATTTGGAAGGCTTTGGTGGTGGTTTGGGTCCTTATACATAAAATGGGTTGAAAATTTTTTATTGGAAGAATGCATTCTATATATATTTTTCATAAAATATTACGATCTCCAAACACATAACATGAACTTATTTATGATGTGATGTGCTTACATGAAATGTACATAATAGACATCATGTAAATGTTTATTGAGATTAATGTAAACTCGAGGTGATTAAATTTTCAGTCTATCCACTTTAAAAGTAATACACTAAATGTAAATTGATTTGTTGTCTATTATTTATCACAAGAATTAACATTATTTTGGAAAAACAAATGATTTTTTTTCATTCATTTATTGAAGCTACTTCTATCAAACCTATGTGTCTTCCAGGTGAATTTGGGGCCTCATATTCCATTTAGGATTATCATATTATTCATATGATCTATGGTGAGTTGAACATCTTAGGTTGTACCCTCTCACACATAATTCTCCAACATTACGGGTGAATGGCCTGGAATAAAATTGGTATTGATCTTGACTTGGGTTATTTTATGTTCTTCATTGAATCTTCTATACCTTATTCATTAGGGATACCCTTTGGAGGTTTTTTACTAATCAACAGTTAATGGTTGGGAGCTTAAACCTATCCCTATGGTTTGTTTAATTATAAATCTTATGAAATATTTTGAGTGAACAAATGTAACATGCAATATAATTGATTTATTAATTTATTAATGTAAAAACAAGGATTGGAATATTGTTTTGATCCATTTGGATTCAAAGTTTAATTCCACTGAGATTATGGATACAAATATTCTTAGTGAACATTCGATAATAAGAACCTGGAAAATGGTTTAATGTTTGTTTATCATGACAAGATATATTTTTGGTCATTTATTAATAAATAATCCCTAAGTAATGGATTATTTTTTTATTGATATTACTATTTTACTTTTGAGATATAAATAAATAAAGGATTAAAATAAAAATGGCAATTTTTTAAATTAATAATTATGGCTTATGATGTATTATTATGATATCCATGCTATTACAACTTGTTGAGTTCAAGAAAAAATTATTATATAGAGGGAATTTCCTAGTGAAACATGTTGAAATGCTTATATTCCAAGAAATAAATGGTCATAAGATAAAAATATAATATATCATGCTATCCCATGAAACATACTAAAATTCTTATATAAATGGTTATGCCCTTACACATGTTGAAAAGCATATATACAAGGATCGGCCCTCACACATGATAAATTTTTTATATATTATGATATTCCCAAACACATGTTAGAATGAAAATATAGTGGGCTTGGCCCAGATTTGGGTGACTTTTACATGGATATAAGGTTATGGTTGGGATGGTTTTCTACATGATTAGATAAATTCAAGCATAGTGTCGAAGGTGGTTGATTGTTATGTTTTATTGATTAATTAATAATCATGTCTATCAATTGTTGTATATTATCAATGTTAGACTAATTTTGTTTAAAAATGTTGGCATAGAAATACTTAGATATACTCACTCCTTATTTTGACATCATTTGGTACCCAAGAAGACTTCATGGATGCTATTTTGGACAAGGTTAGGGGACCCTTTTTCTAATTTTGTGGCATTATGGATGGCTTAGTGTTTGGAGATTGGTGCAACATGGGGATCTGGACAAGGTTATTTTGTGTGATTTTTTTGAACTAATTGTTTTATTTTTATTTTTTTATTTTTACATTTAGATACCTCTCAACCTATAATTACATGATTCATTATCATTGTTTTATTTGTTCCTCCTTATATTTCCCAGTTGAATGTGATATTGTTTTTTTATTTTATATTAATCTAATCATAATATTTATATTTCTTACTTCTGTTTCTATGTAAATCCATACCCAGGGGTTCAATCTCCCCATTATATCACCACTGTCCCATTACAAGTCTACAACATCTGGATTATAGGTAGGAATGTTTGAGGTATCATAATCAACCCATTTTGGCCATGCGAGAGAGCGACAGGTCGAGGGATGTTTCCATGTGTAATCAAAGGGGAATTTTTATTTTTTATTGATTTATTATTTTTTAAAGGTCAAAAGAATACATGGATGACTATAATCATGTTAATAATATTCTACATGGGAATAGATAATCCATGGTTGAGGGAACATCTAAATGCCTAGGGATATGATATCTATTTATGATGTTTTCCTATTATTGATGATGTTTTTCTAAAAGGTTGATTCACATGTTGTGGGATGTTAACATTTACTTATTTTTCTACACATTTCTTGGTATCACGTGATTTTAGAATGAATTCATCATAAAAAAGAAAATAGGGAGATATATTAAAATGAATTGTTTAAGATATGGTCATATTTATTACTTGTGTTATATATATTTCTAATTGAATTGTGAATTGAGATATTTATTATGCCTGACAACTAAAATTAAATGGATTTATATTTCAATCTGAAACACTTATTATACATGTTTTTAGATTCCAGTAGAATTGGTTCTCTGTTTTTGTCACAAGTTGAGGTTGAAAAAGTTTGTTATAGAAAATTTTCTATGGTTAGTGACTTTATTCAATAGAAAATGAATCCACATAATCTTTTACTTGAGATTCCTAAGAGTTGAAATCATCACTCTTTAATTTAATCTAATCTGGAGCTTCCTGTATCCAATGATTCTTAGATAGATGTTTAGCATCATGGGATCTTCAAGAGGGTCATATGATCAAAATAAAGTGAGATTGTTTGTGTTGTGACATTGATGTATGACCTTATGGGAGTGTTCTATCTGTAGATTTATCCAATTTTCACTAGGGGTTTCCCCCCCAAGAAGCCGATTTCTAGATAGAATATTTCCAAATGATCTAAAATCATCTAAAGACACCCGCATATAGGATGAAAATGATAGTTACATATATGATTCATGGAATTTCCAAGAACTAGTGGGATATTCTAGGGAAGGATGGGTAGTAGGATTAGTTTATTTTGGAATAAAATTAAATAGATTTTATTGAGCCACCTCTATCTAGATTCATTAAGGGATGAGTTAGCTTGTGATTTCATGCATATAAAATATGTGGTAATTTTAGTGATAGACTAAATGAAACATTTCAATGACCTTTAATTCCTTTCAACATATTTAGAATATGATGATATATTTTGGGAAAATCATTTCCCAGAAGGACTTCACTTTGATATTATGACTAATGCTAACATTTTTTATATGAGTATATTTTCAGAAATGTTGATTCAGGGACTCATCACAGAAGAAAATCTAAGGGATACCCAAAGTAGTGGCCAGACTATTCTAGTAGGTCGAACATGGAGATCTTCTTCTAGCTTTAAAAAGAATCTTTATGATATATATCTCCAAGAAAATGGTAGATAGTGTAGTCAGTGAAGTTTGAATCCTTCTTAAGACCATCTTCCATTGTAGGGATTCTAGTGTCACAAGATGGTCCTCGAGAAGCCTTAGTGTTCATAACCGTCTTTATAGATTCATCCTTATAGAAGGATAGACCAATTGGAGACATTTTGTAGGGGCATGAAATAGTAGAGAAGTTTTAGAGGTCCATGGTAGGTACCAGAGTCAGATAATGACCCATTATCCAGACATTAGACTAGTAGATGGATTTATACTAGAAATTCAGTACAAGAAAGGGGATGTTGTTCCATAGTGTAAAAGAGGAAATTTTGGCACATGTAATAGCATAGAGGAGTCAGATAGGATCATAAGTTAAAGGGGTAGTTAATTTTCATGAAATTTAGACTAATATGGATATTGTGGATGTAGGACAATGTACTATCTAATATATTAGTCTTGTATCATCTACCCTTATTTTGTTTTTCAATATAAAGAAATCAGATTCCTTATTATCATATATTTTTTAAAAAAAATTAGGTCTGGGATGTGGAAATCCTAATTATTGCATTGATAATAACAACACCATTGGGAGTTCAGTCTGAGAATATGAAACATTAAACAGTGAGTTCCTTCTTGATTGTTAATTAAATTATTTTTTTGAACTATTTTTACTAGAAATGATAGGTTTATATTTGACTATTTCTATGAATTTTTTAGTATTATACATGGTGCATATTAACTATTACCATAGTATTGTTACAATTTTATCTCCACAAGGAGGAAGTTATTATCACCACGGTGAGTGAGATCTTCAAGATGGTCATACAAATAAATTCATTACATTTTTTGTTTTCTCAGAGCTCAGATAGAAAATAATTCTTTAGATTATGGTGTAATGTTGTAAATTTATTTTCCTATAATAGAATACCTTTATTAGTATGTTATTAAAAAAAATTCTACAACATTCCACCAAAATGAGAAATTGAGTACATAATAGTATTGCTTTTGGGAGTAGAGCTAGTTCCTATTCTTCACTATAGAGTGGCACCAACAAAGATTTGGGAGAAGAAATTTTAGTTGGATGATCTATAAGGAAAGGATTCATATGGACTAGTAAATATCCATGGGGTTCTCTATTTATTTTAACAATTATGGATGATGCTTATTTTCTCTTATGTGTGTATTATCATAGATTAAACTAGATGATAACCAAAAAACTGTATACCCTTCCATGTATAATTGTTATTTTAGATTGTATGAGAGGTTCTAAGATCATCTAAAAGATGGGAATGAGATTTGGATACAACCAATTGAGGGTGAGACCTTCATACATACCACAGATTACACTGAGGAGTAGGTATAACTTGTATGTGTTCATAGTTATTCCCCTTGGATTGAAATATTACATTGGGGTTTTCATGTCTCTAATGAATCATTTATTTCATCCTTTTCGAGATTGGGATGTGGTGTTTTTTATGAAATCATAGTGTACTCCAAGTAAGAGAACATTAATGTCAAACATGTTGACATCATATTGAGTATATTGATAGAGAATCAACCTTAATCCAAGTTAACCAAAATTCGTTTATCGGTGGATAAAGTGTACTCTATTTTTCATTTCATGTATGAGGTAGGAGTTTTAGTGGACTGATAGAAAGTAGAGGTAATGGTATCATGGAATTTTCCTAACTATTTCTTTGAGATTAGGATCATTCTGGGATTTTCATGTTATTATTTATTCTTTATCTAGGACTTCTCCCATTTGGGATAATTGATGTCAAGGATAACCAAAAAATGGGTGATGTTTTTTTGAACAAATGCTTGTGGGAAATTATTTCAAGAGTTAAAAAAGAAGTTTGACCACAACAACTATCCTCCCTTTACCTGTGCTGAGTAAGGCACATAACGTATACTATGATGCATCCAAAATTGTACTGAGAGAAGTTATGATGTAGTTTAATTGAGTAGTATCTTATGGATCTAGATAGATGATACCACAATACAGTAGTTACCAAACTGACCATTAGGAGATAGTAGTGGTGGTACTTGACGTGAGATGCTGACAACATTATATCATAGGGTAGAGGTGTGTTGTATACATAGACCACAAGATCCTTGTACACATCTTTTCACAGAAGGACCTAAAACATTGGAAGAGGATGTTGGATGATTATTTTACATCATTATAATTTGATTTATATTATACATTATGAATGGGAAATGATTATGCTGATAATTTGATATATAAGATGTAGACCCAATAAGTACATGATTCATATGATGAGTTGTAGATGATGGACCTCTTTATAGACATGTATCACAATATTCTAACATCTTAGGGTCATGTAGCTCTGAAATTGACATATGTTATACCAATAATTTTGTACTAGATAAAGAAAAATTCATTATCTAATTCAGAATGTTTAGTTATGAGAGACAACTTATATGGTGGGTAAACACCATTGGGATGGTCTTTTGTTCATGAAATTCTATTATTTACTATGGTCGGGTATGGGATCTCATTGGATTTCATAAGGAGTTGATGAGAGAGTTTCATGCTTCTAGATGGGTCGTACATCCTCTGCTAAAAAATATGTACCCTGATCCTTGTAGATGGTACTAGTGGTCTAGAATGTAGAATGTTGTATTTATATTTATGGATATATGTTTTACTTATTAATAGGTGAAAGCCTAGCATGAGGGGCCACCTGAGGTTTTGCAGCCTTTTACCATTCCATATTAGAAATTGGATGATGTCACTATGGATTTTGTGAGAGGACTACCCAAGACAACGTTCATGAATGTTGTTGTATGGGTGAATGCAGATCGAATGAAGAAGGTATCCCACTTTAAACCTATTAAGGAAAACATAATAGTCAATGGTCTAAGCAGTATCTATATGCATAATTTAGTTCAGTTCCAAGATGTTTCTATGAGCATAATTTCTGAAAAAGATCCTAATTTCATTTCACTATCCCAATATAGTCTTCATAAGTTTATGGAATCATTGGATATTTATAGCATAGCCTACCATATGGAGACAAATGTCAAATCTGAGTCAAGTATTCATGTTCTAAGGGATATGTTACAAGAATGTGTTTTGGACTTTAGTGATTATGAGAGAAATGCGGGGAAGTTGTTTATTTTTCTTATAATAACATCTTATAGGAATATATTTAGATGGGCCATTTAGAGGCTTTGCAGGTAAGACTATATAATTCACCATTTTTGGTTGGTGGAAAGAGACTCTGATCGTGATGGGTGGATTCATGTGATCGATATTTCTAAGCTTGTTCAGTTGATATGGAGGTGGATAGTAACCACATCAAGTAAGAATAAATTATATGATGATCATAATGGAAAACCTCAATAGTTTGAGGTTAGTCATCACATTTTACTTTGGTTGTCTCCAATGATAAGGAAATTTCAATTCAAGAAACAATGAAAGCTAGAATCTAGGTTTGTCGGGCCATTTTACTTAGTGGATATTGGCAATCTAGTAATGTACCAATTAGCCCATTCACAACAGTATTGTTCTATACATGATATATGTCACATTTCATAGGCTCATAGGTATTATAATGACCCTTCTTATATGTGGATGTTGAGGATGTAATTCATTTTTCAATGTATTCTTTGAGGATCATCTAATATATATTACGAACCATAGTGTGATGTATCCTAGGGGTGTAGAGATTCATTTTGTTTGAGTACAGAGGAAGCATGGGAATTTTAAGGGGAAGACCTAGGAGAGGCAGTTTGATATGCGAGAACAGGGGCCAAGATTGTTTACTAAGACCCTATAGTGTTTTATATAGTATCTTATAGAACAACTGTTATATGGGTGGGAGAATGTATGATCTTTCCTTTTCCAGATATGTCCTTTTTTACATTAAATTTCATTCATTGGTTTGAACTTTATATTCATGCCTTGGTGGATTAGTTTTGTTCAGAGATAGAGATCCATTATTTGGGAAATTGACCTAATGTTCAGGATTATATGTTTGGATGAATTAATGGAGTTTAGGTATTAATGTGTTAAATGATTTTTTGGGTGTATCCCATGGTTTGTAAGGATTTGGAGGTTGTTTGTTCCCGTGTTCATATTTTGGGATGAAAACTATTTTTTATAATATTAAATGTTATTTACATATTAAATTACATGTAATTATTGCTAGACACATGTCGTGAACTGGTTCATGATGTGAAGAGTTTACATATTGTAAACATAATACACATCATGTAAATATCGAATAGGATATATTATAAACATAAGTAATATGTTTTTCATCACATCTCATTAAATATAAATACTCAATTTTAAAATGTATTAAATCCCATGTATTTATTTCAAGAATTGTATTTAATTTGGTAGCATAAATGTTTTCATTTTCATTAATTTGTTTAATCCCATCCTGTTGACCCTAAGTAGCTTCCTAGAAAATTTTGTTCCATTACTTCTATTATGAATGATCTATTTCCTCATCCAATACCTATTAAGTTGATCTGATTAGATTTTCCCTTCCCGTTTTCCTTTCCATCGTTATGGTTGAAATACTTTAACTATAACTGGTTTTGATCTTGGACATGGATGTTTTACATTCATATTTTGATCTTTTTCACCTTCTTTCTCATTAGTGAAACCCCTTATAAGTTTTTTGTTAATAAATGGATAATTATAGGGATTTCCAACATAACCATATGGTTTGTTTAATTATTACATATATGAAATATTTTCATTGGAAATACATAACATGCAATATAATTAATTTATTCATTGGTTAATGGTAAAACATGTTTTAGAATATTGGTTGGATCACATTGGATTCAATTTTTTATTTGAACTGGATAATGGCTACTCATAGTGTGAGGGAACCTTGAATAATAGGAATGTGGAAAATATTTTAATGTTTCTTTATCATGACATATTACCTTTTGGTGATTACATGTTATAGAATCCCTAGGTAATGGGTGATTTTTTATTTACATGAGTATTGATCATTTTAGATATAAATGAATTTCCAATTGAAAGGAAAATTATAATTTTAAAAAATAATCATTAAGGCTTAGTTTGTGTTATTAAGAAATCCATGCTATTACAACTTGTTGAATGATTACATAACGGTATTGGACTAGTTAATCATGTTGAAATGCTTATATATTATTATATTCCCTTACACATTCTAAAATTATTATATAGTGTCATATGACCCAACACATGATGAAATGCCTATATTTCTAGTTATTCTTTAACATATGATGAGATTCTTATATACCGATATATTCCCTAACACATGATGAAATTATTATATACTAGGATATTCAATAACACATTCATAAATTCATATTTTGCAATCTTGGTCTATATTTATGTGATTTTTGTAGGTATATATGGTTATGGTTGGAATAGTTATACTACATTCATAGAGAAATTTGAAATTTGTTCCAAATAAGGTTGATTATTATATTTTTTTCATTGATTGACTATTACACATGTTTATCACTTATTTCATTCACTCAATATTAGACTGATTTTATTAAGACATGGTGAGGTCAAGAAAGTAAGTTACATTATGATCTTATTAGGGCATCGTTTGGAACCTGAGAAGAATTCACAGATGAAGGTTTTGACAAGGGAATGATACCTTATTGATGAAGTTTTTACTTTCTGGAGTTTAGAGATGGTTTTGACATGGTGTTAGAGACCATAATATTTTTAGTTAATTTGTATCTTTGGATTCACATATTTATAAAAACTTTAGTTTGAAATTTATATGCATCTCATCATGTCATTACAAGATTTTTCAGTTGTGTTCTATTTGATTCTCATTTTATTTCCTAGTTGTATGAGATATTTTTTTCCATTTTCTATTACAATTATTATATTATATATAATGTTTACATACATTTTTTTAAAACTATATACAATGGGTATTGTCTTTCTACTATATAATTACTCCCCCACTACTATTAGGAATCCTCTAGTATATGGGGAGGCATGATTGAGGTCTTGTCACCAACCCCTATCATCTACAGGAGAGAATGAAAAATTGGGAGCATTACATAAGGAATATTATGGGAATATACATACTGGAAATTAAGGGAAACATGGATGAACCAATGAAATTGTATTTGGGTTCAAGAGTCACATTACCATAATTCCTAGTTTATTTCATCACATTTCCACCACTCTATTATCGATGTTTCATCTCTTGTATAGTACTATAACTATTTTATATATGGAGTAGGATTAATCATGAAAATCTTTATGTTTTCAAGGGGATTAAGAGAGTGTGTATTGGTAAAGATTTGGGTTTTGTAACTTATGGATGGTTCATCTCCCAGGGATAGGGAGATTGATTGTTTATACATGAGGAGAGGGGTATTTTTAGAATAAAATATTACATAAAATAAAATATCCATTGTAAACATTTTAATAAGTATACTTTCTAATAATGAACAATAAGAAAATAATATATTTGTTTTAGTATTTTAAACTTATTTATACTTATAATTAAAAAATTTATTAAAAAGTAATGTGAAATAAATGAAAATATGTTATTTCTATGGATTACTTTTCACTTCAGGATTGAAAAAAATCTAGGCTTTGAAAAAAATATTTTATTTTAAGGAATAATTTATAAAATTATATATTATTTAGTTGATCCTAATGTTATAGAAATTGTTTTCCATTATTACATCATTAATGATGTAATTCAAGATATATTATTTATGGAAAATGTGTGTCTAACAAAATAAAATTCTAAAATAAGATCCTTTTCTACGATATAATATGTGACACAAAACATCAAAAATTGAAGAAAATATAACAATCGAAGACATTATAATAAATTTATGATTAAATAAATTCAATATTTTTTATGATGTGAAAGTCCAATTTTATCTTATATTACATGAAACACTGGGTTTAACACTCGTTACACGCTACACCATGTTTAAAAAGAATGAAATACTAAAAAAATATTATTATTAAATATAATAGTTATAAAATAGACATTAAATTGGTGGGTATTAATAGTAATAACTAGGTTATTAATTGTATATACATATTATCATTGGTTATCTATTGAATATAAATATTAATCATCATCATTAGATGGTGAATGAAATAATTTTTGAAAAAACTAGATTTTTCTATGAAACTTTTAATTATTATTTTTGAATATAAATATTAATGAATTTTACCATATTAAGATAATTTATTGTATAAAATTAACTTCATTTATGAAATAAAAATAATTTTTTTATCTTAGGGTAAATTTTGAATTTTTTTTAATATTTCATTTTTTGATGAATTGTGAAAATTAATAAATTTTAATTGAAAACATCCTTTGACATTAAATTTTTGATAATGATAAATTGTAAATTTAATTAGATTAAAATTGAAATTAATTTTATTATTATAAATTAATCCAATTTAAGTCATTAGAATAATTTTCATCTAAAATTTTGAAACATACGAATTGTAAACTTTTGAACACTTTCTCTTTTGAAAACCCTATGTCTCTTCGTGTTAGCGGGGTTGATTTTAAATAATATATTTTTGAATTTAGGGTGTTGTAATTTTCAAAAATGATTACATATTTTTAATAATAATATTTTTTAATTTATATTAAGGTAAAATTAATATTTTACAAAAATTAATATTTATGTCATTAAAATTAATTACAATCGTTATCGTAAAAATGGATATACAATGGGTTAAAAAATAAGACAATGGTTAAAAATGAACTAAAATTTTTGAAAACACATATTTTTTTCCATTTTCAACCCCATATTATATAGGTTATATAATTTACCTTTTGGGAATATTTTTTTCATGTTAGAAATGTGGGTATGATTGAATCATTCAAACAAATTACATGTGTGCCACTCACCTCATTTATAAAAGGCTACCCGTCTCCTCTCTTATTCAAACCATCACACCATTTTGGATGGGATATTCAATGAAAAAATTACTTAAATTATTCTATCCTATAATATTATAGGACTTATTTTAGGGATAAATAACACCTTTTTAGGATTTTGTTGGAAACCTACATAGGAGATCCGAAGAAGATGTTACATTTTTCAAGGATAATTTTATTTATTTCTTCAACCGAACCCCTCTCCTTGGTACTAAAAATGCGAATATAGTATCCATATTATCTTAAATATATTTAGATGTTTTTATATTAATATAGTTACCTACAACCATCCCCAAAACCATGAAATGGGGTCTGAAATATTCATTCATTTGTACGATGGATAACGACCTCACAAACAGATATTGTTCATTTTTTCATTACAACCTCACATTTTAGAGTATGGGGATTGATATAAAGTATATATTTTATATTTAAAACTTAATCATACATATTGAGTCATTATATCATATATACCTTTTATCTTTCTCTTCAGTATGGAATACGATTACGTCACTCATGTATACGAAGGACTATCGCCCGATGAAGTGATGTTATTAATCATTCACTAATGCTTTACATGTAAGGTGATACGAATAAAATTAATAATTATACGTGATCAACATGAAATAAATATAATATTCATAAAATATTTTTCTTTTATTAATTATAATATCTATATAATTTTATTTCATAACTTTAATCTCAATGAAAGATGATAGCATCATTCAGGTATGTGTCGACTACCGTGTTCATGAAACGATACGACTCACTATTCCCGAAAAAACCACAATGTTATTATATATATAAGTATATCAAAACCAATAATACGGTTTTATGATATTTTGATATTTTTGTAGTTATATAATATTTTATATCTCATTTCCATATTAATCATTGAAAAATGGAAATTGTTACTCATGCGCATGTACGACATATCATCTCCATGATCGTAACATACTTCATTTCTCAAACCCATAATTCATGATTTGTCATAAAAGTATAATTTAAATATAAATATAACAATTATTTGAATATTATTACTAAGAAGAAAATGGTTCATTATAACTTTCACAACAACCAGATCTTTCACAACAAAATGTGAATGAGAAAACAAGGTAATTAACACCTGAAACATTGTAAATAATGAATAATTATTAAAAACCTTGTCAAAAGATGTTATATAACAATAATATATTTTATTATAAATACTAATATGGATATATTATAAGTTAATAACTTTTTTGTAACCTATATGTAAATGTTTAAATCATATTTACCCTAAATGAATAATTAGGTAAGAGATTTTGCCTTAATTTATATTCCATTGAGAATTATTTATTATTATGCAGAAATTCACTTCAAGGATGTGTAGAAAATAAAACTTTGAAATTTAATATCATGATTAATTAATGATTCATGGAATTTTATATTTGAATGTGAATTATTTCATATAATGGTGTTTGACATGAAAAATACAAAGCGATAAAAGTTGTTGTCCAATCTCAATTTCTTTTATGATTGCCACCATTATCCTAAAACAATAATATTATTATGACCATTTTTCATTGTTAATTATATTTATAATAATTATCCATATTCATTTAATGGTTATGAGTGTTTTTTAAAACATATACCATTTTTACAGAAGGGTTTTACATTTAATTTTATTTAACTAACTAGGGACATATTAATAAATTTGTATCCTTTACCAAGAAATAATATTTGATGATAAGTCATATTTATTCATGATTTAAATTTATTATATGATATATGATGAATTATTTAGACCTTTAGTTATGTGTGGGCCCCTATATAATGTATCCCCTCACTACATTGGAAAGTCCCATAGACAAATAAGGAATCTAGTATTAAATAGGGTTTTATATTTAGATTAAACTGTATTGTGAATGGCCTTGATATTAGAGGTATAAGGATCCTTGAGATTATAAAATCCAATAATTATCTATTCACATAATTTATAACCATGTTATTATTAATATCCAATATATTTTCTAAATAATATAATCTATAAATGCATTTCATTCTCAGCTTATTGATAAAATCGATTCTGTGTTCAGTAATTTACCTTTCCATAATGATTATGCCTTATATATTAATTTATTCATTGTATTTAAATGTAATTTTGGCTAATTTATTTATCATTCCATAAGGATTATGCCTTATCCTTCCAAGATAGTCATGTTATTTAAATTTCTTGTGTGTTCATTTATATACCTTCTTATGTGGATTATTATTTTTGTTTAATGTTAGATTACACTATACTAAACACTTTATTAGCATTTGATATAACCCTTATTTTTTTCCTTTCTCAAAAATCCATGAAGTGAATTTTTATATGAAATGTTAATATAAATGGAATAATGATATTGTTAAAAAAATGTGTTTTAATTTTTGTATTCAAATGTAATATGATAATCATTTATGTATCTAGTTTACTAATAATACTAAACTATTGGGTCCTTTGAGATGTGATTCGATATATCTTTAGAAAAAGTAACAATGAAAATAATGGATCTAGGATACTGGGATTAAGGATTCTATATTTGGTACCAATGTAAAATTCTAAGAGACATTGAGAACCAAAGTTTGAAAAATATATACAAGGGAAAATAACCCTATGATATAATTTGAGGGTATGTGTAGAGGAACATCCTATTGATTTTCTATAATAAAGATTATGTGTTTTTTCATTCAAATACATCCCCATGAGGATTCAATAATTGGTTATCGATTTTGAACAAATGTACCTTGGGGTAATAACTCTTGAAAGGGCACATCCAGATTATCCCAATCATTACTTAGTGCACAACAATAGGCCTTATTCCACATAGGGTTTGAAACACCTTAGGGGTTGGAATAGGATAATTCACAATATCTTTTCGACTATTTTTATGTATTTAAATATATGATAACAATTAATGATCTACGTTTGACATAATGTATCTCATATTGAAAATAAGGTTTCAAAAAGGAATGGTAAAATTATTTATGTGTGTAAAATAAAGGGATAAGGAAAACAAATTGATGATGAAAAATGACGAGTATCACAGAAATAAGTGAATCTCATCCAATGGATCAATTTGTAGTTAATTTTATTAAATTTAAGAAACCTCGGATTTATCTAAGTCAATGAACACTTCTAAAGGATAACCCCAGACCATGGAAGAACCTATGTTAAAATAATTTGGATGATGTATTTGTGTATATTGATTGAAGAATTAGATTGTAGATGTATTTTTCCAAGGGGTTTTCAGTTATAAGTATCATTAAACATCAAAGAATTTGGTTTAATTTAGAGGAATTTTTTTTCTAATTTTCTTAATAATTATATATACTATTATTTTTTATGATTTTAAGACTGATCATAATTTGAGCGTCTTAAACACATCATTTTCAGTATTATGTTATGGGAGTATGACAATATTAAGGGATTTTTTGGAGAAATTTATGGAAAGTTTATGATTTAGAGGACATGATATTTAAGGAGTAATGCATTTAAACTTTTTAGACATATGTTTATGGTATTGATACCCTTTTGGGTTAATTTTATAATTAATGACATTATAATAAGAGGAATATAATATTATTATACATTGTGACAAAAATGTAATTATTTTTAATACCATTGTTTACATTTTATTTAATGAATAAATTTATTTCAAGGATGTAAATAATATTTTTTTGGAACTTTATAGTAATTATAATAATAATCTTCTATAAAAAGTGTAACCAGTATGCTAGGGGACATCCTGACACATATTCAAAGGCCACATGGCTTGAACTGATGATCATAGGATGATAGGGGTTTATGCTCCTACCAATAGCCTACATGATGTCCTCGTTAATATGTAATTACTTTTAGTCAAATGATTTGAAAAATTATAATATTAATGATGATGTAGCAATTTTACTTTGGTGGTCTACATATTAATTTATAATATTAGATTACTTGTGCTAACCATATTAATTTGGGATTACAGTTGAAGACTATTGAAAAAAATACACTATTTTATAGATTGTACGATTCGTTAAAGTGGATTTTAGTTCTTTAAGAAACAAAATTCATTTTCAGATATTCATTTTTTTGGAGTAAAGGGTGAATTTATAATTCATTAAAGAACAAACAAATAATGACTTTATTCTTATGAATTTTAAACATATCATGTATGTATAGATACTTATATTCATAGACAGTAAAATAATTCCTCATCTTTATGAAATGGATATTTAATCCATAATTTTATACCATTAACTTCATATAAGATAAATATTAATATCTTTTAAATAACCACATATTTTTTGTTTTTCTAACCATTTTATTACATTTATCATTCTCTTACTTATGATCAATGAACTATATCATTCAGTATAATCATTTTCACAGTTATTCCATGTTCACATCATCAAAGGAAACTAATTTTTTTCTATATATAAACCTAGTTATATGTTATTCCATATGACATGTGTACATTCCTTTCTCTCTTATTAAGAGGATTTATTAATAAATATTTCAAAGATGTGGGATTTTGACAAAAAAATTCAAATATCAATCCCCAAATTACGAACATGATGATTAAATTGTTATGATGCAATTTATTTAAGGTGAGGAGAATGTAAAAAACCAAAATTTCCATATAGGAACATTATTTTCAATACCATATTCCAAATTCAACACAAATCATAATAGAAAATATTACACCTCGATATATTATGATATTTTTATTTTCAAATAAAACCAATCTATTCAATTAATTTTAATTATCACAACCTTGATATAAGATTGTGTTACACACAATAATGAGTTTAAATTTCATTACATTCAACTACATGTTAATAATATATTTAAAAAAAATAAAAAAAGAGGGTTTGAATAGTAATAACTATGTTATGAAAAATATTTGTACAAATTCATTTATTGTAACACCCCAAGACTTCATAGTACATTATCTCTTCAAAGTAATCCAATAACTTGCGCTATACGCAACACCGAGTTTGAGTGCCCCACGACTTACCAAAATAGCCATTTAAAAAATATTATGAATAGTATTTACTAAATTTCAAATTTTATATACTCTATATAATTTTAGAATCCATATTATGTGTTTCTTAGACATAATATAAGAACAAATTCATTTTTTCAGACAAAAACATTATTTTTCAAAAAATGAAATTTTAACGCCTTTTGATGGAGAAGCATTTTTAAAACCAATATTTGACACTTTTATATATTCAATTTAATGATATTAAATTCTTTTTTGGAAACGGGACATAAAAATTTAGTTTGGATAAATTTTTGGTACTTTTCTGATAACTTTCATATTTTAATGAATAGGGAAAAATAATAAATTTCAATTGAAAAAAACTTTTTAAATCGAAATAAATTATAGTGTTAAATTATGAATTTTAATGGTTTGGAATTATAATAATATTATATATTTTTTGATTTAATACAATGTAGGTCATGATAAGTAATTTCATATTTAAATTTGACATAAACACTTGTCAATCTTTTGATAGTATTTACTTTTTAAAAACCAAATTTTTGGTTTTGACAACGGGAATTAATTTTAAATTAATTAATAATACTTCTATGTTTTTTATTTGGTAAAATAGAATTAATTTTCAGATTCATAATATCAAAATTATCTTAGGGTGAATTTTTGGTATTTTTTTGAAACCTTTCAATTTTTGATAAATAATGAAAACACTACGTTATTATTTAACACTGAATTTTTATTTAATTAATTAGTAATTTTATTTAAATTTATATTAAGTAAAAATAGATATATAATATCTATATGAGTTCAATTAAATTAATTGGAGTCATTTTCAAATAAAATTAGATGTATAAACTTTTATTGAACTTTTTAACGTCTTTTACCCACCTTCTAGGCACATTTGCAAATTTGAATAAAACGTAATTTTACCGCTTAGGTGAATTGAATTTAAAAAAATAGAAATACATGGTAAAAATCATTAAGTAAAATTTGGTTCAATTAGATGAAAATATTTTTTGGTGAATAGTATCTTTTGACTTTTATTTATCACGGTTAAAAGTAAATTTTGTAATTAAATGTAAAAATGATATTTTAATTACCCTAACACATGTCCTGATTCTATTGGATAAGTGTATTTTGACCAAAACCAGCCTTATGAATAAAATATGATCCTTTTGGTCCACTTGGATTAGATTAGGACATTTATTATTATTTTATTCAAAGAAGAGCTAAAAGTGTTAAATTCAAAGTTTAATAACTAAAACATTTTTAATATAGGGTTATACATAATAAAAATTAGACTAAAATATTAATTAGAAATATAAATAGATTTCATACATAATGGTATTTTATTTATAATTTTTAGAGATTAAATAATTAAATTTATTTATGACACAATGATGATGAAGTAATTACTTTATCAATGAACTATTAAAATAATTGATATTATAAATATAAAAATAAATGTAAATTGAAGATTTTGATTCCATCCATGAATTTTTAAGGTTAATATAATATTTTAGGGTTGATTAAATAAATTTTGTTTCATGTGATAAAGTATTTATGACTTTAAGAAAAACAAAATATCAAATAGTGTCAAAATTGACATAAATGGGTTTTTAAAACAAATACTATATTATTAATTAATATAATATTTCTAAAAATCTAAGTATCAGCCAAAATACTTATATATGGTTAAATATATCAATAATTAACCACATGGGGTTCTCTTATCTTTTTATATTATGTTTATTAACCATTTATTATAATAATAAAAGAGGACATGGTAGATGTTAAACTATTTCACTAAGAGTTAAATCTAAAAGATAGGGTCAATATGGTGACCTAAACTTGTCTAAAACATATTTGTTGAGATTATATAGAACCATAACCACCTTATACTATAAATAAATCAATTTGGATCCATTATAAACCGATAATTATTTTATAATAAAATAATATTTCAAACTTTTTCTAAATTGACCCTCACCTCTCTTATAAAAGGGTAGTTTCCCTTCTCTCAAAATCACACCTCCATAGTCATTTGGATCTGCCAAACCCTACTGTAATCCCCTCCCAACTTCCTTCACTTTAACCTATAGGCCTTACCGTGATCATAAATTCTACCTATGGATCCCTTTTGTTCAAATCGAAAGGAAACACCAAAAGAAGAGGTAATTATTTTATCACCACTTTCAAAGTTCTTTTCTACTTCCACTTTCTCTTTCTTTGTTATTTCCATACCAAAATAATAAATCCATTACCTTCTACGTACTTTTATGTTATTATAAATATGGTACAACAATACTCATTACTCTATCCATTCAATTAATTATAATACCACTATGTGTGCGTACGTACGACTTACCATCTCCATGCTATGGTGTAATTTTTATTCAACACTATATTATTTGGATGGGTATAATGATGAGTAATATGTATATAAATAATGAAAATAACATTTTAATTTCTCTGTACAATTAATATACCATCAAATTCCACACCTTTTAATAATTAAAAAAAATGATATCATCGCTCGTGTGTACGTACGACTTACTATCTCCACGACGTGATGAGATTCATTTCCAGATTCACCATTCAACGATGATTATAAAAAATATATATTATTAATAAGTATTTAATATATGAAATAATAATTCTACTGGATATATATATATATATGTAATTACATATATCTTATTCACTTACTTCCGTTCAATACGATATGAAAACGGAAAAAAAAATTATGCATACGTACGGCCTACCGTCTCCATACATGGTGTTTTCCATTTCATATATATATCTATTATACATATTTATATTCTAAATATATATTATATATAAATCATTTTTTATATTCTGGATGTATTTAAATCATGATCTAAATGATACGATTAAGAATAACAAGTTAAAACATGTATGATAAAGAAAGCGATGATTACCCAAAATGTTAATTTAACATGGAAATCATTATTAAATGGGTAGTATAAATTCATAAATTAATCATGTATGATATAATAAATATGAATATAGTTCTGTTATAATTTAATAACATACTATGGTCATTATAAAAGAGGTTAAACATACCCTCGACCAAAGGAAATGGCAAGGTAAGGGTTAATTCCTCAATCTCATTTTTATCAGAGATTGTTTATGTGTAAGTATTTCTTGGTACATATTTATTATACATGTCCATGTTTCATTAAGTAAATTTCCAAATTATTCTACTAAGGTAATATTTAACTAAAACATCATTTTAAATGTTTTAAATATTTATTCTTCTAAATCATTCTCATTAACGTCCATGTTTTCAAAATTGTTTTAAGGATGTATGTATATAGACATGATTGTTTTAAAATGATAATTCCATTAAAAAGTTTCAACATGGTATTTTACAATTTGATTAAAAAATATCTTTTAAAGGAATTCCTTTATAAATTTGTAACATTTAAATTATTTCATAAAAGGAGATATTTCTCTCAAAAAGTTTTACTGATCATTTTCAACTATATCAACATCCTTTACATGATATTATTCTTGATTAAGGTTGATTTATTGTAATACAATATTTCTTATTGTATTGAATGAGTTAGGATATGTTTTAATGTGGATGTTCTATTTTTATACGCTTCATGGTTTATCGTTGAAGTATTGACATTTCATATGCTAGTTTTAATATGAATGTTTTAGTTATGTTTCAACATTTTTATATATGGAATGTAATGGACTTAGTAAGTGATGGGTGTGGCATGCTATAGCCCCTTAATGCATTGGAAGGTATCATGAGAAAAATTAGTGTCCTGGAACAAGGCCTTGAAAAAAAATTATTTGTAGTCTTGGCACGAGGCATTGACTATGTGGTAATGATGCATGGAATTAGGCATTCCCTCATTATAAAATTTTTTATTACATGTGATTATTCGACTAGTAGAATATCCATGTGCATGTTTATATGGTAATTATTGATTGATTTTTTCCATATTATGTTCATGTTTATGTTTAAAAGGATGTTGTTTTTATTAAACATATTGCCTTAAAAGTTTATAGCTTCTGCTAAATTATTTACCCTTACTGAGAATCTAAGCTCACCCCTTTCTTATGTTTTGTTTTCCCAGGATTTCAAGAAGTGTATTGTGCTTGATATTCAAGGTGAATCTATGGGAATAATGGAGTTCTAAATGGATTATTTATGTTGTGTTTCATGTTTTAATGTGTAATGTAACATTCATGTATGTAATCTATTTTCCAAGACTAATAAATTGATCGGTCCTTCGGGACTTGATTCCTTGTAATCATGACAATGCATTAAAATAATGCATCGGATTTGGGCTTCTGTGGTTGGGGCCTTACAGTTTATATCAGAGGAAGCTTAGTACAATCCTTGAAAACTAGATTTAGAAAAACTATAATTAGAGAACATTACCCTATGATAAACTTTGAGGATTAGTAAAGAAGAACTTCCTAGAATTTTGGTAATGTAGTGATTTTGAGTATTTTCCAAGCAATATATCTTTGTCAGGATAAGAGAAGGTAGAGGAATATTTGGCACAAATGTACCTTAGAGTGAAAACTCTGACAAGGAGTTTTAGGCTTGACCCGGAGTATACTATTACCCGATAGCATGCCTTGCTGAACTCTTGGTTACAACACTCCTAGGGGATATGCTTAAGATCATTCAAATTTTCATTACAAGACAATATGAAGGATTTAAGAGTAAATACTTCCTCAAAGAAATCATTTTTTTATTATAGATTATATGCATAAAATTTTCAATTTATGTTAGGTATTTTACAAGTTTAGAATTATGCATTACGATTCATAAACTAACCTAGTGTATGCTATTGTTTAGAAATGGCACCCAGTAGAAGGAGTGAGAACTCCAACAATATGCATGATCTAATGATTAAGAAGGATAATATATTTCATGGTATTAATTCATCATTTAGAAGTGAAATAGTCTCCCACATATTCTCATCATATAAAGAAATAGAATCATGTGTTAATAAGAAAAGTAATGGATTCTCTCAGTCCTATGGATTTGAAAAGAAGAAATAAAAGAAAGGTATGGTAGGGAGAAAGATGGATAAAGGGAAGAGGGGAAAAAGGATTTTCTAATATGTGATAACTATGGAAAGAATCATCTTGGAAAATGATTGAAGGGAATGGGAGTTTGTTATATGTGTAGAGAAAAGGGACACCAAGTACGTGATTTCAAGGTTAAGAAAAATGATTCAAAAGTACAATTCATCATCTACAAAAAGTTTGGACACTATGGGAATCAATGTCCCAATCATCATAGTATACCCCAAATTCTAATATTGGATAATAACCAAGTTATGATACTACCGCAGATGAAGATGAATGATTAGTGTTATTGTGTTTTTATTAAAAAATTATGTCATTTGAGTATTTTATTAATTATGTACAAGTTATAAGAATTAAAATGTATATTTTTTTTGTTCTGAGTACGTTTTCAGTAAGAATTTGAGATTTTATGGTACCAGGTAAAGTGACATAGTTTTAAGATAAATTTTTTGGAAAATACATGGTTGAAGGTAAGATAAACCTTAATATGGTCCTGATACTGAGGTAGTAATTTTGGAATAAGAGAAGGTTGATTTGGATAAATTATATTAGATATTTTTAACTACCTTGGGACTGATTAATTGTTTGTTTATTCCATCATTGTTGGAGTATTAAAATTTTTTGGATATAATGAATATATCTATTATTCTATAAATAATAATAGAGCATGAATGTAATCGATAAGGTTTTATGGTAATTCAGGGTGGTACCATGTTTTAAGAGAACACGTGAAGATGGTACTCACATGTTATTATGTGGAAAAAAGAGATCTTTATTATGCCTTGTTGATATTCCTTATAACTTTTTGGACTATCAATTTGGACACAATGTATTTTAGATAAGTCTAAAGGTTGTAATGGATTAAGTTTTACATTGGATACTATTGTTAATGTTAAATCATTTCTTAAGATTATTTTTGGATTGTTTTAAAAAGGAAAACCCGGAGGTCTGGCGACAACCCGTCGTGTCTGATAAGGCCGTGAGACTTAAACCTGCATCTGAAGGGCGAAAAGGGTGCATCAACTACCACTGGCCGATGTGATGTCCTGGTTTTTATAATGTTGTTTTTTAAATAGTCAAACAAATGAATAATAAATTCATTATTTTTGGAACCCAATACGATTAGGATAAATAGAATATTTTTAAATTCTAATATATTTTGGAGTGAAAGATGAGTTTATGGTAGAAATTAGTTGAAGGGTGAAACTTTAATGGTCAAGTATGTTTTTCCCTCTTATTATATGAATAAATTAATTCTTAAACTTTCGGTAAGGGATCTTAAAACCAAAAATGTGTTATCCTAATACCTTATGTTTTTTTTAACTGACGATATTTTAAATCATCATAGATTGATGGCTTTGTGGCCCACAATTTTACACTTGTTTGTGATTGATGACCTTTATCACTCCTAATAAATATTTATGTTTTTCCTTCAATTACATGTCTCCAATTTCTACCAATGTTCTCCTCATAGAGATCATAATTTGGTTGTGACTTTTTCATTTCCCTTTCCCCCCTATTGAAACTAAATTTTATTAACCCAATTTCTGATGTGGGTTTCCACAATTGTATTTTTCTATTTTTAACCTTTTATTTTCGAAGAAAATTTTCAAATTGTGAGGATGAAATTTATTAAATGATGGGTGAATGTAACACCCCAATATTTCATAGTACATTATCTCTTTAAAGTAATTCAATAACTTGTGTTACACACAACACTGAGTTCGAGTGCACCACAACTTACCAAACTAGCCATTCAAAAAGATGTAATGAATATTATTAACAAAATTTTGAATCTTATATAGTTGATAAAAATTTAAAATCCATATTATGTTTTTCTTAGACATAATATAATAACAATTTCATTTTTTTCACATAAAAGAAGAATTTCACAAAAAATGCAATTTTACCGCCTTTTGATTGGGAAGAATTTTTTAAACCAATATTTGAGACTTTTATATATTAAATTAAATGAAATTAAATTCTTATTTGGAAAAGTGACATAAAAATTTAGTTTGGATAATGTTTTGGTACTTTTCTAATAAATTTTATTTTTTGATGAATAGTGAAAAATACTAAATTTTAATTGAAAACAACATTTTTAATCAAAATAAATTATAGTGTTAAATTATGAATATGAATGGTTTGTAATTATAATTAGATTATATTTTTATCTTTTAATACAATTTAGGTCATTATATGTAATTTCACATTTAAATTTGACACAAACAAACGGCAATCTTTTGATAGTTTTTACTTTTTCAAAACCCACTTTTTGGTTTTGAAAATGGGAATTAATTTTAAATTAATTAATGAAACTTATATGTTTTTTATTTTGTAAAATAAAATTCATTTTTGAATATGGAATATCAAAATTAACTTAGTGGTATTTTGTTTTATGAAAACTTTCGATTTTTGATGGATAGTGAAAAACACTACGTTTTTGTTTAAAATAGATTTTTTATTTAAAAAATTAGTAATTTTATTTAAATTTATTTTAACTAAAAATATATATATTATACCTATATAAGTTCAATGTAATTCATTGGAGTCATTTTATAATAAAATTAGATGTATAAAATTTTATTGAACTTTTTAACGTCTTTTACCCACCTTCTAGGCACACTTGAAAATTTGCATAAAACATAATTTTACCACTTCTATAAATTGAATTTAAAAACACATATATACATGGTATAAATCATTATGTAAAATTTGGTTCAATAAGATGAAAATAACTTTTTGTGAATAGTAACTTTGGACTTTTATTGACCATGGTTAAAAGTAAATAGGGTAATTAAAGTTAAAAATGATATTATAATTACCCTAAAACATGTCATAATTCTATTTGATAATTGTATTTAGACCTAAACCAACCTTAGGAATAAAATATGATCCTTTTGGTCCACTTGGATTATATTAGGACATTTATTATTATTTTATAGAGTTAAAAGTGTTAAATTCAATGTTTAATAACCAAAATATTTTTAATATAGTGTTATACATAAGATAAATTTGACTATAAATATTCATTATAAAGATAAAATGATTTACTACATAATTTTATTTTATTTATAATTTTTATAGATTAAATAATTAAATTTAGTTATGACACGATGATGATGCAGTAATTACATTATCAATGAAAGATTAAAATAATTGATATTATAAGTATACAGAAAAATTTGAATTGAAGATTTTGATTCCATACATGAATTTTCTAGGTTAATATGATATTTTAGGGTTTATTAAATAATTTTTTTTGTAGTGATAAATTTTTTATGACTTTAACAAAAACAAAATACCAAATAATGTCAAAATTGACATAAATGAGTTTTTAAAAAAAATACTATATTATAAATTGATATAATATTTCTAAAAATCTAGTGTTAATCTAAATAACTTATATAAGTTTATATATATCAATAAGGAACCACTTGGGGTTCTCTTGGCTTTTCATATTAAGTTTATTAACCATTTATTATAATAATACAAGAGGACATGGTAAAAGGTAAACTATTTAACTAAGAGTTAAATCTAAAAGATAGGGTCAATATGATGACCTAAAATTTTATGAAACCTATTGAAAGGATTTAGATCCATACCCACCTTATATTAAAAATTAATAAATTTGGAGCCATTATAAACTGAAAATGATTTTATAATAAAATAATATTTCAATCTTTTCCTAAAGTGACCCTCACCTCTCTTTTAAAATGGTACTTCGTTGTCTCTCAAAATTAGACATCCAAATCCATTTGGGTCATCCAAACCCTACCCAAATCTCCTCCCAACTTCCCTCACTTCAACTTAGAGGCCTTACCTTGAGAATAAATCCAACCTAAGTAGCCCTTTTTCAAATCAAAAGGAAACACCCAAAGAAGATGTAATTATTTTATCACATATTTCAATGTTATTTTCTTCTTCCACATTCTCTTTCTTTGTTATTTACATAAAAAAATAACAAATACAGTACCTTATACATTTTATGATGTTATTATAAATATGGTACAATCACACTTATTATTATATCTGTCCTATTAATGATAATGTCACCATGCGTGCGTACGTGTGGTTTATCATCTCCACGCTATGGTGTAATTTGTTATTCAGCCCTATGTTTTTTGGATGGATATAATGATGAGTAATATGTATATTAATAATGAAAATGAAATTATAATTTCTCTATAAAATTAATATACCATCCAATTCCACACCTTTTAATCATTAAGGAAATAATATCGTCACTCGTGTGTACGTACGACTTAAAGTATCCCCGACGCGATGAAATTCATTTCCAGGTTCACCATTCAACGATGTTTATAAAAATATATATTATAAATAAGTATGTAATATATTACATAATAATGCTACTAGATATATATATATATATGTATGTATGTATGTATCTATCTATCTATCTATGTGTGTATGTATGTATGTATGTATGTACTTATATATATCTTATTCACTTACTTTCGTTCAATATGATATGAAAACGGAAATAGCGTTTATGTGTACGTACGACCTACCATCTCCATAAATGGAGTTTTCCATTTCATATATCAATCTATTATACATATTTATATTCTAAATTTATATTATATTTAAATCATGATTTATATTCTGGAATTATTTAAACCATGATCTAAATGATACTATCAAGAATAAGAAGTTAAAACACGTATGATAATGAAAGAGATTATTACCTGAAATGTTAATTTATCATGGAAATATTTATTAAATGGTAAGTATAAAGTCATAAATTAATCATGTTTGATATGATAAATATGAATATGGATCTGGTATAATTTAATTACATACTATGGTCATTATATAGGAGGTTAAATGTACCCTCTACCAAAGGAAAGTGCAAGGTAAGTGTTAATTACTCAATCTCATTATTATCCAAGATTGTTTATGTGCAAGTATTTTTTGGGAAATATTTATTATCCATGTCCATGTTTCATAAAATAAATTTCAAAATGATTATTCTAAGGTACACTTTAACTAAAACATCATTTTAAAGGTTTTAAATATTTATTCTTCTAAATCATTCTCATTAATGTACATGTTTTCAAAATGGTTTTATGGATTTATTTATGTGGACATGATTGTTTTAAAATGATAATTTTATTCAAAAGTTTCCATGTTTTATGGGACACTTTGATTCAAAAATCTCTTTTAAATTAATTTCTTTATAAATGTGTTACTTTTAAATGATTTTACAAAAATGGATATTTCTCTTAAAAAGTTTCACTGGCCATTTTCAACTATGTCGAAATCCTTTACTAGATATTATTATTGATTAAGGTTTATTTATTATAATACAATCTTCCTTATTTTATTGAATGAGTTATGATATATTTGAATGTTTATGTGATATTTTTATACCCTTCATGGTTTATAGTTGAAGCATTGACATTTTGTATGCTAGTTTTAATATGAATGTTTATGTTATGTTTCAAAAATTTAATATGAGCAATGCAGTGGACTTAGTAAGTGCTGGGTGGGGCCTACTATGGCCCCTTGATTCATTGGTATATCTCATGAGACAAATTAGTGTTTCGGCACAAGGACTTGACAAAAAAAAGTATTTTTAGTCTTGGTAAGAGGCCTTGACTATGTGGTAATGATTTCTGGTGATAGGCATTCCCTCATTATGAAATTTATTATTACATGTGATTATTCGACTAGTATAATATCCATGTGCATGTTTATATGGTAATGTTCGATTAATTTTCTCTATATTATGTTCATGTTTATGTTTAAAAGGATGTTGTTTTTATTACACATCTTGCCTTAAAAGTTTATTACTTTTGCTAAATTATTTACCCTTACTAAGCATCTGAGCTCACCCCTTTCTTATGTTTTGTTTTCCAAGGATTCCAAGAAGTGTATTATGTTTTATTTGTGTGGTGAAGCTAGGGGAATAAAGGAGTTCTCAACGGATTATTTATGTTGTGTTTTATGTTTGAATGTGTAATGTAACATTCATGTATGTAATCTATTTTCCCAGACTACTAAACTGATCGGTCCTTCGGGACTTGATTCCTTGTAATCATGACAATGTATTAAAATAATGCACAGAATCTAGGATTTTGGGGTCGGGAAATTATAGTTGGTATCAGGGGATGTTAAATACAAAACTTGGAAACTATATTTAGAAAAACTATGATTAGATAATATTACCCGAAGATAAACTTTGAGGATTAGTATAGAAGAACATCCTAGAATTTTGGCAATGTAGTGATTTTTTGTATTTTCCAAGAAATACATCCATGTCTGGATATGATCAGGTAGAGGCGGATCTATTACAAATGTGCCTAGGAGTGAAAACTCTGACAAGGATTTTCGGTCTTTACCTGGGGTATCCTGGTACAGGACAACGAGCCATGCTGCATTCTTGGTTACAATACTCCTGGGGGATATGCGTAGGATGATTCACATTTTATTTAAAAGACAATATAAAGGATTTAGGAGTAAATACTTCCTAAAAGAAAACATTTTTTATTATAGATTATATGTAACAAATTTTAAATTTACGTTAGGTATTTTACAGGTTTGGAATTATGCATTGTGATTCCTAAACTAACCTAGTTTATGCTATTATTTAGAAATTGCACCCAATAGAATGAGTGAGAACTCCAACAATATGCATGATCCAAAGAGTAAGAAGTATGAGATATTTCATGGCATTAAGTAAAGATTTATAAGTGAAATATTCTCCCACGTATTCGCATCATATGAAGAAATAGTATCATGTGTTAGTAAGATAAGTAAAGGATTCTCTGAGTCTAATGGCTTTAAAGGGAAGCAAGAGAAGAAGTGGATGGTATAGAGAAACATAGATAAATGGAAGAGGGGAAAGAAGGATTTTCCCATATTTGAAACTGTGGAAAGAATCACCTTGGTAAATGATTTAAGGTAATGGGAGTTTATTATAAGTGTGGAGAAAAAGGACACCAAGTATGTGATTTCAAGGGTAAGAAAACGTTTTCAAATGTATAATGCATTATCTGCAAGGAGTTGGTATGCTATGAGATTCAATGTCCCAATCCTCATAGTATACTCCAAATTTTACTGTTGGATAATAACCATGTTATGATACTACCACAGATGAAGAGGAATGATTAGTGTTCTTGTGTTGTTATTAAATAATTGTGTCATTTTGGTATTGTATTAATGATGTACAAGATATAAGAATTATAATGTATATGAGGATTTAACTGCATTATGTTTTCATTAAGGATTTGAGATTTTACGGTACCCGGTAAAGTGACACAGCTTCAAGTTAAAAATTTTGGAAAATACATGGTTGAAGGAAAGATAAACCTTAATATGGTCCTGATACTGAGGTAGTAATTTTGGAATAAGATATGGTTTATTTGGATAAATTATATTAGATATATTTGACTACCTTGGTATTGATTAAAGGTTTGTTTATTCCATTATTGTTGGAGTATTCAATTTTTTTGAATATAATGAATATATCTAGTATTCTATAAGGAATAAGGGAGAATGAATGTAATCAATAAGGTTTTATGGTTATTCAGGGTGTTACCATGTTTTAAGATAATAAATGATGAAGGTACTCACATGTTATTATGTGGAAAAAGAGATCTTTATTATGTCATGTAGACCTTCCTTATAGATTTTTGGACTATGAGTTTGGGCGTAATGTATTTTGGATAATTATTAAGGATGGAATGTAATAAGTTTGAAATTGGATACTATTGTTAAGTTTAAATAATTTCTTATGATTATTTTTGGATTTTTTAAAAAAGGGTAACCTGGAGGTTGGGCGACAACTCGTCGCGTCTGATAAGGTCGCGATACTTGAATCCAAAAATGAAGGGTGACAAGGGTGCATCACCTACCATTGGCCTATGTGATGTCCTGGTTTTTATAATGTAGTTTTTTTAAATATTATGACAAATGAATAATAATTTCATTATTTTTGGAACCCTATACGATTAAGATAAATAGAATATTTTTGAATTATATTATCTTCTGGAGTGAAAGATGAGTTTGTGGTAAAAACTAATTGAAGGATGAAACTATAATAGTCAAGTATATTTTTTCTCTTATTCTATAAATAAATTAATTCTTAAACTTTATAGAATAGATCTTAAAACCAAAAATGTTTTATCCTAATAACTTATGTTTTGTTAAACAGATGAAATTTTAAATCATCATAGATTGAGGGATTTGAGGCCCACAATTTTACACTTATTTGTGATTGATTACCTCAATCACTCCCTATAAATATTTATATTTTCCCCCAATTATGTGTCTCAAATTTCCACCAATTTTCCCCTAATCGATTTTATAATTTGTTGGTGACTTTTTCATTTCCCTTTCCCCCTTATTAAGCCTAAATTTTATTAACCCAATTTCCGATGTGGGTTTTCCACAAAGGTATTTTTCTATTTTTAACCTTATATTTTTGAAGAAAAATTTCAAATTGTGAGGATGAAATTTATTGAAGGATGGGAGAATGTAATACCCCAACATTTCACAGTGTGTTATCTCTTCAAAGAAATTCAATAACTTGTGCTACATGCAACACTGAGTTCGAGGGCACCATGACATACCAAACTAGCAGTTAAAAATGAGGTTATTAATAGTATTAACCTAATTTTGAATTTTATATACTCCAAATAATTTTAGAATCCATATTATGTGTTTTATAGACATAATATAAGAACAAATTCATTTTTTTAGATAAAAGAAGTATTTTTCAAAAAATGCACTTTTGCAGCCTTTTGATTGCGATACTTTTTTAAAACCAATAGTTGAAACTTTTATATATTAAATTTGATGAAATTAAATTATTCTTTGGAAATGGAATATAAAATTTTAGTCTGGATAAAGTTTTGGTACTTTTTTGATAACATTCATATTTTTGATGAATAGTGAAAAATAATAAATATTAATTAAAAATAACTTTTTTAATAGAAATAATTTATAGTGTTAAATTATGCATTGGAATGGTTTGTAAGTATAATTAATTATATTTTTATCTTTTAATAAAATTTAGGTCATTATATGTAATTTCACATTTTAATTTGATATAAATAGTTGTCAATCTTTTGATAGTTTTTACTCTTAAAAAATCTGCTTATTGGTTTTGACAATGTGAATTAATTTTAAATTAATTAATGAATCTTCTATGTTTTCAATTTGGTAAAATATAATTATTTTTTGAATTTAGAATATCAAAATTATCTTAGGGTGAATATTTGGTATTTTTCTAAAACCCGTCAATTTTTTATGAATAGTGAAACACATTGCGTTATTGTTTAAAACCAACATTTTATTTATATAATTAGTTATTTTATTTAAATTTATTTTAAGTAAAAATAGATATATAATACCTATATATGTTCAATTTAATTCATTGGAGTCATTTTATAATAAAATTAGATGTATACAATTTTATTGAACTTTTTAATATCTTTTACCCACCTTTTAGCCTTATTTACAAATTTTTATAAAACGTAATTTTACCACTTCCGTGAATTTAATTCCAAAAAAATGATAGAAAATATAGACATCAGTAAATAAAATGTGTTTCAGTAAGATGAAAATAATTTTTAGTGAATTTTTACTTTTGACTTTAATTTACCACGGTTAAAAGTAAATAAGGAAAATAAAGGTAAAAATGATATTATAATTACCCTAACACATGCCATAATTCTATTGGATAAGTGTATTTAGACTAAAACCAACCTTATGAATAAAATATTATCCTTTTGGTCCACATTTATTAGATTATAACATTTATTATTATTTTATTTAAAGAATAGTTAAAAGTGTTAAATTCAATGTTTAATAACTAAAACATTTTAAATATAGGGTTATACATAAGATAAATTAGACTATAAATATTAATTATAAGAATAAAATGATTTCCTATATAATTTTATTTTATTTATAATTTTTAGAGATTATATAATTTAAATTCTTTATGACACAATGATGATGCAATAATTACTTTATCAATGAAAGATTAAAATAATTGATATTATAAATATAAAAATAAATGTAAATTGAAGATTCTGATGCCATAAAATAATTTTCCAAGTTAATATGACATGATAGGGCTGATTAAATAATTTATTTTTAATTGATAAAGTTTTTATGACTTTAACAAAAACAGAATACCAAATAGTGTCAAAGTTGACATAAATGAGTTTTTAAAACAAATACTATATTATTAATTGATATAATATTTTTAAAAATCTAAGGTTTGGACAATGGTCTTAGATAAGGTTAGATATATAAATAATGAACCACTTGGGGTACTATTGGCTTTTTATAGTAATTTTATTAACCATTTATTATAATAATACAAGAGGACATGGTAAAAGTTAAACTATTTAACAGAGTTAAATCTAAAAGATATGGTCAATATGGTGACTTAAACTTGTATAAAACCTAATGGTTGAGATGAATTATACCAATACCCATCTTAGATTATAAATAAATCAATTTGGATCCATTATAAATCGAAAAGTATTTTATACTAAAATAATATTTCAAACTTTTCATATAGTGACCCTCACCTCTCTTATAAAAGGGTACTTCCCCTTCTCTCAAAATCACACCTCCAAAGACATTTTACATGGACAAACCCAACCCAAAGCTCCTCCCATATTACCTCAAATAATCCTAGAGGCCTTACCTTGATCATAAATCCAACATATGGAGCCCTTTTGTTCAAATCAATAGGAAACACCCAAATAAGAGGTAATTATTTTATCACCTCTTTCAAAGTTCTTTTCGTCTTCCACTTTCTCTTTCTTTGTTATTTCCATACCAAAATAATAAATCCAGTACCTTCTACATACTTTGATGTTATTATAAATATGTTAAAACTATAATAATTATTCTATCCATCATATTAATGATAATGTCACCATGCGTGCATACGTATTGCTTACCTTCTCCACGTTGTGGTGTAATTTGTTATTAAACACTATGTTATTTGGATGGATATAATGATGATTAATATGTATATAAATAATGAAAATAAAATTTTAATTTATCTGTAAAATAAATATACCATCCAATTCCACACCTTTTAATCATTAAATAAATGATATCGTCGCTCGTGTGTACATACGGCTTACTGTCTCCATGACGCGATGAGATTCATTTCTAGGTTCACCATTCAACGATGATTATAAAAATATATATTATTAATAAGTATGTAATATATGATATAATAATGATACAGGATATATATACATATATATGTATGTACTTACATTTATCTTATTCACATACTTCCATTCAATACAATATGAAATCAGCAACAGCGTTTATAAGTACGTACAACCTACCGTCTCCATAAACAGTGTTTTACATTTAATATATCAGTCTATTATACATATTTATATCATAAATATATATTCTACATAAGTAATCTTTTATATTCTGGAAGTATTTAAATCCTAATTTAAATGATACAATCAATAATAACAAGTTAAAACACGTATGATAAAGAAAACGATTATTACCTGAAATGTTAATTTAACATGGAAATCATTATTAAATGGGTAGTATAATGTAATAAATGAATCATGTATGATATAAAAAATATTAATATGGTTCTGGTATAATTTAATAACATACTATGGTCATTATACACTAGGTTAAACGTACCCTCGACCAAAGGAAAGTGCAAGGTAAGGGTTAATTCCTCAATCTCATTATTATCAGAATTTTTTTATGTGTAAGTATTTTCAAGGACCAATTTATTATCCATGTACATGTTTCATAAAAGACACTACAAAATGATTCTTATAAGGTAATATTTAACTAAAACAACATTTTAAATGTTGTAAATATTTATTCTTCTAAATCTTTCTCATTAATGTCTATGTTTTCAAAATGGTTTTAAGGATTTATTTATATGAACATGACTGTTTTAAAATGATAATTCCTTTCAAAAGATTAAATTTGGTTTGGGACACATTGATTCAAAAATATATTTCAAATGAACTCATTTATAAATATGTGACTTTTAAATGATTTCACAAAAGGGGATATTTCCCCCAAAAAAATTTACTAATCATTTTCAACTATTCCTACATACTTTTATGGATATCATTATTAATTAAGGTTGATTTATTTTAATACAATATACCACATTTTATTGAATGAGTTGTGATATTTTTTAATGCAGATGTTATATTTTTATACCCTTCATGGTTTATGGTTAGAGTATTGACATTTTGTGTTCTAGTTTTAATACGAATGTTTATGTTATGTTTCAACATTTTCATATAAGGAATGCATGGGACTTAGTAAGAGATTAGTGGGGGCCTCTATATCCCCTTGATGAATTCGTAGGTCTCATGAGACAAATTAGTGTCTTGGCACAAGGCCTTAACAAAAAAATTATTTTTAGTCTTGGCACGAGGCCTTGACAATGTGGCAATGATGTCCGGCGTTAGGAATTGCCACATTATGAAATTAATAATTACATGTTATTATTTAACTAGTAGAATATCCATGTGTATGTTTATATAGTAATTTTTTATTTATTTTCTCCACATTATGTTCATGTTTATATTTAAAAAGATGTTGTTTTTATTATACATCTTGCCTTAAAAGTTTATAACATTTGCTAAATTATTTACCTTTACTAAGCATCTGAGCTCACCCATTTCTTATGTTTTATTTTCCCAAGATTCCAAGAAGTGTATTATGTTTGATATGTAGGGTGAAGCTAAGGGAATAATGGAGTTCTCAATGGATTATTTATGCTATGTTTTATGTTTGAATGTATAATATAACGTTCAAGTATGTAATCTATTTTCCAAGACTACTAAACTGATCGGTCCTTCGGGACTTGATTCCTTGTAATCATTACAATGTATTAAAATAATGAACTGGCTCTAAGCTTCTGGGTTTGGGGAATTAAATTTATTATCTATTGATTATAAATAATATTAATAATAATTTGAAGGCAAAAGAAATGTTTTTAAAATATTTTGTCTTTTAATAACGGTTTAATCACCATTTTAAATAACATTTAAAATTATGTTTTACAAATTCAAGAAAATATATTTGAAAAAATGGCCTCAATTTTTGAAATCATAATATTCAAATTATTATACAGTGAATTTTTTCAATCTTTATGAAATATTATATTTTTCAATGAATAATAGAATATGTTGAATTTTAATTAAAGGCATTCATTTCATTTAAATTAAATATAAAGTTAAATTAAAATTTTCATTGTTTAATGTGATTATAGTTCAATTATATATTAATTTCTCCAATTTAAGTCATTTTATTCAATTTTTTATTGATTGTTTCATATAAAAACGTTTTATGAATTTGAAAATTGCCTCTTTAAAGAAATCATCTTTTTAATCATTTCTGTAGGATTAATTTTAAATTTAATTTTACCAAAATTATAAATTGAATTTGGAAAAATTGATTAAATATTTTGAATCATCATAATTAATAATTTATAATATGGTTATCCTAATTTTATAGGAATATAAATTGAGAAAATAGTAAAAATTATTTATCATGGTTAAGTTAAAAATGTTTTTACTAGGGGATAAATAAAGATAATAAGGAAAAAAGATGACCTAATTACTTTAAAAATACCCACTATATGGAATTATTTATACCATATATCATATATGTTCATGAATATAAAATATTTGAAGTGTTTTTAATGATACAAACATTGGTATGATTGACTTTTTTCATGAAACTACATGTGTTTCACTCAACTAACTTATAAAAAGAAACCCACTATCCTCTATTTTTCACACCATCACACCATTTTTTATCAAACAATACCTAGATAAATGAATTCCTAAATTATATCCTCTTGTGATTGAATAATTTTTATGTTCTGATATTTAACCTATTATATCTTTTGATGCAAACCTAAAGAAGATATCCAAAGAAGAGGTAAAATTCTTCCATGTGTGGATTTATTTTGTCTCCTCTGAAACCTCCCAAAATTATTATTAAAACATGATTATATAATTTTTTATTCCATATAATTATATGTCTATTGTTTTATTAAAAAACCTAAAACTATCCCTAATTCCATCAAATGGGTTGCAAAATCTTTATCCTTATGTTTGGAGGACCACCACCAAACAAAACAATGTCATTCATTTTTCCAATGCCAAATATCATAGATTTGTATTATGATGGATCTTATATATATATATATATGATATATATTTAATAATAATACATTGATTTCAATATATCATATATAAATTTTTTCACCCCATTCTGTAGGGGAAACGATAATGTCGCTCGTGTGTACGGTAGAATACCGGCTCTTGAAGTGATGCAATACATCTTTCACAAAATATTTACATGGAAGGTGATAAGGATTTAATTAATGATAATATGTGATATTAATGAAATAATTATTTTATTTTCAATATGTCAATAATTCTTAAAAGCATATATATATATATATATTTACCATTTCTCTCAATGAATGATAATAATATATTTCTAGTACTTACCGACTACCTCCCTTGTGAAATGATGTGACTTACTTTTCATCAACACACCACATGGATTATATATATAAGTATATTTAAACAAATTATAAGGTATTTATAATATTATGATCACTTTGGATAGGTAAAATATTACTTACCTCATTCCCATAATTATCATTGAAAAATGGAAATGTTACCCATGTGTACGTACAACCTACCATAACCATGATCATAATATACTTTATTACTCTAAACTATCAATCATGATTAGAAGTACCAGCATATTTGATTTATATATATTATAATTATTTATTTTTTATAATTATTTATATAATGATACTATTTTATAGGAATTTTTTTTGATTATTCATGGAAAAATATGCATGGGAAAAAGAGGAAATTAACACCTGAAAAAATAAAAAATTTAAAATGTTTTGATGAAAAAGTCATAAGATGATACAAAATGATCATATATGATATTATAAAAACTAATATTTTTCTATGATAAGTTAATGGAATGTTTAAACCCAATATAAATGAGGTTAATTAACGTTCACCCAAAAATAAGTGTTAGGTTTGGCACTTTATAACAAATTACATTCTACTAGGGATTATTTATTATTATTCCCCAAATCACTTTTATGAGGTTTGTATAATTACAATTTCACATTTAATATCACTATTACAAATTAATTCTTGGTATTTTATGTTTCAATATGAATTATTTCTTTTAAGGGGATTTTAATTTAAAATAATAAAATTGATAAAAGTTATTATAGAGGCACAAATAATTTTTTGACTGTTAACTTTCTATATAAAAATATCATTTTTGAGATATAATTTTCCATTTTTTATTATATTTATGTAAAATATCTAGTTTTATGATGTATATAATTATTTTATAAACCATATAATTTTTTTATATAGTGTTTACTTGGAGTTTTTTTTGATTTACTAGGGAAATATTAATAAATTGGTATCCTTAACTTATTATGGATGTTTGATGATAAGGCCTATTGATTCAATAATTATATATACCATTCAATATATTAGGTATTATGTGGAGATATAGTGATGGTAATTTCTAGGTAAAACATATTCCCTTGATGCATCAGTAGGTCTCATCATAGAAATAAGTAACCATGCATTAAACTAATTTTTACATGTTGTCTAATCTATCTTGTGTATTGTCTTCATAGAAGAGGTATCATTATTTCCGATATCATGGAATCTAAAAATTAATAGTTTAATTCATTAATATTAGGCTTATAATTATTATCCATGATATTTTCAAAATGATATTATGAAGTTATGAATTTATTTATCAGATTATTGTTTAAATGGAATGTGTGTTCAGTTGTTTACGTTTACATATTTATTATAACATTATATTCATGCAGTCAAGTAATTGAAATTGAATGTGTGTTAATTTATTTTCCTTTTCTATATCGGTTATGATTTGTCTTTTTAGGCTTAAAATGGTATTTAGGTGAAATGTGTGTGTAGTTATTTACCTTACTATATTGATTATTATTATTGTTTCATGATAGATTGATTTGTACATAACCCCTACTAAGAATTTAAGATCACAATTATTTTTCATCCTTTATCAGTAGTATATGAAGTGCACTATGTTTGATAAGAGTGTATATTCTAGAGGGAGCCATTCGATTCTCAAAAAAAATTATGTTTTATTTTTTTTATTCAAATGAAATATGAGAATCAGGTATACATGTAGTTTATAAAGACTACAAGACAATATGGTATTTAATGATGAGATTCATTTTATATTATTTCAATGTAATATTATTGACATCATATTTAAGTTTTTTGGGTTAGGTTTTCTAGATTGTATTATTCTTAGTCACCTTAAAATTGATGTATTTCAGAAAATTACCATATAAATCACCAATGGAAAATTTTGAAATATAGATCTCAAAATTTATATTCATTAAATCAATATTGTTTCCTAAAATAGGTAATTTTAATTTTTAATATAAAAATAATGATTTTATTTAAATAATATAAAATACAGTTTATTAAAACTCATCCACATAGTTTTATTTGGGTTTTTTTAATAATGATATTTAATTTATTGGTATTATAATATTTATATTAACTATAATTATTCATATTAAATATTATTTATATTAAGTTTTATTGTTTATTCTTAGAATTAATATTTTAATGGTCATGTTATTGTTCTAATAGTAACATTATTATTACAATAGTCACATTACCTACTATAAACACTTCCACATTACGACATTTTATATTCAACTAAATTTCACTAAAATATATATAGTTACATTTTCAAAAATATCATATACTTTATGAATATTTTATTTCATTTAAATAGTGTTGTTAATTGATATATGATTCAATTATATTTGGGAAATACTTATTTTTGAATTTTCATTGCTCTATTTTATATTTTTCATCTCCTTTTAATATTTGGATTTATAATTGGTTTAATTTATGTCTAATGTAATTATTTTCATTAATTAAATAATTCTTTATCGGTTTCTCTATGTATTTCATGTGTATAAAATTTTATATATAATACAAAATAAATTAATTTCAAGAAAAAGTATCTTCTTTACACTCTATGATGTTAGAAATAAATCATAATAAATTATATTTTAAATATCACTAGACATTATGAGGTTTTGGGATTCTTAAAATATCAATCAAAGGGTCCTTATGAAAGGATCGAAAGATGCCTACCAAAGAATATGTAATCATCTTACTTGGCCTTATTCAATATAATTATATTTCTTCCACATCTAAATATATGGTAGTTATTTTAATATAATAAATTCCAATTAATAAATAGAATCAAATTTTATTATAAATATAGAATCCAAAATAAACACCCTCTATTTCATCAAAGGAAAATTGAAATTATTGAATATACATAAATGTAGGTAACCACCTCCATATAGGAATGTTATTCATTTTACATCACCATTATCCAGATAATGTTATTATTATTGTTATATTATATATATATATATATGATATTTATGGATTAATTATTCTTTTGAAATTATAATATCCTATCCACATTTTAACATTCTAGACTATTAGAAAAGAATCTCCATTCATGTCGATGGGTGGGCTACCACCTTCATGAAGTGATATGATTTATTTTTTCTTTTATAATTTACATGGATTGTAATAAGATTTAATTTAATTATTATATATGATATAATAATGAATATATAAAAGTGAATTATTATTTTTATTTCTTTCATTCCTTGTGTAAAAAATTAAAAACAACATTCCTATGTACATACCTCAAACCATCCCTATGAGTTGTGTCATTCATTTTCAATATTTAACTTATATGGATGAATATAAATATAATCATATATAATATTAATACCATGATTAAAATTAAAGAGATGATGGAACCACAATCGAAGTACAAGGACCAAATCTACGAGAACCAAAATTCTAATTAAAAATGAAACAATTAAACATAGGAAACAACTATTATAAAAAGAAATTATTATTAAATTGTTATTAAAATATTATTTGATTATCATATATGATATTATAAATATATACAAGAAACTTTTATAGATTAATAATAAATTTATATTTATTATAAATTAAGTTAATGTGACATCAAAGCATGTGGAGTAAGAGGTAAGGGATTTATATTTCAATATCTTTGTTTTTCAATATTTTTTGTGAACAAGTTTTCAATGATCAAATTACATGATCAATCAATCAAGAATGTAATGAAATTTAGTCTCATATGGTTATTTATTTAAAATACATGTTTTTATTCATTTTCCCCAATTTAATTACTCAAGATAACAAAATATCATTTTATACAAAACAACCTGTATTTATCTCTCCGGTCATTAATAATTTTTCTTCCATATCCATGTTTTCTAAATATTTCTTATATATAAATTTTTTTCTATTATACAATGATTTTTTAATTTAATTTTTACCCACATTTTATATTTTACAATATGTGTAAAATTAATCTTCTTTACATCTTCTAAATGAGGTGCTTTTCACTTTCTACTACATATGCCAATGGAATAATTGTTTTTAAATACGATGTATGAATGGAATTTCTTGCTTTCCTAACAACTCAATTCATTGCATATTACTATACAATTATCCATTTTCTATTTCAATAAACTTTTTTCACTGATATTTTAGAAAATTTTTAATTTTAAATAATTTATTTCATTAAAAGGGGGGTTCCCCAAGAAAATTTTATACGTGTCATTTTAAAGTATTTTTAAACTAAAATCACTTCACTTGATGTTACTTATTATTTAATAGGGATATTATTCAATTATATAATCCCCATTATTTATTTTTTAAAAATTATTATGATTATTATTTAATAATGATTCTATTAAACTCATATCTTTCCCATGGGTTAATAATGTTATGAAACCTATTTCATTTCCATGAGTTATTTTATGATGAAATACTGATATTTTTTATACATGTTTCCTATTCATTGGTTATGATATTAAAATTGGTTTTTTTCTTATTGAACATAAATATATGATTTTTAATTTGTTACATGTGGTTTTAGAATTATAAATTCCACTAATTCATTATTTAATGATGGATATATCATGACATAATTCTAATGATTTCTTTATGATTCAAGTTCTATAAAAAACAATAATTACCAAATTAATAAATAGTTTTATCTTTGAAAAGTATGGAGAAATTTTAAAAATTTCTAATCATGTTCTCATACTTTGTTTATCATATTATATTTTTTTGATCATTGATATCACCCATGTTAAGCCTTACTATGCTTATGAGATCAAAATTTGTTATGTTTCATTTACCTTGGTATTGAAGAATATTTGTAACTATGATATGTCTTATAAGAGTTCTATTTTTTAACTAATTATTAAGAGATAATATATATCTATTATGAATGGGTTGTTTAGGAATCAATTATTCTATAGTCACTAGACCTATATGATTCTATCAATGATGATATTTTTTTTGTGGAATATGCATCTAAAATTATATGATTTTTATTTATGAATGTTATTACTCAATATTGTTTGTCTTAGATAAATTATTTTTTACCATTGGAATCTAGGTTGAGATAAAAAAATTATAATATGAAGGGATAATTTTAACTATATGATAAAATCCTAATATTTTCATCTTAATATTTTTATTCGGTATTTGTATGATCATGTGTGGACAAGGTTAAATATATAGTGTAATATATTGAAAATATGGTGTCTTCATTTAGACATCCTATAAATTATTTATCATGATTATCTTGTTTTCCAATATGATTATTATTTCTAAAAATAATTTTTGTGGTTTAATTCAATGCCTACAGCTCAAATGAACCATGTAAATGTGACATGTGATAGATAATGAAATGATTTTCCTCCAAATAAACAAAATGTAACGAGATCTAGAATAAAAAGAATCTTATTTTGATTCTTACACAACATTCTTAATATATATATCATGTTGAGTTTCTAAATGAGAAATAAAGGACAAATTATCTAATACATCTCTTATAAAGAAACATACACATTATTTAAGTGGGTCTTATAATCCAATAGTTTCTGAGAAATGTATCAGTACTATTAAACTGTTATTTCAAATTCACTAGGATTCAGAACATGGAAAATATTATTTAGATTTTAATCATTTTGAATTTCTATAAAATCATTGGTGTACTCCTTTCAAGAAAATATGGAAATATTATGAAATTAACTCTGTATAGTGGGATCATTTTAGTATATTGATTTTCATTAATTATATTCCAAGTAATTTTCATTTGTAATTGGAAAAGTAACTCATTGAACTAAGTCTAAATAATGGTGAATTTGATTGTACCTATGTGGAAAATGTTTCAAACCCTGGGAGTTATATTTTTGGTGTTATCATATAATGAAAAATAATGTATGATCAATTATATAGCATCTTAAAACCATGTGTTTTAAGGGAATTATCCAAAGGTAATTCAATATATATGACGAAATCATTAAATGTGCTATCATGTTGGAGATGAAGATTGTAGTTCTCCATCAATATAAGGGTTTTGATGAGAAAATAAATATGTAATTCAATGGAATTAATAAAAAACATGTAGATAAGTATATGATATTTCCTTTATTTGTGATGTGTGTATTGAATCATAGAATAAATTTTATCATGGGATAAGTAAATGTTTTATCTTATGAAAGGATGTTCATTGGGAAATCAAATTCTAATTTAATGAGAAGATGAAGATGGAAAATTATGGATAAAAATAACCATATAATCAACCAACACTTTCAAGTGTTTCAAGTGAACATTATGTGGGAATTTAGTTGATCAGTGCTAGAATTCAAATTTTAACAATGAAAATAGATGTTTCAAAACTCTTATGACCACAAAAAATGATAATCAAATCTGATCACTATTATAGATGAGGGGTTTGGTAATTAAGTGGTGAAATGTACACATACCATCCCCAGTATCACTATTAATGTCATATTTTAATTTAGATCTACCCACCCATTTATATAAGAATAGTTTTTTTGGTATCATAATTCCACGCCAGTAAATTGATGTTCAGTTAGTATGGAAAACCTCTGATAGTATGATGGTTTCACCTAAATTCTATGAATCCTCATTAGTTGATGTTTTTGGGATTTTTCTTCCTGATAATATAATTATTCTTCCTGTAGTTGAATTTGATGTTATCTTATACTCAGATTTCCTTTCGTTAAATTAATATGAAATCAATTATCAATTAATGAAAGTCACATTTGACATTCAAAACAAACCATCGATCATATAAAAGTGTAATGATAAATATAAACATCCAATAGAAATTATAACCATTTTCAAGGTTTTTATTCAAAAATAAAAGGTACTTTGATATCATATGGTTTAATAGAAAATATATATACATAAAATTAGTAGTGTTTATGTTTTTTGATTATTTTATGGAATATTTTCCTAGACCTACACATAATCATGATGTTGGTATTTTAGTATAACTCACACATGCTGCTATACCATTTTCAAAACACCATATAGAACGACCTCAATTGGGTTGGATGAATTTAATAATTAAATATAGTTATTAAAACTCAGGATTTATATACATGGATATTACATGTTTTTTAGGAATATTTATCACATTTCAAAAGCACATGCCTAATAACCATAATAGGTTAGTGTCATTAGAAAATTGGAATACATGATTTTGACATAGTGAAAGTTATTTAATGGTTTTACCAAAGACATTCCCCTTTAGTACACCTAATTAAAATAATTCTTCATAAAATGGGGGACAAAAACATAAGAAATAGTGATCTATAGAAGCTCAATGAGGGTAAAAAAGTAATACATGTTAGAAATACATGAACATAAATGTATGAGATAAATGGAATAACATTATGAGATCATACCATGCATAGAAAAGATAATGCACACATGTCATGACATAAATATTTTCAATTATAAATACATAAATCATAATAAAATAACTATCACAACCCATCAGATCATAATAAAGGAATAAGACATGGATATGTGGCATACACAAAAGAATATAAATTCTTATATGAAATATACCTACCAAGACCACCCAATCTTGTTTGTATTGGGATATTTACTAGTGTACCTGATTAAGGATTGGGATGACCTCCAGTATAACCTATTGTTTTGGGCATAGGAGGCCATCTCATGTACCCTCGTTTCATGGGATTAGGACACCCTCCCATATACCCTCTTTTTACATGCTTGGGATACCCTCTAGTGTACCCTCTGGTTACGAGCTTGGGATTCCCTACCATTTACCCACTTATTATGGATTGGGATGCACCCCTTGCACCCTCTTGTTGTTGGATTCATATTCCCTTCTATGTAACCAATTATTTTGAACTTCAGATTCCATCCCCTATACACTCTTTTTATGATATTGGCATCCCTCCCATGAATCTTCTTGTTACATGATTGGTATACGACACATGTACCCTCATTTTATGGGCATGGGATTCTCTCTTGTGTACCCTCTTGTTACGAGAATGGGATTCCCACCCATGTACACTCTTATTATGGGCTTTGGATACAACCCATGTAGACATTAATCTCATATAACATTTTTCATTAACCAATATATATTGGAGGGAGATATTGTTCCCACCCACCATATTATGAAATCGTATATATGTATCACACAAGATAATAAAACATCAGTAATATGATGACCCATAAAAAGTTATGGGTTTATTAAACATTATATCATAACCCATGAAATTAAATGGGTATCATTATCTCTCCATAATATCATAACATATAAAAAAGATACAAGTTTCATAATCATATATTCATAGAATAACATGTGAGAGAATGTGTGTTTCATAAGTATTTTATCGTAGTATAAATCATGGAAGAGAAATGAGTTTCATAAATAGATTCTCTTCATAAACACAAACCATTAAAATAAAGAATTAGAACGACATCCTTAGATCATATCCCCACTGAATCATAAACTGTTTAAAAGGATTTCATCTTACATGGAGATGTATTTTTGAAAGATCACATGCAATTTTTGTTAAGGAAAATAGTATTTCTTTGATAATACCTTTCATAAAACATTATGAAAAATAATTCCTTATAAAGAAATAATTTAAGTTTCATTTAAAATATTTATTAGGAAAATTTACTAACCATTTGAAAAAAACTTTTAATTAATTTTTTTTAAACATTTTCTTAGAAAATATAATTTAAATCTTATAAAGGAATCATTTAAAAAAATTAAAACAAGTTATAAAATATAACTATTTTTTGAAAACATATTTCCTTGAAGAAAATTTAAAACAATTAATTTTCATAATATTAGGTAATAAATTTTCATTAAAAAGAACCTATTAATCATTCAAAGTAACCGTCAAGAAAATGAGGGCCATGACAACAAGTAAGTCCATACATGCTGAATATTTCTTTTTCACCATAAAAGGTTTTTAATAGTGAAATAGTTAAAAATTGACAAGAATATTGGTCTTAAGAACCATTTTATAATGCGGTAAAAAATAGGTAAACAATTATTTAAAAAAAATTAATACTAAAATAAAATTTTTTAAAAAACAATTAGAAGACATTTTTTAGGGGAAATATATTTTTGATCGAAGACAAAAATAAATTCATATTTTATTAAAAACATTTTCATAATTATCTTAAGTAAAAAATAGGGGTAAATGGTACCAGTAAATGAATATATCATGAATAACTAGAGGATAATAAAATTAATTATTTTTAATGAGATATGTATCAAAATATTTCATCAATTGAAGAATAATAAAAAAATAATTCTAATAAATAATGAGTCTAAAGAAAAAGACTCTTACAACATTGCAACATTAAATCATAATACCCATGTAAGAATAAGATTACATGAATATGAAAAATTAAATAAAATAAGTATATTAATTAAAAAAAATTCAGTGGTAATTATATAACCCTCATAAAAAAGTATATTCTCATAATATTACATGCGCCCCAAAGACGGAAAATTGTGACAAAATTACCTTCATGCTTTAATATTTTTGAAATATAAACCCCATTAAAGGGAGATCATAAAATGGTTATATAAATGAAAACAAATTTAAGTTTATAAATCGTATAATTCGTTAATAGTTAGTATATATTTCATGGAAAATAAACAAGTGGTGTATAAGACATGAGTCTCGCAAAAATAAATGTGAGGCTAGAAATTCCCTTAATACTGAGTAACTTTTGAATCATGAGACCCTTGATGGAATAAAAAAATTGAAACATTTAATTTCATGAAGTGGTGAAAATTCATTATATAAAATTTCTTATGGAATTTTATAGAGCACAATAAAATAATAAGTCGTGATTATATCATATATCTCATAGAAATAAAATGTAGATTGGAAAACAATTACATTATGTCTTGGATTTCATCGTTCACATTAAAACATCATGTATAATAAAAATAAGTTAATTATACATCAACCAAAGAACCATATTACTATATATAAAACCATATATTATTTTTTTATTAAATTATATCACCTATTTATTAACAATTTCAGGTTAAAGTTACATTTTAGGTAATAACTGCTTTTTTCATATATGTTTTGAATTATTACTCTTTATCCCTTTACTTAGACCATGATTTACATATTTATATAATTCAAAATATAATATTGATATCATATATATTCATCATAATTGTATTTATAATAATATAACAATATATAAATATGAAATTAAATACAACTTCCTTGTAGATGATGGGTCATATGTGTGCATGAATACTTCTTCTATTTTCTTATCATATTTTCAAAGAATGAAAAGTAAAAAATATATATTTGAATATATATATATATATATATATATATATAATATTTGTAATAGAATTAATATTTAATATATATCACATATTTTCATTCAACTAATACTTATTAAATTACATGTATAGAGTAAACGAATCACATCGATATCCGGATGTGTTACTCCATATGTCCACAAACGAAGTTATCATATTTCTAGAAAATGAAATGAATGGAGGTATGTGTTATATAAAAATACCATAATCATGAATATGTAATAAATAATATATATATATATATTTAAAATAGTAATTAGATTATTATTTTCATATTTTATAAGTGGCAATGGAATAATTAATGACATCGTTTTGTGATGAGGTGGTCTTCTATCCACACGAATGCCGATTGTGGGTCCAACACGATAAAAGTGTGTTTCATTGTAGGTAATAACCTCAAAATAACAAGCTCTAAATATATTTATGACATATAGGTTATTATAAAATCATGTAGTAATAATAATTGAGTTGGTTGGAGAAATAAAGAAAATGAAAATACACGTTGATTAATATTACATCTTCTTTGGGTAACTCCTTTTGGTTATCCCTGAAGGTCCTCTTAGATGGATTTAATACCAAGTAGATTATTATAGATTTATAGTAGGTATTTTTTGAGCTTATTTGGGATGATTTTCAACTAGAACAAGGGCTTCAGTGGTGTGATTAAGTGGGGGAGTCTACTTTTATAGTGGAGCAGGAGTTCCATTCCTATAAATATAAAATGTTATACAATATTGAATGGTATCCATTAAATAATATGCCTCCAATAATTTTCCATGATTGAGGAAATGGATTATTGGGTCGACATATATTTAATTAATGGATTTTAGACATGTTTCTAGGGTACTTTCTCCCTTATGTTAATGTTTAAACATTAAGTAAACTCACTGTTACATTAATCACTATAATTATTTTTCAATAATATGACTAAAAGTTTTTGTTAAAAAACTATCATTATCATAATATAAATTATAATTTTTTATTATTATAAATTTATAATCCATTTTGATAAATTCTAAATAACAAAGTGGAAGAAATTAATTAAAAATTAATCCAACGGAAGGGATGTTACATTGGGTTTTTAAGTGAAATGTTCAAAAGATTGAATTGTGTTTATATCAAATTTCAATGTTAAATTGATTCCAATGATCAAAATTAAATTATTATATGTATATTTCATCTAAATATAAATTTATTTAAATATAAAATATAATATCAATACATAAAAAATTAGACCAAAATGATGTTTTCAATTAAAATTTAGTGTTTTTTACTATTAATCAAAAAAATGAAGCATCTCTAAAAAAAATCACCAAAATTTAATTTTCATATTAAAGTTTTGAAAATTAATATTATATTGTAAATTAAAAATCATAAATGGTCTAAAAATTAGTTTTAAAAGTTGTCTTCTATTAAAAGGAGGTAAAATAACCTCTTAGAAAAATGTATCATTTTATTCCTATAATATGATTAACTCTTATATTATGACTATCAATAATATTTAATGAATTTAAAAATATGTGGTTGAATTTATAATATATAAATTTCATTAATATTTCTCATAAATAGTTATTAATTTACTTTATTTAGATAAAACACCTTTGTTGATATTAAAATAGTTTTCTTTTTAAAAACTCATTATTTTTATTAAATTTGTCTTTATTTTCATAAATAATTAGTTGATTAATAATTAATTAATTTTGTAAACATTATTAAACGATAGAATCATGTTTTAGTTGAAATAATTCATATCATCCATTCCAACAGCTAGGTGATATCCATAATAAAATTTCAAAAATACTATAAATAATATAATATAGTTCAGTAAAGATCAGTATTATATGTAATGCATGCTATCAATAGTGATCATAATTGTGGGTATAATAAAAAATATATAGTTTTGAGTGTACCAAAAACTAATATATGTGTTGAGTGTAGTGAAATTTTATCATGGTATTGTGTTTAAATCAATCATAACTTGATATAGCATGAAATGAAATCCATTAATGAAATTTAATTTATTAAAATAATAATTATTATTAAAAACATGAGGTGTTACATTATACCACCTATAAAATGAATTTCTCCCTCAGAATTAATCTGGTTTGTTAATGTTTTTATAATTGAATGTTCCTTTCATATGAACCCACATCACAAAAAGTAATACTAAAACTTTTTATTATAAAGGAATGTTTAATATATAACTGTTAACTAATGCAATACATAACTATATTTCCACATTGGAGAACATAAGTGCAATGTGAGAATATGTACATGGAAGATAAATAAAACTACCAATTTGTAAAATAGAGTGATAAAAAACATGTTTTGAAGGATGGTAATGATCAGAAATCCCTAACACAAAGTGGTTTGAACAAGGGAATTGATATCATAAAAATTGGTGGCAATATGATAACATTTTGTTTCAAGAAACCTTTCTTAAAGCTGTAGAATTATCATGAAATGATACAATTACTTGAATTCATCAAATCATCACCCATTATTATGCCTTGATCAATTTACACATTATCAATTATTCCATGAAAATAAGTTCAATTTATTATTCCTCAAGCATTATTAGATTATTAGTTATGTAAATAGAATGATAGGCCATTCCATATATATTAATCACAACAAAAAGGTTAGTATAAGTTATCCATTATGTAAAAATATAAATATGGGGAGATAATACTCTAATATCTAAAACCTTATTTGAAGTTTATCATATACCATTCTAGAAATGGTTAACCTTATAACCCTTTTGGATGTTGAATGTCCACAAAATTTGAAATAGAGTCCCTATATTTCTCAAACATATGGTTAACATTGATCCCCCATATATCATAAGGTAGTACATATTTTTTCACATAACAAAAATGTGAATACCTCTATCATGTATTCTCTTGAAACATGGTAATAAATTGAACTAATGTGAATCCTAATTGGAAAAAAGGAATGTTTCCTTATAATAATTGTTATTAGATATATTTCTTAAATCCAAAAATTCTATAAAATTCATCAATGATATCATAATACACTTTTTCAAATAATCATTAATCAGTTCCACGGTAATCATCACCATCTAATTTACATTATTCAAACATCATTATATTAACACGATTGACATAAAAAGAGTTATATTTCCATTGATAATGTGTTCCCCATGTATATCTACATGAGACTAAATCACCTTCATATTCCATCATAACCATTCCAAATATTCTTTTAAATCATCAATGACAAACATCTACGAATCAATCATTATAAATTTCACAATTAATATAATATAATTCTTGAATTCCAATACATATACAATTCAATCGTCAGAATTTCTTATTAAAACATTAGTTAGGATTCATCATCTTGTACCTTAATACCCCAATCCTAGAACATGAATTAATAATTATTCATTATATTTCCCCAACCTAAATTTAATCATGATTCTTATATTTAATATAAAATACAATGTTAAAACTTCCCATACCTTTCATATATCATTACTAATCTCTTTAACATAAATAGTATAACTGACACTTATACAACCATTATTATTATGTTCTTATGATTTATAATCAGGACATCAATTTTCATAATACCCAAACATTCAAAACAAGAAACATTAAATGTCAACCCAGTACCTTCTAGTTCCCTCTATTAACTACAACCAAAATGCATAGGCTAAGAAACACAAATCACTGAGGAAAAATAATAGTAATGAAAATAATTTATAGAATTTATAAACCATGACACCTTATTTTAAATAAATTATACATTAGTCTTATCCTTAGATACATCCATATACATATCCTTAGAAATATCCCTCAAGATCTTATTAATGCTTTGTCATCCTTGTTTCCATAGGATCACTAAACTGTTCCTTTGATACCGAAAATAGCAAAATAAGCTTAAAACACATAGATATTACCTCATTTTTTATGAATATTCATCACATTATTAAAGTACATAGTTTAGGACCATAATACTTTAGTGTATTTGTACACATTGTACACAATATTCTAACATGGTGAAATATATTCAATGTTTTCCACAATGATATTCCAATTTAGTAATCCTACTTAAAACCATTCTTTGTAACATAGTGAATGGAAACATTGGAATGGGTGATCTCAAATTCTCATTAAGGGTAATCAAGTAAGATACATTTGAATAAAATAAACATAAATGTATTATATGATGACAATAACATTATAATATCATACTATACATAGACAAGATCATACCCATGATTCATGGAATAATGATTAGTAGTTAATAAGGCATGAACAATAAGAAAATCAATAGCATAAGCCATGATATGATACAATGTGAATAATACATGGAATTATTTAATATACTTAAGAATATAAAATATTATTTCAAGGATACATACCAAGTAATTCTTATCATGTTAATGTTGGGTTATTCACTCATGTACCTGATTCCAGTTTGGGATTTCCTCCCTTGTACCCACTTGTTTTGGGCATGGGATCATGTCCCATGTACCATATTTTCACAGGCCTAGTATACCCTCCTTCTTACCCTATTGTTATGATATTTGGACTCCTTTGTATCCTCTTGTTATGTTGTGTTTTTCTAGACGAATTGTTACTTCTGGTGGTAAAAATTGAATTTCAAACCCTTATAATTTGTATAGTGTAAGTGTGGGGTCTATCCATAGGGTTACATAGAGGGTTATGTAAATATATTTTTGTTTAATTAATGAATTATTTATAAAATTACATTTTTATTATGTTTTTAGTTGTTTTTCAAGATGATTGAGTGGTTCATATCCTAAATTCATTAAAGGATTACTTCAAACAAAACACAGTGAATTTTTTTTCAATCAAATGAGGAAAAACATCAGGTATGGGGATATTTATGAATATTATTGAAACTCAATTGTCTTATTTCTTGATCATAAAAACTCTAAAATATTTGATTCAAATTTGAAGGAAGTCCATTGGTCTAGTAAATTTCATTTATATTAATAGAATTCAATTTCTTGGTCCGAAGATTGGTTTTTGAATTTTTTTTTTGAATAGTAACCCCTTAGAGATGATGAATGAACCCAATAGTCATGGTATTACTTGTCATAGTTCCTATGGATATCGCAAAAAAATAATTTCTTGATTCGATATGGATTATCCAATAAGTATAATAAGGTACACTTTAGAGAATAATGAGAGATAAATGAATTATCACAAACACAACAAGTGAAACCAATCACCAAAGAGTCTTAATTTACTAAAATCCCCAAAAAAATTATGGAATTTTCTACTCATTGAACAAATTTAGACAAATAATCTCTTGTTACCTATAATGTTCATTGTAGCCCATAATAAATTAAAAATTTCCCAAGCCACCATAAGAGTGAAATATAAAAAACATCCTTGACCAAGTTTCATGATCTCTTCCCTCATGATGAAGGCCTCCTATAAAGATGTACCCTCCCAAATATTACAAGGATCATTAATTAGCTGACCCCCAGTGTCAATGCCCAGTTAGGGGTCATAAGCCTATGTCAAATGGTGGTTAATTAGGTATATAAGAAGTGGGTGGCTTCCTGTTGACTGGTTCATGGTTTATGATAACATCTAGTTTAACTATGTGTTAACCATGTTCATTGTTCAGTTCTTCTATATTTGAGGTGAACTATTTTTGGGATGGCCCACATAGTTTTTCTACCCATGCATATACCATGAAAATCCCAATTTCCACCTTACAATATCACCCTACATGGCTTGGTGGAGGATCATCGTGGCTTCTTTACCCATGTTAAGGGCATGTGAATGGTTCTTCCTTGAGGATAAATGGTGAAAATAGTTGGTAGGTATGGGTTGTATCATTTAGGATACTTAGTAGTAACTGTACACACTGAAAAAATGATCCATGTTCCACTAATTTTTCTTTGAAAAGGCCAGTTCATGTTAAATCTTCTTGGACCTCTCTTAGGTAACAAAATCCCACATATCGATACATTTTAACGTAGTAAAACATGACCATTGATCCAAAAAAACATTTTAAATGTGATTTAATGTATAAAAATTTCATTTGAAAATAATTGCATCAAAATCCCCCACACTTGATTGGTTGTTTTTTCTCTAACATATTCCTAGATAATCATCTCAAAGTGAAAACCAACAAAAAAGGTATATATTTATTGGTAAAATCAACTAAATGAATTTCAAATTTGGATTAATAATTATGGAATTGATTATATTAATCCTTTATGATTCAAAAATCCTTTAGGTTTTGGAACAATGTAGGGTCTATTGAATATTCTCAGATACTCATTATTAAATTAATGTTTGATTAAAAATGAAATTTTCATTATTAATTTATTGACAGTTGCATCCATAACTTCCATATCATCACAATATTATGATAGTTAAGAAATGATATCATAAAAACGAATTTTTAGTCTATCAATTTTATATGTCACACAATCTCATTAACATGAAGAATTTATGAATGATTAATTTTCATCAATATCTTGCCCATGATTTTTCATATATCTAATTGTTTTCATTGGGGTGGAATACTCGAATTGAAATTTTTGTTCCCAAGTGTTCCTTGAATTACCTTGTTGAATTAATAGATCAAGTAAGTGTTCATGAAATTTAGACCGTTTAATAACCAGTAGTGATATATAAATAATTTCAAAGTGTCACTTTAATATATATGTAAATTTGTTTCCATATTAATGGGTTTTGTAATTTAAACTACTCGGTCAAAAAGTTATTTTAAAAGAAATTATTTTATTATTGAATACATAACGATTTCTCTTTGAGTGTTTCAATACTTATTTAAATAAAAAACAGTCTTATCAATTTAGGAATATGAAGAATTTCATAAATTTATCTCCAAAATCCATTTTTATATATTTGATATTAATGTGTGACATCTATAACAACCCTTTATGGGTCCTCTAGGAAAGTAAATTAATCCTATGTAATGTCAAAAAAATGATCAAATGTGGTTGAAAAAGTAAGCACCATCCACCACACATAAAACTAAGCATGGCCCCCTATGAATGTTTTTAGTAGATAAGGGTGTTAAAAATATCATGAAAGTAGAGGGAGAAACTATGAAGGGACTGAAAATTTTATCAGAAGAGAAACAAACTCCAAGATATCAGTTGTAGAAATGTTGTTAGTTGGTTGGTGAGATCCCACCAAGTGTAATATTGTATTCATACCAAAATAATCAACCAATTGTTGTCTTGACAAGGAATCCAAAAAAAATATAAACAATAATATCAGACTAGCAGAAAGTGGAATTAATGATAAGAACATAATAACTCCAGAAATAAAAAATACAACAAATATCCATAGGATCAGTCTAGGGTAAAACATATTTGTAAAGAAGATCAAGTTAAATGTGAAGTGGAACACAAATGAAAATAATTTCTATCCCATGGGAGAACCAACACCAAATGGATCTTGGAATTGAGTGTGTATGGCCATATCCCATTAAAGATCTACTATGGGACTCTTGGTTTCCATACATTCTAAATGAAGTTTTACTAGTGGGTTTTATAGTGGATAGGATTCCCTATAATGATTGTGGTTTTAGGATACAACCCCATACATGTAGTAGGAAGGGGTATGGCTGGGCAGATGTTGGTAAAGGTTGGGGGTAGGGAGATCCTTCAAGATGACGTCTGCCATCTAACATCGAGTGCACTCATCTTTCCAATTGAAAATTTCATGAATGTTTTGGTATTTATTCCATTAGAGACCCAGGTCACCAAATGGTGTTTCCATAAGTTTGGAGAAGATGAATTAGCATATTAATACAGTGTGTGAATGTAGGTTGTTTGATTATTTGGGTTCTACTCCTAAGCATATGGGGATGAATTGTAGGATTTAGTGGGCATGGTTGATCTTTTATGAGTACCCTCCTTGGATTTCTTTGGGTGTCCTCTAAATTAGTAGTGGTTTAAATGAAATTATAGCTTCTTCATACATCATAACATAGTTATATCCAACTGGATAGGTGGTGGAAGATTAGCGAAGGCAACTTCATATAATTGAACTCCATGATACTCATCTAGTAGAGTGATATAATGATCTCTAAAGCATCTGCCTTAGGATTGGAAAAAATATAAACAATGTACTAAGTAAAGATGAAACAACATTGAATAGTACCCCTATAATCATGGACCGAAGAGGAAATTGATCATAGATGGATATATTTTCTTTTTTATTTCACATTGGGGTGAAACAAGTATTATGTATCTTGTGAAGAACATGTTGGGTTGGATTAAGGAGCCTAAAGGCCTTAGTAATTTTGTGAACATAGTTTAGGACTAGTTGGGAAATGATGATCTATAATTCCCTATATGTCTAAGTCCAATGTTTTAGATGCCTCAATTCACTCTATGTTTATAATAAATTCTTGATTATAGATTCTATAAAATGAGAAAAAATCTCCTAGATAGAAACTATATAAAAATTTCAAAAGGGGGAATTTGATGTCACATGAACCCAATTCTAAACATACATACACATAATTGGTATAGTTTTCATGGAACTAAATGGTGGACAAAAACTCAATAATAAGTTCTTGGAGTATTGTTTTATGCACAACAAGTTCCTTAGCGAGGCAGTCACTGTCAATAAGTCTCTATAGCTCATCTAATATGACTAGTAAATCAATTTCGGGAGGTTTGAAATAATGATTCATGATGACATTCCAATTGGTTAGAAATCATTACCATTTTATCTCCTACATGTAAAATTTAAGGTGATGACATGGGAGGTTATCAAAACTAGATATACATACACGTTTTGAAGAGGCCATTGAAATTTGGGTTGGTTTTGGAAGGAATTATAACAAAAAAGCATAGAGATAGAACATTTGAAAAAATTATTGATATAAATATTTATTTTCATTTTTAAATTACTATATGACCCATGTAATCCTAAAAATATGGGTAAAGAGATCATACAATTTTTGATTTTGTAAAAATATGTTTATGGAAGAGCATGTGGTGATGTTGTATCATTGATTGTGGTAAAATAGTGAAAACAACCTAAGACTAAAAACAAAAATATTGAAGAAGGGGGTAGGGTGGGAGAATCATGAGGTTACCCTAACCTTAGGTATGTATGGGAATAAAAATGGGATGAGTGAAATGGGACAGGTAGAAGTGTTTATTGAAGATAAGGAGAAGAGAAAATTTAAAAATTTAGAGTGTGATTTAGAGGAAGATGAAGCAAAAAATGGAGTTTGCGGGTTGAATGAGATTCATGGGATATGAGATTTTTAGGGCTGGGAGGGGGATGAATCAAATAATTTAGGTGTTAAAATGTATGGTAATTAATTTTTTAGATTATTAAAATTTGGTAATTTTAAGTGACTCACGGTTATTTCACACAATTTGGTTAACCGTACGGTAACTGTGTGAGGATAATCGAATGGGAGTCCTCTTGAACAGGTTCATCATAAGGAAATGTTATCTTTGTGAATAACATGCACTAGACTCTAGAATTAGTTTACTATTGTCACAATTAATGTTCATGTTTTGATTAACCATATGCAAACCATGCATGTTGCACTTTGTTTCAAAAAAAATTAATTTCCCCCATTTAGAAGAAAGGTAACACCTTAAAATTAGAACATTTGTTTACAAACTAGTTAGGAAGAAGATTTGGTGGTGCCATAGGACTTATAATGAGTTCATAATAGAGATTTAATTGGAATTATTCCAATTTTTATAAATCATATAACATAAACACAATAAATGTAAAACACACTAACATCATCCCCTATGAAACACACAAACTGAAAACTATTTTGATATATTTTTGAAATATTGGGTTACCTCGATATTTGTGCAACATTTAATGTCTCGAGATAAACATATGTTGGGATATTATTTACCCAAATTGAATAGTGAAGATCATTCCCACTATGTCTTCTATTTTAATGTTTGTTTGGATATGTTTTCCATTAACTTTGAACATATTTCCATCATTAACGACAAACCCCACTACACCATTGCAGAATCCCTTGAAATCATTGAATGGACCTAACCATTAAGAAATAAATTTTCATAGAAATAAACTTATCTGTGATATTAATAATAAAACATAAACTTCAAGTTAGAATCATTATCGAGAAATATGGAGATCATGATTTTCCTACATTCCCTCCTTATAGAGATTGGAATTTTTATTTGATTCCTTCTAGATCTTATTAAGATCAGATAACTAGAATATCTTGTTATCCTCATATTCTCTAGATCATAGTTTAGTTCATTGAAATCCCAATATTCCTTATGTTCATGTTCCGTGTGTATTTGACAGGGATTTCCATAAACTATCTGGAATGGATACATGCCCAATAGTGTTTTGAATGATATCCTAAAAGCCCATAATGAATCATCAATCATTTTATACCCATCATTCATTAATAATACCATTGATTTCAAAATGAGTTTTTTGAGTTCATGGTTTGAAACTAGATTGGAGATGGTATGGTGTCCTTATATTGTACTTCAAAAAGCATTTCATGAGAAACTTTCTCATCATTTTATTATCATAATATGTTCCCCTATCACTGATGAATACTTGGGGAACAAAAAACATACTGAATGTATTCTTATTTACAAAGGATATGGCGTCACTCACCATAATTTGGTCTGTGGAAGTGTCTTATACCCATTTAGAAACATAATAAACACATAATTGAATATATGTGTTACCACATTATGGTGAAAATAGACCCATTAATTAATTACCCAACATGTAAAATACTTCCACTTCGAGGATGATGTGTTTTGGAATCTCAAGTCTATTCCTGATATTACCCATCAATTGGGATTTTTCACACTATTCTAGAAAACTTCATGAATCCTTGTGATTTATGATCCAAAAAACCCAAGATTTTATAATTATTGAAATTTTTTGGTCTGGACCACGATTCCCTCTAGTTCTAGTTGAGTAAAAAAATTCCAGAATACCATTGACTTCAAACATAGGTACGTAGCATTGAATTGTGACATATCCCCATGATCTGAAATGAATTTGATCTTCCCAAAAAATATTCTTCAGTTCTAATTAAATGTGCCTCATTTAATGGTAAGAGAGATCTATGACGAAAACACCTGAGGCTAAATAATTTTCAATAACAGTGAACCATGGATGAGGTGAGGCTATTACTTAAACATATATTTTTTTTATTTAGAAGGTCTTTTTTAATCTCTATATATTATTATATCTTAATGTAGTTAAAATAAAAGTGTGAGAGATGATCTGCAATTTAATTACCACTAATTTTATTATCTATAATATCTAAATAAAATTCATAGCATTGAATTACTTGATGAATTAACAGTGTCTTACATACTTTCCTTATTAACTTGTACATGAGTGTTTAATGATTGGTATAAACAATAATGTTTTACATCACCATGTATGAGTAAATATTTCAAATGAAAAAACCTCTGTGAAAAAATCATTACCTGTTTTGGTATAATTTATTTGGAATAATTTATTGAACGGCATGTATAATAAATAATTTGGAAGATACAATCAAGCTAATACCCAATTACATCCCCAGTAGAATAATCTCTTGAATCGTATAAGAGATCTAATTGTTCATCCCAATTTAGAGTAATCATGATTAGATGTTTACCCAACCTCTATTTCAAGAGTTTTAATTTCCAAACAAATGCATCATTATGTTCAAAGATGGAATCCTATGAGATTTAATCGATCAATAGTTGAGCTATAATGGAAAACATTTGTACAAACTATCAATAAAATATTTTATGTACATGGAAACATCATATTCTATAAAGTGGATTAGGAATGGGAAGGTTGTATATAACATAAATAATCATTGGATTAGCTTCATTACATTTTTTAGATATCTAGTGGCCTAAGACAATGAACTTTTTCACCATAAAATGGCATTTTTTCCAATTGAAAACCAAATTTTTTTGGTCACACCTTTTAAAAATAATTTCCTTTTTTATCAAGCATGTATTAAATGAATTACCATATATGGAGAACTCATCGAAGAAAACCTCTAGAATTATATCCAATATGTATTTGAAAATAACTATAATACACCACTATAAGGTGGAAGGATATTTATAGATATCGAAGGATATGCTATGGTATGTAAATTCTCTATATGGACATGTAAAAGTGAAAATATATTTATATTAAACAATTACATATTTCTTATTATATCTAGAAAAACCATAAAGAAATAAGTAGAGTTAATGCCTCTCTAAATAGTCCAATATTTGATCCATGAATGGGAGTGGGGAGTGGTTTTTCCATGATAAATCATTTAATTTTTTGTAATCAAGACAAACACATCATCTAGTAATAGTTTGATTTTGGATCAACTCACTCTTATCTTTGTATGTCATAGTAATACCTTATTTTTGGGGAACAACTGAAAAGGGGATGACCCATATGCTATGTAAAATTTGGTAAATTATTGCAATTTCTAATTGATTGATTAATTACCTTTTCACATCCTTCTTTAGTAAAGGTTTTAATAGTCATTGTGGTTGTCTAGTTGATTTAGCTTCTTCTTTAAGAAGTACCTTTTTGGTAAAAATGGGTGGAATGATTCCATTATGATCTTCCTATGTATAACCAATGGTATGCATTCTTCTTCTAAGAACCTGTAAAAGCGTGTCTTCAAGCTCCTATGTGAGGGAATCATTTGGAATAACCATATGTGTTTGTTTCTCCCTAATACCCATACTTAAATGACAATGGGAGATACTTCATTTCATGTCACAATTTATTAATAACTGATGGCACAATAGGTTTAAAATCTTCATTTTCTAGACTATTCATGAATATTGTTCACGCCCAAGAAGGCCACCCTATCCTTATATTTATTCAAATCTTCTTGATCATGTTTCTGCTGTATTTTACATAAATCCATCTCATTTATAGAAGAATAATATCTCATGTCAATGTTTATGAATAAACATAAGATTTTACTATAGATAAGGCACATAATTCCTCACATTCCATAAATAATCCTTTTTGGATAGCTTTGAGGACATTTTAAAACACTCTTTCACATCCCATTAAAATGATAAATTCTCCTTAATAAACATTATCCAATACATTAACAGTATCCAAAAATGGTCTCCCTAAAATAAATTGTATATTATCACTCTCCTCCTTGTTAAATATAATGATATCGGCCAGATGGATTAATTTTTAACCTTCAAGAGCATGTCTTCGAGGAGTCCCATTAGATATTTTATTGAGATATTGGCTAATTATAGTGAAATACGAGTAGGATCCATCTAGAGGAGTCCCAAATTATTTAAAATTCTTATAGGAATTAAATATAACTTTCCCCCATGTCCCAATGGTCACTACCAAACTCACAAGATTTTATTTTACACGAAAAATAAAATGTTTTAGTATCTTGATGTTTGGGAGGAATTTAATGTTGAACCATAGGGGATCACTCCTTGTGAAGGGGAATTGTACCCAAATCCTCCATAATTGTTTAGTGTTAATTAATTTCCATTATATAAATTATATATGTGGGAATTTTAGTTAATGTCTCTAAAAATGGATTATTGATGTGGTGTTTCTGGACTACTTAAATGAATTTTCTAAACTTATGATCCAATATTCTATGATTTATACACTCCATAAAAGAAAAATAGGTTTTATAAGTTTTGACCATCCACCTTTTTTATCATGGACAAATCTCATACCTTTTTATGACTCTTTTTGTGATGGAATCAGCTCTTAATCAGCTTCTATGTCCAAATATTTGGTGGATCGTTCTTGATTTGTAGTTTTGTCTTATCCATATTTTGTAGTCACTTGATGAGGGAGTTCCATCCCACTTCTCCTGGTTACATCATTGGATTCATCCCCTGGGGGTTTTCAGTATTACCATGTACTATATTGGGTTTCCTTATAGAGAGTTGATTGCAAAGATATCTAATAAGGGTTTTGATGCTTTGAATAGATGCTTCTTGATTCAGGAATGCAGTTTCAATTATGGTGATGAACATAGACATAATATCTTCTAAATTTCAAGGTAGTACCATCTAAGGCTATTGTGGAAGAAAATTGTGTTGTTTTGGTTGATGATGAGTTTGTTCCAGACAAGTTTTTTATATCCTTATTACTGATATGATGCTTTTTGGTATTGGTTGAGTTTTTTGTCTTAGAAATGTATTTTGGTATTGATAATGGCCATATATGGTCAGATTCTTTAGTCATGGCTGATAATTTTGCTTCTGCCATATTAATACATATTTGCATTGTCTCTCCATTAAGGATTATGATATTGAGGTAACATATTTGGTTTGAAATTCTAATAATCATTGATAACATCACTTGTAGATTTTCTAACACTAATCCTCGGAAATTCAATCATGATGTGGTAGTCGACACACTCACTTCATGTCTGATGGTTAACTACATAAACATGTGAAGTTGTTTTTAAATTAAACACATCAATTTTATTTGATATTTTATCATGTTGGGAATCCAACATCATGGTGGAATCATTATTATAAATTCTTATTTTTAGAGTTTCTCACTCAGAGTTCCATTGGAAACTATTCACTGAAATATCATCCAAATGATCAAAAAATCATTAGGGTATTTTCTTATGAATGTTCCTCCAGTTTCCACATAAACTATAGTTTAAGTGATCATCATTAGACCCAAATTTATTGTTTAAACATTCATCTATAGTGGTATTACATGATGAAGACATTTTGTTAACATCTCTTTGAAATTTTACCATGATTTATACAGGAATTTTGACTCATGCTACTGAAAGTTATGAATTTATTTCAGTACTATCACTACTTCAGAGGGAGGAACATAATTGGATAGACAATCTAGAGCCAATGATTCCCATGTTAATATGGAACACCGGTCCAATATGTTGATCCAGTATTTTATTATCCATCTGTGAAAAGGGAAAAACATGGATCCTGATAGCATCTTATAAAACTTTAGGGTAATATAATGTGTCTCATATATCTATGTAATTTGTTAGATTAGGATTGGGGTATTCTCTTGAAAACCCCCCAAACTAAATCATATTCTAGATGAGATGGATGACGGATAGATTGATTTCAAAAAGAAGGGATTATAACAATGGATTAAAACTTTCCATATCCACTCAATGAATTGAGGGAAATTCATACTCTGTCATGTTAAGTAATGAAGGAAGTTATTCTATATGAGGTTGAGTAATATATTTCTATTCCTATAGATATTAAAGTTATTGATCTATATCCATTTGAAAATTTCTCTGTTGTGGAAGATATTTTATGGGTTTTTTGGCTCTAATGTGGTTGAAATTTACCTAGAAGTATTTTATGGTTCTTGGGAATGTACTCTATAAAACTAGATAGTTGATACTGAATCTGTTCACTATCAGTGTCATGTTGTTGGTTTTTATTCCCATAAATTGAAAAAAAAATTCTAAATCCATGTAAAACATCCAATTAATCCTCTTATACATTATCCTTCAGTGAGTTTTGGATGTGCTCTTCTATAAATGGTCTACAATTTACTTATATAATTCATTTCATTTCAGTTCCAAACCCGAGTGTCTCCACTATCTCAGTAATATTTTAATGAGTGATTCGTTATCTCACACACCTAAGGTCATTCACAAAACCAAACAACACACCAAGAGTAAAAGGGAATAAATAAACAATAGATAAAATATGGAGTTAAGTGTAGAATTTTTCACAATTTATTATTTTTTTCACTTAATAAATCAAAACTCAAATTTACATAGCACCATTTTAAGGGATCCCCAACAATGGAACCATAAATTCTTGTTGTTCTGGAGAAAGTGTAACTATCGGAGGTCCAAATTGAATTTCCCACCCTCAATACTAGTATAGTGTAAGTATGAGGTCTATCAATAGGGAGACCTAGAGTGTGATGTAACATGATTTGTGGTTAATTACTAAAGTATTGCGGAATTTAGAGTCAATATTAAAAGGATAAAATAGTTTCTCATTATTTTTTAGTGGTTCACTTTCTAAATACGTTAGACATTTACTCAAAGAAAACACACAAAAACCTTTATTAATAACTGATATATGAAATGTTATGGGGATGTTGATATTTATATTGATCAATGAAAATAAATTATCTTTTTGAGTTGTGTTGTTCATAACAACTCTAATATCTAGAATTAAAATGTGATAGAACTAACTTGTTCTTGTAAGTTCTATTTATGTTAATAGAAATCAATTTCTTGGTCCAAATATGGGGTTTTAAAAGCATTTATGAAATCAAACCCCTTGAACATGATGTGTGCACCCAATGATCTTGGGATTACTCATCATAATTCCCTTGGAGATACTTGGAGACTAAATTCTTAATATGATATGAAGTATTGAGTAAATTTAAAAAATGATACTTAGGGTAATTTTGAGAGATAATTTAATTAACAGAAACACCACTAGTGAAATCAATCACAAAGTAGCATTCATTTCCCACAACCCTTACACATTGATCAAATAATCTACTCATTGAAAATAAGATTAAAAAATGAAAATTTTACCTATGATTTTCATTACAGCTAAGAATAAAATGAAAAAAAATCCCATACCAACACAAGAGAGAAATATCAAAAAAAACCCAGAATAATTTTCAGGCTCTCCACCTCCATGGAGAATGGCTCCCTTTAAGACACCCGTCCAAAATAGTCAATGGATTATAAATTATACAACCCCTAATTATATGAGTGGTTAGTGTCATAATCATCGCTCAAATTGTGGTTAAAGAAGTTGATATGAAGTTGTTTGCTACCTATTGACTAGCACAATATTTAGGAGAAAATTTATTTTAACCTTACTCCAACTATTCTCTTGGTTATATTCTTATTGATTTGAGGCACATGGTTTTCTACATAGTTCACATGGTTTTTTTAAATATGTAGAGATCATTAAAATTTCCACAACCTCCTCACAAGATAACCTCACCCAATTATCTAGAGGATCCATATTGTTTTTTAACCATGTGGACGGGGTGCAATAAGATCTATTTTGAGGATTCTGGGTAAACATGGTTTGGTGGAATGGGGTGAATGTTTTAGTTGATTTAGTAGGAATGGTACACCTTGGAAAAATGGTCCAAATGCGTCTAATTTCCCTCTGAAATTCCCATTTCATGAAAAATATTCTTGGCCATTCTGGGGATGACTAAATCACAGCTATCATTACATATAATGGTTGAAAAAACATTAAAATTAATCCAAACAGAACTTTTCAATGTTATTTAAATGATGAAAATTTCAAATGCACATAAGTGCATCATTGTGGGCTTGGGATGCCCTCTCGTGTAACCTCTTGATATGGGATTGGAATTCCCTACCATGTACCCTCTTTTATAACATTAGGAAGATATCTCGTCTAACATCTTATATCGATATTAGGTTGCCCACACCTATAACCTCATTTTAGGATCTTATCATGCCCTCTCAAGTACCGTCGTGTTACATGATTTCGATTTAACCAATGCACCCTATTGTTATGGGATTTGGATTCCCTCCCGTGTACCCTCTTGTTATGAGATTTTTATTGCCCCCAGTGCACCATTTTATTATTTTATTGGGATATAACCTATGTACCCATTGAGATCATATACCATTTATTATATTACAAAGAATAGGATGGAGATATATGTCCCACCAATCACATAATAATATCATACATTCAGGTTCCACATGGTAATAATACATTCATTATATCACGACTAATTAAAAAAGTTGGGTATAATAAATATCATATCATAACCCATGAAATGAGATTGGTATCATAAGAATTTCATAATTTAATAACCAATAGAAAAGAGACAATATTCATAATCATTTCATCATTGTATAACCAATGAAAGGAAGCAGGATCCATAATCATTTTATCATGGTATAACCAATGGAATTGGAAAGGGGTTCATAAAAAACTTTTCATCATAATCATATACTATTAAAATAAACCATAAGAATTTTTTATTTGTATATCATACCTATAAAATAATAAACTATGTAAAAGGAAGTTATCTAAGAAAATGAAGGATTTGGAAAGATCAATTGGATAATTTCTTACTGTATATATCAATTCATTGAAAATCCCTTTCCAAAAATATTCTCAAAAATATTTTTCATATAAAAAAGCTTTAAAATTACACATAAAAAATCCTTAAGGAAAATAACATTTCAACATTGAAAAATAACTCTTATTAAATCCTTAAAAAAATTTAAACCATTTTCTTCAAAAATATATTCGAAATCCTTTAAAGGGTTATTTGAAAAATATTTTTTAATAAAATTAAAATATAATTTTTCTTGAAAACCCTATTCTTTAAAAAATAATTTTAAACAACGAACATCCAGAATATTAAAAAATATTATTTAAAAATAACCACATAAACATAAAAATTATTCTTCATGGAATTTATGGTCATAATGTTGGGTAAATATGTACATGTTGAAAATTCTCTTTTCATCATAAAATATTTAGAAAATTTCATTGATTGGAAAGAAATAAGAATTTTCCTTTTAAGAACCATTTTTAATGTGGTAAAACATGGGAAAAATTTTATTTTAAAAATAACATTGGATTTAAATAAAAAATATTTGGGGAATCATTTTTTGAAAACATGGTTTTGTGAGAAAATAGAGTTTTGAATGAAGGGAGAAATAAATTAGCATTTAAAAAAAGTAATTGTCTTAAATACCAAATGGTGTGAAATTGTAAAAATAAATAAATATATCATGAATAACCATAGTAGAAGTAGTTTTATGATATTTATTGAGATATGGATCCTAATATTTCATAAATGGAATTAAAATTGTAGATAGTCCCGATAAATGGTGAGATTATAGAAATAGACTCATACAACTTTGGTAATATTAAATCATACTCCCCGTGGAAGAATAAAATTACATAAACAATAATATATTAAATAAAATATGGATATTTATGATAAAAAATGTCAGATGGATGTATATAGACCTCTTAAAAGAATATTATTGCATAACAAAATATATGTCTCAATGAAGGAAAATTGAGATAAAATTACCTTACCGATTTAGTAATGTTTGAACTATAAACCCCATGAAAGATAGATCATCAAATTGATGTTTTAATGACCTAAAATTTGAGGATTCAAATAATATGAGATATTCATGTTATTCATATATGTCACAAAAAATAAATTATTGGTTCATATGGAATATGTCTCCCAAAAATAAATGTGAGACTAGAAATCTAATTACTACTTGAGTAACATTTTAAATATGAGAACCTTAAAAGAATAAAATCAGTGGAAAAAATTTAAAATTATTAATTAAAATTAAATTCATGAAATAAAATTTCATATCAAATTCTACACACAATATAAGAAGAATAAGTGGTGAATATAGCATACATCTCATAGAAATAATGTCAATGAGAAACCATTACATTAAGTATTGACATTATTCGTACACGTTTAATCCTACTATATAATAAATATATGTTTATTATAAATAAAAAAATAACCATATTATTATTTATAATAAAATATATTATTTTATTATGATTTTATTTTTCCTTTTTATTAACAATTTCAGGTTAATGTTTTGTGTCAAGTAAAAACTGCATTCCTTTTCGTATATGTAATGACTTTTTATGTAACACCCCAGATAAATAAAGAATATGACATTTTAATATTTATCCATATTTGTGAATAAAATATTAATATTACTTTAAAGGGGATGGTATGCTCGATGGCGTACCCAATACGCAGCAACGAGTTTCTTGGGAATCTTACGTTGCACTCTAATAATAAAATAATATTATTTTAAATGGTAGTTAACGCCTATCCGTTGTAATGGTGAGAATGAACATAACTAATTACAAAATGATAATATATGTTTTTCAAATATTTTTACTTTTTACAGTAAATGTTAGAGGATTAAAAGTAAGAATAAATCCGATTTTAAGCGTAAACATTCTAATATTCTTTAAAAGGTCGATTAACTGCCTTTTGATGGTGAACCTATTTTAAATCCACTTTTTGACAATTTTATGTGTTATATTCGACAAAATAAAATTCTTCTTTAGAATAGGGACATCAAAATTTACTTTGTGTAAATTTTTGGTATTTTTCTGATAAAGTTCATTTTTTAATGAATAGTGAAAAATGTTGTATTTTAATTCAAAACCTATTTTTAATCTAATTTATTTATATAATTATATTATCTTATGAATTGGTTTTAAAGTGAAATTACAATATATTTTTACCATTTAATCCAATAGTGGTCTTTGGAATTAATTTCATCTTGAAATTGGACTTAAACTAGTGTCAATCTTTTGATACTTATTGTTTCATAAAAACATGCTATTTGCTCTGACAGCGGGAATTAATTATTAAATTAATTAATGTAACTTATATGTTTTGAATTTTTTAAAATACAAATCATTTTTTAATTCATAATATCAAATATATCTTAGGGTGAATTTTTGGTATTTTTCTGAAAAACTTCAATTTTTGATGAATAGTGAAACCAGTAAGTGATACTTAAAAAACTGATTTTTCATTTAAATGAAATTTACCACCTATGTGTTTTGAATTTCAAAAATCCGACATAAATTATTGTCATTAAGAAGTGAAATTTGGTTCAATGGGATTAAAATAATTTTTTTGGTGAATAGTAACTTTTAAGTTTTAATCGCAATTAGAGGTAATTAGTGTAGTTTAAGGTAAAAATAATGTTTTAATAATATGAAATGACCTAGACACATGTCCTACCCACATTGGATGAGTCATGTCCGACCAATACAATCCATGGGTCAACTTGGGGACCCCATGAAGCCACTTTGGTTGGAAAATGACATAAATACCTTTTTATTTAAAGTTAAAATTAAAATGTCACAAACATGTGTTGTTTTTCTAAAACAATTTTTACATGGGGTTATATAAGTCATATCTTTGACTATAAATATTAATTAGAAAGCTAAAAATATTTCATACATCATTATATTTGTTTTATAATTTTTAGACATTAAATAAATTGATTTATCTATGACATCATGATGATACAGTGATTACCTCATAAATGAACGATTTAAATAAAATGAGAAGATAGGGTGAAATATAAGTCTTACACTTGTCACAAACCTATTTTATGGGTGTATTTATAAACCTTATCACCTTATCCTAGAAATATATCCTTTTGGGACCTTTTAAATCCGAAAATCATTTTATAATAAAGTAATATTTTATAACTTTCCAAGAGTGCCCCTCCTCTCCTCTTATAAAAGGCCCCCACATCTACCACCTTACACACACCTCTCAAGCCTTTGGATCGGCCAAACCCTGCCCATTTCATCTCTCCACACCCATATCTTCATCATTGAAGCCTAACGTTGGGCATAATCCTTTCCAAGGAAGCCTTTGAGCTCAAATCAAAGAGAGTTACCCGATTTAAAGGTAATGTCTTCCCCTGTGTTCTTTTGTTTTATTTTTCTTCTCCAAACCCCTAAACTCTTTTTATTAATTTTTTTTGTAAAAAAATCAGTATCTTAAATATACTAGGATGTTTTTATAATAAGGATTCGAGCTACACTTTCACACACCTCGGTCTAATGTTTAAAGAACATACTATTTCTGTGGATGGCGAATTACTACCTCACGAAACGATGATTGTTCAATATTATTTTAACACCTTAAAAGGTGTCCATTAAGATGTCACTATATTTATATATGATATATAATATGTTTATGTTTTCCTTAATCTTATGTATTTTTCATTTATGGCATACCTTTATGGTTTCCATTATGGGTAAACGCGATATCTTCATTTTAGGAAGTGCGGACTACCGCCCCCTCAAAGTAATTTGATTCGTTAATGCCATATGTGGGATGTATAAAGGATAGAATTAATGGTATTACATATGATATCATACTGGAATTATAATATACCTTTATATAATTATTATTTAATTCTATTTATTACAAAAAAAAAAGAAATGAAAGTAGCGTTCATGCGTACGTACGGCTTACCGTCTCCATGAACGGTACATTTCATTTCTTATCTCCAAATGTTATGTACTATTATAAGTACATATATATATAATGGATATATATGTAATATATTACATCTAAATTATGGATATTATTCTGGAATTATAATATATATATCTCTCATTTTGTTTTAATTCCATTAATATGACAAAAAATGAAAGTAGTGTTCATGTGTACGTACGGCCTACCGTCTCCATGAACGGTGCTTTTAATTTTTTATCTCCAAATGCTATGGAATAGTATAAAATAAATATATACTGGATATATATGATATTTAAAACATAAATACTATTCTGGATATGATTTACCTATAACTACATGGAAAATTATTTTCCAACAACATCGATTTTTACTCATGTACCGAACATCGACAAAAACGTCTGATATGAAATCACATTATTAACCAATTATTATGAAATTATAATATGTGATATTAACTGAATAATAATCTTTAAATTAGATCATTAAGAAATTATAAATTGACCAAATTTTATTATTTAGGATATTAAAGAACGATCGAGTCATGTCGGACATGAGGTAAGGGATCCTACCCCCTCTCTTTCTTTTTAAGTACACTCTTTTATGTCATTCCTTTTAAGCTCATATTTCTTCTGATTGGGATGTTCTTTTATATTACTCCTACTATAATTTTTATGTTCATATTATGAGAGACCCTATTTTCTCTCATCAATCCATTTTGGATGTTTTGAGTGGCACCGTTAGGCTGCCAAATTTTCGTAAGAGATCTAACCTCTCTCTTTCTTTTTAAGTACTCTCCTTTATGTAACTTCTTTTAAGATCCTCTTTGTTATGATGGAGGATGTTATTTTATATTAATATTTCTTTACATTTTATTGTAATATGATGAGAGACCCTATTTGATCTCATCAATCCATTTTTTGATGTTTTAAGTGGCGTCGTTAGGCTGCCAAGTTTTTGTAAGGGATTTTTCATCTCACTTTTAGTCTCGTGAGATTTATGCTAAATTTTCCACCATTTCCTTTGATTGGTGTATGTACTTCCCATTATTATACTCTTTGTGTAATATAATTTCATTTATGTGTAATTACATATTCATTGTATGAACCTTCTTCAATGGGGTGTACGTTTTGAAAGTTACCCAAGTCGGTAAGGGAACCTTTCACCCTCCTCTTTTTAAAAGACTTCTTTTGTTATGTATTTTAATTCACATACTATTATGTTGGGATATGTTCTTATATATCCTTATTGATGTAAATTTTATGTCCAAGTGATGAGATACCCTTTTTATCTCTCATAAACTCTTTTTCTGGTTTTTGAAGTGACGTCGTTAGGCTGTCGAATTTTTGCAAGGGAACTTCTTAACCCAATTTTGATTATTTGGGATAAACTTGTACTCCTTGTATGTGTATTTATATGAATATTTTTGAATGTCCTCAGATTGATTTACACTTAATATCCACTTATATTTGGTGTATTCTTTTGTCACACATAATTATGTAATTGATATATCCTTAATCCAAGGATACCGTCTTTGTAAGGGACATCGTCTCAATCTCCTTTCATTGAGGCATATTTTGTTTTATACACAAATTTCTTTTATACGGTGTATAAACCCCTTTGACTTTTCATTTATTCAAAAGGAATCTTTTTATACGAAGCATTTTACTAAATGACAAAAAGGAATGTTTTTCTTGTCGTACATATGCGGCGACAATGACTTCTCCGCCGCCGTGACCATTATTTGAGTTTCGGCTTCCTCTACAAGCCATAACTTTTTTTAATGAAAAATAAATACCATGTTTTACTCTTCTTTTATTTTGGTATTGAAAATGGTTTTCATAATGTTTTTATATCAATGTGTTTTATTGATATCTTGTGATTGAAAAGTGGAAATGTTATGTTTCCTTTATACATGTTCTATGTGATATGATTATGTTATGGTACTTGGGCATTGTTATGAAGATGGGTGGTTTCGTGATAAACTAAGGGCGGGTGAGCCTGATATAGCTCTCCAATGCATTGGATAACGCGAAGGGGTTAAACTTTAAGGTTTCTCCGAAGAGATTTAGGGAATATACTGTGATGGGTATTCCAAATGTAACCAAGAGGGTTACTCCCTACGTAAGAATGTTATGAATGCCTCAAGTTACCTTTATAACTTATGATTTCTATGATTTATTCATGATTCGATGAGGTATGTTACAATGCTTTTGTTTTATGAGTAAAGTATGATTTCTTACATGGACTAATGTTTTCTTTTCATACTTTTATATCCCTTACTGAGATTTTTATGCTCATCCCAAGTTTTGGAAATGTTTTTCACAAGTCAAGGGAAAGGTTCAAGATATGATGATAGTATCAAGGAAGTGTCAAGAAAGAATCCATATTTTATTTTAAATATGTTTCCGTTGATGGTAAAAAAATGAATACTATATTTTATGTAACCACTTTGTTTAAATGTGGAATGTAATTCATGATTTATGATCTAATTCTCTAAAACTCTAAACCTAAAAAGATCCTCAATGTGAATTATTAATTTAATTCAATATTAAGTAAGGTTTAAGGACATGGAATTATAGTTGGTATCAAAGGTTGGTTTAGATAACTTTAGAGGATAGGGTATTCTCTAGGCATAAGTGACATTACCATAATGGTTAGGATTTTAGAAAGAGTCCTAGTTTTAGATAAAGTGAATGAGTAAGTATATCTTAGTTTTTATCTTCCTCATTAGTACATGATGGTTTTTTTGATATACTCACACTGACATTTCTATTTTTAGTGAATGGATGGATCTAGCAGGCACCAAAGTGACAATAGGTTTGAAGGAAACTGTGGTGGTTCTCTGATTAAGAGACTGGATGAAATGGGGGATTCAATGAGGAAACTCGTGGTTGTTCTAAACCAACTATCAAGGAGTCATGATCAACCACTTGTACCTTGGTATGTTCTATAATTCATCATTTACGAGATGACCAATAAATGTGGAAGTTCAGGTAATAATTATAAAGGTAACCATTAGGGTTTATATGATCCTTACTTTTGAGCTAATTATGGGTTATTATATATTATGATGGAAAATAAAAGGCATGAGATAAAATTGAGGTTAAAATATGTTATGATTATTTTTGAAGACTTTATCTCGTTTTTGGGAATGTTTTAAGAATTATATAGTTTTGGAAAAAGGACAACACGCAGACCGTGTGACAACATGTCGCGTCGGACAAAGCTGCGGGAATCGAACCCATAACCAAAGTGCGACTGGTATTTATCACCTACCACTGGACTATGTGAAGTCCCTGGTTATTTTGACTAATTCTATTTAGTTATATGATTTTAGGAATCAAGAGTAAGTTTATTTTGGGTTATCTATGGAAATTATTAACCTATCATCAAGGATATGTGATTAGGTTAATTACTTTTCAATATGAGAATTTAAGAGAAACTGATGTTATTTGGAGATAAAAGTTAATTTCTACCTTGGAATACTATGTGATTAAATCCTTCAAATATTTGGGTTTCAATATTAGTTTGGTTTAATTTGAAAAATTTTATGGACAATTGTTTATCGAATGGTCTTCGTTGAACTTTGGGTATTTTTGGACAAATTTTGGAGATTAAGAATAGATTTTCTTTTTATAAAGGATTATACTTTTGTGGATTATCTGATCTCATACTAACAATTTTGGTTTTGGATTTTATCTAAATAAATGGGAAATATATACTTATCTTTTGTGGATTAGGTGATTCTCAAGAAGTTGATTATAGTACTCTTAATGCAAACAATTCTTCATAAATACTCATCTTTTGGAGAAAATATGAGTTTGATTAAGGAATCTAGTAAAAGTTGAAAGTTTACGTGATAAGTAAGTATGTTTCATTATGATTTAGTTAAGCTCAAAAATAAATTTCTCAATGAAGAGTAACTCAAAACAAAAATGTTGTCTGTTAACTTTTCCTACTGGGGAATCAAATACCGTTTAACCCATCACAAGTTTGTGATTTTCTTATGGTTAACTTTCTCCTAGACTTGTTTACTATCACTCTCCATCAGAACATGACCCTTTGTTTTTTCCTCCATATCCATGTTTTCCTACATGGAATCCTAGTATGGGTTAACTCGGGATACCTTTGCACTTCTCTTTCTTTATTTTAAAGTGATTGTTTTACTGACTCTTGTTCTGATGTGGGATTTTCAATGAAGTTTCCAAGCCCAATTTTAAAATTGTGAGGACGCAATTCCAAAAAGGGGGAAGGATGTAACACCCCAGGTAAATAAAGAATATTACATTTTCATATTTATCCATATTTGTGAATAAAATATTAATATTAATTTAAAGGGGACGGTATGCTCGATGGCGTACCCAATACGCAACAACGAGTTTCATGGGAATCTTACGTGGCACTCTAATAATAAAATAATATTATTTTAAATGGTAGTTAACACCTAGATGTTGTAATAGCTAGAATAAACAGAACTAACTACAAAATAATTATATATGTTTGTCAAATATTTTTACTTTTTACAATAAATGTTAGAGGATTAAAAATGTGAATGAATCCAATTTTAAGCGTAAACATTCTAATATTCTTTAAAAGGTCGATTAACTGCCTTTTGATGTCAACCCTCTTTTAAATCCACTTTTTGAAAATTTTATGTGTTATATTTGACAAAATAAAATTATTCTTTAGAATCGGGACATCAAAATTTACTTTGTGTAAATTTTTGGTATTTTCCCGATAAAGTTCATTTTTTTAATGAATAGTGAAAAATGTTGTATTTTAATTCAAAATCTCTTTTTAATCTAATTTATTTATATGATTAGATTATCTTTTGAATTGGTTTTAAAGTGAAATTAGAATATAGTTTTACCATTTAATCCAATAGTGGTCGTTGGAATTAATTTCATCTTGAAATTGGACTTAAACTAGTGTCAATCTTTTGATACTTATTGTTTCATAAAAACACGCTATTTGCTCTAACAGCGGGAATTAATTATTAAATTAATTAATGTAACTTATATGTTTTGAATTTTGTAAAATAGACATCATTTTTGAAATTTTAAAATCAAATATATCTTAGGGTGAATTTTTTGTATTTTTCTGGAAAACTTCAATTTTTGATGAATAGTGAAACCACTAAGTGGTACTTAAAAAAATGATTTTTAGTTTAAATGATATTTTACCACCTCTGTGTTTTGAATTCCAAAAATCCAGCATACATGGTTTTCATTAAGAAATAAATGTGGTTCAATGGGATTAAAATAATATTTTTGGTGAATAGTAACTTTTATGTTTTAATCGCGATTAGAGGTAATTAGTGTAGTTTAAGGAAAAAATAATGTTTTAATAATATTAAATGACCTATAAACATGTTCTACCCTCATTGGATGAGTCATGGACGACCAAGAAAATCCATGGGTCAACTTGGGGACCCCATGGAGCCACTTTGGTTGGAAAATGACATAAATACCTTTTTATTTAAAGTTAAAATTAAAATGTCACAAACATGTGTTGTTTTACTAAAACAATTTTTACATGGGGTTATATAAGTCATATATTTGACTATAAATATTCATTAGAAATCTAAAATAATTTTATACATCATGATAGTTTTTTTTATAATTTTTAGACATTAAATAAATTAATTTATTTATGACACCGTGATGATGCAGTGATTACCTCATAAATGAACGATTTAAATAAAATGAGAAGATAGGGTGAAATATAAGTCTTACACTTGTCACAAACCTATTGTATGGGTTTATTTCGAAACCTTATCACCTTATCCTGGAAATATATCTTTTTGGGACCTTTTAAATCCGAAAATAATTTTATAATAAAGTAATATTTTATAACTTTCCAAGAGTGCCCCTCCTCTCCTCTTATAAAAGGCCCCCACCTCTACCACATTACACACACCTCTCAAGCCTTTGGCTCGGCCAAACCCTGCCCATTTCATCTCTCCACATCCCTCTGTTCATCATTGAATCCTCACTTTGGGCATAATCCTTTCCAAGGAAGCCTTTGAGCTCAAATCAAAGAGAGTTACCCGATTTAAAGGTAATGTCTTCCCTTGTGTTCTTTTGTTTTATTTTTCATCTCCAAACCCCTAAACTCTTTTTATTACTTTTTTTGTAAAAAACCATTATATTAAATATACTAGTATGTTTTTATAATATTTATTCGAGCTACACTTTCACACACCTCCGTCTAATGGTTAAAGAACATACTGTTTCTGTGGATGGAGAATTACTGCCTCACGAAATGATGATTGTTCAATATTATTCTAACACCTTCAAAGGTGGTCATTAAGATGTCACTATATTTATATATGATATATAATATTTTTATGTCTTCCTTAAGCTTCTGTATTTTTCATTTATGTCATACCTTTATGGTTTCCATTATGGTTAAACACGATATCTTCATTTTAGGAAGTGCGGACTACCGCCCCCTCAAAGTGATTTGATTCATTAATGCCATATGTGGGACGTATAAAGGATGGAACTAATGGTATTACATATGGTATTATACTGTAATTATAATATACATTTATATCATTATTATTTAATTCCATTTAATATAAAAAAAAGAAATGAAAGTAGCGTTCATGCGTACGTACGGCTTACCGTCTCCATGAACGGTACATTTCATTTCTTATCTCCAAATGTTATGTACTATTATAAGTACATATATATAATGGATATATATGTAATATATTACATCTAAATAATGGATATCATTCTTAAATTATAATATATACATATCTCTCATTTTTTTTAATTCCATTAATATGACAAAAAATGAAAGTAGCGTTCATGCGTACGTACGGCCTACCGTCTCCATGAACGGTGCTTTTAATTTTTTATCTCCAAATGATATGGAATATTATAAAATAAATATATACTGGATATATAATATATTTAAAACATTAATACTATTCTGGATATGATGTACCTATAACTACATGGAAATTTTTTTTCCAACAAGTTCGATTTTTACTCATGTACCGAACATCGACAAAAACGTCTGATATGAACTCACACTATTAACCAATTATTATAACATTATAATATGTGATATTAACTGAATAATAATCTTTAAATTAGGTCCTTAAGAAATTATAAATTGACCAAATTTTATTATTCAAGAGATTAAAGAACGATCGAGTCATGTCGGACACGAGGTAAGGGATCCTACCCCCTCTCTTTCTTTTTAAGTACACTCTTTTATGTCATTCCTTTTAAGCTCATATTTCCTATGATTGGGATGTTCTTTTATATTACTCCTACTGTAATTTTTATGTTCATATTATGAGAGACCCTATTTTCTCTCATAAATCCATTTTGGATGTTTTGAGTGGCGTCGTTAGGCTGCCGAATTTTCGTAAGAGATCTAACCTCTCTCTTTCTTTTTAAGTACTCTCCTTTATGTAACTTCTTTTAAGCTCCTCTTTGTTATGATGGGGGATTTTATTTTATATTCCTATTTCTGTACATTTTATTTTAATATGATTAGAGACCCTATTTTATCTCATCAATCCATTTTTTGGATGTTTTAAGTGGCGTCGTTAGGCTGTCGAGTTTTCGTAAGGGATTTTTCATCTCACTTTTAGTCCTGTGAGATTTATGCTAAATTTGCCACCATTTCCTTTGATTGGTGTATGTACTTCCCATTATTATACTCTTTGTGTAATATAATTTCATTTATGGGTAATTCCATATTCATTTTATGACCCTTCTTCAATGGGGTGTACGTTTTGAAAGTTACCCAAGTCGGTAAGGGAACCTTTCACCCTCCTCTTTTTAAAAGACTTCTTTTGTTATGTCTTTTAATTCACATACTATTATGTTGGGATATGTTCTTATATATCCTTATTGATGTAAATTTTATGCCCAAGTTATGAGATCCCATTTTTATCTCTCATCAACTCTTTTTCTAAATTTTGAAGTGACGCCGTTAGGCTGTCGAATTTTTGCAAGGGAACTTCTTAACCCAATTTTAATTCTTTGGGATAAACTTGTACTCCTTGTATATGTCGTTCTATGAATATGTTTGAATTTCCTCTGATTTTTTTACACTTAATATCCACTTATATTTGGTGTATTCGTTTGTCACACATAATTATGTAATTGATTTATCCTTAATCCAAGGATATCGTCTTTGTAAGGGACATCGTCTCAATCTCCTTTCATTGAGGCATATTTTGTTTTATATACAAATTTATTTTATACTGTGTATAAGCCCCTTTGACTTTTCATTTATTCAATAGGAATATTTTTATATGAAACTTTTTACTAAATGACAAAAAGGAATGTTTTTTTTTCGTACGTATGCGGCGACAATGACTTCTCCGCCGCCGTGACCATTATTCGAGATTCAGCTTTCTCTACAAGCCATAACTTTTTTTGAATGAAAAATAAATACCATGTTTTACTCTTATTTTATTTTGTTATTGAAAATGGTTTTCATAATGTTTTTATATCAATGTGTTTTATTGATATCATGTGATAGAAAAGTGGAAATGTTATGTTTCCTTTATACATGTTTTATGTGATACGATTATGTTATGGTTCTTGGGCATTGTTATGAAGACAGTTGGTTTCGTGATAAACTAAGGGTGGGTGAGGCCGATATAGCTCTCCAATGCATTGGGTAACGTGAAAGGGTTAAATGTTAAGGTTTCTCCGAAGAGATTTAGGTAATATACTTTGATGGGTATTCCAAATGTAACCAAGAGGGTTACTCCCTATGTAAGAATGTTATGAATGCCTCAAGTTACCTTTATGCCTTGTGATTTCTATGATTTATTAATGATTTGATGAGGTATGTTAAAATTCTTATGTTTTATGAGTAAATTATGATTTCATACATGGACTAATGTTTTCTTTTCATACTTTTATATCCCTTACTGAGCTTTTTATGCTCATCCCAAGTTTTTGAAATGTTTTTCACAGGTCAAGGGAAAGTTGCATGATATGATGATAGTGTCAAGGAAGTGTCAAGAAAGAATCCATGTTTTATTTTAAATATATTTCCATTGATGGGAAAAAATGAATACAATCTTTTATGTAACCACATTGTTTAAATGTGGAATGTAATTCATGATTTATAATCTAATTCTCTAAAACTCTAACCTGAAAAGATCATCAATGTGAATTATTCATTTAATTCAATATTAAGTAAGGTTTAAGGCTAGGACCTTATATTTTATTCAGGATCACCTCACTTAGATCATGATTTTATTAATTAAATAAATTATAAAATGATGTAGATATAATATATATGAACTATATTAGTATTTATAATAATATATAAATAATTTAAATATTAAATGAAATACACCCTTTACCAAGATGGTAGGAAGTACGTACGTATGAACACTGCTTCCATTTTCATGTCGTATTATTAATGAAATAAAAGTAAATTATATATATATATATATATATTATAGTAGAATTATTATTTCATGCATATCATATATTTTAATTTAGATGATTCTTAATACATTTTATATAATGTAGGAACAAATCACATTACTTTGAGGAGGTGGTAGTCCACAAGTCCACAAATGACGGTATAAAATTGACACAAAATTGAAAGTCGGATGTTATGTTTTATATAATAATCTCAAGATAATAAAAAAATAAAAAATATCATAAAAAATATAATTTAAATCATTGTTATCAACCTTTTTTAGGTGGTAATGGAAGAATAAATGACATATGTTTGTGAGGTAGTCGTCAACCGCACACACGAATGATGATTGTGTATCCCATTTAATGAAAGTGTGTGTGAGAGTATGTTTAAAAATTAATATAAAAACATATCATTATATTTTGGATTATTATATTAATATACAATCATGTAATAATAATTTTTTATTAGGATGGTGAAGGAATAAAAATAAAAATGTTTGTTGATGAACGTCACCTCTTCTTTGGGTAACCTCTTTTAGTTTGCCCAAAAGGGTCTCCGTGGTCAATTTTTTTTCCAAAAGTGACATCTTTAAGATGAGTGGAGGTAATTTGGGTGATTATTTGGGAAGGTTTTGAAAGATATAAATGGATTTATTAGTGTGATGAAATGAGGGGGTGAGTTAACTTTTATAGTGGAGGAGGAGTGGGGTTTTTTGGGATAAAAAAGGTAAACACTATTGAGATGACTCCCTCACATAATTTGAATCCAATAATAGACCATTTCTGACAAAAGGGATAATATAATTAAAAAATTTCCATCCGATGGATTTTTGATATGTTTCTAGGGAATTTTTCCATTGAATAAAATTTTTAACCACCAAGAAAACTCTTTTTTAAATTAATCATTGTAATTAAATTTAATTAAATTCACTATTAGTTTCGTTAAAAATAAGATGAACATACTATAAAATATATATTTTTCTAGTTAAATATATAGAATCCAATTTTCCATAATATAAAAAAATAAGTGGCAGGAATTAATTTAAAATTATCCCTGTAGATGGGATGTAACAACATGATTTTAATGTGAAAAGTTCAAATGTATAAAATGTTTTTATATCCTATTTAAATGTGAAATCGATTAAAAAGACCAAAATTGTATTAATAGATATAAATATGATCTAAATATACTATAATTAAAATATAACATATAATTTAAATATATAAATATATTAGAGGAAATTTAAATTTTCTATTAAAATTCATCGATATTAACTATTCATAAAAACATGAAACTTCATAGAAAAATAAATGAAATTTTCCAAAATTATATTTTGATATTATGAAAATATATATTTATGTTTATTTTGTAAAATACTGATAAATGTTTCAATTTTTTATGATTTTATTCCATTAAAATGTTTTAAGACTTCCCCTCAAAAAATATATCTTTTTGTGATAAAATTGGATTTATTATTATTGTATGTCTTCCAAACATATTTGATGAATGTAAAAACATCCGGAAGATTATATAATATATACATTTTTTTAATTAATTTATCTCATAGTGATTAATTTATTTTTTTAAGATAAAATTCATTTTGGGCATAAAAGTAGTATTGGTAAAGAAAACACATGCTTTATATTCAATTAGTTTTTATTTCCTTTTATATTTAATTGATAACTAAATAATACATTTTATAATCATGTTTAAACCATTTTTTTTGGTAAATTTTATGCATATCTTCCATTCCAAAATCTAGGTTATAACTATAATAATATTTTAATAATGATATAAATAGTATAGTGTAGCTCAGTAAAAATTAGTCTTGTGTGTAATGAAAGCTATCAAAGGCACTAGAAATTGTATATAACATAATGAAAACATAGTTTTGTGTATACCACAATCTAATATATGTTTTTCATGTACTTTAAAAATAATATGTTTTTTCATATATACCAGGAATAACTTTTTTTAGAGTGTAATGCATGCCATCAAAAAAAATTAATTTATTTGGAAAAAATATTTCATAATAAAATGGGGTGATACTATAGGTGAATCCTAAAAAGGGATACATTTTAATGAATTACTCCTTTTTATTATATAAAATTTCATTACATTGGACAAACTATAGGATCTTTTAAAGTTCATTTTCTTCTAAAATAGTTGCATAATAGATGGAAACATAAATTATTCTTATAATCCACTTGAACATCATATTCTTGGGTTCAATCTAGTTTACTTTTAATAAATATCATATCCTAGGGATGTACATTAAAGGAAAGGGATGAACATGAATCCCAATAAGGGAATAAACAAGGGAGAAAAAAATAATCTGATCATGAGACATATCAATAAATAAATTAGGTATAAAAACATGTTATAAAAAATAGTAATATAATATTTATAAGAACATTAATCATAACATATAAATGTTTCTATAACATTTAAATGAGATCTTTATATCCATATCATAAAGGTTTGTCACTAGAGTGTCATGAAATAAAATTACCAATTTAATTGAACAAGGTATTATAAAATATGTCATCTCAAGATATTAAATTCATTACCCAATGAATTAAATCACTATCACTGTATTCACTTAATATGAAATAATTTCATGTGAGCAACATAGATCATAACAAATGATTTAATTAGTAACCCACATAGAATAATGAATGGGTTTCTTATCAAAATCATTACATAAATATTTTTATAAAGGCATGATTATTAGATAATTTTTATCACTTAAACGAAATCCATGATAAAAATTAATTTTTCAATAATTTGAATAACAATTGAATGGTAAAGAGGGTAGGGTATTCAAATAAAAAAAGAAAATACAATTTATATTAAAAAAGAGGGAAATTGAAGAATTAAATTTTCTAGCATAACAGGAATAAATAATTATTTTATAAAAGTGTAAAATTATATGTGTTAAGGGTCCCCATTGATGAAATACTATTGTTATAGTAAAGGAATAATAGAATGTTGACAAAAGGATTTATTTTAGTATTTAAAAAACATTAAAAAATGAACATGAGTAGAAAAGAGAAGTGGTGATTTTCATAAACATGATACGTTACTCATATGCCTTGAGGATTGGAATTGTGGGGCCTTAAGGAAAACATGGGGGCCTCTATGGGAGGAAAAATCACCAGAACATCATAGAGGACTGATTGTGAGTCCTTTAAAATTGTGAAATTGGTGGGTATTCATAGAAAACATGGAGGAACTATTTAATAATTTCATTATATAGATATTGGAAATATAGAATTCAAAAAATGGAAAACCATTGGATTAAACAATGTTTTTTCTCATACTTTTATAATTTGAGTCAAAATTTATAATATATTGATACAGCGGAACTACTCATCATTCTTAATACCCCTTTATACATGGGAAGATAAATTTTCCTCAAAATAATACTTTTAAAATAGAAATTTCATTTTAAAATTTGGAAATTACTTTTGTAACATCTTATTACTATTTATAGGTATTCCTAAACCACAATTTTTATTGTTAATTAATTGGGATTTGGTTGGGGTGATTTTGGGTGAAAACATAGGAATTTTTGAAATTTTATGTGCAGTGCATAGTCGGTGCATGTTTTCCCAAATTGTACAACCACCTATAAAAACCATAAAAACTGAGGCAGTGACGATTTTCATGGTTGGTTAATGGTTTTACAATTTGTGAACCTACTTGGGAGTAGTTGTGAAACCTATTAAAAGGGGTTCATAGATAGGGCACATGGTTTGTCTTTCCATGCGACCCTACCAAGATAACCATGATTATGGATTTTTTAATCTGAAATCTTATTCTAAAATTCCTAAAACCATTATTTTATATCCATAAGGAGTCGATAATACCCCATACAATTTTATTCTTCATGGAGGCTCCAAAGAGGTAATTTTTCCCCTCTACAAGATTCTAAAATAGGATCAATGATATGTGATGATGTTCAATCTCATCCTAGTTAGATTTCACATTGCATTAAAATTATCCAACTGTCTCCTTTTTCCTCCCTAGTTTTTATTGAAATTTGTGTTTTTTTTAAATATAATATCATTTGTTTTACAACTTGAATCAATGTGAGATACTTTTATTATCATTTTCAGTGTCCTTAATATGATTTCTCGACTAGGTTTTGACGTATTATGTTCACAGGATTCCAAGGTAGGTGGTTCCATTATGATATCCAGTTTTTATTAACACAAAATATCTTGATTTAGATTTAATTATTTGATTTAAATTAAATTTATTGAAATATTTATTTCAGTTTGTTTATCAAAAACCAATTACATTTAGTTGAGGAATTTATCAATGATATTTTCTTTTTGGAATAAATTTAGGAAAACCCCCATTCCATTGATTTGGGTATTTGTTTTAAAATTTGATAGAAAGTGATTAAATTATATTGAGGAATTTAATTTTGGAATTTGAATTGTGAAATTGATTCCAAATTGGTATTTTAGAAAATGTATTAAAAATGATTTCGATATAAAACTATTGGATTAATCTTGAAAAGTGATGTTTTTTATTAAAAATAATTTCAGTTTTTAAATATAAAACTAGAATATTTGAAATGGACAATTAGTTGAATTGTATTTTAAGAATTTATAAAATAAAATTTGCATCATTTATTTGTATTAGATATCATGAAATCCTAGGTAGTAATTGATTTATTCAGACAACAATCTATGCCTTACAACACTAAAAATAAAAAATGAAATTGGTCACATCACTAATGGTATGGTGACATGTCCACCTTGTTCAGTATCATGGAGGACTTGTCTTCACATATTGAAAAGACACCTATTTGATAGTGTGGAGTCCCATATCATGAAACTATCATACCATTTCATATATTACCATGTTTCTCGTATGGTTATATTTAAAATATATATATTCTAATGTTTATTGTAAAATATTTTTATATGAATAATTAATTTATATAAACAGTTTTATATAAAATGTTTCTTTTATACATTTATTTAACGTATTTTCCATTATTTAAAATGTAATGCATGAATTGTTTTAATTATTCTTATGAAATTCAAAACCTATTTATTTTAAATTTAAATATCCCTTTAGTTAATTAAATTAGGGAATTTGTTATGAAATCCATGTTGAAACTCTATTTGGAATTTAACTTACACCCTAATTGTGCCTTCAGGTGTTTTTAAATTATCATATTTCATATTAAATTAAGGGTAATTCACCAAATAGTGGCGGTAGTATCAGTTGATCCTTGGTCTTGGTGAATTTTTTCTATTTTGACATGGGAGGTTCTCAAGTTTTTTTTCACTATTCTATTATAAATTTAGATTTTTGAAACTGTTTGACTTATGTTACACTTCTCCCTATGGAGATTCTCTTGTATATGTACTGGATTATTTATCTTAATTCCATTGTGTTTATTGAAAACTCATTTCCATGGTCCTATTGTATGATTCCAGGTTCTAGTCACCAAACCATGCAGATTGGAAATACCCTTCATTCTAGGTCAATACTAGCTCGATTATTGGGTCACCACGTTACCTGAGTTGATTCATGACAATATGTTGTCATTGGTTCTAATTTTTCCATCTTGAAATGATGTTAGTATTGCATTGTTGATTATTTTTGTAATAGTGGAGTTAATTTCAATTGAGTTACTTGTTGGCTCTCACTGCAACCAACCATAAGTCACTGGGGTGGTTTGGAATAGAAGTTTTGGGGATTAGTTGTAGTGTTTTATCAACTTTGTATTTGGATAGATTGAAATCCAAATGATTTTTTTTTCATCTATTGGGATTAAAATTTTATATATCTCAACTTTAATTTTAAATCAGATGCCTTTCTGATTGTCTATTGATGTTGTGTATCATCATGCCTACAAAAAGATGTGAGAATTAGACTCTGCAAGATGAATCTTCTGAACCACAATGAGAAAGTCCTCCTGTGGACCCGAGTCTAATTGAGGTGATTATGCACAATGTCCATGCTCTGGTACATACCTCACCACTAGTTCTAGTTTAGGATCTAGCTTCGGAATCTCAGTGGGATGTTATCTGGAATAGTTCTCAGTATTTCCATCCCTAGAAGAAATCAATAATTAAAAGTAACAATAATCTTCAAGAGGATAAGTAATGATCGGGTAAGATAGAGTGTTTTTGAGAATTCTAGGTGTCACATGAGGAGATCATGGTATATTATTCCACCTTTGTGTAGGAGGGACTGAGAAGGAGATGGTGGGAAATGTTGGTGGCAACAAAGAAACATGAGGGGTTAGAGTGGAATATCATTAAGGAAATTTTTAAAAACAAGTTTTATTCAGATTCAATGGTGTTAATTGTGGCTATAGAGTTATTAAATTTGGAGTAGGATTAAGAGACCGTGATCGATTATGAAAACCATTTAGTAGATCTAGTTCATTTTTACCTCTAATAGTATCAATTAAGAAGTTGAATACATGTCAATTTGAGTTTGGACATCGATTTGACATAGTTATCATGTATTCATGCTGAAGATTACATATTATATAGATGTAATGGATAGAGTGTGGAAGGTCCTTATAGATTTTGATGGAATTTTATGGTTGATGGGAGTTTTCTTTTCTCCCAGCGGTTGTGTTAATTCCTCTAAAGGAAAGAGGAATCATGATAATTATCTGTGTGGATCTCGACAGTGAGATTTTTTAGATCTCATGCAGTTCCTAGTAGAGGCCCTTTGATTTGTTACTAGTGTGGAAACCTTAGAAATTCCAAGAGGGTTTTCACTAAAGAACCCAATATGCATATCTCTTTCTAACGCTAGAGTCACTTATATAAGTTCTTCCATGTTTATTCTACCCCACATAGGTGCATGATATCATCAGCGCCTACTACAACTATAGTGCAATGTGATTCTTCAAGGACAACAAGGTTTTAGCCACATGAATCCAGAATAAAGATTGTTTATAGAGTGGAATAGTATCTAGAGGAAATAGATACGGGTCTAGGGACTTGGAGAGGTTCCATCACTATCAATTCATCATTAATTACTACATTATTTGATATTTGTACATCTCATCCAATTATTACAACTTGTATTATTAATATGTTTAATCTTATTATAGAGCATCAATCCTATGATTTCTATGGTTTTCCACTAGAAATATAGATAGGGTTTTCAATCAATTTAGTGGTAGGTACTCATCTAATATCTATTCATTCTTACCAAATAACACCAAATAAAATTAAATAACAGTGGATGTTTATAGATTATCATCTAGTGAAAGGATTTATAATCTAAAGTGTGTCACTATTAGAGGTGATAGTTTTCCTCTCTAATAAAGATGATGGTTCACTTTACCTTTGTGTGGATTAAAAAAACTAGATTGAGTTATGAAAAAGAACAAATAACAGTTTCAATGGATTAATAATTTTTTTGAACTATTGAAAGTGGTGAAGTGGGTTTATATGATTGATTTGTGATCTAGTGACCATCAATTGAGGATAAAAGATTATAACATTTAGAAAATATCCATTCAGGGTAGGCATGAGCATTATGAATACATTTTCATGCCTTTTCGTCTAACTAATGATCCTATCATTTTTATGTATTTAATGAATAGGATTTCCCATGATTACCTTGATATATTAGATGTAATCATTTATGGATGACTTCCTTGTTTACTCTATGTCTGAGGAGGACCATGTACATCATTTGAGATCACATCTGTAATTATAGAGAAATCACCATCTTTATACAATGTGTTTGATATGTGACTTCTGGATTCGGGAAGTAATGTTCATGGGGTGCATAGTGTCGAAATATATTATTTCAGTTGATACTAATAAGGTGAAGGCTATTATGACATGAAAAAACCATGAAATGTTTTCATGATTCAGAGCATCCTAGGTTTATCGATGTATTACCACTTATTCCTTAAGGTATTGTAAAATTTCCCTTCACTGATGACAGTTCTAACTCGATAGGGATTGATGTTTTCAGGGATTGAAAATTATCATAATTCATTTTTTGACATAAAACATGTGTTGATTTTTATTCCAGTGTTGACTCTTACTGAGGTTGGGCAGGGCTACGTGGTCTTCTTTGATTCATCCGGTTAAGGTTATGGATATGTTATTAGGCAAAGTGATCATGTCATTTATTATTATTATCATTAGCTTAATCCACATGAGAAGAAAAACCTGACCCATAAACTTGAACTTATAGCTGTGATGTACAAATTGAATAAATAGAATCATTACCTCCTCAGAGAACGGTTTAAAATGTTTTACTATAAAAAATATGATGTTTTATCTTCTTTAGAAATTTTTTTAATGTATTCCATAGGTGTTGGGTGAAATACTTGGAATATTTCTACTTTTACATCGCCTATACTCCAAGAAAATGGAATGTTAGTGTGGATTCATTAAGAAGGATATTCATAACCCAAGCTATTAGAGAATCATTAAAGGAGTGAAAACTGATGGATCTCTTTTCATAGTTTCATATTTATGTTTGAGAGGTAGGGGATGAGATTTCATTGTCTATTGTATAGTGAACGTACGTTCATCATGAGATGATTCATTAGGAAAAATATATTTATGATGAGTTACAAAACATTAGATACTCTCTTTATGGTGGGTAAACTATTCCTGACTAGTTATTCACCACCGAGGGAATTTTATACTACCAAAATATCTTTGATGTGTCGTTACTGGTAAGGAAATCTATAATGGGGGATTTCAAAAACTCCTAATGGGAACTGCACCCAAGAACCACAAAGATGTTCTATTAAATGAAGCATTTATTCTGGTGTCCAAATATTAGATGAGGAAATGATAAATTTTTCTCTCATTGTTATACATTCCAACATGTCAATTACATAAAGCAGAAACCTTTATGTGTTCTTCATGCACATCTAGTTACCAATTAAATGTTGATTGATATATCTATAGAATTTTTGTTTTGGTTGCTACAAACCCAAAGAAAAAATAATGTGATATGGGTTGTGATCGATTATCTAAAAAATTCAACTCACATTTTACAAATTCATAATTCAGAAAAAGTTGAGGAGTTGTGAAATCTCTATGTGAAAGAAATTTATTATTTTCATAGATTTTATTATTCTATTATTTCTGATAGGATTAGTTAGTTTACTTAGATATTTGGGAGGGGAATTCAAGATGCACCGGGATCCTAGGTCTGTTTTAGTACTACGTACCATCCATAGTAAGATGGATAGATAGAATGTGTTATACAGATTCAAGAGTATATAATTAATGCATGGGTTTATAACATTGGTGTGGCTAGGGAGGACCATCTGAGCCTGTTTGAGTTTTCTTGTGAAAATAGTTACCATTCCATGATTAGGATGGTTCCTTTTGAGGCCTTGTATGGGCGGTCCTGCAGGGATCCATTGTGTTTGTCTAAGATTAGTGAAAGTTCCTTGGTTGGACCCAGCATAGATCAAAAGATTAAAACAATGTTTCTGTTCATTAATAAAAGAATATTTATGGAATATAGATGGTATAAATATTATATCGAACATCATTACAAACCATTTGATTTTCTAATTGGAAACTAGGCATTCTTCATTGTTTCATCCCATTTGGGTCATTAATGACTTGGGAGTAAGGGGAAAATTTATAGTCATTTTGAGGGACCATTTTAGGTTGTTGGGAAGGTGGGGAAAGTGGATTATTAGAAATTCCACCATAGATGACATCAACACTCAATGTGTCACATGTATCTCAGCTATAGATGTATCTATCTAATCCATCTCATGTTCTAAGTGGATTGATCTTGAGGTCAAACATGATTTATCTATTACTGAGCATCATGTCATGATAGATGATTCTAAAACCAAGGGATGCCATGGAATAATGATACATTTTTTGGAGTGTCTTGGCATCATTGTTTTAATTCTCATGTTATGTGGGACAGGGAGGAACTGATGAGAAATAAATGGACTCATAGTTTTGACAAGGAAGCTTCTGTGTAGGCTTTATAGGGATGGAAAGTTCAATGGTGGGGAGTTTGTAACATCTTATTCCTGTTTTTAGGTGTTCCTAAATCCCTCATTTAATCATTTAGCCATTGAATTTAATTATGGGTCATTTTTGGTTAAAAATATTGAATTTTTTAATGTGTCTAGGATTTATACAGTTTGTGCACAATTTTCCAAAATTGTGTTCCTTATAAGAGGAAACCATGATAATCAAGGTAGTCGGGTTTTGAGTGGTTGGTGAATGGTTTGAAAAGTTGTGCTTCCCACTAGGAGAAACCATGCATCACAATAGAAGGGGAAAATGTCTAGGGTATATTGTTTTTCTAACCATGTGGCCCTACCCTTCTAATAATGCATACAAGATTTTGAAATTATTAATTTTATTTTAAAGTTCATGAAACCCCCTGTTTGTTCCTTCAAAGGAAAATACGACCCAATATCATTATCTTATTCATAAAAGGATCCCCTGAATCTATTTTCCCCTCTACAATATTCTTAAAGTGGATAATAACTGAGAGAGTGATGTTTGATATCCTCCTCATTAGTTTCTTCTTCCCATTCACTTTATCCTACTCTCTCATGTTTCCTCCCTTGGGTTATATAGATCATTATATTGTTGGAGAGTCTAATATCCTTTTTTTTCTGATCTTGAATTTATGGTTGTTTATTGGATAATAATTGGTGGTGTTCTTTAAAGGATTTCCCAGCTAGGGTTTGATGTTTTGAGGTCTCATGTTTCCAAGGAATGTGGTTCTGTTTTCATGGAAAACTTTTATTAACTGTAAATTTCTTGATTTAAATTCAATTTCATGGTATGTTTCATTAAATTGCATAATTAAAAACATAATTCCATTGAAGTGGGGTATTTGGCATTGAAATTGTATTTTTTTCTTGAAATTGGGGAAAACCCCAATTATTTTTAATTGAATATTTTTTTGTAAACTTTGTTGTAAATTTTTTAATTTAAATTATGGATAATGATTGTGGAATTTGAATTGTGAAATACATTTGATGAAATTTACATCAAATTAGTATTTTATAAAATGGATGAAAAATTATTTTGATAGAAACCAATTATTTTTATATTAAAAATACATTTTTATTAAAATCCTAGTTTGGTTTGTAAATAGTAAATTGGAATATTTTAAATGGATAATGGGATGAATTGTATTTTAAGCAGACTTAAAATAAATTTCTCATCACTTATTTTAATTAGAGCACATGAAAGCCTAGGTAGTTAATGATTTATAAAAACTCTATGATTTACAACACTAACAATACATAAATGTTTCCAGTCACATCCCCGATGGGATAATGATTAGTCTTTCATGGTTAGTATTGAGGAGGGTAGGTGTACACACATTATTGAGATAATTATTTGTGTTTTTGGAGTCCCATAGCCTATATGTATAGTACAAATTTTCATATGACCATGTTTCTAACATTTTTGTGCTTGAAATATATATATTCTAATGTTTGTTGTAAACTGTTCCCAAATGCCTTCTGAATATATATAAACTCTTTTATATTAAATTTTTTAATGAATTTATTTAATGAATTTTCTATCATTTTAAATGTAAATAATTATTATTTTTTAATTATTCTTTTGAAAATAAAAACTAGTTTAATTAAAATTGAAATCTCTCTTTGGCTAATTAAATGTTACCATCTGTTATGGAATCCATAGAGAGACCATACTAGGCTTTTAGTTCAAAAAACAACTATAACTTTAGGTTTTTTTAGATTATCCTCTTCCAGTTTAGAGAAACATTATGGCCCACATGTATAAGGTAGTATCTATAGATCCTTGGGCTTAGAGAATTGTGTCCATTGGGAAACATGAACTTATTTTTTTCTGGTACATTTCTATTGTACCATAGGGTTCGTTTACTTGTTTGACATCGGGTACAGTTCCCATTTTGGAGGTTCTATTATATGTGTATTAAATTTTTTGTATTACATTTGTTTTTTTGTGAAAAAATCTTGCCCACTATCATAATTTATGGTGTCAAGTTCTAGCTGTCGGCCTGTGGGGATTTGGCATGCCCTTCGAGCAATGTTTGAACAGGCTCGGTTATCATGTTACTAGGGAACCCAGGTTGGTTTGTGACACCATTATAGGTTTGGAACTATATTAAAATCTTTTAAAATATAAAATATTTTTAAAATAACATATTTTATTTCTGGTAATGTGTTTAATTAATTATTACATCATTAGGTCATAAGTATAAAGTCATAAAATATACTAAAAACCCAAAATTGTATTTATTTTACTATTTACAAAAAATATTATATTTTTGAAAAATGTCATAAAAAATAAACTAATTTCAATTTAATAATTTCAAAAATTATAATATTTTTTTATAATATTTCTATAAATTTAATAATTTTAACATTTTAATATAAAAATACATATTTATTAAAAAATAATTGTTCTTAAGAAAAAGTAAAAAATATCACAGTTAAAAATATTACATAAAAAATTGTTGAATTATATTGTAAATTATATTTAAATAATTTTTTAGAAGAGTATTTCCTTAAATAAAATATTTTCATAATACCCTAGTTTCATAAAAAATATAAATTTTTAATAAATAATAATTATTTTTTTCTGTGTCATGAAATAAATTTATCAAATTTCAACTCAATTAAGAATATTTTTTTTAAGAAAAACTATTATTAAAAGGAATTGATGGAATGGATGTTTTATTTATAAATAAGAAATTAATCTTTAGGTAACTAAAGATAGGACATTTAACCCTTTATTACACTACACATGCCTTAAGTGTAAGGTGTACAATGGTGGTAGTCTCATTGGTTGGCTCAGCTAACATCACCGAGGTGTTAATCCTAACATGAGATTCTCCCATTGGATATTTTGTTCTATATTAAATTTTAGATGTTCAACTTGAGATTGTTCCAGTGATAACACCAATGACACTACCTCTTCCCCATGTTCAAAAAAACAGGCTTCAAACTGCATGATTCTATTGGTTGAGGCAATTGTTTCTCAACCATGCATAAATTATTCAATATCATTACTTCTAATAAAAACACATAATAATGGTAAAATAATTAATAATTTTTGTAGTTACCAATGGTCAAATTAATAAATGGTTAAATTGGACATTGTTTATATTTGACCAATAATCTTGTAATAGTCAAATACCAATGATTGCATCTCTCTATTTTTCCTATAAATACCACTTCATTATTTCAATAAAAATATATAAAATTCCCTTAGAATTTATATTTTTTAATTCTTAATATATTTATTATTTAGATAACAATTTTTTTATTTCTATAATTTTATCTACGGGGTGATGATTCTAGGATATTGGGGTGAACCATATTTCCTTGATTTAGCTATTCTATTTTTATTCTCTTCCCATTTGTAATGTTTTTCATTTTATTTAGTTTCATAGATGAATAATTTAATTATAATTAATAATGAGATAATGTTTTTTTGGTTCCACGATATTTTTTACATGTATAATATTATTTAATATAGTATACAAATTTATTCAAGGAAAAAATATAATTTAAATAGTTGGGGTCATTGTATTCTTCCTCTCTTAGGAAATTTCATCACCAAAATTTTAATTCATTCCCTAGGTTATGAAATGGTGAGGGTACTTCTATCTCATTACTTCATATGGTTACATTTTATCCTATTTATATTTATGGTTCCTCCATAACAATTTGACAAGGTGGGTATTTTTTACAGAGAACTTTGTATCTATGATTTATGATCTCCACTGGATCATCTTCCCAAGAGAGGCCCTGTTTTTGATCCACCTATTTTGGATTTAGTACACGCAAGGGATCAGTTATGCACTTCCTTTTGAGAGATATGTGGAATAAATAATGAACATGAGGAAGATATTGTGGATGTTCAAACTGATAATACATTACTAATATGAGATTAATTATCTCAAAGGGACTAATGTACCTAGGACTGACCTTTCCATTCTTTATAAATCACATAAATCTTTTCCATGGTGATATATAGATGAAAATATTATCTTCAACATCAAATGCCAAGTACCTTCATCAGTTGTAATCACGAAACTTTATCTGACTCTAGGAATCCATTATATGTTTTAAATGGAATGATCATTTTCTATCATCTCTTATATAAGATCGGGCCTAAGTGTATTCTCTAACAAACTTCATCAAAAAATGTAGGAGTTATAAAAACCTTCTTATATAGATAATCATATTTTTTTTTAAATTCTCGAGTTGAAGCTATTGTTGTATGGGAACACAACTAAAGGGTGGTGTTGATCCCATACACCTTTAAATTCCACTAATCATGTTCTAAACAGGCCCTCAATTTTTTGAATAGTTATTTTATATTAGACCTCAATTTGGTGGTGGATGTTCATACTAAAATTCAATTCAATATTCAAGTAATGTTCATGAATTCTTCTCAATTTAGATATTAACCTTGGATCATGATCAGAAACAATAAAATGTGGAACCCCATGTAGCCTCACCACTTTCATTATGTATATCATGGAAAGTTGGTAAGAGTTAAAGCTTCCATAATAGTAATGAAATGAGAATTCTTGGTTAGTATATCCACTATAACCCATATCGAATTACATCAATTTTGTTTCCCTGGGAGTCTGGTGATAATGTTCATAATGAGATTTTCCCACTTCCATGTTGGTATGGGTAGTGGTTGTAGTGCCCCTTTTGTAAGTTTTCACTCTTCCATCACTTATTAACATACCCAAAACCTTTTAGTGTAGTTATCAATCTCCCTTTTCATATTATCCCACCAATAATGATCATGAAGTTCCCCGTACATTTTTTATTATAGGAGGTATAGAAAAATATAGTGCTTATAGATTCATCAATTGACTCCTTATTTATCTCTAGGATAAATGGGAAACATATCAATGTATAAAATTTTAGTATAGATTCATGATCATGATTAATGGTAGGAAACTTTCCATTATTCACAACCTCTATCTTATTTTTTATAAAATGATCTTCAATTTTGGATCTCCTATTTTCTATAGCAATGATACTTGAGAAATAATTTTTGGATTGGATTTACGATGCCCTTTCCCTCATGTTTCTCATGTCCAAACATACTAGGCCCTTAATCAAAGGATCTACTTGAATCGTCATCATTTCCACCACTGTAGGTTGTTTTGTATTTAATGTGTTGATGACTCTGTTTTATCTTCTACGGTGATAGTGAATTGAAAAATCATATTGATTAAGAAGTTCAAACCATATCCTTTGTCCCTTTATCATTTCCTTTTTCTTCAATGTATATATCAAACTTTAGTGTCCATTGTGTATATCAAATTTCCCTCAGTAAAGATAGTTTCTACATATTTTTAGAGAAAAAATGATTATAGTTAACTCTAGGTTAACTATAGGATAATTCATTAAAGTATTATTTAACTACAGATATGCAAAAGAAATTACCTTTTAATTTTTCCTGAGGATTCACCTAATACTTTTTGGAGATTCATATATATAAAAACAATTCTTCGATAGCATAGATGAAGTAACCAATTTCTTTTGCAATTCATTAATAAATTCTTCAACCTACTTTTTTCAGAGGAACTTGGATCCTTTTTTAGTTAACTCGGTTAGTGGATTATAATGTAAATATTTTTTTTAAAAACCTACTATAATATCTTGCTAAATAATGAAGTATACATATATATGTTACTATTTTAGGATGAGGTCACTCCTCTATAGTCATTCTCTTGGAATGGAAAACTGAGATCCCTTCATTGGGAATAATGTTCACCAGGAATACAAATTTTTGTAACTAGAAATTAAATTATCTAAATTTCAAAAATAGACTATCCTTCCCTTGTGTTTTAAATATAAAATATATATGGTTTTCATTCTCCTCTAAAAATTTTTAATATATCCTAATATCATCAAAAAAACTTCCATGAATTTATCAAGGTATTCTATAAATAATCTATTCCTAAAATAAAAAAAATGTATCAAGGAAATCACATAATATGAAGTGGATAACCACAAACTCATAACGAACAGATCTTATTCAAAAGGAAGACTTTGAATTAACTTATTTATTCATCCTTAACTGAAATTTTCTATATTGGAAGTCAATCACTGAGAAAAAAATGATCCAAATAAATCTTGTCATGTAAACCATCAATCCATGGAATATGGTACATTTTCATTACCATGACCCTATTTTTTTCTCTATAATAAATTCATAGCTACATTGATCCATAATTCTTATTCATAATAAGAATACATTATTCCCAAGGAGACACACTTTTTTAGAATGATCATTACTCCTCAATAACTTGATTCTGATTCGATAATTATTTTACCCTTATATTTTCAATACTATACGTGCTCATAAAAATTGAGTTGGAGCCAATATGAGTTCAATGGATTACTATACCTCTATTTTTTGGGATATATCCATGTATATCTTTGGGAAATATGTCAATGTTTTACTGAATTATGGGTACATTATCTATATTTATTTCTTAATTTCCTTATCCCTATTCAAATAATATATCCATAAATAATGCTATGGGAAGTGATTCTAGACAAACCTCAGACTAATATATATCACCTTTGAAAATCAATATAGTTTTTCCATTGAATAATACTTAAGTTTCCTTACATGTAATGTTAAAATTAGCATTATACTTTGATATCCAATCCATCCATACTATAGTGTAAAATTAAAAAATGAGAATAAATACTAGATTTGTGATGAGATTACACACACCAAAGGTAATACTTGAATTTTCATTAAATGATAATGCTAAGATAAATTACCCATGATTTTGTATTGGTAACTATACTTATATAATTTTTCATATTTGTTCTATTTTATTTTCAAACTTGGTTGAAATTAAAGAATGCATAGAACTGTACTAAAAAAGTACTTGCTATCTTTGAGAGAACAATGATTTTACCTACCACCAAAAACTTTTGGGTCACCACATTAGTCATCTTCATATAAAGTAGATGACCCTTCTCCCTTGGAAAATAATAAGGTGAATGTTGGGTTCCCTCCATTATCTTTTTATTTGGACATTGATTGTAAAATTGGAACGATATCCACACATGATGAATTAAAATTACATCTAGGAATGTACCATCCTCCCTTGGTCATTAGTGTTGATATGTTAAGGAATCACCTAAAAATAATATTTCTAAGATATATTAACATATCATACTCATTTTAAGTACCTTTCACTCCCAGGAAAATAGTTCCTTGAATGCTTCTTACAAAATTTGTGGAATGTGGGAAGTTTCACATTCATTCCCCCTCTTTCATGATAAATGTTCCTCCATGACATTGTATCCATTTATCTATTCATTTCATTCAAAAAATATGAGCATTTTGTATCTTTAAACTCCCATTAAAACATCCTAGAGCTATACACTATATAATCATAGCATTCATAATATTGATTTTTTCTATTATTCTATAGGTGGGGTCTCAACCCATTGAAGAATATATCAACCATTCCCTTAGGGTCCATAAAAGGCTATAGGTGTATTGAGAATGTCTTGTAATGTTAATTAAAAATTTTCCCACAGATTAATCTTCCATCTACTTCACCTCTAATAATTCCTTTCCCACTTTTTCACATCAAAGATGTAAAATATTTGTTGAAAAATATTCCCCTAAACTCTTCCCACTCCAAAGAATCAATCTCCGTTATTTAAATACTGATTTTAATTATTGTCCACCACTGATCGACATCTCTTTCAAAATGGTACACTCCAAGGGTGAATTTCTATTTCTCAAATTAATAGAGTTTAGAAAAGAAATTTTTTGTATATCTTATCCATTTTTACATCAATAAATGTTTCATTAGATCCACTAAAAAAGGTTTACATTGATACAAGAATGACCCAATTGAATATTATTCCCTTCAAGGTTAATATTTAATCTCTACATTTTTAATGTTATTATTCATAAATTAAGTATGTTGATTCATCATCATCACAAGGTTTTTCATTCCTGCTTCAATCAGAAATTTTTTAGTGTATCTTCTGTTGTAATCATCGTTTACATGGTTCCTAAAACTTCCCACCATTATTCTAAATGAAGATATCCTTAGTGAGAAACATGTTATTTATTGGAATATTGTATTTCTAATAGGTTTTTATGTCTTAAAGAATAATTATTAATTTTTTTAATCTATAATAGAAATTATATTATATATATCATTTATAATGACACATAAAAACCATATAATTAACCAAACATATACCAGGGAGTGTCAAAACTTGTGTGCAAAAATCAAAATTATCATACACTATGAAACAATTGAGTCTATATCCATGTGGTGTTTTGGGGAGTTAAGCATAGGTATATCTCTGTAAGAGACACCTCATCGTGGAGTAACCATACATGGATGTATTTTCCTGGAAACCACTTATTTAATACTCACCAAAATACTGGGACCTTTTTCTATATTTATAATTATCCGAAAAAATAATAATAATGTTTTCATGTACTAATTTACACTAATAACTAAATCATGTTTTGATACTAATAATTACATCATGAAATTTTATGATAGAACTTTTAAATACAGTGGACAAATAGATGATCTTTTAAATTTTAGTTTTAGGTAAAATAGATAAAAAAATATATGAAAACATAAAAAATTTATTACAGTCAACTTGAAAAACATCTTAATGGGTTCACTATATATTAATTTTATTTAATCTCATATAATGGGGTTATATATCAACATAAATGGGTTATCATAATGCAAAATAAGGGAATAAACAAGGCATAAAAATCATGTAATCACGAGACATATCAATAAGAACTTGTGGCATACAAATGAGGAATGAATAAGAGAAATATAATAATAATATGAATATTAATCATAACATATAAATTTTGATACAACATTTAAATGAGAAAATAATAATCGTCTCACTATGGTTTATCACCAAGGTGTCAAAAATGAATATTACAAATGATATTTACCAAGGTATCATAAAAACAACTTATATAGTGATTAAATTCATTACCCAATGTATTGGAGAAATATCATTGCATACAACTAATATCTATTAATTTCATGTTATCCAAATATATCATAAAAAATAAACTCACTAATAAACCATGGAGAATAATGAAAAGGTTTTTTATCAAAATGTTGGCATAAAAAGTGATTAAAGACATGATCGTTAAAAATATTTATCCCATAAAAGGAAATGTGGGTTTTAAAATATAAATCCCAATATTAGAAGTTATTTTTTATGTCAAATTGAATAACCATTGAATGTAAATGTGCTTTCGGCATTCAAATAAGAAGGAAAAGATAAGTTCTCATGTAAAAGGAAAAAATTATAGAAGTAAATTCGGTAGCATAGAGGGTATAAATCATTATTTTAGAAAAAGATAAAATGAGACAGGACAAGGTTTTATAATTGATAAAAGTATATTATTACATTAAAGGGATAATATATTTTTTTAAATGGATATATTTTGTTATTTAGATGACATGACATAAAAGGGAACATGAATGGAAATGAGAAGTGGGAATTTCCCTTACCTTGATGTTTTAATTCTATGTCTGGAGGATTCGAACCATAGGGGGTTACAGAAACCTTGGGGGATCCATGAGAGGAAACACCACCAGAACATTGCGAAAGATGGATTCAGTGGGAAGGGAAATGGAGAAATGGGTTGGTATTTATACCATATATGTATGAATTGTATAATAAATTCCAAATATAGTTCATAAAAATCAATATTATGGAAATTGAAAAACCATGGGTTTTTCTAAAAAATTTGAAAATTTTATTCACACATTATGAGATTTTAGCCTACAAAACCTGAACAACATTTTTTAAATACCCTTTAGTCATGGAATGTTAAAATTTCTACAAAAAAATCTTTTAATTGTTTTTCATTTTAAAATTTGGAAAGTTGTTATAGGATTATAAATTGATTAAAATATATAAAAATAATAAATATTAATAAAATAACATATTATTTTTGTTGATTTTTTATTTAATTTTTACATGACAATTACATAAGTATAAAGTCATAAAATATACTAGAAACCCAAAATTGTATTTTTTACTATTCACAAAAAAAATAATGTTTTTAAGAAAATTTTAATAAATTCACCCTAACCAAATTTTGATGTTCTATTTTATTGAATAATTTTTATTTTTCCATAATAATTATTTATATATGATTAATATATATTTTAAATATAAAAATACTTATTCATTAAAAATAGTAGTTTTTCACACATAGCTAATGTTTGAAAATTATTAAAATTACCTTGATAATTATTGAATTATTTTATAATTTATAATTATATAAGCATATTTTAAAATTATATTTAATAAAAACCAATATTATTTAATATTACTTGGTTTATTTTATGAATTGTAAACCTTTTCTAAAAAAATACTATTTTTTTGTGTCCATATATCAATTTATTAAATTTCATTTCAATTAATCATATATTTTATTAAGGAAAAGTATTCTTAAAAAAATTTAATGAATAAAAATTTTATTTATACAAGGTAAATTACACTTTAATTTTCTATGGCCTTAACATATAACCCCTTATTACACCCGAATACACCCTAAAGCCAAGGTGTGAAATGGTCGTAGTATCATGGGGTTTCTCAGCTAAGATCGACCAAGTGGTAATCGCCACTAACATTAACATCTCCCATATGTGATTATATTCATGTTTTAATTGTTTATGTTCGAATAGGGCTTGGTCAAGGAAAAACCCATTTGATGCTTCCTCCCTCCCATATTTAGAAAAATGGGCTTCTAATGACATCAATATACTAGTTGAGGTCATAATTTCTCCATTATTCATCAATTATTGTCTGTCATTACTACTAATAAACATTAATTATATTGGTAAAATTATTACCAATAAGTATATTTCCCAATGATCAAAATAACCAATGGTTATATTTACCAATAGTCATATTTTTTCAGTGGTCATATAATGGTCATATACCAATGGTCACATTTCCCTATATATACTATAAACAATAATTCATTCATTCACTCATGATCACTATAATTCTATATAAGGTAATATTTTCATTTATTAGTATTTTCATTTGTTTAATAATATTTTTTTTCGATAGAATTGTTTTTTTGTAGATGATTCTATCATACTGGGGAAATCTATATTTTGACCTTTTAGCTATTTTTATTTCATATTATTTTTTGAGTTGTAATTATATATATATAATTGGTTTTATAGATGACAAATATAGTGATATTTATTAATGTGATATTTTTTTTATGGTTCCACTATATTTTGTATGTGTATAATATTAAATAATATATAACACACATTTATTTAGGAAACAATATAATTTAAATAGTTTCAGTCATTACACACTTGGAAAAGTGCATCACCTAAGGGTGAACTAATTAATATTGTTATGAATAATGGTGGCTAAATGTGACACATCACTGATTATTTAATGCATAATAAAAACAATCTCAAGAACATGTATCATCTTCCTCATTTTGGTGAATTGTTTCATCAATTACGTGGTACTCAATACATTCCCAAGATAACCCTTTTTGGATATAATTAATTCAGTTTAAAGAGGTAGTATATAACTAATAAAACATTACTTTATAAGTATGGATACAATGAATTTATAGTGATATTATTTGTTCTTAATAATTCCACCAGCATTTTGTTGATTTAAGAAATATAATCTTAACAGATTACCTAAATTAGTTTGATGTAGTTTTTATAAATGATATTATTGTATATTAAAATATAATGTAAAATCATCATGAATAGTTGAATAATGTAATTAATACCCAAATGAGCCTAATTTATTAAATAAAAATTACAATTTGTAAAGTTTGTCTAAATAGTTTTCATTTATGGGTCAAATAATATGAAGTGATGGTATATCTATGCCTCCTTAAACAACATAAGTAATTAAATATTATCCCAAAACAACCATTGTGATTGATATTTATAGTTTCCTTGATTTATAATCATATTATCAACACCTTGTAGATAATATCTCAAAATTTTATAATACACCGAACTGATTAACTAGATTGGGAGCCAACTTCCTTGGGATATGTGAATGTGAATAAATGATCTTAGAACTAAAGATAAGGTTAGTTATTGAACCTGTTCTTAAAATTCATTACTATATATAGAGGTTTTTAATCTATAATGATGCATCAAATAATGGACTGGGATGTGTCCTTATACATAATGATTTAGTGAAAATTTATACCACATGAAAATTTAAGCTTCAAAAGTAAAATTATACATATCATTATTTAGAGTTATATATGGTTATTCTTTCATTAAAGATATGATGATACTATGATTATGGTTTAAGGAGTGGTATATATATAGTGTCAAATTTTAAATTATATATTCCTTAAAAATGGATTAATATAGGCCATAGATTTTTATTAGGGTTGATTATTTATTATGACATCTCAATACCTTCCTGAATGGCCCGAAGGAATTATTTTTTTTATTGATTTTTTATATCCCCCCATTCAAGGGATGAGGGGGGTTCCTTAAAAGGCCTGTAGGCTTAGATATTACATTACCCATTGTCCTGGAGACATTACAGGACCCGTAATTCATATGGAAATCATACATACTATGACAACATGAAACCACCCCTCCCCAACATCTACATCATGATAAGCTCTCCACCTTGGCATTGATGTTCGACTAGCTATCCTGTGCAGAGATTCACAAGCCTGGTACCGATGGCAATACCATACCCTCAAATTCTTCCAAATCTTTTAGCCCTGCTCTGGTGAATGCATCTTGCTCTTGAATTCTCCTCTAGAGCTGTTTCTTTGTAGAATATGTCTGTGCATCTTCAAATCAGGTGGCCCTAAAGGCCTTGAGGTGTCCCAAAGGCCTTAAAGGAGGACTAAAAGACTTACTAACCCTAATTCCTTTATGACTCCAAGCCCAAAACAGTGGCCTAGGGTGAATAGTTCCAACTGCTACAATATCGAATAGTACCTACTACAGTAAATACTATAGTACCTGTTATAGTACATGCTACTGTTCCAGCTATAGGTCTGTTATACTATGCTACAGTACCTAGAATTATGTCCTTTTCTGGTCAAATTCTCTAATTTGAAAGTAAAATGCTAGTTTATCAATGATGATAATCACATAAGATCCAATATTTTTGGTTTTTTAATGGATGGATCTAGAAATATTGATGGAAAGGGGGAATTTTATCATGTTTAAATGTTTTTTCAACCATATCTCCATGTGAGGTTTTATGAGGTGTAGAAGGAAGGTATGGGACTACACCTGATGGTAACACATATTTATGAGTTAGATAGTGACCTTGATAGAATTAAATGGTTGATAAACTAATCATAGGACACTTAACCCTTTATTACACTACACACACCCTAAGTGTAAGGTGTGAGATGGCGGTAGTCTCATTCATTGTCTCGGCTAACATCACCCAGGTGGTAATCCTAACATGAGATTCTCCCATAGGATATTTTTTTCTATATTAAATTTTAGATGTTCAACTTGAGATTGTTTATGTGATAACCCTAATGACACTACCTCTCACCCATGTTTGGAAAAATGGGCTTCAAACTGCATGATTCTATGAGTTCAGGCCATTGTTTCTCAACCATGCATCAATTATTCAACATCATTACTACTTATAAAAACACATAATAATGGTCAAATAATTAATAATTTGTATAGTTAACAATGGTCAAATTAATAAATGGTTAAATTAGCCATTGTTTATATTTAACTAATAGTCATGTAATAGTCAAATACCAATTATTACATCTCTCTATTTTTCCTATAAATACCACTTCATTCCTTCAATAAAAATATATAAAATTTCCCTGGAAGTTATATTATTTACTTCTTAAGAAATTTATTATTTTGATAACAATTTTTTATTTCTATACTATTTTCTATGGGGTGATGATTCTAGGAGATTGGGGTGAACCATATTTCCTTGATTTAGCTATTCTATTTTCATTCTCCTCCCATTTGTAATGTTTGTCATTTTATTTAGTTTCATAGATGAATAATTTAATTATCATTATTAACAAGATAATTTTTTTTGGTTCCATGATATTTTTTACATGTATAATATTATTTAATATATTATACACATTTATTAAAGGAACAAATATAATATAAATAGTTGGGGTCATTGTGTTCTTCCTCTCTTAGAAAATTTCATCACCAAAATTTTAATTCATTATCAAGGTTGTGAAATGGTGAGAGTACTTATATCTCATTACTTCATATGGTTACATTTTATCCTATTTATATTTATGGTTCCTCCATAACAATTTTACAAGGTGGATATTTTTTACATAGAACTTTGTCTCTATGGTCTATGATCTCCATTGGATCCTCTTCATATGAGAGGTCCTATTTTTGATCCACCTATTTTGGATTTAGTACACGCGAGGGATCAGTTACGTAATTACTTTTGAGATATATGTGGAATAAATAATGAACATGAGGAAGATATAGTGGATGTTCAAACTGATATTCCACTACTACTATGAGATGAAATATCTCAAAGGGACTTATGTACCTAGGACTGAGCTTCCCATTCTTTCCAAATCTCATAAATCTTTTCCATGGTGATATAAAAAGGAAAATATTGTCTTCAACATCAAATTCCAAGTACCTTCATTGGTTGTAATCATAGAACTTATTATGACTCTTGGAATCCTTTATATGTTTTAGATGGCATGATCCCTTTCTATTATATCTTAAATAAAATCGGGCCTAAGTGTATTCTTTAACTAACTTATTCCCAAAATGTAGGAGTTTTACATACCTTCCAATATAGATTATCATATGGTTCTTTTTGAATTCTCAAGTTGAAGCTATTGTTGTATGGGAACACAAATAAAGGGTGGTGTTGATCGCATACACATTTAAATTCCACTGATCATGTTCTCAACTTGTCCTCAATTTTATGAATAGTTCTTTCATATTAGACCTCAGTTTGGAGGTGGATGGTCATACTAAAATTAAATTCAATATTCAAGTAATGTTTATGAATTCTTCTAAATTTAGATATATACCTTGGATCACGATCAGAAACAATAGAATGTGGAACCCCTTTTAGCCTCACCACTTTCATTATGTATATCCTGGAAAATTGGTAAGAGTTAAAGCTTCCCTAATATTAATGAAATGAGAATTCTTAGTTAGTCTATCCACTATAACCCATATCGGATTACATCAATTTTATTTTCTTGGGAGTCTAGTGATAATGTTCATAATGAGATTGTCCCACTTCCATTTGGTATGGGTAGTGGTTGCAATACCCATTTTGTATGTTTCCACTCTTCCATCACTTATTGACATACACAGAACCTTGTAGTGCAGTTATCAATCTCCCTTTTCATATTATCCCACCAATAATGATATTTAAGGTCCCCATACTTTTTTTATTCTAGGAGGTATAGAAGAATATAGTGCTCATAGATGCATCAATCGACTCCTTATTTATCTATAGGATAAATGGGAAACATATCAATGTATATAATTTTAGTACAGATTCATTATCATGATTAATGGTTGGAAACTTCTCATTCTTCACAACCTCTATATTATTTTGTATAAAAGGATCCTAAATTTGGGATCTCCTGATTTCTATAGCAATGATAGTTGAGAAATCATTTTTGGATTGGGTTGACGATGTCCTTTTTCTCATGTTTCTCATGTCCAACCATACTAGGGCCCTTGATCAGGGGATCTACTTGAATCATCATCATTTCTACCTCAATAGGTTTTTTTTCACTTAATGTGTTGATGACTATGTTTTATCTTCTATAGTGATAGTGAATTGAACAATCAAATTCATTAAGAAGTTCAAACCATCTCCTTTGTACCTTGATCATTTCCTTTTTCTTCATATATATATCAAACTTTAGTGTCCATTTTGTATATCAAGTTTCTCTTAGTAAAGATAGTGCGTACATATTTTTAGAGAAAATATGATTACAGCAAACTCCAGGTCAGCTGTAAGATAATTCATTAAGGGATTATTTAACTAGTGATATGAAAAAGAAATTACCTTTTCATTTTTCCTGAGGATTAACCTAATACTTTTTAGAGATTCATCTATATGAAAACAATACTTCAATATCATTGGTGCAGTAAACAATTTCTTTTGCAATTAATTAACATATTCTTCACCCTAATTTTTTTAGAGGAACTTGGATCCTTTTTGAGTTAACTCGGTTAGTGGATTATAATGTAATTTTTTAAAAACCTCATATAATATCATGCTAAATTATAAAGTCTACAAATATCAGTTAATATTGTAGGATGAGGCCTCTACTCTATAGTCATTCTCTTGGAATGGAAAACTAAGATCCCTTCATTCGGTATAATGTTCCCTAAGAATACAACTTTTTGTAGCTAGAAATTAAATTATCTAAATTCCAAAAACAGACTATCCTTCCTCTGTGTTTTCAATATAACATATATATGGTTTTCATTCTCCTCTAAATTTTTGGAATATATCCTAATATCATCAAAAAAAATTCCATGAATGTATCAAGGTAGTCCATAAAGAATCTATTCCTAAAATCAAAAAAAAATATATATCAAGGAAATCACTTAATCTGGAGTGGATAACAACAAAATCATAACGAGAAGATCTTATTCAGAAGGAAGACTTTGAATTATCTTATTTATTCATCCTCAATTGGCGTTTCCCATATTGGAGGTCAATCATTGAGAAAAAAGATCCAAATAAATCTTGTCAAGTAAACAATCAATCCATGGAATATAGTACTTTTTCTTTACCATGACCATGTTTTGTTGTCTATAATAAATTCATGGCTACATTGATCCATCATTCTTATTCATAATGAGAATACGTTCTTCCCAAGGATACACACTTTTTCAAATAGATCATTTCTCCTCAATAACTTGATTCAGATTCAATAATTATTTTACCCCTATATTTTCAATCCTATATGGGCTCATAAAAATTTAGTTGGAGCCAATATGAGTTCAATGGATTACTATTCCTATATTTTTGTGAGATATCTATGCAACTCTTTGGGAAATATGTCAATGTTTTACTGAATGATGGGTACATTATCTATATTTATTTATTCACCTCGTAATCCCTCTTCAAATAATATATCCATAAATAATGCTATGGGAAGTGATTCTAGAAAAACCTCAAACCAATATATATCACCTTTGAAAATAAATATAGTTTTTCCATTTAATAATACTTCAATTTCCTAGCATGTAATGTTAATATTAGTATTATACTTTGATATCCAATCCATCCGTACTATATTTTAAAATTAAAAAATGAGAATGAATACGAGATTTGTGATGAGATTACACTCACCAAATATAATATTAGAATTTTTATAAAATCATGATTCTAAGATAAATTATCCATGATTATGTATTGATAACTATACTTATATAATTTTTGGTTTTGGTTCTATTTTATTTTAAAACTTGGTTGAAATTAAAGAATTTATATTACTTTACTAAAAAAAGTACTTGCAATCTTTGAGAGAACAATGATTTTACCTACCACCAAATACTTTTGGGCCACCACATCATTCATCTTCATATAAAATGGATGACCCTTCTCCCTTGGCCAATAATAGGGTGAATGCTGGGTTCCCTCCATTATCTTCTTATTTGGACATTGATTTTAAAATTCCCAAGATATCCACACATGATGAATTAAAATTACATCTAGACATGTACCATCCTCCCTTGGTCGTTAGTGTTGATATGTTAAGAAATAACCTAACAATAATATTTATAAGCTATATTCACATATCATCCTCATTTTAAGTACCTTCCACTCCTAGAAAAATAGTTCCTTGAATGCTTCTTCCAAAATTTGTGGAATGTGGGAAGTTTCACTTTCATTCCCCCTCTTTCATGATCAATGTTCCTCCATGACATTGTATCTATTTATTTATTCATTTCATTCAAAAAAATATGACCATTTGGTATCTTCAAACTCCCATTAAAACTTCATAGAGCACCACATTATATAATCATAGCATTCGTAGTGTCAATTTTCTATATTATTCTATAGGTGGGGTCTCAACCCATTGAAGAACATATCAACCATTCCCTTAAGGTCAATAAAAATCTATATGTGTATTGAGAATGTCTTGTAATGTTCATTTAAAAGTTTCCCACAGATTAATATTCCATCTAATTTAGCTCTAAGAATTCCTTCCCCACTTTTTCACATCAAATATGTAAAATATTTTTTGAAAAATGTTCCCTTGAACTCTTCCCTCTCCAAAGAATCAATATTCGTTATTTAAATAGTGATTTTAATTATTGTCCACCACTGAACGACATCTCTTTCAAAGAGGTACACATCCATGGTGAATTTCTATTTCTCAAATTAAGAGAGTATAGTAAAGAAATTTTTTTCACAGCTTATCCATTTTTACATCAATCAATGTTTCAGTAGATCCACTAAAAAAGGTGACCATTGACCCAAGAATGACTCAATTAAATATTGTTCCCTTCAAGGTTAATATTTAATCTCTACATTATTAATGTTATTGTTCATAAATTAAGTATGTTGATTCATCATCCTCACAATGTTTTTTATTACAGCTTCTATCAGAACGTTTTTAGTGTATCTTCTATTTAAATCATCATTTACATGGTTCCTCAAACTTCCCACCATCATTCTAAATGAAGATATCCTTAGTGAGAAACGTGTTATTTATAGGAATATTATATTTCTAATAGTTTTTTATGTCTTAAGGAATAATTATTAAATTTTTTACTCTATAATAGAAATTACATTATATATATCCTTCATAATGACACATAAAAAGCATATAATTAACCAAACATATACCAGGGACTGTCAAAACATGTGTGAAAAAATCAAAATTATCATGCACTAGGACCCAATTGGGTCTACATCCATGTGGTGTTTTTCAGAGTTAAGAACAGGTATATCTCTATTAGAGACACCTCATCATGGAGTAACCATACATGGATGTATTTTCCTGAAAACCACTTATTTAATACTCACCAAAATACTGGGATCTTTTACTATATTTACAATTATCCAAAAAAATAATAATAATGTTTTAATGTACTAATTTACACTAATAACTAAATCATGTTTTGATACCAATAATGACATCATGCCTTTTTATTATAGAACTTTTCAATACATTGGAAAAAATAGATGATCTTTTAAATTTTAGTTTTAGGTTAAATAGTTAAAAAATATATGAAAACATGAAAAATTTATTACAGTCAACTTGAACAACATCTTCATGGGTTAACTCTATATTACTTTTATTTCATCTCATATAATGGGGTTATAAATCAATAGAAATGGGTTATCACAATTACAAATAAGGGAATAAAAAAGTCATACAAAATCATGTTCTCACGAGACATATCAATAATAACTTGTGGCATAAAAATGAGGAATGAATAAGGTAAATATAATAATAATATGAATATGAACCATAACATATAAATTTGGATACAAAATTTAAATGAGAAATTGATAATCATCTCACCGTGGTGTATCACCAAGGTGTCAAAAATAAAAATTACAAATGATATTTACGAAGGTATCATAAAAACAACATCTATAATGACTAAATTCATTACCCAATGTATTGGAGAAATATCATTTCATACAACTAATATCTATTAATTTCATGTGATCCAAATATATCATAAAAAATTAACTCACTAATAACCCATGGAGAATAATGAAAAGGTTTTTTATCAAAATGTTGGAATACAAAAGTGATTAATGACATGATCGTTAAAAAACATTATCCTATAAAAGGAAATGTGGGTTTTAAAATATAAATCTTAATATAAAAAGTTAATTTTTATGTCAATTTGAATAACTATTGAATGTAAATGTGATTTGGGTATTCAAATAAGAAAGAAAATATAATTTCTCATGTAAAAGGGAAAAATTATAGAAGTAAATTCAGTAGTATAGAGGGTATAAATCATTATTTTAGAAAAGGGTAAAATGAGAGAGGACAGGGTTTTATAATTGATAAAAGTATATTATTACATTAAAGGGATAATATAATGATAAAAGCGGATTTATTTTGGTATTCAGATGACATGACATAATAGGGAACATGAATAGAAATGAGAAGTGGGGATTCCCCTTACCTTGATGTTTTAATTCTATGTTTGGAGGATTCAAACCACAGGGGGTTATAGAAACCCTGAAGGGATCCATGGGAGGAAATAACACAAAAACATTACAAAAGATGGATTTAGTGGGAAGGGAAATGGGGAAATGGGTTAGTATTTATAGCATAGGTGTATGAATTGTATAATAATTTCCAAATATAGTTCTTGGAAATCAATATAGTGGAAAATGAAAAACCATGGGTTATTCTATAAATTTTGAAATTTTTTTCACACATTATGATATTTTAGTCTACAATACAGGAACAACATTTTTTAAATATCCTTGAATCATGGAATGTTAAATTTTCTACAAAACAAAGATTTTAATTTTTTTTCATTTTAGAATTTGGATAGCTGTTATAGGATTATAAATTGATTAAAATATGTACAAATAATAAATATTAATAAAATAAAATATTATTTTTTTGGGTTTTTATTTAATTTTTAGATCACAATTACATAATTATAAAGTCATAAAATATATTAAAAACCCAAAATAGTATTTTTTTACTATTTACAAAAAAAATAATGTTTTTAAGAAAATTATCATAAATTCACCCTAACCAAATTTTGATGTTATATTTTATTGAATAATGTATATTTTCTATAATAATTATTTATATATGATTAATATATTCTTTAAAAATAAAAATACGTATTCATTAAAAATAGTAGATTTTCCCACATAGCAATGTTTGAAAATTATTAAAATTCCCTTGGAAATTATTGAATTGTTTTATAATTTATAATTATACAAGAGTATTTTAAAAATCTATTTAATAAAAACCAGTATTATTTTAAATAACCTGGTTTATTATAAGAATTGTAAACCTTTTCTAAAAAAATACTATTATTTTTTGTGTCCATATATCAATTTATTAAATTTCATTTCAATTAATCATATATTTTATTATGAAAAATAATTCTTAAAAACAATTTAATGAATAAAATTTTATTTATAAAAGGAAAATTACACGTTAATTTACTATGGACTTAACATATAACCCCTTATTACACCAGAATACACCCTAAGGCCAAGGTGTGAAATGGTCGTAATATCATGGCGTTTCTCGGCTAAGATCGACCAAGTTGTAATCTCCACTAACATTAACATCTCCCATATGTGATTATATTCATTTTTCAATTGTTGATGTTCAAATAGGTCTTAGTCAAGGGAAAACCCATTTGATGCTTCCTCCCTCCCATATTTAGAAAAATGGGCTTAAAATGACATCAATATACTAGTTGGGGTCATAATTTCTCCATTATTCATCCATTATTTTCTGTCATTACTACTAATGAACATTAATTATAATGGTAAAATTATTACCAATAGGTATATTTCCCAATGAACAAAATAACCAATGGTTATATTTACCAACAGTCATATTTTTTCAGCGGTCATATAATAGTCATATACCAATGGTCACATTTCCCTATATACAATATAAAAAATAATTCATTCATTCATTCATGATCACTATAATTCCCTATTAGGTAATATTTTCATTTATTAGGATTTTCATTGGTTTAATAATATTTTGTTTTTTTCTATAGAATTTGTTTTTGGGTAGAAGATTCTATCGTACTGGGGAAATCTATATTTTCACCTTTTAGCTATTTTTATTTCATATTATTTATTGAGTTGTAATTTTATATATATAATTGGTTTTACAAATGACTAATATAGTGAAATTTAATAATGTGATATGTTTTTTATAGTTCCACTATATTTTGTATGTGTATAATATTAAATAATATATAACACACATTTATTTAGGAAACAATATCATTTAAATATTTTCATCCATTACACACTTGGAAAAGTGCATCACCTAATGGTGAACTAATTAATATTGTTATGAATAATGGTGGATAAATGCAACACATCACTGATTATTTAATGCATAACAAAAAAATCTCAAGAACATGTATCGTCTTCCTCATTTTGATGAATTGTTTCATCAATTACGTGGTGCTCAATACATTCCCAAGATAACCCTTTTGGATATAATTAATTGAGTTTAAATAAAGAGTATATAACTAATAAAACATTAACTTATAAGTATGGACATAATGAATTTCTGGTGATATTATTTGTTCTTAATAATTCCCCCACTATCTTTGTTGATTTAAGAAATATAGTCTTTACAGATTCCTAAATTAGTTTGATGTAGTTTTTATAAATGATATTATTATATATTAAAATATAAAGTAAAATCATAATGAATAGATGAATAATGTAATGAATACCCAAATGATCCAAATTTATTAAATAAAAATTACAATGTGTGAAGTTTTTCTAAATAGTTTTCATTTATGGGTCATATAATATGAAGTGATTGTATATCTATATCTCCGTAAATAACATAAGTAATTAAATATTTGCCCAAAACTACCATTTTGGTTGATATTGATAGTTTATTTGACTTATATTTATATTATCAACACCTTATATATAATATATCAAAATTTTCTAATACACCGAACTGATTAACTTGATTGGGAACTAACTTCCATGGGGTAGATGAATGCGAATAAATAATCTAGGAACTGAATATAAGGTTAGTTAGTAAACCTATTCTTAAAATGCCTCACTATATATAGGGGTTTGTAATCTATAACGATGTATCAAATAATGGACTGGGATGTGTACTTATCCATAATGATATGGTGAAAAATTATTTCACATGATAATTTAAGCTTCACAAGTAAAATTATACAGATCATTATTTAGATTTATATATGGTGATTCATTCATTAAAGATATGATGCTACTACGATTATGGGTTAAGGTGTGATATATATATATAGTGTCAAATTTTAAATTATATATTCTCTAAAAATTGATTAATATATGCCAGAGATTTTTATTAGGGTTGATTATTTATTATGACATATCAATACCTGCCTGAATGGCCCGAAGGCATTCTTTTTTATAGATTTTTTATATCCCCCCATTCAAGGGATGAAGGGGATTCCGTAAAAGGCTCGTATGCTTAGATATTACATTGATAGTAGTCCTAGAGACATTACAAGACCCGTAATTCTTATGTAAATCATACAGACTATGACAACTTGAAACCACCCCTCCCCAACATCTACATAATGATAAAATCTTCACCTTTGCATTGATGTTCAGCTAGCTATCCTGTACAGAGATGCACAATCCCGGTACCGATGGAAATACCATACCCTCTCATTCTTCCAAATCTGTTAGCCTTTCTCTGGTGAATGCGTCTTGAACTTGAATTCTCCTCTAGAGATGATTCCATGAAGAATCTGTCTGCGCATCTTCAAATCAGGTGGTCCTAAAGGCCTTGAGTTGACCCAAAGGACATAAAGGTGGACCAAAAGACTTACTGTCCCTAATTCCTTAAGGAATCCAAGCCCAAACCGGTGGCCCAGGGTGAATAGTTTTAGCTGCTACCATACCAAACAGTACCTTCTACAGTAAATACTATAGTACCTACTATAGTACATGATACAATTGCGGCTATAGTGCTGTTATATTATGCCACAATACCTAGAATTATGCATTTTTCTGGTCAAATTCTCTAATTTTAAAGGAAATGCTAGTTTATCTATGATGATAATCACATAAGATCCAATATTATTGGTTGTTTAATGGATGGATCTAGAAATATTGATGGAAAGGGAAAATTTTATCATGTTTAAATGTTTTTTCAGCCATATTTCCATGTGAGGTTTTATGAGTTATAGAAGGAAGGTGTGGGACTACACATGTTGGTAAAACGTATTTATAAGTTAAATAGTGATCATTATAGAATGAAATGGTTGATAAACGGATCACATGATCCATACAAAATAGATTTATTGCTGGATTTGATCGATGATTCTCATATTTCATCATTATTTATTTATCTTTTATGTAAAAAGATGTTATAATATCAAAATGTTTTTTATATCTTGAAAATGTGAATAGAATTTTTTTAGAGTATGTATCTCAGTGTTGTGAATTTGAGAATGTCAAGTCTAAGAGATAAAATTATAAAATGATGTTATATCCATTACTTATACTAGAATAGAAATGAGAAAACATCACAATTGATTTTGTTTTATGACTAACCAAAACATCTAAGGTCCATAATCTAATATGGATTTTAGTGGATTTCCTTATGAAGTTAACAAACTTCATTACAATTAGTGAAAATTTATATCTTGACCAAATTATTATAATTTACTTTAAGGATGTGGTAAGGATAAATGAATCACCACATTATATTGTACCAGATTAGTGGTGATATGTTTAGAATTATTTCGATTTAGAGTTTTGTTTTCGTACAACTTATCATCCTCATACATATGGTTATTCTTAGAGAACCATTAATAGAATATTCCAAGGAATTTTTATATGGTTTTAAAATTTCATTAGGATAAAAAATTCATCTAGTCATTTTTTCTAGCAATTATAGCTTTCACTGAATCATTCAGTAGGATTGTTATGATGTCGGCTATGGAAAGAAGTATGAAACTCCAAATTTTTGTGATAAAATTAGGGATTGAAAGATATTGGGACCTGATCTAGAAGATGAAACGTAAGAAGAATTCATAACCATTCAACAAAATGTTAGGGTAGCTTAGATTTGACATAAAATAAATGATGGTGATCATTGGGAAAATATGGAAATAAATGTTTGTGATAAGTTATTCATATCAATTTCACCTGGATTAAATTTATCATATTTGAAAAGAAAGAAATGTTCATCGATATATATATTGTCCCCCTTGAGAGTGTTTATCAAGTATAAGTGATTGAATATCTTTTGTTACATCCACTAAACCTCTATCAAGTTAATTTTCTATTTTATATATCTCTCCCGAGGAATTATATACCTGAGCCATCACATTTTCTAAACTCAAATGATGCAACACTATAGCATGAACTTCACTATGAAGAAACAATAGTATAAATCTCAGTTCCAAGAGATAAAGTGCTAATAGTAAGACTTATCACATTCTCAAGGGTCTCTAGAATAATTCTAAATTTCATTAAACTATATAGGAAACCATATATGTGATGAAATAAAGATTTCGACAATTTTTTGTATCGGGGTGATGAAATATCAATGTCAAAATTCATTTTTAAGGGGAATAATGTAACACACTGAGCTTTTATGACATATTTATTTCAAATAAATTTAATTTCCTTAATAACAAGAAATACATGAAAACATAACTCTAAATGAACTATAATATAGCATAATAATATAACTTGGCCATTAAATTACTGATACGAATATGAATCTCCATAATTAAAAGTATGTATAAATGTTTTATGAAAATAAATTATATTAATAAATACATATTCAATTTTAAATACAGTCATTATATAATTTAGAAAATACATTTTTGTTCAAAAAAGGTTTTTAATGATTTTTTGAAAGAAAATAAGAAAATTAATTTTTTTTACTTTTAGAAATTTTATATTAAAAAAATTAATTTTTTTCTTTAAATAATCATTTCAATATTATCATATAGTGTTTTTAAGATAATTTTCTAAAAATAATAATTTATTAATTAATAGTAAATATAATTATACTCATTGAATTTTTTTATTAATTCGAATAATATAATATTTCAAATTTTATTTTGAAATGGATTTAAAATATCCAGTATTTCATTTATATTAACAATATTCCTACTAAGTTCACTAGAAATAATTTTATTTTGATATTGGTATAAAAACCATTATTCCAAATAAAACAATTTTTTCCTAAAAACCATTTTCATCACATTTTACGAGTTTATTTTAAATGTAATTATATCCACTTTTATAATATAAATTTGATCAAATGGATTCCATTTTGAAATTAGTATTTCTAAAATTTTTAATGAGGAAACATTAATTTTATGTCATAATGCAATTAAAAAACTATCAATTTTGTTTACTCTAGTTAAGGGTAAAATGGGTTTCTCGAGGGATAAAATTAGAGATTATGGTACATATTACCATTAAACATTTTTAAATCCTATTTAATGGAGATTTTAATGGATCTTCATAGGGAGAAATACATGATTATGGGGGGGTTAGTATGGTTTCACAATCATTTATACCAGGCCATCACTCTTGTTTTGTTCCCCATTTCGGGTGATTTCCTACAAGGTTTTATTTACGGAACCAGAAAAAACCAATGGTTCCCATATACTTATTGAGGACCTTCATTCAAAAGGCATGTGTTCAATATATATTTTTAAAATTTTTCTTAATGACTTAGTATGGTCGATAGTATGGGAGTTCGGGGTCATCACACCATTTGTGGGGATTATTATATACTCTAGGAGTATCTTATAGATTTAAGTCGTATTGTTGAATCCATTATAAACTATAATAAAAAACAGTACCCTTTTTATTTTAAATCAGACACATATGCATGCATGAGTAATAACCTATATGTATCAAGGGTTCTCTATCAATGAAACTATCTATACGGATCTATGGTTATCCATTGAAATATCTACCTCTATATATCTGAGGATATCTCAATCATTAGGTTCTTTAATCGATAATTAATTATTTAATATATTATGGTTTAAATCCACATGATTGGATGCGATAATTATTATTTCTTTAAAGGGAGGAGTAAAGATTTATTTGGTTTGATATTTGGCCCTAGAGAAGTGATTCAAGTGTATCATTGTGAAAGGAATCAGAACACACATATTATGGTTCCACTTAATGGGACACCTCAAATCATTTAGGATCTTGTGACAAGGACCTGGAAATGATGTTCAATTTCATGTGGATTGGAAATCTAAGTGGAATATTTATATAAAATGATAATATGGGGCATATTCATGAGTGAATGGTCTGGTAATTCTGGTATGAAATATGGACTTATAATTAGATGACATGAACGCGCAATTTTCATCGGGGAGGATTAGGTGAAAAGGACATGGAAGGAATATAGTCTCCCATATTGGGATCATGAAAATTCTTGGAATATGAACCCTTAAAAGAGATAATTCTTTATATGTATTGGATTTAAACTTCATAGAGCCTTCCTACATATCTCATGAGTACATGAATCAAATCGCAAGTAGTTTGGATTTGATTGGTATTACACTTATATGGTATTCCCAAGTAAGATATTTTATTTTTAATGTTACATGATCACCACTAAACTATATCCCAACATGTGTTATACATGGTGTGAGAAATAAATGGATGTGGAAGATCTAGCACTTCCCACAATATCCTTCATCCTCTAGTAAATGAGTTTTAGGATATGATCTGAAAAAAAATTCCTCCATAAGAAATAGTTTCTAAATATAGGAGGGATTCAATGTTCTCCGTTTCAATGAAGTTGAGAGGTGCATATGAAATTATCACTCATCAAAAGGAAAAGTAAGTGCTTCCCCTCATTATCAAAAATTGTTGGTATCCTAGAACTACCACCAAGAATGAGATACTCAATACTAAGGTTATGCATAATTTTTAATATCTTGATGACTATTCCAATAGGGTAGGATAAGAGGGGGACATATCTTACTTTGTGGATAAAAAATATAATGGAAGACAAACTAATGTGTCTTATTCTATGATCATGAATATCAGGTGACCTTGGAAGATGTTTTGACTTGGTTTACATTATATGGGAGTCCCAAGGGGGCATTTAAATATTGGTATGGGGGATAAACTGGTGCATACTTTTTCCAGGTGATACCTCGGAGAGATGGGTTGTACCTCACCTAGGAGATACTATGATAGGGTGGGAGGTTCCTCACACAAGTGATACCTAGTAAATATAAATACTATCTTTCCAAGGATATAACATTTCATGGTGGAGATAAATTCTAGGATGAATAACTGTCAAAGAAGCCATAGTTGGGAGAGACTGTGATCTTCTCTCGAAGGGTCTCCTCAAATTCTCTTGGATGATTTTTTCTCAAATATTGTGAAATGGAAGGGCCAATCACCCTACTGTGTTTGTCATGGTTAGGGGTGGTAATTATATTCTTTCCTTTATGGTTTATTCCTTTAGGAACCCTAATATCCAGACTTTATCCAATTGCCTCTTATTTTTTATTCCTTATAAATCTATTTGGGGATTTGGAGGACTTAGGAAGAGAGAAATGGATGGGAAGAGAATTGTGCTATCTCTTCCTCTTCTAGAATTGAAAAATGAAAAACCCAAGGGTATATTTATAGCTAATATCATGAACAAAGGAAAATGAGTAAATCTACACAATTCAATCTCCATAGTGGCTAATGAAATTTTCGTTTTCACTAGGTTCACTATAAGGCCCCAGCTTTAAACCATACTTAATCTTAAGTTATTACAAGATTACACATTGAGGATCTTTTCAGGTTTAGAGTTTTAGAGAATTAGATCATAAAACTTGCATTACATTCCACATTTAAACAAAGTGGTTACATAAAAGATAGTATTCATTTTTTTCATCAACGGAAACATATTTAAAAATAAAGCATGGATTATTTCTTGACACTTCCTTGACACTATCATCATATCATGTACCTTTCCCTTGACCTGTGAAAAACATTTAAAAAAACATGGGATGAGCATAAAAAGATCAGTAAGGGTTATAAAAAATATGGAAAGGAAACATGAGTTTATATATACATAAGAATGAAATCATACTTTACCCATAAAACATAGGCACTTTAACATACCTCCCCAAATCATGAATAAATCATAGGAATCATAAGACATAGAAGGTAACTTGAGGCATTCATAACATTCTTACATAGGGAGTAACCCTCTTAGTTACGTTTGGAATACCCACCACAGTATATTCCCTAAATCTCTTCGGAGAAACCTTAACGTTTCACTCCTTTGCGTAACCCAATGCATTGGAGAGCTATATCGGGCTCACCCACCCTTAGTTTATCACGGAACCACCCGTCTTCATAACAATGCCCAAGAACCATAACATAATCGTATCACATAAAACATGCATAAAGGAAACATAACATTTCCACATTTTAATCATAAAACACATTGATATAAAAAAACCTTATGAAAACCATTTTCAATACCAAAATAAAAGAAAAGTAAAACATGGTATTTATTTTTCTTTTAAAAAGAAGGTATGGCTTGTAGAGGAAGCCTAAACTCAAATAATGGTCATGGCGGCGGAGAAGTCACTGTCGCCGCATACGTATGACAAAAACATTCCCTTTTGTCGTTTTGTAAAATGCTTCATATAACAAAGATTCCTTTTGGATAAACATAAAAGTCAAATGGTTTTATACACCGTATAAAAGAAAGTTTTGTATAAAACAAAATATGCCTCAATGAAAGGAGATTGAGACGAAGTCCCTTACAAAGACGGTATCCTTGGTTTAAGGACAAATCAATTACATAATTATGTGTGACAAACGAATACACCAAATATAAGTGGATATAAAGTGTAAAACAATCAGAGGTTATTCACACATATTCATAGAACGAAATATTCAAGGAGTACATGTTTATCCCAAAGAATCAAATTTGGTAAGAAGTTCCCTTGCAAAAATTTGACAGTCGAACGGCGTCACTACAAAATTCAGAAAATGAGTTGATGAGAGATAAAAAGGGTATCTCATAACATGGACATAAAATTTAAATCAATAATTATATATAAGAAAAAATCCCAACATAATAGTATTTGAATTAAAATACATAAGAAAACAAGTCTTTTAAAAAGAGGAGGGTGAAAGGTTCCCTTACCGACATGGGTATCTTTCGAAACATACGCCCCGTGAAAGAAGGAAAATACAAAATTGATGTAAATAATCATAAATGAAAGTATATTACACAATGAGTAATATAATGGGTAGTACATAAACCACTCAAAGGAAATTGTGGCAAATGTAGCATAAATCTCACGGGAATAAAAGTGAGATGAAAAATCCCTTACGAAAACTCGACAGCCTAACGGCGCCACTTAAAACTTCCAAAATGGATTGATGAGAGAGAATAGGTTCTATCATCATATTAAAATAAAAATTACAGTAGGAGTAATATAAAAGAACATCCCAATCATAATAAATATTATCTTAAAAGGAATGACATAAAAGAGTGTACTTAAAAAGAAAGAGAGGAGTAGGATCCCTTACCTCAAGTCCAACTTGTCTTGTTCGTTTCTTTATATTCCTGAATAATAAACTTTGGTCAATTTATAATTGCCTAAGTAACTCCTTTAAATATTATTATTCAGTTCATATCACATATTATAATGTTATAAAAATTGTTTAATAATGTTAGTTCATATCAGACGTTTTTGTCGATGTTTGGTACATGAGTCAAAAATGAACTTGTTTGAAAAATGATTGTCCATGTAGTTATAAGTAAATAATTTCCAGAATAGTATTAATTATTAAAATATCATATATATCCAGTACATATTAATTTTATACTATTCCATATCATTTGGAGATAAAAAACGAAAAGCACCGTTCATGGAGACGGTAGGCCGTACGTATGCATGAACGCTACTTTCATTTTTTCTTTGTCATATTAACGGAATTAAAAATAAATGATATATATATATATATATATATTATAATTCCAGTATAATATATATGGTATATAGGTCACATATTTTCATTAATTTCATTCTTTATATGTTCCATGTATTGCATGTACGAGTCACATCACTTGAGGGGGCGGTAGTCCACACTTCCTCATATGAAATTATCACATTTACACAACATGAAACGAATAAAGGTATGGTTTAAATATAAAATACATAAGAATATAGTAAACATAAATACCATATATATCATATATAAAATACAGTGACATCATAATGGCCACCTTTAAAGGTGTTAAAATAATATTGAACAATCATCGTTTCGTGAGGCAGAAAATCGTCAACCACAGAAACAGTATGTTCTTTAACCATTAGACGAAGGTGTGTGTAATTTTAGCTCTAATACTTCTTATAAAAACATCCTAGTATATTAAAGATACTGTATTTGTTACAAAAGAAATGAATAAAAAGAGTTTAGGGGGTTGGAGAAGCAAAATAAAACAAAAGGACACAAGTGAACACATTACCTTAAAATCGGGTAACTCCCTTTGGTTTGAGCTCAAAGGCTTCCTTGGGAAGACTTCTGCCCAAAGTGAGGCTTCAAAGAGTTATAGAGGGATTTGGAGAGAGAAAATGGTCAGGGTTTGTCCGAGACAAAGGCTTTGGAATTGTGGGTAAGGAGGTAGAGCTGGGGGGGCCTTTTATAAGAGGAGAGGAGGGGCTCTCTTGGAAAGTAAAGAAATGTTACTTTATTTTAGAATGAATTTCGGATTATAATGGTCCAACATTGATTTTTTTCGAGGATAAGGTAATAAGGGTTCGAAATCCACCCATCCAATATGTTTTTGACATGTTTAGGTCTTATATTTTACATTATCTTTCCATTTTATTTAAATCGTTAAATAATGAGGTCATCGCTGCATCATCATGATGTCATAAATAATTTAATTTATTTAATGTCTAAAAATTATAAAAATAAAATACTATGATGTAAGAAATATTTTTATCTTTACATTTATTATTTATAGTCAAAAATCTGACTTGTATAACCCCATGTAAAAAGTGTTTTAGTAAAACCTCTCATGTTTGTGTCATTTTTTCTTTCACATTAAATAAAAAGATATTTATGTCATTTTCCAACCAAAGTGGCTCCATGGGGTCCCCAAGTTTACCCATGGATTTTCTTGGTCTTCCATGACACATCCAATGAGGGTAGGACATGTTTCTAGGTCATTTAATGTTATTAAAACATTATTCTTACCTTAAACTACACTAATTACCTCTAATCGCGATTAAAAACTTAATAAGTTACTATTCAACAAAAAAAATAATTTAATCCCATTGAACCACATTTTACTTCTTCATGACAACCATGTATGTCGGATTTTTGAAATTCAAAACACAAAGATGGCAAAATTTTATTTAAACGGAAAAATCAGTTTTTATAAGTACCACTTAGTGGTTTCACTATTCATCAAAATTGAAGTTTTTCAGAAAATTACCAAAAGTTCACCCTAAGCTATATTTGATATTCCAAATTCAAAAATGATGTCTATTTTAAAAAATTCAAAACATATAAGTTTCATTAATTAATTTAATAATTAATTCCCACTGTCAAAATAAATAGCGTGTTTTTATGAAACAAAATGTATCAAAAGATTGACACTAGTTTAAGTCCGATTTCAAAGTGAAATTAATTCCAACGACCACTATTGGATTAAATGGTAAAAATAGTTTCTAATTTCACTTTAAAACCAATTCAAAAGATAATCTAATCATATAAATAAATTATATTAAAAGAGGTTTTGAATTAAAATACATCATTTTTCACTATTCATTAAAAATTGAACTTTTTCGGAAAAATACCAAAAATTTACAAAAAGTAAATTTTGATGTCCCGATTCTAAAGAATAATTTTATTTTGTCAAATATAACACATAAAATTTTCAAAACGTGGATTTAAAAGAGGTTCTCCATCAAAAGGCGGTTAATCGACCTTTTAAAGAATATTAGAATGTTTACGCTTAAAATTTGATTCATTTTCATTTTTAATCCTCTAAAATTTATTGTAAAAAGTAAAAATATTTGACAAACATATATAATCATTTTGTAGGTAGTTATGTTCATTCCCTCCATTACAACAGCTAGGCGTTAACTACTATTTAAAATAATATTATTTTATTATTAGAGTGCAACGTAAGATTCCCAAGAAACTCGTTGTTGCGTGTTGGGTTCGCCATCGAGCATAGAATCCCCTTTAAAGTAATATTAATATTTTATTCAAAAATATGGATAAATATAAAAATGAAATATTCTTTATTTACCTGGGGTGTTACAGCCTTCCCCCCTTTTGGTAATTGCGTCCTCGCAATTTTAAAATTGAGCTTGGAAACATCCTTGAAAGTCCCACATCGGAACAAGAGTCGGTAAAACAATCCCTTTAAAATAAAGAAAGATAAGTACAGAGGTCACCTGAGTTAACCCATACTAGGATTCCATCTAGGAAAACATGGACATGGAGGAGAAAACATAGGGTCATGTTCTGATGGAGAGTGATAGAAAACATGTTTAGGAGAAAGTTAACCACAAGAAAATCACAAACTTGTGATGGGTTAAACGGTATTCGATTCCCCAGTAGGAAAAGTTAATAGACAACATTTTTGTTTTAAGTTACTTCTTATTGAGGAATTTATTCATAAGGAAACATAATCACTTATCATGTTGACTTTCAACTTTTATTAGATTCCTTACACAAACTCATATTTTCTCTAAAAGATGAGTATTTAGGAAGACTTGTTAACATTAAGAGTACTATAATCAACATCTTGAGAATCACCTAATCCAAAAAAGATAACTATATACTTCCCATGTCTTTAGACTTTAACCAAAACCAAAACCAAAATGGTTAGTACAAGATCAGATAATCCAGAAAAGGATAACCCTTTATAAAAAGAAAATCTATTCTTAATCTCCAAAATTTGTCTAACAAAACTCAAAGTTCAACGAGGACCATTTGATAAACCAATTGGTCCATAAAATTATTCAAAGTAAACCAAACTAAGATTGAAACCCAAATATTTTAAGGATTTAGTCACATAGTCTTCCAAGGTACAAATTAACTTTTATCTCCAAATAACATCAGTTGCTCTTAAATTCTCATATTGAAAAGTAATTAACATAATCACATATCCTCGATGATAGGTTAATCATTTCCATAGATAACCTAAAATAAACTTACTCTTGATTCCTAAAATCATCTAACTAAAAATAATTAGTCAAACTAACTAGGGACTTTACGTAGTCCAGTGGTAGGTGATAAATACCAGTCGCACTTTGGTTGTGGGTTCGATTCCCGCAGCTTTGTCCGACGTGACGGGTTTTCACACGGTCTGTGTGTTGTCCTTTTTCCAAAACTATATAATTCTTAAAACATTCCCCAAAATGAGATAAAATCTTCAAAAATGATCATAACATATTTTAACCTCAAGTTTATCTCATGCCTTTCATTTTCCATCATAACATATAATAACCCATAATTACCTCAAAAGTAAGGATCATACAAACTCTGATGGTTACCTTTATAATTATTACCTGAACTTCCACGTCGATTTGTCATCTCGTACATGATGCATTACAGATCATAACAAGGTTCAAGTGGTTGATCATGACTCCTTGATAGTTTGTTTAGAACAACCACGAGTTTCCTCATTGAATCCCCCATTTTATCTAGTATCTTAATCAGAGAACCATCACAGTTTCCTTCAAACATGTTGTCTCTTTGGTGCCTGATAGATCCATCCATTCACTAAAAACAGAAATTTCAGTGTGAGTATATCAACAAAACCATCATGTACTAATGAGGAAGGTAAAAACTAAGATATACTTACTCATTCACTTTATCTAAAACTAGGACTCTTTCTAAAATACTAACCATTATGGTAATGTCACTTGTGCTTAAAGAATACCCTAACCTCTAAAGTTATCTAAACCGACCTTTGATACCAACTATAAGGCTCCAGCCTTAAACCTTACTTAATCTTGAGTTATTACAAGATTACAAATTGAGGATCTTTTCAGGTTTAGAGTTTTAGAGAATTAGATCATAAAACTTGCATTACATTCCACATTTAAACAAAGTGGTTACATAAAAGATAGTATTAATTTTTTTTCATCAACGGAAACATATTTAAAAATAAAGCATGGATTCTTTCTTGACACTGTCATCATATCATGTACCTTTCCCTTGACCTGTGAAAAACATTTAAAAAAACATGGGATGAGCATAAAAAGCTCGGTAAGGGTTATAAAAAATATGGAAAGGAAACATGAGTTCATATATACATAAGAATGAAATCATACTTTACCCATAAAACATAGGCACTTTAATATACCTCCTCAAATCATGAATAAATCATAGGAATAATAAGACATAAAAGGTAACTTGAAGCATTCATAACATTCTTACGTAGGGAGTAACCCTCTTGGTTACATTTGGAATACCCACCACAGTATATTCCCTAAATCTCTTCGGAGAAACCTTAACGTTTCACTCCTTCGCATTACCCAATGCATTGGAGAGCTATATCGGGCTCACCCGCCCTTAGTTTATCACGGAACCACCCATCTTCATAACAATGCCCAAGAACCATAACATAATCGTATCACATAAAACATGCATAAAGGAAACATAACATTTCCACATTTCAATCATAAAACACATTGATATAAAAAACCTTATGAAAACCATTTTCAATACAAAAATAAAATAAAAGTAAAACATGGTATTTATTTTTCTTTTAAAAAGAAGGTATGGATTGTAGAGGAAGCCGAAACTCAAATAATGGTCACGGCGGCAGAGAATTCATTGTCGCCACATACGTATGAAAAAAACATTCCCTTTTGTCGTTTTGTAAAATGCTTCGTATATCAAAGATTCCTTTTGGATAAACGTAAAATTCAAAGGGGTTTATACACCGTATAAAAGAAAGTTGTGTATAAAATAAAATATGCCTCAATGAAAGGAGATTGAGAAGAAGTCCCTTACAAAGACGGTATCCTTGGTTTAAGGACAAATCAATTACATAATTATGTGTGACAAACGAATACACCAAATATAAGTGGATATTAAGTGTAAAACAATCAGAGGTTATTCACACATATTCATAGAATGACATATTCAAGGAGTACATGTTTATCCCAAAGAATCAAATTTGGGTTAATAAGTTCCCTTTGAAAAATTTGACAGCCTAACGGCGTCACTAAAAAATTCAGAAAATGAGTTGATGAGAGATAAAAAGGGTATCTCATCACATGTACATAAAATTTAAATCAATAAGGATATAGAAGAACATATCCCAACATAATAGTATTTGAATTAAAATACATAACAAAAGAAGTCTTTTAAAAAGAGGAGGGTGAAAGGTTCCCTTACCGACATGGGTATCTTTCGAAACATACGCCCCGTGAAAGAAGGACAATACAACATTGATGTAAATACTCATAAATGAAATTATATTACACAATGAGTAATATAATGGTCAGTACATACACCACTCAAAGGAAATTGTGTAAAATGTAGCATAAATCTCACGGGAATAAAAGTGAGATGAAAAATCCCTTACGAAAACTCGGCAGCCTAACGGCGCCACTTAAAACTTCCAAAATGGATTGATGAGAGAGAATAGGGTCTCTCATCATATGAACATAAAAATTACAGTAGGAGTAATATAAAATAACATCCCAATCATAATAAATATGATCTTATAAGGAATTACATAAAAGAGTGTACTTAAAAAGAAAGAGAGGAGTAGGATCTCTTACCTCAAGTCCAACTTGTCTTTTTCGTTTCTTTATATTCCTGAATAATAAACTTTGGTCAATTTATAATTTCCTAAGGAAATCCTTTAAATATTATTATTCAGTTCATATCACATATTATAATGTTATAGTAATTGTTTAATAATGTTAGTTCATATCAGACGTTTTTGCCGATGTTTGGTACATGAGTCAAAAATGAACTTGTTTGAAAAATGATTGTTCGTGTAGTTATAAGTAAATAATTTCCAGAATATTATTAATGATTAAAATATCATATATATCCAGTAAATATTCATTTTATACTATTCCATATCATTTGGAGATAAAAAAATGAAAAGCACCGTTCATGGAGACGGTAGGCCGTACGTACGCATGAACGCTACATTCATTTTTTTATTGTCATATTAACGGAATTAAAAATAAATGATATATATATATATATATTATAATTCCAGTATAATATATATGTTATATAGGTCACATATTTTCATTAATTTCTTTCTTTATACATTCCATGTATTACATGTACGAGTCACATCACTTGAGGGGGCGGTAGTCCACACTTCCTGATATGAAATTATCGCATTTACACAACATGAAAAGAATAAAGGTATGGTTTAAATATAAAATACAGAAGCATATAGTAAACATAAATACCATATATATCATATATAAAATACAGTGACATCATAATTTCCACCTTTAAAGGTGTTAAAAGAATATTGAACAATCATCATTTCGTGAGGCAGAAAATCGCCAACCATAGAAACAGTATGTTCTTTAACCATTAGATGAAGGTGTGTGTATGTTTAGCTCTAATAATTCTTATAACAACATCCTAATATATTTAAGATACTGTATTTGTTACAAAACAAATGAATAAAAAGAGTTTAGTGGGTTGGAGAAGCAAAATAAAACAAAAGGACACAAGTGAAGACATTAACTTAAAATCGGGTAACTCCCTTTGGTTTGAGCACAAAGGATTCCTTGGAAAGACTTCTGCCCAAAGTGAGGCTTCAAGGAATTATATAGGGATGTGGAGAGACAAAAGGGGCAGGATTTGTCCATGCCAAAGGCTTTGGATGTGTGGGTAAGGAGGTAGAGGTGGGGGGCTTTTATAAGAGGAGAGGAGGGGCACTCTTGGAAAGTAAAGAAATGTTACTTTATTTTAGAATAAGTTTCGGATTTTAATGGTCCCACATTGATTTTTTTCGAGGATAAGGTGATAAGGGTTCGGAATCCACCCATACAATAGGTTTTGGACATGTTTAGGTCTTATATTTTACATTATCTTTCCATTTTATTTGAATCGTTAAATAATGAGGTCATCACTGCATCATCATGATGTCATCAATAATTTAATTTATTTAATGTCTAAAAATTATTAAAAAAAATACTATGATGTAGGAGATCTTTGTATATTTCCATTGATTATTTATAGTCAAAAATCTTACTTTTATAACCACATGTAAAAATTGTTTTAGTAAAACATCTCATGTTTGTGTCATTTTTTCTTTAACATTAAATAAAAAGATATTTATGACATTTCCCAACAAAAGTGGCTCCATGGGGTCCCCAAGTTGACACATGGATTTTCTTGGTCATCCATGACACATCCAATGAGGGTAGGACATGTGTCTAGGTCATTTCATTTTGTTAAAACATTATTCTTACCTTAAACTACAGTAATTACCTCTAATCGCGATTAAAAACTTAATAAGTTACTATTCACCAAAAAATTATTTTAATCCAATTGAACCACATTTTAATTCTTAATGAAAACCATTTATGTTGGATTTTAGAAATTTAAAACACAAATATGGAAAAATTTCATTTAAACGGAAAAAATCAGTTTTTATAAGTACCACTTAGTGGTTTCACTATTCATCAAAAATTGAAGTTTTTCATAAAATTACCAAAAGTTCAGCCTAAGCTATATTTGATATTCCGAATTCAAAAATGATGTCTATTTTACAAAATTAAAAACATATAAGTTTCATTAATTAATTTAATAATTAATTTCTGCTGTCAAAACAAATAGCGTGTTTTTATGAAACAAAATGTATCAAAAGATTGACACTAGTTTAAGTCCGATTTCAAAGTGAAATTAATTCCAAAGACCACTATTAGATTAAATGGTATAAATATATTCTAATTTCACTTTAAAACCAATTCAAAAGATAATCTAATCCTATAAATAAATTAGATTAAAAGTGGTTTTGAATTAAAATACAACATTTTTCACTATTAATTAGAAATTGAACTTTTTCGGAAAAATACAAAAAATTTACACAAAGTAAATTTTGATGTCCCGATTCTAAAGAATAATTTTATTTTGTCAAATATAACACATAAAATTGTCAAAAAGTGGATTTAAAAGAGGTTCGCCATCAAAAGGCGGTTAATCGACCTTTTAAAGAATATTAGAATGTTTACGCTTAAAATTAGATTCATTTGCATTTTTAATCCTCTAACATTTATTGTAAAAAGTAAAAATATTTGACAAACATATATAATAATTTTTTAGTTAGTTCTGTTCATTCCCTCCATTACAACGGCTAGGCGTTAACTACTATTTAAAATAATATTATTTTATTATTAGAGTGCAACGTAAGATTCCCAAGAAACTCGTTATTGCGTGTTGGGTACGCCACCGAGCATAGCATTCCCTTTAAAGTAATATTAATATTTTATTCACAAATATGGATAAATATAAAAATTTCTTATTCTTTATTTACCTGGGGTGTTACATTCATGTTCTTGAAAGTGATATGTGCCCCGAGACATGCAAGATCTAATGATCACACGGTTATACCATGCTATCTCTAATTGGGAGAACTCATGGGGGTCAGATAGAGGGTTTTTTATTGACCATTCAGGAGTTTTACTTCCCTATATTCCTGATATATTTTCCCTTTAATAATTGAAACATTATTTGAAAAATGTAGGGTCATAAAATGCCCCTCATGTGGATCATATCTGGTCAAAAGTGGAGGATTTGATTCCAGGGTAGATAGAAAAATGGGCATTTATTTATTTATTACTCCTTTTTATTCATGTATTTTTATAAATTAATGTTTATGTTTTTATAACATTACTACATGTTTCTCCGAAAAGGAGGAAATTTTACATATAGAGTGAACACATTCACCCTGAAGTTAAACCACATATGTCAATCATGCAGGTCAATCACGCATTTCTATCACAAAGGTCATACATGTATGTATGTTTCAAAGGTATCTTGTATAGATTTTTTGTTCTTATAAATAGGTTCACTCACTAGGGATTCCCTCCGCAATTCTCCTTTCTAAACTATTTCAATCAAATGTTACTATCATCAAATATCTCTCCTAGGTAACTCTCTATGTGAACCAACTGTATGAATTCTCTTGTGTGAGTTCTTTCTATGAAGTGAGTCCTGTGAGATGCTTCTACAAGGTCACATGGGAAGGTGACATGCATAAGGTCCCTCAGGTGAGTGACCTATGAAATTTCCTAGCTATTCTATAAAATTATCTAATGTACTTGAAAAATTATTGTATCACTAATGATAACATGTTTCTTCTTTTTTGTTTATTTTTAATGGATAGGAAAATGGTATGAGTCCCCAATGGAAAATTTAGTACATGCATCCATGAGATGTTAGAAATAGTCATGCTTGATTATTACTGAGAATATGACTCCACCCATCTAGATCTTATGAAGAATTGGAGAAGTAAAATCAAGAGAGTCTTGAGGGTGAAAATTTCTTCTCTATTTTCACAGGCTCTTAAAGCACATATATATAATTTTTTAATGAATTACATGATATATTCACGGTTCAATAAGTATAGAATCATTAACATGTGAATCATATCTTCCATGGGACAATTCATCAATTAGGTAAAAATATCTTGTGAATGTTTCATGCACCATAGTATGTGTTCTCAAAATTTTAATCCTCATATTCTTGAGTTAAAACCACACTACTACTCATTAGTATTAAATTCTTCTAGGATATACTAATAAAAGGGATGGAAGGACGACTGGGGCTTCCATGTCAGAGGTGAGGACGAACCTGAATGGATGTTGGTTTATTTGGTGTAAAACAATTATATTGAATATGAATTTGATTGTAAGTAGGTTGGGATTTACGATGCTATGTGGGTGTAACACGCATATATATACATGAATATAAATATCGTCCATAAAATGCTCTGCTGTTGGATCTAAAAGAAAAATAAATTCAACCTTATACATATAGATGTATACATATGATTATGGGATTTTAATAAGATATCAACAGTTATAATTCATAGAGGGATATATGATAAGTTTATACCACCAAAGGAAACATGGGAAATGTTAAAGGAACAAATTATTTGGCCCATGATCTACTAAAAAAACCCATGGGTTTAGATAGGAAGTTTCTCACCCAAGCATTGATGGTCATCATCAGTAATGAATAATGGTTTTATTGCAGCCAAATAGAAAGGGTCCTAGTATTTAGCACCCAAAGGGATGTCATTAATTGGAAAAGAATGAAATCTTGGATAAATATTAACTTATATTGTAGAAATTTGTTTATAAAAAATGGCGGTATGTTATAAATTTATATATCCGCACCAATACCAGCCTCATGGAATTTTTACCTATCTATATGAGAATCTATGTATAGAATGTTCACAAATCCAATGGTGTATTGAGGTTGGGGATGTTATTGATAAAATCCAAGATATCGAAATGGGAGCATGTGGGGTTGGAATCCCCTATTTTCAAATTAAATAACTGGTTATTTTTTGCATGTGTTTATAGGGAATTCCACCATCCATATTTTAGGTTAATTCCATGTGTTTTGGGGGTGTATTGAGGTGAATTTTAGCACTTAATCTATGATGAGTGAGGTAATGATTCCTAGATCCTGGTTCTAACAAATGATCGATGAAGTCTCTAGATTCCATTATTTTTCTTTGAAGTATGTTAAAGAATAAAAAATCTATAAATATTTAAAGAATTTGTTCTCTTCCCAAATGGGGATCTTCACACTGGAACATTCATCGAACATGGCCAAGGTCATGATCGGTTGAGGTCATATATAATATATTTCCATACTCTATTCGAGAAACATGTATTAATTGAAATATTATTTCTAGATCCTATGCTTTAAATATATTTTTCGTCCAATTAACTTTCCAGTAATAAAAATCATTTTCAACTCCCACACATATCTGATTAGAGAATTAACCAATGTTGGACAATCTATTGCAGGCACTCATATATTTTTTTGGTATCTTAGTAGTTAATAAATATTACTATATGGGTGAATCCATTAGGTTGAATTTCAGGAATGTGGATTCCAAGATCACTTCTTACCCTTAAGGGGTGTTGATGAAGACCATCCACCAAAGTTGAAGCAAGGAAAGCAGTTGGTTGAGGAATGTGTGTTAAGGAGACCTAACATGATTATGATAAAGGCAAACCTCCAAAATATAAAAAATTTTCCTAATCACGGGCCAGGAATTATGCAAGAATTAAAAAGATTTCACCTTTTGAGAAAAACCATAATCCTATAATTATTAGAAGGAAACTAAAACTATGAATACCCAACCAATTATTTATATAGAGAAGAATAAAAAACCTATGATTTCAAGGGATAGTTGGTCCTCTTAGAAACCATTCATGGAATATTTTATTACCTTATACTGAGGCTGTTGATTTTTTTACAAGATAATCTTTTGGCATCAATGATTTGTAAATATTTCTTGAATCTGGAATACCTATTTCATAGAATAAATATTTTCAATAACCATTTAATTTATATTTTAATTCTAAAAAATAAAGTTTGGGAATTATATCTAGGATATTTAGATATTAATATATTCCACTGATGACAAGATTCCCTATACAGTGTGAGTAACTAATATGATGAATTGGGGAAATTCAGATGGGATGGATGATAAAATCACCTCAAAATGGGATGAATCCATTAATTATGATGATTTATGCATCCTTTATATTCCCTTTTACTACCATATTTTTTTGAACATAGGTTTTTTTCTAATGAGATACATAATATTAATTCACAGATGGATGCAGAAGAGGAAATAGATCTAAAGTTTCCAAGATAGGGTATAATTGGCACCCCTCTTAGGACTGAGGGGCCTTCAAATGAGTCGAGGGAATTATACCTAAGGAATATTCTAATTCATTATGAAATTTTCAAATAGAATTCTATATTTACCCATCCAACACTATAATTTGAGAAGGCTGTTGATATTATTCCTCAATCAAAAGTCAATCACTGGTGGATAATGAACACATTAATAAAGTATGTTAGTAACAACAGTGAGTTTTCGCTAAAACTATTTTTCATTGAAATTATTGATATAAAAAAAGGTGATATATTCTTGCAGTCCATTTAATATACATAACTATCCTATCTTAAAGTATCAGGAATTGATCATTCGAGAAATAAATAGGATACTCTAGATGAGGAAGGGACTCCTCTTGATAAGTATGTCCCATTTATAGGAGAAGTGTTAATCAAAACGAACACATATGACTCTGAAACTATAAAGTGAGATGATAATATATTTAATTGTTAAATATGAATCATAATATTTTATATATAATTCACCAACTATTTATCCTTATGATATTTTAGATCCACTATATACACTAAGGGACCCTGTGACGTCCATTAATCACATTGTCATAAACATGGAAGGGGTCGACCATGATCTTCGATCACCTATTAATGGTTGTTATGGTGATTCTAGTTTTTTAGATCTTGGAGTAAATTTTCATTCAACAATAAATATTATTTTGGATTAGATGAGAAAGTGTTTTTTTATGATCTAAACATATGAAATTTCCCAGCTATTCTGGATATCAAAATCATTGAAAAATAAGTTGATGATTTATTTGAAATGGAAGATATTATCAAAAACATTGATATACCAACCCCTCTGAAGTTTTTTGGGGATTTTAATAGGGAGCTGGACATACATTAATTTTCCATTATTACACCAAACCAAAAATTATTTATTTCTGATGCATAAATCATAGATTCTAACATGTAAAAATTTATCATTGATTTTTTACAAGGTTAAAGAAGAAAAAGATTTCAAGGTCCCTCATTATCTATTTTTAGAGGGAGTACCATCCCTTAGTCTTGAAGTGGGATATTTTCATAATCCTCCAAACTCGTTTTTTCAGAAATATCTAGAATGTTACTCTTCTTAGGTGATCCTTATTCATGTTTACTAGACCATGGATTATGGAGAAGACCAAAAATGAGAGGTTTTCCAATCAATAAATGAGTTTTATCAAGTTATTTGGTAATATGTTTTCATTATCCGTATATTTTTCCAATTATAATGACCAATTTCATTCATATTTTACTTCTATGTACTTTAATATTTGACCTTAAAGGGGAATCCTCCATTAAAACTCATCCAATTATGTAAGGTGATGATAATGTTAATCGACAATAGATAACACAATATAGTTCCATAAGTAAGTTATTTATCATGTATTCTACTCCTTCAGAGAATAACTATAAGAAAAACCAAGAGTCCCATAATGAATACCTAGTATGTCACTACTTCATTTGGAATGTTACATGGGAGTTAATCTTGAAGAAACCATTTGAATATATACCTTCACAATATCACTTCCATAAGAACATGTTCTACATGATGGTGTATGTAAGATTTGACAACCACATTGTCTAATATAAGGAAATTATTCATCGATGGGAGAAATACCATAAACCAAAAAATCCATAATAAAGATACAATACTTTATGAAACCAATGATCATTGACCAGAATTATCCCTATTGGATATTAAACATTCCAAGGAGCCATTAGATGGAAAAGTCCATGTTGGTGTGAAATCCCTTCAAATATTACACCACCAAAAAGAGATAGATACATAAAAATATGATCTCCTATGACATTACCAATCACTAAATGAATTCTAATATATGGTAAATACTTGCATTGCTACCATGGAGATGTATCTTCGCATTGTTAATGAGGATGAGGGTAATATGATAAATTTTATTCAAACAACTTTTGATGAGGCTTGAAGGGGCCTCTATGATTTTAAAAGGTATTTTTATGGAATATTGTATTCCATGATTATAATGAATAATGATTCTGATTTTTGTATGATCATCTAATATTATTTATTTATAATTGAAATGATTTTTTTCTAAAATATTTTTTAATTTATTCTTAAACAATTTATAATAATAATATAACACTAAAATTTTATAACTTTAATGAACACCTCCGTGTAAGTATATTCAAATTGTTATGTTTAAATCAAGATAATTATAAATAATTTTTCTTAAGTGATGGGTCCTACTGAGTATAAATTGATGATGTATACTATCAGATGATGGAACCTATTTTTTCATTTTTTTTCACCAAAATATATATTTTTTAATTTAGATATAAGGATGAATGAGAAAAAAAAGAAATGGATTTTTTAGGCATCCCTCTATAGGTTTTTGAAATAATTAATTTAATGCCTTTTTTATTTTAAGTAGTTTATTTCTCATAGATCTTGCATAGTGAATGTATAAAAAGTTGAGACAATACTTTTTTTAAGGGTTTACATTTTTTAGATTTCTGCCTAACCACTTCAATATTTATTTCCATTGGAAGTTTTATATTGTATAGTATGTACTAATTTTTCTAATGTTTATTATTGAATATATTTGGCCATTTATTGTGGGAATTACGAGCCATGTATATTTTTCTAGATGATAATGACCCTAAACATTATGGATTTAATTAAGTATGTTTTATGTCTTGATCTGGGGGGTTTTTTTATATGAATTAATTTCATGTGTAATGTATATAAATAATTGCAATGGAAAATGGTTAAAATATTCTTTCAAATATGATGTTTTCGAAGTATTTGAAGATATAAGGACATTATCCTAAGTATGAAGGTGCCTTAGGCTAACAAGACATGTTGGGGTATATAAAGTTGTGTCGTAATTTTGAATTTTGTGCATTGTCAAAAAAAATACCTTTACAGTTGGATTATCATATCACTAATAGACAAGAGGGGTCTAAGAGGATCTAGGTTTCCAAATACATGAAATAAATTTTGGGAATGAATATATTTGAATACGATAGAGTCATTTGGATGGATATAGTCTATTAATATATAGAATATGTCATGAATAGAACTAGATCCCACATGGGTTAAAAATACTATTGATTTGTTTATGAAAATGTCCTGAGATGAAATATTATATAAATCACTACATATCTCATATGGATGATATCCCAAAACATGTATTTCATAGATATATCCATGAAAGGATAAAAGCACACAAAATGGTGGTCATATCAAGTGAGATCCAAAATAACATGTATTTTTATGTCATAATACATGGACATGGAGAATTTTTTTTATTTCATTACAGAGAGGGTGTCAGAATCATAGTAAAATAATGTGTGATTAGAATGTAATATATCTGTAATTTTAGGTTGTGAAAATTTTAAAAAAAATAGCTCGGGAGGTAATCTATAAAATGAGAAATTTATAGAAACCACATTAATAGAATTACCAAATTTCAGTATAGAATATCCCTCATAAATTTACACATAGTTTCATGTCATAGGGAATGGGTAGATGGGTGGCAAGATTTTATGATCTAGTAGCTCTGGGAAATGTTGTGTCTTTTAATGTCTTTCACCCAAGACCATCCATTCCATTTAACTTCATGTGAAAATAAATATAGTCTATTTTATCTGTGGTAAGTCATAACTGAGAAATATGGAACATTCACAAAAAATATCTATTTCCTCATGAGAAATGATCGTAATGAGATACAAGATATTTTGAGTAGTTATGAAAATCGAACAAAAATTTTAATCATGGGTTCCTTCTAGTGGGTACCACATGATTTTTCTTTTCATATTAATCTAGTCTAAAAAGGTCTGGAATTATGTAGGAATGAATTGGGAATGATTTAAATAATGATCATGGTGTTAAAGGATCTGAAAAAATGGGATTCAAAAAGAATCTATGGAATAACTGTAGACCATGTTTGGAAAAATAACTCCGCTATAATATTTTATAGGAATAAATGGATAAAATAATTTTTTCCAAAGGAAGAAGGTTACATAGATTTATAGGCTGCATTAGGGAACATTATTTACAATGAAATTTTGGTATAATTTTCATTGTAAAAATAATGATTTCCATTGAAGTTGGATTCTATTGTAACTGATAACTAAGGGAATTTTTTGAAGATATGAATTAATCATGACCACAAAGTGTTGTTTGTGAACTGAATATGATTCAGTATGAATGTATAATTTAGACTAGGATTAAATAAGAATGGGTTCAATTTTCCTTGAATAGATCTGACTTGTGTGTAATGAAATGATCATTTGTCATGATATGTTATATGGGGAATCCACTTTGGAATATCCAACTAGGATTGAGGTCATAAAAAAGGATAAGGGAGAATGTTTTTTATGTTGTTCATGTGACCATAATTTGAGATCTAAGAATTCATACTTATCCATTAGTAAAAAAATCATTCCCCATAGAGTTTATGAAAATTTTACCAAAAATTTATATCCCACATACCATTGAAGGGTTATTTTTTTGAATACAGGGTTATAAGTTAAATGGAAAACTATATTGTACTATCTCATGCAAATATGGATCCTAAAAATAGTAGAGGCATCATTTTGTTATTTTGAAGCTGGTTCTATGATGAGGGATCCAAGAATCACTATGTATCTCATCAAATAGAGAATCCAAACACATATAGATCAAATATAATGGTGAAATAGTATATAGATATCATGGAAGGAGGCTCTCTCAGTCAAGGTCTACAATAGTGCATAATCTAAAGTTGTATGGAATGAAAGTCAGCTAAGAAGGTTAATTTTATGTAGAGTCATATTCTTCTATGGATTTTATGGTCTTTCATCCAATACCAAATCCTTATTCATGTTAATTTCATGAAAACGTTATCTTTATATAATATTTATGGTCTTGTGATTATAATTCTTATGTAATGAATGTAATTACTATAAGATATGAGGTGGGAATATGAAATGATGGTTACCAGATGTTTAGAAAATTATCTCATGTGATGAATCCCATTTTTTATTTAAGGAGGCTTATTGGGATTGTCACCCATAGAATCATTTTCTTGGAACGTAGTTTAAGTCTACATTTTAATGACATTCACAAAAATGTTTTTCATAATGTTTATATTCTTATTACTAGGATGGTATTTGTAGTCCCTTTTATGTTTGTGCAAAAAGGACCGTTGGTCTTGACTTGTATATTCATGAAACAAGGACTTATCTCTGTAGATTAACATCATTTAGTATGGATGAAAACATTGGAATTGATCAAATAAAGTATTTCTTAATAAACCAAACATTTTTATGGGAAATACCACTCTCAACATCTATAGTAATAAATTAATATTCTCTATTTGAGAGACATTATGAATGAAGAAAGACCCCCTCCCATTTTAGTTCAAAATTCAATGGTTCTGTCCTAGGTATAATTAGTGTCATAAGAAAAAAACAAACTCTCCTAGATGAAATGATCTAAAGAGAAATTTCATGTTGAAATATTATACTAATCAGTTTTGGATGTCTTCTAAATGATGCAGGTTATATTGTATTTTCTCATATAGACACTACAATTTTTCTAGTTTAATTTTTTATTTCTTTTTTATGGAGAATAGATCAATAATATTACTTTAAGGAAAAGGAAAGTGGATTTTTGTGGGAATGATTGCTTTTGTCCCATATAAAGTTTATTATAGGGATGATTTGTGACTTTACAAGCTGTAGTACAATAATACCAAAAGGAAGGCTTTTGTGGATATGACTTATTTCCCTTTCCCACCATTTTCAGATAATGTTTGACATTATCTTATTGAAATAAACTATAATTTTATTCAAATTATGATAAATAGATTAATGGTTATATTGAGATTTATACTTATTATACACCATTTTCAATCAATAAGAACATATTTTGCTGTCATTGTACATCTATGTTTTTGGACAGACATTATATCTGGTAATTATATTGGAGTTCACAAAATTAAATATACTATTTGTGATGAATTATTTTTGAGGTAACATATCAAAACATTTTTAAAACAATTCATTAATAGTAAGGATATACATACAATATCTAGATTTCGTGGGAGGATTTTTCCCAAAAAATTAGTTCCCCATATTTAAAATAGAAAACTGTATTTTTTTAGTGTTAAAATATTATGGGGATGTTGGATGAAGTTAAAATAAACCTGAAAATGATGATTCTTTTTAAAATTTCAATAATATACTATCTCTTCAAAGGATAGAAATAACCATGCATCTTAATTTGGTGGGAAATATTTGTTCTTGACTATTGGGAGTCACATGCATGCGTATAGACTTCTTTCATAATAGAATAAATATCACCTACTTCAATGAATTTGACAAGATCTCCATAAAATCCTTATTTATATAGGACCTTCTTGTGAATCGGGCTATAATAATTGAATAATGATATTACCCTTTATTGGTTTTTTTTTGTATTTTTGGATCAATCTGGTGGAAAGTTCCCATTATAGAGGTATTCTAGGATTGGCGGCATCTATCCATTTTAAAAATTACTGTTTTTAGTGGTGGAATTGGCCTTATTGATCACATCCATTATACTCTAAAAATGGTGATACAATTCTATGATATTTATTTCTAATGGACATTTCATCTCTATTTATATCTGCCAAAGATATTGACACATTTTCCAGTGCATATGTCAGTGTATTCTATTAGTGCGAGATGTGAGTTGACATTGGTTATAAGGGGAATCCATCACCTTATAAATATTCAAGAAGGATGAAGAGATATTATTTTATAATAGAAAACTAAAAATTAACATTCGTGATTTCCAACTATGATCCCCTATGACCTTCAAATTATCTAATGGCTTTTTTAATGCAAGTTCTAGGCTTGTAATGATGTCATGGTATTCTGCATCATTTTTATAACCCTTGTGACAATAAGAAGGAATAAGGTAGGACTTCCATTACTTGAGAGATAAAAATAACATTCAAACTATCATTACTGATATAGGGGTATTCAATTATTTTTCATGTTCAGATTCAATGTTCACTATATAAATACACCTCCCTTGTATAGGGGAGCCCTAAAAAGAGAATATCTCATCCATTGACAATTTATCATTTACAAGAATTTCATCTATATAAGGATGCTCTAGAAGTATATATTATAAATCCTTCCCCTTTATTTTATTTTTTATATGAATTAAATTTTAAATTTTTATAGTAATTCCTCCCACTTTGCTAATAATATGGCGAACATGATATATTTGAGGATCTATTTTAGTGGATTGTTTCTACAGAACAAATGTACCTCATGGTGAGAAAATTAGTTCCTAAATTTTTGAATAGAAATTATTAAATCTTTATAGTTCATATTAATATCTAAATAATTAATCATCATATCAATCATAGTTCAACTTAGATTATAGAGACAATTTTAATTCCAATTGTAATTATTTTGTTTGAAGAAAGAACCCATTGCTTTATCCAAAGACATTGAATAATAGATGAGATGATTTCCTTTGAAATGGGACACTATCACCAATGAACTCAAATGATATTTCTTGAGACTATCAAATTAATCTCAATAGACGTCAGTCCACTGATAATCAACATTAGGAATGGAATAGACTATCCTGTAATATTTTTTATAAAGCACCAAATGTAGGCTATGTAACACAACAATCACCACAACTCATTGATTTTATTAACAAATGACACATAAATGATATATTATATCATATTGTTATCATATTTGATCCCATAATCGCATACTATGAAGCCACAAAAATTTACTAAGGTATAGCTGAAAATATATTCTAGGGGGTTCATTTTTTTGAAATGATGTTGATGTTTTTTTAAAATTGTCTTAGGGTCAGCATGACGGTGTACATTTATATGATATTTCTCTACTATACCATCGACATTGTACTCAATGGAAATAATAAAAAAATCTCCTATGGTGAAATTCCTATAATAAAGTAAATTACCACTATAATTCATTCTGAAAAGGGGAATCACCCAAAAGAATTATTCCACTTAGGGTTCCCTGAAGGTAGTGGATTCTATAAAATCAGTGGCCATTCATTTTTTGATTTAATATTGAATAGGAATACTTGATGTAAATGGATTGATCTCTATCATTCACCTCAAATATATGCTTTATAACTGGTATTGGGAAGTAAATTTTTTTAATGTTTTAGTTGAGATCTCTAAATTTTATTCACAATCTAATATTCCCATTCTTCTTCATTTTTGTGACTATATTGGTGATGAATTTTGAGAACTGAACATTCCAAGTGAATATGGACTTGATCAGATTATCAACATCAAATTCAACCTTGTTAGAATATGTTGTATGGGTTATTCTTACTACCTTCTTGTAACCACAATGATATTCAGGCAAGGCTAGGTTGTTGGTGGCTGCATTAGGTTTGAGACCTAACATTTCTATGTAATTCTAGGAAAACATATTTTTACTACTCTATGAAGGAGGTATATTCCTATTATTCATCAAAGAAAATATATTCACTGATTATTGTGCCTCATGGATCTTCCTATATTCCCAAATATACCTATCAAATATAATGGAATGTTTTAGAGAAACCATCCTCAATTTCTGTAGGAGTGTCTTTAATGTCATTATACTCTTCCCCTTCCAATTCTTCTTCTTGTTGTTCTTCCATCACGACCATGCTAGGATGTATGGATATTGAAGTAGAATAAATATAATTATATAATGAATAATATTATTATATTCATAGGTATATATATATCCATTATCATGTAGTGGAGAAAAGTATCCTTCAAATTCAAATGTGGATATTGGGATCTTATAAACTTCTAGGGATAATGTGAGGGAATTTTGACATGAATTGTAACAAATAGTGGGAGGGTCATAGATATTTTCAAAGTGGGATGGTTCAACTAACGTGACTAATATAAGGAAGGTTGATGAATACATGCTACATTTTAAACTCACATTTTTAATCCAATTGATGAGAATCACATATTCATCTCTGAATAATTTTAATGGATTAGGAAGGGTTATTTTCAGACAATTTAGGGTAGAACCAGATAAATATCATTATTAATGGGATATTTCCTTTACCTCTATTGAAATCATTCATCCATATATTGAGATTCAGATGATTCAAATAGAGATTAATGAAAATGTAATTTCCCAATGTTAAAATTGACATATTATTTGAGGATTTGTTGATATGATTAAAGGAGAAAACTATGGTTTTCGAACCATGGAATACCTTGTAGGATATGGACCATCGTATCATACCAAATGACTAAGAATTAATAATCATACACTAGTTCCCCAAATAGATTTCTAACCTTAAAAAGACCAATGAGTTTCTGTTCTCCCTTATTTTATATCTAAATATTCAAACAAGATAGGGAAAAGTCAAAATTTATATAGCCCATGTAATGAATCATTTTTATTAAAATTATATTTACTCCTGATATATTATTAATGTTGTCTTTTCATATGTCAATTTCATCAAATTTCCATGATACAAACAAGGGTATGATATTTCCCTTATAATTTCAACTATATCATTCTTGGTGAAAGATATAACTACATGTAACTCTATGAGTTAAGTATCTACATGATATACATCAATAGTGGTGACATAATAATTAAAAAATTGATGGATTAGAAGAACCTATATGATTGTTTCCTAGAGAACCTTTAAGAAATTAAGTGCTTCCAGTATTTAGAGATTGGTAAGAACTGAATCCAAAGGAATTAAGATTTCATTTTTTTTTTCAATGAACTATTATTTCACACACAATGATACTTCATAATTAATTATTTAGAGGATAAATTCATTTATTAGACAATTTGGGTGGTTTAATATATATTAAGGATATTTCCCCAACTATTGGATTACAATGGCTTGGCCAGCTTACCCGTCTAGACTGAAAAGACTACTACAATCCCTATATCAGATATTCCCAAATTATTAGGCATTAATTACTCTTATTGAGTGTGGGTTCCTTTACCTACTCTTATTTTTTTTCATTTAAGGGGTTTTATATGAATTTTATTAGTATAAAAAGCTTCAGTGGGGATTTTTCCAATGGATTGGATCCTGTCATGATAACATCTTCACCTACATCATCGACTTCTATGGGATATTCATTGGGTTCATGGATGGTTTATAGGTCAACATGTTTTATAACATTAGAAAATATCATAAAATTGTTCCATTAAATATATTACATGGATGGAAATTAATAATAATCTTTCCTCTGATAAGGATATGTTTTGATAGGTAAATTCTAATAGTTCCATTTCGGGGAGAGAAACCCATATTCATGAGACTAGAATAATGAAATTTGAGATATTCATGAAAGGATTTTTAATTTTTAGAATATAATCCTCTTAGACAATATTTTTTATTACTATTTTAAGATATTTATAAAATATTATCTATTATAATTTAGTGGTTCTAGTATAGTTAGTATTACCATGGTAGAATAAATTAGGGGTGTAGTTTTTTGATTTAGTTATTCCCTAAGGACATCATGAGTTTAGTTGATTATTATTTTTATCATAAAATCATAGAAAATCCATAAAATATTTATAGTAACATCATTAAATAAAACTTCTCCCTTTATAGAGGTAGAATAAACGCATTTCACTTGTGATGTTTTTTTTTCAGGATTTCATTTCATAGAGTAAATCATATTTTATAAGGAATCTTTGAAGACTATGTAGTCATGGGTGGTGAGACCCTATGTGTGATTAAAGGGGAAATAATTTGGGTGCACATCGAGATTGACCTGATAAAGACTCATATGGACTAGTAACATTAACATGTTATTTTCCATATCATCTAATATGTTACTAGAAATATTTTCATCATAGAATGAGTAAACCTTATACTTCTGAACTTCAAATTATAAACTTGTATTTTTTCCTATCATATGAAAAGGGATGTTCTTTTTTATGTTTTTTATTCATGAGTATGTAATAGATTTTAATGACAAGGATGTGGTGTAAGGTTCAATTTTAGAGTGGGATTTATGTCATGATTGTATCTTATACACTTCATTTCCTCTTTACTGGAGATATCAATGATGGCCTATACTTTGATTTAGTTCTCAGAATATAATCATCCCATCATTGTAAAAGCATGAAAAAATCCCAAATGTTCTAAGGTTATTTTTCCAGAATTATCAGTGTTCACATCATTTCATGAATGTTTCCAATAAAATTGTCACAATACATAATCTTGTGTAATAGGCATGCTCAGATAGTAAGAAAATACCATCAGCAAAATGATAAACATTGATACCCTCTATATGTACCACTCATTCCATTTGGAGACTTTTTGGAATGAAATAATTTTTAGAATATATCAAATTTGATAGATAATCTATCTTCAATGATCTTACCAACATTTCATCAATCTTAATTGTAAACTGGTATACCAAACAAACGATTGTCATTATAGGGTATTCTTGAAACACTTGATTTAAAATGATTATTTCTAATAAAGTTTCAAATCATGGGACCCCATAAGAACACAAATTGAATCATATGTTGTTATGAATCCTATGAACCATTGAATTTCAAAAACATAGCTTTCCAAAAAAAATTGTGGGGGAAGAACTGCGTCAACCCATTTAGGGTAATGCCTCCTTTCAAGTTTTTCTTGTGAAAATCATGCATCCATAGCTTCTAATCATGATACCTGTGAACTAATGGAATCAACAATCTCTGGGGGGAATCAGCTAGGAAGGACCCTAAACATGTGGTACAATGGGTTTGGCTTGTTGTGGCTTATATACCTATACTATCAGTTGGTAAACTACAAAAATTTTCATGTGATGATGAATCTGACATGGCTCTTATGGAATCCCTCATAAAGGCTACTCTATATATCTCATCAATGTGGGTACCATGTATATTTATCATCTTGATCCCATGTCGAATAGATGGTCAAAATCAACCATCACTAGTATGATGGTCCATTATTATTTAGTGGTTCTACCTTAATTGGAATGATTGGGATCTTATTGATTAATATATTAGTTGATTATATTATATATGAGTATATCTACATTCATTTTATTGAAATCATGCATTTCAATATCATATCAAGTGATCTTATCCTCTAATGTATTCAATTTAACACTTTTAGGTAGTGGGTAGGATGTATCCATACCATCACACTTCTCCTTGATTTATGCTTGCCAAAGAAGTGGTAGTTCATTATTTTTTGGAATTCCTTAATTAATGGTGACAATCAGATTTATAGTTCACCCAAATACTTCAATAATTTCTCTGTGGATCTTGTTTCTAATAGAAAATACCTCCTCATATTCCTCTACACTAGCTTCATATTTATTTTCATCTTTAGGGTTAGTGTTAATTTCATTAAATGATGCATAATACCTTGTATTATTCTCACTAGTATTGAATGACTAGAGGGTCAGTTAACCATGGAATACCAGCTAAATGTGTATTAAAGATAATGAGTTTTCACACCCTTGATATATTTCTTCTCTTTTAGATCCTTCCTGCCACAATCCTTCTCATCCAGTATTCTATTAAAACTACATAAATAAGTGTGATCCCATTTTAATAAATTCATAGTTTCATCACATGTTTCCCTAATGAGGATTTCAGGTCATGAGATGTGATGAACTGGGTGGGTCCTCCTTGAGCCACTCCACCAATAAGAGAAAAGGCTAATTTCTATTTGGGTATTTTGTTGAGGTGAAAATTTCCCCAACACCATGGTATAGTGTTCCCATTGATCCTCTGATGGATCACATGAAACTAGATATAATGAACTTTAAAGAGGCTATTATGGTAAAAATTCCCCCCATCCATGTGGGATGCGGAAACCCCTATATCTTCACAAAAAATCTATTATTGTTTCTCGAATTATCTTATGAATCTTTACATAATCATGATACGGGTTCACTATATGGTCTTAAAATAATCCATTTTATTCTAAAGGCATCATTAGTAGCCAATTATTACCTTACCTTAAGAATGAATATTTTTTTAATGTTTTTATATAATCGAAACATTATTTTTTTAATGGTTAGTTATCGTTGATACCTACTCATCTTAAATATCATCATGCCTAATTATTTCTGGGCATACATTCTACATATAGGAACATAGATCACCATGATAAGGTAGGGGTGAATCATGGTGTCAAATATTTCTTTTAGGAAAAAGTATCTTGTTCCCATTTTGGTAGGAACTAGTTAAAATTGTGTGAAGGAATTGTACAATAATTAAACATTCACATGAAGAGAGACAACACAACATTTTAACATGGTTCACCACTGATAGATAGTCTAAAAAGCATATGATGAAAATGTTTCAATATTACAAAAATACACTATTATTTAATAGTTTTGGAGTACATAATTTTAGTCATAGACACTTATTTCCAATAACAAAACCATTATAATATTTTAGGGAGAGCACACTAGCTCCCTTGAAACACTTCCATCAATTCTCCAAAGATCACTATTTTTGGTGAATTCATACTTAGTTTATGGGAATGATATTCAGATTAGTAGGTTGGTATTTAATCATGTCACCCTTAGTAGCATCAGAATCATCTTACATCATATATTTGAGATGGTTCACTTAAAATAATTTTCCTATAAAACTAGATGTTCAACACTAATATTCATGAAGATCCTTCATGAAGCTCACAACCATCCCGAGTATAACTACTTTCATAGAACACTATGTCATTATGGAATAACCAATCACTGTGAAACTATTTTTTCCAAGATTCCTAACCATTTTTCAATTCTAAGATAGTTATTTCATGATACCAATGATTAAAATGAATACATGATTCATGAATCATTTTTTCACCACAAATTTTGAATGATTCAATATTTTTTCCAATTATTTTAAGGACTACTGAAGTGGGGGTAGGATCTTGTTTATATGCTGGGATTTTATTTTTGATTATAAGATCATAGATTCTTTTTCATAAAACTAAAAAAATATTTTCTGAATCTACTTCTTTCATGAAGTTTCAGTGAAAATTAACCCATTCATGAACATTCTCATAGTCACATATATTCAATATCATTTTACCACATGATCATGAAACCTATTTTCCATGCTCCTCATCTTTGAAAATATCAACCTACAAATAATCCAATATTCATGAAATTCTTTCCTTTACCATATCTGAGATGAGTCAATGCAGAAAAAGTGATTTTATCAATGCATGGTCACGATGCTTCATAGCTTTATGAGACATACTCATTTCTCCTTTTTTGGGCTCAAAATATTTTCAAACATAGGTAAATGACACCAACCTCAATACTATAGTCAAATTCTACTAAAATAACAATTGTTTTTCAATCTCCCTGGTCAACCCATAGTGGGTTGATAATAACCACAAACATGAATCCATTTCCTGTCAAAAATAGCATTGGTTCCAACAATCTCCCCCTTTTGGTATGTTGGAAATCTGTAGAAAAATTTAATAAATCACCATCCACTTTCAGTTCCTGCTAGAAAAAAAACAACTCTTCCAATACTCTAAGTCTTTGTGATAAACTCTGGGTGTGGAAAATGATGATATATGGGTATATTGCAGTCATGTGCTTCATTCCTCATTCACCTTGTCTGTCTGGGTTCTTTCTCATCCCTAATATTGTTGGATTGATCATTTTTTTATCTTCTATTTCTTCTGTAGGTTTTTAATAATGTTTATTCATCTCTGGTTTCCTCTTATAATTCTTCTTCTAAATCATCGTCGTTTTGTGATCCCTGGATATTTTGAAAGCCTTCCAATATTTCTTCACATGAATCTATCCCTTTTCAATTGATCATGATATATCATGATATGAGAACACATATACTTGTCTTCATATAAAATTCAATTTCATTTTCGGATGATGATATTAATTTTCACTAGAAAATTAACCAAATAATCATTTTCCAAAGAAATGATCTTAAAAAAATTCGAAAATAATAATGTTTTATAATAATAAAAATCATATTTATCAAATCATATTAATCATACTTAATTTCTCTGGCCATCAAGGTAAATACTTAACAGCATCTTTATAATCCTATATTTCCTAAAAATTGGATTTTATAATATATTATATTGGGTAATAAAATAGAATGGATCTTCAACTTTCAAATGTAAAAATTTTAAAACCTTCCAAACATCACTAATGATAATATTATTTAACACTTATTCTCTAGGATACTAGAGATATGATCAATCCAAGATGGAACCCTCTAAATCATAGTTTTCTAAAACAAGACATATTCTACATCACAAAAAATGATCTTCCATCATGTTTGTATTTGAATACAAAATGTTTTAATTCTAGAAATTTAGATAATTCATTAGTTTTTCTATGAAAACAATTAACATCCCTCACTAATTCTCAGGGTCTCATGAAGAGAATATGGTTCAACTTTCAATTCCATGCATTATAAGAATAAATATATTAACCATTAATTAATTGAATAACGTGGGTCCCCTTTTATCATCAATAAGAATAACATGATTGAGACGATCTTTGCAAAAACATTTCTCCATTTCCCCAATTCTTCATGATTTCAAATTTGAACATTTGATATGATTTATGTCGTGGAAAAATGGATCTATTCACATTCTCATATTCTTTGTGGGGATAATGTTTCTTCTTAACAACCTTCATGGATGATACCTTATAATTCAACTTTAGTACTTCTTCTTGTCCTGGTAGTATGGTTAAAAATAATTTTGCAATGTGACTAGATTTATTAAATATCTCACAAAAAAAAATTAATAAAAGATTTTCAAATATTCATTCCGAATTACTACTTGTCATTAAGAACTACTTAGGAATGATTGGATCTTCCAAAAGGGTTCTTCTGAGTACTATCCTTATTATTAGTTCTTTTTTATTCACTATCCTTAAACTTATGGTCTTTAGAATAAATGGTGTTATCATATTCTATACTTGAGGCCATCTTGGAGGAATTTTTGTTCACAATATTCTTCAGATTTTATCCAATGGTAGATTCTTTATACATAGTCAGATTATGTGGTCTTTTATTCATATCAATATTGGATGCATGTTGAGATAAGAATGTACTGAACTTGTAGAAACTTCCATAATATAAATCACTGATGTTATCATGATTACCATATATATTAGTGATAAAATGATTTTTTATGAAACAATGGATGTTGTTTCTTCTTCAAGGACTTTTTCCCCCTTGAAATAGGATTCATTTACGGTTTTCCATTTAAATGATTGTACCAAAAATTCAATAAAAAAATCCCAAATCTTTTGAAGAACCAACATTTCCAACAATCATTGATCTAGTTCCATATTTTGTATATGGTTATTGGATCTTCTTCATGAATGTTTTTTCTCTTTTTGGGAATCTATCTTCTATACACTTTTTCCAATCCACCATAGTCATTATGGTAGGTTTTTACCACCCTTCATAATCTAAATTTGTTCAGTATTTATCTTAAAACCTCAACTGTTTATGAAAATAATTTTATATGAATATAAGATGGTATGGATGGTACCTATTTTTTCTCTCCTACAAGATATAGAGCATAAAATTTTGTCATGATCTACTTATAAAATGTTATAGGTATTTTAGATTTACAATCCTCTAGTAAAAAATTATTAATTCTAGTAATTGTTTCTTTTTTTTAATTATCAATTTATTTCTTCTCATGATTGACCAACTGAGATTCCAAATCCGTATATTTCATATTAAGTATGATTTTATGATCTTTAATCATAATCATCTTCTCTTCATTAGACTTATTCATTCAAACAACTCCATATTCATATAGCTTAAATTTATTTTGAATCAGGAGTCATCTTCCTTGATCATCTTGGATATTTCAACCAATTATCACTACAACAAAAGTCGGTCCTAGCGGCGGTTTTTTTCCTGTTTAGCGGCGGTTTAAACCGCCGCTATATTGTGTGGCGGCGGTTTACAAAAACCGCCGCTAAGTTTGGCGTCGGCAATCTATTAGCGGCGGTTTTTTCGATTCTGCGGCGGTTTTAGAAATGGGTCGCAGATCCATCATTTAGCGGTGGTTTCCCTTCATTTAGCGGCGGTTATATGGGTATCTGACATTTTTTTATTCGCGGCGGTTTTAACCGCCGCTAAATTTAGGTGTTTGATGCGCATATTCTGCGGCGGTGAAAACCGCCGCTAAATATCAACATAACATATTTAGCGGCGGTTAAATCCACCGCTAAATGCTGCCCAGTTCATCATTTAGCGGCAGTTTTAACCGCCGCTAAATGCTCACAGGTATGGCATTAGCGGCAGTTAAAACCGCCGCTAAATGTTGAACTGGAAAAAAAAATATGTTGGATCTGCTCCACCACTGCCCTAAATTTTCCAAAACCACAGCCACATCTCACCCATCAGCCCCACATAATATCACATCCACACATCATCATCCCATAATCATGTACATGCATCACAACACATCAAGGATCATTTTATAGATTTATCAACGGGTATTTTATCACATGATACTTTATTTTAGGAGTGTTGTAACACAATCTATAATCATAGAGTATCCATTTCATTAGAAAAATATAAGTGGTTGGTTAATTTCCCTTTTAGGGTAATATCACAACAATAACAATAGACACAACAGTCACAACACATATCATCCAGTGAAAGAAAATCCCCCAATGACCATAATTTTAACCAAGGTATCAATACCATAAAATCCATCATATCATAATAATATCAAAGCTGTAAAAACATGTGAATCATTCCTATTTTCCCCCTTCAGTTTCAATTAGCCAATTATTTATCTTTGATTAAGCCAGAACAACTAGAACCCATAGATGAATAAGAGTAACCCCCCATGCATGATACACAATAAAGATAAATAACTGATTCCCTACCTTAAAGAATATTTTTCGACTCGCAGCACACCATAGGGTGAAGAAGAAATGAACATAAACCACAACTGCATGAAAAACCCACAAATAAACCTAAACTGTGCCAAAAGATCATCAAAATGTAAACCAACTCAGACCCTAGACCAAAAAGGAATCATTGTATTGAATCCCCAAGAGAATAATAAGAGGAAACTAACCAAGAAGAAGGAAGGTATTACCACCAATTTCCAACCAACATCCACCGAATCCAATGACATCCACCATGCCTAAACTAAAAACAAATTGGTATTCCTGGACCCATTGGAGTGGTGTAAAAATTTTAAGGCCATGACAGAGCCTTTTATCATTAACCTTTCATTCCTTAGCCATTTATGGTCATGGGATTGGTATTTTAGTGTGATACATATTGGATATGGATCCAATAGGGGTATGAATATGGGTTACATATATGGTATTCTCATTGGATGTGGTATCATCACATGCATATTGCATTAAGAATCTTTTTGTCAACATATGAGGAATCCAGAACACAATAAATAAAATGCATAGAAGGAAACATGAGAAATCAAGAAAATGTTAGGACATGGAAATGTTTGGTGGCAACTATGTGCCATAAATGTTACATATACAAACCAACTGTTATCATACTTGTTAAACACATCAACAATACTACTACTCATCATCTGATGCTGCATCGTCACCCTCTCCACCTTCATCTCCACCACCTGCTGCCACCTGTAAGAACATTATATTGAAAATTAAATATTGTTGCATATTTATAATAAAAATTAAAACCAATAAAAGTTTGAAAACTAAATGATTTTGATTTTTTTGTGATTTACCTGCTCACCACTACCCGATGCACTACCACCGGGGGCATATCTGCTCATATGCTGACGTATTTCAAGCAACTCTTTTTGCAAAGCAGATATCTGATCCCCCTGCTGGTGAACTGTGTTTTGTAGAGCAGACATCTCTCTCTGAGCATCTTCAGGTATAAAATGACTATAACCAGGAGTAGATGAGGCCGAAATCCCTGATGGCATGCGAAAGACCTAAGATGGTACAGGTCCCAAACCCATCCCACGCACTCTACCAGGATGCTCCTTCCCAAGGACTTGACCAACCGGGTCATCCTGGGAGACTGAGTAGGATTACCCAGGATTGGCATCCCATATTTCTTTAATTTTTACCTATAAATCAAATATCAATATATATTAACACAGTAAAAACTGATATTAAGTTATTATAATAAATAATTGACTTCATACCCCAACTTCTCTGGAAGGTTCATTAACAAAACTTCCATCTGTTTTTTTATGAACATCCAGCCACAGTTCTGTTCGGGATGCTTCATGCCCTAAACTCTGTGACTGCATTAAACAAAGATAAATCATCAATCAAATATGTTAAATAGATAATATTATCTTATAAATATTTAAACTAATTAAAATATTACCAATGACATTCGGCTTCTTGAAAAGCTTTTTGAACCCGCAGTGTGCGGGATTACCTGCTTCGCCCAGTTTGAAGCATTCTTTCTTGAGAGATCCTGAAATAAATAAAATTCAATTTAACAGTATTGTATTCAATGTCTATATCCTCTTCATGTACATGTATAAATGTAAAATGAGGATAATATAATAATATATATTTCAATACCATCTGCTTCTCATCACGATGTCTATCGACAAAAACCTTCCATTGTTCTTTCGGTACCCCACTGGGTATATTCTCATACATCTGCTGCACGGTCAACGAATAATCGTTGACATCACACCACAACCTCCGTTTGAAATCTTTCCATTTTTTTCCAAGATTTTTCAATGTCCACTTCTGTGCTATCACATCAGCAATGGTAAAGTGGAAGAACATCTGTATACAGAAATTCATTTTGAATATATTAGTAAAATGACATTCAATTAAACCATAAAGTAATAAAATTACCTTTATCTGAGAATCATAAACTTCATTTTTCCAGTTTAGAGGCATATGCCTCCAATCATCATACGAAATAGGCAGGGAAACGGGCTCCGCTGCCAGCTGACCTATAATCTGACCAAGTAAACCTGCGGCGTCATCCGTTGGGACCCCATAAGAATCAAATGGCACCACTATCTTCTTGTCATGCATGTTCCAAACATCATAACTTTTTATGTCTTTTTCCACGGTTTCATTGTCTTCATCTGCAATGAGCAAACAATTACTATAAACAAAATGCAATAAATTTATTTAATTAAAATTTGTACCTATGACTGCGACCCTCCAGAATGTCCGTGATGAACTGGAGGGGGCGTGTCGCTGCCCCACTGCTGAAGCTCCTGTAGGGGGAGGCGATGACTCATCCTCTAATGAGGCATCCACTGATGGTGTCAGAGATGGTGCAGGGGGAGATGATGCCGTGGGGACAGACGGATCGTCATCTGTCACAGAAGAAGAAGTAATAGTGTACCGCTTCTTCCTTGGCATTCCGGTCATTTAATCAAATAAAATTAAGTTCAGAATATATATTTCAAAAAATTTATGCAGAAAAAAAAATTAAAAATGATAATAGATGCCCAATATTAACAAACAAAATATATATAACAATGATAATGAATGACTACATAAATGAAACAAGTATTTGCTGAATGAATAAATAATTGTACATACAATCATTTCCCCCTTCAATGATGTCGGTTTCCTGCTCCATTGCTTCATCCACTTCATTCATCCTTTCTAGACCAATATTTTCAATATCATGATGGACAAATAATTCTGCTTCCTGTTGTTGATGAAATTCAATTGCAGAGGTCAAATATTCTACTTCATCACCCATATCATACAAATCTCTTTGTATTACGTGAGTAACTACACTCCACCCTTTATCCACAACATCATTCACATAATATACCATTTTTTCCTGCGATACTAAGATATATGGATCATGCAGTTCATGATCACCAACATCCATCAAGCGAGAGAAGTTTACAGAAGTAAATTGCAAGGAATCTCTTTTAACACCTCTGATAAAATCGACCCATTTGCATTTGAATAAAACAACAGAAAAATACATGTGGTAGTTTAATTCAATAATATCATGCAGCTTTCCATAGTATTCCACTTCAGCAAATGTAAAAATACCACTATTCTGTGTTTTAAAACCCACTTCTCGATCGACTGTACGAAATCTAAAACCATTAACATTATAAGCGTTGAACTTTCTAACTTGTTTTATAGGACATCTAGCAAGAAACTTCAAATCTTCTGAAAAGTCAGCTCGAGTATCAGTATTCATGATCTGAAAAAAAAAATATAATTTAATAGATTTGAAAATTGTATGTGTCAAAGTAATATTCGTATTTATTGCAATATTTATAAACTTACACGTCGTGCAAACCATTCTACCAGCTCTTTATTCACAGCTTTCGTTATATCTTTTTCATTTCGTGTTCGGCTTCTCATTCGTCTCTTTGTTTGTATCCTCAACTCTTCAATAAATGGATCGGCAATTTCACTATTCAGCAGCACATATCTATGTGCCTGTAATAATTCCAATTCTGTTAGTGTCACGTATGAGGTCCTCCCAACTGATCGGCCAATAGCAGGAAATATTTTTGATTTCTGATGCATTTGAGATTGAGTTGATGTGTCGTCAACACGTCCAACTCGAGTAAATCTTGTCTCAATATCATCCAAATATCTGGAACAAAAGGTGAGACACTCCTCGGCCAAATAGCCTTCAGCAATAGAGCCTTCTGGTTGAGCTTTATTTCTCACGTATGCTTTCAAATGCCCAAGATATCTGTGAAAAAAAATAATAATATTATGCATTTATTTAAATTCCAAAAAATGTTTACTTAACTGGAAACATATAAATAAAATACCTCTCAATTGGATACATCCATCGATAATGAACGGGGCCTCCTAATTTAGCTTCGTCAACCAAATGCACAATTAAATGCATCATGACAGTAAAAAACGATGGAGGGAAGATCATCTCCATTGCAAAAAGGGTAAATACAAACCTCTCTTGTAGGTTGTCAAGCTGAAATGGATGTAGAGCTTTCTCACATAACTGTCTGAAAAATGTGCAGAAATGGAGTACAACAGCAGTAACTTTTTCAGGTAATAATGTACGCAATGCCAATGGTAGTAACTGTTGTAACAAAACATGTGAATCGTGACTTTTCAATCCATATAAATTACGATTATTCAATTCAACACACCTCGAGATGTTACTCGAATACCCATCAGATACCTTCACATTCTTTAAAATTTGAAGGAACGTATCTTTATCCCTATTTTTCAATGAAAAAATGGCCGGAGCATACTTTTCATTCTCATCTGGCTAGAGATCACGTTTTATGTTCATTACTTGTAAGTCTTTGTGAGCATTGAGATGATCCTTCGACTTTCCATGCTCATTAAGTAATGTGAAAATCAAATTATCACATACATTCTTCTCAATATGCATCACATCAAGATTGTGGCGCAAAGAATTAAATTCCCAATACGGAGGTTTGAAGAATATACTTTTTTTCTTCCATTGTTGCGTTCTGATTTCACTTGACGATGCACTTCGCACTCGTTTTCTACTATCATTCAAATGATGAACCTTCCCAAATTCTGTTTTAACATTTTCAAGCTGTGTCAATATTTCAGAACCGGTTAACAACATTGGAGGTGGTCTACGATCAATGAAACCATTAAATTTTGATTTGTTCAGCCGAAATCTATGAGATTCATCAAGAAATCTTCGATGGCACAAGAAGCACCATTTTCTACTGTGAGGTAGCCGTTTGGGCTCGAAATCAAAGTTACAAATGGGACAAGCCAAACCCGTATAAGTGTTCCAACCAGATAAATTCCCAAGCCCAGGGAAGTCACTAATGGTCCACATTAAAGCAGCATGCATTTTAAACATTGTTTTAGAAGAAACATCAAATGTCTCAACACCGTTGCTCCATAACTCCTGCAATTCTTCAATCAAAGGCTGCAGGTATACATCAATATCATTTCCAGGCATTTTTTTTCCAGGAATAATCATCGAAATGATAAAAGATGTTTGTTTCATACACATCCACGGAGGCAGATTATAAGGGATCAAAACAACTGGTCAAATGTTATAACTCGTACTCAAAGTCCCAAATGGGTTGAATCCATCGGCAGCCAATCCCAATCGAACATTCCTAGGATCAGCTGAGAAATCTGGATGTAATGAATCAAATGTCTTCCACGACTGGGAATCTCGTGGATGTCTCATTAACCCATCATTATTATTATCTACAGCATGCCACTTCATGTGTTCAACGGTTTTTGATGACATGAATAATATTTTCAATCGAGGCTTCAAAGGAAAGTAACGCAAAACTTTTGCAGGTGTGTTCCTTTTCTTCTTCTCCGTGAAATTATGTTCAGTCATACTTCCAACATCACCCTTTGACTTCCATCTAGAAGAAGAACATTTATTACAATTCTGTCTACTTGAATCCTCTCCCCAGTAAAGCATACAATCATTGGGACACGCATGTATTTTTGTATAATTCAGACCAAGCTTGTTAACAACTTTTTTCATATCATAAAACGATTCTGGGATTTTTGCTTCAGGAAATGCATCACGAATCAATTCCAATAACATGGACATTGCCTTATTTGTAATTCCACATAGACATTTGATATGGTACAACTTCAGTAGAAATGAAAGCTTTGAATATTTCAAACACCCACTATACAACTCTTGATTTCCATCGTCAACTAAATCATGAAATGCATTTTCCTCACTGAAGTTTTCCCTTACATTTGGCTCCACAGAATCAAGAGGATCTAATGATATGTTACAATCTTGATCTGCTTGTGTTACAGTCTCAGAAACATCACTTGTCACGTTTCAATTTGTAGCACCCTCTTCTGGTTGTTCTGATATGTTTTGATGCTCATAGTGGTGTCTTGCAGTGCCGAATGCATCAATAATGAGGTTTTGCATTTCATTTTCCATTGTCGAAGAACTTGGGACCTCATTCTGTGGATTAACATCAGTCCTCAATCTTTCTGTATTGTTTGATTCTCCATGCCAAATCCAACACAAATATTTCTCAGGTAATTGCTTCAGTATTAAATGTTCATAAACTTCATCTCTCTTCAACCATGTTCTAAATTTACATTTAGGACATGGACATCTTATTCCCCCTTCAACGGATCGATTAGAAATTGCAAAATCTAAAAACCCATTCAAACCCTTAACATATTGAGGTGTGTTCCTCAGTAATGTGATCCAGCTTTTATCCATGTATATCACAATGTGCCTACACAAAATATACGATAGTGTAAGATTACAGAAACATAATATAATAAAGATGAACCATTGACCATAAAGTATGCATAATATAATAAAGATGATTCATTGACCACATTTACCATTTCAGACCAACTGAACAAGTCTGGTCCATAGGAGACAGCGTCAACACCTCATTGAGGAGCAATAAGAATATCGGGATACACACTTATCATAACACCATCGATCACACATTTATGTTGCCTCAAACAACACCCCATTGATGTGTGATCGAAACTTATCATAATGCATTTTAAATCAAGTTAACTACATTCATTGAAACCATTTTCACAATGGGTAATGTTTGTTTTATTGTTCTAGGGAAATCTAAATGGCCACATTTAAGTTTTGGGGTTCATCTTGTGATGGAAGCATGAGACATGGTGTTTGAATTTCTTGAATAAATTAGTGATAATGACCCTCCTAAGGTGGAGAGAATTATGTTAGTCATGGAAATGTGGAGAAAACTATAGAGTGGATGTGGAGGAATCAAGGTTCCAAATAGAAACCTATAAGGGACATGTTTGGGGGTTCTTAGGGAAGGCCAAGTGGAACTTGGATATGGTGTGTGTAGGTGATGGAGGTATACCTTAAGTGAGAAGGCTTCGTGTTTGGGTAGAGGGGTGACATGCCAATAGGGGAAGTTGGGAACCAACGGAGTGAGTTAGCAGGAATGGAAAGACATAGTTGGATAGAAATGGAATGGATGTGGTGGGCTACGAGGCACCTCAAGTTAATGTTGAAATGATAAGTTTATCCTAGTAATGTGAATGAGTTTTGAAGAAGAACCAAGTAGTCCTTGGTTGAGATATGGATGGTGAAAGTGTGACAAATCTGGGTAGTTTTAGCAGAAATAATGAATGCTAGAATTGGGTGGAGTTTTCATGGATGTTGTGAGTTGGAAAATATGTTAGGGAAGTTTTTAAGGTTGAGTTGAGGTTCTGTTGACCTCTTTTATGATGAGTGAAGTTCTCAAAACTAGAAAATTGTGGTGACGAAGTAAGTAATATGGTGTTGAGAACCATGGAAGGAAAGTAATCGATTAATGGTGTGGCTAGAGTTTCAAGTTTGATGGTCTCAGGTAGGAACCATATTAGTGTATTAGTTTTGGTGATGGGTGTTGGATCAGGTTTTGGATGGTTGAATACCTTGAGATGAAGGTTATGCTTGGGTTGTGCTTTGGATGTTTGAAATGGAGTGAGGCCTTGAGTTCTGGATTGATGTAGGTCAGAGAATGTGGTTGGAATCTATGTATCCCTTCAGCGACAATGAGTTTGTGTCACCATTATAATTTTGGTAACTAGGTGAGGTGGTGCTAAGAATTTTGGGCCATGAGTTGTGGAGAGGATTGGAACAAAGGTGTTCCGATTGGCTCTCCACAGGGTAGTGTAGTGCCTTATCGATATCCTCTTGTGCGGTGGTATAGTAACATTACCTAAACCTTTAATTTTCATTTGATGTTGATAATAAATAGTTGAGGTGGATGCGTCCTCAAAGATAATTGGGTTTTAATTGTGGTTCATGGTTGGGGAAAATGTTTTCAGGTAGGACCTTTTCCTTAGTCCGAGTGTTGTTATAACATGGTTGAGTTCAAGGAGTATATTAGAAGATGGAAGTTTATAGGTGGGTTCGTGGAACTAAAATTGGACTTAGGGGTGCTGTGATGCTTAGGAAGTTTGGATATGTGATGATATGTTATAAGGTGGGGAGGTTTTAAGATCCCAACCCTTATCCATGTGATATGATGAAAAAAATTACACCATGTAACCATAAATATCACACACCCTACTAACATGGATACCCATGACTTCTATGAGGAACCTTTCCGTTACATACATTATATAAAAAAGGACCTGAAAACAGCCAATGGTCAGTGTATGGTGTGAGAAAATGAATATTAGAAATATTACACCTTGTTTTTCATAAGGAGACATTAGAAAAATAAAACAATTATTCTTATTAAGGGAAAATAAAATAATAAAATATATATATATATATATATTAAGAAAATGGTAATTCACCCTTTTAGAATATATTAAAAAGAATAATCAAATTGATACATCATATTCCATTTAAAATAAATGTGATTAAACCATTTCATAATGTATTTATAAATAACCTCTTTGAAAAGGAAAACAATAGAAAATACTCCTATGGTATATTAGGTATAAGTTATCTAAGATCCTTTTAAATCTATGGTCAAATGACTATTTACATACATATCCCTAAAATATGTTCCCTTAAATGAGGTAATCACCCTGATAAGTGAATCCACTATGGAAACAATATTTAGTTATATTTTTAGTGTAAATCATTGATAGGTAGCCACAATTCATCCTAGAATTATTTTCTTATTATATCCCTTACTAAGTACCACATGATCCCATCTATCGTAGCCCATATTGGAAGGATTTCATTTATTAATTTTCCCACACATAAAGGATTTCAATTTCACAAATGACCCATACATGTAGGATTTAAATTAAAAATTCAAACTATTTGGAGGGAACATCACACATCAATAATCAAACTACTTAATTTCAAATAAAACATGATTCAAAATCCATTTTCAAAATCAATTCCAAATTAATAAATCATTTAATCAAATAATTCAAAAAACAAACCATTATAAGAATCATAAATCAATCTATTAATCAACTTATATAATCCAAAAAAATGATATAGAAAGTATGGATTATAAAATAAAAGATATCTTTAAATCCTACTACCTAAAACACATAATATTTTTAAAAATGAATGAAATAAATACCAATAGGATCAAAAACTAAAATAAATCCATTAACCAAGAGACCCATATAATGAATCTCAGATTCAATTAGAAACAAATCATCAAGATGGATGTGATAATAGAGAAAACTCACTTTGGGGCCGAGGTCGAAGTGAGAAAGGTCGTCGGGAGAAGGGGGTCGCGGGTTGCCGGTCGCAGGCACCGCCGGAGGAGGTCGCGGGGTCGCCGGAGGAGGTCGCGGGGTCGCCGGAGGAGGTCGCGGGATCGCCGGGGGGTCGCGGGGGGCTGCGGGCGAGGGTTGCAGCACGCGGGGTCAGGGGAAACGGGGGTCGGGGTAGGGAAGGGTCGGGGTTTTTTAAAAAAAACAAAGGTTTAGCGGCGGTTTATTAAAAACCGCCGCGAAACGTATTTCGGAAAACGTTTAGTGGCGGTTTTGTGAACCGCCGCCACAAAACTGCCGCTAAACACTGTTTATTTTGTAGTGTATAAACCTATTACATCACTTCTATTTATCATGTTCTCTTCAAGAACATGTATCATTATGTTAATATTCTTTTTGATTCCCTATTTCTCTTCAACTTCTGTGACATATTTTTTGTAATGTATTTTAATGGTTCATACCTATATGTATAGGTTTAAACATTCCCAATTTTTTCTATGCAATCCCTTTTCCAAAGCATCAGCTTATCCATCATTCTAGTTGATTTCTACTTGTTTACATTTAAATAATCCATAAACAATGGAGGATATTTATTAGGGAATATAATTCAAAAAAATTCTTAATATATTGACTAAAAACTTTTATGATGTTGTGTATTGATCATCATCACTACTTGTGAATACATCCACATTAGTACAACTTTTAATGGTTATAACACATACATCAGGATCAAAAGATTATTATTACTTACATGAGATAGAAAGGATGTCCTTATCTATAGTGAGAACCTGATCTACCTTATCTTTTCTTTTCAACAATGATATATCTTCATTTTTTGAATGCATAGATAACCAGATACAAACTTTTCTTTAGATAAGAGGGACCTATTCAACATTCTATTCTATTTCATTTTATTGTTCAACATGATCTTGGTGGATATTGTCTTTTGATCAGATATAACTGAATCTTCATTAAAATAGGAAATCATTGTTGACTCAGTAAAGAAACTAAAATCTTAATTATGAAATAGATTTACTATAGATAATCTAACATAGATGATATTTGATCTAATACCACTTTTTGGACCCTAGAAAACCCTAAGAGGGGAGGGGTGAATATGTGTGTATAATTTTTTATTTAAGAAAATGATTATTTTTCCCATGATGGTAGGAACTTTTCAAACTTATCTAGATGAATTGTATAGTAATTAAACATTAAAATGTGGAGATGAAACACAAAATATTTATTTGATTCCCCCATAAGACATAGTCTAAGGTGCATATACAGATAGTGTTTCGGTCATACAAAAATACAACAATGTTAATTAGTTGTGAAATACATAATTTTAGAAATAGCCACTCATTTCCTAGAACACTTACATTAAAATATTTTATGGATAGAACCTTGGATCCATCATAACCCTTTCATATACTCCCCCTATCTCAATACATTGGATGAAGTCATACTCAACTTAATGAATTGATGTTCGCATCCATAAATTGTTATTTATGTTTTTTTTTTCAGATAGTAGGAGACTATTATTTCACGATAGTTCTGAGTTGATGAAATTGATATAACTTTTCACTTAATCCAGACGTTCAAAACTACTATTTATGAATTTCCTTCACAAATATCACAACCATTTCAAAAAACACTGCCTTCATGGAACAAAAATTTATCACAGAATAACCCGTAATCATGAAAATACCTTTTACAAGATTCGTATGCATTTTTCACGTCTAATATAGTCATTTCTCAATGCTTATGTTCAAAATAAATACCTGATTCAGGAATCTTTTTTCCATAAAAAAACAAAATGATTCCTCCTTTTCTATAATTCCTTTAATGTTAAAAGAAGTTTGGGATAATACCTATTTATAGTCTTATCCATTAATAATTATTCCAAGACGCCATCATATTTTTTAGTAAACTACAAACTAATTTCTGATCCTACTTTATTTAAAAAATGTAGCCAAGTTTAACCCTTTATCAAAAATCCTTATAGTCTCATAGATTAATGATCATTTTATCAAAATCATACAATCAAAACCTAATAGGAATGAAAAACTCATCCAACACACTATAACTATGTGAGAATGGTTTAGTGCAGAAAACAAGATGTTAAAAGAATGGGGGTATCTTTTTTTCAATTCTTAAAGATGTCCAAGATAAGATCAGGGAAATATGAATCATTTTTTCAAAACACATTCTTCTCATCATGTGAAAGAATAATTGAATACTATTTCTTAATAACACATAATTCTCCTCATGTCGTAAAATATTTTCACGGATCATCAAAAACATGCAACCATAAAACCATTAAAATATTGAATTGATCAATTCTCCCCCTTTGGTAATAAAACAAAAGAACCTATATTATTAATTTTAGATCTCAAAAGAAACTCCCCTAGGATCATATATCCCACAATAACCTTCATCACATAAAAAAACTCACAGAAAAATATAATCCCTAATTGGATAGGGGACCATCTTTAACATCCTTGTGAACTGGTAGGTGATTGAACACCGACGTTCAACCAATGTTTCTCAAACATTTGTACCGCCAAATACTCTATCATAATTTCAGTCACATGGTCATCGTTTCCAACATAATCCATTGTAATCACACATTGTTCAAAATTTTCATTGGTAAATTGATATATGATCTATATATGTTTTCTATGAGAGCGATGAACTGAATTCTTCATATTATTGATGGCACTCTGGTTGTTATATAGAATAATCATTGTCTATTACACCTCATCACCAATATCTTCAAGATCTTACTTTAACCACAATGGATAACTATAAACCATTGTAGTAGAGATATACTCTTCTTCAGTTGTACTAAGAGATTTAATTTCTTGTTTCATGCTCTACCATCCCACACACTTATTTCCAATGGATAATAATCCACAACTTGTGTAAATTATATCAACCACATCTCTAGTCCAGTAAACACCTAAAAATGTTGATAATTCATTATCTATTCAAGGATAAATGTATAAGAAATATTAAAATTACTTTAAACAAATCTCATGATTCTTTTAACTACATCCAACTTATATTCCTTCATATTACATTGAAAGCATACCTTTAAGAGTGTTACAAAGAAAATATTTGTATTTGTTGTAGTCAAGTAAAATAAGAATTCAATTAATATTTTATATAGGATGTGATGCTCATAAATACCATCCTGATTCTTTCCATGTTTTTTCCAACTTGATATTTGAGTTGACACTGGATTAGACTCATTTATGTTGAGTTTTTCATAAGAACTATCATATATCTTTCCTAATAAATAATGCTATTATCATTCATTTAAAACACATGCATCCCAAATATGTTTTTTTCACCAATCATGGACATTTAAAAATTTTATTTAATGTTATTAGAAAATTCTTCCATTGATCCCTACATTGTTCTGCCAAAAATAATATCATCCAGACACACAAGAATCATAAATTTATCATTTTAATAATTTTTCTCATAGAGATTATGGTCAACCTCTCTTATATAAAGTTCAAACTACATAGGACAATATTTAGACCAAGAATTTCATCCTTGTAGTGTCTAGTTTACACCATAGAGTTTATTATTTAATCTAAAAAACTAAATTGCATCATTACCAATTAGAAAACCCACCGGTAGTTAAATTTAGTATTTTTCTTCTAGAAAACTATTAAAGAATTCCATTTTGATATCCCTCTAAAAACATTGTACCATAATTTTATTTCCATGGAAGAAAAGAGCCTGATCGACTCTAATATTTCAACTGGAGAAAAGTTTTCTTAATCCTCAATGCCTACAATATAATAATAGACATTAAACACCAATCATTCCTTATTTCTAATCTAATTTCTATTCTCATTGATTTTTTTAAAATATATACTTCTTCCAATCACATTTTCACATTTGGGTCTCCTAACAAGATATCGTGTATTGTTCTTGTTAGTTTGATCCAATTCTCCATTCATGTCCTTAGAAAATGATTCACCCTTCACTGCTTCATCAAATGTTGTTGGATCCACAATTGATAGGAATAAGAATGTGTTTCATTCCTCATTACCCTTATTTGTGTGGGTTCTGTCCAACCCCAAATGATTTTGGATTTATTAGTTTGTTTTATTCTATTTCTCTAATGATTTCTTGATTATATTTCTTCATCCATGGTTTCTACTTCTGACTCTACTCTGAATCGTCATCATTTGTGAGCCTAATTTTTTTCCCGCCTTCTATTATTTCTTCCTCTGAATCTATCCCTTGTTCATTGATTGTGAAACCTCATGAGTTGAGAACTAATATAATTTTATTGAAGGTTAATTTACATTAATTCCAGTCTGAATATACTAAATGTGTCATGAAGATTTTAAGGATAATCAACCTAAAACTCATCTTCCAATAAAATTATATTCATGAAATTTTCTAAAAGATCAAGTTTGGTAACAATAGAAATAATGATTATGGATGCATATAAATCAATATTTATATTTATCCTCCTAAAGGGAAACAATTCATAGTATATTAATAATGGTGGATCTCATCAAGAATATATTTCATGAAATTTCATCACGGAGAAAACACCAGAAAGGAGCAGTAACTTATAACTATCCACACTGGACAACATTCATGTCTTAACCAAGGATAGTCTCCTTGAACACTTATCATATAGGATGACAGAAATAAGATCAATCCATCATAGAACCTTCAATATACTTTTTTCCAAAATAGAACATCTTCATCATAATAAAAAATGATCATCCATCATGTTTTTATTTTAACACAAAATTGAGGAGACCTTTAAATATGGTGGCTTCTTCAACTTGTGTTTGAAAAAATGGTAGCCCTCGCTACTTCTGGGATTCTCTCCCCTAATAAAATTCTTTACTAATAAATTTAGTAAATAATATCATTGAATAAAATAACAAAATATTAAGGGAATAAAGTGGGTCCTCGTTCCTTTATCAATATGAACATCACATTTGAAATAATATTCTCAACCATGTTGCTCCATTACCTCCAGTCTTCATCCTTTCACATTTGAAAATCTATTTTGATTTAGGTTTTTGTAAAATATATCTCATCACATTATCTCATAATTTGAATGGAAAATGTTCCTTCTTAACATATTTCATGGATGAAACATTATTAATGCACTTAAGGAATGAATCTTGTTCTCGTAGTATGTTTAAAAAATCTTTTTTCAGTGTTACCATATTTATTACATATCACACAGTGAACATATTTAACACAATAGTTTTCTTTTTTTCATATTCTCATGTGTGTTTTCTTTGTCATGCTGAGTTTTTTATTTTCCCTTTTCACAAGCCATATCATGTGAAACATCAATTTTCCTCATATTCACAAATCATTTGTACAAATAAACAACATGTCATTAGGATACAGGTTCTTTTTGATGCACTACCCTTCAAATTCTAGGATTTAGAATACAGGTTATTCTTAGTATCATTACATGAGATCTTCATGTGAAAATTTGTATTCAAAATATTCCTCTCACTTCTTCCCAATGTAGTTTCTTCATACATACACAACATTTGTAGTCTTCATTTCTTACCAATATTTAATGAATGTTGAGATAAGCATGTACCAATATTTTTATCACTTCTATTACAAACATCCCATATATTATCTATTTTTTCATATCTGTTTACAATTTATAGATTATTATACACCTGTGGATGTTTTGTCTTCTTCACTGGATTTTTCACCCATAAAATAGGATTCCTTTGAGACTTTTAATCTTCATGATTGTACAAAACAAAATAATTCCCTATTCCCAAATCTTTTTCAACACCAAAAATGACCCAGAAACCTAGATCTCATTCAATCTTCTTTATGGGGTTAATTGTTATTTTTCATGACTTTTTATTCTCTTTGTGGGAAAATGACTTCAATATTATTTTTCTTGTCCACCCTAGTCATGCTGGAAGGTTTCTAATTACAAATAATTACAAATAATTGGTCATTATTTTTCTTACAACCTCTAATGTTAATAATAATAGTTTTAGAAAAATTAATAAACATTGGTATGGATGGTACAAGTTTATTCTAAATAGCTTGAGATAGATAATAAAAAGATTTCATTATCTCCTTATCACATGTTGTAGGTCTTTTATATTTATATTACTCCAGTGAACATTGGGTTACCACATCAACTATTTCTATATTTTTTATGTATCAATATATTTCTTCTCCTGATTGGACAGCAGATCATTAAAATCTATACAATTTATATTAAGGATTATTTTTTTTCTTAAATCATATTAATATTTTGTTAATAAGCCTTATTCATTATAAAAACACCATATTCTTGGATCATAAATTTACATCGAATCAAATAGTCTTGTACCATGATATTCATGGATATTTCATCCAATTTTAAACTGTTGACATCAGCGTTATTTTTCAATTTCTCTTCAAGAACATAGATATTTACATCAAGTATATTTTTGACTCTACCTATCTCTTAGACATATTTGAGGTATTTTGAGGTACTTATTTCAAGTTAACTATTTTTTTCTTTAAAGGTTCCAACATATATGGAGAGCATGAAACATTCAATAACTTTTGATGAAATCCCTTTTCACAAGAACCACATTCTACTTCCTGCTGGTTAATCACTACTTGAATACACTAATATGCTTCACAATCAAGGTGGGCTCTTTATTCAGGGATGAAATATAGATAAATTATTTTTATATCAACTAAAAATTCTTGTTATATTGTAGATTAATCATCATCACTACTTGTACTATGATCCTTAATTCTAGAAAAAATTTCAATGATACTAACAAAAACCTCATGATCAAAAGAATATTTGGATTTAAAAGAGGTTTAAAGGTTTTACTTATCTTTATTGGAAACCTAATCCACTTTATATATACATTGAAGCCTCTTATATCTTCATTTTCTTAATGGCATGGATAAAAAGATTCCAGATATTCTTTATATAACAGTTACTACTTTAACATTATCTTCTGTTTCTTTTTTTAATCACCACGGGCTTAGTGGATATAGACTATTTCTCAGAGATAAATGAATCTTCTCCAATACTACAGAACATTGTTGACTCGGGAACAAAACTCAAATATTAAAAATTGAATATATTTACTATTGAAAATCTATCATAGGTGAACCTAGATCTGATACCACTTATAGGACCCCAAACCACCCTAATAGGGAAGTGGTAAATCAAGGTGTCAATTATTTCTTTCTGTACAATAGTTCTTGTTCCAATGTTGGTAAGAATTTTTAAACATGTCTGAAGGAATCATATAGTAATTAAACATTCACCTATAGAGAGGCAACCTATTAGTTTTACTTGGTTCAGTACTAATGACTAGTACAAGGAGAATATGATGGAAATGGGTTATTCATACCAAAATATATTAATCATTACTAGTTGTAGAATAAAAAAGATCATACACATTAGATCTTTTCCATGAATTATTCCATTAGAATAATGTAGGTATATAAAACTATACCCCTTATAAAACTTCTGGAAACTCCCCCTAGATCATTGATTTTAGTGAAATAAAACCCATTTTAAAAAATTTATGATAACATTACCATATTGGCATTTACGTATTTCCCCCTAACTAGAACGATACTCTTCTTTTGTCGTATATTTGAGTTGATTAAATTTTAATATATGTTAACATAAACTTGATGTTCAACACTGATGTTCACAAGTATCCTTTGTGAAGATACATTGTGAACCTCAAAACCTTCATGAAGAAAACTACCCTCATGGAACACTATGTCTTCTAGGAATAACTAGTCATCATGAAACTTTTTTTTGAAAGATATCTAAGCATTGTTCATGACTAATACATTCATTTAATGATGCTCATGAAATCCATGTAAATTTTCATCTCAATGATCTTTTACTTTTTAAATATAGAATGATTAAACCATTTATCCAATTTTTTTCATGTCAAATGAAGTAGCGGTAGATGAATTTGTTTTATTATCCTTTTATGATGATTCCAAGATCATAGTATATTTTTTATGAAACTCTAAAATAATTTTCACAAATTTCTATCCTTTTATGAAGATCTAGAAAAATTTAACCCATTGTAAAAATTCATTTACTCATGTAGTTCACCTTCATTCCATCACATTCTTGCGAGGCACATTCACAATGATCGACTTCCTCACAAATCTCAACCATTTTGAAACCCATTATTAAAAAAAATTAATTCCAATACAATATTTGAGAAGATATAATCCAAAAAAACACATTTCTCAAATATTTTTCATGATGCTTAGTATATTCCAAAAAACACACTATTTCCTCCTGATTTTGAGCCAAAAAAAATTGGAAGTTATTGGAAAATTGAGCCACTAAAAATACTACAATCAGATTCTACAATAAGATCACTTTCCTTTCAATATCTAGGATCAAACCATATTAGACTGATAAAAAAAACACTTTTTCTATAATTTTTGAAATGATTAGCCTTGGTTATAACATATTCATGAGTATAAGTCACTTCTCAGTTTAATATTAAAAATATCAGAAAACATTATTCCACTTTTTTGCGTGAATTGCGGATCAGGGAGCGATATGAAGTGAAATGAATCATTTTCACCACATACATTTATAGAACATATGATGGGGAATCACTAATAAGTTAAAGTATATTTCAAAAATCATAAAATCATGCACATTAAATAACCTATTAGTATTTCATGTATTGGGGATATCGTGAAGTTATGAGGGTGAACATGTTAATTTGATGACGATGTTCTTCAATTTATATAACATGGTTTACATATCCTTCCTAATGTAGGACTTTATCATGAAGATGAATAATTGTTTCCCAGATATTTTGGTGAATTTAACAAACAAATTCTTCTAATAATATCTCTATAATTATATATTGAGGGGATTCTAATTCCCAAAAAATGATCAGTATATGTTTAGTAGACAATTTTCAACTCAAAATAAATGTATTATCTTCATAATATTGAGGAGATTCCTCTACCTGATCTGAACATAGTGTAATTTTCATGGATTCATTATTGATGTAGTGGTATTATACGGAATTTCCCCCATCGATTTTGAAGGAGAAGGACCCAAGGTTGGTTTGGGGTATGATCATTGCCTCAGGTTTTATTATGGTTGAGAAAAATTTATTCTTTTTGATATAAAGTCATCATGAATGTTTGTATTAATCATCCTAATAACCTCACTATATAAGGGATTTCATTGATTCAACCAAGGGGGATTTTTTCTCAAAAAAAAATATCACTTTATGTAGGACCTTCATAGTTAATTTCATTCTAGGTAGGACTACCTCAATGGATTAACATCTAAATTTAGGGAGAAAATCAATAGAATATTCCCTATGGATGACCTTTAGGATGGATGATATCATGGGGGACCATATTATTGTTTGACCATCAAACCATGATGAGGGTTTCCATGGTAATCATTATTTGACAGGTTCTCCTGATCGATTTCTTCAAGACCACAAAGGATTCCTTCATGGTAAATATTATAGGGTGGTACTATTGAGTTTCTAGTAGAAATTATTCGAGGAGTACCTTCAAAAATATGATAAAAACTATTTTAATTTTCTAAATAATCATCATGATCTTGGGGAACTCTTGATAGATTATAAATTCATCAAAATCAATAGCCTTATGTAATTTAGGGTCATAATACTTCTCTTGAATTTCATGTTTCCAGTATAGATACAATTTATTATAGAATATCCTTTGGGAGACTAGTGTCTCATTCTTTGGATAATGAAATTCAAGCATGGGATCCCTCCCAAGTGACTAATTTATCTTTATTGATTTTTTTTCTAAAAATAATATGTGTTTTTGAAAGAGATATTTGGAATCCCTTATGAGACCACAACAATGGATTGATGACACTAATTGGAATATGAGTATACATCATATCATGTTCTCTAATTATCATTGTATTTTTATGATGACCCTCACAAATTATAACATGATTATTCAACTTCTCCTCACTGTAAATCATATAGTTATATGGGTCACTTCAATTATGGAGATGAAGTTGTGTTAAAAAATCCTAACCACTACTGTTGTGGTTTTTATGTCCTAGAAGAATAATAAAATATTATAAGGGATAGATGCATGTATGTCCATCATTTCAAAGATATACTGGGTGAATTCAGTTGTTCGAGTAAGGATGGATTCCCATTTAGTGGTTAGAGAAAGTATGTGTTTCTATTTCCATCCTCTATTTATTATAGTGATACACTAATATTCATCATGTCTTGGGGGATGTTATTTTATAATTCCCCTATTTTATACAAGAGAATACCAAGATTTTTCTCAAGTCAATAAAAAATAATATTGATATAAATGATATAAATGAGTAGGTATATAGTCTTTCTTAAGGGTTGTCGTCATGTATTGTTGGTGGAAGTTTCTCCTGGAAAAAAGGATGCGAGCCTTGAGAGGACTAGTTAGGGATATTCCTAACACTTAGTGGGGATGAATCAGTGTTGGGGACATTTTTTAACCAATTTCATCTTTTAATTCCAATACCTCTTGACCTGTTAGGATCTTGATTCTTTTATTCTATTTTTCCTATCACATGCAATAATATGAAAGTACTAAAAATATGTACATGATATTTTTACAAGGTTCACGACTCCATAAGAGAAGCTACATCCTTGCCGTGTATAATAATGACCAGTGCATGGATTCTCCACTATAATGTAGTAACTATTAAAGTGGTTGACTAAGAAATCAATCCGCTAGTCAGTGTGGCTCCCTACACATGGAGGAGGAAAGGAAATAATCACTTCCTAGTGTTTCTCCCAACATTCATCAGGGGGAATAGAAACAATCCTCTTCCAACTTGTAGCGAGTAGATTATACCATTACACTCATTGGTTCTTCAGACTTCCAGTGTAGACAGTCTCTTGTAGCCTCTAGCTGGTTCTTTATACTGCCTCTGAAGATAGTCTTTTCTCTATTCAAAGAGTTTGAAACATCAAAATAATATTCCACTTATTGATACCTGTTGGAATCTACAGTGCTACTTTTTACTTCCACAACCTTATTCTTCTTCTTATTACATGATTAGCAGCATGCACGTTACCAACCTCTTCTTTTTATACGGCAAACTTGTAGGTGCACAGTCTTTGTCTTCTGTTTCTTCAATGCAAAACCAGCTGCACTGAATCCTTCTATTCTTCACACTTTCTCTTTTAGTGAAAAACCAACTACACTAAATTATTGTTTTTTCTAGAATCACAAGTTCTCTTTGTGATTGTTAATACAATGAATTCCATATCAACTTAGCATCATCTGAATTTAACTTCGCCGAATAATTGTCAGTATTCAATTGGGCGTACTCTGTTCTTCTTCATCTTGTCTTATTTTTCTTTGACATAGTATAATATGGAATGGTATTGCAGTTTCTTAATCTATTTCTTCAATTCTCAACACCAAAATGTGAGTGTATCGGTATACTACCTTCTTCCTTTGTGGAGATGTGAGTTTAGTTGCACATACAGTTGTTCTACACTTCGCAAAGAACAACGAGGGTGATAAACACCAGTCATGTGAGTGAAGTTAAAAATATATTTGTGTAGCTGAATGGTTCATAGTTATTTCTTCTTCACAAATATTCTTTGTTACAACCCAATATTTCATAATACATTATCTCATTAAAGTAATTCAATAGCTTGCGCTAAAGGCAACAACGAGGTTGAGCGCACCAAAACTTACCAAACAAGTCGTTCAAAAAGCTGTTATGAATAGTATTAACTACATTTTGAATCATATATACTTTATATAATTTTAACATCCATATAATGACTTTACTAGACATAATATATGAACAAATTAAATTTTTTAGATAAAGGATGTTTTTTTTAAATGAAAATATTACGGCCTATTAATGGTGAACCTTTTTTAAATGAAATATTTGAAAATTTTATATTAAATTGGACACAATAAACTTCTTATTTAGAAGTGGGACATATAAATTTTGTTTGTATAAATTTTTGGTGTTTATCTGATAACTTTCAAATTTTGATTAACAATGAAAGATGCTAAATTTTAATTGAAAACATCTTTTTTAATCAAAATAATTTATAGTGTTAAAATATACATTTGAATGGTTTTGAAGTATAATTAGAGTTTATTTTTATCAATTAATATAATTTAGGTCATTATAAGTAATTTCACATATAAATTGGACATAAACAAATGTCATTCTTTTGATAGTTTTTAATTTTTAAAAAATTTGCCTTTTGGTTTTGGCAACGAGAATTATTTTTAAATTAATAAATGAAACTTATATGTTTTGAATTTGGTAAAATAGACTTCATTTTTGAATTTTTAATATCAGAATTATCTTAGGGAGAATGTTTGGTATTTTTCTGAAAACTTTCATTTTTTGATGAATAGTGAAAACACTACGTTATTATTTAAAACTGACTTTCTATTTAAATTATTATTAATTTTATTTAAATTTATTTTAAGTAAAAATAGATACATAGTATCTATATAAGTTCAATTTAATTCATTAGAGCCATTTTATAATAATATTATATGTATAAAATTTTATTGAACTTTTTACCGTCTTTTACTCAACTTCTAGGCACGTTTTCAAATTTGCATAAAACTTAATTTTACCACTTCTATGAGTTGGATTTCAAAAATTTGAGAGATACGGTTAATATTAGTAAGTAAAATTTGGTCCAATAATATGAAAATAATTATTGTTGAATAGTAACTTTTGACTTTTATTTACCACGGTTAAAAGTAAATAGGGCAATTAAAGGTAAAAATTATATTATTATTACCCTAAAACATGTCCTAATTATATTGGATAAGTGTTGTTTTACCAAAATCAACCATAAAACAAAAATATGATCATTTATACCCACTTGGATTAGATTAGAACATTTATTATTATTTAATTTAAAGAAAAGTTAAAAGTGTTAAATTCAATGTTTAATAACAAAAAAATTCAATATAGGGTTATACATAGGAAAAATTCGACTATAAATATTCATTAGAAACATAAAAAGATTTCATACATAATGGTATTTTATTTATAATTTTTAGAAATTAAATAATTAAATTTATTTATGAAACAATGATGATGCAGTAATTAACTTAATGAAATATTAAAATAATTGATATTATAAATATTAAACAAAATATAATTTGAAAGTTGTTATGACATGAACGAATTTTCTAGGTGAATATGACATGTTAGGGTTGATTAAATGTATTTGGTTTGAAGTAATCAGGTTGTGATGACTTTCACAAAAACCAAATTCTAAATAGTGACAAAATTGATGTATATTTGTTTTTAAAAAAAATATTATATTATTAAATGATATAATATTTCTAAAAATATAAGGTTTGGCCAAAGGACTAATATAATGATTAATATGTCATTAATGAACCACTTGGGGTTCGTGTATAATTTTATAGTAAGTTTAATAACCATTTATTATAATAATACAAGAGGACATTGTAAAAGTTAAACTTTTAAACTTATAGATAAGTCTAAACTATATGGTTAATATGGTGACCTAAACTTGTCTAAAACCTTTTAGTTGAGAGTATTTTTATCCATACCCACCTTTTATTCAAAATAAATCAATTTGGATCCATTAAAAATTGAAAATGATTTTATAATAAAATAACATTTTAAACTTTTCCAAAAGTGACCCTCACCTCTCTTATAAAAGGGTACTTACCCTTATATCAAAATAAAACATCCAAAGCCATTTGGGATCATCCAGAACCTGCCCAAATATCCTCCCAACGTCCCTCACTTCAACCTAGAGGCCTTAACTTGAGAATAAATCCAACCTATGGATCCCTTTTCTCCAAATAAAAAGGAAATACCCGAAGAAGACGTAATAATTTCACCACCCTCTTTCAAATTATTTTCTTCTTCCACTTCCTCTTTCTTTGTGGTTTCCATACCAAAATAATAAATCCAGTACCTTATACATATTGTGATGTTATTATAAATATGGTACAACTATATTCGTTATTAAATCCATCCTATAAATGACAAAGTCACCTTATGTGCGTACATATGGCTTAACGTCTCCACGTCGTGGTGTAGTTTGTCATTCAAACACTTATTTATTTGGATGGGTATAATAATGAGTATAAAATATGTAAATAATAAATATAACATGTTAATTATTATGTATATATGATATACCATCCAATTACAAACTGTTTCACCATCAATATAATGATATTGTTGCTCGTGCGTACGTACAGATTACCGTCCCCACGAACGCGATGAGATTCATTCCCCATCATAATCATTCAAGAATAATTTTCATTTTATGATTAAAAATAATTTTTAAGTACTTAATATCACTCTATATATGAATCAAATACATACTATCCATAACAAATATAACTTACGTAACCAATCATATAAAGGAAAATGAATCAGTTAACACCTGAAACAATGATACTACTGAAATATTATTAACAAAGCAATATTAGAGGATCATATATGATATCATATTTATGTATATATATTTTTTATAATTTAATAAAAATGTTTTAACTATTATACAGGATGTTAATATACCATCCACTAAGTAAAAGTACATGGTAATGGTTAATTTTACAATCTATTTACTTATCTGAGGTTGTTAATACATAAGTATCTACTGAGACCTCTTTATCACCCACATCCATGTTTTCTTCAAAATGTATTTCAAAACATTTTTACTATTTACTAGACTATGTGATAAATTCATTTATACCATTATTTGACCTTATAGTTTTCTAAAGTAATCATTCCATCGTTTTCCAAACAAGGTACTTTATGACCATTTCGACAAAATTAATGTAAGAATGTTTTTTTAACTTATACAGCGGGTGCTTCTATTTTCTACCATTATAACATGGTTGAACCTTCCCTTAAAAGCTTATAAGAATATTTTCAAAATAAATGTTTTCTTTTATAATTATTTAACTCTTAAATAATTTCAAAATATAAAGTTATATTTCTCTCAAATAGTTTTGATTTCATCTATATCAACATCCTTTGATAAATTTTACACTTATTTGAAGTTGATTTATTATGATATAAATCATCCATATTGTATTTAAGATTTTTTGATATGTTTGACTATGGATGTGTTATTTTTATACGATTCATAGTTTATAGTTAAAGTATTGACATTTCTTATGCTAGTTTTAAGACGAATGTTTATGTTATGTTTCAACCTTTTCATATGAGGAATGTATTGGACTTAGTAAGTGACGGGTGGAGCCCGCTATAGCTCCTTGAGGCATCGATTGGTATTAGGATACAATTAGACATGGACTTTGTTGATGACTTTCCCAATTTGATATATGGTTTTGGCTAAGGCCTTAATCATTTTTAGATGTCTTGGTCGAGGCCTTGAAAAAATGTTTCAGAATGTCTCGCATTATATATTCCCTAATTATGAAAATAATATTAATGGTTCATATGGTTATTCAACTACTAGAATATCCATGACTATGTTTTATTAGGGAATTATTTACTCATCTCATATTCCTGCCATAAAGCATTCATGTTTATTATTTGTAAAGTAATGTATTTTCAATTATTCACCATGCCTAATGTTTATGTTATATTCCAATGTAATGCTTACTCTTACTGAGCATTTGATCTCACCCCTTTCTTATGTTTCATTTTCCCAAGATTCTAAGACGTGTATTATGATTTTATATATAGGTTTAAGCTAAAAGAATAATGGAATTATGAAAGGGATAGGTACGTTGTAATTTATGTTAGAAATTGTTATGTAAAGTTCATGTTTGTAATCTAGTTTCTAGAACTATTATATTGATCGGTCCTTTGGGACTTGATTCCTTGTGATCTTACCAATTTATTAAAATTATGCACCTACTCTGGGCTTTTGGGGTCGGGGTTTTACACGCATCGAGAGTGCTATGCACCTGTCGAAGGCCTGCGGGACCCCAATATTTCATGTACACCTTTTGGGTGACTTGCATGAAACATTAACAACATTCTCACAAAATTTAACTTTTTTCACGAAATAAAACTTGCGCACAACTTTAAACATGCGCGCAACTCTCTTCTTGCACACAGATATCCTTTCTTGCATGCAACTCTTACCTCTTTCACACAACTGCCTATGTGTATATTTCTTATACGCTTCAGAGCATTGATTTCTTCAATGTGTTGAGCTATATCAATGTGATGGGGTCACCTAATATTTATAGACCTCGTCGACCCCTACGTGCAAAAACCCTGATGTGTTGTGCAAGATCCTAACACGTCGCGCAAAACTCCATTTGACATCTCATTGGGTGCATAAGTATCTTTCACGCCATCCTTATCTATCGCGCTCTTCTTTTAATCTTGCGCGCACTTCATGCCTTTCCCATTTTTCAATGTTTGGACCTTGAATCATATCTTGAGGACAAGATTCAAAACTCCCTTCAATTATGTGCAAAAAAAACCACCCGTGTGTGCAAAACCCAATATTTTGCACAAGCCTCTCATTTTCCAGAGTTTGATGTTCGGATCATGGAACTACCCTTGCCTGAGACCTTCAAAGACATCTTTAAACTTCTGAGAAACATCCTTATCCAAAAACACATTTCTTTATCTCCCGATTTTCAGGCCCTAAAATTTATAAAACACTGCAAAATGATGCCACCTTAAAATGTTCTTTTGTTCCGCCTCAAGATTTTTTGTTTCATTATATTTTCTCTCTTCACTGTATCCCATAACCATTCTTCAGCTTTCATCATGAAATAGACTATAATGATATGTATCCTTTGATCGAACAACTTTAACATCATCATATTTATAATGGGATGTACTAAAACTTCCCTATCTTCTAGCAGCATCATTCCTCCCAATCAAAACTGTATATGAATGGCATCATTGTTTATCCCCCTTTCCTTCATAAGTCTTGCATCATAAGTTCTCCTAACTTATGATATTTGAGAAATACTTATCAGCATATAATTGTCTAATTTGAAGGCAATGTGTAATGCATAACCATCTTAAAATGACAAGCCCTTCCACACTCTCTTCTTCTTCAACCATCATTCTCTACTTAAAATCCTCATTCTTCTTCAATCATCTTTAGATAGATGATACTTCACAATTCTGCTCTAATAAACCTCTAATTTATGATACTTATCCATTCTTCATCGTTGTAAACAATGTGTCACCTTCGACACAAGTTATTTGGACTTAGGATCAGTTCAAAAATCATCTGAATTGATCTTCTTAGAGAATTTATCAATTATGACATCCAATGCTATGATTCCATAACAATTCTCCAAGAAACCTCATTTCAGCCAATCTCTATTAACTTTTTATTCCTTCTTTATCTACTTATTCATTTTAACCGGTATTGACAACTTTTGACAACAAATACAATCTTTATACACAAAGTGGTCCCAACAAGCCTATTCTTGGCTGATTTATTGTCAATATCAGTGGTCCATCATGGGAACATGGGTATGAATGACTTGATGCAGAGTCTATAATGATGAATCTTCATCATGTCATGGATTTATGTTGTGTGTTTATGGTAGAGATAATGTCTAGTACAATCCCTTTTTGAGGAATCCTTTGGTATCGAGTTTTGGCTAATGGGAAACTCATGATCTTCCTCCTTATTATATGGTAGTAATTTGTATCTATGTTCCAGGGAAAGGCTCCCAAAATTATTTAATATGGTGATGAGTGTATTTTTCTTCTTTGGAACTCATCATCACTAGGTAGATAGTTTGCAGTACTTAATAGAATAGAGGGATTCTCCTACAACCTCAAAGGTAGAGGCAGTACTATATAGGTGGTACTCCCAAAACCAAGTGTTTGATAGTTGACATTAGATATCATGGGTGACTAACATTATCCCTTATTTAGATAAAGACACGGCTTGTGTGGTAGCCACAACATAAGTTCATTTTAGCTATTAGGATTCCATTTTCACTAAATAGATTTATTTTGCGAAATACTAAGGTATTAATAAAAATCAAGAGAATGAAAATTCATAAGATTAATATCTTAATAACAAAATGAATTCTCAATTAATTATCTTAAAATATTAATGTTTAGTAACATTCATTTTTTCAATTGTATGAAGAGATTTATATGTGGAAAATTTAATTATTTTAGATAATGAATGTATTCATGTTAGGATTTCATTTTCATTTCTAATGAAACCAAGCATGATATGATATTTCATTATGGGGATTGAGTTTTGTTGACCAATCATTATTGTTGGTCCACCACATTCATTTTCTTTCCCCTTTTAGTTTCTATCAAATAGGGTTCTATTTTGATAACCCAAACATAAATGGTTTCTATATACACAACATTGACCTTCTTTCCTATGCTTGTTTATCATCATTTATTTTTCTAATGACTCATAGGGAGTCACATTGGTCGAGATGATGGGAGGTCTAGTTCATGATGCCCTTTTGGGTGAAATTTTTTCCTACTCGGGGCCTCCCATATAAAATTATTTCACATTCATAAATCACATATAAAACATAAAATAAAAATATTCACCCATTTTATTTACTGTCAATCACATATACATGTAGTAGTAACCAACAATATTGACCAAGGGTTCTATATCTCTAGAACCATCTGGGTGTATAAAATATTCTCCATTGAGAGGTCCACCTATATGTATCATAGGATCTTTATCCCAATTCTTTTTTTACTCAGGAATTACTTGTTTAAACTATCATGGATGAAATAATCACGATTGGGTTCCCTATAATTTATTACAATCCTGGTCATGATATGATTTTTGATGTCATCATCTAAACCATGAGAGTGGCTTCCTATAAATCTTTTTGAAATGAATCAAAACCCACATAGATTGGTTATAATTTATGGGACATTTCATTCATTTTAAGTTCATTTCTCATAGTCTAGATTGTATAGTTTACTATCATGTATTAAGGGAATCTTGTAAAAATAATACTAGAAAAGTATGGTGTGGGGCATTACGCTCGAGTGGCCCATTTTATTTGACTTGGAATGTAATATATCAATGTAATGAGATGACCTACACTATGAATTCGGAAATAAGGGGATGAGGTAAAATGGACCTCAAAGTAACATATACATCTAGGTGGGGTGCATGATATTAATGAGAATATGTCGCAATAAAGATGATAATATGATATAGGTATTAGTATTGAACCCTGGGTATGATTCCAGCATATCAAATGAGTATAAGAATAAAACCCCACATATTTCAAATTTTGTGGGAAATAAACCTATGACAGATGCCTAGTTGTGATTCTGATCATGCTAGAGACATTATATTGACTAATCATTATTACCACATGATCCATTCTTAGTGTGAGAAATAAGAGGAAGTGGATATATATGAAATTTATACAATATTATTCATCCTATAGTGGACAATGATGAGGATAGTGGAGGAAGTTTATTTCATGAAATAGAGACTATTGGTTAACTCTAGGAGGTAAAAATATTTTTTTGTTTTAGATATGCAGAGAAGACTATACGACATTATCCATAAATTAATGGAAAATAATGTGGTACCCCTAATTATTCAAAACATGTAGGTCCTTTGAACTATAACCAAATTTGGGATCATCATTACTATAGGGATGCATGATTATTATCATCACGAGTACCCTTTTTATTGGCTATGTTAAGTGTGTAACATATTTTACTGAGGGAATAGACAATGTGATGGGAAACACACTAGTGTTTCATGTTCTCTAATTTCAAAAATACGGAAACTTGGTGGAATTTTTATCATGGGTTTCTTAATATAGAATTCCTAGGGAGAATACCCTCCCATTGGTCATATGAGAGAGAGAGAGAGACTGGATGGTTCCTCTATTATGTGATACCTGGGTGTGATGGGTTGGACCTCACAATGGTGATACCTTGGAGAGGTATGAGTTACCTCACCCTGGTGATACATTAGAAGGATGGATAGTGCATCCCCTTGGTGATACCTAGGTAAGATTGTGATGAAATATTTGGTGAAGGAAAAACATATTCAATATACCTATGTGAGACATTACTAAAATACCTATGGGTGTCCTTATATGATCTTGGAATATTTCCACTCCTATTTTGAGCTATTGAGAGGCCATTCACCCGAGTGTGTTTGGGCTTGGGAGAGGTGGTTATTCTTATAGTTACATGGGGTTTTAGTAACATAATAAACTCTAATACCTTGAATATTTATAATTCCCTTATATTTCGGAAGCCTTTGAAAGAAATCTATGAGTTTTTAGGACTTTAGTAAGTTTAATTATTGAGGAAATAATAATGATATATCCTCATCTTATTATCCTAAAAAACAAGTATTCTAAGGGTCTTATTTATAGGAAATCTAGGGGACATGATAATAGATTAAATCTATGAAATTAACTTTACATATATTATCATGTGGGTCGGGTTTGTGCTCGGTACATGGTTTCACTAGTGAGTTTTTTTCCTAAGACATGTGTGGGATACTATTCACACTACTATATAAGGATAAGTACACATGGGTGAACTCATGGTGGTTTTCTAGGGAGGATTTTATTCACTATTCATGTTTTTTCCTTTTTTATATACTTTAGGTACATTATAATTAGGAATTTGATCATCATGTGAAAAAGGGAGTGTCAACATGGACATATCTAGACCTCATCTTATTCTACCATAGAATATCTATACATTTAAAATCATTTCTCTATTGAATTAATTTATTATGTTTTAATGTTTTAATAAATTAAATGTGTTTTATATCCCCCAATTAAATAAGAACAACCCTCCTTTATATTATTTATAATAATTTTCGTCTTCTACCTCAACCAACCCCTACTAAACTATTTTCTGAACATCCCTATTGATGATGAAGATAAAATTTTCTTCTTAAAATGTGATTTACCATATCATTATGAAATGATCTAAAGGATTTATATTGTATAATTGGAAATCATCTAACCCAACCTCATTCAATTTAATTCTATTGGGACCATGTCAGCTACTAGTGGTTATGATTTTAATTGATGTAAGATTTTTTTAGAATAAATATATTTTCCTTTACTTCCAAAAATAATCTCGCTTTGTTAGTGTTTCCAATAATGTTGATTAAATAGAGTTCTCATTTAATGAAGATGATTGGACAATGTTTTTAACCCATTCAATTAGATGAAAAAAACTATTTATATTTATGAAGTTTTAGAAAGATGAGATAAAACATTCCAAAAATTTCAGACAAAAAAATATATTAGATGAGTTTTTTATTACAAAACCCATCGATCGAGGTTCTTATGTTGGAAGTTTATCCTCAAAAGGATCATAAAAAATATATTTAAAAAAATATTTATCCTTTTTATATAATTCTTCTAAAATCATGAGTTAAAAATATCACAATCAAATAATTTTTTAATAAGGGGCTGAAATTTAGTAATTTGGCTATATAATTCTCTTTTATGATGTTCTGATTAATTCATCAGAAAAATAAAATATGATAGTTTTTTATAATGAATTTAACTGATATATAAATGATTTATGTTTATTACATGTTATAATATTTGATATTTAGGATGTTTGAAATTATTTTTAATAAAAACCTTGTGCTATATGTTTATGAAGACTAGTTAAAGGAAAAAAACTTCGAACATTGTTAACAAGAATATGTTGAAGAAGGTAACCAGATAGATATTTTAGAATGAAATAATCAAACAACATTTCCATATGAATTCTCATTGGATGATGTTCATTTCAAAAATATTTTTGGAAAATGTTAGGAATATAACTATGTATTACTAGTCAATGATAGTTCCCAAAAATAACAACATAGAAAAAGCCTATCATACCTAAAAAGTCCATATGCATTGAAATATTTGGCATTTGATGTTTTCTAAAATAATGTATTAGATGAGGATTGTCTCTAGAGGAATATATCCAAAATGTTTCTAGGAAGTTTTTTAGATCATTAGTTAGAATCTAACCAGGGTAATAAATTCTATGAATTATTTCAGGAAAAACAATTCTAGAATGTTTTGGGAAGATAAGGTAATTACAAATGTTTCATAAAGATATCTCATGTGAAAATGATAATATTATTATTAAATGTTCACAAAAACAAGATTCCAATTATAATTATGTTTTTTAATGTTCCATAACACTGATGTGAATGGAATTTATTAAATAATGTAGTTTTAGAATATTTTATGAATCTTCATGAATAGTTAATATGATTTGATATGAATTTGGGAAATTGGTTTGAATGAGATATTTGATTTTTTATTTTTCATTAAAAAATAAAATAAATTTATTTTCCATTATATTATCCCCAAAATATTTATATATAAATGGGGGAAATTATAATGTATAAGTATCATGATTACACATTGGAAAAAGATAAAGTGATGTAAAATTGGTTTAATAAAGAGAAATCAGATGATGTTCTGTTAAATATTGTTCTGTGTAGGCTATTTACAACCATGGAATCTCATGGATGAAATGAATAAGTTTTTTAAATGAGTAGAGAATCTATTAATGTGAATCATCTGAAGAAATGTTTTATCATGTGAAATTGGATGAACTGGGTGTATGGATGTTACTGGGTTTTTTAGAGAGCATCAGATAAACAATCCAGATGTAAATCTTGCCAAACATTCTATATAGGTAGCTAACTGACTAAAAAGTTTCTTACCTTCTTCGTGGTAATAATAAGACGAGGTTTTATAGAAATAGAAAATGAAAATTTTATATACAAATCAATGTGATGATATTTTATCTTGTTGGTGGATATTTCTAAAATTTGTTACAAAAATCATTATTACATATTTTGTGCTAAGAAAAACATGATTTGTTCTATTGGTCATAGTGAAATGAAAGTGTATGAAAATTACCCTCCTATCATAGCCACATAAAATTATTTTTATAATGTATTAGGTTGTATTAGATTATTTCCATACCCTTCCAAGGTCTTTAACTATAGGAGAAGTTTGTTGGTTAAGGTGGAATAAATTGTAGAAAGAAAAAATTATCATTGATTCACAACCTCCCCTCTTAGTGATCACATTATCCCTTTCAATTGGTATCAAATTAAATGTTCCCTTTATTGAATATTGTTTGTTTTTGGTTGAATATATAAGTTTCTATGAATGTTCAAAATGTTATTAATAGTAAGGGGTGCTTTATTTCAATGGAAATAACTCTCAAATCCTAAAGGATTGATATTTCCATATCTTTTGTATCATTGTAATGATGTTCTTGATACTGTGACAGGTGGTTTCCCTCCTCATTCTGAGAATGTTCTTCTAATAACTACTGATACGAAAATTATGGAGAATGATTATTGAGACATAAATTCTATACTTTCCATACATTATAAATGTATTAGTCATAGACTTAAAGTATTTGGAAAGGGTAAAACAATTTTTTTTCCATGTTGGTTAGAGAATTGTTTTGGAAGTTAGAAGAAGTTTCTTTTACAAGTGGATTATATTTTGTTATAAAAAACAATAAATCAATTCATTTTGTAAAAGTGGAAAATTGAATGACCATCATATTCAAGAAAATAAGACTCACAATTCATAAGAATTTCCATCGAATTAGAAATGTTTTTTCTGGATGAAAATATTCACCAGACTCACCTCAAGTCCAGAATGGAAGAGAAGATTGTAAGGTGGTGTTGCTTTAGAGTCTTCATGAATTCATAGAAAATCTTATGATTCATTGTTGTTTTTTATTTCTCATAAATTATTTTTTTGTTTTAAATTTTTTGATGAATTCCTTATGAAATAAAGGTGGAGAAAATGTGCTTCCAATATTATTCAGTCCCATCAAATTTATACCTATCATATTTAGGATGTGTTGAAAAGAGAAATCTTTCTAGGAGAATGGGATGTTACAATTATTTTTACTATAATCTAGACAATGATGAAGATTATGTTCAACTTAATCAAAGTCATGATGGAAGTCAATATATAAGAAGATGTTTTTGAAAGAAGAAATTTGATGAAGCTGAATATTTTTGGTCCCACGATCATTGTAATGAGATTACCAGATGATGAATTTTTTAAAGTCTAAGGATGATTCTCATAACAAATATTACAGTTTTCAGTCAAACTAAAAGAAAAAACATTTAAGACTTTATTATAATGCCTCAAGCCCAGTTACTTAGAGTCATTACATTATTACATAACATTGGCATGATACAAGGAATCATGTCCCGAAAGACCAATCAGTTTAGTAGCAATGGAAGTACTAAATACAAACATAAGTTTTACATTACATCATGAAATGGAAAAACAAAAACATTGTGTCCCCTTTGAACATACTCATATACCTTAGCATATTCCTGCAGGTTAATCATAATACACTTCTTCATATCCCAGGAAAAATAAAACATAAAAATGGTGAGCTCAGATGCTCAATAAGGATAACAATATAGCAGAAATAATCATAAATAAGTATAAACATTTAAGGCAAAGTACATGACTAATACAAAGGCCTTTTAAACCAAAAATTCAGAATTATATGGAAAATATAAATCAAATAATTTCATTTACTTATTCACATGGATATTATACAATTCAAATAATCACATGCAATATCCATAGCCAATTTCATAATGATGTAATGCATAATGGTGGACATCATAATCACATAGTGAACGACTCATTCTAAGACTAAAAATAAGATTTTTTCAAGGCCTTGTTCTAAGACACTAGTTTGTCTCATGAGACCTACCGATGCATCGATGAGCTATAGTGGGCTCCACCCATCACTTACTAGGTCCAATGCATTCCTCATATGAAAAGGTTGAAACTTGACATAAATATTCGTTTTAAAACTATCATACAAAATTTCTATAATTTAACCATAAACCGTGAATGGTATAAAAATAGCACATTCACAATCAAGAATATCACAAATCCTTCAATTCAATATGTAAGATTGTATTATAAAAAAATAACTTCCAACAAACATAAAATTCAATAAAGGATGTTGACTTTGATGAAATCATTTCAAAAATTGTTTGAGTGAAATATTTATTTCTTCATTGAAATCATTTAAAAGTAAATAAAAAATTTATTTTGAAAATATTCTCATAATAATGTAAGGTAAGATTTGAATTTTTTGTAATGGAATAAAATAGCCGCACCCACCGTATAAGTTAAAAAACATTCTTACCTTAATTTATCTAAAAGGTCATAAATTACCTTGTTTGGAAAACGATGGAATTATTAATTTCAAAACATTTTATAAAAAGTCAAAAACGTTTATAAATTACTTTCACCCATAGTCTAGTAAATAGTAAAAATGTTTTGAAATACATTTTTAAGAAACACGTATGTGGATTATAAAGAAGTCCCAGTAGATACTCACATATAAACAACCATGAATAATAAAGACATTGTAAAATTAACCCTTACCTTGTACATTTTCTTGACTGAGGGTATGTTAACCTCCTTTATAATAGTTAAATAATTGTTATTAAATTATACAAGAACCACATACATAAATCTGATATCATATATGATATTTTAATATTGCTTTGTTAATATTATTTCAGTAGTGTCATTGTTTCGGGTGTTAAATAATTTGTTTTCCTTTAGATCCTTGGTTATGTTAGCCATGTTTCTTATGGATAGAATGTATTTGATTCATATCAAGAATGATATTAAGTACCTAAACATTATTTTTAATCATATAATGAAAATTATTCTTGAATGGTTATGTTGGGGAATGAATTTCATCGTGTTCGTGGAGATGGTAATCCGTAGGTACGCCCGAGCGACAATATCATTCTATTGGTGGTGAAATCATATGTAGTTGGATGGTATATCATATACACAAAATCATTAAAATTTATATTCATTATTTACATCAGTTATAATCATTGTTATACCCATCCAAATAATGATGTTTTTGAATAAAAACTACACCACGACGTGGAGACGGTATACCGCACGTACACACGTATGGTGACTCGTCAATCATAGGGTGGAAATAATTATGAATATGGATGTATGATATTTATAATAACATAATAGTATGTATAAGGTACCAGAGTTATTATTTTGGTATGGAAACAACAAAGAAAGAGGAAGTGGAAGAAGAAAAGAACTTTGAAAGAGGTGGTGAAATTATTACATCTTCTTTGGGTGTTTCCTTTTTATTTGATCAAAATGGATCCTTAGGTTATATTTCTAATCAAAGTAAGGCCTATATGTCTAAGGGAGGGTAGTTGGGATGATATTTGAGTAGAATCTGTTTGATCCAAATAGATTTGGAGGTGTTATTTTGAAAGAATAGGAAGTGCCCTTTTATAAGAGAGGTGAGGGTCACTTTAGGAAAAGTTTGAAATATTATTTTATTATACAATCATATTTGGTTTATAATGGATCCAAAAAGATTTATTTAGAGGATAAGGTGGGGATGGGTTGAAAACCTCTCAACCAATAGGTTTTAGACTTGTTTAGGTCACCATATTAACCATATCGTTTAGATTTAGCTCTTAGTTAAATGGTTTAACTTTTACCATGTATTATTGTATTATTATAATAAATGGTTAATAAACATACAATAAAAATCCAAGAGAACCCCAAGTGATTCATTATTGATATATATAACCTTATATAAGTCTTTTTTCTGAACCTTATATTTTTTGGAAATTATATATCAATTAATAATACAGTATTTGTTTTAAATGGTCATTTATGTCATTATTGACAATATTTGGTATTTTGTTTTTGTGAAATCCCTAACAACTTTATCACTTAGGAAAAAATTTATTTAATAAAAACTAACATATAATATTAACCTATAAAATTAGTGTAATTCATCCAAAGTCTCAATTTAAAATTATATTAATATTTATAACATCAATTATATCAATCTTTGAATAATAAGGTAATTAGTGCATCATCATTGTGTCATAAATAAATTTAATTATTTATTGTCTAAAAATTATAAATAAAATAACATTATGTACTAAATATTTTTATATTTATAATGAATATATATATTCTATTTTATCTTATGTATAACCCTATATTAAAAATGGTTTAGTTATTAAACATTGAATTTAACACTTTTAACTCTTCTTTAAATATAATAATAACAAATGGACTAATCTAATCCAAGTGGACCAAAAGACTCATATTTTATTCCTAAGGTTGATTTTTGTAGCAATACACATATCCAATAGAATTATGACATGTGTTGGGGTAATTATAATATCATTTTTACCTTTATTTATCCTATTTACTTTTAACCGTGGTAAATAAAATTCAGAAGTTACTATTCACCAAAATTATTTTCATCCTATTAAACCACATTTTACTTAATGATGTCAACCATGTCTCTCGTATTTTTAAAATTCAATTCAAATAAGTGGTAAAATTACGTTTTATGCAACTTTTCAAATGTGCCTAGATGGTGGGTAAAAGAAGTTAAAAAATTCAATAAAATTTTATAAATCTAATTTAATTATAAAATGACTCCAATGAATTACATTGAACTTATATAGGTATTATGTATCTATTTTCACCTAAAATAAATTTAATTAAAATATATAATTATTTAAATAAAAATCAGGTTTTAAACAATAACAGTGTTTTTACTATTCATCAAAAATTGAATGTTTTCATAAAAATCCAAAAAAATCATCCTTAGCTAATTTGGATATTCCGAATCCAAAAATGAAGTCCATTTAGAAATATAAAATTTATAAAATTTCAAAAAGTGGGTTTTACTATTCATAACAGAAAGTTTGATTGGTCGTGGTGTGCTAAACCTCTAAGTAGAGTACATCGTAAGTTATTGCATTATTCAAAGTGAAATGCACCGTGGAATCTTGGGGTGTTACATTCTTCCCTCCTTCATATAATTTCATCCTAAAAATTTCTAGAATACTACTACATAAAAAGATTCGGGTGTTTGTTCATCATAAGTTCCTCGGGTTCCCATGTTGCCTTTTCCATCATATGGTTTCTCAATAGAAATTTTACCAAACGAGTCATCATGTTTCTCAACACTTGTTCTCTAGTATCAAGAATCTTGACAGACTCTTAAAAATAAGATAGATTGGGTTCCATTTCTATTTCTTCATAGTTGAGTACATGCTTTGGGTCATACATGTATTTTCTTAATAGCGATACATGAAACACATCATGAACTTTGGAGAGACTTGGCAGAATTTCCAAATAGTAAGCTACAAATCCATTTATTTCTAGAATTTCAAAAGGTCCGATGTACTTGGGACTTAATTTACCCTTCTTACCAAATTGTACAACACCCCTCTGGGTGGATACCATCAAGAAAACATGATCTCATACTAGAAATTCCAAATCCTTCCTTCGGTTATTGGCATAGCTCTTTAGCTTACTTTGAGCTGTGTTAATGTGGGTTTGGATAATTTTCACCTTTTCTATTTTTTTCTTCAACATGTTCTAGGCCTACAAGTTTTCTTTCACCAACATCAACCCAATAAGTTGGTGTGCGACATATCTTTCTATATAACACTTCATATGGTGTTATCTGAATACTCTATTGGTAGCTATTTGTACAAGAAAATTCTACCAGAGGGAAATATTGGTCCCACATACCTTGAATGTCAAGTGAGAAAGATATAAACATGTATTCTAAGGTTTGAATAGTTCGTTCTGACTGTCAATCAGTTTGAGGGTGGTAGGAAGTGCTCAAACAAAGTCTAATATCTAGAGAATTCTGAAGACATGTCCAGAATCTTGAGGTAAAATGGGGATCAGGATCAGAAACAATCGATAGGGGTACTCCATGATTTCTTACAACTTCATTAATATATAGTCTTACAAAATGTTCAAGTGGTAAATATTATCTTATAGTAATAAAATGTGTTGACTTGGTAAGACGATCCACAATGACCCATATTTCATCATTCATTCTAGAATTATTTGGTAGTCCCATGTCAAAGTCCATCGTAATACCATCCAATTTCCACTCAGGTATGGAAAGAGGTTGCATGACTCCTCCAGGATGTTGTCTTCCAGCCTTCACCTGTTGACAAACCATACATATTGACACATAATCATAAATCTCCATAATTATGTTGTCCCACCAAAAATGTTCCTTAAAATCTCTATACATCCTAGTGATACCAGGGTGTATTAAGAAATTGGAGCTATGAGCATCATCCAACAATTTCTCTTTTAAATCAGGTATGTCAGGAACACAAAATATGTACCCAAATTTAAAATTTTCATCTTGATATACGAAGTCAATCAATCACCCATCATTCATAGCTTTAATTTTATTTTGAAACTCCTCATCATCAATCTAAGAAATTTTTATCCTTTATAGTAATTATTGTTTGGAAACCACTTGAAAAATTATTGATGTTTCACCTTCCATGATTAATCCCATATTCATTTTTACTAGATTCATGAACATAGGATCCCTTTCAACCCTCATCTGGTTCAAAACTCCATGGTCCTTTCTAATCAAATCATCTTCCACCTTATTTTCCTTCCCTATTTGTTAGTGTATAGTGCATTCATAATCCTTGAGTAGTTCGAGCCATCTCATTTTCCTTATGTTGAGTTCTTTTTGTGATAAAATATACTTCAAACTCTTGTGATCAGTATATATATCACATTTTCACCATAGAGATAGTCTCTCAATATCTTTAAAGTAAATATTATAGCTTCTAACTCAATATCATGAGTGGGATAGGTTTTTTCATGAAATTTTAGCTATCGTGATGCATAGGCAATAACTCTATCATTCTGCATAAGGACACAACCAAGTAATTTTTTTTGAAGCATCACTATAAATAACAAACCCATCATTCCCCAATGGTAGAGTCAAGATAGTAGAATGGAATAATCTTCTCTTCAGTTATTCAAAACATTCTTTAGACTCTTTTGTCCAAACAAATTTAACCTCTTTGCGTGTGAGCTTGGTTAATGGGTTTGCCAATCGGGCAAAATTCTGGAAAAACACCGATAATAACCAGCTAAACCAATAAAACTACGTACCTCAGTTATACTCATTAGTGTTGTCCATTATGTTTTTACATTGTCTTAGAAAGATCAATAAATATTCCATCCATAGAGACAATATGGCCAAGAAAAGAAATCACCTGAAGCCAGAATTCATACTTATTAAACTTCCCATATAATTCATTTCTTCTACAATTATTTAGAATAGTGCGAAAGTGATTTTCATGATCTTCGTAGATTTTGGAGTCTACCATAATATTATTTGGAAATACCACTACAAATTCATAAAGATATTCCTTGAAATCTCTATTCATCAGATCCATGAAGACAAGGGGTGCATTAGTTAGTCCAAAAGGCATTATGGTAAACTCATAATGCTTGTACCTGATTCGAAATTCCTTTTTCGGAATGTATTCATTCCTCACACACAACTGATGATATTCATATTAAAGGTCAATCTTTGAAAAATATTGATCTCTATGAAGTTGATCGAATAAATCATCAATGGAAGATAGTAGATACTTGTTCTTTATTGTTATAGTATTGATCTCCCTGTAGTAAATGCAGAACCTCATAGATCTATATTTCTTCTTTACCAAAAGAACAAGGGCTCCACATGGAGAAACACTAGGGAGAATAAATCTTTTATTACTCAATTCCAGTAGTTGTTTCTTTAGTTCCACTAATTCCCCAGTGGCCATTCTATAAGGGCTCTTTGATATGGGCCATGAACTAGGAATTAAATCAATGGGAAACTCAATTTCTTATTCTAGAGGATGTCCAGGTAAATCCTATGGAAACACATCAACATATTATTGCACAATAGGTACATCCTCTATTTGAAAATTCCATTCCTCACCCACAGTTATTTCACTCTCTTCCTCCCCAATAATTAAATTTACTAGAGCTACTGAGGGTGGATCTAGATAAGAATCAGATGGTGACATTTCTTCTCTAATGATAATGAACTCCTTATCATCATCAAAATTCATAACCTCCTTCTTATTACAATAAATTTTCACATCATGGCCCGAAATCCAATCCATGTATTATAACAAATTAAATCATGTGTATGACGATGAGATCAGTAGATAAAGAACATTTATATGTCCTAATGGGAACTGACTCACAAAACATTGTTTCAATGATACTTCCCTTAGGAGTTTTGACTGAAAACTCCCTTGTTAAATCCAATTGGAAATATCTAATTATATTCACAAACTAGGAAGATATGAAATAGTGTGATGATATAGAATCAAATAATGCATTGGCTAAACTTGAGTAAGACATTAAATTATCTACCACTACGTCATTCAGAGTTTCAACCTCAGCAGTAGTGATTGCATAAGCTTGGCCTTGATTCCTTGGACTTTTCTGAAGTAAGTTTCCTTGGATCTTAGGATATTCATTTTCATAATGACCCATTTCTATATAATTGTAGCATTCAACATTGATAGCCTCCTTCTTTACCTTGTAATAACGATATTGATGTATTTTTCCACCACACTTGTAACAAACTCCCATTCCCTTATGGAAAGTATCAGGGAGTTTCTTAACACATTTACCACATGATCGAAATTCAAATTTTCCCTTCTTCCCCTTATTTCCTTTTCCAGAGTCTTCAACAAACCTCTTATTCTCTTGCTTTTATTTAAAGTCGTAAGACTTAGAGAATTAATATTCTGTTTTGATTACACAGGATAAAATATCTTCATACGATGAGATGGATTGTGAGACTAAAGCTCGATTGAGAAATGGATTTAACCCATAAACGAATCAATCAATATCACTCCTTGGGTTATGTATATAATCTACTGCATGCCTTGCTAACCTTGTAATGTTAGCCTCATACTTTGAGACATTCTCATCCTCCTTTTTCCTTAGACTCAGAAATTGTCTTTCTATATCTGCTTGATGGTCATGAGGAAAATATTTTTCAAAGAAAATCTCCTTAAAATCCATCTATTCCATATTTGATACATTTTAATATTTCTTTCTGTTTGTAATTAATGACCACCATTGATCTGCATATCTCGTGAGGTGATAAACTACCATGAAAACTTTTTCCCTTTCACTACTCCCCAAAGCATGAAATATTTTCTCTAAATAACTTATCCATTTCTCAGATACAAATGAATATTTAGACCCATTGAGTGTTGGTGGTTGTTTCCTCATGAAGCGTTCTAACATTGAGCCTCGGAATTGTGGATCAGGGTGCTCCATACAGGTAGGGTTATTATTCATAACCTGAGTGAGTTGTCCAAGTATGGTGATAAGCTGATCAATAACAGTTGAATCACCAACTCCACTATAATTATCTTGAGTAGTATGTAAATACATACATGGATTACGTGAATTGATACGATTTCCATTACTTCCACTAGGCACCATTTCTAAACAATTTCATACACTAGATTAGTTTATAAATCACAATACATAATTCCAAACTTGTAAAACACTTAAAATAAATTGAACAGTTTATGGATATAATCCATATTCATAAAAATGTTTTCTTTAAGGAAGTATATACTCATAAATCCTTTATAATGTATTCTAACGAAAATTTGAATTATATTAAGTATATCCCCTAGGATTTTCGTAACCAAGAGTTCAGCAAGGCCCGTTGTCATTTACCAGGATACCTTGGGTCTTGCCTGAAACTTCTTGTCAGAGTTTTCACTCTTAGGTACATTTGTTCTAGAGCCGCCTCTACCTGATTGTATCCATACAGAGATTTATTTCTTAGAAATTTCAAAAAATCTATATATTACCCAAATTCTAGGAAGTTCTTCTATACTAATCCTTAAATTCTATCTTAGGGTAATGTTCCCTAATCAGAGTTTTTCTAAATCTATCTTCAAAGGTTTGTACAAAACTTCCCCTGATACCAACTGCAACGCGTCAACCCATGTTACCTAGAGTTGGTTCATTATTACATAACATTGGAATGATACAAGGAATAATGTTCCAAAAGACTAATTAGTTTAGTATCCTTGGAAGTACTAGATACAAACATATGTTTTACATGAGATCATGAAATGAAAAAAAAACATTGTGTATCATTTGAACACACTCATATCCCATAGCCTTTTCCTACATGTTAATCGTAATATACTTATTCACATCTTGGAAAAATTAATAAATAGGAAGGAGTGAGCTCATATGCTCAGTAAGTATAACAATATAGAGAAAATAATAATAATTAATCATAAACATTTAAGGCAATTTATAAGACTAAAACACAAGCCTTTTAAACATAAATTTCAGAATAATATAGAAAATATAAGTCAAATAATTCCATTTACTTATTCACATGGATATTATATTAGTCAAATAATCACATGCAATATCAATAGCAAATTTCATAATGATGGAATGCATAATGTCAGACATCATAACCCCATAGTCAGGGCCTCGTGGAAAGACTACAAATAAGATTTTGTCAAATCCTTATACCAAGACACTAGTTTATCTCATGAGACCTACTGATGAATGGAGGAGCTAGATTATGCTCCACCCATCACTTACTAAGTTCAATGCATTCCTCGTATGAAAAGATAGAAACTTAACATAAATATTCATATTAAAACTATCATACGAAATGTCAATAATTCAACCATAAACCATGAATGGTATAAAAATTGCACATCCAAAGTCAAACATATCACAAAACCTTCAATAGAATATGGAATATTTTATTATAATAAATCAACTTCCAACAAACGTAAAATCCAATGAAGGATGTTGACATAAATGAAATCAATCCAGAAATTGTTTGAGTGAAATATTTATTTCTAAATTTAAATCATTTAAAAGTTAAGAAAACATTTATTTTGAAAATATTCATAAAAACTTGTAAGGGAATCTTTGAATGTGTTATAATGGTGTAAAATAACTTCACCCGCCGTATAATTTAAAAAAACATTCTTACTTTAATTTATCGAAAAGGTTATAAAGTGCCTTGTTTGGAAAATGACAGAAATATTCCATTAAAAACATTTTATAAAAAGTAAAACAAGGGTATAAATTAATTTAACCCATATTCTAGTAAATAGTAATATGTTTTCAAGTACATTTTTAAGAAACACATATGTGGATGACAAAGAGGTCCAGTAGATACTCACGTATAAACAACCTTGAATAATAAAGAGATTGTAAAATTAACCCTTACCTTGTACTTTTCCTTGATCTACGGTACTTTAATCTCCTGTATAATAGTTAAATCATTGTTATTAAATTATAAAATAACCAAATAAATAAATATAATTTCATATATGATCTTGTAATGTTGTTTTGTTAGTAATATTTTAGCAGTATCATTGTTTTAGGTGTTAACTGATTCATTTTCCTTTATATGCTTGGTTACATAAGCCATGTTTGTTATGGATAGGATGTATTTGATTCATATCCAGAATGATATTTAGTTCATAAAAATTATTTTTAAACATGAAATGAAAATTATTCTTGAATGGTTATGATGGGGAATGAATTTCATCGCGTTCGTGGAGACGATAATCCGTACATACGCACGAGCGACAATATCATTCTATTGATGGTGAAATAATATTTAATTAGATGGTATATCATATATACAGAATCATTAACATGTTATATTTATTATTTACATCAATTATACACATTATTATACACATCCTAATAATGAAGTGTTTGAATAATAAAGTAGACCACGACGTGGAGACGGTAAGCCATACGTACGCACGTTTGATGACTTGTCATTCATAGGATGGATAGAATAATGAATATGGTTATACCATACTTATAATAATTTCACAATATGTATAAGGTAATGGAGTTATTATTTTGGTATGGAAACAACAATTAAATAGGCAGTGGAAGAAGAAAATAACTTTGAAATAGGTTGTGAAATTATTACCTATTCTTCGGGTGTTTCTTTTTGATTTGATAAAAAGGACTCATTAGATTAGATTTCTGATCAAATTAATGATTATAGGTATAATGGAGGGTAGTTTAGAGGATATTTGATCAGGTTTTGGCCGAGTCAAATGTCTTTTGAGGTGTGATTTTGAAAGACGGGGAAGTACCCTTTTATAAGAGAGGTGAGGGTCACTTTAGGGAAAGTTTGAAATATTATTTTATTATACAATCATATTCGGTTTATAATGGATCCAAAAGGATTTATATAGAGGATAAGGTGGGTATGGGTCTAAAATATCTCAACCAATAGGTTTTAGATAGGTATAGAACACCATATTAACATTATCTTTTAGGTTTAACTCTTAGTTAAATAGTTTAACAATTATTATGTATTCTTGTATTATTATAATAAATGGTTAATTAACATAATATAAAAAATAAAAGAGTACCCCAAGTGGTTCATTTTTGATATATATAACCTTATATATTTCCTTTGGATGAACTGTATATTTTTATAAATATTATATCAGTTAATAATATAGTATTTTTTTTAAAAACACTTTTAAATCAATTTTGTCACTATTTGGTATTTTGTTTTTGTGAAAGTCAGAAAAACATTATCACTTCCAAAAAAAATTATTTAATAAAACCTAAAATTTTATATTAACCAATAAAATTATTATAATTCATCAAAATTCACAATTTACAATTACATTAATATTAATAATATCAATTATTTTAATCTTTCAATAATAAGATAATTACTGCATCTTCATTGTGTCAAAAATAAACTTAATTATTTAATGTCTAAAAATTATAAATAAAATACCGTTATGTAGGAAATATTTTTATCTCTCTAATTAATATTTATAGTCGAATTGATCTTATATATAACCCTATATTAAAAAATGTTTAGTTATTAAACTATGAATTTAACACTTTTAACTCTTCTTTAAATAAAATAATAATAAATGTTCTAATCAAATCCAAGTGGACCCAAAGGTTCATATTTTTTTCCTAAAGTTTATTTTGGTCTAAAAAGACTTATAGAATAGAATTAGGACATGTTTTAGGGTAATTATAATATCATTTTTACTTTTAATTACCATATTTACTTTTAACCGTGATAAATAAAATTCAAAAGTTTCTATTCACCAAAAATTATTGTCATCCTATTGAAACACATTTTTCTTTCTGATGTAAACCATGTCTCTCAGATTTTTTGAAATTCAATTCATAGAAGCGGTAAAATTTTGTTTTATGCAAATTTTCAATTGTGCCTAGAAGGTTTGTAAAAGACGTTAAAAAATTCAATAAAATTTTATAAATCTAATTTAAATATAAAATGAATCCAATGAATTAAATTGAACTTATATAAGTATTATGTATCTATTATGACCTAAAATAAATTTAATTAAAATAAATAATTATTTAAATAAAAAGTAGGTTTTAAACAATAACACAGTGTTTTTAACTATTAATCAAAAATTTATTGTTTTTAGAAAAATATCGAAAATTCACCCTAAGCTAATTTGGATATCTTGAATCCAAAAATGAAGTCCATTTCGAATTTTTTTATAAAATTTCAAAAAGTGGGTATTACTATTCATAGTGGCTAGTTTGATTGGTCATGTTGTGCTAAACCTCTCAGTTGCGTACATCACAAGCTATTTCATTATTCAAAGAGAAATGTATCGTGGAATATTGGGGTGTTACATTCAGAGAAAGATGCTAATGAGAATAATATCTGGAATATAGATGGAGGGTCATTAGTATCACATTTATATATGTTGATGAAGATGCAGATGTTTGATCTATTCCATCAGACTCAAAGTGCCACCGATCAAGTATAGGAATGATTATTTGTATTGGGAATTGATAGGATGAAAACTAGATCAGTGATCCGTCAAAAGTGTAGTCAATCATTTTCCATTAAGAAGAATTGTTGGTTCCTTTTTGAGTTAGTCAAGAGAAATAATAACTTCATTATGAAGTGGGTAAAGAGAAAGAAATAAATTTTGTTGAGTCATTTTTTTCAATGTATTCACATGTGGGTCAAGACCCATTGTATTGAAGTTGAATCTGATCATCATTTGGGGAAAATGTAAAAAGGAATATTATTTTAGAGAGTTTTTTAAGTATTTTCAAAGGGGTTTATGAAGATTTATTTATTATATTGAAGAATCTATTATCTTCATCACAATGAAGATATTTTAATAAGGAGAATGGTTTTTCATATTTTGTAGAGTAAAATAATGGGATGTCTTCACTAATGATTTATTTCCAAGTGGTTCAAGAAAATTGGAGTGACCAAATTTCCTCATTGTAATGAAGAAATCATAACAAAAAAACAAAATTCAGGCTAGACTAAAGTTTTCTAAGAATATTAAAGTTTTCTACTTTTTCAAACATGAAATTGGTATAAAGAATTTTAATGAATAAATTGCATTGGAAAATATGAATGATGAATCATAATCAGAATGGTGTTTTTTAATGAAGTTAAAAGAGAGATCAAGTTGATTGAAGATTCAAGAAGGTTTGATAAGAGTTGATATGTGTTTAAAAAGTAATAAATGCACATGAAATTCATAGAGATTTAAGATTTTGGGAATTGTTTTTTGAGTTGGTAACATTCTCAGAATATATCCCAAACCACTTTTGGTTTGACTATCAAATGTAATGTACTTTGTACATTAATCTGATAGAATTTCTATTCATAGTGAAGAGAGAGAAGCTCCAAATTTTTAGGGAGAAGCAGTTTCTGGATAACACTTACCTGAGGAATGTTAATGGATTGAGAAAGAAATGAGAAGATAAAAGATTGTAATCAAGGTTTTCTGAACTAGACTGTGAAGTTATACTGGGATTTCTAGACCTAGATAGATGTGATTTAGTATTGTTTCCAAGGTATTCTTACATATAATTGATTATTATATTGAGAAATTTACCTAGGAAACCAAACATGGAAATCAGAATGAGTTTCATTATGAAGTCTAGGAAGATCATACTGGGTTTTGGGTAATTAAGTGAAGAATTGTTTTTAAATATCATATATAATATATTTGTTCAAGAATAATTGTAAAATGTTTGTTACAAAAACATTCTTATATCATTTCGTAATACTTGAATCACATGCACTATTGTGTTGATCATAGTGCTACCTGAGTATAAGGAATATAATATTCATTGTATTCTATATAAAAGGAATTTTTTCTAGTGGATTTTGTAGAATTAAATCATTTCCAAACCATACCAAAGATGGAGATACTCTAACTGAGTATTGGACCTGGAAAATTATTTCATTACTATTAATGTTTGTTTGAATTGATTTCACCATTTAAATAATTATTTAATAGGAGAATATTTTTGTTTCATATGGAAGAAAACATAAATAAAAATTATATAAATAATTCACCCACTCCCCCTCTCAGTGATATAAATTTACAAAATGGGAAATTAAAAGTTTTATCAAAGCTCTAGGTTCCCTTCATTTATTTTTTGTAGCATTATTGAAGAGAATATGATGGAGAATATGAATTGTGTAAATAATAATGGTATTCTAGTTTTATATTATATGAACTATCATATCTAGAAAGATATATTTTTTCCCTATCTTATGTATATTGTATATGGTGTTATTAAAGCTGAAATAAATGAATTTCCTCCTATAGATGAAGTAGATACTCTTACATATATTGATAAGAATAATAATTAGAATGGTGGAATGGCCATGAGTGGATTACTCTCATCATTTTGTGAAAGTGAATTTTAGAGGGTGAAGGGTATTTCCACTACCAAAAGTATATGGGATAATCTGAATAACATATATGAAGGGAATACAAAAATGATAAAGGAAAAGTTACAAATTTGGAGTCTTAAGTATGAAGATATCTTGATAGGTTAATAAAAATATGGTAGTGACTTCTTTACATGGTTAAATGAAATTTTCATCACTATGATATGTCTTTGTGAAATGTTAGAATAAGATACTATGGTTGATAATATCTTTATAATCCCCCCAAGTATGATATGAAAGTCACATCGTTGGAAGATAGAAATCCAAAAGCATTATCTATGGATGATTTCTATAACACTCTCATTACATATAAGATGATAAAGGAAAAATTCATGAAGTGAAAATAAAAGATAATAAATAAATGTATTTCAAATAATCTAAGAAACAAAATTCTTTGAATTCTCTTCATGAAGATTATGTTTCTAACTCTGACTCTAAAAATGAGTTATGAAAAAATCATGACAAAATATTATCATTGTTTTCTAAATATTTTAGAAGAGGTATAGGGAGGTAAAAAAGAAAAAGTCCCTTGAAATGTTTTTAATGTAGAACTATTGGGAACTTTGTTGATAATATTACTCAAATATATAAAGGAGAGGATAGTGATGAAGAAGAAGGATTCCCAAGAAATTAACAGAATACATAGGGTGATAAAGAAAAATCTTTTTCCATAGGGAGAGATACAAAAATTTCAAAATCCAAAAGGAGAAGTTTCTTATATAGAGATGATAATGATTAAAACAATAAAGCAGAATCTAAAATATCTATTTACCATGCTGGCATGAATACTTTTTGTGCTACAATTCACGATGAAAGATTAATAAGAAGTAATTCTAAAGAATAATAAATCCATTTTGAATCTCATTATTATGAAGAACTTAAAAAATGTTTGAAGAATATTGGGATGATTGAAAAAGAAATCAGAAATCTTAAAAGTTAAAAATCATCAACAAACAATCAATAATACATTCATAAAGATAAGTTCAAGCTTATAAGACATATTTATGATTTTAATATATATATATCTAGAATTAAATAAATCATAAATAATATCAGGAAGTAATGCTGAAGGAAAAATAAGAAGAGTCTGAACATGTCCAACAAAAAACCATTTTAGGATGAATAGAGTGGTACAAGTAATAAAACATATGTCACTAACTTTTCTAAAATTTCTCATATGAGGGAACTTGGGAAGGATTAACAAAAGTTTCCCACCATGTTTTTGAAAAAATATGATAATTTTTTTGAAAAGAAGAAAGCTGGGAAAGTGATGTATGTGTCCTAGGCCAACAATGTTATAAAGTTAGAAATTTCTAAAAAGTATGAATCTTAAAATGTTTTTATTACTTATGGTTATGATAATATTGAAAATAAATATGACTTAAAAAATACTATTTTTATTTATAACAGAAAATTTGGTTCTAAAAAAAATTATACAAAAAATGAGGAAGTTGTTAAGAAACATGCTCTCAACCCCAATCATTATAAAATTTTCACAAGAAAATATTCTTTCTATGGATTATATGGGTATTGTGGAGGATTTAGACACACAGGAAATATCAGTTGGTTTAACTAAATAAATTAAAACTATTCCACAAATTTTTAAGGGAAATGTTCAGGGAGAGTAATTCCCAAAAAATAATGAAGTATAAGAAGGATTTTCTGAAGAAAACCAAAAAGGTTGGTGAAAAAGTTTAAAATAGGTTCCAACTACAGGAACCTATTTGAGAATTCTGTGACCCACCTAGAATTATTTCAAAATGATTTTTTATACCAGAAAAAAAAATTCCTTAACAATTATCAGAATCCATGGGTAATGAAAGATAAAGGTAAATAAAAATATCTTATTATAGAAACAACTCTAAAATATTCAAAAGGATAATGACCATAGATCATGGATAGTTGGTGTTCCTCTCATATGATAGAGAACAATTTTTTTGAATAATGTGAATGAATTCAATTATGTAAGGGTTAGATTTTGAAATGACGAATCGCTGAGAATCTAAGTTTTTTTGTTGACTATCATTGGAAAAGAAAATTTAAATTACAAGAAATATTTTTATGATGATGGGTTGAAATAAAACATGATATGTGTTTGAAAACATTGTGTGGAAAGAAAAAATGTTATATTCAAAAAATATTGGTTTGTTGTGAAGAGTGAAGAATATAGAAATATTGTTACAAGAGGCCAACACACGAAATGAAATTTATTTAATGTTGGTGAAATACAAAAAACATGTTACTTGGGAATAGTGGAAGAGAATTAGTTGTGGCATAAAAGGATGGGAAACATGTGTTAGAGAAACATGACCATGTTATCAAATTGATAATGTTTTTCTATAATTCTTTATTCATAAGAAAATTTATTAGTGTAGCACTATTTTTCATAAGTGAAAAATTAGAAACTCAGTTCATAAGAAATTTGATATTTGTTCAAAACATCACCTGAAACTTATTCATTCTGATATATGTGGGCCAATGATAAAAAATCAACAAATGTAGATAAGTAAATAAAAATTTCAATTGATGAATTTACTCACATTACTTGTGTTATATACCAGAAACATAAGACATATGTTGTGAAAATGTTTAGAAGTTTCAGGATGAAAGATAGGAATGAATTTCATTATAAAATAATGATTTTGAGAACCAATAATGGAGGTGAGTATAGAAATAGTGAATTTGAATATTATTTTAAGAAACATTTAATTCTACACGGGTTTAGTTCACCTTATACTCTACATGAAAATGGGGTAGCTGAAGGGATGAATTAAAATTTAGTGGAAATGGGATGAACTATGTTACTTGAACATGGTATTTCTCATTACTATTTGGTGAAATCCAAGAGTAATTTTGTGTATATTCGAAAATAATTTTTCTCTAGGCCAATCACAAATATGAATCCTTATGAAATGTTTTGTGAAGAAACACTAATATTTAATCACATAACTATTTTTTGGGAGTTTATGTATCTTAAAGAAGAAAATTTGAAACCTTGAAATGTTTGACCAGAGAGGTGGAGATAGAATTTATCTTGGCTATGCATTAGAAGGGTGAGGATAAATGTATTTTAGAAAAGAATAAAATTGGGAATATAATGAATTTGAGAAGAAGAAGTAGTGTTTTGTTATTAGTTCTGATAAGGATATCAAAAATTAAAATCCTACTCAAGAAGAAGAATCAACCTTAGTTATTTCCAATGATGATGAGGTATCTCAAAAATATCATCCATACTGAGGAGTCAATTAGAAGATAAAAATATTAATGGTGAAGAACATAATAAGGTTCAAACAAGAACAACATCAATATTCCCAACATAATCTTCCATGATTTTAAAAGTGGAAAAGAATGATGTGAATGAAGATTTTGAGCATTTGGAATGGGTTTAGGCTATGAATGAAGAGCTTGACCAAATAAAAAAAATGATACATGGGAACTCATGCTGAAGCTAGATAAAAAATGTTATTGGTAATAAATGGAGTTTTTGGTACAATTTGAATGAATATTGTGAATTAATAAGAAACCAAGAGAGATTAGTATTCATAGTTGAATTAAAAATTGGTAGTTTTAACATTGATTAAACTTTTTCCATGATGGAAAGGTTAGAAACAATAAGAAGAATTCTTTCAATTCCTAAACAATGAAGATACAAAATAATTTAGATGGATGTGAAATCAATATTTTTAAATGGTGATCTTAATGAAGAAGTTTACTTTGAACAACCACGTGGATTTATTTTTGGTAAAGAATAATGTTATGTGTATAAGAAAAAGAATGCCTTGAATGGGATACAACATTCTCTAAGAGCATGGTATTCCAATTTTGATATTTTTGTAAGGAATATGAGTTTCAATAAAGGAAGAGTTTATCGATATATTTACATTAAATAGAGTTAGTATTTTTCCATCATCATAATTTTTTATGTTAATGACACTATCTTTTATGGGAATGATGAATTTACTTTTTAATGATTTGATGAAGAGATGAAAAAGCTTTTTGAGATATCCATGCTGAGAGAAATGAAAAAAAATATTTTTTTTAAAATATTAAAAAAGAATAAAAGATTTTTTATTTCTCAAGAGTTGTATGGTAATGAATATATTAGGAACATTGTCAAGGAGAACATGAAACCAGTTTCCACATCGATTTCTATGGGAACCGTGTTTTCAAAATATGAATAAGGAAATAAATTTGAAAAAAATAGTTTCAAAAGAAAAATGGAATTATATTTATATATTAATCGCACAAGACCCAAAAAAAATTATGTTATTGCCTTATGTGCATTATTTTACAGTGATAAAAGAATAATCACATTTACTTGATAGAAAAGGAATTCTCATATATTTCAAAGGAACACCAAATTTGAAAATTTGGTATGAAAACATAAAGAGTATTGAATTTTTTGGGTATTCAGATGATGATTGGGTAGGTAATGTTGTTGATATAAGGTCCATTTATGGTGGAGATTTATTTAGGGGGAATAATTTTGTTATTTGGTTTACATAAAAACAGAATTTAGTGAATCTTATCATGACTGAATCCTTGTATATTGCTGACAATCAATTTTTTTCCCAATATATGTGGTTAAAAACATTGTTGGATAACATAATTATTTATTTAATTCTAACCATGATCTTAGGTTGTGATAATCAAATTTCAATAAACCTTACCAAGAATTTGTTACAACATTATCATTCTAAATATATTGATATCAGATAGCATTTCATGAAAGAGCATGAGAAGAAAAATGATTTGAAGCTGGAGTGTGTTCCTATATTAGAAAAAGTTGCTGACTTTTTCCCAATACCATTAAATAAGGAATCCTTTTCTAAATTGACATTGAAAATGGGTGTCCATTATATTTCTCATCAAGGTTAAGGCATGTGGTTTTTCCCTCTCTCACATTATATTTGGATAATGTTTTCAATGGTGAGAATGTTTATATAAATCTATCCTTATGGAATCATGTAAAATGGGGGAGTTATGAGTAATATGTGAATTAAACATATTTATGGGTCATCTATTCTAATTTTTTTTAGGGGTGGTTGTAGGAATCTTTTATTTATAGGATAGTTGAAGATGAATTAGAGAATAAGAATAAAGTTTTAAATAAAATATAAGGAGGTTTCATAATCACTACTTTTGGATAGCATGGTTTTGCTATCAATAATTATTATTTCCTAAAATTATTTAGGTCACCATGGGTTATAATTGTTGATAAGTAATCCATATCTTGAGGAAAAAACATTTATTGATTTATGAATCTTGGTTGAAAACAATATATTAAGGGGGAGATTATTGTGACCAAGTTATATGGATAATTTTTTTATAAGTAATAATATTATTGTCCTAGAAGTGGGTTCTTTCTTTGTCAAATTTTATAAATCAATTCACTTTGTAAATATAGAAAATTAGACTAACTATAAATTTACAAAAATAGAACACACAATGCTTAAGAAAGTCAATCAGATTTGAAATATGTTTTCTAGATTAAAAGTTTCAACAGACTCACCTCAGGACTGGAATGGAGGAGAAGTTTGTAATTAGGTGATTTTTTAGAGTCTTATGAACTTCAATGAAAATATGAAGATTCTTTTATGTTTCTAATTTCTCACAAATCATATGTAGGTTGTTAAACATATAATTCAAGACTTATGAAAGAAAAGGGATAGGTTATTATAATCTTATTCAGGCCAATCATATTCATACCTATCATATTCAGGCTTTGTTTGAGAGAGAGATATTACTGGATGAATAGTAATTTATAATTAATGCCATTATAAATTAGATGATACTGAAGATACTCTTAAACTTAATTAAAGTCATGACCAATGTAAAGATATAAGTAGAAGTTTTTGAAAGAAGAAATTTGATAAAGGATAATATTTTCAGTCTCAATATCATCATAACGAGATTAAAAAATGAAAATTTGTTATTGATAAGGAGGAGATTGTAATGAAGGTATTAGTTTTCAGTTAGACCTGAAGCCAAGATTTTTGAATAATCAGATAAATAATATGATGAGAATAATAATAGGAAAAGATATGGAATATTATTGGTATCATATTATGAGAAGTTGTTAAAGATGATGATGTTGGATCTAATCCATCAGACTCATATTGAATCCAATTAATTAGAGGAAGGATTTTTTGTATTGGGAATTTTTATGACCGATGAAAATTTGATTGGAGATCAATCAATAATGTGGTCAACCATTTTCCATCTAAATGAATCGTTGGATTTTTTTTGATTGGGTCAGGAGAAAGAATAATTTTCTTATAAATTAGGTCAAGAGGAATAAATAAATTTTTTTGAGTAAATTTTTTTCCTTTTATTCAAATGTTGGTCAAGACCCATCATATTGAAGTTGACTCCGATCATTTTTTATAGAAAATAAGAATGAAGTATTTTGTTTTAGAGTGTTTTGGAAGTGTTTCCAAAGGGGGTATGTAACTTTCTTGAAGAGTATAAATAATATTTTATCTTCTTCATAATTAATACATTGGAATGAGATGAATGGTTTTTTAAATTGTACTAATCAATATAGTGGGATGTTTTCAATTCTAATTTATTTAAAAGTGGGTAAATAAAATCAGAGTGACCAAATTTTCTCATTTTATATAAGAATTTATAATAACACGTTACATTCATAATTAGAATTATGTTTTATAAGAATATTTAAGCTATCTAATTATTCATATATTAAAGTTGAATGAAGAATAAAAATGAATAAATTAGATTAGGAAATTGTAATAATGAATTGATATTGAAATGGAGTTTTTTTTAAAGAAGTCATAATAAAGTGTAAGATGATAGAAGATTCAAGATGGTTCTAGAGTACATCATAAACATTGAAAAAGTCATAAATGTTTTCAAAATTTATGGAGAATTCCTGTTTTGGAAAAATGTTCTTGAGCGGGAAATATTTCCAGAATCACCCACAAACAACTTTTGGGGTTACCATAAAAGGAAAATTACTTTTTTACTTTCTTATGATAGATGTATTATTCATAGAGAAGAGAGAAAATCTATAAATTTCATGGCAGAAGAAGTGTCTGAATTGAACTTTCCTGAGGAATGTTTTCTAATAGAATTAGTAAGGAGAAAATAAATGATCTTAATCATGGTTTTCATACCAAACTGGGAAAGCTGACTTGGATTTCTAGACTCAGATAAATGTAGTTCAATATTGATTTTGCGGTATTTTGACTGATTATTATTTATTTTATTGAGATATCAGAATGTGAAATTGGACTGGGAAATTAGATTCAGTGTCAATACGATGTCCATGAATTTCTTACTAGATATTGGTTAATAATGTGAGGAATTGTTTTAAAGGATTATATTTGTGAAATTTTATCAAGAAACATTGTATAATGTTTATTACTAAAAAATTATTTCATCTTTTCCTTCTACTTGAAGCACATGCACTGTTTTATTGATCATAGTATTAAACGAGTGTAAGGTAATATCCTACTCATTGTATTCCACACTAAATAATTTTTTTTCTAGTTGATTGTGTAGTATGGGATCTTCTACAAACCATACCAAGGACGAAGCTACAATTATTGAATACTGGACCTTGTAAATTCTTATATTCTTGTGGATGTTTTTTTGAATTTTTTTCAATAGGGAAATAAATATTTAATAGTAGGTGAAGGTTGTTTCATATGTAATGAAACATAAAAAAAATATATATAACTGATTCACAACCTCCCCATCTCAAAGATACAACTTTCCTACATGGGAAATTAAAGAATAAAGAGATGTTCAGAATCTTAAGAAAGGAGTTAAAAAATACAAAATTGGGTGATTATGATTATTTTAGTTACATATTTACAAGTTTGAATAACATTCTAAGCACCAAAAGAAGTCTTTGTGAGATTTTTTAATATTCAACCATTACTGAAAATATCTTATTAATTATTATAAATATTTAGGATTCCAAATATTTAATATACGGATATAGAGATACTAAAACACTATCATAATATAATTTACATAGAACTATCATAAAATATGAATTAGGTGAGAGAATATTATAAAATTCAATGAAATAGGTCATGATAAAATATCCATAAAAACTACAAAGAAAGTAAAATCCAAGAATGTTCTAGAAGATGAAGAAGTTAGTGGGTACAAAACTATAGGTGATATTAGTAAACATGTTTTTGAATTTATATCATTTTTCTAAATTCTAATAATTGGGATAATTAAATTAAAAATCGAAGTTATTGCTCAAATTTTTTGGATGTGGAGAAACTGGGAACTTTTCTACAAATTGACCATGACAAAGAAAGATGAAAAAATTGATGGATATTACAGAAAGAAATGAATAAAATTTAAAAAAATATAGACAATTCCAAATCCCATTATAAGAGGAAATATATAATGTTCTCTCAATCCAAAAGGAGAAAAGTTTTCCTTAAAGACGATGAATAAAATTATAGTGAATGAGAAGCTTAAAACATCAGTGATGATGCTATTAAAAATAATTTAATTATAAAAGTGAATGATGAAATGTTAAACAATGATGAAAGTAGTAGTTTTAAAGAAGAAAAAGAAATAAATTTGGGATTTTTTTAGAAAAGAGAGTTGAAATAGTGTCCGTACAAGATTATAAGACACTAAAGATAGATCATAAAATTGAAATAGGGAAATTTTATAGGAAGCAATCAAGAATATGTTATTGATGAAAAATCCATGTCCCAAGGAACAATTAAAAATATGAAGAAATATTTTGATGAGAATGAAAAAACTCAATTTAGAGTAATAAGATAAAATAACAAAAAAATGGGGGAGACATATAACAACGTCAACCTAAACATCATAAAGATAAGAAAGGAATTTAAAATTTATAAAAATCAATTATACAATTTGGTGAATGTTTTAAGATGTGAAAACCTAATGATGGTCAATAAAAATTTATTCTCAAGGGTTGATTTTAATGATTAATCTATTTATAAAAATAATAATGTGGATAAAACCATATATATATATGAAATAAACCATGTTAAAAAAATTAAAATTTATTAAAATTTGTTGTTTAAACAAAAAACTACTACTATGATTGATTATAATGAGAGTAAAATGAAGTTCATTCAAAAGAATAATGTATCAAAATATAAAAAATAGTTTTTCATGCATAAAATATTTAATGATTAAAGTAAGAATATTGATAAAGAGAGGGTACATGACTCCTAAAATTATGGATGTCTCAGAAGAAAACTATTCCTTCTATGTATACTAGTATTATTGTGGTGGATTTTTCTATTGAAATAATATTTTTTGGTTTTATCAAAACAACAATATAAATCCCTTGAAAAACATTAAGAACTATTTATAGGTAAACCAACCCACAAAAAGAAAAACAACAAATAATATTTGTGTGATAACAAAAAATAGACTCTAACCTTTGGAAATAATCTAAAAGTTATTTGAGTAGCCTGTAAATCATTGAAAATGATGTATTTTTGTGGAGATGGAAGACAATGTTTGTAAAAATATTGAAAATTATGTATGTAATGAAATAAAAATCCTAAGTAAAAGTTAATTTTTTTGAAATTCCCTTCAAAATTAAAAAAGTATAATGACCCTTTAATTTTTATAGAAGGTTTTCCTTACACATGAAATGTGATTTGAAGCTATTGAATAATTTCAATGTTTTTAAATAAGGTACACTGGAATTTAGGAATAATTAGTAACTTATAATAAAAGGGTTTGGATATTCTATCATTTAGAAGGAAATGTTAAATTCTAAAAGTTATTGTTCATATCCTAAAGCAAAATATTTTATGTGTTTCACTAAATTGTGATGAATTTAATAAATTTTTTTTCTTGAATGATGGTTTTTTTATAAAAGGAGTAGATGATGGGATGGTTGTTACTAAAAGGCCAATGAACGAAGGGAAATTTGATTCAAATTAATTGTGTATAAATTTCATGATATCTTAACATGACAGAAGAAAAAAAAGATTTTTCATAAAAGTATAGGGATCATGTGTCCAACAATATGAGGAAGTAAAAATATATGCATAGTATAAAAGAAATTGTTTACATGATATGAAGAAGATATTGGTGTTTCATTATTTATTAGAATGGTAATATTATAAAATCAACACATAAGAATGTTCTGATTTGATGAACTCATCCCATGTGGTTGATACATTCAAATAAATGTGGGATTGTGAGTAAACAATCAAGATATTGTGGCATGTAAAATATTTTTTCCATTAAATACTTTACCCAAATTACATGATTTATTTTTTTAAAACATAAATCAAAGTCTCTTAAAATATTTAAAAATTTCATGAAAAGTGTAGAGAAAGTATGTTTATAATTTTGAAAAAATTAATAACTAATAATGGTGGGTAATATGAATTGTTTTAGACATTATATTGAAAAAAATAGAATTTTTAATGAGGTTAGTTCACATTACACACCATAGTAATATTATGTTTCATAAAGAATGAACATAAGACTGGTGTAATTTTAGAAAATAATATTTATCATGTATTAAAAATATCATTATATAGGGAGGTATTCTATTAGTACAAAAGTTTATCAATAGAATCGATGTATCTATAGAACATATTCTGATATGAATCCCTACAAATTTTTCTATAATTAACCTTGTGTTTGAAGTTGTTGTGGTATTTAGGAATTTCTTTTACTATAAAAGTCTAATGTGTAAATTTTAGATAGTATGATCAGAGAGGAGTTTGTGGAATCCTTCTTGGATATTCTCTATGTTTTATAGGATACATATTATTTAATAATTATATTTGAAAAAATAGTTTATCATTCAAAAATATATTTCTAGAAATCCTTAATGTGAATTTTTTAGACATAAATGATGGTGTGGAAGATAGGATATATAAGGATATTGCAGTTAATTAAGGTGAAAATTATCATCAAAATGAAGAATCTGACTTAGAAAGGTATTGTGGTGAGGGAATAGTCATACATATCATCCTAGGTAGGGAATTAATTTTGATATTCAAAAAATTATTGGTTATCAATAAATAAAATTTCAAACAATATGAGAATAAATTATAGATTCATATACTTATTTTTATTTAGAATTTCATTGAAAATATTTTAATTATCCCTTTTATAATCAATAGTGGATTGATTCCATGAAATAAGAAATGGATCATATTATGAAGAATGATACTCAGTAAATTATTTCTAAAGAAAATAATAAAAATATCATCAGTACAGAGTGGGGGTTACAAAACTAATTGAATGAATATTATTAAGTGATAAGAAAAAAATGAAGAGCGGTAGGAAACGGTTAATCAAAAATTAAAGGCTTGTGTTTTTTTAAGTGTATTATACCATTGGGGAATAATTAGAATCTATCATGAAATTTCATTTAATCACTGCACAATGAGGTTATAATGTTTTTAAAATTATTGTAAAGTCATATTTTATTAATGTTTAACAATAAGAATAAGTTTATATTGAATAACTATGTGGAATCATGATTGGGAAATATAGAAGTTATCTATATAAGTTAAAGAATACTTTATATTGGATGAATCAAAATCTGAGATCTGTGGTCTTAAAATTGGATGTGTGACTAAAAAAATAACTTTAAGAATATAAAAGTTGATAATAATATCTATATGAAAGGATATAAAGTGGGTTTCCTCATTGTGAATGTTTACATTAGTGATGTTAACATTTCATGGAATGATAAAGTAACTGTTGTAATGTTTTCTATGGAGATGTATATGTTATTTGAAAATTAAATTAATTAATTTTTATTACAAATATCATTGAAGAAGAAATTCATTTTTTTTATCTCCAAAAAAGTATCCTAAATAACTATTAAAGAATATTCTCATGGAAAAATTAAAGACTACTTTCCTCACCTATTTCATTGGGAACTGGGATTAAAAATATCAAAGAACATAATGAAGTTTATCTTAAGGAATTTATGAAGTTTTTAGGGAGTTTGTTTTATCTGATGACCTCAAGGAAATATATTATATATGTTGTGTTTTTTTGTAATTGTTCAATGTACTACAAAAGAATCACTTATATTGGTAGTAAAATGAATTCTCAGATATATCTGAGGCATAATAAATTTATGTTTAATATTTTAAAGCTCAGGAAAGGTTCATTTTATTGTAAAGATTATAATTTGGTAGGAAGTGTTGATGAGGGAAGATCTACATCTATAAGAGTTTTCATTTTAGTATAATTTTATGTAAGATGGTATACCAAGAAGTAAAATTATGTAACTCTATATATTGATTAATAAGATTATGTTTCTACAAATAATGTTTCAATAAAAAATATGTGGAAGAAATCCCAATGGAAATATTTGTTTGTTGATGTGAAGTTACCCGTTCAATTTTGATATGACAATCAAATTTATATAAATCGAAAAAATATATAGTGGAATATTTTTATTCAATTAATTTTGATATCTAATATCAATTCATCAATTATTTCATAAATAATAATTAAATAAAGGTGGATTCTATTCCTATAATAGATTAGGTAGTTGATATATTCACCAAACCATTTATAAAGGAATAATTTAATAAACTGTGGTTAACAATTAGCATACAACCTCCATATCATCAAAGATAAAGTATTTATATCCATCCCCACACTATAATGTCATTGGATTGTGTTTTAAAGGGGATAAAATTTTATATAAATATATCTATTTGTATGTGTTTAATAATTTAAGGCATGTATTGAGGTAGAGCTTTCAAAATGGAAAATATGTAAACAAAACATGTGTGAATTCTTTTATAAATTTTAAAAAACAATTAGGAAACATTTCTCTTATAGTAGAATGTAAAAAATGTGAGAATGTGGAAACATTATGGAAAATGATTCAGAAGAAATGTCTAAATAAAATATTCTTAAATAAGTACTTATGGACCTAATGGTTTGGTTTTTATTTTTTTTTATTTTATACATCAAGTTCGCTCAAATTGGATTAGAATTTTTGGAAAGGAAATCCATAACTCGAGATATAATGTTTCAATAATTTTGGATTCTTGGTTGAAAAGAAATATTATAAAGGTGAATATTATTAGGGAAACTATTCTAAATGTGGTCATGATGTTTCTAGATGTCAAAAGTTTGTTGGAATAATTTTAATTTTTGGTGATTGAAAAAACACTTCACATTATTTAAATTTCTAACATTAATGATTTGACAGAGTTGGCATTAGAATAGGATGATTGTGGAATATTTTATTATCTAAATAGATCATATGTGAAAACGTTTTCAGATGTATGAAGTATGTTATCGAGGACATCAAATATATAAATGTGTCCAGATGTACAAAATGATCAGACTCTTCTTTTTTAACAATGTTTATCAGTCTAAGTTAATGTGCTATAAAATTATCATCTTAATTTTATAAAAACTAATGATTGGAAAATAAATTTTGTGATGGATTTTTGTTTAGATAGTTTGTAACATCATGAGTTGAAAATTACCATGGTATATGATTTTTTTAATAAATTGGAGAAATTTTATTTCTGACTTCAATATATTCATTTATGATGATCTTGGAAATTCAACAGAAAATAAAAATACGCTATAATAGTTATTTTTTGTGTCAAAAAAGGGTTTATATTTAGGTTTTTAGTATATTTGATGTTTATGGAGTTTTACTATAGTTTAATTATGGTGTATATGTTGTATATTTGTAAAGACTATATATGACATAAATGTTGCTAAATTTATAATAGGGACTACATAGAAGAGGGTAATTGGACATATTATTTTGAATAAAGTCATTGGAAGAATATTCTGTAATAATTCCCATACAATTATGTTCACCATTAAATCATTTTTAGGGAATAGTTGGGGATGTGAAAAAATAATTCTAGTGAAGGATGATACAAAACAGAGTCTGACATGAGAAAATCCAATAAAATGTAAAATATACATAAAGATGTAAAAATTTTGTGGTCAATGTTTTCATATCTAATGAATTATATTATTAATGATTCTATTATAATATTTTTGAGGTGTTCTTATGAGGTATTTTTAGATAACTAGATAGAATATCAACTGTTTAAAATGATTTTATAGAGTATTATAGAAAAAATTTATCAAATGAATTTTTTTATGTGAAGTTATTTAATATGGTTTTTATTGATATATAATGTAACTATGTTGGTATAATCATTCAACATTTATAAAAATCATGATGGTATTTTATAATTCATGTAATTATAATAAAGGTTGATATTGTTCTTTAACAATGATGTTATGAAAATTTGATGAATAATGTGGTTGTTGGAGATTTCATAAATGTTTATGAATTTTTTATAATTTTTGAAAATAATTCGGGATAATGGTTTGACAAAGATATTTGAATTTAGAGTTTTTTTAGTGGGATACTATATTGATTTTCTTTCTTGTACTACCTAAAATTTTATAATATAAAGTGGTGAATGTATAAATTACATCTATACTGCTGACATGTGCCAAAAAGTTAAATTTTTATAGAATTGGTATTTTTACAGAGATAGTAGATGAACTTCCTCTAGATATATCTTTTGGTAAGTAATTTAAAACCATATAATATCATGTTTGGAATGAAGATTTTGTTTTTAATTATTATATATTATTTTATCAGGGTTCACTAGATGAAATTTAATAACATGTCATATTGTAGTAATAGGGTGTATAGAAGTTTTAATTATTTTAATGAGTACTAGACAAACTTTAAGGATAGATTTCTAAATGATCATTCCTAGAAAACATTCTAGATGGAGAACCAACTAAATAAATAGGATCTTACCTGCTGTTGAGAAAGAAAGTGTATAATTGTTTCCTGAGTAGAAAAAATTATATTTATAAAAGAAGAATAGTGATATGATTTTTATCATATTATTCGAGGTTTATAAAATTTGTTATAAAAAACTATGTTAAATATTTTATATAATGAATAACATGGACTATTCATAGTGAAATATAATATTAATCATTATCCCTCCTTTTACAACCATATATGAGTATTTTATTTCTTGTTGATTGTCTGGTGTTGGATTATTTCAAAACCATGCAAATGACTATATACTCTTCTTGAGTTACGACCCTTTTAAATTATTGTGTTCAGGTGGTTTTCTTTGTATTCTTGTTATATATATTTTTTTACTCTTTAACAGGAGGTTATGTTTGTTTTATAAGATAGATTAAATTATAAAAAGGATAAAAGGATAAAAAATTAACCCAATCCCCCACTCAGTGATCATGTTGGACCTCTAAATTTCATCATATAAATCCTAAAAATCTATTGAATTTAATATATAATAATATATTTTATGTCCAAAATATACTTAAATTTTATTATGATTATGGATCCTCTAATATTAATCTAATATTCTATCAAATGGGACATGAATGTATCACTGGGGTGTTCGTGGGGACTACCGCCTTCAAGAAACAATAAAAATCCTTTTACATCAACATATTTCAGTGTTGTTTATTATGATGGGTTTAAAGATTATATTTTGTATTTATTATATATTTATTCTTCTTGGACTAAAATATTTAATCAACTACATTACCATCCAACCACTTAGAAAGGGGTAACATGGAATGTTCATATATGTAGACTTCCCACACCATTAATCAATGTGATTATATATTAATTTCCTATTTACATTGATAATAACTATGATATATTTAATGTATATATATGATATAATAATTATTTTTTATTTTTGAATTATATTTTTATGATTATTTCATTCCATCAATCAAAAAGTGAAAATAGTGTTCATGCATAAATAAGACCTACCATCTCCATGAATTGTGTAATTTATTTTTTCAATATCTTAATTTATGGATAACTATTTATGATATTTTGTATAATTTTTATTATTCAGTATATAATGGATCCATGATCAATGAACAAGGACCAGAACTACTAAACTAAAGATGAAATGAAAAACAAAATAACTAACACCTAAAAATGACGATTTTAATTATAATAATATCTTATTAAATAACTATTGTAATATTACAATTAGATCACATATGATATCATAATCATGTAAATTTATTTTTTATAGAAATATAAAAAATTTATATTTATTATACATGAGGTTAATTTCATTTAATTAATGTTAAATTTGATCTATGTTATTTATGTTATAATTTCATTAATTATAAATGTGTTTCCGATGATAAAATTCCCTGAGCTATCACAAAAAAATATGATGAATATTATTATACTTTATTTATTTATTTATATAATGTTTTTATTTCATTTTCCTTCCTTTATATACTTAAGAGACCAAATGATAATTTTTAATGATAACTGACTCAATTTCTCTCATCAGTTGAAAATTCCTTTTCCTCCATATCAATGTTTTCTAGAATTATAATCAATAAAATTATCATTATTATCAAATGATTATTTATAATAATTTTATACCATGATTATGTTCTTTAAAGTATTTTTAAATCAATCTTATTTTCATTTTATGAGTGAGGTACATTCGACTGCTTATGGGAAATGTGAATGGAAATATTGTTTTTATGTATAGGTTAAGAATAAAATTTCCCGCATTCATCACCAATAAATTATTTGAATGTTAAATTATAATTTTCCATGTTTAATTTCAAATATTTTTTTTTTGAATATTTTTTATTTTTTTATTTTTTTCAAAGTAAAAAATAGAGATTCCCCTCCATAAATGTACTAATTGATCTTTAAATGGAATTCTCAACAATGCTGATATAATTCAATGATATATATGATTTAATAGGATATGATCCAATGATACCATATAAATTAATTTTTTGTATGGATATATAACTTGAATGATTTAATGACTAATCTATGTTACCCATTTGTTCCACACCCATAAAATATGTTATAAATCTTATTTAATATCAACAGGTTTTATTATGATAAAATGATTAATTTTTTACACTAGTTTTTTATTCAAGGATAAGGATATGAATATTGTTTAATAATATTTTGGAATACATGTGTATGATTTTAATTTTGTGACACTTAGGACCCGAAATATACATCCATACAATGTATTGGGTAAATATGGATATATCATGAGATAAAATGGACTAGAATTGGGAGTTAACCTAGTTTAGTATAGAAATCTATGTACTATGATACTACTAAAGTAAAAATTGACTAAGGATATGATTATTTTTGGAGTCAACCCAGCTACAATAGCAGTCTTTATTGTGATCTTTAATTGTTATAGAAAAATTATTATTTTGTAATTTTTATGAAAAAACATATGTCTAATTCAAATGGTAGTCACTCATGACTCATGTTCTTTGATTTATTTATGATTCATGTCGTATGAACTTCCATACATTGTCATATGACTCATGATGTTGATATTTTAAATATATAGTATGGGATAAAAATTTTAAACACACAATATTGTACCCATATGCTCATGTCATGTTTAAGTGATCATTGATACCCATATTATTTAACCCTACTAGTCATCTGAGCTCAAAAATTCTTATGTTTTCTTTTTCTTGGATATGAAAAATTTATTTTTAGTATAATTTCCATATGAATGGTTCTATTTAAGGAGATAATAGTTGGATATGATGAAGATATCATATGAATAGGTTTTTTATGTATCAATGATTTAAAAGAAACTAGATCAATATGATTCTTTCTAGATCATGTTGTTATATATTGAATATTCTTCTAATAATATGTGATATTTATGTATATAACATATGTATCTCTATAATATGGTTATTGGAAGGAATATATTATTATATATATCAAGAACATTGGTTGGATATAATATTTGAACTAAAAAAACTATAAAATATTTTAACTATTGAGAAAGAATTATGTAATTCTACTCAAAATTGTAATATGATAAATTTTTAAATATAATATTGATAGTGTATTTATAATAGGACATATTTTTTCAATAGATTTTAATAATACCCAACTAATAAATAAATTTGGTGTACTATATTTCTTATATAAGATAGAACTCATAATGTTTTATATATGAGGTATAATACTTCTAAGCACAAATCAAATAGTTTCAGAATTCTTGAGGGAGAAAATATTTCCCATGTGAAATTAGGGATAAAATATACAGTAAATTATGTTTCTACCTTGAAACCACTAGTAATATAATTGGATAAAACATTTATAGTTATTATAGAGTTACCTTCTCAATGGAGTGTGATATCTACAACTATCATAAATTCTACTTCTGTTAAGGATCTAAAATTAAAGTACATCATTAGAAGAAAAATATTTTGTAATCAAAAATGAAATAATGGGTTTTTTTATAAATAAAAAAAACGTTGATCTCAATGATTCCACTTCAATATTTGATAATAAAAAAATTGAAATATTATTCTATGACTTATCCAATAAATAAGGGTCGACCGATTCTAAATTTCATGATGATATTTATCATTTTGTTATAAATTTCAATTTTTTTTAAAAAATATGGGTAAAATAAAAAAATAAATCTACAAATATTAAACCTTATATGGAAATTAAAATGATGTAAATGTTCTGAGATCATGAAATTAAGACATATCCAACTTTAATTTACTCAATTAATAGAAATTAAAATATTCAATCTAAAATTACATTACTTTTAAAAGGTGAGAGAATATATCAAATTAATATTTAGTTATTCATAAGTCTCTTGTAGTGATTCATTATTATAAGGAAGATTCAATGAAATCTTACTGATGAATCTTTTACATATTTATTGGATTCGAAAAAATGATGTACAACATGTATACTATTATTCATCTTCATATGGATTTTAATGTTTAAAATATTAATTTATATAGCCATATGATTATTGTTATATGATAGAAGAAAAGTATTTCCCCCTTAAGACGAATCATAAGTGAGGTAAAAAACTTTTATGATGATGTGTTAATAGAAAAAATATTTATTATCCAAACATATTTCAGAGTTAAAATATAATTTTGAAAATATTCTATAAATTTTATTGTAGATGATAGTATAATTAAAGTATTATTAAATGATGAAAATTCCTAGAATTATGATTTATGTGTTTTCACTAATGGGTGATTACCTCAATCAAATTATTAGCAATAATAAATCTAATAATATTAAAAAATATTGGCACCTGGATGAAAAACAAATTTTTTTATTCTATACCATGTTCTAAAAATCAAAACATTAGCTCATGTTCTCAGTATCAATGCTGGAACAAAGGGAATTTGAGTACAAAAAAATAAAAAATTTAAATTCCATTTGTAGGGAAAAGAGTCATAGATACATAAGAGTAACATTGTACATTGATAATGGTAGATCTGGAACATTATTGGAGATTTTTTAAACCTCTTGTCATTTTCCAATATAGATGGAGGTTTTGTATCTTTTTGTGACAATACTAATAAAAAATCATTATATTTGGTTCAATTTTAGATATAAATTCAATTATTATAAAAATGAAAATTATGTTCATGGCATGAAACCTGAATTAATGTATATGTCTCATATCTTTTATGATGTATTTTTCATTTCTTTTTCATCAAATCGTGTTCTCTTTTTAAAAATAAAATGATAATGTTTAGAGAACCTCATTATAGACACATTTATAATGTATGTAAAAACTCTATTTAATAAATTTGCCTTTTTTTACTCTTTATTTTATGAAATTTAATATAATTATTAGGACATGAAAACAATTCACATGTCTTTTATATGGTTTTTAATGTATTTTTAGGGTACACTAATTGAGCACGGTTAGTGGAAACTATAAGGATTCCTCAGGTAACCTTAAAAGAGACGGAGGGGTCTACTAGGAAGACACATGGTTTTCCAAAACCATGTGATAACCATGAGACCTATAATTTTTCATGACATATCCTATTTTTATGGTTAACACGAACTATGAAAAATAATATAAAAAATCAAGCTACATGAAAATTTAATTCTGAAAATTAAATTACAATTCAAAAACTTATCAATATACACTCTTTCTTCCTCTACTAACTTTGTATCTTTATATCAAACACACTTATGAGATATTATTATGATATTACTCATTATGGTGATCTATTATTATGTGTCAAAGAGTTTTGGATCTTATAATGGGATGGAAATTTATTTTATTCTTGGATATTTGTGGTTGTGATTGAATTATTCATGCTACAACCATTTTGATGTTGGAAGAATCTATTCTTTTGAAATTTCACATAGAATATTAAAGATGACTTATTTATAGATAAATTTCACCGATTTTGTGGTAGAAATTTATTTAACACTCTATTTATATCCTCATGATGAGTCATATAAACTAAAATTGTGGCAGATACCTACAAGGTATTCGATAAATTAATTAAATTTAATTATTTACAAAGATATTCTTTTTGAATGAGAGAACATTTCATGAATTAATGGGAATGTGGTTATTTGGATATAGGTAAGACCATGTAGGTTATATGTTCTTGGGGTTACAATCTATTAGAAAAATGTATTTTTTTCATTTAAGGATGACTTGGTAAGGGAGAGATTGAAAAAACTCACAAGTTCGTCTATACAGGAGTGGCCTTCAGATAGTGGTTTCTTTTGTTGGTGTTAAGAATGGGTATATGGGCTCATGACACAAATATGTTTTTGATGGGGATCATTTCACTATATATATATGTGTGTGTATGTGTGTGTGTTTTTTTAACTATGTGTTACATTCACCGGTTGTTAGGCTAATTTTATATTTTATTTAAAATAATATTTATGGTAACATGTTTCTTAGTTTAGTTATGTTTTTGGGGGTTTCAATTGGTTTGCCTATTGATTTGTATATTCAACTAATTCATATATTGAATGCTGTGTATAAATAATTATTTTACCCTGATATATGTAAGGGGAATTTTTTTATTTTACTAGTTGCATTTTGTGATTTTGTGGTATTATTTATCTTGAGTTGGATGTTATGGTAGTTGCATGTTTTTTGTTTGGAGTGGTTCCACCATGGTGAATTTTTTTTTGATCTTTATTCCTTTTTACAATGAGTATTATTATTTTGAGATTTTATATTTCTATTTTATTTTGGGATTATATTTTTACTATTATTATTATATGATTATACATTTAGATGTACTAATGATTGAATTGAATATCACATTGGTCTTCATTGAGGTTTTTCATTTGTGGGAAATGAACTGCCACCCTCATGTTTATCAAAATACCATGACATTTAATATCGGAATTTGTTTCCATGGGGATGTACCATAAGTTTGTTACTATTTAATTCCTCATTAAGAAAATAGAATTTATTAGAACATGATATATATAGAAAAAAAATGTTTCTAACATATTTTCAGTGAACATAATGTTACCAATATGGTTTAAGTACCAAAATTGATTCTGAACATGTTTAGGTGTATTTCAGTCACATTTTCAATTGTTTAGGAGATGATAATATTCTATTACACATTAGTAAGAAAATTTCACCTTTTATTTAATTATTTATATGTTACTTAAAATTAATGATTTGTATTTTTTTACTTTTACTTTCATGTTGTTCTATAATATACACTACAAGTGTGAATTAAAGAGACACATGATAACAGAGTAAAGAATGATACTACGATTTTGGAGGTATAAATCCTTTTAAAAAGACATTGAAACTATAATGAGGAGAAATAGAGAATTTGGTTTCACCTGAACCATTGGTGAACTAGTAACATGTTTTGAGAATTATGTAATAATTCCATGTTATCGATAAATGGGATCAAGCTATGTAATAAATCCCTTCTGATCATATACTGTAGTTTTAGAAATATAATCTGTAAATATTTCATCTATATTTTTGACTTCAACATATAGAAACACTAACGAATATGATAAAAATAATTTATAGTATCCTTGGAATGTTGTATGATATAAAAGTTATTCGGCGCTTGTACTTCCGAGAAGATCTCACATGAAAATGGTAGAAATTAGTTGTTTAAGGAAAACTCAACCATGGAAGTAATTGGGGTGAATTCAAGGAAATAATCAAAATAATCTTATTAATATAGATTCAATGTATCCATAATGATATATTTTTATATTCTCAATAATATAAATCTTATTATGATATTTTACCGAGATTTTTTTATAAACATAGTTAGATTTTATTTAGAGATGACAACTAGAACACACCTGGTGGCATGTATCTTTGAGGCAAGGATTATATATTCATTCTATAAGAACCTAGTTCTTTTTTTAAGGTAGGAGTTTATTCTTTTCCTTTTTCCTTAGTGATTTTTATAAAATAAGGAAAATGGGGGGAAATCCCAAATTTTATGGGTACACGCCGTGTACTTTTCCACACACCGTGTACTTTGGCCGTGTGGGATGAGTACACAGGGCGTGTAGGCCTATCAGCAATGAAGGGTGTAAAAAATAGACTACATGTCGTGTACTATGTATTCACACATCGTGTAATCAGTTACCAGGTGAACAGTAAGGTGGCGGAGGCAGATACCAGCTGAGCGATAGTACACGCCGTGTATTTAGGAATACAAGTCATGTACACATGTCGACAGATGAACAGTGCCGCGGTGGAAAGAAGTTGTCAGAGGAACAGTTTAAAAAATGAAAAGTACATGCCATGTACTTGAGAGTACACACTATGTAGTTTGTTTTTTTCACTTAAAATATGCAGTTGCCTCCTCATTCGAGAGAGGAGGCAGAACTGCCGTTTGGATCTTGAGAGGGTGTCCAGACCATGGAGGATCACCTGATCGCACACTAGGAATCAGATTCCACCTCCATCAATCATGTTGGGACCGTACGGGTAAGACCTCCCCTCTCTTTGCGCCGTTCTTACCAATTCTTCCTCTAAGGTAAGTTATTTACGTTTGAATGAGAATTATTTTATCCTAGATCTATGTCGTTTTGGGATGATTCGGGAGGCGTTGTTCACGTATACCAATCCGAGATGATTGAGGTAGGTGGTCTGGTGTTTATTTCCAACTGTTGAGTTGAATTTGTGTATCGTTGTGCTACTAACCCATGTTTGGGGTGTCGTATGGTTGTGGCATTTTCTGAAAGATATCTATAATTTCATAAATAAACTTTTGATAAGTTAAAACTACTGTTTGGGATCACTGCTTGGATCCAGGACCACCCCAAGGGTGTGTTCCTCTATTTAGCCATTTGGCCAGAATACCAGTGGTTATACCGTTCATTTTATCATTCTTTAAAATTTACTTGAGATTAATTTTATATAATTGCTTGCTTATGTATTGGGCTTGGCTCGATTACTTGTATATCCTGAGGGCAGTGTTCATTTAGCCTACGGGAAACCTTTCTCATGCCTGTGGGTAGTAGTTCCTGTTCCCGAGGGCAGTAGTTTTTGTTCCTATGGGTGAAACTTCATACATCTGTGGGTAATATCCATTATGCTTGTGGGAAGACACCTATGAGTTTTGATTCTAATTACATGAGGGTAAGGATTGTATGTCTGAGGACAGTGTTATCATGAGTATTCTCCGTGGTGATTTTCACATGTTATACCTTCCAAGTTAAAGCACAGGCTTGGCATGGTTAAATGAATATTAAAACGACAATATAACTGGTAGAGTTAGTTACTTTTGAGTACTTCATATTTTATCGCATTTAATTTTTCACACTACTATTGCACATTTTCACTGACAGTTGGGCATGGGTCTTTGGTGGGTGCCTACATTGATTTATTCTCACACCCAGTTTGGGTCATGTATTCGGCCCAAATAGAATATATTGTTGTAGGTGTCGACATGGGAATGGGTCCTTATATAGGTACATGATTGGAGCTGAGGAGTAGGAGATCATGGGACCGAGCTTAGGCTTGCGATGCTGTTGGGTTATGTTTACTCAAATTTGTTTTTTTTTGTACCTTGACTTTGAGTTGTATGGTATTGTATTGCTGTGTATTTTTTTCTGGCTGCATTAATAGAATTAGTGACATGATACATCTTCATATATATGACTGCTGGATCCCTATTTTAGTTGAATATTGTTTACTTCTTCCGTTGTTGTATGTTATTTATCTTTTTCGTTGCGCTACACTTTGACAAATGAGGGCATAGTTTCCCCAATATTAGACCCGGTCCCTCACTACTAGTCAGCAGCCTCTGGCATTTGGGGAAATGCGCTTGAGGTCATGTGACCAACCGGGTTCGGGGAACCCATTGAGTGGCACCCGGATCCGGGACGTTACAAAGTGGTATCATAGGGATTCTTTTCTTTGACTTGTTATTTGGAGCCTTTGTTAGGGATAGGACGAACATGGTAGTTGGTAATAATTTGTCCTCGAGAGTAGCTAACTTGTGTACAGGTAAAAGAAAGTCTACCTCTTTATTGTAATTATTACTGGTTTTGCAATTTTACAGTTAATTTGATTTTCACCGTTGGGTGACGCACTTGTGATTTCGCTGTTTATGTGTTATACATGGGTTCTATATAGTTGCAACCCGATGAGATGAGGGTATGCCATCTCATGCATAATTTAGGCACATGTTAGAATCACATTCCATTCATAGTTTCAATGCCATGTAGGTGATTTAGAAATAGCATGCTGTTGTGATATATGTGGTGCTAGAAAAGCATGCTGTTGTGATAACTGCTTTGATAAATACCTGCTATTTGTTAGGGTATTTTGGTGTGAGGTTTTGATAGAATGAAAACCAAACTTTGGTTCTTGAGGAGTATGGGCCCTCAATGACCAGAATTTGGTGAATCATTAAAAAAATTCCTTGTTATAACATGTATAGGATGCCAAGCTTGATTTGTGGGGAGTATGGGCCCTCACGGATCAGAATTTGGAACTTAGGTGTTTATTTCATTTTTTTGGGTTCCGAAGTAGTTTCTGAGGCTTACTGTCTAGACAAACCCAGAATACACACCGTGTAGTTCTATGGACACATGTCGTGTGTTCTTCTATTCATGAAGAAATGAAAACATTTTAAGTACACATCATGTACCCTGAGTACACGTCGTGTAGTCTCTTACCGTGTCCTAGGCCGTGTGGGAAGAGACATGGGATAGGGATGTTTTGGGGGAAACATTCCATGTACAGGTTGTACATGCCCTGTAGTGTCGATTCAGTATCCACCCAAGTAACTAACAACACGGATGGCATAACCTTAATACATACACATTGTGTCTCCCTTGCACACGCTGTGTAGTCTGACCTAGGTTCCCAGCCGTGTCACAAACAACACGAGTCGGTGTTACCTTACCTTGTACAGGTAGTGTGCCTGTGGGACATGTCGTGTAGTGTCATCCATGTGGTGAGCAACACAGGTCGGTCTGAGACTTCTTTGTGCACACCGTGTCATTTTTTAACACGTTGTGTAGTGTGACCTGGGTATATAGGCTGTGTCACGAACAACACGGGAAAGTGAAAGCCTATCAAGTACATGCCATGTGGCTGTGGGACATGCCGTGTGGTTTTGTTTTAGGAGAGCTGTGTGGCTCATCCATGTAGAAGGACTCAGGCAGGGAAGAAGGATTCATGTACACACCATGTATTCAGAAGACAAGCCCTGTGGTTGGGTTGTTATATGACCAATTTTATCTAGAGTACACGCCCATGTGGATGGCCTATGAGAACAAGCCGTGTAGTATTTATACACGCCATGTAGTCAAGTTTGGTAAATATTGAATGCATTCTTTCTCCTGTTCCCTTCTTGGTCCCCTCATTTTTAGTCTTCGATAAATATGGATCTAAGGTGTGTGTTTGACCTTGTAGAGTCATGCCACCAAGACGACCACCGGTTGTTCGCCAGGAGAGTGGCGATGATTATACTCCTAAGATGGTGGGCCATGGGCTACTAGTGGATCCTCTAGTAGTGCCAGATACGGTGCCAGCCGTTATACCGGACACAGGCACGAATGCACAGTTCCGTGAAGGCTTCATGAGGTTCATGTAGACCTTCCAGGGAGCACTACATACCGCCACATCTATGACAGAGTTGATGCGTATCTTTCAGCAGCAGCATCCACCTATAATTTCATGGGATGGTGGATCACAGGCTGCGGAGTCATGGATGGATTTGATGTAGACGATATTAAATAATCTGGAGATGCCTCTGGGGAGGAGGGTCAAGATCGCTACATACATGTTGCGTGATTCCGCCAAGAGGTGGTGGGATGTTACCACCCAGTATGAGCAAAACCGTGACATGGCATGTGAATATTTTCAGGTAGCCTTCTATGAATTCTTTTTCCCATAGACACTGAGGGCAGATCGATCATGAGAGTTCATGAATCTGTAGTAGGATGCCATGTTAGTGATGGATTATTCTGCCCGCTTCACCGAGCTTCAGCGTTTCTCACCTGTTCTGGTGGGTGATGAGATGTTGTAGGCCAGACGCTTTAAGGATGGTCTTCGATATAACATCCAATCACTGGTGAAAGTTTTCAGGTTTCATACAGTGCATGCTATTGTGAACCAGGCACTAATTACTGAGCGGAACCTGCAGGTAGCTAGTGGTGTGGGACAAGGCGGTTCGATTCCAGTTTCTGATACTATTTCTACTGGTAAGAGGAAGATATGGATGAATTTCTCTCATGGTGGCAGTATTAGCCAGAATATTTCTTCAGGTGGTCAGGTCATGTGCTACCAGTGTGGTAGAGAGGGGCACAAGAGACCACAGTGTCCACGTGACCCAATGGAGTGCATATTTTATGGAAGGATGGGTCATCTCCAGCGTTTTTTCAGGGTGTCTCCACCAGTGGCTAGTGAGAGGGGTTATGTGAAGACTCCACATGTGGGAGCAGGACCAGTATATTCTTACTAGGTGGGAAATTTTGGTATGTTAGGGCATGCAGGAAGATATGGTGGTCATGTCCATGGTAAACAGACACCAGGATCACAGAGGCAGCAGGGCGGGTCAGCTCAGGGTAGCCAGGCTGTGTCACAGGGTCGTGGCACTGGGCACACATATGCAGTGCAACATACCCAACAAGAGCAGAATCCTGAACCTTTTACTGTCAGAGGTACTATTCTAGTAGCTTCTGTTTTGTTTTCTATACTTTTTTATACGGGTTCTACACATAGATTTATATCTTTTCCCGTTGTGAAGAGACTTGGGCTCTATTTTTCTTCTTCTTCTAATGCTATGACGCTAGACACTCCATTGGGAACTAGAACGTCTGGTGTGCATCAGTGCAGGGAGTTCCCCTTAGAGGATGCTGGGTGTCACTTTCTATGGGACCTCTATGTCTTAGAGATGAAATCTTATGATGTAATTCTTAGGATGGTCTTGTTGGTACCCTTTCAAGACATTGTATATTTCTATCGTCACAGGGTGAGTTTCATGTCACCAGAGGGTGGAGTATTTCTATACAAGGGTGAAAGGGATGTCCAGTTGGGCCAAGCTGAACCAAAGCATCATGGGCGAGGTGGCGTGACAGCCTAGATTGTGAGTTTATATCTGGATGATCAGGGAACCTGTCAGAAGGATTTCCCTCCATTGGTTGATCATTTCAGGGATGTCTTCCTGGACAAGTTTTCAGGTCTACCGACGGAGCGTGAGGTGGATTTCTCTATTGAGCTAGTGCCAGGAGTATCACTGGTGTCCATTCCTCCTTATAGGATGGCTACACCAGAGTTGTAGGAGCTCAAGAGGCAGTTAGAGGAGTTGTCGACAAAGCGTTTTATCCGACCTAGTACTTCTCCTTGGGGTTCGCTGGTCCTTTTTGTGAAGAAGGTGGACGGTACCCTCAGACTCTATGTAGATTATCGGAAGCTGAACTAGATGACGGTCAAGAACTGATATCCATTGCTGAGGATTGATGATCTTTTTGATCAACTTCGACGAGTGTGAGTGTTCTCGAAGATTGACTTGATATCCGCATATCATCAGTTATGCGTTATACCATCGGACATACCGCTTACATCTTTTTGGAGAAGATATGGTCTTTAAGAGTACTTGGTTATGTCGTTCGGACTCACAAACGCGTCTGGTGTTTTCACGGCTTTGATGAATTGTGTGGTCCATACTTATATGGATTCTTTTGTGGTAGTCTTTGTGGAAAATATCATGGTGTACTCTCACACTCGACACAACCTAGCCACCCATCTTGAGATCATTTTGAGTACACTGAGAGAGCATCAGTTATATGCTAAAATCTCAAAGTGACACTTTTGGATGGAACAGATACACTTCATGGGTCATATCATCTCAGAGGCAGGAGTTGTAGTAGTCCCAGAGAAGATGGGAGCAGTAGTTTCCTGGGAGAATCCTATGAACGTTTTTGAAATAAGGAGTTTCTTAGGTATGGATAGTTACTACATGAACTTTATAAAAGACCTCTCCCGCTTAGAAGCACTGTTGATAGGTTTTACTAAGAAGGGTGTGAAGTTCGTTTGGTCAGAAGCTTGTGAGATAGCCTTTTAGGAGCTAAAAGGAAGGTTGACATCAGCACCAGTCCTAATACTTCTAGAGAAAGGGAAAATCTATATAGTTTACTGTGATACATAGGGTATTGTTCTAGGAGCAGTGTTGATACAGGTCGATCAAGTAGTTGCATACAGATCTTGGACATTGAGGCCACATAAGAGGAATTACCTGACACATGACCTCAATTTGGCTGCAGTTGTTCATGTGTTACGCTGTTGGAGACATTATCTCTTAGGAGAGCATTTTGTGGTGTTTAAAGACCACAAAAGTCTGAAATATATCTTTACCCAGCGTGACTTGAATCTGAGACATCGAAGGTGGGTTGAATACCTTCAGTCCTTCAACTTCGAGCTTGCTTATACACCTAGTAAGGGTAATACAGTTGCTGATGCACTGAGTAGGAGGACTCAGTTACAGGCAGTGCAGGAGGCCATTGGTGCGTGGCAGCTCATGGCCTTGTTCTTTGAGATGAATTTGGAGATTCACGATAGTCAGGGTAAAACCTATCTTTCTTCCTTATCTATGATTCTACCCTCCTGGATAGAGTGAAGATGAGACAACTATCAGATTCGGAAGGCCTAGTTCTACGAGAGTCAGTGGAAAGCGAGGACCCTCATCCGGGATGGACAATAGGCAATGATGAGGTACTGCATTTCCATGGACGAGTGTGGGTTACAGGTGATATACACGAGGAGATGATGCAGGAGTTTCATGCTTCATCCTGGTCAGTGCATCCCAGAGTTACCAAAATTTACCGTGACTTTAGACGTCAGTATTGGTGGCCAGGTATGAAGAGAGAGGTATCTGGTTTTGTTAAGAGATGTTCCACCTATCAGCAGGTGAATGCAGAGCATTAGAGGCAAGACAGACTATTACAGTAGTTACCCATTCTGGAGAGGAAATGGGATGATGCTGTGATGGACTACGTGATCGGGTTGCCGAGGTCACCTCGAGGCAATGATGTCGTGTGGGTTGTTGTGGAAAGACTCATGAAGGTAGCTCACTTTTTGCCGATCAAGGAGACTTTTGGTGTTGAATAGCTCGGAATGTTGTTTATATGAGAGGTAGTACGTCTCCATGGGGTCCCTCGTTCTATTGTTTCAGATAGGGATGCCCATTTTACGTCCTATTTCTGGAAGAGCTTCCAGAGGGCACTGGGTACACAGGTGCTTCTAAGAACAGCTTACCACCCTTAGACAGATGGCCAGTCAGAGTGTACGATACAAGGTTTAAAGGAAATGTTGTTTTCATGCATCCTAGACTTTGGGGGCCCTTTTTAGAAGCACATACCCCTGGTTTAGTTTTCCTATAATAACAATTTTCAGGAAACTATTGAGATGATACCTTACGAGTCTTTATATGGTAGGCCATGTCAATCACCCTTGTGCTGGTTAGAGGCAGGTGAGGTAGCTTTAATGGGACTACGTCTCATGCAGAAGATATTTCAGCAGGTCCAGTTGATTCATAAGTGGATGGATATGGCATAGTATCATCATAAATCTTATGTTGATCGATGCAGATGACCCTTAGATTTTGTGGTCGGGGATCAGGTTTTCTTACGTGTTTCGCCGAGGTTGGGACACAGGCAGATCGGGAGACAGGGTAAACTTTTTCCAAGGTATGTTGGGTCGTTTGAGATTCTAAATAGAGTCGGGTTGGTTGCCTACCAGTTTCAGTTACCAGAATGGTACCGGGCTATGCATGACCTCTTCCATTTATCTCAGATACGCCACTATCATTCAGACCTGTCCCATGTTTTTCATCTTGAGGAGGTTGAGCATCAGGTTGATGCATCCATTGAGGAGAATCTGATTCGTATTGTTGATAGGATCATGAAGGTTCTCTGAACCTGGTTAGTTCATCTCGTTCAGGTTCCATGGAAGCATGGTCGAGTGCAAGACGAAACCTGGGAGTGGGATACCGATGTATGTGCTCAGTGGATAGATTTGTTCACAAATGTTTCTTCACCACCCTCGGAAGGGAAATTCGGGGACGAATTTCTTTAAGTGGTAAGGTTTGTAAGAACCCAATTCTTTTTTTTTTTGAGGTACGGGTTTCTTCTTTTATAGTTTCTTTAGTGTTTTTGAGAAAATAAGAAAAATGGGGGAAAATCCCAAATTTTATGGGTACACGCCGTGTACTTTTCCACACGCTGTGTACTTTGGCTATGTGGGATGAGTAAAAAGGGTGTGTAGGTCTGTCAGTGATGAAGGGTGTAAAAAACCGACTACACGCCATGTACTAGGTATTCACATGCCATGTAATCAGTCGGAAGGTGAACAGTAAGGCAGCAGAGGCAGCTGCCAGCTGAGCAACAGTACATGCCATGTATTCAGGAATACACATCGTGTATGCATGTCAACAGATGAACAATGCCACAGTGGAAAGGATCTTCCAGAGGAACAATTTAAATAATAAAAAGTCCAAGTTGTGTACTTGAGAGTACATGCCCTGTAGTTTGTTTTTTTCACTTAAAACTGGAAGTAGCCTGCTCATTCGAGAGATGAGGAAGAACCATCATTTGGATCTTGAGAGGACCACCGGACCTTGGAGGATCACCCGATCATGCAACTAGAATTTGATTCCGCCTCCATCGATCACGTTGGGACCATACGGGTAATCCCTCCCCTCTCCTTGCGCTGTTCTTACCAATTCTTCCTCTAAGGGACGTTGTTTACGTTTGAATGAGAATTCTTTTATCCTAGATCTACGACGTTCTTGGATGATTCGGGAGGCGTTGTTCACGTATACCGATCATAGATGATCGAGGTAGGTGGTCTGGTGTTTATTTCGAAATGTTGAGTTGAATTTGTGTACCGTTGTGCTACAAACCCATGTTTGGGGTGTCGTATGGCTGTTTCCTTTGCTGAAATATATCTAGAATAGCATAGATAAACTTTTGATAAGTTAAAACTGCTATTTGAGATTATTGCTTGGATCCAGGACCACCATGAGGGTGTGTTCATCTGTTTAGCTATTTGGCCAGAATACTTGTGGCTATACCCTGAATTTTAGCATGCTTTGAAATTTCTTTGAGAGGAATTGTATATAATTTCTTGCTTATGTGTTGGGATCGTCCCGTTTACTTGTATAGCATAAGGCCAATGTTCATTTATCCGGTGGGAAACCTTTCTCATTCCGGTGGGTAGTAGTTCCTGTACCTGTGGGCAATAGTTTCTATGCCTGTGGGAAACACCTCGTACGCCTATGGCCAATATTCGTTATGCCTGTGGGTAGACACATGTGAGTTTCGATTATGATTACCTGAGTGTAAGGATTGTATGTATGAGGACAGTGTTATCATGAGTATTCAACGTGTTGATATTCACATGTTATACCTTCCAAGTTAAAGCGTAGGATTGGCATGGTTAAATGAATATTAGTACGGAAATATAACTGGTATAGTTAGTTACTTTTGAGTACTGCTTAGTTTATTGCATTTACTTTTGCACACTGCTGTTGTACATTTTCACTGATAGTTAGGCACGAGCATTTGGTGGGTGCCTACTGGGATTTATTCTCACACCCTATTTGAGTCATGTCTTCGACCCAGAAAGACTATATTGTTGCAGGTGTCGATAGTGGAAAGGGTACCTATACAGGTACATGATTGTATCCGAGGAGTATGAGAGAATGGGACCGAGCTTAGTCTTGTGATGCTGTTGCGTTATGTTTACTCTGCTTTGTTTTTTTTTTGATGTACCTTGTACTTTGAGTTTTATTATATTGTATTGAAGTGTATCCCGTTCTGGATGCTTTCATTGAATTAGTGACATGCTGCATCTTCATATGTATGACTAATGGTTCCCTATTTCAGTTGAATATTGTTTACTGCTTCCACTGTTGTATGTTATTTCTCTTTTCCGCTGCGCTACACTTTGACAAATGAGGGAATAGTTTCCCCACTATCAGACTTGGGCTCTCACTGCTAGTCGGCAACCTCTGGTTTTTGGGGAAATGCGCTTGAGGTTAGGTGACCAACCAGGTTCGGGGCACCCATTGAGTGGCACCTAGATTCGGGACGTTACACATTCAATGGTGATCATATTCCTGAATTATGATTATAAAATTATATTGAATACTATAATGGTGGATGAAAGAGACCTATATTTGAATTATTCTAGAGTAAAAAAAATTATTTACAAACATATCTAAATACTCACTTGTTGGAAATAGGAATAGGAAGGAAACATAGTCTCGGGGAAGAAGAGCAATATGAATAATAACAATGGGTAATTAACTTTTATACCACACCATAATATGGAATTATCTTTCTTCCTATGTGGTTCAATTATCCACTAGAAATGTTATTATAAACCAAAACAAAATGGCTTCCACAAATGTGGTTATAAATGATACCTCAAGTGTTATTGTACTATACCTATGATTAAAATGGATGTAGATTGATATTTATAGTCTTATATTATTCATTATCATCATTTTTGGTATCATAATAATATTTATAGGAATCTAATTTAATAATATCAAGTATGTTACATGAACACCTTAGTCATCCAGTTAAAATCACTACAACATGGAAGCAATTAATACCCTTTAGGAGTTGACCAAATATTATATAAATTCCAGTATAAAATTGAATATGATAAACATGGTTCATTGATGATTCAAGGTTCCATTATTATCAACTAATCTATAATTCATATGTTATATTATAACAACACAACCAAGATTTTATATCATCACATGTTGTATATCAATTAGAGTTGTTTATGGAAATTATGCAACAACTCTTCACCACTGAAATACCTATTTAAAAGGTATAAGGTAGAATATTTAAGTATCCATACTATACCATTTCCATTTATGAGGTCACTTATTTGTAGGAGTATACAATAATGGAAATGTTTGTCATTAATTTGATCTTTGGAAATGATAAGATCGTGTAATTAAAAGTTCATATTGATTGTTACACCTATAAGGAAACCCCCACTTCCCCAGCTCATGTTTTTCATATATTCAAACGTGATTGGGATATGAATTCCATTAATTCGGGGAATTTTTTATTCTTAATGGAACCATATCATCATAGTTGGTAGTGATGGATTTTAGTGGTATTTATGAAAATTACACAAGGAGACTTCCATGTATGGAAGAACAACACCCTATTATTTTTCTCCATTATTTTTGAAGTTTCCCTCCAGTATAGGAAAATGGATTTATTAATGATATAAATTAAAGAAAATATATTATTTCCCTTCAATCATATTGACTTTAACTTAATAAATTTTGGTAATTAAAAGTCCATTTTTATGATCATTAATTTATGGAATTTATTAAACCGAACACATCACTTAAGGCTATACTTATGCTCTTAGTAAAGAAGGAAGATTTTTTTATTTGTTAATATGTTAAATATCATAAACTATGTCATGATATGATCAAATATTATCACCATATTCTATGAATTTATGATCATTTAAAGAAATTAAGGGATTTCCAACATTTCTCTAAAAATAATTTATTATTTGGATATCACCAACTCATTGTATAAAAAGATTTCATTCTAATGAAAAAATTATGATGTTATTAAAATCACTACTAATATATATTTATTCCATTTAGACTTACAAATTAACCTATATTTTTCACGTACTATACTATTTAAATCATCCAGAAGTATTTGGAAATTTTTTCTATTGTATTTTTCAATGATGTATATGTGTACTCTTAGACACTAAATGGCCTGAATAAGAACAAAGATATCATATTGGGTATATTTTGTGAGGAACAACCTTACAATAAATTATCAATGTATTCCTTTTGGATACATTATTTTCATTTTATTAGCCATGAAATTGATGAAAGAGTCTTATAATTCAATCTTAAATAGATCATTATAGTGATTTCTTGGAAACATCCAAAAAATATTATTGATGCATGAAGCTCATTGAGCATAGATATTTATTATTTTCACTTTTTCTTGAACATATCAACACTTTATTATTTTATGTATACATTATAATGAAAATTTGTTTCATGAAAATGGAATGAGTATTTTTAGAAATCTATCCAGGTATATAAGTGCAATCTCAGTTTCATAGTTATTTTTATCTTGGTATAAACTGGATAAAGTTATTTGGTATATTGGGATGTGTCTGGGTCTGAAATATGTTGTATTCTCATGAATGGATTCCATGTCATAGATTATGGGTTTATGTAGTTAAATTTGAATTAAAATAATTATATAACAAACCATCTAGAATTATTTTTGGTGGTCCAAACTCTAAATTTTTTTTACACTACCTCTCTAGTGAAAATTTTACAATATTTATGGATCACAAAATGTGGAAACACATCTTTTCACAATGTTATTTGAATCTATAAAACTTATTCTAGATGTTATATATCCATATATATTATATTGACTTCATTCATACACTGGGAAAAGTAAATTTAATGGATTATTCACCGAATCAAAAATTTTATAATGAGTCAGTAAAAGAGACTCATGAAAAATGGAATTTTATTGGAGTAATTGTCTACATGAATTTGGAATGTAGGGAATGGGATAAAAAATTTAGATTTATTTACTATTACTCTTATTATAGTCATAGTGAGTATAGTCAAGAAGTCCTTAAAATAATACCTATATTAAAAATCAATGAGGGAAAAATATAATGTTCTAAAGACTATTAATGTTTTCATAGTGGATGTAGACACCGAGTTATGATTTTTTTAATTGAATCAAAGATCCTTTATCATTATAAGAAAAACATAATTTTCCTTTTCACTATTCAAATTTTGTAATTCACTTAGGAATTTAAAAAATGAATATATTAATGAAGATCCATTTTAGTTGGTCAGGTATGAATGATAATTGGTTTATTTTATTTTTAGATCATCATCATCATCATTTCATTATTAGGGAAATGAAAGGTACAAGACAAAAGGGGCCCAAGAGGAGCCCAAAAGGGAGGGGAGTTAGGGGGTCTAAAATAATGTGGGCCAAGGGCATCCCCTCTGATTAGGTTCCTCCCTTCAAGAAGAAATGAAAGCACCTCTACCGGAGAAAACACACTGAGACCTCGTACTGCCATCAAGGCAAGATAATATGAAACATTGTTCCCCTCTCGCCACGTGTGCAGAAGGACGGTGTCACTATTGATAATGTTCCTGTATCTCCTCATAATATAGGTAACCGACCAGGGGGTTCTACATTTGCAATGCATGGAGTCGTGGAGGATGAGATAATCAATCTCAATCACACCAAGGGTGATACCCTAATGCCTATAGAAATGTAGACCCATGAACAAGGCCATGGTCTCTGCCAGGAGGGAATGTCTCTAGCCAAATTGAGTAGTAAAGGAAAGAATGACATGCCATCTGGGGTCCTGAACCACATTGTCTCTCTTCATGTCATCTGAGGAGAAAGATCCATCAAAGTTGATCTTCAGTCCAAGTGGGTGGGGACACCATCTGAACTAGTTACTAGCCGTGGGGGGATCCGCTTAGGGAGGCATGCCTGAATAAAGTGAATAGAGGGGGTATCGCGCCACTTGTTGCATAATGGAACCGGGTCAAGGAAGAGAAAACTTGTCCTCTCCACCAGTGTCCTACCGGAGCACTAAATCCCCTTATACCAGGCTTGGTTCCGAGCCAGCCAAATGCAACAACACCCCGAGATACGGATCATGGAACGTGCGTTCCTCTCTGGGCCACCTTCCCCAGCACCATGGAACCAACAGTGGAGAAAGAGGAGGTCCCTCAGCGCCACGACTGAGAAGCCCATGAAGTCACCAAAAGACTTCCACACCTGGCATGTCCAGTCACTACTGAAGAAGCAGTGGGCAGAGTTTTCCTCTCTAAGAACCTTGCATCACAGACAATGAGATGCTAGGTTGATGCCTGATTGCATCACATTCTCATCTGTATCCAGCGCTCTCTTCCTGAAGCGCTAGAGAAAAAAATTTCATTTTGCAACGATGTCTTTAACCCATACAGTCGATCCCCATGGGTCATGTTGGTCCGCACAGGAAATTACCATCCTGTAATCCTTGGAGGAGAACATACTCGAATATGTTGAAGTAAAGACACATCGATCTGGATCATCCGAGGGGTCAATCAGATAAAAGGCATGGTGCTGCGAGTAGACCAGCACCGTACTGATGAACTCTAGGAACCTTATCACCTCCTTGAACATGATTTGGGTGTCAAGGCATCATGGGGACCCAAGAATAGATCCAACCAAATTGTGGTGCTAGAAGGAGATGTCACCCACCCCCAAAATCCATCTAGAAAATGGTTTCAGGGCCTTCATGTGGCAGAGAACAGCTATACAGAGCAGTGACTAATGAAAATTAGTGTCCTTCCCCCTCCAATGAGTCGGGCAGCCCAGAACTTACCCTAGAGAGTGTGCCCCTCCATAGCCTACCATGCCAGATTCTTTTGCATGACAAGAAACGTATCAGAGATGCTATTGACACTAATGCCCCCTCCTTCACTGGCTTAGCCAGCCTAACCCAAGCTGCCCAGTGTTTCCTCCCCTCCTGGTGAGAATCCCAAATGAAAGAGGAGAGAATGGAATCGACCTTATTGATCACCCCCTTTGGGACCTTGGAAGTCGCGAGTGCATGGAAGGTAATATAAGATAAGACATAGTTTTCCAGGGTGATCCTACCTCCAAAAGATAGGAAGTAGTTCTTCCAGTTCTGAATCCGTCTAGTCATCCTCCCAACAACTTTATCAAAGTGGAGGATGCACATCCTGCCATGGGAGATCGGGACACCGAGATACTCCATGGAGAAATATCCCCACTGCATGCCAAGACGTGAGCTCAAGGAAGCCACCCTGCTTTTCAGGCACCTATTTGGGACATATAAGGTGCTCTTGGTGTGGTTGAAAACCTGCTCACTCCATCTGCAATAGTCTTCAAGGATCTTTTTAAACCCCTGAATAGACTGCATACCTGCATTCATAAAAATGATAGAATTTTCCGCAAACATCAGATGGGAGATAATCCTTGGACTGGGACTACACCGATATGGATTTATGGATCCCTATGAGATGGCCCTGTTGATAATATGAACGAGGAATTCTTGTGCAAGATCAAAAATTGTCTGCGAGAGAGGATCCCCCTACCTCAGATCATAGACAGACTTGAATAAACCATAGTTCTGACCCATGAAACGTACTGCCATCCATGAAGAACTAAAGCAGTAGAAGAGGAGATCCACCACCAACATAGATTGTCCCATTCCTGTTAAAACATTGATGATGAACACCCACTCCACTCTGTCATAGGACTTATCCATGTCCAGCTTGACCATCATGTTTGCTCCATGGACATGCGTGTTTAGTCCTGCGATGATCTCTTGGGCGAGCACAATCGCCCCCTGAATGGACCTATGTTTAACAAAGCCTTGCTGCTCATAGAAGACCCATAAATGAAGATAGGGGCTCAGTTAGTTGTTATGAATTTAGGCTAGGATATTTTATGAAAAATTTCATATTATCATGGGGAGATAATGGTGGAGCAGGTTGGCATCTTTGACCTTGGGGATGAGGACCATGGTGGTAGCACTGACGGCTCAGGGAAGGGTACCCCCTCAAAAAAAGTCTTGAATGGAAAGTACTACATCATCCTTGATCACGCTAAAAGAGGCGCAGTAAAAGGATGCTGGGAACTTATCTAGGACTGGGGCACAGTCTGGGTTCAAGTTTATAGAAGCCTGATGAATTTCATTCTCCTACAGTAAGGACTCAAGTAGGGCGTTGTCTTGATCAATCATCACCTTGGGAATGAATTCTATGATGGATACATGTCCCTGTGAGTAACCCTCGACCATGCTGGTATTAGCTCCAGTAAGCAGACTACTAAAAAAAGCCACGGCCAAGCCACCCACAGTGTCTTGATCATATGTATAAGAACCATCCTCCAACCTTAAATTGGGTTTTGCGTACCTTTTTCTTTCCTAGATTCATGCATGAAAAAAATGCAGTGTTGCGGTCCCCCTCGCAAAGCCAACTTACTCTCGATTCATCGCGGGCCACATGCTTCTCTCTGAGGAGAATCTCCACCAGAGAATCTTTCTTTGCTCCCAACTCCTCGAAATCTCCTCCTTCCATGCCGCTTCCAAGATGGACTCAAGGAGATCGATCTCCAACTTAATCCTATCCAAATCGCACATAGGTGGAGGCTGGGCATCGTCCCACCCATGAAGATCCTCACAGAGGTGCCTTAATTTATTCTTTAGCCTTTCCCAAGGATTCCCAGACATGCACCTCTTCCACGAGGAACCGACAGTGTCCAGAAAATCGGGGTAACTGACCCAGAGGGGAGAGAAATCCATGACCAAACTCTTATCCTGACTAGGTAGAATGTCGACCAGGAGAGGTGCATGGTCCGATAAGCTTCATGCCAAGTGAGACACCTTCTCATTCCAAAAGGTGGAGATAGAATGTACATTGGCCAGGAATCGGTCCATCTGACACAATGAGTGATGAGGACCTCTCTAGTTGTTGCACCCAGTGAAACATCTCCCTGAAAACCCCATGTCCAGCAACCCTTTGCAAGACATATATTGGTTGATCTCGAGGCTGGCGTGCCAGGAAAATGGCCCCCTGCCTTTCTTCTTGATAGGGTCTTCCACAATGTTGAATTCCCACCCACCCCACAAACAAGGGGATATTCCCAGGGTCGAATGCCTCCAGATTGGGCCAAAGACGTGCTCTTTATCGGACGTCACCACTACTATGCACAAATGAGAAGAAGAAAGTCTGTAAACCATCCCTGATATTCGTATTGATAAACTGATCCAAGGATTGAAGCAAGTGCACACTAATGGCCGCATTCTGGAATATCTAGATGGAGGAACCGAGATCCCCAGCCTGCAGGATACCACACATCCTTATCCTGCAGGTGAACTCCACAATCCTATTACTATATTTTTTAGGTTCCAACACCACAACCAATGAGATTTTCTTGGAACGGACTTCACTGATGATAAAATATGATTTTACCTAGGCTCCCATGTTGTGAGCATTCCAGATAAGGAATGACGACATTAAAACAACCTGGTCCTGGCATTGGCCCCATGAATCATGGTCGTTGAGCTAGAAGAGGACTACCTCCCATGTTTTGAGTGGGATCTGGTCCTCACCCCTATAAAATCCAAGGGAGGGGACGAAGAGGGTGGGGAAGACAATGAGAGAGCGCCAGAGGAAGGGCCTGGATGGAAGGAGGCCCTGGGCGCTGTAGGGGCCAAGATAGGGGAAGACCATGTAGGAGGTGAAAGTAGATTGGATGGAGGGACAGACCAAGGGAGAAGCCCTGGAGCCCACCTCAATAGAGCCCTCAAGCTGGGGAGGAGCCGGAGTAGGAAGAAGAAACAGGGTGCAACCGGATGGCCTGGCCCCAGGATAGCTCACAGGAAAATACTCAAATGAGGGAGCCTCCTCTAGAGAAGGATATGCAAGGAGGGAGGCCACAACCAGAGGAGAACCTCCCTCAGGGTTAAGAGGAAGAGAGTGATAGAGGATCGTTGCAGTGGTAACACAAACCGCACGCACATGCAGATCAATGGAGGTGATCGCAACAATAGAAATAAAGCAGCAAAAACACAGTTTTTATTTATTCTCTCTTCTAATGAAATACAACACACACAACGTACATATTTATACCAGTACAATCACACACCGACCTAGACCAAAACAGAGATAAGTAAACGTCTGCAGAGTAGGTGCCACCCAATCATGATTTTCCAAGTATCCTTCATTGAAGATCTCCAAGCCTCCATCACTACAGTGGATGTTTGCAACTGTCCATGGAATATGAGTTTAATATCCAACATCCCCTCTTAAACTCGTATTCCATGTGACCCAAAATTTTGCATCATATCTGGGTGGCGGTCCAACCGGTGCAATGACTTCACCATATTCAAAGCCTTCCTTTTTCTTGTAGTCTTTGGTTGTGTCACTGAGATAGATTTCCACATCTATCACTTTCTTCCACATGTCTTCAGTTTTAGCTTCCTCAAAGCTAACTGAATCGAATGTCGCCAAGAGAAAATACAAATTTACATACTCCTCAATTGGTTATGTTGTCTCATATATATCCGCAAGGCTTCAAACGTTTTGAGGACATATATGACAGAATTCCCATTCGATGTCTTCAGATGTAGGAGTATGTGATGATGGCGTCAGCGGTTCTTCAGTTCTTCATTCCTCTATTGGTACTTCTTCAACTATTTCTTCATCCTCTAAAGTGACTCTTACCTCTCTGTAATCATCATCTTGATTCCACTTCCATGTCTCCTTTTCATCAAAGATAAAGCCTTTTCTGAATATAATATTCTTCATGATGGGATTATACAAACAATATCCCATTGCTCGATCTCTATATCCCATAAGGACACACTTAATTTCTTTGTCCTTGAGCTTTGTCTTCTTTCCTCTAGGGTCCTGATGTAGAAAATAGAACCAAAAACTCTACGATGACTCACACATGGCTTGTGAGTACACCAGGCTTCATGTGTAGTCATTGCTTCATGATTTTTTTTGTTGTGCATCTATTGAGTAGATACACATCACACAAAGCCTCTTCATCCCAGAATGTCATGGGCACTCCTTTGTCTTTCAACATGATTCTCGCCATGTTGAGAAAGGTGCAATTTTTCCTTTTGGATACTCCATTGAGATAGGGTGTGTTAGACGTTGTCAACTGATGTTGAATTCCATGCTACTTGGGGTACTCTTGAAAAACATCGGAGGTGTACTCTCCACCTCGATCAGATTGCAAAGTTTGTATGCGATGATTGCTTTGATTTTCAACCATCACCTTAAATTCTTTGAAGACGCCTAACACTTTTGACTTCATTTTGAGGAAATATATCCATGTTTTCCTGCTAAAATCATCGATAGATGTCATAAAATACCTCCTTTGTCCATCTGATTTTGGATTCAATGTACCGCACACGTCGGTGTGAACTAGCTCCAGTGGTGCTGCAGCTTTCCAGTTGGCCTTCGTTACAATGTTGTTTCTATGTTGTTTTCATAGAATGCATCTTTCACAAATTTTATTTGGTTTCCAAATGATAGGAAGCCCATTCACCATCTTCTTACTTCCTAATAATCTTAAACATTCAAAGTTTAAATGCCTGAACCTGATATTCCATAGCCAGTCTTTATCATCACGTACCATTGCCAAACACCGTGGTACGTCGGGTTGGATCATGAGGGGAAACATCGGGTTCTTCTCCATTGGTACATTTGTGATCAACCTTCATATGTCATCGACAATCACTATTTGTTTATTTTAAATGCTTATGTGAAAGCCTTTTTCCACCAATTTCTTGATGCTCAAGATGTTGGTCTTCATGTCAGGTACATAGTAAATGTCGGAGATTAAAGCATGACTGTCATCTTTTTTCTTGATCATAATATCACCTCTTCCATATACAAATACCATTGAGAGATCTCCAAATGAAATTTCTCCTCAAACCCGCTCATCTAGGTTCGTAAATAGGTGTTTGTGCCATGTCATGTGATTTCTAACTCCAGAGTCAACATACCACATACCTTGATTTTGTGTTGATGTTTGTGCCATCAACACATGGGACTCATCAAAATGATATTCTACTTCGATGATATGTTCCTCCTCTGTGTCATTCTCTATGGGTTTCTTGTACCAACATTCATTTCTATAATGTCCATATTTTTTACAATTATAGCATTGAGTGTTTATTTTGTCCGGTTGGCGATTGTTGAATCCACCCCTTCTTCCTTTTCCACATTCTTGTGGAGTATAGGTTTGATATTCACAGCCTTCTCGAGTTGGTATTCTTCCACCACATTTTCCTTTTCCTCCTCTTCCTGGATCAAAAGGTTGTCCATAGAATCCCATGCCTCAGTTTCTTCGAGATTTCCCACCTTGGTCATTTTCAAAGTTGTTGACGTACAACTTTGATTTCAGGGTGTGATCCACTCCATTAGTATCACTCTGATGGTTCACTTTCAATTCGTGGTCTGGAAGAGACCCCATGAGTTCTTTGATAGAGACCGTCTCTAGGTTCTTCGTTTCTTCTAGTTCAACGACTATGTAATCAAATTTCGGATCAAGAGATCCCAAAATTTTCTCACAAACCCGCATGTCAGCAATTTCATCTTCATTTATTCACATATGGTTCACCACAACCATTACACGAGTATGATACTCAGCAACAGTTTTAGAAGTTTTCATAAATAGGGATTCAAACTCACCTCATAGAGATTGAAGACGAATCTGCTTCACTTTGTTGGGGTCTTGGAAAGCTTTGCGAAGAGTATCCCAGATCTCCTTCAATGATTTCGACGAAGTGATTATTTCAAAAGCCGCTTCTTCAAGGCCTTGATAAATGTTAGATTTTTCCTTGTAGTTTCACTTTAGTTCCTCCAAAAGAGTGGCCTTTTGAACATTTGGTAGAGCAGCCTCTGCTGCTTTGGATTCTGGCTTGGTGTATCCGTACTCCATGGTGTCCCTAACATCTAGGGTGCCAAGTACCGAACGCATTTGGATTCACCAATTATCATAATTGTTCTTCGTCAGCATCAGGATCATAGGTTTTGAAAATTAATTCTCCATGAAAACAAACTATATTTTTTTAGAAATGAAAATGACATATGGATACCTCTAAGACTTAGTATATTTTTTTCATAGATTCAACCTGCTATATATTTTTTTTTTCTTTCAGCAGTACAGATTGATTTTTTTAGATGGTGCAGACTACATCAAATTTTGAATCAAAGGCTGGCAACCTTTTTTTATTCGAATGGAAGAGGTGCGTTTGTTCAAAAATGAAGAATTTTTTTTTTTTTTGGGGAAAGAGGGGCATGGAGCCAAAGGTGGGCAAAGTGGAGGAAGAAAAGGACAAATTGGGGACAAAAAGGTGTGGTATGAGAATATGTAGGAGAGAGGGGGAGACAAAAACAAACAATGGGGAAAGGGAGAACCGACTTTTGACTAATTCAAAAGTTGTGTGGATATTGAAAAAGGAGAAATAAATTTTGATAAATAAAAACATGTTGAGAATAAATGAATGTCACACAAATTATGAATAGTTATAAATACTATTCATCTTCTTCTCTACCGCTCTAGTCCTTCACTGCTGCAAAATAATCAATTGCAGATTTTTCGGATCACTCTCGACACAACGCACCTTCAAAGACTCTGATACCACTGAAGGTGGTTATGGGCAGCGGAATAAGAAGACGATTCAACCCCCTCTGATACCACTGATGGAGGATCATTGCAGCGGTAACATAGATTCAACCCCCTCTGATACCACTGACGGAGGATCATTTCTATGGTAATACAAACCGCACGCACATGCAGATCACTGGAGGTGATCACAACAATAAACAGCAGAAACAAGGTTTTTATTTCTTCTCTCTTTTAATGAAATACATCACACACACCATACATATTTATACCAGTACAATCACACACCAACCCAAACCAAAATAGAGATATGTATGTCTCCAGAGTATGTGTCGCACAATCTTGATTTTTCAAGCAGCCTTCATTGAAGTTCTCGAAGCCTCTATCACTACAGTGGATGTTTGGAACCATCCATGGAATATGAGTTTAATATCCAATAGAGAGCCCAGGGGCAGGCCAAGGAGAGTCAAACCTTCATTATGCCATGAGAAGTCAAAGAAAGACTAAAAAGAGCCAGAGTAACTAGGGCACCCTGGCACGAAGTCGGGGACCAGGGCCATGAAGGAAGCCTGATCAGTAATAGCCTACGATAGAGAGGCCACCATATCCAGAGACTCCAGGACACACGGAATAGCCGCCATGTCATGGAGTCAGAACAAGGGAAAAATTCACCACCCTGACTTGATGAGGAAGTGGCTGAGTCGAGGCCAGCCTTCATGGGTGGAGCCAAAGAAGCACAGAAGGCCGGAGCGGGAAAGACATACATCCCAGACTCTGCCTGACACTTCCTCCTACAGATAGGAAGCGATTGACCTTGGAGATGGAAAATGGAGCAGAAGCGCGGCATGGATGGGTAAACAAGGGATTGACACTAGTCGATGCAATCCTGTATGCAAAGATGAATCTGATTAGGAATGGGAGAAGATAGGTCCATGTCCACATAGATGTGGGTCATGGAAGGATCTTCCCTGAGAAGCGTCCTACGATATGTGCATAGGAAATAACCGAGTGAGTTTCCAATATCCTGGAGAATGCCCCCATTCTGGAAGGGGAGGGGAAGGCTGACAAGTATCCATTGATAGAGGGAACCGGAACGGATGCTACCAATGATGCAGCCCGGGTGAAGCGGCCCTAACTTTCGAATATGTGGTGGGAATTTTTCTATCTATGCCTATAGTTTCATGGAAATGGGATTATATTTATGTGGAAGTTCTCACTAATTTTCTATGGGCTCACCAGAAGAATGATTTTATTTTAGTGGTTATGGAATAAGTCGCCATGTTTTTACATTTCATTCTAATTAGAATGTATAATAGAGTAGATAATTTAGTAATTTATAATATTAAGTTAGCGGTGAAAATTCATGCAGTATCAAAATGGATTGCCTTTGACCAAGACTGTTGATCACATTATAGGTTTGGCAATCCTTAAAAAAATCTCATGGAACTCACTTTACTATGATCATCATACAATATCTAAAAATGTATATCTAGTCTAAATTTATGATTATTGCATTAGAATAAATGCTTCATGTAGGCATTATAGATTTCTTGTGGTTCATGGGAATATCATTTGACTTTGGTGGAGTTTTATTATTACAATAGTTATTAGTCCATGGTAAATATGGATTTTTACAAGTAATTATATGATTGTTAATATAGAAGTCAAATTTTTTTGTTAAATACTAGGGAAACATCATTGATTGAAACATGTATTTCCTAAAAAAATACATCCAAAATTTATAATATCTAGAATGGAATGAATTATCACAATGCCATCATCATTCTTATAACAATAAAAATTGAGTTTTATTTTCATTCATGTTAGGTGAACACATATTATTGAACGTTTCATCGAGAATGGGTCACCTCAGGTTGGTAATATAAAGAAATTTAGATCCTCAATACATTGATCAATTTTATATTTTGGAATGCATTAGTGATGATTTATATCAGTTTTCCATAATGTCGATATTTAGTGTTTTCTGTAATTTTTTTCCATGTATCATAGAAAATGAAGTAATCACCTAACTTTTTCCCTATAATATAATGGTTCCATGTCACTCGTTAACCATATACTACATTTATTTTTTTTCCCTGATTCATATTTTTTATTAAGAATGTAAGATCATTAAAAGGAGAAATATGTCATTTTAATAGTGATTATGGAATCAGGAAATGACTCCTGAAGAGAAATGGGAATGAATGAGCTTTATTAAAGACTTGTGTCAAAATGTTCCAAAATTATTAATGATAACGCCAACTGCCAGCATCGTGAGGATGGAAAGATCTATTGATGGGAGATTGTATCACCATAAGTAACTATTATTTCCTAATTTTAATCAAACATTTATGCTCTATACTAGTTCATTTAGGACTCGAGAAGGTTTTAGATATTCCATATTGTTTTGGGAGTTATTTAAGCTGGTATACTATTTAATCATAGCTAAGGGAAACCATATGAATTATTTATGCAATCATACAAGAGCTATAGGGTCTTCCCAATAGGCACATAGTCGGTTTAGAAATTTTCCAAATATTTTGATAAGGGCATGACTTCAAAATTTTTGGGAGAGAGGCAATTTTTGTATTAGAAAATAGTTTTCCATACAGTACTAACTAACAATTTCATAAGAATAATTAAATCCCTAAATTAAATTAAAGACATAAAACATCCTACAAACCCCTCGTTATTCCTCCTATAACATTTTATCTCAAATTCCATCACTTCCATATGAGATTATAGTTATATTTACCCATATAATGATCAATTATAATTTAATAGAGGAAATTATATCTATGAAATTGAAGTAATGGATTAGGAATCCAGTATCCTTGAGTTTGTGGGAGACTTATTTATGTTCAAAAAAGTCAATGGTTGGTGCCTTTTCTTATTTTTCTACCTTCCCCAAGAATTTTATGTATTTTTATTTTCTTGAAAAAATGGTTTTTTATTGTAAAAAAATTTAAAACCCACTGGAACTCTTTTATGCTTGGTTGGTCTTAAAAATTATAATTTTTAATGATTCCCACCTAGTTTCCCAATAAATTATTAAATTAAATGAAATTAGTTTTCAAAAATAAGGTTTTTAATATGAAAAAATGTAATATATATTTTTTGTTTTGTGTTATTTTTTATATTTTTAAAACCATGTTGGTTAGACATGGTCTTAGTATAAATAATTTATCATAATGGATTATTTTACCAAGTCACAACTTGATACTAGAGGAAACACAACCACATGTGATTTGGAATGTTCATGTGTGGTAATCGATAGTGGAAAGATTTGTTTGTGCAATCTATTGACCTATGGGTTCAATTCATGTTTTTTTTATTTTTGGGAAATTTCACAACCTTTGGATATTTATTTTGGGGTGTATATATTGTGAAATAGTTTCCAATATTCTACCATTCTTTTATTTCATATAACTTTTTAGAAAACATGTTTATTATTTTAGTGGAAACTGTAGGAATTATATGGGTTTTGATATGGTGATTTAAAGTCAACCACTATATATTCTCCATGGCTCATATATAGATATTGTTTATCATTATACATGTAAGGGAAAGGTTTCATTTTTTTCTGCACAATGAATATTGTTATAGTCATGGATATCTAGTGTTGGAGTATAGGGTAGCTATAAGGGTGCTGTTTAGAGTGGTTACACTATGGTTACATGTGTTTTTTTATCATGGTTCCCTTTATATTGATTTTTTTGACATGATTTTTAGACTTTTTTTATTTTATGATTCTACTATTATATATATTATTATTTTCTTTTGAATGTAGTCTTATTTTGGTTTTGAATCACAAATCAAATTATTCTTATTTCTAGTTGAATCATCTAAAATAATTTCATAAAGACAATGATATTTATTTTCATCCATTGTGTCTTTGGATATGTCACATAGAGTTAGTTAAATTTTGGTCCTTCCCAATCTAAGGGGTTGTATTCGGGTGATACACTGTACATATAAACTGAATTTACAAAATGAACATTAAATGTTTAAATAATAAATAAATTAATGTTTTATTTGACATATGATACTACGAAATTACAATATTTAGAAATTATTTAAATAATATAAAAGGAATACGATTTAAAAATTTCTTCTCCGTAAATTAGATAAAATGAAATTATGTGATACATGTTAAGTATGACCAAAACACAAACTAACATAGAATCAAAATACAGTTCTTTATACTTACAGTCCAGTGTATCTTATCCTCGGGATTTTTGGCCATATTGAACTATATAACTAGGTAGTTAATAATTTTATTTTTTATTAATTGATGGGTTTTCTATATTTACTTATGATTGGGTTTTTTTGATTAAAAGTGAAGCACATTATGTTTTTATATATTTCTATAAGAGAGAAAAAAATTAAAAAGTAACTTTTTTATAGATGACCATCAATATAGTTTGAGAATAAAAATTTTAATTCACCTTATTCAAAACATGACATTAAACATAATGTTAATACATATAGGAAACAGAAATATAATGGTGTTATTGAAAGGGTGAATTTGACCTTATAATAAATTGAAATAATAATGTTTTGTGAATATCTAATATCTAATCATTTTTTGTCTGAAAATTTAACAGAACATTCTTTGTAATAAATAGAGTACGAATAAGGCATATGTTGAGGGGAAAACCCTATGAGTTATGGAGTAATTAGAATCCAATGGTTTGATAATTTGATGATTTTCTATCTAAAGTATACATCTTGAACACCATGTATAATCTTTCTATGTTCCATCCAAAATATTATAAAGGAGTCTTCCTTGGATATTATGCCAATAATTAATCCAATATAGTTTTAAAAATATTCTAGGATTATTGATGAATATACTCATGATAGCATTGAAGAATATAATACATTCCATTATAAAAACGTTCATATTGATAATCTAAAATATTATTTTAAAAAAATTATAATTTACCCTCTATTTGACATAAAACATTATGATGAATAGGAACATGATCAGGAATAATCTATTACTAAATGTAATGAATCTCAAAAACCATAATGTGTTATTAATAAATAGCATAATAATCTTTAAAACCATCATTTGGTGACTATCATAGGAATACGTGATGATGTATTTTGGTATAGAATATATATTGGAAATATATCTTTAATTTATGTACTTTTATCCCACAATGAACCGAAAATGATATAATAATATATAAGTGATGAATGTTGGGTACCATATAACAAAATGAGTTAAATCAGTCCAAAAGAAAAATTTTGGTATATACCTAATAGAATAATTAATTATCCTATCATAGGTTCTAAATGGGTATTAAAAAACTAACATGTTGATAATTTTATAATATCTAGAAATAAGTCTAGACTAATAGTTAATGGTCATATTAAAGAAATATTTATTTATTATGATGAAACCATTTCCCTCATTTCCAGAAAATAAGTTATTAGGATTATTTTTTCTTATTCATCTCACATGAAATTTCATATTTTTTAAATTGATAATAAATTTCAGTTTTTGGTGGGTTTTTTTGTTGAGTAATTATATGTTAAACAACCACAAGGTATTGAAAATCACCAATTTCAAATATTATATTTTTTGACTGACTAAAAATCATTATGGTTATAAAAAAAGAAATAATGCATTTTTATTCAAAAATATATTCTTTTCATTTATCAAAAATGACTAATATATGTTTTGGAGACAAAAATTTATTTATTAAAAATTTATCAAAATATATTTTTACTCTACAAATTTATATTTAATATCTAATTATTTTGTTTAAAATAAATGTATACTACATTTTTTAAAATGTACGTTAAAATAAATTGATTTGAGTACAATCAGAGAACTAAATTTATTTTTTATGTTTCATATATATCAAAAAGAATTTGAAAATGTGTAAATTTAGAGAAAATTCATTAATAATTTACAGAACTAATATAGACTTTGAAATGTTTAGACAGATGAAACCACTAAGAGTTCTATTAAATATTTATCCTTGAAGGAATCTAGAAAACCAGTAAAAACATGATATATAGAAGAAAAAATGGGAGATTATTAAATATAATTTCAAGTTTATTTTATATTATATTTTCAGTATGTATTTATTTCAATTATTATATAATCCCTAAGGAATCACATTAAAAATCTTCTAACAAATTTTTAAATCATTTAAATTGTACTGTATATCTCTATTTTCATTATCAAAAATCTTAAGAATATTATTTTATTTTATATTATAGAGAATATTTTTGAGCATCAAGTATTGATTGAAAATGAACCTCATTAACAATTAACTTTTTAAGAAAGCCATTATTTTAATATTAAAGAATAATGTAATAGTCTATTAAATTATCCACTGATTAAGGTAAAATCATTTTAGTTGGTTGTTATTGTTATTATATATTATGGATAAATGGAACATTGATGGATACTATATTCAATTTTGATCATGGACTAATTATATTTTATAACTCATATTATATAATAATATTCAAAATTATAATAATCAACTTCAGAAAGAAACATATTGATTTAAGTCTTCATTAAAAGAGATATCAGCCACAAAAATGTTATATCTATCTCTTTATTTAATTAAAAAAATCACCTAGCTATTATATTTAGAAATCCACTTCTAGTTGTCAGATTAGATCTTATTTAAATTGAATTATTTTTTTATTTTTGTGAGATTATAAATTAATATCCCATTCATTCATTTGAGTTACTTATTTAGAAATGTTAAATAAAATTATGTTCTCATTCTAACAATATATTTTATTTATCTAATTATTTTATCGTAATAATTTTGAGTGACTATTGGTATTTGTAATATATGATTTTATAAATACTTTGGCTCAAAAAACCCTCTCATTTAGAAACTATAGAGACTTATATCTCAAATATAAACCCTTATTATACTATATATAAAATAATAAAACCTCCATCCACTTATATATAGAATACATGGTAAATAAGATGATAGAATAATATGTTGTTGGGGGAGATTTGATGATATATCTAGTTTAAAGGAAGGCTTTTTTTGTAAAGTTTTTTGATTTTGACGGGTAGGATCACAGAGACTTGTTTTTAGATAAATTATTTAATTTACAAAGCAAGATATTAATTTTTAAGGAAAAAAAACAATCTATGAAAATGATATCAATGACTTATTTAATCATTCATTGTTTTGTGTTTTTAAAAATAAGGGTATTGGTCTTTCAATGATAAATAATATAGGTTTTCTATTTTCCACTATAGTGTTAGATGTTGTTTTTATTCTTCCTCGTGAGGGAAGATAACTATTCAAAACATCTCTTATAATTCTTTATGAACTAAGTATCACAGAGGTAATGGATTCACTTTTTTGGATTTTCTTATAAAAAACATTATTTTAATAATTATATAGGTGAGTTGAAGATTATAATTATAATTATTCAAAATATAATTCCAACATTAATAGATAATTTTAAATGGTCTTGTTTAAAGGTATTTATCTTCTCTAACATTTTTTGATGAAAATTAAGGTAAATTCTCCTAGATACATATTATGTTATAGCTTGCACATTTAGAATATGGATTTCAAATTTTATCCTTTCATAAGGATCATTACTCGTTTGTTTTTCGGTCAATAAGTTGAGCTAAGAAATGTTATGGAATCACTATTACATGTTTTACATATTTTATGAGTTAGTATATTAAATATGATTATATATTCCAAGTGATATTCAATGATGAAATTGTTGTCATTTTTTGTTAAGGAAGATTATTAATAGAATTTTTATAATTTATTTGGGGGTTATATGAAATCTAGTTATGAGACTACACTATAAGAATAAATTATAGATATACATTCATTTACTAGTGTTAGTGGGATAAAATTTGTTTCTTGTGAACAATCATGGGAGGTGAAACCTATTGTTGTTGTTAAAGTGGATTAATAGGAACCCACTTTTGATGTATGAAATATGATTAATGATATTATTGAAACTATTCAATCTTGAATATCGAGAAAGTATTAGATGGTACACTTTGAGGATATTCCTTCTCCTCCTAATAATTTTTGATCTGTGGAAAGGAAATATGTTTCTTCAGATGAGAATTTTATTTCAAATCATATTGATTTCCTAGTCAATGTAATTAATTCTTAGATATATCTAGATATATTATCTTTCAATGATGTTATTCATATGATAATGAATATTAATCGTTTAGTGAATCATGCCCCCATATTTAAATATTATTTCGATACTCGTGCTGAGATATATGGGGTCATTGGTGAACCAATATGATACTAAGGGCATGAAATGATATTTGATTCAGTAAGACCCAAGAGAAAGTGAAAGATGATTTTTTTTTGTTTTGTTAGCAATATTATTGTTTGATTACATGAAAAATATAGCAAATAACCTCCATTAATTTTGAAATACAATAATATAGTAGTCAATGTTGAGGATTTTGATAATTGGAATGAATAGGGGGAATCATATTTATAACTTAATAAGATATAAACTTTGTATAAACTATAAAAATTCATATCATTAATGATTGAATACTTTTTGAGTTTAGATTAATAAATGATAAATGGGTTCTTTTAAGGATGAGCATAATGATTATATTAAATAAGTAAAATCCCTCGAATGAAGCTCTATTTATGACTCTTATTTTGACCATATGACTATTAAGGTCATGAGTAATTTATATAATGTTTTGAGGAACAAATTGATGATAAAAATGTTAAATTTCAAAAGATGGATTCCATAATCACAACAAACTCAACTCTCAATGTTATTTTTTGATGTGTTATTGGAGCTTCAAAAATTTAAATTAAAATATCCAAGACTTGTTTTATCTATCTAGATTATTTCACTAGGATCTTATTCAGTTAAAGATTCAATAAAATAGAAATTTATAACTTTTTCATTATCCCTAGATGTCTTAATTAGATTTTTGGAATCCATGTAGTGGGAGACTTTATTAGTAAACACTCTTTATAATTTAAGAGGCCTGTAATGTGTAATATTAGAATGGTATAAAATTTCAATATTATAGATATTAAGATACTTGAAAAATCTATGAATTACAAAACTATTTTTATTATTGATAATGTTTTATATATAAATGATACCTAAGTTAAGAATTGTTAAGTGATTTAATTAATTTTATAATGTGTAATGTTATAATTGTTTATATAAATAAATTTTTTGTTAGTTTCTTCTCTAAATATATATATATATATATATATAATATAATCTTGAAGATAATTACTCTTATGAACCCATGTAATCATCAGAGGAGGATACTATGAAATAATCTAATGATCAAAGGAATTTATGAAAAGAAAAGAATGTTTTAACTCATATATATTCCCATATTGTTCATATTGTTTTTGTAGACTCAGGTGCTTCATTTAAAAATTTAAATGTCGAAATTGGATAATTAAAGAGTATAGTTTCTATATGTTCCCAAAAATCAGGTATTCAAGACCCCCTCAAGGATTTTGGAATACTTTTGTACAAGTGATACACTATAATACTATAATAAAATTGAGAGGTTGTCATATATAATATTGAAAAGTGTGATGTTGCACTATTTTGGTTGAGAGGTAAAATAAATCTAGGCCTGGAACCACATAATAGATATCAAATAGAAAATCAGATGTTAAATGACTAATTTGATCCAAAACCTAATATTCATAACCTTTAGCCTTCAAAAAACCAACACCATAGAAAAAATATTTAGATCATTAAAATTTTAGGTTATTTTCTCTTGATTGGATAAACTATTTATAATCTCAATGAGATTCATATAATACTTATCTGGGTTCCTATATCCTCATACTATACTAGTTATATTATGGTTTTCTAATTTATTATTTGAATGTATTAATTATTTTTTTAATTTATATACTTTATTACTAAGGTAAATAGAAAATATTTATTCATTACAATAATCTATATTCTCTCAATTTATAAATTCATGTTTCCATATTAAATGTGTTTTATCTCAATATCCAATCGTTCTTTTTTATATAAAAAAATTCTGAAAATATATGAGTAAACACAAACTCGTACACCTAACATACAACATACATCTCTCAAGTAATTTTTTATAAAGGAATTCATTAAAGGGAATAGAGGAGAATATAAATTGATATAATATTGAGACATAGTTATTTTTGAAAACTAACTATTATTTCAATATAAATAAAATCTACCCCAAAATATTATATATATAATATTTAAAAAAAAGTAAAATGTGTGTTTGAATTATTGTGGGTTTTGTAATAATACAAAAGGGTGATATTAGTTTACAATCTAATACCGTTCCAATATATCCCAATATTTCTCATGTTTTTATGCTCATAAAATTGCCTTTTATTTTACTATTGAGTTTATCATAATTGATATCAAATTAATAATTAATATTTTCTTATGTCTTATTTCATTTGAAATTTTTAATTCCCTCATATGTTATTAAGTTATATTTAACTTCTATTTCTAAATGATAATATCCAAAAATATTGAATAAATATCCCTCAAGAATTCATAAAAGTCATACACATAAATCATGTTTTTGGAATAATATTTTTCCTTATGGGTAGTCTAAAATTTCATAAAAAATTAAAAGGTTTCATAGACTAAACATAAGATATCATTCAAAGAGTAAATATTCTATATAGGGAAACATACCATGAGAAATGTCTTATAGTCTCATTAGGTTGAATGGGGAAATATTTTGAAAACAAAAATATCTTATGGGGTCTCCGAATCTCATACATAGATCAAAACAAATTCACATACTTAATATGTTCATTTATAAATATATTATCCAAGGACAACACTATTTCAAGATCATAAAATTATTGAATATCTATATAGTAGTGAAATATCATATTCTATGGAATATCCTAGGAAAAAATATCCAACAAGAACTAAAAGCCTTGAAAGACTTGAGAAAATTTTACAATATTAAAGATATCCTACCTGGGAGAGAAATTAAAATGATTAGAAGAAAATAATATTATTATAAACCATGCATTTTATAATGTATTCGACAAGTAATATTTCTTACTAAATTTTATTAGTATTAGAATCTAATTTATTTCAAAATAATAATGTAACTATTTCAATTTTAGTTGAAAAGTATGTTCCTAATTAGAATTAAATATCCTTTTTTATTTTTTAGGAGGAAGAAACATTTTTAGAAGTGGATATAAAAAACATTAATTTCTTATTGTTTATCCAATAATTTTGTTTAATTTACTGAATACTAGGAAAATTCAGCACCTGATTTTTTTTATCAAAAGTAGTTTTCTCTAAATAAGGAAAAGCCAAGATAACGAAACATTATAATTCTAAAAAAGATAATATATTTCAAAGTAATATTGTAGATACACTGAATAACTATTCATGGAGACTATCAAATTAAGAAAATATACAATTGAATATTTTGAAAATTATTTTTTTATTAATAATCATTTCTATATACAATTAGTTTTTTTTGTAATAGAACTAAATCCCGAAAAACTTATCAAAATCCATTATTTAATTATTACTATTCTGAATCCCTTATAACCATTATAAAAAAGAAAAATAAAAATGTAGTAATACTATTGAGATTTTTAAATATTTATTTTAGCTGAGAAACCTTCAAGATCTTATCTTTTATAAAAAATTCATCCTCATAATGCTTTTCATCTACTATGAGTTACTTGTTATAACATTGTTCCAAACTAGATCTATTTTCTATTTCTTATTTCTTATAAAATTTCAAATCCCATTTAAAATTTTTTCTGAAGGTTTTGGATAGGTTTAGGAAAGGGATATCATTTAAATAAATTATTGGATCCTTTGTACCAGTTGAAATATTAACACGCTCATCTAGGAATCCCCTTAGAAATGATTTAGTTGACTAAAAATAACTAAAATCGCATTTAGTGTTTATAGAGTATATTTAGGGAAATTTTATTTCACTATACCACTATAAAAGATATTTTTACATCTCATTCATTTCAATTTATTCATCTTCAAATATTATTCATAAAAGTTAGGATATATTGTATTTTTTTTAATAGAGTGTAATTATGTTGGTGGAAATTTTAAAAACTAAATTAAATAGAATATTCTATTGTTATTCAACATAAATAGGAAGAAATTATGAACCTTAATATATATAATATATTGAATTGTGATTTTTGATAAAATGTACTATTGCCTAATCTGGATTTTTCATTATAGAGTCAATGGGACTAACCTGTGTGATAGAAATTCACATTCATGAGATTAGCTATTCGGTATATGAAAATAATCTGGAGATCATTTAGATAACTTAATTACACTTTAAGGGGAATCTAGGGTTGGTCAGCTTAGTGGGTATTAGATCTATATTATTATCCATTTTGGTTTTGAATAAATATGAATTTGCTTATATTTTCAACATTTATGTTCAGTACATTCATTTTACTAGATAGTAATAAGTTTAGGGTTAATTTTCTGTGAGATAGAATATGCATGAATGAATGAATATATGTTTTTCTATTTTTAATGATGATTTTTTATGGAGGGTATGATGTTCTAGTGGGGGTTTTCTCACATAAATTCATTTTCATTTGATCATAATTCAGTTCCAAATTTATTATTGATTGATTTAAAATTTATTATTTAAATTTAAATGTGGTTCTTTTGTATCATTAGTATTCATCAAATAAATTTTTTAATAGATAAATTATTATTTTTTTAATAAAAAATACCAAAAATGTTAAATTTTCTATAATTAATATGTTGGATTCGAAAACAGGTTGCATTATTGTGCTTGGAATTGAATATTTTCCATACAGTTGGTTTTATTTAATTTTTAGATGATGGTGGATCTCCATATGGAGAAGGATAGGTGTTTTTAATGAAATATTACATAAATATTTTTTATATATATTAAAAATGACTCTCCCCAAAATAAGTATATATTGGAAGTAATTGAGGGAGAACTTGGTTTGAGGGATGTGACAACAACTATAGTGGTATTTAATGTAACACCAAAGGATTTTACTATATTATTTATTTAAAAAAATGTAAAATTTATTATTACACATGAAATAGTGAACATAAATTAAATTTTGATAAATTAAAAAAAATTAAATATAAATGTTATAATATAGCTATTAAATTTGGGGTTTTCAAAGGAAGAAATTATATTATGAAATATATAAAAAAAACGGAATGAAATGATATTGTGTCGTGGATGTATCCCATATGAAGCTCATTTTTCAAAGCTTCGATGGGAGGAAGCTTCAATATTGTTCTCCATATACAATTCTCAATCAAAAATCAATCAATAACTGTTTGAGAAAAATAATATATGAGAGATGATCAAGCCTTTTGAAATTATATTGAGATCCATGGTAAGAAAATCACCACCCACCACAACCACTAAAGCATACATTATGCTATAATATAATGAGGATTTCTTAAGGAGACATGTAAAATGAAATTAAAATGATATAAACAAGTTATTATTTTCCTAATAATTTATTCCACACTTTTTTTCATATTTTTCATTTTTTTACTTTTAGAGAAAAATATAGTTAATTTAATAATGAATTTATAAAACTAAATATACCATTTAATTATTAAAAATTATTTTTATCTAAAATTGTAATTTTATGTGATTTATTTAAAAACTTTTATATATTATATTTACTGATGATATGAATAAAATATTTAAAAAATTAAATAGTTTATAAGAAATAATAATATAAACATTTAATATTTTTAATGATATTTTCCTATGAAGATATATTTCACTACACATTTATTTATGATTTAATTCCAAATTTTAATTAATAAATTTTAAAATTTTTATTGTGGATAAATTAACAATTTTTATTTATATAAAAAATTCTATCTTAGAATGAATTTTTTAGAAGTTGCTAAAATATTTTATATTTTTGTGTATTGTAAAATATAACATTTTTCATAATACTATAATGTATGTTACATTCTCATGAATTAAGTATCACCTAAAGCCCTATAGTATTTCTATCAGTCAAAAGATTATATTTATGGAATAAAAATATTCATCTAAAATTAATATATTGAATTTATATAACCAACGTTTAGCATTTTTTAAACATAACTTATATTTTACACTGCATACTTTCTTTATTCTCTTAAATATAAATATTATTTTTCATCACCTGAACAAATTAAAATCAATCAAGAAGAATTTATATTTTTATATCAGAAAATTTATATTATTTAATAAGGTATATTTCAATTTTATGAAAAAAAATATGATTAAAAAATTAGTGTTAATTTTCATTTTATTAGGGAAAGTATTCCTTTCAAATAATTATATTATTAATTTTGTATAAATTTTTATCTAAAAAAATTAAATGATTTTTTATATAAATATGTGGATAAAATGTTTTCACAAACATAAAAATTTATTACAACATAATAAATTGGTAATTAGTATGATCATGTACATTGAATAATTAATAAATAATTATTATTTAAAAAATTCATTTTCTATATATTATATTTTTTAGCTACAAAAAAAATTATCGAATATTTATAAAATGATTTCAATTAAATGAAGTATATAATCTATTTCATAATATACAAATTTAAAAATATGTTTTATCTTATATTTTTTTAAAAACATTCCATTGTGAAAACAACTGACCAGAGCAGAAACCTAAAAGGAAAAAATAAAAACCTAATGGTAAATGAAAAAATTTAGATCATGAATCCAAATAAATTTAACATGTTCAATTGATATTAGTTCAGACATCTTTAAATTTGTTTCAATTTTGGATCCATTGAAAATTTAATGTTTTGATTCCATCATTGAATAAGTAATAGGTATTAACTAAAATATCAATTTATTCACTTATAAAAGGATATCAAATATAATGAATTTAATCACTAATTACAAAGTATTAGATTAAAAAAACATCACTATAATATCATAAACTCTGTAAACATTTAAGGGAACATGTTTTTCTTGAGAAACCAAGCTATGATTCCTTAAGGTGATACCTAACTGAGAACATCCAAAGGGAGAGGTAAAGTACTCAATCAATCTATCTTAATTTGTTTCTTCTTCTAATGAATAAAATACTATATATATATATATATATATCCTAAAAAGTATGATAACATTAGTTTTAGTGATATTATTAAATTTAATTACACCAATGTAATATCACTTTTTTATATCCCCCAACACCATTCGAAAAATGATGATGACATGATGCATACATGCGGACTACATCTTCCATAAATTACATGTTCTCTTTTCCATCACCACCTAAAATGGATGAATTTATAAATATATTAATATAAAAAATAATTTAGAACCATATTAATATTATTTAATAATAATATGTAACATTTTTAGGAGATATTAACAATACCGAGTCAATGTAAATTCAACATGCTCAGATTTACATGTTAAGGAACGTTTATTTATTTTAGTCCATTTTAGTAATACATAATAATCTATATATTTTTCCCTAATAGATTTATAATAGATATAAAATTAAATTATTTTATTGGTGTTTAAGCTATTTTAATTCATTTTTTACCCTAGAAAATATATCTAGGATGTTTCAATGAAATTGATCGCCCTACATTAGGTAATTGTAATATGAAAAACACTTTAATAAATAAATACAATTTGATATTAAATAGGGGATATATAATTAAATATGGATTGAAATTGTTATTAATAATGTTTTTAATAAAATTAATTTGGTGGTTTTGGATCTTTTCTTCATGATAGAACAAATTAGGACCCATGGTAAGGGTTTCTGCATCTCTATTTTACATCACCAATATATTATTCACATTCACCATTTGTTATAGCATGTGATTTATTTATTTACCTTCTATGTTTTTTGTATTGATTTTATTAAAATCTATGTGATTTAAAAATCCAACGCATGTTACACCATTATGAGATTTTGATCCAAGGACTAATGAAATCATTGTTTTATCGGTCACTTAGAGTTAATTGTATTTGGTCTTACGATACCCTTCATGACGATCCTTTTCTGATATACATTATTATATAAATGATTTATTCTATATATAAATTAACCATTTTCCATTTTCTAAATAATATCTATAAATTCAAAAAATATTTTCTTGGATGATTTATTTCAAAATTAATTCCATTGTAATTATTAATACATATCCTTTTGTAATAGGGTTCAGTTGTGTCTATATTTTTCTATGCTACAAATATTATCATTTTTATTTTGGGAACCCATAAATATTTTAGATTATTTAATCCTCATAGTTATTATTAAAAAGTTTTGATAGAAAATTATTATCCCTTTTATTTTGGTTTAAACAAATGTATTTGAAATCATAAAAATTGACTGTATGAACCACCATCATTACTTTTGGGTTTTACATCCAATTTATTTTTATCTGTTTTTCTTTATATTCTTCTCATGTATTTAATGAATATTCTATATATATTTTCTATACATATATTGTTATTTTATGTTTCATTTCACTATAGTGGAAAATAAGTTTTTAGGTTCCATTCATTATTCTCTGGTTTAAGTAAAACAAATTTATAGAAACATCCCAATTACATATGAAATATTTGGTAACGTCTATATCCCTTAATTTTAAAATAATAATAAATATTTTTATAATTCTATAAGTTTAATTATTGTTTAATATAATTTTTTAATCCCTTCCCTTCTCTAAAATATCAATTACTAGTATAATAATGTATTAGTAATGTGTCTTGTAGGTCTATCAAACTATATTATGTTGTTTTGAGAGTGATACTTGACTTATGCTTATGATGTATTATTTAATTTTTTACACATATTTATTATACCATGAAACTAATATTTAATTTATCTAGACCATGATTTCCTTCTAATCTCATACTTTTATTCCAAGGTATATGTTTATTCATTTGATATTATTTGTTCCATTATCATGACATATGAATAACTCTTATAGTTCCTTATTATTTTTAATAATATATTTTTTCCTCAACTCATATTTCAAATATATTTATTAATTAAACCATGATATGAATACTTTACTTTTTAAGAGTCTAATATGACCTATTAATTTTTCTTTCCTTCCCTAGTTATGATGGTGAGTATAATTTATAGATGTCAATAATAGGGTTTAATGTGTCTTAAATATAATAAAATGTTCACAAGTATTGAAATATTTGTTTATTATATAGATATTCCTCAAGAACACTAAAAATAAATTAAAAAGATTATGAAATTATTTTCTGATATATAATTTTTTATGTTATGTAATCCATAACAAATAAATAATTCTTTAGATTGAGCAGCCTCACATTATCTCAATGCTAGTGTTTCAGAACTAATTTTTAGTAAGTTACCCAATAGTGTGAGTTTTGATCGTTATTATTTGTATTAGAGTAGGTTTTATTTATTATTGAAAATTTTAATAGATATTTTTTAGGATTTTTTTTATTTTTGGGATTTGGATGAGATAAAGATACAAAAAACCATAAGTATGAGTTTATGTGTAATATTACAGCTTTCATTTTCTTATTGTAGGGACTATATGATTTTACATGGAATTATTTAGTTGTATATATAATTAAATATGGATGTGATTGTATCATTGATTTTTATATGATTAATATCAATAAAAAATTGTAATTGGCCTTTAACCTGATCTCCACTCTTTGAGCAATGATTTAGCCTATGACAATGAACCTAAATATACACTCATGACTGATATTTTTTGGTAAATAAAATCCTCATTATTATCCATTTAAAATTATTTTTTATGATATGTAATTGGGTTAAGGATTATAAGAGATCATAAACTAAAGAACCATAGGCTATACCAAGAGTGATTTATATTGAACTCAAAGATAATGTGATTATTTTAAAGTGTAAGACATTTTTAAGTTGAGTTTTTAATAATATAATATATTATAATTATATTATGATTTTAATTATTCATCCCTAATTCTAATCCCTTTTGGTTTTAGTAATTGTTAAATACCAAAGGATCCTAGTTATGAATTGGTATCACAGAAAATGGGGCGATTTTTACAATAAGAAACATAATAGGATTAGATATAGTGTAGGAAATATTTTTATTATGTAAAACCAAATGTAATGTCCTGAACCTTATGGATCACTAATTTACTAAAAATATGATAATTTAGGTTTCTAGGGGGATATCCGATGTGGTTTTTTATATGTCATACATTCCAACCGTGATTCATTACATCAGTTTTTTAAATTTCTAGTTTTCTTATAGTGTGTCCTTCTAATAGTTTTCCAAAACTCTAGTTTTACAATGGTGATTAATTTCAATAGTTTTCTAAATTTTCAATTTTCAAATGGTGAGTCATTCTAATGATGATTCAGTCACATAATTTTAAAAATTTCTAGTTTTTGAAAGCAGAGCCATTCTAAGGGTCCATCAATCCAACTTTTTCTCAATTTTTATGTAATATAATTTTGAATCATTCCAATAGTGATTAATTTCAATAGTTTTCTAAATTTTAATTTTCCCAATGGTGATCCATTCTAATGGTGATTCATTCCAACAGTTTTCAAAATTTCTATTTTCCCAATAGTGAGTCATTCCAACAGTGATCCACTCCAACAGTTTTCCAAAATTTTAGTTTTCCTATAGTGAATCATTCCAATAGTGAGGGATTATAATAGTTTTTTAAATTTCCATTATTCCAATAGTGATTCATTCCAAAGGTGAGTCATTCCAATGGTTATCCATTCCAATTTTTTTCCAAATATCCAGTTTTCTAATTGTTAGTTATTCTAATCGTGAGCCTCTCCAATAGTTTATAAAATTTATCATTTTCTAATTATGAACCATTCCACTTATGAGTTAATCCAATAGTTTTCCAAATTTTTATATTTTTCTAGCCTTTAAAAAATATTTTAGAATTAGGATTTTGTTGAATTTTATAGTGAAAATGGGTTTAATTACTAAATTAAGGAGTTTTATGAGTCTTTCAAAGAACATTAATCATATATTTAATTAATTAAAATTTCTAGAGAACTTTTAAATATGTCATCTGTGTGGATTAATGGGATCCACCTTTAATGGTCAATTAAAGGAATTTCCAATTCCCCACTAATATCATATATCCTCCTTCTAAAGAGTATGACATTAATTCATTTCTTCTGGATTACATTCTCTAGATGCTTTATTAGGTTTCATAGTACTAGTGTATGAAGTCGGTTTGAGTCCCCCTTGAATAATTTCCATCTAGTACAGTCACTCTTGTTTTGGTGTAGCAAGTTTGGGGAAAAATCACAATTCAAAGTAGGTTTTTCCTTCCTTTATCCTTATGTGTATCGTGTGAGAAGGGTTTATCATTGCCACCTCTGGTAAAAAAGGTTTCATCCTAATTGTGATAGATAATGAATTAGTTTATATTGAATTTATAGGGGTAGGGTAATGTGAAATATTATCCTATATATTTTTATTTATTTGTTTTGATTTGGTTTGATATTATGTTTTTATGGGAGTAATTCCTTGGTGAATATCAGATCTATTGGTATCTTTATTTTTATATAATAACATTATTATTTAAACCACTATTTTTTTATTATTTAGTTTCATCTTAAATGACTTGTTAACCATGTATATTTGGTTAGTGTAATGTATTCCCAAGTATCTAATGGCATTCATGATAAGTAAATTAATTAATGAAATGAAATTGAATAAGTCACTCTTTGCTAAATTTTAAAAAGTGTTGTAATGTTGTATGTTAAGGGTTGTGTGTGTGGGGGGGGAGGCTTATGAGATATGTGTGTACAGTGAGCTATAATGGTTTTTTTTGTAGTGGTTTAGTGGGGATGTTATGGTTATTACAACATGGTCGTGTAGTGGGGATGCATTGGAAGGATGAAATGGATGTGTTTGTTGGGATTTTATTTTTTGGTTATTATTTTTTGTTTCATTTTGTTTTTATCTCATTTAGTTAGGGATAGATAAATGATTAATATTGGTCTTGTATAATTGATAGATATTATGCTTCTTGTTGTATGCTATGTAACATTGAATTTTTTAATTGAACATGTCGGTAACTATGAATCTAGAAACCAGATAAAAGATAATCAAAAATTGAAATATGAATTGTTGATTCTGTATTTCATATGGGGGTTGTGTTTGTTGTTTTTTGTTGAAAAAGTGGTGTTTTCAGTTAAATGTTTTTTACCTTGGTCATGAACCATTAGGATGGTGATTGTGTGCTTTTTATCTATGTGTATATACCCAGTATATTCTTTTGATTTCTATATGCACCCCACCCTTTTTAAGAACCATGTTTCGACACCCGCACAGTCAAATGGGGTGTGTTTTTTAACACATCAATGTGGTAGGATGCTATGATGGCTACCCTCTCTTTATTTCTCCATCTTCTAGGAGATAAGAGGGACATACAAGGGCTATGATGTCCAAAAGTCAAAAGTTACACTATCATGTTGTGATTTAATGTTATGTGATGTGATGTTATGGACTAGGTGTGTGGTGGTAGGATGTGATGTTTTGGGATAGCCCAGGTGTGTACAAGGAGGATTTGATGTGATGTGATGTTATTCATAAGGGGAGGGAGAGACAGGACATAGGAAATTGGGGTGGGAGAGTGGAGGATTAGTGGAAACTGATGTGTAGTGCCTTATCATCGATGTTATTTATATTATATTATTATAATTTTATTTAGTTATTTTGTGAAAAATCCTTGGTGAGGTTGTAAGTTTTGTTATTATACATGATTAGGTGTTGTTTGGTTCTTCTACTTTCACACAGGTGCATTAGTTTTATCTTTCACATGTGAACAATAGACTTTGGTTTTACAACTGAGTATAACTCATAGCACACCCTATTTATATAAAAATATTATCTAGATTTGATGAGGACTTTGTGGATTGTGCTAGACCGTACTATTCGTTCCCTTAAATAGTTTTTTTTATCGTTTCTCTAGTTTTTTTCACTTTGGGTGTTTACTTATCTTTGATAGATTTATATTCACATTCATTGTAGGATGGTTTATTATTATTATTTTATATATTTCATGGAGTTTATGGTGGATGATTCTCGATATCTCATGATCTTTTTTTCTTATAGAGAGAAATTCCCCCCATATTGTTAAATTTTTATACCCTTGTTGTTATTCACCAACTCAGGGTCTACTGGAGGCGAGACTCAGGGGGTAATCATCTCTATACCTTTATTATGATATATTCGATGGGAGGGGGATGTAATTTAGTGGTATCAGAGATTATGGTAGAGGGATATGGTGGATTTTAGAGTTATTCACAGTTATGAATGCATGTATTGGTTTGGTAAAAGTTCCAATTGACCTTGGTTATTGACGTAGGCTAGGGAGACTGGATTGGACATGGGATTTTAGGTCACCCCAAGATCCAACACACTGACTCTGGGATTATTAAACGACCAAGTGATAAGGGACTGGTTGTAGGTTAGAGACCTAGGAGAGGATCATGCATCATGATAGCTTGTTTTCTTGTTTGAGTTGGGTTGTTTGTGGAAGGTTGGAATTGATAAAATGAATAAAATAATTTAACATTATTTAAAATATATCATAATAAAAATATCCAGAATACTAAAATGTTTAAATTATTATTGATAATTCATCTATGGACACTTGTCTTCATTCACATGTTGCACATGTAGTAGAGGATCATAATGTTGACTTATTTTATGGACAAAGAGTTGATCCAATTAAGGATGATGATTAGTGGTAGAGGATGTTGCAATCTTTTAAGTAGTAGGATTTGGGAAAGTATGAGGGAATCATTAATGATGTGGCGATAGAGGGATAACATGAAGTGTTAGATATTAAATTCAATTTGATAAGGCCCCCTATGGAGTATTGGGATCCCTTGGAAGTTCGTTTAATGCGAGGAGCTTCATGTCATTGGTGGAAATTATACCTTGGTGATAGGAAGTATGAAGATGTTTCATTTTCTAACTTCCATAAAGTGTTTTTTTTTTTTGCAGAGTTCTATTCATCAACCATGAAGTCTATGAAGAAGAAGATCTACCGTACCTCCATCATGGAATCCAATTAGTGTATGGGAATGGGATTAAGTACAAGGACATTTTATTATTTTCCATTGATATTTTCCAAGAAGAGGAGTCCCAAGTGAGGTGTCTTGAAGAGAAAATCCATCCATCAATCCTATATACATTTACCCATTTTAAATTTCCAATGTATCTGGAGGTTCAGAAGAAGGCATAGGTGATAGAGTGGATGCACCCATGAGGAGTATTATTTTGAGAGTGGAACAAATAGGGTTTCTTAAGGGGTACAGTTATCAGTTTTTGGTCTCGGGCGCCATTGCCTTCAAGGTTTCAACAAGATCGGAGTCAACCTCAACATCTTCCCTTTAGGCCACCTAGGGTTAGTGTCTTTCTTACTCATCCAAGGGAATGTGCAACAATTTGTTTCTTAAATGGAATTCATGGTCATTTTCATGATCAGTTCCCCGTGGATTATTGAGACTAGCTTAGTATAGGCAGTCGGGTTCAGTTTCAACCACAGTAGCAGTTTCCAGTGAGGTCATTCCACATGTAGGGGCATCTAGATAATGCTCCTTCTAGTGTAGATATGAAAGATAAAGGCTGACCATAGGATGTAACTAATCCTTCAGGACCTTGAACCAAGTGTGTTAGTGGTGGTGTACGTCAGCAGAGGGGTAGAAGAGTTGGGCATAGATAGTTACAAGAAGTGGTGGTAAGATAAAAATAGGGGAAAATTCCATTCTAGGTTCACTCATTTTATCATGCACCCTTTTTTATTCAATGATTTATTCAAGAGGTTCACACTCCTTTATTTCACCCCCTCTAGTCTAAGCTCTAGATCTAGATATAGAGAATATTTTCATGCCCTAGGTGTTGACTACACCAATTTGAGGCTAGACTGACCTATTTTATGTGTGACGTGGATGTTCACTGATGATGGGGTATCATCAGTTCAGTTTGGACCATATATTACTTGAGATGCATCTACATAATAGCATCCTCGGAATTGACTTTTTTTATTATGTGTATGGTGTATTCGATTTCATTTAGATGACAATCATGTTCTCAGATGTAGATGGAAAACTTGTGGATTTCATTGGCGGGAGGGGTTTCCAGTTTTTTATTTAGTGTCTAGAGTCTCTTGTTTCATTTTTGGACGAGTTTTCTATATAATTAGTAAACACAGGGATAGAGAAGGCTCCTAGGGTTTTCAAGGAATTAGAGGATATTTTCCCTGAATATATTATAAAAATAACCCCTCGACATGGAATTAATATTCGTATCGACTTGCAGCCTGATGCTTCTCTGATTTCAATGGATCCCAATTTTATGGAACCTTTGTAGTTATGGGATTTTATGATTTAGATAGAATATCTAATGAGGAGAGGTTTAATCTAGCCTTTTCTATCCATGTAGGGACCCTAGTGTTATTTACTATAAAGGAGGGTGGTAGTATAATGTTGAGCATAGACTACCAGAGGTTCATCCAATTTCCAATCAAGAGTCACTATCCTCTTCCAATGATCGATGATATTTTCAACCATTTGAGAGGATCTAATTGGTTCCCCAAAATAGATCTACGATATGAATATTACCTATTAAATATGAAGGATGGGGACATCCAAAAAACTTCCTTCATATGTTGGTATGTACACTTTGAGTTTGTGGTCAATACTTTTGGTGTTACAAATTCCCCATCCATGTTCATGGTTCTTATTAACTATATTTCACATTAGTTCTTTGACCAGTATGACATTGTCTTCATTGATGACATATAGATCTACTCAAGGTCATATGTGAAGCATTCTTAGAATCTCATAACTATTTTTTAGGTTTTTCTTCAACATAATCGATATGGAACATCTATTATGTGTATGTTTTCGAAATGATATGGGAATTTACTAGGTCATGTGGTTTTCTATAGGGTTCCATAGTGGAACCCTCAATGGTTGAGGCACTTGATTCATGGGAAGCACCCAAGAATGTGGCAGAGGTTCGTAGCATCATTGGTCTCACAGTTTATTATCAGAGGCTTATGATCTATTTCTCTATATTTGTATCCTTCTTGATTGTATTAAACAATAAGGAGAAATATTTTATGTGAACAAATCAATTTAATGAAGTATTTTGGTTTCTTATAGGGGATGTTGGTCAGTGATCTTGTTCATCAGCTGCTGAAAGAGGGTGTGTTGTTTTAGGTTTTAGGTGATGTATCCCAATTTGTTTTAGGGTACATGATGATGTAGAATAAGGATATAATATTTCATGGGTTTAGGAATTTAAACCCTCATTAATGTAACTATTCCACCCATGATCTAAAGATAGTGGCAGTTGGGTTTACGCTAACATGGTGGTGACATTATGTCATTGGGGAGCACTTTGTAGTCTTCATAGATTACAAGAGTTTTAGGTATGTCTTTTCATAGAGTGATATTAATCTATAATAGTGATGGTGGGAAGAGTTTCATCAGGAATATAATTTTTAGATCACCTACACCTCATCAAAGGGGAATTTCATGGCTGGTCTATTGAGAAGAAATTCATAGAAGGAGGTTTTCAAGTATTTTGCAGATTCATTGAGAGTGATGGAGGAGTTGTAAGACCTTCACATAAATGGAAAGTGGATAGTGGATGAGGAAATTTATTTCTGATGGTGAATCAGTCCTCTATGATGAAATAGGTCGATGAGTCTCAGTGGGAAAACTCATAGTCAAAGATGTTTTGTGATCATGTCGGCCAGGGTGATACTCCATAGGGATGGATAGAGGATGATTGAAACTAGATAATGTTTAATGGGATGTTATTTTTTTTTGGTATTTATGTGTGATGGAGTCCTTCATGATTTTCATACCTCACCTTGTGGAATACACAAAAGAGTTTCCAAAATGAACCATGGCTTGAGGTCCCAATTTTTTTGTCGATAGAAGAAACGATATGTGGATGTGTTTGTGGCACAATGACTAGTTTTATAGCATGAAATAGTGGAGCATCTAGTACTAGGAGCTTTGTTGCAGCCCTTGGATGTCCCTGAGTGGAAATGTGATGATATATCTAGGGATTTCTTCGTAGTATTTCCCATAGATTCGAGTGGTTGTGATGCCATATGTGTGATTGTGGAACATTTAATGAAATTGACTCACTTCATAGAAATAAAGAAGTCTAAAACATTATATTTTTTGGGGAAAAGGTATATAGAGTATGTGTTATGCCTCTATGGAGTTCTTAGTCCCTTTGTTTTTATTTATATGCATGTTTTACCTCACAAGTCTAGAGGGGACTACAACATTATTTTGTCACCCAGTGGCGCCTTAGCACTACATTCCATGATTAGACATATGGGATGATAGAGAGGACTATCCATATATTGAATAATATGTTTTGGTCATGTGTCTTGGAAATCATTGGTTCCTAGTTACAAATATCCCCTTGTTTAAGATTGCTTATAATTTTAGATATCACTCTTCCGTTTGAATTGCACAGTTTGAGGCTTTGTATGGGAGGTCGTTTTTCTCTCTGTTGTTATGGATGGAGGTGGGGGATATAGATTTTCTTTGAATCTATGTGGTGTAGAGAATGATATAAAAGGTTTGTTTTGTTCAACAAATGATGAATGTAGCACATGATGGACATAAGTCTTATGAAGATCATAGGAGGAGGTCCTTAGAGTTTGAGGTTTGGGACCACATTTTTTGATGATTTCCCCTCAATGTGGGTAGTGGAGGTTAGACAAAGGAATTAATCTCTTGCCTCAATTTTTTAGTCCCTTCAAGGTGTTGGGTAGTTCTGTTGAGGTATATTACTAGTTAGTAATTCTTCCTCGACTGGACAAGATATATCATTTCTTCCATGTCTCTCAGATTCATCAGTATCATCATGATGAATCCCATGTCATTAAATGGGGAGATTTGGATATAGAGGATGACATGGGATTCATCAGTAAGATACTGACGAAGCTGAGAGACATATAAGACATCATGGTGATTCATTCCAATGGTGATTCATTCTAATAGTTTTCCAAATTTCTAATATGCTAATGGTGATTCATTCCAATGGTGATACATTACTATAGTTTTAAAAATTACTAATATTCTAATAGTGAGTAATTCCAATGCCGAGTCATTCCAATGGTGATTCGTTCCAACAATTTTCTAAATTTCCAATTTTCTAATGATGATTCATTCCAATTTTGTATCATTCAAATAGTTTAAAAAATTTCATGTTTTACAACAGTGATTCATTACAATAGTTTTAAAATTTTCATTTTTTCAAGCGGTTTATAATTATGATGGTGATTCAGTCCTACTATCTTCCAAATTAATAGTTTTCCAATGGGGAGTCATTCCAATTGTGATACATTCCAACAGTTTTCCAAATTTCTATTTTTCCAATAGTGAGTCATTAAAATAGTTTTCCAAATTTTATGTTTTCTAACAGTCAGTCATTATAATTCTTGATTCATTCCAATAGTTTTCCAAATTTTCAGTTTTTCAAAGTTGATTTATTCTAATGACAAGTCATTCTAATATTTATCCAAATTTCCAAATTTCCAATAGCATGTCATTCCAATGATGATTCATTCTAATAATTTTCCCAATTTATTATTTTCCAAAGGTGGGTCCTTCTAATGGTTATTCATTCCAATAGTTTCCTAATTTCCATAATATTCTATTTTTCGAAAAAAAACATATACAATTTATAAATTGACTTCTTTTAAAAAAAATAGTTTAGTTCTTCATTTAAGGGAATATAAATCTATTTCAAAGGAGATTAATTGTATCCTTGATTTATATAAATTCTAGTGTTCTTTTAAATTCATAAACTATGTGGATTAATGGGACCCTTCATTAATATTTGGATAAAACTATATCCAATTACCCACTAAGGTTGAATGTGTTCCTTCTAAAGAATATTCCATTAATTCATTACATTAGGATTAAATTATCTTGATATGATTCTCTGGGAGATATAGAACTATTGGATTTAGTTTGTTCTAGTACCCCCTAAAGAAGTTACCTCAGGTACGCGCGCCCCTATTTTGGTGAAACATATTTAGGAAAAATATTCTTTCTTCAAATTAGGTTTTTCCTTCATTGATACTAATGTGTATGTAACACCCCAAGCTTCCATGGTACACTTCTCTTTTAATAATGCAATAGCTTGCATTGTACGCAAGTTCGAGGTTCTAACACACCGCGACCAATCAAAGTAGCCATTATGAATAGTAATACCCACTTTTTGAAATTATATAAATTTTATATTTTAGAATGGACTTCATTTTTGGATTTGGAATATCTAAATTAGCCTCTGTTGAATTTTTGGTATTTTTCCGAGAACATCCAATTTTCAATGAATAGTGAAAAATACTTAAAAACAGCATTTTTAATCAAAATAATTTATAGTTATAAATTATACTATTGAGTTATTTTAAAGTATAATTAGAATATAATTTTACCATTTCATCCAATAGTGGTCATTATAATTAATTTTACTTTGAAATTGGACATAAACAATTGTCAATCTTTTGATTGATATTGTTTCTTAAAAACACGCTATTTGTTATGACAACAGGAATTAATTATAAAATAAATTAATGAAACTTATATGTTTTGAATTTGGTAAAATAGACATCATATTTGAATTTGTAATATCAAATATATCTTAGGGTGAATTTTTCGTATTTTTCTGAAAAACTTCAATTTTTGATGAATAGTGAAACCACTAAGTGGTAGTTAAAAAAACTGATTTTTCATTTAAATAAAATTTTACCTCTTCTGTGAATTTAATTTCAAAAATCCGACATATATAGTTGTAATTAGGAAGTAAAATTTGGTTCAATGGGATGAAAATAATTTTTGATGAATAGTAACTTTTAAGTTTTATTAATCGCGATTAAAGGTAATTAGTGTAATTTAAGGAAAATATAATGTTATACTAATATGAAATTACCATTACACTTGTCTTAACCTTATTTTATGAGTCATGGACGACCAAGAAAATTAATGGGTCCACTTGGGGACCCCATGGAGCCACTTGGGTAAGAAAATGACATTAATAACTTTTTATATAAAGTCAAAATAAAATTGTCACACACATGTGTTGTTTTACTAAAACAATTATTACATGGGGTTATATAAGTTAAATTTTTGACTATAAATATTAATTTGAAATATAAAACTATTTACTAAATCATGGTAATTTTTTTATAATTTTTAGGCATTAAATAGATAAATTTATTTATGACACCATGATGATGCAGCGATTACCTCATTAATGAACAATTTAAATAAAATGAAAAGATAAGGTAAAATATAAGACTTACACTTGTCTAAAACCTATTATATGGGTATATTGAAAACCCTTATCACCTTATCCTCTACATATATCATTTTGGGACCTTTAAAATCCAAAAATCATTTCATAATAATGTAACATTTCATGACTTTCCAAGAGTGCCCCTCCTCTCCTCTTATAAAAGGCCCCCACCTCTACCACATTATTCACACCTTCAAAGCCATTTGGCTCGGCCAAAATCTGCCCAAATACTCTATAAACTTCCCTGTATTACTCCTAGAATCCTCACTTTGGGTAGAAGTCTTCCCAAGGAAGCCTTTGGCTCAAATCCAAAAGAGTTACCCGATTTTAAGGTACTGTCTTCTCTTATGTTATTTTGTTTTATTTTGCTTCTCCAACCCCTTAAACACTTTTTATTCCACAATTTTGTAACAAAAACAGTATCTTCAATATACTAAGATGTTTTTATGAGAAATATTTGATTTACACTTACACACACCTTCATCTAATGGTTAAAGAACATATTGTTTCTGTGGGTGGCGAATTACTGCCTCACGAAACGATTATTGTTCAATATTCTTTTAACACCTCTCATGGTGGAAATTAAGGTGTCGCTATATTTATATATGATATATATTATGTTTATGTTTTCCTTATGATTCTGTATTTTTCATTTATGGCATACCTTTATGATTTCCATTATGGGTAAATGCGATAATTTCATTTTAGGAAGTGCGGACTACCGCCCCCTCAAAGTGATTTGAATCGTTAATGCCATATATGGGATGTATAATGGATGGAGTAAAAGATATTATATATGATATTATATTGGAATTATAATATACCTTTATATCATTATGATTTCATTCCATTAAATATGAAATATAAATGAATGTAGCGTTCATGCGTACGTACGGCTTACCGTCTCCATGAACGGTGCATTTCATTTCTTACCTCTAAATGCTATGTAATATTATAAATCCATATATATACTAGATATATATGATATATATGATATATAAATCATGAATATAATTCTGGATATAATGGATATTTTACCACATGAACAACTTGTAATTATAAGAAGTTTATTTTTGACTCAAGTACCAAAGATCGACAAAACGACCGTTATTAACTTAAATAATTACATAATGTTCATAACATGGTAATAAGTGATATAAAAGGAATAATAAACTTGAAAAAAGTTCTTAAGAAATTGGAAATTAACTCTAGTTTATTATTCAGTAGGTTAAAGAACGGTCGAGTCAAGTCAGACACGAGGTAAGGGACTTCATCTCAATCTCCTTTCATTGAGGCATATTTTGTTTTATACACAACTTTCCTTTATACGGTGTATAAACCACTTTTGACTTTTACTTTTTTTCAAAAGGAATATTTTTTATACGAATCATTTTACTAAACGACAAAAGGGAATGTTTTTTTGTCGTACGTATGCAGCGACAACAACTTCTCTGCCGCTGTGACCATTATTTGAGTTTTGACTTCCTCTACATGCCATAACATTTTTTAAATGAAAAATAAATACAAAGATTTAATTTTCTTTTATTTTGGTATTTAAAATGGTTTTGATAATGTTTTTATTATATCAATGTGTTGTATTGATATCTTGTGATTGAAATATGGAAATGTTATGTTTCCTTTATGCATGTTTTATATGATACGATTATGTTATGGTTTATGATATGTTTAAAACTGTTCATATGAGGAATGCATTGGACTTAATAAGTGACGGGTGGAGCCCGCTATAGCTCCTAGATTCACCAGCAGGTCTCATGAGACAAAATAGATTCTTGGCATGAGGCCTTGAAAAAATCTTATTTGTAGTCTTGGAACGAGGCCTTGGATACGTTGTTATGATAGTCTGGCATTATGGATTCCATCATTATGAAAGTGGTTATTGATATTGCATGTGATTATTCGACTAGTGGAATATCCATGTGAATAAGTAAATGGCATTATTTCATTTTATTTTTTCAATATTATTCTGAAGTTCAAGTTTAAAAGTCTTTTTTTTAGTTATACATTGCCTTAAATGTTTATGTTTATTTATGAAAGTTTCCTCTATATTGTTATCCTTACTGAGCATCTGAGCTCACCCCTTCCTATGTTTTATTTTCCCAGGATGTGAAGAAATATTTTATTACTGACCTATAGGGATATTCTGAAGGGGATATGAGTGTGGACTATGGAGACTATGTTATTGTAGTTTTTCAATTTATGATGTAATATAACATTTATGAATGTATCTAGTGTTTCCAATGCTACTAAACTAATCGGTCTTTCCAGACTTGATCTTTTGTGATTATGCCAATGTTATGTAATAATGCACCGACTCTGGGTAACTGGGGTCAGGGCATTACAGTTGGTATCAGAGGCAGTTTAGTACTAACCTTAGAAGCTAGATTTAGATAAACTCTGATTAGAGCATATAGCAATAAGATAGACTTTGAGGATTAGTATAGAATAACTTCCTAGAATTTTGGTATTATATAGATTTTGTGATTTTTACAAGAAATACATCTCTGTATGGATACAAGCAGGTAGAGGCGGTTCTGGCACTGATGTACCTAGGGGTAAAACCCGAAAACACCACTTTGAGCTAGACTCGAATGAGATCTGGTGCACGACAACGGACCTTGTTGCACTCTTGGTTACGACACTCTCGGGGGATATGCTTAGGATACTTTACAATTTCTTTACAAACCATTATGAAGGGTTTATGAGTATATACTTCCTCAAAGAAAACATTTCTTTTTATGATTATGAATTATATCCATAAATAGTTCAATTTATGTTAAGTGTTTTACAAGTTTGGAATTATGTATTTTGATTCATAAACTAATCTAATTTATGACATTGTTTAGAAATGATGCCTAGTGGAAGGAATGGAAATCGTACCAATGCATTCACTCCATGTAGGGATTTCCCTCCTTCTCAAGATAATTATAGTGGAACTGGTGATACAACTGGTGCTGATCTACTTATCACCATACCGGGACAACTCACTCAGGTTATGAATAATAACCTTACTCGTATGGAGCACCCTAATCCATAACGTGGAGGATCAATGTTAGACCGCTTCATGAGGCAACAACCAGCAACATTCAATGGGAGTACAAATCCCTTAGTAGCTGAGAAATGGATAAATTCCTTAGAGAAAATATTCCATGCCTTGGGGAGTAGTGAAAGGGAAAAGGTTATCATGGAAGTTTACCGCCTCACTAGAGATGCTGATCAATGGTGGTCACTGATTCCAAACACAAATGAAGATGAAGAAGTATCAAGTATGGAATGGAGGGAGTTTAAGGAAATTTTCTTAGAAAAATACTTTCCACATGACCATAAAGCAGATATGGAAAGGCAATTTCTGAGTCTGAAGTAGAAGGAGGATGAGAATGTCGCAAAGTATGAGGCTAACTTTACAATGTTAGCGAGGCATGCTGCAGATTATATACGTAACCCAAGAAGAAATATTGATCGTTTCTTTGATGGGTTAAAACCATTTCTCTTTTGAGATTTAGTATAACAATATTTCTCAACATACGAAGATATAGTCTCGTGTTCTATCAAGATAGAAAAGAAATTCTCTAAATCTTATGAAAATAAAGTAAAGAAAGAGAAGAAGAGAATTGTGGAACAAGAGATATATAAATGGAAAAAGGGAAAGAAGGATTTTCCATTATGTGATAATTGTAGGAAGAATCACCCCGGTACTTGCCTAAAAGGAATGGGATTTTGTTATAAATGTGGAGAAAAACTTCACCAGGATCATGATTGCAAGGGAAAGAAAGAGGCTATCAATGTTGAATGCTACAATTTTAGGGAAATGGGGAATTATGCAAATGAATTTCATAAGCATCAGGGAAACTTACCTCAGAAAAGGCCAAGGGATCAAGGCCAATCTTATGTTGTTACTACAGTTGAAATGGAATAATTAATGTATTGGTGCTTTTGGAGTCAAGGATTACATTCTGGTTATAATAATAATGTGATATATATAAGGACAATACTACAATACTTGTTGTTTTCATTAAGGTTTTAATATGATGAAGGTAATCATATTTTTAGTATGTGACAATAATAGAATCTTTACTTTGTTTGGGGGATAACCCGTCGCATCGTACAAAGCTCTAGGAATCAAACCCACAAGAATAGTGCGACAAACCTTTATTACCTACCACTATCCTACAGGAAGTCCCTGGTTTTTACAAAATAGTTTTCCTAATCTAAATGGTATCTGTTAATATTTTAAACCTTGTACGATTAAGATAAATATAATATTTTTGAGGAAAAGATGAGTTTGTGGAAGAAATTAGTTGAAGGTTGAAACTCTATTTTTCAAGTATATATATATATATATATATATAACTCTCTCTTATTCTATGAATAAATTAATTCTTAAACTTTAGGAAAGGGATATTAAAAAAAACGTGTTATCCTAATACCTTATGTTTTGTTGAACTGATGATATTTTAAATCACAATAGATTGAAGGCTATGAGGCCCTCAATTTTACACTTGTTTGTGATTGATGGCCTCAATCACTCCCTACAAATATTTACGTTTTTCCTCCAATTATATGTCTCTTATTTCCACCAATGTTCTCCTAATTGAGATCATAATTTGGTGGGGACGTTTTTATTTCCCTTTCCCTCTTATTAAGGCTAAATTTTATTAACCTTATTTCCGATGTGGGTTTTCCACAAAGGTATTTTCTATTTTAAACCTTTTATTTTTGAAGAACATTTTCAAATTTCGAGGAAGCAATTTATTGAAGGAGGGTAGAATGTAACACCCCAAGCTTCCATGGTACTCTTCTCTTTCAATAATGCAATAGCTTTCATTGTATGCAAGTTCAAGGTTCTAACACACCGCAACCAATCAAAGTAGACGTTATGAATAGTAATACCCACTTTTTGAAATTATATAAATTTTATATTTCAGAATGTACATCATTTTTGTATTCAGAATATCGAAATTAGCCTATGTTGAATTTTTGATATTTTTCTGAGAACTTCCAATTTTCGATGAATAGTGAAAAATACTTAAAAACAACATTTTTAATCAAAATAATTTATAGTGATAAATTATAATATTGAGTGGTTTTAAAGTATAATTAGAATATAATTTTACTATTTTATCCAATATTGGTCATTAGAATTAATTTCACTTTGAAATTGGACAAAAACAAATGTCAATATTTTGATTGATATTGTTTCTTAAAAACACGCTATTTGTTATGACAACAGGAATTAATTATAAAATTAATTAATGAAACTTATATGTTTTGAATTTGGTAAAATAGACATCATCTTTTAATTTGGAATATCAAATATATCTTTGGGTGAATTTTTGGTATTTTTCTGAAAAACATCAATTTTTGATGAATAGTGAAACCACTAAGTGGTGGTTAAAAAACTGATTTTTTGCTTAAATAAAATTTTACCACTTCTGTGAATTTAATTTCAAAAATCCGAAATATATGGTTGTAATTAGGAAGTAAAATTTGGTTCAATGGGATGAAAATAATTTTCGGTGAATAGTAACTTTTAAGTTTTATTAATCACGATTAATGGTAATTAGTGTAATTTAAGGTAAATATAATGTTATACTAATATGAAATTACTTTTAATCTTGTCCTACCCTTATTTGATGAGTCATGTCCGACCATGAAAATCCATGGGTCAACTTGGGGACCCCATGGAGCCACTTGGGTAAGAAAATGACATTAATAACTTTTTATTTAAAATAAAAATAAAATTGTCACAAACATGTGTTGTTTTACTAAAACAATTATTACATGGGGTTATATAAGTTAAAGTTTCTACTATAAATATTCATTGGATAGATAAAACGATTTTCTACATCATGGTAATTTTTTTATAATTTTTAGGCATTAAATAAATAAATTTATTTACGACACCATGATGATGCAGCGATTACCTCATTAATGAACAATTTAAATAAAATGAAAAGATAAGGTAAAATATAAGACTTACACTTGTCTAAAACCTATTGGATTGGTATATTTCTATCTATTATCACCTTATCCTCTACATATATCATTGCGGGACCTTTAAAATCCGAAAATAATTTCATAATAATGTAACATTTCATCACTTTCCGAGAGTGCCCCTCCTCTCCTCTTATAAAAGGCCCCCACCTCTACCACCTTATTAACACCATAAAAGCCATTTAGATTGGCCAAACTCTGCCCAAATACTTTCTAAACTTCCCTCTCTTACTCTTAGAAGCCTCATGTTTTTCAGAAGTCTTCCCAAGGAAGCCTTTGTCTCAAATCAAAAATAATTACCCGATTTTAAGGTAATGTATTCTCTTATGTTTTTTGTTTTATTTTTCTTCTCCAACCACATAAACTCTTTTTATTCCACTATTTTGTAACAAAAACAGTGTATTAAATATACTAGGATGTTTTTATGAGAATTATTTGATTTAAACTTACACACACCTTCGTCTAATGGTTAAAGAACATACTGTTTTTGTGGGTGGCGAATTACTACCTCACAAAACGATGATTGTTCAATCTTCTTTTAACACCTCTCATGGTGGCCATTAAGATGTCACTATCTTTATATATGATATATATTATGTTTATGTTTTCCTTATTATTCTGTATTTTTTATTTATGTCATACCATTATGATTTCCATTATGGGTAAACGCGATAATTTGATTTTAGGAAGTGCGGACTATCGCCCCCTCAAAGTGATTTGAATCGTTAATGCCATATGTGGGACGTATAAAGGATGGAGTAAAAGATATTATATATGATATTCTACTGGAATTATAATATACCTTTATATCATTATGATTTTATTCCATTAAATACGAAATAGAAATGAAAGTAGCGTTCATGCGTACGTACGACTTACCGTATCCATGAACGGTGCATTTCATTTCTTACCTCTAAATGAAATAAAATATTATAAATGAATATATACACTGGATATATATGATATATATGATATCTACATCATGAATATAATTCTGTATATAATGGATATTTTACCACATGAACAACTTGTAATTATAAGAAGTTTATTTTTGACTCAAGTACCAAAGATCGACAAAACGATCGTTATTAACTTAAATAATTACATAATGTTCATAACATGGTAATAAGTGATATAAAAGTAATAATGAACTTGAAAAAGGTTCTTAAGAAATTATAAATTAACTCTAGTTTATTATTCAGGAGGTTAAAGAACGGTCGAGTCAAGTCGGACACGAGGTAAGGGACTTCGTTTCAATCTCCTTTCATTGAGGCATATTTTGTTTTATACACAAAATTACTTAATACGGTGTATAAACCCCTTTTGACTTTTACTTTTTTTCAAAAGGAATATTTTTTAAACGAAGTGTTTTACTAAACTACAAAAGGGAATGTTTTTTTTTTGTCGTACGTAATGGGGGACAACGACTTCTCCGCCGCCGTGACCATTATTTGAGTTTCGGTTTCCTCTACAAGCCATAACATTTTTAAAATTAAAAATAAATACCTTTTTTTAATTTTCTTTTATTTTGGTATTGAAAATGTTTTTGATAATATTTTTATTATATCAATGTGGTGTATTGATGTCTTGTGATTGAAATGTGGAAAGTTATGTTTCCTTTATGCATGTTTTATGTGATACAATTATGTTTTTGTTTATGATATGTTTAAATCTGTTCATATGAGGAATGCATTGGACTTAATAAGTGATGGGTGGAGCCCTCTATAGCTCCTCAATGCATCAGTAGGTCTCATGAGACAAACTAGTGTCTTTTCACAAGGCCTTGACAAAATCTTATTTGTAGTCTTGGCACAGGGCATTGGCTACGTGGTTATGATAGTCTGGAATTATGCATTCCATCATTATGAAAGTGGTTATTGATATTGCATGTGATTATTCGACTAGTGGAATATCCATGTGAATAACTAAATGGCATTATTTCATTTTATTTTTTCCACATTATGATGAAGTTCAAGTTTAAAAGGCTTTTGTTTTAGTTATACATTGCCTTAAATGTTTATGTTTATTTATGAAAGCTTCCACTATATTGTTATCCTTACTGAGCATCTGAGCTCACCCCTTTCTATGTTTTATTTTCCCAGGATGTGAAAAAATATTTTATGACTGACCTGTAGGGATAGTCTGAAGGGGATATGAGTGTGGACTATGGAGACTATGTTATTGTAGTTTTTAACTTTATTATGTAATGTAACATTTATGAATGTATCTAGTGTTTCCAAGGCTACTAAACTAATTGGGCTTTCGAGACTTATTCTTTTGTGATCATTCCAATGTTAGGTAATAATGCACTAACTCTGGGTAACTGGGGTCGGGGAGTTACATGTATCTTATGGGATGTGTTTATTTTTTTCACTTCTTATGAACATGGTTACATCTGAATTATGCATGATAATGAATATGTTTATATTGAATTTAATGGGGATTGGAATGTGAAGTACAATCTTTCGAATTTTAATTTAATTTATTTTATTTGACATTATATTATGTTTATATGATGTAACTCATTCATTAATATCATGAATTTTTGTGGATTTATTTTCTTATAGAAAAATTATTTTTGAAACCTCTATTTTTATGATTTTTTAGTTTAATCATAAATGTCTGGATAACCACATATATTCAGTTAATGGAATGGATGCATCATGATCTAATGTTTTATATAAAAAACCGAAATTAATGAAGTGATATTAAGTAATATAATCTTTCCTATATCTGATAAAGATCTATGATATGGTATTTAATGTGTTGTGTGTCTGTAAATTGAATGATTTATAGTTGTCAAGCAGGGCTATGATGGTTGTTATTATGCCATGGTACAATAAGGCTGCGGTGGAAGGAGGGACTGGATGTGGTTGTTGGGATTTTTTTTTTTGTACTTCCTTTTGTGTGTTATAATTTTTTCGTGTACTAGTATGTTAGGTATTGGGAAATGAATAATATTTGACATGTTCAATGAATATATATTATGTTGCTTATTTCATGCTTTTTAAAAGTGAATGTTTAAATAGAATGGATTGGTAACTGAGAATTTTGAAATCAGATTAATGATAAAAAAATTAAAATTTGAATAATAGATTGTGTATTTTTGATGTGCAGTTGTGCATTTAACTTCTACTGAAAAAGTGGAGTTTTCAATGAAATTTTTATGCCCTTTTCATGAAAAAATATAATGGGGATTGTGTGTTACTTATCTATGTGTATTTAACCTATATGTTCTTTTGATTCCTTATGCACACTACCTTTGTCGATAACCATGTGTTGACACCTACATAGTCAAGAGGGATATGTATTTTCCCAACATCTCATTAGTAGGATGAAAGGATAGCTACCCACTCTTCCATGATCCCTCTTCCAAGAGATGAGAGTTACATGAACGATCTATGATAGTGTGAATCCAAAAGCGTCATTTCCAAGTTTTGGTGTGATGTGATGTGATGTGACAACCTAGGTGTGTTTAGGTAAAATGTGATCTGTTGTAATGAACATGTGTGTGCAAGTAAGATTTTATGTGATTTCAGGTTATTCGGAAAGTGTGGGAGCATCAGAATGAATGACGATGGGGTGTGAGAGCAACAAATCAGTTGGAAAGAGGTGTGGGGTACACTATCATCAATGTGATTTATATTATATTATTATACATGAATTACATTTTTTGTGTGAGTGAGATATGGAGAGGATTTTTTTTGTTAGTGTACTTATGTAGGTTCTTTTTGGTTCTGCTACTTTCACATCGATGCATTAATTTTCCCTATTCACATGTGCATATGAGACATTGGTTTGGTTATTGAGTATAACTATAACCTCACCCTACATATATAATATAGTTTTTAGGATTCATGGAGGTCTTCTTAGACTTTTCTGGACCTTTCTAGTCATTCCCTTGGATAGTTGTTGTGTCACTGCTCTATTTTTTTTATTTATGTGAATTTACTTTGGAGACTTTTTACCTATATCAGTTTTATTTACACATTCATTGTGGTGTGGTTTTTAGTTTTCTTTTATATATTTCTTGGTGTTTATTGTGTTTGATTCATAATATCTCTCAATCTTGTTTTTTTATCGTGGGCAGTGCCTCCCAAATTGTGAGATTTTTATACCCTCGTTGCTATACTACCACAAAAACAGTTTTTCGCAGCGCCCCCCCCCCCCTTTATCAACGCTAACGAAAAAGCACTGATAAAGGGGGGTGCCTTTATCAGCGCTCAAAAAAGCAATGATAAAGGGTGCCTTTATCAGCGCTTTGGTTAGCGCTGATAAAGGGCCCCCCTTTATCAACGCTTGTTTAGTAGCGCTGATAAAGGGGGGGCCTTTATCAGCGCTTTTTTTAAAAGCACTGATAAAGGGTCAGCTTCAAAAAAAATTAAAAATATATTAATATATTAATATATAAATATAGTTATATTGTTATATAAATATAATATATAATTTTTAAATATATTTTAGATAAGTATAAATGTACACTTACACTTATTATACTTAATATATAAGATATTTAGTGAAAATGGCTTCTTAAAAAATTAAAAATAAATATTTTTAATTAATAATTTGATAATCATTATGGATTAATAGTCATTTAATAACAATTTGAGGACTAAAAAAATTAAAAAAATTAAAAAAAAGATCCAAAATATGTTGAAAACACAACTCAAACTTCAAACGGCCATAACTTTTGATCCGGGTGTCCGTTTGAGCTCTACCACATATCAAATCGAAGCCTGTGACAAGCTCTACGTCGCTATGACTGGGGGGAGACCCTAATCAAGCGATTATTGAGGCCAAAAGAGGCCCATAAGGCCTCCAAAATTGAGTTTTTAGTCGGGGTACCCCGATTTTTTAACATTTTGTGGATTTTCACCCTCGTTTAAGGGGGTATTATTGGATTTTTTTGGTGGGGTCTGAATTTATTCCAAGGTATTACATTCAAATTGATATTATGTCTTTGAAATTTCATCCTTTTTTATAATTCACTTCTATTTATAATAAAAAATATAACAATATATTCATATTTTTTATATATTCACACCTAAAAATTTAATTATAAATATAAATAATAAAATATATTTACATATAAAATATATTAGATTTATATAAATAATAACTAACATCTATTTTATTTAAAATACAAATATATGAATATTTATATACCTATATATTAATCTAACTATATATATATATTAATCTAACTATATATATATATATATATTAATCTAATAACTATATATATATTAATATAACTATATATATATATTAGTATTACTATAAATATATATATTAATATCACCATAAATATATATATTAATATAACTATATAACTATATAAATATATATTCATATAACTATATATATGTTAATATAACTATATATATATATATATATATTAATATAAATATATATTACTATACGAATAAATATAACTAAATATATATATATATAGATATAGATATATATTAATACCACTATATATATATATTAATATTACTATATATATTATAATATAACTATATATATATATATATTATAATATAACTATATATATATATATTAATATAAATATATATTACTATACGAATAAATATAACTAAATATAAATATATATATATATATATAAAGATATCATGAATTGGAAAGCAAATCAAAATAGAGTAGTGGTAAGGGCTTAGGCGCGCAGGGGGGAGGTCTCGAGTTCAAATCCTAGTGGAGGCAGGGGTGCGCGCGCATGGGGAATATTTGAGCAAGCGCTGTTAAAGGGTGAAGGGGGGTGCGTGGGGTGATGTATAGGGGCCGAAAAGCGCTGTAAAAGGGGGGGGGGGGGGTTCAAGCGCTATAAAAGCCCCCCCCCTGATTGGTAGTATTTTTTAATTTTTTTTAAATTCTTTTAACTTTTATCAGTGCTTTTTTAAAAGCGCTGATAAAAGGGTCCTTTATCAGCGCTGATAAAGGCTGTGTTTGTAGTAGTGCTAGTTACTAACCCGATGCTATTCACTAACCTAGTACCTACTAGAGGTAGAACTCGGGGGGGGGGGGTCATTATCCCACACCATTCATTACAAAATCATTGATGTGAGGGGCTCATGGTACCAAAAATTTGTAATTGTGATTAAAAATGTGAACCTATTTATGTTTCAAAACACACCATAGAATAGAATAATGGAGCCCCATGGATGTTCATGTGTTGATCATGATGAATGAATGAAAATTAAATTTCCATCGAGTTAGAAATGTATGAATTTCCACCTAGGGGAATATATGAATTTAACTAAAAGTTTTTAACTCACTATTAATTGAGGGAATATATCAATTGTATAATAAATAGAAATGAATATTTGAGTTGAAAAATTGAATGGAAGAATATATTTTCCTAAGGTGGAACTAATAGTTTAATTGTTTAAGTGAGTTAATCATGGTAATTACCCAAATCAATGCCTTGATCTAGTGGATAATAAGTATTAATGGGATCATAAACATACAAATCAAATGTAATAGGTGATATATAAAACAATCACAACCACTAAATTGAGTTATGAAAATGATATGGATGGAGGAAAAATTACCTTACACTAACAAATAATATGAATTTTTTTGGGTTCTACATACTCCCATAATTTATTCTATGAACATAAAATCACCATACCATATAACTACATATATAATTATTAATAACAATTGTGTTCTGATTAATGTTTTGAAAGTTCCCAAAACTTATCCAGTTGATTTATATATTAATGTTCTCCATATAAAATTGTTTTGTATTTTATTTAGTTGAATTTTATGTCTTATTGTGCTTCGATTGGATCCCTCTACAAAGACACCTTGATAATTTCATATAATTGGAAAAAAAAATTAAATTCTAAATCAAACCATGATCACATACTTTTACAAGGTTGATTGTAAATTTACAATGAAAAAATCACCAACTGTATATTGATCATAACACTCAACCACAAGGGAAATCGAGCTCAAACCATTAAAGATGAATTAATATTTATGATATTACTATTATCATGTAATATATATGTTTAGTAGTTATATCCAAGAATGTAAGGATGAATACTCACTAGAAATAATATATTGTGTCATGGACATCCCTTATTATCTTATTAGTGAGTGGTGATTAGAATTTATAGTGTGAATTTTTTTTATAGTGGCTAATATAATTCAATAATATTTTATTATACTTTTTACATTAAAAACTAATGTTTCCAATAACTTTATTCATATTTTTAGAATCCCCAACTCAAGTAACCCAAACTCAGTGTATACATTACTTCTTTCACATAAGATATAAAGTATCTCATCTCATGGAACTGATTTGTTTATTAAATATTTATCACTAGATTCAAACATTCTTACCAATTTACATTAGAAATAAAGTATCCAAATTTTTGAAAGTAAATATTCTATATCCTTTAAAAAAATTAAATATTTCTACTTAATATCATATAAAAATGAAAAAGAGAGGGTGTGAACAGATGCTCAGTTATGGTTACCAAAAAAAGAATTTATCATGAATAAATATTTAATAATCAATATTGAAAGGTAAATTACTAAAAATGAATTCGATTAAATCAATTTAATTATAAAAAAATGAATCTATAGATATTATCCTCACAAAAATATCATGGATAATAATAAGTGAATTTAAAATGAAGGATATGATTAAGGATGGACATCATGAACTCAAACATCATCAAATGATTAACATCATTGAATTATGTTAGAAACATTTAATTTATAGGTAGGTATACCTAAAAAACACATTAAATAAATTTAACCAACTTGATTTGTTTATGATACCATTTAATGAACTGAGGGAATTTATAATTTTTATCCCCACTAATTACTGAATGCCCCATGAATTCCTAATATATTTATTTTTAAAATAAATTGATAAAAAATTCCATATCAACATATATTTTTGTTAATTAATGAATACAAAATATCATATTTTTTTACCATCTAACAAATAAATGTCATTCTAAAACACTATATTTAGAAAAGGCATACATTTTATGAAATAGATATATCTATGATAAAAAATTTGTATATTTATGAAAAATGTAATGAGAAATAATTACAAGAATGTGAATGTTTAAAGATAAAGTATATTAAATAGAAATTAATCAAAACATGAGATATTACCATCAAAAAAGTATATTTAGAAGTATAATAATATATTTTATAAAATAGAATAATAGTAAAGAGGGCATTTAAAATAAGTTTTCATAACATATATTTCTTTATAAAGTCATTTGAAACGTAATGTATAAGATAAATACTGTAAAATATTTATGGAAGTTGAAATTTTGGTTTAAGAAATATATGTTAAAATGAAATATTTTTTTTCACTTTTTGTAAAAGAAACTCTACTTTGACCATTTTAGAAAAAAAAATATAAATTATAAATTCTGAAAAATAAAAAATTAATTAAAATTAAATTAATGAATATTTTATATATATAAACTAACTTCTGTGAAACAAGTTCAAAAAATATAGACATCCAGAAAAATTTACCTAGAAAAAATCAAATAAGACCAATTTTTCTAATAAACATTAATTTGATTGATTCATGATAAAAAGAGAGGAAAACATGGGATAAAATACGGAAACCTCTTAAATATCCATAGTATAATGAAATAGATATTTTATATGATGGGTATATTACAATATTCCTTTAATGAATATTTTAGATATCCTAAAAAATAAGAAATAAAATAAATTTTTACCCCTTATGTAACTTTAAAATTATCACTACATGACAAAATAAACATAAAATGAAACATTAAACCTAATGTATAAATATATATTCACATTAAATACATAAATTTGATAATCTATACACTATGTAGAATTAAATAGGTGCGTAATACCAAATATGACTCAATGGAGTAGAAATAGAGAAGAAATCTCTTAGAATGATCAAATCATTAAAGCGAAAAACTCACACATAATTTTGGAATAATATAATATATTGAATAGTGGTATAATCCAATGAATGGAAATTTATTTAGGTAACCCCTTACAATGATCACAAAATTTAATTTAGAATTAATCAATGAAGTAATTATTTGTATCAAATATAAAACCAAATTATATAAGAGGCAAGAGAGTATAAAATAATAAACTAGAATTCTACAAATAATCTTATAATATCAATGATAATAAAGAAGTGATATAACTAAATGAAAAGAAATTTAGTTATGAAATCCCTTACCTCACAATTCCATTTTCATGACTATGATTTATCCACTTATATTATAGTTATAAAAATTATATATAATTATATCATTACTATATTAGTATTTATAATATCATATATAATATACTTATAACATTTTATCACTTGTTTATTAATAATAAATTATTAAAATCATTATTTCGGGTGATAACTACTTCTTCTTTCAGGTATGTTTTGTTTTGGTCATTTTTCTCCTTTAATATTAATGATGGGTCTAGAATATTAATGATTTTATTCAATATGTAAATATAATATATATTAATTATATTGATATTTAAAGTCATAGATGAAATAGAGTGATATAAAATTTAATTACAATGTTTTTTGGAGAAAATAGACCACACGTAAGCCTAAATGCCTTTTCACTTTCTACTAGATGTAATGAAAGAAAGGTAGATAATAATTTATCACTACAGTACCATTATTATATAATATATATAATCCATATTAATTAAATTAATCTTTATTACATTCAATGTAAATCAGAAATAAAAATTAAATCACATCACTTCACGGAGGTGGTAGTCTACACCTACGCATGAGGGGTATTATCATTTTCAAATGGATTTGAATGTAAGAATGGTCAATATGATATTACAATCTAAGAAGAATAATTATTTCATTAATATTATATATATATTCATTTTTTCATATTTATAATTATCCTACTTAAGCGGTGATGAAAAATAATGTACACCGCTACTTGAAGATGGTAAGCTATACATATGTATTAGCATTGTTTTCGCATTTCATAAGATGAAAAATAAATATAATTTGGTTTTACCATAACCTAAATAAAATATATTAATATTTTGATACTTGGGTTATTATTATAGGATGGTTAAATCTAATTTATAAGTATTATAATATGAAATAAACATGAAAGAGTTGGTAAAGATGATTACATCTTCATTAAAGACATCATTTACATACCTTATTAATAACCATTGAAATATAAATTTAAGTAGACCATGACCACTAATAATTCTATACGGAATTAAATTACACTCTTTCTCTTACTTTTTCTGGTTTATATTTTTCAATATGATGTAATTCAAATAGAGAATACGAGTCCTTTTTTAAGTGAGGGGTGAGGCAATGTTGTAATTATTTAAAAATGAATCAAAAATAAATTATTTGTCATGAAAAATGTTTGTCAATTTATATAATTTGAAGATAAGATGAGTATTTGTATAAATTCACAAATATAATTAAATTTTTAAATGTTCAGTTTTTGATTAATACATTTTATTAATATTTAAACCGCTTGTTAACTCTTTTAACAATTACCATGACAACAATTTTTCAAAATATAAATTACAAGAAGGTTTCCACTAATGAAAAAACAGCACATCAATTATCATGGGATGAAATTTTAGAAAATATCTTATTCCACTTGAACAAGTTCAATATATTTATGATTTATAAATAATTTAATAAAATATTACTTTAAAAAATATCAGTAATGTCATTTATTACACTATTCATTTAATTTTATGTTAAACCATCAATACAATGATGTAATTAGAATATAATTATTTAACACATATATAATATGTTATATTTATGTTTAAATTTCATGGAATACCATAATTCATCTATATTATTTTAACGTTATTATTCTTAAAGTCATATATTTTATTTTTCTATTAATCAAATAAATAATGTATTAACATTGCATAGGAATTTTATGTTATTATTAAATGGACAAAAATTAAAAATAAATAAACCCATAAAAATATCATTAGTTACTAAAATAAACATTTATAACTGAAAACAATTTGTCTTTATTCATGTCACAAAATTCATATATATTGTAAGAAAGAGAGTTACATTATTAACATAGTCATTTTTTAAAATATTATAACTGTAAAAATCAAATCTAAATGGAAAATAATGTCATATTATTATGTTTTTTATAATTATAAAAAAAATAAACCACTATGAGGAAATGAAATCATTTTTTGGTTATATTCATAATTCTATATCACATTATTTTTAACCATTAAAAAATATTTAGCCTTAAATGATGTTATAAATTTTACCATTGTTACAATTCATAGTGGATAAAAATAAAGGGGGAATATTTATCAATTTTTCCCTAATGATATAAAATATGTAATAAATTTTATAAATTTCAATTACTATAATTTTACGATATTAATTTCAAAATAAACATTCAAAATGTAATGAATATTGATTTTCTAGAAAAATAATTTTTTACATATGAAATGTTTTTATACCAATTTCTTGTAAAATGTTTTTCCCATAAATTTTATCATATTAGTTTTAATATAAAATGAGTAAAAATTTATTTAAACTAATCCAAAATATAATTTTACTTTTAAATTACATAATTTACTAAAAGCATATAAAAATATTTGAAATATCGATATTTTTTTTATTCATGGAAAAATGAATCAATTCAGAAAAATATCAAAATATTATATTTAGATAATTTTTATATACTGATTTCAATAATGATATGATTTTTATCAAATTCAATTTCTAGATTCTTTATAAATAAACTATAATAATCAGTTAAAAATTAAAATACAAATAATTTTTTAAGAAAACATATCCATGAAGAGTAAAATTATTTTACTTAAAATTATTTTCTTATTACCTATGAAATAATAAATACATTTGTTCTAAGTATGAACTATATATATATATATTTCATAATAATATTAGTCATATTGATATAAGCCAATTTAAAATCACGGCAACAACTGTAACATGTAAATAGTAATATTCTTATAGAATATCATGGTTCGTTTAAACATGGTGTTCCATGTAATACAAGCTATTAAAAAAATTTATATGAATAATTATATTATAAAATCTTGGGGATTCTCATTTCACTCCATTAAATAAATTGGACCCTCACATGTCTATAAAATCCATTAAAATTTCAGCATTGTTTGAAAACACACATCAAACATAGGAACAACACATATTCATTTAAAAAAGGAAAGTATGAAACATAAATATTACAAGATATGTTATAAATTCATGTTCCCATATAAGACTAACATTTGTGGGAAGTTAAATTATGCACATGGGGGAGAAAAATGACTCCCAAATAAAAATATAGTGAGAGAGAATATAGTCATGTGAAAGATAATTCCCAGTGAACCATAAATTTTTTAATGATTAAAATATATTAAAAACATCTAAAATAAACATAATTTCATTAATTTTTTAGATCAATATAATTTTCATATAGATGCAGAATTCTATTACAATCCAGACTGAGAAAATAAGGAAATATAAATACTAAAAAGTGTAATCTCATTAATTAATAAATTTCTACCACAATCTCATATTTTACATTAAACTATGAGTAGTGAAGATGAATTTTTCATTCGTGAGGCCCTAAAATTGTCACAAATTGGCCTAGGTACCCCGGTGACCTGATATGTGAGCCAATCCTAACATAGCCTAATGGGAGTTCTCGATCCCCATGGGTTGGAGTGTAGATCCTAACATCATAAATTATGAAAGTAGGAATGAAATTTACCCAAATACATTAGAAGTAAGACAAACAAGTCAGTATGAATACTGTAGAAAATCAATATGGAGAAGTGTACCGAAATTCAAATAGGTACAGAAAACCAAAGGAATAAAAAAAATATACTAGAAAAATAGGATAAATTACCACTTACTAATTTACATAAGTCTCCATGCCCAATAATCAATAGCTACTACCAACTCCAATAATCACCTCACCCTTGCATAAATCTGGAAGAAGATATTCAACATACAACTGAAGGAACTGGTGATGTGTGAGCTAAACGACATGTATGGTCTCACAAAATATTACATAACAGATGAAAAAAATTTAATTAACCAAAGATATATTAAAATTTTAAATAAATATATTTGGAATCTTAGAATATGATTAAAACAACTCATTCATCACATTTACAATGATGGAAAATAAATTAAACAAATGGAATTAAAAACATTTTATATAAAATAGTTTATATAAATTTTGAAGTAATATGAAAATTTATTATAACAAACATTTTCATATATATATTTCAAATACAATCAAGATAGATAAAAGGTCATATGACAAAATGTATGATAGATCCAGGTTTTGGCACTCCACACACTCAAATAGTAGGCTTTTAAATATTTATAAACATCTCCTCTTCGATACTGACCAAGGAGGAAACATGACCATCCCATCAGGAATGTGACACACTTTAGTTAGGTATTGTTAATGATATTAATCATAGAGTGTTTTCTGAATAACACATTAACAATACATGCTTTCATGTGATATAATTATAATAAAAGATGATATATTTATTTTAATACTTCTTAAAATTCAATTCATCAGATTCTCTATTTCAAATATTAAAATTTTCCCCTTTAAATACAAAATAGGTTATTAATCCAAAAAAGTACTTTCAAACATTAAACCAATGGGTTTCTATCCAAATCATTTTAATCCATTTTTTCAAATACCAAGTTGATGTCAATTTCAACAAATCAAATTACAAATTATAATTCCATAATTTAATTCCACAATTTATTTTAAAAAATTTCTATAAAATTTTGAAATAAATCTCTAATTCAATGTAATTGGAATATTTCCTAATTGTTTTCGAAATATTTAATTTCTAATACAAATCCCACAATTCATTGAAATTGGGTTTTTAATAAACAAATAAAAATAAACATATCAAGAAATTGACTTTAAATCAAAAATAATAATTTCAATCAAGCAATTTAGGGTTTATAGAAATTTGGAATCATAATAGAATCACCTGCCTCATAAAAAAGAGAACTAAAAACACCAATCCCTATTAACAAAATCTTATTAAAAATGATTGAAATGGAAATAAAATAATCATCCCTTGATTAGTGATCTAAAATAAAGGATATTAAATTATCCAACAATAATGATATATATAAAACCATAGGGAGGAAATATGAAAGTTCTAGAGAAAGATAATGAGAATAGAAATTTTACTGGGAGGTGATCTAACATCATTCACCTAACTTTGATCTACACCTGGAAGGGTGTAGAAGGGCCAAAATCACCTCTTGGGATCCTCCAAGGAAGATGAAAATGATATGGGGTCGTACAATCCCATTAGGGAACTGAAAGGTTGGTTTTTTGAATATTAAAATAAAATTATAGATTGTAGAAACCCATATACATAGTTAACTAGGTAGGGCCGCACAGTTAGAGAAACCATACACACTATATGTGCACCCCCTTTAATGGGTTGTATTGTTTATCCTAGGTGGGAACCTAGCTTGTTAGATTGTATACCTACCATGAACAATATCACCTTCTACCATTTTCACAGTTTTCTTTAGCATGGTTCATGTTTGGGGAAACTCGTGTGCCAAACGTTCATAGCTCAAGAAATTTCAAAAATTCCAAATTTTTAACCCAAAACAACCCAAAACAAAAACCCAAGAAGGAACAAAAAAATAGGGTTTTAGGAAATCCGGAAAATTGTAAGAGTATGTTACAACCTACCAACTATAAAATCTTTCTATCCCTATATGCCATACTCCAAAAAATTTCATTTAAAAAAAATTATTCCACCACTCTCTAATAGGTTTTCCCCCTCCCATATCTCATGATAATAAAAACTATGCTGCCAAAACACTCAAACAAAATGTATTTTTCTCCCATGAAGTACACTGCTTTCAGAATTAACAATTCTGAATGGATTCTTAGTCACAGATAAATCACTTTAGACATCAAGATCGCTCCAGATAAGAAAATATGATAGATAATATAAATAATTTCATACATCAGATACATGGATCACATTATGTATCGATGTTAGCTGCATTGGAAGTGCTAACTGATTAACTTCTTTACCAACCTCAATGACCATAAAAGGTCCCACAAAAAGAAAAGAATGTTTCCCTTACCTACCTAGATATCGATGACCATAAATGGGTGAATGTTTCAAGAACACTTAGTAACCATCTAAAAATTCCAATGGTCTAGGATGAAGATCATCATAAGATTTATACATTCTAATTTTCATCAACATTCACTAATGAATCAAACGAATCTATGTTGTTTTCTCTTGAACCAAGATCATTCCAAATATGGAAATTTCATAAATTTATGACCAACAAAATGGAGACCAATAAGGTCATCCATACAATTCCTTAGAAGGTTCCATCCTGATCATGGAATGGTAACTATTAATATAAGAAAACTCAATAGGACCCAGGTGGTCAGCCCAAGACCCACCATTTTCGTGAGCGCATGCATGAAGCATATCCTCAAGAATTTTTATAACTATTTCTGTTTGGACATTCAACTATGTATGGAATGCCAAAGTCAAATGTACATGGGATCCTAGTTCCTCTAGAATGACTCTACAACATTGATTAGTGAAATAACGATCCCTATTAGAAACTATAACATATGGATATCTGTGAAAATGAACAATCTATTTCACATAGTGATTTCACAACTCCTCGACATTTGATGTATCAAAAATGGAAATAAAGTGATCCGATTAAGTAAGATAATAAATCACATCCCATATTATATTATTCCTTAGATGGGTATGAATAAACCCAACCACAAATTCCATATATATCTCATCCCACAACCATTTTGGAACTAAAATTGGCTGAAGAAAACCTGTGTGTTTCCAGTGCTCATCCTTGACCTTTTGGCACTTATAAAAATGATAAAAAAATTTAGAAACACCTTATATCATACATGGAAACTACAATCAACTCCGTAAGTCATAGAACATCTTTGTGGTTCCTAGTTGCATTACCCACTAGGAGTTATGAAAATTCCCCATCACATATTTCATTACTGCTAACGACACATGAAAAGGATTCGGGTATCATAGAATGTCATTAGTGGAGAACCAATAATCTGGAATGGTCTCCCCACCCGAATGAGAGTCTCTAATACGATGTAACTCACCATCATCTTTTTTTTCGTAAAGAGTCATTTGTAGATGAGTGGATTTAAATTGAATACTGGGAAATAAATTCTCAGCCTGAAATTCTTAGACTCTAATATGAAACCGTGTAAAGAGAGCCCTCAAGTTCCACACTTCTAAGGATTCTTTGATGGGACTGTTCAGATTTTTCCTACTCAATACATCTATAGAAACATTCCCTTTCCTTGGGGTGTAGGTGATGTCTAATTATAATTAGTTTTGGTATTCCACCTAATGCCTCTGGCAAAGATTCAAATATTTTTGAGAAAAGATATAACTAAAGATTTTGTGGCTGAAAAAAGTGGAAAAACTTTCTCCAAAAAAGGTAATTGAATTAACTATTATGTGAATCCATTAAATCTATGAGTTCAAGGACTTGGATTAGGTAGTTCTTCTATTATGGACTAAGATATAGAGAACCATAATAAAGAACACAGCCTCCTTTCATAAGAACACAACCCAAACCCAAACCCAATGTATCATAAAATACCACATAGATTAGCCCATACTCTTGAAGAGTCAACACTGGTGTACTAGTTAATAGAAATTTTCACGCAACAAAAGAACTCTGAAAATTTTCATCCCAAGAAAAAATTCCTCCATTCTAATTCAGAGCAGTCAATGTTGATGCCAACATGGAGAAGTCCATAACAGACAGGTGATAATACCTAGGTTAACCTAGGAATATATGAATCTTAATAAAAAATATCATGGTTGTTACCTTTTCATAATAACCTTCACCATATTAGGATTAACTAAAATACTATATACCTACACCACATGCCCCAAAATTTCAGTTCTCGAATCATGATATCTCATTTCAAAAGTTCAAAATAATGATGAGGATTTATTAAAATTTCTCTAATATCTCTTAGATGACTTAAATGATCTTCTTCAAATATAGAGTAAATTTGGATGTCATCCAAAAATACTACCATGAAAATATCAAGGTACTCATGGAAAATCCTGTTATTTAAATCCATTGATATTCTAGGAAATTTTTTAGACCAAAAGAAATGAAAAAGCACTAAAATATCCATACCATCTTTAAAATGTAGTTTTCTGATTATTAGATTCTTTAATTATCAACTATTGTTAACCAGATCGAATAACAATATTTGAGATCCACTTTTACCCATAAAACTAGACAAATATATCATCAATCCATGGAAATCGATAATTTTCCAATAAAATAAATTAATTGAGTTTTCGGTATCCACATATATGTGATGTGATCCATCAGTCTTATTAGCAAAGTGAATTGGCACCGCCCAAGGTGACATTCTAAGGCATATAAATAATTAATTTAGAAGATCATCTAACTAATTATTCAGATCTTTCATTTCATAGGGATCATTGTGCTAAGAAGGAATAGAAATTTTTTGAGTACCAGACACTAAATCAATAGAGAAATCTACCAATACTATCGGTGTAAAAGTATAGAATTCAGAAGGGAACACATTAGGAACCCCAATGAAAATAGGAAGGTGATCACCATTAAATGATTCTTGATCAAGATCAAAAGAAAAAACTGATATTACCTTTTCCAAATATGGATAAGAAGGTCTTGATCTACTCAACCTTATTTCCCACTCTCCTGGAAAGACATGGAAAACCTCATCAGATGTGGTAATGGAGACTCATCAAATATAAAAATCAATCTGGGATTTATTGAAAATAATCATATCCATGCTGAAAATTACGTCAATTGGTTTCATGTTAAGAACCTGAAAACTCCATGACATCTCAACATCTGATAAATCAAAAACACAATACAGACTATGGATACCCTTATCTCTCTTCATTCCAAGGGGTTTAGTAATATCCATCACATAGAAAAAAAGATACATAGGAAGATTTAGATAATTAATATTATGAGTTGAAATAAATTAATGAGATTCACCAGTTTCAAATGAATCATTCACTAATAATGAATCTATAGTGATGGTACCTCTCATAGTCACTGGACATGTATCCTCTTCCTCTATAGACTCTTCCATGGTGTGAATAACCATCATTTTAGATGAATGTGGGTATAATCCCTTTGTCCTTAAATTAGACGATTTTACCCCAATTTTAATAGGCACTGATGATCATGTGCCACTATCCGGAGAGGAATAAATATGGAAGAACATCTACAAGGGACCTGAGCATCCACAAGAGTCACATATCATCAATGACTTAATGAAAAACCCTTAAGAATTCCCCGTATTATTATATTGGTAAAAATTCAAAAGGTATCTTCTCAGAACTAATGGTGTTCTACAAAAAACCTTCTATCGAGATCCATAATGATAATAATCATGATTCAGCTTCCCATTAAATGAATTTACACTTCCACATGGATAAAATGGAATTCTTTTCAACCCTAACAAGCCATCCATGTCCATTTTAACCATCAAATATCTATCTAGAACGTCAATATAATAAAAAATGTTTAGCAAGAAAATAATTTAATGATTTCCATATCTAATTCCTAACTCAAATATTCAAGTCTTCATCTTCTCATTTGATATTATCTCTAGTGAAAACTGCCCTAGCTTTGTAAAATGATTTGCATACACAGTCATGGTCTTTTCATCCTGCTTGAAATTTAATTACTCTAAATCATTGGTGAACACCTTCAGATATGGATAGAACTAGTTGGAGAAAGTAGACATCAAATATTCCCACTCTAATTCCCCATGTTTCTTCACCATCACATCATGCCCCACCATATCCTGCTCGATCCCACAAGCAAGAAGGTGGAACACTTCACCTTGATCTCATTAGGCGTCTCCAATAACTCAAACAAATTATCAATATCTATCAAATATGCCTCAACCTCTTGGGGACCATTTGAGCCATTTAATACTAGTGGCCTCTGGAGAAAGAACTCCTGAGAACTATTCCAGATAACATCCTATTGAGGTTCCATAGTTGGACCCTTAACAGGAACTACTACAGGTGCCTGTCCAAAATCCTAGATAGTATACTCAATCTCTTTAACTAGACATGGGTCTAAAGGAGTATTTTCTCTCAATGGTTTAGCAACATCATCCTCCTAGATCTAATTCTCATTTCGTATCGAAGGTATGATGCAACACAACATCAAAATACAACAGGTATGACATTATATTTACCACTAAAATTGAATATCAAGGGAAATTAATACCACCATATAGATAAATTATATTTGGATTTCAATCCATCCAAATAATATTTGGGTAAAATACTAGAACTAATCTTCAAGACGCCTTATCAAACCTCCCACAATTACTTAAGGTTAATTATGGTGAGAGCAATCCATGAATTCAAGCGCAACTACGATCTATGTCATGACAAAAATACATAATTTTATAATGAACTCAAGGCAAGATTAAAACCCAACAATATTGATTCCACTGTGTTACCAACTAGCCTTGGTACCCTAGTAACCTGATAACTTACGTGGTCATGACATATCCCTAAGGGTGAACCCAATCCCCATGGTTAGAAATTGGTGCCTAGAATTATACAATATGAAAATGGGAATGAATTTTCCACTAGCACAATGGAAGAATGATAATCAAGTCAGAATTCATACATGAGAAACTCCATATTGATAAGTGTGCTATATGATAAATAGGAAAACAAACCCAAAGGAATAATAGCAAAGAACCAAAAAATGGGGATTGCTACCCAAGTCGCATTGGAAACAACTCTCCCATCCTAGGCATCAATAGCTACTGCCACCTCCAAGTAGTTCCTTACCCTTGCTCCAACTAGTAATAAGATAATATAAAACACATGATGACATAGTCATGGTGTATGTTAAAAGACTAGTACTATCTGATAATTGTTTCCATAATAGATTCCAATATTTAAATAACCAAAGAGATATTATAGTTTTAAATAAATAGGTTTGGTATTTCATAACAATAATTAAAACAATTCAAGTTTTACATTTCTAATGATAGAAAATAATTTTCAAAAATGGCTTAGAATTTTTTTATATGAATGAGTTTATATAAATTCATAAGGTATATTCAAATAGTTTACAACTATCATTTTCATATATATATATATATCAAATAAAAACAAGAAAGAAACATGGTCTTATTCTAAAAGATATGATAGTTCTAGACTATGGGAATCCACACACTTAAATATTAGTGTCAGAAATTTGTGTACACACGTCCTCCAGGATATAGACTAAGGAGGTCATGTCACTATCCCATCAATGATGCGACTGACTGCATTTATGTATCTTTATTGTTGCAAATCATATTGTTTTGTCCAAATAACTCACAAACTTCTTGGATTTCAACTTCTCTAATACAAATAAATGATGGTAAATATTTTTTCAGACCAATTAAAATAAAATTCATCCCATTCTCTATTTTAAATATGCCAATTTTCCAATTAAAAACCAAAATAGAGTTTTAAAAAAAACATGACTTTTCAATATAAATCCAATGGGATTCAATAAAAATAATTAAGGCATTTTCTAAATAAACATTTTGAAATCAATTTCATCAAATCAATTTCACATTTCAAATTCACAAATTATTTTAAACAATATCCATCCAATTTCACAATAAATTCCCACACTACAAAAAATATGGCTTATACCAACAGAAAATTATTGACAGATGATATATTTGTTGGTAAATATGAGCAATTCCAACAGATATTAAATTTTATTGGTATATATTTTAAATACCAACACATTTTTTTACCAACAATTATCTCTATTGATATTGATCATTTAACACCAACACATCTTTTACCAACAGTTAAATATATTTTTTTATCATATAATTACTAACATTTTTTTTCCAACAAATGAATCTATTACTATTAATTGTTATTACCAAAAAAAATTTGAGAGATATAAAAATATGTTACAAAAACTATCCAGTAACATAAAATATTTTACCAAATATATATATATATATATATATATTATTTTCAATAAATGTTATAAATTGTAAATATTTTAATAAAATCATATAATCACAATGATTTCATTGACACATTATTGGTTGGTGACATATATATGATATAAAATTGATGACAGATGATTATAATTTTTCGAGACTTGAATAAGATCTAATGTAGTAAAAATTAAAAAAATAAAGTTATATATATATAATTTCATTAAATGTATATAATATAATTTTTTATTCATAATATATATAAATTTTAAACTTTGTTCATAATATATAAATTATATTTAAATTTACTGTACACGATGATATTTTTTTAAATTATACCAATAATATGACACTTTCTTCCCTAAATTAAATGTCTCGAGCTGCGGTGATCAGATCACTGTTACTGTGTTTTTCATTGTCAAACCCGGCCCAATTAATTTCATTAATTTGTAATTTATTATTATTAATAATAATATTATTATTATTATTATTATCTTTCATTTGTTTTTAGTAATTAACATTTTATTTATCCCTTTCTCCCCTTCCTGTTTGTGTCGCATGTCTTAACCCGGAGGAACCGAGCGGTGCACCTCCCTCCTCCGTCCATGGAAGTTTGATATCTCTCCTTCCGATTTTGCACGAGGTATCCTATGGTTAGAATTCCTTCTCCTCGACTATATTATTCTTTTCTTGTGATTTCCCTCTCTTCCTTGAGGTGTGCACAACCCATCCAAACCCTATCCTGATTTAGAGTGTTTTATTTGTTGATTATTGATGGTTACAGTTCATGAGACCCGATTGCGGTAAGTTTTAGCTGCGTTTGTGTAATGGGATTTAGCACTAAGCACGTTTCGTTCCGTGATAGACTTCAGATTCGGTGTGGGATCGTTCCAATCAGATTAGAGGAAAAAGAGTGGGTTTGGGTATTCTGGATATTGTTTTGTGGTATTTTTTGAAGAACCAGACCTCCCCGTAGGTGAATCAGTCATGATGGAGGAGATAATGGAGAAGATTCACGATTGCGAATAGTATCCTTCCCCAGATTCTGACCATGAGAAGTCAATTTATTCTTCCATGAAGAACAAGATTTATTGCCTCATTGGGAGAGAGAATTCAGTGCACAAGGTTCTTTGTGGTGGAAAATCTGCAGATGTATTTTTATGGGGGAATAAAAAAAATTCAGCAGGAGTGCTGGGAGAGGAGGAAGTCATGTTTATTCTGTTCGAATTATATGAATATGAGCTGCTCACTCTGATATTCCATTGCTTAATACTCCCTCTCGCGTTGTGCCTTATATGGTGCAATGCATCCACCTTTATCCAAAGGAACACCCAGGGTATTACAAAAGTGCATATTCTGGAAGGCTTAGTACTTTAGTTTGCATCTTTACTGTGGAAAAAGGTTAAAAAAGCAGTGACCATTTTAAGAGAGATAGCTTTGGGGAAAGATCTAAAGACTTTCCTGTGTGATTGCTGGTATGTGGGGTTTTCAATTCCCGGGAGATGCTGTGATTTTGTGATGCTGTTCTGCACAACATTTGTGGTCCTTCATATAGTGCCGGTTCTGTACGAGAGATATGAGGATAAGGTGGATTCGTATGCGGAAAAGGTGATGGCAGTGCTGAAGAAAGAGTACACCGTGTTTGATGTGATGTTTTTGAGCAAGATACCTAAGGGGCTGAAAGGAAAGAATAAGGTTTGAGGAGGTGATGAATTAGGTTTGGTTTCTCTACTGGACTTCTACCATTCCCATAGATTTTTTTTTGTTGTTCTTTGGATAATTTACTGGATGTTATCTCTTACTGTCTCTCTTCAAAATGCAATGAATTCATATCTTTAAGGGATTTTAACTGCGGTTCGTGAGCCCTAATTTTGTTTTGATTCTTGATTTTTCCTCTCTTCCCCTACATGATTTTTGCTTCCTTGGAGTTTTTTTTAATGTTCTGAAAATTTTGAAAAAGTTCTATATTTCTATGATTTGGGTGTGATTATCTATGTTCATGTAGTTTTTGAGTTTTTCATTGAGGCTTCTTAAAGGTTCAGGTTTTGCTGGGTGAGGAAGCAACGTAATGACTCACTGCAAGGATTGACATTTGGTCACCAGGTTGGATTCCCTATCTTTTACATGATGCATCTAGTCTATTTGGGTTTATATGCATGCTAATAATTCTAGGATGTGAGTCTTCTCCATGGAATTCAATGCTCGTAATGGAAATCTATGGTGCTAATGAGAGTTCTTCTCTGATCTGATGCAGGCCTGGTTGTTTCTCTTCAAGAATTACTACTCTTCAGGAGTTGTTGCTAGTCTAAAATATGGTCTATGGATTGACTAGAATATTATAGATTATTGGATACTACGGGTCATCTTTTTTTGGAGAATGAATGTGCTTTATCCCTGATATGTGTGTTAATGTCATGTATACTTTAAATCTATTTCAATTCCATGATGGTGAAATTGCACCTTGTGTATTCACTTCACCAACACAGTGCTCACGTACCCAAATTCTTTGACACCAATGAGAATCTTCTCCCCAATCTTTCCTTCCAACACCTTCAAGCAGTTTATGAGCTCCTTCTTCGTGCTCTCATGCTTTCCCTCTCTCTCATTAATAGCTTCCTCCCAAAAATTTATATATTTCATTCAAAAATATCAACCCAGAACCTTACCTCTGCTCACTGTTAAGGATTGGAGGGCAACAATGGAGTGATGTCATGCTTGACCTCATTGATTTACTGGACACTGACATATGAATTTGTAGACCATATTGCCATTTTGGATGAGGAATGAGATCTTCTTGTGGATGTGGTTCATCTGAGTTAAGATATATTTTTTTCAATTTCTCTTCCTTGTACTTGTAATGACCCTCATTGAGTGATGGTCATTAGAATCCTTATTCTGAATGTGCTAATCCAGAAATCCCATAAAATGTCCTTATCCACCATTTTTGAAAAACATGGATTAGATTGCTATCCAGAACAAAACCTTTGGATTGATGCAACAACAACATCAAAGGGACAGATCACTTTGAATTCAATTCCAAATTCATCAATAAAACGTGTAGGATAAATTTCATGACAGAGTAAAAATTGATTTTTTTATTAAACATCTTTTAAATGTGCTCGGTGATGATAATAATATAAAAATGATGTTTTTTACATTTGTGTTTAATTGCAGATTCCTCTACCTCTTGTTGATGAAAATAATAATGTTTTCGGAGATGCTGACATAGACATGTAGTATTCTGTTGATGCCTTGATAATGTGTATCATGAAGAGACAGAAGGTGTTACTTCATCCATAGTTGGGTATAGAGTGTGTAGAGTAGTCAAGACCGCATGTTTAATGTAATATATTCATGCCTCATTACTGTTTTAGTGTTCTTGCTAATATATTAATTCCCCTCACCTCGTTATAATGTCTTGGTTTGAAATTTGGAATCCATTATAGTGTTCTCACTAAAAATATATTGTTGCCTTGTTTATTTATACATTCTATGCCTCATCCCTGTGTGAAATCTAAGTAAGAGCCAAGTGTGTTTCATAGTGTGTGTGAAATCTAGAATCTATGTACTGTTTTTGAAATCTAGAATTTTCATTACAGGTAGAGCATTAGCATCGAAGGCCAGACCCACATGGTGTGTCCTGTGGCACAACATTACCAGCTTTGGAAGGGGAGGTATGAGGCCACAGAGAAGAGGATGGATGTCCTTTCCATATGAAGATACTTGCTGAACATGTACCTGTGCAGTTTATTAGATGGATGAATCAATATTGACATATATTTTTCAACTAGAAGGTAAAGGGAAAAGCTACCCAAGAAAAAAAGTACATTCACTTCTCTTTCTCATTTCATTATCTTTGGAATCTGGTATCTATTTTAGTGTTCTCATCATCATTGCTGATAGGGCATGTGAATAAGATAGTGATGTGTAGTAGGGTGGGAGTCCATATTCAAGTTTCAGTTGATGAGATCATCTAGGTATGTGTGCTAATGAGTGTTGTGACCCCTCATTATAAGTCTTCTTTTTCTTTTTCTTGATTCTCAAGTTCATTTTTGGCATTCCAGTGGCAAGGTTTACAGGTACTTTCGATTTTATATGTGGGCGGGTAACCCATGTATCTTTCAGAACCCATGTATCTTTAAGAATCTGACTAGTAAGACGCTTCCTCCTCAACCCATGACATTTTAGTTTTTTTAAATGTTCTTATTAGATTTATGGAGGTGGTTTTGGATCATGGTTTGATATTCTAATGTGTTTTTCCTACTGTTAATTCATTCATAGTTTTGATGTAGTCACATTTTTTTGAACATTCCTTTAAAAATCATTAACTAGTTTCTTTTAATCTTTGATCAAATTGGATGATGGAATTATCATGGAAATTAGAAGATACATCAGTAGGATAGAATAAAACTGGGTTAGTAAAATAGGATTCATGAGAACAAAGTAGCTGTAGAGGAAGAAGGTCCCCCTAGGGGGTATAAAAGTGGCATTTCATTATAAATAGAATTGAGGGGAATCAAATTTAGTTCCTTATAATCTACATGGAGACCAGACCTCTGATATCTTCCCAGGAAACATATTCAACAATTTTATTGATAGGGACCTAGGTATGTTGTGCTCTTGAGTATGCATGGGTTGACCAGTTAACTTCCAAATCATGTGTGTATAGATTTGGTGTCATGTTCTTAGAGGTGATTGCTGGATGGTGGATTATTGTTATTGTTATCCTCACCGACTAGAAAAATCTGATATCATGGGTACTTTTCAAGTCATTATTTCAAACCTAATGCCATGTCTATATTTTTTTCTAAATAAAAGGCTATATTTGAATATTTATTTTTTTATTATGCAGGTACTACCTTTGTTGAAATGAAAAAGGATGTTCAACTCAAATGTAGGAAGTTCAACCCAAATGTTTATTCCTTGTTGTGCAGACACTACCGTTATTCTTATGGTGTAATCATATTTTTATCACCTGTATGTGAACCTCCCTCAATTACATATGAGGTCTTTTATTATCTATTTTCTTATCTATTTGTGCATAGACAGGAGCTGACATAGATGAGGTTGGAGTTGGAGCTGGCATGGATGAGCTGAGTTGGAGCTGGCATAGATGGGGTTGGAGCTGGATGAGCTGGCATAGACTGGTGCTGGGATGAATATGGCTAGAGCTGGCATGGATGGGCTAGGGTTGGAGCTGACATGGATGGGCTGGAGCTGCTTGTGCTGGAGTCGCTGGTGATGTTGAGTTGTAGCTGCTTGTGCTGGAGTTGCTGGAGATGATGAGCTGGAGCTGCTGGAGTGGTTGATCCTATTTGTGGGGGGGGGGGATCCAGCGTGATTGGGGGGTGAGCATTGTGAGCGACAAAATTGTGGAACAAAATTTGGGAGGGGAGGGTTGTTCAGAATTGTGGAATAATCCTGATGGGAGGGTTGTTCAGAATTGTGGAATAATCCTGATGGGGATCTAATAGGTTCTGTTTGTAATGAATTTCATCATTAATATAAATAATTGTTGCCTAATTTTGAACGTGCTAAAATCGTATTGGGTTTAATTATTAAAATATATGTATTATCTATGATAAATTAATAAATATAATACGAAATGTTACTGGAAATAAAAATTTATAATTTTATTTTTAAATGTAATTTATAAATAAATATTTTATATTGGTAATATTATTACCAACAGATAAATTTGTCACCAGAACCTGTTTCTAAACACTCTAACCAACATATATATTATCTGTTGGTATTATTATATTTGTAATAGAACTATTTTATCTGTCGCAAAAACATTTAGCGACGGAATTTTTAACAACAGTTTATTGACAGTGACATATATGTTGGTAAAAAGTTTTACCAACAGAAAATGAAGTTTTACCAACAGATATGTCCATATTGGAAAAAGTGAAATATTTTGTAGTGCCAATTCAATGTAATTTGGTTTTTCCCAATTTTATGCAAAAAATACAATTTCAAATCTAAATACCCAAAATTCAATGGAATTTGGTTTTTAATTAACAAATTGAAAGATATTTACCTTGAAATTTAATTTAAATCAAGTAATTTTGGGATTATAAAAATTGGACATCATAATAGAACCACCTACCTCTGAAACACTTGAAATCAAAATGCTAAACCCTAGCCGAGATATCCTATAAGAAATTCCAAAAATAAATATCCAAAAATCCACACTAAAATATATATCTAAAATAGAGGATATTAGATTCTTAAAAGACATGGAGAACTATAAAACGTGTGGGAGGAAACAGGAGATAGAAGCAGGAAGAGAGTAGGAAGATGAAACTATCCAAGAGGAGACTAAATGTTGTTCTCCTACCTTTGATGGAATTATAAAAGGGTATAGTGGGGAAAATTTCATCTTAGGAGCCTCTATAGAAGAAGAAAATTTATAGGCTTGTATCAGCCCATGGACTTAAAATGATGGTTTCGAGAATTTTAATATAATTCGAGTAAAAAAACTAGTATGAACGGTTAGTTCGGAATAGTTATAAAGTTATGAAAAATGCGTGGCTTAACTGTGCAACCCTTTTAATGGGTTTTAGTATTTATCCTAAGTGGGTAAATGGCTTGTCAAACCATTTTTCAACCATGATAATCCTCATAGTCTTGGTTTACATGGTTTTCACTCGAAAGCTACACAATTTTCCAAACTATGCTCCTACCTTTCCCTACCAAGAATCTATCAACAATTCTAATGATTGTACAAAAAACAACCCAAAAACACCATTAAAATAAAAATAAAAATAGGGGTTTATGGAAACTTGAAAAAAGTAACAAAAGTTTAGAAATAGGAACTTTTTATGGATCACATTATCCAAAATAAGGACAATAATATATTTCTCATGTATTTACTAAACTAAAAATGGGTAGTGAAATTTAAGTTAATACATAAAATAAACAAGCCTTCCTATGAAGAAATAATATATTTTTCTCATAAAATAAAAAATAGAACCCATTTTATAACATTTATCATTCAAAAAACAAATACCCTATATCATAAATAAACATAATATCCTCAATATTAAAGAATATTTTATCATTAAATGTGATCTCATAAAATTCAACTAAAAGCTAGAAAAATATATTATCATTCATACTAAATAATCCATTATACTAAAATTAAATGATATATTAACCACAACAAAATAAAACATCTCCCAAAATATAATTAATCACATCAAAATCCAATTGTTTTTTACAAAAAATTGATCTTATAATATTTTCCCCAAAATCAAGAAAAGATTTATCCACCATATAATTGAAGTAAAATAATTATATTAACTAGGATATTATATAGAATAGTGATAGGAATTGAACCCATGTCACCTTTCCATTGTGGGTTCAAGACTCATAGCCTTGTCAAATGCTACATGTTATCACCTAGGCTTTGGGGAATCCTTTTTCAAAAACTATATTTATAAAATTATTTTAACATTCCAAAATTTTTTATCTGAATCTCAAAAAATAACATTAATCATAAAAATATTTTTTAACACGTAGGGATTTCAATATAGTTTTTTTCATGAAAATAAAATTTATTTTAATTGAATATTAAAACCATTACATAAATTATCATATTTTTTCAAATGGCTGTCAATAATATTACACTTATGTATAAAAAATCATTATTCCTTAAACAATAGTCTCACTAAATCATCTAATAAGTGAAAGGGTTATATTCTTATATGTGTCTCCTAAAATATATTTATTCATGATAAACCCTTATAATGTAAAACCTCTAAATGGGTATCAGTTCCATTAAACATATCATCATCCTTTAACTTATCAACCCAATACACATTCAGTTTATCACATATCAGTATGGTATATCATGTGTTCCCATAGGATCTATTTTATTATTCATTATAATGGTTCATATATAAAATGTGAACTTACCCAGGGAGACCCCCCAGTAGTGTCAATACAGGTGTATAATAAGGAAATATTCACCATTCACCAAAATTTTATACGAGATATATCAAAAAAATCATTTGGTATTGTTACCCTATGATCCATCTTTGACCAAAGCACATCCACATGTAGTATCTTTAAAGAGATTTAATGATGGAAACACCACATAAAATTTATCTTACAAAAAACATTATAATATTTTCTCTCAATTGGAAGTATTATTAATGAATTTCATAGAGGAAGGTTCCCAAATTTAGGATTTCCAAAATATAGTTCCCACATTTTCTTCTAAACTAATTCTAATACCAAATGTAACAACCACAAATAAAATAACTTGTAATAGGTGACTACTTTATTACATTGGCATAGGACAAAAGGGTTCTCATTATAAATTACCTATCATTTTAGCAGTCTTTTACAACAAGATATAAACATGCCTCACATTTTAAATTGAAAATAATGAATGAAACGTAGTGAAAGTAAATATTGTGTGTCATTAAACACATTAAAATTTTACATATATATATCATAGGGAAAAAAATAAGAGTGATATCAGATTCTTAGTAAGGGTTTCTTACAATAGATCCTCATATGAGTAATAATTAATAATAAAACGGAAAAGGTTGTTAACTGAAAATTCATCCTATTTAAATAATAACATAAGTAATAAATAAATATTGGGATATTTTATGTACAATAATATCATGAGTAATAATTAATGAATTATTAGTGAATGAATTTATTAATATTGGATGTTATGATATCATAAATAAATATATCATTACAAAATTGGACTCTTGAAAAGGGAGATTAATCAACATGAAGGTGTACACTAATAGCCCATTTAATAAAAATGGAAAAAAACTACTCTCACATGAGACTTGTCGATGAATCTAGGGCATATAAAATTACATTTTCCACATTTCCCTACATGTCCAATGTATTCCCCATATGTTGAATAATAAATTTAATTCATAAAAAAAATATTTCTTATAAACAAATATCAATATTTAGTAAAATATACAGACTATTAAAATTTTATATAGTGAATAAAATAACATTAACAATATATCCTAGTATTAAAAAATAGTATACAGTTTTGGAAATAATAATATCAATGATACAATGAATAATGATATTTATTAGAAATATAATGTCTAATGACCAAAAGAATTTGAATGATTTATGTGACTATTAATGATATCATAATTAATCAAGAGATTAGAGATGGCCATTAGAAAACTAGATTTCATAGTATAATCCATTCATTTAATGAATCAAGGAAAATAAAAGAGAAATATTTAAAATAAGCTTTTATAAAATATTTCTCTTGGTAATATCATTGAAATGATATAGAAGAAGATAAATAGCATAAAAACATTTTAACTGTGGGAAAATATGTTAATGTCATATACGTTCAAAAGAAACATTTCTTTTATATTGTTGTTAATGAAACTTGAAAAGTAATTTTCTAAAAAATATTATAAGGATAATTTTAAAAACATTTACAAATTTAAATATAACCAATAACATCCTCAATAAATAACTTTAGTAAATAAAAATACATTTTAAGAAAATAATTATATATAAATAGAAGAAAAATATTTCTGATCAAAATGAAAAAAGAAAATATTTTCATTTAAAAAATTAATTTTTTCACATATGTTACTGATAGATGAAATTTTTTAATAACCTATTTAATATTATTTAATATATATAGGATAACATAATTGATATAGTTTATAAACGAAATATTATAATTTTCCTCTAATAAATATTATAGCAATCCCAATAGTGAGAATGTAAAAGAATTTTTACAACATTGTAAATGTAATATTGTAACCCCATTAAGGAATAATCATTAATTGTACCATTAATCTCCTTAATAAACATATATTCATTTTATATAATTAAAATGGGGAGTATATAAATCTCATAAAATTTAAAAGGTGCATAATACTAAATATGTCTCAGTTGAGTGGAAATTGTGATAAATTCCTTTAAAATGATAATATCATTAAAGTGGGAATTAATAAATAGAGACTATATGTGAAAAACATAAATACAAAAAAAATGCAACACCCTGATATTTGGTGAAATATTTTCTTTGAATTAATTAAATATTTTTGATATTTTGAATTTCACACAACACTAAAAATAGTTTATTTTACATTGAAGAACTTTGTTTTGAATTTTTTATATGCAAAAGCAAGTTAATGGTGGAGTAAAATAAAAATAAATTTTAGCTTTCTCTACATGGAACACCGAGGATCAATTATGTTAAATGTAACAATGTCATTCCATGATGGCATGTATAACACACAAGACAGGGTATTACTAAATAATGATATATTATTTAATATTAACTAGAATTTAAATTAATAGTTTTGAAAAGGGAAAACTTACTTATGAAAAACCATGTATTACAAAAATATAAAATAAATTCATTTGTTATAATCAAATTAGAAATGAATATGAAAACTAATTTAATATAATGGAAAATATTATTATACCAACAAACCTATTTTACCTGAATAAATAAAAATAATTAAAATTAGTAAGTGATATTAATATGATACATACATATATATATATTATATTCAATTATATATTTTTTTATTTATCCAATATTTTTGATAGTATTAATATAAAAATAAATCCAATATGATAATAAAACAGAAAAAATGGAAATAGTTTTCATGCCTATACATATATACCATTTTATTCATTCTTTCAATACGATAATAAAATGGATATAATGTTCATGCGTACGTATAACATACCGTCTCCATGAATAGTGTATTCTATTTCACACATCTATATTGTATATTTTATTATAATAAAAATATAATAATTATAAATTATATTTATATAATTTTTAAATTATTTAAAATATAATATAATTATAAAGACCAAAGATATAACCAATTAAGACATGTGAAAAGAACAAAACTGGTATTACCTAAAGTGAAACCTTAACATATAATTGTTAATAAGAGGGTAATATAATGTCATAATAAAACCAAATATGGTATTATATATAATAATATGGATCTATGATATATTTATAATTAACATATATTTATTATACAATTTTTTTTATTATTATGACGAGAGTCAAGACATAAGGTAAGAGAATTTCATCCCACCTTTTTATTTCCATGAGATACATGCTTTAATAACCAATCATTTCATTTTTTTGGGGTGTATACTACCCATGGATTTATTCATTGATTCTTATTCATAAATTTATGGTTATTTAAATTTATATTCTATGATCTTTCTTTCATGAGGTTTATGTTTCAAATGTTACCAAATCAACAAGATAGTTTTGTCTCAATTGGTATTTTTTGAGAAACAACCCATGTTAGACACATGAATTTTTCCATGAGGTGTATATAATATATTTCAAATTTTATATCAAGAATATCTATCTTTAGATGATATATTAAGCTTAATTTTATTTTATTTTATGCATTTGATAATGGTTTAATATTACCATGTGGTAAGAGATTATTGAAACAATATCATTTCTTGTTCAGGTTATTTATGTTTATGATTCCATTAATTAAATAATATGATCCTTCTCCCAATAAAATTCATGTAAATCTTATCCTATGTTTATTCATGATATATTCATATATTGGTACCATTTTTATAATCTTTAATACATAATATAGTTAATAATTTGTTTTTAAGAAAGCCTAACATTACCCTCTCTTTGTTCAGATATTCATGATCCTTTAAACCATGTTTTAAAAAAATGTTTTGTTTCCAAATTTTTTTCCAATATTCTCCTATGATATTTAAAAGAAATTTACACCCATTTTTTAACTTTTCAACAACAGGTTTCTACTTTAAAACAAATGAATCTTCTTTTCATTTACCTATCGAGCCACTTGTCTAAAACATTTACATGGAAATAGGGATGTTTGTCTTGTTCGTATTTACCACCCATGATGACAGTAAATCCCTTGAAGATTACATTTTAATATTACAGAGATATTTTTTTTTAAAAGAATAATTTTTTTCCTAAATTTCTGGAAACTCTTTTTTAATAGGGTTTTTAGTGAAAAAGGTTTCCAAAAAAATTTATGTGTAAAAAGTACTTTATATGACCTTAAAAGCTTCCATTATATGTTTTTAAAAGGTTATTTATAATGAAAAGAATTAAAATGATTTCATATATTCTATATAAATTTTCAATGTATTTTTCATAGAAATTGGTTTTTAAAATGTTTTCAATATTCTATTATATGTTTTCAAGGAAAATAAGTTTTGAAAATTTTTTAAGATATCTTTATGAGCATTCAAAGAATATTAAATCGAATCATTTTCAAAATATTTTCAAGATTTCATTTAATGTTTTCATGAAGTATTAAAAAAATGTTTTCAAAATTTTTCAAAGCCTACTTTATATGTTTTTATAATTATTTTCCTGAAAATGGTTTTCAAAAGGTTTAATGTTTTAAAAATAATTTTCCAAATAAGAAATAAAATTTTTCGTTAGAAATGTTTTTAAAATAATTTTCAAAATAGTTTTCTATCTAATATCACATCCTTTGGTGTTACTCATGACTTTATGGGGAAAATATTCAATTATTCCCTTTATATCCTTTCACTAAATATATTATGATTTTACAACATGATGATTTATGAATCCTGATTCTATTTCATGGGTTATATTCTTTTGAAACCCTCTCATTTTTATGGTTTCTGCATTTTATGAAATGATTATTAATCATATTTATTTTTATATACGTTATTATAATATTATAAGTTTATGATAACCATTTCATTTCATGGGTCATGCTGTGATTTTTAATGATATTGTTTCACATCTATGTACGATTTCAATATTAGATGCGTGAGACCTATATCTCAGTCCAATACAATGGATAAAGATTTATATCTCATGATATAGACAATGACAGTCTTTGTAGTGAACCTGGACCACTAATATTGGCATTTGAGTGAACCATGAATACCAAGATGGTATGAGGAGTAAAATAATTATACTAATATGGCCAAGGTGGTGAATCGGAAATACCAAGATGGTTTGGGGAGTGAACCCATAATACCAATATGGCCATGGAATTTATTCACTCGCTATTATGGAAATCAAATTATATGCTTATGTGTTTCCACAATTCCATGTTTTATCCATATGTTATGATTTTATGAATTGAGTTATTTATTTCATTATGATTCATGTCTTATTAACTTCCAACCAGTATTCCATGATTCATTTTTATGATATTTTATATGAAGGGTATAATATTCTAATTTTTTTATCACATTATCATACCCATATGCTCATGTTTGTGCTTACATTTCTCTATTGTTTACCCTAACTGAGCATCTGTGCTCACCCCATTTTATGATTCCTTCCCCATTTTATGAAGATAAGTATTAAGTATGATGTATCCAAGAATTGTTGTAGTCGTTAAGAAGCTAGTGGGAGAAAATTTTTCTCACTAGTGTACTATTGTTTATGTTTCCATGTTTCAGATGTTACTAAACTAACATAGTCTTTGGGTGTCTATTTGTGCAATGTTTTAAGTATTCATTAAATGTTATGAAATTTCTATATACATTAAGATTGTATCATTAAATTTGGAATCAAAGAGAACATTTAGTCAAACATCAGATTCTAGGATTAGAAAACATTAGTGAGATACCTAGGTATATTTCTACGGTTTCCTCTAAGGTTACATTTAAGGATGAGTTGATGTTTTGAAAAATATGTCTTGGAATTATGGTAATGTATATAGTGAGTGGTTTCCTTGAAATATATCAATGTATGGAAACTCTAATTGGATGTTTCTCTGGAACATATATACCTATGAGTAATAAATATATCAAGGTGTGTCGATCCTTACTCAATGTAACTAGTTAAATGGAAACGTGCCTTGCTGCACACCTATTTTGATACTCCTAGGGGATCAGCATTGGAAATTCAAAAATTATTCATGAACAATCATGAAGGATTTAAGTATAAGTAGGCTATTAATAACCTTGGATAAAACTAGGATGTCATATATTAAGGATAGTGTCATAATGTAGACATCATATAAATGATTCTCATATTTATTTGATTCCTACCTATAATAATCATTTCTTACTCAATCGATCCAAGTTTTTGTAAATGGATTGAACTAGAAGGAACTAAATCAATGTTGAATATGATGGAAAATATATGTATGAGTATTAAAATAGAATTATCACAAGAATGAATGATTTTTTGATTATGACTTATTAGTTTTCAACAGACATTATCAACAACATTTACCTTAAACAACTCTCAGACTCACCAAGGAAGAGAAGGAAAGAGTCGCTGAGAGTTTAGGTAATGGAGACTATATATTCAAGAAGATTTGGTTTTCCTTATGTCTAGAATATGGAATAAATCACCTAATCAAATGTCTTAGAGGAAAAATAAGGTGTTTTGACTATTGAAATGAAGGAAAAAAAGGATTAACTGCAAAGGAAAATGAAAGGGTTCAGTTAACGAAATGCATGGGAATATTGGACTCCCTAAGACATCACCAAAGGTAAATTGATTTATGTGTGAAATAAAATTTAATTATGAATGTTGATTTCCAAAGGGGAAAGCACTAGGATAGATTTAGTAAGGTGGTATGATTAATGGTTATATTATTAGTGATGATGAGAATAGATATGAAATGTGAAAGGAAAGTGGTATTAAATTAAAGTATTAGGTATCCTTATAATAGATTAAATATGAGGTTGGATAATCAATCTTTTTTATATTAGGATTAAAAATTATGTTATATGAATTATAAAATATACCAGTTGATCTATTTATATTTTTATCTTGTAATTTACATGTTTATGATGAATTTTCTTGATGGAATAGTAATTTTATTTAATGACAAGGTGATATTTTGACTTAGGTAAGGTAACTATTAATATTTTTTTTATGTTAAGACAATGTAATTAGGATAATGATTTTTGGGATATGACAAATTAAATTAAACCAAATAGATTACCTTGGAATTAAGTATAGAAATGTCAACATGAGGTTTTTTCAATCATTAATTAAGGTTACGAAATTTTTAGATTTAAGGAATAGATAAAATATACATTGGAATAAGGAAACATAACTCTTTTCAGTAATTACTTGTGGTAATTTAGAACATTACCATGTTTCAAGAGAAAATTTGATGAGGATATCCACATGTTCAAAATGTTACAACTAAGATCTACTTTTTTATATATAAGGGACTGATATAATGTTGATTTCTTGAACTTATTTATATTGTTTTGTATTTTCATCTTTATGAAGGGTTATAATGATAACTATTCATGAAATGATTATATTAAACTTTAGAGGATGTTTTTTGTACTGATTGTATTGAAAACATTGGAAAAAGAATAATTTTTTATTAAAATTGTTTCAAGGACATATATAATATTTTAGAAATTTTACTAGTATTGTTTTAATAAAGGTTATAATGTTTGTTGAGTGGAATACAATCATCTCTATAAAGGATGTGGGTCCTAAAAACATGATAGAAGGATGATAAGGGTTTCATGCTTACCAGTGGACTACGTGATGTCTAGGTTAATATGTAATTATTTTTGATTAATAAATATAAATGTTGAACAAGTAGAGTTATTTTTTAAGTTTATAGACAAATGTATAAAACATATAAATTTGGAAGAATACTTAGGGACAAATATTTATAATTTTTATTCTTTTATGTGACTTAAAATCAACAAAATATCTATTTTAGTATGTTGGTCATCAAGTTTTATTTCCGGACATTTATTTTCTTGATGTGATGGATGAATTAAAAATAGATAAAATCACAAACAAAGATTGAATTTTTTATAGAATAATATAATTTATGATTATTTCCTTATTTATGGGTTAGTAAAATAATTACTCAATGATAATACAATGATCGAAAATTTGTGTTGCCCTAATACCATTATTTTTGTTTAACTAATAGACTTTTAAATAATCACATATTTATGATTCTGAGGCCCATAACTATTCATTGATAATTCAATTTTTAGTGATTGATGGACTCAATCACTACTTATAAATATTTTTGACTTTACTCCATGTCCAATCTTTACTCCCAACATTTGTTCTCCTATGAGGAAACCTAGTTATATGTTATTGCAGGTAACAAATATGGTTCCAAGTTTCCCTTCTTAAGGGCTATTTTATTATTAATTTTAATGAATTTTTTTTATATGAATGAAACCTTAAATTATTAAAAAATTCAGAAATCAGATGAATTTGGAGGGAGAAATTCATTTTAGGGGATATAGAATGTAACACCCCAAGAATTTGGGACATATTTTTTTCAAATTAATTTAATCTTTTTGATATTTTTTAGTTCACAAAATAATAAAAATAGTTTTTTATGTTTGAAAACATTGTTTGAATTAAATTTTATGGGAATACATGTTAATTATACAGTACAAAAAACATAAATTTTTTGCTTTATCTTCACAGAACATCGAGGATAGTTTGTGTTACATAGAACAATTACATTCCTTGATGGATTCTCTAACATGTAAGACCGAGCTTCACCAAATAACAATATATTATATAATATTACCTAGATGTTAAATTAGTAGTTATGAAGAGTGTAAACTAAATTATTAAAAATTATAGTATACATAAATATAAAATAAATTAATTGGTTACAATTTAATTATAAATTAATATGTTAACTGATTGAATATAATGGAAAATATTAATATACCCACAAAGCTATATTACCCTAATAAATTAAATTAGTTACAATTATTGAGTGATATTAATGTAATATATATATATATATATATTATATCAATTATTTTTTATATTTATCTAATATATTGGATATGCTTATGATAAAAACAAACTTAATTTTACACATAAAATAATATATTTTTTATTAAGGCATTTTACCGCATTTTAATGGAAAATATATTTTAAATCCTATTTCATTAAATTTTATAAACAATATATATAACAATAAACATCAACTATTAAATATAATCATAAAAATTAATCTATGGTGGATATATGGTGTTTTTCCATAAGGTCTCATTTATAATAAATAGTTGAAAAATATTGAATTTTAGTTCAAAACAACTTTTTATCTAATTTATTTTTAGGGATAAATAAAAATAATTTTTTAATAATTATTAGGTTAATTATTATTAAATTAATCCAATTTAGTTCATTGGAATAAATTTCACTTTGAGATTGACTATAAAAACATAGAATATTTTTGGGTGTTTTTAATTTAAAAACCTACAGTGTCATCCCGTTAGGAGGATTAAATTTAATTGAATTTTTGAAACTTATATGATTGGAATTTTGAAGAATGGATTCCATATTTATAATTAAAATAATTTATAATGTATAATATATTCAGAATAGTTTTTTACCAAATATATTAGTTAATGTAGTTAAATTTAATTACATTTATTAAGATAAAATTAATCTTAACAAGGGGATAAACCTTAAAATTATGATCCCAAAAAGACATATAAAATTGTACAAGAGATATTAGTTGTACATATTTAGAACCTATAATAATTTTTATATAATGTTTCCCACTTATTAGAGCAAAGATAAATTTGGAAAAATGTGTTTAGAATTCCCTTTCCAAAAATTTACAAGAGTGCCACTCCAGCTCCACTATAAATATTTCTCCTTTCCTACCACATCCTCAAGACTCTCAAGACACATTGGATCAATAAATACCTATAAGAATAGATCATAAAAATCCTTACTCTAATCATATAATCCTCCCCATGGGACAAAATTATTCCATCAAACCCCTTCGGTGAAAAACAAAAGGAGTTAACTGGATATTATGTAACATTTTTCCTCAAGTTCTTTTATGTTGTTTATATTATACACACCATAAACTATTATTATTGAATTATTGTATAATAAAAACTATATCCTCAGTATATTAGGATTTTTTATTCTAATTATTCTACCTACAAATACACACACATCCATCTAATAGGTAATGAATATATGGTTAAATGTACGTTGAGTTACTACCACACAAAATGACAATTGTTCATTTTTCATTTAATGCATATCATAGTGGAAATTATGATGGAAGCTATATTTATATATGTCATATAATATATTTATTGTTCATTTAATCTTATTATATCCTTTCACAACAAATATTTGTATTCGTTCCACTTAGTGTAAATATAAAAATTACATTTGAGGAAGTGTGGACGTCTGCCCCCTCAACGTTGTGTGATTCATTCAGACACTACATATAATGTTTTAAGGGTGTGATTAGTGAAATTATATGATATATAAGACATAATAATACTATTTTATATATATTATATACATTTATTTATATATATATATATTAAATTTTTTCAATACGATAATAAAATAGAAATAACATTCATGCGTATGTACGACCTACCATATCCTTGAACAATGTATTCCATTTCATACTTCTATATTATATATATAATAATAATAATAATATATTTCATATATAATATATATATAATTTTTTTAAATTATTTAAATCATGATATAAGTATAAGGACCACAGATATAGAAAATTAAGACCAATGCAGAGAACAAAGCAGATATTACCCAAAGGTAAATCACAACACAGAATTGTTTACAAGTGGGTAATATAATTTCATAATAAAACAATATATGGTATTATATTGAATAATATGGTTATATTACAAATTTATTATAATCATATATTTATTATACTGGAATTGTTTATTAGTACAACATGAGTCAAGACAGAAGGTAAGGTGATTTCATATCACATTTTTATTTCAATGAGATACCTGCCTCAATAACCACTTGATTTGTCTGTGTGTTGTGTATAATACCTATGAATTTATTCTATAATTACTATTTTTAAATTCATGGGTATTTGAAAATAAAATATATTAAATTTACTTCAATGAGTTTATTTTTAAAAATTTACCAATATAGTAAGATAGTTTTCTTTCAATTTTCATTCATTTAGACACATGTCATGTTATGCACCTAACTTTTTAATGAGGGTTATAAAATTACATTAAAATGTTATATCATGAATATAATTTTTTCAATTATATATTATGATTTATTTAATTTTATTTTCTTACATGGGGAGTATTGTTCAAAGTTACCATGTTTTAAGAGTTTATTAAAACAACCTCATTTCTTTTCAAGATTGTTTATGTTTATGCTCATTTTATTGAGATTTAATGATAAATATATCAAGAAAATTATTTAATTTTCTTATCCTATTTTAATTAATTATATATTCTTGTATTTGTACAATTTTCAACTCTTTTTTACATAATGTAATAATTAATGTGTTTTTAAAAAAGGCATCCTTTACTATCTCTTTGGTCGGAAATTTATGTTCCTTAAAACCTTATTTTCCAAAATTAAATGATTATAAATATATTCTAATATTTTACTATTATCCTTAAAATAAATTTCTATCCATGTTTAACATTTTATTCAAAAGGATTATTTTATTTTTAAAATAATTTTTCTTGACATTTTCAAGTGTAGGCTCTTTTCTAACTTTTTTTATGGGGAAAAGGAATGTTCGACATCAATGAATTTACCTGCCATTATGACGGTCATTACATTGAAGATTAATTAACCAAATTAAAAATTTATATTTTATAAAATAAAATTGGTTCCTAATATTTTATAAATTCTTTTTAAAATGGTTTTCAATGAAAAAGTTTTCCAAGAATGTTTTCAATATAAATTTTTTTAAATGATTTTTAAATATTAATTTATAAGTTTTAAAAGGATTGTTTTCAAAGAAAGTGATTTAAATAATTTAAATTATTATTTATTAATTTTCAAAGTAATTTGAAGGAAATTTGGTTCTAAATTTTTTTTCAAGATTATTTTATAAATTTTCCAGGAAAATAGTATTTAAAATATTTTCAAGCTCTATTTAATAGATTTAAACTTATTTTTCAATTTAATGGTTTTAAAAATTCATTCATGAAGTCATTGTATGTTTTCAAGAATTTTTCCAAAGAAAAGGATTTTAAAATATTTTTGAAGATTCCTTTATATGTTGTCATTTGTTTTCATGAGAATGGTTTTAAAATGGTTTTTTGTTTTACAAATATTTTTCCAAATAAGAAAGAATAATTCCATAATTTTTTTTCCAAATATATTTAAAAATCATTTTCTATCAAAGATGACATATTTTGGTGTAACTCTTGAATTTATGGGGGAATTATTCACTAATTACATTCATATTATTTATCTTAGCATATTATGTTCTGATAGAATGTTGTTTTATGAAACTTTTTTCTCCTTAGTGGGTAATTTCCTTTTGAAACCCACTTCTTTTGATGAGATATAATTTTGATGAAATGATTATGAAACCAGTTTCTTTTTAGAAATGTTATGATAAGATTACATGTTTATGATTTTTTTTAATTTTATGGGTTATGATATTATTTTTAATGATCACGTAGATCATGTATGTATGATTTCATAATGATATTAATGAGACATATATCTCCATAAAATTAATTGGGTAAATATTTTTATCTCATGAGATAGTCTAAGATGGACTTGGGCGTGATCCTTGACTACTAAGATAGCCATGTGAGTAAACTATGATTACTAAGATAGTATGAGGAGTGAACAAATTCTAACAATGTGGACATGGGAGAGAACCATGAATACCAAGATGGTATGGAGAGTGAAACCGTAATACTAAGAGAAATTTAGTAGTGATGCCTTTACTACTATGGAAATCATATTATATTCTTATTTGTTTTCCACAATTCCATGTTATATTTCTATGTTAGGATTTCAGGGATTATGTTATTTGTTTCCTTATTATTCATGTCATATGAAATATCATGATTTATTCCATGATTCCTCTTTATGATACTTGATTTGCATGGTATGATATTATAATGTTTTTATCACATTCTCATACCAATATTCTCATGTTTATGCTTATATGACTCCATTGTTTACCCATACTGAGAATATGAACTCAAATTTTTTTATCTCTCTTTACCTATTTTATGAATATATGTACTATGTGTGATATTTCTAATAAGGGAGATATTTATGATGAACCAAGTGGGAGATAATTTAGCTCAATTATGTACCATTGCTTATGTTTTGAGGTTTATAATGTTACTAAACTAATATAGTATTTGTGTGTCTATTTGTGATTTTTTTAAGTATTCTCAAAACTTTATATGACATATATGTACGTTAATAATGAGTTTTTATAAAAAAACGTGGAAAATAAATAAATAATAGCCGACATAATTCTATTTCTTGGAATAATATAGTAAATAACTTAGTTGTGTAACCTAAGGAATTTAAATTGAGGTAAGAAACCCCTTACAATGATGATCATTTTGAAGTGAGTAATGTGTGTAAAATGTGAATCCAAATAAAACATATTTAAATGAAACATTCTATAACTAATGTTATTTTAACAGATAATATTATCATATTAACGATAATAATTATGAAATATAAACCAAAGAAAATAAATTTAGTTATGAAATCCCTTACCTCACACTTCCACTCTGTTGAATGTGATTTAACATTATATATATGTATATTGAAGTAGTTATAAATTTATACAAAAAATTATTATTATAATATCATTTATTTTTTAATTATAAACATTTATCACCCATTTATTAACAATTACAAATTAAAATCACTATTTCTTGTGATGATGTTTAATTTTTCAGTTGGTTTGGGTTCAATGGTTTTTTCATGCATCTTTCTTGTCATTCCATAACCTCAAAAATTATATTAAATAAATAAATAAATATATATATCATATATATTCAAAATATATATTTATATTTTTTCATAAAATATAGATATATAAAACATAATGACACTGTTTGTAGATAAGGTATTCCATAAGTATGCATGAATCCTATTTTTTCACTTTTCTATGGATGGAATAAAATAACGGTAAATAATAATTTTCCATTATAACCTCATTTTAATATCATATATATTTTATAAAATCATTAAATCTGTCATTATTACCATTCATAGAAAGAATAAATTAAAAATGAGCCGCATTACTTTTTAGTGGTGGTAGTCCAAACATACGCATGAGAAACGTCTTCATTTTACAGAGGATATTAATTGAATATAATATAAAAGATATTATAACATAAGAATCATAATTAAGACATAAATATATTATATATTCATTATTTAAATCATTATAACCTTCCAAATTAAGTTTTTAGGGAAAAAAATTACAGCCTTATGTGGTGATTCTAAGCCATAAGTATGCATGAGTGATGTATTTTCTTTTCCTATGATGGAAATGAGATTGAATATGGTTTTACCATATTAATAATAAAATATTAATATATTTTTTTTGTTGTATTTTATGTTATTTTCTTATTAAAATATATTTATATGATGTAAAAATGAAATAAATTTGAAATTCTGGTAAAGATGATTTCCTCTTCTTTGGTGGAATTCTATTATATCCCTCCTTAAGAATAATTGGATTATTATTTTAAAAAGTAAGAAACTTATAAATAATTGATATGAAATGTTATAAGGTTATTTATTAGGGTTTTATAGAGTTATATTTCTCAATGTTTCTTTATGAAATAAGATGACTATCCTATTATAATGGAGGGGAGTTGAATTGATGTAATTTCTTAATATATTAAATTTTTACAAATTACGTTTCATGTCCAGCTAGATTCAAATTGATTTAATTAAAATTTATTATGATAATATTTATAAATCCTTTAATAAAATAAATATTTAACCTTTTTATGTTACGTTTTATCCCTTAACACTTTTTTGTAACCCCCACCCACCCCTAACTAATATTCCATCCATCCAACGGTCCAAAGGCCTTAAAATTGTTTATTATTTTAAAACCCCCTTTCAAGGGAAGAAGTGGAAAAACCCTAACATACATCATCAACTTAAGACACTCATGATCCAAAGGTCAAGTGAGACAAACCAAAACAACAACGTGGAGCACCCCCTCCCAGCATATAACCATGATATAACTCTCCACCAAAGCATGGCTAACTGGAAAACAAGTGTCCTGTGTCAAAGCACATGCCCGATCTGATGGATAACGCCATACCCTCTCAAACAATCAAATCCAAAAAGCACAGCAGTGATGAACAGCAAGCTCGAGACTCTTCTGGGACCTTATCCACGTGGAGTCTGGGTGTATCACCAAACCAACAGACCACACAGAACAAAACCTTTCCACCATTCCATAAACAATGAACCAAGGCTCCAAAACCGCTGCCCTCCACAGGACACCCCACCGTCAAACCTTCACAAGCCTGTAAGACAGTTCAAAAGGCGGGAGATCAAACCATAGTCACATAAGATTGGATGGCCCAACCCCACATCAAGAGAACGCCACTGATGAAGTAATCTGAAACATCCTAAAACAGAAATGCCGCTCTGGGCATGGATCTGCTTTAATCGGAACCACATATACACCTCATCAGGTTCCAAAACTAGCATCACGGAGACAAGGAAAATTGGAATGGCAGAGAAGATCTGCCAGTGGTGATCCAAACCAAAACTAGTACCAACCAAATGCAAAACCATAGCATACCAGAATGAGACCTGAAAAAAAAACCACAAACCGAAACCAAAGAGCAAACCCTCCCCCTCTCAAACGCAGATTTGGGCGAGCCGCATTGGAGCCACTGGAGACCACCTGGTCACGCCGACCGAGCCGAGATACCTATATGGGGTTGAGCCACATTGTCGGAAGCACTGGAGAACTTCGATCCACCGCCGCCGAGACACGACGTCATCAGGAGAGGTGAGCCTCGCCGAGCTAGCAGAGAGGGAAGCCGCCGAGCCCTGCTGAGATGCTGAGCATGGAAACCGTAAGTCCAACGTCGTCCTCTCCAATCTGGAACCAGATTCATCCTCCATGAATGGATCTGGCTGAAGGGGGAAGGGAAATCGAATCGGAGAAAACCCTAGACAGCGTGTGGTTGGGATAGATGCCGCTCCAAGGCCACGATCACCCTAACTAATATGCCAATAAAAAAGAATATATTTTACACTATAGGATCAATGAAATTTACTATCAAAGTATAATAGGATAATAAATTGAAAATGGATTACATTTTGGCCATATATTTTACCTCTTTTTATATTTCATTATATTTATGATTTATAGTCAACTAGATAAAATTTTATTTTTATAAAATATCAGTAGTGTTATTTTTTACACTATTCATTTAATTTAAATTTAAAAACATATATAAAAATATTTAAATAGAATAAAATTATTTAAAAACTTACTAATATTTTTATACTTTTTTATAGAATATTTTAAATATAAATTTTCATCCATATTGTATTACATTATCCAATTTTAAAATCATTTTTCAATTTATTAACTGAATAAATATTCCATCACCACTGCATAATCATTTAATGAAATTGTTAATCAACTGAAATTAGAATTAAATTACCATGATAAAAAAATTATTTAATATTTAAAATAAACATTTATTCACGAACAATTTTTTTTACCCCTAACATAAAATACTATATATTTGAATTAAGACATTGATAGTTTTGACATTATCTATTACATAAACATTTTAAAGGTAAAACATAAAGATAGATAGAAATATAAGGTTTTATCATTGATTTTCTATTATTATTATTGAAATAGGGTCTTCTAATGAAATAAAATAATGTTTTGATTATTTTTTGGATGCCCTATAAAATTATTTTTAACCTTATTTACATGATTTACCTTTAACAAAAGGAATAAATTATACCATTGTTACTACTCATAATTACTAAAAATTAAAAGGAACTTTTTACAAAATTTTAACATTATTTTTAAAATTTTATTAACCATTTTATAAAATTTAATTCCTATAAATTATATATAATATAATTTAAAAATAAACACACAAAATGAGTTGAAAAAAATCTTTTCAGGAAAAATGATTTTTTAAGTATTAAATGTTTTTATGACTTCAAGTATAATTTTGATTATTATAACACATATTTTTATATATATAATAAAAAGTAACTTATGAAAATTTTAAAATAATCTAATAAATAATTTAACTTTTAAATTACTTTTTTTTATTAAAATAAATGATAGTATTGGGAAAACTAATATTTTTCACTATTACCTGAAAAATATTTCATCCTAGAAAAATAAAAACATTCATCCTATATTAATTTTAAAATGTAGATTTAAAAAATAATAAACTTTTCATCAAATTAAATGTCAAAATGTTATATAAATTTATTATAATGTTCACTCACAAAATTAAAAAACCTTCATTTTATGGGGAATTTTTTTTCAAGAATCAAATGACATTACTAAAAATTGAGTGCATATTTACTAAGAAATACTCAATGCAAATATGTTGATTATTAACATTATATATATTTTATAATTTGGTTAATCTTATGAATAATTTCTAAATTAAGGGTTGGATTATAAATGTAATATTTAAAAAATAATATTTTTAGTATATATTACGATACATTTGAACTTGTTGATATGTGAAATTCATGATACCTTTGAATATAAATATAAATAAATATTATTATATTATAAAATATAATGGTGATTAAAAATGAAAAACTGAACTAAAATGAATCCATAATAAATTAAAATTATAATATTTTATTTAATGTTATAAAAACGATGATGAATTAGTGGTTATAAAAAGTAGTTACTAAATTATGATATGTATTAACAAAATTGAAATCATGACATCCGGTATCAAAATCACCATTACAGAGCTCATTTTTTTGATCATGGAATGGATGTAGAATCACTTTTTTTTTCAGCAGTCCAATCCTAATCGAAACTCTATTTGATACATTATAATATAAATCTTATTCAAGATAGGTTTTTTCTCATGGAAATTTCCAAAAATATCCATGCTAGGAAAATCACAACTTAGGACATCCTCCAATGCGCACTATATAGTTAGATAACATGTGGTGACCATAATGGGTTATTTAACTTTATATTACGATGAAATAAACAATTATTACTTATGTAATATGTCATTTATCACATGTATTTAAAACAATTTGAATTTTAAAGGAAATGTGTGTTTATTTACTGCTGAATTGATAAAATTCCCAGATCATTTTATACAAAATATAATAATTTTTTCTAGAATTTTCTATTTATGTTCTTTCATTAAAAAATTGTAAAATTTATATAATTTATATGATTTATGAATAAACATTAACTATTAGTTGTTAGGATATATAAATAATAATAGTTAAATTTATTAGTGTTATTTTTATGTGAAATATTTTTTCACTATAATTATAATATGATTTTATATTATAGTTTAACTATAAAATTTTTGAATTTCAAATTGAATAAATAATATTAGTTTTTTTAGAATAAAAATATTATTTTTTGATTTTGTTTTAGGATTTTTTAAAATAATATATTTTGATATTAATTGTAAAAAAATTCATTTTTTTAATACTTTATGGATTATAACATTATATTGAACTATGAATCACCTAAAAAAATAAAATAATTTTTTTACTTAAAATAATATATTTACTGAATAAAAAGATTCATTTATAATCACTTTGTTTTATTTATATAACCAATTCTAATTTTTTTTGGAATTTTAAGTAATTGGTTACCCTAAAAACTATTTTTGTTGGCTTCGGTTAATGATTGATTATAAACATACATAGAAAAAAAATGTAAAAATGGATTTAAAATTTTATATCATCATGATATTTTTTTTTGTAAAAGACCATTTTCATTTTTAGTGATAAAATATTGACTATTAAGATTATTTTATATGACCATGATAATGGTGAAAGGGTTATTTTAAAATTAATGATATATTAATGTGGTGTAAATTATGATCCAATAAATTTAAAATGATATATTTTATTTGAATACTCTAATATGTTTTTTACAAACATATAAATATATTTTTTCACTCATTAAATTGGTAATTAATAAGAGTAATAAGACTTAATGTTCAAAACGTCATTTTTATATAGAAATAATTTTACTATATATTATATGACCCAATTTAAAAAATATTTTTCACATTGGTTTAATGGAATATAAATTTAGGTTTAAAAATAAAAAAAATATTATTATGTTTTACCATATTTTTTAACAAAACTTTAATGAGATTGATAAAATGTTGTTAATAAGGTAAAAACCTGAAATTTGAAATGTTAAAACATAATAGAAAAAGATAAAAAAAGCATGATTAAAAATTGAACCAAGTAAAATTTGGAGGGATGATCTCCCTTACCACCTCCTAAATAATTTATTTTCCAATTTTTATCTATATAACATCAAATAGGGCCATGCCTACATTGAATAAGTTATGGGTAGTTTTGAAAATTCATTTTTCTTTACTTATAAATTAAAATCACATCCACCAAACATCTCCACATTTCCAATGGTATTAGCTAAAACAAAACACTTAACCAGTCACTATTTAAATATATAACCATTTCAAATATTCCATGGACATTCCAAAGTCAATGATTAGTGCATTTATGTGTTACCAAATAGTGATCATTCGTAGGGAGGGGTAATGTACCCAATTGAGATATCATAATTTGTATCTTATTCCATCACTTAAAATATATTTTCCCATTATAAAATGAAAAACTTATAGCTTTTAATATTCATAATTATTACTCTAATAATGGAACATAACACTGCTACCCTCCCCCAAAACCATTTGAAACATGAATATGTGGTAACGCGTACATGCTAAATACTAACTCCATGAAAAAATTATTTTCTTTTTGATCACCAAATACATGAATAAGTTTATATATTTATGTATAAGTTATAAGAGTTATATTTATGAAACTGTTAAAATTTTATAATTACAATATTGTATATTATATAAGTGATGTTAATAATTATTGATCAAGGAAAATTTAACTGACTTAAATAATCACAGTGAGGCATATTTTTTAATCTATTTCAAGAAAAATTATGTAATTTTATATAAATTTTTATAATATAGTAATTAATAGAATAATAATCTAAATTATGATGCTTATAAATAAATTTTACAATCGTATCTATAATGGTAAATATTAGAAGGATGTTTTAGTGAAATTGATTGAATTACCACAAGTAACCTCCATAAGTTAATAATATTTTATTAATTAATGAAAAATGAAAATTAAAAGACCTTTGAAAATGATATATAGATGGAAATGGTTCATAATAAAATTTTAATAAACAAAATTTTAATATTTAGAAAGGAATTCGTATACATAGACTAAATCTAGACCAAAGTTTCAGGTTTTCAAATCTCAATTTCTCTTCATTGAGATATGTTTTATATTCACCATTAGTTCCAATTATTAAATTTAAATATTTCTCTTAGATGCATTTTATCATTGTTTCATGAATTATGAGTGACATATGAAATTATATCATGTTATTTTATTATGTTATTTACATTTAAATGATAACAAAGTCATATATCATTGGTTGACTCATTATTAATTCCATTTGGATCTTGAGATTTCTTTCATGGATATTCTATTCAAATGTAACACCATGAGAATTTACAGTATATATAACTTAAATAAATATAATATCATTTATATCTTATAGTACCAGAATACTCAAGAATTTTAAAAAGAATATTATGTTTGATAGCATATGCGTCACACAACCCCGACCCTAAATGAACTATTAGATGCTATTAAAACATGACTGTTATAACCCATCTATTGAATTAGAAGGTATGAATAGGACTAATGGAATTATGAAATATATATATTTTTAATAATCATTACAATTTTTTATTCATTGTTAGTAAATAACGAGTCACATTTTTAGTAATGACATTTTACACTTCAAAATACATATTCTTGAATAAATTGTTTTATTTTGTATTTCATGTTAAGAATTATAATAAAATTGATTCAAATTTTATAAACTTGAATTAATAAAAACCATAAAATTATTTAAATCACCAAGTGAATACTTGTTTTGGGAGGAAATGTTTTTTTGAAAAGGTTGATTTTCCATTGATTAGTGAAAAATACAAATTTTTCAATTACTGTTATGTATTTCCAATAAGTTAATTAATTTTAAAGACAAATTATGCTTTGAATTTGATCTAAAATAAAAAAATATTATTTAAATACATTTAAAAATAATTAATTAAATTTTAATCTTATTTATACCATATTTTGATATAAGATTATTTATTGGATTAAATTACAATTTTCATAACAGTATTTTTTAAATCAAACATGTTCCTACAATTTAATTAATTAAATTAATAAAAAAACATGAATGATATAAATTCAATATATATATATATATGGATTTAAGTCCATATCATGTTAATTATTAGTTATATAGTTAAAATAAGGTCATCTCATGCTTGAAAAATGTATTTCGTAAAATCTTTCTTTTCGACACCTTTGTGAGTTTAATTTTAAATTAAAATCTACCAATTCTGTTAGAGTAATATTTAAAAATAAATTATAAATTTAGAATCAGAATAATTTATATTATATAATAATTTCAACATATTTTTTTCCATAATTCATAATGACAATAGAAAATATATGGTTCCACTGTTAAGGTGAACATGGATTTATCGGGGGTCAAACTAAGATGATATATGATAAAATGTCCATTTTTTAAAAATATTATATTTTGGAAATATTTGAACCTTATATTATCAATGGGTATAGATTAGTCTTTTTTCAACATTGTTGAAATAGAAAAATGAGGGTAAGATTTATTCTTTTCAAAAATTCCATTAGGTCTATCCACTTGAATTATAAAAGGGCACTCCCTCCCCTAAATTATGCACACCTATCAAAAAAATTATCTCAATAAAACCCAACCAATATGTCCCCCAAATATCCTTATCCAAATTATATATGTTTTTTAATTCCAAAAAGACTATCCCATGTGTCCTCAATAAGAGATCTAAATGTGGTTCTTCTTGTTGAAGGTAATTGTCTTCACTAAGATATTTATTTTTAATTACAACTTTTCCAAAATGAATATTGTATTATCACTTAAAATATAATAAAAGAAATATAACCCATATAAATTCATGATATCATTTTTATTGTGAAATATTTATCCATTTCATTCTCTATTAAATTGTTAGAAAATACATCACTCTTGGGTATGGTGAACTACTGTCTCACAAACCGATTATGTTTTATTCCTCACCGACTAACATAGATAGTCATAATGACACAAATAAGGAATATATATATATATATAAAATACATATTATATTATTTTATTTCTGTAAAATTAATATATCATGAACTTAATTACCCTTTCACCCATTAATGGAATGATATCATCCCTTATTCATACATACGACCTACAATCTCCATGAAGCGATTTGACACATTTTCAATTTCAAACATTCAAAAATGGATTTAGAAAATGAATCCAACATTTAAATGTTATATTTGTAACATTAATATGTTTTTTAGATGATTTAACTATATCGTGTATACAATAAATGTAACATTTATAAAAACAAAAATTAAAAAAATAAAAAGAAAACTATTACATGAAATAATAATAATAATAAAATATTGTTATCGAACAGGTGTACATATGTTATAAGAGGATCATATATGATGTTATATAAATCAATATGGTTTGGTTATAAATTAATAACCTGATTAAAAACAATACACATGATGTCAAATCACGTTTTACAAAATGAGATCACAAGATAATGGATTTGTATCCCTTTACATTCATTAGGGCATATTGTAATGTTAAGCAATTAATTTATTTTATATATTATATATAATACCCCATTTAAAATTAATTTCATGATTACTTCATAATTCATGTTATTTAATATATTATTTTGAAATATTTCACCCATGGTTCTTTATCATCAGAATTACAAAGTTGAAATTAATTTCATAAATCAATTAATTTTCAATAGGTTATTTTACATCTTTATTATCGTCTAAATTCTAGGATTGTGAGTGTAATAAATTTTTATGATATATTGTTAAATTCATACTTTTTTAGGTATTAATGTTTTATAAACATAATCAATTCATTTATTAATCCTTACATAAATGTTATGATCATTGTATGGGTTTCTCATCTCAAATTATATTCCATGGTACATATGTTATGTTATAAACATATCATTTTTATGAGATTTTTATACAACACCATGGGTGTTTTCTATCCACAATCCCTTAATATTCATTCTATTTGATTTTATTTTCATTTTATCACTTTAATGGGTGTAATTATTCAAAAATTACCAAATTAGTATGGGTTTATCCTTCAATCTCATTTTAATCGAGATTGTTTATACTTTAATATCCTCCAAAGGATTTTTTTTAATTTTTTTTAATAATCCCATTTTATTTCCTTCCCATTGGGTAATTCATTATTTTTTCATGTAATACTACCCTTTTCCACTATTTGGTACATAATATGATATTGATTTTTTTTAATAAAATATGACATCATTTCTCTCTTCGGTTGAAAATAATTTTTCTTCCAAATAAATATTTTCTAAAAAGGACTTCAAATATTATATACTATGATTGTTTAAACTGTTTTATACATAATTGTAATTTTAATTTTTTTAAAATAAATCATGATTTCATTTTCCAAATAAGGTTAATTTGACTTTTCTTCGATACTTGTGAAAGAAATATCAGTTTTTAACATACTAGGCCTAAAAAGATCATTTATGCTATCATAAGCACTCCCTAATTTAAATAATTCTTTAATTGTTTACAATATTTCAATATAAAAAATATCCAAATATTTAGGATTATTCTAGTTCTAAAATGTGTTTTTTAATGTTAAAATTTTATTTACCTAATAAAATTAATGATATTTTCATGGTATTTTTATTCATAAAGGATACATAACTTTTATTTGAAATATAATTAACTGGGTATATATTTTAATTATACTATCTTTATCATTTATCTTGATGGTCTATGTTCAGTTTGTCTATATAAATTATTAAAATTTACATTCATTATTAATTTTATATTCATTAACTTTCCTTTCAAATATTACCATTATTGTTATCATTGGAAAATACATTTCACCTAAATATATATTATTTATCATAGATGAATTTATTTAGTGAATAATATATTATTTATACATAAGGTTTTTACATTGAATATTATTTTATTTTATACTGAGATATTAATATTCCTTATTCATTATTCAATACAGACATTTATTGATAAGGCATATTTTTCAATAATTCAATCGATCATTTGATATATGAGGAATATTTTCGAAATACAATGAAATGTGGGTCTTGGAAATATATATCCTATCAATGCATCAATTATATTATTTGGAGAGTCAATAATTTCTTATTAAATGGGGGTTTTCCAGAGTTTTAAACAATCTTGTTAATGGTTTTCAATGTATAAATATAATGATGTATGATATCATGAAATATAATTTAATCATTTACTTCATAAGGAATTTAATTATTAGAATCCATATTATTATTACATTAGAACTTCCCATTGATTCATTTTTTCTAAATATAATGATAAAATGGATTTTGTTTCAGTTATTCAACTTTCCAAATTTATTATTCCTTATATAATACTAATAATCATGTTTTTTATTAAATGGATTATTTTTCATATAATCATCTTGACATATTTATTGATCCTAATTAATTTGTATTTATTTTCTCCTGATTGTTTAGGTTTTATGAAAATATTACTCACCATATGAACTCACCCTTACTATGTTTCCTTTCCTAGAATATGTGGTAGGAATCCTTGAATCAATTCAAGGATGCGGATTTTTTCCTTCACACTATTATATTCCATTTATTTCAAATTTAATGTGATATTAATATATTTATATAGTTTACTAAGGCTACAATTTCTTTCTGTTCTATTATTATTTTATCTCTTCTATCTTTCACTAATGTAAATTTGAGACCACCAACTTTGGACTATTAGGGTTATGGTTTTAATTATTGGTGTCAAATTTGGTTTCACAGAAACCTTTAAACCTATATTTATAAAATAATAGAATAGAGGGCATGGTGTTATGATAGAATGTATGTATATGTATACGAGAAAATATTAAAATCATGGTGAGGATGTGATTATGTGTTTTTCTTTGAAATATATCCCTATATTGATACTAAAAGTTGAAGTATATCTGGAACAATTGTAATTTTGGATAAAAACTCTAAATATGGTGCATTGGGTTTTACTTGATAATCACTTAGTGTACCGAAATAAGATTTACTTCACACTTGGTTTTAAACTCGATGGTTTATAAATTGGATTATTCACACATTCATTATGAAACATAATGGTAAATTTTAATAGATTTTTAAAATTTATAACTTAGGTTAAACATATGGAATATTAAACTCAATAGAGGTTGAAAATATTTAAATATTCTGAAAAATATTGTATGGATTTCCCAATATGGTAATTATTTCTCACACTGTACATTTTTGTTTTAGATAATGGCTGGAACCCAAAGGAATCTTGTTAACATTGAATATGATGGAAAATGTGTAGATTATTAGTAAAAAAATCGGACGATAACATGAGTGAATTAAATAATTATTATGATATAAATTTAACCACAATATATGATTAAAAAATGAAACCTTAACTAACTCATGGACACACATATGAAGAGAATGATAGAACCTTCTAATGGCCTGAGTAGTGGAGACCATAGAGGAAAAATGGATTAATTTTCTTGATATTAGAAATATAGAAATAGTGTCTTAAGAGAATGTATCAAATGAATAGATAAATATTTTCTATGTGAATTTCAATTGAATAGTATGATGTATATAAAAGGAAAAGTGAGGAGTTCAATAGAGACAAATAAATTTCATCCTATGAATCAATTTTATGTTTATTTCCTTGAATGTGTGGAACATAAGAATTATCCAAATCAATTCCCTATTGAATGGTTATATCCTAAAGCAAGGAAGGACCTATGTCAAAGTTAAAGGGTTGATGTAATTATATATTGGGATTCCTAAATTAAATTTTATAAGAGTTTTTATCAATGGTATTCTGGTTATATGAATCGTGATACATATAAAGATTGTGTTAGTTTTTCAACGCATATAATAATTTATCTATGATTAACTATAAAATTATTGATACCATTTTTGGATTATGTGTTTATGGTTATTCATAAGTTTAGTTTCATGAAACACCATTTTGAAATATTTTGATATTGGATTCTACCAAGATTCAATATATATTTGGATAATTTTTTTGAAAATTCAACACATCGAAATAGTATATGAAAATGCTATTTAAAAAAGAATACCATTACATTTTATGGACATAATATTAAAGGTAATAGAAAGTCTTAAAGTATATATTATCTTATTTATTATAGTAATTATTGGTTATCATAATATTGGAGTGTTATAAGAATTATATTAATATAGTTTTGTAAAATGAAAACCCACATTCCATGTGAAAACATGTCACATCCGGCGAGGCTACAGGGCTTGAACACACAACCAAAGTGTGATACATGGGCAATGAAAACCACTAGACTACATGATGTACTGGTTAATACAGAATCATTTTCACATATAAAATTTTATTTATAATTATTATTTTTATCATTGGGTGTAATTTTTTAGGTCTAAAGATTTACGCACTATATTATAATGTGTCAATTGTTTTTGTGTGTGTGAATATTATGAAACAGATTAAAATATGGGTAACTCATTTATGGATCTTATGATTTCTTGAAAGTAAATTTCATATACTTATATATATATATATATTTGTGTGTGTAGGATATTAATTTCCTTGAGTAAGATATGAAATTGGAAATTTATAGAATACCAACCCAAGGATAATTTTATTCTTACTAAATTGTATAATAACAAGTAAGTATATTTAATTATATTCATACATAAAAAAATATTCAATAACAATAAAATTTTAATCAAAAAATAAATTTCTATTATTAACTTCAAATATGATAAATAAAATTGCCTTCTATCTCATCAATGATCTATTTTATTGTGTTTATTAATATTATCTTTATCATTCCCTTTTTTATTATCAATGACATATTTCACTCAATATAGTCATTAACAATTTTCTTCCATGTTCAAATTATCACTTCCATAAAATTATATCCTACATGGAAACATATTTTTGTGTTATTCTAGATGACCTTCACACTTCCTTTTCTCTCTTATAAAAATAATGTTTTTTAAAATTTTTTATGTCGTGGGTTATCAATAATGGAATTTTAAAATTTTAAACCCCTGATTTACAAGTAATTATTAAAATTGTAAGAATTAAATTTAATGATGGTGGGTAGAATGTAAATCCCTATGATATTAAAGTATATTTTTATTTAATAAATTTTTTCTTAGTGATATCATGTTTTGCATGTAACCCCGTGGCATTAAATGAATAACATTATGTTCAACAACATACACGAAAGAAACACCATGGCAAAATGAATCGTTAGATACTATTTTGATATGATAGTCATAATATTGATTTTGAATTATAAAAATTAATAATATTAAATAAATTATAAATTATATATTTATATTCTCTAATCAATTAAAATTTTATGTTAAATTATTTTTCAATAATCACTCAAATTTTTAGTTAAGTCAATTTATGCTTTCAAATAAAAAATTTTCAAGAAGTGGTTTTATTTTGAGTTTTATATATTTTAGTAAAATAAATTTGTACCAGTGTTATAATTTTATTTTTTAAAAATAATATATTTTTTGAAATCATATTATCATAATCATCTTAGGGTAAATTATTTATATTTATCAGAAAAAGTTCATTTTTCAGTAAATAGAGACAATTATGATTTTTCTTAAAATATATTTCCTTTTCTTTAAAATAATTAATTAGAAGTTCCCATTAATAATTCAATTGGATTTCAAATAAAAAATTAATTATTTAGTTATATTAATAAATAATTATTAAAATTTTAATTATATATATATATATATATATATATCATATTCTTTTATTTGATAATTTTCAGGCTCAAAATATAAATTTTCTAAAAACTGTTTTAAATGAAAATTTCCCCCAATATTATATAATTAAAATTATATTTCGTGAAGAATGATATAAATTAGATTTATAGATTAGATATATAACTTTATTAATTTAAATAGATCTTATTGTTAATACTCATAATATAGTTAATATATGATCATCTTATATATTAAAAATACATTTCTTAAAAACTCATTGTTCGACTAGTCAATGAGATTTATTTTAAATTAAATAATTCTTGTTATATAAATTGAATTTGGAAAACATGATTCCATTTTTGGAATCATAATAAATTATATTAATAAAATAAAGTCAACTTAATTTTTTTGTCATAATTAATAGTGAAAACTATAAAAATATTCTACCATGGTTGAGTAAAAAAAATATATTTATTGGAGATTTAAATTATGATTATTAGAGTTAAAATGGACAAAAAACATGTATAAATACAATTTTATGTCCATATATATACATTATAACTTATATGTATTGATAATTATATGTATTCTGAGCCTTTTAGAATGTGAAAACTGTGGGTATGATTTATTCTTTAAAAAAATTCCATGTGCGTCATCCCCCTCAATTATAAAGGACACTCCATCCCCTCACTTCTTCACACCAATCAAGCCATTTGACTCAAAAAAACCCTAAAATTACCTCCCCCACATTCATAGAAACATTTTATATGATATTTTATTCCCAAATCTTAAACCATGTTTCCTTAATAATATATTTAAATGAGGTAGCTCTAGGAAAATATAATTGTCTTCACTAATCAATTTTATTTTAAATATTTTTTTCACCATGAATACTGTATTGACACTTCTATTATAATAACAAAGTATCTCTCATATATTGAATTTTTTTATGAATATGGTATAATATAAATCCCTCTTCACCTCTCTCAAATGGGAAACAATGTAATATATCGTGTATATAGTGGGATACTACCTCACGAAGCATTGCAATTTCATTTACTTTAATAACTAAAATGGATTTAAAATGATAATAATGAATATATAAAAATATATTATGTGATATAAGTATATTAAAATTAGTATACCATAAACTTCATTATCGTTTCACCCACTATGAAAATGATATTGTTGCTTGTGCATATGTATTACATACCATCTCTACACAGAGATGTCACTCATTTTCCATGTCCAAAATTCAAGAATGGATTTGAAAATAAATAAAACAACTAAATATGATATTTAAAATATTAATAAAATTACTAATATTATTGAACTATATTCTATAAACAAGAGTCAGTACTTTAATAATAATTCCCAGATGACAAAGTTGGTCAATTAACACCCGAACAGAAAACAACAATAATAAAATATATTCAAATAAAGTTAAGCTATTATAATAGGATCATATATTATATTATAAATATGAATATGGAAATTTAATAAATTAATAATGTTATTAAATCAATCATGAAACACTTTAATGAACATTCGACCAAAAGATCATGATGTAAGGGATTTTGTCTCAGTATCTATTCATTGAGGCATATTTTAAATTTATGAACCTAATTCCATTTATATAGTTTATATACTATAAAAATTATATAAAATATCATTAATAATTCATAATTATTGTTATTTTAGGTTTAATTTTATTTATTTCACAAATTTTGATTTGACTTGAGAATTATCAACTGGTATATAATTTCATAACTCAATTTCTCTTCACATGAGTTTAATTACACCTTTATTATCTTTGATTTCTCAGATTATGTGTATAATGAGATTTTATTTTCATATGTATTATTACAATTTTTTTATTTTTTATTCAATTATATACAAATTATTGATTAATTGATTAATTCTCAATTCAAGAGGATACTAATTGTAAGGGTTTCTCTTCTGAAATTGAATTATTTAAGAAATATATTTTTTTGTTCACCTATATTATTTAATTTTATTTTATACTTCCTAATTTATGTTTTATATCATTAATTTCTTAAGATTCATGGTATTTAAAATTATATTGGACATTATCTCTTTGAAGGGGTTTATGATTGAAAAGTAACCAAAGCAGTAAGGGTTTATGATTTAAAATATTTTAAATCACAATTGTTTATAATTTATTTCCCATTTAGGGAAATTATATTATAAATTGAATATTAAAAACCATTAACTGTCATGTTCTATTATTGTTAAGTATTTATGAATGTAAAGTTACCATTTTCCTCTATTTGGGATAAAAATATATCTTTTAAAGGATTTTAATAAAATGTAACTTTATTTATCTCTTTAGACAAAAAACGATTTTCATCGAAATTCATGTTTTTGAAAATATATCAAATATTTTTTGTATCACTATGTTAATTATTTTTAAAATATATCTTTTTAGTTTTTTTAAATGGAACCATATCATCATTTTCCAAAAAAATGTACTTTTTAATTTTCTTAAAAATATGTGACAATAATATTTTTTTACAAACTCCTCATGATTGGATCATTTATGAAATCATGAAAAATAATTTTTGTGATCCATCCATTAAAAGTTTATAAGTTTTTATTTAATTAAATTTTTTTCTAGAATATTTTGGAATTCTATAGAATTTAAAATTTATTTTCAATGGTAAAAGTGCATTCTATTAAAAAAAATTAATGGTCATTTTTTTGTATCTATATTTATCAATAAAATTTTCCCTTTATTATAATTATAATCCATTGAGGTTATATATTTAATGATACAATCCTTATTATTTATCTAGATGGTTTGTGACTAGTTTGACAGATGATTTTTTTTTTAATTTTACTTTCTCGATTAAATTAATATTTGTTAACAATCTATAGAAAAATTCACTTTCTAGTGATCATTGAACATTAAATTTCACTCAAATATCAATATTATTAATAATGTATATTCATTTTCCTTTTAAAAAATATTATTTATATATACATATATTTTATTTGAATATAATTTAATTTAATAGGGAAATATTGATATTCCATATTCATTAATCAATATGGAAATAAATTTTTAAGGCATATTGTTCAATAAATAAAATGATAATTTTATATATTAAAAAAACATTAGACATATGGTGATGTTTGGGCCTAGAATTATATACATTAACATCCAATGATGGTCTCATGAGTCAAATTAATAAGATAGAATTAATTTTTTTTACCTATATAATTAATCCATATTTTGAAACATCTAAATTGTACAAATAAAATGTTTTTTGAGATCATCATTTCCATTATTACAAATATCCTTTTTAATAATTCAATAATTATTAACCATGACATTATTGAATTTATATTATCCATATATTAATTTTGGACTCATGTTATTGATAAAATGGAATGTGTGTTCAGCTATTTACCCTTCCATATTGATTATTTATTATATAATCATGATAGTTAAGTTATTTATTAAATGGAACAACTGTTCTGGTATATACCTTTCCATAATAATTATTATTTATTTACTCATGATATTTTACATTTAATGTAACTCTTATTGAGGATTTGATCTCATCTGTAATCTATTTCCTTTCCTTGTTATATGAATAATGAATATTTGAATGTTCTCAATGATAATTGTTTTTACATTCCCTATGTTTTATTCAAAATTTACAAATATATTTGTTGATTCATGTATATATATATATTTTTCAATTAATAAAAAAAATTCATTTCTTTTGGATGTGATTTATTATCTCTAGAACCAATGTCATATTGTTAACACAAACTATGGGATACTAGGTTTCGGGTATTTACATAAAATTTATATTATTCTTCCTTTTCTCTATTCAGTAATTTCATTCCACTTTTTTAATATGAGGAAATTACATCATTAAAAAAAACTACTTCAATGGTTTATTTATTTGTAAAATTTAAGACATTGATAGGATTAATATATGTCCTTTGTAATGGGTTTTTTTATCCTTTATGTATATATTGTTCTCTTCTAGATGTTGTTCTCGTTTCCTATTTTCAAACCGAAAGATGTTTTATCTCCAATGATCCTCATATTTCTAATTAAATATTTTCAAAAAAACATTTTATTATTCTTTTAAGGATGTGGATTTTAATAAAGTTATTTTGAAAAAATATCTTCTCAATAATCATTGTTACCTTTTTTTACACATCCTCTTTCTTTTTCTTCCTTTTACTCAATGTTAATCTCATAAATATAATTCATATTAATTATATAAATTCCTTGAATATAAACTAATTTAACATTAACTATCCTTAATAGGGATAATAATTTTTAAAATATCGCTTTACAATTATATATTTTATGTAGATTTGATTTGTTGAAACATTTCAATTTATAATTTCTTGTCAAGTACAAACTCCAAAAAAATATTAAGAATGTGTTAATTTATATAAAACATATTATTTTTTATAAGGATTTTTTATTTCTAGTCTATTGGAATAATATATACTCTTTCCTTATTTAAAAGATGATTCACTCATTCCATAATGCATCAATTTTGTGGATCATTTTAATTCCTACTTATACATAATTTCTTATTAACTTTTAAACTTTGTAACTTAATATAAAACACTAATTATTGTTTTACAAATATTAATCTCCAAAATAATTTATTTCCTTAGTCTCTTGGGAATGGTTGTAGCATAACAGTTTGTTATGCCTTGAGAAAAGCATATGAAAACCACTTCATTATCATGGGTTTTATCGGGATTATGAAAATTGTTTGGTTTATTTTACACTTTGGGAAGACATATTGATGTACACATAGTAACTTTGAATTTATATCCATGATATAACAGTATTTAATTAGATAGTTTTTCATCTTCTGAGATACCATATATGGTGCATAATTAGGTAGCATTGCGTACAATGATATGATGTCTTACCAGTTTTCGTAGAACTATGATTATGATATCATGTGTTATATTGTTTCAACATATTTATAATTCAATGAACTTACTGTATCATTTCCTTATTACATTTTTTCATGATTATCTCACAATATTATTCTATTATTTATGTATGATCATTTGAAAATTCATGTTCTGATATCTTGTCATATGGAAAATTCTTATTGGTACATATTATTTTTAATAAGATATGTATCCCTTTATTATATTTTCTCATATACTTACAATCTAACCCTTGATGAAATTATTTTCCATACTAGGTTATTGAGATCACCTCTGTTGAGAAAGTCATTACATACATAAATATCACATAATTTTAATTCTTTACTAAACACATATAATAATAATACATTCCATATAATCTAAATGTATTTTTGTTCTAGTTGATGATATATAAAGTCATCTAATATATGAAAAAATATCCATCATCTCCAATTATTATTATTTAAATTATTTATAATTGTAGTATTATCATACTTATATCCTTAATTTATAACATAGGGAATGAAAACATAAAAAGGGTCAGATTAGATCCTTAGTAATGGAAATCATGGTAGACAAATCATAAGATTTCATAAAATGATCATAAGGATATGATCATATAAACAATTTCTTGTTATATATTTAAGGGAGTTATACTTAGAAAATATTAGACCATAACCCCAAAATCATGGAATATCTGGAATAATGATTAATATTTGTTTCAAAGAATAAATCATTATTCATGATTTATAACATTCACAAGTGGAATTATAATCAAAGGTAACCACAATATTGTGAGCTTAGTTACTCATAATCATGTACACGCATAATTTTGTGATCATAGTAAGCATAAATCATAACATTCACCAAGATGTTCAATTAGTTATTCACAATCATGTCTATAATGACTAAAATTATCTCAAGAGATATATTAATCACATTACCCAATGAATTATTATGTCATAAAAAACCTAAATATCTCATAATTATAATCCATACATTTTATATCAACAAGTTTATAAGAAATCAATCATTCCATTCTAGCATAACCCAATGAACATAGTGAGGTATCATAAAAATTTCAATATCATATAATCAGAATGAATTCTGATAATGGAGATGTAATAAAAAGATAACATATCAAGTGATTTAAAATATAATTAAATGATGTTAACATAGATAAAAAATTTCACATATAAAAGTATTTAAAGTAAAATTTTAAAATCATGAAAAAACATCCCTTTTATTTTGGTACAATTTAAAAACTAAAATTCCCAGAAATATGGTTATAGTATTTTTTTCACAAAAAACCATTGAATATTTCAATGTAAACTCTATGATAATTTATATAATTGATTATGGGAAAATATATTCATAACAGATATGTTAAAATAAAACATTCATTTTATATTATTGTAAAAATTTAAGAGTGATTTATTTGAAAAACATTTGAAAAGATTATTTTTATTCATTTGAAAAGAAAAGAAAATTTAATATAATTTTTTAGTTATTTGAAAAAAAATATAATATAAATTTTAAGAATATGGACATGAAGAATAAATATTTAACACCAAATGATAAATTGGGTATTTTCTCTTAAAAATAAATTTTCTATCCAGCTGAGTACCAAAGAGATAAAAAGTGAAATTAGATCATGAAAACACTATAGATAATTAGTGTTTAAAACTATATATGAGGTTTTATGACATAAAAGATATAAAAATTATAACAATGGATATTTACGTAAAAAAATCCAAATTAAAAATAGATTGTTATATAAACCATTAGCTAAGATCCTTTATTTCATCAATATAGGTAATTCAAAATTGGAGTAGGAAATTGTGGATTATTTTGAATATGAATAAAAAATGATCAATTATTTTCTATATAGTAATCATGTTTTTTATTTTAAATTATTGAGGGAATGTCCCCTTGTTTGACCTAATCATCTTAATTGTTAAATTTTTCTTTCATCTTTAATAAAAATATAAAGATTCTCCTTCTATATAGAATTGTTTTGTATAAATATTTAAAATAACAATATTTATACATAAATTAACATATTTTATAAACATATAATCTTTATGTACTATTTTATGAATAACACCTTCTTAAAATCATCTTTATTGGAATTTATTTTTCTGTGTTTTTCATACATGTTTAAATAATTAAATTTCAACTAGGATACTTTTTCAAGGTCTTATCATCTTGATATTTTTATCCAGTAAATATAAATCATATTTATACACTAAATAATACTTTAAAACCATCAATTTTTTTATGGATTGAAAATATGAAATACAACTTTCATAGAGAAGGCAGTTCATATGTAAGCACGATCATAACATTATTTTTATAATTGAAAAAATGAAGATAAAGGTAAATAAATATTTATCATTCAATTATCATAATTATATAATAAATATAATAAATTTACATTAAATATATCATCATAACAATCCATGTAAAAAGTAAATTAAATATGACTCACAACGCTTCATGAAGGTGGTAGTCTACATTTACTCATGAGTGGAATTACCATGTTCCAAGGGATAGGACGGTCAGATAGTGGATAATATTTCATTCTTTAAAAATAATAACAATATCATTAAATACTATATAATCATCAATTACATCTATATCACCATCCATGTGAAGGACTGATAAAATGTGAATTACATCATTTCATGGAGGTAGTAGTCTGCATATACACACAATGGTGTTTTCATTTTCCATTGGGATAGATGATAAATTGGTAATGGTTATTCTATTGAAGTGATAAAAAAAATTAATATAATTTCACTGATGTAACTATATTAATATGGATATAGAATATTTAGTGCAGGTTGTAGAATAAAAAGAATAAAATTATTTGGTCAATATGATTAGCTCTTCTTTGAGATGCCTCCTCTTTAGTTATTCTTAAGGACCATTGGGATAGTTGAGGGTCTCCCCCCTTATGGTAGTGGAATAACTGCAATTATAATTGATTTTATAATAATATATGGTAACATTAAATTAATGGGGATAAAAAATGGTTCTATTTTTAACACATAAAGATAAATGGTAAATATAAACTCATCAACTTGGATTTATAAATGTTTTTCTGTTATTCTAACCATTATCTCTTTATTTTAAGCCCACATTAACCGTTTTAACCTCTATTGTAGTAAGTAATTTTTATTTTGGTTAATTTTCATTATAAAAAAATAAAAAAAACTAATTTTTTTTTTGTAAAATATTTTATCAAATTTTGAAACAATTTTATGAAATTCAATTCTTATATATGGAACTAATTAATATAATATTAAAAACTTAAAAGGAGAATTTTTTTTATGAAAATATATTTTTAAGCATAAATTAATTTTATACTAATAATTTCATTATAACCACCACTATTTTAATTTTAATTTATGTCATTTATTATATAAACAATTAATTAAAATCATTCATAAATAGTGATTATTTTTATTTCATTCATTCACAAGGAATGGTCCTTACAGAAATAGATTCGGGAAATATATCCCTATAACCTTCAAATGATTTTATATTTATGGATAAAGAATTTATAGTTAGTCAATGAATAATTATTGATTAATTTCAAATAACATTCATTAAAATCAATGCTCATTAGTGATCATGAAACAGAATGTATATAAAAATACAACATCTTTTAAAAATTTATCTTTAGTATTTAATATTTCAATTTTGGTATTAATTTTCCATGGAATTGTTCAATGCTATAGCATTAAATAAATATTTAATTCATATATTTCATATTTCATATAGTTCTACAAATGACTACAAATCTAATGGTTAGTACAAATATAATATAATATTTCAATCTTGTTTTTTAATGGTCAAGGTTTCATGTAAAGAAAGATATCAAAGAAACAAAATTTATTTTAAATGGTAAATATATTGCAAAATCAGTTGTTATTTCAATTTCACCCCATTAAAATTAGGTTCACCATAAAAATACTATTACTCAAATGAAAAAGTGGATAGATATACATCATTACATCATCCATTTCCCACATATCTTCATTGAATTTATGATTCCTCCAGAAAACATTAAATAAGCGAGTAATCTTATTCCATATAACATTATCTCTATACTAAATGATTTCCACTAATTATTTGTCATGAGAAATTTGAAACCCTAGTGGTATTACCTCTATGATTAGTACATATAAAGGTCCAGGTATATACTTCCTTAGAAGAGTTATATGAAATAAATCCTAAAGTTGAGGTAGGTTTAGTTTAAGGTCTAATAAATAATATACAGTTCTGATATAATCAATAATATAAAATGGATATATATATATCTTACGATAATAATTACCTTAATTAAACATCTCTTGACATTATAAAATGATGATATTTTATGGAATAACTCCTCACTCTCTTCAATCTGTAGATAATTTTAATGATTGAAAGCCTAAAATTTATCAAATATGAGTTATATAAATGTGTTGCTGAATGGATCTAACCTTCACTGTCACTTACATAGTGAGATAAGATCCTAATATATTTAATCCTCTAACCTGACCCCATCATGTTAGAGTCATTAACTTATTTCTGTACGTGGACTTATAAGGATCCATCTAAATTCATGAATGAAGGTTATCATTGTACAAAAATTAAACCATGGTAGAGTGTTTTTCTAAAAAAATCATTGAAATAAATAGAAAAATCCCTCAAAATGTCATATAGGTTTCAAATTGTACACTATAACTAAAAATATATCTAAAGATGATATATAGTGATAAGGAATATGGCCATATTCAACACAAACTAATGAATTCTTCAAAAACTTGTTGTAAAAATATGATCATTACCAAAATAAAAATTGTGGTACTCTATACTGCCTTAAAACATAATTATTGAATATAATTTCCATTTTTTCAAAGAATAAATATTTTATGAATGAAAGGAAATTCACCATATGGTGATCAACTACATCAAAAATAGCATTATGACATTTACACGTCTTAGGGAGTCTCATGATGAAATCTCTGGATATGTTTTTCCATTTCCATTATGATTTTGGAAATGGTTATTACATACCATTATATGTATATATTTCATAATTAACATATATACATATCATTAATTATGATACATAATATAAAATATCATATTTTCCAATATAAATACTCTTTTGGATCATTATACATCATCATAATTCAAGTATAAATAAATAAGGATAAGTTGTGAGCTTCCTCCAAAAGATCCATGTTTATGAATAGTTCTGACATGACACATATTTAGTTTCTAAAACATATCATTCTATCAAAATCATGTTTTATCACAAGAATATTCATCTCATTCTTTTTTAGTTCCACATAGTCCATCTATTACTCTTTAATCATCACATTAATGGATGTTTGAATGGTCATTCTATAATAATAGGATATTTACCATGCTCTTATTATTGCAAGGAAATTTATCTATAAATTAAAAATAATTATAAATCATTAAATCCTTATCATGGAAAAACTATCATGGTATTTATTTATCAATGCATCATCCACCTTTTCACCATCCCATAGTGGTTGATTATTGATCATTCCAAATCTTTAATTAGTTTTAACCATATTGATTTTGACATATTAAACACATTCAATATTAATATATATATATATATATTAATAATTTTTGATTAGTATATATAGAACTTCATTCACCAAAAATATTATGCAAATATATTATCAATGTATATGTTACTATTGTTATCTCTAATTCATGAGTTGGGTAATGTTTCTCATGAATTATCATTAAGTGTGAGGAATAGTATATTACCAGTCATTCAACACGAGGACACATACAATTCCCTTGATTGATGTGTCACTATATTTAAAAAATATTTATCTACTATATGGTACTATGATTATAGGTTCACTAACCAACCATCACATGAACTCCTTGAAATTTCACCCACATTCAAATTTCAAATAAAATTTCTCTCCCCTTTGAGTTACTTTTGTTAGAAGATTATATATTCCTGAAACCATCATAAAAATATGTAAATAATAAATTGACAATCCATGAAGACTATGTATACAAAATATTATGGTTCGTATTATAAATTATTCAATAAATTAATTCTATCAATGATCCATCATCATAACTTATCAGGAAATTATATGACCCATGAATGAATATTTTAGTTGCCAAAAATTTACACTTTGTTAATTTTTCATACAACTTATCCTTCCTAATTTTGTTTCAAATAATTATCCAATAATATTATATCTCTTTATTTTCATCCACGACTAATGAAATCCAGGCCGGGGATCAATCATTGAAAAGTATAGATCATTTCATAGTTGAGTGAACCTTTTATCAATATGGAGTAGAAGGAACTTGTTCTAGTTATTTTTATCTCATATTCCTGATAACCAATATAATGATGGATTGAACCGTATTTATTCCTAACAAATTGAATAGGTTCACCCAATGGTGATTCACTCAAGAGTATAAATCCCTTATTCATATTCTCGTGGAGTTTAGTTTTAAATTCCTAAAACCCAATTGGGGCATTCTATAAGGATTCATTGAAATATGCAAAGAACCAAATATGATATCTAATGAAAAATCAATGTCAAAATTTTATGGAAGAATATGAAATTTCATTGGAAATAAAATAATTTACACATAAACAATAGCTGTATCAATGATTTTGTATTCCAAACTAAATATTTTAGATAAATAACCCTGAAAATAGGTATTATGATCCATATAGAAGAAGTAATTATTTTTTGTGGTTTATGATCATTTAATCACATATAAATGATCACATATTGATTTGGGATAAAAAAGGTGACTTCCCTTACTTGGAAATTGATATTGTATCTAAAATAAAAGAGAAAACACATGCCCAAAATCACATCAAATTCATGTATAGGGAGAATAATTTGATATTCAGGATGAAAATTCCCATAAACTTCTATCCAAGGGGAGTTAAGAATGTGACATGTAATCATCTTAATATTAGGGTGTTTTACTGACAATTAAATATAATTCATTTTAGGTGATTATTTAATACCCTTATCCAATTATCCATATATAAAAGAGTTGGTAGAACAATAATGATATTAGTCATTTTAAATTTTAGTGTGGATAATATGAGTAACATTAACCAAATCATTCATAAATTCACCTAAATTAGTATGATTGAATAAGTTTTCCATTTTTAATTAAACATAGTTTGTTCTTGAGGACTATTATCCTCATTAATTATTGAATTAGATTATTAGTTTTCTTAATTCCCCATCTCCTTACATGTTAAACATTGAAATTCATTGGTTTAATCCCTATTCTTCTCTCTTTTAGATTCTGAAATCATCATACCTCTTCTAGAATGGGTATCTTATTGACCATCCTTTCCAAACGTGAAGAATTTCCCAATTAATTTCACACAATTTTGTGACTATTACAAAATATTTTTGTCATATTGTTTGTTGTAATTTGTTGCCTCTGTGTGACTTACTATTTGAGTTTGCATGCAGTACTACTTTTCTATTCTTATCATTGAAACTAGAAGAAAAATTATAGTTACCACTATCCATTTTTTACATTTAACTAACATTAAATTATTTAATCACAGCTACCAATATCGCTTATTGGTAATTCATTTTGAAGACCTGGTTTAGTACTCTAAAAAATAGATTAGTTTTTCTCACATGATCGATGAAAAAACATAATGATATATTGAAATCCAGGTTATGTTTTCATAATAGGTGTCAATGGATTAACCATCCTTGTAAATCATCTCTAGAAAGCACCTCTTTATATAATTATGAATAATTCATGGAAAATAATTACCATGAAATTCCCACATAAAATCTTCCCATTCAAGAGAGTTAATTTTTTCATCATTCCTAAAACTCATAATAAGTGTATACCATTGATCCAATCCACCCATAAAATGATACATAGACTAAAACACATTATCATGATCTGAGCACTAGTGAATATAAATTATCTCTTCTTTTGAATTGATCCATTTCTCAATAACAAGTGAAATAGAAGTCCCACATAATGGGGATAGATGTTGTCACTTAAAGGACTCAATAGCATGTTTAAACCTCCTTGGTAAATTCAAAGGCTCAACATAGTTCTTTTTATCACTCAAATATGGAGATAAATAAGTTATAATAGTCACATGATATTACATAACAACTCTCTATATATTTTAATTCCTATGGGAATTGTCAATTAATTTCCATGCACATTTAGTTCTAAAAGGATTCCTTCTGGTTAAAAAATTAAATGGAATAAAAAATATCTAACCTAAATATAAATAATGAATAATCATATTAATCATATATAATAAAATCCTTCCTAATATTTCAAAAATTATAAATCATTTTTAAAACCCTATTAGTCTTTAAACTGATCATATATCACTTTTCTGTCATCATGGGTTGTAATAAGTTCTATGATTACACATTCAAATACCTAATCACTATAAAAAACTAAAATATTATTTTATAACAACTATGGTTCCCAATGAATTAAATATATAAATATTAAATAATTTAATATGAATATTCATTATATCTCACAATAATACAACTACATAACTATAAAGGATTACTTCCTTTAGAGATCATATAAAAATTAAATTTTTTTATAAAAAATAATCATTATCTCCCATAAAAATATATCATATTTTGTACCCTTCTAGGCATATAAAAAACATTCATTCATAACATGGGGAAGAGAAACTACTAAATCAAATGGAGATATCATATTCTATTTATGGGTAAAAATGGGCGCTATCATTCATATGTGGGAATAATATTATCTCAAGGTTATGATAATTTAATCAAGTTAATGTGCTCTATGTGAAAGAATTATACCATGAAAAGAATGGAAAATAACAAAAAAATCAACACATATCCAAAATTTGTAAAAATAATGGTTTCAATGAAACAATTTTCATACATGATTCATAACATAGACATGTGGCCTCATAAGAATATAAAATCAAAATATAGAGAAGATGGATACTAGTAATCATGTATATGAATAATATTTTGGGAATCATTTTAAAAATCATACACCCACATCTTGATATGAATACTATTACATTAAATCATGTCCATGTTCCTGATGACCATATAATGAGATATTTATATCTTGTTTCATAATTTATTGTAGATATATAATGGACCCACCCGTATTATAATGATAATTCATACATATTAGTTCCACATGAGAATAAAATCATTCATTTATGATTAATAATTACGTTTCTATTTATCAAAACACTTTTAATGGAAAATTGAGAAACCAAATGGTAAAACATAGAAAAAATTATAGTAAACCACATAATTATTGAAAAATAACATGAGCCTATTGAATATATTCTCCCCAAATATTTTCCTTGAGATATTGGTTATATGAAGGTCTAGACTTTCATTTATGTGGTCTTTAAAATGATATGCCAACTTGTCCCAAGTTTGGATGTATTCTTATCTATCTGTCTTCCCTTTATTGAATCTTCTTATCAGAAATAGATCCTACTTATCGATATGTGCACTCTTATATCTATTATAATCCACCAAAATACATCCTTCTATCTTCTACATATATGGGATTAATGAAAATGGAATCCACCAACATTTATTCTATTGAATGAACCAGTATCTCTAGGATAATAGCAGCATCCGCACTGGACTTATTTCAACTAGAAGCCACCAATGGAATTATTGCTTCTTCTTGTATATCATCCAACCTATCAAGAGTTTCAATGATATAATGATCATCAATAAAACACAACATAGAGGTAAATCCTTTATCCATTGGTTTGGTGTGGAAGGAATAATCTTTCTGACCTTTTAATTTCTTATCTTTTTCTTGGATACAACGCCTTAAGTCCATGCCTTTATTTCTCTATTTCTTCCTCCTAAAACAAGGAAGTCCTCTATTTAGATGACCCTCAAAATAATAATTATAAAGATATATAAAATCTTCAGCACTTAACACATCTCCAGACCAAGATTTTCTATCCTCTAAAGAGTCAAAAACCTCACCTAGATTAGTAACCTTCTCTATAGTGCTGAGTCTATCAAAAAACAAATAAATAGTTTTAAATTAACCAAAATATTCTTTGGTGTGGACCATTTTTTGACCTTCCTCTAGAAATTTGGATCCTCAAAATTATTTCCCTAACCCTGAAATCCCATTAAAACATCCTCACCTTCTTCATGGATCACCCCTTCATGGTAGAATCCACTTTAAGACAAAAAATCTATGGTATTGGACCCTAAAAAAGGATCATAGGAAATCACATTCCTATCCCCATGACCCAATTTGATTATTAATAGTTGGAATGAATTTTATGATATCATTACCATCACTAATAACCCCAACAATTGCCTTGGGAGAAGTAGGGGTACTTGAGCCACCCAAGCCCCTAAACCACCTATACCAGAAGTGGCCTGCACATCTGAAACATTCAAATCATGCTTCGACCTACTAAACACATCTACAACATTGGGATCTATCTCATAAAGACACAAATATTTTTGCACGAGATCTACTTCTCCCAAAATAGGATGACCAGATGCCTCTAAATAATGATAAGATCATGGATAAATGTGGAATCAAACATTTAGTTCTGGTTGGAATGAAATAGGCACAATAGTTTAACCATTATTGCTTACACTAGGACACTCCTTGATTGCCTTTGGAACACAATTTAAGGACCTATTCCTATACAATACCATCTGATAACCAAGGAACCTACACAAAGAACAACACTTAACCCACTATTCACAATATACTAGTGGCTTATTTCGTAAGTCCTCTCTAAGTGATAACCTCACCTACTCAACTGAAATCCATGTAATAACTATGTCTACACAGATTCATGGAGAAACAGGGTGATAAAAAGTATGGGTTATACTATCATAACATAAGTACTAACCCACTATGTTTCCTAGAATTTGAATAATTGATGGATTTTGCAATGGGAAAAGGAGTTTGGGAGAACCTACCCATATCGTCATCATGGATGAATCCAGATGCACATGAAAATCATATTTCCACCATAATAAAAAAATTTGTAGACCATTGAAACATGGGGATTACTAGACCATGCCACAACCAGATACTCCTTGTATGAATTTTGAATCATTATATGACTGTACTAAAAAAGTCCCGATGTTTCTATCTCTTGTGGCACTATTGTTTCATAGAAATATCTATCAAACAAATCAACTGACCAGTGTCGATGTATAAACCGAGAAACCCACGTCATATTTTGCAGTGATGAGGCCTCAGTAATCTCAGATGATGATAACAAGAGAAACATGAATCCATTGAAAATGTTAACAACTTTAGGTCCTAGAAAAATGTGGGGGAAGAGAGAAAGGAAATACAGATTCAAAAAGGGGGGGTGAAGGAATCAGGTTAGGCCACCTCTAAGGATGGCAGAGGTCCCTCTCCCTCCCATGGGAGAGGGACCTTCACAACCATCATCATCACCTAGTTCATTAAGGGGGAAAAACACTGAGAGATCCAATTAATTACACTTCCTTAAGTTCCCTCACTCATAAAAAGATTCATCTTTTTGTCAAATCATTAACCGGGAGAAGTAATAATGTTTCACAAAAATATCAACATCAAAAAACAATAATACATCTAGATAAATGTTATTAAATAACAAGATAATATCCAAAGTGAATCGTAAAAATTCTTAAAGTTTGTTGGAATATATGAGAATTCTGTTTTATCAATGTATTATAATAATTTTTGAAACATAAGAGAAAACAACCCAACTTATTTTCTAAAATTTAAAAATACAAATTCTATGAAAAATAGTAATATGATTTTATATGTAAAACCATTAAATATTTTAATAGATTTTTCATGATTAATTAAAGATATTATTATGGGAAAATTAGATTTTTAAAATTTTAATGAGAATCACTTTTTCCAATTTTATTAAAATTTTGAAAATTGTGTTGCATGAAAAATATTTGTAAATATCAATTTTAATAATTTATTAATAAATTCAAAGGTTGTGTAAAATACCTTCATAAAACATATTAGTGATTATGAAATCATCTATAAAACTATTTTTATGGACATCGATATAAGGGAAAAAATAGTATCATCCAAAAGAGATATAAGGTATGGATTTATTAAAAAAAAATTAATATAATTTTTAATATTAACTAATAATGAATTTTACTAATACTTGAAAAAATAATAAATAACCAAATGATATGAAAATATATGAGGTTTTAATAAATAAATAACATAAAATTTATTATAATTGAAATTTAAGAATAAACAATCATATTAAAAATTATATTGGGACATAAACCATCATCTAATGACCATAATTTATATATACTCTCTATTAACCTCTAGAATAATTACATTATATTTATTACTATAGTTCCCAAATAATTTTAAAACACATAAATATGATATTAATATCAAGAATTTCATATTATTTAAATTCCATTGATCTTTTGGGTTTATAGTTTTAGAGAATTATGGAAATATTTTCATAACGATGTGGTAAATCACTATAAAAATAGATTATCTGCAGTTTTTTTTGAAGGGGATATGCACAATAAACTCTAAATTAATTTTTGAGGGGGCTATGCACTGACCCTACTAATAATATAGTTTTTAGGGGGTTCCCTTCTCCCTCTAAATTGTTTAGAATTAGATTTTTAATAAGTGGTAGGATTTTGGAGGCTGTTATGTCAAAACCACTACTAATTTAGAAATTACTGGAACTATATGTTCAATTGGATTTGAGAGGCATAATATATATAATCATTTGGATATTTGAGGTGGTTCTTAACCCCCTCTAACGTATGAAATTAGAGGGAGTTTGGAACCCTCTCTAATATAATAAATTATGGATATTCATGTAGAGCCTCTAATCCCCTACATTATAGGGGGTTTTGAACCCTCTCTAATATAAGAAATTAGAGGGGGTTATGAACCCCCTCTCATATAAGAAAACAGAGGGGGTTGTTAACCCCCTATAATATATAATGTCAAAAGGGTTTCTTACCACCACTAATTTATGACATTAGTGAGGGTTGTGAATGCCCTTCAATTGATGACATTAGAGGGGTCATGAACCACCACCAACCAATTTTATTAGTGGGGGGTTTTAACCCCATATAATTTTTTAAAATAAATATAATATAAATTCATCTTTTATAATACGTATGTGTTAATGAAAATTTGTGTCTATAAAAATATATATTACATAATTCCATTATATTAATTCATTTAAATGCATCATAAACTTATATATATAATTAAATTCTATGAATACATTAAATAAATACTTATACAATTATAATAAAAATATAATTATTAATATATTTATTTAAATATATAATTGTTATATGGTTTTATAAATACTGTACAATTATAATATGATATATATTATACATATAGTATATTACATACATTTTGATTGTGTATTTATGAACAAATACATTAAAATAATACTATATATACAAATATATATAACATAGATAAAATTAAATATATTATTAAATATATATATATATTAACATTATAGAAAAATAATATTATAACTATTTTAATATATATATATATATATTATATAATTATTTTATATATATTTTAGTAAACCATATTAATTCTAAATTAATATAGTATATATATACACACATATATATCATTTAATTATATTATATATTTCCAATAACATGAAAGTATTTAATTTTGTTTCTGTATATATATATATATGTTTATACATGATATAATATAAATGCATATAATTAAAAATATAAATATCTAATATAAATGTATTTAATATAATATATTTATAATACGAGTCATAAAATATATAAATGTATAATATTTATAAAACAAAGATATATTTTTTATAGTTTAGAAAACATGTGTAATAATAATAATAATTAACAATATAACTCTTACGTAAACACCAACATATATATATATATATTATAATTATATTATATCTATAAATATTATATAAATACATAAATATACACACACACACAAATTTAAATGTATTTATAAATATATATATATAAATACACACACACAGATATATATATATATATACAATTATTTATATATTCTATATATACCTAGATATATTATATAAATATATATTATACACAAATATATAATATATATAAAAATATCATACACAAATATATTATATATTTTACAATAATATATTATTTGTTGATAAATATAATATTTATTTATAATTATATATAGATATATATAATATTTTTGTATGTAAATATATCTATGTTATTATATGTAAATGAATATAATTTATCATACATATAACACCAAAGGTGAATCGACTCGATGGTTATATCACTGATTTATATTCAGCCGGTCTAGGCTTCGAAATCTCGTGGCTAGAGTTTTGCTGTCTTTTGTGAGAAGGTTGGTTCCAAATGCATTGGCAGGAGTGTGGGGTGGATGTGGATGTGTCTCGGGGTTTCCGGGGTGGGGATGGTGTTGGGGGAGGTGGGGTTATCTGGTGGCCTAGGGCACCAACCTGTAGTGTCAGGGGGAATCTCTGAGGGTGTTTTAGAAGAGCATCATGGTTTAGTGTCTATAGAGTGTGTTGGGGCATGTCCTAGGGTGTCCACTCTGTGTCTATGTGGGGTGGGGTGTGGGGCGTGTCCAATGAGGACATCGTGGGGTGTCCAGGTATGTCCTAGGAGGGTGTCCAAGGGTGGTTTCCAGTCGATGTCCATGGGGTGCAGGGAGTATTTTGAATGTCCAAGGTGTGGGGAAAATATATAATAAAGAATAGAATATTTGGGGTGGTTACAGTATAGACTGCCCCTAAAATTGAACTTTGAGAGTCAATTAGGGGTTGTTCTGACCACCCATAATTGGATTTTTATTTTAGAGGTAGTTACAATCACCCTTAATTGAACTGATTAGGGTGAATTTATAGTGAATATTCCAGGGTTAAAACTCCCTCTAATATACCAATAAACTCAAAACTAATTTTACCAACAGTTACCAAAAACCACCTCTAATATGAGTAGGCAGACACATTAGTAGTGGGGATGCGTAATTAATGAAAAAGTGATTATATGGTGTTAAAATCACATCTGGATGTAAAATAATCCCTTCTAATCACCCAATGTTTCTTTTGTTACATCCATATATTTTTCATTAATTTCAAAACATTAAGCCTTATGTTAACATCCTCTTTCTATCCAAACTCTTTTTATTATTTAAATATGACCCCAAATGTAATTTTTGATATTTCTATAATTTCTTCCTATTATAGATCCTATAAAAAACATTTGAGAATTTTTAATGGGTATGAAAATATCCCCATGGGAAATAAAAATAATGGAATATAATTAGTGCATTTAAAATATGAATACCATTGAAAATTATTACCTATATATCAAAAAACAACGTTATTAACATAAATAAAACAATTAAGAATTTGAAACTACTTATTTTCTTTAATTAAATATTTTATAACTCATTTTTAAGGATTTTATACAAATCAACAAATCATAAAGCACGGGGAACACATGAATACTTTTCTTTGAAAAAATACCATAAAAATTTAAAAGTGCATAAGCATTCCATACAACATGAAATCAAATAATTTCAATAAATTCTCTAATTGCATGCATAATATAGTTATCTGCATGAATCATATTCATTTCCAATGTTTATAAATAATTTACCCTTTTTAAAATAAGTAAATACCAGTTAATTATATACGAGTAACCAACCTAGTTATATACCCCATTTTCACCATCAAAAACCATATTTTTACTCTATGAATTAGAGACCTATATTGGGCCTACAAATCATTATGAGCTATATTAGACTCAACCATCATCATATATAATGGTTAGTTACAATATAATCAATAAAAAATTTAATAATATACATTTTCATCATGAAATGATTGAAAAGTAATAATTTTATCCCATATAAAAAACAATTTTCATTTGCAAATGATCATGAGACATATCCTCTTTCTCTTAAAAATAATGTAAATAAAAATTACCTGAAGAGAGTGAATAAGGTCTAAATTAGTGAAACATGATAAATTTTAGATAAATCATGATAATTAATAATGGATATTAATGTTGTGAAATTCTCTCAATCCATATTTGGTAAAATAATTCATTATTCTCTTTTGTAAATAGTTGAAAAACGCATGTTTGAAATTTTTTTAAATATTATATTTTAATAATTATTAAAAAAAGTAACATTGAGTAATAATGGAATTTAAAAAACATTATTGTAAAGATAAAAAAATTAGTTAATTATTTAAAAGAATATAGATATGGAAAAAAGGATGGGGTAAGAACACATAAAAACATGATTTTTAAAAGAATGTTCCTTACATTGACTCTAGGATACTTTCATTCACATAGAAACCCTAGAATGTATGAAAATTATATTATATTTGTAGTTAATAATGTTTTTCATGTTTATTAAATTATCATTATTCCAGTTATTTCATTTATTACCATGTTTTACTTACTAAAACTGTAATGTTCACATTGGAAATTTTGTTGATGTTTGATTTATAACATCAAAACAACATCGGTTTGTTTTTTTGCAATAAAAGGGGGTATGGTTCCATTTTACCTTGAATCATTAATTGGTTTTAATTATCACATTTTGGAATTAGATAATATTTTAAATCTAACCATGTTAAGATGACTTGAATACCAAACAACATTGTTTTATGTAGACTGTAGTACAAACATACACTCAAACTGAGTTTTCATTTTTCTACTTTGTGGAATAGAAATAATGTATTTAATATTCTGCCTTTACATAATTATAAATGAGTATACATGTAATATTTATTCATTAGTTTCATCCGTATGACCATAATTATATGATGGAAATTGAAAACATATCACCTCGCTTTTTAGAGGTGGTATCCCACATGTGTACACATGCAACATTAAATTTTTCCAATGGATTTTAGTATAAGACTATACGTAATATAACATATATATACATTAAAATCTCTTCATAGAGGCGGTAGTATAAATGAATTAATGGGATTTTATATTATTTTTTATCCATTGGTAAGATAAGAGGGAAAGTAATATAATATCATTAATTATTTATAATTAGGGTTTAAATGTCATATATATTCATTTTATCCATCCATATGATCTGATGATGAAACAAATAGACTTCAACATAGATGTAGTAGTCCACATGTACGGATGAGAGATGTTTTTATTTTCCATAGAATTCAAAGGGGATGAATAGTTTTTGTTCGATAATCATAATAAAATTTATATACATTTACAATTCTGTTGTTATAATATCATGAAAAAATTAAAAAAAATATAGGACATAAAATAAAATTTAATCAAAAAACACCCAGTTAAGGGATATACATCATATTTGAAAAAAAACCCTTCAAATACACTATAATAATTCATAGATTCATCTTTTTGGGACTTGTATTTCTAGGACATGAGTTTTAGAGTTTGAAATTTATCTTTTGAGGTAATGGACAATCCATTTCACTCAAATTGTGTTATTAAATGAGGAGAAAATTTTCTTTTTTTTAAATAATGGGAATGAAAGAATTATAAACACATTAAAATTTTGAATATATTATATCTATTTATGAATGTAAAGTTCATAGAAAATGAAATATTTTGAATATAGTATGAGGATGAGTTGAAATACACTCTTCCATTAAAATTTTAACAATATTATATGATAATTAAAACATTAACTCTTAGGTTAAACCCACTCATTAACTCTTAACCAATCCTATAGGGAAAATGATTTACCTAGTTTAATATTTATTATTACCAAATATAAACATGATGTTATTATAAAGTTCAATCCTCCAAATTAAAAATAATATATCCATTTTTACATGTATAATTTCTAGAAGTGGTAAAAATTAATTTTAATACAAATTCGAAAACCTCAACAAAAACAATTTTTTAAAAATTCCTTTATATATATAAAATTAATTTTATAAAAAAATAAATTATAATTCATATAAATATTGAATTAATAGTTTTATATTTTTGTATGGTATAATAATTTAACATAAAAAATATAAAAAATATAGTGGGAATTTTTTAATACTTGACATGAAATGAATGATTTAATTATTATATAAATTTTCACTACTCAAAAATGTTGAAATCTTTTCATAAAAATCCCATAAAATTACGATTAGATAAATTATTTTTGATGATAACAAACATTAAGTCATTTCATCAAAATCCAAAACTCATATTGAGAACTAAAACTTCTTAATAAAACTATTTAATATATGGAAAATAGTTTAGTAAAATAAAAATAATATAATTTAAATAAAATTAATTTTAAAACAATGATGGATATGAATATATAGAGTGATTAGTTATATATAATGATATTTATTTATTTCTATGATTTTCTAGGTTATAAAATTATTCACCCATTTATGAATTTATTCTATATCATATTTATTCATTATATAAATATGTGAGGGGTTTTCCGCACCTATAATTTTCCAATGCTCATATTGGTTATTCCATCATGTAATTATTCAATAACATATTAACCTAATGAACCTTATTATTTTTCATTTCATTCTCTATTAGATTCAAAATCAAAATTATATTTTATTAATATGTTATATTCTACTATAACTATCCCACTTCAGTACTCTAAACATGTGATCCATCTAAAATGTCCTTATATGAATTTTATAGGTTATAATTAACTATTTTCTCAAATTACCTTTTAACCAAATTAATGACTCATTTAAAATGATATTATAAGATATAATCATTATCTCATATACTATACTGTAAATCTTCCCTCTTATTATCTGCATAAATTTCATTCCTACTCTAATTCTCCCTCATATAGCATTGATTCAAATTAACCTTATAAATAATTTCTTATAACAACAATATTACCAAGAACAACATTTAACTAATTTATTCCAATCAATATATCATTTGAAACAACATTACTTATGTTTTATTGAATGGTTTCATCTATGAAAAAAATATTAAAACACTAATTGTAATGAAATACCAAAAATTAATTATTTTAATCACAATTTTATGAAACACCAATGAGAAATCCAAAATAACATCTTATATAGTCTAAATTGTTCATTTTTACTATTCAATATATATATAATTTAAGGAATTAATAAAATTATATTCATTACACAGTGACTTCTCAAGTCCTTTATGGTAATTTTTGGTAAATCTTGGGTTTTTATTTCATTAAATTGATATAGAAACACTATGTAATTTGACTATTGATTTAAGATACATTCAAGAATTCTTATAGAAATGCATAATATCATTAATAAGAACATAATTCCTAGAGTTAATGAATCAATCCACAGTCACCCAAATTTAATTAATATATAGATATTTCATTAGTAATACAATATTGAAATCCATAGATATATTCTCTCAAACCCATTAATGCATTGTAAATTGATAACTCATCCCATTATATAGTCATCAATTAGCTTTAATATTTTGAAAATATTAATATTTATTAGTAAAATATAAATATATTTCTTCATTCCACCTAACCTATAGTATTTCCATATGTTTCATTACATAAATTTACCATATGGATGAATAGAAAAAAATATTGTTATGAGATTTAAAAATAATACATTTTTTAATAGGGAAAAAATTAACACACATGTACACATTCCAAATATCATATAGACTAATGTTAAATTTTTTAATTAATGAAACTACATCTTCATTACAAAATTACACCTTTTATTAAAGATTTGGGATTTTTTATCATTATTAATTTTATCCGATAAATACAACATCACTAAAACCTCAACCAATGGAGATGGAATTACTATATGCATAATTTCAATGAAATTGTTCATTAAATAATTATCTATATGATCATATTCCAAATGTATCAGGGGTTATCACCATTTATCTTTTTAACTCAATGAATTATCTACATTGTTTTATTTTTCATGTAATCTAGAGACTGAGGAAAGCCTAATTATTAATAAGTTCCAACCATCTTCACTAACACATGATAAATTATTTTCAATGGAACATAAACTTTAAAACCATATGGTCAATATAAATATTTTACATTTCCCATATATAAAATATTCATCAAAATTTTCAATAAAATCCAAAAAAATAAAAATTCATGGTTCTATGTAGGTCATGTATTCTCAGGAAGTTTTAATTGATGTGAAATATATGCAATTACACAATCACAATGCATTAAGAAACTACTATATACCTTCATTGTTGCACCAGAGTTAATAAAAATTCACTATTTATTATTGGAAAACAAAACACATGATAAATAAAAAATATTATTTTATGTTCCAAATAATATTCAACACATTACAATATGCTAAATAATAATAATAAATTTTAAATTAACATTGTTTATATACTAGATACTTGAGAAAAATATTTAAAAAACCATCTCACTTGTCTAAGTAAAAAATAAATTTTGAGTGAATATTATTTTATATGGAAACTATTCCTCCACTTTAGTTTTAATATGATGAAAAGTTATGCCATATTTAGACACAATACAGTAAATGAATAAAATTAATTGTAACAAAAATTTAAATTGTATGAATTTTACATTCAACTTATTTTAATTCAATTTATATAGAATAATACATAGATTTTTATCTTGTTCCCCAAATCTTTTAGAGTAAAATAGAAAACCATATACAAAAAGTACCAAATATTTATGAAAATACACATTTAATACACTATTTATATGATCTATTAATATATAAGGTGAATTCAATAACTCCAAATGATTAACCAAAAACTCATTATAGCCATATATTGTATGGAATGATGTACCCCAAATGCAATCTTTCTAAATATTCAACTTTTTATAATCAATCCTAAGATCAATCATTTAAAAATAAAAATAAACCCAGAACTGATCAAACAAGTGATAAAAATGGGGAAGTAGATACTTTTTATTAATAGATATGTTATTTAGTTATCTATAGTGAATGAAAATACTTGTGCAACATTATGTTATTTTAACAATAAATTAGGTGAACCCCAAGGTGATGTTTTAGTGTGGACAAAACCCCAATCATGATTATATTTTAACTATTTTATTAATTCAAAAACAAATTCTTTTGACATTCAATAATTGTTTTTTGACATTTTCTTAGTATTGACGACAAATTTCACACTAAATACAACCTCCTGGTCCGGAATAACACTTGGAAATTTATCAGGAAATATATCCACTTATTCATTTTCTACTAGAACTTCATCAATTTAAATATTTCCTTTAATTTCAAAAATATGTTCATGATTACATTAAATCTGTATTTCAACAATTTCTAAGATTATTGAAAGTTTATAAAAGTTATAAAACCATTCTTATATAAGAATTAAATCACATTTTGTAATATAGATTAATTATATCTGTAATATATCACAGAATTATGAGCTAAAATCAGATCCATATACACAATATAATCAAACACAAAAATTGGAATGACAACACATTTTATAGGAAACACTATTACACATGAGATATCAACAATGTTTTTATAAATTATTGTTTACATTATACTACCCTAGGAGATCACCAATAATTTTTTGAATAATATTGATTTTATTATATTTTTATTTCATAGGATAATTTCCTAGATATAAAAGTATATATAGATCAAAAATTAAACAATCCATTATTATAATATGAATAATCTACTAGTATACCAATGAAAACCACATTTGAGGGTGTTGGAAATACTATTATAGTAGATAATGACTCCATTTATTCTTCAGGTTTCTGATTTTAATAATTCCCACCTTTTGTAAATAAATTAAAATATGTGATAGTGTAATGAATAAACTCATTGAAATTAATACATCATACTGCTGGTGGGATATTTGTTTCCAATAAATTTTAAAGTCAAAAATATTTTCCTTTAATTCATTATTAGAATTAATGATATCTGTTGATTTGTCACAAACTTCTAATTCCATAAAATATTATTTAATATTTAATTTTACCACATTTGGAATATTTTAGGGGATTAACACTATATTTTATTGTTGAATGATTCTCCATTTCTTCCATTAAAACCAGTTTTATTCAAAATATTTATTAAGTATATAATAATCAATAAAATATAAAAAATGAATAATATACTACAAAATTTAAATTCATTAGAGTAAAATAAAATTTTTATGGGATTTTAGCCCTTTATAAGATATAGAAATTGTGACCTCATGGTCTAGAACAAAATTTTGTGCAAAACTAGCCAATGTGGTAAAATTTTATTCCTAAGAAAAAAATCATTCATCTTCCATTTTGATCAAAAATATAAATTTCATTTCTATTATCTTTTTAATATTGTTAGGAAAATAATTGTCAATAATATTTTCAGAAACTGGTCCAGGATTCCCCCCACCTAACTCCCACCTTGGCCCATGAAAATGGTTGAAATGAATTTTCAATCCTCTTGGGTTAGAGAGTAGTGAAAAGAATAAATCATAATCCAAAATGAAATTATTTATATCCTAGGAAGCATGTTAAAAAAAATCCAAAAAAGGAACAACGCATAAAAAAATTAAACATCAATAAATGTTAAAATTGATCTAGATACAACAAAAAAATAAAAAATATAAACTGAATATAAAACTAATATCGAACCATGATAACATGATCTCTATGTTACCTCTTTTTTACCACCAACCATAAGAACAACCTATTGTGGAGGAAAACTCAGACCAGAAACTGGAACCTGTAAAATATCTTAGGTCTAACGACACCGAGTGGAACAAGTTGCATGACAACATAAACAATGGAGTAGGTAATCACCATAGAGTCCACGAATTTCTTTTACAAAAAATATTACAGAAATAGTAGTTTGTAATAAATATTAAAAATGTGGTTTTAATCATTTTATAAAACCAGACTTAAATTTATTTCCCAAAAATAGCACTTAAATATTTTTCTTTTGAAATAAATTTTCCATTTCTAAATTATTATTTACCATAGAAAAACCCTGATGTGAAATCCAAAAAAATGATCAAAAAGTATATATTAAAAACAAGAGGAACCATGCATATACAAGTATAATCTACCAATAAATCAAGGATCCAAGTGCATAAAAAGTAAAAAGAACATACAAAACAATAATCATAGGAATTACCTAAAAAACTCTATATGAAATACTTGGACGTACTCAGTTTAACCCACCTTCTGGTATATAGTGAATCACCACAGTTAAAACCCAACAGACAACTCTAAACTAGAGAATCCAGCAGAAAATCTCAATGGCCTTAGCCAAACTAGGGGGTTCTAACCTATCTAATCTAGGTTATCAAGCAACAATCACTCCACCCTCTAGATGGAAACTCAGAATCCCATTATTGTATTACACAGTGAATAGAGATGTTCCCATATATGCTTCCCAAAATGATAACCCCATCCACCTTGTTTTACTAACCCAAACACTTAAACCAGTAATGCGATGAGCCTCACCTCATAGGATCCACCATAAATGTACCCATATCACATCGATACATACACAAGTTTAAACTAGACCATTACATCATAGAAACTTCCTAATCATTTTCCAAATCAATATAAAATAAAAATCCAGGATTCAACTATTAAAATCCACATCTACTTCCAAAATATTTCTCAAACCAATGTGAAATCATAAAATAGTACAAAAAGGTCCATGTAGGCCTTCACAAAATTTAGTTACCAAAACATAGCACAAAGTGAAAAATGGAACAAGTCTTAGAGAACACATTTGGAACTACATTTAAATTTACTTAAATTTATATATCATCATTTAGAATCCAATGAAATATTTAAAAAAAACTTAACCATGAAAGAACAATTTTAGATAAGAAAGAGGTAAAGGAAAAAGAAAATTGAAAAAGGGATAAAAGCCTTAAAAAAAACTAGATTCAAGGGAAACATATTTCAGATGGTACATTATCATTTGTGTTTCCATCCCTATGTGAATCTCATGACTATAATGATGTTACAAAATCCAATGAAACTCTTCATATACCCTTGAAAACCCTAAAAACATTTTTAAAGACACCCAACTTTCCTTAAAACAAAAAATAACTATCCACAAATTAGAATCAAACTATAATGGTCACTAATTCCCACACTCAACACCCTATTCACAACTAATCCCATTTATTAAATATTAAGAATGTATAAACACCATCTGGGATACCCAAATCCATACTGAAAAACCAATTGGAATTTTATCAAACACCTTATGTGGGTAAATACAAAATCATAATTAATTAAACCACTTGAAAACCATTTCTACCAAATTTAACCCACAAAAAAATCATAAGAAACCAAAAAAATATATCACAATAATTTGAAACACATTTTTAAATTATTTAGAAACACAAAAGAATCAAATGGAATGTTTCAAAAAGGAAATGGTTCAAAATACCTACCCCAATGACTTGTTAATGAAAGAAAAAAATCCAAATAATGAAATCTCGATCATGATAAAAAAACTAAACCGCATTACATCAAATAAATTAAACACCACATCAACTAGAGTGTTTAGTAATCTATATAGAGGGAAATTGATGCACCAGATTTGTGTATACATTTACATATACACTATTGATAAACAAGAACAAGTTTTCAGAAATTACCTACTTCTTAGGGAACAAATACTTTGTTTTTGGTGATCTTGTTCATTTCCAAGAGGTTTATGGCCAAATACACAAAACGGGGAAGAACTGAGCAAAAATTTATGATTACACGGTGTGCACTTATATACATGCTGTGTACATTAATGCTCAGACACAGGTTAATCAAGACAAGTAAATGACCAAGTAACTAGATGCTAGTACATGCCATTTTTACACTATACACACCATGTATACAATTCTAGAAGAACTTGGTGTATGAGAAGAGTCTGCATGCCCATGTGGCCAGCTAAAGGGGACACACCATGTTCCACTGATACACGTCGTGTATACATTTCTAGAAGTTGTTTGTGACCGAAAAATGGTACTAAAGGCTGTGTATGGGGGCGCTACATACTGTGTACATTCACCTACTAGGAAACACCATGTTTCAAGTCAAAGACAGTGTGTTAGGCCACCTACTGGTGGAAAAAATGAAGGCAAAATGAGTTGACAAAAGTACACAACATGTACTTTTTCCACACGCCATGTACTTATTTTTTTATATAAAAGGGGGCCTTAGTCTCCAGACCCAGGGAGTGGGTGGTAGTATTGTGTGGAGAAAAGTGTTTAAGTTCTGAATGAGAGATGCTATGCCATGGTACTACCGTTATTCTACTATCTGCTGAAGAATCATTTCCACCATGAAGTTTCAAGCATGATCAAATCATGTATCAAGAGTCTTATGTTTATCTTTACCTCCATGTGCAACTAAACACCAGTGTGTTGGGGTTGTGGGAGTTTATGTGTTGTAATTTGAATTAAGTTGCTATGATTGTGTTTTTTATAATAATATATTCTTATTCTTCTTAAATAACTTCATCTTATTACTGGAAATTCTGTACCAAACTAAGGGCAGAATTTTCAGGGATTCAAAAGAAGAATAACGATGAATAATTTCATTACCATTGGAAGTATTCGTCAAATAAAAATGTACTAAACCAAATAAATATCTATTAAACACTAACTACAAGACCAAGGAGTTAGTTTCTTCACCTCTAAATATAAATTTTACCAGACCAAGGAAACATTATTACAAATTGAACCCAGAGTGTTGGGTTATCATGAACAACACAACCACATAAGAAATTTGATTTAATAATAAAACTTCTCATAAATCCATAACCCCAACGCATTTCTTTATTTATTTACATCAAAACCAATTTTCCCATATTTTAATTTTATTCTGTTAAAAAATTTGTTAAAAGAATCTTAAAACCAATTATTCTTTTTGTATCCAAAATAATCAACTAAAATCAACACTAAATTCCACAGACTTTACTAAAAAAAATAAAAACTAATTTACGCAAGATAAAATAACTTCTTAATTCCCTGTGGATCGACCCCTTACTGGTGCTATACATGTTAGGGTAAATTAATTTGGGACACCAAAAACATACCTTTGGTGAAACGACTTGCCAAATTTGGGCACTGTTGCCAGGGAACTGAAGAAAAGTTCATTTTATTATTTCATTAATTATGTTTTGTATCCAATTTTAGTGAATATAAAAATCATAAATTCAACAAAATTTCTTTTCTATTATCATTTCTGTTTATCCTTATTTTTCCTCAATTACACTTGGTGTTTTGTTTTGTTTTGTGTGGGCCTTTATATTTATGAGTGGCCACATCATGCGTTCCAAGAACACTGAGTCATCCGGGTTTTTCTCAACAGACCCAGAGATCGAACATACATTTTTGAGGCACCAACGAGCACTAATGGACGAACACAACCAAACCACTCCACTGGTGCAGAATGAGGAAGGAAATCCAGCTGCTGTCCATGGAGCTGGACAATAGATAAGACCAGATGACCATTGGAACCCGCAACAGCTCCAACAATTCCAACCAGCGCAAATTCCATATTTCAACAAAGGTCATGGGCTGTTCTATGCCCCTCAGGACCAACAATTCATGCCGGTTCCCCTTCCTTAGTAGCCACCACCACACCGTACTCTCATGGAGTACAGCCTCCCACCGATTCACGAAGCTGTCATGGGCATCGTCCGTCCACCTGTGCAGGCCCAACACTTCGAGATCAAGCCCGATATCATGCAGCTGATCCAGAACACCGATCAATTTGGAGGCCTACCCAGTGAGGATCCCAATGCCCATATCTCCAATTTTTTGGAGGTCTGCGACACATTCTGCTACCATAGAGTGTCCACAGAATCCATCTATCTTCGCCTCTTCCCCTTCTCTCTATGGTATAAGGCGAAATACTGGATTAAAGGCTTTCTTCAATGATCCATCCTCACCTGGGAGGAGCTAGCCTAGGCGTTCCTATCCAAATACTTCCCACCCTCAAAGATGATGACATTGCGGAACGATATCCACAACTTCCAGCAGCATGACACATAATAATTATACGAATCATGGGAGTGCTTCAAGGAGATGTTGCGCAAATTCCCACACCATAGACTTCCACTTTGGATGTATGTCCAAATCATCTACAGAGGATTGAAAACTAATACCAAGTCTGTGGTGGATGCTGCTGCTGGAGGTACGGTAATGAGGAAGTCCCCCGAAGAACTCTTCAAACTCTTGGAAGACATGTCTGCCAATAGCTTCTAGTGGCATTCCAAGAGGGGTACACAAAAACAAGGTATGGATAACATTGATTCCACTACCATGCTAGCTACCTAGTTGGATGTTGTGTCCAAGAATATCGACACGCTCAATATGAAGAGCACGTCCCAAGTACATGCGTCAAATAATCCAGTGTGTAGAGAATGCGGTGATAACCACATCATGGGAGAATGCCCAGGTTCTACTGGAGGCCCTTCAATAAGCGAGGTGAGTTATTTTTCACAAAATCGAGGGCCCAACCAGTACCAGAAGTATCAAAATCCTGCATAGCGTGATCAAAAAAATACAAATTGTGGCCAACAACAGCAGAATATGTCACCCCAACGACCGCCCGACTACAACCATCATCCTTATTAGAACCAGTAATAGAGGTAGCAATAGCCCCAACATAGCCCTTATCAACAACAAGGGTATCAGAACCCTCGCCCACAGTAGCAACGACATCCACCACCTCCACCATCTCAACAACCACCTCTATAGGAGGACACCTCAAGGTTAGAGGATCTTATGACCAAATTCCTATCTACTACTGATAACAGGTTCCAAAATCAGGAGGCTTAAATTCGAGGCCTAGAGAACTAGATTTTCCAATTGGCAAACCAACTCTTAGGAAGGAAACCTGGTACTCTACTGGGCAACACAGAGAATAACACGAGGTAGGTGGCCCATGTTGTCATGCTCCGAAGTGGAAAAGAGCCCCAATAGAACCAACCATCACAGTCGGGTTCACCCACACCCCTATTGATGATGAAGGTACCATTACCGACCCCTCCTCATCCAAAATCCAATAGAAGGAGGCTTTGAAGAATAAAGGGAAGGATGTTGTCAAACCCTTTGAACCTTCCTTAACCTTCCCAGAGAGTTTAAAGTAGAGAAATCTGGACCACCAGTTCAGCAAATTCATGGATGTATTTAAAAATCTACACATAAATATTCCATTTGCAGAGGCACTAGCACATATTCACACTTATGACAAATTCATGGAGGAAATACTCACTAATGGAAGAAATATGGATGATCTGGGAACTATTTTCCTATCCAAGGAGGGTTTTGTAGTCATCTAGCATTTAATTTCTCCCAAACTCCAGGATCTGGGTTGTTTCACTATTCCCCATACCATTGGACCATGTGAGTTTGGGAAGGCCCTTTGTTGCTTTGGGTCCTGCGTGAACATCATTCCCCTCAGAGTTTTCAAGAAGTTAGAGCTCAATGACTTGAAGCCTACCCGAGTAGGCCTTCAACTTTCGGATCGATCCATCAAACATTTGAAGGGACTAATAGAGGACATGATGGTCATGGTAGGTAGGCCGATCCTTCCTGCAGATTTCATCATCCTTGATTTGGAAGATGAACAGGTGGAACCTATCATTTTGGGAAGGCCATTCTTGGGAACTGGGATGTCACTCATTGACATACACCAAGGGGAGTTGATTTTTCGGGTAGGAGATGAGGGAGTCTCCTACAATGTCCTCAAGGCTGTCAAGAATGCATCATCTCCCAATCATGAGGGATGTTATGCGATAACTATCGCGGATGATCACTTAGTGGATGATATCTTATGTTCTATAATTTATAATGACATTATCATTCTAGAAATTCCAGTTGAAGAAGATCGAGAGAACCTAAAATTCCAAAAATGCTAGGGAAACTACTATTGAGACCATTATCCACTATAGAGCTCAGGTAAAATGAGGTAAGTAGGTCGAGCCAACAACCTAAAACAAAGGAGCTTCCTGGGAGGCAACCCAGAGGACACATGCCATGTACCACCCATATACACTACATGTAATTTTCCCATTTCATTTTTCTAACTATTATAAATATATAGTTTAACTAATAAATAAATAGGGATGATGCCGGTGCCACTGGAATGGTCAATGGAGTTTATCCGAGTCGTCATCAATTCGAATCCTCCCGACCTACCTTCAGCACGAGATTAGTCCTTTTTATTTTCATATTTTCTTATATGGAGTGTGTAGTAAATTTCACACACACACACACACACACACACACATATATATATATATATATATTATCTTATAAGAAAACCCATGGTGGGGATGGATCGGTTGGCCAAGATTGTAACCCGACTCCAAAAGACTCTAGTTCAAATCTTGAAAAATACCCCATTTCCATCATTTAACCTTTTAATAAAACCACACAGTGTGTCTTTCGATATACGTCATGTGTGCCATATTTTTCTTTAATAAATTAAAAAAAATTCATATAGAGTAATTCAGGCGGATGAAGTTGGTAGATTGTTAAAGTCTTTTCCCTGGTTCCAAAAGACCCGGGTTCGACCTCGACTAATCTCCCTAATTTCATCGCCTTCTTGTATAGTTAAAAACCACACACTATGTATTTTCTTCTTCCCATGTAGTATAGGTCATATAAATTAAATATATATATTTGATAAATATGGGTAGTAGTACAACCTTCTCTCTAGTGGTTTAGGGCTTTCGTTCGGAACAACCGATCGCTAGTTCGAACCTCTCCCCAGCACCAGTCAAAGATTGTACTTCTATTTTTCCAATTTTTAAACACAAACCATGTATTTTCCCACTACATTATGAGTATAGTTATATATTTAAATTATATATATATATATATATATATATATATCCATTTTTATTAGTTTTTAAAATTAATTATTATATAGTTTATTATAATAATTATATATATATATATGTGTGTGTTTTAATAAACAAAATGTGATACACAGTGTGTAGTTTGTATGTACATGACATATACCTTGGCTATATAAGCCATGACCACCCGGATTCAGGCTGTGTCGCTCAGAGCTCCCCCTCTTCCTGTTTTATTACCCAATACGATACCCGAAACCCCTTAGCTCAAATCCATAGATTTTGGGCATTTCTAGTTCTGATTTCTATTGCATTGCGATCCTAGGTCTAGGTATGCCCTTCTACACCCTCTATTTCAAGTTATTAGAAGCGTTTAGGGTGATTTCGGGATCATCCGCCCATTCAGATTCCGCTGTACATGACCATGAGATGAAGAACACAAGCCGTGTACTTTTGTACATGACCACACACTAAATGCTTCGTAATTTGAATATACACGGTGTGTATGTTTGGTACACACTGTGCACCTTCCCCCATCCTGCCATAGTTTCTTTTACACATGTAATCACACACCATTTTCATATACATGGCGTGTGTGTTCGGTACATGCCGTGTATTCCATTTCTTTTGTCCCATCCATGTGTCAGCACGTCACACGACCTCACACACCCATTTCATATACACGATGTGTGTGTTCCGTACACGCTGTGTATACCATTTCTTTTGGCCTGCCCGTGTCTAGCCCCCACAAGAAAATGTTCCTTTAGTAATGTACACGCCGTGTCCAATCCATACATGGTTTGTCCTTTATTATTAGAATGGTTAAAATCATGGCCATGTATTTATAATTACATGACCATGTACACCATGCATGAACACGATGTGTATGTTCGGTACACACCATGTAGCCTTTTATGGTCTACCTTTTACACCCTCTGCATGTTTATCCAGAGAACACGGGATGCTACTCAGCTTTCACTACACACTGTGTATTCTGGATTTACAAGCCGTGTACTTTTATTTTTCAGTTTTCTTACATTTTCTTTCTTTTCTTTTCTTTTATTTTCTTTTTCTTTTTTTGGGTTTTTCTTTCTCTTTCAGGTTATGACAGTCTGATATCCTTCCCGTGGGAAGTGGACTACCTCCGCCACTGATGGCGAGAGTCCCATTTATCATCGAATATAACTTTGGACTCCGATGCAGTCAGATCCAGATGCTCTGGTATGTGATCTCTCTCCATTGGACATCCTTCCACCACCCACTGCCTTAGCGGAGCCTAGAAATAGCATAGCCGCCTCTTCACCACCCCGTCCAGAGCCTCTGAGAACCATCGTTTCATCTCCACCAGCTGACGAACTTCCTATGCCCCCTTTAGTAGCTTCTGGCCCCACATCGACTGATTCATCCAGTGGGCCTCCAACTACTTTAACAGATCCACCCCCAGAGTCAGCTCCTACTGCTGCACCTACACCTAGACTGGGACCTGCAGGTGTTCCCTACTTGTGCATGGTGTTCCCGGTCACCCACTTGGCACATGAAAGGGTCCGTCACTACTCTCACCACCCGATTCTTTTGAGTAGCTCCTACCTCAACACCAGCGTCCCACAACAGCTCAGTATCTGGGGTGAGTTAGAGTATCTTCTAGGATATACTCCCTCACTTTATATATTCATGGTCAACAATCCTATTTTTCGTGATTTATTTTTTGAGTTTGCTGCCTCGTTTGAGTTGGATGGAACTGGGTACTGGGAGACACCTTGTGATGCGGTACCCGTGGTTTGGTTCCGGCTGGGCGGCTGACGCTTTTCCATTACCATGACAGAGTTCGGTCGAGGGTGCGGTTTTTACCCCCATCCTATCACACCACCCCATGTTTCCTCCATGACCCAACCTGAGCATTCTGAGCTCATTGCTATGTGGTGGGAGATTTCTGGTCCGGACCACCGCTGCGCACCTACCTCACAAAAGAGTACCCTTATCACTGACCCCATCCTCCGTTTTACCCACCAGTGCATTAGCGCCATTATTTTCCCCCCACCATGAGGATATGGGGGTCGTGACCGGTCATGACATGGATCTTATTAGCTATGTCATCCATCAGGACTACTCGGACCTCCCTTACCTCGCCGCCTCCTACTTCCATTCCATGTTTACCAGTCGTCAGGGCAACTTGAACGGCAGGTTTTACGCCACTCGCCTGGCCCACCACCTTGGGGTTTTTGAGCCCTCTCTACCCCATGTCCTGTTAGGTTCACACAAGCAGATGGACTATCTCATGCTTATTTGAATGAGATTGATCCGGAAGCAGGGGGTTCCTACGTCATTGCCCTGGATCCACCCCGCCCACCTCCTGACCCTCCTGTACCCGCTGATGCACCTCCTCCTCCTTCCCCACCCCCTCTAGCTTCCCCACCCCACCCCTTCTACTAAACTAACTTCTTCTAGCATTCCTTCTTCTATACCACCACCGAACCCACCTACCCCCTCACCCTCGGTTTTCCTCACCCTTTCCCTCCACCTCGATACGATGGAGAAACACTTGGTTCGTATCGACAACCGCCATGACTGCCTGGAGTAGATGCTGGGGCTTATTCTTCAGCATCTTGGTATTCCACTGCCCCTGCCACCTGCCTTTGGCTCGTTTCGTGGACCTTCTTCTACAACTCCACCATCCTTTACTTCACTGGACACAGATTCTGTTCTCTTATCTATAGTGGGCCCACCTATTTCTTCTACTAATTCCACCATTGATGCTAGTCCAGGGGGGGATGACAAGCTTCATATATCGATTCCCGCACCTGCGGCTCCTACTTCTACATCTTCCCTTCCACATGCAGATTCCGAGCCTCCATTTTCCACGGCTCCTGAGCCTTCTCACCCGGCTGGTTCTGTACTGAATGATGCCTCTTCAGAGGTGACCCCCTGACTGGTTTTTGGGACACATGCTTTTCATTGTATATATCTTTTTTTTGTGATATCATATGCTTGTGTATGTTATGTCTGCTTGAAGAGTTCTCTTTATTCCCCCCTCACAGGTACTCTGGCACGTTTTGGGCTACACTTTTACATCACATTCCATTTTATATGCCTAGACACGAGGGGAGTATTCTTTTCCATTTATTACTTTTCTTTCTTAGTTTACTTCTTTTCTTACTTCCCCTCAGTCTGGTCCACCATTGTGTCCCCGCCTTGCCTTGTTCCTCTTTTTCAGCACTTATTGGACCACATGCGGTATTAAGTATTGGGGGGGGGGGGGTCTTTCGACCAGTTTAGTATTTTCCCTTTTTAGCATTCTAGGAGACATCATTTTTAGAAGATATATTTTAAATATGTGAGGACATTTTTAGTTAATCATAAATTTCAATAAAAATCTGAAAGGGAATTTTTTTTTTAAAAAAATAGCATGCTTATTTTGGTTCTTAAGTATTTTAAAATGATTACTGATATAATTAAAATTTCAACTTGTAATCCATGGATAATTACATCGATTAGACTAATCAATTATTTGCACGTAATGACCTAATTGTCTCTTTATTTATTTTTCCCACACCTGAGAGGTATTCTAAACCCTTTGTCATATTCTTTCTAATACCCTCTTTCTTGAGATATTCTTATATTACACATTACTACAAGAATTTTCAAGTTTTCTTTTCGAAACATGAAGAATTTTTTAATTACATTAAAATGATTGAGGCATTATATTGTTTAAACCCATTTATCTTGAGACCTAACCTACATCTTATCTTCGTAAAGCCCATAGAGACCATGAATAGACATTATATGAAGCCATATTACAAGCCAATTTCCCATCCTACCCTAATTCTTTTATGATTTTTCCTAATTATTTATTTGAGCTCAAAAGAAGGGATTGTCAACACATAGTATAAATTTGCGAATTGCCAAGAAATTAAGTATGGGGGAGAGCCTCTTGATCATTTGGGGTGAAAAGGGTTCCAAACCTCTATTTTTGGAAATGATGAAAGGTTATCGTTGTGTTCTATTAAAAACAATGGTGCAAACAAAGGGGCCTTATACACACTTGTTGGTTTGTGACTCCTACTCCACTAAAGGAGATAGTGGTGATGAGATTATTTGATAAAGCTTGTTGAGCACGTTTTTACATTGAGCTTAATTTTGAATATCATGCATTATTATTTAAATAATTTATCCTCCTATTTCAAGCCTCAGAGTTATTTTCACATATTTACCTACCAAAATTTAGCCACAAGAATATCTGATCCTTTTTGAAAAGCCCTCATGATTTTTTAAGTCAATTTTTCTGAAGTGGAGAACTAGATTTCTTGCAAACCTATAGATAGAGTGTATATATATTTGATTGAGAAAAACATTTATTTAAAATTTCTTGAGTTTTGAGTATATTATTGGTGAGGTAAATAATCAGGTGGATTATTTATTTTTGAAAGGTTGAAACATGTGTTAAAAGAGGATGAAAGTAGTTAATTGGAATTATATATGAGGCATGATTAGAATATCTCCTGGATTGAAACTGTTTTGTATTGTTTTTGAAATTTTCCTCATATAACTTATTATTTACATATATGATTAACTGAATTTCTTCCTTTTAAAATATAGACTCTTTTAATTAGATGTGTTGATTTTCTTGAGGGCAAGAAAATGGATATGTATGGGGGAGTTTGATTCACCCGATATGTGTATACATTTTCATATACTCTATTGAAAAATAAGAAGATGTTTTCTGCAATTACCTACTTCTTAGGGAACAAATAATTTGATTTTGGTGATCTTGTTCATTTCTTAGAGGTTTATGGCCAAATACAAAAAACGGGGAAGAAATGAGCAATAAATTTCAACTACACGGCGTGTACTTATATACACGCCCTGTACATTCAAGCTCAGATAGAGGTTAAGCAAGACAAGTACATTCCCAAGTAAACAGAAGCCATTACATGCCGTGTTCACACTATACACGCCATTTATAACATTCTAGAAGAACTTAGTGGATGAGAAGAATCTACACACCCATGTGGCCGGCTGAAGGGGACACGGTGTGTTCCACTGATACATGCAGTGTATACTTTTCTAGAAGCGGTTGGTGACTGGAAAATGAGACTACATGCTATGTATGGCGGTACTACACACCGTGTACATTCACCTACCAAGAGGCATCATGTTTCAAGTCAAAGACGGCGTGTTAGGCCGCCTACCAGTAGAGAAAATGAAGGAAAAAATGCATGGAAAAAGTACACGACATGTACTTTGTCCACATGTCATGTAATTATTTTTATCTATAAAAGGAGGCCTTGGCCTCTAGAACCCTAGAGTTGGTGGTCGTATTTTTTAGTGAAAAGAGTTAAAGTTCTGAAGGAGAGTTGCTCTACCGTCGTACTAACGTCATTCCACCATCTACTGAAGAATCATTTACACCTAGAAGTTTTATGAATGATCACATTAGGTATCAAGAGTCTTGTGTTTATCTTTACCTCCATGTGTAACTAAACACCCAGTGTGTTGTGGTTGTGGGAGATGACGATTTTTAATTTGAATTAAGTTTCTATGAATGTGTTTGTTATAATAATATCTTATTATTCTTCTTAAATCACTTCATATTATCACTAGAAATTCTATACCATACCAAGGGAAGAATTATCAGGGATTCAAAAGAAGAACACCGATGAATAATTTCATGATAATTGGAAGTATTCGTTGAATCAAAATGGACTAAGCCATATAAAGATCTGTTAAACACTAACTACTGGGCCAAGGAGTTAGTTTCTTCATCTCTAAATATAATGTTTACCAGACCAAGTAAACTTTATTACAAATTGAACACTAAGTGTTGGGTTATCATGAACAACACAACCTCATAAGAAATTTTATTTAACAATCAAACTTCTCATAAATCCATAACTCCAGCACATTTCATTCTTTATTTACATCAAAACCAATTTTATCGTATTTTCATTTTATTCTGTTAAGCAATTTTTTAAAAGAAACTTAAAACCAATTATTCTTTTTTGTATCCAAAACAATCAACAAAAATCGACTCTAAATGCAGCAGCCTTCACTAAAACAAAAATACAATCTATGTTAAGAAAGATAAAATAACTTCTTAATTCCTTATGGATCAACCCCTTACTGGTCCTATACTTGTTAGGGTAAAAATAATTTGGGACACTGAAAAAATACCTTCAGTGAAACGACTTGACAGAAACCATGCAAGGAAATACCCATAAACACAGAGAGGAGATTATAAACATGATACAAATGGCCAAAAACCAAAATAACCCTCTTTAGATCCAAAATAGAATCCCAAAAATGGTGATAGGAACCAGGGAATGGAGTCTTGGAATCCCCATCATGCCCATAAAATGAGCTATGGGGGTGGGGGGTTTAAAAATATAGTTAAACAGAGGAGGTCAAAATTTCAATTTTATGTTTTATGAAATATGGGAAACTTGAATGGTAATTCCAGACAATTTGAATTTTTTTTCACCCTAATATAGAAGAGGGTTACCTCACACTGTTTACAAAACTATTCACTAATTGTTTGATTCGGTTCATTCAAATTATAGAGCCTCCCTAAATTATTTCTCCAAAGTTTCGCCAAATTTTTTTACAGACATGTGCTATCCATCTAATACCAAACCTAGAGTTGTGTGGTTCCTCTTGGGAATCACATGGTTTAATCAAATCTATGATCAAAATATGAATGTCAAATATTGCAAGAATTAAATGAACTAAACACACCATCTTCTTCAAGAGGCTACAAATTTATCCTCCAATCCTTTCATACAAACCGTGCACTAGCCAACTAGCCACCCATAATATCAAGAACTCAATAATTAATATTGGTAACTCAAACCAAACCTCAACTGAAAGATTAATCATAAATGAAAAACAATGAAAAATAAAAAACTAGGTTGGGGTGTGATAATTCTACCCACCACAAAGACATATTTTTCCCAGAAAGTCACCCAACGGAATGGTAGTTAAAATATGATGCCAAACATGAATTAAGACAGAACACCAACCTCGGGTGAGGATTAACTACATAGGTCTCACCCAACCAACTATAATTGTAAATTCAAGTAGAAGAAACCAAGGGGTAAATGATGGTTCTCCCCACTATAAGCCCCTGAATAGCATGACGTACATTGAAACATCCAACATGATGACACTGAAATAGGAAATTTGAACCAAAATAAAAAACCCTCAATACAATATTGATGTCCTTAAAAATAACTCAAACTAATTATAGATTCATACTATGATTCATCAATTCATATAAATTAATGCATCTCCCAAATGATAAAATAGAACACCAAAATGAATTCAAAAAATGGATAAGCACACACATGATATAACAAGTGTTCATAGACTCACTTCCATTAGGCCCAACCACTATAATTCATGGAGGAAAATTTCAACAAATATTCATGAAAAAGTGGTAACTTATAATAGAAATAAAAACTATAATAGATAATATTTAACCATATCCACTCCAACACTATGCACAAAAACACTTTCAAGGTTCCCCACACCCATGGTAATTCATTTATATGTTTTCATATCCACATTGGGACCTATGGGTCAATCGATGATGTTATTAATCATATTTATACCAACTGTAAGGAGATGAAACAATTTGAACAATGATTCCTATTTGGGAATCATTTCTTATTGAACTTCTCCAGATGACCCATGTGGACACGTAGGTGGTAGGACATTAGAGGATTACAATAAGATGACTTCGGATGCCTGAACCAACCCAAATGAACACACACCACTAAAAAGTATGAAGAATGTGGATCCAGAACTAAAAAACTAGCTTATTAGAAATAGGACCCTCTAGAACAAACCTGTCTATAGTTTTTGTACCTTCATAGGCACCTATAAATAATGGTTCATCAATAACCACTAACCAGACAACTTAGTTAAGAATGACTCATATAAAACATCCCAATCTAAAATTACATGGATGATATAACTTGATCTTTAACATCTAGATGAAGACCCCATAGAAATATGAGTGTTTTCAAATGATCTTAAAATTTTATATCCAAAGAGAAATAAACTAGCTCCATGGAATTCTCAAGAGAATCCTACACTGACTACTGGCCTTGTAGAATACTCAAGGGTTCTACTACATTCCTCTCATTCTCCCCTCTGTTAAGAACCATCAGACGATAGTGGTCTTTATCAACTCCCATGTCACCCAAACTGGAATCATTGATAGAAAAATCAACTTCCATTGATCCAAACTAATCCCTTCAAATTATCCTAGAAAAATATGGATTCTCACAACTTTAGGAGTTCCAAATGATCTGAAGACATAGTCATAAATCTCAAGCCATTATACTATATATAAATGAATTTGATCACTGTATAAAACAAGCAATAGTTCAGCTGAACGAAATCCGACAAATCCACTATGTCTCTGGAAGAAGTTGAGAACAAGTTAAAACTCACTATAAAAAATGGGGTCCTTTATTTGAGGCATATTATGAAGGGAGGAAAAAACAAATAACTGAAATCAACATCAAAAACTACTCATACAAATACCATCCTTGGAAAAATAAACTGGTTCATAATCAAAAAATCACACACAAAACCAAAATCCACTTTTAAAACCTACCATTTCCTTCCAATTTAAAAAACCACATTTTTATAAGGCCTCTTTATAAATATGAAAAACTATTTTTCAAAATAGTTTACCTTTTTGAAAAATATATTTCCCAAAACCATGTTCATATTTAAAGTTAAATCACACAAACCAAACTCAAAACCAAACATAGCTCACAAAAACTCATGGAATGTGGATCTAGTGGCTATGAATAACTTGACAACATGGTTTATGGTTCATGTACCAAGTAAGTAAAAACCACTAAAAGGACATCGAACAACGCACTCAGACTCAACATAGGTAACTCCTCCAAGTGGGATCACACCTAGACACCATATCACCTATGTTTTACTTCCTCATCCATAAAATACAAAAAAATCAATGTATCAAATCCTAGAATACCCCTAGAAACTAGAGTATCAGAATGAGTAAGGGTTCCAGATTTCCTTCTCATACCTACCTCTAGAGGCATATCAGTCTTGATCTAAAACTACCTAACACCACAAATAGCATGAACCTTATCTGATACTATTTTTTTCAAAAACTATTCTGAACTAACATCAACAATGACACCTAACCTATCTCGTGACAAGGCCTGAGAGGAATTCTCGATCCTTTTAGTTTTGCATCTAGCATCAGCCATAAAGGATAATCTAAAGGAGTACAATTTCTTCCTAAAAAACCATGATCAAATAACCTAATAGAGCACAAAACATAACAAAAAACTAAATATCAATAAATATTCAAAGCAATATATATACTATATATAAAGAATGAAACAAATTCTAAACACAAAACTAAAACAAAAACACGCTAAAAAGATTCCTACATGACCACATATTCACTACCAACCATAAGAAAAACCTAATCCAAATCCAATATATAATAGGAAAACTAAACCTACAAACATCATTAGACTATCGAATCTGAGTGGAAAAAGTAGGTTGTGATCATAAATTTCTAAGTAGGTTACCACCATAGATTCCATTCATTTAAATTCTTGAAAAATTACCACAAATATTATTTTTAATAAATATTAAAAATTTGTGTTTCAATGTCTTATAGATACAAACATATCTTTCAATATCTAAAATAATACACATGGACTTTATATTAAAAATGGGTTTCTATTCACAAAATCCAATTTACCACACCAAAACACCAATGATAAATCTAAAAAAAGATAAAAATTTCTTTCCTACAAATAAGAGGTATTTTTTAGATATAATTAAAGAATTCCAATATCTCAAGAACCATGGTGTAGAAAATTTAATCATAATATGTTGACCGATAATAAATATTGATTCCTAATAATCTCATGAAGAAATATGTGTATGTGGGGATTTTTGTTTCAAATGTCACTGAATAGTGTAGAAACATAGTCAATAATCACTTTTTCACACTAAATTATCTATTCCAGTGGAAGGACCCATATGGACCCAGTCAATCCATGGGGTACCACCTTGTTGAATCAGGTTCAAGTTAAATCGGTCACTTGACCCTCTTTATGATGTCAATGAATCCAATGAAATCGATAAATGGTGAATAGGGAGGTCCTCTCATAGGGGGATCAAACTGAAATCCCCAACCACCATGCTTGTTGAGCCCAAAAACTGACACAACCTATATGATAAACCTCACCTTAGGGGATCCACCATTGAGGTTTCCATCTCAAATCAATCCATACATGGGTGCCAACTAGGCCTTCACATCAGATAATATTTCAAACAATTTTCCAAATCATTATAAAATACCAACTAGGCCATTGAAATTTCAAATTCAAATACACTTCTAATCATATTACCAAACCATGGTGAAAACATACTATAATATAGAAAGTTCCAAGTAGGCTATTACACAATTAATTACCAAAACACCCCTCAATGTCCCAAATGGTCCAAGACATATAAAAAAATATTTGAAACCATATTTAAATTCACATAAATAACCAAGCTACCATTTAAAAGTCAATGAAATATTTTGAAAAAAATAGAATATTTAATGAACCATTTTAGAAGAGAAATAGGGAAATGAGTAAAAAAAAGTGGGAAATGGAGAGATTCCACTGAAAATCAAGTGTTTTATAGAAATACCATTCTCAAGGGATATTATAATTTGTCTGACTATCCTTATATTCACCTGATGGACAAATATATGTTTCAAAAGCCAATAAAACTATTCAAGAACCCATTAAAACCACCCAAAAATTTTTGTTAATGAATTTTCACTAGCCGTAACACCAAATACATCAAGCCAATCATGAGAATCAAACCGTAAATGTCACAAATTCACACACATAACACCCAATTAATAACATAAAAAAATTAATAATGATTAATAAAGGATAAAAACCATCTAAGATACCAAAATATATCTTTAAAAACTAATTATAATTTTATCAAACACCTTCTGTATATTAATACATATGCATAATTATAGTGAACCAATGAAAGTAATTTTTACCAATTTTATCTAACATGAAAACACCATAATTTTCCAAACAAATAATCACAAGATAGTGTGAAACACATATAAATTATTTCGAATAAAAAATCCTCAAATGGAGACTTCCAGTAAGGAAATAGATGGAAACACTTACCTCAACGATGAGAGAGTGCAAAAAAACGTCAGTAGAAAGAAAGATCAAAACAAACAACAATCCATAGACACTGACATCAATGAAATAGAACAACACATCAACCCTATCCCTTAGGGTTCTTCCAAGAGGAAACCCCAATAAGAAAATTTAATGAAACTAAGAGAGGTGATGATTAATAATACAAAAATGGTAAAAAAACAATAGGAAATCACCTTAGATATGAAGGAGAAGAACCAACAAGGGTAGAAGAAACAAGGGAAGTTGACTCGTGTGCCCCATCCTATGCCAAAAATTATCTATGGGGATAAAACCCAAAATATGGTTAAAACATTACAGGTAAAACATGTAATTTAATGTATTAATAAATATAGGAAACTCACAAGGTTAGACTGCACAGTTTCACAAACCTTCTGCCAACCGTGCACACCCAATTGTAGAAGTATCCCCCCGCATAGTTTGGCAGCATGGTATGGAAAACCAAGTGCCAATCTTGTGATTCATCTCTTTAAAATTTCAAATCCTCCACACAGTCTTATCACACAATTTCTTCTAATCATGCACAAGACCTGCACCATGTCTCTAACACCATCCCTCAAGCTACACAGTTCCTCTTGAGCATTAAATGGTTTAGGTCAAGCCATTCTCAAGCCATTCATGTCAAATTGAGAAAGAAGAAAATCAACTAAAAGTAACTTATTTATCAATATGCCACATTGATAACCTAAAAATGGTGCTTGAAAACCATGAATAGGCCGAAAAGACACCTAGAAACTGAAAAACTAAAAAACTAAAAATGTGAAATCGACATGAACCTCAAGGAAAATATACAACATCAAGAAAATAATAAATTTAATGACAAATCGAGTTCAGGTGTGATAGAAATGATATTTAAATACCATACAATACATACAATTATTATTATCCCACTAATTCGAAATATTAATTAGTGATAACCATCTATTTACATTATATTCAAAATGATGAAAATAAAAATTACCTTTTAATGTTTTTTATATCCAAAAAATTAAAATATATTATCAAATGAATTTTTCTATACTTCATTTTTTTCATTGGGTCTCAACAGCTAGTGAAATATGAAGGCTGATATGTCATGATTTTCTCTAGTACAAGAATATTCCTGTATATAGAATTCAAACACACTCATTCATGGGTTTCATTATTAATAGGCACTGTCAACAATGTTATCATTTACAAAAATTGTTCCTTTATAATAAGTCATGGTTTCTAATTTAAAATGATATTATCCTCTTGATGTATTTATACTTCAATACAATAGATTCCACATTGGGTAACCACTTGAAACAACCATGAAAAATATTAAGGAAAAATTAAATATTTAAAATAAACCAAATTTTAATATGAATTTAAATTATAATATCATTAAATTGCCTTTTAACATTCTCTAAACATCTATATTTATCTAAAATATTTTACTAATACTTACAATAACACCCTGAAACTTTATCATAACATAAATATGAGTTTAATAGAAATTACATCCCATTTTTTCATTAACAATGTCATTTGGGTTTAGTATTTCATAAAATTTGAGTGGAAATTTCATAAAATGGTGGACATTTCCACACACTATAAACTATTTTTATACTAAAATATATTATTATGTATATAACCATGTTTCATTAAAGATTATTGTTTTTCGATTAAGATGATCCCAAATAAGAATGTTTTACCATTCTAAAATTTATGCCCATCTAAATATTCTTTGATAAACATTTGAAAATTTAATATGACCACAAAAATAATTGTACAAAAAAATAAATTAATCCCAATAGTCCAATAAAAACATGAAAATACACGAAAATGATTACATTTCCCAATAAAATAGTTAGTATATAAATAAATGAATTACACCTGTTTAAATTAATATTATACCCAATAAAGAATTTGAGAACCCATTATTTATCATAGGAAAAACAATATTTAACATTGAGACTTGTGATAGGTCATGAAAAAAATATTTCATTAAGAAAAGATTCACAATTAATACATTTCAAAATTTACATATCAAATGAGATAAAATGACTTCCATAAATAATATTTTTATTTGAAAAAAATTATAATTTTACAGCATCATATTCAATGATTTTGTTCACACATGCTTAAATCATTTTATAATAATTAAATTCCATTTAATTTAATATGAATAACAAGTCTATATTCCTCCCCCATTTTTCTACTTGTATCCAACATCATTACCCAATGAATTAGAGAGCTATATCAAGCACACCAATCATTATGAGCTATATTAGGCTCACCCATCATCATATATAATGACATTATACCATATATTTAATGAAAATTATGCAAGATATAACTTTTTAATCGTAAACCCATTGATAAATTCTTTTGAACCCATACGAAAAAACACTACCCATTTTCCATAATCCTAAGGCAAAATAAAAGTTTTCATTGAAAATTATTCAAAAAAAAAATCCTAGATGATAAGTTTCTAGAAATAAATTTAATTTCCATGTTACCATACATATAATTATTCATAGAAAATAATGGCTATTATGGTGGGAAATTGTGGTCTAGATGTATACATTTATGAAATATTATTTACTCGCTTTTGAAAAAAGTCAAAAATAACCCATACAGAAGTCACCAAAAATATTATTTATTTTTCTTCCAAAGAATGTAAAATATTTTATAAAATTAAAATAAGAATCCTTTTATTCATAAATAATTAAATTATTTATCATTTAAATTAATATGTACATTGAATACAAATATTTAGCAGGAAAGAAATAAAAAAAATAAAAAAAATTCCTTACCTTGAGTCACAACCCATTTTATTCATAAGTATACCCTCAAGAGAAATAAAATTATATTAGTTATATAATTGGTCAAAAATAATTTTCATGATCAATATATTATACATATTCTATTTATTTCATTTTCTAAATGATTTTATTTAGTTACTAAAATTTTTAATTTCACATTGGATGTTATGAGGATATTCTGTTTATAACCTAAAAAAAGTGCAATAACCATGGTCAAATAGTTTATGGTTAAATTTCATATAAAATAAAATAAATGATATAATTATCATATTTATATATTATATGAAATTTTAATACCATCCATTAAAAGAGTTCATGAAAATATGACCCCTTTCCTTTCATAGTGATATTAGTTTTCATTTAGATATTCAACTTTCAACTAGGTATAAAAGAAATAAATTTGATAATATTTTACTTTTAAATTATCATAAATATGTAATAAATCTCATATTTATTAATTATTTAAATACTTATGAAAATATTTTCAATGTTTAAATGAAAATAAGTTCACACCACTTCATGTATCTTGTAGACCACACGTACAGATGAGAAACATTATCTTTTTTCCATTAGACGTAAGGGTAAGATCGTAAGTAATATATTTTCATTAAAAATCATTATTATATTTTAAATAATATATATATATATATATATTAATTTTATCCATACTTTTAACCATTTATATGATCAATTTATGAACAATTAAACACATCACTTCATGGAGGCTACAGTCCACATGTACACACAAGTGATATTTTTATTTATCATATAATAAAAAATGTGATAAAAAAGTTCTATAAAAAATGATAAAAAATACGTAATTGGATGATAGTTATTTTATTTTTTATTAATGGTTAAAGAATATTTTAAAGATGTATAATATAAATATACTTTAAACTCATAACTAAAAATTATACCACATTTTTAGATAATCTCCCTTCAAGTAAAACATAAGCCAAGATAGGTTGGTTCTTAGTGATTTAAAGACAAATAGAACTATATGAGGAGATTTGGGTAGGTATTTTTACATGTATTGTCTAATATAGAGCTCTAAAACGGATTACTATGTGGGGAGAAGAGGTTACCTTTCATATACTAGAGGAGTGACACACTTTTAAATACAGGAAATGTTTAAAAATAAAATATTATTTTTCATAATAAAGATACAACGAATTGATATATTATAAAAAATGTATTATTATTAGTCTAAATAAAATCATCCAATCAAATTTATACATGTTTTTGCCATAATATAACCATTATATATTAGTTTTAATCCCCTCAACAACTCTTTTAACCATTATGGTGGTGACTAAATCTTATAAAGTTTGTAATTCAAAATATTCGAGAATTAAACTGACCATATTACCAAATTTTTACCTACAAATTAAAAATATGAATTTATTTTTCCCATAATAAATCTTAATGTCATATTAAAATCTAAATCAATATAAATTTGAAAAATATAACAATGGTTATTTTTATAAAATTACTCTTTTTATGTATAAAAATGACATTATATAATAATAATGAATACTTTTTTTTATCATAATTATATTAATTATATCATTATTTATAAAATAATAACAATTAAACATTAAATAAAATTTAAAATATAATTTTATGTTATATATTATTCAAAATAAAGGAATGTTTAAATATGAATAAATTTTTTTTACTATTCACCTAGTATGAAATCCTTTCAAAAAATCCCAAAAATTCGCCATAAGATAAATTCATAATGTAGATTATAAAAATTAATTCATTTTATAAAATTTAAAATCAATAATTAATAAATTAATGTTTAAAATCATACCATGTAATACATGGGATTTTTTTTAAATATACTATTCCAATAAAATAATTTACAAATATTTGATGAATATGAATCTATAAAATGAATACTTTTAAATCCGAAGAAATATTTATTCAGAGTAATTATTTGTTTTTATAAATTAAGAATTTATACAAAAATTAAATTCATTCTTAATTTAACTAAAATTAATCCCTTATAATTTTGAATTAATCATTTATTAATAATTCCTCCAAAGAAATCATCATTTTTTGTGTTTATGGTTCCTCTTTTCAAAAAACTAATTAGTAATAATGAGTCAATACATAAACCATTATATTATTTTTATCATATATATTAATATAATAATTTTATATATATCATATTACTCTAAATATATTCTCCTCTATAACCATCTAACAAAGGTGGTGATAAGAAACCTGAAATAAGTTGTTTATTGAGGCAGTAATTAGTAAATACTCTTGATCTCTAATTTCATTTTATAACATAAAATTTAAAATGATATATTATCATTATAAAATATAATTAATAGAGCTAATATAACATATATTAGTAAAAAATATCCATGTGACCATCCATTTAAATTTACAAACTAATAACGGATCATCATGCCTTATATAGAGGTAGTCCACACGTATGAACGAGTAACATTATTGTCTTCTAGATGATGGGAGTGTATGAAGGTAAAGAATTTGTAGTCTTAAAATAATAATTATAATGTTATAAAAGTCTTATATAATAATTAAAATGATCTATATTATCATATATAATGTTTTTATAAAAAATGAATTAAATCCTTTCGTAGAGACAGTAGTTCTCACGTATGTGCGATGATGTATAAATTTTCCATTGGGATAGATTATAAATAGATAACATTTATTCTATAATATATTTTTTTTAATAAAATAATGTTACTAACGTATTTATTACAACATTTTTAAATAATATTGGGATGAATTACAAAAGGGAATATTATTAAAAGTATTTAATAAAGACCATTGCATATTCTTTGAGAAACCTCTATTGGATTTCATCCTAAGGAAAACAGGGATATTTTATATGTGAGTGGAGTGGCACACTTGTAATCATTCTAAACATTAGAATACTACAATGTCACATTAATTTAAAAGTGGATCAAAATTATATCAATTTATAATATGGGATTATTTAAGGTCTAAAACATTCAACAAATACGATATAGAATTTTTATGCCTTATCACTTTTGTTTAATTTTTCATTAACCCTATAAGCCTTTACAGTAGTAGAGGATTTCTACATTGGTTATGATTTATTATTACCCAAAATGAGATTGAACCATTTGACCGATCAAGACATAATTATTTAATATTTTAATCATTTTATAAAATTCAATTCTTATAAGTGGTATAAATTAATTTAAAAATAATCCAATAAAATGCATCGAAAATATTTTTTAGAAAAATTAATTTTTAAGATTAAAATTAATTTATTAATATCCCTTTAATAGTAAGTATAAAAATTTTAATCTCAATTCTTGAAGTATTTATATGTTATATTATCTTCATTTAATATATATGTATATATATATATATAATTTGTTAATATATAAATACTTCATCAACAAAAAAATTGTTTTTTGAAAAAATATATTTGATTACCTTCAATTGAATTTATATTAATTAATATCAAATTGATTTCCAATTAATTAAATATTATTCATTTATAACCAATATAGTTCTAACTATAAATGTTTATTACTCATCATGATATATAAATTTTTTAAAAATATAATATCTTCAAAAATAGATATTTTAGCATTCAATATTTCAGAATTGATTTTCCATTTTTCTTGGTATTATTCCCCAAATATATTTTAAGGAAATGTTTTTATAATATATTTCATAATTCATTTAGTCCAATTAAGTCCATAAAATCCAATTTTTAGGTGACATATAATATAATATTTTAATTTTCATTCATTTAAGTTCACTGTTGGCTGTAAATAATTCTGTCATTGACATTAAAAAAAATTAAATTGAAATGTACGTAAAAAAACCATGGGTTGTTACACCACCCCCTTATTAGGTTTCTATTCCATTGGTTTTGAAAATGACAATATTTTTTGGAATTCTTGAAAGGATTCTTTTTTGACTCAATTATGTATAAATTTTCACAAGTATTTTAATATAATTTATTCTTATTTCTTTTCCTCACTAAAATTAAAGCATGCATTATTAGTATTGTGTAATTATTTTATGAGATATAATTTTAATCTATTAATATGATATAAAATAAAGATATTTTTGTCTTTTAGTTTCTCACATTGTAATAAATTTCATGTTTAATGAATATATTTCTCAGCACAAAACCCAATTGTGCAAGTTTGGTTGTTTATATATCCATTTGTAGAGATGTGTGTTTATTTTCTGGATTACACGTTCATTTATAAATATATATATATATATATATATATTTATTTACCACCACTATTAATTGTATTTACTAGCCTATTTCCATTTTAAGTCTTATAATTTGATTTGAGCTACCAAAAGTTTAATTTTTTATCCTATTTTAATATCATCTCTAAAGGAACATGAATCATGGTATTTTTATATGAGTATTGAGAGTAGAAATTTGGATAAATTTAATGATATTATACTTCTGTATATAATTATATGGGATTACTATATTAATTGTTTTTCAAAAAATTATAGAAATATTTTCCCTATATTTATAGGAATGTAATTCCCTTCTATTCATCCAAATTGAATTATGTATTTCATGATAAGATATAGATTGGTTTTAGGTTTTTTTTATAATATGTTTATAACAATTTCATATGATTTATTTACACGACCTACCATATATTACCAATGACAACCCATATCTTTATTTCAAATTGATTCAAGATTTATTACATAATATTACACTTAATAAAACTGGGATAATTAATAAGTCGAGTTTATTTGGTAACTAAGTATAATACATAATAATATAAATGGAAAAAACAACCACTTTATTGAAAACTTCCTTTACAAGCTCACACTTAAAATTTCAGGGTATAACAGTGGGATAAACATAACAATGGGTTAATATATAAATCATAGTAAGGGATTAAACATGGAATAACCTGAGAATAATATTATATGTTAGATAATAGGGAAATATGTGGGGAATAAAAGGAGAAGGAATTATAAACATGAACAATGAGACATGATAAAGCATGATAATCATAACGGTGACATGGGAAATGTTGGAAAAACATGAAACACTACATCATAAACATAGACCAATGATAACTACCAGTACATGATATTGGAAAAAGTCCCGTAATGGAATATTGTTTACTCCTTGTCCCAAAATGAGGCCTCATAAGACTAATTAGTACCCAATTCAATATAGTTATATATAATTTTGGGCACACCTGTCACTTTCATTTCATTATCATACTTAAGTGTTCCACATAGACCATACAACATGGATTCAATCATGATCATATTTAATAAAGGTTAAAGAGTGTGTAATAATTAAATGTATTACCCACATAAAATCAGTATAAGTGTATAAATATGATCAATATTGATACTAATTGGGTATAGTATTCACTACTCTATTGTTTTGTAATGGAAAATCATGATTATATTTCAAGAGAATAATGATGTAACCTTAAAATAATTTAAGGGGTTCCAGAGAGAGAAGGTGTTATATACCAATTCTGACATTAAATGGAAAGAAATGGGGACATGGAAAGACATATCCAAACATTAAGAATATTAAATATTAAGCATAATATGGTCATGAACCATTAATAAAAATGAGAATGAGTGAATTATTTACCTTGAGTGTGTGAAATAAAATTCTTGGTAGGGGATTGTTGATATCTTTAGGGTACCTTGGGTGGACTCTAGAGAGGGGATGTCTGTTTAAGGACTTAATCTTTAGATTTGGAGTCAAGTGTAATGGGATATTTGGTGGGATTATATAGGAAATGAGTGGAGAATTATTTACCATTTTTCAAACATTGGTTTTTGAATCTATATAATAAAAATAATTGAAATCATAAACCTTCATAAATGGATTGTTGGAACTATGGTCTTCTATGCATGATTTGGAGTATGTTTTGTGTTTGTTTTCAATCCTCAATGGAAGTTCGAAATGTGTACCATCAAAGAGATCATACAGTTCAAGCAGACAAAAGTATCGAAGGTGGCGCCATTTCCCAGTGTTTGCCAAATTTTTGGGGTCCAAAATTTGGAAGTTGGTGAGCATCGCAAAAATATTACTTCCATGAAGAGAATAATTAAATATGGCAATGGCATGAATTTAGTGAAGAGTGGATTAATGGTATGGAATTAGCGAAGACCAGAATTATGGAGGTGGTGATTCTTCGTGATTATGTCAAATCTTTGCGAATGACAGAGGATGAAGAGCATCGCGACGATGAAGATCTTAGCAAGGGAGCTTCACGGAAAAGGCGCAAATGAAATAACGGAACACTCTGCGATTACGACAAGCTCCGTGAATGGAAAATTTCCGTAGTGCTTCGTGTTTTTGAGATAATTTCATCGGGAACTTCAGAGCTTCTTGATTTGAGCTGACATGGCGCTGACTTCGCACGGAAGGGTCGAGGGTCAGTGGAATCGCCTATAAATACAAGTCGACCCCCTCGAGAGAAAGAAATATAGCTCACAACGAAAATCCTTTTCTCTCAGTTCACAAAGGTCACTCGCGAAGGAAGCGTGCTTCGCAAAAGAGGAGCTTCGCGGTGGCTATTCTAGCTCCGAAAAAGTCATGTGCCCCACGTTGGTTCGGTGAGCTTCGCGAAGAGGTAGGAGCTCCATGAAAGCCAAGCATTTCGAAGGCTTGTGCATCGCGGGAGTGCTTTGCGATTGAGCTTCGCGAAAAGGCAGGGACTCTGCGAAGGCTTGTTTGAGCTTTTCAAAATTGGGAGCCTTGCGAAGTAGGGTACTTTGCAAAGGCCCTTTACAAAGGTTGTTTACCCAGTGGACAAGGGAAAAAGAGGTATTCATCAGTGGATGAAATTTGGACTTTAACAGAGCATCAACTCAGGACTCTGATGCAAGTAAAGTCTCATGCTGAACAGGAGACAAAGAACTTCATGTCTATCTATTGAAGAGACCTTCACATCTATAAACTGATCGGGACTTCACCAACAGCAGTGAGCCAGGGGGAGTCAATGGGAGTGACCTGAGGGAAGTAGTAAGCTATCCCTGAACCTTTGTAAAGGCATTGAGCCTAGGATAGAGTGACTGTGCCCCAAACTTTGTCATCCACAGCTAGTGAAGATTAGTGGAATTAGGTACGACCTACAACTTGTCGGCGTATGCTCCTTGGACGTATCCCTTAGCGGTGAACCAAGTAAAAAGTGCTGTGTCTTCTCTGTGCATGTGAATGTTTCCTTTCTGATCATATTCATCTTACAGGTTCAACAAGTTCCTACCAACATGGGAACAAGATCCATAACATTAAAAGAAAAAGTGGTCACCCTGATTCACCCCTCCCCTCTCAGGGTGTCCCGGGGTCCTTTAAGTGGTATCAAAGGGAGGTTGCTGGTGTTGAATCTGTCCTTTATCGTCATGGAGAATGCAGTCAATGTGAGGGGAGTCCCTCACTTTGATGAAATTAATTTCAATATCTGGAAGAACAGAATGAGATCCCATCTAAGATCTCTTGGAATGGAAGTTCTCTTTTCTACTGTGCAAGGAATACAAGACACTGACCCAATAGGCCCGGCTATGACTGAAACAGACAGGAAAATTCTTGATGCAGATGCTAAAGCACAAAATGCACTTACTGCAGCCCTTTCTGATCAGATCTACCTAAAGGTGATTAATTGAACCTCAACAAAATCCATGTGGGATAAACTCGAGAATATTTTTGAAGGAGATAGAAAACTGAAGGAGGAGAAACTACAAGTGCTGCACAATCGGTTTGATGATCTGAAGATGCATCCAGACGAGAATGCCGACTCTTTCTTCAATCGAATTACTGAAGTGGTTGGAGAAATTTGGGGTCTAGGTGATGAAATCAAAGACATTGATATTGTAAAGAAAATATTAAGAAGAATTCCACCTATGTACAATGCAAATGTGTCAGCCCTTGAGGAAAGAGATCTTTCAAAACATTCTCTGGATGATCTACTTAGCAGCTTGAGAGCATATGAAATGAGAGTCAAACCAGAAGATGCTACGACTCGTGTGAGCAAGGAAATGGAATTCAAGGCCATGGATAAAATGAAAATCTCAAAATATAGTAGTGGTGAAGATGAAGAAGAAAAAGAAATTCTCTCTCTCATTGCAAATAAGTTCTAGAAGGGGAAAGGGAAATTCAAAGGGAAGTTACCTCTCGCATGTTTCTGTTGTGGAAAATTTGGGCACATTGCCTTTCAGTGCTTAAGAAATATCAATGATGAAGATAGTGAAGATGAAAGCTTCGAGAAGCCTCAGAGAAGGTTCATAAAAAAGGGAGACTTAAAATCTAGAAAGAAAATGAAAAGGAAGAGTTTTCTCTGTGAAGAGGAACCAGATGATAATGAATTCTGTGATGAAGAAGAACCAGAATTCAAAACTGGGAACCATGCTTCCATGATGGCCACTGTTGAAAAGTCAGAAGATACTGGTGGAGAAGAACAACTAAGAACTTGTGTAGTTCTAGAGATGCAACTTAAGGATGCCATTAGTAAGATTAAGATTAAATGTAAGAGTTTAAATAAGTGGAAATCAATTGTAGAAGAATCAAATGAATACGTTGATCAACTTGAAGCTGAAATTGAACAACTGGAAGAATTTATGAAGGTACAGTCTAAAATAATTGAAAGTAATGATGATGTAGTGGATCTGAAGCTGAGAATTGAAGAGCAGGCAAAGGTCATCAATGACCTCACCTCCATACTTGATGAAAAATCGAAGACTGCTGAGGGTCTTGAAGAGGAAGTTGTTACTCTAAGGAGTAAACTTGAGACTGAATCAATTCCAAAATAATCGAGGAAGAAAATACAGTTTGGAAGATTCTAAGATGCAGAATTACTGGCTAGATCCAAGTGTGGTTCAGATGGGGTTGGGAAAATATTGAGTGATCAAAGACCCGCTTGCATGGGAAGGAGTGGAATTGGTTGTGAGGCTGAGACATCAATTGCTGTAAGTGAAAAGATCCAAAAGAAAGATAAGATGAAAGTTGAACATGTTGAAACGTTACCTAAAGTGCCTAAAAGGGAACCCTCAATCCAAACTAAAAGGAGAACTGAAAATTATCCTCAAACATTCAGAAATGACAGATAGTCTTACTTTTCTCCCAAGGAAGAAGGTATTAGGAGAAATTCAAGTGAGAAGACATTTCCTCTGATGAAGTGTCAGTTCTGTGGCTATCTGGGCCATACCATGTCTTATTGCGAAGAGGCAAGAAGCTATCTGAATGGAGAAGATATAGAATCTCAAAAAAGGAGAACAAATTCATATCCTAATTCTTATAGAAGAAACAATTTCTATGGATATTGTTATTGTTGTTCTAACTTTGGTCATAAGGCTGGTAATTGCAGGCAGAGAAGGGACATGGACACCTCATACCGAAGTTCAAGACAAGTCAAGTCTCTTCAGAAAGACATTGTTTCTCTTTCAAACCGATTTTCTCCTCTCAAAGAAGATTTTGACTATGAAGAACCTGGGTATGTGGAAGAGATAATTGAAAGTCCATCAGTACTATATACTCAATCCAATGTCTCATGGAAGGAAATGAAGAATATTGAGAAATCCAACCTTGCAGAGGTGGCCCTCAATGCTACAAAGAAAAAAAGTACCTGGATTCTGGATAGCGGTTGTTCATCTCATATGATAGGTAATGCGGGCGTTCTAACGGATATCAAAAGGATGGTTTATGGTACAGTATGATTTGGTAATGATGGGGATCTGAAAATCAAAGGGAGTGGAAATACCGAATTAGCTAATGGAGAACTAAAGAAGACTGAAGTCCTTTACGTAGATGGCCTACGTCATAATCTCCTCAGTGTGAGTCAACTCTGTGACTCGGGACTTATAGTTACTTTTAATCAGAAAGGTTGTACTATCAAGGGAAAGACATGCAATCCACTTATGAAGGGATGCAGAACAGAAGGAAACTTATATCAGGTTGATAGTGAAGGAAATGTATGTTACATGACTGTTGAAGAAGAAAACAATTTGTGGCATCGGAGACTGGGACACATCAATCAACAAGACGTGGAGAAAATATCAAAATTGATAATTGTAATGGACATTCCCAACCTGAAGTGTGAGCGTGAAAAATCTTGTGATGCTTTCATTCGTGGGAAGCTAGTCTGCAGTTCATATCATCCAAAGAAGAAAAGGGAATCTCACCTTCTTGATCTGATTTATACAGAAGTATATGGGCTGATAAATGTTGCTAGAACTCATGGAGAAAGGTACTTTGTCCTTTTCATAGATGATTACAATATAATGGCTTGTGTGATGGTCATTCACAGGAAACGACAAGTCCTTGACTGCATGAAAACATATCAGCGAATCGCCGAGAATGATACTGGATGAACAATCAAAGTGTTGCGATATGACAATGGAGGAGAATACACATCCATTGAATTTGAAAATTATCTGGAGAAGCATGGGATACAACATGAGGTAGCTGTTGTGAGAACTCCACAACAAAATGGAGTTGTTGAACGTAGGAATCGACAGGTGAACAACATGGAACTAACTATGCTGACTGAGAGTTGTATTCCACGACATTACTGGAAAGAGGCTGTTCAAGCTGCAGTGTACATCCAAAATCGAACAGGACTATATATGGGTGAGACAAAGACACCATATGAATTGTGGCATGGACGGAAGCCTTCTTTAAAATATTTTCATGTCTTTGGAAGTAAATGCTTCATCAGGAACAAAGAAGGAAATCGAGGGAAATATGGCGACAATGCAGATGGAGGAATTTTCCACGGTTACTCAATGAACAACAAAGCCTACAAATGTTTCAACAAGCATTTAAGAGGGATTTTGGAAAGCAGTGATGTTAAGATAATAGAAGAGAAAAGCACAAATGCTTCAAGGAAATCATATGGTGATGTGATAGAAAGTCAGGAAGAAAGTGAGCGTGAAGAAAATAAAAATGTAGAAATAGAGGAAGTTGTTCAAAACACTCATCAGTCACATCATGATGTTGACTCAGAAGAAGAATCTGAAGAAGAAATTGTGGCTAAAGAGAATGCTACTGAACCTCGCAGGAGAAATCGAAGAGCTGAGATTGATCCATCCAACATAATTGGGGACAAGAGTGCACCCACTCAAACAAGAAGGATGAGGAATAACACGAAATCTGCATTTCTATCAGTTGTAGAGCCATCCTCATTCGAAGAAGCTGCAAATGATTAATCTTGGGTGAAAGCCGTGAATGATGAATTAGATCAGATTGACAAGAATCAGACATGGGATCTTGTCTAGAGACCTGAAGGTCACAATGTGATTGGTACCAAATGGATCTTCAAAAATAAGTTTGATGAGCATGGAAGTGTCATCAGAAACAAGGCATGACTGGTATGTAAAGGATACTCCCAGATTGAATGCATTGATGTTAAAGAAACCTTTTCTCCAGTGGCTAGACTGGAGTCAATCATGATTTTCCTTTCCATGGCACTCCAAAGAGGATATAAAGTATATCAAATGGATAAGAAGACAATATTCTTGAATGGTGTACTCGAAGAAGAAGTCTACATTGAACAACCAGTGGGATTTGTTTTGGGTACTGATGAAACAAAGGTCTGTAAATTAAAGAAAGCTCTATATGGTTTGAAGCAGGCACCACAGGCGTGGTACTCACGGCTGGATTCATATCTCAAGAAGTTGGAATTCAAAAGAGGATTTGATCACAATCTCTATGTGAATAATTCTCCAAAAGATCAATTCATGGTTCTATTCTACGTTGATGATATCATATTTGGTGGCAGCATGCAGAAATCAGTGAACGAATTTTCCAACCACATGAAATCAGAATTTGAAATGTCTATGATTGGGGAGCTCACATATTTCTTGGGGATGCAGGTGATTCAAAATAAGGAATACACTTTCATTTCTCAGGAAAAATATGCAAGAGAGCTGCTGAAGAAGTTTAATATGAAAGACTCCAAACCAATGTCAACTCCGATTGCAGTTGGAACTAAACTTGGAAAGCATGAGGATGGGGACTCTGTTGATCCCACCATGTACAGGAGGATCATTGGGAGCCTACTGTACCTGACAACGACACAGCCAGATATGGTCTTTGCCACATTCCTTGCGGCCCTCTTTCAAAGTAATCCAAAGGAGGAACATATGGCGGCAGTAAAAAGAATCATGAGGTATATTCAAGGTACACATAACTTCGGGTTATTTTTTGCTGCAGGCAGGGACAGTGAATTATCAGCATTTTCTGATGCTGACTGGGCTGGTGATGTGGTAGACAGAAAGTCCACTAGTGGTGGATCTTTCTATATTGGGAAGAAATGTGTTGGCTGGTTGAGCAAGAAACAAGAAAGTACTTCTCTTATTACTGCTGAAGCTGAGTATATCTCTGCCGAAAAGGCATGCACTCAACTGCTATGGATGAGGAAACAATTAACAGATATTGGTGATGAGGTAAAGCAACCAATGGCGATTTACTGTGATAACAAGAGCGCAATTGATCTTACGAAGAATCCTGTTCAGCATTCCCGTACGAAACATATTGAAAGCAGGTATCACTTTATCAAAGAAAAGGTTGAACAAGGGGTGATTAGAATGGATCATGTGGGCACTGATGAGCAAGTGTCTGATATCATGACCAAGCCACTATCTGCGGCTGTGTTTGAGAAGCATCCGTTGAACCTCAGTGTTCATCCACCTCCCAGTACATAAGGAGGTTACGTAATACCCCTCTCCCCATTTGGGATAACTGTTTTTATCTGTTTATGGCTATGATGCAGGTTTATGGGGGGGATACTATCCAGGGGAGGTATGGTTTGAGCTGAACGTTGAACAAATTACTGGTCTTTGGATTTATTGTCAATGGGGGAGAAAGGAGAAAGGAATAAATTCAGGCAACTTCTATGATGATAAGAATGAGAAGGAAAACAGTGGAACCCAATTCAAGCCTCCTCTCTTGTTTTCTACACCAAGCATTGCTCACGTAGACTTAGAGTGTTGGCTGAGTTGATTCCTATGTTTTTGGTTTTCACATGGATGGAGATCTATTGAATTTATTTTCTGATTTCCAACAAACCCAAAGGGGGAGATTATTGGAACCATGGTCTTCTATGCATTATTTGGAGTATGTTTTTTGTTTGTTGTCAATCCTCAATGGACATTCGGAACGTGTACCCACAAAGAGATCATACAGTTCAAGCAGACAACAATATTGAAGGTGGCGCCGTTTCCCAGTGTTTGCCAAATTTTTGGGGTCCAAAATTTGGAAGTTAGTGAGCATCACGAAAATAGGATTTCCTTGAAGAGCATAATTAAATATGGAAATGGCATGAATTTCGAGAAGAGTGGCTTAATGGTTTATAATTCTCAAAGACTAGAATTTTGGAGGCGGTGATTCTTCACGATTACGTCAAAGCTTCATGAATGGAAGAGGATGAAGAGCATCACGGTGATGAAGATCTTAGCGAGGGAGCTTCGCGACGAAGGAACAGATGAAATGACGAAACACTCCACGATTACGATGAGCTCCGCGAATGGAAAATTTCCGTAGTGATTTGTGTTTTTGAGAGAATTTCAGTGGGAACTTCGGAGCTTCACGATTTAAGATGACATGGTGCTGACTTCACATGGAAGGGTTGAGGGTCGGTGGAATTGCCTATAAATATAGGCCGACCCCTTAGAGAGAAATCAAGAGAGCTCTCAACGAAAATCCATTGCTCTCGGTTCACAAAGGTCACTCGCGAAGGAAACGTGCTTTGCGAAAGAGGAGCTTCATGGTAGCTATTCTAGCTCCGCGAAAGTCGTGTTCCCCGCATTGGTTCGGTGAGCTTCGCGAAGAGGTACGAGCTCCGTGACATCCAAGCATTGCGAAGGCTTGTGCATCGCGGAAGTGATTCACGATTGAGCTTCACGAAAAGGCAGGGACTCCGCAAAGGCTTGTTTGAGATTTTCAAAATTGGGAGCCTTGCGAAGTAGGGTACTTTTCAAAGACCCTTTCCAAAGGTTGTTTTCCCAGTGGACAAGGGAAAAAGAGGTATTCATCAGTGGATGAAATTTAGACTTTAACAGAGCATCAACTCAGGACTTTGATGCAAGCAAAGTCTCATGCTGAACAGGAGACAAAGAACTTCATGTCTATCTATTGAAGAGACCTTCACATCTATAAACTGAGCGGGACTTCACCAATGGCAGTGAGCCAGGGGGAGTCAATGGGAGTGACCCGAGGGAAGCAGTAAGCTATCCCTGAACCTTTGTAAAGGCAGTGAGCCTAGAACAGAGTGACTGTGCCCCAACCTTTGTTATTAACAGCTAGTGAAGATTAGTGGAATTAGGTACGACCGACAACTTGTCGGCATATTCTCCTTGGACGTAGCCCTTAGTGATGAACCATGTAAAAAGTGTTGTGTCTTCTCTTTGCATGTGAATGTTTGCTTTCTGATCATATTCATATTACAAGTTCAACAAGTTCCTACCAACGTGGGAACAAGATCCATAACATTAAAAGAAAAAGTGGTCACCCTGATTCACCCCTCCCCTCTCAGGGTGTCCCGGGGTCCTTCATGTCCCAACCTGGGTTACCATTGAACTAGTAGCTGGACCAATGGGTTATAAGGCCTCAACCACATCCCCCTGCATGTCATAGGCTTCCAACAAGTACGAGGGTCTCAAGAGATGATAAAGGGAAGACTATATGCTCATATAAGATATTTCACAGTGGTATAATAGTATATAAATAAAATAAAATAAAATAGGAGAAAAAATAAATAAATGAATTATAGCTATAGAATAAAGATAAAAATAATTTAATAAAAGTGTTCAATGTTGAATTATACAATTCATGGATGATGGATGGTACCTAGATATTTAGTAATTAATACAATTTTTTTTTAAATATAGTACAAAATAATGAACATACATTAATTCCCCATGGGTGATCTCCATGAGAATCCTGAGATCCAGTTTGATCCTTTTCACCGAACTCCCAAGTACAAGAAATATAGTAATCAACATAGATCATGCCAATCTAAGGTCTACTTAGGTACCAAGGGTACCTGAGCAGGGTGTGAGATAAACTTTCAGTAGTCTAGAACCCACGGTGTTAAGCCCAATCCAATGTAACATAAATTATACAGTTTGATGGTATAGAAGAATTTAATTAACAGAATTGCATAAATAAGTGAACAGACATCCAGGTTCTTGAAGGACACCTGACGGTTATACCGACTTCGTCTCATTGTCAGATGATGAGTCTGATCATGTAAAATTTATATATATATATATAGTGGTATATATATATAGTAGTATATATATATATATATATAATTTGGGGTGGATCGGGACATACCACCACTATGAAATTTCCAGGGAGCTCTCACGGTCTTTAACTAATCCAGATCCACGATCCCTTAGTCTCTTGGACTCCATGAATTATATTTATATTTGGGTGGATTGGGACATACCATCAACATTAAATTCCAGGGGATCTCCCATGGTCTTCCCCTAACTGAATACCAAGATCCCTTAGTCCAGTGGCATGCACATATAATTTTTGATCAAATTAAATGGTTGTGTGTGGTAAAAATTCCACCAACCCTTAATGTTGGTAATTGGAATGGGGTAAGAATGATTCCCACCCATAAACACATATATAGCTGTCATGGGGTAATATTGCCTCCCATACATAAAAAGATATATATCTGGGTAATAATTCCTCCCATCCATAAACACATTCAAAGCTGGGAAGGTTTAATAATTACTCCCATCTATAAACACATATATAGCTGGGATGGGGTAAACAATATTTTCACCCACAAACATATATCATGCATGATGCATTGACCTCTCATGTATCTCATTATCCCAATTTATTTATATATTGCGGAATGATATATAGAACTATCCTTCTCTTATTACTCCATAAATAAATAAGAGGCATACTCCGTTATAAAATTTTACTTAATCCATTATATCTTAATTATTTACAATGATAAGGTTACATATTCATTTTCATGCATGAGAAAATCCTTTCATGCAATCCATTAAGAAATTCCAATTCCCCTTTTAAAACATTTCAAATACAGAGTAAAAGTCACTATGAACAAGATTGTCTATTTTATTCATTTAAATTAATTAAACTTTTGAAGGGAGACTTACACTTTTACATAATTCACTACATGAGGTATTACCTCTCGTGTTCCATGTTAACCATCTTCGGTTCCATTTAACTTTTTAAATTAAAAAAAACATTTCCATACCATTTATAAGATCAAAAGGATTACTTAGAGGGACTTAGAGATTACTTTGGTTCAATAAATGTTTTAATAAAAAGATGGAAACCCCATTTAGGGATATTGAAGAGTCCATATAAGTGGTGTTCTTTACAACATACAATGACTACATGCATATGGAAAACAACAATACAATAATGAAATGCTTGAAGAATATGCATAAACTATCACTGCATTTTTTTCAGATAGAGAATATCTATCAGAATGGTTTTAGTATAAAACTGTGACTTTATTTATCCTGAAAATAATTTAGCATCATATGCAGTTCATCTAATTTATCAAAGATTTCATTTAAGAATAAACTATAAGATAATCAAAGATAAAATGAGTCATTTTTAATTTAAATTTCATAGGATAAGGGTCCAACCTCAGGGTGTAATTGAGGCTAACACTTTGTCTTATAATTATTTCTAACTCAAAGATACTACTACCCCTATTGAGCATATGCACCTTTTCAAACCCATAAAGAATCGTAGATCTTATGAGAATATTCACATGGACATGAATATGTGAAAGGGGATACTTACATATATGCTTATATGCATACACCTGTCTCCACTTATATGCATATGCATTTGGAATATATATACACAGGCACACCAAGCCCCATACATATGTATTCACATTTGTGAGTGAATATACACATATATTGGGAACCTACCTATATATAAATACTTACCCATGCATATGCATTCATTTTTTATTAGACCTAGTGACTTGAAACCACACGGTATGGTCAAATGCACTACCGATTAAATATTAGGAATTCAAAACACCTAAAGACCCTAAATCAGAGGGTGAGAAACCATGTACCAGGTTTAAAACCTACCCCAAAACATTGGGGGAAAAATAAAACACCTAAACAACCTCGACATCAGTGGTGGTTACCAGAACTCACATGAACAAGACTTGAGGAACTATTGTATACCCTATTAACAAAAAAAGAAATCTATATCTGGATAACCCTTGACCTAGGGATCAGTTGAGTGGAAACAGATAGATTTGAGATAAAAAATGGATGAAGAAAAGGATGATAAGGAAGGAGAAGTCCTTAACTTTTGACATTGAGTGATATCTGTGATAAAATTAGAAGGAAATGTCAGATAGATAAGGAGTTGGGAGAGGGAATCATTGCCCGTGAAAGGGGAGCCCATGGGGGCTTCACCCAGGTGTGAGTTAAGGGGATATAAGTGTGCTAGTTTTGGTTTTATAATTTAATTTAATTTAATTTAATTTAATTTAATTAAATTAAAATTATTAATATAGGGTAAACTAAATGGATTAACACACACAGTTTTTAAAGCCATTTTCAATGTCTGTGTTGTATAGTGAGAGGATACTGCCTCCAAATCACACCATGTAGGCTAGGGGAATTTTTTGAAAACCAGGAATATCAAATGAGAAATTCCTCTACCACACCTTCACAAGTCTGAATAGTTTCTTGTTGTGGGCTGTATGGTTTTAGATAAACTGTGCATCCTATCCATGTCATTCAAAATTGGTTTTCTATGCCAGATTCTGCTTAAACTCCTCAAGACACTTGGTAAACTTTTCTAACCTTCTCTAAAGTCCAAAAATATATCCATGTTCCAACTCTCTAAACATCATTCTAAATTTATATTTTAAATTATATCTATTCAGTAAATTAAAATTTGTAAATTCCATCAATTATTCATCCAGTCCAAATCATGGGACGTTATAACCTTCCCACCATAAACCTTCTCGTCCCTAAGAAGCCTTTGAGAACAACATAAACATCACTCGACTTACAAGGGTCATAAATCTTAATTAAAATGAATATTTTAGGTTTCCAAATTTCCAATGCACTGTTTAAAATCCATTTAATCATATGGAATTTAATTCATTAAAACATGAGCCAATTATTGTTTTTCAAACTGATCACCAATACGATAACTACTGGAGCCTGTTCCGTGAGAGACACGATCACATCATCGTCTCATTAAGAACATGGACAAAGGAACTTCCCACCATACGATTCAAAAATTAAGAGGTCAGATTTCAAGTCACAGCATATTCCACTGTTATAGTTTTCATTTCAAGTATGCAACTATCATTTTAACAATGCTCCTAGCGTGATTTCGAACATTCCAAATACTAAATCCCCCATTGACCTCATTTGACCAAGTCAAACTAGAATATCATGAATGAACTTGGAAAACACCAATCACACTCATCTTCACATGACAATGTTCTTGAAATTTACCTTTATTGACTTCTTTATTGTACAAAAGAAACAACTAGTTGAGCCACTATGGCCGACCATTAAAGAATAAACTTGGTTTAGATGATTGGTGTCTTAAAAATAGAGCTGCTATGACTTATCCCAAGGCATATTTCATTCACCAGGAACATGTACATAAAAGTACATACCTAACATACAATGATTTTCTTGATCAATCCATGAGGGAAACCATGCATCTATTGTGCAACACCAAAAGAGAACAACCCAAAAAATCTCCAAAGATATTAATGCTTTAGTGAAGCATAATACTGCCACTATTCTAGTGAATTTAGGGAGATGATAAGATAAGAGAAATTATCACCACTAAACAAGAGGTATGTAAAAGTGTTTTAATTTCTTCTAGTCCATCATACCCAATTACTAGAAAGAAGAATAGTCAAATCATAGCTGGTTGACTTCAGAAAGAATCTCAAAATCACCTTACGAAACACCAATAATAACCGAACACATTCTTCTACTACCCCAGGCATTTTGTGATCAGTCAACATACCATCAAATTCCATATAAGAAAAATGGTTCTTTCACAAGGGTTGAATACACCTAAAAAATAAATAATGTTGTGCTGGTAATCCAACACCCACATAAATTAAGACTCACAACCCTCAATGGTTTCCAAACATAACCATCCATCTTTAAATGGAGCTATCTAGTGTACATTCTACTAGGAATGGAATGTTTAATAGATTCATCATGGTACTCCCCACATTAGGAGTTTCTTGGTAACAAAAGTAATGAAAAATATCCACTCATAAGAGTGATAGATTAGAAAAATAAAATGAAAATGTGGTGCTCCTCCAAGACATGATCACAACATCAAAAAATACAAAGAATTTCAGGTGAAACATGACTACCCATCCAAACAATGGTGTCATTGGAAAATTAAAGTCTTATTAGGGAATATGATGCTCAAAAGACACCAAACATCTTAAATATCACTGTAAAATAAAGGCACAAAAGTTTAAGGGGTGATACCTATGATGGGAGATCCCATTATTAAGAACAAGAACCAAACTAAGCATCTATTCATGCAAAAAATATCACTAGGATTAAAATATGATCACTATGCCATTACTAATGGAACAAAACCTATGGGAAATGATCAAGATTCCAATCCTAGGAAAGTTAACAGAGAAACTAAAACTACACTTACCTTAAGATTCTAAATAGATCACGCCACTACAACATAAATTTCTAGTACCTTTACATTTATTCCCATTTAATATTTTGGAAACAATAAAATATTTAATTCAAGATATCAAGTACACCTTTCAAGAAAATCACTAGGCACTTGATCTTTAACAATATTCTCAAAAATCAAATAAAAACAAGAATGTTTCTAAAAACTCCCATTTTAACCATTTAATATTTCATTTATATTCATTAATAATGTGAAATTTATGAACAAATTCCCTTTTTATCATGAAAGGTAACCCACAGGGGTCCCATTGAACCATTTTGGGTGTTCTAGGAAGCCAAACCATAACATTTGTTAAAATAATTAATGTTCAAAAACCCAAATGGGTCATCTCATAAGAAACACGATTCAACCAAACCACCATGGTTTGGTTTAAAATTTAATTATTTAAGCAATTATTTTCAAGTTAAAACAAACACATTTCACATTTATAAACACCTCAAGGTACAAAATTCAATTATATTTAATCTGGGTTTTCATTTTCCAATTCATGAAGCACCCATTCACTTCATGGATTAAAAAATGGATCCCATTAATCGAATGAAAATACATTTAAAATTATAACATTATCATATACAATGGTCCAATCATATGGGTGGCCACCGACCAATCTATAAAGTGCACATATAGCTCACAATTTGGCATTTCGATTTCTTTAGTCAAACCATATTACCTTAGAATTTTAATTAACAACCTTCACATTCAAAACACATTCTTCAAAGTTATTTACATATATATTACTCAATATGGATGGAACATATGGGTTACAATTTCATAATAATAAGGCACACATACACTTTATAATCATAAACTGGTTCCCATTCATTTCCAACACATATATCTCCTAGCCCATGCATAAACCATATACAAAAAAATAAAAAAGTGATCATAAGAGGTAAATGTTTAACCATGCTATGACATAAAAGCATGGAATATCATTAAATAAAGATAAATAGTCAAGAAACATGGAATAATATATAATATGCATGGTACAAATGCAACTACATGACATAGAACATGAAGGTCATGTTAATTCCCATGCAACTGATATGATGTAAGATATGATTCATCCTTGCCTTACTAAGGCAATGGTAAAATTACGAGAAATTAAATAAATCATTAAGTGGTGGAAAATAATCTAATCAATCTAGGTGAAATCATGTCAACTGTACTGAAAAATAGTATTAAAATCAATCCTATCCATGGTCACTTAGTAATTTCTCATATGTGGGGTGATCTGTCCCAAGCATAGCAATTAACCAAGCATTAAAAAATTAATAGTATCCCATCTACCAATAAAAAAAGAAATAAAGTTGAAGGATTTATCCTATGATACCACTATGTAACATCTCAACCCATCTTACCATCGAACCTGTAGCCTGACCGGTGGGTCACATGGCCACATGCTCATCTCCCTGTATTCCAGAGGATGCAGAATAGCAATAAGGTTATCAAGAGGTTATAGTGGGTAGGTTATACCATCATTATAGAAATTAAATTGTGATATAACATTATATAATTATAAAGATAACAACAAAAGTAGTAAATAAATGATTGAATATAGTAGAAGACTAATATTAACAATTTAATAAAAGTGGATAACACCAGTTTATAAAATGCATGGATGATGGATGATTCATAACTGAAAGAAGTAAATAACACATAATTCATTTAAAAACATTACAAAATAATGAAAAGATAGTAACGCCCCATGAGAGATATCCATGAGCATCCTGATCTCCATCTCAGTGCTTCGCTCTGAACACCTAGGTACAAGAAATAGAGAAATCAACCTAGGTCCTGCAAATATAATAACTGATGGGGTACCAAGGGTACCTGGATAGGGTGTGAGATTAAATATCACTATTATAGAACCCATATTGTCATCCCCAATCCTGTATAACATAAATTATACATTTTCTGGGTAAAGTTGAATTTAATTAAAAGAGATGCATAAATAAGTGAAGACCTATCTAGGTTCTCAAGGAACACGTGACAGCTATACCAGATTCCGCTCATTTCTAAATGAAGAGTATGATCATGAAAAAATTATATATATATATATATATATATTTGAGCTATATATATATACTGAAATATATATTGATATAAGTGGGTGTGCATCAGGACATTCCAATGTTGTTCAATTCCATGGGAGATCTCACGGTCAACCCCTAAACCATTTCCTAGAGACCATAGTCTCTTGGCCTCAATGCATTAGATTTATGATGGGGTGGTTTGGGAAAAACCATCCTATCCAATTCTATGGGATCTCTCCCAGTGTTCCCCTAACCCAATACCAAGATCCCTTAGTCTCTTGGCATGAAAGTATATTTATAGATCAATAGAAAAGACGGTGTGGGGTAAGATTTCCTCCCACCCATAATGTTTATAAGTTGAGTGGTGTCATAATTCCTCCCACCCATAAACACATATATACCTAGAATCAGGTAATACTACCTCCCGTTCATAAACACATATATAGATGGTACAAGGTAAGAATTCCTCCTATCCATAAACACATATATAGATGTAATGGGGTAAGAATGCCTCCCATATATAAACATATACCATGCATCAGGCCCTGACCACTCATTCGTGTCATTATGCCAATTCATTTAAATCATATAGAATGAGACAAAAACATATCCTTCTCCTATTACTGCATAACTAAATAAGATTCAATATCCTTCATCACAATTGTAGTTAAGGAATAACATCATAAGAATTTACAATAACATGGTCACATATTCATTTTCAATAATGAGGAAAAACCACTAATGCAATCAATTACCTATTTCAAAACTCCCTTTTAAAACATTTCATATATGGAGTGAAAATCACCATGAATAAGATGAAATATATTATTCATTTCATTTAATTAATCTTTATAAATGAGACTTATCAATTTATGTAATTTACTACACAAGGAATTACCTCTCATATTCCATGTCTACCATGTTCGGTTCCATTTAAGTCATTAGATTCATGAAAACATGGAAATACGATTTATAAGATCAAAGGGGATACTTAGAGGCACTTAGAGAGTACATTGGTTCAACAACCATTTTAATAAAAAGAGGGAATACCCATTTAGGGATTTAAAATAAGTAATATATGAGATGTTCTTTAAAACTAACAATGGCATCATGAACAAGAAAGACATCAATGAAATAATTACAATCATGATAAATAATTAAAAACAATCACTACGTGTTTTTGCAGATACCGCAACTCTATTGGAGCAGTTATATTATAAAATAGTGACCTTATTTATCAAGAAAATCATTTAGAGCTGTAGGTAGTTCATGTAATTTAACCATGATTTCATTTAAGAATAAACTATAAGAATATAAAAGTGAGAATGATGCAATATTAATTTATAGGTAAAAGGTTAGGGATCATACCTCAGGCATGAACCGAGACGAACACTTCGGATCTTGACACTTTCTAACTCAATGCTGCTGCAACCCACCACTGAGTATATGCAACTTTATATACATATAAAGAAACCTTGACCTTATGCACATATTCTCATGGCCATGAATATGTGAAAGTGTATCCTTACATATATTCTTATATGTATACACCCATCTCCACACACCTACATATTCATTTTGCACATATATTCATAGGCACACTAATCCCCATGAATATATATTCTTTTCTACGAGTGAATATACATATAATGAGGAACCTACATATATATATTCATACTTACTGATGTATACACATGTATGTTTCCTTATACTCGGTGACTCAAAACCACACGATAGGGTCCAATGCACTACCAATTGAATATTAGTAAGTAAAAAACACTTTAAGATCCTAAATCATAGGGCCTGAAACCAAGTATCATGTTTAAAACATACCCCAAAAAATTATAGGTAAACCAAGACAACCCATAAAACCTCAAATTTGGGGGATATTGTTGGAACTCACACAAACAAGACCCAAGGAACCCATTGTATACCCTATCGACAAAAGAAGAAATCAAAAACTAGATATCCCTTAACCCATTGTTTGGCCGATTAGAAATTTATATTTGGGAGACCAAAAATGGTTGAAGAGAAGGAGAAGAATGAGGAGGACCAATTAGAAATTTTGGCTGTATCCATGGTCTAAAACTATTTCTATAGGGGTTAAAACCATGTCTATAAGATATATCCATAGTTACAACCTGTTGTGGCACCTATTGATGTGGCTATAGCTAAAATCTATAGCCACGATTGTCCTCTATGGAAATAGAGCTATTGAAAAGCTTTTCTGAACCCTATAAATAGCACATATATATTTCTACCATGGAATTTTGGATATATCCATGGTTTTACATCATGGAAAAAAGCTATTTCCATGGTGGGAATCCATGGATATAGCCCAAGTAAACCATGAATATAGCCCGAAAATAATTTTCCCCTAGCTAGATTCGATCTCTATAACTTCATTATGAGCACCAGTTTCCGAACCAATACACCACATAAGTCAATATATATATATATATATTGTTATATATATTATTAAAACCCATAGTTATAGCATGTAAACCATTTCTATAGCCCTTCCCTCCATTTTTTGTGGGTAAATTGTTTTCCCGTGCAAGGGAGAAAGACCTATAACAATGGTTTTGAGAAACCAAAAATATAAAAAATGAAAAAAAATATATACCGACATTTTAGGAAATAAATACCTATGGAACTCAAATATACACTCTCTAGCCATGTTTTTACATAAACTATGGATATAGACATTGGAAACAAAAACTCTAGCCACAGTTTTACACAAACTCTCGATTTAGCCCTTAGAAAAAATGTATAGCCACAATTTTACAAAAAATGTTTCTATAAACCATAGAAAAATAATTATATCCATTTTTTTACACAATCCTTGGCTTAATCGCTGGAAAAAACACTTTATAGGCATGGTTTTACGGAACCATGGCTATGGAAATTGAAAATAACTCTATCCATGGTTTCACTGAACTGTTCCTATAGCCTTGAAAAATATACCATATAGCCATGGTTTGATATAAAACTATGTCTATAAATATGGTATAAATACCTATAGGCATGTTTTTGGAAAAACTTAGCTATAAGTTTGTGGATATAGACCAGTTTTCAAGTAGTGGAGAAGGCCTCACCTTATGACATAGAGAGATGTCCATAAAGGAATCGGGAGGAAATGATGGACTAAGAGGGATCCGGGAGAGGAAGCAATTGTGTCTCAAAGGGGATCCCAAGGGGGTTAATTCATAGGTGTGAGTTAAGGGTACATGGGTGTGTTAGTTTTAATTTTGTAATTTTTTGTAATTTTAATAAAATTCTTAACACACGGTAAACCACACGATTTGACCTACATAGTTTGCCAAACCCTTCACAAACCATGCGGTGTACTGTGAAAGGCTACTACATCCAAATAAAATATTCAATATTAGAAAATAGCTTGGAAAACTATGTGTAGCCCTTATGAAATGCCTCTTCCTCACTTGGATAAGGCCGCATGATTTCATACTATGGGCCGCACTGTTTCAGAAAAACTATGCGTCCTCTGCAGGCCATTCAAAAGTTGGTTTTCTGGGAATTGCAGTCATGAAACTCATCAAGAACCATATGAAAATTTTCAATCCAAATACAATTTTGAAAAAAATGCTGACATATTCAAACTCTATGAATTTAATTCTGAATATCAGTTTTAAATTTGATTCTGTCAGTAATAAAAAAAAGGTCAAATTCATTCACATTTTCATCTGGTTAAAAACATGGGATATTACACCTTCACATGGGTTTTCACATGGTTTCTATCAAAGGGGAGTGGTTTTCATTATTTAATAAGGCCTCAAGAATAAATTAATATAATAATACCTAATCTGATGTGGAATGGAGTCATACTCTTAAGGAAAATATTTAAAAATATCAAAATATATTAAAGGTTTTGGAGGACTCAAAAATTAATCATAAATTTAATAAAACAAACAAAAATTTCCATTATTTAAAAGTAAAAAGATATATTTGGTGGTGGATACCAATTACAGTAATTATTACATAACATATGGTTCATTGTTGTGTCATAATTTAAACCATATATTTATAAGTTATTGAATATTTACACAAAAATTTGACTCTCAGAAAATTATAATAAATTAAAAAATAGTTAATTTCTACATTATATTTCAAAAAATAATATTTATTTTAACCAAAAAATTTCCTAAATATTTTTATTTTCTCTTTTAATGAAAACATGATATTTTTAAAGAATGATTGGTTTTTTGACAATAATAGTTTTCGAAACCTTTTAAAAAATAAATTTGACTTCATAAAAAATTTTATGGTCACTTATATCTAATAAAAATTATTAAATAATAATATATTATCAAAATATAATTTATTTCAAACATACATTTATTTTTCAATATAAATTCTATAATGGAATATGAATATTACCCAAAATTACACTCTTTTTTTTTGTTGAATGAAAATCAGAATCCTTCATAAAGTAACATTAATTGAAAGTATATATAATCATTATTCTATTAAAAATAATATTTATTAACAAATTTATCAGGTATTGATACATATCCTTTTAATATACTAGTAAACACCATAATAATATGGTGTGCCAAAGAGATACATTCATGAAATGGTACGATGTACAAGGATGAGGTCATGATCTCGATGAGCTTGAACTTCTCCGATAAATGGTTTCTCTCATGATTAACATGTTGTATATAATCTTGGGATTGTTGATGGGGAAATACTAGTGATGTTATCTCCCTTGTAAGATCCAATAACCGGGCTTTATTGGCTATGATACCATGGGTTGAGGCCATCATTTCCATTGTTTGTGTCAATTGAATTTTTTTAAACTATATATTTATATGAATCATTTGATCACTATTCAATAGATATGCTATAAATTGTAATGGAGATTAAGGGTATTATAAATTAAATAACATATAATAAATCCTATAAAGTGCTGTTTTTCTCTATAACCATAATACATAAGAAGATATTTAATTTAGTTTCAAGGGGAATTTTATTTATAATATCATGGGTCATTACAATCATCCCCCTTATTAAATATTAGTAATGAAATTTTCATTTCCCACATAAAAATAGTTGAGGGTAATTTTACTTTATCACTTCCCCCCAGTTCCCACATCACTTATTCAAAATTATGGTCTCTCCACAACCATTTGATAATGTCAAATGTCTTATTTTGTAGAACATTATCTCTAAGATTTAATAGTTTCACCATCTTCTCTTCATAGGAAATATCATTCTCCAATAGTACCACATTTAGAATGATTAAATTTTAGTGGTCTGGTATGTACTTCCTCTGTAGGGATATATGAAATGCATCATGAACTTGAGATAGGTTAGCAAGAAGTGCTAGTTGATATTTGACCACTCTGATACAAATAAGGTTCAAAAAGGGACCGATGTATCTTCACTAAACTTTCTATTCTTACCAAATATCATCGCCTTATTCCATGGAGACATATGGAGTAAATCCATGTATTCAAAATTAAAATATTGGTATTATTTAGGAATATTTGAAAGGATATTCTACCAAATCTGGACATCCTTGATGTGCTGGTGAATGGTGTATAACCTTTCCACCATTTCCACAGCCATTTCAAGACATATCAGATTTCATTCCCCAACATTAGCCCACCATGAAGGTGTTCAACACCGATTTACAAAAATGGATTCATAGTATCCATATAGACTCTTCAGTGGAAACAATTATTGTATTATAACTTTACTAGAGGAAGATGATGGTACCCCACCCCTTTTATGTCAATTGAGAATACTTCGAACATGTCCTCTGGTGTATGAATAGTATGCTTTGATTGGCCATCGGGTCAAGGCTGATAATTCATGATGAACTTCAACATAGTATATAGGGAATGATTGAGACTTTTCTAAAACATATATGTGATTCTCAAATCATGATTAGTTATAATAGATAGATATACTCCATGCATCATTACCACTTCTCGGATGTATATCTAAGAAAGATGATGCAGTGAGAAATCCTACCATATCAAAATGAGGTCTGTAGTTTTTTTGATATGATCCACCACAACCCAGATAATATTATTCTATCTTGATGTCTTTGGAATACCAGTGAAATATTCCATGCTAATGTTTTCCAATTTTCATATAGGTATGCATAACATGTGAATCATACCCATGGATTTGTTCCTTTCCCCTTTCACATTATGAAATATGAGACATCTTGATGTATAATCTATTATCATCATCTACATTTTATCCCACCAATAGTTCTCTTAGAGATCTTGATACATATTTGTGCTTCTAGGATGTATAGATGAGGTTTAACTATGTGAATCATCCAAAAAAAACATTCTTTAAATTAGTATTGGATGTTACACATAGTCATGGAATGAATCATACTACAACTTATTCATTAACATTGAACTCTAAGGATTTAAGATTTATTATTATTTCCACATTCTTTTCAATTACCACATCAACTCTTTTACCATCCTTTTGATTATCTAAAAGGGGATTTTGAGAAATAATTTTTTGAGGATTTATGTTTTTCCATCCTCTATGATTCTCCTGTACATCCTTTCCAAATATAAGAATATTGAATTCCAATCAATTATCCTTAGTGATATAATTTTTGGTCACTGTATACTTTGAGAAACTTCCAAATTATTAAATTTACATAGATGGTAGTGAATTGAGGAGAAATAGTTCTTGATTAGCTCTAAAAACATTTGTTACAGAATATTCATCTCTTTATGTGTGGATATATAGGCAGGAATTTTGTGATCTATATATATTTTACACTTATCATAAAATAGGTAATGCTGCAATATTTTCAAAGTGACGATATGTGCAGCCAACTCTAGATCTTTAATTGGGTTATTCTATTCAAAATAATTCAATAACCCTGAAGCATAGGATATGCCAATATCATTCTACATAAACACAGATCCAAATATCTTGTTCAAATAATTGATGAATAATATGAAATGTTCTCCACCTGTGGATACTATGATTACTTGTGTAGTGATAATCCTCATTTTTTAACTCCATTAATCTCTCTTTATATTCATTATTCCTAGAAAACTTGACTACCTTATGAGTTATCTTGGGTATATGGTTTTATAATCGTGATAAATTTCTCACAAATTATATACAATACCTATATAATCTATGTAAACTATGAACATATACCATATATGTTGTCCTCAGTCACTAATAAATTTCATTTGTGTTTGATGGATCCAAAAATAGACCATTTATTTAGATGAAATGACCGAATAATGAAACATCCTTCTACTAGAACTCACATTTTTTGTACTTTTCATAATGAGTCACCTTTCTCAAGGTCTTTAACATAGTGATATGGTTCTACAAAATATCCTACACAGTCTTAGAAAATATTATAATATCATCTAAAAATAGTACAACAAATTTTTTGAGGTGATATATAATGATTACATTCATTAAGTCCATGAATATTTTTCAAGCATTAGTGAGTCTGAATGGAATTACAAGGAACTCATAGTGCCAATATCTTGTACATACAACCCTCTTGGGGACATCCTCCATTGTCACCCTAACTAGGTAATATCCTGACCGCATGTCAAACATTGAGAATTATGGTTCTCTACATAGCTGATCAAACAAGACATCAATACATAATAGAGAATTCCAGTTCTTTACCTTGTTATTGTTGAGATCATGAAAATAAAGGAAATGGAACATTGACCAATCCATCTTCTTGATAAAAGGGACTGGTGCCCCCATATGAATCACTTGGGATTATAAAATGTCCAAACTCTCATATATTTTTTTCTTATGCTCCTCAAGTTCCATAACATCCCTTCTATATAGAGTACAGGAAATTAGTAACACCAGAGATATAAGATCTATTGAAAATTCAACCACTTGGATAGGAGGAATACCAAGGAATTCCTCAAGAAACACATCCTCAAATTACCTCACAAAGGAAATATCATCAAGGATGACTCTTTTTATAGACTCAATAATTTTAGATAGATATGATTAATATTAGGGAAATAATATTAATGATTGTTTTTTTTGTTCTAAATAATATTTGTACTACTACATTCACTTGAATATAATTTGGTGTCGATTCATGATGCAGATAGTGATTTATTTATCATGGATTTTTGTTGGATCTATATATGGAATGTCATTCCATAACCATAATTGAATCAAATTCTACCAAATAGAGTATAAAAAGGTTTACTGGGATGTTCAGCTTGCGTATTTTGATAGAGGATGAGTTATATACATGATATGAAAAATTTTCCCCATTTTCAGTTTTCACTGAAAACACTACTTCCATGATGTTTTTTTGGTGTTTTATTAGTTCTAATAAACTCTAATGATATGATGGAATATATAGATCCACAATAAAAAATAATGTTTTCAAATCTTGAATGAAAAACTAGCATACTTATTTCCAATTCATTTCAGGATCCACCATATCTTCTGTGGTTGAAAAATCTCACCAGTTGTAACCTTGGAGGATATTGGTTGTCTCTGAAAACCCTTGGATTAGTGTATTGTTTTTTAAAATGACCTGGTTCCTTGAACATTATGCAATGAACAATATTATTAGGGATGGCTAGATAATTCCTCTCCTCCAAATCATTAGTGTGTGTCCCATTTTAGAAATTGCTAGTTAGGTGTCCCTCCATCCCAGACCAAAATAATTTCCTCACTCCCCTTACGAAATACCCGAGGTTCATCTTTCCACACCTTTGAAAAGTGGGGTGTTACTATTTCTTAACATCATTGGATTTCTCCATCAGGCTAAAATAATTAAACTCAACTTCCCACTTTATATCCCCATGATGCCCTGGAGATTCAGAGATCTTCATTTTATCTTCCAGGGAACATTGAAAAATTACCTCATAGCCATCAAAGTCTTTGATCACAAGGGATTTTTTTAGTCTATGTTCTTTCCCACCAAATAATAGATAATCTTTTCATTACGGGGTAAAAATAATTCCAAATTCATATTGACCAGGTCTTCTGAAGTTTTCTTTATATTGCCCGATAGATTCATTATATTTTTTATTTAGTGAAACTATATCCCATTCCATTTTAATTCAGATAGTACGAGAAAGATAATTGTGGAAAATTGTTTTATGTAATTCCTTACACCTGATCACTTTGATGTATTTTTTAGGCTTTATATTTTTGATCAATGTCCACCATCGATCAACTTCACCCTCTATATGATAAACAAAATATCAATTAAACATTAGAGGCATCTATCAAATAATAGTCTCAATAACATATTGTTCTCTCTTAGAGGTATTTGGATGATCATCCTAATCAATGATTTTATTCAGAACCTAAATCAACAGAGAGTGTATCATGATAAATTTCAAGATTCCTACTGCCATCTAGTTAGGTGTCCTATTGGGGAAGTCATCACATTTCCCACCACATTTATTTTTTACCATATTAATCTTATTTTGGGACATTAAATAGAAAAAATAAAAAATTAGGAAGGATTATTTTTACACTTTTAAACACATAAAGGGGAATCTAATTATATTGAAGCAATAAATTCTAAATTTCATTTATTTCATAACTTATGAATTTCAAATCACCCATATATGTTATCCATGATCTATTTCATAACATATATTCTTATATTTACTTTAATATTACATTAATAATGGTTAGTAATGAGATTATGAATTCACCAAACCTGGGAGTGTCAAACCAAGTATGAAACAAGGATCATTTTCATGCATCAATTTCTGGTTGAGTTTTTCTCAACGCTTTGTATTCGGATTTTACATCAATGTACATATGTCCCAGATATAGCTCCACTTATAATATCTAGACAGGGATTTATTTTCTAGATAAACCACTTACTGTGTACATAACAAAATTTAGGGATGTCTTCTAATATATAGTCCAATCTATAAGCCTTTCTCTACAGCTTTCTAATTTTAATCCCAAAATAACTAATTTTTTCCATTGATACCAACTATGAAAACACATATCATTATTATGCATTAATTAAAAATTTATTAAAAAATATTACACATAATAGAACCTAGAATATCAATAATTATAGTTTCTTTGATAATTATTTACATTACATAATAATTTAGACAACAAAAACAACATCTTTATTGAATCCTTCCTTAACATGCTCTCACTTATAACTGCATGCGATAACTTGGGATAATACAACAAAATTGGTGATATATAAAGGATATTAAGGGAATAAACATGCAATAACTTGAATTGAATAATATATGTTATATAATAGGCACAATAATGTAGCATAAAAGGTTAAGGAATCATAAACACAATCAATGACACATAATAATGCATGATAATCAAAAAGGAAACATTTGAAATATAGAAAAAAATGAAATCACTACATCATAAACATTGGTCAATTATATATATAAATAAATCATTATATTTTATCCTTTTCCCAGTATGACATCTCCTAAGACTAAATATTACCCAATGCATTGGATTGCTGTAAAATTTCGGGTGCACCCGTCTCTTTCATTTCATTATCATGTTTATGTGGGACACATAGATTGTACAAAATGGATTAATTCATCATAATATTTTATTCAATGAAAAAGTTTTGAGGAATAAATAAATTTATGTCCTAATTAAAATATATATAATTGTATAAATGTGAACACCCTTGATAGGAATTGGTTATGGTATTCACTATTCAATTATTTTTTCATGGAAAATCACATTGAAATTTCACCAGCATAATAGTGTCACATAAATATTCATAAAAGGGGTAGCTGAGATATAAAGGGGTCACTAATCATTTTAATATAAAATAATAGTAATAGGGAAATTTACAGAAATTTCCCAACATTAGTAATTTTAAATAGTAGGTATAAGATGATAAAGAGACATTAAAATTGAGGAGATTGAGGGGATCCCTTACCTTCAGAGTGTGACTAGAAATGATTTGGAGGGGATTTTTAAGAGATTTAGGGAACCATAGGAGGACTCTAAAGAGGGGACTTTAGTTTAAGGATGTTCTCTAAGGATTTTTAGTGATGATAAATAGATGATTCAGTGGTTTTTGTAGGAAATGAGTTGGGAATAAATATCATTTAAAAAACACAAGTTTTCCAATCTATATAATAAAATAATTGAAACCACAAACCATCATATGTTTTTACCATGTATACTCCCAAAGGGGATTATTTTTAATTATTTTATATGTCTAGGTGATTAAATTAATAAAATAATACCCTTGATCAAGTGGAAGTGAGTCATACTCTTAATGAAAAGATTTTAAAACATTAAATATAATAATCACTTAAGAGGATTCATAAAGGATTTATAAAATTTATAAAAATATATGAAATAAAATTATATTAATGGGAAAACCTATATTTGGTCTTGTATAAGATGTATAGCATTTTTTGAATCACTTTTGGTCATTAAGATATTATAATACACACAATATATTTATATGGTAACCACTTTTTACCTGAACATTTATCTGTCATAGAAAATTATAAAAAATTAACCATTTGAAAATGTGGACATTAAAATTACAAAAAAATATTTATTTTAAAAGTATAATTTTTTTAAAATTTTAATTTTAACTTTTAAAATAAATTCGACAATCATTGAAAAATGCTACATTTTTTCGACAATAAAATTTTTAAACCCTTAAAAAATTACATTTGACATCATAAAAAATTGTATGATAATTTATATTTAATGAATAGTTTTTAATAATTATATAATATTAAACAATAATTTATCTCAAAAATACATTAATTTATTAAAATAAATTCCTTCATTGAATTTTAATATTACCCAAAATTACAGAATCTTTTTTATCGAATAAAAATCAAAATCCTTCATAAAGAAACAACAGTAACATCTAAACATAAAAATTATTATATTAAAAATAATGTACATAATCATTTTCCTAGTGTATTGATAAATTTCACTTTAATACACCAAAAAATGAACTAAGATTAAGGTGTGCAACATTGATATTTTCACTTGGTTATATGGCATACATAGTTTTTGTATTGATATCGACGATCTTTAAATTCTCTTGAAAATGGTTTATATGGTTACTATGTTGTTGGATATTATATTGGCCTTTGTCAGGAGAAAATTCGAGTGTTGATATATCCCTAAAAATCTCTAATAAATGGGATTCATAGGTTATGATCCGACATGTAGAGGCCATCACTTCCTTTGTTTGTGTCAATTGGATTTGTTAAATCAAATATTTATACTAATCATATGATCACTGTTCAATGGATATATTATCAACAAAAATGTTGCTTAATGGGATTTTAACTCCAATTAGATATAACAAAACAAAATAAGTTCATGTTTTTTATTTAACCATAATATATAATAATATATTTAACTAAATTCAAAGGGTAATTTTATTTATAATAGTTGGGGAGGTTACATCATCAGTGTCACACCCTGTCCTGAATTACAAGGTTAGGCCTGGAGTTCCACCCTACCTCATTTCCACCTCTCATATGAAAGAGGTTTTCAACTAGCAGTGAGAGCTAAAAGGGACAACAAGAGGATAAAATTCCCTCAACATCAATTAAAAATCAATGTATATAAAGGATGTGATAACAATATAATCAAAATTATTGAATAAACATATCATAAATTTGGTAGAATATAAAAAATATGCAAACCCATAATGTAATAGTATGGAATGCCATTAAGACAACCGAAAAATAATAGATTCAAAAATGTGGTTGATTAATATATGAATTAAAGTAACTAATAAAAACAATGGATATTCAAACATGAATTCCATCTGGTAAAACCCCACACCTATGTGAAAACCAGACTCAATAACCCGCTGTAGGGACTTTTCCCTTCAGATGATCCCTTTTCATGAATTCTAAAAGTGTATCAATATTATAGAGAGTGGTAATACCTATATTATATCTATAATGGAAGGAATGTCAACATAAGATAATTGAAAAATACCCATTGATGGGATATCCCACAAAAGAAGTTTGAGACATCTTTGTAGAATGGATAGGCCACATGCATGTTGTTAAATGTTGAACGTGTCCCTCTCAGGGGAGTAGCCCATATGGATCAGCCTATATTCTCAACTATAGAAGTTAATGTAAATAATAAATGAAAAAATAGATACATGATGACATATCAAACATTACATCACATCATGAAATATTCATACCTGTAAAAAACAAAATATTTTAAAATATCAAACATAGGTTTCAATAGTCTACATATATTCACCTAATTTTATCAAACATAAAACATATGGTATCATGGGGAAACACACATATACCAAATGTGATATAACATCATTCATTGGTATCATAGGGAAGGAAATTAATTTAAAAAAAATCATTCCAAGGAATTGTATAATCATGCACTATTGTTTGTACCATCTACCTCCAGTACAATAACGTTATGATGAAAAGGGTTAATGGTTGAGAATAAATTCACTAAAATAAAAAATACCAAAATTATTATCGCATCCCAATTTTTAAAACATGGAATTAGGGTATGTATAATATATACTTGAAACACTTACCCTATAAGATCCTTACTTGGAAGTGGTTTACGTCCATACATTTCATAAGTACCAAAACTAAGGAGTCATCTGTGGATTAAATTAATGATCAATAATGCCCCTATTATATGAAATAAAATTCCATATATCTTCACTTAAAATTCTAGATCTATGTTTTGTTACAAGTAAAAATAGGTAGATCTAGGATAAACTTAATGAATTGATGTTTTTTGACCGTAAATTTTTATTCATGATCCTAAAATCCTTGGGATCTACAAGATTCATGCTTTTAGTGGTTGGAAACATAGTGGAAGGAATGTTGAGTCTCAGGATTCAAGATCTATTTGAGTGGGTGCAAGAATAATTAAAAATGGGTTCTTAATGTCCATTAAATATTATTTTATGTTAATCAAATCACTTACACATTGTTTGGTCAAATGGTATTCAAAATGTGTTCAAACCATGTGAGGGTTACTGCCACTCCTAGGCACCAAAAATATTTGGTCAAATGTTTTATCAAATAGTTCCCCAATATTTCATTCTACCACTATAACTACTTGAATGTTTTGTTAGGTGAGGCCACATGGTTTGATAAATCATACATATTAGCATTGAACCACCCTAGGAGTATCTCCCATAAGGAACATGGTTACTAGGAGGATCGCATGGTCTTCATAAGCCTTTCTCAAACCCCAAACCTTCCAAATGGAAAACAAAACACTCCATCAAAATGTAAAAACCCATGAGACTGAGTAAAATAAAATCTTATCATAGAAACAAAATCTAAAAAAATAAATCTTAATGAACCTAAATAAATCCGATGTAGTTAAAAGTTTCCTATATATAAAATTCTCATCATAGGGAAGTGAGTCTAGTATTTTTTCTCAGTAAACTCAGTCCAGTAATCCCAAATATAAATATACCTATAACATGTATCATATTGAATACTCTCATGATTCCATATGACTCTAGAAGGTGGAATAGACTCCCCTCATATCATCATCTCAATTTGAACAATAATAAAATTAGGCCACTCCATGAAATATTCGTCCATCAATTTCTCAACATTCTCCTAGTAAATTACATTAATAGTATTGGGTTTTTACCTCTAAATCTAATACACATCAATAAAATTATGAATATATTGATACCATGGAGGAAGATCACTCATATATGCCACTTTCTCATTTCATTCAATGATCTTAAATAGTCTAAGGTATCTTGGTGAAAACATCTTGTGTTTCCATATATGAATATGACCAAACCAAGGGGAACCTCATGAGTAATCCATTTCTCCCACTTTGAACACTAATGGTAATCTCCTTTTATAAAAATCAGGCCACTCATGTTCTGAGATATATACAGTTACTTCCAAAAAAACTACACCCACAATAAGGTATCCTTTACTACACCAGACTTGGAAATTTTAAATTTAACAATCTCATACTAAAATTGTAGGGAATTATGATATAATTCATTGGGATCCTCAATAAGATCAATCCGATTTGAATACTAGAAACTGTTGTGGTATAAAAACAAAATTAAATCCATGTACTCATCCTATACTCCTCTAAAATATAGAAAACAAACCTAAATCATATAATGTAAAAAATTTATCATTCTCTTTGACTTTTACTTATTTTAAGGATGAAAATATATACTCTTCTTTAAGTGAGTCTCCATCATCATCTACAAGAATAGATCAAACCATTTCATGAAATTGGAATATCTATTAGATTCCACGAATGTGGACACTTTCTTAAATAGTATAACTACCTAATCATAGATATTTTCAAACCCATATTAGTTGTTTGTCACCAAGATTTTTAAGAAGTGGTTTTCCTTGGATAGTTGATCATCCACTATCCACATGGTATGTTGACATATTTGGATCCAAGGAATACCTTCAAAAATGGATATAGGGACCTCCTACAACTTCTATATAGGAAATAAAAGTGTTAAGAGTAACCCTATAGGTCTATAATACTCACCTTAATCCATTAAAAAGACAGAAAATGACAGACAAAAAATCTAGTGTCCCATTTCATGTAAGTCCACCAGAATTATAATTTAACATCCTGATATATTTCAATTGATCATGGGTGCACTTCCCTCTAAGAATAACTAAATTCATCCATCATCTCTTTTCCAATGGAATATGAAAACACCAACTCTTTTATGTACTAGAAACACACCATGACCCTTTATGTTGTAATTGTAAACAAAAATATTTTTCCAAAATATCCTATTCATCGTGATAAACTTTGAATAATTCTCTTAACAAGACATCACTCATTCCACCAAGGAGAAAATGATTATCATGGGTCCTCAAGCCACATCCCCCAGATCCCCAGATGTTCTTGTCGGATAGTATAATAACAAAACCATGAGCTTCCATCCTTTCTACGAAGATTGATATAAAAATAACCACATTTAAATAAAAAATATATTTGCAACTAAATTTCCATTATAAGGATCATACTTCATCTTAAATATGAACACTGAAAAGTATTCTACCATAGCCTTTGAAAACGTTTCTTATCAATTTGAGTGAAAATATATGGATGAAAATTGTGGTACTTATACAAGAAAACTATTTTAAAGAAGATATAGTACACATAATATTTAAATTCAGGATACAAATCTACAAAAAACAACTACATGGGTAATGTTGTTCTGATCATGGTATGATAGTTGAAATGGCCCGTTAGAAAATACCATGTCACCCTATATAAAAATAGCTCTAAATATTAAAAATGATGCATCATAAAACACTACATACCAAAATCCTAGATTAATAAGAATTATAATCAGAAAAAATTATAACCACTACTAAAACTACAATAATACCTATTAATTTTGGTATATTTATTCAAACATAACTCCGAACATTTCATGTGTGGTCATGTGAAAAGTTCGGTGATAATATTTCTGAATTAATCTCATGTATTACATAAAAAAAACTAATAAAAAATTAAATATAAAACACATTAGTTTTTCATGTCAAATACATAAATAAATCTACCATACCATGATAGAAAAACAATCCTTCTCTAGAAACCATAATCCTATGAAAACACACTTCTTGGATCAAAAAGACACAAATTGAAAAAATCATGTAAATATGATATAATATAATAATACACATTATTATTTATAGTTGTCTAGAATACAATTCCAATGTATAATAATACAGTAGAATGTCAATAATGAAAAAAAATTATTCCATGTATGGTATGATGAACTTGTTCCTGAGGGAGATAAATGATGTGGAGCATTCGACAATCCAAAAAGAATAATGAGATACTCAAACATCCCATACAAATACCATAAAATTATCTTAATTTTGTCGTAAACTATAAAATAATACAAATTATAGCCAAAATTTCACTAAATCTTTTAAAACCCTTAGGTTACCCTTAATTGATAGAACAAATAACCAATCCTTAGAAACAAGAACATATTATTCATTGTGATTTGAATCAACACATGGTAGTCCAGACAAAGTCCATGAATACTATCAAAATTCATATATAACAAACCCAGAGAACCCCGTGGGTATGTGATAATCCTTATAAATCCTTAATATAATCATGTTATAATTTAATCTCATCTTAATCTTCTAGTTCCATGAAATATGGCGGAGTAAATGTAGGTTATGCATTTGGCATGAGCTTAATATCAACCTCAAATCACTTGTGTGGAGGTAATACTAAGAAATACTCTCAAAATTCATCTCGTTAATGGTCTATGATAATATTAAATGGGTTTTGAGTCACCTTATGATCTATTATAAGTATCATAATAACCACAATTACTATAAATACTTCTCCTTGATGAGGATTTTTCCCACTATGCCAACCTTGATGTCCCAATAGCTTGTCAATATTATCTTCTCGCCTTTTGGAAATGAAAAAGACACACATATATAATAAAAATAGACGTGTTCATAGTAATTATACATATAATACAAGAAATGGATCACATAAAAACCTAAAATCATCAGATCATTGAAGGCCCACACATTCATGATGCATGCAACCACCATCATAAATTCTAGATAGACATGGTGTTGATCCAATTTCATTAACATAGGTGTATTAATCGAAAAAAACTCTAAAGAGATCACAAATGATTATCATGACCCATTTTCTACTTGAGGAGATATTAATTCATGGGATGAACCTATATTAAACGTTAAATAATAGATTTTAGAAGAGATATTAATAATACATAATTCTATTTATGGTCTCCCTCAACTACCAGTTGAATCATGATCAGCCACATAACTTCTTAATGTTACTGCTCTATGAAGACTTATAAGTTAATGAGTCGATATCTTTATTGAACCTTTAGGGTTCTGTAATTGTAATTGATTTCCTCCACCTAACCAATATCATGCCATTTTTGGGATCATATTCAATTCCTTTGAAGAAAATTACTTCAGATGACCAGTATTTTCACACTTTTGAAAATTATTGAGATAAATAAGATATTCCTTGATAATGAGTAACCTATGTCCATAGATATAACTCCTAAAAGATTTATTGAAAACCTAGGGAGTTGATGAATATCTTCTCTACCCTGACTGGGCCTAGAAACTAGGGTGTCCATCATCTAACTGCCACTTCCCTTTACAAGAATATTGAACCAGAATTTCAATGGAAAGTAGATGTCATTCCAAAGTAAGCTAGAAGATTACATAAAACTCTATATTCCTCAATTCCCCCTCTATCTACCAATCCTTATGAAAAAATTTCGTTTAGGTGTTTAGATAAATATTTATGAACAATAGTTTCATCTAAAAAATTATGTATGTTCTCAATTTTTGAGGCTCTATAAACCTAATTCCCAGCTGGATGAGAAGAAAATCCAATAAAATTTGTCAAAAACATAGAATAGGAAAAAAAAGACATCCACCCATTCCGATTCTTCATGAAATCCAGATCACAGTCTAATTTCAGTACAACTATGTAGAATTATTCAAAGAATAAGTCCTTATATTTCACGCAAGATAGACATCCATGTCCACTATCCTCATGTATAATATCCCAAAATCATCCATATGTGAATTGAATGATAAATTCCACAAGATTCACCTTTTTATAAACTATGTTATCAACCATTTCAAAAATCTTATTAATGACTCATATATAGTCATATGTATCATTCAGGTCTCTATTTCAATAAATATATTGCGTATTCAAGAGTTTCAATTCATTAGAATAGTCAACCATCATTAGACGACCCTTTTAGGATTCTCCACCCTGAACATGAACTACCTGAAGGAGTTCTTGTTGGATTAGTATTATTGCTTGAGTTATTAGAAAAAATTCAAAGCATGATTTGTTACATCCACATGCAAAATATTATTTCAGACTAGATATGAAGGATATTTATTAGGAATGATTTCATAAAATTTAATATTAACCAATAGAGAAAGAAAACAGCTAACCGAAGAAGATGAATAATATATCCTAAACATACAAAAGGGTTTACAACAAGGTTCATCATAAGAGACTACAAATAAATACAAGGAATAACCCCCAATGAACTACCAATTTTCTGAGTAGCCTATGGTACCTTCACATTAGTTCTAGACATATATATAGACTCAATCATATAATACTCAGGATCAAATAAAATAATATTTGATATAATTCATGAAAATAATAAATCATAATTTCAATAGGAATTTAATTATTTTTTAGCTATTTAATTAAATAAGTTGGCATAGGGAATGTGATCCTATGTTCCTAATATGATTCATGATCACACACCAAATACAAAAAATCAGTATACCATTGTCATGTAAATCACACATGGTATATTTAAATCAAATGTAACATCAATTAGTAAAACACCTTAATTATCACTTTATGGAAAGTCAGAGCTCAAACATACAATGCATGATAGACACTTACACAATTCCCCAACATGTTTCCCAATAATCCAATCATAGATTTTCCATTTCCCAAATCTAGTAATGTAATGGAAACAAATAAGTGAACATGGTACTTTGTTTCCATTTTGTAACACCACAACCCAAATCACTAGGTATGGGTCGGTGTACTACTTCACCTCATGTATTCCATCCTATATGCAAGAGGTTATCGAATATTAAAAAGGGTCAAGAGGAATATAATGGGGATACTATTCCATCATAATAAATTAAATATCAAAGTATATAACAGAATTAATAATAATATAATGAAAACAATAATAATAAAATTTTAGTTGCATAATAGCACACACAAAAAGTTCCATCCAATATAGTAACAACATGTAATTCCTATCAAATAACCCAAAAAATAAAGCTTCACAACATGAGGTGAAAAAATATATGAAATAAATTTTCAATAAAAAATGATAGTACACATTGAAGCTTAAAATCCTTCCAGTAATTCCTCATAACATTTCATAATCATGTTTTACATCCCACTCCCAAGCATTCACCTTTATCTAATCATTATAAATAAAATATACAAGCATTTTGAGCTGACCAAGTAGGGTGTGTCTCAAAAACCCAGTAAGATAACACCAGTCTTACTTAAAAAAATTCATAAGATATATTCTTTAATGAAATGAAAAAATAAACCACGTATAAGAAAAATTTATATCATAGGATCATAATATATATATTGGTTTTATAGATGTAGAATATACATTCTCAATCTTTATGTTAGTGGGAACAATAAGAAACCATGTTGAAAAAATCCCCCATCTATGGTATATCCAACAAATCATGTCTGAAACATCCCGCTGGATGGGATATCCCATGGAGAAGCCTGTCAATATATGAAACACCCCTCATATGGGAATAGTCCTTCTAGATAAACCCACATACATAGATTTATTGGACATAGTAAACATAAAATGAAATAAATATATATAGGATTATTTTTTAAGAATCACAACATTTAATGAAATATACAAATTTATATAAAATAATATGTGAGGAATCATCATACATAGGTTTTATGGGGCTATATACAGACAAAAATCATATGACTAAACATAAAAAATAACTCTCACAGGGTTACACAAACACATTATTTAATTAGAGAATTTCCCAGTCAGGATCCAATTATCCCTGAGAGGGGGAGGGGGTGAATTACTGATATATTTTTCTTTTTTAGGTTTCTTTCTAATTTAAAAAACCTTCGCCCCCTGTTAAAGAGTTTATCCTATGATTAACACACACAACCATAGGAACACAAGGTTTACAAGGTTCACTACTCAACAAGAGTAGCTGCATCCTTGGTATGGTACAAAAATAATCCAGTACCACAAAATCCACTAAGAAACAATCCTTGGATGTAGAATACAACGAGTAAGATATACCCTTACACCCATGTATCACTTGGAAAACAATCCTCAAGCACGTGTGCACCCTCTAAGCACAAATAGTGTATTATAGTATTTTAGTGCTTCTTTATAATTGAAAAGTTTTATTCTCTGAAGTACAGATCTTCACTTTCCTACCCAGAAGCTGGTAAGAACTCCCATATGCACAACTAAATATGTGCGAAGACCCCAAATTTTTTCACACATACTTTAAGGTATCTTTCACACAATTCAAATGGTTGGAGTGTAAACATTCCTTTTTGGCGTGAAAAAACTTTTCATGCAACTTCCCTTTTTGACACAACGTTTCACGTTTCACACAGCTTCTAAATTTTTCATACAACTTTCCTCTTTTCACACAAAACTCTTTCTTTTCGCGCAACTCACTTAGCGTATAATTTTACGTGCACCAGAGCTCGGGATTTCTTCTAAGTGTCGAGCATTAACAAATGAGAGGGGTTCACCACATATTTATAGGCATTTTTGACTCCGTGTGAAACACACTAATCCGCGTGTAAAAACCCCTTTCAGACACGTAAAAACTCTTTCACACAACATCATATTTCGCGCAATGGTCCAATTTTTTTCGCACCTCATGCCTTTGCCAATTTTAGAGCTTCTGATCTCGAAACACCTCGGGCGCAAAAAAAATCATTCCTCTATTTCGCACATCATGCAAATATTTCGTTTAACCTCTATTTCTCACGTATCCCGCAGATATTTCGCGTATCCCGCAGATATTTTGGGCATCCCGCTACTATTTCGCACACCACATTAGTTTTTCAAGAAACTTTCCAGAATTTCCACGCACTCCATTCCTTTGACATTTTTCGATGTTCTGACCATGAATCATGCCTTTCACACAAAAAACTAAACCATCTTCAATCTTACACAAAACATCCACTTCTAAACACATTTCTTCATCTCCCGATTTTCAGGGCCTAAAATTTGGCAATCACTAGAAAACAACACCACCTTGAACTGTTCTTTTTGTGCCACCTCCAAATTATAAATTCCTTTGTAATTGATCTCTTCACTATGTCCCATAACCATTATTTAACTTTTATCATGAACTCCTCTATCGTGATATATTTCCTTTGATAGACCATATTTTGCATTGTCAGAGTTTCAATGGAAAGTTCTGAAACAACCCTATCTTCCAGTAGAATCATTCCTTCCAATCAAAACTATATATGACTGGCATCATCATTTCTCCCCCTTTACTTCATAAGGCTATCATCACAAGTTCTCCTAACAGATGATATTTGTGAAATACATAACAACAAAGCATCATCTCATTTCAATTCCTTTACAAAGTTAATTGATTTATCTTCTTTGACAATAAAAGACAACACTCTGCAAAAGCTAACTCTTCAAAATTCCTTCTCCATCTAACATTGTCCCAAAAATTAGTCCTTAAATATAAGTCCAATGAAGATATGAAATAAAACCATACCAACATTTATATAACCCACATAAACAAGACATATTAATAAGGACAACCAGCCAAAGGTGAAATAGTGTTTTGATGGTAAGGTTCAATGTTTGAGACCAATTACACCACACCGAAAAATATTTTCATTCACAAACATCACTGATTTAGTAAACTAGGACTATGGTCAATTAGAATCCATACCTAGAATGTAGTACAATATTACACATACCCATTAATATCTACACCCAACAACAGTTTAGGTCCAAATGATTTGTATGTTTCCGAAAACATTGGATCCCATTGCTAATTTTTTCAATAATAACATTTAAATTATTAGATTAAATGAAAATAAATACATCCTATATATCAAGATAAATATGTGGTTTAATTTAAGGGGAAAGTGGTAAATATTAGATAAACCTACATAGAATATTTATTTATATCTAATACCTAAATTTTCAATCATTAAAACCTTTGGATCTTCCATATTATATCTTTTCAATAGAGGAAATTATTGTGGATAACCTATGGAATCTGATGATTCAAGAGGGATTGAATTAATAGCATTAATGACTTAAAGGGGCAGTTAATGGTGATTAAAATTGATTTTCAAATAATTATATCACATAAATAGGGAATTATTACTTGGTTTGAAGAATTGTTACAAAACCATTTGAGGCATACATCTTCTTGTAGAAAACTGTATGGTTTAGATTAATGTTTTGAACAACTATGTTATAACTATTCTTTTAGAAATTGTAACATGTTTTATGGTTTATAGGTGAGGGTATATAGTTTTTAAGATATTTTCCATAGACATGTGGTACCCTTTGTTCTTCTTCAATAATCAACTTATTTTCTTACTTTATCTACATATTTTGGGTAAATAGTGATCAAATTGTGAAGCATATAAAAAGTCAACTAAAACGCTTCCCATCAAACTATAAATCCTTATAACATTTCCCAATAAACTGTTTCATAAAAAACATAATAATATATCCAAATATCACCCATATTAAACCATGATAAATCAAAGAACATTACAACTGGAAAGGTCTTGATTAGTCAAATATAGTGGCTATTGAATCACCCAAATTGAATTTGGATTTTAAAAGATATATTAAATAATATATTAGGTCTTTAAACCATTAAATCAATAATTATTCTTACACAATATCTAAATTTTATTAAATTGTGAGTCTAGCTATAATCAGGGGGTTGGATTTTTCTAGAGGATTGAATTTAGAAAATATTAGGGTTGAGTAACTTTCCAAAATAACTAAAGATAGAAGTTAGTGGTGTGGGATGTTGGATACTATAGTAGAGATTATCATAGAAAAAATGGTTATCCAATTTCACATCAGATAACTAAAAATTCCACATGTCATCATTGACAAGGGGTGATACACATGGTTTAGTTCAAGAATACTGATAATCACATATTAATATAATCTGATGATCAAATTAATGTGGGGAAACTATATAGAAAGATGTGACTTGGGATATGTATTTTTTGGATTCATGATTTATGAAAAACTGATATATAGATTATATGGTTACTAATTTACTAGAATTGACACAAGGGGGGCCTAGTGTAAAAATGATTAGATCATCCAATCCACCAATCAAACATCTATTTCATATAAAGGGTATGATGCATCATGAGTAAATTAGACAATATTTCATCCATTTGGACTATATATTATATGGTTTTAGATGAATATGAATGATATTGTGGTTTTAGTATCATAATCACACTTGGGATAGCAACATGTTACCCTCCAATTAGATAAACCATTATATGTAACATGGGGGATTAATTAATTCCAAAAAACCCTATTAGATAGCTTATGATATTATTTACTTAATTTAAATATGATTAGGATAATTTGAGGACATGTTATGTTGGGAATAAGTGTTTTATGGTGTTTTTTTGAATAATATAATGATAATTTAAAATTTTTAAATTTAAAGGATAGAATAATTTATTACTTTTGGTTAATAAAAAATACATACTGAGTGAAATATAGTTAGTGGAATTAAAATTTCATGACTAGGATATCCATATTTCTCATGTGATTCTAAAAATATTACTATTGTAGAATGTTAATAATATATACATAATTTTATTTATGGTCAAGAAGATAAATTCAGATGAAATTATTTAAGGGGATTCATGAACATGAGGGATGGTGTATGGTTCCTGATGAAAACTCAATGGAGGTATAATGATGTCCCAAAAAGGGAACTAAATCATATATCTTCATATCAATTCCTCTTAATATATATTGACCACACATATCACAAATAGTAATATGACCCTTATGAAAAGAAAACGGGCCCAATGAATAGTATTACCACCCATTAAAGTATAAATAAAATATATGAACCTAATAAATGAAGGTATCATGTAATTATATTAGAGTATAAGTAAATGAATATTTTCAAAATTATTACATTTGTGTGTGGGTATTTTTGTTAGTCATAAATATTAAATTAAAATTTTATAATTAATGAAATGATTTAATGGAAAATATATTCATGTAAAATGTATTCATAAATTCACATTTTGTTGTATTATCATTTAGGGTAATTTTATCAGACCTTACTTAATTTGAGAATGTGTTATAAAATCAGTTAAATATTTAAAATCTGCAATTTTTATGTAAATGATTGTTTTAATTAAAAAATAAAATTCTCATATATAGAAAATAATTTTATTAAAATTAAGTTCATTTTTGAATTGTACATGTGAAAATATGGTTGGGGTGAAGTTTTTGGATTTTTCTAATATACATGAATTTTTGGTGAATAGTAAAATACAATAATTTGTGAGAAATGATAAGTACATGATTTATTGAGTCATATGTGATGATTTTATCATGTAAGAACCATTTGTTCAAACTCAAAAACAATTATTACTTTATTTAGTCACATGAATCCACATTATTTCTTATCATGAAGAAAATAATAAAATAATGAATAAAATAATACAAAATCACCCCTCTTCTACAATATGAATACCACCCCTTGTCCTCACATATTCCAATCATTGATACTTGTTAAATTTATAACCAATAATCTTCCCAAGACTCTACCCCATCTATAGAGGCTCCTGATCTCATCAAAATTCCAAAACCAATCCCTTTAAGAAGGTTCACAAGGAGGAGTATTCAAGAGGTAAACTCCTCTTCCTTTTATATTTAGTTTATTTTCAAGTTCTTTTATTTGAATATTTTCTCCTCACGTCCTCTATCCAAATGATAATGATAACTCCATTATCATATATATACATTCATGATATCATGTTTATGGAATATCTTTACTCAAAATCATTTATCTATCTATTTTATTTTAAAACTAAAATCATCATTCGAGAGGTACTGAAATACGACGTTCTTAGACGAAATTTTTTGGTTCATTAATGTATCATTAAAGGATGGTCATGAAACCATTTTTATGGTTGAATAAGATTATAATAACCATATTATATCTTATTTATGGTTAGGTAACTATTTTATATAGAGGATATTAAATAATAGAACAAAATACGTTCATTTTGATTTAAAACCCACTAAAATTAAGCTAAACTATTATCATTAACATGTTTTCTGATGATTAATTCTAATATATAGAGAAAAAAATAATAAATAATACCCTTTAAACTTATGTAGGTTCATTAATATATTATAAATTCATTTAGGGAGATTTATACCCCTTCCACATTAACTTCCATACCCATAAACAAGTATTCCATCAGGAAAAATAAAGAAACAAATGCTCTTGAATGATAACATTGGGTCATATAACTCATCAAAAAGACCATAAATGAGTATAATAAAATTATAAAAAATAAATTAACTTTTTATAAGGTTATTTTTTAATTAATAAATGGATTCAATTTGATTATCCAGTATAGTATGGTCAACTGTAGAACACCATCAGACACAAGAGAAGGGTTTTCTCATATCACTAACATTTTTGTGAGATAATTCTTATTCACCACTATTTCAGGGGTATGGTTGTTTAATAGTTACATGTAATGTGTATTCTATTTTTAATAATCCATTATTTTAGGTGGTATCCACTGGATTTATTCATGGAATCGGAAACACCCAACATTTCTTTATCCAAAATGGACCTGCTTTCAAAAGGCTGGCATTCATTAAGTTTGAAATTTCCAAAACTAATGAATGTGCATTGATCAAGAGGATGTTAGGTTAGAATTTTTACAACCATTTTGGTGGAATTATTGTTTACTCCCGGCCACTCTTTATAAATTTAATATTTTTTCATGAATCCTTATTAACTCACCAAGTATAACATAAGTTTCCCTAAGAATTTGAAATCACTTATTAACATGTGTGAAATTTAAAATCATTCATATGTATTGGAGTTTCTTCATTAATGGAGATATACATATGTATTTTAGGTTATCCATTCATAGTATCCTCTCATATACTATTTATAGATTCTTTTAATCATCATTATTATGATACTGGTTTTTAAGCCACTCAGTGGGGCACTCTGTAATTTATTATCATCTAGGGAGATGAAGGTTTGTTTTGATATTGGAATCATACCCATAAATTGGGTTACCTACATATCCTTGTGAAGGGAATTAGAACACTCATTGTTCGGTGCCACTTAATGGGACACATTATACCTTTTAAAGTCAGGTGATAATGATCTAACCATACAATTTAATGTCATGTGGTAAGGACATCTAAGATACAGGTTCATAGTTAATGTTCTATGTGGGACTTATTCCAAAGCATACCAAGGAACATGGAAAGAATATGGGTTTCCATATAAGATTATACCCTGTTGAGCCCTAGGAGAATAGGGTTGATTTTGAAGTTTTGGGTTTGATCCTCAATGAGGATTCCTAGTATCCCATGTGGATGGGAATCAAAGCCCACATAGTTCAATGAGTCTCATAGGAGAGTATAATCCTTTGAGAGAAAATATTTTAGGATCACTTATTGAAAAGGACGTCGTTATTATTTAGGGGCCAAATCTGGCCTTAATCCTAAGAAAGATTCCCAGATTAAGGGAGACAGGGTTGGATTCATGAAGTGGATATCAAATGATCTTGGGCCCTGAGAAGGCTTCCAATATATCCTTGATTAAATAGGAATTAGAGTTCTCGTAGATCAAGTGGTTTTGTGCCAATTTTGTGATCATAAAAAAATCTTTCAGACCATGTGAGTCATGATTGGTGTGAGATAGTTGAGGATCTCAAAGATTCAACAAAGGAACTCAAACATTTCCTCCTCCGCTGGTGGAAGAGGGTGCACCTACAGTGGCGACGATGGACTGGGGTGAGGCGACGAACCTTCCCTCTCTTCAATTTACATTGTAAAAGGGTCCAATGAAAGGAATGAGTGAAGGTGAATGAAGCAGAGATGAGAAATACTAAAACCTCATACTTGAACGATTAGGGGATTAAACCAAGATGGATGCCTTAGTGGATCTCTGTAGGGGAGGGAGACTTCTTCTTTTCTTGCATGAAAAATCAACTGTGAACCATACCTTCCCCACCAGGGACCTGAGGTCCCGAATCTTAGTGACGAAAAAGAAAGGACAGAACCCAAACCCTAATCCTCCGAACTGGGAACTTCCCTACGTAGTTCCTGGGAGAAAGCTCCATGTGACTATGGATATACAAACCCACACACACTTCATAAATCGTAACCCCATTGTGAAAAAATATGGGAAACCTTTGAATGAGAATATAAAAACCCAAATTGGAGACCCACTGATTTGACTTTTCCAATGGTTTGATATGTTAGGTGGTTTTGGTTAAGGGTTCAAATTAGTACCTTTTAGATAAGGGAACCAAGATATACCCTTACATGGGTGGCCTTAAAGAGGTTACTTAAGATGATATGTATTCCTAACACACAACTCTACTGCATAGGTACCCTGCATAGGTATGCCATGTTGGTAAGCAGTGTAGCTTTACCAATAAGGTGTGTCGTGTAAAACTTTATGACGACTAAAAAGTTTCTCACATTGGGGAACCAAGACTATGTGAGCTTCAAATTGTGAAAGACTTTCAAAAATGATTACCACATCTATTTACCTCTTCTTTATAGTTTTTAGAGTGCTACCTGAGAAAATTGGAAGGATCTTGGTGAAAGATCTACGCAATGGGAGCTTCAGGAAGTGCTTCAAATATTTCAGTATTTGAAATGGGGAGCCCTAGGGTCCTTTTTATAGGCATGGTGGGGACCTGGCCTAAGGGATGTTATCTATGTAGGTCCTCCATGTAGGTCCTCGAAGTATCTCTTCTGCATAGGGGTGTAGAAAATATATTACTGTATAGGTCCCCCACATAGGTCCTCCGTGTAGGTCCCTTTGTGAAATTTATCCATCTTCTGAGTGCAATAACTATTGATTTGTAAGTCTGTTTGGGCTCTACAACTAGTCAAATAGAAGTTCATGAAGAGATATAAACTTATTAAGATGGTAAATACAACATGTATTCTCAGAAGAAACTCATAAATTGAATTTAATATGTCAAATCCTTTTTATCATTGATCTCATAAATCCACTTCCTACTCTTGGATGGGGGAATAATTCCACCTATCCATCAGTATAGAGTAGTTTTTTTGGAACATAGGAATCCAGTCTGCATCTTCTTCCTTCATGGTCAAATGATACTTACTAATACTGGACATTTTTTTTCTATGTGAGAATCATATCTTCACTCTACGGTAAGTGCATGGAACACATTTCATGGTGTCTACAAAAGCCCCACCTTAGAATTTTATTCATTAGTAACAAAAATAATATTGTACTAAGGTAAAAGTAGGGATCTTTAATGCATTCCAACTTCATTTGGTTAGATTTGAAGCTACGTCAAGTTTAGAAGGATTCTCATGTTTTTGGCTATGCCATAGGACATAACGACCATAGTTTGACTATTGCTAGAGTCATATAGGAAACCCTACATAAATTGTGTGATTTTACATTTATTTCTCCATATTAGATAAACCATATAAAAATGTACGTTTAGTGAGATGGGACTTGAATTTTTCTAGATTTCCCTTTGAGGGTTTCCAATCTGGTGAGTACCACGTCTCTTATGGTTGTCAGTTTAGAGTCTTTCATGTTGGACTATAAAGGGCTAGTGTTTATGGTAGAACATCTTTGCCCATAAATTTTGAAATTAGATCCCAAAAAATCATTAGTGGCTAAGAATTTATCTAAAAATATTTAAAAACTTTCAAGGGTATTCTTGAGTATTGATTTTTATGGTCACCCAATCTAAATCATGCATAAACATAAAGGAAGTTTCTTCAATGAACGAAGTTACCATTATTTGAAAAACCCATTATGGGGGATGTATTATATAAGGAGAACTGATGCATATGATGCATATCCAAATAGTGGCATATTTTGAATGACATGCCTGTTATGTAGAAATATTTTATGCAAGGCCACCTAAGGTCACATACTTCATAGTCAAGCCAAAAAGATATTAGGAATTTAATATTTTGTTGTTGATAGAAAAGGGAAAAATAAGATTTTAGAGACTCAAGACCAAACTTTGTGGTTTTTCCAAGGAAAGGGATTTTAATAATAAAAGGTTATTTATGCAAACATATGTCATGAATAGAAAAATCACTTCTACACAAATTTAGTGTATGAGGAATGGTTAAAATTTATCTGAAAGGATAACTTCTGATGTCAAATTACACAGTATTATGTCATGCAGTGAGGACGTTGTACCGTGCAGTTTTAAGTCATGTAGTGAGGAATTTGTACTATGAAATTGTATGTCATGTAGTAAGGACATAGTACTGTGCATTTTTTAGTCATGCATTGAGGACATTGTACTGTTTAGTTTTAATTCATGCAGTGAGGACATTGGGTAACATTAATTTAAGGTCGTTTTCTTTGACCAAATGTATGAGACTCTCCCAATTTCATGATAATTTGTTTGGATACATACTTCCATATTTATATATGGAAGAAAAAATTGTAAACTGCGATTTGGGAATTTCTGTATCTGAAGTATGATATGGGAATATGGCTAAAAGTATTAGAGGATGTCTTTTCCATGAAAAATGTTTCCATTATTTGAAAAACCCATTGTGGGGGTTATATTATGTATGGCCAATTGGGGCATATGATACATATCCAAATAATGGAATCTTTTGACTGAAAATCCGATTATGTAGAAGACATATGAAATGACTCCTAATGGAATATACTTCATCGTCATGAAAAATAACTCTCAGAAGTTTAAAATTCTATTTCTAAAATTCAATGAATGTTTACGGAGATTCAATTTTTTCAATGAACACAATTTGGTTTATTAAGGAAGGCACCTAGATATGGAGAGAGTATTTCCAATAATTATTTCCAAAGAATCGGAAGAATAGTTTTTCTACGAAGGTATAACCTAAACTTAGTAAGTATGGTGTTTCTAGTTTTAGGTCATACAACTAGGACCATAAATTTAAATAGTATATGGTATGTGGGCATGTGATCCAAAGTTTTTTCATATTTCCTTGAACAGATGGAGAGGGAAATGTGAAAACCATAGTCTTGAAGAATTTAAGATTGAGTGTAAGGTAATTGGAAAAATATAAATGAATTACTGCTTTGAAATACAGATTCATTTATATTGTTATCAAAATAAAGGGGACAAAAGGCCCTTTAACCATGAAAGAAAATATTATTATTTGCGAAACCCGTTATAGGATCTATATTATGTAGGGCTGACTAGGTCATATGATTCATATAAAAATAGTTGTATCCTTTGACTGACATGACCATTATATTGGAAAATTATGAAAGGCCACTTATGGGCACATATTGCATAGTCAGGCAAAAGAGTTATCAGATATCAGAATCCCTGTCACTAAAAACCGCAACAAAGATTATAAATATTTATGAATATTCAAGATTAAAAGTGTAAAATATGGAAGGGGTAATGCTCAATACACTTGAGGAATATTTGAATGAATATTGGCTATTAGTTTGACTTCCTTTCCATAGATCTGACTCACTTGTAAAATGGAGACTCTCTTTGTTTCCTTTGAATCATTATTATGTTGTGCAATTTAGAGTCATGCTGTGAGGAAAAGAAGTGATTCCATCGTAAAAATGGAATATTGTGACTCGACTAAGGAATTAAAACCCAATGTCACTACGTATCTCATATGAATGAGAATAAATCCATACATATTTATTTGATTTTGGTGTAGTTTAACATCATGCGGTAAAGATGAAAAATAACTGACATGAAAACAAAGACATGTTGTAGTTTGAAAAAAGAATAAAACCCAAGTGTTTCTACATATCATTTTAGGTTAAAGAATCAATCCATATGTAGTAATTTAAACATTCCCTATGCAGGTTTTGATTCTTATATAAGGAATAAAGAGTGGTTTTTTATATCATTGATGGGCCTTGGATTGGAGATTTGAGCATCTCTATGTATCTCATATAGATGAGAATCAAGCCGTATGTAGTTATTTAAACATTAATTCCCCACACCAATAAAGTTTTATATGGGATACGTGGGATTTAAACACATTATAAAATAATGGTTTAAATTTGGGATACAAGATGGTATGAAAATCATGTCATGTATCTTAACAGATCACTCTGAATAGATTTGGATTATACACAGGAGTAGAAAAGGGAAATAAATATTTTGGTTTCTTGTGGCAGGGATCAAGATTGGAGATCTGGGAATCTTTATATATCTCACATGGATGAGAATAAAGCCACACATAGTTCTTGAAATGAGGTCCCTATACAGATCTCACTCCGACATTAGGATGAAAGGGTCTCATTTTCCACTAAGTAGTTGCAATGATGTCAATGATGCATGCATATGGAAACACCTAACGACATTTATAGAAGATGTTAGTCATAAAACTTACTATATTGTAACGAGGAAAAATGATGTCATGTAGTTTAATGTCATGAGACAATTAAAAATGTGTTACACATTTTATTGTCATGTTTCATGGACGCATATTGTTTTATGAAATTTAACATCTTGCGACTAGGAAAAAGTTCTATGAATTTTTAAGTCATGTAGTGAGGACATTTTGTGCAATTACACAACGTATTTCTTCAAAAATCTCGCATTGGTTGGAGTTGTGAACAACTCTCCATCCTTTGAGATTAAGGCTTAAGCTCCATTTGAGCAGATGTTTTGTATGGAATAAGGTGCTTCCCACATTGGATCAAGATTTGGATGTTTCTTTCCTGGTATCGTTGGAGTCCTGGGTACCATTACCAATTCTCCTTGAATAAATGAATGGAGGAAAACTTTCTTGTTAAAGGCTCACACAATTCTTTTCTGATAGACTTCTAAATGACGCAAAGTATGAAATATATTTTTGGTCTAATCATTCAAGGTCATAAAACAGTTTCTGAGACTTTTCATATGTAGAACGATGATAAAAGCTTGTAACTCGGAGTGAAGGGAATTGAATTTTAATTTTCAATACTAATTCTTTTCTGTATACCAATGAATAAGGGATTTCCGGAGTAAAATTATGGGTAGTAATCTGGTAAGCCCATAAATCATGCAAATGTTTATCTGTCCATGATTTCATGTCTTTATCCACCATTTTATAAAGTATATATGATCAGTTTTTATTGACGACCTCTATCATTCCATTGGCCACCACATGATGGTAAGATGAATGGTTGGACTTGATATTTTTTTCATGATATAAATTATTTTCCTCAACAGAACAGAAATTGGTTCCATTATTTGTCAATATTGTATAAGGGACACCGAATATAGTGATGATGTTAGTTTGAAAAAACTAAAAACACTTTTGGTTCTTATTTGTTTGAGAGGTATTTCCTCATCCAATTTGAAGAAGAAGTCAATAGCAGTACAAATATACTTGAACTGCTTAGCCATAGCTTGTGGATAAGGCCCTTATACATCCATTACCCATGTGGAAAATGGATAGGAGTATTTAGATATATGTAACAACTCTAGGGGTTGATAAATGAAGTTGGCATGAACTTGGTAGGGATGAAATTTCATGGTGAAATATGTGAAATCCTTCATTATTAAAGTCTAGAAGTATCCAAGCCTTTAGATTTGATCAGAAAGCCTATACCCAGTTTGGTGAGAACCATAAGATCCGAAATGCAGTACTTTCATGACAGTTGCAGTTTCTTCTTCATCAATACACCTGAAGAGGATTCTATCAAATCCTCATTTTTAGAGGATATTTTGGTTATCTAGACTATCATAAAGAGTAAAATTGGTCTCTTGTCATCAAATATGTTCTTTTTCAGTCCTACCTGGTGGAAGTACTCCATTTTGAAGGTATTCCATGATGGTTTTCTCTATACCATGGTATGACCATAAGGATCATAAATAGGGATAATATCATTAATGCCCTCCATTCAAGTTTGAAAGAAAGGTGAGACCACATAAATATGGGATATACTGATGATTGTATCATCCATATTTGGATCTTCCAAGGCTGTAGCTACATTGTCCAGTGCATCAGATTGGGCATTTTGTGATTGCGGAACATCAGAGAATGTTAGCTCTGAGGGAAATTCATCCATTAACCCTTCTATGTAATCACACAAAGGGGTTAACCCTTATTTTCTGATGGAATAATCTCCATTTATTTGTTTGATTACCAACTCTGAAGTACCTTTCACTTTTGAGTGTTTCACTTGTACCTAAAGTAACAATTCTAGACCTGCAATGAGAGCTTGAAATTTTGCATCATTGTTGGTTCTGCTGTCCATCAATAGGAATAAATAAGGAATCATTGCATTTTTTGGGGAGATAAGCACAATTCCGAACCCATAATTGTTGAGTATAGGTTTTTCCATTCTATTCCCTATTGGAATTCTAGAGACACCATCAAAGTACATTTCCCATGTTTAGGAACTATCTTGATTAGAGAAAACCTTTTCATTAAGATGTATATTATTCAATGATGTATCTCTCACAAATTGTTGTTCAGAAAGGAATTCGGCCAGATCCTAGCCCTTTATTTCCTTTTGAGGCACAAACTGGATATCAAACTATTGAAAAATTAATTCCCACCATTCCAGATGCCCTATAAGCATTGGACGAGTAAATATAAATTTGAGCAGGTTATTACGAGACACCAATTAGACATCATAATGTTGATGGTAGTGCCACAATTTTTGAACTGTAATGATTAATTCTAGGAAGCACTTTTCAATACATGAATACTAAGTTTTTGCATAAAGCATAGTTCGACTGAGATAGTAAAGACTGTTTTCATTCTTGTCGTTATTCTTTTGGGAAAGTAAGGCACCAAATGATCTCTCTAAATCTGTCACATAGTTAATAAGTATTCTTACATAAACATGTGGAATTAATATTAGTGTACTCAAAAGATATTTCATGTGGTCAAATACATCTTGGTAGTCTTTAGTCCATTTATTGGTCACTCTCTTATTCATTAATTTGGTGAAAGGTAAACAATTTCCTACCAAATTGGATATAAATCACTGAATATAGGCCAAGTGTCCTTGGATTCCTCATAATTATTTGTAATTTATAGAAGTTGACATGCCTAGGATTGATTTTGATTTCTCAGGATCAACTTTGATACCACGATGGCATACAATGAAGTCGAGGAACATCCCTGAGGCTACACTGAAAGAACATTTCAATGGGTTTATCTTCAAATTATGTTGCCAAAGTTTATTTTATATGATCTTCAGATCACCCAAGTGATAAGAACATTTCCAATATTTAACCACCAAATCATCCACATAAAATTCAAAAAAAATCCCTATGAAGGGTTTGAAGATATTGTGCATGGATTGTTGATACACTACACCTGCATTCTTTATTATAAAAGGAATTGCCTGATAGAAAAATAGACATTGAGGGTCTCTGAATGCTGTAGATTTTTCATACTCTAGGGACATGCAGATTTGATTATACCTAGAGTAACCATAAAAAAGGATAGAGCTTCATAGCTAGCTATTGCATTAGTTACAAGCTCTGCGATCAGAACTGGAAAGTCATCTTGAGAACAATGATTGTTAAGATCTCTAAAATCAATGAAATATATGATTTACCATAATTCTTTTTCACTGTGAAATTTTTGACCAACCAGTTGAGATATTGAACCACCCTGAAAAAGTTAGACATTATAATCTTATCAACTTCAACTTCAATTTTAGAGGCATGTGTTGGGTGTGTTCTTCTTGCTGCCTGCATGAATCCATGATTTTATTTTGGAAAACCCATATGATGAGTAGATACATCAAAATTAAGTCTTTGATTTTCTGTATAATTCAATTAAAATATATCTCTATGTTTATTTAGAAATAAATTATACTTATCCTTCTCTTCAGAAGTCATGGCTTCACTAATTAGAGTGAGATGTGGATCTTCTTATGTACCCATATTTATTTCTATGAGATCATCCATAGTGGTAGAGACACCTTCCTCAAATGTTGGAGGACCATCCTTGAGATCTTCCTCTTCTTCTTCATTATATGTTACTTTTTCTATTTCAGCTTGCATTGTAGATGACAAATAAAAATATCTAGAGTTAGGGGGGAGTTAGTTATTGAACATCCTGAAGAAAAAGGCCACCATTTCTGACCATACTAATAATGAGGGGTCTTCTTGGGGTCCTAAAGAGGATATGATGCATCAGTAATTTACATCCTTATCTTCATTTAGTATTGCTAAAACTTCTAATAATCTGATTGATGAAGCAGAGTCTTGCTGATGTTCATTGAAGGAAATGAATACATCTCCATTTCTGATTTCACCACTGCATGGTGAATCATCAATTTCACCCATTCTATCAGGCTTGATTTCCACAATTGACATTATGGAAGTTACTATAAGAATGATTGGATTTGGGTTTACCCTTTCAATTTGATTTATAGGTAACACACACTCTATACTCAAATTTATGAATGGGTTTTCTGGGATCATTTCTAAGCCATTCAGAGCATTGATTCTGGTTACTTCCTTTTTCATAGACCTCATTCCCTTCATGTGATAAAATTATAGCTCAATGTATTGAGATTCACACATTTTAACAGATCCTTGTCACCATACAATGGTCATATTTTACCATTGAAACAGTACATGAGACATTGGTGGTATGGCGAAGGTATGGATGTGTGTTGATATTGCTAAGGATTTCCAAGAAGAATGGTGAAGGTTGTGTCTTGACGAACAACCATGAAATCAGAATTAGAAACAAGATCCCCAAACTAATTTATGAGTGCAATCTCTCCCAGAGGTTCTTTCTCATTATTATCACATCCATGAAGTATTAATTTTGAAGATAAGTCAGATTCATTGAGGCCCAATCGACGAAGTGTACGAATAGGAATGATATTGACTCTTGAGACATTATCAATAAAGGCTGGTCGAATGTCAATGTCATTGACTCTCCCAGAGAGATACATGGTCCTGATATGTCCATGTACAACATCATATTCATCTTCATCCGTAAAAGTTATAACTTCATAACATTCTGTAGGATCATTCTCTATACGGTAAACCTCAGCAGTAGAAACATTGGTTTCAAACTCTTCATGACTTGAAAAATCCTCAATAAGTGCTTCTCAAAGATCTTTTAGTAGATTTAAGGAATCCAAAATTGACAACATGGCCATTAATTGGACCAACTATTTCAAAATATCATACTTTTGGTCTAGAGTTCTACGTTTCCCTGCACAGAGATGCGGTTTTGAAGGTGACTTGAAATTTGACCCTTATGATATAGATGTAAATTGTGTTGGAGAAGAAACCTAAAATAATCATGGCTTTGGTAGATTAGACTAACTACATCAATCTATTTTCTGAGATAAATATGGTGTGACCTCTAATTGGTCCTCCAAAATAACCATGTCAGGACCAAACCTGTAACGCATAGAAAAATGTCCTTGTTCTTGTTGATCCCGCTGAAGGGCTCTCCCAAATGATTCTATCACATATATGTTTTGAGCAGGGGTATAGTTAAAATAGTGTATTTTAGAATACCAACGTCTTCCCCTGTATCCTTGACCTTGGGCTCTTCTAATGGTTACCAGTTAGGTATATGAAACTTAGGCTCATTATAATCAAAATCACCATTGGCATAGGGACCTGTTATGTGAATCACATTGATGGAACCAAAGATCAATTCTTCAACTAATGAAAATTTTTCTTGATAGGTCTATTCTAGTTGGGCCGTTTGGCAGGGTGTTTCCCGTGCTTTTGAAACAGATTTCATGAAATCTTCTAGGATCAAGGACAACTTTGGTATTGAAATGAGTTCATCTTCTTCTGACTACTATTTAACCTTCTGATCACATCGCTTCTTTGAGGATTGACCTTTTGATGAAGGTGGTTTTACTATGGCTAAAGAGGTATAAGACACAATCAGTTGTTTCAATTGTGTTTGTATAATGACATGAGTTGTTTAATAATTTTCATGATCATCCAATCATCATATTTATGTGAACATTAACCTTTGAATTCCTATGATTCACTTTCTTCCTCTGGATCAATAGTAATAACACATTCTTCTTAGGATGATGAACTTTTCATTTTCACTAGGCCAGAGTCTACAATTTTTTGTAGGTGGTCTTTGAAAAAAAACAATCATGAAGAGGATGTCCCAATATCTAGTGAAAGGGAAAATAATTTAGAATATCTTCATCAATTTCTTTTTTTGATTTCTTTAGCCTTGTCAACTGAACCAAATTATTTTCTAGAGTTGAGATGAAGTAAATGGGAACTTTTTCATTCCAGATAGAATAAAGTTTTTTCTTTAACTCCTCATAATGTTTCTTCCTATTATATCTATGATCATCTTGGCAAGGTATTCAGTGCTGCTGACACTCGAGAGACAGAGCCCTTTGATATGATGATGGTTTTGATGTGGAAGAAGGTACATGTTCTTACTTAAGTTTAACTGTAGTAGCCTTTTTTTCCATATTCTTCTTCCTAGAGCTGATGGAATTATATGAGTTTTAGCTATAGTTTCTATAATGGAATCTTCTATCTGTTGATAAATTTAATCAAGGCATCAAAACCCTCCTGTGTATTTCATAGGGATCAGTGATTTTCATAACTCATCAAACATATTTTCCATAGAAATTGGAAGAAACACTTCTTGAGGGAGTGTCAGATTTAAGGAATATGTTAATAATTTCCCTCAAGCAATGAAATATTAAAATATTTCATTATTTTTTTTAAATTTTAAGATACATAGCTATTGTATTTGGTAGTGTTGAGTTGAATTGAAGAATGATTTTATGAGGAGGATCTTCCTATCCAATAATTGATCGAGATTGCAAACATTTATACCATATAAAAGATGGTCCATGTAATGAATGCACAAAAAACCTAATCTTTACTACTTCTTGTTGTTGAGGAGTTCCCATCATGGGATCACAATGAGAAATGAAATGCATTAAGTGTTGTTCCAGATCTCCCAAACCATTAGATATTGGGAATGTAGTATTCACAAAATTTTGTGGGGGATGGATCAAATCCACCCAAAGAGGGTAAGCTTTATTTTCCTATTGAATCGGCACGCACCATTCTTCTATATCTTCTAATAAAGTTGTTAATTCATCAATTGTGTTCATAATAAATTGGTAAATATATAGATGAGATGGGACCTTTACAGATACAACAACTAGATCTTGAACTGGTTTAATGACTGTCAAAACCACTGGTGGTGCTATTATTTTCCTTGGATACCCCATGGGAACAAGCCTATAAGGATGTGTTTTATCCTTCCATGATTTTGTATCTAATGGAGGGAATTAATTATCCTCATTTTTAGTTAACACAAATCCTCTTTGCTGAGGAGATCCTATAGGATATGCACCTTGAGGATCTTCCTGGGGAGTACGTCTAGTAGAAATACTACTTTGATGTAACTTTGTAATGATTCTTTTCAACTCTTTTATCTCCTCTTCTTGTCATGAAAGTATTTAATCAAGTGAAAAATATTGATATTTTCTTTAGGAAAAGTGATATGTGATCTGGCTTTTATCTTTCCCCTTGTTAAATGACTTTAGGAGGGGTGCGAGTTGGTTATTTAAGGGCATACCTAGATTCTAGGTAAGCCTCTGATTTTAGGTACACACATCTTCTTCAATTGATTTAGTGTGCACCATATTGTGGATAAGAACATAATATTATTATTCCCCTGAAATAGACTCATTTTTTGGATGATCTTCGGCAATGGTGTTAATGAAATTTACTGATACATATTGAATTGATGGCATTCATTCAGTATCTTTATATGATCATCTCCATCTATAACTTCCAAGAGACTCCATTCTCCTATACATTGAATTACATGGAATTGTTTAGTGCATAGTTAACCAATGGGAATATTTGGATAGTTCAGTTGTGCACTTTCATTGTGTATTCTTCTTGAATCGGGAGAAGATTGACTTTTGTTGAGGAGGTGATTTCATATGTGAAAATCCCCTAACCCTATAGGCTGGGGTTGTTCCTATTCTTTTTCATTAAACCTTTGATCATTTTTATTGAATTAAAAGGCTGAAAGTAAGAAGCCCCCAGCCCTATAGGTTAGGGTGGATCTTGAACTGATATAGCTGAGATTTCCATATATTCTCTTTTGATATTTCGAATTTTGGTTCGGACATTATCTGGGTTCATTATTCAACAACTACTCGAATCACATGTTTAAGAAGATTTTTGTGCTATTTCAGATTTCTGAGTTATCTGAAGGCTAACATCCTCTAAGCAGGAGGCCTATTGAAGATTCTCAGATACTTGATGAAAAAGTTACTCAAAATCTTGTTATCTTTGGGCCTGACTCTATGGAGATCTAGTTGAGGCTCATTCTTGAGTGTACATTTGATTACATACAAAATCTGTTGATTGTAGTTGGCTGTGGGAAATAACATTGCATGAAACCTTTTTTGGAGGGCTTTTCAAATTATAGAGCATAGTGAAATGCAATGCACCCTCTTCACCCCATCCAATGATATAAACACCATATGGGGAATCCAAAATTAATTGACATAGCCTCTTTAATGCATTGAGGCATGCACACTGAAGGTTTCTGGGAACATTTTTAACCTTTGGATGTTGGGAAACATAGAGAGATGCCAAGTCAATTTGGTGTTGTGAACCTTCTATTACCTTTACATGGTTTTGATATTCATCATATGATGATACATTGGTTTTCTAAAGATGAATAGTCTTCCATAAGTTGAGGCGAACGTCATGAATGAAATATTTGGTCATCAATTCTGGAATGTTAAAATGGGAGTTTTCCAAAGGAAAGAACATGACTGGAACTTCTCCATTAGCCAATTTATTTCTCATGTTTAACATATCTTCACCATATTTGAAAAGAGTTTTCTCAACTTGGTCTCTCCAAAGTGAACGCTTCTCGATTGTTTTATTAAAAACAATGGAATCAGTCATTTTTAACTCTTCTATATGGGAAGAAAAATAACCCATGGGAGGTTCATAGAATGACTGTTCCATTTATATGTCTTATGGTTGAGAAACTATTTCACCTATTAATGACAAAACATCATAAATGACTGTCCTTGTGTTAGAAAGTGCCTCATGATAAGAGGGATTTCTCATTACTACATTTCCAATTATAAAATTATCTTGAAAATGTGAAATACTACTGCAGTGAGAACATTCATAGAAAATTCCATCATGGGGAGGACCACCATGGTGGATTACAGGAAGGGTTAAATAATATTTTTTCCTCGGCCTTTTGGCCACACTAAGGGTTGTCGTGGCTCTCATATGGAGATAGGATCTCTAGATTGCCCAAATTTTCATGAATAATGCCTTCATGATGAAGTGTCCGATGGAGAACGTCATAATTACTACTCCTAATCCCATAATTTCGAATGATAGGGTCGGATCTTCGGCTGCAATAGATAAATGTCTGAGGGCTTCAAGAACTCTAGCACTAAGAGGAGATAGATTTCATCTTAGACATTGATCTTCCAACTATGTTGGGAGAGACTTCTTCTTGGATACCATCTTACACTTAGTTGAGTTCACTTACTAGGAAAATTGGTCATCATGGGAAGGTGTATGTTCCTATCTTGTAGTGGTTATCAGAACATGCCGATTACCTAAAATTAAAAGGGTGTATGTTCCCAATCTTATTTTCTATATGATATGTGGGAGTATGCCCCATAACCTTCCTATACTGGAAAAGAAGTATCTATCTTCTCTAGGATGGTATACTGATGTGTCATCCCAGGTGTGGGGATAGATTTAAGTGTCTTTTCCCCTAGTACTGCGGGAGTTGTTGTTATGATATTGTATCATGATTTTAGAATATGGGTAGGAATTGTCTTGGCCCTTTCACTAATTCTAAGATATGTTTAGTGACTTCAGTGGAGGGAATGTGAATATATGTCAATTTTGTATCTAGAGTAGGTGTATGTTCCCGCTCCTATCATCCTTTTCCTATCATTGGATACTGACAGTACTCACGTTTGGGGGTAGAGAGTCAAGTCTACCCCAGATATATCATCAAAGATTTCCGACTGACTTCTCTTGGTGCAGCCAAATGAGACTGTTGGAAGAACTGATGAACGCTAGTAGATGTATGTGCGATCTGGTTGTTTTCCATCAAAAAAGGTTAATAAAATTCCTTCAATACTGATAGATGAAATTGATGGTAAATTTTTTGATTGTAAGTAGGTATATTTTTCTGTTTACCAGTTTCCACCACACTTGATTGGTTGGATTCTTTAAATGTAGTCAGACGAGCCTACTAACTGGATAATAATTTTTAAATACGTGTATATGACTGTTCATGCTACTCCACCATATTTTTCTAGAGGTAATGGTTTGGTTCTTCCTGATGAGTCTGCTAGGAAATGGAATTAGGACAGATGAGTGTATGTGCCCGCTCGCTCTTCGCCATCAAGTTAGGATGATAAACTTCAAAGGATGGGGAAATGGTTAGAACCTACTTCCTGTTGACCAGACGTTGTCCTCTACAGTTTTTCTTACATGCTCGGTTCTGAGAGATCTAGGCCGAATGTCCAAAGGCAACACCCCCATCATGTTGGGTGGTCACTACCGTGTGATTCTACTAGCGGAAATTGTTGGTGGGAATCCTCATGAAGGACCCTTGCATTCTTGAATTGAGGCCCTGAGTGACCTCTTGATCCAAATCCTTGTAGTTCGGGAGGGACTAGTTTTTGTATTCTAGGGATAAGGACCCAAAATGGTTAAAGATAGTGGTTATCACCATATGCTTCTTCATCATCGGTCTTCATCAGTCGGATGATTGAGGATTGTTATTGACTTGGAGACCTCATCAGGTATCATCCAAATTTGGGATTTTATCATGATGAAGGTACTCCCTTACCAGCGCATTGGAGACCCAACACTGAAGACTCTGGGTTGGTGATGGCATCTTTCCCGTGGATGAGGATCCAGCATGAGTAGCAGTCAGGAAGTTCATAGACGTCATCTTGAAGAAATCCATTTTGGACTGAAGGGAGTTCTGACAAAAAGACATTAAAACAACAAAAAACTCCATTAAAGAGACACATTTTATATGCATATATTCATTATTTATTACTTTTTCTAGACATCCTTTATCAATTTATAGGGGCCTTACAAGTGGGTAACATTATTATCTTGGTTAAGGATTCACCTAGGGTTTACCATTTTTGTTTCGTAGTTCCTTGAAACGTGTGTTCTATTTTTACGAATCGGTGCTTTTAGGTAGTTTCCATTGGATTTATTCAAGGAATCAGAAAAACCCAACAGTTATTTATCTAAAAGGGAAATGCTTTCTAAAGGTAGGCATTTATTACATTTAAACTTTACAATACTTACGAACAATAATTGGTCGAGAGGATGGGAGTTCAGACTCATCACACCCTTTTGGGGGGAATTATTGTCTACTCCGAGACTCTATTTATAAATTTAATATATTTTCATGAATCCTTATTTATTCACCAAGTATAACCTATGATTCCCTTTGAATTTGAAATCACTTATTAACATGTGTTAAATTTATAATCCTCCATATGTATTTGAGGTTCTTCATTAATGGAGATATCCATATTAATTTTTGGTTCTCCTTCAATGGTATCCTATCATATACTATTTATAGATTCTTTTAATCATCATAATGGTGATACTGGTTTTTAAGAAACTATGTGGGGCACTATGGAATTTATGGTCATCCAGGGAGACGAAGGTTTGTTTTGATATTGGGATTGTACCCATAAAATGAGTTACTAATGTATCCATTTGAAAGGAATCAAAACCCTTGTAGTTTAGTGCTGCTTAATTGTACACATCATACCTTTTAAGGTTATGTGATAAAGACATAACCGTACATTTTAATATCATGTGGTGTGGAAATATAAGAGAAATGTGCTTATTCAATGTTTTTTGTGGTACTTATGCCGAAGCATCCCTAGGAACATGGAAAGGATATGGGTTTCCATGAATGATTAGACTCTGTTTGGAATATGGCCCAAGGTGAAAAGGGTTTATTTGAAGTGTTGGGTTTTAACCTCAAGGAGGCTTCCAATGTATCCCATGTGGATGGGAATCAAATTTCACATAGTTTGATAAGTATCATAGGAGAGTATATTCCTTTGATAGAAATGAGGTTGGGATTACTTCTTGAATAGAATGCCTTGATGATTTGGTGTTTTAATTTGGGGATTGATCCTAAGAAATATGCCCAAAATAAGGGAGTTACGGTTGGATTCTTGAAGAGGATATCAAATGAGATCGGGCCCTGTGAAGGATTCTTACATATCCTGGTTTGAATAGTATTTAGATTTTTCATAGTTCAAGTGGTTTTGTGAAAATTTTGTGATCATGAAAAAACTCCAAGACCATATGAGTAATGATCAATGAGATAAATAAGAGGATGTTAATGATTCAACAATGGATACCACACCTTTCCTCCTTTACAGGTGGAAGTGTTCCTACGACGGCGATGATGGACGGAGGCAAGGCAACAACCCTTCCCTCTATTAAATTTAAATTGGACAAGGGTCAATGAATGGAAGGAGTGAAGGTGAAGGATGTACAATGGAGAAATAATGCAACATCCTACTTGAAAGCTTATGGGCTTACACCAGGATGGCTACCCTAGTGGATCTTAGTAGGGGGGGGGGGAGAATTCTCATTTTCTTGCATGGAAAATCAAGTGTGAACCATACCTTCCCTACCAGAGACCTGGGGTTCCAGATCTTAGAGATGAAAAGGGTAGGACAAATCCCAAACCCTAATCCTCCAAACTAGGAAGATCCCAACACTGTTATTACCAGAAAGGTCCATGTGATTGTTGATATAAAAACCCATAGACACTCCATGAATCCAAACCCCACTGTGAAAAAAATGTGGGAAAACTCTAACTATGTATATAAAAACCCACATAGTAGACACACATATGTACCATTTCAAAAGGTTTGATAAGTCAGGGGGTTTTGGTGGAGGCTTCAACTTAGTCCCTTTCAGGTAGGGGAACCAAGGAAGGAGATACCCTTCCAGGAGTTTTTTTAAAGAGGATACCTAATTTGATATATATTCCTTATAAAAAACTATAATGTGTAGGTACCCCACGTTGGTATGCCATATAGGTACCTCACATAGGTAAGCAACGTAGTTGTGCCACATAGGTGTGTTGCATAGGCCTTTATTTTGACTAAAAAGTTCCTCACATAGGAAAACCAAGCCTATGTGAGCTTCAAAATGTGAAATAATTTCAAACCGTACTTATCCCATCTAATTATCTCTTCTCTTGTTTTTTAGATAGCTACATGACACAATTGGAGGGATCTAGGCGAAATAGCTACACAATGGGAGGTTCAGGAAGTCCATAATATTTTTTAGTCTTTGAAATGGGGTGGTTCCTATTTATAGGCATGGATGGGACCTAGTCGAATGAATGTTATATACATAGGTCCTTTTCTTAGGTTCTTCATGTAGCTCTTCTTCATATAGGTGTAGAAATTATATTACCATGAAGGTCATATGCATAGGTCCTCCACGTCGGTCCCTTTGGGAAATTTATCTATATTCTAAGAGGCATATCTTTTGATATGTATATATGTTTGGGCTCCGAAACTAGTAAAATAGAAGGTGTTGAAGATATATACACTTCTTGAGATAGTAAATACACCATGTCTTATTGGAAGAAACTCATAAATTGAATTTAATGTGTCGACACATTTTCATCATCGATCTTGGAAATCCAGTGCCTACTCCTAGAAGAGATAATAATTCCACTTATCCATCAATATAGAGTAGTATTTTGGCTCATAGAAATACATCCTACATATTCTTCCTTCGGGGTGAAAACATATTTACTCATACATGACATTTGTTTTCTATGTGGGAATAATATCTTTACTCTATGGAAAAGTGCATGGAACACATTTCATTATGTCTACTATAGTGTATGTATACTTCCCATTGATGTAAAATATAATGAAACTATTTATTTTCATGGTATAAAATGTATCATTTTAGGCTTATTAATTTTGGGGAATATGATTTTAATGATTACAAACTGGTATGTGATTCTATGCAAACACCCATTTTTTCCTTCAATTTACTCTTTGACTACCTTTACTCAAATGTAGTGCTTCTTTATTTTTATATATTTATTCTTAATTATGTTTATGAGTTCAAAAATCATGTATATAGATCCGATAATCATACATTGATGGGTATATACTTGTTATAAAATGGTTCCCTTCTCAATACATCCCGATAATAAATCCTAATTAATGTGAACATCTTGAATTCATACCCATTTTCACGTGTACTATATAATCCTTTTTAGCCATTATTAGTTATATAAAATCCAAAAATTTATCATGAAAAAAATCCTGGTTCATTTCTGGTTTTATTAAAACAAAAAATCCATTTCACAACAAAATATCCTTAATATTTTCCTTAAACCGGCCAAAAATGTTTTATTTCTAATGTATCATAAAAACTATTTTCAGATTATTTAAATTCAGTGGGACATCATTTATACCATAAATATAGTTTTATTGTCCTAAAATTTTATTTTTTGGGATATAAAATTTTACAAAGATATTTTATAACAAATAAAATTGATTTTCCAAAGGAACTCATCCTTCCTAAGTAAAAAGGGGTTTTCCCGTCACACTTTTACTTCTACGAGATATATTACATGTTAACCATTTATTAATTATGTGTGTGGGGAATTTAATTCCCTTTTATATATTAAGTCAGTAGTCTCCTAATTATTTTGATAGTCTAAGCTTTTATAATTTGAATGTTTCAATGTGGTATGAGACACTTTGGGATGTTTAAATAGTAATTTACATTAGATATTTTCAATGGAATCTACTTTTATTCCCACTTTGTTTAATTTTATACTTCATTGAGGTTTACCAATTACTATACCATCGAACTAAATTTTTCATGTTTTTATGATCAGTTTGACTATGGATGTCGTATTTTACACCATTCATCGATTATGGATGAAGTATTCACATTTGGTATGATAGTTTTTCAATATTGATAATTAATGTTGTTCATGTTTCACCATTTAATATGAGGAATGCATTGTACTTAGAAAGTGTTGGATGGGGACTTCTATAACCCCTCAGAGAATTAGTATGTAACATCCCCAGATTTCCAAACAATGTTTTAATATGAAAATAATTTATTAATTATATTTATTTACAATTTTAACAAACTAAAAATTATTTTTAGACAATGTTCATAGATAATAAAATCTGAAATCAAGTTTTTTTAAATTATAATAAATTATAGTTTTCATATTTATTCTAAAAATAAATATTGTTTTCCATTGTTGGAAAGAGTATTTTAAAATATTTATTTTTATTATTTTTGTGAAATAGAATTTATTTTTAAAAGTTATTAAATATAATATTAATAATAATAATAAATAATGGTAAAACAATTTTATTTAGAACATTTTTATTATTATAATATAATTTCAAAATATATGAAAAAAATATTATGTTTAGTTTCATAATATTTATGAATCATTAAGGTATATAATTATTTTACTATCAAAAAGTAATATTATATATGTGTTTAAAAAAATGTTACTTGAATTATTTATGTAAGAAAAACAAATTATATATATATATATTAAAAAACTAAAATGATGTACATATATATATACAAAAACTAATTTAAATAATAAAACAAAAAGAAGAAAATTTGATATGTTTTATAAATCTATATAATTATTTTGTATATGGAAAATGTGATTTAATATATATATATATATGTGTGTGTGTATTTATAAATATGATTATCACTTCAAATATTAATATTATATATATATTTGTTTTATTTAATTATTTTATTAAAAAACACTATATATATTAATAAACACTATAATGATTCATGTATTAAAAATAATAATTTAATAATATAAAAAAATATTACTAATGTTTGTTTTCTTTTAAAAATGATATTATTTGTAGTTAAAAAAGTGTATAAAATAAAAAAAAGTAATGTTCAACCATGGAAAATCGAAAAAAATCAAAGATGTAATAATATATATTTTTAATGATGACTTTGATAAAAGTGGGATAATAGAAAAATTTAGAGTAACATGTAGATGTGAGTAAAGGTAGAAAACATGGATGATATAAAAGAAATGACTTAAAAAATGCACAAAGTAATGTTAAAATAATAATAATAATAATAAGTATTGATATGACATGGAATAAAATAATAATAATATCATATTAACATTTGTTTTAAAAATTTCAAAATATCAAATAAATTTTACAAATTATGATTATTTTGATAATACATTTTCAATTATTAATTTAATTTCTAACATTATAAGTATGTAATATGAAATATATGAATATATTTTTTGTAAAAGTATTTAACAATAATAATAACTTTTACTTTAAAAAGTATTGATAAATTAAGGTTAATATTATTTTTGTTTAACTTTTGATTTTTTTAAAGTTATTGACAATAGAGTATATGATAATAATAGAGTAATGATATAATGAAATAATAATTCAAATATAATAATAGACATATTATAATTACAATTAATGTGGAAATCGGAAAAAAGAAAAAAAAAGTGGAGAAATCCCGTGCGGGATTTTAGATCCAATAAAAGGATGAGTATATACTCCGGTTGTAGGTCATGAGTCCATGCCACATCTAGGGTTTCAGAAGGGGGTGGGGAAAGCTCGTTAGTAGAGTGGAGTAGGGTCTAACATCAGGTGTCGGGTCGCAAGGCAAGGGAGTCGAATGACATCACGGTGCCAGAGTTATCGAGCAGGCTTGTTGTCCAGCGGTATTCGGTCTACGCGAGGTAGGGTTTTGCTTTTGGTCTCAGGGTCTAGTTTTGGGGATTCCATTTTTTCTTCAATCTACTAGGTAGGTTCCCTGTTTCTCTTTTTTAGGTGTCCCTGTTTTCTTTTGACAATCTTTGGTTTGGTTGTCATATACCCATTTATTGTCAAATTCCTTGTTCTCCTATTGACTATGGATCAATTATTTCTGCAGAAACATTTTGATGGATTTAGTCCGTTTATGTCCTTTTCTGTTGCTTTTTTATATTCATTTGTAATTGTTTTATAGATAAAGAATTTTTTTCTGCTTATTGATTGGTATTTCTATTTTAGGGTTACAATATATATATATATGTTTACTATACTTCCTTAAAAAATTTATAAATTTATAAATACTATATAATAGAGTTTTTAAAGGGACTGTTTACTACTTTCCATCTCAGTTCCTCACTCTAATAAGGTCCTGCACACACAATCGGGGTTCTTCCAAACCCAACCTGAGCACTACACCACCTTCTTGGTGAATCTGAGACTTTCCACAAGGTAATTAGCATATATGGTAAGGGTAAAATATTTTTCTAAAATATTTATTTACTTTTTGATCTTATATTTTATGATGTAAGGGAAAATACAATTTATTTTCAAACGTCTAATTATCAAAAATTTATTCAAGAAATGGAAACAGTTTTTATAACATTTTCTATTGAAAATCACATAAGGAGATTATATATTTTATTTAATGTTAAGTTTTAATTTAAGTTTTTGTAAGGGTTATTTTAATTTATAATTATTTTATGATATACACTTACGATCCTAAAAAATTAGTGTTTTAAAATAGAAATCCATTTGTGTAAGGGATTGATTTCTTGTAAGGGTTTTATTTTTATGCTTTGTCTTTCTTGTGAAAAATAATATATACACATTTTACATATATGAATATGTATATGTTCAGACACACACACACACACATATGGTTTTCCATCCTAAACCTATTCTAAATTTCTAATCATTGTTTACCAATGTTTAACTGATGCGAGCAGTACTTGTTTTTTTGAGAAATAAAAAACCCATACACGTAATTATATTTATATACGGTCATATCAAAGGTGAATCTAGGTTTTTCAAAGGTTAAAAGTTTGTATGTGTTAATATTTCTAAGGTCGTTAATTATATTTGGGTTCATTTAATATAGTTTTTAATTATGCAAAACCGACTATATACTTTGTGTATATTCTATCAAACACACATAATTCAATATATTTCTATTTTATGTTATTAAAGATGATTTAAACTCTTTAAATAAAGACTTGGATGAGAATAATGTTTTGGGTTCAAATGGATTGGTATATTTGTTACACATACACCCATATAGTTTTAATCCACCTAATTTTAATTCTATCAAGTGGTGATTTGAAATGATGTTTTTAAAATGTAAGGGTAATTTATTTTTTACTTTGTACAATCTCTATTTTCTGGTTCTTGTAAAGAAGTTCATCTGCTTAATATGTGAATTACTTTTATGATGCTAAGGGTTTTTATTATTAAACAAATTACATTTCTTGTAAGATGTTAATATATATATATATATATATATATATCTATGTAATTTTAGTTTTCAAAATATATAAATGTTGGGTGTGAAAAATACATATTTTATGTATATATATATATGGTTATAATTATGCACCTATAAGTTTGAACCATAATCTGAAATAGATTGGCCTAAAAAACTTTATTGGTTAAAGTACATTGTTGATATGATTAATTAAATTCTCATGAATGTATGCATTATGTAAAACAATTGTTTCACTGCAAATCAACTGGCCTTATATGCTACGGATGATAAGGCATGGCCATTTATTAGGACATGACCTTTTATCATTTCATGTTTGTGTACAAATTACATTTAAAATTAGTCATTTTAAACTATAAATATTCATTTCCGTAAATCAAGGATTTTGAAAATTAAGAAACAATTATTATATGTGGTAACCCCATCCATTTATTACTTGCATGTTTTAAGTTAATATCACATGTGAAAAGAATGTTTACAAGTTTATGCATGTCGTTGGGAAAATATTATTTAAATAATAACTAACAAATTATGATTTATTCCAATGTCATTTCTATTTATTAGCACATGAATTAAGCATGAATAATACTTATCCAAAGTTATAAACATGCAATCTAATGCATTGAAAGTTTATGGAAGAGTTGTAAAGTTATTAATTTATGTGATAAATCTAATAATTAATTATTTATCACTTATGATAATGAATTAAGAATTTAGGTATTCATGGTGGTATGGGACACTTTGGATACTTGGCCTTATTAAACATATGAGGAATGTATTGGACTAGTATGTTCCGGGTTGGGGACCGGTAAAAGTAATCCCTCAGGGTTGGGATCCGGTTACAACAAACCCTCCTGGTTGGAGTCCGGTAATAGAGGCTCTCCGGGATGGAGTCCGGTTACAGAGGCTCTTCGGGTTGGGGTCCAGTTACAGTTAGCCCCTAGGTCTTGGCACGAGGCCTTAACACCGAAATTAAAGTACAAAATTATACATTCCTTCATTATGTGTATGATACTTAATTAACCAAATGGATATTCAAGTAGTAGAATTTACTTGGTTATGAACCGGTACTTTTGAGTATTAGAAAAGTAAAATCTTTTGGCCTGACATATGTTTAGCACTCAGTGATTTAATATTCGATGTATGAAATTGAAGTTAATACCTTTACGCACAACTCTGATTATTCATTTATCTTAGCTATTTAATTTGTGCTCCAATATGCATATGTCATTCATGTTTAGAACCTTTTTTATTTATTACTCTAAATGAGAATGCCTATATTTGAATCATGATCCTTGTATTTCAATTAGCACGTTTTTAATTGAGAACTTTTATGATATGTTACATGTGTTATAACTTTTCTTTAAGAAAATTTTTTTATGGAAAGTTTTAAAGAATGGTATTGAAAGTTATGTTGGTTTATTTTAAAACCCCTTACTGGGCATTCTTATGCTCACCCTACGTTTTTGAAATAAACTTTTCACGTATCAGTTTGAGCTAAAGAAGCATTTCAGAAGTAGTTGGTTTCCAGGAACCTGAACCAAATTCGATCCTCTGTATGGGACATTATGTGTAATTTATTAGTGCATTTTTTTGTAGAAAATTACACATTATGATTCAAGGCACCGACTCCAGGTATTCTGGGGTCGGGTCCTGACATGGTAGGTCTCATTAGACAAACTAGACTGGGTTTTTACCTGTTTATGTATGGTATTGGCATGATCCCATGACAGTATGGTTATGATGTACCGTATTATCTATTCCCTCATTATGAAACTAGTAATTTATAGTCCATGTGATTATTATATGTAGTAGAATATCCCTGGTTATGTTTTATTATAGAATTATTTACCCATCTCTCATTTTTGACATAATATGGTCATGTTTAGTTTTAAATTATTGTGTTCTTAGTTATTCACCATGCATAATATTTATTTTTATGATAAAATTTATTGTATTACTTACCCGTACGGATAATTTGAACACACTCTATTATTTTTTATTTATCCCTAGGATAAAAAGATGAATATTATAGGGAAAATCTAGGAGTTATGGATGTTTCCAATGGAATTTCTATATTGTTTTTCCTTTTCGAGTTCTAATGTAAAACTTATGTTCATATCATGTATTCCAAAACATCTAAACTATTTGGTCCTTTGGGATATGAAATCCTTGTAATAATACCAATGTAATAAATTAAGGAACCATCCCTAGTATATTGGGGTTAGGGTCATTACATATATAAATTTTTATATCACTTAACAATGAAATTTGAATGCCTCTTATTGAGAATTGAGAATTCATCATATGATGAAATGGAAATTTAAAGGATGGATTCGCCTTTATATTTTTAATATCCAAGGATGAGCTCATTGGATAAAGGATACATGAAAAATGAGATCCAAAAAAATTAATACTGAATATAGTGTAACCCAATTGATTAATTCATACAATTATTAATGGATTAATGACACCTAAGTTTACTGGACCATGATATTTTAATAGAATAGGTCTAAAAGGGATTGTGTTAGAATAAATTAAGAAAAAACATTTTAATATAAAATATTTTGATAGAGTATAGATATTCATTCAATGTTTATATATCTAACTTATAATTGAGGATGTTTTGGAGAGACCTTTTTATATAGATATTTTAGGAATCATGAATAAATAATATTTAATATAATAATTGAGAATCATTTATGTTTTTTATAGGAATGTTGAGTTGAGTGGATAATTCAACTTAGATCACATGCATCCTCTTAAATGTTTGGTGGAGGAGTTCATATATGAAGGGTTGTAAGAACAATGAGAATATGGTTATTAAATCTATAGTAGATGAATGAAATCAATGACATCTTTGTAAGATAGTTATTTGATTATCCAATAATGATTTTTTTGTTGAAGAATAGGTACTCATTAGAGCTCACCAGATGGTTATTATCTGATAGATTATAACAGGAATAGAATAACAATGATATAATCATTTTTAAAACTGCATCAAAATGAGGAAAATAATATATAGGTGAAATAGAGAGAGAGATTTCGAAATGAGCGGTTCTAGAAAGTGATTCTGGATAATTTTTCAGATCAAAAATCAATATTTTATTATTATATCAGCACTCTAAAAAATGAAAACTTTGTAATTATGGTTGGAGAAGAAGTATAATTTCCATTCTAAAGATAGAAAAAGCATAATGAGAGATGGATTGGTTTTATTCAAATCATTATAAAGTTGTTATATTCATATCCCTGATGACTCTTTCTTTTCATAATTAGATATTACATATTTTTAGATGAATATTAAAATATTTATATAATTAATTCCTAAGGATTTTATAGGTTTTTATATCATTGGAATCACAATAATAAATCCTCTCATTTCATGAATGATAAACATCATCTCCCATGAATACCTATCTATGCAGTAATGTTCATGGAATACCCATGATTTAAACTATTATTCAAATCCTAGTTAAAGGAATCAAAAGAATTGTTGAGTTCAAATTCTTAGTAAGGGTAAAAAAGTATGATAGCAATGATCACATAGTCATAAAATGAGAGTATGGGTATGGGAACAGTTGATTTAAATTTGAAAACCACACCCTACATAACATATATCATAATCATATTTCATGGAATAAGTCCTATTAGTCCATAATAAATGAATCATAAATGAAATCTATGAACATAATCCCTGATATTATAACATATACATGGTAATGTGGAAACAATATAAGAAAATAACTTTATAAACATGTATAATTACATACTAGTCCACTCCTAATATCAATGACATATAATTATGCCCCCCCATAATCTTATATAGATTATTATAGGTTGAAACATAATCATGTGGACATTAAGCTAGGTACACACATAACATTGTGGACATGAAACAATGTCCAAATATATCATTTTTAATCTCAAATATGGTTCAAAAATAATATAATTAACTCATGAGTGATTTATCATTACCCAATGCAATTAAGGGATATATAATTTTAGACTGACACTTAACTTAACAGAAATCATAAATATGTGTTTCACAATATCATTAAAAATTTATCCTAACTTAAACTATGAAATGTAAATTAGTTTCTCAATTAGTTAATTAAAACATAAATTGGGTATAAGAAATAAGTTTCATAAAAATATTTCATTATATTCATAAATCATCTATAAAAATGATAAAGATGATATCATTAGATCATATCAAAATTTTGTGATAAGAAACATCCATTTTTTTTCAATTAATGTATTGTAATAAACTAAAAGATCATTAAAACCATCATCATGAAAATAATATTTTGATTTTAAAATAATTAATATAAAATATAAAATTTTCGATATATTAATAGAAACATTTATTCGGAAATAAACTGGGAAACACATAATAGATGCTTTAGAACATCGTGAGGTCATTATGGCATGTAAATATAATTCAACTCATATATTTTAAAAAAGATCATCTTTTAAAATTATTTTGGAAAAAGACACTTGTAACTCATTTGGGACAATAACAAGAAGATTAATTTTAAACATTTTTTTAAAATAAAATCGTGTGTAAAAATGAATTTAAATTATATATGGATAAGATTATAAAACATCATGATTTTATAGAAAATATGGGCATAGATGTGTTATGATTTTAGAACAAATTAAGAAGTATAATTGTTTTTTTCCAAAAAAGGACTCTATTTTTTCTATTTGGATCATTAAGAGACGAAAATGTAAGAAAAATATGTATTCCCTATAAATAAATAGAGGATAAAAAAAGTCCTGAGTTTAATGTGAGGCTAATCTAAATATTTGATAACCCTAAGCATAATCATTAAAAAAGATGATAAAAAATGATTTTGTAACATAAAACCCATAGCACTTTGGTAACATTTGATTTGTATGCCTCACAAAAGAAAGAACCATATATGGATATTTATATCCCCATTAATCTATTGTGAAGTTTCATAAATAGAATTCATTTTTGGAAAAAACATCCATAAAATAAAAAATCGGTGAATATGGAATGCGGGTCATAGAAGTAAAAGTAAAATGAATATAACATTCCACATTGGAAAAATTTGACTCGTAATCCCAATTAAATAATAACATGAAATAAACCTATAAATATAATTATATGATGTATTTTAGTGATTTAACATTTGAAAATATTATTATAAACATCCTAAAAAATAAATGGCTTCTGGATATGTAATTTTTCTCCTTAAAATAAAAGAGACACTTGGAATCCCTTACCTCAAGTGTACACATTCTTCCAACATGTTTGGTCCTCCATTGTAATAAATATAAGTTTATTATAAATATATTCCATAAATAATCTTATACATAAGACAATATATTATTTACATATGACAATTTATTACCTATATATTACTAATACCTTGCTAATAACAAATTTCATGAAATAATTATTTTTTTCATTAATGTTTTGGAGTTTATTTTTATTACATTTTCTAGGAATAGCTGAAGGTATAAGTTAGAGAGCCAAATCATACATATAAAACAAATATTAAAAAAAATAAAAAATGTATTATTAAAATCATGGGGTGAAACTCACTTTGGACAATATAAAAAATGATAACAAATTACAAATACCATATAACATATTGAAAGTGAGGAAAAATTTATAAAAACCTATAGAATACACTTCTCAATAGTAATGTGTTTCTTTATTTGAATATAATCCAAATGGTATCACCCTAAAACATGTAATCTTAAGTATTACCCAATTTTATTTCACCATCTATATGTTAGGAGAAACCATTAATCATGTGAAAATGTACACCATGTCATTAGAAAATGCCTCATGATAGTCAACTTGGATAGTTTCTCCTCACGATATCATACATTATCAGTAATGAATACAAAGAAAAAATGGTAATGTAATAAACTTCATGTTTCAATATTAAAAACAAATAACCAACCTCTTAATGGTGTTTCGATTGTTTCATAACTAATTCCATATAGAAAAAGATTTGATTGGTGTAAATACCAATCCCTTAACATCCTTGATATTTAGGTTCAAATAATCCTTTAAATTTCCAATAAAAACTATTATCAATAACCTATAAAGTACTTCATGAATAGAAGATATTTTATTTTAATAATGAGTTTCTAGATTCTAAATATTAGAATCCCCCAATTATTCATAACAACTTTCTACAACACCGAAAATCCAATGATGATTGTATGAGCAATCAAAAGATAAATCCTGGAAGTAAATATTCAATATCATTTCTACATGATACCCTCACGTAACTGGACAAAACGATATTCCAATGAAAGGTGTAGTTATTCTAATCTGGGATCTGGTAAAAACCCTAGTACATTTTTTTAGAGCATTCTCTCAGTAATTTAGAAATATTCATGATTAGTTATCACACCCTTTTGATATCATTGAATGTTAATAGTATCATTCTCTTCAACCCAAGGGTAAATATATTCCATGAGGCCCTTAATCACTTTATTAAAATTATTTTTAATCATTTTAAAACCTTCAATATTTTTATCATTAAATATTTAGATAATATCCTAACAAAAACATTATTGTTGAGGAGTGTCACATTTCAGAACAGCACATTTCCATAAGGATCTTGTGAAAATGGTTCAATTCAAACTAGAATAATCCTTCCACTTCATTAACATCTAATAAAGAGGGATATTAAACCCACCTAGGTCTAACATTAGTTTATTTTCTTTTTAGAGAAAACATGTATAGGAAATCCTCTTTAGCTTTACAAGATATCTCATGTGCATCTTGAAACTCACTAGTGTCTTTATAATCTCCCACATGTGTTCGAGATTTTTAGTAGAACCAAATATAATGTAGATATAATATAATGAACCAGAAAATACATTATCATTATGTATATGTTTTTTTGAATTCCTATTATAATCATTGGAAACATATTGATTCTATTCCTCATATAGATTATCATTATGATCATACTATCCTCCAAAAGAATACTGAAATCCGAAAGGGAAATAATTTACTAAATTTCTTTCCATAAATTATTTCTTTTCTAACTTTTTCCCATTTTTAACCCATTTCAATTTATGAAATAGATGATATAAAACTCTATTTATACATTTTCTAGAATATTTTCCATGATTAAGGAAAACATCACAATAATAAAGATAGTTTTCATATTCTACATCTCAAATGAACCCAAAATTTCTATTATTATTCCATATTAGGGATGAGAGATGTTGGGAATTTTCAATATCCGCATAATCCATAGAAACTGAAGGTATTGAATGAGACCTCATCATAAAGTCCAAATTTAATTAATGGCCAATAAGGATAGATATCAGAAAATAGGGAAGTTGAATAAATAGTTGATGTAATAACCTATGTAAACTGATCGTGACTAGAATAATTGTAGATTTTGTATAAAGATAGAAATCAGGGTGTGGTTTCAAAAATTTATAAAATATCCCACAAAATCACACGAGCAACTCTCACGAAGTCAAAAGTACTAATTTTTAAAAGGCAATCAAACACCAAAATTAATTGAATTTAAAAAATGATATTGTAATGGCCCGGACCTCTCCGGCCCATTCCTTTGTCAAAAAGAAGGCTACAAGTGTTCTGGAGGGTAAAATGGACTTTTCCCACACTTTCCAGAATTTTGAAACTACACGCTGTGTAGTTTGAGTACACGCCGTGTACCCCCTTGCTGGGTATACCCTGTGTTGCAGACTGTGTCCTTGTCGTGTGCAATAAATGGGTGCACGCCGTGTGACCAATTCTACACGCCATGTAGACCTTCCCCGCGTACGCGTTACCAGTCAACGGCCATGTACCGTGTTGGAGCCGTGTCCTTGCCGTGTGAAATAAATGAGTACACGCCGTTTGTCTAAACTACATGCCGTGTAGTCCCTCCCTGCGTATGCGTTACCCTCAAACCGTGTGTTGACCAGTCAACGGCCACAGAGCCGCGTTGGATGCTGCGTGGAGACCGTGTGAAAACGGCCAAGTACACGCCGTGCACTTTTGATTTTCATGCCTATAAAAGGAGGGGTCCCCTCCTCCTCTCAACTCACACGTATCCTCCCCTCTCCTCTGAGCAGAGCTCTCTTAAGAGACTCGAAAGATCTTTCTTCCATAACTTTTCCGTCCGAGCTCCGATTTATGATCTGTCAGCGGCCACGGGATACTAATGACGAGGCGGAACTTCTGAGCATGGATCTTTTGTCTTTATTTCAGCTTTTCCTCTCCGACATCCACCCGAGGAGGTTTTTCCGGGACACCGACGAACGTCTTCTAAAGTTGATCCGGGGGAGCGTTGTGACCAGAACCTGTTGAGGTAGGGGTTTTACCTTCGTCTCTCTAATTTGTGCATCATGAGGGGTGGGTATACTTTTTGTTTTCATGAGAAATGGTTGAACCTTTAAATAAAGATAATAACTGGTTAAGGAATGGGGATGGGAAGTTTGTGATTTCTATTACTTTACCTTTTATATCCTGTGATATTATGTTGTGAAATGAATAGGCTTATGCCTACTAAAAATAACGATCGTTGGGGGCCTTTTCTTGCGCAATTAAATGTTTCCCTATCTTTCTAGACCGTTTTTGTGAGTGGAACTTTGTTGAATGTGGAAATTGGATAATCATGTAAAGTTGACTGTTTAAATGAAAATCTGGAACCCTTGTGTGGTCACCCCGGTTAAACAAAATGGAATAATGAACATATGGGTGTTGGCTTGGTTACATGGCATGTGTTGGGGGTGTTTTGTGGGTTGTTGTGGATCGGGTGAGTAGCGGGGCTGTAGTTGACTTGGTTGTGGGAAGGTGTGAATGTTTAATGGTGATGGGCAGCAGGGATGCAATAAATGGTATTAAAGGGATAATGATGTGTGATTTCGGTGCGGTTGTGGTTATGGCGGTTGGCAGCGGGGCCGCAGGGTTGGGTTTTAATGTGAACGGGTTATGGGTTGTGATTAATAAATAAAAGTGGAAGAGTTAATGAATGGTGGGGCTTGGTAATGAAACAGAAATAATAATCAATGGGTTGGTTGATTTTTAAGAAGGGTTTTTGTGCTGCTTGTGTTTCCCAAACTTGATTTGTGGATGGTAGGGATATGTTTTACGAACGTTTGAAGTGGTTGGTTGTGGATAGTTGGCCAGTAGTTAAGAAACTAAATAAGATAATTTCTACTGAAACATGAAAACCTTAATGGGGTTGAGGTTGTTTTTTGTAGGCATGCTTCGTGGTAGCAGTGCCGAGGCACGTGCTCAGTTTCTCTTTTTAGAAGCCATAGGTTGCGCTGAGTGGTTGCTATATATATATATCAGTATCTTTTGTGTTTTATCGCACCACACCCATGTTGAGCACTTAGTGCCGAACACTCCCATTTCATGGGAGAGGGTGTTTTCCCATAGTTGCTAGCTCCTTCCTTCTCCTTCTCCCCTAGACTGTGATGGCTTGAGGCGACCATACACCCAAGACTCTTTGGGTAGGTTTCGATTGGGGTGATTAGGCCCAAGACTCTTCGGGCAGGCTTATAGGCTATAATGTCTTGAGGAGACCTTACACCTAAGACTCTTCAGGTAGGTTTTGATTTCAGGCCCAGGTGTCTTCGGGCGAGAGTTCTGTTACTATTACTGTTCCCAAGAATCTTCGGGATGAGGCCCAAGTGTCTTCGGGCGGGGATGTGGTTGTGGTAGTGAGGCCCAGGTGTGTGCGGGTGGGATACGTGGTGGTGAGGCCCAGGTGTGTGCGGGCGGGATATGTGGTTGTGAGGCCCAGGTGTGTGCGGGCGGGGAGAGTGTGACAGCGTCAGGACGTTCAGTTAACTAGTGGGAAATGGTGTGGGGTACACAATACTCTTGCTCTTATACTACTACTACCTGTTGTGATTTTGTTTTGGTGAGTGTGGCTGGCAAGGTTGGGTGGATAGATTTCCTTGTTAGGTTTCTTCTGTTGTTCTCATGGGACATTAGGATGTCTTCCTACTTGTGCACAAGAGATTTTGGTTTCCCTACTGAGTATACTTGTATGCTCACCCTACGTTTACTTTCAGGTTTCCAGGAGGACTACCAGGGCCGTGCGGGACCCTACTAGTCAGGCAGTTGGAGTTTTTGTAGTTGATGTTCTCTTGTTTTCTTTTGGTATTGTACTTTTGAGCTTTCTTTTACTTGTACCTTGTTATAAAATTGTTTAAACTTGCATGTGGCCTTGGTTTGGGTTTATTTATATACACTTTTTATTTTTCTTTTTTGGTGGTTGACTTGTCCTATTTCCCGATCCTAAATAATAATAAAAAGGGTAATGCCTCTCATATTTGTGAAAACTCATACCCTTGGTGCTAGTCGCCAACCCGGGGCCTACTGGAGGCGGGACTCAGGGGTCATTATCTCCCTTTCACCATTGCTAGCTCAAGAGGGGCATCTTTGGTGGGAGGGGGTCATGACAGAATGGTATCAGTGCCTGATGGTTGAGATATAGGATAGATTCTGGAGTTAGGCACAGTGAGGATCGCATGGGATGGTAGGGAAACCGTGTTAGTTAACCTTAGTGCATGACATAGGCTAGGGAAGACCGGCTAGGACATGAGATTTTAGGGCCCCCCGTGATCCGATGTAAGGACTCTGAGCCTACCGAACAAACAAGTGAGACTACATTGATTATAGGGTAGAGACCCTAGGGAAGGTACATGCATCATCATGATTGTGTTTTATTTGATTTGGGTGTTCTGGGAAAGAAATTGAAATAAAATTATAATTAAAACTTTGAGAAATTTCCTTACTACTTGGGCTTAGGCGATCCTTGTTTACCGTACAACTATGGCACCTGGACGTCCTCCCCGGGTGGCTCAGACGGCCGAGGCCCAGCAGATCCAGGCGGTCGATCAGTTGAGGATTGACCAAGATGAGGAAGATAGCCAGTGGCAGAAGACTCTCCATTCCTTCCAGCGGCAGACCCTTAAGAAGTACGAGGGTAGTACTTCAGATAAGGAGACATAGGGGTGGCTTGAGGAGCTAGGGATCGCTTTCACCTTGATCCGTGCTCCGAGGGAGTACTGGGTTCCCCTAGCAGTCAGTCAACTGAGAGGTGCAGAACGACAGTGGTGGATGCTCTACCTCGGAGAGAGGATAGAGGCAGAGGTTCCATGGGCTGAATTTGAGAAGGAATTCTGAGAGGAATTCCTTTCTTCCATGATCAAGGCGGAGAAGCGGAAAGAGTTACTCTCCCTTTAGTAGGGGAGTATGTCGGTATGAGAGCTGGGGATTAAGTTCAAGGATCTCCTGCGCTTTTCTCTGGATCTCTTTCCGGATGAGGAGTCTCAGGCGAGATGTTTTGAGGAGGTTCTTCGTCCTTCGCTCTAGTATGCTATCACCCCCTTCACCCTTCCGACGTACTTGGCAGTGCAGAAGAAGGCAGAGGTCGTAGAGAGGATGAACTCGCTGGGAGGTGCACCGCGTGAGGTGTTTCAGCTAGGTTCGTCGAAGGGGAAGGCAGTCAGCAGCAGGTCTCCTGCAACAGGACCTTCCAGGTTCAGGCTAGTGGGGAGCAGGCCCCAGTACTTCCAGTTCAGATCTTCGGGTCCTCGTCCCTTTTCCACGAGCCCAGGACCGAGGTGTTTTTCTTGTGGAGGTTTCGGGCATGTTCAGATTCGGTGCCCGACCCGAGCTCTGTATAGTGGAGGTGGACAGGTTCAGCGCCCACCGCAGCAGCACCAGTTTCCGGCGAGGCCCTTCCAGCAGCAGCAGGACCATGCTCCTCCGAGGGCAAACTTTGCGGGAGGAGGCCGACCTCAGGGTGCTCCTCAAGGACCTCGACCAGGGCATGGTCGAGGAAGTGGACGACATCAGAGAGGAAGAGGGACTGGGCATGGACAGTTGCACGCAGCAGAGTTGGCAGCTCCAGCGGGACCAGAGGTGGTACGGGGTATGATTTGTTTGCTCAGCACTCTTGTTTATGCTTTGTTCAATTCAGGAGCCTCACACTCTTTTGTTGCACCTATTCTAGACCATGATTTGGGATTAGACGTAGAGAGACTTTCCATTCCACTGGTACTGAGTACACCAGTTGGGGGCCAGACCAGCATATCTTGTGTTTGCCGGGGATGTGGGCTGACGTTGGGACCACATCGATCTAGTGGGGACATTCTTCTATTACGGATGCAGCCATACTATTTCATCCTAGTCATCGACTGGTTGTTTTCTATTAGTGCCGTTATCGACTGCTTCCGGAGAAGAGTCGTGTTCTACGATGTGGATGGGCAGTGCGTATCTTTTGTTGGCGAGAGGAGCTATCAGGCGGGAAGCCGGCGTGTGGAGCCTCTCCTTTCCTTGTTGGGAGGGTTATCAGTGGTTCCAGCTGATAGAGAGATGATGGATGTCCCAGAAGTTGTTGGGGAGTTCCTCGATGTTTTTCCTGAGGAGGTTGTTACTCTACCCCCCCGACGTGACGTTTAGTTCGAGATAGACTTACAGCCTGGTGCCCGTCCGATTTCAATGGCCCCTTATCGAATGGCACCTTCAGAGTTGCGGGAGTTGAGGATTCATATTGACGATCTGATGGAGAAGGGTTTTGTTCGACCCAGTGTGTCGCCATGGGGTGCTCTAGTTTTGTTCGTGAAGAAGGCAGATGGTGGTCTCAGGCTATGCATAGACTACCGAAGGCTGAACCAGGTAACGGTTAAGAAACGTTACCCCCTTCCAAGGATAGATGATCTCTTCGACCAGCTGAGGGGAGCACGTTGGTTTTCTAAGATTGATCTATGATCGTGATATCATCATCTGAGGGTGAAGGACAGTGACATCTCGAAGACAACTTTCAGGTTCAGGTATGGGAACTTCGAGTTTGTAGTGATGCCGTTTGGAGTTACGAATGCACCAGCTGTGTTCATGGGACTTATGAACTTTGTCTTCCGAGACTTTCTGGACCGGTTCGTCGTTGTGTTTATCGATGACATCCTGATCTACTCAAGATCAGAGGAGCATGTTGAGCATCTCAGGGCAGTCTTGGAAGTCCTTCGACACCACCAGCTTTACGGGAAATTGTTGAAGTTTTAGTTCTTGACACAAGAAGTACACTTCCTTGGGCACGTGGTATCTCATCATGGAGTATTGGTGGACCCGTCGAAGGTGGAGGCAGTTGTTTCTTGGGCAGCACCTAAGAGCGTGGCAGAAGTTCGTAGTTTCCTGGGGTAACAGGTTACTATCGGAGGTTCGTTTCGGACTTCTCTCGAGTTGCTGCTCTATTGACAGCTTTGACTAGGAAGAATCAGGTCTTCCTATGGAGCGATCAGTGCCAGAAAGCTTTTGACTACCTGAAGGAGAAGTTGTTTAGTGCTCCCGTGCTCAGGTTTCCAGAGGAAGGGTTGTTGTATGAAGTGTTTTGTGATGATTCTGGCCTTGGTCTAGGGTGGATGCTTATGTAGAAGAAGGGCGTGATTTGTTATGGGTCTAGGAAGTTGTGCCCTCACGAGAGTAACTATGCCACCCATGACCTAGAGCTTTCAAAAGTAGTGTTCTCATTAAAGTTGTGGAGACATTACCTCTTTGGGTAGCGCTTTGTGGTCTTCTCAGATGACAAGAGCCTGCGTTATATCTTCTCCCAGCGTGACCTGAACTTACGGCAGCGGAGATGGGTCGAGTTTCTCTAAGACTATGACTTCGAGATCTCTTAAACTGAAGGTAAGGGAAACTTTGTGGCTGATGCCCTGAGAATGAAGTCACATAAGGAAGTGGTTCGGGAATCCGCCGATGCTTGGAAGGCGATGGGAGAGTTGGCTGCCCTTCACTTAGATGCAAGGGAAGAAGGTGTTAGAGTCTGTTTGTTCCAGATGACGATGCAGTCCTCCTTGTTGTAACAGGTGGAAGAGTCTCAGTGGGGGGACTCCGAGGCGGAAGTGATACAAGATCGAGTCGATTAGGGGAACACTCTAGAAGGATGGTCAGAGGACAACCGATATCAGATTCTTTTCCATGGATGGTTGTTTGTTCCGGAGGCAATGCATGAGGGAGTTCTCCGTGAGTTCCATAGATTAGCCTTGGCAGTACATCCAGGAGTTTCAAAAATGTACCGAGGCCTGAGGGATCAGTTTTGGTGGCCCGGGGTGAAACAGGCAGTGGTGGAGTTTGTGGCTAAGTGCCTAGTGTGTCAGCAAGTGAAGGCCGAACACCGTGTTCCCGGTGGTTTGTTGCATCCTTTAGATGTCCCAGAGTGGAAGTGGGATGAAATATCAATGGACTTCATCACAGGACTACCCAGAGCTCAGGGTGGTTATGATGCTATCTGGGTAGTGGTGGATCATCTGAAGAAATCGTCTCACTTCTTAGCAATCAAGGAGTCGGGCCCGGTGAGTACCGTAGCACAGAGGTACATAGACGAGGTGGTGAACTTGCATGGAGTTCCGAGGACTATCATCTCAGACCGGGATACTTGGTTTACCTCACGAGTCTGGAGGGGGTTACAGTATGCTTTTGGCACCCAGCTATGCCTTAGCACTGCTTTCCACCCCCAGACCGACGGGCAGACAGAGCGGACTATCCAGACACTGGAGGAGATGCTGCGAGCATGCATTCTGGATTTCAGAGGATCATGGGTACGACACTTGCCTTTAGCAAAGTTTTCCTACAACAACAGCTTCCACTCTACTATTGGCATGGCACCGTTTTAGGCTTTGTATGGAAGGCCATGTCGTTCACCCATTTTCTGGGTAGAGGTTGGTGAGGAAGGTTCTCTTGGGCCAGAGGTAGTGCAGAGCACCACAGAGAAAGTCCAGCTTGTACGTGAGAGGATGAAGGCGGCTCAGGACCGACAGAAGTCTTATGCTGATCTTCGAAGGAGGCCCTTGGAGTTCGAGGTAGGGGATCATGTGTTCTTGAAGGTTTCCCCTCGACGGGGGGAGCAGAGGTTTGGGAAGGGGAGAAAGCTCTCACCTAGGTTCATTGGACCTTTTGAGGTGTTGAGGCGAGTTGGCGAGGTGGCATATCAGCTGGCCCTGCCACCTCAGATGGAGAAAGTCCATGATGTCTTCCATGTCTCCCAGCTTCATTGGTACTTATATGATGACTCTCAAGTTATCGATTGGGGAGAGTTAGATATGGGAGACGGCGCGACCTTCGAGGAGCGACCAGTCAGAATCGAGGATCGCAAAGAGAAGGTGCTCCGTAGACGAACCATTCCCTTGGTTCGTGTGTTGTGGAGGCATGGTGGTCTCGAGGAGAGCACCTGGGAGCGGGAGACCCAGATGCATGCTCAGTACCCGGAGTTGTTTTGACTTGTGTTTTTCCCCTTGTTCTTCTGAGCTTTGTGTTGATGTTGTACTCTGTACCTTTGATATATGGAATTCTTGGCTTGTCAGTTGTGAGACCTTTTGTTTCCTTATTCCCTGGTGATGTGTAACATGTCCGGATGTGTGAGAAAGGGAAACACCTGACCCTTAATCGAGACGCATTAATGAAGATGTGATTGAACCCGTGCAGGCGAGTCAGTGCCACCTAAAGCGGATAATATCTCGACATAGGTGAAGGAATTTCCCGAACCCACGTGTTCGGGTAGTGTGTTGGTTGTGTGGTGTTGGGGTTAGTGCGAGTTAAAAAATCCTAATGTGTGAAAGTGGGAAGACCCAATTATTAATCGAGACGCATTAATGAGGATGCGATTAAACCCGTGCAGGCGAGCCAGTGCCGCCTAAAGTGGATAATATCTCGACATAGGAGAAGGAATTCCTAACACATATGATTAGGGTGTTGGTTGGGTTCCTGTTATAATGAGAACCCTAAGAGGTATCTTGTTGGGTTCCCCTAGGTTTGTTTTTGAATTCTCGGGGACGAGAATGTTTTAAGAGGTATCTGATGTAATGGCCCGGACCTCTCCGGCCCATTCCTTTGTCAAAAATAAGGCTACAAGTGTTCTGGAAGGTAAAATGGACTTTTCCCACACTTTCCAGAATTTTGAAACTGCACGCCGTGTAGTTTGAGTACACGTCGTGTACCCCCTTTCCGGGTATACCCCGTGTTGCAGACTGTGTCCTTTCCGTGTGCAATAAATGGGTGCACGCTGTGTGACCAGTTCTACATGCCGTGTGGACCTTCCCCATGTACGTGTTACCAGTCAACGGCCGTGTACCGTGTTGGAACTGTGTCCTTGCCATGTGCAATAAATGAGTACACGCCATGTGTCTAAACTACATGCCGTGTAGTCCCTCCCCGCGTATGCGTTACCCTCAAACCGTGTGTTGACCAGTCAACGGCCGCAGAGCCGCGTTGGATGCCGCATGGAGACCGTGTGAAAATGGCCAAGTACACGCCGTGTACCATAAGTACACGCCGTGTACTTTTTATTTTCACGCCTATAAAAGGAGGGGTCCCCTCCTCCTCTCAACTCACACCTCTCCTCCCCTCTCCTCTGAGCAGAGCTATCTTAAGAGACTCGAAGGATCTTTCTTCCATAACTTTTCCATCCGAGCTCCGATTTACGATCTTGTCTGTGGCCATGAGATCCTAACGATAAGGCGGAACTTCCGAGCTTGGATCCGTTGTCTTTCCTTTGTATTTTCCTCTCTGACTTCCACCTGAGGAGGTTTTGCCAGGACGCCGATGAACGTCTTCTAAAGTTGATCCAGGGGAGAGTTGCGACCAGAACCTGTTGAGGTAGGGGTTTTACCTTAGTCTCTCTAATTTGTGAATCATGTGGTGTGGGTATACGTTTTGTTTTCATGAGAAATGGTTGAACCTTTAAATAAAGATAATAACTGGTTAAGGAACGGGGATGGGATGTTTATGATTTCTGTTACTTTACCTTTTATATCCTGTGATATTATTTTGTGAAATGAATAGGCTTATGACTACTGAAAATCATGGTTGTTGGGGGCCTTTGCTTGCACAATTAAATGTTTCCCTATCTTTCTAGACTGTTTTTGTGAGTGGAACTTTGTTGAATGTGGAAATTGGTTAATCACGTAAAGTTGACTGTTTAAATGAAAATCTGGAACCCTTGTGTGGTCACCCCAGTTAAAAAAAATGGAATAATGAACATATGGGTGTTGGCTTGGTTACATGGCATGTGTTGGGGGTGTTTTGTGGGTTGTTGTGGATCGGGTGAGCAACGAGGCTGCAGTTGACTTGGTTGTGGGAAGGTGTGAATGTTTAATGGTGATGGGAAGCAGGGCTGCAATAAATGGTATTAAAGGGATAATGATGTGTGGTTTCGGTGCGGTTGTGGTTATGGCGGTTGGCAGCGGGGCCGCAGGGTTGGGTTTTAATGTGAACAGGTTATGGGTTGTGATTAATAAATAAAAGTGGAAGAGTTAATGAATGGTGGAGCTTGGTAATGAAACGGAAATAATAATCAATGGGTTGGTTGGTTTTTAAGAAGGGTTTTTGTGCTGCTTGTGTTTCCCTAACTTTCTTTGTGGATGGCAGGGATATGTTTTACGAACGTTTGAAGTGGTTGGTTGTGGATAGTTTCCCAGTAGTTAAGGAACTAAATAAGCTAATTTCTGCTGAAACGTGAAAACCTTAATGGGTTTGGGGTTGTTTGTTGTAGGCATGCTTCTTGGTAGTAGTGCCGAGGCACGTGCTCAGTTTCTCTTTTTAGAAGCCATAGGTTGCGCTGAGTGGTTGCTATATATATATCTGTATCTTTTGTGTTTTATCGCACCACACCCATATTGAGCACTTAGTTCCGAACACTCCCATTTCATGGGAGAGGTTGTTTTCCCATAGTTACTAGCTCCTTCCTACTCATTCTCCCCTAGGATTTGATGGCTTGAGGCGACCTTACACCCAAGACTCTTTGGGTAGGTTTCGATTGGGGTGATTAGGCCCAAGACTCTTCGGGCAGGCTTATAGGCTATAATGGCTTGAGGCGACCTTACACCTAAGACTCTTCAGGTAGGTTTCAATTTCAGGACCATGTGTCTTCAGGCGAGAGTTCGGTTACTATTACTGTTCCCAAGAATCTTCGGGATGAGGCCCAGGTATCTTCGGGCGGGTATGTGGTTGTGGTAGTGAGGCCCAGGTGTGTGTGGGTGGGATACGTGGTGGTGAGGCCCAGGTGTGTGCGGGCAGGATATGTGGTTGTGAGGCCTAGGTGTGTGCGGACGGGGAGAGTGTGACAACGTTAGGATGTTCAGTTAACTAATGGGAAATGGTGCGGGGTACCCAATACTCTTGTTCTTATACTACTACTACCTGTTGTGATTGTGTTTTGGTGAGTGTGGCTGGCAAGGTTGGGTGGATAGATTTCCTTTTTAGGTTTCTTCTGTTGTTATCACGGGACATTAGGATGTCTTCCCACTTGTGCACGAGAGCTTTAGGTTTCCCTACAGAGTATACTTGTATGCTCACCCTACGTTTACTTTCTGGTTTCTAGGAGGACTACCAGGGCCATGCGGGACCCTACTAGTTAGGCAGTTGGAGTTGTTGCAGTTTCTATTCTCTTGTTTTCTTTTGGTATTGTACTTTTGAGCTTTCTTGTACTTGTACCTTGTTATAAAATTGTTTAAACATGCATGTGGGCTTGGTTTGGGTTTATTTATATACACTTGTTCTTTTTACTTTTTGGTGGTTGACTTGTCCTATTTTCTGATCCTAAATAATAATAAAAGGGTAATGCCTCCCATATTTGTGAAAACTCATACCCTTGGTACTAGTTGCCAACCCGGGGCCTACTGGAGGTGGGACTCGGGGGTCATTATCTCCCTTTCACCATTGCCAGATCAGGAGGGGAATCTTTGGTGGGAGGGGGTCGTGACAGATATGTAAAATGAAAAAACCAATTTCGTAAAGATATTTCATTAAAAAATTATATTATGTTCTAATCTTGATGAAATTCCCAATGAGAAAAAAATATACATGTGAAGAAATAATGATTACCCCATTTGTTGAGATAGATATTGTCAGATGACCTCTATGGTGAAGATTATTTTTATCTATCAAACAAAAGTCTAAAATAACACCCATGACATGTTTCTTAGTATTCATGATAGATATTTTAGTAAAAACATCCATGAAGTATCTTGATTTTTTATTAGGGTTTTTGACTAGTCATCCAAGGGTTGGATCTATGACATCTGTGACTCCATAATTTTTCTATAATCTTACATTAAAAAGGTGGATACTTAACCATAGTTCTATAAATGATATAATTATCCTTTTTATTCATTATATATTTATTTTTAGAAATCCAAAAAAGTTAGAGATATAAAATTAATTACACCATTCATGCATACAGTTGGCCATATGTACACAAGAATGTTATTTTCATTTTCTCGATTCATAGAATGAATGAAATATAAATAATTAATAACCATTGAATATATATTTTTCATATATATATATATATATATTAAATATTCACTACATATATCCTAATTACCATCCATGTAAAATAAAAATGAAAAACATATCACCTCTCTTCATTGAGGATGTAATCCACAAATACAAACAAGTAGTGTTATCTTTCTCCAAAATATTTGAAGGTAAGAATGTAGATGTGAAATTATTAGTAAATAAGTATAAATATATTATAAATATCATAAATAAACATTAAATATGTTATTATCTCTATCATTAAATTTTGGTTTTGGAGAATGAAATACATAGGTTCATGAGGTTGTACTCCGTTGTACACATGATATGTTGTTTCATTCAACATTTTTTGGAGGAGGAGATGGATATATGATATAAATTAATATAATAACATATAATTAAATGAAATATAGTGATTTAATTATATCATAGAAGATTAATAATATTTTAAGGAGTTGTAAGAAGAAATTAGATTAATATACTTGCTTAAAAATGACACCACTTTTTTATACAATCTAATTAGGTAGGAAACAAAAAATATTATTATAATGGTTTACTAATAAAGGTAAAGACTATAGGATGTGTTCCGGGAAGTAAAAATATTTTAATTGGGTAGATATTATCTGAGAAAAATGTATCTAGATTTCTAAGTTGTATAGTAGATGGGGTGTTCATTTATAAGTGGGGCAGAGGTCACACATGAACTTCTTGAAAAAGAAATTTTTAGACACACATTTTACACCTGACACAAGGATCCAAAATCAATCATTATAAAACAAAAAATGTTATACGGTTTAAATTCTTCCATCCAATAGTAACTAACGGGTTTTAGGTTATTTTAACCCTAATCATTTTATTTTATCCCCTCCATAGTATACCCATTTTAACATTAACTGTTAAAGTTACTTTTTATTTTTTACTATACATTATAAAAAAACAATTAGTTGGAATTATTATATAATATTAATTATGTTGATACCAAATATGGAATACATTCTTTCAAATTCAATTCACATAATCCTTTAGATTTAATTAAATATTAATCCTGTAGACGTGACAAGAAATGGATTTCCAAAGTTAACATTTTCTTAACAATAAATTTTTTATATATAAAAATTCAAAATGAAATTAAATAAAATGACCAAAATTTTATTAAAAATATATTAATTAATGAATTTTTAATTTATTCTATTTTTTTGAAACAATATACATTTATTATCATTATAAATGAAAATGTAATTTTCACTAAACGTTATAAATTTACACTATTCATTATAAAAATCAACATTTCACAAAAATAAAAAAATATAACCATAATTTAATATTTATATGCAATTTAAAATTAAATAATTAATTTTTCATATAAATTTTCTATAAGTGGGAAAATATATATTTATTATTTTTTTACTAAAATAAATTAAAAAATTATTTCATAAAAATCAATTCCTCAAGCATAAAAACACTTTACATACATATATATACTTATTAATATATATATTATATTTATCTAAAATAAATAAAAATAATTTGAAAAATATGTTTAATCTAATTCATACCATGAAATCTAATGGTTGGGTTACAATTTTCATGATTAAATAATAATATTGATAGTATATTATTATTTTTAAAAAATTACTTTTTAATGAAAAGAAATAAATAAAAAAAAGTTTTTTTTTGAGTATGAATATTCCATAAAAATATATTGTTGCTACATTTTACTCCGATTAATAAATAGAGGCCTCATAATTTTCAAATTTTCCTATGGGGATTAGTAATTGAGAATTCCATCATAGGAAACCCACATCATAAAAAGAGTTATTAAAATTTCTTCACGAAAAGTGGAAAATAAAATACAAAAGTAAGCTAGTATAACACATAACTTGGTTTTTATATAGGATAAAATTGGTTGGAAGAGTCAATATAAACATGGATGAGAAAAAATTCCAAAATACCAATAGTGAGTGATAGCTAACATGTTCATGATAATTATAACGAACAAGAATTCATAAAACTCTTATGGGAAAAATTTCAATTCATTAAGAAAAAATGAAGGTAAATGCATAAAATTATTATTTCAAGATAATTTTACTTTTGAATATTAATTTTAATAATCAGATATATTTATTATATTTCCCGTAATTTCGTAAGAACAATATCATCTTTTGGATGTTCCTAAAAAAAATTCACTTTATCTTTTAATCCATTAAATTAATAATAATTGTGATTATTATTTAATTATTAAAGAACAAAAATTAACATTTTCATAGATCATAATATATATAAAAGGATGAATGATTATTTTCAGCGATTTATAGATACTTACCAAAAACAAAATTTTTAGCAGATGTTCTCTAATATGTATAAAAAATCATTATGTTCTAAAAGTTCAATAATAACACCCAAAGTCTAACATAACCAATTCCATGAATAGTTAACCATATAGATCCTCAAAAATATGTCTGAAAAAAATTTATTACTAATTATATGAATTATTTGACCTTATATCCATCCATTATAACAATGAATATTATATTGATATAATTATATTCACCCATAATGTATTAGAGAAAACGTTATTTTTACAAGACATTTTAAAAAATAATGCCTCTATAAAATAAAAAATGCATCCAAAAGATAATTCACCCTTTATTCATCAAATATGATCATATATTATACTGAAATCCATTTTTTATTTAATTCCTAGGTTCTTAAATGAACTAACATATAAAAATGGTTAATACATAATGTAAAATGTTATTTTATAATTCTAGACTCTATGTAGAGGGAGATAATCATTTCCCATAATCACATAAAATTTACCAAAATGATGAACAATAATAGGTCAATATTGATTATTCATAAAAACTAAAACATGAAATTCCCAAATCTAGAGTGGAGGATAAATGTTCCAAAATTATCATGATTGAATTTAGCTGTTGTTATTTCATACACATCCCCTCTATAATTTTCCTTCAGAGGTTTTTATGGATCATTGTCCTAATTATATTTCAATTTTGGAATTGATTCACATAATTTATAGTCTAATTCATCCAAATAATTTATGTGTTTCTTTTTTATTCAATTTAAACCACTCTAAAATCCTTTCATTGACTCGACTCTTCACATTATATCAATTATCTTTTTCTTGATGGCCAAATTTCCCCCACTTGAAACATTTTCATCTTTATTTTAAAAAATCATCAACGTGTTCCTTTATAAATATTTTGAATGTATGAGTCAAAAAAATTTTATTCCCTCAATGTGATATTTCACCGGGTCTTATAGAAATCTCCATCTTATATTTCTTATAACATGAAATGTGAGGGTTTCCTACTTGAAATTCTACATTGAATGAACATCAAAAAATTTCTTAATAGCTTCAAAAGTTCCTTATTGAATTATCATTTTAATGAATTTGTTTTTATCCAATAAAAAATTCATCAATTATTATTGTTGGAATAGATATTTATATATAATCAAACATTGAATGTTTAGAAAATCATTCCATATATTTAGAACTGGATTAATCATCCTTTTACATAAGATCTAGGAATTACTTCTCAGTTTCTATATATAAAGTATTATGGAATTAATTGCTAAAAAATGTCATCTTAATCACATAAAAATAAATGGATTAAATTCCATCCTCTTGACACATATTCTTAGTAATATTACTCAATTTATCTACTTCACCAACTGAATAATAAGTGGCTAGGAAAACATTTCTTATGGTTCAATAATTGGTGAACCAAAACTATCATTTCAATAAAATTAATACATTTATTAAAAAATGGATTGGAATACCCCTAAAAGGAGGGTTCCTATTTTTTCCGTAAAGTATTCAATCTCATATTCATCCATTTGTTGTATATTTGTATGATCAACATGGTCAATGTTAACACTTATATATTGAGGTAGTTGAGTGATAATAATAACAAAATATTCTATCTGAGCTTCTAATACATTTTTTTTCACGAGGATAGTCATCTATTTGGCCATCAAATTCATTATTACCATGATTCATTCAGGTTCCAAACTATTATTAAAAGTAAAATGCATAGTTTGTGTAATAATAATCATAGCGTGAAACGAACATAATCATGTAAAATAAATTTATTGATGTCAAAATTATGAGACTGCATTTTTAATTTATGTAAACTCAAGTTTATCCATGGTTATCCATTATCATCATCAATTAAATTCCTATGTTATATTTTATAAAGAGACCATGAATTTCGAAAACACATTTCTCAGGAGTGTCAAACTAGGTGCGAAGAAATTCCCGTTGTTGTGTACTAGGTAGCGATCTTGTTAATTCCCAATACAACCATTTCAGAGTTATTAAACCTAGATAAAAATATGATAGATCCTCATCCACTTGTATAATCTTGAAAGGTATTTAATTTAATGGAAACCCCTCACTCAAACCTTCCTCAAAATTTTAGTATATTTTCCAATAATTAGACATATCATTATTGATATATACAATTTTTCTAATCCAAGATTCGAAATGATAACTAAACCTTTCTCTGATACTATCTATAGATAATAATGATTTTAATCCCTAAATATGACATCTTTCTAGAAGAATATTTAATAAAATTAATGAATACACACTCAATGACCCTATAGGTTTGTTTCCTTTAAAAAAAAGATACACAATCTTCTCATTTCATGAATGATTTTCAATGTTCCCCATAATGTTATCTCTATATGTTATTGTTTATTGATACAACCTTAATAAAGACATTCATAAAGACATGGTGAAAGGAAACTTAAAAAAAGACATGATCAGATTCTCAAAATAGGTAAAAGGTGATATAATTGATAGCATACCCATAATAAGAGCATAGGCCATTAGAACATGATCAAGAATTTTGAAATCAATACCCTGTATAACATAGATCATAATTTTGAGTCAAAAATATTTCATAAGACTTTCATCGTAATGTAAATCTATGACCATGATCCAATAGAGCATAAAAAAGACATAATATTGTTGAAATTTGTAATATTATAACATTATTAACCTCTATAAATATATATAGGTATGATAATTATGTTAAAGACATGAAATTGGTCCCTTTAATAAACTTATGGATATAACACTAGGTCTATAAATAACCATATTAACCTAAATCCATGGTCACAGATAACCTTATGGACATGAAACCGGCTCTACATACAAATTATGGATATGACACCATGTCCACACATATAATTGAGTGCATGAAATTAGGTTCACACATGAAATAATTATCTAATTAGTTAACATATTTTCCCAATGAAATTGAGGGGTATATAATTTTATTCCCACTCATCAGATAATGAAAATCATATATATGTGTTCCACATGATCATAAAACATTCATCATGAAAATACCGATGAAATGGAAATCAGATTCAGAATCATTTCATCATAGAATACCATGTATAAATGAAACAAGTTTCATGAAAATTTTCCAATGCATTCATAAACCATATAGAGAAAGGATAATGACTATATAATATATTTTTTCACAATAATATATTAAAAACTTATGATTTTTTTCATTAATCTATAGGTATAACACCAAAATATCATTAAAAATACCCGAGGAAAACATCTTAACCATTTTAAAATAAATTATTTAAATCATAAAAAATCCACCAAATATTAATGAATACAATTTAATTGAAAATGTCCCATAAAAAATTTAAAATAATCATTAAATAATTTATCTATCATGATAGTGTGTAAATAACAGTCAATAAATTCATGTTAAAATAAACATCCTTCCCACATTTTCAGTAAAAAAGAGAAAAGTAACACCTTTTGGTAATTTTTATAAGATTAATTATAAATATGTTTGATTAAAGTTAAATCTAGGGTAAAAATTAATTTAAACAATATTATTAGAATAAAAAAATATTCTTTATAACATTTTTAATATATATTGAAAATGAAGTGAAATTAATTTTGACCATAAAGAGTTGCGATTTTTATTTTTTGCCTAAAATAATTTTTGGTCTCTTTAGATCATAAAACAAAAACTGTAAGAAAAACATGTATTATTTTGAAATAAATAGTGAAGAATAAAATTATAGAGTTTTGTGAGTAGAAGACCATAATATTTCATCATAAAAATCATAATCATCAGCAATCTTGATAAATAATGAGATTGAAATTTGAAACACATGCACTTCGGTAACATATGAATACTAATCCACTAGAAAGAAATGGACTTATATATATATATGGGAAATCCACTTAATAAAAATAATAAAAATAGACATTCATGAGAAGTATATAAAGAACATTAATGATTAAACTTGTTAATTGTCTAAGTTTATCACATAAGTAAAAGTGAGATGAAAATCCATTTCTACTTTGGAAACTTTTATATCATAAGCCCCATTTAATAATAAAATCAAATGAAAAGTTAAGTATAATTAAAATAATGATATTTATGATATTAAATTTCTAAAGGTAATTATATACATCAAAAAAGTTGAATACAGTGGTGGAAATGGAATATATCTCCAAAAAATTAAAGAGATACTAATAATCCCATACCTCAAGTCTTGATAATCATCATTCATGTTTAAATATCGGATAAATAATTATATGATTGTTATAAATCTGTTATAGAACAATAATCACATCTATAATACCATATATTATTTAATTATATGATTCATTACCCATTTAATAATAATTCCTTGTTAAAATCACATATCTAGTAATTAATTCTATGTTGTTAATGCAAGTTTTAGATACCTATCTCCAATACCTTAATATTGATCATGATTCCATAATTTCCAAAATATTAACCGTTCTATAAATATCACATTAATAAATTATATATCTATATATGTTAATAGATAAATTTTAGATATATAAATTGAAATGCAACATTTATGGAAAAGGTTGTTCATACACACAAAAGAACACAATATCCATTTTCCTGATGGATTGAACAAAATAATGGTAAATAATGTATCAATATTAAAAAATAAATTTTATTCCATTTATATATTATGTGTTCAGTAAAGTTTTCATTAAATCCATCCGTGTAAAAATGAAATCAGGATCTAATCACCTTTTTCTATGGATGTGGTAGTTCATAACAACACACGAGTAATGATATCATTTCGCAACGAAATGCAAGGTAAGATGGTTGATATGATATCATAATTATAGCGGTATAAAAATTTAAAAAATATAATATATTATTGTTAAATCCATCATTATCACATACTATGAGATGTAGTGATGGAAAACAAATTACATCGGTTCATGACACAGTAATATGATGTACACACAATCGACTGTTTCATTTCTCATTTGACATTGTAGGAATTAAATATTGATTATTGAAAAAATATCACTATATTTGATATGATTATTATATTATAGCAATTTTATTGAATAATATATTAATTATTTTGATGAATAAATGAAATAAAAAATGACCAGTCAAGAATGATACATATTCTTCAAACTACAACCTAGGTTTTACTACAAAAATTCTTCATATGAGGGTTTCATAATAAAAATAAGGCCTATAATACATGGGTATGGAAGTAAGGGTGTGATTTATGTAGTTATTTGGAGAAACAAAAGGAAACAAAAAAGTTAATAGTATATGATCAAGGTTTTATTACATGTAGTTGAGAGGTTACACCTGGAATTTTTCAAAATAAAAAGTTATATGAAAAATTTAAAAAATCCAAAAGGAACCAAAATGGTTCATTATAAAACCATACATGAGATAATTCAAAATTAGAGAAATAAAATAATAATCAGATGTTTTTATAAAATTTTAAAACTTATATTTTTTGTTTAACTTCCCCCCTCTGGTAGAATAGTTTTAATCATAACCAAAGTAATTAATTTTTATTGTTCACATTATTAATTTATTAAAAAAAATATATTTATCATATTATGTAATATTAATTCTTGTAATTCCAAATATAGAATCTATTTTTCTAAATTAAATTTCTATAAGTGGATTAATTTCAATTAAAATTAAACCTATAGAAGCCATGAAAAAACTGTTTTCCATTGAAAAAAGTTTCAAAAGTATAAAAATATTATATAAAAAAAATAAACATGAAGTTCAATAAAATTAACCAAATTGGATTTATCATTGTAATATTTAAATAATTTAACGCTCAAACCATTTTAAATTGATGTATATAATTCTTAATGATTTTGATGAAAAGTCGGCTTTTAATAAAAATTATTATTTTCACTATTCATTAAAAATATTTACCTTTATGAAAAATCCAAAACATTTAACCTAAGATAATTTTGAAAATATGATTCCAAAATTTATTTCCATTTTAAAAAATATATTTTATAGATTTTGAAAAACAAATATTTATAATTTTAAAAAAGTAAATAAAATCTTTTTTTGAATGATATGTATTTTTAAAACATATTATAAAATTACTAAAAAATGTGTACTTATTTATATATATATTTTATTATTATAATAAAATATTCATAATTTTTAAAAATATTTTTTAGCATATTCATACCAAAATATCTAACATCTGGTTTATAATGATCATGACTAAAAATTAACATTAATAGTGGGTTGTAGTTTGTTAAAACTTACTGTCCCAAGTTACACAAGATATTGATGAAATAAAATTTATTTGAAAAAAAATATATTTTATAAAATCGCAGGGTGTTATGGGTTCAAGGGGAGTCAAAATGGTATGAACTATGAATTTATATTTGGACTAAAAGTTTTAAAAAAATTGTGTTTCTTTCATTAATTATATATCTTTGGATATTACAGAGGTTGATATTTAATATTGAGAGGATTAAAACATTAATATTTTGGAGAGGATGAATTCAATTGATTGTAAATTTTAAACAATCATATTTAATTCAACCCCACCCCAGTTGTCTACACATTCTTAGAAATGTAATGTGGTATTTGGGGAAACAAGGTCCCTCTATAAGATATATCTTTTATTTTTCATGGATTATCACAACTCAATTAATTACTACAATATTCTAATCATCTTATGAAAAATAATTTCCATGTATGGAAAAAAATATTAATACTATATCTTCTATGTATTTTCCTAGTGGTTATTAATTTATCTAATTTAGGATTTTCACCTCTGGGGGATGATTAACTGATGAAATTTTCTTAAAAGTGGAATCTCATGGTTGATTAAACAACTTAAAATTACAAAATTCTATCACTGACATTAAATGTTTTTGTGATGGTGAGGAGTCAAAATATTTAAGAATAAACATGGAAAATTATAAAATCATATTTGATGGAAATTTAAATGTTAAATAAGTGATGATTAAAATCAGAAGATTATATTTCAATAATATCATAATAAATAAAGATGAAATAATTGATTACTACTTCACATGAGTAAATTAAATTTTCAATAACATTAGGTTATATAAGGATAAAATGGACAATTTTTCAATTGCAAAAACATTTATGTGGAATATTTTGGAAGTGTTTATTCCTATTGTATAAATTATATAAGAAATATATTTTTTTCTTCATTAATTACATAACTACACTATTTCGTATGAAATGATGAATCATCCTATATCAAAAAATTGATAAAGTAACTTTTTAAGCTATATTGAAGTGGAAAATCAATGATCATAATCAGGATGTAATTGGATTTAATAAATTAAGATACAAGAAAGATGATACTAAAGGGAATGATATAATTATGTCCCATAACTCTAAAAAATACCAGAAAGGTATAGTCAAGTACAAATGAAAGAACCCAAATAATTTTTTTAATTGCACTAAAATGATAAAATTTTCAATGAATAATTGAAAAATTAAAGATATAGAATATTATTATGATTATTCTAAATAAAATCCTAAGAGTATAAAGTGCGTAAAATATATAGGGATGTTAAGGAATCCACTATGAGCCGGAGCTGTTTCCCTGGAAGAAACAAAAAATAAATATGTTGAATAATATTGAATAGTTGGAATATCCTCAAAATATTTCATTAGAAGATAAAAATTTAGGAAGATTCATAACCATTATGGATTTTGTTGAAAGAAAAGAAGATACATCAATCTGTTAAGAAAAAGATGATGAAAAATATATGGAATATCATCTAAGATTGTATATCGGGGAATTCCGTGAGAAAAATAAAATACTCAAGGAAAAATATCATGTATTAAAGAAATAATGTTTTTATATTAATAATTTAAAAGAATAATTTATTTAAAGGAATTATGTGTATATAGAATAATTTAATAACCTCATGCAAATATTTGACTAATAAGGGAAAATGTTTATAGATCATGATGAAAAACTTATTTATATGGAATAATATATTTATAAGACTCAGCCAAGATGTATTAAGTTTTAAAATTACATGATAAAAATGAAATAAAACTTCGACATATTCTCAATGGTAAATGGAAAAAAATATGAAACATCTGGAGCAACTCAACTAATGAGTCAACCAAAATCTATAAAAACATAACATAAAATTTCAGCTAATTATACTAACCATTATTGTTTAATAATAATCAAAATGATATTATAGGTAGAAAATGGTTTTAAGAAATATATCCCATCAAAGGACATAATATGAAACAACAAGAATAATGATTCCACATGCTATGGTAAATTAGATTTAGTAAAGTGAGCTGATTACCCACAACCAATTTCTATAGAAAGTCATAACTATATAGAATATCTACATTAAATATATATTATTTTATATTAGTTATATATACACAAACCATATAAATTCTTATATAACACGTCCCTTATCAGGATTAGTTATGAACTAAGGGTGGTAAAGTGGATGAAAAGGAAAATGATCTCTAATGAAAAAAGAAGAAACAAAATCAATTTCATCATAAATTTCAAATACCTTTGGGGGAAAATAATTTTACTACTTGGATGAAATTTATGGAAGGTTTGACAACTTGGGACACATTTATGAATGTTTTTAAAAAAATTTTGGAATGAAACTTATACTATAAAAGAATCAAAAGATTGGAAAATAATAATGGAATATAATTTTTTATGGGATAGATCTAAATTCTATAAAAATAAATAGACCTTGAATTAATTAATTTTATTTTTTTCTCACATAATATAGTATATTTAAAATATATAAAAAAAATAATATTTATGAAAGCATATTCACTTTAATAATGGATATATTATTAAAAATAATAGGAATTCGTACGGATGATTTTGATGTTTATAAGATAAATTAACAGGATATTTGTCTCATTAATGGGAATAATAATTTTTTTATGTTTTATCTAACCTTATGACAATATTAAATTTTTTTAATCATATAAGACTAATATATGAACTGATTTTTGATATAAAAAAATGTTTTCCCTGATGAAAAAAGCACCATACATAAACTATTTCAATCGAGGATACTAAAAATTCTGGTTATTTATTTTCTATGGATGAAAATAAGTTATTGAATCAATGGTTTGGGAATATTTTACTTAATGGTATGAGTATGATTTCTGGGGTTATTGTTATAAGTCACTTAAGAGAACTGAAAAAAGAAGAATATTTCTTTTGTAAAACTATCCTGTGTGGAAGGATCATTAGTGGAGTAAATAAGGATATTGGAATCAAATACACTAGAAATCTTGATCTCGAACACAATGCTCTATGTGGGACAATGTGCCATAAATCATCTAAGGCTGATTTTTAAATTATTATATTCATCTATTATTTCAATCAGATATCCATTATAATAGAAACAAATAATTACTCGGTGGTTGAAAATTTTATAAAATGTTTTAGAAGGGTTGTTGAAAAATATAAGGGTATATATATATATATTAATGCACATGATAGAAAATCGAACAGTGTATATAGATAATTTTTTATAAATAATATTGTAATTAAATACTAAAAACAATTCTCCCTAAAATTAATAAATAATAGATTAGTGTATTGGAACAAACATAAGTTTATTTGAAATTTGATGTTTTTTCACACTGAAAATAAATTACCAATATTCTTCTAGAAGATGCTATGATTACATATGAAAAATTTCAATATAGATTTTTTCTCTAAACAAAATATGAAATTAATATATATAAAATGTGGTTTAATAAAAAATATAAAAATAAATAATTTAATATTATTGGAGTTGTTTCTCAATAAAGGTAAAAATCCTAATTTACGAAAACATAGTAAATTTGAATAATAATAAATTTTCAAGGGAATATCATAAAAAGTAAAAAATTTCGTAATTTTATAGTTAATGATTACATAATTTTATTGATTACATTAATGTATATTCAATGAAAACTAGTCCACCTCAATAATGTCTTTATAAAATTATGAGCATGGGGAAATGAAAGATAAAAAGAAGGATTCCACTAATTTTAATGAGAATGAAGATGATTATGATTCAAATTTTATAAAATTTAAGTTACATCATTCCAGTGATGATGAAATAGATACTATAATAAATTCACAAAATTTATAAACATTAAAAATAATGGGATGAATACGATAATAACATAAATAAGGATTCTATATTTCATAATGGAAAAAGATATATGTTTGAGAATCGTATGTCACATAGGCTATAGGTAGAACCCCAATCCATTCAGAATTAGTGAGAAAAAAAAGTCGTTAAATTCAATGAATAAATAGTTTTATCAGATTAAAAAAATTTAACCCTTTTACCTTATTCCATTACCAAAATGAAATAATGTTAAAGGAAAACAGTCAATGTTCTGAAATCTGATCACCGAAGATAGTGAATTTTATTCAAATAAATCGTGACTAGATTGAAATGGTTATTCACAATTGGAAGGTGTGTAGTTTGAAGAAATATTTTTCCCTACCATATGGCTCGAATCTAAAAGAATATTTTCTGTTTTGTATGCTCATCTAAATTAAAATATTTATTATATTACTTTTAATTCAAAATTAAATAATATATTTATTAGAGTATATTTTTATATTAAGAATCCCATTGCATTCATACTTGATGAGGATATAACCATGGTGTGTAATGTAAAGAAAGTTTTTTTTGATGAATCAACCCCCCATGACATGTATTGAATAATTGAATGATTAATTAAGAAATTGAACATTTTTAATGAAAAATTTGATACAATCTTATGCGTGGAATATTTGAGTGTATGTTCCCCAATTGTAATTAATTATGTTCATTTTATAATTTTTACAGTTGACAGGGATAAATATTGTGATCAATTCTTTCAAAAAAATGAAAATAACCATTGAGATGACAATAATAAAAGAGTTAAAGATATTTATTATATTTTATGTTCAATATATATATGATAAATCATTGAATCCCATGAAATAAATTCCAAGGATTTATTACAAAAATTTGTCATAGTAGAATCAATGCAAGATATTACAACTATATATGTTGGCCAAAACATAAGAAAATGACAATATGTTAAAATAAAAAATCAGGATGACATCTATAAGATGGTATGATGTTTACATTATTTTATTTCATCAAGAATTGAAATTGAATATTTTTTAACATAGTGTGAAGTGTATTTAATTAATATAAATTAATCGCACATTATAGACTCTCAAAGAATCTAAAGGTGTATAAAAGGGACATTAAATTAAAGATAGATGTATTTATGAAATACTAATTTAACCATTCATGGATCATTAGTGTTTTTTGGGATGGATATTGTAATAAGAAAAAATAACATTAGTAGGAAATTATTCTTGGTATAATTCTGTGGGTAATGGAATATTAAGAAAAAAAGTTCCATAACATTGAGAAAATAAGGTGAAGAATGTATTGATTTCCCAAAGGTATGTACACAAATGATTGGAATGAATTTCCATAATTAATATTTCATTGTTATTGTTAAAAAAACATTAATATTCATTGTGATTACCAAAATTTAAGTCATTTATAAAAAATGTTTGTCACAATTCTTGGTAGAACTACATTGAAATTAATTATCATTTCATTAATAAGAAAGTTTCATGCTGTGATTTTATTCTTGAGTACATTTAAAAAAATAATCAAATTTATATTAGTTTCAAAAAATCTATGATGATGGAATAATATGATGAAATAAGGATGAAAATATATATTCAACCTCCACCAATAACATATGAAAATTCAGGAGTAACCAACATATCTCATTGAATTATTTTGGTAAATGGGGAGAAGAAGTACAACAATGGTCTATATCTTCTATGTATGTTCTGTTTTTTCACATAAAGGTAGTGAAAAATCTCTATAAGGTGAAATTATATCATTAATATGATTTAGTTGGATATTTTTCAGAATTATTGAGAAAAAATCACTAGTTGATTCAATTCCTTTATAAACATTGATTAAGTTAGCAGTTTGGTGATATGGTAACTTCTAGGAGATATGTTGTCTATTAAATTAATTTGAGGAAAATATTATAGATAATTTCAAAAAAAAATTAGAAATGGGGTATGTAAGATCCACTGGGTTTATTTCATAAATATCTTATTTTTTTCAAAATTATAGGTTATTTTAAATTTTTTTCGTGTTACGGTGAGTTTCTGTTTATCAGAATGATGTTAAATTTACATTTTGTACTAGGTAATATAATGATTTACTAGTTTTTATTTTTTAACATCATTTTTACTAAAATATTACATGGTTTAAGCTATGTTCACATAGATGTTTTGGGGATTTGTGAATTTTGAAAAATTGTTTATTGTTAGAAAATGATTTTATTATAAACTTTAAATTGATTTACGATATGAAATTTTGATGTTAGAGATGAAGGATGTTCTGTAAAGGTTACCATACATACATGTAAAATTTTATACACGATAAAAATGTATGTATTCCAACTAGAATATATTTATAAATTTTATAGGATGGAGAGAGATGATGATCACTGAATCTTATTGGGAAGTTGAGAACAACATAGAGAATTTAATTTATATTAGATGCACATTTGAAACGTTCAGAAAACTGAGTTCAAATAAAATAGATGATTATATGGATGAAGGATTTTAAATTTATTAGGAAAAAATTATAAATCCATTACATAGATATATTACGAGGTTAAAAATTGGAAAAAATCAAATGACATCATATAGAAAACAATGAAAACATCAAATTAAGAAATCAGAAGTCCTCAAATGAATTTTGTATCACGATTATAGTTTCGAGGCTTAAAATAATTTGGAAAAGGATACCAAAATGTGTGGATCCATAGAATATTTAACCAAATAGAGTGTAACCCGAAGAAGTAATTATTTCAAATATTATGAGAAACATAAATATTGATTTCAATAGATCAACCTGATCATATAAAAAAGATTATAATGTGGTGTATGTTTGAATAACATTACATAAAAATTATATTGTTAAATATTATAGATATGTTGATAAATTATTTTACCTTTGGTAAATCTATGTGATAGTTTAGGAGGTTTTGAAGAGGTTCAATGATGAAAAAATGGAATTCTTCATAAAATAATATCGACTCCAATATTTTTGAAGAAATGATGGTGGTTATCAAAAAGCTGAGTAACAAAGGAAATCCAACTCAGATCCCATGCATAATTCTATTTTTCATATTAAGAGTGACTATATAAAGGGATGCATATAATTCTATAAAATGTTTTTTGATACTATGGTTTTTGAGTGAAATTTCTAATTACTCTTCTGAGATCTATGTGACTAGCTGGACAAGTTTTTTTTGGTTAAAGAAGAGGTACCAAATGGAGCATACAAGAGAGAGATTATTGGAAATAGTATTCATGAAAGATAATATCAGACATATGTTCATTGGATAGAGTTCATCATAATCAGACACATCAAATGAAGGTGCATCAGATTGAGATATATTGTAATATGTTTTACCAAAGATATATTCGAGCTGAATCTTTTTTAGCTACATTCAATGTTTTATGGTTTTTTCCTTAGAATAATAATCTTTTTAAATTTTGGTAACTTGTACATTTTTTTATTATGATATATAAGGATATTAATGGGAGTTGGATAATTTTCATTCCCAAAGTTATATTGTAGATATATATAGCTCTATGGGAGTTGACAAGGCAATGATTACATAACCACATTGGGACTATGGAATTTAAAATCAAGAATACCATACATTAATTATTAATAACTACCTATATGTGAGGTTGAGTTATAATATTGATAGGTTCAAAATATTATCATGTTATAGTTCTTAAAATCAATAGAAATTAAAATTTAAAGGACCACCACTTATTCAACCACATGATCATAGTGATCTACACATTCATTAAAACATTAAGAATTCTAGGATAGAAAATGGTATAGTTTTTGTGGTATTAGGGATATATCATAGTAATGATCAAGGATGTGACACCATTTCTAGTTGAAAACATTAAAGAAATAACCATACACAATATATTAATGGTGATATTTTTTCACTATTAATTCTTGGCGAGTCATCTCACGGAATTGACTCTAATGTTGGAAATTTTCTAGTGACATCAATTTGTTTGTGATTTATATAAATTGTATTTGTATTATAGTTTTTATATATGTAATATTTTTTTTTAAAAAAATGTTCATAACAATGTTTTTTTATGAAATAATTTTTTAATTTAATGTCTTTATGTTTTTATCTCATAATCAACATCCCATAAGATCTCAATGGGTGAAACATTGATTACAACCTAATTATTATTAACTTGGTAATGCTTTTGTAAACTTGAATCCAAGATAAGTTCATTGGTAGTCAAAATGAATAACCCAACCCCTAAAAAATATATATGTTTTTAGTCATTTCAGCATAAAGTATTTATAAAATCAGATAATATTTATTCTCTTACTGGATGCATAATAATACAGAATCTTCCCCTATAAACTTTCTCAATCACCTCAAACAATCCACTTGATATCAATGTATTATTTATTGAAGGAATCATGAATTCTATGTGAGAAAAAACTGTTATTGATATAGGTAATTATATGATCCCATTTATTTCAACCTCCAAATACAATTTCACCATCATAAATATATATAAATATAACAATATTTCTTATATTCAATCATAGGACACCATATATTTTTGGGTTTTATTATTCCTTATTAAATAAAACAATTAATTTAGATTGGAATGTCCCATAAATTTCCATGTATTTTTTTAAATTATAAGGATTATTTCGAAACTAGGTTCTAAGACAAGACATCATTCTGAGGCCCGGGATGCTCCGAATAATTTTTGGGCATTTTTTTAAATGTCACATGTGTGTAGTTTTGGTAACTCCAAAAGGGTGCCCATATTAAAAATCAGAGGGCACCAGTGCATCCAGAACGATGGATTTTACAATGTAAGGACCTAACCTCAAACAATGTGGGTCCTGGGTAAAATTTAGATTTTATGTGATTAATAGAAAAATAAAATAATCATAAGGATGTTTATTTTATTCAGAAAAACAATTCTCTACTATGAAATATCGATTTATTAATTTCATTTCAGAAATTAAAAAACATAATGATGTGGATAATCAGTGTAACAAACACATTGAAATACATTTCCTCTATTTAATGGATTCATAGAGATACATAATCATAGAGGATCTTATAGTTCTAAATAAATCCATCACAGAAATTAATTGCTGAATGATTAGAAGTGGTGAACGATGAATCACCAATGACAATGAATGCCCCCATATCTTCATAGGATTTCTTCAATGATAATGTATTGTGGATTGAGGATCAAAGAGCGATGTGTGTGTGGCTCTGTTATTCACTAGAAATCGATCCAATCCTCGAGTTAGGGGATTTTTTCATTCTATGTGATTTCCCTTTTCACCCATTCTTATTTTCTAAAAGATGAATATGGATAAACCCACAAAAAGGTTGATCTTTGAGAATATTTTTCTTGTGGGATAGGGATTAACTTGTGGGGATTAAAAAGTTTTAAGAACACTGTTATTCTCATTTAGTTCTTCGAGGCTAAATGATAACAAATTCATAGTAATTTTTAATTGGTAATTTTTTATACTACTAACAAGAATTAATTCGATCCGACATAAATAATTGACTAGACCATTCATTGGGTGTTCTATATGATATCTCTATCTCTCTCCTTTCATTCATCACTAACAGACCCCCTTGGTTGCATCACCCCTTTTTTGGGAGGTTCCGAATGTGGTCGGACACTTGGATCAACAGTGAAATGGAATGGAGCACACGGAAGTGGAGGCAGTGACCCATGGATGGAAAAGGTACATATAGTATAGAAAACGGACCCCAAAGTGAGACTGGTGGCCCTCGAAAGATGTCTCATATGCGTTGGCTCTATAAGCCCACCGTGGTTGCGCACCGTGATCGCAGACATCCCTACAGAAACTACCACAGGGTGGTGAAGAGGGTAGCTGTAATGCAGATGGTGGTGGGTTGTAGTTGACACAGTAGTAGGCTGTGTCATGCGGTCGTGGTCTGTAGTACAGCTGGACCGTGGAGGAGGACCAACAGCTACAACCATAGGTGGGAGGTAGGATGTGGTTCTGGCCATGTTTGGGAGACCGAACCGGTCCACACCATGTGGAATAGGATGGGTGGACCTCTCCAGCCAGCCCAATGCAATGGGGATGCGTATTGGGCTGGGATGAAATAAAAAATTCAGGATGGACCCAGAAGGTTGGTTTTGGACCCGGCAGGTGTGGTTGGACTTGATGACTCAGGTCAGACCCGGTGGGTATGGTCGGATAGGGCCAAGACCCAACTGACCCATTTTTACAAAAAGGCTTATAACATCCAAACCATACATCCAATTGACGAGTTGTTTATTGTGTTAGGACCCTCAAGAAGATGTAGTCCTTTTTATATACTCTATGTTGGTTTTCAAGGAAGTTCACTTAAGACCATTTACATGAGGATAACTTTCTCACAGAACAAGCATGCTACGAATGAAAATCTTGTGGTAGGATTTGAAAAGAAGAGTATGAATACCAATCTAAGTGACTCAACGATTCTTTTTTACTCAGTGGGTATAAGTTACCCAGTGGTTCTTAGTGACTCGGCGGTTCTAAATGACTCAACGGGTCTTAGTGACTCAACGTGTCTCTATGACTCAGTAGGTCTAAGTGACTGAGCGGGTCTAAGTGACTTAGTTGGTCTTAGTGACTTAGTGGGTCTAAGTGACTCAATAGTATTTGGTGTTTTGGGATTAAATATAATAATCATTCTTTTCATACTTTAGGCTTATACATGTGTGAGATGACTTTATTTCACGTGGTCTTACCTTGGTGGTGTACTTAGTGACCGTAGTTGGTGTACTACCTTAGTGGTTTACTTAGAGTACTTATGTGTACCTTCCTTAGTGACCATACTTGGTGTACATACCTTAGTGGTGTACCTAGTGACCATACATGGGGTACTACCTTAGTGGTGTACTTATCATACCTGTGTGTTCCTTATTTAGTGACCGTACATGGTGTAATTACCTTAGTGGTGTACTTAGTGACCGTTCTAGGTGTACTAACCTAAGTTGTGTACTTAGTGACCGTACATGGTGTAATACCATAGTGGTTTACTTAGTGTACTTTTGGGTAACTTCCTTAGTGATCATACATGGTGTAATTACCATAGTGGTGTACATAGGGATGGTACATAGTGTACTACCTTAGTGGTGTACTTATCATACTTGTGTGTACCTTCTGTATTGACCATACATGGTTTACTTACCATAGTGATGTACTAAGTGATCGTACATGGTGTACATACATTAGTGGTTTACTTAGTGACCACACTTGGTGTACAACCATAGTGTTATATTTAGCGTACATATGTTTACCTATCTTAGTGGTTGTACTTGGTGTACATACCATAGTTCTGTACTTATCATACTTGTGTGTACATTCCTTAGTGACCGTACTTGGTGTATATACCATAGTGGTGCACTTTTCATACTTAGTGTAATTACCTTTTTTGTGAACTTATCATAATTGGTGTGTAACTTCCTTAGTGACCTTACATGGTGTACGTACATTAGTGTCTTACTTAGCATACTTTGTGTGTACCTCCCTTGGTTTCTATACTTAGTTTACCATCCTTACAGATCGTACTTCTTTTGTAACTTCTTTAGTGACTATAAATCATGTGTACTTTCTTTTGTGGTCTTACCTCTATGGTTTGGGGTCTTTACCGAGTATTGTTTTACTCACCCCTGCATCAGCTTCTCCCGTACATGTAATGTGTTTTCTAGATGACCAAAAAAATTGAAAGTGTCTTTTGTGGGTCAAGGATTGGTGGTGATTGGAGGGAAACCCAAAAGAAAAGGTGCACTTCAATGACTTCCAAGAGCTTATGTACCTACCCTTCATGTAAGGTAATCGGAAGATGGATTCTAGGAGCATGTACTATTCTTTTTTAGGCATATATATTGTCTATATATAATTTTTTTACCGTATGATTAGTCTTTTTAGTTTTAGCACTTTTGCATGGTGGGAGGGTGCATGTGTACAGATACTTGGGAAAATTACTCCCACTTGTTCGATATTCATATTCTATGCTAGTCACCATCCCCTAGAAAATGGGATATAGGCTTGGGGTAGTCACGACACAGGCCCCAAGGGATGACTCGTGACATAGATCATTGTTAATAACTCGAATAATATCATCTAATTCATTTTATATTTCATTTAAGGGTATTTATACATATATTGAGAAATGTACAATGGAAACCCAAGTGGGAAATGTTGTGGTATGGAATTTTGCAAAAATGTTCACATTGGAAATTATGTTTGAAAATGAAATTATTCCCAAGGAATATTGATTTTGAATTATATATAGATGAACTATTGTAACATGATGAGATTTTATATTTATTCCATTGAACTAAATTTGAAATATTATATATCTTAATTTACAAGGAACCCTATGTCTAAATGAACAGTGATATATTAAAGAATTTATAACCATGTAAACGGATTGGAATGTGTGAATAGAAATATAGAAATTTTAAATTTTATATTAATTTTTTTGCTTAATCTAAATGTGTTTATTGTTTCTGAATAAATAATTAGTAAATATATTAATAAAAAATTTTATAATTGTGAAATAAATTTTCAAAGGAAACTTATTATTCTCTGTGTTTCTAATTTTTATATAAATAAATAAATATACCACTAATAAAATAATTTTGTATGAAATTTATTGATAATTTCATAATTTGATTATTTTTTTATATGTAGGAGTTAATTTGAAATAGAACCATTAGTTGGTAAAAGGGTAATTTATTATAATTAATTTTTCGTGTGAGCATTAATTTATAATAATAATAAATTAAATATATAACAATATAATAATGTATTTAATAAAAAGTATCAAATATATTTTCAATAAAAATTTTGAACACTCATATATAATTATTTATGTCAAATGAGGGAATGTAAACTCATTTTAGTGCTTAAAAATCATTTTTCTAAAAAAACTTTTTTGTTGAATTTTTCACATTTGATTTATAATTTATTTATTCCACATTAATATATTTATTTTGATACGATCAATTAAGAATTTTAAATGAATATATCTAAATTTTTTAAAGAGGCCACCCTTATTTTCTATCACATGAATATTAAAAATAAAAATAAAATTCTACCATGGTTATGATTAAAATGTGTATAACATGGGTGGTTAAAATAAAATAGAATGTTTAAATCCCAATTATACATGTATGCATATTACTTTTGAATATATTTCAATGTAGTATGATTATATGATAAAATTATTATAAATTTTCTAACACAATACACGAAAATTGCATTATATTATTTAAATATTTTATACAATTCCAGGTGTGACCCTCCCCTACCATTTAAAATCAAAACTCACTAGATTATTTATTTAGAAACATTTAATACTATATAAAATCCATTCCCATCCCAATAACAATATCATCTTGATTCACATTTTTATTTATATTCAGATCATACCCAAAGGCCTATAAACATGGTTAATGGTAGTCAAAGAATGTCTCTCAATGAAGAGATAATCATATTACCTACCTATTTCAATGTTATTTATTCATCTATATCTAGTAAATATGTTATATCGAAGTTATAATAATGAATATTCTTTAAAAAATATATTTTTATGTTTTTATGATTATGAAAAACACATTTTGTACGTCAATTCAAACAAATGGAAAATGAATGTATTTATTTTTCATATGCATGGATTACAACCTCCAGGTAGAGATATGAATCCTTTAATCTAACCATCCATTAATGAATATAATGATACAATTAATTAATACAAATGATATTTATGATATAATAACTATTAAATAAGTATTTAATATTAAATATATTTCATTTTTCCCTTTAGATAATGAAAATAATGTTCATTTGTACATACACACACCCATCACCATGACACTGTAAGTAATTTTTCTATAACTATATTTATTTATGTTTCTTTATATATATATATATATATATAATTAATATATATTATATTTTATTATATTTAAAGTTATATGTATGATGGTATCATGGTCATGACATAAGTATTATAACAATATATTCAAAATATAAAAGAAAAAATAAGTTAACACACAAAACAATTATTATAATGAATCATTGTTAATGAATAGGATATAAGCTGTTATAATTAAACAATGAATTGTATTATATGTATGAATATAATTTATTATATAAGTATAATAATTTTAAATTATTATATCAGATTCTGAAATAGATTATGAAACAATTCAGATCTGTAGATATGGTTTTATGTAATAATCTCACTTTGTATATGGATTGTTTATAAATAAATTTATGATGATGAAATTAAAATATATATATGTCATAAAAATCAGAAATTTTATTCTCCCATGGCTATTTCATGATATTAAACATTTCTGATAATTTTTCTATCTTAACGTATTCATAATAATAAAATAATGTTTTTAGAAAAATACATATTTATTTCACTCTTAGGTGTAGAATATTTTCCTTCAATTAATATATATTATTTAATTTATTTTCTAAATTTTTTTATATTATAAAATTATTAAATCCATTTTCCTAATATTTTTAATTATAATTTTTTTCATTGAATCTTTTTGTTATTTTCTGAATGATTTAATTTCCATCAAGGTTGTCAATAATATATTTTTCATAACTGTTACTACAAAAATAATTTTTTCACCATAATGACTAATAATTTCATTGAATATTACATTAAACTTTTCCATGCTTATTAATAAAGAAAATGTTTTCTGTAATATTCTTGAAATTTTTAGATTTTTGATAATGTGATTTGATAATTGAAGAGGGATTTTATAGAAGATTTGTTACAGTGAATTTTTAACGATATTTTCATCAACAACAATATCCCTAAATGATTATTATGAATTACTATATATATGACTCAATGATTATATTTTTATTCATTCTATGAATGTTTAAGGAATCTGATGATGGAATCAAAATGAAACCCATTTTATTTTATAAAGGTTAAGATAAGAAAAAATGATAAATTGTTTTATGAAATTTTGGCATACACATGGATAAAAATAGATTATGTAATAGGTGGATTTATTAAATAACTATAATAAATTTTAAAATATTAATATATTTATGTTGAATAGGTATATTATTGGTTATACCTAGCCTAAAAGAGGGTACATGGGATGTTTTATAAAGCTCGAAGGATGTATACATGTAGCTATCCATGAAATAACATTTGAGTATTTTCATGATGGGAATCCTTGATATATAACTTATATAATTATGATCATGATTTTGGAACACTTGTTATACCATTATATATGAAATGTTATTATGATTATTATATGACCTATTTTTTCATTATCATTAAATCACCAATGTTTATTGTCTTTTTTACATAAAAACACGTATTCTATGATTATGATATACAGATTAATTATAATTACATTCAAATGTTATGATAGTATTATGAAACTGTTGTACTCATATTATGTTTATATAAGTTCATTGATCAATATCTCCCATGTTTAACTATACAATGAGTCGAATCAAACCATTTATTTTAATTTTTTATCCCATTATAATAAATAATTTCTCTAATTAGTGAATTTATATAGTCTGTACTATGTGAGGAGAAATTTTTAGAAGTTCTAGAGGATAATTCATGAAACCAGATTTTTATGTATCTCACCTCAATATAAACTAGACCCTTATAGTAATTTGGAGTTTATTTTTATTTTTTGTAATGAATTTTCTTCTAAAATGATGTAAAATTTATATATTTATCATATGGATAACCTTAACTATCTCATTGTTTAGTGATTTAAATGATGGGTAATGGTTAATAGTTATTGAAAAAAATATTGAATGGATTTAATGTTTAAATATGTATTCCCTAAGGTAATTTAAATTATTAAAAGGTTCAATATATCCATTGATAATTTAAATTTTAAAAATATTATATTATCAGTGCCATTTTATCACCGTCATGCCTATTTTTTGAGATTGATAGGATAGGTGTTTGAATAATTTTACATATTTTAATTGTTTTCAATTGGAAAAATATAAATATTTTATAATAATAAAAAATGGAATGATTTATTCTTTCTCTTTCTCAATTAACACATATTTGGTAAGAAAATAATCTTTTATTATAACACTTATTATCTATAAATTTGTATAACTTATCGAAAAAAAATATTTTTTAGAATAAAATAACAATTTTGAATATTGAATATTTATATTACATTATATTTATTTCATAAGAGACTATATAGTAAATTTGGGATTCATTTTAGTGGATATAAATATTATTGTGTTTCTCTTAGAAAATTTATTTTAAAACTGTAATATTTCAAAAACAATCTAGATTATTTAGAGTGATCAAAATATTATGATGTTATGAAACCTATGCATTTAATGAAGGATTTTATATAAAACATTAGTTATCAGAATATTTGTATAAATAAATTTTCTTCATTGTCAAATATAATGAACTATTTAATAGATATTTTTTATTTTCTATCCCTTTAACATTTTTTTCTTGATTTTATTTCAATTAGTGACACAGAAGAAAAATGTTTCAATGTAATGACCCATTCAATGATGGAAAATTATGATAACAATAATAAATTAATTGAATAAATATATGAATATAGTTAATTAATAACATTTTAGATTTAGTAAAACATAAATGGAGATTAGGTGGAATTTAACTAATTTCTATCTAGTCATAAAGTTTGAGATTTTCATTCTATAATGCTAATAATAAAAAATTCAAGATGATAAAATTATTGATGATGTAATATTTGAGAAAATTTCCCTAAATTAATTTTATTGAATTAATTATTATGCGATTTGATGATAAATAAGAATGTTTAACAATAAAAAGGAAAATTTAATCAATTAAACACAACATTTTCACTCAATGGATTCAACAAATGAATATTAAGATTTATTAAGATTCATTGTTTCTAAAGGAAATAATATATTTATTTTTTTATTTCAAGAATGGATTTCTATTTAAAAAATGATAATATTGGATAAAAATTATAGGCAATTAAATTCAAAATTTTAGATTATTCTTTTTTTCAACAAAAGTAATATTTAATAGAGTGATGATATTACAGATATATGCAATGTATTTTAAAGGAATGGAATTTATTGTGTCTATTATATAACCATTGGGTAATATTTTCATTAGAGATACATATAATCAATGGGAATATTGGTGTTATTATAAATTGAATGAAACCATTTCATTTATGTGAATAATTTATTTTAATTGATACATTTTATATTAATGTTATGTAAAATTATTTGACGTTTTTTTGTTTTGTATTGAAAGTTCAATAACAAATAATCGTTAATATGTAACTCCATGTTTATTATAAATTAACCTAAATTTAAAGAGTTAAATATTGTTATATAGATTAAATTTTCTATAATATCCAATGAATAATCATGGGATAATATAATGGATTATAACTTTATGATTCCAATAGTGTGACTATCCTGGAGATGATACACTCACACACAAGGATTCATGGTCAACATCATCATATATAAAAAATTATGGAAACAATAGAATATATAACATTTGATGGTCAATATAAATTATGAATTAACAATAAATTAGAAATAACTGATAAATGAATATTATTAAATGAATTTATTATTAATATTATTATTAAAAAAAGATCATTAAATTTATGTTGAATACGTAGGGTTCATGAGCATGTTTTAGAAAGTCATCTGTTAAGGTAAGAAGTCATTTACAATTTTTTCATCATTATTATCGTTATATATTATTAACATTATATTAATGAATTTTAATGATACTTTTATTATATATAAATATTCTAAATTTTTTATTTAATTTTTATATTTATAAGTATTTTTACTCTTATCCTTGGATTAATTCATAGTTCACACGAAATGATGTTCACATAGGAAACATTCCCTTACCTCTCATTTTTTTGGTCAGTTTTCTTCCACTTCCATGGTCATTATCCATTACACACATACACACACTTGTATTCTTTTACTTATACTTTTTTTTATGTTTTTATGTCTCTATGTTTGTTTATATATATAATTTGAAACATATATAAAATATTATCTCTCTAATTCTATAGATGTATTTTTCTCTCCCCATTGATTAAGGTAAACATTGAAATATTTAGAGATAATGTTGTTATTTATTCATTTATGTTACTCACATAATAACTTCCTCCGACCACATTTTACTATATTTTATCTACGTTTACTTTGATGTTTTATTTTTTTATGAAACATGAATAATTTTTATTTACCTTTACCATATTATGAAAAATACCCATTAAAATATTTCATATTTTTATAAACATTAAAACAAAAAATATATTTCTTATTACTTTTTATAAAAGTTCTTCTATTCAAATAAAATATTTTTCTATATATATCCCTTCCATTTTATTTCTTACCCTTTGATAATTTATAATGTTATATTTCCTCTCTTTCCTTATGGATATACATACATGATTTCATTTTCACTATTTCCCTAAATATGATATTATTATAACTTGATAAAATTAATATTTGGCTCATTTTATTTTTGTAAGATAACTATCTAATGATATCTTTAGGATATTTGATTATTTTCATGTTCATTTAGTACACTTGTGTATGGATGTATTATTATGAGATTAGAAGGCTCTTAATTACATATCCATCCAATTAATTGGGTGAAATTATATATCTCAAGAGATTATAATTTATCAAACATGGGTGGTAATCCTAGTTTATTATATTATCCAAGTTATGCTATTAGCCTAGTCCATGATGTTTAGATAATCTTAGTTATTTTTTCATGAATTATATTTATGGTAAAATATGTTTGGTTCATAAATCTATGTTATTTTTTTGTTTATAGGGTTCATAACTATTCCATTTAAATTTATATACACATAACTAACATACTATGTTCATGTTATTAAGAAGGATCTAATTTTTTATCATTCCATACATTATGATCATTGCTGAATATCATATTGATGTACACCTTATTTCTCTCTTTTACTAGAAATTATATTCACCAATTCTTTTTTTCAAGATTTCTCATTATGATCCTATAAAGTGACTTGTTTATTAGGAAATCATGTTTGAATAATTTTCTAAATGAAATATGATTCCTCATGTAACAATATATATATCTGGATAATATTCCATTATATTAAATATATGAGACTAATATTTGTAGTTTATTTATGTTTTGTAATATATAATTAGGTATAATGATAAAAAACAAGTTATTTATGGGCCATGCCATTTAATAATAGAGTGATACTTGGTAGTATTCAGTGATTGGGTTAAGATGAATAAGAGGATAAAACATAAAACAACATAGCTTGATCCACTTTTTTAATATGTTATAAAATCATGCAACTAATTTTTAATTCATATGAATTATTACTCTTAATTAAATTTATATTATTATATATTATTCACACTATAAAAATTGGTTTATATAAATAGAAAGAAACCTAAGGTACTGATAAAACAAAAAAAATTGATGGGTAATGTGATTATTATTTTTATAACAAAACACAAGAGATATAATAATTTGTACATAATTACATTGACATTATTACATAACTCTATATAATTATGAATAATGATGTGAACATTATGAATTCCTAAATTTTTCAAAAATAATAATAACATACTTCTATTTCATTAATCCATTTGTAAACATAGTAATTTAGTGGTTATTATAATATTGTAATTTTGTATAATGTAATAATAAGATAGTAAAAATATTTTTACTCTTAAATGTTCTAATAAATGATGGGTGATTGTTTTTAATTACCATTGGGAAGGTGAAGCTGTGAAATGGATGACTCTAGTAAAAAACAAGGATTAAGAGGATATTAAATCAATGAAATGGGAAGAGGTAAGGAAAATATTTTTCAATAAATATTTGTTGTATACTCTTAATTTTTAATAATATTGGAAATTTTTTGAGATTTAGAAATTTATGGATAATTCTCAGGGTTTTTACCACTTCTTTTAAAAACATGCAACATATGAATCCAATTTTATCATAGATCATAAAAATTAAATCAATCAATTTTTTAGTGGCTTAAAAACCCATAGAAAATAACTATATACATATCATTAGATAAGTTATCCTATTTTCTATTAAGCTGAGGAAGAATATTTCTGATTCCAAATGGGGGAAATAATTTTTTGAAAAAAAAATATAGTTTCATATATTTTTATCTGATAAATCAAATAGAGGATAGAAGATACAACTACAAAAATCCCGAAAGTGTTGAACAAATTACATTAGAAGTAAACTCAATTGAAATAGAAAATATTTTCAGCATGATACTGAAATTGATTAATTATAGTATTTCATAAGTTATATAAATTGGAAAAAAAATTATAGGAAATAAATGTTTGACCAAGGATCAAAAAATATTTTATGTTTCAATTCATATGAGTTTTGGTTGTATACATAAAAATAAACCATCAAATGTTTTAATGGGGAATTTTTATATGATCAACCATATAATTAAATAGATAATTGAAGAGATTAAGAAATAACTATCCTAAAATTCTTTTATGAAAAAAATATTAAAAGGTTAATATATTATCAATGAATTAATTTAAAATTTAATTATTATTTATAGTGAAATTTATTCTTTGAAATTGTTATGTTCTTAGGTGTAAATATTTACCACCATGATGAATATATATTGAGTTATTAATGAAAACCCTCTATGGTGTAATGGTTTTATATAAATATTATAACTCATCTAAAAATTAAATTTGTATGAAGATACATATAAAAATTATTTTTATTATTCCTTTAATTTATTATAAAGGGAAATTTGGAATGTATTGACTCTACATATAAATATTTAATATGAATTTTCATGAAATGGAAATATCATTTTGTATCCCATATAATCGGATGATTTTTTATTTATGTGAGGAAAATAATTAACACCCTAGGACTACAGTTATAATTTATATATCTATACACATTAATATGGATAATATTCAACAAATAATCAAATAAAAACATAGCATTAATGATATTATAATTATCTAAGAATATATAGATTTATTTTTGCAACAATTTTCTTTGTCCCCTACATGAAAATAGATTTATATTTTTTATTTAACTCAAAAGTAATATTATTACCATAAGATATAACATTGATAGTATTTCCACTATTGAATTGGATATATTATAAAAAATAAAAATAAAATTTCAAAAATGATTTCATACGCCCATGTGATATACTATATAGTGTGCCTAATTTCATTGTTAAGTAGAATTTTGGTTAGTGAATCATTGTTTTTATTAACATGGTCATAATATGACCATGAACATGAAAAATAATCTACTGTCCAATGTAGATTACAATTTCTATAAATGTCATATGGACCCATATTACTCTATTGAAGGTTCATTATCTTGATATAATAAATTAATTATGAAAATAATTTATATAACTATGTTAACTAATCTTATAAGGCATAAAGACTATGACTTCATTGTGATTATTTTGGTGTATAAACATAATCTGTCAATATTAATGGATTTAGAGAATAGATTCATTAGATATTACCTTGATAAATTTGTTATAATCATTTTTGATAATACCACCATCAATTCATATAACATAATTTATAGTAATTTAAATAACACACACTATAATTGATCTATGATATGTAGAAATAAATAGGAAATTATGTAATGAGTTATAATTTTAATTATATATAACTGAGTTCCATTGTTAACCTCATGTTTTTAGAGAAATATTTAATAATTATTGTATATAGGGTCAAACTTCATCACTTTTCTTCCTCTTAAAATTTATGTTCAATATAAAATAACCATATCTAATATTTAAATTATAAAATAATCATTCTCAATGGATTACAAAATTGGTTGGGATCACTATTTGTAATTGGTTGAGATTGCATATTTAAGGATTTTCACAATAGTATTGATGTGGAATTATATTAGTATTTATTTGGGATGAGATGAAAAAATATTATATAATGTGTAGAATTTGAAGTGAAAAATAAGGTTGGAAGTAATGAACTAGCCCAGGTTGACTCAACCCATAAACCGAATAGGCCTTCTACAATACTTTAAGTGGTATTTGTATCCCCAATTGTTGAAGGATAACACCTAGACATCAAATATGATAACATGGTAAAATATTCATTATCAAATAATAGTAATATATAATGGTTTATTTGACTAGAAATCTAGTATGGAGAATTATTATATTGGATTTTCATGAAAATATAGATATGAAATTTTAAAAAAATAGAATAACTAAAAATGTAAAAAAACACAAATTTTATTCAAATCACTTATAGAAACATGCATACATCCCAAACCAAAATAAATCACAATAGATTTCATAAAAAAATGAAAAAGAAGAAGTAGAGGGTGTTTGGGAATATTCCACATAACATGCCAAAATAAATTTAAAACCTCAATATCATGTTTTCATATCCCAAGGATACTCAAAAAATACTAACACACCCATAGTTGACTTTAGGAAAAGATGTCCATGTTAAAGCATAACTGATAACCTATATAAAATGTTAATATTTCATACATGCACATTAGTTTGTATTCGAGGTGTGAGCTAATGATCCATGTAAGATCTCAACAAGTATTATATGAAATTATTTTAACTAAAAAATTTCAATATTCTATTTTTTTGGTATAATAATAAATATGGTTTTCATTATTAATTAGACATCAATGAAATCAAAGGAAAATCCTTATCATATAAAGAATCAATCGTTACTTTTTAAAATGGTAATATATTAAAATTCATATTATAAAAACACACAATAAGCATATAAAAATAGTGTTTTTTATTTAAAATGAAATAAGATTAAAATATTTTCTCCTCATTTACATACATTCATAATAACCCAAATTAAAATGATCCATTTAGATTTTAATTTCAAAAAACATTATAAAAAAATATTTAATACCCATTTTAAAAACAAACCTAACCACAAATGATAAAATCACAACAATGATGGTTTACATAATATCAATAGAGTTAAAAAATATAAATGGTTCTAATGGAAATAATATCAATTGGATATATAAAAGTTATAGTCCGGTATATAAAACATCAATCATTGAAAAATGATTGATATGCCATCTTACTAACTCTAAAGTGTGGTGAACATGAACTCACATTTGGTTCACTATGTCTGCCTATAAGTACGTGTGTTTCCTAGATGTCTTGGTGATCTAGTTAGGCACTATAATCATTCAATGAGCCTAAAGGTAGTATAGCAACAAACCATACTGGTGAACTCAACTACTAGGTTTCTCTTCAATCTATAAATTGAACTTACTATTTTCCAAACTGATCTGTGTCTCTACATAGTTAATTAGCATTCCTAGGTACAAGTAATAAATTATATGAGAATAAAATTTATAAAATCAAATAAATATAACAAAAAAAAATTCACACACCTCACCACTAATTCCCTCTCCAAAAAATTTCCATTTTACATATCATCCCATATTTTTATCATTAAAAATAGCACATGATAGATGAAATAGATAACATGGAAATAAATAAAGATCTCAGAAAAAATAAACCATTTAAAAAAAAATACCAAATAAAACATTAGACAAAAAATTTCACCAGAATGTAGAGTCCCTTAAAACATTACACAAATAAATTTTCAATGAATATTATGAATCCAATTGAAGAAATCCATTTTAATTATAAGTCATTAAAAAAATGATTCCATTAATTTTAAATAAAAAATGTTCTATTTCAAATATATGCCATCAAGCCCATTTAAAAGTACCCTTTAGGAATATTCCCCCTGGATTGGATTATTAAAAAATTATTTTCAACAATACATTTAAATTTCATCAATAAACCTTTTATTGAAAGATATTAATTTCACAAAAACAATTTATACTTATATTCATGGAATCATAAACAACTATTTGTTATTTGGATTTATTAAACTTGAGATTTCTATGAATATAAAAGTAAAACAATTTCATAGAAACATCTAACTCAAAATAATTGGTATGTTTCCGTAATGTTTCCACTACATGGTGAAGACTCAAAAATGAAAGGAATCATGCTTTATATACCCTAAAAGACCACATTAGAGAATTTAGACCATACCAAACCATAAAATTTCCTTCAATATCAAATCAAAATTAATAGAGGAAGGGAAAAATTAATATATAGATGAAAGGAATGGAGGATAAGATATTGTGTTAAATGGTGGAGAAATACCATGAAATCCAGTTCACTTATAGAATAAAAAGTTTGTAAATAAAGTCACGGGAGATTAAATTACTGCTTGGATCCAATGAGAGTTTAAAAATGCTAAGGGAAATGATGATGGGTTACAATTCAATGAAACTGAATGTGGAAACTAGTTAAAGCAATTTTTAATTTATTATTGATCGACCACAAAATATGTTCAGAGATTTTGGTACACCATATACCCATTAGGTTGATGGAACTTGACCAAAACTTGGCACTTAAATGGTCTTCCAACATGATTTAATTAACCTTATTCTATCCATGTAATGTATTGTTTAATATAATATTGTTTCATTCAAATTCCAACTAAAAGTTTTCTACTAACCATGCTCAAGTCATATGCCATCACCCCTACCCAAAAAATAATTTCTAACATTCCAATGGGTTTTACATAATTTAGTTTTATCCATGAATTACTTAATGAGAATAACCATGAAAAAAAATAAACTGTTATTTACCTTACATATGGTTCATCACACAATTTTCAATAATTAGTGTGGTATAAGGAATGATACAAAAAACATAAAAAACTAAATTTAATCTCCGAATATTTAGAATTACCTAAAAATTAAATTATCCCAAGAACAATAATGGAACCAAGGTTTCCAATTCCCACAACAATTAAATTTTATTCACCTTGAAATTTCATACCCAATGTAAGAAGGAAATGAAACCTTAAAACCTCCACCCCTCATAGGTTATGGATATTTGGTAAAGAAAAACTGTTGACGATCAAACCAACCAAAACACTTTGATCCAAAAACCATAAATGAAATTAGTAATCTCAATCAAAAACCAAACAACATCCATTGAACTAAGATTCATAATAGAAATAAGACATTGAAAATTTTCCCCACCATGTAGAATTCATCTAAATTTGTGATTATATGTGACATAACACTATAAGAAATGTAATTACAAACAATAGCATTATTTACATAAATAAATTAGACCACCCAAAAAGGAAACAATTAAGTCCCCATTAAAATAAGTAAGATAATAATTAAAATTAGGCATCCTCAATGAAACTAGTAAAAAACCTCCAAATAAATGAATAAACAACCATGATCTTAAATAGGATAAAATATTATAGTACAGTTCAAATATCATATCAAATAGAAAAAAATTAGTACTCTCAGACATCTCATGAGGACCACCATCTCAAACAAATTGAAACAAAATATAAAGGAAATAATATCTCATACACGACCTGAATAGGTTAAATATATTCTCATGTTACTCAAACATAAATAAAACAATATTTCCATGTTATTCAACCAATAAAAATTCCACAAAAATACCAACACCACACAACCTGAACAAAATATTTTTCATCAATCAAGAAAAATACAAACTAAAAATCAGTAACACTCCACAAGTAATGGTAAAGAGGTATCATATACCTTATATTTAATTTATTTTTCATATTTATTTCAATGATTTATTGCTAAAAAATTATCAATTTGAGGTTAGTTGAATTATTTTTCCATTTTAGTGATGTTCTGATTGTAAATGGTAGAGTTGATTAATTTTGGAAATTTAATTATTTTTATCACTCCATTATTTTGTGAATAAAATTATCGATATTCATCCAAATAGAGTTATTCCATTTTTAGAAGGATTTAATTTTTCATGGGATTCAACATAATAAAATTGACTAACTAATAACTTGATCTCTATGTTTTCCAAATCAATCAATCAATGCAGAATTTTTTTTGGCCAATATAATTGACCATCACTCATTAAAAGAGAAAAATAATAGGAGACATGAAACTAAATGTGTTTATTTCATTTCTATATAATATTGGACTCATATAATCAAGTAATCATTAAATATTATTGATAAATTCACTCATTATGGACTCTATTTCACTTGTTAAAGTGGAGTTAGATGATGAATATATTCTTCCAGAAAAAAAGAGTACAAATAATTATATAATAATTTTTTATACACACATCTAAATTGTAATTAATTTTTAGGATCGATAGGCCACATAATTATTGAAAAATATGAAGTATAAATCTAATCATTGTACAATTTCCTACTGAGAAAAAAAGTTTAAATATTTTAATAGACAAATTCTAGAGAAGATATTTTATACTATTAATTTTCTTGTTACTTAGTTTTTTAATGGATTCCACTCCCCCATTCTTACTGACTAACAATAACCTAAAATGGTAAAAATATGTGTTATTGGGTAAAGGGATATTTTAATTTTTTAATGCTTTATTTCCTATAGTTCATTGAATAAAATACATTTTCATTATTCTGATAAGATGATTTCAATGTTCTAATTGTACTTTTTATTATCAAGTTTGATATTATATTATATTATGTTATTTTTATTTTCTCAGTTGATGGTCACTATAACCCTACAATATTTTATAATTTATATATTGTTTAATAAACTAGGGATTACAGGTGAAGTGCTCTGTAATAATCTATGTGTGTGTGAAGGAAAATTAATATTCTTGATCATCAGGGATAAACAAGACCTGATCGGGTATTATCAAAGTCAATTGGGGATATTCACTGTAAATCTCTTATACCTGGGAAGTATGGTAGACAAGGTATGATTTTGAAATGTTTTATTCTCACTGTCACCAATTAAATAAGTTGGTGAGATTAAAATATTGTGGAATGTCAATTTAGGATGCTTAGTAGAAGAGGGATTAATAATAAAGAACAAGGATAAAATTACATTTGTAATACCGACCCTCAATTACTCAACATTATCATATAAATATTTTTAATCCCATGATTCATCAATATATATCAATTTTTTTCGTTTCATTATTAATGTTTTAGAACATAAAATATAAAAGAGACCACCCCTTACACCAAAATAAAGTAAAAAATTGATTATTTTGTGCTCCTCTTTAGAGACAACCTATGTTAATAATTTTACATCATTAAACATTGGAATAAAATGTTTATAACACACCCCATGATATGAAGGTTCCAAATCACGGAACCATTATAGGTAGGTAATGCCAAGAATATAATTTTAAATCATACTTAAATCAAATTAAATATTAAAAGGGTATTTTGAAATCACCCCAGTCTATTGAGTATAGTGTTTCTTTGTTTGATAAAAAGATCAAGGAAACTATATGTTGAATCCTTATATAGTATAAAATTATGGATTTTATCTAAGATCATAAAAAGTACCTCAAAAACCCTTTGTTTGAGGGATTATCTAGAGAATTAACTGAATACCAATTGTACTTCCTCAAATTTTGTCATGAATGTTTTGAGGCAAAAAATGCATATTATTAATTTTCCTCCAATTATTCTATTGAAATTACATATCAGAAACATTAAATATAGTTGGCTTCCAATTTTATTAAATACTAGTCAAAAATTGAAAAATATATAGTCCTTTAATATAAAAATTCGGCGCACATTTCATGAGTTTCAAGAGAAACCTGAACAAGAGTTAGTAGTTGAATAGACTTCCCCAATCATCAATTATGTTGATGAACCTAGGAATGTAAAATGTGATATAAACAATGAATCATTCTACCATGATCAACCATTAGTGGAGGTAATTAATGATTATTATATTCCCACTAAGATATGTGCTGGAGATTAATAAGATCTAGATAACATATAGAACAAATACAAAGTGAAATATGTTCTCCCCATCCAGTACCATGTAAATGCATCAAAACTATTGTTTCTTTGGAAATTAAAAAAGATGAAACCAACTATGTTATGGAATTTAAATAAAATATTTATGAGATTAAATACATTTATAAATCCCGTAAAATTCAAATCAATGTGGAACATTCCATAGAAGAAACAATTGATTTTGAACCAACTCAGGGAGATGATATATTCTTGAACATATTCTCACCTATTTTTCTAAATATACTTGAGTATCACATCTAATTTTTTTAATAGTTATAATTCACCAAATTTTTATTTTCATTTTAGAATGGTTATAAAAATAGGATTCTCCTGCTATGAATTTTTTTTCTCCGTAAACATATAGAACATTTATATAAGGGGTTCCATGATGATATAAAATATTATCTTCCTGAGGAAACAAAGATAAAATATACTTTTATAAAAGGTTAAGAGTTTGATATTAAATCATCATTATTTAATTTAATTCAAATTTAATTTAATTTTTACTTTACATTTTTTATTATATTTAGTAATAATACCTAAAGTATGAAATGGATGATTAATAAGTGGTTGTTTTAGTTTCAACAAAGGTTGAGGACCCATTGAATCTCCAACATCCACCACAAAATAAGTATCTCATTGTAAGGGTGACATAATTTTTATACTCTATCCATGGAATTTCAAATAAAAAAGAAGAAGTGTAAGCTGTAAGGAATATGTTATGTTAGTTTATGAGAAAGAAATTCGACCAATATTATATTGGGGATAACACAACATAACTACCCATCAAGAGGTAATAAAAATCCAAGGCCCCCATGGAGGATAAATAAATAAATATAATTATTTTATTTCTATTTATTATTTTATTTCTATTTTATTTCTATCTATGAATTTCATGTTTTTTCTAAATTTTCTTACTAGTTTTTAGTTATTAGAACTTAGATGAGTAACTCAATGTTTCACTGCTAATAAGTTTTTTGTCCAATATCCTTAAAACATTAATTATGTGATTCAATAAATAATAATTTTTAATGTTTATAGTAATTTAATTATTTAAGGATATTGCATAATTTAGGTGTCGAGGAGGGAACCATTGTAGTTTATTATTTTGAAAACTCTATTTTTGAGACAAAATTGTATGTTTTTCAAATTTTTCTATGTATGTTTTTTTTAATTTTCATTTGTTTCAAAAACACATTATAAAAAATGTTATTTCATTTTTTTACTAATTACAATATGGGAACACATTTTTTCCTCAAAAACGAGCATTGATTAATTATAAAAAAGACTTTGTTTCATGTATAAAACATCTTTAATTTTATAACATGTCCGTTTTTTTATCCCATGAAACATAAAAATGTATTTATCTCAAAAATCATATTCCAATGAGGCTTAAAAACCATTTTTAACATATTATTTATAATAAAATTATTTTATAATAGTTCTAATACATCCTCTATTTAACCATTATTTTTTTATTACTATAAAAACATAGTGGGCTGAGGTGAATTTATTTTAAATTATTGATAAATTTCTCATTTTTTAGAGTCCCCATATTCATGAATTTTTTTATTCCATAACCTATACATTTAATCCATGTACCATTTATTTTACATGAATAACCTATTAGGTTAGTCATATTAAAAACAAATTTTCACTATCTTTATTTCTTTAGAAGTGAAGATGCATGATATAATAGAACATATGTGTGGGAGGAAGCTACCTTGTGCCATGATATATTAATTTTTTATAATTTAGTTGTAAAATAATATTATCTTGATAATTGATTTTTTCTATAACATTTATTATGGGAAAATATGTTCCCTTATTATGCTTTTCTAGAGTAGAATTCTAAAAAAAGTTTTTCTATTAATGATAATGAAAAAATGAAATATCATTCTTCCTAATGAAATAGTGAATATAATTCACATTCACTAAAATTAGTTTCTTGGTGATAAATTGGTGGATCTGAAGGTTATCTATTTTTAAAAAGCATTGATTTGATGTTAATGCTTACTAGTCATGGAGTCCATATTATATGTGTGGGGGAAGTGATATATATGATATTTACATTATTTTTAATTTCCACTTTAATGATTTAATCACAAAACACTTTTCTTTTTGAGCTTAATTGCATCATTTTTTTATATTAGGGATGTTTTCATCAAAAATGGCAAAATTTATTATTTCTGGAATTTTACGTATTTTTATCCCTTCTTTATTTATGGTATATAATTTTCAATATTGATCCAAATAAAGTGATTATTTTTTTAGTCTTTAATAATATTTGGGATTCAACTTAATCAGATTGACCAAGTTCTAATTTCAACTGCAGAGGGAACAAATAAATAAATGAATGTCGAAAATATTTTGGCTGGAAGCATTTAACATTCCTAATTTAAAGATTCATATCATGGGATAAATGAAACAATATTAGGAGATTCTATTATAAAATTAGGTATAATTGGAAGCATCCAATATACATTAAATTTAATGAAGAACATCACACATTATGACATCTATTTCATGAATAAAACTTGATGAAGATGAAGATTGTCTTATTCCAAAAAAAGTGATATTAACTAATTTTAGAGTAATATTCTATACATTATTCCAAAATAATTTAATTTTTTTCAATCCAATATATCATTGAAAAACTCTTCATAAGGTACTTTGGAATGGTCTAGTTATCTAGATGGTAGAAATTGAGAAATATTTTTTATTGAGGAATTTTGGAGTATAAATTTTCCATTTTTCATTTTCACTATTCTATATTTTTTAATCATTTTTCCCACCCATTCATATCATATACCCATTACATTTAGGGGTATAAATTATTTTATTAGTTAAGAGGATGTTTTCTATTTTTAATTCTTTAGTTCCTTAAATTCATTTCATAATACCAATTAATTTTATCTTTTATGATGATTTCAATATACTAATAACAATTTTTACTATATTATATGATTTTTTAGCTTCATATTATATTATTATTATTGAAATATTAAATTATAATTATATCCCAATAATATTTCAAGGTTTATATAGAATCTAATAGTCTAGGGATTTGTGGTTAAGTATGCGACAATTGTCAGTACACGTGGGATGTGTAGTAAACATTTTTTATGATTTGGTATAATTAAGTCCCAAGAAGTTATTTCCCAAGGCAAGGGGGGGTATTATTCACAACACACTTGGAAATAAGAAGAAGGGTAGATCAAGATGATATTTTTTGTAACCTCTCATAATTTCCTTGTAATTTTTTTATTTATATGGAATTATTTCGAGACTGCAAAATTCGATGACATGTGATTCCGAGGTCCAGAGAGCTCAAAACGGAATTTTAAATTATTTTTAATGTACATTTAGTAAATGTGCTAGAGTGTTTTTCTTTCTTTTAAAATTTCACTCAGATAAAAAATATGAGGGCACCGTTGAATCCAGAATACCGAGATTTTCCTAGAAATGATTTATCTTCGGCTGGCAGTGACGATTCACATCAATCAGGGTCACCAATGGATTGTTAAACTCGCAGTGTAATGACACTTTAATGTTGAATTACAGTGATGTTGTTTCAATGTAACGACACGACGCCACATCTTTATGGGAATGCTGCGACATGATCCTATTTATAATTAGATGCACTGAGAAAATATGGATTAAAGAAATTGGATGATTCTATGGTGAATCTCTCATGGACTTCCACCCTAGAGAATAATGAAGAACGCTAATAGAATATCCCCTTTTATGATGCCTTTAGAATATCTGATCCAAGAATCAAAACACACGTAGTAACCCCTTGTGAAAGAACACCCAACAAAAAACTTCAGGAGGTAGGGGTTATTTATCTGGTGTTCTTTCTATCCATTTCTAAATTATGAACATGGATTAACCATCAAACAGGTTAATCCACAGATCATGTGCTATAACGGCAGGGTGAATTTTCATATAGGATAAATATTTAGGGGGTACAAATATTTTCATGTAATGATTGAACAGATACTCCCCAAACATACACCATCTTTATGCCTTTTAACACTAAGGGTGTAGGTCGACACAAACAAAGACCCATACCCCTCCGTTTTTGTGCTCATGGGGAAGATTTTATCTGAAGTGACGAAATGGCTAGTTTGAAGGATTCCCAATAAAGGAATTCTCTCTTGGAGACTGTTAGTATAAGCAGTTCAAGGCACAGACCACCAGATCACGTACGGTGGCCCGAAAAATATTTTTTCGGTGCACCGGTGCCGACAAAGACAGTACGGGGCAACATTTGTGGCACCCTCCAATCACGTGTTAGATGGAGGTGCAGGCCGCTGACCGTACTGGTGGCCAGGTGGTAACAACCCAAATATTTTAATTAATTAATGAATGAATTTTTATTTTTAAATAAATAATGGTATAGAATATTTTTATATAACAATGATAATTGTTTACTTTTATTTATATTATTTTTCATCACATCACTTTTAAAATAAATATAGAAATAATATAAATTATTTATACTTTTATGAAATTTAATATCTTAACAAGATATTTTCTGATATATTATTTTAATAAATAAATATAATCCAAGTTAATATTAAACATAAATTATTTTGTTTAAAAGAAACATAATATTTGTTTTATTATAGTATATATATATGAATTAGTTTTATAATTGTAAATTATTTTTAGAATGTTATATAACAAATTTTTATAAAAGAAATTAAAATAGATCAATATATTTGAGATACATAAGGAAATATAATGTTTTAATAAAATAGATGAACTTATTTAAGACCAATTTATTGGGATGTTATTATATAATCATATATATTACAATTTATTATTCATATTGCAAATGTTTTTATAAATACTCATATTACTTTAAAAACAATAAATCATTTTGAAATTAAAATAATTAAGAATGTTATCATATAAACTCAAATATATGTTTTAAATATAAAAATTTATAAGATTTTTATTTTGAAACCATGTAAATTCTGGCTAAAATAAACAATAACAATAAAAACATGAAATTAAAATGAATGAATATTGATCTTTATATGTATATAATTAAATAGTATATAAATATTTAGATAATTATTTTATTTAGATAAATAAAAATGATAAATGGTTTTAAAGAAACGAATTAAAAAAAATGAAATTTTAAAAAAATGGTAATTCATGAGATAGGGTTTCAAATCAAAGGGCAGAGGAAGAAGAGGTCGGGTGGGTTTGTTGAAGAGAGGAAAAGTCAACCACAATGCTGTCAGGTTCATTCGATGATCATCTAGGAGACGTCATACAGATGCGATGGAGTTTAATTGGAGTCCGAGATGATGTCAGGTGAAGCTTTGATCGAAGTAGTAGGATTCGGTTCAAGATGAAATCATATCTCCAGACGATTTCGAGTCGCAGTTAGGGTTCAAATGCGCCCGATCTATTTTGCATTGATGGATTGAAGTCAGATTTGTTGTTCGAGCGATGTGTTCTCCTCTAATTTTTCCCTTGATGGTTGGTAGGTATTTCACATTTAATTCTATATTTTCTGAATCTTTTGCAGAAAATGGGATTGAGATTGTTTTGGATATTTTTTCGATTCATTTGTGTCGAGTGGTGTTTCAGAATGGGTTAATGGCGAAAACAACTTCCAATATACCTTGTGTTGACATATTATACAATAATTTCTTCTTTGATTCAATTTTTTTATCCGAATCTTCCATAAATCCAATTTTCTATTTTTTGGTTCTTCCTATTGACATATGTTTATGGTAATCCTAAATTTTTAATTTCATCAAACAACTGTATATCACGGATTTTTGTAACGATTTTTCTTTAATTTTATTTGATTTAGATTATTATATTTTGTGTGTCATCCATTTTTTGTCTAATTTAGTATCACATAATTTTCTAGAAACTATTTCATAATTTCATTGAGATCTATTTATTGAATACACTATTGATTTTCTTTGTTTTCGATCAAATTTTTCAAAAAAACAGATACACTGTAGATATCATAATTTTTTTGGACTGTATGTATAATGATTTAATAATTCTTGTCGACTTGTCAATTTGTCTTTATAATTTTTTCAACTAGTTATGTTTCTTTGTATTCATCTTCATTCATTGAATTCCGTTTGATTTCATTTTCATATTGTGTTATAATTTCACTTAATTTATGATAAATTATAATTTAATTTGAGAACGACTATTTATAAATCAGTTCTCTTCTACAATAAGGGATATTAGGAGTGCCTTGTTTGTGAGGCTGGTCATGAATGTAGTAACTACTCTCTTATTTTCCCTTTAGTAAACTTCTTAATGTTATGTGTATGAGAGTTGAGTGGTGACAATAAGAAGAAGAATCCGTCTATGCATAAAAATATTATGGGATTTTAATTTTTATTATGTCAAATTATTATTTTCATTCAAGTTTTCTTATGATATTCTTCCAAACAAAATCAACCTGTTTTTAAAAAAACTGATAAATTGATGTAAGGTTATTCATATTGAAAATATTTCATTGTACATTTGGTATGATATTTATTCATTCTTGATAGAAATGGATTAATTGTGTTTTTGGAAGGGATTACTTATTTCCTAAATGATATTTAATTTCATAGCTGGTTTTGATGGAGTTTTACTCCATTGGTCATCATGTTCTCCCAAATTTATTTGACTTTGTGTGCAGGAATAAATTAATATTATTTTTAATGACTTATGAGTATTCATTTTTTGAAGTTAATTTTGTCGTATATATTTTTTTATTATTTGAAAACATTTGTTTTTTATTTTATGTTTTTGGGTATAGATTTAATATTTATTTTCAATGTTAATTAATATGGGACATTTTATATATTTAAATGTAATGGATTTATTTTTTTGTCTCTTTAAAGATTCACAATTCTAAATTTTATAAGGGATTTTATTTACATAAAATAGATGGATAAAAAAAATATGTTCATTTGAATTATAATAATTTATTTTGATAAATTATTTATTGAAAAATATACATCAAATGGTTATTCATGGAATTATATCACTTTAATTGACTGATATACATGCATGTAATACTCATATCATGATTATGGCCATATATTGATAATTGTTCATGAAACTTCATACATGCATATGCATATATTGGTATATGTACACACCCATGAACATTGATTAGTCCGTACAAAAAATGGATTTTTAAAGGAATGGGATGAAATGTTTAAATACATGTTATCATATTATGTTGCCTTGTACATTTTATATTTATAACTTCAGTCATGAATGAAATGTTCATTTTAAAATATATCATTTATAATCTTCTATGCGTGATAATGATTATTTATTTAATAATTTATGATTAGGAATCAAATGAATGGTTTAAGTCATATCATGAAAATAAGTCATCGATATTTTTATTGATCATTAACTAATCAATGATATTACTTTTTAAAAAATATATTGTGTTGATAATTTTTGTGTGCAACACATAATTATCTATGTGGAAGTTGATTTAACTTCCGTGTGATTAAGCAAAGTCATGAAATCTAATCATACAAAGTTGAATATGCAATTGTTTTTGTAAATATTAGTATTTATTTGTTCCAAACATCATTATAAATATATTCTCAAAACCAAAACACCAGTGAAAATTATATGTATATAAGGAAAGAAAATAAAACAATGTTTTATAAAAATAGGTACTCGAACTTTGTAAATATGATAGGGAATTGGATAGTGAATCCATTCCTTAAGTGGGTAGGCCCAAGATAGCCTTCAATGTTATGAGTGGCCTTAGTTGTTTTATTTTTAAGATATTTCTTAATATTTATAATTGAATCACTAGATTAATTTAAAAGTGTTTTCGAAGTATAATTATTTTTCCAAGAGTTATTTTACAAATGTATTTCTAGTTGATCATTTTAAATGTATTATCAAAGTGATATTTGTAAAAGATATTTATCAAAGGTTTTCAAAACACATTACTGGGCAATTGAATGCACACCCTTTTTAAAAAAATTGATTTTCACAGGTATCTTAGGAGATTATCATATATGTCATCGCTTTTGAAGTTAGCACGCACAGAAGTGTAGTAGACATCTGTTTTATATTTGTTTCAACTCTGATATATGTGACGTTTTGTCAAATCCTCCAGAACCTAGACCAGTAAATGGTCCTCTATTGTAATAAGTGTTGTGTAAGTGTTCAATACTTTTTATAAAAAAAGTACACAACATTATTAAGGACTCAGTCCGGAATAGAGGACATGGGGTTTTATACAGGTGGAGTGGGGAAACAGTGCGACAAAAGCCGCGGCCAACCGGGCTATGATGTTGGAGATCCATGACACGAGCATGGAACTACGTTGATCGTGGTCAACCCATATACTAGGTCTATGGGTGATGTGGAGGGAGGCCAGTTGGCATCGGTGAGAGATGCTGGAAAGAGAGGCATGCTCCTTACAGGACGCACATGGACAAGGAGAGATGGGGTGGTCTGTCGCACACCAGTAGCACCCCATCGGCCGCTAATGTCGTAGTTCATTAGACCAGCCCCCCCCCCCCCCCCCCCCCCCGCGGACCATTCCCAATTGGGTCGGGCTGGACCTGTTCCCTCCTCGTGTTAGGATGGATTGGATCAGGTCGTCGGGTGACCCGGTGGGCAGGACACTCTTCCAACCAGGCAGGGTCCAACGAGGCCTATTGGGCCTGGCCCATAGGCCAAGATAGACCAGACTGACCCCAACCCAGACCAGGCTAGGTCGTGTATGCCAGAATTCACGGGGTATGTGGAACCCCTGAGCCGGGTTGGTGATGTCGGTCTGACCGGGTCGGACCTGACCCCATCACAACCATCCCCCTCGTTACTAAAACTTGTTATCTCACAATCCATACAAACGATTGACGAGACGTTTGCATATTTTTCACTCTCTCGGTGTGGAATATCTTTTGGAATTCTCCATGGAGACTTTTGTGGATGTTTAGATGTGATGAAAGTATTGTGGAGATGTTCTCCCAAGCGCACTACTTATAGATACCTATGACTAGTTGAGACCTGACGACTTCTAACCTTTGGCCCAGTGGGAAACACCTATGTGTCACTTTCTAGTCCCATAATGGGAAGAACCTCTATGTGACTTTGCAGGCCCACGGTACACGATGAGTAGAAGTATCTCAGTAGGCCGTGATTAGTGGGAAGCACCTCTGTGTGACTTATAAGGCCCACGGTACACGATGTGGATGAGTACCTAAGTAGCCTAAGGTAAGGGGGAAACACCTCTGTGTGACTTGACATGACCACTATACTCAATAGAGAAGGATTTCACCAATAGTTGAGGTGTTTGATGTTTGTGACAGACGATACTACTATTACTGCCCTAGAATATACCTGGTGTGAGCTATCTTATGTTTCATGCTTTACTTTGAGGAATTGTGATGTTTTATTTCCTTTTTTGGGTCCCTACGTAGTAATGTGTAACTCACCCTTGCACAGGCTTCTCTCACACGTGTTGTATCTAGTGCAGAAGACCGTCGTTACGATAGGGGAGCTAAGGGAGACAGGACTGGAGGACACCATGATGGTGGACATGGTGTCTTAGTACCAGGTAGGGCCCAGTAGGGCCAGGCGGATAGGATGTGCTACTTCAACTTCTAGTAGCTTCACTACTCTCCTGATCAGGTGGGGTTTTCTATATATGGCCATCAGAGCTTCCAGTTTGTACTTTTGGTTTTTAGTTCATGTTGGGTTTGTATTCTGTCCCACTTACTTTCAGTTGTACTTGAACTCATCTTGTTTTATTGGTACTTTTTTCCATCTTCTATGTGACGGGATGTGGTTTGGTTTGTGTGTGTACATATACTGAGGAAAATGCCTCCCACTTGTAGGTTGACACCATCGGTGCAAGTCTCCAGCCCCTGGACATCGAGAGGTGGGCTTGGGGTAGTCACGACATGAGGCCCGAGGGACGGGTTGAGACAAAGTGGTATTAAAGAGCTGTTGGTTCCCCATCAAGGACCAAGAGTCTAATGTTTTGTTTTGGGGAAATAGTGTTAAGGGTTGCGAGTCCGACAATCATATTCAGGGAGTATAGTGTTGGTGGGGCGGTCAACGTATCCATAAACCAGGACCTTGAATTCTGTTTTCGTTTCAATGCATGAAAACACTGATTGAATAAGTGTTTCCTTATTTTGAATAAGAGTCATCTCACCTGGTATAACATTTTAACCATGGTACATCTTGATCTATATTAGGATGCCTTTAGGTAAACATCCTTCCAGGATCCTGATACAAGGTCATGAGGACAACCCTCCTATCGAAGATGCATTCGTTCAGGGACCAATTCATGACATGGACCAACTAGGAGGTGCACCTGTTCCACCACAACCCAATGGTCATCATCTACTGTCAGTTGTTTAGACAGAGTATTTTTGTAGGCTCAGTTCCCTATATGAGTTTTAGAGGCAGATATCTTCCAGGTTTCAGAGAGATATGGGTCCTTAGGTCACTGAGCACAGGCTAGAGGTTTTGATGTGCGTCTTCCGCTTATTGAAAACACTACCTGACCAGATGGCGATCTTCGAAGTGCGCCTTCTACAGGGATCATTAGGGAGATGGTGGAGTTTGACCATGCAGACTCATAATGAGGTGACCCTCACTAGGGTATTCTTCAAGAGGATTTTTCGGGAAAATGTTTTCCCCACGACATTGCACTATGTGCGCATTCAGTAGCTGCTTCACCTACACCAGGGCATCATGACAGTGGCTGAGTACTCGGCGAGGTTCATGGATAATTCCCACTACTCTACAAACATGGTCTGATACCATTTCTTTAGGGATTGAGCCTTCGAGTAGGGACTCTGGTCGGAGATAAGGGCTTTGGTGGCGTCTCTCAGCATCCCTACCTAGGTCGGGGTGTTTGAGTGAGCCCTCCTGATGGTGATCTTCTTGGCAGAGTAAGAACCCGCTGTTAGAGCTACCAGTAGACCCCAGGCAACAGACTCTTCAGTAGGTAGTCGACAACAAACACATGGGTCCAAGCGGGAAAATTCTTTCTGAGGCCGACCGCATGACTCAGGGTCGGCAGTGCAAGGCTCCCAAGCCAGATTTTGTCAAATGAGGTCCATGATTTACTTTTCTTGTGGTGGGTAGGGACACATGGCACATGAATTCTCGACCCGCTATAAATATGACTAGAATAATGTTTAGGGGTCACTGAGAGAGTGGAAACGGTTCAAGCGAGGAGGTCTGTAGGGTGGAAGACGTGGTAGGGGAGCTGGCCGAGCGATATGTGGTGGGTGAAGATTCGAGGTGTTACTACCACCACCCCTAGGTTTTCAACCTTGACCTCAGAGAGCAGGTAGACAGAGGTGATACAGCTCTAGGAAGTAGAGTCTTATGACCATGGTGATTCATATATGATCCGAGGTACGATCTATGTCTTCTCCACCCAAGCTGCAATACTTATAGACACAGGTGTGTGTCACTCCTTCCTTTCCACGCCTCTCGTTCAGAGCATGGAGTTTATGGTTGAACCTTTGACTCAATCCATATGGCTATAGACTTCTATACGAAGGGGATTCGATGATTACACAGTCGTTCTGGTAGTGTGAGATTACTATTGGAGGCAAGAGCTTCAACTGGGATCTCCTAGTGGTAGCGTCTAGGCCTTACGATGTCATATTGGGTATGGACTGGTTATCCATAGTTCATGATCAGATTGATTGTTTTAGGCATAGGGTGCGGTGTGTCCGCACAGGTGGGACTAGGTTTTTCTTCACTTGAGAAAAGGAAACCCTTGTAGTGCAGGATAGACTCTCTCGGAGGAGGGTGAAACTTTTCACTCACCTGTTGGATAGTCTCACCCTCAGTGCAGTGGATGATAGGAGTCCAAGTGTTCTTGTTGTGGTGGATGAGTTCAAGGATGTTTCTCCTGAAGAGGTTCCAGTGATACCTCCTCATATATAGGTATACATATGTATCAACTTGTTCCTAGGGATGACACTGATATCCACTCTGGAATATCTAAAGGCTCCTTTAGAGCTTCGCGAGCTGAGGGTAAAACTAGAGGACTTATAAGAGAAGGGGTTTGTAAGGCCCAATGTCTCACCCTGGGAGGACCTGGTTCATTTTTCCAAGCAGTCAGATGGATATTTGAGGTTTTTTGTGGACTTCTAGCACTTAAACCAGGAAACTGTGAAGAAAAAGTACCCACTGCCGAGAATTGATGACTTATTGGACCAGCTAATGGGAGTGAAGTGGTTCTCAAAGATAGACCTCAGATCAAGATATCACCAGCTTCGGGTATGAGACAAGGATGTACTGAAGGAAATTTTTAGGTGTTGTTATGGCCTCTATGAGTTCCTAGTGATTCATTTCGGCATGAACAACATCCCAGCAGTGTTCATGGGCCTCATGAACAAGATCTTCCATCCCTACCTTGATCGTTTCATCGTGGTCTTCATCGATATCATCATGGTGTAGTTAGGGTCGAAGGAGGAGCATGTTGTAGAACTGCAGTTAGTCCTGTATGCAATCTGAGAGCACCAACATTATAGTAGGCTCTTGAAGTGTCAGTTTTGGATTTGGGAGGTCCATTTCATAGGGCATGTTATCTCGGATGCTAGAGTTGCAGTAGATATAACAATGATATAGGTGGTGATTTCTTGGGAGTCACCTAGGAGAATGAATGAGTTTTGGAGCTTCTTAGGGTTGGATGGTTACTATCAGAGTTTGGTACATGACTTTTCCAGGGTAGCAGCACCCTTATTGGCATTGGCACAAAAGAGAAAACCCATCGTGTGGATGGAGAAATGCCAGATGAGTTTCCAGGAGCTAAGGCGACTAGTTCCCCCATATTGAGAATACCAGAGGAGGGTGTTAGGTATGTAGTTTACCACGATGCATAAAGGACTGGGCTTGGTTGTGTCCTGATGCAGGAGAAAGTGATGATTGCCTATGACACACGACAGTTGAGGTAGAAGGAGCATAACTACATGACCCATGACTAAGAGTTAGCAGTAGTTGTTTTTTCCATTAAGATGTGGAGGCACTACTTAATGGTTGTGTGGTTCACCATTTACTCACACCATAAGTGTCTCGGGTATATCTTCTCCTAGAAGGACTTGAACATGAGGTAGTGGCAATGGCTACAGTTCCTCCAAGACTTTGATTTTGAGATAGAATATACTCTAGTAAAATGGAACATGGTGGTAGACGCGCTTAGCATGAGGACTGAGTTGCAGCTGCTGAGTGAGGTGATAGAGTAGTTAGGCGAGATGCAGATATCCTTAATAGATGATGGTGAAGCTTTTTACCTCCAGTTTAGGGATGGTACTTCACCGCCCTTATAGAGAGTCAGGGAGGCACAACTAGGGGATGCTGACTACAAGTCCCAACATGTTCAAATATCCTCAGGAAAAGTTCCCGATGGATTTTTGATAGGTGGGGAGCACCACATCCTTTTTAGAGGGTACACTTAAGTTCTAGTGGAATTCAGGAGGAGGTGTTGATAGAGTTTCATACATCTTCCTTGGTAGTACATCCTGGAGTGATGAAGATGTATCAGGTCCTCCGATATCAGTACTTATGGACAAGGATGAAGAATGTAGTTGGGGTGTTTGTTTCGCGATGCCTCACTTGTCAGTTAGTGAAGGCCTAACACTATGTTGTAGCAGACATGACTCATAAACTAGAGGTACCAAAGTAAAAATGGGACAGTATATTGAAGGTCATCATGATGGGGTTACCACATATGTCTAGAGGTCGCAACTCTATTTTGGAGACCATTGACTGACCTACCATGTCGTCTCATTTACTACCCATCTGGGAGCAAGTATTATTAGAGTGCTATGGACAAATCTAAGTCCAGGAGATAGTGCAACTTCATGGGGTTCCTTTGACGATCATCTCAAATCGCTACACCTTCTTTACATCCCTATTATGAAAGGTATTATAGGAGTAATTTGGGACATAGCTGCATTTGAGCCCAACTTTTCATCCCTAGTCAGATGGTAAGATAGAGAGGACCATACAGAATTTGGAGAAAATGCTTTGTGTTTGCGTCCTACAATATTTTCTTAGTTGGGAGGACCACCTGCCACTGGTGGAGTTTGAATAAAATAATATCTATCAATCCACCATGGGCATGGATCCGTTTGAGGCCTTGTACATGCGGCCTTGTAGATTACCCATATACTGGACAGACCGAGGGGAGTTGTCACTCATGGGTCCAAAGTTGGAACGGGCCACCACCAAGAGGGTGAAGATCATCTAGGTGCGGATTATGAATGAACAGAGTAGTCAGAAGTCTTATACCGATAGGAGATGAAGAACCTTGGAGTTCGTGGAGGGAGATTATATATTCATTCAGGTGTGAAACTGATGAGGATTGTGGATATTTGGTAGGGACAAATCAATCTCTAAGGTTCAATAGAACTTTTCAGATCCTGAACAGAGTTGGCAAGGTGGCGTACCGCATAAATCTTCCCCCAAAGATGCATCTGGTGAATGATGTTTTCCATGTGTCACAACTGAGAAGGTAGGTGCATGATCCATCACACATCATCAACTGGGGTGAGCTGGACATCAAAGATGGGGTAACGTTTTCAAATTTCCAAGTGCAGACAGAGGATTTATAGGAGAGGGTCCTATGTCAATGGTCAATTCCTCTACTTCCCTTTATTTGGACGTACATGAATCTCTAGGAGAGCACATGACAGTAGAAGGTTCATATTCGTGCTCAGTACCCCCGTCTTTTAGTTTAGTTGTTGTTTTGGATTTCGGGTATGTAAATCCCTAAGATGGGGTGAATGTAATATCTTAGAATTTTTGTCTATTTTTTTATTTATATAGAAATATTTCAAGACCACGAAATTCGATGGCATGTGATTCTGAGACCAAAGAGCCTGGAACATAATTTTTAACTTTTTTAAGGAACGTTCATAAATCATGTGAGAAGGTTTTTATATCTTTTGAACCATTTCTAGGATCCAATATCTGAGGGTACCATTGAATTTAGAAGGGTAGTATTCAATTATAAATGACCAAAATTTATCCCTAAAGGGCCGAGCGGAAGAGTTTTTTTTGGACTTTTGAGATAAATAATAAAATGATTTAAATGATTTTTTTATTTTCATTCTCCCTTTGGTGTGGTAGATGGTGATGGAGTGGGGAAGCGAAAGGGTGGCAATGACATGTACCAATAAGGATCATTAATGTCTTGTAAAACTCGTATCACAATGATGCTTTAATAACGAGTAATAGTGACATTGTTTCAACTTAATGATGTGATGACACATATTTATGGGAATTCTATGACGCGATCCTATTTATAATTTTATGCGCTAAAAAATATAGATTAAATAAATTGAAGGATTCTCTGGAGAACCTATGACAGACTTACACCCCAGTGAAGAATGAAGAACGCTGGTGGAACTTCACCTTTTTCGATGCCTTTCGAATATTGGAACCGATAAGTGACACTGACGTATTAACCCCTTGTGGATGAACATGTGGAAATGAACATCAAGAGTTAGGGGTTTTTAATCCTTTGTTATTCCCATCAATTTCTAAATGAGGAACATGGATTAACCCAAAAACTGGTTAATCTTTGGATCGTTTGTTATCACAGGAGGGTGAATTTTTATTTGGGATGATTATTTGGGGGTTCGAATCATGGTATGTAATGATTGAAAAAAGGCTCCCCAAGCCTCCCCCATCATTAGTCCTTCTTACGTGGAGGGTGTGGGATGACACGAACAAAGTCCTGGACACCTCTATTTCTAAGATCATGTTGAATGTTTTTTCTGAAGCGATGGAAAGACCGGATTGAAGGCCTCGCAGTAAAGGCATCCTCCCTCAGAGATTGTTGGTGCAAGAGTCGCAAGGGAAGGACCACCAAATCGAGTTTGGTGGCCTATCGAAGATTCTACTATGTAATGGTGCTAGAAAATATAGCACGTGGTGGTGGCGGTGGCACGCACCATCCACGTGCCGAATGGAGGAGTAGGCCACTGGCCTTGCTGGCAGCCAGGTGGAGCGGTGCACCGGTGCAGTGGAAGCTGCGACCGAATGATCCATGGTTCTAGAGACCCATGACGCCTTCATGGAACTGTGTTGGCCATGTTCATCCCGCGTACTAGGCCGGCGGGTGATGTGTAGGTCAGTCGGTCGTCACCGGCCATGGGCGCATGAAAGAGCAGCCCACTCCTTGTGGGCCACAATTGGTCATGGAGGGACGCAGTGGTCCACCGCACCTCAATCACACCCCAATGGCTGAAAATATGGTCAGACTTCAAACCAATGGGCCACACCCTATTGGGAAGGTCCAGTCCTACTGCCCAGCGGGTCAGACCCACACCCTCCTTAGGCCAGACCAGATCACCAGGTGACCCGGCAAGCTGGACCCTCTGCCAATCGGGTTGGGTCCAGTGAGGACTATTGGGCTAGGCCCACTGGCCAAGGACGACCAATTAGACTCCGACCCACACTAGGTCAGGTCAGGTCTATCATAATGAACATGGGTATGTTGAACCCTCGAGCCAGGATGGTCGGGTCAGTCTAACCGGGTCAGACCAGGCCCCATCACAATCGGTCCCCTAGTTACTAAAACACCAGTATCTTGCAAACCATAAGTAAAATTGACAGGGCGTTTATGGGGTTGGGACCCTATCGACAAGGTAGATATTTTGTAATGATCTATAGAGACGTTCGTGGATGTTGGGATGCAATGAAGGGCTTGAGGAGCGGTTCTCCCAAGCGCACTACGTACAAAGCTCTACGACTAGCTGAGACCTGATGACTACAGACTTTTGGCCCAGTAGGAAGAACCTCAGTGTGACTTTACATGCCTGTGGTGGGAAGAACCTCTGTGTGACTTTGCAGTACCATGGTATGGGATGAGTAAGAGTAACTTAGTAGGACATTATTAGTGAGAAGTACTTCTGTGTGACATTGGAGCCCCAAGGTACACGACGAGGAGGTGTACCTAAGCGGTCTAAAGTTTGTGGGAAGCACCTATGTGTGACTTGGAAGGCCCACTATACTTGATAGAGGGGGATTTATCTAGTTTCTGAGGTGTTCGATGTTTGTGACTGACGATGCTACTGTTACTACCCTAGAATATACACAGTGTGTTCTATCATATATTTCAAGCTTTACTTTGAGGAATTGATGTGTATTAATTCTTTTTTGTTTTGGGGTCCCTACTGAGAACTGTGATACTCACCACAACACGGGATTCAACCATATGTTTTGTGTATGGTGAAGACAACCTACATTACGACATGGGTGCTAAGGGAAACTAGATTGACAGATGCCCCAATGGCGCACATGGTGGCATAGGACTAGGTGGGGGCTAGTAGGGCCGGGCAGACAAGACACACTACTTCGGATTCCAATAGCTTTAATACTGTCCCGATCAAGTGTGGTTTATATAGATGGTCATCATAGTTTCCTTTTTGTACTTTTGATTTTCAGTAATTGTTTGGTTTGTATTATGCCCCACTTACATTCATTTGTACTTGCACTCAGCTTGTTTTAGTGGTACTTGTTTCCCATTTTCAGTGTGTTGGGATGGGGTTTTTTGTGTGTGTGTTCATATGAGTACTAAAGAAAATGCCTCCCACTAGTAGGTTGACTCCTTTTGTTCTAGTCTCCAGCCCCTAACCTTCCCGAGGTGGGCTTGGGGTAGTCACAACACATGCCCTGGGGGACGAGTTGTGACATTTTTAATGATTTATTCTCACCATCATGATTTGAATGAGGGAGTGAGAGTAATTGATAGTGTAATACCACTATAATTGGGATTCTATAAGTGGATTGGATAATTTGGAATGAGTAAAAGTTTCATTTATAAGACTTTCCTAAAAATTATAACCCTTTTCTTAATCAATTTTATAATCACTTTCTTCATTAATCTTTATCGAAATATTTTTTCATTTAATTCCTTTTTTCCTAAAAAAATATCAAAACACCCCTTTTCCACCAATTGTAAGTGAATAACATGATTATTGTGAACTCCTCTCTGAAAAAATTCTAGGTTGACCTCTATATTACATTTTAACTAAGGAAATATGTTTTTAGAAACATTGTGATAGGCACATGTTAAGAACCAAAAGGGATCCATCCAGTATTATCCATCACTATGTCAGTGTCCAAATTTTTTTACTATCCCAAAATCAACATAGGAAACCACATGAAAGCTAACCATAACACTGATAATACTTCCAAAATAATATAATATTATAACTTAATTTAAAAATTCAACTACAAAATTTTTGATAGATTCCCCAGATTCTCATACAAAGTAAAATTTTAAGGTATAATGATAAGAAAAAAAAACACATTGGTTAGGGTCTAAGGACATAGAAGGTTATAACTCTGCCACACCACTCAAGGTCTTGTAAAAGTTATCTTATTAATAAATATGGTATTCAAAAAAAATAACCATTGGATTTATCTATCTACTACCATTGAGGCATTCTGGAAAAAATATACTAAATAATACGAGATATAAAATTGAATTTATTCCTGAATCACACTTAAATAAAATAATATATTTTACATTTAAAGGACATATCCAAATAAATACATGCTAAAGATAGACAATAAAATATATTTTAGCAGTATGAATTTTTTTATGAAGTTAGAAAGGCTTCAAAATAAAATAATTCATAAAAAATAATTCCTGATTATTAGAAAAGGTAAACATTTTAATTTTTTAAAAATATATGAAATATAGTTTTTAAAACTAAAAAGACTCAAATAATCATATTATCTTTTATATAAAAAATCAATGATTAAAAAACAAAACATTATAGAGAGGCAGTCAAAATTTACATTTTCCTAGGAATATTTATGAAAAATTAATCGCCATTATTTCATTTAAATAATCCATCCTTAAGAAAATACCTTATATTTTTAAACGATAATGAATCCATTTTAAAAATTTAATTTTATTTTAAATCAATCATAAAAACGAGGTAATCCATTATTGGAAATTTTTACCTAAAATCCCATTTATTTTAAAAAAACCATAATACCATAATGAAATCAATCACATCATATAAAATAAGGAAAATACTATTCAAATAACCCACCAATTGTTTTATCAAAATCAACCATATTTCGAAATTCACCTATTTTACCTAAAAATATACCTCAAAATACCAAACACAAATAAATCCTCATTGACATTATCAATACCCAAAACAATAGTATATAAACCCATCTCTAAGGATTGGAAATAGACCTTGGAGAAATCTAAAACCAACAAGAACCGAAATTAATAAACTTGGAGCAGTGAAGAGCCATGAATGATTTATACACATTGTATGATATATTATGCCTAAGACCTTGTGAATTCTATAGATATATTCCATATGGTATTCAAAAAATTTACAAGACTACATGATCTAACTTTTCATCCACATTTATTCATCATTTGTCTTCCCAATACATAATAGAACTCCAAAAAAACACCACCCAAACACCTCGAGAATCCAAATATAATCCTTCCATATAAAAATAAATCAACATTAAATAATGAAATAATTAAACAATACAAAAATCCATAATTCTTCTAGAATCTGATTATCCATTATGAGGAAGAAAAGTCCAAGAACGCTACCCTAATGTCACGAACCATCCCCCAAGGACCGTGCCGTGACTACCCCAAGCATGAATTCCATATTCGAGGGGCTAGAGACTAGCACCAAAGGAGTAAATCCCAAAACCAGGAAGGAATTACCTTAATAACTGTAAACACACACAACAGACCACAGAACAAGATACAAAACACTAAGTAAAACTGTATAACAAGAGAGTTCTGAAAAGTAATGGGTCCGGAAATACACGACCAACATTAAAGTACAAGTACAACTAAAAAGGGAAAAATAGCTGATAAGTGAAAATAGCTCCTGGATCGTTCACCATGAATCCTACCTGAAGGGTAGGTACAGATTGCCTCCACAACACTCTGCGTTCGTCCATCTCCTCCGTGTACCATCACACTGTGTGGTCTACCTCGGGGTACCATCCAGTCCTGGTACACTCCGCCTCAGTCAGTGCTGTCCGTCGTCTGTAACCAAGAGAACGAGGAGCGAGCATAGCCTGTGTAGGGGTGAGTATAACAATACTCAGTAGGGACCCCGAGGCCCTCAAGGTCTCACAAAATCCAAAAAGGATAAAACAAAAATTATGAAATCAACAGATAACCCCACTTAGGTTTATTCCCATACATATACCTATGTTATCAAGTAATCCATCTCATTCATGAGGTAAACACAACAGTTACTAACTCAGCTCAAATCATGATTTATTCTAGGGGTTGTATCACGTAACACTTCTAATCACAATGTCGAACACCTCAGTTGCTGGAGAACTCCTTCTATATCGAGAAAAATTGACCTGCCACGTCACACAATGGAACTTCCCACTAAACTTGGACTACTGAGGTACTCCTCCTATCGAGTATCGTGGGTCTGCCACATCACACAGAGGCACTCCCCACCGTGGGTCTTCTGCGTCACACAGAGGTGCTCCCCCTCATAGCCTGCTGAGATACTCCTCCTATTGAGTACCGAGGGTTTGCTGCGACACCAAGGCAATACCCACTGTAGGTCTGCTGTGACACCAAGGCAATCCCCACTGGGATAGTCTAATCACTCTTAGATGAATCAGCCAATAGTTTTCAGGTCTCAGCCAGCTACTAGGTCTCTGCACTATAGTCACTCGCCTTCGGGAGGATCTACTCCACGAGCTATAGGTCAATACTCCAACTGTCAGGAAGTCCCACGTAGAAGTATCTCAAAGGTCCACCTCATCATAGGGGTCTCAACGCAATAGATAGTGCATTAATCAGACACCTGGTCTATGAGTTATTAGCCTTTTAGTCCCGGGGGGCCGGTTGGATTCGTCCACGATCCAACCTGACCGTATCTCATCTTTACCCCTAACACCAGTGGGGTATACTCAAAGGGACCATCTCATTAAAAGAAAACTATCACCGATGAAGGTTCGTCAAATGGTCATCCAGTGTGAAAGATATGGTCAAAGAAAGTAAAGGGTCGGTATTGGGCCCAGTTCCGGTGTGACCCGGAGTGGGTCGATCTTGTCAGACCTATTGGGTAAGGCCAGAACCATTGGGAAAACCATCCTATTAGGTTTGGCCCAACCTTTTGGGCCTAGAACAGCTGGCCTCGTGGGCGGTTCATCCCTAGATCGGGGCCGGTTCGGCCCGGAGCGCTATGAGGGTGCGACCCGACACGGCTTAGCCCGAAGTGCACGACCGGGACGGTTCGGCCAAGGTGTCGTGAGAAGGGTCATGGGCCAGCTTTGGAGGCCGGCGTGGCCAGGGCGCCGGTTCGGTCGGGTGGTGGCTCAGGTGGCTGGGTGGCCGGGAGGCGGCCGGGTGGCCGCTCGGCTAGAGTGGGGCGGCAGGTTCAGCCGAGGTGCACGAGAGGCGCAGAAGCTGGGAGACCGAGAGGCCGAGCCGGCGTTGTTCAGCACGGATCAGGCTGGCGTGGGATAGTGGTGTTCGGTCGGGGCGCATAGGAGGCCAGCAGCGGCTGGGATCCGGGAAGCGCAGGCTGGCCGTGGTGAGGTCGGGGGGGGGGGGGGGGGGGGCTCGGCCGATTCGGTCGGCGGACGGCGCAACAACGGCAGCTCAGCCAGAGAGCCACGGTTCGGCCCAGAGCACTGAAGGTTTGCGGGGGTGGCACAAATCGCAGAGGCCGCATGTAGCGCGACCTATGTCTTCACCGCCTTCATCGTTCCATTGCCTCATCACCATGATGAATATCATCACAAACAAGAATGGTGGAGGGGTCGGGCCATGTTGGTTTGGCCCGCACACTCCACGTTTAGGGTGGTATCAATTGGCTCATCCATAAGTAAAAAGATGAACAAAAACTCACCCACAAACAATACCTTTCCCAACCGTTGAAGAATATTCAAGGAAAGTATCAACATGTAAAAACCCCTAACCTTTGATCTGTTGAGTGAAAAGTTCCCTTTTGACTTTTATGTCTTGTTTTGGAAATCACAAATGTCTATGCTGATCGTACTGACTATGCTAATCATACTGACTCTGTCAATCATACTGACTCTGTCAATAATACTGACTCTATCAATCATACTTTCTTTTTCAATCGTACTGACTCTGTCAATCGTACAGACTTTTGTGCATCATACTCGCTTTGTATCATATCATTACATTACACTAAGTAATACTTATAGAACTTATATTTTACTTCCATCACATGTTGTTTTATACTTTATCAACACATGTCAATCGTACTCATGTTTATCATATTCATATATCTTTTCAACCAAAACGATACCATGGAGTTAGTTATAAACTAATCAAAACGTTGTCATGTTTTCTTGTTTCTATATGACCGTGATAATGCCTGGTGTCCAAGTCCCTCCGAGTTTTCTAGAAAAATATGACTGTTGGAGGAAATATGACCGTTGGAACTTGAGGCATATAAATAGGAGTTCATTTGAAGCTGATAAGAATAACTGAGAGACTTTTACCATTCTATGATTCTATCAAGTTCTAGAGAGAGACGTTGGGACTTCTCTCCTGCTTCGTGCGAAAGCCTTGAAACTACAAAACGTGAAAGGCTTGTTCTTAGTTTTTGTATTTCAATAAGTGCTTTGTTTTGTTTTGTGTGACCCATCAGGTGATAATGATCGAGGGCTTCCGGGGATAGGTAGACTGTGCTACCGATAATCATATCGAGGGCTTTCAAGTGATAGAAAGACATAGGTGCCGATTACCTGCAAAATTGAGGGCTTACGGGGTTATCAAGAGAGACGTACCGATCATCGTATCAATGGCTTGTAGGGATAGCAAGACAGACGTACCGATCATCGTATCTAGGGATTACCAAGGTGGTGGTAAGACAAACATCTTATCCTGGGTGAAAGGATAACCATTCTCTTTGGGTCAAAAGAATTGTAATACTTTTACTTTTCTGCTGCTGTTTGTTTTAAGAAAGGGAATTGTATTATTGTCCTTTCTTCATTCCATATTCATTTGTAATTGTTTCAATTACATTTATACAGTTACATTTTGTATCAATTGATTCTATACGCTTTATAGAAGAATCCTTAACTTTTGTTTTACTCTGATTATTGTATTCATTTTGAATACAATTGCTTTACTTTTCTTATAGTATTACATCATATATTACCTTTATATTCAATACAATTGTGGTTGTTTGTTTTTTTTGTGAATTTTTTTAGTTTAAGATCATTTAAACAAACTTCTTAAGTGTTTAAACACAATGTTTTTAAACCTAAAATTCACCCCCCTCTTGTATTGTTCCATATAATATACATATACATCTATATATCGATAAAACGATTGGTATCAGAGGGAGTTTCCAATGATTTGTTTTACTAGCTCTATTTGTTTTATATTACTGTTTCAACTATTTACAGCACTAAAATTTGGAGTGGAAAAGATTTTTTTTCTATTAGATGGAAGGAATGAATTTTGGATCAATTGATAATCTAAATCCTACTAGACCACCTTTCATTGATGGGAATGATTATGAGTAATAAAGAGATCCAATGAAGAAATTTTTTATCAATACTGGGGTATACAATTTTATTATGATTACTGGAGGTTACAAAATTCTTGACAAAGAAGCCAGTACCTTCACTAATCAAGAGAAGCAAGAATATCAATTGAATTACAATGTACGCAATACTTTACTATGTTCTATGACCATGAATATATACAGCCATATATCATCTTGTGAATTATCCAACTTTATTTGGATGAAATTAGAAATCACAGATTTTGGTAAATTGAAGGTTATAGAATCAAGAAGAGCAATGCTTCGAGCAAAGTATCATGGTTTTCTTTTTTTCCTTATAGAGAGAAAGTATGTAAAGTGCAACAAAGATTTATGATAATTTTGAATAGTTTAAAATCTATGGTAGAAAAATGTATTGATGATGAATCCCTTGTAGATAATATTATTGACATTATTCCAAATGAATGGGAGTCAAAAAGGACATCCATTGATGAAAATAGAAATGTTTCCCAGATTACACTGGATGAACTCTTTAGAACTCTTCTACAGCATGAGACAAGAATGAAGAGAGATGATGATTTTAATAAGAATAAAAATGGAAATGGAAATGTTGATTTTACTACTACATCTAAAGCTAAAACACCTGAAAGGATAACAAGATCCAAATATAAGAAAGTTGTCATGTCAGAATCAAGTGATAGTGATCACTCAGATAATGAGTTAGCCAATCTTTCTCAAAGGATGAACAAGATTTTAGGAAAGAAAGACTTCCAATATAGATTCAAAAAAAAAAGAGATAGAAAGGATAAGAAAGATTCAGTGGTAACTTGTTATGAGTGCATGAAAGTAGGACATATAAGGCCTGATTGTCCTTTAGTGAAGAGAAAATATAGAAAGGAGAAACATTATGAAAGAAATAATAAAATGTATTACAGGACAAAGACAAAGAAAGTCTTGAAGGAAAATGATACTTGGAGTGCAAGTGGTAGCTATTCAACAGATAATTCTTCAGAATATGAGTCCTCAAGACAAAAGAATATTGGACTTATATCCAGACTACTAATTGAAGACCATTGTTTCATAGAAAAGGTACACAATGCTGAAGCTATTAAAAATGTTTCCTTGAATGAAAATTATACTGATAATAAATATTATGATTTTTCAAATGATGAGTCTTCATCGTCAGAATATAATACATTACCTTCCTTTAATGAAGTGTATGGGTTTTCTAAATTACTTGAGAATGAAAATTCTAAACTCAAGAAAAAGCTTGATAAATAAAATTCTAGAATTTCAATTATAATTAAAGATTTATCAGATCTTTCTAATGATCATGATATGAAAACTTCTGATTTTTAAAGTATTTTGAAAACCCTTGAGAAAGTAAATTCTGAAAAGGATAAACTTTCTAAGTATTTTGAAAATGTAATTTCTAAGAAAAATGTTTTCAAGCCTAACTCTAGATCAAAATCAAATGTTTTGGAGGATAAAAAATTTAGTTTTAAAACTAAAATCATAAATTTCTTTCTTAAAGAAATGTTTATCAAACTTTAATCATGGAAAGGAAAACTTTGACAAAATGTATTCTCAAATTCAACCTTTAAAAAATCATTCTGGTGTTTGTTATACTCATTCTAAACACAATTTTAGTAATAACTATTTTGTTCCACAAAGTAACCCTTTTTGTACTAAGTGTCAATGTGGTGGGTACTGAAAAAGAGAATCCTCTCTTAATAGAACTCCGACTTTAGGATTTCATAAATCTCATTTTGCAAAAACAAACGTGGATTCCTAAAATAATTTTATCTAACCATTCTAGATCCAGAAAAGTTTGGATTCCAAAAAACTAATTTTTTCTTTTTCAAAAAAATAAGAAGTGTACCAACAAGAAAATTTGGTACATGGATAGTGGTTGTTCTCGAAACATGACCATAAACAGATATTTATTTGAAAAGATCATCGAAACAAAAGGTTGAAAGGTTACCTTCGGAGATAATGCTCAAGGAAAATTTATTGGAATAGGTAATATTGTCTTTCTTGTAAAAGTTATTATTTCAAATGTTTTGTTTGTTAAAGGTCTTAAGCAAAATCTCATCATCATAAGCAAATTATGTGATGAACGTTACCTTGTTCATTTTAGAAATGATTAGTTCTTAGTTCAAAATTCCAAGGACAAATTCATTCTATCTGCCCATAGGCAAGAGAATGTATACACTATTATCTTGGAAGACCTTAGGAGCCAAAATTTACCTTTCTTAAGTGCAATAGAAGACCAATCATGGCTATGGAATAGAAGACTAAGACACATCAACCTAAGAAACATTTGTAAACTATCAAAGAAAAGACATGTAAAGGGACTATCAGATATTAGATACGATTATTCAAAAGTCTGCGATCCTTGTCAATATGGAAAGCAACATAAAACTAGATTTAGATCAATTAATGATGTTTTAACTTCTATTGCATTACAGCTAGTGCACATTGACCTTTTTGGTCCTTCACAAACATGATGCATTGGATTCAAATACTATGTATTTGTTTTAGTTGATGACTTTACTAGATTTACATGGGTTTATTTTTTAACAAATAAATCTGAACCTTTTTTTTATTTCCAAACATTTAGAGTCCAAGTTAAAAATGAGAAAAACCTACCATTGGTAACTATTCATAGAGATCATGGTGGTGAATTTCAAAATTCAGATTTTGATACTTTTTGTAGTAAGAAAGGTATTACTCACAATTTCTCAGCTCCAATAACTCAGAAAAATGGTGTTTTTGAGAGAAGAAATCATATTCTTCAGGAAATGACAAGAACCATGTTGAGTGAATACTCCATTGCTAAGCACTTTTTGGCAGAAGCTATAAGTACAACTTGTTATACTATATATTGTGTTTTTAACTAGAACTTTTCTTAATAAAACACCTTATGAATTATGGACTAGCCGAAAACCGAAAGTTTCATATTTCAAAGATTTTCATGGAAAGTATTCATTCTAAATACTAAAGATAATCTACAGAAATTTGCACCAAAATCTGATGAAGGAATCATTCTAGTCTATTCTATAACTTCAAAGGCATATAGAGTTTTCAATAAAAACACTTGTATTGTTGAAGAAACAGTGCATGTTAAATTTGATGAAACTAATCCTTTTGTTTTCAACCAACCCCAACCTACATCTACGGATGTGTTTTTTAAAAATGTATATCAAACTCTATTAGAAGATTCTACTAATAAGGAAAATGTTCAAGATAGTGTTCATGAAACATTTACCCCAGAAAATTTTCTACCATATGTTGATGAATAGGTTTTACAAAACCCAAATCAATTGTTTCTTATGAATCACCCCTCTAATAACATCATTGGTGATGTAAATCAACTTGTAAGGACAAGAAATTCCTTGAGAAATGAAATATAACATATTTCCTTTATTTCTCAATTCAAACCTAAAATTCCAAGTGAGGCCTTAGGTGATAAAGATTGGATTAAAGCAATACAAGATGAACTAAATGAATTTGAAATGAATCAAGTCTGGACTTTAGTTGAAAGACCTAAAGAAACAACTATAATTGTTGTAAAATGGGTTTTTAGAAATGAATGTTATGAAAATGGAATCATTGTAAGAAATAAAGAAAGGCTTGTTGATAAGGTCTATAATCAACAAGAGAGAATAGACTATAAAGAAACATATTCTCTTGTAGCTAGACTTGAATCTATTCGTATTCTATTAGCCTTTGTAGCATACTTTAATTGCAAATTATTTAAAATGGATATTAAATGTGATTTTCTTAATTTTTTTGTTCAAGAAGAAGTTTTTGTCGAATAACCCTCTGGCTTTCTAGACTCAAAACATCATAATCACATTTTTAAACTTACCAAATCTACATATGGCCTTAAACAAGCTCCTAGAGCATGGTATGATAGAATTACAAGATTTATTTTACAAAACAATTATGCAAAAGGTACAGTGGATCCAACCCTTTTTATAAAAATGGAAAATAGAAATGTTTTGATTGTTCGAATTTATGTTGATGACATCATATTTGGATAAAATTAGCAGTCTTTAACTAATTCCTTTGCAAATTTAATGAAATCTAAGTTTGAAATGAGTATGATGAGTGAGTTAACATTCTTTTTAGGTTTTGAAATTTCTCAAAAACCAGAAGGAAAATATATATATCAACATAAGTATATTAAATATTTACTCAAAAAGTATGGATAGAACAATACTAAATGTATTAGAACTCCAATTGGTACTTCAAATACACTTGATCATGATGAAACTGGGAAACTAGTAGATCAAACAATTTTTAGAGGTATTATAGGAATCTTGTTATACTTGACAGATATTCGACCTGATTTAATATTTTCTGTATTATTTTGTGCTAGATACCAATCTAATCCAAAAGAGTCCCATTTAAAAGCCGTGAAGAGAATCTTTGGGTATTTAAAAGGCACTATAGATATATGGATTTTTTATTCTTCTGGAAATGATTTTGTTTTTTTTTTCAGATGCTGACTTTGGTGGATGTAGAATAGATAGAAAGAGTGCATCTGGAACATGTCATTTCTTAGCAGATTCCTTGGTTTCCTGGTCCTGTAAGAAACAACACTCAGTAGAACTTTCCACCGCTGAAGCTGAATATATAACAGCTATAAGTTGTTGTGCTCAAGTGTTGTGGATGCAACACACACTCACAGACTATGGATTGAGTTTTTCCAAAACTCAAATTCTTTGTGATAATACTAGTGCTATAGATCTTAGTAAAAACCCAGCACATCACTCTCATGAAAAACACATAGACATTAGGCATCACTTTCTTAGGGATCACACACAAAAAGGAGATATTATTTTACAATTCATCGGAATGCAAGAACAACTTGCAGAAATTTTTACCAAACCAATACCTTCCGATATATTTGAGTTTATATAATAGAAGATAAGAATGATTAAATTAATGTAATTATTCATATCTACTTCATGTTTTTCACTTCTCCTTACATTGATAAACTCCTCTTAAAAAGCAGAACATTTTACTTAATATTCTTTTTATTTATCTGTTTATTCTCCTGGTTTCTGTTTTTTGTATTTCTGTTTAACGTATTGACTGTTTAGTTATCGTTGTTTACCTTATGATTGTCATCTTGACAATTTGTTTTCCATCGGTGCGTCACCCTATGGTAACAAGTTTGATTTCCATCGGCACGTCACCGTATGGTAACAAGTTTTTTTTCCATCGGCACGTCAACCCATGGTAACAAGTTTGTTTTCCATCGACACATCAACCTATGGTATCCAGTTTGTTTTCCATTGGAACGTCAACCTATGGTAACAAGTTTTTTTTCCATCGGCACGTCAACCTATGGTAACAAGTTTTTTTTCCATCGGCACGTAAACCTATGGTAACAACTTTGTTTTCCATTGGCATGTCAACCTATGGTAACATGTTTGTTTTCCATCGGCACGTCAAACTATGGTAACAACCTTGTTTTCCATAGGCACGTCAACCTATGGTAATGACTTAGTTTTCCATCAACATGACAACCTATGGTGATGACTTTGTTTTCCAACGGCTTGAAAACCTATGGTAATGACTTTGTTTTTCATCGGCTTGAAAAACAATGGTAATGACTTTGTTTTCCATCCACTTGACAACCTATGGTAAAAATTATGTTTTCTATCATCACGTCAACCTATGGTAACCAGTTTTTTTTCCATCAACATGTCAACCTATGGTAACAAGTTTGTTTTCCATTGGCACGTCAACCTATGGTAACAACTTTGTTTTGCATCGGTATGTCAACCTATGGTAATGACTTTGTTTTCCATCAGCATGAAAACCTATGGTAATGACTTTGTTTTCCATCAACTTGACGACCTATGGTAATGGCTTTGTTTTCCATCGAATTGACAACCTATTCTAATGACTTTGTTTTCCATCGGCTTGATAACCTATGGTAATGACTTTGTTTTCCATCAGCATGACAACCGATCGTATTCTTTCTCCTCTTATGCTTGTGTTTTTTTTACTTTGTTAATACTAATTAAACCAACAATTACCTTACAATCTCTGGCACGTACATACTATCCTTACCTTTTTTTTGTTTTTTTCACTTTTTATTGATTTTCATTTTTTTAAAAACCATTCTAATCATATCCGTCGATTTTTTTCTTTTAATCTTAACCGTAGAAGATCAACGGTCATTTTTTAACCTATAAATAGACCCCTCCCCTTCCTAAACCCACACTGGTTTTTTAGAATTGTTGAAGAAGCTCTGCCCGTGTTTTAAGACTCCGTACGATCTTCCATCGGCTTCACCTATATGTCTCATTCGTCTTCCAACACTCCTGCCAAAATGTCTTCAAAGACTTTTTCAGAGAAATAATTCCTCAGAGAAAGGTTATTTTCTCAGGACTTCTTTTATTCGTATGATTCTACAATCAGAAGAATTATTTCGTTTCAAGGCTGGGAACATCTGTGTGTTGAAAAACCTATGTATCAAGATCCGGTCCTTATTAAGAAGTTAGTCAGTTCTACAAAACAGTGTCTTTTGACAAAAACATGACTATAAACTTTGTTGTGTATGATAGAAAGATATAAATGTCTATAAAACAAGAATCCCACTTTCAAAATGTTCCAACAGAAGGTGATTCTTTTTCCCCATCTCATAAAATACCAGAAGAAGTTGGTATGTTTTATAAAAAAAGTGCTGAAAAGTCGTTGTTTCTTATAAATGAAGAGAAGAGGAAAGTTACTCATCAATCTCCAGATAACATATTTGTGGCACTCTGGATGAATGGTTTTCTTATCCCAAGGAAAGGGGATAGAGAAACTATGAAAGTTTCTGATATCATCATTCTAGAATACCTTGTCAATATGTGAAATGTAAATATCATGGGATACATTTTTGAAACAGTCAAGAATTTCAAGTCAGGAGTGATAAAATACCATTTTATTATGTATCCTTCTATTCATAAAAAGTTCATTCTTGAGAGAATTAAGTTTTGTAATATTCATTTGAGAGGGAAATTGATAGACTTAAAACCTTTGTGGATAAGTAAGAGTACGTTGAAGAAGTTGTATATTTGTTTTGAACAAAATTCAATGATTTTTTTTCAGAAATATAAAAGCTAAATTAGCACAAAATAAATCAGTACCAAATCAATCGGCACCTATGACAGTCAAAGAGAATCCATCTACTGTTGTCCCTTAAAAGTCAGATCCTCCAACCAGTTCTAAGACAAAGAAGAAACCTAAGTACACCAAGGAGGTTGTGGCCAAGTGGAGTAAAGAAAGAGAACAACGAAAAGAAGGTGATCCGAAGTTCAGTCTATATCCAGCTAATTCCATTGCTAAGAGGATAAGGGTTAAGGATACCCTTCAAGTTGAAAATAAAAAGAAGACTCATTTGAAAATAAAAGCTCCAGACTTTGATGTTTCTAAAGTCTTGAAAATGGTTGAGGAGGCTAGTGCACAACTAATGGAAGAGGTATATCAAGAATCAATCGTACACAGTATTCTAGATCCAGATAAAGGGAAACAAATCTTGGAATAAATACAAGAAGTTGAGTAAGGGGAAGGAGGTTTCCTTTTGGAATTCCTTCAAAGTTCAAAGAAAAGAAGAAAAGAATGGTTTCAAAAACAAAGTGAAGGTTTTCAACAAACTCCTCATGTCGATCAAGCTAAATCTCAATCTTTTGAAGAACCAGAAATAATTCCTTACCATGTAAAGCAAGGCGCTCAAACTTCTTATTCTGAAAAAATGATCATTATTAGTGAAAAAGTGGAAGAAGAAATAAAGGATAAAGAAAAAGGAAAGCATCCAGTTGAGGACTCAAGCCGATCAAATTAACTAGATTCGTACGATGAGGATACTAATTCAGAACAGACAATTTCTCTCAAGAAAAGTGATTACATTGTTCATGTATTGAGGATAATTGAGAAGACCATTCCATATTTTCTTAGACTAGAAGGGAAAATTTATTTCATTACTGATAATAAAAGGATGAATTTTGGTTTTATAAGAGAACTAAGAAAGAGAGTATTGTCAGTTGAAGCAGATTTGAAAGTTCTATCTGAAAGTTCAACTACTCATAAGAAGTCTTGCAATAGAATGACAAAGTGGTTATAAAAAACAAAGAGCTTAGTGAATGATCATGATGTATCAATTGAATACTTAAAGAGGCTTTCAAATGATCTCTCAATTGCTTTCAATAATCTTGAAAAAGAAACTGTTGAAAGGCTGAACCAATTGTCAAATACCCATGGAGTTGATATTCGTTTAGTGAAAGAGTTGCAAGAGAGAATGAATGATTTTAAGTCTGATTTTTCAAGGGTTTCATCTTTCAAAGATGAAATAGTCTTGTTGAAGAAGCAAAATTTTGTTCTATCGAAAGACAAAAAGAATTTACAAGACAGAATTGATACTCTTGAAAAAGTAATCGGAGTCTAGGAGGATACTATGAAGAATTAGGATCAGCTTTTTTCTGATCAACAAGAGCTTCTTAGATCCCATGGTGATTCTATATCTGAAGACAAGAAGTAAATTAAAAAGATGAAATCCATTCTTTATGAGCTGATCAAGAAAGGAAAGGGAAGAGAAAAAAAATGAGTGTCGTATTTTTTTCCTTACTCATTTCATGAACTCTATAAACCTTTGTTATCGTAATAAGATTTTTGTTACCCTTCCCATTGTCTTGCATTTCTTTTCTCTAACTCTTTCAGGAAACTCAATAATACCCCATTATTTTTTTAAATAAAAAAGGGGGAGAATGTTTTATAAAGGGGGATAATGTTTTATAAAGGGAGAATGTTTTAATCAAATACTTCTAAATCAAGGAAAATATAAGAATACAATCCTTGGGAAAGTACATACCTAAGGGGGAGTTAGTTGTATTAAATTTCATATTCATAATAGTTTCCAATAACTCCGGGGGAGATAAGTTTTTATTTTTGTTCTTACTTTATGTTTTTTTCTTTCCAAAAAGGGGGAGATTGTTGAGTCAAAAGTTTCCTTTTGACTTTTATGCCTTGTTTTGGAAATCACAAATGTCTATGCTGATCGTACTGAATATGCTAATCATACTGACTCTGTCAATCGTACCGACTCTGTCAATCGTACTGACTCTATCAATTGAACTGACCTTGTCAATCGCACTGACTCTGTCAATCGTACTGACTCTGTCAATCGTACTGACTCTGTCAATCATACAAACTTTTGTGCATCATAGTCGCTTTGTATCATATCATTACATTACACTACGTATTACTTATAGAAATCATATTTTACTTCTATCACATGATTGTTTTTGTTCTTTATCAACTCATGTCAATCGTACTCATGTTTATCATCTTCATATATCATTTAAACCAAAACGATGTCGGGGAGTTAGTTATAAACTAATCTAAATGATGTCATGTTTTTTGTTTCAATATGACCGTTATAATGCTAGGTGTCCAAGTCCCTTCGAGTTTTCTAGAGAAATATGACCGTTGGAGGAAATATGACCATTGGAACCTGAGGCCTATAAATAGGAGGTCATTTGAAGTTGAGAAGAATAACTGAGATACTTTGATCATTCAATGATTCCATCAAGTTCTAGAGAGAGACGTTGGTACTTTTCTCCTACTTCATGATAAATCCTTGAAACTACAAAACGTGAAAGGCTCGTTCTTAGTTTTTGTATTTCAATAAGTGCTTTGTTTTGCTTTGTGCGACCGATCAGGTGATAACAATCGAGGGCTACCAGGTATAGGCAGATTGTGCTACCGATAATCATATCGAGGGATTTCAAGTGATAGAAAGACATAGGTGCCGATTACCTGTAAAATCGAGGGCTTACGAGGTTAGCAAGAAAGACCTACCGATCTTCATATCGAGGGCATTCAGGGATAGCAAGACAGACGTACCGATCATCGTATCGAGGGCTTGCAGCGATAACAAGACAGATGTACCGATCATCATATCGAGGGCTTAAAAAGGTGGTGGTAAGATAGACCTCTTATCCTAGGTTAAAGGATAACCCTTTTCTTTGGGTCAAATGAATTGTAATACTTTTACATTTTCACTGCTGTTTGTTTTATGAAATGGAATTGTATTGTTTTCCTTTCTTCATTCTATATTCATTTGTAATTATTTCAATTAGATTTATACTATTACATTTTGTATCGATTGATTCTATACTCTTTATGGTATAATCCTTCACTATTGTATTACTCTGATTATTGTATTCATTTTGAATAATTTTTTTTTACTTTTCTTATAGTATTACATAATATCTTACCATTATGTTCAATACAATTGTAGTTGTTTGTTTTTGTTGTGAATTTTATTAGTTTAAGATCATTTAAACTAATTTTTTAAGTGTTTAAACAAAAAGTTTTTAAACCTACAATTCACCCCCTCTCTTGTATTGTTCCACATAATATACATGTACATCTATATGTCAATCCAACATGATCGTAATTCGTCGTTTGTTGAAGGAGTCGCAGAAAATAGACAAAGGAGATTTTTGTTTGTCGCATCTAATGCACGCTTCCAATCCTGAGTTGCGTTGGCTCGTTAACGAAAATGTAGAGGGTAGTTTGGTTGAAGATGCCCCTCTTCAATAGAGGCTCCGAGGAAGAAGTTGAAGAAGGACGACATTATTCATTCTTCGTTTGGCGAGTTCTTCCTTCTTCACCCAAGTTTCCACCAAGATGCCAAAGAAAATAATAATAGATAAGTTTATCTATTATTTAATTGGCACAGAATTCAGAATGGTGAAATAAATTAATTGGCTCCACCTAATTAATGTGGAGGATTGGCCCAAGTTAATTAGGGGAGTTGGCACAATTTAATTAAAGGGAAGGTGGAAACATAAAGGAGAGAGGGTGTGGGGAAAGTCTCCCTCATTAATCAGCGGGGTTGAGAGGTTTTCCGCTCCCTCCATTAATTGGGGAGTTTAGCCCCGTGTGGTCCCCAAATCATAACCTCTTTTGGAGGTTAGGTTCGGGCGGGCTCCACCACCATAACCTCTCATGGGAGGTTAATGTGTGGTGGTCCCACCTCCAACTTCCATGAGGATATTTTAACCGACAAACACCTACATGGAGGCTCAAATAAAAATAAAGTGAAACTCACTTTATTTATTATTTTCCACAAAAACCCAAAAACCATCTTTTATTCTTGACCCAATGTCCTTGAAGTGAAAGTATCCTTAAGTTAATACCGGCGCAACGAGTTCAACGGTGTCTGCTGATTTCAATTTCGAGCACCAGTTCAAATGTTATAAAAACCCGCTTGTTTGTTTATAGAACATAACTGAACAAAACATCAGAAATTGATTACAGGCACACCGGGCCTCAGAATCATCCGCCGTCAATTTTTGCAGACTTGTAAAATTTCCATGCATTTAAGAAAAATATTTTCCACAGAATTTCTGGGTCTTTATATTCTCCCCACCACAGGGATTTACGTCCCCTTAAGCTACAACTCGAACAATGGGAACAAGTGGGGGTACCAAGCGCGCATCTGAGCCTCCTGCTCCCATGTGCTCGCCTGGAGGTTATCGTGCTTCCAGTGAACACGTACCAGATGTATCGACCGTCCACATAAGATATGCTCTTGTCGATCCTCAATCTCCACTAGAACCTCCATGAATGTAACCCCATCTTCGACGTCCAACTCTACATGGTCGTTGATGTGAGAAGGGTCGTACACGTACCTCCTCAGCTGGGATACATGGAAGATGTCATGCACCCGGTGCAACTGAGGTGAAAGAGATAAGTGGTATGCCACCTAACCGACTCTTCTAAGGACCTGGAATAGTTCGATGAATCTCAAAGATAACATTCCGCCTCAGCAAAATCTCTATAAATCTCATCGAGGTGAGACCTGTTGAAAGACGCGGTCACCATCCTCTAACTCTAGAGGCCACTATCTCCTGTAAGCATATGACTTTTGTCTGCTCTGTGTAGTCTTCATCATCTCTTGGAAGATTTACACCTTCTCCGTGGTAGCCCGTACCATCTCTGGCCCCACTAGTGCTGACTCCCCAGGGTCAGTCCAGCACAAAGGTGATCTGCATGGTCGCCATTATAATGCCTCAAAAGGTGCCATCCCTATGGTAGAGTGATATATATTGTTTTATGAAAACTCCACCAAAGGTAAGTGATCCTCCATTCCATGAACGAAGTCAAGGAAACAAGCACGCAACATGTCCTCGAGGGTCGGAATGGTCCGCTCAGTCTGGAAATCCCTCTGAGGATGGAAGGCTGTGCTCAGATGAAGCTGCATCCCAAAAGCCTCCTTCACCCCCTTCCATAGCCGGAAATTAAACCGTGTGTCACAATCAGAGACAATATAAGAAGTTACTCCATGTATCCGCACAACCTCCATCACATAGAGGCATCTCAATATCTCTACTGAACCATACTCTCTGATTGATTGGAAGTGGGACGACGTGGCGAGTTGATCAACGATCACCCAAATCGAGTCGTGTCCCCTAGATGTAAGTGGATGTCCTGTCATGAAGTCCATGAATATCCCATCCCAGTTGCACTCTGGGAACTCTAAAGGCTGAACCAAGCCTGCTGGTACCTGTTGCTCCGCCTTCACTTGCTGACAAGTGAGGCATCGAGAGACAAAACTCACTACTGCCTTTTTCATAGCTGGCCACTGGTGTTTTCATCGAAGATCCTGGTAAATATTTGCCACTCCTGGATGTACAGCTAAAGGGGATGTGTGGAACTCCCTCAACACTTCATCCTAAAGTGACACTTGTAACATAGTACTTCCTATGAAGAGGATGATGTGCTCCCCATCTTCAAAAAATCCATCAGGTGCCTGTCATATCGATATCTGAGCACGTCGTGTCTTGCAGTCAGCATCCCCATGTTGTGACTCCCTGACTCACTGAAGAAGTGAAGGAGTTACTGTAAGGGACTTAAGGAAAGATGACCCATCTCTATCCACATAGGATATCTTCAAACTGGTCAACTGCTCAGTCGCCTCACCTAGTATCTATATACCAGATCTCCTATTGAGTGCATCTGCTAAAACATTCCCCTCTCTAGGAGTACAGACTATATCGAAGTCATAGTCTTGGAGGAACTCAAGACATCACCACTATCTCAGGTTTGGGTCATTCTGAGAGAAGATATACATGAGACTGTTGTGATCGGAGCACACAGTAAATATTTCTCCCATTAGAGAGTGTCACCACATCTTCAAGGCGAAGACCACTGCTGCTAACTCCAGGTCATGGGTAGAATAGTTATGCTTGTGTTGTCTTAGCTTCCGAGAACCATATGCGATCACTACTCACTTCTACATTTGGTCACACCTGAGTCTGGTCCCTGATGTGTCACAATAGACAATGTACCCTACGCCTTCCTCTAAAAGCCTCATGATGGGGGCACTAGTCAGCCTCTGCCTCAGCTCTTGAAAGCTATGCTATTATATATCCGACCACACAAAGGGTTTCCCCTTCTTCGTCAAGGCTGATAGTGGTGTTGAAACTCTGGAGAAGTCTAGAACGAATCTCCGGTAGTATCCATCCAAACCCAAGAAACTCTGTACCTCAATCACACTCTCGGGTCGCTCCCAAGAAAGTAACACATAAATCTTCGCTGGATCCACTACAACTCAAGTCTCTACAATGACGTGTCCCAACATTACTAGAAAACAAGGCTATAGCCACAAACCTATAGCCACAGTTTTATAAGTCTATGGCTATATCTTAGTTTATACCCACAATTCTATTAAAATCATGGCTATATCATAATTTATAGCCACAGATTAAAAAAATCCATAGTAATTTTTTTGTTTTTTGACTATCAATCGGGCTCGTCCTCCCCATACCATGACTCCTGTCCTCCCCTGATCCGCAAGCTCCTCCTCCCCAGTCGGCAATGCTCTCAGCGATGCTCTCGGCGATGCTCTCCTCCCCTCCTCCCCCGATCCGTGAGCTCCTCCACCCCACTGTCCATGACTCCTCGAACCCTTGACCTGGACCTGCTCTCCGCGTAATCCTCCCCGAAGTCACTGCTACACTTCTCGGCCATCAGTGTTTCACGGCAGCCTCCCCACCCTCGCGCTCGACTTTCTCCTCCCACCCTCGACCCTCTCCCCCTGGTGAATACTATGGAATATGAGATTCTTCAGATTGTTTAATTTGTTGATATGGACCTTTCATCGCCTTCGAATCTTCAGAAGCAGCTGTGTCAAAAATAAAATATTTATTCCTTTTGTATTAGCTAGGATGATTTCTAAAAATACAGTCAATCGTCATCATTTTACTAATCTGTTCTCCATGTAGATTAGAGGCTGGATCTGTGGTTATAAAATGGTATCAGATGCATGGATTATTGAGAAGAGAGATAGTTTTAGAACTGAGAGGGAATTAGAGTCTAAACCTGAAACCAGGTCTCTCTCCATAATTGTTCTTGGTGCGTCAGGTGACCTCGTGAAGAAGAAGACTTTTACAACACTGTTTAAACTTTATTGATAGGTTTTATAAAGATCGCTTACTGGCTGAGGAAGTCTTATTCATGTTTTTTTACTTTCGATTTATTTGAAGCTATTGTACTCTATAATTCATTATTACTATCGATCTAGTATTCAATTTTTTTGTTTCTGATTGATAAGTACAAGCTAATATGACTACAAAAAACTCCAGTGACCAGTTGCCTATAACGTGTTCTATATATGCCACTCTGTTCATGGATTCATTTGCAAGAAGGATACAAAATGAGATATTCATATGGGAAACTAGAAATTTAATTGTCTCCTACTTCATTTCAAAATAAAACAGCATCTCCCTTGTTACATTCTTAATACTATTCATCTAGTTTTGCAGTTTTTCATGTTCTATTTCATTTTCTAGTTTCTGGTTGCTTTGATCTAACATCACTGTTCCAGTATACTAATTGTGGGGATGGTGTGCAAGTAGGAATTTATCAACCCAGATGAAGTTCACATTTTTGGCTATACCAGGAAGAAGATTTATGATGATGAGTTGAGAAACCATATACGGGGGTGAGTTTTTTTTAATTTTTATTTTTATTTTTATTTCAAACCACTTCACAGTTGAAATTCATATTACAAAGATCTCAAAATTTTAAAATGAAATTTATTTTACTTTTTTTTATCATTGAAGAGGTTCTTTTTAGGGTGACACTTCTTCTATTTATTGTTTTTTCTTTATGTAATGAGTTTATTTACTTGATTTCATTTTTTCTGATAACTGTAGGTATCTTGACCATGCTGGTGATTCACCAGATCACTCAGAAGTTGTGTCTAGGTTTTTGCAACTGGTTAGTACCATTATTATTAATTGAAATTATGTTTATTCTATTTGTTGTGTTGGAAAGTTACATTGCTGAGTAATCTGTAGATCAAATACATAAGTGGTTTTTATGATTCTGAAGAGGGATTCCAATCATTGGATAGGAACATATTTGAGCATGAAGATGCCAAAAATAGTGTTCAAGGATCCTATCGAAGACTGTTTTATCTCGCGCTTCCCCCATCTATATATCCATCTGTGTGTAGGATGATCCAGAAATATTTCATGAACAAATGTAAGTTTTAGGTTTTCTCCTTTTCCATTTTATTCCTAGCCTTTATTGAGCTTTTAGAATAACAAAATAAGCTGCCCTTATCCCAAAATGTTGTCAGTTATCATTCTAGCCCACAATTGATGTTTTATAACATTGCACAAAATAAATAATGGTAGTTGTGTATTTTATTTTATTTTATTTATCAATTCTCCTTATCCATTTCATCTGATCATGGTGGATGGACTAGAATTGTTGTTGAAAAGAATTTTGGATGGGATTTGAATACTGTAGAGAAACTTAGTTCCCGAATTGGAGAATTATTTGATGAATCACATATTTATCAGATTGATCACTATTTGGGGAAGGAATTGGTTCAAAATTTGGTGAGATTCATGTCAATGATTTCCAAACCTATAATTATATAATTTTTTATTTCTTGGATCTCAAGATTTTATTCTAATGGCATCTGAATTTTTAGCTGGTTCTTCGGCTTTCTAATCGCTTCTTTTTGCCTCTTTGGAATCGTGATAACATTGATAATGTATAGGTGAGGATTCTTTACTGTGGAATTATTTACTAATCTTGAGATTGGACCTGCTGTGCTTATTTGTGCAGTAATCATGGTTCACTATACCATTATATTTTCTCCTTTATTTCTTGGGAAGATTGTGTTCAGGGAGGACTTTGGAATAGATGTCCGTGGTGGGTATTTTGATGAATACGGGTAATCTTTAGTGGAAGCATAATTGGTTATATGCTTCGGGACTGTTTGAAAATATTTATAGAAAACTGCTTACAACACTTATCCCTTATGATAAGTGCTTCTATATAAGTGTTTCCTACTTTCTTATTGAAAAAGTGTTTTTCTGCCACCTGTTTAAGTGATTTTCTTTTGTAATTTAATTACTAAGTGTTTTTTTTCTGGAAACAGAATAAATGCCACTTATTTTATTGAACTGCTTGTCATAAGTGACATGTTTTGTACGCCGTGTTCAACAAGTGTTTTCAAACAGACCCTTATTGCATGGTATACATATGGGTATCCTTTATTAAATTTGAATAATTTTAATGTTAGTATTAATCTCTTAATACATTATGATTTTACTTTATCACATCTTGATGAAAAACTGCACAAAGAAAAATGTATCATGGCCTATGGCATGGGAGCTTCCTTTCTCCCTGTAAATTCTCAAGGTACTAATACATTGTGATTAATATACAACGAGTTTGTATGTTAATAAATTATAATGTATAATTGATGAAATCATAAAAATACATTGTGATTAATATACAATGATGTATTTTAAACTGTTTTTATAACATCAATTATACATAGAATGTAATAATCAGATGTATTTATAATAACCAAGGAAGTGTTCTTTCTTCAATTAGAGGAGTTTATTAGAGTTTATTTAGAAAAAATCAACTTAAAATCAAGTTTGTTAACAAAACAATTGTAAACTACAATTGAAATTTTAATCATAAGAAATCCAACTCAATTATGTTGGTATATTTATTATTATGTATTGTTGTTTTTTTATGAAGATTACATTACAATTATACATTGATTTAATAACATAATTGATCCAACTCATTTATGTTCATATCCAATAAATGATGTTATCATGATAAATACATTTGATTATTATAGATTTCTTCTTTTTTATATTTTTAGTATAATAAACTTTAGCAATACATTATTAAACCCCATTTTTCATATGATGAATCATTATTTTTATGATCTGACTATAAATTAACCTCTCGACAATCTGTTTTAAGTATTACAACAATGCCATCATCATACTCAATAGTATGAACTATTTAATTTTCTTTATGTTTCATGTTTATATTGAGACCACAAATTTTTTTATGTAAACCTTCACATTTTATTGGTGAAACTCCCTTTTCATTCTATGAAATCTATTTCTGAGAAATACTGAAGCAACTATTTTTCTACAACTTCTAAAAAATTAGATTTTCAATATGTTATGTATTATCCTCTTCTGTTCCATAGCTACTGCTATATCAGTTTTATATATTCTAGAAACATACACCTTTCATTCAAGGTTTGATAATTAATCTCCTATTCTAATTTTTCCATACTCATTCTAGGTGTGGCCCAATGTATTATTTTTTTCAAGACATTTCTTGTTAATTCATATAAATTCTCAACATATTGTTCCATGATCTGCTCCTTTTCATATTAGTGTTGTGAACCAATTCTCTATATCTCTTTAAGAATTCTCTTTTTATAATTTCATTAATATATTCATATGAATTAAACATTTTACATCATTTTTGATTTTTAAAAACACAACACACAAGCTCTTTGGTTACAAAATTCTCCCAATTTGGTGTTCATTCTCAGCTCTACTCCCCCTTTCTCAAGAAACTTCTTTCACAAGATATATGATGGAAAAAAACATCTTTCATGCCTCCAAATATGAATTTCATACCTTAGTCCCCTTGTTGGATAGAATAATTCCAGATTTTGTTAATTTTAATCTTAGAACTACATTCTTTAAACCCACCTACACATTCCACAGTAAATTAAAATTAGTGAATTCTACACATTTAATTGAGTTGTAGACAAATCCTCTAGGCCTTGTGAGTTGTATATTTATGTATGAAACAATATTTTAATCCAACAAACTTGTTTGTTATGTGTCACTCAGCTCTTTGACCTAACACATGATTAAATGGACTATTATGTAAGTGTTTATGCCTCTTTTTTTCCATCCCTTTCTTCAATCATTCATGTATTATTCTAATATTTAGTTATGAATTGTCTAGTTATTACGTAGTTTATGCTATTACAGAAGTGAAGGGACACACTCGCCATCAGTTTTAGGAATGTTCCTGATTGAGGATGGTCCCTATTATTTTTTCATGCTGCAAATCCTGCTTGGGAAGCTCTCTCAAAGTCCATATAGTCAGGTATGTCCTATAATTGCAGGATGTTCAATGAAGTATCTTCAAGAATCCATTTTCTTCATTTTTTTATGATGATTTTGATGTGGAAGTAGGCAAGGTGCAGGGGTCATGTCCGGGTTTGGGGGGGATCTGTCTGTGGGGGGGGGGGGGGGGGTACTAGTAGGGGGAGGGTGAGGGAGGGTAGTGGGGAGGAGGGAAGTGGGGAGGAGGGTGCAGGGGGGTCTGCAGGGCATAAGGGAGGGGTGCAGGAGGGCAGGGGGGGTCTGTAGGGGAGCGGTGCAGGAGGGCAGGGGGGAACTGGCCGGGGGAGATGGTGCAGGAGGGTAGGGGGGAACTGGCAGGGGGAGATGGTGCAGGAGGGCGGGGGGGGGGGGGGGGGGTGTCTGCAGGGCAGTGGGGAGAAGGGCGAGGGGGGGGGGGGGTCTGTAGGGGAGAGGTGTAGGATGGAGGGTGGGGGGACTGGAAGAGGGAGAGGGCGCAGGGGGGAAGGGGGGGGGGGTGTCTGCAGGGCAGTGGGGAGGAGGGCATGAGTGGTCTACATGGTAGTGGGGAGGGGTGCAAGGGGGAGTGTAACACCCCAGGTAAATAAAGAATATGTCATTTTCATATTTATCCATATTTGTGGATAAAATATTAATATTACTTTAAAGGGTATGGTATGCTCGATGGCATACCCAATACGCAACAACGAGTTTCTTGGGAATCTTACGTTGCACTCTAATAATAAAATAATATTATTTTAAATGGTAGTTAACGCCTAGCCATTTTAATGGAGAGAATGAACAAAACTAACTACAAAATGATTATATATGTTTGTCAAATATTTTTACTTTTTACAATAAATGTTAGAGGATTAAAAATGCGAATGAATCCAATTTTAAGCGTAAACATTCTAATATTCTTTAAAAGGTCGATTAACTGCCTTTTGATGGAGAACCACTTTTAAATCCACTTTTTTGACAATTTTATGTGTTATATTTGACAAAATAAAATTATTATTTAGAATCGGGACATCAAAATTTACTTTGTGTAAATTTTTGGTATTTTTCCGATAAAGATCATTTTTAATGAATAGTGAAAAATGTTGTATTTTAATTCAAAACCTCTTTTTAATCTAATTTATTTATATGATCAGATTATCTTTTGAATTGGTTTTAAAGTTAAATTAGAATATATTTTTACCATTTAATCCAATAGTGGTCGTTGTAATTAATTTCATCTTGAAATTGGACATAAACTAGTGTCAATCTTTTGATACTTATTGTTTCATAAAAACACGCTATTTGCTCTGACAGCGGGAATTAATTATTAAAATAATTAATGTAACTTATATGTTTTGAATTTTGTAAAATATACATCATTTTTGAATTCATAATATCAAATATAGCTTAGGGTGAATTTTTGGTATTTTTCTGGAAAACTTCAATTTTTGATGAATAGTGAAACCACTAAGTGGTACTTAAAAAACTGATTTTTTGTTTAAATGAAATTTTAGCACCTCTGTGTTTTGAATTTCAAAAATCCGAAATACATGGTTGTCATTAGAAATTAAAATGTTGTTCAATGGGATTAAAATAATTTTTTTGGTGAATAGTAACTTTTATGTTTTAGTCGCGATTAGAGGTAATTAGTGTAGTTTAAGGTAAAAATAATGTTTTAATAATATGAAATGAAATAGAAACATGTCCTACCCTCGTTGTATGAGTCATGTATGACCAGGAAAATCCATAGGTCAACTTGGGGACCCCATGGAGCCACTTTGGTTGGAAAATGACATAAATACCTTTTTATTTAATGTTAAAATTAAAATGTCACAAACATGTGTTGTTTAACTAAAATAATTTTTACATAGGTTTATATAAGTCATATCTTTGACTATAAATATTCATTATAAATATAATCATATTTCCTACATCATGATATTTTTTTTATAATTTTTAGACATTAAATAAATTAATTTATTTATGACACCGTGATGATGCAGTGATTATCTCATAAATGAACGATTTAAATAAAATGAGAAGATAGAGTGAAATATAAGTCTTAAACTTGTCACAAACCTATTGTATGGATGCATTTCTAAACCTTATCACCCTATTCTATAAATATATCCTTTTGGGACCTTTTAAATCCGAAAATAATTTTATAATAAAGTAATATTTTATAACTTTCCAAGAGTGACCCTCCTCTCCTCTTATAAAAGGCCCCCACCTCTACCACCTTACACACACCTCTCAATCCTTTGGCTAGGCCAAAACCTGCCCATTTAATCTCTCCACATCCCTCTCTTCATCATTGAAGCCTCAATTTGGGCATAATCCTTTCCAAGGAAGCCTTTGAGCTCAAATCCAAGAGAGTTACCCGATTTAAAGGTAATGTCTTCCCTTGTGTTCTTTTGTTTTATTTTTCTTCTCCAAACCCCTAAACTCTTTTAATACTTTTTTTGTAAAAACACCAGTATCTTAAATATACTAGGATGTTTTTATAAGAAATATTCGATCTACACTTTCACACACCTCCGTCTAATGGTTAAAGAACATATTGTTTCTGTGGATGGCGAAGTACTGCCTCAAGAAACGATGATTGTTCAATATTATTTTAACACCTTCAAAGGTGGACATTAAGATGTCACTATATTTATATATGATATATAATATGTTTATGTTTTCCTTAAGCTTCTATATTTTTCATTTATGGCATACCTTTATGGTTTCCATTATGGGTAAACGCGGTATCTTCATTTTAGGAAGTGCGGACTACCGCCCCCTCAAAGTCATTTGATTCATTAATACCATATGTGGGACGTATAAAGGATGAAATTAATGGTATTACATATTATATCCTACTGGAATTATAATATAACTTTATATCATTATTATTTAATTCCATTGAATACAAAATAAATAAATAAATGAAAGTAGCGTTCATGCGTACGTACGGCTTACCATCTCCATGAACGGTACATTTCATTTCTTATCTCTAAATGTTATGTAATATTATAAGTACTTATATATAATGGATATATATGTAATATATTTCATCTAAATTATGGATATAATTCTGGAATTATAATATATATATCTCTCATTTTTTTAATTCCATTAATATGAAAAAAATGAAAGTAGCGTTCATGCGTACGTACGGCCTACCGTCTCCATGAACAGTGCTTTTAATTTTTTATCTCCAAATGCTATGGAATAGTATAAAATAAATATATAATGGATATATATGATATTTAAAACATCAATACTATTCTGGATATGATGTACCTATAACTACATGGAAAATTATTTTCCAACAAGTTCAATTTTTACTCATGTACCGAACATCGACAAAAACGTCTGATATGAACTCACATTATTAACCAATTATTATAACATTATAATATGTGATATTAACTGAATAATATTATTTAAAGTAGTTCATTAAGAAATTATAAATTGACCAAATTTTATTATTCAGGAGATTAAAGAACGATCGAGTCATGTCGGACACAAGGTAAGGGATCCTACCCCCTCTCTTTCTATTTAAGTACACTCTTTTATGTCATTCATTTTAAGATAATATTTCTTATGATTGGGATGTTATTTTATATTAATACTACTGTAATTTTTATGTTCATATTATGAGAGACCCTATTTTCTCTCATCAATCCATTTTGGATGTTTTGAGTGGCGCCGTTAGGCTGCGGAATTTTCATAAGAGATCTAACCTCTCTCTTTCTTTTTAAGTACTCTCCTTTATGTCACTTCTTTTAATATCCTCTTTGTTATGATGGGGGATGTTATTTTATATTCCTCTTTCAGTAAATTTTATTGTAATATGATGAGAGACCCTATTTGATCTCATCAATCCATTTTTGGATGTTTTAAGTGGTGCCGTTAGGCTGCCGAGTTTTCGTAAGGGATTTTTCATCTCACTTTTAGTCCCGTGAGATTTATGCTACATTTTCCACCATTTCTTTTGAGTAGTGTATGTAATTCCCATTATTATACTCTTTGTGTAATATAATTTCATTTATGGGTAATTACATATTCATTGTATGACCCTTCTTCAATGGGGTGTACGTTTCGAAAGTTACCCCAATTGGTAAGGGAACCTTTCACCCTCCTCTTTTTAAAAGACGTCTTTTGTTATGTCTTTTAGTTCACATACTATTATGTTGTGATATGTTATTATATATCCTTATTTATGTAAATTTTATGTCCAAGTGATGAGATACCCTATTTATCTCTCATCAACTCTTTTTCTGAATTTTGAAGTGATGCCGTTAGGCTGTCGAATTTTTGCAAGGAAACTTCTTAACCCAATTTTGATTCTTTGGGATAAACTTTTACTCCTTGTATATGTCGTTCTATGAATATGTGTGAATGACCTCTGATTGTTTTACACTTAATATCCACTTATATTTGGTTTATTCTTTTGTCACACATAATTATGTAATTGATTTATCCTTAATCCAAGGATACCGTCTTTGTAAGGGACATCGTCTCAATCTCCTTTCATTGATGCATATTTTGCTTTATACACAAATTTCTTTTATATGGTGTATAAACCCCTTTGAAGTTTCATTTATTCAAAAGGAATCTTTTTATACAAATCTTTTTACTAAATGACAAAAAGGAATGTTTTTCTTGTCGTACATATGCGACGACAACGACTTCTCCGCCGCCGTGACCATTATTTGAGTTTGGGGTTCCTCTACATGCCATAACTTTTTTTGAATGAAAAATAAATACCATGTTTTACTCTTATTTTATTTTGGTATTGAAAATGGTTTTCATAATGTTTTTATATCAATGTGTTTTATTGATGCCTTGTGATTGAAAAGTGGAAATTTTATGTTTCCTTTATACATGTTTTATGTGATATGATTATGTTATGGTTCTTGGGCATTATTATGAAGACGGGTGGTTCCATGATAAACTATGGGCAGGTGAGCGTAATATAGCTCTCCAATTCATTGGGTAACGCGAAGGGGTTAAACGTTAAGGTTTCTCCGAAGAGATTTAGGGAATATACTGTGATGGGTATTCCAAACATAACCAAGAGGGTTACTCCCTACATAAGAATGTTATGAATGCCTCAAGTTACCTTTATGCCTTATGATTTCTATGATTTATTCATTATTTGATGAGGTATGTTAAAATGATTATGTTTTATGAGTAAAGTATGATTTCATACATGGACTAATGTTTTATTTTCATACTTTTATATCCCTTACTATGCTTTTTATGCTCATCCCAAGTTTTTGAAATGTTTTTCACAGGTCAAGGGAAAGGTGCATGATATGATGATAGTGTCAAGGAAGTGTCAAGAAAGAATCCATGTTTTATTTTAAATATGTTTCCATTGATGGGAAAAAATGAATACTATCTTTTATGTAACCACTTTGTTTAAATGTTGAATGTAATTCATGATTTATGATCTAATTCTCTAAAACTGTAAACCTGAAAAGATCCTCAATGTGAATTATTCATTTAATTCAATATTAAGTAAGGTTTAAGGCCATGTCATTATAGTTGGTATCAAAGGTCGGTTTAGATAACTTTAGAGGTTAGGGTATTCTCTAGGCATAAGTGACATTACAATAATGGTTAGGATTTCAGATAGAGTCCTAGTTTTAGATAAAGTGAATGAGTAAGTATATCTTAGTGTTTATCTTCCTCATTATTACATGATGGTTTTTTTGATATACTCACACTGAAATTTCTGTTTTTAGTGAATGGATGGATCTAGCAGGCACCAAAGTGATAATAGGTTTTAAAAAAACTGTGGTGGTTCTCTGATTAAGAGACTGGATGAAATGGGGGATTCAATGAGGAAAATCGTGGTTGTTCTAAACCAACTATCAAGGAGTCATGATCAACCACTTGTACCTTGGTATGTTCTGTAATTCATCATGTACGAGATCACCAATCGATTTGGAAGTTCAGGTAATAATTATATAGGTAACCATTAGGGTTTATATGATCTTTACTTTTGAGGTAATTATGGGTTATTATATATTATGATGGAAAATGAAATGCATGAGGTAAAATTGAGGTTAAAATATGTTATGATTATTTTTGAATACTTTATCTCGTCTTTGGGAATGTTTTAAGAATTATATAGTTTTGGAAAAAGGACAACACACAGACCGTGTGACAACCCGTCGCGTCGGACAAAGCTACGGGAATCGAACCCACAACCAAAGTGGAACTGGTATTTATCATCCACCACTGGACTACGTGAAGTCCCTGGTTAGTTTGACTAATTCTATTTAGTTAGATGATTTTACGAATCAAGAGTAAGTTTATTTTGGGTTATCTATGGAAATGATTAACCTATCATCGAGGATATGTGATTAGGTTAATTACTTTTCAATATGATAATTTAAGATCAACTGATGTTATTTGGAGATAAAAGTTAATTTGTACCTTGGAAGACTATGTGATTAAATCCTTCAAATATTTGGGTTTCAATATTAGTTTGGTTTAATTTGAATAATTTTATGGACAATTGTTTATCGAATGGTCTTCGTTGAACTTGGGGTTTTTTTGGACAAATTTTGGAGATTAAGAATAGATTTTCTTTTTATAAAGGATTATACTTTTGTGGATTATCTGATAGCATACTAACAATTTTGGTTTTGGATTTTGTCTAAAGACATGGGAAATATATAGTTCTCTTTTTTGGATTAGGTGATTCTCAAGAAGTTGATTATAGTACTCTTAATGCGAACAAGTCTTCCTAAATACTTGTTTTTTGGATAAAATATGATTTTGATTAAGGAATCTAGTAAAAGTTGAAAGTATACGTGAAAAGTAAGAGTTGTGAACATTGACTAAATCCAAAATATACATTAACATGACAATATGTAATTGTGTTTTCAACTAATATTCTTTGATAACTAATATATAAATATTCTCTATCTAAATATTTTAGTGTATTAGATTTTTCGAAATAAAAAATCATTCATATGATAGGATATATAAATTTTTCATTATACTGTGGATTAGTTTTTTCACATAAGAACATCAAGTGTTTGAAAAAATTATCACCCTCTAAACCTAGAATACTAAAATTTATTTTTTTACTATTTATATTAAATATAAGAACCTTTCCATGAAATTATATCAGGAAAATATATATTTAATTTTACCCAATATATAAGTCCATTAATAATAGTAAGAAAGTATATAATTGTCTTTTTTTGATAATATTCCATCAATAGTCTGATCATTCATAGCCTACTACACCACCACCAACAATATTAATACAAATATAAGAACATATCATCAATAATACAAAAATATAACATAATCCAAATGAAATCATTATAGTTATGATTCCTTGTATTTCTCATTAATCTCCACACCATATTTTATACATTCATTAAATAATTTATAGTGTAAACCATGGGAGAAATTAGACTTCTAATAATACTAGAATATAAAGAATTTCTCATATTTCACTTAAGTACATATCTATTAGGTTATGATTAACAAACTAATTAAAAATTAAATATTAATGGTATACTAAATATTTTATAGTACTCTATCAAAAAATATACTAAAACATTCCAAAAATATTTCATTTTGGGAAACATAAATTCATGTTATCCGTATATTCATTCATATTTCCATGATAATTACCCTATTTGATGTTACATAATCCATTATTTCAATTTCATTTATTAATTGATGTTTATTTTTATTAATCATATTAATAATATTATATACAATAAATAAAAAATAAATATTTAATGATATGTATATAAAAAGATCATCTAGAATTTTCCTAGAATAAATACAATTATTGAATTGGTTATAATAATTTTTTTACATCATAACTGAATAAAAACTCATCTACAAATTACATGAAGTGTATTTTAAATAATATATATATCATTTTAGTCAAAAAATTATATCCCAAACTAAAAAAGGGAAATCACTCTTGTAATAATAAATTAATATGCTCCCCCAAATGTTCAAAATAGGAATGTCATTTTTTTTGAAATACGTTCCTAGTTGAGATAAAATATAAATATAGTTTTATAGAAAAACTCTATTTTTTTATTCTAAAACATTGTGGAAAATATATCATCATACTCAATATGTTAATTTTTGGAAAAATATTTTCACTACATTCATCTAATTAATCATGCTTGCTCAACAAAATGTATACCATCCATATTAAGGAAAACATTTATTCATGATCTCTAAATCCTCGATGTTGTGGTATGAAATAAAAAATGTGAATATATTCAAATAGTTATATTACCTTAGTCAAATATATTATGAATTTAGTCTATCTATGTTCAGAACAGTCCCTATTGTGATTATGGATTCTTATATTCAATATTATCTATTACTAATTAAAATTTTAGTCTATTGGTTTCTCATATACTAATATAATCTATGTAATTTGATAGTTTTTTGGTCTTCTATATCTCACTACTAATATATATTTTAATATCACATATATCCCAAACATATTGAAACTCACCATGATAATTATTTTTATTTAAATAATACTTTACAAGGGTTCGATCATCTTTCCCCATCATGTAGACAACTTCATGATCTGTAATTCATACATGATCCATTGATATTCCACCAAACCAAGAACACTAGATATTAGAATCCAATAGAGAATTGATGAATTTGTATTGAACTGTTTTCAACCAAAGATGAATATAAAATGTATTTATTTTATTTTCTATCATTCAAGGAGTTCTTATTAATGAAATAGAAAATATTGAATAAAGATGATATTGATATGATGCAATTTTCATTGGAAAATCATGAGATTTACATAGAAGATATTTTTTTTGATGAGTTGTATAACATTATCAATTTTTTTGGAAGAATGTATTCAGAGTTGTATTAGTCATGAAGGGTGAAAATGGATGACATTAATATTTATCCTTTAATATAAAAATAATATATATAGATGTTCATTTTATTAGAAACCAAAATATCATGAAAGACATGATGTATTTCCAGTGAAGATATATATTTTTTGATGAGGTTGGCTATGTCTATTATCAAAAATTATGGAATTGGGAGATGTCTAATCATGATTGAAGACATTTAGTGAGTAATATAGATAAATTTAGAATTTTTTTTAATTATGTAGGCTTAAACAGATGTTTCTAGAATTTGTGTATGAATTAGATGGAAATGATGTATGTTACATAAGAAAAAAATATTCAAGAAGGTCATGTATAAAAATATAACTGTATTTATTCTTTATTCATAATATTAAATTGAGAAATATATAGGCCATATATGACTAATTAAACCAATATTTAATTCTAAAAACATTTATTTAATGGTTACTAGTTATTATATATATGATGAAGAAGTTTTATAAGGGTAACTTCTAATTTATATTATTTTTTAAGAATAATCTGGACAATAATATGGTATTATTAAACTAATCTTGTAGTAAGTTATCTATGTATGATTAAATCATGATTTAAAAAATGAATCTATGGATGCAATTTGGGAAGAGTGTATAGATTTAAATAAATTATAGATTCGATTGATTTGAAAGAATATATTTTTGGGAAATCAATTTTGTAATATTGATCATATTAGTATTTGAGAATAAATTTTATACACAAATGGGTTTTAAAAAATGTACGGAGGCACATAAGAGATTATACGAATCTTATTAAACTATATAATAGTGAGTTAATCTTGAGGGTAATGTATGAAATATTCATAATTAAATAGTTTATTAGGAATGACTGAAAAGAGATCTAAAGGTGTTGTGTTTCACATGGGTGATAATATCAATAGATTCAATAAATAGTTGAATTAAATTTTATATATTTAAATGAATAAATTTTTAAAAAATATTTAGTTCGATTGACTTTTCATTTTTGAAGGACTAAATATAGATTTAGATTTCTATTTTCAAATATTGAAATTTTAATTCTTTTGGGTGTTATTCAATAAAAAATATGGATTTATTTTTTCGGTAAATATTATTTTTTATAGCATTATTGATATTTAGTCATAGTATAGAATATGGATGTATTGAATTAATTAGAAGGAATGAATATGATTAGAAGATGACACCATATGAAGACCCTTGTTTGTATTTTGTGTGACACTAATTTGATGATAATGAAGTATGTAACATCCTAGAATCCACAAACCTAGATCCAATAGTTATATTACATTATCAGTATAAATTATAAGAGGTAATTAATGATTGAATATTTTTATTTCTAAGATTACATGGTATATACATTCATTATACTTGAAAACAAAATATAAAAAATTAACACATTGTATGAATATTATTAAACCATCCTTAAGATCCCATAAAATTATACATAGTCCTCCTCTGGGTTTTCTATATAATTAAATTAAAATAACTGTGATCTCATATTACCAGTAAATAGTAGGATACAACATAAGAATACACAACATGATCATGAAATAAGTGATTTTATAAGAATAAAATAATGACATGAAGTTATAATCAACTAAAATGATTTTCATACTGTATGATTGTCCTTTAATGATGACATAAATGAAAATGATAATTGATCTCATAATAATGGAATAAATAATTTCTAATATCATAACACAATGTTATCTGTCTCCTAAAACCCATCAAAGCATCTAGGTTCTAATTAATTTTAAGCTCCACTTGTCAACTAATTTATTCCTATGATTTCGTCATAAGAGTCATCAAGACAATTCATACCATTACCTGAGAAAAATGAAACTTGGGTATACATATAATAACGAATATATAAATCAAATGATCAACCATTCAATTTAATAATGTTAATTTCTAGAAGAATGTACCTTAGTCAACTTTGAAGTCGTGGGGTGTCATAAATTTAAGATGAATTTCCCATATCAAAGAAATATCGTGTCTAGGGTAATTAAAATGTTTTGGTTAATCCATGAAATTTAGTAATTGGATTCAGTATAAAACATTGGTTAGATATTATGTAAATGGTACAAAAATTAGTCTTTATGGATCATTAAGAGTGTGAGAATTTTCTAATACTTATCCTTCCGGACTCTCTCGCAGAGTGTGTAGTCATAGGACCACTATTCATGAATTAGGATTATTTTTTATTCAATTATATACCAACCCATATTAGGTGATTTCCACAAAGTGAATTCATTTCGTATCTCTATCAACATTCCAATATCCATGTAGTAATACATTTTCTATGAAATAACACAAAATTTTACCTTGCCAAAACATTTGATTGTTTTAACAACATAGAAAAGGTAACTCCTGAATAAAAAGAATATGATAAAATTAAGAAAAAATAGATTTTTAAATCTCTTAAATTTCATGAGTAACAAGGGAAAATTAATCCTTGAAAATGTATTCACAATATTAAATAAAATAACTGGAGATTACCATATGAGTCTCTATGAATGAAAATTAAGAAGAAATAGACCATTTATTCCATGTGTAGTAATTTAATCATAACATCCAAAAAATAGAAATTAAATTTGAATTAAATATAACATGAATAAATTAATTTCATTATATAAAAATGTAAATAGGTATTATATACACCACATAAATTAAATTGGGTTCACATTACCAAACATGTGTCAAAGAGAGGAATTTGAGAAATAAAACCCTCACCTCTGGTACTGAAATCCATGTATGTACATTAAAATACTATATAATACACCTATATATCTTAATAAATTAATTTAATGGCTTACTCATACCCATTGTCAATCAAAATATTCATATGTTTTCATTATATATAGTAATTATTCTCATTTTTCACATCATGTGTTTATAATTTTGATTGTTTGTACTAGTTACATGTTAAATGTATCAATGTTGTTTTTTCACCAAAATTTAGTAATTAGTCAATCATCAATCTTAATATTATAGATTAATTATAATATTTTTTGATGTTTCGACTAACTTAAAATGGTTTTCAATATTTATCCATTATTTTAAAATCACTAACAAGCATTTTTTAGTGATTCATATTTATCATAGTGTGTTTTATTTTTTATTTAATTTAATATTTACATAAAATATAAATAAACAAAAAAACGTTATTTGAAAAAATTTATCATATTATACAATTTTTTTTATTAAAATAGTCATTCAAGGTACAAATCAAATGCATTTTTCTTGTAGGTGGTAATCTCAAACCAAACATGATGATACCCTTATTTAATTAATTATTACGTGTTGGTTTTGATGTAATATCGTTATAAAAAAATAAAAATGATTATATTTAGTTATTATAAATGCAATATATTTTAATTATAAGTAATTATAATAATAATAATTTTTCTATAAAAGATTACATAATTTGAATAAAATATTAATTTCTTAGGGTGCTTATTTAAAATTATTAAATTATAAATCATCATCTTTTAGTCATATGATTAATAGAATCTAAAATATTAATTGAATAATATTAACTATATAATAAAAATAATTTATGTCATTCATTTTTATCCTTATATCCATCCTCATAATTAATTTCAGAAAAATTAAAAATGTTACACCATGGAGATGGTAGTTTATACAATTCACAATCGATGGTTTTTATTTTCTTAATACATGGGGTGTATGAATAAATAATGTTAATAAAACTAAAATAGTTAAATTATATTATTTAATATATAAAAAAATAATTATATTAGTGTGGTTAGAATAAATTTATATATAATAATTATGAATAAAAGCTATATAGTGGATAATGCACACCTCAATGACTTGATTTTTTGTAAAATCCCGTCCCGGATGCCACGTACCAGTTCCCAGAGCCGGTCGGTCACTTGAACTCAAGCACAAAATTCCATATACTACATCCTTCATAATAGAATTGAGGTTCTGATAAGTCATTCATGGGGAGACAATACCCTCATTTATCAGAGTAGTACACAATCATGAAAAAACAGTAATGGAAATATAAATATTCACACAAAAACAATTCTCTCCTGATATTCCTAGAAAGAATTAAAATATCTAACTAAAGCAGACAAAATTCCATGATAATGTATGTGAAAAGTGTGTAAAATGACACTCAAAATAAATAAACAAAAAACTAATTAGCGGGTCTCTAACCACATCAGGTTTCCTCAAGAATGTTGTATCCTGAATCGACCATCTAGTATAAGGCCCATTCTGTTAACTAGTCCTCCATCCATGAAATCTATTTGGGTATCGATCAAGAAGCCTAATTAGAGTGTAAGAAAACTCAGCAGGCCACCAAAAATGATATCTAAATATAATCATGTTGTTGGTTCCAATATTTGGGAAGAGGAAGAGAAAACACAATTTATTTTGGGCTGCCTCGTGAAGCATATTCGCAGAGCCCCGTAGCACCATGGCCAGCGTAAAGATACCTCCTTTTCACACCTGCCATGAAGAAAAGATAAGGGAGGAACCGACATCCGATTAACATAGGCAAAGCCACTATGAAGCAAAGTGACGGTAGGATCTGTGGTCTGATTGAAGTTTGCAAACCCATCGCGAAGCAAAGAGTCAGGAGGCTCCGCTGTTACGACACAACTTAAAGAGAGCCTTGGGCCGTGGATGGAGCTGAATCGAAATTCAAAACCCAGAGACCATGACCTATGCATCTTCGAACACTATAAATGGATCTCCATGCTGAGGAAGATATGACAGTCGGCTCTGTGGTTACGACTGACTTGACAGAACCCACAACCGATCACAGAGAGCCACTTGGCTTCATGCCAAGCGGCCCCAACTTCACGCCACCTCATGATTATAAATACAGGAACCCCTGGAGCCTAAAGGACAGATATTTCCACATTTTTCATTCTACTCACTCAAATTGGGAAGCATTTTATTCTCTCTGAAAAATAATCTCTTCAAGGTACATGAGCTTCGTGAAGTACCTTTCCCTTGGCTTGAATTCAACCACGCTTCAAAAAGAGATTCCCTTTGCTGATCCCATGAGACATCATGAATGAAGGGGATCCACAAGGGGAATTGGGTCATTGCAGGACACTTATGCTTCACGAAGTACCCTTTATGCACATGCACACCCTATGTTAATGCTGGGCCACTCTGCCTCGTGAAGCACATTGCTTCGCAGTGCTACGCCTCTCAGGGAACCTTTGCATCATGAAGCCCTACTCCGAAGCCTTTCCACTTCATGAAGCACCCTCCATATGCACCTATTCCCTATGCCTAGGCAAGGAAACCCCACTTCATGATGCATACTCGTTTGCGATGCTCCACTGCTACATGAAACACTAGAGCTTCATACAATCCCTTCCTGTGAACACCATTCCTCCACAATCCCCTTTACCATACAACCATCCAAGTTCATACAAAGTGATTTCAATGTCCCTTGGGTGGTGATCCAGATTGCGTTGCTTAGCCTCATTATTCTTCTCATAGGCACACTAATGGATATTTAATTTTCACATATCCATGCTAACATGGACCCCTCAATAGATCACTCCACTACTACCCCTCATCAAAGCAATGCTAATGCCTTAATTTCCCCAAGGGCATGTTTGTTTTAGTTATGTATGTCTTAGGGGTGAGGACTGAACCCCTCTCGTCCGAGCTGGAGGACGTTAAACTACCATGCACCATCGTCCTCAACACATTACATTAACATGTGACCTCAATTGATGCACTCTATGAGGGGAACCCCATCTTAGACATTCTATATGCCCACTAGTCTCCACAGGGGTGAGATCTTCCTAGAATGGGATGAGATCCTCTCTAACAGAGTGGTGCCTGTCCACAGTGAAGGGAAACCACCATGGTGTAATCCCCCTATACTTTCTTGTGGGAGATAGTATCCCTACTCCCCCTCCTCTCTTACATGCCAAAGAACAAAGGAGATATGGGTATCAAGACCTTATTCATCCTGTCCCTCTCCTATTGGGCTTTGTCCCCACCTGGACCTCCATCCTGGAGTAAGTCCCAATCTCAATCACCCTGGGCTACTAACCACACGTAAGACCCTATTTCCTTGATAAGATGGGAACCATGCGTAAGCCCCTATTTTCGTTTTGGGCCACTAACCACATGTAATCCCCACTCCAGTTCCCATAGACGCACCTTTCACGACGTGATCGTTAGTTATTTTTTGTCTCTTGTTTCTCATACCGAGCATGAGTCACGTTGGCATAGAGTAAGTTCTGACCATGGAATCCCCTCTGGGCTGCCTTAGAACATAATCCCCAACCATTATAAACTACCTGGACTTTGATCCTTGCCAAGGAAGGGTGCGTAGTTAGCCTCCCTGAGGTTCATGCCGAACACCTACTAGTCTCGACCAATTCACGTCGGTTCACCAACACCCATCCTCAACTACATGGACTTTGATCCTTTAAAAGGAAAGGTATGTAGGAAGCCTCCGTGAGGTTCAATCCCCTCACCTATTGGTCCATACACTCTTCCGGTCGGTTCAAAAAACATTTCTAAATAACATGGATGTTTATCCTTGCCAAGGAAATATACATAGGAAGCCTTGCTAAGGTTATAGACCAACACTCATCGGTTGAGAACACTTCATGCCAGTCCACCTTCATCACGCATAACGTTAAACTGTACGCCCCATTAATTCTCTCATGACATTAAATTGTACCCATTCAAAATACGTGGGATTTGATCCTTGTCTCCTAGACCCAGTTCGTAGGTAGCCTCCTTGTGGTTCAACCCCAATCGATGGTTAGTCATTGTTTTCCCCAACCAGTAGTAAACCATTAGAACCCCAATCAGTGGTAAGCCGTTGGAACCCCAATTGACAGTAAGCCATTAGAACCCCAATTAGCGGTAATCCATTGGAACCCCAATCGATGGTAAGCTGTTGTTTTCCCCAACCAGCAGTAAGCCATTGGTACCCCAATCGGTGGTAAGCCGATGGAACCCTAAGCAGAGGTAAGCCTTTGGAACCCCAATCAGTTGTAAGCCTTTGTGATCCCCTAACTAGTGTTAAGCCATTGCAACCCCAATCAGAGGTAAGCCATTGGAACTCTAATCAGTGGTAAGATGATGTCAAACCAAACTAGCGGTAATACATTTTGTTCCCCAACCGGCGGTAAGCCGTTATGTTCCCCATTCAATGGTATGTTGTTTTAGTCACCTATGTTGGGACCCAAATCTCCGGTCCTCCCTCATGGTGTCAGACCGACATTGGGCTGCTAACCACGTGTAAGCCCCAGTATAACTTTTAGTTTCTCTCCTCTACACACATCCCGATTCTATACCCCCATCCTGAACTACGTTGACTTTTATCCTTGCCAAGGAAAGGTACATACTAAGCCTCCCTAAGTCTCAAGCCCATCAGTAATGTCCCATCATGGTATCTCCCTCAATCCCATGTGTTTCAAGAAGGTCATTACCTAACCTGAAGGTTCCAATTCCTTTGGGCCCCATCCATGCATCCATTCCCACAGGCCACATCCTCAGGTGTCCCATCACCCCACTGAACTACGCGGACTTTGATTCCCTGCCAAGAGGACACGTAGGAAGTCTCTTTGAGGCTCAAGCCCGACACTACCATCATATTAAAGATGGTTTTCTCTCATTCCCCTCCACTTCATTAAACTCTCCATATCCATCCTGATTCTTACCCAGGTCACAACATCCCGGTGTTATTATGTCATCGACCTCTTCACTACCCCTAGAAGTAATCAGGTACCTAACCTTGTGTTATCCCTTTCATCAGTGTTCCCTCCAGGGGTTTCACCCATCATATCAACTCCCTTCAATGCTCTAATATATCTGATCCATCTCCTCTAGACATTAACCTTGTGGCATACCCTATGTTAATCATGGGAAGCAAAGGAAAAACTCAGAGACAAGCCTATGGCATATAATTCCCCGTATTCGGGGTGGGATGCCTCAGGCTGCTGCGCCCTCGAGAAGACCTATAATAAGGGAAAGAAACCCATACACATTAGTGTTCCATCGTCTAGACATTCCAGCGATGTCCAAAATGACTACTCTTCTAATCGAAGGTTTTTGCCTTGACTGGACCCCTTAGAATGTCCTAATATATGTAGTGTAATTAACCTGCATCCATGATGATATGGAACTAGGTTGTGTTTCCCGAAAAACATCTTAATCTATGGGGGAGACCCAGACTAGGTAATAATTTCCAAGGAGGAATCCGAGGAAGGGGGGACCGACATCCCATCATCCCATTTCGATCACGAAGAAAATTTCCTTGAACAGGTGACAAATGTCGCCTTCCTTTGGAAAGGGGGAATGTGGGCAACGGTTATTGCATCCTTAACAGACGAATGTGTGTGCCTCAACAAATACATCAGAAATAGAAATGGTAAACCTAACGTGAAATTTTTGTCCTCAATGTGGAGATTAGTATTGTTTGATAAATTATTGGACTAGCTTGTTACTGGATCCATGTATCCAGTGCTAGGTCCCTCCAAGTAAGTATTAGGCCAAGCGTGAAACTCACTAGAAGTTGGGGTAGTTTAACGTTGGATATAATGGTTTAGGACATTGTCAGCCTACATCCTTCATACCTTCCATGGAAAATGGAATGGCATTGGGGAAATGGGTGTCAATATCCTTGTTTCAACACAAATGGTTTAATCCCCCTACCTTCCAGGACCCATGCTGTCATTTTAGGAAACCGATCACCACCCACCTATCGACACAAGAAGAATGGGAAACGTCATCGTGAAAACCCTGTGTGGCCTCATTTCCCCATAGAAGCCTCTGAATCGAGAGTTGTTGGGAACCTACGCCCCATCTCCCCATCCAAGTTCATTCAGCGAAGGTTGATAAACGACCTCATTCAACGATATGTGGAGAAGAGGATCATTCCAACCACTGAAATGACCCAATAGGACCTAGATGCATTTATACCTCGTCACCACTTCCACCCCCAAGGGCTACACAGGGAGCCACTTATCCCCACTCTGACATACAACCATTTCAGGATCGTCTCCCCGGAATGCTTTGATGAATCCATCCCCTACGCTGATGTGGTGGGGGATGTATGGGCTAGTTCGGTTGGGATCCTGTTTTAGGGGATCAAAATTAGGGTACCCACTAGGTTGCGCCAACAGCACCACCCAGCCCCATGAGCTAAGGAATAGTTAAGCTACGTGCCTGCACCACCGGCCCATGTCTAGTGGACTCAATGCCAGTGGCAGGCGCAGGCCGGGGAGGATGCTCACTAAGGGGCGTCAACATCAACGAATACTATGGCTCAGGACACCACTGACATATACCATCAATTCCTTATCTATTCTAAGTAGAAGAATGTGGACACCTAACCTAGATCGAGGCCCCAACCACCCAACGAGTAGGTTCAGTTGACTCTCCTAGATTTCGGTGGAGGTAGCACCCACCACAGACTAACCTAAGGAAAAAACACCTAGTATGGAGGTCCTCCACGTACCGACACCATTGAGGATACAGTTCATCCACGCATCCATGCATGGCATGGAGGTCCGCCCCATGCCAACTTTAATTAGAATGAGGGTCCTCCCCATGGTAGTGAAACTCAGTACATATGTCTCTTCTATGCTCATAGAATTTGGTATAGAGTCGTTCCTCCTACCATAGGCTGCCTATGTGGAGATGTTAAACATCTGGTCAATCTACAGTGTGGGGGCCTTCCCCATGTCCATACTATAGCCAGTGAAGGTCCTCCTCACCCCAAAAATCTGAGAAGTTAAGGTCAGCCTAGCTTCATCAGCACCTAGCATGGGGGCCCTAACCATGTTCAGATTGACCAGTATAAGGACCCTCCTCACACTGACGCTGCCAGGGGAAATAAACATGGAGGCCCTACCCATGCTCCTAACTTGTCCATCACTTTCTGTGGAGATTCCCTCTATAGATAGGGTAGTGGACCTAGAGGTCTTCCCCATTTAACTTTTGACATATTTCTAGGTGCTCCTCTCACCCCAGCTCACTCAGGAGAAATTCACATCTGCCTGAGCAGTAGTTCATCTGAAGGACCACCCCGAGCTAGAAATCTACCTTGTCCCAAAGAGTAATCCTGGGGAGGGAAGGTGGGTCATTGTTTCTATAAAAATAATGTTGGGAGGATTAAAACTGAGATTAAACCTTCCTGATTTTTAGATTTTGAGGTGGAACATGACTCAGCAATGGAGCCCTCAACTCAATACTCTGTGTCAAAGTCCATGGAAGGAATGAGGTGCATAAGCCTCATACTTCTAGAATGCGAGGTCCAACAAATCCCTACCTCCCTCTAAGAATACATCTAGGGGGAAAAAATTGGCATCCCCCAAAGTTCCAGCCGTGTAATCACCACAATCATCCCCGGGAGCATTCTCTACCCCGACTAGATATCACAGAGAGTAATTCTAGGGACTAATGGAGAATGAGCAACAACATGGCCCACCTCGAGTAGTCATAGTCCCTGTGCTAGAAACTATAGTCACCATCCCATCTTATCGTGATGTGATGGCTATGTCACTGCACGTTTAGGAGGATATCCTAAGATTTGGCAGTTTGTTAGCCCACTCGTCGTATTCTTCACTGGATATCCTATCATCTCAATGGTTTGCATCGGTACCGCTACCGGTTCACCAATCATCTCTAGTTGACGTGTGGGGAAACAAAGGGCCAAACCCTGAATACGGGCCGAGGAGCTTGTGGGAAATTCTTGTGGTAGACCATTTCCAAGAGATGTTTTTCCCAGTCTCGGCACCAGACTTCAGTGCAATAGAATCACTCACCGAGGAGGAAGTTGGATTCTTTCACCAAAACCTCTAGGCGACACACTCCCTTCTTCGTCATCAGCAAGTGAATTACCCCAAGAGTCAGGCACACATTGAAGAAATTGGTCAACAATGACATTTGGTTGATTTGGTCACACTCCTCGTGGCCCAACACCTTGATTCACCAGGTTTCCATAAGACCCTCCAAAAACAATGGATCTTGAGCTTTAAAGTGCTCTGTGGGATTATCAAGGAGGCTTCCCCCATGTGCACAGATCAATAGAGGGGGGAAAGTTTCTACCCTCCACTTCAGTTCTATCCAGCGCTAACCAGAATTTCCTAGAAATATTGAGGACATTCCTCTAGATAGAGTCGTGGTCAACATGGCCGATTTATCAAAAGAAGAGACGAAAACAAAAATCATGCATTTTTCTGGTACAACTATCTACCTGTCAGGACAGTAACCAGTTGGGATGATCTTTGTTTGAAATTTCATTACCAGTTCAGTTCCACCAGTCAGAAGATGAGTAATGCAGACATCTTAAAGTGAAAATAGAGGTCTGACGGGAGTGTCTCGGATTTTTTCGCTTGATGTAAATGGCTCACATACTCTCTTGTCATGCCACTGACTTAGGAGAAACTGCTAACGATGTGTGTGGGGAATGTCAAGAAAGAACTAGTCCCCTCTATGATCACCCAGAATTACCCCTGGGGGATTTTGAGGCTTATCTTATAAGGACCAACATCTTGAATAATCCTTACATTTGTCCAGTAAGGTGTGTCCTTCAACTCATGCAATTCCCGAGAGAAGGGACAATAAGGCCGATACCACCACAGTGGCCCAAATAGAGTCCCACAAACAACTAGAATTATTACAGGTGGAGCTGCCTCAACAACCTCACAGAGGCCCGCCACTGTAGGCGGATGCTCCGGCCCAGTAGGGCCCACATCAGAACCGACAGGCACCCCCGCGTAATGTGCCGCCCCTACCCCGGCGAGATAACCAGGCTCCGATTCCTTAAAAGGATCCTCCAGCCCCCATCAGATTCAGGATCCCAGAGCCCCCTTCCAAGATAGATGAAACTGGACCTACTAATTTAATGAGTCTCATGTCCCCAGTTATTTCCATAGTGACTTTGTACAGGGAATTGTATGGTTTCCCAAATGCAGGAGACCAGAAGAGTCATATCTCACTGATCGCCCCAATTACTGCCCCTATCACTGGATCATAGGTAACACCCTTAAATAGTGATTTGTGTTTAAGGACTGGCTTCAAGACTAGGTCGAAAATAATGTGGTCAGGTTGGGCCAAGCTCCATCACATGGGGCATGTGTATTCGTGATGCCAGATAGCAGCAGTGACAGTGAAGGCAAGTGGAAATAAGTTTCTAACTGTGGGTCCTAGAAGTTCAATGATTGGATGGCTCATAAGGCAGTCACCTCTACCCATGGTATTATCCATGCTTGCCTAAATCAACCAAAACATTCAAAAGACACCACGTCACCCACAGATAGAGCCTCTGTATCAATGGATTAGCTGCCCACTTCCCAAAAAATCAATCATCGATGACGCAAGAGAAAACCAAGTCCCCACCGATGTTATCGTTATCCCGTACTCTCAGTGAATTCATTCCCCCAGATATGGTGATTCCCCCAAAATCCATCCAGTAGTGGATGATTATTCATGTGATTTCCAAGGGTACTCCTTAGTTAACACCGTAGTACTGGTAAAAACCTACATGATTTTTTACGATGAGGAGTGCCAGGAAAATCATCCCAACGTTCCCAGTCATCGCCAACATCGATGGAGTTGCCGCAATTTGGGTCGTCTGAGTGCCTCGGTCTGTACTTCCATCCAGGATGTACATGCCACTAAAACCAGATAGCAGGCTCAGTGCAGAGCTCTTCAGACACATCCTTCTCATCTGTTGTCAGCAGATCCGACTTCGTCGCCATTTGTACTGCTCGATATGGCGGAGCCACCTTAGTCGTGCCACGATCATCCACACACTGCTCAGGACTGGTCTCAGTCATCTGGCCCTCATATGATAGTCACTACACAAGCTTTAGCCAATGAGAAGTGGGGAATTCCTAGAACCATTCAGTCATCGATCCTACCAGTAGGGCCCACCATACCTTCTGTCATTGAGAGACCTATTGTAAGTAGAATCATACACATGACATGGAAGTATGATGTCATAAAGAATATTTATAGAATTCTAGATAGGCTCTCCATCTTTGAGGCCCTTACCCTATTAGATGATTTGTGTGAAGCCCTCGCTGAGGCCTTAATAATCCCCATAGAATTCGAGACGGAGGTAGAAGCCGCAGAAGCCTTCCATGGTGAGAAAATCGAGCACGCTGAATGTCATGGCATAATATCGTTATCTATAGAAGATTAAATATCTTTCATACAGGGGCACATTCACCCATTATACATCACCGACCATTTTCAGGGTGTGGAGGTTGGCCACTATCTTGTCGACACTGGCTCCAAGATCAACCTAATCCCGACTCAAACACTAAAAAAACTAGGGTTGTTCAAAGATGATCCGAGTCCCTTTAACATGAAAATCCAAGGTTATGAGAGGAAAAAATAGTCATTGGTCCAATAAATTCATCTAAAGACCCTTTTTGGTAGTCTGGTAGCCATCAACAAATTTATAGTGGTCTCACAAGACAATGCCTACAATGCGTTGATGGGTATGCCATGTCTTCATCTGTATGTTTCAGTTCATTCGTCATATCACGAGTGACTCAATTACTCTCTTAATGGTTGAGTATATGTACTTACCGGTGATGCATCACCATTTTCCACTTGTAAAGACCGCAATCTAGAAGCCTACTATTATAAGGTCAAGGAAAATAAGATTCAGGGTAACAAGGTTGAGCATGCTAAGACTGCGACCGACTTGTGGACAGATCTAGATGATGCCTTTATCTATCCAATTCACTGATTGGAGGATGTAACCCTAGACATGGGACAATGCTTTGTAGTTTTTGGAACAAGGGGGGAGCACATTCCCAAGCCTAAGTGACACTGGAAGATCACCTCATACTTCTACATGAATCAGCATCAGGCTATCCCAGATCCCCCTACACCCATAAGATATCGGGATGCCCGCCCCATGGTAACAACAATATGCCATACATTCTTGTTTCACCAGTCTAGGATAAACTGGATCAATCCCAAGTGTCATTATTTATTCATTATCATCAATAATGGCCCCTTGGTACGAAGGCTAGATGGGATCAGATCAATATATTTCATCACTATGGTTTCGGTAGCATGGGAGTCCTCTGATCAGCATCCAACACTGCTCAGGCTAGCACCCGTCTACCATTGGGAATTATTGACTCAGAGGAAACTCCTACGACTGAGGATCCTACATCCCTAAGTGAAGAATATGATTTATAGGAAGCTCCTACCACATTTGAAGAGGGAGTCTCCACCACGGTCGATGAATTGCTATAGGTGAACCTCAGTAGAGTGGTGGATCTGACGCCCATATTGATCTGTACCGCTATACCCCTTGAATAGAAACAATGGTATGTGAACTTTTTGAAGAATCAGCAAGATGTATTCACTAGGAGTTATGATGAGATGCTAGGACGAGATCATTAAGTAGACATCCAGCCCCGCGGTCTCCCAACAAATCACCACGGGTTTATGCAGCCTCCTAGAAAGATGCACCTTTCTCACGATGCCATCGTTGATGCCGATGTTGATAAGCTCATCAAATAAAATTTCATTAAGGAGGTCAAGTACCCCATACAGCTAGCCAAAAATGTTATAGTCAGTTAGAAGAACAGACAAATCAGAGTCTTCATCGACTTCTAAGACCTCAACTGTCATTGTCTGAAGTATGATTTTCCCCTTCCAGTGATGAAATATTTTATTGATGCTACAATTGGCTTTCATGACCTCTCCTCAATGGATGGGTACTCAGGATATAACCAGATCTAAATGGATCATGAGGATGAGGTGTCCATAGCCTTCATAAAACCACAAGGTACTTTCTGTAACCAAGTAACACCCTTCGTTTTAAAAAATTCATGTTCCACATATATGCGGTTTATGAATCAAATATTTTAGCTGATCCTCAAGACATTGGTGAAATGATATGTGGATGATCTAGTGTTCAAATCTTGTGAGCATTAGGACCATCACAAAAAGCATGGGAAAGTGTTTGGATTTCTTTGTTCTTTCCACATTAATTTGAACCCATTGAAGGGTGATTTCAGGGTCACCTCTAGAGAGTTTCTCAACCTCATTGTCAGATATAGGGGCATCAAAATCTCTTTAGAGAAGATCTCTTCCATCAGCCACATGGCTCCCCCAAGAAACATTCGGGAGCATCGAGGCTTCCAAGGCCACTTAGCCTACATAGGCTGATTCAATACGAATTTGGCTGACAAGTGTAATCTATTTTCTCATCTCACGAAGAAAGGAAATGTCTATCAGTGGGATGGTGAAGGTCAGACTACCTTTGAGGAAATGAAGCAGTATCTTCTCCAAGCTTCAGTCTTAATTCCATCTGTCTCAAGAAAGCTGCTGGTCCTTTATGTGACCGCCTGGGAATGATCTCCCAACTCCCTTCATGCCTAGAAGAATAACAAGGGAATAGAGAATAGTCTCTACTATCTCAGCCGCATGCTCCTCGATACGAAGACCAGATACTCCACTATTGAGAAGAGCTAACTTGAACAGGTTTTCATAGTTACAAAATTCTGAAATTACTTGCAATACCATGAGGTAAAGCTGGTGTCTTGGGAGGATCCACTATAGTATATCCTGAACTGCCCCATGTTGACATGTCGTCTAGCTTGGTGGGCAGTAATTTTATAGCAATTCGACATCACTTTCATCACTCTGAAGTTTATTAAGGGGAAAGCATTGGAATATTTTCTTACCTCTCATCCTACTCCAGTGGACCAGTCTCTAGACCTAGATTTTCCAGAAGAGGCAATACTCTTGGTAGAATAATCCATTCGGTGTTGGAAAATGCACATTGATGGTGCTTCCTAAAGCCCCACTGGAAAAAGGCTTAATGACCCCAAACTCAACAGATTAGGCCTGGGTGTCATCTTCATCACTCCATCAAAAGAGGTTTTTCAATTTTCATTCATTATATTAGAGGGTTGGTCCAACAATGAGGTGGAGTACCAGGCCTTCACTAACAGCCTCATGATAGCCCTTGAGATTGATGTTTCTCAATTTCATGTGAAAGGTGAATCCAAAATAGTCATCAAGAAGATCAACGATGAGTATTTTATCATAAATATAGAGCTTATACTACTATTGGAATGTACCCTCTAGCTGATGGATGAGTTCCCATATGTACCAGAAGTTACTCATGTCCTTCGATCCCAGAACGGTAAAGATGATGCCTTGGACAACCTAGCTGAAACACTTTTAGAGCCTGAACATGAAGATTTTATTAACCACATGGAAAAGAAGAGATTCATTTCTCCCGTCACTCTAGATGACAACGAAAACCCACAGGCAAGACACCTTACCACTGGCGCTTCCATTTTTGGACCTCCAGGTCCCTCAGATACAATTATTGAGGTGACTCCTGACTGGAGAACCTCCTTTGTCGAATACCTAAAAAATAGTAATCTCTTAAAATATTGATCTGATAGAGAGAGAATCTGATGCCACACATTATAGTTTACACTATATAGTGGTCCTTCTCTATAGAATATTCTTTATAGGGTTATGTTTGATGGGGTTATCCTATATTGCTTTCAAGGAATTGAGATTTCACAGGTCATGTAGGAGGTTCATGTAGATTTCTACAGGGCTCATCAGACTGGGCCAAAACTATCCCACCAAATCCAGAGTCTGAGATATTTTTGGCCCTTCATTACCCGTGACAGCATCGAGTTATCCAAGAGGTTCCATGCGTTCCAATTTCATGACAACATTGTGCATCAGCTGCCATGGCCACTCCACACTACCAAGTAATCTTGGCCCTTTGAGTCCTGGGGACTCGATGTCATGGGACCATACCACCAGCATCAACTCGCCAATGCAGGTTCAACCTGACCACTAAAGATTTCTTTTCCCAATGGGTAGAAGTGGTTTCACTCAAGGAGGTAAAGGCCCATTCTATCGTTGAATTTGTGATCTCTAATATCATCTACCGATTCGGAGTCCCTCACGCCATCCTCATCGATAACAGAACCATATTTCGAGCAGCTGAGTTGAAGAAATTGTAAGACAAGTACAAAATTTGTTCTAAACATACCTCCCACTATCTTGCACATAAAAATTGGTAGATTAAGGCATTCAATAAAATCTTCTATAACATTATGCAGACAATTTTTGGTCAAAACAAGAAGAATTGTCTGTAAAATCTCCCCAATGACCTCTGGCCTTATAAGATGATGAATCGTAATTCCATACATGTGACCCCATACTCCCTGGTGTACGGAAAAGAGTCCATCCTTCCCGTTGAGATCCATTTTCCTTCAATACGCATAGCTGTCCTTGATCAAAAAACACCAGATAAAGTAGTTGAAATCCATCTGACTGAATTGGAAGCACTCGACAAGAATAGGATTCATGCCTTGAACAATCTAGAAAGGCATCAGAACAATATAGCTAGAAAATTAAATAAGAAATTTCACCTTCCCTCTTTTTTTCAAGGTGACTTGGTGTTGGCTCTGAGAATACTAATGATACCATGAGGGAAAACCGCCCATGTTGGAGCCCAAATGGGAAGGACCTTACATCATTCACAAGGTTTACCCCAATGGTGAATACTCCCTGCTTACCATGGATGGTGAGCGTATAACCCTCCCACCAATGAAAAGTTTCTCAAGAATTACTTTGCCTAAGAAAAAGGGTCTGACATGACCTTAAACTGTTACGTCCCGCATGACATTAAACTATATGTCATCTTGTAGGACGTTAATCTATACCTGGTCTGACATGACCTTAAACTATTATGTCCCACATGATATTAAACTATATGTGATCTATCAAGACATTAAACTTCAAGAGGTATGTACGGCTTGATTCCCATCATCATGGGATATGTTGGTATACTCGGACGCCTCGTCTTGAGTCCATTCCCCACATTCTTCTTTGACTTTCTGCTCTATATAATTCTTTTGGAGGATCCCACATTGTGTCGTGTAGGCTTCTTTGGCACCACTCATGTTAGAATTATGATGAATCCATCATGTTATCACCTCCTCGTTCTTCTATTCTCCCACATCCTCCCCACACGATGCTAAATGGAATGGCCTTCAAGAACTATGTGTATCTTGATTCCCATCCTTATGAGATACGTAGGAACGCCCAGACATTTGATCCATAGGGCCGGACCCAACTTCAAAAACTCTCTTTCTGTGAAAAACAAGGTATAGTGCTGGCTTTCACCCTCCTTTACGACAGGTCCATCATGACCCCACCATATTTCCTCTTCCCTAGAGATCTTCACCTTTTCACCATCCTACATGATGTTAAATTGAACGTGCAAATTTGTGCACCACACAATCCCTGTACTTGGGACTCCATCATCATTCATATCCAAAAGGTACCCTAAATGGTACCAATACATATCATAAGGTCTCCCCAATATTTTTGGGCCAACTCCCTTGAGGACCTCGAATGATAAGTTTATAAAAGTCCCTTATTGTGAATATGGTTAGTGGTCGATGCTCATTTGTTGTTCCCATTTCTGGTCACATAAAATATATGTTGTGTTGTGAGTATGGATAAAAGCTATCCTTTTTCGTTGTCACCACCCCATATGTCCCAAGTAATGGGTGTAGTGGTTCATTCTGTCCCACCATTTCTTCAAACGTCAGTCTTCCTCGGGCAGGAGTGTGAGTCCAGCTGTCGTACCCTTATATATTGGGGAGAGCCTAGTCCAACTCCTTGTTTCCCATGCAGACCATTTCTCACAAGGTCTTAGGAGTTGTGGTGAGGTAAAACCATGTAAGGGGAGGATACGTATCAATGGTTAGATACCTATGTCCTTAAACTAAGAGCACCATTGTCCTCACTGCAAGATGTTAAATTGTGAATTGGTTGGGACTTCCTATCTTAGATCCCTTAACCCCGTCGGCCTCCTGTCCTATGTTTTCATCTAGGATTTTGTGGTGTGTTATGGAATTATGTCCTCATTCACTTTAGGATATTTTTTCCACCCAAAACATATCCCATTAAGACATCCCTCCATCTATCATCCTTTCTGAAAGCACAAGCCCCACCATACTTCGCGCGCCCCATCATTTGGGTTTCCATCATATTTCATATTCAAAAGGACCCCCAAATTTCATGGATGCTCATACCATGGGCTATCCTACTATTTCAGGCCAACATCCTCAAGGGTTTCAAACTGAAAGTTGATGCACGTCCCATGTTGGGAATACCGTCAACGATCAGTGCTCAATTATCTGCCCAAACCCTAGTCACAGAAAAGCAGATACTGTGTTGTGAAAATGATCAATGGTTATCCTATATCACTATTTTCATATTGTGGTTTTCCACAAGATTGATGATTCTACCTCTCTAATGAGCTGTCCCATACATATTACATCAAACTAGGCATCTACAGTCCGATACCTATGACCTTAAACTAAGAGCACCATCTTCCTCACCGAAATACGGTAAACTGCGAACTAGTTGTGAACTCCCGTTTCAGGTCCCTCAACCTTTTCAAACCATTGGCCCAAGTATTCATTCGGGATTGTATGATGTGGTGTGATCTTGTGTCCTCATTCAACTCATGCTACTCATCATTCCATTCACATCCCTCATTGGGATACCTTTCCCCTATTTGCATCCTTGTTGCATGACGTTAAACTCCATAACGTTCTCCCTCAGAACTAAGTGTGTCTTGATTCGCATCCTTATGGGAAATTTAGGACAATGCAAACACTTATTATTTGTGTCCATCCCCATATCTTAGAACCTCAATATCATCTTCCTGTTCCCCTAGCCTGAGTTCTTTTAAGAGAGGTTTATGTGGAGTTGTATGGAATCTAGGTGCTCATTCACGTCGGGTTTGTAACAACCACACCACGTACCTCTTTCTCCCGAGAGCCCTTTTCTCCCTTTCCATACACTCATATTTTAATGTAGGCTTCTCTTAAGTTGGGCCCCTCGACCCTCTTCGGCGATTCACCAATGTGCCCAGGAGTACTGTAGTTCAGAACTAAGAGTGTTAGATTCTACCGGGACATGCTGTCACCCATTTTTCAGGATTTGTGTTCCTCTGAATTTGGTATTTTATTATCTTTCACATCTTATGAGACCTCCAAATGGCATGGATTCATGTCCCAAGGGATCTCATACAATAATGAGCCAACGTCCTCAAGGGTTTTGATCAAAAAATTCATACTAGTCCCATTTTGTGAATATAGTCAGTGGTTGACGCTCATTTGCAGTTCCCATTACAGGTCACACTATATGGATGTTGTTTTTAAAACATGATCAACAATTATACTCCATATTCACACCATCAATCCCTAAATTTCGGTCGCATGATTCACATAATTTTTTAAATTCATTATAACTATGTGGAACTTCGACACTCTTAGTAATATCCCTCAGTGCACATTTTCATGTTAGGAGGACTAAGCCTTGATAAGGTGTCATCTGAGGATCCTCACTGATTTCCCCTTTATGTATATCCCATGTGTTGCAAAGACCTCTTCTTACCTTGTATCCCCCAACATGTTTGACTCACGGGGGCTTAGGGATCAGATCAAGGTATGAACTCTCTTGGAAGAGTTTCACTTCTCCATGGTCCATTCTTTATGACCATAAACTAATAACTCCAAATACCTTCTACACTTATAACTACACATTGCTTTATTCCCATTCTGATGGGATACATAGGAATTCCTAGACATCTTGTCTCCAAAACCCACATAGGCTCCACTAATTATCTCAATTTTCAGTCTTTTAGGCCTCGACTCTTATGGGATTGAGTGGTTTGGAATCTGGGGGATTATTACCTCATTCACATCAGGTTTAAAAATGATGCACCACATACTCAACTTCTAGGATATAGTCTCTCCTACCTCTTGTCCCTCATGACATTAAAATGCACTATAAGAACTATGTATGGATTGATTCCCATCCTCATGGGATATGTAGGAACACCTAGGCATTTTTTCTACTAGTCCATCACCATTTTTTTATGACCTCTGCTGGCCCCTCGGCCTGAGGTTTCTTCCCCAAATTTTTCATGGCGTGGTGTGGACCAGGTCCTCATTCACGCCGAGTATGATTTATCACACCATGCATGTTCTCCTCTAAACCATCGTTCTTTCTCTTTGTGTCCAAGCCATATGATGTTAAACTAATCCACCTAGTCCAAAATGACTTTAAAATATTTCCTCCTTATTTCACGATGTTAAAATTCTTGGTTGGTCCTATCATACGACCCTAAACTATGATATTATCATTTTGGTCGCATGATGAAAAATGGAACTACATTGTGATGACCTCACTCAGGGGGGGGGGGCATCATGTTGGGTATTGGCCATCCACCATACCATTTCCTAATGCCAACATGTGGCTTGGTTCATGTAGCGACACTAGGATTTTCTGTCAGGGTTTATCACTTGACAAAAAAACACACATCTATCCTAAAGGAAAAACAATATTTATCAAATGCCCCAAATTTTAGTGAGTGGACCATGCCTGCATGACCTTATCATCCCTATTACTAGTACCATATCATGAAACCAACATAATAATGTATGGATTGATTCCTATTCTCATGGGGTATGTTGGAACACCCACACACATTGCCTCAGGCACAACATAACTTGCATTTTTGGTCCCTCAACCTAAGACCTCCCTAAGGAACACATGATGATATGGAATCCATGTCCCCATTCACATCGGGTTTTATAATTACCTCTCCATGTTTCTCCCTCATTCGTTACCCTCTCTAGTATGAGCACTAAGAAATTAAACTAAGATATCTCTCTACATCCATTCTATAAGGTGTAAAGGCAACATTTACAGAAATATGTGCAGATTGATCCCCATCTTAATGGGGTACGTAGGAATACCCATTCACTTTTCCTTGGGACCAACATAACATTAATATTTAGTCCCTTAACCTAACCAACTTCCCCTCAAGATACATAGTGTGGTGTCGATTCCATGTGTCCCCATTCACTTTAGGATTATTCCTACCGCATCACGTACTCCCTTTTGGGTTCTCTAGATCATTCCTGTCCTATCGTATGACATTAATCTACATGAGTCCATATGTCCTCGACGCATGGCATTAAACTACAACTCTACCCTAAAAAAGTTTATGAAGCCCAATAATAACTATGCGATGCACCAGATCCCTATCCAGAGAGGATTTCTCCTCTAAATGTTGGTCTCCAATCATGCAAAGTTTAAGAAATATGTTTTTCTTGATTGTCATCCTTATGGGATACATAGAAACACCCGGGCATTCTGCCTTGGGCCTAGCCTCTAGGTCGTTAACCCTTCTATCCCCTCGGCCTAGATCAATGTCTAGGCAGTATGAACATTAACACTACGTGCACCTTCCTTACCGTACAATGTTAAACTACGTGTCTATCATCTTCCTTGGCTTGACGTAAAACCACAAGGCACCATTGTTCCTCACCAAAGAGGTCCCTTTCGAATGTAATTTCAATCCCTGATCAGACAGATGCACCCAGCAGATATGTTTCCACCATGGTGGCATAATTTCAGTAGTGTTGGATTCCAGTCTAACAACCCATCACTCCACCCTCCACCCTACACAATTTGCATCCCCTTTATTTGGTCCCTCATCCTATTTAACATCAGAAGGAACCCCCAAACAGTATTGATACTCAGCCAATGGATCGCCTACTATCTTGGGCTAATGTTCTAGAAGGATTATGGATTACATTTTTAGTCATGCCTTCTGTTTCGAACATGTTCAGTGGTTGGCCCTCATCTATTATCCCCACCCCAGGATAATTCAATAAGGATACTATTTTTCGAATACGGTCAACAGTTATCTTTTATTTCCATGCCACCCCCATAGTGTTCCGAATCATGGGAAGATGGCACTTCGATTGTTCTAAGACCTTCGTTCTCGAGTCTGGACTCTCCCTTTCTCCATGGAAACTCAGATTGGTTATTCAAACCCCTAATTCCCAAAGCATGGTTTTCACTCTTATTTTCGAATGGAATAATGTGGTGATCATCCATTATTTCTCACGCTGGGACTAAACCACATGAGCTTAGGGAATGATCACTGGGAATTTCATGAATATAAAAGATGCATGGAAAACCAAAATGAATAACAGAACTTAGGCATGAAACTGACATAAAACAATTATATCATGAAGGTACATTCGATGGTTTACAATAATTACAGGACCCGAGGATCAATTTCTCCCATGGAAGCGTTGACCCCTTCGAAAGGGAATTGCTGCTCCACCACCCTCTGGCTTGTGGAATCTAAGATTCATGGCCACATTTTTAGTTCCTTCTCCTCCTCAGTATCAAGGGGGAATAGTTCATCAACCACAATCCATGCCTACTCCCTATCGCTCCAGATGATTTGCATCTCCATGAAGGATTTCTTCATCTGTTCTATGGCTTGTGACAGCTGGGCCTTCATCCGTAATATAATCTAGGATCGTACATTGAGGATAGTGGAATTCTCATCAAACTGGACCTTCATCCATTGAATCTCATTTTCAACCTCTTGGAGTCTCTTTATGTTCACCGTTTTTCTCCACTGCCAACCCACACCAAGGCCACGATCATATTCCCAAATCTTCTCTTCCATGAGATCTTGGAAGAGCATGTGAGGATGCTGGGCATCCACTCCCCCAACACACAGTTCATGAAGCCAGGACCAAAGCCTCCCTATCTGTTCTATCAATTACACATGGGGGTAGCTTTGATGAAGTGATTAATTAGATTCCATTAATGATGACAGCAAATTCTTCTATCCTCCGCATTAGAGGTCTTTGCATCCTGATCCACTGGGTTGGCATTCTCATATGTGGGAAATGTGCCAAAGAACTCATTAGTAGGGTCTGAATCTGGTATTTGTTCATGTATGCCAGGACATGTATTGTCTGATCGATCTCCATCATCAGACCCCACCTCAATGATCCCTGGATCTGCCCTGCTAATGGTCCCACAAGTGATTTGGAGCACCGAAGATTGGTTAGTTAGGGTATCCATCTCCACCACCACTGATGTCCCCCTGGTAAAGGAACCAACAAGAGTTCCAACCAAACTCGCCAAAGCCTCCCATGCCATTTGATGAACTGTACATACAAGAGTAACACAAGCATCAGTTAATTTGATCAATGGATGACCATTATGTATTCTATGAAGGATACCTACTGAGATTAAATAGGTGTTATATTTATTGGGATGTTGCTATCAGAACCCCGAGGTGTGGCCCTCTATTTGTTGTAGGAAAGTGTGAAGGTTTTGGAAGGACCACCCTGGGTGACGCGGCAACTCTCGACACGATGATCACCGAAGCCATGAGCACAGATTCCAATGATAATGTAGTTGCATCTACTACCAAGAAGAAGTGGGATTTGAAGATGAGGACCTTTTTTAGGGTTCTAATGTTAGTTAATTTGTTCTAAAAAACACGAGTGGAGAGTATCTCGGGGAAGTGGCCTAACGTTTTACTTCGAGAGCCTTTGAAAACTCTTCATGTTCCGGGTCTGAATAGCTGACTCACCCTCTCCAGAGGTCTCCCTTCACTAGCCTCCTCCCCATAGGATTACTTGTATTACTCTTCCAGTAGGGGGAAGTGCTCCCTCAATTTATAATCCAACAAGTGTGGTGGGGCCGTTCAGTCTAATAATACTATTACCCGGTCTTTCATAATGTCAAGTGTACCATAAGAATGCACAAAATCCTACATCTTAGTTAGGTATTGCTCCCCATCTTCTTAGGATACCTCAAGTTCGGCCTTGATAGGATCGATCCCTAACAAATCCATCTCGAGGTGGTTTAGGAGTTTCCACATCTTAGATGGATTGAGGAATTTCCAGTTCACATCCCACATGTCCCAAGGTTCCAGGAAGACAACATTCTCTTGCATGTCTATGTGAGGCAGCCGCTTCCCTAGAGACTTGGTGGATATCCTACAAAATACCCCTGGTGGAAACCCCTTCGAATGACTCTTCTCCACTGGGACCGCTTGTTCCACAGGATCTGATACCTCTACCTCCCTTTCGACCGGTTTGGGACTCGGCGCCACTATAGTCCCACCACCACGGGATGTCCTCAATGCCTTCCGGACCCTACCTCGGGGTGGGGTAGGCCCCCCGTCATTGGACAGAATGGTTGGCTGCTTCAGCATCTCGCCCGAGTAGGGCGCCTCAAATCTCTTGGTGTACTCATTCACTAGCCTGAAGACAACAGTGGCTGGAGGTAGCTCATTCTGCATTGTTCCATCACCCCGCATGAACATGAGCCTCAACTGCCTCATCACACATGGGTTCTCTTTATGGTGCACCCCCCAATGTAGACCAGCGGGGTTAAACACTGCATACACTAAAAATTCTTTGCAAAATAGTTTTTTGTGTAAGGATCCCTGAGAGACTCATGGTCAACCCACTCCACCAGGACTCCACCCCAAAAGGACATGAGGTAGGACCAATGATCTTTCATTCCTTGGCCATCATCAGTGTGCATACATGTTGGCAACAGGAACGGGTAGTAGTTGAACTCATATGCCTTACAGACCCGGTTCAACACCAACAGCATGGTTAGCTTAGTTGGAAATCTCCCTACAATATTCAGAATGGCTGGGAAAAAATTCAATCCTAGATGGGATATGGGGTTCGGTTATTCATAGATAACCATGACGTGCACTGCTATCCACCCATACATAAGGTGAAACAGCCCGCATATCCTCTATGTCTTCTTCCACTCACTAATGTTCCATAGCATATTATACCACTTGGTGAGCATTGGGATCCCAAGGTTGAACCATCCACCTGTTGCCAACACGGAAGACTTGATAAAAGTGCTCGGTCGCATGGCCATGTTTGTGTCTTTCACCGGTAGGATCCAACCCCATAGAAGCACCACAATGAATGGAACCAAACTGACTACCCATTGCAGCTCGGTAATGACGATGAAACCAATGTTTTACACTGTATTTCCTCTAATATTCGACAGTATGAATGCTCTTTGCCTCATTGAGCCACCTTCGGGAATGTTCGAGGCCTTATAGGGAACTACCAATCTTCCACGAAGTTCTGGAACTGTTTGAACCACCATTTGAAATGGATGTCCTTCACCGAATGTTTTTCCTCCCCTAACACCAGGTCTATCAATTCCATTTCCAATGGTGGCATTTTAATTGATTCCTCCCATGGACTCATAACGGGGAGGTACTCATCATAAATCACCCCCATTATTTGGACCACCGTGATCTGATGAAGGACACATAGACTGATGTAGACCTATCTATGGTGAAAATGGATAGTGTTAGTCCTCGGTGACCATATACAGAGAAACTCTGGAATTAGATACTTTTGATAATAGATATGGAATTGAGAGGCCCAAGATGCCTCATACAGGCCCACTCACCTTAGCTCTGCCCCAAAATCCTCATAGGAGGCACCAACCCAGTAGGTCCAGGCCCAATCATCCATGAAATTTTCACCCTGGCGCAGACCCGAGTCATTGTTCCACCCCATTTTCAGGTTCCCTAGGGCCACCTTTATAATATTGTTGTATAGTGGGGGAGATGTCTCCGGCTGCAATTTTTTTCCCATCAACGTTGTTCAAATTGTTATATAGTTAGTCTTTGTTGACAAGAGTGAATTCCTCCCAAGTATGGTCGTCGGCCACTCTAAACCACTAACGATGGCTCATTGTGCTCCTAAACCAGTAAAAAGGCTCATACCTACTAGCTTAAGTAATGAAGACATCATCCCTCAATCCAAATTCGTATAGAGGCAACTTGTTTCAAAGTGGGTATTCCTGTGAACTCTCTATTTGCAGCTCTACAAGGGAGTTATGATCCAAATGGGTTCAAATTAATTCCTCGATACTCAGGCTATTTTCCATATCCTCCCTATGAGAAGAATCTACAAGGATCCCCTTGACATCTTCTGAGTGTGACATTAATATGCAGAATTTGAACACCTTTTATTCTAGTTTGCGAAGCTAATTCGCAAATATCGATCGCAGAGATCGTTCATGGAGCCCTACCCCTGACCAAGAAGACACAAGCCTCGGAGTGCACCCTCGTAGAGTTAAAGGACTCGTTTTTAACTGTGAATCAGGGAGCCTGATTTGCGGAGAGAAATCACAGAGTATACATAGATTTATGGATCAAGAGAACTAATGAAAAATTACAGAGGTGAGACTAGAAAAAAGGGAGGTCATACTCCCTTATTTTTAGGTGATTACCCCTTGTGCTTCATGGCGTGTCCTGCCGCGGTGAGCTTCGTGGCGCTCTCAGCCTACACGTCACCTCCTTGCCATACAAGCCTACTTCGTGAGCCTTCTTATCGATTGAATAAGGAGTTTGGTGATTGACCCTCAGACAAAGACTATTGTTTTATCCTCGACTGCAAGTATGTGGGGGGATTTTGTTGGCATAAAAATTTGGGAAGAGGAAGAGAAAAAAGAAAGCCTTTGGGGCTGCCTCACGAAGCATATTTATGGAGCCCCGTAGCACTACGGCTGGTGCAAAGCTACCTCCATTGTGAATTTGCTGTGATCCAAAGAGGTGGGAGGCTCTACAATCCAATTACCGCTTGCGGACCCTCCATGGATCAAAGAGTCAGGAGGCTCTGCGGTTACGACACAATTGACCAAGAGCCTTGCACCGTAGAGGGAGTCAAATCGACCTTCGCGAACCCAAAGAAGTTGAACGAAGCCTCCATGAACACTGTGAAGTGTGCTCCTTGCTGAGGTGGAGATGAAGGTCATCTCTGCAGTTATGACTAACTTGACAGAACTCACGACCAATCGCGGTGCACCACGTGGATTCATGCTAAGTGGCCCCTACTTCATGCCGAATCTTTCCTAAAAAAACCATGCTCCCCACATGCCCAAAGGATGGATACTCTGACCATTCACATTCTACGCTCTAAAATCACAATGCACTTTATGATCTATAAAAAAAACGAGCTCTTCATTGTACCTGAGCATCGCGATGTACCTTTACCTTCGCTTAAATTAATCCCCTCATCAAAATGGTATGCCCTTCGCAGAGCCCATGGGTCATCGCGAAGGAAGGGGATCCCCAAGGGGACTCGGGTCATCGTATAACACTTATGTTCCACGAATTACCCTTTATGCACATGTACACCCAATTCTAAGGCTGGGTCACTGTGCTTCGTGAAGCACATTGCTTTGCAGTGCTATGCCTTATATGGAACCTTTGCTTCGCGAAGCCCTGCTCCGTGAATGCCTTTCCGCATCGCTAAGCACCCTCTATATTGAATTATTCCCTATGCCTAGGCTAGGAAACCACAGTTCGTAAATTATACCCCTCCAAGAATCTCATCCATTACATGAACCACTAGAGCTTCATGCGACCCCTTTCTATGAACCCCTTTGCACCACAATCTCCTTTTCCATACGACCATCTTGGTTTGTATGAAGATATTTCAGGGTCCCATGGGTGGTGATCCATGTTGCACTTCTTAGCCTCATGCTTCTTTGCATAGGCAAATAACTGCTATTATTTCTTTGCATAGCCATGCTAATGTTGTCCCATCAATGGATCACTCCATGACACCCCCTAATCACAGAATTTTTTTATGCCTTCCCTTCCCTAAGGATGGGCGGGTATCAGTTCTATAAGTATTTGGGGTGAGAAGTGAACCCCCCTTTTCCGAGATGCCGGATGTTAAAATTCCAAACACCATTGTCCTTAATAGATGATGTTAAACTATGAACTCATCCAACATACTATACATGGGGCACCACATCTTGGAAATTCTCTACGCCTACTCATCTCTAAAGGGGTGAGCTCTTCCTCACATGGAATGAGATCCTCTCTGTCGGAGTGGCGCCTATCTATGGGGAAGGGAAACCACCTTGGTCTAAACCCCCTAGCCTTTCTTATGGGAGACATTATACCTGCTAACCCTCTTCTCTTTCATACCAATGACCAAAGGAGAGATGGGCATACGAACCTTCGTCATCCTGTCTCTCTCTCATTGGTATTTGTCACCCCTGAGCCTCCATCCTGGAGTAAGTCCCAATCTCCATCTCCCAGGGATGATAAACACACATAAGATATTATTTCCACTTTTGGCTGCAAAAAATGAGTAAGCCCCCATTTAATTTTGGGCCGCAAACCACGTGTAATCCCCACTCCATATTGCATAGTCCCACCTTTAGTGATGTGATCGTAAAGTCTTTTCTGCCTCTTTTTTTCTCACAGTAAGCATGAATCACGTGGGGATAGAGTAAGTACAGACCGTGAAATGACCTCTGGTCCACCTTAGAATATAAGGCCCAAACCATTTTGAACTATGTGGACTTTGATCCTTGCCAAGGCAATGTACGTAGGAAGCCACCCGGAGGTTCAATCCCAACTCCTACAGTTCCTGATCCATTCATGTCAGTTTAGAAACACCAATCCTGAACTACGTGGACATTGATCCTTAATAAGAAAAGGAACGTAGGAAGCTTCCCTGCGGTTCATGACCAACACCTATTGGTCCTGACCCCCTTAACATCGGTTCACCAAACATTTCTGAACTATGTGGACTTTGATCCTAGCCATGGAAAGGTACATATGAAGCCTCTCAGAGGTTTAATCCCAACACTCTTCAGTCCTGACCACATCATGTTGGTCCACCTTCATATTGCATGACTATAAACTGTATTCCCCTTTTCATCCCACAAGACATTAAACTATTCCAATTCAAAATATGTGGGATTTGATCTTTTTTCTCCTAGGCATGGTATGTAGGAAGCCTCCATGGGGTTCAACCCCAATTTATGGTAAGTCATTGTTTTCCCCAAATAGTGTTCAGCCATTGGAAGTCCAATCAGCAATAAGCCGTTGGAACCCCAATCAATGATAATCCCTTAGAATGCCAATCAGTAGTAAGCTGTTGGAACCCTAATCAAGGGTAAGCCATTGTTTTCCTGAACCAGTGGTAAAACGTTGAAACCCCGATTAGTGGTAAGCCGTTGGAACCCCAATAAATGGTAACCCATCGGAACCCAAATTAGTGGTATGAATTGGTAATCCACTAACCAGTGGGAAGCATTGAGAACCCCAATTAGCGGTAAGCTGTTGGAACCCCAATCAGTTGTAAGACATTGTGAACCCCAACCAGCAGTAAGCCATTATGTTCCCCAACTGGTAGTAATCCTTTTTGTTCTCCATTCAACTATAATCCTTTGTAGTCCCCTTTTTTAGGAACCACATATTTTTTCCGCCCCCATGGCATCAGACCAACCTCTGGTTGCTCTCCAGACATAATCCCCAGTATATCCTCAGGTCGTTTTCCTCTACGCACACCCAAATTCTATGCCCTCTTCTTAAACTGTGTGGACATTGATCCTTGCAATTTAAATATAGATAGGAATCCTACCTATGGTTCATGACCTTCACTCATGTCCCATTGTGGTCTCTCCATCAAGAGAATGTTTTTCGGGAAGGTCAGTCCCCAACCTGGAAGTTCCACTTCCTTCGGGTCCCAACCATGCATCTATTCTCATGGGCTGCCTCCTCAGGTGTCCCATCACCCCACTGAAATATGAATACTTTGATTCCTTACCATGGGGATACGTAGGAAATCTTGTCGAGGATCAATCCCAACATTACCATTACCTTCATAATGGTTACATCTCATTCCCCCTCAACATCATTAAATTATCCATAACCATCCCGATTCCTACCCGATCTGCCACATCTCAGTGAGATCACGAAATCCAACTATTAATTTTCCCTAGTAATAATCGAGTACCTAACCACACGTTAAACCCAACATCATTGTTCCCTCTAGAGGTTGCACCCTTCTGATATACTCCTGTCAGTGTTTTGATTGGTTCAATTTGTCTCTGCTAGATGTTAAACTCAAGGAATTCCCTCTGTTAAACATGAGAAGATGGGGAAGTACTTAGAGAAATGCCTGTGGAATATAATTACCCACATTCTATGTGGTATGCCTCTGGATTCCATGCCCTCAGTAATCCATAAAATAAGGGAAAGAAACCCAGCAACATCAGTGTTATGATGTCCAGACATGCCAGTGATGTCCAACATGACTACTCCTCCAACTAAAGGTTTCTACCCTGACCGAACCCCTTAGAATGTCCTGATATAAGTAGTGTAATTAATAGGTGTCCATTATGATATGGCATTAGGAATATTATCATGAACAACGTCTTAATTTATGAGGGAGACCTAGACTAGGTAACGAGTTTGGATGAGGAATCTACCAAAGGAAGGACCGACATCCCATCATCCAGTTTTGATCAAGGGGAAAATATCCCTTAATAGGGTACAATTTCCCCCACCTTTGGAAATTGGTAATGTGGGGAAACAATGTAACACCCCGCAATTTCATAGTATTTTATCTCTTCAAAATAATTTAATAATATGGGTTACACGCAACAACAAGTTTGAGCACACCATGACTTACCAAAATAGCCGTTTAAAAAGAAGTTATGAATATTATAAACTACATTTTGAATTTTAACATTCATATTTTTTGTTTCTTAGATATAATATAAGGACAAATTTAGTTTTTCAAATAAAAGAAGTATTTTACAAAAAATGAAATTATACATCCTATTTAATGGTGAATACCTATTAAAACAAATTTTTGACAATTTTATATACTCAATTTAACAATATTAAATTCTTCATTAGAATCCAGACATAAAAATTTAGTTTGGAGAAATTTTGGGTACTTTTTTGATAACTTTTATATTTTGATGAATAGTAAAAAATACTAAATTTTAATTGAGAACAATCTTTTTAATCAAAAAATTTATAGTGCTAAATTATGAATTTGAATGGTATGGAAGTATAATTAGATTATATTTTTATCATTTAATAAAATGTAGGTTATTATAAGTAATTTCACATTAAAATTTCACGTAATCACATGTCAATCTTTTGATTATTTTTACTTTTTAAAAGCCCCCTTTTTAGTTTTAAAAATGGGAATTAATTTTAAATTAATAAATTCAACTTCTATGTTTTGAATTTGGTTATATAGATATAATTTTTCAATTCATTATATCAATATTAGCTTAGGGTGAATTTTTGGTATTTTTCTAAAAACATTCAATTTTTGATGAATAGTGAAAAACACTACGTTATTATTTAAAAAATATCTTTTATTTAAATAATTATTTAATTTATTTAAATTAATTTTAATTAATAATAGATATATATTGCCTATATAATTTCTATTTAATTCATTTGATTCAATTTATAATAAAATAGAATGTATAAATATTTATTGAACTTTTCACTGTCTTTTACCAACCTTCTAGGAGAAATTACAAATTTTCATAAAACATAATTTTACCTCTTCTATGAGTTGAATTTATAAAAAATTCGAGAGACACATTTGAAATCAGTATGTAATTTTTTTTTTTAAAAAGTTGAAAATATTTTTTTGGTGAATACTAAATTTTGACTTTTATTTACCACAGTTAAAAGTAAACAGTGTAATTAAGGGTAAAAATGATATTATAATTACCCTAATACATGTCCTAATTCTATTGGATAAGTGTAATTCGACCAGAAACAACCTTAAGAATAAAATATGATCCTTTTTGTCTAGTTGGATTAGATTCGGACATTTATTATTATTTTATTTATAGTAGAGTTAAAACTGTTAAATTCAAAGTTTATTGAAAAAACCATTTTTAATATAGGGTTATACATAAGATAAATTCGATTATAAATATTAATTAGAAATATAAAAATATTTCCTACATAATGGTATTTTATTTATAATTTTTTGAGATTAAATAATTAAATTTATTTTTGACACAACGATGATATACTAATTACCTTCTTATTGAATTATTAAAATAATTGATATTAGATATATCTGAATAAATATAATCTGATACTTTTGATTAATTGAACTAAATTTATAGGTTAATATGAAATTTCAGGGTTGATTAGATATTTTTTTTCGAATTGATAAGGTTGTTATGACTTTCACAAAAACAAAATATCAAATTCTGTCAAAATTGACATAAATTAGTTTTTAAAACAAATACTATATTATTTGTTGATATAATATTCCTAAAAATCTATGGTTCATCCAAAGGGATTAAATAGTATTATATATGTCATTAATTAACCACTTTAGGTTCTCTTGGAAGTTTAGATTATGTTTATTAACCATATAGTGTAAGAACACAAGAAGATATAGTAAAAGTTAAACTATTTAACTAAGAGTTAAATCTAAAATATATGGTTAAAATGGTATCTCAAACTTGTCTAAAACCTATTGTTTTAGGGTATTTTGACCCATAACCACCTAAGGATCAAAATAATTTCATTTTGATCCATTATAAATCGAATATGATTTTATAATAAATTAATCTTTTAATCTTTTCTTGAAGTGTCCCTCACCCCTCTTATAAAAGGGAACTTTCCCTTCTCTCAGAATCACACCACCAAAGCCATGTGGCTCAACAAAACCCAGCCCAAATATCATCCAAACGTCCCTTAAATCAACATATATTTAATACTTTTATCATAAATCCATCCTAAGAATCCGTTTTGATAAACTCAAAAGGAAACACCCAAAAAAGAGATAATAATTTCACCATCCTGTTTCAAGTTCTTTTCATCTTCCACTTCCTCTGTATTTGTTGTTACCATACCAAAATAATAACTCCAGTAACTTCTACATACTGGGATTTTATTATAAATATGTTACAACCATATTTGTTGTTATATCCATCCTATTAATTACAAAGTCCCCATACGTGCATACGTACAGCTTAACATCTCCACGCGATGGTGTAGTTTTTTATTCAGACACTTAATTATTTGGATGGGTATAATAATGTGTATAACTGATGTAAATAATAAATATATCATGTTAATGATTCTTTCTATATAATATAACATCCAATTACGTATTATTTCCCCATCAAAATAATGATATCGTCGGTCGTACGTACGTACGGATTACCATCTCCACGACGTGACTAAGTTCACCATCAATGATGATTATGAAATATATATTATTAATAAGTATGAAATATATGAAATAATAATTATACTAGAGATATATATATATATATTTACTTACATAAATCTTATTCACTTACTTCTGTTCAATACGATATGAAAACGAAAACAACATTTATGCGTACATACGGCCTACCGTCTCCAAAAACGGTGTTTTCTATTTAATATATCTATATATTATAAATATTTATATTATATATATATTATATATAATTCATGTTTTATAATCTGGAAGTATTTAAATATTTATTTAAGTGATACGATCAAGAATAACAAGTCCAAACACATACGATAAAGAAAACAATTATTACCCGAAATGTTAATTTAATGTTGAAATAATTAATAAATGGATAGTATAAAGTCATAAATGAATCATGTATGATATAATAAATATGAATATGGTTTTGGTATAATTTTATAACATACTATGGTCATTATACAAGAGGTTAAATGTACCCTCGACCCAAGGAAAGTGCAAGGTATGGGTTAATTCTACAATCTATTTTCATATCCAAGGTTGTTAGTACGTAAGTATCTACTAGGACCACTTTATCATCCACATTTGTGTTTTCTTATAAAGGGAATTCAAAACAGTTTTACTATTTACTAGAATATGGTTTAAATTCATTTATACCATAATTTTACCATATATTTTTTGAAAGGAATCTTTTCGTTGTTTTCCAAACAAGGTACTTTATGACCTTTTCAATAAAATTAAGGTAAGAATGTCTATTTTTAACATATAGGGTGGGTGAGACTATTTTCTGTAGTTATAACACATCGAAACATCCCATACAATCTTATAAGAATATTTTCAAAATAAATTTTTTCTCTTATAATTATATTACTTTTAAATGATTTCAAAATTGAAAGAGGTATTTATTTCAAATAGTTTTTATTTCATATATGTCAACATCCTTTGGTGGATTTTAAGATTTTTTGAAGTTGATTTATTACGATAAAAAAAATTCTTATTTTATTGAAGGTTTTGTGATATGTTTGACTGTGGATGTGTTATTTTTACACCATTCATGGTTTATGGATAAATTATTGACATTTCATATGCCAGTTTTAATACGAATGTTTATGTTATGTTTAAATTTTTTCATATGAGGAATTCATTAGACAACGTAAGTGATAGGTGGAGCCTAATATTGCTCCCCGAAGCATCGGTAGGTCTCATGAGGCAAACTAGTGTCTTGGAACAAGGCCTTGACAAAATCTTATTTATATTCTTGGAACAAGGCCTTGGATATGTGGTTATGAAGTCTTGCATTATCTATTCCATCATTATGAAATTGGATATTGATATTACATGTGATTATTCAACTAGTAGAATATACATGTGAATAAGTAAATGGAATTATTTGATTAATATTTTCCATATTATGAAAAAATTTTAGTTTAAAAGGGTTTTGTTTTAGTTCTATATGTCTCATTAAATGTTAACGATATTTTATGAAAGTTTCTGCTATATTTTTATCCTTAGTGAGAATGTGAGCCCACCTTTTTCTTATGTTTTATTTTCACAGGATTCTAAGAAGTGTTTTATGATTGATAAGCTTGGTTATGCTAGAGGATTATTAGCTTTCTAAAATGATAATTTATATAGTGTTTTATATACTAATTTGTAATGTAACATTCATGTATGTAATCTATTTTCTCAGACTACTAAAATGATCAGTCTTTTAGGACTTGATTTATTGTAAAAATGCCAATGTATTAAAATAATGCACCGACACTAGGATTATGGGGCCGGGGTGTTACAATTAGTATTAGAGGAATTTTATTACAAAAATTGGAAACTATATTTAGATAAACACTTATTAGATCACATTACCCTATGATTGACTTAGAGGATTAGTATAGAATAACTTCCTAGAATTTTGGTAATGTTGAGATATTGTGTATTTTCCAAGAAATACATCCCTGTCTGGATACGAGCAGCTAAAGGTTGCTCTGGAATAGATGTACCTAGGAGTGAAGACTCCGATAAGGAGTTTTGGGCTTGACCCAGCGTATCTTGGTATACGACAATGTTCCTTGCTACACTCTTGGTTGCCACACACCTGGGTGATATGCTTAGGATAATTCATATTTTCATTATAAGCCATTATGAAATATTTTTGAGTTAATACTTCCTTAAAGAAATTTTTTTATTATTATAGATTATATGAATAATCTTTTCATCTTACATTTGGTATTTTACATGTTTGTAATTATGCATTGTGATTCATACACTTACTTAGTATATGCGATTGTTTAGAAATGGTGCCTAATAGAAGGAACAATAACTCCATCAATATGCATGATACAATGATTAAGAAGGATCATATCTTTCATGGAATTAAGCCAACATTTAGAAGGGAAATAGTCTCCCACATATTCTCATTATATGAAGAAATAATATCATGTGTTAATAAGATAAGTAAAGAATTCTCTGAGTCCTATGGATTTGATGGGAAGCAAGAGAAGAAAAGGATGGAAGAGAGAAATATGGATAAATGGAAGAGGGGAAAGAAGGATTTTCCCATATGTGATAATTGTGGAAAGAATAACCTTGGTAAATGATTAAAGGGAATTAGAGTGTGATATAAGGGTGGAGAAAAAGGAAACCATGTACGTGATTGAAAGGGTAAGAAAAAGGTGTCAAAGGTACAATGCTTCACCTGCAAGGAGTTAGGACACTACGTGAATCAATGTCCAAATCACCAGAGTGTGCCCCAAATGATGCTATTTGATAATAATCAAGTTATGATACTACCATAGATGAAGATTAATGACTAGTGTTTTTATGTTTTTATTAAAGAATTATTTTATTTTATTGTTGTATCAACAATGTACTAGTTATATGAATTATAGAAATAAATTATTATTGTGCTACATTACTATTTCATTTAGGATTTGTGATTATATAGTTCTAAAAAAAGTTACTTAATAGAATGCTGAAATTTTTGGAAAATTAGTGGTTGAAGGAATGATAAACCTTAATATGGTTCTGATACTGAGGTAGTGATTTTGGAATAAGATATGATTGATTTGGATAAATTATATTGAATATTCATGACTATATTGAAACTAATTAATTGTTTATTTATTCCATTTTTGTTGGAGTATACAAAAGTTTTTCGATATAAGAAGTATATACAGTATTCTATAAAGAATATGGGAGCATGAATGTAATAAATAAGGTTTTATTGCAATTCAGGGTGTTACCGTGTTTTAAAATAATATATGTTGAAGGTATTCACATGTTATTATGTGGAAAAAAGATCTTCATTGTGTTTGAATTCCTTATAAATTTTGGTCTATGAGTTTGGACAGAAGTATTTTGAATAAGTTTGAAGGTTGGAATGGATAATGTTTGAAATTGGATACTATTATTATGGATAATGCATTTCTTACGATTATTTTTGGATTGTTATAAAAAGTACAACATGGATGTTGGGAGACAACCCGCTGCATCTAGCAAGGCCGTGAGACTAAAACCCACAACCGAAGGGAGACAAGGGTGCATCACTTACAACTGGACTATGTGATGTCTTGTTCTGTGTAATGTAGTTTTTTTAAATAGTCTAACAAATGAATTATAAAATCATTATTTTTGGAACCCTATACAATTATGATAAATTAAATATTTTTGAATGCTAAAATCTTTTGGAGTGAAAGATGAGTTTGTGTTAGGAATTAGTTGAAGGATGATACTCTACTTATCAAGTATATTTTTTTCCTCTTATTCTATGAATAAATTAATTCTTAAACTTTAGGGAAGGGATATCAAAACACAAAATGTGTTACCTGAAAACCATATGTTTTGTTGAATTGGCATTATTTTAAACTATCATATATTGATGGATTTGAGGCCCTCAATTTTACACTTGTTTGGGATTGATGACCTCAATCACTCCCTATAAAATTTTACATTTTTCTATCAATTGTGTGTCTCCAATTTCCACTAATGTTCTCCTAATTGAGATCATAATTTGATGGTGACATTTTTATTTCCCTTTCCCTCTTATTAAGAATAAATTTTATTAAACCAATTTCCGATGTGGGTTTTCCAAAACGGTATTTTTCTATTTTTAACCTTTTATTTTTGAAGAAGAATTACAAATTGCGATGATACAATTTATTGAAGGAGGGGAGAATGTAACACCCAGAGATTCCATAGGATGCTATCTCTTCAAAATAATTCAATAACTTTCTCTACACACAACAACGAGTTTGAGCGTACCACGAATTACCAAAATATTCGTTCAAAAAGTGGCTATGAATAGTATTAACTTCATTTTGAATTTTAATATTCACATTTTGTGTTATATAGACATAATATAAGGAAAAATTCAAATTTTCTGATAGAAGAATAATTTTTCAAAAAATACGATTATAACGCCCATTTAATGGAGAATCCTTTTAATAAAAAATATTTGAATCTTTTTTATACTCAATTTAATGAAATTAAATTCTTCTTTAGAATCGGGACATAAAACTTCAGTTTGGATAAATATTTGGAACTTTTCTGATAACATTCAAATTTTCATGAATAGTGAAAAATACTAAATTTAATTTTAAACAACTTTTTTAATAAAAATAATTAATAGTGTTAAATTATGAATTAGTATTACTTGGAAGTATAATTAGATCATTTTTTTATCATTTAATATAATTTAGGTCATTATATATCATTTCACATTTAAATTTGACCTAAACACATGTCAAACTATTAATAGTTTTTAATTTTTAAAAACCCACTTTTTGGTTTCGAAAACAGAAATTAATTTTAATTTAATACAATCAACTTCTATGTTTTGAATTTGGTAAAATTTACTTCACTTTTGAATTAATAATATCAAAATTATCTTAAGGTTAATTTTTGGTATTTTTCTGAAAACATTCAATTTTTGATGAATATTGAAAAACACTCCGTTAATATTTTAAACCGATTTTTTATTTAAATAATTATTTATTTTATTGAAATTTATGTTATTTCAAAATAGATATATTATACACATATATGTCCAATGTAATTCATTTGAGTCATTTTATAATAAAACAAGATTTATAAAATTTTATTTAACTTTTTACCATCTTTTACCAATCTTCTAGGAGCATTTGAAAATTTGCATAAATCATAATTTTACCACCTCTGTGAGTTGAATTTCAAAAATTCAAGAGACACAGTTTACATCAGTAAATAGAATGTGGTTCAATAAGATGAAAATATTTTTTTCTGAATAGTAACTATTGACTTTTATTTACCACGATTAAAAGAAAATTGGGCAATTAAGGGTAAAAATGATATTATAATTACCCTAACAAATTTCCTCATTCTATTAGATATGTTTAATTCGAACAAAAACAACCTTAGTAATAAAATATGATCCTTTTGGTCCACGTGGATTAGATTAGGACATTTAATATTATTTTATTTAAAGAAGAGTTAAAAGTGTAAAAATCAATGTTTATTAACTAAACCATTTTTAATATAGGGTTATACATAAGATAAATTCGATTATAAAGAGTAATTAGATAGATAAAAATATTTCCTACATAAGGGTATTTTATTTATAATTTTTATAGATTAAATAATTAAATTCATTTATGAAACAATGATGATGTAGTAATTACCTTCTTAATGAAATTTTAAAATTATTGATATTATAATTATCCAAATAAATATTATTTTTAAATTCTGATAAATTCCACTAATTTTATAGTTCACTATGAAATTTTATAGTTGATTATATAATTCTCTTTGAAGTGATAAAGATTTTGTGACTTTCACAAAAACAAAATACCAAATAGTGTCAAAATTGACATAAATTAGTTTAAAAAAATACTATATTATTGGTTAATATAATATTCCTTAAAATCAAAGGTTCGGAAAAAGGGATTATATAAATTTATATATGTCATTAATGAACCACTTGAGGTTCTCTTGTAAGTTTATAGTACGTTTAATAGCAATATAGTGTAAGAAAACAAGAATACACGGTAACCGTTAAACTATTTAACTAAGAGTTAAACCTAAAAGATAAGGTTAAAATGGAAACTAAACTTCTATAAAACTGATTTGTTGGGCTTATATCGACCCATAACCACCTAAGGCTCTAAATAAATTCATTTTGAGCAATTATAAACCGAATATAACTATATAATAAATTAAAATTTCAATCATTTCCTAATGTGACCCTCACCCCTCCTATAAAAGGGCACTTCCTCTTCTCTCAAAATGACACCTCAAAACACATTTGGCTCGACCAAACCCTACCCAAATTTCCTCCCAACTTCCCTCAAATAAATATAGAGTCCTTAATTTGATTATAAATCCATCCTAAGGATATCTTATGATCAATTCAAAAGGAAACGGCCAAAGAAGAGGTACTAATTTCACCACCCTCTTTCATGTTCTTTTGTACTTCCACTTCCTCTTTATTTGTTGTTTCCATACCAAAAAAATAAATCCAGTACCTTCTACACACTAGGATGTTATTATAAATATGGTACAACCATATTCGTTCTTCAATCCATCCAATATATGACAAATTCACTATACGTGCGTACGTACGACTTACCTGCTCCACGTGGTGGTGTAATTTGTTATTCGAACATATAATTATTTCAATATGTATAATAATGAGTATAAATTATGTAAATAAAAAATATAACATGTTAATGATTCTGTATATATAATATAACATCCAATTACATATGATTTCACCATCAATATAATGATATTGTCGCTCGTGTTTACATATGGATTACCGTCTCCACAACGCGATGAGATTCATTTCCACGTTCACCATTCAACGATGATTATAAAAATATATATTATTAATAAGTATGTAGTATATGAAATAATAATTCTACTGGATGTATATATATATATATGTACTTACACATATATTATTCACTTACTTCCGTTCAATAAGACCTACCGTCTCCGTAAACGGTGTTTTATATGTCATATGTCTATATATTATAATTATTTATAATATATAGATATATGATATATTAATCATGTTTTATATTCTAGAAGTATTTAAATAATGATCTAAGTGATACGATCAAGAATAACTTGTTAAAACGCGTACGATAAAGAAAGCGATTATTATCCGAATTGTTAATTAAACATTAAAATCATTATTAAATGGCTAGTATAAAGTCATAAATGAATCATGTATGATATAATAAATATTAATATTGTTCTGGTATAATTTAATAACATACTATGGTCATTATATAAGAGGTTAAATTTACCCTCGACCAAAGGAAAGTGCCAGGTAATGGTTAATTCTACAATATATTTAATTATCTGAGGTTGTTAATACGTAAGTATCTACTAGGACCACTTTATCATCCACATCCATGTTTTCTTAAAAATGTAATTCAAATATTTTTTACTATTCCGCTATATTTTTATCCTTACCGAGCATCTGATCTCACCCCTTTCTTATGTTTTATTTTCCTACGATTCAAAGAAGTGTTTTACGATTGATAATAAGGGTTAATCTGGGGGATTAATGGATTTATCAAAGGATCATTTATGTTGTGTTTTAATTTTTTAATGTGTAGTGTAACATTCATGTATATAATCTATTTTCCAAGACTTCTAAAATTATTGGTCTTTTGGGACATGATTACTTGTAATCGCGCTAATGTATTAATATAATGCAGCGACTTTGGGCTTCTAGGGTTGGGGTGTTACAAACAGTCAGCACGTCTTCAACAGACGGATGTGTGATCCTCGTCGAAAGCGTAGGAAACACATGTTAATTAAATGTTCAATAATTTTTATAAAGAAATAATTACAATTCATAATTAAATAGTTATCACATTATTAATTAATCTTTATTAAACCACCTAGACCACCAGGTTCATGAGGAAACCCATACATCAATACAATCTCGTGTCCACAATGGGTATACACCATGTCACTTATCCAATTCTCCATAAATCTCAAAAAATCATCATTTAGAATCAATTTTATTTTAAATTCATCTATATAACCACATGGAAAAACAATCCATTGCAATGTTTTTGGATATTGAATTCCATGTCTAGTACCCCGTTTATCAATCACGCATATTTATCATGGGAACAAAATTAAAGGATTAACACCCCTAAATTTTAATTAGGAATATACATCTTGAAAATAGAACATCATGTCTAGCCCCAAATTATCTATATTCAATGTATAACGTTTTTTAGATCACTATGTCTAATACCCCAAATTCTCAACCATACAGATTGGTTTATCATTAGTGTAGAATTATATGCCAATCACCACATTATCAATCATTCATAAGAATTAGTTGTGCAGATCTCCATGTCTAACACCCCAAATCGGAGCCATTTATTTATATCAATATTTACTATGCTTGATCATTATGTCTAATATCACATTTTAAAATAATGATTAATCAACATTAATCCTATTATCATAATTAACCACCACTACTAAAATTAATTAATTTATAAATTAATTACTCTATGTTTGATAATTAATATGAAAATTATTTAACAATGCCTATTTACGTTAACCAATTAAATAATCTATTAAACATTTCAATATTTCAAGAATACAAAAATTTATTCAGCAATTTATCATTATTAATTACAACTCTATAATTTTATAGTTAACTCAACAATTAAAAATCCCACATTTCCCAATCAATATGTTGTTATTTATTTCACCAATTAGTTATCCTTATTCCAAATATAATTTGTCAATCCAACTATCTTAATTCCATTATAATTAATTCCCATAATTAATTATCAAATCACAAATCCCATGATCTCAAAATTATTTCTCTAATTAATTATCTTTTTCAATAATCCCAAAATCTCACAGTTCCAAATTTTTCTCAATTAATAAAGTTACCACAATAATTAATTAAATTAGGGATTCAATTGATAAAAACTCTAGAAATTATACAAATTTCATGTAATAAAAGAAATAATGACTATGACATTAAAAAATTAGGCCACCAACCCCAATTAATTGTTGAATGATTTCCCAATGGAAATCTTTAAAATTGAGAAGCACAACGATGTATATTAGATCAGAATCTATTATAATAAATCAAAATTTAACAAAACAAGATCCCTTGGATGTAGGTATAGACCCAGAACCCTATATATTGAGTCATAAAATATATATATATCTTCCAAAAATAGACGATTCCATCCACCTATAGAATGAGATAACATAAGAGGATGAATGGGAAACCAAAGGTATATGGTTTAATTTTGGAGAGGAGAGTGAATCTTCAATTCCAACATTGAATCATGATGAATGAAGGTAAAACCGCCTTGGAATCCATCCACAATGCTCAAAAAATATGAAAGAACTACTATGGTTGAATGAGGGTCAAATGTTTTGAGTTTTGGGGATTTTTTGTATTATAAAATAACTTTTTGGGCCACTTTAAATTCTATTATAGTTTCCATGGAATAGGCAAATGGTTTTCCGTAACTGTGTGCCAACAGTGAACTTGTAGCATTAGGTTTGGATGATTTCTCTTTTTGTGGAGAACGATATTTCAGACTGTGTGGTAACCATACTGACCATCACTATATATGGATTAATTTTTTTCTTGGGTTAGGAACACAATTTTGTATTACCATGTACCAATAGTGCACAACCCCCTTTTCATCCAGTTATGTTAATTTTCACCCCAAAAAAACCCCATGGTTAAATCCAATATAATGTTACATAAATAAAAACAAAAATTACCTTAATTCAAGAAAATTTCATCTAAAAAATAGTTTGGGATATTACATTCTCCCCACCATCTAATATCGCATCCTCGAGCAAGCCTGTTAAGAATCTCTATCACTCTGAGACAAAAATATCAGGCCACTAAGACTGCATGTCTACTTCAATTTCCTATGATTCATCATTCACACACCCATATTTTCACCAAACATGTACTATTGTCACTGTATTCCCCATAATACATTCTCATTGTGATCCAACACAAATATCTTATTGTCCTCAATGGAGGATCTATCTCATGTTCAACCTCGTCCACACCTATCACATGAGAAGGTTCATGGTGATACTGTCATAAGTTGTGAACCATGTAAATTGAAATTCATAATACAATATTTTTATGGGAAAAAATAATTATTCCGCTAACTGAATTCTCTCCACAGCCTCAAACAATATGAATAAACTTGGTTCCCACTGCCCATCTATCCATTGGTGGAAATCCATACACAATAAGACATCTTTACCCAGAAATTTCTAAAATACCTTCAATATTTTTGAATTGAATGACGAGTCATTATCAGAAACTATATTATGTGTCACCCCATTAAGATGGACCATATCCTGAATAGATAAAACTCATAGCTGATCCACTAAGAAAATCTATCGAATATATAAGTAATTTAGTAATTTTACCATTCGATCGACAATAACCCAAATATCTTTATTCTTCCAGGGAGACTTTGGAAGACCCTATATAATATAATTTATCACATTATCCCACTTCCATTGCAGAATGGGAAATGTATTCAACAAACCTATATGTCATTGATTCTCTTCCATTAACTGTTGACAGGTGTAACATAATGTCATAAACCTTGATATGTTCTATTTCATGCATGTCCACCAAAATAATCATTATAAGTCATGGAATATTTTGGTTACCCCTAGATTCACTTCCCACATTGAGGCATGAAATTACCTCCTGAGATCCTCTTTCATGCTCATAGGTACAACAACTCGATTCCTGACATAAATGGTCTCATCCTCATCTATGCTTCAATTAGAAGGTGACTCCCCACCATCATGGTTTTCCCTCAAGTTCAAACATTTATGATTCTAATAATTCCTATAACTAATTCATCTCAAAAGTGTATACTCCATTGAAATGAAAACCAAAGTCATCTGAATCTGACTCTCCCAAACCACCACCTTCATTACCGCAAGTAATTCCATCATTTCCACTCAGTACTAGACACCGAAACTATATGAGTCTATGTTTTCCTAATCCAATAGTGATGCACAATGTTTCCTTTACCAGGTGTATATGCTAGCTCATAATTGAATGACTACATATACGCAACCCATATCCATTGTTGAAGATTGAAATCTCACTATGGAAGATATAACTTGAGCTCTTTTGATCAATAAAAACCATAAACTTCTCTACCAACATTTATTGTTGACATCAATTTACTACATAAACCTTTTCCACAAACAAGAGGTCATGTATAAGGCTATTTTTCTCATGTGGACCCATTTACTGAGACCCATATGCAATGAATTGTTCTCCTAGAATAAACACGGCTCAGATTTTGATCCTAAAAGATTCATAATACACCATGTACCCATCACCATACTCAAGTAGAATCAAGATGGGTGATAAATTCAAACACGTATTCAATAACTTGAAGTCACTCTCATAATATTTATTCCATTCAAACTTTACCGCATTCATGGTCATCCCAAAAATAGGTGCAACCAAATGGGATAATTCCCTGATAAACATCTGTTATTATCTTTATAATACAAAAAAACATCAAATATCCAACATGTTCTTGGGCTACTCCCTTGAAACCACTTTCTGAACCTTCTCTATGTACATTGACCCAACTTATTCTGAGATTATGTTCCCCATGAAGTGTACCTGATCAATCAGAAACTAACACTTAGAGAGATTGGTTTATAACTTATTCTATCTCAGTGTACTTAAGATGATGTCAAGACGTTGGACATTATTTTCATGAGTCTCATAGTGCAGTATGATTTCATCCATGAACACCACCACAAATAGGTCTAGAGATGGATGAAAAAAAATCTATTCATAAACTCTTTAAACACTATTGGTGCACTCATAAACTCAAAAAGCTTTATGATGAACTCATATAGGGAATACCTTATTCTGAATTTAGTCAACATTATACCATAAGTATGAACCCTCTGTCGATGATACACTAACCACAAGTCGATCATTGAGAACAAAAAATCTCCTCTCAAAATTTCATGTAAATCACTGATACATGAAGGTGGATATTAATTATTCATATTCATTCAGATCAATTTCTTATAATAATCAAACACGCACAAAATCCCATCCACCTTCATTCTAAACAACATCGGTAAACCCCAAGGCAACATTTTCGGATGGATAAACTCTTTATCCTTTAAATCTTTTGGATAATTATCGATCTCTTGATGCTAAATTCATTTCATTGTCTATGGGGAAATAGAAATTGGATCATCCCTAGGAATGTGATCAATAATGAATTCAACATATCTCTCATGAGGTATCCCCGAGAAGTCTTTCAGAAAACATCCTGAAATTATTTATCCACTAGTGGAATGATATCATTATTTATACATCTATTATCGAGAAATAAACTAGAAACCTGGGTTGTGGGATCTCCCTGATTATGAATAATAGGCACTTCTTCTCTTTCTTGGATATCCCACTCCCCAATGTGAACATACTAGTTAATATTATTATACATAAAAGTGACTCTTCAAGACATTAAGAGAATATCCATTGCACATACAAATGTCTCTAGACTGTACTCTTAACAATTATCTATTTTCACTATCCTACTAACAATCACTACCACCATGATCAAACATTTAACATGTTCTTTTGATTTAAATGAATTAAGAGGAACCGGTATAAAATAAGGCACTATGTAAATTAAAATCTACAAGAATAGTACCTCTTACTGTACATGCCCTAAAAATTCCATCAAAAAGTGTAGTCTACACCGCATGCAACTGTACTAACCCTCTTCCTTATGATTTGATCATACTCACTTCAGATTAACCACACCACCGATACGGGAACACTTTCCTAGAAGAAACACGTACACTACCTCCACCCCTTTTCTAGTAGAACACCACTTTATAGACTAATAATATGAAAAGGACCCCTTTCCCACAGCATGGATCTTCCAAGTTCCTATATCATTAACTATCAACCTTGGGTTCCTGTATAACCTTTGTAGATGTCCAAACATTCTACAGGCTCATCACTCCACTGGTAGTATAGGAATTTTTTTTAAAAAGTGTCTTGACCTACTAAATTGGTGTAAATGTACATGGGTATGATCCTGAGTGACTGATCACCCTAATCATCCACTCTACATCCCACTTCTCCCACTGTAGTTATCATAACAGAGCATTCTGCTCTCAAAAGATGTACCTCCATATTATCCAGAAGAAACATTCTATCCACCACTAAAATCATCCATAAAAATCAGATGAGAACCTAATTCACCAGTTCTTTGAACTATTTCAGCCTGAATATATTCACATAGGATATAATTTCATAATTAATTCCATCATAGCATTATTTTTATAAACTAAACTCATTTTACACTAATGCTAGTGAAAAATGATGAAAAAAATGAAGATAAAATAATATTACGTCATGTAAATTCTTCCCTAATTCAATCTCACGAACTCATATACTATATCATATCTTAGTAAATATTTGTTAATGTGATGAATAAACTTCTCCAAAAATTCCTTTTATAGCATAAAATCAGTCTATCCACTTCGCTCATGAAGGTACCACTAGTGATTCACTAATCCCCATATCATATAAGAACCTAAGGTTATCATCTTATTAGTATGAGTCTCTAAATAGTCATGTATCATCTCGATCGACTGAAACCAAAACTCAACTCCATAAAGACCACCCACTCTAGTAAAAATAGGATGGTGCGGCAACTGAACCTCCCTTTTCAGGATAAACATGTCCTTTTAAAACCTCCCTAGCTATTTTCCCAAGATTCTCATGAAGTCCATGACATTCTCTCAAAACAACTCCCATGATTCCTCACCCGGTACTATCAGTACATCATGTTCCACTACTAAAGGATCATCAACTATAGTTTCCTCCATTAGTCCACTCAAAATTCATCATCATGGAGTGCTAACTCTACTAGTCCAATAAAAATTCTTAGGAATCAAAAACTAGCATTATCAAAACTACATTATTGTAAAATAACAATAAGAAACACATAATATTTTCCCCAAAAATCACCACATAGTCAAAACAGAGGATCTCTCACCACCCTTAACCATCACACACCTAGGTCTTGGTTAAGAATAGAATACATATTCCGATATAAGTTTCTCATTTACAAACACATTAATTCACACTATTTCTTAATTTCTACAACTTCCAAATTCATATTAGGCACCATTTTTAATTTAATCTCATAATCATGGAAAATAGTTTATATTCGTCCACTTACCAAAAACTCATTTTCCCATTTGTTCCTTAAATTATTCACATTGAATAAATATTCCTGAATTATTATAATGTTGCATGGATACCCAACTCACATTCCATTCAGGGTACAAGTTATTCTCAAAAAAAATTCAAGAACAATAATCACACCACATAACAAGTGTGTCACCAAAGGATAAATAACATTAAATTATTACAAAAATGGAAATAACGATAATCCTACTCTTAGAAAATGGGTTTTCCCTCATATATGGGGTAGATAATCCCATGAAAAAACTTTAAACCAATCCCTGACTCTTCTTGAAATCCATTAATCATTTCCCTAATAGTAAGACAAAGGACGAATAAAATAAACTACATTTGATGCCACTTTATAACATCATGAACTAGGTGACACATGCTGGTGCCCCGATCCCACCAGTCACATGATCGTAGGTGCACCTCCCTATACGTCAGAGGCTTCTGACTAGTAATGACCATTAGATAATTAAACCATGGGAATGCTATACCCTATTTTATTAGAGTAGTACATGAGTAAAAATAAACAAAAAATTATGGAAACATATATAACCATAAAAAAACCAATATCCCATTCTATTTAGTGTAGGAAATAATTTATCCAACTATTTTAGAAAACTTTCAATGCTCATATACGTGATAGTTGTTGAAAACATGACTCAAAATAAAGACACTAAAAGATTTTGAGCTGGTCACAAATCACACCGAGTTCCCTAAACCATAATCTATCTCAACTCGTCCATCTAACACGGGACCTTTCCCTTAACCTGACATTCATTCAAGATATCCTTTCAGGTAGTCATCAGACAACCTATATAGGGTGTGATTAGAAATCAATAGGCCACCAGAAATGGTGTCTAAAACCAATTCAGTCAATAATAAGTGTATGAAACTATATAATGAAGTAATTAAAATGTATAATTATATAGTTATCTAATTATAAATCAATCATTATTAAAGCACATAGATCATAGGGATCCCATGGAAACCCATAGCTCAATACCTTATCTGGTCCACACTGGGTCTGAACCATGTTACTAATCCAATTCTTAATTCCTTCCAGATAATGAGAATTTATTATCCATTTTATTTGATATCAATTACTATGTCAACATCGAACCATAATTCAATGTTGATGATTTGGTTATATAATGTCAGGGCTAGTAACCCGTTTATCAATCATACATATCTATAATGATCATAGAATGTCATTTATAGCACACCTAATTTTAAATCATGCACATACATCATGGGTATGGAATGTAATATATCTCCCCCAATTCTCAAAAATGTTCATATATCATTGGTATAGATCACCATGTAAACCATCCAAAATTCTAAACCATATATCTTTATATATCACTGGTGTACAAAAACTTGTCTATCACTCTATTTCTAAACTCTGCATATGCTTCATTGGTGTAGATCTGCATGTCCAACACCCTAAATCTCAATCATTGATTTATATCATTATTTACTATGTTTAGATCATTATGTCTAATATCCCATATCACAAACACGAATAATCAAAATTAATACACTTATCATAATTAACCACCACTAATTCCATTAATGACTTCATAAATATATTAATCCATGTCTTAAAATTAGCTTTATAATTAGCTAACATTGTATATTTCAATTAATCAATTCAAAAAATATTTAACTAATTTAAAATTTCAAACATCTAATATTTAATTCACCAATTAATTATTCATAATTACAATTAAATAAATTGATAATTAAATCAAAAATTAATTATCCCAAATTTCACAATGAACACATTGATAATAAATTCACTAATTAACTATCCTTATTCTACATTTAATTTCTCAATCCAACTATGTCATTTCCATCGAAATTAATTCTCAAAAATAATTTGAAAATAAAAAATCCCAATATATATTAATTAATAATCTAATTAATTACCTTATTCCAAAATCACTAAACCTCATAATTTAAAAATTATATTAATTATTTAATTTAACACATCAATTAATTAAATTATAGAATATTATTTCTAAAAACCCTTGAAATTATATGAAATTAATTTACAAAATCAAATCATGACTATGGGATTTTGAATTTAGAACACCTACCGTAATTCGATGATGAACGATCACCCAATGGAATCCCCCAAAAGCGAGTAGCACAACTACATAGATTGGATCCAGATCTATTACCTTAAATCAATATTTACCAAAACAAGATCTCTTATATCTTGGTATAGATCTGAAATCCAAGATCTAGATTCATAAAATAAAGATCTAGATCTAAGAATATTACATCCTTTGAATAAAGGGAAAGCATATGAGGATGAATGAGAAAGAAAAGTGATATAATCTACTTACTAAGAGATGACCAGATTTTTTATTTGGGTTTGTAATTGAAATGAATGGGGGTCAAATGGTATTATAATCTCTTTGTAAATTTCAAAAAACATGAAATACATCATAGGTTCGAATGAGGGTCATAATATGTGAGTTCAGGACATTTAGTGGATTTGAAAATAAATTTATGGGCCTCTTTAAATGCCTTGTTTGATTTCCTAGTCAGTGGTGAAAGGTTTTCCCAAATCGCACGCGAATAGTGCGACTGTAATGTTAGGGGTTCGCGGTCTATCTTTTTAGGGTGCACAATTTTTATAACTATGTGCCAGCCATGAAAAACCTCACTCTCTACGGATATATTATTTCCTAGGATGTGTGCATGGTTTTCTCTAACCATGTTCCAACCATGAACAACCCCCTTTCCTTAAATTTATCTCAATTTAGACCCAAACAAACTCCAAGGTAAAATATTAATTGAATGGTATAAAATTAAAAACAAAATGTACATAAATTTAGGCCTGATACAACTCTTTTAATGGTTGTCATATAGAAATTTTCCATTGAAATATCCTTAGATTATAAGGGAATATTGAGATAATGAACTAACAAGGGTTTATGAAAATGTTATATCATTCCACAAAGATAAAAATGGAATATTTTCAAGGGAAAATTCTAATGATAGTTGTTTCTAGATGGTTTGAAGATGTAAACCATTCATAATTGATTGAAAGGTTAATTATTGAGGTAACCCTTACATTATTATTAATGTTAGGTTACAATTCATGTTTCAAAGTCCATAAAATGAATAATATAGGATTCCATAAGGAATTTTGGTCAAAAATCACCTCAAACACTCCTTTTTGAGAAATATATAAACATATTTTGGAATTATATTTTAAAATTTTCACTTTTACCAAAATAACTTTTTCCAATGTAATTAACATCTTAATATTTTAATTATTTGTAATGAAAATTTTAACATTGACTATTTTACCTTATCTAATACAAAAAACATAATCCTTAAAATTAATTTAATTAAATAAAATTTTTAATGGAGTGAATATTTAATTTAAAGTTGAATATTCATAATCAGGTAAAAATAGTTTCTAGAGAAATTACCTTGTTAAAAATTGTATTTATATACCAAAAAAAATTAAAGTGAATACTAATTATAATGTAATTAGTTTATTTATTATAAAAAATACATCATATTAGTATTTTGATAATATATTATAATAGAACTACCCTTTAAAATACTTGGCATATAAAAAATATTGAAAATGGATTTTAAATTTATATTTCATTTTAATTAGTTTACAAAATATTTATCATAGGTTTATATGTTAAAATACTATATTAAACTATATAATTTTTTTCCTGAAATTCATATTTTATTTTGATAACTTTTTTAAAAATTTCTAGGTCTTTATAATATAAATTTAACTTCATACTAATTAGATATTTAATGAAAACATTACATTTCAACTAAAAACTGAGCATTTTAGCATTTGGTGAAAAACTTATACTCAGATAATTATGATACGGTGAATTAAAAAATGGAATTATTTTGGTCAATTTATAATTTTAAAATTTATCTTTTAATTTAAAACTTGAATAATGTCTCCTCAAAGGTTGCATTATATGGTAGTTCATGATATAATGTTTGCATACTACAATATAGTATTTTGTATACATTATCCACCACTAAATAATCTATTTATAGAAATTAGGGTATATATTTAAGATATAAAAATCTTGGTACTCCCTACATTTTAAATAATTAGGCTCATAGATCAACACTTCTAATTTTTCATTTCCCTAAAGGACATTTACAAACTGATTTATATGATTCTGCATTACTTCTTCCACTAGTGAGAGGAATTTTGATAGGCTCTTTATTATAAGTAAACTTATGATACAAATTTTTTCCTAGATGTGACAAAATGTGTTAGATCTAACAGTTATTTCATTAGTATTTAAAATGTAACTCATCATGTACTTTAGAATGGTTGTTTGTCATTGCTAATCGATATGCTTCAACTCCAAATCTTTCAAATATTTCATATGTACCAATGAACCAATGGATTAAAATTCCATTTTTAGAAAATATCATAAATATCTTCTAATTTTAAACCATACTTAATAAAGAACCCCCAACTTGTAATTATATGTACTTCCTTATATTATCATCATAAATATTTTTAATACATTGTGATTCTTTAATGTTTTAATGTATTGTCCATAAATTAATTGTTTCCTTCTATACAAGCTATGGGATAACATAAGTTTTTCTCCAAATTCTTCCATAAATGTTGGATTATGAATGCTCTTCCTATACTATAATAACATGATATTTTTATGAAATATTTCTCAATAAATATTTATATAATTTAATTTATCAAATTTTTTAAACAAACAAAAAATATTTCTATACTCTATGGATAAGACTTATTCCAATTTTCTGGTTAAAATATATTTTTTAACTACAAATATTTTTTTCTCATTTTGCATACATAATTTCAATTTATTTTCTAAAATTTCTTGGAATTGAATTATATTACTCAAATTAAATATATATATTAATTTGGTAAAAAATAGTTAATTTGGCCACTTATATTATTGGTCAATATGAAATGTAAACATGGTAATGTTTGTCTCCATATAAAATGGTAAATCGGGTTAATATAGATTAAAAATTAGTGATAATTCTAAAATTATTCATCCTCATTATTATTATATGAATATAAAGCTACCCTTTCCAATTTACGATATACATTGTGTTATTTACGGGACCCTTGTTTATTTAAATTAATTATATATTTTTTAAATCAATGAAAGTTACAAAATGTCACTCCCATTGCTTTTAATATCTCTTATGTGCCCATATAAGGAAAAAATAATTTTGGATACATATAACTGTGTGATTGTAAATTAATGCAATTATTTACAATATATACTATTAATTTTTTTTAAATTATATAATTAACACAATTTAGAAAGAATCACTGATGAAGTAGTAATCCTTTTAATTAAAACATTTATAAATTATATTGAAAATAAAAAAATTTATATAATTGAATGAGTTAATGTGACCCACAAACATTATTGATCTATAAAAAATATTATTTAGGTTTGAAATAATTATATTCTAATTACCCATTTTTTTGAATAATTGGAAGTTAATTTAAATTAATAGTGTCAAATTTGACAATAATGATACTTTATCAAAATAATATTTCATTAAAGTATTTAAAAATTAAAAAAATATTGAAATAAGATATGGTGGATATGATATTTTGTATAATTTCATCACTGTTTCATTTAATTTCCAATTATAACTCTATAATTTCCATTTTCAACCCTATATTATTGATTAAAAGGTTTACCATAGTTAGAAATAAATTTCGTTGAATATGGTTTGATAAAAATTAAAATATTTAAAATGAAATAAAAATATGTCTAAATTATATTATTTAATTGGAATAAATCTATATACTATAATATATTATTGTCCCCAACTATTTGGATGTGTTTGGTTGAGATTAAATTTTTTAAAATTAAATCTTTTAAGAAATTCCAAAAAAATGCCCCTCACCTTGATTATAAAAGGGAACGAACTCCACCCAATAATTCACAATAGGTAGATTCTTACAGTTTGACAAAAATATAAAAAGTTATCTTATAAACTTATATATTAACATTCACTAATTTATTGTATTCCCAAAAGACCAACCATAGAACCCCTTAGTGGAGATATGAATGATTCGTTTCTATGGACATAGAATCACTTTAACTAGTATCATTATATTCTAACCCGATTTATCTAATATATATGTGTAGAATTTATCATAAAATAATTACATATTTATTGTAAATCTTATAAAATGTTATTTCTATTATTAAAATACCATTATGTAACCACTTTCCTATCAAATTAAAATTAAATGTATCGCTCATGCATACATATGACTTACCATCTCCACATAGTGAGACAACTAATTTATAATCAATATCTTCTAGGGATTGGATTAATTTGGTTTTTAATATTTATATATGATAATTATGAAATAATTATATTTATGTAATTATAATATAATATATTCTTTCATACCTTCCAAATCATTGGAAAATGATAAGACTATTTGTTTGTAATTGTGGACTTCCAACTCCATGAAGCGATGAAATGCATTTTTGGTTTCTATATTAAATGTATTGTAATAAGTAATTTTTTTAATACATATGATATATATACATATAAATATAATTTTTTTAAGAAATTTAAATATCATTTTTATTTAATTAATTCCATGAACCTAAAAATGAAAACATCGTTCAATTGTTTGTATGACCTACCATCTCCATAAATGATTTAATTTTTAGTTATATCTATATATTTTTAGACGACTCTAAATATGTATATAATGAATATATATGATATTTATAACATTAATATTATTTTTTGGGTAATTAAACCCTGGAATACACATGATAAACCAAATAGTTTACAAGGGGAAATGATAATATTAAAATAGAATTATTGAAAAGATGCAGTATTGAAATGTAATAAAGGGATCGTATATGATATTATAAGTATTAAAATTACTTTGGTATATAATTATAATAAATTTAAAATTTTCATATAGGGTGATATAGTGATTTTGAGGAAAAGATAACTCTAGGTATGCGTTTCTCATCTCACTTTTATTTTTGTGAGACATATGTCATCTTTCCTAGTTATTTATTTTGTGGGGTGTATATATTACGCCTTGGATATATTATATCATCTATATCATCATATAAATGGTATTTAAATATTATCTTGATGTTATTTCTTTCATGGGTACCAGTATTCAAATGTTACCCAAGTAAAAATGGTTTTATTTCACAGTCTCATAGATATTTAGAATTTCAATATTTATATATCCATAGAGGAATACATTTCTTCCAAATATATATTTTCATTAAATTTTTTATAAAAATGGTTTTCAATATTCTTCATTTATCTTTTCAATTTTTTTCCTTATATGAATTTTTACAAAATAGGTCAAAAGGAATATTCTTATCATTTTCCAAATGCGGTACTATTTGATTTTTTACAAAAGTGGAAATGGAATGTTTTCATTAAACATATATGGAAGAAAAATATTTTACTATCATTATGAATAATCATTAATTTTAATCTTCCTCTATGATTTTACAAGAGTCTTAACAGATTAATATTTTTTAATAGTGTAGTTTTTTAAGATGTGATTTTAAAAATGGAAGAGCTGTTATCATTAATAATTATTCATAATGATATTTAAATATAATCTTCCATCTAATATGACATAATTTGATGTTATTTAATATTTATTTGAAATATGATCTAAGGATACCATGAAAATTATATTTATGGATAATTTATTTTTATATATAAAAGATGTTTACAAAATCCATTTTAATTTATGGGTTCTGATATGATTACTAGTTTATGATCATAGGGCATATATATGATTAAAATAATGAGAATTGGGAGACCAATTTCTCCCCTCAATTTATTGGGTAACATTTTATTTCTCATTATATATCTATCGATTGTAATTAATATACATTATATACTTTATGGTGTAATTTAAGAAGCTTAATCTAAAATGGGATATAAGTTATGATGTCTGATCTACTATGGTTTTATCATTTTGGAAGTTGACCATAAGGGTTTTAAACAATTTTTATACTGATTTTGGTGTCCCACTTTTAGACATAAATATATAATTCAATATAGATTTAAGATGATTTTTTACTCATATGGTCTATGTCTATAGAAATGATAATGTTTTCTGCCCGGACTCATGTTTCTTATCTATTAAATATTGGGTTTGAAATTCATATTTAATTTTTAATATCTCATAATCTTATTCTTATATTATTATTTCATAGGATCATATAATGTTATCTCCCATGCCTTCCCTTCTGTACCATGTCATCTCAAACTTTTTTATGTTTCCATTTACTTAGGTTATGAAGTGGTGTATTATGTATGATATGTATAAGAAGGGTAATAGTATTGAAAAAATAATTAAAAGGCAATATTAATTTTTTATGAACTATGAGTTTGTGATTCCATGTTTCCAATGTTACTGGAAGTAAATGAATTATGAATGGATCAAAATTTAATGTAATGAATATTTATCTATTAAGATCTAATATCAATGATTAAAATCTTTGGGTCACTATATTTGGTGTTAGGGAATTGTTTATTTATCATTTTAAAAGGTGGATGAGAATCATTATTGATAAATGCCGATATAATTCTATGTAACAAATAACATCCTCAACATATAGTAATGATTTTGGATTACCTGGGTTAAACCTATGACAGAGTCTATTTAAATATAATAAATAATGATTTTCACATCCAATAAATGATTTTCAAATGAATATATGGTTTTCCACTATTATTATTTATTTCCACAGCCTCCCATTCAGTTTTGGTCAAATGATTGAACCTTATAGAATCATATTATTTGTGAATGTGATGAAAAATGAAATATTTTTACTCCATAGAAAAAACATTTTATGGGAGGAGGAATGAAAATTTATGTCAATATGATCACATAACATTCTTAGGATATAAATCATGTTGATCTTACAAATGAAAAAAGGATGGAACAATGTTTTGTTGAGTCCTTAATGAAGAAATTCACACTTTATTTTAGTGGATATTTTGATCCACTGTTGCCTGAGTGGTGGATCATCACCATTGAATAAATATTTTTTGTCCTGTAGTTCTCAGAACAAGAACTATTTGTGTAACGCACCGACCCTAGATACCCAGAGTCGGTGCATTATTACATAACATTGGCATGATCACAACAAATATCAAGTATCAAAAGACCGATTAGTTTAGTAGCCATGGAAACACTAGATATATTCATAAGTATTACATTACATCATAAGGTAATAAAACTACAACAACATATTTTCTTCATATCCCCTCATACTATCCCTGCAGGTCATCCATACATTACTTCTTCACATCCTGGGAAAAATAAAACATTGAAAGGGGTGAGCTCAGATGCTCAGTAAGGATAACAATATAGCAGAAACTTTCATAGATAAACAATAACACTTAAGGCAATGTATGACTAAAACAAAAGCCTTTTAAACTTGAACTTCAGAATAACATGGAAATGATAAAATGAAATAATTCCATTTACTTACTCACATGGATATTCTACTAGTCGAATAATCACATGAAATATCAATAACCACTTTCATAAAGATGGAATGCATAATGCCAGACTATCATAACCACGTAGCCAAGGTCTCGTGCCAAGACTACAAATAAGATTTTGTCAAGGCCTCGTGCCAAGACACTAGTTTGTCTCATGAGACCTACTCATGCATCGAGGAGGTATAGCGGGCTCCACCTGTCACTTACTAAGTCCAATGCATTCCTCATATGAAAAGTTTTAAATATGACATAAACATTCGTATTAAACTAGAATACGAAATGTCAATACTTAATCAAAAAACCATGAATGGTATAAAAATAGCACATCCACAGTCAAACATAACTCATTAGATACAATATGGAAGATTTTATTGTATCAGATTAATCTCAATCAAGAATAATGAAGGATATTGACATAGATGAAAATAATCGTCAAAACTATTAGAGAGAAATATCCTCCTTTTTCTTGAAATCATTTAAAAGTCACACTATTGGTCAAGAAGCCATTTAAAATATATTTTTGAATCAAAGTGTCCCATACCACTTTGAAACTTTTAAAATGAGTTTTAATATTAAAACTTTAATGTCCATATAAATAAATCCTTAAAACTATTTTTAAAACATGGACATTAATGAGCAAGATTTAGAAGAATAAGTCTTTAAAACATTTAAAAATGGTATTTTAGTTAGAGTTTCTAACCAAAAGAGAGACACTTGAATACAAATAATTGAGGTAATAAAAACTTTGTAATATCATTAGAATAAAGTGATTCATGATATACTATGTCAAAGTACATTATATACACCATATAAAAGCGATTTGGTGTATAACAACAAAGAAGTCTCAATGGAATGTAAATTGAGATGAAATATCTCATAAAGGCCGTATCCTTAGGTTAAGGATAAATAAAAGAAGTAATTATGTGTGAAAAATATAAATACACTAAATATTATTGGATATTCAGTGTAAAAAAATCAGAGGACATTCACACATATTCTTGTAAAACCAACACCAATTGAATTGGATATTTAACTAAAAAAATAGAGATTGAGTGAAAAATTACTCTTATCAAGTTCATACCGATCACTTGAGAATTTATCAATGGATTTATTATGTGTATAAAAGGTATATCCACAGAAAGGGGAGTGGAAATTATGACATAATCAAATGAATAGTGATTCCACACATAATCTTGGAGTAAAATAATCAATGAAGTATGCGTAAAGCCGAATGAGTGGAAATTGAAATTTCAAATCCCCTTATTGATTTGGTAACTTAAGAAACATACACCCATGAAATAAGGATCATACAATGATTATGTAAATATACACAAATTAAATTATATTACACAATGGATACAAACATGGGCAGTAAACACACCACATGCAATAAATAATTGGTGAACAATGGAAATCTCACGGAATTAAAAGTGAGATTAGAAACCCCTTACCTTGTACTTTTCCTTAGTTAGGGGTAGTTTAACCTCCTGTATAATGGTGAAATAATTTTTGGTAAACTATAAAATAATCATATACATTAATATGATACCATATATGATCTTTTAACATTGCTTTGTTAATAATATCTTAATATTATTGTCATTTCGGGTGTTAACTTACTCATTTTCTTTTATATGTTTTGTTATGTAAGACATGTTTGTTATGGATAGGTTGTATATTATTCATATCCAGAATGATATTAAGTCCTTAAACATTATTATTAATATTTAAATGAGAATTAGAGTTGAATGGATACGATGGAGAATGAATCTCATCGCATTTGTGGAGACGGTAGTCCGTACGTACGCATGAGCGACAATATCATTCTTTTGATGTTAAAATAATATATAATTGGATGGTATATCATATATAAAGAATAATTATCATGTTATATTTATTATTTACATGAATTACACATCATTATTATACCCATCCAAATAATAATTTATTGAATGAAAATTACACCACGACGTGGAGACGGTAAGCCGTACGTACGCACGTATGATGACATGCCATTCAAAGGATGGATAGAATAATGAATATGGTTGTACCATATTTATAATAACATCACAGTATATAGAATATACTGGAGTTATTATTTTAGAATAGAAATAACAAAGAAATAAGAAGTTGAAGAAGAAAGGAACTTGAAAGAGGGTGGTGAAAACATTACCTCTTCTTCAGGTTCTTCCTTTTGATTTGATCAAAAGGGCTCCTTAGGTTGGCTTTCTGATCAAACTAAGGCCTCTAGGTTGTATTAAGGGAAGTTGAGAGTGTATTTGGTTAGGGTTTTTCCAATCCAAAAGGCATTGAATGTGTGAATTAGTGAGAAGGGGGAGTGCCCTTTTATAAGAGGGGTGAGGGGCACCTTTGGAAAAGCTAAAAATAGTATTTTATAATAAATTCATATTCGGTTTCTAATGGATACAAAGTTGATTATTTAAAGGTTAAGGTGGGGATGGGTCGAAAACCACTCAACCAATAGAATTTAGATAGGTTTGGGTCATTATATTAACCTTATCTTTAAGTATTAACTCTTAGTTAATTAGTTTCACTTTTACAATCTCTCTTTGTATTATTATATTATATGGTTAATAAACATACTATATACATCAAACCGACCCCAAAGTGGTCCACTAATGATACACCTATCATGATATAAGTCTCTCGGCTGAAACTTAGATTTTTAGGAATTGAATATAATTTAATAGTATAATATTTGTTTTAAAAAATCTTTTATGTCAATTTTGACACTATTGGGTATTTTGTTTTTTGATAAATTCATAACAACATTATTACTTCGAAAACAATATATATAATCAATCCTAATATGTCATATTAACCTATAAAATTATTGGAATTCATAAAAAGTCTCAAATTACATTTATTTTGATATTTATAATATCAATTATTTTAATATTTTATTAATTAGGTAATTACTGCATCACCATTGTGTCATAAATAAATTAAATTATTTAATGTCTAAAAATTATAAATAAAATACCATTATGTAGGAAATATTTTTTTATTTCTAATGAATATTTAAAATCTAATTTATCTTATGTATAACCCTATATTAAAAATGTTTTAGTAAATAAACATTGATTTTAACTCTTTTAACTCTTCTTTGAATTAAATAATAATAAATGCCCTAATCTAATACAAGTGGAAATAAATGATAATATTTTACTCCTAAGGTTGTTTTCAGTCGAGATACACTTGTCCAGTAGAATTAGGACATGTGTTAGGGTAATATTAATATCATTTTTACCCTTAATTACTCTATTTACTTGTAACCGCGGTCAATAAAAGTAAAAAGTTACTATTCACCAAAAATTATTTTCATCTCATTGAATCACATTTTACTCCTTGATATTAACCGTGTCTCTTGGATTTTCGAAATTCCACTCACAGAAGCGGTAAAATTAAGTTTTATGAAAAATTCAGTTTTTTTAAATACCACTTAGTGGTTTCACTATTCATCAAAAAATGAAAGTTTCCAGAAAAATACCAAAAATTAGGCCTAAGATATATTTGATATTCTGAATTCAAAAATGTTGTCTATTATACCAAATTCAAAACATATCAGTTTCATTAATTAATTTAAAAATTAATTCCCGTCGTCAAAACAAATAGCGTGTTTTTAAGAGATAATAACTATCAAAAGATTGACACTTGTTTATGTCTGGTTAAAATGTGAAATTACATCTAATGAACAAAATTGTATTAAATGGTAAAAATATATTCTAAATATACTTTAAAACCACTAAAATTTATAACTTATGACTATTAATTATTTCAATTAAAAAAGTTGTTTTTAATTAAAATTTAGTAATTTTCACTATTCATCAAAATATGAAAGTTATCCAAAAAGTACCAAAATTTCACCCTAAGCTAATTTCGATATTACGAATCCAAAACTGAAGTCCATTTAGAATGATAAAATTTATAAAATTTAAAAAAGTAGGTATTACTATTCATAACAGCTCGTTTGGTTGGTTGTGGTGCGTTAGAATCTCGAAGATGCGTACAATGCACGCCATTGCATTATTCAAAGGGAAACATACCGTGGAAGCTTGGGGTGTTATAATTTGACTTATCCAATTATCTTTTCAAAGGTAAAGGGGATCAATGGTGGAACCCTATATAGAATATATGAAGGGGGGGGGGTAAATATATTCCATGTAATAGACTGAATTTAAGTTTATATTTATCAGTAATTAAATTCCTCTTGTACTATATACAAATATGGATAAGGACATACTTTATCTTAAAAAAATATGATGAACCCATTGACTATTACGATGAAAAGTATAAAAGTCATGAAAAGTATTCATCTAGATTATTCATTGGACATGAAAAAAAATTATCAACTGTTTGGTTTCATAAAACCATGTCCCTAAAGGAATTAGATATAAGAGAAATTAGTAGATATGGTTAAATTTTTTATTGTTCACTCATGGTTGAAATGGAATTTGGAGATTCCTACCATTCTCGTGGATCGTAAAATATATAATATCAAGTCTCGTGAAATATCATAAAAATAATTTCATGGAATGATATTCAATCCATATACATGAGAGAATCATTGGATGAAACATCAAATAATTTTCAGGAATTAAAGTGGTTGGTTATTAATATTTTGAACGGGGTCATGAGTCCAATAATTACCCAAAGGAAAAAATCAGCTGGTAAATGAATTTGAGGAAGATAAGGTTCCAAATAATGACCCACATATTATATAATGCATCAAATGAAATGATTATGGTCATTATGGAACTAAGAACACGAATATGAAGTTATGTTTTTTACTAACATCAATATCCTTCTATGTCTAATGAAAAAGGGGAATGTCGTCCAATCCCAACTACTAAAGTGGGTTATGAGAATGATGTAGTGAAAAGTACACTTATCTTATATTATAGAAAAAATAATTTATTATTTTATTCTTTTTCTAACAAGACATTTATTTTTAATAAATTTAAAATGTTTTTTTAATTAAATGATCAACCATTTGATATTGAGTAACTGGTGTGAATAACTTATGGTATGACGGTCGCACCTCATGCCTATATTTCTTCTTTGATTGTGGTTTTGGGGAATGTTATTCCAATAAATTTTTGCATTCTTCCTTTATTCTATCTTTTTATGATTCTAGGAATGTATTGTATTTCCATATACGTATACTATATCAATTTTTATGGAGTAAATTCACATTTCATATGGAAAATTAACCTATGATTGTTTATCAATGTGAGGATAAATTTGAATTTTCAGTGGAAATTACTTATATCTTATGGTACATAAGTCCTATTCCTAAATGCAATATACCTAAGTTGGCCTTGTAAAAACTCTACATCGATGATAAAAATTTTAGTGGAGTTTATTGATTTTTTCTAGAAGATTTCCCTAATATACCACCATTGAACAGTGAAGTTGAGTTTTCAATAGAACTCAAACCTGGTGCCGTAAAAATTCAAAATACTCGTTATAAAATATCCCTAATTGAGTTATAGGAATTGAAAAAGAAACTCTTGGAGAATCTTGATATGGGATCTATACATCCTAGTTCATAACCATGGGGTAAACAAGTTCTTCTTGATATGCAATAATATTGATCAATGTGACTCTACATTGATTATCGAGAAGAGGGTAATATCAGAATTGACAAAAAGTATCATCCAACTTGTATTGATTAGTTATTTTATTAAATAGGTTGATCCTAATACAATTCTAATATTTATCTTCATATTATATATCATAAATTAGGAGCCAATAAGGAGGGTATACCCAATAATACATTACGAAATCGTATAGAAACTAGGAATTTATAGTGATGCAATTTGGTCTTACTAATAACCCTATCATCTTTAAGGAATTAATACGTATAGTATTCATAGATTGAATTGATCTATTTTTTATAGTCTATATAGATTATAGTCTTATATATTCAAAGAGAAATTAAGATAATGAATATCACTTAAGGATTATTTAAAAGGCCTCATGGAAGGTTTCTATTAGAAACATTCAATGGGTCTGAAATCTAGATTCATGAAGATTCATTAATAGTCCATATAATCTCAATTTGGGGTATATTCGTCTACCATTCAATGGTAAGTGTCATAAATCATTTTCCCAGACTAACTCTTGGGACTTATATCAATAGTTGTCATTATTTTTATAGATTTTATTAGTTCTCTATGAATAATGGTTCATGTTTATCGAATAAAATGACCATATTAACTCGTAAGGGGTCCATGTTTCTTCGGGTAGATTAATATGGTAATGTTTTAATGAACATAGTAGAATTTTATTCACCAGACCTATGACTACACTATATTGCAGTAGATAAGGGTTTGTAATCTATAGTGATGATTCAAAGAAGTGGTGGGTTGGTTTTTTCATGTAGAACGATGTAGTTTTATCTTATGCCTCACAAAAAAATTGAATGTTCATGAGAAAAATAAAATAATTCATGATTTAAAGTTGGCCGTTATAATTATTTCACTTGTAATACAGATACATTATATTTTTTTGGAATTTATATCATATATACATATCATAAATTTTATCAGAATATATTCACACAAAAGAAGAAACATATGTTCTCGATAAGATGGTCAGATTTGATCAAATATTATTACTGTTCAATCTAGTTCCACCTTATGAAATCCAAAAAAGGTGGTAGATTCCCTAAATTGAAAATATAATAATAGTTTATCTATGATTAGGACCACCAAAAATCAAATATTTATAACCCTACAATGTATGGATCTTGAAATATTTAATGAATGTAATATATCTTATCTTTATTAAATGATTGTTCATCCATTTGTTCATGTGACAATTTAAGCAGTATAGAAGGATGTTGTAGGCCACAAAAGAAGGTCAGAAATGTTCCAACAATCAATCCAATTTTTAATGGAATAATAATCTTCTGGAATTGTGTACGTATCCCATTGGAAACATAATTCAATAAGATGAAAATAAATGAAACTCAGAGTTCTTCATTCACTATTAATTATTCATTTAAGAAGATGTATTGATAACTGAAGGAACATTCTTCTCGGTTGGCATGAAGTTAGATATTGAAAAGTAGGTTTATTGGTCTTTTGTATGTGATAATGTTATTTTTATGATTTATAATTTCATGAGGATGTTATAAAAATTACCCATAAATTAGTGAAAATGGAAAAACATCACCATGTACTTTTTTCATTGGACTCCCCAAAACATCTAATGTTAATAATGATTGTTGGGTCATGTATGATCACCTTATAAAGTCAAAACACTCCATTCAAATTATGGAAAAATATTCTATTGATCCAATTTCATGGTTATACACTAAATAATTAGAACTATTTAATAGTGTGCAGCTATAAATTGTATCTGATTTTGATCTAAGGTTTACATAAATTTTTTAGAGAATACAACATGAAGCTTTGGATATAAATTTATATTTTAGTACTTCTTATGATACATTGATAGATAGTCAAACTAATATTACCATTCATACTCTATAAGACATGTTAAGATATTTAATTATGGATTCCAATTGTGTATTTAAATGGTTGTTTGGATCAACACCTTCCTTTAGTGAAATTTTATTGAAACAATACTATTCACACATGTATTTAGATGCTTCCATATGAATCCGTCTATGATAGGAAGTGTTGAGATCAAAAATTCTATAATTAAGATGTTGAAAGAAAGATATTATTTATTAATCTAGCTGAGGAAATATTAGTGAAGGTTATATGCATTCAACAACTTATTTTAGTAGCTAAGAGGTGAAAAATCATTTAGGAAAATAATCATCAGAAATATATACAGTTTGAAGTTAGTGAAAAATTATTTCGATGAATATCCCCATAGAAGAGGTTGATTATATATTGAAAAAATATAAGTCTAATACCTATGTATATTTCTTTTTTTAAAATCATGGTCATATTTGGAAGGGATACTATCGATTGGTGCTCCCACTGAATCTATCTTAGGTTCATGTTGGGTTTCATGTATCTCTACTATGGATGTACATACATGATCATTCATATGTATTAATCTCAATGGTTATTCCAATAGAGAAATTCCATTATTATTTTGACCAATTATAAGAGATTCTCAGTCATATATTGAATACATTATGAAATAATACCACTCATATTGTTATTGTTTTATGGGGGCGACAACCAATTCGAAAATTTTAAATAGGAATCTAAGGATTTGATGACATAGAAGTACCCTTATCTAATTTTTTGTAGAGATTAATTTCTATGTAAAATTCATTTTATGTTGTGTATAATGTAACTCTCTAAATATTTTATGAAATATTTCACTTTAAATGATACTATTTCTTTGATAGCTTGTGTTAAACACAACACTGAGTTTATTTGAAACACATAACAATATAAAAATAGAATATGTTTGTTGTCGCATAGCTATTTAATTTGTTGGTATAAAAATTATAAATTATACTATTAAAAATATATGATGAACACATTAATAATATTAATTCCTTATTTATCAAATGATTAGAATTAAAAATAAATATAATTTTAAAATAAAAATCATGTTTACCTTAAAAATTATTTTATGCTTGTTATTTTTTTATTTATAAATTAAATTAATATCTATTGGTGAATTATGTTAATAATATATATATATATTATTTACTTGATCAAAATTTTGAAACAATCAAAAAATATTATTCCTGTAGTATGATAAAAATAAAAAGGTTTTGGGCTTTAAATTTTATTTTTTTTCTAAAATGATTGTTTTTAACATTTTTCACACATTATATAAAAATAATTTGTTTAATTTACATGAATTTAATTAGATAAAATGATTAACATATTTTCAAACTATATGTACACATGTTTTAATAATTCACCTTTTATTTTTGGTCCGTATGAATGGTAACTATTGTAATATTTATCCCCTTAGTAAAGGGTAAATAGAATTAGTCTGGATTATAAATTAGGAAATAAAGACAAATTTCAACATAATAAAACTAATTAGATTAATTAAAGACTACCCATTCAACTTTATATTTTAAATTGAGTATTTATTGGACCATTGTCCATGATAAGGACTTATATATTATTTAAATCAATGAATGTTACAAACCATCTCTCTATATTTTTAATATCTCTTACGTGACTTCATAAGGGAAAAAATAAAATATTAATGAAATAAAATATCTACTTTATTATTAATGAATTTATTTTCATGGTGGAAATTTATTTGTAAAATTTATAAATTATATAATGACATTAATTGGTTATGAAACAATGATGTAGTTTATATCTAATTAAATAAAAATTTACTAAATGACATAAAATTTTTAAACATTATATAATATCAATGATATTTTATTAAAAATAATATTTATAGTAATATATTACATAGAAGGGACTTTTTGGAGCATTATATTCCAACTCCATATTTTTATTTATAAATTTTATGTTAAAATAATTTAATAGTATCAAAGTTGACAATAAAGATATTTTTTCAAAATAATATTTCATTAAATATTTTAAATATTTTTTCAAAATAATATTTCATTAAATATTTTAAATATTTATAAAAATATTGAAATAATACATTGTTTATATTTAACCGACTAAATGTTAATTACATGGACATTTAGGGGCTAATTGTAACCCTATATGTGAAAAATTACAAACATTTGATAATGAAAAAGGTGTTACCAATTTTAAAATTATAATCGGTTAACTAAAAGTTAATCAAAATGATATGGTTTAAAATGATACCAAAAAATTTCGAAACTCAATTTGTTGATGGTATTATGACTATATAGTAACTTCTATGTTAATCGATACCCATTAGGTGGCAAGTTTAATCATAATTAATTTATTATAATTCAATCTTTATTGAAATTCCAAAAGCTCACCTCATCACAAATATAATAGGGAACCTCCTCCCTCATTTATTTACAAAATAGTGACTCTTATATATTTACCAAAATATTCATGTTTCACTTATAAAATTCACCCTAAAATTATATAGGACCAATTCTTCACAAAATACCCATACTTTATCCCTTTATGGGATATCTAATGGAGTCATCTTTAAGAAAAGGTAATCGCCTTAACTGATATCCTTTTTTATAACTCTTATTTAACTTATATATGAAAATATTATTAGTCGTAAAATATTATATTTAGTGTATTATGTATTATTAAAAATTTATTATTATTAAACCACCTTTATAAAACCTATTTACCATCAAATGAGAAGTGAATGTATCACTTTGTGAATGTATGTCATACCGTCTCCATGTATCGATTCAATTTATTTCTTATCACTATGTACTATGGGGGCATATTATGGTGGGATTAATATTTATCTCTAATGAAAATTTATTTATTAAAATTTTATCATTATTATATAACACCTACCATTTATCCTTTCAAATAGTAGTAAAGTGTTAATGTCGTGTGTGCATTCATTTTTGATACCACCTCCATGAAGCGATGTGATTTATTTTTTATTTCCATTTTATTGGTATTTAAATAAATATATGTTGAATTAAAATCTATGATATATAATATTTTTAATGATTCTATAAAGGTGAATTATTATTCACCTTTGATTCATCCCATCCTTCGAAATATAAAAAATGTTTATTTTTCATATGTATAGCCTAGAGTCTCCATGAATTGTGTAAATCATTTTTATATCTCTAATATTTTAGATGAATATATATATATTATATTATTATTGTGATTAATATTCTATAGGAGTTGAAACGATCATATCTGTTCAGGGAATAATACAACTAAACTGAAATACTCATGACTAAAAAATAGTCAACACACAAAAATAAAAATTCTAATAAGTAATTACTGATAAGAAGGGGAGTTAAAATAAAATTAATGGATCATATATGATATTATATGTATTAAAATAACTATTTTATAGAGTTAAAAAAATTAAAATTATTACAATTGAGGTTATAATGCCTTAAATTGAAGGAAAAATCTATGTAAGGGTCACTCATCTCACTTTTTCTTCAGTTAGACATATTCCATATTCAACCTTTATTTATTTTTTGTGGTGTATAGAAATATTATTTCATATATTATATCATTAATATTTGTCTTAATGATATTTAAATTATAATATTATGTTATTTATTTCATGGTTCATATGATTCCAAAGATACCCATGTAGTAAGGGATTTATTTTACAATCCCTCGAATAATCATGATTTTTTATGTTTTAGTCTCAATTAGGGAATATTATTCATCCATTTCCATATTTTTTTGAAAAAAATATAAAATATTTTTTATCATTATTATAAGATGGATTAATTTCATTTTTATCGATGTTTGAGTTTTTGCAATGTGGTTCAAAATGAATCGTTTTGTTATTTTCTAAACCTGGGAGTTTTTTATTTTTTGGAAAAGTATAAATTTAATTTTTTATTTAAAATTATATGACATGAATTTATGTTCCTAACACCATTATTAATATTTTTTCTAAATTTTACTTTACACATTTTCAAGGATATTTTCAAATAATATTTTTTACTTTTTAATTATATTGTTTTTTATGTTGATATTTAAAAATTGAAAGTACAGTTCCTCAATAATTATTCAATGTGATCATTGAAAATAATTTCACATCTATGATGGTATATATTAATGATATTCATGATTTAATAGAAATATGATACAATTATACAATAATTATTTATTCCCAGTATGATATTTCATTATGATGATTTTTTTATAAACCAAATTTCATTTCATGGATTCTAATGGGAAGAATGGTTTAAGAAATTTGTTGAAAACATATTTATGATATACATTATGTGAATAGTGGGACCTATATATCATTAAAATTTATTTTTATTGTTTATTACCTCATTAGTAAACTAAGGGTGTAATTTAATGTTCCATATGTACAATGGGGTTCTCGTATATGAGATTGATCAGCTATGTGATGAGGGTAATTATGTATGACTATTTATAGTTTAATGGTCTTAGTAGTTATCATTATAATTATGAAATCGTTTTTATACATATGTTAGTGCCACACTTTTTTTCCATGGACTAATGAATCAATATTTAATAATTAATACTTTTTTACTCTCTTGATCTCCACCATTTAAAATGATGATGTTTAATGTCATGACTCATATTTTTGATCTAGGATATATTAGGTATGAAAATAATAAGTTATTTGCATGATATCACGATTTTATGCATACCTTATTCTTTTATATGATAATATATAAATATATATAATGTTTACCCTTACTAAGCATTTGATCTCAACTATTATATATGTATCCTTTCCCTAGGTTATGAATAATGATATTATTTATGATAGGTTTGAGAATTGTGTTATTATTGAATAAATTAGTGGGAGATGATGTAGATGTTTTAGAACCATTTTTTTATATTTCATTATTTCCAAATATACTAGACCATAACAATTTTAGCATGTATTTAAATTTTATATAATGAATAATAATCTGTTAAGATGTAATATCTGTGTTTTAAATTTTTTGGTATATATATAATACCTCATATAGTTCCATATAGATACTCTAATGGAAGATATTATTTCAAGAAAAGTCATTCATAGGTAGATATTGATCCCAAATTCCATGGATGTTATGACAATATGATCTAAACATGTATTCATAATGCTAGATAGTTTTTTTGTAATTTCCATCATTATAGGGGTGATAGTTTGGGTATAAATGTATTTATGTGTTGATATCTATTTGAAGGAAATTACAAAATTTCTATGTGATCTGAGATCCTCATCCAAACACAATCCATAGAGGTTCCCTAGGAAGCCTTGTGATATCATTTATATAGATTGTCGAAAGGAATTGAAGGGGTAGATGTTCTCTTATCTATAAGAAATGAGTTGAATTTAATAATGATCAATGAAGACCCATGTACAATCATTCATCCATGGAGTCATAGGGATTCCAATGATAAATTCAACTACAACAATTTTTGACTTCCATATCGATATTGGAAGATGATCCATAACTACATTATTTTTTTTCTTTCCATACTGACCTACTTTAATACTAATAATAAAAATACATATAACCTAGTTTCTAGTTCATTTAATCCCAGAAAAAATGTTCTCTTAAATTTTTATACATATTTACACTACTAGGGTTTATAGGGATATTTGAGTTATGTTTTTTATCTAGTAGTTCCGTCAACAACTATGGTATGGATAGAACACATAATCAATTTCCAAACATCAAAAGTCCATCTATATAGATGATGACTATCAATATCCCATCATGCATAACATTAATCATCCTTATCATTCTCCCACCATCCAATTGGTGAATCCATAACCTTTATGATATGAATGGGTTTTCAAATTCATTAAAAAGTAATTTTTGCACACTATGCATAGAATTCACCATATCTATCTTCCAAAACTCATTATAAATTAAAAAATATGGGATTTATTTGTAATACTATTTCAAAATTTATATGTTTAATTATTTAAATAATAAAATTATAATGATATAATCATTTTATTTTAACGGTTTCTAAAACAATAGGTGTTTCTTATATTAAATATTACAGATTTCTAATTTAAACAATTTTTTATTTAAATTCATATATAGGAATAATTTATATTATACTAATGATATTTTAAATATTTTTATTTTAATTTACGATTGTATCATAACATTTCATTTTTGAATGTGTGAATAATGATATCAGACTCAATATTATTCATATAAAAAATATATATACTGAATTCCTGAGAAGTTATATTCTCCCAAAAAGTAAATAAAAAAATTCCAAAAAATTACATACAAAAATATATATTATGGATTTTAAAATTATATACATGACTTTGGATAAATTTATAACTAATAATTATGAATAAATAACTTATGTAAAACTAGAATACAAATATTCTTCCTCTATTGTGTTTATTGAATTATTTATTTTCTTTCAGAAATCAGGATCATTATGTACACCATTTATAAAACAGAATAGTACCCTTATGACATTCCCTATTGTGTTTCATCCCATAATCTTAAAATATAAGAAATTGAACATTTTTATATCCTTATATTTATCTAGTTATCTTTCACGAGACTCCATCATTCTTTTCTTCCTCATGTTTTGGACATTGAGTTTTTTCACATTTTTAATCATATATCATGATTGCTGATTTGGAATACTAAAATGATTTTCAATCCCAGTTCTTGTCACAAAATATTACAAGTTTCGATAATAATAATATTTCCCACTACATACATTATTATCATGTTTACATATTGCATAAGAGACTACATTAAAAATATTTAGGGCTTGAGAATACATAAATTATTAAAATTAGGGAAGGAAACTATGTGATTGGAATAAATACATCAAAAATTATGGGCATGCCCAAAATTATAATTCATTATCATTAATTGATGTTTTCTATGGTCATTTTAATTTTAAGTTCTCTCATCATAATAGATTCTATAAAATATAATGATCATACAATTTCTAATGGTTTGCAATGAGAATTTCAATTCCACATCGAATAACCCTCATGAGTGTTTGGAATGGTGTGTACATAGAGTCCATTCAGCATGCAGAAGAATGATAAATGAGATAGACCAGGTCAACTCTATTCTGAGTTGTAACCCCTTTAAGTATTGGTTCAAATACCATGATCACTATCTAGTATCTACATAAGGATTTAATTTATATGAAAGCCACTTGATCCTTACATTACCAAAACATTATGAGGTTCACCTATAAATATACTTATTCCTTAGGTTTCTACTAATGTTCACTTATCCAATTCATGAAAAAATATAAAATATTTAAAAAAACATATATTATAAATGTTTATATATAACATTTATACTATGTTAATACTTAACACACCAACCATTGATTTTATTAATAAATCTAAAATAACCACTAATTAATAACATCCTATACTATAATTTTATCAAAATAACTACTCTAATACAAACTATGGTGCCCCATACCTACAATACTCGATCTGGTGATGAATAATCATAACATGTAACACATGATTTTTTAGACATATTTTATTACAATATCATTCACATATTTACAACCCAATTATATTTTAGTTTATATATATAGGTACTTAGGAAAAATACCCATCTATTAAATATAAATTATTATAAATAAATATTGTTTTTTTTAATATATAAGATGTTAATGTATACCTAATTTTTCCTGAATTTATCCATTAAATTCTATATATAAGTTACAATTATAAGCTAGTAATACTTGATAGTATATTTCATAAGATGGGTAAAGGGAGACAAAAAAATTGGATGAGATCAAACACCTATTATGTATAAAATAATAATAATAGCATATTAGTGGAGACATGAGGGATAATGAGATTTCACTATGTAAATGACTTTAATATCGAGAGTGTGAAATAAATACATGATATAATAAAGAAATTAATTGAGATATTATCATAAAAGAAGAAAACTAAATCACATAAATATGATGAATATATAAACATGAAATCATAAGAATATGTCAATGCACCAAACCCCATTAACATAACATATCATTCTAGGTTAACTTCCAACACACCATTGAAGTTTAGGCCAAAAACTGACACACCATGATATATAATGTGATTGAAATATTTCCCAATGCGTTGGATTGATATATAATTATCTCCCATAAATCACATAACTAAATTCATACATATGTATTGCATATGGATTCAATAAACATATCATAAGAACCCTCAGCAAAATAAAATGGGATTAATATCATTTTTTTGGTGGATTTCTAAAGAAGCATTAATGATTTCATCAATTAACAAGACGTGATAAACCCACAAAAATTAAATATGTGTCAAATGTCATTTAATATAATTCTAGTTGAATACCACTAAATAAAAATTATTACACATATGTTATTAATTATTTGTAGGAAATGGATATAATTTTTGATAAAAAATACCTAATCATTTAATGTATTGGGAATCCAGGTTAACACTAATCAATCATGTTCTGCAATATAGTGAAATCAAAAAGAAAAATAATTGGATGTAAATCATGTCATGATATGTTTATATTTAATAAATTAATAATAATTAATAGATTATTCGATATATTTATAATTGAATATCATAGGAAAACCATATAAGGAAGGTTCATGGTATCACTTTAGGATTACTCATTATCAATAAAATTACAAAATGAGGAAAAATATTAGAATGATTCAGAAAAGTTTATTGATAATAAAAATTCCCCTTGACCATGGAAAACGTTTAAAAACTATGATTTTATTAAAACATAGTAATTACAATTTAATTTTGTGGAAACATGATATAACTTAGGGAAAGTCTCTCAGAAAAATATATTGGTGATAAAAATATATGTCCACTTGGAAACATTACAAATAAATCCTTATCCTTGAAAATTACCCATGAAGAAAGTGAAGAAAAATATTATTTTAATTTTTTAAATGAATTAATTTTTTTTTGAAAATATTCCTCATTCAATTATTAAATAAGTCATTTCATAACATTTTGAAACATTAATTTTGAAGAAAACAATATAAAAAATCTAATCACGAAAAAAAAAATCAATTCCGTTAAAAAAATTTAATTAAACCAAAATCATAAAAAAGTATGTAAAAATTAATAATTGGTAAGAGTTTAAGATAATTATTAAGGTCAATTGATATTATATTGAAAATAATTATGATTGGTAGAACATGGAAGTGGATGAAAAATAGTTTTGGGCTTACATTGGGGATCATTCTTTACCATTATAGATTTTGAAATAGAGTTTCAAGACCAAAAGAGATACATTTTAGTGAAAGGGATTAATATACATAAATCTAATGGAATGAAATAATATTTAAAACTAATCAGTATGATAAATGTGAAGTGAAAGATCAATGTCAAGAGGAGGATTTTTGGCTTATAGAAATATAACATGTGTCATGACATAATTAACATTTTAAAAAACCATTACGGGAGAAAGGTCATAAATATAAACATAAAATTACATGAATAAAGAAAATTAACGATAAAATAAATATTCAATATCATTTACACCATATAATAATAAATTTGTGCATAATGTAAAACATGTCTCAATGAAGGGAGTTTGAGAGAGAAGAGCCTTACCTTACATACCTAATTAGTTGATCACACTATAAAATAAATAATAAAAAGAAATAAATTCATTATAAAAAAATTTAAAAAACTTATTCAACAATAAATTTTTTTATATAATTATTTTACAATTTTTTCCTACGAATATACTAGTTCATTATAACTTACTTTTAATATTGGGTTTTATCACATTTGATTTCTCTACACATGCATTATAAGGTCAATGTTGTTCCCTTATCTTTGAAAACAGGTACATTATTAAATGATTTCAAAAGATTATTTAATATATATTCATTTATTATTTAAAACATTAAATATTTTTTCCAAGGGAGCTTCAATTATTACCCTTAAATATAATTCTAGAAATAAACTTCAATGGTCGTTTTTTAAACATAAAGATGACATATTATCAACATGTTTACATATTAATATTATAACATCATAGAATCTAAAAAATATTTTATTCCATAATATTAAATTTAACAAATTGTTTATAAAATTCCTTAATCATTCACTATATAATAATTATTTTATCACTCAAGTAGGAGGTAAACCAACCAAAAAACTATATGTCAAAATTATAAAATTTATAAAAAAGTGACAATACATTTGTTTAATATAAAATTTATGTAATATTAGATATCTAATATAAATATATATTATCTCCATAATATTAAATTTTAAAACCATTAAATATGGGTGGTGTTGAAAAATGAAATTCATTATTCGTGGAAGTGGTAGTTCCCATATACACAAGATTAACTAACAGATTTCTAAATATTTGGATGTGATGATGGTATATGATAAAGAATAACTTTATAACTATAATAATTATATAGAAATAATATATTTTTTAATTAATTATAATTTTATGTGCATTCATGTTAGGTGGTTAAGTGAAATAATTAATTATATTCATGGAGGTGGGAATCCCCATTTATTCATGATTAATTATCTTATCCTATAATGAATGGATGTAATGAATGTAAAAGTAAAATGATATATTTTCTTAGTATTTTCAGGGAAATAAAAAAATAATTATAAATAAAAGTCGGTCCTTGATACTATCCATAATTGGTGGTGATGAAAAATAAAATCCAGTCATGTCATGTAGGTGGTAGTTTGTACTTACACATTATCAATGCATATGTTATTCCTGGAAGATGTGATGGAATGAATGAATCATCATTTTAAATTAATATAATGCCATCTAGAAATATATATACTAGTAAATTCATTATATTAAAATGTTATGGAATATTAGGAAGAGGAAAGATATTAAAAAAAACTAATGTAAGAGTATTACTTATGTCAGGATATTTGATTTTCTAAGGAAGTATTCTAAAATATAAAGGTCTTACTATAGTTAAGGGATTCTGAAGTATTAATTTCATGTGTGAGTAATATAGTATGAACAAATGGGTATAATTTTTTATATAAAACTAATGGAATGTGTGTACCATCAATGGGTTGGGATGCTCCCTTATAAGAGAATGGAATATATACTTTTCTATCGAAAGAATTATTATGTATTGGGTAAGAATATAATTAAATGAATTTTATGTGGGTTAGTTTATTGATGCTAGCTAATACATATAGCTAAGGCCTAAAAACTTAATTATTATTCTAGAGGTTGTAAAGGTTTGGTTAAATTAGGAAAATTACATACACCATAAATTAGTCATTTAAACAATTATAACTCTTAATAGAATATTAATCATATCAATTAATTTATTATTAAAAATATAAGTATGACCTTATTATAATATTTAAACAATATTATTTATAAATTGGGGTTCATTTAAAATCATTCATTTCATAAATTTGATAATGGATTTTTTTAAATTAAATGCGCATTATATACGAATTTGTTTTTTTAATAAAAGTGTTCTTTTTAAAAAATAAACTTATATAAATTATAAATTTTTTAAGGTTATTTATTTTCATTATAGTAATTGATTAATTGAAGATATAATTAATTCTATAGGACACTAAAATCAATCCATAACCAAATTTATTCGAAATAATAATTAATTTAAATAAAACATAAAACAATTATACATATTAAAGTATCATTTTTCTTTAGTTCTAAAAAACTTTTCTAAACGTTTTCTAATATAAAATAATATATATAATTTTGAAAATTATTCATTTATTTCATATTTTATCATTAATTTTTTTTAATTACCATGTAGATCATTTTTATATATTGACTACGTTATGAGAAATATAATTTTTCTAAATGAATAATTTTTATCTAAAAATAGATATTTTGAAAAAAATCTCAATATTTCATACTATGTAAATTATGATATTAAAATTTTAAAATTAATGTTTTTTTAAAGTAAATATTTTCCTAAAATTATATATTTTAATATTAATAGATTGAATAATATATAACGAAAAATTATTTTTTAAATGATTTCTTAAGAATTAAGTGTTTTTAAAATTATCTAATTTTTTATGAACTTAATTTTTTTATTTCATATATAAATATCTTATATTTTTTCATGATGATTTTTTAAATATTATTATTTTAATTTTCTAATGTATCACCACATTTTCTTTATCACTGTGAATAACGATATAGATGTTAACATTATTTTATTTTAAAAAAATGCATACCTAAATCATAGGATGTTACAGCTTTGGAAAACTATGAATGAAATTGAGTAATGAAAGTGGGAGATGGTTATTATAAGAGAAAAAAAAATACAAACTTCAATGTGGAAATTAAAATGAGATAAACGTTAAAGTGGGGAAGATGTTACCCATTTATATGTCAGGGGAATGGTATTTTCTATAGTTACCCTAACATTTTCATTAATGTATGATTATAATTGATGTTTGAAAGGAAATAAAATTAAAATAATATGATACTAAATGTATTATCGGTTGAAAGTCATCATTAAAACTTCATTTTATACATATTTGAGTGTTTTAGGGTGTTTTTTAACCTTTAAACTATTCCCAAATTCTATGGATATTAATTTTATCTATAGTAATTATTATTAATGAAAAGGTTTAAAAATGAAATTTTTAACAAAATTAATACATCTAATTTCTAATTTGAAAATATTTTTTACAAAAAAATATAAGGGTGTGAATAGTTACTTTTAAAATTCTTACACATATTCATAGAGAAAACAATTTTTAACGAAATTTCATTTTAAACATTAAATTTATATATTAGAAACAATTTTCTAGGATACTGATTTAGAAGAAATAAATTGATTTATAATAAAATAACTATATCATATAAATATTTAAAGGAAATGAAGAACTGAATATCCCATAAAAATACATTATTTAACAAGAATACTAAAAATGGATTTTATATTAAAGAAAAATATTATTTTATTCTAAAAATATATTCCATATTATTTATATGCTCAAAGAATATTTTTATGTTCATTATTTTATTCTATAAATTTATATATGATTACATAAAAGGTTTTATAAATTATTTGGTAATTATTATATAACTATAAAGTCAATAAATTATATGTTTCAGGAATTTTTTTTTATTTCGATTAAAAACCGATATTTTTTAAAGAATATAAAAAATACTATGCAAATTATAATATGATTAATTCAAAAAATTAATTAGTTTTTTTAATTATCAATAAAAAATGTGACCTTTTAATAAATTTTTGAATAATTCTCTTTAACGGGTGCATGTATGATGATTCAATATATGGTTTTCACCTACTAAATTTGAGTATTAGGAATTACAATTGACAATTTTCACCTTGGAAATGGTGGCCACACCAAAACATGGTTACGTACAATATAATATGATTTTTCAATTTTCTATATTTTAGAAGATATCATATGAAAAGAATGGAAGGATTTGTAAAAATTATTTGAAGAATTGGATTGAAGGATATCCACAAGATATCCCATAAAAAAAGTTTATTTAAATTATGGTTATGATGAATTTTTATTGAAAAGAGAAAGTGAAAATTTCAAATTATGGAGTTATGTATACAATAAAAAGGGAATTCAAGAAAATGAGACCGAAGGAAATGAAATTATGACCGTCATTAAAGACTGTTCTAAAATAGAAGAAATATTGGATATTTTTTGAAGACACATTAATGATCAAAATGGAATGTAGAGATATGTTCCTAGTGATAGTCATAACATACATGTGAAAGATGAGGAACCATAGGATATCAATGACCACCTTCCTTCACTTAATGAAACATAACAATGATGATTTTTTTTTTCTTATAATTTATAACAAAGTGGATTTCATTACCTAATTAAATCTAAATATATATTGGTATGAGAAAATAACCCTTTGGTGGCATTTCATAGTTACTAAATATTTTTGAGTGAGTGACCCTTTTCTTGTAGTGAAATTTTATAAACCCACCACTAAAAAATGTATTTAGTTTATATTTGTAAACTAGTGTACTTTTTTTCGGTCCTTGTGTATTGATATATATATATATATGGACCATATAAAATAATGTTTCCTTATTTACATGATTTAAATTTATTCTGTATGTCATAAATTGGTGTGTGTGATGTTTATAGTCCATAAATTTATATAGAGAAATTTACCATAAAAATATATACATGTGTCACAGAGTATTATAAATATGACAAGAACTAACATGACGTTAAAATTAATTCAAAACATAATATTTTTATAATATTACCATTTTGATACAATATAAATTTTTATATTGTAATTATATATATATATATCAAGATTCAAAATGTACTTTTTGAAAAACTGTATTTATTGAGTTTGAATGTAACTCACTGACCCCAGAAGCTTGGAACTGGTTCATTATTTTATTACATTGGAATGATTATAAGTAATAAAATCCTAAGTGTCCAATAAGATTAGCAGTCTTGGAACATCAGATTATATACATGATACCAATAATATATTTGAAAATACAAAATAAAAAACATGATACATAATAAAAATAAATAAACAACATCACTATCTGTTTATTAGAAAATTTTATTTTTATAATATGGGGAATGAAATCATAATAAGGGGGAGATCAAATGCTCAGTAATGGTAAATAAGGTGGATAAAATAATTAATTATAGAGATTAAACAACATGAAGAAGTAAATAACTAATTTGTTACATAATTCTAGTTGGGGTGGAAATATTTCCATCAAACATGACATTCAAAATGCTTTTTATACAATGAATTGGATTTTTATTTTCAATGATTTGCAGAATTTTTGGTTTAGTGACTCCTTCGATAGTAAAATTAAAACTCTTTTCAATTCATCCAACATTTCAATCCTTATTAATATCTCTCCTAGGGGTTACATTATATGCAATAATGATGTCTGATATGGTGACCCCCTCTATGAAATAATTCTCACAATTGTTGAAGATTACTTAAGAATATTACTCATTCTTCTTATGGATCAAAACAAGCTTAAACCGATTCATACATCTTGGAATTTGAATTATCCAATAAGTATCTTATATGCTGATGACATCATCCTTTTTAACAAGGTGATAAATGAAGTATCAATAATCTCAAATATTCACTATCGCACTATGAATATATTTATGGAAAAACCATCATTTAGAGGAAATGCTATGTCTTTTTAGGGAAACGTTTTCCATCTAACAAAAAATATAACAATTATCATTGTTGTATGAATTAAATAAAGAGAACTTCCCATCACTTATATTGGTCTACCCATCTTTTGGGGAAGACCCAAGTCTTGTAACTTTTCTACTACTAATGACCAAATCCTTCACCAGATCGCATCATGGAAAGGTAAATCCCTTTATATAGTGGGGAGGATCTATCTTATCATATCCACGATTACCACTAATCATTTCTACTCCATGATGGTTTATAATTTTATAGTCGGTCTTTTAAAAAATGAATGTTTCCAACAAAAACATTGTACAGTGTGGAAGCACAATTGAACGAAAAATATTTACCATTCCTTGGTCTACCTACTGAAAGACTTTTAATAAAGGTTGTCTCGGCATAAAAAAACTAAAATTCTATAATGATGGATAACAGTCCATAATCACTTGGAACCTTTTTCATAAAATCTCTATTTCCATTACATTCCTCAATAGTTTATTTCTTGATAAATTAATTATTGGAATCTTATATTATACGAGCTCTTACATCCTGGCTTCTATTAAGAATACTTCTTCCAACATCATGTCTAACACTAGATGGATGTAGAACAATGAATCTTCCTTGGACATCTAGCTTGAAAAATGTACTGGTGCTCCTCTCATTTCAATGGTTTCCACCATTCAAACTCCTCAGAACACCAATTATACAATTACAGATATGTTAAGCTTGAAAATATGCAGCTTACCTGATAATATTAAGAAGGTTATTTATAACTATCCCTTTGCCATCTAAGATGATTTTTTATTTTTGGAACATACTGATAATGGGATTCTTGACTCATAATGTTTTTATGAACATATTCTTAGTAATTATAACAATAAAATGATCTGGCTAAAAAACATTGATAAATAATGGTTAATTTTCTTGAGATTCATTCTAGTTTGGAGTATTTTTCACAAAAGGGTTTCCACTAACACATTCCTTCAATCTTTTTGGAATTATATTTACATTGAATTCCATAATAGTAATAAACATCATAAAGACATTAACCCCTTGTTTTTATCTTGTTCTATAGCCACTGCTCTTTGGAATTATGTCTTTGATCTTTTTGAGTGTAGATGGTTACTTTGAGACTCAATCAACTCTCAAATACATCATTGAATTTATAAGATGTGTCTTAGAAAATAACGAATCTCTTTATAACATCCATACATGCACTTTTCCATGTTATCTGGTATGATAGAAATACTCATATTGAAAAAAACTACTCATTTTGACTTAATTCATGAAAAAATGAGAATCCACATTTCCATTCAAGAAGATGACTTGATTTAGAAGGGTACTATTAATATTACAGTTAGTGACTATGGGATTCTACATTAGCTTAGAGTGAAGGTTATCTACCCTCATCCTAAACTAACTATTTATGCTTTCTAGAATGCTCCACCCCTAGGCTGGATGAAATTCAATGTTATCGGTGCTTTTAAAGGCCACTTGAGTCCTTCATGTTGTAGAATAATCTAAATAAACAACTCTGGGAAGACTCTAGGGGATTCTAGGTCTGTTGTGGAGTTTCCTCGTCCTTTCATGCCAAAAATATGGAAGTGATTAATGAGATTTATTTTGTGAAGAAACTTGTTTAGAACAATATCTAGATTGAAAGAGATTCAATGACCATTGTGAAAGCTCTCTAGAATGGCATAGTTCACCTTGCATGGCCACTTTCATCATGCTGGATGGGATGCCTACATTTTCTTATGGATATCAGATATATTGTCACTCATACCCTTCGTGAAGAGAACAAGGTTTCATATGGCCTTATTAATATTGGAGTCAATCAATGCATAATCGGGTTAAATGAACTCCCTATAGATATACATTCTCTTTATGGTAGGGATTGTAAAAACTTCCTCCTTTCAGTCTCAAGTAATCTATTTCATTAATATATTTAGTGTTTTGTAATTTTACTAAAACACCATATTAATGAAAAAATATATATATTTTAAGGTATGAAACTAAAAACACATTCCATTTAATCAATGAACTAAAATGAAATGCATCTGTATATATGATGATGAGAAATATCATGGATATAAATGATAACTAAAATAAATGAAATGAATTAATATTTCAAATTATGTATCTTAAACTTCAACAAATATACCATTTTGATCTATTCTCACGATTGTTTAAAATACTATTATTGGTCATAATGATTCATCTAGTGATACTATCGATGCATCATGGGGATATCTATAACTGGGCCACACTCGTTTCTTCTAGTCAAAAGCATTCCTCATCTAAGGAATACTCGATTTATTTAATAAAAAATGTTCTATATCATAAAATATATTTATTGAATAATGGAAAAATATTTACCAATAGGTCCACATTTGAGGATTTGTAACAACAATGGTTGTTGATTTTAATTAATGGAAAAATCATTGAAAGATCATTAAAACATTCTTGAGGGAAATGCCACTAAAACATTCCTAAGTGTCACATATAAACATAATGAATTTAAATCATAACCCCATGAAGGAATGATATTAAATGAAACATAAAATATCATGAGAGTAAGGATATTTTTAATATAACTTGTCAAGAGGATGTATATGACCTATATAAAATTTAATTGGCATAGAATAACAAATAAATCTCAATGGAATGTCATTTGAGACAAAATTCCATTACCCTGGGTTTCCCTTTATGTGACAGTCCATTACCGTATTGTTTAATTAAAATTTTATCTAATTTATTCATAAAACTTATCATTTTTATCATTAAAAATATACCACTTATTACAATTATTGGTAATACTACTTAAATGATTGAGTTACGACCGATTGTTTTACTAAATTTATTTTATATGTCATGAAATAACTTTGGTAGGTCAACTTAGGGTCCATTGGGTCATTATATAACTAATATATAATAATAATCATGAAATAATAATCATATTTATTTATAAATTATACTTATAAAATCACTTATTAAATATGGTTATAAAAAATGTTGCAATATTACTATCATGGAGACGGTTGGCCGTACATATGAATGACTAACATTCCCATTTTTTAATGATCATTAAATAAAGAAGCTATATAACATAAATAATTTATGAACTATAATTTTATCATAAATACCCTATTACTTTATAATATATTCCTAACTATAGAATTTATTTGATGTAAAACAAATCACATTGTGTCAAAGAGGTGGTAGTCCACATATCCATGAATGACGTTATCACTATTTAATTATGTAAACGGGTAATAAATAAAATTATTTTTATTATACAACCAGAATTTTAATTATGACTTGAATAAAATAGAGATATAATTCATGTAAAATATTTTTAACTAAAATAATCTTTTATTCATTTCATGTATTGTGTGACCAAATCACATCACTTTGAGGGGGCGGTAGGTCACACTTCCATAAAAGATGTTATCATTTTTAGTGAAAATGAAAATTATTAAAATACGTGCTTTGAAATAATTACATAAGAATAATGATATAAGAAATATACTTTATAAAATATATAAATATATTGTCCCTTCTAATACCACAATGAGAGGTGGTGAAGGAATAATGAATAATCATCGTTTCCTGAGCTGGTAGTTCACCGTTCACTTAAATAGTATGTTTGTTTCCACATAAATTTATTTCATGTGTATGTGTAGGTAAAAACATTGTAAAACAAACTATTATATTTATGATAATTTATATCTATATAATCATGTAATAATAACAAATTAAGGGTTGGAGAAACAAATAAATTAGAATATCTTTAGGGATGATGTAACCTCTTAATTTGGGGACTACTTTTGGTTTGTATCAAACATATTGCTTTGGTGAATTTCCAAGAAAAAGTATGCTTCTAGGTTTAAAGGATGGATTTTTGGAGACTATTTGGGTAGATTTTTCATGATCAAATTTTTTATGAGTGGTGTGAGGAAGAATTAGAGTGCATGCCTTTTTATAATGGAGGGGGACTGGAACACTAGTAAATACCAAAATGAATTCATTAATGGGAGGTATAACATATCAAATGTTCCTAAAAATTGAAAAAAATAGTTAATTAAATGGGAATAAAGGTATATAAAAACCTTTAACACAAAAAAATATGCTCATTTAAAAAAACTCTTGATGTTCTATGATTCCTCATTTTTATCATTTTTGTATTTATTAAAGCATATAGTTTTCTAACCTAAATAATTTAACCATTAAGAATAAAATAAATTAAGGATTATTAATAATTATAGAGACAACAAATTATTAATATGATATATATTTTATAAAATAATAATACAATTTATTTTGGAAATTAATTTTAAACCAAATTCATGTGACACTATAACACATTACAATAAACTTGGACCATGTAATTTTTTTTAATATAGATGGTTCAATAAGGTAATTAAAAAATATCAATTATTCCATTAATAGAAAATATTTATTATTTATTAACAGTTAAAAATCACTTGGAAGAGTAGAGTATTTTATTAATTTTAAATCATTTATTAAAATATCATTTATTGTAAAATTACAGTAATGCCCATTTCGAAATTATTTAGTTATTTTTAATTTTAAAACATAAAAACTATAATATAATTCAAATATATTACCTTGAATGTTATTTTAAATTATATATACATCTACAAACTAAATTTAAGGGAAATACTTCTATCCATGTACTTCACATTTAAAATTAAAATTACCATTTATTTTAGTTAATTATTAACTAAATAACACTACATTGGCATCTCTTGGTCATTTAATTTCACTAAATAATCTATAAAAATTACTGAAACATTATTATGATAACATTGATGCCTTTATATTTAAAAAAGATATTTATAGATGGAAATATGATGTTTTTTACATATCTCATCAGTAACGATCTAATGTTTTATGAATAAAATTCCCCATTTTGGATTTAATTAAAAGTATTATGGTTATAAAAAATATAAGAACTTATTTTATTATACATAGTTGGAACATAAATGATAGTTTAGTATATTTATCATTCATAATATAGCTATTGAATAGAGATCACATGGCTAGTATAAATAGGGAGTTTTAAAAAATCCTTTTGGCGCATAAAAAGGAAGTGATTGCCTCAACTAGTAAGATCATACCCTATGAAGCCCATTTATCAGTTCTATAGAGGGAGATATATTTTTTGGAATTTCCCTGGTCTAATACCAAGTAGAGATAAAAATAAATAAGCATGATAGATTCATTTTATGGGAGATGTTCAAGCTCATCGAGATCATAACCCAAACCATGTTCACTAAAAGACCCCCTCAAAGCCCCAACATTATGAAGATTAATCACATAGAGTGTTATGGTGAAATAAATTGATATGTATCAAGATTCTAGAAATAGGAACTTGTATATTTTTTTATAGAATAGTGAATATGTTTCCATCATAATATTGATACTTGGTAATTGATTTTGAAGGCCCAAAGAGTAATTTTTTTGTTAATATTCAAATTCAATTACGAAATCTATTTTGATGAATTAAGGGATTATTGAAATAAATAATATTTTGATAAAATTTTATTATTAAATTAGTTTTTAGAATATAAATGATCATATAATTTTTATGAAGTAAAATTTAATTTTTATTTTGTCTCAAAAATTGTTATTGTAAAAAATCCGTCATTTTCAATACTTTTCTGTTTTTATTATAAGTGTAAAAATTATGATATTTATAAAATTATTTTGAAAAAATGAATATTATATTTGGAATTAGGAAGTCAAAATTATCGAATACTGGAATATTTTTAATTTTCTGAGTCGACCGAATTATTGGGTAAAAATTAAACACCGTATAAATATACAGTGAGTTTTATGACATCATAATATACCAATAGTGATGTAATAAATACAATAAAAGGTACCCTCATCCAAATATATATTTTTCATTTAATATAATTTAATTTTATTTGATTTATTTTACAAATCCTTAGGATCTCCTCCCATACTTATAATATATTTTATGATTATAAAATAATTTATTTATATGTGTGACTCACCTCTATAAAAGAAAGGGAAATATTTTATTATCCTCATCCCATGGACACAAAAAATAATGTATTCCACTCCCCCTTTCAATAACCTATAGAAAAAACAAGGTATAGTTTCTCGTTTTGAATATTTTATTATGTACTGTCCAAAACCAAAATAATAAAGAAATCCATCTTATTTCCTATATAAACCCACCATTCTCCCATTTATCTTCACTAAAACTCCTTGAAACTCATCCAAAATCTTCCCTATTCTCTCTAGAGTCCAAACAAGGTGACCCCAAGCTACCAATATGTAACACCCCAAGAATTTACAAATCAATTTATTTTATAATGCATGGATCGCCGAGTCTCTACAAAAAAAAATTTTCTTATAACCTAGCCAAGTTAACATAAGTTTGTCACTACTGTGATATGAATTTTGAAAATCTGACTTACAAGGATGCAGTCAGTAAGTTATTGGGAGTTTGATAAAAAAACATAATTTTTGGGGAATAGTAACCTGCCCTTATGAATAGTAACATACCATTATGAATAGTGATATACCCTAATAAATAGTAACCTTGCCTATGAATGTATTCAAATAAAATTCTAGTGGATGTACGATATACCTATGTTTTAGAATATGTAAATAAATGTTTTAAAACTGTTGTTTTTAGAATAAATTATGATTTTAAATAAATATTAAATTAATCGTATTTAAAAAATTATATTTGAAAAATAGACTTCATTTTTTGATTCTACACGCCGAAAAATGGTTAGGGTGAAATATTTGGTATTTTTCCGAAATATCAATTTTTTTTGTGAATAATGAAATACAATAAAATATCATATGTACCAATTATCAGATAAATAAACCATTAATGACATCATAATCTATGTAATCCCACATTTTTCTAACTGACATGCATTTATTACTATTCTCGGTAATGGAATCATCACTATTTCTTACCTAGATGGAAATTAATAAACTAATGATTAAAAAATTATTAAAACCCTCCTCTCCTCCTTTATAAAACCCCCATCACTCCCTCTTCTCCTCATTCCTCTAAGCCTTGAAGATCCTCAATGTTCTGATCCAATACCTTTACATAGTCACGCCCCATTTACAAGATGCTCTAGGTCATTCTAAAATTCCAAAACCACTTCCCATAGGGAGGTTCTCAAAGAAGTTATTTCTAGAGGTAAATCCCCCTTCGTTTTCATTTAGTTTAATTTAAATTTGTCTTCATTTTTTATCCTCTAATAAACTCCTCTTTCTAAATGAACATGATACATCCAGTATCATCTATATATAATAATTATATCAGGGGTATAGAAGAACAATCATCAATATCCTTACTCTCTCTCTCTCTCTCTCTCTTTTATTTTATAAATGAAATCAACATCCACGAGATTCCAATTTATAACCTTCATGGATGATGTGTTTTCTCTCTTAAATTTCTACTTCATTAATGGTCTAGAAACCATTTTTATGGTTGAAACCGACTATAATATCTGTATTATAACCTAATTAATATTCATGAACCAGTATACATACATATTATTAAATTGTATGACCAAACTAGTTCATAATAATCAAAATACAACGAAAATAATCTAAGTGAATGTCATAAATATTTCATCTAATGATTCTTCCTATTTCCATGTAACCAAGTGATAGAAAGAACCACTAAATCTCTTGTATGTTCATAAATATTATGTAACTTCAATTCTGGAGATTTACACCTATTCCACATGAATTACATTACTTAAGAACATGTGAACTGATTATGAAAATAAAGAAAATGAACACTTCATAATAACGTAATTCAATGTAATAACTTGTGAATAAGGGAATAAATGTACTAAAAAGAATTATGATAAACAAAATAAATGTATAATATTTTATGAAATAAGTTATAAATAATTCTAATTTCATATTCTAGGACTTTATGTTCATGAGCGGAACACATTTGGACTTAAGGTAAGGGTTTCTTCACCAAACGTCTATTTTTTTAGGATTTTCACTATTCATTATTAATACATTCCAATAGTGTATGTATACTTCCAATTGATATATCATATTATGATTATATTTATTTTTATTATATTAATTTTATGATTTCATGATCACTAATTTTGGGGCATACGATTCAACTGATTACAATGTTTTAATTGTTTTCCACCTGAACATCCATTTTCTTTCAGGTTACCTTCATTGTCTAATTACCTCAATTAAATTGTTATGTATTATTGTGTACTTATCATAGATTCTTTGTGAGTGTTTTACATATTCTTACCAACCAGAATACTTCTTTATTTTAGGGATAGTTACATGTTTTAAAGGGAACTTTCAAAATTATTTCTAAAATACAAGCCCGATTCAAGGGATATTTTCGAAATATTACATGTCTTCAAATGTAAAATAGAATCTATTATATTCCACCATTAGTTTTATTAAAACAATAATTTTATAATGAAAATTTTTCTTGGATAATTTATGGATTTTATAGAACAAATGTGCCTTTCCTATTTAAAATTATCTTTAATAGATTCCTTAAAATTCTCAAAAATGTTTTATTTCTAAAGAATCTTAAGAACTCTTTTTACAAGATTTCACTTCAGTGGGATATCATTTATGCGTAAAAAATCATTTCAATGTACCATTATTTTATTTTATGAGATATTAATTATTACAATATTATTTCATGGAAAATATATATTGTTTTCCAAAAGAACTCTTCCTTCAAAAGTAAATAGGATTATTCTCATCTCACATTATCTTTTATGAGATATTTTCCTTGTTCACCACTTATTTATTTCTTTTTTTGTTTGTACTACCCTTTGGTATATCGTATCATGAGTATCCTTATTCTCATTATATTCTAAGGTATTATAAATTGAATGTTTCAAGGTGGTACGTGACACTTTGTATTGTTTAAGAATTATTTCCTCAAGAATTTTTCAATGGTATCATTTAAAAATACATTCATCTACATCAACATACATTGTTGAATCATGTACTTAATTGAGGTTTATCTATTCTGATATCATCCCAAATATGGTTTTTAAGGTTTTCTGGTAATTTTGACAATATATGTGCTATTTTAAACTATTCCAAAAATTATTCTGAATGGTTATTGTTTATGTGCAATGATTGGGGGAATATATTTACATTACACATATTAGTTTAAATATGAATGTATATGTTAATTATGTTAACCATTTTCATATTAAGAATTCTATGACATAGTATATGATGGTTGGGGCCCACTACAACCCCTCGACGCATCAGTAGGTCTCATGAGACAAATCGATGAGGAATTGGATGAGGTCTTGCCCTAGTTTGATATTTGGTTTTGGCCGATGCCTTAATAATTTTTAGACGTCTTGGCTAGGGAATCGAAAAAATGTTTTGGAATGTCTAGAATATGCACATCACACATTATATAGCTATTAATTGAATTTTCATGAGTTTATTCTATTAGTATAATACCCATGATTATGTTGGAATTATTTTACTCTACTAATATTACTTCCATAACGTGTTCAATTTTATTATTTGTAAAGGCATGTGTTTTTATTTATTCACCATGTCTAATGTTTATGTTTTCTTCCACTGTATTTCTTACTTTTACTGAGCATTTGATCTCACCACTTTCTTATGTATCATTTTCCCAGGATATGAAGTAGTACGTTATGAATTACTTGCAGGCATAATCTAGGAGGCATGAAAAATCCTAATGGAATAAATTAGTGTTGTATTTCCTTTAATGATGTAATGTTGAACTTATATATGTATCTTGTTTCCAAAATCAACTAAACTAATCGGTCCTTTGGTATGTGTATTCCTTGTTTATATTCCAATGTAATAAAATAAGGCACTAGTTCATGGAAACTGTGGTCGATTCCTTACATAGTATGCCTCTCCCAATCCTTTTCAGTCACACATCCAATAAAGGATTCCCCTATTAACATTTGAATTCAAGAACCTTTTTTGATATTAGTTATTTTAAATTGAATTTATTTTATTTCCATTCAATTTTAATCATTATTTTATTATAAAATTGATGTTATTTTTATGTGGGATCATTTATCCCTCCTTATTTAGACCCTTACCTATGGCATCACTATGCCGAAATTGTGTAAGGTATTCTTTTTTCCCCTCTTTTAATGAAGCACTTCATTTCAGATATTCTTTTTTAATTTATTTTTTATTATGTTAGGATACATTATTACCTATCCCAATTAATGTAAACTTGTTTTATAAATTATTAGATCCCATTTCACACTCATTAAACCCTCCTAAGAACCTTTACATACACCCATTACCACACAAAAAGTTTGTAAGGGTTCTTTTTCATTCTCCTCTTTCTTCAAGATTTTTTATTATGTTATTCCTTCTATTTCAAATTAAATATGATGGGGAATTTTCTTAAATTTCCCTATTACTATCAATTTAATTTATAAATTATTAAATTCCCTTTTCTCTCTCATCGAAACATTTTATTCATTTCTATATGAGGTGGTTATGCTGCTGAAATTCCACCATGATTGAGCATGCTTGTGTAATGAATACCCTATCCATTTCTCAATCAATGATATTAACCTTTAATAACATATAAATATTTATTTTGGAATTAAATTTATTTATTACACATCCCATGATAATGTAATACATAATTATATTTAATGAACCAGTGTAGTATGATCATTGTGTCCCACTTAACCATGAGATTGAAATGTTTTTTGAAGGGTGCACCCTGATAGTGTTTCAATGAATTAGGTAATGTTTAGTATCATGATACTTAATGTTATTATGGGGGTTTATAAAATTAAATTATGGGACTTTTTTCACCATGAATATTTGGTAGTGTAGCTTAGACTTATGTTTATAATGATGTGTTTTAAGTTGTTTCTACATTTCCAATGTTATGATCATAATGCTAAATCATTACTTATTATTCATGTTCCATTATGCCTCATTGATATTACTTGTCTAACAAGTATTATTATCCTCATGTTATTACATGTTTATTCCCTTAAGGGGCTATATAGATCACCCCTTTCTTATGTATGTACTTAGGTTATCCCATTCAGTGCTATGTGTGATGGAATGTTGTAGTCATGGTAAAGTTAAGGATAAAAATGTTTCTTTTCATGTTTGATGTTGTTGTGTAATGTTACTAATTTCTCAAAGATAGTAGACCCCTAAATATTCTTTGTTTTATTAAGTGAAATTTTATAAAATAAATCATCAATAAAAATGAAATAATGATAAAGTTTGTTATAGTTGCTATCAGAGGATATGTTTACTTATTTATAGTTTTTGGATTAGGAACCCCTAGAGAAAACCATTAGGGAAAAGACTAAGTGTACGAATACATCCCTAAATTATGGTAACTATAGAATAATTTGTATATCAATAAAATATATCCATTTATGTATACTACTAGTAGATGTAGTTCTAGCACAGATGATCCTAGGAGTAACAACTACGACAAGGTGTTCCGGGCATGACGCACTGTCACATGGTACTGGAAAAATGTCATTACTATGCAATAAGTTTGAAAATATTGGGGGATATGCCTTGGTAAATTCATAAACTCATTACATACAATTATTAACAGAACATTGAAAAAAATTACCAGAGGAGTATATGTTAGGAAGTTGATCATTGATAACATAGACTGAAGCCTAGAAAATCATATATTAAGGAGATAAAATTGATTTATAAGTTATGAATTTATTTTAATTGTATTAACCTTTATCTGTTTAATAATTTTATATACTCATCCATAATTTTCCATTTAATATAGCTAATGTATATAAATTGGAGTAATCGTGCTAACAACTCATGCGATGGGCAGTGTGAGGATTACCCCAATGAGATGCCCAACCTGATGGGAGAAGGAATAAAAAACATTTTCTTGATAATATCTTAGATAACTCTTGTTCTAAAATAAACATGGACCATGGACCCCCCCCCCAAAGAGGGAGAAACCCAGATTCAAGAGTTGTATAAGATAAAGGCCTCCTACTTTCAATGGATCATGTGATCCCTTAATCATGGAGAAATGGATCAATTCCAATGAAAAAATATTCTCAATACTTAAATGAAATGATCAAGATAAGGAAATTATGTTTATTTGTCATATGGAGGTGAATTTGAACGTTGGTGGAGATTGATCAAGAATACAAATACTAAGGATGAGATCGATACAACAGAGTTTCAGGAATTACAGAAAATATTTTTTCATAAATATTTCTCCCACACTTGGTCTTAAGATGGAATGATATTTCATTTTACTCAAGTGAAAAAAAAATTAATCTGTTGGGGTGTCGACTAAAAATTCAAAATACTTGCACGATATGTCTCTAGTTATGTTTTTACTCATAAATGAATGGTTGACTACTTATTTGGTGGGAAAAATACTAGCCTATAAAAAGCCTTAAAAAATCCCTGACTTTGATTGCATTGGGTAAATTGTAGTATGTGCCATCAAGGATGATATTGAGATAAATGAATCTCAGGGGTATCATGTGGATACGATGTGTAAAGAGTAAATTAATTTTAGTGGTCATATGGATAAATCCAATAGTTTTATGAAATTCTAACAACCCACTTGTTAAATGTGAAAAAACACCCTGAAAGTTGACTAAGGGGGACATATAAATTCTTTCTATGTGGAAGATAAGGGAACATTGTCAATTATTGAAAACAAGAGAAACCATGAAATGTGGTAGTGGAAAAGAAACCTTCACTCAACCCTCAAACTGCTGTTAATTGCTACATCTACAAGGATTAAGGGATGTTTTCAAACAAGTGGCCAAAGACAAGGGTTTTCATAGGCAACCAACAACTTCCAAGGATGAAAGCGTGAAATTCTTCCATCACTACCAACGAAGTGAATCCCAACAAAATAAATGGTGTTAGGTATGCTAATTATCCATTCCATAATATAAAATATTTCTTTTTATTATAGTTCTATGTATTCCTTTATATCATGAATGTTTGGTAGAACTATTCAAATACAAACACAAAGAATGGATGTAGAGATTTTGGAAAAAAATGATAGATGCAACAATTATTGAATCCCATGTATAAAACTCTTCCCCAATCACAATTTGTTGATTGAAAATCCTGGTGAACCTTTTTATAATTCCCTTGGGGTAATTTTATGCAATTTTGGTAGTGTATTGGATTTAGCAATAAATATCGAACACAATATTATGTAATAATGAAATCACTCTCCAGATGGAGAATCCACGCCGAATTCAAAACAAGTTAAAGGATGCAGATGAATCTTTTTTAGCACCATCATCTCAAGAATGGATATTATTGCCCTAAAAGAAAGAATATCTATCATAAATGATTGATTCCATTTAATGAACTGTGAATGAAGACATGCCTGTTGTGGGGGAATATGCTAATGTGTTTCCCAAGTAATTTCTTGGTCTTCCCCTGAGCTGAGAGGTTCCATTTTCAATTGACCTTATACATGAGAAATTTCTAATATCCAAGACTTTTAATAGTACGGTTTATGTGTAATTTGATTAAATGGATTAAAAACTACAAGGGAATATGGATAATGGGGTTATACACCCCAGTGCTTCACCATGTGGTGAACCTGTCCTCTTCATCAAGAGGAAGGATTGGTCAATGCACCTTTACATTGATTACCCTGAGCTCAACAAGATTATGATAAAGAAAAAGTATCATTTTCCATGAATTTATGACATGTTCAATTAGCTTCATGGATAAAAATACTTCTCCAAGGTGGTTATATGGTCAAGATATTACATAATAATACTCATGAAGGAGGATGTCCCCAAGACTACTTTTCGTACAAGGTACATGGACTATAAGTTGATAGTGATCCCTTTCAGACTCACAAATGCTCTATAAATCATCATGGAATTGATGAATATAGTATCTAGAGATTACCCCATCAAATATTTTTTTGTCCTTAGAGGCGTTATTCTAATATACTTCAATATCAAGGAGGATCATAAAGATCATCGTAGAATTATGTTAATGGCCTTATGAAAAGATAAGTTCTATTCAATGTAAAGAAAGTTTGAGTTCTGGTTGAAGGAAGTATCATTGTTGGATCATATCATCACATGAAATGGGATATAAGTGGATCCATCGAAGATAGAAACAATAGAAGGAGGTATGTGTCCATTATCTTGGATAAATATCCATTGATCCCTTGGGTTATCAGGATATTATCACTGATTGTGACAAATTTCTCATCATTTTCAAACCCTCTCATCAAGATAACATGGAAGGGAGTAAAATTTATTTTAATTAAGAATGTATATAAACCATAACTGAGTTGAAAAGGAGTCTTTTAATTACCACTATGCTCTCATTAATGAAATTTGGTGAACTTTTCATAATTTTCTATGATGATTTAAAGAAGGTATTGGGATGTGTTTTGATGAAAAATGAAAAAATCATTGCATACAACTCCCAATAGTTGGGAATTCTTGTGTAGTACTATCCCATTCATGATATAGAGTTGGTAGTTATGATCATTTCATTGAGAATATGGTGACATTATCTCTGTACATGGGATGTTTGAAATATATATAGTTGACAAAATAATAAAATATACATTCACATAGAAAGTGAAAAATAAGTTCCAATGAAGATGGTTAATGTAAATCATGGATTGTGGATAAAAAATCAACTACCATCCTAGGAAATATAAAAATGTGAAGGTTGATATATATAGAAAGAAACCACCGATTCTTTCATTAGTAAGAATTGAGAAGGATCCAATATTCATAGAATTGAAGAAGATGGACACGGGGATCATAAAGAAAGGTACATCATCAATACTATAACAAATGATTTCTCAGTTGTATCTATTGAATAGTTTAAATGGTGATACAAAATACGATGTTTGAATTTAGAATAATGTGGAAACTATCAGAAAATGGAAATCCTGAGAGTTTAATGTTAATGAAGAAGGAATTGCGATATTTGGGTCAAGACTAAATGTTCCATCATATCATGAAATATCTTTTGGATGATGCATATAGTTTTGAAAATATCCATTCACCTAGGAAACACAAAGAAGTATCAAGATATTCAAGAGAACTAGTGGTGGGATAAGATGAAGAAGGATATGACATAATATACATCAAAGTGTCTGGAATGTCCACAAGTGAAGGCTTAATGGTAGAAGTCCAAGGAGAAGATAAAACCATTACCCACACCAACATGAAAATGGGATACATTACCATGTAATTTGTAACTTTACTTATAAATACATTCAATGGAATCAATGATATCTCAGTTGTTGTGGATTTTCCTATAAAAACTATACACATCATTGTGACTCGAGATGATTTCTCACTAGATCAACTAGCATGGATATACATCATATAAGTGGTAAGGATACATGGAGTACCACTATATATTGTGTCTAAATGAGATCCATGATTAAACTCTATGTTTTAGAAAAGTATCTAGCATTCCCTAAACACGGAGCTCAACTTCAGTACATCTTATCATCCTCAAACTGATGGACAATCTGAATTGACTATTCAAACACTTGAAAACATGTTGAGAGATTTTTCAGTGGGTTTCAAAGGTATATGAGACCAACATATTCCTTTGGTAGAGATCTCTTACCACAAAAATTTTCACTTAAGCATCCAAATGTCCACTTACTGAGCCCTTTATAGGAAGAGGTGAAGAAATTAAGCTTGTTGGGATGAATTTGGGGAAAAAACATCTAGGTTCAAAAAAGGTTGGTGAAATTGCGGAGAATGATTTGTCCATCCAGCAGGACATAAATGATTCTCAGATTCGCTAAATTAAATATGATGAAAATCATCTACAAGACCTATATTTTTGTTGTTGAAATCATGGTATTTCTCTGTATATCTCTAGGGAAGAGAGATATGATATTTGGTAATAAGGAAAAGAATAGCACAAGGTACATCATCCCTTTTGAGATCCTTGATCACTTCTAAATAGTAAAACATAGACTAGAACTGTAGAGACCCAAATCTTGACGTACATAGATGTTACATTACATTTGCGGAATACTTAATACATTACAAAACAAATTCTCAATGACCATATTAGTTTAGTGTCTTTGAAAACTCCGAACATAATATTCTAATCATGGTGAAAGATCATCAACATCTCCTATAAAGATCTTCATTTTTTCTTACATGAAACCTTCCCTTATATCCTGGGGGAAAAGAAAACATAAAAAGGGTGAGCTCAAATGGTCAGTAAGGGTAAGCATGGAGAAAATAAAACAACCCATATACATTTGTACTTAAAAACATGAACATAATGTTTAAACATCAAAATCTTGAGCAATGACATTAAACAAGGTAGTAATTAAAGAATAGATCATAATGGAAAATCAACCATGATAAAATATCATAGGAATAAAACATGTAATTGTGGCATACATTAATCAAATGTTATGATTTCCATTGTAGACAAGGCATTGCTGCCAAGACCATCATAGTGGACAAAGTCCCTTACTGAATTGGGTTTACATGCCGTTCCAGCCCCGTATTACCACACCAAATTTACTTTTCGTTATAGCCAAGTCTATCTCATGAGATATAAATCATTACCCAATGAATTTGAGGCAGATATAGGTACCACCGATCTCATAATGAAATCATTCTTTCTTGTGCCATAAAATAAACATAAATCATTCATAATAAACCAAAGAATAAAATGGGTTTCATAAACATCATCCCATCTTAACGTAACCCATATAAAACAAATGGATATCATTTCATCATAAGAAGAATCTTACCATGTAAATAATAGAGACATTATACTTGAAACATAATCATACTAAATAATGTAATCTTAAATGGAAAATAGTTTTGACAAAACACTTAAAATGAATTATTGAGGAAAATATCCTTTCTTCTTCAAAATCATTTTATTTTCAGAAAATGCCATTCAATTTTAAAAGAAAAGGATTATGTGGAAAATAATCATGAAATATTGTAGAGGAATATTCATAAAAATTAGGCGTTATGAAGCTGTAAAAATTTGTTAATTCCATATAAGTTAAAAAAAACCTCCTCGTACTTTTAACAGAAAAGTCAAAACGTGCCTTATATGGCAACCAACGGAATGATTCCTTCCATAAAATGTGTTAAAAAGTCAAAAAAGGGTAAAAATGACTTTTAAAATACATGGATGAGAAGTAAAAATTTTATGAAAACATTGTTAGAAAACATGGACTTGGATGATGAACATAACCCTCGCAAATACTTACGTATAAGCAATCTCGGATAAAAATTAGATTTGAAAAATTATCCCTTAACTTATGTCTAATTTATTTCATACATGTCTAAAACTCTTGTATAGTGGGATTAAACATATTATTAACTTGTAACAGAACCATAATAATATTTATGATATCATATATGATTCACTTATGACATTATATTACCCGTTCTTTTGTAAATTCCATGTTAAAGAAACGTTTTGGGTAAAATCGTTTCATTTATCGTACGTGTTTTGACTTGTTCTTCTTGATATTATTACTTATATCCTGATTAACATAATTCCATAATGTAAAACATGATTTATATATAATATATATTCATAATATAAATATATATATTATAGATCGATAAATAGATTGAAATACACCGTTCATGGAGACGGTAGGTCGTACGTACGCATGAACGCTGTTTTCATTTCCTTATTGAATTAAATGGAATTAAGTAAATGAAACATATATGTACCTAAATTCAGTATCATTATTATGTAATATATTTCATGATTACTTATTTTATATACTTTATAATCATACTTTAATGGTTAATCATGGAGAATGAATCTCATCACATTCGTGGTGACGATAGTCCGTTCGTACACACGAGCGACAATATCATTCTTTTGATCTTAAAATCATAAATAACTGGATGTTATATCATATATACAGAATAATAATAATGTTATATTTATTATTTATATAATTTATACTCATTTTTATAACCATCCAAATGATGAAATGTTTGAATAACAAACTACACCACGATGTAGAGACGGTAAGCCAAGCGTACGAACGTGTGGTGACTTTTTCATTCATAGGATGGATAAAATAACTAATATGGTTCTAAAATTTTTATAATAACATCACAGTATATAGAAGATACTGGGGTTATTATTTTAGAATATAAACAAAAAATAAGGAGGCTGTGGAAGAAGTAAGGAACTTGAAATCGGTGGTGAGATATTTACCTCTTCTTCGGGTTCTTCCTTTTGATTTGATCAAAATGTCTCATTAGGTTTGATTTATGACTAAAGGAAGGACACTAGGATTAAGGGAGGACAATTTAGAGGGTATTTGGGTAGGGTTGGTATTATCCAAATGGATTTTTAGGTGTGAATTAGAGAGAAGGGGGAGTGCCCTTTTATAAGAGAGTTGAGGGACACCTTAGGAAAAACTTAAAATATTATTTTATAATAAATTCATATTCGGTTTATAATGGCTCCAAAGTGACTTATTTAGAGGATAGGGTGGGTATGGGTCTATATCCTCTCATACAATAGGTTTTATAGAAGTTTAGGTTACCATTTTAACCTTATCATTTATATTTAACTCTATGTTAAATAATTTATCTTTTACCGTTTCTTTTTTGTATTCTTAAACTATATGGTTAGTAAAATTACTATAAACTGCCACTAGAAACCCAATTGGTTAATTAATGTCATATATATTATTATATAAGTCTTTTGGATGATCCTTAGATTTTTAAGACAATTATATCAATTAATAATATAATATATTTTTTAAAAACACTTTTATGTCAATTTTCACAATATTTGGTATTTTGTTTTTTTTCTAAATTCATAAAAGAATTATTAATTCAAAAACAATTAATCTAAAAACCCAAATATGTTATATTAACCTTGAAAATTATTTTAATGAATAAAAAGTCTCAAATTACATTTATTTGGGTATTTATAATATCAATTATGTTAATATTTCATTAATAAGGTAATTACTGCATCATCATTTTGCCATAAATAAATTACACTATTTAATTTTTGAAAATTATAAATTAAATAAAATTATGTATTAAAACTTTTTATATTTATAATGAATATTTATAGTTTATTTTATCTTATGTATAACCCTATATTAAAAATATTTTAGTTATTAATCATTGATTTTAACTATTTTAACTCTTCTTTAAATAAAATAATAATAAATGTCCTAATCTAATCCAAGTGGACATAAAGGGTCATATTTTATTCCTAAAGTTGATTTTTGTCGAATTAAAATTATCCAATAGAATTAGGACATGTGTTCGGGTAATAAAAATATCATTTTTACCCTTAATTACCCTATTTACTTTTAACCGTGGTAAATAAAAGTTAAAAGTTACTATTCACAAAGAATTATTTTCATCTCATTGAACCAAATTTTAATTATTGATATCAATTGTATCTCTCGGATTTTTGAAATTCAACTCATAGAAGCGGTAAAGTTATGTTTTATGTAAATTTGCAAATGCTCCTAGGAGGTGGGTAAAGACGGTAAAAAGTTCAATAAAAATTTGATATATCTAAAATTATTATAAAATGACTCCAATGAATTAAATTGAACTTACATAGGTATTATGTATCTATTTTTACCCAAAAAAAACTTAATGAAAATAAATTATTATTTAAATAAAAATTCATTTTTAACCAATAACGTAGTGTTTTCACTATTCATAAAAAATTGAATATTTTCAGAAAAATACCAAAAATTCACCTTAGGCTTATTTTGATATTTCGAATCCAAAAATGAAGTCCATTTTGAAATATAAAATCTATAAAATTTAAAAAAGTGGGTATTACTATTCAAAACTGCTAGTTTCTATAATATTTTAATAACATATCGTTGTTTAGTGAAACTCGGTATTGCATACAACGCAAGCTATCAAGGAAGGTTGATATTGCTTGTTAAGCAAGACAAGAATAGTGTTGTGTATAATTAAATCTAATATGGTGTTGCGTATAGTTCAAGATAATCCTTGTGTAGTATACAACACAATTAATCAATGAAATTAATAATAACATTTCTCATTAAATCTCGGGGTGTTACATTCTACCCCCCTTAAAATTAATTTCACCCTCAAAATTCATCGGGGTTATAAATGGTTTCCTACTTAAAAGTTTCATTCATATAAAACCACATCATAAAAAGGAATACTAAAACTTAATTTTAAAACTAATGTATGAAATATAACAGTTACCCAAATTAACTCATCACTGGGTTTCCACATAGGAGAACATAGTTGAAAATATGGATATAGAAGAGAAATCTAACCATAAATATCTGATGGAGAGTGGTAGAGAACATGGCTATGAAAAATTCAACAACCACAAAGCCATAATTTTTTATTGATCTAAGGTACCATCTAATTCATCGGATATGAGGGTACTAGGACAACATTTTTTGTTTTCAAGATCATTCACCTAATGTTGATGCATTTTTTTTCATAGGGATAAATACATACCTAATTTTAGTGTAAAATCATCTTTGGTCATACCATGAAAAATTTCCACTTAATCTCTATATAAGGAAATGAAGTTGAATTTTTCATTCATGAAGTGTTAGTAGATCATGCGATAGAATGATAAGTCATCCCATCTATTTCTATCACAAAAAGGTTTGCATAAGTTATTAAATATACATAAGTCCATCTATTGAGAGATTAATAGTATATAGTTCCTAAAATGGACTTACACATCATGTATCATGTCACTTAATAAAATAAAACTAATTTCTAGAAATAAGGGACTTCCTCTAGGCCAGTAGTAGGTGATAAAGGCATCTCGAACTTCGATTGTGGGTTCCATTCCCACAACCTTGTCCGATGCGACGGGTTGTCACCCAACCTACGGGTTGTCCTTTTTCTAAAAATACACTATTATAACATTTCAGAAATAAAATCAAAAAGTTATAGACTTAAAAAATTATATATGATATCTAAATTAATCCATTCCAACCGTTAGTCTTATCGAAAATACTTCTGTCTGATTACTAGAAATTTCATCTATCGAGGACGTGAATTCCTTCATTTATCCCCCATATATCATAAGTTATATCTTGTTGGTCACATTCCAGACATTTGAATTCCTTAATCATGTATTCTCTTGAAACATGAATTTCCAAATAATCATTGTGATAACATAAATGCTGTCAAAAGTTAACTCTTTCCACTTACCAAAATCCCAAAATTTATATATACTCAAAGCATGATATCACTTTGTTCTTATATCAGTCATGAGCTTATTAATACTATGAAACATCTCATTATCTCCTTATAACTTTATTATGTGAATATCATCTACTTTCCAAAAATATCAGAATAACCTCTCATGGTTACCGATACCATTCAACAAATACTTTCAAATACTTTAGAAAAACAATAGTGTTATAATCCTTAGATGTTTCATTATTCCATAGTACCATTACATTACATAGACAACATAACTCTTGATAAACATACAATCATTCCACTACCGTCTTAAACCATTGACCGAGCTTCATCATTTTATACCTCAACACTTCTATCTTCTCATATATCATTTGTAGTCTCTTTATCATCATCAACATAAATACTACTCATACGATCATGCTGATTCTCTTCATGAGAATTTCCCTTATGGAATTGGTTTTCATAATGCCCATACATTCCACATTTAAAACATTTAATCGTTGTTTATTTCTTAGCAATACCATTATCCTTGTCCATGGTGTTAACTGAACCTTTTCCTTTGCACTTACTAGATTTGTGTCCTTCTTTTCCACACCCAAAGAATCTTCCAGTCCCTTTGAAACATTCTCTGGGATGCCTCTTACCACATGATTTATATTATTTAAATTGAACTGTCTTTCCTCTATGACCATCATGAAACTCCATCTTTCTCTTATTAGCTGAGTTAGGAAACTTACTAAAGCTGATATTATTGATCATATTATGACATTTCTGATTAGGCATAATGATGATGATTGGAATTCCAAATCCAGTTTCATTTGGTTTCTCATGAATAATATCATTCCATTATCCATCATATCCTCTATTATCGTGAATCTTTCTATTTCCAGCCATTTTATAAAACCCAAAAAGAACAGTGTGAGAGGAAAAAATTATACTTGGAAAACAACATACTATAGTGGGAGTACCTTCAATATCTAACATCTTAGGTTTAATTCTAATATCGTTACCTTAATTCTAGGACTATAACTTATACATAGACTTAACTTTAGGGACATACGTAGACATACCTTATAAATATCTCTAAGGATCTCACTAAAGTTTTTGCATCCTAGTTTCCCAAGTTTAACTAAACCTTTCCTTTGATACCAAATGTAGAGGCCCAAAGCTTGACGTACATAGACATTACATTACATTTTCAGAATACTTAATACTTTACAAAACAAACTCCAAAATGACCATATTAGTTTAGTGTCTTTGGAAACTCGGAACATAATCTTCTAATCATGGTGAAAGATCTTCAACATCTTCCATAAATATCTTATTTTTTTACTATATAAAACCTTCCTTTATATACTAGGGGAAAAGAAAACATAAAAAGGGTGAGCTTAAATGCTCAATAAGGGTAATCATGGAGAAAATAAAACAACACATATACATTTGAAATTAAATACATGAACATAATTATTAAACATCAAAGTCTTGAGAAATAACATTAATAATGGTAGTACGTAAGGCATAGATCATAATGGAACATAAACCACGATAAAATATCATGGGAATAAAACATGTAATTATGGAATACATTTAGGACATGTTATGATTTCCATATATGCCAAGGCATTACTTCTAAGACCATCATAGTGGTAAAATTCCCTTACTGAATCGGGATTACCTGCCGTTCCGACCCTGTATTACTGTACATGATTTACTTTCCATTACAACCATGTCTATCTAATGAGATATAAATCTTTACCCAATTCATTGGAGGGATATATATGTCCTACCCATCTCATAATGAAATCATTCTTAATTGTTCCACAAAATAAACATAAATCATTCATCATAACCCAAAGAATAAAATGGGTTTCATAAATATCTTCCCATGTTAACGTAATCCATATAAAACAAATGGATATCATTTAATAATAATAAGAAAAAAACATGTAAATAATAGACACATTATACTTGAAACACAATAACACTAAATAATGTCATCTTAGATGGAAAATAGTTTTGAAAAAACACTTGAAATGAATTCGTGAGGAAAATATTCATTCTTCTTCAAAATCATTTTCTTTTCACAAAATTCCATTCAATTTAAAAAGAAAAGGATTTTGTTAAAAATAATAATGAAATATTTTATAGGAATCATCATGAAAATTAGGCATTATTAATGTGTAAAAATCTTTTCATGCCGTAAAAGTTAAAAAAACATTCTCCTCTTACTTTTAACGGAAAAGTCAAAAAATACCTTATATAGAAACCAAATGAAAGATTCCTTCCATACAATGTGGTAAAAAGTCAAAAAAGGGTAAAAATGACTTTAAAAATACATGTAAGAATAGTAAAATTTTTATTAAAACATTTTTAGAAAACATGGACATGCATGATAAACATAACCCAAGAAAATACTTACGTATAAGCAATCTCAGAAAAAAATGAGATTTGTAAAATTATCCCTTACCTTAGGTACAATTTCATCCCTAAGTGTCTGAATATCCTATATAGCGGGTTTAAACATATTATTAACTTGTAAAATAACCATACTAATATTTATGATATCATATATGATTCACTTATGACTTTATATTACCCGTTCTTTTGTAAATTCCATGTTAAAGCAGCGTTTTGGGTAAAATCGTTTCATTTATCGTACGTGTTTCGACTTCTTGTTCTTGATATTATTACTTATATCACGATTTAATTAATTACAAAATGTAAAAAATTATTTATATATAATATATAATCATCATATAAATATATATATGATAGATCGATAAATGGAATGAAATACACCATTAATGGAGATGGTAGGCCGTACGTACGCATGAACACTGTTTTTGTTTCCATATTGAATTTAATGGAAATAAGTAAATGAAAAAAATATGTACATAAATACAGTATCATTATTATGTAATATATTTCATGATTATTTGTTATATATACTTTATAATCGTACTTTAATGGTCAATCATGGAGAATGGATCTCATCGCGTTCATGGAGACGGTAGTCCGTTCATACGCACGAGCGACAATATTATTATTTTGATACTAAAATTGTATATAATTGGATGGTATATTATATGTACAGAATCATCACAATGTTATATTTATTATTTATATCATTTATACTCATTATTATACCAATCCAAATGATGAAATGTTTGAATAACAAACTACACCACGACATGGAGACAATAAGCCGTACGTACGCACGTGTGGTGACTTTTTAATTCATAGGATGGATAAAATAACAAATATTATTGTAAAATATTTATAATAATATCACAATATATATAAGATACCGGATTTATTATTTTAGAATGGAAACAACACATAAGGAGGAAGTGGATGAGGAAAGGATCTTGAAATAGGTGGTGAGATATTTACCTCTTCTCTGGATTCATCCTTTTGATTTGATCAAAAGTGCTCTTTAGGTTTTCTTTATAACTAAATGAAGGCTTCTCTGATTAAGGGATGACAGTTGATAGGGTATTTGGGTAGGGGTTTGGCCGCAAAAAATGGCTTTGGAGGTGTGAATTAGAGAGAAGGGGGAGTGCCCTTTTATAAGAGGGGTGAGGGGCACCTTAGACAAAACATAAAATATTATTTTATTCTAAATTAATATTCGGTTTAAAATGGATTTAAAGTGACTAATTTCAAGGATATAATGGGTATGTGTCGGAATCCTCTCAAACAATTGTTTTTTGACATGTTTAGGTTACCATTTTAACCTTATCATTTAGATTTAACTCTAAGATTAATAATTTAACTTTTATCGTGTCTTTTTGTATTCTTACACTATATGGATAATAAACATACTATAAACTGAAAATAGAACCACCATTGATTCATTAATGTCATATGTATTATTATATAAGTCTATTTGTCAAACCATAGATTATTAGGACCGTTATATCAATTAATACTATAATATTTGTTTTAAAAACTCTTTTATGTCAATTTTGACACTTTTTGGTATTTTGTTTTCTCTAAATTTATAACAGCATTATTACATCAAAAAAATTAATATAACCAACCCAAATATGTTATATTAACCTATAAAATTATTTTAATTCATAAAAAGTCTCAAATTACATTTATTTGTGTATTTATAATATCAATTATGTTAATATTTCATTAATAAGGTAATTACTGCATCATCATTGTTTCATAAATTAATTAATTTATTTAATGTCGAAAAATTATAAATAAAATACCATTATGTAGGAAATATTTTAGATTTCTAATGAATATTTATAGTTTCATGTATCTTATGTATAAACCTATATTAAAAATGTTTTAGTTATTAATCTTTGATTTTAACTATTTTAAATCTTCTTTGAATAAAAAAATAATAAAAGTCCTAATCTAATCTAAGTGGACCTAAAGGGTCATATTTTATTCCTAATGTTTCTTTTGGTCGAATTAAAATTATCCAATGGAATTAGGACATGTGTTAGGGTAATAATAATATCAATTTTACCCTTAATTATTCTATTTACTTTTAACCGTGGTAAATAAAAGTTAAAAGTTACTATACACCAAAAATTATTTTCAACTCATTGAACCAAATTTCACTTACTGATATCAACCATATCTCTTAGATTTTGGAAATTCAACTCACAGAAGTGGTAAAATTATGTTTTATGTAAATTTGCAAATCCTCCTAGGAGGTGGGTAAAAGACGGTAAAAAGTTCAATAAATTTTTTATATATCTAAAATTATTATAAAATGACTCTAATGAATTAAATTGAACTTATATAGGTATTATGTATCTATTTTGACCTCAAATAAATTTAATTAAGATAAAGGATTATTTAAATAAAAAGTTGATTTTAACCAATAACTTAGTGTTTTCACTATTCATCAAAAATTGAAAGTTTTCAGAAAAATACCAAAAATTCACCTTAGGAGAATTTTGATATAATAAATCCAAAAATTAAGTCCATTTTGAAAGATGAAATTTATTAAATTTAAAAAAGTGGGTATTACTTTTCATAACAGCTAGTTTATTTAATATTTTGAAAACATATAGTTGTTTAGTGAAACTCGGTACTGCGTACAACACAAGCTATTGAGGAAGGTTTCTCTTGCATGTAACACAAACCAAGAATAGTGTTGCGTATACTAAAAGCTAATATAGTGTTTCTTATAGCACAAGATAATCTTGGTGTAGTGTAAAACACAAGAAATCAAAGAAATTAAAAATAACATTTCTCATAAAATCATGGGGTGTTACAAGAAATCCCACCAAATCTATCTCAAGTACATGATATATTTCATGTATCCATCATAATAAATTACTTACTAGACCCATCACATGTACTCAATCCATTGGTCATACCATTAGATAATGACCTTTTCTACGAGGAGTAGTCGGTGAAGATCTGAGATCGTAGAGAAACATTTCTATGAAATAAGAAAATTCCATATCGTCAAAGTGTTGTGGTGAAACAAAAATTTTGAAGAAGCAATGTTGGAACCAATGGAAGTGATAAAGTAGAGTTACCCTCATTTATTTTAGATTGGGAAAATTAAATTTGAAGGGATAAATTTCATAAAGGGGAAGATTGTAATGACATGAACTTTTATGAATACAATTCCCCTTTTTGATTTAATTACATGTCTTATGGTTATAGAAAACACATGAACATATTTAAGTATATACAATTGTATTTTAAATGACAGTTAAGTATATTTACCATTGATAATATTATCATTTAATAGTGATCACATGACTATTATTAATATTGGGTTTTAACAAGTATTTTTTCCAAAGACAAAGGAAGTGATGGCCTCAAATAGTAGGATTACACCCTATGAATCCCATTTAGCAGAACCTATGAGGGAGATAGAATTTTTGGGATTTTCCTTATACCAATCCCAAGACGTGATCCAAAAAATTAATTAGGAGATAAATTGTTTATGGGAGAATTTCAAGATCATCAAGATCATGACCCAGACCATGTTCATCGAACGACCCCATGAAAACCCCAAAATCACACACCTTACTCTTAAAGAATATGATAGTTTAATAAAGGGATATGTAACAATACCATAGAAATAAGATTATATACAATATTTTTTATAGAATATTGATTATCTTTCCTTCAAATTATTGTTACTTTGTAAATGATTTCTAAAGTACAAATAATATTTTTGGTTAATATTAAAATTATTATAACAAATCAGTTTTGATGAGTTAATGTATTTTTGAAATAAAAAATATTTTATTAAAATAATATTATTAAAATACTTTTTTAAAATATAATTTATCATATAATTTTTATGATGTAAAATGTAATGTTTTTACGGCTCGAAAACAGTTATTGTCAAAAACTCGTCATTGTAAATAAATATTAGTGTTTATTTTAAAAGTTAAAATTCACATATTTTGAAAATTATTTAGATATACTCAATACTTATTTTGGAATAATATTGTAAAAAATATCTAATGGTGACTTTCTCATAATTGTTTGAGATAGTAAAATTTTTGGAAAAAAATTAAATATTGAATAAATATACAGTGTGTTTTAGGACCTCATAATAGACCAATAGGGATGTAATAAATACTATAAAAGGTACTCTTGGAGAAATATATTTTTTATTTAAAATAATTTAATTTTATGTTTATTTGATTTATTTTTTAATGCTTTAGTGAATCCCCTAAGTCTTATAATACATTTTATGATTTTAAAAACATTTATTTGAAATTTTGACTCACCTCCACATATGCAAGGGAAATATATTATTATTATCAGACACGACGCTCATAAAATTATTTATACCACTACCATTATATAGTGACCATAGGAAACAAAATGGGATGATTTTTGGTTTTAAATATTATATTATATATTTTCCAAAACCCAAAATAATAATAAAATTCCCCTCCATTCTTATATTAGCCCACCCGAGCTCCTTAAATAAAACCCCATTAAGTTTATAAACACTCTTACCTATAATTCCAATAGCCCTACCACGGTTTTTCCAAATCTCCCAACAAGCCTGTCCCAAGCCTTTGATGTCTTAAAACTATTCAGGGTTTTGCTTTGGGGGGAGCCATGCTTCACGATCCTTCTTCGGGATGACGATGACCACTGCGCCGGTCCCTCCCCCACCAGTGGGGGAGGGACCTTCATCGTCATCCATGGGTGTATGTTCCTCATTCATTCCATTCTCTAACCCCGACATTCTCCCTCAATTTCCTCAAGATTCATTATGTCCGAAGGATCCTTATTTTTTCAATGCGATACCCAATCTACCATTATCAATCATGGAATTCAACGAAACCTCGATGCTACTGAATATTTTGCTTATTTATCGGTTCAAGCAATGACAACCATCAGTTGATTCATTTGACATGAATATTTCCAGTTCTTGGGATTTATAGGAAAGGGCGATAGTGGGTTTGATTGACAACATGCATATCATGATATATTTTTCCTCAGAGGAGGATTTAATCAATGCATTGTCCAATGCTCCCAATTCCTTCAATAGATATTAGTTCTACCTCTTCCGTTGGACATACGATAACCATATGAAGCGTGATTCCTCCTCAGTGGTAGTCTGGGTAAGCTTCTTGTACAATCCCCTACCTTTTCAGAATCCCTCAGTTATTAGAATGCTTGGGAATTTAATAGGTAGATATTTGTGTTCGGATAGCCTTACTACAACTCTTTTCCATCCTGTTAATCTGTGGGTCTTCATTGAAGTAGATGTTTCCAAGGATCATGTCGATTATGTTTGGATAAATTTCGAGGAAGAATTTCGTTGCAAATAGAAGGTGGTCATCAAATCATGGTTTGATTTCTGTTTGGACTATTATAGGATGGGGCATTTGAAAAAATCGTGTCTGTAGGGACCTAAGAATAAGATGGGTATTGGTAGTGGTAAAGAACCAGGAACTCATTCAGTGGGAGCACTTCCTGGACATAAGCTGGTTGGGGTGAACCCTGTGGAAAATTCTTCAATTGAAGTTAGTTGTGAACCTTATGTTGTGAATCCTTGGGGGAAGGACGTCTTCAAACGCTTGAGGGAGGATCTGGGTGAATTTCAGGATTCTACACTGGCAGAGGGTTAGGTTGTGGAGGAAGTGAAACCCGGTAGTGTTATCAATGTGGTGGATTCCCAAATGGTTGAAGAAGAAGAAATTAGGACTCCTCAGATATCTTCATATGCAGAGGCTGTTCACACCGGGTTTGGAAGCTATGAGAAAGGCCTAGAACTCAAGGCATCAAGGGAGGGTGGCTCTCCTGGTAGTGAGGTACTGCAACATGATTTCAGTAATCTGTCAAGTAGAGAAATGGGTGCAATTATTCTTAAAAATAGATTTTAAGGGCTTTCATAGGTTAACCCAGAACATGAGGGTGATGGTGATCTGGCTAGGTCCTCACTGAAGATAGGGGAATCCGGGATAGAATCCAGTGATGATAAATTTAAGATATTTTCAGGAGATATTGGAGTAGAATTCCAGGGGGATCCATTAAGCCTGAGGAGATGTAAGAGTCAGAGGGGCTCTCGAAAAGAGAGGAAAGACTATTCTTACTTACCACTACCAAGGGAGACTAGATCAGAGAATAAATCCAAGGACAACATGGGGGTAAACGATCCCCCTTTACGCCAAGGCTAAAATTGGCCAACCGTGTGAGTCCGGTATAGTGACAGACCCTTCTTTAGAGATTCTTATGCACTCAAGAGAAGAAATGGTGGAAACAGTGTTAACAATTAAGGATACCGATGAAGAAGCTAATAGGATGATGGGAATACCTTTAAGGGTTTTTACCAACTAGGAGTACTATAATTGGATTGACAAACATGATCTGATATTGATTAGGTGATTTAAGGATGGGAAGATCAACCAAGAAGAGTACATCCAGGCTTGGGACAAACTGGCGGACCATTTCAAAGACCTTCTAAAGGATGATTCCGATACTCAGGTTATCATTATCTCTTATAATCTAGGTAGGGATATTAAATCTAAGTGTCTCAAACTGTTCTTCAATGGTTCATCTATTTCTTTTTGTGCAAGAATGATTGGTTTCTCACTTTTCACAAATTTTTTTTTTCTTTAATAAAAATTTAATTTTCAGTCAAGCCTTTGGAGTCACACATCCTTGTAATGGATTTCCCCCATAACAATTGAATTCAAACACATTTTTTGAGATTATTCTTTTTAATTACAATATATTGTATTTCTATTCTGTTTTAATTATTACCATAATTTACAATTTATGTTTTCTTATTAGGGACCATTTATCCCCCCTCATTTGGACTATTACCAAAGTTGTTACTATACCGATATTTCTTAAGGTATTCGCTCTCTCATCTTTTAAAAAAGCACTTAATTTATGATATATCCTTTTAATATCCATTTACTCATGTTGAGATACATTATTACATATCGAACATACATTAAAATTGATTTATAAAAAATGGGAGCCACTTTAACTCTCATTTAACCCTCATAATAACCTTTACATACACCCGTTACCATGTCAATGTATTTTATGTGTTCTTCTGCTTTCTCCTTTTTATTCGAGATTATTTATTCTGTTACACCTTCTATTTCTAGTTACTTATGTTGGGGAATGTCATTAAATGTCCCTCATACTATACATTTAATGTATTAATAGTTAGATACTAATTTCTCTCTCATCAACCAAATTTATTATTTTATATATTATGTTGTTTTGCAGCTGAAACTGCACCACAATTTTCCTTGTGTGTGTATTGAATACCATACCCATTTATCTAACAAGGGTATTCACCTTCATTGACATATAACTATTTATTGTGGAATTAAAGTTATTTATTACCCGTCCATTAATTGTGGGGTAAAAAAATTATGTTGACTAAACCCTTATTAATTGATTTTTGTGGAACAATTAAGCTTTAGATTGAAATGTTTATGAATGGTGTTCACTTGATAGTGATCCAATGAATTGGGTAATGTGTATTATCATGATACTTCATTTTGGGATGGGGGTTTACCTGATTACATTAAAGGAATTGAGTCCACAATGATGTCTTGGTGGTTTATCATTGAATTTTTTTTATGATGCATTGTTTCATGTTTTTTCCACATTTCCCATGTTATTATCATCATGATAAATCATGCCTTTTTATTCATGTTCCTTTATTCCTCATTGATATGTCTTGTATAAAATATATTGTTATCATCTTATTGTTACATTTATATTCTCTTACATGGATTTATAGCTCACCCCCTTCTTATGTATCTGCTCAGGCTATCCCATACACTGTTAAGTATGAAGGAATGTGGTTCCCATGTTAAATATGATCTCGAAAAAGATGTGTATCTTCATGTTTTAAATTGTTATATATTGAAAAAAAATTCACAATGAAACTATTCATGTTGATTATATGAGTTATATTTAGTGTGTTTTGTAATAAATCCTCATTAATAATGAAATAATGAGTAAAATTATTATATCAATGTTTTAAGAAAGTTAAAGGTAATGAAAGTAACCTTTTGTCTTTTTTCCTTACATAGCCAATTATATAGGGCACTTATTTTTAATAATATCCCAATAACCAAATAAATTCTGTCTAAGAGGGTATGTGGTGAAACAATTGGCATCCAATGGTTTTCGGACAAGTGTCTAGGTCATTAGACCATTAAAAATAAGGTTTAGTCCCTCATTAAGAATAATTTGACCTCAATAATGACAATTATTTTTAACAACTTTCACTAATAATATTGGTAAAAAATTAAGTTGATATTATTATTTGAAAAATATTAAACTAATTAAAACCATGTATTTACTTTTTTCTAAATTAAAATCATAGATGTTTGAAAATTATCATTAACGCTATTCTCACAGACGTGGTGAAAAAAAATTCTTTTAAAGAACAAAAATTCAAATGATAAATATGGTTTCATATCCAATTATAACATATAATTTATTAAAATTACATCCATTAGATTAATATAGGTACAATTTACCCATAGTTACTCTAATAAAAATTTTGAAATATAAATTATCATTAATAACTATTTAAATGAAAATTCATTTTTAACTAAAATGCAGTATTTAGAATATTCATCAAAAAACAAATCTTCTGAAAAAAATAACAAGAACTCACCCTATTATAATTTTTACATTAAAAATTCAAAAAATTTGTTAATTTTGAAAATTAAATTTTATAAATTTTTAAGAATTTAGTTTTAAAATAGGTGCACCATTAAAAGGCACTAAAATTCAATCTTTCTTGTTACACAAGATAATTCAGTGTTTTGTGTAGTGCAAGGTAAACTTTTGTGTATAATGAAAGCTAAACAAATTATATTTATTTTAAATGGAAACTATTGTAATGTCATGGGGTTTTACATTTAACCCACCTAACTTAAAATGTGTCCTTGTAATTTAAACATGTTCTCAATAACCAAGGGATTGATATTTTAATATAAACTATTTTATTTAAAAACCACATTATAAATACGATTAATAAATTTTTTTTTAATAAGACTAGAAGGAAAGTACAATGGTCACATAAATATTTTCCCGAGTAGAAGAATATTGGGAGGAAATGGAAACATAGATACAGTGGAAAAATATAACAATCAAGTTCTGATGAAGAGTGCTAGAGAGAATGGTTAGGAGAAAGCTAACAATAACAAGGCCATAAATCCATACAGATATAGGAGGCAATTTGTCGAATTTGAATCAAAGGTAATAGGACAACATTTTTGATTCAAAATTCCTTTTTTATAGGTATGTAATTCTTTCACTATATTATAATATAAATAAATTTTTTCTTCAATAAACATAATATTTTCCTCTTATTATGCCTCGAACTATTTATAATTCATCACCTAGCACAAGATTCATTAAATGGTGAAGAAATACTTTAATCTATAACATCTAATCCAATGATCAACAATTCTATAAAAAATTAACTTTTTCAAAATTTTATTATCCAACACATTGGAAGGAGGGTTAAAAAATTTGTATAATGAACTTATCAATAGACTTTAATCAACATGAAGATGTTTTAAATTTTCACATTACCAATATGTGAATAAATTTATCTTGTATCCTCCTAAAATATAGAAATACCTCAGATCCCCATAAAACCTTATTGGAAACATGCATTATTCGTTATTCCTTATGTAAGACACGTGTTATTGGATATATCCCTTAAATACAAAAGTGTTTTAAACTCAATCAATGATAGAATAAACCAAATTTAAACAAGAGATTAATCAATTCCAAGGTAGTCAAAAATTTTCAAAACCATTCATTTCTTCATAATTATTTTAGCATCAAAAACATATTAATACATATCTTTTCCTTAACCACATATTTCCCAAAATGTTTTACTTGTTAATAGATAAAATTTCATTGTAACATTTATCACTTTTTCTCAAATTATTAATGGTAATGTAGTACAATATAATTATTTTGACTTGCATAAATCAAATTAAGAAAAAATCATCAAGAAAATATTTTTGAAAGATACTCTTTAGACTAAAATACATATGTCCATTAATCATTACACTTCATTTGTTTCAATAAAATATGATTTAATTTGATAACTTAGCTTATTTTAATGTATATTCCCTTAATACATGGTTAATTCAATTGAAAATTTCACATATTATTTTAGATGTAATAATAAATAGCCACCTTTTTATTTTTCCCTTTGCAATACTTACCATGGTGACCATTATCTTTACATTTCTAACAAACATTAATTCTATTCAAGAATTTAATAGGGTGATTCTTCCCATAGTTATCACATGTTTTAAATCCTTCTTTACATTTTTCTCTAATTCATTCACATTTTCATGGTTCTCTGATGGCCTCTTCTTCTCTTAGTTTCCCTTGAATATATTGATTCAAGAAAATTACTTCCTCATTTTAATGGAACATAATAAAATTTATTCATATGAAGAAAAACTCCATGAAACTAGTTCCATTCAAATATTTTTCATAAGTACATCAATTTAGGGGTTGATCATGCACATATGGTTGCATATATAATCAGTAGTATGCCTAGCTAACCATGAAAATGTTACTTCATTATTTACAACAATATATTCATCCTTTTCCCTTAATATAAGGAATGTCAACATCATCTCAATTTATTGATCATGATGGAAGTATTTATTGAATAAATCCTTCTTAAAAGTTCTCTATTCCATGTGTTATAATTTGTACTCCATTTTATTCTGGATCGGAGACTAGGGGTAATCTGAATCACTATTCAGAAAATATAATACAAGTTTAACATTTTCCTTTTCCCCACATCCCAAAGCCACGACTGTATTATCCAAATAAATAGTCCATTTCTTAGCATCCATTAGATTAGTAGTCTCGCTATATTATACGGTCTGTTTTCTTATAAATAAAACCAACATCGGATACTCGCGTTATATAATGGTTTGTTCCACTAAGAATGGCCATGTTTCATAATATGATTAAGATGACCTAATATTTCCATTTCATTTTAAGTACCAATACCTGCTGTATTAGATTCCTCATCACGAAAATACCTATAATTTACACTAATACTAATACTATTCATCTTTCCAGGAGCCATTTCTAAATGAGGGAAGATACTGGATTAGCTCATAAAATTATGAAAATCATTTAAATCTAAATTTGGAGTAATAGTATTTATGAAATGTACCCGCATATAATATTATAAAAGTAAATATGGATTATTTAGGCATATCTTTACTTAAGAATAATTCATAATAGTAGGAAATGAAAATGTAAAATATCATAACTATATCCATTAGGTGCGTCATACCAGGTGCGTATTATGTCATATTATTGTGTATGAGGTTACACCAAGTCAATACTGGTACACCATGTCAGAATACTAACTCTGAGGTACATCTGTTCTAGAACAACATCCACTTCTAATAACCAAAGACAGATTTATTTCATGTAATAACCACATAATATCTACCACAACAAAATTATATCTTGTTATTCTATACATATCTTCAATGTATATCTTAGTGTTTTGACTTATAATATTATTTTTATAAATCTAGTTTCCACAATTGATGCTAAACTTCTTTTGATATAACTATAACACCCCATCCCTAGAATCCTTATGTATATACATTATTTTATTCAATTGGAATGATTACACTAAATAAAATCCCAATGGAACGGTCGATTTAGTAGTCTTGGAAGTGTATATTTCATACATGATACACATAATACATTGGGAAATAGAAAATACAAACATGGTAACTAATAAAAAGAAATAAACTACATCCTTGAATTATTATTCGAATATTTCTTCTTCATAACAAGGGTAAATGAATCCAAATAAAAGTGATCTCAAATACTTAGTAAGGGTAAGTAAAGGAGAATCATTAAGTAATTGAAGAGAATAATCATTATAGAAAGTTAAATAACATAGAACACATTCCATTAAATTAAATTGATAAGTTATTATCAATATATAATGGTATGAAACTAGAAACATGTGTCATTTAGTCAATTAACTAAAAATAAAATGATTCCATAGATATGTCGATGTGAAATCTCAGGGTTCAAAATGATAAGTAAAAAAAGAAATACATTAATATTGGATGTCATGTATTTGGAACATAAACCACTATACCAACAAGATCTATTCTCATGATATTTTTAAATATTATGATTTGGAAAAATGGGTTATCTCATGAGACTAACAATGTATCGAGGGTATATCTATGACCGACCCCACCCATTTCTTCCAGTACAAAGCATTACTCATTTATCGAATAATCAATTTAATTAATAAAAATTATTCCTTAACATAAAATATCTATATTGAAAATAGTATATAGATTTTTCGAAATTTCCCCAATGGATTCTAACTTATAATAAGGTTTTTATGTTAATTAATGGAAAACCCATTGAAATATCATGAAAACGTTCTTGAGGTAAATGACATTTAAACATTCCAATGTGTCCCGTACCACATTAAAGAATTTAAATATAATACCCATGAAGGAATAATAATAAACTAAACAAATATTATCTTTATATTAATTAGATTCATGATATAAACTATCAAAATGTAGTATCTACACCCAATAAAAGTGAATTGGTTCATAATAACTAATAAGTCTCAATGGAATGTATATTGAGAAGAAATTCCCTAACATTGTGTTTCATGTTGTTTGAAAATCATTTAAATTACTGTATTATAAACATATATATCTTATATAATTTATTTGTAACTGTTTCCCTCTAGAATCGGGGAAGACCTCGTTGATTGAAGGTTCAATCATTCCAATCGGTTTCTAATGGGTTTGTTCATAGAACTGAGAACATCCAATGATTCCATATCCATTTGGACCTACTTTCCAAAGGTAGGCGCTCATTAGTTATTAACTGATGAGGCTTAGGAATTTGCATTGGTCGAGAGGATGGGAGTTCGGACTCATCACACCTTTTTTGAGGGGAATTATTGTCTACTCCAGGACTCTCTTTATATATTTAAGTTACGTTCATGAATCCTTATTACATTACCAAGTATAAAATGAGCTTTTCTTTAGTCTGAAAATCAATGATTGATATGTAAGAAATTCAGAGAATCTTTTATATGTATTTGAGGTTCTTCATTGATGAAGAATCATCTGTATTTGTTAGAGATTCTTAGTTGATGGTATCCTTAAAATACATAAAAGTCTCTTGGTCATTATGATGACCATACTGGTTTTAAATCCACTCAATGGGGCACTTGAAGTTTATTGTGATTCAAGAGGACATGTATTATTTCAGAATTGGGATCGTACCCATTGATGGGCTACCTACGTATCCTTTTTTTTGAAAAAAAGGAATCAGAACCCACATAGTTCGAATAAGTGAGTATGATGCTTATGCATGATTGATGGCTCAAAAGAAAGAAGTCATGATTAATTTTACACTCTAAGATCACGTGAGTCATGATCGGTGTGAGAAACAAGAGGTATTGGTGAAACCAGACAATTGTTCCATGAAAGGTGCAATGATGTGGGGCTTATGTGTTTATGACTGCCCAAAATAGATGAGGATTAAGATTTACTTCCGGGAAGAAATCCAGGAACATGGTCCATAAAGGTATATGTGCTTCATGGAGATTTGGATACTCTAATCTTGGTGATTATTCCTAAGGAAGATGCCCTAGTTAACAGGGGACTTATGATTGGGTTTTACTCCTGAGAAGGAAGCCCAAATCAAAAGGAATATTGACTGGTTAAGAGAAATTAATATTGGGGCTTACTCCTGAAAAGGAGGCCCAGTTTAAGGGACTTGAAAAAAAAATTATGGGACTTGAAGATTACTCATGAGAAGGAAGCCCATATTTTAGATTGGGGATTACTCCTGAAAAGGAAGCCCATATTTGAGATTGGGGATTACTCCTAAAAAGGAAGCCCATGTTAAGGATTCTCTCATCATAAAGGATGAGGTTGAATGAATGAAATCTCAATCTTTAGTGACATAATGATCTATAAATCACTAGATTTTGAGAGATGTTCCACGGAGTTCCTTTCAGATAAGGAAGAAAAATCAAGAATTCATGCCATAAATGGATTTGAAGAGTGTCTTGAAGACTGAATCTTGAATAGGAGAGGTGGAATGACATAAGAGGGGTGAAATGGGCAGGAAAGGCACCCAAAAAGGTAGGGGCACACAAGTCCTAGTAGGCGCGCAGGTACTGCGTGGGCGTGCAAGTCCTGTTCGCGTAGGTATACCTACGCGACACATGGGTACTTGCGCGATTTTCTTCCCTTAGGGTAATACTTGGGCGAGACTTGGCTCAAACCCCTGGTATTATCCCTAGAGGCTTTCCAGAAGATGGCGCGCAAGTGCTGGTTTAAGAAGTAGGGCGGCGTGCAAGTGTACCCATTTCCCTTAAGGGTAAAACCACTTAGACACGCAAGTGTTAGTGAATTCTAACACTTAGAAAATACTCCACTTGTTTAGACCTTCCATTATAGGTAATGAATTACCATAGAAGAGTTCGGAAGACCTGAAGAATAGACTTGGGCGTTCAGAGCTCTGTCTGTGAATTCTGGAAAAAATTCCTCCCCAAAATGGGAGGCCCACAGGGTCTATTTATAGGCTGGAGAAGACCCCGGGCAGTTACCCTTTAGGGCATGCAAGTCACTTGTGCGACCATTAGGTGGTGCGCAACTATACTTGCGCGACAGTGAGGAAACTTGCACGACCCTTGTGCATTTGAAGCCTTATTCATGCATTTGTCAATTTTTGATGTTTTCCTCAAAGGATGAACCAATTTATGCTAAGTCATTTCCCTTTCCATTCTTTTAGACCACATGAAGAAAAGGAGCGTCAACAAAAGTCCCCCCTCAGAGTTGGATCCGAAAAAAATGAGGATGTGACTCTGAGGAAAAGAAGAAAACTAAAGGAAAGGCGACACACAAGTTTTCGGGGTTCAACACTTGGCGCGCAGGCTGTGGCGCGCAAGGTATGGCGTGCAACTTCTAGCTGGACAGACTTCGGTGCGCAAAGTACGGATGTGGCCTATAAATATGTGGCCCCATTTCCATACAAAGCATCCAGATTTCAAACTTTCAAGCTCTCGCCGCGTAGGTTTCTCTGTTTTTTGCTGTTTCTTTGATGTCGCGCTGCTGTAGAGGTGTTTGGACCTGCACGGTTTATACTTGCCCCTAAAAAACAAGCGCAACACATTAACACTTGTACGCCATGTTTAGACATGAACGCCTTAATTCCTTTTCCATTTTTCTGAATTCCTTCACAAAGTATATGAAAAATAAACCCATTTTAGAGTTAGTTTATTCAACTTTTTTGCAGAGTCAATGGCTCTTAGGAGAATCGGATCGTCTGATGAACTGGCTAGCAAGCGGATTAATGACATGATGAACATTGTTGGCCATGATTACTATGATATCTGTGACAACACTCTGCCAAATTTGTCTAAGTACTTGAAGAAATATCATCTTAATTTCCCTTTGAGAATCTACCTGTCTCTGTATGGTCATGGTCATCTGCAAGGAGTCAATGTTCCGGATGCAAAGAACTATATGCCTGAGATGCATCTCCATTGCTACTCTTCTATTTCGGCTATGCTGTGTATTAAGAGCAACAACATTGGTGTGAAATTTCAAAATTTTCCTCCATGTCATTTCCTTGCAGATATGAAAATGGAAAACCCATGGGCTGAAATGTTTTCCACTGCTGGTTGGTGGAGAGAAGACAAACATGGCATTAGAGCAATATCTGAAAAGTGTACTCTCTCCAAATGGATCTTTACTTCCAATGCTCCATTCTCAAATTCATGCATCCAACTTCCAAGTCTCTTGGACAGAAACAGAGTCACTATTTGATCAGTAGAAAATCTTCTCAAACCGCACTCAAGAATATCCTTTTACAATTGTTCCAAGAAGAGCTGGTATCACTGCATCTCTTATTGTATCCAGTTGAATGAATGAATTCTAGGTGGTTGCTGATGAAGCTCGGGATGCCGTAAATAATATGACGAGTTATGTTGAAAGACTCTTGTAATTCTTTAAAAAGAGAAGAGACTTTAGTTTGTGGATGTCCTTCTATCTCCTATGTATCAATGGAAAACACTTTCATCTTCAATCATTTGTACCAGCATTCTTTTTCTATATGCTTTAAATTTTACCTAAGCCAATGGGCCTAGTAAGCATAGTTTGATTTTTAGTAGGATTATTATAAATAACCCTATAAATTTTGAATATTTTAATTGCCTAATATTACCTAAATTGTACAAAATGTATGTTTAGTGAGCTGGAACTTGACTTTTATTCAGAGTTCCTTTGTCTTTTGTGGGAAGTTTAAAGTCATGCACATCGGACATACAGAGGCTAATGCTTAAGGTCGAAAATATCTTTGACCGAATGAATTATAATTGACTAAATTCTTTGACAATTTATCTGAAAACATATTTCCATACTCAAGTATGAGGGAAAATATGTAAACTATGGCTTAAGAATATTTTAATCAGAGGAATGATATGAAAAAGAGCTAAAAGTCATCAGAAGAAGTAGTTTCCAAGAATGAAGTTACTATTATTTAACAAACCCGTTAGGGGGTTGAATTATGCGGGGCCACCTAAGGGCATTGGCTGCATAGTCAAATAAATAGCATCTTTTAGCTAACATTTCTGTTATGTAGAATGTTTATACAAGGCCTCCTAAGGGCACATGCTTTATAGTCAGGCAAAAGAACTCTTGGAATTTTACTTTCCTAGTGCTAAAAAGCCAATGAATGTTTATGGAGATTCAAATTTTCCAAAGCGTAGAGTTTTCTGTATGGAAAGAGGTACTTGAATATGGAGAAGATATTTCCAAACAAGATTATCAAAGAACTGGATGGATATCACTCCTACGAAGGTCTGACCCAAACGTAGGGAAGGAGAATATAAAGCATAGACTTGAATACATTCAGATCCTGAAAAAGGATATGGGACAAATATGTTAAGGATGGCTATTTTTGTGGATCCCTACATACTGTCATTTAATCCCAATAAGGCCAAAACATGATTTCCTCCCAAGAATGTAGTTACCAGTATCCAAAAAACCTGTTAGCGGGTTGAATTATGCAGGGCCACCTAAGGGCATTGGCTGCATAGTCAGATAATAGTATCTTTTGGCTGACAAATCTGTTATGGAGACTGTTTATGCAAGGCCGCCTAAGGGCACATGCTGCATAGTCAGGTAAAATAACTCTCAGAAATTTGACATTTTTGTGACTAAATTTCAAGAAAAAGGGTTTTGAAGATCTGAAAATATTTAAGGTTCAGATTATGACACATAAAGATGGGTATTGTCCAATGTATACAGAGATACACAGATCAATGCTAACAATAATCATGTTGTGGCTGGGTCCTGAATGGAAATGTTGGACTTCACTACGTATCCCATAAGGATGGGAATCAAGCCATACGTAGTTACTAAACTACAGTTTAATGTCATGTGGGACAAAAGGATTAGAGATCTTAGTTTAGGGACATAGATCTTGGACCATTATAAGAAATACACAGTGTGTGTTTTCATGGGGACTTTTCAGCCAAGGGACTGAAAGTGGAGTTTGGGGTTAGCCCCAAACGACTTGGGGATGGATTTGAGGGACACTTGAACGTTCCTACATATCCCATAAGGATGGGAATCAAGCCCACGTAGTTCTAGAACTACCCTATGTACAAATTTGGGTCGTACATGTGAAGGGTGAAAAGGGACTTTAGTGCAATGATGGTTTAACCCAAGATAAAAGGTTAGGGAATTGCCATGTATGCACGTAGTCTTTGGAATATAACATGATTGAAAATAAATGTATACAATTATTCCCTCTCAGGTGAGTGTATCAAAGAATATTTGTAGTTTATTGTCATACTGGAAAAAATAGTGTTGTATAGTTCAACGTCGTATAGCATGGACGAAAGTGAACCAATGTAAAGATATTGATTCTAGGGGCGGTTTCACGAATCAACATCATATGAGATGGAGGTGAACTGATGTGAAGAGATTGATTTTTGGCTTGAACCTTGGGAGGTTGCCTACGTACCCATCCTGGAAGGAATGGATCAAAGTCCACGTAGTTCAATTAAAGAATGAATTAATGATCAAGTTGTTCTTGGAGACACCGACCTAAAAAACGATGTTGGGACTTATGCGTGGTTAGCAGCCCAAAGAGAGTGTTATGGTTGAAATTTTCTCAAAGATCACGTGATTCATACTTGGTGTGAGAAACAAGAGGTAATAACAACCTTAATGATGCACAATTTAATGTCATGTAGGACATATAAAGGGACTATACAATTTAAATTCTTGCAGTTAGGACTATTGGTGTTGCACGGTTTAGTGTCATGTAGCAGGGACAAAGTACAGTTTAATGTCATGTAGGACGTATCAAATAACTTTCTGTATAGTTCAGCATCATGTAGTTAGGACGATGGAGACAACACAGTTTAACGTCATGTTGGACAAAAAGACGACTGTGCATTTTAATGTCATGTAGTAAGGACAAAAGAGTACACCATTTAATGTAATGTTGGACGTATTAGGGACTTTTTTCATAGTTTAACGTCATGTTGGACGAAAGAAACACAAATCGTTTAAGGTCATATGTATGGACCATTGATGATGTTGTTTAACGTCATGCTGGACGTAAGGGACGTTTTCACAGTTTAACGTCATGTTGGACGAAAAAGGGATGATACCGTTTAGCGTCTTGTTGGATGAAAGTGCGAATAGTTTTAAGGTCATATGCATGGACAGTGGATGGTATAGTTTAATGTCATGTTGGATGTAAGGGACTTATGTACAGTTTAGCGTCATGTAGTTAGGATGTTACAGTTTAACGTCATATGAGACGAAAGGAATACAAATAATTTAAGGTCATATGTATAGAAAGTTGTTGTATAGTTTAACGTCATATAGTGAGGACGATGAAGGGGAAATAGTTTAACGTCATGTTGGACGTATGTGAAAATAGTTTATGGTCATATGCATGGACCATTGATGATGCAGTTTAACGTCTTGCTGGACAGTGGTGTAGTTTAAGGTCATACCGGACCATGGATGATATATTATACAAAATACTTCTTCAAAAATCTGGCATTGGTTGGAGTAGTGATGAGTTCTCCATCCATCGAGATTAATGAATAAGCTCCATTGGAGTAGACCCTATGTATTGAGTAAGGTCCTTCCCATTTTGGCTCAAGATTGGGAGGTTTCTTTCCTGGTATCATTGGAGTTCTGAGAACTAATACCAATTCTCCCTGAGTGAATGAACGAAGATGAACTTTTTTTTAAAAGCTCATGCTATTCGCTTCTGATAGACTTCCAAGCGGTGAAAAGTGCACAATCTTTTCTCTTCTAACTGTTCCAATTCATTCAATTGCTTTTGAGATTTTTCATCTGTAGATGATTGATCACAAATGAAAACTCTGAGCGAGGGTAGTTGAACTTCAATTGGCAAGACTTCTTCTGTTCCATAAACCAATGAATATGGAGTTGACCGAGTTGCAGTACAGGTAGTAGTCCGATAAGCCCATAAAGCATGAAAGAGTTTATCAGGACATTATTTCTTATCTTTATCCACCATCTTTTGTAGTATATTTGACAAAGTCTTGTTGAAAGCTTCTATCTGGCCATTGGCCGCTACATGATACCGAGATGAGTGGTTGGATTTGATGTCGTATTCTTGATACAATTTCTTCACCTTGGATGAACAAAAGTTGGTGCCATTGTCCGTCAATATGGTATAAGGGACACCAAATCTGGTAATGATGTTAGACTTGATGAAGCTAACAATGCACTTAGAACTGACTTCCTTGCGAGGTATTGCCTCAGACCATTTGGAAAAGAAAGTAGTAGCAATAAGAATATACTTAAACTGCTTGGCCGTAGCTGAAGGGAAAGTTCCCACAACATCTATTACCCATTTGGAAAATGGCCACGAGTATTTAGTTGTATGAAGCAACTCTGGAGGTTGATGAATGAAGTTGGAATGTACTTGGAATTAATGACACTTCTTTGTGAAATCAACACAATCTTGTATCATTAAGGGCCAAAAGTATCCAAGCCTTTGAATATGATCAGACATTCTATGTCCAGACTGGTGGGCACCACAGACTCCTGCATGTACTTATTTCATGACAACCATTGTCTCTTCACCATCAATGTATCTGAAGAGAACTCCATCAAAACCACGTTTGTAGAGAATTTTATTTAGGTGATTTGGGCTATCATAAAGAGTAAAATTGACCACACGTCACTGGATTTGTTCTTTCTCGGCTCTATCAGGTGGAAGTGTTCCATTTTAAAGGTATTCACTGATAGGTGACATCCATCCAGTAATATGACCATACAGTTCAGGAATGGGACTAATTTCATTAATTTCTTCTCTTCTGATTCGAACATAAGGTGAAATTGCACGACAGTGGGCAATACTGATGGTTGTCTCATACCGTTTTGGATCTTCCAGAGCTGTGGCTATATTATCCAGTGCATCAGCTTGAGCATTTTGTGATCACGGGACATAAGAAAATGTCAGTTCTGAAGGGAATTCCGCCATTAACTCTCTGACGTAATCATACAAAGGGATTAGTTCTTCTTTTCCGATGGCATAATCCCCATTTACTTATTTGATTACCAGGTCTGAATCACCTTTCACCTTTAAGTGATTAACTTGTGCTTGAAGCACCAATTCCAAGACTGCGATGAGAGCTTGGTATTCTGCTTCATTATTGGTACCGCCTTCCCACAATAAGAAGGAATATTGTAACACTGCTTTTTCTGGAGAAATGAGCACAATTCCTAAGCCTACTTTGTTGAATTTAGGATTTTCCATTTTCCTCCCTATTGGACTTCTGGAAGCACCATCAAAATACATTTCCCATTCCTGAGGACTTTCTTGAATAGAGAAGAATTCCACATCAGGGAGTTCAATATTTGAAGATGTGTCTTACACTGAAGGGTGTTCAGCCAGGAAATCAGCCAAAGCTTGGCCTTGTATTTACTTTTGAGACATATACTAAATATCAAATTGCTACAAAATAACTGCCCACCTTGCCAGACGTCCTGTAAGCATTGGACGACTAAGGATGAATTTGAGTGGGTTATTGCGAGATACCAATTGGACATCGTGATGTTGCAGGTAGTGTCTAAACTTCTGAACTGCAATGATTAATGCCAGGCAGCACTTATCAACAATTGAATACCGGGTTTCTTCTTCAAGCATAGTCCGACTGAGGTAGTATAGGCTGTTTTCATTCCCGATGTCATTCTTCTGAGTAAGCATGGCAACCAATGATTGCTCTAGAGCTATCACGTAGAGGATAAGTGGACTTCCTTTAACTGGTTTCATGAGTACCGGTGGACTCAATAGGTATTTAATGAGAATATCGAATGCTTCTTGACATTCTTCAGTCCACTGATAAGTGACTCCCTTCTTCATCAATTTGGTGAAGGGTAAGCTTTTTCCTGCCAAATTGGCGATGAAACGCCGAATATAGGCTAAGTTTCCTTGAAGTCCTCTTAATTATTTCAAATTTCGAGGAGGTGACATACCAAGGATTGAATTTTTCTTCTCAGGATCGACTTCAATACCATGATGGAATACTACAAAGCTGAGAAATTTTCTTGAGGTTCCCCCAAAAGAACATTTTAATGGGTTCATCTTCAAATTATGCTGTCTAATCTTGCGGAATATGACTTCCAAATCAGCCAAGTGATTAGAAATTTGTTTGGATTTAACCACCAAATCATCTACATAGCATTCAACAAACTTCCCTAGAAAGGGTTTGAAGATATGATGCATGACACGCTGATATGTAGCGCCTGCATTCTTTATGCCAAAGGGCATTACCTGGTAGCAAAACACACCCTGAGGGGTTCTGAAGGCTATGGATTCCTCATCTTCTAGGGCCATTCAGATTTGATTATATCCAGAATATCCATCCATGAAGGAAATATATTCATAGCTAGATGTTTCATCAATTAAAAGTTCTGTAACCGGAACTGGGAAATCATCCTTAGGTCAATGCCGATTAAGATCTCTGAAGTCTATGAAAATTCTAATTTGTCCATTCTTCTTCTTAACAGGGACAATATTATCCAACCACTTGGGATATTGAACTTCTCTGATGAATTTAGATTTTATAAGCTTGTCCAATTCAGCTTCAATTTTGGAAGCATAAGTTGGGTGTGTTCTTCTCGCGGCTTGCTTAAATCCTCGATGTTCTTCTGGTAACCCCAAATGATGAGTAGAAACATCAGGATCAAGCCCTGGAATTTCTATATAGTTCCAAGCAAATATATCTCTATTTTTCTTTAGAAAGGAAATATACATCTTCTGCTCTTCAAGAGTCATGGCCACACTGATTAAAGTGGGGCGTGGATCTTCTTTTGTACCCAAATTTATTTCTCTGAGTTCATCCACAGTGGTAGAGATACCCTCTTCAAATGCTGGAGGAGCATCTCTGAGATATTCCACTTCTTCATCATCATGTGTTATTTCTTACATTTATACTTGCATAGTAGATGATAAAGCATAATTTTCATGATCAGAATAGATGTCAAAATTTTCACATCTTGAAGAAGAAGATTCCATTTCCGACCCGATCGATGATGAAGGGTATTCTTTGGGTAATAAAGAGGAGATGATGGATTGAGAATCGACATAATTTCTCACTTATGATGTTGCTATAACTTATTCTAGCATAATTGGCGAAGTATAGACTTGTTGGATTTCAGCAGATGAAATGAAGATGTCACCATTTGGGCATTCATCACTGCTTGGAGGATCACCAATTTCTCCCATGTTGTCTGGATCAATTGCCGTAATTGACATTATGGATCTTTCCATATGAGTATTTTGATTTGGGTCTATCTTGTCAATTTGACTGATAGGAAACACATAATATGTACTCACATGCGCAAATGGATTTACTGGAATCTTTTCCAAACCATATGGAACATTAATTTTGGTAATCTCCTTTGTTGTGGATTTCTCCCTTCCCTTCATGTGATAGAATTCCGCCTCAATGTATTGAGACTAACATGTCTTGAACGGGGCCTTATCACCATACAATGTCCCAACTTGACCATCAAAACAATATTTGAGACATTGATGGTATGATGAAGGGATAACCGAATGTTGATGTAGCCAGGGTCTTCCAAGAAGGATGTTGAAGGCTGAGTCTTGATCAACAACCATGAAATATGAATTGGATACAAGATCTCCAAACTGAGTTTTGAGTGTAACTTAACCTAGTGGTTCTTGTTCATTTTTATCATATCCTTGTAACATCATAGTAGAAGGAGATAAATCAGATTCCATGAGGCCCAATCGACGAAGTGTACGAATGGGCATGAGGTTGACTCATGAACCATTGTCAATGAAATCTCTTCAGATGTCTACACCATTGAACTTTCCAGATATGTACAAAGTTATAATATGCCCATTCACAACTTTATCTTCATCTTCATCAGTAAAAGATATTATTTCATGGAATTGTGCAGGGTTATTCTCTATGTGATAGACTTCAGTTGCAGCAATTTCAGTTTCAAACTCTTGAGGACTTGACAAAGCCTCGATGAGTGCCTTCCGATGATTCTTTGACAGATTCAAAGCATCCAGAATTGATAACTTGGCCGGTACTTCGGCCAAGTGTTTCAGTACATCATACTTTTGATCCAGAGGTCTGGGTTTCCCAACAAGAACATGTGGTTTAGCAGGTGACTTGGAAGCCGATTATTTGGAAGTTGATGAATCTTGTATTGGGGTAGGAGTTGGCAATATTCCTGGTTTTGGAAGATTAGACTGATTAGATCCATTCACTTGACAAGAGGAAGAAGATGGAATCTTCAACTGGTCTTCCAGAATAACTGTGCTAGGACTGAATTTGCTATTGGTAGAAGAACTTGCGTGTTCTTGCTGAGCTCGTTGAAGGGATCTACCACGAGTTTCTACTACGTACATAGTTCTAGTAGGGGTAGAATTGGAATAGTGGCTTCTGAAAGATCCACATCTTGCCCTGTATCCTGAGCCTTTGGAACTTCCTCTGATTCCTCTATTTGATACAGGGAATTGAGGCTCATCGAAATCGAAACTGCGACAGACATATGGATATGTTAATTGAATCATATTAACAGAACCGAAAATCAACTCTTCATCCGATTAAGATTCTGCCTGACTAGCCAATTTAGGCTGTGCCATTTGGTGGGGCGGTGCCCATTTATTTGAAGTAAATGGCATGAAGTCCGCCAGAGTCAAAGAAAACATAGGCTTTGACACATACTCATCTTCTTCTTATTCGTTTTCTTCCTTGGAATTACACTTCCCTTTTGAGGGTTTTCCCTATGAATAGGATTTTGTTGTTGCATTCATGGCAGAAGGTACAATTGATTTCTTCAATTGTGATCACAAAATAGCACGAGTTCGGTTGATCATCTTTCTTTCCATCCAATCATCTTATTTTTGTGCATTTTTTCTTTTGACTTCTTGCCACTCGTCTTCCTCCTCTGGAACTGTAGTAGTGACACTTGCTACCTGGGCTGAAGAGCCTTTCAGTTTGACTTATCCTGAGTCGACCATATTTTGCAGGAGATCATTGAAGACAAAACACTCCTTGATGGGATGCCCCAACATTTGATGAAAGGGTAAATAATTGGGACGATCTTCAATTCCTTCCTTGTTTGGCCTCTTGGGCTTTGGCAGCTGAACCAAATTATTCTCTAGGGCCAAAATGAAATAATCAGGAACTTGTTCATTTTGGAAAGAGTATGTTTTTCTCTTCATATCCTCAAATTGTTTTTGTCTCTGATCTTTATGATCATCTTGATGAAACAACCTTTGTTTTTGGCGCTCAGGAGGTGGAGCCCTTTGAAAAGATGAAGGTTTTGAGGCAGAAGCAGGTACAGGTGCTTGTTTAAGCATAACTGTAGCAGTTTCTGCTTTACCCATTCTCCTTCCTGGAGTAGATGGAATTACATGATATTTATCCTTAGTCTATATAATAGAATCTTCAATTTTTTGAGCGACTGAAGTAAGGTCTCGAAACCCTCCTGTGTATTTCACAGGGATCAGTGGCTTGCTTAATTCTTCACGCAGATTTTCCACACAGATTGGCAACAGTTCCTCTTGAGGGAGTGCTAAGCTCAAGGAATATGTTAATCCCTTCCAGTGAGCAATGAAATCAGAGACTCTTTCATTCTCCCTTTACTTACAGTTTGTAAGATCGAAAATTGTTGTCTTTTGCAAAGATGAGCTGAATTGAATAAGAAATCATTGACGGAGATCTTCCCATCCAGTAATTGACTGGGATTTCAAGCTTGTGTACCAGACAAAAGCTAGTCCTTGCAAGGTTCACATAAAGAATTTGAGTTTCACCGCTTCTTGCTTCTCCAGATTTCCCATCATAGGATCGCAACAAGACATGTAATGCTTCAAATGCTGTTCAGGGCTGCTTGATCCATTGAAAATAGGGAATACATGATTCCCAAAATTTAATGAAGGAGAGATTGAATCTACCCATTTAGGGTAAGATTTCTTTTCTGGTTGAACCTGTGCACGCTTCCCTTATATAGTCTCTAACCGAGCTATTAATGAATCAATGGTAGTTATTAAATTTTGAGAAACATCCGGTTGAACTTGGACTTGGGCAGGTGCAATGACTGGAGTCTGGACAGGTATGACAGTTGGTACTGCAACTGATGGCATCACTGCCAATTGTTGTTGCACTTGACCCATAGGATTAGACCTGTGAGGGTGTACTAATAAAGGAGGATATTCTTGATCCATCTCTGTAACTCCAACAAACTCCTTTGGCTGACTGACTCCAGCACGCTTAGGAGTAAGACTACCCTGAAGTAGTTCTGCATTCATCCTCCTCAATTCCTTTATTTCTTCCTCCTGTTGCACAAATATTTCCTCTGGTGAGAGAGATTGGCCTTCTCCAGAGGAAGGATATCTGACCTGATTCATTACCTTCCCCTTTTTTGATCCCTTTTGGAGAGGGGGAAGTGGGTTATTTGAAGGAACACCCAGATTCTGAGTAAACCTTTGATTTTGTGTATGCTAACCTTCTTCATTTGTGTCTGTGCATACAACATCCGGAGCAGGAACCTCTTCATATGAGTCCCCGGAGTGAACCTCATCTGGTGGATTAGCAACAACGGCATTGATGACATTGATTGATTCATAACGCATCACATCCCTTCTATCAACATTTCTATGATATTTTCTTCATCCATGTTTTTGATTAGACGTTGCCTTTTGTTGATTCAATCCCCCAGGAACTTCTTAACGAACCGTAATTTGGATATAATCTCCTGATAATTTGGATCATCGTTCCTCTAGAGGCCTCTTCCCCAATCGAGAAAAAACCAACTTTCTCTGAGGAGGGGATTGATGATTTGAAAAAGTCCCCAGTCCGGTGGGCTGGGGCTGTTCCTGCTATCTTTGTTCAACTCCTCGAATCTTATTTGTTGATTCCGAGGGTTGGTTTAAAAGAGTCCCCAGTCTGGTGAGCTGGGGTGGCTCTTGAAATGATATTTCTGAGACTTTATTAAAATCTCTCCTGATCTTACAGACCTTAGTCCGAAAATTAGCTGGATGCATCAACCTGTATCCACTTTTATCACCTAGTTCGAAAGACCGTTGGATAATTTCTGACACTTCTGTCACTTGATGATGTTCTTGCTCCATATGAGAGGCCTGTTCAATATTCTCATTTTCTTGATGCATGAGTAATTCAAAAATTCTTTCTCTTTATTGTTGATTTTGAGAGGAAGTAGTTGAGGAATTTTCTTGGGAAAGCTTTTGATTACAAACAAAGCCCTTTGACTATGGCCAGCCATGGGAAATAACATTGCATGAGACCATTTTCGGTGGGCTTTGCTGACTGAAGAGTACCGTGAAATGTAGTTCTCCATGAACACCCCATCCTCTAACATGAATAACAGATGGGGCATTGGATATTAACTGGTGCAATCTTTTTAGTGCGCCAAGGCATGAACGCTGAAGGGATCTCTTCTGCTTTTCAGCCTTCAGATATCAAGAGACTGATAGAGATGCCAAATCAATCTGACGTTGTAACCCGTCTATTATCTTAAGATGAATTTCATATTCATCATAAGATAATACTTTCTTTTTCAACTGACAAAGATTTTTCCATATATTGAGACGAATATCATGAATCTCATCTTCCGTCAACATCTCTGGATTGTCACACTGAGAGTCAGCCAAAGGCCAAAACATGATTGGCACTTCACCCTTCGCCAGTTTCTTTCTCATGTTCAGCATTTCCTCTTTATCATTCAATGAAGATTCTTCTACCTGATTTGACCAGAGATGGTGCTTCCTTGTTGCTTCATTGTATTCAACAAGATAGGTAGAGAAATCACTGATCAAACTAGAAGATTCATGACTTAGGGGCGGTTCGGTGAATGACCTACACCCTGGGCTATCTTCTGATTGAGAAAGTATTTCACCTAATAGCGATGAAGCATCAGACATGACTAGTTTCTCATTTGCAAGTGCCTCAAGATAAGAGGGATTTCTCGGCACTACATTTTCCACTAAATCATTTTCCGGGCAATGTGCATCACTACTACGGAGAGGAATTTCGCAGAAAAATTTATCATCATGGGGAGGACCACCTTGTTGGGTTACAACAAAAGATGAGATCTCTTGCTCCTTGGTCTTCTGACCACAAAGAGGGTTCCTGTGGCTCTCATCTGAAGATGAAACTTCAAGATCGACCAAATTGTCATGAAGAAATCCTTCATTAAGAAGTTTCTGTTGAAAACCTTTGGAATTAATGTTCCAACTATTGGAAAATGAGGGAGTAGAATCTTGAATTCCAACAGATAACTGGATGAGGGCTTCAAGAACTCCAGCATCGAGCAAGGCATTGTTACAGATTGGATATTGATCTTCTGACTGTGATGGGCGAGTCTTCTTCTTATACACCTTCTTACTCGCCTTAGAAACCACTTGTTGATGAAAGTGGCTGCTCTGAGCAGGTGTATGTTCCTGACCAGGAAAGATGGCCAGGTTCGGCTTACGATCTCCACTCAAATCAGGTGTATGTGCCTGACTTGGTTGTCCATATGATATGGGGGAGTATGCCCCACAACCCTCTTGGACTGGAATAGATGTGTGTGTCTGTTCCGGAGTGAACTGTTGATGTGTCACTCCACTGGAAGGGATAGATTTATCTGTCTTTCCCTAAGATGCTGCTGAAGCTATTATAATATCCTGGAAAGCATCCAAAATATGAGCATGGATTTGCTTCTGCTCTTTCAGCATTGATAAAATATTATTGGTGACTTCAGCTGCCGGAATGGGGATATACGTCCATTCCGTGCTTGGAGTAGGTGTATGTGCCTGCTCTTGTCCTCCTTTTCCTATCAGTGAATCCTGACAGTACTCAAGTGTGGGGGCAGAGAATTGAGTTTGCCTATTGTTTGTCACCAGAGCTTTCCGACTAACTTCTCAGTGTTCTACCAAGCGAGACTGTTGGTAGTCTTGATTAATACTAGCAGGTGTATGTGCCTGATGATTGCACTTCCCTGAACGTGGTTGATGAGCTCCATCATATGTAGTCAGATGAGCCTGTTGACAAGCTAATGATGTATAAATAGGTGTATTTTACTGCTTATAGTACTCCACCGGAATTTCCTGATGGGATTGATGTGATGATTCCAGAGAAGTCTGCTGGACAGCGGAATTAAAACGGGCAGTTGTATGTGCCAGTTCGTTGCTTGCCACCATGTTAGGTTGGTGGACTTCTCCGGAGATGGTAGAGATGACAACCTGCTCACTTTTGACCAGATTCCGCCTCTGGCGGTTCGTCTTGCTTGCTCGGGTTAGAGGAACCTGAGCCGAACGCCTGGAGTCGGTACCCTCATCATTTTGAGGGTGTATTGACACACAAGTCTGGTGGCAATCGTTGATAGGAGACCTTAGGAAGGACTCCCGCTTCTTTGAATTAAGGCCCTGAGGGACCTGCTCATTCACCTCCCCAGAATATGGGAGTGAATGGTGATTACGTTCCCGGGATAATGACCCGAAATGATTGGAGACATTAGTTAGCACCGCCTACTTCTTGATCACTTGTCGTCGTTGTTTGGACGACCATGTTGAATTGTTCACTTGAAGGGCTTGTCGAGCAGCCTCTAGAGTTGGAATGGTAACATGTTGACGGTACTCCTTAACCATCGTATTTGATACCCAATGTTGAAGACGCTGAGTAGGTGATGTCATCCTCAGAGCAGATGACGATCTAGAAGGAGTAGTAGTAGTGGCATTTGCAGCAGCGATATTCATAGTAGTGGTATTCATAGGTGTGAACTTGAGAGCATCCATTTCTTAAAATGCAGAAAAAATCATGAAAAAGAGTGCCTGTTTGATGTAACAGACGTAATCAAGATAAATTCAACCACTACATCTTTTGGATGAGTACATATGTCAATGATTGTTTTGTTGGCCCTCTCATTGAGTTTTAAATAGGGGCCTAAAAAATAAAAAAAAATTATTTTAACTTGGTTAAGGATTCACGTCGGGTTCACCATTTTTTGTTTCCCTCTGGAATCGGGGATGACCTCGTTGATTGAAGGTTCAAACATTCCAATCGGTTTCTAACGGGTTTGTTCGTATAATCGGAAACATCCAATGATTCCATATCCATTTGGACCTACTTTTCAAAGGTAGGTGCTCATTAGTTGTGAACTGATGAAACTTAGGAATTTGCATTAGTCAAGAGGATGGGAGGTCAGACTCATCACACCTTTTTTGAGGAGAATTATTGTCTACTCCAGGACTCTATTTATAGATTTAAGTTATGTTCACAAATCCTTATTACATTAACAAGTATAAAATGAGATTTCCTTTAGTCTAACAATCAATGATTGATATGTAAGAAATTCAGAGAATCTTTTATATGTATTCGAGGTTGATCATCGATGAAGAATCATCTGTATTTGTTAGAGATTCTTAGTTGATGGTATCCTTTAAATACATAAAAGTATCTTGGTCATTATGATGACCATACTGGTTTTAAAGAAACTCAGTGGGGAACTTGAAGTTTATTATCATTTAGGAGGACATGAATTATTTCATAATTCGGATCATACCCATTGATGGTCTACCTACGTATCCTTTGTTTTGAAAAAAAGGAATCAGAACCCACGTAGTTCGAATAAGGGAGTATGATTATTATGCATGATTGATGGCTCAAAAGAAAGAAGTCATGATTACTTTTAAACTCTAAGCTCACGTGAGTCATGCTCAGTGAGAGAAACAAGAGGTATTGGTGAAACCAGAAAATTGTTCCACAAAAGATGCAATGATGTGGGGCTTATGTGTTTATGACTGCCCAAAATAAATGAGGATTAAGATTTACTTCAGGGAAGAAATCCAGGAAGAGGGTACATAAAGTTATATGTGCTTCATGGAGATTTGGATACTCTAATCTTGAGGCTTATTCCTAATGAAGATTCCCAAGTTAGGAGGGGACTTATGATTGGGTTTTACTCATGAGACGGAAGCCCAAATCAAAAGTAATTATGACTGGTTAAGAGAAATTAAGACTGGGGCTTACTCTTGAAAAGGAGGCCCAGTTTGAGGGACTTGAAAAAAAAATTAAGGGACTTGGGGCTTACTCCTAAGAAGGAAGCCCATATTTGATATTGGGGATTACTCCTAAAAAGGAATCCCATATTTGAGATTGGGGCTTACTCCTGAAAGGGAATCCTAGGTTAAGGATTTTCTCATCTTAAAGGATGAGGTTGAATGAATGAAATCTCAATCTTTAGTGACATAAAGATCTATAAATCACTAGATCATGAGAGATGTTCCACGGAGTTACTTTTAGATAAGGAATCCAAATCAAGAAATCATGCCATAAATAGCTTTGAAGAGTGTCTTGAAGACTAAATCTTTAATAAGAGATGTGGAATGACATAAGAGGGGTGAAATGGGTAGGAAAGGCACCCAAAAAGGTAGGGGCGAGTAAGTCCTGGCCGGTGCGTAGGTACTGCGGGGGCGCACAAGTCCTGGTCGCGCAGGTATACCTGCACGATACATGGGTACTTGCGTGATTTTCATCCCTTAGGGTAATACTTGGGCGAGACTTGGCTCAAACCCTTGGTATTATCCGTAGAGGCTTTCCAGAAGATGGCACACAAGTTCTGGTTTAAGAAGTAGGGAGGCGCACAAGTGTATCCATTTAACTTACGGGTAAAACCACTTAGGTGCGCAAGTGTTAGTGAATTATAACACTTAGAACTTACTCCTCTTGTTTAGACCTTCCATTCTAGGTAAATAATTACCTTAGAAGAGTTCGGAAGACCTGGAGAAGAGACTTGGGCATTCAGAGCTATGTTTGTGAATTCTGGAAAAAATTTCTCCTCGAAATGGGGGGCCCACAGGGTCTATCTATAGGCTCAAGAAGACCCCGAGCAGTTATCCTTTAGGGCGTGCAAGTCACTTGCGTGACCATTATGTGGCACACAAGTATACTTGCACGATAGTGAGGGAACTTGCATGAGCCTTGTGCATTTGAATCCTTATTCATGCCTTTGTCGATTTTTGATGTTTTCTTCAAAGGTTGAATAAATTTGTGCTAAGTCATTTCCCTTTCCATTATTTTAGACAATGTGATGAAAAGGAGCGTTAACAATAACCTTTTTTATTTTTATCATTACTTTTATTTCACTTGTTACCATGTTTTTAAAATTTACTTAAACAATTACTTTAACATAAAGAGTTTTAACTAAATTCCATTTATATATAAAATAACATTAGTAGTTTAAATTATGTTAAATGGGGAAATTATATAACATATCTAGAATAATACTCATGAAATAACTATTATATTTATTCATCAATTAGAATTTCAAAAAAATCATTAAATATCGTAATGATACATGAACCAATGTTACAATCATCGAGACAGTAGGTCATACGTATGCATGAGTAATGTTCCAATTTTCAATAATCATTATGGAAAGAAGTTAAATAACTTAAATATTCTCATAATGATCATTATATCATAAATGAAATATTATTTAATATTATATACTTATATATATAATTCATGTTATACAAAATCAATTGCATCGTGTTGCGGAGGGATTAGTCCAAATGTCCACAAACGAGGATATCACTCTTTACATGTGTGAATGGGTAATAAATAAAATGTTTTATATTATATTTATAGAAAGGAAATTAATTCATTAATATAATATATATTTCATTTTTTTATATATGTTTAATTAAACCATATTTTATATGTTCCATGTATAATGTGAATGAATCACCTCACTTGGAGGGGGAGTTAGTCCACACTTCCACAAACAATGTTATTATTTTCTAAAAAATGGAATGTTTAAAGATAAGTGTTGTAGAAGAATTAAAAAGATTAAATATGTAAAAAATATCATATATAAATTATATAAATAGAGTTTCAATCATAATTGACACCATGAGTGGTGGTAATGGAAGAACGAACAATCATCATTTTGTGAGGAGGTAGTTAACAATTAAAAGAAATCATATGTTCATACCCATTAGATGGTAGTGTGTGTATGTGTAGGTGGAACAAATATAATAAAAAATAAAAAAATATTTATTATACTGGATATTTTATATAATTATGGAATGATAAGAAATCAATGGGTGGAGAAACAAATAAATTAGAAGAGGTTGAGGGAAGATGTTACCTCTTAATAGAAAAAATCCTTTTGGTCTGTACCAACAGGCATACTTAGGCTTATTTACTATCAAATGGATTAATCAATTTATAGAGGTTATGTATGTTTGAAAACTATTTATTTAGAGTTTTTGAATGAAACATTTTGTTGAATTGTTTGAGGAAGTGGTAGAGTTCATTCGATTTTATAGTGGTGGGGATCGACACTCCTCTAAATTCCAAAAAGTATTCATAATGGGAGGCATAACAGACCCAATGTGCCAAAAAAATGGAATAAAAATGGATTAAAAGGTAATAATAGTCAATTAAAACCTCCACCACACACAAATATGTTCATTTTAATAATTTTGTTCCTTAATATCTATGATTCCCCAATTCTTCAATTTGGTTTTTATTAAAGCATCTAGTTTTCTAATCTAAGTAATTAAACCATTAAGACTAAAATAAAGTGATATTAATTATAAAATATAGATTCAATCTATTATATATAATTTATAAAATGAAAATACCATGTTTTTTGGAAATTAATTTTAATCAAGTAAATGTGTTGCTCTAAAACACTGTATAAATCAAGACCCTGTTAACAATTTTATTTCAATATATGGTTCAAAATGTAAATATTAAAAGATAAATTGGTTAATTAATATAACTTATTTAATTTTAATGAACACTTATAAATCAATTTTAATTATATAGTATTTTTACAACTTTTAAATCATTTAATAAAAAATGATTTATTTTAAAATAACAATAACCTCAATTTTCACATGGATTATTTAATTTTAATTTGATAATATAAAAGAAATATTTGAATTGAAATTTAAAAATTATAATTTTTTTAAAATAATATATTCATCTAGATAAATAAGCAATGTCAAAAATTTAATCAATTTACTTCAATTTAAATATTTATAGTATAATTTATTTTAGTTAATTAATAAACAAAAAAATAACTACATTGGCATCTCCTAAGAATTTTATGTAACTAAATAATCTCTAAAAATTAATGATAATGTATTATAATAAAATTTTAATATTTATATTTCAATAGGATATTTATAACTTAATAATGATACTTTTTCATATCACAGTGTTTTATAAATGTTAAAGGTATGGAAAATTACCTTTTTTCTATTTTCATACTTAAACTTCTATATAGGAAACGTCCATTACATAATATCCCAATAACCCATAAAATTCATAAGAAGTGGTTTTATTGTCAAAAAAATTGAAGAAATTGTTTTTTACAAGGTTCCATGTCATTTTTTCCCTTAAGATAAAAGGTTACTCCCATGTTAATCATATTTATACCTTAAGCACCATATTTTACTTTAATCACTTTCAATTATATTTTTGGAGAAATATGAGTTGAACATAATAGATAAAAATATAATTATAATTAAAATCATGTCTGTAACTTTGTCAAAATTCAAATCATAGAATTTGAGAAATTAATATTAAGGTCAGTCTTGTAGACGTAGTGAGAAAAAAGGTCATTAAAGTAAAAATGTTCAAAAGTTCAATATATTTTTACATGAAATTTTAATATAAAAATGATTCTAATTACCTAAATTGGATTAATATTTGTATCCTTTATCCATTGTGACACTATGATCCAATTTAAAATATAATTTAACATTTATAAATATTAAAAAAAGGATTTTTTTAACTAAAATGAAGTATTTTTCACTATTACATAAAACATGAAACTTCTCAAAAAAATACAAAAAATTCACCAAAGGCTAATTATCAAATTCCAAAATAAAAAATTATTATTATTTTGAATACTAAAATTTATGATAGTTTCAATATTTTTTTTTAAAAAATGTTTCCCAACAAAAACTAGAAAACTCGATTTTGTGTGTAACACCATCTAAGTGAGTGTTGTTTGTAGCGTAAGCTTTACATTCTATATAAAGAATGAAAAACAATAAAATTATATTTATTCTAAATGGATAATATTTTAATGTCTTGGGGTGTTTCATTGTTGAACTTATATGAAAACATAATTTTTATCATATCTTTAATTTTAATATAAAATAATTAGTTCCATTTTTTGATTAATTATTTGAAATTGTGCATAAGATTAATTTTTTCTATTTTTGAATAGATTTTATTTTTAGTTTGAATAGGGAAAAATAAATTTTTATTTTATTTTTTATGAAATTATATTAAGCTAATATTCTCTAGTAAATTTATAAACACTGAAGATGTATTTATGGTATACAAATTATTCATTACAAACTATTATTGTGAACATATAATTCATATTATTAAAATATTTATACTAAAGTAATAGTTATTATTAATAAAAAATGGGACTGTACATTAAATTAAAATATTAGTTTGGTATAAAAAATTCATTTTCCATAAAAATAACATAAATTTACCATTTTATAATAATCAAATATTTTCCTTAAAAAGTAAATCAATTTATAATCTTATCCAACATAGAAAAGTTATGATTAAAATGAACTTTTTCGAATTGTTTTTATGAATTATGTGTGATAAGACTTAAATTAATTTACTTATGAAATAGAAATTATATATAATATTATTATTTTTATATAAAGATTCATTATATTAAAATTATTAAATAATTTTGATTTTAATTTTATCTATTAAAATTACTCATCATGGGTGAAAGTGGAGTTATCACTATAAGGTAAAATGAGAGTAAATTATGCACACCTTTCAAAGAAAGTTAATAACATAAAAAACATATATTAAATATTTTTGTGGTGGTATGAATGACCTTATCACTTTCCCTACACCATTATTGGAGATTATTAGTTCCTTTTCCATTGAATAATTGAATGATATGATTGTAATGTTTTGAAATTTCAAACAAATGTCACTATACTTATACAAGTAGATCACATTAACCCGATTTTACCAAAAAATAAAACGGCTTGGATCCATAATAATTATACAATAGTCTCTCTATATTAGCTTCCACATTCCCTTAATCCATTTTCTCTCCAATAAATCATGCTATGAATCATTTAGTAGTTACCCCCTATCAGAACATCCAAGGTAGTAGTCATAATATTCACCCAACATTTCAAGTTCTTTTCTTATTTTACACACCTAAAATCCCCTTTTTTAATGAAGTTATGTTAACACCATCATTTTCAATAAGATAAAATACTATTATAATAATAGAATATTCATTTTATACCATTGTTAAATTCCATTTAGAAAAGTGAAATCATCATCAAGTCTATGTGCAGACTACCATCACCATGAATGATGTGAAAAGTTTTTCATCACTAACATAAATGTTATGTTCAAAAAGGTTATTTAATTAAATTAGTTGTTATATATAAAATTATTATAATTATGAAATGATAATTTTTTAATTTCCACCACCCCCTCATTACATTGAATAATTAATTAATTGTATATGTATCCATGTAGGCTACCGCCTCCATTAAATTGCATGTTTTTCCATGACCACAAAAATGATAATTATTTTAAAATCAATTTATTATATTAAATTTATAATGGTGGAACCATTAATTTTCAAGGATAATTATTTAGGTGATGAACACATGTAAGTGTTTCATTTGTTTTCAATGAATCAATATTTGTTTCTTGAGTGGAATTGAGGTCATGATTCTTTGAGATTTTTTATGGATTCATTTCTTGGGTTTTTTTCATTCATAAGAAATTATACATTCTAATTAGTTATAAATATCATTATAATTTTCTTAATTCCATTGAAATTTTAAAATTATATTTAATGATTTATATAATGATATCAATATGTTAATCAATCCCTTATTTTTTCTCAGTATAATTTCCATGAATTCCATGAAATATACCATCATTTACATGAAAAATATTTCATAAACTTGTTGATACATGATGAAAATCACGGTTTTTTATTTCACGATGAAAAATGGATTTATATTGTATTAATTACATAGAATATAAACTATTTTTTAGTGTCCCATATATAAAAGTATGGCCATCCACATAAGCCGCATATTCCCATTTGATCAACCATATCATATGTAAATATTCATCCCATGGGGGAGGCAGATTGAGTATCCCACATGGTGGTATGGGTGACAACCCCTATATGGGTAAATAGGTTTTCATAGAGAGGCAAAAAAGAATACAAGAGTGTGCACCTGTATTCGGATAGTATTCTCTATGCAGGGTGGCACAATCTGCGAAGTTTGTGTCTATGGTATGATTCATAGAGTAGTGCCCATTCAACTAGTATATGGTTTCAAAATGAAATGTGGTGTATTATATGGAATTCCGTGGACATATAAAAGACCGATTTGGGGAAATTATTTTTATGAAATATTCATTTGTATTAATAACATACATATAAAATGGTAATATTCCAATTTAATGTATCCAAGCCATTCGATCAAAAAATAACAATTTTCAACATTCCTATAGGCTTGATTGTATCTTTTAATTTGAATTCATGTCCAAATCAGTGGTTAAGGATTTTATATCATATATTTCCATGAATATGGTAATATTAAATCACGATATGACCCAGATTTAAAATCAATAGTTAGTGATAGGTTAGGTTATGAATAGAAGTTACGAACATGAAGGATCAATTATTTATGAAGATCGTTGTACAATAGGTTTTTTCATAACATGGAAATAATTCATGAATACTGTTTCTAATGATTTCATTGGGGCCTTCCAATGTGTCTCCACATGGTTCCATGCACTGGCTACATTGTTTCCCCATATTCCCACATTCTAATTATTGGAAAAAATTGTCATTATCAATGTGATTGTATTCTCCATGGTAGAATTGAGATTATGGGAAATCAGTTCCTCCTTCAATGGATTCCTCATTTAAGCTCATTTCCTAGTCCACGTCTCACTCATAGAGTTGGTTCATATTCATACAACTCATTCCAAGGGCCATATCATTATGGTACCCAGATAATTACATGTTATATATCTAGATATTCATATGTCATCTAGACAGGGTAGTAAACATTGGCCAAGATTGTAGATAAATAGGGCATAACTAGCATGTTAGGAAATTGGGGCCATTGGTCACCTGTATTCTTCCTCTAGGAAGGGAATCCCAATGAGGTCGATTAGTAATTTATCCAAAGGAATATCATGTTGATCTAGATTGACTGAAAATTAATTTTATTATTATTATTATCATAAACTCATTTTTAAGGCTAAGGGATAACCCAACATGACATCACAACTTAGACAACAAACAAACCTCCTCAGTCCATTCAAGGTCAAGAACAACTCATTCAAGACTAAAAAGAAAGACTCCAACCCAACATCAACAATCTGCTCTGCACCTCCTCTAAAGCACCCACTAATAGGTGAACTGGATGCAAATTCCCTTAAATGCAAACCACAGGACCACAATTCAAACACTTCTACAAACATCAATCTACAAAGTAAGAAATTCACAAACATCACACAAAAAAACTTCTGGATCCAATTCAAAAACAACAAATCAGCTTCAAAATCCTCATAATAGCAGGTACCTTGAGTCTAGGAGTGAACTCATAGTTACCATCTTCCAACTAGATTGTGAAACAAAACAATTACAATTAACATTAAAAATGGTTTTCCCTTCCAAAGTCATGCAATTATTACCCTGAATTTCTTCTGGAATCGCCTTCACATATACCAAAGGATTCACTCTTCCCGGAAAGGGACTCAGGTTGATCTAGAGTTAATAACACCAGAGGCATAACCATCCAAGGTTTTCACCTCAGGCAACTCATTTTTTATGAGGTAGCTAATGTCATGGACACATATCTTCCAAGGTTTTCACCTCTAGAATATAATTTTTTCATTATGTATGTAGTATATATTTATGTAACAAGTTTAATGTCTTGTGGAGATAGATTAGAACATCTCATTAAGATAGACTGGGTAATTATTGTTATATCTTGTGTATATGATATGATATTTCTTAGAACACATCGTAGATGTTGATCATGGAGGTGCATCCCTTCGAGGGAACTACCAGATAGTTTACCAATTGTTCAAACATCTCCATTGATGAAGATCTATGAGGTTTGTCCCTAGGAGGGATGATTTCACACCTAGAGGTTTACTAAGGGATATGTACGCCCTGTGGAGGTGGAACCATGATGGATGGGTTCATACATACCTTGAGACGGACCTTGGGGTCAAATCCATAATGGGATCACTAAGAGTTTACAACAGTTGAGATAGAAACATATGGAGGTGTCATATGCATCTTTGTTAGAGGAAATGGTCCAAAACCATATAGTTTAATGCCACATTTTAGGGTTGTGTGATAGGTCCTATCAAAATAGTTTAACATGATGTGGTATGGACAATTCTATTCAGATAGGATTGTCGATGAGGGGTAGTGCAGTGATTAAGGGTATAATATTCCCTTCAGAAGATGATTTATCTTACCTATAATGGTGTAGGGATTACTCATTGACCATCCCTTCACAAGAGGATAGAACATGGTTAGAACAGTGTGGGGATTATGAATTGAGTTGACCAAGGTTACTATAATAAATATGGACATCAGGTGGGGGCATGTTCATATTATGAATGCGGATCGAAGAACATTGAGGCTTATTGATTGTTGGGTTTAGACATCAAGGATCATTCATATATATCCTAGTTAGTTGGTAATGAAATTTGATGAAGTTTTTAATGCTTGGAGATTATACCTTATAGGAGTCCCATATGGAAATGCTTTATTGGGGTGAATATGTAAATTTTAATGTTTAGGCATTGTTTTAGAGCATATACCATATAAGAGACCCTCTAGAGAATGTGGGTGTGTATTAATCTCAAGAGGATTAACATTTGAATAGATATTGGGGCTTACAACTATAGAGTGGCCCAATAGAAGGTGATCAGGTATTATAACCAATTGGAGGCCCATTATAGTGAAGGTTTGGGATTGTGTGTATTTCATGATTTTCACTAACTTATAAGCACACGTGAGACATATTTAGTTTGAGAAACAAGTGGAATATGTAGATCATATAAACCCATGATCTAGTGTTTTCACAAGTGTATTTCTATTTGGGTAGTTCTGGAATACAAAATGATGTGTTTGGTGCTTACACATGGAATATTCCCTCCTGGGGTTGCTTCTACTCATCTAGGGGTGGCTTGTGTTCTATGGCTGGAGTGGGTGGAAACCTATGATTATCCAACATTGTGAATCCTAGGTTCATCTCATTGGGTAAGGATATAATATTAAATAAGTTTTTGAGGGAATTGTGATTATGTTTAATATCATATGAATAGGACATGAAACTAGGAAGTTTTATTTCATGTCGCTCAGATGTGGGAGGACTCAATCCTTACCCCTATGAATTATTTGACAACCATTAATTCACTGTTGGGAGGGGAATGTATTTTTAAATTCCATAGAGGAGTGGTCAAACATGTGGTCTAAATTATAGTCACTATGACGAGAAGAAGCATGGTTTAGGGTATTGTTTCATTACCTAATACCACATGGAATTGGATTGGAAATTTTTTATGTTGGTGGAATATCCTTTTACACAAAACACATATGTAAATCCATTTCGAATGGTTTCCAATGTAGTTTATTTGAGGAATCCTAAACACACCACAGGTCTCAATCCATTAGTTCCCCACTTACAAAAGGTAGGAAATCGTTAGGGGGTGGCCAATGAAACATAAGAACTCACATTGTTCAAGAGGATGGGAGATTTGGATAATCACAGTCAGTGTGGTGGATTATTTCCCACTCTAGGACTATATTTTAGAAATAATAAATTTTCTAAAATCCTTTATTACATCCCAATTATGACGTGGGTGACTATTGATTTAGTAATCATTTATTATCTTGTATTGAACTAAGAATCATTTTTATGTATCCTAGGTTCTTCATAAATGAATATATCAATTTGTATCTAATGTTGTCCATCAATGGTATCAAATTATGTATAGATTAGATAATTTTTTTTATTAAGACAATTCTAGCTTTCATCGACACAGTGTGGTTCTCTAGAGTGTATAGTCATCCAGGGTTATGGGAGATGTTTTTTTGTCAAGATCCGACCCATGAATGGGCATCCTATGTATCAATGTGAAATTAATAAGAACCCATACAGATGGGTTCCACTTAATAGGGAACGTGATACCTCTTATGGTGATGTGATAATGAGATACCCATATAGTTAACATCATTCGGAAAAGAAAAAATGCTGAAAGGTTTGTTGTTGATATTAGGCAAGAGGCTGATGCCTAGGTGTCATAGAGAACCTACAAGGGTGATGAATTTTTAATTTTAATTAGTCCCCACAGGGAATGGGCTGAGAAATAATATGGTTGATTTAGGGTGTTGGGTTTGGATGTTGGGTATGCTTCCTACTTATCCCATTTGGATGTTAATCAAACCCATTATAGATCACTTGTGGAAACCTATTCCAATAGAGGCCCTCAAGTCATGTCACGTAGGGTAGTATACCCCATTGAGAGGATTATGTTAGATCTTATTCATGGAAAGGGTTCCTAGTGGAGCATTCCATGATGTATTCATTGACTGATATTGATTTGGAGGATGGTTTGAGGATTACGCCAATGAAGGAGGACCAATGATGAGTATGATTATATTGATGGGGATTATACCATGTAAAAATCATAGAGGTTGTATTTTGAGGCATATTCTAGAGGATGCTTACTTAGGTTTGGATGTTGTTTGGTTGGGGATTACATCTATAGAGGATTTCATACTAAATGGTGGTTTTGATTGAGGCTTACTCTTATGAAGGAATCCATTTATTTTAGTTGGGATTCTTCATGGAATTATGGCCATAATGTTTTGGGATCAATGGATATCAAGGACACAATTATCATATAAGATACATGAGTCATTAATGGTGTGATAATGAAGAGGATATAGAAGATATGTGAAAAAAATCATCTTTCCCTAGGAATGCATAGAAGGAACATAGAACCCACGCCTATAGAGGAACTCTAATGGAAGGTGAGAGAAAACTTAAAAAAAGTATATCTACCAAAATATGCATGTGATTGTGTGGATTAAATTATCATGGATATCCTCTATCCCACATGAGTCATGATGATTCATTCTTGAATGTGTGACATAAGAGGAAGAGTATGATTCAAAAAACCACACCATCCCCATTCCATTGGTGGAAGAGGTTAGGGTGATGTCACTTCCATCCATTCATTGTACAGTAGACCAAAAATTGATAGTGAAATGGATTTAAAAGTGCCTAAATCTCATATATTATTTATAGCTATTATAATCTCATTTAGTGAACTATCTGGAAAAGACACACAGGAATTGATATGGAGGAAAGAATGAAGTGAAAGTGTTCTAGAAGAATGTCTAGGGGCTTACTATAGGAGGGATTCCCTAAAATTGGTTCTAAGATGAGGATGCCATTCCCTGTCAAAGTTATAGGAATGTGTGATCATTTCCCTCCCCACATGGAACTAGAGGTCCCTATTCTTAAAAATGACCAGGGTAGGATATGGTCTTAACCATTGTATCAGATACCAGGAGTTCCCCAACACCACCTACATGGTTGGGGTCCTCGTGACTATAAGAATGAATACAAACTTGAACACAAAGGTCCCTAACCATCAGGTAAGAAAATTATTGGAATCCCATAACAATAATAATCAGTACCCAAATGGGAGAATTTTGTTTGTGCCTATTTTTATTGTTTTCATATTTGTAGGCTTTGGTGGAGGTTTTGACAAGGTCCCTATCAATCAATGGATCGAGTTGAAGTGGATTCATTTCATTGGTGGGTTAGAGGAGTGCTCCACGGGGCTCAATTAGATTATGGTTTAGAGTGAGATAGTGCTTTGTAAATGGCCTAGGAGAAACAATAAGTGCTTTTTATAGTGATACATTGGACATTTTGAGTTGGAAATTCCTTGGGGACTGAACTACCAAGGAAACGACACTTGGGTGAGCCTTTAGCATAGGCACCAGTGGTCTACTCAGGTGTTCCTGAATGATGCTTGCATAGGTACCTACTTAGTTAAGGGTCCTCATGCTGGTGGATTCCTAATAATGAAGAAGGGTTCCTTGTGAATGTGAACTTTTCATATATATATGGGAATTTTGTCACACTTATCTCCCTTAATTCTCTCTTATAGGGTCTTAGAGAGCTACTTGGGGGGGGGGGGTTGGAGGACCTAGGTGAAGGGGCTATACAACCAGAGCTTCAAGGATTCATTAAATTCTATTGTTTTTGAAATGAGGATCCATGGGGTACTATTTATATTCAAATAAGGGACCCTGGTCAATGGAGATACCACACATAGAAATGGGGCATAGGTACTTGGGGGAGGTGTCCCATGCATGGATAACCTTCCATTCAGTGCCACGTAAGGGAATTGCACGAGGCTTTTGAGGTGTTTGGGTGTGTGCATATGGATTATTGGGAAAATATCATCAGTTATCCAAAGGGTTATTTACCTCTATAACACACATGATGTACTACTCGTAATATTTTCACTCCACTTAACAAAATACAGTGTTAAAAAATCCCCCATAATGATTGCATTTGATCAATATAAGAGGGTAAAACCACAAGTTATAATAGGGAGGAGATGATAAAGGCGGATCTGGAAAACCATTTAGGGATTCCATGATGGTCGGATACATAATCCCAATGTGAAATTCAAGCATGAAGCTCTACAACATAGCTCCATGATATCGGTTTGGTGCCTAAGGCAACAGTGTCTATATATAATTCTATCCCATTTGTCTATTTCTCACATATGGTGTTATTGATTTTTTCACTTGTCAAGATTTTCATATGACCATACATTCCATTATTATATTTTTTCAATGGTCTCTAAAATAATTTCATATGATACATTCACTTAAGCAATGGTGTTACTTCGAGAGAACTTTGTTGAGGATCCTTTTCAAAGAACCTGGTCTGGGGGATTTCGTATGGCACCATATTGAAGGTCATTACGATTCCACCAAGTAGACTGCTATACAAAAGTAAAATAATTTCCCAATAATTTTAATTCCTCAAAGTAAAAAAATAGATTTTCTATGTTTAAAATTTATCTTAATTAGAGAACTTGATTCTATCTAGTACTTTTTCAATGGATTCTCTGATGTATTCCCCCCATTCTAGTTGATGCCCGTGCAATAGAGTTGATCAAGGCTGTTGGAAATGATTACTATGAAATTATAGATATTAATCTTTCAAATATGAAGAATAATTTGGAACTATATCAACATGACTACCAATGAAACAATTACCTTCCTTTCTACGATCAAACACATTTGAGGAATGCCTTTATCCCGAGGGTTCAAAGTTACTTCATGATGTCATGATTTGTGAATCACACCAACTAACCTTCTATAAACACTTCCTAAAATGGGTACATATATTTTTAAAGGAATGGTTGAAAACAATTCATGCATCACAATAGCTTCACTCAGAATCTGAGTAAACATATCCATGAATTGATGCCTCACTACTGTGACTCGACTTTATACACTTCACATCCAAATCAAATGAAAGGATAAAAGAAGGGATGAAATTTTAGATCTATAGGATGATTCAAACATGAGTGGATGTGGGATAATTGGGTGTTTCACAATTTATCACAATTCAAAAAATATATGAAATATTTCTATATGTATGAGGCTGTTTGGTAAGGGTGAACAAACATTTACAAGAACTCAGAGAAAATTACCGAGATTTTGAGTTCATGATGTTTGAATAAAACAAAATTCATCTGACACATGGTGATATTGGTATTGGAATTTGTAACATCTAAATTTTTTTTGGAGACCCCATTCTTGGTGATATGTATGATGAGTTCATCCCACTAATGAAAATATTGGATATTGATAAAAGGACTCCTCCCTTAGCCCACAATATTTTCAACGTAGAAAAAAATTACAAAACAATGATATTCTATCCAAAGGTGAAATATAGCCTAGAATGTGGATAAAGGATTTTCTAAAACGACTAGGATAAGGTCCCACTAAGAATGCCCCCCACTAGATGCCCCACTACTATGAACTGTGATACTCGTGGCATATTTTTACCTACACTAGAGAAGGTCCAGTATAGTAATTAGGGTTATAACATCAGTCCTGACCTTTTTGCTAAAAGTAAATATATGTCTTCCTCATAATGTGGATAATTATGTACCAACTTCTAGTATAAAAATCAAATGGCTACATTTGTCTAAGGAACATAGTTATTACATTCAAACTATCATTGGGTATGAACATATTGTTTGATACCCCTATTTGGTGATGATTTACTGGTTATTGATGGATACATACAACATGGACGATCTGTTTAAAATTTTTGGGCCATTTAAATTGTTTTTTGGATGTATTAAAGAACAAATAAGTTCATTTTTTGTGATGAGACTAGTTAAGGTCCATGAAATCCTATTTCACCCCTTTGTTTAGATTTTTATATAATCTTGCCACTGAACCTATCATATTATGAAGTGTTGTTGAAGATGATCATATGGAGAAATTAAACTTCATCTTATTTCATATTCCATAAAAATGGGAATTTATTGATGAAGGAAAGTAAACTAATCATGAACTATGTTCGCATATGATAGCATTCAAAGATAATGTACTCTCGTCTCACATCGACAAAAAAAATAATCTGTAAGGCCTATGATTCTTATTAATTTTCTCACAAGTTAAAGTTTCTACAATAGTCAAGCATATTTCCCCTTATAAATGACATTATATAGAAGTTTTTTTGTGGTATGATGTTTATATATCATAATTCCCTGGAGGTTTCAAAAATGTCAATTATGTTTCCTCTATCAGATGTATCAATTGAGCTAGAGGCTGAGTATTGAAATGCATGGATATCCTCATACCATTAAGGGGTATTGATTATGAGTGATTATTGGATCTGTTATGCATGATAAAAATCCAAAAATAGGGTTTTATATTACTGAATCAAAAGATCATTTGAGGTGATCTCAGGTAAATCCCATTGAACGAGATAGGGTTGAGAAACCCACATCTCATGTGATAAGTTAGTACATTCATTCCCATAAAAATAGAGACTCATGATCCACCCCACCCAATATTCTGGGAGATAATATTTAGAAGAAGGTTCTTCCACAACAACCTTTCTATGTTCTTCCATGTATCCATCCTCATCAAAACCAAATTAAGTGCAACCCTGGGTGATCCGGGCATGGTAGATAGTAAAATGTGATATTATAGATATATGGATGTTTTTCTTATATGGAATGTGAGTCATAGAGTTTTGTGATATCATATTGACATCTAATATAAAACTTGATAGTTTTTTGGCTGAGGTGGGGAGGTATATTCAAGTGCAAGGGGCATCAATATATGAAGTTGATGATCAAATCATGTTCACAAATAGAGTGTTTGACGTGATGGATCGAGGAGAGAAAGAGGGGTAGCTAATCTTACAGAAGATTAATGGGAAACCTATCATGATAGTTCTATTATATCTCTCATTTTATTCCATCTCTATCATACGCTCTAATCCTTTATTATTAATCTTGAGCAGATTTTATTTTCTATCTCGGGAGGGATGACGAAGAATAATAACTGGTTGAAGAGGCAGTATAGTTGAAATTATTTTTCCCATGTTAACCCCCATTTATGAATTGAATGAATCCCTTGGATCCATAAAACTATCATTGGGGTAGTGGTACATAATGGAGGAAATTGATAGGGGAGTTCCTTGACCATCACCACAAGTATATGTTGCCAAGAAGAATGACATGGGCCATTTTCCGTCTCAGGTGAGGAAGAGGAAGAGGGAAACCATGTCATCCTGGATCATATTCTATAGTATGTCCTTGTGTTGTTATTTGATATAATTAATTTCGTAGCACACTCCTTTTAACCTACATTCAATTTATATAATCTACATTTATTTCCAACATAATTTATGTAAAACTATTTTGTGAAGGATTGATTAGGATACCCTAGGGGAGGCTTGAAACCATGTCGTTGAATCCATCATTTTGACGGATGAAGTGTTAAGAGATAAATTCAAGGCTTACTTTATTCTTACATATGTTTTTAGGTCCATGGTAATGCCAGGTGAACTCCTTTAGGTATCATGTAGTGTTTCTGACATTCCACGACTCATGATATTTATGATCCATTACCTAATCTTGAAGACCATACAGTATTCAGTGTTGTTCTCATCATATCTCTGGAAGGGACTAATAGATATCGATAACTATATAATTATGGTTTTGATGATGAACCTGGATCTTTAGGTCTTGAAAATGTTTTTCCGTCTATGAATTTTTCATTGGATGTCGAAGGTGTTGCAAATTCAAGTCCTGAGAAAAGCATCATGAATACAAGAATTTGTGAGGATTCCATAAGACATGAGATCATATATCATGAAACGATGGATCTATTTAATTTATAAATTTATATATAGGGTTACCTAAATGATTTATATGATTTCAGAAGGTAATTTAATGGTAGTTTTATTTTTAATTCATTCATTTCACATGCACTGTTGATGGGTTGACCTGTTTTCATATGTTTTTATACAATTAATCTCAAATTGTACAGCTTTGTCTATATAAATTATTACCATGGAACTAAAAAAATAGGGCATCAAAGTATTCACAACTCCTATATATATAAGGAAATTATAGTGGATAATCCTAGATAGGGAGATTCTTGAGAGCCTTTAATAATAGTTCTTATTAAAATTCAAGAGGATGCTCTTTACTCTATGAACTAATGCATGGGGTACTGGGGAGGAATAAATCCTAGAAGTGGATCCAAGTATATGTTAGTATTATTAAAATTTCTGATTAAATCACTAACATTGTTTTCCGTCGACATGAAAAGTGGTTTTACATACTATATAGTTCTACAGGCTTCAATAAGAGGGCCTGAGATGAAGGATTCAATTCCTATTTCACAATCCTCAATAAGTGAAGCTGAAGATGTATTAGAGGGATTTGAACAAGGTGTATCATTGTGTGAACTAATCCTAGACATTGTCTCTCCCTATTAGTGTGGCTCTGAGTTTGATATGGATATTAAGTATTCATTCCAATCTAATCACATTTTCGTCTAATAGGATATCCAGATGATAATTTGGATGAAACCTACTAAAGTCATATCATTGTTACATCACATAATTCTTTTAAAACGTTACATGGTTTGATTTGGTCAATACAATTACCTCAAGATCCATGATTCAAGGAAGTAGAACATATAGAAAATGGAAGTAGAGAAAAAGTTGCAGCAAGCCAAGGTGCAGTCGGAGGGATAGTTTGAGGAACTTAAAGCTTCTGTGACCTAGGCTAAGCTCTTCCACACCAATGCAGTCAAGGGATATAAAGATCACCTTGATGAGAAATATCTTAATATTATGTACCTTCATGAAGTACTAAATGCTCTAATGAAATAGGTAGTCTAACTCGGCCGATCCTTAGCATTGAAATTGTAAATAAAAGAGTCGTTTTGGGGAAGAGTATGATAAGATCCATTAATATGAGGATAATTATACTATACAATCAACCATCCTCCAACACTCTCTAGACACCTCTAAAGGAATATTTCATGTTCTCAAATATTATGTTTAGGAAAAATTGTTTAATTTGGCCAAGAGGCACCATCATGTGGAAGTTCCCTAAATTTGTAAACACATATGAAAATGATTTTTATTCCCAGTCAATTTGTCATGCATTTTTTACTTTTTTTAATCATAATATAGCACTGAAAAATGACTCATTTTATTCGATTTCATCGCATTATAATTAAAATTTAACGGTTGAGAGAGTGATCAAATTTATTCTGAAGACAAGGGGCCCCTCGAGTGCAGTTCGACCATTACTATAGTCATTTGAACATCCCTACAACCATTGGGTATTTTTTGTCATTATCCTAATATTTTCATATTCTCAATATAAATATGAGTTAGTGGCAAATACATTATTTTTTCTTAGGACACTGTTTTCATGAATTTGGCCAAACATGTTTTATGAATTTTTGTTTTCAACGCTCAATTTTTTACTAAACCACACAGAGTGATGGTCTAGAGAGCTGAGATTAAACTCTTATCAAGAGTTCCCTTTGTGAGTTTTCAACTCTAACACCCCAACTTCCACGGTAAACTTCTCTTTGAATAATACTGTAGCGTGTTTTGTACGCAACTTTGAGTTTAAACACACACCAAAACCAATCAAACTAGCCATTATGAATAGTAATAACCACTTTTTGAAATATTATAAATATTATCTTTCAAAATGGACTTCATTTTTGGATTCAGAATATTGATATTAGCTTAGGGTGAATTTTTGTTATTTTTCTGAAAACTTTCATTTTTTGATGAATAGTGAAAAACACTAAGTTATAGTTTAAAACCGAATTTTTATTTAAATTTTTATTTATTTTATTTAAATTTATTTTACGTAAAAATAGATACATAATACCTATATATGTTCAATGTAATTCATTGGAGTCAGTTTATAATAATTTTAGATATTGAAAAATGTTATTGAACTTTTCACCGTCTTTTACCTATCTTCTAGGAGAATTAGAAAATTCACATAAAACAAAACTTTACCACTTTTATGAGTAGAATTTCAAAAATCCCAGAGACATAGTTAATATCAAGGAGAAAAATGTGGTTCAATAAGATAAAAATAATTTTTTGTGAATAGTAACTTTTTATTTTATTTACCACGGTTAAAAGTAAATCAGGTAATTAAGGATAAAAATGATATTATTATTACCCTAAAACATGTCCTAATTCTATTGGATAAGTATAGTTAGACTAAAAACAACCTTTGTAAAAAAATATGAACCTTTTTGGTCCACTTGGATTAGATTAGGACATTTATTATTATTTAATTTAAAGAAGAGTTAAAAGAGTTAAAATCAACGTTTAATAACTAAAACACTTTTAATAAAAGGTTATACATAAGATAAATTCGATTATAAATATTCATTAGAAATATAAAAAGATTTCATACATAATGGTATTTTATTTATAAATTTTAGACATTAAATAATTAAATTTATTTTTGACACAATGATGATGCAGTAATTACCATATTAAGGAAATATTAAAATAACTGATATTATAAATAAAAAATAAATATATTTTAATACTTTTAATGAATTCAACGAATTTTAAAGGTTAATATGACATTTTTGGGTTGATTAAATGAATTAGGTTCGAAGTAATAATTCTGTTATGAATTTATCAAAAACAAAATACCAAATAGTGTCAAAATTGACATAAAAGAGTTTCTAAAACAAATATTTTATTAATAATTGATATTCAATTCCTAAAAATCTATGATCCATCCAAGAGACATATATAATGATAGGTGTATCAGTAATGAACCACTTGGGGTATGCTTGGAGGTTTATCGTAAGTTTATTAACCATATAATATAAAAATACAAAGAGACATGGTAAATGTGTAACAAATTAACTAAGAGTTAAAACTAAAAGATAAGGTTAATATAGTGAACCAAACCTGTCTAAAACCTATTAATTGGGTGGTTTTAGACCCATCCCTACCTTAGACTCAAAATAAGTCACTTGGGAGCCATTTTAAACCGAATATGAATTTATTATAAAATTATATTTCTAGCTTTTCCTAAGGTTCCCCTCACCCCTCTTATAAAAGGGCACTCCCCCTTTTCTCAATTTCACACCTTCAAAGCCTTTTGGATCGGTGAACCCCTACCCAAATATCCTCTAACATTTCCTCACATCAACCCATAGGCCTCATTTTGATCATAAATCCAACCTATGGAGCCCTTTTGATCAAATGAAAAGGAAGAAGCCGAAGAAGAGGTAATGTTTTTACCACCCTCTTTCATGTTCCTTTCTTCTTCCACTTCTTCTTTCTTTGATATTTCCATTCTAAAATAATAACTCCAGTATATTCTATATACTATGATGTTATTATAAATATGGTACAACAATATTCTGTATTCTATCCATCCATTGAATGACATGTCACCATACGTACGTATGTATGGCTTATCGTCTCTACGTCATGGTGTAATTGTTATTGAATACATTATTTTTTGGATGGGAATAATAATGATGTGTAATTCATGTAAATAATGAATATGACATGATTATTATTCTTTATATATTATTCACCATCCAATTATATTATATTTTAATTTCAAAAGAATGATATTATCACTCGTGCGTACGTACGGACTACCGTCTCCACGAACGTGATGTGATTCATTCCCCATTGTATCCATTCAAGACTAATTTTCATTTGATGATTAAAAATAACGTGTAATCATTTGATATCATTCTGGATATGAATAAGATACAACCTTTGGATTACAAACATGGATTATGTAACAAAATATATAAAAGAAAACGAGTAAGTGAACACCCGAAACAATGATAATACTAAAATATTATTAACAAAGAAAAATTAAAAGATCATATATGATATCATATTTATGTATATGAATATTTTATAATTAAATAACAATGATTTAACTATTATACAGGAGGTTAACCTATGCTTGACCAAGGAAAAGTAGAAGGTAAGGGTTTATTTCAAAATCTCTACATTATCTGAGGTTTTTTATATGTAATTATCTACTGGGACCCCTTTATCATCCACATCCATTTTTAATAAATATGTATTTCAAAACATTCTTACTATTTTATATACTATGGGTTAAATTAATTTATACCCTTTTTTGTCTTTTTATAAGATGTTTATAAAGGAATCGTTCTGTCGTTTTCCAAACAAGGTCCTTTTTAATATTTTCGACAAAATTAAGGTAAGAATGTCTTTTTTTAACTTATACATTAGGTGAGGCTATTTTACACCATTATAAAATCATAAAAGCTTCCCTTACAAGCTTATAATAATATTTTCAATGTAATTTTTTTCTTTTATAAATATGTGAATTTTAAATGATTTATAAAAAAGAGATATTTCTCTAAAATAGTTTTGATTTCATCTATGCCAAAATCCTTTGATGGATTTTAAGGTTATTTGAAGTTGATTTATTATGATACAAAACTTCCATATTGTATTGAAGGTTTTGGGATATGTTTGACTGTGAATGTGTCATTTTTATACCATTCATGGTTTTTTGAGAAAGTATTGACATTTCGTATTCTAGTTTTAATACGAATGTTTGTTTATGTTTAAACCTATTCATATGAAGAATGCATTGGACTTAATAAATGAAAGGTGGAGTCCACTATAGCTCCTCGATGCATCGATAGGTCTAATGAGACAAACCAGTGTCTTGGCACAAGGCCTTGGAAAAATCTTATTTGTAGTCTTGGCACAAGGCCTTGACTATGCGTTTATGATTGTATTGCATTATGAATTCCATTATTATGAAAGTGGTTATTCATATTGCATGTGATTATTTGACTAGTAGATTATCCATGTGAATAAGTAAATGGAATTCTTTCATTTTATCTTTGCCATATTATGCTGAATTTCATGTTTAAAAAGCTTTTATTTTACTTAAACATTGTCTTAAATGTTTATGTGTATTTATGAAAGATTCCGATATATTTTTATCCTTACTGAGCATGTAACCTCAACCCTTTGAATGTTTTATTTTTCCTATGATGTGAAGAATTATTTTATGAATGATCTGTAGGGATAATATGAGGGGATATGAAGACAAGAAGCTGTTGTAGTTTTTTTTCACTTTATGATGTAATGTGAGACTTATGAATATATCTAGTGTTTCCAAGGCTACTAAACTAATCGGTCTTTCAAGACTTGATCTTTTGTGATCATGCCAATATTATGTAATAATGCATTGAATCTGGGTAACTAGGGTTGGGGCGTTATAGTTGGTATCAGAGGAAGTTTAGTACAAACCTTGGAAGATAGATTTAGATAAACTCTGATTAGACCACAAAGCCCTAATATAGACTTTGAGGATTAGTATAGAAGAACTTCCTATAATATTGTTATTGTAGATATTTTGTGAGTTTTCCGAGAAATATATCCCTATGTGGATACGAACCAGTAGAGGAAGCTCTGGAACATATGTACCTAGGCATAAAACACAAAAACACTGCTTTGAGCTAGACTCGAACGAGAACTGGTGCACGACAACGGGCCTTGCTGCACTCTTGGTTACGACACTCCTGGGAAATATGATTAGGATAATTCTCATTTTGTTTACAAACTATTATAAAGGGTTTATGAGTATATACATCCTCAAAGAAAACATTTTTATGGTTATAGATTATATCCATAAATAGTCCAATTTATGTTACGTGTTTTACAAGTATGGAATTATGTATTTTGATTAATAAAATGATCTAGATTATTCTATTGTTTAGAAATGGAGCCTAGTGGAAGGAATGGAAAACGTATCAATGCACACAATCCATGTAGGGATTTCCCTCTTGCTCAAGATAATTATGGTGGAGCTGGTGATGCAACTGTTGCTGATCATCTTATCACCATACTATGTCAACTCACTCAGGTTATGAATAATAAACTTACCCGTATGGAGCACCCCGATTCGCAGAATAGAGGATCAATGTTAGATTTCTTCATCGAGCAACAACCACTAACACTCAATGGGGGTACGAATCTACTAGTAGATAAGAAATGGATAAATTCCTTAGAGAAAATATTCCACACCTTGGGGAGTAGCGAAAGGGAAAAAGTTTTCATGGTCGTTTACCACCTCACTAGAGATGCTAATCAATGGTGGTCATTGATTCAAAACAATAAGAAAGTTGAGTAAGTATCAAATATGGAATGGATAGATTTTAAAGATATTTTCATAGAAAAATACTTTCTTCATGACCATCGAGCAGATATGGAAGGACAATTTCTAAGTTAGAGGAAAAAGGAGGACGAGAATGCTGCAAAGTATGAGTATAACATTACAATATTAGAAAGGAATGTTGTATATTATATACGTAACCCAAGAATTAAGATTGATTGTTTCTTTTATGGGTTTAAACCATTTCTCCATTGAGAATTAGTCTCACAATCCTTTGCATCGTATGAAGATATTGTCTCATCTTCTATCAAGACAGAAAAAGAATTCTCTAAGTCTTGTGACTTTAAAGCAAAGCAAGGGAAGAAGAGATCTGCTGATCACTATGGAAATGGAAATAAGGGGAAAAAGGGAAATGTTGAATATCAATCCTGTAGTAAATGTGTGAATAAACACCCCGGTACTTCATTAAAAGTAATGAGAGTCTGTTACAAGTGTGGTGAAAAAGGACACAAAACTCGTGATTGCAAGGTGAAGAAAGAAGCTACTGATGTTCAATGCTACAATTGCAGGGAAATGGGAAATTATGGCAATGAATGTACTAAGCATCAAGGAAACTTACCTCAGAAAAGTCCAAGGGATCAAGACCAAGCTTATTCTATCACTACTGCAAAGGTAGATGCTTCGAAAGACGTGGTGACGGGTAATTTAATGGTTTCCTCAAGTTTAGCCAATGCTTTATTTGATTCTGTATCATCACATTGTTTCATATCTTCCTAGTTTGCTAAGTAAATTAGATATTTACAATTTGATTTAACAAGGGAGTAGTAAGTTAAAACTCATAAGGGACGTATCATCACAACAAAGTTTTGTGACTCCGTTCCCATTAGAGCATATAAATGTTCTTTATCTGCTGATCTCATCATCATACCTATGATTGAGTTTGATAAAATCCTCGGTATGGATTGGATTTCACACTATGATGAAAATATTTATTTTAAGAAGAAGGAGGTTATGATTTTTGATAATGATGATAAGTAACACCTTATATTTAGAGAAGAATCACCACCACCTAATTCTTATCTAGATCCACCCCCAGTAGCTCAACTAAAATCAATTATTAGGGAGGAAGAGAATGAAATAACTGTGGTTGAGGAAAGGAATGTTCAAATAGAGGATTCACATATTGTGGGAGAATATGTTGATGTGTTTCGAGAATATTTACCTATACATCCTCTAGAACAAGAAATTGAGTTTTCCATTGATTTAATTCCGGGATCAAGTCCCATATCAAATACCCCTTATAGAATGGCCACTGTAGAATCAGTGGAACTAAAGAAACAACTAGAAGAATTGAGAATTAAGGGATTTATTTTCCCTAGTGCTTGTCTATGGGGATCCCCAATCCTTTTTTTAAGAACAATGATGGATCTATGAGGTTATGTATCGACTACAGGGAGATCAATGCTATAACAATAAAGAACAAGTATCCCCTACCTTGCATTGATGATTTATTTGACCATATACATGGAGATCAATAATTTTCAAAGATTTTCCTTCGATCTAGATATCATCAGTTGTGTGTGAAGAAGGAAGACATTCCATGGACAACATTTCGAACAAGGTACGAGCATTACGAGTTTACAGTAATGCCTTTTGGGTTGACTAATGCACCCTCTGTTTTCATGGATCTAATGAATAGAGTTTTCAAGGAATATCTTGATGAATTTGTAGTGGTATTTATTGATGATATCTTGGTATACTCCAAAATCAACGAATATCATGAAAATAACTTGTGCATTATATTGAAGATTCTGAGAAGATATGAATTATTTGGGAAGTTTAGAAAGTGTGAATTATGGCTTCAGGAGATTTCTTTTCTTGGCCATATTGTCTCTATGGATGGAATCTCTATTGATCCTTCTAAGACAAGAGAAATCCCAGAATGGATAGCACCAACGAGTATAAATGAGATAAGAAATTTTATTGGTTTAGGAGGTTATTATCGACGTTTCGTCCAAATTTTTCCTGGTTGGCTAACCCATTAACAAATCTCACAAGTAAAGGGGTAAATTTGTTTAGACAATAGAGTGTGAAGAATGTTTTTAAGAACTGATGAAAAGATTAGTCAATGCTCATATATTGACTCTACCATCAGGGAATTATGGGTTTGTTATTTATAGTGATGCATTGATGAAAGGACTTGGTTGTGTCCTTATGTAGAATGATAGGGTTATTGCCAATGCATCATGACAGCTGAAAATTTATAAGAATAACTATCCTACTCATGATCTTGAGATATCGGTGATAATATTTATTTTGACGATATGGAGAGACTATCTCTATGGTGAGAAATGTGAGATTTATACTGATCAAAAGAGTTTGAAGTATATTTTCTCACAGAAAGAACTCAACATGAGGCAAAGGAGATGGCTTGAACTACTTAAGGATTATGATTGCACGATACACTACCACCCGGGAAAGGAAAATAAGGTTGCAGATAATTTGAGTAGAAAAGATCATGGAGTTTTGAAAAAGATGAGAGTTGAGAGGGATCCTATTTTCATGGATCTAGTAAAGATGGATATTGGAATCACAATAGAAGGTGAAACATCTATACTATTTCAAATGGTTTCCAAACCATCATTACTAAAAAGGTAAAGAGTTCTCAGAATGATGATGAAGAGTTTCAAAACAAGATTAAAGCTATGAATGATGGGAGATTGAGTGACTTTGTATATGAAGATGGAATTTTGAAATTTCGGAAGAGACTTTTTGTTCCTGATATAACTAATCTAATAAGGGAATTGTTCGACGATGCTCACAGTTCTAATTTCTCTATACAACCTGGGACCACAATGATGTATAGAGATTTGAAGGAACATTTTTGGTTGGACAACATGAAGAGGGAGATTGCTGATTTTTTGTCAAGAAGTATGGTTTGTCAACAAGTGAAAGCTGGAAGGCAACGGCCTGGAGGAGTCATGAAACCTCTTCCCATACCAGAGTGGAAGTGGGATAATATCACATTGGAATTTATAATGGTACTACCAAAGAATCCTAGAAGGAATGATGCAATATGGTCATTGTTGATCATCTTACGAAATCAGCACATTTTCTTGGTATAAGAGAAGATCTAACACTTGAATGTCTAGCAGGGCTATATATTAATGATGTTGTGAGACTTATTGGAGTACCCCTATCAATTGTTTCTGATCATGATCCATGTATTACATCAAGATTCTGGAAGAGTATTCAGAAGGCCTTGGATACTAAACATCGTTTCAGCACTTCTTAACACCCCCAAACTGATGGACAATTATAATGAACTATTCAAACCATAGAACACATGTTGAGATATTGCTCACTTGACTTTCTGGGTATGTGGGATCAATATTTACCTTTAGTGTATTTTTACATTAACAATAGATTTCATTCAAGTATTTGGATGGCAACATATGAAGCGTTATACAGAAAGATTTGGAGCACCCCAACCTATTGGGATGTTGTTGGTGAATGAAAAGTCGTAGGCCCATAACTGGTGTAGGAAATGATGGAAAAGTTGAAGATGATCCAAAACCACATCAAAGTAGCTCAAAGAAGGCATAAAGGCTATGCCGATAACCAAAGGATGGATTTGGAATTTCAGGAAGGAGATCATGTTTTATTGAAGGTATCTCCATGGGAGGGAGTCATATGCTTTGATAAGAAGGGAAAATTAAGTTCCAGGTACATCAGACCTTTCGAAATTCTAGAACGAATTGCGGATGTAGCTTACCGTTTGGCAATGCTGCCAAGTCTCTCCAAAGTTCACGATGTATTCCACGTATCACTGTTGAGAAAATACACGCCTGAACCAACGCATGTAATCACCTATGAGGAAGTAGAATTAGAACCAGATCTATTTTATTGCGAAGAGCCTGTCAGGAATCTTGATACTAGAGAACAAGTGTTGAGAAACCGGATGACTTGTCTGGTAAAAGTTCAATAGAGAAACCATAAGATTGAAGAGGCAATGTGGGAACCTGAGGAACATATGATGAAGAACCACCCGAGTCTTTTTATGCAATAATTTTCATGAAATTTCGAGGATGAAATTATTTTAGAGAGGGGAGAATGTAACACCCCAAGCTTCCACGGAATGCTTCTCTATGAATAATACAGTAGCGTGTGTTGTATGCAACTTTGAGTTCTAACACAGACCACAACAAATAAAACTAGACGTTATGAATAGTAATACCCACTTTTTAAAATTTTATAAATATTTTCTTTCAAAATGGACATAATTTTTGAATTTCAAATATCAAAATTAGCTTTGGGTGAATTTTTTGTATTTTTATGAAAACATTCATTTTTTGATTAACAGTGAAAAACACTGAGTTATAGTTTAAAACTGAATTTTTATTTAAATAAATTTTTATTTTATTTAAATTTATTTTATGTAAAAATAGATACACAATACCTATATAAGTTCAATATAATTCATTGGAGTTAGTTTATAATAATTTTAGATATGTAAAAATTTTATTGGAATATTCACCGTCATTTACCCATCTCCCAGGGGAATTTGAAAATTCACATAAAACATAATTTGACCGCTTCTATGAGTGGAATTTAAAAAATCTGAGAGACACTGTTAATATCAAGGAGTAAAATGTGGCTCAATAAGATAAAAATAATTTTTGGTGAACAGTAACTTTTAACTTTTATTTACCACGGTTAAAAGTAAATAGGGTAATTATGGGTAAAAATGATATTATTATAAACTTAACAAATATCCTAATTCTATTGGATAAGTATAATTCGACCAAAAACAATCTTAGGAATAAAATATGAACCTCTTTTGTCCACTTGGATTAGATTAGGACATTTATTATTATTTAATTCAAAGAAGAGTTAAAAGAGTTAAAATCAAAGTTTAATAACTAAAGTTTTTTAATATATGGTTATACATAAGATAAATTTGATTATAAATATGAATTAGAAATCAAAAATTATTTCCTATATAATGGTATTTTATTTATAATTTTTAGCCATTATATAATTTATTTTATTTTTGACATAATGATGATGCAGTAATTACCTTATTAGTGAAATATTAAAATAATTGATATTATAAATACCCAAATAAATATAATTTGAGAATTTTAATGAATTAGAAGAATTTTATAAGTTAATATGACATGTTAGGGTTTATTAAATGAATTATTTTCGAAGTAATAATTGAGTTATGAATTTAGAAAAAACAGAATAACAAATAGTGTCAAAATTGACATAAAAGAGTTTTTAAAACAAATATTATATTATTAATTGGTATTAAATTCCAAAAAATATATGGATCAGACAATAGACTTATATAATGATATTTGTATCCAAAATAAACCACTTGGGGTTCACTTTTATGTTTATAGTAATTTTATTAACCATAAAATATTAAAATACAAAGAGACATGGTAAATGTGAAACTAATTTACTAAGAGTTAAACTAAATGATAAGGTTAATATAGTGACCCAAAACTATCTAAAACCTATTGGTTGGGAGGTTTTCGACCCATCCCCACCTTATCCTCGAAATATGTCACTTTGGAGCCATTATAAATAGAGTATGGATTTATTATAAAATAATATTTCTAGCTTTTCCTAAGGTGCCCCTCACCCCTCTTATAAAAGGGCACCCCCTTCTCTCAATTTCACACCATAAAAGCCTATTGTATCAGACAAAAACTACCAAAGTATCCTCCTAGATTACCTCACTTCAACATAGAGGCCTTATTTTGATCCGAAATCCAACCTAAAGAGCCCTTTTGATCAAATCAAAAGAAACAACCCGAAGAAGAGGTAATGTTTTCACCACCCCATTTCAAGTTCCATTCTTCTTCCACTTCCTCTTTCTTGGATATTTCCATTCTAAAATAATAAATCCATTATCTTCTATATACTATTATGTTATTATAAATATTTTATAACCATATTCAGTATTCTATCCATCCTTTGAATGACATGTCACCATACGTGCGTATGTACGGCTTACCGTCTCCACGTCGTGGTGTAATTGTTATTCAATACATTATTATTTTTATGGGAATAATAATGATGTGTAATTCATGTAAATAATAAATATAACATGATAAGTATTCTTTATATATGATACAACATCCAATTATATAATATTTTAATATCAAAAGAATGATATTGTCGCTCGTGCGTATGTACGGACTACGGTCTCCATAAACGCGATGAGATTCATTCCCCATAGTATCCATTAAAGGATAATTTTCATTTGATGATTAAAAATAATATTTAAGGACTTGATATAATTATGGATATTAATAAGATACAACATATTGATATCAAACATAGCTTATGTAACAATACATATAAAAGAAAAATAGTAAGTGAAAACCCGAAATGACGATAATACTAAAATATTATTAGGAACGAAATACTAGAATATCATATATGATATCATATTTATGTATATGATTCTTATATAATTTAATGAAAATTATTTAACTATTATACAAGAGGTTAACCTACCCTTGACCAAGGAAAAGTACAAGGTAAGGGTTTATTTCACAATCTCTACATTATCTGAGGTTGTTTATATGTAATTATCTAATGGGACCCCTTTATCATCCAAATCCATGTTTCATAAAAATGTATTTAAAAATATTCTTACTATTTTATATACTATGGTTTTATTTAATTTATACATTTTTTTGACTTTTTATAAGATTTTCATAAAGGAATCTTTCCGTTCTTTTTTCAAACCAGGTCGTTTTTAGCCTTTTTGACAAAATTAAGGTAGGAATGTCTTTTTTAAACTTATACGGTGGGTGAGGCTATTTTACTCCATTCTAAAATCATTGAAGATTCCCTTACAATATTATAAGAATATTTTCAAAGTAATTGTTTTCTATTTATAATTATTTAACTTTTAATTGATTTAAAAAAGGGATATTTCTCTCAAAATGTTTTGATTTCATCTATGTCAACATCCTTTGATGGATTTTAATCTTATTTGAAGTTGATTTATTATGACACAAAACATCCATATTGTATTGAATGTTCTGTGATATGTTTTACTATGGATGTGTTATTTTTGTACCATTCATGATTTATGGAGAAAGTATTGATATTTGTATGCTAGTTTTAATACGAATGTTTATGTTATGTTAAAAACTATTCATATGAGGAATGAATTGGACTTAATAAGTGATGAGTGGAGCCCTCTATAGCTCCTTGATGCATCCGTAGGTCTCATGAGACAATCTAGTGTCTTGGCATAAGGCCTTGGAAAAATCCTATGTGTAGTCTTGGCACAAGGCCTTGACTATGTGGTTATGATAGTCTATAATTATGCATTCCATTATTATGAAAGTGGTTATTGATATTGCATGTGATTATTTGACTAGTAGAATATCAATGTGAATAATTAAATGGAATTATTTCATTTTATCTTTTCCATATTATGCTGAAGTTCAAGTTTAAAAGGCTTTTGTTTTAGTTATACATTTCCTTAAATGTTTATGTTTATTTATGAAAGTCTCCACTATATTGTTATTCTTACTGAGCATCTGAGCTCACCCCTTTCAATGTTTATTTTTTCACAGGATGTGAGGAAGTATTTTATGAATGACCTGCAGGGATAGTATGAGGGGATATGAAGACAATATGATGTTGTAGTTTTTTTTTCACTTTATGATGTAATGTGAGACTTATGAATATATCTAGTGTTTCTAAGGATACTAAGCTATTCGGTATTTCGAGACTTGATCTTTTGTGATCATGCCAATATTATGTAATAATGCATCGACTCTGGGTAACTGGGGTCTGTGCGTTACATAAACCTAGCTAGTATTGTGTCTATTTTTGTAGGATATTTAAATTCATGAAATCTGGCCTAGTATGGTTAGTGTTTTTGGTTGAATAACATTGACCTTAAGTTTTGAAATGATGAGCCCAATAAGGGGTTTTGGTCCAGAATGTTCGTTCATTATTTAGATAACTGAAGTGGAATGTTGAGCCATGATTTTTTGATACATAATTTGAAAAATTATTTCCAAGAATATTAGAGGTTTCTCATGAGGATGAAATCAAATATTTTTTCAAAAAACCATTTTGTGAGCACCTGTTGAAAATCCATCTTTGGCATGTTATAGTATAGTCAGGTAAATGAGTTTTTAGGAAATTTGAAAATCTATCACTGATTGCTGAGGGATTTCTATGAAAATTTGTATTTCTCAATACCATGATGGGTGGTTTTTTAAAGTGATGATGTATGAGGACGAATATATCATCTGTTATAACATTAGATATGAATGGGAAACCACTCCAACATAATGTTTTCTTTTGAAAAGGGGTATACATTTTGTTATACAACTGATGTTATGGGGTATGACTATTTTCTACAAGGGTTTAAGTAGTGCTCAGTTTAATTTTGTGCAATGAGGATGTTAACAATGAATGATAGCATCTAATAGTGAGGAAATTTTAGTACAATTTAATCGCTGGTGACAAGGATGTAATGTTGTGACATTTGATGTCATACATTAAGGATATCATGCTATAATGTTTCATTTATTAATGTAAGAACATTATTATATAATGTTTAACTTCATACGACACAAAAATTAGGGGTATATAATTTTAGGTTATTATCATTGAAAAAAGTTTAATAAATCTCCCATTTTAACAAAAATATTTCTAAAAATGGGTTATCACATTCAGGTATTAGGGGATGTGAGTTATAAGTTATAATCTATGTCCAAAACATGTTATACAGAAATGATGATGGAGATAGAGGAGGTCTCTCCAGAGGATGAAGTTAACACTAGTTGAACATCCCATTTTTTGGATATCATAAGAAAATCCTACTAGGGTGTGTTATAAAATAGTAAAATAGTGGCACCCTTTGGATAACATACCATTTTTTGGGTGACATTATGAAAATACAACTAGATTGTGTTACATCATTGTTTAGAAAAAGACTTATAAAGAATTATTACATTTTATTTTAGATTGAAGAAGGATTTTTATGGAGATTCTGATCTCCCCATACAAAGGGATTTTCTTTTGGAAGGAAACTCCATGAATATGGGGGGAAAATTCCATCTTAAATTTACCTATAATTGTTGATAATATTTCCTAAATAGGTATAACCAAATGAGGAAAAATATGGTGCCAACAGTTTTAGTTCATATGACTAGGAAAATAAAATTATGGAAACATATGTGATATATGGCCTACCAGATGAAGGTAATTTCATCATACAAAAGTCCTAATGGTAGAAATATTACTACACAGTCTTGGGGATTCTTAGATTTGGAGAAAGGATATTGAAAAAAATATGTGAGGGATTACTATGGGGTGATATCAATCATGAGATTCACATTAATATTCTCAACGGTTTTGAGGATAAAAGATTCTTTTAGTGAGAAAAAAGTTACCACATGTTGAAAAACCCCATTTTGTACTACATTATAAACTTAAAACTAGGGTCTATTACATCATAGTACAATAGTGGAATCCATTGGCTGAATGAACTGTATTATGGGTTACTAGAGTAAATTAAATTGGGGCATTTTACATCATATCCAGGAAAAGGAGTCATTATGAATTGTAAATTCTTTCACTTGAAGCTGGAGAGAGATTATGAAGATCCGAAGTTGTCAAAAATTATTATTATGACATGTGGAAGGGATCTATTAAACCATAAAGGAATCATTTGGAAGGATATTTTAAATGAAATGTGGGGTCCCACACATAGATCAAACTCATCTCTAGAGGGGGGTCATCTCAATTTCCATTGTGGATCCCCTAATTAGGGAACCCAAATTAAGATCTACTATGTAGATCTTTGTTTGAACACAAGAGAGGGAGAATTTTTTACATTCCTCATTTATGGTATTATTACATTTATCTTTGGTGTCACTACATATATCACTAGAATGAGAATAATGTAAAACAAAGTTCACGAGGTACCATGTATTTTATAGTCATGTGGTGTGTAAATTATTCATAATAGTTTAATTTCATGAGGTAAGGATGTCTAGATAGAAGGTTTCTAGATGTGATTGTGTCTATATCAGGGTATAGGACCAAGGAATCACAATTTATTTTTTCAGAGGAAGAATCAAGAAACACATAGCTCTAAAATAAATATCCTCCACATTGATTGAATTCTTGTATGGATGAAAATTTTGTTTTATGAATACTAACTCATGCATTGGGTGAGAACCTATATTGGATCCTCTCATGTAGATTTGACTCATACATAGGAGTGTGTGGAAATTCCCCATATCTGGTTACAGATGGGTCTTTTATTAATGATATTGACATCTCTATGTATATTTTTGAAATGAAAATCAAGACACACATAGTTCTTAATGTATCATGTATCTTAACATCATGTGGTGAGAATGAATATGGACCTACAAGAACAAGAGTAAATGCTGCTGCTAAGACCATGAATTGAAATATGCGTATCACTATGCATCCTATGAATATTGAAATCATGCCATGTGTAGCTCTAGGAATGTTCCCTATCCAGTTTGGACTCTTACAGAGGGTGTGGGGGAATTAATTATATTGGCTAGAGTTATTATTGGAGAACAATGTGTAATGAAATATCTTATTTGAATGAGAATCAATTTTTACATAGTTCTTGAATTAAAAATAGTTTAAATTTATGTGGTAAGGATAAAGATAACTTAATGTGAAAGTGGGGAAATTTTACTTCAGTACCAAGGATTCGAAATATGGATGTCACTACATATCTCAGGATGATATAAATCAATAAACACATATTTTTTAAAAGATTATTCAGTTTATCATCATGTAGGTAGGACGTTGGTCATATAGGTTAACATCTTACAACAAGGAATTGGGTATTTTTGACCTGAAAAAATATGGAATATTTTACTTGCACCATGGGATTAGGCATGGGGGGTCACTACATATCATTCAAGTGAAAGAATCATGCCAAGCGTAGTTCTTGAAAATAGTTTCCCATACTAATTTGGTTTTATCTAGGGGAAAACGAGTTTTTACAATTTCCATATTAATAGTTGGGCCTAAGACACGAGGGTTTTTCATCACTAAATACCTTATTAGAATGTCAATCAATAAAAAATTAATTCTGGAAAAGTTCCCTATGCTTGTCGAACTCATATATACTGAAAAGTGATAAATTATTCTTTTGTCGATGATGGACCTAGGATTAGAGTTTCGGGCATTACTTTGTATCTCATAGGAATAAGAATCCAGGCACATGTAGTTTTTGATGTAATTTACCCCCAAATCAATCATTTATTACACTGTAAAAAGCGGGATTTGATATTTTCTAGAATGATGTGTGGTCCAAATACATGATTTCTAGCCGTTACTACATTTCGATTCGTGATGAGAATCATTCCCTCCATTGTACAAGAAAATTTCCCTTTGTATGTCTTTATCATACTCTCATGGAGTGAAGGGGGGGGGGGGGGTTCATAGATGGACCTGGGATGGGAGGTCCAAGTGTCACTATGTATCTCATTGTAATTAAAATAAATCCACATGTAGTTCTCAAATACAGGTTCGGTGGAGTAATAACACATTAGATTGTGATTCATTCGAATACAAATCAAAATGTTGTAGAGTTTTACATCATTCAACTAGGATGTGAACCATGCATTTTAACTTCTTATGTATAGGACATGATAATATTGGGGCTTATACATATAATGGAGGACAAATCACCCTTGTAGAGTGGAAATTATGTGAGTGCGGCTTGCGCATGGGATATTACCATCCTTTTCCCTCAGCTGTGGCCAAGAGGGAATCTCATCACGATGAGGGATTAAAGGGATATGATTTGGAATTGTACCAGAGAGAGAGAAATATATTTTAGGGGGCATAAGTATTGTATCAACATGTGGTGTTTTAGGTGTTTCATAACATAAAAAATAGAGACATCAACCATTTAGTTTAATGTCATGTGAGGAAGAATGATATCTTGCAGTTTTGGGTCATAATAATAGGGTTGTATATCATGTAGTTTACTATCATGCTATGTGTTTGATAATGCCCTATGGTTTAATTCCATTCATCGCAAAGATTATTCTATAATGTTTAAAGTCAAATGAAAAGGACATTACATGGTGTTCTTTAGCAATATGTATTATAGATAGGATGGGTGACCAACCATTTATGGTCGTACAATATGGAAAATAGGAATGTTTAACATCATGTGGCTGAGATGACAGATGTGTGATTACACAAAATATTCCCTCAAGAAATATTCCTTTCTTGGGATTTTAATCTGCTATCCATCCATTGTGATCAAGGAGTAATTTTTGTTAGAGTAGACCTTGTGTATGTAGTAAGGTCCCTCCCACTTCAGGTTATGTTTAAGATGCTTTTTTTCAATAATCATTAGAGTTATGAAGACCAATACTAGTTCCCATTAGATGAATGAATGGAAGAAGGATTTTTTACTAAAGACTCACACTATCTAATTTCTATAGACATCCAATTGATGCATGTTGTGCATTATTTTCCCATCAAGACACTCTAATTAATCCATTATTTTATGATATTTCTCATTTGTGGATAGCTGGACACAAATGAAAATATGGAGAGATGGACATTGAACCTCAATAGGTAGGACTGCTTCTATTATGATTACTAGTGAATACAAGGTCACCCATGTGGTAGTATAGGTTGTAGTCCAGTAAGGCCATAACGAATTCAAGAGTTTCTTAGGCCAATAATTTTAATTTATATCCACCATCATTAAGAGTATTCTCTATAGGGTCTTGTTGATGGACTCTATATATCCACTAGCCGTAGAAGAATAGCAGGATAAATTGTTGGATATGATATTTCACTAAAGATATAGCATCTCCACCTCAGATGAATAAAAATTAGTTTCATTTTCTATAATTATTGTAAGAGGGAAACAAAATATCATAATTATTTTGTATTTCATAAAGGAATAAATTATTTTGGCTAGACATCATTGATAGGTATTTCCCCAATCCATTTGGATATGAAACTAGTTGTAGTTAAGATGTATTTAAACTGCATCATTTGAAGATGGAAGTTATTTACCCACAATATCGATTCCCCATATAGAATATGGCTTGGATTATTTGTGTGTATTATGAAAATTAAGGGGTTGATGGATGATGTTGATATGAACATAGAATAAATGATACCTCTTGGTGAATTCTATGCAATCATGTTTAACAATAGGCTAGACCTATCAATGAATTTGGATTTGGTCAGAAATAATTTAACATGATTGGTGGGAACCTTAGGTTCTAAAGTGTACTTCATTTATGATAGAAGCAATTTCATCTCCAATAATACATATGAGAGGGACTCCATGAAATCCTCATTTATAGAGGAATTTCTTGGGATTGGGGCCATCATAAAGAGTGATGTTGGATGATCACCATATGATTTTCTTTTTCCTATCTATGTCTGATGGTAGTAATCAATTTTAGAGGTAGTCCATGATTATCATCATCCAACAAGGGGTAGGACCAAATTGCTCAGGGAGAGAACTAACATCATTGATCTCTTACATTCTATCTGGAAGACAGATAAAACAATTTGACAATGATAAACTTTATGTGTATTTTCATCCAATTTTAGATCCGTCAATTTTGCAGCTACATATTCCAATGAAATATGTAGGGAATTATATGGTTTAAAGAAGTGATTAATTGTTGGAAATGAGGGGAATTTATCCATTAAACCTCATACATAGTGAAGTAGGGAAATTAGACCTTTTCATTCTAATAACATAATCCCCATTGATGGATCGATTACCAACTATGAAGCACCTTTCACCTACAAGTTATCCAAAGTATTTTGAGTGCTGGTTCCATGACTTCAATGAGGTCCTACTATTCTACCTCATTGTTACTACAATCATCTAGAAATTTTTAGTAGGAATTTAAAACGTCCTTTACTAGGAAAATGATTACAATACCTGTCCTGGCTATATTGAGTGTGGGATCTTCCATTCTCCAACAAATTCGGCTCCAGGACACTCCATCAAAATAAATTTCCCATGATCGGGTGTAACACTCCAAGATTTCATAGTGTGCTATTTTTTCAACATAATTCAATAACTTGCACTACACACAACACCGAGTTCAAGCGCACCATGACTTACCAAACAAGCCGTTCAAAAGTGGTTATGAATAGTATTAACTAAATTTTAAATTTTATATAATCCTCATAATTTTAGAATCCATATTATGAGTTTCTTAGACATAATATAAGAACAAATTCATTTTTTTCAGATAAAAGAAGTATTTTTTCAAAAAATGCACTTTTACCAACTTTTAATATTGAAACCCTTTTTTTTAAATCCAATATTTTAAACTTTTATATATTAATTTTGACTAAATAAATTTATTCTTTAGAATGGGGACATTGAAAATTTAAAAGGTAACACCCCAAGCTTCCACGGTACGCTTCTCTTTGAATAATACAGTAGCGTGTGTTGTATGAAACTTCAAGTTCTAACACACACTACGACCAATCAAACTTGCCATTATGAATATTAATACCTACTTTTTAAAATTTTATAAATTTTATTTCTCAAAATGGACTTCATTTTTGGATTCGGAGTATCTAATTTAGCCTAAGGTGAAATTTTGGAACTTTTCGGATAACATTTATATTTTGATGATTAGTGAAAATTACTAAATTTTAATTAAAAACAATTGTTTTAATCGAAATAATTTATATTGATAAATTATGATTTTTAGTGGTTTTAAATTATATTTAGAATATAATTTTACCATTTAATACAATTTTGGTCATTTTACATAATTTCACAATTAAACCAGACATAAACAAGTGTCAATCTTTTGATAGTTATTATCTCTTAAAACACTATTTTTGTTTTAACAACAAGAATTAATTTTAAATTAATTTCTGCCACTTCTGTGTTTTGAATTTGAAAAAATGGATTCCATATTTGTAATCATTATTTTCAAATTTTGTAAATAGGTAACTTTTATTTTTAGACATTTTGAATAATTAGTTTGGTAAATATTTTATTTACCATGGTTAAAGGGTAAATCCGGTAAATAAGGGATAAAAAATAATATTATAATAATAACAAATTACCCTAAAACATGTCATAACCTTATGGGTTGATACTTTTACGACCATGGTCATATTTGGGTTGATTTTAGGACCCCATGGAGCCATTTGTAAGTGATAATGAAACTTTATATTAATTAATCTAAAATAAATAAAAAAATGACATAAGCATATATCTTTTAGAAAAACATTTTGTACATAGGGTTATATATGTTGGATTTTAGATTATAAATATTCATTAGAAAGATAAAAGGATTTACTATATAAAAATATTTTATTTATAATTTTTAGACATTATATAATTTAATTTATTATTGACAAAATGGTGATGAAGTAATTACCTAATTAATGAACAATTAGAATAATTGATATTATAAATACCCAAATAAATGTAATTTGAGACTTTTTATAAATACAAATAATTTTATAGGATTATATTACATGTTAGGATTTATTTATTTAACTTTTTTAGAAGTAATAATTCTGTAATGAGTTTTACAAAAATAAATTATTGAATAGTGTCAAAATTGACATAAAATAGTTTTTAAAAACAATATTATATTATTAATAGATATTAAATTCCAAAAAATCTAAGGTTCGGAAAAGAGACTTATATCATGATATTAGTATCATTAATGGACCACTTGGGGGTCTCTTTGAGGTATATAGTAAGTTTATTAACTATATAATATAAAAATTCAAAGTGACATGGTATATGTCAAACTAATTAACTAAGAGTTAATACATAAAGATAAGGATAATATAGTGACCCAAACCTGTCTAAATTATATTATTTGAGTGTTTTTAGATCCATAACCACCTTAAAATTTAAATAATCCACTTTTAATCCATTAGAAACCGAATATGAATTTATTATAAAATAATATTTATAGCTTTTCCAAAGGTGCCCCTCACCCCTCTTATAAAAGGGCACTCCCCCTTCTCACTAATTCACAACTTAAAAGCCTTTTGGTTCGGCCAAACCCTACCAAAATAATCTCTCACCTTCCCTAAATTCATCCTAGAGGCCTTCCTTTAGTAATAAATCCAACCTAAAGAGCCCTTTTGATCAAATAAAATGGAAGAACCCGAAGAAGATGTAATGATTTAACCACCCTTTTTCAAGTTCCTTTCTTCTTCCACTTCTTCTTTCTTTGTTATTACCAGTCCAAAATAATAAATCTAGTATATTATATATACATTGATGTTATTATAAACATTTTGCAACCATATTTCAGTATTCTATCCATCCTTTGAATGACATGTCACCATACGTGCATACGTACGACTTACCATCTCTACGTCGTGGTGTAATTGTTATTCCAAACATTATTATTTGGATGGTTATAATAATGATTTATAATTAATTTAAATAATAAATATAACATGATAATTATTCTATATATATGATATACGATCAAATTGAATATTATTTTAATATCAAAAGAATGATGTTGTCGCTCGTGCGTACGTACGGACTACCGTCTCCACGAACGCGATGAGATTCATTTCCCATCGTATCCATTCAAGTATAATTATCATTTTATGATTAATAATAGTATATAAGGACTTGATATCGTTCTGGATATGAATATGATACAACATATCCATGAAAAACACGGCTTACGTTAACACCCGAAACGACGATAATTCTAAGATATTATTAACAAATCAATGTTAAAAGATTATATATGATATCATATTAATGTATATGATTATTGTATAATTTAATAACAGTTATCTCACCATTATACAAGAAGTTAACCTACCCTAAACCATAGAAAAGTGCAAGGTAAGGGTTTATTTTGCAATCTATTCATTATCCGAGTTTGTTTATACGTAATAATCTACTGGGATTTCATTATCATGCACATCCATGTTTCTTAAAAATGTATTTCACAACATTTTTACTATTTACTAGAATATGGGTTATATTAATTTATACCCTTTTTGTCTTTTATAAGTGGTTAATAAATTAATGTTTCTGTCATTTTAAAAATAAGGTCCTTTTTATCCGTTTCAACAGAGTTAAGGTAAGAATGTTTTTTTAACTTATACGGCAGGTGCGGCTATTATCCGCCGTTATAAAATATTTGAAGCTTCCCTTACAAGCTTATAAAAATATTTTCAAAGTAAATGTTTTATTTTACAATTACGTGACCTTTAAATGATTTCAAAATGAATATTTTATGAATTTGTGAAAGGTACTCTTTATCAAGATCATAATTTTAATGTTTTAAAGATTTATATTTCTAAATCTTTTTAATTAATGTCCATGTTTTCAAAATGATTTTAAGGATTTATTTATATGGACATTAATATTTTGAAATGATATTTCTTTTCAAAAGTTTCAAAGTGGTATGGGACCCTTTGATTAAAAAATCTCTTTTAAATTACTTCCTTTATAAATGTGTGACTTTTAAATGATTTCAAAAAAAGATATATTTCTCTCAAATAGTTTTGATTTCATCTATGTCAACATCCTTTGATGGATTTTAAGATTATTTGAAGTTGATTTATTATGAAATAAAACTTCCATATTGTATTGAAGGTTTTGTGATATGTTTGACTGTGGATGTGTTATTTTTTATACCATTCATGCTTTATGGTGAAAGTATTGACATTTCGTATGCTAGTTTTAATACGAGTGTTTATGTTATGTTTAAACCTGTTCATATGAGGAATGCATTAGACTTAATAAGTGACGGGTGGAGACCACTATAGCTCCTCGATGCATCGATAGATCTCATGAGACAAACTAGTGTCTTGGTACAAGGCCATGGCAAAATCTTATTTGTAGTCTTGGTACGAGGCCTTGGCTATGTGGTTATGATAGTCTGGCATTATGCATTCCATAATTATGAAAGTGATTATTTATATTTCATGTGATTATTCTATTAGTATAATATACATGTGAATAAGTAAATGACATTATTTCATTTTATTTCTACCATATTATGTTGAAGTTAAAGTTTAAAAGGCTTTTATTTTAGTTATACATTTCATTAAATGTTTATTCATATTTATGAAAGTTTCTGCTATATTGTTATCCTTACTGGGCATTTGAGCTCACCCCTTTCTATGTTTTATTTTTCCCAGGATGTGAAGAAGTAGTTTATGAATGACCTGCAGGGATAGTATGAGGGTATAAGAGTGTGGACTATGGAGACTATATTGTTGTAGTTTTAATTTTATGATGTAATGTGAAACTTTATGAATATATCTAGTGTTTCCAAGGCTACTAAACTAATCGGTGTTTCGAGACTTGATCTTTCTTGTGATCATGCCAATGTTATTTAATAATGCACCGACTCTAGGTAACTGGGGTCGGGGCGTTACAGTTGGTATCAGAGGAAGTTTAGTACAATCCTTGGAAGCTAAATTTAGATAAACTCTGATTAGAGCACATAAAACTAAGATGGAATTTGAGGATTAGTATAGAATAACTTCATAGAATTTTGGTATTGTAGAGATTTTGTGAGTTTTCCGAGCAATACATCCCTATCTGGATACGAGCAGGTAGAGGCAGCTCTGGAACAGATGTACCTAGGGGTAAAACTTGAAAACACTGCTTTGAGCTAGACTCGAACGGGAATTGGTGCACGACAATGGGCCTTGCTGCACTCTTGGTTACGACACTCCCGAGGGATATGCTTAGGATAACTCTTATTTTCTTTACAAATCATTATGAAGGGTTTATTAGTATATACTTCCTCAAAGAAATTTTTTTTATGATTATGGATTATATCCATAAATAGTCCAATTTATGTTAAGTGTTTTATAAGTATGGAATTATGTATTTTGATTCTTAAACTGATCTAGTTTATGACATTGTTTAGAAATGGTGCCCAATAGAAGGAATGAGAACTTCAAAATTACGCATGATCCAAAGAGTAAAGAGGATCATATCTTTCATGGTCTTAATCCAAAATTTAGAAGGGAAATAGTCTCCCACATATTATCCTCATATGAAGAAATAATATCATGTATTGATAAGATAAGTAAATAATTCTTAGAGTACCGTGACATTGAAGAGAATCCAGAGAAGGAAAGGATGGTAGAGAGAAGGACAAATAAAAGGAAGAAGGTAAAGAAAGATTTTCCCATATGTGATAACTGTGGAAAGAATCACCTTGGAAAATGCTTGAAGGGAATGGGAGTATGTTATAAGTGTGGAGAAAAAGGACACAAAGTACGTGACTGCAAGGGTAAGAAAATGGTTTTAAATGTACAATGCTTCATTTGCAAGGAGTTTGGACACTACGTGAACCTATGTCCCAGTCATCAGACTATGCTGAAAATGATGCTATTGGATAATAATCAAGTTATGATACTACCACATATGAAGAGGAATGATTAGAGTTCTTATGTTTATTATTTAATTTGAGTGTTGTATCAACAATGTACTTGTTATAATAATTATGGAGTATATAAGGATTGTACTGCAGTACTATTTCATTAAGGACTTGAGATTGTGTGGAACAAAGAAAAGCGACTCAATAGCAGGTTAAATTTTTGGAAAATATAGGGTTGAGAGAATGATAAACCATAATATGGTTCCTATACCAAGGTAGTGATTTTAGAATAATACATGATTGATTTGGATAAATTATATTTGATATTCTTGACTACCTTGAAACTGATTAATGATTTTTATATTCCATCATTGTTGGGGTTTACAAATTTTGGATTGAAAGAGTATATCCATTATTTTTTAAGGAATAGGGGATCATGAATGTAATCAATAAGTTTTTATTGTAATTCAGGATGTTGAAGTGTTTTAAAATAATACATGATGAAGGTGTTCACATGTTATTATGTGGCAAAAAAAATCTTCATTTTGTTTACCTTCCTTATAAATTTTGGACTAAAGTATTTTGGATAGTTCTAGTTTGGATTATTTTTGGATTTCCATAAAAGGACAACCCGGAGGTCGGGCGCAAACCCTTCGTGTCCGGAAAGTCCGTGAGACTTGAACCAACAACCAAAGGGGGAAAAGGGTGTATCACCTACCACTGGCCCACATTATGTCCTGGATTAAATAATGTAGTTTTTTTTAAAAGATCTGGTATATGAATTATAAATTCATTTTTTTGGAACCCTATACGAATTGGAAAAATAGAATATATTTTTTATGTTCTATTATCTTTTAGAGAGAAAGATGAGTTTTTGGTAGAAATTAGTTAAAGGATGGAACTCTACTTGTCAAGAATATATTTTTCTTCTTCTCTTATTCTATGCAGAAATTAATTCTTATACTTTATTTAAGGAATCCTAAAACAAAAAATGTGTTATCCTAATACCCTATGTTTTGTTGAACCGATGGTATTTCAAATCATCATGGATTGATGAATTTAAGGGCCTCAATTTTACACTTGTTTGTGATTGATGACCTCAATCACTACCTATAAATATTTACTTTTTTCCTCTAATTATATGTCTCTAATTTCCACATATGTTCTCCGAATAGAGATCATAATTTGTTGGTGACCCTTTCATTTCTCTTTTCCTCTTATTAAGACTAAATTTTATTAACCCAATTTTCGATGTGGGTTTTCCCACAAATATATTTTCTATATTCAACCTTTTATTTTCGATGAACAATTTCAAATTGTGAGGATGGAATTTATTGAATGAGGGTAGAATGTAACACCCCAAGATTTCATAGTGTGTTATTTCTTCAAAATAATTCAATAACTTGCACTACACGCAACACTGAGTTCAAGCGCACCATGACTTACCAAACAAGCCGTTCAAAAGAGGTTATGAATAGTATTAACTAAATTTTAAACTTTATATAATCCTTATAATTTTATAATCCATATTATGAGTTTCTTAGACATAATTTAAGAACAAATTCATTTTTTTTTTCAGATAAAAGAAGTATTTTTCAAAAAATGCACTTTACCAACTTTGAATAGTGAAACACTTTTTTTAAATCCAATATTTTAAACTTTTACATATTCAATTTGACTAAATAAATTTATTATTTAGAATGGGGATATAGAAAATTTACAAGTTAACACCCATAGTTTCCACGGTACGCTTCTCTTTGAATAATACAGTAGTGTGTGTTGTACGCAACTTCGAGTTCTAACACACACTATAACCAATCAAACTAGCCGTTATGAATAGTGATACCTACTTTTTAAAATTTTAGAAATTTTATTTCTCAAAATGGACTTCATTTTTGGATTTCGAGTATCAAATTTAGCCTGAGGTGAAATTTTGGAACTTTTCGGATAACATTTATATTTTGATGAATAGTGAAAATTACTAAATTTTAATTAAAAACAACTTTTTTAATCGAAATAATTTATATTGATAAATTATGAATTTGAGTGATTTGGAAGTATATTTAAAATATATTTTTACCATTTAATACAATTCTGGTCATTGTACATAATTTTACAATTAAACTGGACATAAACAAGTGTCAATCTTTTGATAGTTATTATCTCTTAAAACCACACTTTGGTTTAACAACGGGAATTAATTTTCAATTAATTTATGCCACTTCTGTATTTTGAATTTGAAAAAATGGATTCCATATTTGGAATCAGGATGTTCAAATTGTGTAAATAGGTAACTTTCATTTTTAGACATTTTGAATAATTATTTCGGTAAATATTTTATTTACTATGGTTAAAGGGTAAATCCTGTAAATAAGGGTTAAAAAATAATATTATAATAATAACAAATTCCCATAAAACGTGTCCTAACCTTATTGGTTGATACATGTCCGACCATGGGCATCTTTGGGTTGATTTTTTGACCCCATGGAGCCACTTTTATTTGATAATGACACTTTATATTACTTAAGCTAAAATAAATACAAAAATGACATAAGCATATATCTTTTAGAAAAACATTTTTTATATAGGGTTATATATGTTAGATTTTCGATTATAAATATTAATTAGAAGTATAAAAAGATTTAATACATAATGATATTTTATTTATAATTTTTAGACATTATATAATTTAATTTATTTATGACACGATGGTGATGCAGTAATTACCTAATTAATGAAAAATTAGAATAACTTATATAATAAATACCCAAATAAATGTAATTTGAGAGTTTTATAAATAAAAATAATTTTATAGAATAATATGACATGTTAGGAGTGATTTAATTAACTTTTTTCTAATTAATAATTCTGTAATGAGTTTTACAAAAATCAAGTATTGAATAGTGTCAAAATTGACATAAAATAGTTTTTAAAACAAATATTATATTATTAATTCATATTAAATTCCTAAAAATCTAAGGTTCGGCCAAGAGACTTATATCATGATATGTGTATCATTAATGGACCACTTAGGGGTATCTTTGAGGTATATAGTATGTTTATTAACTATATAATATAAAAATACAAAGTGACATGGTAAGTGTCAAACTAATTAACTAAGAGTTAATACTTAAAGATAATGTTAATATAATGACCCAAACCTATCTAAATTATATTGGATGAGTACTTTTAGACCCATACCCACCTTAACCTTTAAATAATCCACATTGGAGCCATTAGAAACCGAATATGAATTTATTATAAAATAATATTTCTAGCTTTTCTAAAGGTTCCCCTCACCCCTCTTATAAAAGGGCACTCCCCCTTCTCACTAATTCACACCTTCAAAGCCTTTTGGTTCGGCCAACCCCTGCCCAAATAATCTCTCAACATACCCCACTAAAATCATAGAGGTCTTTATTTAGTCAGAAAGCCAACCTAAGGATCCCTTTTGATCAAATCAAAAGGAATAACCCGAAGAAGAGGTAATGATTTCACCACCCTTTTTCAAGTTCCTTTCTTCATCCACTTCTTCTTTATTTGTTATTGCAATTATAAAATAATAACTCCAGTATATTATATATACTTTTATGTTATTATAAACAGTTTAAAACCATATTTAAGTATTCTATCCATCCTTTTAATGACATGTCACCATACGTGCGTACGTACGGCTTACCGTCTCCACGTCGTGGTGTAATTGTTATTCAAAACATTATTATTTGGATGGGTATAATAATGATGTGTAATTAATTTAAATAATAAATATAACATGATAATGATTCTTTATATATGATATAACATCCAATTAAATATTATTTTAACATCAAAAGAATGATGTTGTCGCTCGGGCGTACGTACGGACTACCGTCTCCACGAACGCGATAAGATTCATTCCCCATCGTATCCATTCAAGTATAATTCTAATTTGATGATTAATAATAGTATCTAAGGACTTGATATCATTATGTATATGAATAATATACAACCTATCCATGACAAACACGACTTACGTTAACACCCGAAACGATGATAATTCTAAGATATTATTAACAAATCAATGTTAAAAGATCATATATGATATCATATTAATGTATATGATTATTTTATAATTTAATAACAATTATATCACCATTATACAAGAGGTTAACCTACCCTCAACCAAGGAAATGTACAAGTTAAGGGTTTATTTCGCAATCTCTTCATTATCCGAGGTTGTTTATACGTAACAATCTACTGGGGTTTCTTTATCATCCACATCCATGTTTCTTAAAAATTAATTTCAAAACATTTTAACTATTTACTAGAATATGGGTTAAAGTCATTTATACCCTTTTATACTTTTATATGTGGTTTATAAAGGAATCTTTCCGTCGTTTTCTAAACAAGGTCCTTTTTAACCTTTTCGACCGAGTTAAGGTAAGAAAGTTTTTCTTAACTTATACGGCAGGTGAGACTATTTTCCACCATTATAAAATCTTCTAAGCTTCCCTTACAAGATTATAAAAATATTTTCAAAGTAAATATTTTATTTTATAATTATGTGACCTTTGAATTATTTCAAAATGAATATTTTAAGAATTTTTGAAATGCGCTCTTTATCAAGATCATAATTTTAAATGTTTTAAATATTTATCTTTCTAAACATTTTTAATTAATTTCCATGTTTTCAAAATGATTTTAAGGATTTATTTATATAGACATTAATATTTTGAAATGATATTTATTTTCAAAAGTCTCAAAGTGGTATGGGAATCTTTGATTCAAAAATCTCTTTTAAAATACTTCCTTTATAAATGTGTGACTTTTAAATGATTTAAAAAAAATAGATATTTCTCGCAAATAGTTGTGATTTCATCTATGTCAACTTCATTTGATAGATTTTAAGATTATTTGAAGTTGATTTATTATGAAATAAAACTTCCATGTTGTATTTACGGTTTTGTGATATGTTTGACTGTGGATGTGTTATTTTTTATACCATTCATGGTTTATGGTGAAACTATTGAAATTTCATATGCTAGTTTTAATAGGAATGTTTATGTTGTGTTTAAACCTGCTCATATGAGGAATGAATTGGACTTAATAAGTGACGGGTGGAGCCCTCTATAGCTCCTTGATGCATCAGTAGGTCTCAGGAGACAAACTAGTGTCTTGGCACAAGGCCTTGGAAAAATCTTATTTGTAGTCTTGGCACGAGGCCTTGGCTATGTGGATATGATAGTCTAGCATTATGCATTACATCATTATGAAAGTGGTTATTTATATTGCATGTGATTATTCGATTAGTAAAATATCCATGTGAATAAGTAAATGGTATTATTTCATTTTATTTCTGCCATATTATGTTGAAGTTCAAGTTTAAAAGGATTTTGTTTTAGTTATACATTGCCTTAAAAGTTTTTTCCTATTTATGAAATTTTCCACTATATTGTTATCCTTATTGGGCATTTGAGCTCACCCCTTTCTATTTTTTTATTTTTCCCAGGATGTGAAGAAGTATTTTATGAATGACCTGCAGGGATAGTATGAGGGGATAAGAGTGTGGACGATGGATACTATATTGTGGTAGTTTTCATTTTATGATGTATTGTAAAACTTTATGAATATATCTAGTGTTTCCAAGGCTACTAAACTAATCGGTCTTTTGAGACTTGATCTTTCTTGTGATCATGACAATGTTATGTAATAATGCACCGACTCTGGGTAACTGGGGTCGAGGCGTTACATCGGGGTTACCATTAGTAGATATTATATCCTCTTATTGAAATTCAGTATTTATGTATGTTTTTTAATATGATGGGTATTTTATAATTAAATTCTCTATGTCCTATACTTTCACTACCTTATAAGGCTTGAACTGTATATCAAAATGTTGTAGAATAACCTCCCTCCGTATGATATGTCCTTTCAATATAAGAGTCTACGGATATATTTTAGAGGGTTATTGAAGTAGGGAAATTGGACTATATGATTCTATATTATTTGCCTATGATTTTTAATAATATAGATTAATTCTAGACATCAGTTCTCGATATCTGAATAATGATCCTTAGCGTTGATCTTGGTTCGACTAAAATAATGAAGGTTATTTTCTTTTCAAGAATTGATCTTTTATTTAATAAAAGTTACCAATGATTTCACCCTATCCTTAAAATAAATAATGATTTCATTTCCTTTAACTGGTTTAGTAATAATTATGGGATTAAGAGTAATTTATTGAGGATGTAAAATACATGCCGATAGGCACTTGTGTAATGATCGGTATATACTTCTTCATTAGTTTGGTAAAGGGAAAAAATTTCTTAGAAGTTCGACTTTGTAGCCATAGATATATGCAAAGTGTTCCTAAATTCCTCTAAAATCATTAAGGATTTGAGGAGGTGAAATTATAATGGTAGAATTTTTCTTCCCATGGTGGAATTCGATATTGAGATGGTGCATGACGAACCTGAGAAACAATCCCAACATTACATCAAAAACACATTTATAGGGTTTCAATAATATGTTTCCCAGGTCATCCAATAGGTTAGATCATTTTTTAGATTTAATCACTAGATCATCATTATATAATTCCAGAAACATCTGCATAACGTGTTTGAATATGCGATACATGAAACATTGGTAGTTGTTTTCAACATTCCTTACGCCATAGGGAATTATCTAATAGAAGAATAATCCCCAAGGGCCCTGAAGGGGGTGAATTATTAATCTTAGAGGGATATATAAATTTTGTTTTACCCTAAATAGACTTCTATAAAGGATAGGGGTTGATAACTCTCAATCACATCAATCAAGAGTTCTGTGATTGGAATAAATAAGTCATCTTTATAAAAGTTCTAGTTGATATCTCTAATGTCGATGAATACATATATTTCCACATTGTTATTATTTATAGAGAAATGTTTTTATAGCCATATTGAATATTTTAGCTCCTAGATAATGTCATCCTTGAGGATCTTTTCCACTTTAGGATCAATTCTAGAAGGGTGAGTTGGGTACTTCCATCCAACTACCTTTTTTAAACCCTAATGGTATTATGGAAAATCAAAGATATGGGTAGCCACCATAGTATCTAGCCCATGAATTTATGTGTAATTATAGGATATCACATAATGTTGTGGATTCCGAAAGGAATTATATATATCATGTTTTTAATAATTCATGTATTTACTAATCAAAGTGGATCTAGAGTCATTATTTGCACCCATATTTATTTCTCAGAGTTCATCAATAGTGATGGAGAATCCTTCCTCCAATTATGGGGGCATACCTGAGGTCCTAATCCTATCCATATTCATAATTAATTACCTATTTCACATTTTTCTAGGATGTATGTGTTTATGTTTGATCCCTAAATTTTATGGATGATTTGGTATTTGGATATTCAGAAGATGAAGATACTATTTCAAGATTATTTAATGGTGTGATGCCTTTTTAGAGCTCTATTGGGGAGATGAGGGATATATAATCATCATCTCCATTTTCACCCATATAAGTCTTAAATTTTTCTAGCCAATATAATGGGACATGGATCTATTGATACATAGGGATAAAACATACATTATTTTCATCCAAGATTTCTTCAATATTCAGAGATTCAAAAACTCCTCCATTTCCATTATGCCCAGTGGTCATGAAATACATAATTGAAGTCATTGGATGTGTTTCATAATTTATACCAACTTCATTGATTTTATTGATTGGAATCACATACTCAGTGAATAGAAATTTGAAAGTGTTTATTGGAATCATCTCTAAACAATTTAGGGTATTGATGAGAGTGACATTGTCAACCATGTAATTTTCCCTTTACTTATCTAACAATCCAATATCAATGTACTATGATTCATTGGATTTAAATTTGGATTTTTAACAATGAAATATCCCCATTTTTTCTTTGATAAAATATTTGAGGTATTGGGGGTTTTCCAAAAGGATACCCATATGTTGATGTTTCCAAGGTCTTCCCTACAAAATAAAGAATGATACTCATAACTTAAAACCATGAATTCGAAGTCAGAAATTAGATCTCCAAACTGAGTTCAATGTTAGATTTCTAAAAAATCATTTTTCTCGTTATTGTTGTATCCCTTTAACATTAATGTGGAGGGAGACAAGTGGAATTAATTGAATCCAACTTGATGAAGTGTTATGTTTCAAATGAGGTTGACTCTTGTGTTATTTTTAATAAAGGATCATAAGATAGAAATTTTGTTTTTCATACCACATAAATATAATGGATTTACATTCACCTATATGATGTCATCCTAATCCTATTTAATGAAAGATATTACCTTGTGGAATTTTCAAGAATCATTCTCTACATGATACACTATGGAATTAAAATACTCAAATTCAAATTCTTGGGGGCTTGTAAATACCTCTATGAGTGCTTACCAGAGGCCTTTTGATAGACTCAGAGGACCCAGGATTGGAAACACAGTCATCACATTGATTCATTGCTTCTAAACATTATACTTATGGTCAAAAGGTTTCTGCTTCACAACATGGCGATTATATTTTTAAGAATCTTTGAGAGCTGAAGTACATGACATGGATGGATGAACCCTTTAAATAAGATCTTTATGTGTTCCTTCTCTTGGTGGATGAGATCGACTAAGTGTGCCTATATACCGAGGATAATTAAAAAATGGACTATTATCTAGCCAATACTCTAGGATGTTATGTAAGGATAAAATCAGACCAATGGGGTGGGGGAACATTATTGCTTCTTCCGATATCGCTAGCGATCTCTCCCTTGAGTTGTGGTCATGTAGAAAGTTTGAGGAGGGAAATGGTAAGAGCAATGACCCTACGAATGACTACTTCTGCCCTAGTATCCTCAACCCAAACTACATCTTCAACTAATTCCCCAATCAGGTGTTGGAAATTTTGGTACATAGTCACATCCTACATCTAAAAAAGGGTCTGTAAAGTGGATAACAATAATTTAACTAAATATAAACACATCATATGACGGATATTATGCCTGGTGGGTTTACATTTTTTTAAAAAAATTTGTGGGGTGATGCACATGATTGTGGGATGGTACGTAAGAAATCCAATAATGTTAAATATAACCTAATATTTTGAATAAGATCAACCTCATTATGTTTGATTCATAATCTCTTGAATAAGTCCCTATATTGAACATGTATTTTAGAGTACTGAGCTATCAATGGAATTAGTTATGCTATTGAGGAGGTGATTGAAGGCACAATTGGTTGTTTCAATGATGTTCTGAGGTTAGAATGAGTTAGTTTTAACATATATATATCCGTACAATTATTTGACTCCTATTTATTAATGTTTTTAACTTCCTTAAAATAATTATCCTTCACTATAAAGGTATAAGAAACACATACTACCTGAGCTAGTATCATTCTGAAATTAAGATTAATAGAGTTTACTACCTTTTACAGGATGTATTTGAAAACAAAAAACTCATGGCTGTTTTTTCCAAATATGTGATAGAAAGGGGAATAGATTAGGAGATCATCATCACCCTATTTACTAGGTTTCTTGGGATTTAGAAAATTTATCATTTTGTTATCTAACACCTAGAATAAGTATCTTGGAATGGGGTCATTTTTAAAGTAATATACATTTTTTTTCATATCCCCAAATTGTTTTCACCTTTTCTCCCTTTGATCAACTAGATGATGTTTACAGTGTTGCTGACACTCAAAAGATTGAACAGAACGATATGATTCTGGATTTGGAGAGGAAGTGGATACATGGTATTTATTATGTATAATAGTAGTGGCCTGTTATTTCCAGTTATTCATTCTTTAAGTTTATGTAATTACTCTGGAAATAGACTTTGTAATTGATATTGTGTCATCATCACTTTAAGTGATCATGAAAAGTTCCTAAAAACCACTAATATATTTCACAAGGTTAAGTGGTGTATACAAGACTTTGTAAATATTTTATATAATGATAGGAAACAATACCTCTTAAGAGGGTGGTGAGTTTAACGATTATGTTAGTCTTTCTTATTGAGTAATGAAATTCAAGACATTTTCATTCTCCCATGGTGTATAGTTTTATAGGCTGAGGACTACGAACTTCTACAGTGTCGAGATGAACTATAAGAGAAAAATATAATGGAGATCATCTCACCCTTAAATTGACCAAGATGATAATATACTATTGTTGGTCTCGACCATCTTTCGATAACCTCTGTTTTTGCTGGATCCACAGATATCCCCTCTTTTGAGATTATGTGACCAAAAAATGCAACTTTTTGAAGCGAAAATTCACACTTGGTAAATTTGGCATAAAGCTTCTCCTTTCTCAGGGTATTCAATATAATTCTCAAGTGATCATCATGTTCTTCCTTGCTCTTTGAATAGACAAGACTATCGTCTATAAAGACTACCAAAAATTGATCAAGATAGTCTCTAAAGACTCTATTCATCAGATCCATGAAGATAGAAGGGGCATTTGTAAGACCAAATGGCATCACTATAAATTCATAGTGTCCATACCTTATTCGGAAAGCCGTCTTTGGTATATCCTCCCTTTTGACCCTTAATTGATGATACCCTGAACGAAGATCAATCTTGGAAAAGTATTGAGCTCCTCGTAGTTGGTCAAATAAGTAATCAATGCGTGGGAGAGGATATTTGTTCTTGATAGGGATCTTGTTAAGTTCTCGATAATCAATGCAGAGTCCCATTGATCCATCTTTCTTCTTAACAAATAGAACAGGTGCTCCCCAAGGTGACACAGTAGGGCGTATGAATCGCTTATCAAGATTCTCTTGGAGTTTCTTCTTCAATTCCTGCAACTCAATTGGGGCCATTCTATAAGGTGTCTTTGAAATAGGCAAAGCACCTGGTACGAGTTCTATTGAGAACTCAAATTCACGATTTGGTGGAAGTCCCGATAATTCCTCCGGAAAGACACCATCAAACTCTCGTACAATGGGCATATTAGTAATTGTGAGTTTCTCACCAACCATTTGAGATAAATAACCTTCATTTAGTGGAATAAAGACCCATAAGATGGAAGAAATTTCCACTATAAGGTTATGCTCATTCTTGCATTGATAGACGATAATAGATTGATCTGGAATATGAAATGTGACTTCCCTTCTTTGGCAATTGATATGATCTCCATATAAAGAAAGTCAATCCATGCCAAGAATCACATCAAATTCCACTATAGGAAGGATTACAAGATTTATAGGAAGCACTTTCCCACAAACTTCGATCAGAGAAGAATTATAAACTTTTGTTGCGACTGTTGTGCCATTAGGTGTTGTCAAAGCTAACTCAACATCTAATTGTTGAGGTAATACGGTGATACCCTTAGAAAATTATTTAGAAATAAAACAGTGGGTGGATCCAAAATCAAATAAAACATTTTCTACTTTAGAGTGGATGGTAAGTGTACCTTTCACCACATCGTTATTGTACTCCACATCGCTGATAGAAATTGCATGTGACTTTCCTTTGTCTTTATCCTTAAGAGTTTGTTGACGTTGACCATCATCATCAACCCTTGGATTAGGGCATTTATTGGAATAATGTCCCATCTCCTTGCACATGAAACATTGAAGTGTAGTAGGTTCATTCTGTGTATCCTTTCCTTTGATTGCATCATTAGACATCTTCTTCCCATCATCGCGGCATTCAAATGCCAGATGACCTTCCTTTACACATTTGGAACATTTACTTGTCCCTTTAAGACAACTCCCACCGTGTTTCTTTCCACACTTTGAGCATAAAGGAAAGCTCATCTTCTTTTCAGTGTGCTCTTTAGATTTTCCTTTCAATTCCATTTTCCTCTTCTTATCAAACCCATATGACTGACGGGTTACTCCAATCTCCATCTCGACTTTGAGAGAACATCGAACGATTTCCTCATAGCTATTGAAGTCCCTTATGGCTGACACCCTTCGAAGAGTTGGTTTTAATCCACTATAGAATCGATCGATCTTACTCTCAGGTTGGATAATAATACCAGAAGCGTACCTTGCATGTCTTGTAAAATTTGCTTCATAGGTACCAACAGATTCATCATCCTTTTGCTTCAGTTCAAGAAACTCTTTCTCCATCTTTGTTCAGAGAATACGAGGGAAGTACTTGTTGAAAAATATGTTCTTGAACTCGTCCCATTCCATGGACTCAATTTCATCCCTTTTCCTCGTATTCTTAATAAGATTACACAATTGATCTGCATCTCCTTCCAAACGATACACTGCTAGGATGACTTTATCATGTTCAGAACATTGAAGAACTGAAAATATCTTTTTAGTAGTACTAATCCATTGTTCAGTAACTAATGGATCAGTAGACCCGCTGAAAGAAGGTGGACGCTGCCTCATGAAGGATTCAAGAGAATGTTTCTCCTTACTTTGCTCGTTTGGAAGTCCTGCATAATTCATAGCTTGAGAAAGTTGTGTGAGAATGGCTACAAGATTTTTCATTCCAGCTCCCATAACATTTGGTTGCTCAGGGGGACAATCGTTGCACCGCCTGTCACATTCCGCATTAGCACGGTTCCTTCGGGTTCCAGCCATTGACTAAAACCAAGAAGAATAGTGTGAGAAACACTAATTATAATAGGAAAAATACATAATCAAGAATAAAATTTCACACTTAAGGTATTATCCTAGGTTATTCATGGCCATTTCTAAAACAGTAATATTGTGTTCTATGCTTAGACTTATCCTTTGGGTTCTTACTAAGGCTTTCACATCCTAGTTTCCAAAGGTTGACTATAACTTTCCTCTGATACCAACTACAACGACCCATACTTTACATACATTGTTAATACTTCAAAATTGAATCATACTTATTACAACATATAACAAAACCACGAAAGGACCGTATAGGTATAGTGTCTTCAGAAACTGGGAAACATAATCAACTGGTTCATAAAGCGTCTACATTGTCTCCCATTTATTTCATCATATCTATAGTCCCTTTTGGCATATCATACTTAATAACCTTCTTCCTAACCTGGGGAAAGAAAACATACAAAAGGGTGAGCTCAAATTCTCAGTAAGGGTAAACAAAAGAAATATCAATCACATCATATACATAAGAACATAACTTTTGGAAATCTTAACCTGCAAAAGAGATCATAATTTCATAACATGGAATAAATCATGGCAGTGAAATGTAATCACAATAATCATAAAGTAAAACATGAAACTTTGTGGCATACACAAATAATCATAGAGAATCATTTCTTCTTAGTCAAGGATCATTGCCAAGACTATCTTATTAGACAAAGTCCATTTCTTAACCGAGTTCACTCCTCGTTTCAGTCCTGTTTCACTGAACTGGTATAACCTACCATTCCATCCATGTCTATCTCATGAGATATAAAATCTTTACCCAATGCATTGGAGGGAGATATAGGTCCCACCCATATCATATTGATACCATTATTATGTGTGCCACAAAATCATAAACCATACATCATAGCATAATCCATGTAATAACAATGGGATTCTTAAACAACATGACATCATAAGATAAAGGAATTCATAAAAATAAATCCATCACAACATAATCAAATCAATGTAATAATAGGGATAAAAACAGAACCCATTATTATCTTAGATGGAAAATAATTTTGATAAAACACTTGAACTCCATTCTAGAAGAAAATATCCTTTCTACTTCAAATTTTTTTTTCCTTTCTTAACATGTTATACAATTTTAAACTAAAAGAAGTTGACTAAAAATAAACTTGAAAGCTTGTAAAGGAAGATTCTTGGAAATAATGTTTTAAAAATCCATTCATGCCGTATAAGTTAAAAAAACATTCTTCTCGTACTTTTTTTGGAAAAGTAAAAAAGTACCTCGTATGAAAAACGACAAAAGATTCCTTTAATATCCTTTACTAAAAACTCACCGAAGGGTAAAATTGGATTTAAAAAAATTTAGGTGGATGGAAATAATATTACATATTGAGGAAACTTGGATTTTGATGACAAAATACACCCCAGAAAATACTAAAGTATAAACAATCTCGGATAAAAATGAGATTGTGATATTTCCCTTACCTTAGGTCCATTTTGCTTCATAAGTGTCTGAACCTCCTGTATAATTATTTAAATAATGTTATTGACTTATTCTAGAATCATAATTATTTTTATGATATCATATATGGTCATTTTCTTAGCTTCTTAGTAGTAATATTTCATTGCTACTTGTTATTCGGGTGTTTATAACTTTTTATTCTTATGCGTATTTTTTCGAATAAATTCTTAGTCTTATATTTAGGTTATAGATACCTCATTTCCAGAATGGTATTAGTGTAATATATATCATATTCATTCATTCAATTCATTTATATAATCATTATGAAATGAAGATCATGTAGAACGAGTCGCATCACATCGTGGAGACGGTATTCCGTACGTACGCATGAGTGATGATATCGTTCCTATGATCGTGGAATTGTATTGGAGTGTATGTATACTATTTAAGAATCAGTATCACTTTATAATAGTCATATATAGTCATTATTTACACCATTATACTCATCCAAGTAAGGTGGTGGTGGAAAATAGATTACACCACGGCGTGGAGACGGTATTCCGTACGTACGCACGTGTGGTGATTTCTTTTTCCGTAGGATGGATAGATGGTGAAATAGGGTTGTTTCATTCTTATAATAACATATCCTTAGATGAGTGATTCTGATGTTATTACTTCATATTTAAACAACTAAAGAATAAGAAGTGGAAGAAGAAATAAAGATGAATGAATCAGTAACGGACATTACCTCTTCTTTGAAGTGCTTCTTTGAGACCTTCTTTTAGGGCACTAAAATTGGTCTTTAAAGAAGACCAGGACCTATAGGATGTCTCTAGGGAAGTGGAGAGGAGGAATTGGCAGGTATTGGCCGAGCTTGAAGGCTCAAAGTGGTGTGAGGAAGAGGGGGAGGAGGTTCCCTTTTATAAGGGAGGAGAGGGGCAGCTTTGGGAAAACTAAAAATATTATTTTATTATAAAGTCAAGTTCGGTTTTAAATAGATCCAAATTGATATATTTCTAAGCTAAGGTGGGGATGGGTCTAAATCCTCTCATCCAATAGAATTTGGACAAGTTTAGGTTCCAATTTTATCCTTATCATTAAGTTAAATAAGTTTACTTTTACCGTGTCTTCTTGTGTTCTTATAATATAAGGTTAATAAACTTACTATAAGCAGCCAAACGAACCCAAAGTTGTTTATTATTAATATATATAACTTTATCTATGTCATTTGGACGAACCATAGATTTTTAGGAATAAAATAACAATTACTAATATAATATTTTTTTTAAAACTATTTTATGTCAATTTTGACACTATTTATTAATTGATTTTTGTGAAACTCATAACAGAATTATTAGTTCGCACCAAGTTACGTAAATCCATACTAACATGTCATATTAACCTAGAAAATTATTTCAATTCATAAAAAGTCTCAAATTACATTTATTTTGGTGTTTATAACATTAATTATGTCAATATTTCATTAATAAGATAATTACTGCATCATCTTTGTGTCATAAATAAATTAAATTATTTAATGTCTAAAAATTACAAATAAAATACCATTATGTAGGAAATCTTTTTAGCTTTCTAATTAATATTTATAGTCGAATTTATCTTATGTATAACCCCATATTAAAAATTAATTTCTTATTAAACATTGATTTTAACTATTTTAACCATTCTTTAAATAAATTAATAATAAATGTCCTAATCTAATCCAAGTGGGCCTAAATGGTCATATTTTATTCCTAATATTGATTTTGGTCGAATTACATTTATCCAATATAATTATGACATGTGTTAGGGTAATAATAATATCATCTTTACCCTTAATTACCCTATTTACTTTTAACCGTGGTAAAAAAAGTAAAAAGTGACTATTCACCAAAAATTATTTTCATCTCATTGAACCACATTTTAGTCCTTGATATTAACAGTGTCTCTCGGATTTTCAAAATTCCACTCACAGAAGCGGTAAAATTAAGTTTTATGAAAAATTTAGTTTTTTAACTACCACATAGTGGTTTCACTATTCATCAAAAATCGAAAGTTTTCAGAAAAATACCAAAATTTCACCCTAGGATAATTTCGATATTCCGAATCCAAAAATGAAGCCCATTTTGAAAAATATAATTTATAATATTTCAAAAAGTGGTTTTTACTATTCATAACGGCTAGTTTTAATAATATTTTAATAGCATATCGTTGTTTAGTGAAACTCGGTATTGCGTACGACGCAAGCTATCGAGGAAGGTCGCGATTTCGTGTAAAGAAAGCCAAGCAAGTGTTGTGTAGAAAAAGATTCCTTTGATGATTTATATAACATAAAAGTCTCAGGTGTTACATTCTACCCCCCTTAAAATGAATTTTTCCCTCGAAATTCGTCACTTTGTAACAAATAGATGAGGATACCTCTCCCTCATCATATCCTCAATCTCCCATGTAGCTTCTTCCAATTGGTGGTTCCTCCATAAAACTTTCACCAATCGAGTGGTCTTGTTTCGTAGGACTTTTTCGCTACGATCCAGAATCTCTATCGGTTGTTCTTCATAAGAAAGATCATGCTCCAGCGGTACAACTTCTGAGCTAAGTACATGTGAAGGATCAGGTATGTACTTTCTCAGGTGAGATACATGGAACACATCGTGAACTTGAGAGAGATTCAGTGGAAGCGCCAATCGGTAATCTACCTTCCCAACACGATCTAGTATTTCTAAAGGACCGATATATCTAGGGCTCAACTTCCCCTTCTTTCCAAATCTCATAACCCTCTTCCATGGAGATATTCATAAGAACACTTTATCACCCACTTCGAACTCTAGGTCTTTTCTTCGGTTGTCGGCATAACTTTTCTGTCGACTCTAAGATGCTCTTATGTGTTGTTGAACAGATCTTACCTTTTCTGCCATTTCAACAACGAGATCAGGTCCTAATAGCTTTCTTTCCCCAACATCATCCCAACAAGTTGGAGTCCTGCATTTCTTTCCATAGATATCTTTATAAGGAGCCATCTGAATACTGAAGTGAAAGCTATTATTATAAAAAAATTCCACCAAAGGTAGGTGTTGATCCCAACCACCTTTGAAATCCATAGAGCAAGATCTCAACATATCTTCTAGGGTTTGAATTGTTCTCTCAGACTGACTGTCTATCTGAGGATGATAAGAAGTGATGAAACTCAACTCTGTATCCAGAGTATGCTGAAGACTTCGCCAGAAAATTGAGGTAAATCTCGGATCCCGATCGGATATAATAGAAAGTGGTACTCCATGAAATCTTACCACTTCCTTTACATATATCCTGGCAAGCTGATCCAGAGAGAAATCCTCTCTAATAGCAATGAAGTGTGCAGACTTTGTAAGATGATCAACTATGACCTAGATAGCAGTATTGCCTTTGGATGTTTTAGGAAGTCCTGTGACAAAGTCCATAGTGATGTTTTCCCATTTCCATTCGGGTATGGGTAATGGTTGTAACATCCCCTTAGACCTCTGTCTCTCAGCTTTAACTTGTTGACAAACCAAGCATCAAGAGACAAATTCAGCAACATCTCTTTTCATGCCATCCCACCAGAAGTACTCTTTCAGGTCCCTATATATCTTCGTGCTTCTAGGATGAATAGAGAATGAAGAACTATGAGCCTCATCCAGAAGCTCCTTCTTTAATTCGGGGATGGGAGGAACACAAACCCGATTTCTGAACTTTATTATCCCATCACAATCAATCACCTTGTTTTGTAACTCGACATCTTCTTTCTGTGCCTCTTCAATATTCACATGTATAGATGGTTGAACATTCATTTGAGAAAGATAAGATTTTTCCCCTTCCATTATAATTCCAAGATCCATCCTTTGTAAATCCATAAATATTGGATCTTTTGTGATCCTCATCATGGATAAACTAGGATGGTCTTGTCGTCTTAATGCATCTGCCACCTTGTTTTCTTTCCTAGGGTGGCAATGGATTGAGCAGTCGTAATCCTTAATCAGCTCCAACCATCTTCTTTGACGCATATTCAGCTCCTTTTGTGTGAAAATATACTTTAAAATTTTATGATCAGTATAAATATCACACCTTTCACCATAAAGGTAATGCCTCCAAATCTTTAATGCAAAGATTGCCGCAGCTAACTCCAAATCATTTGTTGGGTAATTTTGCTCATGGATTTTCAACTGTCGTGAGGCATAAGCTATCACCATATCATTTTGCATAAGAACACACCCCAATCCCTTCTTGGATGCATCACTATATATCACAAACCATTCTCCACTACAAGGCAGTGTGAGCACAGGTGCACTGGATAACCTTCTTTTCAACTCCTTGAAATTCTCTTCACATTCTTCCGTCCAGACAAACTTAACTCCTTTCCGAGTCAACTTGGTGAGTGGATTAGATAATCGTGAAAAATATTTCACAAAACGTCGATAATATCTAGCCAAACCAAGAAAACTTCGGATCTCAGTTACTGTTGTTGGTCTCGACCATCTTTCGATACCCTCTGTTTTTGCTGGATCCATAGATATCCCCTCTTTTGAGATTATGTGACCCAAAAATGAAACTTTTTGAAGCCAAAATTCACACTTGGTAAATTTGGCATAAAGATTCTCCTTTATCAGGGTCTTCAATATAATTCTCAAGTGATCTTGATGTTCTTCCTTGCTCTTTGAATAGACAAGAATATCGTCTATAAAGACTACCACAAATTGATCAAGATAGTCTCTAAATAATCTATTCATCAGGTCCATGAAGATAGCAGGGGCATTAGTAAGACCAAATGGCATCACTATAAATTCATAGTGTCCATAACTTGTACGGAAAGCCGTCTTTGGAATATCCTCCCTTTTGACCCTTAATTGATGATACCCTGAACGAAGATCGATCTTGGAAAAGTATTGAGCTCCTCGTAGTTGGTCAAATAAGTCATCAATGCGTGGGAGATGGTATTTGTTCTTGATAGTGATCTTGTTAAGTTCTCGATAATCATTGCAGAGTCTCATTGATCCATCTTTCTTCTTAACAAATAGAACAGGTGATCCCCAAGGTGACGCACTAGGGCGTATGAATCCCTTATCAATATTCTCTTGGAGTTGCTTCTTCAATTCCTACAACTCAATTGGGGCCATTCTATAAGGTGTCTTTGAAATAGGCAAAGCACCCGGTACGAGTTCTATTGAGAACTCAACTTCACGATTTGGTGGAAGTCCCATTAATTCCCCTGAAAAGACATCATCAAACTCCCGTACAATGGGAATATTCTTAATCGTGAGTTTCTCACCAACCATTTGAGATAAATAACCTTCATTTAGTGGAATCAAGACCCATAAGATGGAAGAAATTTCCACTGGAAGGTTATGTTTATCCTTGCATTGATAGACAATCATAGATTGATCTGGAATATAAAATGTGACTTCCCTTATTTGGCAATTGATATGAGCTCCATATAAAGAAAGCCAATCCATTCTAAGAATCACATCAAATTCTACTATATGAAGGATCACAAGATTTGCAGGAAGCACTTTCCCACAAACTTCGATCGGAGAAGAATTATAAACTTTTGATGCGACTGTTGTGCCATTAGGTGTTGTCACAGCTAACTCAACATCTAATTATTGAGGTAATACGGTGATACCCTTAGAAAATTCTTCAGAAATAAAACAATGGGGGGATCCAGAATCAAATAAAACATTTGCTACTTTAGAGTGGATGATAAGTGTATCTTTCACCACATCTTTATCGTAATCCACATCGCTGATAGAAATTGCATGTGACTTTCCTTTTTCTTTAGCCTTAAGAGTTTGTTGACGTCAACCATCATCATAAACCCTTGGATTGGGGAATTTATTGGCATAATGTCCCATCTCCTTGCACTTGAAACATTGAAGTATAGTAGGTTCATTCTATGTATCCCTTCCTTTGTTTGCATCATTAGACATCTTCTTCCCATCATTGCGGCATTCAAATTCTTGATGACCTTCCTTTCCACATTTGAAACATTTACTTGTCCCTTTAAGTCAACTCCCTCCATGTTTCTTTCCACACTTTGAGCATAAAGGAAAGCTCATCTTCTTTTCAGTGTGCTCTTTAGATTTTCCTTTGAATTCAATTTTCCTCTTCTTATCAAACCCATATGATTGATGGGTTACTCCAATCTCCATCTCGACTTTGAGAGCACATCAAATGATTTCCTCGTAGCTATTGGAGTCCCTTATGGCTAACGCCCTTCGAAGACTTGGTTTTAAGCCACTAAGGAATCGATCGATCTTACTCTTAGGTTGGATAATAATACCTGAAGCGTACCTTGCATGTCTTGAAAAATTTGCTTCGTAGGTACCAACCGATTCATCATCCTTTTGCTTCAGTTCAAGAAACTCTTTCTCCATCTTTGTTCGAAGAATACGAGGGATGTACTTGTTGAAAAATAAGTTCTTGAACTCGTCCCATTCCATGGACTCAATTTCATCCCTTTTCCCCATATTCTTAATAAGATTCCACCATTGATCAGAATATAATTCCAAACGATACACTGCTAGGATGACTTTATCATGTTCAGAACATTGAAGATCTGAAAATATCTTTTCAATTGTACTAATCCATTGTTCAACAACTAATGGATCAGTAGACCCGCTGAAAGAAGGTGAACGCTGCCTCATGAAGGATTCAACAGAATGTTGCTCCTTCCATTGGTCGTTTGGAAGTCCTGCATGATTCATAGCTTGAGAAAGTTGTGTGAGCATGGCTACAAGATTTTCCATTCCAGCTCCCATAACGTTTGGTTGCTCAGGGGGACAATCATTGCATTGCCCGTCGCATTCCGCATTAACACGGTTCCTTCGGTTTCCAGCCATTGACTAAAACCAAGAAGAATAGTGTGAGCAACAATAATTATAATAGGAAAACCACATAATCAAGAATAAAATTTCACACATAAGGTCTTATCCTAGGTTATTCATGGCCATTTCTAAAACACTAATATTGTGTTCTATGCGTAGACTTATACTTAGGGTTCTTACTAAGGCTTTCACATCCTAGTTTCCAAAGGTTAACTATACCGTTCCTCTGATACCAACTATAAGGACCCATACTTTACATACATTGTCAATACTTCAAAATTGAATCATACTTATTACAACATATAACAAAACCACGAAAGGACCGTATAGGTATAATGTCTTTAGAAACTGAGAAACATAAACAACTGGTTCATAAAGCGTCTACACTGTCTCCCATTTATTTTATCATATCTATAGTCCCTTTTGGCATATCTTACTTAAGAACCTTCTTCCTGACCTGGGGAAAGAAAACATACAAAAGGGTGAGCTCAAATGCTCAGTAAGGGTAAACAAAAGAAATATCAATCACATAATATACATAAGCACATAACTTTTGGAAATCTTAACCTGCAAAAGAGATCATAATTTCATAACATGGAATATATCATGGCAGTGAAATGTAATCAAAATAATCATAACGTAAAACATGAATCTTTGTGGCATACACACATAATCATATAGAATCATTTCTAATTAGTCAAGGCTCATTTCCAGGACTATCTTAGTGGACAAAGTCCATTTCTGAACCGATTTCACTCCTCGTTTCAGTCCTGTTTCACTGAACCGGTATAACCTACCGTTCCAGCCATGTCTATCTCATGAGATATAAAATCTTTACCCAATGAATTGGAGGGAGATATAGGTCCCACCCATCTCATATTGATACCATTATTATGTGTTCCAAAAAATCATAAATCATATATCATAGCATAATCCATGTAATAACAATGGGATTCTTAAACAACATGACATCATAAGATAAAGGAATTCATAAAAATAAATCCATCACAACATAATCAAATCAATGTAATAATAGGGATAAAAACCGAACCCTTTATTATCTTAGATGGAAAATAATTTTGATAAAACACTTGAACTCCATTCTTGAGGAAAATATCCTTTCTACTTCAAAAACATTTTTCCTTTCTTAACATGTCATACAATTTTAAACTAAAAGAAGTTGATTAAAAATAAACTTGAAAACTTGTAAAGGAAGCTTCTTGGAAATAATGTTTTAAAAATCCATTCATGCCGTATAAGTTAAAAAAAATTATTCACGTACTTTTTTCGGAAAAGTCAAAAAGTACCTCGTATGAAAAACGACAAAAGATTCCTTTCATATCCTTTACTAAAAACTCACCGAAGGGTAAAATTGGATTTAAACAATTTTAGGTGGATGTAAATAATATTACATATTGAGGAAACATGGATTTGGATGACAAAATACACCCCAGTAAATACTAAAGTATAATCAATCTCGGATAAAAATGAGATTGTGATATTTCGCTTACCTTAGGTCCGTTTTGCTTCGTAAGTGTCCGAACCTCCTAAATAATGATTTAAATAATGTTATTGACTTATTCTAGAATCATACTTATTTTTATGATATCATATATGACCATTTTCTTATCTTCTTAGTAGTAATATTTCATTCCTACTTGTTATTCGGGTGTTTATAACTTTTTGTTCTTATGCGTATTTTGTCGAATAAATTCTTATTCTTATATTTAGTTTATAGATACCTCATTTACAGAATGGTATTAGTGTAATATATATCATATTAATTCATTCAATTCATTTATATAATCATTATGAAATGAAGATCATGTAGAACGAGTCGCATCACATCGTGGAGACGGTATTCCGTACGCACGCACGAGTGATGATATCGTTCCTATGATCATTGAATTGTATTGGAGTGTATGTATACTATTTCAGAATAATTATCAATTTATAATAGTCATATATAGTCATTATTTACACCATTATACCCATCCAAGTAAGGTGGTGGTGGAAAATAGATTACACCACGACGTGGAGACGGTATTCCGTACGTACGCACACACAGTGATTTCTTTTTCCGTAGGATGGATAGATGGTGAAATAGGGTTGTTTCATACTTATAATAACATATCAGTATATGAGTGATACTGATGTTATTACTTCATAATGAGACAACTAAAGAAGAAGAAGTGGAAGAAGAGATAAAGATGAAAGAATCGGTAACAGACATTACATCTTCTTTGAAGTGCTTCATTGGGAACTTCTTTTAGGGCACTAAAATTGGTCTTTGAAGAAGACCAGTACCTCTAGGATGTCTCTAGGGAAGTGGAGAGGAGGAATTGGTAGGTATTGGCCGAGCTTGAAGGCTCAAAGTGGTGTGAGGAAGAGGGGGAGGAGGTGCCCTTTTATAAGGGAGGAGAGGGGCACCTTTGGGAAAACTAAAAATATTATTTTATTATAAAGTCAAGTTCGGTTTTAAATAGCTCAAAATTGATATATTTCGACGCTAAGGTGGGGATGGTTTGAAATCCTCTCATCCAATAGAATTTGGACAAGTTTAGGTTCCTATTTTAACCTTATCATTAAGTTAAATAAGTTTACTTTTACCGTGTCTTCTTGTGTTCTTATACTATAAGGTTAATAAACATACTATAAGCAGCCAAAAAAACCCCAAGATGTTTATTATTAATATATATAACCTTATCTAAGTCATTTTACCGAACCTTAGAGTTTTAGGAATAAAATAACAATTACTAATATAATATATTTTTTAAAAACTATTTTATGTCAATTTTGACACTATTTATTAATTGATTTTTGTGAAACTCATAACAGAATTATTATTTCGCATAAAGTTAATTAAATCAATACGAACATGTCATATTAACCTAGAAAATTAGTGTAATTCATAAAAAGTCTCAAATTACTTTTATTTTGTTGTTTATAACATTAATTATTTCAATATTTCATTAATAAGATAATTACTGCATTATCTTTGTGTCATAAATAAATTGAATTATTTAATGTCTAAAAATTACAAATAAATTACCATTTTGTAGGAAATCGTTTTAGATTTACAATGAATATTTATAGTCGAATTTAGCTTATTTATAACCCCATATTAAAAATTATTTACTTATTAAACTTTGATTTTAACTATTTTAACCCTTCTTTAAATAAATTAATAATCGATGTCCTAATCTAATCCAAGTGGGCCTAAATGGTCATATTTTATTCCTAAGTTTGTTTTTGGTCGAATTACATTTATCCAATAGAATTATGACATGTGTTAGGGTAATAATAATATCATCTTTACCCTTAATTACCCTATTTACTTTTAACCGTGGTAAAAAAAGGGAAAAGTTACTATTCACCAAAAATTATTTTCATCTCATTGAACCACATTTTAGTCCTTGATATTAACCGTGTCTCTAGGATTTTCGAAATTCCACTCACAGAAGCGGTAAAATTATGTTTTATGAAAAATTCAGTTTTTTAACTACCACTTAGTGGTTTCACTATTCATCAAAAATTGAAAGTTTTCAGAAAAATACCAAAATTTCACCCTAGGCTAATTTCGATATTCCGAATCCAAAAATGAAGTCCATTTTGAAAAATAAAATTTATAAAATTTCAAAAAGTGGTTATTACTATTCATAACGGCTAGTTTTAATAATATTTTAATAGCATATCGTTGTTTAGTGAAACTCGGTATTGCGTATGACACAAGCTATCGAGGAAGGTCGCGATTTCGTGTAAAGCAAGCCAAGCAAGTGTTGTGTAGAAAAATATTCCTTTGATGATTTATATAACATAAAAGTCTCGGGTGTTACAACATTCCTATCACATTAGTAGTGTTTTTGATACAACATTTTTCTACACCCTTTATGTGGAATTTTCCTCACGTTCACAAATTCTCTGGGAAACATTTGAGGAATTGAAATCCAAAGGGAATGTACAACTAATTTTGTCATATACATCACCAATGAGCATAGAAGGTCCCATGATGGGAAGATCTGGGGGGATCCATTTATTAGAGTTCCACCGAATAGAGAGAAGATATATATCTTTTGATGGGATTTTTGATGCTAATGAGACCCTATAATTGAGAGTTGGGGCTATTCCCATTCAACTTTCAAAAATCTTCGGTGCTATTTTTATAACCTTCTAGGTTATGTTAAAAAATCCGCCAACTATATAGGATGTGATTGTGCATAAACTCTCATAGTTACAACTCTCGCGTTTTCCATTATGATTTTACATAGTTTTTTTTTCAAACATAGGTTTGGTGCATCATTTTTTACGCACCTGAGTTACCCACTTCTGATGAATATTTTTATATTTCCAACATTTTCACTATAAGAAAGCTAAATTTACCTAAGGGGTAGGCTTTATTTATAGTTTTATATGATCACCCTAAATTTATATCAATATCCTATTCACTTCTAGCCTAACATCAATGTAATTTGGTTGAGGCATGTTTTTTATCACATCATCAATTGTGAATATTTTTTGTTTGTTGATGTCGTCTTGAAGCTATGAAATTTTATTATTCCACTTTTTATGGGAGTTTTTAGTTGTGGAGTGATGTGAAATGTAACCCTCTATGTTATCCCCATCCTATGATATTAACACCATATAGGGTATATACAATCAGTTATCACAAATCTTGTTAATGTGTTTAGTCTTGTGTGTTGAAGGGATCCATGTTGCTTCCCAAATTTTATATTTCATGCATCCATGAGAGCCATGAATTCAATTTGGTGTTTCATCCCACCCATTACCTGTTGATTCAATAGTTCTCCTTTTACTTCTATATCTTGTTTTGGAAATCACAAATGTCTTTTACCATGCTGATCGTACTGACCATGCAGATCATACTGACCATGCTGATCGTACTGACCATGCTGATCGTACTGACCATGCTCATCATACTGACCATGCTGATCATATTGAATATAATTTTCATACTGACTTTAGAAATTGTATTTACTCTGTTATTCGTACTAAGTCTTATTAGTCCACTCACTTTATATTGTTTCAAAACATTACACATTAATACTTATAATACTCTTACTTTACTTTAATTACTTTCTTGTTTTGGTACTTTGTCAAAAACACATGTTTCATATTAATCGTACTCTTGTTTATCATCTTCTTATATCTTTTTTTTAACCAAAACAATGTCGTGGAGTTAGTTACAAACTAATCAAAACGATGTCATGCTTTCTGTTTCAATATGACCGTTATAGTGCCAGGTGTCCATGTCCCTCCGAGTTTTTCGGAGAAATAAGACTATTGGAGGAAATGTGACCATTGGAACCTGAGACCTATAAATAAAAGTTCATTTGAAGCTGAGAAATATTAACTGTGATACTTTGCTTCTATCAAGTTCTAGAGAGAGATGTTGTGACTTCTCTCATGCTTCTTGAGAAATACTTGAAACTACAAAACGTGAACGACTCGTTCTTAGTTTTTGTATTTCTTTAACTGCTTTATTTGTTCTTTTTGTGACCGATCACCGTATCGAGGGATTTCAAGTGATTGAAATACAGAGGTTCCGATTACCTACAAAATCGAGGGCTGCCAGGGATAGGCAGACAGACGTATTGATCATCATATCGAGGGCTTACCAAGGTGGTGGTAAGACAGACCTCTTATCCTAGGGAAAAGGATAACCGTTCTCTTTGGGTTAAAATAATTGTTATACTCTTACATTTCTGCTGCCAATTGTATTAGAAAGGAAAATTTTTTGTTTCCTTTTCTATTTCATATACATTTGTAATTGTACCAATTACAGTTATACATTGACATTTTATATTGTTAGATTCTATACGCTTTATGATAGAATCTCTCACTTTTACATTACTTTGATTATTGTATTATTTTGAATACAATTATGTCACTTTTCATAATAGAATTACATGTGTATCATACCATTATATTCAATACAATTGTGGGTGTTTGTTTTTGTATTAGTTTAAGATCTATTAAACTAACTTCTTAAGCGTATGATCCAAAGTTTTTAAAATAAAATTCACCCCCTTATTGTATTATTCCATATCTTATACATATAATTCTACATATTCAATCCAATAATTGGTATCAGAGCAGGTTTCCACTGATTTGTACTACTAGCTCTTATTCGATCTTATTACTGTTTCAATTATTTACTACACTGACATGTGGAGTGGAAAAGATTTTGTTTCATTAGATGGAAAGAATGAATATTGGGTCAATTGAAAACATAAATCCTTCTAGACCACCTATCTTTGATGGGAATGATTATGAGTACTGGAGAGATTGAATGAAGACATTCGTGATCAATACTGGTGCAGACAATTTTATTATGCTTACTAGAGGTTACAGAATTCCTGAAAAAGAAGTCAGTACTTTCACTAACCAAGAGAAGCAAGAATATCAATTGAATTACAAGGTAAGAAATACATTATTATGCTCTATGACCAGTAATAGATACATCCAGATATCTTCTTGTAAAGCAGCCAACTGTATTTGGAAAGAATTGGATGTCACACATTTTGGTACATCCAAAGTTATAGAAACAAGAAGAACAATTCTTCGAGCTGAGTATCATGGATTTGTTTTTACATATGGAGAGCCAGTGTGTAAAGTGCAACAAAGATTTATGACAATCAACAATAGTTTAAAATCTCTGGGAGAAAAAGGTCTTGATGATGAAGCTCTTTTAGATAAGATTATAGATATAATGCCAAATGAATGGGAGTAAAAAAGGACAGATATTGATGAAAACAAAAAAGTTTCCTAGATTACTCTTGATGAACTCTTTGGAAATCTTCTACAACACGAGACAGGAATAGAAAATAAATGCTGATTTCAACAAGAAGAAAAATGGGAATGGTAGTGTAGCTTTTACATCTAAAGCTAAAACACCTGAAAGCATAACAGGATCCAAAGCCAAGAAAGTTGTAATATCAGAATCAAGTGGTAGTGATCACTCAGATAATGAGTTAGAAAATCTGGCTCGAAGGATGAACAAGATTGTGGGAAAGATAGACTTCCAATACAGATTCAAAATGAAATATAGGAAGGATAAAAAATATTCAGAAGTAACATGTTATGAATGCAAGAAAGTAGGTCATATAAGACCAGATTGTCCTTTACTGAAGAGAAAATAAAGAAAAGAGAAAAATTCTGAAAGAAATAAGAAAAAGTATTACAAGACAGAGACAAAGAAAGACTTGAAGGCAAATGATACTTGGAGTGCAAGTGGTAGTGATTCATCAGATGATTATTCAGAATATGAATCCTCAGGATAAAGGAATATTGGACTTATAGCCAGATTACCAATTGAAGATTATTGTCTCATGGCTAAGTACACAATGCTGAAGCTATAACAAATGTTTCCTCAGATGAAAATTATACTGATAATAAATATTATGAATCTTCAAATGACGATTCTTCGTCATCAGAAGATAACAAATTACCTTCTTTTGAAGAAGTATCTAGGTTTTCTAAATTAATTGAGAATGAAAATTCTAAACTCAAGAAAAATTTTGATAAATAAAATTCTAGAATTTTAATTTTAACTAAAGAAGTATCAGATCTTTCCAATGATCTTAATATGAAAACTTCAGATTTTGAAAGTATTTTAAAAACCCATGAGAATGTAAAATCTGATAAGGATAAAATTTATAAGGATCTAGAAAATGTAATTTCTAAGAAAAATATTCTAGAGCCTAACTCTAGTTTAAAATCAAATGTTTTGGAGGATAAAAACATAGTTTTAAAATTAAAGTCATAAATTTTTACCTTGAAAAAATGTTTGCCAAAATATACTTCTGGAAAAGATAATTTTGAAAAAATGTATTCCCAAATCCGTCCATTGATAAATCATTCAGGACTTGGTTATACTCATTCCAAACCAGTTTTTAGTAATAACTATTTTGTTCCACAAAATACCCATTTTTTTTATAAGTGTCAATGTGGTGGACACTGGAAAAGAGATTGTTCTCTTAACAGAACGCAATCTTTAGGATTATATAAAGCTCATTTTTCAAAACAAATGTGGATTCCTAAAATTCTCTTATCTAACCCTTCTGGATCCAAAAAAGTTTGGATTCCGAAAAACTAATTGTTTATTTTTCAGGAAAATATGATGTGCACCAACAATAACATTTAATACATGGATAGAGGTTGTTCTCGACACATGACAGGAAACAAAAAATTCTTTGAAAACATCAATGAAACAAAAGGTGGAAAGGTTACCTTCAGAGACAATTCCCAAGGGAAAATTGTTGGAATAGGTAATATTGTTTTTCTTGGAAAAGTTATTATTTCAAATGTTTTGTTTGTTAAAGGTCTTATGCACAATCTCATCAGCATAATACAATTATGTGATGAAGGTTACCTTGTGAATTTTAGAAATTATAAGTTTCTAGTTCACAATTCCAAGGATGAGTTCATTATATATACACATAGGCAATAGAATTTATACACTATTAACATAGAAGACTTTATGAGCCAAAAATTACCCTTCTTAAGTACAATAGAAGACCAATCATGGCTATGGAATAGAAGACTAGGACACTATAACCTAAGAAACCTTTGTAAACTCTTAAAGATAAGACTTGTGAAGGGACTACCAAATCTTAGATATGATTCTTCAAAAGTCTGTGATCCTTGTCAATTTGGAAAGCAACATAAAACTAGCTTTAAATCAATTAATGATGTTTCAACTTCTAATGCATTACAACTAGTGCATATGGATCTTTTTGGTCCTTCACAAACTGGAAGCATTGAAGGAAAATACTATGTATTTGTTTTAGTTGATGACTTCAATAGATTTACATGGGTCTATTTTCTAACAAATAAATATGAAGCCTTTCCGATTACAAAATCTTTAGAGCCAAAATTAAAAATGAGAAAAACCTACCATTGATAACTATTCATAGTGATCATGGTGGTGAATTTCAAAACATTGTTTTTGAAACTTTTTGTAGTATGAAAGGTATTACTCACAATTTCTCAGCTCCGAGAACTCCTTAGAAAAATGGTGTTGTTGAAAGAAGAAATCGTATTCTTTAGGAAATGACAAGAACCATATTGAGTGAATACTCAATTGCTAAACACTTTTGGGCTGAAGCTATTAGTACTACTTGTTATACAATAAACCATGTTTTAACCAGACATTTTCTTAATAAAACACCTTATGAATTGTAGATTGGCCGAAAACCTAAAGTTTCATACTTCAATGTTTTTTGGTGCAAAGTATTCATTAGGAATACTAAAGAGAATCTTTACAAATTCCCACCAAAATATGATGAAGGAATCTTTCTAGGCTATTATACAACTTCTAAGGCATATAGAGTTTTCAATAAAAACACTTGTACTGTTGAAGAAATAGTGCATGTGAAATTTAATGAAACTAATCCTTTTGTTTTCAACCAAACCAAACCTACATCTTTGGATGTGTTTTCAAAAAATGTTTATCAACCGTTATTAGAAGATTATTCTTGTAAGGAAAATTTAGCCGAAAGTATTCCTAAAACTTTTACCCCAGAAGAATTTCTACCATATGTTGATGAACATGTTTTACAAAACCCAAATCAATTGTTTCTTAGGAATCATCCCAGTGATAATATCATTGGTGATGTAAATCAACCTGTAAGAACAAGAAATTCCTTAAGAAATGAAATAGAAAATATTGCTTTTCATTCCCAATTTGAACCTAAAAATCCAAGTGAGGCCTTAGGTGATGAAGATTGGATCAAAGAAATGCAAGATGAACTACATGAATTTGAGAGGAATCAAGTCTGGACTTTAGTTGAAAGACCTAATGAAACAACTGTAATTGGAGTAAAATGTGTTTTCAGAAACAACTGTGATGAAAATGGAATCATTGTACGAAGTAAAGCAAGACTTTTTTCTAAGGTCGATAATCAACAAGGGGGAATAGACTATGAAGAAACATATACTTTGGTAGCTAGAATTGAATCTATTCGTATTCTATTAGCCTTTGCGGCTTACTTTAACTTCAAACTTTTTAAAATGGATGTGAAATGTGCTTTTCTAAATGGTTTTGTTCAGGAAAAAGTGTTTGTCGATTAACCCCTAGTTTTCTAGACCCAAAACATCCTAATGATGTATATAAACTTAACAAAGCTCTATAAGGCCTTAAACAAGCCCCTAGAGCATGGTATGATAGACTTACATGATTTATTTTAAAAAAAAATATGCAAAAGGTACAACAGATCCAACCCTTTTTATAAAAATGGAAAATAAAAATGTTTTGATTGTTCAAATTTATGTTGATGACATCATATTTGGATCAACTCAGCAGTCTTTAACTGATTCTTTTTCTAATTTAATGAAATATGAGTTTGAAATGAGTATGATGGGTGAGTTAACATTCTTTTTAGGTTTTCAAATTTCTCAAAAACCAGAAGGAACATATATATCTCAACATAATTATATTAAAGTCTTACTCAAAAAGTATGGATATGACAATACTAAAAGTATTAGCACTCCAATTGGTACCTCAAATATACTTGATCTTGATGAAACTGGGAAACCAGTAGATCAATCAATTTTTAGAGGTATGATAGGAAGTTTTCTATACTTGATAGCTAGTCGACCATAATTAATGTTTTCTGTATGCTTATGTGCAAGATACCAATCTAATCCAAAAGAGTCTCATTTAAAAGTGGTAAAGAGAATCTTTCGGTATTTAAAAGGCACTGTGGATTTAGGACTTTTTACTCATCTGGAAATGATTTTGTTTTAAAAAGTTTTACAGATGCTGACTTTGGTGGTTGTTGAATGGATTGAAAAAGTACATCTAGAAAATGTCATTTCTTAGGAGATTATCTGGTTTCTTTGTCCTGCAAGAAACAACACTCGGTAGCACTTTCCACTACTGAAGCTGAATATGTAGCAGGTGGAAGTTGTTGTGCTCAAGTGTTGTGGATGCAACACACACTCACTGACTATGGTTTGAGTTATTCCAAAACTCAAATGATATGTGATAACAATAGTGCCATAGCTCTTAGTTAGAACCCAACACATCACTCTCGTGAAAAAAACATAGATTTTAGGCATCACTTTCGTAGAGATCACACACATAAAGAAGATATTGTTTTACAATTCATCAGAACACAAGAACAACTTGCTGACATTTTTACAAAACCATTACCTTCCGATAGATTTGAGCTTATAAAACATAAGCTAGGAATGATTACATTAAAATAATAATTCATATCTACTTCATGTTTTACATTTCACCTTACATTAAATAACTCCTCTTAGAAAGGGGGATAACATTTCTTACTTTGTTTCTTTTTATCTGATGATCTTTAATTATTTATTCTCCTGGTATGTGTTTTTGTCTTTCTGTTTATCGTATTGACAGTTTAATTGTATTATTTACCTATCTGTTTATCATATTGACTCTTTTATTGTATTATTCACCTATCTGTTTATCGTATTGACTGTTAATGTTAATGAATTTCTTTTCCATCGGCACGTCCGATCGTGGTAATGAATTTCTTTTACATCGACATGACCATTCATGGTAATGAATTTCTTTTCCATCGGCACGTCCGATCATGGTAATGAATTTCATATCCATTGACATAACCGTTAATGATAATGAATTTCTTTTCCATCGGAATGTCCGATCATGGTAATGAATTTCTTTCCCATCGACACGACTGTTAATGGTAATGAATTTCTTTTCCATCGGCACGACCTTTCATGGTAATGAATTTCTATTCTATCGGCACGTCCGGTCATGGTATTGAATTTCTTTTCCATCGACACGACCGTTCATGGTAATGAATTTATTTTCCATTGTCATGTCCAATCATGGTAATGAATTTCTTTTCCATCGGCATGTACGATCATGGAAATGAATTTCTTTTCCATCGGCACGTTCGATCATGGTAATGAATTTCTTTTCCATTGGAACGTCCAATCATAAAAATAAATTTCTTTTTCATCAGCATGACCGTTCATGGTAACAATTTTTTTTCCATCGGTTTGACAGTTCATGGTAACAGCTTTTTTTCCGTCGGCATGATTATTGATGGTATTCTTTTTCTTTGTAAGCTTGTGTTTTTCTATCACTATTAATACTATCTAAAAAAACAATTACCTTATGATCTCCAGCAGGTACATATTTTCCAATTTTTTTTAAATTTTATTTTTCTGGCTTTAATCCTATCCATTGATTTCTTTTCTTCTAATATCAACCTTATAAGATCAATAGTCATTATTTTTATGCCTATAAATAGCCCCCCTCCCCAAACCCACATCTGTTTTTTTAGGATTTGTGGCGAAGCTCTGCCCCATCAATTTAAGACTCTGTACGATCTTTCAAGCTGCTTCTCCTATATGTATCAGTACTCTGCTAATACTCCCGCCGAAATGTCTTCGAAGACTTTCTCAAAGAAATACATTTTCAGAGAAAGGTTAGTTTCTTGGGACTTTTTTGATTCATACGATTCTACAATCCAAATAATTATTTTATTTCATGTCTGGGAGCATTTGTGTATTGACAAACCCATGTCTCAAGATCCGGTCTTTATTGATGAAGTCAGTCAGTTTTAAAAAACTTTGTCTTTCGATAAGAAAATGACTATCAACATTACTGTGTACGATAAAAGGTTATCTATGTCTATGAAACAAGCAGCCCATTTTATGAATGTTCCTACAGAAGGTGATTCTTTATATCCATCTCATAAAATACCAGAATAGTTTGGTATGTTTAAAAATGAAAGCACTGAAAAGTCTTTGTTTATTATAAATTAAGAAAAGAGGAAAGTAGCTCATCTTTCTCCGGACAATAGATTTGTGGCTCTTTGGATGAAAGGTTTTCTTATCCCAAGGAAAGGGGATAGAGAGACTTTGAAGGCATCTGATATCTTCATGTTAGACTATCTTGTCAAAATGAGAAAATTAAATCTCATGAGATACATATTTGAAACAACTAAGAATGGCAAGTCAGGAGCAATAAAATCTCATTTGATCATGTATCCAGCTATTCTTACAAAGTTAATTCCTGAGAGTATGAAGTTTTGTAACATTGCATTGAAAGGACAATTGAAAGACCTGAAGCCTTCATGGATTGGTAAGAGTACTTTGAAGAAGTTGAATGTTTGTATTGATCCGAATTCAAAGCTTTTTGTTAAGGATGTAGAAGCTGAATCAGCTGAGAATCAATCAATACCTATACCAGTCAAAGGAAATCCATATGTTGGTGCTCCTCAAAAGTCTGATCAGCAAACCAGTTCAAAGACAAAGAAGAAACTGAAGTATAGCAAAGGGTTTGTGGATAAGTGGAGAAAAGATAGGGAACAAATAAAATAAAGAGAACCGAAGTTCGATCTTGACCCAGCTGAAGATTTTGCAGAGAGAATAAGGGTTGACGAAACCCTTCAAGTTGAAAAGAAATAGAAGACTCTTTTGAAAAGAAAGGCTCAAGACTTTAATATTTCTAAAGTCGTGAAAATGGTTGAGGATTCTAGTGCTCAACTAACGGAAGAAGTGCATCAAGAACCTATCGTATAGAGTTAACCAGAGAAAGAAAAAGGGAAACTGATATTAGAAGAAATTCAGGAAGTTGAAGAGGAAGGAGATTTCCATTTGAAATGCCTTCATAGTTCGAAAAAGAGTAGAGGAGAATCAGATCAAAAGAAAAGTGAAGGTATTCAACAAGTTCCTCATGCCGATCAAGCACATATTGAAACTTCTAAAACTCCGGATAGAATTTATACTCAAGAAATGAAAGGTGGTAAATCTTCTCATACTGAAAAAGTTATTGTCATCAGTGAAAAATTAGAAGAAGAAAGAAGGGGGAAAGAAAAAGACAAATTAAAACAACCAGTTGTTGAATCAAGCCGATCAAATGAACTGGATTCGTATGATGATGATACCGATTTATAACAGACAATTTCTCTCAAGAAAAGTGATTACATTTTTTATGTTTTAAGGAGGGTTGAAAAGACTATTCCCTATTTCCCTAGGCTGGAAGGGAAAATTGATTTTATTACTGACAATCATAAAAAGATGTTCGGCTCTGTAAGAGAATTAAGAAAGAGAGTTTTGTCAGTTGAAGCCGATTTGAAAGTTCTATCTGAATGTTCGGCCACTCATAAGAAGTCTTGCAAAATAATGACCAATTGGTAATACAAAATAGAGATCTTAGTGAATGACCATGAGATAGAAATTGAAGACATAAGAAGGTTTTTAAATGATATTGTTATTTCATTCAATAAAATTGAAAAATAAACTATTGAAAGACTGAATCAGGTAACTCATGGAGCCGATATACCTTCAGTGAAAGAGTTGTAAGAAAGAATGAATGCCTTTTAGTCTGAGTTTTCGAAGGTTTCATCTTTCAAAGATGAAATATTTTTGTTGAAGAAAAAAAATTCTATGCTATCCCAAGATAACAAGAATTTTCAAGACAGAATTGATACTCTTGAAGAAGTAATCAGAGTTCAAAAGGAGACCATCAAGAATCATGATCAGCTTTTTTCCAACCAACAAGATATTCTCCGATCTCAGGGTGATTCAATTTCTGAAAACAAGAAAGAAATCAAAAAGATGAAAGATTTTCTTCATGAATTGATAATGAAGGAAAAGTAAAGAGAAATCAAATGACTTTTATTTGTTTTTTTGAACCATGTCGGTTATCGTAATCAGATTTATGTTACTAATTCTATTGCCTTGCAATTATTTTCTCTAACTCTTTCAGGCAACTCATGATTACACCATTCTTTTTGTAAATCAAAAAGGGGGAGAATGTTTTATGAAGGGGGAGAATGTTTTACAAAGGGAGAATTTTTTAATCAAATACTTTGAAACCAAGGAAAATATGTGAGTACAATACTTATTAAAATACATACCTAAGGGGGAATTAGTTGTATTCAATTTCATATCCAGAAGAGTTTCCAATAACTCAAGGGGAGATAAGTATTTATTTTTTATTTTTATTTTTTCTTTTGTGCTTTCCAAAAAGGGGGAAATTGTTGAGTCAAAATTTCTCCTTTGACTTCTATATCTTGTTTTGGAAATCACAAATGTCTTTTACCATGCTGATCGTACTGACCATGCAGATCGTAATGACCATGCATATCGTACTGACCATGCTATTCGTACTGACCATGCTGATCGTACTGACCATGCTGATTGTACTGACCTTGCTGATCGTACTGACCATGCTCATCGTACTGACCATGCTGATCCTAGTGGATATAATTTTCGTACTAACTCTAAAAATTGTATGTACTATGTTATTAATACTAAGTCTTATAAGTCCACTCACTTTGTATCATTTCAAAACATTACACACTAATACTTATAATACTCATACATTACATTCATTACTTTCTTGTTTTGGTAATTAGTCAAAAACACATGTTTCATATTAATCGTACTCTTGTTTATCATCTTATATCTTTTGTTCTAACCAAAACAATTTCTTGGAGTTAGTTACAAACTAATCAAAAAGATTTCGTGTTTTTTGTTTCAATATAACCATTATAATTCCAGGTGTCCAAGTCCCTCTGAGTTTTTCAGAGAAATATGACCGTTGGAGGAAATGTGACCGTTGGAACCTGAGGCCTATAAATAGAAGGTCATTTGAAGCTGATAAATAATAACTATGATACTTTGCTTCTATCAAGTATTAGAGAGAGATGTTGTGACTTCTCTCATGCTTCGTGCGAAAGACTTGAAACTAAAAAATGTGAATGGCTTGCTCATAGTTTTTGTATTTCTATAAGTGATTTGATTGTGCTTTTTGTGACTGATCACCGTATCGAGGGATTTCAAGTGATTGAAAGACAGAGGTACTGATTACCTACAAAATCGAGGGCTGCAAGGGATAGGCAGACAGACGATTTGATCATCGTATTGAGGGCTGCTGGGGATAGGCAGACAGACGTACTGATCATCATATCGAGGGCTTACCGAGGTGGTGGTAAGACAGACCTCTTATCCTAGGGCAAAGGATAACCCTTCTCTTTGGGTCAAAATAATTTTAATACTCTTACATTTCTGCTGCCAATTGTATTATAAAGGAAATTGTTTTGTTTCTTTTTCTATTTCATATACATTTCTAACTATACCAATTACACTTATAATTTAACATTTTATATTCTTAGATTCTCTATGCTTTATGATAGAATCTCTCACTTTTACATTACTCTAATTATTGTATTCTTTTGAATATAATTATTTCACTTTTATTAATAGTATTACATTTGTATCATACCTTTATATTCAATACAATTGTGGGTGTTTGTTTTTATATTAGTTTAAGATCTCTTAAACTATCTTCTTAAGCGTTTCAACCAAAGTTTTTAAAATACAATTCACCCCCTCTTGTATTATTCCATCTATTATACATATACATCTACATATTCGATCCAACATTACCTTGACATGATTTAATAATCATTGTATGGTAAAACATTTTATATTATATGATGAAGTTGTTTCCATATATTTTGGTGGATTTCATGTTAAAAATATTATTACATCATTTATTGATTTTTATATTGTGTGGTTTCTAGGTGTGAGAATATAAGTGGTAAGTCATCTTTAGCTAGCTATTTCCCCATGTTGACCATGTCTTCTTCATATTTCTCTAGAGGTTCATCTACCTGGACTGAGCAGAGTAGCCTCATTCCTTCCATTTTATCATTTTTCATGATATTGGTAGGGTCATCCTATATTATATTGGAAGTAAGGTGACCCAATGGTTGTTCAGAGAATGAATATATCCTTGGGATATCTTCTATCTGAGAAATAATTTCACCTATCAATTGAAAGACTTTAGATGTGAATATAATCTTTTACCATGTTCCTAATGGTTTTATGGATTTATCATCACTACATCATCATGGAAAGGACCATTTTAACACTCAAAAAAACTATTGCAGAGAGATCATTCACAACAAAACCCATCATGGGGATGACTTTCATGGTGGATTATAATAAGTGGAGGACTATCCTAATCATTGTTCTTCTCACCACACATAAGTATTTTATGACTCTCACTGGTAGATAGGCTATCGAGATCAAACATTTGATGGTCATGAAGCAAGACATCATTATGATGTGTCCGAGGAGGTCATTTGGAATTACTATTACTACTTCGTTATTTTGGTAATGGGACAGAAGAATATGGACGTTCAATAGATAAGGATTCAAGGTCTTTATGAAATCCATCATTATGTAGATCATGATTTCATATTAGAAAATAATTTTCTTCTCATCTCTAGTGAGTCTTATTTTTAGGAGGATTCTTTTAAGCGACTAGGTACATTTACTATGGGAAGTGGTTTTCATGGGAATGGTTTTGTTCCTTCCTTAGAGTGTCCATTGGGATTGGCTGATTACCTATAGAGGGAATGGTTATATGTTCCTGATCAAGTTTTTTATATTTTTTGGGGAAGTTTTCCCCATGACCCTCCTGTATGAAAGAAAATGTGTGTGTCTACATCAGGGTGATATGTTGATGTGCCGCTACATTTTTGTTTGAAGTGTTATGCGTCCAACCCATTAGATCTAACTTGGCCATTGTTATGGTGTCCTATAAGGAATGCACAATGTTAGGAGGAATGTGTATCTTCACGTTCAACATTTCCATGATATTCCTGGAGACTCTAATGACCAGAACAAGGATATATTACCATTCTTTATCTAATGTAGGGGTGTGGTTCTACTCTTATCTTCCCTTTCAAACCAGTGGATAATTATAGTATTCAAGTGTGGGGAAGAGAGTATGGTATTCCCATTATTCGTTGTCATGAATTTCTAATAGACTTATCTAGACAATGCCAGACGATACTACTGTTATTTATGATGAATGAAGTATGTTGTGTATGCCAACACTCATGTTGGGGCCAAACATTAGCAGTGGGATTCATTGAATGATTCCATGTGAATCTACTAGAATTATTGATTAGTGAAATCATTTATATGTTCTTCCTGACTTTTTTCCACCAGATTTAAATGGATTTCATCATTATATACCTCTATACGAGGATGATAGAGGGCCAAATTGATTTGGGTAGTTATTTTTGTCTGCTCATAGGTTACGAACACATTAAAATGAAATATTTCTTTGGACAAAGTCAGGTGAGGTTTCTGGTAGGCTGGGTCAGTGTGGGATGTTGTATATTCATGCTCACTATGTGCCATTGAATTCGAATGTCAGGTTTCATGGGATAATCCCAGATGAGTCTACATTCTAGATGAATATGGACTACTGGGTGTATGTACATGCTCATATTTTCCCCCAAATTTTATAGGAGAGCTACTCTAAATTGTACAGTTTCATGGACATTCCCACTATTGGTAGTTTTTTATTATGTAGGTCCATACTTATCACTTGAGTCTGGATGAACTAATCTGTACTACTGAGGATGGAACCCTCATAATGTGGAGGGTTCAAATCCATGCAGTTTTTGCATTTGTGATAGTTAGAAAGAGCCCTTTGGAAGGACGCCCATGTGTTCCAGATGTGATTGTATATGGAATCTTGATCCACCATCATAATATAAGGGGGTAATTATTATATAATTATATGGATAATCTCTTGAAATAGTTGAAGACATTGATATGTGTCAAATGTTTCTCGACCACTGAATATTGAGGACTTGATGATCGATATGGCTTTGTCAGCACTATGTCTTGTCAGGCGGCATTGAGTTTTGGGATAGTACTATTCTGGTGATACTATTGAACCAATGTATTAGATCCCCAACATTTAACAATTTAGTTTGGTTACTTTATCCTATGCTTCAATGAAGAACTGGCATGGACATTAGTTAGGGAATGTGTTTGGGTAAGTTGGAAGGATGTCATTGCATTGAGGGAAGTAGTGCGAGAATGTTCAGGAATATAGAAGAATAATGAAAACATTAAAAATAAATCAAAGCATTATCTCATTTAGATGAACACATGTATGATTGATTTTATTGATTTTACCTCATTCATTTTGAGAGTGAAAATTTCTGGATTTGTGGGCAACCCATCTATCTTGGTAATGGGTTCACTTCTGGTTCATTGCTCTTTCATCCCCAAATTCCACATGCTATTGGAATGGTGTTTGGAGATGTTGATAGAGTATAATTTTACATCAACCACATATATTAATCCCTTTTAGTTTATTTCTAGTGGGGCTGATTCATAGATCCTAAAACACCAAATAGTTATATATTCATTAGGGACCTTCATTCCAAAGGTTAGCACTCATTTGGGGGTTTAGAAAATGCTACTTAATAACTCACATTGGTCGATTGGATGGGAAGTCAGGATCATAAAAAATATTTTGGGGGGAATTATTACCCTCATAGGAACACTATTAGTGATTTAAGATATGTTTTAGAATCGTTCATTAAATCACATGTATGATGTTTCTTGCCATTGAATTAAAAATAAACTATTAGAATGTATAGAGTTCAGAATCATCTTTATGTATCCATGGTTCCTCATCAATCAAGATATCATCATGTATCTCATGTTATAAATCAATAGAATCCTATTGTGTACTAATTAGATATTCATTGGTTGTTATATAGAGAATTCTAGTTTCATCCCAAACAGTGTGGCTCTCAGAAGTGTATCTTCTTCCAAGGATAGTGGAGTTGTTTTTGATGTTGGGATCAGAACCAAGAATGGGATTCCTGTGTATCCTCGTGAATGGAACTAGAACCCACATAGTTTTCTTCTACTTAATGGAGCACATCACACCTTCTATGGTCTTGTGATATGGACTAAACAATATAGTTTAATGTCATGTGGAAAGGACATCATGTATAATGGTTCTTAGTCAATGTTCATTGAAGGACATATGCTGAAGTGACCCAGGGAACCTAGAAAGGGATATTAATTTCAAGTATGAATTAGACATCACTTTGAATGTTTCCCAAAGATAATATGGTTTATTTATTGTGATGGTTTTGGACCTCAGTGAGGATTCCTATATATCCCATTTGGATGAGAATCAAATCACATATATTATGGTAATGTGGAGCTACGCCTATGGAGGACCCCAATTTATGTATCATAAAAGAGTTTTTCCCTTTTAGAGGATAATATTGGGGCATATTACTTATAATTATTCACTATTAATGGGTCCATGAGGGATTTTTTGACTCATTTTGATTTAGAGCCTTTTCTGAGGCATACACCTAAGGAGGAGGCCCCTGGATGGGTGTGATGATATGGTTAGGGTTTATACCATGTAGGGAGAAAATATGTGGGATTTGAAGGCTTATTCATTAGGAGGATTCCATTTGGTGAGGTTTTTTAGGTATGGGTTTACTATTGAGAAGCATTCCTTGGTGAATGGTGGTCGTGATTGGGTCTAACTCATGTGGAGGAATCTTATAGGTTTAGTTGAGACATACACATGGAATTATACCCTTATTTTATGGGGATCATGTGGATTTAATGGCCACATTCAATGTCTATGACCACATGTGTCATGATTCATGTGAGAAATAAGATGACATGAATGATCTAGGAAACCACACAATCCACTTTTCCCTACGGTTAGATAAAAGGCTTTGATGAATCATGCCGATGAAGGAACACTGAAGGAAGGTGAGAGGAAAATAAAATAGAAGACTCTCTGAAAAGACATTCATATGAATGTGTGGATTCCATAATCATATATATCTTCTAATACCACATGATCCATGATGATCCATGCCTTAATGTGATAAAAAATATGTAGTGAAAGATCTAGAAACCCACTCAATCCCACATCATCAGGTTAAAGAGGCCAGGTCAACGACACTACCCTCCTACCATTGTTCCCTAAACTCTAAAGGGAAATAAAAATTAATTTTATGTTCCCATAAAACCACTAATTTTGACAACCATGATTGTCACATTTGGTGATCTATCTGGATATGTCCCAAGGGTAAGTAGAAAGAGGAATGAATGAAGAAAGTGTGTACATACAAGAAAGGATAGGGGATTACTCCATGATCGATGAACAAAAATAGGTTGCAATAGAAGGATATCCTTCCCTATCAAAGGGAATGGAAAACATAATCCTTTACCACCCTCCTAAGAACTAGACGTTCTTGGACATAATGATGACTAGAGAAGGATGTGATCCTAACCATAGTATATGAGATTAGTAGTTCCATAACACTTACCCTAGGTTCGAGGTCCTCGTGACCATAAGAATGCATACTGAAATTCAGTATGGGGACTCTCATCATCATTTAGGAAAATATTAGGAACCCTATAACCATATAAATCCATGTCCAAATGGGAGACATTTTTGAGTTCCTATTTCCATGGTTTACCAAGTCTGAAGGCTTTAGTGGAGATTCTAAGTCCATCCCTCTCCAATAATATAACCAATTGTAGATGATACCACCAATTGGTGGCTTGTAAAATAACTTAATAGTGGTATCAAATTGGTCATAGATTGGGCAGTGAAGGTACACCATGTTGGTCTTGGGATGGATTATAAGTTCTTCGTTCATGGGGTATATGCATGTAATATTTGGATATGCCTTAAGAAATGAACTACCTAGACAACAACACATGGGTAGGATTCATCCTAATTACCACGGGTCACCTCAAGTGTTCTTGGATGAGGCTTACTAAGGTCCCTATTTAGGGAAGGGGCTTCATGTATGTGGTTTAACAAAAATTAAGAATGGTTCATTGTGTAGGTGTATTTTGTTTTAGACCCTGTAGGTACATTGATACACCTTCCCCCCTTCATTATCTCTTCTATATTCTTAGAGAGAATCTTTAGGGGACTGGGAGGAACTAGGAGAAGGGGTTGCATGTCCAAAACATCAAGACTTCTTCCAATTTTCATGTTTTTAAAATGAGTAGCAATGGTATCTAAATTATGTTATGATATTGGACCCTGATCAATTTAGCCACCATACATTGGGTGTAGGGTTTATGTTACCAGTACAGAAGTTCCACCTAGGGTTGGAATTCCATCCTATGTCACGTAGGGGGGCTACACAATCTTTCTGATGCTCTAGGATGTTCATGTAGTATAGCAAGGGAAATTACCTTTGCTTCTAATTTGGGATATTTACCTCTTTAACACCCTTGAGGTACTATTCATAATAATTTCCCTCCACATGATAAATCTAAGTGTCAACATGTACCCATAATGATATTCATAATGTATAATAATAGTTTCACTAGAGGAATATAGGAAATCAATTGGGGGACTTGAATGTTGTTGCACATATTTTTAGAGAGTTTTTTGGAAGAGTTACTTGGGCCAAGGGAAATAGAACAAGAGATATGAAAGGAAGAAAGGGGAATATGTGTGAAAAAGATTCGGGTTCGATGAAAGGTTAGGGTTGTTCACAAGTATAATCATTGTGTAAACTCGACTTCTGTTTAGAGGATTTGGGTGAGGATAGGTCAACTGTGGTCCAATAAAAATTTGGCCACACATGAGGTTCATCATGTAATATTATCCACCGTAGGTGATCCATTTTTTGTATCATCATGAAATATGGGTTATATGCACAGTCGAGTGAAAATTTATCTTCTAGAGGGTCTCCTCATGTTGGAGTTGGTGATGGTGGTAAGCTACTATTTATACCCAAAATCATTTCCATAGGTGTTCTTGGCTTTGGTTGTTGAAGCGGTTTTAAACTCGGTTTCTAGCGTTGGCATATTATTCTGGTCATGCAAGGTTTTGATTTGTTTTTCTTTTCAAGTAGAATATAATTTTTCATGGAAGTAATTTTTTCATGTGGTGAAAATTTCTTTCACACAATCCTTTTAACATGTATATGATTTCCTTTAAATCCCAATGTCCTTCATGTGACGGAAGATAAATCTAATAAGATTTTTCATAGATGGATTTTGCGTGGTGATTGAAATATTTCATGCACATACTAAAACATGTGTGTGACACCCTTTTCGATCCTAGTATTGTTCTTTATAGTGGATGGTGGATTCAGTTTATTTAAATTTGGCCTCTAATGGAATAAAATGAGATATTAGTGCCCAAAAATTCTCCCATCAGAATCAGAGTTAAGAGGAAAACAGATGGTTGGGTTCCTTGGAAACTCCATAAGGGAGAGCTATATTTCCATGGGTGCACAAAAAATCTAAAATTTGGTGTATAAGTGAATTCATATGCACATGAACATTTCCCATTCCTATAAATTGGTGTAGGAGGTCCTCTGTATGGAACATTAACTGTCAGTGTCATAGGTTGTTGTTCTCATGCACGTATGTCTTACTTTTGTCTGAAAAGTGAGCTTCTGATGTTTCCATCACCCAAATTATATTCATTTGTATGAAAAATTCCCATAATGGACTATCATTTTCCATGCATGCTTCTATAAATGTATTCCACATTTCCTTTTCTACAAATAACCTCTATACTTATGTGAACCTTCCATATACATTTCAAACACATCCAAAATGGGTATTCAATAGAACTCATTTGATATTGAAGCTGTGGCTACCGCTTGGAGAGTCAAAATTGTTGGAAATCCTCAATATACTGGACCTAGGAGGGTTATCTTGTACAATTAGGTTATTGTTTCCATGATAATAGAGTCATAATAGAACTATCCACTAAGAAGCTTCTTACCTCGTTGGAATTTTTGTTTGCTGGATGAATTAAGCATCCCTAATTTTGAGGTTAACACTCCGTGATTGTGGTTCACATGTGTGGATGATATCAAATTCTATAAAATCTAGATTTACATCCATCTTACCATGGATCACAGTGCTCTGGATGTCAATTAAATAAATGAGAAAACCAAGATTGTCATGGGGGAGGATCCATAGGAAAAAGAATTTCAAACCCACTATGCCATTGTTTTTCAAAGTAGTATTCGAGATAAAAATTACGGTGGTTATAAGTACTATGTCTTATGATCAGGAAGACACTTCAAAAGTTAATGGGCATGGTCATACTGAGTACACAAAAATTTACTATATAATGGGGATGAGCTATTCCACATCAGACTGTAGGAGGAAGTGTGGAAATGATAGTTCCACTTCTTCCATGAGCCAGAGTTAGTGTCAGATATCCTCCTCCATTTGTCCCCAGATATGAGCAACATGTATCTCCGCCATAGGGGGTAGAATTAGTTTTTGGGAAGTTAATTTAATTTTCATATACCCATTGGATTGGTCCCAATATGATGAGTTTCTTTTGTCAGAGTAAAACTGGGATAATAGGAAAAAGACTCCTCTCCATAGGTAAGATCATTTGGAGGCATTGAAGTGAAATCTGAAACATACTAGGAAAATTTCATAGAAAGAATGCATCACCATGTTTTTTGAAGATCACAGTCATGGGTATGTTGGGATGAGGAATGTAGTGCTTTATAGTGCCACATTGGAGGAGGTCATAATCATATTGGTTGATCTTGGAGGAAGGGAAGTTCACAAAATGTGGTTATAACATGGTGGTAGACTAGGATCCACTATTATGGTACACCATGTTTCATTAAAAAATTTAGAGGGGTTGGAAGCAGGTAGTCATGGAAACTTGAATGGTCCTTAGCTTGGGGACACAGGTGATTGAGAAAATTTTGGCGATCAGAAATAGAGTCAACCTAGGGGTACTTGTGTTGGACCGTATCTATAGCCTACTAGCCCTTATGAAAAGAGGAAACATGAAACAGATGATATAAAATCCATTCCATTTTTATATGGGTAGGTCATGGTACTCTTTGGGGGTTATGGATTTTGGAATTCCATCAGACCGCTAAATGTCATTCTAAGGCCATCCCTTGTCAATATTTTTGGGGTCAGGCTATTGACGATTGAAAACGTATGGGTCATGATTTAGATTGGAGGACATGAGAGATTAATCTTCCTCCATTTTTAGGTCTCTATTTTCTCAATGGTGGACCACATTCAGGGTATATGGGATAAAAAAGAATACTTGTAGAGATTTACGGGTGGAGTGTTGTTTTGTAGTATTGAAAGCCATATCCATTGTGAGCCTTACATGCCGTCTCTATCTACCAGATAGTTTGGGTTCCACTGCTGATCAATTAATAGGGTCAACATGGGGGGTCCATGATGAGTGTTATCCATATATCCTTATTCAGTTATGGTTTATTCTATTTATCAAAGACAGAGGAAAAAAATCATGTTTCTACCAACAAATGTTGACATTGGCCTATCAATTGACTATAATAGAAAATTCATGGTGAAATATCTAGAGGCAACGTTTTAGATGTGAATTCATGTTATTGAACCATAGTGTTTAGTTCTAATTCAACAAGGGGATTATGGGCTATTCATTAAGGAGAAATTCATGGAACATGGGAAGATCATGCTAGAGCTGTGGTGGGGGGGGGGTGAAAAGAGTTGTTTCACCACTACCTCAAGGTGGATAAATATATAGAAATAGAATTTGGTGAAATAACGTGGCTCCCATGTTTAGACAAGTAGATCCATGGAGTCTCCTGGGATAATGATGGGGTACTTATTATAGTTGGCTACCAAGGATGTGTTTGCTTTTCTATGGTAGGGTTGGAGGAGACTAGAAATGTATACAATGGTGGTTGACTTGTGAAAAAAGGTGATCCAAGATTGTATTTAGTTTCATGAGGATGGGATTTTACAGATCCGGAAAAGGGTGGTATTTCATTATAGGAACATATACCTAATTTCCTTAGACAATGTTATATTTCAACAATAGGAATATCATTCCACATCTACCCTAGTGTGGGTGATTCATGGAACAGATCCAAAATTGAAGGAGGCTACAAAAATAAAATTTTTTCTAAGGAATAATTGATTGATGATATAGAATAGGACTCTCGCTATGTAGAATCCCACGGCTCAACTTCTCATAAAGGTAGTCCCCGGGAAGGCGGAAAAACCACCGACTTAAAGGATGATTTGGTCATGTTTTTTGTGGTAGGCCTATTAAATAAAATTCTTCCAATGATTATTCACTTTCATTATCTAAAATTTTTATCAAAAACCACTTTTGTATAGGATATATTATCAATTGCTGAGGGTCCCCTACTTGAGGGGGTGGAGATGAACCAATTGGTGTAATAGTTCACACTTTGGAGTCTGTGCCCGAGGTTGATGCTTCTAGTGTTCTATTTGATGAATTCATGGTAATTGTATCGAGGATGGAAGTCATCTTGTCATCTAGGGGGACTAAACCTTGTAAATATAATGTTGTAACTAAGTACTGAATAAGTATCCAATTCGTGGAGGCTATTATATAAATCTCCCTTTCACAAAGGTAAGATTCCATCTCAATCCACCAATCACATTCCAAACATTCACATACTTTTTCTTCCATCTTCTTATTTAATTTCACACAAATCCATCTTAGAATACACAATAGGATTATTCACTACTTGTTGAATCAGTCACTAGTTTTGAAGGTTCTCCTATGGTGGAAAGCACAACTGAGGCTCAATAATTCAATCTTCCAATGTTCAAATCCTTTATGATATTCTCTCGGTGACATGATCTATACTTTTCATTTTTCAAGTCAAATGACATAACCTTGTTTCATGTACTGCTTAATAGATTTCATTCCTAACAAACATCAATGGTTGGAATATATGGGGCCATATATGATTATTTTTTTAGTCTTTGAGGAATCGTTCATTCAAGATAATTAATCCTTTTTCATAGGTGAAAAGTCTTTTGTGGCTTAATGTTACGCCACCAGTGGGGCACAATTCAAGTATGGTGGGGGATAAGATGTCGAAGAATGGTCAAGAGAATATGAACTACCATGTGATTTGAATACAATCCCATCTAAAATGATTCAAGAGGAGGCCATGTGTGTTTATTTTTACAAATACAAGCCTACACCTCTTGAAGAACAGGAGTATTCCTAGTTTTACTATTATAAAAAATAGTTTATTCCGACATAGGGCCTGGAGGAATAAAATTTGTTTCATTACCTAGACTTGAGAACTAGAAAATGATGATTCTTATGGGGTCCCTCATCCATTATTTTCATGACCTATGCACAAGAGTGTTGGTTTATCATGGCCTCCATGTACTGGTCCAAGACATTATTTGATAACCAAGTGCATGAGGGGTGTCAAAATTTAATTGTTTCTTGGAACTATAAGAGGTCAGATAGAATTTTTAAGCTCAAGGAATCTATCCATGAAATCTAACATCTGATGGAGAAGAAAAATGAATGCACTTCCTTTCTCAACGCTAAATCAGATATCATCATCCAACTGAGGGAATATATGTAGGAGGACTAGAATTAGATGAGGTAGACAATATATAAAATAGATAGGTTTTTTATTGAGAAATATTGGGAAGAAATTATATATGATGAGATTCATCATATGAAAAATGATGAGGAAGAAGAGATCGATATTCATAGCGTGTTCTTGATGCAACATTCCAATGGTTGGGAGATATTCATCACTCAGTTACTAGAGAAGAGCTATAAGGGATTTTTTTCTGGACTTGAAAGAGGTTTTAGGTTGTTGATGACCCTCCCTAAACACCACAAAATTATTTTTTTAAAACCTTATATGTGCATGGAAATATTTATTTTTCTAATTGCAATTATTTCACTTTGATCATATTGGTGGAATACTCAATGACCAGTCCCTAAAATAAAGAAACTCTTGCTCAGTGTGGGAAACAGGGGATGAAAATATGATTTCTCATTTGCATGAGAGTGTTAGTTAATCATCCAACACATGGGGTATATTATTATTGACTAACCGCCAAGAGTAGTCATGACGAGAGAGGTTGTGGTGACATAATAGGGTACTAGAGATAGTGATGATGCTTTATCATTGTATGATATTTCATGAATGGGGTAATTCTAGGGGCGTTGAATTCTACATGAACAAGGGGGATAATAGGAGAAATCATGATGTCAAAATTTGGAATGTAATTGGAGTGACATCACGATATTGTAAAGTTGTTGACTATTTAAAAAACATAGAATCCATACCACATAGGGTTCGAATGAAGATAATCCAATGATAGACAACCGATTAACTATTTATAAGCTTGGAAAAGTTTCTAGAATGTCTCCCAAAGTCATTTGGGGTGTTTACCTAGGGAAGTAGGTGAACCATAACTACAAAACATTCCATTAGTGAGTCCCTTCACATGTGGAGGAGGATGAGTTCCAAATTAGGGGGACACAAAGCCTTTAATTGATGTGATGGAATGACTAAATGGATTCCACCACTACATGAATTAAAATACAATTACATGAAGCACATTGGGGTGGGTGTATCCATTTGAAAAGAAGTGAAAATATCTTTCTAGAGAAACATCATCTGGGATACATGACAGTGAACAAAGAGCTTGAACAACGGAGTATATGACCAAAATTAGATGACAATATTCTCATGCATGGTATTAAGATACATAGAATTTTAATATATCAAAATGATAATGACATACAAATAATTTAACATCTTACTGTGAGAATAGTGCATTTTACATTTCAACATCTTGTGATCATGACACATCCTAAATCTTAAGGCCTTGTTACTAGGATGCTTCACATAGTTCAAGGCTATGTGGCTTGGACTATGGGATTAAAACACCAAATGGACATGTGTAGTTTGATGGAGTGAAAAACGAGTCATGAATGTGGATGAAGAAGGCCCGTTCCCCAAAACATATCCCTAGGAAAAACCTTGTGTGCAGTTTAATGTTATGATTCATAGAAATGGAATTCATATTTTAACATCAAAGATATTGTTCTAGATGTTGGTAAGGGACATATATTTTTACCTCAATGGAGTGAATAATTTGAGATGAATGGTGGCTAAGAAGAACCAACATGATACTACATATTCCTTAGAGTATTTTAACATTATTTAATGTAATAATGCTTGGATGATAATATCGTGTGGATTGATCTCATTGGTACACCCTCCATGAATCCTAATCCAACATGATCCATGGTCATTGTGATAAACAAGTAGTGATAAAGTAATTTTATGAAAAAAAGGAAGCACAAAATAGGGGTATATAGAATCCTGGTTGAGAATGTCTAAAGGACCTATATTCTTTCTCGACATGCACAAATGGTTGAAGGGGTAACACAAAGGGTGTTAAAACTCCACCAGAGCATACATATGCAAAAATGAGGTGGATCAAGACTTTATAGTTCTAGATCATGAAAGGAGAGACTGATGGGATGTTACTCTTATTGACCAAATTCAAATCACCTAATCCACGACTACAGTAGTCATTAATGGGGTGAGTAAAAATAGGATCGATTGCAGATAATGATAAAAAACATCATCATATATCTATTTCATGAGATATATAAAGGAATTTACCAATACATTAGGTTAGTATTGGAGAGACACCATTTGAATTATGGGTATCCATTTAAATTCTAAGGATGATAGAAACCCAAACCAAGAAATACTATAATTGTAGAGATGATATGTGGAAATGTCTATGTGGGGTTAAACACTCTATGTCACACGCAATTGTGAACTTGAGCACAATGATGGGGTGTATCAGAAAGTTGGACCTATTGCACTCACATAGATGGTAGATCTGATCATCTCTCATTATAGGGAATATATATTTGTTACGTGGTAACGTTTCACTCTCATACATGTCTAATAATGAATAATATCAGGATTCAATTCATTATTTTAGTTTACCATCATTCATTGAAGATGTTGAGTAATATAAATTTAATTTCATGCATCTCGGAGAATAGGAGGGGGCACAGGTGTCCCAAGCAGGATTTGTGGTATGGAAAAGTGTTAACCCAACATGAATGAGGGATGAAGAGTCCAAAATCTTCATAATGCTAAATAAACCACATCCCATGTCAACATCATGCTCTAGGAAAGGGATGATCTAGTAACAAGTCAACAGATGGTATGAGACTATGATGACATATTTTGGTGTCACTATGTATCCCATGAGGATTAAAATCTAGAAACTTAATGTTCTATAAAAATCCATTCTAGGATATTAAAACTAGGGGGTTTCCTTTTCAGAAGACGGTTTTAAATATTCACAAAAATAGATTTGAGGCATCCAGTGTTTATACAATGTAATGTAATATTTTGAAATCATATATCTATCTACTTTCATCCATAAATTTTCATATAGGGTATCAAAAATTGATGTAGGAAAAAATCGTACCTTATTTGGAGGAACCCCATATTTTTCTGTAGAAAGACTACAATTTAACATCATGTGTTCATCCCAGTGATGATATGTATAGGAGTCACTATGTATCCCATGAGGATGGGAATCAAGACATAGATAGTTCTGGGTGAGTATTCACATACATTATGGTCATACAGTCTACACCACAACAAAAAGGGATATTGATGATGTTCATGTTTCGGAAGAGTTAAAAACAAATGTGAATAGGACATAAAAGGCTTGCACCATGTGATGTGATCCTTTAACCGATTGTACATAGTTTTTGTTTGTAATGAATAGACAATGAAAAATATTTTAAAGTCACGAGCCTAGGAATAAATGAGTGATTAGTTTAAAGATGTGATATGTGGAAGGTAAATAGTGATTTATTCATGGATTACTATGCTATATGAATATGGTAAAACCCCATATGAATGGTCCGAATAGGCCATGAACCATGCCTGTATTGATGGAATAATAAAACATAGTTTTGTGTTGTAAGGAATGGACTTGGTAAAAATGGTGCAAGTAGTTTAAAATAATTTTACACGTACTGGTAAGATAATGGACTCATAGGATCCTATTTGGAATAGAAATAATAAATACCCAACATGAATTGAGGTAAAGGGGGATCACGTGCCACAAATGGTGATTGATGGAAAAGGTGTTTGATGAACTTTTATTTTTTCATAGGGATAGAATGTCAAAGAATCAGAATGTGTCCCATTGGAATGAAAAAAGAAACACAGTTATGTAGGATATACACATAGTTTGAGGTTATATGGTCTAGACCATAATAGGGCTCAATGATGTTCATTAAATGTGAGTGTTAAAACCATATATGAATGGGGAAAAGAGGTTTTCAACACATAATGAAATACTTGAGCTTCTTTCTCATAGTTTAATGTCCTATGTTATGAACCATGTATAATAGTTTAGTATCATATCTTTGGTAATATAGGATATTAATTTAATTTCATAATTTATAGACTACAACAATGAAAGATTGTTTCAGAGGAATGTATGTGGATTGAAATACTTAAAACCAGAAGTGAATGGTTCTAATGAGGCTTGTGTACCACATATGAAACATGGCAAAAATGATACATAGTTTTAATGTCATAATGGTTAGGTCATTACCGAGTTCATGGGGATGAAGGGTAGATGGATTTGTTGTAATTCCCAAAGCAAATATGTATATGAATCATTATGCATCCCATGAAAATGGGAATAGAGTCACACGTAGTTCAAGAACATGAAATGGTAAAACTACAACATTGATGGGGGAAATTCTCTCTTTCAAGGGATCTAAGGCATCAAAAACATTTCAATGAAAATAGAATCTTTTGAGATATGGTAAAGCTTGTATCTTATTTAGGGGAATCCCAATTTAAGACAAGGTAACCAAAATCTCTTGTAGGGAGGCATATCAGTTTAAGGGTGGGAAAAGTAATGTTTGATGTTGTTTGTTGAGGATGTTGGGGTTTTTAGTTTAAAGTCATAAAACTACGACTAAAAGCCTTAATTTCAGTTTAGGTTCATGGGGCCCATACAATATGAGAACAATTTGAGTTAGTGATTCATGGACCATGGAGTGGATTATTAGTTTGTGGTATTAATTCTCCCACCATATGCTCTTCGTTTAATGTCATATAGTTTGGATCAAGAGATGAGGGTTTTGAGTTGATATGGTTAGTGTGGTTTCACAATAAACATCGAATGATTAAATTCCCATTGGGATCCAACACCCAAAAAAACATCCCTAAAGGGACTCACATATATTTAAATATTTTCATGCATAGACATGAACTCCTGTTTTAATGATGTAGTGTTCATACCTAGAACATAGTTTATATTTGTGTGTATGAGATGGAGTAAACTCCATATACAAATTACTACATGAGAAACTTTTCATTAGTATAAGAAGTGATATACTCTCTATCCATAGTGATCAAATAGTATTTCCATTGGATTAGACATTGTGTATGATGTAAGGTCCATCAGAATTTGTATCCATATTTGAAGGCCTCTTATTAGGTATCATCAGTGTTTTGAGACCCAATACCATATCACCCTGAACGAAGAAGAGGAGGCGAAACTTCTTATTAAATGTTATTTCTATCTTATTAAGGTGCCTCTCATGAATTTTGAAACGATTGGAGCCTATTCTATACAATTTTTCCCACTCTACTAGATAGAATTCTACGATTCTTTATGGTTTCTATTGTCCTAACATAGTTGTTCAGATAGATGGACGATGAAAATCAATGGGATGAACTCATTCATTTATATACAATAGAGAAAATGTGGTCACCTGGGTGGAATATTAAGTCATCATTTGACAATCCTATAGGGAGTTGGGGAACTTATCTGGCTATATCTCCTTTTTATGGAACACCATCTTCTACATAATGATATAGAGGGTCATATTGAATTCCTAGATCCATCCATTATTCGATACGTTCTGGAGGAATGTATGGTTGGATAATATTTTATACATAGTGTAAAACCACTTTAGCTAAGCATCTCTTTATTTTATACTATTATAGGTGACAATGGTGTTAGGAACACAAAATTGATTGATGACTTGATTGCTCACGAATTAGATCATGGATATAGACATAACAACCTAGAGGGGAATCTCTTCTAGAAACATAAAAAATAAATTCATCATGGATAGAATAAACTAGAACTGGCGAGCTATGGCTGGTGGATACAGTCCCACCACATCGATTCATCATACAATAGTGGTCCATTAATGCATGGTATTTTGGAGGGTCTGTAGTGGTCAATGAACAAATTTGGAATGCTTCTGACATTCCTGGTTACTCTTGGGATACATGATGTAATAATGTACCATGGTGGGATAGAAGTATCCCAAATCCGAAATATGGATGGAATGATTCAATCATACCTGATGATGATTATAGGATTTGACTTGAACTATGTGCACAACATGAGGACTAACAAATCTTTTGATGAAATAGATAAGAAATCCATCAAACACACAAATGTAGTGGGTTGATTAAATGTTGTTCCCACTCTAGAGGGTGAATTTAAATTCATAGTGATGAATTCGCTCATGCTCAGCTCAATATGGTGGGAGTTTTCCATGATGGACATACTAAATGAAACAATACATCCAATCGTGGGTTTCCTATACTATGAGTGATCTCAAGGATCTCGACGTAAAAGAACTGGTGGCCAGCTTGTTCACATGTATCCCATATTCTTCATTTAGAATGATGAGAACAACGAATCTATGATGTGCCACATGAATGAGTAGGTTTTACCTATCACAAACTATAATGGAGGAATCTATAATTGAAATGGTTATGCATCGAATATTCTGTGATTGGGGGCATGATTCACTTCTATATGAGAAGGGAACTGGGGAATTAGCTAGACATTTTGATGTACCAGGGAATGAGATCTGTATTTTTGATGATGAGGTCTTTATTAATATTTTTGATAAGTAGCTATGAATATCCCTTCACATGAATATATGAGATGTTAATCTCATGGTCCATCCTGATATTATTCCTCTTTTTTGGTGAAGCACTCCACTTGTAGGAATGAGTTTTGAAGGATATTTTTATGTAGGGTAAAAAAGGTGATCCCTTTGTGTACTATATTGATCTTTGGATCATTGATCCTTACTCTAGTTGGTCTCTAGTTGTCACCATCCATGTGAGTCTCTCTACATGAAATAGCATTATTCATTGAGATGATTGACTCATCTAGAAAATAAAAATCTAAGGTAGATCATTAGGGGCTAGATGGGCGACTAGAAACTCTTCCAATAATGGAACCTTGATGAATTTTTTTTCAATGAACCTGCTGTCGAATTGCTGAAGGACCGCTGCCCAGTGTAGTATCCATCCTGTTCACATAGGAAGGTTTATGATATTCATTAGCTGATTGATCCAGGACACCATATTTTTCTATTAGTGATAAATATATTGCCGCAACTTCTCTACTATGAAAACTAGTGCGAGGAAACTCATCTCTATAGGAATGTATCCGGACATTGGTTCAATGAGCATGTGATTGGGATAGTAAAAAAACATATCCCTAATTTAATTGTTTTTTTGGTTTATAATAGAATTGATGGAAATTTATCAGGTGGTTGTGTAGAGGACCTGAGGATTACCTAAAATATTCATCATCAAGACTGGAGGTTTTAGAAGACACCATATCATTTTATCAATTGGGTTCTAGCACTCCTCAATACACTAGCAGGTTGTGAATTTATTCATGACCCATGAATAAGTATTTAACTTGTTTTATAGATTCATAATGAATCAACATATGTAACCTAGGTTTCCATGAAGGAATACTAGCTCCCATAGTTTTCTTGGGGAGGCATCTGGTTGATGGTCTTCATATTCTCTATGCTGATCATGATGCCTCTGTTAGAGAGGTGATTCAAAACATTGTACTTATGTGCCATGATCTATTTTATTCCTGTATGAGGAATATATTTGAAGGTGGAATGATAAATACATCTAACTGCATCGATGTGCTCTAGTTGGTGTTGGGAGTATTTAACTACTGACCACCCAACTCACCCAGGATCACTATCAGTTGACTGTTGGATTGAAGAGGCATGGTTATTACTAGAATCTTTCAATTATGGTGTGGTTATGGATATTATACCTGGTCATTTAACATGATCAACTATTGTAGTTCATATGGTAGAGAAATCATTGAGTATTTCAGCTACTGTTCTTCGTGCAACACCTGATGCATGGTCTCGATAGAGTGCATGGATTGTCCTGGAAAACTAGCTTGAGAATTTAATATATTTTTCATATTTTAAACATCCCCTTCAATGTATTTGGCTAGTGACACTTACGGAGCATTCCATATATTCCTCAACATCACACAATAGAAAGTACCCTATCAAATCAATGACATTCACAAAAGAATACACTTGTTCATCATCAACGTGGTCTTCCTATACTGGGTATACCCTGGGAGAGATACCCAAAACTGGAGGAAATACGTGTCTAAAGGTGCAAAACTACTTTCTAATTGGTGGGGGACTTTTTTACCAATTGTTTCATTGACACCTATTCTTCTAATTTATATAGGGATATGGTTTAGCTGAAGAGTAATCGATTGGGAAAGGCATGGTAACTTCAGGAAACATTGGTCAACCTATGTTGGTACATATGATAACCTGGGAATGAGTGACTTCCCTATGGGACAACTAGTCATGTTAATTCCATGTCATGAAGCTAGATTCCGGTCTTTTTTACCCTGAAACCATACTATCACTTACTAGCATGGTGGAGATGTGTGTCACCTACCCTGGGACATTTTCCTTATTGACTAGACCATTATTCACCTAGTCATAGATCCAATCCATTAATACATAACATTTCATGATGTTATCTTCAGGAATCTTTCGGAAATGGATGTGATCGGGGGGCATTTTTTGGGATTTATAGTGCTTTATGTACTCTGGATTCATTATAATCCTTTACATAATGGAACTAAGGAAGTTACAAAGGAAATTTAAATCCTTTAATGAATAGTTCTGGGTTCGCAATCATGGAAGGGAACACATGGAGAATTACTTGAATGAGGGGATGGTTCCTAATGTGGAGATGGATACACATTCACTTATCTGATGATTTTATCCAGGCGATATGGTGCTTAGCAATTCTGATCCAGCCATGGTAGTACTCGATGAGGTTTCTTCACTTGCTAAGGCTTTAGTGAAAATGGGGACAAAAATGAATGGCTATGGGGATCCCACCTATACTATGGTGGGGGTAAATTATTTTTAATATCTTCTAATGGGAGTTGGAGGTTGCAACAAATGTTCTTTCATATTCAACTTTAAGGATTCCTCTACATGATGATCCTTGTCTGAAAAAAATTGGAATCCTCATGTGATATTCTCTGGGATAAGTTTAAGGAACAACACATAATATACATTCCATATGCACATAGTTATCTACTACTACTCATTCATCATGATATCAAGTAAATACATGGGGCCCTTTACCCTGGGAAAAAATAAATGACTCTATCAAAAAGATTTTTCATGCTCCTGAAGTGATTTTCAATGCTTTTTTTCTTGTGATGTAGATGCATTGGTATAGGAACTTCCTGTGAAAGTCTTTTCAACCATTGAGGTATGCAATGGGTAACTGGTTTTCCTTGAAAAAACATAGGTCCTTCTAATGTCTAGACAAAACATCAGAACCTAATAGCCTCATACTATTCTAGGGCTCCCATAAGGGCCAACACCTTAATATGATGTGATCAAGATACTGATGTGGGCCACCCATCCCATTTAAGGGAGAGGATCTAGGATACCCGAACTCTAAGGGTACTCATACATTTTTATCCCATTCCTTGTAAAAATTCTAATCCTGTGGGATCACCACCTTACACATCTCTAGGACTACAAGGTGAGTTATCAAAGGAACTATAAAATCATCTTAGCGAGGGTCCCTAAATTGGTGGTGGTTTCGTATCACGAGTGCATTGACACACTCATAAACAAATTGGATGTGATTATTGTAATTATGAATGTATTAATTTGTGTTTTGAGGAGGTTAATCACACTTATTTAGTAAATTTTGTGACTCATATCTCATCATGTTTCCATAAACACCTTCCTGTTCTCTGTCTATATGTGTGGGAATACCAAGATCAACTGGGGGTTACTAGGAAAGGCGTATAGGGTGATACGTTAGTGAAGGAGAAATGGAGTCCCATTGAGTTGAACCATAACTTGGGTAGTAAGAGACAATGAAATCAGTAAGGAGCTTCTGGTGATCTGAAAACTCTTAGAGTATGAAATCCACAGTATGATCAGAATCTTCTCTCATTGCGAAATCAGATGGATTGGAGGCATCAAAATTATCTTTTCCCTTATTGATGTTTCAATGTGCGATAAAACCCTAATTTGGATCCATAAGTATAGTTTTCTTACTTTTATAGTTGGTATAGACTCTTGTTTCAGGGTCTACCGAGTACGGTGATGCCCCTGTGGGGAGGGGATTCCCTATCAAATCCTATATTTTCATTACTATTCTCATGCATGTAAAAAAACCTTGTGTACTATTAATATACATAGAGTAAAAATTTTATTATTGATGGGTATGTCAGGTTGTCAAAAGATATAGTTGATGTGGGGAACAACAAATACCCACAGTCACTGATCTGCACATGCATATATGCAACTTTCATGAATTTTTAAAGCATTATGAGGTTCTTGATGCGTCTTAGTTTGAGGGTCTATTGGTAGATGGGTTATATAAGGCTCTATGTTACTATGAGTAATGCCAACTGAATATTTGAGCACAAATGATCGATATTCTCAAGGATCCCCTAGCTTCTTTGAAAGACCAATTGACATCCAAGGTGGTGGGGAATAATTGTTCAGAGTGTCTAGAAAAAATATATATCTTAAAACTAAATGAGGGACTCTATGATATCGATTTTGGATGTTATATTTTTCTAAAAAACAATTTAAAAATTAGCGGAAGGAATACTCTCCCTCAGGATTTCATGATCAGAGGTTCGACTCTAATATTAGTTGGACCATGTATTGATATGTTCTAGACAAGATATAGATAAAATAACATGGATTAGTTTGGTGGATGGTCAGTTGGTAGAGGCAACACTGTGTGTGTAAGCTATTGACATCACTCTAGGTCATCTCTTAGAGAATTTATCAACTACATCATCTTGTCCTCATAGAAATTTGTGTTCACCATAGCCTCATGTGAAAGGGAAGTATAACTCATTGAAATGACTTAAAGGATCTCACTATCTTAAAGAGTCTTACCAAACCATAAAAACTCTCCATTTTATTGGGTATAAGTAGAGAGGTATGCTTATAGGGATAATGGAGGTTGCATCGTGAGTCCTTAGAAGGGAACTAGGGTTTCCACCACCCACATGTACCAACAGAGGGATCTTGCAATTCTATGGAGTTATACTTATATGATGGTGAATTTTATTGATCCTGATCCTTCTAAAAACTCTATAATTTGTTTTGGAAATAGAAATACCAAGTTATCAATATCCATGGATTATGAAAGATATATTATGTCGGCAACAACTTGATGTTTTCTAGGATTTTTCTGATGATGGTAACTGTTTACCTTTTGTCCCTTGGGTGGTTCTTCCAGGAAGATTAATTATTCATCACAAGGAGGATCTCTATTTTTGTGGGTGGTGTTCTAGGGTGTACATCCTATTTGGTTACTTTTTATATATGGATGGCCTCAATATAAATTTTTAACTGAGCGAGGAGGACGTCTTCATTCACAAGTGACGATGTGTGGAGGACCTCAACAACGTTTTTTGATTAAGTGGGGAGGAATTTCACATAGGTTGGTGTGAACATAAAAAGGATATCCATGATGATTTAGTAAGGAGTCGGGATGACCACCAATATAAATAGTTACAAGATGAGGATGACCTTCACTTTTTGTGGTGATGATAAAATGGGGAGGACATCAATACTTGTTGGTTCGACCATGAGGATGACCTTCATGTTGTTCCAAATAGACACGTGGAGGACATCCATGTTTGGGTTAAAGAATATGGATAAGACCACTACACTTTTCTTTGGAAGTGTATGGTGGAACTCCGCTAATTTTTGTGGAAAAATATAGGGGAACTCCATGTTTACTACTTAAAGAGTGGGGAGGACCTCCACTCTGATTGGCTATGACAAGGTGAGGACCTCCATGTGGGTTGTCAATCGAGTGGGTAGGAACTTTCCTTTGGTTAGTGGAAATATAGGGAAAAACTCCATGTTCATTGGAGAAGAATTTCAATGGTCCTCCACTCTAATTGGTTACGACACAACGTTATCCTCTATTCTGGTTGATAATGATAGTATGGGGAGGACCTCTGCGCTTGTTGTCGATGAAGTCGGGAGGACCTCTACATTGGTTGGTGGGAATAAGGGTTGGACCTCTATGTTGATTGATGAAGGTGTGTGGAGGACCTCCACATTGATTGGTTGTGACATGGGGAGGGCCTCCATGATATATATGTATGATATTAAAAAGAGGACCTCCATTATGGTTGTGGATGAAGCGGTAAGGGCCTCCTCATTGATTGGTGGAAACACATGGAGGACCTCCAATGACAAATATTGAATGAGTGGGGACGGACACCACAATTATTGTTTGCAGCATCAGGAGGCCCTCTATGTCAGGATGCAGGAGTATTTGGATGACCACCATAATGAAAGTGGATTAAGTGGGGAGGTCCTTCACTTGTTATAGGTATGAAATTAAAAGAAACTTAGAGCTATTTTTATAAAAACTGACAAGGACATCTTCTTGGGTTTGGAATGGAAGAAAGATTACCTTTCTGGTGGTTATTGAAAATGTGGACAGATGATTTTCTTGTATGGTAATTGTATTAGGAGGACATTCACACTAAAATTAATCATTATAATCATGATTGTATAAGTTATTGTCCTTTCGAGTTAATGACAGAGTCAACCAACCATGTATGCGAGGAGGATGAGGTCTCTATCCAAATTCGATTAAGATAGATCCATGCTTGCTTACTATAGGGATTTGGCCGAATAAACATGTAGTAGAAAGTGAAACTGGAGACATGTAAGATGATTCCACTTTCCAGGAATACTTTTTGGCATGTGCCTAATATTATAATAGGGAGGTTCAAATTGATTCTTGAGAGTAGGGGTATGTCCACCCACTCTCCATCCTAAGGGACTGGTGATTACTAGCATTGATGTGTCTTGATGGGAGCCCTCAATTGTATCTCTTTTGAAATAGTAGTGGTTGAGATGACTCATCCATTTCCAACCTCCTAGGTGTGGGGGAACAAATCATAGGATTATAACTGAGCTCTTAAAATGGATTTTATTAGTAGGAAAAACTCATTTATGAAATAAATATATAGAACCTAATCAACAGAAATATTTTAGTAAATTATCATAAAATAAAATAATTATTTTTTTGGTAAATTTATTTTAATCTTGAGAAATATATTTTCATAAAAAATTATTTTTATTTATTTTTATGAATGAAAATAATAATATATATTTTAATGTTGAATTTTTTCCAAAAATGAATATCATTTTTGAATTTATGGTATCAATTTTATTCTCTGGTGAATTTTCCAATTATTATTCGTAAAAGATATTTTATTTTGAATATTAAAAAATACAGTTTTTTAATAAATATTTTCTGTGACATTTTGAAGACATAATTATGATAAAAAATTTATTAGACTTATATAATTAGTAAATTATGATATTATAATAGAAGTATAATACAAATATTATTTAGTACATGTAAATTACTCATTATTTCATGGTACTTATAATAGTCATTATCAGTGCTAATGCGGTGCCTATACAACATTGAGAAAGTAAAATTTTCTTCCTTACAGATAACAATTGAGTGGTAGATTTTATTTAAAAGATTTATTTAATGATTATTATGCATAATATATATTATTGTATGATATTTTATAATTTTAGAGTTATATGACATGAATCTGATCCAAATTTATGTGCAATGTTTGCGGAATGAAGGTAAATAACAATTAAAAAAATTAAGGAAGATTTCATTACATGGATGTGAGTAAATTTAAATAATTAATTAACATAAAATTATATATTAATGATAATTAATTTATTTTAATGATATTTATTTATTATAAATTTGTATAAATGAAATAAGTAACTTTAATTCTTATGCAATGTTGTTGTAGTGCATGTGCTAGAAGAAAAAACTAGAAAATGATTTTAATAAAAACAATATACACCTTATATTATCCAAAAATTTGAATATATATTATTGGACGAGTAATTTTCCATCATATTATAATTTTGGTTCAAATTTTTGACCTTTTAAATCCACATGGTTAGATTGAATGCCTTTATAATTTTTTTATTTAAAATAAATTCATGTTGGTCACCCTATGATTTTCAATTCGTATAACCTTTTAATAAATGATTTTTCTGAATATGTTTTCTACCATAAACAATTTTACGAAAAATAAGAGATTTATAGTAATAATTATAATTAATTTTTAATTTTTTGGAAAAAATAAATACATTAAAGGATTGCACATCTACGATGCAGTAATTAGTAATTCAGTAAAAAAATAAAATAAATTATATTAAAAAATTTCAAATAAATACAATTTGAGATAATTAAGAAAATGTGTGAATTATCAAGATAACTATAACATGTATAAGATACAGCGAAATTCATTCTTCAAATCATTATCATTTTTTTATTTTTTTAATGTCATAGTTATACATATTGGAGAATTTTTCTAAATTATATTTGTTGAATATAATATATTATTAAATTATTAATAAATACAGAAAAAATCTGAAATAATGCCAAATATGATAATATATGGTCTGAAATATAATCCTATTTAGCTTATAAGGAATTTTGTAAGTCTTTACCCCTATAATAGACTTATTATATTTTAATATTTTATGTATTTCTTAATTTTCACCTCACCTCCACTATAAATGTGGAATTTTTGTTATACGAAATTCCATCACCATAAGACTTATTTATTGACCATAACCTTAAAAATTGTCTTCTCCCCGTACCTTGAAACATTATTGGGTTGTCATTCTAAAAAAAATATAAATTTAAAGTACATTTTGGAGTTTCTCAAGGAGATAATATTCAAGATTTAAATTCCTCCTTTTCTCCTTTAAATTCTTTCTCACATATACCTTATTATAAACCTATTTACAATGTTTCATGATAACTATAGTATCATATATACACATTAATTTTATTTTTTAATGGTATATCCATCTATAAATATCTTATATTCTCCTTTTCCTAAAAAATGAAATCGTCGTCCATTGTATATCGATTCCCCGATTTCATGGACAATGTGTTATTTTTTATGTTAAATACATTCACGGAAATTTTAAATTCACATATAGTTGTCTAAAATTTAAAAAATATATAATTTATATATTTTTCCACATTCTAAAATTAATATATTTCCATGATATTAGAAAATAAAACTAGCTTTTAAAGGTTAAAAAACCCACCTAAATAAACTAATCATTTATCATTAATGTTTTATCAAATGAATGATAATTATGTTATAATGAAAAATTATTTATGGAATATTTAAATCTATATAGGTGAACTAATATAATTTCATTATGATTCTAGAGTATTATTTCCTTTTTATGTAAAAATCAATAATGAACTGACCATGAAACCATAAAACTAGATCACCCAAAATAGGGAAAATAAAAAAATATTATTAATAAATGGATGAGAATATGTTTAAATATCATATAAATTATTATTAATATGAATATAGTTCTTGAATAAATACATAAATATGTTTAAAATTTTATATAGATGTTTTGAACATTTTTTGAGGAAGTTAAACCTGTGCTAAGGGAATCTTTAACTAAAACATTGTCTTAAATGTTTTAAAGATTTATTCTTATAAGTAATATTATTTAATGTACATGTTTTTAAAATGGTAATATTGAAAATATGTATATTTAAATATATGTTTGAAAATTTTAATATTCTAAATTATCTCAAATATTTTCCAAATTGGAACTTTTTCAGGTTTTATGTAAGGGATGTTCCATTAAAAATCCCCATAAATGTCACATTTTATGAAATTTCAATAATATTTTTTGATCATATATGGAATGGGAGGATTTACCCACATTCATGAATCCTTATTGTTTTTATTCCTTCTTTAAATGATTTGAAGGATATTTTCAAAGAAAATTTTTCCATATTCATGTGTGTTTTATTCTTTTAAAGTATGTTGTTTTCTTAAAGGAAATGTTTTTATGATGCCGGTATTCATATTTTATGATAATAAACTTGTTGTTAATTTTTTTTTGATGAAGTTTGGTTCCATTATAAACCATATAAGGGTTGGTTTTTGATCACCCAAACATTCATTGGGTATGTTAGAAGCTTATTGTATTGATTATCACAAGTGTAACTATGATTGTTATATCATATGGTAGTCACAAGAGATACATTTTATGTTTACTATGAGGGTTATAAATTAAATGGTATCCGGAATGGTTATAAGAACATGTATGTCTGGTATGAAAATTATTCCCCAATTTACCTAAATCGGGTTTTATTCTTTCTATGTTTTATGGAAACCTTATTTTTAATCAAATTAATTGTATGTTACATTTTATGGGTATATTTTATCTTTCACATATTTTTATATATTCATGGAAAAATGTTTTCTTCCTTTATTTTTATGTACATTACTAATTTTTTAATATTATTCGAAGCCTTTAAAGGTTTTCAGAGGTTTTATGGGTAAATTAAATGAAGAATTGATATTTAAATTCATTATGTTTTTTACGGAATGAAATCATGTTTTCATTTAAAGGTTTCATACTATAGAAAATGGATATTTAGTAGAAGTTCCTACCTTGTATCATAAGAATTTATATGTATATTTTCTAAAGTAATTCTCTAAAAATATAAACCAAAACTTTCTTTCGGAATGTAAAAAAGTGATTTATTATTGAATTTATAAGATTATGTAATGTTTAATGTTGGGTAATTATAGTTGGTATCAGATTTGTGTTTATAAAACATCTGGTTTTATGATTTCATCTTAATAGTTATAAATATCCTCATCTGTTTATAGTTTTAAAGATGATCATAAGATAAATTTATTTGAAATAACTTTTGAGGCTTTAAGTTATGAAATTTTAAGGTGACAAATGGTATTTTTGGAGACAATTTTTTTATTGGTTGTTATATTTTTTGATAAAAAATGAATTTTATGTGAAAACTAATTTAGTAACATGTTATATATTGTGTGAAAAATTTAATGGTTATTTTTGAGGATGTTTATATTAATTACATGACTGTTATGAGAGTTATTGTCGAAAAAAAGAAGATTGGTCACTAGTCGGGCGAAAAAACATCATGTCTGGGTTGGCCATGTGAATTGAAACCACAACTGAAGGGTGGAAAGGGCGATGGGTATACCATTCTCCTACTTAAATTTCGGTTTAGAATTGTATTTTACTCTTATTTAAATTATTTTCATAGATTAAAAATATTTTGTTCTTTGGGACATATGTATTATAATTTATAACACCATGGGATTTACAATATATTTAGTGATTTACTGATTAATGTTATATAAGATGAATTTTAATATTTTGGAAACAATGTATGATTATGATATATAATATTGTTGGTTAAAGTTAGAGGAATAAATGTTTGATTTGATTTTGTAGAAATATAGGAATTTATTGTCATTGTATAGCGATTTATGTTTTTTTAGAAATGATTAGCAAATAATGGAGATTATTGGATCTAGTAAATTACTTTTTGGTATGATAATTTAAGATTCAATACTGTTATTTGGGGATAAATTCCAATATTATCATGGAGATATACTTTTTTTGTGTTTTATTAATATTCTGAAATAAGTATTAAGAATTTAATCCATAGTTACTTATTGAATGATATATGTTGAACTACTGGTATTACTGTTTATTTTTAGGGATCAAGATATTTTTTCATCAATTAAAGGTTTATGATTTGTGGCTAATTATCTTATCTTGTACTAAGAATAAATGTTTTGGATAATGTTTTTGGAAAGTTGAAATATATATTTAATATTTTCTATATTATGTGATTATTTAGAATTTGATTCTAATGCTTGAGGCTTGAAAAACTCATACTCATCATTTGGAGAAAAATATTAGTTTGTTGTGGTGGTTAATTAAAGGATGAAAATATAAATTTCAGGTAATTAGCTTTTATTTTTCATTTAGTATAGACAAGACCTTAATTCCTAAAATCATGAAAAATGATCATTAAATAAAATTTTATTTTCTTAGTTTTCCTAATAAGAAATCCATGTCTTAATAATGTATTATCGATTTATAGTTTTGAGAAGAAAACAATTATCTTAAACATGTTTTTTCTCACTATCAATCATTATATTAGAGTTATTTTTCTCTCCCATGTCCATGTTTTCTTAAATGTAATCCTAATAATTTTTACCTTGGGTTATATTCATAATTTCTTGTTTCTATTATTAAGTGGATTTTTAAGTAAAAATTTTTACGGTGTGGGTTTTTGAAAATGGTTTTTTGAAATGTAAACCACTATTTGACAAACCTAATTTCAAATTATGAGGATGTACTTTATTAAAGGTGGGTAATGTAAAATCATGTTTTAAAAGGAATCACTATGCTCGATAGCATACAAGAAACAGATGACTGAGAATAAAATGAATTACTAAATATTACTATTTTAAATGTGACCATTATAATCTATCCATTAAATGGGAAGGTATGAATATGATTAAGTTATTTATGAAATAAATATATATATCCTAATCGATATAAATATATTTATAAATTATAATAATATAATAATATTATTTTTTTCTGAAATCATTTTAATCATCATAAATATGTTTTCTGAAAAAATGTTATTTATTTATTTATTTGAAAGATTTTTATAATAGATTTTTAGAATTTTAATATTTATTTTGATTAAATTAGCTTAATTTTTGAAATCATCTTATAAAAATTAGATTATGGTGGAAAATTGATAATTTTTTCGAAAAAATTAATTTTTTATGAATAGTAAAAAAACAGTTGTTTTAAATGCAACATTTTATTTGAAATTGTTAAGACATAATTATGAAAAAAATTAGGTTTATGTAGTGACTAAATTTTGATATTATATTATAAATTAATTAAAAAGTATTTTAGGAAATGTAAATTACAATTTATTTCATGACATGTACAAAAACATTATCACTGTCAAGGTAGTGGACACACACTGTTAAGAAAGTCAAATTGGGTTCCTTATAGATAACAATAAGGTTCTAAAAAGTTTTTTCATAACATTTTTTAAATAATTATTGTGTATAATTTATTTTTTTAAAATATATTTTCTAATTTTAGAGTTATATATCATTAATATTTTTGACATTCTTGTGCAATTATTGTGCAAGTCAAGAAAATAAATAAACAGAAAATTAATTTGTCTTGTCATGGATATGAGTAAATATACAAAATAAAAGAATATAAAGGATTATATTGAACCAAATTAATTTATTCTTATAAAGTAATTTTTTTTTATTTTTTATAATTGAAATAATATATTTCAATACTTATGAAATGATGATGGAGTGCTTGTGCATGTAGGATGAAAATCAATAACATGAATTTAATTTATATTATAAGAAACCATAAATGTTCCAAAACAGTGAAAAAATATTTCTTTATGATTGTGAGTCATAGATATTATTTTATTCGAAATTTGGACCTTTTTTATCAACATGGATCACTTTTATATCTATATAATATTTTATTTAAAAGAAAGTCAAGTTGTTCATACTATGGTTTTCAATTAGTATTAGTTTTTAATATAAGGTTTTCAGAAATATTTTTTGAACCATAAAGAGATTTTTGATGGAAATAAATATATATTAATTATGATAATTTATTTTTAATTTTTAGGAATTCCTTGAATGATTACTTAGAGATGATTCAATAATTATATATTTAATGGGAAAAATCAAATAAATGATATTAAAAATATAAAACTAAATCTAATCAGAGATAATTAAGGTAATACATGAATTATATAGATATCTATTACACGTATAAGATATAATAAAAAATATAGAATTTGGATCTTTTGGGTTGATGTTTTTAAAGTAATTGTTATGAATAGTGTTTAATTTGGTGAAAATTATATTTCCAGAATATAATATTTTATTAAATTATTTACAAATAAAAAAAATATTGAATATGAAAAAATATGATAATATTTGGTCAAAAATGTAATCCAATTTAGATTTTTAGGTATTTTTCTCTCTTTAACACTATAATTTCCTTATTATATTTTAATATTGTTTGTAATTCATAAATTTCCACTCACATCAATTACAAGAGGGGAGTCATTCTTTCATTAAATTTCATCACCTCAAGCCTAATTACACCACCATACCATTCCAAATTCACTTATCCAAATCCATATCAACATTATAATGTTTATTGTATCACTAAAAGACCAATACAAATTTCCATTAAGTGGTTCTCAAGGGGAAAATATTCGAGATATAAATTCCTCTTTCTCTTTTAAATTATTTATATCTTCTACCTCATCCGGAAACCCTATATAGAATTTATTACATACTATAGTATCATAAAAATATTCTGTAATTTTGTTTTTAATAGTATATCCCTAAAAAAAATCTCTTATCTTCTCCATTTTTTCTTAAAAATGAAATCATCATATGTCGTATGCCAATTCATCAATTCTATAGACGGTGAGTCATAGTTTTTCTTTACTACATTCCAGAAATTTTTAAAATCAATTATAATATTTTTAAAATGGTATATATATATATTTTATATTTTCTCAAATTATGGAATTAATATATGTAAATAATATTAAAAAAATTATACTAGATTGTGAAGGTCAACAAAACTAACAAAATAAAGACAACTCTATCCATTAATGTTTTGTCAAAATAATTATCCTCGTATTAGAAATAAAATTGATTTTTGGAATATTATAAACATTTTGATGTGTATTAATACCACTTCATTTTACTTTTATAGAATTATTTCCTTTTTAAAATAATATCTATAATGAACTGATTATGAAACCATGAATTGAACACAACCGAAAAAATGAAATTAACATTATATTTTTAATAAATTAGTTGAAATATGGAATAAAAAGATCATATAAGGTATTATATATTATAATATTTATCCTGAATAATTTCATATCTATATTTTAAATCATATATAGTATGTATGAACACGTATGGAGGAAGTCGAACATGAGGTAAGGGACTCTTTGATTAAACCATTGTTTTATATATTTTAAAAATTTATTCTTATAAATATTTATATTTAATTTCATTGTTATTTAAATAGTTTTCTGAACGAATTTATATTTACATAAATATTAAAACATTTTAATATTTTATGGTCTCTCAAATGTATTCACATTGGGATCTTTTTTAGTTATTCTATAAGGGTCATTCCTTTTAGAATATCCAAAAATGTATCATTTTACAAAAAATAAAAGATATTGTATTCATAACATATAAGACATGAGTATATTTTCCATCATTAATGAATCCTTATTTTTTAATGACTTACTTATATTATTTCATGGTTATTATAAAATAAAATATTTTTCTTTGCATGGGCACATTAATCTTTAAAAATAAGTGTATTTCATTAAGGAATTTTATTTAGGATTAAAGTTTTTATGTTTTGACTATATAATAGTTCTTGGGAATTTTTTATGATGACGGGTGGGTATATTATAGAACAAATACATGTGGGTGTATTATATCCCTCCAATGCATTGGATATGTTTAATGTTGACCAAAATAGTTATTCCAAGAAAAACTGAGATAGTTACATCACAAGGTAGCTTCGAGGGTTACATAATAATGTATTCGCGAGGGTTAGAAATCATATAACAGCCATGAATGTTACAATCATAGGTAATTATGATAAGAAAATGATTCCAACATTTTCTTAAATGGGTTTTTATTCTTTCTATGTTTTATATAATCCTCATGCGTTCGCAGAGTAATTATATGTTACTTTAACAATGTGAGTTTTATCATTCATGTGTTTGAAAGTACACATGTAATAATGGTTTATTTATTTCATTTTATGCTCCTTGATGAGATATATTTTCTTATCAAAATTAATGAAATTATTTTCATAGGGTTTTTTAATGGAAAAGAAATAAATAATTTATTTTTTAAGATATGTTTTCTGTTACAAAAATATTTCATGTTTTGTTTTAAAAGTTTCATATTGTAAAAAAATTAATACTATGTAGAAGTGCCTACTTTATATTTTACTAGTTTCTATGTATATGTTTTGACATGATTATGAAAAACTAATTAAACTGAAAAGATCTTTAGTAATGTAAAAAGGTGAATTTTAGATAAATTTACTGGATCATTTAATGTTAAGGGGTGTCCTTATAGCGGCAGATATTGGGGTAGAGGTGGTGTTGTGTGGGATTCTCATATAAAAATTTCTTCTTTACCTATGCCTGCTGGAGAAGGGTGGTTCGTTTCCTAGAAATGGGGTTCAACAAGGTATGTTGATTCTATTATCAGTACTAGTACAAGGAATGCGATTCTCAATTCCCTAGTGTAATTGAACATTCTATAGATAGAGGGAGTTCCATGATGAAAATGTAAGATATGGAGGATTCCCAACTTATAGCTTACCTAATTTCTAGTGAGTTACAATGTTAGTACACCGTCTGATTAGTGGGACACGACACCAAATATATGAATCCAATGACATTCTATTTCACCGATTCAATAACAGTATTATTAACAATATGGAGGAGAATCATTTCACGTCGAGTTCAAAATTTTTATTTCTGACACTTTCATCACAGTGCACCTTCACATCCCCACATGGTTGCGCTTGCTAGATACATCATTTCACCACATTCCAATTTCCAAAGGTGTATGATATTCATCACATTAAATTATGATGTCTCCTCCTTAATCAAAACAGGATAATGGGATTTCAATTCCACCTTCCATGGAATACCCCATGGGAATATTATCCCAGTCATGGTCTACCTCATAGACATAAGTCATATTCATGTAAAACAATCCCAGTGTGACCTCTATGTGGAATCCTTTTAATTAAAATACATCCATCTGGACATTCTGATGTCTTCTTGAAATTCATATATCCTTTGGTTAGGAGAGGAGTCACTCTAGGAATTTCTTGTATGTCAGGATGTTGATATAATTGGTCACCTATATTCTTCCTCTTTTTATGGAATATCAATATGGGATTTTTGGTGGATATCGCAAGGAATATTTTTTCGATCGTGAGGTAATGACTCCAGAGGTGTATGTATTTTTGAGGTTTTCTATTTTTTCATCCTGTTTTATTATGAGGTAACTAATGATTTGTGTGTATATATTCAAAGTCTTTCACCATAAGAATCTATTTTTAAGGCGTTATATAGTATTATGTTATCTTTTATGTTTAATTTAATTTGGAGACAAATCAGTATATCTTGTTGAGGAAAATCGTGGAACATGTTTTATATCATGTGGATATTAGATGTGATTGAACATAATGCCCAGAAGAGGTGGATCATGGAGGAACACCCCAATGACGGATCTCAAAAATAGTTTACCAATGGATTAGAATAACCCCAATGTGGTGGATCTAGGAGGTGTGTCTCTTGGAGGGATCGTGTCACACCGGTAGGATTACAAATGGATAAGTACATCTCATGGAGGTGGTCTCATGATGGATGGATCATAATATCCCTTAAGATGAATCCATGGGGGGTGTATTCTTATGAGGGAAATCAATGACTTTACCATGTCTAGGATAAAAACTCATGGAGGTTTCCTTCATAACATTTTAATAGACAGAGATCAAAACCCATGTAGTTCAATGTCGTTGTCTCAATTCACGCGAATGAACTTATCCATATAGTTATACATCATATGGTAAATATCCTCATGTCATAATAGTAGTGTCTTAGGGTAATTGTTTTTGGTTTTATACCTCGAAGACCCCCATCATAATTGGTTTTCTATTGGTTGTAATGTTTAGGGGCTTATGCAATGGGTTTACTTTCACCATATGATTTTTATTCACTGTAATGGTTTAGGGATTACATGTTGATCTGTCCAATGGAATAGGAAGAAATGTAGTCCCCATGTGGGGGCACGATCTTACCTAAAATGTGGCCTAATAACATTAAGGAGATTTAGGGTTGGCTTTAGGCTTCATGGAGAATTCCTAGGTATCCCATTTAGTTCGGAATCAAATCCCACATAGTTTATAATGGTAATGACCTATATCCAAAAAGAGGAACAAAGGGCACTGCTTCATTGGGGTCAATATGGAACATTTCAAATTAGCCGCACGGTTAGGGGTATTATATTGTATTAGAGGCCTATAACAACATGGGTTTTACACCTATGAGGATTAACATTTTAATAGAGGTGGGGGTGGACATATTTTATGAATTCCAACTTGAGGGAGATTGGGTATTAGACCCAATAGGAGGCCAATTAGTGTGGAGGCTTAAATTCATGTTGATTTCATGATCATCGTTAACATTTAATCCCATTTGAATGATGAGTTTTTGAGAGAATGAAGAGGAATAAATAAATCTAAATATCACTCACTCTACTTTTTCTTCTAGTGGAATAATGATGAGGTGTTGTTATGAAAAAATGTTATAGGTGGGGATTACACATGGAAGATACCCTATGGGGGTGTATTGTAGTAAAATTATGGTGGCTTGTACTCCATAGTAGGATAATGTGGCATACCATAATCATCATACATAGGGAATCCTGTGTTCATCGCATAGGGTAAGGCTACAGTTTAAATCATGAGATGAGGAAATTTTCATGAAGTTAAAAATCATACAACTAAGGCTTATGACTAGGAAATTCTATATCAAGAAACTCAAACAACATGGGACACACTCAATACCACAATTTATTAAGTGACAATAGTTAAAGCCCCGTTTTAGCAACATGGAGTTATAATTGATGGTTTTGGGTGCAGTGGTTGCACGATTGGGCTGACACCGAAAATTACATTTTATAGAGGTCAATGATTATTATGAGATAAATAAGACAATTAATACCAATATCTATAGAATAAAATCAAAGAATTAGATAAATAATAAAGACGACCGCAAAACTAGAAAATAGATCGACATATTTTGTTAATAAATATTTTAATTAAATTAAATAAATACCTCCATGTTTTTAATTCATTGTTGATATGTATGACCATAGATCTATTATAACACCCCAAGCATCCACGGTATGTTTCCCATTGAATAATACAATAGCTGGTGTGGTACGCAACTTCGAGTTCAAACACACCACAACCAATCAAACTCACCGTTATGAATATTAATACCCACTTTTTGAAAGGTTATAAATTTTATCATTCAAAATTGACTTCATTATTGGATTTTGAATATCAAAATTTTCTTAGGGATAATTTTTGGTATTTTTATGAAAACATACAATTTTTGATAAATAGAGAAAAAAACACTACGTTATTAGTTAAAACCAACTTTTTATTTAAATAATTATTAATTTAGTTTAATTTATTTATGTTCAAAATAGATACATAATACCTATATATGTTCAACTTAAATCGTTGGAGTCATTTTATAATAAGTTTAGATTTATAAAATTTTATCGAACTTTTTACCGTCTTTTACCCACCTCCTAGGAGCATTTGCAAATTTGTATAAAACATAATTTTTTTGGTTTTGTGAGTTAAATTAAAATATTTTGAGAGGCACACTTAATTTAAGTAAGTTTAATGTGGTTAAAAAATATGAAAATAATTTTTGGTGAATAATAACTTTTAACTTTTATTTACCACTAATAAAAGTAAATATGGTAATTAAGGGTAAAAATGATATCATAATTACCCTAACACATGTCCTAATTCTATTAAATAAGAATAATTCGACCAAAAAAAATCTTAGGAATAAAATATGATCCCCTTTGGTCCACATTGATTAGATTAGGACATTTATTAATATTTCATTTAAGGAAGAGTTAAAAGAGTTAAATTCAAAGTTTAATAAATAAACCATTTTTAATATCAAGTTACACAAAATATAAATTCGACTATAGTTATTAAATACAAATATAGAAATATTTTATACATAATGGTATTTTATTTATAATTTTTATACATTATTTAATTTAATTTATTAATGGCACAATGATGATGAAATAATTACCTTATTAATGATATATTAAAATAAATTATATTATAAAAATACAAATAAATGTAATTCGATATATATGATGAATTCCACTAATTTTTTAGGTTAATATGACATGTTTGGGATGATTAAATAAATTTTCATCAAATTAATCATGCTTTTATTATTTTCACAAAAACCCAATACTAAATAGTGGAAAAATTGACATAACTGAGTTTTTAAACCAATACTATATTATTAATTGATATAATAATCCTAAAAATTTATGGTTTGGCCAAAGGACTTATAAAAGGTTATATATATTTATAATGAACCACATGGGGTTATCTTGCCTTGTTATATTATGTTTATTAATCGTATTATATAAAAATACAAAGAGATATGGTAAATGTCAAACAATTTAACTAATAGCCAAATCTAAAAGATAAGGTCAATATGATGATTTAAACATGTCTAAAAACTATTGGATGAGAGTTTCTATACCTATACTCTCGATAGAATCTAAATAATTTATTTTTGAGCCATTATAAATAGAAAATGTATTTATTATAAAATAATATTTGAATCATTTCCTAAAGTGACCCTCACATCTCTTATAAAAGGGCACTTCCACTTCTCTTAATTTAACACCTCCAAATCCTTTTGGATTATCCAAACCCTACCTAAATATCCTACGAACTTTCCTACCTTCATTGTTGAGGGATTACTTTGGTCATAACTTTAATTTTAGGACAACTTTTGATCAAATCTAAAGGAAGAACCCAACGAAGAGGTAAATATTCCATCACCTCTTTCATGTTTTTTTCTTCTTCCTCTTCCTATTTCTTTGTTGTTTCCATTATAAAATAATAACTCCAGTATATTCTATATAATGTGATGTTATTATAAAAATGGTACAACCATATTCATTATTCTATCCATCCTATAAATGACAACATCACCATACGCGCGTACGTACGGATTACCGTCTCCACGTTGTGGTGTAATTAGTTATTCAAACACTTTATTATTTATATAGGTATAATAATGAGTATAGGTGATGTAAATAATAAATATAGCATGTTAATGATTCATTATATATGATATAACATCCAATTACCTATGATTTTTCCATCAATATAATGATATTGTCGCTCATGCGTATGTACAGATTACCGTCTCCACGAGCGTGATGAGATTCATTCCCCATCATAATCATTAAAGAATAATTTTATTTTCATGATTAAAAATAGTGTTTCTGAACAGAATATAATTCTTTATATGTTTGAAATACATCAGATCCATAACAAACATGGCTTACGTAACCAAGAATATCTAGGAAAATGAATCAGTTAACACCCAAAATTATGATACTACTAAAATATTATTAACAAAGAAATGTTATAAGACCATTTATGATATCATATTTATGCATAATGTTCTGGTATAATTATACAACAATGTTTTATCTATTATAAATGAGGTTAACATACCATCGACTAAAGAAAAGTACAAATCAAGGGTTTATTTCACAATCTCTTTATTATCTGACGTTGTTTTTATATAATTATTTACTGGGACCTCTTTATCACCCACATTCGTGTTTTCATAAAAATGTATTTCAAAGTATTTTTACTATTTACTAGAAAATGGGAAAAATTAATTTATACATTTATTTAACCTTATATGTTTTGAAAGGAATCATTCCATCATTTTCTATACAAGGTACTTTATTACCTTTTCGACAAAAATAATGTAAGAATGACTTTTTATAACAAATACGGCGGGTGAAGCTATTTTACACTGTTATAACATCGTCGAATCATCCCATACATGATTATAAGAATATTATCAAAAAAGAATTTTATTTTCTAATTATATTACTTTTAAATGATTTCAATATTGAAAGAGATATTTCTCTAAAAAAGTTTTGATTTCATCTATGTCAACATCCTTGGATGAATATTAAGCCTGTTAGAAGTTGATTTATTAGGATACAAAAATTCCATGTTGTACTGATGGTTTTTTGATATGTTTGACTATGGATGTGTTATTTTTACACAATTTGTTGTTTATAGATTACATATTGAAATTTTTTATACTAGTTTTAATACCAATGTTTATGTTATGTTTTTACCTTTTCATACGAGGAATGCATTGGACTTAGTAAGTGATCGGTTGAGCACACTATATCTCCTCAATAAATTAGTAGGTCTCATGAGAAAACTAGTGTCTTAGAACAAGGATTTGACTAAATCTTGTTTATAGTCTTGGAACAAGGCCTTGACTATGTGGTTATGAGGTCTAGCATTTTATATTCCATAATTATGAAAGTGGCTATTGATATTTCATGTGATTATTTGACTAATAGATTATCCATTTGAATAAGTAAATGGAATTATTTTATTTCATCTTTTCCATATTATGCTAAAGTTCAAGTTTAAATGTATTTTGTCTTAGTATTATACATTTCCATAAATTTTTAAGCTTATTTACGAAAGTTTATTCTATATTGTTATCCTTACTGAGCATCTGAGCTCACTCCTCTCTATGTTTTATGTTTCCCAAGATGTTAAAAGTATTTTATGGTTGACCTGCAGGGATAGGATAAGGATATAAGTGTGTTCAAAAGGGGACAAAATGTTGTTGATGTTTTTATTTCATGATGTAATGTAAAACTTAAGAATGTATCTAGTTCTTCCAAGTCTGCTAAACTGATCAGTCATTCAAAACATGATTTGTTGTATCATTCCAATGTTATGTAATAATGCATTGACTCTGGGTAACTGGGTTCAGGGCTTTATATCTGTAGCAATCCTTTTGTTTTATTATATAGTTCAAGAGTATAGAAGAACATCCTAGATTTTTTTGTAATGTAGTGATTTTGTGAGTTTTCCCAGCAATAAATCCATGTATCGATATGAGAAGGTATAGGCGGCTCTTTCACAGATGTACCAAGGGGTAAAACTCTAAAACACTTCTTTGAGCTAGACTCAAACGAGAACTAGTGCATGACAACAGGTCTTGCTGCACTCTTGGTTACAACACTCCTGGGGGATATGCTTAGGATAATTCACTCTTTCTTTACAAACCATTATGAAGGATTTATGAGTATATACCTCTTCAAAGGAAACATTTTTATGATAATTGATTATATCTATAAACTGTTCAATTTATGTTAACTGTTTAAGTAGTTTGGAATTATGTATTGAAATTCATAAACTAATCTAGTGTATGCTATTTACTTAGAAATTGTGCCTAGTGGAAGGATTGGAAACCGTATCAACACACATAATCTAGGTATATATTTCCCTCATACTCAAGATAATTATAGAGGAGCTAGCGAAGCAACTAGGGATGATCAGCTTAGCACCATAGTGAAAAAACTCACTCAGGTTATGAATAATAACCTTACATGTATGTGGCACCCTGATCCAAAACGTGGAGGGTCAATGCTAGACCATTTCATGAGGCAACGAACCCCAACATTAAATGGATGTACAACTCCATTATTATCTGAGAAATGGATAAATTCTTTAGAAAAAATATTTCACTCTTTGGGGAGTAGCGAAAGGGAAAAAGTTTTCATGGAAGTTTATCGCCTCATGGGAGATGAATATCAATGGTGGTCATTGATTCCCAACACAAAGGAAGATGATAGAGTATAAAATATGGAATTGAGGGAGTTTAGAGTGATTTTTTAAGAAAAATACATTCCTAGTGACCTTTGAGTGGATATGGAATAGAAATTTATGAGTCTGAGGCCAAAGGAGGATGAGAATGTTGCAATGTGTGGGGATAACATTACAAGGTTATCAAGGCATGATTCAGATTTTATATGTAACCCAAGGAGTAAGATTGATCTATTATTTGATGGGTTTTAACCATTTATCCAGTGAGAATCAGTCTCACAATCCTTCTTATCAAACATAGATATTTTCTCATGTGCTATCAAGAAAATAAAAAATAATTCTCTATGTCTTATGACTTTAAATCAAAGAATGAGAAGATGATATCTATTTAACACTCTGTAATGGAAATAAGGGGAGGAAGGGAAAATTTTAATATCCATCATGTGGTAAATGTGGAAAGAAACACATTGTTCCTTCTATAAAGGGAATGAGAGTCTGTAACAAGTGTGGTGAAAATGGCTACCAAGCTCATGATTGTAAGGGGAAGAAAGAGGCTATCAATGTTGAAAGCAAAAAATGTTGAGAAAAGGGGAATTATGCAAATAAATGTCCAAATCACCATGGAATCTTACTTCAAAGAAGGCCAAGGGAGTAAGTCCAAGCTTATGCAATCACTACTACTGAGGTTGAAGCTTTGAAAGATGTGGTTGAAGCTAATTTAATGGTTTTCGCAAGTTTAGCCAATGCTTTATTTGATTCTGGATCATCGCATTATTTAATATAATCCTAGTTTTCTGTGAAAATCAGATATTTTTAGTTAGACTTAACAAGGGAGTTGGCAGTCAAAACACCTACGGGAAGTATCAGCGTAAGAATTTTATTGTGAATTAGTTCCCATTTGGGCATATAAATGTTCATTATCTATAGATCTCATCATCATACCCATGATTTAATTTTATATAATCCTCAGAATGGATTGGATTTCAGACCATGATATGAAGATTTATTATAAGAAGAAGGAGGTTACAATTCACGATGATGAGAAGGAGTACCTTATCCTTAGATCAAAAATGTCACCACCCGATTCCTATCTAGATCCACCCCCAGTAGCCCAAATAAATTTCATTTTTAGGGGGGAAGAAAATGAAATAACTATGGGTGAGGGAAAAAATGTTCGAATAGAGTATGTACCTATTGTGCAAGAATATGTTGATGTGATTCCAGAGGATTTACCTGGACATCCTCCAAAATGTGAAATTGAGTTTTCCATTGATTTAATTTTGAGTTCAAGGCCCATATCGAATAACCCTTAGAGAATATACACTATGGAATTAGTTGATATAAAGAAACCACTAGAGGAATTGATTAATAGGGGATTTATTCTCCCTTGTGTTTCTCCATGGGGAGCACATGTTCATATTGTTATGAAGAAAATGTATCTATGAGGTTGTACATTGACTAAAGGGAGATAAATACTATAACAATAAGGAAATGTATCCCCTACCATTCATTGATGATTTATTCAATAAACTTCATGGAGCTCAATATTTTTCAAATATTGACATTCGATTTGGATATCATCTGTTTTCTATGAAGAAGGAAGACATTCTGAAAACCGCATTTCAAACTAGGTATAGGTATTACGAGTTTACAGTAATTCCTTTTAGGCTGACTAATGCACCCATTATTTTAATGGATATAATGAATAGAGTTTTCAATTAATATCTTGATGACTTTATAGTTGTATTTATTGATGTTATTTTGGTATACTCAAAAAGCTACGAAGATCATGAAAATCACTTGGACATTATTTTTAGGATTCTTAGAAGAAATTAATTATATGGAAAATTTTGAAAGTGTGAATTCTGGTGTTATTAGATTTATTTTCTTGGCCATATTGACTCTATGGATGGAATCTATGTTGGTCCTTCAAAGACTAAGGAAATCTCCGAATGGCCAGCACCGATGAGTATAACTGAGGTACATAGTTTTATTGGTTTAGCAGGTTATTATCGGTGTTTTTTCCGAAATCTTTCTGATTGGCTAACCCATTAACCAAGATAACTTTTAAAGGGGTTAATTTTTTTGGATAAAATAGTGTGAATAATGTTTTGATGAACTGTAGAGAATATTAGTCAATGCACTTATCATGACACTACCATCAGGGAATGATGAGTTTTTTATTTACAGTGATGCTTCTATGAATGTACTTGGTTGTGTCCTTATGAAGAATGAAATATTAATTTCCTATGCATAACAGCAGCTAAAAATTCATAATCAAAACTATCCCACTCATGATCTTGAGTTAGCATCTATAATCATTGCACTAAAAATATGGAGATACTATCTCTATGGTGAAAAATTTGAGAATTATACTAATCACAAGCATTTTAAGTATATTTTATCACAGAAAGAACTCAACATGTGGCAAAGGAGATGGCTCCAACTACTCAATGATTATAATTTCACTATACACTACCACCTGGGGAAGGAAATTTAGGTGGAAGATTCTTTGACCAGAAATGATCATGGTGTTTTGAACAAGATGAGTGTTGAAAGAGTTCCTATTTTCATAGATCTAGTAAAGATGCATATGGTAATAACCATGGAAGGTGAAACATCAATACGTTTTAAAATGGTTGGAAAACCATCTTTACTAAAAAGGATAAAAATTTATCAAGATGATGAAGAGGAGTTTAAAAAGAAAATTAAAGCTGTAAACAATGGGAGATTGATTGAATTCATATATAAAGATGGTATTTTTGATGTTTGGGAAGAGATATTGTGTTCCTGATATTCTTGATCTGAAAAGGGAATTGTTAGATGAAACTCATATATCTAATTTTTCTATACACCTTGGTAGCACTAAGATGTATAGGGATTTGAAAGAACATTTTTGGTGGGACAACATAAAGAGAGAGATTGATAATTTTTTATCAAGATGTATGGTTTACCAAAAATTGAAAGATGGAATACAACAACCTAAAGGATTCATGAAACCTCTTCCCATAACTAAGTGAAAATGGGATGATATTACAATGGAATTTTTCATGGGACTACAAAAGACTCCTAGAATAAATGATGCAATATGGGTCATTGTTGATCGTCATACCATGTATACCCATTTTCTTATTATAAGAGAAGATTTACCAGAAGAACATTTAGCAAGACAATATATTATTGAAGTTGTAGGACTTCATGGAGTACCCCTATCAATTGTTTCTAATCGAGATCCCCATTTTACATCAAGATTCTAGAAAAGTATTCAGAATTCCATGGATACTGAAATTTGTTTGAGCACTACCTACCACCCTCAAATCGACGGGTAATCAGAACGGACGATAAAAACATTAGAAGACATTTTGAGATCATGCCCACTTGACTTTCAAGGTATGTGGGATCAATATTTACCTCTTGTAGAATTTTCTTATAATAATAGGTTCTATTCAAGTATTCATATGGCACCATTATATAGAAATAGATGTCGCACAACAACTTGTTGGGATGATGTTGGTGAAAGAAAACTCATTGGCCAAGAAATTGTTGAAAAAATAATTGAAAAGTGAAGATTATCCAAACCCACATCAATGGATCCCAAATTATGTAGAAGGGATATGCTGTTAACCAAAGGATGGATTTGGAATTCCACCTTGGAGATCATGTTTTCTTGAAGGTATCTTCATGGAAGGGAGTTTTACGATTCGTTAATAAGGGGATATTGTGTCCCAGGAACATCGAACATTTCAAAATTCTAGAATGAATTGGGGGCTGTAGCTTACCATTTTTCAATGCCGCTAAATCTCTCCAAAGTTCATGATGAGTTCCATGTATCACTGTTGAAAAAATACATGCCAGACCCAATGATTGTACTCACATATGAGGAAATTTAACTAGAACCAGATCTTTCTTAGTGTGAAGAGCTTGTAAAGATTCTTGATACAAGAGAACATGTGCTGAAAAAATGGATGACTCGTCTGGTAAAAGTTATATGGAGAAACCATAAGATGGAAGAGGAAACGTGGGAACCCGAGGAACTTATGTTGAAGAACCACCAGATTCTTTTCATGTAGTAATATTCTAGAAACATCGAGGATGCAATTATTTGAAGAAGGGGAGAATGTAACACCCCAATATTCCCTGATATGTTTCCCATTGAATAATACGATAGCTTGTATTGTACACAACTTCTAGTTTAAACACACCACAACCAATGAAACCTGCCATTATGAATAGTAATACCCACTTTTTTAAATTTTAAAAATTTTACCTTTCAAAATGGACTTCATTTTTTGGATTTGAAATATCGAAATTAGCTTAGGATAAATTTTTGGTATTTTTCTGAAAACTTTCATTTTTGATGAATAGTGGAAAAAAACACTACGTTATTGGTTAAAAGTAACTTTTTATTTAAATAAATAGTTATTTTATTTAAATATATTTTAGTTCCAAATAGATACATAATACCTATATATTTTCAACATAATTCATTGGATTAATTTTATAATAAGTTTTGATATAATAAATTTTATCAAACTATTACCATCTTTTACCCACCTCCTAGGTGCATTTGAAAATTTTTAGAAAACATAATTTTACTACTTTAGTGAGTTTAATTTAAAAAATCCTAGAGACACGGTTAATATCATAAAGTTTAATGAGGTTTAATAAGATGACGATAACCTTTGGTGAATAGTAACATTTGACTTTTATTTATCACTGTTAAAAGTAAACAGGGTAATTAAAGGTAAAAATGATATCAAAATTACCCTAACACATGTTATAATTCTATTTTATAAGTATAATTTGACAATAAAAAACCTCAGGAATAAAATATGATCCACTTTGGTAGACTTGGATTGGATTAGGACATTTATTATTATTTTATTTAAAGAAGAGTTAAAAGAGTTAAATTCAATGTTTAATAACCAAAAGATTTATAATATAGAGTTAGACTCAATATAAATTTGAATATAAATATTCATTAGAAAGATAAAATTATTAAATGCATAATTTTATTTTATTTTATTTATAATTTTTATAAATTATATAATTTAATGTATTTATGACACAATGGTGATGCGATAATTAACTTATTAATGAAATATTGAAATAATTGATATTATAAATACCAAATAAATTTAAATTGATACTTATGATGAATTAAACTAATTTTCTAGGTCAATATGACATGTTAGGGTTGATTAAATAATTTTTTCCGAAGTAATCATTCAATTATGTTTTTCACAAAAAACAAAATTCTAATGCTTCAAAATTGACATTATTGAGTTTTTTAAAAATAATATATTATTAATTGATATAATATTCTTAAAAATCTATGGTTAATCCAAAGATCATACATAATGTTATATATATTAATAATTAACCACATGGGTTTTGGTTTGCTAGTTATAGTATGTTTTTTAACCATATAATATAAAAATACAATGAGACAAGGTTAATGTCAAACTATTTAACAAAGAGTTAAATCTCAAAGATAAGGTTAATATGATGAACTAATCCGGTCTAAATCCCACTATATTGGTATTTCTCTACCCATACCCTCTTTATATTTTAAATAATTCATTTTTGAGCCATTATAAATAGAAAATTATTTTATTATAAAATAATATTTCATGATTTTTCTAAAGTGACCCCCACCTGTCTTATAAAATGGAACTTTCCCTTCTCTTAAATTGACAAATCCAAAACCATTTGGATCGGCCATCCCATACATAATTATACTCCCAACATTCTTCCCATCATCAAAGAGGGATTTCTTTCTTCATAAAGGGAACCTAAGGAGCCCTTTCGATCAAATCAAAAGGAAGAACCCGAAGAAGAGGTAAATATTTAGTCACCTCTTTCAAGTTATTTTCTTCTTCCACTTCCTATTTATTTGTTGTTTCCATTCTAAAATAATAAATCCAATATATTCTATATAATTTAATGATATTATAAAAATGGTACAACCATATTCATAATTCTATCCATCATATAAATGACAAAGTCATCAAACGTGCGTACACACATATTACAGTCTCAACGTCATGGTGTAGGTAGTTATTCAAACACTTCATTATTTGGATGGGTATAAAATTGAGTATAATTGATGTAAATAATAAATATAACATTTTAATTATTCATTATATATGATATAACATCCATTTATAGACGAATTGTCCACCAATATAATGATATTGTCGCTCGTGCGTACTTACAGATAACCATCTCCACGAACGTGATGAGATTCATTCCCCATCCTAATCATTAAAGAATAATTTTACTTTTATGATTAAAAATAATTTTTATGAACATAATATAATTCTGTATATGTAACAATTACATCCTATTCATAACAAACATGGCTTACGTAACCAAGAATATAATGGAAAACGAATAACTTTACACCTGAAACGATAATACTATTAAAAAATTATTAACAAGGAAATATTATAAGATCAAATATGATATCATATTTATGTATAAAGTTCTTGTATAATTATATAACAATATTATAACTATTGTACATAAGGTTAACATACAATATATAGAGGAAAAGTACAATGCAAGGGTTAATTTCACAATGTCTTTTTTATCCGAGGTTGTTTTTATGTAAGTATCTACTGGGACCTCTTTATCATCTACATCCGTATTTTCATAAAAATGTATTTCAAAACAATTTTTCTATTTAATAGACAATGGGTTAAATAAATTTATATCCTTATTTTACCTTATATATTTTGAAAGTAATCTTTCCGTCATTTTCCAAACAAGGTACTTTATGACCATTTCGACAAAATTAATGTAGGAATGTCTTTTTTTAACTTATATGGCAGGTGTGGCTTTTTTATTAAATTAAAACATCGTCGAAGTTCCCATATAAGAATATAAGAATATTTTCAAAATAAATGTTTCCTTTTATAATTATATTACTTTTTAATGATATCAAAATAGAAAGATATATTTCTGAAAAAAAATATTTGGTTTCATCTAAGTCAACACCCTTTGATGGATTTTAAGCTTGTCTGAAGATGATTTATTATGATACAAAACTTCCATATTGTATTGAAGGTTTTTTGATGTGTTTGACTGTGGATGTGTTATTTTCACACCGTTTTCATTTTATGGATAATGTATGGACATTTAGTATGCTAGTTTTAATGCGAATGTTTATGTTATGTTTATACCTTTTCATTTGAGGAATGCGTTGGAATTACTATGTGACGGGTGGAGCCCACTATATATCCTCAATGCATTGGTAGGTCTCATGAGATGAACTAGTGTATTGGAAAAATTCCTTGAAAAAAACTTTTTTGTAGTCTTGGCACAAGGCCTTGACTATGAGGTGATGAGGTCTGGCATTATGCATTCCATCATCATGAAAGTGGCTATTTATATTGCATGTAATTATTCGACTAGTAGAATATCCATGTGAATAAGTAAATGGAATTATTTGATTTTATCTTTTCCATATTATGGTGAAGTTCATTTTTAAAAGGCTTTTGTTTTAGTCTTATACATTGCCATAAATGTTTATACTTATTTATGAATGTTTTGGATATCTTGTTATCCTTAATGAGCATTTGAGCTCACTCCTTTATATGTTTTATTTTTACCGGGATGTTAAAAATTATTTTATGGTTGAAATGTAGGGATAGGCTAAGGATATAAGTATGTTCAAAAGGGTAAAACATGTTATTGATATTTTTATTTCAAGATGTATTGTAAAACTTACGAACGTATCCTGTACTTCTATTCATACTAAACTAATCGGTCTTTCGAGACATGATTCTTTATATCATGCCAATATTATGTAATAATGCATCGACATTGGGTAACTAGGGTCAGGGAATTACATCTATAGTGAACCTTTTGTTTCAATAAATAGATCAAGAGTATAGAAGAACTTCCTAGAATTTTGGTACTATAGATATTTGGTGAGTTTTCCAAGAAAAACATCCCTGTATGGATACAAGCAGTTAGAGGAGGCTCTGGAATAGATGTGCCAAGGGGTAAACCCCGAAAAAACCTCTTTTATCTAGACTCGAACGGGAACTGGTGCACGACAACGGGCCTTGCTGCACTCTTGGTTATGACACTCCTGGGGGATATGCCTAAAATAATTCACAATTTCTATAAAAATAATTATGATGTATTTAGGTGTATATACCTTCTCAAAGATTTTTTTATGATTACAGATTATATCCATAAACTGTTAAATTTATGTAAGTGTTTTACAAGTTTGGATTTATGTACCGCGATTCATAAACTAAACTTGTGTATGAAATTGTTTAGAAATGGTGCCTAGTGGTTGGAATGGAAACCATATCAACGCACATAATCCATGTAGGTGTTTTCCTCTTACTCAACATAATTATAGTGGAGCCAGTGAATAAAATAATGATGATAAACTTATCACCATACTGGGATAACTCACTCAGGTTAAGAATAATAACCTTACTCATACGGAGCACCCTGATCCACAACGCGGAGGATCAATTCTAGACCGGTTCATGAGGAAACAACCTCCAACATTAAATGGGTGTACAAATCCATTAGTGGCAGAGCTATGGATAAATTCCTTAGAGAAAATATTTCAAGCTTTGGGGAGTAGCGAAAGGGAAAACATTTTCATGATAGTTTATCACCTCATGGGAGATACAAATCAATGGTCGTCATTGATTCAAAACACGACAGAAGATGATGAAGTATCAAAAATTGAATGGAGGGAGTTTAAAGATATTTTATTTAGAAAAATACATTCCTTGTGAACTTCGAGTTTATATGGAAAGACAATTTTTGAGTCCGCGGAAAAAGGTGCATGAGAATATCATAATTTATGTGGAAAACTTTACAAGGTTAGCAGGGCTTGGTGCAGATTATATACGTAACCCATAGAGTAATATTGATCGATTCTTTGATGGGTTAAAACCATTTCTCTAGCGAGAATTAGTCTCAGAATCCTTCTTTTCATACGTAGATATTGGCTCATGTGCTATTAAGACAAAATAAAATTTCTCTATGTCTTACAAATTTAAAGAAAAGTAAGAGAAGAAGAGATCGTCTGAACACTATGGAAATGGTTATAAGGGGATGAAGGGAAAAGTGTAATATCCATCCCGTGGTAAATATGGGAAGAAACACCCTGGTACTTGCCTAAAGGGAATTGGAGTCTGTTACAAGTGTGGTGAAAAGGCCACCAAACTCGTGATTGCAAGGGGAAGAAAGTGGCTGTAAATGTTTAATGCTACAAATGTAGAGAAAAGTGACATTATGCAAATTATTGTCCTAATCTCCAATAAAACTTACTTAAAAAAGGCCAAGGGTGCAAGGCCAAGCTTTTGAAATCACTACTACTGAGGATGAAGCTCCGAAAGACATGGTGGAAGGTAATTTAATGGTTTTCTAATGTTTAGACAATGCATTATTTGATTCTGGATCATCACATTGTTTCATATCCTCCCAGTTTGATAAGAAAATCAGATATTTTTAATTTAACTTAATAAGGGAGTTGTCATTCAAAACACGTATGGGAAGTATCATCACAAGATTTGTTTGTGAATCAGTTCCCATTAGGGAATATAAATGTTCATTATCTACTGATATCATAATCATACCCATGATTCAATTTGATATAATCCTCATAATAGATTGGATTTAGGACCATGATGTGAATATTTATTGTGTGAGAAAGGAGGATACAATTATAGATGATGAGAAGGAGAACCTTATCTTTAGAGAAGAAATGTCACGACCTGATTCTTATCTAGATCCATCCCCAGTACCTCAACAAAATTCAATTATTGGGGAGGAATAGAATGAAATAACTATGGGAAAGGAAAAAAATATTTGAACAGAGGAAGCACCTATTGTGCCAGAATATATTGACGTGATTCCATAGGATTTACCTAGACATCCTCCAGAATGAGAAATTGAGTTATCCATTGATTTAATTCCTGTTTCAAGGACCATATCGATGAACCCTAATAGAATGGCCACTGTGGAATAATGTCCCATCTCCTTGCACATGAAACATTGAAGTGTAGTAGGTTCATTCTGTGTATCCCTTCCTTTGTTTGCATCATTCGACATCTTCTTCCCATCATCGCGGCATTCAAATGCCAGATGACCTTCCTTTCCACATTTGAAACATTTACATGTCCCTTTAAGACAACTCCCTCCATTTTTCTTTCCACACTTTGAGCATAAAGGAAAGCTCATCTTCTTTTCAGTGTGCTCTTTAGATTTTCCTTTGAATTCCATTTTCCTCTTCTTATCAAACCCATATGACTGATGGGTTACTCCAATCTCCATCTCGACTTTGAGAGCACATCGAACGATTTCCTCATAGCTATTGAAGTCCCTTATGGCTGACTCCCTTCGAAGACTTGGTTTTAATCCACTATAGAATCGATCGATCTTACTCTCAGGTTGGATAATAATACCAGAAGCGTACCTTGCATGTCTTGTAAAATTTGCTTCATAGGTACCAACAGATTCATCATCCTTTTGCTTCAGTTCAAGAAACTCTTTCTCCATCTTTGTTCGGAGAATACGAGGGAAGTACTTGTTGAAAAATAAGTTCTTGAACTCTTCCCATTCCATGGACTCAATTTCATCCCTTTTCCTCGTATTCTTAATAAGATTCCACCATTGATCAACATCTCCTTCCAAACGATACACTGCTAGGATGACTTTATCATGTTCAGAACATTGAAGAACTGAAAATATCTTTTCAGTAGTACTAATCCATTGTTCAGCAACTAATGGATCAGTAGACCCGCTGAAAGAAGGTGGACGCTGCCTTATGAAGGATTCAAGAGAATGTTTCTCCTTCCATTGCTCGTTTGGAAGTCCTGCATGATTCATAGCTTGAGAAAGTTGTGTGAGCATGGCTACAAGATTTTTCATTCCAGCTCCCATAACGTTTGGTTGCTCAGGGGTACAATCATTGCATTGCCTGTCACATTCCGCATTAGCATGGTTCCTTCGGGTTCCAGCCATTGAATAAAACCAAGATGAATAGTGTGAGAAACACTAATTATAATAGGAAAAACACATAATCAAGAATAAAATTTCACACTTAAGGTCTTATCCTAGGTTATTCATGGCCATTTCTAGAACACTAATATTGTGTTCTATTCTTAGACTTATCCTTAGGGTTCTTACTAAGTCTTTCACATCCTAGTTTCCAAAGGTTGATGATACCTTTCCTCTGATACCAACTACAATGACTCATACTTTACATACATTGTTAATACTTCAAAATTGAAGCATACTTATTACAACATATAAAAAAACCACGAAAGGACCGTATAGGTATAGTGTCTTTAGAAACTGGGAAACATAATCAACTGGTTCATAAAGCTTCTACAATGTCTCCCATTTATTTCATCATATCTATAGTCCCTTTTGGCATATATTACTTAATAACCTTCTTCCTGACCTGGGGAAAGAAAACATAAAAAAAGGGTGAGCTCAAATGCTCAGTAAGGGTAAACAAAAGAAATATCAATCACATCATATACATAAGCACATAACTTTTTGAAATCTTAACCTGCAAAAGAGATCATAATTTCATATCATGGAATAAATCATGGCAGTGAAATGTAATCACAATAATCATAAATTAAAACATGAAACTTTGTGGCATACACACATAATCATAGAGAATAATTTCTTATTAGTCAAGGCTCATTGCCAAGACTATCTTAGTGGACAAAGTCCATTTCTGAACTGAGTTCACTCCTCGTTTCAGTCCTTTTTCACTGAACCGGTATAACCTACCATTCCATCCATGTCTATCTCATGAGATATAAAATCTTTACCCAATGCATTTGAGGGAGATATAGGTCCCACCCATCTCATATTGATACCATTCTTATGTGTGCCACAAAATCATAAACCATACATCATAGCATAATCCATGTAATAACAATGGTATTCTTAAACAACAAGAAATCATATGATAAAGGAATTCATAAAAATAAATCCATCACAACATAATCAAATCAATGTAATAATAGGGATAAAAACAGAACCCATTGTTATCTTAGATGGAAAATAATTTCGATAAAACAATTGAACTCCATTCTTGAGGAAAATATCCTTTCTACTTCAAATTTTTTTTCCTTTCGTAACATGTCATACAATTTTAAACTAAAAAAAGTTGATTAAAAATAAACTTGAAAACTTGTAAAGGAAGATTCTTGGAAATAATGTTTTAAAAATCCATTCATGCCGTATAAGTTAAAAAACATTCTTCTCGTACTTATTTCGGAAAAGTCAAAAAGTACCTCGTATGAAAAACGAAAAAAGATTCCTTTAATATCCTTTACTAGAAACTCACCAAAGGGTAAAATTGGATTTAAAAAATTTTAGGTGGATGGAAATTATATTACATATTTAGGAAACTTGGATTTGGATGACAAAATACACCCCAGTAAATACTAAAGTATAAACAATCTCGGATAAAAATGAGATTGTGATATTTCCCTTACCTAAGGTCCGTTTTGCTTTGTAAGTGTCTGAACCTCCTGTATAATGATTTAAATAATGTTATTGACTTATTCTATAATCATACTTATTTTTATGATATCATATATGGTCATTTTCTTAGCTTCTTAGTAGTAATATTTCATTGCTACTTGTTATTCGGGTGTTTATAACTTTTTGTTACTATGCGTATTTTGTCGAATAAATTCTTATTATTATATTTAGGTTATAGATACCTCATTTCCAGAATGGTATTAGTGTAATATATATCATATTCATTCATTCAATTCATTTATATAATCATTATGAAATGAAGATCATGTAGAACGAGTCGCATCACATCGTGGAGACGGTATTCCGTACGTACGAACGAGTGATGATATCGTTCCTATGATCGTGGAATTTTATTGGAGTGTATGTATACTATTTTAGAATCAGTATCACTTTATAATAGTCATATATAGTCATTATTTACACCATTATACCCATCAAAGTAAGGTGGTGGTGGAAAATAGATTACACCACGGCGTGGAGACGGTATTCCGTACGTACGCACGCGCGGTGATTTATTTTTCCGTAGGATGGATAGATGGTGAAATAGGGTTGTTTCATACTTATAGTAACATATACTTATATGAGTGATACTGATGTTATTACTTCATAATGAAACAACTAAAGAAGAAGAAGTGGAAGAAGAAATAAAGATGAATGAATCAGTAACGGACATTACCTCTTCTTTGAAGTGCTTCTTTGAGACCTTCTTTTAGGGCACTAAAATTTATCTTTTAAGAAGACCAGTACCTCTAGAATGTCTCTAGGGAAGTGTAGAGGAGGAATTTTCAGGGATTGGCCGAGCTTGAAGGCTCAAGGTGGTGTGAGGAAGAGGGGGAGGAGGTGCCCTTTTATAAGGGAGGAGAGGGGCACCTTTGGGAAAACTAAAAATATTATTTTATTATAAAGTCAAGTTCGGTTTTAAATAGATCCAAATTGATATATGTCTAAGCTAAGGTGGGGATGGGTCGAAATACTCTCATCCAATAGAATTTGGACAAGTTTAGGTTCCTATTTTAACCTTATCATTAAGTTAAATAAGTTTTCTTTTACCGTGTCTTCTTGTGTTCTTATAATATAAGGTTAATAAACTTACTATAAGCAGCCAAACGAACCCCAAGTAATTTATTATTAATATATATAACATTAGATAAGTCATTTGGCCGAACATTAGATTTTTAGGAATAAAATCACAATTACTAATATAATATTTCTTTTAAAAACTATTTTATGTCAATTTTGACACTATTTATTAATTGATTTTTGTGAAACTCATAAAAGAATCATTAGGTCGCACCAAGTTAATTAAGTCCATACTAACATGTCATATTAACCTAGAAAATTAGTGAAATTCATAAAAAGTCTCAAATTACATTTATTTTAGTGTTTATAACATTAATTATGTCAATATTTCATCAATAAGATAATTACTGCATCATCTTTGTGTCATAAATAAATTAAATTATTTAATGTCTAAAAATTACAAATAAAATACCATTATGTTGGAAATATTTTTAGCTTTCTAATTAATATTTATATTCGAATTTATCTTATGTATAACCCCATATTAAAAATTATTTACTTATTAAACATTGATTTTAACTATATTAACCCTTATTTAAATTAATTAATAATAAATGTCCTAATCTAATCAAAGTGGGCCTAAATGGTCATATTTTATTCCTAAGTTTGATTTTGGTCGAATTACATTTATCCAATAGAATTAGGACACGTGTTAGGGTAATAATAATATCATCTTTACCCTTAATTACCCTATTTACTTTTAACCGTGGTAAAAAAAAGTAAAAAGTTACTATTCACCAAAAATTATTTTCATCTCATTGAACCACATTTTAGTCCTTGATATTAACAGTGTCTCTCGGATTTTCGAAATTCCACTCACAGAAGTGGTAAAATTAAGTTTTATGAAAAATTCAGTTTTTTTAACTACCACTTAGTGGTTTCACTATTCATCAAAATTGAAAGTTTTCAGAAAAATACCAAAATTTCACCCTAGGCTAATTTCGATATTCCGAATCCAAAAATGAAGTCCATTTTGAAAAATAAAATTTATAAAATTTCAAAAAGTGTTTTTTACTATTCATAACGGCTAGTTTTAATAATATTTTAATAGCATATCGTTGTTTAGTGAAACTCGGTATTGTGTACGACGCAAGCTATCGAGGAAGGTCGCGATTTTGTGTAAAGAAAGCCAAGCAAGTGTTGTGTAGAAAAAGTTTCCTTTGATGATTTATATAACATAAAAGTCTCGGGTGTTACATTCTACCCCCCTTAAAATGAATTTTGCCCTCGAAATTAGTCACTTTGTAACAAACAGATGGGGATACCTCTCCCTCATCATATCCTCAAGCTCCCATGTAGCTTCTTCCAATTGGTGGTTCCTCCATAAAACTTTCACCAATCGAGTGGTCTTGTTTCGTAGGAATTTTTCGCTATGATCAAGAATCTCTATCGGTTGTTCTTCATAAGAAAGATCTTGCTCCAGCGGTACAACTTCTGAGCTGAGTACATGTGAAGGATCATGTATGTACTTTCTCAGGAGAGATACATGGAACACATCGTGAACTTGAGAGAGATTCGGTGGAATCACCAATCCGTAAGCTAACTTCCCAATACGATCTAGTATTTCGAAAGGACCGATATATCTAGGGCTCAACTTCCCCTTCTTTCCAAATCTCATAACCCTCTTCCAGGGAGATATTCGTAAGAACACTTTATCTCCCACATCAAACACTAGGTCTTTTCTTTGGTTGTCAGCATAACTTTTCTGTCGACTCTGAGATGCTCTTATGTGTTGTTGAATAGACCTTACCTTTTCTACCATTTCAACAACGAGATCAGGTCCTAATAGCTTTCTTTCCCCAACTTCATCCCAGCAAGTAGGAGTCCTGCATTTCTTTCCATAGATGGCTTTATAAGGAGCCATCTGAATACTGGAGTGAAAGCTATTATTATAAGAAAATTCCACCAAAGGTAGGTGTTGATCCCAACCACATTTGAAATCCATAGAGAAAGCTCTCAACATATCTTCTAGGGTTTGAATTGTTCTCTCATACTGACCGTCTGTCTGAGGATGATAAGCAGTGCTGAAACTCAACTCTGTATCCAGAGTATGCTGAAGACTTCGCCAGAACTTCAAGGTAAATCTCGGATCCCGATCGGATATAATAGAAAGTGGTACTCCATGAAATCTTACCACTTCCTTTACATATATCCTGGCAAGCTGATCCAGAGAGAAATCCTCTCTAATAGCAATGAAGTGTGCAGACTTTGTAAGATGATCAACTATGAACCAGATAGAATTATTGCCTTTGGATGTTTTAGGAAGTCCTGTGACAAAGTCCATAGTGATCTTTTCCGATTTCCATTTGGGTATGGGTAATGGTTGTAACATCCCCTTAGACTTTTGTCTCTCAGCTTTAACTTGTTGACAAACCAAGCATCGAGAGACAAATTCAGCAACATCTCTTTTCATGACATCCCACCAGAAGTACTCTTTCAGGTCCCTATACATCTTCGTGCTTCCAGGATGAATAGAGAATGAAGAACTATGAGACTCATCCAACAGCTCCTTCTTTAATTCGGGGATAGGAGGAACACAAACCCGATTCCTGAACTTTATTATCCCATCACAATCAAGGTTGAATTCAGGAACGTTTCTCACCTTCTTTTGTAACTCGACATATTCTTTCTGTGCCTCTTTAATATTCACATGTATATATGGTTTAACATTCATTTGAGTAAGATAATATTTTCCCCTTCCATTATAATTCCAAGATCCATCCTTTGTATATCCATAAATATTGGATCTTTTGTGATCCTCATCATGGATAAACTAGCATGGTCTTGTCGACTTAATGCATCTTCCACCTTGTTTTCTTTCCTAGGGTGGTAATGGATTGAGCAGTCGTAATCCTTAATCAGCTCCAACCATCTTCTTTGACGCATATTCATCTCCTTTTGTGTGAAAATATACTTTAAACTTTTATGATCAGTATAAATATCACACCTTTCACCATAAAGGTAATGCCTCCAAATATTTAATGAAAATATTACCGCAGCTAACTCCAAATCATGTGTTGGGTAATTTTGCTCATGGATTTTCAACTGTCGTGAGGCATAAGCTATCACCATATAATTTTGCATAAGAACACACCCCAATCACTTCTTGTATGCATCACTATAGATCACAAACCATTCTCCACTACAAGGCAGTGTGAGCACAGGTGCACTGGATAACCTTCTTTTCAACTCCTTGAAATTCTCTTCACATTCTTCCGTCCAGAAAAACTTAACTCCTTTCGGAGTCAACTTGGTGAGTGAATTAGATAATCTTGAAAAATCTTTCACAAAACGTTGATAATATCCAGCCAAACCAAGAAATCTTCGGATCTCAGTTACTGTTGTTGGTCTCGACCATCTTTCGATAACCTCTGTTTTTGCTGGATCCATAGATACCCCCTCTTTTGAGATTATGTGACCCAAAAATGAAACTTTTTGAAGCCAAAATTCACACTTGGTAAATTTGGCATAAAGCTTCTCCTTTCTCAGGGTCTTCAATATGATTCTCAAGTGATCTTCATGTTCTTCCTCTCTCTTTGAATAGACAAGAATATCGTCTATAAAGACTACCAAAAATTGATCAAGATAGTCTCTAAATACTCTATTCATTAGATCCATGAAGATAACAGGGGCATTAGTAAGACCAAATTGCATCACTATACATTCATAGTGTCCATACCTTGTATGGAAAGACGTCTTTGGTATATCCTCCCTTTTGAACCTTAATTGGTGATACCCTGAACGAAGATCAATCTTGGAAAAGTATTGAGCTCCTCGTAGTTGGTCAAATAAGTCATCAATGCGTGGGAGAGGATATTTGTTCTTGATAGTGATCTTGTTAAGTTCTCGATAATCAATGCAGAGTCTCATTGATCCATCTTTCTTCTTAACAAATAGAAAAGATGATCCCCAAGGTGACGCACTAGGGCGTATGAATCCCTTATCAAGATTCTCTTGGAGTTACTTCTTCAATTCCTGCAACTCAATTGGGGCCATTCTATAAGGTGTCTTTGAAATAGGCAAAGCACCCGGTACGAGTTCTATTGAGAACTCAACTTCACGATTTGGTGGAAGTCCTAGTAATTCCTCCGGAAAGACATCATCAAACTCCCGTACAATGGGAATATTCTTAATCGTGAGTTTCTCACCAACCATTTGAGATAAATAACCTTAATTTAGTGGAATCAAGACCCATAATATGGAAGCAATTTCCACTGGAAGGTTATGTTCATCCTTGCATTGATAGAAAATCATAGATTGATCTGGAATATGAAATGTGACTTCCCTTCTTTGGCAATTGATATGAGCTCCATATAAAGAAAGCCAATCCATTCCAAGAATCACATCAAATTCCACTATATGAAGGATCACAAGATTTGCAGGAAGCACTTTCCCACAAACTTCGATCAGAGAAGAATTATAAACTTTTGATGCGACTGTTGTGCCATTAGGTGTTGTCACAGCTAACTCAACATCTAATTTTTGAGGTAATACGATGATACCCTTAGAAAATTCTTTAGAAATAAAAGAGTGCGTGGATCCAAAATCAAATAAAACATTTTCTACTTTAGAGTGGATGGTAAGTGTACCTTTCACCACATCGTTATCGTACTCCACATTGCTGATAGAAATTGCATGCGACTTTCCTTTGTCTTTAGCCTTAAGAGTTTGTTGACGTCGATCATCATCATCAACCCTTGGATTGGGGCATTTATTGGCACAATGTCCCATCTCCTTGCACTTGAAACATTGAAGTGTAGTAGGTTCATTCTGTGTATCCCTTCCTTTGTTTGCATCATTAGACATCTTCTTCCCATCATCGCGGCATTCAAATGCCCGATGACCTTCCTTTCCACATTTGAAACATTTACTTGTCCCTTTAAGACAACTCCCTCCATGTTTCTTTCCACAATTTGAGCATAAAGGAAAGCTCATATTCTTTTCAGTGTGCTCTTTAGATTTTCCTTTGAATTCCATTTTCCTCTTCTTATCAAACCCATAAGACTGATGGTTTACTCCAATCTCCATCTCGACTTTGAGAGCACATCGAACGATTTCCTCGTAGATATTGAATTCCCTTATGGATAACGCCCTTCGAAGACTTGGTTTTAAGCCACTAAAGAATCGATCGATCTTACTCTCAGGTTGGATAATAATAGCTGAAGCGTACCTTGCATGTCTTGTAAAATTTGCTTCATAGGTACCAACAGATTCATCATCCTTTTGCTTCTGTTCAATAAACTCTTTCTCCATCTTTGTTCAGAGAATACTAGGGAAGTACTTGTTGAAAAATAAGTTCTTGAACTCGTCCCATTCCATGGACTCAATTTCATCCCTTTACCTCGTATTCTTAATAACATTCCACCATTGATCAGCATCTCCTTCCAAACGATACACTGCTAGGATGACTTTATCATGTTCAGAACATTGAAGAACTGAAAATATCTTTTCAGTAGTACTAATCCACTGTTTAGCAACTAATGGATCAGTAGACCCGCTGAAAGAAGGTGGACGCTGCCTCATGAAGGATTCAACAGAATGTTGCTCCTTACTTTGCTCGTTTGGAAGTCCTGCATGATTCATAGATTGAGAAAGTTGTGTGAGCATGGCTACAAGATTCTTCATTCCAGCTCCCATAACGTTTGGTTGCTCAGGGGGACAATCATTGCACTGCCCGTCTTATTCCGCATTAACACGGTTCCTTCAGTTTGCAGCCATTGACTAAAACCAAGAAGAATAGTGTGAGAAACAACAATTATAATAGGAAAACCACATAATCAAGAATAAAATTTCGCACTTAAGGTCTTATACTAGTTTATTCATGGCCATTTCGAAAACACTAATATTGTGTTCTATACGTAGACTTATCCTTAGGGTTCTTACTAAGGCATTCACATCCTAGTTTCCAAAGGTTATCTATTCCTTTCCTATGATACCAACTATAAGGACCCATACATTACATACATTGTCAATACTTCAAAATTGAAGCATACTTATTACAACATATAAAAAAACCACAAAAGGACCGTATAGGTATAGTGTCTTTAGAAACTGGGAAACATAATCAACTGGTTTATAAAGCGTCTACACTGTCTCCCATTTATTTCATCATATCTATAGTCCCTGGTATATCTTACTTAATAACCTTCTTCCTGACCTGGGGAAAGAAAACATAAAAAACGGTGAGCTCAAATTCTCAGTAAGGGTAAACAAAAGAAATATCAATCACATAATATACATAAGCACATAACATTTGGAAATCTTAACCTACAAAAGAGATCATAATTTCATAACATGGAATAAATCATGGAAGTGAAATGTAATCACAATAATCATTACATAAAACATGAAACTTTGTGGCATACACACATAATCATAGAGAATCATTTCTTATTAGTCAAGGCTCATTGCCAAGACTATCTTAGTGGACAAAGTCCATTTCTGAACCGAGTTCACTCCTCGTTTCAGTCCTGTTTCACTGAACCGGTATAACCTACCGTTCTAGCCATGTCTATCTCATGAGATATAAAATCTTTACCCAATGCATTGGAGGGAGATATAGGTCCCACCCATCTCATATTGATACCATTCTTATGTTTTCCACAAAATCATAAACCATACATCATAGCATAATCCATGTAATAACAATGGGATTCTTAAACAACATGAAATCATAAGATAAAGGAATTCATAAAAATAAATCCATCACAACATAATCAAATCAATGTAATAATAGGGATAAAAACAGAACCCTTTATTATCTTAGATGGAAAATAATTTTGATAAAACACTTGAACTCCATTCTTGAAGAAAATATCCTTTCTACTTCAAAAACAATTTTCCTTTCTTAACATGTCATACAATTTTAATCTAAAAGAAGTTGATTAAAAATAAACTTGAAAACTTGTAAAGTAAGCTTCTTGGAAATAATGTTTTAAAAATCCATTCATGCCGTATAAGTTAAAAAAAATCTTCTCGTACTTTTGTCGGAAAAGTCAAAAAGTACCTCGTATGAAAAACGAAAAAAGATTCCTTTCATATCCTTTACTAAAAACTCACCGAAGGGTAAAATTGGATTTAAACAATTTTAGGTGGATGGAAATAACATTACATATTGAGGAAACAAGGATTTGGATGATAAAATACACCCCAGTAAATACTAAATTATAATCAATCTCGGATAAAAATGAGATTGTGATATTTCCCTTACCTTAGGTCCGTTTTGCTTCGTAAGTGTCCGAACCTCCTGTATAATGATTTAAATAATCTTATTGACTTATTCCAGAATCATACTTATTTTTATGATATCATATATGTCCATTTTCTTAGCTTCTTAGTAGTAATATTTCATTGCTACTTGTTATTCGGGTGTTTATAACTTTTTGTTCTTATGCGTATTTTGTCGAATAAATTATTATTCTTATATTTATGTTATAGATACCTCATTTCCAGAATGGTATTAGTGTAATATATATCATATTAATTCATTCAATTCATTTATATAATCATTATGAAATGAAGATCATGTAGAATGAGTCGCATCACATCGTGGAGACGGTATTCCGTACGTACGCACGAGTGATGATATCGTTCCTATGATCGTTGAATTGTATTTGAGTGTATGTATACTATTTCAGAATCATTATCAATTTATAATAGTCATATATAGTCATTATTTACACCATTATACCCATCCAAGTAAGGTGGTGGAAAATAGATTACACCACGGCGTGGAGACGGTATTCCATACGTACGCACATGCGGTGATTTCTTTTTCCGTAGGATGGATAGATGGTGAAATAGGGTTGTTTCATACTTATAATAACATATCAGTATATGAGTGATACTGATGTTATTACTTCCTAATGAAACAACTAAAGAAGAAGAAGTGGAAGAAGAAATAAATATGAAAGAATCGGTAACATACATTACCTCTTCTTTGAAGTGCTTCTTTGTGACCTTCTTTTAGGGCACTAAAATTGGTCTTTGAAGAAGACCAGTACCTCTAGGATGTCTCTAGGGAAGTTTATAGGAGGCATTTGAAGGGATTGGACGATCTTGAAGGCTCAAAGTGGTGTGAGGAGGAGGGGGAGGAGGTGCCCTTTTATAAGGGAGGAGAGGGGCACCTTTGGGAAACTAAAAATATTATTTTATTATAAAGTCAAGTTCGGTTTTAAATAGCTCAAAATTGATATATTTCGATGTTAAGGTAGGGATGGTTCAAAATCCTCTCATCCAATAGAATTTTGACAAGTTTAGGTTCCTATTTTAACCTTATCATTAAGTTAAATAAGTTTACTTTTACCGTGTCTTCTTGTGTTCTTATACTATAAGGTTAATAAACTTACTATAAGCAGCCAAACGAACCCCAAGTTGTTTATTATTAATATATATAACCTTATCTAAGTCCTTTTGACTAACCTTAGATTTTTAGGAATAAAATAACAATTACTAATATAATATTTGTTTTAAAAACTATTTTATGTCAATTTTGACACTATTTATTAATTGATTTTTGTGAAACTCATAACAGAATTATTAGTTCCCAACAAGTTACTTAAATCAATACTAACAAGTCATATTAACCTAGAAAATTAGTGTAATTCATAAAAAGTCTCAAATTACATTTATTTTGGTGTTTATAACATTAATTATTTCAATATTTCATTAATTAGATAATTAATGCATCATCATTGTGTCAAATATAAATTAAATTATTTAATGTCTAAAAATTACAAATAAATTACCATTATGTATGAAATATTTTTAGCTTTCCAATGAATATTTATAGTCTAATTTATCTTATTTATAACCCCATATTAAAAATTATTTACTTATTAAACTTTGATTTTAACTATTTTAACCCTTCTTTAAATAAATTAATAATAAATGTCCTAATCTAATCCAAGTGGGCCTGAATGGTCATATTTTATTCCTAAGTTTGTTTTTGGTCGAATTAAATTTATCCAATAGAATTAGGACATGTGTTAGGGTAATAATAATATCATATTTACCCTTAATTACCCTATTTACTTTTAACCGTGGTAAAAAAAAGTAAAAAGTTACTATTCACCAAAAAATATTTTCTTCTCATTGAACCACATTTAAGTCCTTGATATTAACCGTGTCTCTCGGATTTTCGAAATTCCACTCACAGAAGCGGTAAAATTAAGTTTTATGAAAAATTCAGTTTTTTTAACTACCACTTAGTGGTTTCACTATTCATCAAAAATTGAAAGTTTTCAAAAAAATACCAAAATTTCACCCTAGGCTAATTTAGATATTCCAAATCTAAAAATGAAGTCCATTTTGAAAAATAAAATTTATAAAATTTCAAAAAGTGGTTATTACTATTCATAACGGTTAGTTTTAATAATATTTTAATAGCATATCGTTGTTTAGTGAAACTCGGTATTGCGTAAGACGCAAGCTATCGAGGAAGGTCGTGATTTCGTGTAAAGCAAGCCAAGAAAGTGTTGTGTAGAAAAACATTCCTTTGATGATTTATATAACATAAAAGACTCGGGTGTTACAACATTCCTATCACATTAGTAGTGTTTTTGATACAACCTTTTTCTACACCCTTTATGTGGAATTTTCCTCACCTTCACAAATTCTCTGGGAAACATTTGAGGAATTGAAATCCAAAGGGAATGTACAACTAATTTAGTCATATACATCACCAATGAGCATAGCAGGTCCCATGATGGGAAGATCTGGGGGGATCCATTTCTTAGAGTTCCACCGAATAGAGAGAAGATATATATCTTTTGATGGGATTTTTGATTCTAATGAGACCCTATAATTGAGTGTTGGGGCTATTCCCATTCAACTTTCAAAAATCTTCGGTCCTATTTTTATAACCTTCTAGGTTATGTTAAAAAATCCCCCAACTATATAGGATGCGATTGTTCATAAACTCTCATAGTTACAACTCTCGCGTTTTCCATTATGATTTTACATAGTTTTTTTTTTCAAACATGGGTTTGGTGCATCATTTTTGACGCACCTAAGTTACCCACTTCTGATGAATATTTTTATATTTCCAACATTTTCACTATAAGAAATCTAAATTTACCTAAGGGGTAGGCTTTATTTATAGTTTTATATGATTACCCTAAATTTATATCAATAGCCTATTCACTTCTAGACTAACATCAATGTCATTTGGTTGAGGCATGTTTTTTATCACATCATCAGTTGTGAATATTTTTTGTTTCTTGATGTCGTCTTGAAGCTATGAAATTTTATTATTCTAATTTTTATGGGAGTTTTTAGTTGTGGAGTGATGTGAAATATAACCCTCTATGTTATCCCCATCCTATGATATTAACACCATATAGGGTATATACAATCAGTTATCACAAATCTTGTTAATGTGTTTAGTCTTGTGTATTGAAGGGATCCATGTTGCTTCCCCAATTTTATATTTCATGCATCCATGAGAGCCATGAATTCAATTTGGTGTTTCATCCCACCCATTACCTGTTGATTCAAAAGTTCTCCTTTTACTTCTATATCTTGTTTTGGAAATCACAAATGTCTTTACCATGCCGATCGTACTGACCATGAAGATCGTACTGACCATGCTAATCGTACTAACCATGCTGATCGTACTTACCATGCTCATCGTACTGACCATGCTGATCATATTGACTATAATTTTCGTACTGACTCTGGAAATTGTATTTACTCTGTTATTCTTACTAAGTATTATTAGTCCACTCACTTTGTATTGTTTCAAAACATTACACAGTAATACTTATAATACTCTTACTTTACTTTAATTAATTTCTTGTTTTGGTACTTTGTCAAAAAAACATGTTTCATATTAATCGTACTCTTGTTTATCATCTTCTTATATCTTTTTTTAACCAAAACAATGTCGTGGAGTTAGTTACAAACTAATCAAAACGATGTCATGCTTTCTGTTTAAATATGACCGTTATAGTGCCAGGAGTCCAAGTCCCTCTGAGTTTTTTTGGAGAAATATGACTATTGGAGGAAATGTGACCGTTGGAACCTGAGACCTATAAATAAAAGGCCATTTGAAGCTGAGAAATAATAACAGTGATACATTGCTTCTATCAGGTTCTAGAGAGAGATGTTGTGACTTCTCTCATGCTTCTTGAGAAATACTTGAAACTACAAAATGTGAACGACTCGTTCTTAGTGTTTGTATTTCTATAAGTGCTTTATTTGTGCTTTTTGTGACCGATCACCGTATCGAGGGATTTCAAGTGATTGAAAGATAGAGGTGCCGATTACCTACAAAATCGAGGGCTTCCAGGGATAGGCAGACAGACGATCCGATCATCGTATCGAGGGCTTCCGGGGATAGGCAGACAGACGTATTGATCTTCATATCGAGGGCTTACCAAGGTGGTGGTAAGACAGACCTCTTATCCTAGGTAAAAGGATAACCCTTCTCTTTGGGTTAAAAGAATTGTTATACTCTTACATTTCTGCTGCCAATTGTATTAGAAATGAAATTTTTTTGTTTCCTTTTCTATTTCATATACATTTGTAATTGTACCAATTACAGTTATACATTTACATTTTATATTGTCAGATTCTATACGCTTTATGATAGAATCTCTCACTTTTACATTACATTGATTATTGTATTATTTTGAATACAAGTATGTCACTTTTATTAATAGAATTACATTTTTATCATACAATTATATTCAATACAATTGTGGGTGTTTGTTTTTGTATTAGTTTAAGATCTCTTAAACTAACTTCTTAAGCGCATGATCCAATGTTTTTAAAATAAAAATCACCCCCTTCTTGTATTATTCCATATCTTATACATATAATTCTACATATTCAATCCAATAATTGGTATCAGAGGAGGTTTCCACTGATTTGTACTACTAGCTATTATTCGATCTTATTACTGTTTCAATTATTTACTACACTAACGTGTGGAGTGGAAAAGATTTTGTTTCATTAGATGGGAAGAATGAATATTGGGTCAATTGAAAACATAAATCCTTATAGACCACCTATATTTGATGGGAATGATTATGAGTACTAGAGATATTGAATTAAGACATTCGTGATCAATACTGGTGCAGACAATTTTATTATGCTTACTAGAGGTTACAAAATTCCTGACAAAGAAGTCAGTACTTTCACTAACCAAGAGAAGCAAGAATATCAATTTAATTACAAGGTAAGAAATACTTTGTTATGCTATATGACCAGGAATAGATACAACCAGATATCTTCTTGTAATGCAGCCAACTGTATTTGGAAATAATTGGATGTCACACATTTTGGTACATCCAAAGTTATAGAAACAAGAAGAACAATGCTTCGAGCTGAGTATCATAGATTTGTTTTTACTTATAGAGAGCCAGTGTGTAAAGTGAAACAAATATTTATGACAATCAACAATAGTTTAAAATCTCTGGGAGAAAAAGGTCTTGATGATGAAGCTCTTTTAGATAAGATTATAGATATAATGCCAAATGAATGGGAGTAAAAAAGGACAAATATTAATGAAAACAAAAAAGTTTCCTAGATTACTCTTGATGAACTCTTTGGAAATCTTCTATAACACGAGACACGCATATAAAATAGATGCTGATTTCAACAAGAAGAAAAATGGGAATGGTAGTGTAGCTTTTACAGCTAAAGCTAAAACACCTGAAAGGATAACAAGATCCAAAGCCAAGAAAGTTGTTATATCAGAATCAAGTGGTAGTGATCACTCAGATAACAAGTTAGAAAATCTGGCTCGAAGGGTGAACAATATTGTGGGAAAGATAGACTTCTAATACAAGTTCAAAAATAAAGATAGGAAGGATAAAAAATATTCAGAAGTAACATGTTATGAATGCAAGAAAGTAGGTCATATAAGACCTGATTGTCCTTTACTGAAGAGAAAATAAAGAAAGGAGAAAAATTCTGAAAGAAATAAGAAAAAGTTTTACAAGACAGAGACAAAGAAAGACTTGAAGGAAAATGATACTTGGAGTGAAAGTGGTAGTGATTCATCAGATGATTATTCAGAATATAAATCCTCAAGACAAAGGAATATTGGACTTATAGCGAGATTACCAATTGAAGATTATTGTCTCATGGCTAAGTGCACAATGCTGAAGCTATAACAAATGTTTCCTCAGATGAAAATTATACTGATAATAAATATTATGAATCTTCAAATGATGATTCTTTGTCATCAGAAGATAATACATTACCTTCTTTTGAAGAAGTATCTAGGTTTTCTAAATTAATTGAGAATGAAAATTATAATCTCAAGAAAAATTTTGATAAAGAAAATTCTAGAATTTTAATTTTAACTAAAGAAGTATCAGATCTTTCTAATGATCTTAATATGAAAACTTCAGATTTTGAAAGTATTTTAAAAACCCTTGAGAATGTAAAATATGATAAGGATAAAATTTCTAAGGATCTAGAAAATGTAATTTCTAAGAAAAATATTCTAGAGCCTAACTCTAGTTTAAAATCAAATGTTTTGGAGGATAAAAACTTAGTTTTAAAATTAAAGTCAGAAATTTTTACCTTGAAAAAATGTTTTCCAAAATATACTTCTGGCAAAGATAATTTTGAAAAAATGTATTCCCAAATCCGGCCATTGAGAAATCATTCAGGACTTGGTTATACTCATTCCAAACCAGTTTTTAGTAATAACCATTTTGTTCCACAAAATACCCATTTTTGTTATAAGTGTCAATGTGGTGGACACTGGAAAAGAGATTGTTCTCTTAATAGAACTCAATCTTTAGGATTATATAAAGCTCATTTTGCAAAACAAATGTGGATTCCTAAAATTCTCTTATCTAACCCTTCTGGATCCAAAAAATTTTGGATTCCGAAAAACTAATTGTTTTTTTTTTCAGGAAACTATGATGTGCCCCAACAATAACATTTAGTACATGGATAGAGGTTGTTCTCAACACATGACATGAAACAAAAAATTCTTTGAAAACATCATTGAAACAAAAGGTGGAAAGGTTACCTTCAGAGACAATTCCCAAGGGAAAATTGTTGGAATAGGTAATATTGTTTTTCTTGGAAAAGTTCTTATTTCAAATGTTTTTTTGTCAAAGGTCTTATGCACAATCTCATCAGCATAGGACAAATATGTGATGAAGGTTACCTTGTAAATTTTAGAAATGATAAGTGTCTAGTTCACAATTCCAAGGATGAGTTCATTATATATACCCATAGGCAAGAGAATGTATACACTATTAACATAGAAGACTTTATGAGCCAAAAATTACCCTTATTAAGTACAATAGAAGACCAATCATGGCTATGGAATAGAAGACTAGGACACTGCAACCTAAGAAACCTTTGTAAACTCTCAAAGATAAGACTTGTGAAGGGACTACCAGATCTTAGATATGATTCTTCAAAAGTCTGTGATCCTTGTCAATTTGGAAAGCAACATAAAACTAGCTTTAAATCAATTAATGATGTTTCAACTTCTAATGCATTACAACTAGTGCATATGGATCTTTTTGGTCCTTCACAAACTGGAAGCATTGGAGGCAAATACTATGTATTTGTTTTAGTTGATGACTTCACTAGATTTACATGGGTATATTCTCTAACAAAGAAATATGAAGCCTTTCCAATTACAAAATCTTTAGAGCCCAAATTAAAAATGAGAAAAACCTACCATTGATAACTATTCATATTGATCATGGTGGTGAATTTCAAAACATTGTTTTTGAAACTTTTTGTAGTATGAAAGGTATTACTCACAATTTCTCAGCTCTAAGAACTCCTCAGCAAAATGGTGTTGTTGAAAGAACAAATCGTATTCTTTAGGAAATGACAAGAACCATGTTGAGTGAATACTCAATTTCTAAACACTTTTGGGCTGAACCTATTAGTACTACTTGTTATACTATAAACCATGTTTTAACCAGACATTTTCTTAATAAAACACCTTATGAATTGTGGATTGGCCAAAAACCTAAAGTTTCATACTTCAATGTTTTTTGGTGAAAAGTATTCATTTTGAATACTAAATAGAATCTTCACAAATTCCGACCAAAATCTGATGAAGGAATCTTTCTAGGCTATTCTGCAACTTCTAAGGCATATAGAGTTTTAAATAAAAACACTTGTACTGTTGAAGAAATAGTGCATGTGAAATTTAATGAAACTAATCCTTTTGTTTTCAACCAACCCAAACCTACATCCTTGGATGTGTTTTCAAAAAATGTTTATCAACCGTTATTAGAAGATTATTCTTGTAAGGAAAATTTTCCCGAAAGTATTCCTAAAACTTTTACCCCAGAAGAATTTCTACCATATATTGATGAACATGTTTTAGAAAACCCAAATCAATTGTTTCTTAGGAATCATCCCAGTGATAATATCATTGGTGATGTAAATCAACCTGTAAGAACAAGAAATTCCTTAAGAAATGAAATAGAAAATCTTGATTTTCATTCCCAATTTGAACCTAAAAGTCCAAGTGAGGCCTTAGGTGATGATGATTGGATCAAAGAAATGCAAGATGAACAACATGAATTTGAGAGGAATCAAGTCTGGACTTTAGTTGAAAGACCTAATGAAACAACTGTAATTGGAGTAAAATGTGTTTTCAGAAACAAATGTGATGAAAATGGAATCATTGTACAAAGTAAAGCAAGACTTTTTGCTAAGGTCTATAATCAACAAGGGGGAATAGACTATGAAGAAACATATACTTTGGTAGCTAGACTTGAATCTATTCGTATTCTATTAGCCTTTGCGGCTTACTTTAACTTCAAACATTTTCAAATGGATGTGAAATGTGCTTTTCTAAATGGTTTTGTTCAGGAAAAAGTGTCTGTCGAATAACCCCCTAGTTTTCTAGACCCAAAAAATCCTAATGATGTTTATAAACTTACCAAAGCTCTATACAGCCTTAAACAAGCCCCTAGAGCATGGTATGATAGACTTCCATGATTTATTTTTAAAAAAAATTATGCAAAATATACAACAGATCCAACCCTTTTTATAAAAATGGAAAATAAAAATGTTTTGATTGTTCAAATTTATGTTGATGACATCATATTTGGATCAACTCAGCAGTTATTAACTGATTCTTTTTCTAATTTAATGAAATCTGAGTTTGAAATGAGTATGATGCGTGAGTTAAAATTCTTTTTAGGTTTTCAAATTTCTCAAAAACCAGAAGGAACATATATATCTCAACATAATTATATTTAATAATTACTCAAAAATTATGGATACGACAATACTAAAAGTAGTATCACTCCAATTGGTACCTCAAATATACTTGATCTTGATGAAACTGGGAAACCAGTAGATCAATCAATTTTTAGAGGTATGATAGGAAGTTTTCTATACTTGATAGCTAGTCGACCATAATAAATGTTTTCTGTATGCTTATGTGCAAGATACCAATCTAATCCAAAAGAGTCTCATTTAAAAGTGGTAAAGAGAAACTTTCGGTATTTAAAAGGCACTATGGATTTAGGACTTTTTACTCATATGGAAATGATTTTGTTTTAAAGTTTTTTACAGATGTTGACTTTGGTGGTTGTTGAATGGATAGAAAAAGTTCATCTGGAACAAGTCATTTCTTAGGAGATTATCTGGTTTCTTGGTCCTGCAAGAAACAACACTCGGTAGCACTTTCCACTACTGAAGCTGAATATGTAGCAGGTAAATGTTGTTGTGCTCAAGTGTTGTGGATGCAACACACACTCACTGACTATGGATTGATTTATTCCAAAACTCAAATGATATGTGATAACACTAGTGCCATAGCTCTTAGTTAGAACCCAGAACATCACTCTCGTGAAAAAACATAGATTTTAGGCATCACATTCTTAGAGATCACACACAAAAAGAAGATATTGTTTTACAATTCATCGGAACACATGAACAACATGCTGACATTTTTACAAAACCATTACCTTCCGATAGATTTGAGGTTATAAAACATAATCTAGGAATTATTACATTAAAATAATCATTCATATCCCTTTCATGTTTTACATTTCTCCTTACATTAAATAACTCCTCTTAGAAAGGGGGAGAACATTTCTTACTGTGTTTCTTTTTATCTGATGATCTTTAATTATTTATTCCCCTGGTATGTGTTTTTGTATTTCTGTTTATCGTATTGACAGTTTTATTGTATTATTTACCTATCTGTTTATCATATTGACTCTTTTATTGTATTATTCACGTATCTGTTTATCGTATTGACCGTTAATGTTAATGAATTTCTTTTCCATCAGCACGTCCGATCATGGTAATGAATTTCTTTTACATCGACACGACTGTTCATGGTAATGAATTTCTTTTCCATCGGCACGTCCGATCATGGTAATTAATTTCATATCCATTAATATAACCGTTAATGGTAATGAATTTATTTTCCATCGGAACGTCCGATCATGGTAATGAATTTCATTCCCATCGACACGACTGTTAATGGTAATGAATTTCTTTCCCATCGGCACGACCATTCATGGTAATGAATTTCTTTTCTATCGGCACGTTCGGTCATGGTATTGAATTTCTTTTCCATCGACACGACCGTTCATGGTAATGAATTTATTTTCCATTGTCATGTCCGATCATGGTAATGAATTTATTTTCCATCGGCATGTCCGATCATGGAAATGAATTTCTTTTCCATCAACACGTTCGATCATGGTAATGAATTTATTTTCCATTGGAACGTCCGACCATGGAAATAAATTTCTTTTTCATCGGCATGACCGTTCATGGTAACAATTTTTTTTTCCATCAGTTTGACAGTTCATGGTAACGGCTTTTTTCCGTTGGCATGATTATTGATGGTATTCTTTTTCTTTGTAAGCTTGTGTTTTTCTATCACTATTAATACTATCTAAAACAACAATTACCTTATGATCTCCAGCAGGTACATATTTTCCAATTTTTTTTTAAATTTTATTTTTCTCGCTTTAATCCTATCCATTGATTTCTTTTCTTCTAATATCAACCTTAGAAGAGCAATAGTCATTATTTTTCTGCCTATAAATAGCCCCCCTCCCCAAACCCACATCTGTTTTTTTAGGATTTGTGGCGAAGCTCTGCCCCATCAATTTAAGACTCTGTACGATCTTTCAAGCGGCTTCTCATATATGTCTCAGTCCCCTACTAATACTCCCGCCGAAATGGCTTCAAAGACTTTCTCAATGAAAGACTTTTTCAGAGAAATGTTAGTTTCTTGGGACTTTTTTGATTCATACGATTCTACAATCAAAAGAATTATTTTATTTAATGTCTGGGAGCATTTGTGTATTGACAACCCAGTGTCTCAAGATTCGGTCTTTATTGATGAAGTCAGTCAGTTTTACAAAACTGTGTCTTTCCACAAGAAAATGACTATCAACATTACTGTGTACGATAGAAGGTTATCTATGTCTATGAAACAAGCAGCCCATTTTCTGAATGTTCCTACAGAAGGTTATTCTTTCTATCCATCTCATAAAATACGAGAATAGTTTGGTACGTTTAACAATGAAAGCGCTAAAAAGCCTTTGTTTATTATAAATGAAGAAAAGAGGAAAGTAGCTCATCTTTCTCTGGACAATAGATTTGTGGCTCTTTGGATGAAAGGTTTTCTTATCCCAAGGAAAGGGTATAGAGAGACTTTGAAGGTTTCTGATATCTTCATGTTGGACTATCTTGTCAACATGAGAAAAGTAAATCTCATGAGATACATATTTGAAACAACTAAGAATGGCAAGTCAGGAGCAATAAAATCTCATTTGATCATGTATCTAGCTATTCTTACAACGTTAATTCTCGAGAGTATGAAGTTTCGTAACATTGCATTGAAAGGACAATTGAAAGACCTGAAGACTTCATGGATTGGTAAGAGTACTTTGAAGAAGTTGAATGTTTGTTTTGATCTGAATTCAAAGCTTTTGGTTAAGGTTGTAGAAGCAGAATTGGCGCAGAATCAATCAATACCTATACCAGTCAAAGAAAATCCATCTGTTGGGGCTCCTCAAAAGTCTGATCAGCAAACCAGTTCAAAGCCAAAGAAGAAACTGAAGTATAGCAAAGAGGTTGTGGATAAGTGGAGAAAAGATAGGGAACAGATAAAAGAAAGAGAACCGAAGTTCGATCTTGACCCAGCTGAAGCTTTTGCGGAGAGAATAAGGGTAGACGAAACCCTTCAAGCTGAAAAGAAATAAAAGACTCTTTTGAAAATAAAGGCTCAAGACTTTAATATTTCTAACTTCTTGAAATGGTTGAGGATGCTAGTTCTCAACTAACGGAAGAAGTGCATCAAGAACCTATCGTACAGAGTTAACCATAGAAAGAAAAAGGGAAACAGATATTAGAAGAAATTTAGGTTGTTGAAGAGGAAGGAGATTTCCATTTGGAATTCCTTTATAGTTCGAAAAAGAGTAGAGGAGAATCAGATCAAAAGAAAAGTGAAGTTATTCAACAAGTTCCTCATGCCGATCAAGAACATATTGAAACTTCTAAAACTATGGATATAATTTATTCTCAAGAAAAGCAAGGTGGTAAATCTTCTCATACTGAAAAAGTTATTGTCATCAGTGAAAAATTAGAAAAGAAAGAAGGGGGAAAGAAAAAGCAAAATTAAAACAACCAGTTGTTGAATCAAGCCGATCAAATGAACTCGATTCGTATGATGAGGATACCGATTTAGAAGAGACAATTTCTCGCAAGAAAAGTGATTACATTTTTCATGTTTTAAGGAGGGTTGAAAAGACTATTCCCTATTTACCTAGGCTGGAAGGGAAAATTGATTTTATTACTGACAATCATAAAAAGATGTTCGGCTCTGTAAGAGAATTGAGAAAGAGAGTTTTGTCAGTTGAATCCGATTTGAAAGATCTATCTGAATGTTTGGCCGCTCATAAGAAGTCTTGAAAAATAATGACCAAGTTGTAATACAAAATAGAGATCTTAGTGAATGACCATGAGATAGAAATTGAAGATATAAGAAGGTTTTTAAATGATATTGTTATTTCATTCAATAAAATTGACAAATAAACTATTGAAAGACTGAATCAGGTAACTCATGGAGCCGATATACCTTCAGTGAAAGAGTTGTAAGAAAGAATGAATGCCTTTTAGTCTGAGTTTTTGAAGGTTTCATCTTTCAAAGATGAAATATTTTTGTTGAAGAAACAAAATTCTGTGCTATCCCAAGATAACAAGAATTTGCAAGACAGAATTGATACTCTTGAAGAACTAATCAGAGTTCACGAGGAGACCATCAAGAATCATGATCAGCTTTTTTCCGACCAACAAGATCTTCTCCGATATCAGGGTGATTCAATTTATGAAAACAAGAAAGAAATCAAAAAGATGAAAGATGTTCTTAATGAATTGATAATGAAGGAAAAGTAAAGAGAAATCAAATGACTTTTATTTGTTTTTTTTGAACCATGTCGGTTATCGTAGTCAGATTTATGTTACTAATTCTATTGCCTTGCAATTATTTTCTCTAACTCTTTCAGGAAACTCATGATTACACCATTCTTTTTGTAAATCAAAAAGGGGGAGGATGTTTTATAAAGGGGGATAATTTTTTACAAAGGGAGAATTTTTTAATCAAATACTTTGAAACTAAGGAAAATATGTGAATACAATCTTTATTAAAATACATACCTAAGGGGGAATTAGTTGTATTCAATTTCATATCCAGAAGAGTTTCCAATAACTCAAGGGGAGATAAGTATTTATTTTTTATTTTAATTTTTTCTTTTGTGCTTTCCAAAAAGGGGGAAATTGTTGAGTCAAATGTTATCCTTTGACTTCTATATCTTGTTTTGGAAATCACAAATGTCTTTTACCATGTTGATCGTACTGACCATGCAGATCGTACTGACCATGAAGATCGTACTGACCATGCTATTCGTACTGACCATGCTAATCATACTGACCATGCTGATTGTACTGACCTTACTGATCGTACTGACCATGCTCATCGTACTGACCATGCTGATCCTAGTGGATATAATTTTCGTACTGACTCTAAAAATTGTATGTACTCTGTTATTCATACTAAGTCTTATAAGTCCACTCACTTTGTATCATTTCAAAAAATTACACAGTAATACTTATAATACTCATACAATACATTCATTAATTTCTTGTTTTGGTAATTAGTCAAAAACACATGTTTCATATTAATCGTACTCTTGTTTATCATCTTCTTATATCTTTTGTTCTAACCAAAACAATGTCTTGGAGTTAGTTACAAACTAATCAAAACGATGTCGTGTTTTTTGTTTCAATATAACCATTCTAATGCCAGGTGTCCAAGTAACTCCGAGTTTTTCAGAGAAATATGACCGTTGGAGGAAATGTGACCGTTGGAACCTGAGGCCTATAAATAGAAGGTCATTTGAAGCTGAGAGACAATAACTATGATACTTTGCTTCTATCAAATATTTGAGAGAGATGTTGTGACTTCTCTCATGCTTCGTGCGAAAGACTTGAAACTACAAAACGTGAATGGCTTGCTCATAGTTTTTGTATTTTTATAAGTGCTTTGTTTGTGCTTTTTGCGACTGATCACCATATCGAGGGATTTCAAGTGATTGAAAGACAGAGGTACCGATTACCTACAAAATCGAGGGCTGCCAGGGATAGGCAGACAGACGATCTGATCATCGCATTGAGGGCTGCTGGGGATAGGCAGACAGACGTACCGATCATCATATCGAGGGCTTACCGAGGTGGTGGTAAGACAGACATCTTATCCTAGGGAAAAGGATAACCATTCTCTTTGGGTTAAAAGAATTGTAATACTCTTAAATTTCTGCTGCCAATTGTATTAGAAAGGAAATTGTTTTGTTTCTTTTTCTATTTCGTATACATTTGTAACTGTACCAATTACACTTATAATTTAACATTTTATATTCTTAGATTCTCTACACTTTATGATAGAATCTCTCACTTTTACATTACTCTAATTATTGTATTCTTTTGAATACAATTATTTCACTTTTATTAATAGTATTACATTTGTATCATACCTTTATATTCAATACAATTGTGGGTGTTTGTTTTTGTATTAGTTTAAGATCTCTTAAACTATCTTCTTAAGCGTTTCATCCAAAGTTTTTAAAATATAATTCACCCCCTCTTGTATTATTCCATCTATTATATATATACATCTACATATTCGATCCAAAATTACCTTGACATGATTTAATAATCATTGTATGGTAAAACATTTTATATTATATGATGAAGTTGTTTCCATATATTTTGGTGGATTTCAGGTTAAAAATATTATTACATCATTTATTGATTTTTATATTGTGTGGTTTCTAGGTGTGAGAATATAAGTGGTAAGTCATATTTAGCTAGATATTTTCCCATGTTGACCATGTCTTCTACATATTTCTCTAGAGGTTCATCTACCTGGACTGAGCAGAGTAGCCTCATTCCTTCCATTTTATCATTTTTCATGATATTGGTAGGGTCATCCTATATTATATTGGAAGTAAGATGACCCAATGGTTGTTCAGAGAATGAATATATCCTTGGGATATCTTTTATCTGAGAAATAATTTCACCTATCAATTGAAAGGCTTTAGATGTGACTATAATCTTTTACCATGTTCCTAATGGTTTTATGGATTTATCATCACTACATCATCATGGAAAGGACCATTTTAACACTCAAAAAAACTATTGCAGAGAGATCATTCACAACAGACCCCATCATGGGGAGGACTTGCATGGTGGATTATAATAAGTGGAGGACTATCCTAATCATTTTTCTTCTCACCACACATAAGTATTTTATGACTCTCACTGGTAGATAGGCTATCGAGATCAAACATTTGATGGTCATGAAGCAGGACATCATTATGATGTGTCTGAGGAGGTCATTTGGAATTACTATTACTACTTCCTTATTTTGGTAATAGGACAGAAGAATATGGACGTTCAATAGATAAGGATTCAAGGTCTTTATGAAATCCATCATTATGTAGACCATGATTTCATATTAGAAAATAATTTTCTTCTCATCTCTAGTGAGTCTTATTTTTAGGTGGATTCTTCCAAGCGACTAGGGACATTTACTATGGGAAGTGGTTTTCATGGGAATGGTTTTGTTCCATCCTTAGAGTGTCCATTGGGATTGGCTGATTACCTATAGAGGGAATGGTTATATGTTCCTGATCAAGTTTTTTATATTTTTTGGGGAAGTTTTCCCCAGGACCCTCCTGTATGAAAGAAAATGTTCGTGTCTACATCAGGGTGATATGTTGATGTGCCGCTACATTTTTGTTTGAAGTGTTATGCGTCCAAACCATTAGATCTAACTTGTCCATTGTTATGGTGTCCTATAAGGAATGAAAAATGTTAGGAGGAATGTGTATCTTCACGTTCAACATTTCCATGATATTCTTGGAGACTTTAATGACCGGAACAAGGATATATTACCATTCTTTATCTGAAGTAGGGGTGTGGTTCTACTCTTATCCTCCCTTTCAAACCAGTGGATAATTATAGTATTCAACTGTGGGGAAGAGAGTATGGTCTTCCCATTATTCGTTGTCATGAATTTATAATAGAATTATCTAGACAAGGACAGACGATACTACTGTTATTTATGATGAATGAAGTATGTTGTGTATGCCAACACTCATGTTGGGGCCAAACATTAGCAGTGGGATTCATTGAATGATTCCATGTGAATCTACTAGAATTGTTGATTAGTGAAATCATTTATATGTTCTTCCTGACTTTTTTCCACCAGATTTAAATGGATTTCATCCTTGGATACCTCTATATGAGGATGATAGAGGGCCAAATTTATATGGGTAGTTATTTTTGTCTGCTCATAGGTTACGAACACATTAAAATGAAATATTTCTTTGGACACAGTCAGATGAGGTTTCTGGTAGGCTGGGTCAGTGTGGGAAGTTGTATATTCATGCTCACTATGTGCCATTGAATTCGAATGTCAGGTCTCACGGGATAATCCCAGATGAGTCTATATTCTAGATGAATATTGTCTACTGGGTGTATGTACATGCTCATATTTTCCCCAAAATTTTATAGGAGAGCTACTCTAAATTGGACAGTGTCATGGACATTCCCACTATTGGTAGTTTTTTATTATGTAGGGCCATATTTATCACTTGATTCTAGATGAACTAAGCTGTACTACTAAGGATAGAACCCTCATAATGTGGAGGGTTCAAATACATGCAGTTTTTGCATTTGTGATAGTTAGAAAGAGCTCTTTGGAAGGACGCCCTTGTGTTCCAGATGTGATTGTATATGGAATCTTGATCCACCATCATAATATAAGGGGGTAATTATTATATAATTATATGGATAATCTCTTGAAATAGTTGAAGACAGTGATATGTGTCAAATGTTTCTAGACCACTGAATATTGAGGACTTGATGATCGATATGGCTTTGTCAGCACTATGGCTTGTCAGGCGGCATTGAGTTTTGGGATAGTACTATTTTGGTGATACTATTGAACCAATGTATTAGATCCCCAACATTGAACAATTTATTTTGGTTACTTCATCCTCTGCTTCAATGAAGACCTGGCATGTACATTAGTTAGGGAATGTGTTTGGGTAAGTTGGAAGGATGTCATTGCATTGAGGGATGTTGTGCGAGAATGTTCAGGAATATAGAAGAATAATGAAAACATGAAAAATCAATCAAAGCATTATCTCATTTAGATGAACACATGTATGATTTATTTTATTGATTTTACCTCATTCATTTTGAGAGTAAAAATTTCTGGATATGTGGGAAACCCATCTATCTTGGTAATGGGTTCACTTCTGGTTCATTGCTCTTTCATCCCCAAATTCCACTTGCAATTGGAATGGTGTTTGGAGATGTTGATAGAGAATAATTTTACATCAACCACATATATTAATCCCTTTTAGTTTATTTCCAATGGGGCTGATTCATAGATCCTAAAACACCAAATAGTTATATATTCATTAGGGACCTTCATTCCAAAGGCTAGAACTCATTTGGGGGGTTTAGAAAATGCTACTTAATAACTCACATTGGTCGATTGGATGGGAAGTCAGGATCATAAAAAATATTTTGGGGGGAATTATTACCCTCATAGGAACACTGTTAGTGATTTAAGATATGTTTGAGAATCGTTCATTAAATCACATGTATGATGTTTCTCGCCATTGAATTAAAAATAAACTATTAGAATGTATAGAGTTCAGAATCATCTTTATGTATCCATGGTTCCTCATCAATCAAGATATCATCATGTATCTCATGTTATAAATCAATGGAATCCTATTGTGTACTAATTAGATATTCATTGGTTGTTATATAGAGAATGCTAGTTTCATCCCAAACAGTGTGGCTCTTAGAAGTGTATCTTCTTCCAAGGATAGTGGAGTTGTTTTTGATGTTGGGATCAGAACCAAGAATGGGATTCCTATGTATCCTCATGAAAGGAACTAGAACCCACATAGTTTAGTTCTACTTAATGGAGCACATCACACCTTCTATGGTCTTGTGATAAGGACTAAACAATATAGTTTAATGTCATGTGGAAAGGACATCATGGATAATGGTTCCTAGTCAATGTTCATTGAAGGACATATGCTGAAGTGACCCAGGGAACCTAGAAAGGGATATGAATTTCAAGTACGAATTAGACATCACTGTGAATGTTTCCCAAAGATAATATGGTTTATTTCTTGTGATGGTTTTGGACCTCAGTGCAGATTCCTATATATCCCATTTGGATGAGAATCAAATCACATATATTATGGTAATGTGGAGCTACGCCTATGGAGGACCCCAATTTACGTATCATAAAAGAGTTTGTCCCTTTTAGAGGATAATATTGGGGCATATTACTTAGAAGGATTCACTATTAATGGGTCCATGAGGGATTTTTTGACTCATTTTGATTTAGAGCCTTTTCTGAGGCATACACCTAAGGAGGAGGCCCCTGGATGGGTGTGATGATATGGTTAGGGTTTATACCATGTAGGGAGCAAATATGTGGGATTTCAAGGCTTATTCATTATGAGGATTCCATTTGGTGAGGTTTTTTAGATACAGGTTTACTATTGAGGAGCATTCCTTGGTGAATGGTGGTCGTGATTGGGTCTAACTCATGTGGAGGAATCTTATAGGTTTAGTTGAGACATACACTTGGAATTATACCCTTATTTTATGGGGATCATGTTGATTTAATGGCCACATTCAATGTCTATGACCACATGTGTCATGATTCATGTGAGAAATAAGATGACATGAATGATCTAGGAAACCACACAATCCACTTTTCCCTACGGTTAGATAAAAGGCTTTGATGAATCATGCCGATGAAGGAACACTGATGGAAGGTGAGAGGAAAATAAAATAGAAGACTCTATGAAAATACATTCATATGAATGTGTGGGTTCCATAATCATATATATCCTCTAATACCACATGATCCATGATGATTCATGCCTTAATGTGATAAAAAATATGTATTGAAAGATCTAGAAACCCACTCAATCCCACATCCTCAGGTTAAAGAGGCCAGGTCAATGACACTACCCTCTTACCATTGTTCCCTAAACTCTAAAGGGAAATAAAAATTAATTTTATGTTCTCATAAAACCACTAATTTTGACAGCCATGATTGTCACATTTCGTGATCTATCTGGATATGTCCCAAGGGTAAGTAGAAAGAGGAATGAATGAAGAAAGTGTGTACATACAAGAAAGGATAGGGGATTACTCCATGATCGATGAACAAAATTAGGTTGCAATATAAGGATATCCTTCCCTATCAAAGGGAATGGAAAACATAATCCTTTACCACCCTCCTAAGAACTAGACGTTCTTGGACATAATGATGACTAGAGAAGGATGTGATCCTAACCATAGTATATGAGATTGGTAGTTCCATAACACTTACCCTAGGTTCGAGGTCCTCGTGGCCATAAGAATGCATACTGAAATTCAGTATGGGGACTCTCATCATGATTTAGGAAAATATTAGGAACCCTATAACCATATAAATCCATGTCCAAATGGGGGACATTTTTGAGTTCCTATTTCCATGGTTTACCAAGTCTGAAGGCTTTAGTGGAGATTCTAAGTCCATCTCTCTCCAACAATATAACCAATTGTAGATGATACCACCAATTGGTGGCTTGGAAAATAACTTAACAGTGGTCTCAAATTGGTCATATATTGGGCATTGAAGGTACACCATGTTGGTCTTGGGATGGATTATAAGTTCTTCGTTCATGGGGTATATGCATGTAATATTTGGATATGCCTTATGAAATGAACTACCTAGACAACAACACATGGGTTAGGATTCATCCTAATAACCACGGGTCACCTCAAGTGTTCTTGGATGAGGCTTACTAAGGTCCCTATTTAGGGAAGGGGCTTCATGTATGTGGTTTAACAAAAATTAAGAATGGTTCATTGTGTAGGTGTATTTTGTTTTAGACCCTGTAGGTACGTTGATTCAACTTCCCACCCTTCATTATCTCTTCTATATTCTTAGAGAGAATCTTGAGGGGACTGGGAGGAACTAGGAGAAGGGGTTTCATGTCCAAAACATCAAGACTTCTTCCAATTTTCATGTTTTTAAAATGAGTAGCAATGGTATCTAAATTATGTTATGATATTGGACCCTGATCAATATAGCCACCATACATTTGGTGTAGGGTTTATGTTACCAATACAGAATTTCCACCTAGGGTTGGAATTCCATCCTATGTCACGTAGGGGGGCTACACAATCTTTCTGATTCTCCAGGATGTTCATGCAGTACAGCATGGGAAATTACCTTTGCTTCTAATTTGGGATATTTACCTCTTTAACACTCTTGAGGTACTATTCATAATAATTTCCCTCCACATGATAAAACTAAGTGTCAACATGTACCCATAATGATATGCATAATGTATAATAATAGTTTCACTAGAGGAATATAGGAAATCAATTGGGGGACTTGAATGTTGTTGCACATATTTTTAGAGAGTTTTTTGGAAGAGTTACGTGGGCCAAGGGAAATAGAACAAGAGATAGGAAAGGAACAAATGGGAATATGTGTGAACAAGATTAGGGTTACATAAAAGGTTAGGGTTTTTCACAAGTATAACCATTGTGTAAACTCGACTTCTATTTAGAGGATTTGGGTGAGGATAGATCAACTGTGGTCCAATAAAAATTTGGCCACACATGAGGTTCATCATGTAATATTATCCACAGTAGGTGATCCATTTTTTGTATCATCATGAAATATGGGCTATATGAACAGTAGAGTGACAATTTATCTTCTAGAGGGTCTTCTCATGTTGGAGTTGGTGATGGTGGTAAGCTACTATTTATACCCAAAATCATTTCCATAGGTGTGCTTGGCTTTGGTTGTTGAAGCGGTTTCAAACTCGGTTTCTAGCGTTAGCATATTATTCTGGTCATGCAAGGTTTTGATTTGTTTTTCTTTTCAAGTAGAATATAATTTTTCATGGAAGGAATTTTTTCATGTAGTGAAAATTTCTTTCACACAATCCTTTTAACATGTATATGATTTCCTTTAAATCCCAATGTCCTTCATGTGACAGAAGATAAATCTAATATGATTTTTCATAGATGGATTTTTTGTGGTGATTGAAATATTTCATACACATACTAAAACATTGTGACACCCTTTTCGATCCTAGGATTGTTCTTTAGAGTGGATGGTGGATTTAGTTTATTTAAATTTGGCCTCTAATGGAATAAAATGAGATATTAGTGCCCAGAAATTCTCCCATCAGAATCAGAGTTAAGAGGAAAACAGATGGTTGGGTTCCTTGGAAACTCCATAAGAGAGAGCTATATTTCCATGGGTGCACAAAAAATCTAAAATTTGGTGTATAAGTGAATTCATATGCACATGAACATTTCCCATTCCTATAAATATGTGTAGGAGGTCCTCTGTATGGAACATTAACTGTCAGTGTCATAGGTTGTTGTTCTCATGCACGTATGTCTTACTTTTGTCTGAAAAGCGAGCTTCTGATGTTTCCATCACCCAAATTATATTCATTTGTATGAAAAATTCCCATAAGGGACTATCATTTTTCATGCATGCTTCTATAAATGTATTCCATATTTCCTTTTCTACAAATAACCTCTATACTTATGTGAACCTTCCATATACATTTCAAACACATCCAAAATGGGTATTCAATAGAACACATTTGATATTGAAGTTGTGGCTACCACTTGGAGAGTCAGAATTGTTGGAAATCCTCAATATAATGGACCTAGGAGGGTTATCTTGTACAATTAGGTTATTGTTTCCATGATAATAGAGGCATAAAAGAACTATCCACTAAGAAGCTTCCTACCTTGTTGGAATTTTTGTTTGCAGGATGAATTAAGCATCCCTAATTTTGAGGTTAACACTCCGTGATTGTGGTTCACATGTGTGGATGATATCAAATTAAAGAAAATCCAGATTTACATCCATCTTACCATGGATCACAGTGCTCTGGATTTCAATTAAATAAATGAGAAAACCAAGATTGTCATGGGGGAGGATCCATAGGAAAAAGAATTTCAAACCCACTATGCCATTGTTTTTCAAAGTAGTATTTGAGATAAAAATTACGGTGGTCATAAGTACTATGTCTTATGATCAGGAAGACACTTCAAAAGTTAATGGGCATGGTCATACTGAGTACACAAAAATTTACTATAGAATGGGGCTGATCTATTCCACATCAGACTGTAGGAGGAAGTGTGGAAATCATAGTTCCACTTCTTCCATGAGCCAGAGTTAGTGTCAGATATCCTCCTCCATTTGTCCCCAGATATGAGCAACATCTATCTCCACCATAGGGGGTAGAATTAGTTTTTGGGAAGTTAATTTCATTTTCATATACCCATTGGATTGGTCCCAATATGATGAGTTTCTTTTGTCAGAGTAAAACTGGGATAATAGGAAAAAGACTCCTCTCCATAGGTAACATCATTTGGAGGCATTGAAGTGAAATCTGAAACATACTAGGAAAATTTCATAGAAAGAATGGATCACCATGTTTTTTTGAAGATCACAGTCATGGGTATGTTGGGATGAGGAATGTAGTGCTTTATAGTGCCACATTGGAGGAGGTCATAATCATATTGGTTGATCTTGGAGGAAGGGAAGTTCAAAAAATGTGGTTATAACATGGTGGTAGACTAGGATCCACTATTATGGTACACCATGTTTCATTAAAAAATTTAGAGGGGTTGGAAGAAGGGAGTCATGGAAACTTGAATGGTCCTTATCTTGGGGACACTGGTGATTGAGAAAATTTTGGCAATTAGAAATAGAGTCAACCTAGGGGTACTTGTGTTGGACCGTATCTATAGCCTACTGGCCCTTATGAAAAGAGGAAACATGAAACAGATGATATAAAATCCGTTCCATTTTTATATGGGTTGGTCATGGTACTCTTTGGGGGTTATGGATTTTGGAATTCCATCAGACCGCTAAATGTCATTCTAAGGCCATCCCTTGTCAATATTTTTGGGGTCAGGCTATTGACGATTGAAAACGTATGGGTCATGATTTAGATTGGAGGACATGAGAGATTAATCTTCCTCCCTTTTTAGGTCTCTATTTTCTCGATGGTGGACCACCTTCAGGGTATATGGGATAAAAAAGAATACTTGTAGAGATTTACGGGTGGAGTGTTGTTTTGTAGTATTGAAATCCATATCCATCGTGAGCCTTACATGCCGTCCCTATCTACCAGATAGTTTGGGTTCCACTAGTGATCAATTAATAGGGTCAACATGGGGGGTCCATGATGAGTGTTAGCCATATATCCTTATTCAGTTATGGTTTATTCTATTTATCAATGACAGAGGAAAAAATCATGTTTCTACCAACAAATGTTGACATTGTCCTATCAATTGACTATAATAGCAAATTCATGGTGAAATATCTAGAGGCAACGTTTCAGATGTGAATTCATGTTATTGAACCATAGTGTGTAGTTCTAATTCAACAAGGGGATTATGGGATATTCATTAAGGAGAAATTCATGGAACATGGGAAGATCATGCTAGAGCTGTGGGGGGGGGGGGGGGTGAAAAGAGTTGTTTCACCACTACCTCAAGGTGGATAAATATATAGAAATAATTTTGGTGAAATAATGTGGCTCCCATGTTGAGACAAGTAGATCTATGGAGTCTCCTGGGATAATGATGGGGTACTTATTATAGTTGGCTACCAATGATGTGTTTACTTTTCTATGGTAGGGTTGGAGGATACTAGAAATGTCTACAATAGTGGTTGACTTGTGAAAAAAGGTGATCTAAGATTGTATTGAGTTTCAAGAGGATGGGATTTTACAGATCCGGAAAAGGGTGGTATTTCATTATAGGAACATATACCTAATTTCCTTAGACAATGTTATATTTCAACAATAGGAATATCATTCCACATCTACCCTAGTGTGGGTGATTCATGGAACAGATCCAAAATTGAAGGAGGCTACAAAAATAAATTTTTTTTCTATGGAATAATTGATTGATGATATAGAACAGGACTCTAGCTATGTAGAATCCCACGGCTCAACTTCTCATAAAGGTAGTCCCCGGGAAGGCGGAAAAACCACCGACATAAAGGATGATTTGGTCATGTTTTTTGTGGTAGGCCTATTAAATAAAATTCTTCCCATGATTATTCACTTTCATTATCAAAATTTTTTATCAAAAACCACTTTTGTATAGGATATATTATCAATTGTTGAGGGTCCCCTACTTGAGGGGGTGGAGATGAACCAATTGGTGTAATAGTGCACACTTTGGAGTCTCTGCCAGAGGTTGATGCTGCTAGTGTTCTATTTGAAGAATTCATGGTAATTGTATCGAGGATGGAAGTCATCTTGTCATCTAGGGGGACTAATCCTTGTAAATATAATGTTGTAACTAAGTACTGAATAAGTATCCAATTCATGGAGGCTATTATATAAATCTCCCTTTCACAAAGGTAAGATTCCATCTCAATCCACCAATCACATTCCAAACATTCACATACTTTTTCTTCCATGTTCTTGTTTAATTTCACAGAACTCTATCTTAGAATACACAATAGAATTATTCACTATTTATTGAATCAGTCACTGGTTTTGAAGGTTTTCCTATGGTGGAAAGCACAACTGAGGCTCAATAATTCAATCTTCCAATGTTCAAATCCTTTATGACATTCTCTCAGTGACATGATCTATACTTTTCATTTTTCAAGTCAAATGACATAACCTTGTTTCATGTACTGCTTAATAGATTTCATTCCTAACAAACATCAATGGTTGGAATATATGGGGCCATATATGATTATTTTTTCAGTCTTTGAGGAATCGGTCATTCAAGATAATTAATCCTTTTTCATAGGTGAAAATTCTTTTGTGGCTTAATGTTACGCCACCGGTGGGGCACAATTCAAGTATGGTGGGGGATAAGATATCGAGGAATGGTCAAGAGAATATGAACTACCATGTTATTTGAATACAATCCCATATAACATGATTCAAGAGGAGGCCATGTGTGTTTATTTTTACAAATACAAGCCTACACCTCTTGAAGAACAGGAGTATTCCTAGTTTTACTATTATAAAAAATAGTTTATTCCGACATAGGGCCTGGAGGAATAGAATTTGTTTCATTACCTAGACTTGAGAACTAGAAAATGATGATTCTTATGGGGTCCCTCATCCATTATTTTCATGACCTATACACAAGAGTGTTGGTTTATCATGGCCTCCATGTACTGGTCCAAGACATTATTTGATAACCAAGTGCATAAGGGGTGTCAACATTTAATTGTTTCATGAAACCATAAGAGTTCAGATAGAATTTTTATGCTCAAGTAATAAATCCATGAAATCCAACATCTGTTGGAGAAGAAAAATGAATGCACTTCCTTTCTCAATGCTAAATCAGATATCATCATCCAACTGAGGGAATATATGTAGGAGGACTAGAATTAGATGAGGTAGACAATATATAAAATAGATAGGTTTTTTATTGAGAAATATTGGGAAGAAATTATATATGATGAGATTCAACATATGAAAAATGATGAGGAAGAAGAGATCGATATTCATAGCATGTTCTTGATGCAACATTCCAATGGTTGGGAGATATTCATCACTCAGTTACTAGAGAAGAGCTATAAAGGATTTTTTTTCTGGACTTGAAAGAGGTTTTAGGTTGTTGATGACCCTCCCTAAACACCACAAATTTTTTTTTTTAAACCTTCTATGTGCATGGAAATATTTCTTTTTCTAATTGAAATTATTTCACTTTGATCATATTGGTGGAATACTCAATGACCAGTCCCTAAAATCAAGAAACTCTTTCTCAGTGTGGGAAACATGGGATGAAAATATGATTTCTCATTTTCATGAGAGTGTTAGTTAATCATCCAACACATGGGGTATATTATTATTTACTAACCGCCAAGAGTAGTCATGACGAGAGAGGTTGTGGTGACATAATAGGGTACTAGAGATAGTGATGATGCTTTATCATTGTGTGATATTTCATGAATGGGGTAATTCTAGGGGCGTTGAATTCTACATGAACAAGGTGGATAATAGAAGAAATCATGATTTCAAAATTTGGAAAGTAATTGGAGTGACATCACGATATTGTAAAGTTGTTGACTATTTAAAAAACATAGAATCCATACCACATAGGGTTCTAATGAAGATAATCCAATGATAGACAACCGATTACCTATTTATAAGCTTGGAAAATTTTCGAGAATGTCTCCCAAAGTCATTTGGGGTGTTTACCTAGGGCAGTAGGTGAACCTTAACTACAAAACATTCCATTAGTGAGTCCCTTCACATGTGGAGGAGGATGAGGTCCAAATTAGGGGGACACAAAGCCTTTAATTGATGTGATGGAATGACTAAATGGATTCCACCACTACATGAATTAAAATACAATGACATGAAGCACATTGGGGTGGGTGTATCCATTTGAAAAGAAGTGAAAATATCTTTCTAGAGAAACATCATCTGGGATACATGACAGTGAACAAAGAGCTTGAACAATGGAGTATATGACCAAAACCAGATGACAATATTCTCATGCATGGTATTAAGATACATAGAATTTTAATATATCAAAATGAGAATGACATACAAATAATTTAACATCTTACTGTGAGAATAGTGCATTTTACATTTCAACATCTTGTGATCATGACACATCCTAAATCTTAAGGCCTTGTTACTAGGATGCTTCACATAGTTCAAGGATATGTGGCTTGGACTATGGGATTAAAACACCAAATGGACATGTGTAGTTTGATGGAGTGAAAAACGTGTCATGAATGTGGATGAAGAAGGCCCGTTCCCGAAAACATATCCCTAGGAAAAACATAGTGTGCAGTTTAATGTTATGATTCATAGAAATGGAATTCATATTTTAACATCAAAGATATTGTTCTAGATTTTGATCAGGGACATATATTTTTACCTCAATGTAGTGAATAATTTGAGATGAATGGTGGCTAAGAAGAACCAACATGATACTACATATTCTTGAGAGTATTTTCACATTATTTAATGTAATAATGCTTGGATGATAATATCGTGTGGATTGATCTCATTGGTACACCCACCATGAATCCTAATCCAACATGATCCATGGTCATTGTGATAAACAAGTAGTGATTAAGTAATTTTATGAAAAAAAGGAAGCACAAAATAGGGGTATATAGAATCCTAGTTGAGAATGTCTAAAGGACCTATATTCTTTCTCGACATGCACAAATGGCTGAAGGGGTGACACAAAGGGTGTTATAACTCCACCAGAGCATACATATGCAAAAATGAGGTGGATCAAGACTTTATAGTTCTAGATCATGAAAGGAGAGACTGATGGGATGTTACTCCTATTGAACAAATTCAAATCACCTAATCCACGACTACAGTAGTCATTAATGGGGTGAGTAAACATAGGATCGATTGCAGATAATGATAAAAAAACGTCATCATATATCTATTTCATGAGATATATAAAGGAATTTACCAATACATTAAGTTAGTCTTGGAGAGACACCATTTGAATTATGGGTATCCATTTAAATTCTAAGGATGATAGAAACCCAAACCAAGAAATACAAGAATTGTAGAGATGATATGTGGTAATGTCTATGTGGGGTTAAACACTCTATGTCACACGCAATTGTGAACTTGAGCACAATGATGGGGTGTATCAGAAAGTAGGACCTATCACACTCACATAGATGGGGGATCTGATAATCTCTCATTATGGGGAATATATATTTGTTACGCGGTAACGTTTCACTCTCATACATATCTAATAATGAATAATATCAAGATTCAATTAATTATTTTAGTTTACCATCATTCATTGAAGATGTTGAGTAATATAAATTTAATTTCATGAATCTCGGAGAATAGGAGGGGGCACAGGTGTCCCAAGCAGGATTTGTGGTATGGAAGAGTGTTAACCCAACATGAATGAGGGATGAATGATCCAACATCTTCATAATGCTAAATAAACCACATCCCATGTCAACATCATGATCTAGTAAAGGGATGATCTAGTAACAAGTCAACAGATGGTATGAGACTATGATGACATATTTTGGTGTCACTATGTATCCCATGAGGATTAAAATCTAGACACTTAATGTTCTATAAAAATCCATTCTAGGATATTAAAACTAGGGGGTTTCCTTTTCAGAAGACGGTCTTAAATATTCACAAAAATAGATTTGAGGCATCCCGTGTTTATACAATGTAATGTAATATTTTGAAATTCAATATCTATCTACTTTCATCCATAAATTTTCATATAGGGTATCACAAATTGATATAGGAAAAAATCGTACCTTATTTGGAGGAACCCCATATTTTTCTGTAGAAAGACTACAATTTAACATCATGTGTTCATCCCAGTGATGATATGTCTAGGAGTCACTATGTATCCCATGAGGATGGGAATCAAGACATAGACAGTTCTGGGTGAGTATTCACATACATTATGGTCATACAGTCTACACCACAACAAAAGGGGATATTGATGATGTTCATGTTGCGGAAGAGTTAAAAACAAATGTGAATAGGCCATAAAAGGCTTGAACCATGTGATGTGACCCTTTAACCGATTGTACATAGTTTTTGTTTGTAATGACTAGACAATGAAAAATATTTTAAAGTCACGATCCTAGGAATAAATGCGTGATTAGTTTAAAGATGTGATATGTGGAAGGTAAATGGTGATTTATTCATGGATTAATGTGCTATATGAATATGGTAAAACCCCATATGAATGGTCCGAATAGGCCATGAACCATGCCTGTATTGATGGAATAATAAAACATAGTTTTTTGTTGTAAAGAATGGACTTGGTAAAAATGGTGCAAGTAGTTTAAAATAATTTTACAAGTACTGGGAAGATACTGGACTCATAGGATCCTATGTGTAATAGAAATAAGAAATACCCCACATGAATTGAGGTAAAGGGGGATCACGTGCCACAAATGGTGATTGATGTAAAAGGTGTTTGATGAACTTTTATTTTTTCATAGGGATAGAATGTCAAAGAATCAGAATGTGTCCCATTGGAATGAAAAAAAACACAGTTATGTAGGATATACACATAGTTTGAGGTTATATGGTCTAGACCATAATAGGGCTCAATGATGTTCATTCAATGTGAGTGTTAAAACCATACATGAATGGGGAAAAGAAGTTTTCAACACATAAAGAAATACTTGATCTTCTTTCTCATAGTTTAATGTCATATGTTATGAACCATGTATAATAGTTTAGTATCATATCTTTGGTAATATAGGATATTACTTTAATTTCATAATTTATAGACTAAAACAATGAAAGATTGTTTCAAAGGAATGTATATGGATTGAAATAGTTAAAACCAGAAGTGAATGGTTCTAATGAGGCTTGTGTACCACATACGAAACATGGAGAAAATTATACATAGTTTTAATGTCATAATGGTTAGGTCATTACCGAGTTCATGGGGATGAAGGGTAGATGAATTTGTTGTAATTCCCAAAGAAAATATGTATAGGAATCATTATGTATCCCATGAAAATGGGAATAGAGTCACACGTAGTTCAAGAACATGAAATGGTAAAACTACAACATTGATGGGGGAAATTCTCCCTTTCAAGGGATCCAAAGCATCAAAAACATTTCAAAGGCAATAGCATCTTTTGAGATATGGTAAATCTTGTATCTTATTTAGGGGAATCCCAATTTAAGACAAGGTAACCAAAATCTCTTGTAGGGAGGCATATCAGTTTAAGGGTGGGAAAAGTAATGTTTGATGTTGTTTGTTGAGGATGTTGGGGTTTTTAGTTTAAAGTCATAAAACTATGACTAAAAGCGTTAATTTCAGTTTAGGTTCATGGGGCCCATACAATATGAGAACAATTTGAGTTAGTGATTCATGGACCATGGAGTGGATTATTAGTTTGAGGTATTAATTCTCCCACCATATGCTCTTCATTTAATGTCATATAGTTTGGATCAAGAGATGAGGGTTTTGAGTTGATATGGTTAGTGTGGTTTCACAATAAACATCGAATGATTAAATTCCCATTGGGATCCAACACCCAAAAAAACATCCCTAAAGGGACTCACATATAGTTAAATATTTTCATGCATAGACATGAACTCTTTTTTTAATGATGTAGTGTTCATACCTAGAACATAGTTTATATTTGTGTGTATGAGATGGAGTAAACTCCATATACAAATTACTACATGAGAAACTTTTCATTAGTATAAGAAGTGATATACTCTCCATCCATAGTGATCAAATAGTATTTCCATTGGATTAGACATTGTGTATGATGTAAGGTCCATCAGAATTTGTATCCATATGTGAAGGCCTCTTATTAGGTATCATCAGTGTTTTGAGACCCAATACCATATCACCCTGAATGAAGAAGAGTAGGTGAAACTTCTTATTAAATGTTATTTCTATCTTATTAAGGTTCCTCTCATGAATTTTGAAAGGATTGGAGCCTATTCTATACAATTTTTTCCCACTCTACTAGATAGAATTCTACGATTCTTTAAGGTTTCTATTGTCCTAACATAGTTGTTCAGATAGATGGAAGATGAAAATCAATGGTATTAACTCATTCATTTATATACAATAAAGAAAATGTGGTCACCTGGGTGGAATATTAAGTCATCATTTGACAATCCTAGAGGGAGTTGGGGAACTTATCTGGCTATATATCCTTTTTATGGAACACCATATTCTACATAATGATATAGAGGGTCATATTGAATTCCTACATCCATCCATTATTCAATAAGTTCTGGAGGAATGTATGGTTGGATAATATTTTATACATAGTGTAAAACCACTTTAGCTCAGCATCTCTTTAGTTCATACTATTATAGGAGACAATGGTGTTAGGAACTCAAAATTGATTGATGACTTGATTGATCACGAATTAGATCATGGATATAGACATAACAACCAAGAGGGGAATCTCTTCTAGAAACATAAAAAATAAATTCATCATGGTTATAATAAACTAGAACTGGCGAGCTATGGCTGGTGGATACAGTCCCACCACATCGATTCATCATACAATAATGGTCCATTAATGCATGGTATTTTGGAGGGTCTGTAGTGGTCAATGAACAAATTTGGAATACTTCTGACATTCCTGGTTACTCTTGGGATACATGATGTAATAATGTACCATGGTGGGATAGAAGTATCCCAAATCCGAAATATGGAGGGAATGATTCAATCATACCTGATGATGATTATAGGATTTGACTTGAACTACGTGCAAAACATGAGGACTAACAAATCTTTTGATGCAATAGATAAGAAATCCGTCAAAAACACAAATGTAGTGGGTTGATTAAATGTTGTTCCCCCTCTGGAGGGTGAATTTAAATTCATAGTGATGAATTCGCTCATTCTCAGCTCAATATGGTGGGAGTTTTCCATGATGGACATACAAAATGAAACAATACATCCAATCGTGGGTTTCCTATACTATGAGTGATCTCAAGGATCTCGATGTAAAAGAACTGGTGGCCATCTTGTTCACATGTATCCCATATTCTTCATCTAGAATGATGAGAACAACGAATCTATGATGTGCCACATGAATGAGTAGGTTTTACCTATCATGAACTATAATGGAGGAATATATAATTGAAATGGTTATGCATCGAATATTCTGTGATTGGGGGCATGAGTCACTTCTATATGAGAAGGGAACTGGGGAATTAGCTCGATATTTTGATGTACTAGGGAATGATATCTGTATTTTTGATGATGAGGTCTTTATTAATATTTTTGATAAGTAGCTATGAATATCCCTTCACATGAATATATGAGATGTTAATCTCATGGTCCATCCTGATATTATTCCTCTTTTTTGGTGAAGCACTCCGCTTGTTGGAATGAGTTTCGAAGGATATTTTTATCTAGGGTAAAAAAGGTGATCCCTTTGTGTACTATATTTATCGTTGGATCATTGATCCTTACTCTAGTTGGTCTCTGGTTTTCACCATCCATGTTAATCTCTCTACATGAAATAGTATTATTCATTGAGATGATTGACTCATCTAGAAAATAAAAATCTAAGGTAGATCATTAGGGGCTAGATGGGCGACTAGAAACTCTTCCAATAATGGAACCATGATGAATTTTTTTGCAATGAACCTACTGTCGAATTTCTGAAGGACCGCTGCCCAGTGTAGTATCCATCCTGTCCACATAGGAAGGTTTATGATATTCATTAGCAGATTGATCTAGGACACCATATTTATCTATTAGTGATAAATATATTGCCGCAACTTCTCTACTATGAAAGCTAGTGTGAGGAAACTCATCTCTATAGGAATGTATCCTGACATTGGTTCAATGAGCATGTGATTGGGATAGTAAAAAAACATATCCCTAATTTAATTGTTTTTTTTGGTTTATAATAGAATTGATGGAAATTTCTCAGGTGGTTGTGTAAAGGACCTGAGGATTCCCTAAAATATTCATCATCAAGACTGGAGGTTTTAGAAGACACCATATCATTTTATCAATGGGGTTCTAGCACTCCTCAACACACTAGCAGGTTGTGAATTTATTCATGACCCATGAATAAGTATTTAACTTGATTTATAGATTCATATTGAATCAACATATGTAACCTAGGTTTCCATGAAGGAATCCTAGCTCCCATAGTTTTCTTGGGGAGGCATCTGGTTGATGGTCTTCATATTCTCTATGCCGATCATGATGCCTCTGTCAGAGAGGTGATTCAAAACATTGTACTTATGTGCCATGATCTATTTTATTCCTGTATAAGGAATATATTTGATGGTGGAATGATAAATACATCTAAATGTATCGATGTTCTCTAGTTGGTGTTGGGACTATTTAACTACTGACCACCCAACTCACCCAGGATCACTATCAGTTGACTTTTGGATTGAAGAGGCATGGTTATTACTAGAATCGTTCAATTATGGTGTGGTTATGGATATTATACCTGGTCATTTAACATGATCAACTATTTTATTTCATATGGTAGAGAAATCATTCAGTATTTCAGCAACTGTTCTTCGTGCAACACCTGATGCATGGTCTCAATAGAGTGCATGGATTGTCCTGGAAAACTAGAATGAGAATTTAATATATTTTTCATATTTTAAACATCCCCTTCAATGTATTTGTATGGTGACACTTACAGAGCATTCCATATATTCCTCAACATCACACAATAGAAAGTAGCCTATCAAATCAATGACATTCACAAAACAATACACTTGTTCATCATCAACGTGGACTTCCTATACTGGGTATACCTTGGACGAGATACCCAAAAATGGAGGAAATACGTGTCTAAAGGTGCAAAACTACTTTCTAATTGGTGGGGGACTTTTTTACCAATTGTTTCATTGACACATATTCTTTTAATTTATATAGGGATATGGTTTAGGTGAAGAGTAATCGATTGGGAAAGGCATGGTAACTTCATGAAACATTGGTCAACCTATGTTGGTACATATGATAACCTGGGAATGAGTGACTTCCCTATGGGACAACTAGTCTTGTTAATTCCATGTCATGAAGCTAGATTCCGGCCTTTTTTACCCTGAAACCATACTATCAATTACTAGCATGGTGGAGATGTGTGTCACCTACCCTCAGACATTTTCCTTATTGACTAGACCATTATTCACCTAGTCATAGATCCAATCCATTAATACATAACATTTCACGATGTTATCTTCATGAATCTTTCGAAAATGGATGTGATCAGGGGGAATTTTTTGGGATTTATAGTTCTTTATGTACTCTGGATTCATTATAATCCTTTACATAATGGAACTAAGGAAGTTACGGAGGAAATTTAAATCCTTTAATGAATAGTTCTGGGTTCGCAATCATGGAAGGGAACACATGGAGAATTCCTTGAATGAGGGGATGGTTCCTAATGTGGATATGGATACACATTCACTTATCTGATGATTTTATACAGGCGATATGGTGCCGAGCGATTCTGATCTAGCCATGTTTGTACTCGATGAGGTTTCTTCACTTGCTAAGGCTTTAGTGAAAAAGGGGACAAAAATGAATGGCTCTGGGTATCCCACCTATACTATGGTGGGGGTAAATGCTTTTTAATATCTTCTAATGGGATTTGGCGGTTGCAACAAATGTTCTTTCATATTCAACTTTAAGGATTCCTCTACATGATGATCCTTGTCTGAAAAAAATTGGAATCCTCATGTGATATTCTCTGGGATAAGTTTAAGGAACAACTCATTATATACATTCCATATGCACATAGTTATCTACTACTACTCATTCATCATGATATCGAGTTAATACATGGGGCCCTTTACCCTGGGAAAAAATAAATGACTCTATCAAAAAGATTTTTCATGCTCCTGAAGTGGTTTTCAATGCTTTTTTCTTGTGATGTAGATGCATTGGTATAGGAACTTCCTATGAAAGTCTTTTCAACCATTGAGGTATGCAATGCGTAACTGTTTTTCCTTGAAAAAACATAGGTCCTTCTAATGTCTAGACAAAACATCAGAACCCAATAGCCTCATACTATTCTAGGGTTCCCATAAGGGCCAACACCTTAATATGATGTGATCAAGATACTGATGTGGGCCACCCATCCCATTGAAGGGAGAGGATCTAGGATACCCGAAATCTAAGGGTACTCAAACCATGTCATCCCATTCCTTGTAAAAATTCTAATACTATGGGATCACCACCTTACACATCTCTAGGACTACAAGGTGAGTTATCAAAGGAACTATAAAATCATCTTAGCGAGGGTCCTTAAATTGGTGGTGGTTTCATATCACGAGTGCATGGACACACTCATGAACAAATTAGATGTGCTTATTGTAATTATGAATGTATTAATTTGTGTTTTGAGGAGGGTAATCACACTTATTTAGTAAATTTTGTGACTCATATCTCATCATGTTTCCATAAACACCTTCCTGTTCTCTGTCTATATGTGTGGGAATACCAAGATCAACTGGGGGTTACTAGGAAAGGAGTATAGGGTGATACGTTAGTGAAGGAGAAATGGAGTCCCCTTGAGTTGAACCATAACTTTGGTAGTAAGAGACAATGAAATCAGAAAGGAGCTTCTGGTGCTCTGCAAACTCTAAGAGTATGAAAACCACAGTATGATCAGACTCTTCTCTCATTGCGAAATCAGATGGATTGGAGGCTTCAAAATTATCTTTTCCCTTATTGATGTTTCAATGTGCGATAAAACCCTAATTTGGATCCATAAGTATAGTTTTCTTACTTTTATAGTTGGTATAGACTCTTGTTTCAGGGTCTACCGAGTACGGTGATGCCCCTGTGGGGAGGGGATTCCCTATCAAATCCTATGTTTTCATTACTATTCTCATGCATGTAAAAAAAACCTTGTGTACCATTAATATACATAGACTAAAATTTTTATTATTGATGGGTATGTCAGGTTGTCAAAAGATATAGTTGATGTGGGGAACAACAAATACCCACCGTCACTGATCTGCACACGCATATATGCAACTTTCATGAATTTTTAAAGCATTATGAGGTTCTTGATGCGTCTCAGTTTGAGGGTATATTGGTAGATGGGTTATATAAGGCTCTATGTTACTATGAGTAATGCCAACTCAATATTTGAGCACAAATGATCGATATTCTCAAGGATCCCCTATCTTCTTTGAAAGACCAATTGACATCCATGGTGGTGGGGAATAATTGTTCAGAGTTTCTAGAAAAAATATATATCTTAAAACTAAATGAGGGACTCTATGATAACGATTTTTGATGTTATATTTTTCTAAAACACAATTTAAAAATTAGCGGAAGGAAGAATCTCCCTTAGGATTTCATGATCAGAGGTTGGGCTCTAATATTGGTTGGCCCATGTATTGATATGTTCTAGACAAGATATAGATACAATAACATGGATTAGTTTGGTGGTTGGTCAGTTGTTAGAGGCAACACTGTGTGTGTAAGCTATTGACATCACTCTAGGTCATCTCTTGAAGAATTTATCAACTACATCATGTTTTCCTCATAGAAATTTGTGTTCAACATAGCCTCATGTGCAAGGGAAGTATAACTCATTGACATGTCTTAAAGGATCTCACTATCTTAAAGAGTCTTCCCAAACCATAAAAACTCTCCATTTTATTGAGTATAAGTAGAGAGGTATGCTTATAGGGATAATAGAGGTTACATCATGAGTCCTTAGAAGGGAACTAGGGTTTCCACCACCCACATGTACCAACAGAGGGATCTTGTGATTCTATGGAGTTATACTTATATGATGGTGAATTTTATTTATCTTGATCCTTCTAAAAACTCTATAATTTGTTTTGGAAATAGAAATACCAAGTTATCAATATCCATGGATTATGAAAGATATATTATGTCGGCAACAACTTGATGTTTTCTAGGATTTTTCTGATGATGGTAAGTGTTTACCATTTGGCCCTTGGATGGTTCTTCCAGGAAGATTAATTATTCATCACAAGGAGGATCTCTATTTTGGTGGGTGGTGTTGTAGGGTGTACATCCTATTTGGTTACTTTTGATATATGGATGGCCTCAATATAAATTTTTAACTGAGCGATGAGGACTTCTTCATTCACAAGTGACGATGTGGGGAGGACCTCAACAACTTTTATTGATTAAGTGGGGAGGAATTTCACATCGGTTGGTGTGAACATCAAAAGGATATCCATGATGATTTAGTAAGGAGTGGGGATGACCACCAATATAAATAGTTACAAGATGAGGATGACCTTCACTTTTTGTGGTGATGATAAAATGGGGAGGACATCAATACTTGTTGGTTAGACCATGAGGAGGACTTTCATGTTGTTCCAAATAGACACGTGGAGGACATCCATGTTTGGGTTAAATAATATGGAGAAGACCACTATACTTTTCTTTGGAAGTGTATGGTGGAACTCCGCTAATTTTTGTGGAAACATATGTGGGAACTCCATGTTTACTGCTTAAAGAGTGGGGAGGACCTCTACTCTTATTGGCTATGACAAGTTGAGGACCTCCATGTGGGTTGTCAATCGAGTGGGTAGGACCTTTCCTTTGGTTAGTGGAAATATAGGGAAAACCTCCATGTTGATTGGAGAAGAATTTCAATGGTCCTCCACTCTAATTGGTTACGACACAATGTTATCCTCTATTATGGTTGATAATGATAGTATGGGGAGGACCTCTGCACTTGTTGTCGATGAAGTCGGGAGGACCTCTACATTGGTTGGTGGGAATAAGGGTTGGACCTCTATGTTGATTGATGAAGGTGTGTGGAGGACCTCCACATTGATTGGTTGTGACATGGGGAGGGCCTCCATGATATATATGTATGATATTAAAAAGGGGACCTCCATTATGGTTGTGGATGAAGCGGTAAGGGCCTCCTCATTGATTGGTGGAAACATATGGAGGACCTCCAATGAAAAATATTGAATGAGTGGGGACGGACACCACAATTATTGTTTGCAGCATCAGGAGGCCCTCTATGTCATGATGCAGGAGTATTTGGATGACCACCATAATGAATGTCGATTAAGTGGGGAGGTCCTTCACTTGTTCTAGGTATGAAATGAGAAGAAACTTAGAGCTATTTTTATAAAAACTGACAAGGACATCTGCTTGGGTTTGGAATGGAAGAAGGATTACCTTTCTGGTGGTTATTTAAAATGTGGACAGATGATTTTCTTGTATGGTAATTGTATTAGGAGGATATTCACACTAAAATTAATCATTATAATCATGATTGTATAAGTTCTTGTCCGTTCGAGTTAATGACAGAGTCAACCAACCATGTATGCGAGGAGGATGAGGTCTCTATACAAATTCGATTAAGATAGTTCCATGCATGCCTACTATAGGGATCTGGCCGAATAAACTTGTAGTAGAAAGTGAAACTAGAGACATGTAAGATGATTCCACTTTCTAGGAATACTTTTTGGCATGTTCATAATATTAGAATAGGGAGGTTCAAATTGATGCTTGAGAGTAGGGGTATGTCCACCCACTCTCCATCCTATGGGACTGGTGATTACTAGCATTGATGTGTCTTGGTGGGAGCCCTCAATTGTATCTCATATGAAATAGTAGTGGTTGAGATGACTCGTCCATTTCCAACCTCCTCGGTGTGGGGGAACAAATCATAGGATTACAACCGAGCTCTTAAAATGGATTGTATTAGTAGGAAAAACTCATTTATGAAATAAATATATAGAACCTAATCCATACAAATATTTTAGTAAATTATCATAAAATAAAATAATTATTTTTTTGGTAAATTTATTTTAATCTTGAAAAATATATTTTCATAAAAAATTATTTTTATTTATTTTTATGAATGAAAATAATAATATATATTTTAATGCTAATTTTTTTCCAAAAATGAATATCATTTTTGAATTTATGGTATCAATTTTATTCTCTGGTGAATTTTCCAATTATTATTCGTAAAAGATATTTTATTTGGAATACTAAAAAATACAGATTTTTAATAAATATTTTCTGTGACATTTTCAAGACATAATTATGATAAAAAATTTATTAGACTTATATAATTAGTAAATTATGAAATTATAATAGAAATATAATAGAAATATTATTCAATACATGTAAATTACTCTTTATGTTATGGTACTTATAATAATCATTATCAGTGCTAATGCGGTGCCTATACAGCATTGAGAAAGTAAAATTTTATTCCTTACAGATAACAATTGAGTGGTAGATTTTATTTAAATGATTTATTTAATAATTAATATGCATAATATATATTATGGTATGATATTTTATAATTTTAGAGTTATATAACATGAATCTGATCCAAATTTATGTGCAATGTTTGCGGAATGAAGGTAAATAACAATTAAAAAAATTAACGAAGATTTCATTACATGGATGTGAGTAAATTTAAATAATGAATTAACATAAAATTATATATTAATCATAATTAATTTATTTTAATGATATTTATTTATTATAAATTTGTATAAATGAAATAAGTAACTTTAATTCTTATGCAATGTTGTTGTAGTGCATGTGTTAGAAGAAAAAACTAGAAAATGATTTTAATAAAAACAATATACACCTTATATTATCCAAAAATTTGAATATATATTATTGGATGAGTAATTTTCCATCATATTATAATTTTGGTTCAAATTTTTGACCTTTTAAATCCGCATGGTTAGATTGAATGCCTTTATAATTTTTTTGTTTAAAATAAATTCATGTTGGTCACACTATGCTTTTCAATTCGTATAACATTTCAATAAATGATTTTTCTGAATATGTTTTCTACCTTAAACAATTTTACGAAAAATAAGAGATTTATAGTAATAATTATAATTAATTTTTAATTTTTTAGAAAAAGTAAATACATTAAAGGATTGCACATCTACGATGCAGTAATTAGTAATTCAGTAAAAAAATAAAATAAATTATATTAAAAAAGTTCAAATAAATACAATTTGAGATAATTAAGAAAATGTGTGACTTATCAAGATAATTATAACATGTATAGCATATAGTGAAATTTATTCTTCAAATAATTATCATTTTTTTATTTTTTTAATGTCATAGTTATACATATTGGAGAATTTTGCTAAATTATATTTGTTGAATATAATATATTATTAAATTATTAAAAAATACGGAAAAAATCTCAAATAATGCCAAATATGATAATATATGGTCTGAAATATAATCCTATTTAGCTTATAAGGAATTTTGTAAGTCTTTATCCCTATAATAGACTTATTATATTTTAATATTTTATGTATTTCTTAATTTTCACCTCACCTCCACTATAAATGACGAATTTTTGTTATACTAAAATACATCACATTAAGCCATATTTACTGACCATAACCTTAAAAATTGTCTTCTCCCCGTACCTTGAAACATTATTTTGTTTTCGTTCTAAAATAAATATAAATTTAAAGTACATTTTGGAGTTTCTCAAGGAGATAATATTCAAGATTTAAATTCCTCCTTTTCTCCTTTAAATTCTTTCTCACATATACCTTATTATAAACCTATTTACAATGTTTCATGATAACTATAGTATCATATATACACATTAATTTTATTTTTTTATGGTATATCCATCTATAAATATCTTATATTCTCCTTTTCCTAAAAAATGCATTCGTCATCCATTGTATATCGATTCCCCGATTTCATGGACAATGTGTTATTTTTTATGTTAAATACATTCACTGAAATTTTAAATTCACATATAGTTGTCTAAAATTAGAAAAATATATAATTTATATATTTTTCCACATTCTGAAATTAATATATTTCAATGATATCAGAAAATACAACTAGTTTGTAAAGGTTAAAAAACCCACCTAAATAAACTAAACATTTATCATTAATGTTTTTTCAAATGAATGATAATTATGTTATGATGAAAAATTATTTATGGAATATTTAAATCTATATAGGTGAACTAATATAATTTCATTATGATTCTCGAGTATTATTTCTTTTTTATGTAAAAATCAATAATCAACTGACCATGAAACCATAAAACTAGATCACCCAAAATAGGGAAAATAAAAAAATATTATTAATAAATGAATGAGAATATGTTTATATATCATATAAATTATTATTAATATGAATATAGTTCTTGAATAAATACGTAAATATTTTTAAAATTTTATATAGATGTTTTGAACATTTTTTGAGGAAGTTAAACCAGTGCTAAGGGAATCTTTAACTAAAACATTGTCTTAAATGTTTTAAAGATTTATTCTTATAAGTCATATTATTTCATGTACATGTTTTTAAAATGGTAATATTGAAAATATTTATATGTAAATATATGTTTGAAAATTTGAATATTCTACATTATCTCAAATATTTTCCAAATTGGAACTTTTTCAGGTTTTATGTAAGAAATGTTCCATTAAAAATCCCCATAAATGTCACATTTTATGAAATTTCAATAATATTTTTTGATCATATATGGAATGGGATGATTTACCCACATTCATGAATCCTTATTGTTTTTATTCCTTCTTTAAATGATTTGAAGGATATTTTCAAAGAAAATTTTTCCATATTCATGTGTGTATTATTCTTTTGAAGTATGTTGTTTTCTTAAAGGAAATGTTTTTATGATGCCAATATTCATTTTTTATGATAATAAACTTGTTGTTAAAAATTTTTTCTGATGAAGTTCGGTTCCATTATAAACCATATAAGGGTTGGTTTTTGATCACCCAAACATTCATTGGGTATGTTAGAAGCTTATTGTATTGATTATCACAAGTGTAGCTGTGATTGTTATATCATATGGTAGTCACAAGAGATACATTTTATGTTTACTGTGAGGGTTATAAATTAAATGGTAGCCGGAATAGTTTTAAGAACATGTATGTCTGGTATGAAAATTATTCCCCAATTTACCTAAATCGGGTTTTATTCTTTCTATGTTTTATGGAAACCTTATTTTTAATCAAATTAATTTTATGTTACATTTTATGGGTATATTTTATCTTTCACATATTTTTATGTATTCATGGAAAAATGTTTTCTTCCTTTATTTTTATGTACATTACTAATTTTTTAATATTATTCGAAGCCTTTAAATTTTTTCGGAGGTTTTATGGGTAAATTAAAGGAAGAATTGATATTTAAATTCATTAAGTTTTTTTACAGAATAAAATCATGTTTTCATTTAAAAGTTTCATACTATAAGAAATGGATATTTAGTAGAAGTTTCTACTTTGTATCATAATAATTTATATGTATATTTTCTAAAGTAATTCTCTAAAAATATAAACCAAAACTTCCTTTTGGAATGTAAAAAAGTGATTTATTATTGAATTTATAAGATTATGTAATGTTTAATATTGGGTAATTATAGTTGGTATCAGATTTGTGTTTCTAAAACATCTGGTTTTATGATTTCATCTTACTAGTTATAAATATCCTCACCTATTTATAGTTTTAAAGATGATCATAAGATAAATTTATTTTAAATAACTTTTGAGGCTTTAAGTTATGAAATTTTAAGGTGACAAATGGTATTTTTGGAGACAATTTTTTTATTGGTTATTATAGTTTTTGATAAAAAATGAATTGTATGTGAAAACTAATTTAGTAACATGTTATATATAGTTTGAAATATTTAATGGTTATTTTTCAGGATGTTTATATTAATTACATGACTGTTATGAGAGTTATTGTCGAAAAAAAGAAGATTGGTCACTAGTCGGGCGAAAAAACATCATGTCTGGGTTGGCCATGTGAATTGAAACCACAACTGAAGGGTGGAAAGGGAGATGTGTATACCATTCTCCTACTTAAATTTCGGTTTAGAATTGTATTTTACTCTTATTTAAATTATTTTCATAGATGAACAATATTTTGTTCTTTGGGACATATGTATTATAATTTATAAAACCATGGGATTTACAATATATTAAGTGATTTACGGATTGATGTTATATAAGATGAATTTTAATATTTTGGAAATAATGTATGATTATGATATATAATATTGTTGGTTAATGTTAGAGGAATAAATGTTTGATTTTATTTTGTAGAAATATAGGAATTTATTGTCATTGTATAGCGATTTATAGTTTTTTAGAAATGATTAGAAAATAATGGAGATTATTGGATCAGGTAAATTACTTTTTGGTATGATAATTTAAGATTCAATACTGTTATTTAGGGATAAATGCCAATATTATCATGGAGATATACTTTTTTTTGTGTTTTATTAATATTCTAAAATAAGTATTATGAATTTAATGCATAGTTACTTGTTGAATGATATATGTTGAACTACTGGTATTACTGTTTATTTTTAGGGATCAAGATATTTTTTCATCAATTAAAGGTTTATGATTTGTGGCTAATTATCTTATCTTGTACTAAAAATAAATGTTTTGGATAATGTTTTTGGAAAGTTGAAATATATATTTAATATTTTGTATATTATGTGATTATTTAGAATTTGATTCTAATGCTTGAGGCTTGAAAAACTCATACTCATCATTTAGAGAAAAATATTAGTTTGTTGTGGTGGTTAATTAAAGGATGAAAATATAAATTTCATGTAATTACTTTTTATTTTTCATTTAGTATAGACAATACCTTAATTCCTAAAATCATGAAAAATGATAATTAAATAAAATTTCATTTTCTCAGTTTTCCTAATAAGAAATCCATGTCTTAATAATGTATTATCGATTTACAGTTTTGAGAAGAAATGTTTTTTCTTAACCATGTTTTTTCTCACTATAAATCATTATATTAGAGTTATTTTTCTCTCCCATGTCCATGTTTTCTTAAATGTATTCCTAATAATTTTTACCTTGGGTTATATTCATAATTTCTTGTTTCTATTATTAAGTGGATTTTTAAGTAAAACTTTTTACGGTGTGGGTTTTTGAAAATTGTTTTTTGAAATGTAAACCACTATTTGAAAAACCTAATTTCAAATTATGAGGATGTACTTTATTAAAGGTGGATAATGTAAAATCATGTTTTAAAAGGAATCACTATGCTCGATAGCATACAAGAAACAGATGACCGAGAATAAAATGAATTAATAAATATTACTATTTTAAATGTGAAAATTATAATCTATCCATTAAATGGGAAGGTATGAATATGATTAAGTTATTTATGAAATAAATATATATATCCTAATCGATATAAATATATTTATAAATTATAATAATATAATAATATTATTTTTTTTCTGAAATCATTTTAATCATCATAAATATGTTTTCTGAAAAAATGTTATTTATTTATTTATTTGAAATATTTTTATAATAGATTTTAAAAGTTTAATATTTATTTTGATTAAATTAGCTTAATTTTCGAAATCATCTTATAAAAATTAGATTATGGTAGAAAATTGATAATTTTTTCGAAAAAATTAATTTTTTGTGAATAGTAAAAAACAATTTTTTAAATGCAACATTTTATTTCAAATCGTTAAGACATAATTATGAAAAAAAATTAGGTTTCTGTAGTGTCTAAATTTTGATATTATATTATAAATTAATTAAAAAGTATTTCAGGAAATGTAAATTACAATTTATTTCATGACATGTACAAAAACATTATCACTATCAAGGTAGTGGACACACACTGTTAAGAAAGTCAAATTGGGTTCCTTATAGTTAACAATCAGGTTCTAAAAAGTTTTTTCATAACATTTTTTAAATAATTATTGTGTATAATTTATTTTTTTAAAATATATTTTTTAATTTTAGAGTTATATATCATTAATATTTTTGACATTCTTGTGCAATGATTGTGCAAGTCAAGAAAATAAATAAACATAAAATTAATTTGTCTTGTCATGGATATGAGTAAATATACAAAAAAAAAGAATATAAATGATTATATTGAACCAAATTAATTTATTCTTATAATGTAAATTATTTTAATTTTTTATATTTGAAATAATTTATTTCAATACTTATGAAATGATGATGGAGTGCTTGTGCATGTAGGATGAAAATAAATAACATGAATTTAATTTATATTATAAGAAACCATAAATGTTCCAAAACAATGAAAAAATATTTCTTTATGATTATGAGTCATAGATATTATTTTATTCTAAATTTGGACCTTTTTTATCCACATGGATCACTTTTATATCTATATAATATTTTATTTAAAAGAAAGTCAAGTTGTTCAAACTATGGTTTTCAATTAGTATTAGTTTTTAATATAAGGTTTTCAGAAAGATTTTTTGAACCATAAAGAGATTTTTTATGGAAAGAAATTTATATTAATCATGATAATTTATTTTTAATTTTTAGGAATTCCTTGAATGATTACTTAGAGATGATTCAATCATTATTAATTTAATGGGAAAAATCAAATAAATGATATTAAAAATATAAAACTAAATCTAATCAGAGATAATTAAGGTAATACATGAATTATATAGATATCTATTACACGTATAAGATATAATAAAAAATATAGAATTTGGATCTTTTGGGTTGATGTTTTTAAAGTCATTATTATGAATAGTGTTTAATTTGGTGAAAATTATATTTCCAGAATATAATATTTTATTAAATTATTTACAAATAAAAAAAATATTGAATATGAAAAAATATGATAATATTTGGTCAAAAATGTAATCCAATTTAGATTTTTAGGTATTTTTCTCTCTTTAACACTATAATTTCCTTATTATATTTTAATATTGTTTGTAATTCATAAATTTCCACTCACATCAATTACAAGAGGGGAGTCATTCCTTCACTAAATTTCACCACCTCAAGCCTAATTACACCACCATACCTTTCCAAATTCACTTATCCACATCCATATCAACATTATAATGTTTATGGTATCACTAAAAGACCAATACAAATTTCCATTAAGTGGTTCTCAAGGGGAAAATATTCAAGATATAAATTCCTCTTTCTATTTTAAATTATTTATATCTTCTACCTCATCCGGAAACCCTATATAGAATTTATTACATACTATAGTATCATAAAAATATTCTGTAATTTTGTTTTTAATAGTATATCCCTAAAAAAAATCTCTTATCTTCTCCATTTTTTCTTAAAAATGAAATCATCATATGTCGTATTCCGATTCATCAATTTTATAGACGATGAGTCATAGTTTTTCTTTACTACATTCAAGAAATTTTTAAAATCAATTATAAATTTTTTAAAATGGTATATATATATATATATTTTATATTTTCTCAAATTATGGAATTAATATATGTAAATAATATTAAAAAAATTATACTAGATTGTGAAGGTCAACAAAACTAACAAAATAAAGACAACTCTATCCATTAATGTTTTGTCAAAAGAATTATCCACACATTAGAAATAAAATTGATTTTTGGAATATTATAAACATTTTGAAGTGTATTAATACCACTTCATTTTACTTTTATAGTATTATTTCCTTTTCAAAATAATATCCATAATGAACTGATTATGAAACCATAAATTGAAAACACCCGAAAAAATGAAATTAACATTATATTATTAATAAATTAGTTGAAATATGGAATAAAAAGATCATATAAGGTATTATATATTATAATATTGATCCTGAATAATTTCATATCTATATTTTAAATCATATATAGTATGTATGAACACGTATGGAGGAAGTCGAACATGAGGTAAGGGACTCTTTGATTAAACCATTGTTTTATATATTTAAAAAAGTTATTCTTATAAATATTTATATTTCATTTCAATGTTTTTTAAATAGTTTTCTGAACGTATTTATATGTACATAAATATTAAAACATTTTAATATTTTATGTTCTCTCAAATATATTCACATTTGGATCTTTTTCAGTTATTCTATAAGGGTCATTCCTTTTAGAATATCCAAAAATGTATGATTTTACAAAAATTAAAAGATATTGTATTCATAACATATAAGACATGAGTATATTTTCCATCATTCATGAATCCTTATTTTTTAATGACTTACATATATTATTTCATGGTTATTATAAAATAAAATATTTTTCTTTGCATGGGCACATTAATCTTTAAAAATAAGTGAATTTCATTAAGGAATTTTATTTAGGATTAAAGTTTTTATGTTTTGACTATATAATAGTTCTTGGGGATTTTTTATGATGACGGGTGGGTATATTATAGAACAAATACATGTGGGTGTACTATATCCCTCCAATTCATTGGATATGTTTAATGTTGACCAAAATAGTTATTCCAAGAAAAACTGAGATAGTTACATCACAAGGTAGCTTCGAGGGTTACATAATAACGTATTCGCGAGGGTTAGAAATCATATAATAGCCATGAATGTTAAAATCATATGTAATTATGATAAGAAAATGATTCCAACATTTTCTTAAATGGGTTTTTATTCTTTCTATGTTTTATATAATCCTCATGCTTTTGCAGAGTAATTATATGTTACTTTAACAATGTGAGTTTTATCATTCATGTATTTGAAAGTACTCATGTAATAATGGTTTATTTCTTTCTTTTTATGCTCCTAGATGAGATATATTTTCTTATCAAAATTAATGAAATTATTTTCATATGGTTTTTTTAATGGAAAATAAATAAATAATTTATTTTTTAAGAGATGTTTTCTGTTACACAAATATTTCATGTTTTGTTTTAAAAGTTTCATATTGTAAAAAAATTGATACTATGTAGAAGTGCCTACATTATATTTTAGTAGTTTCTATGTATATTTTTTGACATGATTATGAAAAAATAATTAAACTGAAAAGATCTTTAGGAATGTAAAAAAGGTGAATTTTAGATAAATTGTCTAGATCATTTAATGTTAAGGGGTGTCCTTATAGTGGCAGATATTGGGGTAGAGGTGGTGTTGTGTGGGATTCTCGTATAAAAATTTCTTCTTTACCTATGCCTGCTGGAGAAGGGTGGTTCGTTTACTAGAGATGGGGTTCAACAAGGTATGTTGATTCAATTATCAGTACTAGTACAAGGAATGCGATTCTCAATTCCCTAGTGTAATTGAATATTCTATAGATAGAGGGAGTTCCATGATGAAAATGTAAGATATGGAGGATTCCCATCTTATAGCTTACCTAATTTCTAGTGAGTTACAATGTTAGTACACCGTCTGATTAGTGGGACACGACACCAAATATATGAATCTAGTGACATTCTATTTCACCGATTCAATAACAGTATTATTAACAATATGGAGGAGAATCATTTCACGTCGAGTTCAAAATTTTTATTTCTGACACTTTCATCATGGTGCACCTTCACATCCCAACATGGTTGCGCTTGCTAGATACATCATTTCACCACATTCCAATTTCCAAAGGTGTATGATATTCATCACATTAAATTATGATGTCTCCTCCTTAATCAAAACAGGATAATGGGATTTCAATTCCACCTTCCATGGAATACCCCTTGGGACTTTTATCCCAGTCATCGTCTACCTCATAGACATAAGTCATATTCATGTAAAACAATTCCAGTGTGACCTCTATGTGGAATCCATTTAATTAAACTACATCCATCTGGACATTCTGATGTCTTCTGGAAATTCATACATCCTTTGGTTATGAGAGGAGTCACTCTAAGAATTTCTTGTATGTTAGGATGTTGATATAATTGGTCACCTATATTCTTCCTCTTTTTATGGAATATCAATGTGGGATTTTAGGTGGATATCACAAGGAATATTTTTTCGATCGTGAGGTAATGACTCCAGAGGTGTATGTATTTTTGAGGTTTTCTATTTTTTCATCCTATTTTATTATGAGGTAACTAATAATTTGTCTGTATATATTCTAAGTCTTCCACCATAAGAATCTATTTTTAAGGCGTTATATAGTATGATGTTATCTTTTAAGTTTAATTTAATTTTGAGACAAATAAGTATATCTTGTTGAGTAAAATCGAGGAACATGTTTTATATCATGTGGATATTGGATGTGATTGAACATAATGCCCAGAAGAGGTGGATCATTGAAGAACACCCCAATGATGGATCCCAAAAATAGTTTACCAATGGATTAGAATACCCCCAATGTGGTGGATCTAGGAGGTGTGTCTCTTGGAGGGATGGTGTCACACCGGTATGATTACAAATGGATAAGTACACCTCATGGAGGTGGTCTCATGATGGATGGATCATAATATCCCTTAAGATGAATCCATGGGGGGTGTATTCTTATGAGGGAAATCAATGACTTTACCATGTCTAGGATAAAAACTCATGGAGGTTTCCTTCATAACATTTTAATGGCCAGGGATCAAAACCCATGTAGTTCAATGTCGTTGTCTCTGTTCACGCGAAAGAACTTATCCATGTAGTTATACATCATATGGTAAAGATCCTCATGCCATAATATTAGTGTCTTAGGGTAATTGTTTTTGGTATTATACCTAGAAGACTCCCATCATAATAGGATTTCTATTGGTTGTAATGTTTAGGGGCTTATGCAATGGGTTTCCTTTCACCATATGATTTTTATTCACTGTAATGGTTTGGGGATTACATGTTGATCTGTCCAATGGAACAGGAAGAAATGTAGTCCCCAAGTGGGGGCACGATCTTACCTAAAATGTGGCCTAGTAACATTAATGAGATTTAGGGTTGGCTTTAGGCTTCATGGAGAATTCCTAGGTATCCCATTTAGTTCGGAATCAAATCCCACATAGTTTTTAATGGTAATGACTTATATCCAAAAAGAGGAACAAAGGGCACTGCTTCATTAGGGGAAATATGGAACATTTCAAATTAGCCGCACGGTTAGGGGTATTATATTGTATTAGAGGCCTATAACAACATGGGTTTTACACCTATGAGGATTAAAATTTTAATAGAGGTAGGGGTGGACATATTTTATGAATTCCAACTTGAGGGAGATTGGGTATTAGACCCAATAGAAGGCCAATTAGTGCGGAGGCTTAAATTTGTGTCGATTTCAGGATCATCGTTAACATTTAATCCCATTTGAATGATGAGTTTTTGAGAGAATGAAGAGGAATAAATAAATCTAAATATCACTCACTCCACTTTTTCTTCTAGTGGAATAATGATGAGGTTATGTTATGAAAAAATGTTATAGGTGGGGATTACACATGGAAGATACCCTCTGGGGGTGTATTGTAGTAAAATTATGGTGTCTTGTACTCCATAGTAGGATAATGTGGCATCCCATAATCGTCATACACAGGGAATCCTGTGTTCATCGCATAGGGTAAGGCTACAGTTTAAATCATGAGATGAGGAAATTTTCATGAAGTTCAAAATCATACAACTAAGGCTTATGACTAGGAAATTCTATATCAAGAAACTCAAACAATAGGGGACACACTCAATACCATAATTTATTAAGTGACAATAGTTAAAGCCCCTTTTTAGGGACATGGAGTTATAATTGATGGTTTTGGGTGCAATGGTTGCACGATTGGGCTGACACCGAAAATTACATTTTATAGTGGTCAATGATTATTATGAGATAAATAAGACAATTAATACCAATATCTATAGAATAAAATCAAAGAATTAGATAAATAATAAAGAGGACCGCAAAACTAGAAAATAGATCGACATATTTTGTTAATAAATATTTTAATTAAATTAAATAAATACCTCCATGTTTTTCATTAATTGTTTATATGTATGACCACATATCTATTATAACACCCCAAGCATCCACAGTACGTTTCCCGTTGAATAATACAATAGCTGGTGTGGTACGCAACTTCGAGTTCAAACACACCACAACCAATCAAACTCACTGTTATGAATATTAATACCCACTTTTTGAAAGATTATAAATTTTATCATTCAAAATTGACTTCATTATTGGATTTATAATATCAAAGTTCTCTTAGGGATAATTTTTGGTATTTTTCTGAAAACATAAAATTTTTGATAAATAGAGAAAAAAACACTATGTTATTAGTTAAAACTAACTTTTTATTTAAATAATTATTAATTTAATTTAATTTTTTTATGTTCAAAATAGATACATAATACCTATATGTGTTCAACTTAAATCGTTGGAGTCATTTTATAATAAGTTTAGATATATAAAATTTTATCAAACTTTTTACCGTCTTTTACCCACCTCCTAGGAGCATTTGAAAATTTGTATAAAACATATTTTTTTTTGCTTTTGTGAGTTAAATTACAATATTTCGAGAGGCACATTTAATTTCAGTAAGTTGAATGTGGTTAAATAAGATGAAAATAATTTTTGGTGAATAATAACTTTTAACTTTTATTTACCACTAATAAAAGTAAATATGGTAATTAACGGTAAAAATGAAATCATAATTACCCTAACACATGTCCTAATTCTATTAAATAAGAATAATTCGACCAAAAAAAACTTTAGGAATAAAATATGATCCCCTTTGGTCCATATTGATTAGATTAGGACATTTATTAATATTTCATTTAAGGAAGAGTTAAAAGAGTTAAATTCAAAGTTTAATAAATAAACTATTTTTAATATCAAGTTACACGCAATATAAATTCGACTATAGTTATTAAATACAAATCTTGAAATATTTTATACATAATGGTATTTTATTTATAATTTTTAGACATTATATAATTTAATATATTAATGGCACAATGATGATGAAATAATTACCTTATTAATGATATATTAAAATAAATGATATTATAAATATCCAAATAAATGTAATTCGATACATCTGATGAATTCCACTAATTTTTTAGGTTAATATGACATGTTTGGGATGATTAAATAATTTTTCATCAAAGTAATCATGCTTTTATTATTTTCACAAAAACCCAATACTAAATAGTGGAAAAATTGACATAACTGAGTTTTTAAACCAATACTATATTATTAATTGATATAATAATCCTAAAAGTCTATGGATTGGCCAAAAGACTTATAAAAGGTTATATATATTTATAATGAACCAAATGGGGATATCTTTCCTTGTTATATTATGTTTATTAATCATATTATATAAAAATACAAAGAGATATGGTAAATTTCAAACAATTTAACTAATAGCCAAATCTAAATGATAAGGTCAATATGATGATTTAAACATGTCTAAAACCTATTGGATGAGAGTTTCTCTACCTATACTCTCCATAGAATCTAAATAATTTATTTTTGAGCCATTATAAATAGAAAATGTTTTTATTATAAAATAATATTTGAAGCTTTTCCTAAAGTGACCCTCACATCTCTTATAAAAGGAAACCTCCCCTTATCTTAATTTAACACCTCCAAATCCTTTTGGATTATCCAAACCCTACCTAAATATCCTACTAAATTTCCTACCTTCATTTTTGAGGGATTAATTTGGTCATAACTTGAATTTAAGGACACCTTTTGATCAAATCTGAAGGAAGAACCCGACGAAGAGGTAAATATTTCATCACCTCTTTCATGTTTTTTTCTTCCTCCTCTTCCTATTTCTTTGTTGTTTCCATTATAAAATAATAACTCTAGTATATTCTATATAATTTGTTGTTATTATAAAAATGGTACAACCATATTCATTATTCTATCCATCCTATAAATGACAACGTCACCATACACGCGTACGTACGGATTACCGTCTTCACGTTGTGGTGTAATTAGTTATTCAAACACTTTATTTTTTGTATAGGTATAATAATGAGTATAGGTGATGTAAATAATAAATATAGCATGTTAATGATTCATTATATATGATATAACATCCAATTACCTATGATTTTTCCATCAATATAATGATATTGTCGCTCATGCGTACGTACAGATTACCGTCTCCACGAACGTGATGAGATTAATTCCCCATCATAATCATTGAAGAATAATTTTATTTTCATGATTAAGAAAAGTGTTTATGAACAGAATATAATTCTTTATATGTTTGAAATACATCATATCCATAACAAACATGGCTTACGTAACCAAGCATATCTAGGAAAATGAATCAGTTAACACCCAAAATGATGATACTACTAAAATATTATTAACAAAGAAATATTATAAGACCATTTATGATATCATATTTATGCATAATGTTCTGGTATAATTATACAACAATGTTTTATCTATTATAAATGAGGTTAACATACCATCGACTAAAGAAAAGTACAAATCAAGGGTTTATTTTACAATCTCTTTATTATCTTACGTTGATTTTATGTAATTATTTACTGGGACCTCTTTATCACCCACATTCATGTTTTCATAAAAATGTATTTCAAAGAATTTTTACTATTTACTAGAAAATGGGAAAAATTAATTTATACATTTATTTAACCTTATATGTTTTGAAAGGAATCATTCCATAATTTTCTATACAAGGTACTTTATTACCTTTTCGACAAAAATAATGTAAGAACGACTTTTTATAACAAATACGGTGGGTGAAGCTATTTTATACTGTTATAACATCTTCGAATCATCCCATACAAGATTATAAGAATATTATCAAAATATAATTTTATTTTATAATTATATTACTTTTAAATGATTTCAAAATTGAAAGAGATATTTCTCTAAAAAAGTTTTGATTTCATCTATGTCAACATCCTTGGATGAATATTAAGCCTGTTTGAAGTTGATTTATTAGGATACAAAAATTCCATATTGTATTGATGGATTTTTGATATGTTTGACTATGGATGTGTTATTTTAACACCATTTTTTGTTTATAGATTACGTATTGAAATTTTTTATACTAGTTTTAATACCAATGTTTATGTTATGTTTTTACCTTTTCATACGAGGAATGCATTGGACTTAGTATGTTATCGGTCGAGCACACTATATCTCCTCAATAAATTAGTAAGTCTCATGAGAAAACTAGTGTCTTAGAACAAGGCTTTGACTAAATCTTGTTTATAGTCTTGAAACAATGCCTTGACTATGTGGTTATGAGGTCTAGCATTATATATTCCATAATTATGAAAGTGGCTATTGATATTTCATGTGATTATTTGACTAATAGATTATCCATTTGAATAAGTAAATAGAATTATTTGATTTCATCTTTTACATATTATGCTAAAGTTCAAGTTTAAATGTATTTTGTCTTAGTATTATACATTTCCATAAATGTTTAAGCTTATTTATGAAAGTTTATTCTATATTGTTATCCTTACTGAGCATCTGAGCTCACTCCTCTCTATGTTTTATGTTTCCCAAGATGTTAAAAGTATTTTATGGTTGACCTGTAGGAATAGGATAAGGATATAAGTGTGTTCAAAAGGGGACAAAATGTTGTTGATGTTTTTATTTCATGATGTAATGTAAAACTTAAGAATGTATCTAGTTCTTCCAAGTCTCCTAAACTGATCAGTCATTCAGAACATGATTTGTTGTATCATTCCAATGTTATGTAATAATGCATTGACTCTGGGTAACTGGGTTCAGGGCTTTATATCTGTAGTGATCCTTTTGTTTTATTATATAGTTCAAGAGTATAGAAGAACATCCTAGATTTTTTTGTAATGTAGTGATTTTGTGAGTTTTCCCAGCAGTAAATCCATGTATCGATATGAGAAGGTATAGGCGGCTCTTTCACAGATGTACCAAGGGGTAAAACTCTAAAACACTTCTTTGAGCTAGACTCAAACGAGAACTAGTGCATGACAACAGGTCTTGCTGCACTCTTGGTTACAACACTCCTGGGGGATATGCTTAGGATAATTCACTCTTTCTTTACAAACCATTATGAAGGATTTATGAGTATATACCTCTTCAAAGGAAACATTTTTAGGATAATTGATTATATCTATAAACTGTTAAATTTATGTTAACTATGTAAGTAGTTTGGAGTTATGTATTGCAATTCATAAACTAATCTAGTGTATGCTATTTACTTAGAAATTGTGCCTAGTAGAAGGATTGGAAATAGTATCAACACACATAATCTAGGTATAGATTTCCCTCCTACTCAAGATAATTATAGAGGAGCTAGTGAAGCAACTAGGGATGATCAGCTTAGCACCATAGTGGAATAACTCACTCAGGTTATGAATAATAACCTTACATGTATGGGGAACCCCGATCCACAACGTGGAGGATCAATTCTAGACTGTTTCACGAGGCAACGAACACCAACATTAAATGGGTGTACAACTCCATTATTATCTGAGAAATGGATAAATTCTTTAGAGAAAATATTTCACTCTTTGGGGAGTAGCAAAAGGGAAAAAGTTTTCATGGAAGTTTATCGCCTCATGGGAGATGAATATCAATGGTGGTCATTGATTCCCAACAAAAAGGAAGATGATAGAGTATAAAATATGGAATTGAGGGAGTTTAGAGTGATTTTTTAAGAAAAATACTTTCCTCGTGACCTTCGAGTGGATATGGAACGGAAATTTCTGAGTCTGAGGCCAAAGGAGGATGAGAATGTTGCAATGTGTGGGGATAACATTACAAGGTTATTAAGGCATGATTCAGATTTTATATGTAACCCAAGGAGTAATATTGATCTATTATTTGATGGGTTTTAACCATTTATCTAGTGAGAATCAGTCTCACAATCCTTCTTATCAAACATAGATATTTTCTCATGTGCTATCAAGAAAATAAAAAAGAATTCTCTATGTCTTGCGACATTAAATCAAAGAATGAAAAGAGGAGATCTATTTAACACTCTATAATGGAAATAATGGGAAGAAGGGAAAAGTTTAATATCCATCATGTGGTAAACGTGGGAAGAAACACATTGTTCCTTCTATAAAGGGAATGGGAGTCTGTAACAAGTGTGGTGAAAATGGCTACCAAGCTTATGATTATAAGGGGAAGAAAGAGGCTATCAATGTTGAAAGCAAAAAATGTAGAGAAAAGGGGAATTATGCAAATAAATGTCCAAATCACCATGGAATATTACTTCAAAGAAGGCCAACGGAATAAGTCCAAGCTTATGCGATCACTACTACAGAGGTTGAAGCTTCGAAAGATGTGGTTGAAGCCAATTTAATGGTTTTCGCAAGTTTAGCCAATGCTTTATTTGATTCTGGATCATCAAATTATTTAATATATTCCTAGTTTTCTATGAAAATTAGATATTTTCAGTTAGACTTAACAAGGGAGTTGGCAGTCAAAACACCTAAGGGAAGTATTAGCGCAAGAATTTTTTTGTGAATTAGTTCCCATTTGGGCATATAAATGTTCATTATCTACAGATCTCATCATCATACCCATGATTTAATTTTATATAATCCTCAGAATGGAATGGCTTTCAGACCATGATATGAAGATTTATTATAAGAAGAAGGAGGTTACAATTCACGATGATGAGAAGGAGTACCTTATCCTTAGATCAGAAATGTCACCACCCGATTCCTATCTAGATCCACCCCCAGTAGCCAAATAAATTTCATTTTTAGGGGGGAAGAAAATGAAATAACTATGGGTGAGGGAAAAAATGTTCGAATAGAGTATCTACCTATTGTGCAAGAATATGTTGATGTGATTCCAGAGGATTTACCTGGACATCCTCCAAAATGTGAAATTGAGTTTTCCATTGATTTAATTTTGAGTTCAAGGCCCACATCGAATAACCCTTAGAGAATGGACACTATGGAATTAGTTGATATAAATAAACCACTAGAGGAATTGATTAATAGGGGATTTATTCTCCCTTGTGTTTCTCCATGGAGAGCACATGTTCATATTGTTATGAAGAAAATGTATCTATGAGGTTGTACATTGACTAAAGGGAGATAAATACTATAACAATAAAGAAATTATCCCCTACCATGCATTTATGATTTATTCAATCAACTTCATGGATCTCAATATTTTTCAAATATTGACATTCGATTTGTATATCATCTGTTTTCTATGATGAAGGAAGACATTCTGAAAACCACATTTCAAACCAGGTATGGGTATTACGAGTTTACAGTAATTTCTTTTAGGCTGACTAATGCACCCATTATTTTCATGGATATAATGAATAGAGTTTTCAATGAATATCTTGATGACTTTGTAGTTGTATTTATTGATGTTATTTTGGTATACTCAAAAAGCTACGAAGATCATGATAATCACTTGGACATTATTTTTAGGATTCTTAGAAGAAATTAATTATATGGAAAATTTTGGAAGTGTGAATTCTGGTGTTATTAGATTTATTTTCTTGGCCATATTGACTCTATGGATGGAATCTCTGTTGGTCCTTCAAAGACTAAGGAAATCGCCGAATGGCCAGCACCGATGAGTATAACTGAGGTACATAGTTTTATTGGTTTAGCAGGTTATTAATGGAGATTTTTCCGAAATCTTTCTGATTGGATAACCCATTAACCAAGATAACTTTTAGAGGGGTTAATTTTTTTTGGATAAAATAGTGTGAATAATGTTTTGAAGAACTGCAGAGAATATTAGTCAATGCACTTATCATGACACTACCATCCAGGAATGATGAGTTTGTTATTTACAGTGATGCTTCTATGAAAGTACTTGGTTGTGTCCTTATGAAGAATGAAATATTAATTTCCTATATATAACAGTAGCTAAAAATTCATAATCAAAACTACCCCACTCATGATCTTGAGTTAGCATATATAATCATTGCACTAAAAATATGGAGACACTATCTCTATGGTGAAAATTTTGAGAATTATACTAATCACAAGCATTTTAAGTATATTTTATCACAGAAATTACTCAACATGAGGAAAAGGAGATGTCTCCAACTAATCAATGATTATAATTTCACTATACACTACCACCTGGGGAAGGAAATTTAGGTGGAAGATTATTTGACCAGAAATGATCATGGTGTTTTGAACAAGATGAGTGTTGAAAGAGATCCTATTTTCATAGATCTAGTAAAGATGAATATGGTAATAACCATGGAAGGTGAAACATCAATACGTTTTAAAATGGTTGGAAAACCATCTTTACTAAAAAGGATAAATATTTATCAAGATGATGAAGAGGAGTTTAAAAAGAAAATTATAGCTATAAACAATGGGAGATTGATTGACTTCATATATGAAGATGGCATTTTTGATGTTTGGGAAGAGATATTGTGTTCCCGATATTATTGATCTGAAAAGGGAATTGTTAGATGATGCTCATATATCTAATTTTTCTATACACCTTGGTATCACTAAGATGTATTGGGATTTGAAAGAACATTTTTGGTGGGACAACATAAAGAGAGAGATTGATAATTTTTTGTCAAGATGTATGGTTTACCAAAAAGTGAAAGATGGAATACAACATCCTAAAGGATTCATGAAACCTCTTCCCATAACTAAGTGAAAATGGGATGATATTACAATGGAATTTTTCATGGGACTACAAAAGACTCCTAGAAGAAATGATGCAATATGGGTCATTTTTGATCGTCATACCATGTATACACATTTTCTTATTATAAGAGAAGATTTACCAGAAGAACATTTAGCAAGACAATATATTATCTAAGTTGTAAGACTTCATGGAGTACCCCTATCAATTGTTTCTAATTGAGATCCCAGTTTTACATCAAGATTCTGGAAAAGTATTCAGAATGCCATGGATACTGAAATTTGTTTGAGCACTAACTACCACCCTCAAACCGACGGGTAATCAGAACGGACTATAAAAACATTAGAAGAAATTTTGAGATCATGACCACTTGAATTTAAAGGTACGTGGGATCAATATTTACCTCTTATAGAATTTTCCTATAATAATAGGTTCCATTCAAGTATTCATATGGGACCATTATATAGAAATAGATGTCGCACAACAACTTGTTGGGATGATGTTGGTGAAAGAAAACTCGTTGGCCAAGAAATTGTTGAAAAAATAATTGAAAAGTGATGATTATCCAAACCCACATCAATGGATCCCAAATTATGTAGAAGGGATATGCTGTTAACCAAAGGATGGATTTGGAATTCCACCTTTGAGATCATGTTTTTTTGATGGTATCTTCATGGAAGGGAGTTTTATGATTCGTTAAGAAGGTTATATTGTGTCCCAGGAACATCGAAAATTTCAAAATTCTAGAATGAATTGGGGGCTGTAGCTTACCATTTTTCAATGCCGCTAAATCTCTCCAAAGTTCATGATGAGTTCCATGTATCACTGTTGAGAAAATACATGCCAGACCCAATGATTGTACTCACATATGAGGAAATTTAACTAGAACTAGATCTTTCTTAGTGTGAAGAGCCTGTGAAGATTCTTGATACAAGAGAACACGTGCTGAAAAAATGGATGACTCGACTGGTAAAAGTTATATGGAGAAACCATAAGATGGAAGAGGCAACGTGGTAAGCCGAGGAACTTATGATGAAGAACCACCAGAATCTTTTCGTGTAGTAATATTCTAGAAACATCGAGGATGAAATTATTTGAAGAAGGGGAGAATGTAACACCCCATGATTCCCTGATATGTTTCCCATTGAATAATACGATAGCTTGTATTGTACACAACTTCTAGTTTAAACACACCACAACCAATCAAACCTGCCATTATGAATAGTAATACCCACTTTTTTAAATTTTAAAAATTTTACCTTTCAAAATGGACTTCATTTTTTGATTCAAAATATCGAAATTAGCTTAGGATAAATTTTTAGTATTTTTATGAAAACATTCAATTTTTGATGAATAGTGGAAAAAAACACTACATTATTGGTTAAAAGTAACTTTTTATTTAAATAAATAGTTATTTTATTTAAATATATTTTATTTCCAAATAGATACATAATACCTATATATTTTCAACATAATTCATTGGATTAATTTTATAATAAGTTTTGATATAATAAATTTTATCAAACTATTAACGTCTTTTACCCACCTCCAAGGTGCATTTGAAAATTTTTAGAAAGCATAATTTTACTACTTTCGTGAGTTTAATTTAAAAAATCCTAGAGACACGGTTAATATCATAATGTTTAAGTAGGTTCAATAAGATGAAGATAACTTTTGGTGAATAGTAACATTTGACTTATATTTATCACTGTTAAAAGTAAACAGGGTAAGTAAAGGTAAAACTGGTATCAAAATTACCCTAACACATGTTATAATTCTATATTATAAGTATAATTTGACCATAAACAACCTCAGGAATAAAATATGATCCACTTTGGTCGACTTGGATTAGATTAGGTAATTTAATATTATTTTATTTAAAGAAGAGTTAAAAGAGTTAAATTCAATGTTTAATAACCAAAAGATTTATAATATAGAGTTAGACTCAATATAAATTTTAATATAAATATTCATTAGAAAGATAAAATTATTTAATGCATAATTTTATTTTATTTTATTTATAATTTTTATAAATTATATAATTTAATGTATTTATGACACAATGGCGATGCAATAATTAACTTATTAGTGAAATATTGAAATAATTGATATTATATATACCAAATAAATTTAAATTGATACTTATGATGAATTAAACTAATTTTCTAGGTCAATATGACATGTTAGGGTTGATTAAATAATTTTTTCCGATGTAATCATTCAATAATGTTTTTCACAAAAAACAAAATTCTAATGCTTCAAAATTGACATTATTGAGTTTTTTAAAAATAATATATTATTAATTGATATAATATTCTTAAAAATTTATGGTTAATCCAAAGAACATACATAATGTTATATATATTAATAATTAACCACATGGGTTTCGGTTTTCTAGTTATAGTATGTTTTTTAACCATATAATATAAAAATACAAAGAGACAAGGTTAATGTCAAACTATTTAACAAGGAGTTAAATCTCAAAGATAAGGTTAATATGATGAACTAATCCGGTCTAAAACCTACTATATAGGTATTTCTCTACCCATACCCACTTTATATTTTAAATAATTCATCTTTGAGCCATTATAAATAGAAAATTATTTTACTATAAAATAATATTTCATGATTTTTCTAAAGTGACCCCCACCTGTCTTATAAAATAGAACTTCCCCTTCTCTTAAATTGACAAATCCAAAACCATTTGGATCGGCCATCCCATACATAATTATACTCCCAACTTTATTCCCATATTCTAGGAGGGATTTCTTTCTTCATAAAGGGAATCTAAGGAGCCCTTTCGATCAAATCAAAAGAAAGAACCTGAAGAAGAGGTAAATATTTCGTCACCTCTTTCAAGTTATTTTCTTCTTCCACTTCCTATTTATTGGTTGTTTCCATTATAAAATAATAAATCCAATATATTCTATATAATTTAATGAAATTATAAAAATGGTACAACCATATTCATAATTCTATCCATCCTATAAATGACAAAGTCATCAAACGTGTGTACACACATATTACAGTCTCAATGTCATGGTGTAGTTAGTTATTCAAACACTTAATTATTTGGATGGGTATAAAATTGAGTATAATTGATGTAAATAATAAATATAGCATGATAATTATTCATTATATATGATATAACATCCATTTATAGACGAATTTTCCACCAATATAATGATATTGTCGCTCGTGCGTACTTACGGATAACCATCTCCACGAACGTGATGAGATTCATTCCCCATCATAATCATTCAAGAATAATTTTACTTTTATTATTAAAAATAATTTTTATGAACGTAATATAATTATGTATATGTAACAATTACATCCAATTCATAACAAACATGGCTTACGTAACCAAGAATATGTTGGAAAACGAATCACTTTACACCTGAAACAATAATACTATTAAAATATTATTAACCAAGCAATACTATAAGATCAAATATGATATCATATTTATGTATAAAGTTCTTGTATAATTATATAACAATATTCTAACTATTATACATAAGGTTAAAATACAATATATAGAGGAAAAGTAGAATGCAAGGGTTAATTTCACAATCTATTTTTTATCCGAGGTTGTTTTTATGTAAGTATCTACTAGGACCTCTTTATCATCTACATCCGTATTTTCATAAAAATGTATTTCAAAACAATTTTTATATTTAATAGACAATGGTTTAAATAAATTTATATCCTTATTTTACCTTATATATTTTGAAAGTAATCTTTCCGTCATTTTCCAAACAAGGTACTTTATGACCATTTCGACAAAATTAATGTAGGAATGTCTTTTTTTAACTTATACGGCGGGTGTGGATTTTTTATTAAATTATAACATCGTCGAAGTTCCCATATAAGAATATAAGAATATTTTCAAAATAAATGTTTCCTTTTATAATTATATTACTTTTTAATGATATCAAAATAGAAAGATATATTTCTGAAAAAAAATATTTGGTTTCATCTAAGTCAACATCCTTTGATGGATTTTAAGGTTGTTTGAAGATGATTTATTATGATACAAAACTTCCATATTGTATTGAAGGTTTTTTGATGTGTTTGACTGTGGATGTGTTATTTTCACACCATTTTCATTTTATGGATAATGTATTGACATTTAGTATGCTAGTTTTAATGCAAATGTTTATGTTATGTTTATACCTTTTCATTTGAGGAATGCGTTGGAATTACTATGTGACGGGTGGAGCCCACTATATCTCCTCAATGCATTGGTAGGTCTAATGGGACGAACTAGTGTATTGGAACAAATCCTTGAAAAAAACTTTTTTGTAGTCTTGGCACAAGTCCATGACTATGAGGTGATGAGGTCTGGCCTTATGCATTCCATCATCATGAAAGTGGCTATTTATATTTCATGTAATTATTCGACTAGTAGAATATCCATGTTAATAAGTAAATGGAATTATTTGATTTTATCTTTTCCATATTATGGTGAAGTTCATTTTTAAAAGGCTTTTGTTTTAGTCTTATACATTTCTATAAATGTTTATACTTATTTAAGAAAGTTTCCGCTATCTTGTTATCCTTACTGAGCATTTGAGCTCACTCCATTATATGTTTTATTTCTAACGGGATGTTAAAAAGTATTTTATGGTTGAAATGCAGGGATAGGCTAAGGATATAAGTATGTTCAAAAGGGTAAAACATGTTATTGATATTTTTATTTCATGATGTATTGTAAAACTTACGAACATATCCTGTACTTCTGTGCATACTAAACTAATCGGTCTTTTGAGACATGATTCTTTATATCATTCCAATATTATGTAATAATGCCTCGACATTGGGTAACTAGGGTCTGGGCATTACATCTATAGTGAACCTTTTGTTTCAATAAATAGATCAGGAGTATAGAATAACTTCATAGAATTTTGGTACTGTAGATATTTGGTGAGTTTTCCAAGAAATACATCCCTGTCTAGATAAAAGAAGTTAGAGGAGGCTCTGGAATAGATGTGCCAAGGGGTAAAACCCGAAAAAACCTCTTTTATCTAGACTCGAACAGGAACTGGTGCATGACAACGGGCCTTGCTGCACTCTTGGTTATGACACTCCTGGGGGATATGCCTAAAATAATTCATAATTTCTATAAAAATCATTATGATGTATTTAGGTGTATATACCTTCTCAAAGAATTTTTTTTATGATTACAGATTATATCCATAAACTGTTAAATTTATGTAAGTGTTTTACAAGTTTGGATTTATGTACCGCGATTCATAAACTAATCTTGTGTATGAAATTGTTTAGAAATGGTGCCTAGTGGTTGGAATGGAAACTATATCAACGCACATAATCCATGTAGGTGTTTTCCTCTTACTCAACATAATTATAGTGGAGCCAGTGAAGAAAATAACGATGATAAACTTATCACCATACTGGGATAACTCACTCATGTTAAGAATAATAACCTTACCCGTACGGAGCACCCTGATCCACAACGCGAAGGATCATTGCTAGACCGGTTCATGAGAAAACAACCTCCAACATTAAATGGGTGTACAAATCCATTAGTGGCAGAGCTATGGATAATTTCCTTAGAGAAAATATTTCAAGCTTTGGGGAGTAGCGAAAGGGAAAACATTTTCATGATAGTTTATCACCTCATGGGAGATACAGATCAATGGTCATCATTGATTCAAAACACGACAGAAGATGATGAAGTATCAAAAATTGAATGGAGGGAGTTTAAAGATATTTTATTTAGAAAAATACATTCCTTGTGAACTTCGAGTGGATATGGAAAGACAATTTTTGAGTCTGAGGTAAAAGGTGCATGAGAATATCATAATTTATGTGAAAAACTTTACAAGGTTAGCAGGGCTTGGTGTAGATTATATACGTAACCCATAGAGTAATATTGATCGATTCTTTGATGGGTTAAAACCATTTCTCTGGCGAGCATTAGTCTCATAATCCGTCTTGTCATACGTAGATATTGGCTCATGTGCTATTAAGACAAAATGAAATTTCTCTATGTCTTACAAATTTAAAGAAAAGTATGAGAAGAAGAGATCGTCGGAACACTCTGGAAATGGTTATAAGGGGATGAAGGGAAAAGTGTAATATCCATCCCGCGGTAAATATGGGAAGAAACACCCTGGTACTTGCCTAAAGAGAATTGGAGTCTGTTAAAAGTGTGGTGAAAAGGCCACCAAACTGGTGATTGTAAGGGGAAGAAAGTTACTATCAATGTTTAATGCTACAAATGTAGAGAAAAGTGAAATTATGCAAATTATTGTCCTAATCTCCAACGAAACTTACTTAAAAAAGGCCAAGGGTGAAAGGCCAAGATTTTGAAATCACTACTACTGAGGATGAAGCTCCGAAAGACATGGTGGAAGGTAATTTAATGGTTTTCTAAAGTTTAGCCAATGCATTATTTGATTCTGGATCATCACATTGTTTCATATCCTCCCAGTTTGATAAGAAAATTAGATATTTTTAATTTAACTTAATAAGGGAGTTGTCATTCAAAACACCTATGGGAAGTATCATCACAATATTTTTTTGTGAATCAGTTCCCATTAGGGCATATAAATGTTCATTATCTACTGATCTCATCATCATACCCATGATTCAATTTGATATAATCCTCATAATGGATTGGATTTAGGACCATGATGTGAAAATTTATTGTGTGAGAAAGGAGGATACAATTCTAGATGATGAGAAGGAGCACCTTATCTTTAGAGAAGAAATGTCACGACCTGATTCTTATCTAGATCCATCCCCAGTAGCTCACCAAAATTCAATTATTGGGGAGCAATATAATTAAATAACTATGGGAAAGGAAAAAAATATTTGAACAGAGGATGTACCTATTGTGCCAGAATATATTGATGTGATTCCATAGGATTTACCTAGACATCCTCTAGAATGAGAAATTGAGTTATCGATTGATTTAATTCCTGGATCAAGGACCATATCGATGAACCCTAATAGAATGGCCACTGTGGAATTAGTGGAACTAAAGAAACAACTTGGTTAATTGACTAATAATGGATTTATTCTCTATTGTGTTTCTTCATAGGGATCCCATGTTCTTTTTGTTAAGAAGAAAGATGGATTTATGAGGTTGTGGATTGACTATAGGGAGATAAATACTATAACAATAAGGAACAAGTATCCCCTACCTCACATTTATGATTTATTCGATCAAATTCATGGAGCTCAATATATATCAAAGATTGAACTTTGATTAGGATATCATATATTGTGTATGAAGAAAGAAGACGTTCTGAAAACCACATTTCGAATCAGGTACGGGCATTACGAGTTTACAGTAATTCCTTTTGGGCTAACTAATGCACCCTCTATTTTCATGGATCTAATGAATAGAGTTTTCGACGAAGATTTTGATGAATTTGTATTGGTATTTATTGATGTTATTTTGGTGCACTCAAAAAGATGCAAAGATCATCAAAATAACTTTCGCATTATCCTACGAACTCTTAGAAGAAATGAATTATATGGTAAATTTAGCAAGTGCGAATTCTGGCTTCAAGATATATCTTTTCTTGGCCATATTATCTCTATGGATGGAATATCTATTGATCCTACAAAGACCAAGGCAATCCAAGAATGGAAAGCACAGACGAGTATAATTGAGTTACACAGTTTTATTGGTTTAGCATGTTATTATCGTTGTTTTGTCGAAAATTTTTCCCGTTTGGCTAACCCATTAACCAAGCTCACTCGTAAAGGGGTTAAATTTTTTTGGATAAAAGAGTGTGAAAAATGTTTTCATGAACTGGATAGAATATTAGTCAATTCTCTTATCTTGACTCTACCATCAGTGAATGATGAGTTTGTTATTTATATTGAAGCTTAAATGAAAGGACATGGTTCTGTCCTTATGAAGAATGATAGAGTTATTAACTATGTATCACGGTATCTAAAAATTAATGAAAAATACTATCACACTCATGATCTTGAGTTAGCATCATTAACCTTTGCACTGAAAATATGGAGACACTATCTCTATGGGGAAAAATGTGAGATTTATACAAATCACAAGAGTTTGATGTATATTTTATAACAAAAAGAACTCATCATAAGGGAAAGGAGATGTCTTTAACTACTCAATGATTATGATTGCCCTATAAACTACCCCTAGAGGAAGGAAAATAATGTGGCAGATGCTTTGAGTATAAAAGATCACGGTGTTTTGAAAAATATGAGAGTTGAAAGAGATCATATTTTCATGGATCTTGTAATGATGAGTATGGGAATAACTGTGGATGGTGAAACATCAATTATTTTTCATATGTTTTCGAAAACATCTTTAATAAAAAGGATATAAATTTGTCAGGCTCATGATGATGAGTTTCCAAATAAAATAAAAGATGTGAACGATTGGAGATTGATCGACATAATAAATGAAGATGGGATTTTGATTTTTGGGAGGAGACTTTGTGTTCTCGATATACCTAATCTAAAAAGGGAATTGTTATATGATGCTTATAGATCCAATTTATCTATACACCCCAGTAACACTAAGATGTATTGTGATTTGAAAGAACATTTGCGGTGGGAGCACATGAAGAGAGAGATTTCTGATTTTGTGATGAGATGTGTGGTTTTCTAGCAAGTGAAAGCTGGTAGACAACATCCTAAAAGAGTCATGCATCCTATTCCCATACCTGAGTGGAAATGGGATGATATTATGATGTACTTTGTCATGGGACTACCAAATAATCCATGAAGGAATGATGCAATAGGGTTTGTTGTTGATTGTCTTACCAAGTTAGCACATTTTCTTCTTAAAAGAGAAGATTTACCATTTGAAAATTTAGAAATACTATATATTTATGAATTTTTAAGACTTCATGGAGTACCCCTATCGATTGTTTCTAATCATGATCCTAGTTTTACATCAAGATTCAGGAAAATTATTAAGAAATAAATTGATAATGAACTTCATTTGAGAACTACCTACCACCCTCAAACCGATGGGAAATCAGAACGGACTATTAAAACCTTAGAAGGCATGTTGAGATATTTCTCACATGATTTTCAAGGTATGTGGGATCAATATTTACCTCTGGTAGAATATTCCAACAATAATAGCTTCCATTCATGTATTTAGATGGTACCATATGAATTATTATATGAAAAGAGATGTCGCACACCAACTTATTAGGATGATGTTGGTGAAAAGAAAACTCATAGGCTCAGAACCTGTTAAGGAAATAATAGAAAAGTGAAGATTATCCAAACCATCATCAAAGTATCCCAAATTAGGTATAAGAGATATACCATTTACTGAATGATGGATTTGGAATTTTAGGTAGGAGGTCATGTTTTCTTGAAGGTATCTCAATGTAAGGAAGTTATACGATTCATTTAGAATGGTAAATTACTTCACATGTACATATAGCCTTTTGAAATTCTACAATGAATTAGGGATGTAGCTTACCATTTGGAAATGCCGCCAAGTCTCTCCAAAGTTTATTATGTGTTTCACATATCATTGTTGGTAAAATACATGCCTGACCCAACGCATGTACTCACATGGGAAAAAATTGAACTGGAACCTGATCTGTCTTATTGTGAAGAGTATATCATGATTCTTGATACAAGAGAACAATTACTAAGAAACCTGATGACTCGTCTAGAAAACTTTCTATGGAGAAACCATAAGATGGAAGAGGCAACATAGGAACCCGAGGAACTTATGATGAAGAACCACCAAAATATTTTCTTGTTGTCATATTCTAGAAATTTTGAGGATGAAATTATTTTAATTGGAGAATGTAACACCCGAAGCTTCTATGATATGTTTCCCGTTGAATAATACGATATCCTGTGTTGTACGCAACTTCGAGTTCAATCACACCACAACTAATCAAAATAACTGTTATGAATAGTAATACCAACTTTTAGAAATTTCATAAAATTATATCATTCAAAATCGACTTCATTTTTAGATTTGGAATATCGAAATTAGTTTAGGGTGAATTTTTGGTATTTTTCTGAAAACTTTCAATTTTTGATGAATTGTGAAAAAACAATGCATTATTGGTTAAAACCAACATTTTATTTAAATAATAAGATATTTATTTAAATTTATTTTAGGTCAAAGTAGATACATAATAGATATGTATGTTCCAATTAATTCATTTGAGTCCTTTTATAATAAGTTTAGATATATAAAATTTTATCAAACTTTTACCTTCTTTTATCGACCTCCTAGGTTGATTTGAAAATATGTATAAAACATACTTTTACCGCTTCTATGAGTTTAATTTCAAAAATTCCAGGGACATAGTTAATATTGTTATGTTAAAATTGGTTCAATAAGATGAAAATAATTTTTTGAGAATAGTAACTTTTGAGTTTTATTTACCACGATTAAAAGTAAATAGGGTAATTAAAGGTAAAAATGATATCATAATTACCCAAGAACATGTCCTAATTCTATTGGATACATAAAATTCGACCAAAAAAACTTAGGAATAAAATTTTATTCACTTTGGTCTTCTTAGATATGATTAAGACATTTATTATTATTTTATTTAAAGAATAGTTAAATTCAATGTTTAATAACTAAAATATTTTTAATATAGGGTTATAAACAATATAAATTTGACTATAAATATTCATTATAAAGATAAAAATATTTACTATATAATTTTATTTTATTTGTAATTTTTATACATAATATAATTTAATTTATTTATGAAACAATGATGATGATGTAATTACCTAAATAATGAAATATTAAAATAATTGATATTATAAATACCAAATAAATGTAAATTGAGACTTCTGATTAACTAAAGTAATTTTATTGGATAATATTAATTTTTAGAATAATTTAAATAATTTTTTTTTCAAATTATTCATGATGGTATTATTTTTCGAAAAAACCAAATACTAAATAGTATCAAAATTGACATAATTTAGTTTTTAAACAAATACAATATTATTAATTGATAATATATTGTAAAAAATATAAGGTTCACCCAAAGTGCATAGATAAGGTTCTATATATTAATAATGAACCACATAGGGTTTTATTTTCTTTTTATATTATGTTTCTAACCATATAATATAAAAATACAAAGAGAAATGGTAAATGTAAAACTATTTAACTAAGAGTTAAATGTAAAAGACAAGGTTAAAATGATGACTTAATCCTTCCTAAAACCTATTGGTTGAGAGTTTTTAGACCTATCCCCCCTTATCCCTCAAATAATTCATTTTGGAGACATTAGAAACCGAAAATGATATTATTATAAAATAATATTTCATGCTTTTTCTAAAGTGACCCTCACCTCTCTTATAAATAACAACTTCCCATTCTCTTAATTTCACACCTCGAATGCCTTTTGGCTTGGACAAACCCTGCCTGAATATCCTCTCAACTTTCCTCCATTTATCCTAGAGTCCTTAATTTGGTCAGAAATCCAACATAAGGAGCCATTTTGATCGAATCAAAAAGAAGAAGCCGAAGAAGAGGTAAATATTTCATCACCTCTTTCATGATCATTTCTTCTTCCACTTCCTCTTTCTTTGTTGTTTCCATTATAAAATAAAGATTGTAGTATATTATTTATATTGTGATTTTATTATAAATATTTTATAAACATATTAATTATTCTATCCATCCTATAAATTACAATGTCACCATACATGCGTACGTACGGATTACCATATCCACGTCATGGTGTAGTTTGTTATTCAAAGATTTCATTATATGTATGGGTATAATAATGAGTGTAAATGATGTAAATAATAAATATACCATGTTAATTATTCAGTATATATGATATACCATCCAATTAAATGTGATTTTTTCATCATTATAATGATATTTTCGCTCGTGTGTACGTATGGATTACCGTCTGCACGAACGCGAAGAGATTAATTCCCCATCATAATGATTCAAGAATAATTTTCATTTTATGGTTAAAAATAATGTTTATGAAAATAATATAATTTTGTATATGAATCAAATACATCCTATATATAACAAAAATGGCTTACATAACCATGCTTATAAAGGGAAATGAACCAGTTAACACCCGAAACGATGATGCACAGTAAGGGTTAATTTCACAATCTGTTTAATATTTGAGGTTGTTTTTACATAAGTATCTATTGGGACATCTTTATCATCCACATCTGTGTTTTCATAAAAATATATTTTAAAACATTTTTACTATTTACTATAAAATGGGTTACAGTCATTAATACACTTATTTTAAATTATATGTTTTGAAAACAATCTTTTTTTCATTTTCCTAACAAGGTGCTTTATGAGCTTTTCAACAAAAATAAGGTAAGAATGTTTCTTTTTAACTTATATGGTGTGTCCAGCTATTTTTCTTCATTATAACATTGTTGAAGCTTCCCATACATACTAATAATAAAGTTTTCAAAATAATTTTTTTTTCTTTTATAATTACATGACATTAAAATGATTTCAAAATAGAAAGAGATATTTCTCTAAAAAAGATTATTTTTCATTTATGTCAACATCCTTTTGATGGATTTTAATCTTGTTTGAAGTTTATTTATTAGGATACAAAATTTCCATTTTGTATTGAATTTTTTGTGATATGTTTGACTGGGGATGTGTTATTCTTACACCATTCACGGTTTATGGATAATGTATCGACTTTTCGTATTCGAGTTTTAATACGAATGTTTATGTTATGTTTAAACCATTTTATATGAGAAATACATTGAACATAGTTAGTGATGGGTGGAGCCCACTATAGCTCCTCGATGCATCCGTAGGTCTCATAACACAATCTAGTGTCTTGGAACAAGGCCTTGACCAAATCTTATTTGTAGTCATGGAACATGGCGTTAAATATGCGGTTATGATGTCTGGAAATACGCATTCCATCATTTTGAAAGTGGCTATTGATATTGCATGTGATTATTCTACTAGTAGAATATCCATGTGAATAAGTAAATGGAATTATTTAATTTTATCTTTTCCATATTAAGAAGCAGTAGAATTTTAAAAGGATTTTTTATTTTTCTTATACATTTCCTTAAATGTTTATTCATATTTACGAATGTTTCCGCTATATTGTTATCCTTATTGAGCATCTGAGATCACCCATTTTTATGTTTTATTTTCCCCAGGATGTGATGATGTATTTTATGGTTGACCTACAGGGATATGCTAAGGATATAATTGTGTTAAAAAAGGGACAAAATTTTGTTGATATTTTTATTTCATGAGGTAATGTAAAACTCAGAAATGTATCTATTACATCCAAGGATAGTAAAATGATCAGTCTTTCGGGACATGATTCCTTGTATCATGATAATGTTATTTAATAATACACTGACTCTGGGTAATTGGGGTCAGTGCATTACATTTGTAGTGATACATTTGTTTCATTATATTAATCAAGAGTAGATATCCTCTAACATTGATAGACATGTACTCCACAAATCATTGGATGTCGCCAAAGGAGTCTTCGGCTACTAGCATGGTTGGTCATTACACTTGAATTGTATACCCTCAAGTTCCTTGAGAGCTGATTACAATGTTTTCTCTGATGCAGTGGAGGATTCTCTCTTTTTCATTATAGAATTCTTTGAAAAAGTGCTCTCAAGGATTGAAATGATTTTCTTCAAAATGTAGTGCGCAAAAAAATTTTCCTCTCTAGCCCATCGACTTCCCCCATAACTAATAAAATAATAATATTTAACATGGAATTTAATTCACTCGGTAATAATAAATAATTATAAAATGTGTTGTTATTAATTTTTATAATTCTATGTGAAACCCTCAAATAAAATAATAACAACAATACCATTATTTTTAGGACATGTTCTTATAATCCATGTTTCAATAACATATTATTTTAAGAAAAATATATTTAATATTATTTTCTCACTAGTCCCTTTAACTTGGTCCTCACATCCTCCAAAATATTTACTGGATCTTGAATAATGACAATTTATTTATTATATAAATAAATATAACTGCATTATTGACCAATAAATAAATAAAATGAAATCAAATATATGTGAATAATTATTAAAACACAACTGAGAATAACATTTTTTAGACTTGTTAAATAATAAATTATTTTACTACGATTCCGAATACACATAGTGTATATCCCTATAAGCCTCTTTCTTAGTGGCATTAGGAGAGCATGCCTAATGTCCAGTGTTAGAATATAGAAACATGCTAAGGAAATCATAGAAAATATGTCAATGCCATAATGAAATGTCACCTAATATGAGAAATTACCATGTAATATAACCACTTTATCACAAAATATCCAATCAACCTTGTTTCGTGACAGTCTCAACAACCTACATGCTCGACCACTCATTATATGAAATTCCAGAAATAGAACTTTCCTGACAAACCCCATGGGCATGGACTTATTTATGTTATATAATTTACATCAACAGGCCAAAGATATTTACTTATTTTAATTAATATAATGGATAAATCATTTATCTCATTATTAATTAATGAAATATTACTCATGACTCACCCAATATATCCAACCTCTCCATGAGTAAAAGACATTAGGGTTTTCTCCAATACATCAAACTAAACAAATTATAATATACATTAATAATAATCTTATTGTATAAATACCATTACACACATATATAGATAATCACATCCAATGACACTTATAATGGGGATTTCTCCCGGTCAGGTCCCATTCTCATAATATCCTATTGGAAATTTCCAAGGGTGTACACCATGAGAAGGTGCTTCAAAGTCATATGAGTCTCCACCATTGATAGTCTGTATTATTTGTGTCCTTTAAAATGATATCATCTAGCCATAGAACATTTATTCTAGAATGGAGTTAGTGAACTTCTAGTAACTCATCATTATAAGGAATTTCTATGACCTTTTAGTGCAACAGCTAATCATGATACATTATCACTACTATGCTACGTAGAAGAAGAATCATTATGTGATAAAGAATTTATTATTATTAAAAACCAAGAATATAAGTTTATCATAATGTACAAAGATTTTGTTTCTAGGGAACTAACTCCAACAGCATCCAACTTGAACTAGATCCAACTGTTAAGAACTTCAAGTCTTCTAGCTCTCACATGATATTCATGATTCTACTATGTTAGGCCTTTAGTCAATGTGTATTCTACGTTCTCCTCCATGGACACTCTTCTCACTGAAACATCACCCCTCGGATGAAAATCCCCCAAGAGGTGATACTTCTAGAGTATATTTATTATCTGTTGATGTGACCATGGATCTTTTATAAGATCCATGACTGTAGTATAATCACAATACATTGTGATATGGTCTATACTGATAGGAACAACATCATACTCCTAGACAATGTTCCAAATCTAGATGGATTCCATGGGTGCATCAGATGCTGCTGTATTTTTGGACATTATAGTAGAATCATTGAAAACTGGATGTTTTTAACTCTTATAGCTCACAAATCATCTGGTGAGAGAACAAACATATCCCGCTTGCGATTTTAGATCATTATAGTCTGTATGAAAACCAAAATCAGAATACCACCTACTAACAAGCTCCTCTTCTCCTCCATACATCAGTAACAAATCCTTAGTTCTTCTCAGATTCTTAAGTATATCCTTAATAGTAGTCCAATGTTATTCTACCTGATCATCATGATATCTACCTTTCATTCTTTCTGGATTGGAAACAGTAAGTGTAATACATATCATGGAATACATGATTGATCTTATTGCAAAATAATATGAGATATTACCCATTATATCTTTTTCTTGTTGTGTCGGTGGACACATTTTCTAAAAAATATGTATTCCATGTGACAATAGAACCAATCCCCTCTTAGAATTTTCCATTATACATCTATTTAGTATATTTTCAATGTATGTACTCTGACATTGACCATGAAACTTTTCATATATATCATGAATGATATTGATCCCTAGAATGTAGGCTACTTCTCCTATGTCTTTCATGGAGATACACTTGTTCAACCAGTCCTTAACTGACTGTAACAATGGTATGTCATTTCCAATATGTAACATGTATTAAATATATACTACTATAATTATGACAACATTCCAATTAAACATTTAGTAAACACATGGAAAATATTTGTTCTTAATGAAACCAAATTCCCTTATGTCTTAATCAAATCGAATATTCCATGACCTGGATTCTTGCACCAATCCATAAATGGATATATTCAGCTTGAAAACCCTTTTGGAATCACCTGGTGGCCCAAAACCTTTGGGTTGTGTCATAAATAAATCATCTAGAATTATTCCATTAAGGAGTGATGTTTTAACAAAAATCTTCCAAATATCATAGTCTTGGTAAGAGATTGTGGAATTCATTATTCTAATGGATTTATACATGGAAACAGGTGAGAAAGATTCATCATAGTCAATTTGATGATGATGTTTAAAACCTGTAGCCACTTGCCTTGATTTATAGGTACATACATTACCTTCTATGTCTAGTTTAATCTTGAATACCCATTTACGTTCAATAGGCTTTACATCAACTAGTGCATCAACCTGAAACCAAAATTGGTTCTAATACATGTAATCCATCTCATAATTCATAGCTTCTATCCATCTTGTAGCTTTTGAGATCACTACTACCTCTTTATAGGAGATAGGATCATCATTTTTTCATTGAAAATTGGTCACCATCCAAGGTAAAAAAACCATTTCACTATATTTCCCTTACCTCTCATACCATCCTACATAGCACTTGTTTTTTATGAACTACTTCTTCCATGAGGACCCGTGGACTTTTTTCCTGTTCCAAATCATGTGTATCATGAGCGTCAACTTCATAGAAGTCAATATATCTACAACTATCCTTTTTATAGATGTTCTTCCTCTCAAGAAAGATAGCCTATCTGGAGACAATCACATTATTATCTGAGGGGCTGTATGGGTATTATACCATTGTTTCCTTGGGATACCCTATTAAGATACACCTTGTACCCTAGTGTTCTAGTTTGTTTCATTAGAAAGCCTTAATAAACACCTCAGATCCCCATACATGTGTATGAGAAAAAATGGGTTTCTTTCCACTCCATAACTCGACGGGGATTATGTTTTCCACATTATTTGGTACTAAGTTTAATGTGTATGAAATATTTTGTAATGAATGCCCCCAAAAGAATAATAGAAGGTTTTTATGACTCATCATCGACCTTACCATGTTCAATAAAGTACGGTTCCCACATTCACTAACATCATTCCACTATAATGTATATGGTGGAGTGAGTTGAGAAAGAATCCCAAACTCCTATAAAAGGACAATGAACTCATGGTTATAATTTATCTACCTTGATCTAATCAATGATTATATATCTTCTTTACCAAGGTGATTCTCTACTTCATTCATGAATTCCTTTAATTTTTCAACGGACTCAGACATATACATCATCAAGTAAACATAACCACATCTACTCATGTCATTAGTAGAAGTTATGAGGTATGAATATCCTCATATAGCTTCTACTAGAAATGGTACACACACATTAGTGTGTACAAATCCTAGAATATCAGTGTCTATTTAACCCAATCCACCAAATGGAATGTTTTTCATTTTCCCATAAAACCAGTGTGACATCTATCAAGTTGTTTAATCTCAAAAGATTCTAAAAGCACATCTTGATAGAGCTTTGTTATGTGATTTTCATTTACACGACCAAGGTGTTGATGCCAGAACTAGGTGTTACATGCGTCATGTGAACTTGTTTTGTTATCATTTTCCTACACTAGGGTTTAGAAATTTAATACATATAGACATTTATTTAAATGTTCCATACCATAACATATGTTTTCCTTATAAAATATAAAACATTTATTTCGGAAATTGAAAATAAATCCATCTATATTTAAACTCAATATAAAAATTCCATTCATGGTAACACTTGTTAAATAATAATAGTCTCATAAAATCAAATTCATCCTAGTCAGCAATGAAAGGTGGTAGTCACCAATGGAAAGAGTGTCTAGCCTCAAAAAATTAGAAGCTCACAGATCTACCTCTCCTCTTGAAATTTTATGATATCAACATTCTTTATACATTTTAATATAGAAGTGAGAACCACAACTTATATCTAATAACAAATGTGTAGAAATGGAAAGATTGAACTAGATAACGAATGCACCTTCAGCTTCCCCTTGCCTCTGGGTGAAGTTCCTCTTCTACTGTCCTAATTTTCCACATGAAATTCTTACGACCACTTTTTCCTTGACATACCTTTAGATCTTATTTTTCTTTGTCAGACGGTGCTCGAGTGCTTTAGAATATTTATAAATCTTAAGCCCCTTTTCCTTGTACACCATCTTCATATTCATCATAAGGAATGTCGGTTTGTCATGCCCCTATCCCTATCCACTTGGAGAATCAGGGTCAGAAGTTCTGATAACAACTTATCATTATTTCTCATAATATTATTTATAATAAAAATATATAATGCCTTGGAAAGTGATGATAGTATGAGATCTGTACGCAAATCATCCATGAATTTAATGTCTAACATGTTCAGATTCTCAATGTAGCTAATAATATGGACTGAATGTTGTTCAGCTGGAACATACTCTCTAAGTTTAGCAGTGAACAAAGTATTGCAGATCTCATACCACTCGTGTATCTCAATTTCTTGATAGAGATCCCGAAGTTGCGACCTCATTCTATAAGAATCCATTTCTTCATGTTTCTTAAATATCTAATTTTTCATGGATGATAACATGAGGCACTAAAAATATGTATTATATTTTAGATGCTTTAGGTAGATAGAGATCTCCTCATCACTCGCCTCATTCCTTGGTGAAACTGGTAACGGATCTTCCAACACATATAGTTTCCATTCATTCAGATGGATGACCCAAAAGGATCGTTTTCCACTACAATAAATTAGTACCAATGAGAGGGTCTTCCTTCTTGAGTATGGATCACACCAATATGTTTGATTTCATTTTTAATGTCATTTCTACAAATAAATATTAACATAGTTTTATTACTTTATTTGATAAAATTAAGACAAATAAATAAATATTCATTAGTCTCCCGCTATTTTATCGAAACCTAATATCCCTCACCATTGGATTTAGAATATCCAATATCATGGATATTGTTGTAGAAAGGATCCAAATTCCATCATCATCACCCAAATATTGGCTGGTTGAGCAACATGATTTGGTTTAGTTAGGTATTCCAAATTCCAACTAAATTAACTCATATCTCCTTGATATGTTGTGAGGACTCCCCAATCCTGAAATCATTATTTTATATTTCCATAACCCTTGCCTCTCAATAACACAATGTCTTAATTTGGAATTATACCATTGATGTAAACAATGTTAAGTCAACCGAGAACACCAAATTAGAATTCCCCAATAATTGAAAGCACCCCAACTTTGGCGTGTTAATAACTTTGAACTAGTGGTTCAATTCTAATTGATGTAATGGAAGGCTATTCCATATTATTATTTTATTGAGGGATTTTATCCTTTATATGTAAATGTACTCATATTATATTTTTATATTCTTATTAATATGTGTTGGAATATACTTATGTTATTAACCATGTCTTGATAATATTTTCACATAATGCATTTTATTTTAGTTCCATATTGCATGAATGTTAATTAATTAATTAGGTTAATGTGACAATACGTCCATAACGAATAACCATGAAACTAATAACAATTAAATAAAGGGTATGATCATGAAATTTTGTAATGGTCATTTTATCTAGCAATTGATAAAATAAACCTGACCTAGAGGAGAAACACCTTGAACCTTTTATGGGTTCTGTTTATAGATTTCCACATGTCCACCTTTGTATCGTCTTGGATTGGTTTCACATTAGCTCCCAACATGATCTGCCTCTACTAGCATGCTATCTCCATTCATTACATATGATTTTGATTGTCATGCATGTGAGGGGTAAAAGGGGGTTTATAGAAAAGAAATCATGGGCATGTAGGACCTACATATTAATGAGGAGAAGGCATATAGTCTAAAAATTTTAATTGAAAATAAAATTAAAAGGAATCAAATCACATAAAAAAAGTCTGGTCTATCTCATTACCATCCACAAACATGTGGAAAAGTAAGAATTTATTAAAACTAGAATTCAATCCTTTAACCATTCTGATTATGATAAATCATGTTTGAATCAAATAATTATTATCATTAATTAATCAATCCTTTTATCTTTATCCTTTTTCTAAATTTCTTTGACATTCTCATCCATTATAATTTTATGAAAATTAAAAAATCAATTTAAAATCAACTATGTACATAACTTGTACCATGGAGGCAACCTTGTGAATACCCATCCTTTATATGTAAATGTACTCATATTAAATCCATGATTTAATTTTAATCCAAAAATTATCTGGTTCTATTAAATCTATTGGAAAATAAAGAAGAAGAATAAATATAAAAATTTAGAATACGAGAATGATTAATCATGATTGTCAAACTAAATTATGTGTAAATCATAAATGAATTATTTAAATAATAATTAATGAATACATGCCCGCTCTAATACCACTTAATCGTTCTGGGTGCAGTAGAAGCCTACTTGGACAGACACCCAACATTAAATTTTACCTTGATCAATGATTATTAAGGGATCAATACAACGATGAATTATATTATCCACACAAATAAAATAAACAGTTTTGATAAAGAATAAATATTCCTGAAACCCCTAGAGAGGATCGACATATTATTTTTATAATTAATTTAATTTAATTAAAGATTTACCTCAAATGTTTTCTTTCTTCATTGATTTTTCTGTCCACATAACTGAGGCGATCCTTTAATTTCATTGTTCAAATCAAGAGTAGAAATCCCTTAGTGGTAATCGACACGTGCTCCACAGATCTCTAGACATCACCAAAGGTGTCTATGGGTGCTAGCTTAGAAGTTCCTTGGGCTTGCATCATCCTCCATCAATCACCTAGAGAGCTACATCCAAATCATTCGCTGATTCGGTGGATAAGGGATGCTCTCATTCTGGAGATCATTCTTGGAGAAAAAAATATATCTTGAGGCTTGAATGACATTTCTCCAAAATTTTATTCAAAAATAAAATGTTCTCTCTAGCCAGTGGGTTTCCAACTTAGCTAATAAAAGAATAATATGTAACCAAGAATTTAATTCACTTGGTAATAATAATTAATTTTCACAAGTGTAGTTTCTAATTTTTATTATTCCATGTGAAACTCACATATCAAATAATAATGGATAAACCATTATTTCCCTTACATGTTCCCAACATGAAAGTTACAATTAAATATTATTCTAATAAAATTGTATTTAATATTATTACCTCATTGGACCCTTTATCTTGGTCCGCCCATCATCCAAAATATTTATCGGACCTTGAATAACTACTATTTATTTATTAAATAAATTAACAAATATAACTACGTTATTCATAGATATATAAATAAAATGCGATCATGGATACCTGAATTATTAGTATACCACTACTGGGAATAATATTTATTCAACTTGTTAAACAATAATTTTTTAACTGTTATTCCAAATACACTTATTATGTGACTCTCTAGTCCTTTTTTATATAAGAATTAAGAGTGACTACCTAGATTCCACGGTTATCATCTAGAAACATTCCAAGGAACCCATATAGAAGGAAGTTAATATCATAGGGACAAGTCACCTCATACAAATTACTTCCATATAATATTATCCCTTTTCACAATATCATCAATCGTGTAGGCTGCATGCCCGTGTCATCAACCTATATGCTCGATAACTAAATCATAGACTTTCTTGAGATAGAACATGCATAGAGAACACCAGGAACATGGATTTATTTAGGCTATATCATTTCCATTATAGTTACTGAGATATTTACATTCACTAATTAATATAATGGATAAATAATTTCCCGCATTATTCTTTAATTCAACATTACTCGTGATGAACCCAACATATTCTACCTTTCCATGAGCATATATCATCAGAATTTTTTCAAATACATAAAATTGAATGTCATATAATATTCATTAATAATAATCATAATTTCTAAGGACCATTACACACGTCCAATAATAGGAAAATCAAATGAAACATATAATATGAATTTTATACCATCGAGTATCATTCTCATAATATCCTATAGGATACTACTAGGGGTGTACACTATGAGAAATGCCTCAAAGTTCTATAAGTCTCGAACCATGACATCCTATAATATTTAATTCCTATCAAATGAAATCATCCGGCCTTAGAACATTTATTAACGAATAAAATCATGGAACTTCTGGGTTCTCATCATAATGGGGACTACAATGACCTTTTAGTGTGACACCTACTCTTGGTAAATTATCACATGATATGTTACAGAGGAGAATAATAATGATTTGATAATGAATTTATTAATAACCAATGCCATTAATATATGTTTATCATAATTTACAACAAAGTATATTCTAAGGAACCAACTCGAACAATAACATCCATGGAGGATTGGTAAATTATGAGGTCCAAGTTAGAGTCATTATGCTAATATGTAATAGGGGATATAGTAACTATGATACATGGAAGAAGGTATAATAACAGGTGAATTTGAGGCATATCAGACATTATTTGGTGGCAACATTATTGGTTTTACACATGTTTTGAGGTTTCACAAAAGCTTCTCATGAGCCAATGACCCTAGTACAAGGTCCATGGATGGTGAAAAGGGGAATTGGTGCATAAAATATTGGGGTTGTGTATAAGGCTAGGGATGTACACAAGTTTAAAATTTTATCACACTTTACTTATGTTCAAATTATTTTGGTCAGGATCACTGAATTTTAGGCCAAGTTAGAATTTTTTTTGAAAGGAGGTAAACCATGAAAGATTCTATACTTCATACGATCAATGTTGTGCTTCATCAATGAATATGGGTTTAATCCACAGTGAAGTGATGCTTCATCTTCCAAAGGGTCTCCATGAGCTTGGGGAACTCAATTTATAATACATTGCATAGGAATGCAAGGATTCATGTGTGGAATATATTTTTCAGGCACCTTTTGGATTTTGTGTGGGATTTCAGTCACACCATGTGCCTCTTCGATGTCACATTAGATGTAGATTATATTTGTTCGTAGAATGATCTTTTGCGTGCAACACTTTTATCTTGTATGAAACCCTTATACATTGATTATAATTGTATTTTTAGTCAAGATGTCCTTCATCAAAGGTATTGTAAATATCTCCATATTTCGCGTGCAAGGCTATTACAGACCTATTTAGATCTTGCATGAATATACTAAAACATTTGTGCACTATGGTTGTCAACAATATGATTATCCCTCGAGGTGTATGCTTGATGTGTATTTCCCAAAGAAAGATATTTGAGTATTTAAATTCAAATTTTATTCCAATAAAAATATTTGCATTTTACAAATGATGGAGTATCTGATTTTTTTGAAATGCCAGCAAAGCCTCATTGCCTAATAAAATATGTCATGCTTACTAGTGTCTTCAATATTTTATGATTATATTTGTCTTTGGAAGAATATTTAAATGTTGGGACAAATGGGAATTATAAAATATTTAATTAACATGGAAGTGAAATTGAAGTAATAGATCTGTTAAAGATCAATGAGGAGGTGATCAAGTAGGCTTAAAAAGGAAAATCATTAAGTCCTCAACATGTAGCAGTCAGTTCAGATAGATATCTCATTTTTCTTAAAAATTAGATAATCCATGGAAATATTATTTTTATAATAAAAGTTATATTTTATACTGATGTCCCTCATTGTAGATATTTTAGTTTTTGTTCATATAAATAAAAGTATATTATTTGATGATTTTCAATATTTCATGAAGAATTAGATTCATTAACATTTTGTATTTTTCATTAAGATAAAACACTAAACACTCACTAGTCTTAATGAATTGGATGTATGAGGGTGAGTATGATGTTGTGAAATTTTATAATTGTGAAAAATTTGAGAGAACCTATCTACACACTGGTATGTGGTTGGGATTGATGAACCATAAATATTATTTCTTCCACAAATAAGAAGGTGTAATAGATATAAGGTGTTATTTATTACACATTAGGGAACTACACAGATAGAGTATATAGTATTTACATACATTCCAAAAGAAGGGAATGTGTTTGATAACTAATTTCATGGTCACGAATTGAGATACCAATCCTATAAATACAACAATATTTAATTTATTTCATGATAGAACTAATTTAATCATATATGAGGAAGAGAAAAATAATAAGATAATAATTCATGTGTTATAGCTTAGTGTATTTTAGTGATAATTATAGAAAGTTATTTAATGTTATTATCAATGTTTTTTCTTTATTAAATTACTTTTGATGATATTTTTTGCATCATTGGAACATGTTCAGTGAGTCAAGAAAATCATTTGATAATGAATAATTCCACATGAATTGATTAAATGTGGTAATTGTCCTATATAGATTATCAAAAGTATATAAGAAACACTAGTGAGATGGAAAGGAATTTAAATATGTACATGAGCTAATATAATCTGTTATGGTTATGGATGAAGATCACTATGCAGACTCTATACTATAGAATCATTAAATGAGAATTATAAAATTCATTGATGTAGTTTAAATATCCTCTCTTCTGATTCAAGCCAGAAAAGGTTTGTGTGGGCTCTAGAAGGACTATGTGAAAATGTATATAGATACTCTTATGTGCCTCAATAATGTTAAGGCCAATGTGGAATTTAGTTAATATTTTTGAAGTAGTTTAAATATCCAGTCGTGCAGACTCAATAGTAATGTAATAGTGTGACTCTATATTAAAACATTTACTTGATAATAAGATTATAGTGTATAATCCCTATTTTTGGGTCTAAAACCTTAAAAATAATGATGATTGAGCTATAAAATATCATTTATTTATATTAGTTGAGACTATGAGATATAATATAATGGATAACACACATTAAAAGAATTCAAAATGTAGGATTCAATGAAAATAATTACATAAAGAAAACCCCTAATTTACCCCCCTTAGAGTGGAAAATCTATCATTGGGATCTAAAATTCCTAAAATTTATTTTTTCACTCTAAAGATACAGATGATAATTTGTTATGTGAAAGTTTTACGAAATATGTGAGTTAACTTATATTGGGAAAATTATCTTACTCTTATGGATAATAATCTAGGGGATTCTACCAAAACTCGAAATAACATGAAAAAATAGATGTTGTGAAGCTGAAGATGAATAATATTTTCAACGTTGTGAAATATACATCATAATGTAATATTAATTATATAACATGTAATAATTTTTCAAATTATTATTCATATCAAAAATCATACTTTATCTATGATGAAAATGTATAACATAGTTATTTTTATTCTAAATTGAATAAACACTTAAAATAGTTCCTAAAAAACATTAAATTGTTTTATAAGTGGTGTCAACTATCTCATGGATGAGAAATTATTTCTCAAAAGAGGGAAATTCTATAAAAGTTGAATTGGATAAAACAAATTTCATATAAAAAACACCAAAAAAACTTTTCATAGAAAAATATGAAACAATATTTTATTTTAATGGAAATATATTTTGGTTATTTTAATGTATTGAAATGTAATAGTTAGTGTAACCATATGTTTATGATTCTATTTGTTTAATAATTCCACAAACATGATATTTTGTACAATGATTTTAATGATATAAATCATACTCAACTAACATATAAACCCAATAAGGTAGAACATATTGATAATTTTTTATAATAATTAGGAAAAACAATGAAAAAATAATAATAAATAAGAAGAAATTTTGGGCTTATTTTATGAGATTATTTGAGAATGAAGAAAAATCACTCCATATGATGTATTTAATTTTGGATGTGGTATTAAAGATTCATGATTCACACTCACATGTAATATCCTTAATCACTAGAAAGAGAGATGGTACTACATATGTTTCCATAGAGTATCATCACAATAATAAGAGAATGGGATCATATTCTAACTAAATAGAAGCATAATTGATGCTGAATCATTCCCATAATCCAAAATAAATATTTTTTTGAAATAATTATTCAATTAAAGTTATTGGTTTTAAAGAAAATCTACTAAATTATGGATAGTGAAAAAATAGAAACATTCCCTCAATAGTATGGGTGGATGAGAAAAGTTGTAGGAATTAGTTTACCCTAATAAGTGTCCAATAGTATTATTGTTCAATTAAAAAACATAATGTTTCAAAATCTGTGAATCTTAGATAGACTATGCCAGAAAAATAGAGAAATAGATTCATTGGCTATTATTGGTGTTGTTGGATGATAGAAAACTACTCATTTGAATGATTTTGTAAAATATAAAATCATGAAAATAAAATATTCCATAAGAAATGGGAATCGAAGATAAAAAAATGAAAATACAGGAGAAGTATTGAAAATTTTATCAAGTCAAATATGGTTTAAGGATATTCTTCAAATACAGATGAAATTAGGGGTCTCAATTGGAAAGCTTGGTCTACACCAAATGTTTCTTAATGGGAAGTCAATATTTATAATTGTTTAGATGAAAAAAATATATATAATTAGGTTAGAAAAAGAATAAAATTGAGGTATTATTTTTCAGAACAAATAGAGAGTGGGTTATGATATGAAAATATCTTCAAACTCATTAAATTATAGCTCCGTTTGAAGAAGTACCGAAACAAAAAGTGTGAGATTAAAACAATTATTATGGTGTAAGTTTCAAATTTAATGGTTTTTATGGTGTTTTGAATGTTATGTGTATAAAGTAATAATATTTTGGAATAAAAAATTCATTTCCATGAAATGATAATTAATCAAGGGGGGATATAATGAATAGATGGGAATAAATATTAATGAAATGATATTTTTCCTTGAATTACATTTAGTCTAACTATTCAAAAGAGATGTGAATTCATAGAATATTTTTATGGAAGATATAAGGTAGATATTCACAAAAATTATAGATTACTGAAAAGAATTCCATGATATATTCTTTATATTATGAAAGGGTTGATGCCTTGATAGTAAAAGAGTGGTAGGTCACGTGAGAGTTATAATAAAAAAATGAATGATATGAAACATAGCAAATATTTTCCAAATCAATTGAAATTGGATAAAACAAATTATGAGTATAGAAATATTGATAAAGATAATATAAAGGATGTGTCTATAGAAACTATAGTGGGAAAATATATTCCACACATAAAATATTTTCAAGGGAGGAAACATGGTATGAAAATAGACGTGAAGGCACATCCTTAAAGAATGTGAAGGTATATTATTAATCCTTTAAATATGATTATTTATGTCTTCATTTTTTCTAACATCTAGATAATTTATGGAGATGGATTTATCCATTGAGTGGAAGAATGGATAAGTTTAAAATGATAAATCTCTAATAAAGTGTGAGTATTGTATTTCTAATCAACTTTTTAAAATTGAAATCTGAGTTATGACAATCACTACCATTTCAATTCATTTAATGAAATGATAATCATTATCTATGAGGATGACATAGATACAATATAGGTCATTTAAAACATTACCACCATAACTTTATGATGTGTTTGATGATGTGTGTAAAGTATGTGTCATTTTATTGAAAAATTTGATTACATGTAACTCCTATAATGGTAATTGAGATATTATTAGTATGATATCACATGTATAGTTGTTTATAGATTGAATAGAAATATTTGTGTCCATATCAGTTATTTTATACACTAGGTTATGAATAATCGACTTATAATAGACCAACTATAGTTTATTTTATTATAAACCCATTTGGAATCATCCTTATATTATAATTTTTTATGAATATATCTTATAAGGTAGAAGAAAATGGTTTCGATAAAACGATAAGGTGATAATACCCCAGCATATCATATACATTTTATTTTACATATGTGGAGATAATTTAAAAAATATATTTACTATTATGATGTAAAAAGATGATGATAAAACAAACATATGGGGAGATTCTTGAACCTAATAATGTATTTTATTTGAAAGCAATGAGTAATTTTGTGTTTGGTGAGTGGAATTGAGCTGATGATACTTAGAGAATTTATATTTATTCATTTTAAGGAACTATAATTTAGGATTTATAAATATTTAATAACTAATTAATTATTTTGATTTTTGAACTAGTCTTTAGAATAAGCATGTTAAAATGAAATTTTAATCATTGAATAATGTTTGAAATAAGTTAATCCATTGTGTAATATGGTGATGATTAGTTTACATGAAGGAATTGAAATATTCCATCATTTTGGTGATGAATATCTGAAGATAAATTTGAGAAGTGAAGGCATTTAAATGGTTCTGAAATTGATGGTGTGAACATAATTGATATTAAATTATACACATATAATATAATCTATGTATTATTAGTGGTCCTTATAAAAACAAATTGTCAAACCACACAAGCTATATGGAATAGCTCGATCTACCATATTTTTGGACAAATCACACCAAAAAGGGAGAACAATCCCATGTATAGTACATGGAATCTAGGGTGAGGTAGCATGGATGGGAATGTTGGTGTGCAAAAGGAGGATCACATGTACATTGGGGTTCCCGTGTATGTCAGAATGTGGGACAACATATGGTGGAATTTCAAGTGAATTCCATGTGTGTGGAGTGGTTCTAGGAGTGGGCCCTGGGAAACATGAATCTTATGGGATAATGAATCACAATGGAATATATGAAACTTTGTGGACACTGAAAGTCGGATGTGGTAAATTGGAACTGTGAATTTATTTATCAAAATGAAATGAAAACAAATAGAATAAGTGTATAATGATGAAATTTATCTAAGCTTAAATATCAATACAATGACCATTTTTCACTGCATTCCTCCTACGAGGGTTGTTGTTCATCGATATTCATAGTTTGAGCTCTAGTGATCAATTTTAGCTCATAATTTCCATGCATAGGGTAAAAAAATAGCGTGATATTCCAGATTTTAAAACTATTATCACAGATTCGTTTTATTATGGAAAATAATGAATAATAAGAAGCTCCATAATATTTTGATGATAGCTTTTTATGAAATATTTTGATCACCTGAAAATATTACATTCAAATTATAAAATGATAGATTGTATGAATTTTCTTGTATTCATCTAAGGCATAATCACGAGGGAAAATACGACATTGTTTTCAACATCCTAATGGTTTATGATAAAAATATGTGGTCAGAGATTATTAAATATTGAGTTCATTAGTCATTCAAAAATGATGACTGAAATTGTATAAAATCATGGGGACTTCATTAGTGAAGGAATAATGTTGAGGTAGCGTACATTTATTATAAAAGTATAATAATTATGGACTGAGTGTGTTGCTACAACAAGACAGAGAGATAGATCCTATTTTTCATGAAAAACAAATGACCCACAAAAATCTTATTTCACGAAGGGAATATCTTCAGGTTACCCAAGACATGTGAATGATATCTCATGGGCTTTATTCAATCAAATTATAGTAAATTAGTTGAATTATTTTATTTTTTTTAAGAATACCATTTGGAAACATTTTACTATTGAATGAGGAAGAATATACACGAAGACATTTTATTGATGGAAAAGGTAAGATGAAGATAAGTGGGATACATCATTCTATTACAGTTTTATAATGTTGGAGGTAACTGTTGAAAAATCACGCATGTGAAGGGGATTGAAGAACCATGATTCATATTGATTATCTGAAAATTAAATATTAAGATACTTTTGGTGGACTTGTTTAAATAAAAAGGAATTACAAAGATAGTGTATAAGGTATTCACATACCTACCGAAACCAGTGCATAAATTTGATCACCCATTTCATGAAAATGAATTTATTTAAAAATCCTATACATAAAAAAATATTGAATTTCATTCAAGTGTGAATAAAGTTAAAATGTATGATTGATCACATAAAATTTTTAGAAAATATTACATGTTATAGGGAATTGTGTATTAGTGGTAAAAATCTATAAATAGATTGAATTCAGTTATGAATGTTTAATCATACATAAAATATTTTTAAAAGATATTGTGTGCATCATATTCAAACATTAACTATGACTAGGAATTCAATATCATAAGGATGAATTTTTTGGATTATTATTTTACCAAGGTTATTGATAGTACAACGGTGGTTAAAAATATTTAAGAAATAACAGAAAGTTATAATGGTACATGAAGTTTTACATGATTGGAGGAAACCCAGTACAACTATGGAGGATGATCACTCTTGGGACATTATATTATAGGATCAATAATTGGTTAGTTCAATATTTTGTGAAGCATTATATGGATCCTCTTGTGAGATTTACGAGAGTTGGGTCTAGTGTGGACTTAGGTAACATAGTGTATAGTAGCATGAAGATCCTATTATGTGACTTATGATTTTTTAGTCATGATTTGAAACTAGTAACAATGTGTGAAGTAGTATAATGATCCTATTATGTTGAAAAATTAGTAATGATATAGTGTGAATATTTATCATCCATTTTAATTAATAATATTATAATAATGAAAAAAGTGAAAATTGGGATCTCACAAAAAATTTACGGAGAAAGTCTTCTAACAAACCTTTTAAATATCACGGATTGTGAATTTTCAATTTTTTTTTGATAAATGGTTAGACTGTGATATATCAATATGTGGATCAAGAACCATAATAAGTACAAGAGTTTGAATTCAGAGGAAAAGAATTTGTAAATTTAAACAACTAAGTAACCCCCCCCTCCAATATTAGTGGTTAATCGAGCCTTCTTCTCCTGAATTAAGAATTATATATGTGTTATTTACAATAACTGGTCCTAGTAACACTAGACACCTTAAATGGACTTATCAATGAACCTTTAATAATTTGGCTCTATTTTTGTATAACCATTAAAAATGTATAAGTTTTCTAATAATGATATAATAAGGGGTATAAACTTATAATATTTTGGAGATCATTGTATAATTTTACAACACAATTGAATGTGATCAAGCCAAATGAATTGTAGATAAATTAATTAAATAAACATGAGTAACTGAACTAAGATGAAATGATTTTAAAAAAAATTCAAAGAAGATAAAAAAATGTACATTTGAATTTTAAATATAGATTAATTAAAGTATTTGGTATGTATTTAATTAAATTAATTTAATTATTCAGTATGTTAAACACAAATTTAGATATAATGCATATACAAGATAAGGAATCTTCAGTACAACGCTTATTTCATTTAAGTTTAATGTTCTCTTCCTTTTTATACATTTTACATAATTTCATTTAATAAACTTCCTCTATTTTTTATATTCTTATATCATATTTATACTAATATAAATATCATTTTTATTTCTAAGGTTAAATATATTTTTAGTTCTCTCAAAACGTCATATAGTATAGTACACCCAATTTAATGGAAACATCTGTATTTATTATCTCATGTCAAGAATCCTACCCATGAAATATTTTCAAAATATGAGTAGATTATAAAAACTATAATTATTATATGTATGATCATCAAGATTCAATTATATATTTTTTTGGGAAAAAGCTAATATATTTCCTTCCAAAAATATTATTTACATATTTCACTAGGAAACACCCGATTTTATCATTTTTATTATTTCTTATAAAAATATTTTCCATAAATTTTCAATGTTGGACTTCTATTTTTAATACCTATATTAATTTTTAATTATGAATATCTAAATAACTAATTCCTCCTTCTTTTGGTAATACATGTGATATATCTACCAGTTATACCTTAATTTGGAATTATTTAACCACATACATGTAATGGTTTTATAATGATTATGATTTATACATATTCGCATTCCTTATGTGTAATTTATACATATGATTTTCTCCATTGAAATGTGGGAACAAAATGATATTTGCCTAAAAATCATTGCCTAAAGCCTGTTATCACATGTGATAATATGCATGTGGTTAAGGAGTAAAACTAATCAACCATGAGGACTATACCCACTAAGTAAAATGGTATTGGGATTGACCAATCACTTATATGTATGATTTATTGACTTATATTATTTCCACATATTACAATATTCTATGATATTTTTTTTTTTCATTTTCCCATTCCATTTATCCATGCTTGTGATCATTATCCATATAATATCATGTTATTTTTTGACTATCAAATTTTTATTTATTAATCTATTTATTATATTGTATGGATTTATAGCTCACCATTTTTCCATATGTATTTTCCCTATTAAACCCTATACAGTTATTGAAGATATATTTGTGTTTGTATCACCATGTTTAGTTTTAAATAATAATGATTTTATATATTTATAATTCTGTAGTAACTTGTCCAATCTTCTAATAAAACAAGACATCTAAGCCCTTAATTTTTAACTGTGGAAATATAAGAAAATAATTATGAAATTGTGTTTTTTATGGTCTGGGTATATATAGTTGTTATTAGAGAATGGGATAGATTTATGACATTATTATACTATAACATTATTGGAATAAATAGGAATATGTTTATTAATATGATAACATTTTAATGTTTTGGTAATTTATGTTATATGTCATGTTCTTAGAAAAAGAAATCTCATTATGGAATCTACATTTAGATAGAGGAACCATAAAATATACAATAATGTTAAATAACCCCAAAAAGGGTGCATTGGATATTAACTCAATCGGTAACTATTTTATGAAAAAGAAACCTAATGGCACATGTGTTTTCACCCTCGCGAGATATATATTCTTTGGGAAATTTATATGATAATTAAAATAAATTATAATGGATTTGATTTTTTTAAAAAATTAATTAGTTTTTGGAACTGAATAGGATAATTTATATAGATTATGTAGATTCAAAAATATTGATTTATATATCAAGTTCAACACCTAAGGTATGAGTTACTCTTTATAAGGTCACAATTTTCCATTTATAAACATATTAATCAAAGTGTACACATCCTAAAATATCCTTTATATTCAAAAATGACTGATCATGGGAGGAGTCAGGTTAAAGACATATGAAATGGTAAATGTGATGAGTTCCCTAAAAATATTCTTAACATGACTAATTCAGGATCTCATAACCTATTTGTATGACTGGTAAAATTATTTCATGTTATGATTATTTACATAAATCACATTGAACACCCTTTTTGAGTGTATGTTTCAGTAGAGTAATTTATATTAAAATGACTTACACAATTTATAGGGTCATATGATTCCCTAATAACCAAATAGTGTATTAACGTATTTGAGAATTTATTCTTTTTTTCTTCAATGATCTACGTAATTAAAATTTATATTCATTGTATACTAATTTGTTAGAGAATTCAGTCCATGGTGGATACTAATCATCGATATAGATACCTTGGAAGAAATAGAATATATATATTGGGAAGAATTAAATAATTTATTTTCATTAATAAAATTCCTCACACTCTTAATATTAAAATATATAAATTATCCCACACACTAAAGAAAAATTAAGATGAATTAATCAGGACTTATGAGTTGAACATCACAATTCTCCCATGGTAATAATCTTTAAATTTTATTAAAACTATGAGTATGATTTAAATAATCTTCAGTGGGTTAATGATGAGTCCACAATGGTCATTGGAAATTATATACATTTATATTTATATGGATTTTTCCAATTCGACAATAATGTAAAAATATATATTGGTGATTCATAGTGGTCTTGGGGGATTTTAGATAACAAATGACGAATAGAGTTTAACTATGGGGGTTAATAGATAAAAATCATTGAGGTAATAAAACTAAACAAAAAATAGAAATTTTTTGGAAGGAAGAATCCTAAGAACTGTATCCAAGGGGTTAGAAAATGTTTTAAATATGAAATAGGTAGAAATGAAGCCAACCCTTATAGAAGTTAGATAAATGGTCCTAATAATTTTATTGAATACAAGAATTCCTAGATATATATTTAACCTATATTGAAATATTTAAACTATAAAAAAATGTGGAAACAATTTAAACCAATGACCTAGGAAATTGGATATCAAATCTTAACAATACCAACATCCCCCAAGGCCAATAGAGAAAGGGATGAATTATGGTATCGCTACTAAAAATGTGGATCATGAAATTTATGTGATGATATGTATTCTAGTTATTCATTAAAAAAGAGTGAAATAACTATTTTAATCAATTTTTACGCATTATTTCCTTTATTTTATTTATATTAAAACTATACAAACACGATGAAAAAACATCGAGGTTAAGTTATCAGTGAAAACAATTAGTGGGTCTATTGTAGGTTTCCATGTACATAACTCCTCCTAATTAAATATCTATGTGATGAGTATTTTATAAAACCCTATCATAATCAATTTATTGGAAATAAATAATATAGTATGAATATAAAAGTTGCCTCAATATTGATCCCACATCAACTATTGAGAAAAGTAAATAAATTTTCATATACCAAATTACCCACTTATACTATATAACTATATGGAGGATGACAAAACACATTAGAAAAAAACATTAATAGCATGGATATTGGTTCCTTATAAGAAATTATATCCAGTTAAAATGACTGAATCAATGTAGAAGATAACTCTTGAATAATTTCCCATTCAAATGGCCTAAATTGATGTCTTCTTTAATGATTGTTGTAGTAATCCTCTTGATCAATATATTGAATTATTATTTCAAATTTTAAATAGATATTAAATTATATCCACGAATTTATATATATTATCTCAAATAAAACTAGAAAAAATAATGATGAAATTATAAGAAAATCTATACAATAATTTTTTATGGATAAGTGCTTCACTATGGGATTAACTTGTTCTCTTTGTCTAGATGAATTAATGGCCTATTTGTCTATTTGTTTTTTGGGAACTCATAAAGGTTATGATAAAGAAAAAGTCTCTAATTACATTTATGTATGACTTGTTCAATTAGTTATGCATTCCTTGGTACATCTCTAAAGTCTATCTTTAATTGATACATCTTTTTTTAAAGGTAAAAATATGGATATTCCCAAGAATAAAATTTGTATAATGTACTATGAATTTGAGTTCATATCCATTCTATTTAGACTCATGAATACTTTAGTAGTCTTCATGTAATTAATTAATTGATTATTTAGATATTACCATGAGAAATTATTTAAAGTAGTTATAGATGATATTCTTAAATAATTCAATATCATGGAGGAACATGTGGAGAAATTTAATACTCTATTGATGACATTGGGGATGGTGATGATATATAAAAAATTTAGTAAATGGGAGTTATCGGTGAATAGTGTGTCATTATTTTGGAATAATGTCACAAGTGAAGGGATATATATGGAAACTTTGAAAACTAAAGAAATTTAGGAATGCCCAAGAACAACATTTTTTTACAAAGATTCATAGTTTCCACCAATTTTCAAAGTATTATTTTTTATTTTCACACACCTCCAATTGATAAAAAAACACACTAACCAAGAAAACTTTATGGGAGTGGTGTATTTTAGGATCGATAATTGTGAAGAGTGATTCATGGAGAAAAATAAGAGGACGACTTATGCACCAATACTCACATTATCCACAATAAATTAGGTATTTTTAAATTATATTCATTATACAAGGATGTATTTTGGATGGTTACTAATTATAAATGATAATGTGAAAAAATGACACCTGAAGACAGTTGAAGGTGTATGAAAAAAATTATTCTATGGGTTATTTAGAGTTGGTGGCAGTAATATATGTGTCTATCATAAGGAAAAATTGTCTTTATTAGGAGAATAATGATATATATACATACCATAACTACATAAATATTATATTCTTAGAGAAGGATTTAAATATGATCCATAAAATATGGTTAGGTTTAATCATGGATTATGACTTCTTAATGTGCTAAAATCCATAGAAGGTGACTTAATTGGTTGATGCACTACGTAGAAAAAACCTAAATCATTGTATATGATGTGGATTGAAAAGTATATAATCTTGACCGACATGTAAATGATTGATATGTGAATTGTGAAGGAAAAAATATCATCCTAACTATATTAAATAATTTCTCAGCCATAATGACTAGATTTGAATGAGAATTCTCAAAGGAATGATGAAGAGATATAGAATAATTTTGTTTAAATGTTGAAGAAAAATAATTTTAGTAAAATATTGATCAGAAATGAGTTGTATGATTTTAGAAACAAATATTTAAACCTTAATTGTTGGGGATAAGAATTTAGTTGATGAATAATACTCAAAACTCACCACACTTCATTAAGTTAGGGAGAAAATTTATATATAAAGATCTTAAAATCCATTTTTGATGGAAAATATTAAAAATGATATTGTAGAATATATATCATGTTGTTTAGTGATTCAAAAGTAAATGGTGTAGAGGAAAAAGGGCCAACGTATGATGAAACCATTACCCATACCATCATGGAAATAAGGGAACCTCATTATAGATATTGTTAAGGTTATCCCAAAGACATTAAAAGGAAAAAATTATATGTATTATAGAAGTCATTCTTATAGAGACTTCTCACTTCATTTCCATTTGAGAAAAAATATCTAATAAATGAAATAGAATGATATAAATTAGAGAATTTGTAAAATTACATAGAATAAAAATATTACTTATAAACAATCAAGATATGAGGTTCACCTCAATGTTTTAAAATTCCTTAAACATTAAATAAACATCTTTATAGAAAATAACTCCCAAAACAATAGCCAATATGTATCAACTATATAGACACTTGTGGATATGTTGAGAGATATCTCAATTCAACCTCACTCGATGATGGTAGTAGTATATTCCATTTTTATAGTTCTCTTGAAACAACATTTTATACTCAATTATTCAATTGTCCCCATATGAATCCTTCTACGAGATTAAGTGTAGAAAACCTATGTGATAGGACGAATTTGGTTAATAATGGTTCTATAAACCGAGTTAAAACATATGAAAAAATAAATTTTATTATATGCTAGGAATATTATAGACATCAAGTCATTCCCAACAACATTATTTTCCATCGTTTTGGATCTTTTTCCTCTAATAATAAAATTAATTAATTTAAAATTAAGCGATTTTAAAAAATTCCAATCTCAGTACTTATAAAAGAATTTGAAATCCTAAACAATTTTCTATTTTTTCAAAGAATTTGGATAAAAAAATAGACCACATTCTCTCATCAGCACTCACCCCATTCCCTAGAAACCTTCATCTAACCAAAATCCCAAGATAATGAACCTTATTGAGTTAACTTATGGAGATGTAGTAGTATCTACCGAACTTTGATATTATTATATTCTTTTACTATGCTCAAATACCCTTATTCCATAATGTTATGCTAACAATTTCAAAGGTAATATGACTTTATGTTATAACAATAATTGAATATCCAAGAAATTCTTTATTCTAAAATAATATTAAATAATAATAATGTTATCTTCCATTTTTTCCGACAACTGACTTCATGAACAACATAATTAATTTTCCATAAATATGACAAATGGGATGTTCAGAAAGGTTTTTTAGCTAGCTAAAATTATATATATATATATATATATATATCATTATTAAAGTTTTTATATAATAATTATTTCATTTCCTACCTCCCTCCCATTACTTGGAAAATGAATTTGTCGTTTGTGCTAATGTGAGGACAACTGCCTCCATGAATTTTTTTATCTATAACCCCATAACATAGATGAAATTTAAAATGATATATTTTTTTTGTAAAATATTATATTTCTCAAAAACATATTATATTATAATTATATTTGGAATTTTAAATGTTTTATTAATTGAAATGGTCATAGTAACATTAGAATGCTCAAATGGATGTATTCAGGCATGTTTTTTACTGGTCACATATTTTTCAATATAATTTTAAGAAGTATAATTATTATTATAACAGAATAATATGGGATATTAACCTCCAAAATTATAGATATTGAGATATTTTTTTACAATAACTTTTACAAAAGTAAACAAATAATTGTTTTTACTTATAAATTAATTGAACATCCTTGAGTAACTAACATATTCATAAAATATATTTAAAAATAACAAAACATATTAATTGAAGAATGGAACATTGAATACTAATGAATATGGTTCTTGGGTATATATTCAAAGAACACAATTACTCATTATTTTAATCTCAAGTGAATATAGAATTCAAACTCTACGTAAGTGATATTTAATGAATCACTCATTGCATGTCGGTTACACATCATCTCCCCCTACACAATATTATACTCATGAAAACATTATATTTGGGTATATATTTATCTTATATATATAATTATTTGAATATAATTTTCATTAATTTTTTATACATGTTATTAGTTTCTAAAGAAATTAAAATTCTAATTTATACATGATTTAATTAAACCTTAAAATTTCATATACAATGTTAAGAATCACCCTAGTCAAACTTTTTTAAATAAGAATTTGTTTATAAAAACCCCTCAGTATTTTTTGGAGAAACCTATTAGTTCAGTTATTTATTTCATAGAAATTAATTTCCCTTTCCTCCCTTAAATAGATCTTTTAATTATTTTATAATGCATCACCAAAGTAGAATTTTTTTATTCAATTCTTCTCCAAAGTATTCCAAACAGTGTTCTACATTTTAAGTACACGATGAAAAATATCTACTGTCATATATGAAATTCCGAAACAATTTAATTCCCACTGTATCTAAAATACTTATTCTTTATTTCTCAGTTATTCAATGAATCAAAATTATGAAACCCACTTCCTCTTCATGGTTTTGATCAAGATTATTATTTATATGTGGTTTCTTTTCCTCATGTGTAACACATATGTACTATTTTAATATTTTTATGGATGGTACCTAAATTATTTATCCCTCCAATGCATAGGTTAATTCCTTATGTCCTAAGAGGTGATATTTAATGTATTATAGTGTGAACCTAATCCACTATGGGACTTTTCCCGCATTGTGATCATGACATTGTGAATAAAACATGACTTCATTTTATGATTCCGTATCCTATTTTTTCCCATAGAAACTCTAATTTTATGATATTATTATTTAATTTATTTATAACATGTTTCCATTTTATTGTCATTATCTTATTGATTCATTTTTTGGCAGGTTGACTCTCATCTTAGGATCTATAAATATGTTCATTTCCATATATGTATTTCTAGTTCTTCCACTTTTCTATGTATTACCTTTAGTATATCCTGTGATGTTATAAATAATTATGCTATTTTCCATCTAAGTGTATGTATTGATGATTATAATATTCCATATATATTGGTCCTATATATCTTTGGGTTGTACCTGTTGGAAATCTATGAGGGACATTTTGGATTAAAGTGTGTCTCTAGCCAAGAATTTTATATTTAATTGTGGTTAAGGAATCAAAAATTATATTTAATGATGGAAAATTAACATGAAATAAAAATCACATTATATTAATAATAATACCATAAGAGTTAAAATATACAAAATCATGAATTTTTAATATGGTGAATGTATGAGGTTTAAGTAGATTAAGTTTGAAAACAATACAAACATGAATGCACAACATATATATGTTTATTAAAGACCATGAACAAAGTCTCCCAAATACAAGATATTGTATTAATATAGTCGTATAATAGTGAAGGATTTCTTATCCAGAATGACCAAAAAGTTAAGTGCTTCTTGAAAACAAAAAACAGACATAATTTAAACAATAAGTTAATTCCATTGGAAACATTTATAATTACTATATTATCCCTTTATGTCATTCATAATATTCACCTTTGTATCTTGAGGAAAATTAAAACAAAAAAAATGTGATCTTTGATGCTCAGTAAGGGTATGTAATATTGGAGATGTATAAGAAATAAGGCATTTTGAATATGTAAAAATACACATTCCATTAAAATATATTTTCTAGAATAATAAGGATGGAATAAAATATGATTAAATGATTCTAGAATAAAAAATAAAATTGAAAATTCTATAAGTGTAATAATTACATCGATAATAAATTACTATATTCTTAATGACGGAACTCATAATGTTAAGAATCATAAAAATATCATAAAGGCCTTGTGCAAGCTTATATACATAATGGGTAAAAACACAATCTAGTATCCCTCATGAAAAATAATGGTGCACCGAGGGGATATAGTGAGATCCATGAAACACTTACATATTCCAATACATTCCTAAAATTAATTTTTTATAAACATAAACAACATATACATATTAAATTTAATTAACTTCCCATAATATTTAAACATAATCACAAACCATTTAGAGTTGTATAGTGAATGGTATTAAGATAGAACATCCATAGTAAAACCTTTAATAATACATTCAATAAAATATTATAGATGATATACATATTATATTAATCTCAGTAATGCATAAAATTCAATAGAGGTGTTGAAATAGAATAAAATACACTATTAAGATCATTGAGGGAATCTTGAGAAAAATATCCCATTTATAAAGAAGAGTTCATTTGGGAAAAACATTTTTATATGCCATATTTTTTTATATAAAACTAGTAAAGAACAAATATAGTTTTCCATTACAAATTTATAGATTTTTTAAAAATAATATTTTCTTAAAACAGATTATGTTTTATACTTGAAAAGGGGAATGAAATCAAGAGGTTTCCTTTAATCGAGATTGTGTACCGAAATGAATTGAGATTGGAATATATTAAAACGTGAATTTTTCTGATAAATAAAAGATAAAATGATCTAGATATATGATATTGGAACATATAAACCGAATATTTAATAAGTACACAATAATAAACTATAATTTCAATGGGGTAGTGATAGAAAATGAATAACCCAAAAGAAAAAAAGAAGGTTAGGTTAAAATCCCTTACCACATGTTCAAATGTGTTCTTCACGTGACCTTAATGTCCATGGGAATCCAATTTAATCCATTAAATAATTAATAAATTACCTTCTATACATGTATATAATTTAGTATAATTTTATTAAGTTCATTTATGGCCTTTTGGAAGAGTTATAAGATATAATTTTATCACTCGGCATTGTTTGTTTCCACAGTTTTCATGATCGATATACCTGTATATGAGAATTGAAGTTCACGTGGAATTGGAATAATTATCAAAAATTAAATTTATATGATACTAATGAAAATAAATAATAATAAATGGTTATATATATTATTTTTATATACTATGAGGATGATTCATTATATAACAAATTTGTAATAATCATTTAGATTATTTTGGTGTCTTTTCAATCAGTATGAACTTGTTTTGTTATATTAATTAATATTATGTATAAAAATATGTTATAGAATATGAAATACGTTTTAATAAATATTTTATAGTATATATTGACTATTTTTTTCCTTTCCATCGTTGAAGGATAAATTCATGAACAAAAATCTATCGTCCACGAAGGTTGTAAATCAACACCTCACTGATGATGATTTTTTTAAATTAGATGTGAGAGAGAATAGATTTTGGTGAAACTTATTCCTTTTAAATGGTAATATTATATTATATAGATGATACTGGGGTTCTTAAGATCATTTTAATAGAGGAGTTTTGGATATGAAAAGAAATGAAAAACGAAATTGAAAGGAAATTAAAATGAAAAAATAAAGAGGACTTATCACTTGAATTCTCTTCTTTGAGAACCTTATTAGGGAACATTGGTTTGGTCTTGTTTTTGTGACGAGAACCTCTTGGAAGTGGCGAAGAGACATGGGAAGGGTATTTGGGTATAATACAGAGAATATTCAATGCTTAGAGCCATGAGGAGATGAGATGGTGAGGGGTGGTTTTTATTATTGAGGAGGGGGTATTTTTTGAATATTTTATTCGTTTTAATATTATATTGGAATAGGAATATGAATAGTTTATGAATTATCATCAAACATAATAATGTATTTAATTCAAGTTTGATATTATGGTTCTTACATTTGAGATGACTCAAGGAATAATGTACTTAATTTATAATATATTTATACCATAAATTACCGTATTTTACAATTTACCAAAAATTCAAGTATTTTAGAAAAATGAAAAAATTCACCCTAAACATTTTCAACATGTAGAATTTTAAAAAGTAATCCATTTTATCAAATATGTTTCTAAATAAGGGAAATTTAAATTTTAAATAAAACCATCATTTACTTGAAAAATATAGTTTTTATATTAATAACTAACTTTATAACACTTTCAATAAATAACTAACATATTCTAAAATTATCCCAATGTCAGAAGAAAAAATTATTATCAATTTATAAATAATTTTTTTGAAAATAAATTTTCTAATAAATTATTTTATTAGTAAAAAATTGTAATAAAATTTTTATAACATTTAAATATTCCAAGGGTTAAATATATGTTTTTAAAATATTCACTTACCTATTCTATGATATAATTATATCAAACATTCATTTATAAGATGAAAAAATAGAATTTATAGATTCATGAGTGAGGTTACTATTCATTTTTCCAATTTACTATTCAAATGGTTTATATTAAAATTCCTAATGTCAAGTTACACTTTCATTGGAATAGGTTCGTCAACATATATAAATACATAATATTTCATTAATTATTAATTTATAATATTTTTATTTTGTTCTGCAAGTGATTTTAGGAGATTTATACTAAAATAAATAAACCTATGTAGGGAAATATCACTGATATAATTCTATTTCATTAAATTATCCCCTATTAAAAAATGTCATTCTCCAAATTTCTAGAATTTCAACACATAAAAAGATTCCAGGATTTATTCATCATATTTTCCATAGGATCACTTAGATCGCCTTAAATTTTATTATTTTTACAAAATACCATAACTAGAAAAGACATCTGATTACTCAATAGATATTCTTTAGTGTCTATAATCTGGATAGTCTCTGCAAATTAAGATAAACTTGGTTCCAAATCAATTCTCTAAAAATTGAGTATATGTGTTGGTTCTAGCTTGTAAATCCTTATCAAAGAGATATGGGACATGTCATGTACATTAGAATGTTAAGGAGTAATTTCCAAATGTTATGCCCTATCTCTAATTCTCTCCAAAATTTCAAAAGGGAAAATGTATCTGGGGCACAATTTCCCTTTCTTTAGAAATATTATACTACCATTCCATGGATATACTTTCAAGAAATCAAGGAATCCGGCATTAAATTCAAAATTCTTTCATTCATTATCACCAAATCTATTTTAACTATTTTGAGCTGATTTGATATTGGTTTTAATAGTCTTAACTTTTTAATTGTTTCTTCTACAAAATTTTGTCCCAAAAGCTTTCTTTCACCAACAACATCCCAAAAAGTTGATGTACGACCTGAAATTCCATAAAATGCTTCAATTTTTTCCATTTGTATAGTATAATTGAAACTGATATTGAAAGAAAATTCCATAAAAGTTAAATACTGATTCCTCATACCATGAAAGTCATATGAGCATGATCTCAACATGTCTTGTAATGTTTGGATCATCCTTTCTGATTACCCATAAGTTTTAGGATGATAATATATACTAAACTGAAGATTATTATCTAATTATTTTTGGATACTTTTCATGAATTTCAATATAAATCATCGATCTCTATTTCCCTCTAAAAGTGTGTTCTGGTTAGGAATCACTATTTCTGAATAGTTTGTAGTGGTTTTGTTTTTTTAACCAGAAACACACAACGATTCTATATCCAAATAGACCTCTTTTAAAAAGGAATGTGTTTGTTAGGTTTGTTAACATTCGGTCCTTAATCAAACACATTGGTTGAGAGTATGGGAGTTCAGGATCATCATACCCTGGGGGGGGGGTTAGTTCTATCTCTAGGAATGTCTTGTAGTTTTAAGATATTTTCATGAATACATTATTAATTCCCATGTGTTATGTGAGTTATTCCAATACTAGCAATCAATTATTATCATGTGTGGAATTTTGAATCATATGAATGTATTCAAGGTTCTTCATTGATGGAGATATATGTATTTGGGGTTCTCCATCAATGATATGTACTGATTTTCTACTTAGATATTTTGGTCATTATTATATTGGTGCTACTTTTTTATCCATACACTGAGAAACTCTCGGGTTTATGGGAATCCATGTAGACAAATGTGACTCTGAAATTTTTCATCATTCTGGGAGACTAAATTTGTTTCGATGTTGGTATTGAACCCATAAATGGGCTTCCAATGTATCATTGTGGAAGGAATCAAAATCCAAGTTGTTCGATGCTGCTAAATGAGGAAGATCATACCTTTTATGGACGTGCGATGAGGACCCAACCATATATTATAACATTATGTGGAAAGTACGTTTAGGGAAAAGGTTCCTATTAAAAATTTGGTATAGGACTGATACATAAGTAGCCCAAGGAACCTGAAAAGGATATGAGTTTCCATGTTAGATTAGCCCCTACTGGAAATGTGGCCCAAAGAGAACATTGTTGATTTGGGATGTTGGGTTTGAACCCCAATTCAGATTCCCATGTATCCCACATGGAAGGAATCAATGCCCATGTAGTTTGGTAAGTCTTACAAGGGAGTGTGGACCATTGAGAGAAATATGTTGGGGCTAAATCCTAAATAGGATACCCAAGTAATATGGTCCATTAAAGATTTCCTAATTCATTTAGGATTAAGGGGATTAATTTAGAGAATAATCCGAAGGTGGATGCCCTAATTAATTGAATTTGGATTAGGTATTACTCATAATGAGGATACCTGGGTGGATGGGGTATGATTTTTCTTTTCCTTGATCAGATGATAAGGAGATTGGGCATCAAGAAGGCCTTTGACATATCCCAGTTATGGTGGTAATCATAGTTATTGTAGTTCATTACATGTGGTGGATTTTATGGATTTTTTGATCAATAAAAACCTTTATAACTAGGTGAGTCATTCTCAGTGTGAAATTTCAGAGGATGTGAAATATTGAAAAAACTAAAGACTTTCCTTCCTATGATGATGCGAGAGGTCGAGGATATGATGGAAGAGGTCAGGGCTATGGTTGAATAAGCTATGGCTACAACGGAAGATGCCATGGATACAACACTTCCCTCTCTTCAATTTACATTAGACATTGATCCAATGAAATTAAATATTGAGGGTCAGGGAAATAAAGAGGAGCAAGACTATAACCTCCTACATGAAACGATAAGGGATTATGCCAGAATGATTGCCTTCAGTTTGTTCCTGGGGGAGAAGGGAGACTTTCTCTTTGTCAAAGGAAAGACATTGTGTAATCCTTACCCTCCGTATCAAGAACCAAAGGCTCCAAGTATTAGAGATGGGAAGTGGAGAACATAGTCTTATCCTTGGAATCCATGATAGGGATCTCCACAACACTGTCCCTAGGGATTGGGTCCATGTGACCATAGATTGAAAAATCTAAAGATGAACCAAAGATATTGACCCTATGGTTGGACAAGCTTGGAAGCCTCAAACCGTAGAAATAAAAATCCAAATGGGAGACACATTGATGTCCCATTCCCAAAATGTTTTATAAATCCGAAGGTCTTGGTTGTGGACTAAACATGTTAGTTTTTTGTTATGAAAGGTAATAAAGGAGAGGCCCTACAATGTATAGATTTTAATAGGCATTAATGTGAGGGTCATGTATATCCTGAGCACATGTTGTAACAACCCAGGTAAATAAATAATAAAGAATTTTTATATTTATTAATATTTACGAATTAAATATTAATTTTAATTAAAAGGGGTTTCTACGTTCGATAGCGTACTCGATACGCAACAATGAGTTTCTTTGAAAACTTACGTTGCACACTAATAATCAAATAATATTATTTTAAATGTTAGTTTACACGTAGCCATTGTACTGGCGGGAATGGATAGAAATAACTAAAATATGATTATATATGTTTTTAAATGTTTTTACATTTATCCAATAAATGATAAATGCTTAAAATACATAAAGAATTCAATTTTAGGCATTTATACCCTAATTTTCACTAAGGGTTCACTTATCACCTTTTGACGGCGAACCGTCATTAAATATAGTTTTGATCAATCTTATAAATTCTATTGGACCAAATATAACACTTCTTTATAATTGGGACATCAAAATTTACTTTGTGTCAATTTTTGGTATCTTTCCGATAAAGTTCATTTTTTTAATGAATAGTGTAAAATGTTGTATTTTAATTAAAAACCTCTTTTTAATATAATTTATTTTTATGATTATATTATCATTTTAATTGGTTTCAAAGTGAAATTAGAAAATATTTTTACCATTAAATCCAATAGTGGTCGTTGGAATTAATTTCACTTTGAAATCGGACTTAAACTAGTGTCAATCTTTTGATACTTATTGTTTCATAAAAACACGCTATTTGCTCTGACAGCGGGAATTAATTATTAAATTAATTAATGCAACATATATGTTGTGAATTTTGTAAAATGGACTTCATTTTTTAATTCAGAATATCAAATATAGCTTAGGGTGAAGTTTTGGTATTTTTCTGAAAAACTTCAATTTTTGATGAATAGTGAAACCACTAAGTGGTACTTATAAAAACTGATTTTTCGTTTAAATGAAATTTTACCACTTCTGTGTTTTGAATTTCAAAAATACAACATACATGGTTTTCATTAAGAAGTAAAATTTGGTTCAATGAGATTAAAATAATTTTTTGGTGAATAGTAACTTATTAAGTTTTTAATCGCAATTAGAGGTAATTAGTGTAGTTTAAGGTAAAAATAATGTTTTAATAATATGAGATGAGCTTGAAACATGTCCTACCCTTATTTTTTGTGTCATGGCCGACCAAGAAAAGCCATGGGTCAACTTGGGGACCCCATGGAGCCACATTGGTTGGGAAATGACATAAATAACTTTTTATTTAATGTTAAAGTAAAAATGACACACACATGAGATGTTTTACTAAAACAATTTTTACATGGGGTTATACAAGTCAGAGTTTTGACTATAAATAGTCCTTGGAAAGATAAAAATATTTCCTACATCATATTATTTTTTTTATAATTTTTAAACATCAAATAAATTAAATTATTTAGGACATCATGATGATGCAGCGATGACATCATTATTTAACGATTTAAATAAAATGGAAAGATAATGTAATATCTAAGACATAAACATGTCCAAAACCTATTGGATGAGTGGATTTCGAACCCTTATCACCTTAGACTCGAAATAAATCAATATTTGACCTCTTAAATCCGAATACCATTTTAAAATAAACTGACTTTTCTTTACTTTCCAAGAGTGCCCCTCCTCTCCTCTTATAAAAGGCCCCCACCTCTACGTCCTTACCCACACTCCCAAAGCCTTTGGATCGTCCAACCCCTGACCATTTTGGCTCTCCACATCCCTCTATTACTCCTTGAAGCCTCACTTTGGGAAGAATTCTTCCCAAGGAATCCTTTGATCGCAAACCAAGGGGAGTTACCCGATTTTAAGGTAATATCTTCTTTTGAGTCCTTTCGTTTTATTTTGCTTCTCCAACCCCCTAAACTCTTTTTATTCTTTTCTTTTGTAAAAACTCCAGTATTCTCAATATACTAGGAAGTTTTTATAAGAAGGATTAGAGCTACAGTTACACACACCTACATCTAATGGTTAATGAACATACTGTTTCCGAGGATGGAGAATTTCTGCCTCCCGAAACGATGATTGTTCAACATTCTTTTAACACCTTCAAAGGTGACCATTAAGATGAAAATATATTTATATATGATATATAATATGTTTATGTTTTAATTAAGCTTCTGTATTTTTCATTTTGGGCATACCTTTATGGTTTCCATTATGGGTAAACACAATATCTTCATTTAAGGAAGTGAGGACTACCGCCCCCTCAAAGTGATGTGATTCGTTAATGCCATATGTGGGATGTGTAAAGGATGGATTTAAAGTTATTATATATGAAGTTATACTAGAATTATAATATAACTCTATATCATTATTATTTCTTTCCATTAAATTATGAGATAGAAATGAAAGTAGCGTTCATGCGTACGTACGGCTTACCGTCTCCATGAACGGTGCATTTCATTTCTTATCCCCAAATGTAATATACTATTAAAAGTACATGTATATAATGGATATATATAATGAATGATATATCTAAATGATGAATATAATTCTGTAATTAAAATACACATACCTCTCATTTAGTTTTAATTCCATTAATATGACAAAGAAATGAAAGTAGCGTTCATGCGTACATACGGCTTAACGTCTCCACAAACGGTGCATTTCATTTCTTACCTGTAAATGATTATGTAATATTATAAATACATGTATATTCTGGATATATATGATATATATGATATCCAAATCAGGAATGTCATTCTGGATATAAAGATCTTTGACCACACGATCAACATGTAATTGTAAGAAGTCCACTTTCGACTTAAGAACCAAATATCGACAGAACAAACATTATTAACTTAAATGGTTACATAATGTTTATAACCTGGAAATAAGTGATATAAAAGGAATAATGAACTCTAAAAAGTTTCTTAATCAAGTATAAATTAACTCAAATTTATTATTCCAGACGTTAAAGAACGGTCGAGTCAAGTCGGACCCGAGGTAAGGGACTTCGTCTCAATCTCCTTTCATTGAGGCATATTTCATTTTATACACAACTTTCTTTTATATGGTGTATAAACCCCTTTTACTTTTACTTTTATACAAAAGGAATATTTTTCTACGAAGTGTTTTACAAAACGACAAAAAGGAATGTTTCTTTTAACGTACGTGGTGACAACGACATTTTCCGCCGTTGCGAGTATTATTTGGTCTTTGGCTTCCTCAACTAGCCGTAATGTTTTTAAAATAAAATGAATACCATATACTCTTTTATGTATTTTGGTATTGAAAATGGTTTTGATAAAGGATTCTATTATATCAATATATTTATGACATATTTTGATTGAAATGTGGAAATGTTATCATTCATTTATATTGGTTTTATGTTTTATGATTTTATATTGGTACTTGGACATTTTAATGGGTGGTTACGTTATAAACCATATGACGGGTGGTGCCGTGAATACCAGGACGGGTGGTTACGTTATAACCTCCAATGCATTGGGTATGGAAGTCGGCTGTATGGCTATTCCATTAAGTATGTATGGAAATTGGCTGTATGGCTATTCCATTAAGTGATATGTGTGGAAGTCGACCGTATGGTTATTCCACTTAAGTATGTTTGTGTCCCAAGTTACCTTTATATATGTTATGTGTTCTTTATATGGGTTTTATGGTAATCCTTTTGTTACAAAAAGGTAAGTAATGATACTTTATTTAGTAAAGAGTTTTTACTCCTTCATGAAGGTGAAGGTATTACTTTGATAGAGTATACATGGTTTAATTGATGTTTGAAAAAGTAACAGTTTTCATTATTTGTGTATCCCTTACTGAGCTTTTTATGCTCACCCCAAGTTTTTTTGAAATGTTTTTCACAGGACTTAATGTGGAATAAGGTCAAGGATGGGATCAAGGGAATGTTATGCTATATAAAATATGGACCTAGACATGTTTCTTTTTTAGAGTTTTTTTTATTATGGAAACTTAGTAGAAGTGTCTACTTTGTAATCTTTTGAGATGTAATAGTTATGTTCTGATTCTCTAAAACTCTAAACATGAAAAGATCCTCAATGTGAATTATTAATTTATTTCAATATTAAGTAAGGTTTAAGGCTGGGGCCTTATAGTTGGTATCAAAGGTCGGTTTAGACAACATTAGGAGTTAGAAAATTGTTAAATTATAAGTTAATTTATGATATGATTTAAATGATATAGCATTTATAGATTACCATGTTGCTTCGCCTAAGATATTTCTATGTTCAGAATGGTTTTTCCATAGAGGAAACAAAGAAGCTATGTTGGGACGACATCAGGAGGAAGACAACCTTCCAAATCAGCAACCTGAGATGGTCGGAATCGGAACTAAATAGTTTGTTGCAGTGATGGCACAGTTGAATCAGGCTATAAATGGTGGTGGTATCCATGCACGAGATCAGCCAGATCAACTGCAGAGGAACATGTCAGTGGTGGAACATTTCATGAGGCAACATCCCCCATCATTCAGAGGATCATCTGACCCTGTGCAAGCTGAAGGGTGGATTAAAGCACTGGAGAAGATTTTTGATGTCATGGGGTGTCCAGAACATCAAAAGGTTAGTCTTGCTGTTTACCGTTTTGAAGGTGAAGCTAATCAGTGGTGGTCGATGGTGAAAAATATCAGGGATAGTTATGAGATTGAGCATCTTCACTGGGATGAATTCAAAGGTATGTTTCTTGAGAAATATTTTCCTAAGGTGGTTCGTCTTAGGATGGAAAAACAGTTCCTAGAATTGAGGCAGGAGGATGATTCAGTGGCTTCTTATGAAGCAAAGTTCACTCGATTGGCAATGTATGCTCCAAACTTCATACGAGATCTTGATAGTAAAATAAACCATTTTTACTTAGGGGTAAAGTCAAAGTATCGAAGGGCTTTAGCTTCTCGTGAGTTCAAAAGTTATGAAAAACTTGTTCGATGTTCGGAGAAGGTGGAAATGGAGTTTGTCGATGATCAGGTGTTCTATGACAAACAACAGAATAAGAGGTCTAGTTGGCAGGAAAAGGGGAAGAATTCATCAAAAAAGCAAGGAGGTAAGAAAACCAAATATCCATCCTATGAGAAGTGTGGTAAAATGCATCCTGGAGAATTTTTATCCATGTCTGGTAAGTGCTTTCGGTGTGGTAAGTCTGGTCATATTGCTCGTAACTGTAAAGAAGATGATCAAGCAGGAAATGAAAAGCCAACGGTAAGATGTTTTAAGTGTAATGAAATGGGTCATTATGCAAACGAGTTTCCAACGAAGAACTCAACTGGGGGAATGCAGCCAGACTACAAGCAGAAAGGGGTGGTGAAATCCTTTGCAACAACTTCAGCAGATGTTGGTCCATCGAATGAAGTGGTATCAGGTACATTGTTTATTTGTTCAGATTATGCCAATGTGTTGTTTGATTCAGGGTCTACACACTCTTTCATTTCTGAGAAGTTTTCTAGTAAATTGGAAATTCCATCTCAAGATATGAACCCTGAACTTATGGTAAAAACACCCGGAGGGAACGTTGAGACAAAAAGGAATTATAAGAACCTTCCTATCCTTGTGTGTGGAACGAATCTACCAGAAAACCTTATTTTTTTTCCTCTAGTAGAGTTTGATGTTATTTTGGGCATGGATTGGCTTTCTGTTTATCATGCTAAGATTGACTATAGAGCTAAAATGGTTTCTTTTAAGAAAGATTTTTAGTTTGTGTACAAGAATGAACCTTTGATTTTGATAACATATCAGGAAGTTGATAAACTAGTAAAATATGGAAACGAATGTTACCTTGCACATATTGTTGAAAATAAAGGAACTGTTCAGATTAATGATGTGCCAGTGGTAAATGAGTATCTTGATGTTTTTCCGGATGAGTTGCCTGGTATTATTCATGATCGAGAAGTTGAATTTACTGTTGACTTAGTTCCTGATTCTAAGCCAATTTCAAAACCCCCTTATCGAATGGCTCAAGTTGAACATTTAGAGTTAAAGAAACAATTGAAGGAGTTATTAGATAAAGGTTTCATTCGACCTAGCACATCACCATGGGGTGCTCCTGTCTTGTTTGTTAAAAAGAAAGATGGATCAATGAGACTTTGCATTGATTATAGAGTATTGAATAATATTACTATTAAGAACAAGTATCCTTTGCCTCATATCGATGATTTGTTTGATCAGCTCCAGGGAGCTCAGTATTTTTCGAAGATTGACTTGAGGTCAGGGTACCATCTGTTGAAAGTAAAAGAAACAGATGTTATGAAGACTGCGTTCCGTACTAGATATGGCCATTATGAATTTTTAGTTATGCCTTTTGGGTTAACCAATGCACCTACGTTATTCATGGACCTTATGAATATAATTTTCCATGAGTTCTTGGATAAGTTTGTGGTTGTTTTCTTCGATGATATTTTGGTGTTTTCTAAAAGTAAAGAGGAGCATGAAAGTCATTTAAGGGTTATCTTGCAATCCTTAAAAGAAAAGAAACTATATGGAAAATTCAGAAAGTGTGAGTTTTGGTTACAACAAATTTCTTTTCTGGGTCACATTATTTTAAAATATGGCATAACTGTTGATCCTACTAAAACAAAAGTTGTTGAAGAATGGCCAAGACCCACAAATGTAACCGAGATCCGTAGTTTTCTTGGTTTGGCAGGTTACTACCGAAGGTTTGTTGAAATTATTTCACGGTTATCTAGTCCAATGACTAAGCTAACTCATAAGGGTGTTAAGTTCATCTGGACAAAAGAATGTGATGATTGTTTTCAGGAGTTGAAAAGAATATTGGTGAATGCTCCAGTTTTGGCACTTCCTTCCAGGAATGGTGAGTTTGTTATATACAGTGATGCTTCGTTGAAGGGACTTGGCTGTGTCCTTATGCAGAATGATCAGGTAATTGCTTATGCTTCACGTCAGTTGAAAACTCATGAGGCAAATTACCCTACACATGATTTGGAATTAGTTGCTGTTGTCTTTGCTTTAAAAATTTGGGGGCATCATTTGTATGGAGTAAAGTGTGAAATATATACTGATCACAAAAGATTAAAGTAAATATTCATTCAGAAATAATTGAACATGAGACAGAGGAGATGGCTGGAATTAATCAAGGATTATGATTGTACAATTCACTACCATCCGGGAAAAGAAAATAAAGTGGCCGATGCTTTGAGTCGAAAAATTAATGCTTCATTAACCATGCTACGTTTGGAATGAGATCCTTTGTTTTTTTATTTGATGAACTTTGGCATAGAAGTTGTTGGTGCAGGAAGTCCTTCTGTTTTGTTTTAGGTATCAGTGAAATCTTCTCTATCAGACAGAATCAAGAAAGCACAGAACCAAGACAGCGAGTTGCAGAAAAAGGTAGAGCTGGTTCAGAAAGGTAAGTTTCCTGAATTCAACATTTATAATGATTGTGTTTTGAGGTTTGGGAAATGATTATGTGTGCCTTGTGATTTACAGTTGAAGAATGAGTTGTTTTGTGAGGCTCATAGTTCCTCGTTTTCAGTTCATCCTGGCAGTACTAAGATGTACAAAGATCTGCGGGAGTATTACTGGTGGGATGGAATGAAAAGAGATATTGCTGATTTTACTGTGAAGTGTTTGACTTGTCAGTAGGTTAAAGAAGAGCGACAGTTACCTAAAGGGATGCTTCAGCCTTTACCAGTTCCAGAGTGGAAATGGGAAAACATATCCATGGACTTTGTTGTGGGATTACCAAGGACATCTCGAGGTAATAATGCAATCTGGGATGTTGTTGATTGCTTGACTAAATCTGCTCATTTCCTTGCTATACGAGATACTTTTTCCCTAGATCAACTTACCCGTTTGTATCTTAAAGAGATAGTCAGGTTACATGGAGTTCCTCTCTCCATTGTATCTTACCGTGATCGTAGGTTTACTTCTAACTTTTGGAAAGGCCTTCAGAAGTCGTTGGGTTCTGAATTAAATTTTAGTATAGCTTTTCATCCTCAATCAGATGGGCAGTCAGAACGAACAATTCCGACCTTGGAGGATATGCTACGAGCTTTTTTGATAGATTATCAGGGATGTTGGGACCAACATCTTTCTTTGGTTGAGTTTTCTTATAATAAAAGTTTTTCATTCCAGTATACAGTTGGCACCATTTGAGGAAATATATGGGAAGCGGTGTCGAACTACCGCATTTTGGGATAAAGTGGGTGAAAGGAAGCTGATGGGACCAGAATTGGTAGAAGATATGGCAGAAAAGGTTCAATTGATTCATAAACACATGAGAATAGCTCAAAGCAGGCAGAAGAGTTATGCAGATAACCAGAGGAAGGATCTATCTTTCGAGGTAGGTGATCATGTTTTTCTCAAGGATTCTCCATGGAAAAATGTGATGAGATTTGGTAAGAAAGGAAAGATGAGTCCAAGGTTCATTGGACCATATGAAATTCTGGAGAAAGTTGGATCAGTTGCTTACCGAGTGGCTTAACCTCTGAGTTTATCTCAGGTACACAATTTTTTTCATGTTTTGATGTTGAGGAAGTATATGCCAGATCCATCTCATGTTTTGAGTCTAGAGGTAGTTCAGCTGGAGGAGAACCTATCTTATGAAGAACAACCAGTCCAGATTCTTGACCATAGGGAGAAGGTGTTACGGAATAAGGTGATTCATCAGGTAAATGTTTTGTGGAAAAACCATGTGATTGAAGAGGCAGCGTGGGAATCTGAAAATTCTATGAGGGATAAATACACCCACTTATGGTCATAAGTGAATAAAATTGCGAGGACGCAATTCCCAAAAGGGAAGAAGGATGTAACATCCTAGGTAAATAAAGAATAAATAATTTTCATATTTATTAATATTTATGAATTAAATATTAATTTTAATTAAATGGGGTTTCTACGTTCGATAGCGTACTCGATACGCAACGATGAGTTTCTTTGAAAACTTACATTGCACACTAGTAATAAAATAATATTATTTTAAATGTTAGTTAACATGTAGCCATTGTACTGGAGGGAATGGATATAAATAACTAAAATATTATTATATATGTTTTTAAATGTTTTTACATTTATCCAATATACGATAAAGGCTTAAAATACGGAAAGAATTCAATTTTAGGCATTTATACCCTGATTTTCACTAAGGGTTCACTTATCACCTTTTGACGGCGAACCGTCATTAAATATAGTTTTGATCAATATTATAAATTCTATTGGACCAAATATAACTCTTCTTTAGAATCGGGACATCAAAATTTACTTTGTGTAAATTTTTGGTATCTTTCCGATAAAGTTCATTTTTTTTAATGAATAGTGTAAAATGTTGTATTTTAATTCAAAAGCTCTTTTTAATATAATTTATTTGTATGATTAGATTATTATTTGAATTGGTTTTAAAGGGAAATTAGAAAATATTTTTACCATTAAATCCAATAGTGGTCTTTGGAATTAATTTCACTTTGAAATCGGACTTAAACTAGTGTCTATCTTTTGATACTTATTGTTTCATAAAAACACGCTATTTGCTCTGACAGCGGGAATTAATTATTAAATTAATTAATGCAACATATAAGTTGTGAATTTTGTAAAATGGAATTCATTTTTGAATTCGGAATATCAAATATAGCTTAGGGTGAATTTTTGGTATTTTTCTAAAAAACTTCAATTTTTGATGAATAGTGAAACCACTAAGTGGTACTTATAAAAACTGATTGTCGTTTAAATGAAATTTTACCACTTATGTGTTTTTAATTTCAAAAATCCAACATACATGGTTGTGATTAAGAATTAAAATGTGGTTCAATGAGATTAAAATAATTTTTTGGTGAATAGTAACTTATTAAGTTTTTAATCGCGATTAGAGGTAATTAGTGTAGTTTAAGGTAAAAATAATGTTTTAATAATATGAGATGAGCTTGACACATGTCCTACCCTTATTGGATGTGTCATTTTCGACCAAGACAATCCATGGGTCAACTTGGGGACCCCATGGAGCCACTTTGGTTGGGAAATGACAAAAATAACTTTTTATTTAATGTTAAAGTAAAAATGACACACACATGAAATGTTTTAGTAAACAAATTTTTACATGGGGTTATACAAGTCAGATATTTGACTATAAATAGTAATTGGAAAGATAAAATAATTTCCTACATCATAGTATTTGTTTTATAATTTTTAGACATTAAATAAATTAAATTATTTATGACATCATGATGATGCAGCGATGACCTCATTATTTAACGATTTAAATAAAATGGAAAGATAATGTAATATCTAAGACCTAAACATGTCCAAAACCTATTGGATGAGTGGATTTATAACCCTTATCACATTATCCTAGAAATACATCAATGTGGGACCTCTTAAATCCGAATACCATTTTAAAATAAAGTGACTTTTCTTTACTTTCCAAGAGTGCCCCTCCTCTCCTCTTATAAAAGGCCCCCACCTCTACCTCATTACCCACACTACAAAAGCCATTGACTCGGAAAACCCCTACCCATTTTGGCTCTCCACATCCCTCTCTTACTCCTTGAAGCCTCACTTTGGGCAGAAGTCTTCCCAAGGAAGCCTTTCAGCTCAAACCAAGGGGAGTTACCCGATTTTAAGGTAATGTCTTCTTTTGAGTCCTTTTGTTTTATTTTTCTTCTCCAACCACCTAAACTCTTTTTATTCTTTTCTTTTGTTACAAATAAAGTATCCTAAATATACTAGGATGTTTTTATAATAAGTATTAGAGCTAAAATTACACACACCTACATATAATGGTTAAAGAACATACTGTTTCTGTGGATGGCGAATTTCTGCCTCCCGAAACGATGATTGTTCAACATTATTTTAACACCTTCAAAGGTGGCCATTAAGATGAAACTGTATTTATATATGATATATAATATGTTTATGTTTTACTTAATCTTATGTATTTTTCATTTTGGGCATACCTTTATGGTTTCCATTATGGGTAAACACGATATCTTCATTTAAGGAAGTTTGGACTACCGCCCCCTCAATGTGATGTGATTCGTTAATTCCATATGTGGGACGTGTAAAGGATGGATTTAAAGTTATTATATATGATTTTATACTTGAATTATAATATACCTCTATATCATTATTATTTCTTTCCATTAAAGTATGAGATAGAAATGAAAGTAGCATTCATGCGTACGTACGGCTTACCGTCTCCATGAACGGTGCATTTCATTTCTTATCCCCAAATGTAATGTACTATTAAAGGTACATGTATATAATGGATATATATAATGAATGATATATATAAATGATTAATATAATTCTGGAATTAAAATAAACATACCTCTCATTTAGTTTTAATTCCATTAATATGACATAGAAATGAAAGTAGCGTTCACGCGTACGTATGGCTTACCGTCTCCATCAACGGTGCATTTCATTTCTTACCTCTAAATGATTTTGTAACATTATAAATACATGTATATGCTGGATATATATTATATATATGATATCAAAATCAGGAATGTCATTCTGGATATAAAGATCCATTGACCACACGAACAACATGTAATTGTAAGAAGTCCACTTTCGACTTAAGAACCAAATATCGACAAAACAAACATTATTAACTTAAATGGTTACATAATGTTTATAACATGTCAATAAGCGATATAAAAGGAATAATGAACTCTAAAAAGGTTCTTAATAAAGTAGAAATTAACTCAATTTTATTATTCAGGACGTTAAAGAACGATCGAGTCAAGTCGGACCCGAGGTAAGTGACTTCGTCTCAATCTCCTTTCATTGAGGCATATTTCGTTTTATACACAAATTTATTTTATATGGTGTATAAACACCTTTGACTTTTACTTTTATTCAAAAGGAATTTGTTTCTATGAAGCGTTTTACAAAACATCAAAAAGGAAGGTTTCTTTTAACGTACGCGGTGACAACGACCTTTTCCGCCGTCACGAGTATTATTTGGTCTTTGACTTCCTCAACAAGCCATAATGTTTTTAAAATAAAATAAATACCATATACTCTTTTATGTATTTTGGTATTAAAAACGGTTTTGATAAAGGATTCTATTATGTTAATATATTTATGATATATTGTGATTGGAATGTGGAAATGTTATCATTCCTTTATATTGGTTTTATGTTTTATGATTTTATATTGGTACTTGGACATTTTAACGGGTGGTTACGTTATAAACCATTTGACGGGTGGTGCCGTGAATAACAGGACGGGTGGTTACCTTATAACCTCCAATTCATTGGGTATGGAAGTCAGATGTATGACTATTCCATTAAGTATGTATCGAAATTGTCCGTATGGCTATTCCATTAAGTGATATGTGTGGAAGTCGACCGTATGGTTATTCCACTTAAGTATGTTTATGTCCCAAGTTACCTTTATATATGTTATGTGTTCTATATATGGGTTTTATGGTAATCCTTTTGTTACAAAAAGGTATGTAATGATACTTTATTCAGTGAAGAGTTTTTACTACTTCATGAAGGTGAAGGTATTACTTTGATAGAGTATACATGGTTTACTTGATGTTTGAAAAAGTAACAGTTTTCATTCTTTGTGTATCCCTTGCTGAGATTTTTATGCTCACCCCAAGTTTTTTTGAAATGTTTTTCACTGGACTTAATGTAGAATAAGGTCAAGGATGGGATCAAGGGAATGTCATGCTATATAAAACATGGAAATAGACATGTTTCTTTTTAAGAGTTTTTTTATTATGGAATCATAGTAGAAGTGTCTACTTTGTAATCTTTTGAGATGTAATAGTTATGTTCTAATTCTCTAAAACTCTAAACATGAAAAGATCCTCAATGTGAATTATTCATTTAATTCAATATTAAGTAAGGTTTAAGGCTGGGGCCTTATACATGTGCTTAGTGAAAGGGTGTCATATAGGTGCGTCATTTAGGATTATCATTAAGGTGTACCACATAGGTGTACTACGTAGGGAATAAGAGGAACTGAAAAGGATTTGTGTAGGGGAACACGTGATGTGCGGGTTGGATATGACTTTAGAAATATACTATCATGGAACATCACTTTGGGATATTTTTAACCTAAACACCCCAGGTACCATTTGATGTCCTTTGGAAGAGTCTCGTGCAGGTCTTCGATTAGGGAGTGGGATTTCACACAGGTGGTTTCTTCATTACATAGAATAGTTATAATGTATACTTTTTATACATTTAGTCCCTAAGGGGATGTAGATATTTTTTTATCCCTTTTAATTCACTCTTCACCCCTATTTTAGAGAGCTACCTATAAAATATTTGGGACCTGGGTGAAGGTGCTGCACAATGAGAGCTTCAGGGAAACCATCAATTTTTTAGTTGCGAAATGAGGAGCCTAAGGGTATTATTCATTGCAAAGGTTGGGAATCTGTCAAAGGATGTTTTCAGTGTAGGTTCACTGCATAGGTCTAGGGAATATCCCTCTCACATAAGGGTGTAGAAATAAAATATCCGCATATGTCCCAGCCATCGGTGTACCACACAGGTGTACCATGAAGCTCTGTTTGGAAGGATCTCTTGGAATCTCATTCTGATTTATTGATAAATAAAATATACAAGGAAACCTCCTATTATTTTTTCCTTAACTTATTAAAAGTTCATGTCATCAAAATCTCCCCTTAGTATTGTATCAGAAATGAGAGATTAGGGTCTAGTTCAGAGGTAAAAGTCATGGGAGAAATGGTTATGAAGGATTAAAATTGTATCATGTAGCAGCATAATGATGGTATTTCACAAAGGATTTCAGGCACAGATCAATGGTGTGTGTGAGTGGTGTAGTCCCGTGTTACCTATAAATACCCCATCCCTTTGTTTCTTTTCTCAACCACATTTTACGAGTTTTTCTCTCTCAATTGTGACCATTCAGCCATATCCATCACATTTTTCACCTACAATGGTTTCCCAAAAGTGTTTTCTAGTTATATCAACCTAATCAATGGTTTTGTGCAGATTCATCCTAGTCAAAAGGTTTGTTCACAAGGATGTTATCAGGGGAACTGTGTGGGGAACTTTCACGAAGGAGTTGTGTGCGGTACCGTGGTGTTGGACTTGCATGGGGATGTTCCATCACCTAATTATTAAATTCCTCTAAGTTAAATGATGAAATTTTTGAGGTAAATATTTTATCTTTACAATATAAATTTTTTATTTCTTTCATTTTTCATTCAGATGATTAATTTAATATCTACAACTGAGGATGATATTGCAAAACATGTTGAAATAATGAAGGATATCTACCATATTACTGACATTGTTGACATTACCCTTCCATAATTGTAGAAGTCTTTGATTCCATATCAATACGAGTATCCATGAAGTCACTATCTAACATGGTATGGGAATAGTCTTCTGACAGATGCACATATTCATGCTTATAAGAAATATTTCTAGAATACATGTTTTGTAAGACACATAAACACTCCTAGTTTCAACAACTTTACTAATGGTGTCCCTATTAATTAGGTAATATTCCCTATTGTCTGAATCCTCCATCATAAGGGTTTTACTCCTGATATGAATAATTATGTCGTATATCCAATAACTCATTGTTATGATTCAAATTTTTGTGATTCAATGATAGATCAATCTGATAATAGGAAAGATAAATGGGATCTCCGCACTAGAGAAGGAGTCAAACCTAAATGGATGGGGGCATTTTGGTTTCACCAAACATGTTCAGAGTTTAAGAAATACATGCAAGATGTTCACATTTATGAGGATTTCTTGGTTGGACAGACCAATGATTATAAAAATTTATACATCATTACATAATATTTAAGTTTATGGAGTCCAAAATCTAATTAATTTTAATTCAATCATGGTGAGTCAAGAATTAGTTTTTGGGGGGTTTACCAAATTTCTTGAGCTCCCATTCTTTGGGAAATTTATTATGAATATATCCAATAAAAAACAAAGTCGTATGATGATGAGAGGATGACAAAATTAGCCCATGAGCTATTAAAATCATAGAAGGATTTTCATAATTAAAAAAAGGATCCTTATATTAGGGATGATGTCCATGTGGAAGTATGGATGAGAGCCTTTTTAGGACTAGAGGAAGAGAAGGGTCTTATTTAAAGGCCTACAATAGGTTTTTCCTACTTCAGATATTTATAGTGATTGAGTTTGGATTTAGAGCACATTGTAGAAAGGAAAGTTCAACAATGGGGGTTATAATGTTAATCCCAATATTGATGCAAACATTATTCTAGCTGGCTTCCTTATCATGTAGCTAAGCACTTACCTACTCCCATTTTTTGAGTCTAGTGGAAGTGTGAGTCCAAGGACTTTTTTTATTGCATCCTACATAGAATAGTGGATGTATATCTAGTTTTATGATCCTATTATAGCAACAATATATCACTATTAGTTGTATTTAAACAACTGGAAGGCACCATTTGGACTTGTAGAACCATTCCAGGCGATATGGGGATGGATTTCAACACATTTCAGTTCATATTTATTGATGATTTTTTATGATCCCCAATAGTCAATTTACTGTGTTTGTTTATAATGTCTTCGAAATTTAGCCTTTGTGCATAAATCCCACTATGGTTCTGAAGGCACTAAATATATCTTGAGATTTAATCTTTTTTCCACTTGGTATCCCACAAACCAGAACATTTTTTGATAATGTTAAGAAAGAAAATTAAGATATGAGTGAAACTAAGATAGATTCCATGGATAGTTTATTGGTACCACAAATTAATAGTTAGTTTGTTGGTGAGTATTACATCCCTTTTTGCTTTTATTAGGAGTTTAAATGTCTTCAAAAATCAATCACCCTTTCTCCCATGTACATTAAGAATGAGAAGCATCCAACGATAGACCTACAATTATGGATCTGGATGGATCTAGATGTATCCAAAATTTCAATCATACTACCTATGTCAGATGCATCAATTTGACTCTGGGAAGGATATGCCAATTCATGGGTTGCTTCATACCCTCAAGAGGATTTGAAAAATAGTACATATTAGGTTGAGGCCATGAAAACTAATGGGAATGGAATGTAGAGAAAGATGTCCAAAACCAAAAGGTGATGAGGAATCTTCATAGGGATCAGAACATTCTAAATGCTCTCATAAAAGGTCCACAAAATAAGATTAATATAAATAGATAATTCCACTTCTGCCAAGGTTATCTTGTTGTGATCATGTGGTGGAGTTTTCTATTTCATATACTCACATTTCTGTAGAATAAAGAAGTCCCGAATTGAATTTCCAATCATAGGGCATTGATGTTTTCCCACAACTAACTGCATCAAAGCCAAACTATGTGCGGCCCTTATTAATACAGTATTGGGAAATTATGACATTTAATATCAAGGATGAATGAGATTTTCTATAATCCAAACATCGAATTCTAGAGTTCGGTGATATTAAAGAACCCTAAATTGTCATCTAGTTAACAAACTAGTTGATGTAATATAGTTTATCAAGGAGCCGAAGGCTTTGATATATGTGACAAATGATCAAGTCCCATCCTTGAAGAGAGTATCCAGTATGCCGAATAACGGAGTACTAGATGGGGTAACTGATTACCCAAGGGAGGAATGGTGTATTTATGTTAAAATCAATGATGTATTTCCATTTTCTTGTTTCTATTTTATGATTTTTATCGTCTATTACAAATCATGTGGTGATTTTATTTTATAGATTCAAAAAATAGAAAAATAACCTGTATAAAAGGAAATTGAGTCACAAAAAATATGGGCCTATAGGTTCCCCTATAGTGATGGTGAATAAGGCCCTCATATCCATAAAACTCTCTCCAAATAAAAAAAACATGATATAGGTGGTGTAAAAAAATTAATCAATGATTACCTTCAGTATCTTCTAACAAGAAGAGTGTGAAAATCACTACACATTCTTATTAAGGGAAGAAAAATAGGGCATTAAATTTGGTCCAATGAGTACGTCAAATTGAAATTTTTTACTGAAAAATAGTATTATGAATTTATTGACAATTTTTTTTAACCGTGTTAGTATTCTTATGTAATCCACATCAATTTAATCCTTTAAAGAATCTAGTACTAGTCCTTCAATGATTTAGAAGTACACCCTATTGGGAGTAATGATTGGGATTACAAAATAATTCACAGTGATAGATGATGTGTTGAAGTGTGAGGTTGTGGGTACTCTTGATTCAACCAGAAAGGAAAAGGGTAATAGTATTGTTAAATGTACTTATTTTAGGTATCTAATGTTGTTTCTAAGATTCCTATATTCATAATACTTAAGAGATGTTTCTTGCATGAGAGGAATCTATGGTGATCAATGATGATATTCATATTTCTTCAGCATGGTGAATCCTGGGTCCTAGGTAGTCAGAGGAAGGTATTAGTGTTGATCTTGAAAAAGAATGTCTAGAAATAATCATTATGCTTGAAGATATGGTGAAGAGAAACATCTATGAAGCTAATACGGGTTGTGATCAACATTTAATAGATACATTAAATAGTGTGGATTCTATAATAAACAAAGTTATATACACTGAAATGATATATTCTCTTAATCCACATCATGATATTCCTAGTTTCATTAGGAGTTTGGGGACTTTCATGAGAAACTACAAGGACATGAATTTTCTAATTCATGCATTTATAAATCAGAGTTGTTCTTTTATTTGATATTCCCCATCAATGTTTATCATATGTGGCTTTGTAACCAGGGAATGTCACAAATTCCATTAAATAATGTGGAATTCCACTCCATCCAACCTCTAGTGACATTGGATAAATACATATCGTGAACCCAAAATTGGGAGCTACTCCAGATCCTTGGATCGCGGTGGCTAAACAAGCTCAAAAGTGTGCCCCTACACAATAGGTGCTTGTTTATACTTTTGAATCATAGAGTATTAGTGAGGAATATACTCAAGTATCCGGCTTATTACTAGTTAAATTTCATTTAATATCTTTATCATCCTCAATTCATGCTTTTTTTTTTTTGAAAACATTGATTATGATATATCATTTACGATTATCAGCTCGACAGCTATGTCAAAAAGAGAATATTCTGCATTAGATCAACTTGAAATGGTAATTCAATCATATGATGCTTTGGATGGAGTAGATAAAGGCACATAAATTAGTGATTTGATTCCAGAATAGGTCCCACCTCATGATAGTGACTCTAATTCAATATTAGAGATCATATTTTCCCTTAGTATAACGTGTGGAAATACATGGAGGATCATTTGGAAACTGAACTCTGAGATGCTTTTGGATTACAATCCTTCACATTTTGGTAGACATCAAGTATTTTTTAGTGTATTGGGGTTTTGAGGATTTTATTATCATCCAATTTATATTTCTATAATGAAAACCATCGACTAGAAATAACAATGGCATAAACATTAGTGGTACATTGTATATTCAAAAATTCCTACCAATATTGAGGGATTCTGAGAAGTAGTATCCCAAGAAAAGGTTAATAATAATGAGAAGTTTCTAGATTCCATGAAGAAAATCAAGAAGGAAGAATTTGAAGAGTTACACCTTTAGCTAAAAGTGTCACACCTTCAATAAGAGTTGGATGATGCTCAATAAGGACTTGTAAAATCCCATCAATAATTAGGAATTGGATGGGGTATCTTTTATTGGTAATTACATGGAAGTTATTTGCAATGATAAGGAGAAAAACAAGGTCGACTGTCCGATCTTCATGAAGTAGTTGATAAATCTCATGAAGTTGTTCAACAAATGAAGGGTTATGATGAAAACCTCTTGTAATATAAGACAGATAGACTCAATTTTTTGGTTGTTCATATGATTTTCATATATAAATGATAATGATTTAGTCTTTGATATTATATGTCTTCATTCTTTTAGTGTTCTTAAAATCATAATTTTAAATAATATTTTCATAGAATTATATATTTATGCCAGCTAATCATAATAAAAATTATAGGTATGGGGTTCTTTAAACATCATGGAGGAGACTTAGCGGGTGAGACTTGGCTTTTCTCTAGGATTCCCTTCTTGAGATTTCATCTGATTAAGTTTTCCTATTATTTTTTTATTCGCTTGATATTTCCTAAACCATAAAGAGTGTAGGTATAACAAGATGAGACTTGACATTTATCGAGATTTCCCTTTGCGGGGTTTCAATCTAGTGAGTACTGTGTCACTTTTTTTGGTTGTATAATGTCATGCATGTTGGACAAAATAGGCATGTATTTTAGAGTGATCAACTTTGACAATGAAATTGGAAATTTAAACCCAAATAAGGATTGACAGATAGAAATGTTATGGTATAAATAAGATACATTCAATGGGAATATTGGCATAATTTTCTGATTTCCAAATCCAAACATTGTATTAAAATATATATATGGTTCCATCCTTAAAACAAAATTACCACTTCTTGAAAAGCCCACTAAGAGGGATATTTTATGCAACACCAACTACTAAACGTAATACAAAGTCCAATAGTAGCATCGTTAGGATGACAAACCCATTATGTGAGAGACTTATGGAAGGCCAACTTGGGAGTGTACAACATTGTCATGTAAAGGAGATTTAACAAACAATGACATTATATTACTGATGAACAATGAATGTTTCTGATTTGGATGCATAGAAACCATAGTGGGTGGCTTTAACAAGGAAACACATCTGAGAAGAACGAAATCATCCTTAACGACATAAAAAATTAATAGTAATCCACAAAAACACAAATTTGATATGTAAATGAGTGTATATTTTGTCACAAATGGTCTTTCTAATATTGTGTTCTGTAGTGTATAGTCATGCAGTGAGGGAATTAAGTGGTTGTGTAGTTTCAAGTCATGCGGCGAGGACAATATTTGTGCTATTTCAAGTCATGCAGCTATGACATTATCATGCGTAGTTCTAAGTCATCTAGAATAGACATTATTTTGTGCAGATTCAATTCATGAAACAAGGATATTATGCTATGAAATTTCATGTCATGCACCATGGACATTATACTGTGCAATTTAATGTCATCCAACAAGTACATTAGCAGCATTGATTTTGGTCTTTATCATTGACTGAAGGTTTTATGGTTCTCCAATTTTCATTAATCATTCTGGAAATATACTTTTATATTCATGTATAGATGGATAAATTTGAATACTATGATTTTGGGACTCTGGGATCTGAAGAATGTTATGGGAAAAGGTACTAAATTGAATTAGAGGAGGTATCTTCCCAGATCAAAGTTAACGTTATTTGAAAAACTATTAATGGGGATGTATTATGTAGGGACATCTATGGAATATACTACATCGGGAAATAGAAAACTCCTTTGGATGATAATCTTGTTATGTAGGAAACTTAAGCAATGCCTTTTGCGGGAACGTACCGCATAGTTAGGTAATGGAGATCTTATGAATTATGAGATTTTATTGCTAATATATGGTGAATGATATTTGATATTTATATATTCCCAAGAACAAAGTTTTTTTAATGGATAAAATTTCATGAATATATAATAGGTATTTTATGTCATAATTTTGAAAAAATTAGGGTAATAATCTCTCTATAAATGTCTAATATAAACACAAGAATTATGGTGCCTATAGTTTCTCGTTATAAGAGTGGAACCAGAGTATTAGGGAAATAATGAATGATATGTTTTCAAATAACCCAAGGTTATTCCAATATTATATGGACAAATAATAGGGGAATAGTTTAAACGAGGGCCATGGAGACATGTAGGTATAGATAATGTATACGGGAAAAATATGAAAAGGATGGCTACTTTATTTGATGGGTTATTATATATCATCATCAAATCTTATAGGGGAATAAGAGGATTATCCCCTGAACAAAGTTACAACTATTTGACAAACCCATTATGAGGGTTTTACTATATATGGACAACTAGGGAATATGATACATAGAAAAATAGTGGCAACCATTTTCTCATAGACCCAGTATGTGAGAAACTAACGCAAGGACAACTGGAGGCATGTGCAACATAGTCAGGAAAAAGAGATCTCAGTTATCATACAATATTCCATTAGAAACCAATGAATTTTTATGAAAATATGAAAGTATTCAGTATTTGGAGTATAAAATATGAATTGGGTATTTTCCAATCGATAAGGAATGTATTTGGACTGATGCTGGCAATGAGTTTGGAGTGACATACATAGATCTAACTCATTTATATAATAGGGAAGTATTTTGTTTCCTTAGGGGGATCTATAAAGAGAGGTCCCAAAATAAAGGACCCTACATTGATTTTTATTTTTTTATGAGATAGGGGGAATTTTCATTTATCCCTTTTCTTGGAATATGATTTATGTCCTAGTTTTCACTATGTATCTCAATGGGATACGAATCAAGCAATACGTAGTTCTCTAGGTAATGTGTAGTTTAACATCATGAAGAAAGAACATTATGATGTGTAGTTGAAAGTCATGATATGAGGACCTTAGGAGCTTTGATATGAATATAAATTGAATATTGTGACTAGACTAGGGCATATGGCCCATGTATCACCATGTATCATTTCATAGCAAGAATCAAGCCACATTTAGTTCAATTAGATAGAAGATTATGTGTCAGGTGATAACTTGTATTTGACATCCTAATGTAGATCTAATTAATACACAAGATAAAAGATTATTTTTCATAACATGATGTGGGTAGGCCCAGGATTGAAAATTTAGATGTCACTACATATCTCATAGGGGTGAGAATCAATCCATACATAGTTCTTAAATATAGGTCCCCCACCCTGATTGAATTCATAAGTGAAGGATAATGGAGGTTTATTGATTATGGGATCATACATAATATAAGAACAGATACTGAATCTTCTCACACTGATATGACTCATACATGGGAGAATGGATACATTAATTGTATCATGTAGTGACTGGGACCAAGATTGAATGTCTGGACATCACTACGTATCTCATAGGGATGAAAATCAAGACACATGTAGTTCTTGAAGAACCTATGCTGTTTATTTCCATGCTGTGAGGACATGAATGATTCTGATGTGTAAAATGAATATTATGGTTTGACTATGGGGATAAGAGATCCGGACATCCCAACGTATCTTGTTGGGGAAAGAATCGTGTCACACACAGTTCTTTCTTAAGTTTCCATATATGGGTCTGATTCATACACACTGAGTTGTGGATTACTTTTAATTGTAGTTTATTTTCATCTGAAGAGGAAATTTTTTGTGTCCTTTATCGTCTTACATCCTTGACCATTGATAACCCTATATAGAATTGAGACACTTTGTTTATGCAGGAAATTCCTTTAACAAATTCCTATGATCCCATCTGCTGTTCTTTTTGTGAAAAACAGGGAGTGGAAAACGAAACTTCAATAAAAAAAGTAACACAAATTAAGGATAGAGGAATAATGATTATGTAGTGTCTAAATTAGGGTTTATGACTATAGAATTTCTACATTTTTTCTGGGGAAAGAATCAAGCCAGAAGTACTTTTAGATAAATGTTCCCCTCATTGATTGGGGTTTGATGAATGGGAAAGGTTATTTTGATAATATCTAGACTGATAGTTGGACCTATAATATGAATCCTAATCATAACATTGTATCTCATTTGAATTATAATCATTCTAGAAGTCTAGAGATGTTCTTTAATGTAGATCTGTTTCTTGCACAAGGAAAAGAAAATGTGGTATTTATTTTCCAAAACCACGGTTGGACCCAATATGGGAAATTGGGGTAGCACTGCGTATCTCATTACAATGAGAATCGAGACACACATAGTTCTTGAACTTCCATGCATTTTAACATCATGTGGTATGGATGAAGAATACCCAACATGAAATTATAGAAATATTACACCTTGAATATGGGATAAAACCCAGGTGTAAAAATGTATCTTCTTGGGGAAAGAATCAAGCCACATCTATTTCTTCAATAGACACTTTCCCACACCAACTAAATTTTGATGTGAGAAATGGAAGCGATTTAATATTTTCTAGAGTAATGGTCAGACCCATGATGCATAATGGAATGAGAATCAATCGATAATTTCTAAAAATGTTAATAGTATAGATTTTTATCATATACAAGGAAATGGGAAATAATGTCTTTTATGGTAGTGGCTGATCTTGAGTTAGAAGATATGGGTGTCACTACATATCTCATTAGAATTAGAATCAATCCATATGTAGTTATTAAAGGACCGTTCAATTTAACATCATTCAATATTGATGAATATCACCTGATGCAAAAGAAACATTGTGATTGGACTATGGTATATGTCCCAAGTGTAGCTATATATCCTGCAGAATCAAGAATCAAGCCTCACATAGTTCTTGAAGAGATAATCATTATGAAGATCTTACTCAGGCACATAGTGAATGAAGTGGATTTTTGTATTTTGGATGGACCCAATAGGATATCTGGGCATCACTACATATCTCATTAGAATGAGAATCAATCTATACATAGTTATTGAACCTGTAGGCTTGATCCAAATAAATTTATAAATAGGTATCAAGTGTCAATAAGGAGTGACACAGAGATGGGTGATTCTTAATCATGAAAAATTTCCTTTTATTTTTATAGGACCACAAGGTATATTAATACATTATATTTTTTTGGATTTCATAACATCAAATAGGGGAGTACATAATCATAATATTTAATTTCATATGGAGAAAAAAAACTTATTCTATGTAGATTAATTTCTTGCAACATGGACCATATTTCATGCAGTTATCATCATTTGAAAAGGATGTTGATGTATTGTAGTTTAATGATTTACAATATGGATTCAAATGGCCTTGTGAAGTTTATCATCCTACAGATAAGAAGATGGTTATAACATAGTTTATCATCATAAAAATATGAAGATCATTGTGTAATTACACAATGTATTTCATCAAGAACCTTTAATTTGTTTGAGTTGTAATGAGTTATTAATATATTGAGATTAAGGAGTAATATCTAATAGAACATACCTTATGTATAGAGTAAGGTCCTTCCCACTTTGGCTCATGCTTTGAAAGATTCTTTCCCTGTATCATTGGATTCATATGGACCAAAACAAACTCTCCTTGTATGAATTAATAAAGTAGATCATTCCTTTATAAAGATGACACTATTTTATTCTGATAGAATTCTTAGTGATGTGAGGTATTAAATCACTTCTCTTCCAGTCGCATAGATATATCTATCCATTTCTAGGATTTCTCATCAATGGATAACTGATCATATACGGAAAATAAATCTCAATAGGAAGAACTACTTCTATCATGTATGCTAATAAGTTTGAGGTTGACTGTGTTTCAGTACAAGTTTTAGTCTTGTAGGCCCATAGCACATGTAATATCTTACAAGAACAATACTTCTTATCTATATCCAACATCTTTCAGAGTATGTTGGATAGAGTCTTGTTGAAATCCATTATTTTTCCATCGTTCACCACATGATTTCTAGATATATTCTTAGATATGATTTTTTGATCATGATATGGCCTCTCTACCTCAGCATAATAGAACATGGAATTGTTATACATAGATATTTTATGAGGGTCACAAAATAGGGTGATGAAATTGGTTTTGATGAAGCTGACAATGATTTTGGCACAAAATTATTTCAAGGGTATTTCCTCATCCAATTTTTTGAAAAACATTGTAGTGGTAAAGATGTACTTGAACTTCTTTTCTATGGTAGGAGGATATGGTCCGACAACATCCATTCCCCATGTGTAAAATGTCCAAGTGTAATTAGTTGTTTTTAGTAACTATGGGGGTTGATGAATGTAATTTCCAAGCAACTGGAAGGAACGAATCATTTTTGTGAGTTTTTAACAATTATGGATCATCAAAGGCCAAAAGAATCCAATCCTTCAAATTTGATAAAAAATCCTATACCTTGATTGGTGAGCACCACATGCTGCTTCATGTACTTCTTCCATAATAGTCATAATCTTTTATTCATCAACAAATCTGGGACAGATTCCATTAAATCGTCTCTTGTAGATGATATTATGATGATTTGGGCCATCATAAGGAGTAAAATTAGCTATTAATATCCTGATCATGTATCATACAACTATATCCAGGGGACATAATCCATCTCAGAGATAATCCATGATGGGATTCATCCATACCATGGTAGGGACATATGGTTCAAGGATGGGACTAATTTCATTAATTTATTCTATTCTAATTTGAAAAAAATGTGAAACCACACGATGATGAAAAATGATGATGATTATTCATCCCAATTTGGTTCTGGAAAAGCTGTATTTTCATTATTTAACGCATATTCCTGAGCATTTTGTGATCACATGTCATGATTTAGTGTCTTCACTAAGTTAATTATACCATTAAACCTCATAAATAATCACATAGGGGAATTATATCAACCTTTATAATGTCATATTCCCCATTGATCTTCTTTATTATCAATTTTGAATCACCTATCACTTCTAGGTGATTCATTACTAAACGAACATCCAATTCTAGTCCTGAAAAGAAATCTGGATATTCTACCTCATTGTTGGTACCACTAATGAATAATATGAGTGTATATAGAAATAATTCCTCTTCCAGGAAGATAGGAACAATTACTGACCCATCATTTTTGAGATTAGAGTCTTACAGTCTCTTCCATGGTGGAAATATGGAAGCATCATCAATGAACATTTTCCATGTATGTATACTATCTTGAATAATGTAAACTTATTAATCAATATGATCAGTATTTAATGATGTCATTTATGTAGACGGGTGCTCAGTGAAGAAGTCCTCTAAGGCTTTTTCTTCCACTGCTTTTCAAGTCACAAAATATGTATCAAACTATTGTAGAATAACTACCCACCTTTCCAGACATCGTAACCTCATAAGAAGAAATAGAATAAATATGAGCGAGTTATTTTTGAGATACCAATTGGACCTTGTGATGATTCAGGTAGCACCTTAGCTTCTGAACAACATGATTAATTCTCGTAAGCACTTCTCTTTATCTGAATATCTGAGAATCTGCGATGAGCATGGTTTGACTGAGATAGTAAAGGCTATTTTCATTCACATATTAATTATTTTGAGAAAAAAAAGGTTCCCAGTGATTTCATTAAGGCTGTCACATGACGAATGAGTGGATTTCCTTCAAGAGGTGGAATTAATACCAGTGGGCTCAAGAGGTATTTCATTAGGGTATCAAATTCCTCGTGTTAGTCATTGGTCCAATGATATGTGACCCTCTTTGACCTTATCGACACAAATAGTGACCCTGAAAATGAATGTTTTTCTGGTTCTTTAAATGGATATTTCTCTGGTAAAGACTTCCATCTTCATAACTTTTTTCCAACAGAGGAAGACATCTAGGTAGGTATTCATAGGTGTATCACACTTCTGGCCAAGCTCAAAATTTTTGTTTTAGAACATACATAACTTTTCCCTCCCCACTAACGAGTGAATCAAGCACTGTGGTATCCATATGCTGTCACAATGCTCCTTCTTCAAGACACGGGCTAATGAATCCATGTCTCACCTTTTTTTGAAAGAGACTGGGCTCAGACCATATGTTCTTTCCTAGGCAAGTTAACATTAATTTCCTCTCCCCCGATGATTGTGAGCTCTTTCTTCTCCATGTTGTTTCAAGGGGTGGGGTCCAATAAGGTTAAAACTGAATCCAGAGAAGTAGTTTCTATGACAAGATGTTGTGTGACATTGAAGGCTAAAAAACAATGGTTTAATGAAATATCCTACACCTATCATAGTATGGACTGTAGAGTCCAGTGCATGTCACTCAACCTATCCCTACATTCCAGTGAATGGTATAACTGTCCCTCTATTTGGTCCATTATATAATGGTGCGATCCGAGACCACTTCGGTCTCACACCAGGGGTGGTGGGTTAGTTGGTATCCACCAAAGCATGACCTCAATCAAAACTGGAATGGAACCCATGTGATGGGTATCATGCATAGAGTTGGGGTGTTCTGCAACAACAATAGAATTTTCATTTTTCCTACCATTCTTTTTACGGGTCTAGAGATTCCCCCATGGACCAGGCGAGGTTATATCTGATAGGCTTAGAGTATGAAACCTTTTCAATCTATCTCTTGCTAACTAGAGATGGAATCCAATATTATCCACTCCTATATCATTAGTGAGTGCGACATTATATAGAATAGCATTTAACTCATATTGATGGAAAATGATTTCATTCATGATAACATGGATGTGTCACAGAAATTATGAGAAGGTAACGAAGTGGTTATCATTATTGTAGCTAAAGGCCTATCACGTTCTTCCATCACTTTCACTTACTATATGGGTGATTTCCCCCTGAAGTGATGGATTTAGTTTGAGGGGATTACATCAGACTCCACTATTTCGAACCCCATTAACTATTTTCTCTGTAAGGTATCTACCTCCTTATTTTTCATAAAATTAAAAACTATAGATTATAGTATAAAATTTACAAGGCCATAGATAAAATTTTTATCTGATAATAATTTTTACATATAGGTCATTTCATTTTATGTAGTTTGGGGGGGAGATCCATGTGCTTTGAAGACTGCAGGCATGATATCCTCTAATGTAAGGACACCGTTTTCCTTAATGCAAATTCATCATCTTCATTTATTGTCCTTATTAATTGGCATTTTTTCTTCTTTGAGGATTTGACTTCAGAGGACTTGTATTTTGATGAAGTTGTATATGATATAACCGAAGTGGAAGGAAAAACAGTCTACTATTTCAAAAAATTTCATAAAATGACTCGAAATCGTTTGATTTTACTATCCATACAATCAAAATTTCTTACCATTCTTACTTTTAACTTCTTACCATTATCCTTCCACCTCTGGACCAGAAACAGTAACACATGCTACCTGGGATGTAGAATTTTTCAGCTTCACGTTTTTGTAGTCAACTATCTTTTATAGACCGTTCTTAATGAAAAAGCACTCCAAGATGGGTTTCCCTATCATTTCATGTATTGATAAATATATTGGGAGGTCCTCATATCATTCATTATTAGGTTTATTTGTCCTTTGCGATTAAGAAATGTTTTCTTCCTAAGGTGAGATAAATTTTTCTGGGACATAGTCATTTTGAAAAGAATAGACCATGTTTTTTTAATTCCTAAAAATGTGTCCGCCTCAGATATCTTTGATCATCCTAACAAGGAATTCATTTATATTGATTCTTAAGAGTTTGGGGCCTATGGTATGACACATTCAATCAGGTAGGAGTAGATATAGGTCCATGATTAAGTTTAACTATAATGGCCTCTACAATTCATGTTCACCTTCCCTGAGCTAATGGGATTATTCGAGGCTAAGCATTGGTATCTGTGTTAGAGTTTGACACCTATTGAGAAATGTTTTTCACATCCAAAAAACCTCCTATGTATTTCATAGGGATAAATAGTTTGTATAGTTTAATATAGATAATTGATACATAAAAGAGAAGAAACTCTTCATGAGGGAGCGGTAGGTTTAAATAATAAGTCAATCCTTTCCACCGAGCAATCAAATTTTATACTATTTCATTCTCCCTTAGTTTTATTTTTGTGAGATCGATGACTATTTTCTTCTGATGTGTTGAGATTAATTGGAATATGAACTTCATATTATAATCTTCAAATCCAATAATTGATCGATAATGAAAACTTTTATAACTTACAAAGGCTAGCCCCTACAATGATTGTATAAAGCATGTGAGTTCTAGTGCTTCTTATTACTCAGGGGTCCCCATCACGAGATCACATCGAGAGACAAAACAAATCATGTGCTAATCTAGATCTCCCAAGATGTAGAAAAATAGAAATGTATGATTCCCAATGTTTGGAAGAGAAGGAGTCTGAGCTACACATTCGGGATAATCCTACCTTTCTTGTTGGACTGGTGTGCACTATCTTTCTATAAGATCTAATTGATTTGTTAATGAATCAATGCTTTTCATAAGCATTAGAGTAGTAGATGGATGATTCGAGACCTAAATAGGTGCAGTGGATAGTGGCAGAATAGGTGCAATAACTAGAAGAGCCATAAGTGGAAGCACTAATGGGTTCAGTTGTGGGTAACCAATTTAGATAGGCCTGTAAGGAATTTTACTATCTCTGATTTGGCTATGCACCTTATATAAGGAATTCATTATCTTCATCAATAGTTGTAACAAACTATCTATGATTAGGTTCTCTTACTAGATGTGAAAGTCGAGGATATTCATTTTGAGAATATCGTGAAGGAATACTACTTCGTAGTAACTATTCATTAAATCAACTTCACTCTTTTATTTCCTCCTATTGTTGAGAAACTCATTCCCCAAGTGAAACGGATTAACCATATCTGTGGGAAAGATGAGACATAGTCTGACTATTAAATTTACACTTATTAGGTTCCTTTTATAGTGTAGGAGGTTTATTATTTGAGGGGATAACTTAATTTTTGGTAAGCCTCTGATTTTGGGTATTGAAAACTCCATCATTATCTTTGTTGTGGAAGTCATTATAAAAAAACATTATCTTCTAACTCCTCTATACTATATTCATTTTCTAGACGATATCCTATGACATAATTGATGACATTCACCGACACATATTGAATTTTTGGCATTCTGTTAGTATCTTTTTTAGATATCCTTCTTATGCATCCTCCATGAGATATTTTCATCTTATTTTTTGTTTCCTCGGGAACTGTTTAGTGGACAGTTACCTGAAGGGAATCCCTGAACAGTTCGGTTATGCTTTATTTTTCAGATTCTTCCCTAATCAGAAGAAAACTAACTTCCTATGAAGAGGGGATTGTGAACATGAAAAATCCCTGAACCCTATAGGATGGGGTTATATATGTTATTATTTCTCAAACCAATAGACTTTTTTTATTATATCTGAGGGTTGGGTTAAAAAAGTAGAAAACCCTACAGGATGGGGTGGCTCTTAAACTACTATGACTGATATCATCATGGATATACTACTGATTTTTAGAATTTTTGTTTCCATGTATGCAATTTGCATTATATGACACTCACTTAAATCTCAAACCTCATAAAACCATTATGATTTCAAAAAAATTCACAATATAATAGCTAACCTGCCCTTAGTGGGAGGCATACTCGATGTACTCAGAATCTTGATGCATAATTATATCAATATCTTTCTCTCTTTGGTTATAAAAAGAATTCACTTGTTGTAGATGAATTGGGGAAATAAAATTTTATGAGACCACTTTTAGTGGGATTTTATATCTTTGGAGTGTATTGAAATGAAACGCTCCTTCTGTACCCCATCCTCATATATGAACACCAACTGGGGTATCTTTGATCAATTGTTTCAACCTTATTAATACATTTAGGCGTGCACATTATGTGCTCCCTATTACTTTATAATCATTAATTATTAGGATTCCAGAAGAGATGCCAAGTCAAATTGGAACTGTAACCCTTCTGTTACCTTTACATGACTTTTATATTTATCATGCGACAATACTGTGGAATTTAGATGTTGAAGAGTTTTCCATATGTTGATGGGGATCTCATGAATACAATATTCTACCAATATCTCCAGAATGTTATATTGAGAGGTTAACAAAGGATATAACATAACTTGTATCTCTCCTATATCCATTTGTTTCATCATGTTCAATATATCCCCTATGTATTTTTCCAGAGGATCTTCTAATCGATTGGGCCAATGTTGGTGTTTTACTACCATTTAATCAGAATTAGCTACATCTGTATAGAGTACCATTCCTGAATTAGAAGATAAATGTCCTAATATTGGTTCAAAGAATGACCATCACCATTTCCTATCTTCAAGTTGAGAAATAATTTCACCCACAAGGGATAGGGTATCATACATGATGGGACTTGTTTTTGTAGGTGGCTCTATATATGAGGGATTTCTGGTAAATATATTTTCAGTTGGAGAATTATATTGATATTGTGAATCCCTATCACATAGATAACTTTTTTAGTGAATTCCATCATGGGGAGGACCATCATGGTGTATTACATCATGGGTTTGACTCTCTTTCTCCTTGGTCTTCTGGAAATAAAGAGGGTTTCTATGTTTCTCATCAATAGACATGTTTTCAAGATTGAACAGATTAACATGAAGAAAAACTCAGTGAAGAGGTTTTTGAGGAGATCCTTTAGTGTTAATTTTATTTCTACAATAATTTGGTAAGGGGAAGGTATGATATTGATCTTTAATAAATAAATTTCATAGGGATTCATGAACTACAGAATTGAGCGGAGCCAAATCAAAAACTGGATCCTGATTTTCCTACTATTTTTTATATTCCCTTTTCTTGGATTCCATCTTAAAAACGGTTGTAACCACTTGCTAAGAAAAGTTATTATCATGGGTGGTGTATGTGCCTCCCATGGGGTGGCTGTCCGAATAGGCTGATTAACTCGAGTTGGAACAGGTTTATGTTCTAGATCCGGTTGTCCATATGATATGGGGGAGTGTTCCCTATGACACTCCTAGACCAAAGAAGAGGTAAATATATTCTCTTGGGTGATATGATGATGAGGCACCCTAGGTATGAGGATAGAGTTATGTATCAGTTCATCAGGTAATTTTGTTTCCACCGTTATGATATCTAGAAAGTTTCTAAGATATGGGTATGAATTTGTATCTTTCCTTTCACTAGTTATAATATGTTATTAGTGACATCATCAAAAAGAATGAGAATATATGTACATTTTTTATCTAGAGTAGGGGAATATACAGCTCCTATCCTCGCTTTCCTCTCAGTGGATACAGATAGTACTTGTGTTTTGGTGGACAAAGTCAAGTCGTCCCTCTACTTGTCGTCGGAACATTCCAACTGAATTCTCTATGTGCTTCCCAATGATAATACCAGAAGGATTCATGAGTTCAGGTAGATTTATGTTCATGATTTTGGGTTTCTGCTAAAGTGGTATGGTGGGATTCCATGACTGTTGTAAGATGAGTATGATCACATGCTTGATGATTGTAAAAATGTGTATGTTCTGCTCACCATACTCCACCAGATTTGAAAGGTCGGATTGGTTGGGTGTCACTAGATGATTCCAAAAGCCAAATTGATTATAGTAAGATATCTAATGTTCTCTATCATAGTAATGCACAATATTTGAGTGGTGGGATTTATTGGGTGACACCAAATGAGTCTTCTAGATGGGTTAATGAACATGGTTTGGTGTATGGGCATGCTCATTGTTTTCCACCAAACTAGGTTAGTGAGATTCTATGGAGGGGAAAAAGTATGAATTTTCTCACTATTGTCCATTATTATTCCCCAGTCATATGTCTTTCATTCCAGGGTTTGGGGGACCTAGCTTGGAGAGTCAAAGTGATACCTTTATCATGTGGAAGGTTTACTGTTGCACGACATTGGTGAAAAATATTGTTGGAACGACCCCTTGGGAAGAATCCCCGTGTCTTCGGAATAATTATGTAGGTGGACTCTTGGCCAAACTCCCTAGAATATTAAATGTATTGGTGATTTAATTCAAGGGATAAACTACCAAAATGGATGAAGACAATGATTGGAACTATCTTCTTATAGACCACCAGTCTTCGTTGAATAGATGATCGAGGCGATTTTTGATCACTAGGAAATGTCATAAACCCTCTAGGTTTGGCATATTATTTCGTTGATGGTAATGTTAAAATAGAGAATTTGGGACCCAGTGCTGAATATGCTGAGTTGATGATGGCATCCTTATGGTGGATGAGGATCTAGCCTGAGCATTTTCTTGGGTGTTCACGGGTGAAAACCTTATGTAAGCCAATTGATGTTAATGGAGTTATAGAATGGTGTTTTAGTATATGTAATAGATATACAAACTAGAAAATTGATAAGGAAAAATCATTTTTCATGAACACATGTGTGACTGGTTTTCTTTTGTAGCCCTCATTTATCAATTGATAGGGGATTGACCAATGGGTAAAACTATCATTTTGGTTATGGATTCACATCGGGTTCACCATTTATTGTTTCCCTAGGAATATGTGTTTTTGTTAGGAATCAATATATTTGAACAGTTTTTAACAGGTTTATTTATGAAACTGGAAACACCCAATGGTTCTATATATAAATGGAAATTATTCAATGGAAATCATTCATATGGTTTATTGGCCTACAATCCTTAAGAACTCACATCGGTTTAGGGGATGTGAGGTCAGGCTCATCACACCCTTTTGGGGGAATTATATCCTTATTTGAGAATCTATTATAGATTTATGATATTTTCATGAATGAATCATTTATTCCAAATAATGATGTGGTTTATCCCAATATTAGCCTTCAATTATAAGCATTTTTGGAATTTAGAACCATTTATATATATTCATGGATCCTTGTTAATGTATATATATGTCTTCAAGGTTTTCCATCAAGGGTATCTACTCATATACTACATAGATATTATGTGGTCATTATTATGATGAAGCTAGTTTTTATTCCATACAGTGGGGCACTCTAGGGATTATGGTCATCAAGGTAGATTAATGTCACTCAAGAATTTATCATCATCTAGGGAGAAAAAAGGTGTTATGATGTTGAAATTAAACTCATAAATTGGATTCCTATATATCATTGTTAAAGGAATCATAACCCATATAGTTAAATTCCAATGAATGGGGAACACCATACATTTTATGTTTGTGTGATGGGGACATTAACATACAGGTGTACATCATGTGTCATGGATGTATAGGCAGAATGTTCCTAGTCAATGTTTGGTGTAAGACTTATATCAAAGCAGCCCAATGAACCCTAAAAGGATATGAGTTTCCAAGTTGGATTAAACCCTACTAGGAATGTAGCTGATAGAGAAAATGTTTTAATTGGGATGTTGAGTTTGAACCTTAGGGATACTTCATATGTACCACTTTGGATGTGAATCAAATCCCACAGATTTTGGTAAGTCTCGTAGGGGAGTATGTCCCTTTGAGATAAATGGTTTGGGGAATACATCTAAAGAGGGTTCCCTTATAATAGGGTATATGGGATATGTATTAAATCATGGATGTTTAAGTGGATTAATTTGGGTTTCAATCTTATAGAGGGTTCCCGGATTAAGGGAATTAGGATTAAGTATTACTCCTTATGATGATTCCCTGGTGAAGGGGGTATTATTTCTCATTTCATGGATGTTATGATTTCGATCACAGGGCTCAGAAAGGCATCATACATATTCTAATTATGGGGGAATCATATTTCTTGTACTTTATTACTTCAGGTGGATTGTATGAAAGTTGTGATCATAAAAAACCTCTAATCCCATATGATTCATGCTCAGTGTGAGAAACAAGAGAATGTGAATGATTCAAAGAAAACACACATTCAATCCTTTGATGGTGGGAGATGTTTGGGCAATGGAAGATGTGGCTAGGGAAATAGTGGAAGAGGCCATTACTATGGAGGTTCCCTCTCTCCAAATTATAATTGGGCATGGGTCTAATGTAATGGAGGATTTAATGTTGTGGAAGTAAATAGAATCAAGACTTAAACATCTTACATGAAAGGATAGGGAATTAAACCACAATGGTTTCCTCATATTAGACTTGTTGAAATGGTAGAATTTCCATTTTTCAATGGTAAAATAAAGTGTGATCCTTACCCTCTCTACCAAGAAATAGAGTCTTTGGGTCATAGAGATGAGAATGTTAGGATAGAGTCATATCCCCAAAATCCAAGTCTTGGAACTCCTCAACACTCTCCCAAGGGTAAGGGTCCATGTGACCATAGTTATACAAATATATAGAAACCCCATGGATCTTGTCCTTATGGTAGTAATAGTGTAGGAATCCTTCTGACCATATAAATACAAATCCAATTTGGAGACGTGCTAAAATGCCTTCCCCAATGGGTTTGTAAATCAGGAGGTCATGGTGGAGGTTTAATCATAGTATTTTTTGGCATGAAATCAAAGACAGGATAGGCCCTGAATCTTGTGACATTGAAGAGGCCTTAAATGGTGTCTCGTGTATGTAATGATAGAAGGTTATCAACATAGGTGTGTCGTGTAAAAACATTGTGTTGGCGTACTATACAGGGGTACCACGTTGGACCTCAGAGGTACTAAAATGGATTCACATTGGGGAACAAGATATTGGAATGTTGTATATTCCTTTAGAAATGGTCTATCTTGGTACAAATCTTGGGTGAGGTTTTAACCTAAACACCCTAGGTTCCTACTAATGTCCTTTGGAAGAGTCTCACATGAGTCTCTGATTTGGGAGATGGATACCACATAGGTGGTTTCTTATTAAGGGAGGATAGTCATGATGACTATGCTTTATGTATTTATACCCTGAGAAGATTTTGATATTGTCTATCCATTTTTTATTCCCTCTTCTCTCTTGTTTTAGAGAGTTATCTATTGAATTTTGGGGGACATGGGTGAAGGTGATCCACATTGATAGCTTTGGGTAATCTACTAATTTATTAAATGTTAAATGAGGACCCCAAGGGTCCAATTTATAAAAAAGGAGGGGTCCTTATTAAAGGATGTTGTAAGTGTACATCCACCATATAGGTGTAGAGAGAAACTCTCTAGTGTAGGGGTATATGAATAATACTACTATGTAGGTCCCCAATGTAGGTGTACTATGCAGGTGTACTATGATACTCTATTTTGATGTATCTAGTGTCCTCTCTTTAAGATTTATTGATATTTATAATATCCCAAGTACCCCTCATTATATTTTTTCCTTTATTTATTAAAATGGAGTGTCAAAAATCATGATCAGAATAAACTGATAGAGTTACTCCATAAAGACATACAACTTCGTTAATAATTATTTATGAAAGTATCGCTATTGGAAACTCCTCCTTTATAGTGAGAAAATGTGTAGAATTGTTAAGATGATCAACAATCACCCTTATTGAATCATTCTATCATAGTATTTTTTTGTAATCCCAAGAAAAAACTAATAGTGAAGTCATTCAATTTCCATATAGTAATGGGAAGATGTTTCATGAATCCTCAAGAATATTGACCTTCATCCTTCACTTGATGATAGATTAAACATCTTGATACATAATCAGCAATTTCATGCATCATGTAAACCCATTTGAAATGTTCCATAAAATCACTCTATATCTTCATGCTACTAGGGTCTAGGGTAAATATCAAATTATGGGTATCATCAAATAACTCCCTTTTTAGCTCAGGTATAGAGGGATGATAAAGCCTCTTCCAACATTTCATAATTACATCCTCATACACATACTTTGCTAACATCCTATGATATAAATATTTACTTTTATTTTTAAATTTTTTGTCATCATACTAAGAAATTTTAATTACTTATTATAATGATGGTTGGGAAACAAATTCCAAAAGTAATGATGTATCCCATTCTTCAATAATTCTCATATCCATATTTTCTAGAAATATATACATAGGCTCTATATAAATCCATTTTTAAAAAAAAATATATGATATTTCCTAGTCAATGAATCTAAAACCATATTCACCTTACCCTGGTAATAATGTACTGTACAATCATAATTTTTACAAATGTCAAGACTCCATCTTTTGCTACTGTTGAGTTCTTTCTTTGAGATGATATATTACAAGATTTTGTAATCAGTAAATATCACGCATTATTCACCATAGATATAGTCTCTCGATATCTTTATAGAATAAAATACTACTGATAACTCAAGATCCTGAGTTAGATAATTCATTTCATTAATTGTTAACATCCTTCATGCATAGGCAATAAATCTATCATTCTGCATAAAAACAAATCTGATTCCTTTCTATGACGATCACTATAACTCACAGATCCACCATTTCCCAATGGGAGAGCCAATATTAGAGAATTCACTAATATTATCTTCATTTAATGAAAAATTTGTTCAAATTATATTTTTCATACGAACGTAAACCCATTATGAGTAATTTTGGTTAATGGGTTTGATAATGGGGGGAATATTTAAAGGAAACACTAATAATATCCTACTAAACCAATAAAAATACCTACCATAGTTAGGTTCATTGGTATAGGCCATTCCCGAACTTCCTTTATATTCGTAGAATCAACTGAGATTCCATCCTCAGAGAAAATATGGCCATGAAAGGAAATGGATTGCAACCAAAATTCACACTTTCAAAACATATCGTATAATTTATTTCATTTAAGAGTCTTCCAAACAATTTTCAAGTGATTATCATGGTCTTTATAGCCTTTGGAGCATACCATAATATCATTAATAAGTACCAAAACAATTTCATCTATATATTCTTTTAAAATCTATTCATTAGACCCTTAAAAAAGAGGGATCTTTAGTTAGTCTAAAGAAAATTGCAATATGCTAATAAAATCCATTCCTAGTTTGAAATTATTCCTTTGAAATATCTTCCTTCCTCAAATGAAATTGATGAAATTCTAATAAATGTTCAATATATGAATATTATTGAGCTACATGATGTTGATAAAATAAATCATCAATGCGGTGTATGGGATACCAGTTCATTATTAAAATAATATTTATTTCTCTATAGTCAATGCGTAACCACATCGATCCATCTATCTTCCTGAAAAATATAACATGTGATGCCCATGGAGAAACACTAGGTAAAATAAATAGTTTATCACTCAATTATTTTAGTTATTTATTCAGTTATATAAATTCTATAGTGGTCATTCTATAAGGAGTATTTGATATATGTCTTACACTAGGAATTATATTAATAGATAACCCTGATTTCCACCATGATGGTTGTCCAGGTGAATCCTCTAAAAATACATCTCTATAGTATTTCACAATATGTACATATTCAATTTCAAGATATCATTCATTTTCCATAGATGAAATTTTCTCTTCCTCTCTAATGATTTCATTCAGTACAGCTACTAGGGAGGGTCTGGAAAAGAGTTAGATAAGGTGGTTTCTTCTCTTAAGATAAGGGATTCTACATCATACGAAAAAATAGTAACTTCATTCTTCTTGAAAAATATTTGTGCAACATATTTTAAAATCCAGCCCATAACAAGGATTATTCAAAAGTCAATCATACATATGAAGAAGAGGTTATAAATTAAACCATATTTTTATCCGATAAAATGGAATAACCGATAAATCTTCGTTGCAATGACACTTCCTTTAAATGTTTTGACTAAAAAAAATTATTAAACAAAAAGGGAAATGAAATATTTTATTGAAAAAATGGGACGATATAAAATAATGTGATGAGATAGAATCAAATAAACCATTGTGTATGTTTAATGAATCGATTAAAGTACATGCCACCACATTTATAGGAACTTCAACCTCAGCTATTGTGGACACAAAATATTGACCTTTCTCCCATGGTATTCATTTGGTAAAGTTTCCATGAATAATAGGACAATCACTTGTATAATGTACCATTTATTTGAAACTATATCATTGAACATTGACAACATTTTTTCTATTGAAATAACGGGGATGGTGGCCTTTTTCTCAACACTTATAACAAACACCCATACTATTCATGCATTACTGGGGTGTCTCTTCCAATAATTATCAATAGATGAAAAATAATCTCTACTAATCATAAAATTTTCCATATTTAATTTTCTAGAGTGTTCTAAATCCCTATTCATATCATGATTTAAATTGATGTCATATGACATATGTGATTCTTTTTGTGTCATGATTTCACATGAGACTATATCATTATATGATGAGAATTTTTTGGAGACCAATGCCCATCAATGGAATAGTTTTACCTCATCAAAGAATAAATTAATATTTCTCTCTGAATTACATATGAAGTCCATGAAATGACTTTATAACATTGTAACATTGGAATCATATTTTGAAACATTTTCATCATGCTTTTTTCGCATACCTAATAATAGCCTCTGCATATCATGTCATTGTTCACATGGAAAATATTTTTTTGGAAAATATCCTTAAAATTTGTAACGACCCAATGTTTTATAAATAGAAATTTCATTCATAAAAATATGTTATGAAATAACAAAATAATGAACTTCTTATAGCTATGTGTCCTTTAATCATACTTTTTTCAGTTTTGTGTTTGGAATTTTGAAAATCTGACATACACTACTGCGATTATTAAGTTACCTCGAGTATGATAAGAAAAACATAATTTTTGGTGAATAGTAACCTACACTTCTGAATAGTAATATACCCGTATTAATAGTAATATACCCTAATTAATAGTAACATTAACTATGTTAGTATTAAAATAATATTCCAGTGAAATTATGATGTTCATATATTTTAAAATATGTAAATGAATTCATTATAAATGGGTTTTTAATAATAAAATATGATTTAATTAAATATTAAATTAATAATATTAAGAAAAATATTTTTGTAAAATGGAAATATTTTTTGGATTCTACACGTTGAAAAATGGTTTGGGTGAAATTTTGGGTTTTTTCTAAAATACTGGAATTTTTTATGAATAGTAAAAGTCGACAATTCACAATAAATTATAAAACAGTAATTTATGCTTCATTATTGAGTCATTAAGGATGTAAATGACCATTGTTTTTAACTAACATGCATTTATTACTGTACTATCTTATGTAATAGTCAATATTTCTTATCTTATAAAAAAAATAAACTAATAATTATAATATTTTGAAAACCCTCTTCTCCTCCTTATAAAACCCCCTCACTCCCCCTTATCTTCACTACTCTCAAGCCTGGTGCCTTGACAATATTCTGACCAAACCTCTCTCCAAGCTCCTCCCCTATATCCAAATTCTCTTATTCACTTAAAAATACCAAAACATCTCCCCTTAAGATGTTCTCAATGGAGGTAGACTAAAGAGGTAAATTAATCTTTCCAACTCTTTCATTTCGTTTAAGTCCTTTTCTTTTATTGTTTCTTTCCTCACAACACTTCAACCAAATTTTATGATAAATCAAGTAACATAAAAGTTATGTAATTATATTATTCTAATGGGATAATTCATTATATTCTCTCCATTCCCTACAATATATTTGAAATTAATGAAAACAATGTTTGAGATATGTTAATTTAGCACATTCAAGGACAAAAATTTATCAATTTATATTTTCATCATTAATTCTGGCCATGAAACCATTTATTTCATGGTTAAACCATATTATTATATATAAAATATATACTTGTTTTTGTTTTGTATTAATTTTTTACAAATGATAGTAATTTATAAAGAAAACATGTTCTTTGTAATCAAACCCACCGAATAACCCACAACGGTTGTCACTAAAGTTATATATAATTTTTCAAATTAACTCCAAGTAACAAAATTATGTTTATATTAATTTAATTTCCTGGATGTTCACTAATAAAATATAAATTAAATTATGTACAACCAATTTCATTATACAGGTTTAACTGAAGATGAATATAAGTAAACCAATCTAGAAAACGAAGAAAACAAACAGTACCAAACAATAAAATTGAACATATTATCCCATTAAATAGGTCTTGGATGAACATAAAAGGTTATAATATATACTTCTAAAATATATGAGGTTATCAATTTATTATATAATAAATCAAAATTTTGTTTATTAAGGTTATTAATATCATGTGGATAGCACCACCAGACATAAGGTAAGAGATTCTCCCCATTTCACTCTAATCAAGATTTTCCACTATGCTATGCCTTTTTATGTGCAATCCCAATTGATGGGGTATGTTTATTCACCTCCCCCATATTTCCCTCATGATTTATAAAGGATTATAAGCCCATTTTCTCTCTCATCAAGCCCTCTTCGGTACACATGACACCATGCCAATAAACCGTAACGAATTCCACCCGAACCTCTATTATTCTTTCAGGTTGCATTATGTTTCATTATATCAAAAAGAAATAATCTTATCTATTTATGTACATATTCTATATTCTGTTTTCCTTTAAAAAATTAATTTATTATGACCCTTTCGTCACTCTCTTTTGGGGATATACATGTTTTTAAATGATTCCCTCCTTAGAACTTTCCGATAAGGAATCTTATTTGATGGGAATTTTTTTTACCCAATTTCAAGTGCACTCTATCCTATATTTTAATCCCCTGTTGTATTTATAAAATAATTATTTCTATAATTAAAACATTCTTGGTTCAATTATGGTATTATAAAAATGATTTTATACTTTTCTACTTTAAAATCTCTACTGTATTTACCTTAAAGCCGGATAAAAATGTTTTAATGATAATGTTTCCCAAATACATTTCTTATATGTTGTCACTTATATTTGAAATCACTTACCATTTTATATGTCTATTTTACCCTATTTACTTCTATGTGTTTAAAAAATCATTTCATTCATGTACACATTCACAATACACCCATTAGTTATGCTTTATGTCATGATTTTGGTACCCAATTGTTTCAATGGTCACCCTTATGTTTATGTATGGTTCATTATTTATGATTATTTATATGGAAAGAATAATAATGAAAATTTAAATATGGGTGCACCCTGATAGCACTCAAATGAATTTGGTAATGTTAAATCTCAGGATATGCGATGTGAAATAGGATTTTTGGTTATCCTTGAGCCATACTAAAATGGGAAACATGATTGGCAGCTAACCTTTAACCGTAAGAAATTAAGAAACATGATTGAGGGTTAGACTTGAACCATAATAAAGACATGTTTTAGGATTATTTCACATTTATATGATTCCATGTTTATATGATCCCATGTTTATATGATATGATTTCATATGTTCCACAATTTTGATATCATTATGCCATGCCTCTTAACTCATGTCCCTACGCTGTATTCTTATTTTCATTCCCTTACTTGTTTTTTTACCTCATTCCTTTGTTCATGTGTTCCCTAGGGTACCCTATACAGATGTAAGGGCTCAAAGGAAGTAAGAATATTTTTATATAGATTAAAAAAGATCTATTTTTAGCCCCATATTTTATGTTTTATGTACCATGTCTTCCAAGACACTTGACTTAACAATCCTTGGCTTGTACTATAATGTGTAATTATGCAGAAAATCATCTAATTTTATGTGAAAAAGGATAGTGTCAGTATAAAATACCTTCATTCCATGTTTTTAATTTCTTCCCCCTTCTTTTTTTGTTTTGAATTAATGACCACCAATGATCTGCAACCCTCGATAGATGAAAACATTCCTTGACAACCCTCCCGCATTCGTCACATCCATAAGAGGGAAGTATCTTACCTAAAAAACTTATTGACTAATCTAATATAAATGGGTTTTAGTACACTTTAATTATAGGGGTTGTTGTCGAATAAAGCAGTTTAACATTTTTCCCATCTGTTGGGGATCATGATTCTCCATATGGGTAAGGTTATATATCATAACCTCAATCTGTTGTACCGGTACAATTATATGTTTCTCGTCAAAAGTTTTAGCTCCAACAAATTTATCATTATCTAGCATATGAGGTAATTCCATAAATGTGATACACATATTGAATTATTATCCATTCCTTCTAGAATGTGATATTTCTAAATAATGTCATATAGTATATTCGGTTAGGAATCATTATGGAATATATAAAATTAGAAAAACACTTAATATAAATTGAAATTTAATAGACAACTAATATCATAATATTAAACAATCTTAATTTGGGGAAATATATACTTTAAAATCCTTTATGATGGGTTTTAATGAAAATTTGACTTATCCTATTTGTATACCCCAGGAGTGTAAAACTGGTTGCACTTTAATGGTCATTATCGTGTACTAAGTTATCAAGAGTCTGGCTCGAGACTCCTTGTCCGAGTTTTTACCCATTGTTTCATATGTTCGATAACCTTGTCTACTTTTAGTATCTATACTATATGCTTTTCTAGGAAGATCCACATAATCTCTACCTTAATTTAGGTTCTTCTATTTTTATCCTCAAATCCTATGTTAGGTTTATATTCTCTAATCTCAGTTTTCTAAATATAGTTTCCAAGGATTCTACTAAACTTTATTTGATATGAACAATAAATACAACAAAACGTTTTTCCCAGAGCCAGTGCCATAAATTAATACATTGGTATAATATACAATGAATTATTATTCTATGTTCATGTGATATTTGTACAATGGAGTTTCATGATTTCCTCTGTAGTCAAATTAAAAATATGTCAGTTTATTATGTTATGGATATTAATATTTCCGATTCATTAAAGTATTAATATGATTTATAAATTAGTACATCATCCAATAGAGAAGTATATTGAGTGGAAAGTATAGATATGAAAAATTAAAATATCATGTTTGAAATTCAAATTTTGAGATTTTTATTGAGCATGGATGAATTATATTGACTTAATTTGGTGTACTTAAATGTGTTATATTTTATAGGACACCTACATGATTAATATACATTAATTTATGGATATATGACCATAACAATTTATTAGGGTTAATTTTTTTAAAAATATTATAAAATGTTTTTTATAAGAAATAGTGAAATTGAGAAGGATGTATCAATTTTAATTCAATACAGAAAATGATAACCTATATAGGGAATAATTGATATCATTTGGTTCATTGGAAGTTGTGGTCCCCAGACACTAACATCCATTTATCATATAATTATTCATTAATAAAATAATATGCAATGGGAATGTATTTAGTAGAGAATTATTCCATATTTGAAGTCTTTATCACTGCTATGTGGTTCATATAAATATTTTTTGAGTATACTTCCTTATTGATATCTTTTTCACAATTGGATTTGAAGAAGTTTAAGTTCAATAAATTTTATTTCAAAAGTGAAAGAAATTTGGGATTGATTGTGTATAGTGAATTATATTTTTATGATGTACTACGAGTTACCTATCAGTCTATAAATAAATTCATTAATTAGTAAATTGAATGTAGAAGGATATTAATGGATTGAACCTATAGTTGAAGTGTGACATCTCTTAATCATTGAGAAATATGGTTATCTATGTGCATATTTAGAAAAACTTAAATATTAAATCCTATAAAGTGTTGGTGATAGTGAATTTTAATTAACTAACACCTCATCATGTGTATGCCTCTTTGAAGTAACATAATGTAGGTGATTTATGTAAAATCTATATATTAAATATTTCTTAAATTTTAACATCACTTATTGTTATCCAGTTAAATAATATTTATAAAATAATTATATATCTATTTTTTTGTTTCTTTGGAGGGAAATATGTCCACCAATGTGTGAAGGATAAAGGGAACAAAAATATTAAATTTGTTTTCAACCTAATTCTCACACCACATAATCATAGGGTACCTTGGGATTTATTCAATAACTCTCGAGTCCAAATAGGTTGTATTAAATCAAAATATAATGTGTTTTCTTGGTTTAGTGACAAAAGTAATTAAATAGTGTCTAAATCTAGTTATTAAAAACTTTATTCCACATTAATCTACACTTTTATAAAATATATGGTTCTATCCTATAAACTATATCTGATATTAAATGATAATTAATGTATAATTTATGTACTATGAGATGCATTATTTATAATGGTTTGTGGAATAACGATCACCAAGTATACTCCACCACCACACTATTAAAATCATTGAATGATTCACAATATCGAACCATTTCACAAGGAATTCTCAACTGAGTGTAATAATATATATCATATTATAAAATAAAAGGATATTTCAATAATGATATCCCTTTATAATTCCTATACATTTCCTTCAAAACAATATATACAAGCTGCATTAACCATAAAATGAGATTGGATAAAGAGACGATATATGGATTAGTAAACAGTTGCAAGAAACAATTGAGAGTTTATGAAGTACTCTTCATATAAAGGAATATATATTTGAACTGAAGATCTATAATATTTATCAATTTTTTATGTTATATTTGATGTTTAGAAGTGGTGTTTGATATTAACAATGCCACACATCAAAATTGATCATTAAAAAAAATAGTTTGTTTTTTTATATTTTTCACTACTCATAGAAGATTCTACAACAATTTCAACACATGTTTTTAAAATTAAACTCTTGTATATATAAATCAATGTTTGTGAGTGAATATTAAATAATATCAGTAGATAAAATTTTTTATTTCATGTGACATTTTATCTACAAATAAAAAACCATTGGTTGCGGCTGATAATAGTTCATTCATAGTAAAAATAAATTTTCCAGGTAATAAGGCATATTTTCAATTAATTATTTCTTCATTCAAAAATCTCTATTAATGATAAAAAAACATAAAATTTAAATTTTCCTTCAAATTATATAATACTAAAAAACACATTTAAAATAAAATGAAAATTTAAAAAATAACAACTAGATTTAAAATATATATAATTAGAATAACATTATTTCTTATATTCATTGATTGTATTTATTTACTATCTTTGGTGAAGATTTATTCTCAATAGAAATAAAATCATTTACTATGTCTATATATTTAGTGTTTTTATTATCCCAAATCAAGTTTCTTACGATTATAATGAATCTCATGTTTTATGTTAGTAGACTTTTTTTATTGAAATGTGATTTTTTTAAAATCTCCTGTATGATAAAACACATCGAATGAAGAAACAGTAGAGTAACTACCTAGTCCGATTATTGACTACAATGTAAATTTTCCAAAGTATTCAATTGATAGTGAAGTATAGGAGACGTTGTGAACAAACTGAATAAAAAATCAATGGATCAACAATTTATTTTTGATTATTGATCATGAAAAATCTAGGAAACTCCATGAATATAGGATGATGAATGCTTTCTTTGTGTCAAATTGACTACATTAACAAACTCTATTGATTATGTCATACTCTCAACCATGATAAAAAATTTCTATAAGAACATGAACAACCACATATTCAATGATATTTACAATAAAAATGTCATGTGAACATATACTAATATTAAGATATTACAACATCCCCTGAGAAGAAAACTCTATGAAATTACTGATAATAGGGTAGTCAGAGGAAATCAGTCATGATATGTTAGATTTTATGAATCTATGAAAGGAATCTTACATGATGGATAAACCATTCGTATAATAGATAATAATTAAGTATTTACTTCCAATGGAAATATTTTATATTAATGGTCATATTATTTAATGATTCTGTCATATCTTGTGTAGTTCATGGATTTCATTATGATTGTCTTTAAATGGAATGTTATAGATGTGTTCTCTATATGTAAAATAATGGATCACCCATGGAATGTGTTCCTAATATATATGTGAAATACTAATAAAAAAAATATATTTATATTCCCATGAATCACTATATTTCTAATAATCACCATAAAAGTAAAATCGAGTTTGATAGAGTAACATATTCAGTCTTAAATCATTTAAAATAACATTTGAGGAGAATATAACCTTTTTGATCAACCAAAACCGAATAGAGTAAGGTTTTTATACATTTTATTGATAAATATCACTATCCATATTTGGTTTTTTATTTTAATTTTTTCTTATATTATCTATAAATCAGTTTAACACCACACTTGTCTTATATTGAAGAGTAATCTGATGCAATTTTTCTTTCTCTAATAATTATATTTATCTAATGATTAACTATGTAAGAGCGTTGGTGATTATCTTTTATTTATTATATGATATTATATAAATTTATACCCCTCCCAACTAGTATATTATTATATTATCATTCATAAAAATTCTTAGTAATGGGTTTACTATCAAATGAGGGGACTATATTCAATCAATGGACTCAACCACTTATTTTAAATTTCTTTGTATGTTTTATTTTCCTTTTAGATAACTCTATTAACTAAATTATTCCATTAAAAATTCATAATTTGATATTATAATGTCATATACATAGTGTGTTATCAAAATAAAATCTCGACTATAAGAATTTATAAAAGATATACATATTGTTTAATGTAAAATGAATAATTTCAAAATAAAATATATTTAAAAAAGATATTATTTTATTACTGATCATCCCTATCTGTTGTTCATTGAATTTTTTTTGAATATATTTGCATACTATATTTCTTATATTTCCATTTATAAAATTATTCCTTTTTAATATATTTTGAATGGAAATTTTTTATTTAAGATTCCCAATACACCCCCCTTGAAGTACAAAAGGACCAAAATTTGGTATTAGAATACATCCATTTAGGTTCTTCAAAATTACTTTTTTACTATATGAATTTTTTATATATTGATGAAGTACTCATGGAATGATAATTAAATTTATCTAATTAATAATATTTCATTATTTATGTTTCTAAAATTGAGGGTCATACTACAAATAAATATCCCAATTTTATTTTTCAAAAATATAGTCAATATAATATCAAAATGAAAAATCATCTTCAGATGAGTGGATTCTATATTGGGGAATATATTGATGAAAATTATGAAAGGCCTAAGGATCCTAGAAAGGTGTGGAGTGATTATACCAAATATATGTATCATTGAAATTGAATGTATTTGAATATTTTATTCATTCCATTTGGATATGTTAAATTTAAAACGAACATATGCATGTGTCTCTACATTTAATATTTGTGATACTATAGAAATATCTCATGAAATAATATTAACTCTTAATGATATGTGATTGAATACAAATACTATCAAATATGATTCTTTTAAAATGAATGAAAATTAGTCCATTATAGAAATGTATATCGGGTTTCATGAAATCATAAACAGTGTCATTTCATTCCATCATCCTATTGATGATAAAAATAAGTGTTGATAATTTTGAAATGTTTTCATGACTGGAAGATAAGTACCATAGTCTATATTTAACAATCATGTTTCATTAGAAATATGGAATTCAAGCTGATTATTAAGAATATATTTATGTATGTATAGGAAAATGAATCTATGGATGAGGATGCTGAACCAAAAAATATATAAACACCTTTTAGAGAAACTAAGTCAAAATCAAATTATGTAAATAAGGATCATCTAAAATGTGGGATTAAAGATGATTTCGATAATGATGTTAAAATTTCTCATCCATACGTAATTTAAAAAAAATAAAAATAATGAAGAATATTTCCCAATGAACAAAATATATTCGTAAATAATATAATAAGGCAATCTAGAAAAATGACTTAAGTTTTAGTGAAGCAATATTTCAATGAATGTGACAGAAATTGCAACATCAATAAATACTAACCTAATAAAATATCAAAATAAAATATCAAAATAATCATTTAAGAAGGAAACAAGATGGATAATTTTATAATAGAATCTTGGAGTGTCTATATGGATAACACTATTTATTAAAATTAAATAATGGATGATTTTAGTGAGTAATATAAGTTATGATTCATTGACACTACATCAGACACATTATCCAATTATACTAAATATATTTATAATAATTTAAAACAAGATTCTCAAATAAGTAAATTAGTTGGTAGAATATTGACCTATTAATGATGAAACTATTAATTTACTAAAAGATAAATCCAGATACTTCAAACAATCCATAAATTTTGTTTTATTTTAAAAATTAGAATTACTATTAAAATGGGAATTAATGACATTATATTGAATGCAAAAAAATTTATTTGATTTTTCTTAATGAAATACATATGAAGGATATAGAGAAATTTACTAAATAAAAAATGCTTTAATTATCAATTTGGGTAACAAATAACAAACTAATTCAAAAAATGTAAAATATGTGAAATTAGATAGAAAATGATGCTGTATAAGGAATAAATTGTTACTATTTACAAATTCGTATGTAAGAATATCTAAGGTACTTTTGGATATGGTGAAACCCAATTTGAAACTAAAACACTTTTATCTCCACCATATTCTGTACTTTTGTTTAGAAACCATTAAAAATTGGATCACCAAAAATTTAATTACTAACGTTTTTGGACACGAGAATAATTATGCACCAAAATTGTTTTTTACACCAATTTATGTAACATGTTTGAATCCTTCTAGTAAGATATCAATGTATATAGATATTGGATATTCTATAAACATGATCTTAGACTACACCTGTATTAATACTTTAGTAATTTTTTTTAGGCAAATGTCAACTTCTATGATAATTCTAAATGAATAAATAATTAGACTTTGAAAAAATAGTAACTCTATAATGGATTTAATTTCTAATGATGCAATTATAGATGGTTTAAAATTTAGAATTATTAGTTTTTATCAATAGTGTATCTATTTATATAATTTAAATGTTTAAAAATTGAAAAACTTATAATGATAAACATTATTTACATATCACTGCCCCATGTAATGATAAGTTTTATATAGTTTATTTAGTTTATATTCATCCTTAAGTAATTTCTCTCATATTTTTATTTCATTAAAATCATGCCTATAGAATGGAGGGATATGATATAATAATTTAAACTCTCTTTATAAACATGTTAGGAATGGTTTATCCAATGACCTAACTAAATTAGAATTCGAAAATATAGATTACGCAATCCATATCAGAAGGAAATTAAACAAAAAAACATATCTAAGGCAAATAAAGTGGTGTCTACCAATCAAACAATAAAACTAGTTTTCATGGATTTATTTTAATTTGTTGATATTCTACTATAGTGAGGAGGATTATATCAATTAATATTATGATATCTATTAACTATTTATATTACAATTGTTCTTCAATCATAAAATTTATGTTTAATAATATTTTACAACATATAAAAAATAAATAGGGAACCTTATTATACTTAAGATTAAAACATAGAGATTTGATCATGAATGTGAATTTTAGAATTATGATTTAGAATGATTGGGTTTATAATATGAAAATATAAATAAATTCAGTACACCTCGAACCCCTTAATAAATTTTTTTATTTGATTGGATAAATAGAACTATCATAGAAATTTTATCACAAATGATTTGTTAAAATGATATTCATTTTTATTTTTATGGAAAAGTATGTGAATAGAAATTTTATTTTACTAATAGGGTTCTAATAATTCTATTATAAAATCATTCTCCCTATGAACTCTATAATTAGAGAATACATAATGTCCATTACATCAATTCCATTTATGTAAATCCATTGTTCTCAAAAGAAATTTGGAAAGCATTGATCCTAAAAGAGAATAATTATTTTTTCATAGTTATTCATACTCTAGTAATGATTATATTTTTTAGTAAAAGAACCCTGATTGTGGAAAAATATGTTATTGTCACTTTTGATTTGAGAGATCCTAATAAATCTAAAATGTTTTTAAATCACCTTATGGATGATATTCCAATTCTGAATATTTATATTTCTTATGATTCCGATGAATTAGATAGTGATTTAAATGAAAAATATACTTGAATTAATATTCATGATCTACTTGACCTTGAATGAAAAATTAAAACAATCATGAACAAAAATATTGAATACAATTAGGGCACACTAGAAAAAAAATTAGTTGTTATTATAGGAGATCAGTATAAATAATGTCAAATCATATCATCACATAAAAATATTAGTGAAGAGATAAATATTTATATAACTTCTATAACCTATATCATAAATCACTTATGAAGTGTTGGAAATGGATATAAAATATTTAGTAAATCGGTTTGAAAAAAGATTTATTGTGGGAACTACTTCTGATACATAGAGACTATCAAAAAATTGGAACTAAAGTGTGTGTGTCGAAATATGGTTGATAAATCATGAAATATATTTTTAAATAATGTTAAACTAGTTAAAAATGATATAATCAAGAGGATGAGATTTCTTATAAAAAATATTTTTTCACTGGTACCTTAACTAGAACTTAATAAGTAACATTAGGTACATGAATCACATATAAATTCCGAACATTATTAAATGTATGTCATGATTGGAATCAGAAATATTTATATTATAATAGATATTTTATTTTAAATACCCCCTAGATATTAAATCCCTCAGTTTCAAAATTTTAGTTTTATACATTTAAAATCCCTTTAAAAGTTCAAAAGGTTCTATGAGGCTTGTTTGATAGGTCCATCTCAGTCATAATTTCAAATGTATTTTCAAATAGAATAGTGGATAATAAGTTAAATTTAAAAATAACTTAAAAATATTATTTGGAATCTCAAATATATGGTGATGATATTATTTTGATTTTACTCAAAAAAAAATTATTCAAATTTTTTTAAACATATATATGGATTTTGAAATTAGTTTAATTGGTAAATACAGATTATTTCTAAATAATAAAATATTTTAAATAATCTAAATATAAAAAATATCATTTAAAACAGTTTATATTTGATAAAACATAAGGTTAGGATACTCCAAAGAGTATAAGATGTAAATTAGTCTTAGTTGAATTATGGAAACCAGTTATCCAAACAATTTATAGAAGTATTATAGAGAGTTAACTATACCTATCTTTTAGTCAACCATATATCATGTTAATTGAATTATTATTTCATGTTTTCAAGACATCCCCTCAGAATTGTATTTAAATTATACGAAAATAATTTTCAAATACCTCAACTGAAACATTAATTTCAGTTTTTTCCTCAATATGACCTAGATTTCAATTATGTTATTATTATGATGCTGATTTTGGTGGCTGTAAGTTAGAATAAATCTAGCATATTCGACATGTCGCTTTCTAGGAAAGTCTCTAGTATCATGGTCCAAAAATTAGTATATTTTTTTGTATTAATAAATAATAAATTTAAATAAATAATTGTATGAAATTATTAGTCTCAAATTTTACTAATGAAATACACTCTACTATATTATAGATATCAATTTATGAAATTAATTATTATTTGGGATAATATAAGTGATATAAATATTATGAAGAATCCTATATCACATTCAATAAAATAAACATATTGATATAATATATCAGTTTTTGATAGATCATTTTTAGAGTGGTGAAATCACAAATGAATTCATTAGCATAGAACAATACATTATTTATATATTTGTAATGTAGTTGAATGTAGATAGACTATGTTTTTACCAAATTAAATTAGGAATTTCTAATTACTATATGTTCATGACGTCATGGATTATTATTTATGTTATGATTTGACTTAATTCTCATTGTGTGATCTTAATTTACTATCCTAAGTTTAATTGTTTTTTTATATTAATCCATGGCTATTAAATGATAACCCTTACCATTATTGTTTTTTTAAGGTGTCATGATAACAAAATGTTGACTCATATCTTCACCCTATCAAGCATATTTCTAAACCCAAGCACCAGGTCACGTTGGTCTATATTTAATAAAATCTCATATAGAACAAAAAAATATTAGATTTAGTTTTCCTCGTGCACCTTCACATCATCCAAGAGGTCATCATCCTCCATGAACTCCTTTACATCACACAAATTATCAAAATTTGTTAGGAAAAATTCTGAGAGGTGTTCCTAGAATTGTTTTCCATTTTCAATGTGTATGTTGAAAGCATCTCATTATAGCAAAGAAAAAAGACCCCACAAGTTCTCTTATGATGATTTCAACATAATTATTGTTCTTTATTATATCAACTTCACCACTTTAATGTTATTCTAAACTCTTCAGATCAGGCATATAAATTTAGATTCCACCTAATAATGGATGATTATTAGTTATGACCCAAGGAGTATCTATGACCATTGACTTACTAAATACACTCAGCTAAGACGACGCATGCTCCAGAAACTTCAATGAGCACTAAATAAAGCTTGATTCATCCACCTCGAGGATCATGGTAGCATCATCCAATTGGACGTCCTTATCCTATCTACTACCATGGGAGGCCCTGTAGTCAACATAGAATCTTAGTTTTATTTCGACATCAAGGAAAATGAACAATGGACTTGTGGTACACTGAATGGTGGGCCTATCACCAATCACCTGGCCTGACTTCTCTGCATTTTCGATGCCGAATTCCCCCTAACCTCTCTCATCCAGATGGATTCGATCAACTTCTTTATGATTTACAAGAATAAACAAATAATGAAGCATGTTAAAACATTTCATTGGGTAACCAGATGCATTGAGGGTGCTAACGAGGCATCATGAGGTCCTATTGCAAACCAATCACTCGCTCCGTCCACCTCTAATCCCACCCCTATAACTATTTTCATCCCAACCCATCCCTCAACTACCATCATTCCAGCTCTAATTCCCACCCCTTCAATTTCACATCCCTATAGACCACTACTATACCCACCCATATTAGCCCTAAAAATTGATTTATGTTTCACTTGTACATTCTGGTGAACATTCAAAAAATATTTTTTCACCTAGGAATCCCATTTATAACACCACCCTCATTTTCCTTCCATATATCCCAATCCACTCATGTGGCCACTCATCCTCCACCCCCAGTAAGCCCTTCATCCTACACTATTCCTAAACCCCCACCACTTATGCCAACCTACCACCAATGCAGATAAATACATCTACATTGTAGGAGACTCTGGTATAGCAGGCCTGACTAGGCATGGGGCTTAATGCTCGGGCATCGCATGTGTCGTCATTCATCAAGCCAGCTTAAAAACCCAGGAAACACCAAGAATTGGTAACACACAAACGCCATCCAAAAATATAGAATCCAACACCATGGTAACCCCTCCAATAGTTGATTCTCCAACAACTTCATCAAATAATGTTATTGATTAAGATGGATAGCTATAAGAACCATATGTTTAGGAGAGGAATGTATATGACCATATCAATGATTTTGATTACTCATATTTTATCCTGTTCCCTCCCATATTTTGGTACTCTATCAAGGTGATCATATTTTTTTACTATCTATGTTCCATATCACTTATGTGTCATTTCACTTATTATATACATGAGATATTTATTTTTTACTCACTATTTATTAGATTATTTTTCGTTTTATTACTGTTTTATATTTTCTATGTATTTATCTTATGGTTCTTCTATTATCATTGATACACATGTTTTATCCCCATATACCCTCATACTATGGATAACTTAGTATTTAGCAGATGTCAAGCACCAATATGAGCTGCGTTCACTAGAGATCTATGCCTAGTAGTAGTCACTGACATTATGAGAAAAGATGATATTCCTTTTGCATGAGATACATTATCTATATGAATTAGTGGTGATTAATAATTCTATATTTTCACGTGATCTTTATGACATGGCTACTAGTTCTTACAGGCGGTATAAGAATTTTTAGTATATGTAATATAGTTGATTGTTATTTTTGACTACTAGTCTTACTAAATATATATTTGATTATGCATTATGGGAGGCGTCCCATATTTCATTTGTTTTATTCAATTTTATTTTTATATACATAATTTTATGAACTTTATTAGGTATCATTTTGTATCATAGGTTGGTTTGAATTACATTATACCCAACCATCTATATAAATATATAATGTATTTAATTTTTATTAATTATTTTCACCTACCCGTATTACTACTTCAAATAAATTTAATCCACATGGACAAATGTTTTATCTAGTGTAGGATTTGTATTTATAACACCTTATGAAGGTTTTCCAATGTAATATCAAGATTCACTATGTTTTCCAACAATATTACAATCATTTTCGGAAACCCAAGACTCTATAACATTCAATTTTAAATTTTCCAATTCATTTTCTATCTTTTATATCTATCATATATGCCCCATAACATTTTATTGGATAGTGAAAAAACTATCTCATTTTATTTATGTGGTAGTCTATTTGAGTTCTTTATTATTGATATACATGGATTATTGACTATATTTATTTATCTAGTAGGCATATGTTTTTAATATAATGTTTTAAAATCGAAAACTCTTTACCCCCACTTCAATAGAAGATAATTTTATGTTGTCAATTTATTAAATCCATATCTTTATATAGTATTTATTTTTATAATAATTGTTAAATTTTTTATTTTAATTGATGTTCCAAATTTTGAAATTGATTTTGATTTAATTATTAAACTATTTATTATAACCTTTGTAGATTCATGTTACTTTTTTATATTCAAATTCCCAAGAGGATTTTATGAGTTCATTTCCACTTCTATATATATTTCTTGAGTGAAACCTAGGACATCAATATCTATCAAAACATGCATTGAGATCTTACAGATGATATGATTGAACAAATAAAATTTTAATATGATTTAGGTAATATTGTTTCCACTTTTTCCAAATACCCACCATACATTATAACTTTATTTAGCCCATAATTTCCACATATGGATTCTTTTAGACACAGTTATTCCAATCTGATTATCCATTCCAACACCACTCTTGGTTTTATGAAAAATTATACATTAATCATGTGTAGGGGATTTTCAATCGATGGACACATGATTTAATGATTTATTTTATATATTTTGGTACCTTACAAGATCAATTTTTTATGATCCATTTTTTAACTCAATAATCCTATGCTTACCATTTTCCTTTGAAATATTTATAAATATAAATGAAAATATCATAATTTGTGTGTTATGAATTTCAAAAATCACAAATTCTAGATTGATTAATACCCTAATGAACCAATGTTGTCAGGGGTATGATATGAGATCCATCCTAAATATGAAATTTCAAAGATTATTAGAAAAGAAAAATAAAGTAACATGGTACATTTTTTATACATACCTGATACACTCATGTATCCATTTTATGAATCTTGAAACATGTGAACTATTTTTTCTTTTAGGAATAACAACTCTTAACTTTTCTCATTTATCATGCATTTAATTATAGATATTAACCAAATTTTAATGATGATTTTTTTACTTTCTACCCACAATCAATCATCCTTGGTGTTGTTTTCACCTTTTTGACAAATGCCTTATGATTTGTTTTGTATTTTACATTACAATGTAGAGATGATATAACCAATGACAGTCAATGATTTGGAATATGTATTCAGGGTAAGATCATAACTGAAATTACATTTTCCACTATTTTTTGAGGAAAAATTTATTTCTAGGTAAATAGAAAAATGGGTCTTAAATTTTAGAAACATTTTTGATATTTTAATTAAATGATTAAGAATCTGAATAAAGGAACAGAATTATGAATCATAGCTGATTTTCTTTGGATTATTGATTCTGTAAGAAAGACTAATTCTTCATACAGTAGTTTTATTTTCCTAGTTATAATAAATGTTTATTATTTTAATTTTTTTTCATTTTGGATCTCTATTGAGTTACATTTTTTAAGGTTTATAAATTTTTCAAGTGTGGGAGAATTGGATATTATAAAATTGTATAATGATTTTAGAGTCATTTAATTAATTATTATTTACGTTTGACTTTTTAATTCACCAAGTGTGTATTTATTATTGATGAGAATGGGTTTCCATGATTCAAATGTAAAATCTATGAAAACTAGATGAAAGTGGACACTACTCTTCGTGAATAACTTACTTGGCTTGTATGAGTCATTTGCCACATATTTATAGTCAGGAATAAATTTATGAAGAAAATAAATGTCATGAAATGATTAGAATATGTGATTAAATAGTAAAAATTAAGTAAGATTCAAAATACAATTCCCACTTAATGTTCATATTGTAACCAGAAGCATGTCATTTGTTACAATTACACAGTGTGAGATGAATCAAATATAAAAATCTCAAATATTTTGGATGATAATCACGCCAGATATAATGGATATTGAGAAACATATGGATAAAGATTGCATTATTTGGGATGTTTTTATGTCTAGATATTTCAATACTATATGTTTCTCGATTACACAGAGTAGTGAATAATATTTTTTTCTAGGTTATCATTTCTCTCTCATTATCTCTCATTTTCTCCCCGCCTTTCTCTCCCAAAAAACATTAATAAATTTAGGTTATCATTTTTATTGAATCCATGTGTTATTTATTTTTTTATATGAATTCATCATTTATTTCATCATAATTAAAAATTATGAGTTCTTTCAATAATTATAGTTTTCATTTGATAGTGGCATCACCATATGTTCATTCTTATTTACCATTTTATGTATTTTTCTGATTGGTTTATTATTTAATCTGATTGTGTTCTATTGAATTTTTTAATATTTGACTGAAAACTATCATATTTCAATTGTTACATCAATTTTCCAATTATTCCCTCAATTCATACCTTGACCGTGATTATTACCGTCATTAGTGGGTAAATCACATAGCGTAAGGGTTGAGAGTAGGGGTGTTCAGAACAAAATGATTCTCTATATTTATGACTTGCAACCATATGTCGAGTAACAGTGTTAAATAATTTTTTTTTTCATTAAATTATTTTATCTAAACCTTACAAAGGGATTATTAAATGAATGAACTAGATATTATTGGAGTATAATATGATATAAACATTATCATGAAACACATATTTCCATAGAATTTGGGTTTAATTCATTTATTCTATTAAAATAAATTGACCAAGAAATATTTACATATTTGATAGATCAAATTTGTTTTACAGTGAAGAGCTAGTACTCTATGGACCACATAGAAGCCTAATCCCAAGTATTATTCCATGTTAGTAATGAGATTATACTATTTACCTGAACCCTGAAATTGAACATGATCCATATATTATTTTTTAATTTTAAACCAAACTCAATAACATTAGTTAAATAACAAAATATACCAAATTAGCGAGGACTCATTTATAAAGGGTTATAAATCTCCAGTTCCTTGTTAGCAAATATTTTCCTTTGAGTTCAACCCTACACCGCTACACTACTATATCATTGGAGAAATCTTTTTTCACACAAAAAGTGACAATAATCCAATGAAATGTCATAAAAAATTGATTCAACTAAATATTTTTTTTAAATCCACTAGTCGTGGATCAAATTAAATGTTTATATTATTTAAATTACACTAAATAAAAAGGCATAATATAACATAATTATGTAATCGATCCCATAATGAGTAGGAAAAAAATCAATAAAATATAATAATTAAATGTAAGTTCACTCAAATTTCTTGTTGATTTTATCAAAATAATGATTAGAATTAAATAAATTAATTCAAATATAATATTATATGGGAGGAGAGCTTGTTCCCAAACCTAGACTTGATAAACTAATTTAAAATTTCTTTCAAAATAACTATATTATAATTTTTCTCAAATAAATAATTATATCGATAAAATAAATGGCTAGTATCTATAAATATACCTTAGAATACCAAATAATTAAGGTCAGATGACTGAAAAATAGATAATGTACATTGTGTTCATATTTCCCAAAGAATAACAATATTTCTATTCAATGGTCGTGACTAAATTATCTCAACCATGTTATTGTTCATTCATTACTGGTGAAAAATGGTCAATGGATCAATGTTGAGTAAAATAGATGTGTAATAATGTGATGATAATATTGAATACAATCATCTTTATGAGTTCAATAGAATAAAGAAAATGATAATATGCACCCCCTTTAACAATTTTTTCAATCCCCTATGGGTTTTTACCAACTATCATTGGGTGATCAACAATAATGATTAAAACCAAAACCATAAGAGAAAAGATGACAGTGAATGAAAAATATAATGAATAAAAATATTGACTGTGATTAATAAATAAATAATCCAATGATTACATAAAATAAAAAAATAAAAAATATAAATAAACATATCTATGAAAGGTCAGAACACTATGTTATTCTCTTGGTCATCATGACTCAGTGGTAGATTGTAATTAATATGAATATTGCCGAAACCCTCTACATATAATCATAAATATAATCTATGGTATTCCTCTTTTCATATAAATCATTTACTATATCTTTTGGGTCATATGACCAACCCCATATTAAAAGATATACAAAATCTCCCTTTTTTAAAATCTGCTCAAGGATTTTCATATCATGTAATATTTACATGACATGAAATGTTTTTATATCATGTAATATTTACATTATGTGTATCTTCAACTACGAGTTTTGGAACTTTTGATTCATATTTATTCATTTGTTTTTTGACATGGAAGTGCTCTATGATCATCCTAAAAAATATGGTGTAATTGCTACATTTTCTATCTTATTCTCCAAATGATCGTCCTATATAATAACACTCAAAAGATAAATACCAGAGTTGATAGAAATATTAAATCATTTAATATCTAATGGAAACATATATAAAAATAGAGGAAAATATAGATGAAATATACAAATATCAGTTCTAAAGGCCTTAATTAATTGTATGTTTCTTCCCAACCCAATTCAATAAGTTATCATGGAATTTTTAAATGGTTAATTTAAGCTACAATAAATAAATATTGGAAAATTAAACATATGGTCAGTTTAGACACAACACAAGTTATCTATTTTTCATCTGGTAGGTTATACTACAAACTATAGTGGTTCAAGACACATTACTAGTTATTCTGTCATTTTCCACTAATATTTTTTATATCAAATAATATTCTTTATTTTTTCTTAATCGCATTAATATTTATTTTCTTAAATTAATTTTAAAAACTATAAATTTATTTAAAATAAATTCATCAATTACAACAAAAATATTTTTTTTCAATTATTAACTTCTCCTGGATTTCCATTAACCAATCCCAAACATCTTAATATTTAAATCCTAATATTCTTTTGAATTTTTATGAAGATTATGTAAAAAATGTATACCATTTTGTTCACTTTGGAGGCACCACCTTCTTTGAAGATGGGGAAGTTCAGCAACAATGCTTATATAGAGACTATCAAGAAACACCAGTTGATTAGAATATTAATACCTAATGAATAAGTATTAATTTAGTGGTTAATGAAAAGAAATATGATACTATGAAAGTATTAAAAAAACTCTGATAAAAGTGGATTACTCATAATCATAGAAAATTTAATCCTTTGATAATATAATAATTGTTTTTGTATATAAATTTTGATGTTTAATAATAAAAATATTATACATGAAAATAATTTAATGTGGACTAAATGGTTTCTTCATACCTGAAAAAGGGACAAGGTCATAAATGTCTCAAATGTAGGTGATTATGAAAAATTATGAAGCTACTATCCTATCAGACATGCTTATTTTAATAATGAATGTGTCTTGGGAAAGTAAACATGAAACACAATCTCTAGAATGGCAATTTACGTAAAAATGGATGGTGATTGTATATTAGGTATCATGTAAATACAACACCTAATATTTACTAGAAAATGGTCTTATGAAGAGTAAGTCAAGAGGATCTATTTTTCCTCTATTTCAAAAAATATTTTTCCAACACACGGTTTATTATGTATCTTATTATAAATATTGAAAATTTATACATTCCATAATATTGTTTTATTTCCCCAACTAACTATACATTTATCACATCTGTATTAGAATATAAGAGAAATGTTCCTTATTAAAAAAATAATTTTTAGCTTCTTGTGGGACATTTCAAAATAAAACAACATATAAGTGGATGATATTAAATAATAAAATGTGATTTAATTAATTGGGGGAAGAAAATGAAAAACTATATGAAAAAATTAATATAGTTAAACATTATTTTTTGTTAGAAAACAAGACAAATCTAGGTCGTGAACTAGATGAGAATATTGAATATTCTTTTGAAAAATATTTGGTTGATTAATGTGAAATTTTTTTTGTTATCTATGTCAATATTCTATGAGAGTAAATGAATTTGATATAAGCCCTTTTAATTTTCAATTTGGTTAACTATGTCTAAGATCCTTAACAAAAAATATTTCCCATGGACCTCCTAAATCATCTGATCCATAGCCCTAGATAGAAAAATATTTTTATTTCAATATTAGATATACTAAACAATCTCTGATAGAACATAATAGAAAAAAAGTTTCCAAATTATATAAACATAAATATAATATGTAGTGTATTACCTCAATAAAAGAATAGTAATTCAATAAAGATGGAATCACTGAATTTTTTCATGAAATGGGGAGATAATTCTTGTTCAATACTCCAATTTCTCGGGGCCAAATACGCTATATTTATTATTGGTATAGATTACGTTGAATATAATCATAATAATGATCATGATAGTGGATTAAATCACCTACACATTGTGGTATTTTTACTAAATTTTCACCAAAACTAGTTATTGGATCTGTAACACCCCAACCTTTCATGGTATGTTTGCCTTTGAATAATGCAATAGATTGCATTATATGCAACTTCAAGATTCTAACACATCATTACCAATCAAACTAGCCATCTCAAAAAGTAATACCCACTTTTTGAAATTTAGAATTTTTATATTTCACAATGGACTTCATTTTTGGGTTTAGATTATTGATATTATCATAGGGTGAATATTTGGTATTTTTCTGAAAACATTCAGTTTTTGATGAATAGTGAAAAATAATAAATTTTAATCTAAAACAACTTTTTAAATCAAAATAACTTATAGTGCTAAATTATACTATTGAGTATATCTTAAGTATAATTAGATTATATATTTACAATTTAATCCAATGTTGGTCATTGGACGTAATTTCTCATTTAAACTGAACATAAGCAAGTGTCAATCTTTTGATAATTATTATATCTTAAAACACACTTTTTGTTTTGACAATATGTATTAATTTTAAATTAATTTCTGACAATTTTTTGTTTTGAATTTAGAAAATTGGATTCCATATTTAGAACCATGATGTCCAAATTTTGTAAATAGGTAATTTTTTTTAGACATTTTGAATGATTACTTTGGTAAATATTTTATTTACCATGGTTAAAGGGTAAATCCAGCAAATAAGGGTAAAAAGTAATATTATAATATTATTAAATTAACTTAACACATGGAATATCCCTATTGGATGATACAGTTCTGACCATGGGAATCATTGGGTCGATTTTGGGTCCCCATGAAGCCACATGCAAGTGATAATGACACATTATATTAAATTAGTTAAAGTAAATACCAAAATTACATAAGAATATATCTTTTTGTAAAAAAAATTTTACATACATTTATATATGATATCTATTCGACTATAATTATTAATTAGAAAGATAAAAATATTTCCTACATAATAGTATTTTATTTATCATTTTTAGACAATTAATAATTAAATATATTTATTACAGATTGATGATGTAGTATTTTCGTTATTAATGAATGAATCAAATAAATCGTATTATAGATGTTAAAATTAACATAATTTGAACGTTTTTATGCCATTAAAAAATTTTCTCGGTTAATGTGACATGTTTGGATTGACAAAATTATTTTTTTTTCTAAGTAATAATGTTTTTAGTAATTTAACAAAAACAAAATAGAAAATAGTGTCAAAATTGACATAAAAGAGTTTTTAAAATAAATATTATATTATTAATTGGTATTCTATTCCAAAAAATCTATGGTTCAGCCAAATGTCTTAAATAATATTATATATTTTATTAATTAACCACTTTAGGTTCTCTTTTATGTTTACTATTGGTTTATTAACCCTATAATATGAAAATATAAATAGATATGGTAAATGTCAAAGAATTTAACTATGAGTTAAATCTAGATGATAATGTTAATATAGTGACCCAAACCTGTATAAACCTACTAGATGAGTGGGTTTTGACCCATCCCCACCTTACCCTTTAAATAATTCATTTTTTTCCATTAGAAACTGATAATTATTTTATTATAAAATAATATTTCAATCTTTTCCTAAGGTGACCCTTACACCTCTTATAAAAGGGAACTTCACATTCTCTCAAATTCACACATTCAAAGACATTTTCCTCAGCCAAACCTAGCCCAAATATCCTACCATCTGTCCTCCCTTAATCCGAGAGGATATTCTTTTGTCAGAAAGCCAACATAAGGATCCCTTATGATCAAATAAAAAAAGAAGAACCTGAAGAAGAGGTAAATATTTCATCATCTCTTTCAAGTTCTTCTCTTCTTCTACTTACTCTTTCTCTGTTGTATCCATTATAAAATAATAACTCTAGTATCTTTTATATACTGTGATGTTATTATAAATATGGTACAACCATATTCATTATTCAATCCATCCCTTTAATGACATGTCACCATACGTGGGTTTGTACGGCTTACTGTCTCCACGTCGTGGTGTAGTTATTATTCAATAAATTATTATTTGGATGGGTAATATAATGATGTATAATTGATTTAAATATTAAATATAACATGATAATGATTCCGTATATATGATATACCATCCAATTATATATTATTTTAATATCAAAAGAATGATATCGTCGCTCATGCATACATACAGATTACCATCTCCACGAACTCGATGAGATTTATTCCCCATAGTATCCTTTCAAGACTAATTTTCATTTGATGATTAAAAATATATTTAAATACTAAATATCATTACTAATATGAATAAGATACATCCTATCCATAACAACATTACTTATGTAACAAAGAATATAAATGAAAATGAATCAGTTAACACCCAACACGACGCTAATACTAAAATATTATTCACAATGCAATATTAAAATATCATATATGATATCATATTAATGTATATAGTTCATGAATAATTTAACAACAATTATTTAACAATTATAAAATAGGTTAACCTACCCTTATCCAAGGAAAAGTACAATATAAGGGTTAATTTCATAATATCTTTATTATCTGAGGTTGTTTTTACGTAAGTATCTACTGGGAAATAATTATTATCCATGTCCATGATTCATAATATATTTTTCTAAGGGATTCTTTTTAAAAGACTTTTTTTTTCTAAAAATTCATTTTAAATGTTTTAACGATTTATTCTTCTAAACCATTGTCATTAAGGTCCATGTTTTCAAAATGGTTTTAAGGATTTATTTATATGGACATGAATATTTTAAAATTTCAATTCCTTTCGAAAGATTAAAAGTTGTAAGGGACACATTGATTCCTAAATATCTGTTAAATGTCTTCCTTTATAAATTATGTGACTTTTAAATGATTTCATGTAAAAGGGATATTTCTCTCAATGATTTTTACTGACCATTTTCAACTATGCCAACATCCTTTAGAAGATATTATTATTGATCGATGTTGATTTATTATGATACAAATCTTCCATGTTGTATTGAAGGTTTTGTGATATGTTTGATTTTGGATGTGTTTTTTATACCATTCATTATTTTGGATAAATTATTGACATTTCGTATGCTTTTCTTAAAATGAATGTTTATGTTGTGTTTAAAACTTTTCATATGGGAAATACATTGGACTTAGTAAGTGACAGGTGGATCCCGCTACAGCTCCTCGATGAATCAGCAGGTCTAATGAGACAACTAGATATGGAATTGGACGAGGCCTTTCCCAATTTGATATATGGTATTGGTCGAGGCCTTAATCATTTTTAGACGTCTTGGATAAGGCCATGAAAAAATGTTTCTGAATTTCCGGTATTATACATTCCCTCATTATGAAAATAAAATTGATGGTTTATGTGGTCATTAAATATACTGAATACCCATGATTATGTTTTATTATGTAATTTTTTACTAAACTCATATTCTTTCCATAAAAGTGTTAATGTTTATTATTGGTAAATCCATGTGTTTCAATTATTCACCATGCTTAATATTTTTGTTATCTTCCGTTGTATTGCTTACCAATACTGAGGGTTTGGTCTCACCCCTTTCTTATGTTTTCATTTCCTAGGATCTGAAGATGATAATTATGAGTTACATTCAGGCTTAATCTAGGAGGCTTGGATGTTTCTAATGGAATAAGTTACTGTTTTTTTTCTTATGAAGATATAATATTGAACTTCTGTATGAATCCTATTTCCAATAATACTAAATTGATCCGTCTTTCAGGGTATGATTTCTTTGTGATCATGCTAATGTTATATAATAATACACCGACATTGGGTAACTAGGGTCAGGGCGTTACATTTTGTATCAGATAATTTCTAGTACAAACCATGGAATCTATATTTAGATAAACTCAAATTAGAGAAAATTTGTTGGGAAAAAATCCCTCAAGGTAACATTGAAGTATTTCTGGGTTGATTGTGTTTGTTGACAAAGCAGGTTTCCATAGATAATTGCTGAGTTCTCAAGAAGTTGTTGACATTCCATGTTGACAAAGAACTATGACAAAGGAAAGGACGATCTGGAGGCGGTACAAAAGAGCAGTACAAGGTGGCGCCGTTTCCCAGCGATTGCCAAATTTTTGGGGTCCAAAATTTGGAGTTTGGTGAGCATCGCGAAAATAGGATTTCCATAAAGATCATAATTTCATATGGAAAAGACATGAATTTCGCGAAGATAGGATGCATGGTTTGGAAATCGCGAAGACTAGAAGAATGGAGGTGGTGATGCTTCGCGATTACGTCAAGCCTCGCGAACGGCAGAGGCTAAAGCGCATCGCGGCAGTGAAGGGCTTTGCGAAGGAGCATTGCGGAGAAGGAGCGAAGGAATGTTGGGCTTCGCGAGGGAGATTCACGGCGAAGTCACGAAGGTATGTTGACGGTGATTCATCGCGACTACGTCAAGCTTCACGAACGGAGAATTGCCGTGGTGCTTCGCGAATTGGACAGAATTCCGGTGGAATCTTTGGAGCTTCGCGATTTGAGATGACGTGGAATTGACTTCATGCGGATGGGACGAGGGTCAGTGGAATCGCCTATAAATAGAGGCCGACCCCTTCGAGTGAAGCATAGAGAATTTTCAGAGAACATACTTTGCTCTCGATTTGCAAAGGTAGTTCGCGGAGCCAGTGTTCTTCGCGAAAGAGGAGCTTCGCGGCGGCTATTGTAGCTCCGCGAAAGTTGTGTGCTCCGCGTTGGCTCAGTGAGCTTCGTGAGAGAAGTTGCTATGAAACGAGTTGAGCTTCACGGGAGTTATTCGCGAGTGAGCTTCGCGAGAGAGCTTCGCGAAAAGGCAGGCGCTTCATGAGGGCCTGTTTGAGCTTCGCGAAATTGGGAGCTTCGTGAAGTAGGGTGCTTTGCGAAGGTACTTTCCAAAGGTGTTTGCCCAGTGTTCAGAGGCAAAGAGGTATTCATCTACGGATGAAAGTTTAACTTCAACAAGCATATACATACAGACACAGATTCATTCCTTAATGGAAATGAAGAGACCTACAGGTCTATAAACTGTGAGTGAATCCATTCATAGAGTAGTGAGCTTAGGAAGGGGAAGAAGGTGATCCTCTCCACCGGCAGTGAGCCAGAGAGAGAGAAACAGGGAGTGACCCTTGGGAAAGCAGTGAGCTGACCCTAAACCTTGCATAGGTAGTGAGCCTGGGCATAGAAGTGATCTAGCCCGAATATTGTAATCCACAGCTAGTGAAGTTTAGTGGACTTGGTATGACCGGCAACCTATCGGCGTATGCTCCTTGGACGTATCCCTTAGCGTTGAACCAAGTAAAATTGCAGTGTACTTTGCTTGCTTTACTTTCTATTTATATTGTGCAGCAGGAAAGAGAGAGAAGAGTGTTTTTCTTAACAGCGAAACAAGATCAGAACGGGCTTTAATTTTTAATTAGTCATACCCTGATTCACCCCCCCCTCTCAGGGTATTCAGCCTAGTGGACCTAACAACATTACTCTAAGATAGACTTTGAAGATTATTATAGAACAACATCCAAGAATTTTGGTATTTTAGAGATTTTGTGAGTTTTCCAAACAATACATCCCTGTCTGGATATGATCTGGTAGAGGAAACTCTAGAATATATATACCTAGGGGTAAAACCTGAAAACACCGCTTAGAGCTATACTCGAACGGGAACTGGTGCACGACAATGGCCCTTGATGCACTCTTCGTTACGAAACTCCCATGGGATATGCTTAGGAAACTTCTTCATATTCATTACAAATCATTATGAAGGGTTTATGAGTATATACATTCTCAATAAAAACATTTTATGATTATGGATTATACAAATAAACTGTTCAGTTTATGTTATGTATTTTACAAGTTTGGAATTGTGTATTACGATTCATAATCTAATCTAGTTTATACCATTGTTTAGAAATGGTGCCTAGTGGAAGGAATGTAAACCATATCAACACACGTAATCTATGTAGGGATTTCCCTCCAACTCAAGATAATTAGTGTGGAGATGGTGAAGCTACAACTATTGATCATCTTATCACCATACTAGGACAACTCACATAGGTTAGGAAAAATAACCTTACCTGTATGGAGCACCCTGATCCACATCGTGGAGGATCAATGTTAGATCGCTTAATGAAGCAACAACCAAAAATATTCAATGCGGGTAAAAATCCATTATTAGCTGAGCAATGGATAAATTCCTTATAGAAAATATTCCAAGACTTGTGTTGTAGCAAAAGTGAAAATGTTGCCATGGATGTTAATTGCCTCACAAGATATGTTGATCGATAGTGGTCATTGATTAAAAACACAAAGGAAGATGAGGAAGTATCAAATATTTAATAGAGGGATTTTAAAGAACGTTTCCTAGAAAAATACTTTTCTCATGACCATCAAGTTGATATGGAAAGGCAATTTCTGAGTTTGAGGAAAAAAGAGGATGAGAATATCACAATGTATGAGGCTAACATTCGAAGGTTAGAAAGGCATGAAACATATTATATACATAAACCAAGAAGTAAGATTGATCGTTTATTTGATGGGTGAAAACCATTTCTCCATTTAGCATTAGTCTCACAATTATTCTCGTCATACGAAGATATTGATTAATGTTATATCAACACAGAAAAATAATTCTATAAGTCTTTTGAATTTAAATTCAAGCAAGAGAAGAATAGATCTTCTAAACACTCAAGAAAAATAAATAAGGGGAAGAAGAGAAATTTTGAATATCTGTCTGGAAGTAAATGTGGGAAGAAACAGTGTAGTACATTCCTAAAGGGAATGGAAGTCTGTTACAAATGTGGTGAAAAAGGCCACCAAGATTTTGATTGCAAGGGAAAGAATGAGGCTCTAAATGTTAAATGCTACAATTGTAGAGAAAGGGGGAATTATGCAAAGGAATGTCCTAAGGGCCAAAGAATCTTATCTAAGAAAAGGCCAAGGGATCAAGGCCAAGATTATGATATATTTACTACTAAGGTTGAAGCTTCGAAAGATGTGGTGGATGTTAATTTAATGGTTTTATCAAGTTTAGAAAATGATTTATTTGATTCGTGATCATCGTATTGTTTCATATCATACCAGTTTTCTAAAAATTTAAATATTTTCAATATGATTTAACAAGGGAGTTGTCAATCCAAACTCCAAGGAGAAGTATCATTGCCCAAAAGTTTTGTGAATCAGTGTCCATTATGGCATATAAATGTTCTTTATCTTCTGATCTCTTCATCATACCCATGATTGGATTTCATATAATCCTCAGTATGGATTGGATTTCGAGCCATGATTCAAAAATGTATTGTAAAAAGAAAGAGGTTACTATTTCTGATGAGGAAGATGAAGAACTCATTATCTTTAGAGCATAAACATCACCACCCGATTCTTATCTAGATCCAACCCTAGTAGCTCAACTAAATTCAATTATTAGGGTGGAACAGAATGAAATAATTTTCAGTGAGGAAAATAATGTTCAAATAAAGGTTGTACCTATTGTGCAATAGTATGTTGATGTATTTCTAGAGGATTTATCTGGACATCCTCCAGAATAAGAAATTGAGTTTTCCAATGATTTAATTCCTGATTCAAGGCCCTTATCAAAGAACCCTTATAGAATGGACACTATGGATTTAGTGGAACTAAATTAAAAACTAGAGGAATTGAGTAATAAGGGGTTTATTCACCCTATTGTTTCTCCATGGGGAGACACATTCCTTTTTTTTACGAAGAAATATGGATCTATGAGGTTGTGAATTGACTATAGGGAGATCAATTCTATTACAATAAAGAACAAGTATATGCTACGTTGTAGTGATGATTTATTTGACCAACTTCATAGAGCTCAATATTTTTCAATGATTGACCATCGATCTGGATACCATCAGCTGTGCATGAAGAAGGAAGAAATTCCAAAGACAACATTTTGAACCAGGTAAGGGCATTACAATTTTACAATAATGCCTTTAGGTTTGACTAATTCACCCTCTATCTTCATGGATCTAATGAATAGGGGTTTCAAGGAATATCTTGATGACTTTGTAGTGGTATTTATTGATGATATTTTGGTATACTCCAAATGCTACGATGATCATAAAAATAACTTGTGCATTATCCTGAATAATCTTAGAATAAATTAATTATATGAGATGTTTATCAACTGTGAATTCTGTCTTCAAGAGATTTATTTTCTTGGACATATTGTCTCTATGGATAGAATATCTGTTGATCCTTTAAAGCCCAATGCAACCCAAGAATAGACAGCATCACCAACTATAACTGAGGAACATAGTTTTATTGGTTTAGCATGTTATTTGAAGAGTTTTATCCCAAATTCTGCCTGATTGGATAAATCATTAACCAAGATAACACATAAAGGGGTTAAATTTGTTTGGAAAAAATATTTCGAAGAATATGTGGATGAAATGAAGAGAGCATTAGTCAATGATCCTATATTGACACTACCATTGGGGAATGATGGGTTTGTTATTTATAGTGATGCTTAAAATAAAGGACTTGGTTGTGTACTTATGCATTATGATAGGTTTATTTCCTATAAATCACATCACCTAAAAATTCCTGAGAAAAACTAAAATACTCATGATCTTGAGATAGAAACTATAATATTTTCATTCAAGATTTGGAGACAGTGTCTCTATGGTGAAAAAAAAAAATTAGATTTATACCGATCATAATATTTTTAAGTACATTTTCTCTCAGAAGGAACTCCACATGGGGCAAAGGAGATCGCTTGAACTACTCAATGATTATGATTTCATGATAAACTACCACATGAGGATGGAAAATAAGGTTGAAGATGCTTTGAGCAGAAAAGATCATGGAGTATGGAACAAGATGAGAGTTAAAAGGGATCATATTTACACAGATCTAGTAAATATGGAAATGGGAATAACCATGGAAGGTGAACCATCAATGATTTTGCAAATGGATTCCAAACCATCTTTACTAGAAAGGATAAAAAGTTCTCAGGCTGATGGTGAGGAATTTAAAAAGAAGAGTAAATCTGTGAATGATGGGAGAATGATTGACTTCGTATATGAAAATGGGATTGTGAAATTTGGGAAGATACTTTGTGTTCCTGATATACCTAATCTAGAAAGGGAATTGTTAGATGATGCTCATAGCTCCAATTTCTATATACACCCTGGTAGCACTAATATGTATTGAGGTTTGAAGGAACATTTTTGGTGGGGAAACATGAAGAGGAAGATTGCAGATTTTGTGTCAAGACGTATGGTTTGTCAATAAGTGAAATCTAGAAGGCAACAGCTTGGAGGAGTCATGAAACCTCTTCCCATACTTGAATGGAAATGAGATAATATTACGATGGACTTTTTCATGGGGCTACAATGGACTCCTAGAAGGAATGATGCAATTTGGGTCATTGTTGATCATCTTACCATGTCAGCACATGTTCTTGCTATAAAAGAAGATCTACCACTTGAACGTTTAGAAATATTGTATATTAATGAAGTTGTAAGTGTTTATGAAGTACCCCTATCGATTGTTTCTAATCATTATCCCCATTTTACATCAAGATTCTGGAAAAGTCTTTAGAAAGACCTTGATACTGAACTTCATTTGAGCACTGACTACCACCCTCAAACTGATGGAAAATTAGAACAGACTATTCATAACATAGAACAAATGTTGAGATCTTTCTCACTTGACTTTCAAGGATTGTGGGAAAAATATTTACCTCTTTAAGAATTTTCCTATAACAATAGATTCCATTCAAGTATTGAGGTGGCACCATATGAAGCATTATCTTGAAAGAGATGTCGCACACCAACCTGTTGGGATGATTTTGGTGAATGAAAAATAATAGTCCAAGAACATGTTGATGAAACGATGTAAAATGTGAAGGTAATCCAAACCCATATCAAAGAAGCTCAAAGTAAGAAGAAGAGCTATACTGATAACTGAAGGAAGGATTTGGAATTTCATAGAGGGGATCATGTTTTCTTAAAGGCATCTCCATAGAAAGGAATTAAACGATTCGGTAAGATGGGTAAATTGACTCCCAGGTACATCGGTCCTTTCAAAATTCTAGAATGAATTGGGACTATATCATACCATTTGATAATGCCGCCATGTCTCCCCAAAGTTAATGATGTCTTCCACATATCACTATTGAGAAAAAACATGCCTGACCCAACGCATGTACTCACCTATGAGAAATTACAACTAGAACCCAATATGTGTTATTGTGATGAGCCTAACAAGATTATTGACACTAGAGAACAGGTGTTGAGAAACGGGACGACTCTTCTGGTAAATTTTTTATGGAGAAACCATAAAATGGAATAGGCAACATGGGAACCCAAGGATCTTATGATGAATAACCAATAAAATATTTTTATGTAGTAATATTCTTGAAATTTTGAGGAAAAAATTATTTGATGGATGTTATAATCTTACACCCCATGCTTCCATGGTATGGTTCCCTTTGAATAATTCAACAGCTTATATTGTACGCAACATCAAGATTCAAACACATCGCGACCAATCAAATGTGCCGTTATGAATCGTAATACCCACTTTTTGAAATTTTATCAATTTTATCTTTCAAAATGGACTTCATTTTTGGGTTTGGAATATCGAAATTATCTTATGGAGAATTTTTGACATTTTTTTGAAAACATTCAGTTTTTGATGAATCGTGAAAAATACTAAATTTTAATTAAAAACAAATTATTTAATCAAAATAATTTATAGTGAACAATTATACTATTTAGTGGTTTTTAAGTATAATTAGATTACATTTTTACCATTTAATCCAATTTTGGTCATTGGATTTAATTTCACATTTAAACTGGACATAAGCAATTGTCAATCTTTTGATAGTAATTATTTCTTAAAAACACGTGTTTTGTTTTGACAACAAGAATTGATTTTAAATTAATTTATGCCACTTATGTGTTTGGAATTTAGAGAAATGGATTCCATTTTTAGAATTAGGCGGTCCAAATTGTGTAGATATGTAACTTTTATTTTTTTTGACATTTTGTATAATTACTTAAGAAAATATTTTATTTACCATGGTTAAAGGATAAATCTGGTAAATTAGGGTTAAAAAATAATAGTTTAAAAATATTAAATTACCCTAACACGTGTCATAACCCTATTGGATAATACATTTCGGACCATGGGAATTCTTGGGTCGATTTAGGGACCCCATGGATCCACTTTTAAGTGATAATGACACTTTATACTAATTATGTTAATGTAAATACAAAAATGACATAGGGATATATCTTTTAGTAAAAAATTTTTACAAATAGTTATGTATGTTATCTCTTAGACTATAATTATTAATTAGAAAGTTAAAACAATTTTATACCTAATAGTATTTTATTTATAATTTTTAGACATTGGGTAATTAAATTTATTTATGACACAATGATGATGAAATATTTTCCTTATTAATGAATGAATCTAATAAATCGTATTAGAGATGTTAAAATAAATATAATTGGAATGTTTTTATTCCATCCACGAATTTTCTAGGTTAATGTTACATTTTAGGATTGATTAAAAAAAATTTCTAAGAAATAATGCTGTTAGGAATTTAAAAAAAACAAAATAAAATAGTGTAAAAATTTGCATAAAAGAGTTTTTAAAACAAATATTATTATATTAATTGATATTATATTACTAAAAATCAATGGTTCAGACAAAGGTCTTAAAAAATATTATATATGTTATTATTGAACCACATTAAGTTCTCCTGTAAGTTTATATTAAATATATTAACCATATAATATAAAAATACAAAGATACATGGTAAATGTCAATCTATTTAACTAAGAGTTAAATCTAGAAGATAAGGTTAATATACTGATCCAAACCTGTCTAAAACCTATTGGTTGAGTGGTTTTCGACGCATAACCACCTTAGACATTAAATAATTCATTTTTGAGAAATTATAAACAGAATGTTATTTTATTATAAAATAATATTTCAATCATTTGCTAAGGGAACCCTCAAACCTCTTATAGAAAGGAACTTCCATTTCTCTCAAATTCACATCTTCAATGCCATTTGGCTGGGCCAACCCTAGCCCAAATATCCTCCCAACTGTCCTACATTAATCCTAGAGGCATTCCTTTAGTTATAAATCCATCCTAAGGATCCATTGTGATCAATTTAAATGGAAGAACCCGAAGAAGAGGTAAATATTTCATCACCTCTTTCATGTTCCTTTCTTCCCCCACTTCCTCTTTATCTATTGTATCCATTCTAAAATAATAACTCTAGTAGATTCTATGTAATTTGATGTTATTATAAATATCGTAAACCAATATTCATTAATCTATCCATCCTTTGAATGACATGTCACCATACGTGCAGACGTACGGCTTACCGTCTCCACGTCGTGGTCTAGTGTTATTCAATACATTATTATTTTGATTTGTATAATAGTGATGTATAATTGAATTAAATAATAAATATTACATGATAATGATTCTGTATATTTTATATAAAATACAATTATATATTATATTAATATCAAAAGAATGATATTGTCGCTTGTGCGTACATACGGATTACCGTCTCCACAAACACGAGGAGATGCATTCCCAATCGTATCCATTCAATAATAATTTTCATTTGATGATTAAAAATAATACATAAAGACTTAATATCATTTTGAATATGATTAAGATAGATCCTATCCACAAAAAACATTTTTAACGTAATAATTCATATAATGAAAAATGAATCAGTTAACACCTGAAAAGGAGATAATACTAAAATATTATTAACAAAGAAATATTAGAAGATTATATATGATAAAATATTAATTTATATAGTTCTTGATTAATATAATAACTACTATTTCACCATTATACAGGAGGTTAACCTACCCTCGACCGAATAAAAGTACTAGGTAATGGTTAATTTCACAATTTATTTATTATCCGAGGTTGTTTTTGCACAAGTATCTACTATGTCATATTTATTATCCATGCCCATGTTTCATAAAAAGAGTTTTCAAAGGGATTCATTTTAATGGAATTTTTTTACTAAAACACCATTTTAAATGTTTTATAGATTTATTCTTCTAAACTATTCTCATTAATTTCCATGTTTGCAAAATGGTTTTAAGGATTTATATATATGGGAAAAAATGTTTTAAAGTGTCAATTACTTTCAAATGTTTCAAAGAGTTATGCGACACTTTGATTCAAAAATATCTTTTAAATTACTTCCTTTATAAATTATGTGAATTTTAAATGATTTCATGTAAAATAGATATTTCTCTCAATGATTTTTACTAATCATTCTCAACTATGTCAACATTCTTTATGGGATATTATTATTTATTGAAATTGATTGATTATGATACAAATCTTCCATTTTTTATTGAAGGTTTTGTGATATGTTTGATGGTGGATGTGTTATTGTTATACCATTATTGGTTTATGGGTAAATTATTTACATTTCGGATGCTAGTTTTAATATGGATTTTTATGTTATGTTTAAACCTTTTCATATGAGGAATGAATTGGACTTATTATGTGATGGGTGGAGCCTGCTATAGCTCCTCAATGCATCAGTAGGTATCATGATACATCTTGACATGGAATAGGCTGAGGCCTCTCCCAATTTTATATATGGTTTTGGCCGAGGCTTTAATAATTTTTAGACAACATGATCGAGGCCTTAAAAAATGTTTTAGAATGTCTAGAATTATACATTATCTAATTATGAAAATAATATTGAGGGTTTATTTGGTCATTCGACTAGTAGAATATCCATGACTATGTTTTATTATGGAATTATTTACTAAACTCATATTCCTACCATAAAAGTGTTCATGTTTATTACTGTTAAAGGAATGTGTTTTCAATTATTCACCAATCATAATATTTATGTTATCTTCCACTGTATTGCTTACCCTTACTGAACGTTTGAGCTCACCCCTTTCTTATGTATCATTTTACCAGGATAGGAAGAAGTTAATTATGAGTGACTTTCAGGCTTAATATAGGAGGCTTGGATGTTTCTAATGGAACAAATTAGTTTTGTTTTTCTTTTCAAGTTGTAAAGTTGAACATATGTACGAACCTTGTTTCCAATAATAATAAACCGATCGGTCATTCGGTACATGACTTCCATGTGATCATGCCAATGTAATGTATCAATGTACCGACTCTGGGTAACTATGTTCAGGGAATTACATGATCCCTAGTTGTTCAATTTGATCAGGAGAACATGATTTGGGAACCCTAACCTAGACATAAAAAATATAATGAAGAGATGGGATTTGAAATAAAATATGTAAGGAGGTGTAGATGATATGTCTAGAGTGAACCTATAAAGGCAACTGGTCTTTAAGAAATGGTTACAGAAAATTAAAGAAACCTAGCTAGATTGTCTAATCCAGGAAGTAGTTGGCCTATATTTTATAATTCAATTCCAATATAAAAATACCACATTAAATGGAAGTTTACATTGACATCAAATAATCACAAAATAATAGTGGAGATCTATTCCCAAATAAATGCACTACTACATCACCAACTATATCAAATTCTTTCAATTTTACAATTAATGTCTTGAATAAGTTTATACAATATTTATTAATCTTATTGATGCATTTATATTATGATTTTTACGATGTTTTTAGTTCTCTATAAATAAGATTTCTCATTGGTTTTTATCTATTAGGACTCACATTCAAGGTGGTAGTTTAGTATAATGGTTTTTATGAAATAAGAGATTTATAATTTACTCAAATTTATTTGGATTTTCTAGGTATATATCAAGTATTATATTTTTGAGTAAAGGGATCACATCCAATTAACCCAATTATCTACGTCCATTTGAACTCAAAATCATCCTTTTATAACTACTATAAAATATATTCATGATAATCATATTAAAAAAAAGCAGGATGTCATTAATGTTTTATCATATGGTATTTCAAACACCGAATGGATGATATTCTCTCAGTTTCTTACTTATCCTGCTAAATATATTTAGAATGTTAGTAGAGATTCGAAGAAAGTAGTGATGGAAAAATATATCCTCTAGAGTTAAATCATAAATTACATATGTATGATATTTAATATTAGTGTATTTTAATCACTATTCGTGACCTTTGTCAGTGTATTGATGATTCCTCTATTCATTATGTAATTCCAAACACATGTTGATTACCTCAAAGTGTTCACACAGTTATAATTTTTTTTATAAATTTTGAGGGAAGTGTTCTTGAGATAATGGATCATGAAATGCGAGCAGTGAAGGACATCAATAATCTATCAGAACATAATTTAACTTCATCCAACACCTATTAAGTAGTTAATACAATCATTCTTATAACATCATATATTCATTCCTCTTCCACAATAATTATAGCCTCAATATCAATTTTCATACCTCCATTTGGATTTATTGCATATGAGGTAGTAAAGAATTTAATACCACTTTCTAATAGAAAAAACCTTTTTGATCCCTCATATTATATCAATTCTAATCTATAACATTCTTTAAAGAATGAAAAATATTCTAGTAATCTGAAAAAAATAAGATATTATCAATTAGATTTAAATAATTCAATATAATTGGGTTGTTAAATAATTATATTGGTGTATGCATAAACCTTTGGGATTAATTAGATCTGTGTTTTAACTTTCCTTATATGAAAGAAAATTTATTTATTAATTTTCTGATTATATTTATCCTTTTGTAATCTTTTTGATAATACCATTATAAATTGTGTATTATGGGTTTTTATATCAATTAAAAGTTTAATGATTCTTATGTTTAGATATAATAATAATTAATTTATTAATTTAGTGATTTATCCTTTAATTAATTGTTATAATCAAAAGGGGAAGATTTTTGGCCTAGTGTACCAGTTTATGATTTTAATAACCCCAAATTGTGTTTCATATCATTTAAATTTTTTCCTTGTTTTATGTTTTGCAAAATATTATTATAGAAATTTTCCTTTGCATAATCTACCATAATATATAATCCATCATCAACTTGAACTATGTACCAAATCCAATATTATATTTTGAATCGAAAATATAATTTTTAAAATTCATCAATATACCAAGAAGTCTAAGATAATATTTGGATTGAATGAAATAATAATATGAGAGTCAACCCTAATTTGATGATGATCATATATGAAGCCTCTGAATAAAAACACAATGATATGAAGATAAATATTTCTAATGTCTCATATCGATCATACAATGTAACACTACTTACCATGACTTGAAATCAGCTACATCCATAAATTTCACAACATCCTTGATTGGATACAAATTTTTTATTATTGACCATACTATGTATGTATTAACCAACTATTTCTTTTTCTGACCAAATTACCCGTTAATCAATCAAATTGAAAATGAAACTGACCACAAGTCCATCAGAGGAAACATACCATTGAAATTTAGAACTATCACATCTTTTTAATGAACCTTGAATTATGGATTAACCATGACTATTTAAAATTAAAATTAATTTTTTATTTCTAATTACTATAATTTTTTAGGGAATAAGATATGAAAAATGAATTCTAGATTTTATGTTGAGTATAGGGATTTATATATGAATATATTGAAATTACTAATGAGATAATTGTAATCTATGACAAAAAAAGGAATTGACACTCATGTGAGGTGCTTCAAACATAAATGTTAGACATTGAAATTGAAAATAATTTTACATTCCAATGAATTTATATTTTTTTACATCATTGAAAAATTTGTAAGAGTTAAATAAAGAAAAAAATTTTCTTTATAATAGAAGGTAGATCATATCAGGAGAAAAAAATAATTGATATTAATCAAATTTAAATTGAGAAGAGAAAAACAATGTTTTCCTTAATATTTTATCAATCTACATTTTGTATTTTAATGTTTTTTTCCTGGTATTATCTAAAAATATATTTACATCAACTCTTGTATTTCCTTAAGTAATATGAACAAAATATTTTTCATTATATTATTACTAATTTTATCAATTAAAATATTATGGAAGATCGTAGGTGATTACCCTTGATTTCCTTCATATAGTTGTCTAATTTTTTACACGATCCTAGTTTCAGATTTTTTTATTAATTTTAATAAGCATTCTTTTAATTGGGTTTACTATCAATTAGATGGGACTATGTTCAATCATTCAACTAAATCATCTTATTTAAATTACATAGTATTTTTTATTTTCATTTCTGAAACTAATGTTTTTAAAAAATTCAAATAGATTTTTTATTTTTATTATCTAAAGTATATTAAAAATTCTAAGAATTCATAATTGATATATATATATATATATTTGTAAATTATTTTTAAAAAATAACATCATTTCAAATTTATTTTATCTAGTCATTGATCATAAATTTAGGAGGATATTTGAGAAATATTTAATTATACATCCCTATTGAATTAGTTAATTAGGGGATTCATAAAATTGAGGTATTTAATTAAAGAAACTATTATGTTTTGGAAGATCAATTGTCCCCTCTTTTAAGCATTACACTAGGACCGAAAAATCATTACCCACTAATATTTAGATTTGGGTGTGACATATAAAATTAACTTTTTATTATTATACTTTTATATGATAATTGTATTTGGAAAAACTATTACTATAAGATAATTATTATATCATAAGATATATAGAAAATATATGATTATTTAGGTTCATATAAATTAATTTTGAACTCTTAAGAAATGTTATTTTTTAAAATATCAACACTACGACTTTATATTCTCATAGGATAATTTTCTTTACCAATTATTTGGTGTAAATTTATTTATGCTCTGAAGGGTAACTTCAAAAAAATTATTATATTGGAATAATATACTTCCATAATAAGAGAATTTACAAACATTATCAAAATTTTGTTCTCAAATCTTAGGAAAGAATAATTCCATTTTATAATAATTTATTCAATTTCATGATAATTTTTCAACCATAATAAAAAATTAATTTAAGGAATTGAATTCGTAGGACCACACAATAATTGAAATTACATAAAATATAATTTATGTAGAATTAATTCTTCAAATAGGATACCCACATATGATAAATTTCAATAGAAATTTTTTCATACATGAATAATATGAACTTGGACAATATATCATCCAAAATAAATAAAATGTAAGAAGAAATAAATGGTTAACTTATAATCACATATGTAAAAATTAATAGAACAAAATTACATGTTTTTATGCATTAAATTATAATATTTATTGTGATATGTTACAAAGGCATTATTATGTCCAAAAATATCCCCTTTTTATGATAAAAAACCCATTACAATTTTAAAAAATATATTTTATATAGATAAAAACATATAGAAAAAGTTAAACTATAATTTGAGAGAGAATTTTCATACACATAATAATTTGTCATATATTAATTAATCTTATCCTTCTTTTACATACATTACATGAAGCATATATTTTTGTTTACTCATATCCTATCTCTCTAATTTTGATATGAAACATTATGAAATTAGATTGATATAAATTAAATTAAATTATGAAAACTGAAAGAAGTATACTGGAGTAAATATAAAGTAATGAAATGAAGAATTATTTGGAAATGAATTTTATGAATAGATTAAAATTGAATGTTAATATGAAGTCGTATATTATCAATGATTAATAATTCAATAAGAACAAGAAACTGCTCTATTCATTTGAAATCAAATTAAATAAACATTAAATTATTTATGACATACAATTCAAGATACAAGAGAATATTTCAATTTTTGTTATCATAATGTGGTTTTGGAGTATAGTTTGGGTAAGATGGCTTTGAAATAATGTAAAACCATATCTCGTTTTAGATATAGAATACCTATCTTAAAAGGAATAATCTATATTTCTTATGCCTTAGAATAAGTAAATTGCATCAGCATTGAGATAAATTCTCATGAAAATATATTTTATGTAGAAATAGAAGTTAACATAATATTCTTTGTACTTATTCTTACATAAAACATTGTGACATTCAAAATTTCTATCCTATGTGCATAACATTCAATCAAACTTTAAAACATTTCTATCTAATAAACTAATATTATATGGTATTAGAAATACTATGAATAATATGCGATTCCTTTAGAATAATCACATTTTATTCTTTTTGAAGTATCCATTGGAACCCAAAAACCATTCTCCTGATCCTTTTCTAAAGATTACTTATACTTATACCTAAATTAATTATCATCTTATTTCATAATCTATTTAATATTATTTATTATTTTTGAAAATGTTTAGTTTATTGATATAGTCCATTAATTAATCAATTTTATTGTGCTTTAGATGAGTTATAATTATCTAAATAATGTTGTTTTAGAGAAGAAAGATATTACTAAACAAACATTTTATGGTTAGACATGGATTTATCAAGACATTGAATTTAATTTCTATTGTCATCGTAGAAATTATTAATCTTAAAATTGATAAATTATCCCACTTATTTAATTATTTACAGAGAATCCAAAAAAACATTAATTTTTAAATCCTTCCTTCAATAATGTGCAAATCTAATGAGAAAAAAAAAATTTGAAAAAAAAATTAGGATATTTCTCACATATAGCTTACTCAAATATTTAAAAGTTGGAAGCTACTTTATATACTAAAATTGATAGAGTAATATTTTTTCAAAAATTAATATCTTATTTAACATCATATTTAATAGAATTTATCACCTATAATATTTATATAATAGAATATTATTTTATAAGAAGATTATTTTTGAGAATTTCTATTTCATCCATTATAATAAAAATTAAATCATCAAGCTCAACATAAAAACACTTTTTTCTGTTATTTCAACCAATTTATCTTTTATATTTCCCTTTTTTACCATTATAGAACTAAATTCATAAAATATTTTCTATATAGAGGATTGTATTTAACTATTTTATTTATTCATTTATGAATATTATACCATTAAGGATTCTTATTCATTTTGTACTTCTAATTAAGAAACGATTAATGCTCAGTTGGCGTTATATTTTCATTAAAAATTAATAGTAATTCCTCATTTCAATCCTCATTTGATCAAAAATCTCATTTATTTAAAATGAAACATTTTCAAAATTCACTTTTTTAGTCTGGAAGAAGATAAAAACTCTTTAGAAGAACCCAATAGGATATTATGGGTTCTAATTAGTCTATGAATATCAACATAATGCGAGGAATCAGTTTGAAATGTATGAGCTAATATCTCAAAACCATTAATCATGAAAATATTTGTGAGAGTATCTCTTAATTATAATATTATTTTATATTAAATAGAATAAATTTGATTAGATATATTTATATTTCATTGGATTCAACAAAATTAACATAAGGTAGTTTATTATCAACATTTCATGTACCATACTTGATCTACATTAGATTTTTTTTCAAAAACATTAACTGTAACCCCATATATAGGTAAATTAATTCAATTATATACTAATTTATTTCAATTAATCACTGAAATATGTTCATTTCACATAGAGTCTACTAATTTGATTAAAAAATTATTAAAAAGTCCAAAATAATCAGTTCCTATAAGTTCAATAAGATGGAAATTCACTAGATTAACAATAAAAAATCTAGTTAATTCTTATCCAATATAAGGATAATTAAAAAATATTGGATTCTCCAATGTAACATGAGTATGATTCTATTATTATTATTCTTCAATTATAACCAGTATATGAATCTTCACCCAAGGTTTAAAGAAATTCCCAGTAATGCTAATAACCCCATCTATTAAATTGGTTATACTATCGACATTAAAATCCATCACATCACTACACTTAATTTGATCCCTTTCATAAAAAACAGTTGTAATTCAAAATAAATAATATAGACATAATGATCTATTGTTAACGTGGTAGATACAAATAAAAATATTCAAATGAATATTTAATTTCTTCTAAAAAATTAATAGATATAGTAAATAGAAATGTGGATATATAGATTTTTGATCTCTCTGTCAAACAAAGAATTAGATATTTTATTTAAATTTACTATAAATGTTGTCTCGAAATCAATGTCCTTTAGGAAAATTTTATCAACAACTAGATTCCCAAAAAAAAATTTCATTGATTAAAAATATGTAACCTCAATGATTGTCACAAGAGAGATATTGCTGTCAAATTTCACATAATGGGGAAAAATAATAACATTATCTATCTCTAAATAATAAATTGAAAAAATACCTATTGTTCTCACTAGAAACAACTATGTATTGAATTTTAAAAAATATGAACATCCAATTGTTTGAATAATTCTATAAACACTTTATTGTATAATAATGCTGTAATTTTTTTGTTGACGATGAAATACCACCCATATAAGTTCAACACATTCTCTTAAAAAATAAATCAATTTAGAATATCTAGAAAAAATGAATAGATAAAATATATAGAAAATTATATTAAATCACCACATTCTTTGAGCCACCCGATAAGGCATATTATTCCATTATAAACATATCCCTGTTTATAATGAATCAACCTAAGGTTTCAAATAATTACATTTGGGATGAGAGGGGTTTGGATTTAAAAAATATGTTATTATGTGGCATTCAAAAGTTTTAGGTTCTTCTTCTATTTTTGAAAAAAAATCATGTATAGGGAATATAATGAGTCTCTGATACTAACATAAAGGAAAATAGAAGAAATAAAATCCAAAATTAAAATATGGGTTGGTTTCACATTATTATATGAAAAATAATTTATGTAATTAGTATCATATTATAAGGGAGGAAAAAAATTATTTATTTTATATTATAATGAAATAAGAAGAAAATAATATAAAATAGAATACATAATTTTCTAAAAAAACTTAGAATAAAATATCATGAAATAAAATAATCCTAACTCACTGTTACTAACATAAAATAAATCAATTGGGATAGTACAACTAAATATTTTTTTAACTAATCTTAATTAATAATAATAATTACTGAGATGTATATTTTTTAGACTAACATCTTAATAAATATTTAACATGATCAATCCTCTATATCATCAAAATGATTATTATATTATTTGAAATGTATATATTTGAAGTGTTATTAGATATTATTTTTATATAGTGTTAATTTATCCCTAAATCAAACAAATGTGTTTCATCAAGAACACATATGTGCATCTATTAAATGGTTAAAATTACTCAACTTCAAATATTGATAATACAACTGGTTATTTCTTCAAACCAGACTAGGAAACCAATGATATACTAATATGTGGATGGTTTAGGAAGAACTCATTCCTTTAAATCCCCACCCATCAAATTTAGCATCATAATAAGAATGCAAATCAAATATAGAGGTTTTTTTAAAATAAGTTACTTTCATATATCTTTAAATTATTTTGGTATATTTTAAATGCAATAAATTAAAAGTTTATTTAAATTTAGAACATAAAAATTCGAAATACTTGATATCTGGACTACTAGATTTTAGATATGAAAAACTACCAAAAATATATCTATTATACCTATTGTCATATTTTTGTAGTTGGGATATCATCCATATGGTATGGAAACCCCATAATTATACATTTCAGATATATTCAAATCATGGTGGTCTCTATTATGGGGATATAAAAAATGGAATGTTTAAGAGGTGTCTGGTGTGGAGGTGTTGGTGGTCAGTAACATGCCTTTTATGTGTGGTACAGAAGTCGTCCGTTCTACAGTTGGGTGGCCAGGTGTTTTGACATCAAAGGTGATCAAATATGGTGGTCCTTTTATATGGTCATGATGGAGTTGATGGGAACCAACTTATCATGATCAGTGACACTTGATAACATGAAAATGACATCTATTTGATGGGATCTCCAATAGAATGTGATGGTGGAGGTCTCTTTACCAATGATTCGAAGAAGGGTTGGGATTTCCTTATATTTCCCTCGATGGTGATGTACATAGTGGAAGTCATGGTAGGAGTCTATTCTATAAGATGGAATAAAAAAAATAGAATTTACTCAACCAGATCATATCCATATATTGCTCAGACCATCTACTCCCAGCTTCATATGGCTATCTGATTGGGATGAATGAGAGGGTATGGCATCATTATTGGGATTTGGAATCATACAGTTCTTTTCATGTGAAAATTCTATTTATACATCCTTTTAGAATTTTGGAGTTTGATGAAAAAATATAAATATATTCTAGGTGGGTATTTTAATGTATATTTATGTTCTCCAAAACCCTTATAGTCTTGTAAGAGGCCAAATAAGAATCCTAGTCCTAAATTCCAAGTTATTTTCTCCCTCAAACTGTTGAAATGGGATTATCAAAATAATAAAAATATTTATAGACTTCAGATTTCATTATTTTTAACTGTTTTACTAACATCATACAAATGATGTTTAATATTATAGATCAATGGTGATGTATGTGTATTATTTTAATCAAGTCCAAATATTATCAGTTAATAATTTAAAATTCTAATTAATTTAATATATATTTAATAACTTTTTTATATAAATAATCAACTAAAAAATATTATTAATTTATAATGCTCATTTCAAATTATTTTCCCATGGTTTTTTCATATTGTTTTTTTGGTTTTTGGTGAAATAAATGACATCATCCTAATAAATTTTAACTAATTAATTATTTGAGGGAAAATTTTACCTAACTATTTGAATGTGATTATAATCCTATAGTAAAACCATTTGAAAAAATAAATCAAATCAATATTCCATAAGAAGCTCTACATAATTTTTTTAAACCACAAAAAGATTTTTATGTTATAAAAAGAATTTAGAAAGTAATGGATTTAAAAACTAGGAGGGTTCTCAACATAGTCATAATATATTAGAAAATATATTTAAAAGGGTTATTTTTCATCCATATAAAATTATTTTAAATTCCTATTATATGGATATTTTAAAAGAATACTAATAACATATAATATCGAAACTCCAAAATAATTATCTTCAATGTATGTTCCCTTTTAATGGTTATAGGAGGGGGAAGGTAACCTTGTATTATATCTAGTCATCAAAAAATTATCATTCTTCTAATTTTTGAATTGTAACAACCAAATATGTTTTGGAAAAAATAAAGTAAATTTTATTTCTTCGATAACATGAGATACATATAATAATGAGTTTAAATGAACAAAGATATACTATAATTATATTAATTAATGTATGATTTACAACATATCCATAATATTGGTGGTTATTCATATGATTAAATAAATTTTCACATATATAATTATCCTACTCAATATAAATTTATTGATAAAATATTCATTAATAATTACACAATGTTTTATAATTTCATTTATTTATTCCAAAATATATTTTCTTAAAAATAATATTTAAATTAATTTTTATGAGAAAATATTATGATAAGTTTCTTGAATATGTGTAACTAATATTTCATAAAATTAACATCAATATTAGTGATAATATATTTAATATTTTAGTTTTATGTTTTTATCATTTACTGAAAATATTGATTTTCCAATGGATGGAAATAAATGATGAATTAATTGAAAACTATATGTACAATGTTTCATTTTTTATTTAATTGGATTCAATGAACAAAAATATTATATTTTAAATAATTTAATTAATCATATTGGAATCATTTTTATTTTCTAACATATAATGTAAATATGTTTATTGGTAAAAATGAATATTCTTTAAAAATAATTATTATGCGCAGACATTGGTTTTATAATAATAAATTAAATATAAAGATATTGGGAAATGATTTTAAAGAAATTAATATCTAATATTATCAATGAAATGTTTTAACATGTATCTATTATTTTTCATGGCATGTGATAAGTATAGTTCTTGTTTTATATATGAAAATATTGTTTTCTAAAATACATCGTTTTTTGAATTATGTGAATTTATATTAATTTTTTTTCACTTATAGGTAATAAATTTTATAAATTTATTCCTATATTTTAAATTAGGACGTTAAAATTTGGTAAATAAACCACTTGAATTTTGTGTAAATATATATAGAAATCATGGTAAAATTTATATCGTCAATAAAGGGTAAATCTGGTAAATCGAGGATAAAACTAAGTGATTAGGTCATATGTTTTTAAAAAAAATCATATTTGATGATTAAAATTTTACCATTATCAAAATATGTTTGAAATTTTGTTTTTTAAGGTATATTATTCAATAAAAACGATCTATGTAATATTTAAATCATATAATGACACAAAATTTCGCTCTCCATGTTTTAAAAATCTTATAAGTGTCAATATTGAGAAAGAATAATGTTATGAGTGAATATAAGTGTTGATATATAGATTAAAGAGACTACTTCAATGATTTAAATTTATTCACAATTTGTATAACATATATAATGAGCTTAAATTCTAGGGAAATAGTAAGATAATATTACTTCAATTAAAAGGAAAATAAAATAAATGATACTGAAAATATTACAATTTCTCTTATTTTGATGAGTTCTATGACCCTATAACTTTATAGATCTATTTGACATATTAGTGATGTTTAGAATCATTATATTTGAATTAACCTTTTATCGCGATGTATTTAAAATCCAAGTAAATGAAATGTGTAAAAATGTCATAAAAGATAATTTTTAATAAATAATATTTAATTAAATGATATAGAATCCATAAAAATAATATAATTCATAAAATAAAAGATATTTGGTTTTCGAAATAAAAAATGATCCATTTATGGTTCTTTTATATATTATAGTAAAATTATTAACAATTAAATTCTATAAAACATTAATATTATAGTAATTGTCAAAAATAATAACAAAGGGTTAGATAAATATTATATGGGTAAAAATGGGATAAAAACCCAAAAACATTATTTATATGAGATTAGTTATAATCATACTAAACTTATATTACAATATTATCAATTTGGAGACATTTTGACATTAATATTAATTAATATTAATTTTATATTTTAATAAATTCTAAGACATCCCTTCCCATTAATCAAAAAGGACACCCCTCCGTTCTCATATTCATACAACATTGATCCTACTATATCATAAAAAGTAAAAACAATTCACTTCTAAACTCCCCTATAAAAATTTTAGATATTTTAATATTCCTATAAGACCATCCCAATATCCATTGAGAGTAAATCTAAATTAGTAATTTTAAGGAATTGGTAAACACCTTGATCGATCAAAATCAGTTTTAAACATAAAAAAATATTATAGTTTGTATCTTAAATAAACATTAATGTTATTATTATTATTAAACCATCCTTATTCACCATTATCCAATCAAATTGGAAGTGAAAATATTGTTCGTAACTACTTATGACTTTTCTTCTCCATACACTGATACTATTCGTTTATCATCACCATATTTTATAGATGGGTTTTATTTTTTGTTTAATGTTAGTAAATTATAATTAGGAAATAATTTTACCTATTTAATTATTGTATCAAATCAACCTTCTTACATTTGAAATCATTTGAAAACAATAATGACAATCGTGCATACAAGTGGACAACCACCTCCATGAAGCGGTATGATTAGTTTTTTGTTTCTGTTCAAAATGGACTAAAATAAAGTTTAATTAAATAAATATGTATTATTTAAATGATATAATCAATATTCTATATAGTTTTTTTTCTTATTTATCATGCTTTCATTCAATCTTATTGAAAAATGGAAACAATGGTCATGTGTATGGATGGCATAACATCTCGATGAACAACGTAATTCAATTTTCAATATCACAATATAATTAATGATCTAAAAATATAAATAATGAATATATATGATATTTATTTAATGACTAAATTATGGAGATTTTGGTTCCATGACCATAATATAAGACCAAAATCTACAAAACCCGAACATACATGAAAAAAAGTATATATCAACATGAATAGTGATTTAATGAAGAATTTATAACAAATGGTTGATAAAAGTTTAAAAGTAAATGAAATATGGTCTTATATATTTAGTCAATTTTCAATAATATGTTTATAATAATTATATATATATTGTAAATTAGGTTCCCATGTGTACGATGTAATCTATACCTATGGTAAAAAAATTTCGTCTCACTTTTACTTCTCTGGGACATGCATTATAAAACACTAGTTTCATCTATGTGGTGTATATATTACAATGAAATGTCATTTATTATTTATATTATAAAAATTGTGGGTATTTCCATATCCATGGTAGTATGTTTTTTCATGGTATTTATAATTAAAAAGATACCAAAGTGGTACGGGTTTTAGTTAAAATCTAATTCATTGTTATTATTGCATAAGATTAAGTTTCTCATGATGAAATAATATGATATTACATTCAGTAATATCATTAATTTTTTTCTCTTATGTTTATTTCTATATAATTATTGTTTTCCATTAATTTTTATGTCATTAATTGTTAAGAGACATAAAGTATGTTTTTACATAAAATCGTCAATATTTATATATTTTATGGTCAAAAAAAATTCTACTGTATCCATGTTTTATAAAAATGGTTTAATCAAGTTTTTCATTATTACATTATAATATTAAATATAAATATTAAACTTGTTTTAAAATTTAAAAAATTGTTTAAAATGAATATTCTTTTAATTTTTCGAATGAGTAAATCATTATTGAATTTTGAAAAAGATTACAACGAATGATTTCATTTACCTTATATGGAATGAACATAATTTATCACCATAATTACCACTTAATTATTTGATCATTCCATTACATGTATCCATGGTTATTTTAAATGAATGTTTTTTTCTATTATTTTTTCAAACTTTGGTATCGTAAAAATATAATTTTAAAATGAAAAGCTTTCTTTCTTAAAGAAATTTGGTTGATATTTTATTAAAATTTATGTTAATAAATTACCGTAACCCTTGAATTCAATTATGACTTTATTGGGATATTATCTCAGGAAATGATTGTTATTCATTCACTTTATGGTTCATGTTTTTAGTGAAATTATTTTTTTTGTCTATTCCCTTTCCTAGGGTTATATTGTGATTAAATGATTTAAAAAATGTGTTATGTTCCTCTTCCACTTGTTATTATATGATGAAGTATTTCAGAAAACCATTTCCATTCATGGGTTATTATATTATTTGTTTTGGATATTTTTGCACACAAATTTATGGTTTTCATTATGTGGTGCTATTATGTTATACACATGGATGGTGGTTATGTTTTAACCAACTTAGTTGGTTATATTATAACTTACGATGATGGTTAAATAATAACCAACAATGATGGTCACGATATAAATAAATATTGGTGGGACTTATATCTCCCTCTAATTCATTATGTATATATTTTTTCTCACGATAAAAATAGTACTAGAATGTGGAGTTATACTAGTTCAGTAAGGGACTTCTTCCACAATGATGGTCCTGAGAGTAAACCGTGACTACTAAAATGGGTTTGGATGTGATCCCATTAAACTATAATATTATAAGAAATGATCCATTAATGATAATTAAATTATTTTCAATTTCTATACGTATACAAAGAACATATGTCATATTCTAATTTTTTGATATCTTGGAACACATTATTCGAATATTTTCTGATTCATTTCTTATGAACTGCTATGTTTTATTCAAAGACTCATGATTATCATCTAGAATATACAGGGTATTATTTGAAAATATTATTCTCATTTTCTCACACACTAATTTTCATGTCATTGTTATATGATCATTGATAACTCCAATTTTAGAAACTTCTAATTTTCTAATTTGACACTTTGAAATGTTTCATTTCACTATGTTAGAACGAAATGTAATAAGTACTATATGTTTTAGAAATGTGTTACTTATGTTTAAATTATTAGTAGATGATGTTGATATTTTATGATCTGATTGTTTATATGTCTATTTTATGAAAATAACAATTACTATAATATTTGAGTTTTGATTATTCCTTTATGTGGTTAATATTCATCTCTTATGATTTGATATGTATCAATGAAATTTCAAGGAAAATATTTTGGGATTCAGAGAAAGGATTATTCAGCCTTTGCATTATAGGTTAGGAAAACATTATTGGGAACCCAAAGGATAAGTATATCTATAGAATGATATCTTAATTTTTGTGAAATTAATATAGAAAACTTATGTTATAGCTATTGTTGTATAGATTAATACTAATATATTTTGAATAAGAAATACTTTTAATGATAATTACTTATTATTTGATGGATTACCCTCATTGATATAGTTAGACTATGCCAATATTATTTTTTTAGTCAATGGATGGAACTAGAAGACGTTATACAAATTTTGAATTATAAAAAATTGAAGTATTTTCATCCTAGGAAAATAAATGGGATATGAACTAGAAGCAGATACCATATCATTATTCCTAATCAAATATCATGAAATATGATTACCAATATAAAAATAATTTCATTTCACGGCATGTTAAATATGAGTAATATTAAATTTTATGGATTTTTATGAGGAAACGATAATTGAGGTATCAAAATTGAATTTAATTCTTACCATGAATATTGGATGATGCACCTAAAAGAGTTACTAAAATATTGGATAAGCTATTTTCTATGTGGAAAAAAATGGGAGAGATAAATAAATTCCACGGAATATGATTTCTTATATGAGGGAAACCTAAGAATTATCGGGGTTAATTCCCTATTCTAAATGATAAATCACATTCAAATGAATTTTAAAAAATTTGAGAGGATTTAATTGTTTATGAAATATAATTTGAGAATAATTTTTTATATGTTTTATATGGTTGTTATTTTTTTGAATGGTCATGAGACATCCATGTATTGTTCCATATTATAATTTTAAATCTTTTGATTATTTGGGATTAAAATATTATTGAAATAAGTTATAAATTATTTGGTAATAATAAATTTCTTAGTTGAAGAATATGATTTAGGTCGAACCTGACAATATTTATTTAATTTTTGGATTTATAGAATACATAAAATAGTTTGTGAAATTATTTTATGAATTTATATTGTGTTAATATTTGATGAATATATGTTTTCAGGTGAGGCTAACATAAAATTTAAGTATACCAACATGGTATTATAAGTTTACATGTGATTGTATGATCAGAGGCAAAACATTACCCATTTTTAATATTTCAAGTGATGATAATTTTATTTCAAGATTTTACAAGGTTTTAAGAAGAATACCATATTAATGATTAAATAACCTTTGGTGATAGTATATGATTTTATGCTAAGTTAATTATAGAATAATGGATGTTTGATATAGAAAATAATGATCATTGAAAATTTATTCATTGACAATGATATTTTTTAGTGAAATTTATATTCATGTTAATGATTATAATTTAGGTTAGTATCTGAATTTTATTGATGATATTTTTGTTATGATCATTATATTAATGGACTATATGGTAATTCATCATGGTGATTTATGATATTGGGGTTATGTTTCAATATTGTTCTTTCTGTTTAATTATATTCGTGTATTAGGATTATGGGTTATTTATCATGAATGAATATTTGGAATGAATGTAATTAATATTTTAAGGATTTAATCTCAAGTGAATTTCTGTTGATATTAAAACAATCATTAATGTTGAAGTTATTCAAATAATTATGTATTTTAAGATTAATATTTTATTTATTCATATTATGGTTTATTTATTTTTGGAGTTATCTTATACATACCATATATGATAAGGTTTATGTATAAATATAGAAGTAATGTACTGAAATATTTTTTTGCTTATTAGAAGTTGACTACAGTGCTTTAGGAAGGAAAACATATTCACGTCAAATACTCATCACTTCGAGAAACATATTACATTGTGGTGAAAATTTATTAATGGATTAAATTATACTTATCAATTATGTTTATTCATTATTATTATAGTCTAAATAGTAAAGTAATGACATAACTCATGGAAAAGGAAGATAAGGGAAAATATTTATCATACAACCTTTAATTATGATGAATTTTTAGCCTCTTAACCCTTCATTGGTTCATGGTTTTTTGGCAACCTTTGTCCTATCTAGGTTCTCTATCATTCAATAATAGTCTTTTTGTGTTATTTATATCTTCCATGCCTATATTTTCACTTCCAATTAATTTTCTCCAATTTGGAATCCTATTTTTATGACCTTCATACCTCTCTTTCCATTTTTGATGGAGGAATTTAATTTAAAACAAATTATGTTCTGGGTTTCCCAAAAATAAAATTTCAAGTATCAAATCATTGATTACTAAGAATAAGTATAAATTTTCAGAAAGAAATTATAATATGGGGGGAGAATGTAATAACCCATGACTTTATGGAATACTTTGTGAAATGAAATTTAATTTCATTGATAGGTTGTGTTACATGGATCACTGAGATTAAACGAACAATGATATACCATTAAAATGATAATTAATGTGATAGTTATAAGATAGTTATTAAATTTGTAGGTATTGATATTATTAACTTTAATATATTATATATATATATAAATTTCCAATAAAATTATGATATGGGTGATCGATGAAAAACATCAAGTGATAATGGATTTCACATGAATGATTAACTTTTGGATGATTCGTTATTATAGAGTTTGGATCAATCCATAAATAATCATGATCTTTTTGTGAATATGGATTTTGTCAATCTCGGTGACCCTACAACATGTAATACATCAGAACATTTGGTTCCCTTGGGGTCATTTTTCTAGAAGAAAAGTATTGGATTTGTTGTTAAATCATCTAAAAATTTACAACTATATAATTTTTAAATTCTATTACTAGGATGATTCATCATGAAAGGGTGATTAACACACATTTTATTCAACCAGTATACAATCAAAGAGAGGGTTAATTTATGAAAATATTTTATTAATGACTATTTTCTAACATCAAAGGGGGAGAACATGTAGATGTTCAATTATCTTATTTGTAGTATTTTTTAAATTAGGGTATTTGAAAATTATATGAGGAATTACATGGGAATGGGTAAATTCACATAGTCTGTCATGAACTATCCCGAGGTCGAACCTGAAATGGTCACCCGAGCCGACTCGCAGCAAGTCCCGATGGGTGTTCCCGATCCCCCCGTGATGGAAACTAGTGCTAGGAATCAAAATTTGATTGTTGGGAATGATTTCAGCCCAAACAAAAGCAAGATAAAGGAAAAAAAACTAAACAGAACAGATAGACACTAACAGCAGAAATGAAATAAAATTTACACGACCAAAAGTACATCCGTGTGACCTCTAAGGTCACAACCCAACTAAAGACCAACCTCACTCCAATAACGAGCGACTCAAACCAGAAAACCTAAACAAGGGAACCTGCAACTAAAACGGTAAAATACAGGCGTGAGTACAAAAGTACTCTATATGTATGCCAAGGTAAACAATTGAATCCAAAAGTTTCTTTTCCCAAAACAATCCACTGACACCGGTTTGAAATACAATTATAAAAGTAGGCTTTTCAAATTTTAAAACGAACAAAATACCTTTTCATTCACTTAAAAATCCAACACACGCTACATACCATTTCCAAAATCATTTATCATTTCATAATGTAAATCAAAACAGAAAGATCTAGATTTTCTTTTCTAATCATTAAGCAAGTCAACAAAAAAAGCTAGAACAATCTAGTACATTAGAAAGTGAATAACCCAACAAGGAAAACAAATAGTGCTAAGGGAAACAGGTGACAGCAAGAACTATAAACTAAGTACCACTGAAAGTGAACACGTAATGTAGTCAAATAACCACGGGTGATCCTAAATATCCCTAGAAAACCCCTAGATGTACTCAGTTTGGAACCACCTGCCGACGTATGGTGAAGCCCCATAGTCTATAACCAACTGATCTCCCTCACGACAAAATCTGCGGCACTTCCCATCTGGCCTCTAACTCTACCACTGGGTACCAACCCATCTAATCGGGGTTAGTAAGAAACCCTCACTCGATAATCCATAAGATGCCCAGGAACCCATGGTATTTTTAATAAGACTATGTAAGTGGGAGGCCCTCGCACGCGTGACTCATCTCACCGCACTTTCCAACCCCTTACACAGACATCACTACATGACGACCCTCAAAGGGAAGTCCCCCTGTAGAGGTGAACCATAAGTATGTATATATATATATATAAATATATATATATATATGTATACATATATCACATCACCAAAGTACCAACTAGGCCGTCACAACACATAACATTCAAACCATTTTCTAAAACACATTATGTTGCCAAACAAGTATTTATATTTCCACAAAACATATTTTTTTCAAAGAGTTTACACAAGTATTGCACTATAGTTTGATGAGCCAAACGGGCCCTAGCCTCCAACCACACACCCAAGTACTTTTCAAGTCCAATCAAACCAACGAAGATGGAAACATTTTGGAACCATCTTTTGAACAGAAGAAGCACCATTTCCCCCATTTTGGAAAACAAATAAAAATTTTAGAAGAAATAAGAGGGAGGGAAGAAGAGGCGTTCTTGAGGGAGACTAGCTCTAGGGTACCATCATCACTTGATTGCACAACCATGTGTGCACCTAGTGCACCCATAGTTGTGTCTTTATCCCATAGAACCCTCTAAAACCATCCAAACATTTTAAACCAAATTTAATAAATGCACCATTTGATTTCAACTCAAAATCATCAATTTCTATCATTTATAAAATACAACGCATGCTCATAAATCAAAAAGCCCTTTCTAAAACATGCTTTAAACTATGCAAAGAAGAACTCAACACATTTCTCATGTAATGTTTATAACGTGATCCAAACCAATTTAACAAAACAATTCGATGGGAAAAACCCGACTCAACCATCAAATTTTACCCAATAAACACAAATTAAATTTTTAGCAATCACATTTGGTATAATATACAAATGCATAAACCTAGATTCATGTAAAAACCTAATTTTAGCACAACATAAAAACTTGAAAACATCCTAACAAGCTTAACATGAGTATCATATATGTGCGAAACAAGGTTATAAATTTAAATAAACATCAAGCATCAAAGGAAATGCAATATAAAGGAAACTCATGGATTTGACTACCTCAAAGGCGCGCCATTGCGACGCTGCTAGGCAGAATGTTGAACTGAGCCTCGCGGTTACTTCTCACATTGTAGCAACCAAGAAAAAAAATGCAGAACCACAAACCCGACAATTATGTTTTGAACAGTTCATCGACACACACCAAAAAAAGGAGAACGAATAAACTTACGCCGAGGGTCGCGAGTAGGGGGCAAGAATTAGGATCGGGCCACGCTAATCAGAGCACGCCGAGCAGAGGAGCTCACCAGAGTTGGCTGGTGCAAGGTGGAGCAGGGTTGGCTGGAGATGGGCTGGCCGAGCGACCCTCGCCGGAAACTGTGCCGGACAGCGGGGAGGCAGCGCCGGAACGGGTGAAGCCGGAGGGAAGAGGTGCGGAGGCGCGATGGAGGGCCGAAACTCCAGGAGTAGGCCAGGGAACAATGGCTGGGTGCGGTGAAGGGGAAGTGGGGGCCGGGATGGTCAGCTGGTGCGGTGAAGGGGAAATAGGGGCCGGGACGGTCGGATGGCGCGGTGAAGGGGAAGCGGGGGCTGAGACACCGGCGACAGGGAGCGGGGACACCGAGGAGCTGGCAACGAGGAGGCTGGGAGGCCGAAGCATGGAGGAGGGCAAGTGGGGGTTCAGGCACCGCACAGGATAAAGGAAGGGGGGGGGGGGTTGGGCGCCACACATGAGAAAGGAAGGGGGAAGAGTTTAGGGTTTCATTTTTTTTCATTTTATAATAATAATAATTATTATAATAACAATCCTAATAATAAAAATAATAACAATATTTATAACAATTTAATACTAATAATTAAATTAATGTCAACATAAGGATTTTTAATATTGAAAATGTCGGGCGAACACACGGTCACCCGGGCTGAACAAACCATCACCGCTAACGATGTGGTAACCGCACACCGACGCGAAACCCGCCAACACAGTTTAAATTAGAAAAAAATCAATCTGGGACCAAGAAAAGATTAAAAACAAGGGCATCTACCGTCGGGGTGTGACAATTCTCACCACCACAGGCACTCTGTGCCCCCAGAAAGTTACCAAGGCAAAAGTCAGCCATGATTCAAGTCTATGCCCAAACAGAACTAAAGGAACCAAAGAGAACTGAGAATATCAGGATGAACTTACTCTACGCTGGTCACACTTGACCGATTCACGAGAAAATTGAAGTCCGAGTTTGAAGGGATAACCCGAAGGGTTTCTCCCCACCATAAGAGCTCAACATGTGCATAAAAAATTAACCATCTAAATAGGAAATCCTAGGAAGGGGGGGGGGGGGGGGGTTGACACAGGAACTCCCAATCGATTTAAACCAACCCTTATAGCATGAGTGAAAAACAACACCTTCTTCGAAACGTTGAATCCTCGACCAAAGTCAACGACTTTCAACACTAGGGAGAAACCCATGGGAAAAACTTAACCAGACATAGAGTTGAAAACATGACCCATTGAAATCCACAAAACATAACCACATCCACACAAACGTGACTAGTTAGATAATAATAGAATGAGTCCTTGATAACCCCATGATAAAACAACGAACTTACAATAACTTCAAAACTTTAACAGTATAAAAACAAGTACAAAAATATTTTTATTGTTCTACTTCCAACACAGAACACAAAACCCGGAACAAGGCTTCAAACACCTAGGGACTCCTGACTGTGCGCGGGCTTCACCCCAAGACCTATGGCTGAGGCTCTGATGGCTGAAACGTCTCCTGCCTCATAGTCAGGTACTGACACTCTCCAATCACGACGTCCTCTTCAAGCGACGCTTCCTGCAAAGCTTCTCCAAATGACCCAGATAGCCGCAACGATGACACGTCTTCGGAGGGTTACGGCAGGATGGCTTCAAATGTCCGAAACGACCACACTAATAGCGTACCACTGAATGATCTGACGAACTGGGAGATGCGACCAAAGGAGATAACTCTTTAGGAACTGGTTTCTCTGGAATCCTTTCCTCGCCAGTTAGAGAAACCCCACGAACAACTGGGTATGCTAGACTGCCAACCACCTGCGCTCTGGACACCAACTCAGCTAAAAACGGTTCCTCCACCAGCTTCTCAAAATGATGGTCCTTAGGAGGGAGGACCCACTCCTTGATTTCTGGATGGAGACCCCCGGTAAAAATAGAGGCCTTCATGATCTTATGTGATGCCACCTCTGGATAAAAGGCAATCAGTTCCTTGAAATGGTCAACATATTCTTTTACCTTATGTTGACTTTGTTGAATATGCATGAGCTCTCCCTTTTTCATCGCCTTCACTTCTTCAGGTCTAAATCCTTGTACGAAGATGGTTTTAAAGACATCCCACGTCATTCCGACTTGCGTTGAAGGTGGGGAAACCACCTTCCATTGGTCCAGAGATGGACCTTCAAACAATCCAATAACACCATGAAACCTAACAGTCTTGGGAGTTCCCAACATTATGAAGACACGCTCCACTTCCTCAAGCCATTCCACTGCCTCTACCGAACCCCGATCAGCATGAAGAACATGAAAAGTCTGAGAAGGACCAAAAATTGGGCATGAAGTATCAGAATCCTTGGGGACCTTTCTGGGCTTAATTCTCTGAAGAACATGTAAAACACATAGCCAAGACCAATATCAGATCAATTTATAATTAAATGTAACATCCTGAGCCAAAATAACCGGCTCAAAACCAATCAAATACAAAAATAACCCAAAAAACCCCATTTTAAAAACACTTTAGAGAAGCGAGATCAAGACTTTAATTCCATGTACACACCCCAGTAATCCCATGAACTGTTGGACATGTCTTTATCTGCTTTCATCTATGCACGTCAACATGCACATTCCATGCACATACTCCCACATGTGCAAACATTCGTAAAAGAAATCTAAGGTTGTAACCAAACCATTTCCCTACCAATTCTAAGAAAACACCCAGTTTTGAAACCTGAACACTTTAAATTTCAGAAATCCCTTTACCAATTTAAACCCATTTTAAAGAAAACACTTCCATTTCAAAATTAAACTATAATCTTCAAAAACATGATCACGCCAACCAGAACCAAACATAGTACAACTTACAAAGAATCACCAGAATGAAGAACTAGCAGTTACGATTAACCCGACAACATGGTAGTGATCCACGCCCTACATAAGCATCAACATCTAGGAGGAACTTAAACCATGTACTCGGACACCACATGGGTCAGTAATCCATGTGAAATCGCGATGTGACACTATCTCGTCTCTTTTTTCATTCCTCAATCCAAAATGAGGTCAGAAGACACAATTTCTGTACTACCTCTGGTAACTCGAGGATAGCACGTGCAATAGTTCACGACGCTCTTCCCCCACCTACCTCTCAAGTTCTGACAGTCCTAATCTCCTTCTACCAAACATCCCAAATAACAAGAACCTCCTCTGTTACCATTTTGTCATGAACCAGCCCATGGTCGAACCTGAACCGGTCACTCGATCCGGCTCGTGGAAAGTCCCGAGGGGCATTCCCGATCCCCCCGGGATGGCAACTAGTTCCGGGCATCAAAATTTTATTGTTGGAAACAATTTCAGCCCAAACAAAAGCAGGATCGAGGCAAAAAAACTAAACCGAACAGATAATCACTAACAACAAAAATGAAATAAAAGTCACATGACCAAACCTACCTCTATGTGACCTCTCAGGTCACCACCCAAGTAAAGATCAACCTCACTCTAACACCGAGTGACTCAAACCAGAGAAACTGAACAAGGGAACCTACAACCGAAATGGTAAAAGGTAGGCATGAGTACAAAAGTACTCAGTAGGTATGCCAAGGTAAACCACTGAATCCAAAAGTTTCCTTTCCCAAAACAATCCACTGACACCAGTTTGAAATACAATTATAAAAGTAGTCTTTTAAAATTTTAAAACAATCATCATACCTTTTCTTTTATTTAAAAATCCAACACACGCTACATACCATTTCCAAAATCATTTATCGTTTCATAAAGTAAATTAAAACAGAAAGATCTAGTTTTTCTTTTCTAATCAGTAAGTAAGTAGGCAAAAAAAGCTGGATCAGACAATTATAATTGAATGTGAATAAGACAACAAGGAAAAAAATAGTGTTAAGGGAAATAGATGACGGTAATAACTGTAAAGTAAGATCCACTGAAATTGAACATGTAACGTATTCATGTAACCATGGGTGGTCCTAAACATCCCTAGAAAACCACTGGATGTACTCGGTTTGGAACCACCTGTCGGCTTATGGTGAAGCCCCATAGTCTATAACCAACTGATCGCCCTAGCGATAAAATCAGTTGCACATCCCATCTGGCCTCTAACTCTACCAGTGGGTACCAACCCATCTAATCGGGTTTAGTAAGCAACCGTCACTCGATAATCCATAAGACCCCCAGGAACCCATGGTAGTTTTAATAAGACTGTGTAAGTGGGAGTTCCTCACATGCATGACTCATCTCACTGCACTTTCCAACCCCTTACACAGACACCACTACACGATAACCCTCAAAGAGAAGTCCCCCTGTAGAGGTGCCCCGTAAGTATGTATATATATATAAATATATAAATATATGTATACATATATCACATCACCAATGTACCAACCGGGCCGTCACAACACATAACATTCAAACCATTTTCTAAAACAGATTAAGTTTCCAAACATGCATTTACATTTTCGCAAAACAAATTCTTTTCAAAGAGTCAACACTAGTATTGCACTAATGTTTGAAGAGCCAAATAGGCCCTAGCCTCCAACCACACACCCAAGTACTTTTCAAGGACAATCGAACCAACAAAGAGGGACACATTTAGGAACCATCTTTTGAACACAAGAAGCACCATTTTCCCCATTTAGGAAAACAAATAAATTTTTTAAAAGAAATAAGAGGGAGGGAAGAAGAGGTGTTCTTGAGGGAGACTAGCTCTAGGGTTCCATATTCACTTGATTTAATAACCATGTGTGCACCTAGTGCACCCATGGTTCTGTCTTCATCTAATGGAACCCTCTAAAACCAACAAAAACATTTTAAACCAAATTTAATAAATATACCATTTGCTTTCAAATCAAAATCATCCATTTCTCTCATTTATAAAATACAATGCATGCTCATAAATCAAAAACCCCTTTCTAAAAATATCTTTAAACCACGCAATGAAGAACTCAACACATTTCGCATGTAAAGTTTAAAACATGATCCCAACCAATTTAACAAAACAATTATATAGGAAAAACCCCACTCATCCATCCAATTTTACCCAGGAAACACAAATTACATTTTTAGAAAACAACTTAGGTATAATATACAAAGGCATAAACCCAGATTCATGTAAAAACCTAATTTTAGAAGAACATAAAAACTTCAAAACATCATAACAAGCTTAACATGAGTATCATATAGGTGTGAAACTAGGTTATAAATTTAAATAAATTTCAAGCATCAAAGGAAATTCAATAGAAAGGAAACTCATGGATTCGCCTACCTCAACGATGCACGATTGCGACGCCGCTCGGCAGAATGTTGAACCGAGCCTCGCGGTTACTTTGCACACCCTAGAAACCAAGAAAAAAAGGCACAACCACAAACCCGACAATTAAGGTTTGAAAATCTCATCGACACGCACCAAAAAAAAGGAGAACGAATAGACCTACGGCGAGGGTCACGAGAAGGGGTGAGCATCGGGATCAGGCCGCGCTAATCGGAGCGCCCCGAGTAGAGGAGCTCGCCGGAGTGGTCTGGTGCAAGGCGGAGCGGGGTTGTCCAGAGACGGGCCGGCTGAGAGACCCTTGCCAAAAACTGTGTCGGACAGCGGGGAGGCGGCGCCAGAACTGGCGGAGCCGGATGGCAGGGATGCAGAGGTGCGGTGGAGGGACGGAACGCCGGGAGGAGGTCAGGGAATGACGGTTGGGCACGGTGAAGGGGAAACGGGGGCCGGGAGGGTCGGCGGGCGCGGTGAAGGGGAAACGGGGCCCGGGAAAGCCGGATGCTGCGGTGAAGGGGAAGCAGGGTCTGAGACGTTGGCGACAGGGAGCGGGGATGCCGGTACACCAGCGACGAGGAGGTTGGGAGGCCGGCACACGCAGGAGGGAAAGGGGGGGTTCGGGTGCCGCACATGAGAAAGGATACGGGGGGGGGGGGGGGGGGTTGGGCGCCGCACAAGACAAATGAAGGGGTGGAAGAGTTTAGGGTTTCAATTTTTTTCCCTTTTTCATTTTATTGTAATAATAATAATAATAATAATAATAATAATAACAATCCTAATAATAAAAATAATAATAATATTTATAACAATTTAATACTAATAATTAGGTTAATGTCAACATAAATATTTTTAATATTTAAAAGGTCAGGCGAACACACGGTCACCAGGGCTGAACGCACTATCACCACTAACAATGTGGTGACCGCGCACCAGTGCGAAACCTTCCAACACAATTAAACATAGAAAACAATCAAACCGGGACCAAGAAAATATTAAAAACAAGGGCATCTGCGGTCGGGGTGTGACATAGTCTTACATTATGTTCATCAAAGGTAAAAAGAGTTAATTTTTTGGGTTTATTAACCTAAAGCCTAGAATGATCAAGATGCTTGATTGGAATGAAATGTTTTTCCCTATAATGACAATAATACCCACACAAAGGTTTGAATTCAAATATATAAGCTCAAGTGGTTGTACTGAAATCCACGAATTCTTTGGGATATTTCATCTTCTATTGGAAACCCAATCGAGGTGCTTAGAAAAACATTTTATCCAATATTTGGGTACATTTTGTGAACCATGTTGAGATTTACATGGTTTTCAATAGGACATAAATTCATGTATCCTGAAGCTGGTGTATTGCAGTATTACATTTTCATAGAAAGATTGAAATCCCAAAGCACCAAACATTTTCCTAGTCATTACAAACTAGATACATACATAGATCCCTTATTACATTGGTTATCAAATATAAAAAAGAACAAAGGAATGTAATTTTATCTTTTAAAAACATAAATTAATTCATCTTCATAACCTGTGGAAAAGAAAAAAATAAAAAAGGTATATCAGATGCTTAGTAGGGTTTAAATACAATGGAATCATTCATGAATGAATAAAAAATGAATCATAATCAATATTGAAATGAATATATAATTTAAATACATTCCATTTATACAATAACAATAGCATAATCTCAATTCATGAGTAATATTATCGATAAATTAATTGAGATAATAATAACGGAAATATTAATGAGGTAAATTATTAATAACATGGAATCCATGATCTTAGGCATCACAATACCTCTACATTGCAGTCCTTTTACAAGAATGATTAATCATTATGGGTAAAACCCCATTAAATTTGGTCAAAGCATTCACATCATGAAACTAAAGATGCATTGGGGGGCTATTTATAACAAAGACCCTCCTATTTCATAATGTCCAAAGAGTTCCACAATTATCAAAATTATTCATTCAATTAATAAACCATTATATTTTATCAAAAATACTCATATTGCTTAAATTATAAAAATTTAACAATATTTCACCAATTAATCAAATAAATTTCAAAGTAACCACCACATAACAAAAAATTTTACAGGCATTGAAAATAATGTTATACATGAAATGATAAAAATAAATATTTAAAAAAATATTAAATGAATTATTATAATAAATAAAATTGGTAGTATATATTGAATAGAAATTTAAATAGATTCATAACATAAAAAAATTTCCACAATGAAAGTAAATTAAGATGAATTTCATTACAATGATCATATAATTACTCAAATGTATAGATTACGTGTATTCACAATAAATCCTGGTAAAGAATTTAAATAAAAAAAAATATTATCATAATTAATTATACATATAAAATTTGAATTGCGTAATTAATGAGATTGAGTTTTAACCCAATGAATGAAAATTGTGTTAAGAAATCTCATAGAACATTGATATCAGCCAAATCATTTGACCCATAAAATAAAAAATAATAAAATGAAACATTGAATTCAATTAATATAATTATATTCATGGTAATATATATGAAATGGAAATTTATAAAACAAATTAGTGGCTAATAAGGGATATGACTCATAGAGGTAAAAAATTGAGATGATAAACCTCTTTACCTTATGTATGAATGCCTCACAGACTAATACTTAATGTCATGGAAAATCATATAGATTAATTAATTATGAAATTATTAACATCTTAAACATATATTTTATTTATTATAATATTATTATATTCATTTACAGCCTTTTTATGAGTTATACCCATTAATGGTTTTTATTCTGGGAGTGTTTGTTTCATGGATTTATGGTCGGTTCCCATGTGTAAAATAATATGAGTTATTTTATAATGGTTAAAAAACATTAGAAGTTGAATTCAATAGTATTAATATAACTAAATTATTTTAAATGGTCCAATATATAATTTTATCTATTTTGAGTATAATTGATATTATAAAATGTTAATGATAACTGATTAGTTTATTTTGGCTGTTTTTGATCATCATTAACTAGTTTTGTTTTATTCTATAATATTTTGAATATAGATTAGTTCCTGACAATAAAAAGTTATAATTTACATATTATAATATTATTTATACATAATATTGGTTTTATGAACATCATTGAATTTAGTAATGGAAGACAAGAATATCATCATCCATGAAGGTGGTGAATCCACATATCAGAGATGTTGTTTTGGTTTTCATGATTAAAGGAAAAGAGGGGATATTTGATTATGGATATTCCATGAACAAAATAAAATTAAATAATATCAATTATATTATAGTAATAATTTCACAATAAATTGGGTATTTGATGATAGTGTAGAAGAAATAATTAATTTATAAGACAAACAAGGAGGATTTTACCTCTTTAATATTGCCTCATTTTAAACCTCCTCAAGGAATCAGAATATGGTCTTTTGGTAAGACCCAAAGGTCATGGTAATTGGTAATAGTATTGGGAATATAATTTGAAAGTATTTATACAATATTAGTGGCATTGGAGGTGTGAGAAGAAATGGTTGTGAGTGGTGGTATTTATAGGGGAAGAGAGGGGTGTTTTTGATTATTTTATTAATTTATTTTCTATATTGGCATGAGACTATCAATAGTATAGATTAACATAAAAAATATTGTAACTAGAGAATGTGAGTTTTAGAAAATGGTAACCTTCATCATTTCTGACACAACCATGACCAAAAAATTCATTTAATTTCTTATAATGTTAAATACAATAAATTATCATATTTCACTATTCATAAAATTCTACTATTTTCAAAAAATACCAAAAAATGTCCTTAACCATTTTTCAATATATATGTTCATAAAATTGACTCCATTTTTTAAAATATTTTTTAAAATTTGGGAAATTTAATATTTAATTTAAATCGTCATTTATTTCAAAATTATTGATTTTAATATTATTAATGTTTTTACAACACATTGAAATATTAATTATGGCCTAGTAAAAATCTATCATAATTATAATTTTACAAACTATTAATATATGAATCTATTTTTGGATGATAAATTTTCTACAAAAAAATCATATTTATAATTAAATATTAAATAATCATTTACCTTTCAAAAAAATAGAAGCATATAATTAATCATTTTTAAAACATTTATTTACATAGTGCATGAAATAAATATATAATATATTTATTTATGAGAAAAAATATATTTTTAATTTCATAGTTTTGTTTAATTTTATAATTTCTATATTACTATTCTTAACCATATTATTCAAATGGTAATGAAAAATAATATTATTTGAAAGCAAATGATGGTGATTTTATGCTTGGTGGTCTATGAATCAAACCGTATAAAATAATTTGAATTTATTTAAGAAGAGACATATTGTAAAATCTTTGGGTGGAATATTATTCCATCCTTCAAATATTTCATCGTTGAACTTTTTCATTAATATTACCTTATAATAAGATGAGGGTGGTTCTTTAACATAACATCGCCAGGTACCTATATAGCTTATTCCATCTATGTTTTCTCTAAAGAACATTTACCTACATGGTTCATTGACTTTAGGTATTTTATTTATACTATCAAGAATCTTGATTGGCTCTTTACAATTAGAAAAATCAGATTCCAATACTATTTCTTCATAGGTGAGTACATTCTTTGGGTCTTGCAAGTACATCATTAATAGTTATATGTGGAACAGAACATGTACATTGGAGATAAATAGTGATAGTGATAATATATATGCTAAGTATCCCATTCTATTTTGAATTTCATATTTTTTTATGTATATATGGCACATATTCACTTTCATATTGAACCTTATGACACTCATCCCTGATGATACTTTGAAAAATACATGATATCTAACATTAAATTTCAAATCTGTTATCCAGATTACAATATACCCTGTTTTTCCTACATTTTGACTCTTTTTTATGAACATTAATATTATTGACCTTTGTTATTGTTTCTTATTTAATTATTGTAATTATAAGTTTCCTTTCACCAACATCCTACCAAAAGGTTGGTGTATAAAATATCATTCCGTATAATGCTTAATATGACACCATTTTAATACATGAAGGGAATTTATTATTGTAATAATACTCTATCAAAGGTAAATTTGGATCCCACATACCTTGAAAGTCATGTGGGTTTGATATAAAAATTCCTTCTAAGGATTGAAAAAGTCCATACATACTTTCTGTTAGTTTGGGGATGGTATGCAGTGTGAAAATGAAGCACAATATCTAGATACTTTAGAATAATCTTTTAAAATTGTAATTTAAAAATATGATCTCGATAAAAAATAATCAATAGATTTGAACCAAGACTTCTTACCACTATATTAATATAGATTCTTTATAGATACTGAAGATGTAAATTTTATCGTATAGAAAGAAAATGATCCATTTTTTTATAGTGATTAAAAATAAATCAAATCATATCATTCATATTATCCCACAAAAAATATTACCTAATATATCTATCAAACCTAGTAATATGAAAGTGTTTGGAGAAATTAAATCTATCAACATCATCAAATTGTTCCCGTTTTATCATAGGTATTAATGGAAAACATAACCTCTTTCAAAATTTCAAAGCACCACATTTATAAAAAAAATCAGCCCAAATTTTTATCACTCATAGCATTAAATTTAATATTAAATTCATCATCAATAGATTGGTATATTTTTAGCATTCTCATTAATGATGTGTTATTAATCATTTGAAAAAGGATTGGTGTATTTATATTTTTAAAAATTCCAATATACATATTTAAAAAATCGAAGAACATGGGATCTCTCTCAATCCCCTTTTGGTACACAAATCCATGATAACATCATTATTAATGAACCTTATACATTATTTTCTTTTCCTGGGTGGTTGTTTATTGAATAATAATTATATTTCAAAAACATGAGACATAATAATTGCGTAATGTTGATTTCATTCTATGTAAATATATGTTTATAACTCTTGTTATATATATATATATGTGTATTCCACCATAGAGAAAATATTCCATATCATAAAATAAAATATTATAGTTAATGACATAATATCATGAGTTAGTTAATATTTTTCATGAGTGTTCAACTACCTTGATGCATATGAAAATTCCCTAACATTTTGCATAAGGTCATCACCCAAAGGATAAACCGATGTATCACTTCATATCACAAACCCATATTTTAGTGATGATAAATTCAAATTAGGAGAATTAAAAAATATTCCATTTAATTATTCAAAATATTATTTATATTATTTATTCCATACAAACAAAACCCCTTTAGATGTGATTATGGATAAATGTTTTTCCATTTGGAAATTTTTTTATTGAAATAATAATATTAACCTACAAAACCAATGACACTAAATACTTTAATAATGTTTTTTGATGTATTTATTTATTGGAATGCCTTTATCATTATAAGATCAACTAATCTTCCATTCTTAGATACAATATAGACATGAAATGAAATTTCATGGACTTATATTTCACACTTTAAAAAATTACCCAATATATCTTCCCATCAAAGAATCTAATGATATATTTGAAACTGATTCTCTAGGTCTTCATAGATTTTAGAATATATAATATCATCATCAATGAATACCAAAAATAATAATAATTATATTCCATAAATATGATGTTCATAAAATCCATAAACACTGATGGTGAATTAGTCAATCCAAATGGAATTAATATAAACTCGAAATGTTCATACCTCATCCGAAAAGATGTCTTCTAAATTTATCACTTCATTAATCACAATTAATAATATCTAGAATGAAGTTTAATCTTAAAAATATCTTAATTCCCTTGATGTTGGTCAAATATATCATCAATGCAAGGAAATGAATAATTGTTCTTTATCGTAATTGAATTAATTTCCCTATAATCAATGCAGAAACACATGGGTCTATCTTTCATCACAACAAAAAGAACATGGCTCCCCAATGATAAATGATAGGGTAAATAAATCAATAATTACACAACCCCTCTAGTTTTTATATAAATAAACTAATTTTATAGTGTTAATTATATTTATAATATTTATATTTTTCTTACATCATAGATTAAATAAATTGAAAAATCAACATCACATTATTGATGGTGCCCATGTAATTCCTCATAAAATAAATCCATGTATTCAGGTACAATAGGTACATCCTTAGTTATAATATTTCCATGTTCATCCCTTGATGTTGTTCTATCCCCCACCTTAAGAATTTCATTTAGTAAAACTTCTTGGGGTAGATCTAGATAAGAATGAGGTGAATAATATTATTCTCAAAATATATTTAAATCTAGATCTTCCTCACAAAATATAATATCTTTATTATTAAAATAAATTTAAAAATCATATATTGAAATGTTTTCCATACTGTGTATTATATAAAAATTAACAATATTAATGATGGTAAATTCAGAAAATAAAGAATGTTTTTGTTTCATAATAGGGACATCCTGACACATCTTTAATGCACTAAGACCAACCTTATGAGTTTAACAGACAAAAATTTAATTAAATAAAAAGGGTAATGTCTATTTTTCATGGAAAACTATGTGTATATAAATTTGTGAAATGATCCATAACAAAAAAAATTCATTGGAATAATTTTATTACATGATTAATGAACTTGAAACCACATCAGTGTGCACTTTTACCTCAACTATAGTGATCGCATAAGCTTGGTCATCCCCCCATAGCCTCTTCTCTGGTAGATTCCCTTGACACTTCAGACATTGGATTGAATAATTCACCATTTCATTGTAGTTGAATAACTAGATATCATTTGTTTATTTCCCCTTACACTAATGAGATAGATGAAAATTAATCTAAACATATAACATATTTTTATTCCCTTCATACATTTTCATTGATGTTTCTTCCCAAAATTTTTACAAGATTGAAAATGATTCCTTAATTTTTTATTCATTGGTGATTTATATTTATCTTCGATATGAGCCAACATATTATTCTCTTAATTTCCAATGAATGTATAAGATACATAAAATTTCTTCTCTTTTTTTGGTATATAGTATGATTTCATAATATGATGAAAATGTTTGGGAACCTTGTGCCCTTTTTTGGATTGGTTTAAGGACTTCAATGAAAAGGACAATAATTCTCTCTAAATTATGAACATTGTCAGTAGCTTACTTGGATACTATTTCAAATTTTTCCCCATACTTCAAAACACACTTTTATTCCTTTTTCTTTAAGCTATGTAATTTTCTCTTCATTTCAATTAGATGATAATAAGGGAAATATTTTCAAAAGAACATTTCATTAAATGACATAAATTATATGTGTTCTATTTCATTTTATATCCTAGTATACAAGATCAATTTCCATCATTGAGAAGTATCTACTTTGAGATAATATACTTCCATTAATACATTTTCATTTTCATTGCAACCCAATGATATAAATATATTTTCAATGGACATGATCCATTTCTCATCTTCCACTAGATTAATAGACCCATTAAAAGATAGTTTCTTCTTTCATATGAAACAATCCATCATAGGTGAACCATTACATGACAAATTATTTTTCAATATTGAGGTAGTGTTAGTTTTCATTACCTTAGTAATGCGCCTTAATATGGTTGTGAACATCTCAGATCCAAAAATAAATAGTTTTATTTTTTAGTGGGTAAATCCGTATATTTTTTTACTCATATTGATTCCCATCCCTTCATTAGGAACCATCACTAAATAATGACACACACTAAGTTTTCCCTTAATAATCATGATCATTGATCCATAGAATAAAAATAATTGTAATGTTTAATTTTTATAAATACTATAAGAAATTATTAGATCTATCATGTTGGTTGTGTTGATTTTAAAAAAATATATCACAAGGACTCTTCTGAACCATCACTAATTCCATGAAGAAAGACCCAGAACCTAGATTCCTAGATATGATGTCTTACTATATTAATTTGGCATATATATAAGATTAAAATCCAAAATGACTGATATGTTTAGTATCCTTTAATAACTAGATACATACATGGTGAAATTATTAAATTGGTAATAAAATGTAAATCCTAGAAAAGGAAGTTAATTGAAACATTAAACTCATTCAATAATTTTATCTTGATAAACATTAGAAAAGAAAAAAAATAAATGGTTGTACTTAATTGAAAATTATTGGATGCAATAGAATCATTCCTGGATCAATAATAAATTAAACATAATTAATATAAAAAGGAATATATAATGGAAAAATATTCTATTTAATCAATAACATTAGTAAAATATGAATCCACAGATAATACTATATAGAAAATATATTGGATATTAATGACTGAAATATTAATGAAGTTAGTGCTTAATAACTTGGACTCCACGATCTTAGGAATCATGCAACATCTTCTTTTAAGAACATTCAAAATATATTTTAATCATCTGGGTCAAAGGCCATTTAATTTTTCAAATTATGAAATATAATGAAACGTTCAATGAATTAATTGGATATTTATAATGGGATCCCACTGATGTATTCATGTCGAAAAAATTATTTAAATATTTAAATGTTCAATTTAGTTTTTCAATCAATATGATATATAAAAAATATATCCATATTGGGTAAATGATATTGATTAATCCATAATTCCCTTATTAGTCAAAAAAACATTCAAATTAAACACTCGATGAAAAATTAGAATATGGAAAAGGAAATGATCATTTACATGATACAATAAATATGGATCTTTACTGAAATATTCAATGAAGGATTATCAAAAATAAAATAGAAACTATATGCATCATGGAAATGAATCTTGGTGCACAACACCAAAAACATTCCTCAACAAAACATAACTGAGACGAATTACCTTAAAAGTGTCATATCATTAATAAAATGAATATGTTATGGGTATTAAATATAAATACACATAAAAAATTTAAAACAAGAAATTCAGTAATCTAAAGTCATTTTTCACATAAACATAACTTGATATAATTAATGAAATTAAAATTTATCCCAATGAATAAAAATTTAGTTAAGAAATCCCTTACCAACTTGTAATCAGTCAAATCATATAACCGATAAAAGTAATATTTATCAAAATAAAAATTAAATAGGAAAAATTTAATGAAATTCATGATATGATATATCAAAGTGAAATATACACAACAGTTAAATTAATGTACTGGTTTGTAAGTCATATATATCACAGTAGTTAAAGTGATATGAGAAAACCCTTAATTTATGTCTGAAATCATTCAATAAATATACTTAATCTCATATATAATAAAAATATATTCATTTATTAATTAATTCAGAACTTCTTAAAAATAATTTTTTATTTATTATAATTTTTCTAAATTCTTTTATGGCTATTGTGATGAGTTATAATTTATAATTTTGTTGTTTTGAGAGTGTTCGTTTCATGATTTTATTGTTGATTCCCCTGTGTATGTATATTTTATTTCTTTTCAAATAATAGAAAAACTACAAAATTATAATTATATGGTATTAATATACTTCCAGTATTTTAAATATTTCCAAATATTATTTTTTCAGGTATGAGGATTATTCATTTTATAATATGTTAACGATAAACTTTTAGTCTATTTCGCGAGTTTTTTATCATCATTAACTAGTTTTGTTTTATTATGTAATATTACGATTATTTGTTTTCTCAAAAACATAAAATGGAATATTATTTACATTTTAAAACCTGATTTAGGAATAATAATGATCTTATGAACATCCTTCGTTGTAGTAAATAAAACAAAATATCACCATCCATGAAGGTGGTGAATCAATATAACACGGTTGTGTTTTAAAGGTAAAAGAGGAAGATGAGCGATTTCATGATTCATATTATATTAAAAAAATTTAAATTATAGAATATTTCTAATTTTTTGGTTATCAGGTCACTTTGGATATGGGTGAGGATGTGGTAGAAGAAAGGAATAATTTAAAAGATAAAGAGGGATGATTTTACCTAATGAATATTGTCTCCTTAGGAACCTCATTAAGGACCTTGAATTTTTTGTATTGGAAATACCAGTAGGTCTGGAACATGTGAAAGAGGATTGGAAAGGTAATTGGGTATAATTTAGGAAAGATACAATTATTTTTAGCTGTTAGGAGATGGGTTGGTCAAGGGTGGTATTTTAGGCGATGAGATGGGTGTTTAGATTGTTTTATTAATTTAAATATTATTTACGATCTAGAATATCAATTGTGGTGAATCTCATCAAAATATTTATTAAATAGAGAATATGAGTTTGATATAATGAGAACTTATATCATGATTTAATCAAGCATTAATCAAAAATTTATTTATGTAATTATAATGTTAAATTACAAAAATTAATGACATTCAACATTCACCTAAAATTGAACTATTTTAGAAAAATAAAAAAACCAACATAATAATTTATTGATATTTATATTTTTAAAATAAACTCCATTTTATTAAAAAAATTATAAATATGATCAAGAATGTTTTTAATTAAAATAGTCATTTTTTTTCAAAAAATGTCCATTTTAATATTATAAAGTATTTTTAACACATTTAAATATTAGTTATCATCTAATAAAATTAGCATATAATAATAATATAAAAATTATTTTTTCATTATTCTTTTTTTTTGAAAAATAATTCTTCAAAATCACTATATAAAATAAAATTTTCTAATCAAACAATTATGTTTCACAAAATACAAATACACAATTTATCATATTTTAAATATTTCATTACTTGTTCCATTATATAAATATATAAAATTTTAATTTATGAGATTCCTAAATTTAGTTTAAACATTCAGAGGTGAGATTGTTATTCTAAAAGATACATTAAAATTCATAATGGGCATATTAATATTACATTAGTCGTGTTAAAATAATAATATTTAATATTTTATCATGGTTATTTTGTGGTTGGTGTTTCTTATGACATAAAGTATCAAATAAATTAAATTTATATTACAATACACATATTGTAAGATATTGGTGTGTTATATTTACACTCAGATTGAAGTGGTAGTGCATAAGCCATGGGATAATTACACCACTTGCGAAATTAATTTACAGAGTAAGCCTTTATTTTGTTCGAAATGTAATTTCATTGAACATATATCAGTTGATTGTAACAGAACAAAATTTTGTATCGTTTTTTTAAGAGTAAACCTAAAGTATCAATTCATAAAATCAATAATGAATATATATTTTGAATTAATTTCCACTCACTACTTCTAATGTGATTTTACCCACTACATAGGTACTAAAGGATCCAAAGACTCTAAAAATGGACGAGGCTCCTCAGATGGATATGGGAATGGACATGACATGGTTTCTGTTGATGGAATAGTTGATATGGGTGAGAAATCCAAAGAAAATTAGTTTTAATATTTTTGAATCACTTATTTTGAGGAAGGATTACTGGTTAGCTATAATCTTGATAAATCAGAATAGTTGGGCCCTCTCAACTAGTTTTTTTAGGAGATATAATATTTAGATAATGGAAAGACATGATTCTTAATTGAGAAAATTAATGAGTATGATGATTTTTTTTCTCCTAGAAAATGACGGATTTTCTTGTAAATTAATTTTATGAGACTATTGTCCCCATCATTAAGTTTCATTCTTCAATTTAAAATATATAGAAAGGCATAAAGATCGCCATCTGGAATAGGATGCCACTCAAAAAGGATCCCTAGTTGAGAACACTTTTTACAAGGTAATGTTGATACAAACAAAGTCTAATATTGATAAATGTTAGGGGAATAAATACTAAACTGAATATATATATAGTCTTAGACCAATGCTAGATTCAGATAAAAATTCTATTAAAGTTGTCGGTGCCCCCCTAGTTTGGGACTGACTTCTATTTGGAATGTACATGACGATATACATAATCATCATCAAGAATAGGATGTCACTAAAAAGGCTACATAGATGATAATATGATCAATAATCATGATAGTGAATACCATTTCACTTAGTATGTACTAAGAAAGAAACCGGAAGGAAGATTATTTGAGTATTCACCAATGGGAATTGAGAATTCCCTCAAACAATTAACCCCCTTAGTGGAAAATGTTTTTTTATAGAACTATGGGATATTAATCTTATAGTGAATCTAGTTTTCCTTCTAGTATTAATGATGACGGTGTGTTTCCATGTTATTAAATTAAGAAAATCATAGGAAATAGAAATAAAACTAAAATGTATTTTTTATAGGAGGAGGGGACTCAAAATAGAAGAATATCATCTTTTAAAAAATAAGTATCCTTTATTGTATTTTTTATGTGTTTGGGAATTTTTTTAGGGTCACAAATAATAGATAATTCATTGTGACAAAATAACCATAATAATCAGTCTTTCCAACAAAAATTATGTTTTATATTTATAAATTCTTCAAATGGGCTTCCGTTGGAGGCTCACTTGTCTTAAAAAACAAGTGTTAAATTGATGTGGAAACACTCTAGTTTCTATATAATTATAATATCCTTCTTCATTACTATATTAAAATTCATAAATATATTACTTTTATATTGGAATGAATGATGATAATATTTTGTTTTTATTTTTTATTATTCAAAGTATCTCATAACAATAAGAAGACTTTGGAGGTGTCTGTACAATATATATAAACAAATATCTCTAATATGGGTCATACTGGGAGAATTAAACATTATGTTTAGTCATGAAGAGAAAATTGTTTCTAATTTCAATAGGTTATAAAATTATAATTTATCCTCTTAAATTGTTAAGTGAAACCTGGTTGAAGTCATTATGGTTGGAGATGATATCACATCAAGTATATACACCCTTAATGGGAGAAAATCCATAAAAATATATAGGTTTTTTATCCAAGTGGATGATATTTAGGATATTATTGAAATCTCCCTCTCACTCTCCATAAGATCCACTCTGATCAAAACCCTATTTTAAGGTCTCATCCTTAAAAATTAATTATTCTAGTTAATTTATACTAGAATTAACATTATTTTATACCCAAATATCATCATGGAATATATTTTTATATAATTAGTTCGTTACTTATATAGAACAACCCATATACAGTCATGGTTGATTCTACTTTTAAATTATCCCTGATACAAAAGTCAATAAAATTAAAACATGATTTATTTTCGTGAAAACCATTCAAAACATTCATCTTGGATTAATATTTTATAATACCCAACCATAAAACCTAGGAAAAACATTTTAGAACATGTTATATGGAAAAACAATATTAGTATGGTATATAAAAATGGAAGGAATGAAACTATTAATCCATGAATAATAAGAAAACCTGAAAGATATAATTTTAACCCTTAAAAGTAACATAGATTTACTTTGTCAAAACATAAGTGTTTCATAAAACAATTAAGATTAAAAAACCATTTTTTTAACATGGGAAAACATTTTCATAGAATACATAATTATTATTATAACCCTCACAGTTATCATATGATTTGTAACTCATATGGCTACCTTACAATGTAATCCTCATGGATACCTTATGATGTTACTAATGTTCTTACACATTGAATAACCATTATGATCAACTTACCAAATTTCCAATGCATTGAAATGATATCATAAAAAAGCTAATATTTGGTTTATAATGGAACCACATGCTATCATAAACCATACCCATGAACTAGTATATAATACTAAAACATGAATATGTGCATCATAAAAACACTAACATAAGGAAACACACTAATTTTCAATGTTTAATACACACATGAAAATACAAACATTTTATTTAAAAATAACCATGTAATCATAAAAATAAGACTTCAATGAAATATGGTGTTATGAAAGTGGGAAATTACACTCATTACATATAATATAAAATATGATTCATTTAAATTTTTGTAAAAAATAAATTAATGAGGATTTAAAAGAATATTCCTTAACATTGGTTCAACTTCATTAAATTTTTTTTAAACCTCGTGTATAATGGTCCAATATTAATATTAACTTATGACATAATAATATTTATATTTTAATAAAATATATTGTCTTCTAATTACTTCTTTACACACATTAATAAATGATATTTGGTTATTTCTATTGTTTTAGTGGTGTTCATTTCATTGTTTAATGGTCACTTATTATACATTTTAATGTCAAATGAAAATTATACTCCAAAAGTAAGAAAATATATATTAATTGGTAATTTTGATCCATTATCTGTGATTTTAAATATTTCCATGATTGTAATACTGATAAACGCAAACTCATCATCCACGAAGGCCATGAAATTACACACCATTGACGACGACTTAATTTTCGAGGAATAAAAGTATAATATAATTCATTACTTTTAGAGATATAACATTACCCTAAATACATTAAAGTATCTATACGATACTGGAGTTGTCATGAACCTTTAGATAGTGTATTATGATATGGAAGAAGTGAAAAATAATTTAAAAGATAAGGATGATTTTACATATTAAATATTTTCTCCTTGAGGACCGCCTTAAGAAACATGGAATTGGTTTTTTCGTGTGACCATCAACACTAAAATATGGAATATTATGAAGATAAGAAACTTTTTCATAGGATTTATATTCAATAAGCCTCACAGTGATGAAACTAAGTGAATGAATGTGCCCTTTAATAATTGAGGTGAGGGAAATTTTGGGATCCGATAATATTTTAAAATTTAATAAGTCAAAATATGGGTATAGAAATAGAGAAGGAATAAAAATAACATTAGATTACATTTTCAACCATATATTATCATATATTTATTTTTTTAAAGGTTTTTAAATAATTTATTAAAATAATTTAATCATGAAATATAATTTATTGTCAAATTTTACAATATTCATCAATATAAATTTAAAAAACAACAATAAACAAATTTTATGATTATAATAAATTATTCTAATATATCATAGACAAGTAATATATATATATATATAACACATGGAATAGATAAATTATCTCATATTTTATTTCTTTTATTATCATTAATATCATTTATATTGTTTTCTATGATTATCATAATTATTTCATCAGAATTATGAATTCCTTTGAGCTTTATATATATTTTTTAAAATATAAAAAGTAAATTATCAGGTTTAAGATTAAGAGATTTAAATTCAAAATACAATTTATTGTCAAAAATGTCTTCAAGAAATCAATATTTTAGAATGTTATTCCAATTAAACACAATAGTTTAAACAACATGATATTCTTTTAAATAAAATATTATAAGTGGCTGGAAGTGAACCAAGTGGATTGAAATGGTCCCAAATTAGATAAGACATATCAAAATTGGGGATAATTTCTTATAAAAAACATTATCGAACTTTTATGGTCATCTAATATATCTTATAATTTTAATTAAATTTATTTTAGTGATTTTTTCTTCATCTTACAGAGGCACTTCATCTTTATTTCATATACATTAACGTTAATTGTTTCATTTATAGAAATTTAAATTTAAATTAATATCATAATAATAATGAAATGAGGTTTAAGATTGTATTTTTCATTCATTCATTATGTATATATAACTGTATCCATGTCAGGAAAACTACTCTAATTTGTTAATATTACTTTTCTTCCCTTACAGAAACATTGCATATGCATTTAGGTTAGATTAATATTCTATAACTATATAATTCAAAACTATCATAAAAAACATCAATTAGAAATTAAAATTAGTAAAAGAACTCATCAAAATAACATTTAGAACTCAATTATTATCTATAAGGAACCAAATTTGACTTTTTCAATGATGTGCACACACTATGTCGTCAAAGACAATCATTTTTATACATAAAATGAAATGAATTATAATTTAAAAGATCTAAATTTTATGGTATAGTATATATATTATAATTTCATAATTTAGTCAATACTAAAGTCTATTAAAATTTATATCATAATAGTATCTAGCTGGGGTAATAAAAATACCATATTTTATAAAGAAATGTATTTTTTACTATTCACTAACATGTTAATTTTTACATAAAATTGTAAAAAATTAATACTAATGAATTTAAACATAAATAATTTTAAAATGAAACTAGTTTTATCAAATTTAATTTCTATCATTTGAAAAATAAACATTTAAATATAATAAATTCATAGATTTGTTCAATAAAATTGTTATTTGTAGATATATATAATATAATTAATTTAAATATTTAATTCAAGAATACTAATAAATATGAAAATTAATTATTCTATAAGTACCTTGTATTTTTATTCCCCCTTATGAAAATATTTCTTGTTAATTTTATTCCCTTATTATACAAATGGGGAAAACCATTCCCACATTAGATTTTTAATATTCAATAGTTACTTCTTCAACCATGTGTTTTTTCCAAAAAACCATAACATGATGAATTACAATATTCCTCAATACTTGGACCCAATAGCCAGTAATCTAAACACGAATTTCCTCATATAAATGGTTATCATCCAACTGAATGATACTAGGGCTCATAAAAAGAGGTGAATTTGTCACACACTTTCTTAATATCAAAACATAAAATAAATAGTGTACCTAAGAATACATAGGGGTAAATCCACTCATTAAAAAATTGATTCAACTTTCTCTATGATATCGTATGGTCTAATTTTTTATGGGCTCATATTACCCTTCTTACGAAAACATGTCAAACTTTTCATTTTGATATAATGAAAAATACATGGAGACCTATATCAAAATAAATATCCATCATTCTATTATCAACAATCAAATTCTTATTTATCTAAGATATCCTCTTCTCCTGCTGGATCATTTGAAATTTCCCTATTATTTCCTCTATCATTTTGGGTCTTATCCACTTCCATTCTCTGAATTCATCCAAAAATGCTGGAGTTCAACACCACATTCCATATAATGCCTCAAATGGTTTCATCTGTTTACTAGAATGAAAGATTTTATTATATAAAAACACAAATAATAAAAGAAGATGATCCCAACTTCCATTTTGATCTATTGAATAAGAATGAATAATGTATATCATGGTCTGGATTATTTTCTCAATTTGTCCATAATATTGAGGATTAAAGTCAATGGTGAATTTTAATCCAATTCCCAATCACTTATAATGTCCTTTCCAAAATATTTAAGTAAACCTAGGATCATCGTCAAATAAAATTTAGAGGATACCCATGTAACCTGAAAATCTATTTAAGATAACATTGAGAAATTTGATCCCAAGATAAATTATCTAAAATAGGAATTATATGTTTATATATATTCAGTCGATCAATAATCACCCAAATGGAATTTTTACATCTTGTATTTGGTAGTCCCACCACAAAATTTGTCGATATATTTTCCTATTTCCATTCTATCACTAGAAAAGTATAAATCATACCATTTTATAGTTTAATCTCTTATTTTACTTGTTTATTAGTCAAAAATTTCATTGTAGAATTAGATATATCTGTTTTCAATCTATAAAAAAATTAAAACTCTTGAAGGTCTCTATATATCTTATTGTGTCCCGGATAAACTAAAAATGAAGAACTATGAGCTTCACATAACTATTCATTCATTAGTATGGAATCAGAAGAAACAATTAATCTCAATCTATATCCCAGTAAACAATCATTATCAACATTATATTTAGTAAACTTACCTTTCTTTACCATTTCAACATTTTTCTATAACACACCATCTTCCTTTTGAGGATGCTTAATTTTTTATGATATAGATTATTTCATATACAACTAAAACAAGAAAAGAGGAATTTCTTGCCCCAAAAACATCAAATAAACAATTCATCAAATAATTTAACTACTGTCATTTTTTATAAATAATATCGTTTTTACAACATGGGTTTTCTAGTCAAATAATCCACCACATTGATTTCTTTTCCATGACAGTAATTGATTTTGCTATCATAATCATTTATCATATCTAGCTATCATATCTTCCCCATGTTGATTTCCATCCGCATTAATATCAACTTCATACATTAATTTCTAGTGTATATTTCATGTTAGTCTATATATAAATATTTTCTCTGTATTTTTAATGTGAAAACCATAGTGCTAATTCCAAATCATGTGTGGTATAATTTTACGCATGAGATTTCAGTTTCTTTATTGCATAAGTAATTACCTCATCATTATATATCATAACAAATCCAAGTCCTTTCAAAGAAGCATTACTATAGATGAAAAACACTCCATCATTGTATGTCAATGAGAAAATTATATCACTCGACAATATTATTTTCATTTTCTAAAAGAAAACATTACAATATTCTACCAAAATAAATTTAATCACTTTTCATTATAACATAATTTGTAGGACGGAAATGCTTTAAACAAACCATCAGTAATAGCATGAAAATCTATGAAAAAAATAAATATTAGTAACAATTTTTGTTCTTTTTATATTTATTAATTAATTTTGTTTCTGTGGGATCAACAATTATTCTATACTTATATACAATTTTCCCCAAAAAATTATATTGTAACTAAAAATAACAATTACAAAATTTCCCATCTAAGATCCTTTAATTATGTGTTTTCAGAATAGTCCTTATATGTTTTTTATAATCCTCAAAAAATTTAATAATCAAAAATATCATTAATAAAAACAAAAATAAACTTATCCAAATATTCAAAGAATATTTTATTCATAATATCGATAAATAAATCAATGGAATTTTTAAAAACAAATGTTATAACCAAAAAATAATAATTCCCATATCTATTCTAGGACACTATTTTTAAAATGAAAACCTCCTTCACGTTCAACTAATGGTAACCGAATCCCAACTAAATCTTGGAAATATACTAATCCCATTATAGATGATAAAACAAGCCATATATATGAGTTAATTCATACTTATTATTAATATTAATGTTATTTAATGATATATATTCAATGTAAAGCCTCATAGAACTAGTTTTATTTCTAAAAACCCAATCAACTATACTATATGGTTATTTTATATATTGAATTAAACTTTAATCAAGAAACTCGTGTTACTTCATTTTCAATTATTGAAGTTATAATTGATCCACTCAATATGGGGGGATTACAATTGGATTAACATAAGGGAATAAGTAAATTATAAATTCAACAACTTGATCTGGTGTAACACTTGAACACTCATCAAGAAAAACACCTTAATATTCATTTACCACTGGCACATAATTAATATGAGCAATTACATTTTTTTTTCAAAAATACAGACAAGACAACATTAATTTTGATCTTTTAATTGTTTCTTAGATTCATTATATATTATCAATGGTATGGTTTCAATATTTTATAAAAATTAGAAAACTTTCTGAAAAAACAACTTATTTAGCTCTATAATCAATCATATCATGGTAAAAAGATATAAAATTTGTACCCAAAATAACATCAATCTATACTAGGTGTAAAATGGAATATTTTGTAGGTTACATCATTACACAGAAAAAAAATTGATGTTTCTTATAATTAATTTCATTAATATTTCTGTTCGGTGTTTTAACTATAGGTTCTTTTTCCATTATTTAAGCATAAATTTTATATTTACAATCATATTTCTATCAAATAAAAATATGTGTCAAAATCGTATCAAACAGGATATTAGAAAAATATGAGTAATCAAAAAATGTACCTGATTCCACTTTATTGGATGGCCCAACATCTACTGAAGTAGTCTCAAATGATTTCAAAACACCTTTCTTCTTATTTTCTAGGTACTTTAATTTATTTAGATATATCTTTGGGTATGTATGTATTCAGTGCCCCATCTCACAAACATTAAACCACTTTATATTATTCTTATCAAAATTAAAAATACTGAAAGTAAGATATTTTTCATTTTAATACTAGGTTATATGTCCAAACATGCCACACTAGAAACAATTCCCGGATTTATTAATTCATTCCCAAGGGTGCTTTATAACTAATTTTCCATAATATTGGAATTGGATTTTTATACCATCATATTTATTCGATTGAATCATACACATTTATTTCCTTCTATCCCTTTTCTTATATATTCATTATAAGTTCATGGGTTCATCAGAAAACTACATTTATTCCCACTTCACTCTTCGAACAAGTTTTTCATAGTTTTTGAATTCATGGGAAACTAATTTTCTTTGATATATTGTCTTCAATCTGGATTAAAAATGATTGATATCAATAATTTTATTTAATTCAAAATTCACTTTATGGTGGAGTTATAACCATGAAATTTCCTTGATAATTATGATGAAAAGTCATGAAATAAGAGTTATAACAAAAAATTATACTCATACATACCTTTGGAACATCCATTACCCTCTAAAAATCAATATCTGAGGCCTCAGACATGGAATCAACTTGATGGATGATAGCGCGACTATCCATCCTGACCAACCTGTCAGCTACCTCCAACCTAGAAATGAACTTCAATAAACACAAAGTTTGGATGAATCTCTTTCATTCCCTAGAATATTTGGATTCCTTTATAGATGATCCACACCCCAAGGATTCCAAACTAATTGTGAGTTACCGTAAGAGAAGCCAATTCTTCCTAAAACCCATTGTACTGGTCATCCCAGCCATAGTCCGAGATTGGGTTTGAGTTACCATGAATTCCATTTTTTCCAAATAAAAATGTGAAGAACCATCTAGAACAATAGAAACAGTACATATATTTTTAGTACCATAAATATTTGGGGTACCCTAAAATTATGGGTCATCACTTATCCCTGTAGGTTCAACCACCAAAACAGACACAATTTTGGAATAAGAAGTTATAGCACCCAAAAATAGCAGTGATTCCCTTACCCATCGCGTTTCCACCCATGATGGGTGCCTTCATTATAACAGGGGATTCATGGGTAGGATAATGTTGGTAAAAAATAAGGTGGGGTTTTTTTTTCCTATAATATAAATGTTCAAAATCCATTGGATGACCAAACTGGAGTGATGAGTAATAGATAAAGAGGTTGGACTCATCCTAATTCCAAACGGAATCCCATGTAGAACCTTAGAAAGTATGGGAGAAAGGGTTCCATTTCACTATTTCATATTTCTCTTGAGATATTTCCTTCCACAATATGATAATTGTGAAAACTAATGGCCATATTTACCACAAAATGAGCTAAAACCAAAGGATTACTCATAATGAATTTGTTTATAAAAAAACTCACTTTCCACTTAGAGATAAATATTGTTCAGGAGAGGATTTTAGAGGCCCATCTCACTGTAGAGATGATTAAAAATGGGGTTCATCAAAGAATGTGTATGGTCATTAATCTGTAGGAAACAACAGATCTTTTCACTAATACCTTTGAAGACGGATGTGTTTTGGAAGGAAAGTGCAAGACAGGGAATCCAAATCCACACTATTGCATGCTTTCTATCATGACCATGATCAAAATAAAATATACAATAGAAAATATGTAAGAAACATTTATCACATAGATGAGACATCGAAGACCGGGTGTAAGAGAAATACAAATATGGAGATAAGTGTACGTACAGATGAAAGTGGTCCAGAACCCCCCCCCCCCCCCCCCCACCACTGATGAATGAAGACCCCACGTCGAGTTGACAAGACACTCAAAAAACAACATTGCAGGTTGATTTTCATTGAATCTATTCACAATCAACCATGAATGGAAGATGCCCTCATATTGATATTTTTTTGTTGAAAGAAAAATCTCTAGGGATCCCTTGAACGATGAAGAGTCCCATATTGTTATTAGTATTAGGGGAATCTATGGGAATCATAAAAAATTTGAGGAAATCAATGACGGAGGAAGGGTCTCCAAAAAATCCAAATAAAATGAGAAATGTGGATTTTCAATTGGACTTTATCATGCCTCAATATCAGTTTTGATGTCATCTTTGTCGTTGTGATCTAGTAAGGCTCTCTATAGAGAGGGCCACCGTAACCTATCATCCCTTTTTGAGAGTGATTCGTTTTACAATCGAAATAACAAATAATATTTTGAGTATACCTTTTCAAATGATTTAATTTTTATTCATACACATACACATAATATTCCTATTTAGATTTAAATCATGGTATTTATTTTCCATCCTATGTTGAACTGTAACATCAAAATGTTTTTGATATTGCTGATTCATAAATTTATCCCATTCCTAAGAATCAATATCTTCACATTCTCTAATATTCATGACAATTGACCACCACATGTCATATTATACTTCAAATGATAAATATAAATACTATAATTTTCTTAATATGATCTCACCATGACATATGGTATTATTTCAAGTGATTTAAAAAACCCTTCAACCATAATAGGGTGAGAATATCGACTGAAATAAGAAGGGTGATTCCTCCTAAAATGTTCCATAATCTCCAGTTCTTTGTGGTAACTCTAGTTATTCTCGTGCATGCTTACCGCCACCATTTATAGCATGTATCATCCTATCCATTACTGTCAAAAACTTATTGGTTTCAATAACGACCATTCTAGGTTACTGATTCATAAATATATAATTCTCTTGGTGATTTCCTAATTCATCTCCCATGTTTTTTCTATAGAAAACACTTCTGAATAGATATATCATAGATGAAGAAATATGGTAATGTTCATATTCTATATCATTTAAAATTAAAAAGAAAGTAAAACAATAATTTATGGTAATCTATTAACATCAATCAAACTACTTTTGTTTTTTAAATAGTGTTATGATATGATCAATAAGTACCTCACCATAAAAATTACATATTATATTGAATTTATATTATAATTCACATTCATTAACTCCCAAATTTTTTTTACTATTATAGTTTTAGATAATTTGGTCATAATTTATACATAAAAACCAAAATGAATAGAAATTAGGTACTACTATAATTATAACCACCATACAAAAGTCTTCAAAAATAAAACATGACTTATTTTCATGAAAAATCATCACTATATTCGTCTTGGATTATTGATTTATCTTAACCAACCATAAAACCTATTAAAACTAGTTCAAAACATGGTATGATCATAAAAAAATCTATAAAGAACATAAAAATATAAGGAAATAATACATCAAACAATTAGTAATTATAAACTCATGAAAGATATAGTTTTCACCCTCAATAGAAACATATAATTACTTTTTGAAAACATCATGTTTACATAAAATAGAGAATGCAATAAAACAAAGAATTTAGGTAAATTGTGACATCATTTTCATACCATACATAATTGTTATTATAACCCTCATGGCTACAATGTTATTTTTAACCCTCATGGCAATCATACGATGTTACCCTCATGACAACCTTATGCGGTTACAATTGTAGTTACACATGGAATGACCATTATGGTGAAATTCAAACATTGTTACTTAATTGGAGGCATAAAATGTAAGAACCAATCATTATTTTAAAATGGATAAATGTTTCGTCATAAATAATTCCCAATAAGTAATATATAGTCATTAAACATGAATACTAGTAGCATAATAATAATTCTAGACAGAAAATAACTTATTTTAAATGAATATTTCCTACATGAAAAGGAATGAAATTTCATTGAAAATAACCATGAAATATGTGTAAATAAAACATCAAAACAATAACTTTTCATGAAATAGGTAAAATATATTTATGACATATAATATTAAAAAACATTATATTTAAATTTATTAAATGATTCTAAAGAGGATCTAAGAAATTCCATTACATCAGGTTTCAATTCCATCAAATGCGTTCAAAAATACTATATAATTTTTCAAAGAGTGTTTTTAATTTATTATGTAACTATATTAATATTAATAACAATATATATGATAGTATTATGACATATTTCAACCTTTTTATTAACTATATTTGTTTTATTTCCACTGTTTCAGGTGCGTTAGTTTTATAGTTTCATTGTCGATTAATTATGGATTTTTATAAAAAAATTGAAATAAAACTCATAAAGAGAGAACATATATATATATATATATATTGGTCATTTTAAACCATTATATTTGAATTTAACCATTCCAAGAATGTATTAATGAGAAATTAAAACTCATTATCCACAAAGTCAGTAAATTGATACAATATTGATGACAATTTCATTTTTGGAAGAATAAAAGGAAAAACAAGATTTGATTATAGATATACCATTAAAACAAAATATTCAAGTAAATATGTGCTAATAAAGTTATAAAAAGTCTGTGTATTGGAGGATATGATAATGTAGAAGTGATAACAAATTTAAAAGTGATGGAGGACTAACTTACCTCTTGAAAATTCTCTCATTGAGAGCCTCCTTAAGGAACTAAGAATTTGTTTTTCTGTGAAAAAATAAACACTAGAATGTTTTATGGGATGAGTATAATATTATTTAGAACAATATAGTTGATAAATAAGGCTCACGGTGATGAAAATGTGGGATAGAATGAGCCCCCTTTTATAATTAAGGTGAGGTTTAATTTTGGAATTACATAAAATATAAAAATATAATAAGTCCAATTTAACATTATACACTTACAAATATCCTAATAATTTCATTATAATACCTTTTAGCCCAAAAAATATAATAATTTACCATATTAAAGTTTTTTTAAAATTTTTTAGTAATTTAAAAATATATTTTATTCAATAAATATATTTTTTTTTCAAATTTACCGATATTGATAAATATGACATTTAACAAAAGATTGAAATTAGGATAAAATATTTTCATATATTTTATAAAACTTATATCTATCTATATAATTAATTTATTATTACAATTATCTAATATTAAATTTATTTAAATATTTTTGATATCATTTATTTTACTTTTCCATCAAATCCATAATTAATGCATCTTTATTGTGCAAGATTTTGTGGTTTTTATATGTAGACTAAAAATGAAAAATAAATGATAATGATAATGATAAATACTTAATATATTTTCTAATAAAATTTGTGGTCCAAAGACTATTTTTGAAATCCATATATTTGAGTTTTATAAAAATTTAAAACCATAATGTGAACAACTTGATGTTCATTAAAATAAAATATTATAAGTGGCTCAAGGGGATCCAAATGGATCCAAAAAAAATTAAATTAAATTAGGTAAAATTTATCTTCCAAATTTTTTTATTAAAAATTTTTGGTCATTTAATGGTTCTTATAATTTTAATTCATATCATTTTACATATTTTTTCATCTTTTTGCACAAACACAACCTCAACGTTGCATAAGAATTAATGTTAATTATTTGATATATATATAATTAAAATTAAATTACTATCATAAAAATAAATTAATTAGGTTAAATATTATATTTTTTATTCAATCATTATGTTGATTTAATCATATCCAATTAATGAAGGCTTCTAAATTTTTTTAATTTTACATTTCTTAATTTTTGAAATAATTTCACATGTATTTCTGTAAGATTATTGTTATATAACAAATAAATTATAAAATATACGTAAAAATAAATTATATGTAAAAATTAATATAAAATTCATTCAAAAAATATTTATCACTATAATCCTATCTATAACAAACAAAATTGTATTCTTTAAACATTGTACAAGAACTCTATTGAAATTGACAATGATTTTTATACTTTTCATGAAATAAATTATAATATATTGGTTTTGAATTATTATTAAAAAATATTTATATTATAATTTTAATATTTTGGGATTACATAAGTTTAAAATTTTATTATCATACTCAAGTCTTTATATGGTCCCATAAATAATGTATTTTTTTAGTATTCACTAAAAATTAATTATTTTTAGAACATCAATAAAACATCATACAAAGAAAATATATACATGATTAATTCAAAATTGAAATTATTTTTATATTATAACTCTATAAATGGAAAATTAAACTTTTAAATAGAACCATAAAATTAATTGGTTTAATAAAAATTATATTAATATTAACCTTATATAGTGAATTTTAGTATTGAATTCAAGAATGCTAATTATTATGGGAAAAATATATTCTATCACATATTGGTTTGTTACAACTATACTAGTTTAAAAATACATTAATAAAAAAGGTCCAGCCCATATCCATTTCATGTTCAATAATGCATGGATTATTTTTAATGGATAAAAAGAAATTGTTATATATTCTTGGAATACAAAATAACCAGGAAGCCACTTGTAGATTCTATCCACCAGGATAAAAATACTAAAATAATAGTTAATAAATTGAGTTAGAACTCCTTCAATGAGATTGGTGATATCATCAGTTCTACAAAACAACATTTATCATGGTTATGTATTAGATAGAATCAAGATTTTCCATCTTAAGATAAGATTCAATCCCTCTCCAAACATGATGACACACTATCTCTCAAGGAGAAATTGGTCCAAATCGACTACAATAATAGACGAATAATGGAGGGAGATAGGATAAAAAAACCTTTTTATTTCAAAATCATAGATATTAAGTCCACTTGAGGTGTCACTAACATCAATATTAATTTTTATTTTTTGAGATCAAAATATAATATCTCCAATGATACGACTAGTTACATTAAAGACACATAATCAGGTGAAGGGGGTTCAATACACCCATAAATTGATTAATAATATAAATACAATTATTGATAAACTAGAAACTATAATGCTAACAGATTCTCCCTCTATGAATGAAATCAAGGAATCTTTCTTCTCTATGGACATTGATAGGGTGGTGTCACTTGAGGGTTTTACAATCAAATTATTTATGATCAGTTGTAAGAAAATAATTATGATGAGTTCTCTAATTACTTGAAGGAATTATTTGAAAATGAATCCATTCCTTATGGATTCAGTTTAAACACAATTTTTGAAATTCCAAAACAGAAAAATCCTTTGGTTATATATGATTTTGGGGCACTTGAAATTGTGAATATGATTATAAATTTTATAAAAAAACATGGATCATAGATTAGGCGATGTTTTAATGGAATTTATTATTTCAAATTCTTTTTTTATGAACATTTAGATCATTATTTACACGATGCATGAATGTGTCTACATTATGAGAAAGATGGAAAAATATTGAAATCTCTCCATCAAAATTGACATCTCTAAGATGTCATACCCAATTATATATATCTTATTTTTTCAATTATTAGAATTAATAAATTTTCTAGTACCTTCTTCAACCAATTTTAAAAAACTCAATGATGTTATAGGCTATCGATTCTTTGAAATCTCCATAATTGAGGATTTTCATACTTCTAGGGGGTCCGAAAATCGGTCTATCTTTCTGGATTCAAATTTGGTGAGGATATGTATTATTTGACTTATTGTGTTAATTATACTATTGATGATGGCCTTTACTACAAAATCATGGTTGGAAGGTGTATCCATGCCCATTTACATTTCATTTATGCTGATGATATAGTCCTCTTAATAAGATATTAAATAAGCACAATCACCTATATAAAATCATTTTTAGACACTATGATGATGTTGTTGGCCATGTAATTAGTTGGAAAAATTATTATGGTATCTCTAGTGGGAGTTTATTTATTTATTAAAAACAAGGTTGTCAGATACATTTTATTGAAGAGATGATCCCAATCTTTTATCTTTCATGTTGTTCCACACTTATAGGTTAAATTAAAAACGTGTTTCATGTATAAAATTTAATCTAGAATCATTCCTAATATGGAAACATGTAATTGGAAAACTATATCCCTTGTCAAGATAATTTTTCCCATAAATTCATTGATAAACAACATGTTTGTTTATGAATTATAATTTTATAGGTGCATTATAACTCTTATAAAATAGATTTAAATCTTGAATATATATTATTTATGGACTATAACCACTAATTAAAGGAATTCTATTTCTATGGTGGGAATGAATGCATCAGACCTAATGACATGGGATGAATGGGCATAAAGGACCTCAAATTATTCAATGAATCAATCCAAAAATAAATTCACTTGGAGGCTTATTAATTATAATGATTTATCCATATATATTATATTTCATAATATTGATATTGGATATTCCCTTTACATATCATCATCGTTTTTTCCATATATCAAAAATTTAACCCATGATCATATGTATTAAATGAATATATTTATATGAAATTCATCAACTCTAAACTAATGGAGTGAACCATGGAGGTGTAGAAAAAAACTGTATATATGAATTTTCTACGGCCACAAAAAGAAACACTAATTACTATTCTATAATTAAATAAATATTCACATAGTCTTCATCCCCCTCAATTTGTCTGGAGGTATATATATATAAATATATTCATAGAAATACCCTTATCTGGGAACCAATATTGACGAGAAAGTAAGTTCTATGGAATGTAATCGGAACAACTTTAATTGATATTACATCATTCCCTCAAGGTTGTTGAACTTTAAGAATCTCTCTATTCCCCCATATTCCAAATTACTACGCTGGATAATTCGACATTGATATTTGTTGATTCATAGGAATACTAAAAGTATAAGGCAACATATTCTTCATGCATGTCATTTATATTTGAGTTTGTAGCAGTACATAAACCATATTCTACCTCTTTAAAATTCACCTATATTTTGTTGAACTACATCCAAAACTCTTTTGGCAAAAGTTTATTCTGGGACATCATTGAGGATCTGTTGAACAGGTACACTAAATTTTGAGTTATTAATTTAATCTAATAAATTATTAAGGCTATTATTTCTAGTACCATCTAATATATATTGATAGAAATAAATGGACTTTATTTTGACAACCAATATCTCTCTGTAATGTTTTGGAGCAATGCGATTCATGGGGAGGTCATGGTGGAATCCAATGATCAAACATGTCAAATAGAGAATGATTATTCAAGTCTTGTTATTTTATGAATATTTATCATTATTGGAAGGTTCAATAATCCACTAGTGTTGATATTTATTATATTGATAACATCAATCCCACATTAGATAAATGTGAACATCGATGGGGTAGTGTCTAGGGTACCAAGACCCTTGGGTCTTGGTGCCATCTTCTGCACCCATAAGAAGTTAATTGAAGGTTGTTTATATCATTTCATTAGGAATTAATACTCTATTGATACTATTTTATGGGATATTTTCAAGGAGAATACATTTGTCGTTCAACATGTATGGACATCCCTATAGATTCAATATAATTCAAATAAGTGTTAATTTTAATGGCTCAATGGAGGATGATGTCATTCTAGAATGGATGCCTCTGAAAAAATGATCTCATCATCTAGGATGATACACATGTACATAGGGATTCCAACTAGATAGCTGATGAACTCCCACCGAGATCAACTACTGAAGGAAGCTTGGGGTGGCCCTTTTTTTCTTGGATTATTTCTCCCCATACGTTGAGGCGGAAGCACATGTTGACTTGAATACTCGCCTTTATAAACACCCCTATGAATAAACATTCCCTACTTTTTAATAAAATTTTCTAGGAAAATTGTTTCCAATACAATTAATTGTTTTATTATCAATGTCCTACTCCACATTAATTTATTGAAAAATTCAATGAATAATCACTCAATTTTTTGTAAAGTCATCTAATTCAACAAAAATATATATCATTAAACAAAATTAATTAATATTTATAATAAAATATTATGATTAATTTATTTTAAATTTAGAAATAATAATTTTTAAAATGAAATTAATTTTTCATTCCGTACATGAAATTTATCTTCTAATGGAAATTTAAAAACTGTCTAAATTTTTTGATTTCCCAATGAATTGTAAAAAATTATAATTTTATTAGAAACTATATTTAAAATGTTCTGTTTTTTTCCATTGGATTCATTAAATAATTAGTTTTCATATATTTTAAATAATCTGATTAAGACTATTATAATCAATTTTATATTCATATTTAATATAAAAACATTTTCAGAAAAAATACATTTTCTGAAAAATACTACTTTTATTAACACAATGTTTTGTAAAATTAAAAATTAAATTGATCATAATTTGTGAAATTATTATGTACATTTTTTATAATATACTCAATCAAATTTCAAAAAATTCATCTAATAATTTTCATGAGATGGGATAATAATATGTATTTTTTATACAAAAAATATGTATTATCTAAAAAGTTTTTATGTCAAATTTTGTGCATATCTTTTAAAAATAATTAATGAAACATATATGTTTAAAATTATGATAAAATAGATTCTATATCTTGAATTTTGAGGTTAAATTTTCTAAATTAGTGCATTTTTTTCATATTGAATAGTAAACACTATAAAATGTATCACATTAGTAAAGGGTAAATCAAGTTTATATAATTTTTAAATATGTGGTACGAAAATATTATTTCATAATTAGTATAATTGGATGAAGTTTATTGATATAATATTACCTTATACGATAAATTTAGTAGTTTAAGTATCACTTTTCTAGGAAAATTTCCTATATAATATTTAAATCATTGAAAGACACAAAATGACACTCTCTTAGTTTTTTATAACTATTATGTATCCAATTTTGTAAAATAGTATTAAATGACTAAATATATGTGACTACATTGAAGATAATGAAATTAGTTTCATGAAATAAATTTATTCATATTTTTTGGAAAATATATAATGACCTTAAATTATTTCACAATGCTAATAATATTTTTATAGAATTAATATAAAATAGATAATTGATATTAAAAATAATAAAGAAGATATAATTGGTATGATATAATGTTTCCCATGAAATTTATAGTTCTATGAGTAATACATGGGGTGTTTGAATGTATTATTTTAAAATTTCCTAAGTACCTTTATGTATTTAAAGTCAAAATAGATCCAAATTGTTAAAAATTACATTAGTTGTATTTTATATTTTATAATATTTTATTGAGTAATACAAAATTAACAAAAATATATTTTTGATAAACATAATGGTATATGCTATAAAACAACAGACACTATATTTGTATGGGATGTTTTTAATTTTATAGTAGTAACATTAACCCTTAAATTTTATAAAACTGTAATGTTATGGTAATGGCCAAAAAGGATATTTAATTATTAAAAATAGATATGTGTTAAAAGGTCATAAAAACTTGTAAAAATTTTATAATATGAGACTCCTTTAACTCAAATTCATATTAAAATCTAATAATGTCATTTTCATTCATTTCCATATCAATATTATTTGATATTAATGTTATATTTTATGAAATTTCAATAGTGCCTCACACTAAAATTGCAAAATGGAAACCCTCTATTCTAAAATTAACAAAAATTTCATTACTTTTTCTCAACCAAACTGTAAATATTCATCTTCTAAAATCCACTAAAAACATTATATGTGTGATTGTATTCCCAAAATTCTATCCCAATATCCCTTAAGAGGAGATCAAAATGAGTTATTTCAAATAATATGTAATCTCTTTAATCTATAAAATTATTTTTAATTATTATTTTTCCACTTCTAAATCAATTATATTAATGATAAAGTAAAAACTAAATATAGTAATTATAATAAAATGATATTATTGTAATAATAACACCTGTAATAACCCAATTTTCATCCAATGGGATTTGAAAATATCACTCATGCATACACATTATTATTATATCCACGTATTGATACCATTCATTTCTCTTCAATATATTTTTTGGATTTGGTTTATTCACTGTTTAATTTTCATATTTAATAATTATTAAATAGATTATATTTTTAATGTTAAAACTCTATCTACATTATTACCATATAAATAATTTTAAAATGATAACATCTATCATGCATATGTGCAAACTACCACCTCCATGAAGCGATGTAATTAATTTTATCATTTCAATTTTTCTATGATGGTAATAAATGCTTATATAACACACATATATATATTTTCATTATGAAATAATTAATATTCCATAAATGTGATTTATTATTTATCTTTATTGTATTCAATATGGTGAGAAATGGAAACAGCGTTCTTATATACATACGTCTTACTGTCTCCATGAATGGGGTAATTAATTTTCTTAAATCTACCTATCATTAATAACTATGAAATATATAAAATTAAGAGATATGATTTTTATATCATGATTAATATTCTCTATATTTGGAATTATAATAAAAAAATAAGGACTAAAACTACTTAACAAAAACATTCAGGAAAATTGAAGTCGATATCAAGAGAAATAGTGACTATAATAATGAGGTCTTGAAAAACCGGTGATAAAATGAAATTCATAAACAATATATGTTATGATATATATGATTATGGTTATTGTATAATTTTAAAAAATATCTATATTTATTATATATGAGTTCCCAATGTGTAAGAAGTACGTCAGGCCTATGGTAAGGTGTAACGCCCTGACCCCAGTTACCCAGAGTCGATGCATTATTACATAACATTGGCATGATCACAAAGGATCAAATACCAAAATACTGGTCAATTTAGTAGAATTTGATGTACTAGATACATTCATAAGTATTACATTACATTATAAAACAAAAAAAAAACATTTTCTCCAATGACCACATTCATATCCCTTTGAATATCCTTTATATTATCCCTATAGGTCAGTCATAATATACTTCTTGACATCCTGGGAAAAAGAAATATAGAAATGGGTGATCTTAGATGCTCAGTAAGCATAACAATATAGCAGAAAATTTCTTAATTAAGCATAAAAATTTAAGGCAACGTATAAGACTAATACACATGCCTTTTAAACATAAACTTATGCATAATATGGCCAATATAAATAAAATAATTCCTTATAGTTATTAACATGGATATTTTACTAGTGGAGTAATCACATGCAATATCAATATCCAATTTCATAACGATAGAATGCATAATGAAAGAATTCATAACGACATAGTCAAGGCCTTATTCCAAGACTTAAAATACAATTTTGTGACGACCTTGTGCCATGACACTAGTTTGTCTCATGAGACCTACCGATGCATTAAGGAGCTATAGAGGGCTCCACCCATCACTTACTAAGTCTAATTCATTCCTCATATGAAAAGGTTTAAACACAAAACTTGCATAATAAATGTTATACTTTATCCATAAATCATGAATGTTATAAAAATAAAACATCCAAAGTAAAACATATCACAAAACCATCGATATAATATGGATGTTTCGCATCATAATAAATCAACCTCGATCAAGAATAATATTTCGTAAAGGATGTTGACATAGTTGAAAATGATCATTTAAACTATTTGATTGAAATATAAATTTTTCATGAAATCATTTAAAAGTCGCATAATTTATAAATAAATTCATTTAAAATATAGTTTGGAATCAATGTTTCCCAAACCACTTTAAATATTTTGAAAGGAATTAAAATTTTAAAAAAATCATGTAAATATAAAGAAATCATTAAAACCATTTGGAAAACATAGACATTAATGAAAAAGGTATAGAAGGATAAATATTTAAAGTATTTAAAATAATTTTTTAGAAAAAAATTATCATAAAAATAATCCCTTTGAAAACTCTTTTATGAAACATGGCCTTGGATAATAAATATGTCCCAGTAGATACAAAGGTAAAAACAACCTTGGATAATAAAGTGATCATGAAATTAACCCTAACCTTGTACTTTTCCTTATTCGATGGTATGTTAACCTCCGGTATAATAGTTAAAACAATTCTATTAAATTATATAATAAATATATACACAAATATGATATCATATATTGTCCTATCATATTGATTTCTTAATAATATTTCAGTGGTATCATCATTGAGGGCGTTAACTGATTCGTTTTAATTTATATGCATGGTTACATAAGCCATGATTATTATGGATAGGATGTATTTTATTCAAATTAAGAAGGATATTATGATCATAAAAATTATTTTTAATCATAAAATGAAAATTATTCATTAATGATAACGATAGGGAATGAATCTCATTGTGTTTGTGGAGACGGTATTCCGTACGTACCCACGAGTGATAATATCATCATTTTGATGGTGAAATCGTATGTAATTGGATGTTAAATCATATAAAATGAATAATTAACATGTTATATTTATTATTTATATCAGTTATACTCATTATTATAACCATACAAATAATGAAGTGTTTGAATAACAAACCACACCACGACGTGGAGACGGTAAGTCGTACGTATGAACGTATGGTGACATTGTCATTTAGAGGATGGATAGAATAATGAATATGGTTGTAAAATATTTATAATAACATCATAGTATGTAGTAGGTACTGGAGTTATGATTTATTTATGAAAAAAAATAAAGAGGTAGTGGAAGATGGAAAGAACTTAAAAGAGGGCGGTGAAATTATTACATATTCTTCGAGTGTTTCTTTTGGAGTTGTTCAAATGGGATCCATAGGTTGGATTTTTTTTCAAAGTATGTACTCTAGGATGATGTTATGGATGTTGGGAGGATATTTTGGTAGGGATTTTCCGAACCAAATGGCTTTTGAAGTGTGATTTTTAGAGAAGGGAAAGTGCGCTTTTATAAGTGGGTTGAGGGACACTTTTGGAAAAGATTACAATATTAATTTATTATACAATCATATTCGGTTTATAATGGCTCCAAATTAAATTTATTTCTAGACTTAGGTGGTTTTGGGTCACAATCCTCTCATAAAATACGTTTTAGAAATGTTTAGGCTACCATTTTACCCATATCTTTTAGATTTAACTTTTAGTTAAATAGTTTATGTTTTACCGTGTCTTCTTGTATTCCTACAATATATGGTTAATAAAAATACTAAAAATAACTAATAGAACCTCAAGTGGTTAATTAATGATATATATAATATTCTTTATGTCATTTGTTCGAAACTTAGATTTTTAGGAATATTATATCAACCAACAATGTAGTAATTGTTTTGAAAGTCAATTAATGACAATTTAGACACTGTTTGATATTTTGTTTTTGTGAAAGTTATAAAAAACTCATCACTTTGAAAAAAAATTATTTAATAAATCCTAATATTTCATATTAACATATACAATTCCTGGATGGAATCAAAACATTTAAATTCTACTTATTTTAATATTTATTATATAAACTATTTTTATATTTTATTAAGAAGGAAATTACTGCATCATCCCTGTGTCATAAATAAATTGAATTATATAATATCTAAAAATTATAAATAAAATACTATTCTATAGGAAATGTTTTTATATTTCTAATTAATATTTATTGTCCAAATTATTTTATATATAACCCTTTTTTAAAAATGGTTTTGTTAAGAAACATTGAATTTAACACTTTTAACTCTTCTTTAAATATAACAATAATAAATGTCATAATCCAATACAAGTGGTCCTAAATGATAATTTTTTATTCCTAAGGTTTTCTTGGTCGAATTACACATATCCAATAGTATTAGGACATGTGTTAGGATAATTATAATTTCATTTTGACCTTTAATTACCCTATTTAACTTTAACAGTGATAAATAAAAGTCAAAAGTTATTATTCACTAAAAATTATTTTCATCTTATTGATTAAAATTTTACATACTGATGTCAACCATGTCTCTCATATTTTTTAAATCCAACTCAAAAAAGTGGTAAAAATAATTTTTATGCAAATTTGCTAATATTCCTAAAGGGTGGGTAAAAGTGGTTAATAAGTTCAAGAAAATTTTATACATCTACTTTTATTATAAAATTATTCCAATGAATTACATTGAACTTATATAGGTATTATTTATCAATTTTGACTTAAAATAAATTTACATAAAATAAATAATTATTTAAATAAAAAGTTGGTTTTAAATAATAACCTAGTGTTTTTCATTATTCATCAAAAATTGAACATTTTCAGAAAAATACAAAAAATTCATCATAAGATAATGGTGATATAAGAGATTAAAAAATGATGTCTACTTTATCAAATTACAAACATATAATTTTCATTTATTAATTTAAAAATAATTCATATTGTCAAAACCAAAAGGTGGGTTTTTTAAAAGTAAAAACTATTAAAAGATTGACATGTTTTTATGTAAAATTTAAATGTGAAATTACTTATAACTACGTACATTGTAATAAATGATAAAAATATAACCTTATTAAAATTGAAAAACTTTCTAATTCATAATTTAAAATTAAAATGTTTTTTTTAAAATCTGTTTTCAATAAAAATATAGTATTATAAACTATTCGTTAAAATATAAAAGTTATCAGAAAAGTACCAAATTATTATCCAAACTAAATTTGTATCTCTTGATTCTATAGAATAATTTAATTTCATTAAATTGAATATATAAAAGTGTCAACTATTTTTTTTAAAATACTCCCCCCTTAAAATGCTGTAAAATTGCAGTTTTTGTAAAATACATCTATTATCTAAAAAAATGAATTTGTTCTTATATTATGTCTAATAAACACAGAAAATGGATGTTAAAATTATATATAGTATATAAGATTCAAATTGAAGTTAATACTATTCATAATCTCATTTTTATTGGCAAGTTTGGTAAGTTTTGGTGCGCTCGAACTCAGTGTTGCGTGTAGCGCAAGACATTGAATTACTTTAATGAGATAATGTACTACGAAATATTGGGTTGATACCTAAGGGATTTTAATATCACTTTTACTTCAATGGGACACAATCCTCTCACACAACTTATTCTTTTTGTGTGGTGTATAAATAGAAAATGAATATATTTTTTTAATTCTTATTATAAATATAAGTAGAATATACATGTCCATATAATTATATTTCATTCATGGTACTTATGATTCAATAGTTCCAGAAGTGGTATGGGTTTTACGTTAAAATCTTCTTGATTATTGGGATTGTTTATGAATATGTTTTCAATGATTAAATATTATGATAAAAAATTCAATAATAACAAGGATATTATTGAACTCTGGTTAATTTTTTAGAATACATGTTTTCATTTAATTTTCCTTAATTTAAGTAATCAATTCAAAAAAAGAAAGTTTTTCTGAAAATAACACATTATATCTATATTTGATCGAAGAATATTTTTCTTAAATATCCAAGTTTTCTATGAATTATGTAGGTAATGTTTCACTATCATATACTGATTTATCAGAATAATTATTACTCATATTTTAACATAAACAAAATTGATAAAAATTTACCATATTTTCATTTTTTGATTGATGTAATTTTTTATTTTATTAAAATTGTTTAAAAAGAATGTTTTCCTTTAACTTGTAATGAATGACTGGGATTTACCAACATCATGACTACTCAATAATTTTAAGGATAATTAAAATTATATCTTATTTATTTTTAAATAATAATTATTCCTTATTTTTTGTGAAATTTTTATATATTCAACAAATGATTTCAAAATGGAAGTGATTTTTTAAAACTGATTATTTTAATTTTATTTTAATGTGATCTATATTCATTAAATATAATAACCCTAGATTTTACATATTATTTATTAGGAATATGATCCAAGGAACTTATACATATTATTTACTTAGATGATTTTTTTAATAATGAAAATATTATTACGAAACAAATACATTTTTCAAGGGTTATACTATGATTAAATGAATAACATTATATGCAACATTTTCAGTTTCCATTGGTAATTCTATGATAAAATATTTATGAAACCCCTTTATTTTAATGGGTTATTATATTACGACTATTTTATGATCTTTTTTAACACATATTTAGGGTTTATATTATAGGATTGTCGTGTTTTAACAACAATTGATGGTTGTTATTTATAAACAAGGGTGGTGGTTTTGTTATGACTAAGGATAATTGTTACTTTATTACTATGTATTGTGGGATCATTATAACCTTGGATGGGTGGGACCTATATATCCCTATAATAAATTGGTAAAAAATTTATATCTTAATAGATAAACAAGACTTGAATGGGTAGTTAACCTAGTTCAGTAAGGGACTTTGTACACAATAATTGTCTTAGGACTGAACATTCACTACTACTATAGTTTTTGGAGTGAACTCATTCCACTATAATAGTCATGAAAATCATCCTTGACTAATTAAGAAATGATTTTATATTCTAATGATTATGCCACAAACTTTTGTATTATTCCAATTTTAATCTATCATTGATCATTTACTTTGATTCCATTGTTATTAACTACTTATGAACTACCTTTTTTTATGACATGAATAAATAGTATTATTTATTATATCAATGAATTGTATTTAAATGATATTATTATGCTCTAACACAATGTATCTTGTTATGATCATGTGATCATTGAAATATCTTAATTTTACCCTAATTGAACATTTAAATTCATATATTATCATGTTTATATTCCCCATGTTATGATGAAAGGTAAAATGTATGATTTCAATATTAAGGGAGATAGTGATGAATAATTTGGTGGTAGATGATGTTAAATGATTCTGAACCGGTTATTTATGTGTCTATGTTTCTAAAGAAACTAGAACATTATTATTTTAGTATGGATTGTTAATTTATTTATTGAATATTAGTTTATTATGATCTATTATCTCTGTATGAATGGTCTGGTTTAGTATAAAAATACAAATTTATTTTCAATAATAACATAATAAGTGGTCTTATCAACTAATTCTCATACATCATTCCTCTTGAAATTGTTTTACTACACTTTTCTATCTATAAATGAACATTTATCCCTTGAGGATTCTTATTTTGTTTTCACTTGTAGATTTGATAGGAAACAAAACAAATCATAAAGGTTACCTACATAGTAAGACCTCCATCATTTAATATTGTTTTAATACTTCCAAATCAGTGGTTTTTAGTGGTTCAATGTTTTCTTTCCAGAAGACTCTTAGGATCATTCATTTTTAGCATTCAAGATTAGATTATTCCAGATTAGGTTTTACATCATTATCATTTTTTCATAAAAAGAGTATCAACTATAAATTTATCAAACTAATAACTAAGAATATAAATATTAAATTCCTTATCATCTATGTTATCACATTCACTGATATTAAAACGAGTTGATTATTCAATTATCCTTGACTTATTATTTGATAATAAATAGGATTTGAAAATTTAAGGGAATCCTAAGAAGATTAATTCTTCATCTATTATATTAAATGTACAAATATAGTCTTTAGTGTACATGATGATAACTTTTTATCAAATAACCTTGAAATATACAACCTTTGTTTTCGTATTCTTCATTAACTTAAGTGGTTCTTTCGTCATAAAAATACTTATTAAATCTCTATTAATTAATTAGCTTGTTGTGTTAATATAAAAATACTAAAAATGAGTAGGTATGATATAATTAAATAACATAGTTTTATCAATTACATACTAGGTCATATTCCCCATTTAAAAAATATCATTCTATTCTGGTGTCAAATATGAATATAATATATTTTCAATTAAATTTATTGAGAAAAATATAATAAATTCATTTTTTAAAATACTCTCATAATGGAAAACTATCAATAAAACAATATTAGAATATTTTACATTTTTTACTTCTATTTAAAACATAATAAAAATAGACCCAACTTCATTGTTATGTAGAAAACATTAAACCAATGAAAATGAAGAAAAAACATCATCCAATACATAAATTGTTTTCAATTGGGAATTCTTCCCCACATGGTCCAAAAAATACATTTGTATATGTTCAAAAAGAAAATAATTATAAATCTATTTTTTTATTAAATTTTTCTTTTATTTCTTTCTGATTTCGAATATAAAAAATAGTTAAATTTTACCCAATTTTAATTGAATAAAATCTAAAATAAATTTTTTTTTATATAATTTTCCCAATTAATGATTATTACAATGTCTAGGACTTTTATGCCAATTACATGATTCCTTAATTTCAAAATTAAAATAGTTTTCATTTTTTTAATAAAATTGGTCATTATTATGTATAAAAATGTTCAATTCTATGTGCTCAATTTTTTTGAAATATTTCTTCAAAAAACTTAAAAGTTATAAATATAATATTAAATAAAAATGCATCCTAATTTATTTTAGAAATACATATCTGGTTTTTATTTAATTAATAATCCTAGACAAAATTCTGAAATATGACTTAATATATATCTCTAAAAGATACAAACCGAATATTATATCACTTGGTATTATCACCAAATGTGATGAAACCTCCATCAATCTAAGATAGTGAGTGAATGTTAAAAAAATATCAGATCATATTTCTTGAAAAATAATTATCTATAAACAATTTCTCATTGTGTTTTATATAACTTTTTCATTTAAAAATTAACAAAAATTCATGTTTTAGGGTAACTATATTCTTTCTGGTCTGATAAAACTATCTATTTAATATTAATGAACCCATACTTATTGACACTATATAGATTTACCAGATTTTCTAGAACTAAAGAAAAATAATATTCAATAAATATCATCATTCTTTACATTAAAATGTTTTGGTGATGCCTTAATAGACAACATTTCATTTAGGAAAATTTTATAAAACAATGAAAATAATTAATATTATACCTATTTTTTACTAGGAAAATATAATTACCATATAAATTAGTTTTCTATATTATTATCTATACATTTACCTATGTTAGTTTGTTTTGATCGAAGAATTTGGTTAATGTATCCCTTCTCCATACAAGTCCCACATCACTGATTACATAGGGAGTTAACTAAAGCCATTATATCCTTTATTTTAATTTCATAAACAACACAACTAAAATCATATTCATCTAATTTAGATTGTGGTTTAGAAATATATTTTAATAGATTAATCCTTCCAATTATCACACAATCATAGGCTATATTATATTACTATTTCCATTAATAAATATGTTTATTCTTGTGTTATAAAATTTTATAATTTTTATTTAAATCATGAAAAACATTTACTATGAAATTAAGATTATGAAAAATCATAAAAAATGAAACACATTTATCAAATCTCCAGCACATATTTTGGCTTTCTGATTAGAATCCACATCCTATAATTTAAGATTAATACCATTATTTGAGTCTTAAGGACCACTTCAATTAGTTTTAATATATTTCTTCTCATTCATCTAGAAATATTATTTTGTTTTCAAACTTTTTGTTAATATTTAATCATTTCTTTCAACTCAGATAAATCGAGATTAATGTTCCCAATCTTCTAAGGATAAAAAAATCCTATTTCATTTCTATATCCTCTAAACATTTATATTGGTAAATTATTTTTTTATTCCTTTATTTTTTTTATAGAACGTGTAGTTATTCCTTGTAAAATACTAAATTTCCTAATAATATTTAAAAAACCATCTTTATTATTCTATATTAGATGAGATTTATAATAGTTTTTCATTAAATTGCATAGCATCTTTAAAATTATAATAATTTAATGAATATTTTTAATTTTTTTAAAACAAATAATAATGATCCATTACTTGTATCAATTCCATATACATAATAAAATTGAAATTTATGTTCTTTATATTATATATTAATAGTATATATTACAGTCCACTTATAATTTAAAACACTTAGAATGTTCTATAATTTATCTCATTTGGTAAAATTATTTCCTATGGACTTAAGATCATTGATAATTTAAATGATTATATTATTAATTTTAATAATAATAATAACATATTTTTGATCTAATTTCTTTTATTCTATGTTCAGGTGTAATTTGTTTTTGACAGGACGTGTTCCCTAATAATATACAATTAATGTTTTCTAAATTCAAATAGTGAAAATAATTTTGATACTTGGTGAACTCTATTGGACCAAGAACATAAATAATTTCATTAATGGATAAGTAATTTAAACACCAATATAATTCATATAAAGTAGACCCTAACTTTTTTTAATCTATAAGAACTTTTTTTGGGGTAACAACCACTAAATAGACTGGAAACCAAGATTATTTTGGTAAATAATCATCACGGACTTCTAAAATACATTTTCCTCCAAATTAAAATAACACTAACTTCTCATGGATAATCCTTCATCATTTAAATAAATTATATTAATGTTTTTAATTCATATATAGACTCAAACAACTAAGAAATACTACTGCGTATGCCACTCACACTCATACATATTATTTTTCGTGTAGAGTGGAATAATAACTCGATAGGTTAGTGAATTGAGTACTTGAAAATTATCAACAACAATAAGCCTCCATAAAATATATTAATGACTATATCAATTATAATAAAATATTAATGAATCCAATGATAATATATAAAATGACCTGTAGAAAAAAAAGTATTTGAAGTGTATCGGGACATAAATACCCCAATTCCACCCACAAACACTCTACTTTGAGATTGGTGGTTTTCACTATACTATACCTTTTAATAAGGGCTCTCTATCTGAGTGAAAGAAATTTTATCTTTCTAAAAAGGTCCTTAAGAATTCATATTTTCTATCACTTTATATGAACTATCCATATACTTTACAAAACATAGTAAAATTGGATTTTATATTTAAAATAATATAGGGTAATGAAATGAATTTAATTTAAGAAGATAGTTACTGGTAAAAATTGATAGGTAATGGATAATGATTATACACAATGAATATATCGTCAAATTTTAGTTCTTGAAGATACATAAAATATCGTATATCATATTTTTATCTTAAAAGATACATTTGATCTACACAATGTTACAAAAAAATATCATGAAAAGAAAGCGTATGGTTTTTTGTTCCAAACTATGCACAATAGCTTCTACTGTAGTTACAACACACCATTTTCAATTCAATCTCATTAATAAATAATTGTGATCAAGAGTAAGTATATAATACTCCAAAAATAAAGGATATTTTATTTCTTGTAACCATCTTCATTGAATACTAAAAACAAAATGTAATTATGCGGAGAATCATTTATTTTCGATGGACCTTTATAATTTCTATGAAATATTAACCTTATTTAACTTATTAATTTCTCATTCGAACAACTCTATTTTTTATAATTCAAAATATTTACTATAATTCACTTAGAATACTAAAAATATGTCATATTAATTATAAATAAATTTAATATTTAATATAATATTCATCTTTATTAAACATTCTCAATGAATGAATTTATTTATTAGGATACTTAATCAATTATATTTTCTGTTTTTGAAGAATTCATATTCTCCTCAAAAATAAATCATTCTTTGTGAATATTATTATATAGTTGTGAAATATAATATTCTTATATGATAACTCAATCGATGTAAGATATTTTGATCTATAAATACCATTCGTGTAAGTTAAATATTATATTATAAGATAAATTGAGTGCATATATGAAAAAAAGGAATGTGTACAATTATTCTTAATAAATAAGAATATTAACCTAACCAAATAATAGTACATTTTATTTTAGTAATTGAAGGATTTTTTATCACCAAATTTCAAGTCAAACAATAATTTTTCTTCTTTTAGTGTAATTTTCATAAGAAATATACCCTTATTGGAAAATCTACTAATGAAATCCTCGGAGAAAATAAATTTATTCTTATATGAAATAATTTACTTATGTTGTAAGATTATTTAGTTACACATTATCTTCTAAGAAAAATATATTTTCAATATAATTTTCCCACCTAATTAAATATTCTTTCATTGAAAATAAATTATAGTGACTGTGAGTTAATTTTTACACTGTATATGATAAACTACATAATATAAATTCTTTAAACATGATTATTATATATGATAAATTTCTTAAGGAAATTACTTCAAACAAAAATAAAATAGATTTGACTTGAAAATATTCAAAATGAAATACCACATACAAAATATAAATTATTAACATGAAATAGGATAAGATAATATTGTTAGTAAATAAATTGTCATCTTGTGAGGATCAAAAAATATAATATTATCGGAAAAGTTAGAAGAATAATAGTTTGTTTAATATATTAAATTTTTAGTTTAATATTTCATATATATTTTTATATTTATATCGATATGAATTAAATAATGAGGATTCATATTTTCAATGGTATTGAATTTAATGGTTTTAAAAGGGATATGGGTCTGTTTCTATTAGATTTTGGTGAGAATTGTATAAAAAATGTTTATAATCATGATGATTTGACAATGTAAAATGGTTTTATTTGTAATGGGAGACTACAATTATCCTTGTAAGACCAATAAGGAATTAATTATAACAGAAAACCTTGCATTCCATTACATTATTTTATATGTGTATAATTTTAGAGTAAATGTTTTAAAAACATATCAATGAATAATATATCATGTTGTTATCTTTGAAGGAAAAAGAATAATGGCTTTGTTAAAAATGAAATAGGATGATTGATAATAAAAATTATTTCCCAGAGAAGATGAACAAATCCATTAAGGTATTTTTTAATGTATTTTATATTAAATATGTTATTGATGTTGTCACATAAAATGATTATAAACCTTAATATATCAATTAAATGATACAGATTGAAAGAATCCATGACTACATTGATATATAGTTTACGAAATTTATTTCCTATACTTTTAGGTGTTATTATTGCAATAAATAACTATAAGGTGTCATTTTTTCCTTGAATTTATTTAAAATATATTTACTAATATATTAAGATTTTGGCTATATGGCGGCCTAGGATTCTGTGGCCAAGTGTGCTCTAAATTGTTTTTTGAGAAATTTAAAACATATAAATTGTATACATGGGAATTTTTTCTTAAAATGTTGAAAAAAATAATAAATAGAGTCGTATATCATAAATATGAGACTAACATTTAGTTCAGAATGAATTATTTACCCTAAGGACAATATAATATATTCCACCATTGTATATTTGTTACAGATTTTTCTTGGGTGAAATAATAAATTAATTAATCAATTTTATTTAAGATAACACTAGACCTAAGATTCTTATATTTATGAATTATTATGACTATTTTTCATGGATATCTACAAACCCATAGAATTGAGAGAGTGTTGGAGGAAGTATAGGTGAACAATGATGTTGGATCAAGGATCATTCATGAAAATAGAAAATGAGGATATTGATAATGAAAAAATGCATATTTTTTTATTCCTTTTTGATTTATTATTCATGAGGTAAGATGTTAATTTAAAGTGGATTTATACTTGTTTTCTTATCCTATGGGGAATGAAATTTAATCATCCAAAATGTTTATTCTTTAAATTAATATATTTCGAGTATATGATTATAATGAATGGGTTTTTAGAGATATCTTTTGTTTCTTAATTTGAATCTATTTTTCATTATCCTAAAGGGAAAACATAGAGGCCAATACAAACAATAGACGAGGTCTATTCCCCTTTTATGTTATTGTGCATTTATTCTCCCGTTATTGGTTTTTTCAACACTAAAATTGACTTCATTCATTGATTTGACCAATATCCAGTGATCTATAATTACACATCTTTTTCTTGGTGAAATGGATCGATATGTATGAATAAGGATTATATTGATAATGGGATTGATCTACCATGGGGATTCAAGTGGATTGGGTTCGTAATTTGGGATCCCTATTTGTAGTTTTGGTATGGGATGGTGGAATGAATCGATGGAAAGTTTTTTGTAAATAATTTAGAAGGCTGGAAATAATATCTCAAAAGGAAATCAATGATTGATTTTCCCATATCTAGGGTTTTGGGAAATTTTCCTAGAGTAAATTAGTTCAGTTTTAGTATAGGACTACTGCATGTGAAGATCTATGTATTCTGGATATTTCTACACTACACGGTGTGTAACAGAAGTACACACGAATGTGTTGCACCCTTATAATGGAGCTATAGTATCTATGGAGATTAAAATTTTCAATTATCTTGTAAAATATTTCACATTAATTTTGATAATTTCTTATTGTATCATCATGTATATTTTAGGATACACAGACCCATAACTGAGAAAGTACATGACATGGACACAATACATGGGTTTATCCGTGTAATCAGACATGGATTGGTACATATAACTTACTAGGATCAACGAAATGACCATGTTTACATTGGAACAAACAAAAAAAAGGTTCATGAAACACATGTAGACACAGTGCATAAGGGACACATCATTTACTTCTAGTAATCACAATGTACTACACTCGAGATAACATAGAGACCTTATTCCCCTCTGTGTTCACTAGTTTCATTATGGGTGGGTTCCCTTGAACAATCCTTATGTGGGTACAATATAGTATTCTGTCCAAAATAAAGGATTGTGAAGATATATATGGGATTAGTTTTTGATAGAGTTATAATAATCTTTTCCAAGGGATGAGATAAGATTCTATATCATGTTTTTTCCTATATAGAGTTCACAGATTTGGTGTGATGAACTATACAGTGGCATTGATTCCCTATATAATATGTTTATCTATATTATCTTATATGTTTTTACCCAATGGTAATATGTATTATCTCCTTCTTGGTATCGATTTGTTCACACTTCTAGTGTGTACTTTCTTGTGGAGAAACAAGACAAGCATGACCTATTGGATGGATACCATCGGTACAATTATTCTCCTTGAGTGAGTTCTCATGGGAGAGTGTGGTTATATAATCTTGAGTGGAATCATAGGATTATAATGTATTTGTGACAATAAATTGATACTTATATATAATGTTAATATATCAATGTTATTTATAGTATTTCTTCTTTTATGATTGGCATATCTTCTGACAAGATAACTAATCTTGAAGTGTTATGTTTAGTGATTTTGAGGTGTCCTACAGGATGTTGTTTTACCCACCATTGAATTGTATATAATGACATATTACAAGTCTTATAAGAAATACTTGTTGTTTGATGGGGTTATCAATGGAATAGTAATATTCATTGATTAGATTTTGGTTAGATGAATCATAGTTCACATAAGGATTCACATTTTACTATAGTCCACTCTGATTATCAGGATGCAATAATTTATAGTTTTTGTTTCCATGTATTTGGTTTTTTTATTTCATCCCAGTAATTTTTGTAATTTATTTGTTTATTTAGATGTAATAATGGATTTTTTTATCTTTTTAACTTTTTATTTTAGTATTTTATATTATTATATGTGTGTGTGTGTGTGCACATGTACATTAGGATAAGGCATCCCATTGGATTGTTAGGCCATGTCGATGCTAGTATCCATTCCATTGAAATTTTTTTCTAGTATTTGGTTATTCACACTCATTTAATATCCATTAAAAAGGTCCCTAGTGGGTCATTCCATGATAGTGTGGTATGAGATCTTTTTCCCTTTAATACAATGGTTTGATGTCTTATAAAATGGTGAGATTGGATTGGGTTTTTTTCCAATAGTGGTAAGTGTTTCTTATATTTATATCATTCTAGAAACTCTTGTTATGGTGAAAAATCCTATGTATCCATACACTAGGACTAAAATGAAATGCCTTTTTTACTCAGAATATAATTACATAGGTTATAAGGAATACACTGGTTAATGTATCCTATAGGAATAGTTTAGGATTTCATGTCCTTATTCAATGATCTCCCCATATATACTAATTGATCATGGTATATATTTTCTACTACTAGGATTCTTCCATGATGATAACCTTCTAGGATTCACCAACATGATCATGAGGAAGATCCATACAATGTTGATGAATTGATATATAGACATGTTCATGAGGTAGTTCCCCTAGGTGGATTGTCATTCATACCTCCACCTAGAAAGTTGTATATAGTACTCGTAGTACCAGTATATGATGTACATAGGCCGAATTCTCATTATATAATTTAGATTAAGTGACCACTTAATGTCCATGGGAGTTCCAAGATCATAGGTTTTTGAGGATAGTCATGAGGAGGTTATATGATTATTTCATCTATTTAGGACACAAATACACCCAATTGTAGTCCTTGCAGATAGCCTTTTTTTGGATCAGTAGAACATTTATGGAGTGTGGTGGTCATACCATACGATGGGGAGACTCTTCTATGGACATAGTTTGATTGTATCCTGAATGAGGAATAATATATAGCTACAATGTGAGAAGTTTTCATATAATGGATTTTAGAGATACATTATGGTAGCAAGACTAAGGATGAGTATTCATCTCAGTTTTCAAACCTCTAGTGATAAAAAATGAATATAGATTGGGGTCCATTATTTAATGTGAATACCTCTCCATGAGGTATACACATAGACATCTATTATAGGATGTTAAATATTTTAATTTCAATATAGTATGGTGTGATAGAGACTACCATTGTGATACTGGGATTCTAGGCTGAGAAGACAACGATAGTTCGTTCCAACATTGGGAACATGTAACACCCCAAGACATTACAATATTTTCATTTTTTAATAAATTTAATTTTGAACCTATATTTCATTATTTGATATTTTTTAATATTATGTTGCACAAAAAAATTGACTTATCTATTTGGAACTCCAATTTTATATTATGTTACATCAAAAAATCAATTTCTTCAATGGATTACGTTACACCTGTAACCTTGTTTTATTGAACAATATATTAATAAAATATTATTATTAAATATAATAAGATATAACATCACCATTAAATTGTAGATTATTAATATTATTAACTAAATTATAAATATATGGTTGAATACATTTGTTACCAACTAATTATAAATTAATATATAAACCCATTGAATATAAATGATATGTTTTTATAGAAAACTATTATTATATGCATAATGTGTTTTATAATAAAAAATTAAATTAATTACTACATGTGGATTATATTAATGAAATTTATACATTATATACTCAATAATATATTTTTCACATTCATCCAATAGATTTTATATACATAAGATAATAACAAACCCAATATTACTCATTGAAAGATACATTTTAATAATGGTTATTTATTTTCATTTTAGTGTAGAACCTATTTAAATATATATTTTGAAGTATTGTTAAATTTTATATTTTCTAATATACATAATCGTTGAAATATTAATGTTTAAATTATCTTATCATTAATTTTTTTTCTTTTTCAGTGAAGTTTTATTTTTTGACTAATAGTGAAATAGTGATTCCTAATTGAAAACAATTTTTTCCTATATTTTATTTATATAGTTAAATTTTATTTTGATTTCTTTTAAATTTCATTTAGTTCAAAAATAGAAAAATTAGTTCATATTATGTTATTTTAACCAATTTTAAAATGAAATGTGATATAAAAACATTTTAAATGTTTGTAAATTATCACTATAAAAACCTACTTTTTCTTCTCTTCAACCGTAACAATTTTAATTTAATTTAAGAAAATTCTAAAGATAAAATTTTGCAAATTGATTAATTATTTTGAAAAATAATTTTTTTGAATTCATAATAATTCAACTTTGTTATTGATATAAAATATTATTGAATGTAATTAAAATAAAGTACATTGATTGAGAGAAAAATAATTAATATGTGACTAAACAGTAAAAATAATAAAAAATTGACCTAGAAAACATGTAAAAACCTATTTTAGGGAAATATATTGACCATATAATCAATTTTTTCTAATATGGATCATTATTGGATGAATTTTCTGGCTGAACTCTAAATACAGTTTACCTTTTTATATTTACAGACACTCCCCACTATAGAAAAGTAGTCACCCCTCCAAATTATTCACACCTATCAATTCATTTTTCACATCCTACCTCACCTAAAATAATATCACAAATTCCCTCCTATAACTCTATAAGAATCACTTTGGGATGAAAAAAACCACTGATTTATTTTAGTATAACAAAAATAGTAACCAAAATAAGAGGTAATGATCCTCAACGACCATATTTTTTTAATTTACTTGCACACCGCTTTAATTATTTTTTTATAAATAATATATGTCAGCCTCAATATCTTCAATATAATTTTATGTTTTTTTTTATAATATTTTGACATAGACTTTCAAAGACATCCTTCAAATGGGATACACAATAATTATTTGTGTGTAAGACGAACTACAGCCTCACAAACTGATGTAGTTTTCCCTTCCATTACCACATTTCATGGTTGTAATAATGATGTATTTATAGTTAATATATCATATATGTGATTTTAATTATTTACATATGGTTAAATAATTATTATATAATGCATTACTTTTTTCATTCCATTTTGTGAGATTACGAGAACTTTGTCTATGGAAGTCTGCATTATCGCGTCCTCAAAGCGATGATATTTGTTCATAAAACACATAGAATGTATAATAGATGGTTTTAGTTATCATATGTGATATATATGTGAAATAAATATGGTAATATTATAATAATATATATATATATATATATATCATTTAAATATATTTATTTTGATATAAAAAATAAATGGATTTAGCGTTCAATCATATGTACGGTCTACCATCTCTATGAAATGTGCATTTGATTTCCTATATTCAAATGTTATCAATTTTTATAAATAATATTATAATTAATATATAAGATATTTAAATCATGGTATAAATTATTTAGAATATTTAATCTAAATTTATTAAATATGAACAATAATTAACATGGCACAATATACTCAAAAACATGTACATTATCACGAAAAATAGTGAATATACTGAAAGATTGTTAAAACAATTAATAAGATATTATTAGAAGATAATATATTATGATATAAATATTATAATAGTTATTTATAAGTTAATAACATTCATAAAACAATTATACATGAGTTTATATTAGGTTCACCCAAATGGAAATGCGAGGTATAGATTTTCATCTGAATTTTTTACATCTATGAGATAAATTTAACATTCAGAAATTAATATTTTCTATATTGTATATATCACACATTTGTAATTTAATATAATTGTCATCTTAAAATAAAGGTTATTTTGGGTTTCTCTTTGAATTATCTCGTATAATGGTTTTAGATGAGAATTACCAAGTGGTAAATGCAATCATTACATTATCAGTTTCTTTGTGATTGTTGACCTTTTAATGATAGTCACTTTATTATGATCATCGACATTGTAAATTAAATTTATCATAAATAACATATTCTCATGAAATGTATTATTTTTTTTCATAAACTATATTCTATTTTCACATGAGTTGTTCACTATGACAGTTATTTTTTTAATTGATGAAATATAGATAAATATTTATCTTCAATCAATATAGATATTTGATAAGGAATATTTTATATGAATTAAATGAATTATTTTATATATAATGAATTATTTAGACTAGGAATAAAAGGGTTGGTTACCATTTAAATTTTTCCCCTTGGTGAATCGTTTGTCTCATGGGATAAATAAATTGGCCAAATGAGAAGGGATTCTACCAGATATGCAAAACATTCTAGGGAAATGTCTTTACGTTAAAAGTAACATGTTTCTAGGAAACATAGTATCAAAAAATAAATAATTTACATTATTGAGAAATTATCAATTATTATTATTATTGTCTATGAACCTTTTTCATTGAAATTATATAAGGATACATTTCTAACTCAACTTTTTTATTTAATGGAAAACATCCAACTAATTACCTTATTATGTTGATTATGCCTAATTTAGTTATTTGAATGTCATGTTTTCTCTATTAATTACATTGACATGTTTATTCATTCTCATGGATTCTTTATTTCTTCCATTTTACTAACCTTTACTAAGAATTTTATCTCACCCTTATTATGTTTCCTTTCCTCGGGTTATGAAGAGAAATCCTTTAAATGAGCTTCAATGATTCTGATTATTTCATTTTTTGTGTATTATGTTTTTATATTCTATTTCCCAATCTAATATGGGTATCATCTATGTAATATAGTTTTCCAAAACTACTAAACTAATATTTCATTCCAGATTTGATTCATTGTAATCATGCCAATGTAACAAATTAAGGTACCAGCTATAGGTTTATGGCGTCGAAGCATTACAGTTGGTATTTGGGGAAGTTTAGTAGTAAACATTGAAATTGGGTTTGTAACTAATATATTAAAGAACATAAATTGAAGGGAAATTTTAGGATATGCATAGAACACTATCCAATAATTATGGTAATGTATAAATTATGTGGGTCTTACTAGGAGTACACCCTTTTCTGTATACAATAAGTGGACGTGTTTTTGGAACATACATTATGAGGGGTAGAAACTCCAAAAATGTTTTGTCGGCCCTGACTCAAGTATAACCTGGTACTCAACAACAGGACTTACATCTAAACTTGTTCGACACTCTTATAAGATATTCTTAGTCTGATGCACAATTTCATTATGAACTATTATAATGTTTCTGAATGTAAGGCTGTCGCCAAAAAAACCATGTTCATGATTATGAGATTTTCTATGCATAAATATTTCAATTTATGATATGTATTTCACCAGCTTCGAGATTATACATTATGATACACAATGATATGATCTAATCTATAGAATTATGGTTTTATAAATTTAACCTGTAATGAATAAGTGTATGAGTACTCATGATAACAGTAGAGGTTTCCCTATTGTGGAATCCAATATAGACAATATTATAACTAAGAAAGTGATAGATATATTAGGTTATCTTAATAAAATTATGACACATAAACTTTCATGGACGGAGAAACCAATTCCACAATGATATTTTGTTATGATGGATCACTTTATACATAAGGGATCCCATCATTTAGTTACAAATATGATATAATAGAGGCTGAGAAATGGATTTATGTATTTGGAAAAGATATTTATGGAATTGAGATTTGATTATAAAGAAAACGGTTACAATTAAATTGTATTGTATTAGTGAAGATGCCCATAAATGTTCATCATTGATCAAAAATACTAGGGAGGAAGTGGAAATATATCTCAAGGAATGGAAATATTTCAGGTCAAAATTATTCGATAAATACTTATCTCATGATAAACAAATTTATATTAAGATTAGTTTCCTTAGATTAAATACAAATTATGAATAAAGTTATTCATATTATGAATCTACCTTTACAAAGTTATTCAGGTATGCAACAGATTATATATACAATACAGAGTTCATGATTTATCACGTTTATGATGGCCTTAATTTATATCTCCAATGGAAACCAGTCTCCCAAAAAATTTCAGCACACATTGATGTTGAGTTATGATCCTTTAAAGTGGAGGAATTATTTTCTATGATCATTATATAAATGGTGAATTAATATATTGGAGTTCATATGAACAATAAGATAAATAGAATGTATCGAATAATAAGTTGAATAAATCTCCATCATGGAAGAATTGTTGAAAGTTTAACCTAGGGAAATTCTTGAATGGAATGGTAGTTTGTTATAATTATAGATAATGTGTTCATCATGTAAATTAATGAAAACAGAAGAAGGAATGACATTTTATTTAGTGTTAAAACAATAATGATATTGGGAACTATGCAAAAAAATTCCAGGTTTATTAAGAGAATATAACTCAGAATAAGTTAAGGGATCAATGTTAAGAATATGTTAATAACACAACCAAATTGGAATTAATAATGGGATTAAATATCGTATTCTATTAAATATTATGTAAATTTATTTTACAGATGATGTTTTCATCATATTAATTAACAAATGTATAAGGATTCTACTATATTACATTTTCATTAAATATTTATGTTAATATGTCGAATGGATCCATGAAAAGTAATTTAGTAACATGTTATAATTTCTAGAAAACATAAGTTTAAGGAAAATATATCCCTAAAAATGTTATTGATGTTTATACAATTATTCTTCTATAAAGAGATGATTAATATGGATATTGGAAAATGGATACTACTAAATACATGGGAAATGATTCTAATGTGTTGGATCAGAATCTTTTGGAAATTAAATCCATTTATGAAATGATTGAAGTTCATTTTTTCATGTTGTTTTAGAGATTAATGTATTACTTCACTATATGATGAATTTGTTTCTAATTGATAATCTAGAAATAGTTCAAGGAACAATCATATGGTAATTTTTTTATGAAATAGATTTGTATATTTACTTATATCCATAGAGAGTGAAAAAATTACTCACGTATAGGAAATGGTTATTGAATGAAAAATTTTAATGAATCATCATCAATTTTTCTGATATAAATGACCTTTATTCAAACCTATGGGATATGTTTTTTCAGTCATCAAATTTCTCCTGAATATTTTCAATTTTACTCTCCTTTTAATATCGATTGATATATTTCACTTCCATATACATGTCTTCACTAATGTTCTCTTATTTAAAATCCTATTTTTATGTTGACCATTTAGTTTTATTTCCCATATTATTAACAAGATATGTTATTATCCTTATTTTTTAGGTTTTGATAGATACAAAAAATAAAAATATAGAACCGAGGTCAATTGGGGGGGTCTTAGAACATTAATAGATTTTAACACCTCTCTTTGTAAGAATAATTCAATTATGTTTCTAAAAATTATTAGTGAAAATCAAAAGTAAATCAAGGAAATGAACACATCGATGTATTGTGGTTTATGGAAGAAATATCAATTAGTTCAATCCCCTAACCCTGAACTCCATGGGCATGTTTATTTTAACTAGGTACACATATCCTAATACCTTCAAAATCCAAAACTGAGTGTGGTAATTTGACACCTTATTATAGGACTAATTCAACACTTCTAGTCATTTTATAATCAACCAAATATCTATAGCTCAGTACAAGAATATTAAAATTAAACCTGACTAAATACGAGCAGCTAAAACTAAAATAAATAACGATAGTTTGGTTTGTTTAATGGTATGTGTAAAACATCATAGCCTGCAGTAGAAACTGATAGATGGAATCAGATATTCAACATAACACAAGAGTAAAATCAATCTTCAATTCTTGAAAAGGATTTCATCAAACAATAAAAAATAAACCCATATACATATGTTTAAGCATGAATGTCTCCATAGTTTATCTTTTCCAAATTCTACCTTGTTCAAATGCTTCATCATTCTTGCATGAAATAATATAACAAATAAATATAGTAGCAATAATATAAAATAGAAAGTATATTAGATAGATCATAACATTTATGTCTCCAAAGTGTAGCTCTGAATAAAATGACACACAATTTCTCTGAGTATAATAATTCTATTAAATCTACAAAAAATTAGATGTCCAATGTATATATATTTATATAATAGATTCAAAAAACCCGGTCAAACCATCTTGAAAATTATCAAACAATAAAATGTAAATATTTAAATTCAAAAACATTAAGGAGAGCCATAACATCCCATAAAAATAATAACATTTTACTAGGTTGAAAATGATCCATATGAACAATAATTATGAGACATTGATTCATTCAGGAAACATCATTGAATCGATCATTATTTTTAATAATACTATTGCATAAATATCAGATAATATTTCATATTTATAAATCTATTATTTAAAAGTAAAATGTTGGGTTTCATCACATGAAGATAAAAAATACAATGTATGGTGGAAAGTGTACAGTTTATTACCAAAGTAGAGTTAGTGTAAAATACCTTTATTCCCCCAAATGGATGACTGCATCCAAATGTATGATTGATAAAACATAATTTCTTCGTTCTCAAATATTGGATTCTCCAATGACATATTTTTTATGATCATTATATGTTATTCTAGATATAGGGTTTGTTCATTATGTTATTATTACCAAAATTGTGTACAAAAGGTGATTTCAAAAAACACTAAAACACGTCTGAAATACTTCATCAATTATTCCACATAGATCAAACTATAGAATATAATTCAAAAATAAATATATCCATGAATATTAATTTCAAAAAACCCTTTTAAAGTAATTTCATTAGTAAACCAATTTTAGTTGTTCGTGAGAAAACAAACAAAAAATTATTTAAAAAAATTATTTAATGAACATATTATTAAAACTCTCCCCATTGTAAATGATAAAAAAACACATAACATAAATAAATAGAATTTTAAAACATTTTTTGGAAAAATATCAAATAAAATTTTTCCATTCTTCTGGTATAATATTTATTCTATAAAGAAATATATCCCCCAATATAACAATATAAAAATTCCTATATATTGAATTAAATAGGGATAATTTACAAATATTTAATAAATATAAACGTCTCCCCCATTACAGCTTCCACCTTTATTCAAACTAGAAGTAGTTGACATTTTCATCATTCAATTAATGGTATTTAATAGTCATTTAAATAATATATTTTTATGAATTACATGACGAAAAAAATATATTTTGAATAATAATACATGCTTTATACTAAAAAATATAGATGATGAATCATTTTGTCATGAAAAAAATTTCACAACAATCATATAAAAAAGTAATTTTATATAGGGACGATTTTTTTAAATTTTGGAACAGAATAAAATTTTAAGAATAAAATATAATATAATTTTTTAAAATGAAAATATAAACATTTCATATGAAATGCTTAATTATCAAAATAAATATTAAACAAAAATATTTTGAAATTAATAAGAAAAAGTATATTTATAAAAAAAAATATTTTCATAAAATTTTAGGAGAAACTATTTTATTATATTAATAATTAATATACTTGAAGAATAAAAATATTAAAATATAACAATTCTGGTATAATTGAATTTAGTGGTAATGTTTTTTTGTAACAAAATAATTTATATTTGTTTACTCCTCTGGTAGATACATTAACATATATACATAGATCAAGCACATAATGATTTAATGATATAGTTTAGTGGAATAATCATTTAAAATAACAAATTAAACTTCTTTTTGGTTACCATATGAATTTTCCTATATCAGTTCTTGAAATTACATTTTCAGGTTACCCAACATGTTTTTTGAGTAGGAATTATACAATATATCATATATTTTAAGAAATAATAACTTTTAACACCATAAATTTTTTGTTTTCTAAGAAAAATCATTTTCCAAATTACTATTACTAATAAAATAGAAACATTTAATGGATGACATGTTTTTACTATTTATAAAAGGAACAAAATAGTTTTGATAAAGATCATGCCTTTCACCATTACATTATATTCCAAATTGTACTTTGGTATTTTATTTTTTAAAATTATTTTATTTATATATTTTAATCCATTTATAGACATACTATAATTTTTTTTGAAATAATCTTCTTCAGCCATTAATTATTTAATCATAATGTTATGTTAATCACAAAATTTTTTAAAAGATTTAAATTTTAAATCAAGAAACTGTTTTGATAAATTATCATTATGTAGTAAAATAGTATCATAATATTTCATAATTATTTTAATGAAAATTATTCATATTTTTCAAGTAACATAAATCTATATTTACTTATCTCATCATTAGAATGTTTTTCAGAACTATATTTTTAGAGTAATGGGATTTTACCACATCAATGTCAGCCATCGGACATATAACATTATTCTCATCTTTTGAATTTGTGGAATATTCACCATATGAACATGAAGTATTAATCCATGTATCTTTTACACATTTCATTCATTTCCATTAATAATGAGATTTTATTTGATATTTCAGTAAAGGGGTGTTATCCTTTGCTTGAGTTCTTTACTTAAATTTATACCATCTATAATCTTTAGTACCCATCATTGTCTTTTTGTCCTAGTTTTAATAATATTCAAAAATATCTAATAGATATTATTCTCAATCATTTAAATGTGAATAATTTGATTCATCAATTATAGTAATGATTGAGACTTCTTTATTTTTATTTTTATTCCGTCATCATCATGCATATCGACATCATACATTATCAATGTCTTAAATCAAGTCCTTTATTGATAAATTCTATATGAATATATACTCTCATATAGATGAAGATATTATATTCAACTTATGAGGTAGTACATTGAGTTCCATTAATGATTGATCTTATTGTGAAATTTTATTTTCTAAAGTTGTAACATTATGGACTATCTCTGTTAATATTCGATCCATTTGATTGATAGTTTCATTATTATCCATTATAAAAGTATTGTACATTACCTTTTGAGTTGTGCGTATTAATTTTCATGAATAATATATTTCCTCAAAGGAATCACTAATATTCTACCACATCTTATAGGGAATATAATATTTAGAAACATGATTTAATTATTAAATTCCAAGAACAAACATAATTCCATTCATAGATGTTGATCTAAGAACATATTATATTTCTTGATCAGTACTCCAATATTCAAAATCATCATTGGGAATCTCATAAGGCCTAATAGTCATTAAATAAACCCCTATTCTAATATTTCTCAATTAAATAATCAAAATATATTTTAACTATTTGTAATCACTACCAATAAATTAGTTACCACAATTCATTGAATTACCATATCTGGAATTATCCTTTTGACAATGTATTGGTCAAAACATTTATCATATAGCTATTAGGGTTAGTAAAATAATATGTAGATCATTTAGAAAATAAATTATGATATCAGATAGTAAAAAGGATTATATTATACTATATCCCTACCTATCATACCAAATGATAATTCTCGATAGATAAAATTAGGGCCATGTCATAAAAAGGGGGTGAATTCTAGTTTTCATAACATTTACATATTTCAAACAACACTCTTGTAGTGTCCCTTATTTTTTCTCTCAAATATGATTGGGTAGTGAAAATAAAGAAAGTAAATGAACACAAAAATGCATAGTGATTAAGGTCATAATAATCACTTATTCCACTCCAGCAATTACAAACTTCATATCCTTGTTTATTTTCACTAGGTCCTCTTATGTTATGACCTTCAAAATCAACAACTATGTAAAGGATATTGATGCCTTACAATAAGAAAAATTATATTCTCGTGGTTCTTTTATATGGAATTGAAGATCCAAAGCTTAGTTAAAGAAGCTTACTCTTAACCTTGACTGATTATGAGTAGTTGAAACTATATTAAATCCAAAGATTTTTATTTTTTGATGGTGCATGTAAAACATCACATATTTTAGTAGAAACTAATAGATGCAATCAGATCTTCAATGTATCATAATTGAAAAAAATACATCTTCAACATTCGTACAGGCTTTCTTCAAAAAAAAACAATAAAATGCCAAATAAATGATTAGAAATGAATGTATTCTATTTTTTCTTTATCAAATACATATTTGCTCAAACTATTCATTGTTCATGCATGAAAAGAGGAAACAATTAAATACAGTGGTACTGATGGTAACAGAAGAATGTAAATCAGATAAATAAAAACATTTATATCTCCAAAGTATAGTTCTAATGTAAATGACTGAAAAATTCTCCTTATATATGAATATGTATAATCTATAAATTTTTTCAATGAATAACATAGCCATATTTAAATATAAAATTGAATAGCTATGGGTAAATCTAGCTCTAAAAATATTCCATAACAAATCATGATTATTTGAATTAAAAAAATTGAAGTAATTCAAACCTTCCCATAATAATTTTAATGTTTTATTCTATTGAATACGTGCATATAAAAAAATTCTTAAAATCATATGAATCAGTATTAAAAAATATTCTAATAAATCTTTATATCCATCAATACCATTATAGTTGTCTCAAATAATATCATAGATCTAAAACACCATCATTGAAGAGTAAACCACAGGGTTCCTTCATGAGACGACAATACACATGACACAGGGCTGACAACGTAAGGGTTATTAACAAAGTAGGGTTGATGTACCATACATTTGATTCCTAAAATTTAGGGTTTCATCTGAGTATTGGGTTGATTAACCATACTTTCCCTGTTATCAAATTTTGGGTTCCATACTATTGTAGGGTTGATGGCCAACACCCACTATTCCAAATGTAGGGTCTTACATTACACATACCAACATAAGGTATGAACATTAATTCCATGATATGAAAAATCACATTCCGAATACTTTATCAAATATTCCCTATAGATAAATGTCTTGATTATAATTCAATAATAAATATTTCCAAGAGAATTATTTTCCTTAATTTCATGTAAAGTAATATTATTATTAAAACAAATGTTTGTATTTGTGAGAATCAATAATAATAATAAATTCATGAAATTATATAATTGACATAATTTAAATTCTTTTTAAAATTTGGGATTATTAACAATAGTTTATTTTCATCTATAAGTAACTTTATTTCCATGAGCACATTTTAATTGCGAGTACAATCTTTAGTTAGGGTCGGTAGAATATAACACCCCAACACATTAAAATATTATCCTATAAGAATAAATTTATATTTTTTCCAACATATACATATAAGAAACATCATGTTATGATTATGATATATACATCATAAATGTTATCTTGATCTATAAGGAACACTAAGGTTAGATTACATTATAAACAAGAATGAATTTCTCCACGGGCTTGTGTTACATGGGAGAGTGAGTTTTACAGAACAACAATGTATTATTAGAAAAATTATAAATAATACAATAAGATATAAACTAGACCTTAAATTGTCAGTTTTGAATTGGATTTACTAACAAATAAACATATTTTTTAATTAATTTTTAGCAATTAAATAAAAATTAATATAAAAACTAATATAATATGAAGAAGTTGTTTTAAAAAAAATTATTTTTCTGTGTAGAATTAGTTTTATCATAAAAAATTAAATTAGTTATTATTATTGGATGAAATTAATGAAATATATATATTATATATTCCATGAAATATTTTTGACATTTATCAATTATATTTGATATAAATAAGATAATAATAAACATAATATTACATTTAAAAACCCATATTTTTATAAAGGTGGTTCTACATCTTTGTAATAGAGCACCTATTTTAAATATATATTTTTTTAAAACTATAAAATTTATATGTCTATATAATCAGAAATTTTTAAATAGAAATTTTATAATTATCATAGTGTGAAATATTGGTATTTTTTTCTATCTCATTTTTTGATGAATACTGAAAAATAGTGATTCTTAGTTGAAAAAAAATCACTTTCATCTAATATATTTATATAGGTAAATAATATTTTAATTTCTTTTTGAAGTATACATTGTTCATTTATATACAAATTAATCCATTATGTTTCTTTTTAACCAATTTTAACATGAAATTGGATATAAAAATGTTTCAAACTTTTGTATATTTTAACATTAAAAACTCACTTTGTCATTCTCCCTTTGGGATTATTTTAAAATTAATTTATACAAATTCTATGATTTTAATTATGAAAATTGGAATCCATATTTATAATTGGAATAATTTATAATTTCTATTTATGTCAACATAGTTTTTTTATGAAAATAATTAGTAAATGTAATTAAAATTAATTACAATGATTAAGAAAAAAATTATCCTAATATGGGACTAAACCTTAGAATTATGGTCCAAAATGACCTAGAACACATCCAAATCATATTTTTATAGAATATTTTAACCTTGTATTCCCTTTTATTAATATTATATCAATATTAGTGGAAACCTATGTTTTGGAGTCCTCTTAATAGTGTAAAACATTTCATATTTATAATAATGACATTCCTCATTTACTTTAAAAAGGCATTCAACCCTACAACTAATTCATTCATATAATGCCACTTTGAATACCAAAAAACTATCCAAATATGCTCTAAAATTACTAAAAATTATCTTATAATCCTAAAAATTTGCATAAATCAGACCAAGGAATACATTTGTTATAAAGAAAAAGTTGTTTAGCAAATAAAAGGCAGTGCTCGTCAAGAATCAAATTTGATTCATTTACTTCTCCATAGATTCAATTCCTTTTATATTATGCATATATGATAAACTGAGAATCTTATATATGCAGAGGGGCTTTATGCTAATATTTCAACCAACACTTTCTAACACATCCATTAAATTGGATACGTAATCATCCTTCTTGTGTATGGCAGACTACGGCTTCGGAAACCAATTTTGTTCCTTATTCCATTACCACCATTCATGGTTGGAATAATGATGGATTTATAGTTTATATATGAAATATATGATATTTATAACTTATTTATTCTTATTTATTTGTATATAACACATACATTTATACATTATAATTTGTGAGTATACGATAACTTCGATTGTGGACATGTAGATTATTGCCTCCACAAAGTGATGTGATTTTTCCACACTACACATGAAATATATAAGGGGTAGTGTTAATTAAAAAACCTGATATATGTGATGTAAATACGATAACTGAATTATAATATACATATAAATCCTTTAATTTTAATTCTTTCATCATGATAAATAAATTGAAGTAGCGTTCATTCGTAGGTATCACATTCCGTCTCCATAAATAGTGCATCTCATTTCCTATCTCCAAATTATTGGGATTCACTAACGCAAAAAATGTTTAACACATCAGAATTTTTTTTGTCAGTTATATATAACCAACCTAAAAATATTTCAAAATTTGGTTTTCACGTCGATTATCTTATAAACGATGTGGTAAAGTGCTGAGAATCAACTTATAATGTTAGATATTTTATAAAATATGTAAAAAAATACATTGATTAGATCTTTCACATCATTTTTTCATAACTGGAATTAATGATAGAATCTCGGTGCTTTATCATGACATTTATTTTAAAACGGATGTGATAAAAGATTTTCTACATCATTTATTAAATAAATAATGTGGAAAACATAAAAAACAATTATCATGTAGTTTATTAAATAATCGGTGTGATAAAACATTAATATGATTTTTTGGGCCTTGTATTCTGTCATTCTTTTTTCCTCGATCAGGTGACCTGCAACTCATCTCTCTCATGTGGAAAAACAAGAAAGGATTATTTGAAGTCAATCCCTCCAACATTGTTTTTCCAACAGCATTAATCATCATTATTATAAGAAGTTCTATCAGGCTGACTCACAACACTTAAGGAAGCCTCACACTCCTCAGTTTCATTATTTATTTTTCACGATGCCCGAAATTTATGTTTTGAGATATTATTTTTCATTAATTGTTCTAGATATCATGGTAAGTGTCATAGTGTTCCATTATACCATTCTACATTCTTTTCTTGTAATATAAACCATGGGAGTGATATCATGCTTGTTCTATAGTTTTTTTTGCGACCATGTGTATTCTATCATGTGTGTGTTCATGTACTTCCATGTGTATGCTACCAAGAAATCATTAGCGTGAAAGTTCTACCATATAACTTTACAACCAAGGAATTTATTAAATATATTTTTTTTACCAACAATAATTGTTTCATTCTTTAATTATTAATTTTGTTAATATATTCTTATTAAAATTCGATTTATATTCAATAATTTATTTTTCCTTATTTGATAAAACTCTTTATTTAGTGTTTGAATAAAATATAACTTACTCTACCACTCTCTTTAAAAATAAGCACTGTTGGACACTTCCCCCCACCATATTGGACACCACCACCCCCCTAGACAGCCCCCACCACACTGGACAACCCTCCCATAAACATATATACCCCCACCCCCTGGACACCCCTACCCCATGGACATCACCCACCCCATGGAGCGCCCCACCACTAGGACACCCCCTCCACCATGCACACCCCCATCCCCCTGGACACCAACGCACCCCCAGGACACCCCCACCCCCACCATCCGGACACCCACACCCCCATGGACACCCCCAGGAACACCCCCCCCCCCCCCGGACACCCCCACCGTCAGACACCCCTACCCCCTGGACACACCCTCACCCCCTGGAGAGCCCCTACCCCCAGGACACCCCCACCCGTGGACACCCCCACCACATGGAATCCCCCACCCCTAGAAACCCCCACCACCATAGACATCCCACACCCACAGACAACCCCACCCCCATGGACACCCCCCCCACCCTGTGGACAGCCCCGACCCCCAAACATCCCCACCCCCTGAGCAGCCCCCAACCCCCTGGACAACCACCCCAAACACCCCCCGGACACCCATACCCCCTTGACACCCCTACCCAATGTAAAACCCACTCAACCCCTTCGACACACCTACCCCCTTGGACACCCACTAGGACACCCCCACCCCCTTGGACATCCCTCACCCCTTGGACATCCCCCAACCCCAGGACAGCCCCGAGCCCCCTGAACACCACCTGGATATCCCCCCACCCCCTAGGAAAGCCCCCACACCACCTGGACACCCCATCCCATGGACACCCCTAACCCATTGAATAGACCCTCCCCACTGGACACCCACATTACCTTGGACCCCCTTGGATAACCCCACCACCTTGGATAGTACCCACACCCCCTAAACATCCCACAACCCCATAGACACAACCACCCCCAGACATCCCCAACCCCAAAGTCACCCCCACCCATTGGAAAACCCTTACACTCCCTGGATACCCCCTAGACACCCCCACACCCTTGGGAAACCCCCACCCCCACCCCCTTGGATACCCCCTAGACACCCCATCCCCTTGGACAACCCCCACCCCTATACATGCCGCTAGCCCTCTGAACACCCCGAACCCACTGGACACCCACCAACACCCCCTAGACACCCCGCCCCTTAGACAGCCCCCACACCCCCAGACACCCCACCCCCTGGACACCCCCTGGACACCACCACCCCCTTAGGCCGCACCAAACCCCTAGACAACCCCCAACCCCATCCCCCTAGACACACCCAGCCCCTGAACACCCCTACCCACCTAAATGACCCAACCACCATGGACATCCCCCACACCCCCTTGGTCACCCGTTGACACCCCACCCCTTTGGTCATCCCCCACCCCCTGGAGACCACCCCCACCCCCTGGTCACCACCCCACCCCTGGACACCCCCACCCCAATGGACAGCCCCCACACCCTGGAAAGACCCCATGACCCGTTACAATATATTATATATTAGATAGTGTATGCTAATGGTTTTTGAACCATTGATATACATATATCCCAACGAATTTCATGAAAATGTTGGAATATATTATATGCTAGACAACTTGTATACCAACGGTTCTAGAACTGTTGGTATATATATATATATATATCCAAATGCTTTCATAGAAACTGTTGGCCTATATTAACTTCAAAATGTCTATACCAATAGTTCCTATAGAACCATTGGTATATGGATACTGAAATGACCATCATGCCAACAATGTGTGAAATCGTTGGGATATGTGTAATTTTTAGTAGTGAATGTTTACATATTTTAATATTTATACATCATATTTCATGTTTATGGAAGGGTGAATTTGGTATCTTATTTCATCGGGATGTATTCTTTGTGTCCCTTAAAAAGAAAGGATCCAAGATGAATTTATACTATTATAACACGATCCATATGAGAGAGAGAGACGTAATCCTAAAATGAGTTTCATATAAATACAAAACTATTATTTCTAACTATATTCTCTTTCTAAAATTATTTCCATTCATATCATTTTCAAATACGCATATATTTTGGTTAATATTTCAAAATTCGTTACCATTCAAATTATGATATTTTTCATGTAAATATAAAATCAGATTATCTTAACCCGATTTATAATTTTGATAGTTTTTATAGGTAATATGGAGTTGAAATTGGAATATGACACATAGAATGAGTATTTAATATGAGGAAGGTGTTGATTCCTTTTTGTAATTTTCTAAACAAAATGTTCCAAGAAAGGACATTTTTATGTCCATGCCTCAAATGATTGAATTTTAAGAATTTGAAATGTCTAGGGAACACAGATCCTCTAATTGGTCATAATTTTAATCTGAGTTACAACCCTTGTATTTGGCATGGTGAAACTTGATAAAATGTAAGATCTATTGATGATGATGATTTTTAAGATGGTAACTCTGATGGAATTGAAAAATGATTCGTGATATTGCAGAAGAACAAATTGAGATTGAATAGAGAATTTCACATCTATATGGTGATGCTGAAAATCATTATATCCTGGTTGTACGGATTATAATGTTTTGTTGGAGGTGTTAAGATTGATTAACCTAAAGGTGAAACATGGATGGAGTGACATAAGTATTAAAGAGTTGCTAAAATTGTTGGAATTTATTCTTCCAAAAGACAATGATCTACCATATTAACATTATAAGGACATGAAAATATTATGTCCGATGAGATTATGATAAAAGTAAATACATGACAGTATGAAGGACTGCATGATATATAGAAAGGAATATGAATTTTCATCAGGGTGTCCAAAATGTGGGACATCACAATATAAGTTTAATGAAAAACCACAGGCTGATGTAATGGTTATGGAGATCCCTGCAAATGTATTTTTTTTATCTTCCTATAATTCATCTTTTGAAACATTTATTTTTTATTTAAAATTACAAAAAAAAGGTTTTGATGGCAAGCTGATGGGTGGATACATGACAGAAAATTACGAAATCTAGATGATTGTCTCAAATGGTTGAAAATTTATGAGCAGTATCCTACATTCGAAAATGATATTTGAAATCTCAAACTTGGGTTGTGCATTGATGGAATGAATCCATATCGAACCCTTAGTAGGTCACATATTTCATGGCACATTTTATTGGTAATTTACAACTACTCTCCTCAATATTGTATGAAGAGAAAATATGTCTTGTTTAGTATAACAATCTCTTGTCCGAAACAACCCAAAAATGACATTGATTTTTTCTTGTCACTATTGATTGATGATTTGAAACTTTTATGGGAGGAGGGTATTAGGGAGTATGATTATTATAAAATAAAATATTTTCAGATACATGTAGTTCTTATGTTCACTATAAATGACTTCCCAATGTATGGTAATTTGATTGTATACAATGTTAAGGGACATAAAGAATGTTCATTTTGCAAAAACCATTCTTCATGTTATCAATTTCATCATGGGAGTAAAAGAGTATACCTGAGTAATCGAATGTTTTTTCCTATTGATCATTATTCAAAGAAAAAAAAGGAATTCAATGGATAACAAGAAATTGATACTACTCTAAAAACATTATCCCCTAATGTGTATTTTGATAGGGTAAAAAACCATGATGGGACATTGGGAAAGACAAAAAAAATTGGTAATGATAGACATATATGGATGAAAAGGTTAATATTTTTTTAGCTAAAATATTAGAGAAATCATGAAGTGAAACATAATATCAATGTCATACACATGGATAATAATATATGTGGTAGTTTTATTGGAATATTATTAGATATTAAAGGAAATACTAATGGTGGTTTTAATTCAAGATTAGACTTACTATCAATGGGAATACGTTAGGATTTAGCTCCAACTCCTAATGGAAGGAAAACATTTCTTTCCCCAGATTATCCAACATTATCAAAGAGGGATAAAACAATCTTTTTTAAGTTTCTTCATGATAATAAAGTGCCTCAACATTATTAATCAAATGTAAAAACGTTTTTCCCTTTGAAGGATTTGAAGTTGATAGGTATGAAATCTCATGATTTTCACTTCATGATGCAACAATTTATCCCATTTTCATTACATGCAATATTGCCCATCCATGTTAGAAAGACTATAATGAATGTGTTCTATTTATTCAATTCAATTTGTAATAAGTTTATTGATGTGAATGCATTGAAAATATTGGAAAATTATACAATTTGTAGAATTTATTAATTAAATATGTATTTTCCTCCATCATTGATTGATATAATGGTGCATTTAATGGTTCTCTGGTTTGTGAAATAAATCTTTGTGGACATGTATATCTATTTTGGATTTATCTATTTGAAATGTACATGAAAATAAGGAAGGGTTTTGTTATGAATCCATATCGACCTGAAGCCTCCATTATTGAAAAGTATATTTCTGAGGATGATTTGGAGTTTATTTCGAGTTTCATGGATGGGGTGGATCATATATTTTTTCCTCAATCTCACCATGTACAATTTAATAATGAGGGAAAGGGGATTCGTGGCATGAAAGAAAATTTTTTGTTAGGTGAATAGATAAAGAAGGTAAAATTATACATCATAAATAACATAACTGATGCTCAACCGTATATTACATTTCATATTAATGAGTTAAAACAATTTCATCCAAAGAAGAATGAATATTGAATTTTGAATGCGCACAACAAAGAATTTATTCCAGGGTTTAAAAAGACCTTGTTTGGTATATCACAAATATCAGAGACATTACGATGGTTAGTGGGTGGTACTTGTTTAAATGTGATAACATGGTCCGGGTATGAAATTAATGAATTTATATTTTATATAATAGCTTATGAAAATAGAAGTTCAGTTTAGAATTGTGGTGTATTGGTGTTTGTAGAAGTAATGAATTTTTCGAGTTCTAAAGGAAAAAACACAATTTCAACATCAAGTGCATATTAGGGAGTCATTGAAGATATATGACAGGTTCATTAATTTAAAATTTCCGTTCATGTTTTTAACGGAATTTTTTTTATTAGAAACAATAGTGTGATAGACAATTAATTTTGAATGTTGGTTGTTAATCAAAATACATTGGAAGACAACGCAGATTCTTTTATAATGGTAACTCATGCAAAAAATATGTCATTTGTTTTTTATCAATCAGATATGTAGTGGTCTATTGTTTTACAAGTAAAAAACAATATTTTGGTGAGGATAAACTTGATAAAGTTTCTGATTTATATGATATCCCTACTTCCATTGAATGATTAGAAGAAAATAATTATGAGCATGTTCAAGCCATGGTTTGTTGTATTAGAAAAGATCATGATGAAAGAATTTGGGAAAAAAACCATTTGTACATTTCTAATATTTCAGGTAACATATGTTTATATCTTTTTTTATATTTATTAATTTCATAAAATTTTAGATATATTAATTTTTTTCATTATTAAAACACGCATTAATAGAAATAAGTAGAAATGTTTATTTGTTTTAATTTTGTTTAGTTTAGTTTATCATCTTTACCATTACGTCACATATATATCTATTGATCTTGTTGACCGAAAATTACATTATCATGTTTACCATGTTTACCATGTTTACCATATTGAACATAGTTTACCATATATTACCTTTATGTAACTTATATATTTATTAATTTTGTGTAATGGAAATTACACAACCATGTTTACCATATTTACCATTTTTTAACTTGATTACAATATTTACTACATTTATTATTATGTATCTTAGATCTTTTTTTCATTCTGTATTTACATTATTATTGTTATATATAAATTTATATATTTGCGAACTAATGTTTTCTTTTTTATTTGAAGGATAATTACAGATCAATCAATTGATCGACCACATGATTTTGGAGATGGGCATCGTGATCATACCACTGGAGAAGAACATTCACACGCTCCTCTTGAAGATCCCCAATAATCCTAACGTGATCCCATAATTAAAAATAAGAGTTCAAGAGTTGGTAAATGTGGATTCACACGTTAACCAAAATTATCAATTACCTGTATCCAGGACCAATGGATACTCATTAATTGTAAAGACCCGTAAATTTCAAGGAAATTTTTTTTCTTAATTTTATTTGGAATTTTACAAGAACGCAGTTTCTGACGGCGCCTGATTCCGAGGCACGGTGTGCCCAGAATCATTTTCTGAAGTTTGGCTCGGGTACGTTCAGGGAACGGACGAGCGGGTTTTTCTAACTTTTGAACCGGTGCCCGGAATCGAATTCTGAGGGCACCGATGAAATCGCAGCGCCGGTATTCGCTTAGAAACGCCTCTTCCGGAGTTGCGTTTGCTCGGGTGTGGTTTTTAATTTTCGGGCTTAAAGTTAAGAAATAAAATAATTTTGCGACAGCTTTATTTTATTTCACTTAAGCCACTTGGAAGCCACTTGAAGCCACTTAAAGGAGGCTTGTACTGAGTTGAACTGGATAGGATGCTATCCATAAATATCCTACCACCTTGGTAGGATATTTGTGAGGTGGGGCCCGCACGAGCCCCGCCGTTTCTTTCCGCTAAGAAACGCACCCGTGAAAACCCGTCTTAATGAAAGTCAACTGACGCGTTTTCTAAATTCTTAACAGACCATTTAATTGGGTGGTTTATTTCGTGAATTAAATGGGCTGTTTCTTTCGTGAATTAAATGGTCTGTTTCTTTCGTGAATTAAATGGGTCGTTTCTTTCGTTGAATTAATTCAACGAATTGATTGATCGTTTCTTAACCAGTTTTTCAAATTCTTTGGCGTAATAATAAAATAAGACCAACGCTTAACCTCTGGTTATTTGCGCTTGAGAATATTTGGGAGAACCCTCGCAACTTCTTCTCCCTCACGAAGAACGCGAAGAACGCGAAGAACGCGAAGAACGCCGAACCCGGAAATCGACGACGCCTTCGCCCGAGACGCTCTTCCAATCTCCGATCTCCGATCTCCGATCACCGACCATTCGAGGTGAGTGCTTTCGGATTTCCTCTCAAGTTCTTTTCTTTGGTTTTAAACGAAACACATATTTAAATATTAATAATTTAAATCTGTTGTTCTTGATTCGTTGAGCTCGCCGACTCAACGCCGGAATCCGCGACGACGCGACGCCTCCCCGCGACAACGCGACGATCGATCTCTTCCGCGGCGGTCTCTTCCGCGAAGAACGCCCGCGCACGACGATCATCAAGGTAGGGATTCATTTTGGAAAATTACCCCTTTTTTAATTTTCTCATGAACGTTCTTGAAAATTAAAAAGCCGGTTTTCAATGAACAATTTTATTTTAATTAAAATTGTTGGATCATGTGTTGATCGTTTTTCTCCCGGTTGTTTATCTCTAACGCGGAGGGTGCGGGCCGAACGAACATGGCCCGACGACCCTCCGCCGTTCTTCGTTTTGTGCGGATTTGACGGTCGACGACGGAACGTGCCGCAGCGGACGGTTGACGATCCCGCAGTAAAGAACGGATCCCGGGAGGAGCAACGGCGCAGACAGGAAGGAAAACGGGCCACCGGAGCGACGCCGGCGGCCCGCGGAAGTTGCCGGCGGCGCGGTTCACCGGCGCGGCGGCGCCGGCGGCCGGAGGCGGCAACGCCCCGGCGCGCCGCCGGACGAAATCCGCCGCGGCTGAAGTCGCGGCGGCGGCGGCCAAACGGACCCACGGCGCGCGGGTCCGGTTCATCCGGGCGGACGCGGTTCAGCGCGTCCGCAGCTCGCCAGCGCGGCCCGCACGCGGGCCGCGGTCCTTCCTCAAGTCGTGGGTCAGCGCCCGCGGCTTCCACCCGCGCGGCGCGGCCCAGCCGGGTCGACCCGGTTCGGGTCGACCCGGTTCGGGCCGACCGGGTTCGGGTCGACCCAGTTCGGGTCGACCCAGGGGGGGTCGGGCCGGGTCGGCCCGGGCCCGTACCCCCCATCTTCGGACGTTTTCATTCAAACGCCCGTATCTTGAGCTTCGTGCCTCCAAACGACTCGCCGTCAGCGGCAACGCGATCCTTGGATCGAGACGGTCGTTTCGGTATATCGCACTCAAGGTTTCGGAATACTTTGAGTTCGGCCGGGTTGGTTCGTACACGAGACCAACCGGGCCCTCGGAGCGGAAACGCTCATATCTTGAGCTACGGACGTCCGATTGACGTGCCGTCAGCCTTGTTGAATTCCTCTAAGTGAGACGGATCTTTTGGCATACTCCGCCCGAGGTTTGGACGCAGGTGGAGTGCGGTCGGGTTGGTTTTGCCTTAAAAACCAACCGGGCCCCTGGGACGAAAATGCCAATATCTCTCAGACCGGGCGTCCGATTGACGCGCCGTCTGCGACGTTGAGTTCCTGTTGATGATACGGAACTTTTGGATACATCAACTTCGGACTTCGTGTCAGTTGATGTATCAGCCTCTCGGCTCGTGGAGCGGACCTTCCCGAACGAGCTTGCTGTGTGCGGGAACCCTAGTGCTGGCTGCGACTGCTACTTCGACAGCGACGACCGTGCAGAGATCCTCAGTGGACTGCGGTGACGACTGTGCAGAGATCCTCCGTGGACTCCGACGACTACCGGGCAGAGATCCTCAGTGGACTGCGGCGACGACTGTGCAGAGATCCTCAGCGGACTGCGACGACTACTGCACTCAGCGATCCTACGTGGATCAGTGCTACCGATCCTGTGGGGGTCCGATCCTGCGTGGGTCAGCGCTCAGTGGTTCTGTGTGAGCCAGCGCCTACAGGTCCTGCGTGGGCCCGGTCCTGTGTGGGCCCGATCCTGTGTGGGTCATCTCTCAGCGGTTCTGTGTGAGCCAACTTCTACAGGTCCTGCGTGGGCCCGATCCTGTGTGGGTCACTGCAAGGTTAGTACCTATCGATCCTTCGTGGGTCCGACGACTTAGATGGTTCAATGATCATCTTTATCGTCATCCGAAGAAGTATACCTGTGTGAGCTGAATCTTGTGTTACTCTCCTTTGTGGATTTGTGTTGCTCTATCCTGCGTGGGTATACGTTTTGCTTTCCTGTGTGGACTGGGTTGTGCTTGGGCTCGGACGTTGGAGCCGAACGGGAATTGAAGACTTAGGTATATGTATGGGCATATACCTAAGCCGTGTCAGATGTTACTTCGTGATTGTATCTTTCCTTTGTGGATTATCCTTTGTGGATTTCGGGAGACCTTCGGGGGTTTCGGGGTCCCTACTGAGTAGCTTATACTCACCCCTGCACGGGCTATGCCCGCACTTCGTGGTGTTGGTTGCAGACGACGGACAGCGCTGATCGTGGAGGAGGCGTGCGGAGCAGGACAGTACCTGGAGGTGGACCACTGGGCGGGACGTATTCGGAGCGGTTAGGTGGACCCGAGGAGCAGTGGAGGCTATCTGTACCCACCCTTCAGGTGGGACTTCCGGAGGACGGCTCGACGCTGCAGTTTTCCCTTTTCAGTTGCTGTTTTCCCTTTCAGTTGTACTTTACAGTTGGGCTTGTATTTCCGGCCCCTTTTTACTTTCAGCACAGCTTGTACAGTTTTACTTAGTGTTTACTTTTCCGCTTGCTTTCTCTGTGGTGCTTGTTTACTTTTCAAAGGCAATGCCTTCCCTTTTTGTTGGGATTTACGCCTTGGTGCTAGTCGCCAGCCCCTGGCCTATGGAAGGCGGGCTTGGGGTAGTCACGACACGGGCCCGAGGACGGGTCGTGACAAATTGGTATCAGAGCTGGTCGGTTCTACCGCAGACTCTGATCTTTCTTCTATGTGAAGCAAAAGTGTTTAGTGTATTGAGTGTGGTTATCAGTCCAGGGAGTCCAGTGTTGGTGCGGCGGCCGACGTATCCATACACCAGGACCCTGACTTCTGATTCCTTACTTAATGTACGAAAACATTGTTTGCATGTGTGTTTCAAGTTTTCTTTGTGATTACTTGTGTCAGCTCACCAGGTATACTGTTCTGACCGTGGCATACTTGTTTCCTTTTCAGGATGGCACGACGATAGCAGCCAGCTAGGGTTCCCAGAGTAGGGCGCGACGACAGCCCGCCGAGCGACGAGGCCTCGGTACAGGGCCCGTTGACAGTAGAGGCACCGGAGGTACCTTTACCCGCCGAGCCCCCGATGCTTCCAGCACTGGAAGCTGACGACGCACGACTCCTCGGAGCTCTGCACGAGTTCCAGCGCCAGCGACCACCCAGGTACCGTGGGGAGTCGGACCCCCAGGCAGCCGAGGACTGGCTGGAGGCGGTCGTCCGAGTTTTCAGGCTAGTGAGGACGCTAGCAGACCTCATGGTGATCCTCGCGGCGAGCTTACTGCACGCAGCAGCCGGACGCTGGTGGAGCCTGATGCTCCAGGTACACGATGAGGCCTCCCTCATCTGGACGGACTTCGAGAGCCTCTTCCGCTCAGAGTTCGTCCCGGCCACCCTCCGAGCGGTGTGCATCCAGGAGCTTCTTCAGCTGCGGCAGGACAGCTTGACGGTCGCTCAGTACGCGACAAGGTTCACCGACCTTTCTCGGTACTCGACAGACATGGTACGGGACCCCTTCTTCTGGGCCCGGACCTTCGAGCAGGGTTTGAGACACGAAATCAGGGCATCGCTGATCTCCCTCAGCATCCCGACCCAGGCAGGGGTACTGGAGCGAGCCCTCCTGATCGAGAGCTTCCTGGCTGAGTCCACAGCGAGACCCACCACAGGGCGGCAGATAGCGGAGTCTTCGGCAGCTGGTAGCCGGCGGATGACTCAGGGTTCCAGGCGGACCAGACCTTCCGGCAGGCGACCTCGGGACGCTGGCTCAGCAGTGCAGGGCACCCGGCCCGGAGCCAGCCTTCCGAGAGGCAGACAGTGCTACGAGTGCGGCGGGCAGGGACACATGGCTCGTGACTGCCCGACCCGTCGTACCGAGGGGCAAAAGACGGTGGAGGGGCCACCCAGGCAGAGGCAGAGGGTCTACCGTGGCGGTCCGCAGGGAGGAGGCGGACAAGGCAGAGGAGCTGGCCGAGCAGCAGGTGGTGGGCGACGCTTTGAGGCTCTGCCACCACCACCACGAGGAGGCCCGCCCCGACCACAGGGAGATGGCGGTCAGAGACAGGCTCAGCTACAGGCAGCGGAGGCCTACGACCACGGCGCGCCAGAGATGATTCGAGGTATGATCTGTGTCTATTCCACCCTTGATGCAGTTCTGATAGACACAGGAGCGAGTCACTCTTTCATAGCCACTGCCCTTGTTTGGAGCTCGGAGATTCCGACAGAGCCGTTGGCTCGATCCTTGCGGCTAGAGACTCCTACGGGAGCAGACTCGACGATTACGCACTGGTGTCGGCAGTGTGAGATTACTCTAGGAGGTGAGAGCTTCGGCTGGGATCTTCTTGTAGCAGCGTCGAGGCCTTACGACGTCATTTTGGGCATGGATTGGTTATCTACGGTCCATGCTCAGATTGACTGCTTTAGGCGCAAGGTGCGATGTGTGCGCACCGACGGGAGCAGGTTCACCTTCACCAGCGAGAATGGAGCCTTAGCAGCACAGGATGGACTCATGCAGAGGAGAGGTCAGCCCATCACTCATCAGTTGGCTAGCCTCATCCTGGGAGCAGTTGACGTGCGGAGTCCCAGTTTCCCTGCAGTGGTGGATCAGTACGCGGACGTCTTTCCCGACAACGTTCCAGGACTACCTCCTCGCAGAGAGGTAGACTTTTATATTGACCTGTACCCCGGGACAGCCCCGATATCCACTCCAGCATATCGGATGGCCCCCGCTGAGCTTTGAGAGCTGCGAGTACAGTTGGAGGACTTTCAGGGCAAGGGGTTCATCCGACCCAGTGTTTCGCCCTGGGCTTCCCCGATTTTGTTCGCCAAGAAGGCGGACGGGAGCTTTCGACTGTGTGTCGATTATCGTCGCCTGAATCAGGTGACAGTGAGGAACAAGTATCCGCTACCCCGGATTGATGATCTCTTCGACCAGCTCAAGGGAGCATGGTGGTTCTCGAAGATAGACCTCAGGTCAGGCTATCATCAGCTTAGAGTTCGAGACGAGGATGTGCAGAAGACGGCCTTCAGGTGTCGGTATGGCCACTTCGAGTTCTTGGTTATGCCTTTCGGCGTGACCAACGCTCCAGCAGTGTTCATGAGCCTCATGAACAGGATCTTCCAGCCATACCTCGATCGATTTGTCGTGGTCTTCATCGATGACATTTTGGTGTACTCGACGACGGAGGAGGAGCACGCCTACCACCTGCGTGTTGTACTAGACACACTCCGAGAGCACCAGCTTTATGGCAAGCTCTCGATGTGTCAGTTCTGGTTACGTGAGGTCCACTTCTTGGGGCACGTCATTTCTGAGGCGGGAGTTGCAGTGGATCCCGCGAAGATCGAGGCAGTGCTAGCTTGGGAGCCACCCAAGAGCGTGACAGAGGTGCGTAGTTTCTTGGGCCTAGCCGGATACTATCGGAGATTTGTGCCGGACTTCTCCAGAGTTGCGGCCCCACTCTCAGCGTTGACGAAGAAGGGGAAACCCTTCGTGTGGTCAGACAGATGTCAGCAGAGCTTCCAGGAGCTGAGGCAGAGGTTGACCAGCGCACCTATCTTGAGGTTGCCTGAGGAGGGAGTTGGTTACGTAGTCTACTGCGATGCATCAGGGACCGGACTCGGGTGTGTCCTGATGCAGGAGTGGGCCGTGATTTCCTACGGATCACGTCAGTTGAGTCCTCATGAGCAGAACTACGCTACCCATGACTTGGAGTTGGCAGCAGTAGTCTTTGCCCTGAAGACATGGAGACACTATCTGATGGGCGAGCGCTTCACAGTCTTTTCTAACCACCAGAGTCTCAGTTACATCTTCTCTCAGAAGGACCTGAACCTGAGACATCGGCGATGGCTCGAGTTCCTCCAGGACTATGACTTTGAAATAGTCTATACTCCCGGGAAGGGGAACGTGGTGGCTGATGCCCTCAGCAGGAGGACCGGCATCCAGCTACTTGAGGAGGCGACAGAGCAGCTAGCCGCTTTGCAGATATCCTTCGTGGATAGAGACGGAGCAACCTTCCTTCAGTCTCTCACAGTCTCTCCTCCACTTCTTCAGCGGGTCAGAGAGGCACAGCATGGGGATGTTGACTGTGAGACGCGGCGTGCACAGATATCCTCGGGACAGACACCTGATGGTTTCTCCCTTGGAGCAGAGCACGATGTCCTTTTCAGAGGACGTACCTTGGTACCAGTCGCCTTACGAGAGGAGGTTCTGAGAGAGTTTCACACTTCTCCGTTGGCGGTACATCCTGGAGTGGCGAAGATGTACCAGGATCTCGGGCGACAGCACTGGTGGCCGGGCATGAAGAAGGCTCTGGCAGAGTTTGTTTCACGGTGCCTCACCTGCCAGCAGGTGAAGGCAGAGCATCAGGTACCAGCAGGCATGGTACAGCCCTTGGAGGTCCCGGAGTGGAAGTGGGACGGGATATCTATGGACTTTGTGACTGGACTTCCACGCACTTCTAGAGGTCACGATTCCATATGGGTGATTGTTGACCGACTCACCAAGTCGGCACACTTCTTACCCATCCGAGATCAGGGCACAGTGGAGAGCTTGGGGCGTCTCTACGTTCAGGAGATTGTATGACTTGACGGTGTGCCATCGACCATCATCTCCGATCGGGACGCTCGTTTTACTTCCCGGCTTTGGAAGTGGTTGCAGGAGGCGTTCGGGATGCGACTACGTCTGAGCACCGCCTTTCACCCTCAGACGGATGGTCAGACGGAGAGGACCATTCAGACTCTCGAGGACATGCTCCGTGCATGTGTCCTCGACTTTGGTCGCAGCTGGGAGGACCACCTACCCTTGGTGGAGTTCGCGTACAACAACAGCTACCACTCCACCATCAGGATGTCACCCTACGAGGCGTTGTACGGCAGGTCTTGCAGATCTCCTTTGTGCTGGACAGACCCTGGAGAGTCAGCACTTGTGGGACCAGAGATGGTCCGGGCCACGACAGAGAAGGTCTAGCTCATCCAGGAGCGGATGAGGACAGCACAGAGCCGGCAGAAGTCATATGCTGACAGGAGGTGGAGGCCACTAGAGTTCGAGGATGGTGACCACGTCTTCTTGCGGGTCTCACCTCGACGTGGTTTGAGGAGATTTGGCCGAGGCGGCAAGTTGTCTCCACGCTTCATCGGGCCTTTCCAGGTCCTCAGCAGGATTGGCGAGGTGGCTTATCACCTGGCTCTGCCACCTCAGTTTCACCGGGTGCACGATGTCTTCCACGTATCCCAGCTGAGGAGATACGTGCACGACCTGACGCACATCATTGACTATGGGGAGCTAGACGTGGATGATGGAGCGACTTTTACGGAGGTCCCAGTGGAGATAGAGGATCTACAGGAGCGGGTCCTACGTGGGCGATCGATCCCTCTTGTGTGCATCAGATGGCAGCACGGGAACCTCCAGGAGAGCACTTGGGAGCGGGAGGCTCAGATGCGTGCTCAGTACCCACATTTGTTTCCCTAGTTTTTGATGTATCTTTGTGGGGACGTAAAGTCCTGAGGTGGGAGTAATGTAAAGACCCGTAAATTTCATGGAAATTTTTTTTCTTAATTTTCTTTGGAATTTTACAAGAACACAGTTTCTGACGGCGCCTGATTCCGAGGCCCGGTGTGCCCGGAATCATTTTCTGAAGTTTGGCTCGGGTACGTTCAGTGAACGGACGAGCGGGTTTTTCTAACTTTTGAACCGGTGCCCGGAATCGAATTCTGAGGGCACCGATGAAATCGCAGCGCCGGTATTCGCTTAGAAACGCCTCTTCCGGAGTTGCGTTTGCTCGGGTGTGGTTTTTAATTTTCGGGCTTAAAGTTAAGAAATAAAATAATTTTGCGACAGCTTTATTTTATTTCACTTAAGCCACTTAGAAGCCACTTGAAGCCACTTAAAGGAGGCTTGAACTGAGTTGAACTAGATAGGATGCTATCCATAAATATCCTACCCCCTTGGTAGGATATTTGTGAGGTGGGGCCTGCACGAGCCCCGCCGTTTCTTTCCGCTAAGAAACGCACCTGTGAAAACCCGTCTTAATGAAAGTCAACCGACGCGTTTTCTAAATTCTTAACAGACCATTTAATTGGGCGGTTTATTTCGTGAATTAAATGGGCTGTTTCTTTCGTGAATTAAATGGGCTGTTTCTTTCGTGAATTAAATGGGTCGTTTCTTTCGTTGAATTAATTCAACGAATTGATGGATCGTTTCTTAACCGGTTTTTCAAATTCGTTGGCGTAATAATAAAATAAGACCAACGCTTAACCTCTGGTTATTTGCGCTTGAGAAGATTTGGGAGAACCCTCGCAACTTCTTCTCCCTCGCGAAGAACGCGAAGAACGCGAAGAACGCGAAGAACGCGAAGAACGCGAAGAACGCCGAACCCGAAAATCGACGACGCCTTCGCCCGAGACGCTCTTCCGATCTCCGATCTCCGATCTCCGATCACCGACCATTCGAGGTGAGTGCTTTCGGATTTCCTCTCAAGTTCTTTTCTTTGGTTTTAAACGAAACACAGATTTAAATATTAATAATTTAAATCTGTTGTTCTTGATTCGTTGAGCTCGCCGACTCAACGCCGGAATCCGCGACGACGCGACGCCTCCCCGCGACGACGCGACGATCGATCTCTTCCGCGACGGTCTCTTCCGCGAAGAACGCCCGCGCACGACGATCATCAAGGTAGGGATTCATTTTGGAAAATTACCCCTTTTTTAATTTTCTCATGAACGTTCTTGAAAATTAAAAAGCCGGTTTTCAATGAACAATTTTATTTTAATTAAAATTGTTGGATCATGTGTTGATCGTTTTTCTCCCGGTTGTTTATCTCTAACGCGGAGGGTGCGGGCCGAACGAACACGGCCCGACGACCCTCCGCCGTTCTTCGTTTTGTGCGGATTTGACGGTCGACGATAGAACGTGCCACATCGGACGGTTGACGATCCCGCAGTAAAGAACGGATCCCGGGAGGAGCAACGGCGTAGACGGGAAGGAAAATGGGCCACCGGAGCGACGCCGGCGGCCCGCGGAAGTTGCCGGCGGCGCCGGTGGACAAACGGACCCGCGGCGCGCGGGTCCGGTTCATCCGGGCGGACGCGGCTCAGCGCGTCCGCGGCTCGCCAGCGCGGCCCCCGTGCGGGCCGCGGTTCTTCCTCAAGCCGCGGGTCAGCGCCCGCGGCTTCCACCCACGCGGCGCGGCCAAGCCGAGCCGGACCGGCCCTGGCCGGGCCGGGCCGGGCCAGCCGGGTCGGACCCGGGTCGGGTCGACCCGGTTCGGGCCGACCCAGGGGGGGTCGGGCCGGGTCGGCCCGGGCCCGTACCCCCCATCTTCGGACGTTTTTGTTCAAACGCCTGTATCTTGAGCTTCGTGACTCCAAACGACTCGCCGTCAGCGGCAACGCGATCCTTGGATCGAGACGGTCGTTTCGGTATATCGCACTCAAGGTTTCGGAATACTTTGAGTTCGGCCGGGTTGGTTCGTACACGAGACCAACCGGGCCCTCGGAGCGGAAACGCTCATATCTTGAGCTATGGACGTCTGATTGACGTGCCGTTAGCTTTGTTGAATTCTTCCAAGTGAGACGGATCTTTTGGAATACTCCGCCCGAGGTTTGGACGCAGGTGGAGTGCGGTCGGGTTGGTTTTGCCTTAAAAACCAACCGGGCCCCTGGGACGAAAATGCCAATATCTCTCAGACCGGGCGTCCGATTGACGCGCCGTCTGCGACGTTGAGTTCCTGTTGACGATACGGAACTTTTGGATACATCAACTTCGGACTTCGTGTCAGTTGATGTATCATCCTCTCGGCTCGTGGAGCGGACCTTCCCGAACGAGCTTGCTGTGTGCGGGAACCCTAGTGCTGGCTGCGACTGCTACTTCGACAGCGACGACCGTGCAGAGATCCTCAGTGGACTGCGGCGACGACTGTGCAGAGATCCTCCGTGGACTCCGACGACGACCGTGCAGAGATCCTCAGTGGACTGCGGCGACGACTGTGCAGAGATCCTCCGCGGACTGCGACGACTACTACACTCAGCGATCCTACGTGGATCAGTGCTACCGATCCTGTGTGGGTCCGATCCTGCGTGGGTCAGCGCTCAGCGGTTCTGTGTGAGCCAGCGCCTACAGGTCCTGCGTGGGCCCGGTCCTGTGTGGGCCCGATCCTGTGTGGGTCATCTCTCAGCGGTTCTATGTGAGCCAACTTCTACAGGTCCTGCGTGGGCCCGATCCTGTGTGGGTCACTGCAAGGTTAGTACCTTTCGATCCTTCGTGGGTCCGACGACTTAGATGGTTCAATGATCATCTTTATCGTCATCCGAAGAAGTATACCTGTGTGAGCTGAATCTTGTGTTACTCTCCTTTGTGGATTTGTGTTGCTCTATCCTGCGTGGGTATACGTTTTGCTTTCCAGTGTGGAATGGGTTGTGCTTGGGCTCGGACGTTGGAGCCGAACGGGAATTGAAGACTTAGGTATATGTATGGGCATATACCTAAGCCGTGTCAGATGTTACTTCGTGATTGTATCTTTCCTTTGTGAATTATCCTTTGTGGATTTCGGGAGACCTTCGGGGGTCTCGGGGTCCCTACTGAGTAGCTTATACTCACCCCTGCACGGGCTATGCCCGCACTTCGTGGTGTTGGTTGCAGACGACGGACAACGCTGATCGTGGAGGAGGCGTGCGGAGCAGGACAGTACCTGGAGGTGGACCACTGGGCGGGACGTACTCGGAGAGGTTAGGTGGACCCGAGGAGCAGTGGAGGCTATCTGTACCCACCCTTCAGGTGGGACTTCCGGAGGACGGCTCGACGCTGCAGTTTTCCCTTTTCAGTTGCTGTTTTTCCTTTCAGTTGTACTTTACAGTTGGGCTTGTATTTCCGGCCCCTTTTTACTTTCAGCACAGCTTGTACAGTTTTACTTAGTGTTTACTTTTCCGCTTGCTTGCTCTGTGGTGCCTGTTTACTTTTCAAAGGCAATGCCTTCCCTTTTTGTTGGGATTTACACCTTGGTGCTAGTCGCCAGCCCCTGGCCTATGGAAGGCGGGCTTGGGGTAGTCACGACACGGGCCCGAGGACGGGTCGTGACATTAATTTTGTTGAGAATGATATTCCTTAAGGTCAAAATGAAAAATATTTTAGGAGATTTTTATCAACTCTGGGTAAGATCAATGTAATCATTTTGTACAATGATTAGAGAAGTGTGTACAAAGAAATAATACCTGAGTTACGAGAGATAATTTTTGAATGATATTTTTCTATTGTTTGAATAATATTTAAATGATTATATCAAAATATTTTTTACCTCTTGTTTATCAGGTAACACTTGATATTCCTAATAATGGAGGAGTTAGGAGGAAATGTTTATCGATGGCTGCAAGGAGATGGAGGGATTTAAAATCAACCCTCATATATGACATAATTTTTGTTCATAAGTTACATGATAGTTCATGTCATATATATCCTTTCATAAATTAAGACACATAGAATCAATTTGTTGAAAGTTGAAGAAAAGAAGAAATTTTTGTAAGGGAAATGTAATTTTTTATAATATTTCTTATATAAATGATCTTATTAATGTTATGTTAATGATTTATTATTCTTAATTTAAAAAAATAAGGACATCTCATCAAGAGATCAAAAAAAATGTATACCCTTATATTTTATCTCATGGAGGGTATAGTTTATTGGAAGAAAAAATGATGGAGAAAAAATTACAAAAAATAGAGCTGTTTCTTCGAGCTCTAGAGAGGATTCCTCTCCATCCCATCAATCTAGAAATGAATAATGGAAGAAAACTCGAATTGAAAAAAGGAGAAATATCCTTCAGAAGAACTGAGAATCGTAGCTAAGATGATTGTAATATATTTTTTATTTTAGTTAATTATATTATTTATATACTTTGAATCATTACAGAAATGTTCCATTAATTAATATAGGATTATATTGAAGAGAAAGAACATAGGGGGGTTTTACAGCTTCTAGGAGTCAAGATATTTTATTTCTATCATTGGGAAATCCCAAACACCCCAGTTGTGTAGAAGGATACCTGACAAGTGTGTTGGTAGGAAAAGTGTTTCAACATTATTCAACTTCTTTCATTGAAGGTGTTTATAGAAAATAGAATCTTTGGTGGATGAAGTTCATAATATTAATGCAAAGATAGATGTAATGATTATAGAATCAATGTATTCTATGTTTTCAGACATGAAATGAAAATTTTAGACTACAACTCCCACTCCTCTACCTACCCCTAGAGACTACATTATTTATCCTACGCATCCTCCAGTAGCTCCCACTCCCCCTCCACTAAAACTCATTATTTATCCCACTCCTTAGCATGTGGACCCCAATTAATATCCTAATACTCTTATAACACACCGAACATAATTTCTTTAATAATAATAATTTTGGCTTAATTTCCCCTTTTTATATATGCATTTCCCGCGAAATAAAACAAAAAACATGTCATTTATTCAAAACACTAGAAATGGTTACATGGAAACAAGGCCTAAGGACCATAACTAACCAAAAATTCCTACAAGAAGTCCAATAAAAATCATAAGTGCAACCCACATCACCACAAACATGCCATGGAAGAAGTGGATTTCCTTCGGATCTTCCATGACCAAGAACTGCATAATGAGAACCACAACAATCATACTAAGCCTCAGGGGGATGAAGAAAACCATCTTCTGTGTCTCAGTGTTTGGAGTTAGAATACCCTAAGCATGATTTATAATGCCTATAATTTGACCATTTCCATTTAAGTAACCATTGAGTTTACAACGACTATAATTATAGCAATCAGTTATTGTGATTTAATTTACTGTGAATATTAATTATTTTGAAGAATATCAAATATACTTTTAAGAAATTAACTATTATTTATGTGTTACGATTTCAATACTTAATTCATGAACTTTTCATTGATGTTTCAAAAATACTTAGACATTATGGTTTTGTAAATTGATCACTTGTATGAAAATTTATAAATATTTCCTCCTTTTGAACTTAATTTTTAATGATTTTTCTATATGTAAAATCACATTGAAACGTTTTACTTAATTGAGTACTTTAAAATCATATTGTTGAACATATTTAAATTGAACTAATGTTTCGAAGACATGAAATTTGATAATTTTAATGTTTTGGTATATTTGTCTACTTTAATTCAAAAAAATATATGTATAATGTTTTTAAATCTAAAAAATTTTTTAATTAAAATTTATATAGTTTTCTTGGTAATGAATTTGAATTTGAAAACATTTTACCATTATTATTTATAATTTACATATATTGGTGTATGAAAAGATATAAATAAATAAAATTTTATTGAAGGATGTCCTATTTTCTTTATGGTCATTTTGAAAATTTGGGTTAATAAAAATTTTTACCCATTTGTCCAGCCCTTACAGCTAGGCCGAGGGAGGTGGCACACACAAGGTGGATGATCTTATCCCTTATCCCAAGCTATGGTCGGCCAAGAATGGGTACCCCGAAGGGGTGCAGGTGAGAGCAGGACCGCGCACCACTAAGGGCGTGAAGTCACGGTAGAGCACAGGTAGGCCGAGGCCTGCGGGGTTGCGGGGGGGGGGGGGGGTCTCGTGTGTAAGGTCCCCATTTCGTGTGTATTGTGTTTTCTGATGGGTTTAGTAGGGCCTCAGGCTTATAATGAATCCTCTTGCCTCGCCACGTTATGATGTGGGAAGTGGATTTTTGGGAGAAACGTGATCTGGGCTGTTGGATTGCGTTGCGCACGATCCAGGTCATTGATACGATCTCACTTCTTATCCCTCACGACCCCAGAGCACTATAGTGTTCCTCATCAACCATCCGATCTACCTCAGATAGAATCTCAACCATTCAATCGATTTCATTTCTACGCCTCACCTCATCTGTTGGATCTTTCTCCCGAACCGATCTCAACAAACCATCTTCTCTCATGTTTTTCTTTCGCGTTGTCTTCCCCATCAGGATCAAACTAGTGTCCACCTACTAGTATTACCTCCTTTATCTTAAGATTCTTTTCCTTCATCTTTTCTTATTCCTCAAAAGTTCCCACCAGCCATCGTGATTGGCCAATACATCTACCCATGAGATCTTCCCCGGTCTCTTTTTTTTCATTTTATTTATTTATTTTATTTTACTTTATTTTGTTTTAGGTATAGTTTTTTCAAGATTTATATATATGTATGTATTATATTCACCGGTTGTTTTTTTTGTTCTCTCTCATAAGAAACATGTTGGTTTAGGTTATTTCGGTCACGTCTTTGTTGATATTATACTTATGATGTGAAGTATATGAAATATCGCCTATATAAACCCTGTTTTCTTACACTCGAAATCACTGGTTTTTCTCCTCTTGACGTGAAAACAGTTCCTACCCATCATCCTAGAATCACTGATGTCAAGTAAGGGATCCAACTATTTTGTTATCATCCTTTTTGTAAAACTCTTTTACCCTTATTCATATATTTGTCCATACATATACATATATATACATATGTGGTCTCATATAATTTTTAAAATATAACTCATGATGAGTTTTTTAAAGATGTTTTAAGTAAAAAATACATGCAAGTGGTTTCATGCTTTCAATGTTATATGTGAACCCTTCTTAACTAATTTATTTTCGACACGGATATATACATATATACATATATATAAATTTTCCTTAAATCCAGTTTAGAATTTCAAAACAACAGTATTTATATTCCTATATATATATATATATATATGTATACAACAAGCCATTTAGGGTTATGACCTTCGAAGGGTGATCAATCATTTTTAAGTGATGTTTTCAAAACATAAAACACATTCAAGGGGTCTAGTTCCTCATGTTTTTTTAAGTATACCCATATTTAAAATTCATGTATGTATGGTTATATAAATATATTATATGTGATTTTTCAAAAGACCTATTGTTATTGAATTTAAAACCATGGTGATGAAGTTAGAAATAGTTCAAATCATGTTTTGGGTTGTGCAGATCCCCAAATACACACTTTATGTATACACAAACATTTTTACATAATTATAAAATTTACATGAATACATATTCATTTTGAATTGGGTCTCTCAAGTAAGTTGTATGATGGATTTCATGCTAAAGTATAAATGTACATTCATGTATGCATTCATGTGTTTTAATATTTCTTTTATGCATAAACACTTGATAGGCATCAAACCATGCTTTGTATTTCAATAGTTTCACATGAAATGCCTTTGGTCCTTTAAGTTTATGTTTTTTAATATAAAAATTAACATTTCATGTGTCAAAGGAGTATTTCAAAGACAATAGCTATCAACATGGTTTAGAAAAGGGCCACACCCATAAGGGTTTTAATTCAGGGGTTGTTATTTCATGTGACAACCCATTATTTTATGTGTACTAGTTCTTATTATACATGCAAGAGCGTGTCAATATGGTTCATACATGTTATTATCAAATATGAAACCAACATGTATTGTTATTTTACACGATCCATTCCAGTATGAACATGTATAATAAAAAGTATTTGGACTAAGAACGTGAGTTCTACGTAACATGAGCACTATGAATATGAGATCATGCTAAGACATACGAGGAATGTATTGGACTTGAAATTATGTGACGGGTGAACTAGGAATTATACAGTGCTCTAATGCATTGGGTAAAGTGATGAAGTCTCATGGGTTTAGTGAAATGATGCGTGAACATGATGCTAGCTTTGTTCACAACCATGTGTGGTAGTTAAAGACAATTATGTTGGGTTTTTTTACCTGTACGGTCTTAGCGCAAGGCCTTCACAAAGTCCAGCATTATACATTTCCCCACTATGTAATAGTAAATGAATAACCAAGGGATTTTGGATCCTTAATTAATATTCTTTTATGATCATAAGGCATATCAAGTGTTCAAATGGCATGCTATACAAGGGAAGAGTATGTAAAGTTAAAGTCATACAAATCTGTTTTTATATTTTAATGAATCATGATATGAATGGTTAGGCTCATAACAATGACTATGAAGTTGGATTGATTATGTTATGTATTATGCACATCTCATAGACACGCACACTCTGATTCATGTTTTGTAGAAGGCATGACTAACTTTTATGAGAATGGTCTTTTGGAAAAATGTCTACAAGTAACCTCAAGAAATATTGATGGTGTGAAAATGTTAAATCTCTCTTTCAAAATTGGTTTATGTTTGTTTTCAAGGTGGGTTTTTTGAAGTATATTTTTCTAAAAATGTTTTAAAACCCCTTAATAGGCATTTTTATGCTCTCTCTACGTTTAAATTTATGTTATTTTCAGGTTTGTAGTAGTTGCGCTCATGCCCTAATTACTTTTTGTAACGACACCACGTTGAGGCTAAACCCTGCCATGTTCTCAAAAGATGTACTTTAGTAGAATCTGATTTTCCAGGAACCTAAACCGCTACGATCCTTTGTATTGGGACAAGATGTGCAAATTTCCTTCTTTTGTAAACTTGTTTTATAAAAAAATTACACAGTATGTTTCAGGCACCAATTTCCTTCTTCTAGGGTCGGGGTCATGACAGTTGGTATCATAGCATTGGTTTAGGAAAACTCTAGAAAATTAGTGCTCCTATAAATTACCTAATTTCCTCATACTATGAAACATCCTTCTCAATATTTTGTATGGCTGACGAATCACACCTTCCGTCCCTTCTAATATAAGTATTAGAGACTGTAGTGGGAAAGGCATGTGCGGAATACTATGATACATTTGAAAATATTCGTCTGTCCTACAAAACCCTATACTATGTGTCCAATTCTCCCCGAGTACTTCAACTTCACAGAGGAGCAGGCCTCGACTATATTTTTATGATACGTGCCCAATTTCTGTTCTATACACAGTAATGAAAATACCTTGAGGGTTTGTTTAATTGTTCTACTCTAGTTAATAATGCTTCACCTCAAGAGGAAATCAAAGAGGCTGCACAAGGGGGTAACCTACAAGCAGTATACCTTTGTCAAATTTTAACCTATGGTCTCTGTGGTCATGTTATAGAATTTTATGCTCTCAAGGACGATCATACTCGTTTACACTATCGACATATATTTCATGCCAATATTTCCCAACTACATACACTTTATGCCTTCATCACCCTGAACCATATATGTTCACATGGGTTTGATCTTAGTTTCCCGTGTTGCATCTGGAACTAAGATATTGAATCATTTGGAACCTCCTTGGGGATTTGTTTAATTAGGAACCCAGGAAATCTCTAACACTAGTAGTACCTCAGAAAATACGTCATGATTATTATGTAACACCTTGATTTTATGACCACTGTTAAATGAATCATGTTATGTTTTAGGTATTGGTATCTTATTATGCTTCTTAAAAAGTAATGTCTTTACTTTAATCTAGTTATTATTTATGAAGTAAAACATTTCCCTTGTTTTATTAGATGGAAAACGTGAGATCATCGATCAACCTTTTATCGCTTCCTATTGAATTGCTAGAATCTGTAATCACCAAGACATGTTCGGAATACTTCAACCCTTTTGCCTACCTGCGCTTATCTTGAAAACACATTTATAAGGTATCCCTTAGCCCGAACATAATTTGGATCTACCAGGTAAATGGTCATGTTTATCACCGCATATAAAATGAACAACTAGAAGAATGTAGGCAGAGAGGAGAGTACCATGATGGTCTCTTTCTTTACTTCAACTTGTCCAAGAACCACCTAGCCCGGATGATGTTTCATGAAGCTGCCTTGGAGGGTGACACCTGAGCAACTTATCTGCTTTTGGTCCTGAGTTTCAGTATGTATGGGATGCTTTATGAATTTGAAGTGTTCAAATGAGAAGTGGACCAGGAGATTTATAGAGAGGTGGCTCTCTCCCAAATCTCTAATCTCTACACCTCACATGAAACTCTTTGGAAGAACTAATGCTTTATGCATAAATTTGACCCTAGATGCTCATGGTGTATAAGGGCCAAGGAGATCGAAGAACTGGGAACTAATCTGGGAATACACCTGGAAACATCAGTGCACTACCCGAAATAGTGGTCCAGGAAGAGGGGACATCGAGCATAAATTATCTCTGGTTTTGGAACGTAGTTGCTTACGAGTGTAATAGAATTTCGAGAACGCAATTCATTGAAGGAGGGGATAATGTAACACCCCTAACTTAATTTCTGTAATAATAGTAATTTTAATTATTACTTTTCGCTTAATTTTTTATTTTTATATATGCAATTCCCGCGAAATAAAACACAAAACTATCATTTATTCAAAACACTGGAAATTGTTACATGGAAACAAGTCCTAAAGACCAAAACTAACCAAAAATTCCTACTATAAGGACAATCACAATTACCGGTACACACCACATCACCACAAACATGCCAAGGAAGAAGTGTATTTCCTTCGGATCTTCCACGACCAAGAACACCATAACTAAAACTGCAGCAATCTTACTAAGCATCAGGTGGATGAATATCACCATCTTCTGTGTCTCGGTGTTTGGAGTTAGAATACCCTAATAGTGTTTTAAGGCCAAAAATTCAACCATTTCCATTTATGTAAACGTTGAGTTTACAACAGCTATAATTATAGCCATCAGGTATTGTGGATTAATTGTCTATGAATATTAATGATTTTGATGTATTTCAAATATAATTTTAATTCATTAATTGTTGTTTATGATTTATGATTTCAAAACATAATTCAAGAACTATTATTTAATGTTTCAAAAATACTTAGACATTATGGTTTTGTAAATTGATCACTTGTATGACAAATTATAAATATTTCCTCCTTTTGAACATAATTTGTAATGAATTTTCAATATGTAAAATTACCTTGAAATGTTTTAAGTTATTGAGTGCTTTAAAATCCTATTGTTGAACATATTTAAGTTGAACTAATCATTTGAAGGCATGAAATTTGATAATCGTAATGTTTTTGTATATTTGCCAACTTTATTTCATAGAATAAAATGTAAAATGTTTTTAGATCTGAAAACATTCTTTATAATTAAAAGTTATAATGATTGGTTAGTAATGTTTTTGAATTTGAAAAATTTTTACCTTTATTAATTAAAAATTATATAGTTTGGTTTTTGAACAGGTATGCATAAATCAAATTTTATGGAACGATAATCTGTTTTCTTTATGGTCATTTTGAAAATTTGGGTTCATAAAAAATTTAACCCATTTGGCCAGACCGTACAGCTGGGCTGAGGGAGGCATCAGACACAGGGTGGTTGAGCCAATTCCTCAGCCCATGTTATGGTCGACTAGGCATGGGTACCCCGAAGGGGCGTACGGGAGAGCAGCAGCACGCGCCACAGTGGGCGTGAAGCTGCAGTAGAGCATAGGTAGGCCGAGGCCTGCGGGGGTGTGGGGGGGAGTGGGAGCTCGTGTGTAAGGACCCCATTTTCATTTGTGCTGTGTCTTTTGATGGGTTAAGCGGAGCCTCAAGATTATAAAGAAGCCCCATGCCACGCCCCATTTTGATGTGGTAAGTAGAGTTTCGGGTGTAACGTGATCTGGGCCATTGGGTCATGTTACACATGATCTAGGCCATTGACCTGATCTCTCTTTTTATCCCTCGTGACCCCGGAGCGCTACAGTGCTCCACATAGACCGTCTAATCTAACTCAGATTAAATCTCGACCATTCACTCGGTTTAAATTCTGTGCATCGCATCATCCGTTGGATCTTCCTCCGGAACCGATCTCAACCGTCCATCTTCTCCCCAGTTTTTATTCCATGTTGTCTTCCCCGTCACACTCAAAACCAGTGTCCACTGACTGGTATTACCTCATTCATCTTTTGCGTCTTCTCCTTCTTCTTTTCTTCTTCCTCGAAAATCCCCACCAGCCATCATGATCGGCCCCGACTTCTACCCATGAGATCTTCTTCGATCTCTTTTGTTACATTTTATTTATTTTGTTTTATTTTACATTCTTTTGTTTGGGGTATAGTTTTTTCAAGATTTATATGTATGTATGTATTTTAGTCACCAGTTGTTTTATGTGTGCTCTCTCATAACAAACAAGCTGGATTATTTTATTTCGGTCATGTATTTGTTTATATTATACTTATGATGCGAAGTATATAAAATATCGCCTATATAAACCCAGTTTTATTACACCCGGAATCACTGGTTTCCCTTCTCTTGACATTAAAACAGTTCTTTCCCATACTTCTTGCACAACCAAAGTCAAGTAAGGGATCCAAATATTTTGTTTTCATCATTTTTGTAAAACTCTTTTACCCATATCCATATATGGGTCCATAGGTATACATATATATACATATGTGGTCTCATATTATTTTTAAAACCTAACTCATATTGAGTTTTCTAAATGTGTTTTAAGTATACAATACATGCAAGTGGTTTCATGCTTTCAATGTTATATGTGATCCCTTCTTAACTATTTTATTTTCCTCACAAATATATACATATATATATATATAACATTTCCTTAAATTCGTTTTAGAATTTCAAAACAAAAGTATGTATATTCATATATATATATATATGTATATATGTATGTATACAGCAAGCCATTTCGGGTTATGATCTTCGAAGGGTGATCCTTCATTTTTAAGTGTTGTTTTCAAAACATAAAACACATTCAAAGGGTCTAGTTCCTCATGTTTTCTTTTTTTATGTATACCCTTATTTACAATTCATGTATCTATGGGTATATAAGTATATTATTACTGAGATTTCACAAGACCTATCCTTATTGAATTTAAAACCATGGTGATGGTGACAGGAATAGTTGCAAATCTGGTTCTGGGTTCTGCAGATCACCAAATAAACACTTTATGTATACATAAATATTTATCCATAATTATCAAATTTCCATGAATACATATGAATTTCGAATTTGGTCTCTCAAGTATGTAGTACGATGGTTTTCATGCTCAAGTATAAATGTACATTCATGTATGTACTCATGTGTTTTAATATCTCTTTTATGCATAAACACTTTATAGGCAACAAACCATGCCTTCTATTTCAATGGTTTCACAAGAAATGCCTTTGGTCCTTTAATTTTAGGTTTTTTATATAAATATTATCATTTTATGGGTCAAAGGAGTATTTCAAAGCCAAAACCTATCAACATGGTTTAGAAAAGGGCCACGCTCATAAGGGTTTTAAGGAATGGGTTGTTATTTCATATGACCACCCATTATTTTATGTGTACTAGTTCTTATTTTATATGTAAGAGTTTTTCATTATAGGTCATACACGTCATTATCTAATATGAAACCAATACGTCTAGTTTTTTTACATGATCCATTCCAGTATGAACATGTATAAAAAATTATTATGGACTAAGAACATTAGTTCTATTTAACATAGGCACTATGAATATGAGATCATTGCAAGGCATATGAGGAATGTATTGTACTTGAAATGATGTGACAGGTGCGCCCATAATTATAAAGCACTCCAATGCATTGGTTAAAGTGATGAAGTCTCACGAGTTAAGTGAAATGATGCGTGAACATGATGTTAGACTTGTTCACAACCACCTGTGATAGTTAACCACAATTATGTTGGCTTTTTTACCCAAACGATCTTGACTCAAGGCCTTGACAGAGTCCAGCATTATACATTTCCTCACTATGGAATAGTAAATGAACAACCAAGGGATTGTGGATCCTTATTTAAGATTCTTTTATGATCATAAGGCTTATCAAGTGTGCAAATGGCATGTTATACAAGAGAAGAGGTTCTAGTGTTAAATTCATATGAATCTCTTTTTATGTTCTAATGAATCATGATATGAATTATTAGGCTCTTAACAAAGCGTATAGAGTTGGCTTGATTACGTTATTTATTATGCACATCTCATACACATGTGCACTGTGATTCATGTTTTGTAGAAGGCACAACTAACTTTTATGAAAATGGTGTTTTGGAAAAATGTCTACCAGTAACCTCAGAAAATATGGATGGTGTGAAAATGATAAATCTATCTTTCAAGAATTGTTTTATGTTTGTTTTAAAGGTGGGTGTTTTGAAGTTGAATTTTCTCCAATTGTTTTAAAACCCTTTTCTAGGCATTTTTATGCTCACCCTATGTTTAAATTTATGTTTTTTTTCAGGTTTGTAGTAGTTGTGCTCAATCCCTATATACTATTTGTAACGACACCATGTTGAGGCTTAAATCTTCCATTTTCTTAGAGGGATTACTTTAGTAGCATCTGATTTTCCCGAAACCTAAACCAAGACGATCCTCTATATTGGGACAATATGTGCGAATTTCCTTCTTTTGTAAACCTATTTTATAAAAAAAAATCACACACCATGTTTCAGGCACCGATTTCAGTCTTCTGGGGTCAGATTCATGACAACTCCGACACAATTTCTGTAACATCCCAAGAAAAGAAAGAATATTACTTTTTCATATTTATTAATAGTGTGAATTAAATATTAATTTTAAGTTGAAGGGGTTTCTATGTTTGATAGCGTACCTGATACGCAACAACGGGTTTCTTTGAAATCTTACGTAGCACACTAATAATATAATATTAATATTTTAAATGGTTGTTAACTTCTAGACATTGTATTGACAGTAATGAATAAAAATAACTAAAATATGATTATACATGTTTGTTAAATGTATATACATTTGTCCAATAAAAGTTAGAGTCTTAAAATGTGAATGAATTAAATTTTAAGCATAATTTACATTAAAAGGTCGATTTACATGCCTTTTAATAGAGAACCCTATTCAAATATAGTTTTGGTCACATTAATACATTATATTTGACCAAATAAAATTCTTGTTTATATTAAGGATATCAAAATTTACTTTGTGTAAATATTTGTAATTTTTTCAGATAAAGTTTGTTTTTTAATGAATAGTGAAAAACATTGTATTTTAATTCAAAATTGTGTTTTATTAAAATATATTTATAAGGTTAGATTTTATTTTTAATTGGTTTTAATTTTTAATTAAAATATATTTTTACCATTTAATCCAATGTTGGTCATTGGAATTAATTTTACTTTAAATTTGATATAAATAAGTGTCAATATTTTGATAGTTATTTTTTCTTAAAAATACGCGATTTGTTTTAACAACGAGAATTAATTTTAAATTAGTAAATTCCACTTCGATGTTTTGAATTTGGAAAAATAGACATCATTTTTTAATTCAGAATATCAAATAAATCTTAGGCTGAATTTTTTGTATATTTCTGAAAAACTTCAATTTTTGATGAATATTGAAACCACTTAGTAGTAGTTAAAAAACATTCATTTTCATTTAAATGAAATTTTACCTCTTATGTGAGTTGAATTTCAAAAATCCAAGAGACACGGTTAATTTCAAGAAGTAAAATTTGGTTCAATAAGATAAAAATAATTGTTGGTGATTAGTAACTTATGACTTTTATTTACCGTGGTTAAATGTAAATAGGGCAATTCAAGGTAAAAAGAGTATTATATATATATATATATGTATACAGAAATCCATTTCGAGTAATGATCTTCGAAGGGCGATCCTTCTTTTCTAAGTGATGTTTTCAAAACATAAAACACATTCAAGGGGTCTAGTTACTCATGTTTTTTTTTTCTGTATACCCTTATTTACAATTCATGGATGTATAGGTATATAAATATATTATAACTGAGATTTCACAATACCTATCCTTATTGAATTTAAAACCATGGTGATGATGATAGGAACAGTTGAAAATCTGGTTCTGGGTTGTGCAGATCCCCAAATACACACTTTTTGTATACATAAACATTTTTCCATAATTATCAAATTTACATGAATACATATGCATTTCGAATTGGGTCTCTCAAGTAAGTGGTATGATGGTTTTCATGCTCAAGTATAAATGTAAATTCATGTATATACTCATGTGTTTTAATATTTCTTTTATGCATAAACACTTTATAGGAAACAAAACATGCCATATATTTCAATGGTTTCACAAGAAATGCCTTTGGTCCTTTATGTTTAGGTTTTTTTATATAAAAATTAACATTTCATGGGTCAGAGGAGAATTTCAAAGCCAAAAACTATCAACATGGTTTAGAAAAGGGCCACACTCATAAGGGTTTTAATACAGGGGTTGTTATTTCATGTGACCACCCATTATTTTATGTGTACTAGTTTTTATTTTACATGTAAGAGTTTGTCATTATGGCTCATACACGTCATTATCTAATATGAAACCAACATGTCTAGTTTTTTTACATGATCTATTCTAGTATGAAAATGTATAAAAAATATGATTATGGACTAAGAATGTGAGTTCTATATAACATAGGCACTATGAATATGAGATCATTGTATGACATATGAGAAATGTATTTGACTTGAAATGATGTGACGGGTGCGCCTAGAATTATACAGTGTTCCAATTCATTGGGTAAAGTGATGAAGTCTCATGAGTTAAGTGAAATGATGGATGAACATGATACTAGATTTATTCACAGCCGCCTGTGGTAGTTAACCACAATTATGTGGTTTTTTTACCCGTACGGTCTTGACTCAAGGCCTTGACAAAGTCCAGCATTATACATTTCCTCACTATGGAATAGTAAATGAACAACCAAGTGATTGTGGATCCTTAATTATGAATATTTTATGTTCATAAGGCATATCAAGTGTGAAAATGGCATGTTATACAAGGGACGAGTTTCTAGTGTTAAAGTCATATGAATATCTTTTTATGTTTTAATGAATCATGATATTAATTATTAGGCTCTTAACAAAGTGTATGGAGTTGGCTTGATTACGTTATGTATTGTGCACATTAAATACACATGTTTACTTTGATTCTTGTTTTTTAAAATGCAAAAATAACTTTTAGGAAAATGGTGTTTTAGAAAAATATCTACCAGTAACCTCAGAAAGTATTGATGGTGTAAAAATGATAAATCTATTTTTCAATAATTGTTTTATGTTTGTTTTCTAGGTGGGTGTTTTGAAGTTGAATTTTCTCCAAATGTTTTAAAACCCCTTTCTAGGAATTTTTATGCTCACCCTACGTTTAAATTTATGTTTTTTTAGGTTTTTAGTAGTTGTGCTCAAGCCCTAAGTACTTTTTGTAACGACACCATGTTGAGGCTTAACCCTGCCATGTTCATAGAAGGAGTACATTGGTAGCATCTGATTTTCCAGGAACCTAAACCAATATGTTCTTTTGTATTGGGACAATATGTGCAAATTTCCTTCTTTTGTAAAGCTGTTTTATAAATTTTTTTCACACACCATGTTTCAGGCACCGATTTCAGTCTTCTGGGGTTGAGGTCATGACAACTCCGACACAATTTCTGTAACATCCCAAGAAAATAAATAATATTAATTTTCCATATTTATTAATATTGTGAATTAAATATTAATTTTAAGTTGAAGGGTTTTCTATGTTTGATAGCGTACCCAATACACAACAACAGGTTTCTTTGAAATCTTACGTAGCACACTAATAATATAATATTAATATTTTGAATGGTAGTTAACTTCTAGTCATTGTATTGTTAGAAATGAAGAAAACTAACTACAATATGATTATACATGTTTTTTAAATGTATTTACATTTATCCAATAATAGATAGAGGCTTAAAATGTGAATGAATTAAATTTTAAGCATAATTTACATTAAAAGGTCGATTTACCATCTTTTAATCGAGAACTCTCTTCAAATATAGTTTTGGTCACATTAATACATTATATTTGAGCAAATAAAATCCTTCTTTAGAATGGGGACATCAAAATTTACTTTGTGTAATGTTTTTGAATTTTTTCCAATAAAGTTCAATTTTTAATGAATAGTGAAAAATATTGTATTTTAATTCAAAACTGTGTTTTAATTAAATTTATTTACAAGGTTAGATTATATTTTTCATTGGTTTTAAAGTTTAATTAAAATATATTTTTACCATTTAATCCAATTTTGTCCATTGGAATTAATTTTACCTTGAAATTTGACATAAACAAGTGTCAATCTTTTGATAGTTATTGTTTCTTAAAAACATGCTATTTGTTTTAACAATGAGAATTAATTTTAAATTAAAAAATTCCACTTATATGTTTTGAATTTGAAAAAATAGACATCATTTTTGAATTCGGAATATCAAATAAATCTTAGGCAGAAGTTTTGGTTTTTTTTCGGAAAAACATCAATTTTTGATGAATAGTGAAACCACTTAGTAGTAGTTAAAAAACTGAAATTTTCACATAAATGAAATTTTACCACTTCTGTGAGTTGAATTTCAAAAAGCAGAGTTACACAACTAATTTAATGAAGTAAAATGTTGTTCAATAAGATAAAAATAATTTCTGATGAATATTAACTTTTGGGTTTTATTTAGCACGGTTAAAGGTAAATAGGGTAATTCAAGGTAAAAAGAGTATTATAATAAATCCAAATTACCTTAAAAATTTTCCAAACTTATTTTTTGAGTCATTAAAGACCATGGGAATATTTGGGTTGATTATAGAACCCCATTGAGACACATGGGAGTGATAATGACAATTTAGATTAATTAACTTAAAGTAAAGGCAAAAACGACGAACGAAAATATTGTTTAGTAAATTATTTTTTATATGGTGTTTTATATTTTTTTTCAACTAAAAATATTCATTGGAAGTATAATATGATCTCATACATTGTGGTATTTATTTTATAATTTTTATACATCATATAAAGTAAATTATTTATGACACAATAATGATGCAGTATTTACCTCATTAATATATCATTTAAATAAATATGATTATAATTATTAAAATATTATCCAAAACATGTCCAATTCCTGTTGGATGATTTTATTTCTACTATTAGTCATATAATATTCTACTTTAATTATTTTTGGTTCTTTAGAAACCGAATATCATTATATAATAAAATAATCATTCGACACTTTCCTAAAGAGCCCCACCTCTCTGTTATAAAAGGAGACCACTTCTAACCAATTACTCACACCTCTCAAGCCTTTTGGATCATCCAAACTCTGCCCAATTAAGCTCCATACCTCCCTATCCTCCTTCTAGAAGCCTTACCCAAGGTAGAAGGCACTTCAAGACGTCTTTAGGTTCAAAAAAAGGGAGTTACCCAAATTAAAGGTAACAGTTTCTCTTAAATTGTTTTCTTTTATTTTACTTGTCCAACCCCTAAACTCTTTCTATTCCTTTCATTTGTAACAACACCAGTATAATAAATATACTATTATGTTGTTACTATAAGGATTAAAACTACACTTACACTCATCTCCATCTAATTGGTGAAGAATATAATGTTTCTGAGGATGGAAAACTAATGCCTCACGAAACGATGATTATTCAATTACCTCATACCGCCTCTCATTATGGCTTTTATGATGGTACTTTATTTATATATGATATATATTATGTATATGTTTTCTTTATTCTTCATAATTTTCCATTTATATCATACCTTTATGGTTTCCATAGTGGGTAATGCGATAATCTCATTAGAGGACGTGCGGACTACCGCCCCCTCAAAGTGATATGACCCGTTAAATGCCTTATGTGGTACATAAAAATGATGGAGTTAATAATATTTTATATGATATTATAATGAAATTATAACTATGTATCATTGTTTTTTAATTCCATTAAAATAAGAAATATAAATCGAACTAGCATTCATGCGTACGTACGGCTTACCGTCTCCATTAACGGTGCATTTCATTTCTTACCTCTAAATGTTATGTACTATTATAAATACATGTATATACTAGATATATATGATATCTATGATATCTATATCATTAATTTCCTTATGAATATAATGAACATCTTACCACATTAACAACTTGTAATTACAATGTGTTCACTTTTTACTCAAGTACCCAATACCGACAAAACGACCATTATTAACTTAAATGATAACGTAATGTTTATAACATGGTAATAAGTAATATAAAAGTAATAATAAACTTTAAAAAAAGGTTCATAATCATGTCTAAATTAACATTAGTTTATTTTTCAGGATATTAAAGAACGAACGGGTCAATTCGGACAACAAGGTAAAGGATTTTCTTATCTCACATTTAATTCTGTGAGAATTTCCATTATTCGCCACTTATTTATTGAATGTGGTGTTTTGTGTTCTTAATTTTGTTATATATTATAATGATTCTCATTATATTCATGGTATTCTATGATTCATTTGGTGCTTATTAAAAATGGGTCATACGACTCGATTGATTACAACGTGGTAAGGGGTTTCCATCTCACTTTTTATCCCCATGAGATTCATGCTCTATTTGCCACTACATTATTTTTTATGGTGTATGAACTGCCCATTATTGTACACTTTTTTTAATATACTTTCATTTATGATTATATATATCTTCATTGTACGATCCTTCTTTCATGTGGTATATGTTTTGTATGTTACCAAATCGTTAAGGGAACCTTTCACCCTCCGCTTTTTAAAAGACTTATTTTTGTTATGTATTTTAATTCACATATTCTTATATTGGGATATGTTCTCATATATCCTTGTTGCTGTAAATTTTATGTACAAGTGATGAGATATCCTTTTATCTCTCATCAACTTAGTTTCTGAATTTTAATGTGACATCGTTAGGTTGTTGAATTTTTGCAAAGGAACTTCTTAACCAAATTTCTTTTCTTTCGGTTAAACTTGTACTACAAGAATATGTCAGCCTATGAATATGTGTGAATAACCTATGATTGTTTTACACTTAATAAAAAATCATATTTAGTGAATGTATAGTTTTCAAAAATAATTATTTAATTGATTTATCCTTAATCTACGGATACCGTGTTTATAAAGGATTTCGTCTCAATTTACATTCCATTGAGATTTTATTGTTTTTATGAACCAATTCACTCTTATATGGTGTATATACTGCCCTTTGGCATGTTATATCATGAATCCATTTATTCTCATGATACTATAAAGTTCTGATTAAATGTTTTTCCTCATTTATTTGTATTCATGTGTTTCTCATTTTGTTAGAAACTCTATAACTAAAATATCATTTTAAATGTTTTAAAGATTTATTCATCTAAATATTTATCATTAATGTCCCTATTTTTAAAATGTTTTTAAGGATTTATTTATATGGACATTACTATTTCAAATTTCTAATACCTTTATAAGCTTCAATGTGGTATGGAAAACATTGATTCAAAAAAAAAGCTTTATTAAATGGTTTTGAAAATGGTTTGATAAAGCATTGATTTTGTCAATATCTGAAAATGATATATTGTGATAATGAAATGTTTATCTATGAAATATTTTATGTACTATGATTTTATAATGTTACATGGAAATTTTATGGGTGGTTTCGTGATTAACCAAATGACAGGTGGTACCGTGAATACCAGGATGTGTGGTTACGTTATAACCTCCAATTCATTGGGTATGTAAGTAGGCCATATGGCTATTCCATTTAGTGATATGTGTGGAAGTCGACCGTATGGTTATTCCATTTAAGTATGTTTATGTTCCAAGTTTCCTTTATATGTTATCTGTTCTTTATATGGGTTTTATGGTAATAATTTGGTTACAAAAGGGTAAGCAATGATCTTTTATTCACTGAATCTACTTCATAAAGATTAAATGTATTACTCATGATATTCCTTGTTTACATGTTGTTTTGAAAAACTAACAGATTCTTTCGTTGTGAATCCCTTACTGAGATTTTTATGCTCAACCCACATTTTTGAAATTTTTTCCACAGGACTGAATTATGATTAGGGTCATTGATGGGATCAAGGAAAAGTCACGCGATCTAAAACTTGGAACTAGACATGCTTATTTTTAAGAGTTTTTATTTTATGAAAAAATAGATACTGAGTAGTAGTGTCTACTTTTAATATTCAAATTGTTATGTAATAGTTATTGCCTAATTCTCTAAAACTCTAAACCTGAAAACATCGTCAATGTGAATTATTCATTTAATTCCATATTATGTAAGGTTTATGTTTGGGTCCTTATTGTTGGTATCAGAGGTCGGTTTAGACAACTTTAGGGATTAGGAGTTCTCGTTAGACACATGGTTAGTCCCTATGTCTATTATTTCAATTAAATCCATTTTTTATAACATTTGAAGATCAAGTAATGTCAGTTACAAATGTAAGGAGGAGGATCTCAAATGACATTCCTATCTCTTCCTGATTACATGCTTGCAATAATTATTGAAAATTCATGTTCGGATGATTGTGAAACTTTTTCTAGAATACAACTAACTTGCAAGCTATTGCTTGAGATATGAGACATCTCCACTATACCTCATTATCATCTTGTATCAGGAGTTGTATTTAGAAAAATCCTATTTTCATAATATTCTCATATTTTCAAGAAAGGTAAATATTATCAAGGCATTTTCAAATATTTTACCTTATCACAAGATTTTGCAGTATATTATGATTTTGAAAAAGGTACTGAAGAAGGAGACCCTTGCGCAACCTATTTATATTTTCTTTTAAAATATTTTCTCTCAGTACATACCTATGGTATTTTACAAGGACCATTAATCGAAATTTTCAACTCTAATTCGGTTTGACTATTTTATAGAAATCATGTTTTATCAAATGTTTTGAAATTATATGTCATACATGATTATTTTCGAAAACCGCTTTTCTGTGAACACCCATACGAACCATGTTGTACAATGTGTATTTGGATGGAGGAAGAAAATGATTTTGAAGGATCTATAAATAATTTTTGCGATGCATGGACCTTCTACCTACATGTACAAGTTGAAGATGAAACCAATTGGACACCATGATCATGGTATGACGTTCTTCATTTTGGGGATCACTTCATTTTATCATATGTTTGTGAAATAAGATTTAAAAAATTATGTTGTTCAGATCATAATGAATTTGGATGAAAATGAGAGGTATAAGGAAACCATTGATGTTAAAACATGTTAGGATAATTTTTGGGTTTTATAAAAAGGACAACCCTTAGGAAGGGTGACAACCTGTCACGTCCGGAAAGGCTGCATAAATCGAACACAAACCGAAGGGCGACAAGGGCGCATCACCTTCCACTGGCCTACGTGAATTCCTTGGTTAGTATGACTTATTATTTTATGTTAAATGATTATATGGATCAAGAATAAGCTGATTTTGGGAAGTTATATTTTATCGGATGGATATCCTTAGTATAAGAAAATGATTTGGTGATTAAGTGATAAAGGTTATTTTAGAATATGTTCTCTCTTTTGAAGAAACACTATATGCCTATGGAAAATAAAGTACTAAATGATTTCAATTGTAGAGGAATGGATGAGATTTTTTTATGAATCAATGTATTTATTGTAGACATAAGGTGATTTGGGTTATTTATAGAAAATGATTAACCTACCATAGAGAATATGTGTTTATGTTAATTACAATTTAGTATGTGACTTCAAGAGTAGTCGATGATATTTAGAGATAAATGTTAAGATTTAATGGGGAAGAATATGTGATTTAAATCCTTCTATGTTTTGGGTTTCAATATTAGTTTCAATTATTTTGATGAATGTTATGGAAAATTATGTATTGAATGGTCTTTCTTGAACTTTGGGTACTTTTTATTGACTTTTGGTGATTAAGAGTATTATTTTTTTAATGGATTATCCTTTTTGGGGATTATATGATCTCGTACTAACCATTTTGGTTTTAGTTAATTTCTAATGAAGAGAGAAATAAATAGTCATTCTTTTTTGGATTATATGATTCTCTAGAAGAAGATTCTTATTCTTTGATGTGACCAAGTATTTTTTAATGCTCATTTTTTGGAGAAAAGATTAGTTTTTGTTAGAAAAATAATAAATTAAGAAACTCTACATGAAGGTAAGTATATTTACTTATTTTTTTATTCTATGTAGTATATAAATTCCTCAAATTATGAAAATAAACGTAAAAAAAAATTATTGGTTTACCTTTCATACTGGGTGATCAAAGACTGTTTAACACATCATAAGTTTGTGATTTTCTTGTGCTTAATTTTCTCCTAGTCATGTTTTCTATCACTCTCCATCAGAACATGACCATTTGTTTTCTCTTCCATATCCATGTTTTCCTACATGGAATCCAAGTATTGGTTAACTCGAGTGACTGTTGTAATTCTCTTTCTTTCTTATAAAGTGATAGTTATACCGACTTTTTTTCCGAGTGGGACATTCAATAATGTTTCCAAGAACAATTTTAAAATTGCGAGGATGCAATTTCCAAAAGGGGGAAGAATGTAATATCCCAAGATAATAAATTATATTAAATTTTCATATTTATTAATATTGTTAATTAAATATTAATTTTACGTTAAAGGAGTTGTTATGTTCGATAGAGTACCAGATACGCAACAACAGGTTTCTTTGAAATCTTACGTAGCACACTAATAATATAATATTATTATTTTAAATGGTAGTTAACTCCTGGACATTGTATTGGCAGGAATGAACAAAACTAACTAAAATATGATTATACCTGTTTCTTAAATGTATATACATTTATCCAATAAAATTTAGAGGCTTAAAATGTTAATGAATTTAATTTTAATCATAATTTACATTAAAAGGTCTATTTACGGCCTTTTAATGGATAACACTCATTAAATATAGTTTTTTTCACTTTATTAAATTATATTTGACCAAATAAAATCCTTCTTTATAAGGAGGACATCAAAATTTACTTTGTGTAAATTTTTGTAATTTTTTCTGATAAAGATCATTGTTTTATTTATAGTGAAAAATATTGTATTTTAATTCAAATCTATGTTTTAATATAATTTATTTATATAGCTATATTATCTTTTTAATTTTTTTTAAAGTTAAATTAGAATATATTTTTACTATTTAATCCAATGTTGGGCATTGGAATTAATTTAACTTTAAAATTGGACATAAACAAGTGTCAATCATTTGATAATTATTGTTTCTTAAAAACACGCTTTTTGTTTTAACATCGAGAATTAATTTTAAATTAATTAGTGCAACTTCTATGTTTTGAATTTGAAAACATAGAAATCAATATTTAATTAGGAATATCAAATAATTATTAGGCTGAATTTTTGGTATTTTTCTGAAAAACATCAAGTTTGGATGAATAGTGAAACCAATTAGTAGTAGTTAAAAAACATACATTTTCATTTAAATGGAATTTTACCACTTTTGTGAGTTGAATTTTAAAAATTTGAGAGACACGGTTAATATAAAGAAGTTAAATATGGTTCAATAAGGTAATTATTTTATCTGGTGAATAGTAACTTTTGACTTTTATTTACCACGGTTAAAGGTAAATAGTATAATTCAAGGTAAAAAGAGTATTATAATGATTCAAAATTTCAGTAACACTTGTCTGAACCTTATTGGATGAGTCATTAACGACCATGGGAATATTTGGGTATATTTCAGGACCCCATTGAGCCACATGGGAGTGATAATGACAATTTAGATTAATTATTAAAGTAAAATAAAAAATGACAAAAGAAAATATCATTTAGTAAATTAATTTTTATATAGTGTTATATAAATTTTTTTCGACTTTAAATATTAATTGGAAAGATAAAACGATTTCAGACATCAAGGTATTTTGTTATTAATTTTTAGACACCAAATAAATTAAATTATTTGTGACACAATAATGATGCAATATTTACCTCATTAATAAATCATTTAAATAAATAAGATTATAATGATTAAAATATCATCCAAATCATGTCCAATTTTTATTGGATAATTTTGTTTAGACTATGAGTCATCTTATATTCTACTTTAATGATTTTTGGACCTTTAGAAACCGAATATCATTATATAAAAAAATAATCGTTTCACACTTTCCTAAAGATCCCCTCCTCTCCCTTATAAAAGGAAACCACTTATAACCAATTACACACACCTATAAAGCCTTTTGGATCGTCCAAATCTTCCCAATTAATCTCCATACATCCCTTTAATACTCCTATAAGCCTTACATTAGGCAGAAGGCACTTCAAGAAGTCCATTGGTTCAATCCAAAGAGAGTTACCGAAATTAAAGTAAACGGTTTCTCATAAATAGTTTTCTTTTATTTTACTTCTCCAACCCATAAAATGTTTTTATTATTTTATTTTGTAAAAACACCAGTACCCTCAATATACTAGGATGTTTTTATGAGATGGATTCGAACAACACTTACACACATCGTCATCTAATGGATGAAGAACCTAATGTTTCTGTGGATGGAAAACTAACGCCTCACGAAATGATGATTGTTCAATTACCTCCTACCACATCTCAAGGTGGCCATTATGATGAAACTGTATTTATATATGATATATATTGTGTTTATGTTTTCTTTATGCTTATTTATTTTCCATTTATATCATACCTTTATGGTTTCCATAGTGGGTAAATATGATAATCTCATTAGAGGAAGTGCGGACTACCGCCCCCTCAAAGTGATATGACTCATTAAATGCCTTATGTGGGACCTATAAAGGATGGAGTAAATAATATTGTATATAATATTATACTGGAATTATAAATATGTATCATTAATTTTTTAATTCCATTAAAATAAGAAATTGAAATGGAAGTAGCGTTCATGCGTACGTACGGCTTACCGTCTCCATGAACGGTGCATTTCATTTCTTACCTCTAAATGTTATGTACTATTTTAAATACATCTATATACTAGATATATATTATATATATGATATCTAAATTATTAATATCATTCTTAAGATAATGGATAACTTACCACCAGAACAACTTGTAATTATAAGGTGATAACTTTTTACTAAAGTACCAAATATCGACGAATGACCATTATTAACTTAAATGATTATATAATGTTTATAACATGGAAATAAGTAATATAAAAGGAATAATAAAAATTAAAAAAATTTCTTAACCAAGTAGAAATTTACATTAGTTTATTGTTCATGAGATTAATGAACGAACGGGTCAAGTCGAACAATGAGGTAAGGTATTTTCTTATCTCACGTTTAATTTCGTGAGATTTTCCATTGTTCACCACTTATTTATTGAATGTGGTGTTTTTTGTTCTGATGTTTGATATATATTATCATGATTCTCATTATATTCATGTTATTTTGTGATTAATTTGGTGGTTATTAACTTTGGTTCATTTGACTCGATTGATTACAACGTGGTTAGGGGTTTTCATCTCACTTTTTATCCCCATGAGATTCAAGCTATATTTACCACTACATTCTTTTGTGGTGTGTATGTACTACTCATGATTGTAATATTTGTGTAATATACTTTCATTTATGAGTTTTTAAATCATCATTTTATGATCCTTCTTTCATTTGGAATATGTTTTGTAAGTTACCAAATCGGTAGGGGAACCTTTCACCCTCCTCTTTTTAAAAGTCTTCTTTTTGTTATGTATTTTAATTCATATCTTCATATGTTAGGATATGTTCTTCTATATCTTTATTGCTGTAAATTTTATGTCCAAGTAATGAGATACCCTTTTTCTTTCATCAGTCTATTTCTGAATTTTAATGTGACGTCGTTAGGTTTTCGAATATTTTCAAGGGATCTTCTTAACCCAATTTCGATTCTTTGGGTTAAACATGTACTTCTTGAATATTTCATACTATGAATATGTGTGAATAACCTATGATTTTTTTACACTAAATAACCAATCATATTTAGTGTATTTATAGTTGTCACACATAATTATATAATTGATTTATCCTTAATATATGGATATCGTCTTTATAAGGGATTTCGTCTAAATTTACATTCCATTAAGACTTTATTGTTGTTATGAACCAATTTACTCTTTTATGGTTTATATACTATCCTTTGGCATGTTATATCATGAATCCATTTATTCTCATGATAATATAATGTTCTGATTAAATGATATTCCTCAATTATTTGTATTCAAGCATTTCTCATTTTGATAAAAACTCTATAACTAAAATATCATTTTAAATGTTTTAAAGATTTATTCTTCTATATCATTATCATTAATATACTTATTTTTAAAAGGGTTTCAAGGATATATTTATATTTACATTACTGTTTTAAAATGTTTATTCCTTTAAAATATTCAAAGTGGTATGGGACACTTTGATTCAAAAAAAAACTCTTTATTAAATTGGTTTAAAAATAGTTTGATAGAGCATTTATTTTGTCAACTTCTTGAAATATTATATTTGTGATAGTGAATTTTTCATATTTGCAATATTTTATTTGCAATTATTTTATAATGGTACTTGGACATTTGACGGGTGGTTACATGATTAACCAAATGACGGGTGGGGCTGTGAAGTCCAGGAAGGGTGGTTATGTTATAACCTCCAATGCGTTGGGTATGGATATCGGTCGTATGGCTATTCCATTTAGTGATATGTGTGGAAGTCGATAGTATTGTTATTCCATTTACGTATGTTTATGTCCCAAGTTACCTTTATATGTTATGTGTTCTTTATATTAGTTTTATGGTAATAATTTGGTTACAAAAGGGTAAGCAATGATCTTTTATTCAGTGAAGAGTATTTTCTACTTCATAAAGGATAAAAGTATTACTCATGATATTCATGGTTTACTTGTTGTTTTGAAAAACTAACAGCTTTCTTATTTTTGTATCCCTTACTATGCTTTTTATTCTCATCTAATGTTTTTGAAATGTTTTCCATAGGACTTAAATATGAATAGGGTCATGGAAGGGATCAAGGAATAGTCATGATGTCTAAAACATAGAAATTGACATGTATCTTTTTAATAGTTTTTATTTTATAAAAAAAATAGATATTGTGTATTACTGTCTACTTGTAATCTTTAAGTTGTTTTGTAATAGTTATTGCCTAATTCTTTAAAACTCTAAACCTAAAAATATCCTTAATGTGAATTATTCAGTTAATTAAATATTATATAAGGTTTAAGGTCGGGTCCTTATAATTTCATACTTATTGTGAATTGTATGTTGATGATCATCACCATCATATTGTTGCATATTGGATGATATATTGTATAGGAGATACAGTTAATAATCAAAATATAGAGGTAGAGTCTCATAGGGTCATTGTACAATATATTATAGTTCGATCATCTCATGTATCATTACATAAAAATGAACTAATGATAGTTGGACATATTATCAGCCACTTTTTATTTTGTCCATCTAGAATTACGCGACTCATTATCAGAGAGGTATGTACGTTATATCTTTTAATTTATTTTTTTATTAAATATATTTCAACATTTGAAAACTATTATATTTTTCTATTTATTTGTACAAATACATCAAAGGTAAAGAAATACTATATAAACAACAACATATACAAATGGGTATGAAAATAGATAAATATTATAATAGTCTTGATAGATTGTCAAGATATTCAATTGTTTTAGCGGAACGTTATTCATTTCCAATGTACGATCATGTTTTTGGATGTGCAATAAATCTAAGGATTGTGAAAACTGATATTAGGGAGCTTGTTACTTGAGATAAGTTGGGCATCAACGTGGTGTAGATTTTTTCACCTTAAGTCTTAATACCTTTCCCTATGTTATATTAAATAAAATTTTATTCATATGTATATTTTGGATTAGGTGTCATTATAACATGTGTGAGAAGAATGATCAGACAGATGTATAAGGATTCATGTACCCGCATAAGATTTCCCCAGAACTAGATGCAATGGATGAGAAACAAATCACATTATATTGCTGAAAGATTTGAATAGAATATAATCACACATTGTTGGATGATGCCTTTTTGTGAGAGGCACGAAACATATATATGGAAATGGGTTGTTTATATTTTATCATAAAACACCACTAACCCTACATTTTATTTTATATCAGTGATCATTTTATGTTATGTGTTTCTTGTCCAAGGGAGAAAACTCATTATTGGATATGCTCTATTCATGGAAATGTGTGTGGAAGTTTTAAGAATATATTGGAAATGTATGCTTCAATTTCTTAATAGTTTTTTATATTATAATGAATTTTATATTTATCCAATTAATATTATTTCCCATCTGGGGATGGGTGTACATTCGAAAAAACAAAATAAAAAAGTGTGCCATGATCAATTATGAAAATGTAAATGTAAATATCCATTTATTTTTTGAACTTTTCAATGTATTACAGATAAATGATATTTTTAATTGAAAATAATTTAAACAGAACTGTAATGAACAAAAAGAGATCATCTAAAGTGGATATTATATGTTATGATTTATGTATGAAATTATTACAACTGGAATAATAATTAACATTGAACCGTTCATATTCCATTATAAACGATTCCATAATATTTCATTTTATTTATTCATGATACATGCTAACAACATTTAAATTAAATTATATCTATTTTATGACCCTCAACCCTATAGTCCTCAAGAGGTCAAATGCTTATAAGTGGATGGAAAATTTATTTTACAGCTTTTATTGTATTTTTGTTTGTTTGTAGTGTAAAATAAAATATTGAATATTGTAATTGTAATTATGTATTTGGTAGTTGTTTTGGTTTTATTTGGGTTTTTTAGTTAACATTGTGAGTTTTTAATGTAATATATGTGAATGTTTAACTTTTCTCTATTATTTCTTGTTTTGGTATAGTTGTGATGTTTTTCTCTTAAGGATTCCGGTCTGGTTTTGTTCTTCTTTTTGTCTAGTTTCGTCTTGTTTCAGGTCTACTTTGGCAGAAAATAGAAATGGTTTCACTATTTTATCAAAATAATTGGTTTTCAAGTTGGTTATTTTATTACTGGTGCAATAAATTCCAAGGGAATGGTTGTTAAGTCGGCTATTTAAAAACCGATGTGAAAATTGCTTCATAGATAGGTTATTACTTTGGTTATTTTATAACCGACATAATAATTGCCATAGTATAATTTATTACATCAGTTATTACAGGACCAATGTCATATATCATTTTTGATGATAGTTATTGTGTAACCAATGTGAAAAATGATTCATAGGCATGATATATTATGAAGGTTATTACATAACTGATGAAATAAACTATATACCACATTAGTTATTAAATACCTATGAAATAAAATATATACCAGATCAGTTATTAAATAATCAACCTAATAAACTGAGCCTCCAAATAGTTTTTCACATTGTTTATTTATGAACCGTTGTGAAAAAATATTTGGATTTATGATTTTTACATCGGTTTTAAAATTACAGACGTAAAAAAACGATATTTATTACAACGCCTTTAATAACGTTGGATAAACACCAATGTAAAAAATAATAAATAATTGACGTAAATACTGTTTTATGAACTAGTTATGATTATAAATAAATATATAATAAATATATGTTACATTTAAATAATGTTTTACTTTATATATATGACTACATCATCCACTGATTAATAAGAACAACAAGTAACAATACTAACATTCTTGAAAAACTAGGCAATTAACAACCAAAATATTGAAAATAGTGATGGATTGTTAAAAAATATATTATAATATATTATAATAAGTTAATATACGATTTTAGAAATATATTTATGATTATATTATAAGTTAATTATATGACTAAATTCACTATACATAATGTTAATAAATGCTTATCCAAAAGGAAACACAAGGTAAGGTATTTTTATATAACTTTTTACAACGGTGTGAAAATTTTCATATTCAAAAATTCTTTTTTATGGCATATATACATCAATTTTGTCATTAAATATCATTATTAAATAAAAATTCATGGTATTTTAAGTTTTAGTTATCATTATCTCAGCTAAGTAGTTTGACTTGAAAATTACCATGTTGTAAAAGTTATCTTTGAAATATCATTTCATTTTGTGATTGTTAACTATCTCATGAGACAATCAATTATTTATGATCATTGTTACTGTGCATTAAATATATCTTAAATATTCATTTTTTCATGCAATGGATATCATTATATCCAAAACTATATACTATTTTTACATATGATGATCTATTTGAATGGTATTTGATTAATTAGGGAAATGTTGATAAATATTTATCCTTTACCATTTATGAATATATGATAAGGAATATATTATTTATGAATTAAATTGATTATTATATCCATAAGGAGTAATTTTTACAAGCACAAAATGGGTTAGGGACCATATAAATTAAGCACCTCGATGCATCGGTAGTCTCATGAGATTAATCTATTGGTGAAATATGATGGGTTTCTACCTGATATTCTAAACCCTCTAGTGAAAGGTCTTAACAGTAAAGATACTATGTACCAAAGAAAAATTAATTACAGTAATTAATAATTTCAATAATTAAGAATTTCATTACTATTATTATTATCCCTAAAACTTTTTCACTAACATTATCCAAGGATTCATTTCCTTCACATCTTATTAATTAAATGTAATGTGTTTCAATTATTTACCTTACAATATTGAAAAAACATTGTCCAATTATTTTAAGTTCATATGTTCTCAGTAAATTACCATTTCCTATTAATTTATTCACATTAATTAATTATTTATTCCATTTTAATTACCCTTATCAACCATTTGATCTTACCCTTACCATGGTTCCTTTCACCATGTTACGAAGAAGAATATTTTCAATGAGTCATAAGGATACTATTTATTTCATTTTATTATGTATCAGGTTTTGTATTTATATATATGACTGTAATATGTGAATCATGTATGAAATTGGGTGTTCCAATTCTGCTAAACTAATTTGCCCTTTGTTTTTTGTTTCCATTTAATCATTATAGTGTAACATTGTAAGGCACAATCTCTGGGAATATGGGGGAATATCATTATAACACAAAAGATTGAGACTTCACTAACAAGTATAAAATAATAGATGTATGGATAAGAACATGTCATATATTTTAGTATTTGGTATCAAGATCAAGGGTTTTATGTTCATGGATCTTGGGATTGGTTTAGTCATCCTTGGGAGTTATAGTGTTACTATTGTGACGAAATGTGATATATTGTTTGGAATTTTCTGACAAAACATATGGCTGAAAGAGATAAAATTTATGGGATACCAAGGAAGATATTGTAGTAGGATAAGGGAGGTCAAGAGGATGACATACATGATTGAGTAGAGAGAATAGTGGGAGGTGGAAGATTATTTGAAAATTTTCCACCAACACCCTCAAGAGTTCCCCTACAAGCTACTGAAGTAAGTATATTGGGGTAGGCATAGCTTCAGGCCATAAAGTCCTGTGATCTAGAGGCACCATGGATGACTTGAGGTACATTTAGTTTCTTTTCTATATTATATTCATTTTTGATGACACTGAAAACATCCAATCATCTATTTTTACATCCACTATTCAAGAGCTTGAGGTTTCTATTTACCGCTTGGCATTACTGTTACACATGAAGACTCATACCATAGATTACCCAATGATCACTCACTTTTTTTGATAGTGTTATATGATTCATTGAGGATATAATTTCTCTGGGATCTTCTAACATAATTTATTATTCCTTACTGAATCATCTTAGTCATGGAGTTGGTATATAGTGTCCATTTATATATTTACTATTAATTAAGAGGATTTGGAGTGTTTTTTGTTGATGGGGTGAGGTTTTCCTTCATATGTGTATAGGAATCCCATTCAATAGGAAATGGGCACATAAAAATAATGGTAAAACTAATTACTAACTTATTAGATAACATGACTTGGTGTAGTGAATTATATAGGCTATCAGTTTCCTACCACAGTAGATGGGTATGAAGATGTGTTTCCTATGGATGATTTAGGAGTACCATTATGCTACGAGATGAAATTATTCATTGATATTCACACAAGGAAATACCTATTTTTTACACCATTATAAGGATAGATCATGTAGAGATTTATGATTTGAGATTGTAGTTAAGGGATTATATATAATGGGAATCCTGAGACCCATTTTTTCCCCAAAGGTATCCCTAGTGATCTTCTCCAAGAAGTTAGAAGATAGCATGAGGTAATGCCTAAATTTTTAATGGCCGAACTAGGTGACCATAATGAACAAGTTTTGTTGATACCCCAGATTAACATACAAGGATACTATATCATTATTTATGTATTTTTGTTACATTACATAAATACACCTATGGAAAACACTATCATAGTGCGTTTAGAAACATGGAACCATAAAACCTTGTCCATAAGTGAGCGACAACATCCTGTACTGTGTTCCTCAAAATTATCACCCTTGTTATATATATAATACATAATAAATATCATCATAACTTGGAAAAAGTAAACATAATAAAGTGTGAGATATGATGTTTGGTAATGGTAAACAAGGGAGATATGTAGCCATAACATGAAAATATGGTTTTGAGAAAATGAACATATATTTTGAAAACCATACCCAACATATCAAGGATCATATAAATGAGTCAATGAATAATGATTTGATTTTCGGAAGACATGAATAATAATATAACAAAACAACAGGATCAATACGAATATAGCAATGTAAAAAGGAATGGATATTTTTTCATAGACAAAATCATATGAAATAATTTCCTTATTAGTCAAGGGACACTACTAATGGTGTCAAAGAATACAAAGTTCTTTATTGTTCTGAGTTCACCCCTTATTCTATCTATAACTTATTGATCAAGGATCACTACCAGTTCTAGTATGTTCTTACAAAATTAGGTTCATTCCATGTTCTATCAATTTATATCTCATGATATATAAAATTTATATGCTAATACATTGGAGGTAGATATAGTTACAACCCTTATAATAATGAAACCCATATTTATTTGCACCGAATGTTCATAAAAAGTCATCATATCATGACCCCTGAAAGTAGATGGCTAAATTAAAAGTTTCATCATATTATAACTGGTGGAAATGATATATTATACATAATCATTTCAGCATATAATAACATGTAAAAAAGAAATGTTTTTTATAATCATTCCCTCATGGTATAACATGTGGAAGAGAAACATATTTCTTAGACAACATGCCTTAAAAACATAAAACATTCAGAGAATGAATTTAAATTGCATCATTGAATATATAACTAGTATGGCATAGGTAACACCAATTAATTTCATCTTACATATAAAATAATTTTGAGATATCATTTAAAGCATTTCTTATGGAAAAGTCATTTCCACTTTGAAAATAGAATATTTAAAAACATAAAACAATGTGAAAAACATTTTCATTGAAAATAAATTTGAAAACCAATATTGTATGATTTTATGGAATTATTTATCATGGTTTTGGAAAATTATCTTCATGTCATGATCATTAAAAAGAATATTTATTTTACATTTTCTGTAAAAGATAAATAGATATTGTTTTAGAATATACTGTGATCATTTATTTAACAAATATTTTAAATAAATTATAAAATTGGTAAACTAATATTTTAAAAATAAAAAGAAATTAATAAAAAAAATAAAATCACTTTTGAAAAATTCAATAGAAAAAGTGGTTTTGTAGCTAAGGGATTATGCTTTCATGCATCCTTCGTCTGATACGGGATTCTTCATCCCCAGAATCCATGTTGCTCCGAAGGCCCTGGGTTGCATCTACGGTCAACATTTCGTTTCAGTTATGGTCCAGGAGTTTTCTGAAGCCACGTAGATGCTCTCCATGACCTTGACTGCATGATTCGTGTGGCGGTGACCCCTAGTGGAAGATTTTGTTAAGATTGTTAATGTAGATTGGGGATTGAAGTGTCACGTGCAGGTAGGAGTACTGGGGCCGCGACAACTCTCTATCCTCTTCGCTGATGAGGATGTCTTGGGTAGTGCATGGTCCAACAATAGGAAAGCCTCTTCTGGGTCTCCTTTTATTCTTCTCCTGTGGTCCTTCAAGTTCTATATGAACCGCAACTCTCCCAACACGGCGATCCGGCTACAGTTTCATAGTCATCCTCTTCTATTCCAAAATTATGGGTTGCTCAGGTCAATATGTAATTCAATTGGTTTGTTCCTATGTTGTGATCAAAGGATGACATCCATGACAAATCCTTCAACCACATGGCTTAGTGTTGATACAGATCTCTCAAGGATCCCAACTGAGATCATGTGGATTGTGGTTGAAGGTGAATATAGGTATGCCCATAATATTATCTATAATTTTTGGACCCCATTTTTCTCTTGTTGTCACAAGAAGGGACATGATACTTCTAATTGTAATAAGAAAGCTCTGGATGACTGGCTGGGTCCTACCCCAAATGTGGCATTTGTTGCCGCTACGTCGGGTGGTGTTTCTACCCCAGGGGGGAATCATCGTGGAGGAACTAGTATGAAGAAGACTAGAAACCCTGTGGATGTTCCGTCTCCATTACCAGGTGTGCATCAGGACAGTCAGGTTCAATCCATTTCAATCATTGAGAACATTTTGGTTTCTCATTCATTGATTCGGGGGGAGCCCTCAGGGGATTTGATAAAAGGATATCCCATGGAACTTGGTCCTACCGATCATGATGTATGGGAATAATTGAGATAGGAAACTGAAAATTATTTGAGTTTATCTACCATTGGAATACAGTAAAGCTTCAATCAGATCGGAAAGAGGGATCCTACTTGTGATGATGGTGATGATAATCACCTAGATGACTATATTCTGCACATTATTGAGAATAATCAATCTGAGAAACAGAGTCATGATGCTGGTGGTTTGGGAATGGATGCTACAAACTCTTAAATTCAATTTATGGAAGGGGACTAGAGCAGAAACAGATTTATGAAGATCCTGTGGATCCACATCAGACTACACATTCTATTCTGGTGAAGCAAAGTTCTGATGATTTTCTTACTTTCTTCACAAATCGTTATACAGTTCTGGAAAATGAAGAGTTGAAAGAGGCTGAAGAGATGAAAGAGGAGGAAGTTCACTGCCCTCCAACTCATGACACCACTATGGATTTTGGCACAACCCTTGTTGAACAGGATGCTGGACAGCTGGGGGTGTGAGGGTGGACAAGCCTTGTGATGAAGGGAATTGTACAATTTATTGTGTTTCTAGCAGGATAACTCATCCGACAAGTGTGTAGATGAACCTTAGACCCTCTTTCAGTGACATTGTTATAAATGGGAACAAAGAGACACTGAGAAAGGAGCTAAATCGGAAAACACAAGGTAGGAGAAGGTCGTGGAGGGACTACACGGACCTACCCAAGCCAATGGCGACGAGATCCTCCTATAGGAAGGGTGGAGGAGAGGAACCTGACTTGGAAACAGGAAATGGTGGAATGTGAAATTACAAGGAGAAGATTACTAGGGAACAACATGTCTACAGGAAGCAGTACATTGAACTTTTCAAGAGATACCAGTGTTCATAATGGGAATCAGTTACACTAGATGATGAGGGATCTGATTATGGGGATGGGGATGGGAATGGGTTTGAGGTGATGTGGTTGCTTATGTTTGTTTCTCTGTTATGAACATTACTTTTTTATAATAAATTTTGGAGATCAAACTTTCTTCTGATATGAACCTTCCTGATAGTTCATGATATTAGAAAATTTAAAACATGATCACAAACATCCTGATAAATGAAAAAATTGTTACATACATTGAAACATTTTTGTTAACCTTGAATCATAAACTCACTGAAGTAATAACATAAAATGAATCATAAAATATAATGAGAATGAATAAATTCATGATATTCCATTTCAAGTCAGCAATATAAATACCTCATGAATGGATATAAAATCATTAAATAACGTATGTCTCAAAGAAGTCATGTTGAGATAAATAAATTCCTCACTACTTGATTAAATTATGAATCATAATACCATTGAAAGAATAACATTAATGGAAATATTAGTTATCATTAAATCAGGTTGATTTCTAATTAATCATGTCATAGGGATGTGTGTAAACAACAAAAAAGAAACATGTGGTGAATATAGAACAAGTTTCTCGTAAATAAAAGTGAGAAATGAAATCCCCTTACTTTATGTATTAAACTCCAACATATGAATTAAAACACTATTTATATTAAATATAAGTTATTCACACATATATAATAGAAATGTATTCATATATATCATACCATATAAGATTTTATTAGGTAATTATATTATGTGTTTATTAAAAAATCCATGTTAATGTTATATTCCAAATAATAACTGCTTTGTTTTTCATACATGTTTTGGTTTTTTTATTTTTGGTACTTTTACATAGATAGTGAGATAATAATCTACATAATGTAATAAAATTATATTAATATCATATATATTCATTATATATATATACATGAATATATATTTGTAACCCATAACATTTTGTGATAAAAAATGAAATGCACAATTCAAAGAGATGGCAGGTTGTACACAAGCATGCATGATGATTTTCATTTTGTTATCGTCTAGAGAGAAAGAAATGTAAATGGTATATTATAATTGTAGAATATTTTTTATTTCATATATATCAAATATTTTTATTAAACCCATCCTTAATACATTCTATGTAAAGAGTGATTGAATCACATCGCTTTGCAAGGTGGTAGTCTGTGATACACACGAACGACGTTATCATATTCCAACAAAAATGAAATCATTCATGTATTTGTGATTAAAAAATTAAAAAATTATTAATATAATAAATATCACATATAAATACTATTTCCCTCATTATAAATGATCTTCAGAGGTGGTAATGGAAAAATGAACGACATTGGTTTGTGAGGCGGTAGTCTGTCAAACACATGAACTATGATTTTGTAATCCTTTTGATGGAAATATATGTATTTTTTGGTCATACCCATAATAAAAATCAATCTCAGTATAGAAAAGATACTAGGGTTATAATATTATAATTATATATAAATTAGTAAATAGGTTCGAGGAATAAATTAAAAAATCATCGATGAACATTACTTCTTCTTCAAGTATTCTTCTTAGGTTTTCCCTAAAATCCTTCAATAGTTAGAATTTTTTCTGAACACTCAAACTAGGATGGTGTGGGGATGTTGGAAATTTATTTGGATAGGTCATTATTGAACAAATATGATTTTAATGTGTGAGTACTGGAGGATATTGGGTTGCCTTTTTTAATAGAGGTGCGCGAAAAAGTTATAGTTTTTGAAGGAGAGAATTCTACTCACATTTTTCATATGTCACTGTGTTATAAATTTATCCATTCACAAACCATATAGGTGTAATGTGTGAAATATCTCCATATAATGTTTTCTATAAAATTTTATTGTTGATATTAACCCTTATATTTTTTTATCCCCCCGTAAACACATTTTTCCTTAAATAGGATAATAAATTTTAACTACATTTAATTTCAATTTTGGTCAAAATTTATGTAGTCCATATAGAAAATTGTAGATTATTCTCATTCAAAATAAGGAATCCATTTTTAAGAATTCCATTCATATAAGTGGTAAAATTAAATTAATATTAATGTCATAGATGTGAAAGGAAAAGAGTGTTTTAAGTGAAAATGGTTAATGTTGACAATGTTTTTATATAAAAATTCAAGATAACATTTATTCCAAAGACCTACATTGAATTAATTGAATTATAATGGATATAATTAATTTTAAAAAAAATAAAAATTTTATTTTACAATATACGTACTTAAACAAAATGTAATTTTTCAATCAAAACTCAATATTTTTCATCATTCATTAAAAAACAAATGTTTTCCAAAAATGCATGAATATTCTCCAAAATATTATTTAGAAATTATGAATTAAAATTTGACGGTTATTATACTTATTACACCCAATTATTTTATGATTTTTCAAATAAATTAAATTTCATTTATCTCTTTCATCAAAACTGACACCATAATATGCTTGTGTTATACATTGAACCATGTTAGGAATATATTGTATGCGACACTTTCTTAGTTTTTGTCACACACAAAACTGAGTTTTAACTGAAACATGAAATATTCTTAATAAAATTATATAATTTTACCATTATAACATATCAATTTAACTTAGTTATATGAATATAAATATCTAAATCTTATATATTATTTATAATGGTTTCATATAATGGAATCAAATTGATAAAAAATTACATAATATTTTCAATTAAGTCTTCATATATTTGGAAAATAATATATTCTCAATAAAATTTCTCTTTTTTATTTATTTTTGAAATATTATTAAAAATAAAATTTCACACTTCTATAAAATGAGTTTCATAATATAAATTTCTTTTGTAAAATTTCAAAATTATTTTAGGTGGAATTCATTGTTTCATTGAAAAGTTTTATTTTTTGGATGAATAATAAATATTTTGAATTTTAATTGAAAACTACATTCCTCTTTAAATTACTCATAATGTTATATTATATTTTAAATTGGTATTAAATTAATATTTGTACAACTATTTATTCATCAATCTAATTTTCATTATTATAATCAATTTCATATTTAACTTAATTATAAAATGATTGTAATATTTAAATCATTTTTAATGATAAAAGGTGGCTTCCTCATTACTTCTGCGAGTTTAATTTTAATTTTTTTTTATAATTTATGTGAATTTAATTTATAAAAATATATTTAATATTTTAATTATTATAATTTATTATTTCTAAAATTTTTATCTTAATTTCATTTGAAATTGAATAATGAATGCCGTAAAAATTATTTACTAAGTTTAATGTGATAATGGGTTTACCAAGAGGTTAAACTAGAATGATAAGACATTAATGACCTAATATATTATATGAATTTTATTTAATTACATTATTCAAACCATGAACATATAATCCTATAGAATATGGAAATTCATTTCTACTTTTCATTGAATATGACCTATATAATTATTTCAGTAATGAAAAAGTCAAAACAGTTACCTTTATTATTTTTTATATTTATAATGCTTTGGGATGGTAAAATAATTACATAGGTAATAAATATTACTTTCATATATAACTTTTTCTATCATAATAATTTATGTTTAGTTTTATTAAATGAAACAATTTCATTAAATTCTTACGAAACACCAACAAATGAATTTTTTGTTACAAATTACATCAAATTAAAAATACTAAAAATATATAAAGTGAAGTAAATTGAATGAATTATTTTACTCCTAAATTTTATTAGATATAATTATCAACTCACATTGGAATGACCATTTTTCAATTCCATTAATTTCATGATTTTTGAAATTTATTTTAAATAAACAATGCCTTGATTGAAAATAATGTTATTTTATGATGACATATATTTTATGAGACGGTTAAAATTTACTAAAAATGATATATAATACCAAGGTATTTTTAAAATATTAAAAATTAATATATTTTCCATTATTTCACCAATTGATAATTTATTTCGAATACATATTTAACCCTTAAGAGTAAAAACATTGTTAGCATGATTAATATTAATATAGTGTTTTTTCACGATATATATGTTTATGTTAAAATTAATGTAAAAAAAATATTTAATTATTATTATAGAAATTAGTTATCAAGTATAGAATCATTGGTTCAAAATTTATTAGAATGCATTGTTTTGTTTTATTGGTAGTGGACAAACTTCATATATTGAAAACTAGTTACCAAAATATAAAACATAAGTGGGAAAAATACAGAAACATAGGAGTTAGGGAAACAAAATATTAAAAACCTGTGTTTTATAATGTGTTTCAGGTTATTATGGCCCATATAATCCATGAAACTAATTAATTATAAATTTTGGATCCATTTGAGATAATATTGACATCCCAACAGTGAATAATGGTGATTATTTGTTGTAATTCCACTACTCCTCTACTAAATAAGAGAACTCACTCTACCCACTAATTAAAACATATTAATCCATTTGGGTTATCAAATATATTCCCAAATAACATCTCAACCTACCTACCCTCACACTATAATCCTTATTTTTGACATAAATCCAACCGAGGAAGGCTTTAGTTGAAGTAAAATGATGATTAATCAAGAAGTGTAAATGTTCATCAAAGAGGTTTTTTGTTTTATTTCTTCATCCACTCCCTTAAATTATTATCATAACATGATTACATTAAAAAACAATTATCTTCCATATATTTATATTTTTTTATGATTTTTTTATTTCTTACAACCTCACACATTTCCATTAAATGGGTTACTAAACCAGCATTCATGTGTACGGTGGAGTAGTATTTCGTGAACCTAGGATGTTCCTTTTTCATTACAAACATTCTCGGTTGGTAATAATTATTGATTTTCAGTTTATATATGAAATATATAATAGTTAGTATATTATTATTATTTAATTATTATATCACACATACCATAAATCTTTCTATTTTTTTGGGAATGTGATTTTGTCATTCGTGTGAGTGGCGAACTACAACCTTGCACAATGATTTGATTCATTCGCACATTACATGGAATGAGTTATTGTTTTCATTAATAAAAAATATATTTTTTATATGACATAAAAATTAAACTGTAAGGATATTATATCTATACAATTTACTTTTCCATCATTCATTCATTGTGAAAATAAAATCTAAACAATTATTATTGTATTGGATGGCCTACTGCCTGCATGAGAAATGTATTTCATCTCCAATCAATAAATATTATTTATTAATATAAATTATAATATACATATTATGTATGATATGTAAAGACCTAAAAATTTCAAGGATGTTTTTTTTCATAAATTCATTGGAATTTTACGAGTACGCAGTTTATGACGGAACCTGATTACGAGGCCCGGTGTGCTCTGAATAATTTTCTAAAGTTTAGCTTGGGTACGTTCTGTGAACGAACGAGAGAGTTTTTCAATCTTTTGAAGCGGTGATCAAATTTTAAATCCGAGGGAACCGATGAACTCGTAGCGCCAATATTTTATTTAGGGGACCTTTACGTCAGTTGCGTTTTGTGCGGCTTGAAAGTTAATTTTTGGGGGTTTATTCCTAAAATTAAATAAAATCTGGTGGTGCACAAATTTTATTTTGTGAAGTGGGGCCCACACAAGCCCAAACCTTTTATATCCCCATTAATTCCCTTTTTTTACTTTGACAACTCCACACATTTAATATGGTGAAGCTTCCCCACCTCCCTCATCCCAATTAATTGTGCCAAATCTGATAATTAATGACAGTGTTAATTTAATTAGCACCGCATTGGAATTAATAAGAATTGTTTGACTATTCTATTAATTGGAGAGCCCTTATTCCTTGTGTTGGAAAATCACATTTTTGAAAGGGCTCTTGAGAATTAAGTAGAGGAGATCCTTCATCGACGAAGAACATCGTTCTTCAATGAAGAACATCCCAGGTGAAGAACGCGAAGAACTTCTTCCAATGACACATCTTCCTCGGACTCATATCTACGTCAAGGATCCTACGTCATCTACGACAGTGACCCATCCTCCATCATTGACAGAATGACAACATTCTTCCACAATTCCCATCTTCCGCGATGATCATCTTCTACGGACAGACGACATATGACAACTTCTAAGTAGGCGGAAGTGGTGGGTACGGACTAACGAACAAGTCTGGACCCACTGCTATTTTATTCTTGATGTGCGGGGTGTTTGGAGATGATGAAATGGGACTGAAACAGCAATTGGGTGACTTCACAGTGAAGTACGGATCCCGAGATGACCACAGCCGCAATCGGAAACAAAAACAGACCACCAGAATGACGCTGGTGCCCCGCGGAAGACCCCGGCGGCGCCGGAGGTGGCGGTGGTGCCCCAATGTGCCGCTGGCTAAAGACCGCCGCCGCATCCACCACGGTGGTGAGGGAATGATATCGTGGCCACGTGGTATCCATGGGGTCTAGCGGTTCCATCCTGGCACTGCGTTCGCGGAACAGGGGGCTACGCCCCCTACTCGGCCAGCTGGCCGGGCTGGCACCCCCCCCCCCCCCCCCGGCCGGGCCGGAGCGGGTCACGTGGATCGAGCCACGGCCGGCAGAACCGGGCCACGCCCTACCAGGCCGGACTCGGATCCGGGTCGGGACGACCCAGTTCGGGCCGACCCAGGGGGGTTGGAACGTGTGGGGCCGAGTCCAGACCCCCCAATTTGGACCATTTTCGGTCATTCGCCCATAACCCGAGCTATGGACCTCCGATTGACACACAATTAGTTGAGTAGGAACCCTTGGAGCTAGACGATTGTTTCAGTATATTACTCTAGTGGTTTCAGCAATTTTGGTGTACGACATGGTTGGTTCGAACCTGAAACCAACCGGGCCCTTGGAGCAGAAACACATATGACTTATGGACCAGACATCCGTTTGTCATGCCGTCAACAATGTTGAATTCCTTTTGATGAGATGGTTATTTTTGCATACTACAAAAGATGTTTGGATGAACTTGGAGTATTTTCGGGTTGGATTTAGCTTAAAAACTAACCAAGCCCCTGGAACGAAAAAGCCAATAACTCTAAGATTGGGCGTCCGATTGACGCACCGTCTATCGCATTGTGTTTCTTTTGACGAGACAGAACATTGAGATACATCAAATCTGGACTTCATGAATATTGATGTATTTACCCCTTTGCCCGAGGAGTGGACCCTCCCGGAATCGAGCGTGCTGTGTGAGGGAACCCAAGAGTTGGACGCGACTGCATCGACTATCGTACTAGGATCCTCCGTGTGTTTGATGATGATGATATCTGTACAGGGATCCTCTGTGGGTTCGATAACGACATCTACCATACTATGATCCTCCATGGGTTCGATGGAGATGAAATCTATACTGGAATCCTCCTTGGGTTCGAAGTCGATGACTACTGTTCTTGTATCCTGTGTGGGTCCGGCAGTATTGACCTCTGTACTTGTATCCTGTGTGGGTCCGGCAGAGTAGCTGGTCTTGTATCCTCTGTGGGTCCGACGGCATAGCTGGTCTTGTATCCTATGTGGGTCTGACAACTTAGATGAATCAGTGACTACATCTGATCATCTCTATCTCTATACGAAATATGTATACCTGTGTGAGATGAGTCTTGATTTTTCAGTCATTATCATCGATGTGATTGACTTCTTTCCTGTGTGGACAGGGTTGTACATGGGCTCAAGAGATGAAGCTGAACTGTGATTGATAACTTAGGTATATGTATAGGCATATACCTATGTATAGTCGGTTGATACTTCGTGATTGTATCTTTCCATTGTGGTTTATCCTTTGTGGATTTAGGGAGACCTTTGGGGGTCTCGGGGTCCCTACTGAGTATCGTATACTCATCCCTGCATGGTCTTTCCTGCAATACATTGTGTTGGTTGTAGAAGACGGACATAACTGATCGAGGTAGAGGCTTGTAGAGTTGGATGGTACCCGAAGGTGGACCAATTGGAGAGATGTTCACGAATCAGACGGTTGGACCGGAGGTGTTGTAGAGGCCATTTGTACCCACCCTTTAGGTGGGATTCCTATAGGATGACTCAGTGGTTTCCACTTTACTTTACTTCTGTTGTATGTTTCCCTTTTAGTTTTATTGTACTTCATGTTGGGTTTGTATACTGGCACATTTACATTCCTTCTCTTACTTTTGTACTCAGTTTTACTTAGTTCTTACTTCACTTGCGTACTCTGTTGTGTTGTTTTCATATATAAAGGCAATTCCTTCCCCTTTTATCAGGATTTACATCTTTGGTGGTAGTCGCCAACCCCAAGCCTATGGAAGGAGGGCTTGGGGTAGACATGGCATGGGCCCCAAGGATAGGTCATGACAAATTGGTATCAGAGGAGTTGGTTCTACCGCGGAACTCAGGACTCTGATCCTCCCTTTCGTGAAGCAATAATGTTAAGAGTATCGAGCATGGTTTTTAGTCTAGGGAGTCCAGTGTTGGTGCGGCGGCCAACATATCTATACACTAAGACCCTGATCTCTGATTTCCGACTCAGTGCACGAAAAAACTGATTTCATGTGTGTTTCCTTTCAATAGTTTTCTTTGTGATTACTTTATGTTAGCTCACCAGGTATACTGTTTTAACCGTGGCGTACCTGTTTCATTTTAGGATGACCCCACAAAGGCAGCCGGCTAGGGTTCCATGTTACGTGTGAGAGGGAATCCCACCGAGCGATAGGGCCTTGGTACAGGGCCCCATCACAGAAGAGGCTCCTATGGTACCACTACTCTCTAGGCCACCAGTTCTACCAGCCCCAGTAGTGGAGAGTGCATGCCGCCTAAGCGCGTTGCATGAGTTTCAGCAACCGAGGCCCCCCAGGTTCTGCGGAGAGACAATTCCTCAAGTAGCTGAGGATTGGATGGATGCTATCGTCAGATTCTTCAGGTTTTTAGGGACACCAACTGACATTATGTTGTTCCTTGTCGTGAGTCTACTGCACGTGGCAGCAGGTAGATGGTGGAGCCTGATGTTCCAGGTGAACGATGAGGCATCTCTACTTTGGATGGACTTCGAGAAACTCTTCAGCTCGGAGATTCTTCCAGCCACCCTCCATGTGTTGTGCATCTAGGACTTACTTCATCTGCAGAAGGGCAGTATGATAGTATCTTAGTATGCAGTGAGGTTTACGGACCTCTCACGCTACTCAATAGATATGGTACAAGACCTGTTCATTAGGGCCCAGACCTTCGAGCAGGGATTGAGGCACGAGATTAGTGCTTCGACGATTCCCCTCAACATCCTGATGCAGATATGGGTGCTGGAGCGAGACCTTTTAGTGGAGATCTTTCTCACTGAGCAGTCACCACTAGCGAGACCCACCATAGGGGGACACATAGCGCTGTATTCTACATCCGAATGTAGATAGATGTTGCAAGGGTCCAAGTGGACCAGGCCATCAGGTGGTCGACCTCAAGATACAGGTTCATTTGTGTGGGGCACATAACACAGAGCCTACATTACGAGGATTAGACAGTGATATGCATGCAGCGGGCAGGGCCACATGGCTCGTGACTACCCGACCTGCCATGTAGACGAGCATCAGACATTGGAGGGACCTCCCAGGCCGAGGCAGAGGTTCGACCGTGGCGGTCTGCAATGGGTAGGCAGATGAAGCAGAGGAGCTGGTCGAGCAACGGGTAGTGGACGACGCTTCTAGGATCTACCACCACCACCCCCAGGAGGTCCACCCCAACCACAGGGAGCTGGCGGGCAAAGGCAGGCTCAAATCCAGGCAGCGGAGCCTTTCGACCACGGCGCACCTGAGATGATTCGAGGAACTATATGTGTCTACACCACCCTTGCTGCAATTCTTATAGACATAGGTGTGGGTCATTCGTTTAATTTTTTTTCCCTTGTTCAGAGCTCGGAGATTTTGATGGAGCTGTTGGCTCGATCCTTACGGCTAGAGACTCTTACGAGAGCTGACTCGAAGATTAGGTACTGGTGCCGGCAATGTGAGCTTACTCTAGGAGGCGAGAGATTTAGCTATGATCTTCTTATAGCGGCGATGAGGCCTTATGAAGTCATCTTGGGCGTGGACTGGTTATCTACAATCCATGCCCAGATCGACTACCTTAGGCACAATGTGCGGTGTGTCCGCACGGATGAGACCAGGTTCACCTTCGCCGGTGAGAAGGGAGCCTTTTCCGCACATGATGGACTTACATAGAAGAGAGGTAATCCAATAACACATCAGTTGGATAGTAACATCCTCGGAGTAGTTGATGCGCGGAGTCCGAGTTTTCTTATTGTGGTGGATCAGTATGCAGACGTTTTACATGACGACGTTCTAGGACTACCTCCTCGAGGAGAGGTAGACTTCTACATAGACCTGTACCCCGGGACAACATTGATATCTACTCCAGCATATCGTATGTCACCCGCCAAGATTCATGAGCTGCGGGTACATTTGGAGGACTTACATGGAAAGGGATTCATCCGATCCAGTGTTTCACCCTGGGCTTCATCAATTTTGTTCACCATGAAGGAAGATGAGAGCTTGAGACTGTGTGTCGACTACTGTCGCCTGACTCAGGTGACTATAAGGAACAATTACCCACTTCCTAGGATTGAAGTTCTCTTCTATCAGCTCAAGGGAGCATGATGGTTCTCGAAGATAGACCTCATGTCAGGCTATCACCAGCTCAGAGTTCGAGATGAGGATGTGCAGAAGAGAACCTTCAGGTGTCAGTATGGAAACTACGAGTTCTTGGATATTCCCTTCGGCATGAACAACGCTCCAGCAGTGTTCATGAGTCTCATGAATAGGATCATCCAGCCATACCTCGGTCAGTTTGTCGTAGTCTTCATTGACGACATACTAATTTACTCGACCACTATGGAGGAGCATGCCTACCACTTACTGGTTGTACTGGACACACTACGAGAGCACTAGCTTTATGGTAAGCTCCCAAAGTTCTAGTTCTAGATTCGAGAGGTTCACTTCTTGGGTAACATCATCTCGGATGTGGGAGTTGCAGTGGATCCTGTGATGATCGAGGAAGTACTTGCTTGGGATCCATGCATGATCGTGATAGAGGTGCAAATTTTCCTAGGAATGGATGGGTACTATTGGAGATTTGTTCCAGACATATCTAGGGTTGCAGCACCGCCTACAACTTTGATGAAGAAGGGGAACCCCTTCGTGTGGTCAGATAGATGTCAGCAAAGCATTCAGGTGCTGAGGCAGAGATTGACCATTGGGCCCATATTGAGGCTACTAGAGGAGGGCGTTGGGTACGTGGTTTACTACGATACATCAGGTACTGGACTCGGGTGTGTCCCAATGTAGGAGAGAGCAGTGATCGCTTACTGTTCTTGGGAGTTGAGGCAGCATGAGTAGAACCATGCTACCCATGACCTGGAGTTAGCAGTAGTGGTCTTCGCCCTGAAGATTTGGCGGCACTACCTGATGGGTGAGCGCTTTACAGTCTACTCTGACCATAAGAGTCTCAGGTGTATCTTCTCTTAGAAGGACCTGATCTTGAGACATCCAATGGCTCGAGTTCCTCCAGGAATATGTCTTTGAGATATTCATTACTCCTGGGAAGGAGAAAGTTGTGGTTGATGATCTCAGCTAGAGATTGGGTATTCAACTTCTTCGAGAGGCGACAGAGTAGTTAGATGCTTTGCAGATATCCTTTGTGGATAGAGATGAAGCAGCCTTTCTAAAGTCTCTCACATTCACTCCTCCACTAAATCAGCGGGTCAGAGAGGCACAGCATGGTGACATTGACTGTGAGGTGCGACGTGCTCAGATATCCTCAGGTATGGCACCCGATGGATTTTCTGAAGGCAGGGAGCACGTAATCCTCTTCATGTGATGTACCATGGTACCAGTTCCACTGCAGGAGGAGATGCTGAGGTAGTTCCACACTTCCCCTCTAGCATTACATCCATGAGTGGCAAATATGTATCAGGACATCAGACGACAACACTAGTGGCCATGTATGAAGAAGTCTATAGCGGAGTTCGTTTCACGATTCCTCACTTGTCATCAAGTGAAGGTAGAGAACCAGGTACCAGCAGGCTTGGTACATCACTTAGAGGTCCCAGAGTGTTAGTGGGATGGGATATCCATGGATTTTATGATGAGGCTTCCACATACTTCTAGAGGATACGACTCTATCGGGGTGATTGTAGAACGACTCACCAAGTTGGCCCACTTCCTACCTATCAAGGAGCAGGGCTCAGTATAGAGCATGGGATGCCTCTACATTCAAGAGATCGTGTAGCTTCATGGTTTTCCATAATCTATCATCTCCGATCGAGATGCTCCCTTTACTTCCCAGCTTTGGAAGGGGTTACAGGAGGCTTTTGGGATGCAGCTACGCCTGAGAACTGCCTTTCATCCAAAGACGGATGGAAAGATGGAGAGGACCATTCAAACACTAGAGGACATCATCCGTGCTTGTGTCCTTGACTTTGGTCGTAGCTGTGAGGATCGCCTACCCTTTATGGAGTTTGTGTACAACAATATATACCACTCCACCACTGGGATGGCACCATACGAGGCACTGTATGGCCAACCATGAAGATCATCTCTGTGTTGGACAGACCCTGGGGAGTCAGCACTTGTAGGACCAGAGATGGTTAAGGCTACAACGGAGAAGGTACAGATAATCCAGGAGTAGATGAGGACTGCACAGAGAATAAAAAAGACCTATGGTGATAGGAGACAGAGACCACTAGAGTTCGAGGATGGCGACCACGTTTTCTTATGAGTCTCACCTCGATGTGCACTACTGAGATTTGGTCGGGGTGGCAAGTTATATCCGCGCTTCATCAGGCCTTTCCAGGTCCTCATCAGAGTAGATGAGTTGGATTACCTCCTGGCCCTTCCACCTTAGTTGCACCAGGTGCATGATGTCTTCCACGTATCTCAACTGAGGAGATACGTGCACGACCTGACCCACATCATTGATCATGGGGAGCTGGAAATAGGTGATGGGACGACATTCTCAGAGGTTTCGGTGGAGATCGAGGATCGACAGGAACGAGTCCTTCGTGGATGGTCGATTCCACTAGTGTACATTCGCTGGCAGCACGAGAACCTTCAAGAGAGCACATGTGAGCGGGATACTCAGATGCGTGCTCAGTACCCCTTTTTGTTTCCCTAGTATATGTTGTAGCTTTATGGGGACGTAAATACCTGAGGTGGGAGTAATGTAAAGTCCCGTAAATTTCAGGGAAATGTTTTTGTTAAAATCATTGTAATTTTATGAGTACGTAGTTTATGACGACACCTTATTCCGAGGCCTGGTGTGCCAGGAATCATTTTCCGAAGTTTAGCTCGGGTGCGTTCAGTGAACGAACGAGCGTGTTTTTCTATCTTTTGAAGCAGTGCTTGGATTTGAAATCCAAGGGCATCGATGAACTCGTAGCACCGATATTTTATTGAGGGTACCTTTACCGTAGTTTCATTTTTTGCGGGTTGAAAGTTAATTTTTTTGGTTTATTCCTAAAATTAAATAAAATTTGGTGGTGCACATATTTTATTTTGTGAAGTGGGGCCCACATGAGCCCCAACCTTTTGACTCCACATTAATTCCCTGCTGTTTACTTTGACAACTCAACGCATTTTTTAGGGTGGAGCCTTCCCACCCCCGTCTTCCCAATTAATTGTGCCAAATCTGATAATTAATCTTAGCATTAATTTAATTGGCACCACGTTGGAATTAATAGGAATTTCTTGACGATTCTATTAATTGGAGAGTCCCTTTTACATGGGTTGGCAAATCACATTTGGGAATGGGCTATGGAGAATTAAGAAGAGGAGATCCTTCATCAACGAAGAACATAATTCTTCAACGAAGAACATCCTCGGCGAAGTACAAGAAGAACTACTTCTAATGACGCATCTTCCTCAGACGCACCTCGACGTCAAAGAGCCTACGTCACCTACGACAGCGGCCCTTCCTCCAACGTTGAAGGAACGAAATCGTTGTTATATGAAGCTTGTCTACCGCGATGCTCGTCTTTCGCGGATCGACGACGTATGACATATTCGAGGTAGAGAAATTTTGTATATTACATATATGTATTTTATACTCTCAAACATGGCATTTAAATTGTTCGGTGATGATTTGAGCCTCAAATGTGGTGGGTACAGACTAAAGAACAAGTCCAGACCCACCACTATTTCGTTCTTGATGGGAGGGGTGTTTGGCGACAACGAAAAGGGACCAGAACAGTGATTGGGGGTCTTATTAGTGAAGTAAGGATCCTGAGACGGCCGTAGGCACAGTCGGAAGCAAAAACGGACCACCGGAATGAATCTGGGGGCCCGCAGAAGACCCTGGCGGCCCACACCGGCCAACCGCCTGGAGGCTACAGCGCCCCGACGCGCCGCCGGCAGAAGCCCGTTGTGGCATCGGTCGTGGCGGTTCGGGAAGGATTCCATGGCTACATGGGATCCGGGGGGTCCAGCGGTGCTAGCCTGGCACCCTGTTCACGTAACAGGGGGTCGCGCCACCCGCTCGGCCTGCTGGCCAAGCCCGCACCCCCCCCCCTCCGGCTGGGCCGGTCCACGCCCGACCCGGCCGAACCGCGCCCTATAGGTCCGGACCCGGACCTGGGTGGGGCCACTCCCTATCGGGCCAGACGCGGACCCGGGTCAGGTCTCCCCATTTTGGGTCGACCCAGTGGGGTTGGGTCGGGTCGGGCCGAGCCCAGACCCCTCACTTCAGACCGTTTTCGGCCATTCACCCATAAATCAAGATACAAATCTCCGATTGAGGAAACCTCAGTTGCGTAGGAACCCTTGGATCGAGACAGTCCTTTTGGAATATTAGACTCGAGGTTTGGGTGATGTTTGGGTATGGCCAGGTTGGTTCGAACCCAAAACCAACCAGGCCCTTAGAGCGGAAACGCTTATAACATAAGGATCGGACGTCCGTTTTACGTACCGTCAACTACGTTGAATACCTTTTGATGAGACGGTGATTTTGGAATACTCCACATGAAGTATCAATCCAGATGGAGTACGGTTGGGTTGGATTTATCTTAAAAACCAACATGGCCCCTGTAACAGAAAAGCCAATAACTCTCAGATCGGGTGTCCGATTGACACACCGTCTGTCGCGTTGGGATTATTTTGACAAGACGGAACTTTAGAATACATCATCTCTGGACATTGTGATAGTTTATGTATCGAACCCTTTGCTCGAGGAGCAGACCCTCTCGGAATCGAGCGTGCTGTGTGCGGGAACCCTATAGCTGGCTGCGACTGCATCGACTACCGTACTTGGATCCTCCATGGGTTCGATGACAGTGATATATGTACTGGGATCCTCCGTGGGTTCGACAACGACGTCTATCATAATAGGATCCTCCGTGGGTTTGATGGTGATGACATCTATACTAGAATCCTTCGTGGGTTCAACGACGATGACTACTGTTCTTGTATGCAGTGTGGGTCGGGTAGTATTGACCTCAATACTTGTATCCTATGTTGGTCTGGCAGAGTAGCTGGTTTTGTATCCTATGTGGGTCCGGCAGCTAAGCTTGTCTTGTATCATATGTGGGTCTGAGAGCTTAGATGAATTAGTGACTACATCTGATCATCTCTATCATTATACGAAATATGTATACATGTGTGAGCTGAGTCTCGATTTTTCAATCATTATCATCGATGTGATTGACTTCTTTCCTGCATGGATTGGGTTGTACTTGGGCTTGGGAGCCAGAGATGAACTATGATTGATAACTTAGTTATATGTATGGGCATATACCTAAGTATAGTTGGTTGCTACTTCGTGATTGTATATTTCCTTTGTGGTTTTTCCTTTGTGGATTTGGGGATACCTTTGGGGGTCTCGGGGTCCCTACTGAGTATCGTATGCTCACCCCAGCGTGGGCTTTCCCGCACTACATTGTGTTGGTTGCAGACGACAAATAGAACTGATCGAGGTAGAGGCTTGTAGAGTTGGATGGTACCCGGAGGTGGACCACTTGGAGATATTTTCATGGAGCAGACGGTTGGACCGGAGGTGCTGTGGAGGCCATCTGTACCCAGCCGTCAGGTGGGATTTCTGGAGGACAACTCAGTGGTTGCCGCTTTATTTTTATGTTGTTGTACTTTTCCTTTTCAGTTGTACTATACTTCCATTTGGGTTTGTATAATGGCCCATTTACTTTTCAACACATACTTCTGTACTCATTTTTACTTAGTGCTTATCTCATTTTCATACTCTGTTGTGTTTTTTACTTATATAAAGGTAATTACTTCCCCTTTTAATTGGGATTTACGCCTTTGGTGCTAGTCGCCAGCCCATGGCCTATGGAAGGCGGGCTTTGGGTAGTCACAACATTGGCCCTGAGGATAGGTAATGGCATGATATTTATTTCATGGTTTAAATTATTTTATATTGAACCCATGAATGAATTAATATAAAAATATAAATAATTCAAAACATATATGAAATTGAAAAAAGCGGTTATTCCTTGAAACAAACCTCAACAAGAAACCATTAATAAAAGAAAAATAAATGGTCATCAAAAATAATATATGGTATGATATATATTAATATGGTTATTTAATATATTTATAACAAACATATGCATATTATATAATAATTTTTAATGAGTAAGTTGGGAGTGATGACTTACGGTAAGGAAATTTCTAGCCAGAATTTTATTCTTGAGTGACTTATTCCATATTCACCACTCATTTATTTTGTGTGGATTATATACTTCCCTATGACATGAAATATAACAAATCTAACTAATTTAAATATAATTAATATTTAAATTGGTGTTATTATTATATAGGTGTTACGATTCATGATTTACCCAAGTAGTAAGGGATTTTGTCTAATTTTTTCATCTTTGAGATGTACATTATATTATGCACCTATATTATTTCACGAGGTGTATAAAAAACACCACTAAAAAGTAATATCTTGAATATATTCATCATAATTATATTATAAGTTTCAATTTATGTTATTCCTTCAATGGTTTTATGAATCAACGTTACTAATATTTTATTGATTTTATTTTACAGTCTCATCATTTATTGGGATTATTTAGGATCAAGTATCCAATGTTGAAATCTCATTATCTACCACACAATAATTCTAATGAATTTATTTTCACATTAGAAATTCATGATATCTTTATGTAATGGAAACATTTATCCACAGATTGGTACATAAAATAAGTAAAAATTGTATTTATAAAATTAGACAATGTTTCTATTTTCCGTCATCAATTTATCTTCATTTTAAACAAGATTATCTATTAATACTTTCAATAATTTGTAATTATAATTTTATGATTTTAAATGAAAATTGTCCCCTTAAATTATATTTAATGATAAATAAATTGAATGAAATTTTCATTTTTTTCCTACATATTGCTAGTTTGGACTTGACAAAAAATGTTAAACGATTCTTCATTTTTAAATGTACATTATGAAAGGAATTATCCAACACCATGACCTATCATTACATCCTGTATTTTTTTGTATTTTTTTAATTTTATTTTCAAAGAAATTGTATTTTATATTGTTTTATATTTTCGAAAAAAAATTCAAAGTGCAAAGTATATTTCCAGTAAAAATATTTTAAATTATTTTCAAAGCTACCTTTCTTAGTTTTCAAGGTTATTTTTGGAATAAGTTGATTGTGAGTTTTTTCCTGTTTAAAAATAGTATTTAAAAGAAAGGTTATATTCGTTGAGAAATTTTCCATGTGATATCTGAAAATAATTCTCTATCTAAATGGGCATACTTTGATATAATTTATAACGTACTGAGGATATGATCGAAGGACACCGTTTTTATTATTTATTTCATTATTTAATGATTATGCTAATCATTTATGAAACCCATTTATTTTCCATGGGTAATTAAATGATAAAATTTTTATAAAACTCGATTCCTATAATTGGTTATTTTATGAATAAATGATTATATAACATTTCTATTTTTTATAGGTTCTGATGTGATGATATTTTTATGATACCAATTACAATTCATGAGTAATGATTTAAATTATTTCGATGATATTATGCCAAAAAAATATTATTTTTATTATGTGATTGGTGGGGCCTATATCTCACACCCAATGCATTGGGAAAATCTTTATACATCATTAGATAAAAATGGGCAAATATTTTATTGGATTTATCTAATAGGGAAATAGCTGGGCCCTGATCCACCATAGTAAAAATGTGTTTTATGATCTACTATGGGATGCATGTACATCCCGATCCACTCTATTAATGGTCATAGTAGTTTAAATGGACATATGATATGGTTTATTTCTATATTTATGTTTATTTCACAATTTTATGACTTGAGAATATAGTTTTTGATTGAATTTTGATGAATTATAACAATTATGGGCCATAATTTCTAAACCAGATTTTTTTATTCCATCACACAAGTTTATAATCTATTAAATTTTGGGTATGTACATCATATGTTATTTTCATGACTAAAAAACCTTATTATTCTCTCATTAATTTATAAGATCATAGATTGATATCTATTATGTTTACCCTTGGTGCGCAACTGAGCTCACCATTTCATTTGTTTAATTTACCCTCTTTTCAATGAAAGGTTTTATATAGGGTATGCATATAATGTATACTACGTTGGATGAATATATTTGAAAGCAGTGAAGATATTACTGAATATTATAATATTGAGTTCTATTTTTATAAAGGCACTAAATTATTATAGTACTCTTGAGTGTTTTTATGTAACATAATTAACATTCATAAAAATTGATGTAATATCTATTTAAGATAGACATAGGTCGCTATAGATGGTATCAAAGGAAATGATTAGTTTTAAATTTTGAAACAAGGATGAGGAAACATTATTTATATCCCTATGGATATTTGTAAGGTTATTTCTATGTTTTTATCTAAGGATATTTCTAATGATGAGTTAAAGTATAAAAAAATTTCCTGTATTTTTGTGATGGATAGAGTGAATGAAATCCATTAAATTAAAACTATATTTGGATACTATATGTGGATGTGGATCTGGAACATATGTACCTTAGGGTAACAACCCTGAAAATGACTTGTTGAGCTAGACTCGACTAGGAACTCGTGAATCATAATCAGCCATACTAAAAACCTAGTTAGGCACTCCTTACAGATATGCCATATAAATTCACAAACTATTCACAACCCATCAAAAGAATTTAAATAGATTATTATCATGGATGAACTATGTTAAACCTAAAGTTTTATATATTTGAATTAATATTTAATTATTTTGGTATCCTATAAGTTCTTTTTTCATATTTATTTAGTTTTCCACTATGATTATTGTTTCTTGCACTATTTTTTTAGTTTTATTCATTGTATGGAGACACAAAGAAACATTTTAACATCTAATGAAATTATAAATTATTCCACTATGAAACAGAAATTACATGATAATGGGATATAAATATATAGTGATTATTAATAATCAATTATCTTGATATATGATTTTAAACAAGAAATTTGGAAATATTTATGAAAAATATAATATGATTAATATGAAATTTTATAAATGTTCAATGGTAAATGAACATATTGGAAAACATATTTGGCTACAAACATGTCATGAAGGTGGGAAGAAAAACCTTATGAGATATCTCAAATTACATGGAAGATGTATTCTTGGTGGAATATAATGTCATAGTGTGAATCATTTTGGAAGAGTTCAGTGTCATATCTAAAGAGAAAATGGGAATTACATAATTCTAATCCCAAACTATATAATTAACCTCTTGACCAATGAAGGACTTATTATATTCCAATAATTGATTTAGAAGGAATAAAGGATATATTGTTTGGATTAAAAAATTATTAATTATGAAATATAAATTTATTGTTAAGTATAAGTCATTCATTAAGAATATGAATGATTATATTTAAAGCTATTGATGAAATATAATTGAAATTTAATTGAAATGTGGTATTGATGTAAAAAAATTAAAAAGGGATGATAAACAATAGCATGTTCCTCTGAAATATAAATTTTTTTTTAGTTTAAATAAAGAGATGTTTGATATGGGAAATTTAAATTTTACTATATTGATGACCTCAGAAATAATAAGGTATTTCATGATAAATTGGATTATGCTTTTATTGATGAATTTTATAAAAATTTGGATTTAGGTAAAATATCCAACAATTTGTGTTCTATGAATTCAATGAGGTAGTATGTATGATTTCAATAAGATTTTTTAATAATTCATATCCTTACTCTAATGACCAAAAGAACTATCCGTGAACTTTATTCACTTATTATAATTATGTAATACTATAAAACACATTCATAACATCATGTTACAGATGAAAAAATCATTTTCTTAAATTAATTATGAAATAAGTATTATTCAATGAAATTAATAAACCTATACTTAGGGAATAGTAACAAGACCCTTATAATAGTAACATGACCATTTTGAATAGAAATCTAGATAATAGAATAGTAACCTAACCCATGAATGTACCAATAAACTATATACATATTAAAAATGATAATATGATTTATTTATGTCATAGTGTAAGTAAATAAATGTTTTAACAATGATAAATAATGTGTTATTATTTTATTAAAACACAAATGTTTATTTATAATTCAATAATTTATATAATTATTTAAAATAAAATTTATTTCCATTAAATGGGCTCATAAAATTAACTTTATCATCATATTTTTATAGAAGAATTTTATGTCACCTTAATTAAATTTTCAATGTATCATAAAATCGGTTAAAAATTTAAAACCTCTATTTTTTTTTGAAAAAAATTGATATTAAATAAAAAATAATTTTATCATGTATAGAAAATTATTTTTTTTGAATGGAGTTCATTCTTAAATTATAAATGCCCAAAATGGTTAGGGTGATTATTTTGGATTTTTCTAAAATAGTACATTTTTTCTGAATAGTGAAATATGGTAATTTACAGCATAAAAGAGTATAAATTAAATTCATTATTTTATTGAGACATGGATATTATAAGAATCATAATATAAAAAAAATTCATTATTTAATAATATTTTTGATAATGTTCAATAAATTCTCCATCTTCATCCAGAATAATAATCTAATGAATAAAACAATCAAAAAAACTGACTCCCTCCCACTATAAATACCACCCTAACCACCTCTTCCCCTCACACCTCTAATGACTTAAATATTATCTAAATTGCACCTAATAATTATCCCAAGACTCTACCCCAGATATAAGATAATTGTTTCTCAAAAAAAGTTCAAATAAATTTTTTTTAGGTTGTCGTGGATAAAAAGTTCAAGCAGTAAGACCCTCATCTATTTTCATTTTATTTCATTTCATGTTCTTTTATTTTCTTGTTATCTCCTCACTAATCCTAATATATGTATCCTAATAACTCTAGTATCTTATAAATAATTTAATATTATTATATTAATTAAATAAATCATCATCAAACCTCTTCTCCTCTCCCTTTTATTCTAAAAATGAATACATCATCCCCGATGTGTTAATTCGTTAGATCTGAGGATGAAACATTTTTTTTCCTTTACTGCATTCAAGGATGGTCATAAAACCATTATAATGGATAAAATAATTTTAAAAATAATTTTATAAATTTTTTTATGTTATGTAAACAAAATATATACATAATATTAAATAATAAAAAATTGATATATTTGTGATTGAAAAAACCCAAAATAAATCTAAACTATTATAATTAACATTTTATATAATATCTCATCTTCAAATGTAGAAATTGAATAATATATAATAAAAATTATACTTATATAATTTCATTAATGACATATAATTTCAGTTATAAATAATTTTTTCAATTTTTCATTATCTTCTTTACATGTATACAAGTGAACTAATCATGAAAACCATGAAAACAAACAATCTTAAACAATGAAATTCTACACTATAACTCAAAAAATTGGCTAAAAAACCAACATTATAAAAAATATAATGAATAAAATACATTTATAATAGGTTTTTTATTTATTTATTAATTATTTTTATTATATAATCTTGGACAATAAATTGAATACATCATTCGTAGATAATTAAATGAGATTCACAAAACCAATTTCATTTCATTAAGTTATTCCTCTTTTATGCCAAATATCAGTGTGGATTTTCTTTTAATATTCCCTAATATAATTTCATTTTTTTTCATTTTCTATTCCTTTATAATTTTTTTCAATCTGATTTTGTGACATATGATATTGTTTTTCATAAAATATTTTTTTTTCTAAAAAACACTTCTTTTAATTCTCTTGATATTGTTTCTTCTCCACTCATGATTGACGATTCTAATTCCAGGTATGATAGTCCCATTTTATTTTGTGAACCCCATGGTTTATTCGTGAATGTATGATTTATGAAATTCTCATGAAACCAATTTCCTTTAAATGGGTTTTTATGTCTATGATTGATATATGTTATATATGACATGCATGATTATGTAAATGCTATGATGGGATGGATGAACAAGTAATTATATATATCTCTAATTCATTAGGTAATTTTATGTCTCTCATGATAAAAAGTAAAATATCCATCAACATGATACAAGATTTTTTTCATAAGGATTCTGTTATGATCATTCACATATGATATGAGTCAACAATATGCTAGCTTTATTCAAAACTATGTGTGGTAATTGACTACTAAGACATGATGTTTCATTTTTATGCATTTAAAAATTCCTTGAAATTATCTAATACATCCTATCATGATTATGATGATGATCCTAAGATGATTTTATAATGATGATTATGTTTATCACCCCATTTTATATTTATTCATGTCTTTATATATCATATTATTGGAATTTAGATCAACCCTTCCCTTGATATATGACCATAGTTGATTAGTTGTAATGAAGAGAACTCAAGTTCCACTATGAATCTAGTTTAAATGGAATTAAAAAATCATTATGTTTTGTTATGTATAATTTATTCATGGTCCAAATTTTATGAAGACATTAAACTTTTGGAGCCTATTTTCTTAACTCAAATGTGTTTTCTGAAATTAAAATGGTGTAATAATAATTAAGGAAAATTAGGTTTGGTGATGGATGAATTATAGAATGTATTAGTTAATTATGGAATTAGGATTAGTGAACATTATTTATAAAAATAGTATGAGAGTAACTATATGAAAAAAATCCAGGAATATTTTTTTAGAAAAATACTAATCAGAGGGATCCAACACGATATATATTTCGATTTAATGTCTTAAAAGAATAATTTATTTATTCATGACTTTTCAACGTTGGTTTTATTAAAACCATTTATATTTATGGAAATGGTAGTAACCTTGAGAAACCAAGTCCATAGCTCACGTGAATTAAAATGTATTGATTGCACTAATGATATCCTTAATTCCTTGATAGGTGGAGATCAAATTTCATGGTGAAACTTACCAATATATCATAGGATACAAAAAATAAAATGAATGATTTTGAATTAAATCCTTCCCCTAAGAGGTAGAAATATGCTATATAGTCTATTATATGTTAATGACAACTGATTTTTACTATATATTCTGATCCAGTAGTCATGGAACAATGGGCCAAATCAACAGATAAAACCTTTCATGTTCCTTTATATTCAGACATGGATAAGGTAACTCTAGAAATTTACCATTTATATGGATATGTTGACAAATGGTGGGTGTTGATAATGAAAACTAATCTGGAGGTTAAAATCGAAGAGATTGAGTGGTAAGGAATTAATAAAATATTTCTTTATAAGTATTTCCCTCGAACACTTCAGACTATAATGTATAGAGAATTCATGTAACGACCCAAAGCTTTTCAATGGAAAATTACATTCTTATATTTATTTCACAAAACACAAAATAATGAACTACTAAGTGATAAGCGACCTTTAAACATAATTTTGTCACCCCTATGGATGGAATTTTAAAAATCCGACATACATGGTTGTGCTCAAGATGGTTTTTGGAGTCTAATGAAACAAAAATATTTTATGGTGAATAGTAACCTACCCTTATGGATAGTAACCTACCCTTATGAATAGTAACATGTCCCTAATGAATAGTAAATTATAGTAGCATTACCTATGAATAATAAAATAAAATTTAGACATCTTAGAATGTGACAATTTGACCCTAGTAAACGTTTTTGGTATTTTATAAGTCATAAATAAATAATTATAATTAATTAATTAATTTAAAAGAATATTTATTTCCCTAAAATGTATTCATAAAGTATTGAATCAGTTTCTAATAGTTTTTAGATAATTTTATAATACCCTACGTAATTTTTGAAAGAACTACAAAATCACTTTTAATTTTAAAAACTGTTTTTTAAATAAATTATGATTTTAATTAAATATTAAATTAATAATATTTAGAAAATTATTTTTGAAAAATGGAGTTCATTTTTGGATTCTAAACATCGAATAATGGTTGGGATAAATTTTTGGGATTTTTTCTGAGATACTTGAATTTTTGGTGAATAATAGAATACATTAATTTACCATATAAATACATTTTAATTAAAACACACTATTCCTGACATCACAAGTGATGTAAGCACCCAAATCCCAAACTCACATGCCTTATTTACTATTCTTAGACATCCAAGACTCTCTTGTCATAGGTAAAATTAATAAACTAATCAATTTTATATTAAGGAAACCCCTCTCCCCTCCACTATAAAAGCCACCCTTCACTCCCTCTCTTCCTCACACCTCTCAAGCTCCAAGACTTCTCTAAAATCTGTTCAAACACCTTCCTTAGCTCATCCCCCACGTCCAAAATCTGCTGGTCTCATCAAAAGACCAATCCTAGCTTCCTTAAGGAAGATCTCAAGAGGAAGATTCAAGAGGTAATTTCCCTCCCTCTTCTCCTTTAATTTTTTTTCAAGTTCGAGTTCTTTTCATGATCTCTCCCCACCTATATTCATCCAAATTGTTTTGTAACTCCATAATTATACAAATAATGTAATATTATGATTCTAATGGTATATTATATCCCCCCACACCGTTTCCCTATTCCATTTATTTAAGAGAACATTGTTCATGAGGTGTTAATTTATCACCTTCAAAAACGACATGTTCTCTTCTTCCATTTCTACCATCACATCTGGTCATGAAACCATTTTTATGGTTGAAACAGAATAGTTTATATATATAATTTTCTATTTTAAGTTCTGGAAATAACTTATGGCCATATTACTAAGGGAAATGTTAAAACGAGTTCGTTGTGATCCAAAAACCGCTCAAATTAACCCAAATAATCTTCATTTAATTCTTATCTAATGATTCGTCCACATGGATCTAATAAAACTCATTATAAAATCATTCAAGATTCTGTAATATCATTAATAACATGTAATATCAGTTCTCGATGTTTACCCATGAACTACCCAAACATCAATTTAAGAATACAAGTGGACCGCTCAAGAAAACCATGAAAACGAACATCCCAGATCAATGTTTTTAAACTCTATAAGTCATCCAAAGGAACATAATATGAAATAATGAAACCAGAATGAAGCCTATTAATGTATAAAAGGTTCTGGAATTTCTAATTAATTAATATAATGTCATTATACAGTACATTAAGTAGAAGGAGGCATTCGAGTACAAGGTAAGGGGAAATCTCGAACCCAATTTTCTTCCTTTGGGTTCTCCCTCTTTCACTCCATTTTTGATATGGTTACTCCTCAATGATATTTTTTTCATCATTTTCATTAATTTTCTGGGATATACATGTTTTTAACATGTTTTTATGTCCATAAAAATTTTTTCCAAAAGAACTCTTCTGTCAAGATCTCACCTTTTACCTCTCATTCAAGGTTGATGGTTCCTGTATCAAGTATGTTGTTCCCTATTTAATTTGGGAACCCAAAGCTTATGAATTTTTTATTATGAGATGAAACCCATTCCTTTCCATGGGTTATTTATGTACATTTTTGATATGTGTTCTATGTGGAAAGCATGATAATGATAATGTTATGATGTGACGGGTGCGCCCTGAATTATATAGCGCAATATGAATGTTTAAATGTGTCGGGTGCGCCCAGAATTATATAGCGCTCCAATGCATTGTGTAAAGTGATAAATCTCATGAGTAAATGTGAAATGACGTGTGAACAAGATTCTAGCTTTGTTCACAAGTATGTGTGGTAGTTAACCACTAAGACATGATGTTTCATTTTTATGCATTGCCACATTTCAAGTTTATTATTTATGCTCCTCTCATGTTCATGATCTTCTTCCTATGTCAGGATTACACTCACTGCATGCTATATTGTTCTTATCTATCCTCTTACTGGGCTTTTAGCTCACCCCTTTTTATGTATATCCTCAGGTGGCTACATGTACTAAGGAGAGGACAAGTGCCACTAAGAAACCAGTGAAAAAGAAATTAAATAAATGTTTATGGTTGATGTTGTATTTGTTATGTGTGCTCTTAGTTTTCCCAAGACACTAAACCTTTGGATCCTCCATGTTTAATACTATTATGTTGTTTATCTTTGTAATGATGTAATATTAATGTAAGAAAAGGCCGGGTCGCTATAGTTGGTATCAGAGGAGGAACCCAGCCTTAAGTGCAGTGCACTGCCTGGGTTGAGATGTAGGGCCCACAACGAGGACGTTGTGCTCTAAAGGGGGGGTGATTGTAACACCCCCGAATGATAAAGGGTTAAATGACTAAATGATATGACTCATGTCAACAAGGTGCACCTTATTTTCGGAAGCCTGTCTGATTAGAACTCCACAGTTAAGCGTGCTTGGCCTGGAGTAGTGATCAGGATGGGTGACCTTCTGTGAAGTTTTCAGGGTGTGTGTGAGTGAGGGCAAAACACACTGGAAAGGACATGTGTTGGCCTGTGGGGACTATCATTAGTCAGATGACCCGTTCAGGCATGTGGGTGGACCCTGGGGTGGGACCCACATGTCTACGGGGCAACTGGTTGTACCTGGTGGGCCAAGACTCGACGAACATGTTAAGGAGGGGTGGTTGTGATGTCACCGGGACCCAGTTGTCACAATTCATATAGCCAAAGGAAAAGGAAAGCGAATTTTTCATGAATTATGGAGAAAATTTCACAAGTCCTTCAGGGTCTTCCTAGGGTATTGTCATCAACAATGATATTTAAATAGATATATTCTTTAGTTGTTAAATACCAAACCGTACCAAGGATCTAGAAATTAGTGACTTTTGAAGTAAATAAGATGTTTTGGGATGTACTCTTGAAGTGTAGATGGAGATTATAGGATGGTGCCAAGGATATGGAGAAAAGAAATGTGTGATTGATTTTCAAAAAGGAGAATCTAATGGATAAGGTGGAATGAAAACATAACCACTCACATATCACAATTTGGGAAGAAGAATCATGGGAATTTCTTCAGAGGGATGGAAAAATGCATCCAGTGTGGGAGAGATTCCTGCCAAACTCAAAAATGTTGAAGATACAACATAGAGAATGATGATGTGGTGGAAGAAAATAAAGAACCTCACACAGTTAAATTCTTGAAATATAGGTTGAAAGAGAAGATTGGAAGATAGTTCACTAAACCCTATGTCCTCAAGTGTAATTAGAGTCAACATCCACTAATGTCAATGGAGTAACGTAATGATTAAACCATCACCATTAATGAGGTGGATCCCAAAAATGATCTGGTAAGAGTAATGTTTGTTCTTCATTCAATAATAGTGTGTGTATTATTTTATTATGGTATTTGGAATTCTTTTATATCTTTCATGATTCGTAAAACTATTCCAACAACACCTCAAAATATGTATGTTGATTTATCTATTGGAATAAAAATTGGGGAAACTATTGTATCCAAGGTATATAACTCCACCCATTTATGTATTTGTACTAAACCTCACAAAAAATATTTTCTTACTTCCTTTTGTGGGTTTTGATTCTATTTTGGGCATGTATTTTATATCATTATACAAAGAAAACATCAATGTTTGAGAAAAGTATATCAATCTTCAAATCTCAAGGGATCATCCAATTCTATTCAAGTGTATTAATGAGGATTAATATCCTTCATATTTATCATCTCAATTTTCAATGCTATTTATTTATGAGAAATCATATATATCGCAAATGTTTATAAATAAGTAGAGAATAATTAGCAAAGACATGCCCATTGTGAAGGGATAGAAATGATGCGATCCTTGAAGAGTTGTTTGGTCATCCTCCTCACCAAGAGGTTGAATTATCAACTGAACTTATTTCTGGATCTCTACCTATATCGAAGGCACCTTATAGAATAGACACCATTGAGTTGGAAGAACGAACGAAGATGCTGTAAGAGAATATATGAAAGGTTTTCATATGCATGAGTGCTTCACCATGGGCCATGCCAGTCATCATTGTGAATAAGAAGGGCTGATATAAGAATCTCTCTAATATCATTCATGAGATCTTAAAATCACAAAAATTTACAAGTATCCCCTACTATAGATAGATGATTTTGAGTTCTACTATGAGGGTAAGGTATTTTGTATCGTGGAACATTGATTAGAATATCACCAATTAAAGGTAAAGTAGTAACATATTCCCTAGACTGCCATTAAAATGTGGTATGGACAATATTATTTCATAGTGATTCATTTTAAAATATTCATAGACATAATGAATATAGTATTTCGATATTAACTCAAAATATTGGAAGAAGTATTTATTAATTATATTCTAATATACTCCATGATAAAGTCAGAACATGAAGTGTATTTGAATAATGTGATAAAGACATTAAAAAGGGAGAAACATTATGGAATTTATTGTAAATATGGGTTCGTAATGGAATAAGTATCATTATTGGGGAATTACATCAATAAAAAAATATATCTGGACCCTTACATGACAAAGTTAAACGAATAGTGGCCCATGAAAACATATGTAAAAGAGATTCAGAGATTCTTTGTTATGGCTAGTTATTATCAATGATTTTTTATGAAATTATTATAATTTTCAAAACTTATATCTTATATTAGTTGGAATGAAGAAAAGTTTTTCTATATCCCTCAATTCAAATACTTCTTTAAAATATTTGAAAAGGAGGCTTATCAGCATGCTAGTACTCACACTTTATATAAGTGGTGAAATATTTTCCATATATAGTGATTATTTATATAAGGTATTTGGTTTTGTACTAATGAAAAATGTTGAATTTATAAACTAATCGTATTGGAAGATGAGAATTTGTGAGAAAACCTATCCCATGTATAATTTGGATATAGATGTTGGGATGTTTATGTTGAAAAGATAGATGAATTATCTCTATAGGTAGAAGTGTGAAATATACAATGATCAAAATATCCATAACTATATATATTAATGTATATGGACATTAAAAAGTTCCAGAAAATATGGTTGAGAACATTTTGCATTATTAATTATTAATCCACTACAATCATGGTATTGTGAATAAAATGGAGAATTTAATAAGAAGAAAGGATCTTGAAACATTATCAATGTTGAAAATTTAGAAGGGTCCAATATTATTTAATAGGAAAATGATGGACATGTGAATCTTTATGAAAGGAACATCACCAATCCCTTCTCAAATGGTTGCACAATCAACCCTCATGAAGAAAATAAATGATTCTAAAAAAAGTATTTGGAAATTCAGAATAAGATGGAAGCCAGGCTAATGGTGAAATATTCGGACTTCAAAATTTATTAGGAAGGAGTTGTAATATTTAGGTCCCGACTATGTGTACCATCCAATATAGTGATATAAAAATAGATTTTGAGTGGAACACAAATATCAAACTTTTCTATTCAACCAGTGAACACAAAGATGTATAATTATCTCTAAGAGAACTATTGGGGGGAAAATGATGATAGGGATAACTTAATATACATCAATGTTCCAGTAATACAAGAAGTTGAATGTTGGAAGAAAAATTATATGGGGATGATCAACTATTACCATAACAACATTGAAATGGGAATTTACAATCATTGACTTTATCATTGTACTTTTGAATAAACTCAGATGAAACAATGTTGTATCGGTTATCGTGGGTCATCCTATAAAGACGGGTTAATTTATCTTAATTCAAGAGGACTTATCACTGGATCATCTTTCACGTATAAATATTATAAATTTTTTAATGTTTTATGATGTACCACTATAAATATTATCAAATTTAGATACGAGATTCCCCATCATTTTCTATAAAAGTCTCCAACATGATCTAAACAATGAGTTAAAATTCAGTTGGCTTATCATCCTCAAACAGATGGCCAATATGAAAAGACTATTGAGACACAAGAGTATAGGTTGATAGCATGTTATATGGACATTAAAGGTGGAGGGGACCAAAATCTACCTAAATTCGATTTCTATAACAAAAGCTGTTTCCAATCAAGCATTCAAATGGCTCTATATGAATCCGTTTTTAGTATAAGATGTAGAATACCAACATGTTGGAATGAAGTCGGGGAACATAATTATCTATTACTATAAATGGTCAAATAAATGGAAGGGAAGGTGAAAACCATTTATAAGCACATCAAGGTATCCTAATGTTGAAAAAATTCCTATTTAGACAATCGTTGAGGGGACCTTGCGGTCGATGTCTAAGACATGGTATTCGTAGACGTATCATCATTGAAGAGGATCATGATATTTTTGAAGAAAGAAAAAGTAGATTCCCAGTTACATCATCTCCTATGAGATTCATGATCATGTTAGAGGTGTGTCCTATTTACTACAACTTACACCTACCACTTCTCAAGTACAGGATGCATTCCATGTATCCCTCTGGAAGAATTACATATCAGATCCTTCAATAGTACTAAATCAATATGTTATATAGTTGGAAAATGATTTGTATTACAAAGGAATTCCATTCAAAATCATTGACCATATAGATAAATTCTTACACCAAACAAATAATAATGTCTTCCATGAAATTTGGAAGAAAAAAAAGTACAAAAAGGAAAAATGGGAACTACAGGATGTGATGAAGGAGAAATACCCTCATCTATTTAAAAAAATGAAATTTTGTGGGGGAATGTTCAAATTAGGGGATGAATGCAACAACAAAAAACATTATCAATTTAATTATTTCACTTCTTGAAATATTTTTATAGTTTAAAACACATAAATAGCCGGGGGATTATAATAAAAACATAATTCTTTTAAATGAATAATAAAATAAGTAATATTTAATGAAATTAAGATACTTATCCAAATAGTATAGTAACCTAACTCTTGGAATTGTAACATTTTTATTAATAATAGTATTATATCCAATAGAATATTAACCCCATAAATAAAAATATTAATAAAATTTACACTTCTTATAAATGAAAACATGATATAATTATGATATAGTATATGTAAATAAATATTTAAAATTTATAATTTATATGATGGAATTATTATAAAACACATATATATATATAAATTTTTATAATTAAAATAATTTTTAAAGAAATTATTTTCATTATATATATTTCTAAATTAATATATTTTGTATTATAATAAATAGATAATTTTTTGGGACCAAAATAGAATTTTCTATGTGACATAAATTCTGTTGTAATTTTAAAATTTCAATTTTTGGAATAAATGACGATTTTAATATAAAAATTAATTTCTCATCTGTCTATTTTTTTCATAAAATTTATTTAATTTTTTAATTCTACATATCAAAAATGTTTATTTTATATTTTTGGTATTTTTCTAAAATGGTTTAATATTTCAGGAATAGTGAAATACGTAAATTTACAATTTATAATTGTATAAATTTAATTCATTATTTATTGAGTCATGGATTATATAAGAATAATAATATCGAATACTCACTATTTATTAATTTTTTATAATTATATAGTTCAAACTATTATTATTCATGAGATATAGTAATATACTAATGAATAAAATAACTAAAAACACTCATCTCGTCCCACTAAATATACCACCCCTCACCACCCCTTCATCCCACACCCTCAATTATATAAATATTGTCCAAATTCTACCTAATCATCATCCCAACCCTCTCCCACACATTCATGATCCTTTGTTCTAAAAAAATGTCAAATCTATGTTTTATTAAGGAGGTTCTCAAGGATAAGAATTAGATAAGAAAAATCATCTTCCATTTTCATTAAATATCAACAAAAGGTTGTTTCTTTTCTTATTCTGTCCTCACCTCCACTCATAAATATTTCATGATAACTCATGTATCTTATATATACTCGAATTTTATTATGTTAATGGAATAATCAATCATTAATCCACTTCTCTTATTTGATTTATTATAAAAATTCAATCATTGTTCGGAAAGTGTTGATTTATCACCTTCGAGGATGATATGTTTTTATTTTACTTTATCCCATTCAAGGATAGTAATAAAACCATAATAATGGTCAAAAAATATTTTCAACTTTATTTCATAATCATTTTTATAATCTGAAAAAACATATATAGATAATATTAAATAATAAAACAAAAGGAGTTTCTTTTGATGGAAAACCAAAAAAAATATTCTAAACGGTTATCATTAACATTTTACAAAATGAACAATCTGAATATATGGAAAAAATAATATAAATAAAAAATTAAATTTTTTTATCTTCATTATTAACATATAGTTTCAACTGTGGATACTTATCCTCATTTTACTTGATCATCCATGCATGTATATAAGTGAACTAACTATGAAATCCAAGAAATTTAACACTCCGGAATGATGAAATTGAACACTATAACTCATCAAAATTGAGATAAACAAATGAAATGTAATTTTATTGGATTAAATACAAGAATAATTTTTTTATCTATTAATTAAGGAATACATTTTTAATATAAATTATATATTTGTGAATAAATCATTCATGCATAAGTAAAGTGGATTGTTAGAACCCGTTTCCTTTCTTTGCGTTATTCCTCCTTAATGACAAATTTCAGTTAGGATGTTATTTTCATATTTTTAAAATTTAATTTATTTTATCACAAATTTCCAATTCTAGCACGTACATATAATCTGATTTTTTAACAAATGCAATAATTTTTTCCAAAAGTAAACTTTTTTCTAAAAAATATCTTTTACTTCTCTTGAGATTTTTTCTTCTCCAATCCATATTGATGATTTTTATACCATGTATATTATTAATTTTTCTTTGGAACACCAATGTTTTTTTAAATGTATTATTTATTAAATTCTCATGAAATATATTTTCATTCCATTGGTTATTTTATGCGTAATATTGATATACGTTCTGTGTGTCATGAATGATTATAAAATTATTATTATGTGACAGGTTCATCAAGAATTATATAGCACTACAATGCATTGGGTAATGTGATTTATCTTATAAGTTAATGTGTAATATACTTGAACATGGTGAAATATTTGTTCATAATGATGACGTTATGATAAAGAATATATTTTATTGAGAAAATGACATTGTCTTTGTTCACGATAATGTGTGGTATTTGACAAAAATGACATGACGTTTAATTTTAATGAATTTACATATTACAAGTCTTTATGAAATTATTATTATCATGATTATGATGATGATACCATTCTTATATTCGATGATGATCATTATTCTTACCACCTTTTTATATTTAATCAAATCTTTCTCTATCCCATTACAAGATTTTTATATCACCCTTTTCTTTCATATTTATCCTAAGGTGACAAATTTTACTAAAGAGAAAACATGAGCCAATAAGAAGCTTGAGAATTAAGAATAAAATAATTTTCATGTTTTGTTTTGAAAAATTTATTTATGGTCCTAGTTTCTTGAATACACTAAACCCTAGGAACAATTTTTTTAACTCGAATATGTTGTTTTCCATTAAAATTATGTGATAATAATTTAAGAAATGGATGGTCACTAACATCAAAACATTTATATATAATAAACAATGATGGTATTCACATGGTAGGTTTCTGAAAATCAAAAGTTCCTTTAGGATTTATAGGGGATTAATGTTTTGTTGAATTTGAGAAATTTAGAAACCTAATTTATAAATTTTTATTTTTGTAAGGGATATATAATTATCCATAATTCGAATAGTTTATGTTGAAATATTGATATGGTTTGAGATATTAATGAATAACTTAACCATATAATGATTAATTCATATTTGATAACCTCTTCTAACCATTCTTCTATGATTATAACTAAAGGTATATGGAATAAATTATCATTCTATTTAATGATTTTATAATATATAAGTGCTTCGTGAAAAAAAAAATTAAATGTCATTTATTAGAGTAAGATATTAAGTGAAAATTGATCAAGGGAAAACACATTTTTGATATTTTGATTAATAAATTGAATTAATTTAATTATGTATATATTAACATGATAATTATTAAACATTATTAAAAAAATAATAGAATAAAAGTTTGTCATCTTTTCATCATTTTGGATGATATCAATAGACATTTTCCATTCACATTGAATAACAGATTTTTCGGTGCTAACATTATATGGATCACAAACTTTATTATGGTTCTCAATTGCTCTCCATCAATATTTGATTATTGGTTTTCTAATCTATTTCTACATTTTCCCTTCTCGTATATGTTCTCCTCTATGGAATCCGAGTTATGAGTTACTTTCGATAAAAAAAATGGGATTCCCAATTTCCCCCATAAAATTATGTTTCGTTATTAATTTTAATGATTAGGGTTTTAATGAATGATTTTTCAAATTCAAAACCATTTATGACTGAAATTAATTTTAATTGAAAAATTCATTTTAATGGAGTTATAGTGTACCACTAAATATTTTAATAAAATATTATTTTAAAATAAATTAAATTTAATTGGTTTGTTCAATTTCACACTACTAAAATTTAATATTGAGTCATATATTACATGATGTTATGATTCAATTATAATAGACAATTTATTATTTGGTGTCAAATGAAACACTGAGTTTTAATGAAACCATGATATATTATTAAAATAATTATATAATCTTGATCATTATAACCCGGTTGTTGATCATATTGATATAAGTATTAATAACTAGGTTATAAATATTCTTAATAATGGTTTTATGTAAATTAAACACATTTATATAAAGATATTTTTTTAATATTCTCATTATATGTTTCTTAAACAATTCTTTTACAAATAAATTATTCTGCTTATTTCTTTTTGTTAATACTAATAATTGTTTTTTAATTTTATAAAATTAAATTTATAAAATAATTATTTTTTTAAATATACATGTTAATATAATCTGATGTTGATTTATTGGTTTTTTCGAAAAACATTCATTTCTTAATGAATAGTGAGAAGTACTGCATTTTAATTAAAAACAGCCTATTATTTAAATTATATTTAATGTTTAATTTTATATTTAATTTATCTAATGTTATATTGGTTAAATTATATATATTAATCCAAATTAAATTGTCTGAAAAAATTTCATATTGAATTTATATTTGAAAACATTTTAAACTTCTCAATATTTTGATCTTTAAAAACCAACATTCACATCGCATATTGAAGATTATATTAAAATAAATTTCTTCCAGTTCTATGAATTAATTTTTGAAAAATGGATTCCATATTTGGAATAATAATAATTTAACATCTCTAATAAGTTAAACATAAATTTTGACAAAATTTAAAAATGAATGCTGTAAAATTTAATTACCACTGTGAAAGAAAAAATGGGTTTATCAGAGGTTACAGTTGAATCATAAGATATAAAATTTCAAAAAAAAATTATATAAATTTTATTTAATTATTTTGTTTCATAATTTTCAATACATCTCAATTTAATATTCCAATTTCATTCCACATTCCTTTGAATATGACCCATATAATAAGTTACATATAGAAAAAGAAAAAAAATAATGTCATTCTTACATTTAATATCTATAATAATGTGGGATATGGAATGACAAAACATATTTAGTTTTATATATTATTTTTAAATATAAATTATTTTTTATCATAATATTTTATCATTTATTATTATAGTTGAAATAAATACTTTAAATTCATAATAAACACTAACACAATAATAATATATTTAACAATGACATTAAATAAATGATACTAAAATTATTAAAATTAAAGTAAATTGAATAAATTATATTTTTCCTATATTTTTCGATGTTAAAATAGTTTGAACATAATTGGATCACATTTAATCATTTTATTTATATTTTTTAATTAAATTAAATTAAATAATTTCAATAATAAAATTGATATTATTTTATGATAAATTATATTTTATTTAATGGATTAAAATAACAATAAATCATATATTCTATAAAGTTATTTTTAAATGATAGTAAATATAATCTGCATTCCCTTAATGGAACAGTTTTTATTTTATAATAAATATATTTACCCTTAATGATAAAAAAATTATGTTACCGTAATTAAAGTTAAAATAGCATTTTTTCACGTTACATGCTTATATATTAAAATTAATATTAAATCCACATAAAATATTTATTTCATAAATTTCATTTAATATTTATATTTATTGGGTAGATATGTTTTCGTATAGATCATTTTATTTTAGTGTTAGTGGATTAACTACATAGATTAGAATAATGGTTACCATAATGAAAAACAAAACTGGTAAAAATGAGAAAACATAGATGTTAAAGAAAAAATGATTAAAATGTGTTTTATTGTGTGGTGGAGGTGTGTATTTTAATATATTTTACAGTGATAATAAATACATTCATATTGATATATTATTAGTGTATTATTTTAAAACGGAAACATATTTATTAGTGAAATAGCATTATAGAATGTGTTTAAGGATTTTCATATGGGTAAAATCCTAGTTAACAAATTTTAATATTCAATATAATGTTTTTTGAGTTGGATTCTAAGTTGCTGTGAGATTCTAAAGCCCATAATGCATCAGGGAAGATGAAATAAAAATATTAAAAATAATATATTATAGGTGTGAAATTTATCACAAATAATTAAATAACTCCAACATAGTGTGTCGTATGAGAAATTTCATACAATAATTAAGTCTAGGACGTTAGGTTCACCCAATTTGTAGTATATTGTTTGAATGTGTTGGACGTTTGGATGGATCCCTCAAGAGACTAATTTTTTTTAAAAAATTTAATATATATATTTTTGAAATAATGGAATATATAAAAAATGGTGCATTGTATGAAAAATATGAAACCACCATTAGGATTGGAATGTGGGGTTTAAATTATGTAATGTATAACCTTTTTGTGTGTTGTGTTTTTAACAACAACTCATAAGATAAAACACTTTTATATTTAATTAATTTTTCTATCCATTTTTATTTATTAAATAATTAATATCATTTAAATGTCACGTCATATGAGAAATATGAGACACTTGGTAGGTTTATAATGGCGTTTTCCCATATGCAGGATATAACTTTAAGGTGCATCAATTATCTAAGAAAATCACACTTGATAAAACACTTTTTATATTAAATTATTTATTTAATCCATTTTTTAATTCTTTTATAAGAAATAACTCTAAAATGGTTCATCATCGGAGAATTTTGAGACCCCTGTTAGGTTAGGAATGAGTGGTTTACCCTAGGTGGGGTATAATATTTATGTGCAGTAAGCATTTGATGTCATCTAATTTTTTAGGTATATTATTAATTTTATTAATTTCATAAAAATGGAAAATATATCATTTCACTCCCATGCGTTAAATTCCATTATTGCACTGGTCGATTATCCAAGATTTAATTAAGAGGTTTTTGACCGATTAAAAACTTGGAACACATTAAATAAGATAAATGAAAGATTCTACATTTATTGGTTTGGTGTTTAACAGATGAAAACTGATAATTAAATTTTTCAGTTACAAAATCTCTAAACACATTTTAGACACTAATGAACACATGTCTACTCTTCATTGTAATTCCACCAACGAGACTGGGAAAATTCACTCATGATCAGTGAAGAAGTTGAGCTTCCTTTTCATCCAATAATATCTCTCGGACAATGATCTTCAACTTAGGGCGCAACACTATTGGTTCTTCCAATTATTTTTTATTTTATTTAATTTTCTAACCTCTATCTTCCACAACATCTTTGTTAGTTATCAGATTGATGGATCATCAGTTTCTTTAGATTGGTCTTGATGAGTAGAAATTAATTCTAATTTTTTAATGTAGAAATATATGCTCAATCTGAATTTTGAAATTTTTTATGGTAAATAAAAAATATCAATTAATAATATTTAAAAAATTATCCAAGGATATTTACTTAAAATTTTGTAGAATAATTTCATAGAATTATATATGGTTTAATTATCAGAACTATCAAATGTGAATTATTTCAGATTATCAAAATTAATTATTAAATAAAATATTTTTGGAATTTTCTTTTTAAATTTTTCAAAAAGATAATTGGACAAATTCTCAAAACATAATTGTATGAAATTATCAAATATAATTATAAAGAAAATATATAGTGATAATTAATTTAATTTACAAAATGATAATTGATTGAAATGATTAATTTACATTATCATTATTAATCGAAATAAATTATCTATAATTATAAAAGGTTAATCGTATAAAAAATATCAAGGGTACTTATTGAGAATAATTAATTGATGCTCACTATATGATCATAGGATAATTTTTTGTAAGATAATAATATGTGGATAATTAATTATCATAGATAATTACCAAATATAATTATCATAGGATTAATAGTAATTAAAATATGAAAATATAATTATAAAGGAATCTTTTTGATAAAATTATAGAAAATAATTATAATAGGATAATTTTAAATGAAATATTAGAATGATAATTAAAATTAATTATTTATGAGTAATTGTCAATATACAATTCTAAAATGTCAATTTGGAAGATATCTAAGAGAGAAAATGTATAGTTACATGTTGTATTTTTTGAAATAAAATAACTATTGTAGTGTCTAGGAACTCATGAAAAACGTCAATCATTGATGTTTTTATGAAAGAGAGGATTTGGCTATGCGAAGTTGTATCGAACCACACAGGGTGGTTTATCTATGCTACTAAAGATGCTGACTTTGAGATAGGATGAGCTATAACCATTTTGGCTCGTGTATACATTATTTTCACTAATATGATTATATGAAAACTTGTTTTGAATACCATGCAATAATATGATCATATGGGGGAATGTGAGAAGCCCTATAACCACTATGACACACTTGATACCATGAGTACTTGTAGCTTATTATTCATGTTTTGTTTTTTATCACATGTATTCTATGTGCTAATTTACATATGGTGAGATGTTATGGTTTCTCATGTATAATACCCTAAAATATATGTCATGTGGTATTGTTTTGATATCCCAAAACATGTGGACCATCATGACATGTTATCCCCTAGTGGGGGGATTCACATGATTTGTAAAAGTGATGTTTAAGGACTGATGTCTGTGGTAGGCAAATGATGATAACTTTGTGATGACATGTGATGCACTCAATGACTAAAGGATCCTGACTAAATCTTGATCCCTATTATAAAATCAATGAATAGAGGATCCAAAGTACATCCCAAACATTATAATCTAACTTGAATAAAAATTGATGATGATAGGATTTCAATCCCTAGTATATGTTTTCAGGAAAAAGGGACGTGAATTACCTCACAGAACCTTCTATATCACTAGATGATTAATGAAAGATAATTAGAATCTAATCCATTGCATATACAAAGATAATATCATCTTGTTGAGAATTTATGTTGGCAAACATGCTCAAACAATGTCGACTAACATGATTCAATAGCCTTCGGGATAAACATTGATTCATCTTACTCCTTTATCATCCATCTGATATAGAGCTGAAGTAGGTATGACTGGGGGGTTTCAGCAGCTCGGTTAGCACATGATCTCCCAGTTTTTGATTTTTTGTTATTTTAGTTAAGTATTATTATGGAATAAACATCTATATTTCATCACAATAGGTTAACGACGAATTTGTGGTGTCCAAATTAGTATTGTACTCACACCCAACTCGGGAATTTCGTTGTTCTCATAGATTTCATGGGTGATCTACTAAAGGGTAATGAGACTATGGTGGATTTCTAATAAGAGAAGTGTGGATATAGATTCAGATCGATATGGACATCATAGAATCCACCCTATATTTCTTTATATTTTATTATTTATTTCCTTTGGACATGATTTCTACTCACAGGAGATTCCTTAATTATATTATATATATGTGATCAGTAATTTATAACATTTTTCTCAAATTATTTATTATATTTTTAATTTTTTATTATTTATCCAATAAAATGATATTTTGGGTATAGTCTCTATTTATGACGCTTTCGCCAGGGCGCGTGAGTCTGTCTCCTTTGGGGGGGGGGGATGGCGGCGCTGTCTGTTGCACCACATTCCTGGTTTCCCAAGGCGGGCAGAATCTGCTCTTTATTTGGGGACGTATGCTCCTTGATCAAAAAAGGATTATGGGATGTCGGTTCTTCCATCTGGGGATTACTCCTCGGAACTCGTTACCTAGTCCGAGTCTCCCTTATAAATTTAATAAATTGTTCATGAAGCTCTTCCTGACGCCATATCATCATGAACACTAGTTAATTACACTGCTGCTATCAGGAAATTCCAAGGGGTTTGGTTAGGGCAGCAACCTCCAGTCTAGGGAGTAGTCACATTGGGCATAACTGGCGTGACTGGAAGCCAGGACAATGGCACATCTGTCTTCTGTCCCTTATTATAGGGCTTCTTGAGGGCGCGGAAGCCCGAGGCATCCCACATCGAACACGGAGAATCTTATTCCATGGGCATGTATCTGAGGTTTTCCTCAACATCCCATGTTTAACACATGGTGTTCCTCATGTTTAACGTCCAACGATGATGGATCATATTGATCAAAACACTAACTAGAGTGGATCAAATGGGTGAAACAATCGGAGGGAACACTGATGTTGGGACCAACGCGTGGTTGACTCCCCGTTTATTGTTGAGGAGAATGGGGTATGATGTGGCATGATCCTACAGGGATGTGGTGACCTGTGTAAGGATTAGGATGGATGATGGAGCGGTTGAATGAATTGGAAGGAAAATGGGATGGATCCACCATGAGGATGACGATGGTTTGGGGCTTCAGCCTTGAAGAGGCTTCCTATGTATGCCCGTGACAGGGAATCAATGTCCATGTAGTTCATCTGATAATGGATTATCGCTGATTGGGGTTCCAATGGATTACCATTGAATGGAGTGAAAATGTGTTACCGCTGAATAGAATGACAATGGCTTACCGCTGAATGAGGTGACAACGGATTACAGATGAAAGAGTGACAATGGATTACCGCTGAATGAAGTGGAAATGACTTACCACTGAAATAGGTCCACAGTTTAACGTCATGCAGGACGGGAAGAACAACCATGAAGGAGGAACTAGGGTCCAATGGGTAGTGGGTTTGAACTTCGTGGAGGCTTCCTAGATACCTTTCCTTAGTAAGGATCAACGACTATGTAGTTTAGGATGGTATGGGTCTTAGACCCTAGGCTGCCCAAGGTGTTGGTGAACCAACACGAAGGGGGTCGAGATGACCAATGGATAGTCGGCATGAACCTCGTAGAGGATTCCTACGTACCTTACCTTAGTAAGGATCAATGTCCATGTAGTTCTGATGGGTGGGAACCGACATGAAGGTGGACCTGGTGGCCAATGGTTATTGGGATTGATCCTCTTGGAGGCTAACTATGTACCCTACCTTGGAAAGGATCTATGACCTCATAGTTCTGGTGGGTGGGAACCGACATGAAGGTGGACGTGGGGTCCAATGGTTGTTGGGTGTGAACCTTGTGGAGGCTTCCTATGCACCCTTCCTTAGTAAGGATCAAAGGTCTCGTAGTTCAGGTTGGTATGGGGCATACACTCTAGTGTGACCAAGGGGTTTGTGTACCGATATGAAGGGGGTTGGGATGACCAATGGATGGTGGTATTGAACCTTGTGGAGTCTTCCTACGTACCTTTCCATAGAAAGGATCAAATTTCACGTAGTTCAGATGGGTTGTAAACGATGTGAAGGTGGACCTGGGGTCCAATGGTTGTTGGGTTTGATCTTTGTGGAGGATTCTTACGTACCCTGACTTGGAAATGATCAAAGACCTCATAGTTCAGGTGGGTGGGAACCAACGTGAAGGTGGACCTCTGGTCCAATGGTTTTTGGGCTTGAACCTCATGGAGGCTTCCTATGTACCATGCCATGGAATGGATCAAAGACCTCATAGTTTAGGTGGGTGGGAACCGATGAGATGGAAGACCTAGGGTCCAATGGTTGCGGGGCTTGGACCTGGTGGAGGCTTCCTACGTACCCTGCCTTAGAAAGGATCAAAGATCTTGTAGTTTAGGTGGGTGGGTACCTACGTGAAGGTGGACCTGGGGTCCAATGGTTATTGGTCTTGAACCTCATGGGCGCTTCCTACGTACCCTGCCTTGCTAAGGATCGAAGACCTAGTAGTTCAGGTGGGTGGGAACCGATGTGAAGGTGGACCTGGGGTCCAATGGTTGTTGGGATTGAACCATATGGAGGCATAATACATACCCTTCCTTGGAAAGGATCAATGACCTCATAGTTCTGGAGGGTCCATTTGGGGCTTACGCTCTGAGGCAGCCCAAGGAAGATGTCGTGGTTGGTGCTCACTCTTATCCCACATGAGTCATGCTCGGTGTGAGAAACAAGTGATAGCAGAGACCTGACTATCACTTTGCGAAAGGTGCGTCCATGGGAAGGGGAGTGGGGGTTACACATGATTGCATCTGAAAGAGATAATAGGGGCTTATGTGTGGTTGGAAGACCGAAGAGGTTGGGTCTTACTCAAGGATAGAGGATTGATGGCAACAAAAACCCAGCAGGAGAGGGACTTGGTACCGAAGAAAGGAGGGGTCCGGTGTCCATTCCACCCTCACCCTGGTCATGGGGATCGAAGAAGAAAGTAGAAGCAGGGATACTGCTTCTTCAAAAAAAAGCTAGGGGCTTACAATATGGGGTTTTCCCTTTCCCTGCGGAAACATTCCACTCCGATAAGGATCATGTCATCCCCTATGAGGGAACATCTCATCCTCAAGAGATTAGTGGGCATGGAGAATGGACATGGTGGGGGCGCCCCATGTGCGAGGCATAGGGCGAAGTCACAGTTTAACGACATATGATGAGGATGATGGTGCTTGGTAGTTTATCGTCCTGCAGCTCAGACGAGGTCAGTTTTCTCCACACCCCTTAGACATACATAACCGGTACCATCTACTCCTTAGTGAAGAGAAGGGACATGCAACATTGTGGCTAGGGTGTGTCATGGAGAGAACCATTGGGGTTGCACGTTAGTGTGGCTATGTGAATAAGCAATAGCCATTAGCATGACTATGTGAAGAAGTATAAGGCGAAGCAAGGAAACATGCATTATCATCCAAGGGAGTTTGAGATCACATTGTGGAAACATGCAGAGTCGTGTAGAAAAAGGAATTGCAAAGCATAGGGGTTCATAGGTAGGGGCCTTGTGAAGCTCTGATGCTCTGCGTGGCGGAGGGTACTTGCAAAGGGATGTGCTTCGTGATATGGGTCCCCTAAGCCTATGCATAGGGAATAGGTGCATATGGGAGGTACTTCGCGAAGTGTAAAGGGACTCGTGGAGCACTACCTTATAGGGAAAAGGTGCCTCACGAAGCAAGGAATCAAGAAGAAATATTCTTCATGAAGTATAGTGACCCTTTTTTGGAATGTGGATTATGTGTACATGAAGGGTGCTTCGTGAAGCATAAACTCTCCATGACAACCTGGGTCCCCTTGGGGATACCCTTCCTTGTTGGAGGCCCTTAGGGTCTGCAAATGAAATCCCTCTTGGAAGTGGGGGTTAAAATAAGGCAAAGGGGAGGCACTTCACAGTGCAGAAGTACATCGCACAACTCATGGTTCGCAGTGCATAAGGCGCTTCGTGATTCTGGAGCTAGGAAGTTGAATGGTTGGATGATCTGCCTCTGGGACTTGGGGGAGGCCAGTATTTATAAGGGAGAGGTGCCGCGATGAAGAGCTCATTTTTCATGAAGAAATAGCTTGCTCTATAGTGCACTCGCGAATGTCAAAGTTGCTCACAGAGCATTACTGGATCCTCGCTCTGCGGCAGCTCGCGAACATCAAGTGTGGTTGTGAAGCCTTACTACCTCCATGATCCATAGTGTCTTGCGAACATCAAATGCGGTCATAGTGCATTACCGCCTCCTTGCCTCGCAGCGGTTGCTGTGCGACCGAGGCTCCATGAATGGTCTTTGCAAGGCAACCCCATGAGGCTTTCCGTTACTTCACCAGCTTATCCCATGTTGGAACCAACATATTCCCCCCTCCAGACGTGGAGCTGTGGAGAAATCGATGATCGAATTTGGAGGTTCAATCACCAAAAACCTTGGTAATTCACGAAGCTATATTGAGAAGAGTGAATGCGATGTGGATGGGCGACGCATAGGTCGAGCACCCCACGCAGTACAGTGTGAAATGGATGCACCACGAAGCTCCGAAGGTCATCACATATAAAAAGGGGATATGACCTATCTTTTTTTCTTTCCCCTCTCTGTGAAATTGTCATTTTTTTCTCTCGATTCGCGAAGCTCTCTGTACTCTGCAATTGCTCTCTGTGAATCAGGTCTTCGCTTCGTGGTGCACAACAAGTTTTTGTCTCCGCATCAACACTTCATGATCTTTCTCTTAAAGGCGTAGGTAGGACTTTGTGAATATGATTCGTGAATGCTCTCCGTGAACAATCATTGAGAACCAACTCAAAAATCATCCATGTTCTAAACATTAATGGCTCATCAAGATGTGGCTGAGGGGGTTCTTGTGGATGCCGCCTGGAATGATGAGACGGAAAACTGTCTGGGTCTAGGAGAGTTGGTCTGGAGAAACTCTGACCATGATTCATTGGTGGTGCTACTGTCTGAGATCTATAGGAACTACCCACTATGTAAGATGCTGCGTTTATATGGCTTCAGGATGAGGGATGATGTCTTCATCCCTGAATCAAGTAGGGATGAACCAGCTTACTGGTTCAGGAGTACGCCATGCCCGCGCCAATGGTTCAGGGTGGCTGACGACCCTGCCCAGGAACACTTCACACTTGTTATTGTTGACTGCCTGAACAACCACCTAAATAACATCAATGGGAATGCTTTTCAGCCAGAGATATCTCCTTCTCTACACCACATGATACTCAAGGTAGCTTTGAGGAACCCAAGGAAGGGGAGGTCGGAGTAATGAGACCTGTGTAAGGGAGGAAAATTCATAGATCATTGGTTCTGGGCCTACTGGGTAGACACCTCATGTGAGGAGATTGGTGTTGAGCTGAGGAGAGTGGGTTTTTATGAGGCAACTTGGGCCTCCCAATTCTACATATATCATCCAAAACAGCTAATGTCGGAGATGTTGGGAAGGTGGTCATCAAGGACCAACACCATCCATTTACACTACGAGGGGGGGTATTATCTTGTGATATGTCCACCAGATTTTGGGGGTCCTTATACCGGGGCCTATGTACGATGAATTCCTCCCTGTCATGAGCGAATGGGAGGATCCGGATCAGATGTCGCAGCTCACAATGGCATTGATGGAGCTGGTGCCAGGGAAGGACAAAGGCATAGTGATAGATGTCCACTTCAAGTGGTGGTTAATATAGCTCCTGAACTACCCAGTAGACTGACAGTTTCTAGTGAGGCCTCAGACTTTCCTGATAAGGGGACTCAATGGGGCAAGAATCACTCGTACTGGAGGCTTTTGGAGGACAACCAGTGGATGACCTGGGGGTTTAGCATCAACACTGAGCAGTAGCCAATATTCAAAAGTGTGGTATTTATCGCATCTCTTATCTATGGTTAGATCATGCTAGTGAGGGATACCAAATTGGAGTATTCCCAAGCACATTTATCATGGAATCCATGTTGGCGCCAAGAGGGCGGGTCAACCAAGGAATCTCGATGCTCACCAAACTATATAAAATGTTGTGGAATATCATCCAGGGGAAGAGGCTGCAGAGGGTATGTGGGCCATTCCACCTTCTGTGTGGGTGTATAGTGGCACATATTAGGGAGGTTTATGAATAACCGAACCTTATTTCTCCTCTAGGCTCGGTCCTCCACCCATAAATCCTAAATGCCACGGGGAGTATCCTAGCCATGTTAATAACACTGTTTATATTGAACCCGGTGTGAAAGGTGGAAGAGTTCAATTTTCACCCATTTCCATTGCCGAAGGGGGTATTTACTGATGACGTCCAGGGAACAGAAGAGCACCAGGCATATCACTTGGAATTCCGAGGTGGAGTCTTAGTGGCAAGTGTAACACCCCGACCCCTATAGGCTGGAGCCGGTGCATTGCTTGTGATTTTGGAAAGGTTAGAAGGAATGAAAATCCCGATTGAAAGATCAGTTTATTCTTCTTGAAGTAACTAGATACATAGATGTCTCTCAAATTAAATACGGAAGGTTTACAAAATACAATACATAATGAAAACGAAAATTGCAACCACTTGAACTCAATAAATGTCCTTCACTTCATCACCTGTTGAGGGTAAACAATGAAAGGGGTGAGCTTAAATGCTCAGTAAGGGTTAAAAATATCAGAACCATGAGTAATAATAAGGGAATCACAATTAATCTGACATAATCAATTTCGAATAGGAATTAATGAATAACTAATTCTATTAAAAAACTGATAATGAAACTGCATCCATATATTGTGTCATAGTGAAAACCTCATGAATAATAATAATAATAACTGATTATGAATAAAGAGAATGCTTATTAATTGGACTTCATGTATCTGGAAAATGAAACCATAACACTTTAAAAACAGTTTAGTTCTATGGGTAGAGACCTGTCTGATTTTTGGAAACAAACTCAAAGGGTTTGTCGCCAACTAATTTGTCTAATGAGACCTACCGATGCATCAAGGGGCTATAGCGGTCCCCAACTGCCACTACATGTCGAAATAATTCTTTATAAATTGATTCAATACAATACCATTGTGCCTTTTCAATATCCGTATAGAGTATAGTATATAGATTCATCAATATTTCCTTAACTAAAATAACATTCCAAATAAAACACCGTTTGTAAAATGGTATACAATTTAGACAAAAAAAATATCCATGATATGAGATTATGTATATTTAATATAAATATAATTTCAAATGAATATTGACCTCAAATGGTAAGTAGGTACACCACATAAGGATTATTAGGTGCACAATACAAAGTTAGTCACATCCAAATTGGTGTTGAGACAAAGTCCCTTAAAACAATGTAATTGGTCAAATCATATGACAAGAACTTAATAAACCTCAAATGAATCATTGAATAACATTAATATAAATAGAATCATGTAATTATATATCAAATAGAAGTATACATATACCACATACAAGAAATAAGTGACGAACAATGAAAATCTCACAGAAATGAAAGTGAGATCAGAAACCCCTTACAAACATTTTGGCATGGTAACGAGTGTTATTTGCAAGGGCTTAATGAGAGGTAAAGGGGTATTATATTATTTATATGTTACAAGGGAAGTATGGGGGAGGTTAGAAAGCATACTTCATCATTAGGAATTAAAAATAAAAGGTCACAACATAGGAGAGATTCTTGAACAAAAGTGAGTGAGAGGATCCCTTACAAAGAACATATCATTTGATTAAGGACAAATAAATAAAATATTTATGTTTTTCAAATAAAAATCCATTAAATATAAGTTCATATACATTATAAAAAAATAAAATTTCATTCACACATATTCTTGGAATAATGTAACCCAAGAGATAGATGTTTAAGTCAAAGAATGAAAATTGAGTTAAGCAATCCCTTACCTTATGCTCGAAGGTGTTGTTGATTGTTCTTAACGACCTGAATAATGAAATTTAGATTCATTAATTAACAATTAAAGAACCTAATAAACATGTAATTGATATTGTATAAGCTTATTAAGTCCATTAATGACTTTTTTTGATGGGTTTAAAAGATTCAATTTTATTGTTTTCGATGTATTTTCTTACTTTGTTTCAGGATTTTTTTACGTGTATTCATGAATGTAAGTTTCATTGAAATATGGTTAAACATCCTGATTTGTTAATATACAATATTAGTTACATTAAATAGATATAAATTATCTTATAATTATTCTGGTTATATACCATTATGATGACTCATTTGACGAGTTAATAATAAACGCTTGAATTTGGTTAGTCAGTTTTGTGGTCAATAAACTTGTTTTGTATTATTATTCCATATTATGTACATCTTAAGATTACAGAACATTAATCAAGATAAAATAAATATATTATGACCTGGTTTAACCATAAATATGGTTTCGTGACCAGTATTTGAGGAACAATTGGAGAATGAAACTTCGTCGTTGATGAAGGTTATAATTGGAACCTCATGGATGTTGATTTCGTTTATAAAAATAAAAGGGAGGGAGTAAGAATATTGATGATGGTTCATCCATTCACATGATATAAATCCAGTATATATATGATACTGGATTTATCATGATCATTTGGATTGAGGATGTAATAGGAGGATAACAAATGAAGATAAATTCAAATGAAACTAAAAGAAAAAGAAAGGTGTTTTAACTCTAGAAATATCTTCCTCGAGAAACTACTTTAGGGAAGGGATTTTGGTCTTTTAGAAAGAAAAATAGCATCCTGGTCGTGGGGAGAGACTAGGTAAGGGTATTTGGGAAGAAAATTGAGTAGCTTCAAGTCTTAGAGGATGGAATAGAAGAGGGAGTGGTGAGGGGTTTTTATAGTGGAGAAGAAGGGTAAATATTTGAATATTTAATTCATTATTTTATTATTTCCCTCAAGACAACCAATAGTGTTATTTCATGTGACCCCTAATAGTAATACGTGCATTTTAAATGGAATAAAATGACATTTAATCACTTATGATGTCATAAATAGTGTATTTAACTGATAATTTGCATATATGGTATTTTATCGTATTTTACTATTCATCAAAAATTCTAGAATTTCTAAAAAATCCCAAAAACATTACCCTAAATTTTTTTCAACATGTTGAATTCAAAAATGAACTCCAATTTTAAAAATTAATTTTCTAAATATTATTAATTTAATTTTTAAATATATTCATAATTAATTCAAAAAATAAGAATCTTAAAATGTAGTTAGTTTTATTTCTCATTGAAAAACTAATTAAGATCTCATTATCTTATTACCGTACGAAAATAAAACAATAATATTATTTACTATTCATATGGGTCATATTAATATTCATATTAATATTCATAAGGGTATGTTACTATTCACCAAAATAAAGTTTGTTCTATCAGACTCCAAATGACTTACAGATAACAACTCTAGATGACCATTTTTTGAAATTCAAAACATAGAAGTGGAAAATTTATATTTAATGGCTAGGTTTTGACTATATTATAAATAACCTAGTGTTGTTTCAATGAAACACAGTGATGAATAAAATTTATTTAAGAGAAACATATCATAAAATGTTTGAGGTGCTACATTATACCCTCCATAGGAAATTTCATCCTCAAAATTTTATGTATAAAGCCCACCAAAAAGATGTGGGTGATTATTTTTCATAACATCATCAGGTTCCCATGTTGCTACCTCCATTTTCTGGTTTCTCCAAAGAACCTTAACTTGGAATGTTTTCAGATTTCTCAATACATGATCCCTTGTATCAAGAATCCGGATAGGTTTCTCACAATATGACAAATCATGTTCCAGTTATATTTCTTCATATGTGAGAACATCCGTTGGGTTTGGCATGTACATATTTAACAATGATACATGGAACACATCATGAACTCTGGAGAGATTTGTTAGAATCTCTAAATGGTAAGATACAACTCCGATTCTTTCCATAATTTCAAATAGTCTGATGTACCTAGGGCTCAGTTTCCCTTTTATACCGATCCTTAAGACACCCTTCCATGGAGATACTTTCAGAAATACATCATCTTTCACTTGAAATTCCTAGTCATTTCTCTGATTGTCAGCATAACTCTTCTTCCTACTATGGGATGCTTTAATATAGGCTTGTATTTTCATCACCGTTGTCGTGGTCTCTCCAATATGTTCTGGGCTTATAAGTTCCCTTTCACGTACATCATCCAAACAAGTTGGATTTTGACATCTCATTCCATATAATGCTATATATGGAGCCATTTGAATACTAGAATGGAAACTATTGTTGTATGAAAATTCCACAAAAGGCATGTATTGATCCCACATACCTTGGAAGTCATGAGAACATGACCTCAGTATATCTTCTAGAGTTTGAATAGTCCTTTCAGATTGTTAATCGGTTTGGGGGTGATATGCGGTACTCATATGAAGCTCTGTATTCGATGCCTTCTGGAGACTTTTCTAGAATTTTGACATAAAATGGGGATCTCGATCAGAGACAATCGATAGAGGTGCACCATGAAGTCTCATAACTTCATTATAATAATGTCTTATTAGGCGTTCAAGTGGTAAATCCTTTCTTATTAGAAAGAAATGTGATGATTTAGTGAGACGATCAACAATTACCCATATTTTCATGACCCGGCCCTACTCGGGCTTGAGCCGCAACTAACCCAAGCCCGCGTCCATAAGCTAGGGGCTGGAGACCAGCGCCAAAGGCACAATAACTCAAGGAGGCCTTTTCCTATGTACCTTTACACACACACATGCAACACACTCAATGCAAAAGCGCAGAGTAAAAGAGAAAAGACAAGTAAAGTAAAAGGACAGCTGCTATATATATATAAACCACAGATGTGCATCGACCTCTAAATAGTTCAAAGTAAAAGATAAAAGTAAACTGATAATAAATGGGGGGAAACATGTGCCCAACCAAAAAGTTCCACAACCCGGAAACATGTAAAACAACAGAAAACAGTTGTGAGGGTCCCACACCAGGAACCTGACAACGACTACCGCACGCGGTCCAATCTCCTGTCTTCTAAGCTCCTATGACGTCATGACCAACCTATCCATCGTCTGCAAGGTCACACTAAGTGCTGGCAAAGCCCAAGTAGGGGTGAGTATAAAAATACTCCGTATGATACCCCGAAGGCTAGAGGGAGTAACAAAGGAGGTACCGAAGGGTGAGCAGTAAATCGAACTGGGGAAAGTAATGGAGTAAAACAAGGAGTGAAGTAAAGAGTACAGTAAAGAGTCCAGCTCAACCCAACAAGAGGAACGAAGGTAGACTCGTCTAGACACAAGGAGCTGGAAATGGTGAGAAGATGAACTTCTCATCGAGTCTTCGCTACCTATTGCAGGAGAGTAGACTCATCCAACCACGAGAAGCTAGACACGGAAAGCACGTGGCATTGCGTCTTATCCACTCCTAGAGGGAGAGTAACCAAGCCCAAGAAGTGGGTACTGGAACAAGGTATATACATAACCATATTCTCAATCAAGAAGCCCAAACTAGATAGTAAGGGAATCTCCATCCCATAGATCAGCCCAAGAAAAGTGAGTCTCCAATTGTCACAGAAGATAACACCATCGATGCCTAGCATCCCGTACGTCTACCCTGAACTGCAAGTCAAGGGCTCAAATCACCGCGCCTTGAAAGGATCTCTTTTGGGAGGCACTGACTCACCCGCACGGGTTTATGTTGAATCATAAGGACGCATCTCGGTGGGGAAAGCGCACATTGTACTTGACAGTTCTGGGGGAATGTCAACCACAACTCATCACTGCCCCGTAGTCAGAGGTCTCCTCAAAGTCGACAGGCGACCCCCTGCCCAGCCCCGCTGGAGGGTCCCTAGAAGTCGACGGGTTCCCACTACAGGGAGACCCAATAAGAGTCGATGGGTGCCACACTACCCAGTCCCATAACAGGGTAATCCACTGGAGGGAAACCCGGCTAAAGTCGACCATGGGACCACTGCCCATCCCAGCTGGAGGTAACCCGGCATCGGGGACTACTGCCCAGCCCAGTTGGAGGTAAGCACGCCATCGGGGACCATGGCGTAGCCCCGCTGGAGGTAAGCCCGGCATCAGGGACCACTGCCCAGCCCCGCTGGAGGTAAACCGGGAACTGCTCTGGTCATACCTGCTGGATGGTACTGCTCAGTGAACACTGTTGTACTGCCCTTCCCTGCTGGATGGTACAACTGGCTAGCCCTACTTGAAACAACCTCAGCTCTGCTGTAAACAACCTCATCCCTTCTGAAATCAACCTCATCTATGCTGGAAACAAACTCAGCCCTGCTGGAAACAACCTCCTAGGTCGAGGATTGGTGCCCACATAAAGTGTTGATCACACCGAATCGACAAGAACTCTACCAGGGAACACAGATGACAGGATAATCTCCCCAGGCCTCACAAGGTGATCCCGTTCTAATCCCCTGAGTCACTGTCGAAGTGGACTGAGACAAATCATCCCATAAATTGGGAAAACACCCACTCTGTATGAGCACACGTAGTCATAAATGGTTTCATATTCCGGTGGAAGGGGCACGGTACTAAAACCCCTCACAGCTAAAGAAAAAAAGGAACCAAACCATATCTGTCGGCCAAACGAGAACAGAACCAGGGGAAAACTCAACCATGCCGGTCAACAAACGAGAACATGACCAGGGGAAAACTCAACCCTGCTGGTCAACAAACAAGAAAAGAGGAACCCTCTACGTCACGAGAGTTAAAAAGTACGTAAATCAGAAGACGACACGCACCTGGGGCCTGTAACAGCCCGAGATTTTATGAAAAATATTTTTTTTATTTCACTAATGTCTTGTGTTGTACGCTACACCAAAAAGAGCTTGCACAACACGCATCCTTGACTTGCCTTGCATTACACGCAATCACGACCTTCCTCGATAGCGTATGTAATACGCAATACCGAGTTTCACTAAACAACGATATGCTATTAAAATATTATTATATCTAGCCGTTATGAATAGTAATAACCACCTTTTAAAATTTTAGAAATTTTAGCTCTCAAAATGGACTTCATTTTTGGATTCGGAGTATCGAATTTAGCCTAAGGTGAAATTTTGGTACTTTTCGGATAACTTTCATATTCTGATGAATAGTGAAAATTACTAAATTATAATTAAAAACAACATTTTTAATCGAAATAATTAATAGTGATAAATTATTAATTTGAGTGGTTTTAAAGTATATTTAGAATATATTTTTACAATTTAATACAATGTTGGTCATTGGATGTAATTTCACATTTAAACCAGACATAATCAAGTGTCAATCTTTTGATAGATATTGTTTCTTAAAAACACGCTATTTGTTTTAACAGCGGGATTTAATTATAAAAATTAATTAATGTAACTTTTATGTTATGAATTTGGTAAAATAGAATTCATTTTTGAATTCGGAATATGAAATATAGCTTAGGATGAAATTTTGGCATTGTTCTGAAAAACATCAATTTTTGATGAATAGTGTAACTACTAAGTGGTAGTTAAAAAACTGAATTTTGCATAAAACATAATTTTACCGCTTCTGTGAATGGAATTTCGAAAATCCGACAGACACGGTTAATATCAAGACTAAAATGTGGTTCAATGAGATGAAAATAATTTTTGGTGAATAGTAACTTTTTACTTTTTTTACCACGGTTAATAGTAAATAGGGTAACTAAGGGTAAATATGATATTACTATTACCCTAACACATGTCCTAATCCTATTGGACAAGTGTATTTCGACCAAAAACAAACTTAGGAATAAAATATGACCATTTAGGCCCACTTGGGTTAGATTCGGACATTTATTATTAATTTATTTAAAGAAGGGTTAAAAGAGTTAAAATCAAAGTTTATTTACTAAAACATTTTTAATATGGGGTTATACATAAGATAAATTTGACTATAAATATTCATTAGAAATCTAAAAAGATTTCCTACATAATGGTATTTTATTTGTAATTTTTAGACATTAAATAATTTAATTTATGTATGACACAACGATGATGCAGTAATTATCTTATTAATGAAATATTGACATAATTGATGTTATAAACACCAAAATAAATGTAATTTGAGACTTTTTATGAATTAAACTAATTTTCTAGGTTACTATGATATATTAGTGTTGATTTAATCAACTTGGTTCGAACATATAATTCTGTTATGACTTTCAAAAAAATCATATATCAAATAGTGTCAAAATTGACACAAAATAGTTTTTAAATCAAATATTATATTATTAATTGTTATTTTATTCATAAAAATCTAAGGTTCGGCCAAATGACTTAGATAAGGATATATATATTAATAATTAACAATTTGGGGTTCGTTTGGCATGTTATAGTAAGTTTATTAACCATATAGTGAAAGGAAATAAAAAGACACGGTAAAAGTTAAATTAATTAACTTAGAGTTAAATCTAATTGATAAGGTTAAAATAATACCCTAAACTTGTCTAAATCTTATTGGTTGATAGGATTTCGACTCATCCCCACTTTAGCTTCGAAATAAGACCCTTTGGAACCATTATAAACCGATTTTGACTTTAATATAAAATATTATTTTGAGATATTCCTAAGGTGCCCCTCTCCTCCCTTATAAAAGGGAACCTCCTCCCCCTCCTCCTCACACCAATTTGAGCACTCAATCTCGGCCAACCCCTGCCAAAATCTCTTCTCCACTTCCCTAGCAACATCATAGAGGTTCTGGTCTTCCTCAAAGACCAATTTTAGTTCCCTAAGAGGAGGTCTCCAAAAGGCGCTTCAAAGAAGAGGTAATTACCGTTACCAATTCTTTCATCTTTATTTTTTCTTCCACTTATTCTTCTTAGGTTGTTTCATTATGAAGTAATAACATCAGTATCACTCATATACTGATATGTTATTATAAGTATGAAACAACCCTATTTCACCATCTATCTATCCTACGGAAAAAGAAATCACCGCGTGTGCGTACGTACGGAATACCGTCTCCACGCCGTGGTGTAATCTATTTTCCACCACCACCTTACATGGATGGGTATAATGGTGTAAAGAATAACTATACATAGTTATTACAACATCATATTGATTCTGATATATTTTATAATCCACTCCAATTCAATTCAATAATTATGGAAATGATATCATCGCTCGTGCGTACGTACGGAATACCGTCTCCACGACGCGATGAGATTCATTCTTAATGATTAACCATTCATGAATGATTATAAAGTATATATAATAAGTACTAATGAAATATATGACATAATAATGATACTGGATTTATGTATATATATATACATATGTATTTCATGTACTTACTTCCATTTCAAGACAATAAGGAAAGGAAAACAGCGTTCATGCGTACGTACGGACTACCGTCTCCATGAACGGTGTTTTTCATTTTATTTATCTACCTATTATATATATATATATACTGAATATATATGATATATACATCATATTTTATATTCTGGAAGTGAGTAAATCATGATATAAGTAATAATGATGTCAAGAACAACAAGTCAAAACACCTACGATAAATGAAACGATTTTACCCAAAACGCTTCTTTAACATGGAATTTACAAAAGAACGGGCAATATAATGTCATAAGTGAACCATATATGATATCATAACAATGAATATGATTCTGTAATAAGTCAATAACATGATTTAAATCATTATACAGGAGGTTCGGACACTTACAAAGCAAGTCGGACCTAAGGTAAGGGAAATATCACAATCTCATTTTTATCCGAGATTGTTTATTCGTAAGTATTTACTGGGGTGTATTTTATCATCCACATACATGTTTCATAAATATTTAATATTGTTTCCATCCACTTACAATAGTTTAAATCCAATTTTACCCTTCGGTGAGTTTTTAGTAAAGAATATGAAAGGAATCTTTTGTCGTTTTTCGTACGAGGTACTTTTTGACTTTTCCGACAAAAGTACGAGAAGAATGTTTTTTTTAACTTATATGGCACGAATGGATTTTTACGGTTTTATAAAGCCTTATTTTCATGAAGCTTCCTCCAAAATATTTCATGACTATTTTCAATAAAATCTCTTTCGTTTAAAATTTCATGACGTTTTGTGAAAATAAATTGATTTTGAAGAAGAAAGGATATTTTCCTCAAGAATTCATTTCAAGTGTTTTATCAAAATTATTTTCCATCTAAGACAATAAAAGGTTATATTTTTATCCCTATTATTACATTGATTTGATTATGTTGTGATGAAATTATTTTTATGAATTCCTTTATCTTATATGAATTGTTTTATGATGTCATGATGTTTAAGAATCCCATTTTTATTACATGGGTTATGAAATGATTTATGGTTTATGATTTTGTGGCACACATAAGAATGGTATCATTAAGAGATGGGTGGGACCTATATCTCCCTCCAATGCATTGGGTAAAGATTTTATATCTCATGAGATAGACATGGCTGGAATGGTAGGTTATACCGGTTCAGTGAAACAGGACTGAAACGAGGGTTACTCGATTCAGAAAGGGACTTTGTCCATTAAGATAGTCTTGGCAATGAGTCTTGACTAAGAAGAAATGTTTATCTATGATTATGTGTGAATGCCACAAAGTTTCATGTTTTATGTTATGATTATTGTGATTACATTTCACTACTATGATTTATCCCGTGTTATGAAATTATGCTCTCTTTTGCAGGTTTTGATTTCCAAAATGTTGTGTTCTTATCAATACGATGTGATAGACATTTATTTTGTTTACCCTTACTGAGCATTTGAGCTCACCCTTTTATGTTTTCTTTTCCCCAGGATATAAAGAAAGGTTTTAGGTAAAAAAAAAAGAAGATCTTTATGGGAGATGTTGAAGATCTTTCACCACGATTAGAAGATTTTATTCCGAGTTTCCAAAGACACTAAACTATTACGATCCTTGTGTGTGTGTTTTTGTTATGTACTAAGTATTCCGCAAAAGTAATTTAATGTCCATGTACGTCAAGATACGGGTCTCTACAGTTGGTATCAGAGGAAAGGTTTAGTCAACCTTTGGAAACTAGGATGCGAAAACGTTAGTGAGATCCCTAGAGATATTTCTAAGGTATGTCTAGGGATGTCCCTAGGGATAAGTATACATATAGGTTATAGTAATAGAATTATGCTAACGATTATAGAATTAAACCTAAGATGTTGGATATTGAAGGTACTCCCCCTTTATTATGTTGTTTTCCCTAGCATGATTTTTGCCTCTCACACTATTCTTTTTGGGTTTTAGACGATGGCTGGAACCCGAAGGAACCGTGTTGATCAATGCAATGGACAATGCAATGATTGCCCTCCTGAACAAACAAATGTTATGGGAGATGGAGTGCAAAATCTTATTGCTATACTTACACAAGCTATGAATCATTCTGGACTTCCAAATGAGCAGAGAAGGGAACAATATTCTATTGAGTCCTTCATGAGGCAACGTCCATCTTCTTTCAGTGGGACTTCCGATCCACTTGTTGCTGAATAATGGATCAGTACCACTGAAAAGATATTTTCAGTTCTTCAATGTTCTGAACATGATAAAGTCATATTATCAGTATATCGTTTGAAAGGTGAAGCTGATCAATGGTGGAATCTTATCAAGAAGACGAGGCAAAGGGATGAAATTGAGTCCATGGAATGGGACGAGTTCAAGAACTTGTTTTTCAGTAAGTACTTCCCTCGTATTCTTCGAACAAAGATGGAAAAGGAGTTTATTGAGCTGAAGCAGAAGGATGATGAATCTGTTGGTATATACGAAGCGAATTTTACAGGACTTGCAAGGTATGCATCTGGCATTATCATCCAACCTGAAAGTAAAGTTGATCGATTTTTCAGTGGCTTAAAACCAAGTCTTCGAAGGGCATTAGCTATAAGAGACTTCAGTAGCTATGAAGAAATTGTGCGTTGTGCTATCAAGGTAGAAATGGAAGTTGGTGTTACATATCCATCTCATGGTTTTGACAAGAAACGAAAGATGGAGTTCAAGGAGAAATCTCAGAAAAATGGTGAAAAGAAGATGAATGTTTCCTTATGCACAAAGTGTGGAAAGAAGCATGGTGGAGATTGTCTTAAAGGGACTAGAAAATGTTTTGAGTGTGGAAAAGAAGGTCATCGAGCAGCTGAGTGTCGAAGTAATGGAAAAAGGGTTTCTAATGATGTGAATAAAGCAAACACTGCAGAGAACGCACCACCAACACTTCAATGCTTCAAGTGCAAGGAAATGGGGCATTATGCTAATAAATGCCCTAATCCAAGGGTTAGTGATGATCGACATGAGCAACCACTTAAGGCAAAGGACAAAGGGAAGTCACATGCGATCACCATTGGCGATGTTGAATATGATAACGATGTGGTGGAATGATTAAGTGTTTATGTAATGGGATTCCAAAATAATGTTGTATCATAAAGTATTTATGTATTGGTCTAATGTGGTATTCAAAGTGATTGAGATATTTTTGGAAATAAGATGATATGCGCATAATGAAGGGAAAACGAGAAAACGAAATGTTTAACAGTATTCATGAGCTCATGATTGATATAAGGACTAAGTGATATCATGGTTTGAGTATATAGAATTTTGAGGATTTTGGTATGTGGAAAGTGTTAACTTTTAACTCAAGTTTTCACTAAGGTTCAATGGGTATTCAAGAGAATACATGATTAAGGCCTTTGAATGTTTGGAATGTGACCAACAAGATATATCTTATGATATATGGGGATCCACGATGGTATTAATGAGAGTGGACTGCAGTATTATGAATAAGCCTAAAGATTGGACTGGATTATGTTGGACATAAGTTAGTATTGTTTAAGGATAGAAGATTTTCGATATTATTGATGGGATGTTATAGTAACGTAGTTTTAGAAAAAGGACAATCTGCAGGACGGGCGACAGCCCATCGCTTCGGACAAGGCTGTAGGAATCGAACCCACAACCGAAGTGCGACTGGCCTTTATCACCTACCACTGACCTACAGGAAGTCCCTGTTTAGTAGAAAACTAGTTTTATTATATTAAGCAGTATGATATGTGAAGTATAAGTTCATTTTAGGAACCATATATGATTAATCTCACTATAGATCGACTTATGTATATAATTTTGGCTAACCTTTTGTTTGAGACAGATGGAATGACCCGTCATTCTATCACATGATCTGCTAACACTTCACGAATAACAAATTCAACTTCATTTAGTTAAGAGATGAAATGGAAACTGTTCAAGGCACAAACAACAGTGAGATTGTACCAAAATAAAGTAAGTATTTATTGTAATTCAAATTTTCAACTTTAGGGAAATGATCTTGAAAACCAAAAATGTTGTCCTAGTGCCCTTATATCTGATGAATCAGATGGTACCCTAGATCATCACAAATTTATGGCTTTGTGATTGCTAGCTTTTCCATAGCCATGTTCTCTACCACTCTCCATCAGAACATGATGGTTAGATTTCTCTTCCATATCCATATTTTCACCTATGTGGAAACCCAGTGATTAGTTTATTTGGGTAACAGTTACGTTTCATAATTTTGTTTTTAAAGATAAGTTTGGGTATTCCTTTTTACGATGTGGGTTTCTATCAAAGAAACTTTCAAATAGTAAACCATTTATAACCCCGACGAATTTCGATGGCGAAATTCATTTTAAGGGGGGTAGAATGTAACAGCCCGAGATTTTATGAAAAATATTTTTTTTATTTCACTAATGTCTTGTGTTGTACGCTACACCAAAAAGAGCTTGCACAACACGCATCCTCGACTTGCCTTGCATTACACGCAATCACGACCTTCCTCGATAGCGTATATAATACGCAATACCGAGTTTCACTAAACAACGATATGCTATTAAAATATTATTATAACTAGCCGTTATGAATAGTAATAACCACCTTTTAAAATTTTAGAAATTTTAGCTCTCAAAATGGACTTCATTTTTGGATTCGGAGTATCGAATTTAGCCTAAGGTGAAATTTTGGTACTTTTCGGATAACTTTCATATTCTGATGAATAGTGAAAATTACTAAATTATAATTAAAAACAACTTTTTTAATCAAAATAATTAATAGTGATAAATTATTAATTTGAGTGGTTTTAAAGTATATTTAGAATATATTTTTACAATTTAATACAATGTTGGTCATTGGATGTAATTTCACATTTAAACCAGACATAATCAAGTGTCAATCTTTTGATAGATATTGTTTCTTAAAAACACGCTATTTGTTTTAACAGCGGGATTTAATTATAAAAATTAATTAATGTAACTTTTATGTTATGAATTTGGTAAAATAGAATTCATTTTTGAATTCGGAATATGAAATATAGCTTAGGATGAAATTTTGGCATTGTTCTGAAAAACATCAATTTTTGATGAATAGTGTAACTACTAAGTGGTAGTTAAAAAACTGAATTTTGCATAAAACATAATTTTACCGCTTCTGTGAATGGAATTTCGAAAATCCGACAGACACGGTTAATATCAAGGACTAAAATGTGGTTCAATGAGATGAAAATAATTTTTGGTGAATAGTAACTTTTTACTTTTTTTACCACGGTTAATATTAAATAGGGTAACTAAGGGTAAATATGATATTACTATTACCCTAACACATGTCCTAATCCTATTGGACAAGTGTATTTCGACCAAAAACAAACTTAGGAATACAATATGACCATTTAGGCCCACTTGGGTTAGATTAGGACATTTATTATTAATTTATTTAAAGAAGGGTTAAAAGAGTTAAAATCAAAGTGTATTTACTAAAACATTTTTAATATGGGGTTATACATAAGATACATTTGACTATAAATATTCATTAGAAAGCTAAAACGATTTCCTACATAATGGTATTTTATTTGTAATTTTTAGACATTAAATAATTTAATTTATGTATGACACAACGATGATGCAGTAATTATCTTATTAATGAAATATTGACATAATTGATGTTATAAACACCAAAATAAATGTAATTTGAGACTTTTTATGAATTAAACTAATTTTCTAGGTTACTATGATATATTAGTGTGGATTTAATCAACTTGGTTCGAACATATAATTCTTTTATGACTTTCACAAAAATCATATATCAAATAGTGTCAAAATTGACACAAAATAGTTTTTAAATCAAATATTATATTATTAATTGTTATTTTATTCCTAAAAATCTAAGGTTTGGCCAAATGACTTATATAAGGATATATATATTAATAATAAACAATTTGGGGTTCGTTTGGCATGTTATTGTAAGTGTATTAACCATATAGTGAAAGGAAATAAAAAGACACGGTAAAAGTTAAATTAATTAACTTAGAGTTAAATCTAATTGATAAGGTTACAATAATACCCTAAACTTGTCTAAATCTTATTGGTTGATAGGATTTCGACCCATCCCCACTTTAGCTTCGAACTAAGACCCTTTGGAACCATTATAAACCGATTTTGACTTTAATATAAAATAATATTTTGAGATATTCCTAAGGTGCCCCTCTCCTCCCTTATAAAAGGGAACCTCCTCCCCCTCCTCCTCACACCAATTTGAGCACTCAAGCTCGGCCGACCCCTGCCAAAATCTCTTCTCCACTTCCCTAGAAACATCATAGAGGTTATGGTCTTCCTCAAAGACCAATTTTAGTTCCCTAAGAGGAGGTCTCCAAAAGGCGCTTCAAAGAAGAGGTAATTACCGTTACCAATTCTTTCATCTTTATTTTTTCTTCCACTTCTTCTTCTTAGGTTGTTTCATTATGAAGTAATAACATCAGTATCACTCATATACTGATATGTTATTATAAGTATGAAACAACCCTATTTCACCATCTATCTATCCTACGGAAAAAGAAATCACCGCGTGTGCGTACGTACGAAATACCGTCTCCACGCCGTGGTGTAATCTATTTTCCACCACCACCTTACATGGATGGGTATAATGGTGTAAAGAATAACTATACATAGTTATTACAACATAATATTGATTCTGATATATTTTATAATCCACTCCAATTCAATTCAATAATTATGGAAATGATATCATCGCTCGTGCGTACGTACGGAATACCGTCTCCACGACGCGATGAGATTCATTCTTAATGATTAACCATTCATGAATGATTATAAAGTATATATAATAAGTACTAATGAAATATATGACATAATAATGATACTGGATTTATGTATATATATACATATGTATGTCATCTACTTACTTCCATTTCAAGACAATAAGGAAAGGAAAACAGCGTTCATGCGTACGTACGGACTACCGTCTCCATGAACGGTGTTTTTCATTTTATTTATCTACCTATTATATATATATATATATACTGAATATATATGATATATAAATCATATTTTATATTCTGGAAGTGAGTAAATCATGATATAAGTAATAATGATGTCAAGAACAACAAGTCAAAACACCTACGATAAATGAAACGATTTTACCCAAAACGCTTCTTTAACATGGAATTTACAAAAGAACGGGTAATATAATGTCATAAGTGAACCATATATGATATCATAACAATGAATATGATTCTGTAATAAGTCAATAACATGATTTAAATCATTATACAGGAGGTTCGGACACTTACAAAGCAAGTCGGACCTAAGGTAAGGGAAATATCACAATCTCATTTTTATCCGAGATTGTTTATTCGTAAGTATTTACTGGGGTGTATTTTATCATCCACATCCATGTTTCATAAATATTTAATATTGTTTCCATCCACTTACAATATTTTAAATCCAATTTTACCCTTCGGTGAGTTTTTAGTAAAGAATATGAAAGGAATCTTTTGTCGTTTTTCGTACGAGGTACTTTTTGACTTTTCCGACAAAAGTACGAGAAGAATGTTTTTTTAACTTATACGGCACGAATGGATTTTTACGGTTTTATAAAGCCTTATTTTCATGAAGCTTCCTCCAAAATATTTCATGACTATTTTCAATAAAATCTCTTTCGTTTAAAATTTCATGACGTTTTGTGAAAAGAAATTGATTTTGAAGAAGAAAGGATATTTTCCTCAAGAATTCATTTCAAGTGTTTTATCAAAATTATTTTCCATCTAAGACAATAAAAGGTTCTATTTTATCCCTATTATTACATTGATTTGATTATGTTGTGATGGAATTATTTTTATGAATTCCTTTATCTTATATGAATTGTTTTATGATGTCATGATGTTTAAGAATCCCATTTTTATTACATGGGTTATGAAATGATTTATGGTTTATGATTTTGTGGCACACATAAGAATGGTATCATTAAGAGATGGGTGGGACCTATATCTCCCTCCAATGCATTGGGTAAAGATTTTATATCTCATGAGATAGACATGGCTGGAATGGTAGGTTATACCGGTTCAGTGAAACAGGACTGAAACGAGGGTTACTCGATTCAGAAAGGGACTTTGTCCACTAAGATAGTCTTGGCAATGAGTCTTGACTAACAAGAAATGTTTATCTATGATTATGTGTGAATGCCACAAAGTTTCATGTTTTATGTTATGATTATTGTGATTACATTTCACTACTATGATTTATCCCATGTTATGAAATTATGCTCTCTTTTGCAGGTTTTGATTTCCAAAATGTTGTGTTCTTATCAATACGATGTGATTGAAATTTATTTTGTTTACCCTTACTGAGCATTTGAGCTCACCCTTTTATGTTTTCTTTTCCCCAGGATATAAAGAAAGGTTTTAGGTAAAAAAAAGAAGATCTTTATGGGAGATGTTGAAGATCTTTCACCACGATTAGAAGATTTTATTCCGAGTTTCCAAAGACACTAAACTATTACGATCCTTGTGTGTGTTTTTTTGTTATGTACTAAGTATTCCGCAAAAGTAATGTAATGTCCATGTACGTCAAGATACGGGTCTCTACAGGGCCCATGCGACGTATTGCCCCAATTCAACCCCAACCAAGCGTACAAACATTCCCAGGTACAAACAACCAGATGCTCCTCCAAGCATTCTTGTATACTCCCAGAGTATACCACATTCTAGCCCAAAGGCTATCATGCACACGACAACCAAGGTCAACGTGAAGGTGTAACATAACAACTCCAACCTTCCACCTCAATGGATAAGGCACAACCAACCACATTTCTTCACTCACACGGGAGTGCACGTGATCACACACCAAGGGTTCTCTACAAACACGGCGAGAAGAACTACCACCCGATCACCTTCACATTTCAGAATTTATAAAGATCGTGAATGAGGCTCCGCTCACCTGAAGAGATTACACCGTTGTAATCCTCGTAGAAAAACATATGAGATCGACTACTTAATCGCCTCAAACGGATATCCGACGGAAAAGTCACCAACACCGCCTCACGCCCGAACGACGTCCCGTGATCCTGAGCCTCGGCCCCAAAAACATTCGGGTGTATCGCACCAATGCGATCCCCTCAGGAAGACACGGCAAAAGGACTTCTCACTTGAGCGCAAAAAATATCTGGAGAAAATGATGCATTCCAACGCACCGCACACTAGCGGTGCTACGTGGGACCCGCATCCTGGTCCTGAAACTCAATGGACGGATCACACCATTGAGATCCTCTCAAAAAATTACACAAGTTTGACAAATCACTTGTCCAAAACGGACACCCGGTGATAAAGTTGGAAATCACCTTTAACTCCCGAAACAGCCCTTGCGGGGCCCGCACAAGCATTCCAAATTTAAGTGTGTAGACTACACCAATGCAATGCCCTCAGAATAACACAGAAAATTGACTGCTCGCACACCCTGAATGGACGTCCGATGAAAAAGTCGTGAAACGCTGCACGCAGCTCGAAAGACGGGTCATGGGCCTGTGCTTCAACTTCAGCCTCAACACCTGAAACTACCCTAGAATGATCCGCCTCTGTTCCAGGGATCCAACTCCACTGACGGCATTCAAAACGGACTTCAGACGCGTCCGTGTTGTCCAAAACAACACCCCCTAAAGAAAACATCAATTTACTTAAAGACGTGTCACACCTCCGAGGCCCCTCGTTTCGGTAATCGAAAATTCCCGAAACCGTCTCAAAAAGTCCACCTTGATGCGAGGAAGGAACTGATGTAGATGGCATGCAGATCGGACACCCGTAGTGGAAGATACGGGTGTACGAACACAAAGGGGACAATCCCCTTGGGCTGGACCGGCCTGGACCGGCCGGTCCGCCCTTCTTGGGCCAGCCCGCATCTCAGCCGCGTGGGATGGATGTGGACCTGGGGTCCACCATTCACCGACCGACCACGAGGGGCCGGTCTTGGTCTTGCGCGGAGACCCCCCCCCCGAGCGCGGGTCTCGGTCTCCCGCGTGAAGTCGCGGGCGCGACTTCGTCCGCCCGAGCGCCACCGACCAACCTCGCCGCGCTCGGTCGCCGTGAAGCTAGCTGCGCCGACGCCCAAGAGCCAACCGCTATCCGAGCTCGGCCCGCTGCAGCTTCCACTACCTGAGCCAAGGCCGCCGCCGCCTCATACAGATGCCGAACCACCAGAACCTCAAAGAATCGTCTAGAAAACTCCAAACCACCGAAAAAACCCGCAAACTTCGCCGGACCGCTGCGGGCTGCTCGGGACTCGGAATTGAAATTTGAAAGATGCGTCGGAAAGAGAATAAAATATAATAAAAAATTATGGGCTTTGTTTGAAAATCAAACAAAAAAATGATTATATAATCGAACTCAAAGTAGGTGCGGGATTAAAAATTGAAACCGCAACAAATCCTACCTCTTGGGCTTCGCCCGACGCTTCACGGAGGGACCACCAGAGTTAACACGCCTTGTCGGAGCTACCTTTCCGGAGTGGAGGAGGAGAGGGAGGGATTTCACCTACTTCTGTCCAGGAGAGGAAGAAGAAGAGGGAGGGGGTGAGCTAAGTGTTTAAATAGAAAACACTTAACCACCCGCCCGTCGGCCCGAACCCGAACTCCCGATGGGGTCGGCATTAAGCCTCCCCTAGGATAAAAACCACGCTCTGAATGCAATAGCGGTCTCGGAATTTGAATCTGAGGCCATGTTTGAAAGTTATAAAATTGAACGCCCAAAGCCGCCAAATTACGAAAATGCCACTAGGGCCATTTTTCACAAACGGGCCCGCCCGCAAAACATACACCCCTTCTAGGGTAAACGCCACGTTATGAACTCAACGATACCCTCGGTTTTCCAATTTGAGCCACCGTTTAAGAGATACTTGAGTTTCACCATTAAACATATAAATAAATTAATTAATTTTATCCATTTAATGTTCCAAAAGCGAGCGAGGGGTCCAAACATCCCGCGCCGACATGTTTTATGTCGTTCCTAGGGTAAACACCACATTCCGGACCCATCCGTACACTCGGATCTCTGATTCGAAGCACCGTTTTGGAGTTATACCATTTGTTTGGTGTTTCCAGTGTGAACGCACTGAAAATTTAATTCCGGCCACACCGGGGCTCGGAATCGCATGCCTTCTGAAGGCGCCGCTCTGGAATAATATCAAGAATATTCAAAAGTCTTTCGCAGAAAAAACTGGGTTCTTGCATCATTCCCGCCTTCAAGCTTTTCCTCCCTGAAAAGAAAAACTAGGGAACAACTCATGGTACTAAGCCCGCACCCGGCTCTTCCATACCTAGAAGAACTCTCGCACAGCTCTACGCCACCGCACACAGACCAAAAGATTTGATATATTCACGCGAGGTCTTCCCTTTCCGATGACGTACATGGGAGCACACACACATCTCCTCAGGTGAGTCAGCGGGAGACGCTATGCACCCAAACCACCTTTTGGGGTTAGGGAAAGTCGGTACGAAACCTCACCATCCCTTCGCACAATATCAAACCGCCCGAAGGCTCTCGAGGGTTTCTCACCTCCCCGACCGAACCCCTACGTCGCACACCACGACTGGAATCACTGCCCGCACCTGGAACAAGGCTCGTTGATTCCCTCCTTCATAATATCCATATGGTGAAACACCGAAGGATAACTGGTCATGAAATATTTCACAGTCGATGTATCGCAACCAAGACTCTCTTACACACTCAGAAAGTGAAGGAGTCAACGCCATCGACTAAAGAAAAAGGTCCCATGCCTTTTTTTACCTTGACAACAAAGGGTTCCACCGATGCCCTGCGCCACCGTTGTAACAACCTAAGCAAGGAGCAGGGAGAAAATATTCTCACAAATAGAGTCTAACAATTCTACCACCAAAGGTAGAAGAGCTGTAGAGCGTACCTCTCATCACCCCATGCTCTGCAGGATCATAGACATCCAAAGCTCGCGACTGTCCGTGGTCCCAATTGTCATCTCTCTGAGCCTGGCATGGGCTGCCTAGTGGTGATGGGAAGACCTCGTAAAGTCATCCCCCACTACTAGATCCTCCCGATCCTCTGCGAGGACCACACCTTTGGGCGCTACTCTAATCATAGCGCTGCATCTGTCGTGGTGGTGCACCTGCTGCCCGCCAGAAGCTCTCTGCATGTCTAGTCCAGCAGTCCCGTGCCGGGTGACCTCTCCCATCGCAAGCATAGCACTGACTCTGTTCGGGCCGCACTTGTGCCCTCCAACGCCACTGTGGTGTACGACCACGCCCCTAAGTCCAGTTTTCAGAAAGCCACCTGCGTAGATGTTCTGCTTGCTGGCGCCTGCTAGCTGCGACAGACGTCTCGGCTCCAATGTGCCTGCTGCCACCACGAACTCCAGAATGTGACAGAAATCTCTCTATCACCAGCGCCTGCTCTAGCACCCTGGTATATGTGGAAATGCCCAAGGGTACGATGACTGCACTAATCTCTCGGTGGAGACCCTGCTCAAACTTTTTCGCTCGGATGTTGTCGCCATGGACCAAGTCCGGGTAAAAGCGTGCACGGTCTGCGAAACTAGCCGCGTACTCGGCCACCATCACCCCTCCCAGATGAAACTGTAGGAGCTCTTGAATCTGAATGGAGTGCAAGCAGGAGGGGCAGAACTCCTCACGGAACAACATCTGTATGTCTCCCCATGAAAGTGAAGACTCGTCAAGAAACTGAGTCACCAAACTCCACCAACGCCAAGATGCTCCACCAAAAACGTTGGTTGCCAAAGCCACTCTCTGATCTGCCGACATCTGCACAAGACTGAAAAGGTGAACCACTGCATCAATCCAATCCTGTGCTTCATGAAGGTCTAGCTCACCACTGAACCTTAGTGGTCTCTGACGTTGGAGCTCACGGAGCGCGCTCAACCTGCGCTCAAGCTCAGCCTGCTCTACTGGAACTGTCTGCTGCTCAACAGGTGGGGGTGTTGCTACCAGCCCACCCGGAGAAAGGGGCTCGCTTGATGGGTCATGGACTGTGGCCTCGTAGATCACAGGGTCGTCGTCAAGCACCAAAGCTGGTATCTTGGCTGGCTGTCTTTGGGGAGACATCCGGAATATTATCAAGGAGTGTCGCGGTCAGATGAGAATATATGTATATAACAGTAACAACAACGATGGGGAGCTGAATCAAGAAGGACAGTCAAAGACTCAATCCTATGTGATTCAGAAACCATTTTTTCCTGCAACAAGTGTCTCAACATGCCGATTCGACAAGTGGGTTATCAAGGTCCTTGTGAATGGATACATCGGCCACCGCACGATTACTAGACTCCCTGGACTAAGAGCCGCTCTTGAGACACATTAACATTGTTTCCCTATATCCCAAAAAATTCCTTTTTATGGACATCCGAACAACATCCCATGGAACGAACCACCTTTGATACCACTTTGTCACACCCCGACCATACTCGGCCTCGAGCCGAAACTACCCCAAGCCTACCTCCATAGGCCAGGGGATGGCGACCAGCGCCGAAGGCACAATAACTCGGGGAGGCCTTTGACTATGTACCTATACACACACACACACACACAACACAGTCAATTAAAAAGTGAAGAGTAAAAGAGAAAAGAGAAGTAAAGTAAAAGGACAACTACTATTTATATATAAACCACAGATGTGCATCGACCTCTAAACAGTACAATGTACAAGCTGAATGTAAACTGAAAGGAAAGGGGGAAAAACACGTGCCCAACCAAAAAGTTCCACATCCCGACAACAGGTAAAACAACAACAAACAGTTGGGAGGTTCCCACACCTGGAACCCGACAATGATCACCACACGCGGTCCAAGCTCCCGTATACTAAGATCCTCTGACGTCATGACCAACCTCTATATCGTCTACAAGGGCACACCAAGTGCGGGTGAAGCCCAAGCAGGGGTCAGTAATAAAATACTCCCTAGGATACCCCGAAGGCTCGAGGGAGCAACAAAGGAGGTACCGAAGGGTGAGCAGTAGACCGAACAGGGGAATATAAAGGAGTACAATAAGGAGTGCAGTAAAGAGTACAATAAATATTCTAGCTCAACCCAACAAGAGGAAAAAAGGTAGACTCACCTAGACAAAAGGAGCTGGAAATGATGAGAATATGAAATTCTCGTCGAGTCTTCGCTACCTATAGTAGGAGAGTAGACTCGTCCAACCCCGAGAAGCTAGACACAGAAAGCACTTGGCATACCCCGCGCGTCTTCGCCTCTCCTGGAGGGAGAGTAACAAATCCCAAGAAGTGGGTACTGGAACAAGGTATATACATAACCATGTCCTCAATCAAGAAGCCCAATCAAGATCGTAAGAAGATCTTCATCCCGTTGATCAGCCCAAGAAAAGTAAGTCACCAACAGTCCCAGAAGATAACACCATCGATGCCCAACATCCCGCACGTCTGCCCCGAACTGCAACTCAAGGGCTCAAATCACTACACCTCGAAACTAACCTCTTTGTGTGGCACTGACTCACCCAAAAAGTTTTAAGTCACGTCACAAGGACGCGTCTCGGTGGGGAAAGCGCTCCTCATACATGAGTGTTTTGGGGGAACATCATCCATAACTCGTCAGTACCCCGCAGTCAAGAGGTCTCCTCAAAGTCGATAGGCGACCCCCTGCCCAGCCCCGCTGGAGGGTCCCTGGAAGTCGATGGGTTCACACTACAGGGAGTCCCGACAAGAGTCGACGAGAGAAACACTGCCAAGTCCTGTAATAGGGTAATACACTAAAGGGAGACCTGACTAAAGTCGGAGACGAGACCACTGCCTAGCCCAACTAGAGGTAACCCGACATCGGGGACCACTGCCCAGCCCAGCTGGAGGTAAGCCCGACATCGAGAACCACTGCCCCGCCCTGCTGGAGGTAAGCCCAGCATCGAGGTCCACTGCCCAGCCCTGCTGGAGGTAAACCCGGAACTACTCTGGTCATCCCTGCTGGATGGTACTTCTCGGTGAACACCGATGTTCTGGCCATCCCTGCTGGATGGTACAACTAGCGAGCCCTGCTCGAAACAACCTCAGCCCTGCTGGAAACAAACCCAGCCCTGCTGGAAGCAACTACAACCCTACTGGAAACAACCTCAGACCTGCTAGAAACAACCTCCTGGGTAGAGGATCGGTGCCCGTGTAAAGAGTTGGTCACACCGAATCCACAAGAACTATACTAGGGAACACAGAGTGACGGGAGAATCTCCCCAGGCCTCACAAGGTGATCCCACTCCAATCCGCTGAGTCCCTATCAAAGGGGACCGAGACAACTCATCCTAGAAAGTGGGAAAACACCCACGTTGTATGAGCACATGTAGTCGTAAATGGTGTCATAGTCCGGTGGAATAGGAATGGTACTAGAACCCCTCACAGATGAAGAAATAAAAGAACCAAACCATCTATGTCAGCCAAACGAGAATGGAACCAGGGGAAAACTCAACCCTGTCAGTCAACAAACAAGAACAGAGGAACCCTCTACATCATGAGAGGTCAAAGGTACGTAAAGAAGAACACGGCATGCACATGGGACCCATGCGAAGTGTGGCCCCAAGTCAACCCCAACCAAGTGTACAAACATTATCAGGTACAAACAACTACATTCACTTCCAAGCATTCCTGTATACTCCTTGAGTATACCACATTCCAGCCCAAAGGATATCGTGCTCACGACACCCAACGTCAACGCGAAGGAGTAACGTAACAACTCCAACCTACCACCTAAACGGCTGAGTCACAGCCAACCACATCTTTTCACTCACGCAGGAGTGTACGCGATCACACACCAAGGGTTCTCTACAAACACGGTGAGAACAACTGCCACTAGAGCACCTTCACATTTCCATATTTAATAAGATCGCGTATGAGACTTCGCTCTCCTGAATTGATTACACAATTGTAATCCTCACAGAAAAACACGTGAGATAGACTACTTACTCGCCTCAGATGGATATCTGATGGAAAAATCACCAACATCGCCACACGCCCGAACGACGTCCCGTGATCCCGAGCCTCGGCCCCGAAAATAGTCGGGTGCATCGCACCATTGCGATCCCCTTGGGAAAACACGTCAAAAGGACTGCTTAATTGAGCTCAACAGATATCCAGAGAAAAGGATGCATTCTAGCACACCGCACACGAGCGGTGCTACATGGGACCCGCATCCCGGTCCCGAAACTCAACGGCCAGATCACACCGTTGCGATCCTCTCAAAAATATACACATGTTTGACAAATCAATTGTCCAAAACGGACACCCGGTGATAAAGCTGGAAATCACCATCAACTCCGGAAACAGCCCTTGTGGGGCCCACACTAGCATGCAGAATTTAAGCAGGAAGACTACACCAATGCAATTCTCTTCAAAAACACCAAAAATCGACTGCTCGCATGCCCTGAACGGGCATCTGATGAAAAATTCGTGAAACGCTACATGCAGCTCGAAAGACGGGCCATGGGACCACGCCTGAAATTCGGCCTCAACACCTGAAACTACCCTGGAACTCTCTACCTCAGTGCCAGGGTTCCAACACCACTGACGGCGTTGAAAACGGACGCCCAACCCATCTGCGCCATCCAAAACAAGATCCCCTGAACAAAAAGTCAATTTACTTAAGGACGTGTCACGCCTTTGAGGCCCCTTGTTTTGGGAATAAAAAATTCCTGAAACCGTCTCAAAAAGTCCACCTTGATATGAGGAAGGCACTACCACAGACGGAATGCAAATCAGACACCCGTAGTGGAAGATAAGGGTGTCCGAACACAAAGGGGACAATCCCCTTGGGCTGGACCGGCCGGTCCGCCCGTTCTGGGCCGGCACGTGGCTCAGCCGCGTGGGACGGCTGTGGACCCATGGTCCACCATTCGCAGACTGGCCACGAGGGGCTGCTCTTGGTTCTGTGCGAAGACCCGCCGAGCGCGGGTCTCGATCTCCCGCGTGAAGTCGCGGGTGTCACTTCGTGCACCCGAGTGCCGCCGACCAACCCCGTCCGAGCTCACCCTGCTGTGGCTTCTGCCGCCTGAGCCAAGACCGCCACTACCTCACACTGCTTCCGAACCGCCGGAACCCGAAAAACCGGCTGGAAATCTCCAAACCACCAGAAAACCCGCAAACATCGCCGGACCGCTGCGGGCAGTTCGGGACTCGAACTTCAAATCCGAAAGATGCACCAGAAAGAGCATAAAATCTAATACAAGATTATGGGATTTGTTTGAGGATCAAAAAACAAATTTATTATAGAATCAAACTCAAAGTAAGTGCGTGAATAAAAATTGAAACCACAACAAATTCTACCTCTTGGGGTTCGCCCGACGCTTCACGGACGGACTGCCGGAGTTTCAATGCCTCGTTGGAGCTACCTCGCCGGAATGGAGGAGGAGAGGGAGGGTTGCCGCCTGCTACTATCTAGGCAAGGACGATGAAGAGGGAGGGGGTGAGTTAAGTGTTTAAATAGAAAACACATAACCACCCGCCTGTCACCCCGAATCCGAACTCCCGACGGGGTGGGGATTAAGCCTCCCCTGGGCTAAAAACCATGCTCTAAACGCAACGGTGGTCTCGGAATTTTAATACAAGGCCCTGTTCAAATGTTATAAAACTAAACACCCAAAACTACCAAATTACAAAAATGCCCCTAGGGCCATTTTTCACATATGGGCCGCGCCCGCAAAACATACACCTCTCCTAGGGTAAATGGCACGTTCCGAACTCAACGGTGCCCTCTTTTACCAAATCTGAGCCATCATTTAAGTGATACTTGAGTTTCACCATTAAACGTATTAATTAATTAATTACTTTTATCCATTTAACATTCCAAAAGAGAGCGAGGGGTCCAAACATTTAGCGCCGACATATTTTATGTCGTTCCTAGGGTAAACACCCCATTCCGGACCCATCCGTACACTCGGATCTCTGATTCAAAGAACTTTTTAGGAGTTATCCAATTTATTTGGCGTTTCCAGTGTGAACACACTGAAAATTTAATTCCGGCCACACCAAGGCTCAAAATCACACGCCCTCTGAAGGCGCTGCTCTGGAATAATATCACGAATATTCTAAAGTCTTTCGTAGCAAAAACTGAGTTCTTACACATATTATATCATTCCTTCTAGGTGTCCTCGGTAGTATGGTGTCAAAATCCATCGTAATGTTATCCTACTTAAACATAGGAATAGGTAGAGGTTGCATCACTCCTTTGGGATGTTTTTTCTCCACCTTCACTTGTTGACAAACTAGAAACCTTGCCAGGTAGTCAGAAATTTGTCACTTCATATTATCCCACCAAAAATATTCCTTCAGATCTCAATACATCTTGGTGCTACCCCGGTGTACAGAGAAATTTGAGCTATGAGCATCATCTAATATTTCCCTTTTTAGCTCAGGTACTAAGGGAATGCATAACCTCTTCCCAAAAGTTTGAACTCCATCTTTATACATGAAGACATCCAGTCTCCCATCCTTATTCATGGGTAGATTCTCATCACCAGATTGAGAAATGTTTATCTTCTCTAGTAAAGATGGTTTAACAATCTTTTTAAAGAGGAGTTATGTTTCCACTTCCTTAAAAATTCCCATATCCATTTTCAGTAGATCCATGAACATATGATCTCTTTCAATGCTCATTTGAGTCAGAAGGCCATGATCTTTCATGCTTAATACATCTTCCACCTTATTCGCCTTTCCTGTGTGGTAGTGTATTGAACAATCGTAATCTTTGGGTAACTCGATCCATCTTCTCTGCCTCATTTTGAGTTCTTTTTGTGTGAAAATATATTTCAAACTCTTGTGGTCTGTATAAATATCTCATCTCTCTTCGTAGAGATAATGAATTCATATTTTCAGAGAAAAGATTACGGCTGCTAACTCAAGATCACGAGTTGGATAATTTCTCTCATGAGTATTCAACTATCTTCATGCATAAGTAATAACTTTATTTTTTTTCATAAGGACGCAACCCAGTCCATTTTTTGATGCATCACTATATATTACAAATCCATCACTTCTAGATGGAAGAGTCAAAATTGGAGCATTGACCAATCTTCTTTTCAATTCATCGAAGTATTCTGTAGATTTTTTTTGTCCACAGAAACATAACTCCTTTATGTGTGAGCTTGGATAGGGGGTTAGCGAGTCGGGAAAAATTCTGAATGAAACGTCGATAATAAGCTGATAAGATAATAAAACTATGTACCTCCATTATTTATGTTGGCATGGGCCAATATTGTATTGCCTTTGTCTTCATCGGATCGGCTAGGATTCCATCATTAGAGACAATATATCTTAGAAAAGAAAATGATGGATCCCAGAATTCTCACTTGAAAAACATTCTATATAATTTATTTCTTCTTAAGAGTTCTCAGAATAACTTGCAAGTGATTCTCTTGGTCCTCAACGATTTTTTAGTATACGAGGATAACATAAATGAATAACACAACATAGTTATCAATATATTTCTGGAAAACACTATTAATTAAATCCAGGAAAACAGAGGGTGAATTTTTCATTCCAAAAGTCATCACTGTAAACTCATAATGTCCATACATAGTCTGAAATGCTATATTAGGAATATCATCCTTCCTCACATGAAACAGATGATATCCAGATCGAATGTCAATCTACGAATAGTATTGAGCTCCATGATGTTGCTCAAATAAATCATTAATCCGGGGCAGATGATACTTATTCATTACTGTAATATCATTGATTTCCATGTAATCAATGCAAAGCCTCATGGATCCATCTTTCTTCTTGACCAAGAGGACAGGGGATCCCTATGGAGAAACACTAGTTAGAATCAATATTTTTTCACTCAAATCCTCTTTTTGTTTCTTTAGATCTACTAATTCCACATTTTTCATTTCGTAGGAGTCTTTGATGTAGGTCTTGCATCAGAAATTAAATCAATAGAGAACTCAGTATCCCACTCTAGAGGAAGTCCAGGTAAATCCTCTGGAAATACATCATTGTACTCTTTCAATATGTGCACATTTTCAATTTGAAGATTTCTTCCCTCGCCCATAGATATTGGTTTATATTTCTCTCCAGGTACTGTATTCAGTAGAGCTAATGGGGGTGGTTGTAGATAAGAATCTGGTGGAAAATTTTCTACCCTAAAGACAAGGTATTCTACACCATTTTCAAAAATTGTAACATAATTATTCTTACAATAAATCATCGCATCATAATTTGATAGATAATCTATTCCATGAATTATTGTCACAACCCGTCCTCGGGGCCCCTGCCGTGACTACCCCAAGCCCGCCTTCCATAGGCCAGGGGCTAGCGACTAGCACCAAGGCGTAATTCCCGATAACAGGGAAGGAATTGACTTTGTAAAGTAAACAAACACCATAGAGCAAGAAAGCAGTAGAAGAATACACTAAGTAAAAGTTGATACAAAAGTAAGTGCGGAAAAGTAAGTGGGCCAGAATACAAACCCAAACTGAAAGTTAAGTACAATTGGAAAGGAAAAACAGCATTTGAAGTAAAGCCGCAGCCTCGAGTCGTCCACTGAAAGTCCCACCTGAAGGGTGAGTCTAGATAGCGTCCACAGCTCCTCGGGTCCAACTGTCCGCTCCGAGTATGTCCCACCCAGTGGTCCACCTCCGGGTACCGACCTGCTCCGCATGCCTCAACCGCGATCAGCGCTATCGGTCATCTGCAACCAACACAATGTAGTGCGGGCATAGCCCGTGCAGGGGTGAGTATAAGCTACATAGTATGGACCCCGATACCCTGAAGGTCTCCCAGAATCCACAAAGGATAATCCACAAAGGAAGATACAATCACTAAGTAACATTCGTCACCACTTAGGTATATGCCCATACATATACCTAAGTCATCAATTCTCATTCGGCTCTAACATCCGAGCCCAAGTACAACCCAGTCAACACAGGAAAACACAACCCATTCCACACAGGAAATCAAAACGTAATCCACACTGGATATCAAGTCAAACTTATCGAAGATAAGGATTGAATGTCAAGATTAAGCTCATACGGGTATACTTCTTCGTATGACGGTAGAGATGATCATATATTGTCACTGATTCATCTAAGCTGTCGGACCCACACACGATTGATAGGTACTAACCCCCGCAATGACCCACATAGGATCAATAGGAAACTAACCCCCGAAATGACCCACACAAGATCAAACCCACACAGGATCTGTCGGCGCTGGCCCACACAGGACCGCTGAGCGCTGACCCACACAGGATCTGACCCACACAGGATCGGTTGCACAAATCCACGTAGGATCGCTAAGTGTTGTAGTCGTCGTCGTCGAATCCACGGAGGATTTCTGCGGAGTCGTCATCGTCGTCGCAGTCGCAGCCAGCTCTAGGGTTCCCGCACACAGCAAGATCGTTCGGGAGGGTCTCTCCACAAGCCGAAGGGCTGATACATCAACTGACACATAGTCCGGAGTTGATGTATCCAAAAGTTCCGTATTGTAAACAGGAACTCAACGTCATAGACGGAATGCCAATCAGACGCCCGGTCTGAGAGTTATTGGATTTTTCGTTCCAGGGGCCCAATTAGTTTTTAAGTCAAAACCAACCTGATCGTACTCCAACTGCGTCCAAAACTTGAGCGGAGTAAGCCAAAAGGTTCGTCTCACTAAGATGAATCCATCAAAGTCAACGGCACGTCAATCGGACATTCGGAGCTCATGTTATAAGCGTTTCCAGTCCGAGGGCTCGGTTGGTTTCGTGTACGAACCCACCCGGTCGAACCCAAACTACTCCGAAACCTTGAGTGTAATATATCGAAACGACCGTCTCTTTCCAAGGATAGAATCTCCACTAACTGTGCGTCTATCGGAGGTCTGCAGCCCAAGGAATAGGTAATAGACCAAAATAGGTTCGGTATTAGGGGGTTCGGGCCCAGTTCGACCAGGCCTGATACCCCCTGGGTCGGCCCGAACCGGGTTGAACCGACCCGGGTCCCGGTCTGACCCACTTGGGCGCGGCCCGGCCTGGTCTGGCAGACCGGAAAGGGCAGCCGGCCCGGTGCGCTGGCCAGGGGCTCGGCCGTTCGGCCGAACGGATGAGGGGGGGGGGGGGGGGGGCGCCTACCCCCTGTTTTCGTAACCGCGGCCCCCATAATGGGGGGAGGGGGGCGCTCGAGCTGGCCGCCGGGGGTTTGTAACCCCCAGCTCTTCCCCTAACCGTCCGGCCCACACTGGCCGGCCGACTACTGCCGACACGGGACCAGCAAGGCCGGTCCCCCTGCTCCGACGCCGGCGGCCCAGAACCGGCCGTCGGTTCCCCGACTCCGCCGAGGCCCAGAACCGGCCGCGACCTTGGTCCGTCCGGTGCGGCACGACGACGTTGCGCCCCTCCACCACGGCCCTGCTCTGGCCACGGTGCTTCAAGGTTCCATCAAGGTTCTTTGGCGTAGCACGACGGCGCCGCAGATTAGTTTGTTTTTCAATGGCGTGGCGTGACGGCACTGCATTTCTCCGCCATTTCTTTAACATTTCCCATGCGGTGCTTTGAGGTTCCTTCAAGGTTCTCTGGCACGGCGCGATGGCGCCGCGGATAAGTTTGTTTCCAACGGCGCGGCATGATGGCGTCGCGTTTCTCCGCCCTTTCTGTAACATTTCCCGCATGGTGCTTTAGCACCGCGCCGCCTTACATGAGCCGCAACAAAAATCATCCAACAAGGGGGAGGAGGGTCGGCCGTGTTTGTGCGGTCCGACCTCCTCCCGTTATTATGATAACAGGCGGTTCAAAATAGATGATAAACCAACGATGAAGTAATCAGGAACAAACGAAATAAATAAACCCCTACCTCGTCGAATCGTTGAGCGAGGGTTCGTCGCGGAAATAACCTTCGCGGAAGAAGACATCGCGGAAGGAGAGAGTCGCGTCGCGGGGACGGCGTCGTGTCGTCGATCTCCAAAGAATCCGGCGTTCTTCGCGTTCTTCACGTTCTTCGTCGAAGAGGAAGAAGGTCTTCAATATCCTTAGCTTTTCTCCCAAAAACTCTCAAAGCAACAAGACCCCAAAAAAAATAAGTCCCTTACTTATTTTATTAACATAACTTAAGCATTTGAATTTTAAACATTCAAATTAAACTCACCTATTTAAAAAACTTAAGTTATAAAAATTAATGGTGAGTTGAAGGAGTTAGGGAATATGAAGGGGTGGGGTTCATGTGTGCCCTGCCACTCTCATAACCTCCCATGGGAAGTTGGGTGGTTACCCCAACTTCCACTCAACGGATAAACCGCTTAAAAGAAATAAAAATTGTAACTCAATTTTTATTTTACCTTCCACAAAATTTAACAACTCCTCCCGTGAAAATGAAACTCTAGAAAAGGTGTTCCTAAGCAATTACCGGCGCTTCGAATCCATCGGTGCCCACAAAATTTGATTCCGAGCACCGGTTCAAAAGTTAGAAAAACACACTCGTTCGTTCACTAAATGTACCCGAGCTAAACTTCGGATAGAATTTTCGGGCTCACCGGGCCTCGGAATGAAGTGCCATCAGAAACCGCGTTCTTGTAAAATTCCCAAAAGAATTAAGGAAAAAATTCTCTTGAATTTTACGGGTCTTTACATTACTCCCACCTTAGGGCTTTAGGTCCCCAAAAAGGTCTATCAAAAAATAGGGAAATAGAAGTGGGTACTGGGCAAGCATCTGAGCCTCCCACTCCCAAGTGCTCTCCTAGAGGTTCCCGTGCTGTCATCTGATGCGCACTAGAGGAATCGACCGTCCACGTAGAACCCGCTCCTGTCGATCCTCGATCTCCACTGGGACCTCCGCAAAAGTCACCCCATCATCAATGTCCAGCTCCCAATGGTCAATGATATGTGTCGGGTCGTGCATGTATCTCATCAGCTGAGATATGTGGAAGACATCGTGCACTCGGTGCAACTGAGGTGGTAGAGCCAGGCGATAAGCCACCTTGCCAATCCTGCTGAGGACCTGGAATGGTACGATGAAGCGTAGAGACAACTTGCCGCCTCGGCCAAATCTCCGTATACCACGTCGAGGTGAGACCCGCAAGAAGACGTGGTCACCATCCTCAAACTCTAGTGGCCTCCGCCTCCTGTCAGCATAAGACTTCTGTCGGCTCTGAGCTGTTCTCATCCACTCCTGGATGACCTAGACCTTCTCTGTCGTGGCCTGGACCATCTATGGTCCCACAAGTGCTGACTCCCCAGGGTCTGTCCAGCACAGAGGTGACCTGCAAGGTCGTCCATACAACGCCTCGTATGGTGCCATCCTGATTGTTGAGTGGTAGTTGTTGTTGTACGTGAACTCCACCAAAGGTAGGTGTTCCTCCCAGCTACGACCAAAGTCGAGGACACATGCGCGGAGCATGTCCTTGAGAGTCTGAATCGTCCTCTCCGTCTGACCATCTGTCTGAGGGTGAAAGGCGGTACTCAGACGTAGCTGCGTCCCTAATGCCTCCTACAACCCCTTCCAAAGTAGGGAAGTAAAGCGAGCATCTCGATCGAAGACGATTAATGATGGCACACCATGAAGTCGTACAATCTCCTGAATCTAGAGATTTCCCAAGCTCTCCACTGAACCCTTCTCTCTAATGGGTAAGAAGTGAGCCGACTTGGTGAGTCAGTCGACAATCACCCAAATGGAGTCATGACCTCTGGAAGTGCGTGGAAGTCCAGTCACGAAGTCCATAGATATCCCATCCCACTTCCACTCAGGGTCCTCAAAGGGCTATACCAAGCCTGCTGGTACCTGGTGCTTTGCCTTCACCTGCTGGAAGGTGAGGCACCGAGAAACGAACTCTGCCACAACCTTCTTCAGGCACAGCCACTAGTGCTGTTGTCTGAGATCTTGGTACATCTTCGCCACTCCAAGATGTACCGCCAAAAGAGAAGTGTGAAACTCTATCAGCACCTCCTCCCATAAAGCAACTGGTACCAAGGTACATCCTCTGAAAAGTACATAGTGCTCTCCTCCCACGGATAATCCATCAGGTGTCTGTCTTGAGGATATCTGTGCACACCGCGTCTCACAGTCGGCATCCCCACGCTGTGCCTGTCTGACCCGCTGTAGTAGTGGAGGAGTGACTGTGAGTGACTGAATGGAAGATGCTCCATCTCTATCCACAAAGGATATCCGCAAAGTGGCTAGCTGCTCTGTCGCCTCCCCAAGTAGTTGGATGCCCATCCTTCTGATGAGAGCATCGGCTACTACGTTCCCCTTCCCAGGAGTATAGACTATCTCAATGTCATAGTCCTGGACGAACTCGAGCCATCTCCGCTGTCTCAGATTCAGGTCCTTCTGCGAGAAGATGTACCTGAGACACTGATGGTCATAATAGACTGTAAAGCGCTCGCCCATCAGATAGTGTCGCCACATATTCAGAGCGAAGACCACTGCTGCTAACTCCAGGTCATGGGTAGCGTAGTTCTTCTCATGCTGCCTCAACTGACGTGATCCATAGGCGATCACGGCCCGCTCCTGCATCAGGACACATCCGAGTCCGGTCCCTGATGCATCGCAGCAATCTACGTACCCTACTCCCTTCTCCGACAACCTCAAGATAGGCGCGCTAGTCAATCTTTGTCTCAGCTCCTGGAAGCTCAGTTGACATCTTTCTGACCACACAAAGGGTTTACCCTTCTTTGTCAAAGCATAGAGTGGTGCCTCAACTCTGGAGAAGTCTAGCACAAATCTTCGGTAGTACCCAGCTAGTCCCAAGAAACTCCGCACCTCCGTCACGCTCCTAGGTGGCTCCCAAGCTAGCACTGCCTCGATCTTCACAGGCTCCAGCGCAACACCCACCTCAGAGATGACATGTCCCATGAAGTGGACCTCGCGTATCCAGGACTGACACATTGAGAGCTTTCCATAAAGCTGGTGCTCTCGTAGTGTGTCTAGTACAACCCGTAATTGGTAGGCGTGCTCCTCCTCAGTCGTCGAGTAAATCAAAATGTCTTCGATGAAGACCATGATAAATCGATCGCGGTATGGATGAAATATCCTGTTCATGACGGCCATGAACACTGCTAGAGCATTGGTTATTCCTAATGGCATAACCAAGAACTCATAGCGGCCATACCAACATCTGAAGGCCGTCTTTTGCACGTCCTCGTCCCGAACTCTGAGCTGATGATAGCTAGATCTAAGGTCTATCTTCGAGAACAACTGTGCTCCCTTGAGCTGGTCGAAGAGGTCATCAATCCTTAGTAGTGGATACTTGTTCCTCACTATCACCTATTTTAGGCGACGATAGTCAAAACAAAGTCGCAAGCTCCCTCCCGCCTTCTTGGCGAACAATATCGGGGAAGCCCAGGGTGAAACACTAGGTTGGATGCATCCCTTTCCCTGCAAGTCCTCCAACTGTACCCATATCTCTCGAAGCTCAGTGGGGGCCATCTGATATGCTGGAGTGGATATCGGGGTTGTCCCGGAGTACATGTCAATATAAAAGTCTACATCTCTATGAGGAGGTAGTCGCAGAACGTCATCGGGGAAAACGTCCGCATACTGATATACCACAGCAGGAAAACCAGGACTCCGCACGTCAACTGCTCCTAGGATGAGGCTATCCAACTGATGAGTGATGGGCCATCCTCTACTCTGCGGGAGTCCATCCTGTGCTGCGAAGGCTCCCTTCTCGCCGGTGAAGGTGAACCTGCTCCCGTCGGTGTGTACACATCGCACCTTACGCCTAATACAGTCAATTTGAGCATGGACTGTAGATAACCAATCCATGCCCTAGATGACGTCGTAAGGCCTCGACGCCACTACAAGAAGATCCCAGCCAAAGCTCTATCCTCCTAGAGTAAGCTCACACTGCCGGCACCAGTGCGTAATCGTCGAGTCTGCTCCCGTAGGAGTCTCTAGCCGTAAGGATCGAGCCAACGGCTCCGTCAGAATCTCCGAGCCCCGAACAAGGCTAGCGGCTATGAAAGAATGACCCACTTCTGTGTCTATAAGAACTATAGTATGGGTGTAATAAAAACAGATAGTACCTCGAATCATCTCGGGCACGCCGTGGTCGTAGGCCTCTACTGCCTCAAGTTGTGCATGTCTCTTCCCGCCAACTCCCTGTGGTCGGGGTGGACCTCCTGGTGGTGGTGGTGGTAGAGCATCAAAGCGTCTCCCACCACCTGCTGCTCGGCCAGCTCCTCTGCCTCGTCCGCCTACTCCCTGCGGACCACCACAATCAACCCTTTGCCTCTGCTTGGGTGTTCCCTCAACCGTCTGCTGCTCCTCTGCACGACGGGTCGGGCAGTCACGAGCCATGTGACCCTGCCCACCACATACGTAGCACTGTCTGCCTCTCGAAAGACTGGCTCCACGCTGTGTGCCCCGCACTGCTGAGCTAGTGCCCTGAGGTCGTCTGCCTGATGGTCTGTTCTGCCTAGACCCATGAGTCATCCGTCGACTGCCTGCTGCAGAAGACTCTGCTACCTGTCGCCCTGCGGTAGGTCTCGCTGCTGAAGTAGGCTCAACAAGGAAGCTCTCGATCAGAAGGGATCACTCCAGTACTTCTGTCTGTGTTGGAATGTTGAGGGAGATCAGTGATGCCCTGATCTCATACCTCAAGCCCTGCTCGAAGGTTCGGGCTCGGATGAATGGGTCATGTACCATGTCTGTCGAGTAGCGCGAGTGATCGGTAATTCTCGCCGAGTACTGGGAGACCGTCAATATGCCATGCCGCAGCTGAAGAAGCTCCTGGATGCACACCGCACAGAGGGTGTCTAGGACGAACTCCGAGCGAAAGAGTCTCTCAAAGTCCATCCAGAGGAGATATTCCTCATCGTGCACCAGGAGCATCAAGCTCCACCATCTGCATACTGCCGCGTGTAGTAGGATCATTGTGAGGATCACCATGAGGTCCGCTGGTGTCTTTACTGACCTGAAAACCCGTACAACTGCCTCCAGCCAATCCTCGGCTTCCTGAGGGTCCGTCTCCTCGTGGAACCTAGGCGGTCGCTGATGCTGAAACTCATGCAGTGCATTAAGGCGACGTGTATCGTCAGCGTCTGGGGATGGTATCATTGGTGGCTCGGTGGGTATAGGTACCGCCGGTGCCTCTGCTGTAAAAGGGCCATTTACCGAGGCCTTGTCGCTCGGTGGACTGTCGTCACGCTCAAATCTCAGAACCCTAGCTGGCTACCATCGTGGGGCCATCCTGAAAAGAAACAGGTGTGCCATGGTCAAACTGTATACCTGGTGAGATGAAATAAAGTAATCACAATGAAAAATTGAATCACACATGCAATCAATGTTTTTGTGTATTAAGTCGGATATCAGAAATCAGGGTCCTGGTGTACGGATACGTCGGCCGCCGCACCAACAATGGACTCCCTGGACTGATAACCACACCCAATACGCTTAACACTATTAATTCACATAGAATAATGTTTAGAGTCCAATGTTTTGTGGTAGAACCGAACTCCTCTGATACCAATTTGTCACGACCCGTCCTCGGGGCTTGTGTCGTGACTACCACAAGCCCGCCTTCCATAGTCCAGGGGCTAGCGACTAGCACTAAGGCATAATTCAGGATAAAAGGGAAGGCATTACCTTTGTAAAGTAAACAAACACCACAGAGAAAGCAATCAATAGAAGAATATATTAAGTAAAAGCTGATAAAAAATTAAGTCGGAAAAAGTAAGTGGGCCAGAATACAAACCCAAACTGAAAGTAAAGTACAAGTGGAAAGGAAAACAGCAACTGAAGTAAATTCGCATCCTCGAACCGTCCACTGGAAGTCCCACCAGAAGGGTGACTACAGATAGCCTCCACATCTCCTCGGGTCCAACCATCTGCTCCGAGTATGTTCGGCCTAGTGGTCCACCTCCACGTACCGACCTACTCCGCAAGCCTCAACCGCGATCAGCACTGTCCGTCGTCTACAACCAACACAACGTAGTGCGGGCATTGCCTGTGCAGGGGTGAGTATAAGATACTCAGTAGGGACCCCGAGACCCCCGAAGGTCTCCCAGAATCCACAAAGGATAATCCACAAAGGAAGATACAATCACGAATTAACATCCTTCACCACTTAGGTATATGCCCATACATATACCTAAGTCATCAATTTTCATTCAGCTCCAACATCTGAGCCCGAGTACAACCCATTACACACAGGAAAAAACAACCCATTCCACACAGGAAAGCAAAACGTAATCCACACAGGATATCAAGTCAAACATATCGAAGATAAGGATTGAATGTCAAGATTCAGCTCACACATGTATACTTCTTCGTATGACGGTAGAGATGATCAGATATTGCCACTAATTCATCAAATCCATCATACCCACATAGGATCGATAGGTACTAACCCCCACAATGACCCACATAGGATCGATAGGTAACTAACCCCCGCAATGACCCACACAGGATCTGACCCACACAGGATCTGTAGGCACTGGCCCACACTGGACCGCTGAGCGCTGACCCACATATGATCTAAACCACACAGGATCGGTAGCACTAATCCATGTAGGATCATTGAGTGTTTTAGTCGTCGCCGTCGAATCCACGGACGATTTCCGCACAGTCGTCATCGTCGTCGCAGTCGCAGCCAACTCTAGGGTTCCCACACAGAGAAAGCTCATTCAGGAGGGCCCGCTCCATGTGCCGAAGGTTTGATACATCAACTAACACATAGTCTAGAGTTGATGTATCCAAAATTTCCATATCGACAACAGGAACTTAACGTCACAGACGGCGCGTTAATCGGACGCCCGGTCTGAGAGTTATTGGCTTTTTCGTTCCAGGAGCCCAGTTGGTTTTTAAGTCAAAACCAACTCCACCGTACTCCAACTGCATCAAAACCTCAAGTGGAGTCATCCAAAAGGTTCGTCTCACTAAGAGGAATCCATTAAAGTCGACGGCACGTCAATCGGACTTCCGGAGCTCAAGTTATAAGCGTTTCCGCTCCGAGGGCCCGGTTGGTTTCGTGTACGAACCAACCCATCTGAACCCAATGTACTCCGATACCTAGAGTGTAATATATCTAAACTACCGTCTCGTTCAAAGGATCGCATCGCCACTGACGGTGCATCGATCGGAGGTCCGCATCCCATGTTATTGGTAACAGACCGAAATAGTTTCGGTATTAGGGGGTTCGGGCCGGGTCCGAACCGGGGCGACCCGACCCAGGTCCTGGTCCGGCACGCTTGTGCATAGCCCGGCCTAGCCCGGCTGGCGTGGCCCGGTCTGGTGGACCGGCGAGGGCAGCCAGCCCGGCGCGCTGGTGCGCTGGCCAGGGGCTCGGCCGTTCGGCCGAGCGGACGAGGGGGGGGGGGGCTGCCCCCTATTTTTGTAACCGTGGCCCCCATAGTGGGATGGGGGGGGGGGGCGCTCGAGCTGGCCACCAAGGGTTTGTAACCCCCGGATCTTCCCCTGACCGGCCGACCCACACCGGCCGGCCAGCTGCTGCCGACACGGGACCGGCAACGCCAGTCCCCCTGCTCCGACGCTGGCGGCCCGGAACTGGCCGCTGGTTCCCCTGCTCCACCGCGGCTCGGAACCGGCCGCGGACTTGGTCCGTCCAGCGCGGCGCGATGGCATCACGCCCCTCCGTCGTGGCCCCGCTCTGGCCGCGGTGCTCCGAGGTTCCTTCAAGGTTCTTTGGCGCGGCGCGACGACGCAACGTTTCTCTGCCCTTTATTTAACATTTCTCGTGCGGTGCTTCGAGGTTCCTTCAAGGTTCTTTGGCGCGGCATGACGGTGCTGCGGATTAGATTTTTTCCAACAGCACGGCGCGATGGAACCACGTTTCTCCGCCCTTTCTTTAAAATTTCCCGCGCGGTGCTTCGGCACAGCGCCGCCTTACACGAGCCACAACAAAAATCAACCAACAAGGGGGAGGAGGGTCGACCGTGTTTGTGCGGTCCGACCTCCTCCCGTTATCGCGATAAAAGGCGGTTCAAAATAGACGATAAATCCACGATGAAGTAATCTGGAACAAACGAAATAAATAAACCCCTAACTCGTCGAATTGTTGAGCGATGGTTCGTCGCGGAAATAACCGTCGCGGAAGAAGACATCGCGGAAGGAGAGAGTCACGTCGCGGGGACGACGTCACATCGTCGATCTACATGGAATCCGACGTTCTTCACGTTTTCGTGTTCTTCGTCGAAGAGGAAGAAGTTATTCAAGATCCTTAGCTTTTCTCCCAAAAATTCTCAAAGCAACAAGACCCCAACAAAAATAAAATAAGTCCCTTACTTATTTTATTAACATAACTTAAGCATTTGAATTTTAAAGATTCAAATTAAACTCACTTATTTAATAAACATAAGTTATCAAAATTAATGGTGAGTTGAAGGAGTTAAGGAATATGAAGGGGTGGGGTTCGTGTGGGCCCCACCACTCTCATAACCTCCCATGGGAAGTTGGGTGGTTACCCCAACATCCACTCAACGGATAAACCACATAAAGGAAATAAAAATTGTAAATCAATTTTTATTTTATCTTCCAGAAAATTTAACAACTCCTCCCGTGAAAATGAAACTCCGTAAAAGGTGTTCCTAATCAATTACCGGCACTGTGAATACATCAGTTCCCTCAGAATTCGATTCCGATCACCACTTCAAAAGTTAGAAAAACCCACTCGTTCGTTCACTAAACGTACCCGAGTTAAACTTCAGATAAAAATTCTAGGCACACCGGGCCTCAGAATCAAGTGCCTTCATAAACCGCGTTCTTCTAAAATTCCCAAGATAATTATGAAAAAATTTCCCTTGAATTTTATGGGTCTTTATGATTATATTAAATTCAGTCATTGGTATAATTATAAGGTTAGAAACTAGAGCACATTTCGGTGTCTGGAGGGGGACTAGTCGACATGCCTTGGTTGCAATGATACATCCCATATGAGTTTTGACTTACAACTCCTTTATTAAATCAAATTTAAAATATCTAATATTCTTGGAAAACTAGGAAGATATAAATTAATGTGAAGATAGATAATCAAATAAATTGTTGGCTTAGTTTGAGGAAACAATTAAATTACATGCCACCACTTCATTAGGAACTTCATCCTCCACGGTTGTAATCGCAAAGGACCTCCCATGTTTTCTTATCCTTTTGTGAGTTGAGTTTCCTTGATTCATAGAAAATAATTTCCATAGTGCCCCATCTCTCTACAATTGTAGCATTGAATATCATTGAATAGTTTCTTCCCCTTGCATTCATCAGATCGGTGACCCTTTTCTCCACAGTTATAGCAGACTCCCATGCCTTTCAAGAATTTCCTGAGATGATTCTTTTCACAGTTCTCACATTACGGGAATACCTTTTTTCCCTGGCTCTTCATTGAGGCTTCTCGTTTTCCTTTTTTATCAGAGTATCGCTTATTATCTTGGTTTCCTTTAAAAATATTTGATCTAGAAAATTCCTTATCTATTTTTTATGGAACTTGATACAATTTCATTATATGATGAAAATGAGTTAGAAACCAGTGCCCTTCAAAGACATGGATTAATACCTTCAATTAAATGATCAATCTTGTCTGTTGAGTCACATACATAATCTATGACATACCTAGCCAGCCTTGTGAAGGTAGCCTCATACTATGCAACATTGTCTTCTACCCATTGTTTTAATCCAAGGAACTTCCTCTTCCTTTTGGTTCATTGCTCACGAGGGAGATATTTTTCGAAGAATATTTCTTTAAAAGTCCTCCATTCCATATCTTCTATTTCTTCTTCCTCCGTGGTATTTTTAATCAGGGACCACCACTGATCTGTGTCACCCTTGAGACAATATACCGCTAGTACTACCTTTTCATTTTCATTGCATCTTACCTCCATGAATATCTTTTAAAGGGACATGATCCATTTCTCAGATACCAATGGATTAGTAGTCTCGATGAACGATGGGGGCTTCATCTGCATGAAACGATTCAACAAAGGTGTGTAATGGTTATTCATTACTACTTGAGTATGTTTCCCCAATATGGTCATTATTTGATATGCTCCAACATTGAATCTGTTGACTTTCTCAGTAGGGAGATCCCTACATTTCCCACAAGTATTGATCCCCTTATTCCATTTGAAGCCCTTTCTAAATAATGGGATACACAAGATTAGTTTATGAATGTAAAATAGAAAATCACTCAACATAGATTGAAATTCTATGCATAGCTAATCTTATAAACATGGGTTCTCTAAGGGAAAATTTACATTAAACTCCATCATAATGGATTTTAATGAAAATATGAATTATCCTAAGCATATCCCCCCTGGAGTTTCGTAAACAAGAGTGTAGCAAGGCCTGTTGTTGTGCACCAGTTTCCGTTTGAGTCTATCTCAATTGGGGTTTTCGGTTTTTACCCCTAGATACATCTGTGCCAAAGCCGCCTCTACCTGCTCATATCCAGACATGGATGTATTACTTGAAATATCCACATAATCTATTCCTTACCAAAATACCATGACATTCTTATATTTTTATACCCAAATACTACCATAGGTCCTCGTTCTCTACTATACATTTCTTACTCTAGTTTCCATGTTCTCTACTAAACTTTCTCTGATACCAACTTTAACACCCCGACCATTCTAGGATGTAGTTGGTGCATTACTTATGATATTGGAATGGTTATAAGGAATGAAAATCTCGAAGGAATGATCAGTATATTTGTCTTGAAGATACTATATACATAGAAGTTCCTCAAATTATATTGTAAAGGTTTTCAAAATGCAATACATAACGAAAAATAAAAGTGCAACCAATTGAACTCAATAAATGTCCTTCACTTCATCAACTGATGAGGGTAAAAAATGAAAGGGGTGAGCTCAAATGCTCAGTAAGGGTTAAAAATAGTGGAATCATGAGTAATAATAAGTGAATCACAATCAATCTGACATAATCAATATGGCATAGTGAATAAATGAATAACTAATGCCATTAATAAACTAAGAATGAAACTCCATCAATAGATTTTGACATAGTGAAAACCTCATGGACAATAATAATAACTGATAATAAATAAATAGAATTCTTATTAATTGGACGTCATGTATCTTGAGCTTGAAACCATAATACCGTAAAAAGTGTTTATTTATATGGGTAGAAACTCGTCTGGTTTTTGGAAACAATCTCAAAGGCTTTATCACCAACTGATTTGTCTCATGAGACCTACAGATGCATAGAGGGGTTATAGAGGGACCCACCTACCACTGCATGTCCAAAGCATTCATTATACATTGATTAAATACATGATAAATATGACTTTTCAATATCCTTTTAGAGTAATGTATACAGATTCATTAATATTTCCTTAACTAAAATAACATTCCAAATAAAACACCGTATGTAAAATTGTATACTGTTTAGAAAACAAACATTTACATGACATGAGATTATGGATATTTAATATAAATATAATTTCAAATGAAAAGTGATCTCAAATGGGATTTAGGTACACCACATAAGGATTATTAGGTGCACAATACAAAGTTAGTCACAACCAAATAGAAGTTGAGGCAAAGTCCCTTACAATAATGTAATTGGTAAAATAATATGACCAGAACATAATAATCCTCAAATGAATCATTTAATAACATGAATATAAATATATTAATGTTATTATATATCAAATTGAAGAACTCATATACCACATACAAGAAATAAGTGGTGAAAAATGAAAATCTCACAGAAATGAAAGTGAGATGAGAAACCCCTTACAAACATTTCAGCATGGTAACGAGTGTTATTGAGATGGATTAATGAGTGGTAAAGGGGTATTAAATTATTTATATGTTATAAGGGAAGTATGGGGGAGGTTTGAAAACATACCCAATCATTAGGAATTAAAAATAAAAGGGCACAATATAGGGTAGATTCTTGAACAAAAGTGAGAGAGAGGATCCCTTACAAAGAACATATCATTAGATTGAGGAAAAATAAATGAAATATTTATGTGTGACAAATAAAAATACAAAAAATATAATTGGATATACAGAAAAAAACAATCATAGGTCATTCACACATTTTCTTGGAACAATGTTTCCAATGAAAAGGATGTTTAACTCAATGAATGAAAATTGAGTTAAGCAATCCCTTACCTTATGCTCGAAGGTGTTCTTGATTTTTCTTAATGAACTGATTAATCAAATTTAGATTCATTATTTAATAATTCCGGAACCTAATAAAAATATAATTTATATGTTATAACCATATTAAGTGCATTAATGGCCTTTTTATGGGTTTAAGAGATTCAATTTATTGTTTTGGAAGCATTTTCTTATTATTTTCATGATTTGTTTACTTGTATTCATGAATGGAAGTTGGTATGAAATATGGTTAAACATACATATTTGATAATATAAATTATTAGAGACATTAAATAGATACTAATGATCTTATAATGATTCTAGTTATATACCTTGAGGATGAATCATTCAATGAGTTAAAAATAAACGCTTTAATTTGGCTTGGCAGTTTTATGATCAAAAAACTTATTTTGTATTATTATTCCATATTATGTAACTGTAAAGATTCCAGAAAATTAATAATGATAAAATACATATATTATGACCTGGTTCAACCATAAATATGGTTTCATGACCTATAATTAAGGAACAATTGAATAATGAAACTTCGTCATCAACGAATGTTATAAATTAAAACCTCATAGACGTTGATTTTGTTTATAATAATAAAAGGGAGGGAGAAAGAATATTAATGATGGTTGTTACATTCACGTGATATAAATATATTATATAGGTGATAATGGAGTTATCATGATCATTATGAAATAAGAGGTCAGGAGAGGATAACAAATGAAGATAAATTGAAATGAAACTAAACGAAAAAGAAAGGTGTTTCACCTATTGAAATAAATTCCTCGAGAACATCCTTAAGGGTAGGGTTTTTGGTATTTTGTAAAGACCAAGAGATTACTGGTCATGGGGAGTTACTACAGAAGTGTATTTGGGAAGAACATTGAGGGGATTCAAGGATTAGAAATGTGAAGAGATGAGGGAGTGGTGAAGGGTTTTTATAGTGGAGGAGAAGGGTAAATTTTGAATATTTCATTCATTATTTTATTATTTCCCTCAAGACAACCAATAGTGTTTTTCATGTGACCAATAATATTAATAAGTGCATGTGAGTTCAAACCAAGTGTCTTTGTATCACTTATGATGTCATAAATAGCATATTTAACTGATAGTTTTCATATACGGTATTTTATCGTATTTTACTACTTATCAAAAGTTCAAGAATTTCAGAAAAATCCTAAAAATTTACCCAAACAATTTTTCAACGTGTTGAATTCAAAAATGAACTCTATTTTTCAAAATTAATTTTCTAAATATTATAAATTTAATTTATTAATTAAGTCATAGTCAATTAAAAAAATAACAATCCTAAAGTGCGGTTAGTTTTATTTCTCATCGAAAAACTAATCAAGATCTCATTATCTTATTACCTTAAGAAAATAAAATAATATTATTATTCACTATACATAAGGGTCATATTACTATTCATATTATTATTCATAATGGTATGTTACTATTCACCTAAAATCAAGTTTGTTCTATCAGACTCCAAATGACTTACTGATCACAACTCTATATGACAAGTTTTCGAAATTCAAAACATAGAAGTGAAAATTTTATATTTAATGGCTAGGTTTTGACTATCTCCTAAATAACATTGTGTTGTTTTAAAGAAACACAGTGATGAATAAAATGTATTTAAGATAAACATACCATAAAATGTTTTGTGTGCTACAGAAAGGGTGTACCATGAGCCCCTCTACGAGCCGTAAACACAACACTGGATTGCAAGGCAATTTCGGTGCATGTAGCGACTAACCCCATAGGTCTATTTGGAGGTGAGACACAAGGAACACCTGTGATTGATGAGGAAAATGTGGCTCATGTTCACATGGGAAGACAAGAAGATGCATAACCAACCGCCTCTGCCAACCGCCGTCTTTCGGCTGGTGTAGGAGTATGCCATAAGATGGGAGGCTGCTTATCCAGTGGAGATGCCGAAGAAACCAACATTTCGGGTCGGTGATGGAGAACCTCCTAGACCTCGAGGTCGGGGCTGGAAGGCAGCAAGGGCATCCCGCGGTGGCGGGGCTTCCATTATGGTGACGCCCACACCAGTTGAGGTTGAGGAAGCATCCTTAGATCCTACAGTGGTAGTGGACCCAGCGGTTCCAGAAAAAATAGAGCCATCCAGAGGGGAGGCCGCCGAGAGGATTCTATAGGATACCCACCCAGGAACCGGAGAAGCGGTTGCGCCATATCGACATGCAGGAGGATGTTGTCTTCCCCGGAGTCCTGGGACATCTGGGAAGACAACATGCAATTCCTCAGCCCCACCAAGTTGTGGCAGCACCTAAACCGTCTCGGGATGGATTCAATGGGGATAGGACTAATCCGGGCCGGCTTTGCGGTGCCCCAGGTGAATGATGAGTTGTACCTGGCAGAGCTAGAGGATATTGTTCTTTCCCAGGGTGTCCTCATCCGATGACGGGTCATGTCCAGGTGTAGTTAGACTGCACCACTCCCCCACAGTTGTAGGTTTATAATTTAAAAGATTTATTCCCTTTGCTAGATGAATCAGAAGAGTCCACATGGGGAGATGAGGCCGGGAGAGGGAGCCCGTTGGAGGAGGGTGAAGTTTGAGAAAAAGACTCGGATCATGAAGAGTTCGCAGAAGTCATTGAGGTACATTAATCTAAAACACCCTTCTCTTAGACTCCCTTGTATGTCATTCTATATTCCTTATTAACATCTGAATCGTGTAGGAGAGTCTTTTAATCATAACTCATTTTTGTCCCACAGTGGATACAGATGCGGGACCTTCAAGATATATGACTTCCACAACATCTATTATAGTATCTAGTGGGGCTATGATACCTGAGGTGACCCCTCTGGAGTTTTTAGACATTCCGACCATATACAAGGGGGGGCACGATTCGAGGTCCCGACGACATCAGCCCAATAGCGAGACCAGAGATTCGATCTCTGTAAGTCCCCTCTACCAGTTTTATGAATGCCATCCCCTATCCATGTTTACCAACGTCCATATACTTTTTTGGTGCATACTGTTCTTCAAATGGTGTGGGTCGCCTTGGCGAGGTTGGTCAGGGCTTCTTACGTTGTCCTTCACAGTGGAATGCCAATGATTGTGGAGGTGGAGCCCCAAACTGACTGAGTGGCGACACTCCCTATCACTAGTGGGACAGTCAGTGGGGCTGAACCTAAGATCCTTGAAGTAGGATCTGATGATGAGAATCGATTAGATTGTCCAGGTCCTACCATGCCTGATCAAACACTAGATGTAGACCATACTGAAGAGTTCCTATGGGCATTCCCCACATATGAGCCGGCCAATCGCGCTGATTGGGAAGAGATGGCCTCTGACGAAGGGGATAACAATACAGTTTTTCGCCGATCGTGGAAGCTGATCAAGCGCTTCATTTATGACAACCCCAAGAACTATGGTTCGATGATATTGATAGACATTGCTCACGACTGCGCAAACTGTGTGCTGGGGGAGTGTATGCCCAGTGTCCACACATGCTCGCTCGAGATGTTATGGAGGAAAAGATTCCGGAGTATGACCATGGCCTTGATGTGGGTTGGCAGCGGAGGAATGTGGTAAACTTCAAGAGGTTCCAGGAGGTCGAAGATGTGTTTCAATGGCTATAGGCCAAGGCGGATGAGAATTCTGCTTCCGGTGGTGTGCAATCAGAGCTCGTATCATGGTTGAAAGCCCAGCTGGCGGGGGATAAAGAGGTCATGAAGTGAGCCTATGAGGATATGACCTTCATTCAGACAGATGTAGAGTGTGCCCAGGTTGTAGCTAATGAATTGCACCACGTCGCTGCTGAGGATGAGCGAGAGCTGAATAGGTGGCATCAACTCCTGGACACCACCAACCAGTGGGGGGTGGAGCTTCTACACTCATTTTACTAGGTTAACCCGTCCATGGGGGGAAATGACCCTCGGGTACTATAATGATTACTAAACCTCAAACATACTTTCATGCTTTGATTCTTTGATGCCATAGCATGCATGAGTTCTGTTTTTTACATTGATTTACTTTATTCTTGTGATATTCAAGGAGCATCTAGTGATCATTCCCTAAGCTCATGTGGGCCGGGCCCTATGTGAGAAACAAGGGATGACCTCCTTATCCCCCAATTGAAATGTAGAAGTGCACACCAATATTTGTGCATTCGGTATTTGAAAAACAACCCAAATATCCTAGAGGGACTGTGGGAGACCTGACTGGAGAAGGACTCTCTTAGAACAGTGGAATTACCATTTTCCAAGTGTGATCTTGTGCAAGAACGAGGTAACACCAAGGGAACAAGAATCAATCCGAACAGATGGTAAGGGAAGGTCTGAATCATGATACCTAGGATTCAGAACACTGTGGGGGGGGGGGGTGGCGTGACAATAAAGAATAACAGCTGATTGCATTCGAAACACAGTATCCTTATTCTGTTAGCCTGGAATGGGGATATAAATTGAGGGTAGACCACTAATCCTATTCGAAACATGGGGACTGACTCAAAATTTCATCCATTAGTCTTCTGAAACATTGTCCTAGAACAATAGGTGGGCCATAGGCCTAACATCCCTACTATTAGGGGGTTCCCTTAGACAAGAAAAAGGAAGAGGTTCCAAATAAGGGGGCATGAAAAGCATGGAATGGGGAGTGATGGTTTGTTCAAACAGAATCCAACAATCTTGAAATTACGCAACCATAGTGGAAGAACATTAGATGGGTGCATCGGTTTGATCATGGATCATTCCTTATTTTAGACATAACCTCTCGGGTGAGAGAACTGTCGCTTCCCAATGTCATCGTGGGCCATCCCAAACTTGTTCAGGGTAAAGCTGTAGTTACATGGTTCACCACAAGGGGTTAAGCTAGGCGGCAATAAGGGAGGAGAAATATGATATATGATTCCTGGGGTTGGACCCAAGGAGAAATTTCTAGTTGTCTCTATGTGTCCCACGAGGATGGGAATCATGTCAAATGTAGTCCTGGATGATGTCGTGCAGTTTAACGTCTTTCGGTGAGGACGTAGAGTGGTCTTAGTTTATGGTCATAGTGCTCGGACCATGGATGGTAGGAAATATAGGAGACACCAGGTGGGGTAATTATAAAACACGATGACCTTGAGGACCCAAAGTCTAGATTACCATGCGCTCCTTGGGGAAGTTTTTAGGCCAAGGGAACAAACATGAATGTTCAGTTGGGCCTTTGGTGGAAGTTCTCGGGTGTTCCTACGTATCTCATGAGAATGAGAATCAAGCCGTACGTAGTTCTAAGGGGTGTCACGGTATGGTACCAGTTCCAGGGATAGATGTGGCGTGCGAGTGTGGCCCCCACTCCAAAAGAAGCGGTATTTGAGGTATCTTGTTTGAAATTTAAGGTGAATGGTTTTTTTGTGAAGAGACAGGTCTAGGATAGCAAGTCCCGGTGTCACCACAAGAATAAATCCATATATAGGCGTTGAAAAATGGTCTGTCATGTGACCGATACCAAACATGGTGTTCCCTTGAGTGAGGAAGTCACAATGTAGTGCCATTTTTCATCGTGTGGACTGGATGATAATGTCACAGTTTATGGTCATGTGATGGGACTATGTGTGCATTTTAACTTCATGTGGCACATACATAGTCAAGATGAGGGTAAAGGGGGAATGTATATGGTGCAATAAAACATACCAGATGTGAATGCAGACATAATCCCATACCAATCTGTACACGATTCTATGAATTAAACCTTGGGCCAAGGGGCCAAAATAGAGGTAAAGGGTAAGGGGCAGGAGAAACTAGCTCTTAATTGAGCTGGACCTGAAAATGAGATGTCTATGTTTTCCTACATATCATATTAGGATATTAATCTATCACATGTAGTTCTAAAATAAACATTTGTTTATGGTCTTAGAGCTCGGACCAAGGGGAAGGGAAGTTGGTGTGGAGCCTCAAATGGTGCCTTTAACGTAGCTTTTTCCTACTAACGTGCAAATGTTCTCTGAGAGATAGTGTTAGGATTGTCAAAATTCATCTTGGACATGATGGGGTGGACAATGATCTGAATCATGTAGCCGACATTTTGGCTTAAAAGGGGATGGTGTGGTGATGGAGGATGCCTGTTGACCATATTCGAAACACAACATCCATATCGCGTTAGCCTCTAATGGGGACAAACAAAAAACCATCGGTCACTGACCATATTCAAAATGCGGGACTTGTATCGATTTTTTGCCTAAACCCCTAGAGGATGTTTGCATTAGATGGTAGGAGAGCCCTTAGGCCTAGAATCCATGCCATTTGGGGGTCCCTTCAAGTGTGGATGATTATGGATTCCCAAATGAAGGGGAACATGATTCCTGAAAAAATGGTCAAAATCATGTCCACGTAAAATCTGACACTCCAAACTCTGAACCACAGTACTCTTAAATACAATGGTGCATCACCAGCAAGTGTCGAGGAGGGTTATCAACTTGAGAGTAACCAATTTGAAGGGATGAGTATAGAATACAGGGATAGAGAACTCCTAGGAGGGAGAGGTATGTGGTGTGGTCGTTACCATCCCGACGTGAATGAGGACATAGTCCCACAACACACCATATATTACCCTCCCTGAGAAAACGTAGGCCAAGAGCCCATGGTAAACGGGAGATTTCTAGGAGATGGGGCTGGAGCCAATGTCTAGACATTTAGGTGGACCCACATATCCCGTGAGGCTGGGAATCAAGCCACACATAGTTCTAAAAAGGGCCAATTCAAAAAGATCTTATTTTAAGGCCTTAGAACTCAGACCATGGAGGAGGGACTATCCCATGTAATGGAGAACCCAAAACCAATACCTAATCCTACGTGAGTTGTACTCGGTGTACAAAACAAGGGAAAATAAGGTATTTTCATTATGTAAAATATATGAAAAAGGGGAATCGGTGGGCCCCCAAATGATTTCCTTCTCGCTGCTTTTTCCTCATAACATGCGGATGCGCACTGAGTAATAGTACCATGAATTTAAAAGTTCTACTTGGACAAAATGAGGTGGAGAAGGATGTTAATAATGTTACCGACATTTATGGCTTAATGGGGTTGGCATGATGATTAAGGATGACTTTTGACCATGTTCAAAACACAACATCCATATCATGTTAGCCTGAAATGGGGACAAACAAATGAACATTGACCACTGGCCATATTCGCTACGTGGGACTTATATTGATTTCATGTCTAAAACCCTAAAAAATGTGGCCCGTGTATGATAGACCTTAGGCCTAACATCCATGCCATTCGGGGGTCCCATTGGATGTGAAAGGTGATATAAGCCCTAATGTGGAAGAACCTGAATCCTAAAAAACATGTGAAAGAATTTCGAAGTAGAGTCCTACATTCCAGGTACAAAAATAGAGTACCATTAGGCACATTGGTGAATCGCCGAAGAGGGCCGAGGGGCTAATCCGAAGAGCGGCTGATTTGAAATGACGAGGATATCACAAGGGGATGGAAGTCTCTAAGGAGGAGGATGTAAATGGAATGGTTGTTACAACACCCAATGTGAGTGAGAAAATAACCGCATACTACACTATATATTCCACTCTCTGGGGGAATTCGGGCCAAGGGGCCAAGATGGGGTTGGACCTGAAGACGAGATGATCTAGCGGTCCTACGTATCCCATGAGGATGAGAATCAAGCCATGCACAATTCTAGAATCGCACATAGGGGTGAGATACACTTGCAAGGGGTTGTATGGTACGAAATGTAACACGACATGAATGAGGATATAATCCCATACCACACTATAAACCCCTAAATAGGAACTTGGGGCGGGGACCCGAAAAGCCTGGGGCCAGAGGGTAGGCCTCAGACGGGAATATATGATCAATTAGCAGTTTAACATCTTCCAATGAGGACGAAGTGAGAGTTAAGATACCCAAAAAAAAAGGAGCTGTAATGAATGATGAATAAACTAACATGAATGAGGAAATAATCCCATACAACACTTTATAATCCCATAAGAGAGTGCCTGGGCGGCGGGCCCAAAACTGGGCGCGCGAACCACGACAAGGCCTACGCTAGTAGTATGTATGATAAATGAAGGGAAGTATGTATCAAGGGGATATGTATGGTATTGTAGAATATCCCAACACGAATGGGGATATAAGTCCTATCAGCACCACACAACCCTAAATGTGAAGTTGGGTCGGGAGACCGAAAAGGCCAAGGGGCTAGAAATGGCCAAGGGGATGGAAAAGGCCAAGGGGCCTGAGGCTGGGCCTCTTGGCCAACAGTAGCCATATGACCTGTTAGGCGATTGACACCTCATCACAGAACCTAAGACCACGTGAGTAGTGCTCGGTGTGGGAAACAAGGATCCGGATTCGGCTCTCCCTGCCATATAGGGGTCTAGTGGCTGGCATCGCCAGATGGGAGTTAGTCACAGGGATATACAATGGGGAAGAATGAACCACTACTCTCAATGTTTAGGACATCATGGGATGGTCCTGACGACAAAGGATAGATATTGACAGTGTTCGAAACCCAGCATCCTTATAGTGACCTGGAATGCGAACAACAAATGATCATCGACTTCTGACCGTATTCGAAATGTGGAAAATGTGTCGATTTGTTTCTCAAAATCCTTGAGGGAATTGGCCCAAAATTTTAAGAGATACCTAGGGCCTAGCATCCCTTCCTTTTGAGGTCCCTTCCTGATGGGAAGGATGATGAGGTCCCAATCAATGAAGTGGGTGAATCATAGTTGTATCCAAACATTTTACAGTCAAGAAAGGCGTTAAAACAGGCGGACACCTATGGGGGGTGGGACATATGGTAGAATTGAGATGAGCTCGATGTATATTGAGGAATGAAACGTCCCTATAGCATATATCTTGACCCATGTGATGGTTCTAGCATTTGGCCTAGGCCGACAGATGAAATGTATGAGCATTGCTACATATCCCATGTCGATGGGAATCTAGCCATACGTAGTTCATGAAGTCCAAGCAGTTTAACGTCATGCATTGAAGATGTTGGGATAATGGAAGAGTGGGGAGCAAGAACATGGTACGACCATTATAATCTTGGCATGAGTGGGGCTAATGAAGACTACACCATATTATGCAAGGATCCCCTGAGAGAACTATACCCCAGGTGGTAGTCAGAGAGAAGAGTTTGGGGGATGGGCTCAAGGCAAAACGCATGAGCATTCCCAAGTATCCCTTTTAGATAGAAATCAATCCGCACATAGTTCATGATGCCCATGAAATTTAATTTCATGAAGGATGATGCACAGTTTAGAGTTATGTAGTATTATACCTTTTAAGGTCATGCCGGACCAGAACGGGTCAGAAAATTTATTATTTGAGAAACTTGGCATTGGAGGGAGGATTTATACACTCACCATCCATGGACACTAGGTTGTATGCTCCATTGGAGTAAACCCTGTGAAATATGTAATGTCATTCCCATTTGGGATCTAATGTGGGTGGTTTACTGCCATGGATCATTGGTGTCTGGAGGGCAAATACCAAGTCTCCTTGCAGGAAAGAGCGGAGGAGAACCATACTGTTGAAGGCTCTAGCTATATTATACTGATTCCTATCTAGATTGGGCAGGGGAAAAATCCTATTCCCATCAAGTGATTCCTATTCAGCCAGACGAATTTCGGCTACCTTGTCTGGCGCTTGCTGGTCAGAGACCATAGAGCGTAACGAAGGTAGATGGATCTCGATGGGTAGGACGACCTTAGCTTCGTACACCAGGAAATATTGGGTCACTAGGGTGGAATTATAAGCTATCATCCTATAAGCCCAGAGGTAATTGGGGAGTTTTTCTATCCAACTCTTCTTATTCTGACAAACCATTTTCTGCAAAATGTTACACATGGTTTTTGTAGAACGCCTCGATCTACCTATTACCATGTTCATGATAGCAGGAGGTATGGTTCGAATGGATGTTGTACATGGCCTACCATTTCTTCAACTTGGCCGCTCAAAAATTGGTTCCTTTATAGGTGAGGACGACCTGAGGAACTCCAAACTAATATATGTTTTTGGAGCTCACGAAGTCGATTTTTGAATGGTCCTTTCCCTCCTTGAGCAAAACTGCTTCTTCCCAATTGGAAAAGAAATTTTTTGCAGTTAGGATGAACCTCCACTGGTGAGCTGTCACCGGTGGATATGGTTCAACGGCATTGAGTCCCCATACCGCAAATTACCCAAGAGTACTTGGTGGAGTAGAGTGGTTTTGGCAGACGATGCATGATGTTATCATGAATTTGGCACGAGTGAAATATCTGGGTGAACCTGATGCAATCATGGAACATGGAGGGCCAGAAGTACCCCACTCTCTAGATCTGATGGGAAAGCTTCAACCTAGTCTGGTGAGCCCCACAGGAACTAGAATGAACCCCTTGCATGACCTAAGAAATCTTGATTCCTTGGATTCAAAGGAGGAGAACACAATTGAACCTATGATTGTAGAGGATTTTCTAAAGACTGGGATCATTATGGATGGTAAAATGTAACATGTAACGTCAGATTAACTCGCGCTTAGCTAGATTAGCTGGGAGGCAACCATTTTGGAGATACTCAAAAAATGGGGCTCTCCAGTAGGGAGTCACTTCAACCACTGAATCTAATTAACCTAGGGGTCTGGATGTAGAGGCACTTGTAGAGACTCGAAGCTTAACGTACATGGACATTACATTACATTTGCGGAATACATAGTACATAACAAAAAAACACACACACAAGGATCGTAATAGTTTAGTGTCTTGGGAAACTCGGAATATAATCTTCTAATCGTGGTGAAAGATCTTCAAAATCTCCCATAAAGATCTACCTTTTTTATACCTAAAACCTTTCTTTATATCCTGGGGAAAATAAAACATAAAAGGGTGAGCTCAAATGCTTAGTAAGGGTAAACAAATGAAATATCAATCACATCATATATATAATCACATAACTTTTTGAAATCTTAACCTGCAAAAGAGATCATAATTTCATAACATGGGGTAAATCATGGCAGTGAAATGCAATCACAATAATCATAACATAAAACATGAAACTTTGTGGCATTCACACATAATCATAGAGAATCATTTCTTGTGAGTCAAGACTCATTGCCAAGACTATCTTAGTGGACAAAGTCCCTTTCTGAATCGAGTAACCCTCATTTCAGTCCCGTTTCACTGAACCGGTATAACCTACCATTCCAGCCATGTCTATCTCATGAGATATAAAATCATTACCCAATGAATTGGAGGGAGATATAGGTCCCACCCATCAAATAATGATACCATTCTTATGTGTGCCACAAAATCATAAATCATACATCATTGCATAACCCATGTAATAAAAATGGGATTCTTAAACAACATGACATCATAAAACAATTCATATAAGATAAAGGAATTCATAAAAATATTTCCATCACAACATAATCAAATCCATGTAATTATAGGGATAGAAACAGAACCCTTTATTATCTTATATGTAAAATAATTTTGATAAAACACTTGAAATCCACTCTTGAGGAAAATATCCTTTCTACTTCAAAAACATTTTCCTTTCTTAACATGCCTTACCATTTAAAACTAAAAGAAGTTGATTAAAAATAAACTTGAAAACTTGTAAAGGAATATTCTTGGAAATAATGTTTTAAAAATCCATTCATGCCGTATAAGTTAAAAAAAACATTCTTCCCGTACTTTTGTCGGAAAAGTCAAAAAAGTACCTCGTATGAAAAAAAGCAAAAAAAGATTCCTTTCATATCCTTTACTAAAAACTCACCGAAGAGTAAAATTGTATTTAAACAATTGTAGGTGGATGGAAAATAATATTACATATCGAGGAAACATGGATGTGGATGATAAAATACACCCCAGTAAATACTAATGTATAAACAATCTCGGATAAAAATGAGATTGTGATATTTCCCTTACCTTAGGTCCGATTTGCTTCATAAGTGTCCGAACCTCCTGTATAATGATTTAAATAATGTCATTTACTTATTACAGAATCATATTCATTGTTATTATATCATATATGGTTCACTTATGACTTTATATTACCCGTTCTTTTGTAAATTCCATGTTAAAGAGCGTTTTGGGTAAAATTGTTTCATTTGTCGTCCGTGTTTTGACTTGTAATTATTCATATGATTACTTAGATCATGATTACTTAATTCCAGAACATAAAAAATGATTTATATATATATATTCAGGATATACATATATATAATAAATCATTAAATGGGAAGAAATACACCGTTCATGGAGACGGTAGTCCGTACGTACGCATGAACGCTGTTTTCGTTTCCTTATTGAATTGAATGGAATTAAGTACATGACATAAATATAAATATATAAATAAATCCATTATCATTATTATGTCATATATTTCATTGGTACATATTATATATACTTTATAATCATTCTTAAATGGTTAACATGGAGAATGAATCTCATCGCGTCGTGGAGACGGTAGTCCGTACGTACGCACGAGCGATGATATCATTTCCATAAATAATGAATTGAATTGGAGTGGATTATAAAATATATCAGAATAAATATGATGTTTTAATAACTATGTATAGTTATTCATTACACCATTATACCCATCCATGTAAGGTGGTGGTGGAAAATAGATTACACCACGGCGTGGAGACGGTATTCCGTACGTACGCACGCGCGGTGATTTCTTTTTCCGTAGGATGGATAGATGGTTAAATAGGGTTGTTTCATACTTATAATAACATATCAGTATATGAGTGATACTGATGTTATTACTTCATAATGAAACATCCTAAGAAGATGATGTGGAAGAAGAAATAAAGATGAAAGAATTGGTAACGGTAATTACCTCTTCTTTGAAGCTCCTCTTTGAGACCTCCTCTTAGGGCACTAAAATTGGTCTTTGAGGAAGACCAGAACCTCTAGGATGTTGCTAGGGAAGTGGAGAAGAGATTTTTTCAGGGGTTGTCCGATCTTGAGTTCTCAAATTGGTGTGAGGAGGAGGGGGAGGAGGTGTCCTTTTATAACGGAGGAGAGGGGCACCTTAGGAATATCTCAAAATATTATTTTATATTAAAGTCAAAATCGGTTTATAATAGTTACAAAGGGTCTTATTTAGAAGCTAAAGTGGGTATGGGTCGAAATCCTATCAACAAATAGGATTTAGACAAGTTTAGGGTGGTATTTTAACCTTATCAATTAGATTTAACTCTAAGTTAAATAATTTAACTTTTACCGTGTCTTTTTGTTTTCTTTCACTATATGGTTAATAAACTTACTATAACATGCCAAACGAACCCCAAATTGTTTATTATTAATATATATATCCTTATCTAAGTCATTTGGACGAACCTTAGATTTTTAGGAATAAAATAACAATTAATAATATAATATTTGATTTAAAAACTATTTTGTGTCAATTTTGACACTATTTGATATATGATTTTTGTGAAAGTCATAACAGAACTATATGTTCGAACCAAGTTGATTAAATCGACACTAATATATCATAGTAACCTAGAAAATTAGTGTAATTCATAAAAAGTCTCAAATTAAATTCATTTGAGCATTTATAACATCAATTATCTTAAAAGGGTAATTACTGCATCATCGTTGTGTCATAAATAAATTAATTTATTTAAAGTATAAAATTATAAATAAAATATCATTATGTAGGAAATCGTTTTATCTTTCTAATGAATATTTATAGTCGAATTTTTCTTATGTATACCCCCATATTAAAAATGTTTTAGTTATTAAACTTTGATTTTTATTATTTTAACTATTCATTAAATAAAATAATATTAAATGTCATAATCTAATCCAAGTGGGCCTAAATGATAATATTTTACACTTACGGTTGTTTTTGGTCGAGATACACTTGTCCAATAGAATTAGGACATGTGTTAGGGTAATATTAATATCATTCTTACCCTTAATTACCCTATTTACTTTTAACCGTGGTAAATAAAAGTAAAAAGTTATTATTCACCAAAAATTATTTTCATCTCATTGAGCCACATTTTACTTAATGACATCAACCGTGTCTCTCGGATTTTTGAAATTCCATTCACAGAAGCGGTAAAATTATGTTTTATGAAAAATTCAGTTTTTAACTACCACTTAGTAGTTTCACTATTCATCAAAAATTGATGTTTTTCAGAACAATGCCAAAATTTCATCCTAATCTATATTTCATATTCCGAATTCAAAAATGAAGTCTATTTTACCAAATTCATAACATAGAAGTTTCATTAATTAATTTTATAATTAAATCCCGCTGTTAAAACAAATAGCGTGTTTTTAAGAAACAATATCTATCAAAAGATTGACACTTGATTATGTCTGGTTTAAATGTGAAATTACAACCAATGACCAACATTGTATTAAATTGTAAAAATATATTCTAAATATACTTTAAAACAACTCAAATTAATAATTTATCACTATTAATTATTTCGATTAAAAAAAGTTGTTTTTAATTATAATTTAGTAATTTTTACTATTCATTAGAATATGAAAGTTATCCGAAAAGTACCAAAATTTCACCTTAGGCTAAATACGATACTCCGAATCCAAAAATGAAGTCCATTATGAGAGCTGAAATTTCTAAAATTTAAAAAGTGGTTATTACCATTCATAACGGCTAGTTTTAATAATATTTTAATAGCATATCGTTGTTTTGTGAAACTCAGTATTACGTACTACACACGCTATCGAGGAAGGTTGCGATTGTGTGTAATGCAAGGAAAGTCAAGGATGCGTGTTGTGCAAGCTCCTTTTGGTGTAGCGTACAACACAAGACATTAATAAAATTAAAAAGAATATTTTTCATAAAATCTCGGGCTGTTACATTCTACCCCCCTTAAAATGAATTTCGCCCTCGAAATTTGTCGGGGTTATAAATGGTTTACTATTCGAAAGTTTCTTTAATAGAAACCCACATTGTAAAAAGGAATATCAAAACCAATCTTTAAAAACAAAAGTATGAAATGTAATGGTTACCCAAATAAACTAATCACTGGGTTTCCACATAGGTGAAAATATGGATATAGGAGAGAAATATAACCATCATGTTCTGATGGACAGTGGTAGAGAACATGGCTATGGAAAAGCCAGCAATCACAAAGCCATAAATTTGTGACGATCTAAGGTACCATATGATTCATCAGATATAAGATCACTAGGACAACATTTTTGGTTTTCAAGATCGTTTCCCTAAAGTTAAAGAATTTGAATTAGAATAAATACTTACTTTTCACTGTTGTTCGTGCCTTTAACAATTTCCACTTCATCTTTTAAATAAATGAAGTTTAATTTGTTATTCGTGAAGTGTTAGTAGATCATGTGATAGAATGACGGGTCCTTCCATCTGTCTCAAACAAAAGGTTAGCAAAAATTATATACATAAGTCGATCTATAGTGAGATTAATCATATATGGTTTCTAAAATGGACTTTATACTTCATATATCATACTGCTTAATATAATAAAACTAGTTTCTACTAGATAGGGACTTCCTGTAGGTCAGTGGTAGGCGATAAAGGCCAGTCGCACTTCAGTTGTGGATTCGATTCCCACATCCTTGTCCGACGCAATGGGTTGTCGGCCGTCCTGCAGGTTGTCCTTTTTCTAAAACTATATTACTATAACATACCATCGAAAAAAAACTTCTATCCTTAAACAATACTAACTTATGTCCAACATAATCCATTCCAATCTTTAGGCGTATCCATAATATTTCAGTCCACTCTCATAACATAGTGAAAACTATTACCAGAGATTTAACTCCATCGTCGATCCCCATATATCATAAGATATGTTTTGTTGGTCACATTCCAAACATTCAAAATCCTTAATCATGTATTCTCTAGAATACCTTAGTGAAAACATGAATGTAGTTAAAAGTTAACACCTTACACATACCAAAATCCTCAAAATTCTATATACTCAAACCATGATATCACTAAGTCCTTATATCAATCATGAGCTCATGAATACTGTCAAACATTTCATTTTCTCCTTATCCCTTCATTACGGGCATATTATCTACTTTCCAAAATATTTGAATCACTTTTCATGGTTACCGGTACCTTAAAATTATTGAAGACCACAATAGAACAATACATAAATATTTCAATACACCATAAAAGTACCTCAACAACATTATTCCTGAATACCATTACATAAATACTTCAGTCCATCCACTTCAATGATTGTCCTGGAAGAAGTCCTTCCTTGATTTAGAAGTACCTATTTAGGTCAGGGCATTGAGTTGGGTAATGCCCATGTTCTCCACAAATAATACATTGAACTCCATAACATTCTGTCACTCTATGACCCTTATCTCCACACAAATAACATCGGTCCCTCCATTTGAGGTATTCCTCAAGGTTCTTCTTCCCTTCTTTAGAAATCTCAATCTTCCTTTCTTTATGCTGCTCAACATGCGAACATGAATAATAGTCTATCTTCCTCTTCTTTGATGAATTAGGTATACCACTAAATTTTACCTTGGTAATCATATATCACGATGACTGATTCGGCATAATCACAATATCTTTCTCTCTAGGCATTACATAATTTTGTTGCTTATAGTCACCAATTTTTCCATTGGATTCAATGTTAACCGAATTCTGTCTGGTTCCCTCCATTAACTAAAACACAAAAAGAATTCGTTGAGAGGCAAAAATCATGCTAGAGAAAACAACATAGTAAAGGGGGAGTACCCTCAATATCTAACATCTTAGGTTAAATTCTAATATTGTTACCGTAGTTCTAGGACTATATCCTATATGTATACTTATCCTTAGGGACATCCCCAGACATACCTTAGAAATATCTCTAGGGATCTCACTAACGTTCTCACATCCTAGTTTCCAAAGGTTGACTAAAACTTTCGTCTGATACCAACTATAATGGTCTGGAATTACTTCCAGTGGACTATAATTGATACCTATCAGGGCACTCCATGGGCGGCTACACCCCCTGGGCGGGACACACCACCATCCCCAGTGGAAACCATTTCCTCATGAAGCCCTTGGGCGGAGAGCCATGCTTCGTCCAACGCTCACATGTGAGAGTTCCCAAGGATCAGATACATTCCTACCTCCTTTGCCTCTGATACCAACTATAACGACCCGAAGCTTAACGTACATGGACATTACATTACATTTGCGGAATACTTAGTACATAACAAAAAAACACACACACAAGGATCGTAATAGTTTAGTGTCTTTGGAAACTCGGAATATAATCTTCTAATCGTGGTGAAAAATCATCAAAATCTCCCATAAAGATCTTCCTTTTTTTTTTACCTAAAACCTTTCTTTATATCCTGGGGAAAAGAAAACATAAAAGGGTGAGCTCAAATGCTCAGTAAGGGTAAACAAAAGAAATATCAATCACATCATATACATAAGCACATAACTTTTGGAAATCTTAACCTGCAAAAGAGATCATAATTTCATAACATGGGGTAAATCATGGCAGTGAAATGTAATCACAATAATCATAACATAAAACATGAAACTTTGTGGCATTAACACATAATCATAGATAATCATTTCTTGTTAGTTAAGACTCATTTCCAAAACTATCTTAGTGGACAAAGTCCCTTTCTGAATCGAGTAACCCTCGTTTCAGTCCTGTTTCACTGAACCGGTATAACCTACCATTCCGGCCATGTCTATCTCATGAGATATAAAATCTTTACCCAATGCATTGGAGGTAGATATAGGTCCCACCCATCTCATAATGATACCATTCTTATGTGTGCCACAAAATCATAAATCATACATCATTGCATAACCCATGTAATAAAAATGGGATTCTTAAACAACATGACATCATAAAACAATTCATATAAGATAAAGGAATTCATAAAAATATTTCCATCACAACATAATCAAATCCATGTAATTATAGGGATAGAAACAGAACCCTTTATTATCTTAGATGTAAAATAATTTTGATAAAACACTTGAAATCCATTCTTGAGGAAAATATCCTTTCTACTTCAAAAAAATTTTCCTTTCTTAACATGTTTTACCATTTAAAACTAAATTAATTTGATTAAAAATAAACTTGAAAACTTGTAAAGGAAGATTCTTGGAAATAATGTTTTAAAAATCCATTCATGCCATATAAGTTAAAAAAAACATTCTTCCCGTACTTTTGTCGGAAAAGTCAAAAAAGTACCTCGTATGAAAAAAAACGAAAAAAGATTCCTTTCATATCCTTTACTAAAAACTCACCGAAGGGTAAAATTGTATTTAAACAATTGTAGGTGGATGGAAAATAATATTACATATTTAGGAAACATGGATGTGGATGATAAAATACACCCCAGTAAATACTAATGTATAAACAATCTCGGATAAAAATGATATTGTGATATTTCCCTTACCTTAGGTCCGATTTGCTTCGTAAGTGTCCGAACCTCCCGTATAATGATTTAAATAATGTCATTTACTTATTACAGAATCATATTCATTGTTATGATATCATATATGGTTCACTTATGACTTTATATTACCCGTTCTTTTGTAAATTCCATGTTAAAGAGCGTTTTGGGTAAAATTGTTTCATTTGTCGTCCGTGTTTTGACTTGTAATTATTCATATGATTACTTAGATCATGATTACTTAATTCCAGAACATAAAACATGATTTATATATATATATATTCAGGATATACATATATATAATAAATCATTAAATGGGAAGAAATACACCGTTCATGGAGACGGTAGTCCGTACGTACGCATGAACGCTGTTTTCGTTTCCTTATTGAATTGAATGGAATTAAGTACATGACATACATATAAATATATAAATAAATCCAGTATCATTATTATGTCATATATTTCATTAGTACATATTATATATACTTTATAATCTTTCTTAAATGGTTAACATGGAGAATGAATCTCATCGCGTCGTGGAGACGGTAGTCCGTACGTACGCACGAGCGATGATATCATTTCCATAAATATTGAATTGAATTGGAGTGGATTATACAATATATCAGAATCAATATGATGTTGTAATAACTATGTATAGTTATTCTTTACACCATTATACCCATCCATGTAAGGTGGTGGTGTAAAATAGATTACACCACGGCGTGGAGACGGTATTCCGTACGTACGCACGCGTGGTGATTTCTTTTTCCGTAGGATGGATAGATGGTGAAATAGGGTTGTTTAATACTTATAATAACATATCCGTATATGAGTGATACTGATGTTATTACTTCATAATGAAACAACCTAAGAGGAAGAAGTGGAAGAAGAAATAAAGATGAAAGAATTGGTAACGGTAATTACCTCTTCTTTGAAGTGCCTCTTTGAGACCTCCTCTTAGGGCACTAAAATTGGTCTTTGAGGAAGACCAGAACCTCTAAGATGTTTCTAAGGAAGTGGAGAAGATATTTTTTTAGGGTTTTGCCGAGCTTGAGTGCTCAAATTGGTGTGAGGAGGAGGGGGAGGAGGTGTCCTTTTATAAGGGAGGAGAGGGGCACCTTAGGAATATCTCAAAATATTATTTTATATTAAAGTCAAAATCGGTTTATAATGGTTCCAAAGGGTCTTATTTCGAAGCTAAAGTGGGGATAGGTCGAACTCTTATCAACCAATAGGATTTAGACAAGTTTAGGGTGTTATTTTAACCTTATCAATTAGATTTAACTCTAAGTTAAATAATTTAACTTTTACCGTGTCTTTTTGTTTTCTTTCACTATATGGTTAATACACTTACAATAACATGCCAAAAGAACCCCAAATTGTTTATTATTAATATATATATCCTTATCTATGTCATTTGGCCGAACCTTAGATTTTTAGGAATAAAATAACAATTAATAATATAATATTTTATTGAAAAACTATTTTGTGTCAATTTTGACACTATTTGATATATGATTTTTGTGAAAGTCATAACAGAATTATATGTTCGAACGAAGTTTATTACATCAACAATAATATATCATAGTAACCTATAAAATTTGTGGAATTCATAAAAAGTCTCAAATTAAATTCATTTGAGCATTTATAACATCAATTATCTTAAAAGGGTAATTACTGCATCATCGTTGTGTCATAAATAAATTAATTTATTTAAAGTCTAAAAATTATAAATAAAATATCATTATGTAGGAAATAGTTTTAGCTTTTTAATGAATATTTATAGTCGAATTTATCTTATGTATAACCCCATATTAGAAATTTTTTGGTTATTAAACGTTGATTTTAACTATTTTAACTATTCATTAAATAAAATAATATTAAATGTCATAATCTAATCCAAGTGGGTCTAAATGATAATATTTTACACTTAAGGTTGTTTTTGGTCGAGATACACTTGTACAATAGAATTAGGACATGTGTTAGGGTAATATTAATATCATTCTTACCCTTAATTACCCTATTTACTTTTAACCGTGGTAAATAAAAGTAAAAAGTTACTATTCACCAAAAATTATTTTCATCTCATTGAACCAAATTTTACTTACTGACATCAACCATGTTTCTCGGATTTTTGAAATTCCATTCACAGAAGCGGTAAAATTATGTTTTATGAAAAATTCAGTTTTTAACTACCACTTAGTAGTTTCACTATTCATCAAAAATTGATGTTTTTCAGAACAATGCCAAAATTTCATCCTAAGCTATATTTCATATTCCGAATTCAAAAATGAAGTCTATTTTACCAAATTCATAACATAGAAGTTGCATTAATTAATTTTATAATTAAATCCCGCTGTTAAAACAAATAGCGTGTTTTTAAGAAACAATATCTATCAAATGATTGACACTTGATTATGTCTGGTTTAAATGTGAAATTACAACCAATGACCAAAATTGTATTAAAATGTAGAAATATATTCTAAATATACTTTAAAACTACTCAAATTAATAATTCATCACTATTAATTATTTCGAATAAAAAAAGTTGTTTTTAATTATAATTTAGTAATTTTCATTATTCATTAGAATATGAAAGTTATCCGAAAAGTACCAAAATATCACCTTAGGCTAAATTCGATACTCCGAATCCAAAAATGAAGTCCATTTTCAGAGCTAAAATTTCTAAAATTTGAAAAGTGGTTATTACCATTCATAACGGCTAGTTTTAATAATATTTTAATAGCATATCGTTGTTTCGTGAAACTCAGTATTGCGTACTACACACACTATCGAGGAAGGTTGAGATTGCGTGTAATGCAAGGCAAGTCAAGGATGCGTGTTGTGCAAGCTCCTTTTGGTGTAGCATACAACACAAGAAATTAATAAAATTAAAAAGAATATTTTTCATAAAATCTCGGGCTATTACACTCTGGTGGTAAAATGGCTTATTCGTAAGTCTCCATCATCATCATGGGTGATGGGAGCAACGACTCTCCGATGTGCCACGTGTATGATCAGATCATCTTGATTGGGTTCCACATGAGATGGAGACTGGCCTACCAGGGCATTGGCTTGACCGTTCTGAGATCGAGGGACATGAGTAACTTCCGGCCGAGATGGAAACTGGGCCATTAGCTAGAGGGTGTGCTCCCACAATGGTATAAGCTCTGGATTTCTGACGACATAGTCAACATCGATTTTCTTTATGACCAATCTGGCATCCCCTTTCACTTGAAAATGGGGCACATCGATCTCGAGGGATATCTCGAGGCCAATGTTAAGAGCATGATACTCTGCCGCATTGTTGGTGCAGCTTTCCGACAACAGGAAAGAGTATGGCAGAATTACTTGCAATGGGGTGATAAAGGCAATACCCAGGCTAACTCTGTTGTGTCTGGGATCATTGAGTTTCCAGCTAGTGGGGCTCTAGGAGGCACCATCAATGTACATTTTCCAACATGGGATGGCATGATCTACCTAGTGGATTGCCTCTCCTGGAAAATCCAGGTCCAGGGACTGGTCCACGGGGGTTGGATGGGCAGCAAGGAATTCTACCAATTCCTGTCCCTTGATAGATTTATAAAGAAAAAACCTGATGTCGAACTGCTGGAGGATTACCAACCAATTTGATAAACAGCCTGTCAAAATGGGGCCGTTCAGAATTTACTTCATTAGGTCTTCCTGAGACACAAGATGTACCTCATGGTGTTGTAGGTAGTGTCACAATTTCTATACTGCGAATACAAGCGTAATAAATCTACTTTCGATGAAGGAGTATCTGGTCTCTGTATCGATTATCATACAACTGAGATAGTAGAGGATGTTTTTTGTCCCCTTATTGTTCTTTTGGGCGAGAAAGGAGCCAAGATATCATTCTAGTGAAGTCACGTACAAGATCAGTGGTTTTCCGGAGATGGGTGGCATTAGGACTGGAGGTTGGAGTAGATAATAATTGATTTCCTCAAACGTGGTCTATCACTGTTCATCCCATTCGTAGGAAGATAATTTCTTCAGGAGCTAGGGAAAATGGATTACACATGCCGACTATATTCACAATGAATTAGTGTATGTTGGATATGTGTCTTTGAAAACCTCGATGCTCTCGAATATTGCTCTAGGGAGGCATCTGGTTGATGGCCTTGATATTCTCTCGGACGATCCTGATGCCCCGATACCTGACAACAATGCAAAGAAACTTCTCAGAGGTGACCTTGAAGGCAAATTTCAATAGGTTCATCCTCAGGTGGTACGAACAGAGGAAGCTGAACACTTTCTCAAGGTCCTTGAGATGGTCCTGGAGTTGGTGAGAAGTGACCACAAGATCGTCCACAATGCATTCCACCAATGTCTTGAGGATGGGAATGAATATGCGGTGCCTTTATCACTGATTGGTGGAAACCGCATTCTTCTGGACTAAGGGCATAATCGGGTATTAGAAAGTACCTTGGGGTGCCCTGAAAGTTGAGGACTAATCGTCCTTAGGGGCCATTCAGATATAGTTATATCCAGAGTAACCAACCATGAAGGGGAGGGATTTGAACCCAGCTATAGCATCGATCAACAATTCTATCACTGGAAGGGGAAAAGTATCCTTTAGACAATGATAGTTGAGATATCAGATGTTGATGTAGACCTTGATCTGTCTATTCTTCTTCCTAGATGACGCAACTTTGGCTAGCCACTGGGGTACTGGACCACCTTGACGATGTTGGTCTTGATGAGCTTGTCAGCTGTGCCCTCGACCAGGGAACCATGAGAAGGGTGAATCATTCTAGGAGGCTGCTTGAACCCGCGATGATTTGTCCGGAGACCGAGGCAGTGGATGGCTACCTGAGGATCTAGTCCTAGCATCTCATCGTAACTCCAGGAAAATAGGTCACAGTGCTTTTTAAGGAAGTCAACGTACCTCTGCTGCTCTTTGAGGGACATGATGGCACTGATCAACGTGGGTATTGGATCTACCTCACTACCAAGGATCACTTGTATGAGTTCATCAGCCGTAGCAGAGATTACCTCTTCAAAGGCGAGGGGAGCATCCTCCAGATTCTCTTGTTCTCTTGCAGAGGTGGAATCTCTAGTGGGAGATTCTTCCTCTAGGACAAAATATCCCAATGGGAGACTGGTACCATCCTGGTCAGTAGTGGACATAATATTAGGAGATTCAGGTGTTTCAAAAACCATAGCAGTGAAGGCAGTTGATCTGATCCCATCAGGTTTTCAGCCCAAGGGGGCATGCTTGATGATATCAAAAATGTAGTGCTGCATCGCATTGAGGCCGTTAATCCCATCCCGGAAAAATAAACATTTGTGATGTACTATTATAGCCATGGGGTGGAAATCCTGATATCTTACATTTGTAGGAGGTTCCGGGATCACGTGATCCTGATTTGAGGAGGACTATGAGGTGATTTTCCGCCATCGCATGGAATTGGGAATATGCTTCCCTCCTGTACCAGAGACAACAAAAACTTTACCTATGTCGAGTTTTGTGGCCAACAATCGATCGATTAGAAAGACGTAGGCGCCATCCAGACCTTCCCAGGGGTCAGTTGCGACTGTGGCGGGCTAAACATCACTCGCCTAAATCTGTTTGTCCTTGATCTTGTAATAGTCGGCATCCAGGAAGCGGGCTTCACAAGAGGTGAAAGTAAATGCATCACCTTGGAGTACACCTACTCGACCATAATGGGAGTACTTGAGGCACTGGTGATTCGACGAGGGGACCGCCGCATGCATGTGGAGCAATGGTTTGCCCATAAATTCATTGTACACGGTGTTCTGGGAGACAACCAGAAACTCGGTGCTGAAAACTAAGCCACCAAAATGTGTCTTCAAATAGATCTTATAGACTGTAGTCTACTCTGTAATATAATATCCCAAGATTCTTAAATTGGAGGGTTTCAGGTCATTTTCGGATAACCCCATCTTCCGCAGTGTCCGGTTCGGGATAAGGTTAATCCCAGAGTCATTGTCAAAAAGACAATGGCGAACCTCCATGCTGTTAAATTTGCTGGTGATGTACAATGGGAACATGTGCCCCTGTATGGGAGAGCATTCATCCTCTCCATAGAACTAAATTATGGCCGGACATTATTCATCTAGATTATGAATTTTCCATCAAATGATATGGGATTCAACATCACCTTCTCAGATCATAATATCCTTCTCTAGGAAATAATTATTTTCCTTGGAAATTGAAAAAACATATTTTCCAATGGTCATATCAAATTCAATCATAACTATAGAAACCTAGTTTAAATGTTGGGCAGCCCATGCAGCATAACTTAAACTTCTTGACATATATTTTTTCTTGAAGATTCCCACTATTTGTCTTAATTGATAAATTCATTACTAGGGATTGATGGAAAATATCTAATTTTTTTGGAGAACATGAAATTTGTAAACGGGTAAGAATATATTAAATCAAATAATTTTATTTCAAATTTTTAGGAAATGATCTATGTAACATCCACTATATCGTTACGAACATTGACTTTAGTTATGTTAATCACATAATATTTTCATTACTTCCTTTTCATTTTATTAATTAAATTCCCATTATATTTTATTATTTTATAGTTTAATGTCCCTTCTCTCTAAAGTTTAAACATTAAACATCAATATATTCTCCCTTCCCCATATAGTGGTTATCATTATGGAACGTTTACCTATATATTTAACAAACTATTGAACCCATCCAATAATTTATAGGGTGATTCAACAAAAATTTGTTAGATGTGGGAAATCAGAAACATGACTTTTCCACTATGATGATTTTTCTTCCTAGTATACTCCTTAGACTTCTTCTCATCCAATTTTTACTATAATTAATATATCATAAAAAAAATTATTTGTAATAATGGAACATGAAAAAATATACTCTCATTAAGAAAAGGTATGAGTGAATAAATCCCTTAAAATGATTTGAGTTAAATAATAAATGAATTGATCAATATTTCTTTTTTATTGAATGTAAATAGTATTTAGTATGCCTAGATGACATTGTAATTTTTTCGTAATATTAAGCAACATGTTCCCACTCATTTTTTTCAAAGAGTGAGGAACTGTATTTCCATTAATTATCTAATCTAAAAAGGAATTTTCTAACTAGATATATCCTTAGAAGTTCCCTATTTTATTCTGACGATCTCATATTCCTCTTTAATGTATTGAATTAGAGACCACCATTGGCCCACATCTCCCATCAAATTATAGGTCACCATGATGAGTTTTTTCTTTTTACTACATTCCAAAGAATGAAAGATCCCCTATAGGATCTTGATCCATTTTTTAAAACAAAAAATATAAGCTCTATTGAATATAGGAGTTTTTGGTCACATAAAGCAGTCCAACATAGTTACACCAAGTTGTGGAATAGTTGAATGATAAATGTGGGTGAAATTATTTTTCATAACATTGGTTAGCTTCCTTATATTGCACAATAAGATTTTCCTAAACTAAAGATTCCTTTAATTCATCAGGGGGGACATCCCAACATTTACATTGTATTTTTAAATGGTCAGTATTACTATAATTAATCACCATCACCCTATGATGGAATACATGTAAAATGCTTATGATATTGAAAATAAAAGAACATCTTATTAATTTTTTTAGCAGCTTCCTTATAAATCATGATAAGTTTTATAGAACATGAGATACCTAACATTGTTGTTCTATATCTAGTCCCTAGTGTTACTATTAACATCCTCTATTACCATTTGTAGCATCCCAAACTATAGAAACTCAGAGTTTTTAGGTATATTATATTTAATTTATGGTATAAAAGAGTTCATGTAGGATAATATATCATAGTCATATTAGTATAATATAATATATACATTATATTTGAAATAATTATATAATAGCTAAACATATTACGAAAGAATTATTTTCCCTTTAATTAAGCCATGAATAATACACATATTATTCTTCTAGGTTTCCTAGGTAAATGATAATAAATTATATTTTTCTCATATGTTGAATAAAGAAAAGAATAAAAATAATAATTTTATAACCTAAACATTACATAAGTTATATGATATGAATAGATTAATAAAATCAATCCATAATCATCTAAAATAGATGAAATTAATTATCCATGAAAAATATAATAACATGAATAAAAATAATCATTGAATTAATTTTGATAGAAGAAATATATTTTAACATTAAAAACTTATGTTCTTGGCCTTTTTCTATGAAATAATATTTTTTAGTGACGTGGAATACATCAAACCCCGTCTTATTTTTTCTCGTGAAACCTGTTAATGCATCAATGTGTATATAATTCTACGGCCCACCAATGACCTAATGAAATATAATTCATTCATAATATTATCCATCTCGACATTATATAAATTTCCATGACATACCCATTACTAAATAAAACTAGGTTATTCATACTATGAAAAATATGGATATCAAATATGTCCCAATTTAATAGAATAATGTCTACATGTAGGAAAAAATTCCATAATTAACATATTATTTTTGGGAATTTATCAACATAATATATAGTATAATTATCAAATAAATATAGATGTGGTGGAAAATTTTTATTATTGAGTAATCCACATAAGATAGTTATTAGGTTCAATAGTTTTCAATGGTAGGATACAAAGGTAATTGTTGGAAAATCCTTTAACATTGTTCATTATGAGTCTGTAAATATTTTAAACCATATACCCTGGGATTATAGTGACCCAGGCTTCTCATACAAGGATAATATATATTTTATATGAATATTTACTAAATTACAGAAACACACACCTTAGGCCCCTAATAGTTTAGTTCCATTAGAAACATGATACATAAAATTCAGATATAGTGAAAAACATTTAATGTTTCCAAGAATGATCATCCATTACTCTTCATAGACATACCAAAATAAAACATTATTCCCATCAAAAGGAATGGAAACATAATAAAGGGTGAGGTAATAATATTTTTAATAGTAAACAAGAGATATAGGTATGTATGTCACGATCATGAGGATATAATAAGATGAGTTTAAAATTTAATAGAAAACCCTTGCATGTCAATGATATTAATATTGACTCATGGAATAATGAATTTAAGTTTATAAGACATCAATAATAAATGAATAAATGGGCATATACCATTTGATCAAGAAATGGCATATTATAATGATAAGTGGAATATAGATAAACATAAAAAATCCTTTCATTAGTAGTGATGGATCATTTTACAAGACATATCAGGGAACTCCCATGGAAGATATTTATCTTGAGTGGGTCGCACCACCATCCAAAATGGTGTCCCATTCCTCAATGTGTAATTTTTTCACTCCCCAAACCATCATCAAATTCAAGATTCATTTCATTTTCTATCATATAACATATAGTCCCTTATTGAATCGGCTTCACAACATGTTTCAGTCAGATCAATTTCATGATCTATAAATCTTTACCCATTAATTAGAGGTAGTTCTAAGTCCCAAAATTAATTTTTTATACTCTAATAACCATCCTTGATAATAATGAAACAACTGTACTTATTTATTATATAACCACAATCACATAATGGGAATCATACTTGTTTGTTCTAGAAGATCATAAATAATACACTCTATTATAACCCATTAAATTAAATGGGTTTCATAAATATTTCATTATATCATCACCTATGGAAAACATATATGTTTCATAATTGTTTCACCATTTTATTATAGCATAAACCATGAAAAAAGTGGGTTTCATAAAGATTTTATCATGGAACAAACTATGGAAGATAAATGTGTTTCATAAATATCTTGATGCCATAATAATCAATTATTCAGATTAATAATAAGAATGGTATCCTTGGTTTGTATCCCTAGAAAAGCATATGTCAGATAATATTTTATCGCCTTATATAGCGAATTATTTTTGAATGAACACATGGAATATTTCATAATGAAAACAAACTTTCATTGAAATTTATTTTTTAAAATATAAATTATTTTCAATTTAATTTTCTTTTCAAATAAAATTGAAACCAAATAAAATAATATTTATTTTCATTTAAATAATTTTGTGATGAAAATACCATTTATTATTTGAAAAAAAACATAAAACCTAAAAATATTTATATTCCTTCTATTCAAGGAAACTGTAAAAAAATATATTTTAATATTCAACAAAAATAATCGTCTTAATGAAGGGTTGTTTTTTCATTCCGTACTCGTTAAAACAAATACTCCTTTCACATTTTCTGTAAACCCCAAATGGGCATTGTTTTCAAAAAAAATTAAGATTAAATTAAAAAAATTCTAAAATAATAATAAATGGGAAAAAATTTATTTAATAAATCATTTTAATAATGTTGAAAACATTTTGAAAACCATTTTTATATAACATGGATTGAAAATGAAAATACTTTTCAACAAAAAAGTTTAATTTTCCTAAAAATATTATTTTGAACTATTAAGTATATAAAGAATTTAATTGTAACTGAAATCATGTATTCTAAGTAAATAACCATTGGAGAATAAATTTAAAGAGTTTATTGAGATATAGATCATATTATTGCTTCATTTGAAGCATACTCATTAGTTATCCTGATAAACAATGATATTCTAATATAACACACCTAAAACATTAATAATATTGAATCTTTATCCCCATGAAGTAATAACATTAAATGAACCATATAATATAATTTAAATATATATTTTCCTGATATTAAATCTAAAATTTAAGGTTTTTACACGCCGTATAAGAAGATTGGTGCATAAAAAAACATATGTCTCAAAGACGCTAAATTATGAATAATATCTATTACCACTGTGGTGTTTTTTGAATCATAAACCAATTGAAATAAGGATAATAAAATGGATAATTAAATCAAAATAATTTTCACTAATATCATAATAAAATACATTTATGGCTATTATACACACTACATAAATGAAATAGGTGTTGAATATGGCATGTGTCACACATAAGTAAAAAGTGAGATGAAAATCCCTTAAATTTAGTCTTGAATTCCATATCATTTATTAGAAACTCCTATATAATAAATATAATTTCATTATATGTATATTATAGAACCGAAATAATATATATCATACCATATATAATTTATTTATTTCCTTTTACAAACCATTTATAAAAAATTCCAAGCTAAATCCACATTTCATGAAATAAGCAATTTGTTTTTCGTATATTCCTTTATTTTCTAATTTTAATCCTCTTAATATTATCATTGTTCAATAATCTCAAAAATTTTAAGAATTATATAAATAATATATATATTCAGTATATATATATTTAGATTAATTCATATAATTTGGTGATATAAAATGATATACATTGTTCATGTAGATGATAGGTCATACTTATGTATGAAGGATGTTTCCATTTTCTTGGGATATTGAGTGAAAAAAAATTAAATCATATATACTATATTTTTTTAATAATTTTCATTTCATATATGTCAGATATTTTCATTAAACACATCTTTAATACATTCAATGTAGTGTTTGAATGAATAACATAACTCCATGAGCTGGAAATATTTTGTGCACTCAAGAAATGATATCATAATAAAAAATAGAGAGTATGATGTTTCAAGTTATATAATAACTCAAAATTAGTTATAATAAGATTAATATCATAGAAAAATAATAAATCAATAAATTAACACCATCCTAGAGTGGTGTCAATTGACAAATTAATGACATCAGATTGTGATATAGTATTCTGTCAAATATAGAAATGATGATTTCGTAAACTATTTGATTGATTTAGGGATGGTTGTAGATAAATAACATATCCTAATTAAATATAATTATATATGATATATATAGGGTATTATATATTCATTATGTAATATTTATTGAAGGATTCATAGGAAAAAATAAAACAAAAATACTCATTTATGAATGTTACATCTTCTTCAAGTATTCTCCTTATGAATTGAACTATAATTATTAATAAGATGGAATAATATCCACACTATGGATTCATGGATGAATTTAAGGATTTTTAATGTAATTTTGAATGCTTCTGGTTGAATGAATTGGTTAAGGTGTTAAGAAGGGATGATAGTGGGTGGCCTTTAATAAGTGGGGGAGAGGGAAACAATTGGTATTCTTTAAAATAAATGAGTGTTACCATGTTTATAATATGTAATAAGAGCCCAAAATGGTCCATTAATTAACCTTATAGGAATCCTGTTAAAAAATGGGGATATAATCATTATTATAAATGTGTATAGGCTGCTTTTTTCCATTGTAATTGTAATTTAACCCCAATGTAAACCAAACTTTCCAATAACCGTGGTAATTTATTTTTACTGCATTCACAATTTAGTTTTGTCAAATTTTAATTTTAACTTATTATATAATATAAATTATTATTTTAAAATTTATCGAATCATTTTTTTCGAATATCATTAACTTATGTTGAAATTTAAATTTGAAATTAAGCCCATAGACTTGATACGAAAGAGTGGTTAGAAAAAAAATGTTAAAAATATTAGATTGTTTTAAAATGAAATTCAAATGTGAAATTGATTAAAATGACATAAATTTTATTAAAAAATATTAATGTAAATATTTGACTTTAAAATAATTAGTATATAATTTAACATTATTAGAAATTTAAACTAAAATTGATATTTCATTTAAAACATAGTATTTTCAATATTCATTAGAAAATAAATCCCATCCATAAAATTCTAAAAAATTCACCCTTATATAATTCTAAAAATAATATTTAAAAAATGAACTTTGTTTTATAAATTTCATTTTCTTAAATTATAAAAATTAAATTGAGAACATAACCCACAGATATGATGAAAACAATGTTTTTCATGAAGTGCATTTTTCAATAAACAGATGGGTTTCTATTAAATCTATGTCAAATAACAATAATTTTATAAATATAAATTATCAATTATTGATATATAATAATTTAGTTTATTTGAAAACATTATTCATTGGTAAATACATTAATTAAATAAAATGGGGAAAATTATGCACATAAATTATTTTTCAGAAAACCCCTCCTTTAAACCCAAAAATTACTTTCAAATAAAACAAAATAAAAATATTATTAAAATAATTTAGTGTATTAAAAATAAATATATTATAATAATTATACTTTAAAAGATTTTTTGTTTGTGTGAATTAAATAATTTATATGTATGGAATTAGACATTCCAAAACCTCTGGTTGAGTTGTTGTGGATCATGGTTGGAGGAAATTACATTAAAATCATACTGTGGTTTTTGAGTCATTGAATGATTTATTATAATCATGATTATTCATGGGAAAATTATTCTATTAATTACATAGAGGAAGAAGTGTAATACAAGGGGTGTCATTTTCCCAAGGCCTAGAGGGTCTGGTATCATTCCCTCTGCAATTGGTCAGACGTATAGTAGAGAGATCCTCCATGCTGGTCCTCTATAGAAAATCACAAGTTCAATGGTGTTGATCCAAAGGTGAAATATCTCTATCATAGATTGGAATGTTATTTTTTTATATATAGTTTTAAAACTCTAGTTCGAGTAAACAATGATCAATTGCCTCCTATGATATCCCTTGTTTATAAAGTTACTCTTGGAGGTCGGGACAATGGGAAAAAGGTCACACACCTCTGTAACAATACATTCCCTCCAAGGTAGATGTATTCTAGTCAGCAAGGTCCTACATGATTGTTGTAGATCCAAAATAACTTCTCATCATTGGGTGGGGGTGATAAATAATATGTGTATCCATAAGATTGGTTTTCTTTTAATATATAATGGAAAAATTAAACATATTGGATTAAGTCCCCATGAGAATTCTGATATAAGCGATATGGTTTTGAACTGGAAGAAACATATAGAAATTGAAAACCTTCCCAGAAACCAGTGATTATTCGATCTATATTATGAAAAGAAAATTAGGGAACTATTCTCTCTGGTAATTTTCCTGTTATTAAGGAAACAAATCCAAGGCACCGCAATGACTACTCCACCTTATAAAAAACCATGGTTATGGGATATTAAGGGAATGAAAAAACATGGTTTTAAGTCAATAATGGATAAAACATAATTGGGTCGTGATTTAATCATGTAATTGGTATATAGGGAAAGAAAAATATAACCAAAAGTGATAACGATAAGACTTATCAATGTGATAGGAGCACGAATTCTGAAGTCCTCTAGGGATCTCAAGCCGACAGGGTTATAATCACAGTGCATATGGGGCCCTCAAATGTTATATCACTAAAGGGTGTTTAAAAGGTGGTTGTTTATGATGTAGTAGTTCAATACCATATCTTTTATCCTAATGGTGATGTGTTTTAAGACTTTTTCAAAATCGATATCTCTATGTATGATACTCTTCAAATGTTGTGAAGTCCAGTGCATGTCAATGTGAATGAAGAAAAAAATTCTTATATCAACAAAAAGAACCAAATTTTAATATACAGATTGCATGAGGCGATTTAAATATTGGAGGAACACATATTGTAATGGAAACATATGGCCTTCCAATTTGAGGATCTTACCAAGGAAAATCACGAATTTGAGGTAACTTCAATCCGTTGTCTATTATACAGAGTTAGTCATTCAAAGTCATTTAATTTTATTTTGAATGAATAAGTTTCCCCATTTCTGGTTTGATTTTACTTATGTTTTTTTTACATGGCTTCCAAAATTTCATTAAAATTTATTTCATCAAATAAAATTTTATATTTGGCTGTTTTGCTGGTATTTTAACTATTCACTGAAAAATCAATTTATTCCAAAAAATCCCAATATTTCACCATAAGTCAATTTTCATAAGATGATTAAAAACATGAATTTTATTTTTACCAAATAAAATTTCTAAAATCACAATAAATTATTTATAATATTTTATATTAAAAATTTATAAAAAAATTAAAGATTTTTTTTATGGATATCTTTAATATTTTTAAATTTGATTGATTATTTATTAGGAGTTAATAAATTAATATATATTAAATTGGGGAATTATCTTTATATTTCACGAATTTGTTAATATTATTCATACCCGACTGTTTTATGGATTGGTTATAATAGTCTTATTTAAAATAATACCACATCAGGGTTTTCTCAAGCTCAGTGTCATGTATCATTTATGCTATCATTGTGGCATGGATCGTAAGATAGACATAGTTCTACATAGAACGCAAGATAAACTAATTATTAATTTTCAATATATATAACATAGTGCTTTGTGAATTTAAAAATATGTAAAATATTAAATTTATTTAAAAATACATTTCACAAAATCTCGAGGTGTTTCATTCTGCCCCCTTAAAAAATATTTCAAACTCAAAATTAATCTCAGTTATCAAATTATTATCATTTAAAAATTTATTCTTAGAAACTCACATCATAAAAATTATTAATAAAAAATTCCTTAAAAGAGAATATTTATAAAAATTACAGTTATCTAATGTAACTCATTACTAGTTTTCTGTATAGGAGAACATAGGTGGGATGTGAAGATTTGGACATGGAAGAAAATCATAAATATTTATAGAGAGTGGATGAGAACATTGATAAGAAGAAGGTAGGGAATCTAGATAAAGATAAAGGCAACAAAATCATACAACAAAGAGGTGGGAAAAGAGTTATTGACATCATAAAAATGATTAAAACATGACAAGATTTTATTTCTGGATCATTTTCCAAAAGATGAATTTGAAAAATAATATATAATTAATTTATTTCATTTCATTTTACAAGATTATTGTTGTCCTTTGCTTATACATTGAAAACTATTCTCTTGAAATCTTAATATATGAAATAAATGTGTATTTTTAGTTCTTTAAGAAATATTAGATATTATGATCTATAATTAGAATATTAATTCATTCCATTTATCTTTTTTATCACCCCAAAACAATTATTGGCATCAGCTATCCAATATGGATAAATATTCATATGTTGAAATAATATATTAACATCTAAAGAATCACCAAATTTTATACATATAACGTATCAAATATGTTGAGCCTAAGGAACCTTCTAAAATCATAAAATGAAAAACAATATAAATAAGGTCATAAAATATCAAAAAATAAAAATATTATTAATCCCTCATATATCATAATGTGGATCATGATTCAAGAATACAAAAAATGTGAATAGCATCATCATATATTATCTTAAATCATGGTAATAAGCTAAAATACAATAAAAATTCAAAGAAAACATGAATTATTCTTCATTCCATGAATAAAACCATAAATTATTGAACATATTTCAAAGATCCAATATTTTTTTGAACTTCATCAATGATAACATAATAAACATTGATAACAAATCCTTTTTTAGTTCTGAGGTCCTAAAAAATATCCAATTTTAATTATCTATATCAATAATCTCATTATCCAAAGAGAAAACCATTTTTTTTGAAAAATTAGTAACATATTAAGGGTTATCATCCCATAATCAAATAAATTACATTTCTATTAAATAAATTTTTCATTTCATCATTACTATTTAAAATATTATTGAAACTACTTAATTATAAACTATAATGGAACAATCCATTTGTATTTCATGATTCAAATAACTAAAATACCATTGCTATAAATATTAATCATTAAATCCCAAGACATAAATACATCAATAAATCCACATCATTCGTACAACATTAACTATGATTTGTTGGATAATTTGTTAAAAAAATTATTTTTGTATATCATTTGTTTTCTCTTCAACATTATCAATATTACCATTAATCATATAACCTTGCTTATTTTATTCATGACCATTCCATTTAGGTCACTAATTTTTATAATAATGATAATTTTCATATTTGAAACATTCATACATCAATGATGACATAGGAAAATGACTATTATCTTCCATTAAATTTATTAATATATTCAGTTATCCATTTTAGTTACTTTTAATATTTCATTCTTTCCACACCCAAATTATATTATCATCCCTCTAGGACATTTCCTTCAGTACTTCTACCCACATTCTTAACATATAGGACACTGCATCATGTCTCATCAATGGTAAGCACTACCTAAACTCCCAGTGAACTCTATCTTTCTCTATTATGATGAATATGAGAGTTGTTTAAGGATGACAACATTAAACATATTCTATGATAACTGATGGGGAATAATAATAAAAAACATTCAATATAATTATAATTCTTTTTGTCTTCTCATTAGTAAATTTTCTATCATATTAAATGTTAACCTAGTTCCTCCAAGTTCCATACAATAAATGAAACCAAAAGGCATAGTGTGAAACACATTACTCATAGTGGGAAACCAAATAATCATAAAAATACCTTATAAAATGTATAAATCATGAAACTATATTTTCAATCTATTACACCTTATTTTTATACTAGTTTATTCATATTCATAATCTATTCAAAACCACAATTATGGTTTGTATCTATTTATTTCAAGTACATATACCCTAGGATTGTCTAACTAGGTGTTTAGAAGGGCCTCTTACATGAACCATGTGATGACCAAGTCTAACTCAATATTCCATTTTTTGAGATATTACCCCATAATAGATCGGCTCAATAGCCACATACACATATAATATTTAGAAGGGGATATAATTAATTATAAATTACATTCTCAATACTTTACCAAAAGTCCAAGAACATTTACTATAAATTAACTTGTACATAAGTTCATATGTAGAGACATCCCTACAAATATCTATAGAAATATCCATTATGATCTATCAAATGATTTCTCATACTATTTTACAAAGGACAACTAACCCTGTCCCATAATACCAACTATATCAACATAAGGTTCTCATACAAGGATATTTTTTTTATTTTAAATTAATATTCCATTAATTACACAAATATATGCCTAATGACAATAATTGTTTAGATAAATTGGTGACATATAAGGAAAACATCTCTTATAATGAATGATCTTTACTATTTCCCACTTTGAGCTTCCCATTTTGTATTATTCATAAAAATACCCTACATAGAACCTTTATTCATAACCTAAGGATGATAGATAATAAAGGGTGATCTTAGTTGATCAGAATGTGTAAACAAGGTTGATACATAATCATAACATTAACATAAGTTTATGATAACATGATCAAAACATTTGTATCACATACCCTCCAAAACAATTATCATACTATTGAGTCATGGAATAAAATTTAGTGGTACATAAGACATGAATCCTTAATTGACAAATTAAATTATCCTGGAGAATATAGATCTATAATATGACATAGATTTGTGGCACACAAGAAGCATAAAATATAAGAACTCGGTTTTTGGCTATAAAAGAATTTGGAATATTATTGATATTATTCCAGAGCAGCGCCTTCATACGGTGTGCGATTCCAATCCCCGGTGTGGCCGAAAATAAATTTTCAGTGCATTCACAATGAGAATGCCAAATAAATGGGATAACTCCTAAACAAAGCTTCGGATTAGAAATCTGAGTGTACGGATGGGTCAGGAACAGGGTGTTTACCCTAAGAACGACATAAAACATGTCAGTGCGGGACGTTCGGACCCCTCACTCGCTTTCGGAACGTGAAACATATAAATTAAATAATTAATATATCTGTTTAATGGTTAAACTCAGTATCTACTAAACGGTATCTCGGATTGGAAAACCGAGGGCACTTTCGATTCCGTAATGTTTAGTTTACCCTAGGAGGGGTATAAGTTTTCCGGGCGCGAGCCGTCAGTGAAAAATGGCCCCAGGGGCGTTTTCGTAATTTGGCGGCATCGGGTGCTGAGGGTAATAACCTTAGAAAGGGGCCTCAGATTAAAATTCCGAGAACGACATTGTGCTTAGGAGGTGATTTTTACCTTAGGAGAGGCTTAACCTCGACCCTGTCAAGAGTTTTGGGTGCGGGTTAAATTATGGGTTTAAATTAATTAAAATTAAAATTTTATTTAAACCCTTCTTCTTCCCCTCCCATCCCTTTTTCTCCCCTGAAGAATCCTCCCTCAAACCTTGCCCTCCTACCTCACTCCAGCGAGGAAGCTCCGGCGAGGCGAGGCGTGGCGACAGACTCCCCATGAAGCGTCGGCCGAAGCCCAAAAAAGTAGGATCGTTGCGGTTTCAATTTTCTTTCTGCATCTAATTTGAGCTCGATTTTTTGCATAGAACATGTATCAAATTATCGTGAAAATCACATGAATATGTATTATGTTTTCTAAGCTTTCCTATTCTTGTTTCGGACTCAAAATCCGAGCTCTGTGGTGTCCACAATCATCGGGTGAATGTTGCGGGTTTTGGAGGTATTTCCCAGTTGGTTCCGGCGGTCCGACGAGCTAAGGTGGCGGCGCGGAATCTCCAGGTGGCGGCTCGGTTCCAGGGTGCAAGCAGCATGACAGTCCATAGGGTAGGCGGCATGGTGGTTCGGGAATCAGGCGGTGCGGCAGCCGCGCTTCAGACGGCAGGCGATGGACTCACCCGCGACACTCCGCAGGGGAACACGACCCGCGTCGCGCGGGTCTTCACGCGGCGATCGGCCTCAGCTTGGCGGCCAAGTGGGGGACCAGGTCCACCGCCGGCCCACACGGTGGAGGCGCAGGCCAGGTATTGAGTGCCGGGCCGGCCAGCACGGGCCGGCCCCGACCGGGTGCACCGGCCGGCCCAGGCCGGTCCAGCCCCAGGGGCCTTGACCCCTCAGTTTTCAGATGCCCGTATTTTCCGCTACGGGCATCCATTTTGCATGATATCTATGGAGACACATTCCATGGATCGAGGGAAACTTCTTGAGATGGTATTGGGAATTTTAATTCCCGAAATGATGGGCCTCGGAGGCACGAATCGTCTTTAAGTGAATTGACTTTTTTCTGGGGGATCTTGTTTTAGACGGTGCAGACTTGTATGACATCCGTTTTGAGCACTGTCAGTGGCTTAGAAACCTTGGCGCTGGGGATAAGATTTCCAGGGTGGTTTTGGGTGTTGAAACCAGATTTGAGGCATGGGCCCCACGGCCTGTCTTTTGACATGCAAACAATGTTTAGCGACTTTTTCATCTGACGTCCGTTCGGGGCATGCGAGTAGCCGTTTCTGGGTGTTTTTCTAAGGGGATTTCAATGGTACAATCCACCCACCCTAATTCTGCATGATGGTGCGGGCCCCATGAGGGAAATTTGGGCATTTATGGTTATTTTCCATCTCAATCAACGAGAGGCCTTTTGGACAAGTGAATAGTCCATCTTGTGTACTTTTTCAGGAGGATCACAATGGTGTGATCCATTGGCAGTGCTTTGGGACCGGGGTGCGGGTTCCACGTGGTACCACTCATGCACGGTAAGCTAGACCATAACTTTTTCTATGGATATCTATTCCACTCATGTAAGTGTGTTGTGTGTGTGTGTGTGTACAAGTACTCAGGCAAAGGCCTCCCTGAGTTGTTTAGCCTTCGGTGCTAGTCGCCAACCCCTGGCCTATGGAGGCGGGCTTGGGGTAGTTGTGGCTCCAGACTGGGTAGGGTCGGGTAATGAAAATGTGGTATCAGAGGTGGTTCGTTCCTTGGGACGTTGTTCAGGCGTCCCTAAAAAGAAATTGGTTGGGATTTAGGGAAACGGTGTTAACGTGTCTCGAGAGCGACTCTCAGGCCAGGGAGTCCAGTGATGGTGCAGCGACCGACGTATCCATTCACCAAGACCTTGATAACTCGCTTGCTGACTCGGCATGCTAAGACACTTGTTGAAGGGAAAAATTTAGTTTGTGCATCACATAGGATTGAGTCTTTGAATGTCCTTCTTGAGTCAGATCCCCATCGTTGTTGTTGTTGTTGTTGTTATATACATATATGATCATCTGATCGTTGCACTCCTTAATAATATTCCGGATTTCTCCACGAAGATAGCTAGCCTGGATACCAGCTTTGGTTCGTGACGATGACATTGTGAGCTACAAGGCCACAGTCCATGACCCCTCATGTGAGCCCCTTTCTCTAGGTGGGCCGGTAGAATCACCCCCACATGGTGAGCAGTAGACAGCTTCAGCAGAGCAGGATGAGCTTGAGCATAGGTTGAGCATGCTCCTCGAGTTCCAGTAGTAGGGACCGCTGAGTTTCAGTGGTGAGCCAGACCCTCAGGCAGCAGAGGTTTGGCTGGAGACAATGGTTTTCCTTTTCAGGCTTGTGCAGACACCGACAGGTCAGAGAGTGGATTTGGCATCCAACCTTTTTCGTGGAGCAGCTTGGCATTGGTTGAGTCTAGTGACTCAATTTTTTTTGACGAGTCATCGCTTTCGTGGGGTGACTTTCAGTTTTTGTTCAGTGAGGAGTTTTTCCCTTCCTATTTCACTTTGTTCTAATTCAGGAGGTCCTGCATTTTCAGCAGGGAGGGATGATGGTGGCCGAGTACGCGACTAGTTTCGCAGACCATGCATGCTTTTACCTGGACTTGGTCCATGACGAAAACATCTGAGGATGGAAGTTTGAGTAGGGTCTCCGCCGAGAGATTCTTGTTGTCATAGTACCCTTGGTCATTTTCACATATGCTGGGGTGCTAGAGAAGGCACTGGTGATAGAGAGATTCCTGTCACGTTCTAGATTTGGTGGTGGCAGCAGGAACGTTGGAGCTGAGATGTCTGCCATAGCTACCGTGCATTGGTAAGAAGAACCTTGATACATGTGGATTTATGAAAACCAGACTAAAGGCGTGGTCGTATACCACAGTGGCGCCGGAGGGCACCAGTGCAGCCCAACGCGAGTCAGTTCTTTGCTTGCGATGGGCAAGGTCACCTGGCATGGGACTGCCCGACCAGGCATGCAGAGAGCATTGGGCAGGCAGTAGGTGCACCACCGCGGCAGAGGGAGTGCCGTTATCGGAGTAGTGCCGAGGGAGGTGGTTCTAGAAGCGGAGCAGGAGGATATAGAAGTGGAGCATGACTTTACGAGGTCTTCCGATTACCACTAGGCAGTCCACGTCAAGCTCCGGGAGCTGAATGTTGGTACCGCAGACAGCCGCGAGCTTTGGATGTCTATGATCCTGTAGAGCATGAGGTGATAAGAGGTACGCTCTACAGCTTTTCTACTTTTGCAGTAGAATTGTTAGACTATGTGTGTGAAATTATTTTCTCCCTGCACCTTGTTTGAGTTGTTACCAGGGTGGCGCGGGGCGTCGGTGTAACCATGTGTTGGTAAAGTAAAAAGCCTTGAGACATTTTTCTCTAGTTGACGGCGTCGACTCCACTGCTCTCTGAGCGTGTAAGAGGGTCTTGGTTGAGAGACATCGACTGTGAAACCTTGCGCGACCAGATAACCTTGGCTGTTCCACCATATAGATATTCTGAAAGAGAGAATCATCGGGCCTTGTTCCTGGTGTGGGCGGTGATTCCAGTCGCGGCGTGCAACGTGGAGGTTTGGTCGGGGCGATGAGCTACCCTCTAGATCCTTTGGGTCGTTTGTGACTGTGCGAAGGGATGGCGAGGTTACCTACTACCTTGCCCTAACCCACAAATGTATAGAGTGGGTGCATGGTGTCTCACATGTGGCTCACACGAGAAGAAGTGTGTGTGCTATTATGCACAACATCGGCGAGGGAAGACATTGCGTGACCAGAACAAATCCATGGTTCTTGTGCGGTGACGCAGGACTGTGCAAGAGTTCTTTTGGGTACGGGAGAGCCAGCTGCAGGCTTAGTACCCTGAGTTTTTCCCTGGTTTTTCTTTTCAGGGATGAAAAGCATGAAGGAAGGAATGATGTAAGAACCCGGTTTTTGGCTGTAAATGACTTTGGAATATTTTTGATATTATTCCAGAGTAGCGACTTCAGACGGCGTGCGATTCCTAGCCCCAGTGTGGTCGGAATTAAATTTTCAGTGCGTTCACACTGGGGACGCCAAATAAATGGGATAACTCCTAAACTGAGTTTCGGATCAGAAATATGAAAGTACGGATGGGTCTGGAACGAGGTTTTTACCCTAGGAACGACATAAAACATGTCATCATGGGACGTTCGGACCCCTCGCTCGCTTTCAGAACGTGAAACAGATAAATTAAATAATTAATTTTTCTGTTTAATGGTTAAACTTAGTATCTCCTAAACGGTGGATCAGATTGGAAAAACAAGGGCACTGTTGAGTCCATAATGTGTCGTTTACGCTAGGATGGGTATATGTTTTACGGGCATGAGCCGTTAGTGAAAAATGGCCCTAGGGGTGTTTTCGTAATTTGGTGAAATCGGGGGTTGATGGTAATAACCTTTTAACGGGGCCTCAGATTAAAATTTTGATACTACCGTTGTGCTCGGGAGGTGGTGTTTACCTTAGGGGAGGCTTAACCTCGACCCCATCGAGCGTTTCGGGTGTGGGTTAAATTATGGGTTTAAAATAATTAAAATTTTAATTTTATTTAAACCCTTATTCTTCCCCTTCCCTCCCTTGCCCTCCCTTGGAGAAAGCTCCCTCTCCTCCTCCACTTTGGTGAGGCAGCTCCGGAAAGGCGTTGCGCGGAGGCAGACTATCTGTGAAGCGTCGGGCGAAGCCCAACAAAGTAGGATCGTTGCAGTTTCAATTTTTATTTCCTCATCTACTTTGAGCTCTAATTTTTGCATCGAACCTCTATTCAATAATCTATAAAAGCCCATGAATGTGTAGTATGTTTTCGGAGGTTTCCTATGTTTGTTTCGGACTCAAAATCCGAGCTATGTGGTGTCTGAAATCGTCCAATGAAAGTTATGGGTTTTGGAGGTATTTCCCGGTTGGTTCCGGTGGCCCGATGAGCTAAGGCGGCGGCGCGACGTCTCCAGGTGGTGGCTCGGTTCTAGGGTGCAGGCAGCGCGGTGGTCCAGGGGGTAGGCGGCTTGGTGGCCAGGGCTTTAGGTGGTGTAGCGGCTGCGCTTCTGACGGCAGGCGGCAGACTCACCCGCGGTGCTCCGAGGTGGACAGGGGTCACATCGCGTGACCCCACAGGGGAACACGACCCGCGTCGCACAGGTCATCACGCGGCGACCGGACTCAGCCGGTTGGCCAAGAGGTGGTCCGAGTCCACCGCTGAATTTGCGGCCAAGTCGCGGGCCAGGCGATGAGTGCCGGGGCGGCCAGTGCGGGCCGGCCCAGGCCGGTCCAGCCCAAGGGGTCTTGCCGCCTCAGTTTTCGGACGACCCTAGTTTCCGATATGGGCGTCCGTTTTTCTTGCCGTCTGCGGCGACACATTCCTTGGATCGAGGGAACCGTTTTGAGATGGTTTTGGGTATTTTAATTCCAAAAACGTGGGGCCTCGGAGGCGTGACGCATCTTTAAGTGAATTGACGTTTTCTCGGGGGATCTTATTTTGGACGGCGCAGACGCGTCTGACGTCAGTTTTGAGCACCGTCAGTGGGATGGAAACCATGGCGCCTAGGTGAAGCATTCCAGGGTGGTTTTGGGAATCCAAACCAGATTTGACGCATGGGCCCCACGACCCATCTTTTGAGCTACGAGCAGTGTTTAGCGACTTTTTCATCGGACGTCCGTTCGGGGCATGCGAGTAGCCGTTTCTGGGTGTTTTTCCGAGGGGATTGAAATAGTGAAATCCGGCCGCCATAATTCCGTACGATGGTGCAGGCCCCATGAGGGATGTTTGAGCGTTGATGGTGATTTTCCATTTCTATCACCGAGAGGCCGTTTTGGACAAGTGAATAGTCCATCTTGTGTACTTTTTCGAGAGGATCACAACGGTGTGATCCATTGGAAGCGCTTCGGGACCGGGGTGCGGGTTCCGCGTGGTACCACTTGTGCGTTGTAAGCCAGAATGTATATATTTCTCTATATATCCATTCTACTCAAGTGAGTGTGTTGCGTGTGTGTGTGTGTACAGGTACTCAGGCAAAGGCCTCCCTGAGTTATTTAGCCTTCGACGCTTATCGCCAGCCCCTGTCCTATGGAGGCAGGCTTGGGGTAGTTGCGGCTCGAGCCTGGGTAGGGTCGGGTCGTGACATAAAAAATAATTTATTTATTAGTTATGAATCATTTTCAAAGACACATTAGGAACTCTAGGGGTGGATTCACCTCCGGGCTAAAACACACTACTATCCAGGGTGGCCTCCACTTCAATAGAGTGGAACAGTTTCACTCCCCAAACCATCATATAAGTCAAGGTTCACACCTAAGAAAAATATAGCATACCAAGTCACTTACTAAATTGGGTTGTCTCCCCATTTAAATACTATATATCATATCATGAAAAAAATATATCAATTGCATTGGAAGGAGTTATTGGTCCCGTCCATTTTTATTTATAATGTAACCACCATCTAGGGTTATTAAGTAACTGCTATAATTTTCTATTTAGTAACCACCATAACATAATGGAAATCATAAATATGCATTCAGAAAAATTATAAAAAAAATTAACATATCATAACCCATGGAATGAAATGCGTTGAAAAGATATTCCACATAACATGACTTGGGGAAAAGAGACAAGTTTCATAATCATTTTAATATTTCAACATAAAATAACCTACTAAAAGAAGTAGGCATTATAAAATATTTATCATGGAAGTAACCATGTATAATAAATGGGTTATATAAATATCCTAACATCATAAAAAATTAACCGATGAGAGAAAAAATAATAATGATATCCTTGATTTATATCACTAGAAAAGTGTAAGATAAACCATAGTATATATTTTGGGATGGAGAATTGTGTTTAAATATCACTATTAATAATAATACCCATTCATATAAAATCCCTTTTTAATACAAAACACTTTTATAAAATTTATTCCATTAAAAATTACAATGAAAATCTAAAATAGAGGAGTTAAATATTATTTAAAAATTATCATGAATCAAATATCCTTTCTGATTTGATTTTTTTTTCAAAATTATTCCTTTTTAGTTAATTTAATTTTAAAATAAATATTAAAAAATAAAAATTAATCGTTAAATAAAATAATGATCATGTTGATGTGAATTTTCCTTCATGTCATACACATTAAAAAAAGTTTTTCATTCACATTTTTGTAAAATCCGAACAGTAATTCTTTAGAAAAATGACATATTGATTCCATTTAAAAAATTACAAATTCAAACATGTGTAAATTGTTCTTCATTAAATCATATTAATAATTTTTTAAAAAAAATTGAAACCATTTTTAAAATGATTCTTTTGATGAAAATGTGTTTTTTATAGAAAATATTGCTTTTCTGATAAACAACCATTTGAACTATTAAGTAAATAATGATATTGAATTAACGGGAGAATAACTATTATATATAAATATATATTATAGAATAAAATAAATGAGTTTAAAAAGATATATATTATAATCTTTCATCATTGGAAGCATAATTTGGAGAAATCCAAATACATAATGAGACTATAACATAACAACCTTATCACTTTTGTAACTTTAAATCATATTTCCCATGAAAATATAATATGAAATGAAACATAAAATGGCATGAAAATAATTATATTCATGGTATAACATGTTAATTGTGTATTTTATACACCTCACAGAAGATGATCAGGGCATAACAGAACATATTTCTCAAAGATGGAAAATTAAGACAAAAAATACCTTACATCATTTGAATCTTTTCAACCACAAACCCTAGGAAATAAGGATCCTAAATTTGATATATATAAAGAAAATTAAGTTTCATTAAAATATTAATAAAATAAATTTATGGTACTTTTACATACCAAATTAATGAAAATTTTGGTGAATATGGAATGTGTCTCACAGAAGAAAAAAGTGGGACAATAATCTATTACCGTAAGTCTTGGCTTCCTATGTAGTCATTCAGACATCCTATATAATAAATATATGATTATGATTAAGATATTATAAAACCACATATATATATATATATATCATACGATATTTGATTTAATTATATCCCTTAATTACCAATTTATTAACAATTCCATGTTAAAGGCATGTTTGGGTATTAATTGCTTTGTTTTTCATATATACCATGATTTATTAATTTTGGTCCACATAATTTGATAATGGTTCTATAAAATAAATTGTTTTAACCATGATATAAATATAATGTATATTCATTGTATATTTTTTTATATTAATTATTAAAATTTAATTATACCAAATGAAATATACTGTTCATTGAGATGATATGTCGTACGTACGCATATATGTTGCTTCCATTTTCATACATGATTGAAAGAAAGAAAATTAAATGATACTTAATATCATTAAATAAGAAGTTTTATGTCATATATGTCAATTATTATTACTTAAACCATATATAATATATTCCATGTATTGTGTGAATGAATCACATCACTTCATGAGGTGGTAGTCTGTCATAAACATGGGCGAAAATACTGTATTTCAAAAAAATGTTGATTATGAATGTTCCTGTGATATTTTTATTCCAAAATCATAAATAATTCCTAAATATCAAAAGAAAATTATAAATCAATAGTTAAAATCATTATTTGATTTTGGTATTGGAAAGACCCCAACAACGATTATTCATGTGTTGGTACTTCATCACACACTCGAATGCTGTTTTCGTAAGTAATATGATTGATGTGTAATAGGTTTTATTTCATAAAAATAACATTAAAAATTATATTAATATATAAAATAATAAGTTAGTTATATATTAATGTTATGATAATAAATTTAGGAGGAGGATGATTATAGAAAACAACAACACTTATTGATGAACGCAACCTCTTCATCAAGTATCCTCTATAGTTTTTCACTGAAAGCCATACTATGATGGATTTATATAAAAAATAAGGATTATAGGATGTGGTTAGGGAATTTGGGAAGTTATGTTGGTAGGTATTTTCTTAACCAAGGTTGTTTCAATGTGTGAATAAGAGAGGAGAGGGTGTCCTTTTATTAGTGGGGGAGAGGACACACATTGTATTTTTAAAAAGAGTTGATTGATCCCATGTTTTGATTATGTCATTAGGGTCCCAAATGGGAAATTATCAAGCCTTGTATGTGTAATGGAAGAAATATTTCAAATTTTTTAAGAAATGTTTTTATTTCAATTTTACTCTTATCATTTTAGTTTAACCCCCCAGTAAACTAATTTGTAGCGTAACCATTGTAGATAATTCTTAATGAATTCACTATTAGTTTTGGAAAAAACAACATTTAACCTTTTTTTTATAAAAATTATTATTATTAAAAAAAAATATAATCCATTTTTTCAAATTTCATTCGTAGAAGTAGCAAAGTTATGTTTTAAATTACCATTGTAGAGGTGACTGGAAGCTGTGTTTTAAAAAATTAAATGTTCTCAATTATACAATGTATTTATATCTAATTTAAATATAAAATAAATTAAAATAGCCTAAATTAGATAAATATATTTATAATTTAATATAATTCACCTCAGGATCAATTTAAAATATAATTTTTCATAAATATAATTTAATGGAAAATTTTGTTTTCAATTAAAATTCAATATTTTTCACTATTCCTCAAAAAATTATTATTTTTAGAAAATTATAAAACACTCATGCTAATATAATATTGAAATTAATATTTCAAAAATTAAATTTATTTTTTGAAATAAATTTTATAAAATTGGACGAAATCAAATTTAAAACAAAACCCACAAATGTGATGAAAAAGAAGCCTTCCAAAAATAGTGTTTTTCAAGCACTAGATGATTTTATATTAAATTGATGTGTAATAATAATAATTTAATGAATATATATTAAAAATTATTTATATATATTATATAATATTAATTTAAAACATTTTTAATTAATATTTATTTTAATTAGTTGAAATTGATAAATAGTGTGTACTTTAATATAGTTATCAAAAAAGCCCTTTTCTAAACTCAAAAATAACATTTTCATAAAATAAGATATAAATTAAATAAAAACGTAATTAATTATATAAATATAAAAATAGAATACTAATTTTAATTTAAAATATATTTTTTCATTTAACTTAGTCAATTGATTGAAATAAAATGGAAATATTACAAAAATCAGTATTTTTCACTATTTACAAAATAATCAAGGCTTTCCCAAAAACAACAAAATTTCACCATATGTTAATATTGATATTATGATTCCAAAACAATAATTTCATTTATGAAAAAAATCAACAATATTTAATATTTTTTAAAAACAATAAATAAAAATCATTACTCAAGTAAAAATATTCATGAAGAATATATTTCAACAAAAACAAATTGAAAATTTATTGGATAAAAAATTAAAAAATTATTATTCAGAACAAAATTTATATTTATATATCTGAAATTAGTTAATATTATTCATACCCAACTATTTTATTGATAGGTTATAATAGATATATTTTTTATAACAATACTTCCTAGTTCATTGTACTATGCTGTCTTGTGTCAGGCATGCTATCACTATTTAATGTAATACTGGATACACATGGTTTTTTATATATGAATGATAAACTAAAAATTAATATAATAGCAGATAAAAATAGAGTTGAGTTTAATGAAAAATATGTGATGTATTACATTTAATTAAGAAAAAATATTTCACATAATCTCATGGTGTTATAGGGAGTGTCTCACCATGTGTGTGGTCATAGTCTTACTCATCATGCAACAGGGTGATAATAATGTAAATGCTCAACCAACAATGTTTTAGGGTTATTACCTATAGGTTCATAATTTCCACCAACACATCCAATTTTCATTATCAAACCAGGGATGTTTTTTTTCTAGGAAGTTACACAAATATTCACATTACCAAAACATATGATTGTTTTTCATTGCGGAAAATATATTGGTTTTACTCTGGTGTTGATAACTATATAATAGAAATATTATTTTATAGGTATATAAATATATATATATCAATACCATAATTTTTTTCAATATAGAAATCATTCTCCCATTTAAATGTTTGTAGCACACAACAAAACATTAGTGGTGAATATAACTTGAGTCCCAAAGAATAAAAATTAAGATTGAAAACACCAAAAATGAATTTGTTAGAAATATAATTCAACTTAATTAATATATGGAAAATAGAATATATAATTAAATTAAATTTAAAAATTTATTTCCGGATACAACATCACAAAAAGGATTTATATATAACACATAAAGGGTGAAATATGAACACAACATAACATGTTCCAATGAAATCTATTGGTGTTGAAAACTCTTAAATATTTCACTCAATTACATGAAATAAAATTAACCACATTTATCATAAAAATATAAATATTTTTATATTAATTTAAAATGATTCATAAATAGTATTTATCTATATGAATTTTTCAAATTTTTCATTTTGGGTTTCTTAGTTTTGATCATTTAAACTTGTTACACAATACTACTCTAAATATTCATTAATATTACAATGCTCAAAATTAAATTGTCATTATTATTTATTTTAATAATTATTTATAATACTTTATGATATTTATAATTACTTTCATCATTGTTTTATTCTTCATTATTTAATACCAAATCAATAATGTGGATGTTTTGATATTTTGGAGGAATGAATCATTTTTTCTGAATTGGTGAATTGGATATTGATATGAAATCTCTAGAAAAAAATAATTACTTACAAAATTAGATAATACTATACTATAATATTAATTTTCAAAACCATCCATGATATAATTTCGTTTTATTGTTCAAGTATGTGGTTAAATCGACCCATCCATGAACATACCTTGATTTAATGCATAATTACGAGTTAGTTTTTTAATATCATTATATATAGAGAATACCAATATTATTTATTTTTTGTTAGGGTGATATATCATAGTTTTTTGTGATTTATAATAATAAATAATGTATATTAAACATTTCATAATTTCAATAGATGATTATCATATCAGTACACTTATTTTAAATGATTAAATTATTGAGGATTATTTTTTGATCATATTTTTAATATTTTCTCAAAATTTTATAAAATCTAACTCACTGATATAACAAAAAAATGTCTATGTACTTTAATATAATAACATTATCCATAATTATCTAGTGCTAAAGTAGAAACTATCATATTTCATTGTGGAGGTGATAGTCTATATAATGGAATAATACTAATTTGGTTTTTGATAATAAATGTGGAATTAGAATTTAAAATAACAGTAACTATAAAAAGGTAACCGTAAATTATAAAAATTACACTATTATAAATTCATTATTGTTTCTAGAATAATATTTAAAGAAGATAATTGTGGTGAAGAACTAATTAATTGATAATACATAAATTGTGACTTGACTATTTCTTGTAAGTCTCCTAGAAAATAAAGGGATTTTAAAATGATGATGAACATATGCATTTAAACATTACATATGGTTATAAGGCGATAATAAATGAAAAATTTCATAGTGAAATTTTAATGATAGGCGATTCATTAAATGGTGAAGATGTTACACTATTATAAGTAAAGGTAAGGGTAGTACTGTTAGTAACCCTTTTATTTTCAATAATGTAATGTTGTTATTATTGTGATAAAGTCAAAAATGAAGCAAATATGATATTAAAATTTATTTGGGTAAAACATCATCTCAATAAATCATTTAATATAAAACATGGGGTGTTTTGGGCCATTTTTTGACACTGTATATTTTACACTAATATAAGTTTCCCTTGCTAATTAATTACAAACCATTGTAATTAATCTCTATAAAAAATTTAGATTTAATATTAAATCCAATATGATAATTATAATATAAAATTTTAAAATAAATTTACAAAATAAAAACTCTAAAAGTGTGTAAGGTGAATTTTAAAATAAACCAATGTAATCGAGTAAAAAAGTTGAGAAATAATATTTCTATGAACTGAATTTATTTAAGAAGATAAAGAATTTTTTATAAACATTTTACATATATAAAATGATTTATTGTAATAAAATAATTGAAATTAGTATTTTTAGTCCATTAGAAGAATAATAACCCTTGAAAATAGTTTATTGAAATTAAATATGAAAGTATCTTAAGATTGAAGTCGCATTTTAATTAGATCAAGAAATGTTGGACATATCATTTATATGTTCAAATAATAATTTGAAATGCATATTATTATTACATAAATTATTATATATTTTAATATAATTTTCTTAATTTTCTTCTTCATTCTCATATAACGGTAAAGTCATACCAATTACTTGTTTTGTGGCAATCATACTTTGAGATTGAAAACTGAGCATCTAAAAAATGGTTAACAATTAATACAAATTTTATTACAATATGATGTTTCCAAATATGATGATATTTAATATGTTTAAAATTATTGAAAAATAAATTAAATTCATGAATAATGGATCATTAGAGTGTGAGATTCTTGGAAATTAGGATTACCTACTACAAGAAGCTCTAAAGTATTACACCCTTATCTTAAAAAATATTATGTCTTCAGTATAATTGGAGGAATTTTTTAATAGAATGGTATAATTGGTCTATCATTACACGTAGTATCAATTAGATAAACATGTGGCTTCAGTCAAATTAGTTGATTTTTATTGATTAAGCAGTAAAATATTTCCACAAAAGTTATTTAGAGTACAAGGATATCATTGAATAGTGTCAAAGCTAAAGATGAATGAATTTATATAATTAATATAGTGAAATGGATAATAAAAACATCCTTAAAATATATACTCTTTTTCTATATTTAATTACTACTCATTCAGCTAATAGTTTTTTCTAATAAAACTTTTCTTTGTGGTTTATTCCCCAAATGAATAAATTTTAAGTTTGAACAATAATTTGAATTGGTTTTCATATTGAACAAAAAATATTGAATTATATCAAAAAAGTGGTCTCAATGATCTTAGTTAAATATTTTGAAATATCATGTTTGTATTGAAGCTAAGTAATGGGGTTGATGAATTTAAAATTTGAAATAAGAGATGAATAATATTCACAAAGTGTCTAAATAACCTTATATTTTTGTGAAAAATAATTTTTAGGAAACAAATATTTAGTGTTTTCATGATAAAACAATGTGTTTGAGTGTGTTTGATTATTTTATTGATTTGTGGGATAAATAATTCTTATAAAAACTATAAATCTAATTTTCAAAAGATTATTAAGGAAGTACTATATTGAGGGAAGATTAATGTCGACAACATGATGCATGTGTCATATTCTCAATGGGGGAATAGTGATAATGAAGGTACCCTAGTTATTTTATTATCAATGCATGATGAAATATTGGACTTTAAATTGATAAATTACCTTTAAATACTTATTGCTTAATTTTGAAGTTTGATTTATTGATTAATTGTAAGCAGAATTTTATAAGAGAAAATGTGAAACCAATGGTTGTGTATAGTGACCCAAAACTTTCATACAAATTTATTACATATTATTATATGATTATTAATTACATTATATAATTATCCACTCCAAAATAATATTGGTTTAGTTCATTTAGCAACATGAAGGCGTAAATCTCCAGTTTATAAGAGTATTACATTATATCCAACATAGTACTTCACTACAATCTACCTACATAGACACATCATATGTCAAAATTTGATTCATACTCTAGGGAAGGAAAAATAAAATAAAGGTTTATCTATAATGATTAATAATTAAAAACAATGTCTATATAAATCATAACTTAATCATAACATGAGAATTATGGTAAAAAACATGCAAATGAAATAAAAAACCACACCCTACAAATAGAATATTATAACATTATTCCATCGAATTAATATTTCCAGTATATAAGACTTGAATTATAAAGGAATCAAAGAACGCAAGTCGTGTGTGCTTAACATAGGCATAATACATGGATTTGAGGAACACATAGCAGAATATAAATTAATTTTTATATTAGTGAACAGTGATTGGTATAACTTCCATAGTGGAATATTCTAACTCCCAAAACCATCATAGTAGTAATGGTTAACTCACAAAACTATCATAGATTATATAGGATATTACTTAACTCATTTCACTTCCCATTATTTTCATGTTATTCTCAAGATATGTGAATCATTACCCAATACATTATAGGGAGACATATATTCCACATTGCACATAATTAAAATCATATAAATGTGTTGAATGAGATCATAAAAATTATTCATGTAATTAATCATAAAATGAAAATGGGTTTTATAAACATTTTATCATAGAATAACCCATGGAAAAATAATTTTGATTCATAAACATTTCATCATAACATAGAAAATGGAAAAGAAATAGGTCCTATAATCATTTAACAGTCATATCATAACATAACCCATAGAAAGGTAATAGGTTTCAGAAATACAATTTCATTATAATCATAAACCATTTTGAGATATAATATATACGGTTTCATTGGATTAAATCCCCCATTAAAATTTAAATAACATCAAATGATGTCATCTTATATGGAACATGATTTTGAAAGATCACTTGAAACATTACCTAAAGCAAATGTCATTCTATATATGAAAATAAATATTTAAAATAAAAAAACATAATAATATGTAAAATATATCATTGAAAATAATATTTAAACCTTTAGATAAATCTTCATATAATTGAGTGGTCATTATAGTTGATAATTGTGTATAGTAAAACAATGATTTATTTAACATTTTTGAAAAAATACATAAGTTCCACAATTGGAAAATGATAAAAAATTGATGTTAAACCATTCCTTAAAAATATAATAATGAAAAAAATAACTTCAAAAAATAATTTCCCATTAGATAAAATATTTAGTAATCATTTTTAGAAAACATATACATAAAAGAAAATAAATTTTCAATTGAAGAGTGATGTAAAGATTATTTATTTTAATTTTTTTTCAAATATATATTTAATTAATAGTTTAAAATAAAAGATTAACCTTTATTCAATAGAAATAAATATTAGACAATAAATTACTTGAGTTTCCTTAAAATGTGTATCAAATATTGTAATCATAAAAAATGTAATAATAAATATTCCCAATAATAATTGTGATTCTAACATAATATTTTTACCATTGTGGTAACTTTTGAATTTTTTACCCATTAACTAAATTACATTTTTATGGATATTTATATCCCCTAATATTCATGATATAAATCCTAAAATAAATTCATTTAAGTATATACACCACAAAAAGGAACAGGTTTTGAATATGGCATCAATCACATAGAAATAAAAGTGAGAAGAAAATATTATACCTTATGTCTCAAATTTCATCCCACACATTCAAAAATCAGTTATAATAAATATTTATGTACTATAAATATATTAAAATATTATTATTATAGTATATAATTCCATATATGACTTAATTATATACCTTTTTTACCTATTTATAAACAATTTCTTGCTAAAATCATGTTTCAAGTAATAACTACATTTTTCAGGTATGTTTTTATTAAACATTATCATTACCTTTATTGGACCATGGTTCTATAATCTAAAAATTATTATGAAAGATAAAAGTATAACTTATATTAATTAAATATTTATATATTAATCCAATAATTTTACAGATATAAAATTAATTATATCATCTATGGATTTGGTAGGTCATACGTATGGATGTGGGGTTTATCCATTTTTTCAAAGGATGGATCAAAATAAAATTAAATATTATTTAACTATTATATAATATTTTTATAGAAAATAAATTATAAATTTCCATTTAATATATCCTTATTTCCATCTATGTCAAAATAAAATACCAAACGTATCACATCACTTCATGAATGTCGTAGTCCATACATTTTTCGGAGCGATGATATTGTATTCAAAAGGATTAGAATTTCTAAATGTATATTTGATATTATAATAAAAAAAGTATAATTATTTAATTAAAAATCATTCTAATATACTAAATACCATATTATATCAATCCATGCGAGTTACTGGTGGAAAATGAATTCTGTCGATAAGTGAGGTAGTAGTCCTTCATAGAAATGATGGAAAATTTTTGTTTACGATTTAATATAATAGGATAAAAATCTATGGTATCACATATTAATAATTAAATACAACTATGTATTAGATACTTGTTTTTTTCTACTAGCATATTTGAATAAAAAATTGAGGAGGTGGAAGAAGAAATAAAATAAAAATGATTGGTTAAGAACTACACATCTTCTTTAGATAACCCCTATAGGTCTACACCAAAATCATTTATAGGAGGGTTTAATATTAAACATAACCCATATATGATATTATGGGTGAATTAAAAAAGATATTTTTGAACTTATTGGCCAAAATTATTTAGATTTATAATAAGGATATAAGAGTTGGAGGCCACTATTTAGTGGAAGAGAAGGTAAACATGGAATGTTAAAATAGAAATATGTATAACTATAGTTTAAATAATATCAAATGATCCAAAAGGGATCATTATATAACTTATGATGTTATTAGTTCAAAATATTCCCCTGAAATATCACTTTTTCATGTTTTTTTCATGTTATCTCTTATCAGTTTAGCTTATCCCCTCGTAAACCTGTTTTTACCATAATGATGACTTTTTAATATTTTTTATATTAAATAAAAAAATAAGTTCAATTTATTATATAATAATAATTATTTTTATTAAATATATTTAATATATTTTTTGAAAAATCAATTTATAGAAATGGTAAATTTTATTTTAAAATTAAACTTGCTAATGTGTCAAAAAGTCGTTTTTCCAAAGAAAATATTTTCATAAGAACAAATATCTTTATATCACAATTCAATATGAAATTGAATCCAATTACATAAAATAGATTAATAATATAATCATACTAATAATAATTTTAAATGAATCCAAAAATGAAATGTAACTTGGAAATTCATTAAACTAAAAATGCACATTTTGATTAAAATAATAATTATTTTCTATATATTTGAAAATTATTAATTTTTTAATTAATTAAAAATAATTAAACTATGATAATGTTTAAATATTGATTCCATATATTACCTAAATATTTTGAAATAAATTGTCACAAAGTTGAAAAAATTAATTTTTTGTTCTTCTTTCATAAAAGTGAATAAAAATCACATTTTGAGAAAATTATATATCTGTGACAAATAAATACATCAATAATAACTAGGTACTTATTATCCAATATAATAAATTATACAAAATAATCATAAATATTTTAAAAATGATTATTCATAATCATAAAAAAATTATTTTCTAGGTCATAATGTTCTTTTTAAAACAATAATATTAATCATATATCGTGGTTCGTTAATAATCGATGTTACATGAATCACAAGCCATCTAAAACAAGTATATTTGAGAAAAAACATTTCAAAAAATCATAGGACGTTAAATTATAAAAACCATATATTTAGTTCGAACTTTGATATTCCATCACTCTGATATAGGAAACTAATTATATTCCAACCTCATTATTTCCTAATGTTTTTATGTAGCTTCATTATGTGGCTGTTTTTTCATAAAACTGTGACTAGGTGAATGGTATTGTTTCATTGAATATACTCTCTTCAAGAAAAAATCTAAAGAGGTTTTTATTTATAAGAATGTTAATGATCAATATCTACGACATCCATGTTCAGTACATGTAAATGATTTGGTATTTACTTTTTTTGGAGAGAAACATGGAACACATTATGGACTTGTGAGTCATTCTATCGATTGGTAAAATGATAATTCACCATCCCTATATGATAAATAATTATGGAGGGGATAATATAACTACTTCTCATATATTCATTATTCCCTAATATCATAACCCTCTTCAATGGTGAAATTATTTGGATAACCTTCTCACATTCTTCAAAATCAAAATCATGACGAAAATTGTCATTATAACACTTCATCGACTCTAAAACAACTTAATGTGTTATTAAATGGATCTGACAATTATTACCATTTGATTAGATATCCCAAGCCCTAATATATATTTTTTCTCCATCATCATACCTGTGTGCTGGAGTTCTACACATATTTCTATAGATGAATTTATAAAGATCTAATTGAAGGCTAGATTAAATGACATTATAATAACAACACTAAAATAAATGAAAGTGTTGATAAAATGATTTTAAATTCAAAGAAAAGGTTCATAGTATATCCTCTAGGGTTTTAATTATTCTATTAGATTGAAAAAATTTCTAATGAATATTGAATTGGTTGAAATAGAACTATGTATCCAAATATTGTTGAATGTTTCGCCAAAACTATGAGGTGAACCTCAGATCCAAATCAGATACAACCAAAATTTTAACTCCATGAAGCCATACCATGTTCATAATCTATATTTTGGAAAGCTAACAATGCGTGAAATATTCCCCCAAGGTAATTCATTTTAATCACTTCATAAGGAAATAGACTACAACCCATATAAAATGGTACCCTTTTGGTTTTTTCAGGTGTCCAACAACAAAATCCATGGTGATGTTTTTCTATTTCCATTAAAATATGTGTAATGGTTGTAACATCCCAATATAAATTTATCTCACATAATAAACGTTACAATGTACCAATTATGAGATATTAAAATTTCAATATCAATCTTCTTATCATTACTTCTGAAATACTCCTACAAATATCTATACATCATTGTACTTATATGTAAAATTGAGAAGCATGAACTCTGGGCTTTGAAGAACATGCCATTCTATAATTCAGGTATGGATGAAACACGAAAATTATTCTTGAACCATATCATTCTATCATAATCATGTTTAAAGAATGGAAATTTTTTAAGGATCTTCAATCACCCTAAATCTTTATTCTCTTCCTTTTTGATCTTCAAATAGATAGATTATTGAACACACATTTGAGAATGATAATATTTAACCCCATGAATCATGATTTCATGATCCATCATTTTTAAATTTATAAATATCTGATATTTTATTTGATACATATCATGGATAAACTATCCATATCCTTTTCACTCTAAAAAAGTAGTAACCTTATTCTTTTTTCGAGTGGGGTAATGTATTGAGTAGTCATAATCATTAATCATCTCCAACCATATTCTCTATTTCTTGGTTAACTCCTTATGAATGAATATATGAATTATAAACTTCTGATCATTCTATATAAATATATTTATCAAAATATTCTATGTAATGTTAAAAGCTCCATATCAATAATGAAAAAATTATTACACCTAACGCGAAATCATGATCTAGGTAACATTTCTCATGAAAAATCATTTTTTATGCGTATGATATACCATTTCATCCAGCACTAGAACACATATCATTCCATTATTCAATACATCACTATATTATTCAAGCCTTACTATACTATAGGGGAGTATAAAAATAGGGACACTAAATAAAATTATCTTTATTTCCTTGATATTTTATTCACATTTTATTCCAAAGGAAAATGAAACCCTTAATATTTAAAATGTTGGGTAGATTATATTTTTCTTGGGAAATTTTAAAAAACCAATAATATCCAACAACTTAAAATATATATATCTTTATCATAGTGGTTGGTCCGGTCCAACACCTTACAGACACCATATTTGATGGATCTGTTAATATACCCTCTATTGAGATTGTATGAACCAAAAATGAAATATTTTGTATCAGAAATTTAAACTTGGTAAATTTTGTATACAATTTACCCTTTCCCAGGGTCTTTAGAATAAAAATAAATTGATCTTACCATTCTTCATATCTCTTTGAATAGATAAGAATATAATATATAGATAGTACCATACACTGATAATTATAATCCCTAAAGAGTCAATTCAGTAACTCGAATAGGATATCAAAGAAATTATAAATACCTACTCGAATCAGTCTATATTATTAGCTTCCATACTTTGTGCCGAATTATTACATGGGTATATCCTTTTTATTAACCGCCAACTGAAGACATCTCGATCAAAGGGTGTCATAGAAGAGAATTTATATCAATTAATTTGATCAAAAAAGTCATCAATACAAGGTGGGGGAAAAAAATTTAGGGTTATAACATTGTTCATATCCAAACAAACTCGACAAATTTTCATCAATACATATTTATTCTTGTGAAAAATAATAGTTGCACCCCTTGGTGACACACCTTTCCAAAAAATCCCTTTTCAATAATCTCTTAATGATTCTTATTAAATTATTTTTACTCAATATTTTTAATTATATTAGGAGAAATACAAATTTTTGTGTCACCATGTAACAATACTTTTGAGAAATCAATATTGCATCTCATTACAACACAAGTGCAGTCTTCTAGAACTACGGTGACAAAATACCTCACAATTGGAATAGTGTAGATGTATATCATCTCCCAAACCAAATTATATAATCACCACATTTTATTTGGAGTCAATACGAATTTTGTGGATGCTATATCCATCAAATGTTAAAATATATCATCGCATTTAAATATTATCATATATTGGATTGGAATATTAAATATGACTTACCATCATTTGAAATTGATTTGTATTTTTTTATAAATAAATCCAATCCATTACAAAGATAAAATATAATTCTACTAAAGGTTGAATAAAGGGGTTTACAAGAATCACATTCCGACATACTTGAACTAGATAAGAATAATGTACTAGCGGGGAAATCATCGTACCATTATGTGTTTTAAATGCTAATTTAACATCTAATCATCGGTGTGGAATTGGAAAACCTATAAAAAATTCTTCCGACATAAAATATTTGGTAGATATAGAGTTAAATAAGACATTAACATGTCTAGAGTGGATGGTAGGTGTACTTTTAACCATGTGTTTATCACACCACTCCTTAAAAATAATGGTCAGATGACATAACACATTATCTCCCTTATTAGGAGGTTATTTATTTCAGTCACTATCATTTTTATCGAATGACTAGAAGGCCTTATTTTTATTCATTTTTGATAACCCCATTTCATGGGATGAGTGGAACCCATATAAGGAATGTAGTATTAGATATTACATGACCCTAGGTCTTTAATAAATATACAGACTATAACTACATGGAACTGATCCTCCCCAGCTTCTTCATCGTGATGTTAGCTCTACACCATTGCATGAATTGTTTGGTTAGGCTTCCCATGCATGAATAGGCTGGTTCCGATGGAGAATTCCAAACCCTCTATCTATGAAAAATTTATTCAACTTCTTCTCAGGTGAATGTGCCTTTTCGGAGACCCCATATGTAGTTTGATTCTTGTATTGTTTTTCTGGTCATTAAGATCATTTTTTTAGATGGCCTAAAGGTATTGATGTGTATTGAAGGCCTATAGGTGTATTGAAATCCTTACTAGCCTAAAGGATTTGGGTGGCCCAAAGTCCTTAAAAGAACCAAGGCCTAAAAAAGTGGCCAGAAAACCAAAATAGATGAATAGTTCTGGCTACTGTTGTACTGTTATAGTGTCTGCTACCATAAATCAACATTACCCCAAAATTATGTCTACAACCGGTTTCAAATTGGGGTACCTTGGATTCTCTTGATGAGTCCTCACCAACTGGGTAGAGGCTCATGTCTATTGACATTAACATTCATATTATAGAACTAGTTACCATTTTTCCCATAATCCTTGCATTTGAAAAACTAGAGTGTGGGTGTGGAATTCTATGGAGATTTCTCTCCGTTTGAATCATTAGATAATTTATTCCCATAATGTTTTCAATAATTTTAAAGATGACTTTTTTTAGACATAAAACATTATCCAATCCCCTTAACATGATTTCCTCCACATTTTGTTCATACATTAATCATAATGGAAATATTATCTTCATTTCTCTATTATTTTTAATGTTTCTATTGAATTCTACGATTCATAATATCAAAACTGTGAGATTGATACGTACTATCAGTATCAATTTCCACCATGATAGAACATAAAAATATTTATTTATATCTTTTGATGTCTCTTATGTCCAATTACATTGGATACATGGTTTTAGAAATTGAATAATTAATCAAAATTACTTTAATGTTGCAAGATAAAACTTGATGTGTACCTTACATGTCATTTAAAATTCACCTCATAGGTACCAATGGATTCATCATCCATATTCATTAACTCATAGAATTCATTCTCCTTTTTTATATGTAGAATATAAGGAAAATAATTGTTATTAAATATGATCATAGACACATCTAATTACAATGATTCAATTTTATCTTATTGACTTGTGTTCATGATAAAAGGCAACAATTGATATTATTGACCTTCCAAAAGATATACAACCAAAATGAATTTATTATGATTCCCACACCAAAAATTAGAAAAAAATTTCAAAAACATACCAATCAATTTTAATCAATTATTGGATAAGTCAAACAACTAAGAGAATGTGGATTTTTTATTATGAAGGACTCAATAGAACAATGTACCCTCCATTGCTCGTTTGGAAGTTCGTAATGATTAATATTTTTACAATGATTTGTTAAATTTGTAACATGATTTTTTATTCTATATCCAGTAATAGGTGGTCGATCATGCACAAAATAATTGATTTGTCCATCATATTCAGCAGTAACATGATTTTGTTGGATTCAATCCATCAACCATAACAAAAAAAACATAGTGGAAGGAATAATAATTACTATGGGAAACCAAATAATCATGAAAAAATATATATAAAACCACAAAATCATGACACAAACTTTTCAATATATGAATCCTTTGGATTAACCTATCTCATCCATGGTCAACACATATTCAAATATTCCATAATGGTGGATATATATTTTTTAATATTCAAAAAACATATTCCATGGGATTTCCAAACTATCAGTGAAGAAAATCTCATTATCATGAACTAGGCGATGATCGTTCCAAACCCAATGCTCACTTTTTATAGTTGAGACCCATATGTTTAAATTTTCCAATTCCACATACACATTCAGTATCTAGAGAGGGATATAATTTCTTAAAACCTCAATAATTCACCAAAATTCTAGGACATTTTTCTATACAATAAATTATCAATAAAATTTTAGTTAAACTTAAACCTAGGTATCTCACAAATGTTTTCACATTCTTGTTTCCAAATAGTAACTAAATATTTTGAATTTCCTAAGGAGGAGTTTCTCCACTAATATAGGCCAGTTTAATTAGTTGTGTTTTTTATTTCTTTTTTCTTTTTAAATAAGACTATGTTGACAAATTAGGATATGATCCACACTTAAAAATAACTCACTCACCCAAATAGAGTAAATAATAGATTTCATGGGAAAAAAATAGTTTATAAGATTTGGTCTTAAATGGACCTTCCTTTCTATGTGATTTGTTAGACTCCCCAATTAGATATTCTCTACTAAAACCACAAGTGATTACAACATATATTTGTTTACAATCATAGAGTGACACTAGAAAACAATTTTCCCCATTGCCTGTTATAAAAATTACTACACAAAAACATAAGAAATGAGACTTCATAATATTGAATATTTTAACAATGACTGAAAAAGATCCTTCTTTTGACAATTCATGATAAATAAAATATCATATGCTCACTTTCCGTTGAACTCCAATGAATAAGTTATTCCAAAAAAACTGTATCTCGAGATTTCAACTATATGATTCTCAAATAGTCTTCCAAGTTATAGTTATGTTCATTAGATAATTATGGGATAATATATTTATCATTGTAAAACCATCTGCAAAAAAATATACTACTTCATGAACTAATGTATGGACTCATATACACTGCCGCATACTAATTGAAAACATTTTATTACCTAGTGAGCATGATCTCAATCTATGAGAAAATAATTACATTCACATAAAATTATATTCTACATAATTTAAAACTCTCTCGTATTATAATTACTTATCCGTTAAAAAACCATCATTTACTTGCAATAAATGATATTGTTATCGAACCAGTTATCACAGAAAAATTAAGATATCTTGAAAATAAGTTTTAAGGATATCTATTTACGTGAGCTATAATCATCCAAAAAGAATATATATATAATAATAGAAAACAATTATATACATACTCTCACCATAAATGGAATTTATTTTCATGTAGAAAACTCAACAAAAGTTGAACTTTGTCATCAACATGGTTGTCTGTAAAAAGAATTCACCTTCAAAGCAGTAGGATTCGAAAAGATGAAAAATTCAATGTATTTAATTATTTTTCAGTCATGTTAAATTATCCATCATAAATTAATATCATACCAGGACAAAATATGCAAACACTCCTTCTCCCATGGACTATTCTTTCATTTCTCATTGCATTATTCACATGCAATATTTTCATGACCGCAATGAAATTTAATGCATTATGGTAAAAGATAATTTTCTGATTTAAAACTCCTGAAACATCCAGGGAGAGATAATATGGAATCACATTACTCTATGGGCATGCTATCTATACATACTTATTTTAAAGGAGTTGGATCGTGAAGTCTCAAGAGTGTGTGATTTAATTCAATATCCCAGGCTGATTAGATGGTTGACATTAAAATGGTCTATCATATTTATCAAAAACATTTTTTTGGTCATTTTAAATGATATGTAAACACAAAACATGAAGCATAATCCCCCATTAATCCATAAAATGATCATTAAATTAGATTTATAATCATGTACGACAACTGCACCATCAATTTAGAACTAGGGTTGGCACCTTGAATCCATTTCCCATCACTCCAACATGGGCCACAGAACATGTGGTCCATGAGCTCCTCCCAATGGGATATTGTCCCATCACATGCACACATATTGGTGCACTCTCTATGGGACCTATATACAGGCTCTTTCATGGTTTTATGCAAGTCCCACCAATATATATTTTGGAGCTTCTTACCAAGGCGTAGAATCGCTGGGTCCCCCTATGTGTGGTAGAGGTCTAGCCATGGTGGCACCCATGGCTGGTGGTTACTTTTTTTATGGGGCCCATAAAAATACCTAGTAAAATTAAAAATAATACGTATAGAATAAAATACTAATACATATTTATTTAAATTACTATAAATACTACTTCCCTTCTAAAATAATTCTAAAAATATTAAATTCCAGAAGCATGTTATTCATCAATAACAAAATAATCAATGTTCAATTATTAACACATGTATTAGAAATTCAATATCAGTACAATAAATAATAATATTCTAAATAATAAGAAGAACTATCCAAGAATGAAATCCAATTATATATGATGGATCCTTTACAATACTCCCAGATTCACCAAATCATACATACTCACCAAACCGAAATTGACATGTTGTGGGGAAAAAGTAACACTTAGGCTAAAAAATATACCAAATTTTATATTAATATCAACATCCATTCACAAATATCCAGTCACATAAATGTAAATATATGTGCATTATATTTACTACAACTTAATGAAAATAAAATTAAACTGGTTGTGGGTTTATTTTATCTCCTCTTTCTTCTAATAAACCTGTTATCTTATTTTCACAAAAGAAGAAAAAACAACACATAATAATTGGAATAATGCTTGTAGTTTATCATCTTTAAGGATATATTTGAATACCTAATATATAACATAACATAGATATAAAAAGGGGTATATACTATATCAATTAAATAAAAAAATTTGAAATAATACTTTGAAAGTCTCTAAGAAAATAGAACATCCACCACACAAACTTTATCAAACACATCATAAAGTTAAGATATACATGAATAATTTCTCATTTTTCCATTCATCAATAAATAACTCATATTAAACAAATTAAATTGAGGAGACATGGGATTTTTACTAGAATACTCAAACCTCATGAAGTATCCCCCTCATTTAATGTATACAAATTTATGTTAATTAAATTAATAGAAATCCATGATGAATGAAACTTCTCCTTAAATTCCATGATTTGGTAACATAATTCACATAAATGGATAGAGAATAAAGAGTTACCTATTTATAGTAATAACGATATCTTAGAAAGATGAACATGATGTTTAATCCTTACCTAAATAATCCTCTCTTTTTGAATTTATTTGGCGATAATTTATGCACCCTGATCTTTAGTAGAAATTTATTCTATCATGAAATATCCACCTATATACTTTTCATTGAAAAATTGATACCAAATATCCATATTATTTTAATGTTAGGATTTTAGAATATTTTTAGATACTTAATTTTTACTTTTATTATTAAATGTAATATCACACGGTCTCTTGGATTAAATCTTTTAATCTTACAATTATACTTACATCCAAATCATATGTGTATATGTATTTGTAGATGAATCATTTTCCACCTTTGTTGTGTTCAGTGTAACAAAATCATTTTAATTTATATTACTGAGGAGATATTATTCTACTATAATAAGGTTTCCACCAAATTTTTATCTCTTATATATAAAATCACCATCCCCATATGCGTTTGTAAACCAAAATAGTTTCAAATCAGCATTGAATTTTTTTTAAATCCCAGAGTTAAGTGTTCATTTAACATATATCACAATTGTCATATGTGAAAACACGTGAGACACTTTTTTGGGTAGTCTAAAATTTAGAACATAGACTCACTGAATACAATTTATATATCCTTAATGATGTATGATAAAGAAAAATTCAAATGAATATTCAGATTTTTTTTGATTAAAACTATATTCAGCATTAACCTCGAATAATTTAGTTCTAGCTGAAATTTGTGTCAAAATATAATGTTCATTTTTTATTTCAAAATTTTTCATCAATTACCCAGAATACCTTTCTTGTGATATAAGTATATAATTTTCTATATCCTCTTTTTAAAATCCTAGAAAATGTGTCATTTGAAAATGAACAGACATAAAATATTTTATTTTCATTTTTGTATCAAATTATTCAGACATAACTTCCTTGTAAAGAAAAAATATAATGTCATACACAAATACAATGACTATCTGGGTACCTTTATATACTAATCTCATGTAAATATTATTGTTATCTTTACATTTTTAAAAAATCATGTCTCTTAAAACACTATCTAATTTGGAATATCAGGTTCTAGGGGCCTATTTCAAAACATAAACATCGTTGTTCAATCATTATGTCATACAGAAAACATTTTATAATACAAAAAATTTAGGGTATTTAAGGTAGAATTATATTTTAGGATCCCCATTTAAAAGGGAATATTTCACATCAATTTGATAAACATTATAATGTTTGTGTACATCTTCCATAAGAAACCCTATAATGGTTTCCAATATTGATGCTGGGGTAAAGGTGATTACAAATTAAATTCAATCAATTTGATAATTTCCAATTTACAACATCATAGATTTTTCTTCTTGATTATAAATTATACACATTTAGATTATTTATAAAAACCTACTTAGTTCCAATGGAAATTTTATTTTTCATTCATGATTCAAGATCCCAAGTAGAGTCCTTATCAATTTTATTATGTTATTTATTTATAGACTCGATCCACTTATAATTCTCTAATTATTCTTCCATTGTATGATGTTTAGTTTTAGAAATAAGTAACTTTTTATTTTCAATTCTCAATATTATTCAATTTTCAAGTGAAGACTGTTGATTACAAAAAGTATTTTTATTCTCAACGTGTTAATTTATTTTTTTTAAAAATATCTCTCATATTCATCAGCCTCATCTTCATCACATTTATATTTAGAATCAATATATGTAATGTTTGGCTCTTTCTTAGAAACATAATCATTCTAAAATTCCATTTTCATACAATATTCTACCAAATCTCATGAGTTTTTTTCAATTATGGTGTCTGAATTTTTCTTTTTCTAAATAATTTTTTCATCACTACAATCTACAAAATGTTTCAACAATTTATTCCAACATATATAACTACTATCTTTATATATGTATGCAATTAAGATTCCTTATATTTTTATTAATATTTTCACAAATGGATGATCTTGATATTTATAATGCATGGGGTTCCAAAAACCCTAAAGTATGTATGATTTGGTTTTTTATTATGCCACATTTCATATGCAGTATTTTGTGTTTCAGGCCTCTGTTGAAATAGCTTATGTATATGTATAAGAGTACATATAGCATCTCTAAAGTAATAATTAGAGATATTTTTTTATCATACAACATTAAACTAATCCCAACATTGATTCTATTCTTTATTTTAGTTAAAAAAATTTATTGTGGCATATATTGTGTGTTTTTGTGAATATTGATTCAATATTTTGAAAGATACCATTAAAAAGTAACACATGTGAAATCATTGCAATTATTTGGTCTTCATTTCTTGATATAGAGACACATGTCCTTCTTAGATTTCTTCTTAATTTTTTATACATTTTAGTGTCCTTTAACATATTATTAATAAAAATAAATTAATCATAAATGTATACTCTTTTATTAATGTAACAAAATATAGATCACCACTAGAAAACTATTGTCTCATTGGGATAAATTATTTTGTATAAATATGATCAGTAATATTTTAACAGAGGATATTCAACCCATTGTGTTAAATTTGGGATTATTTTCCCTTTTATCATTTTTCAATTATTTCTCCTAATTCACTTTTTATCATTAAAATATCTTAAAATATCAAGATTAAAATTTTACTGATTCTCATTTGAACAATATGGTCAAGGATTCTATTAAAATGTTTGTTTTTATGTTGGGTACTCAAATAGTTGTAATTTATAGAATAACCAATTTAATATTAATTACTATTGGTTATCTTCCATTTATTAATAATTCTTACATCTAATGTGCTTTTGGTGTAACATGAATCCTCTTTTAATGAAACCTCATGTAGATCATCAGAACAATGGCGAAAACTAAGAAAATTATTCACCGGCCCTTCAAAAAATAATACATTATTGGACTTTATATTTTGGGCTTCAATATTTACTTTTCCAATACCCTTAAATTTCCGTGAACAATGATTTACAAAGGTCACTTCCCCTCCTTCATGTTTCATAATGTTGCTAATAATTTTAGTGTAACCATTCATGTTTGTTGATCATCCACTTTCAAGAAACCAGGCTGGGTTTCATAGAATAGATTTCAAAAAATACTTAGTAAAACATGAATTGTATTAATTCATTTTTCAACTAATTTTCCTTTAATAACATTATATGTTTGATCAGGGAGAATACTCATCCACTTTGAATATAGATTGAGTTTCTGCTGATTAATTTATTATTTTGAAAATTTGGTCTCCATTTCTCAGGATCAATCCCACTTGGTTTAGATCTCATTTATAGTAAGGAAATGTTAGAAAAAACTAATTATGATTTGTTCTCGATCATTCTACAATACTATAAGTTTCTGCTAAACAATTATCTTACCAACTGATAATATCTCTATCACGATGATAGTTGTTTTTTTCATTATATAAAATAATATATTCTCTGTTATATAAGAAAAAAAATATTTTGGGATAATTTATTTCATTCATTGAATAATAAAAGTTTTTTTATTAGTCTTCATGTTCTATACTAGTCCAAAACATGTATTTAGACACAAATATTTAGAGATAATAGATTAATTGTGAAATTCATGGATTTAAAAATATTTTATACTAATTTTCAATATATTTTGTGATTCCATAAAATTATAATTATTCATTGAATATAATTTATTTTGAGAGAATGTTTTTATCCATGTTCATTTTATATATTTTCTATATCAGCCACTTTCAGTTGGAGTCTTTTGATTTCTTCAATGAAAATAATTTATTTCTTTTTCCATTCTTCTATTTCCATAGCTATGTTTTTCTTTTCATTCAATAATAGTCTCATATACATATAGAGAATTGTGTATTAATCAATACATGCTTATAATTTATTTTTAAACATGAGCTCTAACTCTGATCATTCACTTTCACCAACTTTTCTTCCTAAAGAACCAAACACTTTCTGAACATGATTAGTGAAGTTAATTTCATATTATAATTAACTAAATGTTTTGGATATAGCTCCATTATATTTATCATTTATCTCCTTATTTTAATTTTAAATAATTAATTTATTATTCCATTAAATATTTTTGTTCCATTTGAACTCTTCCACCTTTTTGTTTTTCGTTTTTTTATTTTCTATCTCACATTCTGTAGACATTTATTTAGGAAAATTTTAAAAAATTCCTAATTTTATAATGGTTGTTACACCTTGGTGTAAATTTAAATATTCCACTAATTATTTCATTCTTTAATTTTTTTATATAAGAGAAATTATTATTTTGAAATAATTTTTTTCATCATCAGATTCCTTTGATTCATATATTTCATCAAATCTAATGAGCTTCCTCGGAGATTTATACCCCAACCCATCTTTGATATTATTCTTGAATTCTAGGATCTATGTAATTTCATATTCAATGTGTCTTATATGTAATTGATTAAGAGTAATATAGGATATATATTCTAATGATATTATATTAAGATCAAACATGTCAAGAAAATTTCTCATTAATTTATTGATGATTGAGGATTTATCTGGATTTTCACTAAAACGACAAATATTACTAGAAATTTCATTAAATCGTGTGCAATAGTCAACAAAATTTTATTATTCACCCATAATGGTGTCATTATATTTTCATTCCTAAATTTTCAATTTTTTCTTCTGAACATTAAAATTTCCATCATAACATCTTTACAATTTATCCCAAATTTCCTTAGAAATTTGGAGCCCCCATAGAATTTGTGTAGTATTATTATAAAATGGAAAAAATGTAATCATTCTATTTTACATAATATTTATTATTTCTAATTTTTTTAAAATTTATAAGATATTCATTATCAATAGGTTATATCCCATTAATAGGTGTATCTCTAAATTCAAGGGAAAGAGTTAGAAGATAAGGAAAAATCCATTTATTAAAACTTTAGTAGTTCTATAAATTTTAATTGGGAACACCCATACTATTGATATAATTTAGATTATCTATTTCCAATTCATAGTGGATCTTTACAATGGGAACCAGGGACTCTAATTCCAATTCAATGGACTAGGGAGGATTTTCACTACTAAGGAGTCAAGGTTAAACATGTTGGGATTTTTAAAATTTTTCATTGTTCTAAAATTAATCACTATTGACATGTAAGGATCCAATCCACTATTAAAATAACATAACCTTATCAGAATGACATAAAATTAATTTCATTGGAACACCATATTTTTACATGTTTTAGACTCAAATGACAATAATCATTTTAGTTATTTGTTAGACTCCCCAATCATAGAATCTCTACTGAAATAAAAAATTATAATAATATTCATTTTCTCACTAGAATTGAGTCCCAATATGCTTTCAAGAGTCTCCCTGGAACAACTGTTTCCCACTCCCTTGATACAAAATTGATAACAAAACATCATTTAAAATATGACATAGAAAATTTTCATTCTTTTATAGCAAAGAAAGATGATAATTCTTTTTAACCATCAAGAAAAATAAAATTTCGCATATTCACATTCCATAGAACCCATTTCATTAGTTCTTCATTAAAGAAAATTTTCTTTTGTTCTCCATTATATTATGCTCTTATGGTAGACCTCATTGAATTTATGTGCATTAATTAATTATGGAATATATTATATTTCTTTTAGAAAACTATTTTCAATGATATATAACACTTCACGAACTAATAACCTAACATACATACACTACCACATTCTGAGGGAATGTAATTTTATTGTTTCATGAGAATGATCTCAATATGCGATCGACAATTTCATTTCTTAGAAAATTATCTCCTTTTTGACATAAGTTCTGTCACTTTTCATAATTAATGATCTATAATGAAACCCATCATTTTACAGTCATCAATGTTGTGCTTAAAAAACCAAATATCACACAACAATTATATAAATGTGCCAAACAATTTTAAATTTGTTCTATACCACAAGCTATCGTCACCAATAATGAATCTAAAAATATTAATAAATTGGTATTCTCTATCATTACTCTCACTATACGGGTCATCTATCATCACACAGATGATTCATTATGAACTGAAATGGATCATCATCATTTCAGTTCATAAATAAATTCACTTTAAAATTAGTATAATCCTCAATGAAACACATATAATACATTTCAATTCCTATCAATCCTAAGATTATTTAGCCACCATGACGTAGTGTTTTATATGGATCAAATTATCATACAAATAAATTCCCTTAAAATATTTCTATTGTTTTCATATAATCCTTTTCATACAATATTTGCAAGCTCAAAAATTATTTTTTTCAATAATGGAAAAATGTACACATTTGATTCCAAACTCCAGACATGTACTAAGATATATCTCATAGAATAAGAGTCCTTTGTGGGTTCTTGGTCTGAAAACCATCTATATGGAGGTCTTTTGTCATGAATAATTACATGTGTGAGGTCAAAGTTGACCACCTACATCAATTGATCAACTAAAATTCACATTCTTGATCAAATCAGGATGCCACTGTTATTTATTTTAATTTAAAATATAGTTGAAATGTACCCTATAAGAATCATCCAACATCTATCCTTCAACCAAACTACACATCCTCCCTATTAATCATGTTCCAAAAATACACCCTCAAGACATCCCTATGGTCGATGCCGAGAATCCACTTCATAGAACACATACATGAGATGTGGTAGACACAACCCGAGGTCTCTTCTAATGGGATTCGAGCCTAACCCACGCAAGACCATGGGTAAATCCTCTGTGAGCCATATATGTGGGACCATTAATGGGATTATATATTGGTTACATTTACCTCTTGTGCAGATTCTTATGGATTTCCTTCTAATGGGAGTAGGCTCCTTGGGTCCCCCAATGTGGGGTAGAGGGAAAGCCTTTGTGGGTCCATTTGTTGGACCTATCATTTTATACAATGCCTATAAAAATAAATTGAAAAAATCAAAATTATATTTTTATAATAAAATAAATGTCTTTCTCAAAACAATTTCCATGAAAAAAACATCAAATCTTCACTAATAATCATGAAAAATTAAATTCAAAAATAATTGTATTCATCTAATAATTTTTTTGAACAATGTTTCCTTTTTAAAAGGTGTCTCAGAAATTGTAGATCAGCACAATTAATCATCATATTTAGAATACCCTGAATAACTATACAATAATGACCTCTAATGCCATAATATGGATCCATAATCATTCTCTAGGTATAACCACTTCATATATACTCAACAAACATATAAGGACACACAATGACAATAAATTCAACCCTTAGGTTCCACAATCTCCCCATTTATATTTTTATTTCACTATCCCTTCACATATATAATATCCCATAAATTTAAATATATGGTTATAATCATTACTCCCCCTTAATGAAAATCAAATGAAAAGGTAAGTAGGCTCGTCTTTTCCCCTATATCTTCTCAAAATCCTCTTCTGTTATTTACCTAAAAGTAGGAATGACAACGTATAATATATGGAAAAAAGATTTTTTTTTTCTAATCACCTCTAAGTATTATGGGTATTTTCCCACTATAGAAATTAAGGGAGATATAATTCAAGGTATATTAGTTGTATTTTAAATAAAAAGGAATATGAAACCTTTATTAGAATGCCTCAAATAAAATAAAATATCCTACAAAACATTATCTATCACATCTTTGATTTCAGGTGAATGTGAATAATTTACCCCATTTTACCATTTCATAAATCAATCACCCCAATTATATAAATGAAATTCATAATCAGATAGGTTTGTGACTAGATAAATCAAAACTTATGAAGGATACACCTGATTAAATGCATCCACATTCATCATCATAGAATTATATATAATCACTGATGAACAACACCCCTCCTTCAACTCACTTCATTTTTATAAAATACATATAAAACGATAGGGAATAAGAAGGCACCTCTTGGAATTTTTCAATTGAGAGGAGATGGATTAAAATGATGTTTCATCCTTATCTTTGAAAACCTATGTTTTGGTGTTTCATTGGTGAAAATATCCACAACCTGATCTTTATTTGAAATTTATTATAGCTTGTTATCTTCACCAACCATATTTTTTTTGATAAAATGATACCTAATGTCAATACTCTTGGATATTAAATTATTCATTGATTTTATGATCATCTAATAGTACTTTTTTTATCACATGAAATTTTCTGCTGTCTTTCAGTCTCAATTATCAAACCTTCCAACTATATTTTCATCCTAATAATCTATCTACTTTCATGTGAAGGTGAAAGATATTTAGCCTTAGATATTCTTAGTGTTATTGAAATATTTTTCTATTGATACAAATAGACATAGCCTTATCCTAGAAAGAACATTCAAAATGATGTTGACATCGTCTTTGTACAATCACCTTCCCTATTTGCATATATAAATCCCAATTGTTTCAAATATGAAATGGGTCTATATATAATAACATATTTCATATTTCCATTCAAATAAATCATTATTCCCATATAATCTATAATGTGAGACTATTTTGGATCACTCTAATATATTTCACATCCAGTCACTACATAAGTAACATTTCTCATTGATGTTGTTAGATAAAACATACTTCCATTAATTCTTCTAAATTATATCTAATAAAAACTATTTCTATATTCATCCATTGTAATTAAAATCCAACTGAAATGGAATTTGAAACATTTTTTTCATTTTCTATTCAAAACATTTTGACTAATTTTATTTTCATACAATTCTTGTGATAGAAATATAGAATTCGGTTTTTTATCTATTTTAAATCCAATAAAATATGTAATCTAACCACGTATAGACAAATCAAATTTTTTTCATTTTATTAAAACAATATAATCATATAGAACATCATAATAGATGAAAATATTATTCCCTCCACATTTGCAGCTTATATGAGAGTACCTATTGAAATTTATCTAATGTAAAGGTTACAACCAATTTTACCTTTTAAAGAAATCATATTCCTTATAAAACCATATAATTTGGAAACAATTTCTCTATGTGACTCTTTAAAACCATAAAAATACTTCCTCAATTTTAATAAATTACTTCAATAATTTACTAATAAAAAATCTTTAGGTTTAATAATATATACATCTTCTTCCATATCACTATTTATAAAGGAAGATGCCACCTCCATTTGATAAACATTATATTTTTTGTTTGCGGTTAAATCCATGAACTTCTTATTTTTTCAGTAACTCTACTAGAAAAAAATATTCTTCAAATTCAATTCCTTATATTTGAGAATATAATTATTACTCCATCAAATCATTATTTCTTGATTCTTTACCATTCTTATTTACCATATTTATTATAACCCACTAGGTTTTAATAACATTTTTTTGGGTCTTGATACAAGATCCTAAGTCATTTTGTTCTCAATCTGATTAATTTATTCAAAAATATCTAGTGTCCATTGCTCATGCTCAACTGGTTCTACCACTATATGGTGTGAAATTTGTGAAATAATTATAGTTTCATCATCAAATTTCTATATTCTTCCTCTTTAAACTATATCATGGCGATTGGTAAGGATATTTTTAGTCTCAATATCTTCATATAATTATTTTTCAATTTTATGTTATTTTAAAAAACTTTCTCTTCATCACTAGTATGTTTAGAATCAATATCAAAATTTATTGGATTATTTGATAAAATTCATCATTCTTATGTTGCATTTTCATACCTTTTTCTACTGTATAATTAGTGTCTTTCTCAACATTGATATCTAATTTGTTATTTTTTTACAATTTTTACATCACTATAGTCAACTAACATATACATAAATTTGTTTCAATATTGGTAGCCACTATTATTAAAAAAATATCTCATGAATATTCCTTCATCAGGATATTCTTTATATTTTCAAAAGTTTATATTCTTGATCTTTATGATGTAATGGCATCCAAAAACTCTGATGTATTTATTAGTGGGTATCTTTTTACCACATTTCATTTTTTTTCTTTTTTGTTTCTATTATCAGTAGATATGTCAAACCCCATCCTAGAGAATCCCATTACATGACTACCCCAACCTCTTCTCCAATAGGACATGGGCTGGTGACTTTAATCAAGTAGGTGTATCACAAAAATAGGATGCATTATCATAATGTACATTTACTCACACACACTTATCCCAACCACAAATTTTGAAATTTAAAAACATTATGTAAACCATGCTTGCAAACCACTATATCCCACAACCAGAGTACAATAGTGAATGTTCTAGAAGTAAACGAGGCAAAAATAAAATTCCAATTAAACGAATGTCTGTAAACATGTTATAAATACTCATCCATAGAAAAACCATACCTGGTGCAACATGAAGGAATGGTATGGGGATACTGTCTGAATCCATAGAAACACCACAGTTGGTATGATCTCACTAGAATCCCTACATTTATAGTCTTCCATTGACTCTGTCAAATGTTCACTCATCTTTACAAGGCATGACATGTTCCAGAAAATCTAGTAAAGGGGGGAGTATAACAATAATCTGTAGGACACTCTACAACCAAAAATAAAAATAAAAAGAAAGGGAATAGTAAAATCAACACAAGTATATGTCTATAACATATAATAAGAATATCCAGATATACTCAAACAATACCACACAGTCAAGGGTATATAAAAACCACATCATACTAACATTGGTGAATCAGTTTGAATATTCTAGGAAGCACAAATTTGGTATAACACACTCTAATGTTCGATAGAACTGATGACGTCCGTTCAAGAAGTTCCATTAGTCAGAAACTATCATGAGAGAGATACGTCAATACATCTGAAGAGAGATACAATACATCAATGGAGGAATACAACCTGGGCCATTAGTTGATACCATCAAATAAATCTAGATTATCCTGCTATGTAGAGGATTGATACTTGGTGAAGTTGGTCACATCAATATTGATGAATCTCTATATGGAATGAAGAAGTAATAGAGGATACGTTCTAGGCCTCTCAGGGGATTCCAACAACTCTATCATATGCGTCCTGCTAATGGGATCAATCTATTATGATCTAGAAACGATACCAAAAAACCATCATGGAAATGATAATTGGAATGAGATATAATGAAACCTTTTCAACATAAGTGGGAAGAGATAATCAATTCTCATAGTAAAGGATGGTTCACATTTAGTAGTTGTCACACTCGTTGAGTCCCTTGACAGTAGGTACTTTCAATTTAATCAGCTAGTGTCCCTCGGAAATAAGCATGTGTTAAAGCACATAATTTTACTCAAAATGACCATCTCATCATCAGGGTCCCAACACCATAGACAGATAATCAATTGTAAATATAGTTAGAATGATATGGGGGTTTGAAGATTCATAAGGGGGGGGGGGTTTACTATGTTGTGGACTGACCTAGGTCCAACCCATTCGGCCCAGCCCAGTCTACCCTTCCTAGACCACTCTATCCACCTAGATTTCTATAGCTATCCTAGATCACTCCAACCCACTCTATCCCACATGGCTTGCCCTGGCCCACATCGCATTCTCCAGTCTGCACTGGCCCACCTAGCCACCTGGTCGCACCCCACTGGCCTACTATAGCCCTCAGCATCTGTCCTTCTCTACTGTCCCACATCTCATGTGTTTTCCTTATCACTATTTGGGGCCTCTCCAGGCCCCACATCCACCTCATTATGAAAAATCACATTCTCTATGACCTCAAAGTCCCCTACGGCTCCCATGAGGCTTCACTACTCCATCCACATGGCTCCAGATTCCTATGGTGTTCGCCACCAGCTACAGATCAATGCCACCACATGCCACCTTCTCAACTCACAAGATCATGTTGTTGGACCCATTCTTATTGTTCCTTCTACATACCATCAGGCCACCTTCGGTTTCTGAAAACCAAAATGCTTACAGATATGAGTTCCTTGGGACCTGATCTAAAGAGATCTAGCCTTCATTATCATTTTTCCTCTAATCAAGGGGTCGGATTTCCTTTAGACCCCCCAAAAATTCAAACGGTGGCCATGAGGTTCTATTAGGGAATGAATAAAGGTCATGGGAGATAAAATCACCAATAATTATCAAGGAAGGAACCTCAATCTAATTCCTATCAACACCAATTTGTTCTTATTAGAGGGAGTAATGGAGAGAAACTAATTCAATCTAATTTAATCCTACCGATGATTCGTGTATCAATTATTGTTCTTTGAATTTGTCCTTGTTTGAACTAGATTAGTAATGGGTGTTCACGCTCTTTTCCGTCACAGATTCTAAACGTATGAAAAGGGAAATACCTTGAACCCAAAGTGATTCATCCTTTGAAGAAACATCAAAAATTGATCAAGGTATGAACAAAGATTCATATGCACTTGGGTAGCGCATGTTCCACAAAGGTCGGGCAAGTATACTTGCGCGCGGCCCAGTGGTCACGCAGGTGACTTGAACTCCCTCTTTGAATTTATCCTAGGGTCTTCCCCAGTCTATAAATACCCCCGGTGGGCCCCCCATTTCAGGGGAAAAAATCCAAAAACTCAGATTTGATCTCCCAGTGCCCTAGTCTCTTCTCAAAGATTCTGAACACTTCTAAGGTGATTTCTTACCTAGAACGGATGATCTAAAGAGGGGGAGTAAGATCTATGTATTGAAACTCATCAACACTTGGGTGCCTATGTGGCCAGCCCTTAAGGGAAATGGACACCCTTGTGCGCCGCCTTACCCCTTCAACAGAACATGCATGCCACTCTTCTGGAAGCCTCTAGGGATTTTACTAAGGTAATGATCCAAGTATTTCCGTAAGGGTTGACCGTTGCACAAGTAACCATGTGTCGTGCAGGTACACCTGTGCGACCAGGATATGCATGACCACGTAGGACCTACACGCCCCTCTATTTTTGGGTGCCCTTCTTGCACATTTCACCTCTCTTATGCCAATCCACATCTCCTATTCATGATTCATCATTCAAAACCCTCTTCAAATCCATTTTATTCAGCATGGTTCACTTTTTGGATTCCATATTTGAAAGGAATTCAGTGGAACATATCTCAAAACCTAGTGATTTACACACGTTTATGTAACTAAGGTTAGCGATTTCATTCATTAAACCTCATCCTTTAAGATGAGAGAATACTTAACCTGGGCCTCCTTTTCTGGAGTAAGTCCCAGTCCAAATTATCATTAATTTGGGCATCCTCTTTCAGAGTAAGACCCAAGTCCCCTAACTTGGGCATCCTCCTAAAAAGTAACCCCCAGTCATAATATCCCAAATCTGGGCTTCCTTTTTAAGAGTAAGCCCCAGTCTCAAAGTTCCCAAATCTGGGCCTCCTACTCAGGATGAAGCCCCAAACATAATTCCCATAACCTGGGCTTCCTTTTCAGGAGTAATCCCCAGTCTCAAAATCTACAAATGTGGGCATCCTCTTTAGGAGTAATCCCCAAGTCCCTTAATTCTAACATTCCCTTAACCCCGTCTTACTCCTGAGGAGTAATCCCCAGTATTCAAATCCCTTTAACCTGGGCCTCCTTCTCCGGAGTAAGCCCCAGTCTTAATTTATCATAACCAGTCTTAATCTACTTTTTGATCTGGGCTTCTTTATCAGTAATAAAACCCAATCATAAGTCCCTCCTGATTTGGGTATCTTCCTTAGGAGTAAGCCCCAAGTTAGAGTATCCAAATCTCCATAATGTACATATTCCTTTATTGACCCAGTTCCCAGACTACTTAATTGAAATAAGTCCCAATCTCTATCTACTTGGGCAGTCATACATACATAAGCCCCACATCATTTTCTATGATTGCATCTTTCGTGGCATAATTGTCGAGTTTTACAAATATCTCTTGTTTCTCACACCGAGCATGACTCACGTGAGATTAGAGTGTAAAAGTAAGTATGACATCTTTCTTTGAGAAATAAATTATACATAAACATCATACTCCATTACTCGAACTACATGGGTTCTAATTAATTTTATAAATAAAGTATATGTAGGTAGACCATCTGCGGGTATGATCCCAACTCTGAAATAATCCATGTCCTTCTAAATGACAATAAACAACAAGTGCCCCTATGAGTGGCTTTAAATCCAGTATAGTCATCATAATGACGAAGAAAATTTTATATAATGTATTAAAGGAGACCATTGAATATGAATCTCTATCAAATACAGATGATTCTATATCGATGAAGAACCTCAAATACATATAAAATCTTCTCTAAATTTCCTACATATATATCATTGATTGTCAAATCTAAAGGAAATCTCATTTTATAATTGGTAATTTAATAAGGTTTTACGAACATAACTTAAATCTATAAAAAGAGTCTCGGAGTTGAAAATAATTTTCCTCAAAAAGGTGTGATGAGTCCGACCTCCCATCCTCTCGACCAATGCAAATTATTAAGCTTTATAATTTCACAACTAAAGAGCACCGACCATTGGAAAGTAAGTCAGAATGGATATAGAATCATTGGATGTTTCCGATTCTATGAAAAAACCTGTTTGATGCCGCTTGGAATGTTAGAACCCTAAATTGAAGATGTCATTCCCAATTCGAGAGGAAACAAAAAATGGTAAACCCGACGTGAATCCTTAACCAAGTTGAAATGATGTTTTCCTTATTTGTTAGGCCCATATTTAAACTCAATCAGAGGGCCAACATGAAAATCAATAACATATGTACTTATCCAAAAGATATAGTGGTTGACCTTATCTTGATTATGTCTGTTATATGACACATGAACTCTTTTCCAAGATCTTTTGCATTATAGAAATGGCTTCTCTTAAGTTCACAACCGTGAATACTTATTCTGTGAATACTTCCACTATGAATTCCTCTGATGCTACTCATGTTGGATCATCATCCGCTCTGAGAACGACATAAACTACTCAGTGTATTCAACGCTGGGTATCAAATGTGATGGTTATGGAGTACCATCAAAACGGTACTATTATGACTCTGGAGGATTCTCGACAAGCCCTCCAAGTCAATAATTCACCCAAGTTGTCTGGGAAGTGATGACCAGCAATCAAGAAGCAGGTGGTGCTAACCACCATCTCCAACCGTATCGGGTTGTTATCCTCAGAACACAATCACCATTTCATTCCATATTCTGGGTAGGTCAATGAGCAGGTTCCTTAGGGCTTTAATTGAAGGAGACATGATTCCTTCCCAAAGTCTCCCATCCACAATCACCACCAAACTCATGCGATAGTGTTCCCTCAACATGATGTTGGTATCGCCTCTAGGAATTCGGATTAGGTTCCTCGAACCTGAGAAGGCAATAAGAACCAACAGAGGAAAAATCCGATCAACAGTGAGAAGGTTCTCATCTCTGCCATCTCTAGAGAAGTCCACTAACCTAGCTTGGTGGAAAGAAATGAGTGGGCACACACACCTGTCCGTTTTAATGCCGCTGTCCAGCAGAATCGTCTGGTGGAAGCATGCCAATCCCACCAGAAAATTCTGGTGGCATACTATAGACATGATAAAACACCTATTTATAAATCACCTTCTAGTCATCAGGCTCATTTGACTACATATGATGAAGCCCGCCAACCCAATGTGTTGACAATGGGTAAACAAGCACATACACCTGCTTACACTCATCAATCCTGCCAGCAGCCTCGTCTGTCAGTATTGAGGAAGATCGTCAACCACATTTTGTGGAGTGTAATTAGCAGGAACATTCACCTACTAGTATTGATCAAGCCAACTAGTAGTCTCGTTTGGTAGCATTCTGAAAAGTCAGTCGGAAATTTCTAGCAACAAACATGAGGCAGACTCAACTCTATGCCCCCAAAAATGATTAATGTGACGATTCACTGATAGGAAAAGTAGGAAAGGAGTAGGAACACACACCTGCTCCAAGAATGGAAATGGACGTATATCCCCATTTCGGCAGCCGAAGTCACCAAGCACATTCTTTCAATGGTGAAAGAGCAGAACCAAATCCCTGCTCATATTCTAGATGTCTGCCAGGATATTATAATAGCTTCAGCAGCATCACTGGGAAAGACACAAAAATATATCCCTACCAGTGGAGTGAAACATCAACATATCACTCTAGAACAGATACACACCTCTATTTCAGTCCAATAGGGTTTTGGGGCGTACTCCCTCATATCATATAGACAACCAATTCAGGAACATACACCTGATTTGAGTGGTGATAATCAGCCTTACCCGATCATTTCTCCTAAGTAGGAACATACACCTACCCACAATGAACTCTTTCTCCAACAAGTGGTTCCTAAAGTGAGTAAGAAGGCATCTAAGAAGAAGACCCACCCAGCACAATAAACAAATCAAGAGGAAGTTTGTAATAAGGCCTTACTAGATGCTAGGGTTCTTGAATCCCTTAGAAAATTATCTGTTGGAATTCAAAATTCTACACCCTCATTTCCCAAGAGTGGGAACATTAATTCTGATGGTCTTCATCAGAAACATCCTCATGAAGGCTTACTTCATGATATTTCAGTCGATCTCAAAGTTTCATCTTCAGATGAGTGCCACAGGAACCCTCTGTGTGGCCAGAAGACCAAGGAGAAAAATATTTCATCTTTTTCTGTTACGCACCATGGTGGTCCTACCCATAATGATGAATTTAATGCTGAATGTCCTCTCTGCAGTTATAATGCACATTCCGGGGAAAATCTCCAATGGACAATGTAGTGACGAGGAAGCCCTCTTATCTTGAGGCACTTGAAAATGTGAATCCAGTCATGTCTGATGCTTCACCTCTAGCAAGTGAAATACCTTCTAAATCAGAAGATAGCCCGAGGTGTAGGACATTCTCCGAAAAACCCCTGGGTTGTTCATCTTCTAGTTTGATCAGTTAATTCTATACCGATATTGTTGAATCTGATGAGGAAACAAAGAAGCACCAACTCTGGTCTAATCAGGTAGAAGAATCTTCTTTAAATGATAATGATGATGTACTGAATATGAGAAAATATCTAGAAAAAGGTGATGTTCCAGTCATGTTTTGGCCTTTGGCTGACTCTCTGTATGGCATTCCAGAGATGTTGATGGAAGATGGAATCCATGATATTCATCTCAACATATGGAAAACACTTGATAAGTTGAAAAAGAAAATATTATCTTATGATAAATATGAAAATCATGTCAAGACAATAGAAGGGTTACAACACCAAATTGACTTGGCTTCTCTCTCAGTTTCTCAATATTTGAAGGCTAAAAAGTAGCAGAGAGCCCTTCACCGTTCATGCCTTGGCACACTAAGAAGATTGTGCCAGTTAATTTTGAATTCCCCATCTGGTATTCATGTCAGGGGATGGAGTGTTCATGGAGCACTACATTTCACTGTACTCGCCAGTCAGCAAATCCTTCCGAAAATGGTCTCATGCAATGTTATTTCCCATGGTCGACCACAGTCAATTGGATTAGTTTGTAATCAAAGTCTTTCAAAAGAACATGCATTAACTATTTATTCTCAAAATCATGCATACAGAGAAAAAGTTATTGAATTAATCCTGCATCAAGAAAACAAGAATACTGAACATCCTTCTCATTTGGAGCAAGCATATCATCAAGTGACAGAAGTGTCAGAAATCATCCAATGGTCTTTTGAGCCGGGTGATAAAAGTTGATGGAGGTTGATGCATCCATCCAATTTATGGACTAAATTCTGCAAGATCAAGAGAGATTTCAAGAAAGTATCATATATAGCATGTCAAGAACCACCCTATCTTAACGGACTGGGGACCCTTTTAACCCAACCCTCGGAATCAACAAATAGGATTCGAGGAGTTGAGCATGAACAACAAGAACAGGCCTAGTCCACAAGGCTTGGGACTTTTTCAAATCATCAACCTCTTTGTCATAGAAATAAAGGCTTTTCTAAATTTGGGAAGAATCCCCAAGAGGAATTAAGAGCCAAATAATCAGGAGATTCCCTCCAAATTACGGTTCCTCGAGAAGTTCCCGAGGGATCAAATCGAAAAAAGGAAATGTCTCATAAGATACATGGAAGAATACAATATCGCAGAAATTACGATAGAAGTGATGTAAATAATTATGCCTCAAATAATGTCATCAATGTCATTTTTGCTGATCCACCAGATGAGCCTCACTCAGAGGGATCAGATGAAGAGATTCATGCTCACGAAGTTATACGCACAGACACAAATGAATAAGGTGTGCGTACATGAAACCAAACGCTTACACAGAATCTGGGTGTTCCTTCAAGTAACCCACTTACCCCTCTCCAAAAGGGATCCAAAAATGGGAAATGAAAGAATCAGTTTACATAGAATTCCTCTGGAAAAGGCCAATCGGTCTCATTATAGAAAATATTTGCACAACAAGAGGAAGAAATGAAGGAACTAAGGAGGATGAATGAAGAACTACATCAGGGTAGTCATCCTTCTAAATGTTCTGGAGTCAGTCAGCCAAGGGAATTTTTTGTAGCTATTGAGATGGATCAAAAATATCCTCCTCAATTAGTACACCCTCATAGGTCTAATCCTACGGGTCAGGTGCAACAACAATTATTGGTGCTACCATCAGTTGCAGTACCAACCACCACATCTGTCCAGGCTCCAGTAAGTTCACCTGTTCAAATCCAAACTCAATCGGATGTTTCTCAAAAGTTAATAACTACTATTGAGTCATTAACAACTTGATTGGAATCTATAGAGGATATAATGCTCAAATTCAACCAGAAAAGAGAGCATACCCTGAATGGGTTGATACAATTCCTCCCCATCAAATTTTTCAATTACCACATTCCCAATCTTTAATAGTTCGGGAGACCCAGAGCAACACATTACACATTTTGTTTCTCACTGTGATCCCATGATGGGAACCCCCCAACAACAAGAAGCTGTTAATCTCAGGTGTTTTGTACAATCATTATAAGGGCCTACTTTTGTCTGGTACACAAGCTTGCAATCGCAGTCAATTACCGGATGGGAAGATCTCCGTCAACGATTCCTTATTCAATTCATCTCAACATTGCAAAAGACAATAGGTTTTTATCTAAAAAACTGTAAGAAAAGGGAGAATGAATGGGTTTCTGATTTCATTTCTCGCTGGAATGAATTAACATATTCTATGAGCTTATAACTCCCTCAAAAGGAATTGTTGCCAATATGTGTTGAAAATATGTGTGATGAATTACGCATGCCGTTGATCCCTGTGAAATACACAAGATGGTTTTGATACCTCACTTCAATCGCTCAACAGATTGAATATTCTCTTATAAAGACTAAGGATAAAACTCGTGTAATTCCATCAGCTCTAGAAAGGAGAATGGGTAGAGCAGAGACTTATATAGTTATTCTTAAACAAGCACATGTACCTGCTTCTACTTCAAGACCTTCATCTTCTCAAAGGGCTCCACCTCCTGAGTGCCAACAACAGAGGCCATTTCGTCAAGATGATCAAAGAGATCAAAGATGAAAACAATTTGAGGATTTGAAAAGCAAAGTTTACTCTTTATAAAATGAACAAGTTCCTGGCTACTTCATTTCGGCTCTCGAAAATAATTTGGTTCAATTTCCAAGGCCCAAAAAGCCAAACAAGGAAGGAGATGAAGACCATATCAACTATTTCTCCTTTCATCAGATATTGGGGCATTCCATTCAAGAGTGTTTTGTCATCAAGGACCTCCTACAAAAAATTTTCGACTCAGGACAAGTCAAATTGAATGTTTCTTCAGCTCAGGTAGCATGTGTTACTGCTACAAATTCGTAGGAAGAAGGTGAGTTTAAGGAAGTCAAAAGCAAAAATTCATATAAATATGATGATTGGATGGTGAGAAAAATGATCAACCGAACTCATGACATTTGGCGAACACAATTGAAGAAACCAATTGTGTCTTCTGCTACGAATGCCATAGAAAAACCCTCTCCGTCAGAGGGAAAATCCCCAAAGAAATGACATAATTCAAATAAAGAGGAACAATCAGAAGAAGATGAGATCATGTCAAATCCCATGATGTCTTTGGCTCTGGCAGATTTTATGCCATCTACATTGAAGCAACGGGCACCGTCCCACCAAACGGAACAACCTAAATTGGCTAGTTAGACAGAGTCTTTATCAGATGAATATTTAATCTTCTATTCTATTAATATGATTCACTTAACAGATCCTTATGCCAATCACAGTTCCAATATCGATGAACTTGGTTTCCCTGTATCAAATAGAGTAATTAGAGAGAGTTATAGAGGATTAGTGTATAGGGGAAGACACAGATCTTTCAGGGGCCACTATTCTAATTCTACCCCTGTTAGAACTGTGTATGCGTCAAAAAACCATGGAAGAGCCCTTCAACGAGCTCAACAAGAACAAGAATGTTCTTCCACACAAGGCAGATTCAGTCCTGGCGCAGTTATTCTAGAGGATTGGTAGGAAGTTACACCTTCTTCCTCTCTGCAAGAAAATATACCTATTCAGCCTAATCTTCCAAATCCAGGAGTATTACCATCTCCTACCCTGATACAAGATGCATCAACTTCCAAATCATCAACTTCCAAGGCACATGATAAACTACATGTTGTTGTTGGGAAACACAGACCTTTTGATCAAATGTATGAAGTATTGAAACACCTGGACCAAGTACCTAGCATGTTATCAATTTTGGATGCCTTGAATTTATCAAATGATCTTCAGGAGGCACTCATTGAAGCATTGTCAAGTCCTCAAGAGATTGAAACTGAAATTGCTGCAGCTGAAGACTACCATGTAGAGAATAATCCTATAGAATGCCATGTAGTGATATCTTTCACAGATGAAGATGAAGATGATCTCGTGCATGGAAATATTAGACCTTTGTATTTATCTGGAAAGGTTAATGGTGTAGACATCCAAAGAGTTTTCATTGATAATGGTTTTTGAGTCATCCTCATCCCCATTCGTACACTTCTTCGATTAGGCCTCACCGAATCTGATTTATCTCTTTATACTATGTTGTTACAAGGATATGATAAAAATGAACAAGAACCATTGGGCGAGATTACACTCAGAACTCAGTTTGGAGATCTTGTATCCAATTCAGATTTCATGGTTATTGATCAAGACTCAGCCTTCAACGTCTTTCTTGGACGACCCTGGAAACATCAACATGCGGCTATCCCTTCATCATATCATCAATGTCTCAAATATTTTTTCGATTGTAAAATTGGGGCATTGTATGGTGATAAGGCCCCTTTCAAGACATGTGAATCTCAATACATTGAGGCGTATTTCTATCACATGAAGGGAAAGGATAAATCCACAACAAGGGAGATTACCAAATTAATTTCTCCATACGGTTTGGAAAATATTTGAGTAAATCTATTTACACACGTGAGTACATATTATGTATTGCGTATAAGTCAAATTGACAGGATAGGCCCAAATCCAAATACACTAATGGAAACTTCCATAATGTCAATTACGAAAATCAATCTGGACAGCATGGTAAAATTGCTAATTCACCAAGAAAAGATGAAAGCACAAATGGATATGTCTTCATTTCATCTTCTGAAATCCAGAAAGTATATACTTCTCCAACCAGGCCAGAAGAAGTTATAGCAATGCCATAGGTGAACGACGATGTCGAATCTCAATCCATCATCTCCTCATTAATACCCAAGGAAGACCCACCATCATCAATCGGGTCGGAAATGGAATCTTATTCTTCAAGATGTTCAAATTTTAACATCTCTTCTAATCATGAAAATTATACTTCATCATCTTCTATTCATGTAGAAACAGAAGAAATAACACATGTTGAAGAAGAAGAGGAAGACCTCAGGGATGCTCCTCCAGCATTTTATGAGGTTATCTCTACCACCGTGGATGAACTTAGAGAAATAAATCTGAGTACAAAAGAAGATCCAGGCCCCACATTAATTAGTGCATCCATGACTCTTGAATATCAAGAAATGTATCTTTCATTTTTAAAGATAAATCGAGATATATTTGGTTGGAACTATACAGAGATGCCAGGATTTGATCCTGATGTTGCTACTCATTGTTTGGGTTTTCCAGAAGAACATCGGGGATTCAAGAAAGCTGCAAGAAGAACAAACCCAACTCATGCTTCCAAAATTGAAGCAGAAGTGGATAAGATTATCAAATCTTACTTCATCAGATAATTTCAGTATCCCAAGTGGTTGGCTAATATTCTCCCTATGAAGAAGAAGAATGGAAAAATTAGAGTTGCATTGATTTCAGAGATCTTAATCGGTATTTTCCTAAGGATGATTTTCCAGTTCCGATCATAGAACTGTTAATTGATTCAAAAGCTGGCTATGAAGCACTTTCCATCATGGATGGATATTCTGGGTATAATCAAATCCTAATGGCTCTAGAAGATGAAGAATATACATCCTTCATAGCCCCTCAGGGTGTGTTCTGCTATCGGGTACTGCCCTTTGGCCTAAATAATGCAGGCGCAACATATCAGCATGCAATGCATCTTATCGTCAAACCCTTTTTAGGGAAGTTTTTTGAATGATATGTGGATGATTTGGGGGTTAAATCCTGGAAATTTTCTAATCACTTTCCTGATTTGGAAATCATATTCCACAAACTTCGACAACAAAATTTGAAGATGAACCCCTTAAAATGTTTTTTGGGGTAACCTCAAGAAACATTCTCGGCTTTGTTGTACGCCATCGTGATATCAAAGTTGATCCTGAGAAGACAATGTCAATCCTTGGTATGCCACCTCCTCAAAATTTGAATTAATTGAGAGGGATTCAAGGACACTTAGCCTATATTTGGAGTTTCATTGCCAATTTGGCAGGCAAAAGATTACCCATCACAAAATTGATGAAGAAGGGAGTCACTTTCTAGTGGATTGAAGAATGTCAAGAAGCATTCGATATTCTCAAGAAGTATCTATTGAGTTCACCTGTATTAACTCCACATGTTGCAGGAAGACCACTTATCCTCTATGTGAATGATTTAGAGCGATCATTTGGTGCCTTTCTTGATTAGAAGAATGGTGCTGGGAATGAAATCAACCTCTACTATCTCAGTCGGACTATGCTTGAAGAAGAAACCGGACATTAAACTATTGATAAGTGCTTACTAGCATTAATATTTGTACATCAGAAGTTGAGACACTACCTGAAACATCAAGAGGTCCAATTGGTATCTCGTAATAACCCGCTCAAATTCATCCTTAGTCGTCCAATTCTTACAGGATGTCTGGCAAGGTGGGCATTTATTTTTCAGCAATTTGATATCCAATATGTATCTCAAAAGGCAATAAACGGCTAGGATCTAGCTGATTTCCATGCTGAACAACCTTCAGTAGAAGATACATCTTCATATATTGAACTTCCTGATGAGGAAGTCTTCTTTATTCAAGATAGTCTTCAAACATGGGAAATATACTTTAATGGTGCTTCCAGAAGTCCAACAGGGAGGAAAATGGAAAATCATAAATTCAACAAAGTTGGGTTAGGAATTGTGCTCATTTCTCTATAAAAGGTAGTGTTACCCTATTCCTTTTCATTGTTGGGAGGTGATACAAATAATGATGTGGAATACCAAGCTCTCATCATAGGCTTGGATTTGGCGCTTCAAGCACAATTGTATCACTTAAAGGTGAAAGGTAATTCAGGCCTGGTAATCAAACAATTCAATGGGGATTATTCCATCATAAAATAAGAACTAATCCCTTTGTATGATTAGGTCAGAGAGTTAATGGTGGAATTTCCTTCGGAACCGACATTTTCTTATGTCCCACGGTCCCAAAATACCATAGCTGATGCACTGGCTAATATAGCCACAACTCTAGAAAATCCAAATCGGGACAAAACAGCCATCAGTATTTCCCACTGTCATACAATTTCACCTTATGTTCAAACCATAACATAGGAAATCAATGAAATTAGTCCCATTCCTGAACCATATGGTCATACTACAGGATGGATGACACCTATCAGGGAATACCATCAAAATAGAACACTTCCACCTGATAGATCCAGGACAGAACAAATCCAGTGACGTGTGGTCAATTTTACTCTTTATGACAACCCAGATCACCTATAGAAAATTATCTACAAGAGTGGTTTTGATAGAGTTCTCTTCAGATGAATTGATGGTGAAGAGACAATGGCTGTCATGAAAGAAGTGGATGCAGGATTCTGTGGTGCACACTAGTCTGGACATAGACTATCTGATCAAATTCGAAGGCATGGATACTTTTGGCATTCAATGATACAAGATTATGTTGATTTTATGAAGAAGTGTCATTCATGCCATGTACATGCCGAATTCATTCATCATCCCCCAGAGTTTCATCAAACATCTAAATACTCGTTTCCATTTGCCACGTGGGTAATGGAAGTGGTGGGACCTTACCCTTCTACTACAGCCAAGCAGTTTAAGTATACTCTTACTTCTGCAGACTTCTTTTCCAAATGGGAAGAGGCAATACCTCTCAAATAAGTTAGTTCTATAATCATTTTTAGCCTCATCAAGTCTAACATCATTACCAGATTTGGTGTCCCTCATACCTTATTGATGGACAATGGCACCAACTTCTATTCATCCGAGGTGAGGAAGTTGTATCAAGAATACAACATCAAATCCAATCATTCATCTCAGTATCATGAAGAATCCAATGGCCAGATAGAAGCATTCAACAAGACTCTTTCGAACATACTACAAATGGTGGATAATGATAAGATGTAATGGCCTGATAAACTCTTTCATGCATTATGGGATTATCGGACCACCACCCGCACTGCAACGCGGTCAACTCCAAATTCACTGGTATATGGAACAGATACAGTCATTCCCATTGAAGTTTAATTTCCTTCGCTCAGAGTATCCATTTGTGATAATTCATCTATAGATGAACAATCTCAAAAGTGATTGGATGAATTGGAACGGTTAGATGAGAAACAATTGTGCACCATTCACCACTTGGAAGTCTATCAGAATCGAATAGCATGAGCTTTCAACAAAAACGTTCGTGTTCGTTCATTCATTCAGGGGGAATTAGTATTGGTTCTCCGAACTACAATGATACCAGGAAAGAAACCTCCCAATCTTGAAACAAAAAGGGGATTACCTTACTCAATACATAAGGTCTACTCCAATGGAGCTTATTCTTTAATATCAATGGACGGAGAGCTCATTACTACTCCAAATAATGCCAGATTTCTAAATAATTATTTTTTATAAACACAAAATACATCATCGTTGGTCCATGAATATGACCTTAAACTATTTTTATTACTTTTTCCCCACACGATGTTAAACTGTATATCCATTGGTCCATGCATATGACCTTAAACAATTTGCATTTATATCATCCAACATGACATTAAATTGTGTTGTCCTTGCTGCAAGACTTTAAACTGCATATTCTTTTATGTCCAGTAAGACATTAAACTGCACCATCGCTGGTCCATGCATATGATCTTAAACTATTTTCATTTCCATCATCAAACATGACGTTAAATTGTGAAAAATTCCCTAATACGTCCAACATGATGTTAAACTATGTCCTATTTTGTCCTTATTTCATGACATTAAACTACACAGTCCCCCTTTGTTCCAACATGAATTTAAATGGTATTGTCCCCATCATCCTAACTACATGAAATTAAACTATACAAAAATTCCTTAATACGTCCTACATGATGTTAAACTGTATTTTTTCCCCGCTACATGACACTAAACAGTGAAGCACCAATAGTCCTCACTACAAGGCTTTAAACTGCATAATCCCTCAATATGTCTTACATAACATTAAACTGTGCATCGTTAGGGTTGTTGATACCTCTTGTTTCTCACACCGAGTATGACTCACGTGAGCTTAGAGAAAACATCAACCATAAAACCCTCTCTAGGTTGTTAACCATGTGTAAGTCCTAACACCATTTTTAAGACGTTGTCCCCAGGAACAACTTGATCACTAATTCATTTTTTTAATTGAACTACATGGACGTTGATCCTTGCCTTCTAGGCTTGGAGCGTAGGAAACCTACAAATTTTCAAGCCCAAAACCAATCTCATCACATTAGTTCACCTCCATCTCATATGATGTTGATTCGTGAAACCACCCCCAGAATCAATATAATTACATCGGTTCACCTTATTCCTTGCTATATGACGTTAAACTGTACAATGCTTTTGTCCTGTATGACAATAAACTAAAACATTATTTGATACCTTCACCTGAGAGAGAATCATTATTTGCATTGATTTCAAATCATGTTATATTTCAAGACTACGTGCATACATGGCAATTCATGAATCATTTATCTTGGGTCAAACCACCATTGCACTAAAGTCCCCTTTCAACATTCACATGTACGAACCAAATCTGTACAGAGGGTATTTCTGGAACTACGTGGACATGATTCCGAAACTTATGGGATACATAGGAATGTTCGAGTGTCCCTCAAATCCAACCCCAATTATTTTGGGCCTAACCCCGAATTCCACTTTTAGTCCCATGGTTGAAAAGTCCCTATAAAAACACACACTATGTATTCATTATTATGGTCTGAGCTCTATGACCCTAAACTGAGATCTCCCATACTTTCGTCCCACATGACATTAAACTATATTTCAAGAACTACATATGGCTTGATTCCCATCCAAATGGGATATGTAGTGATGTCCAATATTTCAATTTAGGACCCAGGCACAACATGATTATGGTTAGAATTGGTCTGTGTATCTCTACATGCATTGAACAAATGACCATTTTTATGTTTCATAATCCTAACCTTAAATATTTTCATATCTCCATTCCCTTTTTCTCGACTTCTGGTCACAAAATGTCCGAAACCTTAGAGTTCTCTTGCATGACTATGAAGCACGTGGCATTTGGCGGCCTTGCATAATTAGTCCTCATAACACACCTGTCAGCCAAAAGATACAATTATTTGACTATGCAGCCAATTCCCGTAGGTGGCCCTGCCTAATTCAACCCCCTAACAGGTTTGTTAAATAATGGTAACTTCATTCTTGGGATCAAAACCTCTTTTTTCCATAGTTGTCTTAACGAAAATATATAAGGATCCCCAGAAATAGCCATCCTTAATATATGTGTCTCATACTTTTTTTCATGATCTGAAAGTATTCAAGTCTGTGGTTTATATTTCTCTTCCCTAAACTTGGGTCAAAACTTCGTAGGAGTGACATTCATCTAGTTCTTAGACAATCTTGTTTGGAAATATCTTCTCCATATTCAAGTACCTCCCTCCAAACAGAAAACTCTACTATTTGGAAAATTTGAATCCCCAAAAAGATTCACTAGATTTTTAGCAGTAGAAAAGTAAATTTCTGAGAGTTCTTTTTCCTGAATATGCAGCACGTGACCTTAGGTGCCTTGAATAAGTAGTCTACATAATGGACCTGCCATCCAAAAGATGATATTATTTGATTATGTTTCCAATTCCCTTAGGTGTCCCTGCATAATTCAACCCCATAATGGGTTTGTTAAATATTGGAAACATCATTCTTGGGAAATACCTTTTATAATTCCTTTTATCCCTTTTTCATATCATTCCTCATATTCAAAATATCTTAAGTCATAGTTTACACATTTTCCCTCATACTTGAGTTTGGTAATATGTTTTCAGATAAATTGTCAAGGAATTCAGTCAATTTTATTCCATTAGTTCAAAGATATTTCGACCTTAATCATTAGCCTTTTTATGTCCGACATGCATGGCCTTAAACAGCCCACAAAAGACAAGGGAAATATGAATAAAAGTTAAGTTACAGCTTAATAAACACACATTTTGTATGATTTTAGGTAATATTGAGCAATAAAAAGTTTCAAATGTTTGTAGGGTTATTTAAAATAATCCTATTGAAAATCAAACTATGCATACTAGGCCCATTGGCTTAGGTAAAAATATAAAGCTGGTAGAAAAGGAAAATGTGTGCACAAATGATTGAAGATGAATGTGTTCATTCCATTTGATGAACAAAGGTTAGATGGACATCCACAGACTGGAGTCTCTTATCTTTTTCAAGAATTACAAGAGGCTATCAACATAAGTCTTCACATGATATAAAGCATCCCGAGCATCATCAGTAGCCACATGAAGCTCATGAACTCGACCAAATTCACAATTTTCAGCTTGATGGAGTGGTGTCTTGGAATCTGCAATGGCTTTCATACCATTAATTTGATCTACATCCAATGAATTGTTCAGTAGGTCAAGTTCCCCAGTAACAGCATCTAACTGTTGCTAAAGGTGCATCTTCTGGATGACTTTATCTTCGATCTTATGCTTCATATCCTTTATCTTAGCAGTATAATCAGCCTCATCTCGGGATACTGCAGCCTCAAATTCAATGATATTGGCTGACAGCTTCACCCTAGTCAAATCTTGACGACACTATTTCTCATGCTCCCTCCTTAAGATGACTTGTTTTTCAGCGGCATGGATCTTTTGATATCCAAAACCGCCAAGTCCTAACATGACAAATAGGGAAAACAGTCGCAGGATCTTCAAAGACATCTCTTTAAGGGGCACTTCAGATATGATCATCGATATGTTTTTCCATGCCTTGCGTCATGAAAATTGGATCTCATTTTTTACTTCTGGATCCAACTCAACATCACTGTCACAAGGGGGAATATAATTTGTAGTAATGCACTTAGGGAAGTGCCCTACTCTACTCCTCCCCCCTGACCCGTGTTTCTTCACATTCAATTCCCGTTGGGGCGGATGTTGAGGCTTCACCTCCATATCTAGCCACTAAAATTGATGGCCCTGTATAATCAATTGAAAGCTTTTGTTAGTTTCAAATAATAACAAATTTTGATTGGATGTCTTTTAAATTAAGTACATCCACAAAAAATTTTATCCCTTACCCAACGGTAGATCAGTGACTTGAGAAGGATCCTCCCCATCTTTCCTAGATTTAATAGGATTTTCAGGGTGAGTTTGAGGGAGATCTATGGGAATTAGCTCCACCTGGGCTAATGTCTCTACAATAGTAGAGTTTTCTATACCCCCTTCAGGCATTGGTAGTTCAGAAGCTTGCTCAGATAGAACTGCACATTTCAACTGATCATGATTAGATGTGTAATAAGAATTTATTTTTAATAGGACGAGAGATAACACTCACATCCATAATCTTCTAAATTACATGGTAATTTAACATGATCTAAAAAATCTTCAAAAGATGTGCCAAGTTCCATTATTTCATTCAATGTAATATCAAAATCCTAGTTAATCTTACCTGTGGGAGCATTCGATATGTCTTCTTAGCGACCTTCATCCTGCAGTCTCTGACTCTGGATAGCATCTTTAGATAAAATAGCGGCGTCAGTTGCAAAGGATGCCAAAAGATATAGAGCATTAGTTGAACCTAAAGTATCATATAATGGAAGTCAGTTGATGTTTCATTCAAAATTTTATGAAGCATTGTTATCTTACTTGAAGCAAGTTCTTCTCTTCTTGCAATAATAGCAGTAGGGATACTGGGATCAGACGCTGGCTCTTCTCCAAAAGCAGCCATGTCATCCTGAACTTGTGATTGTTCACCAGTACCCAGCGTGGTCCTCAATGGAGGGTCGGTCCTCTCCCTCAGAGGGAAAATTGAAGAAACCCCTGCAATCCCAAAAAGTATGAGTAATCATTTCATGGTTTAAGACTCATGACTATCCGAAGGACTTACCACTACTGATGAAGTGTTTAGTTGTGGACTTCTTCCTTCGATTCCTTTGTGTCATTGGTTTTTTGGGGAGTGTATACAGTCTCCCTTATAGGTACATGAATTGGAGAATGGCAAACCATGTCCAACTCCTCATCCATGGCCTGCTGGCCTGGAGATATCTCGCCCGATTCGCAACGAGATTCATTAACCCCAATTGTAGTACCACCAGGGCTATACTGTGGCGAAGGAACCTCAGCAGTTCATTTCTTTGCAAGCTGTAGGATAAAGAAAATAATTTCCTTGAGTAACAAATCATTCACTGAAATCACATTGAAAAGTAAATAAGGAAAGAAACTTACATCTTCAAGAGCCACATAATCGTGCCACTCCTCATATTCGAAACCACCAGTCCCCTTAGTGGACCCATGATCAATCATTTCCTTCACCTTCTTGGTGACAGGAATGGAATCATCGGTGGCACCGCAGTATAAACTTCTCCATGTCTGGACAGCCTCTGGTCGTTGATATTTAGTATGAGTACCAGAAGGCTGCGAGGAAGGTCCTACAATCTTAGACTTCAGTTTTATCCCTACTCCTACAACTACAGATAGAGAATAAGAAAATAATACTTCTTTCTCAATAAAGTATTGGTGATTAAATTTACATAGTGAAGTAACTCACTAGGAGTTGATGGATTGGGTCTTTTGATTCTGATAGGAGGATTTTATCATGCACGAGGGCACATTACCACTTGTTGTGCCTCATCATCCCCATCTTGGGAATTCGGTGAGTCAGTCCTAGATGAGGATTCTGGCAAATCTGCTCCAGGTGGGGAAGCATCACCTTCCCGAGGAAGGGTTTCTTTTCCCTACAGTTATCTTCCTTTTCCCCACCTGATAAACCGGGTGATTCAGCACCCCTCTAGGGTATGATGCAATCCAGTTCTCGGCATACCATTTTGTCAGGTTATTTGCCACTTTATCAACTGGTAGATAAAACATTGCCCTGGTCTTCTCCCTAGATGTTAGAAACCATAGTTTCTAGGAAACCATTTGATGTTTCTCTAACCTGAAATGCACATGGTGAGATACAATGGTCTGCTGAAAACACTTTAATTGGCATGAAAATCTGTATGGAGCATAGGCCTCACATATAATCTCTCCGTCAATCCTGGTGACCAGTACACCATCTCTGTAGGCCAGCATGTATGCCCTCAATTCCAGGATGGCTATTCCATCATCAAAAAACCACCCAGTTGGCAGATTTCCATAAGGAAAGAAATTGAATTCCTTATGGATGCTCAGCCTCACATTCATGTCATAAGAATTGAGAGCTTATGGATCAATTCCAGATAATTCCTGCACTGATGGCCGGAACGAACATCCAAGAATCTGTACTTGGTTCTGTACATTATACGTCCTGAAGTGAGTGGCGATCCATCCCCACAAAACATGGAATGGTCCCACTATTCATAAAGGAGACTTACCCATGAAGACATGGAGTAAACTCCTGTGAATATTTTCTAAAATGGGGCTATCCAACCCAACCATTTTCCCCTCAGCCAACTTGGCTTCAATAACGAAGTTCCCGGGCCTGATGCCTCCCTTTGAGTCCCTAACTGGCAAAAGATAAACACTGAGCCACAAGACCAAGAAGCCCGCCAGACGAGTAATCTTTGGGATTCTTTGATTCACATTGTATCCCCACTTCTCAAATTCTCCCGAATCTAGAGTCAGCCAGAATGTTCCAGGAGAACCCCTCTTCTCTGTTTTGGGGTAGGTGGTAGGACGAGTGGGCCTCTTATCCTTGGGCCCATTCTTCATGGATCCCTTCTCCTTCGATCCATTCTCCTTCAACTCCTTCTCCTTCTTCTCCATATAAAACATATTCATCCCCTCCTCTGGATTAATATCCTTTCTAGAATGAGTTATGGAGGTCTCTAAACTCTTGAGCTTGTGGAATATTTTCAATAATTCCAGAGCTAAAGCCGGAGTCTTCTCCGAATAATTCCAAGTCACTGTGGGAGGTATGAATTCATCATACATATCACCAAAAATTGGAGCCCTTGAGATCTTGTGGACATCCCACAGATAGATGCCTACTTCTCCATGAGTTAGATGGAAAGAATTGGTTTCTGGGCTCCAATGGATGAGTATATCTGGCACCAAGTTATCATGCCTGTAAACATATGTTTGCCCAGGCCAGATGACTTCATATATCACAAATCCTTTCAAATCCATGACAAACTCTACACAGGTTTGTCGTACCCAGTATGCCCACATCCAAGTTGGCTTCACACCTCCTCCAGGACGAAAGTCCAAACTTCTCTTCCAGCCTTTGGAATGATCCATCTGAGAGTTTTAGAAAATTGAGGGATAAAAATGTGGTAGCAACTTGGTCTTATGAGGTTTCAGATATGGGATACATGGGAAATGATGCATTATGTTGGACTTCTCCACTGTTCCAGCATTTAAAAATATTCCTCCACTTGAGATATTTGCTGAAGAAAATTTTGTGTAATTCTGAAACCATGAATTTGGGATATAGTTTTTTCCTATTTAATGGTGACTTCTCTCAGATGACCATAGCTATACAAAGGCAGATAAATGCTTTGTGGGAAATCAAGATAATACTTCTTCAGGTACTTGGCCAAATCCGGGAGAGTGTTATCGTAGAAGGTATGGTAGTCATGGCCAATGATGCTCATCATATAATCAATTCACTTGCAAGACAGTTAATCAGCTGTTCTGATTCTCTTCGAAGCCATTGAACCTGCACAAAAGTTGAAAAAATTCACTCTTAAATGGGATGATTTTTCATAAAATTTGTGAAGAAATTCGAAAAAATGGATAAGGAACTAAGGTGCGCAAGTCTAAATTTTGGTGCGCAAGTATGGATGTGTCATGCATGTATGGATGTGTCGCTCAAGTTATGGAGTGAAGGTTCCACCACGCAAGCCCAAATACCTCTACAACAGTGCAACATCAATGAAAAAGTAGAAAATAGAGAAACTTGAACGGCGAAGGCAACTTGCGCGGAGAGAGCTTGAAAGTTTTAAATCCGGATGATTTGCGCGAGAATGGCAACATATATATAGGCCATGCCACAACCCTGCGAGCCTAAATGCATCTCACACTTGCGCACCACAATATGCGCGCTCAACACTTGTGCGACGCATGATCCTTGGTTTTCTACTTTTCCTCAGAGTCACATCCTTATTTCATTCAGATCCAACTCTGAGGGGGGACTTTTGTAGATTCTCCTTTCCATAACAGAGTCTAAATGAATCAAAATGGAAATACCTTGAACCCAAAGTGATTCATCATTTGAAGAAACATCCAAAATTGAAAAAGGAATGAACAATGAATCATATTCTCTTGGGTCGCGCAAGTTCCACTAAGGTCACGCAAGTATACTTGCACGCCGCCCAATGGTCGTGTAGGTGACTTGAGATCCCTCTTTGAATTTCTCCCAGGGTCTTCACCAGCCTATAAATACCTCCGGTGGGCCCACCATTTCAAGGGGAAAACTTCCAGAAACTCAGATTTGAGCTCCCATCACCCTAGTATCTTCTCAAAGCTTCCGAACACTTATAAGGAAATTTCTTACCTCGAACGGAATATCTAAAGAGGGGGAGTATGGCCTATGTGTTGAAACTCATCAACACTTTCACACCTAAGTGGGAAGCCCTTAAGGGAAATGGCCACACTTGCACGCCGCCTTACCCCTTCAATAGAACTTGTGTGCCACTCTTCTAGGAGCCTATATGGATAGTACTAAGGGATTTATCCAAGTCTCTCCCTAGTATTCCCAGGGTTGACTGTCGCGCAAGTACCCTTGTGTCACGCAGGTACACCTGCACGACCAGGACTAGCATGACCACACAGGACCTGCGCGCCTCACTCATTTTAGGTTCCCTTCCTTCCCATTTCACCTCTCCTATGCCTATCCACCTCTCCTATTCAAGATTCAGCCTTCAAAACCCTCTTCAAAGCCATTTTATTCGGCATGGTTCCCTTGTTGGATTCTTTATCTAAAAGTAATTCTATGGTACATCTCTCAAAACCTAGTGATTTACACATCTTTATGTCACTAAGGTTAGAGATTTCATTCATTCACCCTCATCCTTTAAGATGAGAGAATCCTTAACCTGGGACTCTTTTTTAGGACTATGTCCCAGTGCAAATTCCCATTAATTTGGGAATCCTCCTTAAGAGTAAGTCCCAAGTCCCCTAACCTGGGCATCCTTCATAAGAGTAAACCCCAGTCTTAATTTCCCAAATCCGAGCTTTCTTTTTAGCAGTAATACCTATTCTCAAAGTTCCCAAATAGGGGCCTCCACCTCAAGAGTAAGCCCCAACCATAATTCCCTTAACCTATGCATCCTTTTTAAGAGTAATCCCCAGTCTCAAAATCTACAAATGTGGGCACCCTCCTTAAGAGTACGCACCAAGTCCCTTAATTCTAAAATTCCTTTAACCTGGGCATCCTCTTTATGAGTAAACCCCAGTCTTCAAATCCATTTAACCTGGGCCTCCTTCTTAGGAGTAAGCCCTAGTCTTTATTTCTCTTAACTAGTCTTAATCTATTGTATGATCTGGGCTTCCTTCTCATGAATAAAACTCAATCATAAGTACCTCTTAATTTGGGCATCTTCCTCAGGATTAAGCCACAAGTTAGAGTTTCCAAATCTCCATAAAGTACATATACCTTTATGGACCATGTTCCTATAATTCTTATTTGAAATAAGTCCCAATCCCTATAAATTTGGGAAGTCATAAATACATAAGCCCCACATCATTTTCTTTGATTTCATATTTCGTGCACAATTGTATGGTTTTACCAATACCTCTTGTTTCTCACATTGAGGATGACTCACGTGAGCTTAGAGTGTAAAAGTAATTAGGACATCTTTCTTTGAGCCATCAATTATACATAAACATCATACTCCCTTACTCGAACTATGTGGGTTCTGATTCCTTTTCTAAATAAAGGATACTTCGGTAGACCATCTGCGGGTACGATCCCGACTCTGAAATAATCCATGTCCTTCTGAATGACAATAATCTTCAAGTGCACCACTGAGTGGATTTAAAACCAGTATGGTCATCATAATGACCAAGAGACTTTTATATAATGTATTAAAGGATACCATTGGCTAAGAATCTCTAACAAATACAGACGATTTTCTATCTTTGAAGAACCTCGAATACATATAAAAGATTCTATAAATTTCCTACATATCAATAATTGATTGTCAGATCTAAAGGAAAGAACATTTTATACTTGGTAATTTAATAAGGATTCATGAACATAACTTAAATCTATAAAGAGAGTCCCCGAGTAGACAATAATTCCCCTCAAAAAGGTGTGATGAGTCTGACCTCCCATCCTCTCGACCAATGCAAATTCCTAAGCCTTATCAGTTAACAACTAATGAGAACCAACCTTTGGAAAGTAGGTCAAAATGGATATAGAATCATTGGATGTTTCCGGTTCTACGAACAAACCCATTAGAAACCGCTTGTAATGTTTGAACCCAAAATCCACGATGTCATTCCTAATTCTAGAGGAAATAATGGGATATAAAATTATAAAACAGAAATCCTACCTAGAGTTTGGATCAATCATTTATGACAAACTTTTGTTTCAATGTCCTTGATGATATACTCTAACTTCATTGGTGTGATGTACCATGATCTCCTTGATCTATTGATTCCATTTTTCAAGAGGGTTATTTCACCATGATTCAGTGGAATTCCAGTGTTATGGAGACAACCATAAATTCCAAAAAAGTATTTAATTAATAGAAAACATGTCATTTTTGTGGCATAACGGTAAAATAAATAAATATTTATTTTATTTTATTCTTTAAATCATCCATAAACTGTCATTCACAACCTAACCGAACCGGCTGATGTTATAACCCTCCTATGTTTACTCACTACAATAAATGAAATAGTGCCCTAAGATATTCAATATGGGAACCCATTTTGATGTTATTCCACATTTTGAGGGAAACAAATCACATGTGCTATTAAATGTTAATTATTTTCAATAATTTATTCCGGGAACACCGTGCCTCAGAATCCCACATTTTCATAGTGATTTTTCTAGAAATAATTATATATAATATTTAAAATAATACAAGGAGAAATATGAGACATTATATTCTCCCCACCATAGGGATTTACATCCCTGAAAAGCCAAAATAAAAGGCTACTCAAAATGATGTCAGTATAGGCCATGAATATGGGCCTCCCTCTCCCAAATTTTCTCCTAGAGATTCAAGTGCTACCACAAAAAACACACCAAGTGAATCAATCACCCACAAAAGAACATCTCCTTATAAACATGTACCTCCAGTGGGTATTCCGTAAAAGTCACGTCATCCTCAATGTCCAGAATGCCCCAGCCGATGACATGCAACAGTTCATGCACATACCTCCTCAACTGCAACAAATGGAAGACATCATGTACCCAATGTAACATGGGGTAGATATAGGCGGTATGCCACCTCAACAACTCTACATAGTATCTAGAAAGGTATAATGAAACTCAGATATATCTTTCTATCCAATCCAAATCCCTAAAACCCATGTCAAGGTGAGACATGAATGACCAAAGGGATTCCCTCCATGAACTCTATGGGTTTCTGTCTTCATTCCGCATATGATATCTTCCGGCTCTATGTAGTCTTCATCCACTCCTAGATGATATGCTCCTTCTCAGTTCTATCTCCTACCAACATCAGGATATTGAGCGCTTACTCTCGTAGATCATTCAAGAAAATTGGTAACCTACTAGTCACCCATACAAAGCATCGAATGTCTTTAAAACAAGGGTGGAGTGGTAGATGTTGTTGTACGCAAACTCCACCATTGGTCGGTTATCATCTCAACTACGTCCAAAGTCCATGATGTGGGCCCACAACATGTTCTGCATAAAATGAATGGTCCTCTCCATATGGATATCTTTCTGGGGAAGAAATGTAGTTTTCAAGAGTACATGAGGCCCAAACATCACCTACAATCCCTTCCATAACTGGGATGTGAAACCAGTATCGTGATATAAAGCAATCATCGATAAAAATCCATGAATCCAAATTATCTACTACATGCAGTGGAATCCCAAGATCTATATTGAAATATAATTTTGAATAGGTAGGAAGTGAGCCGACATGGTGAGTCATTTAACAATCAGTCTAAAGGTATCCTGACACCTAGATGTATATGGTAAAATCATCACAATGTCCATCGATATCCTTATGTACTCGACATCCAAGGAGAAGCACACAAGACATGTAAGTATGGATCTTGTTTCCCTCCATGAGAAAAAACATTATGGTAATCTCTTGATGTTCCTGTTCTAGATTTAGTGGGTCCACTTTCTGGGACATGTTATCTCATCAGACGGTGTGGAGGTGGACCCGGCCACTGTCGAGTTAGTGTTATCATGGGAGCCACCTTGGAGGATGATGGAGGTGCAAAGTTTCCTTGGGATGGCTGGATAATAACAAAGATTTATACCTCATTTCATCAAGATGTCATCTCCTATGAAATCATTTACACAAAATGGGTAGCATTTCGTATTGAAAGAGAAGTTCCAAAAGTTTTTCTGGTAGTTGAGGAAGAGTTTGAAGAGAACCCCGATCTTGAGATTGTTAGAGGAGGGTGTCAAGTATGTATTGTTATATGATGAATATGGCATCAGGCTCAATTGTGTCCTGATGTAGAGGTAATTGTCGATTGCCTATGGTTGACTCCATTAGAGACCACATGAGAAGAACTATAAAACCCCTACTTTTGAGTTCGCACCAATAATATTTTCATTAAAGATGTGGTGACACTACATGATGGGTGAGTAGTTTATCGTCTACTCTAATCCCAAGAGTCTCAATTATATCTTCTCTTATAAGGAACTAATAATTAGACATAACATTTGGCCAGATTTCTTCCAGGATTATGACTTTGATATAATTTATATTATTGGGAATGAAAATGTGGTTATAGGATCTCTAATAAAGTGATTGATTTCATAGTTGTTGGATCATGTGTTAGAGTAGTTTCCCTTGTTTCTGTTATTATATTTTTATGGATATAGGGTATATTACCCTTAATTGATGGTTGTTATCCGAACGATCATAGATAGATTCATTGAAGCACAACTTGGGGGTAATAATTGTGTGAATTTACATACCATTCAATCAAAAAGACAAGATCCTACTAGATATTAAAAATGTGGAGAGCACATCATTCTTTCAAGAGGATGCATTGTTATACTAGTGGAGTAGTGAGAGGATGTTTTTAGTGAGGATCATAGATACCATTTAGTGGTGCATCCAGATGTGGTGAAAATGTACCAAGACCTCCAATGTCATTTTTGGTGTCCTGGAATGAATAAGGGGTTTTCAAAGATCATTTCACAGTGCCTGACATGTCAACATGGGAAGGATGAGCACTAGCTTTTAGTGGGTTTGTCTCAATCCCATAGTGTTCTAGAATGGAAGTGGGATGGGATATCGAAGGTCACTGTGATAGATTTACCACATAATATAGGGGTCACGATATCATCTAGGTGATCATTGACTAACTCACCATGTCATCCCACTTCCTACATATTCAGGAGCAGAGTTTAGTAGAGATCTTGGGATGCCTCTATGTGTAAGAGATAGTTCAGCTTCACAGAGTGAAATCAATGATCATATCAAAGATTGATTACTGTTTCACATCCTAGTTATGGAAGGGATTTTATGAATTTTTTTCACGTCCCATCCCAGAGGGGCCTATTTCAAGACTATGCCAAGCATGCCTCCAATAGGCCAGTGGATGTTGAATAGAACTGAGTATGTATAAAACAAAAATGGGAGGCATTATCCAAAAGAAGAAGTATGCACACACACATATCCAATAAAAAATATTGAAAGAAAAAAACCGTAATAAAACAATGCATTAAAACTACTATAAATAATAACCAGAGTACAACTGTTAATGTTCTAGAAGTAAAAATGGCCAGAGTACTAGACCTCCAAAATTTAAGTCAATATAAAAGTTCTAAAACTCAATCATTGAAAATTGTACATGATATAACCTGAAGGAAAGGTACTAGGGATATTGTCTAATTCTGTTGGTAAATCATGGTCTATCTGATATGAAAAGGCTTCATTTTGTCCTAGTCCACAATGAACATTATAAAAAGTTCAAGCGTTTACACAAGACATGACATGTTCAGGAAAATCAGGTGTAGGGGTGAGTATAACAATACTCTGTGTGACACCCTGATACCACAAACAAAAATGAAAACTAAAGGTAAAATAAATTATAAAAATGCATATGTGTACATCATATAACAAGAATATCCATATATACTCAATCCATACCACACAACCTATGGTAAATCATAACCACAAACTACTAACACAAGTGATTCAGTTCAATGATTCCACGAAGCACACATCTGAGAGAACATAATCTTGAGTCTGATAGCTCTGATGATGTCCGCCTAATAATTATTGTTCATTAAAACTCACCATGAGTGAGACACACTGATACATATGATGATAGATATGATACATAAGAGTAAGATCAGAGTTGGGTCCATGGGGTGATAACAAATAAATCCATCTGGATTAACACGCTAATTAGAGGATCGACTCCTGATGAATTTTGTCACATCAATAGTGAAGAATGTACCTTAGGAACGGAGATGGAATATAGGATCCACTAAAGCACTCTCGAGGGATTCAAATTACTCTATCCTAGAAGTCCTGGTTAAGGGATCATAGACCTGTGAGTTTGAAATGATTCCAAAAAACCATTTCGGAAACTATAAAGTGAATAAATCCTAATGAAACTCGTCCGAGATATGGTGGAGGATAGAATCAATCCACATAGTAATGGTAACCATTGATTTAATTGTCATATTCAGTGGGACATTATAAAATATAATGTGGTAGGATTTAGTAATGTGATAATGATTATTAAAATCAAGTTTTACATAGTGGAGGAGAGTCAATATAGAGCGTCATTATTCATGTATAATTTGTTAAAATAAGAAACATAAAGAAATGGAGTATCATTTATCATATCTGGTTAGTCGGAAAAGAAAAATTGAAACAACAATAATTCCATTTTAGAATGTTTCGTCATTATAATGTATTTTCGCAAGTGAGTGATTTTATATTGAATATATATTAAACACTCTCATGCAGGAGTCATACTAATCTATGTTGAAGGAAGTATAATTTTAGTGAACTATATTTCAACTAATTATAAAATATATAACTGATTCTATGTGGGGATTTTTTAATCATACTATGATAGAAGATTCTGATAAGTGTGTATACTAATTTGTTTCATAAACATATTTCTGGAGACATAAGTGAAGGGATTGACACTTAGGTTGTAGTCTGAAATCCAAAAATCATATTATATGTTGTGATCCTTAGGGTGGAGAGAAAAATATTGAAATATCATATCTATATAATAATTCATGATATAAATGTTCGATAAAAAAACACATCTCCTTGTGTATACTCCTTATATATATATCCCTGTGTGGGTGAAATAAATAAAATCCTTCTATTCTATGTCCATTAATATTTTCCTTATATGATATTCAAATCATGATGGTTTAGTTAGTTGAGAACAATATATATAAAATATTCCTTAAAAAATTGTAGAATAATTGAACACATATAAGGATAAATGTGATGAAAAATATTAAATTAGTTATCATCCTCATGCACTCCCCCCCGACCACCACAACATAAGGTGATATGGGATATAAACTATAGCCCACTTGTACAAAAAATTCCATTGAAAAAAGTAACTAAAAATATAATATTAATATATCCTAAAACAAATCAATAAAAATATATAAAATTCATCAATAATAGTTTCAATATTACATAGACATCCATTAGATTCCACTAAACACGGGAAAAAATATTTTAATGAATATAATCCCTGATTCCACTATAAGAGTGTATAATTATATTAAACATGATCCTATTTTTCAATCCAGTAATAAATGGTTAAACCAATTTTAGTTTTTATATAGAAGTACCCACCAATGGTTATTTAGTTCAAAAAATTTCAATCCAATAAATATTATGATGCCATATTTATACCACAACTAATGAACAATATTATTCAATTATATCATTCATCAATCTATTAAATAAAAAACTTACCTCACGTTATTATTTCCCATCTTAAACAATGATACACTTTGGAGACTTTAACAAACTAATACTCTTCAGGTAATTAGTATCCTTTCTTATCATCATTACCTAAATAAATAATATTTTTGTATAATCCATGGATATTTCAATTATTAAATGAGATGAAAATATATTCATATATATGGAACCGTTGTGGAACCCTTGAGGATGATGTTGGTTTTTTATCAATTCATATTATCTGTATCAACTAATTATATATTCTTAATGTATATGATAAGTATCGATAAAGTGGAAATATTGTCTATAATATATTGTGAATGTTTGATGTTTCCCAACATGTGGTGGATTTGGTCAAATCATTCTAGTTGTATCCATAGGTCTGTTTATATGATGTTGTTATGAATAGTGTCTAATGATCTATTATTTAATGTTCATTGATACGTCATGATTTTTGGGGGATGGTCTTTTGGTTTTGAGAAGATCATGAGATGGATCAAGGAAATGGATATTCAAAATACATTATGTTGGGATTTTATATATTCCGACCAAAATAATTTATAATTAATGTAATGTATAATCATGAATATTTCTATAGTTGTAAGTCTTTATGTCGAGGAAAAATATTTCCATGGAATTATCATAACTCATTAAATTCTAATTGTATGACTTTGAGCGAAAAAATTTCATTTATATCATCGAGGAAATCCTATATTTTTGTGTGGATCACAATGAATTAATAAATTTTTAAATTTTAGTGTTCTTATAAGGTAAAAAATATACACATTTCAGGTAGAATATGATAATGAAAAATCAAATAACCTGTGAAGGAAATTACCAACACGTTATCAAAACATTTGGGAAGTTATTGTGTGATGTATTAGCTAAAATATTATTGAGTTTAAATCAGTCAATCAATATTTACATAAATGATGGTGTTTTGTATAAATAATTTGGAATCATTTTTCATGAAATATTATGTTCATATAAATATTATGAATAGTTGAAATAGAAGTTTTGGAATTTTTATGATAAGGGATGATCGATACAATATTATATCGAATTAGAAGATGAAACACTAAAGAAAGTCGAATGAGATTATTGTTCCTCGAGGAGGATGAATATCAACAGATTTGAGTCCAAGAGGATGCCTATTAATTCATCGGTGATCATTATTCAAGAAGACCTATATATATTATAGAGGAAATATTGTAATAGGTTAGTGTTATTTTATATAGTAGGTTCAAGATCAGACTCCTACCTATAGATTATACATAATAAAAGATTTGATAAGTCTTCATGGGATAGAATCCACCATACATCAGGGATGTAGTCATCCTGAGGGAGGAGAATATAATTAGGAAAAATTAACTGATTTATTTCATTTAAATATTATTTTGGATTCTGAGATAACATTTATCTAAATAGAAATTAATAATAATTGTAAAATGGAAAATCACAAAAGTAACCAATTCAATTCCCCCCATAGATATTATTTACCTATTTGATCACTGTATATTGGTATTAGAGTTGTGTTCTCATTGAATATCTCTTTATTATATATAATGGAATAGAATAACACATTAAAGTAGAAAGTTTTTCTAACTTTTAATGGGAATGACTTTCACTAATGGAAATAAATTATGATTCCATAATTTTTCACCAATATGGGGGATTCTTGATACTTCTCCTGAAGTATTCATTATTAAAAAAGAATTTTCATAATAGAAATAAACTAATAAGAGGAATGGTTAGAATGATTCAAAATCCATAAATTCTGTACATTGATTAATATCATAGAAATAATTATCTGAGTTCGTTGTATATATATCTCCCATTAAATTTTGTGAAAGGTTTCAATAAATATGTGAATATAACAATAAGGAGGGGTATGTAAAACATAAAATTAACATAAAATAATTTTACCTTATTACAATATAAGAAGATGAATCTATTGATAACTTTTTTACAAGATTAAACAGTTTTGTAAACAATGTTAGTGATTTTGGGGAAAAATTAAATATTCAAATATTATCAAGAATATAATGATAATTATATATAGGAGATTGATAGTAAGGATTCATCATTAGAATATATTGATCTTAAAAATTTCTTAACTAATTAATTGTGAATTAATCTCATCAATTATGAATTGAGGAGAGGATCCTATCATAAATATAATTGAAAACCGGGAAACAAATTGATTTAAAATCTCTTAAAGAAATAAATATTGACGATAAAAATATATATTCATATTAATAATAAAATGTGATATGATATTATAAATTCAATAAAATTTTTACATAATAAACAAGATAAAGAGGAATATTTTTCTAAGGTAAGCTCCATTTCATGTGCTGTAACAATGGGAAATTGTTTACATAACTATTGAATTTACAATGAAATTAACGATGAATATGAATATGCGGTAACTGAAAAATAAACCATCAAAGGAAGATCATAATAAAGAAGAAAATTACTATTATAATAGTATATTAATCTCTCATCATAATTATTAATAAGGAATTTATTACCTTTTGAAGTGGGGGATTCTAATCGTGATGATTATGAGAAGGAACATATTGAGCTTACTCACCGGTTCTCATACATTAATAAATTTTATTAGATAATTAATTAGATTATTTCTCACACACTGATATAGAATATGGTTATGAATAATCGGATCCAATCCAATAATTCAATTTTATGATGAAATTAAAAGGCGTCAAATAAAAATTATATTATTTTGAAATGAGAACACTTATCTCAAAATAGATTCAAACGAATATAGGTAGGTCCATGAAGAGAAAAACCATCTTATAAAATAATATAAAAAACATAATCATGAGAATAATGAAATGAATATGATTATTGACAATACATCCTTCATTGTAATCCTTATAAATAGATATGTTAATAGTTGAGATAAAATGTTGGTTTGATTTCATACATTAGAAAATAAACAGAAAAAAACATCTATAATGATATAGAAGATAAAGTTAAATGCTCCAATAAATATAAATTTATCAATTCTAATATTTGAGTTAGTGAAAATATAATTTATTTATCATTATGTAGTTTATTATAGAAAGAGGACATAAGGTTACAAGACATCATAGTTCAATAACAACCTTCCTCAACTAAAAATGAAATGATAGACTATGACCATCTCATATATATATATAAGGATACGAATTCAGAGATAATTTCTATTTAGCTCCTAAATATACATTGAATAATTTTTCAATATATTTGGGTGAGAGATGCTTAATACATGTATGAAAATATGCAAAAATTAAATCATGTAAAGCGATAGAAATTATACTATAGAATAAATTAAAATTTTTATTTTTCATATTGTTGTTTGATAGGCTAAAAACAACACAAATTCTAGTATAATACATCACTTCTAGGTTTTTGGCGATAGAATAGTTTAATAGTAATACATTTTAATTAGGTGGGTAATTGAATCAATCTACATCATCATGTGATAAATTTTTATATGAGGAAAAAAATTTGAATTTTAGGATTCCTATGGAAGTTATGGTGAACATGGATATACCTAAAAATATTATATCATCAATATATAAATACAATATATCAGTAACTATAATTAGAAAAGAATAAGGTTCAAAACCAATTAGAAATTCTTATTAATGGTTCTTGTAAATTGTGTAAAATAGGGAAACCATATATAATGGGTAGTGTCTTCTCATGTCAGGTGACATGGGAATTGAATAACAATAGTAATGTAAGGATTTCGGAAAGATTATATATCATATTTGGAAATGATATCTCACAAAAAATTAAATATATTGATACATATAGGATTAGGTATAACTAAATCAGTCTTATAAATATATGATATGTTAAAATCATAATGAATAATCTGTCATGTATTTTATAGCATTTGATGATGTAAATAATTTTTTTAATATGAATGGTGGATTTATAGTGATTAGGAGAAGACATGGAGTTATTATATTATATGGAATTAGAATATATAGTAATATGTTTTCTGTTGGGGTAGCTGAATGAAATATTTATTTCATATTATAGGCTAAATATATTTAATGGGATATAAATTTGGGCTATATTGAACATAATAAAATAATTATATTGATTAAATTAGAGGATATGAGAAAAGTGACTATACTAAATAAATACACTACTTTCATTTGAAATAATTTAAATAATATAAATATAATAAATAAAAAACATAAATGAATTGATATTTAAATACATGAAACCATTACAATATGTACACATTTTTTTCTATTAACCAATGACAAAGAAGTCACCAAGGGGTGATAAGTATTTTATCACATTAATTTAAAATTTAACTTTAATTTCAAGTATTATGTTCATGTCCCATATATATCAATATATGGAAAGATATAAAATACTCATGAGGGTGTGTAAAACATAAAAAAGTTTATAATTGAATGGATTGTGATCATATAATGTTAATAAATATTATAACAGGTAGATTTCAGAGCATATTGAATATTTTGGAATCAATAACAAGTATAGTTTCCAATACAACCCTCGACTAAATATGAAATTTAAAAGGAAACATAAAAGCCTCTATAAATGTAAATAACTATTGTTATTGATCATTAATATATAAATACTTTTATGGTAATTAAAACATCATCTATTGAAATTATTAATAATAGATTATTCTTGATGGATAACTTTATCATGCACAACTATAAAATGTGGTTTAGGAACTAGACAACTACAACAAATTTTATTATTTGTATAAGTTTAGGTCTAATTAAATGGAATGGAAAAACCAAAAAACAAATCTATGAGAATAAGGAAGAAGGAATATTTTGTTGTTACACACAAACTTGATGTTTTAAAAGGGTCTAAAAAACATAAATATAATTTTTATCTGTGATAATGTTGTATATTTTTAAATGAGTAATGTATAAATATAATGGAATTACTTTATAGAGGATATGATGTTTTTGGTTTCAAAATTTTCGTAATAAGATGAATAATATGTGTTGAATCATGAAAATGTAGTGGATCTTAATTTTGTAGTGATGAAGAAGTGAAACTCAAGGTCAAAGGTACATGATCACGAAAAATTAAACATGTGTATAATGAAAATATAATTAGAGATAAAAATATAGGGGTCCATACTCGATGAATATTCCTAGGAATAAGTCACACTAGATTTAATTACAAAGATAAACCCAAAATATATATATCATATTATGAACACAAATAATGGATTCAATCTGTAAATAAAAAGATAGATAAAATAGAGAAGAAAAGGATATGGGAACTAGTTCCAATACCTATTGATAAAAATAACACTATAACAAAATATGTATTCGTGAATAAACATATCAAATATTAAAGTGTTATAATAAACAAATCAATAAATTTGTGTTTCATATATTCTTAAGTGGAAGATATTAGCATTAATGAGACATTTTATCTACCATCCAAATATAAATCTATTGAAATATTTTTTATATATTCTTCTCAAAGAATTATTTTTTTTATTAAAATTCATGTTTATTTCTCTCTTTTGTCGAAAATCACTTTTTTTTTCAATACCATGTTTTCTATAAAGTTAAAATGATATTCTACTTATCTCTGGTGATCTTTAAAATAAAATATTTTCCATTTATTTCATTTTTAACAAAATTTATTTTATAAAAGGAAACTTATTTTCATTTTCAAATTGAGTAACTTTTATAAAATCTTTACAGCATAGATAGAATTTTCTTAATCTGTGGATTTATGGGAAATCATGACCATCATTAATTTGAAGCCTCATTTGAATGTTATAATAATAATTTTTAAAAAATATTTTATCATAATACTCTAGAAACTCAATTTTAAATATTCATTTCCAAGACGAAAAAAATAGAAAAACATATATTTTAATGTGTTTTAATTTATTTATAGATAATCTTTTATATGTTTTTAGAGGAAAAGTATTACAATTTTTTTTATTTTTAAAAAGTTCATTCAAGGATTTTAAATTCTTAAATTGTATGTTTTAATTGAAAAATGTTTTCAAAAAATTATTATGTTTAAAAAGTGTATTGAAGAATTATAAAACATTATTTTCTATGATTTCAAAGATTACTTTTTTGAAAAATATTTTTAGTTTTTGAAATGATTTTCAATGCTTCCCTTATATGTTTTAAAAATGATTCAAAATAATATTTTTTCCAAAATAGGGATAAATGTATGTTTTTAATTAGGTTTTATGGTAATTTAGGTTATTACCCTGTTTTTAGAGAATACATAATGAATGTATTCACATTTATGGTATTTAACAACTTAGAGATACTTTATGATATATGGGGGGTCAATGTAAAGATGATTTTAAGACATTTAGTAACCTTATTTATAATGTTTTTATTTTATTATTTTAGAAGGGTCATATGGTTAACCAATTATGGAAATATTATGGAAAACATTATAGAGTGTTGTTGGGATTAATGTATTATCTCTCCGCATGAGGATTTATACCTATTGGATAATCTTTTCTAACCATATTTCCATGATGCTAAATTAATATAGTTGAAATGAATCACCATTCTAATTCATGAAATTGTAGTACTGTTTGAATTAATAATTCACCATCAATTCCCAAACTATGAGGGGAAGTGGAAACCAAGAATGTCACAACCAATGGGTGCGACATAGAATATTAAAAGGAATGAAAATAGGTATTTATATTTAACTATGTAATTAGAAGGTAAAATAATTAATCCACTTTATGAAAAACAATATATAAGATTATTTAACCTAATATAATCATTGTTACTGAACAGATGGTCTTATAAATTATCAATGTTTTATCATTTTGAGGACCTCTACTCTCCAATTATCATTCTATTATTTGTATTCAATGATATTTATCACTCTCTATAATTCTTTATGATTTTTATCTATGTCAAATTATTCCTCCTAACCTATGGACCATTACGTGAAAAGCTATTAATGCCTTACATTGGGTGGCTAGTATGGTTCCATCATTCTATTTTTAATGCATTCTTTAGTATTGGTTTTTAGGATGTGCGATTCTATGAAGGGAAATTTCAAGTATTAAACCATTAATAACATAGAAGCATTTTGAGGGATAAATTCATTTTAAGGGGGGGAGAATGTATCTCCCTAATATTTTTTTAAAAAATTGAATTAATTTAATCATTTCAATATTTTGTATTTCAAGAATCATTAAATATAGATTCTATTTTCTGAAATCATCCTGTTAGTTTTACATTACATGCATCATGTAGTAAAACATGCACTATGGGTATTACAAATATTTTATTTTTCTGTACTAAACACTTTGTTTTTCTTGTATTATATACAATGGCATGTTACTTTAATAACATCTGTGACACGCAAGACCTAGGTATACCAATATATAATGTTATATTAATATTATTAATAAATATTATTATATTTTTACCCCTTCCATTAGAATATTGGTTATTTTTTTCAGAGTAGATACTCAAGAGGGGGTTAATTGAGTTCAAATTAAAATTTCTTTTAAAATGTTTATGATTACGAAAATCCCCAATTTTTAAATTAGACAGTTAATTATGGAAGTAGAAATGTAAATGTTCAATTGGTCAACATGTTTCTCAAAGGGTGATTAATCCTTAGATGAATTAGTGTAGAACACAAATTCATCTTTTGAAACAAGTTTAATGAATTAAACAAATACACACACTAACCAAAACCAACTATCAAATTGTTAGCAAAAATCATTTTATGTTTTAGAAAATATAAGAATTGGATAAAACAAAACAGAGTAATTGAAGATTGGCACAACAATGTAAACATTAGGCTTAGTCTTAAGCAGGGACATAATCCTCTCCACATGGTGATCACCTTCCACCATATTGTTTATATAAATATACTTTTGATCCACAACCTAGGTCGGGGTTTACAACAGCACACCTGGCTGTCCAGGTCACACATGACCTCTACCACTGTTATTCGTAGGGAAAAATGAAATAAGTGATTGAGTATGAGGATGGTTTTGTATCCCCAAATTAGGATCAAGTGACAGTGTGTGTAAAACAAATATACACACTGCCCAAATATTGAATGTAAAACACAATATATTTAAGAAAGAGAATAGTGTTAAGAATTCTTTGTGTGTTGTGAAGTAATTCTCTAGACTCAATAAATGTTGATAAAATGGTATTTGAGTCTTCTTCTGGAAGATGTCTTCAGAATAGAGTAATGCGGTTTTTGTAATCTGGCTTCGAGGAATGAAAAGGTTCATCTCAATATTATCTCGGTGTATACTGAGCCCTTTTTTAGACGGTATATTATTATAGTCTTCTTGTAATATCAAGCTCTTAGCTCTTCTATTTTAGTATTCTCATAGTATTTTAATCTATATGTACTGCTACTATCTTATCTTTAATGTGAATGATGAGGTCCTTTTATAATCCACGATCCTCTAGACATAATGATCTTCACACGTGCATGTACCAAGTACATTTATACGGATACTCCTACAGATAACATTAAATACTATCAAAAACCTTAATTTGTCTAAATATGACCGTCAGAAATAAATTTTACTTAATAAAATGAAAACAGTTATTAATATAAATCAGGGAGTCATCTTCGGTATGTCATCTTTGGTGTGTTATCTTCAGTGTGTCTACTTCGGTCCGTCAAACATCGGTGTGCCGACTTCAGTCTATCGAACTTCAGTGTGTCATACTTTGTTGTGTCCAACTTCGGTGTGTCGAGCTTCGGTATGTCATCTTCGGTTTCAGTGTGGCGATTTTGGTTTCTGTGCGTCGACTTCGATTTCAGTGAGTCGAATTCGGTTTCGGTGTGTTGAATTTGGTTTCAGTGTGTCGACTTCAGTTTCAGTGTGTCGACTTCATTTACGGTGTGTCGAATTTGGTTTTGGTGTGTCAACTTTGGTTTGTCGAACTTCGGTGTCAGGGAATCCAAAAATATTATGAAGAGAGAGTGTTGCATATAACATTACAAGGTGATGTGTTAATAAATAATTACATGCAAAGATACACTTGTAATCATATTTATTCATGAATATAGTTCATAGACTTAATTTAGTATATATTTTTTTATGAAAATATTGATTCATATAAGGTTATAAAAATTTATTGAAAGAATAGAATCTCTATATTGAAATAATTTGTGATTAGAAAAACTACAATATCATGGACAGTCCAACAATCTCCCCCTTTTTGATAATAAAAAATTATGGCATACATGCAAATATATAGAATAAACATGGATGAATATAATTGTCCAAAATAACTAAAGATTGGCATTGATAGAATTTATTTAAAACAAATCACCACCTCACGAGATTGGTTATGGAGAGTATATGCCATCCTTATATGCCATCCACATTTTCTCCCCCTTTTGGGATTAACAAAAAGAGAAATTCAGTAAGGAGAAATAATAGAAAATAATGATACCATAAGAATTTGCATTCAAAGTCAAAATATTACAAGACAAACAAAAAGAGAAAATCCCTATAAAAAAACAATCCATCACTAGGGATTGGGATGCAGAAGAGCATTGCCTTTTTCTAAAGGATCCAATGGAGAAGGTGAAGGATTGGAAGGGGCAGAGGATGGAGCTGATATGATTACAACACCAGGCAGAGAAACACCTATAGGAATAGTAGATGCAAGGGTATTCCTTCTCTTAGAAAACACATGACTTGGAGACTTCACAGTAATGATTGTTCGAATCTGAGTAAGATCATGAGAACCATCCATTGGAGCAGGAGGTCGAGAGGCAATACCAATTGAATCAGATGGAGGAACCACAATAGTCTTGACCTGAACATGCAGATAAGGGTTGAGTAGGTTGATGAAGTCATTAACGATTTATCCTCCAAATTGCATTTCCTTCTCAATCCAATCATTATTTTCCATAAATTTACTCAACAAAGGAGTAAACTCTTTCAATTGGAGAACCATATTTTTTGAATGCATCTGTGACTAGGGGAATTCGAAAATTTTCTTCCAGAAACTTGATATTGTTGATGAGGTCATTATTGGAATATATCATAGTAAAATACATATCCAATTTTTCTCAAATATCTTTCTGAGATGCAGAGGCTTCATTGGTGCACTATCGGACCTTATTGTACACAAGATCTATGTTCTGATGAACGTTTTCAGTGGTTTCATTATCTGAAACAATCTGGAGTTTCTGAATCACCTCTCTCATCACAGTCTGGAGAGACTCCAAATCAGCAACATCACTTCTCCCACTTCTAGAACTAGATGGGCCAATCAACATTTTTCCAAGCTCTTCTTTCAGCCTTTTCAAATCTACATTATGTTGATGAGTTATCATGTTCTTAAGAACTTCTAGAACTACATTAAAGGCGGTATTGAAGTCAGAGGTTAAGGAATTTAGCTCATTACTCATCTTTATTACTTCTTATCTTAGCAAAGTGTTGTGTCTAATAATAGTTTCTGCTGTATAAATAAGATTTGGTTGAATCTTGTGAATCAAAATTCACGAAATTTTTTATGTACCAGCATCCGAGAAACTTATTAAAGTGGAGGATTAATTTTTGGATACCACTAAAGCTATCACAAACTCACATATATCATTCTTAAACATTTCCAAAGTAGCCTTATTGACATAATCCTTGGGCACTAACTGAGAAACTAGGTCTACTACTGAAGTTGAAACTGGTGAAATAGGTGCAGCAGGCTCTAGGTCAGTATGGACTTGTTGAAAAGGAGGAGCAGGTACCATCTCCTCATATGAATCATATTCTAAACCGAAAATAATATATCATAGATTACTATTTCACTCTCTGGAACATGTCAAATCTCATTGCTCAACTGTATCAATTTGTACCCTTCTTCTTTGAGGCTTTGGAATAACATCAATATCATCAATTTCTTCAACCTGGTCTCTAGTCAGAACACCTTTTCTGGGGATAGGAACCAACCAAATATCTGGTTCTACCTGAGCTCCATCTTCTTTAGCTTCACCAGGTACTTCTTCAATTAAAGGCAGTGGAACTACATCTTCTTCTTACTAGATAGCAGCCGTAATATCATTCAATTACTGAATGAGCTCTTGGTTATCAGCACTAGGATGGATTAGTCTATCCTCATGTCCATCATCTCTATGATCATCATCATGTTGATCAATATGTTAAATTCCATCACCATATCCATGAACAGATTCCTCACTTGATCTATCAACCAATTGTTGTCCAACTTTTAGAGATTCAATTACATGCTCAACACTTCCTCTAACATCACCATTTTTACTATCATCATCATCATCATCCCTATCATCATCATCATCTTTAGATTCCTCATCTGATTTTCTAACATAACCTTCAACTCCACTATCTTCGGTTTCTTCCTCTTCTTCATCACCTAGAATAGTTTCTCTTGAAGGCAGTTCCATAGGTGGACTAGCAGGTCCATAAGTCATATCCATGGTAAATTCAGTAAAATCAGGGTCACTCCAATCATCAAAAGGAGATCCTTCTTCACTAGGCACTTCAGCCTCAGCTTCCTCATCCGAATAAACATGAACTTCTCCAGGTTTGAGACCCGGATCAACTTAGTCATTGGGTCTAGACAGATGCTCAACCGGATTGAATTCCATATACAGCCATTCTTCATCTCCTAACCAACATCACTTCCATGGGTTCTAGAAGATTTTCATCATTTTAGAAAAGTCTTTTTGAAGACAAAAACCACTACAGAATGTTAACATTTCATCTCAATCTTCTACACAGACTAATTTCTTCAACATGGAAGAAATAATTCTCGGATAGTATAAGCATGTTGCCTTCTTTGATGGCTTTATCAAATCAGAAATATACACTGTAAGATATCTACACAGATTCACCTTTATTCCATGTTTCAAAAAAAATATCACGAAGACATCATGATATTTCACAGTAGAGAAATATCCCTTCTTAGGGCAGATTTGATGTTGTATAAACTTAAAAAGCAATCTCACTTCTCTTTAAAATTAATTTGCAACACTTCTCCAAGATTCATCATTTCCAGGTAGCTCGTTCAGAGCATCTTCATATGAAATCAAATTTTAAGTAGGTGGAATATTACCAGGATAGTTATCATAGAAACCTTTATGAGGTACCTCTAAGCATTCAGCTCATTCCTTAGATGAAAAAGATATTTCCTTTCCTTTTTCCACATATTTCATCTTTGCTGCTTCAGCTTCATTTGGTGATATATTCAAATTCTGATAGAACACAAACAATAGCTTGGGATATATAGTATTTAATTGTTGGTAAACCAAATGAAAAACCCTTCAGATTCAATTACATTTTGCAGAAAAGATATTATTAACAGAATCCACTCAGCAGGCTCTTCCTTTTCAGCTGAAACAACTTGGCTTTCTGTGCTTGGTTTTGATGTCCCACTGGTCTCTCCTAATTGATGTTTAGTAGGAGGATATTTTTGAGGTTCTTCCATTTCACTCTTAGCCCTTTCCATGGCGAAATATCGGATTCAACTGTGTTGAGAGGTTGAGAGTCGATAGAGAGAGAGAGAGACTAAATGTCGAAGGATTTATGGTTATGGATAATGTGAAAGGTCGGTATGGATTCGACTTAATATATCATTTAGAGATTGTAAATCATAAGACATATAATTTAACTGTGACAAGGTGAAAGACAAAAAAAACATCGTTTCACTTAATGCAGACGGAATTTACAAAACAACCCTTAAATATATCGGTGTCAATGAATTGGTTTTAAGAAGATCGGTTTCACAAAAACCAGTTTCATAAAGATCAGTTTCCAAAAAATCAGTTTCATAAATATCAATTTCATAAAGACCAGTTTGATAAAGATTGGTTTCATAAAGATTGGTTTTATAAAGATCAGTTTTATAAAGATCAATTTTATAAAGATCAGATTTATAATGATTAGTTTTATAAAGATAGGTTTTATAAAGATCAGTTTTATAAAGATCAGTTTTATAATGAACGGTTCTATAAACATCAGTTTTATAAAGACTAGTTACTGATCTATCATTCTTAATTCATGTCTGATGCAATTCATTCTCTCATAATTTAATGGTTTTGTGAATATATCCACAAGCTAATTTTCAGTCTCAATAAACTCAAGAGTTATATCAACTTTTTGATAATGATCACTCAAAAATTAATGACTTCCATTAATATGATTTATTCTTGAATGATAAATTAGATTTCTAGAAATATTAATAGCACTTGTGTTTTCATTGTTAATAGAGACATGTTTGAATTGATATCTATAGTCTAGTGAAATATGTTACATCCACAAAATTTGTGCACAACAACTACCATCAACATTGTATTCAGCTTCAGTAGTAGATAATGAAAAAGAATTTTGTATTTTTACTACAGCATGATACTAGTGACTTTCCTAACATCTGACATGTCCCAAAGGTGATTTTTCTATCTATCTTACAACCAGAAAAGTCAGCATCTGAATAACTTAATAAATAAAACTATTGTCCTCTTGGATAAAATAGTACTAAGTGGGTAGTATATGTGAGATATTTGAAAACCAATTTAATAGAATTTAAATTAGATTTATTTAAATTAGCTTGAAATCGAGCACACATTCATACAGTGAACATAATATTAGGTATTATAGCACTAAGGTAGGGAATACTCCCTATCATACCTATGTAGTTGGTTTGATCCACTGATTCTCCATCTTCATCAGCATCCAACTTACAAGTAGTACTCATTGGTTTATCACTACCTTTACTACCATCACAACCAAAATGTTTTAAAAGGACTTTAGTATATTAACTTTGATTTAAAATAATACCATATTTATTTTGAAATATTTGAAATCCAAGTAAAAATTTATGTTCTCCCGTTAAACTCATTTCAAACTTATTTTTCATTATTTTTGAAAAAATCAGTACATAATGAATTTTAAGAAGATCCAAAATTTATATCATTTATGAAAATTTTTACTATAAAAGCATCTTTGGAAAAAAAATTAATAAACAATGTAGTATATGTTATTCCTTTATTAAAACCATTTTAAATAAGAAAGGAACTATGTCTATCATACCATGATCTTGGAGTTTGTTTTAAACCATATAAATCATCAAAACGTTTAAAAACATATTTTGAAATATGGGGATTTGTAAAGACATGGGGTTATTCAACAAATACATCCTAAATTATATACCCATTTTGAAAATCACTTATAACATCCATTTGATAAAGTTTGAAATTAATATGATCTGCATAATCAAGTAGTATACTAATGGCCTCTAACCTAGCTACAGTAGAAAAGGCCTCCTCATAGTCTATTCCTTCTTCTATACTATAGCCTTGTGCAACTATCCTATCCTTGTTTCAAATTATATTACCAGACTCATCAAATTTGTTTCTAAAAAAACATTTAGTGCATATTGTCAAAGTTCCCTTATGTGTTTGAAGTGGTTCCCAGACGTTGTTTCATTTAAATTGATTTAATTATTCTGGAATAACCATCACCCAAAATTCATCATTTATAGAATCATTATTATTTTTGGCTCCGGTAATTGAATGAAAAGCTTGATGTTCAACCTAGTTTCTCAGAGAAGTTTTAGTTTTGGATCCTCTATTTAAATCACTTAATACATCATCTAAAGGATGATTCTTAAGAGTTAGAATACATCTAGAAATAGTTGAACTAGACTCCTCATGATTTTCTATTGGTTCAGGATCAACAGGTGTGAATTCTGGATGATTCCTAGAATTTTTCACTTTTACATGGGATTCACAGTCATTTTCATTATGGTTTAGAATTGATATACCGACCACAAGATATTCAAGAGATGTTTTTGGTTTATGACAATCGGTCTCATCGAATTTGACATGAAATGACTCTTCCACCCATTTTGTTTTCTTATTGAATACTCTATTGGTTTTAATCTAGATTGAGTAACATAGGAAAATTACTTCATCACTCATGGAAGAAAATTTTTCAATATTATCATTAGTGTTATGAATAAAGAAATTTTCACCAAAAACACTGATGTAGTTAACCACAGGCTTCCTATTGTTCCAAAGTTCATAAGGGGTCTTCTTAAGAATGGACCTATCAGGACTCTATTAATTGTATAACATGATGTATTTATAGCTTCAGCCCAAAAATAAATAGGTAAATTATATTCACTAAGCATTGTTCATGAAATTTCTTGAAGGGTCCTATTTCTTCTTTCAACGACTCCATTTTATTGAGGTGTTTTAGGAGAAAATAAATTGTGACTATAGACATTGTGTGAGCAATAGGATTCAAACGCCTGATTTTCAAACTTACGACCATGATCACTTCTCACGGTCTTAATTCTAAGTAAACTATGGTTTTCCACAGAATTGGTGTATTTGATAAAATAAGAACAAGGATAACTTTTCGGAGCTAGAAATTGTACCCATGTCTACCTAGAAAAATCATCTACAAGATCATAGACATAGAGCTTCCCATTTAATCATGAAACTCTTGATGGTCCAAAAACATCCATGTAAACCAAATCAAGTGGCTGAGAAATTGAAACTTCATTATTTGGTTTGAAGGAAACACTGTGTTTCTTTTTCTTTTGACAGGGATTACACACTTTGTTATGTGGGAATTCATGTTTAGGAAATTCTATAACTAAACCATTCCTATTCAGTTTCCTAAGAGAGTGCGCATTGTAGTGTCCTAATCTTCTGTGGCACAACCAGTAATTCTTATGAAAATCATTTAAGCAAGAAATATTTTTCTTAGCTGCAGAATTTATGTCAACAACATACACATTATCATTTTTGAGAGCTGTAAATATTAAATCATTATTGGAATTAAAAAAATTACATTCATCATTTTCAAATTTGACATTGAAAGCATCACCACACAAGTGAGAGATGCTAAGTAAATTGTTCATCAATCCGTCCACAAAAAGTACAATAGAAATAAATACTGTATTAGGGTTACCAATCGGGCCTAAGCTAATGATTTTGCTTTTTGCATTATCAACAAAAGTTATGTGTCCACCATCAACATTGATTAGGATCTTGATGCAAGTGTTGTCTCCGGTCATATGTCTTAAAAATCCACTTTTTGAGTACCATAATGTACTAATGGAACTCTTTAGGCAACATCCATGAAAAACATATTAGACACGTGGTAACTTTGGTACCCAAATTTTCATGGGTCCTGAGAGGTTAGAAAGTTAAATTTTGGGAACCCATAATTGTCTCAAATATTTCCTATAATCAAAAGATATATTTTGAGACATAAACACGTTGTTTTGTCCTTTAGAGAATTGTTTTTCAAGAAATGGTCAAGAGCATAAACTAATAGTGAATTTTATAGATTTTGGAATGAATTTATTTTTAGTGATCCTTCTATGTCTTAGTTGTTATCCTAGACCAGTTATATATATTATGGAAATATGTTTTCCTATTAACTGAGTCAAGGTATCTCAACCTATAGTAAACTTCTCAAGATATCTTATTAATTTATCAGTGGATAACTTAAGTTCAGTGTTTTACTTTAACAACTGATAGAGTTTTTCTTTTTCAATATCCAGACTTGGCTTATAATTTGCATTTAATGCATGATGCCTCTTTAATGATTTATATTTTTCCTTGAGATAATAAATGGTCTCATCTAACATTTCCGAATATTCAAATAGTTCATCTTTAGTTATATCTTCATCATTATGTGACTGACTCTTATTATAAGAATAATAAGTATAATGTATAGGAGATTTATGTGTGACCTCAGATGTTGTTGTCATGAAACATAAGTTTTAATGATTGTTCTGTTCACTGTCAGATGCATCAAATCCACTGGATATATCTTCCGAATCACTCCTAGTATCTTTCATATCCATTTTATATCCTTTTCCCTTGTCTTCATACTTCTTCTTAAATTTCATCTTGGGACATCCTGCCTTCACATGAACATTTCATTTTCACTCCTAGAAGATTACTTCATTAGAGTTGTCATTCAATTTTATGTCTTTCTTACATTGTCCATTACTATCATACATTCCATTTTAGTTTGACTTCCTAAAGAATTTATTCTTTTTGTTGAACATTTTGAATCTCCTTGCAAGATGATCCATTTCTTCATCACTGTATGAATATGACTCTTCACTAGTGGAACTGTCTGTAGGAACTTGATCTTTTTCTTTGTTTTTTCTCTTTGAGGTAGTAGTCGTGAATGCTACTAATTTATTCGTTGGTTCCTCATATACTTCTTGATTCACCTAAAGATATTCCCCGTACATCATAAGCCTCACTATTAGTTCCTTTACATATATCTTTCTTATGTTACAAGACTCTCAGATGGAAATAGATGCTCCCCTACATCTGTCAGGTAGGCATCGAAGCAATCTCATAATCTGGACTGTGATGTCCACTGGTTTTCCAAGCAGACTCATAGTTTTCACTATTTCTTTGAACCTGAGATACATATCATTGATTGGTTCATCGGACATCATTTTAAAATTGTCATATTTAATTGTTTATGTATTTAGTCTCATTTTTTAAACAGTAGTTGTTCCCTCATGGGAAACAGCTAATGTTTCCCAAATTTCATATGCAGTTTTACAAGAAAATATTCTATTGAATTGATCATCACCTAGAGAACAGTACAGAAAATACTTTGGTTTACAGTTATTATTTTATGTAGACTTAGTCAACTGAGACCATGTGTCCCTTGAAATAGAAAGTAGTATATGTTGCTCTTCAAATGTATCTGAGATTTCCGGTCCCATACTCTCTAGATACATTTTCATTTTTAATTTCCACTGAGCATAGTTATTACCATTAAATAAAGGTGGAATGTTAGTATTAAAACCCTCACCTCTATTTTCAATAGATATTTAGAATTTTAACAAACTAAAAATTTAGATATGAATGAATTTTAATATCATTAACATACAAATAAAATCATAGTTGAAACTAATCTGAAAAACATGAAAATAAATAACTCCTATGATTCCAAATGTTGGTCGAAGTAGAAACTTAAGAGGGGGTTAATTGAGTTCCAAATAAAATTTCTGTTAAAAACATTATGATTTGGAGAACCCCAAATTTTAAAAACATCCCAGTTAATTAGGGCAGTAGAAATGAACATTTTCAATTAGTCAATAGGTTTCTCAAATGGGTATTAATCCTCATATGAATAAGTGTAGAACACCAATTCAATTTTTGAAACAAGTTTAATGAATTAAAAAAATACACACACTATGTAAAACTAACTATAAAAGTGTAATCAAAAACAGTTTTATGTTTTAGAAAATATAAGCCGCCGAAAAAAACATAGTAATTGAAGATTAGAATAACAATGTAAAAAATTGGTTCAGTCTCAAGCTGAGACATAATCCTCTCCACTTAGTGAACACCTTCCCCCATGATGTTTATATAAATAAACTTTTCATCCACACCATGGATCGTGGTTTACAATAGCACACCACACTGTACAGGTTACACTTGACATCTACGACAGTTATTTGTGGGAATCAAAATGAAATAAGTGATTGGGTATGAGGATATTTTTATATCCTCTAGTTATTTTCAGGAGACAGTGTGTGTAAAACAAATATACACACAGCTCAAATATTGAATGTTAAACACAACAGAGTTATGAAAGAGAATATAGTTAAGAATTCTCTATGTCCTCTGAAGTAATGCTCTAGACTCAATAAATGTTGTGAAAAAAAGGAATTTGAGTCTTCTTCTGGAAGATGTCTTCAGAACAGAGTATCATAGTTTCTATAATCTGTCTTCGATGAATGAAAAGTATCAGCTCTATAGTGTCTCGATGTATACTGATCCCTTTTTGAGAAGGTATGGTGTTACAGTCTTCTGGTAATCTCAAGCGCTTAGCTCTTCTCTTTTAGTATTCACACAATCATTTTCTCTGTGTTTACTACTACTCTCATATTTTTAACGTGATATATGAGGCCCTTTTATACTCCATGATCCTTTAGATATAAATATATTCGCATTTTCATGTACCTCGTACTTTTCTACGGATACTTCTACAGACAACTTTAAATAATTTCAGAAGCATTAGTTTTTCTAATTATGACCGTTAGAATTAAATGTGAATTAATAAAATGGAAACAGTTATTTATATCAATCAGTGAGTCATCTTAGTTCAGTTTTCTTCAGTTTGATAACATCGGTCTGTCATCTTCGGTGTGTTATATGCAATGTGTCTACATTGGTCCGTCGAACTTCGGTGTGTCGACCTCGGTGTGTCGAACTTCAGTGTGTCATACTTCACTGTGTCTATCTTCGGTGTGTCGTGCTTCGGTCTATCTTATTCGGTTTCAGTATATCGATTTCAGTTTCGGTGTGTTGGCTTCGGTTTCAGTGTGTCGACTTCGGTTTCAGTGTGTCGACTTCGGTTTCGGTGTGTTGACTTCAGTTTGTTGAACTTCGGGGTTAGGGAATCTAAAAAGGTTATGAAGAGTCTGTCTTTCGTATACCATTACAAGACGAAGTGTTAATCAAAAATTACATGGAAAACTACACTTGTATGGATATTTATTCATGAATATAGGTTATATACTTAATTGAATATATATTGTTGTATGACAAAATTGATTCGTATAGTGATATTAATATTTCATGAAAGAATAGAATCTGTATATTGAAATAATCTGTGATTATGAAAACTAAAATATAATGGAGAGTCAAACAGTTATAAATATGATTAATTAAATTATAAAAATATGAATTTCACATGTGTATAATAATAATTTTCTTCGCAAATTAACTACAAATGAACATAAAAATATTTTTAATCTATAGGAAATATTTTTCTAGATAACTATATATGTGTAATAAAAAAAGTTTTACCTTAATAAATAAATTAATCCAATTTTCAGAAATTATTTTAATGATATATGGGTATATATATATTATTCATTGATCTGTTTATATTCATATCATTAGATTTCTAGATAAGAGATACGAATAAATCCAATGTTATGAATAGAAATGATGTATTTTTCTAAAAGTTAATTTTAAATATTTTTAATTTTGAAAGTATTTTATATCTATTTTTTTAAATTTTATTAATCATTATTTGAAATTAAAATTAATATTTTAAATAAAAAAATTAAAATTTACTTTCTGTGAATATTTTATATTTTTCTAAGAAGATTCCATTTTTGATGAACAGAGAAAAGCGTTGATTTTTATTTTAAAATTGGTTTTTCCTCAATTTTATTTATATAGTTAAATTCTCTTTTAAAATTTTTATAAAGTTTAATTACTCAAAATATGAAATAATAAATAAAATATAGGTCATTGAAATCAATTTCATATTGAAATTTTATATAAATACATTTCAATCTTTCAATCTTTTTACTTTAAAATACTACTTTCCATCAAGTATGTACTATTAATTTTAAATTAATTATTACAATATATATTATTAGATTTTGGGAAACATTTATTATATTTTTTTAATTAGAATTATATATACTATGTTTTAAGGTCAACATACTTTTTGACCAAAAAATATCTGTGAAAGTAATTAAAATTAATTACATCGTTTAAGGTAAAGATGGGTTTACTTAATGGTTAAACTTTAACATAAGGGAAAAAATAACCTATAAACATGTCAAAAATCTATTTTATGAAATATTTATACCGTATACTAAATTATTTATAAAATGTACTATTATTGGAGAAATTTTATTTAAGAGATACCTCTCATTAGTTTTCACAGTTTTAATATGTACAAGAATGCCACCCCTCATCAACTATAAAAAGAGAACTCACCCCACTCACTTATTCCCACCTCTCAATAAATTTCAATAGAATAGATACTCTATAAATATCCTCCAAACATTCTTGACTTCATTATAGCGATAATAAAACTGGAAAAAATCAAACCATGGAATTCCTTTGGTGAAAACCAAAATGAGTAACCCAATGAAGTGGTAATGACTATTAACAAACAATTTCATTAATTTTTTTATCTACAACAAAAATTCATATTATTACAAGATTATATCAAATAATAAGTATCATAAATATAATAATATTTGTTTATGTTAATGGTATGACCTATACTCATGCACAAATCCATCAAATGGATTACACACTCTTTGTACGTGTGTACGGAAGACTACCACCTAGTGAACCAATGTCATTCATTCAACCATTCACACATTTCAATGTAGAGGGAAATGATGGAAATAAATTATTTATAATATATAAATAAAATTTATGATTAATTTATTATTATTTAATTATTATGTACACATACCTTCATATTTTCCATTTTGTGGGAATAAGATGACCTAGTTTTTGGTCATATGGACTATCACCTCCTCAAAGCTGTGTGATTCGTTAATGATATACATGGAATGTATTAGGTTCACGTTTAAAATAAAATATGTTTTATAAAAAAATAATTATTCTACTATAATTATAATATATAAATATTGGTAAATATATTATATACTTTCATTCCTTCAGTTCGAAAAAAACAGAAACATCATTTATGAGTATGTACAGCCTATTGTCTCCATAAATGGTGTATTTAATGTTCTATTTATATATTTTATATATTATTACAAATACATATATACTGAAAATATATTATATTTATATCATTTTAAACACTCATTATATCATGATTTAATTATGATGAAAAAATATAACAAAAAAACACATATAAAAAACAAAGCAGTTATTACTCGTAATGTAACACTAACATTGAGTTGTTAATAAATGGGCAATATAATGACATAATATAATAATATATGGTCTAATATTTATGAATATTAAATTTATTTAGATTTATAATAAACATATAAATATTATATATGGCGATTGATCATAAATGAATAAAGACAACACTTACAGTTCGAGTTTTCAAGTCAAACTTTAATTTCTAAAATACTTATTTCATATTCAAAACTTGTTTCATCTACATGGTTTATATATAATTTCCTAAAATTTGTTATAGTGTTATTATGTTTCGATTAATTTTTATTTACAAACCCATTTTATTTTTTATCTTTTATGGGTGTTATGGTTCATAAGTTACAAAATTAATAAGGGCATTCTATCTCAATTTTCCTTCTTTGAGACACATGTTATGTTGTACAACTATATTCTTTAACAAGGTTTATATAATTACATTTCAAATTTTATATCATTAATATATTTATTTCAATTATTTTTTAAACATTATTTAATTTTATTCATTCCCTGGTATTTTGATTCAATGTTACCAATGTGGTAAGAGTTTATTCATACCATCTCTTTATTTATCACGACTGTTTAGGATTATTATTCCATTAATGAAATATCATGATCCATATATCATTAATTCTCTAGAATTTTATTATTTAATTTTATTTGGGTAATATCTTTGTAATGGTACAACAGTTCTACTCTTTTTGACTTATGATAATGAAGAAAAGAATTATGAAAATATGAAAATATCAATATCTTTGGTCAGAAATATATTTTCATGAAATTATATTATTTATAAAACATTCATAAATAATTGTTATCATACTCTAAAATGATCTTCAAAAGAAATTAACCATGTTTTACCTTTCCATAAATTTTTTTATGTTGTCTTCTTTTAATTTTCTGATCAAGGAACTTTTCTATAAATCTTACGGTGTAAAAAAATTATTTTTCATGCAAGGTTTTATCTACCATCATGACCATCATTTATTTTATTCCTAATTTTCAAGTTATAATATGATTTGGTTTAAATAAAAAAAATTACAAATTTTCATTAAATTATATGTTTTAAAGAACATTTTAAAGGTAAAACGATTGAAAAAATGTTATATGTATAAAAGGTGTTTTAATTAATTTTCAAAGAATCCTTTATAAATTTATGAGGAAAAAATTTCAATAATGATTCATGTTTAAAATTTATTTTTATTGATTTTAAATTATTCTTTTATAAATTTTAATGTAAAACTACTATTAAAAGGTTTTATGATTAAAAATTATTTTAAATTATTTTGAAAGAATCCTTTATATGTTTTCAAGGGAAAAAGATTTAAAAAGAAAAAATATGTTTAAAAAGTGATTTAAATGATTTTGAATCATCCCCTATATTTTTTCAAGGTCATTCCAAAATAAAATGGGTTACAAAAATATTAATAATTTTGAATTAATTTTTTATTGTGGAAATGATATTTTCATCTTGGAAAGTTTTCAATTATTTGAAAATATTTGTTTATATGTTTTTCATCCTTCTTTTCAAAGGAAACAATTTTAAAATTGATTCTTTTTTTAATAATAGTGATTTTCAAATATGGAATATTTTCTTTAAGAAATGTTTCATGTGATCATTATAAATCCATATGTATCTAATAATTAATCTCTTGATATAGCGAATATTTTTCAATAGATATGATCCAATTATGTAATTCTTATTATTTCATTAAATAGTTTATGTTTATGATATAATGTAGTCTATGAAAACTTTTTCCCATTCACTATTTATGACATGATAAAACCCTTATTAAACCCAATTCTTTTCATTGTTTATTCTATGATGAAATTAAAAATAAACCTATTTTCCATGGGTTATGATATGATAAAAGGTTTATGTAACCCACTTAATATCACAAGTGATGATATGATGTTTAACTAACCCATATATTTTTTTTGATTAAGGATATGACGACTGTTTTATTATCTTGTGGCACATATATGTACGATTTCATTATGTAATTAGTGGGACGTATATATCCCATCAATGAGTTTCGTAATTATTTATATCTCATGAGATGTAAATGGCAGGAACATGGAGTGAAATCAGTTTAGTAAATGTTTTTTTATCGATAAGATGGTATTGTGAATGAACCTTGACTACTAAGATGGCCTTTCCAGTGAAATATGACTAATAAGATGGTATTGGAAGTGAATGTTGGCAATTGAGATGGTTCGGGGAGTGAACTCATTCCAACTTATTAAAAGGGCTAAAATTGGGGATTGTGGTGTTTCCCACCCAATTCGTGCAGCCCCCATTGAGTGCCTTCACAAGTTTTAGAAATGACCCTTGACTTATATGGAAAGATGTTCTATTCTTTTATAGATTCCAAAAGTGTATGTCTTATTCTGATTGTATTCTCTCATGACTCATTATCTTTGGTTTCCTTATGATTCAGGTATTATGATCTACCAATCTATATTTCACGAGTCATGTTTCTGTTATTTGATATGAAGGGTGTGATCCTCAATTGTTATACTTATATTATTATACCATTATTATTATATTATTCTTATGTAACTTTAGTATTTACCATTACTGAGCATCAAATATCACCCTTTATTATTTTCCTTTCCCCTAGTTATGAATAATGGTTTTCAGTATGAGTAAAAAATAGGAAGATTTTTATGGTAAACAGTGATGATATTTATCCAAGTAATAATACTGTGTTGCATGTTTCCAAATACTCTAAACTATTATGGTCCACATGAATGTAAATTTTAAATTTTCTGAATATTCATCTTAAACAATGTAAAATCAATGTATGGTATACCTACATCACTCTACATTACCTCAAAGATTAATGATTTTTAATGAGTCATTTTGAGCATACAGAAATCATTAAGTTTTCTATAACTATTAGAGAACCGTTTTCCATGCATTATTATGAGAATAATAAAACCAATCAATGATTAAATGGAACTTATAGTAGTATTAAGATAAGTGAGATTTTATACACAATAGTAACATATTAGGAGAAGAAAATATTAGAATTTTTGGTTGAAATTCTTGTTCATGGAGGAGGAGGCAGAAGATCAACATCACAGAATCTACGAATAGGCTCATATTTTCATGATTGTAATCCTACAATAAAATATTTTTTATTATATTTTTGTGAGTTTGTAACTAGTTGGTACCAATACCTTTAGTGGTTTTAAGATCATTCTATTTCCTAAAAAAATTTTATAATTAAATATTATTATAGTGTAATGGGATAAAATCCACCACACATTGAGGTAATAGTCTTCTAAAAGGAGTTGAACATTGTGAATAAATGAGTTGTACATTATTTCATTTTTATCATGGATTCATGTTTAGATCACTATTGAGTTAGCTGAAAATTTTATCTAGTTTGAAATTATAAGGCATATAGGGCACTACTTCACCCCATTTAATTAACAAACCAAGATTACTATCTAAACCAACATCATTCTAATCCAATATTGGTAGGAATGGAATACCCGATAAACATGTGGTAGTTAAAAATTCATTGGAATCATGAAAAATCCATTGAGAATGATTTTTCATAAAAAATAAATAATAACACACAAATCATGGTGGAGAGTACAATAATAAATAAAACAATACAACCAAAACATTGTATAAGGATATGATATATAGAAATACATGAAAAAACTATCATAACTCATCACCTAGTTTTCCATGACCACCCACTATATACAAAGTCACCTAAATGTGGCCAACTAAGAACAAACCAACAATAGGATATGGAAGAGAACATTAGAACCTATAATATAAACATGAAGGATATATACACTTAGTGGTATATGTGGGGTGTGAGAAAATAGTTCCTCATAGGATCCCACCTATTACACAATTCTATTTCTCTACCAAAAAAATACATTTATATTATTTTCAAAAAAGGAATAAGTAGAATATTTAATTTATATTTTAATTAATGATACTAAATAATGTCACATTTTATAAAGGTGAATATAAATCCATAAAATATTGTTATGTAAAAACATAGTCTATTAATTACTTTTCCATTTTGAAATCAATTTATGAATCTCAATAGGTAAACATGTCAAAATATAACATATCCAAAAAATCCTATTCATTGAAATATTCAATGAACATGTCCCTTCAAGAAAGAAAAACATAACTTGATCACTCTCATGGAGAAATATATAGGGGTATAAATAATATCATTAAATGAACATTACATCCAAAAAATCTTTGTCATTAAAAAATAGGCAACATATTCATTATTCATCAATGGTTCAACCAGTGAAAAGAAAGGTACAGAAATAGAAAGTATTTATACCTTAGGAAAGTACTCTTCACTAACATAGTATTTCCAATATTTATCCTCACCACTATATGATCTCCTATTAAAATACACAACCATTTTTTAGTGAATGATCGGATTGGAATCTACATAGTCCAACATAACCAATTACATACCCTAGGATTTTCCATTTATAACTATAAAGTGCTCAATAAATAAGTACAGTATTAAAATAGAACATAAAACGCTCTCTAAAATGGTTAGAACACAACACATAAAGATGAATATATAACCAAAAGTTTATAAATATGAGGAGAAAAAAAACCAACAGAAAAAATATCAAACATTAATGAATATGATATTATTAAGATATAAAATAAATAAATTTCAAAATATGGTGACCCAAAATATATATAGGTTCTCAAAACTACGTTTAATTCCTTCACAGTGATCCTAACAAACATCATGGATTAAAAAATTAATTTGAAAAATGACACCATTAAAGAGGGAACATCCAAATCTATCATCTAAATATTTCTCAATAAAAGGAATCCATATGTAATATAAGAACTAAAAAATGTCCCAAACCACGGTCCAAAAGAGAACATCCAAAATGGTCTCCAAATAATCACAAAAATATTCCCAGAACAAAAATTTCACTAATGAATAGACCACACAAGAAACATCCCCTTTCAGTAACCCTACATAAAAAATATTTTATCGTTACATAAGTTTCTAAATCTGCTATAAGATCATGTTATTTCAGTAGTTAAATATTATAATTTTTAGGTTCTCAATATTGGAGGAACAAGAGATGCATCTTTGATCCCACAGAAAACTACCCCCACTCATCTAACGTCATTTATCCACCAGATGAGACATATTTATTTAATACAACTACAAATGAGGTGCTTTACCCTATTCATTGTTCATTATACCTCTAATTTAACTAAAAATTCATTTAAATCACCTCAAACTAAGAGTTCATTTTACCATAGATTAAAAATCTATATGGTATGGTCAAATAACTTATTTTAAAAATATATTCCCAGGGGATTCATCACCAAAAAGATTAGGGGATAATCTTAAAAAATTGGAAATTTTCTAGTCGTACTCCTTAAACATTTTCTCACCTTTATGGAGACAGATGATATTAATAAAGATTAATTCTTCTAGTCATTGTGATATTACCATTTAATGAACACTGAATAAGAATTCCCAATGCATTATTTCATGTAGGGTGGGTGGAACCATTACTTCCTGACCCTCTCAGCTAGTTCCTTCTAACATGGCACTGATAGACATGACCATCATAGTAATAAGTATTTGGGGAGAGTCATATATTTCATAATCTTATTTTATCCAACTAATTAAGTCATGAGAACTTCTTAACATCTATAAATAGGTATAAATTCATTCAATATGTTTTTTTTATGATCTGAAATCTGTGAAGACAGTGAATCCACCAGTTGAATTAGAGTTTAAATAGAGTTATCAATATGAGAAACTACTTCTAAAAGATGACTTGGACTTATTAGAATATTGTAAATGAGAATTTAATTCATATAATCCAAAATAACAATATAGCATCAATATCTCGACATCAAAAAACAAAGGCTCATAAAATCAAGTTTAAGACAAAACATAAGACATAGCTCATACACAACATTATAATTACTAGAAAAAAAGACACCAATTTTATTAAATATAATATTATATGAAATATAATATTATAAGAAATATAATATTATTACCCATTTATAAAACATTAATATTTCATTTCAAAATGCATGGTCTCATTATAAATCCATCATAATTTAAAATCCCTTGCCATCTCATGGAACACCTTCAATGGATTCATGTTTATTTTCCAAATTTCAACTTTCAAACCATTATAATTTAAAATTAATCACAAAACCAAGATCATCATTATTAAAACATTCACTTAAAATTAGTATTAAAGAGACTTTTCAAATAAAGTTTAATGTTTTTTAAAAACATGCCTTTAGTAATTCAAAACATTTTTCAATGAACATTCACATAATATGTTTTAAATTTGAAACGTGGTTCTTTTAATATATTTATAGCTATTAACAAGGAAAATAAATAAAAAGTGCCTAAAAGAGACATAATGATATCTCACACGTCCAAAAACATTCCAAAATTAAAGACCATACAAACTCACCTCATGTAACAAAATCAATTTCAGAATCCAATGGACATGATTACAAGTTCATGGATAAAATAGAACTTTGCATGCCCTAGATTCATGTGATGGTAAACCAAGCACCAACCAGAAAATAGTTCCATAATTATTTCCCATATCACCCTCACTGATTCCTTGTGGTATAATACATAATGATGGAACTTTATAGTTATGGTCACCTCATCATCCAATCCAAAATTCATAATATATTTCTAAAATCATATATAGTATCATTAAGAATCTAAATATCATCATCATTGTGTAATCAATAATTCCAAAGAAATACTCAATTCCCAACATTCCCTATTAACACAATTGCCATCATAAAGGGTGGTAATCAATAACCCTATAATAACTTCATCTAGGGTACCTAGATGTTATGACTCATTTTTATACCATATATAACCACAAATAAATAACATAATTACATTCAATTAATGGATATTTTGGAATAAATCTCCTTTCATTCAAATTGTAAAAAACCAACCTAGAATACCATCACAATCAGTACCTGAAATGATCTTCCACTAACATGAAGGGTTTTCTTAATACCCACTAGTTAGAAGTATCCACCATTGAATCATGAAACAAGGATCAAAATGTGGATCCATATCATCAAAATACACGATCAATACTAAATAGAATATTTGTTTCAGTTTTCAACCACAACACATTCTTCCACGAATTGAAAAAATATAATTTTAATATTTTTTATCGTGTTAATAATGAACCATATAACATGAAAAATTATAAAAAAGGGGTTAATCAATAAATACATGACCAGATAATTTAACTCACAATGTGCTAAATAGGCCTTTAAGGAAAATCAAATAGATAATAGAAAAAATTATCAATTAAATAAATCATTCATTTGAATGATTTATTTATAAATGCCTCTCATACTTGATTTGTTTAAAACCAATGTAAATGTTCCTAATAAGGATTTTTAAAAAAAATAAAAAAAATCAATCCCTTAGACATTTTGATATATCATTTCAATGAACATTTCAAACCAATCATCCCATGTAATTTTGTATGTTAATTCAAAATATATTTTGAATAAAACACACATTAAACCATTTGGATCTAACTTAAATAATAAATATATTTTAATTAAAATTACTACTAACTATTAATAAACAAGAAAACATGAATTTTATGAATCTATAATACTTAATTTAAAAATGAATGATTAATTTATCAATATGAAAATATTTAAGACCAATAACCATTTTTTAAATAATCATTTTATGATTCAAAACTAATAAATAATGATTCACTAATTTAATATTTAATAAAAATAATTCATGAAACACATGAATCATAATAACATAAAGCATTATAGAAACACCTTCTTAGAATATACATGATCAAACTACAATGATTCTGACACATGTAACCTATGATGTTGAACATTAAATTAAGAGAGAGAGAGAGATATCTAGAGAAGTAATATGATATTCTAGAATTACATATCCAAATAAATAATTATTTAACCAATAAATTCCATTACTACCCTATCCTCTTGAAATAATAAATCAATAGAAATATGGGACATCAAAGGCTAACTTGAGTTATACATAACAAAACAGGATCATTTCTTTGATCAACACTTCTATCTACCAAGACATGAATTTGGGAGAGAGAAATTAACTAATAGTTTTCCAGGGGGTTTTTGGGTTGAGATTGGATCAAATTATAAGAGAAGATAATTAAGGGGGGGGGGTTCATTGTGAATCTAAAATGCTATCCCAAAAAAGATCCATGTCCACCGACACCATAAGATGGGTGATGAAGTCCCACAAGTCATCTATTTGATACAAAAAAATGAAGTGTCTACATTGTATTCCATAGATTGGTTGGTTTCCCTCACTGGTCTGCTAGGGGCCCCAACTGACCTGATGATGGATCACCTTCTTCTCTCCAAAATGATGGTTTAGGTTTATAACTTCTATAAGCATCTCAATTATCCTCTGACCCTTGAACCGCCAAAAAACACACGTGAAGATCGATATCTAATTAGGGATAAAATATATGTGGGGGTGGACCTTTTTATAGCCCTTCCAAAGAATATTCTAATATGTTTTGGCAATGATATTTCTCGGTGGAAACTTTTCTTCATCATTAATAAACCAAAATTCTATGAATACGATCAACACCATTGTGACTCATTTTCTATCAATTGGTGAATAATTTACAATAATGGAATATTTTAGGTGGATTATGTTCTATTAGGAATTCTCCAACAATATGGAATAGAACTCCAGGAATCGAAAAAATAAGTCAGGTCTCAACTATCTAAGACATTATATTGAAATGATGGTTGGGATACTTTAGTAGTGTTGGCACTGTAACCCCTTTTCTTGGATGGTAAAAAAACAATGTGTTTTATCTTATAGTATTCTCTTTTTTGAAATAATTTAAATGGATAAAATGATGACCTTATGGATCATTTAAGGAGATAGAGACACTAGATTAAGTCATTCATCTATCAGGGAGAGAAATGATATTTGAATAAAAAACTACGGGAAGATGGAACATACGTGGGAGATATGGATGTGGTAGGAATTATTGAAAAAATAAAATTAAAGAGCTCCTCATTGGATCACTAAATCTAGAATAGATAAGGAATCTGAGGGGTGTAAAGAAGAAGCATTGTTGGGGAATTTTAAAAAGTATGTGGATGATAGGTACATTGATTTCCTGAGGATCATTCCATAATAAATAGGGATTAAATATATTTCAATATCCCTTCATTTCGAAAGTAAAATGTGGTTAGATGAATTTACAATGCCCTTATATGATTCATCGTGGGATTTTATTAACCTTTGAGTTATCATTGTGTGGTAGGATTACTTCCAATGATGAAAACTCACAATTCTTATTTCTTCATTAATGATCTTCCTAATTCTAAAAATCAAGGACCCTATTAATATTATCCAGAACAAGATAATATGTGTCAATAAAATTTCATATAAAATAATAAGTAGTCTCATAAATATAAGGCTATGAAGATTACTTCATATGACCACATAACATGATCATCAAAAATTCATGTAGCGACATAGTACTCAATGTAAGATTAGAATAGAAAACAATATACTATATGATATTAATAAAAACATTTTCTCTTATATTGTTATGAAGATATACATGGATAAGTCTTATGATGGGAAGGAGTGTATTAACATTACTAATAAGATGAGCCATTCATGCTTCACAGAGTAAGCCTTTGATATAGATTTCATGTGATTTTTATCCTTTGAGATCTTAGTTTTCTAATGGGGTGATTTTTTTATTTATCCAAATCTGTTCTCAGCATAAAAAAGGAAACACATTACCCCCTATCCTCTTAATACTTGTTTTGTAGTTTCTCACTAGAAATATCGATTGTGATATTGAGAGGGGAAGATCATCTCTTTCAAAAATGGGTCTCATACTAGTATAAATTATCACCTCATGTTTACTAATGATATCTTGTCATTAATTAATGGTAGGATATTCTCCATTAATTGATTCATCATTAAAATTACATTATATTAAAATGAGAATCTGTAGTGAATCAATCATATTAAAATAAGTTCTCCAAAAATTTTATTCGGACATCATGAAAAATTATTCTGGGATATATAGGGAATGCTGAGAATAAAACATCCCATAGATTATTTAGGATCCCCCATTTCTAATGGTATAATAAAAATTATGCATTTTTATGGAATCATCAACTAGATCATTTCATGTTTCAATAAGTATAAATTCATATTTTCTCCTTCAAGGGGAAAATTACATTGGATAACAAAATTCTATCATCAATGTCAATTTATGTACTTTAAGTAAAAAATTAAATCTATGGTACCACTATTTATGTTGATAAAATCATTAATTATTTCATCTGGGATAAAAAACAATAGGTAATGTTTTATTGGTTGTCGTGGAAGTGGATGGTGAATCAGATTTCTGAGGTAGTTAGAAATCCAACAACCATGAAAGATACAATATAAGAATGAAATCTAATATTTCATTGGAATTAATTAAATCAATGTCATTATTTTAAATGTTTATAAAATATAAATGAGGACTAGAGATATTGGGGATATAAAACTTGGCGATTTTCATTCTTATCATATTTTATGGTAGGTTCCTTTGAGTTTTTAAAATACAAGGTTCGTTGGGTTATTGGGTGGGGAGACTTCATGTTCTAGATGGATAATTGTGATAGAAGTAAAGATATTTATATATTTCATTTATTTAGGTGATCATTCACCCTAGGATAGTTATTTCTACCACAAATGTGAAATAAATGACCCTGGATTCTAGTATCCACATAGATTATGAACAATATAGGTTTGTTCTCTCAAAATCAGCCTCTGGACTTTTCGAGATGAAGGTATTCTACTCTATGGTGCAACTAGTATATAATATTAATGATTTGGTGATCAAAATATTATGAAAAAAAATCCTAAAAAATATGAAATTAAAAATTTTTATATTGAAATTTATGTATATTTTGACTGATGAAAAAATTAAAAATTAGTTTATTCAGTTGGCCTTGTGTTCCATGTGATGAAAATTACCAAAAGTGTTTTCATCCTAAAATTAATTTTTTGATGGTGATTGGGATTTTTTTCATTTTATATTTCATTTTAAACTACCTAAATATAATTTTACAAGATTTTTTTCGATCAATGTTATTATCTTCATGGTTCCTAGTAATATAGTAGTGTGAAAATTAATTCAATAATCTCATCAAGATAATTTTTATGGAATGTTGGGTGATTTCATAGGTAAGTACTAGTGGACATGGATGGAACAATAACCCTTATATTTACATATATTTTATTTCTATTTTTATAATGGAGGATATTATATTTCTCTTTCTAGGTGGAGGGACATCTGTTTCCAATAGGGGGAACATACAAGAGACATTTTCATCAGATGGGGTTACGGTAGGGCTCGCCATGGGAGGTAGATTAAGTGGGATCTACCTTATGTATGTTAGAAGATAGATTTATATGGTTGATGCATTAATGGTGTTATATGAGGGGGTATCCTGGTTCACTGTGATATAGGATCATGGATCCTTGGTTTTGGTGATTTATTGGTGAGGCCAATTCTATTAGAGCGGAGAGAAGAGACTAGCGTAATATCATCTCTATGTATAGGTTCTTCAAAATCTGCACTAGTGTGGGTGAAATAGATTCAAATCATCTCGTTATCTTAAATAGGGATTAGGTTACTACTCTATTTTATCAATATTATGTTATCATAAAGTTCATGTTTTTCATCATCCATTGCATAACTTTTAGGCACACATGGAGGGAGGGAAATATGGCAGCAAACATCTTAGCAAGAAAAAATGACATTAGTGAAAGCCTTATTATTTATAATTGTATTCGATTTCTATAATTTGATTGTAACATAATTTTCAGTGGAGATTACTAATTACTCCACTACTTTAAACCTCACTTATTTTTAGGTATTACAGAAAAAAATTAGTTGAGAGTAGTGGGAGTGGGAATAAAGTTATTCAACGCTTCAAACTAAATTCTGGATTTTTTGCACAGATGGTATATTAAATTTATACCAATTTTAGGAATATAATTTTTTTAAAAAATTCATATTTTTTTCTAAATCATCATTTCATAATTTCTCTGAGACTAATTGTTTTTTTCTAGAAATATTAAATTTATTTCAATGTGGAAATGTGTTAAGTTTTTCAAACTATTAGTCAATTTTCTATGTAATAAAATAAATTAAAATTATGGTGCTATTTTGAATTTTATTAATATCTAAAATATAATATATTTGATTAATATTAATATAATTAATTCCATATGTATCATTATTGTATATTATTTTTGTATAAATTCAATTTCACACTTAAAACTCATTTGTCAAGAAACTAATTTTGATCTGTTTTCGATACGTATTTAGAAATAAATTTATTGCAATTCTAGGAACTTAATAATGATATATGGTGTTAATATTTACAATCAATATGTAAAAATTGGGTAAAAAATATTTACATTTTTATTCATAATGAATAAAAAAATGGATATTTATCGCCATAGTACTAGAAAAAACATGTTCACTAGAATTAAAACTGCGGTATAAGGTCTCTAAATATACATAGAACATGAATTAATTTTATTTTATGAGATATATTCATTGATAACTATATTTAAATTGAAAATATTTCATTCCTTCATGACTTTTAATTGATTATGACTACTGTATAATTTTATGTTATGAATTAAAAAACATCACACTATTATTTTAATATCCCCAATATGTTTTATTTTTTATAAATATTTGTTACTATTGGATGTAAATGGTTAGTTTTTTAATGTTAATAAATTATTTTTATGATAGTATTTTCTTTCTAATTTTTATAGGTAGTTTAGTTTCCTTAAACTCTTACATAATGACATCTCAGTGCTCGTGTAAGAAATGAAAAACCAAAATATAAATTTAAAAGTAATATAATATTAATTAATTGTAATTTCCAACAATTTTTTTTAATAATTATAATGAATATGGTTTTTAAATGTTTTTTGATCATATTAAACTTGTATCCTTCCTTTAAAGTCAAAATATTTGAGTAGTCCCAAAAGATGACCATAAATTTTATTTACTTATTAAAAATATATTTTGAACCATAATCAAAATTATTAAAAACAACATTGTCTCAATATGATAGTTACTTAACATAAATATAATTACTGCTTCACTTATGTCCCACATGAAATTATAAAATTACATTTGTAACTTCCCAGGTAAATGAAGAATAATATATTTTTATATTTATTAATATTTGTGAATTAAATATTAATTTTATCTTAAAGGGGTTTCTGAGTTCGATTGCGTGCCCGATACGCAACAACGAGTTTCTTTGGAATCTTACGTTGCACACTAATAATATAATATTATTATTTGAAATGGTATTTAACTCCTAGCCGTTTTATTGGAGGGAATGAATAAAACTAACTATAATTTGATTATACAAGTATTTATATTTATCCAATAAATGATAAAGGCTTAATATATGAATGAATCTAATTTTAAGCATAATTTACATTAAAAGGCCGATTTACCACCTTTTAATGGTGAACCCTTTTTAAATCTAGTTTTGGTAACTCTAATACATTATATATGACCAAATAAAATCCTTCTTTAGAATGAGCATATCAGAATTTACATTGGGTAATTTTTTGGTATTTTTCTGATAAAGTTCATTTTTTAAAGGAATAGTGAAAATATTGTATTTTAATTCAAAACTATGTTTTAATCTAATTTATTTATATGGTTAGATTATATTTTTAATTTTGTTTTAAAGTGAAATTGAAATATTTTTTTACCATTTGACCCAATTTTTTTCATTGTAATTAATTTCACTTTGAAATTGGACATAAATAAGTATAAATCTTTTGATAATTTTTAATTTTTAAAATCACTCTCTTTGTCTTGAAAGCGGGAATTAATTTTAAATTAATTTCTGCCACTACTATGTTTTGATTTTGGAAAAATTGAATCCATATTTGTAATCATTAGGCCCAAATTGTTTGAATAGTTAAATTTTATATTTAGACATTTTAAATATTAATTCAGTAAATATTTTATTTACCATGGTTAATGGGTAAATCAGGTAAATAAGGGTAAAAAAATAATATTATAATAATATAAAATTACCCTTAAATGTGTCCTAAGTCTATTTTATGAGTCATTTCCGACCATGGGAATCTTTGGGTTGATTTTGGGACCCCATGGAGCCACTTGGGAGTGATAATGACAATTTAGATTAATTAATTTAATGTGAAGAGAAAAGTGACATTAACAAAAACAATTTTGTAGTTAATTTTTATATGGTGTTATATATGTCCTATTTTCCACTATAATTATTAATTGGAAGGATAGAATGATTTCATACATCATCGTATTTGTTTTATAATTTTTAGACATCCAATAAATTAAATTTTTAATGACATAATAATGATGCAGTTTTTACATCATTAATGAATTATTTAAATAAATAAGATTATAATGATCACAAATATTATCCAAAACTTGTCCAATTATGATTGAATGATTTTATTTTGAATATGAGTAATCTTATATTCGACCTCAATGATTATTGGACTATTATAAACCCAATATAAGTTTATAATAAATTAATATTTTCAATCATTCCTATAGAGCCCCTCCTCTCCCTTATAAACAGAGACCACTTATAACCAATTTCTCGCACCTCTCAAGCCATTTATCTCGTCCAAACTCTGCCTAATTATGATCCCTAAATCCATATCATCATCCTAGAAGGATTACCTTAGGCATAAGGCACATAATAAGTCCTTTGGTTCAATCCAAATTGAGTTACCCAAATTAAAGGTAACGGTTTCTCTGAAACTGTTTTCTTTTATTTTGCTTCTCCAACCCCTAAAATATTTTTATTTCATTTCTTTTGTAACAAAACTAGTATCCTAAATATACTATGATTTTTTTATTATAAGTATTCTAACTTCACTTACACACACTTCCATTAAATAGACGACGAACATAATGTTTCTGTGGATGGAAAACTAACGCCACAGGAAACGATGATTGTTCAATTATATCTTACCGCATCTCATGGTGGCCATTATGATAGAACTCTATTTATATATGATATATATTATGTTTATTATTTCTTTTTTCTTCTATACTTCCCATTTATATAAAGCCTTTATGGTTCTCGTAGTGGGTATATATAATAATCTCATTTGAGGAAGTGCGGACTACCACCCCCTCAAAGTGATGTGACTCGATAATTCCCTATGTGGGATGTATAAAGGATAGAGTTAATGATATTATATATTATATTATACTGGAATTATAATATACCTATTTATAATTATGTTTTAATTCCATTAAAATAATAAATTGAAATGAAAGTATCCTTCATGCGTACATACGACTTACCATCTCCATGAACGGTGCATTTCATTTCATACCTCCAAATGTTATGTACTATTATAAATACATTTATATACTGGATATAATGATATATATAATATCTAAAAACATGAATACCATTCTGGATATAATGGACTATTGACCACAGGGACAATTTGTAAATATAAGGTGTTCATTTTTGACCAAAGTACCAAATATCGACAAAATGAACATTATTAACTAAAATTATTACATAATGTTTATAACATGGTAATAAGTGATATGAAAGGAATAATAAACTTTAAAAAGGTTCTTAATTAAGTTGAAATTATCTTTACTTTATTATTTAGTAGATTAATGAACGAACAGGTCAAGTCGGTAACGAGGTAAGTGACTACGTCTCAATGTCCTTTAATTGAGGCATTTTTAGTTTTATACATGACTTTATTTTATACAGTCTATAAACCCCTTTGACTTTTCATATTATTCAATGGGAATATTTTCATATGAAGTGTTTTACTAAACGACAAGAAGGAATGTTTTTTTTAACCTAAGCGGTGACAACGAACTTTCCGCCGCTGCGAGTATTATTTGATCTTTGGCATCCGTAACAATCCAGAATGTTTTTAAAAGGAAAAATAAATACCATATACTCTTTTTATGTATTTTGGTATTTAAAAAGATTTTGACAATGGATTTATTATTTCAATATCCTTAAATTACATTTTATTATTACAATGTGGAAATTTTATCTTTCTATTATGCTTATGTTATGTGATATGATCATGTTATGGTTTGTGGGAATTATTTACGTATACGGGTGGTTCCGTGATAAACATAGGGTGGGTAAGCCTGGGATAGCTCTCCAATTCATTGGGTAACGTGATAGAGGTAAACGTGAATGTTTCTCCTAAGAGATTTAGGGAATATACTATGATGGGTATTCCAAAGTAACTCCCTATGTAACTGGGATAACTACAATGTAAGTATGGTATGGATGCCACAACTTACCTTTATGATTTATGATTTCTATGTGTCTTTCATAAATCTCATGATTTCATAAGGTAAGTAAAAGATTTCATGTTTTTTATGTATTTATGAACAAATGTTTTCATTCATAAATTTATAACCCTTACTGAGCTTTTTATTCTCATCCAATGTTTTGAAATGTATTCACATGACTTAAAGATAAATAGGGTCAAGGATGGGATCAAGGAAAAGTCATGCTGTAAAAAACATGGAACTAGACATGACTCCTTTTTTTAAAAAGTTTTTATTTTGTGAAAAAAGAACTATGTAGATATGTCTACCTCGTACTCCTTTGAGATGTATTTTTTATGTCCTAATTCTCTAAAAATCTAAACTTTAAATGATCCTCAATGTGATTTATTCATTTAATTCAATATTATGTAATGTTTATTTCCGAGTCCTTATATTTGTTATCAGAGGTCAGTTTAGATAACTTTAGGAGTTAGTATATTGTTAAATTAATATCCATAAAGTAATTTATGTTAATATTGATATCACATAGAATTTACAGATTACCATGTTGCTCCGCCTAAGATATTTCATTGTTTAGAATGGTTTTCCGGAGACGAAACATGGCAGATATTTGGGACGACATCAGGTGGAATACAACCTTCCAAATCAGAAACCTGAGATGGTTGGAATTGGAACTGAACAGTTTGTTGCAGTTATGGAATGGTTGACTCAGGCTATAAATGGTGGTGGTATCCATGTACGATATCAGCCAGATCAACCACAGAAAAACATGTTAGTAGTGGAGCATTTCATGAGGCAACATCCCCCACCATTTAGAGGATCATATGATCCGGTTCTAGCTGAAGGGTGGATTAAATCACATGAAAAGGTTTTCTATGTCATGGGTTGTTCATAACATCAAAATTTTAGTCTCACTATTTACCGTTTTGAAGGTGAAGCTGATCAGTGGTGGTCGATGGTGAAAAATATCAGGGATAGTGAGGAGATTGATGCTCTTGATTGGGATGAAATAAAAGGTATGTTTCTAGAGAAATACTTTCTTAAGGTTGTTCATCATAGGATGGAAAAAATTCCTGGAATTTAAGTAGGATGATTACTCAGTGGCTGCTTATGAAGAAAAATTCATTCGACAGGCAAGGTATGCTCCAAATTTCATACGAGATCTTGATAGTAAAATAAACCGTTTTTACTCAGAATTAAAGCCAAAGTATCTAAGGGCATTAGCTTCTAGTGAGTTCAAAAGTTATGAAAAGCTTGTTCATTGTGCGGAGAAGGTGGAAATGGAGTTTTCTGGTGATCAGGTATTCTTTGACAGACAACAAAATAAGAGGTCGAGGTGGGAGGCGAAAGGGAAGAAATCTTCAAAAAAGTATGATGGTAAGAAACATAAGATTACAGTTTCCGAAAATTGTGGTAAAACACATGCTGGGGAATGTCTTTTGAATTCTGGTAAGTGCTACCAATGTGGTAAAATGTGACATAAGGCTCGTAATTGCACTGAAAAAGATCAGGGTAATGGTAAGACAAAATCTGATTTACAATCAGTAAAATGTTTTAAGTGCAATGAAATGGGTGATTATGAAAATGAGTGTCCGACAAGGAGCTCGAGTGATGGGAATCAATCAGACTAGAAGCAGAAAGTGGTGGAAAAATCCTTTGCAACTACTTCAGTAGTTGTTGGCCCATCAAATGAAGTAGTATCAGGTATATTGTTTTTTTGTTCAGATTATTCCAATGTGTTGTTTGATTCAGGGTCTACACATTAATTCATTTCTGAAAAGTTTTCTAGTAAATTGGGAATTCCATCTCATGATATGAATACTAAACTTATGGTAAAAACACCAGGAGGAAATGTTGAGACAAAAAGAAAACATAAAAACATTCCTGTCCTTGTGTGCAAAAAAAATCTACCTGCAAACATTATTTTTTTTCCTCTAGTAGAGTTTGATGTTATATTGGGCATGGATTGGATTTCAGTTTATCATGCTAAGATTGAATATAGAGATAAAGAGGTTTCTTTTCAGAATGATTTTCAGTTTGTGTACAAGAATGAACCCTTGCTTTTGATAACATATCTGGAAGTCGAAAAACTGGTAAAATATGGAAATGAATGTTACCATACACATATTGTTGAAAAAAAAGGAACTATTCAGATTAATGATGTGCCAGTGGTAAATGAGTACCTTTATGTTTTTCCTGATGAGTGGCCTTGTATTATACCTGATCGGGAAGTTGAATTTCGTGGTGACTTACTTCCTGATGCTAAGACAATTTCAAAACCCCTTTATCGAATGGCTCAAATTGAACTTTTAGAGTTAAAGAATCAATTGATGGAGTTATTAGATACTGGTTTCATTTGACCTAGCAAATCACTATGGGGTGCTCTTGTCTTGTTTGTTAAAAACAAATATCGATCAATGAGACTTTTCATTGATTATAGAGCATTGAATAACATAAATGTTAATAATAAGAATCCTTTGTCTCATATCGATGATTTGTTTCATAAGCTCCAAGAAGCTCAGTATATTTCGGAGATTGACCTGAGGTCGGGGTACCATCAGTCGAAAGTAAAGGAAGAAGATGTTCCGAAGACCGCGTTTCGTACTAGATATGGCCATTATGATTTTGTAGTTATGCCATTTGGGTTAACCAATGCACCTACTGTATTCATGGATCTAATGAATAGTATTTTCCAGGAGTTCTTGGATAAGTTCGTGGTTGTGTTCATTGATGATATTTCAGTTTATTCAAAAAGTAAAGAGGAGCATGAAATTCAATTAATGGTTGTCCTAAAAACCTTAAAAGAAAACAAATTGTTTGGGAAATTCAGTAAGTGTGAGTTTTGGTTACAAAAAAATTCGTTCCTTGGTCACATTATTTCAAAAAATGGCATAACTGTTGATCCTGAAAAAACAAAAGTTGTTCAAGAATGGCCAAGGCCCACAAATAAAACCGAGATCCGTAGTTTTCTTGGTTTGGAAGGTTATTACCGTAGTTTTGTTGAAAATTTTGCACAGTTATCTAGTCCAATGTCTAAGTTAACTCGAAAAGTTGTTTAGTTCATCTGGCCAAAAGAATGTGATGATTGTTTTCAGGAATTGAAATGAAGATTGGTGAATGCTCCAGTTTTGGGACTGCCTTCCAAAAATGGGGACTTTATTATATATAGTGATTCTTAGTTGAAAGGATTAGGTTGCATCCTAATGCAAAATGGTCAGGTAATTTCTTTTGTTTCAAGTCACTTGAAACCACATGAGTTAAATTACCCTACAAATGATTTGGAATTAGAGGCTATTGTTTTTGCTTTAAAAATTTGGAGGCATCATTTGTATGGAGTGAAGTGTTAAATATATACTGATCACAAAATTTTAATGTATATGTTCACTCAAGAAGAATTGAACATGAGATAGAGGATATGGCTAGAATTAATCAAGGATGATGATTGCACGGTCCATTACCATATGGGAAAGGAAAATAAAGTGGATGATGATTTGAGTCAGAAAAGTAATGTCTCATTAGCCATGAAAAGTTTGGAAGAAGATCCTTTGGTTTTTTATTTGATGAAATTTGGCATAGAAGTTGTTGGTGCAGAAAATTCTTTTGTTTTGTTTCAGGTGTTAGTTAGATTATCTCTATCAGAGAGAATAAAGAAAGAACAGAAGGAAGAGAGTGAGTTGCAAAAAAATTTAGAGTTGCTTCAGAAGGGTATGTTTCTTGAATTTAACATTGATAATGATTGTGTTTTGAGGTTTGGATATAGATTATGTGTGCCTTGTGATTCACAGTTGAAGAATGAGTTGTTATGTGAAGCTCATAGTTTTCTATTTTTAGTTCATCCTGGCAGTACTAAGATGTATAGAGATCTTTGGGAGTATTACTAGTGGGATAGAATGAAAAGAGATATTTCTGATTTTACTATGAAGTGTTCGATTTTGCTGTAGGATAAATCAGAGCGACAGTTACCAAAAGTAATGCTTCAGCCTCTACCGGTGTCAGAGTGGAAATGTGAAAATATATCCATGGAATGTTTTGTGGGATTACCAAAGGCATCTTGATGTAATAATGCAATCTGGGTTATAGTTGACCGATTGACTAAATCTTCTCATTTCCTTCCTATAATAGATAATTTGTATCTAGATCAACTTGCTCAGTTGTTTGTTAAATATATAGTCAGGTTGCATGGAGTTCCCCTCTCCATTGTATCTGATCGTGATCTCAGGTTCACTTCTAACTTTTGGAAAGGCCTTCAGAAGTCATTGGGTACTGAATTAAATATTATTATAGCTTTTCATCCTCAATCAGATGGGTAGTCAGAATGAACAATTCAGACCTTGGAGGATATGTTACATGCTTGCTCGATGGACTACCAGGGAAGTTGGGACCATCATCTTTCTTTGGTTTAATTTTCTTATAATAATATTTTTCATTCTAGTATACAGATGGCTCCATTTGAGTTATTGTATGGAAAGTGTTGTCAAACTCCAGCTTTTTGGGATGATGTAGGTGAAAGATAGCTGGTGGGTCTATAATTGGTTGAAGTAATGGTAGAGAAAGTTCAGTTAATTCAGAAGCACATGGGAACAGCTCAGAGAAGGCAGAAAAGTTATGTAGATAACCAGAAGAAGGATTATTCTTTTGAGGCAGGTGATCATGTCTTTCTCAAAGTTTCTCCTTGGAAAAGTGTGTTTCGTTTTGGTAAGAAGGGAAAGGAAAGTCCAAGTTTCATTGGACCTTCTGAAATTATGGAGAATGTTGGATCAGTTACATATAGAGTAGCTTTACCTCCAAGTTTATCCCATGTACACAATGGTTTTCATGTTTCGATGTTGAGAAAGTATATGCCAGATCCCTCTCATGTTTTGAGCCTAGAGGTAGTTCAGTTGGAAGAGAATCTCTCTTATGAAGAACAAGTAGTCCAGATTCTTAACCATAGAGAGAAAGTGTTGAGGAATAAGGTAATTCACCAGGTAAAGGTTTTGTAAAAAAACCATATGGTTGAGGAGGCAACATGTGAATCCGAAAATTCTATGAGGGATAAATACCCCCACTTATTTTGATAAGTGGATAAAAATTGCAAGGACGCAATTTCCAAAAGGGGGGAAGGATGTAACATCCCAGTTAAATGAAGAATAAGTTATTTTCATATTTATTAAGATTTGTGAATTAAATATTAATTTTAGATTAAAGTGGTTTCTACGTTCGATAGCGTACCCGATACACAACAACGAGTTTCTCTGGAATCTTACATTGCTCACTAATAATACAATATTATTATTTTTAATGGTAGTTAACTCCTAGATGTTGTATTGGTGGGAATGAACAAAACTAACTACAATATGATTATACATATATTTTTATTTATACAATAAAAGTTAAAGGCTTAATATATAAATGAATCTAATTTTAAGCATAATTTACATTAAAAGACTGATTTACCTCCTTTTAATGATGAACCCTTTTTAAATATAGTTTTGGTCACATTAATACATTCTATATAACCAAATAAAATCCTTATTTAGAATGAGGACAGCAGAATTTACTTTGGGTAACTTTTTTGTATTTTTCTGATAAAGTTCATTTTTTAAAGGAATAGTGAAAATATTGTATTTTAATTCCAAACTATGCTTTAATCTAATTTATTTATATCGATAGATTATCTTTTTAATTTGTTTTAAATTGAAATTGAAATATATTTTTACCATTTAATCCAATTTTGGTCATTGGAATTAATTTCCCTATGAAATTGGACATAAATAACTATCAATCTTTTGATAGTTTTTAATTCTTAAAAACACGCTCTTTGTTTTAACAGCGGGAATTAATTTTAAATTAATTTATGCTGCTTCTGTGTTTTGATTTTGGAAAAATGGATTCCATATTTTTGAATCAGGATACTCAAATTGTGTAAATAGGTAACTTTTATTTTTATACATTTTAAATATTTACTTCAGTAAATATTTTATTTATCGTGGTTAAAGGGTAAATCACGTAAATAAGGGTAAAAAAATAATATTATAATAATATAAAATTACACTAAAATGTATCCTAATCCTATTGGATGAGTCGTTTCTGACCATGGGCATCTTTGGGTCGATTTTGGGACCCCATTGATCCACTTGGGAGTGATAATGACAATTTAGATTAATTTATTTAATGTGAAGACAAAAGTGACATTAACAAAAATCGTTTAGTAATTAATTTTTAAATGGTGTTATATAAGTCCTCATTTCGACTATAAATTTTTATTCTAATGATAAAAATATTTCCTACATGATGATATTTGTTTTATAATTTTTAGACCTCAAATAAATTAAATTTTTAATTACATAACAATGATGCATTTTTTACCTCATTAATAAATGATTTAAATAAATAAGATTATAATGATTAAGATATTATCCAAACATGTCCAATTCTGATTGGATGATTTTAAATAGAATATAAGTCATCTTATATTTGACCTAAATGATTTTTGGACCATTATAAACCGAATATATGTTTATAATAAAATAATATTTTCAAACTTTCCTAAAAGCCCCTCCTCTCCCTTATAAAAAGAGACCACTTATATCCAATTCGCCACACCTCTCAAGCCATTTAGCTCGTCCAAACTCAGCCCAATAAATATCCCTACATCCCTATACTCCTCCTAGAAGCCTTATCTTATGAATAAGGCACTTAAGAAGTGATTTGGTTTAAACCAAATTGAGTTACCCAAATTAATGGTAACGATTTCTCTTAAATCGTTTTCTTTTATTTTGCTTCTCCAACCACTACACTATTTTTGTTTTCATTATTTTGTAATAACATCAGTATCCTCAATATAATATGATGTTTTTATCATAAAGATTCTAACTACACTTACACACACCTCCATTTAATGGAAGAAGAACATAATTTTTCTTTGGATGGAAAACTAACGTCTCACCAAACAGTGATGGTTCAATTACATCTTACCACCTCTCATTGTGTCCATTATGATGGAAATATATTTATATATGATATATATTATTTTTATGATTTCCTTATGCTTCTGTACATCCCATTTATATGATGCCTTTATGGTTTCCATTGTGGGTAATTATGATAATCTCATTTGAAGAAGTGCGAACTACCGCACCCTCAAAGTGATGTGACTCGTTAATGCCCTATGTGGGATGTATAAAGGATATAGTTAATGATATTATATATGATATTATACATTAATTATAATATAACTATGTATAATTATGTTTTAACTCCATTAAAATAAGAAATAGAAATGAAAGTAGCGTTCATGCGTACGTACGGATTCCCGTCTCCATGAACGGTGCATTTCATTTTGTACCTCCAAATGTTATGTACTATTGTAAATAAATGTATATACTGGATATATATGATATATATGATATCTAAAATCATTACTACCATTCTAGATATAATGTACTATTGACCAAATGGACAACTTGTAAATATAAGGTGTTCATTTCTGACCGAAGTACCAAATATCGACAAAATTAACATTATTAACTAAAATGATTACATAATGTTTATAACATGGTAATAAGTGATATGAAAGGAATAATAAACTTGAAAAAGGTTCTTAAGCAAGTATAAATTGACATTAATTTATTATTCAGGAGATTAAAGAACGAACGGTTCAAGTCGGACATGAGGTAAGGGACTTCATCTCAATCTCCTTTCATTGAGGCATTTTTAGTTGTACACATGACTTTATTTTATATGGTGTATAAACCCATTTTAATTTTTATTTTATACAAAGGGAATCTTTTTATACTAAGTGTTTTACTAAATGACAAGAAGGAATGTTTTTTTAATGTAAGCAGTGACAATGACCTTTCCACCGCCGTGAGTATTATTTGATCTTTGGCTTCCTTGACAAGCCGGAATGTTTTTACAAGTAAAAATAAATACCATATAATCTTTTTATGTATTTTGGTATTGAAAAAGATTTTTACAATGGATTTATTATTTCAATATCTTGAAATGATATTTTATTATTACAATGTGGAAATTTTATCTTTCCTTTATGCTTCTGTTATGTGTTATGATCATGTTATGGTTTTTGGAAATTATTTACGTGTACGTGTGGTTCTGTGATAAACCTAGGGTGGGTGAGCCTGAGATAGCTCTCCAATGAATTTGGTAATGTGAAGGAGGTAAACGTGAATGTTTCTCCTAATAGATTTAGTTAATATACTGTGATGGGTATTCCAAAGTAACTCCCTATGTAGCTGTGATAACTACAATGTAAGTATGGTATGGATACCACAAGATACCTTTATGATTTATGATTTCTATGTGTATTTCATAAATCTTATGATTTCACGAGGTAAGTAAAATAGATTATGTTTTTTATGTATTCCTGAAATTTTTTTTTCATTCAATGTTTTATAACCCTCACTGAGCTTTTTATGCTCATCCCAATGTTTTGAAATGTTTTCACAGGACTTAAAGATGAATAGGGTTAAGGATGGGATCAAGGAAATGTCATACTATCTAAAACATGGAACTAGACATGACACTTTTTTAAGAGTTTTTATTTTATGAATAAAAAGGAACTTTGTAGATATGTCTACCTTGTACTCTTTTGAGATGTAATAGTTATGTCCTCATTCTATAAAACTCTAAACCTGAGAAGATCCTCAATGTAAATTATTCATTTAATTCAATATTATGTAATGTTTATGGCCAGCTCATTATAACATTCATGTCTATTAAAGTGTAAAAATTTGTTATAATAATTAAGGTCAAATAACATCAATTTGTGGTTAAAAAATATAATGTTTAGAATCAAAACTAAAATTTTATAAATTTTATATATTTATTATATTTTTACCTTATTCTAATTATTTTCATATATTTTTTTGGATAAATTTTACATGAGTTATATGCAAATTATATTTTAATATTTAATGTATTTAAAAGCTTTCCATTCAACCCACTTATAAAATGGTACCACCTCTCCTATCTTCCTAAAACATTGTGATCCATTTATATTTTCCAATATATACCAAAATACCTTCCTATATTCCTTCACTACATCAAATAGAATTCTTCTCTTCAATTAGAATTTCCTAAGAATGTGTATGTTGAGAGACAACAGATGACACTAAAGATTTTTTATAACTCTTAACTGAGTTCTTTCATTTTATTTATTCTTATTGCTCATAAAATTTTATCTTAACCATGATAACATAAAAATATAAATATCTTCCATATAATTATATTTTATTATTTTTATGTAACAACCATCATTCATCTCCTTTTTCATACAAATTAAATGAAATTGTCGCTTGTGTGTGCATATGGACTACCATCTCCTTGTAACAACGTGGTTCATTTTCCATATCTGACTCACATAATTGGATAAAATGATATATAAATTAATATATAGTATATATGTATGATTATTATCATTATATAACTATAATATATCATCCACCTTCTTACCATTCCACCCACTATGTAATGAATATATCATTTATCCAGCCATTTGGACAAAAACCTCCATTAATTGATGTGATTTGTTTTTTAATCCTAATTCCATGAAGGATTATAATTTTTTTAAATATAAAATTAATAATAATTTCAAAATGAATATTTTTTATATTATGAAATCATGACCTAGATTCACATAATTGAACTAATAAACCAAAACATGTATGAAAAAATAATAGTTAACACCTGAGAAAATGATAATAATAATGAGTTATTATTGAAAATGAGATAAAATGTTATAAGTGAATCATATATTGTATGATAAATATAAATATGGTAATTTTATATTTTTAAATTAAATTTATATTAATTATAAAGAATGTTATTACTACATATGAAGCAATTTGGATAAGACATATGGGTAATTTTGATGAATTTCCACTTCATTATGACATGTTTTACTTTATGTACCAAGTTTATTTTACACATTGTATTACTAAACATTTGAAAAATTATATTATGAATTCATCTATGTTAATTTTAGTCACTGTTCTTATTCAGTTTTTCTCATTTATAGGGTCTTCATTGAAAAGTTATCGAAATGAAATGAGATTTCTTTTACAGACTCATTTTTATACAAGATTATTTATGTTCATATTTCCTTTAGAAAAATTATATAATATTAATCCCTTATACCAAATAAATTTCTTCTTCTCCAGTAATATTTGAATTTTACATGTTTATTTTCCATTTCACGTATTTTTGGATCAAGAATCCATAACTATAAAACTTGTAATGAACTCTATTTTAAAATTATTATATTATGGTTTTCCTTCCAACGCTTTTTCTATAATAATTTTCCATTAAATTTATCATGAATGTTATTAATTAATATTAAATGGTTGATAAAGGATCCTTTAAATTATTTTCTTCATTCATTAAAAATGATTAAAAAGGAATCCTTTCGAAATTTTCAATATCCGGTTTTTTTATCTTTTTGAAAATGGGAAAACAGATTATTTTTAAACAAATACGGATTGACCACCATTCCACAATATCTTGGTGTTTATTAATTATCAAAGAAATTTTGTATGTATCCATAGTTATTGTAAATTAAAATTATTTTCTTATTATTTTTTGAAATTTTTATTTTCCAAATATTACAAAAGAAAATTATATTATTTTATTAACTGATTAAAATAATTTTGAAATTGATATATAAATTCATCATTAAAAAATGTCATAATAAAGTTATTTCATTTTTTTCTTACATTTTTTTTTAATTTTCAAATGGACTATCTCAAAATAAGATAACCTTTTATAAATAATTCTGGTTCATCCATCATCCATTATGGATTCACTATTTTTTCATTTACATTATCAAGATCTTGTTCCCCATCATTATTTATCATTTAATTTTTCATTGTATACTCAATTATGAACATATTTTAATATCACTAATTTATTCGGTTATATTTCAATTTCATTGATATCATTTTAACTATATAACATTTTAAAACACAATGTGAGTAGAGAAATCTTATTAAGAGAATTAATTAGTTAACAAGGGATATATTTTGATTTCATGATTAAGTGAGGATAAATTATGATTTATAATTTATTTTCTGGATTAATTATATTTATCATTAAACAATTCATTAATGCATAGGATGATCATGTTATGGTGGCGACATTGGTGGAGACAACCCCTCGATGTAGTGAAAGGCCTTAGGAGAAAAAATTTGTGGTTGTAATAATTGTGTAATTATTATATATATATCCATTCCATGAAAGGGTCGTAGCCAAGGCCTGGATGGTAAGATTTATTATATAATTCATGATTCCATGATGGAAAAATAATGAATGTTGGGATTTAATAATATTATTTATTAAGATTTTAATTTTTATTGTCCATGTTATTGTTATGATGATATTATCCCTAGATGTACATTTAATTTAATATTGTGATTGAATTATTTTTTTATTATTCACATGGTCATATTTATTAGTATATATTTAATATTGATAGTTTTTTATACATTAACATTACAATGAATTTTTTCCCACCCTTAATTTTTTTACTCTCCCCTAGAAATGACAAATTAATCTATGAATAATGTTAATAGATTTTAGAAAATCTCTCATTCTATGTTTTTAATTTACAAATTAATATGAACGTTATATATGTATATATATTTTAATGATTAATAAACTATTTGATATTGGGTAACCCTATCCCTTTTATATTATACTAATGTTATAATTAAGTATTGGCTCTGTGTTACTGGAGTATTATCTTGTAAATATTACCATAATTAAATAATTTAGATTCTAACTTATTTTAGTATTTCCCATACATTATCTGTATTATCCCTCTTATGGATAATATATAAATATCTGTAAAATTAATAGTTACTACATCCATTTTTTAGTTATGATTATATCATTTCATCATCACCATCATTGAAATCAATTATATCCTAGTTGTACTTTATTGTTTCAGCTAAATTTTTGGATCATGGAAACGGAATGATTAGAATAATAAATTGATATTCCTATTCCACTATCCCCATATCCGCATGTAGATTAGAGAAAAGAGATTATAAATTATATAGTTTCTCTCAAATAGATATACAATATAAAATCATCATCATTTATAGATATTGTTTCACATAGAATGTTTTCATCTTTTATTTCATAAAAAATTATAATAACCATGGTTGTCTCTTTATCAATGAGTTCATGAAAGGATTCACCATACATGATCATCCAAAATAAATTTTATTTCATTTCTATAATATTCACCTAGTTTTGAGAAAAATATATAGGTTAAAAATATGGGAAGATTATCCTAGAATAGTTTGGAGTACTAGTGAATCATATGTGACAATATATTGAGTATCCCTGTAAAAAAAATCATTCAGTACATTTAATTTCACAATGTCACGTTTTACCTCTTTGACATAATTGGGTTATAAAAAACCCACGATTAATGTTTTATGTATCATGTTGGAAGCCTAAAATGTATTCCCTATTAAAAATTGAGGAATCCCATGATGATAAAATAATCAATAAAAAACTGTTGAAAAATTAAACATCCCACAACATATTTATATGGTTTGATCTTAGAAACTAAATCCATGGGGAGGTAGGAAATGTCTCGCTCTTGATAATGATAATTATAAGTGATATAGTAACACATAACCTTTATAAATATAAAATCTATTTTGGGAATAAAAAAAAATAAATATTTAATGGACTACATCTCGCACAATTTGAAAAATATAAGAATTGTTTTTATGGTTAAATTGATTGCCATTATTTTAAATTATATATTTATTTCAAAAAATAGAATAATTTAAAATAAAATAAATAAATAAAATAAAAAAATGCAATGGATTAATACTCATACATGATATATATATATATATATATTTGTTTTAAATAAATTATTAATCATCTAGATTGAATAGATTTGATACATTAATTCATGATTAGATACAAAATCAATCACTTCACCTCATCATCATTTCTTACTAAGAAAAATTTACTTTCAAATAAAAATCATTAATAATTCAACACATTAAAATTATATATATATTTTATATTTATTTTTATGATATTTTTATGGAAATATGTTAATAAAATTATGATAATTATAATTTAAATATAATTATAATTTCAAAAAATAATTTATAAATTTTTACTTTTTTTCATAAAATATATGTTTGTATAGTTTAATGTGATAAACTTAATTAATATGTGTGGTCCCTAAAGTGTGGATCATTTTTATAAAAAAAATTCAATGAATTCTTGTAAGAAATTTTTTTACATGTATAAAAAAGATTCAAATAATTTACACTATCCACCTACTTTATCAAATAAACAAACTCATTATTGAAAACATACCCCAAAAAATATTCAAAATAGTTAACATTTTATTTAAAAAATAAATATTTTAAGATAAATTTATTGTAATGGATCTCTAATACCCTAAACATACATAATTATTTCTATTAAAAGAGGATTCAGACCAAACACTAGAACAATGATGTTGAAAATCAACAAATGATAGATTGTAATAATGTTTATTATAATAACCAGTGTAGATAGAATTTTAATAATATCCTTAATATTATTTAAAAATATATTCATTGTTAAAATAATAATATATTACCATCCTTATAATCAATATTTTGATTTTCACCATATTGTGCTCCCCTTTACATTGTCTGTCTTATTGTTTCACACCAATTTCAATATTATATCTACAAATCTCTTTTCATTTTTTGCATGGTCACTATCCCTACTAAAATCCCTTATTATTCGATACCAATTCCCAATCCCATTGCATCAATGTATTTCTCTATCAATAATTTAATTTAAATAAACTATAATCACTCTCTCATTGTCATTGAATTTCATCCAACCAATTTTTTTTCATATCATATTAGATGTCACCCCATCTCATAGATATTTCTTATAACACAATATCCCATTATAAGAATTATTTTTCATTGAATGATTATGTTTTAATGTCATTTATAAAATGTGAGATGTGTAACTATAAATTTTTTTACTATATTGTTATTTTTATATAATATGAAAATTAATATTTTGTTTAAATGTTTTCAAAAATAAACTTGTTTTGTGAAGATTTATTTTACTATTTAATGATTTAGATTATGTTTTCTTTTAAATATTTTTTTCTATTAGTATTAATTAAATACTATATATTTAAATATTTTTTATTTTATTAAATTATATACATATTTATAATTTTTATATTATTTTTCTTTTTATTATGTTGTTGATGCACATTAATGAAAAAATCATCTAAATAATAGATTTTTAAAAAATATAATATTTATTATATATATGTTAAAAATTTTATACATGGTAATATATCATATAAAAACTATTAGTTAAAATATGGTATTTGAAAATAATATTCTATGATATTCAGTAATAAATTAATATTTTATTATTTTTTTAAATGCTAATTTGTTTTATAAAAATCAAGAATTACTGGCTGAAAGATTCATCAAACAATGAGTTATTCCTTCTAATATACAACAATTAACAACTAACTCCACATCCAATATCTAATGGTTACCATGGTAATACATAAGAAATCAACTTATAATTCCCTATCATGATCGACTCAATTAATCACATTAAAATATACCCCCAAATCAAATAAAAAAAATCTTATTCCAAACTAAAGGGAAATCAAATTCCCAACCATGAAAATGATGCATCCCAAAAGCTTCGTCTAGATCTTTTGAGTATAATTTTAATGTTTGAATCAAATTTTATTTACTAACATAAAATGAAATAAAATTTTAAAATAATTTATAGAACATAGTACTGTTATAGTTTTTCATTCACACTATATAAAATCAATTATTTAGTATTCTATAATAAAATTTAAAATATATCACACAACCCAAAAATAATATGAATTTAATTTCATTAACCTTGACATATTAATGTTTTTAATCCAAATTAGAACCCTTTATTTTTTTTCAAACTAAATTTATTTATTTAAACTATTTTCTCTTCAAAAACTCCATTTAAACTATAAAATTCCATAAATCCCATTTAATATGTTATTGAAAAACACAATTCCCCATTTTTAAATTTCTATTTATAATTTATAAAAATAATAAACATGAGTTCTAAAATGATGATAAGATAGATTTTATAATTTATAGAGAAATTTTCTTATTGTAAACATTTACATTTTCTATAATATGTGGAACTTTTTAATCTCACAAAATATCCTTAATAGGTGATTTTAGTGAAATGATATTGCTAGTATTGATAATAGTCCAGGATATTGTTTTAGTTATAAAAAATAATTGATGAAGAAACCATTTAATGGTGAAAAATTTATTGCTCATAAATTATTTATTATATGAATATTATATTTAGTGAATATAAAATGGATTTTATAAGCGTAATAATTTTCACTAATACTATTGTCCTTTTTCAACATTACAACTAGATATAATAAATAGAATTTATCAACTTATTCACATGATGTATATAATAAGAGTGCATTGTATTAGTTGATGAAAAAAATAAAAAACAATTTAAATTTCATAAAATTAATACTTCTATGTAATAAATAATAAATTTCCATTCACCTTTTAAATACACATATTACATTAACGATATTTTGTACAATACAATTACATTAATTTAAAATCATATATCAAAAAATAATTATAACAAATATGAAAACAATAATCTAGCAGGAGAAATTCCCCAATGATCAGCCTAACCAAATAGAAAAAATATGTCTACCTCTCATAAAAACAATGATTATTTTATAAATGGTTCATTAAAAAATGAAAAAAATATATATAATTTTATAAATTTATAATTCATGATAAATTTTTAAAAAAATTATATGATGTCAATTTTATAATTCCAAACCTTAGAAATTACATAATCAAGAGTTAAGATAAAAATTAACATTGAGTATCTTTTCAGGCTTAGAGTATTATAGAATTAGGCCAAAAATATTACATAATAGATGCATACATTAGAAGTGGAATGTTACACTTAGTTTCTAATATTTACACCAATAGAAACCCTTCAAACAAAATGTGAATTATTTTTTCTTGATAAAAATCTTCATTACCTCTTCCTTTTTCATACGCATACTTATACCATGGGTAGAATAGTTATAAATCATTGTACGAGCATAAAAAATCTAATTGAGGAATATAAAATAATAAATTAAACTATTAGTCCATGAATTTTTAAAACCCATGAAATAATTTTAACAAAATCACACTTATCATCAATAAAACATAAAATATTTTTCTTACATCTTGTAATAATAAAATTCTTACAAAACATCATAGGTATCAAAAAACATAAAGGTAACATAGGACATCCATATCATACTTACATCGTAGATTTCACAGATACATAGGGAGTATCCTTCACAGTAACGTTTGGAATACCCATCACAATTTATTCCATAAATATCTTAGAAAAAACATAACATTTACCATCATCCCATTACCTAATGCATTGGAGATCTATCACGGTATCACCTACTGTCGATTTATCATAGGATCACCGATATTCAAAATCAATGCCCAAGAACCATAGAATAAACCTGACACCAAAATTAAGCATGAAAGAAAAATAAAATTTCTACATTGCAATAACTATAGATAATTTCAGGATATTAAAATAATTAATCTTTTATAAAAATAATTTTCAATTAAAAAATATAAAAAAATTTAATATGGTATTTATTTTTCATTAAAAAATAGTACGCCTTGTTGAGGAAGCAAAATATTATATAATGATTGAAGCGGGGGAAAGGTCTATGTCACTACATGAATTAAAAAGAAACATCACTTTTTTGTTTCAAAAAACACTTATTAGAAAATGATTCTTTTTGGAAACCATTGAAAGAAACTAAAATTAAAAGGGGTTTATTATAAACCGTATAAAATATATTCATGTATAAATAAAAATATGCCTCAATGAAAAGAGATTGAGAAAAATACCTTACAAAGATCATATCACTATATTAATGATTAACTAGTGACATTATTATGTGTGAAAAATATAAATACACAAAATATAAGTGGATATAATTATAGAATAATAATATTTTAGTAACACATATTCTTGGAAAAACAAAACCAATTCCATTGATATTTATCTCAATGAATAGAGATTGAGTTATTATTTCCCTTAAAAAGAACATTTTGGAAATAAAATAGATTGATAATGTGTATTCACTATAAATACACATAAATCAATAATAAAAAAATTATAGTACCTCAAAATATATTTCTCACATAATCATAGCATGACATAATAAAGAAGATGAATGTTAACCAAGAGAGTAGAAATTTGGTTAACAAGTTCCCTTACCTTGAGTTTGACTTGTCTAGTTCATTATTTAATCCCATGAATAATAAAGGTAGGTTAACTTATAATTCATTCAAAAAAATTTTATTTATTATTTTTTATTTTAAATCACTTATTAAAATTTTATAAAAATTAGTAAATTATTTGAATTCATATTATACATTTTGTCTATGGTTGGTAACCTGGTAAAAAATGAACTAGTTTTGATTAAAATTGTCAATTTTGTAAAAAATATATCATATATAGAATGATATTCAATATTTAAATATCGTATATACATATAGTATATTTTTTTTATAAAATTATATAACCTTTTTAGGTGAGAAATAAAATTCACTGTTTATGGGTACGGTAGGACATATGTATGCATGAATGCTACTTTCTTTTCTTTGTCATATTAAATGAATTAAAAATAAATGATACATAGGTAAATTATAATTCCAGTATAATATATTTGTTAGAAATGTCAAATAATTTCATTAATGTCATTTTTTATACGTTACATGTATGGAATTAATGAGTTATATCACTTTGAGGGGTTATAGTCTACACATTCTCAAATGAAATTATCATATTTACACATTATGAAAAGCATAAAGTTATGTTTTAAATAAAAATTATATAAGAATAAAAAAAATAAAAATAAAATATATATCATATATAAATATAGTTCCACAATATTTTCCTCAATGAGAGGTGGTAGATGAAAATTGAATAATCATCGTTTCGTGATGTAGTAGTTCGTCGTATGTAGAAACACTATATTCTATTTTAATTTGATGGAGGTGTGTGTAACTGTAGGTAGAAATCATAGTATAAATAATTACTAGTATATTTAGGATACTTGTATTGATATAAAATAGAAGAACAAATGGAGGTTAGGGGGTCGAAGAATGAAAATAAATTAAATGATCTTGAGAGAAGACGTTACCTCTATTTCAGGTATCTCCTTTTGATTTCAGTCAAACGGATTCCTTGAGTAACCTTTTGCCTAAGTTAAGTAGTATATGAGTAATTTTTGGGTTTTGGGATCTTATTTTATCTGAATATGGTCTATCCAAGGTGCATGAGGGTTTTGAGTAAGTGGGTAGAGGTGGTGGCCTTTTATATGAGGGAGTAGGGACACTTTAGGAAAGTCATGAAACATTATTTTATTATAAATTTATTTTTTAATTCTAATATATCCAAAGAGATATATTTCAAGGATAAGAAAAGTATGGGTCAAAATACTCTCAACCAATAGGTTTTATCCATTTTAGGTCACAAATTTGACCTTAATATTTGGATTTAACCCTTTGTTATATTAATTAACTCATACCATGTCTTCTTGTATTTTTACACTATATGGTTAATATACTTACCATAAAATTCCAAGAGAACCTCAAGTGGATAATTAACTAAATTTGAAACACTATATATGTTATTTCTATTAATATTTTATTTTTTTACTATTTTAACATTTAATAAAATAGTATTTTTTTAAACTCACTTATGTCAATTTTGACACTATTTTGTAATTGATTTATATTAAATTTATAAAAACATTATTCATTAGAAAAAACTACATTAAATAAAATTTCAAATTCCATAATAATCCGTAACATTGATTTAAGGTATCAAAATGTTCGAATTATATTTATTTTAATACTTATAATATCAATTATTTGAATTTTTCATTAATAAGGTTTTCCCTTCATCATAATTGATTCATAAATAAATTTATTTATTTAATTTTTAAAAATTATTAATAAAGTACCATAATGTATAAAATATTTTTAATTTTATTAAAACTACTTATAGTGAAAGAGATTTTTTATATATTCCTATATGAAAATTGTTTCATTTAAATGATATATGTTTACGTTATATTTCGCTATACTTTAAATTAATCATTATAATATATCATTATCACACCAAATTTGTACAATGAGGTCCTAAAATTGACCCAAGAATGCTCATGGTCATCCATATCTCATCAAATAGGATTCTCACACCTGTTAGAGTAGGATTATATTATTATGATTTTATGTTTTATTGTTTTTACCAGATTTACCATTTAACCATTGTAAATAAAAATAATTATTTAAGCAACTATTCATAGTTCCAAAAAATAAAACGGACCTATTTACATAATTGGTACCCACTTATTCCAAATATGAAATACATTTTTAAAAATTAAAAATCATATATGTTGCATTAATTAAACAAAAATTAATTTTTTTGGTCAGAATGAGAAAATGGGTTTTTAAAAAGTAATAACCTTCAAAAGATTCGCATGTGTTTATATCTAATTTAAATGTAAAATTAATTAAAATAAAAAATAATTGGATTAAATTATAAACCATTAATACAATTAAACCTTAAAAATAATTAAAAGTAAAACTTAAATATATAAAATAATTAGAAAAAAGTAATTTTTGAATTAAAATCCAGTATTTTAACTATTCATTACAAAATGAATTTTATCAGAAAAATAAGAAATTTCAACAAAATTAAATTTTCATTTACCTATTATAAATAAGATGTTTTTTTATAAAATAGAACATATGAAACTCATAAAAAATATGTAAAAATTGGTTCACCATCAAACGGCTTCATAACTATAATTTTTAGAAATTTACTTCTTTTATTTGAAAAATTTGAATTTGTGCTTATATCATATCAAAAAAATATATAAATGGAATTTAAAATATTAAATTAAATATATAAAATAAATTTTTCATTATATTAAAAATAAATAAATATTGATATGATTTTATGAACACAATTATTATCTTTTAAATAGTTTTTATATAAAAATAGATCCTTTAAATTCATTTGGTTTTTATTTCCGTTTCTACGAAATTTGGTAACTAATGAATAATTATTTAAAAATGTGTAAACCATATTTTCATAATCTAGTTGATATTATTCATTCCCATCATTCTAATGTCTAGGTTACCATGTTAATGTTTAAATAATATTATTTAGTTGTTCTTTTAAGGTTAATGTAACGTATCATGTACGCTGCTGAGCATAGTGATTCATTATTAAAACTCGAGATATTACAAATATACATAATACAAAAAATACTAATTATTGATTATTAATATTTATAATAAAAACCAAGGGTATATTACCTAGTTATGAGTATCTTATATATATTTTAAATTCTATTTTAAAATAGAAAACACTTGTTTTTAATTATGTATGTGAGACCATGTGTTACGTTTATGTGTGGATAATTCAAAAAATATTCACCTGAAAAGATAATTGTTATAATGTATACTAATAGGATAATAAAAAATTACAAGTTTTTATTTGAACTAAAATAAGACTTTAATATTGAAAAAACACAATTTCAATCACACTGGATGAACCGTGTGACAGATTAACAAATGGTTAATGCATACACGTGACAAACGAATCTTGTTTCCTTTTAATAAATAAAAATGAAAATCCATGATAAATTTTATATTTTTGAGTACGTTATGATATTTTTGAACTAAAATGTCACTTTTAAACAAAAAAATATTTAGACATAGTGGTCATGCTACATATTGGAATAATATGAGGATAATTACTAAACATCAAAAATAAATTTGTAATCATTTTTACCAAGTATCATAATTATTTGTTATATTTTTCATAATTTTCAGTATATCACTCGTGTTTTGAAATAAAATATCACATTTAAATTGAAATCATGTAGTTTTAGTTATATTAGCTACATGATTTTTCAAATTTATTGGTGGTTAATTGATAAAGGACACAAAATAATCACAAATAATTTTTTAAAGAATAAAGAAAATGCATGTGGTTTTTTATAATTTTTTATATGTGATCTGCATTTTGAACTAATATTCCACATTTATATTAAAAACATTAATTTTTAGCAATACGAGACACATTAAATATATGATAAACATGAGATTGAATTAATTGTATAAAAAATTAACTATTTACTATTTTCATAAAATATCAAAAAAATCTAATCATTTTTTATTTGTTTTAAGTATGTGATGAATGTTTTGAACAAAAAAATATATTTTTAAATAGAAAATAAATACTTTGATACATATAATCTAAAACATGTATCAAATTAGCATGCGGTACATTCATAATAATTAAATTAATTATAGATTATTTCCATAAATTATCTTGACAATATGGGATATTTTTATTATCATTTAGTATGTGACATGTTTTCTCACAAAACATGTCACTTTTAAATAAAAAAATTACGTCTCTCATACCAACAAAATTATGGGTCATAATGTTGTGGGGATAGTTTATCCACATAAAAGATGAATTATCAAACACTATCTTAAAATAAAGTCAATATGAGGAAATATTCTCAATCTTTATTATCTAAGGCACTTTTTGAACATTAATGAAAATTGTAAACTAAACATGCGCACTTTTAGTCATAAATGTACACATTGTTTTATGGACTGATGTGAATTTAATTTATACATTTCATTAATTTAAATTATTATTTAAAAATAATAATGAAAACATGGGCACATTTAATAAGTTTTTTCTATGATTAATAGGTTTTTGACCTAAAATAAAACTTTTAAATTGAAACAATTAACAAGTGGTATCGTTTTAACTCAATAATTTTATTTTAATTCTATAATAAATTCCATATTATAAATCATATGATATGGTAATAATTTAATTTAAATATTTACATTTTTAAAATATTGATAGTCAATGAAACAAAAATTGACCAAATAATCTATAGGTAAACCCCCACTTTATGGCCATTGTAAGATAAAGAAAAAAAAATGTAAGGCGTAACATCCTATTTATGAGTTCTGAAATTTTTTGGACTCTATATCATCATCCCACTATTTTTGAAAAAAACATATTACCTTTTTTGAATTACTGTATTTTTTGTAATCATGGTTGTAGGGGAGGGAAAATATCGAAGATGATCCAAGCAAGAAATCAAAACAAATTAAACCAAAATGGCTGGATTTTTTCAAATCATTTGGGTTTTTATGTAGATAATAATTAAATTGTAGTTTTCATTTAGGTTTAGGATCTAAAGAAAACATCTCATATAAAATTAAACGACACATATCTAAAGACGTACTTTAACTTTTTTTCTATTGGCACAACCAATGAATTGATTTCCTGATCTGATCTCTCTTTAATATTTTATTTTTAGTAACTATTCATGAAAAAGGTTTTATATTGATAGTATGTCGAAGAAATAGTTTTTCATTATGTTAATGATTTTATATAAATTTTCTTCAAATTATTTGGAACTCATTATAAAATATCAGTATTCCCTTTTATCAATATTTTGATTTCATAAGAGATACTTTATGGTTTATAGGGATCCAATTACAAACCTAATGATAATGACTAAAAAACAACATTTACCAAAATAATAATATAAAACAAAAAATACATAAAAACACCACTAATTTAATCATTAAACTATGTTTCTATAATTAAATTTAAACCTGAATTTTATTCCATTGAAATCTTGATTATTGATATTAATTTTAAATGATAATGAAAAAAATGATCATCAAATAAATGCAATAAAATATCATCTGTCAAATTAGGTCCCCAGTAAATTTATTAATCCAATTACAAAACATTTCAACTCTGAAAAAATAATACCCCAGAGAGCACAAATTGTAGATATGTAATACATATGAAAAATAATGAATTGATGAATCACAAATATTTTTTTGTAAGGTAAGAAAATAAGCATCCACTAAACCACCGAAAATATAAAACAGTTGTAAAATGAAAATTCAATCCTATAAATACAACAACATTAATTTTTTGAAAATAGAATAGAAATATTGATATCCACCAAACTATAAGAAATATATTATATAAAAGGTCACATATAAATGAGTATTCAAATAGAAAATAAATATAACCCCAAATATTTACATCATATAGGTCATTATCTCACTTTTTTGACACATGTGTTGATACATTGTGTTATTTGAGTTCAGAATGATGATTTAATACCATTATGAAACTAAACATCAAGAAGAATCACTAATTAATGGCCGAAAACCCCTAGAACCACTATTTTCATAAAACATAAAACCTCATCGACGTAGGGAAGAAATATTAAGAGTCATACATCTGAGATAAAAACCATGTCAATACTACGTGAATCTAGGAGGCTAAACATAGAATTTCAAGATATGTCACTTATAATATATAATGATATGGTATTTATTTAAGGGTAATCTATTACCTAAAATATGAATCAACAAGGATATGGCACTAACCACCTATGTGGTATAATTTGAAAACAAACATTTGAACTATGGGGCCGGGAAACTATTATGAGCATTTGAATATAGGAAATAATAAATGAGTTAAACTATAATAGGGTAACAAAACAAAAGTATTGAATAACATACTATTGATGTCACTTGAAAAATACATCACATAAGGAATCATGATGAAGATAAAAGTGAAACACATCATCCTCAAGTTAAGTATGAGAAAACATTACTAACCACCAAGTATTATGGAGGAAATAATGATGTTGGAGCATCACTAGAAATAGATATGAGAGGAAACCATTGTTTCCAAGGGGGATATATTTAGAGATAAAGCTACAATCCTCATAAATACATATCTTCGTTATTATCAAAAAAATATATGATATTCCATAATCCAAATAAAAAACATAAAAAAATTGATGGTTTATAATTTTTTTTAATTAGAACCAAACCACTATTAAATTATTTTATTTATTATATATAAAACCAATTCGATAAATTGTGGTTTAGTTTTTCTTTTTCATAACGTAACCAAAGGAATCCACGATCACACCTACCCTTTAGTATTGAAAAATATAGATATATAAATAGTTAAAAATATTTTAAATTTATTTTTTATTAAATTATTGAAAAACTCTTTAGTGATAATATATAATTATTGGAAGATTATATATTTCATAATATTAAAATTGTAATTGCAATAATTGATTTCATTAATTTAATTTTTTTTTGAAAAAAAATAATAAAAAATATGAAATTTTATATGATATGTATCTTGATAGTTAAATATTATTATATAAAAAATTGTTATTGAAGGGGAACCACAAATATACAAAGATAGATTCAATGACACACATTCAAGATACAAGGGAGACATAAACCTAATACCTACATGGCACCCCATAGTTCAATTTTCCACCATGATAGGCCCTAATTAAAAAAATGATATTATATATAACCTAATAATTATATATTATTATAATTATATTGGTTTCTTATGTTCATTTACAACCCACATAAAATTGTTTGGATGAAAAAAATAATGTCTCGGTCATAAAACATATGGTTTTTGAAAAACTATATAAATTATATAGTATGATGATTTTTTCTAAAATGATTTACAATAGACATCACAGATTGAAATTTTTTTCTTAAAATCCACACATTGGATAATAAATTTTTATATAGAGTTTCTAAAATTATTATAAAAAGAATCTAGTGAATCGTAAAAATCAGAATGGAATATGTACTGATAAAAATTAAAATATTTTTTATATTTTTAGAAAATTGAGTTTTACCAATACATTATTGATGTTTTGAAGAGAATAAATTTTCTCATTTTATCTTATACAATTATGTAAATGAGGTGTGGTCTTAAATAAAATTCATATTTATTCATTGATGGTTTTGGTAAATAAGTGACTTGAGAAAGAAAAATCCAAATTTTTCTTCACATGGTCTTTGAGGGGACCTTTGTTTATTGCTTCATTTATGACAGTAAACCTTGTTTTGTTTCACAATGTAATTTTGAAAATAAGAAATCTTTTGTGATGTATTAGAGTATCTAACAATAATATAATAATATGATGACTGAAAATGCCCTAGAATAATAAAATAATGATTTTGGATTCCCTTTAATATCTGGGATGACATATTCATTTAGGAATCCCGAACATATGATGTGTTTTGAGCCGGTCCTCAATTCTAAAAAATGTTTTACTAAGTTATATATAATTTTAACACCATAAAAAAGAAGTTGGGAAATGATAAGAAGGATATAACTACTGAAAAGGTTGGGATATCTTGGTAAATATATATCGATGTGCTTAAAATAGGTTTAAGGTGTTGGAGGAATTTATCTATAATTATAGAGAATATATTGAAGTAATTATTATCATTTTTTTCCTTCAATTTCTATGAAAATATATATTTGATTATGAATAATTGAAGCCTATAATATTGAATGGAATGAGGTTTATTTAGCATTGATAATTTTGATTTTACATAATGTAATGGTCCTTAGAGAAAATGTTAATAGGGTGGAAATTATTTCCTAAATTAATATATTTCTTTAAAGATGATCCAAAATGATTGAAGTGATTGAGATGTTATGGAGTTTCATAGTATAACCACTATATAAATTATAAATATGTCTCCAATTTATTGATACAGAATGAAAATAGAATGGTCAGAGAGTGTATAAATTTTACTACTGGTCATGTGTCATTCGCAACCTTTAAAATTTAGTAGATGCCATTATTTTATAATATTGAATATCCACAATATTTTAAATTATAAATAATTAATGAGAACATTTTATCAAGACGAACTATAAGTCAATATTAGGACTTTGGAATTCTCATTGTACTAATTTATAAGATCATAAGACCTTTATTGAGAATACAACTCTGAATATGATACAACAACTCATTTATAAAATAATTCAACTTCCTGGACATAATATGGATTCATATTAAAACTTTTTCACAATCATAATTTAAAATATTATTTTTTATATTTGTAAGATTCATCATTAATCATGGAGCCTATATAAATTTAAAATCATATTATCCAATTGACCCATAGGGAAAATCCTCTGACTTTTTACGTTCGATTGTTTTTAGTAATTATTGATTTTAAAGAGAAATAATTTTGAATAATGCTTGGGGAAACTAATGAAGATAAAAATATCACATGTGAATGTGATTTATGATGAATATAATGCATTGGACAGATTGTATTATTTTAAATTTATAAATTTCGTTCTTGTATAGGTTTATATCGAATCTCTCATGCTATAGATAATTAGTAATCCCACAAGTTAATTTGAGAAGGATTTAACATACAACTATAGATAATGATTAAACATAGATTCATAACATTTTAGTTTTAGATGAAAGAGTTAATGATTTTTGAACTAAATTTTTTATAGAATTATCAAAAATCTAACCATGAATGATAAGGAAACATTATTTAGTGCATCTATAAGTTGAGAAGTCAATTTCAATGAGATTTAGTGAGATATAAAATATGAGCATATTGGAATTATTATGAGACTCATATCATATATACTATATAAGGATAATATAAAAGAACCATATTTTCTAGAAAAATTAATAAGAAAGAAAATTTAGGGGTACTCATGGCATTTACCATAATATCAGAGTTGAGAATATATAACGTAATGTGGATCATTTGAGAAACCCACAAATAGAATATACTAATAATAAGATATGTTATCATGGGAGAAATAGTTCATATTAATTACATACAAACATATAATGGAATTATTATGCTGATGGAAATATGTGGTGACACCCACAGAAAATCTGTAGCTCTCTAGATATAAATTAAATTACGATCTTGAAGAACAATATTGAGCAATATTTCTTCTATAAAGAATGATGGAAAATAATATAATATAGATCAAGAGATATGTAATAAAATATAATAACACTAAATGAAAAATAATAATGAGTATATAATACAATAATATGTTTAGAGATCAGTGGGTTTCAATGTCAAAGGTAGAGGAAGAGTCTAACCCATTTTTCCAAGTTCATTTCAGGTTATACTAAGTAGTAAAAATAAAATTGAGTGTTGATCGTATAGGATACTAACGTGGTATGTTTTTCTATTATTATTTGGGGATAATTAATTCAATGATTGATAAGTGATAAAAATACGTGATTAGTTTCTAATGAAGAGATATAAAAATTACTGTAATGTATAAGAAATCATAGGTATATTTTTGGAATAATAATTTGTATTTAAATACTCTTCTAATGATGAAGGTAGTCATTCATGTTTAAAAAAGAAATCATATTCTAACATAATGATCAACTTGAAATAAGGGGACTTACGTAACAACATGGACTTTTATAAATCGAATTTCAATTTCTATAATAATTTTAGGTAGTATAATTTAATATATCATATATATAAACCCAAAAAAATTACATGATAATATATATTAACAAAATCTTGAGTAAATGTTTTATAATGCTCAAAATGTTTAGTTTCCTATGAAATTTATAAATTTAAATAAACAAAGATATTTCTTAAAATTTTAAATTAAAATATTTATATTATAGTTTTATGTAAATTTAATTAATTTATAATACCCATCACATCAAAATTATCTTTGCATTATTTTTAGATAATTTTCTAAAAAAGTATTTTTTGGTTAAAAAGTGAAAATATAATTTTTACATAACTCTTATTCAATAATTATTATATGATAATGATTGAAAAAATATTAAACAATATTATTTGTCATTATTTATTTAGTAATTTATATAATACATAGGTTGTTGCATTTTGAAACACATGCTCATGATTTTTTGAAAGCATGACTTTAACATTTAAAAAACTATTTTAATTAGTTATAAAGGTATCAAATTCAAATTTATGTCACAACTTTTATAAATTTAAGTAAATAATAATTATTGAATATTATTCATTATATGTTAAAAATTTTGAAATAATGGTAATTTTATTTACATAAAAAATATATTATAGTAAAAAAATACCGTAGTATAAGTAATTTAATATGATGAGTTAAAGCTAAATGTAAAAGTATTAGGATACCTAAAAAGTACATGATTAATTTTTTTGATGTGTTTATTGACTATAAAAACATTTTAAAACTAATTTTACACCAAATTCATTGAAATTAATTCCATCCAAAGGTTGTTGGCTCTATATATAAAATAATAAATATTTAATCACTTAACAAACCCCTCACCAAATAAAAATACTATCCCTCACCACCCATTTCTCCTCATAGGACATTATGAATATCAAAAATCAAAAATCCCAAATCCTAAAAAATCTATACAAGGACAATTTATCTTACTCTAACCCATATACAAATTCCATTCTCTTTAAGTGGTCCTTTAAAGATGTGATAATCAAGAGGTAACGATATCAAAAAACCTCTCTCATTTTTTGTCTTCCTATACATTCTCCGAACCTCCTTTATCCATAAAATAATAATAACTACAACATCATCTATATATTGTAATTTTATAATGCTAATGTAATACCTTTTATCGACCCCTTTTCTAATCACCTCTAACTCAATGAAATGTAACCATTGTACAAATTATAGTGGTTAACCATCTCCAAAGATAATTATTTTTCATTTTCCATTACCTAATTCATGGGTGATGGGAAAAGTTTTATTCATGTTAAATAATATTTTAATAAGTATATTATAAATTATCTCAATTTATGTAACTTATATGTAGATATATTATTAAATAAAATTAAACTAGCTCATGATGGTTTGAAAAACAAGAAAATAAAAATAAAAATCTATGACTACAATTTTATAAAATAATCATCCTCATAAAAAAAGTGAAACTATATATTGATAAATTTAAACACATATTTTTTAATTAACAAAATTCCATTTAAATTATTCTGTTCTATTTCAATTGTATGAGAAAAAATATAAATATGCACAAGGGAACAGACCATGATACCATGAAATGAACGCTCCTAGAATAAAAAAAATTCTTTATAACTTATCAAAATAGGCATAAATGAACTTCATATATTTATAATAAACAAAATATATATGTAAAAGGATAATTAATTAATTATTTAATTAATCAAATTTTATTTTCTAGTACATTATGTACAAGGGAAGAATGCTTTCTGACCTAAGGTAAATGATCTCTTCGTAACTCAATATTTTCACTGGTATTCACATTCTTCTAATTTTAAAGAGTTTCACCCTATGTTATTCTTATATATTATCTTATGTTGTTCTTATATATACCAAAAAAATTAATGTATCTAAATTATTCTATAGTTTATGTTTAATTACATGTTATAAAATTTTCCCTTCTCAATTACTCATAATAAGAAAACCCGATTAAATTGAACTTCTCTATTTCATACCAATTTTCAAGTAAACTCCATAAACTTTTTAAAGCCTCTAATATTTTTTCTAAAAAAATATATTTTTCATGAAAATATATTTTAGATCATTTCTTGTTTTAAATAAATAATTGTATTGTTAACCTTTTTAAATACTCTTTATTCTTTTCCCAAAAACTATGCTTTAGTGGCACGATTCTAATGTTACCTAGACAATTTATTTCTTGTTTTAAATTACTTTTGACATAATTATTCATGACATATTATTATTATAACTTCATTAATGAACAATATTAATTTAAATCCGTTATTTCATTGATTACATTGTAATACGCCCTTTGGTTATGCCTTATGACATGATTTCCAAAAATATTTCTTTCTATGGGTAACCCTTATAAAAATTCCTTGTGTTGGATTATTTATATGTACCACGTATTCATTATCATGTTATTATGGGTGTTCATAAGTATTTATGAAATTAATTGGGTAAAATTTAGTCTTATCATGTGTTTAGTTTGGGATTAGAGAATATACATAACCTTTTTTGGGTCTTTGTCCAATATGTGATATCATCTCGGTAGTTAGCCTTGACTCTTGTTTATGTCATGAAATATTATTCTAACACATTGATTTATTTACATGATAATATGATTATATTTTTAATAAGTTATTATTTCATTTATTTATTCATGATCTATACATTTTATATTATCATGTTATACCCTATAACTCATGTCATATACTTCAATCCCATTTTTATACCCTTACTAGAATTTTCATGTCATAATTTTTAATGTTTTCCCCAGGTTATTATATGATGTTATAAGAGTCCAAAGGGTGTTATCATCCCATTCAATATATTAATATAAATGTTTTTTATTCTACTTTCATGTTTTCTAATAATGTACATTGTCTTCCAAATAAGCTATACATTCCGATCCTTGGATTGTATTTCATGGGAAAATATAAATAAAATACTGTAATAATATGTGTAAAAGGTTTGGGTCAATTTAGTTGGTATTAGAGAATTGTATAGTAATTTTTTAAGATTATGAAATGAAAACATTAATTAGAAACCATATTACAATTATCTCACAGTGGATAACCTATATTGAAACATTAGAATTCATATGTTTTGATATAAATTTAATTTATAACTCTATTCTTATATGTTTTTAATTTCCTTTTTAAAAGATCATTAGATAAGTATTTGAGCCCCCTAATTTTATATTTTACTTTTAATTTAATGGTTGGATATAGTAGAACCCATTCCAATAATCAAGGTGATAGGAAATGTATTGATTTCCCTAATGAGAAGAGAATGCTGCTAGGAGCACAAGCTCAAGACATCATGATAATACCCACTCACATGGATCATGATATGAATAATAACATTAATAATATATATTTTCCTCTTCCAAGAAAATGGAGGTTTTTATCAAATAATTTATGCCACAATGGCATCCTTCCTTTAGTGGATATTGTGATCCCTTCATTATTCAGCAACATATTAACTCCATTGAGAAAATATTCTATGCCCACCAATGATCATAGTAGTAAAAGTTTTGGTTGGTGGAATACCATTTTATGGGAAAGCTAATCAAGAGTGTAAATTTCTAAAAAAACACATATTATAAGGAGATAGTTGATTATATGTAATTAGAAGCAATCCAGAAAATAATTCCATAAATATTTTCCCTGCACTCTATATATTGATATAGATATGGAGTTCCTCATTATAAATGAAATGGAAGATGATTATATTACAGCATATGAAGAATAAATCCCATGTATTACAAAATATAGTTCCAGATTTGTCATCAGTAATGAATATAAGGTGGTCTGATTCATTTGTGGTTTGAAACTAATTCTATTTCAATTATTATCAATTAAATACATTGATAGTTGTGAATATATTTTTTGTTATTTTTTTATTCTTAAAATAGAGATTTCTTATTCTTATTGGGATCATGAAAGTAGAGACAAGAAACAAAAGATGGAGTTATTTCTAGGAAGGCCAACAGAAAAATATCATGGTGGAAAGAAAACATAGCATCCCACTTTTCAATATGATGGGAAGAATCATTTGGAAACTATCAAACTATAACTAGATAGTGATTCAAGTATTTAAAAGAGTGGAACCAAGGTAATATATGAAAAAGGTAAATGCGAAATTCCATTGATGTAGATGTAGGACATAAATATTATATGATCATTATGTCTATTGTGATGTTCATTAACTACACCGAACATGGTCCCTATCTAACCCAGCACACAAAGACAATGTTTTATGGGTAAAATATATCATAAAACCCTAAATATAATAAAGGAAGGGAATATCTTATCACTACTACTATGGTGGATCCCAAAATTGATTTGTTGATAGGTATGCAGGTTATTCATTCAAGAATAATGAACATACAATTCGATTCCGAATTTAAATATTCTTTTATATCATGAATTTTTTGTATAAATATTTAATAACCACCTCAAAATATATATGTCTAATTATCTATGGGAATGGGAAATAGGGAAATTATTTCATATAAGGTTTATAACTCCCCATCCAAATCAATATTAACACACTAACCCTTCCTTAAAATTTCATCTTACATCTATTTGAGGATTCTGATGCTACACTGGGCATTGATTGTCTATCTTTATACAAATCCAACATCAATTATTGAGTTTGGGAGATAACTCTTCACATCCCGAGGCATCATCCAATTCAATATATCTGTTATGAGGTAGATGAAACTCCATCATAATAATCAATTCATGTGTGGATGTTATTTCTTTATGACCCATCATATCTAGATAAAAGTTTTGTGAAAAAGGAGAGGATCATTATCGATCACATTCTCATTGTAAGGGAATAAATCGATGTGTTCACTGAATAATTTCGCAGTCTTTCTATTGTATAATATTTTGATTTCATAGTTTTAGTTATACATATATATCTTCCCATATTGATGAAAACTCATATAATGGACACTATTGACATAGAATAATTGAAAATTCTTTTATAATAGAATAATTAAAAGGGTTTTATATGCTCGAGTGACGCATTATAGGGAGAAAAATTCTTCTAAATCAAGGATGACAATGGATCAATGCACCCACGTGTTGATTATTGTGATCTAAAAAAATAATGATAAATAAAATGTATCCCATTCCATGGAAGGAAGACATATTGTATCAACTATATGGGGATATTATTTTATCAATGGCGGACCTTAGTTCATAATATCACCAATAAAAGTTTAATTAGGAAGAAGAAGGACGGAACCATAGAATATCACACCCTTGAGAGAATAAAAAAGGATTCCTTTCACAGATCAATGATCCCTTTTAGATGATATTTATCATATAAACCATTGGTGAAATTCTCCTAGAGACTATATGACTCTACATATTATTCCATAAAAATACATACATATCAGTCTTGTTGCAATATCTTTCTCAAAATATAAGGTAATGTTATTCCCCTCTGATCTATGTTATGTGATAGTTGGAAAATTTTGGAGGCAAATACCCACAATATATTTTTAATGAAAACCCAATGAATTGACTATAATTATGAATTTTCATGTGGTAATTTTGAATTCTTCAAATGTGGATTTTCGTTTCATATATAAAATGAATACAACTGCCTTTATATGTGAGGTTTTTGTTCAATTGGTGGATTTTTCATGATGTTATTGAAAAACCCCCTTATTTTTTCACAAACTTTGAGCCTCTAAATTAATTAATCTAGTTAAGGTTACCTGGTCTCCCATTACACATATTTAAAAAAGTGGATCTTTTCTTTATTTCCATCTTAATTATGGTATCCCTTTAATTAGACACTTCTACAATCCTCTTATCTCAACGATCTATTTATAGAGTTATAATTAAAACCGATATCTCTCGACCTCTTCCACCACATATTTAGATACAAAATGGTGACACTATATTCCATTATGATGTTTTTTCTAAACATCCCTATTTTATAATATTAAATGACTTATATTTATACATCCCATTTGGTAATATTGAATTATTATGAAGTATTCATGTATCCATAAATGAATTAAGTCAATATTGGTTGCAAAAAAAACAGTATAAAGCCATGAATCATGCTTTATCTAAGTATAATATTAATTTTCTTGAAAATTAAGTCACTCGTATTTTGGTATATCCTTCTAAATATCAAACATATCCTACATATTCCTCTATACATGAAAATTTTGTTTGTATTACTCACCCTCCCAATAAAGATAAGTAAAATGTTTGTAAAAATGTACCTCCAATGATTGACATTTCAACTGATAATCAACATTTCCAATAGGAAGACATAATTTCACACTCTAAATATGTTGAATCATTACATAATAATTTTGAGAATTCATGTTATATTGAGGATGATTTTATGATGTCGAGTTCTATGAATGTTCCCAAAACATTGATCGATTCAGCTGCATTCATCACAATGAATCCAAAAAAATATAGAAATGTAGATACTATTTTAATATCAAAATAAAAAAGGTCACTAGATCTTTTGATGCAACTTGGACATGAAAAGAAAATGTCCCCCAACATCCAATTGTGGTTGGCCCTTCATTCTCACACTCTAGTGACGAAGATTTGAAATATTTTATTTTTAAAGAAAATGTTGACCCAACAATGAAGGATTAAATTAGAATTAATTAGGATATAGTGATTAATAGGAAACATGGTTTTAATAAAAAATATTAATCTTTTTAAAAATTACAAATATTTTCAAATTTTTGACAAACCCGACCTTTAAATTAGAAAGAGAATTCATTGTAAAATGGTTGAATAATTCAAATTAAATTCGGAATTTAATTAGAGGGGAATTCTATTGAAATTAATCTCATGATTTATTCCATGTATCCTTTTATTCTTTGGTGACCCTCAAATTTTCATTTTTTTTATTTTTTATGATTTTGGGACCGTTGGATTGGTCTTATTATCATTTTTGTGCAGTAAAATTGTGTTGTGTCTTTTTTTCTATTATTGGAAGTTGTTTTCTTATGATTTTTTAGAATTTCAACATATAATACTTGTCTATATTTTAATGATACATTATTTTTGGGGATTGGATCCATTGGGAATGATATGAAACTCTCACTTTCTTCTGTTGGTATTGTTTTTACACCTTGTTTCTATTTGAAATTTTGGATGTTGTGTGATAGTTCTGTTAAAATCAGGAATATTTAAAATATTTCATTCTTTTTTATGAATATTGAGTTTCATAATCTTAATTGAATTCGTTTTTTTATTTGGATAAAAAAATAGTTTGTTGATATTCATATCATGATAGATGGTGATTAGGCTGAATTTTTTCTCTAATGAATAAATATTTATTTTTAATTTAAAACATTAACTTTGTAGTTGGGATATGTCTTACAACATGAAACATTATGATTCTAGAGAAAATAATTATGAATTTTTGACAACAGGGATGATGTATTCAATATAATCCCATGACCATTGATTTAGATGTAGGGGGTTTATTTGATATTTCAGTTACAATTGGGCCCCTATTATTTTATTTTTCAATGTATGCTTGTATTGAAATTATAAAATACAAGCATGATGTTCACTTTGGGTGATGGTAAATTTTTAATCTAGACACATTGGTTTTGATCTAGACATAGGTTGGTAAATTAGATCGTGATTCATAAAGTATTGATGTTTGGACTCTTCTGAAGGGATTTTTCATTTTCAGGATTTCAACATGATGTTCTTGATATATGGAAATGATGCATCATTTTTGTTAGTTTAAGGCTATATATTGAAATTTTGGGAGCTATAAAACTCATCCTTATTGGTATGAGATAGTTCATTGTGTGTATCATATCATTGATGACTACATACTTAATTTCTTTTCTATTTTATTCATCGTGTTGACAATTGTCTCTTAGAGAAATTTTCTTTTGTGATTTTTTGATGATGCGACATTTCTATAATGGATTATTCATGAAAACTAGTTTATGTGTTCCCTGTAAGATACATTTTCATTATTTTAAGGATTTTTTTCAATTTAGAGTGGCTATATTCATCAGAATCTATGATTTCTAGAGTTATGGTAGGATATTTTCATATCGGTATGGAGTAATTTGTGATTACATTTGTGATTTTATATTACATTATCATGTATCTCCCATAGTTACCTTATGATGTAAGGTAGTTATTTCTCATTCATATGTTATATCCTGTTGATGTTTTCTAATAATCTTTTTTATGGAATGACATGGTTGACCAAATCTTGTCCCGTATTCGTTCAAAAAAAGGAAACGAATTAAGATATTCCCTAGAGAACCATTTGAACTAGGCATGGACAATATAGTTTCATAAACTAACACAAAATTGGGATTCCACAGCGCCACCCTATATCAGCGCTAAAAAAATCACTGATAGATAGGGGTTTTATCAAAAAACATTCTCCTAGCACTGATAAATGTTTATATTTCAAAATAAATCATCATACATAATATGTATATATATAAGTATATTTATATTGATAAAAATATATTAAATATTTATTATTATATGTTTTATATCGATTGGATATGTCGTAGACCCAAAATGGACACCTCTGAGTAGAAATTATGGTCATTTGTAGGGATTGAGGGCCTTTCGTACCATGAAGAATATGAGAAGTTGTTTCAATGGTAACCATATTGTTTTTCTGGTCGTAATATTTGATTTGATATGTGGTTATGGAAAAACGGACACCCGGGGCATAAGTTATGGGGAAACGGACCCCCAGAGCCAAACTTATGACCATTCATAGGGTATTTGGTCCTTTTTGAACCTCAAAGAACATGATAAAGTGTTTTGATGATCAATAGAGTGTGTAACGTTTCTCATGCTTGAATCTGACATGTCGTAGAGCCAAAATGGAATCTGGGAGTAGAATTTATTGTTGTTTGAAATTCTGCAACTCTCGTATCACCGAAAAACCTATAAAACCAGCAACCCACAAAAATGAGCCTAATATATGCTCCAATTTTCCATTTGAGTGCCATAACTAGTCAAATAAATTCTTGTGAAATGAGTGATGATCACGTCTTGTCCAAACCATTATAAGATCAGAGGAACCAACGATATATCAGTTATAGAACTCCAAATATTTTCCAACTTCAAACGACCATAACATTCGCTCCAGGTGTCTGTTTGGGCTCTACCGCATATCAAATAAAAGGCAGAGAAGATATACACATAGAAGGTTGACTGATACATGGTATCTGTCACTTCTAGGACACTGAAATCCCAAAAAACAACCTTAAGGCCTCCGAAACTCAGTTTATATGTCTGGACCACTGTCAAATTTTTATTAAAATGGTCATAACATCTTATCTGTGTGTCTGTTCAGCCTCTGACACCTGTGTTATCATATTTTGTTCAATGAGCTTCAGTTTGACTATTTGCGGAGCTGAAACGGTCTTCTGGAGAAGAAGTTGTGTCTTTTTCAATGACACTGCAATTTGTTAGGTTTTTCAATACATCATTTCTAGCACATTTTAATATGCATATTATTATAAAATATTATTAAATATATATAAATATGCATAATTATACATACAGATATACATATAATATATATCTCTATGTGTGTGTTGTATATATGTATGTATTAATTCATTCCTTTATATATAAAAACACAAATAAGAAAACATATTTTATAAATGTATATGAAACTAATCTTATAAATATTTATTAATAAATATTAATATTAAAATAAATATACGAATAAAAAGTTATAACTAAATATATATATATTTATATATTTTAATATATATATAATAATATATATATATTAATATAAATAAATATATGTATTTTTTAATATGACCATATATAATATATATAGATTTATATACGGATATATATATATTAATATTAACTAAATATACATATATATTAATATATGATTAAATTTAACTAAATATATACATAAATAACTAGATATACTAATAATGAAAAGAAAATTAATATGGTGGAGTGGTAAAGGCTTTGGCACGCATGCAAGAGGTCTCGAGTTCGAATCCTGGGGGAGGCAGGTCGCGCATGTAGGTGTGGGGAATTACATAGCACTGTTAATGGGGGGTGGGGCTGGGTAGAGCTGGCCTAGGGCATTCGTGGGCTACCATGGGCGGTGGGAACTGTTAAGCTTCAAGTGCTATTGAAGCGTCCTATAATTGGAAATATATTTTTATTTATTTTTATATATTTTTCACCTTTTATGAGTGCTTTTTAAAATCACTGATAAAAGGGGCCATTATCAGTACTTTTTGGAGAACTCATAAAAGGGTCCTCCTATATCCTCAAATCGATTAACAACACATTTTTAGCACTGTTAATGGACTTTTATAGGGATGATAAAGGCCATATTTGTAGTACTGATAGTGATGTCCTTTAGACAAACTAGTTATCTCAAAATATTCCTGGATTAAATTAATATGATTTTTATATATTACATCATCAATTTTTTTCTCATTATATATGATTATCTGATATACACCATGAGAAAGGAAGATTATGAGGACAATTTCAATAATATTATAATTACCTTATGAAGGGAGAAATTGTATTAAAATTATAGTAAATGTGAGTTATTTATAATGGAGGTATCATTATTGGGGGATGTTATAAGAAACAGATGGATATTTTTCAAAGCTTCAAAGTCAATTGAAAGTGATTAGTGGCCTAAACTAGCATTCATAATGGAGATACATAGTTTCTTTGATCTATATGGGTATTTATGAACTTATTTGAGTAAATTATCATGATTTTCGAACCCACAAAACCACTAGACTCATAAGGGAGTAATATTATTTCAGACCATTGAATTTGAACACCGCTTCAAAGAGTTGAAAAAGAGGCTTTTCTTTTCTCCAGTATTTACACTACCCACATGTAGGTAACCAATTTTTGTGTAATGTGATGCATCAAATAAGGGATTAGGAAATGTACTTATGATAAATTATAAAATAATAGCCTATACCTCATAGTAGCTGATTTTTTTGATAAAAACATTCCCTTGTAAAATGTAGAGTTTGTAGCTGTGATCTTTACATTGAGAATGTGGTATCATTATATCTATGGGGAGTAGTTTCTGATACATACTGATCACCAGAGCCTCAAATATATATTCACCCTGATGTGATTATTATGTTCTAATGAATATAGTTAGATCACATAAAGAATTATGATAACTTAATCTATTTGGATAATGGTAATAATGTGGAGGATTTTCAATGTAGAAAGGATCTTGAAATATTATCACCAATAAGAATTGAGAAGGATCCAATATTCATATACTTAAAAATAAGGACATGGGAATCATAATGGGGGGAACATCAACATTCCTTTCTAAAATTATTTCTCAACTATACCTTTCTGATAAGATAATGGATGAAAAAAATATGATGTGTATATTTTGGATTATGTGGGACATATCAGAAATGGAAAGTCCACAGAGTTCTATGTTGATCAAGAATGAGTCGTATGATTTGGTTCATGACATTGTATAACATCCAATCCTGAGACGAATAGAGTGATGTTTAATGATGCTCTTAGCATGACCATATCCATCTTATCAGAGAGAAAAATAATGTAACATGATCTTCCGTATTACTATTGGTGGGAAAATATAAGGTAGTAGATCCCATAATATACATCAAAGTGCCTGATATGTTAGAAAGTGAATGATTAAAGGAAAAAACAATAATGGGATGATGAAAACATTACTGATACCTCCATAGAAATGGGTAAATATCACCATGGAATTTCCCACTAGAATTATGAAGTCATATAGAGGAAGTAATGCTATATGGGTTGGTGTGGATCATCTTATTTACACTACATGACTTTTTGATTAGATAGTAATTCTCAATCAAGAAACTTTCCATGATATATGTCAAACAATTGGTGAGGCAACATGGAGTACCCTAATATATTGTATTCGATCATGATCTGATATTTACCTCAATGATTCAGAAAACTCTCAAATATTCCCTAAATACTGACATAAACATCAGTATGGCCTGTCACTACCAGACTGACGGCTAGTATTTACAATTTATTTATACATTGGACGATATGTTGAGATTATTCTCAATAGAGTAAAATAGTGGATTGGACGAACATATTCCTCTGGCTGAGTTCTCTTATTATACTATTTTAGAATCAACCATTCTAATGCATCAATTTGAACCCCTTTATGGGAAAATATGGACAACATGTCAATTCTAGGATGAAGTTGGTGAATGCTAGATGCTGGGACCGGAAAAGATACAATAAATTATAGAAATGTTGAAGACCATGAAAATACACATCAAGGATTCCGTAAGTTGATAGAAGAGCTATGTAGATAGTCATCAATGGTTCATGGAGTTTTAGTTTTGATATAAGGTATTCCTCCCCATATGTCAATGTAAGAGAGTAATTATATTTTGGAATAATGGAATGATAAGTCCATTGTACATCATCCCCTTTGAGATTATTGATCACAATAGATCTATAACTTATTTTATAGAACCTCAGCCAACTATGTGTCAAGTACCTGATGTATTCCACGTATACTTTTGATGGAATTACATACTACATACTTCACAGATACTGAATTTATAGTGGTTCTAGATAGAAAATATCTATTTTTAGGAGAAAATGGTGATGATCATAGACCATAGAGATAATGTTCTATGCAACAAGACCACTTTCCTAGTTAAATTACAATAGATTAAACAAAAATATAAAGAGGTGACATGGGAACCAGAGTATATGTTGAAACAATGACTATTATATTTTTTCAACATTTATAAATATTATTAATTAAAAAGGATTGACAATTTATAATTAGAAATATAAAATTATGTAATAAGTTTAATTTCATTTTTTTCATAAGAATGGGTTTTGTGGTAAAAACATCTACCATAGTATAGGTAATATAATGTAGTGGGTTGAAGTTAAAATGTAATGACTTAAAATAACAAAAAATGAAACATTATATTTGTGGGTGATTATGTTATTTACCTAAAAAATCCATTCAAAAATTAATTCCCACCCAAATTTTTTTAAATTAATTACTTTCAATGTTGTTTGACTTTAAATATAAAATAATCATAATTTAATCCCTTAAAACCACTCCTCCTCAATTTTAAATACCACCCATTTCACCTCAGAGGCCATGAATAATTTCAATGATTTTATAAAACATCTAATAACCACCCTCCACATATCCAAAATCTTTTATTCTCACCCAAAGTCAAATTCCATTATCCTTAAGGAGTCTATTTGGAAGGTGATAAATCGAGAGGTAACTTTCTAAAACCATCACACTTAATTTATTTTCTACCTCTACCTTATACTCACCTCTTTATACCAAGAATGAATGAAAACAATAGTATAATGTCTACTGTTTATTTTTTTGTTTCAAATTTAATATCTTTTATCCACCCCTTTTTTTTCTCATTTTATTCAATGAAATGAATCTATTGTCCAAATTGTGGAAATTACCCTTCTTTTAGGATAATGATTTATTTTTGTTTTAAATTAATTCCTTCATGGATGGTCATGAAATTATTATTATAGTTAAATTGGATTGTAATAGGTATATTATTAGTTATTTAATATTAAATAACAAATATATATTCAAAATATTAATGATCACAAAATTAGGTCATGATGGTCAGAAAAACCCCCAAAATAAATGAAACATTTAACATTAACATTTTATCAAATGAATCATCCTCAAAACAGAATAAAAAATTAGATATGAAAAAATATAAATTAATAATTTGGATTAATTCCATTACATTTAAATTATGGAATCTTATTTTAAATTAATGAGAAAATAAAAAAAATAAACATGTGAACCTACCATGAAACAATGAAATAAATGCTTATGGAATAATGAAATTGGTCTTTATAACTCATCAAAATATACCTAAATTATCCTAATATAATTATAATTAATAAAATATATATGAAAAGGATTTTAATTTATTAATTAATTAATCTAATTTTTTATCCATGATATTAAGTACATGTTCAAAATTATTTCGAACAAAGGGTAAGTGGTCTCTTCAAACCACCATATATCATTAGGTTTACACTTTATCTCTCTTTTACTAAATTTATATATTATTTTTTCATATATAATGTACTTATGACCTATATATATATACCATACATACATATGTATCTCAATTCATCTTTCCCTTACGGATAATTATATGTTCTAAATGGTTCCCTTCTAAATTCCCCATGATAAGAAAACCCGATTAAGTAAAAATTCTCTATGTTATACCCATTTTCATATACAATCCACAAAATATTTTACGCATCCAATATTTTTCTAATAACAATTAATTTATCATTAAAAAAATTTAGATAACTTCTTTTTTATGGATATAATTATATTTTATCCTATTAAAATACTCTTTTCATTTCCCTAAGCGTATAATTAAGTTTCACATTTCTAAAGTAACCTTTATTCTCTCTTTAGTGATACTCTATTTATATAGTGAGACCACAATGTGACTATATGAATATATTATGAAGAGGATGAAAGATTTTATGAGGAAATATACCAAATGAAATCTAATGATATGTTGTCATTCTAGGTGTTATACACACTGAAATGATTACAATTACTAATTGAATATAGCGGATAATACTTTATAGAGGAAAAAAATCAAGAAATGTAGTATGTATTTCGAGCCGAAGCAGTAAATACAATGTTTTTCCATTATCATATATAATATAGTTGAATGTGGTATCATTTCTAGTTTAATCATAAAATACATCCAACTACATTAATTATAATTATAGGTTATATTACAACTGGGATTAATGATTCCAATAGAATGTTGAATTTGGTAAAAAATCACCAAAACTAGATTACCCCCTCCCATCATTCTCTAAAGTGTTCAAACATGTACTGATCGAATTTTTAATTTATATTACAGTAATGTTACCTATGGGTTTATCTTGTTTTATTTTCGTAAGTACCTAGTTCTTATTTTCAGGTATGTCATTCATATCTGGTTTCCTTTGAGAAAAAGTGGAGTTTCCAAAAAATTTAGGAGTACACGCAGTGTACTATTGAGTACACACCATGTTCCTGGTTGGCATGGGTGACCGTTTACTAGTAGTGTAATGGCTGAGTACATGGCCATGTGGGGTGACATAGAGACCGCCTAATGTGAAGGATAGTTAAAGCAAGTACATGTCGTGTACCCTTGAAGAAGACACTGTGTACTTTCTTTTTCTGTCATTAAACGAACCGGGGTAGCGTCACATTCAAAGAAATTCCTTTTTCTCCATTCGTCTCTTCTAAGAGAGACCGAACGATGCGATTATTCTCCGAGCGCCCAACCCACCATCCATTCTCCAAATCAACCACCATTTATTTCATTGGAATTGCCATAATCAATAGTATTCTAAGTCGATTCAATGCATGAGGTTCATGTATATCGATCATACAACGAAGAGGTAGGTGGTTTGTGCCATTCCTTAGGTATTATTTATAGAGATTCGAAGCCTGACGTACATGGACATTACATTACATTTGCGGAATACTTAGTACATAACAAAAACACACACACAAGGATCGTAATAGTTTAGTGTCTTTGGAAACTCGGAACGTAATCTTCTAATCGTGGTGAAAGATCTTCAACATCTCCTATAAATATCTTCCTTTTTTTACCTAAAACCTTTCTTTATATCCTGGGGAAAAGAAAACATAAAAGGGTGAGCTGAAATGCTCAGTAAGGGTAAACAAAATAAATATCAATCACATCATATACATAAGCACATAACTTTTGGAAATCTTAACCTGCAAAAGAGATCATAATTTCATAACATGGGGTAAATCATGGCAGTGAAATGTAATCACAATAATCATAACCTAAAACATGAATCTTTTTGGCATTCACACATAATCATAGAGAATCATTTCTTGTTAGTCAAGACTCATATCCAAGACTATCTTAGTGGACAAAGTCCCTTTCTGAATCGAGTAACCCTCGTTTCAGTCCTGTTTCACTGAACCGGTATAACCTACCGTTCCAGCCCTGTCTATCTCATGAGATATAAAATCTTTACCCAATGCATTGGAGGGAGATATAGGTCCCACCCATCTCATAATGATACCATTCTTATGTGTGCCACAAAATCATAAATCATACATCATTTCATAACCCATGTAATAAAAAATGGGATTCTTAAACAACATGACATCATAAAACAATTTATATAAGATAAAAGAATTCATAAAAATATTTACATCACAACATAATCAAATCCATGTAATGATAGGGATAAAAACAGAACCCTTTTATTATCTTAGATGGAAAATAATTTTGATAAAACACTTGAAATGAATTCTTGAGGAAAATATCCTTTCTTATTCAAAATGAATTCCTTTTCACCAAACATCATGCAATTTTAAAAGAAAGAGATTTTATTGAAAATAGTCATGAAATATTTTGGAGGAAGGTTCATGAAAATAAGGCTTTATAAAACCATAAAAATCCATTCATTCCGTTTAAGTAAAAAAACATTCTCCGTACTTTTGTCGGAAAAGTCAAAAAGTACCTCGTATGAAAAAAAAAATGACAAAAGATTCCTTTCATATTATTTACTAAAAACTCACCGAAGGGTAAAATTGGATTTAAACTATTGTAAGTGGATGGAAACAATATTACATATTGAGGGAACATGGATGTGGATGATAAAATACACCCCAGTAAATACTTACGAATAAACAATCTCGGATAAAAATGAGATTGTGATATTTCCCTTACCTTATGTCCGACTTGTTTTGTAAGTGTCCGAACCTCCTGTATAATGATTTAAATCATGTTATTGACTTATTCCAGAATCATACTCATTGTTATGATATCATATATGGTTCCTTATGAATTTATATTATCCGTTCTTTTGTAAATTCCATGTTAAAGAAGCGTTTTGGGTAAAATCGTTTTATTTATCGTAGGTGTTTTGACTTGTTGTTCTTGACATTATTATTACTTATATCATGATTTACTTACATCCAGAATATAAAACATGATTTATATATCATATATATTCAGTATATATATATAGATAGATAAATGAAATGAAAAACACCGCTCATGGAGACGGTAGTCCGTACGTACGCATGAGCGCTGTTTTACTTTCCTTATTGTCTTGAAATGGAAGTAAGTAGATGACATACATATATATATATATATACATAAATCCAGTTTCTTTATAATGTCATATATTTAATTATTATTTCTTATATATACTTTATAATCATTCTTAAATGGTTAACATGGAGAATGAATCTCATCGCGTCGTGGAGACGGTATTCCGTACGTACGCACGAGCGATTATATCATTTCCATAAATATTGAACTGAATTGGAGTGGATTATACAATATATCAGAATCAATATGATGTTGTAATAACTATGTATAGTTATTCTTTACACCATTATACCCATCCATGTAAGGTGGTGGTGGAAAATAGATTACACCACGGCGTGGAGACGGTATTCCGTACGTACGCACGCATGGTGATTTCTTTTTCCGTAGGATGGATAGATGGTGAAATAGGGTTGTTTCATACTTATAATAACATATCAGTATATGAGTGATACTGATGTTATTACTTCATAATGAAACAACCTAAGAAGAAGAAGTGGAAGAAGAAATAAAGATGAAAGAATTGGTAACGGTAATTACCTCTTCTTTGAAGCGCCTCTTTGAGACCTCCTCTTAGGGCACTAAAATTGGTCTTTGAGGAAGACCATAACCTCTAGGATGTTTCTAGGGAAGTGTAGAAGAGATTTTGGCAGGGGTTGGCCGAGCTTGAGTGCTCAAATTGGTGTGAGGAGGAGGGAGAGGAGGTGTCCTTTTTTAGGGGAGGAGAGGGGCACCTTAGGAATATCTCAAAATATTATTTTATATTAAAGTCAAAATTGGTTTATAATGGTTCCAAAGGGTCTTATTTCGAAGATAAAGTGGGGAAGGGTCGAAATCCTATCAACCAATAATATTTAGACAAGTTTAGGGTATTATTTTAACCTTATCAATTCGATTTAACTCTAAGTTAAATAATTTAACTTTTACCGTGTCTTTTTGTTTTCTTTCACTATATGGTTAATACACTTACTATAACATGCCAAAAGAACCCTAAATTGTTTATTATTAATATATATATCCTTATATAAGTCATTTGGACGAACCTTAGATTTTTAGGAATAAAATAACAATTAATAATATAATATTAGATTTAAAAACTACTTTGTGTCAATTTTGACACTATTTTATATATGATTTTTTTGAAAGTCATAAAAGAATTATATGTTCGAACCAAGTTGATTAAATAAACACTAATATATCATAGTAACCTATAAAATTAGTGGAATTCATAAAAAGGCTTAAATTACATTTATTTTGGTATTTATATTATCAATTATGTCAATATTTCATTAATAAGATAATTACTGCATCATCTTTGTGTCATATATAAATTAACTTATTTGATGTCTAAAAATTACAAATAAACTACCATCATGTAGGAAATATTTTTATCTTTCTAATGCATATTTACAATCGAATTTATCTTATGTATAACCCCATATTAAAAATGATTTACTTATTAAACTTTGATTTTAACTATTTTAACCCTTCTTTAAATAAATTAATAATAAATGTCCTAATCTAATCCAAGTGGGCCTAAATGGTCATATTTTATTCCTAAGTTTGTTTTTGGTCGAAATACATTTGTCAAATAGAATTAGGACATGTGTTAGGGTAATATTAATATCATATTTACCCTTAGTTACCCTATTTACTATTAACCGCGGTAAAAATAATAAAAAGTTACTATTCACCAAAAAATTATTTTTATCTCATTGAACCACATTTTACTTACTGATATCAACCGTGTCTGCCGGATTTTTGAAATTCCATTCACAGAAGCGGTAAAATTAAGTTTTATGCAAAATTCAGTTTTTTACCTACCACTTAGTGGTTTCACTATTCATCAAAAATTGAATGTTTTCAGAAAAATACCAAAATTTCATCCTAAGATATATTTCATATTACGAATTCAAAAATGAAGTCTATTTTACCAAATTCATAACATAGAAGTTGCATTAATTAATTTTATAATTAAATCCTGTTGTTAAAACAAATAGCGTGTTTTTAAGAAACAATATCTATCAAAAGATTGACACTTGTTTATGTCTGGTTTAAATGTGCAATTACATCCAATGACCAACATTGTATTAAATTGTAAAAATATATTCTAAATATACTTTAAAACTACTCCAATTAATAATTTATCACTATTAATTATTTCGATTAAAAAAGTTTTTTTTTAATTATAATTTAGTAATTTTCACTATTCATCAGAATATGAAAGTTATCCGAAATGTACCAAAATTTCACCTTAGGCTAAATTCAATACTCCGAATCCAAAAATGAAGTTCATTTTGAAAAATAAGATTTTCAGAATTTTAAAAAGTGGTTATTACTATTCATACCGGCTAGTTTTAATAATATTTTAATAGCATATCGTTGTTTAGTGAAACTCGGTATTGCGTATTACACACGCTATCGAGGAAGGTCGCGATTGCGTGTAATGCAAGGCAAGTCAAGGATGTGTGTTGTGCATGCTCCTTTTGTTGTAGCGTACAACACAAGACATTAATAAAATTAAAAAGAATATTTTTTATAATATCTTGGGCTGTTACATTCTACCCCCCTTAAAATGAATTTCGCCCTCGAAATTCGTCGGGGTTATAAATGGTTTACTATTTGAAAGTTTCTTTAATAGAAACCCACATCGTAAAAAGGAATATCAAAACCAATCTTTAAAAACAAAAGTATGAAACGTAACGGTTACCCAAATAAACTAATCATTGGGTTTCCACATAGGTGAAAATATGGATATGGAAGAGAAATCTAACCATCATGTTCTGATGGAGAGTGGTAGAGAACATGGCTATGGAAAAGCCAATAATCACAAATCCATAAATTTGTGACGATCTAAGGTACCATCCGATTCATCAGGTATAAGATCACTAGGACAACATTTTTGGTTTTCAAGATCATTTCCCTAAAGTTGAAAATTTGAATTGGAATAAATACTTTCTTTATTTTGGTACAATCTCACTATTGTTCGTGCCTAGAACAATTTCCACTTCATCTCTTAAATAAATGAAGTTGAATTTGTTACTTGTGAAGTGTTAGCAGATCATGTGATAGAATGACGGGTCATTCCATCTGTCTCAAATAAAAGGTTAGCAAAAATTATATACATAAGTCGATCTATAGTGAGATTAATCATATATAGTTCCTAAAATGGACTTATACTTCATATATCATACTGCTTAATATAATAAAACTAGTTTCTACTAAACAGGGACTTCCTGTAGGCCAGTGGTAGGCGAAAAAGGCCAGTCGCATTTCGGTTGTGGGTTCGATTCCTACGACCTTGTCCGACGCGATGGGCTGTCGCCCGTCCTGCAGGTTGTCCCTTTTTATAAAACTATATTACTATAACATCCCATCAATAATATCGAAAAAAAATTCTATCCTTAAACAATACTAACTTATGTCCAACATAATCCATTCTAATCTTTAGGCTTATCCATAATACTGCAGTCCACTCTCATAATATAGTGAAAACGATTACCAGAGATTTAATACTATCGTTAATCCCCATATATATGTCTTGTTGGTCACATTACAAACATTCAAAGGCCTTAATCATGTATTCTCTTGAATACCTTAGTGAAAACATGAATGCAGTTTAAAGTTAACACTTTCCACATACCAAAATCCTCAAAATTCTATATACTCAAACCATGATATCACTTAGTCCTTATATCAATCATGAGCTCATGAATACTATCAAACATATTAGATTCTCTTTATCCCTTCATTATGCGCATATCATCCACTTTCCAAAAAATATCTGAATAACCTTTCATTGTTACTCATACCATTCATCATAAACTTTCAAAACTTAAGGAAAGACAACAGTGTAACAATCCTTAGATGTCTTTTTATTCTATAGTACAACATTACACTTGATAAACATGTAATCATTCCACTACCTTCTTAAACCATTGACCGAGCTTCAATAATTCTTTCATCTCACATATCATTTGTAGTCTCTTCATCATCATCAACATAAATACTTCCCATACGACCATACTGATTATCTTCATGAGACTTTCCCTTAGGGCATCGGTTTGCATAATGCCCGTACATTCCACGTTTAAAACATTTAACCAGTGTTGATGTCGTAGCAATACCATTATCCTCATCCCTGGTGTTAACTGAACCTTTTCCTTTGCACTTACTGGATTTGTGTCCTTCTTTTCCACACCCAAAGCATCTTCCAGTTCCTTTCAAACATTCTCCTTGATGCCTCTTCCCACATGAATTACATAGGGGAAATTGAACTTTCTTTCCTCTATGATCATCATGAAACTCCATCTTTCTCTTATTAGACGAGTCAGGAAACTTACCAAATTTTACATTATTGATCATATTATGAGATTGCTGATTCGGCATAATAATTATGTTTGGACTTCCAAATCTCATTTCAGTATGAAGAATATCATTCCATTGTCCATCATATCCTCCATTATCGTGAATCATCTTGTTTCCAGCCATTCTCTAAAACCCAAAAAGAATAGTGTGAGAGGCAAAAATCATGCTAGGGAAAACAACATAATAAAGGGGAAGTACCTTCAATATCTAACATCTTAGGTTTAATTCTATGATCGTTAGCGTAATTCTAGTACAATAACCTATACGTATACTTAACCTTAGGGACATCCCTTGACATACCTTAGAAATATCTCTAGGGATCTCACTAAAGTTCTCGCATCCTAGTTTCCAAAGGTTGACTAAACCTTTCCTCTGATACCAACTGTAGAGACCCGAAGCCTGACGTACATGGACATTACATTACATTTGCGGAATACTTAGTACATAACAAAAACACACACACAAGGATCGTAATAGTTTAGTGTCTTTGGAAACTCGGAACGTAATCTTCTAATCGTGGTGAAAGATCTTCAACATCTCCTATAAAGATCTTCCTTTTTTTTACCTAAAACCTTTCTTTATATCCTGGGGAAAAGAAAACATAAAAGGGTGAGCTCAAATGCTCAGTAAGGGTAAACAAAATAAATATCAATCACATCATATACATAAGCACATAACTTTTGGAAATCTTAACCTGCAAAAGAGATCATAATTTCATAACATGGGGTAAATAATGGCAGTGAAATGTAATCACAATAATCATAACCTAAAACATGAATCTTTGTGGAATTCACACATAATCATAGAGAATCATTTCTTGTTAGTCAAGACTCATTGCCAAGACTATCTTAGTGGACAAAGTCCCTTTCTGAATCGAGTAACCCTCGTTTCAGTCCTGTTTCACTGAACCGGTATAACCTACCGTTCTAGCCCTGTCTATCTCATGAGATATAAAATCTTTACCCAATGCATTGGAGGTAGATATAGGTCCCACCCATCTCATAATGATACCATTCTTATGTGTGCCACAAAATCATAAATCATACATCATTTCATAACCCATGTAATAAAAAATGGGATTCTTAAACAACATGACATCATAAAACAATTCATATAAGATAAAGGAATTCATAAAAATATTTACATCACAAAATAATCAAATCCATGTGATGATAGGGATAAAAACAGAACCCTTTTATTATCTTAGATGGAAAATAATTTTTATAAAACACTTGAAATGAATTCTTGAGGAAAATATCCTTTCTTATTCAAAATCAATTCCTTTTCACAAAACATCATGAAATTTTAAAAGAAAGAGATTTTATTGAAAATAGTCATGAAATATTTTGGAGGAAGGTTCATGAAAATAATGCTTTATAAAACCATAAAAATCCATTCATGCCGTTTAAGTAAAAAAAACATTCTTCGTACTTTTGTCGGAAAAGTCAAAAAGTACCTCGTATGAAAAAAAATGACAAAAGATTCCTTTCATATTATTTACTAAAAACTCACCGAAGGGTAAAATTGGATTTAAACTATTGTAAGTGGATGGAAACAATATTACATATTGAGGGAACATGGATGTGGATGATAAAATACACCCCAGTAAATACTTACGAATAAACAATCTCGGATAAAAATGAGATTGTGATATTTCCCTTACCTTATGTCCGACTTGTTTTGTAAGTGTCCGAACCTCCTGTATAATGATTTAAATCATGTTATTGACTTATTCCAGAATCATACTCATTGTTATGATATCATATATGGTTCCTTATGAATTTATATTATCCGTTCTTTTGTAAATTCCATGTTAAAGAAGCGTTTTGGGTAAAATCGTTTTATTTATCGTAGGTGTTTTGACTTGTTGTTCTTGACATTATTATTACTTATATCATGATTTACTTACATCCAGAATATAAAACATGATTTATATATCATATATATTCAGTAGATATATATAGATAGATAAATGAAATGAAAAACACCGCTCATGGAGACGGTAGTCCGTACGTACGCATGAGCGCTGTTTTACTTTCCTTATTGTCTTGAAATGGAAGTAAGTAGATGACATACATATATATATATATATATAAATCCAGTAGCTTTATAATGTCATATATTTCATTATTATTTCTTATATATACTTTATAATCATTCTTAAATGGTTAACATGGAGAATGAATCTCATCGCGTCGTGGAGACGGTATTCCGTACGTACGCACGAGCGATGATATCATTTCCATAAATATTGAACTGAATTGGAGTGGATTATACAATATATCAGAATCAATATGATGTTCTAATAACTATGTATAGTTATTCTTTACACCATTATACCCATCCATGTAAGGTGGTGGTGGAAAATAGATTACACCACGGCGTGGAGACGGTATTCCGTACGTACACACGCGCGGTGATTTATTTTTCCGTAGGATGGATAGATGGTGAAATAGGGTTGTTTCATACTTATAATAACATATCAGTATATGAGTGATACTGATGTTATTACTTAATAATGAAAAAACCTAAGAAGAAGAAGTGGAAGAAGAAATAAAGATGAAAGAATTGGTAACGATAATTACCTCTTCTTTGAAGCGCCTCTTTGAGACCTCCTCTTAGGGCACTAAAATTGGTCTTTGAGGAAGACCATAACCTCTAGGATGTTTCTAGGGAAGTGGAGAAGAGATTTTGGCAGGGGTTGGCCGAGCTTGAGTGCTCAAATTGGTGTGAGGAGGAGGGAGAGGAGGTGTCCTTTTATAGGGGAGGAGAGGGGCACCTTAGGAATATCTCAAAATATTATTTTATATTAAAGTCAAAATTGGTTTATAATGGTTCCAAAGGGTCTTATTTCGAAGCTAAAGTGGGGAAGGGTCGAAATCCTATCAACCTATAAGATTTAGACAAGTTTAGGGTATTATTTTAACCTTATCAATTCGATTTAACTCTAAGTTAAATAATTTAACTTTTACCGTGTCTTTTTGTTTTCTTTCACTATATGGTTAATACACTTACTATAACATGCCAAACGAAACCTAAATTGTTTATTATTAATATATATATCCTTATCTAAGTCATTTGGACGAACCTTAGATTTTTAGGAATAAAATAAAAATTAATAATATAATATTAGATTTAAAAACTACTTTGTGTCAATTTTGACACTATTTTATATATGATTTGTGTGAAAGTCATAACAGAATTATATTTTCGAACCAAGTTGATTAAATCAACACTAATATATCATAGTAACCTATAAAATTAGTGGAATTCATAAAAAGGCTTAAATTACATTTATTTTGGTATTTATATTATCAATTATGTCAATATTTCATTAATAAGATAATTACTGCATCATCTTTGTGTCATATATAAATTAACTTATTTGATGTCTAAAAATTACAAATAAACTACCATCATGTAGGAAATCTTTTTATCTTTCTAATTCATATTTACAATCGAATTTATCTTATGTATAACCCCATATTAAAAATGATTTACTTATTAAACTTTGATTTTAACTATTTTAACCCTTCTTTAAATAAATTAATAATAAATGTCCTAATCTAATCCAAGTGGGCCTAAATGGTCATATTTTATTCCTAAGTTTGTTTTTGGTCTAATTACACTTGTCCAATAGAATTAGGACATGTGTTAGGGTAATATTAATATCATATTTACCCTTAGTTACCCTATTTACTATTAACCGCAGTAAAAATAGTAAAAAGTTACTATTCACCAAAAAATTATTTTTATCTCATTGAACCACATTTTACTTACTGATATCAACCGTGTCTGTCGGATTTTTGAAATTTCATTCACAGAAGCGGTAAAATTAAGTTTTATGCAAAATTCAGTTTTTTACCTACCACTTAGTGGTTTCACTATTCATCAAAAATTGAATGTTTTCAGAAAAATACCAAAATTTCATCCTAAGCTATATTTCATATTCCGAATTCAAAAATGAAGTCTATTTTACCAAATTCATAACATAGAAGTTTCATTAATTAATTTTATAATTAAATCCTGCTGTTAAAACAAATAGCGTGTTTTTAAGAAACAATATCTATCAAAAGATTGACACTTGTTTATGTCTGGTTTAAATGTGCAATTACATCCAATGACCAACATTGTTTTAAATTGTAAAAATATATTCTAAATATACTTTAAAACTACTCCAATTAATAATTTATCACTATTAATTATTTCGATTAAAAAAGTTGTTTTTTAATTATAATTTAGTAATTTTCACTATTCATCAGAATATGAAAGTTATCCGAAATGTACCAAAATTTCACCTTAGGCTAAATTCGATACTCCGAATCCAAAAATGAAGTTCATTTTGAAAAATAAGATTTACAGAATTTTAAAAAGTGGTTATTACTATTCATACCGGCTAGTTTTAATAATATTTTAATAGCATATCGTTGTTTAGTGAAACTCGGTATTGCATATTACACACGCTATCGAGGAAGGTCGCGATTGCGTGTAATGCAAGGCAAGTCAAGGATGCGTGTTGTGCAAGATCCTTTTGCTGTAGCGTACAACACAAGACATTAATAAAATTAAAAAGAATATTTTTTATAAAATCTTGGGCTGTTACATTATTTGTGTTATATGATCAAACATGCCCAATGACCTTGTTTGAGTTACTACATAGTTATGGTATTTATCCATGTTATTTCCTACTATGCCTTGATTCATTTAGTAGAGGATTTTAGATTGTAAATAGGGTTATTTACCTTGCTATGGATGTGTTGCCATGTTTTCTTATTATTGTCTATTTGGTCTAGATTTTCCTGTTTGGAAGATTTTTATTCCATTCCGAGTATTGTTATGAAGGATTTATTTAATCTGGCATGCTGTAAGATGTTATATACTATTTATCCAAGTAGTTGATGAGATTTACATTTTCTTCCATATATCATTTTTGCACATTTTCTTTGCAGAGGGTTGTTGGAACCTAGAATAGTGAGGCCATTGGGGAATTTACGTTGATAGATTCTCAAGATTTTCTGTTATATTTATCATGCTGCAAGACCATATGGGGGATTGACATTGAGTGATACCCCAGAGTATCTATAATTAACGTTACGAGACCTCATTGGGAATTGACATTGAGGGCATTCTCAGGGTGACTGTAGTTTATAGTTAAAAGTGTATAGTGAGAATTAATGGTGATTGCTTCCTCGAAGATTGTTTTTTAGACCAAAAATTCTAGACCTAATGAGCTACTGAGAAGCTCATTATATCCATGTATATGTTGAACTAGATGGGTTAGGCTGTGAGAACATACCAAGAGGGTTGCATGAGATTGTTTGGTTGATCTAGATGGCACAGGTATTGAGAACATCCAAGAGGGTTTCTCATTTCCATTTGGTTGAATGATTTAAAAATGTAAATGAATGAAATTGAACCAGTAGAACTATTATATTTTAGTACTTCCTTGTTATAAAATAATTTTTCTTATTACATTCCATATATATTCCCTGACTATTAGGCACAAATATTTTGGGTGGTTTCCTACTAATATTTGTATCACACCCTGTTTGGGCCATGTTTAGAGCCCAAACAGATTATTATTCAACATGTATAGATAAGGTCAATCACCCTTCCACTTCAAGTATATGATTGTAGCATACCTAGAGATCATGGGACCAACTGGAGGCATATTATGCTACTAGAGTTTATTTATTTTCTTTGTAAATTGGTTTAGTATTGTATTTGAGCAATGTGACTTGTTTGGTTTCTTTCCTAGTCATATGTATCATGCATCATTTATGTATGTGCTCTAGTTATTTATTACTTCCAGTCATCTGATGTTTACATATTTCATATTATTAATATTTTCGATACTATATATCTTTTTATTTAAACACTGTTTCTCTACCAATGATGGAATAGTTTCCCCACTATCACACCTAAGGCCCTCTCTACTAGTTGGAATCCTCTAGAATTTTGGGAATTGAGCATGAGGCCATGTGACCTACCAGGTACGGGGAACCTCTGGGTGGCACTCGGAATCGAGATGTTACAAAGTGGTATTAGAGGAATTAATTTCTTCTTGACTTACTGTTTGGAGAATATATTCAGGGATAGGATGTAATAGGTAATTGGTAATAAGCATTTCCTAGGACTAACTAACCTTTGTACATGGGAAAGCTAATTTACCTTGATTATTACAATTTTTCTAGTTTTACAAGTATTACAGTTGATTTGAATTTAATCTTTGGTGATTCACATGTTTGGTGTTATTTTCATTGATATTATTGAGGTTCCACTTCTATTGAAACTCAATCAGATGAGGGTATTCCATCTCATTCATCGTATAGTCACTTGTAGAGATCACATGTCATGCATTCTTTTCATTCCATTTAGGGTGCATTACTGATTTCATGTTGTTGTGATAGATGTTGTGAAAGATATTCATGTTGTTGTGACAGATTAATTTATTGAATACCTGCTATTTTATAAGGTATTGAATTTTTTAAGGGTTTGTTTAAATGAAAGCCAAATATTATTTCTTGGGGTTTCATGGGACCTAATGGACCAGGATTTGGTGGATTATTGCTCTGTTATGTTTGTATATGACATGTAGAATATGAAAATCTTTGATTCATGGGGATTATAGGACCTCGTGGATCAGAAGTTGGAACCATAATGTTCATTTCAGTTTTTCTGGGTTATAGAGATGTTTATGAGGATTACTATTCAGAAAACCCCATAATACACAACGTGTAATGATAAATACACACCATGTAATCTTCCTTTTAGGTAGGAACTGGTTTCCTGATATACATGTTGTGTTTTGTATGTACACGCTGCGTAGTCTCTAACCGTGTCACTTGCAGTGTGGGATGAATCACGAGGTTCTGAAATCCTTGGTGGAACATGTCATATACCAGAGGTCTACGCCGTGTGTGTTGACCATGTGTCCATCCATCTAACCAATGACATGGGTGGAATGTGGGTAGTCAGTACACAACGTGTTGGGAACAAGCACGTTGTGTAGAGTCATCCATGTGACCAGCCGTGTGACTTACATCATGGGTCAACCAAATTCTAGTGAACATGTTGTGTGAGGAATGAAAACAATGTGTAGTCATTCTATAGGACAACAATGTCAGTTATGTCATGTAGAAGAACATGGGCAGAGGAAGAGGATTCAAGTACACACAGTGTGTTAGGACAACAGGTCGTGTGTATGTGGTATTAAATGACCTGGGCTGGAAAATGTACACGTCCATATGAAAGATTAAGGGAACAGATAGTGTATGAGTTTTACACACCATATATCCACATTTTAGAAATCTTGAATGTTTTCATTATCCAATTCCGTTTGATGAACTTCTTTGTTTCAGCCCTTTATAATCTTGAACTAAGGTTTGCACTTGACCTTGCAAAGTCATGCCACCATAACGTCCTCTGGCTGTACATCAGATTCAGTAAAATGAGTAGGCACCATACATGGAAGATTAGGGACTACCAGCAGATCTTCCTGTCATTACCTTCTTGGAACCTAACATTATCTCGGATAAAGGTTCCGATGAATAGTTCTGAGAGGGATTTATGAGGTTTACACAGACCATACAGAGAGCACCACCTCCTGACCCATCTATGGAAGATTTGTTGTGGGTCTTTCTGTAGCAGTATCCTTCAACTTTCTCAGTGGATAGAGGACCCCATGACATAGAGTCATTGGTAGAAGCCATGGAGATGTTCTTCGAGCATCTGGAGATGCCTCCAGAGAGAAGGTTCAAGCCCTCTACATATATGCTTTAAGACTCTTCCAAGATATGGTGGGATGTTATCTCATAGGAAAGACTCTAGTAAGTCATGGCTTATGATGAGTTTCAGCGTACCTTTTATGATTACATCTACCTGAAGACTTTGAGGTCCGATCAAGCTCGAGAGTTCATGAGATTGGAGCATGGTACTCATTCAGTCAGGGAGTATTCATCTTGATTTATAGAGCTATAGCACTTTAAACTCATTCTACGGGGATCTGAGTTATTCAAAGAAAGTATGTTCGAGTATTGTCTCAAAAAATACATTCATACTCAGGTGAACATCTTCAGGTTGACAACCATATCTTTTATAGTCAACCATTCAATGATCATTGTGAACAACCTAAGGGATTCAAGAGCAATGGGGTAGTGTGGTTTGACATCCATAGATAGTGATTCCCTAGATGATAGTAGGATGCGTCGCAAGGAGTCTACATGTAGAGATTCATGTAGGTGGGGTACACCTCAGGTATCCAGGTGGTATTCTACTAGTGCATTAAGGGTATGTGTACGAGTAAACATTTCCCAATAGATCCAATGGTGTGCCAATATGGCCGTAAAATGGGTTATCATCAATGATTTTGTCAGTTTTTCTCACCACAGCTGGTGGTAGGGGATCTACTATGACACCATGTTCAGAAGGAACAACACAAGTTTCCAATTAGTATCTGAATTTTTGTTCTTTTGGCTATTAATGATGAGGTGGTGGTTGCAGCCGTGGTAGCTAGATGGATTTCTTTCAGTGACAATTGGGTGGATTAGCACATGGTGGATAGGTAGGGTCACAAAGTCTTCGTACAGTCCTGGATTTTGCTGTGGATAAGACCCAATAGATGTAGGATCTCAGAACCTCTACAGTTTGAGGCATGATCCTAGTTTTCATAGTTTTAGCTTCTACACATTTCGATACATGGGTTTCCCATAGTTGCATATCCGTTGTTGTTATAGAGAGCCTTGGTCTATGTATCTTTTCTTATGCTAATAACTTGACATTGTACACTCAGTTAGGGACAAGAACAACAACTGTACATCAGTGCAAGGAGTTCCCTCTTGAGGATGGTGGGTGTAAATTCTTATGGGACCTCTATGTATTATAGATGATGGGATATGACATCACTCTTGTGGTGGACTGATTATTTCCCTTCCATGCTATTGTTGATTGTTATCGTCGTAGGGTGAGTTTCACATCACCTGAGCATGGTTTGCTTCAAAATAATGGCATGTGGGATGTCCAGGTGAGTAGAGCAGGACCCAAGCATCATGGGTTGGGAGGAGTTACAACCCAGATCACTAGTCTATATCTGGATGACCAGGGAACATCACAGTTATACTTTCCTCTAGTGGTCAATTGTTTCAGGTATGTCTTTCAGGGGACTTTTTAGGTTTTCCTCTAGAGATAGAGGTATAATATTCTATTAGCATTATTCTAGGAGCGGCAACTATTTATATTCTTCCTTGTAGGATGGATACACCAGAGTTACAATAGCTCATGATGTAGTTAGTGGAATTACACACTAAGGGGTTCATCCAACCCAGTACTTCTTCTATTGGTTCCCCTGTCCTATTTGTGATGAAGGAAAATGGTATGCTCTGACTTTTTGTGGATTATCTGATGTTGAACCATTTTACTCTAAAGAATTGATATCCTTTTTCGTGGATTTATGATCTATTTGATCAGCTTCGATGAGCCATGGTGTTCTCGAAGAATGACTTGAGATCTGGTTATCATCAGTTGTGCGTTAGCCCATCTGATATACCTCTTACATTCATTCAGACTAGGCATGGTTTATACGAATACGTAGTTATGATGTTAGGTCACACGAATTCACCTGTAGTTTACATGGAACTTATGAACCGTTTGTTCCATCCATACTTGGATTCTTTTGTGGTTGTTTTTGTGGATGATATATACGTTTACTCTCACACTTGACATGTCTATTCTATCTATCATGAGATCATTTTGAGTATATTGAGAGAGCATCAGTGATATGATATGATCTCAAAATTCCACTATTGGATGGACTAGGATCACATTGTGGGTCATTTTATCTCAGAGATAAGAGTGTCAGTAGACCTAGAGAAAATGAGAGCAGTAGTTTCCCAAGAGAAGTCAATGAATGTCTTTCATGTATGAATATTTCTAGTGTTGGGTAGATTCTACAAACATTTCATAAAGGTCTTTTCACTCTTAGTAGTTCGACTAAAGTGTATGACTAAGAAGTGTGTGAATTACTTATGGTCAGATTCGGGTGAGTTAGCCATTCATGTGCTGGAATAGATGTTGATTTCAGTATTGAGACTAGTTTTCTCCTAGATGGGCATGAGATATATAGTTTACTATGATGCATCATGTATCAGGCTAGGAGAAGTGAATATACAGGGAGAAGGAGTCATTATGTATGGGTCTCAATAGTTAAAGACACACTAGAAGAATTACCTAATACAAGATCATGAATTGGATGCAGTTGTTCATGCCCTATGTTGTTGGAGAGATTATATTCTATGAGATAATTTTGTGGTTTTCACCATTCACAAAAGAATCAATAACATCTTTAATTAGTGCGATCAGAATTTGAGATAGAGAAGGTGTGTTGAGTACCTTTAGTCTTTTGACATTGAGATCTTTACATTCCTGGGAAAGGAAACATAGTGGATAATGTGCTGAGAAGGATGACTCAGATACAAGATTTTTAGATGCCCATTAGTAAGTGGTAGCTTATTGATCCGTTTTTTAGACGAATTTGGAGGTGCACGATAGACATGGAAGCCGTTTCTTCCTTCCTTAATTGTTACCTCTACTTTTCTTGATTGAGTGTGAATGAAGAAACTATAAAACACTAATGGCCTAGATTTATATGAGAGTGTCTCAGGAGAGGACTTGAATCCTTGATGGATAGAAAGTGAGGATGAGATCTTGCATTTTCATGGGCGCGTGTGGGTTCTAGTAGACATACATGAGGAGCTGATGCGAGACATTGATTATTTTGTTTGGGAAGCTCATTCTAGTGTCACCATGATGTATCGATAACTGCACTATCATTATTGGTGGTCATGTATGAAGAGGGACATTTATTATTTTTTCATTAGGTGTTCCACCTGTCAGCAGGTGAAGATGGAGAATCAGTGATACATATTGATTTTGTAGCAGTTACGCATTCCGAAGTAGAAGTTGAATGATGTGGAGATGGACTCTATGATTGGATTAACAAAGTCACCGCATGGGAGAAATGCATTTTCAGTTGTCATTGAAAGACTTGCGAAGGATGCACAATTATTACCGATCAAGGATACATTCATTGTTGATGAGTTGGGAGGGCTATACGTCCGAGAGATTGTGAATTTACATGGAGTTTCAGACTTTATTATTTAGATAGGGATGCCTATTTTACTTCTCAAGTCTGGAAGGGATTATAAAGGGATTTGGGTACAGAGGTACTTCTATGTATGAATTTCCATCCCTAGACAGATGCCAGCTTGAGCGTACGATTCATGTACTGGAGGACATGATTCAAGCATATGTCCTAGATTGGGGAGGTTCTCTGGAGAAGCACATACCTTTTCCGGAGTTTTCGTAAAATAATAGTTTTCAAGCAACTGTTAAGATGATAGCTTATGAGGCGTCATAAGGTAGGACATGATGATCACCCATATGTTGTCTAGAAGTTGGAGAGACAACTATGATAGGACCTCATCTTGTTCAGGAGACCACAGAGCAGGTGGAGTTTATTTAAAAGAGGATGGCTACTGCTTAGTCATGATAGAAGACTAATTATGACTGATGGAGATGACCTTTGGAGTTCCTGGTCAGAGAATATGTTTTCCTACATGTCTCACTAATGTTGGGGAACAAGAAATATTAGGTGACAGAGGAAGCATTTTTCACAATATGTTGGACTGTTTGGGGTTTTGTAGAGAGTCATGGTGGTTGCCTATCAGTTACAATTACCTCTAATATACTAGGCTATGAACAACGTCTTCCACGTTTCTCAGTTGTAGCATTATATCTCAGACCCATATCGTGCCTTTCAACCATAGGAGGTTGCGTTGGTGGTGGATGCATTGTTCTAGGGGCATCCTATCCGGATTGTCGATAGGAGCATGAAGGTTCTATGTGGTCGGTATATTCCTCTAGTACATGTGATTTAATGGCACATACGAGTACAAGATGAGACATGGGAGATGGAGACCGATGTGCTTTCATAGTGTCCGGAGCTGTTCAAGCATTCTTCTACACCACCTTCGTAGGGAAATTCAGGTAAGAATTTTTTTAAGGGGGGAAGTTTTTAAGAATATAGATCTTCTTTCAGGTATTTCTTTCATTTCATGTATCTTTTGAGAAAAAGATGAGTTTCATCAAATATAATGAGTACACGTTGTGTACGCAGTTGTCGTGGGTGACCATGTACTGGCAGTGTAACAGCTGAGTAAATGGATGTGTGGGGTGACTGAGAGATCACCTAAATCATGGGATGATTAAACAAAGTACATGTCATGTACCCTTGATGTATACAATGTGTATATTCTCTTTATTTCATTAAATATACTGGGGTCACATCACATTCACATAAATATATTTTTCTTCATTTTTCTCATCCAAGAGTGACTGTATGACTCGATTCTTCTCCAAGCCCCTATCCCACCATCCATTCTCCAAATCGACCGTATTCGATTACGTTGGAATAGCCATGATCTATGACATTATAGGGATATTCAAGGACTGAGGCTCACATATATCAATCTTACAACACTATGGTATTTGGTTTATTCCTTTCCATAGTTAGTATTTGAGTTATATGTTCAAACGTGCACAAAACCCTTGTTTGGGGTACTGTATAATTAGTGTTTTTAGCCATGTTATTGCATGTTATGACTTGTGTTCTTGAGTATATTATTTATGATTGTAAAAAGGGTTATGTACCTTTTTTGGATGTGTTTCCTAGTTTTCATGTTATTGACTGTTTGTTATGGCATTTCCGGTTAGGATGCTTTGTTTTCTAAGTCGAGTATTTTTAGGATAGAATGATATTATCTGACATGTTGTGAGATGTTGTATACTGTTTATCCATGTTATTCATGAGGTTTACAATGGATTCCATATATCATTTGTTCATTTTTTCTTTAAACAGGGCTGTGGGAACTTGGAGTAGTGAAACCATAGGGGGAATTGACTTTGAGGTATTCTCTAGAGTTGCTGTTATATTTATCAAAATGAGAGACCATAGGGGGGAGTAACAATTAGTGCTACCTCAGAGTGTCAATAGATATTGTTACGAGACCATAGGGGGAATCAACGTTGACTTCTTTCTCAAGAGTGTCGGTAGTTTGTCGTTAAAAGGGTATAAGTGGAACTGATGGTGAATTCTTCATTAGAGAGTCTTTGTTCGCATGAGACCAAAGGGGTTATAAAGAGTGAGATACGTAAAAGGTTGTTATATCCATGTATAAGTTGAACCAAATGTGTTAGGCTGCAAGAACACACCTGGAGGGTTACATGAGATTGTTTGGATGAACTAGAAGAGATAGGATATGAGAACATCTCATAGGTTTGCTTTTTTCATTTGGATGAATAATTTATGACTCTAAAAATGTAATTGAAACTATAATACTTTTTACTTTTGATTATATCTTTGTTATTGCTTCATTTTTCTTATTACCTTCCATATATATTCACTAACTGTTAAGCATTAATCATTGGGTGGTTGCGTACTGGAATTTCCTCAAACCCTACATGGGTCATGTTTTTGGCCCAAACTGATTATATTGATATAGGTATAGATAAGGGAAAGAGCCTTTCTACTTCAGATACTTGATTATTGTGGAGCTGGAGAGCATGACACTAAGATGAGGCTTGCGATGCTGCTGGGGTTTATTTATTTTCTTTGTACATTAGTTTATTACTGTATTAGAATTGTGACTTCTTTGCATGCTTTCCTAGAAAATTGTATCATGAAAGAGTTATGTTTGTTAATAAGTTGAATATTACTTCTATTTTTCTGTTGTTTACTTGTTGAATGTTATTTCTCTTTTTTCTATTGTATTTCTGTTTATTTACACTAATTTACACTGCTAACAAGGGAATATTTTCTCTTTTGTCACACCCAAGGCCCTCACTACTAGTTGGCAGCCTCTAGCATTTGGGGAAATGAGCATGAGGACATGTGACCAACTAGGTATTGTAAACCTCTAGGTGGAAATTGGAATCGAGATGTTACAATTTTTCATTGTATTTTTATCAATGTTTGATGAAGTGTATATTTTTGTCTTTTGTTGTTGAGCCTCAAATAAATGAAATTATCTGTATTCACACATTTCCAAAAAACAAAACATATCAACTAAAATATTTAAAAATAGTATAACAAAAGATATCATGTAGGAAATAAAAGTATCTATTTTGTAATGGGATAGAATATTTATATAAGGTATTTATAATGGTTATTGTCTTGATACCTTTCTTGATTGTAATTGCTCTGTAGGAACAAGTTATAGAAGGGATGAAAATGATCTGATTAATGTTTTAGATAAAATAATCTTCTATATCATGGATTGTATAAATCATGTTCCTAGTAATTTTTCTTGTCAACTATTTGGAATTATTTAAGAGCTATATCAAAAAAATCACATTTGTCAGACGATTAAATATAAATGGAAAAAATAATTGTAATGATAGTTGAAAGCAAAAACCCACCTCTCAAAGTGTTAAAATAAATAGAGAAGTATATATATATTATTATATAGAAATTTCCATGTACTAATGGAAACATTCAATTATGAATCTATTAAAAATATAATATCTATAAAATCACTGATGGGAATATGCTTTAATTCGAAGAAACACATAACATTTTTATAGAAGTAATGCTAGACCAATACAGATTTATGGAAATGTGAAAAAATGAATTTGATCATACAATGAATGAAAATATTGTGATGCATGAAGAAATGTTTTAGAATATAGTGGGAAATTATCAGGACATGATGATATTAGTGTTATATGAAAAGAATATTCTTAGTTTAAAGTGTTTTGTATATGAAGTAATGTTGAAGAAAATTAATGTGACACAAATAAGTTCTTCTCAATCTATTTTAATGAATGATAATCCCAATCAACTTTCTAATAAATATTTTCCAAAAAATAAATTCATAATGGCGTTAATGATAGATTAATATCATTATGAAAACTATCCATCTTAGGCACTCTGGAATAGGTAACCTACTACCATGATTAAACAATAATTGAAAAAAAGTTTCAAAATTTGTGTTTTATAAAAATAATAATATGAATAAATAAGGGTTAATAAAAATAATTTGAAACCCCTTAATACACTAAGTGTTCATTTTTAATTGTTTATTAATATCCTTTACCCTATACAGGCTCAAAATATTGGTGTAATAGTCTTAAAATACATGGAAGGAAATACGGAAAATTTTTATAAATAACACCCAAATAGAAAATAAGGAGCTTTGCTATATGATATAAATTTTACAAGATGTTTTCTTTTTTTTCATTTTATTATGATAATAAAATATTGGTATTAAAATATTTTATATGCCATAAATCATTAGGAACAATAGTGGAAGAAAATAGTCTACTTGCTAGACACAAAACAATCTCATATAAAATGAGTTATTTGATGTTAACGATTATATTTAAAAGAATGCAATGATTTCATGATTTTAAAATTAAATTTTAAAATATATTTTAATTTTATTTATAATCTAAAATATTAAATATTTAAAGTAGTTCGAAGGAAATGAAAAAATAAAGAATGAATCAGAAAAAAGTGAAGATCTTGTCATTGAATATAAATCTATGATGAAATGTATTGATCCACCTATATCTAATAGTATAGTGAGAATGGATAACAATGGTTTCATACATATGGGGAATATTTTCTTTACTGGAGGAAAAATAATCCATATCATGGACCATGTGAATATGGCCATGAATTTCACTGTAAATAGGACCATGATGAATTCCCAAAGGGATATTCAATCCTAGTATGGGACAATAGGATTTGTAATGTTTGAAACTCCTTGTGAATATATTGACATGATTCCAAAAAGTGAGTATCTAAGAAGAAAAAAATATTAGTGCGTGGATGGTTCTAAATTGCTAAATGTAATGTAACAAAATGAATGACTGCATTTCTTGGATAAAGGATAAATAAAAAAGGCACATATGACTCCCAATGTAAATGTTATTAATTTAAATAAGGAGTGAAAATATTTAAATAAGGATGTTCATGAGCAAAAATATTTCATAATCATAATACTTTAATAAATTTTTCATACTTGAGTTGGTCAACCAATTCATGTCTCAAATTTTCTAAAAAATGATAGAAGATGATAAATAATTTGAGAAATTTTAAATGAGTCAAATTAGATACTAATGTTGAGAATTAACTTTTAACTAAGTGGAAGGATGAAAATTATTAGAATTTTGTTTCACCAAATCAGTAAAAAAGCTAAATTGAAACATGAACTAATAATGATATTTTTATATTATTTATACACTCATAGAAATGATATTATATATTTAAAAAACATTCTAACCCATTTTAGTTGAATTGAAGAGCTGTTGGATGATCTATCATATTCCCATGTTAATTTTACTTGTGTTTCAATTACTAGAATTCAAGGAAGAGAATATTTGAAATCACCCATTGAGTAGTAGTTATCAAATGATGTAAATCTATTATTGAATATTAATATTCTAACCAATATTGAAATATTGATAGAACCTTCAAGAATGGAATACTTTTGTCTGATTTTCATTCTCAAATCCATGATTTTACTCATATAAAATATTTTTTACAAAGGTTAGTGAATATTAAGTTTCAGGGGATGAAATTACTTTAACATGAATTTTTTATATATGTATCTAAATTGTGTTATTATTTATAGTATTCATGAATATTTTGTTTGATTTACCCCCCAAATAACATATGACTGTACATGGTACATATTGTTGAAAATTATAGAGATTATTATGGTCCAAATTGACCAGTATTTTTTCTAAAATGGTTTATCCCACATAGAAATTTAGTTGGGTTGTTAATGTCACATTGGTAACAATATTTTAGTAAAACCTTTACCTCACGGATAGAATTGAGGGTATTGAAACTAAAAGAATAAAAGTTTAAAGTATGTTTATTAAATTTTAAAGAGTTAGATAAAGAAGAAATTAAAATGATTCCTTCTACTACACTATATAGGGCGAACATTTTTTCCTTTAAATTAATTTTTAATTAGAAGGAGTAGAATGAGTTGTAATATTATAATAAATTTTGAATCGAAAACAAATATAAAGAAGGAGAATATAGTCCCGTTTTTTAATGCTATGTTTGTTTCCCGTAATCATTTTTTTCACATCATCAAGAAAAGGTTAAATAATTTGTTTTGGATTTTATTTTCTACAAAATGAACAAGAAAATGAGTATTATTGATACCATTGGGAAACAGAATATATAAGGCTACGAAAAAATAATACATTAATGGATGGATTTTAGTGGATGTCCACACCAAGGGGTAATTGTTGAGATGGTCCTGAACTCCATGGAATGTTTTTTGGATTCTAAATAGCATTCTACAATATGTAAAATATGTGGATAATTTGGTACAAGGAGATGGTTATTGAAATATTCTGAATATATTGGAAAAGGAATCTATAAATTTTTATAATAGATCCTAGGTGTTTAATGAAGTAATCTATAATTTTCAGATAATCTTACCTCATAATGTTTTCTGCTCAAGTTACTGAAATTAGTGGGGAAGTATCCATGGATTATGGATGATGTTTGTTTTAAAATTATAATGTAGTGAGGTTTATGCAATAAATATAAATTAATGTTCACATGTTAAAAAGGTATTTGATGAAATGATAAATTGGATTGAAATTATTATAAAAAGTATTCATATTTATTTAATGTGAATCCATGATGATTTTAAGGGAATGAAAAGGGATAGTGTTTTTTTGAATAAGCTCTAACATCATTATTATGTTTTCTATAATTTAGAGATGTATTTGGAAAAATTAATGTGTCCCAAAAATTGAATTTCTCTACTAATTTTATGACTTTTCTTAGAAGTCTGAATTTATAATACGAATCAATTGTCACATAATTCAAATCTATAAGACATTATTATCTTAAAAATGGTATATTTATGACTTCAGAATGGAAGACCATACATAATCGTATATCTTCAATTTGTGAATTTATAATGCCAATTATATTCCAATAAGATATTAGATGATTATAATCAAGAATTAATCTTATAATATGTCACAATGAGACTTCAACAAGATCATATAACCACAAAGAGATCATATGACTTCTTCATATGACTTATTCACTATAAAATATCATTATATAACTTTTACTTATCATATAAATTCATTTTTATTAATGGTATTCTTAATAAAATTATGTAATTTAAATCCAGTTATCCATAGGTGAGATCATATGGCTTTATAAAATGGAAAATTTTTAGTTCTTCCACATTAAAAAAATACCTTTTTCCCAAACAATTTATTCTAGTGATATATCATTTGGAATGATCCTAAGTTTTATAATAAAATTCAAAAATATCATATGTTAAGGGGATTTAAGCTGAATGGAATAACATAGAGCTGATTTATTATTCAAAATTCAATGATTTAGGTCTTAAGTATATAATGTTATTGTATGTTATCAATCTACGCATAATGATTCTATCCATAAGATTAATTTTGAATGATTTATCATGAATATATAAAGAATGGTTAAATATTGATTTATATTTTTTAGTTTTAGATGAAATAATTAATAATGAGTAAACTAATATTTATATAAAATAATGTATGTATATGAATGATAATGTTAATAAAGAACTAATATGTGTATATACAATATGTGATGTTGAATTTCTGAAACATCCTATAGAAATAGAACATGTTTTTTATAAGATAATGTGGATTTTGGCGAGTATATTGTTGAACATTAAATAAAATGAACCATTCATCCATGAAAAATTAGGAAAAAAATAATGATCAAGGTAAATACTAGAATTTTCCCAGAGATAATAGTTTAAGATATATAAATTAAAAAGGATCACTAGATAAGCCCTTTAATATAAAAATTTACCAAAATATGATACATCATGGGGAAAATGTTCCATAAGCTATTTTTTCATGGATTTTAGGAAAGCTTTTTTCTTGTGGTTATATGAGGAGACACCAAAAAAACATTAGTATCCATTGGGACATAAATGAGTAGAATATAAAAATTAAATAGTGATAGAGGGATTGAGAGAGAGAGTGTGTGAATCTATGAACATGGAAGAAATGTTACTGAACTGAGATCTAGATATAAGAAAAATAATGAAAGAAATTACAAAGAATAAAAATAATGTGGACCTAGTAATATGCTAATTATAAAGATCAATAGGTAATAAATATTGATGATCAAGAAGAACTCAACCATTTTTTATGAGTCCAGTTCATGTGAGAAGAATTAGTGAGAGGATGAAGCGGAAATAATGGGGAAATACTAACCTTCTGTGATTCTTTCTTATCATTTAAAATCATTAAATACTTGCTAGAATTAAATGACACTATCTCAGAGGATGAAGATTATTCTTATATGAACATATATCCTTTTATATCCTATTTATAAACATCATTGATGGGGACTAATAGAAATAGTGATGAACCAATCATTTATCAAAGAAATTACCTTTTGAATGACTAAATTCCTTATTAAGTAAATGTAGTTAATGAAATCAAATACACTAATTTTTCTTTTTTGAACCATTATAAAATATATCTTATCAGATTTAAAATATCATTAAGAATATAAAAAATAGATTATATAAGGTTTATTGTGATGTCTAATTGATATATATAGAAGAAGTGATGGCCTCAAACTGTTGAACAATACCATTTGAATCCAATATATTAGATCTTTGGAAAGAGCTATAATAATATAGATTTTCCCTTACCCAACTCAAGAATAGAAATAAACAATGATAAATGAATGAAATATTATATTATATAGGTTTAATATTATTGAGATCAGGGTCCTAACTATGTTCTTCAAACCACCCCAAGGTAGTGTTACCATCACACACTATACCCCTATAGCACATTCTTGTGTAATAATGGGATATGTATATAAACCCTAGTAATATAAATTTTTATATTAAACTTTTAATAAAATAAATATAATATATATATATTTTTATCATTAATTTATCAATTATTATATAATGAATTTTATAGTAATTGTATTTTTGGCTCCTTGAAATCCAAATAGAAATTTTTTATAATATATAGTTTCTCAAAAGACCCCATTTTGATAAATTTTTGGGATTTTTTTATAAAATATTCTTATTTGATAAAAATTATTTAAATATAAATAATGGAAATTTTTAATGACACCAAATGTTGATTTTATAAAGGTAAGAATGTTGTTAATGTCGTAAAAAATTGTTTTTTTGTAAAAATTTTTTTTATTAAAAGGTGAAAATTATAATATTTAGAAAATTATTTGTAGTAAATAAATAATATTTTTAATATTATTTCTTTGAAATTATACAATGCATAATTTTTTACAATTTTCTGGGTAGATGAATTTTTAAGTACAAATTAAATATTGTATAAATATACAGTAGGTATTTTGACATCATAATAACCTAAAAGTGATGTAATAAATTCCATAATAGTCACCAATATATAAATATATATTTATCAATTAAAATATATTTTATTTATATTTTATTTTATTAATTTTACGAATACTTAATAAATACACAAAAATATTTATTATATTTTAGTGTTTACCAAATTTTCTTTATAAACATGGCTAAATTCAATATCACCAAGTGTATTATATTAAGGATTAAGTTTCTTGGACATAAAAAATATTTAAAACCTTTCTTAATTGTCATAAAACATTGTCAGACCATTGGATTAAATTTTGTATTGAATATTTTATCATATATTGTGTCAAACATATTTTTAGAAATTATTAAAGAATTTTCCCCTCTTTTTCAATAAATACTCACCCACCATCCCACTAACGTTCACTAAATACCCCTTATATTTAATTTAATTTCCTTATATCTCTCTAAATCATAACCAATGTTTTCCCAGGTACTTAATAATCTATTGCAAAGGTTTTAGATGCTCTATCTCTACCTAATGGACTTCATCTTCTTATTTTAATTTCATGTACATTGTTTTTCTAATCCATTTTTATTTTTAATTTTACAAGATGTAATTTATTTCCCATATTTTTACATTATTTATGATTCACTTGTAATTATATTCCACCTTTTACACTCAATAACCCCTTCAGAAAACCACTATGTACACCCTTTTTTCTAAAGAAATTATCCAATAATTTTTCATCCCAAAATTTTGTATTGTGAAAAAAAATCCCCATTTATAATCTAGGGTATTCACCCTGATATACCTATACATAATTTATATGTTAATTACATTTTTGTTACACTCAATCCATAATCATGGGGTAAAAATTGATGAAATACATTCTTAGATTGCATGGTTTATGTTCCATGTAAATGAATGTACATGATATGAGTGTGATGTTTGGGAAAATAATTATATATCCCTATAATGCATTGTTTAATGTTTTTACGTCATGATAATAAATGTATGAATCATCTTAGGTTACCCCCATCACACTATGTTTTGATATATTTGTGTTTATCCTTAATATATTCTAATAATTTCATGTATTTTTTTATTTCCACATTACTATGTTTATTTCATGTTATCACCTTTTATAATTCCTTGATGTGCATGATTATTGTTTTCACCTTTTGATTTCATCATGTTACACCTCTTAGATAACATTTACATACTAAATTATGTTATGATTTGATAATTCTATTACTCAGATTTATAGCCCAACCACAAATTATGCAGGTCTAAAGGTTATCCATTGTAGTTTCAAAATATTAATTGATATCAAGGGAATATAATGGCGTTTTTGAATAATTTCGTTGTATCCCAGTTTCATGTTATTATTTTATCAAACATAAAAAATAAACTAGACCTTTAAAACTTATGGAATTTCATTTTTTGTGACTTTATTTATTAAATCATGAATAATGGTCTATAAAATATATGTGTTGGTTTAGTTGGTATCAATAGAGTTTTACTTATTTTTTAGAATTAGAATTATCAAACCATAGTGAAATTCAAAGTAATCATCATCATCATTTGAAAAAATCACAAAATTTTGGTATGGTATAGAGTAATTAGTTCCAAGAATCTATATTTATATCTTTATGGTACAATTGTATGTGTCTCTCTCACATTTTTATATGGGGATATTTTCCATAAAAAGGGTGCATTGGAATTTGACTCGATTTTCACATGGTAATTGATAATATGAATTGGGTGCATATATATTTTTAAAGTCTATGTGGATATGATTTGTTAAATTCACTTTCCATTTATGAACCATTATAAAGGGAATAAAAATCACAATCATATTCCTTGTTTGTAAGTAGATCATATATAACTTATATTGAAACCTTGAAATTTATAGTATAAGGAGTATATGTCAATTATGAGTTATCAATTAAATGTTAATATTTACCTTTTTATATGTTTATTACTTTAAAAATTATCATCCTTAATTTGAACTATATTTTAGTTAATTATTGTGAAAATGGGTAACTATGTCCAAAACAAATGTGATGAGTATTGTAATGGATTCTCAATGGATATTCCCAACCTGATCAGAGTAAGAGTCAAGACATCATAATAATAAATTCCCAATTATCTCAAAATACAATAGGAATTTTGAATGAGTTGGAAAAACCAGATCCCCATAGAACATAAAATGATGTAAATGACACCATTATGCGATAAAGGCTTGTAGTTTTCTATGGATATTATGATCCCTTAGTCATGGTAGAATTGATAAAATAAATGTAATGATATTATCCATATTAATGTTCTCAGATAAATGATGTTTCATGTTTTCTATTTATAATACAGAAGAAGAAGAAAATAAATATTATTCATTGATAAAAAAATATGAGTCTTGAGAAACATATTGAAACAATGGAGAGGAAATAATTCCAGATAATGTTTTTTGATAAATACATTCCACACACTCTTTGTATTAAAATGAAGTGGTATTTACATAGCTTCAATAAAATGGATGATGAATCCATTGCGTTATACAAGGACAAATTCACACAAATTTATGATATTCCTTAGGTTTCATTATCTCCTACAAAAGTAAAGTAGATTGCTTCTTTAGTGGACAAAAGAAGAGTCTACAAAAATATTTTTTGTTTCAATATTTTCACTCTTGAGAGAAAATTATATGATTATTCTTCATACTAAAAATGGTTATTATAAAATTGAATGGATATCACAGTGATTAAGACAGGAATTATATAATAGAGTTTAATTCTAGAGGAGTGATAGAGAAAATTCATGGGTGTTAGAATGTATAGCATCCCACTAGTTATAAGTTGGGAAATAAGAATCCAAAAAATTTACTAATGGGGAAAAGGATATGATTTACCTATGGGAAGGATGAAAAAATAGATTGGGAATGATAATGTGATAAACCCATTAATTTTATGAAATAAATTAATTATCCAATTCAACCCTCAACATGTTGTCCACTATTTCAACTATATGGGAAAAGGAAACAATGTGAGTCAATGTACTAATCCATGGGTTATTGAATTTAAAAAATACCAAGAATCTATTTGGACTAGTGGTAAAGGGAAGTATTATTACATCCCAACTATTGAGGTGGATCCCACTAATTATGCGGTGACTTGTATGTTGTTTATTCATTTATGAATAGAGAACATACTCATTCATTTATATTCAATGAATTTTTTCATATCACACATGTTTAGTTTTACTATTACAAAACCAAATAAATTAATATGAGAGGATTTATATATGAAAATGTTAAATAGGAAAACTATACAACTCCCAAAATATAACTTCTCTAATGTTTATATTTGTGGTATGAATATCTTATTAATCCTTGAAATACTCCCTTAAGAAATAATGGATGTAATTATATGTATGTATTTTCATTTCTTCTATAGGGAAATATATTTTCTTGAGAAGGAAATTACCTTCAATGTCACGAGTGTCCCACTGATTTGTATAAGTATAAGGAGATGGATGAATCTCCTTTTGTATCATCATCTCTAGAATGGATTTTTTTAACTAATGAGAAATAGTCTCTAGATAAAATGATTGAATCTATGAAAAATATCATCCTTAGAGTCATGTATATTATAAGGGAATATAATCATCTGTATCTGGAAATAATGTTTTGGTCTTCCTCCATGTTTCAAGGTTTAGTTCTCAATCGAGTTTATACTAGGAGCACAACTAATATCCAACACTCTATATAGAATTGAAACTAATTAAATTAAATATCTAATGAAGTAACTATTGGAGAATGTGTATAAATGTTATATATTTTCAAGATCTTAACCAATGGGCGTGTTGGCCATATTATTCAAGAATAAGAGTGGTTCAATTTTCATCTATATTGATTATCATTTTTTCATTAAGATCAGTATAATGAAAAATTATTATCTTCAACTGATTTTTAACTTAGTTAATTAGCTACATGAACCCCAATACTTATCTATGGTCAATATTTTGTTTGGATATTATCCTGTAAGGTGGAAGATAGAGTTAATCCGAAAAAATAATTTTTCATAATAGGTATAGGCACTTAGAGTTCCTAGTAATTCCTTTTGGAATAACCAATACACCAACTATCTTCATCGATATAAAAAATTGTTTCATTAGGGATTACCAAAAAAATTATTCCGTATATGTGATATTATTAATTGTTCTAAAAAATTAGGAACATTATAGGTATTAAAATTACGTAAAAAGGATTTGAAAATGAATGTGTTGTTTATTTTTTATACTAAAATTTATTTTTTCTAGAGAAAGTAAAATTCATGGGGCATGTTGTAGTCATCAATTGGATATCATTTACCCATAAAAAGGTTAATAATTGATAACCAATACAAAAATATATGATATATATCCATTGATTCCTTGGGATAGATAGGTAATATCAAGGATTTTTTAGATACTTCTCATGATTGTCAAGCCTAGTAACCAAACTAACTTATAAAAGACAGGATATGTTCTATGATGAAAAATTAGACGAGATATTTAATGTGTAAAAGAATAATCCATTTACCTCACATGTTCTCTCATTACCCAACACTATAGAAGGATTTTGTGATCTACAATGATTAATTCCAAAAAAAATAGGTTTTTTACTCATGTAGTTTGGCGAAGTGAGAGTTAATGTATCCTTCTAATTAATGATCCCTGAGTATAACTACCCAACACATAATTTGGAATTGGTTGAAGGGACCTTTACATTTAAGATTTGGTTACATGATCACTATGAGTAATTGTGTGACATATACACATATCAAAAAAACCTCAAGTATTTTTTCACATAAAATGAGATCAATATGTACCAAAGAAGCTGGATAGAGTTGATTGAGGATTATTATTTTTGAATCCACTACCTTCCTAGAAAGAGAAATGATGTATTAGATTCTATGAGTACAAAGGATCTTGAAACCCTATACATGATGATGATTTAAATTTATCCAATCATCTTGTACGTATAATGGATGGACATGGGAAAAATAAAAAATCATCATCCTTCCGTTTTCAAATGACTTATCATACAAACATTTATGAGAGGACCATGGAGAACCAAAAATATATTATGGATCTATAAAAAAGGTAGTTAATATTATAAAGATAATATTTAATAAATATGGAGTAATAAGGTTTGGAATATAGATATGTTTCTCATAAAAACCTAAACTAAAGAGGAATATTGTTTTATGATTTGTAGTGATCATCATTCTCTATTCATCCAGGAATTACTGATATGTATGGAGATATAAATCAAAGCATTCAGTGGGATAATATGAAGAAAACAATTGTATAATTTTTATCTTGATTATTGATATGAAAACATTTCATGTCACTGTGAATGAAGTATAAGTGTACTATGAAACCATTTAACTCAAGGTAATGGAGAAGAATTCACCGTGAACTAAATTTATAGATGATTTTATATAGTACTTATCCCCTTGAATGCATGGTTAGATTGAGAAAACCAGTCAAACTGTATAAAACATACTAATATCATGTTTAATATATTTCCAATGATTAGGGGTTAAATACCTTCCCCAAGTAAGGTTCTCATATAACAATAGATTCCATTTTTTAATTCAAATGGAGCCATATGACATCTTATATGGGAATAAGTGTCAGACTCTAACATGTTGGGATGAAATGGAGAGTAGAAGCTTATGGGACATAATCTTATCCAATAGATTTCATAAAATGTCCAAACAATTCAACATTATACAAAATATATACATTGTTAATAGTAATGGTATGTAGATCATCATTAATTAGACTATTGTTTTGGAGTTAGAGATAACATATCCCTTTATATATCACCATGGAATAATGTCATGAGAATTGGAGATAAGGGAAATATTATTCCTGAATACATCATCCCATTTTAAATCCTTGATCACATCAGATATATGGCTTATCAACTTGAAAACCCACCTAACCCATCATAACTACATGGTGTGTTCCATGTATCCAACTTGAAGAAATACATATTAGGACCCTAACCAGAACAAAAACTAATGGTGGAACTATTGGATAATGATCTTTCATATGAGGATCAATCTGTGAATATATTTGAACATAGAGACAATTTTCATTGAAATTATAAAACACGTGTGGTAGAAGTGTTATGGTGGCACCACATTTTGGACTAGGTAACATGGGTTCAAGAATAAGAGATGAAATCCAAGTACCCCCATCTTTTTTAGTGTATGAAATATAATTTCATGGGAGAAATTTCATAATGTGGAATAATGTATCTCACCCGAATTTTATAATATAAATTCCCTTATAAATTAAAAAATTAGTTATTAAGTAAATGATTCAATTGAAAAAATGTCCATTACTTTAGATATTTTGGACTATTTTAAAACATAAAATATTGAATTTATAATACCATTATGAATCATAACCATTTATAATCATGATGTTGTAAAAAGATCATTAATATTGTTATATATTAAGAGTTATGACAATTTCTAATTTGTATAGATAAAATAAGTAATGGTTACAACTGGTTGGAACATACCCTAAGAAGTTCATCTATCAATGATTTGAATGTATATGGTACCACTATTCTTTTCCCTTGACCAAACCCTAGTTGAGATCCAAAAAATAAAAACAATCAAAATAGATTATGGGATAAGTTTATGATTATGAAGATCGTGTCCCAAACCATGTTCATCAAACCACCTTATGAAAGTGTCACTATAATACCCCTTGAACTTAGGGTTTATGCTGGTTTAGTTAGGGGTTATGTACTTAGACATCATTAATAATAATTTTTATATTTTATTTTTTTAAAAAATGATAATATTTGTATATTATTATCATTACATTATAATTGACTATACAATGAGTTTTATAAAAATTACATTTTCACATGAGGAAATTAAAAATATATTTTTAGGAATTATATAGATTCAAATAAGATAATATTTTAATAAATTCAAGGATTTTTGAAATAGATGATATTTGAATAAAATATTCTTATTAGATAATATTTGTTTAAAGATAATTGATATGATAATTTAATGAATTAAAATGTAATTTTTATAAGGGTTATAAAATGGTTAATATCATAAAAAGTAGTATTTTTCAAAAAATAAGTAATTTTATTTAAAAGATAATATTTTAATGTTTATAAAATTATTTTAATAAGAATTTTTTTATTTTACTATATATAAATTATCCAATGGTTTAATTTCCATAATTTTATTAGAAAGTAGAACATTTTGGAAAATTTTAAAAACGGTGTAAATATACATTTTTTATTATGAAATCATAATGGCTCAAAAGTGATGTTATAAATTCCATAATATAATTATTTATACAAATATATATTAATCAATTAAGATAAATTATATTTTAATTCATAATATAAACTTTATAAAATCTTGATTAATAATATTAAACTAATACAATATTTTAATGTTCGATAGTAAATTATGTATAAGTAAGACTCGCTTCAAAAGAACCAATGTTATTGTTTAAATGAGTTCAGTTAATAGAATTATAAAAAGTTTTAAACCACTCCCCTTTTTTAGAAACCATGGGAATTTTTTTTTACTGTTTTTGGTTTTGATTATTTTACTATATAAAGTTGAAAATATTTGTTTTGAAATTAATAAATAATTCCCCATTTTATGCTACAAATACCCACCCATCCATCGACTACTCATCCCACAAAAAATATTTATCATGTTGTTACTGTATTTATCCCTCTATGAATCAATCCTAACATATTCTGATTCTCTTAAGAAGATTTTCTTGAGCTTTATCTACAGCTATAATGCTGTAATAAATTTTATTATGAAATTTCATGCCAAAAATTTGTATTATGAACAACCTTCACCATTTCAACACAAGGATATTTAACTTGGAAAACCAATCCATAATTTACTGAGGTATTTCATGTACTTAACCCATAATCCATAATAATGGGATTGAATGTGATGAAATATATTATTATGTTGTATGATCTATATTAAACAAAATTTCATGTTCATGATATTAATGTAATGGGTGGGACTTGATTTATATATCCATATAATATATTTCACTTTTTTATAAAATTATATTTAATATATGGTGAAAGAGAAGTTACCATAGGTACACTATGTTATTATTTATTGGTGGTAATCCTTGAATTATGCTTATTAAGTCATGTTTTATATTCTTTTTATATTCTTATGTTTCCTTGATGTTAATATCTTATATCATGATTCACAATTCATGATTATGATTTTTTCCTTTCATTGACGTCATGTTAGCCTATTGATTCCCATATAATACCTTACATTAATTTGTTCTTTAATAGTCTTCTTACTAGGATTTATAGCTCACATATTTTTTATATATGTCCCTTGGTTATCTGAATATGTTTTAAATATATATTATGTGCATTTTGTAGTGTTTTTTATTAATGTACATATATCGTAGTTTCCTATTATTTTGTTAAGTATCTAACTTTATAAAGACACTAAGACATTAAATCTTTTAGTATTTCATTAAGTCTCACATTATTTCATTAATTGTGAATAAATTATTATAAAATATATAGGTTTTTATATAAAAGAGTGAATATAAATTGGGAAAATAGTTATAATGAGCGAAATTCTAAGTATATAGGAAGATAATATTTCACCATTTTTCATAAAATGTAAATATATTGTATGAATCCCATTGTGAAGATAGAATTTAAGGTCTTGTGATATGATGGAATTTATAGTGTGTGAATCAACTAAACCATTTTAGTAAGTGATTTATTATAGCTGATAATAATTGTTTGAGGAGTATATGTTATCAAGGTATGAGAATGTATTTTTGTTTGAACATTATAAATACATTGTGTTTTCCATATTTGAGTTACATGAATATAATTTTAATGACTTCATGGTTCAAATTGAAATCAATTTAACTTCTCAAATTAGAATCGTAGAATAAATGTTAAAGGGGTTAAAATAATCCAAAATAATCTTCAATTTAGTAAATAATATTCAACCATAAATTTCACCCCCACCCCCAATGTTTCTACACCAATCCTAAGATGTATTGTATTTATTCCATTTACATTGGTGTGATATAAATTCCACTATAAAATAAAAATTATTTTAAATTATAATAAACATAGATGATAAATTATTGTGAAAAAAAATTATGAAAATATATATCATGAATAAATTCACAACCAAGGATTCTAAACATTCAAGATTGATATTTTTTTTATTTTCAATAACAATCCTGGAAGTAATGAAATCTCTATATTTTTGTTAATAATATTAAATGTAGTCTATAATTCTATTTTAAAATATTTTATCATCGTGAACATCTAAATTTATCAATTGTAGTTTTTCAGTTGGAGTGGTAAATGTATTCCTTTTAGGTAATTTGTATCTATTAGGAAATCCTTTATATTTTCAAAACTTGCACTTGTGTTTCATACTTTGTAATAAAATACCCCAGTTTAGACCCCTCCCCATTAATTATGAATTATTTTTTTAAAAAATAAATTAAATACGATTTACTTCATTATCATCATGTATCATTATATGATTAAAGGAAAAATCTATAAACTCTCTGATAATATGTTTTATTGGGTGAAAAATAAGATCATCATGTGGAATTGGTAGTAAGGTGCTTGACACATGATCTACATTGATCCATTATCTCACATGATGCACTAGAAATTTCATTTTATGTAGAAGTTTACTATTTATATTTTATTTTATTCTACTCCAATAAAGTGACTTGTGGGTAAGAATAGATATAAATCACAATTAATTGTATCTTATATTATATTTTGACATGAAATTTATTAGTTGTTCATTAATACATATATATTAGAAACTATTATGATAAAATCTATTACCTCAGTAGTGGAATTATTTTTAGGGTATTGTCATGCCTGAAAACAAACTGTGTGTTGCTCTAAACAAAATGGAAAATTTTGTGATTATTCCTATCATTTTTTCATTTTATAAAACTAGTTTATCACATTATCCTCTATAATAATATTTTTCATCAGTGTATCTATCATTGACTATATTTTTTATTTTATCATTTTAATTCACTAGTGTTTTTAATTTCTTAATCTATTATCACGGGGAAATACCAAAATATAGACCTCAAACATGGATATGTTATTCTATATACTTCGAAGAAACTAGAAGTAGTTTTTTATTTTCTACAGTAGATGATGATTATTCTACCGAAACCCGATAAATAATATATTTAAAAAATAGTTTTTATGACGTAATATTATTTTACATCATGAAAAATAATATTAGGTCACACAAACACATGATTCCCATTTATTCTATGAGTTTTCATATATTATAAATCCCTTTTAATTTACATAATCCTCTTTTTATTTTACATGTTGTGGTATTGAACTTTCTCTAAATTAAGATTCCAAAATATACATATTAAAAAAACAACCATGTTGGTTTTTCTGTATCACAAAAAACAATTACTATACATTTAAAATACATAAAATTTATTTCATGTGGAGTGTCTCAATATGTTTATTATTGTAGTATTATGGTTTTAATAAGGCACGTGTTTTATTTCCTTCACACCTTTTCTATTTCATAAAATTAAAATTATGAATCAATTTGATTAATACATGTAATGTACAAAATATAATTCCAATTATAATATAAATTAAATTTTTTGTTCTTTTAAGAGCCATAAAAGGAATATTGTGTTCCTTCGTCTTTGATGTGTGTGTTTGTGTGTGTAGTTGGTGGGTGGAGATTTACTTTACCCTTAACATACCTAATATTATGTTTCAAATTAAGTGTTCTAAATTCCATGTGATCTTTCCCATCAACCATTAGTATGAATTTCACATTATAGTATTCTAATAAATATGTACTAATTATTGTTTTTTGAAGATTAAATCAGTTATTCATTATTTAATTTATTTGATAGAAATAGAATGTAATCATAAATTTACCATAATGTGTTTGTAAAATTTTACCTTATAATGATGGCATGAAATTGGGAAATGTGTCTACAAAAATTAGCACATGTATTTGTGTTGTAACACCAATATAACTAATAAAAATCGACTTACTGGTTCTAATTTGTTAACTAGATGCATTACATATAATATCTAGTTGTTGAACTCTAATTATAAAATTAGTTTTTTAACTATAATAATTTTTGGAAACTAATTTTTTTAACCTTATTATGTTTTATCATGTTCTTATCTTTAGATTATTTATCACCTCTAGAATACTTCTCAAATTCTAAAATTTACTCAATTTCAATATGACCATAATATTATTCATTGATATTGGTAGCATTTTCATGTGTAGAATCAATTATCAATAAAACTATCCTAACACCTAATTTTGATTTTTTTTCAAATATAATAGTGAACACATAATATTATACGGAAGAATAGTGTATATAAAAACTAATCAGTGGCAGATGATAAGTTCATTGAAGTCATCTTTATTTAATGAATGAAGGGGCTTACACCCTCTATTAATGATAAAAAATTCCACCCTATGGTCACATATAACATATAAGACACAACATATAGTGGGACCATCATGATATGATTACAACAAACAAATAAAAGATTTATCCCCAAAAGAAATTTCATTTGGATCTATAATTTTTTCATTTGAAAATAGAATATTTTACCATTTTTGGCTTGCAGGATACAAGGTAGAAGATACATGTACACCGTTAGATTCTGTTATGAATAGATAATATTTATACTAATCTATGTGAAAAATTAATTTCAAAAATTTCAATTACTCAATTTTAACTACCCTCCAATTATCAATACATTTTCATCAAAAATGCGTACATTTAATGTTATATATTCCAACTCCCATTTTTCAAATTCCAAAGTGTTACATGTTATTAAAAAAATTCCTTGTTACTAGATACATGAATTTATTTCAATATTAGAGTAACTGAACTATTTTTTCCTAATTTTATGTTCATAAATTTTCATTATAATTAAAATATAACTTTTAATTAAAATATGTCATAAGATACTACATTTACATATGGTCTTTTACCTATCCATCCACAAGATTCTAAAATTGATTTTTTATTTTTAAAATAAATCATTATAAATATGTTCTGTATTAAACATTATAAACTATTAATTATAAGTATTTAATATCCATCATTCAACCCACAATCGGTTCGAATACCAAGTATTTATCTTGTGAAATTCAATATATGGTTTAACCTATATAATATCTTGAAAAATATAATGTTGAGTCTATTCCTTATCTTTAATAGTAAATGTGAAAAAATATCTAACAGAAATTACTTCAACCATATGGCACCCATTATTAACAGCTTTTATGAAACCCGTATTATCCACATCAGACCATTAATTCGTATAGAATTCAATTGCATCCATAACAAAAATCACCCTATAATTAATCTTTTTAGATGAATTCCAGTTTTGTATATACACATACAAATAAATAAATTGTATAAGACTATATTTTGGAATACCTCTAGAAACATTTACCATTATTTAATATAGTGAATGATGCAAGAACGCAGACAATTCACCTAATATAACGAAAACAATCATTACCATTATTCAAAACAATACCTAGTCCAATAGATTCCCATACCAATCGTTGAAAAATAAGTTAATAATGGTTATTGTGTCTTATAAATATTAAGCTGGAATGAAATATAACGCGACATGAATTAAATATTTCATCAAACCATAAATGTTCAAAGATTTTAAGCCATTTAACTTAATCCAGTTATTAATATGGATTTTTTATATTTCATGAATAATCACCAAGAACAATTACACCACATAGGAATATGGAAATCTAAAATGTTTTTTTCTGGGAAATAGAGTATTATCTAGAGGAATAAAATTCTATCTTTCACCCTTTACTGGCACCAACTCTTCTTATATCATCATATCAATCATGTTTAACCAATCCTTATTTCTAAAAAAGTTTGTGTCAATTTAGTGAAATTTAAATGACATTGTCATATAAATTAATTTCTATTTGTATGGAATAAATAAAATATCTAATGCCTAAAAAAATTTAATAGGTTAACCTAAAACAGATGTTATTTTCCAACTCATTTTCTTATGTTTTTTAAAGTGGGTTTTCTAATAAAAGATTACATCCTCAACTTTCTCAAATTGAAAATCATTTATTAATGTAAAATATGTTGTACCTTCTTCTGAATACCAATAATATTATTTTTTCCCATATTGATATTTATATCTTCCGGGTAAAAAATTTTATATAGTGCTAGAAACACTATATTATATGAATGATTCAAACCAACCGAGTGTGTACCATCATGAAAAAAGGGACAACCTAAAATTTATTTAATGATATAACCTTAAAAATCCATAAGGATGAAAGTTATTTACCATACTAAATAGCATGGAACTCATTATGAACACATCATTTATATAATTGTTTCTGATGCTTTTATGACGGGGCGCACGCGTGCCCATCACGCGGGGTAGGACGCGCCGCTTGTTTCCCCTCATTCCCACATTCCAAAGGCAGGCGGCATCTGTTCCTTGTTCAGGGACGTCTGCTCCTTGATCGAAACCAGGATGATGGGATGTCGGTTCTTCCTTCCGTGGATTCCTCCTCGGAGCTCGTCACCTTGTCCGGGTCTCCCTCATAGATTTAAGGCGGGTTTGTGAAGCTCGTTCCTAGTGCCATATATGCATGGATGCCAGTTAATTATGCTGCTTCCGTCGAGATGCTCCAAGGGGTCTGGTCGGGGAAGCAACCTTCAGTGAGGAGAATGTTCACGCTGGGGTGTCGTCGGCGCGCCTTGACGCTGGGTATTGGCATGTCTATCTTCTGTCCCTTTCTATAGGGCTTCTCGAGGGCACGGAAGCCCAAGGAATCCCACATCAAACGCGGGAAATTGTATACCATCTGAGGTTTTCCTCATCTTCCCATATTTGACACAGGGTATGCTGCGAGTTTAATGTCTTGCGGAGATGGATCAGACTGATCGGAACACTGAGAGTGGATCAGATTGAAGGACCCCCTAGGGGGAACACCGATGTTGGGTCCAGCACGTGGGTGGCTTCCCGGATACTGTGGAGTGGAATGAGGTGGCATGATCTCATCGGGATGTGGCAGCCCGAGTAAGGATCAGGATGGGTGATGGAGTGACGGGCTTGAACCTCTTGGAAGCTTCCTACGTATCCCCATGGTAGGGAATCAATGTCCACGTAGTTCGGTGATACGGTGGGACACATGAAGTGGCGACCGATGAGAATGAACACATGGATTGAAGCATGTAGGATGTAAGTTCTTCGGGCTAGGGCATGAGTTTCCCGAGGCACGTGTGCTTGAGGGAGAGGTCAGGATGAGACGTGAGTGTGTGGTATGGGGGATTACGCTCTGAGGCGGCCCATAACGGTGGGTATGAGGCTTATGCTCTGAGGCGGCCCATAACGGTGGTTGTGAACCGATGCGAAGGGGTCGGAAAAACTGAGTGATGGACTTGAACCTCGTGGAGGCTTCCTATGTACCATGCGATAACACAGATCAAAGTCCACATAGTTCAGAGCATACAGTTTAATGTCATGCAGGACGAGGGCATACATTTTAACGTCATGCGGGACGAGGGCATACAGTTTAACGTCATGCGGGACCAGGGCATACGGTTTAACATCATGCGGGATAAGTTAATTGGGGGCTTATGCTCTGAGGCAGCCCAAAGTGTTGGCAAACCGACATGAAGAAGTTGGAACGACCGGGTGGTGGGATTGAACCTCGTATAGGCTTCCTACGTACCATGCGTTAGCATGGATGAAAGCCCACGTAGTTCGATGAGATGGGGCTTACACTCTGAGGCGGCCCATGGGAGGAGGTCATGGTCGATGCTTACTCTAAGCCCATGCGATTCATGCTCGGTGTAAGAAACAATAGGAAGCAGGGACCAGATGATCACGTCGCAAAGGGTGGGTCTGTGAGAGGTGGAAAGGGGATTACGCGTTGATTGGCCCAAAGAGGAAACAGGGTCTTACGCGTGGGTAGCGGCCCTTGGTGCCGGGACTTACTCCAGGATGGAGGCCCCCTGGTGCGACAAGGCGCAATTGGAAAGGGACTCCACTGGCCTTGGCAGTGGGGAAGTATGGAGGTGCATGGGTGCAACCTTCCGCAAGAGAGGCTAGGGGCTTATGCTCTGAGGCAACCCTTCCCCCATGCACAAATTCCACTACAAAAAGGAGGATCTCATTCCATGTGAGGAAGAATCCATTCCTGTGGAGACAAGTGGGCCTAAATAATGTACGAGCCGGGTGGGGACCCTGCGTGCGAAGCACTGGGTCTGACCAAAGTTTAACGTCATGTGTTAAGGACAAGGTGCTTAGCAGTTTAATGTCCTGCAGCTTGGATGAGGTGGGTTCGCTCCACACCCTCTACCCCTTGTTTGAGGGAAGGCATCGGTAAAGCCGTTGTGAAGGGGGGCCGCATGGAAAACCATCGATGGGTCCACCTTAGCATGGATATGCGAAGAAGTAATATCCGTTAGCGTGCCTATGCGGAGAAGCATAAGGAAAAGCAATGCAACGGGAAACACCACCCAAGAGACCTTGAGGATACTTTGTACAAGCCTGGAAGGCCGTACAGGAAAACAACACATGACGTGCATGCCCGGCATAGAAGGCATCAGGCGCTGGTCAAGGTGGGGGGTCTTGGGTTTTGGGCACAAAGAGAAGGGTTGCGCACAAAACACCGGCATGGTGCACGGATAGGGCATTGTGTGAAAATGTCCTGGATTGTGCACGGGAACATGTGTCGATCCCAAAGGAATGGGAAATCCTAACAGAGGGATTGCGTGCAATTCGGAAGGGATTGCGCGCAATTAGAAGGGATTGTGCGCAATGGGAAGGGATTGCGCACAATTGGAAGGAATTTCGCGCAAGGGGCACAGATTGCACGCAGAGGAGGAACCTTGAGGAGTTGGAAAATTCACTTAATCCAGTGGAGTTACATGTAATGGCGAACCCCGGGGCAAGGATGCGCAAAATAGGGAATCACCTGGAAGCCATCTTGTGCGTGCGGGAGTCCGAATTGCGTGCATGAGAGCCGTTCCGAATACCGCAACACCGAAATGGTAGGGGTAGCCTTCTATATATAAACACCCACCTGTGCGGAATCCGAGCGGCGCACGAAATCCTCGGCACCAGGAACAGTCGGTTCGCCAAGCCTCACCGTGCGGAACCGGGCGCACAAAATTACGCGCAACACCGAATTGAATATGTGAATCCCATGGATTCTTCGCTCGCAAATCATTATTTGGCTCATGTCCTCCTTAATTTCGTGCACCTCTTCCAGGGCCTCCGGACCGGGCCTTTGAGTCTAAATATGACTTTGCTTCGTCAATTCAAAAATTCCTCTAGTAGTTACGAACCATTTTTTTGGCATCTACAAATTCCCCCCTCGGAATCAGATCGATGAGAGGTCGCAATGGTCGGACTCCGAGGGAAATTCCGAAACTCCGAAGCAGGGCATCTCTTGGGAGCTTTGCGCGCAAAAATACGATGGGGTGCGCAAAACTCTAGATTGGAGTAGGAGTCACTTTCCCTGCAGCATGGAACCCTGGCCTCTCCTATAAAAAGGGGCACTGGGTCCCAAATTCCGTACATAGGATTTTCCACGCGGTAGGCATACCGCTCTCGTGTGCGAAATATCTCCTACGGCTGCACGTAAAAATGCTCTGGCAGTGCGTAATTCCCTCCGAATTTCGGCCGCATTTGCGCGCCTACTCGGGATATTCCGCACCTAGCATGCGGATTGCGAGCCCATCTCCTGGATTTGGTGCCGAAGCATCAGATTGCGTGTAGCTATATCCGATTTCGCGCACTTCATCCTGATTTCGCGCAACTCCCAAAATATTCGAGATGACTGCAAACCAATTTGATGAGGGGGAAGTCACCGCTCGTAGAACCGGAATAGCGGCGAATGAGGAGGTTTATTGCGCCAAGCTGATCGTTTCCATCAACCTAACCTTATTCAATCTTATGAATCTATCCCAGAAGACGTATCCCATGTCTGACAACCTCCCGCACTAGAACTTTGGCATCCTGGAGGAGGTTCCCCTGCCGGGCTTCGAAGTGGACACACCGCGTTCATGGGTGACCCGGGAGGATGAGCTTCCTTGCTAAAACATCACCAACAACGGCCATCCTGCCAGGGAAACCAGAAATATGGACGTATATGTCCTGATCCCGAGGACTAGGACCATTACCGGGGACGAGCCTGTTGTAGAGAATTCTTCAGCCCTCTACACGAGCATATTCCTTCATAGCCTCACATATGACACGAAGGGTTGGCTGAAAGATTGGAACATGTGGTCCGGGGGAACATCACCAGTGAGTGGGATTGGGTGTTCTGGGTTCTCCATACTTGTAACCAGTTTTGGGTCGAACTGCGGCATATTGTCCTATTCGAGACAGTATGGACATCACAGTTCCACTTCCCCTGTCAACCTGAGATCATGCCAGATCTATTCAACCGGTGGTCTCCTGATACCAACACATTTCACCTTTACCATGGAAAAGTTGGCATCAGCCTCTGGGACGTTCACTGCATTAGAGGAATCACAGTGGAGGGCTACCAGTATGACGAGTTCGTTCCTCCAATGTACACCTGGGATGACAGGTCACAGACCCCCATGCTGACGTGGCACCTGTTGGAGCTGGCCAAAGAGAGACTAGGGATCAAGGACTTCCTGATGGACATTACCTACAATGGATGGTTCAACCAATTCCTTGAGAAGGATCCGACAATCAAGATGCTGGGACGGGGTAAACGGTGCCCAAACGCGGCTCAGAGGAGTAGGGATGGGTCGTATTGGAGGACCCTGGAGGCGGGGCAATACCAATCATGGGGCTACCGCGTCATTGAGGCCCAGGACCCGGATGTCCAGTACACTGGGTTCCTCACCGCCTTCCAGAGCGGATGGATCCTGCCGGTGTGGGACGCAAGGATGGGCGTACATCCAGCAACACTGGTGATGGCGGGTACCATGGCCGCCAACAAACGGTTCAACTTGGGGTCCCCGTTCTGGCCAAGTTGTATGACATTCTATGACATATCTCATGAGAGGGGTCGCCTCGGAGGGTATTTGGCCCCTTCTAGATCTTCCATGGCTGGGTGGCAGCTCATCTCGGTGGGTACACTTTGAAAAATTCCATCCGTCCTCCAGGCAATAGCCTGCGACCATCCCTGCTAAGCATCGCCGGGGTGGCGCCGATGACGCTCAATGAGGAGGTCATGAGGATCCACATCGGTAACCACACCAACACCAACTTCCTCCCATTCCCCAAACCAATCGGCTAGATGGTGGAAAATGGGAGAGGCTTTCTGGAACAGTAGGGGTATTTTCAGAGCATCCGGGGCAGGGTGCTCATGGATTGGATTGATGGGAAGGTGATCTTTGAGCCTTACGTGCCATCCCGATTCTCCAGGAAATTTGGGTGCCTCCAATAGATGTCGAAGAAGGTATTCACACCTGTCTGGGAGGAGAAGAATCCCTACGTTCTGCGCCATATGTGGTTGATGTTTACCACTTTTGGCTCCGGCGACGTCATTACTCTTCCTCCCACCGGGGTCGATGCTGGCCTAGTAACTGAGTATGCCGAGCACTGGACCATTGCGTACCCTGAGGGGATTTTACACAAGAGATTCCAGCAACTCGAGGCTACTCGTACGGAAACCGGGTGACGGGGGAGAAGGCAAGGTGCTGCTGGAAGGGGGGAACCAGGGGTGCGTCAGGCAGCGAGGCCTGTGCAGGATGGGACTTCAGCAGCGGGAACATCACTCAGTGTCTCCGTGACCTCGTTGCCCGTAGGGGGGTCACACGAGGATGCTAGGGAGCTGATTGAGAAGTAGATAAGATATCTGCTCGAACCTTCCCAAGATGAAATTATCCCGGCACTGTGGTCAGCCTGGATGACCATGCGGCAATCGCGGAGCATTGAAGCCATCTGGAAGAAGATAATGCAGGATGGTATCCAGCTGCCAGAGGTCGGGCCCATTCCAGTTACCGACAGAGTGAACTTCCATCGGCGGCATGATTATCTGACGACCATGGGCACACACGTGCACCAAAGGAGGTGGCGTGCATAGCCACCTTTCCTAGTGAATGTGATGCTCAGCCAAGAGCATGATCCAGAAGTGATGCCGCTGGGAGAAGGCGACAGTGACGAGGAGTCAGAGGGGGAGGAGGAAACCGGAGAAGATGAATGTGAAGGAGAATATGAAGGAGAAGTAGAACCCGAAGGTGAGGGGTTGCAGGGGGCGACCTACCAAGGGAGTCTCCGAGAGAGAGGTGATATTTTCGGCTCTGATCTCAACATAACTGAGATACTCGTGGTTTGTATCTATCTTCATTCATTTTCCATATTCATCGATTCTCCTTTAAAATTTCCAACCCATCTCTCTTCCTCACTCAGGAGCGCCTAAGTGTTGGTCAGGCATCCCCACTAGAGGAGGGAGCAGAGGAACCGGTGTGACAGGATGGGGATCTGACGCCCATCATTGAATTGACAAGCGCAGAGGGGTCTCCTATCATGGCAGCTCCTGTAGCGGCCGGAACACTGGAGGCTAACGCTCTGGGTTCCTGTAAGTCCCATGCTTCACCACTGGCACTTGTTATGAAAAGTTCCCAACTAATCAGCGTACGCCTTCCGCAGCAATCTCAAAATTGGAGGCTCGTCAGGCTGCGGAGCCCGGGCCGTTCGTGAGCGGACTAGTGGCGGACATACCACCTCGTTCAGAACATGCTCCCTACACTGAGTCGGCCCCTGCAATTGGTGAGTAGGGGGCAGTGGACATTAGTAGCACTGTTCTTGAGGCGAGGCCGGAAGCTAAGGGAGGCACCATCATTGTTGGGGTGAGAGAGGAAGGTTTCCCGGATGTCGAGTATCCTATTCATCATGAAGACATCCCTGAGGCAGATCCTGCTGCTGACCTGCTGGCTGCCTTTCCTACGTACCGACAAACTGAACCTGAAGAGATAGACGACTCAGACTTAGAGGCAGCTGAGGAGAGCCAGATGACATGGCGCAATGGGTGGAAGTGTATGCAGTGCTTTCTCAGACAGCCCCAGTCGGATTGGCTGAGGTGGATGGGATAAATCCAGACCTGGTTGCGCTTCCTGTGCACCGGAGGGGCTGACGCTCAGCGCCTACATCTGATGGTCCGTGATTACATGGCCGAGAAAATATGCGATTCCATCCAGTGCACAGATGTTGCCCAGTGTCGGTAAAGATCGGTGAGCGCTCGAGCATTACTGAGGGCAGAACGGGATGTCCGGCACCTCGAAGGGTAGGCAGAAAATAAGGAGGCCTTCATTGCAACATTCTCTGAGCATGTGGAGTAGCTGACGACCCAGCTAGCTAATGCGTAGGATCAACTGATAGAGGTGAGTCACCAGATGATCGTACTTCAAACTGAGAGGGTGATGGCAGAAGCTAGGGTTGGCGATCTGCGCTCTGCGGCGGCTGATGATGAGAGAGTCTTTAAGGAATGAGAAGTGGTCCTGGAGGCTACCAGCCAAAGGGTAGCAGCGCTGGAAAGATCGATTCAGCACGCTGATCCTTAAGGGCTTTGTTTTGGCCATCTCAAAAACTTCTTGCTTGTACTGCTAATCATCTCAATCCAATACATGGAAAAATATATTTATTTGTACCTTTGGTTTAATATACTCAACCATAATTCCAAAATGAATAACAACTCACCCCTATGCTCCTGTGGGTCGCACCCAATGTGAGAAGCAAAGGATACTCGTGTTATCATTTCGTCCAACTGTGGGGCATTAACCAAGCTTCAGGAATCCAAAATTGGGCCTGGATTTCTGAGGAGAAGACCTCATACCAATAGATATATCACCTTCTAAATGTGCTCTGATACACGAGTGGGGCAATACCGGGGGCATTGGAATCCATCCGAACATTGGGAGATGGAAAGGGTGAATCTCATTACCTGAATTCAGAACACTATGGGGCGCGACAATGGAGGATAACTGTTAACCATGATGGAAACGCAACATCCATATCGTGTTGGCCCAGAATGGGGACAATAAATGAGGGCTGATTGCTGACCATGTTCGCAACACGGGGCCTAACTCAAATATCACCATTCAGTTTTTCGGAACGTTGGCCCAGGACAGCAGGGAGACTACAGGTCTATCATCCATATTGCTAAAACAGTTGGACCAATGGTCTATCATCCATATTTCTATAATAGGTGTACCAAAGTCTATCATCTATACTGTTAGGGGATCCCATCAAACATGACCAGTCCTCTGGAACGTTGGCCCAGGACAGTAGGCAGACCATAGGTCTATCATCCATACTGTTAGGGGGTCCCATCAAACATGAAAGAGGATGTGTATCCAAATAAAGGGGAATGCAAAGCGTGGAATGTGGAGTGGTGGTTTGTTCAAACAGAGTCCAACACTCCCGAAATTGTGCCACCGTGGCAGAGGCGAATTAGACGGACGTACCAGCCTCATCACGGATCGTCCCAATTTTCAGACAGGACCTCTCTGGAGAGTGAACTGTCACTTCCCACCATCCCTATGGGGCATCCCAAACTTATTCGGGGTAGAGGTCGTGACTACACCACTCCTAAAAAAGTCAGGCTGAGGGGCCGGCAATAAGGAGGGATGGAATTTGGTAATCCCTGGGGCTGGACCCAAGAAAAAATATCCAGGCATTTCTATATATCTCATAAGTATGAGAATCAAGCCACACGTAGTTCTAGAGAGAGGTGGCGTGGCATGACATGTTGCCTGCGCAAAGGACGAGGGAGACGTGCATGTCTAGCCCTCACACCAAAAGAAGCGACATTTGATATATATTGTTTGTCCTTGAAGGTGAGTGGGTTTTCTTTTGTGGAGCGACCAGCCTAGGGCAGGAACTCCATGCATCACCTCAATAATCAAGACATAACAGGCATTGACAAATGGTATGGAAATTGACCAATACCCACATGACATCCCCTATGGGGAGGTCACCACAATGCAGTGCCATTTGCCGTCGTGCGACTAGGACGATATCATCATAGTTTAAGGTCATATGGCTTGGACCTGTGGGAACACGCATGATGTGATAAAGCATACCTGATGCAGGGGAGGGAGTAATCCCATACAATCCCCGCGTGCGATTCCGAGAGAGGAGACTCGGGCCAATGAGGCCTATGAGGGTCCAACCATCAGGGGGGCAGGAGATGCTATCTCCCAGCTACACTGGGCCCGGAATGAAATTATATGGCGACTCCTCGTTCTCCATGGGGATGAGGGTCATGCTGCATGAAACCTGTATAGAAGAAACCCAAGAACATACTCTAGTGATCAGATCGCGGGATCCCCTAGAGACAAATTTACACAGCTTGGTCCGCCTAACGTGTTGGGGTGCACTGAGGGTTAATACAAGGAGTGTCGAGATTCCACCTTGACACGGTGGGGTGGAACATAATGTGAATCATGCAACAATCATTTAGGTCCCAAAGAAGCTGGTGTGAAGACTGAGGATTACTGCTGACCATGTTCACAACACAGTACCCTGTCACGTTAGCCTAGAGATAGGGGCAAACAAATGAGCATCAACCACTGACCACATTCGCAACATGGGATTTGTATCAATTAATTTCCCAGAAACCCTCAGGGGCATTGGCCCGTGATGGTAGGAGAGCCCTTAGGCATTTTATCAAGGCCGTTCTTGGGGGTCCCTGCATGTGTGAATGATGGTGGGGCCCGAATTAAGGGGAACACGAAGCTTGACAAGCGGACGAAAACATGACTAAGTCGAATCTGACACTCTAGGTCCTAGACCAGAGTACTCTGAACACATTAGCAGACCACTGGAAAGGGTCAAAGGTCTCAGTCTGAGATCGGCCAAAATATGGTGGATTCCCGAGGGAAGGGGGTGTAGTTCCAGAGACCCTCTACCACACTTATATTTCCCCCCGTGGGGAGGGACATGCCAAAAGACCGAGGCAACCGGGAGATCATGGGATCTCCTAAAAGATGGGGCTGGACCTGAAATATTGCTGTTCAGGGGGTCCTATGTATCCCATAAAGATGGTAATGAAGCCACATGGAGTTCTTGAGATGTAGTTTAATGTCATGTAGGACAAAATACAGTTTAACATCATGTGGGACAGGGAACACATCTCATCTGGGGATCAGCACGGTACGATGAGTTACCTAATGTTAATGTGGACATAATCCCACATCACACCGTACAATACCACAATAGAGATCGAGTTATGGAAGGATAAGGGGCCTAAGGCTGGGCCTTGGTCAGGGAGACCTAACCATCTTGCAGTTTAGCGTCTTGCAGTGAGGACGAGCAGGCAGTTCAATGTCATGCTGGACTATAAGGGTCTTAGTTTTAGGTCTTAGAACTCGGACCATTGGGGCCCATATGTAGGGAGAAATGTAGTTTAGGGTCATGCCGGACCGGGTGCAATTTAAGGTCCTACGGGACCACAGGAGGATCTTAGTTTTAGGTCTTTGAACTCAGACCCTACGACTCAGGCAAAATACCATTTGAGGAACCTGGCGTTGGTGGGATGAGTGACACACTCACCATCCATAGTCACCAGGGAATACACGCCATTGGGATAGACCTTATGGACCATGAACGACCCCTCCAATTTAGGCTCCAACTTGGGTGGTTTCCTGCCATGAATCAATGGCGCTCTGAGAGCCAGCCCCAAGTCACCTTGCAGGAAGGAGCGGTGGTGAACCTTCTTATTGAAAGCTCGAGCCATCCTGCTCTAATTCCTTTCCAAGTTATTTAAAGCATGAAGCCTATTTTCGTCCAGTGCTTTGAATTCAGCTAGGCGGATTTCAAAAACTATATATGGTGATTACTAGTCATAGACTGCCGTGCGCAATGAGGGCAGCTGGATGTCGATGGGAAGGATGGCCTCAGCTCCGTACACCAGGGAATACGGATTCACCTGGGTGGAGTTACGAGTCGTCGTCTTATAAGCCCAGAGGGAATTGAGGAGCTTGTCCAGCCAACTTTTCTTTTTCTGACCAACCATTTTTTGCAGAATATTAGAGAGGGTTTTTTTAAACACCTCGATCTATCCATTCGCATGTGCATGATATCGGGAGGTGTGGTTAGAGAGAATGTTGTACTTAGTGTAAACTTTTTTCAGCTCGGCTGCTCGGAAGATGGTTCTGTTTTCTGTGAGGATAGTGTGAGGTACTCCAAATAGATAGATAATATTGGAGCTCACGAAGTCAGCGATAGAATAGGCTTTGACTTCCTTGAGTGGGATTACCTCTGCCCACTTGGAGAAGAAATATGTATTGGTCAGGATGAACCGTCACTGGCGGGCCGTCGCCGGCAGGTAAGGTCTTACGACATCCATCCCCAAAAATGCAAAGGGCCAAAAATACTTGTTAGTATGGAGAGGTTCCGGTGGATGATGCACAAAGTTATCATGAACATGGAACGCATGAAACCTCTTGGCATAATCGATGCAGTCATAGATCATGGAGGGCCAGATGTATCCCAGCCTCAAAATCTGGTGGGACAACTTCGACCCGGCCTGGTGGGCGCCACAAGAACCATCATGAACTTCTTGAATGACCTGTGGGATCTCAACTCCTTGAAGGCAAGGGATGATAACACCATCAAATCCGCGCCTGTAAAGGAGCTGCTCAAGGGTGGGACCGCTCTGAAGGGTAATGGGTGGTGCACGACGTCGGATTCGATCGCGCTCGGCTTGGTCCGACGGAAGATTGTCGTGTTTGAGATATTCAACCAAGGGCATCCTCCAGTTAGGAACTGTCTCGATTATCGCACCTGAAGCCCTTGGGGATCCTTACGTAGGGGCACCAGCGGTGATATGGTTCACCCACGGGCCACGATCATCCTCCATAATAAAAGGAGCAATGGCTCTCCGGTGTGCCACGTGGATAATTTGGTCATCCTGTTCGGGCTCTGCAAGTGATGCGGCCAGGCTGGCCAAAGCATCTGCTCGACTGTTCTACGACCGGGGAATATGAACGAACTCTGGCTGGGAGGGGAACTTAGCCATTAGACAGAGCGTGCACTCCAGTAATGGCACGCTTTTCTGGCTTTCTGACAGCATAATCACCATTGAACTGCTTGATGACTAGCTCGGAGTCCCCTTTTACATACATATGGGGTACGTTTATCTCGAGAGCCAACTCAAGGCCAGTGATGAGGGCATGATACTCTTCCTCATTTTTGGTGAATCCTTCTGACAACAGGAATGAATACGTAAGAACGGATTGCTCCTGGGTGATGAAGACGACACCCATGCCCACTCTGTTGAGCCTAGGATCATTGATCCTTCTACCGGTGGGGCTCCGGGAGCCACCGTCAAAGTGCATCTGCCAGCATGGGATGGCATGATTGACAGAGAGGATTGCCTCATCCGGAAGGCCTAGATCCAGTGGCTGGTCTGCGGAGGTTGGGTGAGCAGCTAAGAAGTCTGCCAATGCCTTTCCTTGGATTGCCTTCTGAGGTACGAACCTGATTTCGAACTGTTGGAGGATCACCACCCAGCGCGCCAATCGGCCGGTCAACATAGATTGGTTCAAAATGTATTTCAACAGGTCTACCCGAGAGACCAGATGTACCTCGTGGTGCTGCAAGTAGTGCCGTAATTTCTGCATGACAAATACAAGCGCCATGCAGCTCTTATCGATGGGAGAATATCTAATTTCTGTATCAAGGAGCATGCAGATAAGGTAGTAAAGGTTGTTCTCTATTCCCTCGTTGTTCTTCTAGGTGATAAGTTCACCGAGGGATCTCTCCATGGCGGTCACGTAAAGGACCAAAAACATTTCAGAAATGGGTGGCATCATGACCGAAGGTTGGAGTAGATGCTGCTTGATTTCCTCAAAAGAGATCTGACACTCTTCGTCCCATTCATAGGCGGTGCCTTTCTTCATGAGCCGGGAAAAGGGCTTACACTTTCCAGCCAGGTTCGCAATGAATCGGCGTATATTGGCTAAGTGGCCTTGGAGACCTTGATGCTCCCGAATATTACTCAGGGGAAGCATATGACTGATGGACTTGATCTTCATCGGGTCGATCTTGATGCCTCAGTATCTAACAACGAAGCCCAGAAACATTCTGGATGTGACTCCGAAGGAACACATCAACGGGTCCATCTTCAAGTGACGAGAACGGAGGATGCTGAACACTTTCTCAAGGTCTTTGAGATGGTCATGGTGTTGACCCAATTTAACCACTAGGTCATCCATGTAGAATTCCACCAGCGTCCCGAGAATCAGCTTGAATATGCGGTGTATGGCCCATTGATATGTGGCACCAGCATTTTTCAGGCCGAAGGGAATAACCTGGTAGCAGAATGTACCTTGGGGGGCCCTGAAGGCAGTGAACTCTTCATCTTCAGGGGCCATCTGGATCTGGTTGTACCAGGAGTACCCTTCCATGAAGGAGAGGGCTTGGAACCTGGTTGTGGCATCGATCAACAACTCTCTCACTGGAAGGAAAAAATCATCCTTCAGAAAGTGACGATTGAGATCATGGAAGTCGATATAGACCCTGATATGTTCGTTCTTTTCATAACTGGAACTATGTTGGCTAGCCACCAGGGGTACTGATCTTCTTTGATGAAGTTGGATTTATGATCTTATCAACTTCGGCCTCAACCATGGCACCGTGAGAGGGGTGCATCATTTTGGAAGGCTATTTGAACCCGTGATGATTTTCTAGAAGGCCAAGGCTGTGGATGGCTACCTGGGGATCTAGTCCTGGAATCTCATCTTAACTCCAAGAGAACACATCACGGTTCTGTATGAGAAATTCTACGTATTGTTGACGTTCCTCGGGGGGGCATAGCGACACTGACCAATGTGGGTCTTAGGTCTGCCTTGCTACCGAGGTCCACCTGCACTAACTCGTCGACCGTAGTGGAGACGCCCTCCTCAAATTCATGGGGAGCATCTTCCATGTCCTCCTCTCCACTTTTAGAGGTATCATCCATGAGGGGAGCCATTGCGGGGCTGCCAGACACTGATGGGAAGCTGGTGCCGGCATGGGTGGTAGAGGTCATCACGTCAGGAGACTCATGCACTACGGAGACCATGGTGACAAAGGTGGTTGATCCAATCCCATCTGGCATTCAGCCCATGGGGCCATGCTTTATGAAATGAAAGAAGTATTGGCGCGTTGGCTTGAGTCGGCCGATTCCGGCACGGTGAAACAGACGCGTATGACGTACTGTCGTTGCCACGAGCATAACGACCCAATATCGTACAGGGGTAGGAGGCTCGGGGATCACCTGAGCCTGGTTGGTGTAGGAGTATGCGGTGATTTCCCAATGCTGCTTGGACCTGAAAATATGCATTCCTCTGGTACCTGAAACAACAAAGAACTGCCTCATGTCGAGGGTTGTGGCCTCCAACTGATGGATTGGGAAGGCATATGAGTCATCCAAACCTGCCCAGGGATTAGTCGTGACAGTGGCAGACTCAACCTCACATTCCAGGATCTTCTTTTCCTTCCTCTTGTACTAGTCATTATCCAGATAATGGGCTTCACAAGAGGCAAAAGGAGACACATTTCCATGGAGCATGCCCACTCGACCCTTAATAGAGTATTTGAGGCACTAGTGATACGATGAGGGGACTGCTGCGTGAAGGTGGAGCCATGGTCTGCCTATCAACGTGTTGTAGGTGGTGTCCTGATAGATAACCATGAATTTAGTGTTGGAAATTAGGCCGCCGAACTGGGTCTTAAAACGAATATTTCAGAATGGAGTTTTCTCAGTCCTGTCATACCCCTGGATCCTGAGGTTGGAGGGAGATAAATCATCCTCATACAGGCCCAATTTCCGTAGTTTCTGAGTTAGGATTAGGTTAATCCTAGAACCCGTGTCAACAAGACAGCGCCGGAATTCTACGTCGTTGAACAGGCTGGTGATGTACAGTGGGCGAATATGCCCCTGTATGGGAGGGTCATCATCTTCACCGGAGAACGAGATAACCACCTGATATTCGGTGTTCTCAATCGTCATGGTGTAGAAGGCTTCTGCAGCCGCTACCTGCGTCTCAAACTGGAGGGGGATCCTTAGAGACTCTGCGAGCGCCTCACGCATTTCAGACGACAGGCGAAGAGCCTCAAGGATAGAAAACCTTGTCGAAATGCCGGCCAAGTGCTTCATAACATCATACTTTCGAGCCAAACACGATCTTTTACTTATAGGAGGCCGCTCTACGATTGGAGGCATGATGGGACCTGTCGGCAGGACAAGTGACTGACTGGTACTAGGCATATCTCGCTGTTCACTAGTAAAATCCCGGGAAGTGGCTACTGGATTAGGGCCAGAAGGCTACGGTCCCGAATTAGGGATGGAAGGCTGTGGTTAGCCGGTGGTAGGGCAGAGCTGGTCGCGGAACGGCCGAGGCGGTTCCTCTTGATCCAGCAACACAAACGGTGGTAAAGGCGGTTCCTCCGCTTGATCTTCTGGGAGGAGGTAGGCTGGGACAACGATGCCGAAGTGGCGGTTGCAGATTCTGAGGGCTCTGGCTCACTCAGGCGGGCACCGATGATGCAATGGGTGTGGGAGACAGTCTTCCAGGCCATCCAGTCATTATACTTCTAGGACCCACGGTTGGAAACCTGTTTCCACTCATCCTCATTGCCACTACTGCAATCTGGTCTCACGAAGACACCTGCCACTTATGCCGGGGTTGGGCCCAACCTGACTATATTAAAGACAATCTAGTCTTGGAGCAAGTCCTTGAGCACATAGAATCATTGGATGGTGTGCCCTAAGGTCCGGTGATAAGGGAAATAGTTGGGTTGATCAGTGAGACGTTCCTCTTTGGGCTTCCAGCACTCGGGCAGTCGCACTATCCTCTGCTCCAAGGCACTACGAAAATAACCAGGGACCTGGGCCTCGTCAAATGAGTAAGTCCGATTTCTTCTGTCTGGAATGGTTGCTCTTGGAGGCTGGCCAAGACCTGGGGCCGGAGGAGCATGTCGAGGAGGCGGATCCTGATTATCTTTCCTAGGTGGTGGCGGTGTGTTACGCTGAGGCGCTTGACGATTTTTAGGCGGTCTCTGCTGGGCCGGAGGTTGTGCCCCTAGGTGTGGAACCCTATGGGGCTGCTGAGATAGCCTTACTGGTAGAAACTCTAGCTACCTGGGTGCCTCTATCCGGGCCACATCAGCAGGCTCGGCTCTGGATGCTCTCCAGGCAGGGATTACAGGAGGCAGCGGGCGTGCTTGACTGGCCTGTTGCAGGGCTTCTTCGAGGTGCTGAGCCTTGTATGAGAAGTCCCAGAACCCTCTAGGGTAATTCTGAGTGATCAGAGAAGGAACCATCTCTACCTTAACGTTCTCTACACACATTTCTAGTAATTTCTCCTGAGTTAGTTCCATGTAAAGGGAGTACGTGTTCCCCTTCCACCGGGTGACGAAGTCCTCCACTCGCTCATCGGGCCTTTGTTCGCACCTGAAAAGGTCTAAGATGTTCGTCTTCCGAGTTTTGGAACTGAAATGGTAGAGGAATTCATGGTGAATTTCCTCCCAACTAGCCATAGATCCGACAGGGAGCTGGATGTACCAGACAAATACAGGTCCTTCTAGCGTCTGAACGAAGTAATAGAACTTGGCGGCCTCCTGCTGTGTCGGACTCCCTAACATAGGCCCGTACCTCAAGTTGAAGTGGTCCAGGTGCTGTGGTGGGTCTCTGGTCCTATTAAAGGGGGAAAATTGGGGTTCCCAAATCCTGGAGGGGCCAGCATATCATCCACCCATGTTGGGTATGGCTTGCCGTCCGGTGGGATTTCCACCTTCCGAGTTTCCAGGGCCTCTAAGCGGGTGATGAGTGCTTCCATTAGATCGTCCGGACATGGATTCTTGTCCTGACAGGGATCTCTAACTACAAGTGCATTTCAAGGCTCTTCAATCCAATAGTCAAGCTTAGCAGCTTACGGGGCGGCTGGCGGAGCGACTCTCGAGACAGTGGGGGGAAACCGAGCAGGGTCCCTCAGGTGATCACGCCGCTCCAGAGGGTTTGGCGAAATGTATCGCGCCCTCTTTCCATGGGCTCCGGCCTCTCACTTGTCGGCGAATGCGACATGGTCGAGGTTTACTGGGGGAATCTCTTCAAGGGGTAGGTGCTCCTGCCCCTACTGTCCTGGCCTAGGATTGCCGTAGTCAGGCCGCCGCTCTGCAATGCGTTCGGCCAAGAGCTGATCAACCAGCCTATTTTGCTCAGCAAGCTGTTGGCATAGTGTGGTCTTCTCAGGATCTTCCTCTTCCTTTTGTACCAAGCCAGATGGGTTGGTAAGCTTGATAGCCCCGACATGCTCTGTACCTTTTCCGATGTTTTGGCTTAGTGTTAATGCCTCGGTGGGTGTGGGGAGACCTAGGAGGTTCCTCTGTTGGCGAGTCATCCTCCCGGAAGGGTCCTGTAGTGGCTTGTCCTCAGGGGGGTGAGTCCTCATCGAGGAGCTCCACACCATTCCCCTCACCCGAAATGTTGGACATGTTGATCGCCACCGCCCTTAGCGACATTACCTCAGGGATGCCCAGTGAGTTGGGCTAGCGGCAAATCACACAGAAAAGGAGGGAAGCGTACTGCCCCCATCCACGGACATGCACGTGGGGGTGGCTTCCTCGATAACCTTGAAGAGTACTTGAAACACTGGAAACAATGTTTATGGAGGGCCCTGTGGTGGCCGAGTGACTCGGGGTGCCGAAATGCGGGGAGCGCAACCAGTCCGACCCAACAGCACTGCTCACCGATATCCTTTAGATTTTCTTGGCTCCCAGGATATGGTTCTAGCTGATGGAGAAGACGGGAGTGAGTCACCCGGAGAGTCTGGCGGAAACCTTCAAACTCTCCCGGGGTGAGCGACTCTGGTATATCAAAATCCAATCCTACTACCGACCAAAACTTCTCAGGTAAGTGGACTGCTGTGAGGACGGTCCAGAAGCTCCATGACTCTGGTTCGGGATCTGGCCCTTGCTGCCCCTGCTCATTAACCTATAATGGATGGGGAACTGATAGCAGTGCCGAGGAAGGCCGGTGGGCTTGCCGGTGGAGAATACGGCGAGCAGGCCGATTGGCCGTCGATCCCTAAGTCATACTCCAAGGGTTGTAGTGTCTTGGATTCCATGTCGCGATAGGAAGGGCCGGCGAATGGGCCTCCTGTCACAGCGTTGGTGCTTGCCGAGGGTTCTTCATGTTGCGACTCTTCCTTTGGTCCCCAGAAAAGTTCCCCCCCTCCCTAACTGAGGTGTAAGGTGCTTTCGGGGAGGGCAACAGTAACTGCAAGATTGATCCCTGGGGGTACGCCAAGTCCTTGTCCTCCTGGATATACCTTCGGAGGGAGGAGGGAATCATGCAGATCTCTCATTTGGGGTGTACGAGACTGATGTGCCACGTCCCCATCTCTGCCCTCGACTAAAAGGGTTGGGGGGAAGGTTCCATCATCGAGTTGTACTCCGCTTCAGAGTCCGAGCAACAAACTGGTCTGATTTCCCTCTGGACTCCCTTGACATTCCACTTACGGCGACGATGTCCCGTCTTCGTGCCCCTGGGTGGCTCCTCAGGGCAAGGATGATTTCTGTCAAATAGTCCCCTGGCCACAATGGTGCTGGGGCAGAGTGTACTGAAGGTCAGGGTGCGAGAAGCACCGGGATAGATGTCGAAAGGGACATGGGTAGGACCTCTATGTGGTTGAGCGGCCGGATATGCAATGGCTCCATACTCGTGGTCAGCGGTAGGAGAAGTGGCCTCATACCCAGCGTAGTGAGCGCTGGAAAGAGCCATACCCGGAGCGTAGCTACCAGGGGGAAGTCTTCTGCTTTCTTGATTAGTGTCACAGAATGAGTCTTCATGGTGGGTGGAACTACCATGGATTGGTCCGCGGTGGCCTTTTCCTGCGCCCGCGACAGGGAGAGTCGACCCATCCTGCTTGTAGGGCGGTTGGGGCCTCGATCCCAGTCCGGCATGTGACTGCCCCTACTCAAAGTGTGCGGGGGTCTGGTAATAGGAGTCCGCAGTGGCTCGGGCCATAATAGTTGCTGATGGTGGTTCCCCAGGGCGGGCATTCTATTCCGCTCATGCCTGATGCTGGCGTCGGGTCAGATGTGTTGGAGCCAGTGGTTCGGGCACGAAGATTGCCCGCTCCTCGGCCTGGGGAGTCAGGCGATGGCGTCGACGCAGACTGGTGGGGGCTCTTGTCATGAACCCCTGGGACGGGTCTCCGATCAGGCGGACCCAGACATCCCCCACCTCATCGGCGTAGGGGAGGGAGGTCTCAAGGCGCTCCGGGGATAGGCTCCTGAAACGTTTGAACGTCGGAGTGGGAAGCAATGGATCTCAGCACAGCCCTCGAGGGCAGTGATGGTGGTGAGGCGCAGCTACCTCTAGATCCAAACGGGCCATGTCCCTAGTGGGGATGACCCCTTCCTCATCGTATCTACGAACCAAGTCATTGATCACCATTCAATGGATGATTTCTGAAGGGGAGAGGGGGCGTGAGTGCCCGACAGCTATAGTTATCGGAGTTGGAGTGACTGTGGAAAAGGCGGGACCGCACTGTGTGGCCGCGTCGGTAATGCCCCTTCCCCTGCGCCGGTGGGCAGGTGGCGATTGAGCTCCAGATGCAGCGATTTTATTCCTGGAAGCAGGGAGATGAACCCATTAGTACTAACAGGAAAAGAAATCAAAATCCAATAGCCCAGTGTCATTCCATCTTCCGTGGTCGGCAAGAGAGATCCACACTGACGACGTCACAGAATAGAGTGATCAACGTCTTGACGGCCTCGACCCCTGGTGGGTTTCATGTTCCGGTGATAGGTGCCCGGACCTGGTGACATGCTAATCTTCCGACACGCCGAACGCTACCATTCTCTGTTTTGAGCATAAGAGATTCACATAGGGTTCACCATTTTCTGTTTCTGATGCTTTTATTCTGGGGCGCGCGCATGTCCATCACGTGAGGGAGGACGCGCGGCTTGTTTCCCTGCATTCCCGTTTTACAAAATTTGACGGCATCTGTTCCGTGTTCAGTGACATCTGCTCTTTTATTGAAACCGGGATGATGGGATGTCAGTTCTTCCTTCCGTGTATTCCTCCTCGGAGCTCGTCACCTAGTCCGGGTCTCCCTCATAGATTTAAGACGGGTTAGTAGAGCTTGTTCCCGACGCCATATCTGCATGGACGCCGATTAATTACGCTGCATCCGTCGAGACGCTCCAAGGGGTCTGGTCGGGGCAGCAACCTTAAGTGAGGAGAATGGTCACACTGGGGTGTCGTCGGCGCGCCTTGACGTTGGGGATTGGCATGTCGGTCTTATGTCCCTTGATATAGGGCTTCTCGAGGGCACGGAAGCCTGAGGTATCCCACATAGAACGCAGGGAATTGTATACCATATAAAATTTTCCTCACCTTCCCATGTTTGACACAGGGTATGCCGCGAGTTTAACATCTTGCGGAGACGGATCAGACTGATCGGAACACTAAGAGTGGATCAGATTGAAGGACCCCCTAGGGGGAACACCGATGTTGGGGCCAGCACGTGGGTGGCTTCCCGGATACTGTGGAGTGGAATGAGGTGGAATGATCTCATCGGGATGTGGCGTCCCGGGTAAGGATCAGGATTGGTGATGGAGTTATGGGCTTGATCCTCATGGAGGCTTCCTACGTATCCCCATGGTAGGGAATCAAAGTCCGCGTATTTTGGTGATACGGTGAGGCACCTGAAGAGGCGACCCGTGAGAATGAATGCATGGATTGAAGCCTGGAGGAAGTAAGGTCTCTAGGCTAGGGCATGAGCTTCTTGAGGCATGTGGGCTCGAGGGAGAGGGTAGGATGAGACGTGAGTGTGAGGTATGGGGGCTTATGCTCTGAGGCGGCCCATAACAGTGGGTATGGGGCTTACGCTCTGAGGTGGCCCATAACGGTGGTTGTGAACCGACGCGAAGGGGTCAGAACAACTGAGTGATGGGCTTGAACCTCGTGGAGGCTTCCTACTGACCATGCGTTAGAATGGATCATAGTCCACGTAGTTCGGAGCATACAGTTTAACGTCATGGGGGACGAGGGCATACAGTTTAACATCATGAGGGACAGGGGCATACAGTTTAATGTCATGTAGGACAAGGGCATACAGTTTAACATCATCCGGGGCAATGGAATTTTGGGGATACGCTCTGAGGCAGCCCAAAGTGTTGGCTAACTATTGTATTGAAGTCGGAACGACCGGGTGGTGGGTTTGATCCTCATGGAGGATTCCTACGTACAATGTGTTAGCATGGATCAAAGTCCATGTAGTTCACTAGGATGGGGCTTATGCTCTAAGGCGGCCCATGGGAGGAGGTCATGGTCGATGCTTACTCTAAGCCCATGTGAGTCATGCTCGGTGTGAGAAACAAGCTGCAGCAGGGACCAGACGATCACGTCACAAAGGGTGCGTCTGTGAGAAGCGGAAAGGGGCTTACGCGTTGAGCAGCCCAAAGAGGAAATAGGGGCTTAAGCTTGGTTAGCGTCCCTTGGGGCTGGTACTTACTCTAGGATGAAGGCCCGTGGTGCGACAAGGTGTAGTGGGAAAGGGACTCCACTGGACTTAGAAGTTGGGAAGTACGGAGGTTCATGGGTGCAACCTTCCGCAAGAGAGGCTAGGGGCTTACGATCTGAGGCATCCATTCCCCCATGGACAAACACCACTCCAAAAAAGAGGATCTAATTCCATGTGAGGAAGAATCCATTCCTATGGAGATGAGTGGGTGTAAATAATATCCGAGTCGGTGGGGACCCTACTTGCGAAGCATGCGGTCGGACCATAGTTTAACGTCATGTGTTAAGGACGAGGTACTTAATAGTTTAACGTCTTGCAGCTTGGATGAGGTGGGTTCGATCCACACCCCTACGGCTTACATTCCCAACAACATCTACCCCCTATGGGAGGGAAGGCATCAACAAGGCCGCAGTGAAGGGGAGCCGTAGGGCGAACCATCGAGGGGTCCACGTTAGCCTGGCTATGCGAATAAGCAGTAGTCGTTAGCGTGCCTATGTAGAGACGCATAAGTCAAACCAACGCAACGGGAAACACCACCCAAGGGACCTTGAGGTTACTTCGTACGAGCCTAAAAGTCCGTACGGGAGAACAACGCATGACATTCATACCCAACATAGAAGACATCAGGCACTGGTCAAGGTGAGGGGTCCTGGGTTTTGCGCACAAAGAGAAGGGGTGTGCGCAAAACACCGGCATGGTGCACAATGGGAAGGAATTGCGCGTGGACAGGGGATTGCGCGCAAATGTCCTGGATTTAGCGCAGGCACACGATTCGATCCCTAAGGAATGGAAAAACCTAACAGAGGGATTTCATGCAATTCAGATGGGATTGCACACAATTAGAAGGGAATGCACGCAATTGGAAGGAATTGCACACAAGGGGCATGAATTGTGCGCAGAGGAGGAACCCGAAGGAGTTGGAATATTCACTTAAGCTAGTGGAGATATGTGCAAAGGAAAACCCCAGGGCAAGGATGCACAAAATAGGGAATCACCTAGAAGCCATCTTGCGCGCGTGGGAGTCGGAATTGTGTGCACAGGAGCCGTTCTGAATTCTGAAACCCCGAAATGGCAGGGGCGGCCTTCTATTTATAGGCACCCGCCGGTGCGGAATCCAGGCGGCGCATGAAATCTTCCACTCTAGGAAAAGTCTGCGCGCCAAGCCTCACTGCGTGAATTCGGGCGCGCAAAATTACGCACAACACAGGCATGATTACGCGAATCCTGGGGATGCTTCGCGTGCACAACATTATTTCGCACAAGTCCTCCTTAATTTTTGCGCACCACTTCTAGGGCCTCCGGACTGGGCCTCTAAGTCCGAATATGACTTCTCTTCATCAATTCAAAACTTCTTCTAGGAGTTATGAACCTTTTTTCGGCATCTACAATGATAAACACACATCTTAACACAAAAATCACACATCAGTTTCCAATCATCAATCAATGAATCTTATTAATAATTAATATAATTACTTAGTTGTTTGGATCCTTATATATGGAAATTCAACGTAATATACCTGTATGTGACAACTTTGATTTTATTATACATTATTTTCAGATTTTTTATATTAATATACACATAATTAAAACCTAGAATATCAAAAGTTATAGTTTCCTTTGGTAATTTTATTTATACACTAACAACTTGTAAAAGTAATTCAAGAACACTAATTAGAAACTCCATTACTTTTGCATATATTACATGGATACTCTAAAACTACATTGGATAACCAGGGGATGTACATAAGAATGGTATAAAATATAAATCCCTATTATCGAATAAACTGGGCATTGAATAAGGTAATGTAGTATATGTGATCTGAGAGGTATTATAGGGTAACATTAGAGGGTTGATAATCATAATCTTAAACAATGAGTCATGATATAGTATAAAATCATAAAGGCAACATAAGACTGTGTTAAAAACATAAAACATGACATCACAAACATTTCTAATCGGTAAAAACTAGGAAAACATAACATAGTGTTCTTAGGATAGCCTCTATTTTAACATAAATGGATTATCATAGGATTAAAAACATTTCCAATTCAATGGAAGACTATATAATTTCAGTACCACCCATCACATTCATATCTTGTTCATGAATAATTGTGTCACATAGATTATATAAAATAAGGATTTCTTTCATCAATTTTAACCAATAAATTATATTGTTCATGTGACGTACATATATATCCCCACTCATTGAGGAATGAGTACAACTTGGTGAATAACCATGAGTGGAAATGGAGATGGATATTCATCACACAAATTTGGCATGGTAAATCATTGGATAATTGTGGTAGCCTAATGGGTGTACGTAATTGTTTATAATAGTGGTCAATGAGAGTAAAAGGGGTCTATATATGATTATAAATCAGGATTATAGTAATTTTGATGTGTAATAAACATATTAATACATGGAAAAATATAAATAAAAATGAATTACATACATAAGGTGCTTGAATAATTATTATAAGTAGAGGATCACATATATTGGTAGTGAAAATGTTGAAGCTTAGGTGAGTACTCTTAAGAAACTAGTAGAATAGTGGGAGGTATATATAAATATAAGGGTAGAAAACTTACATACACCAAGAATTTCGAGTGAAAAAGCAATGAGATTTTGGTTTTCATTGTGTATAAAAATAAAGTATAATTCATTATTTATTTCTAATTGTAGGTTCTGGACTCAACATGATAAATAAATCAAACCATAGCAAATCCCATGATTTTTACCCTGGAATCTTCCAAATAGTAGTTGTAATAATTATTTTATAAGGAAAATAGATGAACACATTAAAATAATTCCCTTTGTGATGTGGAAGTGGATCTTGATTACAAAGAGTATCATTTAAAACTATAAAATTTATTATACGCTTTAAGGGATTCAATATAAATTTATAAATTAAAATATTAACTAAAAACATATTATTGAAAAGGTTTAATATATATATTATCTTTAATACCATTTATAGAATTCATTAATTCCCGTTTATTCTAATATGATTTCGCAATACATACTACATATTTATATCATATTTAATTTTGTCCAAAAAATATACTTATCGCAAAAAATAATGAAACAATCAACATTTGATAATTTTGATTTGATGACTATAGAAATAATATTTCTATTATCTAAATAATAAAGTTTACAGTTTTAAATCCAAATCACAATTTATAAAAAATAATTTTTCTTTACTAATTTTTTTTCTAAACCTTATAAAACATACATTTTAATTCATAAAAATATATTTTCCGGTATATTTAAAAAAAAATTATCAATATTATTTTATTAAAATATAATTTATTTCATTGAGTCATGAATTAAAAAATTTAGAGTTTTCATTAAAAATATATATGTCCCAGAAATACAATTTATTCTTTAGTGTATCTTAATATAATTTATATCAAACTTATTATTTAATAATTTAATCATTATTGATCAAAATTTAATAAAAACAATATTTTTTAGCAAAAATAGAAAATAATCATTCATACTGTTTGGGTCCAGATTTTTATCCCTCTATTACACCAATGAATTCTCTAAGGGTAAGGTGTGTGATGGTGATATTTTGTTAGGGTGGTTCAATGTGAATGGTTTTGGTCACAATCTTTATGATCATGAACAACTACCATAAACAATTACTTTCATGCTTTTGTTTATGAATTTGGATTGTTCTTTTGTAAGGGAAAATCCTTGTGATTATATCTCCCATGAGATCTATAATAAATGGACTTCATTGTGCATAATCATACTGGTCAAGGATTTCATTTCATTTTTCTGTGTCAATTGTACTTTCTCAAGACCCTAATTATATAATAATCATAAAGTCACTATATGATGGATATACAATGAATGTTCACCATGATTAATGGTGGTTTAAATATAATATGAAATAACTTTTAACATTCCAAATTATCTAATATTGTGCATGTTTTTTAAATGACTACATTAATTGATAATGATATTATACTTTCAAAAAAAAAGAAATTTCATTTTTTAATGTTACGGTCATTATATTATCCCCCAATAAAAAATTTCCCAATAAAATTAATTATTCAATACACAAAACCTGATGTGGGAAATTATGTTTCACCATATCCTATGGTTCCAATGTATCTTCCTCAATATTGGGGTTCAACAAAATAAATTTTACCAGCTAATTTGTCTTGTTTCATAGAACATTTTCCCTTATGATCTATGAACCTTATCAGATTCTCCTTATATGAGAGATAATTTTATTATGGTACCATATATGAATTTAGTACATGTAAGCGGTCTATTATGTACTTCCTCTAGAGGGAAACATGGAACACATCATATTCTTGAGATAGGTTTGATGGGAGTTCTATTTGATAGGAAAAAACATTAATGTGATCATAGATTTAAAAATAGAAAATGTTTCTTGGACTAAGATTTCCATTCATGAAAAAATTAAGGAATTTATTCTATTGAAATATATAAAGGAACAGTATATCTCCAACCATTACCTCTAGGCCTCATCCAAAACTATCTGCATAGTTTTTATTTCAACTTTTTTCAAGTATCAAATGATTTTGAAAGGTTTTAACCATCTCTATAATCTATTGCATATAATCAGGTCCCATTATATATCTCTCTCAAACATTAACCTAGATTTTTAAAGTCTAACACATATTCCTCTATAGATCATTCTATGGTGTCATTTGAATGCTAGAATGAAAACTATTTGAATACAAGAACTCATCTAGGGGGTTTTTTGTCCCAATGTCCCTGGAAATCCATAAGCATGATCTAAGTATATTCTTGTGAGTTTTAATGGTCTTATATTGTTGACCATCCTTAGAGGGGTGATAAGTAGTGATGATCATAGTTTATTGTTCATCAATAGTTCAGATTTTCTCCAAAACAATCACCCTGATTAGATAAAATAGATGATGAAACTCTACGTAGTATATCCACTTCTAAGATGTATATCATGGGGAGTCTGTCAGGAGACAAATATTCCATGATATTAATTAAATGTGATAACTTTGTAAGATTGTCTACAACAATCCAGATGAAATCTTTTCATATATGTGTCCTGAGAAGCTATATGATTAAATCAATAAGATCCCATATTTTTTTAGATACATCACTCATTGAGTTGTTTTTTTGAGGCTTAGTGGTCCATTCTTGTTCAGATGAAGAGATTCCTTTTTTGTGGAAGATGATTTAATGTATGTGGATGTTTGTTTTTTTATTAAATGTTTATTAGGGATTTATTGAAACATGATAAAATTAGAGAGAATTTACATGTGGAGTGGTTCAGGATTTATATTTGAAGTAATGGAGTTTAGGAAAAATGGTAAAGTGTTACCAATGGTTCTTAGTAATTTGAGAATCATTTTTGTGGGTTTGGAGTTTTTATATGAAACTGTGTTGAAAGCAATCTAGAAGACATTAACATGTCGTGTAAATGGGTTACACAATTTCTAAAATGCATATGAATTGTGTCATGAACTTATTTTTGATGTGAAGTGGCTACATGCCATAAACCCATTAAATTATATATATTGATCGAGGTAATTAAATATTATGTTGTGGTGATGGGTTTTTTGGTGTAAATTCTTGAACATAAATACATGACATGTTACTATAATACAATACTTGTAATTCTTCAAGAATAATTTTTTAATAGTGTCATGTGGTATATTTTCCATTCATCACATGTGAATCCATCTCCCCTCAACCATAGTGTAGCTTCTATGTGTTTTTAGAGAACTAAAATCCCTTTCTGACATCCTGTTCATGTGATTGATTTCTAATAAGTGGGTTTGGTTTGTCTTTCCCATCTATCCATTTGTTATTTAGCCATTATTTGTCTAATATTCTTGATTGTGGTCATTTTTTGTTTTGATCTTGATTACCTTTTATTGAGGATCCATCATTCGGTCATATATGCTTTCTTTCTTATAGGTGAATCCTACAAGAAGCATTGTTTGATCGTCGATTAAAGGTAGGGGTCTAAATCTTAACCCTATGTCCTAATTCATAATTATTATGTATATGAAGTATTTTTTATTAAGGTTACTCATGTGGGAAATTATTAATTTAATAGAGTGGAATAATGTAAATCTTATTTTTGTTTCTTTATTTCATCCCTTTGGATCAAAATAATTATGATATATAGCTTATAAATACCCGTAGGCAAGAAAACCATTAAAAATAATGAATTGGAAATGGATTAATTAAGATTTTTATCAGGAAATGTGATTCATCATATTTATTATTATATATTGACCATGGAAAATGGTAGTTTATTAATTTAATAAAATGGAAATTAAAAAAAATGGAAATTATAAGGATTAACAATTTAGTCTTAAGTGGTCATATTGTGATTATCTTATTGTTGTGATATGAATTCTAACACATGTTATAATGCTAATATACTCAGTTTTGGGCCTAATACATGTGGTGATGACTATATACTAGGTTGTGACTCTTACACATAATGTAATACTTTTATACTAGGTTATGACCCTAACACATGTTGTAATGCATATACACCATGTTCAGACCCAGATACATGTTGTAATGCTTATTTACTGGGTACATACCCTGACCCTTACGCAAATTTGTATATACCAAGTTCTAACCCTTACACATGTTGTAATTCATATATACTAGGTTTTGACCCTGGAACATGTTGTACTTATTATATATTAGGATTGGGCCAATAAACTTTTATACAATGGGTATATGGTTGTAGTTGGGATGATTGTGAGATATGGTCATAGAAATTCTAACATGGTTCCATGTAAGGTCATATTTAACCATGGTTATATGTTTTTAGAGGGAGTGGTTGGTATAAATAATCATTTCTAATCTTACAGTGTGCCGAAGTTGGTTGATTTCATAATTAGGTAATACACTGGTTTATTGTTTTATTATACTCCCTTACTGTCAGAATGGTTATGTTTAGACATGTTGGGGTTGATCTAATATGTTATACTCACACCCTATTTTATTCTTCATTTTCCATCTGATCATATTACATAGATATGGGTTTTGACAAGGGAAAGAGACATTACTGTTAATTATCATTACTAGATGGTATGGAGTCTGGAGATGGGAATGAGATGGGTTTCAACACCATGTACTTTTCAGTATATATTTGAGACACCTAGAATGTTATTTTTATTACATAAGGCATGAAATTTAGTTAAATACCAACAAAAAATTATGTTATTCTGATATTATTTATTTGATTATTTAGTTGGATTTTATTATTTGTATTCTACTGTATTATATTCTTTCCATTATTTATGAACTATACAATTTATTATTGGTATTGAATTTTTCCATTGTGTTATGACTATGTAACATGGGTTATAATCTCCCCACTATACATATCACACCTCTTGCTACAATTTAAGAGCATCTATAATATGGCGAGTTGTGTTTGAGGACTCATAATTAACTGATTTTAGCCACACTAGAGTGTGTATGGGTGGGGGATGTCACAAAGTTGAATCAGACGAAACCCAGTTTCAATTCACTTTAATTAAAAGTTGGTAAAGTTATAAAGGGTACAATGATGATTCAATACTTGGTAATGATCATGTTCATTGGTGTAGCTTACCCATTTAGGGGGGGTAGATTTGAGTGCCAATCGATGGGATTTTTTTTAGGTTTTTCTCTGGTTATTGTTGATGTTATTTTGACATAAGTGACACACATGTCATGTGATGTTATAGTTTCATGAGATTTATAATCATGGGTTGGAATAGCATGATACGAGTATGCATGCATGAAAATATTCACATATGGATAAATATCTAAATTCGTTATTCATTATAGGTATATATTTATTTATTTTGATATATACTTTCATGTCGAACCGTGATATGAGTTATCTTTTATATCAGAGAAATGATGAAAATGAATTGTAATGTAATTCAAAAAAACTTTTAATATATTTTTATAGTTACCAAGAGTCAATTTTTGTTAGTTGGTGTCACATATTGAGGTTGACATTTTGTTTCAACTAGTGTTATAAGATGTGTATTTTTCTTGTAGAGAAAATACATCATATTCATATTCGATATTAGAGTTTGGAGAGTGGAAATTAGTATGAACCTAACATAGATGAACTGGAGATTATTTTAGATCCTGAGGATCAAATGGATGTTACTCTTCATGATAGGTACTTATGGGTCATAAGATCCATGGAAAAAGAGAAGTATTTCACCATTTCATCGATGTCTTAGCAAACAAGTGTGTTCCAACTGTAGCATATGCCTACATTTACTAGGGAGGGAGTCATGATTGTAGTTGATCCTAATATAGAATCTATACAGATGATATTTAGGAATCTTGAGACACCCTAAGATAGTTTGGAGAAGCTTTTTGAATATATGATTAATGATCTAGGAAATAATTAGTAGTACAATTAGGAGTAATTAGGACTACAAGATGACCTCTCTTGGTTGGAATTTGAGACAATGTCCACAAGACACTTTTGTTCCAATATATTAATAGATGATAAGGCTTATGAGTCCATGAACCACAAATAGGACGACATGTCAGTGCTAGACTGTGTTGAATGTTTCACTAACCTACAACACTTTTAACATATTTTGAAACTGATGAGATCTCCATGGTGGGAAGTTTTTATGACGGTATTCATTATGAGACTAGGTTGTAGGGGAATGTGTTTCATTAGAGTGGTTCTGTATATGTGATGAACAAGGCACTCATCAAGGATGGAAATCTAATAGAGGAATCAAGTAGTGTCCATGATGTTTTTCAAATGAAAACTATGAACTATTCTTATAGTGGAATGAAGTATCCTTATGACAGTTTTCACTAAGGGATCAATGGTAAAAATAACCAGGGATGTAGGTGCCATCTCATGCATGGGTTCCATTATAGTGATTTCAATTTTGGCCACAAACAACCTCAGTTTTAATTCCCCAATATATATTTTTATTCAAGGAGAAGGATGGGCCACCAGTAGAGGATTTCTAGGGTCATTTAGCAGAAAATAAGTTGCAGGTTAACTTGATATGAACTAGAGTCCAAGAAGGATTCAGTTACTCCTCAGTAGATAAGTAGCTATAGATATAAAGGACATTCTGGTCAAGGTATAATATATGATACCCTAGTAAAGGAATGGTAGTCCTAGAAAAATGGAATAGCTAAGAGGTGTTGGCCTAGAGCCCAGGGTAGAGGGTACAGTCTGTTGAATGTTTTGTAGACTGCTCCATATAGTATTGATTTAGGACCATCTTCAATTATAAGTATGATTCTAATATCATACACCCTTTCTAGTTTTTTTATAATTCAGTATCACATTCATTTTTATTCTAAATTTTTTAAAATGGTTTAGTCGAGTATGTTGAATGTTTCAATAGTGTTTTGACAATCCAAATACCATTAGGAGTGTGGTCAAAGAAAGTAAATTGTTGTAAGTAATGTTCTCTTGAGATTAGTGGTTAACATTTCTTTTTGGACCCTTTCATGTTGGAAATGAAATTATGTGATTTTTTTATGTAATGGTTAGCTATATATCATGCCCATATAGTCTGTTATTGGATGAGAGTTACCTTTTAAACTCCTAAATCAGACATCTATTCTCACAAGGGTATGTGGGATCTTCATGATGGTCTTGCAGAACCTATTTAATGCATATTGGATTGTCCCATGGATCAGATGGCCAATAATTCTATATATGATGGTGGAATGTAGTAGGATTCATTTGTACTAGATTTAGACTATTTCCAACATGTCTTTCCTAAAGAGTTCTATGAATTATCTTCCAAGTGAGAGATCTGGTTTTTAATAAATTTTGTGTTGGGAGAATATTTAGTTTCTATCATGCCTTATTGAATGAAATGAACATAGCTTCAGGATTTGAAGGATTAGTTGGAAGATCTAGAATCTAAAGGTTTCATATGGAATAGTGTAACTTCTAGGGGTTCTATCTTTCTCTTCACCAATAAGGCTGATCGGTATTAAAATTTATGTGTGTATTATTAGAGATTGAACCAGATGGTGGTCAAGAATTTGTATCCTCTACCATGAATTGATGATATATTTGATCGACTAATAGTTTCTAAGATCTTCTACAATAATTATATGATATCAGGATGACATCAGTCGAGGCTGAGGCCATTAAAAATTACACATACATCATTTAAGAGTAGGTAAGGATTGTATGAGGTTGTAGTGATGCATTTTGGTTTGAAAAATGCAACATTGGTATTTATGTATTTGATTAATCAAGTCCTCAAACCTTTCTTTGAATATTTTTTTGGGTTTTTATGATATCTCAGTGTACTCCCAGTCTTCTAATAGTTATTACCAACGTCTTGATATTTTTTTGATTACATTTATAAAGAATTATATTTGTGTTAATGTAACCACATGTTGATTCTAGATTTATAATGAGAAATTCATTGTCCATGTAATATCATATGGAGGAGTGTTCGTGAGACCATATAATTTTTTAGACGTGGTATCTTTGGAAAATACCAAGAATACCCTTTAGATTTAAATTTTTTTTTGTTTAGTAGGATATTATCATCACATTATCTAGGACATTTCCCATTTGACAGCACCGATGTCTGGGATGACCATGAAAGGGTTAAATTTTGTTTTATCTGATGACTGAAGGAAATGTTTGTATTGCTTGAAATGAAATCTAACATCAAAAACATTCCTCACATTACGTGTTCCATGTCAACAATATATCATGTACTGTGACACATCTGGTGTTGGAATCTAAGCAGTTTTAATGAATGAGGATTTAGTGGATTCTTATATATCTAGAAATATGAGACCACATGAGAGGATTTATAATACTCATGATATGGAGTTAATAGTGGTGTTACATTCCCTAATATATTGGAGAAACTGTCTCATGGGTGAGATGTTTGTGGTATACATGGATCAGATAACCCTCTGGTACATATTACCTCAACAAGACATGGACCTTTAGTAGAGGACGTGAGTTAAGTATCTAGAGTCCTTCGACTTCGAGTTGAATTATAAAATGGGAAATGAAAATGTTGATGTAGACGTATTGAGAAAAAAATATACATACAGAGGAATTATGGGAGTCTTGTGAGGAGGTATTGATAATGGACCTTTTGGAAGACCTGCATCTAGATATTTAGGAGTCTTAGGTTTTTTTAGCTTTGACTTCATTATCATTTATACCTATTCTTTTAGATTGGATCAAAACCGTGATGTTATCTGAAACAAAGGGATTAGTTCTTAGAGACATCTTGTATGGGGTGGAGAAACCATCAGTATGGTCTCTTGGCTGTGGAAATCATCTTTATTTTCATGGATAAGTATGGGATACTAAGGGATTATGTGAAGTGTGGGTGAGATAAATTTGGGATTCTATATGGGTGGTATATCTTATTTTGAAAAAGAAGTATCATGATCCCTGTATATATTATAGGTGGTCATGAATGATGAAGTAGGCGATATGCTTTCTAGAATGATTCTCGGCTTCTCATCAGGTGGAATAATGCATTAGAGGCCCTGTGGGATTTTACAGCCATTTTACATTCTTTAGTTGAAATGGGATGATGTAAATATGGATTTTTGACCTAGGAAAACTAGTAAGAATGATTATGTATTTGTGATTGTCGATCGGCAGAAGAAGGTATAACACTTCTTACCTATATGGAAAATCATCATAGTAGATGACATAGGTAGTATTTATGTGTTAGAAGTTGCTTAGTTTCATGGTGTTTCATGAAGTATCAATTTTAATGGATATTCTAATTTCACATGGTGTTTCTAGTAGGGTCTTTAGATTGATATCGTATTGTAGGTTCTATTGAGTGAAACCTATCATCCTCAAACTGATGGTCAATATAAGAGGACTATTAATATTCTGAAGGATATCTTGCAGGCATTATTTTTTAATTTTTGTTGTTAGTGGGTGTATCCAATGGATATTGTAGAGTTCATATATATTAATACCTTCCAGGAATCAATATATATGGGTTATTTCATGGAATTGTATGGAAGTTCATCCTGTTCACCACTTTGCTTGTGGAGTTAGGTGATTCATCCCTTGTTGGGCCTAGTATCATGTAGGGGATGCCTGAGAAATCTCATCTCATCAGATAATAGTTGATTACAAATCATGGTACGTAGAAATATTATGTTGACCATCAGATATGACCACTAGGGTTTGATGATAGTCATCGTGTTTTCCTTAATTTTTCAATTATGTTGGGATAACAATATATCAGGAATCATGGAAAGATAGTTCGCTAGTTTTCAGGAAATTTGAATTAGTTGTTATGGTTAGGTATAGTGGTCTATCAATTTTCCCTTCCATAGTGCTACGTTACCATGAAAAAAAAGTTTCTTGTGTTGTAGATTCCTATATATTATTCTGACCCTTCTCATTTGATAGACATAGAGGATTTCAATCTTAGTGTTGATGAGTCCTTATAGGTGAATCTAATATAGATTGTGGACTATATTGAGAAGTATTTATATGGTAGGATGATTCCATTGGTTCATGTATAGTCACTTCATGGGTAATTTTAGGAGGATACCGAGGATTGAGGTTCTGATACTTGAGCACAGTGGCGAGACTGGTTCACCGATACCCCATAGTGTTACCGGGAGCATCTCAAGAATGAGCTGTTTTATGGTGGGTAGGCTGTAAGATCCCAATTTTAACTAGGTATTTCCCTATTTAACTTTTTAATTTGATCTCTGGTGGTCACTTCTTGTTTAGAGATGTAGATATTTTATTGTGTAAAATGAATTAATGAATGTGGTGGCATGTTTGTTTGAAAAATCATAGACTTGGGATATGAGGAAACATTCAAAAACCAAAGTGGATCCCCACAGGGAGAGGTTTGGTGTTTCTATTATAATTAATGGAATCATGGTATAATTGGGACAACTATTATCATTTATTCTACGTATATTAAAATTCCTTATAGGGTATTCAGATTTTTTATATGGAAACTTGGCTTAAAACTATTTGATGGACATTTATAATCTGTGTAAATGGGTTACACGGTATGTAAAAGGCACCATACACCTGTCATGAACTAATTCATAACATGAAGTGGTTAAAAATTGAGGAACTAATTGTAAATCATGTAATGCATAGGGAAATTAAATATTATACTCATGTGATGGTTCTTTCGGAAAATCCATATAAAAATAAATTCACAACATTTAATTATATTCCACGTAGTGTAATTAGTAAATAATAATTTATAATATGTACTTTGTATCTTTTTTCTCATTTATCTAGAATGAATCCTTATCCTATTGACCCTAGGGAAACGTACAGTTGATTTTACAGCACTAAAATCCCTTCCAAACTTCCTATCCATGACATTGTTTCTAGATAAGTGGTTTTTCATTGTTTTCCCTTCTCTCACTTTATTCCCTAGTTTTTGTGGTGTAATGTTCAGGAATATGGTCATTGTTTGTTTTTATATTTATCGGTATAAATATGTGTTCCATCTTAAAATCAAATATAACATATTTCTTATTGGTGTGTCCTTCTAGAAGCATCAATTGATTAGTAGTTTAAGGTATGTTCTAAATCATAAAATTATGGTCTAATTTCCAAATACTATGTATATGAAATATTTTCATTTTTCATACACGTGTTCACAATAATTAAATTAATTTAATAGAATAATTACAATCATATTATGGATTCTTCTTTAGATCACATTTGATTTCAATGATGATGTTACCTAGGTTATGGCTACCCATTGGGTGAGAGGGCCTTTGGAAACAATGAATTGGAAATGGATTAATTATGATTATTAGCATGGCATGTTTTTTTGGTGATTTCTTATTATAGATACACCTTGTAAAAAGTATATTCAGTTAATTCATAAATCAGAAATTGAATGAAAAATGGTAATTATCAGAATTAAAACTTTTATCTTATGTGGTCATGTTATTATAGGATTTTTTTGGGATTTATACTTTTGACACCTGTTGTAGTTCTTATATACTAAGTTTTAACCCTAACACATTTTTTAATGATTATATACTAGGTTCTCAACATGACACATGTTGAAAATATTATAAACTAGGTTTTGAAACAGACACATGATATAATTCTAATATACCAAGGTCTGACCCTGTCACATGTTGTAATGCTTATATTCCACATTCTGGCCCTGAAACATGTTGAAATTCTTATATACCATGTTTTAGCCTTGAAAATTTTAGTTATTCTTATATATTTGGTTTTGAACATGGAAATTGATGTAATCCTTATATTGTGGTCATGGCCCAGTTATCCATTACATGATTGGTATATGGTTATGGTTTACATGGTTTCGAGACATGATCAGAGAAATTATGACTTGGCATAAAAGAATTTTCTTGTTTTACATGGTTATATAGTTGAGGATGGCATAGTTAGGAGAAATACTCAATGATATTTTGACATGGTGCCAAATATGGTTGGTGTGGTATTAATTAAATTGGTTAATTAATTAAAACACTTGTTTCCTATATTTTTTCATACACTTATTATCATAATGGTTATGTTCATACATGATGGCGTCGGCCTACTGGGTTATAATCACACCATATTCAGGCCACCATTTTGTATCTGAGCCCAATACATGGATCCAGGTTTAGACAAGGTCAAGGGACCTTTATTTTAATCATCATTTTTGGATTTTCTAGAGTTTTGATATGGGATCGACATGGGGGTCGAGATAGAGGACATTTGAGACATAATTCGATAATGACAGTCCTTTATTTTTATTAATTATTTCATGGAATTTAGTTACTTCTAGCACAACATTACATTATTACGTAATTATTTATTAGGTTATTTGATTGTTTTTATTATTGGTATTCCATTATATTTTTTTATTTCCACTATTTACACACATTGATATTTATTGTGGGTATTGAATTGTTTCGATGTGTCGTAACTCTATAACAAGTGGTATAGTCTACCCATTATACATATCACACCCATACTATTTTTTGGTATCCACTTGTGTATGGGGAGGCGTTCCTGAGGTCTTGTAATCAACCTATTTTTACTATGTGAGAGAATGATGGGGTTGGGGATGTGACAAGATCCATGGTTATGTTTTCCAATTAACATACTAGTTTGGTAAATGGTTTCATCAAACCCTTATACATAATTATTTCCACAATGACTATTTTTATATAAAAAATTAACATAAATTTCCACAATCTCACTCTTAATGTAATCCCACTAGATTGGTTTTCTTCAATTTTCTATGAATCATAGTGTTGCATAGATTAATAGAGAAGTATTTGATAAGATAAGCGTAATGTATATATCTCTACAACTATTGTTTTTATGGGATACATATCTTGGTTTCAACCCTTATAACATTATATTTAGAAAATTTTAACTCCAAAATATTCTCTATAATATTCTCTTGCAACTCATCATCTATCTATGCCTCTTTATTAATCTCAAGAATAGATGGTTGAGTAGTAATTTGAGAAATATAAGATTAATATCATTATATTATTCTTATATTAATCATTTTTAGGTATATCAATATTATATCCCTTTTAATTTTCATCAAAGATAGGGTTCTGGGATCCTTTCTACTTAGATCATCTTCAACATTGTTTTCATTTCAATAATGTTAATTATTTGAATAACTATTATCAATGACCTACTCTAGAAACCTTTTATATGCTATTAAGTTATTTTTTGTTTGAACATATACATGTGGATTTTATTATATATATATGTATATATATATCTAATATGAATATTATTGTTTTTAATTCTAGATCATGTGTTCTGTTGTTCTTCTCCAGGATGATTAATTAGTGAGAATTAGAGGCTATCACATTGGAATCTTTCATGAGTAGAAAACCCAATAAAACATTTCATTCATCACTATAGATCACATATCCTTCCCCACTGGTGGGTTATTTGCTCATATGAACAATTATTATCCTCTTATTCGTCTCTTTAAATATATATTCATATTCATAAGTAGATATAAACATGACTCCCCTCTGATTAATCATTGTTCATGGTATTTAAAATTATTTTGAAATTCCCTTGGATCAGTGATAGCATCCATAAAATCATTTAAACTATGCATTTCTATGATATATATTGTTATGGTTAGTCCTTTGATTCCACTAATTTTTGATGGATCTATAGATATCATTTTTTGGTGATAACATTCCCTAATAAAATTATTTTTTCTAACAAAAATTTATTTTTACTACAATTTTCTTATAAATTTTCCATTTATGTGGTCATTAGTATAGAATTTGAATTCTCCTCTTTTACATTCTTTATTTTAGAGTAGATAAGAATATCATCTATAATATCTACCAAAAATTTGTCAAGATAATATCTAAGACTCTATTTACTATGTTTGTCATGATTATTTTACCATTATTCAGTCTAAATGGAATCCCTGTGAACTCTTAGTTCCCATACCTTGTATAAAAATAAGTCTTAGATATATCCTACCTTTTCACCTTTTCTTCTTAATAACCTGAACAAAGATATGCCTTAGAGAAGTAATGGGGATCACATAACTGATCAAACAATTCATTAATATTTGGAAGAGGATACTTTTTATTCTTTGTGATCTTATTAACCTCAAAATAATAAATACATAGTAATATTGATCGATCACACTTCATGATAAAATGGATGATTACCTACCATATTGTAACACATGTTCATATAAAACCTTTATTTAAATCACCCAGTAATTATTTCTTCAACTACACATGTTCAATGAAATCCATTCTATATGGAGTCTATGATATCATCAAATATCACTCTATGAGATTGATTGAGAACTCAACCTCATAACTAGTAGGAAGAATGATAAATTCTATAAGAAACACATCAATGAATTTCTTTAGAATGATCATGTCACCATGGATGATCTTTTCTATAGAATAATGTTTTTGTTTTAGACACACTTATTAAAAAATAAATAATATCCATTATTGTGTTCATGATACGGAAGGGGGTTTATCCTTATCCTTACACATGTATAGAATTAATGTATGATTCTAAATATTGAGGGTGATTTCTTTCTCTAAGAGATTCATGATGGATATATATAATAAAATCCAATTCATACCTAGAATTGCATTGAATTCACATAATGGTTGTATCAAAAGGTTTGTTGGGAAGTTCTACCCATTAATATGGCTATGGGATGAATTATATAAATGGGAAAAAAGTATTCCCCCATTTTCAATTTTCATTGATAAATGGAATTCTGTTATTTTAGTTTGTGTTTGAGTGGTTCAAATAGACTTATATGATATGAAAAAAATACATAGAATAAGGATTAAAAATTATTTTCTCTATCATTGAATGAATATCTAGCATACAAGTTAAATTGTTTTTGTCTAGATACACGAAAAGTGATGTGTCGTACTATGCCCACCCTTTATCTCTATACATTAGAGGTTTTTTTCATTGGATATCATTAAAAACCATTGGATTAGGGAACCGGTTTTTATGGTTTCTCAATTTCGTGTAGTTGAAATACTAGATGAAAACATGAGAGTTGAATATATAAATCATGTATTCTATTTCCCTAGTGGATTTCTCCCATCGATAATCACTATATTGGTGCCCTTAATTCCCACACCTAAAGCATTTAATTATCCCATTCAAAAAATTTGGGTTGCATCTTCCAAACATTTGATTTGTGGGATGATATATATTCCTACCGCCATGATATTTTTCAATTGAAAAATAAGAATTAAATCCATTCTATGGTAATTATATCCTGAACCATGAGACCCTTGAAATTTACTGATCCTTATTTCTACATTGATGCCAAATCATAAAATTTCTTAATACATGTCAAAGTCTCAAATTTCTATATATTTTCATAGACTCAACATTATCCCACCAAAAAATTTGGCAACATCAATTTCCTACGAGATGCAAAAGTAAGGGGGAAATCATGAAATTCATGAAGTGGTTATTTCATATGTCCTGATGGATTTTTTATCCTCCTTCATGTACTGATTGAAATACCTATCCATTTTACAATGAATAGTGTGAGGAAAATATTTGTTGACAAATGTTTTCCAGAATTCCTTCTACTCCATTTCTTTGATATCCTCCTTGGGTATTGTATTATTGACCAAATGTCCATTATTGATCATCTTCTCTCTCCATATGATACAGTTCCAGTATGACCTTCTTCTTCTCGTAGAATTGAATAATGAAGAATATATTTTTCAATGGAGTAAATCCATCTATCTATGATTAAGGGATCATAATATCCATACACATTTATATGAATTTTCCAGATAAAGGTATTTATTGCAACATTCTCTTTCATAGTGGGATTTGGGAATTCATCCTGAGTCAATAGAGAATGTATTTCTGGGATGTTTTTTATTCCTTCACACATATTGTAAGGAATATTATTTTTATTTTTCTCAAATTCCCCCTGAAATTAGTTAATGATAAGGCTTATCATATTTCCATCCATTGAATAAAAAATAAAGGGACAATTATGGATGATAATTTCATTAAGTGTAAATGAAATAAATAGGAAACTATGAACATTAATGGGACAACACATAAATGATAAATATTCTTTAACATATGAATTTATATCCTTTAAACTAATTTATCCATGATATGTTTTCAAATAGAAAACATTTTGTGAATTTTTTGTACCATAAATAATGGTTCGTATGGGTCTTTTGAATTTACCAAATCATATCCTCCAGGAGTTTCAAATGAACTATAAATCAAGACCAATTATATTTCACTAGGTTGTAATTGTGTCCTATTTAATTTTCTCTTCATATAGTTGTTAACCCTTGGACCCTTTCGGTAAAATTTATATCTATTTTTATTATCAAGATAAGGATGTATTTTTTCAAAAACACTTACTCAAAAAAGTTACTAAATTTTGGAATATTTTCAGATTTATTTTCAAATATTTACGGCTTTCAGTAGATTTTTATAATAATATTCCCCAAAAATAACTACACATTTATCTGATACAAAATTTGACAACACATATTTTACTAAATAATAATTCATGATTTTCTATATGATGATACACTTAATAATACCCCATAACATCATGATGCCCACTGTATTTGGGGTATTTTTTACATATAATAATATATTGTAAAATAAATATAACAATATTATTTATAAACTCCAAAAAAATTTATTATATACCATGGATATTTAATAACTATACAGGATAACATAGGGATGTATATAAGAAATGGGATATATATATATATATACTAGTAAGGAAATAAAAAAAATGTAAAATATGATAAAGAATAAATTATGATATGAAAGGCTTATCAACATAACATAATAGGGATGAGATTTAGAAACTTCAAAAAAGAGGCATTATATAGAATGATAATATAAAAGTATTATAGGAATGTGGCAACAACATATAATATTAAATCATAAACATTACTCAAGGATAATTACTTCAAAAAAATATTGTGCTTAATATAACCTCTCATGCACTATAAAAGGCATATCATGAGATAGAAAACATTTCCTAGTGCATTGGAGGGCTATATATTTTGGTCCAACCCATCACTTTCAAATCATGTAGATTCATAAGTGTCCCATATAGATAGTACTCCATAAAGATTTCATTGATCAATTTTAACCCCATGACTAATTGGTGTAGGTTACATACATGTAAATCACTAATTAATGGGAGATAGTTATAGTTAGGTGAATACAATTGACTGTAATAAGGATGGGTATTTCATACACAAGTGTTTTTTTAAGGAAAATCATATAATAATTTTGGCAGAAGAAGAGTTATGAACTAAGGTTTACATATGGGTTTAAGGAGAAAGAAATTGGCCCCTCATTAATTTAAAATCATGAGGAAAGTAAGTGTTATGTTTGAAAATCATATTGAATTGTGAAATATTAGAAATAAAAATTCATAACATAATGAATGTGCATAAATAATGACGAGAAGGAGGGGAAACCATACCATGAGAGGGAACTCATTAAAGCATGGGGAGCTTCTTAAGTGAATGGTGTCACCATTGGAGGGTTATTTAATTATATGGGTAGATTAGGATAGTGCTTTAAGAGTTTTTATTTAAGAGATGGTATTTTTTTTTTGTTTTTATAAAAAAAAGGAGAATTCTATATTAATTTCCATATTTATATTTTGGACTCTACATTATAAATTATAAAAAAATAAGAACCTCACTGATACTTTTTATAATGGATTATAACAAAGATGACTGTATTTCATTATTTTATGAGTTTATTAACTAAACTGTTTATATATTTCCCTCGGTGGTTTGTAAGTGAGTCATGTTTATACATGATTTCATTTAAAAACGAAAAATGTAATATTGTATTTGAAGGAATCATTAAGGATTCATAAAATTAATCAAGTAATGTTAAAAGAAAGTATTATAAGATGAAAATATATATTTGGTCATGGAAACCTTTCCTAGAATATATTACCTCATTGTTTGGTAATTATGACTTCATAATACATATTGTATATTTATATTGTATTTAGTTTTTAATAAGAAATTAATCTCTCTCCGTAAATTTTAAAGAATTAACTGATGGATAATTAATATATACTAATTTAAAAGATAATATTTATTTTATCAAATTGATTCTACACATAAGATAATTTTATATTTTAAATAAAATCCCAATTAATTGATAAATACTATTTCTTATTACAATTACTATCTTTATAACACTTATAAAAATTAAATTTGACTTTGTAAAATTATATTATTAATTTTATTTAATAAATTTATTTAATAATAATATTTTATTAAAATGAAATTTTTTTCAAAAAAAATTATTCAAAAAAATTATTTTTTATTGAAACAATATGTTTCCCAAAAATATTATTTTTTTCTTCTTAATAAAATATAATTTTCATCACACATATTATTTAATCATTTAATAATTAATAATAAAATGGTAATAAATATAATAATTATTTAATTGAAAAATAATATAAAAATTTTTACTAGTAAGGTCAAGATACTTATCCATTTATTACACACGTGATTTACCAGAGGTTAATGTGTGGAATGGTGAGATTTTATTAGGTTGGTTAAATGAACATGGTTTAATTCGTGATCATGATACACTTGAACTTCTCTAGTAGACAGATTCATTCGTTCTTTATTTGTTGAATCTTAGTTTCATCTTGTTCAATGGAAATCCCATTGATTCTATCTCCTTAAGAATCTCAAATAAAAAGGCATCCTAGGGTATGATTATACTATTCTAGGGTATTGAATCCTTTTTTATTATCAATAGGACATTATCATAACCCTAAATATATACTAACCAGATGATAATTTTATAATGGTTTTACTATCAATGGTTATGATGCTTAATTGTATTTCAAATCTAATAGGATATGACTTATAAAATATTAAATTAACCACAATAAAGTATATGTTTGGTATAACTAAATTTATTGATAAAGAATTTATTCACTCAAAAAGTGAATTTCAATTACAAATGACTGGGTTGTTAAAAATTTTCTTCATTAAAAACCACATAGAAAAAAATAATTTTATAGAATAATTGATTATATATTAAAAGTGGTACATTGTTGATCGGATGGATTGATTCCATAAGGATTCAAAATATGCATCCAAATTCATTATACCCATCATCAATTTTATTATAGGAAAAAGATTATATTCGATGATTTTTTTTTTATCCTGATTAATTTTATATACATTCCAAATAAATTTCTTTATTGTCTATTCACTACCATATAACAATATTAACATTATAAGGATAAGATATTACCATATTAATTTCAAAGGTCTTGTTTAATATTTATTGTATTGAGTCGCACCACACATTGGGAATTGTTTTTGTGATTCGTTTTCTATTCGAGTCTATATTAAATCATTTGGAGAGTGACATATTATTTTAAAGATCATTCCAACTCGATATTTATTTCTTTTAGTTACATATTTTTTACAAGAAAAATCATTATATTTTGGGGACATATCATTCAGGTTTCCATGATGTTCTTTAATTCCAGTGACTCCCTATCCATTTCCTGATTTAAATTTTATAGCTTTTGTATGGTTGGAGATGTCATATATTAATTGCAACATCCATATACTGTTTTCTTTTTATAACTCTAACATATAAAATAGATTTTCAATAACATGATGGTCATATTCAACTAATACTGACATTTCCTTAATATAATATCCATTATCATTTACAATCCTGAACATTAAGTGTATATTTATACTATATTGTTATAGGATTCACTAGTTACATTTTGTTCATCCCTATTTTTATTCCAACATTTATAACTTCAATGTAGTTTTTGAAAGATTATGTGTTCTTATAACTCATCTAAACAAAGTAATAATTGGTACCAATAATTTATATATAAAATAATATGTTTAGAAGGGTTATCTCAATGCTCCATTGGAAACATCATGAACTATTTAACCCAATACTCATAAATTTTATCATATGCTTGACATCCATCCATTTTCATTGTGAATTTATCCAATTTTGTTCAACTGTATATGTATTGAGAAAAAATAGAAATAAATATAAGGTAAGAATGTAACATCACATTTCTCACATGTGTAGCTTATATATGGTATAAGTTGAAAAAAATGCTTATACCTTAAAATAAACATATATATAATGTCTTTAAAATAAAATATATAAATCCTAATTTGAAATTTAGATATATATATATATATGTTGTGTTTTTTATCAATTTAACAAAATAATAATCATAAATAAATTTATCAATCATTATTTTAAAAACAATATATATTTCAATTCACACATAACATGGGTTCTATGTTGAATTCAACTAATTTTAAAAAATAAAATACATATTATTACAGATTTTTTTATTCTTGTAAAATAAATTATTTGATGTAATGACATATGAAATATATTCAATTCCATTAAAATTCACATAAAATTCATACGTTATATCACAAAAAATGCATTGTATAAATGTTTTATGGGGAAAAGGTTACATTTTACAATTTAAATTAGAATGTATTCATAAGTGAAAAATCACATGTTAATTTTGACTTCTGTATGTTTAATCCTATTTCGCTATATAAATATAATATTTCACTAATTAAATATTTTCTCCCATTAAAACTATAATGAAAAATGTAATACATAATATATATATATAAGGAAAAATAATGATAAAAACATACGCATATAATTGATTCTAACTCAATCAATGATATTCCATTATTATTTTTTCTCTCTGTGTGTAAATAACATTTTCATTCCATCAGTATATATGAAATTCTCATAGCTAGGGTTAGTCTTTCATCTTTATGTGTGTTGAGTCAATAAGGTTTCCTCATGACTTTTCCTTTCCTTCATTCATGGGGGATATTGTTGATTCAATAAGGTTTCCTTATGACTTTTTCATTCCTTCTTGTTTTGAAAATCACAAAAACCTTATCATAAGGAAAATATATTTTACCCAATGCTTTACTCTCATAAAGAAAAATTTCCTTCCCCATGTAAAGTTACAGTTATCATGTTTTTCATTGTTCATATATTATCTAAGTACAACCTTTGGTTTTGTATCCCAAACCCTGAAATCATAAATAACTAGATATAAAGACTTTTTTCAGGATCCAAATTCAGGTTTCAAATTCTCTGAATTCAGAATCTGAATATTCTATGTTCAGACTCTGAATTCTCTGAATTTAGTGTCCAAACATTCTGTGTTCAAACTCTGAATTCACCTAATAGTGTTTGGTTAGACTCCAAACTATCATTTTCCCTTACACTATGAAAAATAAAATTGGTTAAGTAACAATATTCTTTTCATACCCGTGCTTTGGTTATAAAATGATTCCATGAATTCATGTACTAAGAAACTGTTGTTTGAGTGACATGTGCAAAGGTCCCTCTGAAATTCAAAGAAAAATATGACAGTTGGAGGAGGGAGCCGACTATTGAGAATGTGCCTATAAAAATGAGATCATTTGAACGATCTCAAAACTGTTCTACAAACTGTAGAGATTACATGCTTCTAAAGTAATTTCTAGAGAAATACTTTCATTTTTTGTGCATAATGAACATCTTATTCATAATTGCTTCATGTGACTCCAAATGTTGATGACTACATTTGAGGGCTTCTGGGTATAGGAAGACAGTGTTTCTTACTACATTGATGTTCGAGGGCGTGCAGGGATAACGTGATGGACTCAGATCTTCATATTGAGGGCCTACACTAGTGTGGCTAATACAAGAATTAATGAATGTATAAATCAAGGGACCTTTATCAAAGTTTTTTGGATACCCATCTCTTTAGGTTAAAATATTTACTACTTGTTACTTGAATCGTTTCATGTTTTCCACTGCATTTTGATTATTGAGGAAAGTATACCTACCTTATACTTCCTTATAATTGTACACTCTAATTTAGTATGATTCTATAAACATTAAGGTAGAATCATAATCTTTGTAAACTTTTTTTAATTTTCATTTCAAGAACTACTTTTTCAGAATTACATTCTCGAAATCACATTTCAGGAATCATGAAAGTTTGTAGAAGATAATGGTTTTGTGATTTTACCTTGTTTAACCTTGATAAACAATATAAATGTTTCTTACCAGTGTCAAATGTTCCCAAATAAATTTTAAAGTATACAATTCACCCCTCCCCTATCTTGTATATTGATCATCTAAAGTTGGTATCATTTGAGAATATCATACTCCATACCAACCTAACAATTGGTATCAGAGGAGGTTTCTGAAATACTTATATTCACATATATGTTTTCTTTCTCATGTTTTTTATTATTCTATATTTTCAATGATTAAGTTATTTTTATACTTGTTTACAATCTTTTATTACTGACAAGTTTGTGTGGAAAGTAATTCTTTATGATGGAAGGAATCAACATTGGTACCATAAACAACCTAAATCCTACTAGGACACTTATTTTTGATGGGAATAATTGTTAATATTGGAGAGATTGTATGGAGACATTTATTATAAATATTGGTCTATAAATTTTTTATCGGATTACTAAAGGATTTAAAATCCCAGACAAGGATGTCAGTACTTTAACCAACCAATAAAATCCTGAATATCGATTGAATTATAAGGTACCCAATACTTTTCATTGGTCTATGACTATAAATATATATATCTAGATTTCATCTTGTGAAGTAGAAAATTTTATTTGGAAGAAGATTGAAGTTACACACTTTGGAACATCCAATGTTATTGAAACTATAAGATCCATGCTTAGAGTTGAGTATCATAGTTTTTTATTTCAATATGGAGAACCTATATGCAAGGTACAATAGATATTTAAGACTATGTATAACAGCATTAATCCATGGGTGAGAATCCATTGGATAATGAAGCTCTTGTGGAAAAAATCATATCCATCATGACCAGGTAGTGGGAATCTAAGAGGATAGCTATAGATGAGAATAGAAAATTTACACAGATTTATCTTAATGAACTTTTTGGAACTCTTCTCCAACATGAGACTAGAATGAAGAGAGATACGAACAATATAAATAAGAAAAATGGTAATGGAAGTGTTTCTTTTACAACAACTTCAAATCATATGAAATCCATGACTCCTGAGATATTTAATAGATCTAAATCTATGAATATAGTTATTCAACCTGAATCTAGTGGAAGTGAATCTTCAAAAAATAAATTAGCCAATATTGCTCAAATGATGAACAAGATTGCTGGATAGATGAATTTTCAATCTAGATACAAGAATAAATAAATAAAGGACATGGATGACTATGAAGTCACTTGTTATGAATGAAAAAGAAATGGACATATGAGGACTGATTAACCTATGCATAAGAGAAATGAAAGAAAGGAAAAAATAACAATATAAATAGGAAGAAGTACTAAAAAAATAATTCTAAGAATGTTCTTAAAGCTAATGAAATATGGAGTGCCAGTGGTGGAGACTCTTCAGATGAATCATCAGATTACAAATATTCTAGACAGAAGATTCTTGGTTTAATATCCAGAATACCTATAGAAAATTGTTGCCTAATTTCTAAGGTGCATAATGTTGAATCCAGCACCAATATATCTTTAAATATTAATAGTAAATACTATAAATCCTTTGATGAAGAATCTTCTTCTGATGAATATAATACTTTACCTACCTATGAATAAGATTCTAGGATTTCTAAACTATTATAGAATGATAATTCAAAACTCATGAAAAATCACGATAAAGAAAATTCAAGAAATACTATTCTTACTTAGGTAATATCAGATTGTTCTAATGATCATGATAAAAAACCCTTCTTTTTGAAATTATTTCAAAAACCCTTGAGGAAGTTAATTCTGCGAAGGATAAACATTCAAATAATCTAGAAAAAGTGATTTCTATGAAAAATGTTTTCAAGCCTATCTCTAGTGCTAAAACTAATATTAAGGAAGATAAGAACATAGTTATTAGACTGAAGTTAAAAATATTTTATTTTAGGAAGCTTTTTTCAAACATTACCTTTGATGAGGAAAATTTTGATAAAATGTATTCTCAAATTCGACCACTAAGGAATAATTCTGTTTTTGTTTATAATATTTCAAATCTAATTTTTAGTAACAATTATTTTGCTCCACAAAGTTCCCAATTCTGCACAAACTGTCAGTGTGGTGGGAATTGGGAAGAAAATTGTTCCATAAAAAAAACCCATTCTTTAGGTTTTCATAAGGCTTATTTGTTTATGAAAATGTGGGTACCTAATAATTTATTTCTGAAATTTCCGAAGATAAGAAAGATTGGATTCTAAAATTCTAACTCTCTTGTTTTGACGAAAATAAGGAATTTACTAACATGAATTGTAGGACATGGATAGTGGATGTTCCTGGCATATGACTGTTAACAAAAACTACTTTAAAACGATTATCAAGATGAATGGATGCAAAGTAACTTTTGGAGATAATACCAAGGGAGAAATTATTGGTATAGGTAACATTACTCTTATTGAAAAAACAATGATTTAAAATGTTTTATTTGTTAAACGTCATAAGCACGACCTCATTAGCATAAGTAAATTATGTGATAAAGGTTACCTGGTTTATTTTAGGAATGAAAAATTCATAGTACACAATTCCAAGTAAGAGTTTATTCTTTCTTCCCAGAAGAAGGAGAATTTTTACACAATAAACCTAAAAGATCTTAGGAACCCAGATCTAACTTGTCTTAGTGTAATGGAAGATCATTCTTGGTTGTGGCATAGAAGTTTGTGACATTGTAACCTTATGAACCCATGCAAACTAACTACGAAAAGAATAGTTAATGATCTACCAGAGCATAGTTTGATTCTTCACAAGTTTGTGATCCTTGTCAATATTGCAGGAAACATAAATAATGTTTTAAATCAGTCAGTGATGTCTCAACCCCTGATGTATTACAGTTAGTGCACATGGATATTTTTGGTCAAACACAAACTAGAAGCATTTGAGGAAAATATTATGTATTTGTCTTAGTTGATGATTACACTAGATTTACATGATTCTATTTTCTAGTTATTAAATCTGATATTTTTTCTTGTTTAAAAAGTTTTAGAGCCCAATTTAAAAATTAGAGAATACTTCCTTTGATAACTATTCATAGTGACCATTGAGTATAATTTAAAAATTTTAATTTTGAATCTTTTTGTAGTTGAAAAGGCATTAATCATAACCTCTCAACACCGAGAACACCAAAAAAATGTTGTTGTCATACAAAGAAATAGAATTCTTCAATAGATAACAAGAACCTTGTAGAGTGAATATACTATATCCAAACATTTTTGGGCTGAAGATGTAAGTATTGATTGTTATAATATAAATAGTGTTTTGATTAGACATTTTATTAATAAAACTCTTTGTGAGTTATTCAATGGTGGGAAACCTAGACATTCCAACATCAAGGTTTTTGGTTGAAAAGTAGTCATTCTGAATACTAAAGGTAATCTCCACAAATTAGTACCAATTTCTGATTATGGAATTTTCCCGGGCTAATCCACTACTTCTAAGGTTTTTAGAGTTTTCAACAAAAATACTTGAACTATTGAAGAAACAATACATGTCAAATTTGATGAAACAGATCCTTTTGTTTTTAAACAACCTCAACCTACATCTTTAGATGTGTTTTAAAAAACTGTTTATCAACCTTTGATAAAATATCCCTCTGATAAAGAAAAATGTCCAAGAAGATATTTCTGAATCATTTACTACAGAAGAAATCCTACCTTATGTTGATGAACAGGTTTTACAAAACCCAAATTAGTTGTTTCTAAAGAATAATCCCAGTGATAGTATCATTGTTGATGTAACTCAACATATAAGGAATAGAAGTTCTTTATGAAATGAAATTGAACATCTAGAATTTCATTCCCAATTAGATCCAAAAAGCACAGGTGAAGCATTAGGTGATGATGATTGAATAAAATCTATGCAATATTATCTAAATGAATTCGAAAGGAATAATGTTTGGACTTTGGTTGAAAGACCTCAGGAAACTCCTGTTATTGGAGTAAAATGGGTCTTTAGAAATAGGTGTGATGAAAATGGAATTATTGTAAGAAATAAATAAAGACTGGTTGCTAATGTCCATAATCAAAAAGAAGGAATAAACTATAAAGAGTCATATTCTCCAGTAGATAGACATGAATCTATTTCTATCCTACTTGCCTTTAAGGAATTTTTAACTTCAAAAAATTTTCAAATGGATGTGAAATGTTCTTTTCATAATGGTTATGTAAATGTGGATGTTTTTGTTGAACAACCTCCTGGTTTAGAAGATACTAAACATCTTGAACATGTTTAAAAACATACCAAAGCCTTGTATAGACTTATGTAAGACCCTTGATCTTGGTATGATAGGCTGACATGATTTTTTCATAAAAATTAATTATGTTAAGAGAAATGATGATCCAACCCTTTATATAATGAAAGATATGAAAAATATTTTGATTGTTCAAATTTATGTTGATGAAATAATATTTTGTTCAATATATAAATATTTAACTGATTCCTTTACCGATCTAATGAAATCTGAGTTAGAAATGAGTATGATGGGAGATTTAAAATTTTCTTTGGTTTTAAAATTTCTCAAAAACCAGAAGGAATCTCTATATCACAACATAATTATATTAAATATCTTCTTAAAAAGAATGGATCTTACAACAATAAGATTATATGTACTCCCATTGGAACCTCAAATTAAATTGATCTTGATGAAGCTGGGAAACCATTAGGTCAAACATCTTTAGAGGTATGATATGAAGACTACATTACTTGAATGATAGTCGTCCAGACATAATGTTTTCAGTATGATTATGGGAAAAATACCAATCTGATCCTGACGAATCTCATTTAAAGGCAGTGAAAATGATTTTCCGCTACATAAAGGGAACCATTGATCTTGGACTCTTTTATACCTCTGGAAATGATTTAGATTTAACATGTTTTACATATGATGAATTTTGTGGATGTATAATGGACAATAAAAGTACTTCCAAAACTTTTCATTTCTTAGGAGATTCATTAGTTTATTTGTAATGAAAAAAGCAACAATCAGTAGCACTTTCCACTGCTGAAGCTGAATATGTAGCAGCTGGAAGTTGTTGTACTCAAGTGTTGTGGATGCAACACACACTCACTGACTATGGTATGAGTTTTACAAAAACACAAATCTTGTGTGATAATACTAGTTCAATTTCCTTAAGTAAAAACCATGCACATCACTCTCTTGAAAAACACATAGATTTTAGGGATCACATTCTTAGGGATCACACACAAAAAATTTATATCATTCTTCAATTTATTATAACACAAGATCATCTTTCTGATATTTTTACAAAATCATTACCCTCTGATTTATTTGAATACATTAAACAAAAGTTAGTAATGATAATTGTGAGGTAATATTCTATATTAACTTCTTGTTGAAAAAAAACCCCTTTTAGTTACAAAATATTTTTCATATGCGGGGTATATTTTTTTGTTATATTTCTAAATATTTGTAATTAAATTTTTCTAAATTTTCAAAATGAATGTTTTTTAAAATTTCAGTAATGAAAGTTTTCAAAATTTTCGTAATGAATGTTTTTTAAATTTTCGTAATAAAAGTTTTCTAAATTTTTGTAATTAATGTTTTCTAAATATTTATAATGAAATTTAATAAAATTTTCATATTTAATGTTTTCTAAATTCAAGTAATAAATGTTTTGTAAATTTCTCTAATGAAAGTTTCTATTTTTTCATAATGAAATTATTTTCAATTTTCATAATGAAGATTTTCTAAATTTTCATAACGAAATATTTTAAATATTTGTAATGGAAATTTTCTAAATTTTTGTGTTACATATTTTAAAAATTCCATAATAACTATTTTCAATGATTTTCGAAATGTTTTTTTCATAATAATGATTTTTGTCGTAAATTTTTTCAGAATTAAAAATTTTCAGAATCTAATGTTCTTTAAGAAAAATGTTCCTCATTACAAATAATCTTATTATCCATCCGAAAGGTATGCTTCCTTTCTTAAATTTTTGTAATCATCTTTTACTTGTTGGTATTTTCATTTTTTTTATTTTCGTATTGACGTTTTCTTAAATCCCAATGTTTGTATTAAAAAACCTGACAAGATCAAATTCCACCAAAATTTCCTTCCAGCTATCATCACAACCATCATATCTGATCACAAGGTTTCTTAACCATTGGATTGAGCTTGGAATATTAACCATCGCCCTAAACACCTATATAAATGACACCCAAATGAATGTCCCACATCAGTTCCAAAACCTTCGCATGCTGAAGCCCACCCTCCTACATATTCCCATTCCGAATTTTCACTGTTTTCTCAACTCTGAATGTATGTCAAAGTATCTTCTCTGAAAGAAATGTTAATTATCAAGCTGATTTATGAATGGAAGATTTATAGTTAATGGTTGGTACATCCAAATTTCATTTCTAAGTATGATTCTATCATCTCAGAGAACATCAAGCTGAATGGATGGGACAATGTCTGCGTATCGAAACCAGGTGCTCAAGATCTGTTATATCCGGACATGTTGGTTGAATTAAATGAGTCAACAAGTTTTTTAATGGAAGAAGGAAAAGATAAATTCTCTTTGAAGAGCCATGGGAAGGATTAGGATCTTTCTTACACCAAGGTAGCCAGTTTGATTTGAGTTCCTTATGAGGGTGAGGTAGAGTTCTGCTCACATAAGCTCCCAAATGTACAGGGAAGCTCTGTTAAGGTAAAGGCAATAGATTTCGTCATTCTTTTAGATGTTAAGAGTCTGAAAATTGTTCACCTATCTACTAATTATCAGATTCTTGAATTATGTTTTCAAGGATTCAACATTCCGTGAATAGGGGACAAGGATACATTGAAGAAGATTGACATGTATATCTTCGATTTTTTGGTGAATCTATGAAGGATTAACTTGGTCAAGCATATTCTGATTGCAATTGATAATATAAAGAATGAAAATATGAAGGCCCAAATTATCATGTATCTAGCCATTACCTCAATGTTGATTGTTCGGTGTTTAGAGTTCATAAAAAAACCTCGTAGTTCTAAACCAATAAATTGAAAAGTCATGCAAGTAAGTGATGATACTCTGATAAGGATGAATGTTGGATTTTATAAATAATCCTAATAATTTTATGACTTTCCAAAGGAAGAAGTTGAAGCCCTATCAAAGAAACATTAGGCTGTAGAGACATCTAAGAAAGGATGAAGGAAGAGGAAAGTGAAGGAAGTGGAGGAAAAGGTAAAAACCCCAGAGGCCAAGGAAACCCAATCCACACCACCAAATCCTATGTGGAAAAATTCATATCTGGATAAATTAGTATAAAAATAGATGGAATCCAAGGAGAAAAAGAATATAGGGGATCCTAGCATTGTTTTAGATCCTACTGAAGCAAAATCTTTAAAAGAAAAGACTCCTGATGATCTTGAAAAGAAAGAAAAAGAAAAGAAACAAAAGTAAAAGATGAATTAAGCAGAGATTATGATATCTCTTTTCAAGGATATTGAGAAAGCCTCCGAAAATATTCAGGTACCAAAATCATTCCAAGTAGAATCATTACCAGAGACACTGGAAAAGAAATTTGTGACTCTAGAAAAAGACCTTGAAAAATTAGTGGGGGGAAAATATGAGGAAGAAAAGGTAGTGGTTATACCAAAGATCTCATTAAGCAAGTAGAAGATTTTCATGGGAAGGAATGTCCCTCTAAGAATCATTCAATATGAACATCAGAAGATGAATCAACAAATGTTTCTACCCCTGGGAAAGATGAAAAATGTGAAGATGACAAGGTTGAAGAAGAAGTGAATAAGCTGTCTGAAGAAGAATGTTCAAATCATGATTTCATTCATCCAGAAGATGCTAAGGCAGGAGCTGAGAACGAAGAGATAGAGAAAGACAAAATTGTTTAGGTGTCTGATAGTGAAAATGAATCTCTTGACCATGTGGAAGATGTTTCGAAGGTTGATAAGGGGATATTGGTTGTAGTTGATACACCTACCAATGAAGTTGGAAAAAATAATGGTACATGTGGCTCCTCAAAGAAAAAGGGTACATAGTTAGAAAAACAGCCCTCACCAAGAAAAAAATCAGATTCAAATTCATCCTCTCTAGGATATGATTTCATAGTCCAGTCCTTGAAGAATCCTGTTAGAACTATACCAATATTTCCCAGTATAGACTCAAGATTTTAGATGCTTCAACACCCCCTAAATTAGATATCAGATCAGTATCTATGGTGATGGATAAGTGTGTTAAGCATGAGGCTGATTTCAAAACATTTTTCTTAAACTATGAAGCCCACAAAAGACCTTGAAATAAAATTAACAGTTGGAAAAGTAAAGCTATAGAAGACATGAGAAATCATGATGAGTTCCAAGATAGTGTAAATAATGCATTTTACATCATTGATGTAAAGATCAAGAATATCTCAAATAGTTTTGAGTAAATTCTAACTCATTATGAGAATTCTCATATTCAAGAGGTGAAAGATCATAATGGGAAGTTTTATTCAATTCCTCAGTGTTGAAAAAGAGAGAGGGATCTCAGGATTGAGATAGAAGAAATGATTTTCAAGAAGGAATAAGCATTGAATCCCCAGGCTGATATTATTATGGCTCAAGAAGAAAGAACCAAAACCTTAGATAAAAAAACTGATCATTAGGATCAACTTCTCAAGAAATATGAGGAAGATCACAATGATCTCATGAAGCTCAAAACTATTGTGAAGAAGATGATGCCAAAGGAAAAGAAAGGATAAAATTATTCAATTCTGATCATCTGTTTTTTTCTTTCCTTGTTTTAATTTTTCCAATCCTAATGAAATTTATTGGTTTCTCTTTGTTTTTTTGTTGTCCTGTACTAATATTTTAGGTACAATATTTACTTTTCCATTCCCTATATTTTATTTTGAAAATCACAAAGGAGTAGAAAATAAAAATAATACTAAGCAAAGAAGAAATTTTCCTAAGGGAGAGTTCATATAAGGGGGAGTTATTATCCAAGAATATTCTCTTATGAAATAAAATTCTAATTCTCATTCCAAAAATCTATAATATGATCCTTATTATGTCCAAATCTTAAGGGGGATTTGGTCGTATTCATCTTTTCTCATGTGTTAAGTGAGATAAGTTTTATTTCAATGTCCATAAATTTTCTATGTCTTTATTTTATTTTTTTGCAAGGATGTTTGTGATTTCAAAAAATGGGAAGATTTTTGAGTCAATAAGGTTTCCTTATTACATTTCCATCCCTTCATTCATGGGGGAGATTTTTTAGTCAATAAGGTTTCCAAATGAACTTTTCATTCATTCTTGTTTTGAAAATCACAACAACTTTATCTTAAGGAAAATCTATTTTACCCAATGCTTTACTCTCATAAGTAAAATTTTCCTTCACCAAGGAGATTTATCCATATCATTTTTTTCATGGTTTTTATGTTATCTAAGTAAAAAATTCTATTTTGTATCCAAAACCTCATAATCATAATTACTTAGATATAAAACATTCTGTTTTCAGGTTTTGAGTTCAGGTTCGGAATTCTCTGCATTCAGACTCCGAAATATCTATGTTCAAACTCGGAATTCCTTGAATTCAAACTCCAAACTTTGTATGTAAAAAAATTAAGTTCTCTAAATTTATACTTAGAACATTTTGAGTTCAGACTACTAATTCTCCAGAATTTTGACTCTGAACATTTTGAGTTCAGACTCCAAGTTCTATAAATTCAGACTCTGAACATTGTATGTTCAGACACTAAATTATTATGAATCCAAACTCAGAATTTACTTGAAATTGAGACTCTGTATTTCTATCAATTGAGACTCTAACTTCTTACGAATTCAGACTCTGATTTTCCTTAAAATTTATACTATTGAATTATGTGAATTCAGACTCTGAATTCATATGAATTGAGACATTGAATTTCCTTGAAATTTAGACTCTTGAATTATATATAATTCATGTTCCAAATTCCTTGGAATACAAAATACGAATATCCATGTTTTACAGACATTGAATTGTTTTTGGTTAGACTCCAGACATTCATTTTTCCATACACTCCGAAAAATAAATTTTGCTAAGTAACAATATTTTTTTGTCTTCTCATGTTTTGGTTATAAAATGATGTTGTGCATTCAGTTACTAACTAACCGTTGTTTTAGTGACATGTGTACAGGACCCTCCGAAATTCAAGGAAAAATATTACCGTTGGAGGAGGGAGCTGACCGTTGAGATTTTGCCTATAAATAGGATCTCATTTGAAAGAGCTCAAAACTGTTCTACCACTCTAGATATTACATGCTACTGATGTGATTTCTGGAGAGAGACTTTTATGCTTTGTGCATACTGAACATCTTGTTTAGAATTTATTCACGAGACTCCGAATGATGCTGAGTACATTCAAGGGATTCTGGGGATAGGAAGACAGAGGTACTGACTACCTTGATGTTCGAGGGCTTGCAGGAATAACAAGACAGACTTCAATCATCGTATTGAGGGCTTACCCTGGTGTGGGTAATATAGACATTATTGAAATTATAAATCAAGGTACCTTTATCCATGATTTTTGGATACCCTTCTCTTTGGGTTAAAGGATTTACTACTTGTTACTTGTATTGTTTCATGTTTTCCACTGCATTTTGATTGATGAGGAAAGTATATCTATCCTACACTTCCTTATACTTGTACACTCGGATTTAGTAAGATTCTATACACTTTAAGGTAGAATATTTATCTTTTTACACTTTTTTAAGTTTAATTTCTAGAACTACTTTCTCATAACTAAAATCTGGGAATAACATTTCAATAATCAAGCAAGTTTTTAAAACTTAGTGGTTTTGTGAATTTACCTTGTTTAACCTTGTTAAAAAATAGAATGGTTTCTTACCAACATTAAAAGTTCCCTATGAAATTTTAAAGTATCCAATTCACCCCCTATTATATGTTGAGCATCTACAATATTATTTCGATTATAAAGTTGGTATCATTAGAGAATATCATACTCCATACCTACCTAACAATGTGTAAATGACCATTATATTTATCCAAAAAATGGTTGATTTTCATAACCGTATAAAATTTATACATGAATTATTTTCTATGTAACTTTTTACAACAAAATTATTCTACTGTTAATTCCAGAAACAATTGTGATCATTTTGAACATTATACCAAAATCATAGTCAATTTCAATATTCATTTAGTTTTTTATAAAATCATTATATCATATTACTACAACATTATGTTGGTTGTCGTACTCCAAACATGGATACACCTTTATTTTAATCTTGTATTGGCCTCAGATTTTTTTATGGAGGTTTAGGATGAGGATTGGTTTAAATTTTATTAATTTAGGGTGTTTATCCCTATTAATTATTATCACAAGGTTTGGGTACACCATTTTGTTTTTACAGGTAACCGTGTATACTATTTTTGGTTCTATGAGTAGGGAACACATGCTTCACATGGTTTGGAAAACATTTTGGAAACAATATGTTTCTTTCCATTTGTACAGTGGCTACCACAAAGTTTTCACATTGTTTTACAAACTGTGCGGCCAAACCATGCCAGATTCCTAGTTTCATAAAATTATGAAATCCTGTTTTTTTTTCACCCCATGTTTTTACCCTAAATTTGGATTCTCCCCTTTTCTCAGCCTAGGTGAACTAGGGGTTCCCCCATGCCCTATCATTTTTTTACCAATTACATTTTTGATTCCCCTTGAATGTTCTAAACATATATTCCTTTTGTTTTTGGTCAAATTCTCCATCACTTCTCCCTTCTCTCTTGAGATCATGGTCTCTTTGATTCGGTTTTTCCTTTATCTGAAATGTATATGTTTTTTTGATGTGTGGTTCAATTATACAGATTTTTTGTTTGTGAAGATTGGTCTTCCTGATTTTTTATTTATTCTCTAGGAACATCATCGCATTATCACTCCATTAAGGTAAGTGATTCCATTATTTTCCTTTCTAATATATTCCATTGATATTTTAATACTTTTAATAATTTATAAATATATTTTTTCATTATTGTGATGTATTTTATTAATTTACTATAGTTCTTTCATGTTTTTCAAAATTTGAAAAAAATGGTATTTGAAGAACTTCTTTTATTATTCTTATAAATATATGCACATGCTGTGTTTGATTAAATATCAATTGGGTTTTAAAGGTGTTTTATTAAATATGCCTATGTGTTCAGGTGTGCAATGTGTTTGATAAAATGTGGCTTGGTTCCTTTTTATGAAATTAATTTGTTTGAGAACATATTTGGCCATGTTTATATTTTTTTGGTTTTGTTTGATGGTGACAAGTTCTTTGTTCGTATGTTGTGAATATTTAAAATTGATTGGGTGAATTCATGGGATTTCATAAGAGTTACACTAGATGTGGGAACATATATGTGTGCTCAGAGTGCACACAAGGATGTGAACACAAATAATAAGGTTTTTGGATTAATTTTCTTTTGTTAAAAACTTATATTTCAAAACACTTTTCCCTCTCTATCACTTTATTAATTCAAAATCGTAAGTCATTACTAATGGTTCCTTCATTTCCAAATGATATGAAGAGATTTAAAAATCATATTATATGTTATGGACCATATGGATATTTGATATGTTGTAGTTTTCTAAATGATACAAATGTAGGATTTACATCATTAATCGTATTGTGGGTTTTCAATGTGACTTGTAGTGGTATTGGAAATGGATGATGGTTGGAGTGTATAAGATGTTTTTCATTTTTTGATCTGTCTAGACTCTTAAATTGTTTAAAAGACATTTGAAATTATGTACCTAAATGTTTTGTTTAATTTTTTTTGGAAATAGTTTCTAAAATATTGAAATTCATTGGTAGTATAAATTTTCCAGTTAATACATAGGTATGTTTTAAGAATCTGGTTTGAAAGAACATGTGATGCGATGTCCCGATTGGTACTTTTGAGTGGTTTATTATATATTGGGTGCCCCTATGTAGGAGTTACCAATATGGTTTATTGTATAGATTTCATTAGTATTTATGGTAGGCATGTAGTGTGATGTGATGTAAGGTTAGTCACGCTTCTGAGGGCCTCCAAAATACATAGTATACAATCACCATTAGTATCCAAGACATTTTTAAAAGGAAGGGTGATCGTTTATTTCCAAAACTCAATTATATGGATAGGTACACACTTGATATGATAGGGATTAGTGGTATATACCACTAGTTTGGTGTCTTTAGGGTGGCGATTTGGTTATAGTGTATAGAGTAGTATCGTATATTGACAAGTAATTCCAACTTGAGTACGACTATGGATTTCTCAAGTGATGTTTAGAAAATTCACATGGTTTTCAATTCGTATTTTATTGATTATTTTATATTACATTAGGTTTCCTATTTATAATAGTTTTTAATTTTTAGAATTTTTGGTATTGATCTATTGGATTTTAGTTTGGAATGTGGATTCTATAGTGGTAATCATTCATTGAAAAGGGGAATGTGGAAGGTGTTTTTTTGTCAAAGGGAATGTTGTGGTTGTTCTTTCAACTGTTTAAAACTTGTCTTCATGTGTGCATTTCAAACTAATGTTTGAGGACTACTTTTGGAAATGAAATACAATGATTATTTGGGGGTTGCATGCTAAGTTTTTAAGCTCTCACCCAACTTTTTCCATTTTGTTGTTGGTAAACCTGAGTTGTTCTATATGTTTATATCTATGGTTCATGTGCATGTCTATGAATTGGGTTTTATTTGTGGATGGTTGTGACCTAGAGGTCACAAGGATATTGAGTTTCATTTGGTCTAGTTTTAGATGTTACCATGTATCATTCATAGGTTTTGTTTTGTATTGTCTCTATAGTCTATATACCTAGATCAGTTTATATATTTGTTATTATTCAGTTGTTCATAGTCTTCATATTGTTCCTTTTATTTTATTTGATCATGGTTTTTTGTCTAAAATCATTCCCACATGGTTAATATTTGATGATCGATAATAGTTTCTATCCCTTGGGGATAGGGAACTCCCTTAGGGCCAAGCCGTGAAGAAGATCAGGTGTTGGGTCAGATAGAATCTTGTCCTGGTTTGTGAGAAAATGGTATCAGAGGAGGTTCATTCTATTTGGGGTGTCTGGTAGATTAGTGACTAGGATTGTGGAATCTTGGGAGGTATTTATGGGAAGAGTGTCGCAAACTATTAATTGTTATGGTTGTTTCGTAGTTCCTTGAAACTTGTGTTCTAGTTTAATAATCACATCTTCTAGGTTTTTTCCATTTGGTTTATTAGTAACACACCAATCTTCCACGGTACGCTTCTCTTTTAATAATACAGTAGCGTGTGTTGTACGCAACTTCGAGTTCTAACACACACCATAACCAATCAAACTAGCTGTTATGAATATTAATACCCACTTTTTGAAATTTTATAAATATTATCTTTCATGATGGAATTAATTTTTGGATTCAGAATATCGAAAAGATATTTGGGTGAATTTTTTGAATTTTTCAAAAAACATTCATTTTTTATGAATAGTGAAAAACACTAAGTCATTATTTAAAACAGATTTTTTTTTAAATAATTATTCATTTTATTTAAATTTAATTTATATCAAAATAGATACATAATACCAATTTGTGTTCAATGTAATTCATTGAAGTCTTTTTATAATAATTTTAGATATATAAAAACTTTATTGAACATTCCAACGTCTTTTACCCATCTCTTAGGAAAATTTTCAAATTCACATAAAACATAATTTTTCAGCTTCTATGAGTGGAATTTTGAAAATTCAAGACAGATGGTTAATATCAAGGAGTAAAATGTGGTTCAATAAGATAAATTTTTTTTGAATAGTTACTTTTTACTTTTATTTTCCACAGTTAAAAGTAAATAGTGTAATTAAGGGTAAAAATGATATTATTATTACCCTAAAGCTTGTCCTAATTCTATTGTATAAGTTTAATTCAACCTAAACCAACCTTTGGAATAAAATATTATCCTCTTTGGTCCACTTGGATTAGATTTAGAAATTTATTATTATTTAATTCAAAGAAGAGTAAAAAGAGTTAAAATCAATGTTTAATAACCAAAACATTTTTAATATAGGATTATACAAAAGTTAAATTCCATTATAAATATTCATTAGAAATCTACCAAGATTTCCTACATTCTTGTATTTTATTTTTAATTTTTAGACATTAAATAATTTAATTTATTTTTGACAAAATGATGATGCAGTAATTGCCTTATTAGTGAATTATTAAAATAATTGATATTATAAATACCAAAATAAATATAATTTGAGACTATTAATGAATTACACGAATTTTATAAGTTAATAGGACATGTTATGGTCTATTGAATGAATTATTTATGATGTAATAATTCCATTATGAATTTAGCAATAACAAAATACCAAATAGTGTCAAAATTGACATAAAAGAGTTCTTAAAACAAATATTATATTATGAATTGATATTCAATTCCTAAAAATATAAGGTTTGGCCAAGAAACTTATATAATTATAGGTGTATCATTAATAAATAAAATGGGGTTCTCTTGTATTTTTATAGTATGTTTATTAACCATATAATATAAAAATACAATGAGACTTAGTAAATGTGAAACAAATTAAATAAGAGTTAAAACTAAATGATAAGGTTAATATAGTGACCAAAACCTGTCTGAAACCAATTTTTTGGGTGGTTTTCGACCTGTACCCACCATAGCCACGAAATAAGTCACTTTGGAGGCATTTGAAACCAAATATGAATTTATTATAAAATAATATTTCTAGATTTTCCTAAGGTGCCCCTCACCCCTCTTATAAAAGGGCACTCCCCCTTCTCTAAATTTCACACCATCAATGCCTTTTGGATCAGCCAACCTGTGCCCAAATATCCTCTAAGCTTCCCTGAATTCAACCAAGAGGCTATATTTTGATCATAAAGCCAACCTATGTTTCCCTTTTGATCAAATCAAAATGAAGAACCCAAAGAAGAGGTAATGTTTTCACCACCGACTTTCAAGTTCCTTTCTTCTTCCACTTATTCATTCTTTGATATTTATATTCTAAAATAAGAACTCCAGTGTCTTCTATATACATTGATGTTATTATAAATATGTTACAACCGTATTCAGTATTCTATCGTTCCTTTGAACGACATGTCACTATATGTGCATACATACGGCTTACCATCTCCACGTTGTGGTTTAATTGTTATTCAATACATTATTATTTGGATGGGTATTATAATGATGTTTAATTCATGTAAATAATAAATATAACATGATAATTATTTTGTATATATGATACACCATCGAAATATATAATATTTTAATATCAAAAGAATGATATTGTCACACTTGCGTACGTACGGACTACCGTATCCACGAACACGATGAGACTCATTCCCCATCGTATCCATTCAAAAATAATTTTCATTTTATTATTAAAAATAATTTTTAGGGACTTGATATCATTTTTGATATGAATAAGATATAACCTATGGATAACAAACATGGATTCTTTAACAAAACATATAAAAGAAAACGAGTAAGTGAACACCCGAAACGACGATAATACTAAAATATTATAAAAAATGAAATATTAAAAGATCATATATGATATCATATTTATGTATATGATTCATGTATAATTTAATAACAATTATTTAACTATTATACATGAGTTTAACATACCATCGACAAAGGAAAAGTACAAGGAAAGGGTTTATTTCACAATCTCTACATTATCTTAGGATGTTTATATGTAATTATCTACTGGGAACCCTTTATCATCCACATCCATGTTTAATAAAAATGTATTTCGAAACATTCTTACAATTTTATATACTATGGGTTAATGTCATTTATACCATTGTTTGTCTTTTTATAATATGTTTATAAAGGAATCTTTCTGTCGTTTTCAAAACAAGGTCCTTTTTAACCTTTTTGACAAAATTAATGTAAGAATGTATTATTTTATCTTATACGGTGGGTGAGGCTATTTTACGGCATTATAAAAGTGTTGAAGATTCCCGTACAAGATTATAAGAATATTTTCAATTTAAATGTTTTCTTTTATAATTTTATGACTTTTAAATGATTTCAGAAAAACTAGATATTTCTCTCAAATTGTATTGATTTCATCTATGTCAAAATCCATTGATGGATTTTAAGATTATTTGAAGTTGATTTATTATGATACAAAACTTCCATATTGTAGTGAAGGTTTTGTGATATGTTAGACTGTGGATTTGTTATTTTTATAACGTTCATGGTTTATGTAGAAAGTATTGACATTTCGTATGCTAGTTTTAATACTAATGTTTATGTTATGTATAAACCTCTTCATATGAGGAATGCATTGGACTTAATAAGTGACTGGTGGAGGCTGCTATAGATTCTCGATGCATCTGTAGGTATCATGAGAGAAACTAGTGTCTTGAAACAAGGCCTTGGAAAAATATTAATTATAGTCTTGGCACAATGCCTTGACTATGTGGTTATGATAGTCTGGAATTATGCATTCCATTAGTATGAAAGTGGTTATTGATATTTCTTGTGATTATTCAACTAGTAGAATATCCATGCGAATAAGTAAATGGAATTATTTCATTTTATCTTTTCCATATTATGCTGATGTTCAAGTTTAAAAGGCTGTTGTTTTAGTTCTACATTTCTTTAAATGTTTATGTTTATTTATGAAATTTTCTGCTATATTGTTATCGTTACTGAGCATCTGAGCTCACCCCTTTCAAAGTTTTATTTTTCCTAGGATGTGAAGATGTATTTTATGAATGACCTTCAGGGATATTATGAGGGGATATGAAGACAAGATGTTGTTGTATTTGTTTTCACTTTATGATGTAATGTGATACTTATGAATATATCTAGTGTTTTCAACGCTACTAAACTAATCAGTCTTTCAAGACTTGATCTTTTGTGATCTTGAAAATATTATGTAATAAGGCACTCACTCTGGGTAACTAGGGTTGGGGCATTACAGTTGGTATCATAGGATGTTTAGTAAAAACCTTTGAAGCTAGATTTAGATAAACTATGATTAGAGACCATATCCCTAAGATAGACTGTGAGTATTAGTATAGAAGAACTTCCTAGGATTTTGGTATAGTATATATATTTTGTGAGTTTTCTGAGCAATACATCCATGTCTGGATATGAGAAGGTAGAGGCGGCTCTGGCACAGATGTACCTAAGGGTAAAACCCAAAAACACAGCTTGGTGCTAGACGCGAACGAGAACTAGTGCACGACAACTGGCCTTGCTGCACTCTTGGTTACAACACTCCTTGTGGATTTGCTTAGGATAATTCTCATTTTATTTAAAAACCATTATGAACGGTTTATGAGTATATACATACTCAAAGAAAACATTTTTATGATTATGGATTATATCCATAAATAGTGAAATTTATTTTATGTGTTTTACAAGTATGGAATTATGTATTTTGATTAATAAACTGATCTTGATTATGATGTTGTTTAGAAATGGTTCCTAGAGGAAGGAATGGAAACTATATCAATGCACACACTACATATAGGGATTTTCCTCTAGCTCAAGATTATTATAGTGAGGCTAGTGGTGAAATTGGTGCTGATCAGCTAATCACCATACTGGGAAAACTCACTCAGTTTATGAATAATAACCTTGCCTGTATTGAGCACCCCAATCCGCAACGAGGAGGATCAATGTTAGATCGCTTCATGAGGGAAAAAACACCAACATTTAATTGAGGTACAAATCCACTAGTATCTGAGCAATGGATAAATATTTTATAGAAAATATTCCACGCCTTGGGGAGTAGCGAAAGGGAAAAGGTTTTCATGGATGTTTACCGCCTCACTGGATATTCTGATCAATGGTGGTTATTGACTGAAAACACGAAAGAAGATGATGAAGTATCAGTTATGGAATGGAGGGATTTTAAAGATACTCTCTTAGAAAAATACTTACCTCATGACCATCAAGCTGATATGGAAAGACAATTTCTGAGTCTGAGGTAAAATGAGGACGAGAATGTTTAAAAGTATGAGTCTAACTTTTCAAGGTTAGAAAGGCATCCTGCAGATTATATATGTAACCCAAGAAGTAAGATTGATCATTTCTTTGATTGGTTAAAACCGTTTCTCCTTCGATAATTAGTCTCACAATCCTTCTCGTCATATGATGATATTGTTTCATGTGCTATCAAGACAGAAAAGAAATTCCATATGTCTTACAACTTTAAAACAAAGAAAGAGAAGAAGTGATCTACTAATCACTTTGGAAATAAAAATAAGGGGAATAAGGAAAAAGATGAATATCCATCCTGGAGTAAATGTGGAAAGAAACAACCTAGTACTTTCTTAAAAGGAATGGGAGTCTGTTACAAGTGTGGTGATAAAGGCCACCATGATCGTGATTTCAAGGGGAAGAAAGAAGCTATTGATCTTCAATTCTATAATTTCAGGGAAATGGGACATTATGCAAATTAATGTCCTAATAGTAAAGGAAACTTACATCAGAAAAGGCCAAGGGATAAATTCCAAGCTTATAATATCACTACTGCTGAGGTAGAAGCTCCGAAAGATGTGGTATAAGGTAATTTAATGGTTTCCTAAAGTTTTCCCAGTTATTTATTTGATTATGGATCATCACATTGTTTCATATCTTCCCAGCTTGCTACGAAAAACACATATTTTCAATTTTATTTAACAAGGGAGTTGTCAGTTAAAACTCTTAAGGGAAGTATCATCACAACATTGTTTTGTGGATCTGTTCGCATTATAGAATATAAATGTTCTTTATCAGCTGATCTCATTGTCATACCATTGATTGAGTTTGATATAATCCTCAGTATGGATTGGCTTTCATACTATGATGTGATGATTTATTATAAGAAAAAGGAGGTTACGATTTTTGATGATGATGATAAGGATCACCTTATCTTTAGAGCAGAATCATCACAACCTAATTGTTATCTAGATCCACTCCAAGTTGCTCAACTAAATTAAATTATTGGGGAGGAAGAGAATGAAATGATTGTGGGTGAGGAAAGGAATGTTCAAATAGAGGATGTACCTATTGGGAGTGAATATGTTGACGTGTTTCCAAAAGATTTACCTGGACGTCCTCTAGAACGAGAAATTGAGTTTTCCATTTATTTAATTCCGGGATCAATGCCCATATCGAAGAGCCCTTATAGAATGGCCTCTGTGAAATTAGTGTAACTAAAGAAACAGTTAGAGGAATGGATTACTAAGGGATTTATTCACCTTAGTGTTTCTCCATGGGGAGCCCCTATCCTTTTTTTAATAAGAAAGATGGATCTATGATGTCATGGATCGACTACAGGGATATCAATGTTATAACAATAAAGAACATGTATCCCCTACCACGCATTGATGATTTATTTGACCAACTTTATGGAGCTCAATACTTTTCAAAGATTGACCATCGATCTGGATATCATTCGTTGTGTGTGATGAAGGAAGAAATTTCTAAGACAACATTTCGAACCATGTACGGGCATTACGAGTTTAAGGTAATGCCTTTTGGGCTCCCTAATGCACCCTATGTTTTCTTGGATATAATGAACAGAGTTTTCAAAGAATATATTGATGAATACGTACTGGTATTTATTGATGATATCTTGGTATACTCTAAAAGCTATGAAGATCATGAAAATCATTTGCACATTATATTGATGACTCTGAGAAAACATGAATTGTATGGGAAGTTTAGCAAGTGTGAATTATGGATTCAAGAGATTTCTTTTCTTTTCCATATTGTCTCTAAGGATGGAATCTCTGTTGATAATTCTAATACAATAGCAATCCATGAATGGAAATCACCGATGAGTATAACTGAGGTGCATAGTTTTATTGGTTTAGAAAGTCATTAATAAAATTTTGTCCCGAATTTTGCTCGAATGGCTACCCCATTAACAAAGCTCACACATAAAGGGGTTATGTTTGCTTGGACAAAAGAGTTTGAAGAATGCTTCAAAGAACTGAAGAAAAGATTATTCAATTCTCCTATATTGAATCTACCATCGGGGAATTATGGGTTTTTTATTTATAGTGATGCATCAAAGAAAGGACTTGGTTGTGTACTTATACAATATGATAGGGTTATTACCTATGCATCATGACAGCTGAAAATTAATGAGCATAGCTATCCTACTCATGATCTTGAGTTAGCATCTGTAATGTTTTCTGTGATGATTTGGAGACACTATCTCTATGGTGAGAACTGTGAGATTTATACTGATCACAAGAGTTTGAAGTATATTTTCTCATTGAAATAACTCAACCTGAGGTCAAAGGCGATGGCTAGAACTACTCAAGGATTACGATTGCAAGATACACTACCACCAAGGAAGGAAAATAAGGTGGAAGATGATTTAAGCCGAAAGGATAATGGAGTTTTGAACAAGATGAGAGTTGAAAGGGATCCTATTTTCATGGATCTAGTAAATATGAATATGGTAATAACCATGGATGGTGAAACATCAATAGTTTTTAAAATGGTTTCAAAACCATCCTTAATAGAAATGATAAAGAGTTATCAGACCAATGATGAAGAGTTTCAAAAGATGATTAAAGCTGTGAATGATGGGATATTGAGTGACTTTGTTTTCCTGATATACCTGATCTAAAAATGGAATTTAAGGATCGTTCTCATAGTTCCAATTTCTCTATACACCCTGGGAGCACCAAAAAATGTTTAGATATTTGAAGGAACATTTTTGGTGGGACAACATGAAGAGGGAGATTGATGATTTTGTGTCAAGATGTATGATTTGTCAACAAGTGAATGCTGGAAGGCAACAGCCTGGAGGAGTCATGAAACCTCTTCCTATACCGAAGTGGAAATGGGATAATATTATGATGGACTTTTTCATGGGTCTACCAAAGACTCCTAGAAAGAACGATGAAATATGGGTCATTGTTGATCGTCTTACCAAGTTAGCACATTTTCTGTCTATAAGAGAAGATCTACCACTTGAACGTCTAGCAATACTATATATTAATTATGTTGTGAGACTTCATGGAGTACCACTATTGATTGTTTCTGATCATAACCCCCGATTTACTTCAATATTCTGGAAAAGTATTCAAAAACCCTTGGAAACTGAACTTCGTTTGAGCACTTCTTACCACCCCCAAACTGATGGAAAATCAGAACGGACCATTAAAACCTTAGAAGACATGTTGAGTTCTTTCTCACTTGACTTTCAGGGTATGTGGGATCAATATTTACCTCTGGTGGAATTTTCCTATAACAATAGTTTCCATTCATGTATTCAGATGGAACCATATGAAGCGCTATGTGGATAGAGATGTTGCACATGAACCTGTTGAGATGATGTTGGTGAAATAAAACTTATAGGACCAGAAATGGTGGAGGAAATGATGGGAATGGTGAAGGTGATCCAAAACCACATCAACACAGCTCAAATTAGGTAGAAGTTCTATGCCAATAACTGAAGGAAGGATTTGGAATTTTGGGTAGGAGATCACGTTTTCATGAAGGTATCTCCTTGGAAGAGAGTCATAGGTTTCGATAAAAATGGAAAATTGAGTCCCAGGTACATAGGACCTTTAGGAATACTAGAATGAATTGGGGTTGTAGCTTATCGTTTGGAAATGCCGCCAAGTCTCTCCAAAGGTCACGATGTGTTATCACTGTTGAGAAAATACATGCCTGACCTAATGCATGTACTCACGTATGAGTAAGTAGAACTATAACCTGATCTATCTTATTGTGAAGAGCCCGTCAGGATTCTTGATACTAGAGAACAAGTGTTGAGAAACAAGAGTACTCGTCTGGTAAAAGTTCTATGGAGAAACCATAATATGGAAGAGGCAATGTGGGAACCCAAGGAACATATGATGAAGAAACACATGAGTCTTTTTATTTAGAAATATTACAGAAATTTTTAGGATGAAATTATTTGAAGGAGGGGAAAATGTAACACCCCAAGCTTCCACGGTACGATTCTCTTTGAATAATACAGTAGTGTGTGTTGTACGCAACTTTGAGTTCTAATACACACGAAAACCAATCAAAATAGTCGTTATGAAGAGTAATACCCACCTTTAAGGATTTTATAAATATTATCTTTCAAAATCGACTTCATTTTTTGATTCAGAATATCGAAATTATCTTAGGGTGAATTTTTGGTATTTTTCTGAAAACATTCAATTTTTGATGAATAGTGAAAAACAATGAGTCATAGTTTAAAACCAAATTTATATTTAAATAATTATTTATTTTATTTAAATTTATTTTAGATCAAAATAGATACATAATACCTATATAAGTTCAATGTAATTCATTGGAGCCAGTTTATAATAATTTTAGATATATAAACAATTTGTTGAACTTTTCACCGTCTTTTACCCATCTCCTAGGAGAATTTTCAAATTCACAAAAATCATAATTTTACCACTTATATGAGTGGAATTTATAAAATGTAAGATAAATGGTTAATATCAAAGAGTATAATGTGGTTCAATAAGATAAAAATAGTTTTTGGTGAATAGTAACTTTTTTAATTTTATTTACCATGGTTAAAAGTAAATAGGGTAATTAAAGGTAAAAATTATATTATTATTAACCTAACACATGTAATAATTCTATTTTCAAAGTATAATTAGACCAAAAAAACCTTAGGAATAAAATATGAACCTCTCTGGTCAACTTGGATTAGATTAGGCCATTTATTATTATTTAATTAAAAGAAGTGTTAAAAGAGTTATAATCGAAGTATAATAACTAATTTCTTTAATATATGGTTATACATAAGATAAATTCGATTATAAATATTCATTAGGAAGCTAAAAATATTTTCTACATAATGGTATTTTATTTATAATTTTTATACCTTAAATAATTTAATTTAGTTTTGACATAATGATGATGCAGTAATTACCTTAGTAGTGAAATATTAAAATAATTGATATTCTAAATACCCAAATAAATATAATTTAAGATTTTAATGAATTAAAATAATATCATATGTTAATATGACATGTTAGGATCACTTAAATGAATTATGATCGAAGCAATAATTCAGTTATAAATTTAGTAAAAACAAAATACCAAATAGTGTCATAATTGACATAAAATAGTGGTAAAAAAAATTATATTATTAATTGATATTCAATTTATAAAAATATATGGTTCGACCAAGAGACTTATATAATGATAGGTGTATCCTTAATGAACCACTTGGGGTTTTTTGGAAGTTTATAGTATGTTTATTAACCCTATAATATAAAAATACAAAGAGACATGGTAAATGTGAAACTAATTAACTAAGAGTTAAAACTAAAAGATGTGGTTAATATAGTCACCCAAACCTGTCTAAAACCTATTGGTCGGGTTTTTTTGACCCATACCCACCTCATATTCTAAATAAGTCACTTTTGAGCCATTATAAACCGAATATGAATTTATTATAAAATGATATTTCTAGCTATTCCTAAGGTTCCCCTCACCCCTCTTATAAAAGGGACCCACCTTATCCTAATTTCACACCTTCAAACCCTTTTGTCTCAGAAACATCCTACCCAAATATCCTCACTACTTCCCTCACTTCAACCTAGATGCCTTATTTTGATCATAAATCCAACCTATGGAGCCCTTTTTATCAAATCAAAAGGAAGAACCCCAAAAAGAGGTAATGTTTTTACCACCCTCTTTCAACTACCTTTCTTCTTCCACTTCTTCTTTAATTGATATTTCCATTATTAAATAATAAATTCAATAACATCTATATAATTTTATGTTATTATAAATATGGTACAACTATATTCATTATTCTATACATCCTTTTAATGACATGTCACCATACGTGCGTAAGAATGGCTTACCGTCTCCACGTCGTGGTATAATTGTAATTCAATACATTATTATTTGGATGAGTATAATAATGATGTGTAATTCATGTAAATAATAAATAAAACATGATAATTATTCGGTATATATGATACACCATCCAATTATATAATATTTTAATATCAGAAGAATGATATTGTCTCTCGTGCGTACGTACGGACTACCGTCTCCATGAACGTGATGAGATTCATTCCCCATCGTATCCATTCAAGACTAATTTTCATTTTATGATTAAATATAATTTGTAAGGACTTGATATCATTCTGCATATGAATAAGATACAACGTATGGATAACTAAAAAACCTTATGTAACAAAACATATAAAAGAAAACGAGTAAGTCAACACCCTAAACGACGATAATACTAAAATATTATTAACAAATCAATATTAAAAGAAAATATATGATATCATATTTATGTATATGATTATTGTATAATTTAATAACAATGATTTAACTATTATACGGGAGGATAAACTACCCTCAACCAAGGAAACATACAATGTGAGGGTTTATTTCACAATGTCTACATTATCTGAGGTTGTTTATATGTAATTATCTATTGGGACCCCTTTATCATCCACATCCATGTTTCATAAAAATGTATTTCAAAAAAAATAATATTTAATATACTATTGGTTAATGTCATTTGTACCCTTTTTTGACTTTTTATAATATGTTTATAAATAAATCTTTCTGTCATTTTCCACACAAGGTCCTTTTTAATCTTTTCGACAAAATTATGGTAAGATTGTCTTTTTTTAACTTATACTATAGGTGAGGCTATTTTACATCATTATAAAATCTTCAAAGCATCCCTTAAAATCTAATAAGAACATTTTCAATTTAAATATTTTCTTTTATAATTATGAGATTTTTTAATGATTTAAAAAAAGAGATATTTCCTTCAAATAGTTTTGATTTCATCTATGTCCACATCCATTTATGGATTTGAAGCTTATTTGAAGTTGATTTATTATGATACAAAACTTCCATAATATATTGAAGGTTTTGTGATTTTTTTGACTGTGGATGTGTTATTTTTATACCATTCATGGTTTATGGAGAAAGTATTGACATTTTTAATTCTAGTTTTAATACGAATGTTTATGTTATGTTTAAACCTATTCATATGAGGAATGAATTGGACTTAATAAGTGAAAATTGGGTCCCACTATAGCTCCTCAATGCATCGGTAGGTCTCATGAGACAAACTAGTGTCTTGGAAAAAGTACTTGGAAAAATATTATTTTTAGTCTTGGAAAAGGGCCTTGACTATGTGGTTATGATATTCTGGCATTATGCATTCCATTATTATGAAAATGGTTATTGATATTGCGTGTGATTATTTGACTATTAGAATATCAATGTGAATAATTAAATGGAATTATTTCATTTTATCTTTTCCTTATTATGCTGAAGTTCATGTTTAAAAGGATTTTGTTTTAGTTATACATTTCCTTAAATGTTTTTTTATTTATGAATGTTAATGCTATATTGTAATCATTACTAAGCATCTCAGCTCACCCCTTTCAATATTTTATTTTTCCTAGGAAGTGAAGAACTATTTTATGAATGACCTTTAGGGATAATATAAGGGGACATGAAGACAAGATATTGTTGTAGTTTATTTCACTTTATGATGTAATGTGAGACTTATGAATATATCTAGTGTTTCGAAGGCTACTAAAATAATCGGTCATTCGAGACTTGATCTTTTGTGATCATGCCAATATTATGTAATAAATCACCGACTTTTGGTAACTAGGGTTGTGGTGTTACATTATTCATGGAACCTGAAACATCCAACAATTTTTTATCCCAAAGGTACCTTCATTGCAAAGGCATACATTCGTTAAATTTGAACATTACGATACTTTAGAACAAGAATTGTTCTAGAGGATGGTAGGTCGGACTCATCAAATCATTTTGGGGGGAATTATTGTGTACAACGAGGCTCTCTTTATAAATTGATGATATTTATATGAATCCTTATTAATTCACCTAGTATAACATAATTTTTCCTTGGAATTTTCAATTACTTATTAACATGTGAGAAATTTAGAATCATCCATACATATTTGAGGTTCTTCATTAAAGTACATATACATATTTATTCGATGTTCTCCATCAATGGTATCCTATCGTATAATATTTATAGAGTATTTTAATCATCATTATGATGACATAGATTCTTAAGAAAGTTATTGGGGCACTCTAGAGTTTATTATCATAAAGGGAGATGAAGGATTATTTTGATATTAAGAATGTACCCATAAAATTGGCAACCTATGTATATTTGTGAAAGGAATCAGAAACCTTGTAGTTTGGTGCCAGGTAATGGGACACATCATACCTTTTAAGGTCATATGATACGGACCTTGGCATATAGTTTAACGTCATTGTCTAGGAAATATAAGCGAAAGGTGCATAATATATGGTTGGAGTGGGTCTTACACAGAAGTTTCCTAAGAAACATGTAACAAATATTGGTTTCCATGTAAGATTATACCCTAATGGGAATATCTCCCTAGAAGAACACGGTTGATTTGAAGTTTCATATTATAAACTCAAGGAGCGTTCTTACATATCCCATGTAGATGGGAACCAAAGCCCATGTAGTTAGATGGGTCTCATTAGAGAGTATAGTCATTTGAGATAAATGAGTTTGGGATTACTTCTTGAAAATGATACCATGGTGATTTTGGGGTATAATTTGGGGATTACTCCTAAAGAACATACACAGATTATGGGAATTCTGGTTGGATTCTTGAAGAGGATATCCAATGAGATAGGGCCCTGAGAAGGATTACAAAATATCATGGTTCTAATAGGAATCAGTGTTCTCATAGTTCAAGTGGTGTTGTTCAAAATTTTTTATCGTGAAACATTTCTAAACCCATGTGACTCAAGAACTTTGTGTGAAACAAGAGGATTTCCAAGATTCAACAAAGGTACCCACAATTTTCCTCCTCCTAGTAGGAAGAGGGCGCACCTAAGGCGATGAGGGTGGATGTGGTCATGTCGACAGTAGAAGATATTGAGGAAAATATCCTTCCGTCTATTCTCCTTACATTGGACATGGGTCCAATGTAAGGATGGAGTAAATGTGAAGCAAGTAGAGAGGATAAAGAATGCAACCTCCTATTTAAATTTTAGGGGATTCCACTAGGATGGTGGCTATAAAATTGATCCTGGTAGAGGAGGGAGACCATTCCTATGCTGGAATTGAAAATAAAGTGTGAATCGTACCTTGCCTACCAGAGACCTGAGATTTCGGGTCTTAGAGATGAGAAGGGGAGGTCAGAACCTAAACACCAATCCACCAAACCGAGAACTCCCCAACACTTTTGCTGGGAGAAAGTTCCATGTGACTGTGAATTTATAAATCCACATACACTTCATAAATCCTAACACGTTTTGGAAACAAATGTGGGAAACCTATGACTACAGATACACAAACCCAAATAAGAGACACACTGATGTGCCTTTCCCAAAGGTTTGATAAGTTAGGAGATTTTGGTGAAGGTCTCAATAGAATCCCCATAAGACAAGGGATACAATGAAGAAAAATCCTTACCATAATCGACTTCGAAGAGGGATTAATTGATTATAGACTAAATATAGTAGGTGAATCAAAGAGGGGTTCCCAAGTAGGTACTCACACACATGTATGGGTACACAAGTATTCTTGGGAGAACTGATATTTAAATGAGTGACGAACATCATGGATGTTAATACTTGGGTGAGACCTGAATTAAGGATTCAAGAGTTTGGATAGGTATTCCTAAAGTGGGGTTCTCAAGTTCATGTTAGTGGAATAGGTGGCGAACAAGTGTTTCGGATTTTGGGAGGTAGGTCCCATTAGGTTAAAAATATTTATGGATTTCAAACACGTAAAGAAATTAAGTAATATTATCCTCCTTTAATTCTTCAACATGAGGTATTAAAGATCAACCTTAACTACTTTAGAAGGATTGGGAGAAGCACTAGGGAATCCTGAGTAGAAATTAGGCTTCAGGAGAATTTATCTGTACAAATAAAGGAACCAATGGTCAATTTATAGGAAAAAATAGGAACATTTGAGAAAATTGATTTTCTCATTCATGTGGCTTGCATGCTGAGGATGTTTTTCCAGACTAAGGTGATCCAATGTTGAAGCCTTTGAAAATCTTCATTATATTCATGTGTTTTATCATATTTTTTCTAATGTTTTTACCTATGAATTTTTTAGACTGTGGCAGAACGAAGTGAAACAAAAAACCCCATCAGAATACGATCTGGAATGAAAAGACGATCTTATACAGAGGTAAAGAAATGATTAAGATAGAAGAAGAGATTATGGTGCACATTTTTCCACATGAAATGTTGATTGGGAGCTCTAGTGGTAGTTCACATGATTATGGAATGAAATTTTACCTGCATCACTTATATATATCGAGTCCAATTCCTTGAAAAATCTCATAAATTCTTAAAATCGTGCCCTCAATGCACAAGTTATTTTCCCTCGGATGCTACTGTTTAGTTGTGCTTCTTATGTATATTTTTTTATTTGCGTACTAGATCTATAGCTCCATACATGTGTGACTTTTTTAAACTTCTGTTCCAATCATCATAATTACACACCTTAATGCCTTTGTTGATTTTTCTCAATTATTTTTTATGACATTGAAAATGAACTTAATTTAAAGATGAATTTGGATCTCTTTTTTAGGTTCAATGGCACCAAAAATAATTGGAACCACTGATGAATTGTCCAGTAAGAGGATTTATGACATGATGAACATTTTCGGACATACTACATTTATGTATGTGAAATGACACTCCCAAACATGTCATAATATCTGAAAAAATATCACATCAATTTTCCAGAGAGAATTTATTTTCCTTTGTTTTTTTATATGGAATACATCAATATTCTAGAGCCAAATAATTATATTCCACATTCTTTTATTCAAGACTATACCATCATATCGTCCGACAATGTTCCAATTGGGGGCTGATATGATAATGTTGGCATAGAAAATAAGCCTCATATCATTCATCATAGCTTGTGTGCTCATGATTTGAAATCGCACACACCTAGGCTGAACAAACACTGTTATTCATCCATGTTTCGGGATTCATAGATAGATCAATCCAAAGGATGGAATAAAAGTTTTATTCTCCTCCCCCGAGAGGGTGTTAAACCTACATGGATGTGGGAATATTGGGTACAGAATATGTGTGCTAAATTTATAGATGACATAAAATGTAACACCCTGAGATTTTATGAGAAGTATTTTTTTTAATTTATTTGACGTATTGTGTTGTATGATACCCCAAGATTATCTTGCATTATACACAACACTGTATTAGCTTGCAGTATATGCAACACTAATCATGGATCATGTTACACACAATTTCATGTTTGTTTGATGGTAGTTATTCAATGAAACATTGAGTATATATATTTATATTCAATGTATTAATTAATTATGGTTAGATTTTGATATATGAAACAAAAAGGAGTCGTTCACTACACCCAACCCTGACTTGGATTGCATTACACGCAATCACGACCTTCCTCGATAGCGTGTGTTGTACGCAATACCGGGTTTTACTAAACAACGATATATTATTATAATATTATTATGAACTAGCTGTTATGAATATTATTAACTAAATTTGGAATTTTATAACATTATTATTCATCTTACACATTTTCTAGAACATGGTATAAGAACCAAATAATTTTTTCTGGTAAAATAAGTATTTTTAAAAAAATGCAGTTTTGCCGCCTTTTGATGGCGCACCCACATTAAATATAGTTTTTGACATGTTTATAAATACAATTTTACAAAATAAACTTCTTCTTTTTAATAAGGATATAAAAATTTGCATTGGATAAAGTTTTGATATTTTTCTGATAAATTTCATATTTTAATAAATAGTAAAAACACACTATATTTTAATTACAAACAACTTTTTTCATCATAATAATTTATATGGTTAAATTATAATATTGAATGGTTTTAAAGTATAAATAGAATAAATTTTTACCATTTAACAAAATTTATGTTAATAGCATTGATTTTACCTTGAATTCGTACGTTAAATCATTTCAATCTCTTGTAATGTTTTAAACAAAAACCCGTTTTCTTTCGACCACGAGATTAATTTTAATTTAAGTTCTACAACTTTTGTGTATTGAATTTAGAAAAATGGATTCCATATTTGGAATCAGTGGGATCAAATTATGTTAATATGCTACTTTTTATTTTTGGGAATTATGAATAGTAACTACGGTAAATTTTATTTACCATAGTTAAAGGTAAATCAGGTAATTAAGGGTAAATATAATATTATAAAATTACCCTAACACTTCCCAAAATTCTATTCGATGACTAAAAGTGGACCCATATCACCTGAGGGTCGGATTAGATTCATTTAATGGAGTTTTTTCCATGAAAATAATTTAATTATTATTAAAACCAATGAAAGTGACAACATGTCACTCTCTTAAATATTATAAGTATAATAAATTTAATTTAGTGATAGACATCATGAAACTTCAAAAATGAATAGTTTATAGAAATCTAATAAACTTATCTACATCATATGAATTTATTTATAATTTTTAGGGATTAAATAATTATCATTAATTGTGACACAATAGTGATGCAGAAATTGTTTATCTAGTGAAAAATCAAGAATATAGTTTTTATTAAACAAATAGTGACCATAAAATGCACAAAACCCTGACAAAAACTTATTGTTCATGTAAATGTAAACCCCAAGCATCCAATGGTCATATATTTGACCTTTTGGAGACTTATTAAAGTGATTATGACACTTATATTTTTTTAATTTAAATGATGCCAAAGTTGTCACCTTCATAATTTAATAAATATAACAATTTAAATATTGTGATTTTAAGATGATAAATTCGAGTAAAACTATTATTGTGAAAGGTAATTGATTTATCTTTATCATAGGATTTTATGTTTAATTTTTATGCAACAAATAAGTATATTAAATAATTATACAAAAATGTTGTAGTAATTATTTTATTAAGAGATAAACCAAATAAATGGTTTTAAAAATAAAAAAAAAATATTATATGAACTATTTAATGTGATCCAATAATTTTCGAGATACATAAGACCTTTTATAAATATATTAAAGCTTTTAGTTAGAAAATATCTTCTGTATATAGTTTATTTAAATTCAATTAAATGAATAGTGTCAAAATTGGCACTATTGTTATTTTATAAAAATAACATATTATAAAATTGTTTAAAAATCACAAAATATTTAAAAATATTAAATTTAAATTTATATGGTCTAAAATGTTATAAAGTATCCAATTATGGAAAATTCACAACAAATAAGTAATTATTTGTTATAATTTAAAATTTAGAATGTTATTACCACAAATAAAATTAAATTGATTAAATCAGGATAAATCAAGTTGATAATGTTTAAAATAAATTCCTAACATGTATAAATTTTATTAGTTTATGATATTACGACCCTATATCATATAATCTTAAGATATGATTCATTTAGGAAGTTTTTAAGAGGGTTTGGGATTTAATATAAACTAATATTTCTTATATTTCCAAAGGTGCCTCTCGCCTCCCTTATAAAAGGGCACCTCCTCCCTATCTTCCTCACACCACATTGAGCCTTAAATATCGTCCAAAACCTACCAAATTCTCTTCTCCACTTCCCTAGAAACATCCTATAGGTCTTGGTATTCTTCAAAGACCAATTTTAGTGCCCTAAGTGGAGGTCTCAAAGAGGCGCTTCAAAGAAGAGGTAATGTCTGTTACCGATTCTTTCAACTTTATTTCCTTTTCCAATTATTATTATTTAGTTGTTCCATTTTGATGTAATAACATCAATATCACTCATATAATGATATGTTATTATATGTATGAAACAACCATATTTCACCATCTATCCATCCTACGGAAAACGAAATAATCGTGCGTGCGTACGTACGGAATACTGTCTCCACGTCGTGGTGTAATCTATTTTCCACCACCACCTTACATGGATGGGTATAATGGGGAAAGTAATTAATATATATGATTATTTTAATGTGATATTGATTCTGTAATATTATACATACATTTTAATATGATTCCATGATCATGGGAATGATATCATTGCTCGTGCGTACGTACGGAATACCGTCTCCACGACGCGATGAGATTCACTCTCCATGATAACCATTCAAGAATGATTATAAAGTATATATAATAAGTAATCATGAAATATGTGACATAATAATGCTACTGGATTTATTTATATATATATTTATTTCATCTACATAATTCCATTCAATTCAATAAGGGAACGAAAACAATGTTCAAGCGTACGTACGACCTACCGTCTCCATGAACGGTGTATTTCATTCCATTTATCGATCCATTATATATATGTATATTATGAATATATATTATATATAAATCATGTATTACATTCTGTATATAAGTAATCATGATCTAAGTAATCATATCAATAATTACATGTTAAAACACGAATGACAAATGAAATGATTTTACCCAAAACGCTACTTTTACATGAATTTACAAAAGTACGGGTAATATAAAGTCATAAGGGAACCATATATGATATAATAACAATAAATATGATTCTATAAAAAGTAAATGACATTATTTAAATCATTATACAGGAGTCATGGATACGTTCGAAGCATATCGGACCTAAGGTAAGGGATAATTTTGCAATCTCATTTTTATCCGAGATCGCTTATACGTAAGTATTTACTGGGGTTATATTTTTTTTATCCATGGTCATAAAATGTTTTTCATAAAGTGTTTAATATTATTCCATGTATGTTTAATGGAATGTTTACCCCTCTTTGACTTTTACTTTGTGTTATGGAAGGAATGTTTCTTTTGTTTACCATACGTGGTACTTTTTGTCTTTTTCGACAAAAGTACGAGGATAATGTTTTTTTAACTTATACGGCATAAAAGGATTTTTACGGGTTTATAATGCCTTATTATAATGAAGCTTCCTCCAAAATATTTCAGGACTATTTTTAACAAAATCATTTTTCTTTTAAAATTGCATGACATTTTGTGAAAAGAGAATGATTTTGAAGAAGAAAGGATATTTTCCTCAATAATTAATTTCAAGTGTTTTATCAAAACAATTTTTCATCTAAGATGACATTATTTCATATGTGTATGTTTCAAGTATAATGTCTATATGATTTACATGGTTTCACTATTTTTATTATGAAATGATATCCATTTCTTTTATATGGATTATGTGATGATGGGATGATGTTTATGAAACCCATTTTATTTATTGGGTTATGCTATGATGTATGATTTATGATTTTGTGGCACACGAAAGAATGATTTCATTATGAGATGGGTGGGACCTATATCTCCCTACAATGCATTGGGTAAAGATTTGTATCTCATGAGATATACATGGTTGGAACGGTAAGTTAATCCGGTTCAGTATTACAGGACTGGAACGAGGAGTGAACTCGATTCAGAAAGGGACATTGTCTACTAAGATGGTTTTGGCCGCAGTGCCTTGGCTAATATGGAAATTATTACATGTGCTTAATGGATTCCACAATTACATTTTTTATTCCCATGCCATTTTATAATGATTTATGTTCCATTATGACCTATGCCTTATGTACTTCCATGTTTATGTCGATGCTCAAGATTTTGATGTTTAAACATTATGGTCATGTTTTTAAGTTCAAATGTATATGGTATGTTTTATTTTATCCATGCTTACCCTTACTGAGCATTTGAGCTCACCCTTTTTATGTTTTATTTTCCACCATGATTAAAAGAAAGGTTTTAGGTAAGGAAACAAAAAGTGGATGATGTTTATGAGAGATGTTGAAGATCTTTCACCATGATTAGAATATTATGTTCCAAGATTCCAAAGACACTAAACTATTACGGTCCTTGTGTGTATGTTTTTGTTATGTATTAAGTATTCCGCAAAAGTAATTTAATATCTATGTACGTCAAGATTCAGGTCTCTACAGTTGGTATCAAAGGAAAGGTTTAGTCAACCTTTGGAAACTAGGATGCGAAAACTTTAGTGAGATCCCTAGAGATATTTCAAAGGTCTGTCTGGGGATGTCCATAAGGATAAGTATGCGTATAGGATATAATCCTAGAACTACGGTAATGATCATAGAATTTAACCTAAGATGTTAGATATTGACGGTACTCCCTCTTTACTATGTTGTTTTCCCGAGCATGATTTTTTCCTCTCACACTATTCTTTTAGGGTATTAGAAAATGTCTGGAAACAGGAAGATTCACGATAATAGAGGATATGATGGACAATGGAATGATATTCTTCATAAGAAACCAAAATGAAATTGGATCTGGAGGTCCAAATATAGTTATTATGCCTAATCAGAAATCTCATAATATGATCAATAATCTCAACTTTGGTAAGTTTCCGAACTCCGCTAATAAGAGAAAGATGGAGTTTCATGATGATCATAGAGGAAAGAATGTTCAATTCCCCTCATGTAAATCATGTGGGAAGAGGCATCAGGGAGAATGTTTAAAAGGAACTGGAAGATGCTTTGGGTGTGGAAAAGAAGGACACAAAGCCAGTAATTGCAAAGAAAAAGGTTTAGTTCAAACCATGGAAAAGGATAATGGTATTTCTAAGACATCAAAAATGATTAAATTTTTTAAATGTGGAATGTACGGGCATTATGCAAACCAATTCCTTAAGGGAAGGTCTGATGAAAAGAATCACAATGGCCGTATGGGTAGTATTTATACTGATGATGATGAAGAGACTATAAATGATATGTGAGATAAAAGAATTTTTGAAGCTCAGTCAATGGTTTAAGAAGGTAGTGGAATGATTGTATGTTTATCAAGAGTTATGTTGTATAGTTAATGGTACTATGGAATAAAGAATCATCTAAGGATTGTTACACTATTGTTTTTCTTAAAGTATTTGAAAGTATATGGTATGGGTAACCATGAAAGTTTATTCAGATATTTTTGGAAAGTAGATGATATGTGCATAATGAAGGGATAAGAAGATAATGAGATGTTTGTTTGTATTCATAAGCTCATGACTGATATAAGGACTAAGTGATATTATGGTTTGAGTATATAGAATTTTTGGGATTTTAGTACGTGGAAAGTGTTAAAATTTAACAACATTCATGTTTTCACTAAGGTTCAATAGGTATTCATTCTACAAGAGAATACATAATTAAGGTATTCACATGTTTTTAATTTGACCAACAAGATATATCTTATGATATATTGGGGATAAATGATGGAATTCACGTGATTGTTATATGACATTTCAAGTAATGATTTTCTTTATACTATGAGCTTGGACCGAAGTATTTTAGATAAGCCTAAATATTGGAATGGATTATATTGGACATAAGTTTGTATTGTTTAAGGATATAAATTTTTTCGATATTATTGATGAGATGATATATTAATAGAAAAGGACAACCTGCGGGACGGGCGATAGCCCATCGCGTCGGACAAGGCTGTGGGAATCGAACCCACAACCGAAGTGCGACTGGCCTTTATTGCCTACCACTAGCCAACAGGAAGTCCCTCGTTAGTAGAAACTAGTTTTATTTTACTAAGCGGTATGATATATGAAGTATAAATTCATTTTTGGAATCGTATATGATTAACCTCACAATAGATGGACTTATGTATATTTGATAACTTTTTCTAACCTTTTGTTTGAAACAGATGGAATGACTCATCATTCTATCACATGATCTGCTAACACTTAATGAATGACAAATTCAACTTCATTTCATTAAGAGATGAAGTGGAAATTATTCAAGGCACGAACAACGGTGAGATTGTACCAAAATCAAGTAAGTATTTATTTTCATTAGAAAATTATTCAACATTAGAGAAATGATCCTGAAAACCAAAAATGTTGTCATAGAGCCCTTATATCCGATGAATTAGATGGTATATTATATCATCACAAATCTACGTCTTTGTGATTGTTGGTTTTTTCATAGCCATGTCCTCTGCCACTCTCCATCAGAACATGATGTTTAGACTTCTCTTCCATATCCATATTTTCACCTATGTTCTCCCACGAGGAAACCCAGTGATGAGTTAATTTGGGTAACCGTTATGTTTCATACATCACTTTTTAAAATTATGTTTTAGTATGTGGGTTTCTCATTAAAGAAACTTTCAAGTAGTCAACCATTTATAACCCTGAAGAATTTCGAGGGCGAAATTTATTTTAAGGGGGGGTAGAATGTAACACCTGGAGATTTTATGAGAAGTATTATTTTTAATTTATTTGACTTATTGTGTTGTATGATACCCCAATATTATCTTGCATTATACGCACCACCATATTAGCTTGCAGTATATGCAACACTAATCTTGAATCGTGTTACACACAATTTCATGTTTGTTTGATGGTAGTTATTCTACGCAACATTGAGTGTATATATATAAATATATTCAATGTATTAATGAAATATGGTTGGATTTTATTATATGAAATAACAAAGGAGTCGTTCACTACACGCAACCCTGACTTGGCTTGCATTACATGCAATCACGACCTTCCTCAATAGCGTGTGTTGTACGCAATACCGGGTTTTACTAAACAACGATATATTATTATAATATTATTATGAACTATCTGTTATGAATAGTATTAACTTAATTTTGAATTTTATAACATTATTATTCATCTTACACAATTTCTAGAACATGGTATAAGAACAAAATAAATTTTTCGGGTAAAATAAGTATTTTTCAAAAAATGCAGTTTTTCCGCCTTTCGATGGCGCACCCACATTAAATCTAGTTTTTGACATATTTATAATTTCAATTTTACAAAATAAGCTTCTTCTTTTGAATCAGGATATAAAAATTTACATTGGATATTGTTTTGATATTTTTCTGATAACTTTCATATATTAATGAATAATAAAAACACGCTATATTTTAATTAAAAACAACTTCATTCATCATAATAATTTATATGGTTAAATTATAATATTTAATGGTTTTAAAGTATAAATAGAATATATTTTTAACATTTAATATAAATTATTTCAATATCATTGATTTTACCTTGAATTCGTAGGTTAAATCATTTCAATATTTTGCAATGTTTTAAACAGAAACCCGTTTTCTTTCGACAACGGGATTAATTTTAATTTCATTTCGGGAACTTTTGTGTATTGAATTTTGAAAAATGGATTCCATATTTGGAATTAGTGGGTCCAAATTATGTTAATAGGCTACTTTTTATTTTTGGGAATTATGAATAGTAACTACGGTAAATTTTATTTACCATAGTTAAAGGTAAATCGGGTATTTAAGGGTAAATATAATATTATAAAATTACCCTAAAACAAGCCAAAATTTTATTGGATGACTAAAAGTCGACCCATATCACCTAAGGGTCGGATTATGTTCATTTAATGAACTTTTTCCATAAAAATAATTTAATTATTATTAAAACCAAAGAAAGTGACAACATGTCACTCTCTTAAATCTTATAAGTATAATAATTTTAATTTAGTGATAAACATCATGAAACTTCTAACATGAATAGTCTCCAAAAGTCTAATAAAATTATCTAAATCATATGAATTTATTTATAATTTTTACGGATTAAATAATGATCATTAATTGTGACACAATAGTGATGCAGAAATTGTTTATCTAGTGAAATATCAAGAATATACTTTTTATTAAACTAATAGTGTCCATAAAATGCACAAAAACCTGAAAAAAACATATTGGTAATGTAAAAGTAAACCATGATCTTCCAATGGTCAAATATATGACCATTTTGAGCCTTATTAAATCGAATATTACACTTATATTATTTTATTTTAAATGATGCCAAAGTTGTCACCTTCATAATTTAATATATATAACAATTTAAATATTGTGATTTTAAGATGATAAATTCTAGTAAAAGTATTATTGTGAAAGGTAATAGATTTATATTACTCATAGGATTTTATTTTTAATTTTTATGCAACAAATAAGTATATTAAATAATTATACAAAAATGTTATAGTAATTATTTTATTTAGAGATAAACCAAATAAATGGTTTTAAAAATAATAAAATAAATATTATACGAACTATTTAATGTGCTCCACTAATTTTCTAGACACATATGACATTTTATGAATCTATTAAATCTTTTATTTCTAACATATCTTCTGTATATATTTTATTTAAATTCAAATAAATGAATAGTGTTAAAATTGACACTATTGTTATTTTATAAACATAACATATTATAAAATTGTTTAAAAATCACAAAAAAAATTAAAAATTATAAATTTATATTTATATTGTCTACAATGGAATAAAGTATACAATTATGGAAAATTCACAACAAATAAGTAATTATTTGTTATAATTTAAAATTTAGAATGTTATTACCACAAATAAAATTAAATTGATTAAATAAGGGTAAATCAAGTTGATAATGTATAAAATAAATTCCTTACATGTATAAATTTTATTGGTTGATAATATTACAACCCTATATCATCTAATATTCGGATAAGAGTCATTTTGGAAGTTTTTAAGAGGGTTTGGGATTCAATATAAACTAATATGTCTTATATTTCCAAAGGTGTCCCTCTTCTCCCTTATAAAAGGGCACCTCCTCCCTCTCTGCCTCAAACCACATTGAACCTTCAATCTCGGCCAAACCCTGAAAACTTCTCTTCTCCACTTCCCTGGAAACATCCTAGAGGTCCTGGTCTTCTTAAAAGACCAATTTTAGTGCCCTATGTTGAGGTCTCAAAGAGGCGCTTCGAAGAAGAGGTAATGTCTGTTACCGATTCTTTCAACTTTATTTCCTCTTCCAATTCTTCTTATTTAGTTTTTTCATTTTGAAGTAATAACATCGGTATCACTCATATACTGATATGTTATTATAAGTATGAAACCGCCATATTTCACCATCTATCCATCCTACGGAAAACGAAATCACTGCGCGTGTGTACGTACAGAATACCGTCTCCACGTCGTGGTGTAATCTATTTTCCACCACAACCTTACTTGGATGGGTATAATGGTGAAAGTAATGAATATATATGATTATGGTAAAGTGATATTTATTCTTTAATATTATACATACACCTTAATACAATTCCACGATGATGGCAATGATATCATCGCTCGTGCGTACGTACGGAATACCGTCTGCACGACGCGATGAGATTCACTATCCACGATAACCATTCAAGAATGATTATAAAGTATATAGAATAAGTAATAATGAAATATATGACATAATAATTATACTGTATTTATGTATATATATTTATGTCATCTACTTAATTCCATTCAATTCAACAAGGGAACGAAAACAGAGTTCATGCGTACGTACGGCCTAACGTCTCCATGAACGGTGTATTTCTTTCCATTTATCTATCCATTATATATATATGTATATTATAGATATATATTATATATAAATCATGTTTTACATTCTGGATGTAATTAATCATGATCTAATTAATCATATGAATAATTACATGTTAAAACACGAACATCAAATGAAACGATTTTACCCAAAACGCTACTTTAACATGAATTTACTAAAGAATGTGTAATATAAAGTCATAAGTGAACCATAAATGATATAATAACAATTAATATGATTATATAATAAGTCAATGACATTATTTAAATAATTATACAGGAGGTTTGGATACATACGAAGCATATCGGACCTAAGGTAAGGGATAATTTTGCAATCTCATTTTTATCCGAGATCGCTTATACGTAAGTATTTACTGGGGTTATATTTTTTTTATCCATGGTCATATAATTTTTTTCATAAAGCGTTTAATATTTTCCCATGTATTTTTAATGGCATGTTTACCACTCTTTTACTTTTACTTTGTGTTATGGAAGTAATCTTTCTTCTGTTTACCATACGTGGTACTTATTGACTTTTCCGAAAAAAGTAGGAGGAGAATGTTTTTTTTAACTTATACGGAATAAAATGATTTTTACGGTTTTATAAAGCCTTATTTTTATGAAGCTTCCTCGAAAATATTTCATGACTATTTTTAACAAAAAAAATTTCTTTTAAAATTGCATGACATTTTGTGAAAATATAATGATTTTAAGAAGAAAGGATATTTTCCTCAAGAATTCATTTCAAGTGTTTTATCAAAGCCATTTTTCATCTATGATGACATTATTTCATATGTGTATGTGTTTCTGAAGATTTCGCCGGGGCGCACGCATCCGTCCATGGAGGAGGACGCGCTGCTTGTTGCCCCACATTCCCGCTTTCCAAAGGCGGGCGACATTCGTTCCTTATTCAGGGTAGTCTGCTCCTTGATCGAAACCGGATGATGGGATGTCAGTTCTTCCTTCCCTGGATTCCTCCTCAGAGCTCATCACCTAGTCCGGGACTCCATCATAGATTTAAGACGTGCTCGTGAATCTCATTCCCGGTGCCATATATTCATGGTCGCCGGATAATTACACTACTTCTGTCAAGACATTCCATGGGGTCTTGACATGGTAGTGACCTTTGGTCGAAGTAGATGACAGAATCAGGCATGTCTGGGCATCTCTGGGTGCGTGGACATTGGGGAACCCGTATTCTTCCTCACAAGAGGGCATCTCAAGGGTGCAGAACCTGAGGCATCCCACATCGGATGTGGGGAATCATATGACATCTGATGTTTTCCACAGCTTCCCATGTTTATCCCGAGGAACGCCCTGAGTTTAATGTCTTGCGGAGATGGTTACGCCAAAGGCGTGTCATCCGAGTTTTTCCATAGGCATCTGATGTTTATCACGAGGTCAGCTGCGAGTTTAACGTCTTGCGGAGACGGTTACGCCAAAGGCATGTCATCCAATGTTTTCCTCAGGCATCTCATGTTTATCACGAGGTCGGCCACGAGTTTAACATCTTGCGGAGACAGTTATGCCAAAGGCGTGTCATCCGAGGTTTTCCTCAGGCATCTCATGTTTATCACGAGTTCGACCACGAGTTTAATGTCTTGCGGATACGGTTACGCCAAAGGCGTGTCATCCGAGGTTTTCCTCAGGCATCGCATGTTTATCACGAGGACAGCTGCGAGTTTAACATCTTGCGGAGACGGTTACGCCAAAGGCGTGTCATCCGAGGTTTTCCTCAGGCATCTCATGTTTATCACGAGGTCGTCCGCGAGTTTAACGTCTTGCGGAGACGGAATGAGGGTGATCAAAACATCCCATAGAGACGGATCGATGGTGGTGTGCCCCGTAGAGGGGAGATGTCACACCGTAATGGCTGATTTGAACACCACTGAGGGCGGATCGCGGGAAGTGCACCCCAGGATGGGGTACATTACCATTGGTTTGGATTGAACCTCTTGGAGGTTTCTTACGTACCCTATGTAGAGGACAGGGATCAAGACCCACATAGTTCGAAGGGGTGATGAATCGGAGTGTACACAGAGGACAACGACCTGGAGGTATGTTGGGGCTTACACGTGGAATGTGGCCCATGCGCTGCTAGGAGCAGCGAGGAGGTGGATGGCATGATCCTACAGGGATGTGGCATCCTGGGTGAAAATTAGGATGGGTGATGGATGGATGAATGAATTGGAGGGGGAATGAAATGGGACCATCGCAGGGGCGACAGTGAAGTTGGGCTTGAGCCTTGAATAGGCTTCCTACGTATCCCCGTGGTAGGGAATCAAAGTCCGTGTAGTTCGAGAAGGATTTGGGCTTACGCAAAGGTGCTTCCCAGGTGCCTCTAGGGATCGGAAATGGTGTATGGGGCTTACGCTCTGAGGCGGCCCACAGTGTATGGGGCTTATGCTCTGAGGCGGCCCATGGTGGATTGAGAACCGACGTGAAGAGGTCGGAACAACTGGGTGGTGGGATTGAACCTCGTGGAGGCTTCCTACGTATCCCTATGGTAGGGAATCAAAGTCCACGTAGTTCGGGAAGGATTGGGTCTTATGCAAGGGTGCTTCCCGGGTGTCGTTAGAGAGCGACAAAGGTGGATGGGGCTTACGCTCTGAGGCGGCCCACAGGGTATGGGGATTACACTTTGAGGCGGCCCATGGTGGATGGGGATTACGCTCTGAGGCGGCCGAGAGTGTATGGGGCTTAAGCTCTGAGGCGGCCCACAGTGTATGGGGCTTACGCTCTGAGGAGACCCATGGTGGATGGGGCTTACGCTCTGAGGCGGCCCATGGTGGATGGGGATTACGCTCTGAGGTGGCCCATGGTGGATAGTGAACCGATGTGAAGAGGTAGGAACAACTGGGTGGTGGGCTTGAACCTCGTGGAGGCTTCCTACATATCCCTGTGCCAAGGAATCAATGTCCACGTAGTTCGGGAAGGATTGGGGCTTACGTAATGGTGCTGCCCGGGTGCCGCTAGGGAGCGGCAAAGGTGGATGGGGCTTACGCTCTGAGGCGGCCCACAGTGTATGGGGCTTACGCTCTGAGGCGGCCCATGGTGGATGGGGCTTACACTCTGAGGCGGCCCAGAGTGTATGGGGCTTACGCTCTGAGGCAGCCCATAGTGTATGGGGCTTACGCTCTAAGGCGGCCCATGGTGGATGGGGCTTACGCTCTGAGGCGGCTATTGGTGGATGGGGCTTACGCTCTGAGGCGGTCCATGGTGGATAGTGAACCGACGTGAAGAGGCCGGAACAACTGGGTGGTGGGATTGAACCTCGTAGAGGCTTCCTATGTATCCCTGTGGCAGGGAATCAAAGTCCACGTAGTTCGGGAAGGATTGGGGCTTACGCAAGGGTGTTGCCCGGGTGATTCTAGGGAGTGGCAAAGGTTGATGGGGCTTACGCTATGAGGTGGCCCATAGTGTATGGGTCTTACGCTCTGAGGCGGCCCATGGTGGATGGGGCTTACGCTCTGAGGCGTCCCAGAGTGTATGGGGCTTACGATCTGAGGCGGCCCACAGTGTATGGGCCTTATGCTCTGAGGCGGCCCATGGTATATGGGGATTACGCTCTGAGGCGGACCAGAGTGTATGGGGCTTACGCTCTGAGGCGGCCCACAGTGTATGGGGCTTACGCTGTGAGGCGGCCCATGGTGGATGGGGCTTACGCTCTGAGGTGGCCCATGGTTGATATTGAACCGACGTGAAGAGGTCGGAACAACTGGGTGGTGGGCTTGAACCTCATGGAGGCTTCCTACATATCCCTATGGTAGGGAATCAAAGTCCACGTAGTTCGGGAAGGATTGGGGCTTACGCAAGGGTGCTTCCCGGGTGCCGTTAGGGAGCGGAAAAGGTGGATGGGGCTTACGCTCTGAGGGAGCCCACAATGTATGGGGCTTACGCTCTGAGGCGGCCAATGGTGGACGGGGCTTACGCTCTGAGTCGGCCCATGGTGGATGGGGCTTACGCTCTGAGGCGGCCCATGGTGGATAGTGAACCGACGTGAAGAGGTCGGAACAACTGGGTGCTGGGCTTGAACCTCATGGAGGCTTCCTACATATCCATGTGGTAGGGAATCAAAGTCCACGTAGTTCGGGAAGGATTGGGGATTACGCAAGGGTGCTGCCCGGGTGCCGCTAGGGAGCGGAAAAGGTGGATGGGGCTTACGCTCTGAGGTGGCCCATGGTGTCTTCCTCATGTCTGGCCATGTGGGCATCCCAACTCACTAGCGGGTCGAAGTAATCACCTATGCGCTAGTGCACAAGCGGGATAACGCCAAGGTCATTGGAATCTATCCGAACAAAGGGAGATGAAATGTGTGAATCACATGACCGATATTCAGAACATCGTGAGAGTGGCGTGGTGATGGAGGATAACTATTGACTGTGGCAGAAACGCAGCATCCATATCACGTTAGCCAGAAATGAGGACAAACAAATGAGGGCCGACTGCTGACTGTGTGAGAAACACAGGACCTGACTCAAAGTGTCGCCCAAAGTCTTCCGGGTCATTGGCCCAGGACTGAAGGTGGACCAAAGGACTATCATCCATACTGTTATAGTAGGCGGACCATAGGTCTATCATTCGTACTGTTAGGGGGTCCCATTAGACTTGGAAGTGAGTGACGATCCGAATAAAGGACACACAAAGCGTGAGGTGGAGTGATGGAATGTTTGAATGGATTCCAACACTCTTGATATTACGCCACTGCGATCATGGAATAATGAATCTTATACATAGAGCATAAGTCATCTCTTATATGGAACAAGAGGCATCCTATGTTTGGAACATATGGAGTACTACAGTTTAAAGTCATGTACATAGGACTACTGGCATCTCATTCTAGGAGCATGAGGCATCTCTCGTATAGGGAAAGAGGCATCATATGTTTGGAACATAGGGATTACTACAGTTTATAGTCATGTAGATAAGACTAATGGAATCTCATTCTAAGAGCATAAGGCATCTCTCGTATAGGGTAAGAGGCATCCTGTGTTTGGAACATAGGGATTAATACAGTTTATAGTCATTTAGATAGGACTACTGGCATCTCATTCTAGGAGCATAAGGCATCTCTCATAGAGGGAAAGAGGCATTCTATGTTTGGAACATAGGGAGTACTACAGTTTAATGTCATGTAGATAGGACTACTGGCATCTCATGCTAGGAGCATATGCTATCTCTCGTACAGGGCAAGAGGCATCCTATGTTTGGAACATAGGGAGTACTACAGTTTAAAGTCATGTAGATAGGACTACTAGAATCTCATGCTAGGAGCATAAGGCATCTCTCGTATAGGGAAAAAGGAATCCTATGTTTGGAACATAGGGATTACTATAGTTTAATGTCATGTAGATAGGACTACTGACATCTCATGCTAGGAGCATAAGGCATCTCTCGTATAGGGCAAGAGGCATCCTATGTTTGGAACATAGGGAGTACTACAGTTTAAAGTCATGTAGATAGGACTACTACCATAAGGCGCCTAGAATGGCTGGTGTTGGGTCTTACGCAAGGGCGGCCCATCCTAGTTCAACCTGATATAAGAGCCAGGGGATAGGGTTTGACGGAGTTGCCTGAGGAATGGTTCGACTCAAGGTACTCAGGGAATTGATGATGAGAATCTCGACCCACGACACGTGATAGGGACCAAGAGGAATATGTCGACTCAAGGTATTTTAGGGTGTGCAGAGGAGTATCTCAAATCATACTATTCCATAGGTGTAAAGAGGCTTTGCATATGGGCGCAGGGGAAAACCTCGACGTCCCGACCCGAGATGTTCGTGGTGCGACTCTCCATTTTTCATGGGGGTATGTGACGGTAGCGAAGTGACTGGCCCGGGGGGCCGGGACCGCAGCCCGACACTGACCCCGAGCGGGGGGTGCGGTGGCGCAGCCCCCGCGGTATGGACCAATGGGTGCAGGCCTGAACACTGCTGCGTAGGGCAGGCATGCGCGCAATTGAGGCTGTTGCACGAGAAACACCGGGTCGGCGCGCAATAGTTGCGGTGGGTGCGCAACACTGGATGAGGGCGCACAATAGCGGTGGGGCGCGCAATGGAGGCGGGGCGTGAAATTGCGACGGGGCGCGCAATTGCGGCGGGGCACGCAATAAGCGGCGGCACGGGCAATATGCGGCAGGGCGCGGAATTTGCGGCAACACGTGCAATAGGGTGTGGTGCGCGCAATAGTTGCTGCGGGCACGCAATATGTGGCGGCGCGCGCAATAGGACCGGTGCTGCACTGGCTCATGAAAAATAGGGCTCAGCGGAACTGCTACGCGCATAAATTATTAGTTGTGCGGAAAACTGGGCAGGTTGGCCCTTTTCCGTGCAAAACTAATGTTTTGCGCGCCGGAGGGGAGTTTTCCGCGCGGGCGCGGAAACTGCGGACTTATGCGCATCAGAGCGGCGGCCGACCTCCGGGAGTCTTCTTTCAATGGGGGTGCCCTCGTATTTATAGGCGGAACATGGGTGCCGGTGCACGGAAAATTCCGCGCCCGCGAAGTGTTTTTCGCGCGCCAGGCAGTGCTCGTAGAATTTCGCGCGGGCAAAGGCGGTGCGCGCAAAATTTCGCGCGGGCAAAGTGATGCGCCTAAAATTCCGCTCCCGCAAAGATGGGTGCATAATATTCCGCGCGTGCATGTGGTTTTCTGCGCGGAACTCCTTTTTTACGTGCAAATCCATACTTCGCCCCAAAACCGTCCTGGATGGCCCTCCCCAGCAGTCCAACTTCAAACAGCCATAACCTTTGATCCGTAACTCTGTTTGGGCTCCAAGACCAGTCAAATCGAAGCTTACGGAACGAGGTACCCTCCGAGATCATCAATGGGGAAGTTTGGAAAATTTTGAAGACGCGTTTTTAGTGGTCAAAAGTATGTTTCAAGTATCATGTCTCTATAATTTACATGGTTTCACTTTTTTTATTATGAAATGATATCCATTTCTTTTATAAGGATTATGCGATGATGGGATGATGTTTATGAAACCAATTTTATTTATTGGGTTATACTACGATATATGATTTATGATTTTGTGGCACACGAAAGAATGATTTCATTATGAGAAGGGTGGGACCTATATCTCCCTCCAATGCATTGGGTAAAGATTTATATCTCATGAGATAGACATGGATGGAACGGTAAGTTAATCTAGTTCAGTATTACAGGACTGGAACAAGGAGTGAACTCGATTCAGAAAGGGACTTTTTCCACTAAGATGGTCTTGGCACCAATGCCTTGGCTACTATGGAAATCATTACATGTGCTTAATGGATGCCACAATTACATGTTTTATTCCCATGCTATTTTATAATGATTTATGTTCCATTATGATCTATGCCTTATGTTCTCCCATGTTTTATGTAGATGCTCAAGATTTTGATGTTTAAGCATTATGGTCATGTTTTTAAGTTCAAACTTATATGGTATGTTTTATTTTATCCATGCTTACCCTTACTGAGCATTTGAGCTCACCCTTTTTATGTTTTATTTTCCCCAATGATTAAATGAACGGTTTTAGGTAAGGAAAACAAAACTGTAAGATCTTTATTGGAGATGATGAAGATCTTTCACCACGATTAGAAGATTACATTCCAAGTTTCCAAAGTCACTAAGATATTATGGTCCTTGTGTGTCTGTTTTTGTTATGTATTAAGTATTCTGCAAAAGTGATGTAATATCTATGTACGTCAAGCTTTGGGTCTCTACATAAAAGGTGTTGGGATTTATGAAGCTATATGGATTGGGAAAACCTATGTGTATAGGAATGAAATTTTTTTTCGGAAGTTAATAAGTCGATGGAGTAAAAAAGATAAATCTTTCCGCATGACACATTGAGAAGTAGGCATCATTTTTTTGGGATGTCTACACGATTTCTATAGCTAAAATCCTAAGAGATATGTACAATGAGTTTATTCTACCCAAGGGGACATGGAATGACTCCTAAAAGACAGCATTTTTGGTTCGTGACTTGATGATTTTTTTTAAATAAATAATTAAACCACCACAAAGTCCCACAAAAGAAAGAATATTCATCAATAGGAGTGTATTGAAATATTCTTAGTAATGAAGAAGAAAAAATGTCCCACCTACACACGCCTAACCAGCTGTCCTAGGGCAGAGAAGAAAGGTACACCTATCACCTTTTGACTGATATTAGAGAGAAAAGTGTTTGAAAAGTGGGGATATGTAGTCAATTACAAAATTTATGCAAAGAGACATCTAGAATGTTTCATTTCTAGATAGCTCAGTATGAATCTATTACAAGTCTGAGATTCCAAAGGAGTCATGTGTTTGGGAACATTTGTTATCGCAGCCAAGCTAGCCGAGAGAAGAATGGTAGGGTTGTCCACTCCTATTTTGGAAAATATTCATATATTAATAATGAATATTTACATAAGTAAGTATTATTTTGGAATAGTGGGACCATTCCAGGTGTTATGGGGGTGGATTTCCCCTCATTTCAGAACATACACTCTACAAAGTGGGGTACGAGTCTTTGGATGTTCATTCCAACCATCTGTTCAGGTTTTGTCTTGTATTTCACCTTTGTTTATGAACTCTTATGATAACAAGGTCAGGTTTAGAAGGAATAAGTAATTTCATCTCTTCTCTATAGGAATCCACCTACATGGTGATTCTTTGAATATGGGATGACCAGTTTAGAGCTAAGGGTATGCAATTTAACTTTTAGAGATGGAATATTGGCCCCCAGGATTGATGGAGAAATCATATGTGAGGCCTATTCTCCAGATAGATTTTCACATAAATTCAAATGTCTACAATATATTATTATATCCCCAATGTTAATGATAGATTATAGCAACTTATGATGGTGTCTCAACCACTATGTTTTCTTATATATATGAAGATGAATTGGGAAATATTTAATTTACTTTTTGTTGATGCAATAAGATAGTTGACTGTCTGGTATACTGAAAATGTGGTCGCATCTTACCCTGAAAGGGTATTAAACCATGATATCCCCCGAGTGGGGATAAATATAGGTAGTATGAAGGAACCCCTTCGTTTGGAAGGTAATTCTTCATCATCAGGGGCCTACTCACTAGAGTCAGATGGTGGAGGTGTTGAGGCTGCAAAATCACAAAGTGACCTCGATCGAGATATAATCCACATGTCATAGTTGAGAGAGCCACCCCATTGATCCCTATTGAGGTTGTACTGAGGTGATCCAGTCTCCATCATTCTGAAGGGTGATGAGTTCTATTTTATCATCCCCTATATATGACTATGGGAATTGGTGTGAAAAATAATTCCCAAACAACAATATCCTCTTCACAATCCTCTGGCGTGTTATCCAAATATATATTACCGGAGGCTTTTCAAACATGTAAAAGTTTATGTTGTAATGATGAAACAAAATGGATATATTTATTTGAAGGGATGTGTTTTACATTAATATGGTATCTATAGGCTACATTTTATATTTTATTTAAGAGAAATCCCAATGAAGTGAGAACTTACATCTGAGAGATGGAAATTATGTTATATGGAATTGAGGAATCAATTCCCACATCGATGTGAGTGAAGGAAATGATAGATCATGGTACCAATGAAGTGGTTTATCATTCATTATATGAAGAATGGTGTGATTTAATTGATCCTAAATATGTAAGATTCCTTTTTCTCACATTCTATTTTGTTATTCAATTTGAATTTAGTCGAATCAATGTTCCTCAGAAGAAACATCATCTTAACATGTAGTTGGATAGTGGAAAATTGACTAAAGATCCATTTCCACGATATAGCCATGATGGCTCTTTGTTTGGATCTACTGGATCACCCAATGAATCGGGTGAAATATCTTCAGGCAAATAAGCAATGGAGGATGAGGTAGAAAGGGAATGGTAGTCTCCATTACCTTTTTTGGGATATGTTGACGAAAGTCTTCATAAGAAGGTGGAGAAACAAACCCATCGAAGAAAGAAGACCATGGTTAAACTCTTTATTGGTTTTAGTTTTCCTTCTTGATAATATCAACGTTTCTTTATTCATAAAATTTGTGTGTAAACTTCATGGAAATGTTGGAGCTACTTATGTTTCTCCACTAAAATTAAATACATAAAATCTTCGAGGAACTACTGAGGGTGCAACTGAAAAAGAAAAAGTTCCTTTTAACCCAGTGTTTTCTAAAGAGGCATTGAGGCCAAAAAAACCAACGTTTGTTCCAGCACTACTCATGTTCCTGCTATCAGAATAGATGAGGCCTATGGTGAATTAATAGTGCTTTATAAGACATCAAATGTACCAAAAAATTACTTCCATATTATGATAATTTAGGTTCATCACATGCACTACAACATCCTACGACAACTAATGTGGGCCCCACAACTATTTGTGAGGTAGTTGTTCAGGGTCAAAGGTTGTCATAGGAGGGTTGTGAAGAAAACACGCTGAGGGCTCCCATGGGTAAGACTAACCTGGCAACTGGGATATCATTTGATGCTATGATGAACCTTGGCATGAATTTTAAAGAAGTATTAGAACATGCTAATATTCCTAATGATTTAGAAGATTTTGACGTTCCTTGTATAGAATCAACTAGTTGTGTGTTATAATTATTCGTCCAATTAATATTCACATGCTTAAATTTCTAACAACGATTGGTTGAAATATGATGTTCTATCTAATGAAACATCTATTGTGATGATACCTGAATGAAGTATTTACATTAAGGTCAATCATTCCATTGAATAGATATTGGATATAGTGAATCTCAATATAGAAGATCTTCTGAGATTTATTCTAAGGATATTGAGAAAATTAAAGAGTGAATTCCCCTCCTAGAGGCATAAAAAACCATTTTAACTGAGACTGTTGGGGAGGAGTCTTCAAAAGATGATGACCTACTATCAGGTAATATATAATGATATTCTGATTGTACTCACATTTTTTATCACATGAAACTAACAATAACACTAATTTAACTCTCCATATAGCGATATCAACTTCAATTTCTAGATCCAGAGGTGAAACCTCTGCATCAGCTAAAAAAATATTAGATGGTGATGCTACCTCTTTTAAAGAAGGAGCAAAAAAGGGAACTTCAGTAAGTGAATTAATCCAAGAATAAGTCCCTCCTATTACTATAATTCTAAATCAGTCCTAAAACTACAAAATTCCCTTCATCATGCATGTCTCATGGCATGGATAAATATATGGATGATGATATCTAGAATTCCACTTGAGCAACTCCCTTCAAGAATTCCACAACATTCATCTTAGTTTATCAAGATGGGATGTGGAATTTTTTCAACAACATGCTTGTTATGTTGGAAACTTTTATACAAGGCCTTTAGGGGAACATGCATTATAGTTAAGAAAATTCACTCATAATAATATAACATTTTATTATTGATTGATGAGGGAAAATAAGATATGGGAGAATCAAGACAACATTGGGTGGGTTTTCCAAGGAATGGTATTTTGATAATAAAGGGGTATATATGCCAAAATATGTCATGAAAAGGAAAACCACATCTAAACAAATTTGATATATGAGGAATGGTTAAAATTTTTCAGAATGGAGAATTTTTGATATCATGTTATGCAGTATTATGTAATGCAGTGAGTATGTTGTATAATGAATTTTTATGTCACGCAGTGAGGACATTATACTAGGCATTTTTATGTCATCCAGTGAAGACATTGTGTGGATATATTTTAAGGTCTTTATCATTGAAAAATGTATGATGCACCCCCAATTTCTTGATAATATGTTGGGAAACATACTAAAATTTTCAGATATGGAAGAGAAGAAATGTAATCTATGATTTAGGAATTTCCAAATTAAAAGAATGATATGGAAACAAAATGGATAAGTTCATTAGGGGTTTATTTTCCATGAATGAAGTTACCATTTTTTAACAAACATGATATGGGGGCTGTATTATATAGGACCAATAGGAGCATATGATTCATAGAAAAATAGTGGCATCTTTTGACCAAAATGCTAGTTATGTAGGAAACATATGCAAGGCCACCTAAGGGCACATACTACATTGTCAGACAAAAGAGATCTCAGATGCTTAAAATTCAATTTCGAAATGATGTAGAATGATTATGGAGATTCATATTTTCCCAAGAATAGAGTTTGGTTTATGAAAAAATGTACCTTAATATGGGGAGAGTATTTCCAATGCTGATTCCCAAAGAAACATAAAAATAGGATTTCTACAGTTGTCTTACCCAAACGTAGGGAGTATGGTGTTTGTATTTTTTGTCCATACAACATGGACTTAAAATGGAAACAATATATGATATGTGGTCAAGTAATACCAGGTTATTTCATATTACTTTGAACACATGGAGAGGTAAATTTGGAAATCAATGTCTTGAAGACATTCAAATTGTGATAAATGTAATGGGAGGAATATACTCAAATGGCTACTTTAAAATACTGATTCTTGTATATTGTTATCTGAGTTTGAAGGGGAAAAAAGGAAAATTAACTGATAATGAAATTACAATTATTTGAAAACCTCGTTATGGTGGTTGTGTTCTGCATGGACAACTGAGGCATTAGCTACATATCCAAATAGTGGCATCTTTTGACTGACATGCGTGTTATGTAGTCATCATATGCAAGGCAACCTAAGGGAAAATATTTCATATTAAAGAAAATGATCTCTCAGATATAAAATACTCTATCACAAAAAACCTTATGAATGATTATGAATATCTAAAAATATTCAAGATTAAGATTGTGAAAAATGTAAAGGGGTTATTCTCAATGCACATGAGAAATATTTTAAACAATATTGGCCATGAGTTTGAATCCCTTTAGATAGATGTGACTCATATGAAAACATAGAGGCTTTCATTATTTCCATTGAATCAATATTATTTTGTGAAGTTTAGAGTCATGCGTTGATGACATGCATTGATTCCAACGTAAAAAGGGAATACTGTGGCTAGACAAAGGAATTAAATCTAGGAATCACTACGTATCTCATATGGATTAGAATCAAGCCATACATAATTCTTTAAACATTCCCTATGCAAGTTTGATTCATAAATTGGGAATAAAGGGGTTTTTATCATGCTTGGGCCAAATATTTGAGATATAGGCATCTCTACCTATCTCATATGGACGATAATAAAGACAAACATATTTCTTGAACAATCATTTCTCACACCAATTGAGTTTACTGTGGGAGACGGGGATTTTTACACATTCTTGCAGAATGATTAAATTTAATTAACAATATGTTAATAAAATCAAACTAGGTATCTTAAAAGTGCACTCTGTATATATTTGATACACATACCAGAGGAAGAAAAATGAAATAATTTTTTTTATTGTGGATGGTCCCACGATTGGAGATCAATGCGTCTCTATATATCTCATATGGACATGAATCAATCCACACATAGTTCATGATATAAGGTCCCTATGGAGATCTAATTAAGACATAGAGAATTAAGGTTATCATATACATCTAAGTAGTAGTAATGATATCGATTATGCATGAACATAGAAGTTCATAATGTCAAAATAGAGAAAATGTTAATCTTATAGTTTATTTTCATATAAATAGGAAAATGATGTCATGAATTTTAATTTTGTGTGACAAAGACAATGATGCTACTCATTTTCTTGTTGTGCAGTATGGACACTTATGGTTGTTTTGTAGTTTAATTCGTTGCGACAAGGACCTTCTTCTGTTCATTTTAGAGTCATGCAGCGAGAAAAATGATTCCATGTAGTTTCATGTTGTGTGACAAGGAAAAAAATTCTACACATTTTATTGTCGTGCATCTTGGATGCTTATGGTTGTTATGTAGCATAATGTCTTTCAACTAGGTCATTGGGCTTTTCAGTTTAGATTAATGCAGTGAGGACATTGTGATTAGTTACACAAAGTATTTCCTCATGAATCTAGCATTTTTAAGAATTGTAATAAGCTATCCAACCATTTATTTTGAAGAATAAGATCCATTTGAGTATACCTTATTTATGTAATAATTTTCTTTCTCACATTGGCTCAAGCGTTGGAAGTTTCATTCATGGTATCATTGGAGTCCTAAGGACAAATAACAATTTTCCTTGAAGAAATTAATGGGGGAGAAATTGTTTTGTTAGAGGCTCAAGATATTTTGTTCTGATAGACTTCTAAATGATTCAAAGTATGCTATCTCTTTTCTTCTAATCATTTTTCAAGAAATCTCATCTATAGACAACTAATCACAAATTACAACTCTCAGAGAAAGAAATTGAATTTAAATTGGAAAAATTGATTTCGTGCCACACACCAATGAATAAAGGGTTTCCTATGTGGATGTATTTGTAGTTTTCCGATAATCCCATAAAGCATTAAAATTTTGTCATTCCATGGTTTGTTATCTTTATCCACAATCTTCTAGAGTATATTTGATAGGGTCTTATTGGAGGCCTCTATCTATCCATTGGCTGCAACATGATAGAAAGATGAATTGTTGGATTTCATATTATTCCCTTGATATAACTTCATTACCTCAACAGAATAGAAATTGGGGCCATTATACATCAATATAGTATGAGGAACACCAAATCTGGTAATGATGATAGTTTTGAAAAAAAATAACAATGCTTCTGGATCTGATTTCTCTTAGTGGTATTAAATCATTCAATTTGGAGAAGCAGTCATTAATAGTATGAATATACTTGAACTACTTATCCATATCTAGTGGATAACAAATTACTATATCCATTCCTCATCAGGAAAATGTCCAGGTGTATTTAGTTGTATGTATAAACTCTGATGTTTGATGATTGAAGTTGGAATTCACTGGGCACGGATGAATTATCTTGTTAAAATTTATGCAATCCTCTATCATTGATTTCCAGAAGAATCCAAACCTACATATTTTTTCAGAAATCCTATGCCCACGCTGGTGAGCACTACGATCCCTTGAATGTTCTTCTATCATGACAACTAGATATTTTCTCCATTAATACACCAGAAGAGGACTCCATCAAATACTCATTTTTATATGATCATCTAGGGATCTAGACAATCATAACGAGTAAAATTGGCCAATCGTTGTCCAATATGATCTTTTTTATATCTATATGGTGGAAGTACTCCATTTAGATGGTATTCAATGATGGGTTTCATACATCCTATGGTATGACTATATGGCTCAGAAAAAGGACTAATTTCATTAATTTCCTACATTATAGTTTTAACTTAAGGTGAGACCACACGACGATGGAAAATATTGATGATTGACTTGTCATGAGATGGATCTTCTAGGGTTGTAGCTACATTAGTCAGTTCATTTGCCTCGACGTTTTGTGATTGTGGGACTTAAGGAAATGTTGGCTCTGAGGGAAATTCATCAACTAACCCTCTAACATAATCCCAAAAATGGATTAACTATTCTTTTATGATAGAAAAATCCATATTGAAATGTTTTATTAGAAACTCCAAATCACCATTTACTTTCAGGTGATTCACCTGAACATGAAGTGCCAATTCCAGGCCTGTGGGGAGAGCTTGATATTCTACTTCATTGTTGGTGGTACCTTCTGATAATAGGAAGGAATTTAAAAACATTTCCTCTTTTGTGGAGATAAGTACAATTCTTAACCCATCTTTGATGAGTTTAGGTTTTTCTATTCTGTTCCTTCTGGGACTTGTAGATACACAATCAAATTATATTTCTGATGTTTGAGAATAATATTGACTATAGAATACCTCTTCATTAGGATTTTTTTTATTCAATGATGTATCATTCGTAGACGGATGTTCATCAAGGAAATCTTCTAAAGCTTTGCCTTTTATTTAGTTCTGAGGAAAAAACTAATTATCAAAATATTGAAAAATAACTGCCCTCTTTGCCAAATTCCATATAAGCACAGGACAAATATGGATGAATTTTAGTTAGTTATTGTGAGATATGAACTTGATTTCATGATGTTGTAGGTAGTGCCTCAATTTTTGAACTGCAATGATTAATGTCAACAACACTTCTTGATACATGAATATCGAATCTCTGTGTCAAGAATAGTTTGATTGATATATTAAAGTCTATTTTCATTCCAATCATCATTACTTTGGGAAATAAAAGATCTCAATGATCACTCTAATGATTTCACATAGAGAATAAGTGGTTTTCCTTCAATAGGTGGCATTTATACTGGTGGACACAAGAGATATTTCTTGAGGGTATAAAATGTATCTTGGCAGTCTTTAGTCCAATGATAGGTGACTCGTTTCTTAATTAATCTAGTGAAATAAAAACACTTTTCCACCAAATTTGTAATGAAGCACCCAATAAAGGATTAGTCTCCCTGAATTCATCTTAATTATTTCGAATTTGGAGGTGGATACATTCCATGGATTTATTTTTTTTCTCAATAACAACATCGATGCCATGATGGCATGAAATGAAGTCAAAAAAAATTCATAAGGTTACACCGAAAGCACATTTAAAAGGTTTTAATATCAAATTGTGATGCCGAAGTTTATTGAATATGGTCTTTAAATCTTTCAGGTGAATAGAACATTTTATGGATATAACCACCAAATCATCCACATAACATTTGACAAAATTTCCTGAGAAGGATTTAAAAATATGATGTATGGAACATTGATACCACTCACATGCATTCATTAAGAATAAGGGAATTACTCTATATAAAAACACACCATGAGAGAATCTAAAGGATATAGAATCTTCATCTTCTAGGTCCATGCAGATTTTATTGTACCATGACTTTCCATCCATGAATGAATGAACTTCATAGCCAGCTGTTACATTAATCTAAAGCTATGTTATCGGAACTCGAAAGTCATCTTTTGGACAATGTCGGTTTTTATCTCTAAAATTAGTGACAACTCTGATTTTCCCATTATTATTTTTTATTGGGATAATGTTGTCCATCCATTTTGGATATAGATCCTCCCTGATATATTTATCCATGATAAGCCTATAAATGTCATCATCGATTTTAGAAGCTTGATTTGGGTGTGTTCTTCTTGATGCCTTCATGAATCCTCAATGTTGTTATATAAACCCCAAATGATGATTGGATACATTGGAATTATGAACTTGAATTTCTATATAATTCCAAGAACACATATCTCAATGTTGCTTTAGAAATGTGGTATACCACTCTTTATCTTCAAAATTCATGGACGCACAAATTTATGTGGGGATGGATCTTTTTCTATATGCATATTTATTTCATTGAGCTCATCCACAGTGGTAAATATTCCTTCCTCAAATGATTGAAAAGGGTCCCTATGATCTTCTTCTTCTTCTTCATTACGAGCACTTATCGTGCTTCTACTTTCATAGTAAATGATGAAGCAAAACTTTTTGATCTAGGGGAGAAGTCATTATTTGAACGTCCTGAAAAAGACACCACCATTTCTGACCCAAATAATGATGAAGGGTATTTCAGGAGAATTTAATAGGATATAATGAGTTGGGAATAAACATTCTTGTCTTCCACTAATATTTTATAACTTTTCTAGTCTGAATGAGGAAGAATATACTTTCTGATGTTTAGTGGAGGAAATGGAGACATCTGTATTTATGATTTAACCACTTTTGGGTGAATCAACAATATCTCTAATGTTTTTAGGCTCCATTTACGCAAATAACATTATGGATGTCACTGGATGAGTCTTCATATTAGGTTTTATCTATTAAATTATATTTATAATAAACACATAATCTATAATAAAATTTTTGAATGGGTTTGCGGGAATCATTTCCATACCATTTGGAGCATTGATTCAAGTTACCTCATTCACCACAGACAATGTTCCATTTGTCTGGTAAAATTATTCCTTTACATATTGAGATTAGCATTATTTGAATGGATCATTTTCACCATATAGTCTTAAAATTTTACAATTTAAATAGTACTTGAGAAATAGGTGGTATGACGAATTTATGGAAAAATGTTGATGATGCCACGACCTACTAAGCATATTGTTAAATGTTGTTTCATGATGGGAAACCATAAAATCTGAATTATACCAAAGATCTTAGAATTATTAGTGTAATATCTCCCATAGGTTCTTCCTAATTCATATCATATCCATGAAAAATTAAATTGGTAGGAGATAAATCAGATTCAGTGATACCTAATTGACAATGTGTATGAACATGAATGAGGTTGAATCCTATGCCCTTATCAATGAAGGATTATTGGATTTCAGTGTCATTAACCCTACCAAATAAATACAAGGGAATGATATGTCCATGAAAAACATCATCTTAATCTTAATCTATATAATATGTAATTCCATGAAATTCAACGAATCATTCTCAATATGGTAATCCTCATCACATGAAACATCAGTTTCAAACTCGTGAGGAATTAAAAAAGCCTCAATAAGTTCTTCTGGAAGATCTTTTGATAGATTCAAGCCATGAAAAATTGAAAACATAGCTGGAAAATGGGCTAGCTGTTTCAAAACATCATAATTTTGGTCTAGAGGTTTGTGTTTCACATCATGGATATGTGGATTTTCAAGTGCATTGGATGTTGATTCTCCTAATGTAGATGTACCCTATGTCAGAAAAGATGCTAGAAATACTCATGGATTTGGTAGATTAGACTGACAAGGCCTATCTACCTACTATGAGACAGATGGTGTATCCTCTAATAGGTCCTCTGAAATACTCATGTCAGGAACAATCCTGGGATGTGTGGAAGAATCTTTTTTTTCATGTTGAGATCATTGAACGGATCTTCCACAAGTTTCCACAGCCTATACAGTTTGAATAGTTGTAGAGTTAAAATAGTTTCTTATAGAATACCGATATAATACCATGTATCCATGACCTTGGATTATTCCTCTAGTTCCCCATTTAGGTATAGAAAACTCATGATCACAATAACCAAAATCACCATCGGCATATGGATTTGTTAAGTGGATAAGATTATTGGAACCAAAAATAAATTATAAATCTTATGAGGATTCTATGGGAGAGGTGAGTTCTGAATGTGTCATTTGGTGTGGGGATGCATGTGATTTTGAAATAGATGGAAATAAATCTTCTAGAGTAAAATAAATCTTTTCCCTTGACATGAGCTCATCTTCTTCATTCTTCACTTCATCCTTATGATCACACCACTTCATTGAGGATTTACTTTTAGTGAACAAATATCTTGATGAAGGTTTTTTTGATGTGGTAGGAGTGGCGGAAGACACAATCGGTTGTTTCAACTGTGTTTTTTGAAAGACATGTGTACATTTGATCATTTTCTAGATATTCAAATCATCATATTCATATGCATTGTTACCTTTGAATTCCAACCATTTTCCTTTTTCCACTAGACTAGTAGTTGTATCACATGCTACATGGGCTGATGAACACTTCCATTTTTCTTTTCCAAATTCTACCATTTTTTAACAGGTCCATGAAAACAAAACACTCTACAATGTGATTCCCCAAAATCTGGTAAAATGCACAAAAATTCAGAATATCTTCATCTCCTTCTTCATTTGGTTTCTTCTTCCATGGAAACTAAACAAAATTATTCTCCAAATATGAGATAAAGTAACTAGAACCAGTTCATTTAAAAAAGAATAAACATTGTTCTTTAAATCCTAAAATTATTTCCACCATTGATCTCTTTGAACATCATGATGAGGTGGTCATTCTTTCTGATCCATAAGAGGATGATCCCATTGATAGGATGATGTTTTTTAAGTAGAAGTAGGTACAGTTTCATTCATGGGTGTAACTATAGCATCCTCTTCTTTCCATGTTCTCCTTCCCAGAGATGATGCAGTTACATGAGTTTTAGCTTTAGTTTCCACAATGGAATCCTCCACCAGTTGGAGAATTGATGCAAGGTTAGAAATCCCTTCTTTATATTTCATAAGGATCAGTGGTGTATGTAAATCATCACACATATTTTCCATAAAAATTTTTAGCAACACTTCTTGATGAAATGACATATTTATGGAATATATTAATCCTTTCCATCATGAAATGAAATATTAGTCTCTTTCCTTGTCCCTTTATATGCAATTTTTTTGATAAAAAACTGTTATTTTTGGAAATGTTTAATTGAAATAAAGAATAAATTTCAAAATAAGATCTTACCAACAATTAATTGATCAAGATTGCAAACTTTTATGCATGACAAAAGCAGGTCTCTGTAATGACTGTAAAAATTACATACGCTTTACTACTTATTTTTTTAGGAGTCCCCATCAAGGTATCACAACGAAAAATGAAATATGTTAAGTGTTGTTTCATAACACTTGAACCATTAATGATTGGGAATTTAATATTCATCAAATTTCATGGGAGAGGGATCAGATCCTCCCAATCAGTTAAATCACTATTTTCTGGATGGACTTGAGCATGTCATTCTTCCATAGCTTCCAATGGATTTGTTAACGCATAAATTGTGTTCATTAGCTTTTGAGGAATATTCGGTTTAGCTAGGAGTTGTATAGGTATAGTATATGGAGCATGAACTGGGGAAATGAATGGAAAAACCACTGGTGGTGGTTCTGGTATTTGTCTTCAATAACCCATGGGAAGAGGGCTATAAGGATGTGTATGATCCTTCCCAGACCGTGTACGCAATGTAGAGAATTCATTATCTACATTTGTAGTAACAAAAAATGAACATTGTTGAGGAGATCCTAAAGGATGTATATATTGAGGATTTTCTTGGTGAGTATGCCAAGAAGAAATGCTGCTTCGATGTAACTCTGTATTTATTCTTTTCAACACTTTCATATCCTCTACTTGCTATTCAAATCACTCTTCTAGTGAAAAAGATTCCCCATCTCCATTAGAAAAGTGATACATGATCTGAAATTTACCTTTCCCCTTATTAGACACCATTCTAAGGGGTGGGAGTTGATTATATGAAGGCTTACCTAGATTCTAGGAAAGCCTTGGATTTTGGTATGCACACCTCCTTCATTTACATCAGTGTGTACCACATTATAGATATGAACTTTGTATTTTGATTCCCTTGATCTAGAGTCATTTTTTGGAGGATCTTATACAATGTTTTTAATAAAATTCACTGACTCATAATACATTGATATCATTCGGTCAGTACCACTCTATGATATTATCCTTATTTATCTTCCCTGAGAGTATTTTCTTTTATATGATTAATTTTTTGGACCTGTTTGATAGATAGTTACCCAAAGATATTCCTTGGATTGTCCAGTTTTGGGCTATCATTGTGGTTTCTTCCCTAATCGAGGGAAAACTAACTTCCATTGATAAGGGGATTGTAAATGCGAAAAATCCATAATCCATGTAGGCTAAGTCTTTTTAGGGTTTTCATCTTCAAACCATTGAATTTTGTTTAATGAATTTGAATTTTGAATTAAACAAGCCCACAACCCTACAATATAGGTTGGATATTGTACTATTATGGATGAGATTTTCATAGATTCTCTTCTAATTTTGAGAATTTATGTATGGAAATTAGTTGGGTTAATTATTTCAAGACTACTCAATCACATATTTTGGAAGATCATTTTTCTATTTCATACATTTTAATTATATGATGACTGAAATCCTCTAAGCGGGAGGCCAGTTAAAGATTTTGAGATTCTTGATGCAAATGTAAGTCAAAAAATTGTTATTTTGGCCAAAATCTGATGAGAGCAAGTTGGGGCCTCTTCTTGAGAGTACATTTGATTACATCCAAAATATGTTGATCATAGCCGATCATGGGAAACAACATCACCTAAGACCACATTTGGAAGACATTTATGATGCTGGAGCACAGTGAAATGAAATTCTCCTTGTGCGCCCCATCCTCTAATATGAACAACAGATGGGGTATCATAAATTGACTAGTTTCGCCACTTTAGAGCATTTAGGGAGGCACGCTGAAGGGTTATCTACTACTTTTCAACATTTCAATGTCACGAAACAGAGATATATGAAAAGTCAACTGGGTGTTTCAACCTTTATATTACCTTTACATTATTTTGATATTCACCATATGGTAATACATTGGATTTCAAATGATGAAGTTTCTTCCATAAGATAATGCATATATCATTAATTCTATCTTCTACCATCAATTCTGGAATGTTGTACTAAAAAATTTCCAATGGCCAGAACATGACTAGTACCTCTCCTTTAGTAGATTGTTTTCTCATGTTAACATGTCTTCATGATATTTCATTAGAGGATTCCCCACTTGTTCTGACAAAAGTGGATGTTTCTCAATTGTTTTATTAAAAAAATGGAATAAGTCTCTTTTTCCTCTATTTTATTAGAAGATAAAAGAACCAATAGAGGATCAGAGAATGACCATTCCCTTAAGATGTCTTCTAATTGAGAAATTATTTCACCAATTAATGAAAAGGTATCACATATGACTATACTAGGGTAGGAATATTCCTCAAGATAAGAGGGCTTTCTCATTGATACATTTTTAATTATAGAATTATCTTGAAAATGAGAAATACTAACATGGAGAGGACTTTCATAGAAAATTCCATCATGAGGAGGACCACCTTGTCGGATTATAATAACTAATATATCCTCTTTCTCCTTGTTCTTCGGGCAACACGGTGGGTTCTCATGGCTCTCATCCTGAGACCAGCTATCCGGATTGACCGAATTTTCATGAATCAAGCCTTCATGATGTTGGGACTGATGGGAAATGTCATATTTACTTATACTAATCCCATAATCGAATAATAATATGGGAGGATCATGAGTCGAAACAGATAAATGTCTGAGGGGCTCAGGAACTATAGCACTTAGGGGAGCTAGATTGCTACTTGAATCATGATTTTCCAACTGTTCATGGTGAGACTTTTTCTTATAAGATATTTTACACATATTTGGGGCCACATTATTGGAGAAGTGGTTATCATGGGAAGGTTATGTGCCTGCCTTGTAGTGGACATCAAAATTTATCGATTACCTCTACATGGAATGTATGTATGTTCCTGATCCTGTTATCCATATGATATGAGGGAGTATTCTCCATAACCCTCCTACACTAAAACATAGTTGTGAAAAAGATCTGGGATGGCATGCTGATGTTTTATCCCTGGTGCAGGGAAAGATTTATTTGTAACTTCCCCTGGTATTACAGAAGTTGTTGTTTTGATATTCTTTCATGCTTCAAGAATATGGGTAGAAATTTGTGTCTTCCCTTTCATTATTGTAAATATGTGTTTGGTCACTTCAGAAACCGGAACAGAAAGATATATCCATTTAGTATTGGGAGTAGGTATATGTGCCTTCTTCTATCATCCTTTTCCTATCAATGGGTACTGAAAATACTCATGTATGGGGAAGAGAGTTGTGTCTTCCCCAGATTTTTCGTCAGAGGATTCCGACAGACTTCTCCAGGTGCTTCCAAATGAGACTGTTGGCAGGCTTGATGAATGCTGACAGGTGTATGTTTCTTCTGGTTTCTTTCTATTAAAAATAGTTTACAGCATTCTTTCAATACTCGAAGACGATACTTCTAGACGAATAGGTTAGTGTAAGAAGGTGAATGTTCTTGTTTACTAGTTGCCATGACATCTTATTGGCATGCTTCCTTATGTACAACCAGACGAGCATGCTGACTGGCTCATAATTTTAAAATAGATCTATGTTCTTATTCACGGTACTCCACCAGATTTACATGGGGGTATTTATGGGTCACTACAATATGAGTTTGATTTGTAGTGGAATTAGGAAGGACGAGTGTATGTGCCTGCTCAATGTTTTCCATAATGTTTGGATTAAGGACATTTTTAGAGGTGAAAAATGTATGAAACCACTCCATGTTGACCAGGAATTATCTTCAGTGGTTCTTCTTTCATGTCCAGGTCTAACTAACTAGGGCTGAATGTCCAGAGGAAATACCCCCGTTATATTGGGGTTCACCACCGCCTGATTCTGTTGGCATAGATTGTTGGTGAGAGTCCTTGTGATAGACCCCTGTATATTTGAATTAAGGCCCTGAGTGTCCTCTTGACCCTCCTATCTATAATATGGGTTGGACGGGTTATTGGGTTCTGGGGATAAAGACCTGAAACAGTTGATGACAGTGGTCAACATCGTCTGCTTCTTGACCATCTGTTTTCATTGACCTGAGGATCGAGAGTTGTTGTTAAACTAGAGGGAATGTTAGGTAGCCTCCAAGGATGGGATAGTATCAAGATTACATTACTCCCTAACCATCATATTAGAGACACAACATTGAATATGATGAGTTGGGGATGACATCTTTCTGGTGGATGAAGATCAAACTTGAGCAGCGTCTGGGACATTATGGAGTGAAAAGTTGAAGTAATTCATGTAGGAGTGAAGGAGTTATGAAAAAAAAATGAGAACAACAATAATCTCCATTAAATCAACATCTTTTAGGTGGATATATGTTTGATTTATTCCTTTATCTGGCCTTCCATTATAAATTATTAGGGGCATGAAAGGTGGGTAACATTATTATCTTGTTTAATTTTTCATGTCGAGTTCACCATTTTTTGTTTCGTATTCCTTGAAACATGTGTTATAGTCTTAGAATCATAGCATCCAGGAGAATATTATGGGATTTATTCTTCGAGTCAGAATCATCCAAAAGTTCCTTATCCAAAAGGGACCAACATTCGAAATATAGGAATTCATTAAAATTGAACTTTACTATACTTAAGATCATGCGTTGGTCGAGGGGATAGGAGGTCAGACTCATGACAGTCATTTGGGGGGAGTTATTGTCAACATCAGGACTCTCATTATAAATTTAATACATTTTCATGAATCTTTATTAATTCAATATGTAAAAAAAGTTTCCATTGTAATTTTCAATCACTTATTAAGATGTGTGAACTTTAGAATCATCCTTATGTATTCGAGGTTATTCATTAATAGAGATATATGTATGTATTCTAGGTTCTCCATCAATGGTATCCTCTCATAATCTATTTATAGATTCTTTTATTCATCATTATGATGATACTGGTTTTTGAGAAACTCAGTGGGGCACTCTGAATGATCTTGTTGTATTGGGAGACGAAGTTTTGTTTTGATATTGGGATTTTACCAATAAAATAGGCTACATATGTATCCTTGTGAAAGGAATCAGAACCCTTGTAGTTCAGGGCTGCTTAACTGGATACATCATACTTTTTAAGGTCATATGATAAGGACCTCTCCATACAGTTTAATGTAATGTGGTAAGGAAATATAAGAAAAAAGTTCATTGTCATATTTTTGTGTGGGAATAATTTCGATGAAGCCCAATTAACAAGGAAATAATAATGGTTTCCATGAAAGAATATTCCAAGTTAGAAATATCTCTCAAGAAGAACTTAGTTAATTTGATGGTTTGGGTTTGAACCTCAAGGAGGATTCATACGTGCCCCATGTGGATGAGAATCAAATCCCACATAGTTTGATGGGTATCATAGGACTGTATAGTCTTTTGAGAGAAAGTAATTTGGGATTTTTTCCAGAAAAGAATACCTTCGTTATTTAGAAGTTTAATTTGGGGATTACTTCTAAGGAAGATAACTTGATTAAGGGAATTAGGGCTGGATTCCCAAAGAGGATATCCAATGAGCTTGAGCCCTGTGAAGGCTTACTACATTTCCTAGATTGAATAGGAATAAGTGTTCTAGTAGTTCATGTGGAGTTTTGTGAATGTTTTGATGATGAGAAATCACTTAGACCACATGATTCATGCTCAGTGTGAGTAACAAGATGATTTCAAAGATTCAATAAAGGCACCCACACTTTTCCTCCTCCGTTGGTGGAAGAGGGCGCATCTATAATGACGAGGGTGGATGAGGTCGAGTCGACCCAAGAAGAGGGCGAGCTAATGAGCCTTCCCTCTATACTATTTACATTGGACAAGGATCCAATATAAGGAATAATTAAAGTTGATGAATATAGAGAGGAGAAATAATGAAACCTCATATTTGAAAGGTAGGGGCTTACGCGAGGATGACTGCCCTAAAATTGGTCCTGGTAGGGGTGGGAGACGTTTTGTTTGCTTGAATGAATAAGAATTTGTGAACCGTACCTTCTCTACCAGATCCCTAAGGTTTCAGGTCATAGGTATGAGAAGGGGAGGTCAAAACCCAAACCTCAACCCTCCATAGTGGGATATCCCAAACACTACTCCAGGGAGAATGGTCCAGGTGACTGTGGATATACAAACCCATAGAAACATCATGAATCCTTACCCCTTTGTGAAAAAAATGTAGGAAACCTATCACTATGTATATATATAACCAAATATGAGAAATTCTGATGTGATTTTCCCAAAGGTTTGATAATAAAAGAGGTTTTTTTTAAGGTCTCAACAGAATTTAAATCAGACAAGGGAGTCCATGAAGAAGAAGCCTTACCATGAATTTCATTGAAGATGGATTAATGGATTGTAGACTGAAGAGAGTTTGTGAATCAAAGATGGGTGTCCATGTAGGAAATGTCGTGAAAGTATGGGCACACATCTAGGCTTGGGCAACAAGATATTCTCTTGAGTGATGAACAACCAGGATGTTAATATTTGGATGAGACCTGACTCATGCCCTCAATGTATTCACAAGTATTCCCAGAAGTGGGGCTCTCAAGTTCCTGTGAGATGATTTGGTGGCATGCAAGTGTTTCCAAATTAGGTAGGTTGGTATCTTTAGTCACAAAAGTGTTATGTATTTCAAACACTTAAAGGTATTATGTCATATTATCCTCTTTCAATTCCTCAGCTTTAGGTGTAAATAAACTACCTTTAAATTTTTTGGAAGACTTGGACGAACCACTAGTGAGATCAAATCCCCAATTCAGCTTCAGGGAAATTCGTTCATAGAAATGATGGTCCCAAGGGTCTATTTATATGAAACAATAGAACCCTATTCGAAAAGTGATTTGTTCACACAAGTGGCATGCACACAAATTTTTGGTGTGCATTTACATTGTGTGTCGACAGTGTTTGGATAGAATAAGGTGATATAATGTTCGTGCCTTTCAAAATCATGATTTTTTTCACATGTTTTATATTCTTTTTTTTAAATTGTTATCCTATTTGTGTTTTTAGACTCTGCTATGGAATAGAGTGTCAAAAATGGTCCTTCGGTTGTTAGAGATCGTTTAGGATTTGAGTCTTTTGTCTTTTTTCAGAATGAGGGGTGACAATAGAGGTGATTTAGTGACATGTTGTGTCCTAAAATTGTGAAGTGACCCATGTTGAGTCCAATTTCAGGGTTCAAGGTCATCAATTTTCTTATTTCATTCTTGGGAATTGCCTAGTACCAGGTTTTTGTGTAAATCATTACCACTACTTCCTTATTCAAGTAGTTTTGTGTGATCCATTTTTTTCGTCATGGTTTATGTGGGTTTTATTTTGAAATGAAAATAGTTTTTGAAATAAAATTTTATTATTTAAAGTGGTATTGATATTAGAAAATTGGGTTTTAATGGAAAATGTTTTGTATTGGATATTTCGGGACTTTATGGGGATTGATGATGAAATGTTAAGCATGGCCCTAGGTATTCCTTATGAAAGTTCATACATGTCAGTTTGTGTATGGAAAATTCATATTGGAACATGTGTCTGGATGGTGTAAGTGAAATTGGATGGACACATATGTGATTATTTATAGGATTACATGGGTGATTGTTTTAAATTTAACAATGAATTTAGTTTTCTAAAAAGTCTTTTAATGAGAAAATAGATTTTAGTATTTATAATTTTCATTTGGAGAATGTGGTTTCCAAATTAAAATGAAGTGATGATTTTTTAAAAGATGGTTTCTTTTTTTTTGTTTTTATGTGTTTGTCTTGAGACCCTATTATATTTGGATTAATGTTTTATTTTGGTATATTTTGGTTGGGACATTGATTCGGGTTCTGTGTACATTGTGTTTTTCAAAATATTCCACGCAGAAAAGTCCCCAAAATTTATAATTAGCCATGACACATTCTAGTAGATTATCTATTGTTTCGTATCATCCATGTTGTTTGAGGTTATGTTGAGGCATCAGAGTTTATTAATGAAGTAGAGTGTGTGTTCGGATCGTTGGGAAATCCCAAAGCTATTAGAGTCGATGTTGTTATGGGGCTATTTTAGTGTCTATAATTAAATCAAAGGGATTTTTTTACCCACCATAGATGAATGATAGATGGACCTGAGAAGTGTTTCATTTTTTCTTTGTCTGATGGTTTATACCTGAAGAGCTGAAGATGAAGAAAAAGGAAGAGATCATGAGTTTTCAGCAAGGCCCACGGACGGTGAAAGATTATGTTGACCTCATCAAGGAGACTCATTCCTATTGTTTAAAAATAGTGTCACAAGATTTAATGAAAGGTTCCCTTTTTCATAGGGGGACTTCATCAAGAGACCACAAAGTGAGTCCTCTCCTATAAAGACCGTTATTTTGAGAAGCTGTTGGATGAATCATTTCTAGCTGAGTTGGTTTTTTAAGTTCAAGTTTGAAATTTGTTATCTCTTGTTACTCATGATGGTTCTCCATCTTGTGATACATGTGTGTTAGAAGAACAAATTATTAAAAAACATCATTCATTGGGTCTGATTTTGAGTTCTTTAAACAATTTTTTTGTATGCCACCAGTGTGTCTAGTTTAGGCATTCAAATTCATCTTTTCAAAATCCAATGAAGCCTTGTAATCATTACAGATGTCTAGGTTACCAGGAGAAGTTTTATAGGAAGTGTTTCTTGAATAATTAATTGTGATCAATGGATTTCTTCACATGATTGTGGGTATAGATATTCTTCAGTCATTTGGGATACATCCATAGGCCTCGAAGTGAAGCTCGTGTGTAGTCATGAATTATTAGAGGTGTATAAGACAATGGGGTCTGCAGTGTTTGAATGGAGATGGCTGGATTCATTTGTTGTTGCTCATTACTTGTAGTGAGCTTATCTTATTTCTGTAAGAAGTTCAGTGAACCTATTCTTTGTAGCCAAATGTTTATGTTATGAATATGTCTATTTGAATCATTGGTTTCCATTGTTGTTCTTGGAACATGCATGGGTTGGTCCTAGTAAAGGTTAAGTTTTTGTGGGCATGCTTGATTTTTTTTGAATTGATGGTTTGTGGTTACGGTTTTTTATTTGGATTGAGATACATTCATGGGATTTCCCTTGTGTTTTAGGTTTGTTTTGGAGGGGAAATTAATTGATATGGTGGTGATATTGGTTCACTCATGTGATGGGGTTTGGGTTGGTGGTGTTGGGAGATCCCAGTCACAGTCAGGGTGTTGCTCGGTTGGTTTGAAAAAGATTGGGATAGATCAGGTTATGAGTTCCCAGTCTTCTGGATGGTTCTAGTTGAATTATTATTATTTAGAGAACCCTCTCATGTTATCCCTGCATTTTTTGTGGTGGTTTCTTCTTGATCATTCGGGCACGACAAGTGGAGCGGAAGTTCAACCAAAGGTTCATGGTTTCTCTCATATTTTATTGCGTATAGATTCATGTTTTGGATAATATTTCAACTATGTGACATTATAGGGGTATAATGTGTTTTTGATGGGGAGATGTTTCACACCATAACCATGAATAATCTATATTTTATTCTTTTATTGTCTTTGGATATTTTTTGTTGAGGATTGGATTGATTCCTAGTTTAAATTATTTAATTTTGGGAGTATCGGGTGTGTTTTTGGACAAAGCATGGATATCACATGATTATGGTAAACCGTGTGTCTTTTCCCAAGTAACAGTGTGGCACATTTTAGGGCCTAGAAGTAGGGTGCATGGGTTATGCATAATTTCAGAAAATATGAAAAATCCTTATGTGTGGTTCTATCCATTTTTACGGTGTATGTGGCATAGTATGTGCACTGGTTTTCAAACTGTGCTGCCTAACCATGTGAGATTCTAAATTTCATAAAAATTGGAAATTCCATGTTTCCCCCACTGTGTTTTGAACCCTCAATTGAGATTATCTTCCCTTTATCATCTCAGGGACACTTTGGTACCCTCTAATATCCCTATATTTTTTCACCCATCCATTTTGAATCCCTTTGAAGGTTCTAATGTAATATTCCTTTGGGTTTTGATCAATGTCTCCTTCATATCTCCCTTATGTCTTGAGTTATTGGTCTGTCCTGGTTGGGTCATCCCTTTGGAAAAATATTATATGTTAGGGTTGATGTGCGGTTCAATTTTCGTGATGTTTAGGATGTTCAGATTATTCATCAGGGTGTTTTCTTTCTTCTCTAAGAGTTTCATTGCATGAATACTCTATTGAAGATGTTGTTTCCATTAATTTCCTTTCTTATCAATTCCATTGATTCTTGAATTATTTTAATTAATTTATAGATATTTTTTTTGAAATTTTTTGATGCATTTAGTTAATTTACCATAGCAGTTTCATGTTTGTTAAATTTTGATGATAATGGTATTTGAATAAATTATTTTATTATGCTAGTAAGTGTACGCCAATGAAATTTTTAATGAAATGTAAATTGTGGTTTAAGGGGGTTTTACTAAATATTCTAATGTTTTCATTTCTATAAAATATTTGATAAAACGTATCCGCGTACCATTTTAAGAAATTTAATGGTTTGAGAACATGATTGGCCATGGTTATATTTTGGAGGTTTACTTTGATAGTGACATGATCTCTCTGTGCATGTTGTGGTTTGTTAAAAAGGGTAAGGTGTGTTCATTGATTTTCATGAAATATCCATTAGATGTGGACACATCCATGTTTTCTCAGAGTGTACAAATGGATGGTACAAAAATGATGATGCTTTTGGACAAATTTTATTCAACTAAAAACCCATATTTTAAAACATTTTCCACACTATCTCCCCTTCATTCTTAATATTCATAATGCTTTTCTGATGGTTCCATGATGTCCAAATGATATTAAAGCATTTGAAAATCATATTTGATGTTATAGAATATCTGGATCTTTGAGAAGTGGTTTGTTTTTAAATGATATTAAAGCCCACTCTAAATCTTTTTCATGTAGTGTATTTTAAATTGGACTTGAATTTTTATTGGAAGTGGATGAGTTTTGGAATGTAAATGCATGTTTGTCATTTTTGGGATGTTTCATGACTCATAAAGAGTTTTAAGGTCATTTTACATCGTGAACATAAAAGTTGTGTTTAATGTTTTGGAAATGGTTTCAAACATTTTGAAATATATTGGAAGTTTAAATTTTTGGTTGGAACCTTGTTAGGTTTTATGAAAATGGTTTAAATGATATTGTGATGTGATGTCCGAGTTAGAAACTGTTAGTGGTTTTTTATATTATGGTATTCCATTATATAGGATTAATATACATTCATAATCATATAATTGGTGTTAGTGTTTGGGGTAGGAATGTTTTGTAACAGTAGGTATGGTGATTCACACATGTGAGGGCCTCCTACTTAAATAGTGTACTATCACCGTGGGTTTCATGGGCACCTTTTAGAGGGTCAACTGATGGATTCTAGCCATCCCCAATTAGACGAGTTGGTACCCCTTGAAATGATAGTGTTTGTTTTGATGTGAAACTAAATTGGTTACTTTAGGGTTTCCATTTGGTTATAAAGTATAGAGTTGCATCATATGATAGTGAGATTCCAACTCAATTACGTGCTCTAGTGATTATTTATAAATGAACATGGTTTTCTATATGTATTTTCATTTTTATCTTCTATTGTAATTGGTTCCCTAGATACATTGCTTATTTTTATTTAGCATGTCTTTGTATATCTCTTTTGGATTTTAGTTTTGCATTGGGATTCAAATATGGTGATCCAATGTTAAAAATGGGAACATGGCATGAGTGTATTTTCAAAGGGAATGTTTTAGTTATTCATTAAAATGTTATAAACCGAATTTCATATTTATATTTCAAGAATTTGTGTGTGGAATATTTTGGGAAAGGAAATGTATGGATTATTTTATGGTTGCCTAAATATCTATTAAGATCACTTCCAACTTTCTCCATTGGGTTTTGGTATAGGTGAGCTATTTTACACATTCTTATTATAGGTTCTTGTGATCATCTGTGGAGCGGGTTTGTTTTCTGGATGGTGGTAACCTTGAGGAAAAAAGATGATTGAGTTTCCATTGCTCTACTTTTAGTTTTTTCCTTTTAGTTTTTATTTGCTTATTTTTTATTTTTCTCCAGAGTCATTGTACGTAGATCTGTTTTTATATATATTTTATCCAGTTATTGTTAATATTTTCTTGTTTGGTTTTTTTAAATTGATAATTGTTTTTGAGCTAAAATCATTCCCACTTGGTTTATATTTGATCCCCAACACTTGTTTCTAGTATGTGGGGATCAGGAATACCCTTCAGTCTATGCCTTAGACAAAGTCAGGTTTCAGGATGGATGGCATCTAACCCAGGTTTGTGACATTGGTTTTACTATGACAAAGAGGTACTATGTGATATTTCAGGAATCTTTATTTTTTTGTTGATCATTTCTTATTTTAATTCCTCAACCTTATACCCAATCTGTGTAATTCATAATTTTCGTAAATTGTTATTTGATAAGATAATTCTTCTAACTTTATAAGTTAGGTATTTATTTTTATATGGAACATTTATTTTTTTATATTTATATCACCTATTATTGTATTTTTTTATTATGATGATACTTTATTTCTTAAGGCACTAAAACTTCTATCATTCAATGAGAATTACATGGGTCACTAATAATTCGAACAAAAAGAAATTCCATGATGATAAGGGATCAAATATTCTATACCATTTAAATATTTTAGAATGGACTCCATAAAAATCATAAAAATCATATTTTATATAATATATCTCCATGTTAGCTGTTGTCTACCCAACTAAACTATTTCTTTTAGTCAAAAAATTAACTATTATATTCTGTTATTTAAAATGGGAAAACTTTTAATATGAGACAAATATATATACACACACAGACAAACACATAAAAATATTTGTGGAAATTTTTTTTTGTGTGCCTTCATGTGATTATGTTTATGACATCCCGTCTTTTTATTACACAACATTGCATTACATTTTACAAATAGAGGATATTTAAAGTCTAGTGTTTTCGAAATCAGGAATATAATTCATGAAAAAAACATAAAACATTCCTCTAACCCACTCGTAATGCTTCATAATATGTTCATTTGAAGTACAATTACTCCATCTCATATCCTGGAGACATACATCAGAGAAAAGTGTGAGAAAAAGGCTTAGTAAAGAAAACAAGTGAAATTGTTGACATGTGATCTTGATCAATATTAATAAGAACATGATAAAATTTATAAAGTCCTAAGAAATGGAAGAATAGGAATATCATAATAAAAATAACGTGAATCATAACATGAATATGTGGATAAAACATTTCATTTAGACATTTTTGAACCTATTACCAAGGTCCATCCCCAAGGTGTCCTAAAAATTACCAAGTTTATTCACCAAGGTATCGTTAAACTTTTCACCTCTAGAGATTAATTTATTTACAAAATTCATTGGAGAGATATCAGGACTCACCCTTAATATTTCTTTATTTACATGTGATCCACATATATCATGATAAAGCATTTCATAAATAACAGATTGAGAACAAAATAAATGAGTTTCATTTCAATATTGGTACATTTTAAAAGTTAAAAAAAGTCATTATGTCATTTATAACCCATGGAATGGGAGTGAGGGTTATATGTTTGTCAATTAAAAAATCAAATATATCTTTTATTGGTATATTTACAGACACCCATAGAAGAAAACTATGTCTGGGTATTCACATCAATAGAACAAGAGAGAAAGAGAATGAAATTTTGAGGTGAAATTTCTCCAGCATAACGACTATATATAATGGTTTTTGAAAATTATAAAAAGAGAGTGTACAAGGTTATCCCACCCATAAATGAAACATTTTTTAGTGGAGGGATGTAATAAATAGAAATAAGATCATGGTGTGAAAATTTTAATGACACACCGCATGACATGAAAACTTGAAAGGAAAGAGAAAGGGCTATTTCTTTTACGAAACTTCGGCAGCCTAACGGTGTCACAAAAAAATAGAAAATCAATTGATGATAGTGGAAAGGGTATATCATAATTTTGGAAATGAAATTTACAATAGTAATGATATTGAAGAACAAGACCCCTCAAAATAAACTGGAAATATAAGACATAACATAAAGGAAGTCATGACATAAAAGAGGAGGGTGAATGGTTCCCACACTTTGAAGAATCACTTCAAAAGCATGAAGGTCGGGTCCTTGGAGGAATTTAGGGAACCTTGGGAGGACACCATGTGTGGTAAGGATTCGAGAACTTCATTGATGATGATTTTGGAATGAAATTAATGAGGGAAATAGCTTGGTATTTGTAGTAAAAGTGAGTGAATAATTTATTAATTTCTAAGGGACACCTCATCAGTGGTATTTGCAAAACCATGGGCTTGACATTGGTATTTTCCCATGGTATTGGCCACTAGTGACACCTTAAAGAATATCTCACTATTCATAAGTTGACCAGAAAGCTTACATCAATAATGATGTCATTAAACAGTCAAAACTCAAAACTACATTTTTACAATTCACCCATAACTCAATTGTTTCAGAAAAATCCCGAAAATTCACCTTAACCTAATATCGATGCTTTGAAATCACAAATTAATTCCATTTTATGAAAAAAAAATATCTAACCATTTATAATTTAATTATTAAATAAAGTCATTATTTATTCCAAAAATACAACATTAAAACTATAACTCATTTTGTAACACCATAAAAAAAGTATTCAAGGTCACATAAAAATACCGTATAACAATATGACAATAAAGTAACAGTTTATTATTAATTTTTATGAAAATAAATTAACATTTTAAATTATTAAATTAATTTTAAAATTTCAAATAAAATATTTATGGCGTACAAAAATACCAAAACATAAACTTTGATTGTTTATCACTTTTAAAATGTCTAAAATGTATTTATACATTTATGAGTGATGTTTCTATTTTTTGGTCAAATTACTACTCATTAAAATTCATTTCTATTCATATGGGTATGTTATTATTCCTACATTACTATTCACTAAAAACAAGGTTGATCTTATTAGACTCTAAATTTCTCACTGATAACAACTGTAGAAGACCATTTTTTGAAAATCATTTTACATCATTAATTATTTATTGAATAAAAATAATATTTTAAAATACACCTTTTTTTTCAAAATTTATCAAATAATAAACATCCTATATTTATCTGGATATTGGAAATTCACAAACTTTTCCATATGAAGAAATAACAGTTTTATTTATATAAAAGGAATACACAAAGCAGCTAGGGTATCATTACATGGACCCTTATAACAATAGCATAGGACCTAGGTGTAAGGTTTTCTACGGTGATAGAATATTGGGGTGGCTCAGACAACATTTCCCCAGTGGTGATTTCTAACAGCTTGAACTTCTCCATGAAGCAATTCCGTTCAAGCTTTATATGATATATCTCAGCTTGGTCTTGGTCCATAGAAAAGCCCCGTGATGCTACCTCCTTCCCACACTCTGAAAGATGGCCTTCATATGTCCTGAGTCTACTGGATGAGGGCATTCAATCTTCATTATGTCTTAATTAACCAAGATAACCGTATTTATAAAAACACAACATTAAGATTATAGTTTCCAACGACCATATTTACCAACTATCATATAACAGTCAAAATCGAATAGTCTCATTTTTATTATAACCACTTATTTAATTAAAGGATATAGTTTTTTGAGTATAAAATAAAACAACACAAAAATTTAGGAAACAAATATAATAAAAAGTTCAGGTTGTTACATTCTTCCCCCCTTAAGAAATTTCATCCCCTAAATTTTATCTCATACCCTATGAAAGGAAAAGGTGTGGGTACTTCAGTATCATCGACTCCTCTGGTTCCCACTTGGTATCTTCACATTTGTGGTTCCTCCATAACCCCTTAATAAGTTGGGTAGTCTTGTTGCGTAGAACCTTGTCTCTATGATCCAAGATCTCCACCAGCAGCACCACAGAAGAGATGTCATGTTCCAGTTGTACCACCACTATATTTAGTACATGTGGGGGTAATATATGTACTTCCTCAAGAGGGAGACATGGAAGACACCAAGTACTTCTTCATTATTTAGAGGAAGTTCAAGCCGATAGGCCACTGCTCCCACACGATCACATATTTCTTAGAAGAAAGTGTACCAAGGGATGAGCTTCCCTTTCCTCCCAAACCTCATGACTCACTTCCAAGGTGACATACGAAGAAAGACATCATCACCAACATCAAACACCAAGTCCCTTTGAAGGTTGTCAGCATATCTCTTTTTCCGACTCTGAGAAGACTTAATGTGTTGTTGGATGGAATAGACCTTTTCAGTCATCTCTTACACAAGATCAGGCCCAAGAAACATTGTGTAACCATCTTCCTCCCAACAACGTAGATGTTCTACATCGATTCCTATATAGAACTTCATAGGGTACCATTTTAATGCTCGAGTGGAAGAGGTTGTTGTAAGAGAACTCAACTAAAGAGAGATGTTGATCCCATACACCAGTAAATTCCATTGAGCAAGTTTACATCACGTCCTTGATTTTTTGAATAGTCCTTTTATATTGTCTATCAGTTTAGAATTTATCAGCTATAATAAAACTCAATTCTGGTCTCAGAGCTTGTTGAAGTCTTCTCCAAATTTTAAATGTGAAACTTGGATCATGATCAGATATGATAGAAAGTGGAACTCCATGCAGCCTTACCACTTCTTTCACGTAAATACGGGAAAGTTGGTCAAGAGAGAAATCTTCCTGAATAAAGATAAAATGGTGAGTCTTGGTGAGATGGTCCATAATAACCCATATCGCAATATTTTATTTTGAATTTCTCGGGAGGCCAATGAAGAATTCCATAGTGATATTTTTCAACTTCTATGCTGGTATGGGTAGTGGTTGCAATACCCCTTCAATAAGTTTTCACTCTACCTTCACTTGCTAACATACAAGGCACCTTGAAGTGTAGTCAGAAATCTCTCTTTACATATAATCCCATAAAAAATGATCACGAATGTCCCTATACATTTTCATACTTCCAGGATGTATAGAGAAAGTAGATCTATGAGCTTCATCCATTAGCTCGTTCTTTATTTCTAAAATAGGTGGAACACATAGTCTTGTACAAAATTTTAGTACACCATCTTGATCAATATTGAACATAGGAAACTTCCCATCCTTCACAGCCTCAAACTTATTCTGTAATAAAGAATATTCTTTCTGACCTTTCTTGAAATTCTTTAGTAATGATGGTTGATAAATCATTTGGGTTAGGTTTGATGATATCCCCTATTTATAATTCCCCTGTCCAGTTTTACTAGGTCATTGATCAAAGGATCTCTTTGAATCCTTATAATCTACAGAATGACTGGGTATTTCCTGCTTAATGCATCAGAAATTTTTTTTCTCTACCGGAATGATAGTGAATTGAATAATAATATTCATTAAGAAGTTCCAGCCAACTCCTTTGTCTTAGGATCAATTCCTTTTGTGTGAGAATATACTTCAAACATTACTGGTCTATGTATATATCACATTTCTCCCCATAAAGATCGTGCCTCCATATTTTCATAGAAAACACGATCGCAGCTAGCTCCAGATCATGCCTAGGATAGTTCTCCTCATGGGTATTCAACAATAGAGATGCATAAGCCATGACCTTGTCATTTTGCATGAGGATGAACACAATACCTTTCAGAGATGCATCGCTAAAAATAACGAATCCTTATCCACTTGAGCATAGAGTTAACAGAGGTGCAGTAACCAAAATCTTCTTTGGCTTTGGAAACATTCATCAAACTCCTTTGTCATGATGAACTAGACCACTTTTTGAGTTAACATGGTTAATGGATTAGAATTTTGTGAATGGTTTCTCACAAACATCATATAGTATCCCACTAATCCAAGGAAATTACGAATCTCAGTTATTGTTGTAGGATGAGGCCACTCCTCTATACTTTTTGTCTTTGTAGGGTCAACTGTGAGTCCTTCATTTGTATCAATTTGCTCCAAGAAACAAACTTGTTGTAACCAGAATTAAAATTTATTAAACATTCCAAAAATTCTACCCTTCCGTAGAGTTTGAAAAATAACCTTTAGATGATCTTCATGATCCTCATGTCTTTTGGAATATATTAGAAAATCATCAATAAAAACTACCACAATGTTATAAAGGTAGTATTTAATGAATAATTCATAACATCCATAAAAATATTAGGTGCATTAGTTAGTCCAAAAACAATAAAAACAATCTCATAATGTCTATATCTTGATCGGAAGGCAGTTTTTGGAATATCTTCTTTCTTCATCCTCAATTGATGATAACCAGATCAAAGATAAATCTTAGAGAAGAATTGATCCCCACGAAGATGGTAAATAAGTCATCAATTCATGGAAGAGGGTATTTTTTCTTCACTAAGACCTCGTTTCGTTCTCTCTAATCAATGAATATCTGCATCGATCCACACTTCTTCTTCACAAAGATAACAGGTACTCTCCAAGGAGACACACTCAGTCGGATAAACTACTTATCCAAAAGATCTTGTTGTTGTTTCTTTAATTCCTCCAGCTCCATATTTTCCATAATATACGAGGTCATTGGTATTGGATGAGATCCAGGTACGAGTTCAATAGATAACACTACCTCTCTTTCTGGGGGAGGTACATGCAACTCCTCAAGAAATGCATAAATATATTCTTGGACAATGGGGAAATTTTCTATCCTCAAACTCTCATTTACGTCTTCTTCTTCCCTGATAAATTCCATAATTAAGGATATATGAGGTTTTTCTAGACAAATTTTATGTCGATATACCACTCTTTGGATGATAACATTAGTTTTCCATTCAAGGTTACTAGGATTTCCTTGCATCTGCACTTGATCTTAGCATTATACATTGAGAGTCTTCCCATCCCTAGTATAATATCTAATTATAGCATCATAATGACAACTAGATTTGCGATAAGATTTTTCTCGTCAATGTAAATACTAGAGTTTCTAAACACTGACGATGCTTGGATAATACCACTAAGTGTCTTTATTAATAACTCTAATTTTAGAAAATAAGGGGTTGATTCCAATTTCTTTGCAAACTTGGAGAAATTAAGGAATATGTAGAACCAAAATAAAACAAATTACTTTCTAGATTTGAGAGAAAAAAAGAGTACCTTCTACCACATCATTTGGAGCTTCAACTTCAGCTTATGTGATAGAAAAAGCATGACCTTTCTCCCTTTGCGTTTGCTGAGGCTAATGGTGGTTCCCCTCCGCTTCCCTTAGATATGGACTGTGATTAGAAAAGCGACCAAGTTGTCCACACTTAAAGCACTGGCCATCAGGTAGGGACTGCACCATCATCCCCTTGTAGTTAGTGTTTGGAAGTTTAGGTTTCACCTCACTATGAAAATTCCTCGCAATATGGCCATCTCTTCCACACATGAATAATTTCCCTCTCACGAGCAGGGAGTTCCCTAAATGCTTCCTCCAATATTTATTACACATTGTATGTTGCAGTTTCTTGCCTCCTCTTCCTTGATCGAAGCTCCTCCTAAAGCAAAGATCCAATTATCACTTTTTTCATTGGATTTATGAGACCACTATGTCTCACAAAACTCATGTTCGACTTTCATCACACTTTTCACGATCTCCTCATACCTTTCATAATCTCAGTTGGCCAGATTCATCCGCAAATGATGTCTCAGTTCACCAAAGAATCTATCAACATTACCGTAAGGATCCATGAAAATGAATGAGGTATAACGGGAAAGTCATCTAATGTTAATCTCGTAGCTTCCCACAGACTCATTCTCCTTCTTCATTATCACAAGAAACTCCTTATCCATTCTTGTTCTCATGGAATGTGGGAAATACTTACTGAAGAAGATCCCTCTGAACTCTTCCCACCCCATAGGTTCAACCTCCACTATTTACATCGTATTTTTAATAAGATCCCACCACTGATCATCATATCTTTCTATGCTATAGACAGCCAGGGTGACTGTCTCTTTCTCTGAACAGCGGAGCACAGAAAAGATCTTCTCTATAGAGCTGATCCACTTCTCAGCAATCAATGGGTCAGTCGATCCACTGATGTTTAGTGGTCGTTGACGCCTAAAGGACTCAATAGAATGTTGTTCCCTTCAGAGTGAGATTGGTATCTCAACTTGATTCAAGTTATTTCCCATAACTTGAGATAGTTGGTTCATCATTCGCATGAATGTTTCTATTCCGGATTCTAGTAGAGGGTCATCCGTGCATGGTCCATTGTAGTCACCATTTGGATGGTTCCTGCTATTTCCCGCAATTTTTAAAAGAATAACATCTTAGTGAGAAACTTTTTTCATTTAATAATATTTTATCTATAAAATATTTATGACTTAAAACATCATTAAATAATTACAATTCTCTATAAATCATTTGTAACGATTCTTAAAAAGCTTATGAATAACCAAACATATCCCATGAGTCTTTCGTAACCAAGAGTGCAACAAGTCCCATTTTCATGTACCAAGATACCCCAGGTGAAGCCTGCAACTCCTTGTCAAAGTTTTCACTCCTAGAAACCTTTGTGGTAGAGTCACCTCAACCTGCTCGTATCTAGATAGGGATGTCTTTTCTTGATAAGAAACTTACTTAAAACTCACCACAATACCAGGATGTTTTCCTATATCTAAACATTTCTATAGGATTCTTCATGAATATTTCATAGCCTAATTTTCATAAATAACTAAACCTCTGTTTGATACTAACTATGGAATCTCACCTTTTTTTCATTACATTTTACCAACAGAGGATCATTAAAGTATAGTGTCTTTGAAATAAATAACATAATACATAAAAACAACATAAGAAATTCCCGCTAAACCACTCGTAAGGCTTCATCATAGATTCATCTTATGTACAATTACAGCATCTCATGACCTAGAGACATACATTAGAGAAAAGTGTGAGAAAAAGGCTCAGTAAGGAAATCATGTCAAACAATGGACATGTGATCTTGAGGAATATTAATAAGAACATGATAAAAGTCATAAAGGAGTGAGAAATGGAAGAATAGTAATATCATGATAAAAATAACATGAATCATAACTTGAATATATGTTTACATCATTTCATTTATACATTCATGAACATATCACCAAGGTTCATCCCCAAGGTGTCATAAAAATTACCATGGTTATTCACCAAGGTATCATGAATCTTGTTATCTCTAGGGATTAATTTATTTACCCAATTCATGGGAGAACTATTGGGGTGAACCCTTAGTATGTCCTTATTTACATGTGATCCACATAGATCATAATAAAACATTTCATAAATAACCCATTGAAAGGGAGTGAGGTTTATATCAATGTCAATTCCAGAATCACAAATATATTTTTTTGGTAAATTTATGAAAAAACATTAAAACAAAATAGGTCTAGGTATTCACATAAATAAAACAAGAGAGAAAGAGAGAGAAATTTTGGGGTGAAATTTGTGTAGCATAATGACTATATATCATGGTTTTAGAAAATAATAAAAAGAGAGGGGATAAAGTTATTCTATCCATAAATGAAAATTTTTGATGTAGAGGGACATAATAAAAAGAAATAAGATCATGGTGTGGACATTTGAATAAAAAAACACGGGAAAATGAATCTTTAAATGATTTAAAAATCGGGATTTCTTTTACGAAAATTCAGAAGCCTAACGAAGTCACACAAAATTCATAAAATCAATTGATGAGAGTGAAAAGGGTCTCTCATCATTTGGAAATGATATGGAAAGTAGTAAACAAATAGAATAACAAGCCCCCTCATAATAAAAATGAACTATAATATATAACATAAAAAAATTCATGACTTAAAGGAGGAGGGTGAATGGTTCCCTTACCATGTAGAGTAACATCGAAATCTTGATGGTCGAGACCTTGGTAGGCTTGAGGGTACATTGGGAGGACTCAATGGGAAGTAAGGAGACCAAAACTACGTTGAGGATGATTTTGGAACGAAATGAATATGGGAAATGGCGTGGTATTTATAGTAAAAGTGAGTGAATAAATTATAAATTTCCAAGGGACACCTCATCCGTGGTATTCGGAAAACCATGGGCTTTCCCATGGTATTAGCCCATGCTATTAGCCACATGAGACAACTCATAGCATATCTCACTATTCATAAGTTGACCAGAACCATGGTATTTTCACATGGTATTAGCCACATGGGACACCTCATAGCATATCTCACTATTCATAAGTCGATCAGAAAGCTTACATCATTAATGATGTCTTTAAAAACCTGAAACTCTAAAATGCATTTTTACTATTCACTGATAATTCAATTGACTCAGAAATATCCAAAAAATAAACCCTAACCTAATATCAATACTAGGAATTCAAAAATGAAGTCCATTTTATGAAAATAACTTTCTATATATTCTTTATTTAATTTTTCAATAAATTTAATATTTATTCGAGAAATACAACTTTAAAACTTTTACTCATTTTGTAACACCTTAAAAAAGTAATCAAGGTCCCATTAAAATATCGTATAACGATAAGATAAAAAGTAATAATTTATGATTAGATTTTATTAAAATAAATTACCTTTTTAAATTATTAAATTAATTATAAAATAGTAAATAAAATATTTATGGCGTAAAAAAATACCAAAACATAAACTATGATCATTTTTCACATTTAAGATGTCTAAAATGTATTTACACATTCATGGGTGAGGTTTCTATTTTTTATCAAATTATTATTCATTAATATTTATTACTATTCATATGGGTTTTTTTAATATTCCTACATTACTATTAACTATTAACCGAGTTGATCTTATTAGACTCTAAATTTCTCACTGATCACAACTTCTGAAGACCATTTTTTTGAAAATCGTTTCACATTATTAAATATTTAATGAATACAAAAATTATTTTAAAAGACCCCTTTTTTTCTAAATTCATCAATAATACACATCCTATATTTATCCGGATGTTTGAAACTCACAAAATTTTCCATAAGAATAAATAACAATTTTATTTATATAAATGGATTACACGAAGAAACTAATGTCTCGTTACATAGCCCCTTATAACACCAGCATATGACCTAGGTGTAAGGTGTGCTATGGTGATAGAAACTTGGGTGGCTTAAAAAACATTGCCTGAGTGGTGATTTCTAACAACTTGAACTTCTCCCTTAAGAAATTCCGTTCAAGCTTCATATGTTGAAGTTTGGCTTGGGGTTGGTCCAGAGAAAAGGCCAGTAATGCTACCTCCTTCCCAAGCTCCGGCAGGTGGGCTTTATATGGCCCGAGTCTACATGATGAGGCCATTCAATTTTCTTTCTATATTAATTAACTCTGATAACAATATTTATAAAAGCACAACCTTAAGATTATAGTTTCAGATGGTCATGTTGATCTGTAGTCATATAACAGTCGAAACCCAATGGTCTCATTTTAATTATACCAACTTCATTAATTAAATGATATAGTTTTCTTAGTATAAAATAAAATAACCCTCAAATTTAGGAAATAAATATAATTAAAATGTTCAGGTCATTACAATTTTTGTCTGAATTTTTTATATAAATATATTAATTGATATGGTAATTTCTTAATACATATACATAGAGATATATATATATCTATAGTGTGATATAATTTAAGGAGAGATAATAAAGGTTCATCAATTATTAAGGAAATGATTAAGATTGACATATATATGTAGAAGAAACCGAAAAAAATACAAAACATATAACAAATCGAGTTGATATCTTAAAAGAATAATTTTCATACTACATAAAATAAATTTTGTAAGTGAAAACATCCATAAAATATTATAGGTTAGGGGATTTAAAGTACTTATTCCACAAGATCATAAATAATAGAGTAAATGTGTTGTGAAATTAAGTTCTATTAAAAAATGATACTGGATTTATCACAACGTAATTAATACCATAGATAAAATAGAATTTCATTAGTTCTAAAAGTATTACATGCATAATTTAATATTTTATTAGTATTTCATTTAGAACTGAATAAATTGGTTTTTATTAATGTTAATTTTAGAATTAAAAAAAATCACAGTTTATTCGTACACTAATTTACAAAAAATCATTAAAAACATTGAAAAGATACACAAATATCCATTTAATCTTATGTGAGATTTTTACAGGGGTTTTATTATTAGTAATACAATTATATTTTATCATTTCTAACATTAGTAAAAATAAAATTCACAAATTAATATTTTCTATCATCTAAAAGAATCATTTGGAAAATCAAATAAGGTTCCCATATATATATATATATATCATTTTATAAGATCCATTAATAGTGTATTTAATAGCATTGAGAAATCCCTGAGAAAAATTAAAAAAATTATTTATTTTTAATTATAAAAAATCATTAATAATTAAAAAATATACTTCAATGTGATTTATTTCACATCACATGTTTTTGAGGATATTTTGGGGTCGACCACCTTTATTAATAAATTAGGAAAACACAATAAAAATAATGTTTGAGAACTAGTTCCATTCAAAGAAAATCTTCCCTCTTTCAACATTGTTCAAAATGCAAGAGAACATAAAAAAAATATTCTAGTAGATTAAAATTATTATAATATTCCCTTTCTGAATCATCTATAAGGTAACAGTTGTAATTAGCCCAAGCCTTCCTCCCATCTGAAGAATATCTTGATCTAGTTACCGTAGTGGTCTTAAGATGTGAATATCACTTCCATGCTTTATAATTCATCAATGGAACTAAGGAAAACAATTCATCATCATTTATCATTCTATTTGGAATTTTATACATATAGGTTATCCTTGGTTATGGATCAACATCTTCCATATTCGTCAAATTACTCTCAAATATTTTTAGTTTCCATTCATTTTTTGAGTTCCTCTGTGAGGTTATAACCCACATGAGGAACAACACTTATATCTGCATCCATAGGGTTGGAAATAGTGAGTTGATCGTTCTTCCTAGCTTGATCCATGTTATCCTACTCTTTAGTTTTTCGTGAGTTGATTTATTTCCAAGAATTTATCATTATAGGATCCACACCAAATTTTGAAATAGAATATTCCATTGAATGACCATCTTGTACATGAAATGTAATCTTACTAATATTCCTATTAAAACCACTAACTGCGTGTCCGTTTGAGGTTACATAGCCTTTTGTGGAAGAGTATTGTATTTACTCTAATATGGTCAATCCAGGGGCATATAAATACCCAAAAAAAATCTATATATAAACCCAATTGAATTGTATTTTTTCCCTTTATAGTTTATCCCTTTTGAGAGATCCCAACTGCCACCTTCCCACATTTTCTTTCTTCCTATAAATTGGACCTCCATGTTTTTTCTCATCTCTAAGAGTTACCTAATTACCTACATGTCTTTCCCAGCCTAGAAGAATATGAAAAAATTGTATCATTAAATGATTTCACAACTTTATATTGAATAAGATATTCAACATGTTAACAAATGACCCCCTTTCCTTGGTTCCATTCTAAGGTACAAGTGCCTACACGACCATGGATATTTTTGTTCAAACCATTCTTCATAAAGATTTCATCATTATTTCATGTCATTAAATGAAAAAGTCATTTAATAGGAATCATAAATTTATCCATAAAATTTCAATGTTCTTATATTCATAATAGTACTTTGGGAGTTTCTAATAATGAATATTAAGCTTATGTTCATCATTATTTTTAGAAAAGATCACATAATCAATGAGTAATAATCCTCAAACAATTTCAATGATAACCCTAAAAAATAACCCAAAATAGCTTTTTTATTTTTCATATTTATTTAATAGGAACTCTAATTAATGAAGCTTTATCGTATAGAATTTTAGGGTGCCATAGTATCAAGTTTAATCAAAAAAATTTAACCTAGTATTGACCAAGATAATTTTTTTATTTCAAACGGATTGAAACTAAAAATCCATTCTTGAATCCATAGAAAACCTAGTTCCAAATATACCTATCCATGAACCCATGCTCATTAATATAGTTTTTCAAAATGAAGCAAAATGTGGAAGAATCTATGACCCACTGAAATAAAATTCCAACAGGAAACTCGAAATCGAGGACTGAAAATAAAAAAGATCAACATATTTCATTGATTTCACACCCTTTGGAAGAATAAATCATGATATAATTGAGAACATACATTTGATATACTTTCATCGATCAACTATGATCTTAACAAAACCTGAGCAGTGACACCTTTTTTAAAACTATTCTAATATTATTTTTCATATCATATATATTATAAATTGTATAAATGTGAAATATGTTTTCTTGTATATTCTTAACTATATAAATTTATAAAGTAAAATGAGCATATTGAATATTATATTTAAATAATGAACACTTCCAATAAGTTACTAATTATATAAATGTATATATTATTAACTATATATATAGTATTAATAAATATTAATGGTATTCAAATATTTTTAATAATATTTAAAAACATTTATTTATTTGTGCTGAAAAATATATATTTAATATTAACTACATTTCAATTTATTGTGGATTATTTTCAATATATTAATAATTAAAAATAAATATTAAATTCACTATAAATCATGTTTAATATAATATAAATTATTTTATATATATATATATAATTTCCATATTTAAGAACATAATTTATTTACTCAGTTAAGTGAAATATATATATACATGTATTTATTTATAATATAATATTAATTATAAAAATGTAAAATTAAAATTTAATATTGTAATAGTAATATCTTAATAGATTTAAAATTAATAGTATATAGATTCAAGCATGAACACATATTTTTTATATATAATGAATATATTGATAAATAATAATTTTTTTCAAACCAATAATTAATAATTCTATTTTAGTACAATTCATAATATTTAAAAAATATTATTTCATATGTGAATAAATAACTATATTTTTGGATATATATATAATAAATTTTATTATTATATGATGAGATATAGTAACTTAAATAATACAATAGAAATATATAAAATAATTATTATTATATAGATATATATATATATATATTAACAATAATTTATATATATATATAATTATATCAAAACCAATTCTTATTAACAATTAAAAATAATAAATTATACTAAAAAATATTATTATTTACATTAATAAATCCAAAATTTTTAAAATATATCATTATTTATTTAATTATGTAATTATATTTAAAATAATTTATTTTTATAGAATAAAAATTTAATTATTTTTCTATAATTTAAATAAATATAATTATTAATTAAATTTATTATCAGTTTTCTCAAAACTAAATTCAATTTTTTAATTATTATTTATATTTATGTTATTATTTAAATTTTTAAAGTTTTTTTATTATATATGTAAGACACGTTAATATTATAGTTATATGAATATTTTTTCATTTTTTAAAAATAAATTACATAATGTATAAATATAAAATTTCTATATAAAATATATTAATTAAATTTTAATAATATAAATATATTCATACTCTTTTTTAATTTATGATCATTCTTAGATATGTCATTTTTCGTATCGATTTTATTTATTTTATTTCACATTAAATTTCTATATATAATTGTGCATTTATATGAATGAATATATGTTTTTATGTGCGTGTTTTCTATTATATGTCTGATTGAAGAATGTGTATGTATGTAGATGAAACAAACACATGTATATACATATATTGAACTCTATATGTTTCCACATATTTATTTTAATGCTCAAAAATAATAATTATTATGTTACTAATTTGTATATAGTTTTATGATTGTATATCACATTGTAAATAAAATTTGACTCAGTATAGATCCACCATCACTTCAAAATGATCCACTGGAAACTCTATTAGTGGGGATTTCATCTACTTCCAAAAGTGATACTACCATATGTGCTATCTCTATACATTTATTTCATCTATATGTGCTACCACAAGACATGTTCTACCACCATATATGTGCTACCTCATATGTTATACCACTAAAAATATGTTACCACCGCATGTGCTACCGCAATATGTTTGACATTAAGATGTGTTATCACTGGCTTATGCAACCAATGAACCATATAACCATTAGTCTTTTCTACCATCAGAGATGGTCGAACACCATACTACTACCATTGTTGTTTCTCATTCAAATTTAATTCTTCCAATGAAATGTCTATGAGAGTTAATGCATACATCCTCATAAGGTTTATTTGTGATTATTCTTGAACCTCCCTATGGATGCAATGAATAAAAGTTAGATAATTACTAATTTTTTATTTAGTATAAGGATTCAGAATATATTTATAATAATTCTTCAATGAATAATTTGGAATTAGAGATCTATATATTCTAAATATATCCATCATACGCGTATGTGTGGGGAATACATTAACATCGATACATACATACATGTGATCGTTATCATGTGGAATGAACATAATTTCATGAACCTTTTCATATAGTGAATCAATTTATCTATGTAGAAATTTTATACAGCATCTATTGTTAGAAAAAAGAAACGTACAAAAAAATTTATTCTCTCACATTCGTAGAATTCTAGTCGAGCTCCTCAGTACGTCATATTTGAGTATATTTGGACAACTGAAGCATCATAGACCATTTTACATCATTTTCCTCCCATCTATACTACTATAATCTATTTATTTTTTTCCTTAAATTAAATAAGTGTGTTGTATTTGTCTATTTATTTATATATCCTGAATCCAATTCTTTAATTAGAGTATTCCAGACAGGATTTCATATTTCATTATTTTTATACCAGAGGAAATTTTTGAAGTGGTCTTTTGTAGAAAATTTATTTCATTCATACCATGGACTACTATGGGAGAGACCTTGATCCTAGACATCCTATTTGATTTTTTAAATAACCCAATATAGGTTTGGGATCAGATTATTTTTATTACAACTTTGTAGGCAATGGGTGATTTATAAGTTGATGAGCTTATGTCTCTACTTGAGACGAAACCATTTTTATTTTTTGTTTTGTTTTATTTGATTTATTTTTTCTTTTTTATGTTATAAAAATATTTTTTTTAAAATATTCAAAAAAAGAACATACTTTGATAGATAGAATTAACCTTTTTTATAAAGTATTTGATAAATTAAATTTGTTTCAGAATTCAATTTTGCGCCAAGTAGTTTTTAGTTGAGAACTAATATCTCTTTGATGAATATTTTGAAAGATAAAAAATATATTAATATACTATTTTCATTAAATGTAAATTTTTAATTAACATCATATATTTTTTAACTATTCTAATATATTGTTTTATTAGGAACTCAATTCACCCCCCCCCCCTCTTGAGTAACACACTCCATCCAACATTTTGTATTGAAGGATTTTAAATATCCTTTCAATTTTTATTTAGTATATATTTTTAATGTTCATAAGTTCCTATTATTTCGAAAATTAGATTCATATGGATAATAAAAAAAGGGGTATATGCTACAAACATACCACATTATTTTAATGGAACAAATTTTTCTAAGTGAGAGATTGAAATGGAAATTCACGTTGAAAGTCTGTGTTTGGAAATATTTATTATCATTGAACATATATATGAATTACCCAAAAGCTCTAGATATATACGATGTTATCCTAATATGGAATATTATAATAATAATTGTTAATCCATGAATTCATTATATTTTTCATTTGGGATATGAGGAAATTATGACAATTTTAACATGTATTATTTCTGTTTAAATTTGGGATCATTTAGTTCTTTCTCATGAAGGAACACATAATTTCAAAGATTTGTGTTGAAATAAATTTATTATGAAAGATGATACTTTTAAAATGAATCATGATGAACCCATTTTTGATGTCTAATCTATGATGAATGAGATCATCGACACAATGCATTCATTGGAGAAACCTATTTATGATAAATATCAAGTGATGTGCTTATTGAGGTGTCTAATTAGTAGATTGAGAGGATGATAAATATAAATCAAAGATTCATGTGATGTTATAAATTTACCAATTAAGTTATTTATATTGAAACCTATGGTGTATGAGGAGTAACTAAAATTAATAAATGTAGAGGACAACCCAAAATGAAAATTTGTAGCCTTTATATCCATTAAATTAAAACAAAAAGAGAATATCAAAGATGACATTTCAAATGATGAAGTGTTGCATGCTATAAATGACTAAACATTTCAAACATTTCTAGAAGATTCAAAATGTTCTAAAAGAAAAATTATTTATTTAGGAAAAAAATCTATAAATATAATTATGAAAATAGAGTTAGATGTAGAAATTATTTGAAGATTGATGATACTAAAAATTAAATAATTTGTTACAAATATAAAAGAAAAGGTCATGTAAAATTTGAAAATAATAAGACAAAAATCAAAAAGGAATATGATGATAAGGTTAAATATTATAATAATTCCAATAAAGAAATATGTATTTCATCAAAGGATAAATAATGTGAATCTGATTCAAGAATAGAAGAAAACTATGATATAGCCAACATGTGTTTACCACAAACACAACTGAGGTATCTAATGTCTATTCTAATTCTCATGGTCATACTTATAATCATACATGAGGTGATTAAAGTAATGAAAAATTTTATAATGAATAAATATATTAAAACAATAATATATTGGAATATCCATTAATTGAATTCAAAGATAAATATAATATTTCAATGAAATAGCAATCCTGAGCCTGTAGTTTTGTATATGATATTACTATTTAGAAAGATAAAATTTCTCAGTTTCTAAAAGATAAAAAATTGATATAATTATCTAATGAGAAACTAAATAAATATTTGGAAGTATTTAAAATTGGAAGAAATATTCTCCCACAGATTCTTGGAAAGAAAACTGCTCTAAAGTATACTACTGTAATAGGATTTCAACCTAGAGAGAGAAGGACCATTAAGGCTAATTATTTTCCTAACTCCAGTTCTTCTAAAACCAATTTTTATTTTTTGGACCTAAAAAATATATTTATTTCTACAGGACTAAAATCTATATATATCAAATCTATTCTGTAATTACGGTTTCCTAATGGTTTGATTACTAATATTTATAGCACCAATAATATTTGGATACCGAATTCATTTCTTTTGTAAAATTTTATTTTATGGAAACTGTATTGAAAATATATTTTAAGAAATTATAGTATCTACAAAATGTTTATCTTAGACATATGACTAGTGATTTCTCATATTTTAAGAATTTGATAATGGTTGATATAGGGAACGTCACTTTTGGTGAAAATGATAAAGGGAAAATTATTGTCCTTTTCTTAATTGGTAATTCTATCAATATTTTAATTTCTAAAGATTAATTTTGAATATGGATTAATGTTTAATCTTCATATCATATAAAAACTTTGAGATTTTGGTTTTCATGTTATATTTGAGAATAATTCTTGTAATGTTATTTATTCTAAAAATTCTTTTTCTGCTACCTCAATAAATGATTATATATATGATAATAATTTAGATTCATTGCTTTCTCAAAATAGAACATATATATGTGACTTTCACATTTAATATTGTATTTTGAATAAGAGACTAGGAAATTTAAATATTTATTCACATAGAAATCATTCTAGGAAATGGTTTTTCAAAGAACTACATAAACTAAAATTCCCAAAGGATAATGTTTGTAACCCATGTCAAAAATAGAAACACTACAAAATATCTTTCAAAAAAAGAAAGATTTTTTAAATTCTAAAACCCCAGAATTTGTTCACATTGAATAGTGTAGAACTTCTAGAGTTTTTAGATTATATTGGAAGCAATATTTTTATGTTTTCATAGATTAAGTTTCTAGTTATACATGGGTAATCATTCTATCTCAAAAAAGTGGATATTTCTCTTATTTTACATATAATGCTAAATATGAATAAAATCATAGTGATTGTAGAATTAATACCTTAAGAAGTGATCATGGTTATGAGTTTGAAAATCAATATTTTGAGTCTTTTGGCTAAATATAACTATTATCATAACTTTTATTCTATTACGAATCCACAATAGAATGGTGTATTGGAAAGAAGAAATATAACCCTTCAATAAATTTCCAAAACCATACTAATTGAGAATAACATACCTGTTAATTTTTGGGAATAAGTTGTGAATATATATTGTTACATAATCAATAGTGTTTTATTTATTCAACTTTAAAAGAAACTACCTTATGAATTTTATAATCGAAGAATGACAATGGATAATTACTTTTGTTTTATTGGTTGAAAAATTATTTAATCTTAATACTAAGGATATTCATGAAAAAGTTAATTCTAATAGTGATGAATAAATTTTCATGGGTTATATAACATCTATAATATCTAATAGGTTGTTTAATTAAATAATAAATATTTTTGAAGAATATTTTCATATTAAATATGATGAAATGTATCCACATGAACCAAATACCGATATAGAATACCTTTAAGGTGATCTATCAAATATTAATATTAATTAATAATCTTCTGAATGTTCATTAAAATAAGTAGAAAATACATACACTTCTGGGGAACAACCTGAACCTAAACTTGTAGAAGTCAATGACATTTCGATCCCTACTTTATTCAAAAACTGTTTGGAAGGATTGATACCATCCTTTAGATGTTCTAGTTATAGACCAAGATATAGATACAAATACTATATATTATCTTTGAAATATGGATGAAAAATATGGTTTCCTTTCACATATTAATCCTTAGAATATTAGTTATGAAATTTATAATGAATTATGGGTGATGGAAATGAAATAATAATAGAAAACATTTGACAGAAAAAATGTTTGGTAACTAGTTGTTAGACATAAATACACTATGATTATTATCACTAACTGTGTATTTATAAATAAATAGGATTATTGTGGGTCTATAGATAAAAATAAATCTAGATTAGTTTCACAGGGATATAGTCAAGAAGAGGGAATTTTCTATGAGGAACCCATTTCACTAATAGATAGATATGAATCCATTAGAATATTACATTTCTTTGTAGCACATTTTGATTTCAAAGTATATGAAATTGATATCAAGAGTTTATTCATAAATGGTTATATAATAGAGGATGTTTAAATAAAAAACCCCTATAAGTAAGAATATTCATTCTTTAAATCATGTTTTTAATTTTAAAAATATATATATGGTATAAAATATGCTCCTATTGATTTTTATGATGAGCTCATTTTTTTAGGTTTCTAATTTTTTTTCACAAGGCATAGGTCCTCCAACTCTTTATTAAAAATAATTTCAAAAGACGTTTTTGTGGTTCAAATTTATGCTGATGATATTATTTTTGGATTTTTTAAAAAATCGTTGTGTACTTATTTTTCAAAAAATATAAATGATCATGAAATGAGTTTAATTGGAGAAATTATATTCTTTTTTGGTATTCAAATTTATGTTAATAAATATGGAATTATTTTATATTAAATTATGTACTATTAATACCTTATAAACCATTTTGGTTTGGATATAATTGAATGTAGTGATACTCTCTTGAGTACAATATGTAAACTGGGATTTTATAAAATAGTAAAGTCAAAATATTAGACCATATATAAATGTATGATTGGAATCATTCTATACATAACTTCTTTCTTGACAGATAAAATGTATAGTGTGTGTATGTGTAATCCTTTTCAGGAAAATCACAAAGAATATAATTTATATTCTCTTAAAATAATATACAAATACCACAAACATTAACAATTTATTTTTTTTACTATCCTATAAGAAAAACGTTTCATTTATTAAGTTCTTCAAATGCGGATTTTGGTGATTGTATGTTAGATATTTAAATAACCAATGGAGCATTTCATTGTTTTATAAATCCATTAGCATATGTACATAGTAATAAAGAAATATTATATTTTAATTTCCACTGATGATGTTTAGTACACAACTTTTGGGTGTTTTTGTGCAAAACATCTAATGTTGAAACACACATTTCTATATTATATATTTCAATTTAGACATTACCAATAAATTTTGGCAACATAAGTATGATAAATCATAACAAGAGTCATATATCTCATTTTATGAGAAGAAATATTGATGTATGGTATCACTTTTTGAAAGATAGTTTCCAAAAATATGATATAAATCATGAATCCATAGGATCAAAATATTATAATAATGATATTTTTATAAATACCTTGATTTCTGAGAGATTAATCTATATCAAATATAGACTATGAATGATAGATTTTGGTTAATTATTTTTCATCAAATTTACATAATTGGTGATACACCAATGGAATATCTACCATTGATGATCCATCATCAGAAGATCCACTCTTAGTGATCCAATATTGGTGATCCTCCTTTAGTGATCCAACATTAGTGATCCACAGTTTCAGAGATCCACTATTGGGAATCTTCACATCATATTTCTATTACTATTTTCTAATGGTCTTATTTTTCAATGATTAATATTTTAATTGATATATTTATGATTAATTTATTATGTTTTTGATTTCAAATCCTTGAATTATAAAATTCAAATTTTGATCCAACTCATTTAACTCTCTCTATCGCACAAAAATTATTTGAACAGTTTCAAAATCTCATTATCTCATAAACATTAACCTTTATTCGGAACTTCTATATCCCATCAATTTAGAAAAATAGTGATATTTAAATCCCCTTAGTGTTGTCTCTGGAAGGATAGCATCTGGAAAACAAATCTCATGGAGAATCAATCCAAGATGTCGCCAAACCTATAAAACTCTCAACTTGTGACTTTTTAGTTTATTTTATAGAGAAAAATAGATTTATAAGGGTTTTTATCAAGTATTTTTTTGTTTCCCAAGGTAATTTAGGACCAAGGATGGATATATTATTTTTTGAGGAATAACACACCATTTTATCCATGGCTGGTTCACTAGTTTTACTAATATAATGAGTACAACATTAGTGATAATAATGATATCATTAGAAGTATTATTAACGGTAAAAAAGAATGATTTCAGTCAAATTAATTGGATAATGTCCCCACCATGGATGTTATTTAGGATGGTATATGGGAGTTAGGATGTGTCGGGACATGGTAATGAGCACATGCATGGGAGTATCAAACCTGTGTATGAGGTAAAACCCAACACACCCAGGGTGGGAATCGTAGTTCTTGATTGTGTAATATTAAATTTGATGATATATCACCATTGGTTGATGCGCATGTTTTGTGATGTGATTGTTTTATGAAATATGGCTCGTTGCCTCGATGGTACAAGTTTTTGGATTCATGCATCATTGTATGACCAAGGAGAGATTGGTGGATTGCATCATGGTTGGAACACACGTGTTGGGTTTGTGAGGCAAGAAAAATTGAAGGGACCTTGCATCTTGATAAATCAAAATGGAAAATGATGTAAATAGAACAATGAAATGGGGGGAAGATACAATAATGATATGTGATGATTAATAAAATATTTGTAATTAACAGATTTTAGTTAATTAAAATGTTGTCTGTAACATGTTGTGTGAGTCATGTGGTGGTGTATGGCTATTTACCCTTCTGAACCACGGCCCACACTAGGGATGGTTAGGCTGGTGTTTTTCATAATGTTAAGGGTTTTTGTGGCTCGTGAAGAGCCTTTTTGTTATGAAGTTGTGATGTTTTTGTTGTATGTGTTCTCAACCCCATATTATGAAATGTAGAAAAACATTCACCACAACATCAATTGATGTTTGGGAAACCAGAGGACGTTGTTAAAAATGGTCCTCTAGTAGAGGAGAACGTGAATGTGGTGATCCACAGAAGTGTGGAGGAGTGGTTCATAGAAAACATGGATCGTTTTATGCAGATGATGGATCGTCACCCTGGTCGGGTCTCACCGAGTATATGTGAGATTATTGTTTCAACTTCAGCACCCTAAAACCATTACTGGAGTGGGTGGGAAAGAGGAATAAGAGTTCTATATAGATTCTATCCAGATGATACTTGATCATATGGAGACTCCTGAAGGGATACGAGTCAAGTTGGAAGCATATATGTTGCGGGGAAATGAAAAGAATTGGCGGGACATTCTAGATCAGACTGAGAATGTTGAGGGGATGTTGTGGAAATATTTTCAGGAAATATTTCTAGATGATTTTTACCAAGATACTCTGAGGAAATAGTAAGTTGTAGAGTTTATGAGCGTGAATTACAGGTTGATGTCGGTGATGGAGTTTGTTTTTTGCTTCGTCGACCTGAGACTCTTTGTTCTAGCATTGGCGGGAGACTGGGCTGTAGTTATGTGGTGTTTCTAGGATGGACTGGGGCACGAGATCAAGTCTCTAGTCAATATATTTTGCTTATATAGGTTTACAGAGTTGTTGTATTAGGCACTGATCTTAGAAGGAAACTTGAAGGGGGTATTATGTAGTGGGATTATCGTGCCAGATGGGCAGACATGTGGTTAGATTATGGGGTCCAAAATAGTCATTTTGGATGTTTTCAGTTGGGAGGAAGCAGGATCGGTGGTAAGAAAAGAGGGTCAGTCTATCAGAGTGGTGATCGGGTGTTCTATTATCAGTGCGGTAGGCCAGGGCACATGTGTGGCCAGTGTACTTGACCTCCAGTTGAGTTCCAATCGTGCTGAAGACATAGACACGTGTAGAGGTTATGCAGGAACCCTTAATATTAGAGTATGAATGTCGGTGACTGAAAGATGTGGAGCAGAGGGAATGTATCAGTTGCTCCATATCATGCAGGTAGTTGGAGCTCAACAGGTTTTACTGCAAGGGATGGTGGATGCAGAACTCTAGGGATAGATCACCCACATCAGCATGGAAGTGTTGTGCAGAGCACACATGTTAGAGCCCAGTGTAGAGGGGAAACTCGGCTTCATGTAGTTCTGTATGCACCTAGTGATGGAGAGGTTCGGCCATCAGCTGTCCAAGATATGGTCCTTATAGATTCAGTTGTTTATATTGTGCTGTTCGACACAGGTTCCACACAGTCTTTTATTTTTACAATGTTTTTAGTAGCATTGGGATTGTTTGTTGAGAGTTTGGTTGGGTTTATGTTGATTGAACCATCATTGGGGGTGTGAAATGAAGACACCAAGCAGTGCAAGGGATGTGATCTAGATGTTGGTGTGTATCATTACTAGTGGGACATGTTCATTCTAGAGATGTTGCGATTTGACTTGATCTTGGGATTGGAATGTTTTGCATTGAATCGGGTGCACATAGATTATTATCTCCAAAGGGTATCATTTAAGTCACTTGGGGTAGACACGATCATCCATCATGGATAAAGGAATGTTTGATCAGGTCATGAATGGTCATTCTTTCAGCAATTGTGTAGGATCACAGCTCAGGTAGCTTTCATTGTGCTTGATGATGTAAGAGGGGAATATTATGTCTTCCCTCTAGTTGTGATTCGGTTTCAGGATGTGTTGCCTAAGGATTTTATGAGGTTTCTACCTGAGAAGGATGTTGAGTTCAGGATTGAGTTGCTGCTAGGAGGGGAGCCAGTTTATATTCTTCCAAGCTGAATGGAACCAGTATAAATTCAATATTTAAAGGTTTATCTTGAGGAGTAGGAGCATAAAGGGTTCATAGGCCATAGTACATCTCATTGGGGATCTCTTCTGCTTTTTGGAATGATGGATGAGGGGTCTTTAAGCCTCTGTGTTGATTATAGGAAGTTGAATCAGATGATGGTGAAAAACCAATACCCTCTTCCTAGAATTGATGACCTATTTAACCAGTTGATGATTTCATCGGTGTTTTATATGATTGATCTGAGAACATCTTATCCCCATTTGTGGATGACGCCTTTTGATGTACCACTGACATATTTCAAGAGGTGGTACTGGTTGGTTGATTCTGTGGTAATGCCTTTCGTTTTTACCAATGCAACGGTGATGGTCCTGCATTTGACGAACTGAATCATTCATCCTTAACTTGATCAGTTTGTGGTTGTCTTGGTTGACGACATCTTGGTGTACTCAAAAACTCCGGATGATAATTCCCAACATCATGACATCGTAATGAGTACACTAAGAGAGAATCGACTTCATGTTATGCTATCAAAGTTCTTTTTCTAGAATAGAGAAGTGCATTTTATGGGTCACATCATCTCTGAGGTAGGTTTGTCAGGGGATCCAAAAAAATTGAATGATGTTGTGTATTAGGAGAATCTCAAGAGTATTTTATATGTTTTTAGTTTTCTCGGTTTTTCTGGATATTACTGTAGGATCATTCATGATTTATCTCGCTATGAAGAACCACTGTCTGGCATGAACAATAAGGTAACACATATTGAGTGGTCTGAGGCTAGTGAGAATGAATTTCAGGACTTGAAAAAGCTATTGAGACTATACAGATCATGATCATACCTGAGCCAGGTAGGATGTTTCTTCTATTTTTTTGATGTGTCTGGTATTGTGCTTAGAGCTGTGCTGATGTAGGATGAAAGGATGGTGTCTTATGGGTCTGGGAAATTGAGACACTGCGATCATAATTATCTCACTAATGATCTGGATTTGTCTATTGTAGTATATGACTTAATGTGATGGAGGCACTACTTTTGGGGGAAATAGTTCGCATTGTATACCGATCAAAAGATTCTATACAATATCTTATTGTAGCAGGATTTGAATCTTCAGCAGCGAAGCTGGGATGAGTGTCTCCTGTTTTAAACATTGAGATGGTATATACTCTGGGAAAAGGGTATAGTGATGATGATGTTTTGGGCAGGAAGGCTCAGAACTAGGTGGTTTAGGAATCCACCACCGAGTGGAAGGTGATGTCATTCTTCACGGAGATGCACCGGGAGGTGTGGGATGAAGTTTGTTAGGTGATTCTTGCTTCTGTGGCATTGAGTTCACTCTTTCAATTTGATTTAAGTTTATTCAGCTTGAAAATCCTAAATATTTGGCCAAGAAGGAAATTATTAAAGGTGGGGAGAAACCTTCTAGTCTGGCCGTCGGTGTGGACAATGTTGTTTGGGCTTATGGTCATGTGGTTTTCCTGGTTTTCATGAGGGTGGAATTGATGCAGGAGTTTCATGCATCAAGATTGATAGTGCATCCTATTTTGAACAAGATGTATCATTATATCTGATGAATGTTTTGGTGGATGAGAATGAAAAAGGGAGTTGCTGACATAGTGGCACGGTGCCTTACCTGTTAGTAGGAGAAGGCCGAGCATCAATTCCCAGGCAGTTTGTTACATGCATTGCACATTCCTGAATGGAAGTGGGATGATCTGATGATGGATTTTGTGGTGGGTCATCCGAGGATTCCTCAGAAGAATTATTCAGTATGGGTAGTTGTGGATCAACTAACAAAAGTGGATCATTTTCTACCGATTCAGGAGAGATACACAGTTTACCTGTTGGGTGAGTTTTATGTTTATGAAATAGTATAGTTTCATGGTGTACTGTAGAAAATATTTCTAGATCGTGATCGTAGTTTCACATCACGCATCTGAAAGGGGTTACAGAAATCCCTTGGTACTCATGTGCTTTTGATTACGGCTATCAACCTGCAGATAGACGGGAAGCTAGAGCATACAATATATGTTTTGGATGACATAGTGAGAGCTTGTGACTTTGATTTCAGTGATACCGGGGAAAATCAACTGTCGCTTTTTTGAATTTGACTACAAACACCGCTTTCTGACCATGGTTCTGATGGAACTGTTTGAGGCTCTATATGGGAGTCCATGTAGATCCCCACTGTGTTTGTTGGAGGTAGGTGAATCTGATCTATGAGGATCGAGTCTCGTGTAGGAGACTTCAGAGAATGTTTAGTTGATTGAGAAGAAAATGTAAACATCTCATATTAGGTAGAAGTCATATGCAGATCAGATACATCGGTCCCCTGAGTTCGAGGTGGGTGATAGTGTGTTCCTTCGGGTGTTGCCAAGGTTCGGTCACTGATGGATTCAAATACAGGTCATGTTGGCAGCTAAGTGTTTATGATCGTTTGAGATTATGGAAGGGATTGGGCTAGTGGTGTACTGATTAGATCTTTCACAATTGTATAGTGGGATGCATGATGTTTTTCATTTGTTGCAGCTTCTGTGGTATCACCCTGACCCAGCTCACCTAGTGGATGTTGAGGTTTTTGATCTTGAGGATGATGCATCATTTGAGGAGCATCAGGTTCGTGTCGTGGACCTCCATGATAATGTCTTTCATGTCAAGGTTCTTCCATTAGTGTGAGTACTATGGTAGCATATAAATTTTTATGAAGAAACATGGGAGCGAGAATCATATAAGCGGGATTAGAGGCCCAATCTCTTTTCCTCAGAAGTGCAATGAATCTTGGCAGATCGGATCGAGGGAGAGCTATTATATGGTGGGAGGTTATAAGATCCCGAATCATGGAAAGGTATTTTCTCATTTAATGTTTTGTTTTGAATCCCTTGTTTTGGTTTACTAAGTGCGTACCCTTGTCATTAAGGAGTCTTGGTGGTGTCTCGAGGGTTCGGGACACAAAAATGAAGAGAATGGGGTTTTTTGGGTTGGTCGTATGGTCTACGCACGATTATTGATAACCCTGAAGAACACCCAAGAAACCATACGGGAGGTGGGAATTTGTAAAGTGGCCTCTGCACTGGTTTCACACTATTTGGAAAACAATGCGGGTAACCCATGCAACCCTGAAACATCTAAAAAATTGCAATTTTTCAACTCATATATTTTTAACCCCAACCCATTATTTACTCTGATTTCATTATTCTTTACCGTAGGGGCAATCCAAATCTCCCATGATCACCATTAGATCAATATACCTTGTTTTTTAGGTGTTATTGGAATTTTTGGTTGCAGATTGATGCTCCAGGTAAGTCTAATCGTATCCTTGATTCTCTTTTGAGTTTAGGGTTTGTATCTTCTTTTCCTCTCATTCTAAAGCTCCAAAAACCTACTCTTTGGGTGAGATATAGGATGTAGATTCAAGGGATATATGAAGGAAAACCTAGTTTCTCTATTAAGAGTTTGTTCACCCTCCGAATCGAGGTAGGTGGTCTACAAGTTATATCCCATGGTTTATTTGAGGATTTTTGCATATGTGGTTTTGTTCTTCGGTGTCTCCTTATATGATTTGATCACCCACAGTATGTTTAGGTATAATGGTTCTTAAAAACATAAAGGGAGACCCTCTCGATCCACATGAGATGTGTCAAGGGTTATGAGAATAATCTAGGGCCACCCATGGGGTTTTCCGACTTTCCCGAACATAGGAATTTGGGAAAACAAGTGATATTGTTGTGTAATAATTTATAACTATTGATAAAAAGGTTTATTTTATTAATCATGATGGGATAGAAGCTCGGTGACGAACCTAAGAATTATAATAACCTATGGGTTATTGGGTTAATATTTTGGAAATGATTAAAGACCGTAATGTAATGGGTTGTGAGCAAGGTAATGAAGCCAATTGAGTTAGGCCTAATGAACATGATTATTGAGATAGGCACAATGAATGAATTCAGAGTAAGAAACACATAAAAATTTGAATTGGGAAAAATGTATAAATGATGTGAAATGTGTTAAATGTTCTAATGGGATAAGGCATGGTATTAACCGTTGTATGATTGTAATGGTTTATGTTCGCATTGGGAATTTGTTGTGATGTTGTGTAAATGGTTAATGGTTACATATATGTATATCATGTGAACATATCTTGGTATTGTGGGGTATTGATTGATGTTTTATACCCATAGTTCAAGTTGGTCTGAGGTTCTAAACTACTACCCCAATGCACGGGGAAGTGATTGGACTGATGCTTGGTTTCCTATCGGTTGCATCCACCCAGACTGAGGTTCTGAGGAAAGGTTATAGTTTACATGAGGAAGGTGATCCTAGTGAGATAAGAAAACTGTGTGTTTTTACTCATGAATGTGCTTGAGTACTTTAAGCATGTGTAACTTGTTGTGTTTGATTAAATCATGATAAATGTGATGGAAATGGTATGTAATGGGGAATGGGATGAAATTATAAGATAAGGAAATTGTAATAAATGCTGGTAAATGACCTAAACTAGCTTAGGGAACATAATCTTGTCCATGTAATTTATCAATAATTTTCATTCTTGCATGCACTATTATTTATACCAGATATTTTTTAGACACAATTGGTGGTGGCCTACTATGTTGTACTCACACCATGCCTGGGTCGTGGTTGGTTACCAGAGAAGACTTCATGCTTTTAGGTGAGGGCAAGGGTAAGGGATCTTCCTAGGGAGTTGGGTTGTCATGGGTAATCATGGTGGAGGACCCAAACATGGTGTCAAGTCCATTTTGTGGATTTTTCAGTTCTCCTTCATCATGGGTTTTGTTCACTTTTTCACTTGTAGTAGGGCATGACATATTTATTGTTAGACACGGTTCTACCCCATTTTGGGAAATGGTTGTTTACCTATACTCTTGCATTATTGGTTATTATTCCACTATATTTTTTATCTTCTGTTGTGGCTAAATCTGATAAAAAGGAGGTATAATCTACACAATTGACTATTTGGACCCGAGCTGCTAGTAAAAAAACTTAGGCATACGTGGAGTAATGCTTATGGTCATGTAACCAATGAGCTCGGAACATTGGTTCAGTGGTTTTTGGGTTAGGACGTTGCAAATGGGGTCCTTATGTCAATGTAGTTCAAAAAGGTGATTATGATTATTATAAACATTCAATGCCAATTTATAGTGATCTATTCATTTATGAGGATAAACATATAGAACTAACTGGGAATGGGATGGTGAGAATAATTGTTTCTATAGAACTTGATGATGAGTGTAGATTTCTATAAATGTTCATCCAGTGTATAATATATCATAGGAGAATGGATTTTATCATTATGAGGTACCATGATTTTTCTTATTCCTTCTAAAAATATGGGATGAAATTAACCACTGTAGATATCATATGGAGAATATGATGGATATGTGTAATACCACTTCCGGATCAATCATTCTAATTTAATCTATGTTGATCCTAGTTGTGTTAGAATCTAAGGGCTTGGTAGCTATGGAATAGTAAATAGAGATAAAATTTGGTGTTAATTGTTCGAGAATAATTACATTTAAAATAAATAAAGAAAACTATAATCCATGGATGAATAAATTAGTGGTAGATGAGGAAAATAATTATGGGGATTTTTTTCCTATGGAATATATTACCAGGCATAATACTTTATGTCATCGTTGTCTAGTGATAGATGAAATAGTGGTTCATTCTAAAGAAGAATAATAAGACATAGATAAATTTGGAGAGGTAGTGACTATTTTAGTTGAAGAATAATGTGATCCATATATTTAAAAAATCCCAATTATTTTTTATGGATCTATAGGTTCACTGGTTTCTCTCCAAGCTAGGGAAAGTCTATTGCATGAAGGAGAATAAGAGGAGTCTAAAGTCTCTGGAGAAGAACAAGTATAGAGCCATTATGAGAACTCTAAATATGTATTGGAAGTATAAGATGTTTCTAATAATATAAATTATGATGAACCTCATCAATCAAAAGATCATGATGATACTAATGACTATTTTGAGAGGCATGAGTCACACAATCCTTCTCTTGTTCCTTCTTTTCCCAACTATGTCTATGACAATAGAGAGACAAGATTTTTTCATCCATTTGATTATTTTTCATCTAATAGAGGTTATAAGAGGGAATCTATTATGTGGTGATCCCTAGGTTCCTCCAAATAGAGATCTAATCATAGGCATGAACCTTCTTCCATAACAGATGATGGAGTTGTTTCCAAGGGGGAGCTATCTCCTGGTTCCAATTTACATAGAAAATATTCGCCTATATCATTTTAGGATAGTGATATTGATTATGATCCTAGAAATACACTAGAGAATGTTGGATCAGCTATATTATTTTTTTGGATTAGATCCTAAGGTATATCATTTTGGAGCAATTGATAAAGAAGGTAAATTTCAATCCAAAGCATGAAGATTCTTCACAATTTTTTTCTAGATATTATTCCTTACATTGTAAATTATTCTAATTTTGTTCGATAATATTTTTTGTGTAGAAATAGTTTTGAAAAATTACAATATATATTTTAAAGACCCAGAAATTTCAAGGAATTTTTTTTTGATAATTTCTTTGGAATTTTACAGGAACGCAGTTTTTGAAGGCTCCTAATTCTAAGGCCCGGTGTGGCTAGATTCATTTTTCCAAAGATTAGCTCAATTACGTTCAGTGAACGAATGAGCGGGTTTTTATAAATTTTGAACCGGTGCTCGGAATGGAAATCTGAAGGAACCGATGAAACTGAAACGCCGATAATTTCTTAAGAAGACCCTTTCTGAAGTTGCATTTTCTCGGGAGGAGTTGTTTAAAAAAAAGTGAGGGATAAAAATATAATTGTTTACAATTATATTTTCTCTCCCCCATTAATTTCCCCTTCTTTTAATAAGATAACTCCTCTTTAACTTGTGTAACTCTTCTTCCATTAAGTAGCCTCTCCACCTCCCTCTCCTCCATTAAAGCTAGCCTACTCACATAATTAATGAGTTGATTCTTAGTTTAATTTGAAAAGGGTGCCTTGTCATTAAATGGGATAAGGCTAATGAAATTTTTGTTTGGAAAATAATATGGTTGGGGAACCTCTGAAGAAATAAGAGAATCTTCGTTATCCAACCCTCTGACGAAGAACGAGAACGCGTCATCTATACTTCTCTTTGTGATAAGAGGGGAACGTCACATCTTCGAGTACACTCCGGCGATGATGGGGATTCCATGACCATCGACGAATAACGCTCCCTGGATCTCCATCAAGGGAGGAGAAAATGTCGTGGGAAATACCCAAATGACAACGTCACCTTCCGACGTCAATAAACACGTCTCGAGGTAGGGGATTTTTTTATTGATGTTGTTATTCGTGAATTATTCTGTCGTCGTTCCTCATTTTAATTGGACCGCTTGCTATCGATTAAAGGGAGGGGATTGGACCGCACAAACCCAGCCGACCCTCCTCCTTTGTATGTTGTGTTTCTGTGGTTCTATGGAAAGCGGCGCGGTGCAACAGCACCACACAGGATCAAACGGAAAGGGTGCAAGGTGTCGTTGCGCCACGCCGAAGAACCCCGAAGGCACCGCGACCTGAGCGGGGCCGCGGCGGTGGGGTGCGGCGCCATAGCGCCACGCCGGACGGATCAAGGCCGCGGCCATAGGCTGCGGCGGAGCAGGGAATGGCGGCCGGTTTCTGGACGCCGGTGTTGGAGCAGGGGGACCGGCCTGAGCCGCTCCCATGGTGCAGCAGTCGGCCAATCGGAGCAGGCGGGCCGGACAGCGGAGAAGATGGGGGTCGTAACCCCCGGCTGAGCGAACAGCAGCGGCCCCCACGTGGGGGCCGCGTTTAATGAGATTGGGGGGCAGCTCCCCCCCCCTTTGACCGCCCATCTCAGTGTAACTAAGCTATCCCGCAGACCGCCAGCGCGCCAGTGCGCTGGGCCGGGCCGGGCCGCTCCCATGCTGGTCGTGCCCGGACCAGGGTCGGGTCGACCCAGTTCGGGCTGACCCAGGGGGTCTCGGGCCGGGCCCGACAGCCCCACTTCGCGGACCTCTTACGGTCCTTTGCCCATATCTTCGGCCACATACCTCCGATCGACGCACCGTCAACTGCGATGCGATCCTTGGATCGAGACGGTCATTTTGAATTATTGCACTCAAGGTTTCAGAGAACTTTGATTACGGCTAGGTTGGTTCAGATAAGAAACCAATCGGGCCCTCAGAGCGGAAACACTTATATCTTGAGCTCCGGACACCCGATTGATGTGTCGTCGACTTTGTTGGATTCCTATTGATGATACAGTACTTTTGGCGTACTTCACATGGGTTTTGGTTGCAGTTGGAAAGTGTTCGGGTTGGATTGTACCCGAAATACAACTGGGCCCCTCGAATGGAAAAGCTGATATCTTTCAGACCGAACGTCCGTTTGACGAACCGTGAGCATATTTGGTGATCACATTGAGAAACTGTCTCTATGAGTATACCTTATGATAGTTTGGGGTATAGTTGAGTTACGACAGGGTTGTTTCGTACACGAAACCAACTGGGCCCCTGGGATAAAAGACTAATAACTCACAGACCGTGTGTCCGATGTACGCACCGTCTGTTGTGTTGAGACCCCTATGATGAGGCAGTCCATTGAGATACATCTTCATGGGACTTTGAGATACTTGGAGTATCGACATGTAGATCATGGAGTGGACCCTCCCGGAGATGAGCATACGGAGTATGAAGACCGTGTAGCTGGCTGAGACCTGACGACTGCTTGACTGACTCGACTTGGAGTGAGTCGATTAGCGCAGTGGATGGAGAACTACATTGTTTGGGTGCAGACCCATGGCGGACGGAGCACTACATTGTTTGTGTGCAGACCCGCGGTACTCGTCCGGAGAGTACCTCTGTAGGCTATTAGGGGGGGATGAACTACTGTGTTTGGGTGGAACACCCCGGCGGGAAGCACTACTGTGTTTGGGTGGCTGACTGGCGGTACTTGACAGGAGGAGTACCTCAGCAGTATTAAGTTAGTGAGAAGTACCTCAGAATTTTGACAGGATCACTGTACACTCTGGACACGGGGCTCTTCAGCAGTTATAGTTTCGATAATGAAAATCCTAGTTTGAGATGAGTCTATGACCATTGTGTTTACCTCATGATTGAGATGGGTCACTTGATAACTTAGGTATATGTATGGGCATATATCTATGTACTGTTTATCTGTTGATTTCATAACCTTTGTGTTTCCTTATGATTGAGATGGGTTACTTGATAACTTAGGTATAAGTATGGGATTATACCTAAGTAAGGGTTATCTGTTGAGATCATACTTTGTGGTTATCCTTGTTGGATTTAGTGAGACCTTGAGGGTCTCGGGGTCCCTACTAAGTATGGTATACTAACCCCTGCAGGGGCTATGCACGCACCTCATTGTGTTGGTTGCCGACGTCGGGCAGTGTCGAAAGAGGCCGATTGTTCGAGGACTAGAATGTACCCGGAGGTGGACCTCACGATGAGTCATTATCCGGAGGTGGACTTTACGACGAGACGACACTCGGATGATATTGACGGGCGAGAGGGTTGTGGAGTCTATCTGTACCTACCCTTTAGGTAGGATCCATGGTGGACGATCCAGGAGCTGCACTATCTGTACCTACCCTTCAGGTAGGATTCGAGGAGGACGACCCAAGAGCTGCTTCCATTCTTTGAGCTGTTAGTCTTTTTCTGTTGTAATTTTGTTTAGTTGTAGCTGTACTTTCGATTGCTTTTGTATTCTGGCCCATTTACTTTTCAGCCCTTCCTTTTGTACATATTTTGTTATTTATTCTTCTACTCTATGATGTTTTGTTTACTTTTATAAAGGTAATGCCTTCCTAGTTATCGGGAATTATGCCTTTGGTGCTAGTTGCCATCCCCTAGCATATGGAAGGCGGTCTTGGGGAAGTCACGAAACGGGCCTCGAGGACGGGTCGTGACAAATTGGTATCATAGGAGTTTGGTTTTACCGTAGAACTAAGGACTCTGATCTTTTTCTATGTGAAGCAATAGTGTTATGGGTACCGAGTGTGGTCTTCAGTTCATGGAGTCCAGTATTGGTGCGGCGGCAGACATATCTGTACACCAGGACCCTGACTACTGATTTCCAAGTTTGTACATGAAAAAACTGATTGTCTGTGTGTTTCCAAAGTTTTAAAGTCGGCTCAAACCAGGTCAGCTCACCAGGTATAAATCATTGACCGCGTCGCATCTGTTCATGATGTCTCCACACAGACAGTCAGTTGGAGTTCTAAGATAGTACACGATGATGGCTCACCGAGCGACGAGGCTCTAGTATGGGGCCCTTTTTACTATGTTGGCACCCTCGAGTGGTGTACCAGCAGCACCACCACCTTTTGGGAAGAAGATGCCACTTTCCATACTAGCAGACGGTGCACACCGACAGAGTGCATTGCACGAGTTCCAACAGCAGAGGCCTCCGAGGATATGAGGCGAGGTAGATTCCCAGACAGTAGAGGACTGGCTGGAGGTGATTCCTAGAGTTTTCCACCTAGCTGAGACATCAGTTGAGTGGATGGTGGACTTGGCTTCTAGTGTTTTCCAGTGAGTGACCATGAGGATGATCCACATAGCGATGAGGCTTCGGTACGTGGACTGATGCCTGAGGTAGTGCCTTCGGGTAGTGTGTCAGCTATACAACACTACATGTTGGTCAATACTTACAACCGGCGGTACCGATATGTGACACATGTAGGATTACTGCCTTACACATGTTCTAACATCAGATACCCTCAAGTTCTGAGGCGAACCTGACTCACAATCGGGTGAGGACTGGCTTGAGGAGGTGGCAGAGAGTTTTCTAGAGCACAGCTTCAGGCAGCGGAGCTCCAGAAGCAGGTGGATAGGAGCGGAACTAGTGGATGCCTTTTGTTCTTGGTTCATCTAGTTCCATGTTGTTGTTGAATTTGTGACTTTTTACTATGAGCTATAATAATAAAAGACACTTATCTTTGTGATGTTTACTTCCTGTCCTTTTTGTTTGGTTGATACTGAGAGGTCACGGTTAAAACTATTGACATGACCCCCACTTTCGAGATTCCTACTGAAAGAGACCAAGATACCTCACGCTGATACCGATAGCATGACTCAACCCTTAGAGGTGAGAGTGACATTTGGATATCTTGGTAGTAACATCGAGGCCTTATGACGTCATCCATGGCATGAATGCATCATTCATGTCCGGATTGACTGTATTTTGCAATGGGCATGGTTCATCCAGGGGATGAGATAGAGTTTCTCTTTTCAGCAAAGGAGTAATCATAGCAGCTCTTATAGATCGTAGGAAAAGAAGGATGGTCGTTGACTGACTTGCCTCATCAGAAAACATCCTATCGACCAGAGATTGTACGAGTTACGACGAGGAAGCTGCATATCATTCAAGAGTGGATGAAGACTACACAGTGCAGTAGGAAATAAAAAACTGGCGCCAGTCTCAGGGACTTGGGCGTATTAAATGTTTCAATAAGAAAGAGTGATAAGGACAGGTGAATCTGCAGAGCAGTAGACATTGAGGCAGAGCGAGGAGAGCAGCATGAGGTGGTGTACATTTCAACTTGTTACAACCACCCACCTTGTTATTCCCTCCAGGTTTAGGGAGGTGGAGGGTAGGGGAAGAGAGTAGTGTGATCCAATGACTCTAAGAATGATTCGAGGGATTGTCTGTGTCCACTACTAGCTACCGTAGTAACATACGTTGATACGAATCATTGTTTCCTTCCACGAATCATGTCCCAGACCTAGAGTTTCCAGTTAAAACCGTAGACTTGACCCTCACGTCTGGAGATACCTTGGGAGGAGACTCGATAATCACACATACGACCGTAGTGTGGTATGACCCTCAAGGCGAGATTTTCGATTAGAATCTCTTGGGGGCAGCGTCGAGGCCATATAATGTTGGTCCGGGTATGGATTGGATCCACAGTTCATACACATATTGACTGTATTAGGAAAAGAGGTTGTGGTTTACCTACAACGTTGTGAAAGGTTTTCGTTGGTCGGTGAAAAGGAAACCCCAGGAAGCATAAGATAAACTCATGCATAGGAGGGTGTATCCGATCACTCTTGAGTCGACCAACCTTAACCTCGTGGAAACAGGAGTTTTTAGTTTCAGTTCTAATCAGGATAGGTAGACCTCTAGAGTTCAAGGATGACGATCACGACCTTATATGGGTCACACCTCGATGAGGTTTTCGGAGATGAGGCCAAGGAAACAAGTAATCTCCGAGGTTCAGCAGACCTTTTTTAGGTCCTCAGTAGGGTAGGCAAGGTGGCTTACCGTTTGACCCATCCACCTCAGTTGCACCAGGTGCACGACGACTTCCACGTATCTCAACTGGGAAGATACGTGCTTGACCTGACACATATCATCGACCATGGGGAGCTGGACATCGGCGATGGGGTGACTTTTTCGGGGTATCAATAGAGGTTGAGGATCAACAGGAGCGGTCCTACGAGGACAGCCGATTCCTCTTGTGTGTTTTCGTTGGCAGCACGGGAACCTCCATGTGGGCACATGGGAGCAAGAGGCTTAGATGCGTACTCAATACCACTTTTGTTTCCCTAGTTTGTGTTATAGCTTTACAGGGACGTAAATCTCTGAGGTGGGAGTAATTTGAAGACCCAGAAATTTCAAGGAATTTTTTTTTAATTTCATTGGAATTTTACATGAACGCAGTTTCTGACGGTGCCAGATTCTGAGGCCCGGTGTGCTCGGAATCATTTTTCTGAAGTTTAGCTCTGGTACGTTCAGTGAACGAATGAGTGGGTTTTTATAACATTTGAACCGGTGCTCGGAATTGAAATCCGAGGGCAACGATGAAACCACAACACCGATAATTTCTTAAGAAGAACCTTTCTGGAGTTGCATTTTCTCGGGAGGAGTTGTTTAAAAAAAGCGAGGGATAAAAATATAATTGTTTACAATTATATTTTCTCTCCCCCATTAATTTCCCCTTCGTTTAATAAGATAACTCCTCTTTAACTTGTGTAACTCTTCTTCCATTAAGTAGCCTCTCCACCTTCCTCTCCTCCATTAAAGATAGCCTACTCACATAATTAATGAGTTGATTCTAGGTTTAATTTGAAAAGGGTGGATTGTCTTTAAATGAGAGAAGGCTAATGAAATTTTTGTTTGGGAAATAATATGGTGGGGGAACCTCTGAATAAATAAGAGAATATTTGTTCTCCAACCCTCCGACGAAGAACGAGAATGCGTCATCTATACTTCTCTTCGTGATAAGAGGGGAACGTCACATCTTCGGGTACACTCTGGCGATGATGGGGCTTCCATGACCTTTGACGAATAACACTCCCTGGATCTCCATCAATGGAGGAGACACCACCGTGGGAAATTTTCAAACGAAAACATCTCCTTCCGACGTCAATGAACACGTCTCAAGGTAGGGGATTTTTTTATTGTTGTTGTTATTCGTGAATTCATCTGTCGTCGTTCCTCATTTCAATCGGACCGCTTGCTATCGATTAACGGGATGGTGCCGGACCGCACAAACACGGACAACCCTCCTCCCTTGTATGTTGTGTTGTTGCGGTTCAAAGGAAAGTGGCGTGGTGAAATAGAACCGCGCGGGATCATACGACAAGGATGCGCGGCGCCGTCGCGCCGTGCTGGAAGGATCAAGGTCGCGGACATAGGTCACAGCGGATCAGGGAACGACGGCCGATTTCTGGCCTCCGGCATCAGAGCAGGGGGACCGACCCGCGCTGGTTGCGTGGTGCAGCAGCCGGCCGGCCAGAGCGGGCTGGCCGGACAGGGGTGAAGTCGGGGGTCATAACCCCCGGCTGACCGGATAGCAGCGGCCCCCACGTGGGGGGCACGTTTAATGAGACAGGGGGGAACGCCCCCCCCCCCCCACTTTGACCGCCCAGCTTGGTGTAACTGAGCTGGCCAGCGGACCGCCAGTACACCGGGCCGGGCCGCATCCAAGTGAGCCAGACCCGGACCCGGGTCGGGCCGACCCAAGGGCTCTCGGGCCGGGTCGCTCCGGTCCCAAAACCCCCACTTCGCGGACCTCTTACGGTCTTTTGTCCATATCTTTGGCCACATACCATCGATCGACGCACTGTCATCTGTGATGCGATCCTTGGATCGAGACGGTCGTTTCAGATTATTGCACTCAAGGTTTCAGAGAACTTTGAGTTTGGTCGGGTTGGTTCGGATACGAAACTAACTGGGCCCTCAGATCAGAAACGCTTATATCTTGAGCTCCGGACGTCCGATTGGCATGCCGTCAACATTGTTGGATTCCTCTAGATGAGATGGAACTTTTGGCATACTTTGCCTAAGATTTGGTTGCATTTAGAATGTGTCCGGGTTGGATTGTATCCGAAATCCAACCGGGCCCCTAGAACAGAAAAGCTGATATCCTTCAGACCGAACGTCCGTTTGACGAACTATCAGCGGCATTGGTGATCACGTTGAGAAACGGTCCCTATGAGTATACCCTATGAGAGTTCGGGGCATAGTAGAGATACGGCCGGGTTGGTTCGTACACGAAATCAACCGGGCCCCTGGGATGAAAAGGATAATAACTCACAGACCGTGCATCTGATTGATGCGCCGTCTGTTGCGTTGAGACCCCTATGATGACGCGGTCCTTTGAGATACTTCTTCGTGGTACATTGAGATACTTGGAGTATCTACCTGTAGCTCTTGGAGCGTACCCTACCGGAGACGAGCGTACGGAGTACGGAGACCGTGTAGCCGGCTGAGACCTGACGACTGATTGACCGACTCGACTTGGAGTGAGTCGACTAGCCCAGTGGACGAAGCACTACTTTGTTTGGGTGCAGACCCATAGCGGACGGAGCACTACAGTGTTTGGGTGCAGACCCGCGGTACTCGTCCGGAGAGTACCTCTGTAGGCTATTAGAGGGGATGCACTACTTTGTTTGGGTGGCAGACCCCGGAGGGAAGCACTACTGTGTTTGGGTGGCTGACCCGCTGTACTCGACAGGAGGAGTTCCTCAGCAGTCTTAGGTTAGTGGGCAGTACCTCAGAGTTGTGATAGGATCATTGTACACTCTAGTGACCGGGATCTTCAGCAGTTATGGTTTCGATAATGAAAATCATGGTTTGAGATGAGTCTATGACCATTGTGTTTACCACATGATTGAGATCGGTCACTTGATAACATAGGTATATGTATGGGCATATATCTAAGTAGTGGTTATCCATTGATTTCATAAACTTTGTGTTTCCTCATGATTGAGATGGGTTATTTGATAACTTAGGTATTAGTATGGGCTTATACCTATGTGAGGGTTATCTGTTGAGATCCTACTTTGTGGTTATCCTTGTTGGATTTAGTGATACCTTGAGGGTCTCGGGGTTCCTACTAAGTATCGTATACTCACCCCTGCACGGGCTATGCCCACACCTCGTTGTGTTGGTTGCAGAGGTCAGGCAGCGTTGACAGAGGCCGACTGTTCGAGGACTGGACGGTACCTGGAGGTGGACCTCACGACGAGTCAGTATCCGGAGGTAGACTTTAGGATGAGATGACACTTGGAGGAGATTGACGGGGGAGAGCGTTGTGGAGGCTATCTGTACCTTCCCTTAAGGTAGGATCCGTGGTGGATGATCCAGGAGCTGCGCTATATGTACCTACCCTTCAGGTAGGATCTGAGGAGGACGACCCAGGAGCTACTTCCATTCTTCCAACTGTTAGTCTTTTTCTGTTGTACTTTTCTTCATTTGTAGCTGTACTTTCGATTGGGTTTGTATTCTGGCCCATTTACTTTTCAGCACTTCCTTTTGTACCTAGTGTGTTATTTCTGCTTGTACTCTGTGGTGTTTTGTTTACTTTTATAAAGGTAATTCCTTCCCAGTTATCGGTAATTACGCCTTTAGTGCTAGTCGCCAGCCCCTGGCCTATGGAAGGCGGGCTTTGGGTAGTCACTGCACGGGCCCCAAGGATGGGTCGTGAAATATATTTATCTCTTATATCAATGGTGTTCTTCAATCTTAGGCTCCTAGAGTTACTCACCTTAGTGAAGTTGATACCAGAAACATCTTTGAGCTTGTAATATTTCATATCCTTCCTAATATAATTTTAAATATTCAATATATATAGATTTAGAATAAATGATTAGATAGTGATTTTTCATCAAACAAGTCTAATACATAGGAGATGAGTGGTAGTTATTTTTCAAGCCAGACATCTCTATTGGAGGGGTTGGATACCCCTCCATCAGTTGTTACCCCTACATCCATTTTTCTTCTTCCTTGGAACTATAATAATGGTGATATTATTTTATCCATAGTCCTAGTGTATATTTATGAACTTATGGGTGATTTACTATATATCACCAGGAAGAACATCAATAAATCATCCAGCATATTGAGAATATATATATATTGGTAAGGGATTGTTGCATTAAAGCCTCAAGTGATAGAGAAACTGTATCTAAGGCTATAAAGTACTAACCATCTAAAATATATATAATGAATGAGTTGAATTATAATTTATTTTTTTTTAAGATGATTAATTAATGACATATCATGTGGTGAAGTCCTTCATGGAATATGTAAACCAGGTTAATGTCCTAGCCCCTCTACTGAAGGCATTTATGGAGGAGAAGAATGATTTCATCACTTTTATAGAGAGTGGTGGAAACATCATCATGTACTTTTTGAATATGTTGAATCCAATTTTTTATATATCTATGAATTTATATTGTAAACTTGAGACAATACCTATGTTATCCTCACCTCCTCACCATATTTTGCACCTTTGTCGCCTCGGTTTCATCCTTTCTGTATAATAACAACTAAAGTGGTTTTACATCTCCAGACAGAGGTTATTTATGAGCATCCTCTAACTAAATATACACTCTCATATTTTACATATATGCCTCATTTCTCTTGAAAAATATATTAACTTGTTGATCATTCATCTTAAAGAGATGAAACTGATTCTGACTATTAATAGTATTTTATGGGGATTATTTTTTCCATTGTATTACTATTTATATTGAATATGTTGTATACTGTATTTCAATGAGAATTATTTAATATTCACATTGATGTTATTTTTTACGTATTATGTTTATTGACATACCTTTTTTGTAATCCCAAAAGGGTGAGAAATAAATTGTGTTGATGAAATTTAACAGTAATTCCATTTATTTTTAATGTTTTTAAATAAAATTTATGTATTTACTTCACTATAAATATATTAACTCAATGTATCGAATTTTAAATTTCAAATTTTAATTAGAAATTACATTTTAAAATGATTTCATGTAATACATATCGTATTCTTTATATAAATTGTTAGAAAATTTCATTATTTTTTATCATCAAAATGAATGATATTATTATAACCTTTTTATTCTAATGCTCACTAATCAGAATTATTATTCTTATAATGAAATTAATATTTTATAATAGTATATAACTTTGTAAATAAATTTTTAATAAATAAATCTCAACTACTAGTTCACAATGATATACCACTGGCTCTAATACTAGTGATTTCATCTACAACCAGATGTGATGCCTCTAGAAGTGATACTACTGGACATGTTCTACCACATGACATGGGATTATGCCAGATGTGCTACCATAGAACATATGGTATATCCCTACATGTGTTACCACTAGATGGGTTGTCTCCAGATTTTCAATTTCAATATGTGCTACCACTAGATTCTGATACTTCTGGAATATGATAGTGTTTTTCTATGCTACCATCAGAGATGGTCTACCTCCAACCCGCTGTCCTTTCTATTTATCATTCAAATTTAATTATTTTATTGGATAGTTTATTAGGTAATGTAGATAGTATCATGTGGATTATTAATTATTATTCTTAAACCACTAAATGGATACATTGAAGAAAATTCACCGGATTCATGATTTCCTGCTCAGTGTGCAAATTCAAGATATCATTATTACTATTATTCAATGGATAATCTAGACATAGAAAGTTATATACTCAAAATATATCCCTCTTGTTCATACATGTATTGAATAAATTAAAATACATACATACATATATAAATGTGTCAAAGTGTGGAATTTATAGAAGATATATGATATTTTCAATCATTGAATCAAAAGAACTTTGTAGTAGTTTTTCAAACCATCAACCAAGAGGAAACATTACTCTATAACAATCTACTTTCATATAATTTCATAGAAACCTTCTATATATAACCCCCAAGACATATAATGGACCTCTAGATAACTTAAGAATCACAGAATAAGAAGCATCATTTTCTTGTTATATCTACTCTATTCTATATTTTTTTATGATTTATATTATAGTAATGTGTTATATTTATATATATATTTTTACAAACTGACTCTTGTGCTTTAAATAAAGTTTTATAAACCCAATATTTGATATTTATTTAATTTTATACACTTAGTAACTATGGAGTAGGTCTTATGTGCCTTTTTTGTTTTCGTCCGATATATAACTATATATGGTACCTTGATACCAGATAGTTTGGGTGCTATTGTTTGTAATTATCCGATTTTGGTTTTGGATCTGATTATTTTTATAATTATATTCCTAGAAGCGAGTGATTTCCATGTGGAGGGGTTTATGTCTCTGATTGAGACTAAACCCCGTGTTTATATTTTTTTGTGTGTTATTTTTTTTCTACATATTTAATTTAAAAAGTCATTTTTTCTAAATTTTTATACAAAACATATAGTTTGAATGTTAGTTTTAACCTATGTTTATATAAAGGAATTTTTTTTGTAAATTAATTATATAATTTAATTTGATTTAAAACATTATTTCAATGGAGTCCTAATCCCACTTTGATAAGTATTTTGAAGGATAAATCATATATTATTTTATAGTTTTTTTACTGGTCATTTTTAATTTGGATGTTGGATTTTCATTAAATGATTTTAATATAAATTTTTCTGGGTTCTCAATTAGCCCCCCACCCCCTCATGAATTTCTAACTCTGTATAAAAATAGAGTATGTATGCAATATTAAATATATTATAATTTCTACATAATATGATATAAATTATGTTAGAATAAAATTAATTATTATAAATTTATGACATATATATATGTATATATATATATATGTATATATATATATATATTACTAAATCAATAATATATAAAACATTCATCTTAAAATATTAAAAACAATTAAATGTTTAAATAAATCATGTTGAATAATAAGTTTCATATATTTCAATGCAATCCAAAATATAAAAATATGTTATAATAAAATAGATATATATTTTACTAGTTCTAAATGACGCGCCAATACAGGACTCTTTTATTCATTTAAAAAAATATATTTTTTGAGAATATATTTTAGGCATAGTTAAATTAAATATCCATAAGAACTAATAAATGTTAATTCGTATATTTCATGTTTTTGAAGTAGTTAATTGTCTATGTCTACATGGTCCGCCTAATGGACCTATTTCAAAAAGAATTATAGCGCCTCATTGGTTTTAGGGTTCTTTGTAATGAAGTCCTGAAGTGTGTGGTGCTTGTCGTAAATATTATTGACACATCATTTTGGGTAATCACACCCCATTGTGGCATCACTGATATAAACTTTTTTCATATTTATGGGTTTTGATCCATGATTTAATTTTGTTTCACTAAATCATATAATTTTTATTTTCCAAAAAAAACTAGGGGCTGTTATTGAAATATTTTACACAAATATTAGAAAGGGGTAATGAGGATACATGTACCTTTGAATATTGATGTGCCAAAACTAGAATTAGAATGATATTATTCAATATAAAACATGTTATTTGTTCATTTTGTTTTATAAATAATTACTCTAACATGAAATATATTTGGTACATGAAATATCAATTTATAATAAAAATCAATACTATTGATCACAAACATCATCAGGAAAAAATAATGATTGTATGAAATGTTGGAATTGTGAGGATTTCATCTTGAGTATTGTATAGTGGATGGGGTTAGTTTTTTAGGGGTGGCATGGAGATTAGGGTAATCTAATGGGTTGTTTTATACAACGAAATCAATATGATACACCAATATGATGGATCAAATACCCTTGATAAGGTGTGTAAATTTAGAAGAAGAAAAAAATACTATTTTTATTTATTTTATTAATACATGAGTGTCCTATAAGGATTCTATAGACACACCTGATAGATAGTGAATCATGTGTTATCGATTTGTTTTTACCAATTTTTTTTTCTTTTTACTATTTAATTCCCATTTCTTTTGAAACTATGACGTTGGTTATTGATGATGTATCCTTTTGTTATTTATCCTATAATATATTTATATGTGTTGAAAATAAATTCGTAATATTATATATACATTTTTACATTTTTTTTCCCTCAATCTAAACCTTATATTTCCTATAGTCTGTAGTAATCATAGTCCATATATTTTTGTTCTGTGAATCATATTATAAATACCAATGGAAGTGTATTTTTTATAAAAATTCAATTATTCAAAATTAGATATTAATGTGATCAGTATAAGACATAGGAGACAGTATATTCATTACATTACATAAGTAAAAAGTTTTTATAATGCCTCCCAAAGTATTGTAATTGGCATCATAGAAGATATAATTCTCATATTTTCCTTCTATATAAAGTATATCATTAGTTATATCTTGGGATCACATCAACACCTTAAATATGATATTATTCCATATAATCATAGTGACTTTAACTACCTGAATATCTTCATGAAATTCATAAAACATTAAGCCTTTTTTATTAGTCAATTGTTACATTATCTATGAAAGAATTGGTTAATAGTTCTCTCAACTCAAATCATGAGAATATTGTCCTGTAAAATATTACTAGAAAATGTACACATATATTCACATATTCTACGAATCAATACTATTGATTGAAACTCTAAAATCAAGGTATTGTTTTACTTATTAGATTTAAAATCATGATATTTATCTTATTCTTCAGCTTCCTATGTTGAATACGTCAAGTAGGTTACTTGTTGTTTATTTTTTATGTTAGAGAAGCATACAATTTTCTTCTACCTCAAAAACTAGACTTATCCATTCTTGAGAGGTCTGATTATATTTTCTACAACTTATTCTTCACTTTTTCATCAAGATATATGTTAATACTCTTATAAAAATAACTATTATTCTAATAGAAAACAATGACACCTATTAGTTTATTATTTTCTTTCTAATTGATGTTCCCATCTTCTTAGGTCATTAAAGGTTGTATTAAATTTCAATTTTTACACCTAATTTTAATATATGGAATACATGGGGAATTTTCCATGCATGTAGAAAAAATTTATTATAAAGTACCCTCTTTTAGGATCTCTATGATATTTCATTCATTATTTTTTAAGTCAATGTATATTCAAAAATATATACTAATAATGAAATCATACTAGACCAAATAAACCATGGTTTTACTCAACATATACTATCAAATTATTCTTAAATGAATTAATAAATCTACACAATAAATGTTACTCTCTGGATATATAAAATACACTTTATGTAGGTGTATGTAGAGCATCCTCAATTTTAAGTGTTGAGGCTATCCGATGAAAACATGTATATATTCTTGTTGAATGTATACAAAATACCATTATAAAAAAGCTTCTATTTATTCCAAAAATAGTTTAGTTTAATAAAATAATAATTTTGTGATATTTTTCTAGAGTGAAAAATGCAATAAGTATTTTTTTAATTTCAAAATTTATAAGATAGGTTTGTATTCCCTATTTATTCTTCTGTAAAATATTATCCTTTAAACTCATGTTGATATCCTTTATCATGGTAAATAATATTATAATCATTTTTAATAAACATTTATTATAACATTTTAATATTTTAGGAATTTCTTGAATGTGGATACATTTACATCAACAGTATTTTTTGAACACCCTTGAATTTTCCATTTCAATATCTAGAATAAAGGACCTTATCAAAATCTATGAAAATAATAGATAATAATATATTCATGATATATGGATCATGATATCTCAACATAATTTTAATTAAATGAAATTTTCACCAAAATATATGAATTTTTAAAATCAATTTTAAGGTATTATAAATTCTATGAAAATTAAAATTTATAATTTTATTTTATTCTCCAAGAATCACTAAAAATTTACCAAAAACCTGTTAATTTTATAGTCTTACCCATCCATGTCATCTCTCTTATTTATTTCGTAGATGACTAAATCATTACCTAGTTCATTTCATAGATATATTGGACTCAAACATCCTTTAGATCTGTACAAAGAGCTCTTGAAATTATAAATAATTGTACATTAATATTCTCTGAAGAAAACATTTTTCTAATTTCATAGTTTATAATAAAAACATTAAAAAAATTATTTGAAACCATATTCAAACAGATGCTCCATTTTTTCATAAAAATGATAAATATGAATTTCTTTTGAAAATATGCTATAACTAAAAGTCCCCATAGTAGTGGAAATAATATCTTATTTAAAAAACCATGAAAAAATATATGGTAATATTAAATAATACTAGTGTAAAATATGGAATGAAATGAAAATGATGCATTAAAAGTTTAAAATCATTCTTTGTCACATTGGTGAAAAGTTTAACAGATAATTATAAAAAATATTAAATTATATCAATTTTTTAATGGATTATTATTATTCTAAGATAAACTAAAATTAATTTCATCAATAATTAGAGTATATATAAAAAATTCTTAAATAAATAAAAAACAATTATCATGATTGTAAATATGTTGGAAGTAAAATTTTAATTTTTAATTTTGAAAATAAAATCCATTTCCACGTGTCTTGTCTTATTTCATATGTAATCTAAATACTGAGTAATAAAATTATAATAGTCATGTAATTATTTAAAAATATTATTATTGTTTATTTCAATACTCTTATTCCATTTATTTTATTCATAATCATATTCAACATAGTTACAAAATCAGATAATGTTTACATCAGACGTTTGGAGGTCATTTAGTCCAAAAGGAATTACGTGTGTTAACCATTTTAAAGGGATTCTTGGTTCAATCCACCCAATAATCATAATAAATTCACAATTATAATTTATTTTACATTAAATATACTTTATAAACCATTCATGTAATGTGGTAATGAAAAATGACATATGTACTTAATAGTGGTGGTAGTCTGCACATACACATGAGTGCCATTTTCATTATTTATAATAAAACAAGGTAAATAAATTTAAATAATTATGTAAATTTAAAATATGATAATAATATTAAAAATATCATATTTATTAATCAAATTAATATCTATGAAAATATATTATTGGGTGAAATTAATAATGAATCAAATCACTTCTTGTTGTTTGTAGTCCATGCATACACATGAGAAAAATTATGATTTTCCATCAGATGGAAGGGTAATAAGTGTGATAATATATTATATTTATAGAAAATGAATAAATGAATAAATATATTATATATAATTAAAATTCATTTTTATAGCCATCCATGAGAGCTGATGATGAAAAACAAAACACCCCACTTTGTTGATAAGGTATTCCAAACAAAAAAATTAGCATGTTTTCATTTTTTATAAGATGGAGATGAGGTAGGAAATGGTTTTAACATTAATATGCTATTATTAAATTAGATTAATGATATTTATACCCTTATGTTCTGATGGATGGAAGATATCTGATGTATGTAGAAGATGAAATAAACAACAAATAGTTTGGTCAGGTATTTTACCTCCTCTATGGATAAACACATCATTCATACAGCTTAATACATAAAAAAAATTATATTAGAAAGAACAGGGCCACTATGACATGGTTAATTTTTATGTTATTTTGGATGATATTTTTCAGGCTATGGTGCTCAAATTATGTGAATTAGTGATGAAATCGGTCATTATTTTATAATTTAATGGAGTGTAACTCTTATAAATTCATAACACAATTAAATAAAATATATTTCATTATCAATGAAAATGTATCAAAAACACTCATTTTATCAATTTAGGATGAGGAAGGTAATAATTCCTTAAATAAATGATATTTAATAATGTGTTTTTTGTTATCTTTAAACCTTGTCCTTTTATATTACCCCTTTTTCCGATTATAGCCATAATTGTGGGGAAAAATTTTCACAGTGGAAAATATTCATTATGATTAAAAATAAAAACAAACTTATTAAAATATTTTAACATGATGATTCTGAAGATTGATTCAATTTTATATGTTTAAATTTCTAAAATTGGAATAAATTATTTTTAGTATTATTATAAAAAACACATTGAAAACCGATTTATACCAAAATAATCATTTTAAGAATAAATGTTTTTATAAAAAATTGTATTATTATGATCATTGAATTAATTTTATTAAAAAATATATAAGGGTACATATTTTAGTTTAAAATAAACACTATCCTGAACCAATTAAAAAATGACTAAAAGAGAAGAAATGAAAATAGATTTCTTTAATTAAAAATACTACGTAGACTTCGATAATTTCAAAACATATATTTATAAGAAAAATAATAATTTTTTAAATAATTTTATTAAAAAATAAAATATATAATTTTTAACCTAAAAAATATTTATAAACTTTCATGTCATTATTATATCATGATAATATCATAAAAATGATTTTATTAGTAAAATTGGTATTTTCACACTTCACCCAATAAACAACTATATTAGAAAAAATCACAATAAATTATCATAATATTATTTTGAAATTTATATTTTAGAATTGAAATCAATATTATTTACGTCATTTTATAAAATAAATTAATTGAAATATTAATAAAACCTTGTAATATATGGAAAAATAATATAGTTTAGTAAAAATATTCAATTTTCTATTGAAATGTTATGTAAAACTACTTATAAATTAATGATGAATATGAATCCATAAAATTAATACTAATAAATCATAAAATTTATTTATTTATATAGTTAAATGTGTTGGCATATTCTTACAGATAAAAGAAATTTTTACCTCATGATTTTATTCATTACGTAAATAACTGCAGATATTTTCACTCGGAAGATTTTTTCTGATTCCCATTATTCTCTTCATTCATTTAGATCTTCCAAAAAAATATTATCTACATGAGATTCACTGTTCCAAAATACCCTATCTATTTGATCTAGAATATTTGATATTTTTCTTTATTATAAATATTTTTCTATAATGAAACTAATTCAAATTTCAAAACATGATAAGTATCAGGTTCATATTTCCGTAAAAAAGAAACATTAAATATATTTTTACCTTGAGATAAACATAGGGGGGGGGATTAGTATGAAAATGATACCACATTCACTTTAATTTCATAGTAACCAATATTCAATGGATTTAATTTTCCTTTACTTCCAATACTCATAACACCTTTCCAAGGAGATACTTTTAAAAATTCATGATTTCAAACCTCAAATAAATTATATTTCCTCTAGTAATATTCATAATGCTTCTGCATGCTCTTATAATTCCTCGTATATAAGAGTTCAAAACTGATTTTCATATAATTTCTTGAATGGATCCATCTTTATTTTAAAATAAAAAATATTTTCTTCATAAAATTTCACTAATTACATATGATTATTCCCACTTCCGTAATATTCAAAGGATAAATTAAGAATAATTTTTAACAAAAATTAATTTTTTTGATACTACTATATATTATATTAATGAATAAATGTTCTAATAAAGATTAATTTTGTTCTCATGGTTTCTAAATTACATTAGAAATAATGGATTTAAATATTTTATCCAAATCAGATATAGTGTACAATGAGACTATAAGTGACATAGAAATATCACTATAATAATGCCTAGTATGCTGATCCAAATAAAAGATATCTTGAATAGGTAGAAAATGAACATATTAATTTAAATGATCAATAATAAAAAAATTCACATTATTATTTCAAAATTTCTTTTAGAATTGCATCACAACATCCATAGTTATATTCCATTATTTACATTAAGTAAAAATAAAAGGATGATTCCTTCGATTGTTATCTGTCATATTTAAACTATTGAAATGATAAATATTTATTGGTAAAATAAGAAATATATTTCACCATTCCACCATTAATGATCCGAACTATAGAAAGCTAAATTTGGGGTCATACTTTATTACATTGTCTGAAGATATACAGAATCACATCATGAAGTACCATGTAAATGAGTAGTCTTTTTAATCTTGATACATACATTATTCCCATTTCACACATTTAAACCAAAAAATTCAATAAAATAAATATTAATAATAACACAATTCCATATGGAATATATTTTCATATCAATCATTTTACACATCATAGATTCAAGGGAATTGAAGAAATTGATGGTGTCCTCATATTCTCAACAAGGGTTAAGTACAACGACATCTATTTTCAATATATAATTACAAACTACTTGGAAATGTATATAAATCAACTGAAATTCCCTTAAAATAATTTTACTATCGTGATTAGATAAGGAATAAACAATATATCATGGTAAATAACTGAAAACACATTCCATTTAATAAAAACATTAGTATCACAACTGAATAAATCCCAATCAACATGGAATGTAAAATAAATGAAAACACATTCAATTAAGTCATAAAATTGATAATGAAATTATTCTAGAGATAATATCATTTATAAATATCATGGATAATAAAATATGAATTCCCAATGAATGAAATACTTACATAATAGATTTCACGATCTCAAACATCAGGAATTACTCTTCTATGAAGACCGTCCTCAAGATAGTTTAAATATTATGGTTCTGTATACACAAAAAACACATTAAAAAAAGGATTTTCAACTAATTCATATATTGAAAAAATGATGCATCGAGATTCTATCTATAATTTGGACCCACCCATATCATTATTTCTAAATCATTCTTCATATATCTTATAATCAATTTAATACATGAGAAAAATTAATTACTATTAAATATCCTTATTTAAGAAAGAATATGGATTATAAATATTTCCCATGTCATTCAAATAACTTTAAAGTAAAACATTATATGTAGAAATCAGAAATAACTAAATCAATATGAATATCCATGATAAATCGTATAGCTATTTAAGGGAAATTTATTTTCCTATAAACATAGGAAAGTGAATAATTCAATATAATGTTAGAGACTATAAAAATGAATCGTGTATGATAATTTCAATAACATCCTTGGTCATAATAATCATAAAACATCCATGGGAAGAATCAGGATGATATAAATATGTCATATCCCTAATGGAGTATACATAAAATAAATTTTTCTACTGATTGAGTTATAAATACAATAAAAATATTTTTAAGACATTTTTGAGGAAGATATCCTTTTAATTTTAAAAATAAAATTTTAAAATTAATAGTTCACATACCATTTTTAAATTAATTTTATTCAAAAACACCTTGGAAACATGTAATTGAATCATTGTAACATAGAGTGTTCATTACGGTAGGAACTTTTGTCCAATCCATACATGTTAAAACAATTATTCTTTCTATTTTTTCGATAAAATCAAAAAATGAATTACATGGAAAATTATTTAAAGATTCCTTTAATAAATTTTTTAAAAAATAAAAACATCTGTAGAAATTTAATTAATAAATAATTATTAACTTTCAAATACATTTTAGAAAAAATTTCTATATAAAATAGATTTTTATGAAAATGTTCTTTGAAACAGAGAGTGAAATGAAGTTTGAATTTTCTAACAAACATTGAAATTATTTTAATTACCAAATAGTGGAAAAAATGTTAATATAACCTGAAGAAATTCCTAATAAATATATGAGAAGAACATAATGTGGGTTAATTAGATAATGTTCAAGTAATTTACTTCAATAGAAACACGAGTATAAATAATCATGATTAAAATGATATAGTGAAACAAACCCTAAAAAAGCTGATAAAGTTTGTGTGAAAATTAATCAATGAAATTGTTATACATGAGGAATCTTCAAGAAGGATCATCTCCTCCATTAAATCACTCTACGGACATTATGAAGTGTTGGCTTGACAATCCATAGTTTGGAAAAAAATCATCATTTATTTTTAGTGATGGAATATTAGTTGGTAAGAAAAATAGGATAAATAAAATCCTTAGAGTAAAAAAGGGATTTGTTCCTTTTAATTAAATTATTATTACCATATTTTGGGGAATGTTGAAGAGATATTATTTAAGGGGAATTTACTCTAGAATTATCAATCAAATGAATAGGTAGACAAGAATGAAAATTTGTAGTTCCAGAAGGTTTTTTCTATTAAAATCTATGATTACATTAATGTTTGTATATTCATTCTCACATTATTGGTATCCTAAAGGGAACATTGAATACCTTCAAGGTATGTTTATAAATTTCATATAGACTAGATCAATTTATGAAAATAATTTAATCACTAATTCTTGGATGGAGTATGTTAACCCATTGGCATGGGAGGCCTTATAATCAAACACCTCATGATATTTAATGATGGTCTCTTTGGGAAATTCACATGCAATTTCATCTCTAATGATGCCACCTATGATTTTTTATATAACATATTTAATGTGAGACTAATGAATGGATATAAACACTATCTTATATATTTTTTTTGGATAGCTCTCAGTAATTCAACAGCACCACTCAAGATACAAAAAGGCTTTTAAGCAAGAACTATACTCTCAACTGTATGACCAATGAATGTTCGGGAATCCCACGACAAAACATCGTGAGTGTTAAAATAGATTATTAAATATGTACATTACAATTTTATTGAAGCAGAAGAACAATTTTGATATTCTAGTTCCTACACAAACTGACATAGATATTCATAACTAGACTTTAATAGATTTGGATACTCTTGTATAAAGGCACCAAAAGAATGGGATGTTCAACATCAAATAATACTATGAACTAGAATGCAAGGGATTCAAAATAACACCAAAATGGATGATGAATTTCAAGGATCATTTCACTCATCATTATAGATTCTTTCTAATTATGAGAATATAAAAAAATAGGATCCCCACTAAAGACCAACTCAAAAATGCTTGAAAATAAATTATCTTTGTTTATCACCTATATTTGAAGGTAGAAGAAAGAGTACAACATCTGTTCTGGGAATGTGATTTTTCCCAGAGTATGTGTGCTTATTCATATTATTTTTTTGGGATGAATATTGTTCCTAATTTGAAAATGGATGACACTATTTGTTGATGTGACCGTGTAGAAAATATTCTTCTGGAAGCAGATATTGTGTGTTTTTTTGGAAATCTAGTATGCACAAAACTCAATGTTATTTTATGAAACGAAACCATATACCTACATAGCTATGATTTCACTTAATTATGATTATTACACTTCTTTAATGGTTTAAATAGGGTGTATGGATAATCATTTATATAAAATGACAACTCTCGGGTTATTGGGTGTGATGGGGAGGTTGAGGAAACCAAAGATGCTCACGTACATATGACGGTTCCATCCTATAAACACATAGATCAAAGTCATTATTGATGAACATATTTCATCATTCCAGGACCCTTAGGGTGTGTTCGTGGCATTGTAATGCACCATGGGATCATCATATGAGTCTTTTATCAATACAATAGAATTTATGTGGCCTATGGTGTTGAATTATTAACTATGTTCTATGAAGTCAGGTATGGTTTCTAATATAAAAGGTACCAATTATGTTTTGAGTCTTAATTTAAAATTTAAATCAAATACTTTCAAAGGTTAATGATAAACATTTCAACAAAGTTCTACCTTATTGTATTGATTTCCTTGAAAATGTCACTCGTCTCAACCTGTTTATCTCACATGCATATAAAGATTAAAATCATGTGGAAAAAACTCTATAAAATATGGAATTCATCGAGAAAAACAAGATGTGGTCCTTTATGAAACCTCATTATAGTTCTCTAATTATTTATGCAGATATGAGTGGTGCAACTATTGAACAACTTTATAAAAAACCCATGTAATTGATGACTATAATTATTATTCGTTATACAATTTTCTCACGAAAGACCTTATATGGACCCTAGTCTTTTCAGTAATGAATGATTCATGATAGTACATATAAAATGGAAATTATATACAAAATATAAAATAATTTTGGTGTATACAATTACAATATGCCTTAATGATGGGGAATTGAGTAAAAGTACATTACTTGTTAATTTCAATTAAAATCCACTTTGATGTTATAATACAAATTTAAATTGGAAATACCAAGAAGAGTGATTAATTAATGATATTACAAGAAAAATGGGAATTATATACACTATAGAATCAAAATTAGGTGAATAAAATTTAAATATTACTTAATGAAATAAATTGTGTTGAAGTCACTTACCAAATTGTATTTTCATGTCAAATACACTTTGATGAAATAATTAAAATTTAAACATTAAATAACATTATGTATGAATTATTCGGTATATTATATGTATGATTTTATGTATATACACAACATAAAATAAATACATTTCAAAACAATATAATATTCTTCAAGGAAGGGAAATTGAGACAGTGTCCCTTTCCACGATGTAATTTCAAGATAAATCCAATTGGATGAAATCACTCAATATAAATCATGAAATACTCTGATGTATGAATAATTACTGGTATTACATTTCAAAATGTAATTACATACACCATATAAAATAAATTAGGTTCATAACCATACAAATGCCTCAATAAAGGGAAATTGAGATGAAGTCTCTTACCATTAGTGCGACTTCTAATCATACATTCTTTATCCTCATTAATAAGAAACATATGGTAATTTTTAATTTCATAATTTCTTTTTTAATTTTTAACATTTCTATTATTTAACTTATTAATATTTTATATAGAACTACCTGATCAGTTATGTTTACACCGGGTGTTTTGGTGAGATGTGACTTATGTGTCAAAAATGACTTCGGTAGGTTGAATATGGGTAAAAGAGGTTATTATTTAGACATCTATATTATAATAATCAAAAAATAATTTTCATATTTAGAAATAAAATAAAAAATTAATACCAATCATGATTTTTTTTTCAAGAAATGAAATATGTTGCAAAAATGGAGAGGGTAGGTCATACGTACGCAGGAGTAATGTCTCCATTTTTCAATGATAAATATTTAACAGAGGTAAATAATATTTTATCTTTCCCTAATTATAATTATATTATAAATTCAATGTTATTTATTTAATTATTATTATATATGTTATTTATTTGTTTTGGTGATGAAAATAGATTCACCTTGCTTCAAGAATGTGGTAGTCCACATATACATGAACAACGTTATCATTATTCATGGAGTTAAAAGGGAAGAAATAACTTATATTTTAACATTTAAGAATGAAAATTATGACATAAATAAAATTTTTAAGTCATTCATATGATATATATTCATTAATATTACATTTATTTACATATAATTAAATCATTAGTGAAAAACGTATCACATCATTCCTTGAGGCGGTAGTCCCTGGAAAAGAAGAGAGACATTGTCGTATCCCCAACATAATGGAATGTGTAAAATATATATATGATATAATGAATCCATATGTATAATTACATTAACAATATCATATATATATATATATATATAATTTATATACATCATTATACCCAACCATGATTGGTGTTGATGGATAATGTGTCACATCAGTTCGCAAGGCGGTCTCCCACCGTACACACAACTGCCATTATCATTAACCATTTTAGGGATAAGGAGATAGATATATGTCATTTTGTTAGTATAAAATATATTATGTATATGGGAGATATTCTTTTTCATTATATAATTATAAATTCATAACATTCTAATGAGAAGGAATAATAAATAAAAAAATGAATAGTTAGGAATTTTAGCTCTTATCAAACCACCGCTTTAGGATTATAAATAATGTATTAATCAGTTGGATTTATGAACAACCCATGGATCAAAAGAATGTGGTATGGAATTTTTGAATATATTTTGGTCGGTATTGGTAGAACCAAAAGAGTTTTAACAAGTGAGTTTCACGCGTCTAAATTTTCAAAATAAATGTGTTACCATGTTTTTTAAATTTAATTAGAGACCAAAATATATAATTATTAATAATTATACATTATAAGGTCTAAATATTTCCATTTAATAGATTGTATTCATGTATTTCTATCATTTTAGCCCATAATATTTTTAACCCCTGGTAAAACCATTTTTAACATAGCTGTGGTGATTAATTTAATTTTTTTTCACTATTAATTGGGGAAGAAAATTAATATGAACTTATTATAAATTATAAATTATTTTTTTAGAAATAGAAATTCCATTTTATCAAATTAAATTCATATAATTATAAAAATTAAATTGAAAACAAAACCCATAGATGTGTTGGAAAGTCTGTTTTTTTACAGAATGTTCTCATAAGTATAGAATGTTTTTATTTTGGAATTGTATAAAATATAGGCCCTAATGCCCAAACTTAATTAAATTATATTATAATTGGTCTATTCTAAATTTAAAAATGTTAAAATTTTATTTATCATTGTAAATAATTTAAATAGAAAGAAATATTTCTACGAAAATCACTATTTTTCTTTATTCATCCAAAAAAGAAACATTAGGGAACAATAAAAAATTCACCATATGATATTTTTGGTATTATTATTTAAAAAATTTAGGTTCATTTTAACAAAAATAATCTTCAAAATAAAATATTATTTTTATCATATGTGTGCCGGAAGTGATAAATTATTTTGTATAAAAATAGTTTTTATGAAAAAATTTATTTTTTTTGTGTCAAATAAGTATTATTTTATTTATAATAAACATATATAATTTTGACTTATTTTATAAATGTATAAAACATATAATTTTCATAACATAGTTAGTAATATTCATACCCCCAATTTAATAGATATGTTATAATAGAATATTATGTTACTTTTTATTTAGACTTGGGGTTTGGATGTTCTACAAGCAATTGATGTGATTAAAGTTAAAGTAATATATTTTTTTGTTGATTTATCATGATGTTTCATTTCATGTATGAAATTTAATACACTGTTTTCTGAATTTTATGGTGTTATATTCTCCCCACCATAAATAAATTAGTCCCTCGCCATTTGACCTTCTCCTCAAAAATCAAGGGTTTGATAACTTAAATTTCCATTGTTTAAAAATAAAATCATAAATTGGGTTAATAAAAAAGCCATCAAATAATATAGGAAGGATAGTAAAAAGCTCCTATAAAACAAAATACCACTAGATTTCTATAGGATAACATTGGAGGTATGTGAATATATTGACATGAATGAATAGTGTAAATAATTATAGAAAATTATAGAGGTAATTGATTATAATAAAGTAAATGATCAATGAGAAGTTATGGACATCAAACCCATAAATCAATGAGGATTAAAAAGGCCATTTGATTCAAAGTTTATGAAGGTAATAGGATAAAAGGTATGTTTCTATATACATTTCCTAATGTTGAGGAATTAATTTACTGTAAAAAAATAACAAAATACAATTAATTGATCCACTTATATTTCATAAGAACAATTTCTTCATTTGGTTATTTATCGATCAACATCCGATTAATTTATCAATCCTAGAAATGAATTTACCAATTTAAATTTCTTATGTCTGAATGACTAAAATTCACTTTTAATGGATTATAAGATCCAGAAAATAGTGAATATTATTTTCTTCAATCTCTAACTACTTTTTAAACCCTGTATGGTCACACAAGTTTATAAATATAATATATTAGATTGTAAACCTCAATCATATGAGTATTGGTTCATCATTAATATTTATTCATAAAATGTTAAACTAAGAACAATGAAATATTTAAAATAATATCATAGAGCCTTGTGGAGGCGGTATACCCTTATTAGCCATTTGTTGTGGGTCTAAGCCTTAATGCCTTGTCTAATGTGATTTATTGTCACTTTGTATACCAGTTTTCCTTGATCTAATACTATATTAGTAGAATTATTTAAATTTCATAAAATTTTGACGACCGATAATTACAAAACAATAAACGATAAAGTAAACCATAAAGGTTACCAATACATATTATCTTGTGCCCAACAAAATGTAATGGTATTCTTTCTTAAATAACATTTCTTAATATAAACCAATGATTTGTATTTTCATAAATTGTCATTGAAAATATCCTTAATCATATTAAACACCTATCTCATAAAAATAAAAATGGATATTTATTCCATTATACTTATAATCAAACATACATTTTTCATCCTGATAAATTTAGGTTTAATGAATTTCATTGTTTCTCATTGATTAAAATTTACTTGGAACGTGTGTTCTAGTTTAAGAATTGTTTCTTCTAGGAAGTTTCTATTGGACTTATTCACGGAACATGAAGCATACAACAGTTATTTATACAAAATGGACCTTCTTTATAAATTCATGCATTCATTATGTTTTATTTGAACAATACATAAGGACATGCATTGGTCAATAGGATGGGAGGTCGGACTCATCACACCCTTTTGGGGGGAATTATTGTCTACTCTGGGAATCTCTTTATGAATTTAAGATATTTTCATGAATCCCTATTAATTCAACAAGTATAACAAAAGATTCCCTTAAAATATGTATTCACTTATTAACATGTGTGAAAGTTAGAATCATTTGTATGTATTCATGGTTCTTCATTAATGGAGATATCTGTATGTATTTGAGGTTCACTATCAATGGTTTCTTCTCATGTACTATTTAGAGATCCTTTTAATCATTATTATGATGATACATGTTTTTAATCCACTTAGTGGGAACTCTGGAATTTATTGACATATGGGGAGAAGAAGTTTTGTTTTGATATTGGGATCGTAACCATAAAATGGGAGACCTACGTATCCTTGTGAAAGGAATCAGAACCCTCATAGTTTGGTGCCACTTAATGGGACACATCATAACATTTAAGGTCATGTCATAAGTACATAATTGTATATTTTAATGTCATTTGGTATAGAAATATAAGAAAAATCTGATTAGTCAGTGTGTAGTGTCGGACTTATGCCTAAGAAGCCTAAGGAACTCGGATAGAATATGGGATTCCAATTTAGATTCGACACAGTTGGGAATATGGTCCAAGAAGAACATGGTTGGTTTGAATCATTTTATTTGAACAACAATTAGAATTCTTATGCATCTAATTTGGATGGGAATCAAGGCCCACATAGTTCAAGAAATCATAGAGTTTATTATAGTCTATTAAGAGAAATGAGTTTGGGATTACATCCAAAAAATGATGGCTTGAGAATTTTGGGATTACTTCTAAGGAAAATTTCTATATTAAGGGAATTATTGTATAATTCCAAAAGGGAATATCCAATGAGATTGATCCCTAAGAATGATTCCTACGTATCCCAATTATGCTGGGAATCAAAGTTCTCATAGTTCAAGAAGTCTTTTGGAAAAGTTGTGATCATAAAAAATATTTAATCCCATGCGAATCATGATCGGTGTGAGAAACGAGAGGATGTGAAAGATTCAACAAATTCCCCCACACTTTTCCTCCATAGTAGGTGGAAGAAGGAGTTCCTATAGTGGTGAGGGTGGACAAGTATGAGTCGACTTGAGAATTGGGAAAGGCAATGAGCCTTCCCTATGTTCGATTTACATTGTATAGGGTTCTAATGTAAAGAAGGAGTGAAGGTGAGGGAAGTATAGTGGAGTATGAATGAAACCTCCCACTTGATTGTTTGGGGGATAACCCCAGGATGGATTCCCTAAAATTGTTCCTGGAAGGGGAGGGAGACTTTTAGTTTTCTTTAATAGAATAGAAAATATGAACCATTTCATCCCTATTAGAGTCCTGAGGTTCCATGTCATATAGATGTGAAGGGGACGTCAGAACCCTACTCCACACCGTTAACTCCCCAACATTGTTCTTGGGAGATATTTCCATGGGACTGTGGATATAAAAACCTATAGAAACTTCATTAATCCTATCCCCTTTGGGGAAAAATGGTGGAAACCTATGACTGTGGATATAAAAACACAATTAAAAAATTGATGATGTGCCTTTCAAAATGGTTTGATAAATTATGAGGTTTTGGTGAAGATCACAATAGATTCCCTTTCTAAAAAGGTAAAAAATTTAGATGAATCATTTGCATGAATGGATTTGAAAATAGATTAAATGGATTTTAGACTAAAGATAGTATGTGAAACAAATAAGGGCTCCCAAGTAGGTACTTGTGGGAAAGAATGGGAGCGCAAGTATGCTAGAGAGACCTGATATTAAATTGAGCGATGAAGAACCTGGATGTTAATAATAAAGAGAGACCTGACTCAAGCCTTCAAGAATATTCACTGGTATTCCCAGAAGTGGGGAACTCATGTTCATTTTATGGGAATTGGTGGCATGCAAATATTTATCATTTAGGGAGGTTGGTCACTTTTTTCGCACAAGTGTTGTGGATTTCAAAAACTAAAAGGAATTTAGTATTATGCTCCTCCTTCAATTACTATACATTAGGTGTTAAATAACTACCATGAATGTTTCAGAAGATTTTGGAAAAGCACTAGGGGGAGCAGAGTATCAATTAGAATTTAGGGAAATTCATCCAAAAAAATGGATGCCACAAGGGTGTATTTATTGACCAAAATAGGAAAATGGGTGAAAGGAGTTATGTCACACAAGTGGGTTATGCATCAGCTTTGAGGAATTAATGTTCCCGAACACCTGATGGGTGGCATAAAATTCGTTTTTCATGCCGCTGATGATTTTCCCTAACTAGGGAGCCACTTTGAGGACTTAAATAAAATAATAACATAGTTCTACTCCATTATGGTTGTGAGAAGGTGTTTCTAGACAGGTACCTTGGGAGCCTCCTCGACGACATAGACAAATTTATAGTTCCATACTACAGTTGATGAAACCCCAAACCCTTACTTTGGGTCAATGCTGGGTTGCGGTCCCGACCCTTCTGGAATGTGCATTTGCTATCGTTACTAACCCCAATGAAAACTGCAGAGTCACACTACAATCGTTCTATGCCCGGTTTGGGAGATTTTGTGGAGAAGTGCATGGAACACATTTCATGGTGTCTACAGTCATCATATATTCAAATCCTTTATAATGTTCTGTATATGAAATGTTAAATATACTATGCGTATACCTTGGGGGTGTGAAACTTGGTACGTAATAATGCCCATTTTCATGTACCATGTGATTATTATGTCAATACTAATGTAAACTATTCCGGGTTATTACCCCTAGGTACATATCTCCTAGAACCACCTCCACTTTGAATATCTATAAATGGATGTATTGAAATGGAAAATAACATAATATCTAGAATACAAAAACCTTAATATGTTATTCATTAAATATTGTCAATGTTTTTTAGGCTTTCCATCCATAATCTATGTTTTACAAAATCAAATTCCATGTGTTTATATTAATATTCCTTTAATACCTATCATAATTACCCTTACACTAGTGAGCCAGATCTAGTCCCTTACATTATTACATCAGCATAAGATGCAATAATTTAATCCTCAAGGAATCAATAGTTTAGTATTCCATGTAAACTAGATACATATATGATTCCTATATTACATTTGAAAACCCAAATTATAACACAATTATTTTTTTGAAATAACTTTATTCCTGAAATAATATCCTTGTATATCAATTATAGTACACTTCATGGATTCCCAGGAATGGAAACATAATAATTCTGATAAAAAATTCTTGGTTAGGTTTAATAACATCAAATGATATAATTAATCAATATGAATATATAAGATCGTAAGTTAAATAACTAAACAAAAATTCCATTTAAATAATTTTACTATAATTATTAGTTAATTCATAATCAATATTGGAAGATAAATAACTAAAAAATAATTCTAATTAATCAATAATTAGACTATCATAATTGGATAAGGACTAATAAATATACCATATTAAATAAACGAAAACGCATTTCTTTTGATCAATATAATTTTATTAATATTCATCCATAGGTAATAGCATTTCCAAAATATCAAGAATATTAATAACTAATTTCTAAATGGGTAAAATAATTAATTATTAGACCACATGATCTCAAGAATCATGAAAACCTCATCTATCAAGTCCCCACTAAATAATGTTTAAAAATGAAGGGATGGTATACACTATAAAACAATTTATTTATGGTTATCATGACAATTCTTCTCATGAGACTACTAATGCGTCAATGGGCTATATATAACTGGACCCCACTCTAATATTTGAGTCCAAATCATTTCACATATTTTGGATAATCTATTTAATTCATGAATAATATTCCTTACCATTGAGTATATATGTTGTAGAACAAATAATAATTACCATCATATCCATATTGAATCAAATTTAATTCAATGTAAATCATTATATGTTGAAATGAGATACTATTTTAGGCAATAAGAATATCTGGGGTGAATAATTTTTCTATTTTTGGGAAATTTAATGTATACTAATCGAGGAAATGTAAATAATTTAAGGTAAAATAAATTACTACAAAAATGAATCATGGAACAGATTTTCTACATTTCCAGTGGTCAAAATAATCTTAAACCATTTAGAGGAATAATAAGGATGGTATCCAAACAATATATCCTCAATGGAGTATATATAAAATAATTGGTTATTGTCATTGATGAAGAGAAATACCATAAAAATATCATTAAATTATTCTTAAGGAAAATATATTTTTCATTTTTAAAATAACCATTTAAAAATACAATTTCAAAAAACAAATTAATATAATTTTCATTTAAAATAATCATTGAAAATAAAAAATTAATCTTTAAAAATAAAATGTTCATTATTATTGAAATTTTTTAATTTCTCTTCTCATTAAAAAAAATATTCCATTTAATTGTTTGGTAAAATCCAAATGATCATTATTATAAAAAGTAAATGAATATTAATTTTTTTTAAATATAAACATCGGTAAAACTATTATTAATAAATTGTTTTTAATAATTTCGAAAAGGTTTTTGAAAATATTTTTATGAAAACAAGTTTTTTGAGGAATTGAATTTTTACCTGAAATGGGTAATTATATTGTATTTTAATAAAATATTTGAAATCCTTTTAACTTATAAATTATGGAAACATGGAAATAATACATTAAAAAATCATGAATTACTAGTGGATAATAAAATTTTATTAAACAAATATGAAATAATTTCCTTCAATACAAACTGAAGTATAAACAATCTAGACTAAGATGATATTATGCCATAAACCCTTACCAAGATCATAATGTTATTGTGAGAATTAATTAATGAATCAATTATGGATTTCAAAAGAAAATAATCCACAAAAAATTTGAAATAAAAAATAATATAATAATAATTAATTACACAAATAATCAAAAAATATAAAAGTGATGAAGGGAAATAGAAATGAAGTCCATTACCAATTTGTAATTTCATGTCAAATCCAATTCGATGAAATAATATAAATTGAATATTATAATACGCTGAATTAATAGTTAATCATGATATTAAAAGTAAAATGGGAAGTATATACACTATATAAAATTAAATATGTGTATACCATTACAATATATCACAAATAAGGGAAATTTAGACGAAGTCCCTTACCTTAAGTCAAAATGATCACATACATTTTTTATCATCATAAATTATAAAATTATATTAATTCTATACATTATTAAGAACTTTTTTTTATTATTTATCATATATTTATTACCATGATATATTGAATTCCTCAACATATTATGTTTACATCATGTGTTTTGATGATATTTTACCTATGTGTCAAAAATGTATTCGGTAGGTTGTCTATTTTCCTAAGAGGTCATTATTTCAAAATACAAATAATAATTAGGAAATAATTATTATATTAATAAATAAATTATACTTTTAATACATGTAATGAATGGTGGTTTGAATAAATTATCTTCGTTACGATCATCTAGATGGAAGATCATATGTATGAATGAGTAACAATTTCATTTCTCAATGATCATTATGGAAATGAGGTATTAATTATATTATCATTATATAGTGTTTGTAAAATAATAAAATCCATATTATTTCTTTAAGTATGATTATATATGTCAAACATGTTTTTTGGTGATGAATGTAGAGTCACATCACTTCGTGAAGGCGGTAGTCCATACGTTCATGAATGATTTTATTTTTTCAATGAGATAAAAGGGAAGAAATAAAATGATATATAAAATTTAAATAACCATTATTATTTAATTAATATCATCATTACGTAATTTATATTACATATATTCATTAAACTTATACTAATTACCTTAAAAATAAAATTTCATTGTAAAACAAACTAAATCGCTTTGCAATGTGGTAGTCCATCGTACACCTGACTGTCGTTATTATATAACCTATGGAATGGAACGTTAAAAAATATATATAATATAATAATTCCAATGGTTTAATAAAATTATTAATTTCATAGTTATATATATTTTATATCCATCATCAAACCCAACAGTTGGATTTGTTGATAGAAAATGTGTTACATCGGTTCACAAGGTAGTAGTCTGTTATCACATTGGAAACATTATCCATTACCATATAGGGGAAACAGATACGGGATTAGGTAATTACCATAAAACAATAAAATATAATTACATGGTATATAGTTTTATTAATATATAAGTATAAATTAATAGGATTTTAAGTAGTTGGAATAATAAATAAAAAAATAATTTTATATAAAATTTACCTCTTCTCAGAATACCTTTATTGGATTATACCTAAAGTATTCTTATTATGCCTTTTTAAATAACCATGGACACAATGATGAGTTTATTGAAGTTTTTATGTTATTTGGACGGGTATTTTTTAAATCAAAATGGTTTTATAGTATTGTTTCCCTCGGAATCCTCGGATGACCTCCTTGATGGGAGGTTCAAACATTCTGATCGGTTTATAACGGGTTTGTTCGTAGAACCGGAAACATACAATGATTCCACATCCATTCAGACCTACTTTCCAAAGGTAGGTGCTCATTAGTTTGTGGACTGACGAGGCTTAGGAATTTGCGTTGGTCTAGAGGATGGGAGGTCGGACTCATCACACCTTTTTGAGGGGAATTATTGTCTACTCCAGGACTCTCTTTATCGATTTAAGCTATGTTCATGAATCCTTATTACATTACCATGTATAAAATGATATTTCCTTCAAATCTGACAATCAATGTTCAAATGTGTTGGAAATTTAGAGAATATTTTATATGTATTTGAGGTTCTTCATTGATAGAGAATCATCTGTATTTATTAGAGATTCTTGGTCAATGGTAAACTTCGACAAATTTATATAGAAGTCTCTTGGTCATTATAATGACCATACTGGTTTTAAAGCCACTCAGTGGGGCACTTGAAGTTTGTTTTCATTCAGAAGGACATGGATTATTTTAGAGTTGGGATCGAACCCGTAGACGGGCTACCTATGTATCCTTTGTTTAGAAAAGGAATTAGAACCCACGTAGTTCTAGTAAGGCAGTATGATGTTTATGATTGATGGCTCAAAGAAGGACTTCACAATTACTTTTACACTCTAAGCTCCCTTGAGTCATGCTCGGTGTGAGAAACAAGAGGTGTTGGTAAAAATTAGACAATTGTCCCATGAAAGATGCAATCAAAAGAAATAATGTGGGGCTTATGTATGTATGACTGCCCAGATAAACGAAGGTTAGGATTTAGTTTAGGGAAGAAATCCAGGAACAGGGTCCATAAAGGTATATGTGCTTCATAGAGATTTTTAATACTCTAACTTGGGGCTTACTCCTGAATAGGAGGCCCAAATTAGGATAAGACTTATGATTGGGTTTTACTCCTAAAATGAATCCCAGATCAAAGGTAAATTAGGACTGGTTAAGAGAAATTATGATTAGGGCTTACTCTTGAAAAGGAGGCCCAGGTCAAGGATTAAGGTTTGGGGCTTACTCCTGAGGAGGATGCCCAAATTAGGGGACTAGGGATTACTCCTAAAAAGGAGGCCCAGGTTTTGGAACTTTAAGAATTAGGGCTTACTCATAAGGAAGATTCCCATGTTAAGAAATATGACTGGGGATTAATCCTAAAAAGGAGGCCCAGGTTAGGGGATCTGGGGCTTACTCCTTAGAGGATGCCCAAATTAGAGGACTGGGGCTTACTCCTAAAAAGGAGGCCCAGGTTTGGGATTCTATCATCTTAAAGGATGAGGTTAAATGAATGAAATCTCAATCTTTAGTGAAATAAATATGTGTAAATCACTAGGTTTTGAGATATATTCCACAGAATTCCTTTCAAATAAAGAATTTAAATCAAGAAATCATGCCATAAATGGCTTTGAACAGTGTCTGGAAGACTGAATCTTGAATAGGAAAGGTGTAATGGCTTAAGGGGGGTGAAATGGGCAAGAAATGCACCAAAAAATGTAGGGGTGCGCATGTCCTGATAGGCCCGCAGGTACTGTGTGGGCGCGCAAGTCCTGGTCGTGCAGGTATGCCTATGCGACACATGGTGTACTTGCACGACGGTTAACCAGTAGGGTAATACTTGAGAGACTCTTCATTAAAGCCTTTAGAATACTCTTGAGGTTCTTCCAGAAGAGGGGCGCGCAAGATCTATTGAAGGAGTAAGGCGGCACGCAAGTGTGGCCCTTTTCCCTTAAGGGCTGGCCACTCAGGCGCGCAAGTGTTGATTATTTTCAACACTTAGGCCTTCCTACCCCTCTTTAGATCTTCTGTTCTAGGTAAGAAATTACCTTAGAAGTGTTTCAGAAGCCTTGAGAAGAGACTAGGGCGCTGGGAGCTCAAATCTGGGTTTCTGGAAAAAAATCCTCTCAAATGGGGGGGGGCACATAGGGTCTATTTATAAGCAGGAGAAGACCCCGGTTGGTTATCACATAGGTCGTGCAAGTCACTTGCGTGACCATAATGTGTCGCGCAAGTGGACTTGCGCGACTACGAGGATACCTGTGCGACTTAGGGTCAATCTTCTCCTTGTTCATACCTTTGTCGATTTTTGATATTTTCTTCAAAGGATGGATCAATTTGTGCTAAGTCATTTCCCTTTACATTCCTTTGGACTCTATGACAAAAAAGGAGCGTCAAAAAATTTCCCACCTCAGAGTTGAATCCGAAATAAATTAGGATTTGACCTTGAGGAAATAGAAGACATCCAAAGGAAAGGGGGCGCGCAAGTCTTGATGGCATAGACAGTGGTGTGAAAGTGCGCATCGCACAGGACCTGGGCGCACTGGGTATGACGTGTAGGGTTCTGGCCGCGTCTATAAATAGAGGGCCTCACTTCCGTACAAATCATCCGGATTTCCGGACATCACATCTTCGAGCTCTCACCGCGCAAGTCACGTTAGCCGCATAGGTTGTTCTGTTTTCCAGTGTTTCTTTGATGTCGCACTACTGTAGAGGTATCTGGACCTGCGCGGTGATACTTGCGCGCCAAATACTGGGGCGGCACATCTACACTTGCGTGCCAATTTTTAGACTTGAGGGCCTTAAATCCTTTGCCATTTTTTTGAATTGTTTCACAAATTTTATGAAAAATCAACTTACTTAAGAGTTAATTATTCATCCTTTGTGAAGATTCAATGGTTACTAAGGTAATTGGAACGGCTGATGAACTTGCTAGCAAGAGGATTTATGATATGATGAACATCATTTTCCATGATTACTATGATATCTGTGATAGCACTCTCCCAGATTTGGATAAGTAATTGAAGAAATATCATCTTAATTTCCCACAGAGAATATATCTTCATCTGTGTGGTCATGGTCATCTACAAGGAATCAATGTTCCAGAAACAAAGAACTATACGCCTGAAATGCAGCTGCACTGCCACTCCTCCATTTCGGTTATGCTGTGCATTAAGAGAAACAACAATGGTGTGAACTTTCAAATTCCTCCATGTTATTTCCTTGCTGATATGAAAATGGAAAACCCATGGGCTGAAATGTTTTCCACTGCCGGTTAGTGGAGAGAAGACAAACATGGCATTAGAGAAATATCTGAAAAGATTACTCTCTCTGTTGGGAAAAAATCCCTCAAGGTATCATTGAAACATTTTTGAGGTGATTGTGTTTGTTGAAAAAGCAGACATCTATGTTGTGTTTGTTGACAAAGAAATCCATGGAGAATTGTCGAGTTCTCGAGAATTTGTTGACATTCCATGTTGACAAAGAACTATGACAAAGGAAAGGACGATCTGGAGGCGGTACAAAAGAGCAGTACAAGGTGGCGCCGTTTCCCAGTGTTTGCCAAATTTATGGGCCTGAAAATTGCCAATGGAAAATGGAGTGATATGTTGTTGGCAAAGGTTGAGGAGAGATAAATGATGGAGGTGCACAGAAACATTAAGCGCGGCACGCAAAATTAGCGGGTTGCGCGAAATCTTGAAAGGTGGCGCGCAAAACAGCGGGTTGCGCGAAATTGTATTTCGCGCAAAAGATGTTTCAAGGCCGAAAGCTTGAAAATCGGTAAAGGCATGAGGCGCGCGAAATTTTGGAGGCGTGCGCGAAAAATTGAAGTGGCGCGCGAAATAGCGGATGAAGTATTTCGCTCAAAAGATGTTTCGAGGTCCGAAGCTCGGAAAATGGCAAAGGCATGAGGTGCGCGAAATTATGGAGCAGTGCGCGGAAAATGGTTGTGCGCGGAAGATTTGTATTTCGCGATCAAAGCGGATTACGCGCTCAAGGAGGGTTTTTCGCGCGGGGTCGATTTTGCCTATAAATATCAAGTGACCCTCCTCCATTCAAGGGAGCTCAAGACATAGAAAATACCCGAGCTCTGGTGCGCGAAATTGAAGTTAGAAAGGGTGTTGCGCGTAAACTTAAAGTTTGCGCGTAAAGTCAGCTGTTGTGCGAAAAGCTAAGGCTGCGCGGAAAGTTGGTGTTGGCACGTAAAAGGAGGATTGCGCGAAAAGTGGATATCGCGCAAAAGCATTGAATTGCGCGCAAGGCAGTTTCTAGGATGCGCGTAATATTTGGAGGTTGCGCGAAAAAGGAATTTCGCGCAAATCATAGAAATTGCGTGCAAGACACCGTAAGGGTTGCGCGTAAAAATTGAGGTTGCCCGGTACATCCGGTGAAAAGTGAGATTCATCTGCGGGTGAAAGTTGGACTTCAACAGAGCATCTACATACAGAGGAAGATGCATTCCTTCATGAAAATGAAGAGACCTACAGGTCTATAAACTGTGAGTGAATCCCTTCTGGAGCAGTGAGCTTAGGAAGAGGAAAAGGTGATCCTCTCCACCGGCAGTGAGCCAGAGAGAGAGAAACAGGGAGTGACCCTTGGGAAAGCAGTGAGCTGACCCTAAACCTTGTAAAGGAAGTGAGCCTTGGCATAGAAGTGATCTAGCCCGAACATTGTAATCCACAGGTAGTGAAGACTAGTGGAATTTGGTACGAACCGGAAACTTGTCGGCGTATGCTCCTTGGACGTAGCCCTTAGCGGTGAACCAAGTAAAAATCTCTATGTATGCCTGCTTACTCCCCTGCATTGCATTCAAAGCATCATCATCAGGTAAAGGAGACAAGTGATCACAGTAACCACACAGATCATAGTAACCACACAAGTGCAAACAAAGTGACCCTTGTAACAAAGAGGTCAAGATCCAATGGGGAAGAAAGAACTTTGAAAAAGAATATCCATACCCTGATTCGCCCCCCCTCTCAGGTTATATAGGCCCCTATTGGCCCTAACAATTGGTATCAGAGGGATAGGTTGCTTTTATCAGATTTGTTTGCTTCGACATAGTGTAGTCGATCTGTGTGGTTGAAGATACATTTTTCTATTATCTCTCAATCTGCCATGGGAAAAGGAAAAGCATCAAAGAAGAATCAGAAGTCAGGTAAATTCCCTCAGTGTGGAAGTGTTTTCGAAAAAAGTGTGATTCAACTAAAAGAATCAAACATCTTACTGAAGGAAGGTCTGGATGAATCTGATAGGGAAAAGATTGATTCACTCAATCATGATGTTGGAATGAGTGAAGAACATGAGCATCAGAGTGATGCTGAAACAGAAGAAGAAATTGAAGGAAGACTAGACATGCGAGCTGAGTTGGAGGCTGCTCTTGAGGAGATAGATGTTTGGAGAGCAAAAACAAAGAAATCCAACAAAGTTGTTCATGATGCCAAACTCTACATGCAGCAACAGGAAGAAGAGAAATCCGAGTTGATGGAAGAAATTGAGAAACTCAAGTTATCAACATGAGAGAACTCAGAATCGGTTAGTGAGTATAAGATTATGATTGAAGAACAGAAAAGGGAGATCGATGGATTGAACAGAAAAGTAAAAGATCAATTCAAAAGCATCGAAGAACCTAATATTCCAAGTGACGTTGGAAACACTGAAGAAGCCAAATCTAAAGATATCCGGATCAAGGGATTGGAGATTGAGGTCAACAAGTTAAAAGGCTTAAATCAAAGGCTTATTGATATAGTTACTGACCTAACAGAGAAGAATGATTCAAATGCTGAAGAGCTGCAGAAGATGGCTAGAATGAAAGGAAAACAAAAGGCTGGTGATTATGAAGAGAGTCAAAAGTCAGATGAAGTACAGAATCTTAAAGCCAGAAATAATGATCTAGCAGCACAGTTGTCTGCAGAAGTTCAGAAGAATCAAAGGCTACAACAAGAGAATACATATTGCTCTGACTCTGTCAGTCAAGAAAAATTGAAGGTAAAGGAGCAAAATGACATGGTTGATAAGCTGAAGCATGAACGGGAAGATGAGGTGAGTAGAGGGAAGCTTCTCAAGGAAGAACTTGATGTCCAACTTGAATCAAGGGATATGAAGATTCAAAAGTTGGTAGAAGAGCTAGAATCAGTCAAGAAGGAAATAGAGAAGTCTAAATCCAAAGGAAAGCCTAAAATGAAGGATGCCTTGCATTTATTATTTGATCATCCGTCGACAAGTGATGATAAAATGAAGAACAGATATGCTATTTCTGAAGAGAAACAACAGAATATTTTCTCAGCTCAAAGACCAGCAAGTTTCGGAAAAGCTGGTATTGGATTTGATGAATCACCTCCCATGCATGATAAGAAGAGTGCTGTGAACAGTTCTAGGAGTGGAGAAAAACCTTTAGGTGCTGGAGATAGGCCCAAGATGTCCGTTACAAAAAGAAGTGACGACATGTGCTATTTCTGTGGGATTCACGGCCACACATCAAGCTTCTGTCCAGAGGCTCAGGAATACATTTCGTATTGTGAAAACAGAAAATGTACAAAATCTGAGAATAAAATGAAGCGTCATGAGAAATCAGAAAGAAGAGTCTCTCAAAGGAAAGCATTTGTTAGATTCTATTAACGTGGAAGAATGGGACACACCATGAGTATGTGTCAGGAAGCTCAAGAGCTCAATTTTAGAGGAAGAACTCAAGCTACATCAACATCTCGACATAGAAATGATGAAATGAGGGATGTCTTTGATGGAAGATGTTTCATATGTTCTGATCATGGGCATTTGGCCAGACAGTGTAGCAAGAAGAATGCAGGGAAGGAAAAGAAACGTGAAAGGAGATTCCCGACTCTAGTAGTGTATAATGAGAAATCGTACACTGGAAGACAAGGTGTTAAATTGGAAAATAGGCTTAGAGCCTCAGGGAAATCACATGGAGCTGAACGAAAGGTGTATCAGTCACCTCCTCTGTCATACTCACAACAGCTCTCAAGGAGAGAATGTGAGCAAACCTAGAAGATTAAGGGGAGATCTACTCCAACGGTGATAAAGAAGAATGGACGTTCAATGGAGGACCCACCACCAATGAAAAATAGGGCGGTGACTCATAAATCTGATAAAAGGCAGATAAGCAAAGAATGCATCGAAAAATCCACATGTCGTGTTTTGCAACGAGAAGTGGAAGAAAAAGGCAGATCCCTACAATGGACAAAGAAGAAAGGGAAGATGACAAGAGAGGAGATTCCTGCACCGAGAAACAATCAAGGGAAATGGAATTTCGGTAGAACATCAAAGATCAAAATGTGTACCAGTTGGTCTAAACCCCAGATTGTGAGAAAGGCCAAGTCTGCAGAATCTTCATATCAGAAAAAGGCTCAGAATGTGAGCAATGAATGCCTAGTCATATGGCCAGAACAGTTGAAGTTGGTCAGGCAGTTGGAGGAAGCAAGAAAGGAGTGTGATGCTCTCCAAGAAAGAATCAAAGGGTTGACCCATCAGGATCAACCATCATCCTCATGTTGAGGATTCTAGAAGATAACCCCTCTCCCTATATATTTAAATGCTATTAACTGATGATTCATGTGTTTTAGGTTTTAGGGAGATACGATCCATGGGGTAGTGGCATCTAAGGATGAGAAGTGGAGAAGTGATTTGCTCTACATGTTCAATTGATTCAAATCAGGAACCAGGGATGAAGAAGAAAAGATGCAACTGAGCACAATTAAAAGTGATTGTGTTATTAGCTTTATCTCTTGTTTCCTACACCGAGTTCCAACTCAGTAGTCTTAGAGATTTTGTTAATGGCTCAAATTTGAGTGGAAGATGAGAACAAATGATGCAGGAGGAAAAGACGTGTTATGGGTCTAAACTGTTGGGCCTAACAACTGGAAGAGTTTCATAACACAGGGGGAGCATTCTATATCCAAATCAGATTCAAGAGCCATAAATGCAATAATTGGATGACTCGGCTCAAGTGTTTCCTATTGAGGGAAGAAGGACACACAGGGAGAAGTAGCAATAACAATGCATTTCATGCTTATCTATTTGCTCTAACAATATGGTATCAGCTGACTGTTTTCAGGATACCAAGAAGCTGCAAGAGAAAATCAAAGGCGTCTCAACAAAAATTTGAGAAACCTAGCTGAAAGAAATGAATCCACTGAAAAATGAGTCAGTGAACAACTTCCTGATGGAAGTATTGAGGAAGAAAGAAACATAGGGAGATCAGAAGTGGATTATGCTGATTCAGAAGAAGACACCAATGATGAACATGAAAGTGTCTAGTTTGTGAGTACAAGGAAGTAAAAATCCTCATCTGCACAACAGTCAAAGAGTTGAGCTGAAATTGACATGCAGAATATCATTGGTGATTAGTTAGCTCTAGCTTAGACAAGGAGAATGAAATCACTGCAGAAAACATCTCTTATATCTCATGTTGAGCCAAAATGCTTTGCTGATGCAACTGAAGATGAAAACTGGGATCATACCATGGATGAAGAGATAGATCAGACTTGAGAAGAATCAGACGTGGGATATTGTTTCGAGGCTAGATGTTAAAAATGTCATCAAGAAAAAATGGGTCTATCAAGACAAGATGAATGAATATGGCATGATGATTCGGAACAAAGCACGACTAATGTGCAAAGGAGACTCCCAGATAAAGAGTAATCAAAGGATGATAAGGATGGCAAGGCAGTTAATATCACAGAATACAGGCAAATCATTGGATGTCTGTTGTACTTAACCGCAACAAGGCCTGATATTGTTTTCGCCACATGCCAAGCAGCGAGATATCAAAGTAATCCCAAGGAAAGTCACATGCTTGCAGTGAAAAGAATACTTCGGTATATCAAGGGAACGGTGGACTTCAGCTTGACATACAACGACAAATCTCAGACAGAGTTATTGGGATATAATGATGCAGACTGGGCCGGTTCAGCGGATGATAGAAAATCAACGTCCGGTGGTGCATTCTATCTTGGTGGATTGTGTATTTCTTGGCTAAGCAAGAAGAAAGATTGCATTTCATTAAGCACCACAGAAGTTGAGTATATTGCGGCCACTCAAGCCTGCATACAGTTATTGTGGATGAAGCAGCAGCTTGAAGATATGGGAGTTGAAGTGAAGTCTCCGATCGGAATCCAGTGTGACAACTCAAGTGCTATAAATCTTAGAAAAAATCCCGTTCATCATTCAATGACAAAGCACATTGAGATTGAGTATCATTTTATCAAGGAGAAGGTTGAGCAGGGAATCGTGAAGTTGGAGTATGTGCCTACAGAGCTACAGGTTGCAGACATTCTGACAAAGGCCTTACCCAAGGAAGCTTTTGAGAGGCATCGACTGGCTCTGGGAGTTCAGTCGATTCCCCCGCACTTGAAATAGTGTGGATGTGGGTCCCCTATCCCCCCTCTCCCCGAGGTATGATGTGTTTTCCCTACTGTGCTAATGTGTTCTCTACTATGTTCCAGACTACAAAGGCGTGACCTTTGGGTTCGTTGACAAAGGGGGAGAAAGGTGTTTGATAATGGGGGAGAAAATAGTGGTTGTTTAAGGGGGAGACAGTGCGAAGATTTGATAAATCATTTTTGATACGGGGAGAAGCTGACAGGTGGAGCAGCCAGAAAGGGGGAGCAATGAGAAAGGGGGAGTGTATTAAATCTGACGATGCTAGAAGTGATCGATCAAATCATAGAAATCACGACAGCTGAGGATCGTGATAAAATCATAACAGTGGTGTTGGAATGGTGTGAGACCGTGTCCAGCTATCAACAATTGGTATCAACTTAAGAATTCACCAATTGGTATCAGTGTGGTTCAACAACTGGTTTTTATTTTAAGAATTGGTATCAGGGTGGAATCGACAATTGGGGTCTGACATGAAGTGATTCATTGATGAACTTTTCATACTACTCTTGTTTCTCACGCCGAGCATTGCTCATGTGGGCTTAGAGTACGTGTTAAGTGAATCCTTGAACTCTATCATAATCGCAAGAGGCGAATGGTGGTAGCAGCTGGAAGAAGACTCAGTGAGGTATCAAAGTGCAGAAAATATTTCTGAGCAGAGTTGTTGAGAGTTGTCAACAAACCCAAAGGGGGAGATTGTTGGGAAAAAATCCCTCAAGGTATCATTGAAGCATTTTTGAGGTGATTGTGTTTGTTGAAAAAGCAGACATCTATGTTGTGTTTGTTGACAAAGAAATCCATGGAGAATTGTCGAGTTCTCGAGAATTTGTTGACATTCCATGTTGACAAAGAACTATGACAAAGGAAAGGACGATCTGGAGGCGGTACAAAAGAGCAGTACAAGGTGGCGCCGTTTCCCAGTGTTTGCCAAATTTATGGGCCTGAAAATTGCCAATGGAAAATGGAGTGATATGTTGTTGGCAAAGGTTGAGGAGAGATAAATGATGGAGGTGTGCGGAAACATTAAGCACGACGCGCAAAATTAGCGGGTTGCGCGAAATCTTGAAAGGTGGCGCGCAAAACAGCGGGTTGCGCGAAATTGTATTTCGCGCAAAATATGTTTCAAGGCCGAAAGCTTGAAAATCGGTAAAGGCATGAGGCGCGCGAAATTTTGGAGGCGTGCGCGAAAAATTGAAGTGGCGCGCGAAATAGCGGATGAAGTATTTCGCGCAAAAGATGTTTCGAGGTCCGAAGCTCGGAAAATGGCAAAGGCATGAGGTGCGCGAAATTATGGAGCAGTGCGCGGAAAATGGTTGTGCGCGGAAGATTTGTATTTCGCGATCAAAGCGGATTACGCGCTCAAGGAGGGTTTTTCGCGCGGGGTCGATTTTGCCTATAAATATCAAGTGACCCTCCTCCATTCAAGGGAGCTCAAGACATAGAAAATACCCGAGCTCTGGTGCGCGAAATTGAAGTTAGAAAGGGTGTTGCGCGTAAACTTAAAGATTGCGCGTAAAGTCAGCTGTTGTGCGAAAAGCTAAGGCTGCGCGGAAAGTTGGTGTTGGCACGTAAAAGGAGGATTGCGCGAAAAGTGGATATCGCGCAAAAGCATTGAATTGCGCACAAGGCAGTTTCTAGGATGCGCGTAATATTTGGAGGTTGCGCGAAAAAGGAATTTCGCGCAAATCATAGAAATTGCGTGCAAGACACCGTAAGGGTTGCGCGTAAAAATTGAGGTTGCCCGGTACATCCGGTGAAAAGTGAGATTCATCTGCGGGTGAAAGTTGGACTTCAACAGAGCATCTACATTCAGAGGAATATGCATTCCTTCATGAAAATGAAGAGACCTACAGGTCTATAAACTGTGAGTGAATCCCTTCTGGAGCAGTGAGCATAGGAAGAGGAAAAGGTGATCCTCTCCACCAGCAGTGAGCCAGAGAGAGAGAAACAGGGAGTGACCCTTGGGAAAGCAGTGAGCTGACCCTAAACCTTGTAAAGGAAGTGAGCCTGGGCATAGAAGTGATCTAGCCCGAACATTGTAATCCACAGCTAGTGAAGACTAGTGGAATTTGGTACGAACCGGCAACTTGTCGGCGTATGCTCCTTGGACGTAGCCCTTTGCGGTGAACCAAGTAAAAATCTCTGTGTCTGCCTGCTTACTCCCCTGCATTGCATTCAAAGCATCATCATCAGGTAAAGGAGATAAGTGATCACAGTAACCACACAGATCACAGTAACCACACAAGTGCAAACAAAGTGACCCTTGTAACAAAGAGGTCAAGATCCAATGGGGAAGAAAGAACTTTGAAAAAGAATATCCATACCCTGATTCACCCCCCTCTCAGGTTATATAGGCCCCTATTGGCCCTAACACTCTCCAAATGGCTCTTTACTTCTAATGCTCCATTCTCAAATCCATGTATCCTTCTTCCATGTCTCTTGGAAAGAAACAAAGTCACTATTTGATCAGCAGAAAAATTTCTCATACCGCACTCAAGAACATCCTTTTACAATTGTTCCAAGAAGAGCTGGTATCACTGCATCTCTTATTGTATCCATTTGAATGAATGAATTCTATGTGGTTGCTGATGAAGCTCGGGATTCCATAAATCAAATAAAGAGTCATGTAGAAAGCCTCTTGTAATTTTTGAAAAAGAGAAGAGACTCTAGTCTGTGGATGTCCTTCAAACTCTTGTGCATCAATGAAAAACACTTTCATCTTCAATCATTTGTACTTGCATTCTCTTTTGCTACATGCTTTAGATTTTACCTAAGCAAATGGGCCTAGTAAGCATAGTTTGATTTTAACTAGGATTAATGTAAATAACCCTACAAACATAAAACCTTTTAATTTCTCAATGCTACCTAAATCATACAAAATGTATGTTTATTGAGCTGGGAACTTGACTTTTATTCAGAGTTCCCTTCTCTTTTGGGGGCATTTTAGAGTCATGCACGTCGGACATAAAAAAAGGCTATTGTTTAAGGTCAAAATAGCTTTGACCTAAATGGATTATAATTGACTCAATTCCTTGAAAATTCATCTGAAAACATATTACCATACTCAATTATGAGGGAAAATATGTAAGCTATGACTTAAGAATATGTGAATCTGAGGAATGATATGAAAAAAGAGCAAAAATTCATTAGAAGAAGTAGTTTCCAAGAATGAAGTTACCATTATTTAACAAACCCATTAGGGGGTTGAATTATGCAGGGCCACCTAAGGGCATTGGCTGCATAGTTAGATAAAATAGCATCTTTTGGCTAACAATTCTGTTATGTATACTGTTTATGCAAGGCCACCTATTGGCACGTGCTGCATAGTTAGGCAAAAAACTCTCAGAAATTTATTTTCCTAGTGCTAAAAGCCAGTGAAAGTTTATGGAGATTCAAATCTTCCAAACTATAGTGTTTACTGTATGGAAAGAGGTACTTGAATATGGAGAAGATATTTATAGACAAGATTATCGAAGAACTAGATAAATATCACTCCTACGAAAGTCTGACCCAAACGTATGGAAGAAGAATATAAACCATAGATTTGAATACGTTCAGATCATGAAAAAGGATATGGGAAAAATATGTTAAGGATGGCTATTTTTTTTGCAGATTCCTACATTCAGTCGTTTAAGAAAAATAAGGACAAAAGAGGCATTCATCCCAATAATGAAGTTACCACTATCCGAAAAACCCGTTAGGGGGTTGAATTATGCAGGGCCACCTAAGGGCATAGGCTGCATAGTCAAATAATAGTATCTTTTGGATAACAAGTCTGTTATGTAGACTATTTATGCAAGGCTTCCTATGGGCACGTGCTACATAGTCAGACAAAAGAACACTCTGAAGTTTGACATTTTTGTGACTAGAAGTCATGAAAAGGGTTATGAGGATCTGAAAATATTTAAGGTTAGGATTATGAAACATAAAGATGGGTATTGTTCAATGTATACAAAGATACATAGATCAATGCTAACCATAATCATGTTGTGGCTGGGTCCTGAATTGAAATGTTGGACTTCACTACAAATCCTATAAGGATGAGAATCAAGCCATATGTAGTTCTTAAACTACAGTTTAACATCGTGTGGGACAAAAGGATTAGAGATCATAGTTTAGGGTCATAGATCTTGGTCCATTGTAAGAAATACAAAGTGTGTGTTTTCATGGGGACTTTTCAGCCAAGGGACTGAAAATGGAATTTGGCGTTAGGCCCAAAGACGTGGGGCTGGATTCGAGGGACACTCAAACGTTCCTATGTATCCCATAAGGATGGGAATCAAGCCCATGTAGTTCTAGAAATACCCTCTGTAAAAATTTGGTTCGTACATGTGAAGGGTGAAAGGGGGCTTTAGTGCAATGATGGTTTAACCCAAAATAAAAGGTTCGGGCATTACCATGTATGCACATAGTCTTTGAAATGAAACATGATTGAAAAATCAATGAAAATAATGGCTCCCTCTCAAGTGAGGGTATCAAAGAAATTTGTAGTTTGTTGTCATACTGGACAAAAGTGTTGTATTGTTTAACATCAAATAACAAGGACGAAAGTGAACAAATGTAAAGATATTGATTCTAAGGGTGGTTTCACGAATTAACATCGTATGAGATGGAGATGAACCGACGTGAAGAGATTGGTTTTAGGCTTGAACCTTGGGAGGTTGCCTACATACCCAGCCTAGAAGGCAAGGATCAAAGTCTGTGTAGTTCAATTAAAGAATGAATTAATGATTAAGTTGTTCTTGGGGACAACGACCTATAAAATGATGTTGGGACTTACACATGGTTAGCGGACTAGAGAGTGTGTTATGGTTGAGGTTTTCTCTAAGATCACGTGAGTAATACTCGGTGTGAGAAACAAGAGGTAACACCAACCTTAACGATGCATAGTTTAATGTCATGTAGGAAATATAAAGGGACTATGTAGTTTAAAGTCTTGCAGTTAGGACTATTGGTGCTGCACTGTTCAGTGTCATGTAGCAGGGAAAAAATATAGTTTAATTTCATGTAGGATGTATCACGGACTTTCTCTAAAGTTTAGCGTCATGTATTTCGGACGATGGGGACAATAGAGTTTAATGTCATGTTGGACGAAAAAGGGACGATACAGTTTAGCATCATGTTGGACGAAATTGCGAATAGTTTAAGGTTATATGCATGGACCGTGGATGGAGCAGTTTAATGTCATGCTGGACGGTGGTGTAGTTTAAGGTCATACAAGACCATTGATGATTATGTAGTTTAACGTCTTTTTGGACGTAAGGGACTTTTATATAGTTTAGCTCCATGTAGTTAGGACGTCATAGTTTAACGTCTTGCTGGACGTAAGGGACTTGCAAATAGTTTAGGGTCATATGCATGGACCATTGATGATGCATTTTAAGGTCATACAGGACCTAGTTGCAGTTTAAGGTCATACATGACCATTTAGGGAACTTTTTCACAGTTTGGCGTCGTGTGGGATGAAAGTAAAAATAGTTTAAGGTCATATGTATGGACCATTGCTGTATAGTTTAACGTCATATAGCAAGGAAGAAAGAGGGACTTTGCAGTTTAATGTCACGCTGTGAGGACAAATTAGGGATTTTGTTTCATAGTTTAACATCGTGTGGGACAAAAATTAATACAAATAGTTTAAGGTCATATGTATGGACCGCTGAGGTATAGTTTAACGTCATATAGAAAGGAAGAAAGAGGGACTTTTCAGTTTAATGTCATGAAGTAAGGAAAAATTAATGATTTTTTCCATAGTTTAACGTCGTGTTCGAAAAAAATAGTACAAATAGTTTATGGTCTTATGTATGGACCGTTGCGGTATAGTTTAACGTCATATAGCAAGGAAAAAAGAGGGAATTTGCAGTTTAATGTCATGTAGTGAGGAAAAATTAGGGATTTTTTTCCCATAGTTTAACGTCGTGTGGGACAAAATTAATAAAAATAGTTTAAGGTCATATATATGGACCGTTGAGGTATAGTTTAACATCATATAGCAAGGAAGAAAGAGGGACTTTGCAGTTTACTGTCATGCTGTGAGGACAAATTAAGGAGTTGTTTTCCATAGTTTAACATCATGTGGGACGAAATTAATAAAAATAGTTTAAGGTCATATTTATGGACCGTTGCGGTATATTTTAACGTCATATAGCAAGGATGAAAGAGGGACTTTGCAGTTTATACAAAATACTTCTTCAAAAATATGGCATTGGATGGAGTAGTGATGAGTTCTCCATCCATTGAGATTAATGAATAAGCTCAATTAGAGTAGAACCTATGTATTGAATAAGGTCCTTACCATTTTGCCTCAAGCTTGGGAGTTTTCTTTCCTAGTATCATTGGAGTTATAAGATCTAATACCAATTCTCCCTGAGTGAATGAATGAAGATGATGTTTTTTGTTAAAAGCTCATGCTATTCGATTCTGATAGACTTCCAAGTGGTGAAAAGTGCACAATCTTTTCTCATCTAACCGTTACAATTCATTCAATAGCTTTTGAGATTGTTCATCTGTAGATGATTGATCACAAATGGCAACTCTGAGTGAGGGTTGTTGAAATTCAATGGGCAATACGGCTTCCGTTCCATATACCAATGAATATGGAGTTGACCGAGTTGCAGTGCAGGTGGTAGTACGATAATCCCATAAAGCATGAAAGAGTTTATCAGGCCATGAACTCTTATATTTATCCACCATATTTTGCAGTATATTTGAAAGAGTCTTGTTAAAGGCTTCTATATGGCCATTGGCCGCTGCATGATACCGAGATGAATGGTTGGATTTGATGTTGTATTCTTGATACAACTTCTTCATCTCAGATGAACAGAAATTGGTGCCATTGTCCATCAATATGGTATGAGGGACACCAAATATGGTAATTATGTTAGACTTTATGAAGCTAACAATGAATTTAAAACTGAATTCTTTGAGAGGTATTGCCTCTTCCCATTTGGAAAAGAAGTCAGTAGTAGTAAGAATATACTTAAACTGCTTGGTCGTAGCTGAAGGGTAAGGTCCCACCATATCCATTCCCCATGTGGAAAATGGTCGTGAGTATTTATCTGTATGAAGAAACTCTAGAAGCTGATGAATGAAGTTGGCATGTACATGGCATGAATGACACTTCGTTGTGAAATCGACACAATCTCGTATCATTGAAGGCCAAAAGTATCCAAGCCTTAGAATCTGATCAGACAGTCTATGTCCAGACTGGTGGGCACCTCAGACTCCTGCATGTACTTCTTTCATGACAGCCATTGTCTCTTCACCATCAATGCATCTAAAGAGAACTCCATCAAAACCACGTTTGTAGAGAATTTTCTCTAGGTGATCTGGGCTATTATAAAGAGTAAAATTAACCACACGTCGCCGAATTTGTTCTTTCTCAGCTCTATCAGGTGGAAGTGTTCCATTTTTAAGGTATTCCCTGATAGGGGACATCCATCCTATAGTATGACCATACGATTCAGGGATGGGACAAATATCATTAATTTCCTCTGTTCTGATTCGAACATGAGGTGAAATTGCACGACGGTGGGAAATAATGATGGTTGTCTCGTCCCGATTTGGATCTGCCAGAGCTGTGGCTATATTAGCCAATGCATCAGCTTGAGCATTTTGTGATCTTGGGACATAAGAAAATGTTGGTTCCAAATGGAATTCCGCCATTAACTATTTGACGTAATCATACACCAGGATTAGTTCTTCTTTTCTGATGGCATAATCCTCATTGAATTGTTTGATTACTAGGTCTGAATCAACTTTCACCTTTAAGTGATACACTTGTGCTTGAAGTGCTAATTCCAAACCTACGATGAGATCTTGGTATTCTGCTTCATTATTGGTACCAACTTCCCATAATAAGAAGGAATAAGGTAACACTGCCTTTTCTGGAGAAAGGAGCACAATTCCTAATCCAACTTTGTTGAATTTAGGATTTTCCATTTTCCTCCCTGTTGGACTTCTGGAAGCACCATCAAAATACATTTCCCATGCCTGAGGACTTTCTCTAATAGGGAAGACTTCCGCATCAGGGAGTTCAATATCTGAAGTTGTGTCTTCCACTAAAGGGTGTTCAGCTAGGAAATCAGCCAGAGCTTGGACCTTTATCGCCTTTTGAGACACATACTGAATGTCGAATTGCTGCAAAATAACTGCCCACCTTGCCAGACGTCATATATGCATTGGACGACTTAAGATAAATTTGAGCGGGTTATTGCGAGATACCAATTGGACCTCATGATGTTTTAGGTAGTGTCTCAACATCTGAACTAAAAAGATTAATGCCAGGCAACACTTCTCAATAGTTGAATATCGGGTTTCTTCTTCAAGCATGTTTCGACTGAGATTGTAGAGACTGTTTTCATTCCCAGCATCATTCTTTTGAGCAAGAAAGGAACCCAATGATTGCTCTAGAGCTGTCACATAGAAGATAAGTGGTATTCCTTCAACAGGTTGCATGAGTACCGGTGGACTCAAGTGGTATTTCTTGAGAATATTTAATGCTTCTTGGCATTCTTCAGTCCACTGGTAAGTGACTCCCTTCTTCATAAATTTGGTGAAGGGTAAACTTTTGCCTGCTAAATTGGCGATGAAACGCCTAATATAGGCTAAGTGTCCTTGAATTCCTCTTAATTATTTCAAATTTTGAGGAGGTGACATGCCAAGTATTGACTTGGTCTTCTCGGGATCGACTTCAATACCATGATGGCGTACAACAAAGCCGAGAAATTTTGTTGAGGTTACCCCAAAAGCACATTTTAAGGGGTTCATCTTCAAATTATATTGTCAAAGCTTGCAAAATATGACTTCCAAATCAGAAATGTGATTAGAACGTTGTTTGGATTTAACTACCAAATTGTCTACATAGAATTCAACAAACTTCCCTAAAAAGGGTTTGAAGATACGATGCATGGCACACTGGTAAGTTGCACATGCATTCTTTAAGCCAAAGGAAATTACCCGATAGAAAAACACACCCTGAGGGGCTCTGAAGGATGTAGATTCCTCGTCTTCTAGGGCCATTCGGATATGATTATATCCGGAATATCCATCCATGAAGGAAAGTGCTTCATATCCAGTTGTTTCATCAATTAGAAGTTATGTAATCGGAACTGGGAAATCATCCTTAGGACAATGCCGATTAAGATCTCTGAAATCGATGCAAACTCTAATTGTTCTGTTCTTTTTCTTTACAGGGACAATATTATCCAACCATTTGGGATATTGAACTTCTCTGATGAATTTATATTTGATATGCTTATCCACTTTAGCTTCAATTTTGGAAGCATACGTTGGGTGTGTTCTTCTCGCGGCTTGCTTAAATCCTCGATGTTTTTCTGGTAAACCCAATGATGAGTAGAAACATCAGGATCAAGCCCAGGTATTTCTGTATAGTTCAAAGAAAATATATCTCTATTTTGTTTTAAAAAAGAAATATACATCTCTTTCTCTTCAAGAGTCATGGACGCACTGATTAAAGTGTGGCGTGGATCTTCTTTTGTATACAGATTTATTTCTCTATGTTCATCCACAGTGGTAGAGATACCCTCTTCAAATGGTAGAGGAGAATCTCTGAGATCTTTCACTTCTTCTTCATCATCTGTTATTTCTTCCTTTTCTACTTGCATAGTAGACGATAGAGTATAATTTTCATGATCCGAAGAGATGTCGAAATTTGCATATCTTGAAGAAGAAGCTTCCATTTCCGACCCGATTGATAATGAAGGGTCTTCTTTGGGTAATAAAGAGGAGACGATGGATTGAGAATCAACATCATTGTTCACCTCCAATGTTGCTATAACTTCTTCCGGCCTAATTGGCGAATCATATACTTGTTGTATTTCAGAAGATGAAATGAATACGTCACCATTTTTGCTTTCATCACTGCTTGGTAGATTACCAATTTCTCCCATGTTGTCTGGCTCGATTGCCGTAATTGACATTATGGATCCTTCCATAAGAGTATTTTGATTTGGGTCTATCTTTTCAATTTGACTGATAGGCAACACATAATCTGTACTCACATGTGTAAATTGATTTACTGGAATTTTTTCCAAACCATATAGAGCATTAACTTTGGTAATCTCCTTTGTTATGGATTTCTCCCTTTTCTTCATGTGATAGAAATCCTCCTCAATGTATTGAGACTCACATGTATTGAACGGGGCCTTATCACCGTACAATGTCCCAACTTGACCATCGAAACAATATTTGAGACATTGATGGTATGATGAAGGGATAGCCGCATGTTGATGTAGCCAGGGTCTTCCAAGAAAAATATTGAAGGCTGAGTCTTGATCAACAATCATGAAATCTAAATTGGATACAAGATCTCCAAAATGAGTTCTGAGTGTAACTTCACCCAGTGGTTCTTGTTAATTTTTATCATATCCTTGTAACATCATGGTAGAAGGAGATAAATCATATTTCGTGAGGCCCAATCGACGAAGTGTACGAATGGGCATGCGGTTGACTCCTGAACCATTGTCAATGAAAGCTCTTCAGACGTCTACACCATCGACCTTGCTAGATAAATACAAAGGTATGATATGCCCATGCACAACATCATCTTTATCTTTTTCAGTAAATGATATTATTGCATGGCATTCTGCAGGATTATTCTCTATGTGATAGAATTCAACTGCAGCAATTTCATTTTCAAACTCATGTGGACTTGACAATGCCTTGATGAGTTCGTCCCGAAGTCCTTTTGAAAGATTCAAAGCATCCAGAATTGATAACTTGGCTGGTACTTGGGCCAAGTGTTTCAATATATCATACTTTTGATCCAGAGGTCTGCGTTTCCCAATAGGAATATGTGGTTTAGTAGGTACTTTGGAAGCAGATGATTTGGAAGTTGATGCATCTTGTATTGGGATAGGAGTTGGAAATATTCTTGGTTTTGGAAGATTAGACTGATTAGATCCATTTACATGCTGATAGGAATAAGATGGAACCATCAAACGATCTTCCAAAATAACTGTGCCAGGACTGAATTTTCTATTGGTAGAATAACTTGCTTGTTCTTGCTGAGCTCACTGAAGGTCTCTACCACGAGTTTCTGTTGTGTACACAGTTCTAGCAGGGGTAGAATTGGAATAGTGGCTTCTGAAAGATCCACGCCTTCCCCTGTATCCTGAGCCCCTTGAACTTCCTCTGATTATTCTGTTTGATACAGGGATTTCAGCCTCATTGAAATCGAAACTGTGACTGGCATATGGATCTGTTAATTGAATCATATTAACAGAACGAAAGATTAACTCTTTGTCTAATGAAGACTCTACCTGATTAGCCTGTTCAGGCTGTGCCGTTTGGTGGGGCGGTGCCCGTGGCTTTGAAGTAGATGGCATGAAATCCGCCAAAGTCAAAGACAACTTAGGCTTTGACACAAACTCATCTTCTTCTGATTCTTTTTCTTTCTTTGAATCATGCGGTTTCTTTGAGTAATTTCTCTCTGAAGAATAGGGTTTTGCCGCAACATTAATGGCAAAGGACACAATTGGTTTCCTTAATTGTGTTCGCAAAATAGCATGAGTTCGATTGATTGTCTTTCTGACCATCCAATCATCATACTTTTTTGCATTTTTTCTTTTGACTTCCTGCCATTCATCTTCCTCCTCTAGAACTGTAGCAGTGACACATGCTACCTAGGCTGAGGATCGTTTCAATGTGACCTGTCCCAAGTCGACCATCTTTTTCATGAGGTCTTTAAATACAAAACACTCCTGGATGGGATGCCCCAACATTTGATGAAAAGGGAAATAATAAGGACAGTCTTCATCTCCTTTCATTTTTGGCCTCTTGGGTATTGGCAATTGAACCAAATTTATTTCCAGAGCCGAAATGAAATAACCATTAACTTGTTCATTTCAGAAAGAGTATGTTTTTCTCTTCAGATCCTCAAATTGTTTACGTCTTTGATCTTTTTGATCATCTGGACGAAAAGGCCTTTGTTGTTGGTGCTCAGAAGGTGGAGCCCTTTGACAATATGAAGGATTTGAGGTAGAAATATGTACAGGTTCTTGTTTGAGAATAAATATAGCAGTTTCTACTTTACCCATTCTCCTTTCTGGAGCTGATAGAATTACAAGGGATTTAGCCTTAGCCTGTATAAGGGAATCTTCAATCTGCTAAGCAATTGAAGTAAGGTCTCGAAACCCTCCTATGTATTTCACTAGGATTAATGGCATGCGCAATTTTTCACACAGATTTTCCACACATATTGGCAACAATTCTTCTTGAGGTAGTGCTAAACTCAAGGAATATGTTAATCCCTTCCATGGAGCTATGAAATCAGAGACCCTTTCATTCTCCCTTTTCTTAGAGTTTGTAAGATCAAAAACTATTGTCTTTGGAAAAGTTGATCTGAACTAAAGGAGGAATTTTTGGCGAAGATCCTCCCATCCGGTAATTGACCGGGATTGCAAGCTTGTATACCAAACAAAAGCTGGTCCTTCCAAGGTTCGCACGAAGCATCTGAGTTTCACTGCTTCTTTCTGCTCTGGAGTTCCCATCATAGGATCGCAACAAGACACGTAATGCGTCAAATTTTGTTCAGGATCGCCTGATCCATTGAAAATAGGGAATACAGGGTTCCCAAAACTGGATGGAGGAGAAATTGAATCTACCCATTTAGGGTAAACATTCTTTTCTGGTTGAACTTGCACCCTCTTCCCTTCCATAGTTTCTAACCATGCTGTTAATGACTCAATAGTAGTTATTAAATTTTGAGAAACATCTTGTTGAACATGGACTTGGGTAGGTGCAATGACTGGGGCTTGGACATATGTGGCGATTGGGGCTGAAACTGATGGTAGCACTGCCAATTGTTGTTGCACTTGACCCACAGGATTAGACCTATGAGGGTTTACTGATAGTGGAGGATATTCTTGATCCATCTCAGTAGATACAACAAATTGCTTTGGCTGACCGACTCTAGCATGCTTAAGAAGAAGACTACTCTGATGTAGTTCTACATTCAACCTTCTTAATTCCTTCATTTCTTCCTCCTATTGTGCAAACCTCTGCTCTAGTGAAAGTGATTGACCTTCTCTAGAGGAAGTATATGTAACCTGGTTCTTTCCCTTCCCTTTGTTGGATCCTTTTCGGATAGGGGGAAGTGGGTTACTCAAATGATTAACTAAGTTTTGAGTAATCCTTTGACTTCGTATACACACACCTTCTTCATTTTTGTCGGTACGTACATCTTCTTGAGAAGGAAACTCTTCATCTGAGTCCCTTGAGTGAGCCTCATCTGGTGGATCCGCAACAACGACATTGATGAAATTAATCAATACATAACTCATCGCATCCCTTCTATCATCATTTCTGTGATATTGTCTTTTTTGATGTATTTGATGATTCATTGCCTTTTGTTGATTCAATCCCTCAAGAAATTATTGATTAATCGTAATTTGGAGGGAATCTCCTGATAATTTGGCTCTTCGTTTCTCTTGAGGTTTCTTCCCCAATCTTGAAAAGACCAACTTTCTCTGAGGAGGGGATTGATGATTTGAAAAATTCCCTAGTCCAGTGGACAGGGGTTGTTCCTGCTGTTCTTGCTCAACTCCCCGAATCATTTTTTTGACTACAAGGGTTAGTTTAAAAGAGTCCCCAGTCTGGCGTGATGGGGTGGTTCTTGACATGCTATGTCTAAGACTTTCTTGAAATTCCTCCTGATCTTGCAAACCTTTGTCCGAAAATTAGCTGGATGCATTAATCTGTACCTGCTTTTATCACCCGGTTCAAAATACCGTTGGATGATTTCCGAAACTTCTATCACTTGGTGACGTGCTTGCTCCAAACGAGAGGCCTATTCTATATTCTTGTTTTCTTGATGCAAGAGTAATTCGACAACTTGTTCTCTGTATTCTTGATTTTGAGAGGAACTAGTTGAAGCCTGTTCTTGGGAAAGATTTTGATTACAAACAAAGCCCATTGACTGTGGTCGGCCATGGGTAATAACATTGAATGAGAACATTTTCGGAGGGCTTTGCTGACTGGAGAGCACCGTGAAATGCAGTGCTCCATGAACACCCCATCCTCTGACACGAATAGAAGATGGGGTATTGGAAATTAACTGACACAATCTTCTTAGTGCGCCAAAGCATGAACGTTGAAGGGCTCTCTACTGCTTTTTAGCCTTCGGATATCGAGAGACTGATAGAGACGCCAAATCAATCTGAAATTGTAACCCTTCTATTATCATAAGATTATTTTCATATTCATCAAAAGATAATACTTTCTTTTTGAACCGAAAAAGAGTTTTCCACATGTTGAGACGAATATCATGAATTTCATCTTCCGTCAACATTTCTGGAATATTATACTGAGATTCAGCCAGAGGAAAAAAAATAACTGGAACTTCACCTTTCGCCATCTGTTTTCTCATATTCAGCATTTCCTCTTTATCATTTGATGAAGATTCTTCTACCTGATTTGACCAGAGTTGGTGTTTCCTTGTGGCTTTATTGGATTCAACATGATTGGTAGAGAAATCATTGATCAAAATAGAAGATGCATGACTTAGGGGTGGTTCGGAGAATGACCTACACCCTAGGCTATCTTCTGATTGAGAAAGTATTTCACCTTCTAGTGATGAAGCTTTAGACATGGCTGGTTTTTCATTTTCAGGTGCCTCAAGATAAGAGGGCTTTCTCGGCACTACATTGTCCACTGGAGCATTTTTCGGGCAATGTGCATCACTACTGTGGAGAGAACTTTTGTAGAGAAATTCATCATCATGGGGAGGACCACCATAATGGGTTACAACAAAGGATGAGATGTCTTACTCCTTGGTCTTCTGACCACACAGAGGGTTCCTCTGGCACTCATCTAAGGATTAAACTTCGAGATCGACCGAATTGTCATGAAGCAAGCCTTCATGAGGAAGTGTCTGTTGAAGACCTTCAGAATTAATGTTCCCACTATTGGGAACTGAGGGATTAGAATCTTGAATTCCAACAGATAATTGTCTGACAACATCAAGAACTCCAGCTTCGAGCAAGGCCTTATTACAGAGTGGCTCTTGATCTCCTGACATTGCTGGGCAGGTCTTTTTCATAGACGCCTTCTTACTCGCCTTGGAAACCACTTGTTGACGAATGTGGCTGCTCTGAGCAGGTGTATGTGCCTGATCAGGAAATATGGACATGTTAGGCTGACGATCTCCTCTCAAATCAGGTGTATGTGCCTGACTTGGTCGTCCGTATTATATGGGGGAGTATGACCCATAACCCTCTTGGGCTAGAATAGATGTGTGTGTTTGTTCCGAAGTGAATTGTTGATGTATCACTCCACTGGTAGGGATGTATTTATGTGTCTTTCCCTAAGATTCCGCTGAAGTTATTATAATATCCTGGCAGGAATCCAGAATATGAGCAGAGATTTTCTTCTGCTCTTTCACCATTGATAGAATAAGCTTGGTGACTTCAGCTGCCAGAACGGGAATATATGTCCATTCCGTGCTTGGAGCAGGTGTATGTGCCTGCTCCTGTCCTCCATTTCCGGTCAGTGAATCCTGACAGTTTTCAAGTGTGGGGGCAGAGAGTTGAGTCTGCCTCCTATTTGTTGTCGGGGCTTTCCGACTAACTTCTCCGAATGCTACCAAGCAAGATTGTTGGTAGTCCTGATTAATACTAGAAGGTCTATGTTCCTGCTGATTGTACTTCGCCAAATGTGGTTGACGAGATCCATCATATGTAGTCAGATGAGCCTGCTGACTAGATGATGATGTATAAATAGGTGTATGTTCCTGCCTATAGTACTCCGTCGGAATTGCCAGGCGGGATTGGCGTGATGCTACCAGACGAGTCTGCTGGACAGCGGGTTTAAAACGGGCAGGTGTAGGTGCCTGTTCATTGCTTGCCACCAAGTTAGGTTGGTGGAAATCTCTGGAGATGGCATAGATGAGAACCTGCTCACTATTGACCAGATTCCACCTCTGGTGGTTCGTCTTTCTTTCTCGGGTTCGAGGAACCTGAGTCGAACGCCTGGAGTCGGTACACTCATCATGTTGAGGGCGCACTTCTGCACGAGTCTGGCGGCGATTGTTGGTTGGAGCCCTCAGGAAGGACTCCTGTCTGTTTGAATTAAGGTCCTGAGAGACATGCTCATTCACCTCCCCAGAATAAGGGAGCGAATGATGATTTCGTTCCGGGTATAATGACCTGAAACGTTTGGAGACGGTAGTTAGCACTGCCTGCTTCTTGATCACTGGTCATCGTTGTTCGGATGACTGATGTCAGTTGTTTACTTGGATGGCTTATCGGGTAGCCTCCAGAGTTGGGATGGTACCATATTGACGGTACTCCTTAACCAGTGCATTTGATACCCAGCGTTGAAGACGCTGAGTAAGTGATATCGTCCTAAGAGCAGACGACAATCCAGCAGGAGTAGCAGCAGTGGCATTTGAAGCAGCAATATTCACAGGTGTGAACTTGAGAGAAACCATTCTAGAAATTCAGAAGATCTTGGGAAAAGAGTGCATTTTTTATATAACAGATGTAATCAAGATAAATTCAGCCACTAAATCTTTTTTATGATCACATATGTCAATGATTGTTTTTGTTGGCCCTCTCATTGAGTTTTAAATAGGGGCCTAACAAATAGGTAAAATATCATTTTAACTTGGTTAAAGATTCACGTTGGGTTCACCATTTTTCTTTCCCTCGGAATCAGGGGATGACTGCCTTGATGGGAGGTTCAAACATTCCGATCGGTTTCTAACGGGTTTGTTTGTAGAACCAGAAACATCCAATGATTCCAAATCTATTCGGACCTACTTTCCAAAGGTAGGTGCTCATTAGTTTGTGGACTGATGAGGCTTAGGAATTTGCATTGGTCAAGAGGATGGGAGGTCAGACCCATCACACCCTTTTGAGGAGAATTATTGTCTACTTCAGGACTCTCTTTATAGATTTAAGTTATGTTCGTGAATCCTTATTACATTACCAAGTATAAAATGATCTTTCCTTTATATCTGACAATCAATGATCAAATATGTAGGAAATTTAGAGAATATTTTATAAGTATTTGGGTTTCTTCATCGATAGAGAATCATCTGTATTTATTAGAGATTCTTTGTCAATGGTACCCTTAGACACATTTATATAGAAGTCTCTTGGTCATTATGATGACCATGCTGGTTTTAAAGCCACTCAGTGGGGAACTTGAAGTTTATTGTCATTCAGAAGGACATGGATTATTTTAGAGTTGGGATCAAACCCGTAGACGGGCTACCTACGTATGCTTTGTTTAGAAAAGGAATCAGAACCCACGTAGTTCGAGTAAGGGACTATGATGTTTATGATTGATGGCTCAAAGAAGGATGTCACAATTACTTTTACACTCTAATCTCACGTGAGTCATGCTCGGTGTGAGAAACAAGAGGTATTCGTAAAAATTAGACAATTGTGCCATGAAAGATGCAATCATAAGAAATAATGTGGGGCTTATGTATGTATGACTGCCCAGATAAATGAAGGTTAGGATTTACTTTAGGGATGAAATCTGGGAACATGGTCTATAAAGGTATATGTGCTTCATGGAGATTTTTAATACTCTAACATGGGGCTTACTCTTGAAAAGGAGGCCCAAATTAGGAGAAGACTTATGATTGGGTTTTACTCCTGAAAACAAATCCCAGATCAAAGGTAAATTAGGACTGGTTAAGAGAAATTAAGACTGGGGCTTACTCTTGAAAAGGAGGCCCAGGTCAAGGATTAAGGTTTGGGGCTTACTCCTGAGGAGGATGCCCAAATTAGGGGACTGGGGCTCACTCCTAAATAGGAGGCTCAGGTTTGGGAACTTTAAGAATTGGGGATTACTCCTAAGGAAGATGCCCAAGTTAAGAATTATGACTGGGGATTACTCCTAAAAAGGAGGCCCAGGTTAGGGGATCTGGGGATTACTCTTAAGAGGATGCCCAAATTAGAGGACTAGGGCTTACTCCTAAAAAGGATTCCCAGGTTTGGGATTCTCTCATATAAAGGACGAGGTTAAATGAATGAAATCTCAATATTTAGTGACATAAAGATGTGTAAATCACTAGGTTTTGAGAGATATTCCACAGAATTCCTTTCAGATAAAGAAGCAAAATCAAGAAATCATGCCATAAATGGATTTGAAGAGTGTCTTGAAGACTGAATCTTGAATAAGAAAGCTGTAATGGCTTAAGAGGGGTGAAATGGGCAAGAAAGGCACCCAAAAGGCAGGGGCGCGCAAGTCCTGATAGGCGCGCAGGTACTGCGTGGGCGTGCAAGTCCTGGTCGCGCAGGTATTCCTACGCAACACATGGTGTACTTTCACGACGGTTAACCAACAGGGTAATACTTCAGCGACTCTTCATTAAATCCTTTAGAATCGTCTTGAGGTTCTTCCAGAAGTGGGGCGCGCAAGATCTATTGAAGGAGTAAGGCGGCACGCAAGTGTGTCCCTTTTCCCTTAGGGGATGGCCACTCAGGCGTGCAAGTGTTGATGAGTTTCAACACTTATTCCTTCCTCCCCCTCTTTAGATCTTCCGTTCTAGGTAAGAAATTACCTTAGAAGTGTTTCGGAAGCCTTGAGAAGATACTAGGGCATTAGGAGCTCAAATATAGGTTTCTGGAAAAAATACTCTCGAATGGGGGGGGGAACAGGTTCTATTTATAGGCAGGAGAAGACCCCGGGTGGTTATCACTTAGGTCATGCAAGTCACTTGCGCGACCATAATGCGTCGCGCAAGTGGACTTGCGCGACTATGAGGAAACTTGCGGGACTTAGGGTAAATCTTCTCCTTGTTCATCCCTTTGTCGATTTTCGATATTTTCTTCAAAGGATGGATCAATTTGTGCTAAGCCATTTCCCTTTACATTCCTTTGGACTCTATGACAAAAAAGGAGTGTCAACAAGTATGAAGAAGAGAGGACAGGGGGTGGCCTTTCTAAGTGATGTTAGTGGCCCACTTGTTATTTTTGAAATGAAACAGTTTTCCAATTTTTAACACAATCACGAAGGGTAAAAAATATATTATTATTAAGAAATAGAAAATTAATGTTATAAATATCAATTTAAAATAGATTTTATAAAATTGATTATGTCATTTTAACCCTTTTTATTTATGTTTAACCCACAGTCAACCCATTTTTACCTTAATCATGGAAATTATTTTTTTAAGTTTTTCACTTTTCAATATGGTAAAAAAAATTTTTGACCTTATTAGATAATATAAATTATTATTTTTCAATATATTGAGTAAATTTTACCAAATTAAATTCCAAAATGTGTCAAAATTCAATTTAAAAAAAAACATTCTGATGTTATGAAAAAACAGGTTTTCATAGTGAAAATTATCTTAGTATGGAGGGATGTTATATTAATTTTGTTAATAAAGTACATAAAAATATTCTAAATTAGTTAAATTTTTATATAATTGGTCGATTTTTTCTTCAAAACAAATTTTTAAATCAATTTAACATTGTAAATTATTTAAATGAAAATTCATTTTTCAATAAAATTCAATATTTTTCACTATTCATAAAAAATGAGACTTAATGAAATAAAAATACATCCCCATAAAATTATTTTGATATTATGATTTAAAATTTTAATTTAATTTTATCTAATATAATTTCTCAAATCAAATAAAAATAATTTTATCATAAGTGATAAAAAATTGATGAAATTGTTTTCATTAAAGAATAGTTTTTATAAAACATTAAATTTTTATGTCAAATGATTCTTATTTTATTTCTAACCAGTATATATATATTTAATTTGTTTTATAAATTTATAAACTGAGTAATTTTCATAATTTTTTTATAACTATTTGTGTATAATCGTGGCATTTTCTCTTGTTGACTCAGGTTATTTTCATGTAATCTTTTTTAATTTCTTGGGTTATTATTGTTTGGGTTTTAAATTGGTGTGTGTTTTGGTGGAATTTATTAAAAAATTAAAGAAAAAGTTTTGTTCATGGTTGGTGAATGGTTATGAAAAACCATGCACCCCATCCCAGTAAACTGTGCAATCTAGGACAATGGGGATTTACACAGTTACTGTACAGTTTGTCAAACCGTGTTCCCTAAAAGGAGAAATTGTGTATCCATAAAAAAGTATGTGAACATTTACCATATGGTTATGGAAAACTGTGTGCCACTACATAATTAACTATGAATGGGAATTGCATTCCTTATAAAGTATATTTTAATATTCCCCAAACCCCTAAATCATACAGATTTTGACCCTCATTTGACCCTAGGAGAACATTCATTATTTTGGATCTCTCTAGACCAATTATAAGGCCATATGTCCTACATTCATCACGATTCAAATCCCAGATCACATATCATTTCTTCTCCTGGTATGTAGATTCAATGTAGTTGATTTCTCATTATTCATCTTTCTTTCTCTCATTATATTGGTGGGAAGTAATCTTATATTTTTCAAGATCAATATCAATAAGTGGAAATTCATGATCTAGAATTTTGAATATAGATTTATAATTTAATAGGTCATTATTTTTAATCTTGTTTTATGGTTTTGAGCTTCGGAACTAGATCTATGTCGTTGTGCTAATCAATTTTTAGGGTTTTCATTGGGTGATATTTATTTATTGAATTTAGGTAGGTGTTCTTTTATTCAAATCCATTAGTTTTATTACAAATTAGGTGTATGTGATTGTATAATTTCTATAGTTATTTTAGTGATTGGAATACTTAAATTGAATAAATTTATGGGGTCAATTAATTAATTGGGAAATTCATGATTTTATAGAATAACAAAAACTCTCGAATTAAGATAATTATTTGATGAATTATTTATCAAAGCATAGAATTGTGAAATTGGGATAATTAATTAATATATTAACCATTTTAATATTAAATTATAGGATTATAGATAATTAATTATGCAAATAATTATTATAATGTTTAATTAAAATTTAGACAATCATTATTTTTTCAATTAATTATTAAGTGTTTATATGTAAAATTATTAAGTAATTTACTAATTATTTAATTTAATTTATGTGGTTAATTAATAATTTTTTAGTTAAGACAATATATGTGATTAATTGATTATAGAATTTATTAATGGGTTAGAGGTGATTAATTAATTTTTCAATTAATTAAACTTAGTTATAGAGAATAATTAATTTTAAAATTAATTAATGTGGTGAAATTATATAATTAATGAGTAAATTATTGGTTGACTATGTTCATATGATTACTAATAATTAATCATGATATATGTGATATTATTATATGTTATGATATATAAATATGTGTGTGTGTGTGGATGGTTGATAAAGGTGGTGATAGACATGATGATCTTTTCCAATGATATTTGTGTGTGTGCGTGTGTGTGTGTGTGTGGTTGGGAATGTAAGTCCTAGACAAGACAATCTAAGCCAATGAAATATATGCACAGTTGGAAAATGGGGTGTTAGTCATAACGATCTACACCAATGATATATATATATATATATATATGAATGGTTGATAAATGTGGTTCTTGACATAATGATCTACACTAGTGAAATATATATATATAATTGAATTTTGGGTCCTAGAGATGACTTTCTATGCCCATGATATACATGAATGGTTGTTAAATGGGGTTCTAAACATGTCGTTATACACCTATAACCTTAGTAATAGTAATGAAATTGAATTTAAATGGATAGTGTAATATAATGTTATATAATGAAATGTGTATTGAATATGTAACATGGTTCAGACAACGCATGTTCCAGAGAAGGTATCGAGGTATATGTATCCTCAGGATCCCAGTAGTATATGTAGTTAAATAAATATTAATATTATAATGTGGTAACTTTTTTTTAAATTTTTTATTTATTTATTTATAAAACTGTATAAACTATTATTGATTTTATTTATGTTAGAAATCATTGGTGGTGTCCTACTGAGTTCTACTCCCACCCTACTCGAGCTGCCTAATTGGTACCTGAATAGACATTATTGTTGCAGGATATGTTATGGGAAAATGGTCTATGTTAGATGGATGATTTGGGGATGAAGCATGGTTGATGTAATCAGAAGTGGATTTGGAAATGTTGGGTTTCATATTTTCGTTTTTTTTCAGTTTTCATTTTAGACTCTTAAAACATACATTACCATGGAATGTTATCTACTTTAGTTGGATATTGTATTTATTTCTTTTTTCTTATTGAGATATTGGTATTGTTTATGGTTAAAAGATCTTCTTCTACTAATTATTATTTATGATTATGTTTATTCTAATAAAAGAGAGAATATTATACTCATGATTGACTTGTCAAACCCTCACTGCTAGTCAACATCTTCTGGCATACGTGGAGGTGCACATGAGGTCATGCGATTGACCAGCTTGTGGCACCAACATATGGAACCCTGGTTGGGAAATTAAAAAAGTGGTATTAGAGGACAAATTATCTTCTCATTTTAATTATCTTACTATGTGGAAAAGGTAGACATGAGACTAGGAAGAGTAAGGGATAAGTTATGTGCTCATGCATGGGAGTCTCAATCCCATGTATGTAGAAAACCCAAGTACTTGGGGTCAGATTTTTGTTATTGTTGTATGTTATTACAGTTGAATATTATTTTACCTTGGGAGGATCACTTGTTTTGTGTTGTGATTATTGATTATGAAATTTTTTATAATTTACTAGTCACATGGTATGGAATGAGTGTTTCATGTGTCATTCATGGCACTCATGATTATTTTGTAACATGCATCATTTTATGTACAGATAGGAAAATGGGGTTTGGGTATATTCTTGTACATGAAATGTTTTTCCTAGCTTGTGAAATTTAATTGAAAATAGAGCAAAATATAAAATGGAATGCTTTGAAAAAACTGAATAATGTGAATAATTTGGTGTCTAAGTCATAAATAAGATTATGAGATGTGTTTCCTGTGTAGATCTTGACATGATGTAGGATGGTTAATGGCAGTGATAATACCTCCATTTAGACATTGTAGAGAGGTTGGGAAAAAATAATTGTTTGGGATTCTCATGATTTTCCTCTTATATAAATGTTTTATTGTTTTGGTATGAGTCCTATGATGTGTAGTGGGAATTTTAGACAGTATACTTCCATGATGACGCTAGTTGAGAGGATGATAAGGGGAATTGTTATGAGTGATCTTATAGTGATGGAACTAGAGGAATAAATTGTTCTAGGTGAAGAAGGAGGGGATTGGTTCTCAGAGAACTTCACTCATTCAATGAAATTCATTCAAAGAGACCTATGGCGGGCTGTGAAGAGCTTGTCGGAATTGATGATGGTGTTCTAGTTTCATTACCCTTCGACATTCACAAGAGAGGGTGGACCATGGGTGGCTGAGTTATAGATTGTGTCTATATAGACAACACATGACCATTTGGTGACTCTGGCTAAAAAGATAGTCAAGTTGGCTTCTTATATGCTACAAGGATCATAAAATCACTAGTGGGACATCTAGGCTCTCACTGGATAGGAAAATTGAATGTTATAGACTGACTTCTGGTGGGGTTATTAGTTTTATTCTACCGAGAGACACTAAGTCATGAGAGAGTAATTGATTTCATGAGGTTTACTTAGTTGAGTATGACCCTGGTGGACTATGTTGGAAGCATTATAGATTTATAGTGCAATGTTCCAGCATTGGCATGAGATTAGGACACATTAGAAAAATGATGGAAGGATTGTATTATTCGTGAAATATCATCACGATTTAATATCTTTAGGATGAAGAAGTTTTCAGAAGAGGTAAATCATTTTCTCATTACAGAGGGGATCCTGATAGAGGATCATAGTTTCAGATAGGTGGTTTGATCTAGATGACATAGAAGTATGTATTTAGAGAGTAGGAAGCGTCGTTATTATAACTTTATCAAGATTATTCGGAAGTAGAGTTTCATGCAAGGCGGTTCAGTTTCTCAATTTCTTATGCATGTTCTATTCCACTAGTGTGGTATGCAATGATTCATTAATAAATATTGTCTATAGCCACTAGTGGAGTGCCAAGGCTATGGAAATATGTAATATCTTTCATTGTTCTGTAGGAACTCAAGATATATTATTAGTAATGGATGATCATGATATAACTAGATAGTGGGAAGGGGATCTTCTATGCCATATAATTATGGAAGATGAAGTTCCTCTATCTGTGGAGGTAGAGGTGGTGGATGAGGTTCTTATCGGAAAGAGAAACCATATTATAAGAGTGGTGAAACTAGGGGGATTCATACTAAATCATAGAGAATACGAGAAAGATATCAACATCTGGTGCAGCCTAAACATGTGGATTTTATAGTCAGTTCGGGCATAACCTTTTATTAAAAATGGAAAGTAAAAAAATATTGGAAATTGATGGGATTATATAAAAATTCATAACCTCATGATAATAGAATCCAATGATAAAATATCACATCCAAACTGATATGAATCATCATAATCACCATACCTATCAAATTCAGATTCTAAGGGACCATGAGACCTGGTGACCATAGTTGTCTTCGGATAGAAATTGTCCTTCCCAAATCTCGATTTCATGGGAGGAAAGGATTTAAAACAATCATTATCCACAAAATTTTTTACTTTGGACAAAGCCTAACTATGTGATGGTTTTTTTGGAGATTCATCCTCAAAATCATCCCACCATATATGGATTCCCTAGGATTCCCATAATTTATGGATTTCCTCTTGAATCCATGATCGATTCCCATCATAATTTATATTTTCCCCCTCAATTATATGAGCAGTGTCCTAAAATTATGATTCAATTCTATAGTCACTCCTAGTATGAGGCTTCCGTCATCCCCTTGAGTATGGTCTCTATGACCAGGCACGAAAATATGGGCCATATCTAACCCTAGACCTTTTATTTCATTTGCAGTATTCAGTGAAAATGATTTATCCATATGTGAAGAACCAACTGTAACCTGCACATTTCCCTTATCAGGAGCATATATACTCTCTTCAAGCTGATCCACATTGTTTTCATGTCCTGCTTGCTCATTTTCATCCTACAAGAATCCCCATGATGCCCTTTTAATGAACAAAAAGAAGAAACCGCATCTTTATGACACTTGTCCTTAACATGAAAAATAGTATGTCATTCTAAATAAAATTCAAGAAGTCATTCATATACCACTATTAATGAAATATAATCATCCAGTGAAGATAGAACAACATTATGAATCAAGATATAGCTTAAGTCAATTTCGATGAGGACCCTATCATAGTGACCAAATTTGGAATACCCGTATTCCAATCCATTTTGACAAAAATTCCCACAATAGATACAATATCATATAAGATGTATGGATGGAACAATATCCAATTAAGACCAATGAATTTTATCCAAACATGAGCTTTGGTATTTTTAATTGAATATGGATTAAATCGAAAGTCCCACTCTAGAAAGAATATCACTTGCAATTAAAGAGATTGATCCAATACCAGATGCCATGTGCTTAAAATTCTCTGAAGGAAATATGATGTGAAAGAATCCTCGACCCAGGGGAATACATCTCCAACCAGAAAAAAATCCATACATAGGTCAGCTTCCGAACCAATTCATCAGTTGGAAAATATGTTCCTCCACAGGAGAGATTAAGTCTCACAATTATGGAGTATTAACAATTTTTAAATATTTTAAGAATCACATCGCTATTGGTAGTCACATGGGTAGTATCACCTTTCATGATTGTTCACCCTAAGAAAATATATTTAATATCTACAAAATAAATGTTGGAAGTCAGTTCAGTATTCAACATACCAAATTGGAGGTTCAGTTTTCCAAAATTCATTTCCATAGGATGATGAACAGATGGACACTGATTTTCTTTCTCTACAACCACAACATTTGGAATAACCATTGAAGACTTATGTGTTCCATCCACACTAGCCACTAAAATTATAGAGAAATATTCTAAATTATCTTTTTTTCAGCATGAAAAAAGTCACAATCGGGGAAGTATGTGCACCGCCATCCACTACAGGATCCATTCAAGTCATCCTCACATCAGCCACCGACATTAATCAGTGCACGACCCTCACTTTTGAAGAAAAAACACGGGCATCACACTCTCCGGGAAGCTTCCTACTAGATCTTACTAGACCCAGGCATTCATTTCACTTATTAGTTACCGCTACTACATAAACACAATCAACTATCATTGATCTGCATATCTCACATATTTTGTCACAACTGCACCATCCACAGTAGATAAAGCTTCATGTCATGTTCTACCCACACTGATTACTACTTCTGTTGCCGGTATGGTCAACACTACCTTAGCAATTGACTCAGATCCACACTTATCACTCTTCTTGGGCACTGTTGGTCCAGCTTAACCTCCATCCAAAAGAATGGATCCTAGTAAGTGGGGGATTTATATTGAGGAATTTCCCTATACTAACTACGCACTGTATCCTCCATCAAATCTCAATCAAAAAACCCTATCAATCTCAGTTTCTAGCACCTACAGTAGTTTTTATTAATGATTTCCCTTTAAAAGTGAGAGTAACTATTCCTGTAGCTTCATAATTATCTTTTTCATTATTTGATATTAGTTTCTCTCATTGCATTATGTTTGAAAAAAAATTAGCTGTTTGAGCCAGACGGTGGAATGAATGAGTAGGGAGATGACTATAGATACAAAATTAGTTGTACAGTCTAGAGGGATTTGTATTTTAGGAGGTTGTTCTCTCATGATTGAGGAGTATAATTTCTTTTGGGATATCTATATCCTTGATAAGACTGGCTTCAACCTAATTAGGGGTATAGAGTTTTTGGTCTCATAGCAATACCACATTGATTGTTACCATTAGAGAGTGACCTTTACATCTCTTAAGGGTAAAAATTTCATTAACTATGACAATTGGGATATCTTGGAAGAACGATAAAGGCCAATTTATGAGAAACTGGTAGAGCTCACATCCTAGGTTCCTAGTTTTTTATTGGATTATGGAGGTGTGAAGAATGATTTCATTGAACCACTAGTGGAACTATTTCAAGATGTGTTTCCTAATTAAATCTTAGGTTTTCTAGCTAATTGAGATGTAGAGTTTACCAATCATCTCATGCTCATGGCTGATCTAGTTTCAATTCCACTATACATAATGGAAAAGATATAGCATCAAGAACTCATTAATTCTCAACAGGAGTTGGATAATAAAGTATTTATTAATCTGAGTTCGTTGCCTTGGGTTCCCCAATTCTAATTAATAATAAGGATTATGGGACACTATGTTTGAGCATTTTTTACCAAACCTTGAACTAAATTAATGTAATGAACTAGTATACTATTCCGTGTACTAATGATATATTTGACTAGTTGAGAGGAGCTTATGTGTTCTCAATTATCAACATGAGATCAGATTATCATCATTTGAGATTTTGGACTTCCCATATACTAAGGACTACTTTTAGAAGTCGGTATAGCCAATATTAGTTCAATTTTATTTCTTTTGGGAGGATAAACATTCCAACATTGTTTATGGACTTGATGAACATAATCTTCCATCCTTACATGGATCCAATTTTGGGGTATTTGAGTATTAAATCTATTTTTACTCCATGACTCATGATGATCATGCCAAAAAACATGACATCATCTTGAGTACACTGATAGAGAGTTTTATATACATTGGGCTGTCAATTTTTTTGTATTTTATCGATGATGTAGACTTATTGGGGTACATCATCATGGATTAAGGTGTGTTAGTGGTCCTAGAAAAGGTTCATGAAATGGTTTCTTAGGACAATCCCATTAAAATATTTGATATATGTGTATTTCTATGGTTGCATTGATATTATCATAGATTCATCTAGAAATTTTTCCCGTTTGGTAGAACTGCTCTCAGGCTTGACTAAGAAGGGGGTAGAGTTTGAATGTTATGAATCATTTGAGATGACCTTACATGAACTGAAGAAGAATTTTCAATCAGCGCCTATCTGGATCTTACCCAATCTAGGTGAGGAGCATATGGTGTATTTTATAGTTTCTAGGATAGGACTCGGAGCTGTGTTGATGCATGGAGATCAAGTTGTGATGTATGTGTCTCAACAATGGAATCCACATGAATAGAACTACCCTATGAAGGACCTCATGCTTGTAGTTTTGTTATATGCTTTGAATTGATGGTGTAATTATCTATTGGGTGATATTTTAATGGTGTTTAATGAACAAAAAATATTATGGTATATATTCTCACAATGATATTTGAAACATTGCATGATGATATGGGTTTGGTATATCTATTCACTCTACATTGATCTACCATATATTCTCAGGAAAGGAAACAATGTGGATGATTCCTTGATTAGGAAAAAAATAACCTCAGATGGTTTATGAGTCTAGGGATGAATGAAAAATAATTTCATTAATGGCCGAGATGCAATTGATGGTTTAGGAGAACCAGGAATAGATGACTCCAATATAAGATTCAATTTAGTCTACATTTATGAGCCTAATTAGAGGCATGCAGTAAGCAGATCATGAATGTTTGACCATGAGGTAGATCCTTGAAATTGGGAAGTCTCAATTAGATTGGATCATAGATGAGAATGAGATAATCTATGTCGAGTATTTAATTGTTATTATTAAGAGTATGTGGGATGAGTTTTTGGGGAATTTATTCCCTTGAACTAGGCAGTATGTCCCGGAGTTAACATAATTTACCATGACCTATTATGATAGTTTTCTTGTCTATGAATGGAGAATGAGATAGAAGGTTCTTTGAAACGGTAATTCACCTATCATCTGGTGAAGGAAGATCATTAATAGACCGTTGGATTACTACTGTCATTTACCATTCTGAAAAGGAAGTGGGATGACGCGACCATTGATGTTTTTGTGGGTCTTCTAGAGATTTCAAGGATGACAGATTCTCTAGGGAATTTTTTAGATCAACTAAAAAAAGTACTGAATTTCATGAAATTATAGGATACATTCTCAATGGATCAAATGTGATACTTGTATGTTTGGAAAATAGCCCATCTTTTTGGGGTGCTAAGGTCTATAATTTCATATCATGACTTTCACATCACATCATGATTCTGGAAGGGCTTGAAGATAGTGATCATTTTATAGGTATTTTTGAGTATGAAAATCCACCCATAGAATGATTGGACGTCAAATCATACGATAAAGGTTCTTGAAGATATGTTGCGAGCATGTATTCTTGACTTTAGTGGGTCTTTGGAGAAACACATGGCCTTAGGGGAGTTTTCCTATCACAACAGTTATCATGAAACAATAAAGGTGGTACCATTCTAGTATTTCTATTGTAGGCCATGAATATTACTACTTTTTTGGATGGAGGTAGGTGATTCAATGCTGTTGGGATTGAGTATCATACTATAAAAATCATAGAAAATGTCTCTAGTTAAGAATTAGATGTATATGTCTCAAAGTATATCAAATTCATATGTTGATAGATGTAAATTACCTCGCCAGTTTATAGAGGGTGATTAAGTATTCTTTTGGATGTCTCCTAGGTTGTGTCACTGCATGTTCGAATATAGGGTATGTTGGTGCCTAGTTTTGTTGGACTATTTGAGTTTTTTTAGAGAATCTGGTCGGTGGTGTGTTGATTGGCTCTTCCATAGAAATATATCATGATGAATGATTTTTAGGTATCAGAACTATGATGATAACACCCTAACCCTTCTCAAGTGATTGATTTGGATGAGATTTATCTTGATATATATTCTTCATCAAGGGATAATCTGGTACGTGTGTTGTATCATAGTGATAAAGTGTTGCGGGAAAATACAGTGTTGATAGTTTACATATTGTAAAAACATGGGTTTGTGTGGGAGAAAAAATGGGAAAAGGAAGAAGAAATGGAGTCTTAGTGTCCAGGTCATTTTAAATCAGAATCTTAGAGAAGCTTGGGAGTGCAGCTCAAGGAAAATATGTTATAGGGTGAAGAGATTGTATGATCCCTACCTTTTTTGGGATGACTTTGGATTGCTTTTAGGTGATCTATTGTCAATATTAGGGTACTTTTTGTTTGGGTTCTAGAATGGGCTGTGTTTGGGTAGAATTTTTAGAAAAAATAAAGAAAAAATGGATTTTCATGGTCATTTCATTGTTAGGCCAAACCTTGTGCCTTAGCCAAGAAACAATGCCACCCTGGATAATGTGGATTTGGATGGGTGGCACATGGTTGGGGAAACCCATGTGCCCCTGCCTAGCTAACCATTCTTGGGAATTAAAGTCCCCCAAAAATTTATTTTAAAATTCTCTAAGCCCCAGAAACTCACCAATTTTGACCTTTATTCTACCCAATGAGGTATTTCATGATTTTGAAGCACTCTAATTCAATTCCAAGGTCACCTGACCTTCATTCTTCGTGATTTTTAGCATAGATCGAAGATCATCACATCTCTTGTTATGTGGATTCAAGACCATTGCTTTCCTATTCATCCACCTTTATTATATTGTCCATTTGTTGGGATGTAATCTTTTTTTTTTTCTGAAGATAGATATCTGGAATTCATAAATATAGATCTAAGATTGTGGATCTCATTTTAAAATTAAATAGATCTTTATGTTTTATTTAGATTTAGGGTTTTAATATAGGAACCTACATCTACATCGTTGTGTTGCTCCATTTTTCAGATTTTCATTCGGGGATAATTTTTTAATGAATCAATGTAGGTGGTCTATTATTCAAATTTCATAGTCCTATAATCCAATTAGTGTATGTGAGTGTATAATTACAAGAGTTTTTTTAGCAATTTGAATTCCTAAATAGAATTAATTAATGTGGTTAATTAATCAATTGGGGAATTGGGGATTTTATTTAATTATTCCAACTGTTTGATTGTGATAAATCTTTGGTGAAAAAATTATAAAATCATTGAATTAGGAAACTGGGATAATAAATTGATAGATTAATTATTATAATACTTGATTATTGGATTAGGAATAATTCATTATTGAGATAATAATCAAAATCTTAAATTGATAATTTGACAATAATTAATTTTTAAAATAATTATTGGATGTTGAGATGTGAAATGATTAATTAATTTATGAATTAATTAATGGGAATTATGTGGTTAATTAATTATTTAATTAGTTAATAAACAAGATGTGATTGATTAATCAGTTAATTTATTAAATGGGATAGATTTAATTAATTAATTGTCGAATTAATTAAAAGAAACAATTGTGATTAATTAATTTGTGAAATAATTAATGGTCTGGGATTAATTCATATATGGATTAATTGATGGTTGAATGTTATAATACGATGAATGTTGACTAATCATGAATGATGTCAAATTGTGATATGTTATGAAATTTATTTTTGTGGATTATAAATGGGGTGGTAGACATGTCGGTCTACAACAATGAAAGATAAATATACATTGTTTGTAATTGGGGTGCTAGAGCTGATGATATATGGAAATGATATATATGCATGGTTGGTAAATAGTGTACTGGACATGATGATCCACACCAATGAAATATATACATGGTTAATAAATGGTATGATTGACATGACGATCAACACTAATGAAATATTAGTATTAATGAGTTTTCGGGTGTTATACATGATGTTCTATATCCATTATATACCCACATGGTTTACAAATGGGGTTTTCACATGGATTTCTATACCCCCAAAATTGTTAGTAATAATAAAATTGAAGAAACATGGATAATTTAATCTCATGTGCTATAAAAAATGGGGGTTGAATATGTAACATGGTTTAGACCCAGTGTGGTCCGGATCAGGTGTCAGGGTATGGGTATCCATGGGAACATAGTGGTCTTTGTAGTTAAATAATGATTTATTATATAATGTGGTAACTGTTTATTTAATCATTGTGTTCATTTCTTTATATTACTTCATACACTATTATAGATTATATTTTTTAGACACCATTGGTGGGGGTCTACTAAGTTATACTCACACACTACGTGGGTTGCCTGATCAATATCTGAATATAATTTACTATTGGGGGATAGGTTAAAGGAAAATGCCTTATGTTAAACACCTGATTTTGTGATGGAGAAATGTTGAAGGAACTGGATTTGATTCACACTACTAGAATAATAAACATTAGCAACTAAAAAAGTAGTCACTAACGGCCTTTAGGTGCCTCCTTGTGCCAACTTTTAGTGTTTATAGTAGGTCCGTCGATAAAGGACAATGGCGACCGCCTAATGCGCCCCCTAAAAGACCCCCTTGAAAACACCAATTTTGGGTGTTTTTTGTTTTAAATTACAAAAAATGTGACATGTTGGAATGATGGGGATGAAGATAAAACCTTTTTTCACTGACCATGATAGATACGCGACGACCATTGGTAGCAGAGGGCGTGATGTCGAGGGGTTTATAGTGGGAAGTCGAACATCGAGAGTTGTTGGGTTCAGTGACATGTGTTGGATGAGTGATTGGAGGTGATGGGGGTGATGAAGGGTCTGAACGATTATGGGTGGGTTGTGGAATGGGTGATCTGGGTAATAGGACGTGTAGCTCAAGTGGAAACATGGGGAATTCAATGAAAGGGGTGGGAAAATCCCTTCAATTCATTTCAGTATTAGAGACTGCAATTGGCAGTCCATTAGTCTACTAATTTTGACTACCAATGACGGCCGCCCATTTCACAGGCTACAAAAACCTATTTTTCTAGTAGTGCTAGGACCCCCTCATAATCTTTTGTTAATTTTAATTTTATTTTCATTATAGAAACTTGACACATACATTAGCATGGAATGTTTTCTACTTTAGTTGGATATTGTATTGACATTATTTTTTGTCCTGATATTTTGGTATTTTTATAGTTATATGTGATTCCTCTATATTTTATTATTTCTTCCAGTGTTTTCTCTGATAAAAGGGGTGATATTCTCCCCCTCATTGACTTATCAGACCCTCTCTTCTAGTTACATGCCTCTAGCATACAGGGAGGCGAGCCTGAGGTCATGTGATAGACTAGCTCGGAGCACCATCATGTTCCACCCACAATGGGATGTTACTGTTTATAACATCCAATTTAATTGAAATAGTTATAATTGTAAACTCAGTTACTATCCATTAAGACTCAATATTTCTTTTCTAGAAAGTTTTAAATGTCATTAAACTTAAAATATATATATTATGTTGGTTTGTTAAGATTGGTGTTGTGTTCCACATATTATTTAAAATAAAATATTTTTTTTTAACTTCAGTGTGTTACACCATACCACCTATAATAGTATAAAAGGTCTTAATGAATCATAGTTCTTTTAGGATGAACAAAAAATGGAGAGTTTAGATCCTTACTCAATAACAAATTATTCAACTAAAAAACATAACATAAGACATAAAAATTTAAAAAACATTATAACACATTCATTATAAATATTAATCTCTTGAAAGTTTTTATTCTTAATAATCTCTAATTAGTTTTTACCCACTGATCTTTTTTTTGATAATCCGTAATACTGCCTGAAAATATGACTACACTGACACATAAACCAACAGAGAAGGATTTTCTATATAGACAACAACTATTACATCAATAAAAATTTATTAACTAATTGATCATGTTACAAATATAATATAGTTATTGCAACATTATCTTAACCCCTCAAGGAATTAGAAACCTTGTTTCCATTAACATGATGATAGAGAATCATTAAATCATAATCAATAATAAATTCAAACCATATTCTTTTCCTTATGTTTAAATCTCCGTTATTTAATATATATTTTATGATTTTATAATCCACATATTTTTAAATTTATTGACATATAGAATATGTCACAAATTTTTTAAATCAAAACCCACTAATGCATTCTCAAGATCATGAATTAGATAATTCTACTCACGGGTTTGTAATTAATATTGTAGATATAAAACAAATTGGTCATACAATTTTAAAAAACAACAAAGGATATTTAATGAAGAATCAGTATAAACAAAAAACTCCCCATTTCTATAGGGTAGGGATAATACTTCCACATTAACCAATCATCTTTTCAATTTTAAAAAACATTCTTCACCTTAGTTTTTTCAAAGGAATATAACTCCTTTTTATGTAAACATGATTAGTGGGATATAAATATGAACATATTTTTCAATAAACATTCTATTATTACCAATAAATCCATAAACACATTTAATAATAGTATTATATATTGATTCTAAAATTCTCATTTAATACATTTTATAGAAAATTTATTTTATTTTAATGTTTAAGACTCCCCTAAACCACCAAATGAAACTCAGTCAGTAAGGTCATTATTTTCCATTCAACATTAGACTCTTAAACCATCTTTGTATTGGGTTTCCTACCCATAGATTCAGCCACATTATTTCCTTTCCCATGCATATATGTTTTCTCCAAATCAAATAAATTCATATACACAACCCATCACCACTACTAGAGATTAAAATATCATTATAAAAAGATGTACAATAGGATATTGTTATCCGTATACATCATAAACTTCTATCCCAATAGATATTACTTCAAACACATCAAGTTATAAGCAACAACTTGCAACTCAATGCCATTTATATGATAGTTCTGTTCATGATGACTCAATAGTTGAGACCCATATGCCACAACTCAATCTCTTGGAAATGACACATATCCATGTACAATAGCATAAGAATCATAATACACAATGTACTTTTCACCCAGATCGGGTATGATTAATATATATAGATTTTTCAAATGCTTCTTAACTCTTGGAATCCATTATCACTTGATTTTGGCTAGTCAAACATTAACAGACCTTCCACTATGATTATGTTACCCAAAAAGTGTACTTGTTCATTCCCAAATGACACATAGAAATATTTCAAATAGTTGATTCTCTATTAGTGTACTCTAGGAAAGTTCAATATGTTGGCTATAATTGTCCTAAGTCATGGAGTACAACAAGATATAATAAAAACAACCACTAAGAATTGATCCTAGTTCGATTTGATGATTCTGTTCATAAAGGCCATAAATACTATCGGTTCATTTATCAACCCAAATTGCATTGAAAAAAACTCATAACTTCCATACCTTCTTCTAAAAGTAGTCCTCCATATGTCAAAATTCTAAAAAAATAGTTTTTGATACAATAATTTGAAGTCGATCTCCATGAATTCCCATGCATCTCTCAACTGGTCAAATAGATCATCAATATGCAGAGAGGATAATGGTTCTTCAAATTCACCCAGTTCAAAAAAATTAATCATTGTACAAGAATAGAGTCATTTTATCATTCTTTGTAAACAATATATTTAAACACCAATGTGATGTACTCATATGAAAAAAACATTCATCCATCAACTCCTTCTACTGAGTCTTGAGTTCATGATGCTCTATCGGATCCATTATGTATGTGGGAATATAAACTAGCACATCTCCTAGAACGATTTCAATAGTTAATTCAAAATATCTCTCTAGTGATAGCCCTATGAATTAATTCAAATAAACATCTTGAAACTATTCTACAACTAGTAGAAATAAAGCATGATTTACTCCACCTTCATCCTATAATAAACTAGCATCCTTTTCTATGAGCTATACCAGTTTCTGAGTAATTTTCAATGCCCGTCCTTCGTGGATATCCCAATATCTATGGTGAATACATTTTCCACCCTTAATATATGTGATGATCACTCTCCTATAGTTATAATAAATTATGGTTTGGTATTCTACCATCTATTCTATACACATAATTTTGTTAAATCCTACTATGTAAAGAATGTAATGACCCTAGGGAAAATGATACTCCCCAATCTCAAGACAACATTCCCTACAAAAATAGATGTCTCTAGACCATTCACTGAAAATATTATCTATGCCCATTACCCACATCACAAAATTCACTTCTAGGATCAAACCCTTAACCAATTTCGTACATATAAAGGAATAAAAGTCACCATTATCTAACTAGATTCTAGATAATGTTGAAGATACAAAAATAGTACCTATCACTATCCAAGGTCCATCCACACTATCCATTATTATAGGATACACTACATGTAGTTTTCTGACCACTCTTCTCAAAAACACTTCTCCTAACCACATAGCTTAAAGGAATCCAATTTGACTCTCTCCTAAACAGTAGTCCCCATGTTGTTATGTATAGTCTAGATAGAATCAATCCAGAACTCATCTCCCTCTAGTCCACCACCTCTAGTAAAATTTGGAGGGTGAAATAACTGGAACTCCCTCATTAGATCTTATATTAGTTTCAAAAACTGCCTTGGGTCTCCTTCCATTAATGGCATGATTCAAGGGAATATCTCTCAGAACGTATCCCCTACTTCCCCATCCGACATGACAATTGCCTCATGTTCCACTAATAGTGGAGAATATCCAGCCATATCCTCATGTGGTCCTCTCCACAAGTATCATCATGGAGGAATATTTTTAAAATTTTGAACACACATCCTAGGAATCATAACAAATAGTTATCAAATTTTCATAAGAGGAATACACAACACGTCACAATAACCATTTTCCCAAAAGAATGTCACACGGTTAAAATCAAAGTACTATTACTACCCTTAACCAACCTACACCTAATTCCACTTTAACAAGGGAAAAAAATTATCATTATTTACATTAAATTGGATATTAATTTATTCCCAATTTTCATTATTTTTCCATTTTCTATTTCAAAGGTAAGGACAAATAGTTCATGTTCCACAATTTACCCTAAAATAATTTCCCCATTTGTGCCTAAAATGATGCATGTCATAATAATCCCAATTTACTATAATGATGCATGTAACTCAAATTTCATGACATACTAAGCCAGATGTCAAAACACAGTATATCTCAAAAATTATTATCACAGGAAACAACAAGGGTGTATCCCAAGGTGAAATAATATAAAACAATAATAGAAAACAACAAAAAAAACAACCGCACCCAATGTACTTGGGTTTGCTCCCATAAATGGGTTTAAAACTCCCATGAATGGGATCATAACCAAGTCATGACTCTTCCTAATCTCATGTCTACATTTCTTATGTAGTATGGTAAAAGATGAATAAAAAATTCTTTGATACTACATTGTAATGTCTTGTCTTGGGTGTCACAGAATAGTTCCCCATGCCAACTGGTCACATGAAATCAAGCGTGCCTCCACATAATCAAGATGTTGGTGACTAGAAGCAAGGGTCTGACAAATAGATCATTTTGTAGAATATACCCTATTTTATGAGAGTAATACACTAGTAGAAATAATAAGCAATAGAGGAAGAATATATAAGCATAAACAATACCAATATATCAAGATAATCAATGTAGGAAAATATAATATCTTACTAAAATGAAAAAAGTTCATTGATAAAGTATGTGTCAAGTGTCTAATATGAAACTAAAAATAATCTCAATGATGACACTCTATTAGGTTTTGAGCCACATCTTGTTCCCTCAACCATGATCCATCCCGACTCATCCATATAACACTGGTCCTTTTCCCATATCCTTCCCTGAAGACATGAAATATATATGGGTACTGATCATGTGGCCCGAGTAGGGTGTGTGTATATCTTAGTTGGCCCCCACCAAAAATTTATAAAAACATATCCAAACAATAAAAGTACATGTGGTTTTATGAATAAATATGTACAATTCCTAAGTAAATAGTTATCGCATTATCAAATATTCTTTAATTATCCACATAGATCCCTAGGTTCCTAAAGACACCTGACCATAAATTCATAATTCTTCCCATGACGGAGGCTGAACCATTTCACATTTACAATTTACAATTCATTTAACAAATGATATTTCATTATCCATTTTATTTAAATTTATAAATGATTAATTGGAACCATATTCCAATTCCTATAAGTAGGGTCTAGATCTTCAAACCTAGGACATCATGGTCTTGGGAATAACTAGACCATATCCAACACATATTTGTCAGTACGGGCTTCAAAATCAGCAAACTGTGACCCACACATACGTACAAAAATTGGATTCAAAGGATGTAGACCTTTTCCCACACACATGGGTTTTGGAAGCATAAGACAATGTCCCACACATATATATTAAGCAATTTATCACTACTAGTTTCATGAGTTGTACACCATGTCCCTCACACATTTGTCATATATATCAATAAACCACTATATCACATCAATCATAATTAATCAACAATAAAAATATTATCACAATAAAATATTATTTAATTCACAAATTAATTAATCCAATTCCATTATTAAATTATTCAATTAATTAATCACAATAATTTACTTGAATTATGTAAACAAATAATTAATCATATCTATCCCATTAATTAAGTCTCCAATTACTCAATCACATATCCTCCATTAAGTATTTAAATTAATCAATTAACCATATATAGTATATTAATTAATTCGAAAATTAATTAATCATTTCACATCTTAAAATCTAATAGTTAATTCACTAATTAATTATAAAAAAATTCACAATTTAACAATAATAATTAGTTCATCAATTAATTATCTTAATTAGACAATTCAATATTCAGATAATTAATCTATTAATTAATTATCCCATTTTTACAATTCAATACTTTAACAATTAACTCATAAACTAATTTTCACAATTCAACACATCAATTATTCAGTCAAATCCTTAATTTCACAATTAATAAATTGACCACACCAATTAACTCAATTTAGGAATTTAAAATTGTTTGATGAACCCTATAAATTCTACAATTGAATACAATAAATAAAAAAAGTAACTATGGTATTTGAATATTATACCACCAACCTCAAATCAATGATGAACAGTCAATGAATGAAAATCCTGAAAATTGAGCATCACATTGTCGTAGATCAGGGTCAATATCCAAACCCTAAATACGCATTAACCAAAACCAGTTCTCATAATTCTAAATATATATCCACAATCCTAGATATTGATTCACAAAATAATTATCTAGACCTATCAAAACATAATATAACTTCCCATGAAAATATTGAGATAAGGTAGGAGGTTGAATGGAAAAAAATGGGATAGGATCCACTTATAGAGAGAGGAGGAGATCTTGGATCTGGGATTCGAATCAGGAATAAAGAATGTGTTATGGCCTTGTAATTCTTCTAACAATATATTGAATATTCATAAACTATGTTGGCCTGATTTTTTGTCAAAATGGGAGAGTTTTGGGGGTTTGAGGGAATTATTAACTTATTTTTGGACTCATAAAAAATCACACATTGTTTCATAGGTATGGGAACATGATTTCCCTTAACCATGAACCGTAACCATGTTCCTATTTTTTTGGGGTTTACTATTTCTCCTTTTCGGGAACTCAATTTGAAAAACCATTCACCAGCCATGTGAACCCATACTATCTAGTGTTGCACAATTTTCTGGGATAGGGCACACAGTTTTCTATAACTGTGTGCCAACCGTGCATAGCCCTATTTCATTCAGTTTTCTCAACAATAACCCAAACATATTCCAATGTAAAACCAAAACCAAAATTACTTAAATAAGGAAAAATATCACCGGAATTAAATACCAATTCAACTCCATAAATGGTCATAATATTACAAACTCCTTCCATAATAAACCCAAGAGTTAGCATTATTCATTATACCCTACATCACAGATCAAATATAATTGAGATCCTAATGTATAAATATATGGAATGACTTCTTATACATTATCATTATAAATTTATCATTAAATAATTTTATTTCGATAGATTAAACAATATAGTAATATTTAAACTAACATTCTCTAAATTTTTTTACTCACATTATATACAGAAAACCATTAAATAACCTAGGTTCCAATTTTTACAAATCAATATGAAGAAAATTATTCTTATAAAACTCCCCCATACATTAAAATATGTAAAGATATGATTTCTTAACTTCTTTAATTCATAAGGTTATAATTCATATTATTTATATCTAGTTCTATTTTGAGTAAAACAATCCATATGCAATGTTTCACCCCCATAGTATAATTGTAATTTCTGATATATTAATCATGAAATTAAACATTCAAACTTATTTCTGATTTTTTTATATCCACTAATCATTTTTCTATGGGATATAGGGTGAGAAACATTGATTTACAATACCCCTCATCTCTAAATAACCATAGAATTCATTTTTTAAATAAATATCACAACTATCGGAGCATAAAATTTTAACTTTCGTATCCAATTGATTTAGTAATTATAGTTTCATTTTATTTATCATGGTTAAAGATTCATAAATTTCTAATGAATATAAAAATACTAACATATAATCTAATCATCCAAAAATGTAACAAAATTTTATGTTCCCACTCTATCGACAATACATTCATCTCATTAATATCAGTAAGAACTAAACCAATAAAGAGTAAATTTCTATAAATATTATAAAATGACATCTATGTCATTTTTAAACCCACACAGTTTTTTAATTATTCTAATTAGTTTCATAGAATAATTTGATACAAAATAATCATTATCTTAAAGAAATTATAACTAATTTATGAAAATTGATTATTCGTCATCTTAGAAGACTCAACCAAAAAAATAGAAGTTGATTTCGTCACATTAAAATATAGATGATACCCACTCTTACATGAATACCCTTTCCAAAAATACAATGAACCCATTCATCAGATAAACTATAAAACATGAATACGGTCAAATAATCTAATTATATAAGATGTCAATATATATAACAATCCATAAGTTTCATACATAAATAGATCCTCTTATTTTATGAATATTCAATACTTAACATCATGATCTATAGTAGAAACATGTTTTTGTCATTGGAAACATAGATAGAAATATAATTATTTCATAATAGAAGTAAAAAAACTCACACAATGTTCATCATAATATGTAACCTTCTCAAACAATTCATATTGAGAACCTTTCATGAAATCATCGGGAAAGGAAACAGAAGGGTGAGGTTGGATTTCCATTAATATTAGATAAGGGTGACATCAATTATCAAAAAAGCATAACATGAGAATAATTGTATGAAACCATAATATTAATGTAACACCCCAAGATTTTATGAAAAATATTCCTTGTAATTTATTTTCTTGTGTTGTACGCTACACCAAAAGGATATTGCACAACACACATCCTTGACTTTCCTTGCATTACACGCAATCGCTACCTTCCTCGATAGCGTGTGTAGTATGCAATACCGAGTTTCACTAAACAACGATATGCTATTAAAATATTATTAAAACTAGCCGTTATGAATAGTAATAAAGTTTTTTTAAATTTTGTAAATTTTATTATTCAAAATGGACTTCATTTATGGATTCGAAATATTAAAATTAGCTTAGGGTGAAATTTTGGTACTTTTCGGATAACTTTCATATTCTGATGAATAGTGAAAATTACTAAATTTCAATTAAAAACAAATTTTTTAATAGAAATAACTAATAGTGATAAATAATTAATTTTAGTGGTTTTAAAGTATATTTAGAATATATTTTTATAATTTAATACAATGTTGTTCATTGGATGTAATTTCACATTTAAACCAGACATAAACAAGTGTCAATCTTTTGATAGTTATTATCTCTCAAAAACACGCTATTTGTTTTGACGACGGGAATTAATTTTTAAATTAATTAATGTAACTGATATGTTTTGAATTTGGTAAAATAGACGTCATTTTTGAATTCATAATATCAAATATAGCTTAGGCCTATTTTTTTGTATTTTTCTGGAAACGTTCATTTTTTGATGAATAGTGAAACCACTAAGTGGTAGTTAAAAAAACTGAATCTTTCATAAAACTTAATTTTACCACTTCTGTGAGTGGAATTTCGAAAATCCAAGAAACACGGTTAATATCAAGGACTAAAATGTGGTTCAATGAGATGAAAATAATTTTTTGTGAATAGTAACTTTTGACTTTTTTTACCATGGTTAAAAGTAAATAGGGTAATTAAGGGTAAAAATGATATTATTATTACCCTAACACATGTCCTAATTCTATTGGACAAGTTTAATTCGACCAAAAACAACCTTAGGAATAAAATATTACCATTTAGCCCCACTTGGATTAGATTAGGACATTTATGATTAATTTATTTAAAGAAGGGTTAAATAGTTAAAATCAAAGTTTAATAAGTAAATAATTTTTAATATGGGGTTATACGTAAGATAAATTCTACTATAAATATTCATTAGAAATCTAAATATATTTCCTAAATAATGGTATTTTATTTGTAATTTTTAGATATTAAATAATTTAATTTATTTATGACACAATGATGATGCAGTAATTATCTATTAGTGCAATATTGACATAATTGATGTTATAAATACCCAAATAAATGTAATTTGAGCCTTTTTATGAATTACACTAATTTTCTAGGTTAATATGACATGTTAGTATTGATTTAATTAACTTTTTTTGAACTAATCATTCTGTTATGATTTTCACAAAAATCAATTACTAAATAGTGTCAAAATTGACATAAAATAGTTTTTAAAACAAATATTATATTAGTAATTGTTATTTTATTCCTAAAAATCAATGGTTCGGCCAAATGACATAGATAAGGCTATATTTATTAATAATAAATAACTTGGGGTTCGTTTGGCTTGATATAGTAAGTTTATTAATGTTATTGTGTAAGAAAACAAGAAGACACGGTAAAAGTTAGATTATCTAACTTAAAGTTAAATCTAAATGATAAGGTTACAATTGATACCTAAACCCCACCTTAGCTTCTAAATATATCAATTTGGAGCTATTTAAAACAGAACATGACTTTATAATAACATAATATTTTTTATTATTCCCAAAGGTGCCCCTCTCCTCCCTTATAAAAGGGCACCTCCTCCCCCTCTTGCTCACACCACATTGAGCCTTCAAGCTCGGACAAACCCAGCCTATTCCTCCTCTCCACTTCACTAGAGAAATCCTAGAGGTCCTGGTCTTATTCAATGACCAATTTTAGTGCCCTAAAAGAAGGTCTCAAAGAAGCACTTCAAAGAAGAGGTAATGTCTGTTACCGATTCTTTCATCTTTATTTCTACTTCCACTTCTTCTTCTTTAGTTGTTTCATTATGAAGTAATAAAATCAGTATCAATAATATACTGATATGTTATTATAAGTATGAAACAACCCTATTTCACCATCTATCCATCCTATGGAAAAATAAATCACCGCGCGTGCGTACGTACGGAATACCGTCTCCACGTCGTGGTGTAATCTATTTTCCACCACCACCTTACATGGATGGGTATAATGGTGTAAATAATGACTATATATGACTATTGTAAAGTGATACTGATTCTGAAATATTATACATACACTCCAATATAGTTCCACGATCATAGGAACGATTTCATCACTCGTGCGTACGTACGGAATACCATCTCCACGATGTTATGTGACTCGTTCCACATGATCTTCATTTCATAATGATTATATAAATGAATTGAATGAATGAATATGATATATACTACACTAATACCATTCTGGAAATGAGGTATCTATAACCTAAAGAGAAGAATAATAATTTATTCGACAAGACACGCATAAGAACAAAAAGTTATAAACACCCGAATAACAAGTAGCAATGACATATTACTACTAAGAAGCTAAGAATATGACCATATATGATATCATAAAAATAAGTATGATTCTGGAATAAGTCAATAACATTATTTAAATCATTATACAGGAGTTTCAGACACTTACGAAGCAAAACAGACATAAGGTAAGGGAAATGTCACAATCTCATTTTTATCCGAGATTGTTTATACTTTCGTATTTACTGGGGTGTATTTTATCATCCACATCCATGTTTCCCCAATATGTAATATTTATATCCTTCTACAATAGTTTATATCAAAATTTACCCTTCGGTGAGTTTTTAGTAAAATATATGAAAGAAATCTTTTGTCGTTTTTCGTACGAGGTACTTTTTTTGACTTTTCCGACAAAAGTACGAGAAGAAAGTTTTATTAACTTATACGGCATGAAAGGATTATTAAAACATTATTTCCAAGAAGCTTACTTTTAAAGTTTTCATGTTTATTTTTAATCAACTTCTTTAAGTTTAAAATTGTATGACATGTTAAGAAAGGTAAAGTGTTTTTGAAGTAGAAAGGATATTTTCCTCAAGAATGAAGTTCAAGTGTTTTATCAAAATTATTTTCCATCTATGATAATAAAGGGTTCTATTTTTATCCCTATTATTACATTGATTTGATTATGTTGTGATTGAATTTTTTTTATGAATTCCTTAATCTTATATGAATTGTTTTATAATGTCATGTTTTTTAAGAATCCCATTTTTATTACATGGGTTATGCAATGATGTATGATTTATGATTTTGTGGCACACATAAAAATGGTATCATTACGAGATGGGTGGAACCTATATCTACCTCCAATTCATTGGGTAAAGATTTTATATCTCATGAGATAGACATGGCTGGAACGGTAGCTTATACCGGTTCAGTAAAACAGGACTGAAACGAGGGTGACTCGGTTTAGAAATGGACTTTGTCCACTAAGATAGTCTTGGAAATGAGTCTTGACTAATAAGAAATGATTCTATATGATTATGTGTGTATGCCATAAAGTTTCATGTTTTATGTTATGACTATTGGGATTACATTTCACTACTATGATTTATCCCATGTTATGAAGTTATGATCTCTTTTGCAGGTTAAGATTTCCAAAAGATATGTTCTTATGAATATGATGTGATTGATATTTCTTTTGTTTACCCTTACTGATCATTTGATATCACTCTTTTATGTTTTATTTTCCCCAGGATATAAAGAAAGGTTTTAGGTAAGAAAAAAAAGGAAGATCTTTATGGGAGATGTTGAAGATCTTTCACCATGATTAGATGATTACATTCCGAGTTTCCAAAGACACTAAACTATTACGGTCCTTGTGTGTGTGTTTTTGTAATGTACTAAGTATTCCGCAAAAGTAATGTAATGTCCATGTATGTCAAGAATCGGGTCTCTACAGTTGGTATCAGAGGAAATGTTTAGTCAACCTTTGGAAACTAGGATGCGAAAACGTTAGTGAGATCCCTAGAGATATTTCTAAGGTATGTCTAGGGATGTCCCTAAGGATAAGTATACGTATAGGATATATTCCTAGAACTGTGGTAATGATATTAGATTAAGCCAAAGATGTTATATATTGAAGTTAATCCCCCTTTATTATGATTTTTGCCTCTCACACAATTCTTTTTGGGTTTTAGAAAATGGATGGAAACAAGATGATTCACAATAATGGAGGATATTATGGACAATGGAATGATATTCTCCATGAGAAACCAAATGAAATGTGATTTGGAGGTCTAAACATCATTATTGTGTCGAATCAACAATCTCATAATATGATCAGTAATGTAAAATTTGGTAAGTTTCTTGACTCGGCTAATAAGAGAAAGATGGAGTTTCATGATGATCATAGAGGAAAGAAAGTTCAATTTCCACTATGTAAATCATGTTGAAAGAGGCATCAGGGAGAATGTTTCAAAGGAACTAGAAGATGCTTTGGGTGTGGAAAAGAAGGACACAAAGCCAGTAAGTGAAAAGGAAAAGGTTCAGTTAACACCAGGGATGAGGATAATGGTCTTGCTACGACATCAAAAATGGTTAGATGTTTTAAATGTGGAATGTACGGGCATTATGCAAACCAATTCCCTAAGGGAAAGTCTCATGAAGAGAATCAGTATAGTCGTATGGGTAGTATTTATGTTGATGACGATGAAGAGACTACAAATGATATGTGAGATGAAAGAATTGTTGAAGCTTGGCCAATGGTTTAAGAAGGTAGTGGAATGATTACATGTTTATCAAGTGTAATGTTGTATAAGTAATCTCATGGTACTATGGAATAAAGAGACATCTAAGGATTGTTACACTGTTGTCTTTCCTTGAGTTTTGAAATTGTATGATTAATGGTACTGGTATCCATTAAAGGTTATTCAGATATTTTTGGAAAGTAGATGATATGCGCATAATGAAGGGATAAATAGAAAATTAAATGTTTCATAGTATTCATGAGCTCATGACTGATATAAGGAAATAGTTATATCATGGTTTGAGTATATAGAATTTTGAGGATTTTGGTATGTGTAAAGAGTTATATTTTGACAGCACTCATGTTTTCACTAAGATTAAATGGGTATTCATTTTTCATGAGATTACATGATTATGGTATTCACATGACTGGAATATGACGAACAAGATATATGAGGGATAAATGATGGCATTCACGTGATCATTTTCTCTATACTATGAGCTTGGACCGAAGTATTTTAGATAAGACTAAAGATTGGAATGGATTATGTTGGACATAAGTTAGTATTGTTTAAGGATAACACTTTTTTGATATTGTTGATGGGATGTTATAGTAATATAAAAAGGACAACCTGCAGGACGGGCGACAGCCCATCGCGTCGGACAAGGCTGTGAGAATTGAACCCACAACCGAAGTGCGACTGGCCTTTATCGCCTACCACTAGCCTACATGAAGTCCATGTTTAGTAGAAACTAGTTTTATTATATTATGCAGTATGATATATGATGTATAAGTCCATTTTAGGAACCATATATGATTAATCTCACTATAGATGGACTTATGTATTTTTTGATAACTTTTCTAACCTTTTGTTTGAGACAGATGGAATGACCCATCATTCTATCACATGATCTGCTAACAAATCACAAATGACAAATTCAACTTCATTTCTTTAAGAGATGAAGTAGAAATTGTCCAAAGAACGACAAACGGTGAGACTATACCAAAATCATGAAAGTATTTCTTCTAATTCCAATTTCATCAACATTAGGGAAATGATCTTGAAAACCAAAAATGTTATCCTAGTGCTCTTATATCTGATGAATAAGTTGGTACCTTAGATCGTCACAAATTTATGGCTTTTTGAATTCTGGCTTTTCCATAGCCATGTTCTCTACCACTCTCCATCAGAACATGATGGTTAGCTTTCTCTTCCATATCCATATTTTCACCTATGTGGAAACCCAATGATTAGTTTATTTGGGTAACCGTTACGTTTCATACTTTTGTTTTTAAATATTGGTTTTGGTATTCCTTTTTATGATGTGGGTTTCTATTAAAGAAACTTTCGAATAGTAAACCATTTATAACCCCGACGAATTTCGAGGTCGAAATTCATTTTTAAGGGGGGTAGAATGTAACACTCCAACATTTTTTGAAAAATATTCTTTTTAATTTCATGTCTTGTGTTGTACGCTACACCAAAAGGAGATTTCACAACACGCATCCTTGACTTGCCTTGCATTACACGCAATCAATACCTTCCTCAATAGCGTGTGTAGTACGCAATACCGAGTTTCACTAAACAACGATATGCTATTAAAATATTATTAAAACTAGCCGTTATGAATAGTAATAAACACTTATTTGAAATTTTTTGAATTTTATTTTTCAAAATGGACTTCAATTTTGGATTCGGAATATTAAAATTATCTTAGGGTGAAATTTTGGTACTTTTCGGATAACTTTCATATTCTGATGAATAGTGAAAATTACTAAATTTTAATTAAAAAAAACATTTTTAATAAAAATAATTAATAGTGATAAATTATTAATTTGAGTGGTTTTAAAGTATATTTCGAATATATTTTTACAATTTAATACAATTTTTTTCATTGGATGAAATTTCACATTTAAACCAGACATAAACGAGTGTTAATATTTTGATAGTTATTATCTCTCAAAAACACACTATTTGTTTTGATGATGGGAATTAATTTTTAAATTAATTAATTTAACTGATATGTTTTGAATTTGGTAAAATAGACATCATTTTTGAATTCATAATATCAAATATAGCTTAGGCCTAATTTTTTGTATTTTTCTGGAAACGTTCATTTTTTGATGAATAGTGAAACCACTAAGTGGTAGTTCAAAAAACTGAATCGTTCATAAAACTTAATTTTACCGCTTCTGTGAGTGGAATTTCTAAAATCCAAGAAACACGGTTAATATCAAGGACTAAAATGTAGTTCAATGAGATGAAAATAATTTTTGGTGAATAGTAAGTTTTGACTTTTTTACCACAGTTAAAAGTAAATAGGGTAATTAAGGGTAAAATTGATATTATTATTACCCTAACACATGTCCTAATTCTATTGGACAAGTGTAATTCGACCAAAAACAACCTTAGGAATAAAATATGACCATTTAGTCCCACTTGTATTAGATTAGGACATTTATTATTAATTTATTTAAAGAAGGGTTAAATAGTTAAAATCAAATTTTAATAAGTAAATCATTTTTAATATGGGGTTATACATAAGATAAATTCTACTATAAATATTCATTATAAAGATAAAAATATTTCCTACATAATGGTATTTTATTTTTAATTTTTAGAAATTAAATAATTTAATTTATCTATGACACAACGATGATGCAGTAATTATCTTATTAGTGAAATATTGACATAATTGATGTTATAAATACCCAAATAAATTTAATTTGAGACTTTTTATGAATTCCACTCATTCTCTAGGTTAATATGACATGTTATTATTGATTTAATTATATTTTTGAGAACTAATAATTCTGTTATGATTTTCACAAAAATCAATAACTAAATACTGTCAAAATTGACATAAAATAGTTTTTAAAACAAATATTATATTAGTAATTGTTATTTTATTCCTAAAAATCTACGGTTCGGCCAAATTACATATCTAAGGCTATATATATTAATAATAAACAACTTGGGGTTCGTTTGTCTTGATATAGTAAGTTTATTAACCTTATAGTGTAAGAAAACAAGAAGACACGGTAAAAGTTAAATTATCTAACTTAAAGTTAAATCTAAATGATAAGGTTACAATTGATACCTAAACATGTCTAAATTCTATTGTATTAGAGGATTTCGACCCATCCCCACCTTATCTTATAAATATATCAATTTGGAGCTATTTAAAACCGAACATGACTTTATAATAAAATAATATTTTTAGTTTTCCCAAAGGTGCCCCTCTCCTCCCTTATAAAAGGGAACCTCCTCCCCCTATTTCTCACACCACTTTGAGCATTCAAGCTCGCCAACCCCTGAAAATTACTCCTCTACACTTCTCTAGAGACATCCTTGAGGTCCTGGTCATATTCAATGACCAATTTTAGTGCCCTAAAAGAAGGTCTCAAAGAAGCACTTCAAAGAAGAGGTAATGTCCGTCACCGATTATTTCATCATTATTTCTTCTTCCACTTCTACTTCATTAGTTGTTTCATTATGAAGTAATAACATTAGTATCAATAATATACTTATATGTTATTATAAGTATTAAACAAACCAATTTCGCCATCTATCCATCCTACGGAAAAATAAATCACCGTGCGTGCGTACGTACGGAATACCGTCTCCACGCCGTGGTGTAATCTATTTTCCACCACCACCTTACTTGGATGGATATAATGGTGTAAATAATAACTATATATGACTATTATAAAGTGATTCTGATTCTTAAATATTATACATACACTCCAATACAGTTCCATGATCATAGGAACGATATCATCACTTGTGTGTACGTACGGAATACCGTCTCCACGATGTGATGCGACTCGTTCTACATGATCTTAATTTCATAATGATTATATAAATGAATTGAATGAATGAATATGATATATACTAAACTAATAATATTCTGGAAATGAGGTATCTATAACCTAAAGTGAAGAATAAGAATTTATTCGACAAGACACGCATAAGAACAAAAAGTTATAAACACCCGAATAACAAGTAGCAATGAAATATTACTACTAAGAAGCTAATAATATGACCATATATGATATCATAAAAATAAGTATGATTCTGGAATAAGTCAATAACATTATTTAAATCATTATACAGGAGGTTCGGACACTTACGAAGAAAAACGAACCTAAGGTAAGGGAAATGTCACAATCTCATTTTTATCCGAGATTGTTTATACTTTGGTATTTACTGGGGTGTATTTTATCATCCACATCAATGTTTCCCCAATATGTAATATTTATATCCTTATACAATAGTTTATATCAAAATTTACCCTTCGGTGAGTTTTTAGTAAAAGATATGAAAGGAATCTTTTGTCATTTTTCGTACGAGGTACTTTTTTTGACTTTTCCGACAAAAGTACGAGAAGAATATTTTTTTAACTTATACGGCATGAATAGATTTTTAAAACATTAATTCCAAGAAGCTTCCTTTTAATGTTTTCATGTTTATTTTTAATCAACTTCTTTTAGTATAAAATTGTATGACATGTTAAGAAAGGAAAAGTGTTTTTGAAGTAGAAAGGATATTTTCCTCAAGAATGAAGTTCAAGTGTTTTATCAAAATTATTTTCCATCTATGATAATAAAGGGTTCTATTTTTATCCCTATTATTACATTGATTTGATTATGTTGTGATGGAAATATTTTTATGAATTCCTTTATCTTATATGAACTTTTTTATGATGTCATGTTGTTTAAGAATTCCATTTTTATTACATGGGTTATGCAATGATGTATGATTTATGATTTTGTGGCACACATAAAAATGGTATCAATATGAGATGGGTGGGACCTATATCTCCCTCCAATGCATTAGGTAATGATTTTATATCTCATGAGATAGACATGGATGGAATGGTAGGTTATACCGGTTCAGTGAAACAGGACTGAAACGAGGGTGACTCGGTTCAGAAATGGACTATATCCACTAAGATAGTCTTGGCAACGAGTCTTGACTAATAAGAAATGATTCTATATGATTATGTGTGTATGCCACAAATATTCATGTTTTAAGTTATGACTATTGGGATTAAATTTCACTACTATGATTTATCCCATGTTATGAAGTTATGATCTCTTTTGCAGGTTAAGATTTCCAAAAGATATGTTCTTATGAATATGATGTGATTGATATTTCTTTTGTTTACCCTTACTGAGCATTTTAGATCACCCTTTTATGTTTTCTTTTCCATAGGATATAAAGAAAGTTTTTAGGTAAAAAAAAAGGAAGATCTGTATGGGATATGTTGAATATCTTTCAACATGATTAGATGATTACAATCCGAGTTTCCAAAGACACTAAACTATTACGGTCCTTGTGTGTGTGTTTTTGTAATGTACTAAGTATTCCGCAAAAATAATGTAATGTCCATGTATGTAAAGCTTAGGGTCTCTACAATTAACATTTTAAAATCCTAAAAAGTATATCATAGATCACAATCAGATATCATGTCTGAAATCATGGAAGTTCATAAGACATGTCTCATTAACAAATCAAATAACATGATCCATGAAAGCATCTCATTGGCATAAGATATTTGTTTTTGGAATACAAATAAACATAAAATATCATTTTCTTTGTTAATTATGAAAAAATTAATATCCTAGTGTATTTGGATCAATCCCCATTCCATTATATCTTTGGTCAAGGTTCCCTACTAAGACTGTCATTGTTTGTAAATTCACATACTGAACAGGGATCACTCCCCATTGTAGTTCTTAACATCTTAGTAGATATCCATATTTACCCAATTATTTTATGGATATATTATTTCAGAACCACCCATAACATATTCACAATCATACATACGTGTTCCATAAGTTCATAAAACATTCATCGTATCCTATCCTTTTCAGATGAAATGGGGTTCATAAATGTTCTATTATATCCTAGTTAACTTATGGGAAGGAAATAAGTTTCATAAAATCATTGTAAAATATTCATCATTATAAATAATATTATAAATAATGTTGATAGAATAATTATATCATAACCCAAATAAAGAAATATTAATATAATATTTTATTATCATAGACGAAAAAATTCTTTTAATATTTCACCAGATTTTTTCTTGAGGAACATAACATTTTTATGTTGAAATAACTTATTTTTGGTCTAATAATGTACCAAATATTAAAAAAAATGTTTATTTAAAAATACATTTGGAATCATTTAGAATGAGGTTAAAATAAAATTTCCTTCATGATGATGGGAAATTTTCTTCATGTCATATACATTAAAACAAATATCTTGTTCATATTTTTTTGAAAAAAGTCTCAAGTACCATGTTTCGAAGAAGACATAATGATTCCAATTAACCCATTTTTTTAAAATTAAAACATGGAAATACTACATTAAACAATCATATGAGAAAAAAAATTGAATGCATTATTATAAAACATGAAAATGGATGAATGAATATTTTTTTATCAAAAAGAGAAATAAATTAAGATTTTACGAACAAAAATAAATTTGATTTCTTGGGTACTTAAAAAGGGTAAAAAGAAAAATAAAAAATTTTATATGATGAAATAACTATAATAAAATAAAATCATGTTATTAATTAGAGATATAACATGAAAATTAATTGTCTTAAAATTATTCATAATCTATACTGGTAAAAAATGTGATGGTAACATAAATGACATACCTCAAGTTTTACTTACTTTGAAAAGACCATAATCCCATATATAATAAAGCTAATTGTATTATAATTAAATAATATTGTTATTTATATAGTTATAGTATCACATATGTCCCATTTATATGATTTTGAAAAATATTTATTAATCACTCTCAATTAAAATCGTCTTTTTAGGTGTTAACTATTTCGCCTTTCCTTAAAATTTTGGTTTGGTGGTTTGGGTCCTTTTACATTGATCGTGGCTACATCATATCAATAATATAAATAAATATATTAATATCACATATATTTATTATATGTTTAATATTTTAAACCATAAATTATTGATATAGAAATGTAAATCAAATCATTCATGGAGACAGTCAGTTGTATGTATGCATGAAAATAGTTTACACTTTTGAACAGACAGAACAAAAGAAATATTAAAAATAAATTAACTTTTATGAAACATTATTATGTCATTATTTCATATATATTTATTAAATATATCCTTATTAATGTCCATATGAATCAGAAAATACATATGAATGATTTCACTTCATGGAAGAGGTAGTTCACATGTACTAAAAAGTGATGTTTCTATATTTCTATGGATTGGAATGTAAGAAGGTAGATATGATATTACGATTATAAAATAATAATTATATCAAAATAATCCATTGTTTACTTTAAAATCATCATAATAACCATCCATGAATGTTCTTTAGGGAAAAAGAATTGAATCTCCATATGAAATTGGTAGCCCACACATACACATGAGTGATACATCCCCTTACCATTTTATGGAAAAGAGGGTATATATTGGTGGTAAAATAATTATAATATCATTTAAATATATTTATATTATTTAATTTATTATATTATGATGAATACCATATAATTCTAGGATCTATAGGAATACATAAATTGAAATAGGTCAGGTATAATGAGTACCTATTCTTTGGTAGGCCTCCTTTAAATCCATTCTTATAGAACCATAGAATGGTATTTGAAGAAGATAACAACTAATAATTTATGTATATAGAATTTCAGAATATAATTTTCTTGTATTTAGTTAATATAAATGGTTCATTGTGAATTAAAAAATAGAAAAGACGGTTACCCTTATAAAAATAGGGTAGTGAACACACTTCGAATTTATAAAAAGAATAAAATATGGTAAATTCACTCTCAATATAAATTCATCAAAATGGAAATCTAATTTATTTTTGACTATTTTTTGGTCTAAATATTTCTATATACATGATTTAATCAATTTTAAATTGCTAAAATACCCTTACCTCTCGATTGAACCCCGTTGTAAACATAGTTTGACCTATTCACAATAAAAATAGTTTACTATATTTTCTACATATAATGACCAAAACTAATGGTTTCCACATTAAAAATTTCTACATCATAATTATAAATATTCAATACATGCCATAAAATTAAATAATATATGTTTTACAATATAATTTAAATTTATACAGAATAAAGTTGAGTAAAAGTAGTTTTCTTGAAAAAATGATTCATTTGGTATGAAAAGTTGTTATACCAAACACCTACATAAAACAAGTTACAATGACATATAATAGATTAGTAATAATATAAATTAACCTATTTTACTATTAAATACATTTTATAAAAAATTTATATCTTTTTAAATTTTTTAAATGAAGAGACAATTTTTTAAAAAATATGTATTTTTCATTATTCAACAAAATAATCGACCTTTTCCAAAAATTCCCAAAATTTCACTCCAAGGTATATTTTTAATGTTGAATTAAAAAATGATGTTCGTTTTAAAAATTATTTTTGTAGTTGTTTTTTATTTTATTTATTATTTGGTCACAAAAGAACAATAAAAACATTTTTTAGAAAAATTTATTATTGAGGTATATATGGTCTTCACTAGTAATCAATATATTTGATTTATCTAAACCCATTATCCCTTATTTTAAAAAAATTTATTCCTATTTAGTATTTGAATTTAAAGGCTTGATTGTAATATTATACTACATCACTATTCGTTTTCAATCTAGTTTATGTATATTAAACAAAATCAATGAAATTAAATTTATTTTAAGAGAAATATATTATATAACACAAATGGGTTATATTATAACCCCTTAAAATAAATTTCACCATTGAAATTATATCACACTAACAAAAAAAGTAGGATATCTCAATTTCTTCACATCCTCAGGCTCCCATGTATCTTCTTTTAATTTTTGATTCCTACAGAGATATTTAACCAGCTGGGTAGTAATATATCAAAACCATTATATCTATGAAACAAGATATATTCTACTATATCATCATAATAAATATCCCTATCCTACAGAAATACCTTTTTTTCATTGCCTCTTAAATATCGGGTTTGTAATTCCTCATGAGTAGTACATGGAACACGTTGTGAACATGAGAGATGTTCGGATGATGATCCAAGTGATTAACTAAAATACCTACTCCGTAAAAAATATATAAGGAAAAAATATACATTAGGCTCATATTTCTCTTCATTTTGGTAATCATAGTACTCTTCAGTGGTGAAACTCAAAAAGATTCCTTCTCACCAACTTCGAATTCCTTATTTATCTCCCAATTTTAAACATAAAATTTATCTAGACACTGAGATACATTAATGTGATGATTTATTAACCTAAAATTATCTTCTATTTTCTCAGATATATCATACCCAAATAGATTCCTTTCTCAAAATTCATCCTTGGAAGTTTGATTTTTATACTTTTTTATAGATGGATTCACAGGGAGCCGGAAATAACCAAATTTTTCATGCTTATTTTAATATAAAATCCATTTTATATGAGTTAAATTATAAATATATCGTGTATTTTTTTTATGTTTTAGAGGGATATAAACAAGATTATATGTTATTTAATATATGATTAATTCTACTTAAATAATATTCCCAATGGAGAACGACAAGTTGATGCCCAAGATCGAAGCTCAGATATGAAGAATCAGGTGAAAATTAGGTTGAAAATGCTAGATAACATCAATTCACAATGTGAATGTACTATTAATGGTGAGTGTTTTATCAGAAAATGGAATCAAAATATAAGATGTATGAAAATAAATAAATTATTAATATATACACATGTGACACAGAGTGACACCCATAATCCCTATATGACATATTTATGATTTCCCAAAAAATTATTCAAAACATAAACCAAGCTATGATTTTATAGACCTAGAATAATTCATGATGTCAATGCGCTATTCAAATTATAAATCACTCAAATGGGAATTTTAACTACTAAACTTTATTTAATTAATTTTAGAGTAACCATTTAGTACCCCTTTATGAAAAGTGGACTATTATGACAAATTTCTGATAAATTTAATAACTCATCGGGTATAATGGATTCCTATTAGTAAAAATTTCAAGGGGTTTGGATTAAGAGAACACATATTCTTGGGTCCGACCAATATGTTAGGAATTTAGGCAACTTCTTTTTTAGGTTTTATTTTTTGTTTTAATTTATTTTCAATCTAACAATCTATTCATATTTTTAATTCTATTAATTCTTCTTCCAATATCAAAACTCTCATTCTCTCCTCCGTTATTCCACTATGATCACATACTCTTACGATGGTAAGATACAAACTTGAGGCATGGCCTTAGGTTAATATTAATGGTCTTCCAAAATTCATTCACATTAAACTATTTTGATGTTTTAATTTAATTTTTTGTTAGTGCGAGAGAAGTTGATTAGTGTGTAAATCATACTCCCTAACATGACATTAAAACATATCATTATTCCCTACAAAATCATCATTCCCTCCATTTATCGGGATAAATATCCTTTTCTGGAGGATTTTAGGATTACTTAAGGGGTATATGCATATATAATTGAGCTTGTTCTTGAAAATTATCGTACTGTAAATCGATATGATTTACTAACATGGATCTTATTAAAGACGAGATTTGGTTTGATGAATATATTTACTAGGATTGATAAAAAAATAAAACCCAAGATAGGTATTATTAATTCATGAATGATATGTCTTAATATAATAATTAAATTGAATTTAAATATAATAAATTAACAATTTAGGAACCCACATAACCAAACCCTATAGACCAAGACATTTATTCCTAATTTAATTATGTATATATCTTCACGTTAGGTATGTTTTTAATATGTATTTATAATTAAATTTCCTATTTTTTCATTATTTTAATAAGATAATAAAATCACATAAATAAGTAGTTTATTTGAATTTGAATTCATGATTGGATTGACTACCAATCTCATCAAGTGAGATGAACCATTTCATCCATGATATTTCACTAAAAAATAAATTGTATCTTTTTCACTGCCTTATGATAATTGTGTAAAATGTTTTTGTTGTTCTTGGGGGGTAATAAATTTTTAATTAATTGTTTTTTATTCACTCATTGTAAATATTTTCATTATTTTTTAATAAAATATCTAGAACATAAATTTAACGATTTTATTTTTGATGATACTAGATTTTGTATTTACTAACTACTCATAGGTGATTCATCAAGAATAATAAGTGGTTAATTATGAATAAAATGGAAAATTGTAATAAATTTAAGATGTAGTAGAATTGGTTACGAGTAAAATTTAGAGAATAGATTTTTGGGTATATATATCTAACATAACCTAAACCATTTGTTGAACATAAGCCAATGATCAGTGTGTCTTCCCCAATCTTCTTTGATGTTGAAGATCTTGTGGAGATAATGGAGGAGGTACCTAACGATATATTCCACCTTAATCAATCACTGATGGAGTAGATAGATGAATGAGACATTCCTTCAGATTTATGAATGGGGGATCAAGTAAATAATGATATATTTTTGAAAAAAATGGTATAAATTTAATTTCAATATAATATAAGTATCATTGTGCCTTTATAATTATCTCTATAAATGGAACACTAAAAACTTCCAAAGTGGTAGAATTTGATGAATTAGAAGATGATATGAAATACCTACCTTCATCCAGTGAAAATAAAAGCTAAGAGGCACTTTTCACATAAATATAAATTTATTCTAATCCAACTCAAGGAAAAAATATTTTCTTATTCACTATATGATATTTTTTTGAAACTAAACTAATTATCACACCATACTGTTAAGATTTTAATGCTTCATCTGACTCTAATTTCTTTATAGAGAAATATGATAAGTGGAATGATTCACCTGATAAGGAAAATATGGGGCTCTCAAAACATATTGAACACTAATTTGAAGGAGTCATGAATAGATCTAGGAAGCTCTTCTAGAAGTTACAGAAGACACATGTTTCTTACACTAAAGGGGAATAATTATTAATAAATTATTCATGAATAAATTTTCCTCAAATAATTTTAAATAATAAATTTTCCTATAATAACTATTCTATTAAGTACATCTGAAGTGGAAAAAATAAAGTGAAAAAGATGTTACACATTTATAAACCATTAAACAATAGGACCAATACTGCATCCTACACTATCCATGTAAGACATATTTAGTTGTGAAGTTTATGGATCTAGTGTACTCTATCGAAGGTGTCCTCATCAACAAATAAGTAGAAGAGAATGTTACGAAATGAAATATGTGTTGGTTCAAATCCAACAAACTCCACCCACCATCAAACATTGGATAACTCTAGTAATACACTTCTAGAGTATTTAAAACCTAAGATTCAACTTTATGGATCAAACCAAGATTTATATTTCTTATTTTAATTTTAAGTAATTTAGTTGTTTTCTAGAAAATCATTTTTTAAAATATTTAATGATGCATGCCCGTTTTGTTCCATATTTTTATACATACATTGAAATGGTCCGTATACTAATTAGAGTGGTTTTATTTTATTGTAATATAAATATAAAAAAAATATATATGATGATAAATTCTATAAACTATACATAGTTCACATATTGAAATAAGAATTCACATAGTGAAAATGAAATTCATGATATGTAAAGGGAATCAAATCATGGACTACTAAAGAAAGAAAAAATTTCATATAAAACCTATATAACCTAACTTGAAGAATACATTTATGGGTATTATGGGATTCAATTATTTATTTTGGTTTTACTCACACAATTTTAAAATATATTTCATATCTCCAAAATAATAATTTTATGCCCTACTTGAACTTTACAACTCATGTGTCGATCTAGGAAACCAGTGTTGTATTGGATAATTATTATTACATGTCTCAATATTAATTAGTTATATGGTTAGATGTGGAAAATTGTAATTTAATTATTATAGTTAAATGTGATGGGATAAATTTTAATAGTCATGATTTTTTGGGAATAAGTTGATTTTTTGAAATGAAATTCTTTGTAGATTTGGAATGATTTTAATTTCGAAATATTATATAGATTTTTTATTGTTTTATTTCATGCAATAGATAATTATCTCAAATAATATGTTCTAATTCTTGAAATAAATTATAAATGAAGAAATTACATTCTTTCTATAGTATATTTCTTGCGATACTTGAGAATATTTTTATTCTACAACATATCTTTAATATTATAGATGTTACGAATTAACAGAACAACATTTAATATGATTATTATATTTTTTAGAATTTTAATCCTTAGACCCACCTTGAAATTGAATCAAAATTTTTTCAATAAAATATATTTATTACCATGTTATTAAATGAGACATATTTTAGTAGAAGTTATCTCTTTTCAAACTAACATTCATTTTGTTTCATGATATCTAATAAAATAAGTGTGGGTGAGCTGGTTGTACCTAGTGGAAGGGGATGTGAAATATTAGGGATAAATTTCATGGAGTTTCCCTCATGATTTTGGTATATTCCATGTTTTTATAAATGTTTCATTATAATTCACATATCTTGTTAATAAATAGAATAAAAGGGGGATTTTTTTTAAAAAAAAGGTTGTTTCTTGGGAGGAAAAAAATCCTAATTTACTAACCATCAATTATTTGATCATACATTGTTAGGTGGTTGATGTGAAATTTGTTTTTGGAAAAAAAATTCCAAAAATATAAAAACAAAACAAATTCAAAATGTAAGATATGGTAATTAATTCATTATATTTATACATATTATGTGTCTACATTGATATATAGGGATTTATATTATGAAATGTTTATTATAAAATAATTTCTTTAGTGACAATATTTTGATATCAAACAATATTATAAAGAGTAAAATCTCCCTCTTAATATTTATTTTTATTCATTAACTACCATAATTAAGAATCTAAGACAATTAATCCTTAATGAAATTTCATCATGATTAAATTTTATCCATGTCATTATGCGTTGGATATGTTTGATGGCTTAAAAGCCTAAGGTAAGTGACATGTACATAAGGTATGAGAAAAAAATAATTACATTTATTGACTTTATAGTTGATAAAAAAGTATTAAATGTAAGGTAAATTTCATGTGGCATGCACATTAATGACGAATTAATAAATTAAAAATGAAGGACTTAAGATCATTTTTATTCTGAATGAGGAAATGTAAAATTCATTATTTGCATTATTTCTTTAATGTGTGAGGAGCTGGTGGAAATATTTTTGTGTGAAATATGAAAGATTATTTTGAATTTTAAATCATTAGTTCTCTTTACTTATGAAATATAAATATTTCTAGAAATAAATTCTTTGTAACATTTTTGAGATTAAATACTTCAAAATAAACTAGTTCTACCTTTGGTAGAATTAAAAAATCAAAATTTAGAGTTCATATTTTACTGAAAACAATGATGAACTTTAGGAATAATCTTTTTAGAATTTTTTTGTACTTTTCATAAGGATACAAAAAAATATTAGAAATGATAAAATTGATTTTAAATTCCACATGAAAAATATTTCCCATAAAAAATTAAAAGTCAATGCCCATGAAAAGAAATTGGATATGAATAATTAGGTTGAAAATTAGTGGAAAATGCTCAAAAACATCAATATACAATTTGAATCTATTATTCATGATGTCAGATTCATAAACAAAGTTAGTTAAAAGAAACACATGGTGAAAAAAGGAAATTCTAGATAAAGAATCATTTTTATGTTGTGAAACATATAGTATTGTTGTGACAAACCCGAAATTTCCTAGAAAAAATCATAGCACAAACCCGGCCTTGAGTTTTCTGAATTGAAGAACAAAATATGTGAAATCATTATTCACATTATGAAACACTCAAAACGGTCCAATAATGGACATATTTTATTTAATTATTGGTGGATCATCCTTTTATCATCCTTTTTGTCTCAGGTTCAATTATGACACATTTAATGATACTTAGTGTCTGATGGAGGCTATAAATTGATATATCTGGGGATTATAGAAATTGATCAACCATTATAGGGTTCGAAAAATATGTTGGGAAATTTGGATGTATCTTTTTAGGATTTTATTTATATTTTATTTTAATTTTTTTTTAATTTAATCAAATAATCATATAATTAATTCATGTGAGTCATAATATAATCTCAAATATCTTTTTCTCTCTTCCTTATTTTCCCCCTGATCAATTATTCTTATGATGGTAAGCAACCAAACTATGGATTGGCATTATGGGATGTTTTTTGAAATTCCCAAATTATTTCACTTTAAATTATTTTAATTTTTTTGCTTAATTGGTTGTGAGTGAGAAGGATGTGTATTGTTGCCGAAACAGTCCATCAGTACACAAATTTTGATATCAACCCTATAATATACCAAATAAATATTCCCTGCATTTTCTAATGTAAAATAATCATATGATTGAGAATAGTATTACTCAAGCAATGAAAGAACATATGATTGATCTTGGTCTAGGATGGTATTCAACTCTCTATCGAGATTTTTTTCAAACTTTTCTATTGGAGAAGGTTAGGTTTTTATTCTAAAAATATTTACTAGGATTTATAAAATACCACATCCAAGGTAGATAGTAAGAATTTCTTAATGATATTACATAAATTAATTATCAAATATAAATTAAACAATGATAACTGAATAATAAAGGAATATTCATAACCAATTCCTAAGGTCGATGACCTTACTTATTAATTTCATTCTTCCCGCATCATTATGTTATCATAGTTTGATATTTTCATTAAAAATTATCATTAAAATAGTTTTCATTATTTTAATGAAATAATAAAATATCAAAAAGTGGTATTTTAGGTGAATTATAATTAGTAAGTGAACTGACTACAAATATCTTCAAGTGATATGACCTTGGTCAGCCATAGTGCTGCACTTGAAAATAAATGAAGGATTTTTTATTACCATATGATTGGTGTTCCAGATCTATTTGAATGGTATTATATTAAAAAAACTAATGTTATATTTGATTGATATCGTTTTATGAAATATTATCAATAGAAAAGTGTTGTTCGCAAAAATATTTGAAATCCATCGAATAAGGCCTCATCATATATGTTAGTGTTTTAATTGTTCTCTAAATCAGGCTATCTATTTTAAGATGGTTATCAGTACATAACCACAACTAAAAATCATGTTCTTATTAAATAATTTTCTATAACATTGTGTTAATCATTTGATCTAGATTAGGTAAAATAGAATGTTTTACTCCATGATGCCATACCACTTTCTTAATATATGTTTTTTAGTTTTTAATAAGATAAAATTTTAGTCTGACGACAGTGACGTGAGTTGAATTCTTAAGATAATCAACTATAACCAAAATAGAATAATTTAATTTAGACATTTTGGGGATTCTGATGATAAAATCCATGGTGTTGTTTTCCTATTTTCATTCTATTGTGAGACATGTTTATTAAATTCAATTATATTTCTATATCTCAGCATTAATATGTTGACATGCCAAGCACCAAGATTCATGCTTCGTAATATCTCTCTTCATATTGTCCCAAAAATATACTCTTTTAGATCTGTATAGATCTTTATACTTCTGGTATGAATAAAGAATGATAAAATATGAGCTTTTTCAAAACACTCCTTATTTTAAATCTGTTATAGATGGTAAAAATAAATTATTCTTGATCCTTATGATTCCATCATAATTTATGTTTAACTCGAGCATATTATTGATCATCTTTTTCATCACTACATATTCCTTTTCTAACTCTTTAGTATTGACATGCATCTATGGTTTAATAGTTATTTTAGAATGATTTTAATTCTCCCATTCATTCAATATTTCAAAATCCATCATTGAAAATACCAAAAATTTGGATCATTTGTCATCTTCATCATAGATATGCTATCATGATCCATCACTACAACAAAACAATATTTTATCAGTGCTAAAAGAGGCCTTTATCCAAGCTAAAAAGTTGATTTTATTCGAACTGCTATGAAAGGGGGTTCCCCATTATCAACACTATTCAATGAACTAATAATGTCCCTTTTTATCAACACATCAATTAGCACTGATAAAGTTGGGCCTCTATCAGTATTAATTGAAGTGCTGATAAAGGATTCCATATTTGGGCATGCTGCTTATATAACAGTACACCCTCAACCTACAAAACAATAAACAACAGACCAAAATAAGCAAACCACAAAAATAACCTGCACATACCAGGAAAAACCTACTAAAAAATAACGACTCATTTTATATACAAATGAACTACATAAAAGATGCCAATGTTGAAAAAACAAGCAGCACACACAAAAGTATGGAAAAAAATGATATAATACTTTTGTTGACATCAGGAATACAAAAATATTCACTCATGGTTTATAAAAAACACTTCAATATATAGTTTGAATTTTTTTTTCTAAATTTACATTTACAAATACCCAACAAACTGTTAAAAACATCAATGTTTTCTCTTTTTACAAATATAGTCCCCTCTAAAAAATGTACTTTGATTATTACAGTCGCCCAACAACTATTCCCAACTCGAGAAAAATGTTTGACCGCACTGTTGTGACACATCAAATTGATTATATTATTAAGGTTGATTTATAGTCTAAGGCAAACCCTAGGTTCTCTCTCAAGGATCATTGGTGGGTTCAGAGTGTGCGTTTTTAATAAGAAGTGCTAAAATAGGGGTGTCTTTAGAACAGTTTAAAGAAAATGAATTGATTTAAATATTTTAATAGTTGATAAAACATGGTGTTTTAGAATTATGAAATAAAAGGGTTAATTGTGAGTTCACTACACACATTAAAGTTCATCATTCTTGGAGATTAATTAAAGGTTGGAGTAATTATTTGTTTGAAATTAATTGGAATCCCGATTAATTCCTAACCCATTATTTCATTGCTTAAAGAACAAACCCATGACATAACAATCATATTTTCAAGGTCTAGAACTTACGCATGGAATAAGAGCTTCTAAAGAAGATTGAAATCTCAGGAATGTGAGTAAGAAAAGGATTCTTGTGTTATCCAATCGGAACAACACAAGTCACGCACTCAAGACCTCACACCGATCTCTTAGAAATTAAGAGCATCTCATCTGCACTCATCAAAACAAGCATTCAAATATGAATGTATGTAAGATACATGGAAATAAATGTTATAACATCCAAATTGCTCAAAACTAGTAGCTAATATATGCATTGGAACTCCCTTGACATGTGTGTAGCTCCCTCACAATGAACGCCAACAGTTTAACTCGACATCGGATGGGAGAGGAAGCTCGGGTTGAACTCCTTCTTCATTGTTGATCCCCCTATGAGGATAGAGGCCTCCATAACTTATTTGATGAGGAGAGGACTCCTTTGGTACTCCAAAATGGCATTACTTCACATCTGGTTCGAACTTCCAAATGGGGAGCCCAAGGTGTCATTTTATAAAAAAATATAAGGTGGTTTTAGGCACACAGATTTCAATAATCCACTTGTACCACGAGTTTCGGCCTTCAAACAGCCTTATATCGCTTTAGAGAAAATAAAAAAGTTGTAGCCCTACCTCTTGACTGTCTCCACTGAATGGTTGGAACCATTTGGACAAATAATGATCAAGATATTGATAAAATACATAACACCGCATTTGACATGGTCCATATTCGGTGGCTAGGACAGATCAGTTCAGATGGGCCCCATAGAAGCTGAATCAGGATTGGGTTCCTTAATCTGAAATGTATCATATAAAATTATGGATAATCCCAAAAATGTCCGCCCATTTGGATGCCCGGATTTCGTGTACTATGCAAAACAGTTGACAAATGTCCATGGATCCATGCAATTTTGGCCCATTTTTCTTCCACTTCATCAAGGGCCCTCCAAATCACCTCCACCTACATTGAAATAATAAAAAACCAGTAACATTTCCCATTATAATGTTGATTAAAATTAATTAAATGATTTAATGATAAATTGTAATTTATTATTATATTTGGAATATTCATTACCAAAAAAGTTTAAAACAGCGGTGCAAGGGTGGAATAAAATAGTGAATTGTGGTACGATCACACCCCAACACCTAAACATTCTCACTCCTAGGAAAAGTCACATATCCCAATAAAATATTGCATATATAAATATTTCCAACATCCTGAATATTTAGCATTTGAGGAAATTTTAATTCACCAATGTAATGTGATCAATGCATGAACCGCACCAAGGAGTTCTTCCCAGTGAAAATGGAAAAAGATGTCTCATAAATCATATCACAATAAAATTCAAAGAGATTTATGACACCAACATGAGAAAAGGAATTAAAAATTCAACCATTACACTAAATCTCCATGTGTGTCTGTGAAAACCATTCCATGATACTCTTTCCACTTTCTATCAAAAAAATATAGGTTATTTTAACATTTTTCATATTTAAATGATTTTTCACCTAATGTGTCCTACATCCTTTGAAATATTATTTATAGACCCACTCATTTAAGCATTCCCAGAATTCAAACCATAAGCTCCCGACCTAGATATCCCCATATGTTACACATTTCATCACTCCCCTCATTTATTATATATTTTATTGAAGTTGCATTTGGAACAAATCTAACACTCATCTCTCAACCCTTGTTTGATCTCTTCACGACACTAATTGAAATAGTTATAACAAGATAAAAGGTTGAGGATGTGTGGTTTATGACCAGCCCAAGACACAACCATTTTTTTGTTTTTGTTTTTTAGGGTGTACAATAGTTGGACATTAGGTACACACGCATAGGTCTATCTGGTACAGTAATGAAATAGATCGGATAAGGAATGAATGTATGAAAATAACATTTAATGCTGAGAAATATTAACCCAACATATGTTTACCCTATATTATGTATGAAATATTCACACTTTGTGGTTTGGTGGAATTTGTTTTGGAGATATTAGTGACATAGTTTTCCCAAAAACTACTCACACAAGGAGCATCAATCATCTCAAAGGATTCACATAGATACGACCATTTATATCATTGACATAAAACCAATTCACTAAAAAAATCACTCCTTGATTGTATATTCATACACATATTCTTTTTAGCCTTCGTTATGATATTTTTACTTTCCCCCCAATTTGGTCTCCAAATCATGGAACATCGAAATTGTTAATGGGGAAAAATGAAAATACCATAAAGAAGGCCAAAAAGAAAAAACAAAAGGAGAAAATGATGAAAATTCCTAACTGACCCAGGAATGTATCCCCCCCCCCCACAACTAGAGTATGAAGTGTACTCACTGTAGTAAAAGAGAATGTGGGAAGGAAGGATAAAACCTAGTAGATGTCATTCATAGTTTGCTTCTTGAACTTGGAGTTCCTCCATCGGGGACTCCAGAACGGCTTCATGAAAGTGCTTCAGCCACTTCCCATTGAATGTGAAGGATTGTTTGGTTTCTTCATTTAGAACCTGAAAAACACCAAATAGGGAGACATTAGTAACAATGTATGGTCCAAACCAGTGAGAAAGAAGCTTACCAGGATGAAATTTCAGCCTTGCATTGTATGGGAGGACCTTCTGCCAAATTTGGAACTCTCGATGAAGGATAAGGGGGTCGTGGGAAGCCTTGGTTCGCTCCTTATAAATCCTTGAGTTCTCATAAGAATCTCTACGCATATCTTCCAGCTCTTGTATCTTTAACTCCCTTTGAGAACCTACACCAGAAAGGTTAGAATTGCATTTTTTAATGTCCCAGTAGGCTCATTGCTCAATCTCAATAGGGAGATGAAAACTCATTCCAAAACCAAGCCTATAAGGTGACATACCAATGGGAGTTTTAATAGTAGTACAGTAATCCCATAATGAATCATTGAGTCTAAGACTCCAATCATTCCTATTGGGTTGGAACATTTTTTCATGATTTTTTTACCTCTCTATTTGAAACCTCAACTTGACCGTTAGTCTGTGGGTGATACGCATTAGATACTCGATGACTGATCCCATACCGACACAAAAGTGATTTCATTGTTTGGATGGAGAAATTAGAACCCTGGTCACTGATGATGAACCTAGGTAATCCAAACCTACAAAATATCTGAGTTCTCAAAAATTCTAAAACTATTTTGGAAACATCTGCCCTTGTGGATTGTGCCTCTACCCATTTTAATACATAATCAATAGTCAAGAGAATGTACAAGTTACCAAAAGAATTGGGAAATGAACCCATAAAGTCAATGACCCAAACATTACAAATGTCATGAACGATCAAGGGTTGTTGTGGAATTTCAATCATTTTAGAGACATTACCTATTCTTTGACAATGAAGACAAGATTTAAAAAACACATGGGCATCCCAAAAAAGTGTTGGCCAAAAGAGACCAAAATCAAGAACATTGAGAGCAGTCCGTTGGGGACCAAAGTGGCCCCCACAAGCAAGAGTGTGGCAGAATCTAAGGATAGACTGAAACTCGCTATCGGAAACACAACTCCTAAGGACATGATCTCTACATGTGAGCCAAAGGTAGGGGTATCCCAAATGTACCCACTAGACTCATGTTTTAGACGACTGGCTTGGTTTTTTTTGAAATCAGTAGGAATGAGAGATGCTACGAAATAATTTACAATTTCAGCATACCAGGGAATAGCATCTTGCATTTTATACAATTGTTCATCCGGAAACATGTCATTAATGGGAATATAAGGGGATGAGACAATGTATGAGGGTGGGAGGATCCTAATGATATGGTCTGCCACCACATTTTCTGCTCCTTTTTTATCTATAATTTCTATATTGAATTCCTAAAGGAGGAGCATCCAATGAATGAGAGGTGGTTTGGCATCTGGTTTCTTTAGAAGATACCGAAGGTCTGCATGGTCTAAGATAACAATTACATTGGACCCTAGAAGATACGACATGAATTTATCAAAGGAAAAAACAATGTAATGAAATTATTTTTCATTGGTGGTGTAGTTTTCTTGGGCAGGGTCGAAAGTACGTGAGGCATAGGCAATGACATGTGGAGCTCAATCGACCCTTTGTGATAAGACTACCCCAACTGCATAGTTAGGGGCGTCACACATGAGCTCAAATGGTAAATCCCATCAAGGTGGTTGGATTACAAGGGGTGATGTGAGACTCCATTTTAACTTATTAAAATCTTCTTTACATTCCTTATCAAAAACAAATTCCTTTTATTTTTGGAGTAAGCGAGAGAGGGGGAGTGCAAATTTACTAAAGTTACAAATGAAACGTCGGTAAAATACAGCAAGACCTAGGAAAGACCGCACATCACGTACATTTTTAGGGAATGATAGGGAATAAATGACATCCACCTTCGATTTATCTACTTGGATACCAGCCCCAGAAATGACATATCCCAAAACTATACCTTGTCTCCCAATGAAATGAAATTTCTCATAATTTAATACAATATTCTTTTCAATACAGCGACGTAGGAAGGAACCAAGAATACTTAAAAATTCATCAAAAGTGGATCCATAAATAGTAAAATCATCCATGAAAACATCCATGCAATTTTCTAGGTAATCCGAAAAAATACTAACCATACATCGCTAGAAAGTACCTCCAGCATTGCACAGGCCAAATGGCATCCTTCTATAGGAAAATGTGCCAAAGGGGCAAGTGAAGGTTGTCTTTTCGTGATCCTTGGGGGAAATATGGATCTAAAAGTATCTAGAATACCCATCATGAAAAAAGTAATGGGACTTCCCCACTAGCCACTCTAGAATTTGGTCAATGAATGTCAAGGGGAAATGGTCTTTCCCCGTGTGTTGGTTTAGTCGACGATAATCTATACAAACACGCCAACTATTCTGCACATGAGTGGGAAACAATTCATTGTTTTCATTTTTAATTACTGTTAGGCCTGTTTTTTTAGGAACTACTTGAACGGTACTGACACATTGGCTGTCAGAGATGGGGTAAATGATTCCAACAACAAATAATTTTGTTACATCATTTTTAACTACTTCTATGAGGTTTGGGTTCAGTCGACATTGTGTCTGCCTCACTGGTTTAGCCTCATCAGTTAATAAAATATGATGCGTACAAATTGATGGGCTAATACCAGGAATTTCTACAAGTGTCCATCCCAATGCTTGTTTATAATCCCTCAAAAGTTCATGCAGTCGCAATTCATGCTCAGGAGGGAGTGAACTAGCAATGATGATGGGCAACTTGTTTCTATTCTCAATATATGAATATTTTAATTCTTGAGCCAGTTTCTTTAGTTCCAATTCAGGTGGATTTTGGATTTATGGGAGTGTGTGTGAAAGTGAGAGGTCACTAATCTCGTCTAACTGCTCAATGGTATCATCCTCAGATGAGTAATTATCTTTTACAAGTGTAGCAGTATCATCAATGGTCATGTGATCCTCTATGGTCATGAAATTATCAATTAATAAACATGCATGACACTTTTCTAGATCACTACATCAATCAACACATGATCCATTACCAAGAATTTTAGTCAAAGAGGAAAATTCAAAATGGGGATCACTGGAAACAAATGAAGTGATTTTAGGGGAAGGGAGTGCATCAATTGAATTTACCAAGAGAGAGGAATGTTCTTCTGAGAGGTGCTTCATGGAATCATGGATGTTGAAATGGACTATGTCACGACAAAATTCCATAGATAATGTACCATTGTGGACATTAATTATGGCTTTGGCAGTTTTCAAGAAACATCTCCCCAATAAAATTTGGGCGTGTCCATTCATCCTATCATCTTCCATTTTTAGTACATAAAAATCATTATGAAATATTAAATTTTGAACCCTCACAAGAAAATCCTCTAACACGCCATAATGGGGTGTCGTACTCTTATTTCCTAGCTGAACAACTATTTATGTGGGCTTTAGTTCACTGACCTGCAAAGAAGAGTAAATAGAGTGAGGAATCACATTAATAGAAGCGCCCAAATCAAGCATAGAATTAGAAAAAGAATACTCCACTATGGTACATGGAATTGAGAATGTTCTAGGATCATTGAACTTGGTGGGAATTGATGGTTGTATCAATGCTATGACATTCCTCCCCAAACATACCTTCTCATCACCATGAATTCTCATTTGATGTGTACACATATCCTTTAGAAACTTAGCATAATGTGGAATTTTCTTCACGACATCAATCAATGGAATGTTAACCTGCACTTTTTTGAAAGTCTCCAAGATTTCTTTATGAAGTTCGGTTTCCTTTTGTTTCCTTGGTTGGGTGGATCTTTGGGGAAATGGACGATGAATGATTGGGCATGGTTACTCATCAATAGACACACTCTTTCCTTTGGTAGTACATCTCTCAAGACAAGTTTCCACCTCATTTGAACATTTTTCAGTGGATGGGATGGTGGTTTCTTTAGGAGGGGATGAATCTAATGGAGGTGTTATTTGACTTTTATGTGGAGTTCCACTCCTAAGGGTTATGACACTAACATTTCCGTTATCCTTAGGGTTGAAAATTGGTTGAGATTGTATTTTAAAAGACCCATGTCTTTGTATTTCACCCACTGAGTTAGCTAGTTGGCCTAATTGGGTTTTGAGATCTTGTATGGCTGCTTGGGTGGTTTGTTGGAACTGGAGATTATTGGCAGCCATTTGTTTCATCATATCTTCTTAGGCTAGGCTCAGGTTTTGGAGGGGGTTGTTGGAAAGGATTTTTGGGTGGTTGAGGATTTCTAGGTGGTGGTGGATGAAGAATACTTTTCTCGGGTTGGTTACATGGTTGATGAGGATGGTTTGAATACGCCTATTGCCTATAGGCATGGTTGTCTTTCCACCCAGGGTTGGATGGATAGTAAGGTTCTTTCCTAATGGGTTGGTTATAGGGTCTTCCTGGGAATATGGCCTCACAACTATCATAAGTTTCTCTCAATTGGGGGGATGGGTCAAAATAGTGGGTATCAGAAGAGAATATACCACAATATATGGGAGGAGGAGATTGGAATTTCCCTTGGGAAAGAGCAAGTTGTCGTAGAAGGGTACTTACCTCTTCAAACTTTGTGTCCACCTTCATCTCGAATTCAGTACTTTTCACCTCATGGACACCTCAAATGGGTGAAATGGACCTTGAAATAAATTGTTGAGTGTTCTATGCCATGGTCTCAATTAGGGTCCTTGGAGCGATTGGGGTTTTATCCACTAGTGCACCACCTGTAGCAGCATCAATCATGTTACGATCTATTGGAATTAAACCTTCATAAAAATATTGTATTAAAAGTTGATCGCTTATTTTGTTGTGTGGAAAACATGAACATAATCTTTTAAATCATTCTGAATATTCATGAAGGCTTTCTCCTTGAGATTTTCTTATCCCACCTATTTCATCCCTTATTGTTTCAGTTCGAGAGGCTGAGAAATATTTTTCAAGAAAAGGTCGTTTCATGTCAGCCCAACCTCTAATAGGTTAATTAACATAATACAACCAATCTTTAGCTGTGTCTTCTAACGAAAATGGAAATACCATAAGTTTTAAATGATCTTCATCCACATTAGCAGGTTTTAATGTTGAACCCAAAGTATGAAATTCTTTTAAATGCTTACGTGGATCTTCTCCAGACAGTCCATGAAATCTTGGTAATAAATGAATTAAACCAGATTTTAGTTCAAAATTGGGTTCCTCTCCTTGTAATTGAATGAAAGTGGGTCGGATACCAACATCAGGTGAGGTTAGTTATTTTAGTGTTGTATTATTTTCATCCATGTTATACATGTTGTGTTCAGTTTTAACTTTGGTTTCAGAAGAAGAAGAAGGATCAAGAATAATTTAAAGATGTGATGTCTCCTCCTTCAAAGTGTTTTCTTGTGTGTCTCAGTTTTGTTGATGTAGGATCCTCTCCGGTTCCAGTTCGAATGTTTGTAGGCCTCCAAGAGTAGAACATGTCATACACAGAACCTACAACTGAATAAATTAGAACACAGAAATAAATGAAAAGGCATAAGATAAAACAAACAAATATTCACAAAGACTGCAAAAATTTTATCAAAAACACGCACAAAAAACCAAAGCACTCCCCGGTAACGGCGCCAAAATTTGACCACACTATCATGACACATCCAATTTATTATATTTTCAAGGTCGATTTATAGTCTAGGAAACACCCTAGGTCATCTCTCATGGAGCGTGGGTGGGTTCAGAGTGTGTGTTTTTAATAAGAAGTGCTAAATGAGGGGTGTCTTTAACAAAGTTCAAAGAAAATGAATTGATTTAAAGAGTTTAATAGTTGATAAAAAGTGGTGTTTTAGAATTATGAGATAAAAGGGTTAATTGTGAGTTCACTACACACTCTAAAGTTCATCATTCTTGGATATTAATTTATGGTTGGAGTAATTCTTTGGTTGAAATTAATTGGAATCCCGATTAATTCCTAAGCCATTATTTCATTGCTTAATGAACCAATCCTTGACATAACAATCATATTTTCAAGGTCTTGAACTTATGCATGGAATAAGAGCTTTCAAAGAAAATTTAAATCTCCAGAATGTGGGTAAAAAAGGATTCTTGTGTTATCCAATCGGAACAAGACAAGCCATACACTCAAAACCTCACACCGATCGGTTAGAAATTAATAGCATCTCATCCACAAGCATCAAAACAAGCATTCAAATATGAAAGTATGTAAGATACATGGAAAGAAATGTTTAAAACCAAATTTAATCCAAACCAGTAGCTAATATATGCATTGGAACTCCCTTGAAATGTGTTTAGCTCCCTCATAATGAATGCCAACCGTTTAGCTCGACATCAAGTGGCGGAGGAAGCTCGGGTTGAACTCCGTCTTCATTGTTGATCCCCCTATGAGAATAGAGGCCCCCAGAACTTCTTTGATGAGGAGAGGACTCCTTTGGTTCTCCAAAATGGAATAACTTTACCTCTTCTTCGAACTTGCAAATGGGGAGCACAAGGTGTCGTTTTATAGGAAAATTGGAAGGTGGCTTTAGGTACACAGATTTCATCTATCCACTTATACCACGCGTTTCGGCATTCAGATAGCCTTATCTCGCTTTTGAGAAAATATAATGGTTTTATCCCTACCTATTTAATATCTCCACCGAAATTTTGTCACAATTATGGCAATTACAGCTCAAGATATTAATAACATACAGAACACCGCATTTAACATGGTCCATATTCGTTGCCTAGGACAGATCAGTTCGAATGGGCCCCATAGAAGCCGAATCAGGATTATGTTACTTAATATGAAATGTATATTGTTATATTTTGGACAATCCCACCAATTTTCAGCCAATTTGGATTCTCGGATTTCATGTACAATGCCAAATAGTGGACATATGTCCATGGATCAAGGCAATTTTGGCCCATTTTTCTTCCACTTCATCAAGGGCCCTCCAAATCACCTCCACCTACATTGGAATAATAAAAACAAGTAACATTTCCCATTATAATTTTGATTAACATTAATTAAATGATTAAAACATAAAGTGAAACAAATTATTATATTTGGAATATTCATTACAAAACTAGTTTTAAACAGCGGTGTAAGGGTGGAATAAAACAGTGAATCGTGTTACGATCAATGTTCCACTAATATAAGAAAAAAATATTATGTTAGTAATACAATAAAAAAATAAATTAAACATTAAAGTGATGAATAAATTAAAAATGTAAAATTTTAATAAAAATGACATGTTTGAAGTTATTTTGGTCATGCCATATGTCATATTGAAGTGGGGTGGATTCCAAAATATTACAAATGACTCATATATAGTTTTCTTCTATTATCAAAATAATCTGAATGAATTTTCTTTGGATTTCAGAATAATAGTTCTATCTTTTACTAAAATGTCATTTCAAATAGAAAAAATGAAATTAGAGTCATGTTGGTCGCATTGTGTATCGGTTTGACAATAGACTTCTTCATATAGATCACAATGGACTATTTCATTTATATCCTTAATTTGGAAGACAATCAAAGTCTATTTTCATAGTTTTCAGTGAGTGACACATTTTTTGTTAAAATGTTACATTTAAACTAATATTTGACACTTTTAGTCATACTGGTCACATTTTTCATTGGATTGAGGTGGGGTTGATTCATACATGTCAAAACTGACACATGCAACATTTTCCTAATATATTAAAACAATCCAAATGTGTTTGCTCGGTTTTTAATCTGTCAATTGTGTTTTTTTACTTGAATTAATGTTAATTTTAAATAAGAAGACACATTTGGAGTCACACCAGTTACACCATGTGTCATATTGAGGTTTTGCTGATTCCTACACATAAAAAATTACTCATAGGTCATTTTCCTAAATTATCAAAACAATAGGAATAGATTTCCAAATTTTTCAGTATGTCAGTTGTGTTTTTTTACTAAAATATCATTTCCAATTGAAATCATGCAATTTGGGTCATACTAGTCAAATAATTTGATGATATTATGTGAGAATTCTTCATACACATCATAAAATACTTTTGAAATTTATTCCATAATTTGGAATACAGTCGGAGTTCATTTTCTGTGTTTTTATTTATTGATATTTTTTTAACTAATATGTCAATTTTATACTTTTAACAGATACATTTAGTCATACTGATCACACAGTGCATCGGATGGAGGAGGGGTTGATTCTTACATGTCACAACTGACTCATGGAATTTTTTCCTAATGTATCAAAACAATACGAATGTATTTTCACAGTTTTCAGTATGTCAATTCTATTTTTTTAATTGAATTATTGCCAAATTTATATAACAAGGCACATTTGGAGTTATTCTAGTGGCACCGTGCATCGTATTGAGGTGTGTTTGATTACTGCATGTCACAAATGATAGATAGATTATTTTCCTAAAGTATAAAGAAAATCGTAATGCTTTCCCATGGTTTTTAGTTTGTTAGTTTTTTTGTTTTACTAAATTGCCTTTTCAAATCGAAAACCTTCTATTTGAGTCATACCGGTCACATAGTGTGTCAGTATGACATGAGACTACTACATACACATAACTATGTACTTATGAATCATTTTCCATACTTGGGAGAAAAATTGGAGCTTGTTTTCTTTGTTTTTATTTAGTGACACATTTGGAAGAAAAATGACAACTTTAAACTCATAACATACAATTTTAGTCATACTGATCACATAGTGAGTCCGATTGAGTTTTGGTTTATTACTACACATCACAACTGACTCATGGATCATTTTACTAAAGAATAAAAACAATATGAATGCATTTTAATTTGTTTAATTATGGAAGTTGTGTTTTTTATTTGAATTAATGTCTATTTAAAATAACATGGCACGTTTCGAGTTATATCGGTCACAACATGTGTCATTTTGAGATGATGTTCATTCCTAAAAAACACAAATTTCTAATAGATCATTTTCCTAATGATTCAAAATAAACAAAATGCATTTCCTTGATTTTTAGTATGCTACTTTTGTTCTTTTACAAAAATGTCATTTCAAAAGGAAAACATGAAATTTGAGTCATACCAATATCATCGTGCATCGGTTTCAAGTGAGACGGATTCATACATGTCATAAAGGACCTATGAATTTTTTTACATGATTTAGAAGTCAATTGGAGTGTGTTTTATTTTTTTAGTGAGGGATATGTGTTGAACTAAAATGTCAATTTCGAACAGATAGGAGAGACTTTTAGTCATACTAGTCACATCGTACGTCATATTTAGGTGCGGTTGATTCATACTCATCAGAAATAACTCATAGATCATTTTTTTATTGTATCAAAATAATCTGAATTCATTTTCTCATTTTTTCTGTATGAAAGTTGTGGTTTTGTACTTGAATTAATGTCAATTTTAAATAACAAGACACATTGTGAGTCATACCGGTGAAACTGTGCATCAGATTGAGATATGGTTGATTCATACACATCACACATGATGAATAGATCATTTTTCTAAAGTATCAAAACAATCAGAATGATTTTCCAGTGTTTTCAGTATGTGGCCTATGTTTTTTTACTTTAATTTATGTAAATTTTAAATAAAGACACATTTTGAGTCATACCGATGACATTGCATGTCAGATTGAGGCACAATTGATTTCTACATGTCAGAAATGACTCATGAATCATTTTATAAAGGTATCAGAACAAATTTTATGTAAATTTGTCTTCCAGAAAATCAATGCTCCCTTGCCTCTAAAACGTTAAAAAGAGACCCAACCTGCTCAATATGCTCAATCTACCTAGTTTAAAAGGATTATGTAAATACCTTTGATCCATGTATAGTCGAAACAGAATAACATCCTCCTTCAGAAGAATATATTTAGTCAGCATAGTGAAGAACCAACTATTATATATTCAGGACCTCTAAAAGAATATATGATAGTGGGTTCTTCATAGGGTCAACAAAAGAGGGGAACTGCCAATGTTGCAGACTGAATCGATGTTATTTGGAGAAAATCACCTCTTGTTGTTGAAAATTACATGATTGGAGTAAGTTCATGAGCCTATTATGTCTCATGATGTCATGAAAAACTCAAGTGATGGGGAATCCCTTCTAGATACTCATTATCTTCTATGGTCTATAAACAACACACATACCCTATAAATGAGGACCAACAATTTCTTTTAAATAACCGATCAACATTCAACTCATTTAGTGTGAATATAAGGACCACCAATGTCCATGATTTTTATCAGGGTGTTTAGCTCGAACAAATCTTAACATTACCATCAAACAATGTTAGAGATAAGGAATAAAAGCCAAATAATGTTGAAATTATTTGAGTAGTTTATCATCTTAATTCTATACATTTACATTCTCCCCCCTTGTATGATGCCATGTTGTTTCATTGAATATCTGTATCATCTTGTGAATATGACTATTTTTTTAAATAAAAGGTGGAACTAAAAAAATATAAATACACAATGGTTTAAAATGTATTCTAAATTCAATAGCAATTATGTTCGAAAATACCTCTTCAAGGATACTAGTTTGTTCATGGAATATGATCTCTTTCATAAATATACAATCATAATAACCATAGTCTGTATTATATGTTTATTTTAGGGAAAGAAATAAAATTGATCAAAATAAGTAATTTTTTATACGTGTTTGGAATGTGAAATCCTATTATATATACCCTGGTACTTATTAAATCACAGTACATTTCGAGTTTCTTGTCATTTTCACCTTTCCTCATTCCATGATGTAGATGATACTACCCTATCATAAAACTGCGTGTTTAGTTCTAAAATGTTGGATGTAGAGTATTACAAATTAAAAAAATGCCATCACTTGTGGTCACTTTGATGGATATCAAAGCATTAAATCAATAAAATAAATCATCTGAGTATCCAAATTGACTGTATGGATATCTACATCATCAATTGGAAAAGGTATAATGGTTCTTAGCTCTAGGGCTATAGTAATTGACACTATGACATGATCTGTTAGAATTGGTCTATTGTGTAACATGTCATTTTGGACATTTAACACTATATCCCTGACTATAAGGATATAAGAGGGGTTTTAAAGATATAAATAACAATCATTTTCACCCTGTAGAATATAAATATAATAAATGTATAATTATTTATGGTCTATCTAATTCACATTTACTATAAATTTCCTATTGAAATTTTACTACCTCTGTAATGAATTTTTTTAAGGGGGATGGCTTGCCTCAAAACTGGTGGGGTGGGGTGGGATCTTCATGCATCAGTTGTTATTGAGTTGACTCTTCTCTTTTCCTACCCCATCAAACTTGATATCAGCTATCTCTATTATTTTAATTCTTCTTGAAACATAGCTAAGATTTATATCATCTTTTTTATTTCTAGAGTTTAATCATACACTTTTTTTATTCTAAAAATATGTTTGGGATGTCAACCCAAATCCCGCACCTCTAACGTAGTCATACTATTTAGGATACTTCAAGTCCAATGAAAGTATGTCTCCATCTAGTGTGGGTGTTTTTGATTCGTTTGACTATTTATGATAAAAAATATAAGAAAATAAGTAATCATTTATATGTAATACCTTTTTCAAAGAAAAAATTATTATTTCATACATACACATGTTTCCCACACTTTTTGTGTGTTTTCATCTTCTAGTTTTCTATATTTAGTTACATGAGGCTACTTATATATCACATATCATGGGATGGAAGTGGTTGTGGATTTGGGCTAATTAAGAATTATATGAACAAAAAATAGTTATTGTGTTGTTTTATGTTATATAAATGTTTTGTGGTAGATTTAAAATATGTAACAAATATTTTGCAAGTGATGCGTACCCCATCCTTGATTTATTGTAGGGGTACCCTGGTTTTGATACCTGTTGTTTATTTTTAAGACTCTATTATTGTTTCATAAATAATACTTTTTTAATCAATGTGATGAATAAAATTACCATAAAACAAAATATTACCAGAAACAATGTACTAGAAAATACCACGTCGCATGATTGCCACTAAACACATCCCACAATACATGGGTTATCAGGTGTGCATAAATTAGAGGTGGGTACAGTTTAATGTTCCCTTCAACATCATTAAGATTATACATCATTAATTTTGTGCAAAAACCCCTGTGAATCATTCCATAAACCCTCAAGACGTTGTATTTGTGTGAGTTATCTACTAGAAATTCATCTTACAATAGATGATGAAATGTAAGACAATGCTTCATTATTTAATTATTAGTAAATTAAAAAAATGATATCATAATGCTACCATAATATCTCTCCCCATCAATGTCTTAATCTCATCCACAACATCGAGTCATGAAGTTATATCAATCACGAAGCATTGTCATATGATGATTCCAATGTAACTAATGATCATGTCATGATGGGGTTATCTTGTTGACCCAGCTTATTCAATCAAATCTCTTATTTTATACCTTTCTATTTTGCCTTACTGATTTTATCTGATACAATCAAACTACGATGATACTATTTTTTCTGCGTCACTGGTGTTGTGTCACCATTCATTTCCTCATATCCACCATCACCAATATGTTCCTCAGGCTACGGAGGGCTATAATTGGCATGAGAATATGGTGGATTTACCTCTACACTGCCATAAACAATAGGTTGGGAAACATGTTGTTCACATGTACTGCAAGAATCGGCAGGTTGAGAAACTTGTATTTCCTAGGGATTGGGAGAATCATCACGTGAAAAAGTAATTATATTAATAATTGATTTAAAATTTAATTTAGATAACAAAAAAATCAATGAATATATATTAACATAAAGTAACAGGTTGATAAACCTTTTGTTAATCTGCCATGCGAGAAGGAGCAATTTGAGAAAACTATTATGCCTGGGGATTGGGAGAATCATCACATGTAGAAGTCATTATCTGGAAAGGTGGTTTAATATTTAATTTATACATCATAAAATCCACAGTGAATCAATATTAACATAAAGTAACCTGATATATATTTTAAAAATATATATAACCTGATTATTGAACACTCTTTTTTAAAGGATAAAGGAATTTGACCTCTCTATTGACTATAAAAATCACTTCATTGTATTCTCCTCTGACATTCAAAATACCATTTTCACTAGGACCTCTATGAAAATATTGTTACATCCCAATGAAATGTTCATCCTCTATTAAATTTTCATTTTATAATTTTGTGGTTTTGGTTAACAATAGAACAATTGACCAGTTTTGGTTTGCGGGATCCGGAACATAAAATACATGTACATCCTTTGATTCCATTATAGATAGTTTTTATTTGTACCCTTCCTTGCTAAAATCAACATTCACAAATCACAACTCAACTATTTTAAGAGCACGAGTGTTATCAACCCACTTGAATTGAGAAATAGGCACTCGAAATGTTGTATAATCTAACTCCCATAATTTTGATGCTGCCAAAATATGACATAAACATGTAGATTAGACCTCATTCCATTACAAACAAAACATGCATCACATCAGCCAAAAGTGTATCTCTACTATTCTATATGGTACATTCATCATCATGTTAATTAGTATATAATGTATAACCATTAATTACTTAAGAGTTATAATATAATATGTACACACTTGGTCCGCTATCTAGCCATCAAAGTTGTTCTGAAATTGAGTTTGGATCTTTATTTGTCTCCTTAATAATATGGTCTAGACACCATCCTATAAGTTGTTTATTATGATCATTTGATATCCATATTTCAGGTCTTTGTAGATTTGAATTCCAATGAATTTCTTTGTGGGTTTCAACATATGGTTCAATGTCAAATCTATTATGAAAAACGTAAAGGTGGACATGCTTCCCTTCTATAATATTGATTGTGACGACCTCTTTCAAAGAATTAATTCACCCACAAGTTGCTCAGTGTGACATGATTTCATTAGACCAATGGTTTTCACAACGAATAGGTATTTTGTATAAAATTAAATGGCTTCCACAACAATATACTACTCCCAAATACAACCCTATGGCCGATATTGATTTTTGACATACCCATTGAAAAGTTTCATATATTGTTCAGTGGGGTACAACCACCTATAGTGCACATGACCGCATAGTGGAATCTCTATCACAAAGTGAACCATGAAATGAACCATTATATCAAATAATGTCATCAGGAAAAACATTTCCTATTCACATAATATGATGACAATATTTCTTTCCATAATCGGAAATTTCGCCAGATCTATAACTTTGATACATATACCATTAAATAATAAATCTATCATCATTAATATGTGATGGACATTCTTGGGAAATGTATAATGTAAAAATATAGAAATTAGATCTTGCATCAAAACATGTAAATCTTATGATTTCATACCTCTTATCTTTAAATCATGGATTGACACGATGTTCTTGATATTCAATAAATGCCCCTCTTGAACCTTTACATCATTCATGAATTTTCAAAATAGATATATCTCTTACCTATAAAGTTTGTAAGTAGCAGGAGGAAGAAATTTTTTTTTTCACCCTTGACTAGTGCCAACTCTTCTCGTATTCTCATGTCAACCATGTCAAACCTAGCCTAAATTCCATCCATTTTATTTTCAGCTACATTTATCAATGGGCCGATGACACTATCACATACATTTCTTTCAACATGATTAAAATCAAGAAAATTTATGATGTACAGAAAAATCTAGTATGGTAATTAAAAAACAGATTTCTTTTTCCAACCAGTTTTCATAAGTATTTTCGAAAAAGATTTACCAAAACCAGTGTCCACATATTTAACTATCTCAAACAGTTGATCACCTGTTATTGGACACGATGGTTTACGTTTTTCTAGCCTTCTATCAAATGATGTCTTCTATGATCGGTACATATGTCTCCAGGGTATAAATCTCTGATTTCTTAGAAAAACATTTTTTGATGACTGTTTCAACCTAATTGATTGGGTACCTTTTTCGTAGACGAGACACCCAAGAGTTTCCTTAATTCTATATCCAGAAAAATTTATATAAGAAGGAATTTTATTTAACGTCTAGTACAACATGGATCTTAAAGCGAAATATTCATTTCTATAAGCCTCATAAATCATAACAACTGAATCCCATGATAATTTCAAGTCATCGATAAATGGATCCAAGAAAACGTCAATATAATTACCAGGTGGTTTTTGTCCTGATATAATCATTAATAACATGATGTGTTTTCATTTGAGGCATAACCATGGTGAAAAATTATAATTTACCAACATAATCAGCCATATATAGTGAGTGCGATTTGAAAACCAAAAGGATTCACTCCATATGTATATAATGCAAGACGGAGGTTTCGTAGCATATTTTCAAATTCAGGATACTCATGATCAATTCTCTTCCACTAAGGAGAGTCTACCATATGTCATAGTTTTCAACCTTTATTTCTCTTTTCTATGTTCCATGTCAATTTCCATGGAGTCTCCTCACATCCATATAATCTCTTTAACCTTGGAATGATTGAAAAGTACCTATAATCTTTCATAGGATCAGATTCATCTTTATTGTATCGAAAATATCCACAATTTGGGCATGTCTATGTGATTTGTGGTCCTTGGAAAATAATATACAGTTATTTGGGCAGGCGTGTATTCTTTTAGATATCTTACCCATTGATATATCATTTGGTTGGCATCATATATTTGTCTCGAGAGCTTGTTATCTTTTTGTAGCATGTCATTCATGATAGAATATAATTCTGTAAAACTATCGCCACTCCATTTGATGTTTTCTTTAAAATTATACAGCTTCAGTATGGTTGGAAATGTTGTATATTTAGTGAAACCATCATAAAATGGAATCTTTTCATAACACATTAACTACTCAAAAAATTTTGGGCTATCACTATGTTCATATTCAATATTCCTTTTCATTCCCTTAATGCAATCCACATCATCATGCACATCTATAATCACATCCCTGATATAGTCTTCTCATTATCTACAATTGTAATCATATCAAATGATACATAAAACATAGTGTAATCATATTCACTATTGACATTATCTTTTTCCCCATGTTTATTCCAACATTTATAACATCGATCAATTCCGTAACAGATCAAGTGTTCATCAAACTCTTCTCGACTAACTTGTCCTGAATAGTAATAGTGTAAACACAAACAACAGATTAGAGATGGACCATATGCATTATCTTTGGCAAACATTATGAACTCTCTCACTCAATATTTATACACTTTTTCAGATTTTTTCCATCCATCCGTTCTTTATTCATATCATTCATATTTGATTCAGTGATATTAATATTTAATAAAATAAATATAGCAAAAATTCATATAAAAATTTACCAAGTCTAAAAACGTTATAGACATTAAAATTCCTTTAAAAACAATTGACATATTCATAGTTTAAATCCCATTAAAAAGCAATCCATTTACACAAATTCCTATTTAAATTAACAAACCATTTTTAGAATAATTCAATTTCTTCCAAACATCCTTTCCCAAAACCCCAATTCTTTTTTAAAACCATTTTAATTCAGTTTAAAACCAAAAAATTTTATGTTGAACACATATTATTTTTTTAGACACATTTCAAAACACTTGAATAATTTTAAATGTAAACCACTATTAAAATCACTAGATGTCATTGTTACGTCACTCTATCTATAAAATGAAAATCATTTATCGTCTCACACCTTATATGTCTAATGAAACCCCTATCTAGCTCTGATCACTAATTTTCAGTGTTCCTCCCATCATCCTTATGGACTGGCCTACCCAACAGTGGTGGGTGAACTTCTTTTCAGGTGTTTTAACCCCTCCATTAGCTACCCAATACCATATTCACATTTAAATTTGTGATTAGGGATTTACACCATCACACTCACCCATGTACATAGAAAAATGAAAAATTATTCGCATGTCTTATTATGAGTATAGCTTCATTCAATCATACTCACCCTTTTTGAACCTGTATAATTACTAACCAATTAACTTCACAATTATATATCTTGATATATAATCTATTATCCAATGCATTAGTGTGAAATATATGTAATACCTATCACATAATACATAAATTTCATTCCCACTTGAAAATCAAACATTAGTTATTTTAAAAAAGAATACATATAAACTAGTTAAAATAAATTCCCATTGAATAAGGGAACCATATGATCTTGGACCAATATAATAGTAAAGAAAACATATATTAATAGTTACACTAATAAAACAAGCATAAGAGTGAAGTATTCAATATAATAATTTAATTTTCTATATAGAATCACCGATTAAGGAACAAAATCTTATTTGATGTACCCTAGGATCTAGTCTGTGGCGATCCAAAATGAAACTATAAATACATGGACCAAAATATGATATATGTTTCAACCATAAATAAAATAACCCACTAAATTAATCCATAATTATCTCATCATAATATAACATTCCATCTAGAATTTTCTTAAACACAACTTGGGGGACCATAGATGTGTGTATACCAACTAGGGTATTATGAATAATGACCTCCCACCTAGACACCCAACATAGCATAAACAAAGAACAATGGTGGTGAGAAAGAAATAAAGATAATTACATAACAAATGTCTCACACCTCACCTCCAACACCATCCCATATAACATCCAATTTTCACATCATACATCCATTTTATAAATAATATATAATCCATAACTTTTGAAAAAAGTATAAGGGAAATCATTGCAGGTCACGTGATAAATAAACCATTTACATTTTAATGTAAAAAATGGGTCTTCACATGAATACCAACTTATTATATATATTCTCACTCTCTTTCATTAAAGTCACATCATTTAAATAATTTTGTAAGCACATGAAAAAAAACCTTTTTATATTCAAAACATTCTCCAAGAATATGGAAAATACAATTGAAAACCCAAAAAATGCAAAAGACTTAAATTTACTATAAAAACACTTAAATGACCCTATAGACATTTTCAAATATTATTTTCATGATAATTAATCTAATTTAAAAATTGTACATGAAATTCTTATGAAACAACCCTTATTCTAATTGTATAATTTAAAAATGAAATTTATAATTTCATCCATGAACCCATACATTATTATACATTAATTGAAAATAAATTTATCAAGTATAAACATTCAAGGAATTATAATATAAAAAAAGAGAAAAACACATACTTTATGTTCAATGGAATCTAGTACAAAACATGTCACCTTACATGGAAATCAATCAAACAAACTAATGCCCTAAATACAAATAAAGAATTAATTTGAATTCCTGGGAGAAGGAGAAACCTATGGGAAATAGAGAAGAGAAGAGGGATGGGGGGATACAGGAGAAAGAGTTGTAGGAATTCTTGAAATGAAAAAATAATTTTTTTCTTAAATAATTATAAAAAAATAACATAACACGAACTTGAAAATTCATAGAATATTATAATTCTCATTTTACAAAATATATTAAATCATAATATCATATGAATGTTTAATAAAATATCACTACATGGGAATCAATACTTAGATGATAAATATAAGAGGAAATGAAAACCGTTTCAAAACAACCTTTTAATACATTGAAGTGAAAATTGTATTTAACTTTTTTTAATGGAAAAATAATACTATTTAAAAAATTATTATAAATAGTTCCTAATAAAAAAATTAAATAGATTTTTTTTAAATAAGATTTAAAAATACATTAATTTATATTTCTATTAATAGAATCATTAATAATTAACACTTGTAAAATACCTAATTCATTCATGTGTAATGGCCTTTATAATGTGTAAATAAGAGACACCTAAGACATTGTACTGTAGTTGTGGGAGACAATATGTTCATTATGGGAACAATCTATGGCATATCAAGGGATGGGTAGTTTGTTGATGAAATCCTTGTTTTGAAATTCGTTTTGGTTGTTAACTTCTCATGATTGTTTTTAATTTGAGTAATGATTAAGTGTGATTAATTAAAATACTACAAAAACTTTGGTCACTAACAAGACCATGTGATGATTTGAAGAGTCAAAGTGTAAGATTCATGTCTAGTTAAGTAGATGGGTCTATCAGTTAATCCATTGGGTTCAGTGATGTTACAATGTATGGGAGTTGTTGGAAATGATTGTGAGTGTCAATACTCATCTGAAAATGAGATATTTTCATGATTATGTTTTGGTAGTGAATGAATTTCTTATTTCACATTGGCAGTGGTGTGTAGGTGAACCTAACCAGTAGTTATAGGTAGTTGGTTTAGTGTGTGTTCATAAGTGGATGAGTATCATTGGTGGAAGATAGATACTCATGTAAGGGTATCAATTAGAAGAGAACAATAATGAATCAATGATGTCAACCTATAGAGTATGGATTAGGTTGTTAGAGGAACTTAGTGATGGGATCTAGTACGGTTTGTCACTTAGTTCATGGGTTTAATCATGTGACACATCATAATGAAGTTTTATTTAGAAATACACAACAAGGAATATAAGAAGGCATGATATTATTTAGACACTATTTGAGAAACATATATTAACCATTATTGATTGGATAGAAAATATATTTAGAAGGGAGAATTTCCCTAAAATTTGTGTTTTTTGAATCATGGGCATATTCATGAATAATATTAGAATTGGGAGTCTGATGTGCATGCTCAGTGGCCCGAAGATAGTCGAGCAAGACCTCTAGAGACACTTCTCATGGATGATAAGTTATTATAGGGGATATTATAATGGAAATAGACATTCTTGGGGTGTTATTCATTATTTTCATCTTTTCATTTATGTGATTTCAGTTATTATAATTTAGGTTGAATAAATTCCAATAATTATGTATGATGATGCCCATTTGGTTATCGCTAACCCATGGTGATATGGAATGGGCTTCAAGCCTTGTACCGAGCCATCTTGGGTGACATTTCAGGTCGACTCGTGTTATGTTGTTACATATATTAACTTGAATACTTCTTGGAATGATCATTTTCATCAGCATCTGAATATTGTTCTTTTTTGAAACTAGAGGCTCAAGGTTAATCTACTATATAATATGATACTATATATTATAGATTGTAATTGTTAACCTAAAAATTTCATATATCACATTGAAATATCATTTTATGTAGGATATACTAGAATTATACATTAAATAGAACCTAAAAATATGGTTTTCTCTATCATTGTGTCTACACATGGACTCCATTTATATTTAATCGTTCTTACCGAGATGTCCAACAAGGAATGGAAATCACAAAAGTAGGTAGAATAACCAAGGTCTTCTAATACCACTTCATGAAATGAATAAACTCCCCATGAACTAAATTGCACTTACACATTCCCCACATAGTGTGGCCATTATTACCATTACCAGAACAAATCATATATAAAAATGGAATTAGATACAGTCAAGTTAAAAATTTCATGAATAATGATATTACATCTCCCACTGTGTGATATACTAGTCACCTTCAAAATATCATGGAACTTAACTATCATGGGTACCTCTACGTGGTGTGAATTATTCCTCATGAAAGAAACCATATAATGATGTAGATTTATCAGAGTGAATTAGGGTGTTAGGATGTTACATATTTCCAATAAATAGAATTTCTATAATTTATTCCCAAAATAATCCAAAACTCCATCATCCTTCTTTATGATATCATATTATCTTTTGGTAGTACCTTACACTTTGGTACATGTGACCTTCATGTATCACTATAAGGTTCCCCATAGTTTTCCATTTCATTTATAGTGTGTCCTGCATGAATTTATATATACATGGATTATTATGCATTTTTCATCTTTCTTGGAACTCAACTCTTGGTGTAACACTTATACTAATTTCAGGGTATTTTTTGAATTTTTTGATACATATCAAATTAACTCCATACAACTCAATGACAATATCAAAATTCTAGAATTTTTATTTTTAACATCTTCATCCCATATTATAGAATAACTTCAACAAAATCAAATACATGTATTATAATAACTTTTATAACAACCATATATCATTCTAGACATCTACTTTCGATTAAACATCCAATAACCAATGATGTGTTGATTATAAATCCAACACCAACAATAAAAATATATTGAAAACAAAATTATCACTATCCATGATTATAAACACTTTTTTATTACATTTTCCCAATAAATCCACAACTAACTTGTTACAAATAAATACAATACTAACCAATATTCAATAAATCCAATATTAACAAATTTCCTATAAATTCAACACAATCACCAACTATCAATTAATTCTAAAAAATATCCCCCCTATTAATTATTTTTCACCACTAACATGAATCCAACACATCATCACATCAGGCTTCCTACTCCACAGTTAAGGGACTAATATAATCATGGATTCATCATGATTCATACTACCCATTTCACAAAAAAACATAATGAAAGCACTCATTATAAAGGAAACAATATAGAGTATTTAATAAATCCTCTACCTTATGAGAGTTGTAGAGAAGGGGAGGTGCGAGAGATTAGAGCCACTAGGGAAGGACTGGCGTGGTGGAGGAGAAGAGTGCGGTGAAGTATAATTCACGGCGACTGTGGAGTCAGTGGCCGAGGAGGATCCATGATAGGAGGGATGAGATTAGGGGGGAGAGAAGGTGGTGGTTTTGGTAGAAAAGACTGTGAGGATGGTAGGGATCATCTTTCATGAGATCTTTAGGGGTGTGAGGAAGGAGGATCAAGTTAAGGTTCATTTATAAAACCCGGTGAGACTTTTATCCGCGCTAGATAAAACGTTCTGATAAAAGTTTGTTTATCAGTTCTAAAATTGAATGCGCTGATAAAACATGCCTTTATCTGGGATTAATTAGTGCTGATAAAGGCTATTCTTCATTAGCTCTAAAAAAGATATGATAAAAGTTTTTTTATCGGTGCTACAATTGAAAACTCTAATAAAATATGCCTTTATCGGTTCTTTTTTAGGGCTGATAATGCCTAATATTTATTAGTTCTAAAAAGTGATGATAAATGTTTTTTCATCAATGAATTTTAATTAGAGATGATAAAACATACCATTTATTCATAAATATAAAATTATAACAGATATATTAAATAATTTTATAATTTCATAAATATATATAATTAATATATTTATTATAATTTAATAATATAAATTATAATAAAATATATAAATATATACATATATATTTATGTCTGTTCTGTGTATAATTAATAATTAAATATATAAATAATTTTATAATATAAATTATCATTATATATATTAAAATAGATATAGATATATTTTTTATTATTTTCATAAGTATTTATATATATGTGTGTGTGCGTGTCTATGTATGTATTCATTAAAGACATATATTTATAAATAATTATATTCAAAATTTATTTATAAATTTATATTTATCATTTAAAAAATCTAATTTTATAATTATTTAATCATATTGATATTTAATTAGTTATATATAATTATAATTATATATAACCTATTTCAAAATTATATAATTATATTTAAAAATATATTAATAGTTTAAAATATAATAAATACATTTATTGTTTATTTAAATATATTTATCATGATTTTAAGTATTTATGAGAAGATAAATATTCATATATATATATATGAAATTAATGAATACACCAAGTATATATAGTAATATAGTATATATGGAAAACATTAGGGTAAATAATGAACATATATTCATGAGAATATGAACGTACACATAAATTTACACATTCATTTAAAAACATAATTTATTTTAATATATAAATATTTAATAATAATTAATATATATATATATATACACATTAAAATGTATTTATATATAATATTATAGACATAAATTCTAATAAATATAAAATATAGATATAACAAAAACAAATAAACATAAATAAAACATAAACACAATAAACACCATAAGCATCCGTTATTATTTAATGTATATATATAAACCTTATTTTTTAATATAATTAAAATATTTTTACCTAAATTAATAATATATTCTATTAAAAATATTTTTCGGGGCTATTATTAGCACATATAAATTCTCCATTTTATCAGTGCATTTTGTTTGTGTTGTAATGGGGGGGGACATAATCAGTGTTGATATTAGATCTGATAAAGGGTAGATTTATCACCACTTTTTTGTAGCACTTATAAAAGTCCCACTTTTATCAGCACTTTCTGAATAGCAGTGAGAAAACCCAAGTGCTTATCTTTCCCGCATTTGTGGTAGTGCCTCTAACTCGAAGCATCTTATACCTTGTTCAATTTCTAATGGTAATAATGTGTTGATATGTTATAAACATTAATAAACACAAACCATATTATTGAGTTCATATTCAGCTATTTATAAGTGAATGTAAACTTTTTAATTTTATGATCATTATATTTATCACACATTTCTCCATAAACATAATGCCTCTAAATTTTTAATAAATAAATTTCCATAGATATCTCCAAATCATGAGTTAGGTAATGTTTCTTACGAACCTTCAGTTTTTGTGAGACATAAGATACCACCATATCATTTTTTATGAGGAGGCATTTCAATCCCATATTCAATGCATCAGTATATATTTCAAATTTATCTACCCAATAGGGTAGTGTAAGTACAAGTGTGTAGACTAGAATAATATTAAATTCCATATAATTTTCCACGTATTTATCAATCAAAAGGAAACTATATCCCTTTTGAGTTAACATGGTGAGTGGATTAGATAGTAATGATAAATTCTCCATAAAATGTCAATAATATCCCACCAACCCAAGAAAACTATTTCTCGCATTCATAATGGTTGTTTTCGTCCATTATTAAATAAATTTATACTTTAATAGATCCACTAATATACCAACCATTGAGATAAAATAACACATAAATTAAATTTTTCATATCCAAAATTCACACATGGTAAATTTTTCATACATTGTATCCTAACTTAGGGCCCTTAGTACCATCCTCAAATTATCTTCAAGATCATATGTTCTCGTGGAATATTTAATAATATTGTCTATAAAGATTACCACAAACTGATTAAGTTAATATATAAAGACTATATTCCTTAAATCCATAATGATAGTTGGGGAATTAGTAAGACCAAATAGAATCAATATAAAGTCATAATGTACATACATTATAAAAAAATGATGACTTGGGTAAATCATTCTTCATGATCCCCAATTAATGATATTTAATATGATGCTCAACCATAGAAAAGTATTTATCTATTTGTAGTTGATCAAATTGATCATCAATATGGGGTAAGGAATAAATTCTTATTGATACTGATAATGTTATTTTAATAATAATAAATGAAAATATACATTCTCTGATATTTCTTAACAATAAATATAAAAGGTTAATCCTATAGTAATGAAAATGGATAAATGAATCCGTTATCAATATTCTCTTGGAGTTTATTCTTCAATTCCTATAACACAATCGTAGACATTATACATAGTCTTTGAAATAGGTATAGTCCTAGGTATGAGTTCTTTTAAAAAATCAACATTATGAATTAGAGGAATATGAGAAAACTCTTTTAATAATCATCAATAAATCTTTTAAAATAGGGATATCTTTATTTTTCATGTTTCTCCCAAACCATTTTAGATAAACAACCTTTTTAAGTAGTAATAATGAACCATATAATAGGTTAAATTTCGATTGCGTGATCATATTTATCATTTCATCTATAGACTATCATAAAATGGTTCATAATATAAAATGTGTCTTCCATCCTTGTAAATTTATGTTGAATTTATTTAAATAAATCTAATCCATTACAAAAAAAACATTTACTTTAATTAGTGGGGGAATACAATGTTTTTTAGAAAGCATATTACAATAAAATTCAATAGTAGAATAATCATAGACATGAAATTTCATCATCCTAACATTAATTGTTTTAAATTATGATTCATCATATAATAATTGGGTAGGAATTTTGATAACCATAGAGATGATTTTATATAAAAAACACTGGATAGATCCAAAATAAAATAAAACTTTATTTGCACTATAGTGGATGATAAGTGTATATTTCACCACTTCAACATTTTACCCCAGACAAGAAATAGTGATTTCATGATATTTCCTTCGATATGTGGCTTTAAGAGGTTTCTTACCTCAATATTCATAATCAATATTCGTATATGAGAACTAGTTTTTATAAGTCTCTTACTCATTGCAATTGAAATACATTATTTTTGGTTTTGTATTCGATGAATATTTCTTTCTATTATAATAACTATATAACTACTTCTGCCCATAACATTAGTATTATATTATCTGATGAACTTCCTTTAAACAAATAAAATATTTACCTATCCTTTTAATCCAATTTCCTCAAGGTTTCCTTCCATGATTCATTAATAAAGGAAAAGTAATATTCTTTTATCATGGTTTTTCGAATTACCTTGGTATTTCATCATAATATTTTTATCAAAAATATGAGATTGATGGGTTAATATAATCTATATTATTTATTTTAAAGTTTATATAATTATTTCATTATAGATACTATTGTATCTTATGGATAATTACCTTTAAATACATGGTTTTTTTCAAATGAAGAATGGATGAGCATTATAATTAGGTTGGATTATAATACCATAAGCATACCTTGACAGTATTGTAAAATTTAATTTAAAGGTTCTAATTTATTATTATTTTTTACTTTTTCTTCTTGAATTATACCTCTACTATCATATGAAGAATATGATGAAAATTCTTATTAAAAAATATTCAATTAAATGCATTACCCTCCAGAATTTCAAATTCATTTTTTTACCTCGTGTTATTGATAAGATTCCACTTTTGATATGTGTCACCATCTTGATAATAAACATCTAAAATTACTTTTACTTATTATAAACATTCGATAAAAAAAATTATCTATTAAATGGTACTGATGCATTTCTCATAATATAGTTGATCATCAGACCCACAAAAAGAAGATGGATGTTCCTCATAAAGGACTTGATGGAACATTGTAACCTCATTTTCATGTTCAAAATCATGGAGTGATTCATCGCATGAGAGAGTTGAATAATCATATTAAGGTGATTCTGAATTCCAAGTCCCATAAAATGTTTTTCTCTGGGGGAAAATCTTTACAATGTATTTAAAATTAATCATTATTATAGTTCTCGCATTTTCCATCCTTTGCAAAACACAAAAAATAATTTTTTCAGAAATAATAATTAAAGTGGGAAACTATATAACTTTTAAAACCCATTTATGGGAATTCACGAAGACTTTTTTTAATCTACAACACATTTGGTTTAACATAGGTACTCCTTTATCATTATCTATTATAATAATTTATAATAGTTCAAAATGAAAATGTGAATTATCCCTATAATTTCCCCCAAATGTTTTGAACCATGTTCACAGTAAGGGTACACTCAACATGAACCAGAATGACGGATGGGATATAGTAGACTAACCCATTGGGTTAATTAACCTGAGATGAATTTTTTACATAACCATTTAAACTTTTAGAATCTTGGTAGGGATGTTTTAGTATGAAAACCAAAATCTTTTCTTAACTATATCATAGTAAATTAGCTTATTTATATGACTATCCAAAGGGTTATCAGTAAATATTTCTCATCATAGTTTCTAAAGGAAACTATATGTTAATCTAATTCCAACTATAGTGACCCATACTTTTCCTACATAAATATCATATCTTATTACATAAATATTCAATTCATAATATTACAATACATTCTATAATCATATAGGTTTAGTGTATTTAAAAAATTGGATACATATAGTTATTTTTCATAAGAGATCTAAATCAACTAAAAAAATTATTTATAAAATCCACCCTTATTAAAAAATCATACGTAGAACCTTTCTTAAAAACATAGCGAGAGGAAACATAAGAAAGGGTGAACTCATATTCTCAGTAATGGTAAACAATGGATATATTAATGATCACTTAATCTTACCCTGATCATATGGGTATGATAACATGAGTTTCATATTTGAAAACAATAACCATTATATCATTGATCATAACATAGTTTCATGAAATAAATCATGGAAGTTCATTGAACCTTAATCATAAAGGAATCAAATAAAATGATCAATGAGAGCATAAATTTGTTGTATCAAATATTTTTATGGCATACACATATGCATAAAATATCATTTACTTAGTCAAGGATCAATACTAAGAATATGGTATTGGATTGGGTTCTCCCCCCATTACACCATATCTTTAGTCAAGGTTCACTCCCAGGAATATCATAGTGGATGATGCCCCTTATTAAACTGGGTCCACTCACCATTAACAACCTTGTTATCTCATGAGATATCTATATTTAACCCATAAATTCAAGGGATATATAATCCCATGCACACAAATCACATAATTAAAATCATATATATGGGTTCCATGATATTATAAAAAAGTCACCATCTCAGAATGCGTTCAAAAAATGGGTTTCATAATAGTTTCATCATAACATAATTATCCCATGGGAAAGAAGTGGGTTTCATCGAATCAATATAAAATATTTATCATCATAAACCATCAAAATAATTAAAGTGTATTTTTTCATTACATAATAATATAAATAAATAATAAGCATCAATGGAAGTTTTTATATGGAAAAAATTCCTTTAAAATATCACTAGAACATTTCTTGAAAAAAATACACTTTTACATTTAAAATTAATATTTAAAATCTATAAATTTCACAAAAATTAAAAATAAATTCATTGAAAATAAATTTAATGTATTATATTGTAATCTTCAATTCAATGAGTTCTCTTTCTGGATGGGAATTCCGTTTATGTAATGTATGAAAAAATAATGATTCATTTATTATTTCATGTAAAAAGTCAAAAGTGCATTTTTTGGAAAATAGAAAGAATGTTACTTTTATGAAAAATAAAAATTAAAACATGGGTAAAAATAAATGTTAAATTATTATGGATAAGAAAAAAATTGTTGAATTTTTTTAGAAAATAAAAACATGGATGAAAAATTATTTTAGAATTAAAAAAGAATCTAAGTCAGTTTTTCTTTAAAACATTCTTTCCGTCTATTGAGTTAATAAATTGAGGATAATTAAATAAAAACATGTAATCACTAGAAATAAAAAAAATTATAAGAAAAATAAATATATTTTTAATGATATATTGTGAAATTTCACCATCTTAATCTTAATAATAAAAAATACTTGTAAATAATGAGATTATAACCTAAATTGCTTACCTCAAATTTGAATTTATTTGAAAGTTGTGAATCCTCGTGAAAAATAAATTTAATTCAATTAAGACTCTATAACAGAATAATTTACAAACTTATATTATCATATATGATATACTTATAAAATTTTAACAGCAATTTATTAATAATTCATTCTTAAAATCATCATTTTTGGGTGTTAACGGTTTCAAATTTCAGGGAAATTTTGGTTCATTGGTTTCGGTACTAGTACTTTGATCATGGTTTAATAATCTTATGAATATTTATAATGATTTAAATAAAATATACATCCACTAGGTACATTTATATTCATCTATAAGTTATAGATATAGAAAAATTAATTACATCATTTATTTAGACGGTATGTCTTATGTATGCATGAATGTTGTTTTTAATTTTCAAATAGTTTAATGAAAGAACAGTAAAAATTAATATAGCTAAAAAAATCAGTAGATCATATATACCATATATATTCTTTAAATATATATTTTTAACATCCATTTAATAAGAAATGTGAAATGAATCGCATCACATTACTGAGGTGGTAGTCCACACGTATGCACAAACAAGATCATCGCTTTCCAATAGATTGGAAGGTAATAAGGTATATATGATATAGTAAATATAGAATAATTATAATTAAATTAATATCATATAAAATATTTAAACCAATCATAATAATTATCTCTAAAATATGGTTATGTATAATTAATTATATTGTAATGTGGGGTGGTAGTCTATATGTACGCTTGAGTGATACATTAAATACACATTTGATGGAAAAGAGGGTGGATATTTGTGGTTTCAAAAACATAATAAAATTTATAAATATTTAGTAAAATAATTATATTATTATATAATGAACATCAAAAAATTATAGGATGTAAAATAAGAGATAAATGGAAATTGGCATGTTATGATGATTATATCTTCTCCAGTAAGCCACCTTTAGATCCCTTCTTAAGGATACTTGATATGTTATTTCAAGAATATTAAAACCAATAAACCATGGAAAAGGAATTGTATAAGATAATTAGTGAGATTTTGGTCTATTTAGATCTATCAATATTTTCTAAATGAGATAAAGGATGGGTATCCTTTTAAAAGTGGGGGAGATAACAAACTTTGACTTTCTTAAAAGAATAGAATATATTTAAGTAATTCTAAAATAAATGATTACAAATATCCATTTATTTTAATTTTTAGATTGTATTAGATGGAAATATCTCTATAAAATATTATTTTTACATGTATAATTAGATAAAATTCCCATATATATTGGTCAATCCCCTAGGAAAATCGTTTTAACATTAACCTAATAACAATTTTTTATTTTTTACTATTAATTATGAAAAATAATGAGGTTTCCTCATTAAAATAAATTTACATTATTATTAAAAATACTCAATACATTTAAGGGAATTAAATATATAAAATTGAATTAATTTATTTTAAAATTAACCCCGCAAAATGGGAGGAAAAGCAGTTATCTTGAAAAAAATTCATTAGTATAGAATGTTTTTATGCACAAATCAAACATAAAATCACATCTAATGACATAGATTGGACTGTTAAAAATTCAAAAGGACTAATATAACATGTAAAGTAATTTGTGAACAAATTGTAAATTATTAAATGATTTAAATGAAAAGTAAATTTTCACTAGAAACCATTAATTTTCACTATTCATCAAAGAAACAATTATTTTAGAAAATTATATCAATTTATATCTAATCTAATTTTTTCTTCATGATTTCAAAACATGAGTTTATTTATTGAAATAAATATTCTAGAAGTGTAAAAAAATAAAATTTATTATTTTTTAAACAATAGAAAAAATATTATTTTTGATAAAATTAATATTTTTGAAGAATATAAATAAATAACTAATAATATTACTTATTTATTAATATATATTATTTATATAAATTTGTTATAAATATTTTTAAAAATTCAGAAATTCATATTAATTCTATCAATTTAAAGGCTAGATAATAATGGTATATTATTTTATTGTTTCTTTAGACTTGGGTTTGTATCTATCGAAAACTATAGAAGAAATTAAATTTATTTGAAGCTAAAAATTTCACAATTTCTCATTGTGTTAAAACATAGACCACATTTATTTTAATTACATGTAAATATATAAAATTTAAATGATTCACCATCTTTTTTGGATGTTAAATCTTATTCCACATGACGATGATATTCCATAATCCCTCATTGAATATGAATTAAATAAGGATATATTAATTTTTTTGAAAAAAGTTATATCATTGATCATGTAAAAAATGTATATTTAATTTAGACAATCAGATTGTGTGATTCCTTCATATAATAAAATTTTTGCATGAAAAATTCATTTTTTATGATTACCACATAAAGTGGTTGTTACATGCCACTTTCATTTATTGTTTGGGTTGCTTAATGGTAACTGTTTTCATTAATGTGAATAAATGAAAAATATTATATCATTAATAGTCATTTTATAAGATGAAATATATTAGGATTTTTTTTCATTAATGAAATAGTTTCATGAACTGTATGAGGAATTTAGTCATTATTTTAGTCAAATTGTAAATACTAGTTTACTATTAGGATCATTGTTTAACGAATTATAAATACTCTTACCATGCGATGAAGGTTAAATATTTATTATTTATTCATATTCATTGGTCTACCCGTATTGTAGCTATTTTATCCTACTTTATTTATGCCATGATGAAACATAATTCTATGAAGGGTAGAGAATCTCGTTCAAGTGATAAGTGATTCAGTATCAATGGACACATCAAAATGGAGGATTCTATTTACCTGCCTCTCATGTTTTCTTCATTATTCATATGAAAATAAAAGTAATAAAAAAATAGGTATGACATGTTTGGTTTGAGGTACACTAATGATTTCATCATTTATATTTTTAGTAAGGTTTAATTTATGTTAGATGGAGATCTTGGTTTGGTATTCATAATCTAATCCATGGTATATAATAGTTTTTTTTCCATCATATTGAAACATAACAATTGTATCAATACTTACCATACCTTTAGATTTTTTAAATAATAATGAGAAATTAATATTTTTAATTTTTTTCATCTCAATCAACAAATCATAATTGTGGATTTATATTTTTTTGGATAGTTGAGTCCTGCCTTTTGATATATGGAATTCATATGTGATTTATTAGTAAAAAACATGTGGTTTTTATTACTAACACCATAAGAATCCATTATATTGTATCCAATAATTGGGGCGCATCATGTTTTTGGAAAATAGAGCATCATATTTTTTGGATATCATTTTATAGTATTTAATATGATAAGGCTATCATAGGAGGTTACATTTTTATCATCCCTTAAATAAGATTGATAGTGCTAAAATGTTTACGCATTTCCAGACTATCCATCATAACCAATGAATCAAACTGAATCATTAAAGATGATTGATTAAATAATATTTTTTCATTAAATTTAATTATGAATTGAATTAAATTATTTATAAATTGTTTATAAAAAATTATAAAATATATTTTTTTAAATTCTATAATTTATAATGTATTAATAATTTAATTAATTTTAAATATAATATTATTAGTTAATTAAATATTTATTAATGAATTAATACTAGATATTCCACCATATTGAATGTTAATATTAAAATAAATTTTACAAAATTATCTTCCTTGTATAATGAATTATAAAGAATGTACTTATTTTTAAAATGGGAAGGATAAATTATAAAGAGATTATAAATAAAAAATAAGTCTAAATATAATGTGTTTATATTTTAATTTTATGTATTTTTCATAATACATAAATTTAATTTTTAAAATCATGGGATTTATTTATGATATTATTAAGACAATGTCAAATGATTTTTGGTGATTTTACAGGATCAAGGTTGAAATAATTTTAATTATGTGATATTTTGATTATTTGTATAGTTTTCGTAATTTAATATGAAATATAAAATTCTTATATTTCATGACATATTAATTTATTTCAAGTGGAATATAAAATAATTAATAATATGAATGATTTTATTTTATAAAATGAATATAATATGTTTATATGCAATATTATGGAATATTTATATTCATTATTTAATTACATGTAATTTACAATAATATTTTTGATTATAAATTGTTCATAAATTTTTATCTTATAATTATATATGTAAATTTTTCCTTTCATTATAATTTTCCCCTTTTTTATTGTTCATGGGAATAAATTTTTTTATTGTAAACATGTTTATTCTTTAGATACGTTACTTAATTATTTCTATAATTCATCATACATGCATCGAAAGAGTTATATTCTATGTGCGAAAATAGAATTAATTTAAATCTACCTTGAATTTTTTTTGTAAGTAATGTTAATAACATTGAATTTTTCTTGAATTAATTTAAGCATGTTATGAATTATAGTTATGATGAATTTGAATATCTCTTTAATATTGTATCCCAACTTATAGATACATTGGGGTTCACTTACCATTGTCTTGGAGGTTTATGTCTTATTTTGGAATGATGGGGGTTAGCTGTTTACTTCTCTAGGTTTACTGTTGCAGTGATTATGATTTTTTTCTACTTCTAAAATATTAAAATAATATTTCATAAATCATATACATGAGTTGAATTTATATGTGTGTTAATATGTTGGGTATATATTATTTTTATGGATAACACAAAAAATGGGTAGTTTATAGAGATACACATAATTATGTTTTGAAAATAATTCTTTTGTGTAAAAAATATAATTTTCAAATAAATCATTGGGGGAATAATTTCATAAATTAGAAAAAAACCCCAGAAAAATTTAGTAAGATTAATTCCCCTTCAAAATAAAATGTGTTATATTCCTTATAAAGTGACAATTTTCAAGACCTCGATTATAAAACCAGTTAGGTTCATGCTATATTTTGGTGGTCCTAGACTATCGTGTATATAGAAAGAATGTAATGGGTAACCATAATTGTATTAGGTGTTTGTTCTTGAAATATGATTTTAGGTCACACGTAAATAGGGACCACTAATATTTAGGATTTAATAGGAATTATGTCATAGTCCAAGGCCACTCACTGGTGTCCCAATAGTAGATCCACAAGAACTCAAGAGTGGCTCCCCATTTTCCAAATTTTTTTAACATGTAGTGAGGGCCTAAATATTATATTACAGATAATATTCTCACAAATCAAAGTGAAAAACCCATTGAAATTACTAAACAACATCCATAAAAAAATCAAAGTATTGATAATCAATAAAAAAATAATCATTATATAATAAAATGAATATAAAATTATACCATATATATCCCACTGATTTCCCAGTGATTAGATCACATATAAAAATAAAACAATGAAATAAAACTAAATAAATGTATTTATCGGTTTTATGTCTAGCAGAAGCACAAGATATGCGTGTACCCAAATGTGAAAATTTTTATGATCGATGATAAATCTCGGATCAATACAAAGATAAAATCCGTTATCCATGGAATTTATCAACATATTTCGTTTATAATTAATTTAATTAAATTAAATAATTAACTCCAAGGTGATTCTTTATTCGTTGATGTGTTCGACCATGGTTCTGAGGTTCAACTTCGTTGTGATGTAGAATCCAAGGATAAGAATAATATGGTAGTTATCTATAGGAGTTCCTTGTTTCTCTGGTAGTCACCAAAGGTGTCTCTAGATTCTAATGTGTAAGATTATTGTGCTTATGATGTCCTCCTTTGATCGCCTTGAGAATCACTTCCAATGTGATCTCCTAGATCCAGTGGAAGAGGATCTCTCTCTTTCATGAGAGTGTTGTTAGAGGGGGAAGATTTCTATAGGATTTAGAGTTTTCCTGCATATTTTTTTTGAACACAACTATTGGTTAGTCAGTGGAATGAACGCATGGATAATAAAAAAATAATAACATATTGGGGAATTTAATTCACTATGTAATAATAAATAATTACCACAAGTTACATAAATTATTTTGTTATTCAATGTAAAACCCCATGTTAAATAATAATAGAAATTTTATTTGTTCCATGACATTCGTTTAACTTAAATGTTATATTTAAATATTAATTTAGCCTATAATCCTTAATATTATTTCTCATTGGACGCATAACTTGAATGGAAAATCCTCCTAAATATTTATTTGGCCTTGACTACTAACTATAGATTTATTAAATAATTATAACTACATTATTTTCTAATAAATAAATATTCCATCAGCAATACATTCTCTTGAATACCTAGTGAAGAAATTACTGTGATCTTGAATACTTGATTAATTGTTAAACAACAACACAGAAGAATATTTATTCAATATGTTAACTAAAAAATTATTTTACTAAGATGATAGATACACATAGTGTGTGACCCTCTGTTTCTTCTAGAAATGGAGATGACCTTTTTTGTTTAAGGTTCAGCCATTCCAAACAGTTTCTAACAGGTTTATTCATAGAACTAGAGACATCCAATGATTCTATATCCATTTGGACCTACTTTCCAATGGTAGGTGCTCATTAGTTGTAGACCGATGAGGCTTAATAATTTTCATTGGACGAGAGGATGAGAGGTCGGACTCATCACTCATTTTTGGGGGGAATTATTGTCTACTCTAGAACTCTCTTATAGATTTGAGTTATGTTCTTGAATCCTTATTAATTTACCAAGAATGAAAATGATATTTCCTTTTGATCTGATAATCAATGATTGGTATGTATGAGATTTAGAGAATATTTTTATATGTATTTTATGTTCTTTATCGATATATAACCATCCGTATGTGTTGGAGATTCTTGGTCAATGGTTTCCTTCAACACATTAAATATAAATATCTTGGTCATTATTATAACCATACTGGTTTTAAAGCCACTCAGTGGGGAACATGATGTTTGATATCGTTCAGAAGGACATGGATTATTTTAGAATTGGGATCATACCTGCAAATGGGATACCTACATATCCTTGTTAAAAAGAATGGAATGAAAACCCACCTAGTTCGGTTTAAAATGTTTGAGGTTTATTCAAGATTAATGGCCCACAGATAGATGTCATAATTACTTTTACACACTAAGATCACGCGAGTCATGCTCGGTGTGAGAAACAACAGGTATTAGTAAAACCTAACGATTGTGACATGAAAGATGCAATTATAAGAAATGTAGTAGGGATTTTGTATGAATGATTGCCCGTGTAAATTAGGATTGGGATTTACTTCATAGAAGAGACTCGAGAACAAGGCCCATAAAGGTATATGTGCTTTATGGAGTTTTAAATACTTAACTCGGGGCTTACTCATGAGAAGGATGCCCAAATTATAGAGGGACTAATGATTGGGTTTTATTCTAGAGAAGGAAGCCCAAGTCATAAGAAATTAAGCATGGGGATTAGTCCTGAAACGGAGGCCCATGTTAAAGGGTAATGAACTTGGGGATTAATATTAAGGATGATGCCCATATTAGGGAACTTTGGGATTACTCCTAAGGTGGATGCCCATATTAAAAGGATTAGAAATTGGGGCTTACTCCAAAGTAGGAGTCCCATGTTATGGAGATTTATGACTGGGGTTTATTCTTGAAAAGGAGGCCCAGATTAAGGAAATTGGGGCTTATTCCTAATGAGGATGCCCAGATTAATGATTTTTTCATCTTAAAGGATGAGGTTGAATGAAGGAATTCTCTAACCATAGTGACATAAAGTTATGTAAATCACAAGGTTTTGAGTGATGTTCAACAGAATTCCATTCATATGAGGATTAAAACAACGTAACCATTCCATAAATGGATTTGAAGAAGGTTCTGAAGGATGACCATGAAGAGGAATGGTGGATTTGAAGAAAAGAGTTGAATAGGCAGGAGGGGCACCCCAAAAAGAGGCAGGCATGCAAGTCCTGTTTGGGCGCGTAAGTCTTGGTCGCACAAGTATATGTGCGTGATAAGGGTGTACTTGGGAAATGGTTATCCTATAGGGTAATACTTGGGTGAGACTTAGCTCAAGCCCTTAGTATTATCCCTAAAGGCTTCCAAAAGGGTGGCGCACAAGTTTTGTTGAAGGGATAAGGTGGCGCGCATGTATGCCCATTTCCCTTATGTGTTGGAAATTTAAGTGTGCAAGTGTTGATGAATTTCAACACTTTGGCCTTATTACCCCTCTTTAGATGTTCCATTCTAGGTAATAAATTTCCTTATAAGTGTTTGGAAGACTTTAAGCAAAGACTAGGGCGTCGTGAGCATAAATTTGACTTTTGGATTTTTCATCCTCAAAATTGGGTGCCCACAAGAGGTATTTATAGGCCATTTAGGACCTCAGGTGAAAAAATAATAGGGCGCCCAAGTCACCTACGTGACTCATATGGGGCACTCATGTGTACTTGCGCAACCATCTTGGAACTTACGTGGCCCATGATTAAATAATTATATGTTCATGCCTTTTCCATTTTTTGATGTTCTTCAAAGTATGAATCTCTTTGTGATTAAGGTATTCCTCTTTTTCATTCATTAGACTCTGTGACGGAAAAAAGCGTAAAAAAATGTCCCCCCTCAGAGTTGGATCCAAAAAAGGAAAGATGATTTGACTCTGAGGAAAACGAAAAACAAGGTACTATGACGCGCAAGTCCTAGACGCGCATGTATTCTTCTGGCGCACAGGGTCCTGCGCGTAGGGGTACAACCATGCCTATAAATATGAGGCACCACTTCATGCAAAGCACTTGGTTTCAAATGATTCTGAGCTCTCGGCACACAAGTAGCTCTCATTCCCACAAGTGACTATCTTTCTACCTGTCCGGGCTTCTGTTGGTGTCGCGCTTCTGCAATGAGTTTCAAACATGCACACCATCACAAGAGCAGTTAGACTTGTGAAACAAACTTGGACTTGAGTTCCAAGATAGGACTTACGCGCCTTATTTCCTTATCCATTTTTTCAATTTTCTTCACAAATTTTATGAAAAATAAACTTATTAAAAGTTAATTATCTGATGTTTAACTAGATTAAATGGCTCCCAGAAGAATCGGATCAGCTAATGAGTTGGCTTGAAAGTGGATTGATGACATGATAAACAAATTTGGCCATGATTACTATGATATATGCGATATCACTCCACAAGATTTTACCATATACTTGAAGAATTATCATGTCAATTTCCCACAATTTATTTACTTGCCTTTATATATCCATGGTCATCTACAAGGATTCAATGTTCTAGATGCAAAGAACTATATGCTCGAGATGCAGCCGCACTGCTACCTCTATATTTAGGTTATGCTGTGCATTAAGAGCAGTAACAATGGTGTAAACATTTAAATTTTTCCTCCAGGCCATTTCCTTGCAGATATGAAAATGGAAAACCCATGGGCTGATATGTTTTCTGCTGCTGGTTGGTGGAGAGAAGATGACATTAGAACAATATCTGAAATGATTACTCTCTCCAAATGGCTCTTTACTTCCAATGCTATATTCTCAAATCCATGTATTTATCTTCCAAGCCCCTTGGACAGAAACAACGTCATTGTTTGATCAGCAGAAAATTTTCTCAAACCACACTCAAGAACATTTTTTTTCACAATTGTTCCAAGAAGATATGGTATCACTGTATCTCTTATTGTATCCAGTTTAATGAATCAACTCCAGGTGGTTGCTGATGATGTTCGGGATTCCGTAAATCAAATGAAGAGTTATGTTGAAAGCCTCTTGTAATTCCAAAAAAATAGAAGAGACTCAAGTTTGTGGTCGTCCTTCTAAATCTTGTCTATCAATGAAAAAAAAATTCATCTCCAATCATTTGTGCCTGCAATATTTTGCTACATGCTTAAAATAATTACCTAATCCAATGGGCCTAGTAAGCATAGTTTGACTTTTTCTAGGATTATAAAAATAACCGTAAAAAGTTTGAATCTTTTTATTTCTAAATATTACATAAATCATACAAAATGTAAGTTTAGTGATCTCGGGCTTGAATTTTGTTCAGAGTTCCCCTGTCTTTTGTGGGAAGTTTAAAGTCATACGCATTGGAAATAAAAACTCTAATGTTTAAGGTCAAATAGCATTGACCGAATGGATTAAAATTGACTCAATTCCTTGATATTTTATCTAAAAACAAATTATCACATTCATGTATGGTGGAAAACATGTAAACTATGACATAAGAAATTTTGAATTTGAGGAATGATATGAAAAAAGGGCTAAAAGGCATTAGAATAAGTATTTCCTAAGATTGAATTTATCACTATTTAAAAAACCAATTCGACTATTGAATTATGTAGGGAAACTTACGAGCATTGGATGCATAGTCAAATAATAGCATCTTTTGGCTGAAAAGTTCGTTATGTAGACTACTTATGCAAGGCCGCCTAAGGGCTTGTGCTACATAGTCAGGAAAAAGAACTCCTAGTAATTTTACTTTTCTATTGCTAAAAATCCAATGAATGTTTATGGAGATTCAAATTTTCCAAAGCATAGAGTCTACTGTATGGAGAGAGGTACTTGAATATAGAGAGGATATTTCCAATCATTATTTTAATGGAATTGGATGAATGTCACTCTTTCAAAATTCTGTCCCAAACATAGGGAAGGGAAATATAAACCATGGACTTGAATACTTTCAGATCATGAAAAAAACTATGGGACAAATATGTTAAGGATGGCTATTTTTGCGGATCCTTACATATTTTCTGTAAGAAAAATGAGGAGAAAAGAGGTGTTCCTTCCAAGAATGTAATTTCTACTATTTGGAAAACCCATTAGGTGGTTGACTTATGAAGGGCCACTTAAGGGAATTGGATACATAGTCAAATAGTATTATCTTTTGGCTGACTGGTTCATTATGTAGACTACTTATGCAAGGCTTCCTAAGGGTAAGTTTTGCATAGTTAGGAAAAAGAACTCTCAAGTATATGGCATTTTGTGACCAGAAGTCTAGAAAAGGGTTATGGAGATCTAGAAGTATTTATGGTTAGGAGTATGACGCATCATAATGGGCGTTGTCCAATGCATGAACGAGATACACAGACCAATGCTAAACCATAATTATGTTTTGGCTGGGTCCTAAATTGAGGTGCTGGACTTCACTAAGTATCCCATAAGGATTGGAATCAAGCCATACATAGTTCTGGAAATATAGTTTAACATCATGTGGGATGAGAGTGTAGGAGATCTTAGTTTAGTGTCATAGATCTCTGACTATAATAAGGAATACACGGTGTGTGTTTGATAAACTTAATGTGAATGAAGACCAGGGTTTTCATACCGCATTCATGTTTTCACAGGGGGACATTTTAGCCAAGGGACTGAAAATGGAATTTGGGGTTAGGCCCAAAGGTCTGGGTCTAGATTCAAGGGATGCTCAAACGTTCCTATGTATCCCATAAGGATGGGAATTAAGCCATATGTAGTTCTTAAAATACCTTCTGTACAGATTTGGTTCGTACAAGTGAAGGGTGAAAGTGGAATTTAGTGCAATGATGGTTTGAACCAAGATTAATGGTTCAGGAATTTCCATGTATGGACATAGTCTCTGGAATATAACATGATTTCAGATCAATGTCAATAAAGATTCCCTCTCAGGTGAGGGTGTCAAATAATGTTGTAGTTTATTGTTGTATAGAATGAATGTTCGTATAGTTTAACATCATATTTCAAGGACGATGGTGAACCAATGTAAAAAAATATTGGTTTTGGGGGTGGCTTCATGAATCAACATCGTATGAGAAGGAGGTGAACCGATGTGAAGATATTGGTTTTGGTCATGAACCTCGAAAGGTTGCCTATGTACCCAGCCTAGAAGGCAAGGATCAAAGTTCCCGTAGTTCGATTAAGAAAGAATTGACGATAAAGTTGTACATGAGGACAACCCGAAGATGGTGTTGGGAATTACGCATGGTTAGAGGCCCAGAGAGGGTATTATGGTTGAAGTTTACTCTAAGATCACCTGAATCATACTCAGAGTGATAAACAAGAGGTAGAAACAACCCTAACGATGCACATTTTAACGTCATGTTGGATGAAAGAGCGACTATGCAGTTTAAAGTCCTACAGTAAAGACATTGGGGACTATGTAGTTTAATGTCATGAAGTAAGGAAAAAAGAGGGGTTGTATTGTTTAACGTCAGATAGCAAGGATGAGTGCTACACAGTTTAGCGTCCTATAGCTAGGACAACATAGTTTAACGTCATGTTGGACGACAACACAGTTTAACATCATGTTGGACAAAAGGGTGTTGTACATTTTAGCATCATGTAGCTGGGACGTACTGTATTTGTGTTATACAAAATACTTCTTCAAGAATCATGCATTGGTTGGAGTAGTAATGAGTTATCCATCCATTGATATTAAAGGATAGGCCCCATTGGAGTAGACCTTATGTATTGAATAAGGTCTTTCCCACTTTGGCTCAAGCATGGGAGGTTTCTTTCCTGGTATCATTGGTGTTCTGAGAACCAATACCAATTCTCCTTGAATGAATGAATGAAGATGAACTTTTTTGTTGAATTCCGTGCTATTAAATTATGATAGACTTCCAAGTGGTGCAGGGTGCACAATCATTTTTCATCACATCATTCCAATTCAACCAATAACTTTTGAGATTGTTCATTTGTAGGTGACTGGTCAAAAATGGATACTTTGAGAAAATATAATTGAACCTCATTGGGCAAGACTGATTCTATTCCATATTCCAATGAATATGGATTTTACCGCGTAGCCGTGCTGGTGGTGGTCCGATAAGCCCATAAAGCATGAAAAAGTTTAACAGGCCATGATTTCTTATCCTTATCCACCATCTTTTGCAGTATTTTTGAAAGAGTTTTATTGAAGGCTTCTATTTGTCCATTGGCCGCTACATGACACCGAGCTGAGTGGTTGGATTTGATGTTTTATTCTGGATACAACTTCCTTATCTCAGATGAACAGATGTTGGTGCCATTTCTCATCAATATTGTATGAGGGACACCAAATCTAGTAATAATGTTAGACTTGATGAAGCTAACAATTATTTTAGAACCAACTTCTATGAAAGGTATTTCCCTTTCCCATTTGGAAATGAAGTCAGTAGCAGTAAGAATATACTTAAACTGCTTGGATGTAGCCGAAGGGTAAGGTCCTACTACATCCATTCCCCATGCGGAAAATGGACATGAGTATTTAGCTGTATGAAGAAACTATGGGGGTTAATGAATGAAATTGGAATATAATTGTAAATAATGATAGTTCATAGTGAAATCAACACATTCTTGTATCATTGAATGCCAAAAGTATCCAAGCCTTTGAATTTGATCAGACAGTCTATGTCCAGACTGGTGGGCACCACAGACTCTTGCATGTACTTCTTTCATGAAAACCATTGTCTCTTCACCATCAATACATCTGAAGATAATTCCATCAAAACCCCTTTTGTAGAGAATTTTCTCTATGTGATCTGGGATATCATAAAGAGTAAAATTGACCACACGCCACTAGACTTGTTATTTTCTGGCTCTATCAGGTGGGAGTGTTCTATTTTGAATTAATTTTCTGCTAGGTGTCATCCATCTACTATTATGACCATATGGATCAGAAATGGGACTAATTTCACTGATTTCCTCTTTTCTGATTTGAACATAAGGTGAAACTGTACGACGGTGGGCAATACTGATGATTGTTTCGTCCCGATTTGGATCTTCCAAAGCTGTGGCTATATTAGCCAGGGCATTAGCTTGGGCATATTGTGATAAGAGGAAATAAGAAAATGAACGTTTGGAAAGAAATTCTGCCATTAACTCTTTGACGTAATCAAACAAAGGGATTAACTCTTATTTTCTGATGGAATAATCCCCATTGACTTATTTGATTACCATGTCTGAGTCACCTTTCACCTTTAAGTGATTCACATGTTCCTGATGGGCCTACTCCAATCCTGTGATTAGATGTTGATATTCTACTTCATTGTTTGTACCACCTGCCAACAATAAGAATGAATAGGGTAGAACTACATTTTTCGAGGAAATACGCACAATTCCTAACATAACTTTACAGATTTTAGGATCTTCCATTTTCATCCCTGATGGAATTCTATAAGCACCATCAAAGTAAATTTCACATGTTTGAAGATTATCATGAATAGAGAAGACTTCCACATCAGGAAGTTCAATATCTAAAGATGTATGTTCAACAGAAGGGTGTTCAGCAAGGAAATCAGCCAGATCATGGCCCTTTATTGCCTTTTGAGACACATAGTGGATATCAAATTGCTTCAAAATAACAGCCCACCTTACCAGATGCCCTGTAAGTTTTTGATGACTAAGGATGAATTTGAGCGGGTTATTGTGAGATACCAATTGGACCTCATGATGTTGCAGGAAGTGTCTTAATTTCTAAACTACACAGGTTAATTCTAGGAAGCACTTTTCAATACTTGAATATCAAGTTTCTGGGTCATGAATTGTCCGAGTAAGATAATAATGGTTTTTTCATTCCTAGAATCATTCTTCTGGGCAAGGAATAAGTGGTCTTCCTTCAACAGGTGGAATTAATACTGCTGGAATCAAGAGATATTTCTTGAGAATATTGAATGCTTCTTGAAATTTTTCAGTCCATTGGTAAGTGATTCCCTTCATCATCAATTTTCTTAAGGGTAAACATTTGCCTGCCAAATTGGTGATGAAACGCCGAATATAGGCCAAGTGTCCTTGAATTCCTCTCAATTTATTCAAATTTAGAGGGGGTGACATACCAAATATTGAATATTTCTTCTTAGGATCAACTTCGATACCTTGATGGTGTACAACAAAGCCGATAAATTTTCTTATGGTTACCACAAATTCACATTTCAAGGGGATCATCTTCGAATTGTGTTGTCGAAGACTGTGGAATAAGATTTCCATATCAGCCAAGTGATTAGATCATTTTCAGTATTTAACCACCAAATCATCCACATAACATTCAACAAATTTCCCTAAAAGGGTTTTGAAGAAACGGTGCAATGCACGTTGATATATTGCACTTGCATTCTTCTGGACAAAGGGCATTACCCTATAGAAAAACACACCTTTAGGGGCTCTGAAAGCTATAGATTTTTTATATTCTAGAGCCATTCGGATTAGATTATACACATATTATCCATACATGAAGGAAAGTGATTCATAGCTAGCTGTTGCATCGATTAAGAGTTCTGTGATCAGAACTGGAAAATCATCCTTGGGATAATGCCGATTAAGATCTCTAAAATCAATGAAAACTCTAATTTGTCCATTCTTCTTATTCACAGGGACAATATTAGCTAGCCCTTTGGGATATTGAACTTCTCTAATGATGTTATCTTTGATAAGCTTATCCACTTCAGAGTCAATTTTTGAAGCATAAGTAGGGTGTGTTCTTCTTGTGGCTTGCTTGATTCCTCAACGTTCTTCTATCAAACCCAAATGATGAGTAGAAACATCAGGATCAAGCCCAGGCATTTCTTTATAGTTCCAAGGAAATATATCTCGATTTTTCATTAAAAATGAAATATACATTTCTTGCTCTTCAAGATTCATGGACACACTAAACAAAGTGGGGCGTGGATCTTCATTTGTACCCAGATTTATTTCTTTGAGTTCATCCACAGTGTTAGAGATACCCTCTTCAAATGATAGAGGAGCATCTCTGAGATTTTCCACTTCTTCTTCAACACGCGTTATTTCTTATGATACTACATTCATAGTAGACGATGAATCATAATTTTCATGATCAAGAGAGATGTTAAAATTTGAACATTTTGAAGAAGAGGATACCATTTCTGACCCTAGTGATGATGAAGGGTCTTTCTTGGGTAACAAAGAGGAGATTATGGATTGAGAACTGACATCATCGTTCATCTCTGACATTGCTATAACTTCTTCTCGCTTGGTTGATGAATTATAGAATTCCTGGATGTCAGCGCATGAAATGAAGACATCTCGATTTGAGCTTTCATCATTTCTTGTTGAATCAAAAATTTCTACCATGTTTTCTGGATTGGTTGTCATAATTGACATTATGGAAGTTTCCATAAGTGTATTTGGATATAGGTCTATCCTGTCAATTTGACTGATAGGCAACACATAATCTATACTCACATGTATGAATGGGTTTACTGGAGTCTTTTCCACACTATATAGAGCATTAATTTTGGTAACCTCTTTTGTTGTAGATACCTCCTTTCCCTCCATGTGATAGAATTTTTCATCAATGTATTGAGATTCACATGTTCTGAATGGGGTTTTATCACCATAAAATGTCCCAATTTGACTATTGAAACAATATTTGAGACATTGATGGTACGTTGAATGTATAACTGCATGTTGATATAGCCAAGGTCTTCTATGTAAAATGTTGAAGGTTGTATCATGACGAAAAACCATGAAATATGAATTGGATACAAGGTCTCTAAAATGAGTTATGAGTGTAATCTTTCCCAGAGGTTCTTGTTCATTTTTATCATATCCTTTCAACATAAAAGTAGATGGAGATAAATCAGATTTGGTGAGGCCCAATTGATGAATTGTACGAATAGGGATGAGGTTGAATCCAGACCCATTATCAATGAAAAAATCACCGGATGTCTATATCATTGACCATTCTAGATAAATACAATGGTCTATTATGTCTATGAACAACATAATCATCATCTTCATCTGTAAAATATATCATTTCCTGGCATTCTACAGGATCATTCTCTATATGATAGACTTCAGCCGCGTCAATTTTAGTATTGAATTCTAGAGGGCTTGACAATGCCTCAATGAGTGCCTCCCGATCCATTGATAGATTCAAGGAATCCAGAAATGAAAACTTGGCCGGTACTTGGGACAAATGTTTCAAGACATCATACTTTTGATCCAATGTTCTGCGTTTCCCAACAAGAACATGTGGTTTCACAGGTGCCTTAGAAGTTGATTCATTCAAAGTAGATGCATCTTGTATCGAGGTAGGAGTTGTAAATACTCCTGGATTTGAAAAATTATACTGACTAGGTCTATTTAATTTCTCAGAGGAAGAAGGTGTAACTTTTAACTGATCATCCAAAATAATTGTGCTAGGACTGAATCTGTCATGTTTGGAAGAACTTTCTTGTTACGATAGCCAACTGAAGGGCTCTACCACGAGTTTCGGCTGCATATACAGTTCTAGCATGGGTAGGATTGAAATAGTGGCTTCTGGAATATCCATGTCTTCCTCTGTATCCTAGATGTAGAGACCCGAAGCTTGACATACATGGACATTACATTACTTTTGCGGAATACTTAGAACATTACAAAAACACACACACAAGGACCGTAATAGTTTAGTGTCTTTGGAAACTCGGAATGTAATCATCTAATCATGGTGAAAGATCTTCAACATCTCCCATAAAGATCATCCTTTTTTTTCTTACCTAAAACCTTTCTTTATATCCTGGGGAAAAGAAAACATAAAAGGGCGAGCTCAAATGCTCAGTAAGGGTAAACAAAAGAAATATCAATCACATCATATTCATAAGAACATATCTTTTGGAAATCTTAACCTGCAAAAGAGATAATAATTTCATAACATGGAATAAATCATAGTAGTGAAATGTAATCCCAATGGTCATAACTTAAAACATGAAACTTTGTGGAATACACACATAATCATAGAGAATCATTTCTTATTAGTCAATACTCATTTCCAAGACTATGTTAGTGGACAAAGTCCATTTCTGAACCAAGTCACCCTCGTTTCAGTCCTGTTTCACTGAACCGGTATAACCTACCATTCCAGCCATGTCTATCTCATGAGATATAAAATCTTTACCCAATGCATTGGAGGGAGATATAGGTCCCACCCATCTCATAATGATACCATTCTTATGTGTGCCACAAAATCATAAACCATACATCATAGAATAATCCATGTAATAAAAATGGGATTCTTAAAAAACATGACATCATAAAACAATTCATATAAGATAAAGGAATTCATAAAAATAATTCCATCACAACATAATCAAATCCATGTAATAATAGGGATATAAAAAGAACCCTATATTGTCTTAGATGGAAAATAATTTTGATAAAACTCTTGAACTCCATTCTTGAGGAAAATATCCTTTCTAATTCAAAAACATTTATCCTTTCATAACATGTCATTCAATTTTAAACTAAAAGAAGTTGATTAAAAATAAACTTGAAAACTTGTAAAGAAATCTTCTTGGAAATAATGTTTTAAAAATCCATTCATGCTGTATAAGTTAAAAAACATTCTTCTCGTACTTTTGTCGGAAAAGTCAAAAAAGTACCTCGTACGAAAAACAAAAAAAGATTCCTTTCATATATTTTACTAAAAATTCACCGAAGGGTAAAATAGGATTTAAACAATTGTAGGTGAATGGAAATAATATTACATATTGAGGAAACATGGATGTGGATGATAAAATACAACCCAGTAAATTTCAAAGTATAAACAATCTCGGATAAAAATGAGATTGTGATATTTCCCTTTCCTTAGGTTCGTTTTTCTTCGTAAGTGTCTGAAACTCCTGTATAATGATTTAAATAATGTTATTGACTTATTCCATAATCATAATTATTTTTATGATATCATATATGGTCATTTTATTAGCTTCTTAGTAGTAATATTTCATTGCTACTTGTTATTCGGGTGTTTAAAACTTTTTGTTATTATGCATGTTTTGTCGAATAAATTCTTATTCTTATATTTAGGTTATAGATACCTAATTTCCAAAATGTTATTAGTGTAATATATATCATATTAATTCATTCAATTCATTTATATAATCATTATGAAATGAAGATCATGTAGAATGAGTCGCATCACATCGTTGAGATGGTATTCCGTACGTACGCACGAGTGATGATATCGTTCCTCTGATCATGGAATTGTATTGGAGTGTACGTATACTATTTCATAATCAGTATCACTTTATAATAGTCATATAAAGTCATTATTTACACCATTATACCCATCCAAGTATGGTGGTGGTGGAAAATAGATTACACCACGGCGTAGAGACGGTATTCCGTACGTACGCACGCACGGTGATTTCTTTTTCTGTAGGATGGATAGATGGTGAAATAGGGTTGTTTAATACTTATAATAACATATACATATATGAGTGATACTGATGTTATTACTTCATAATTAAACAACTAAAGAAGAAGAAGTGGAAGAAGAAATAAAGATGAAAGAATCGGTAACGGACATTACCTCTTCTTTGAAGAGCTTCTTTGAGACCTTCTTTTAGGGCACTTAAATTGGTCATTGAAGAAGCCCAGGACCTCTTGGATGTCTCTAGGGAAGTGGATAGGAGGAATTGGCAGGGGTTGTCCGAGCTTGAAGGCTCAAAGTGGTGTGAGGAAGAGGGAAAGGAGGTGCCCTTTTATAAGGGAGGAGAGGGGCACCTTTGGGAAAACTAAAAATATTATTTTATTATAAAGTCAAGTTCGGTTTTAAATAGCTCCAAATTGATATATTTCGAAGCTAAGGTGGGTATTAGTCTAAATCCTCTCATCCAATAGAATTTAGACAAGTTTAGGTTCCTATTTTAACCTTATCATTTAGATTTAACATTAAGTTAAATAAGTTTACTTTTACCGTGTCTTCTTGTGTTCATATACTATAAGGTTAATAAACTTACTATAAGAAGACAAACGAACCCCAAGTTGTTTATTATTAATTATATAACCTTATCTAAGTCATTTGGCCGAACCTTAGATTTTTAGGAATAAAATATCAATTAATAATATAATATTTGTTTTAAAAACTATTTTATGTCAATTTTGACACTTTTTAGTAATTGATTTTTGTGAAACTCATTACAGAATTATTAGTTCGAACCAAGTTACTTAAATCAATAATAACATGTCATATTAACCTATAAAATTAATTTAATTCACAAAAAGTCTCAAATTACATTTATTTTGTTGTTTATAATATTAATTATGTCAATATTTCATTAATAAGATAATTACTGCATCATATTTGTGTCATAAATGAATTAAATTATTTAATGTCTAAGAATTACAAATAAAATACCATAATGTAGGAAATCATTTTATCTTTCTAAAGAATATTTATAGTCGAATTTATATTATGTATAACCCCATATTAAAAATTATTTACTTATTCAACTTTGATTTTAACTATTTTAACCCTTCTTTAAATAAATTAATAATAAATGTCCTAATCTAATCCAAGTGGGCCTAAATGGTCATATTTTCTTCCTAATTTTGTTTTTGGTCGAATTAAACTTATCCAATAGAATTAGGACATGTGTTAGGGTAATAATAATATCATCTTTACCCTTAATTACCCTGTTTACTTTTAACCGTGGTAAAAAAAAGTAAAAAGTTACTATTCACCAAAAATTATTTTCATCTCATTGAACCACATTTTAGTCCTTGATATTAACTTTGTCTCTCGGATTTTCGAAATTCCACTCACAGATGCGGTAAAATTAAGTTTTATGAAAAATTCAGTTTTTTAACTACCACTTAGTGGTTTCACTATTCATCAAAAATTGAAAGTTTTCAGAAAAATACCACAATTTCAGCCTAGGCTAATTTCGATATTCCGAATCCAAAAATGAAGTCCATTTTGAAAAATTAAATTTATATAATTTCAAAAAGTGTTTATTACTATTCATAACGGCTAGTTTTAATAATATTTTAATAGCATATCGTTGTTTAGTGAAACTCGGTATTGCATACTACACACGTTATCGAGGAAGGTCGTGATTGTGTGTAATGCAAGGAAAGTCAAGGATGCGTGCTGTGTAAGCTTCTTTTGGTGTAGCGTAAAACCAAAGACATGAAATTAAAAAGAATATTTTTCATAAAATCTTGGGGTGTTACATTCTACCCCCCTTAAAAATGAATTTCACCCTCAAAATTCATCGGGGTTATAAATGGTTTACTATTCGAAAGTTTCTTTAATAGAAACCCACATCGTAAAAAGGAATACCAAAACCAATATTTAAAAACAAAAGTATGAAATGTAATGGTTACCCAAATAAACTAATCATTCGGTTTCCACGTAGGTAAAAATATGGATATGGAAGAGAAAGCTAATCATCATGTTCTGATGGAGAGTGGTAGAGAACATGGCTAGGGAAAAGCCAGCAATCACAAAGCCATAAATTTGTGACGATTTAAGGTACCATCTGATTCATCAGATATAAGAGCACTAGGAAAACATTTTTGGTTTTCAAGATCATTTCCCTAAAGTTGATGAAATTGGAATTAGAAGAAATACTTTCATGATTTTGGTATAGTCTCACCATTTGTCGTTCTTTGGACAATTTCCACTTCATCTCATAAAGAAATGAATTTGAATTTGTTATTCGTGATGTGTTAGCAGATCATGTGATAGAATGATGGGTCATTCCATCTATCTCAAACAAAAGGTTAGAAAACTTATCAAAAAATATATAAGTCCATCTATAGTGAGATTAATCATATATGGTCCTAAAATGGACTTATACTTCATATATCATACGGCTTAAAATAATGAAACTAGTTTCTACTAAACATGGACTTCCTGTAGGCCAGTGGTAGGAGATAAAGGCCAGTCGCACTTCGGTTGTGGGTTCGATTCTCACAGCCTTGTCTGATGCGATGGGATGTCGCCTGTCCTGTAGGTTGTCCTTTTTATATTACTATAACATCCCATCGACAAGATAAAAAAATTTATCCTTACACAATACTAACTTATGTCCAACATAATCCATTCCAATATTTAGGCTTATCTAAAATACTTCGGTCCAAGCTCATAGTATAGAGAAAATGATCACGTGAATGCCATCATTTATCCCTTATATATCATGTTCGTCACATTCCAGTCATGTGAATACCATAATCATGTAATCTCTTGAAAAATGAATACCCATTTAATCTTAGTGAAAACATGAGTGCTATCAAAAGATAACTCTTTCCACATACCAAAATCCTCAAAATTCTATATACTCAAACCATGATATAACTATATCCTTATATCAGTCATGAGCTCATGAATACTATCAAACATTTAATTTTCTTCTTATCCCTTCATTATGCGCATATCATCTACTTTCCAAAAATATCTGAATAACCTTTCATGGATATCAGTACCATTAATCATAAAATTTCAAAACTCAAGGAAAGACAACAGTGTAACAATCCTTAGATGTCTCTTTATTCCATAGTACCATTAGATTACTTATACAACATTACACTTGATAAACATGTAATCATTACACTACCTTCTTAAACCATTGACCGAGCTTCAACAATTCTTTCATCTCACATATCATTTGTAGTCTCTTCATCATCATCAACATAAATACTACCCATAAGACTATTCTGATTCTCTTCATGAGACTTTCCCTTAGGGAATTGGTTTGCATAATACCCGTACATTCCACATTTATAACATTTAACCATTTTTGATGTCGTATCAAGACCATTATCCTCATCCCTGGTGTTAACTGAACCTTTTCCTTTTCACTTACTGGCTTTGTGTCCTTCTTTTCCACACCCAAAGCATCTTCCAGTTCCTTTGAAACATTCTCCTTGATGCCTCTTTCCACATGATTTACATAGGGGAAATTGAACTTTTTTTCATCTATGATCATCATGAAACTCCATCTTTCTCTTATTAGCCGAGTCAGGAAACTTACCAAATTTTACTTTATTGATCATATTATGAGATTTCTGATTTGACATAATAATGATGTTTAGACCTCCAAATCCCATTTCATTTGGTTTCTCATGAAGAATATCATTCCATTGTCCATCATATCCTCCATTATTGTGAATCATCTTATTTCCATCCATTTTCTAAAACCCAAAAAGAATAGCGTGAGAGGCAAAAATCATAATAAAGGGGGAGTAACTTCAATATCTAACATCTTTGGTTTAATCTAATATCGTTACCATAGTTCTAGGACTATATCCCATACGTATACTTATCCTTAGGGACATCCCTAGACATACCTTAGAAATATCTCTAGGGATCTCACTAACGTTTTCGCATCCTAGTTTCCAAAGGTTGACTAAACTTTTCCTCTGATACCAACTGTAGAGACCCGAATCTTGAAATACATGTACATTACATTACATTTGTGGAATACTTAGTACATTACAAAAACACACACACAAGGACCGTAATAGTTTAGTGTCTTTGGAAACTCGGAATGTAATCATCTAATCATGGTGAAAGATCTTCAACATCTCCCATAAAGATCTTCCTTTTTTTTCTTACCTAAAACCTTTTTTATATCCTGGGGAAAAGAAAACATAAAAGGGTGAGCTCAAATGCTCAGTAAGGGTAAACAAAACAAATATCAATCACATCATATTCATAAGAACATATCTTTTCGAAATCTTAACCTGCAAAAGAGATCATAATTTCATAAGATGGGATAAACCATAGTAGTGAAATGTAATCCCAATAGTCATAACTTAAAACATGAAACTTTGTGGCATAAACACATAATCATAGAGAATCATTTCTTATTAGTCAAGACTCTTTTCCAAGACTATCTTAGTGGACAAAGTCTATTTCTGAACCGAGACACCCTCGTTTCAGTCCTATTTCACTGAACCGGTATAACCTACCGTTCCAGCGATGTATATCTCATGAGATATAAAATCTTTACCCAATGCATTGGAGGGAGATATAGGTCCCACCCATCTCATAATGATACCATTCTTATGTGTGCCATAAAATCATAAACCATACATCATAGCATAATCTGTGTAATAAAAATGGGATTCTTAAAAAACATGACATCATAAAACAATTCATATAAGATAAATGAATTCATAAAAATAATTCCATCACAACATAATCAAATCCATGTAATAATATGTATAGAAACATAACCCTATATTGTCTCAGATGGAAAATCATTTAGATAAAACTCTTGAACTCCATTCTTGAGGAAAATATCCTTTCTACTTCAAAAACATTTATCCTTTCATAACATGTCATACAATTTTAAACTAAAAAAAGTTTATTAAAAATAAACATGAAAACTTGTAAAGTAAGCTTCTTGGAAATAATGTTTTAAAAATCCATTCATGCCGTATAAGTTAAAAAAACATTCTTCTCGTACTTTTGTCGGAAAAGTCAAAAAAGTACCTCGTACGAAAAACGACAAAAGATTCCTTTCATATCTTTTACTAAAAACTTACCAAAGGGTAAAATAGGATTTAAACAATTGTAGGTGAATGGAAATAATATTACATATTGAGGAAACATGGGTGTGGATGATAAAATACACCCCAGTAAATTTCAAAGTATAAACAATCACGGATAAAAATGAGATTGTGATATTTCCCTTAACTTAGGTCTATTTTGTTTTGTAAGTGTCTGAACCTCCTGTATAATGATTTAAATAATGTTATTGACTTATTACAGAATCATACTTATTTTTATGATATCATACATGGTCATTTTCTTAGCTTCTTAGTAGTAATATTTCATTGCTACTTGTTATTCGGGTGTTTATTACTTTTTGTTCTTATGCATGTTTTGTCGAATAAATTCTTTTTCTTATATTTAGGTTATAGATACCTAATTTACAGAATGGTATTAGTGTAATATATATCATATTCATTCATTCAATTCATTTATATAATCATTATGAAAGGAAGATCATGTAGAACGAGTCGCATCACATCATGGAGATGGTATTCCGTACGTACGAATGAGTGATGATATCGTTCCTATGATCATGGAATTGTATTGGAGTGTATGTATACTATTTCATAATAAGTATCACTTTATAATAGTCATATAAATTCATTATTTACACCATTATACCCATCCAAGTAAGGTGGTGGTGGAAAATAGATTACACCACGGCGTGGAGACGGTATTCCGTACGTACGCACGCACGGTGATTTCTTTTTCTGTAGGATGGATAGATGGTGAAATATGGTTGTTTCATACTTATAATAACATATCCAGATATGAGTGATACTGATGTTATTACTTCATAATGAAACAACTAAATAAGAAGAAGTGGAAGAATAAATAAAGATGAAAGAATCGGTAACAGACATTACCTCTTCTTTGAAGTACTTCTTTGAGACCTTCTTTTAGGGCACTAAAATTGGTCTTTGAAGAATCCCAGAACCACTAGGATGTCTCTAGGGAAGTAGAGAGGAGTAATTTTCATGGTTTGGCCGCGCTTTAAGGATCAATGTGGTGTGAGAAAGTGGGGGAGGAGATTCCCTTTTATAAGGGAGGAGAGGGGCACCTTTGGGAAAACTAAAACTATTATTTTATTATAAAGTCATGTTCGGTTTTAAATAGCTCCAAATTGATATATTTCGAAGATAAGGTGGGGATGGGTCGAAATACTCTCATCCAATAGAATTTAGACAAGCTTAGGTTCCTATTTTAACCTTATCATTTAGATTTAACTTTAAGTTAAATAAGTTTACTTTTACCGTGTCTTCTTGTGTTCTTATACTATAAGGTTAATAAACATACATTAAGAAGCCAAACGAACCCCAAGTTGTTTATTATTAATATATATAACCTTATATAAGTCATTTGGCTGAACCTTAGATTTTTAAGAATAAAATAACAATTACTAATATAATATTTGTTTTAAAAAATATTTTATGTCAATTTTGACACTATTTAGTAATTGATTTTTGTGAAACTCATAACAGAATAATTAGTTCGAACCAAGTTAATTAAATCAATACTAACATGTCATATTAACCTATAAAATTAGTGTAACTCATAAAAAGTTACAAATTACATTTATTTTGGTGTTTATAACATTAATTATGTCAATATCTCATTAATAAGATAATTACTGCATCATCTTTGTGTCATAAATAAATTAAATTATTTAATCTTTAAAAATTACAAATAAAATACCATTATTTAGGAAATATTTTTAGCTTTCTAATAAATATTTATAGTCGAATGTATCTTATGTATAACCCCATATTAAAAATTATTTACTTATTCAACTTTGATTTTAACTATTTTAACCCTTCTTTAAATAAATTTATAATAAATGTCCTAATCTAATCCAAGTGGGCCTAAATGGTCATAGTTTATTCCTAAGATTCTTTTTGGTCGAATTAAACTTATTCAATAGAATTAGGACATGTGTTAGGGTAATAATAATATCATCTTTACCCTTAGTTACCCTGTTTACTTTTAACCGTGGTAAAAAAAATAAAAAGTTACTATTCACAAAAAATTATTTTCATCTCATTGAACAACATTTTAGTCCTAGAAATTAACTGTGTCTCTCGGATTTTCGAAATTCCACTCACAGAAGCGGTAAAATTAAGTTTTATGAAAAATTCAGTTTTTTAACTACCACTTAGTGGTTTCACTATTCATCAAAAATTGAATGTTTTCAGAAAAATACCAAAATTTCACCCTAGTCTAATTTCAATATTCCGAATCCAAAAATGAAGTCCATTTTGAAAAATAAAATTTATAAAATTTCAAAAATTGTTTATTACTATTCATAACGGCTAGTTTTAATAATATTTTAATAGCATATCGTTGTTTAGTGAACCTTGGTATTGCGTACTACACACGCTATCGAGGAAGGTCGTGATTGCGTGTAATGCAAGGAAAGTCAAGGATGCATGTTGTGAAAGATCCTTTTGGTGTAGTGTACAACACAAGAAATTAAATTAAAAAGAATATTTTTCATAAAATCTTGGGGTGTTACACTAGACCTCTTGAACTCCCTCTAATTTCTCTTTTTGATACAGGGAACTCAGGCTCATCATTATCGAAACTGTGACGGGCATAAGGATCTGTTAAGTGAATCATGTTACCAGAACCAAAGATCAACTCTTCATTTGATGAAGACTCTACTTGATTAGACAGTTTAGGTTGTGCCATTTGGTGGGACAGTTCCCGTGGCTTTGAAGTAGATGGTATAATATCTTCCAATGTCAAAGGCATCTTGGGAATTGACACAATATCATCTTATTCTGACTTCTCTTCTTTATTTTAATTATGCCGCTACTTTGACGATTTTTCTTGTGATGAAGGGGGTTTTTCTATGGAATTCATAGCAGAAGACACAGTTGGTTTCTTCAATTGTGTTAATAAAATGCCATGAGTTTGATTGATCGTTTTCCTGACCATCTAATAATCACATTTCTGCACATTTTTTCTTTTGACTTTTTTCCACTGGCCTTCTTCGTTTGAATTAGTAGCAGTAACACATGCTACCTGGGTTGAAGAACCTTTCAGTTTGAATTTTCCCAAGTCCACCATCTTTTGCAGGAGGTCTTTGAAGTAAAAACACTCTTGAATGGGATTCCCCAACATCTGATGAAATGGGGAATAGTTGGGAAGATCTTCATCACCATCCCTGTTTGGCCTTTTAGTGCTTGGAAACTAAATCAAATTATTTTCCAGAGCCAAAATGAAGTAACATTGTACTTGTTCTTTTTGGAAAGAATAAACTTTGATCTTTAACTACTGAAATTGTTTCCTTCTTTGATCTCTATGATCATCTGGACGAAATGGTGTCTGTTTTTGATGCTCAGTAGGTGGATCCCTTCGATGAGATGAAGGTTTTGATGTGGAAGCAAGTCCAGGTTCTTGTTTAAGTGTAACTGTAGTAGTCTCTGCTCTCCCCATTCTCCTTCCTGGAACTAATGGAATTATACAAGATTTATCCTTAGTATTTGTAAGAGATTCTTCAATCTATTGAGTGATTGAAGTAAGGTCTCGAAACCCTCTTAAGTATTTCACAGGGATCAACGTTGTATGTAATTCATCGCGCAAATTTGACACACAGATTGGCAACAATTCTTCTTGAGGGAGTGATAAGATTAAGGAATATGTTATTCCCTTCCAGTGAGCAATGAAATCTGAAACTCATTAATTTTTCCCTTTGCTTAAAATTTTTAATATCAAAACTATCGTCTTTGGAAACGTTGAGCTGAATTGAAGAAGGAATCGTTGACGGAGATCTTCCCACCCGGTAATTGACTGGGATTGCAAGCTTGTATACCTGACAAAATTAGGTCCTTGTAATGACCGTAAGGAACACCTGATCTTAAATTCTTCTTATGGTTGAGGAGTTCCCATCATCGGATCATAATGAGAAAGAAAATGTGTTATGTTTTGTTCTGTGTCTCCCGAACCATTAAAAATTGGGTATGTGGTACTTGCAAAATATTATAGGGGGGAATTGCATCAACCCATTCAGGGTAATCTCTCTTTTCTGGATGACTTTGTGCATGTTTTCCCTCCACAGCTTACAAATGATATTTTAATGACTAAATGGTAGTTATTATCTTTTGAGAAACGTCTGGTTGAGCTTGGACCTGAGCAGGTGTAGTAACTAGAGATTGGACATGTGTGGTGACTGGTACTACAACTGATGGTAGCACCACTAGTTGTTGTTGCGCATGACCAATAGGATTAGACCTGTGAGGGTGTACTGGTAATGGAGGATATTCATGATCCATCTTAGTGACTGCAACAAATTCCCTTGACTATGTCACTCCAGAATGCTTAGGAGGAAGACTAACTTGAAGTAGTTCTGCATTCAACATCCTTAATTCCTTTATTTCTTCCTCTTGTTGTGGGAACCTTTTCTCTAGTGAGAGTTATTATCCTTATCCAGAGCAAGGGTAAAATGTAACCTGATTTTTTCTATTACCCTTTTTGGAATCCTTTCAGATAGGGGGACTTTCTTATTTGAAGGAATACCTAGATTTTGGGTAATCCTTTGATTTCGTGTACGCACACCTTCTTCATTTATTTCTTTCTGCACATCCTCTTGAGCAGGAACTTCTTCATATTACCCCTCTGAGTAGGACTCATGTTCTGGAGGATCAGTAATGACTGCCTTGACAAAAATTATTGATTCATAATGCATTTCATACCTTCTATTGGCATTTCTGCAATAATGTCTTCTCCCATTTTCTTGATGAGACATTGCCTTTTGTTGAGTTGATCCATCAGGAACTTCTTGATGAACCACACATTGGATGGAATCTCCTAATAATTCAGCCATGCGTTCCAATTGTTGCTTCTTCCCTAATTGTGAGAAGACTGACTTTTTCCGAGGAAGAGATTGAGGATTTGAAAATGTCCCCAGTCCGGTGGACTAGGGTTGTTCCTGTTGTTCCTGCTCAACTCCTCGAATCCTATTTATTGATTCCAAGGGTTGGGTTAAAATATTCCTCAGTCTTGCAAGCTGAGGTGGTTCTTGAGATGTTATATCTAATAATTTCTTAAAAGCTCTCCTGATTTTGTGGACATTAGTATGGAAATTGGATGGATGCATCAACCTACATCCACTCAAATCACCTGGTTCAAATGATCATTGGATGATTTCTGACACATCGGTCACCTGATGATGCGCATGCTCTAAACGGGAAGCATGATCGATATTCTAATTTTCCCGATGCAATATTAATTCAAAAACATGTTCTTTTTCTTCCAAACATTGATAAGAACTAGTTGAGGCATGTTCCTGAGTAAGCCTTTTATTACAAACAAAACCAATTGGATGTTGTCGGCCAAGGGAAATAACACTGCATGAGACCATTTTTGGTGGGCTTTGTTGAATGGAGAGTATTGTGAAACGAAATTCTCCATGAACAAACCCTCCCCTGATATGAATAATTGATGGGGAATTGGAAATTAACTAGCACAATCCTTTTAGTGTGTCAAGGCATGAACACTGAAGGGCTCTCTGCTAGTTTTCAACCGTTGGATATCGAGAAACTGAAATAGATGCCAAATCAATCTGGCATTGTAACCCTTCTATTATCTTGATATGACTTTCATATTCATTATAAGATAATATTTTCTATTTTAAATGAAAAATAGTCTTCCACATGTTGAGATGAATATCGTGAATACAATCTTCCATCAACATCTCTGGAATATCATACTAAGAGTCAGCCAAAGGCCAAAACATGACTGGTATTTCACCTTTTTACAGTTGTTTTATCATATTCAGCACTTCCACTTTATCATTCGATGAAGATTATTCTACCTGATTAAACCAGAGTTGGTGCTCCTTTGTTTCTTCATCAGATTCAACAATATTGGTAGAGAATTCATTTATCAAACTTGAAGATGAATGGACCAGGTGTGGTTCAAAGAATGACCTACACCCCGGGCTATCTTCTAATTGAGAAATTATCTCATCTGTTAGCGGTAAATCATCAAACATGACTGGCTTCACATTTTCAAGTGCCTTAAGATAAGAGAGATTTCTCGTTTCTAAATTTTCCTTTGAATAATTTTCCACGAAATTCGAATTACTACTTCGGAGAGGACTTTTTTAGCTAAATTCATCATCATGTGGAGGACCACCATGGTGGGTTACAACAAAAGATGAAACCTTTTTCTCCTTGATCATTTGGACACTCATAGGGTTCTTATGGCTCTCATATGAAGATGATACTTCGAGATCGACCAAAATTTCATGAAGAAATATTTCATGATGAAGTGTTTGATGAAGACCTTCAGAATTATTGTTCCCACTATTGGGAAATGAGAGAGTATAATCTTGAGTTGCAATAGATAATTGTCTACGGGCTTCAAGAACTCCAGCATCGAGCAAGGCCTTATTATATATTTGCTCTTAATTTCATGACTGTGTTGGATGGGACTTTTTCATGGATGAATTATTACTCACATTTGAAACCACTTGTTGATGAAATTGGTTATTATGGGAAGCGTATGTGCTTGCTCAGGAGAGATGGTCAGGTTAGGCTGATTATCTCTATTCAAACCAGGTGTATGTGACTGACATGATTGTATATAAGACATGGGGGAGTTTTCCACACAACCCTCCTGGACTGGAACAGCAGTGTGTATCTATTAAGAAGTGATATGTTGACGAGTCACTCCACTGGTAGAGAAAAAATTGTATTTCTTTCCCTGGGATGCTGCTGAAGTTGTTATAATATTCTGACAGGTATCAAGAATATGGGTAGGGATTTTATTTTTGTCTTTCACCTTTGTCAAAATGTCCATGGTGACTTCAGTTGCTGGAATGGAAATATATGTCCATTCCGTGCTTAGAGTAGGTGTGTATTCCTACTCCTGTCTGCCTTTTCCTTTCAGTGAATTGTGACATTACTCATGTATGGGGGAAGAGAGTTGTGTCTACTCCAAATTTGTCGTCAGAGCTTTCTGACTAACTTCTCCAGGTGCTACCAAAAGGGACTGTGGGAAAGATTGATGAACATTAGAAGGTGTATGTGCCTGTTTTTTATTTTTCGTCAAGTATGGTTGGTGAATTTCCTTCAATACTAGAAGACGAGATTGCTGACAGAATTGTTGATTGTAAACAGGTGTATTTCCCTGCTTATTAGTTTCCAGGAAATTAGATTGGCGAGCTTCTTTGGTTGTCATCAGACGAGCCTGTTGACTAGATGATGAGTTATAAATAGGTGAATATTCCTGCCTATAATACTCCACCAGAATTTACTGATGGGATTGGCATGTTACTGCCAGACGAGTCTGCTGGGTAGTAACATCAGGACCGACGGGTGTGTATGCCCGCTTATTATTTTCCATCAAGTTGTATTTATGGACTTATCCGGAGGGGGAAGCAGTAAGAAAATTAACTCTATTGACCATATTTTTCCTTTGGGGGTTCTCCTTCCATGCTCGGGTCTGTGGAACTTGAGCTGAACATCTAAATGTGGTAACCTCATTATGTTGAGGGTGTACTACTGCACGAGTCTGGTGGCGATATTGATGGGAGGCCTCTGGAAGGACTCTGGTCTTCTTGAATTAGGGCCTTCAGTGACCTTCTCATTCAACTCCCCATAATATGGGAGGGATAGATGATTGAGTTTCGGGGATAACAACTCAATACTATTGGAGAAGATGGTTGGCACCACCTGGTTCTTGATCACTGGTCGTCATTGTCCGGACAACCAGTGTGAATTATTGACTTAGAGGGCTTCTCGAGCGGCCTCCAGAGTCGGAATGGTACCCTATGGATAGTATTCCTTAACCAGTTCATTTGAAGCCCAGCGTTGAAGACTCTTAGTAGGTGATGTCATCCTCAGAGTGGATGAGGATCTACCAGGAGTAGCGACAGAGGCATTCACAAGTGTGAACTTTAGAGAATCCCTTTCTTTAACGTAGAGAGATCTGGGAAATGAGTTCATGTTTGATATAACAAAAATAATCAAGATAAGTTCGACCACTACATCTTTTGTATGAGAACATATGTTATTGATTGTTTTTTTGGCCCTCACATTGAGTTATATGAAGGCCTAACAAATAAATAAAAACATCATTTTACTTGGTTAAGGATTCACGCCATCTTCACCATTTTTTGTTTCATCTGGAAATTGGGATAACCTTGTTTGTTTAAGGTTCAAACATTACAATCAGTTTCTAACTGCTTAATTAGTAAAACTGGAAACAACCAATGATTATATATCCATTTGGACCAACATTCCAAAGGTAGGTGCTCAATAGTTGTGGACCGATGAGGCTTAATAATTTTCATTATTCGAGAGGATGGGAGGTAGAACTCATCAAATGTTTTGGGGGAGAATTATTGTCTATTCTGGGACTCTCTTATAGATTTGAGTTTTGTTCATGAATTCTTATTAATTTCCCAAGTGTGAAAATGAGCTTTCCTTTAGATCTTACAATAACTGATTGATATGTATGAGGTTTAGAGAATCTTTTCATATGTATTTGAGGTTCTTCATCGATAGAGAATCATTTGTATTTGTTTGATATTTTTATTCAATGGTATCCTTCAACACATTATATATAAATATCTTGGTCATTATTTATAGCATACTGGTTTTAAAGCCACTCTGTCTGGCACTTGAAGTTTATTGTCGTTCAGATGGACATGGATTATTTTAGAGTTGGGATCATACCCACAAATGGGCTACCTACGTATCCTTGTTAAAAACAAAGGATTCAGAACCCATGTATCTCGATTCAATAAGTATGAGGTTTATATATGATTAATGGCCCAAATAGAGATTTAAAAATTACTTTTAAACTCTAACCTCACGTGAGTCATTCTTCGTGTGAGAAACAAGAGGTATTAGTAAAACCTGATGATTGTGCCATGAAATATGAAATCATAAGAAATGTTGTGGGGATTATGTATGTATAACATCCCATGTAAATTAGTATCAGGATTTACTTCAGAGAAGAGACCTGGGAACAAGGTCCATAATGGAATATCTAATTTATGGGGTTTTAAATACATAACTCAGGGCCTACTCCTGAGAAGGATGCACAAATTAGAGAGGGACTAATGATTGGGGTTTATTCCTGACAAAGAATCCCAAGTAAAAATGAATTAATCTAGGGATTACTCTTGAGAATAAGGCCCATGTTAAAGGGACATGATCATGGGTCTTACTCCTAAGGAGGATGCCCAGATTAGGTAACATGGGGCTCACTCCTAAGGAGGATTCTCATGTTAAGGGGATTTGAGATTGGGGCTTACTCTTGAGACAAATGCCTAGGTTATGGAGATTTATGACTGAGGTTTATTACTGAAATGGAGGCCCAGATAAAGGAGATTGGGGCTTACTCCTAAAGAGGATTCGTAGATTAAAGATATTCTCATCGTAAAATATGAAGTTGAATGAAGGAAATATCTAACCATAGTGAAATAAACTTATGTAAATCACGAGGTTTTGAGAGATGTTCCACAGAATTCCTTTCAGATAAGAAGCCAAAAAAGAAACCATGACATAAATGGCTTTGAAGAAGGTTTTGAAGGATATTAATGAAGAGGAATGGTGGATTTGAAGAAAATAGTTGAATAGGCAGGAGGGGCACCCCAAAAAGAGATAGGCGCACAAGTCCTGTTTGGGCGCACAAGTCTTGGACGCGCAAGTATACTTGCGCGACAAGGGTGTACTTGGGTGACAGTTAACTGATAGGGTAATACATGGGCGAGACTTGGCTAAAGCCCTTAGTATTATCCCAATAGGCTTATAAAAGGGTGTCACCAAAGTTTTGTTGAAGGGATAAGGTAGCGCGCATGTGTGGCCATTCCTCTTAAGGGTTGGACTCTTAGGCGTGTTGGCGCGCATGTTTTGTTGAAGGGATAAGGTGGCACGCAAGGGTGTCCATTTAACTTAAGGGTTGGACACTTAGGCACTCAACGGTTGTTGAATTTAAACACTTAGGCCTTATTCCCCCTCTTTAGATCTTCCATTCTAGGCATGAAATTTCCATAGAAGTGTTTGGAAGAATTCAAGCAAAGACTAGGGCACCGAGAGCTTAAATCTTACTTTTGGATTTTTCATCCTCGATATGGGGGGCCCACTAGGGGTATTTATAGGACATTGAGGACCTTGTGAAAAAAATAATAGGTCACAGAAGTCACCTGCAAGACCCATATGTGGCACGAACGTTTACTTGCACGACTAAATTGGAACTTGCGTGGCCCATGCTTAAAGAATTCCTTGTTCACACATTTGTCATTTTTTTATGTTCTTCAAAGGATGAATCTCTTTTTGCTCAAGGTATTCCCCATTTTTCATTTGTTAGACTCTGTTACCAAAAAAGTGACAATACCCTCAATGACTCTTTCTCATTGGAATTATGTGAGCTCATCTAAAGTCGAATATTACAATCTATTAATGGGTCAAGGAACCCAAGAGAAAGTAGTTGAAGTCACAACAACATGTCACCTCATAGGAACACCTACCGAGTAATAAAATCTATTTTTCATGATATCTCCAATCAAGCAGGTTGCATGCAAGTGACATCAACCAATTTTATCAACTTCTCATTCTTTTAATTCCTTGAATTTTACATCCCTAGAGAACACCGTGACCATGGATTTAGTTAAGCTATATAATTTCAATCAAATCTCCTCAGATGTCTACATTGATATAAGTGAAAAATCTTTTTACGTATTATTCTTTAATGCAGTATTACTCATGAGACACCCAACATTTCCTTCCTCAATGAAAAAATATATCATCATAGTTTTAGTCAATACATCAATGTGTGCGAGTCATAATACTGATTAATAATATTCTTAATGTCTATGGACCAATACACACATCCCAGATATGAACATCCGGTGACACTTGTGAATGTGTAAGTCCTACTTGAGGGTCTTGTTCGTGTAATATCCTCCAGGATATTACCAAGGGTGCACCCCATGAGAATGTGCCTCAAGGTTTCTTGAGTCCCCACCCGTGATATCATATATCATTTTTGACCCATAAAATGATATCATCTAGCCTTAAAACATATATTCAAGAAAAATATCAGGGCACTTTTGGATTCTCATAATTGTATTCTCTGCTATGACCTTTTAATGGAATAATTATTATTTGCACATTATCACATACTATGTCACACAAAATAAAAATCATTATGTCACAATGATTTTGTAAATATTCATCAAATGAATACATGTTTATCATAATGTACTAAGAAGTTGGTTTCTAGTGCACCAACTCCAACAAAATCCCACTTACAGTAGAGACAACTACTAATAACCTTCAATATGATATCTCTTACATGCTATTTATGCTTCTATTGAGATAAGATATTAGTAAAGGGGTATGGGATGATCTATTTGTGGACACTCTATTCACTAAAACTTAACCTATTTGATATAAATACCTCAATAGGTTATACTTTCGGAGTATGTGATTGATTGTTGATGCGACATTAGCTCATCTGCAAGATCCACTACTGCAGTATTATTACGATAAGATGTTATGGGAACTCTACTTCTAGATACCACATCAAGATCATGGATAATTTTTCAAATAAAAATAAATTCCTTGGTTGTATCAAAAGCCACTATATAATCAGACTCCACATTAAAATCAGTGACAACTCACTACTTTGAACTCTTCTATCTCATAGCTATTCTGTTGAGACAAAATAACAAATACTGATTATGAATTCAGATCATTTTGATCTGTCTGAAAACCTACACCAGCATTCCCTCTGATGGAAATATCCACATCTCATCTATACATCAAGAACATATCCTTAGTTCATCCCAGATAATTAAGTATTTTTTTTAACATCAGTCTAATGATGTTCACCTTGATCTGTTTGATATTTACCAACCATGATTAGTTCATAGGCAACATCAAGTCTAGTATAAAAAATGGCATACCTGATAGATCTTATCATTGAAGCACATATAATCTCACTCATCCTAACATTCTCTTGTTATGTTTTGGGAAATATTTTCTTTGAAAGATTTATAACACGTTACACTAGAACCAATCCCCTCTTGGATTTCTTCATACAAAATATCTATTGTATCTTTCCAATTTATTTACTTTGACTTAGTCCAAGAAGCCTCTTGGATCTATCACGAATGATCCTGATCCATTGAATTTTGGTTGTTTCTCCTATGTATTTCATGGAGAACCACATGATCAACTAGTACTTCGTTGAATGCAACATTGGTATTTCATTTACAATAATAAATATTTCATCAACATAAACATCTATTATATTGAATATTTACCCATTAAACTTCTTGTAAAATCATGGAACACATTCATTCATATTGAAACCAAATTCTCTAATGGCTTCATCAAATTGAATATTCCATGATCTGGAAACATTCATTATTCTATAAATGGATATCTGCAACTTGAATACCCATTTTTCATCATCTAGGGTCACAAAACCTTCTTGTAATTTCATATAGAAAACTTCTTAATGGTTCCCCATTAAGGGATGTGGGTTTGACATCCATCATCCAAATATCATAGTTAGGGAATTCTACTTTGGAATGTATAATTATTATCCATTTAAACAAGGAAACCGAAAAAAAATGTTTTATCGTAGTCAATTCCATAACATTGTTTAAACCCTTTACCCACTCGCCATGATTTATAGGTAGAAACATGACCTTCTATGTCTTTTTTCATCCTTAATACCCATTTACACCCAAAGTTCCTCACATATGATGGCACATCTAACCGAACCCAGACTTGGTTTTGATATATGAAATCCATCTACAATTTTCTAGCTTCTAGCCATCTTGCATCTTCTGAGCTATCTAATAAATCCTTATAGGAGAGAGGTTAATCATTTTTTAATAAAATATAGTCACCAATCACAATGACAATGAAACAATATCTCTATGAATCCCTTAAATCAAAAATACTCTTACACAGTACATGTGTTTTAGTAACTACCTCTTCCACAGGGACTTTTGGAACTTGTTCTTGTAATAATCCTATATATCTTTAGCATCAACATCATAAAAGTCAATCTTTCTCCCACTAAATTTTTGAGGATGTGCTCCCTCTCAATAAAGATAGATAATATGGAAATAAACACTTTCTTGTTAAAGGGATGTATGTGTAGTATCTCATTCATTACTTGGGATACCCTATGAAGATAACCATCATGCCTCGAGGTTCTAGTTGGTTGCCTAATAAATTCTGAACAAATGATCTGCATTCCCATACACATGTATGCAACAAAGTGTGTTTCTTTCCACTCCATAGCTCGAAGGGAATCTCATTTTCCACCTTAGATGGTACTTGGTTTAATGTGTTTGTCGCAGATTGAAACAAATATCCCCAAAAGGATAATTGTAGATCTACATGACACATAATCGACCTTACCATGTCAAATAAGGTATAGTTCCTCCTTTCACTAACACCATTTCTCTTTGGTGTATAAGTTGGAGTGAGTTAAGATAGAATCTCACACTCTCATAAATGTTGATGAACTCTTGGTTAATATATTCTCCACCTAGATCCAATCAATGCTTATTTATCTTCTTACAAAGTTGATTCTTTACTTCATTCTTGAATTCCTTGAATTTCTCATAGGACATTGACTTATACCTCATTAGGTATTCATATCCATATCTACTTAATTCATCAGAAAAAGTAATGAATTAAGATTATACACCACTAGATTCTTTAGAAATGGTCCACACACATCAATGTGTACCAATCCTAGAAGCTTTGTGGCCCTTTAACACTATCCACCAAATGGTGGTTTGGTCATTTTCCCTTGTAGAAAATCACGATATATATCAATTGGGATTATCTCGGAAGAGTCTAACTAATCATCTTGACATATATTTTTCATCCAATTCCCATTTACATGACCAAGGAGGTGATGCCACAATTAAGAGTTGTATAATTCATTTGAACTCAGTTCGTTATCAATTTCCAACACTAGGTTCTCGTAATTTAATATATATAGACCGCTATTTAAATGTGTGATACCAGAACATACGTTTTCCTTATAAATGTAAAAGAAAATTATTTCCAAACATGAAAATAAATCAATCTATATCTAAACTCGTTATAAAAATTATGTTATTGCTAACACTTGGTACATCATAAAATTCATGTAAAACCAAAATCATCCTGGATGGCAACGAAAGTTTGTAGTGACCAATGGAAAGAGTTTCCAACCTCAAACCATTAAAATCTCACAAATTCACATCTCCTTCATAAATTATTTGAAATATAATTGGTTCCTACATTTTAATATAGATGTGAGCGCCAAAAACTATATCAAATACCCAATTCCATTAAATGTAATGATTTCCTCCAATAACAAATTCACATCTTGATTCCACATTCCTCTAGGTGTAATACATTTTCCCATGACCTAACATTCCTTCTTCAAAGAATACTTCCTCCTTTTCCTTTCACTACCTTTTCTTCATCTTCTTCTTGGTTAAATGGTGATCAGGAGGTTTGGACTATTAAAAAATCTTAGGTCCCTTTACCTTGTCCTTCCTCATCCTATTCACCATACGGACTGTGGGTTTGTGATTCCCCATGTCCTTATCCACTTTGGAAAATCATGGCAAGATGTTCTAATAAGATCTTATTATTATTAATCATATTATAATTTACAGAAAAGTTATATAATTCCTTGGGAAGCAATGATAGTTTGATATTTCGGCCCAAATCATCTAGAAATTTAATCCCTAAGTGGTCGAGATGCTCAATGAATCCAATAAGAATGAAAACATGTCATCTATTTGGTGAAGACTCTCCATGATTAGTAGTGAAAAAAGTGTTGTAGTTCTCATACTTCTCCTATCTTGTCTTCTTTTGATAGAGATCTCAAAGGTGATACATCGTGATATAAGCATACATTTCTTCATGATGCATCAAGAGCTCATTTTTCAAGGATGATAGCATGAGGCACTGAACATTCATAGAATCATTTATAGGGCTTTCATGAACAAAAAGTTTCTTATCACTCGCCTCATTTTTAAGTGTAACTTGTAAAGGCTTTTCCAACACATAAAGTATCCTCTCATGGTGATGGAAAACCCGAAGCTGTCTTTGCCACTCATGGATATTAGAGCTAGTGAGAAGGTTATCCTTCTCAAGTATGGATTACAATGATATATTTTATGACATTTTTATTTATGTTTCTACTAATTAATATGAATATGGTTTTAGTACTTTATCTAGATAAACATAGACAAGTTAATTAATTAATATTTATTATTGCCCACTATTTTTTTGAAACCCAATATCCATAACCATTGGCTATGGAATATCATGTTTCATGGATATTCTAGGAACAAGGATCCATATTTCCCTTTTCATTACCCCAACAAGTGTGGGTCATGATACTTGCAAGGTTATAGGTAGGCAATAAAAATTCAAATTGAATTCACTCACAACTCATTTTTCTATAGAGTAGACTCCTCAATCCTAAAATACATTATTTTGGATTTCCTCAACCCTATGACTCTCAGTTGCACCAAGTCATACTAGGGTAGTCAACCCGTGATGTAAATAATGTTAAATCTACCTAGAACCTCAAATTAGAATTCCTCAATTATTGAAAGAACCCCAACTAGGTTTGGTCAAACACTTTTATCTATCGTTATATTTTAACCGACGTAATGGTAGGCTATGCTGACAAAATATTTAATTGAGTTATATTATCCTTTATGTGTAAATTGAATCTTATTATCATTCACATGAATTTTAATATTAACTGGGATATACTTAAGTTATTTACTATGTATAGATAATATTTACACAAAAACTTATTTTAGTTCCATCTTGTAGGCTTGATAGTTCATTAATTATGTGATTACATCCAACATCCATAATGAATAAACATACACCTGATAGAAAAAAATAAATGGTATAATCATGACTAATACTACTGATTAGTTTATCAAACGGTTTATACACTAACCCTAACCTAGGGGAGAAACCCCTTGAACCATTTAAGGTTCACATTTATATCGTTCCACCTATCCACCTTTGTATCTCCTTGGATGGGATTCTCATCATATCCTACCATGAACCAACACCACTATTTTGGGAGCTCCATCCATTCCATATGATTTTAACTCAAGTGCAGATGAGGGGAAAAATGGGGTTTACATAAATGAATCCATGGGCATGCAATCCCTACATATTAATTTAGAGAAGGCACGTATGTGAACAATTTTAGTTAAACAAATAAATTAAAAGTGAACCAATCACCTAAAATGGTTGGGCCCAACCCATGATCTTCCACATACATGCAACAAATTACACATTTAATAAAAATAGAATTCAATTTTTTAATTGTCCTGATTAAGATAAATTACACTTGAATCGATTAATCATTATCTTTAATTAATCAATAATTTTTATCTTAATCTTTTCCTAAATTTCCTTGAGATTATCATCCATAACCTTGTACATAACTTGTAACTTTGATGAAACCCAGTGAATACCTATCCAAATATACCCATAATGTATTATACTTGTATAAAAATTATTCTTTGACACATGTAGCATTCAAATAGAATAATAATTGTTATACAACTCGTACATGACATGTTGTTCTTTGAAAATATTACAGATGTTGATTAAACACACACACACACACACACACATATATATATATATATCTCAAACACCCATCACATGTTGTGCCCCAACATTACGCCCACATAATGGTACATGTATCAATGGTTACATAATATAATATTTTTTTTTAATCTATGTAATCTTGAAATAGTACACAAAATGTAGATCCGACTACACAGTGTATACCCACCTCAACATCCCTCTAAACTATATACTTGTGGAAATAGAGTTTGAGGTGTACTTCATATATATTTGGATTACAAAAAATTTCCAATGGACCATATGTCATGTAGACTCTACATTACATGGTCACCAGTAGGGCAATCCATGTATGGTTTACATGAATTGACCCATAACTAAAAGAACTACATGCTGTGTCCAGTGGGCCACAAAATGTGTAGTCTGGATGACCATGAGTAGGTCAGTCCTGGTCAACACACGGTGTAATAATTAACTACACCCTGTTTAATTAATGTATACAGATTGAATAATTGCTGAATTACTCCATGCCCGTTGAATAGAGCTTCAAGGTGTGTAATCTGTATTACATGGAGTGTGTGGATGATTAAACGTCCTATATTTCTAAATACATGGTGTGTAATATTATGTTTCCTAGGAAAAATCTTCATCCCCACTTGATATGATCCATGATCCAATTTTAATCATAAAATTATATGTTTCTATTAAATTTGTGAGAAAAAAAAGGGGAAGAATAGATATCTAAATTCATATTAAATGAATGACTAAACATGAAATGAAAAACTAAATTATTAAAGTTTAAATTACCATTGAATTATTAAAATAATTATAAATTAAAATACGACCACACTGATACCATTTGTTGGATTCGAGTGTCATGGAAGCATGGGATGGGTGTGTACCCAACTTTGAAAATTTCCATGATCGATAATTATTTTGGGATCTATACGACGATAAATGCCAGTATACAAGGAATTGAATCAAAGATAAAATATAAAGGAGAAAACCTAGAATCATGAAGAGAGGAACATCATATTTTGTTTATAATTTATTTAATTTAATTAAAGAAATGTGTCCAAGGTGAATCATTATTTGTTGTTGAGTTCGACTATGGTGTCTAAGGTGAGGCTTCATTGGGATGTGGAATAAAAGGATATGAATCCTCTAGAAGTGATCCACACATGCTCCACCTTTCTCCAGAAATCACCAAAGGAGTCCTCGAGTGATAACGTGGATGATCCTTGCACTTTTTATGCCCGTCATTGATCACCTTGGGAATCACTTACAAATAGTTCCCCTAAATCCAATAGTGGAGGATATCTCTCGTTCTTGAGAGTGTCCTTAGAGATGGAAGAGTTATATAGGCTCGAGATCTTTTATCCAAGTATGTTTTGAACACAACCCTTGGTAAGCCAATGGAATGACCACTTAGTTAATTAGATAGAAATAATATAATTTGGAATTTAATTCACTATGAAATAATAAATATTAAGTAGAAGTGTCATTAATTATTTTTTTATTCCATGTGAAAACCCATTTCAAATGATAATAACAATTCTTTTATTTCCTGAAAATTTATTTAAGTAGAATGTTATATTTAAATATTATTTGACCAGATAATATTTAATATTACTTCTCACTGGACCCATATCATTTTCCATCAATACTCTTCAATAATTTTCGGGCCATGAATAATGACTATTTATTTATTAAATTAATATAACTACATTATTCAATGATAAATAAATATCTCATCTGCAATATAATCTCTCGAATAATGAGAAAAAACAATGTGATCAGGAATACTTGAATAATTATTAAAAAAACTAGGAATATAATTTATTGAACTTGTTAATTAATAAATTATTTAACTGAGATATTGTCTACACTTAGTGTGTGACCCTCTAGGACTCTTTCTCATTAGAATGAGGCGGGCTCACCTAATGTCCATGATTACTGTTTAGAAATAGGTCAAGTCACCCAAGAGAAAGTTTTTGGTGGCGCAATGACATGTTTTCTCATACGATAACATACAATGTAATATATTCTCTTTATCACGATATCTCCAATCAAGTGGGTTGTATGCAAGTTTCATTAACCCATGTGCTCATTTTTTCATTCTTTAACTTCTCAAAGTTGAACATCCCTAGGGAATACCATATAATTGGATTTATTTGTGCTATATCATTTCCATCATAGGGACTAATATATAGAGTATTATATAAGTGAAAACCCCTTTCTCGCATTATTTATTAATACAGTATTACTTGTGACAAACACAACATATCATAGCTCTCCAGAAACATTAGTCATCATGTTACATATAAGTGTGCAAGTCATAATAAACATTAGTAAAAAATTTAAATTCTATGGACTTATACACATATCTATAGATAATAACGTCCATTGAAAAATATTAATGTGGACTTCATTCTAGCGAGTCTTGTTCTCATAATATTGTAACAACTGGGTCTCATTGACATCCCAGACCCCCGACCTTATCATGGTTGTCGGGTCCCGACCCACCAGGAACCACCTGTTTCCCTGTAGACACGTGGTCCCCGCACTGGGGCCCACCCACATCTTTGAACAGGTCATCTGACTATTGATAGTCCCCACAGGACAACACATGTCCTTTCCAATGTGCTTTGTTCTCACGCACACACACCCTTGATAAGATACCAGAATTTCACCAATCCTGATCACTACTCCACACCAAGCACACATTACTGTGGAGTTCTATTTAGGTAGGCTTCCAAAATGGAGGTGCACCTTGCTAACATCAGTCATATCATTTAGTCATTTGATAGTTTATCATTTGGGGGTGTTACAATAACCCCCCCCCCCCCACATAGAGCACAACATCCTCATTGTGGTCCCTACATCTCAACCCAGGTAGTGCACCACACATAAGGGTGGGTACAACATCTGATACCAAATGTAACATCAGGGTCCTTGTGACAGCACATACACCCCGCCATAACAAGGTCATCGAGTCTCGACCCGCTAAGTACCACCAGTTTCCCTACAGACACGTGGTCCCCACCCCGGGGCCCACCAACTTGCATGAACGTCTTATTTTACTATTGATAGTCCTCACATGACAACACATGTCACATCTAGTGTGCTTTGTTCTCACTCACACAAACCCTGGGAAACATACAAGAAGGTCACCAATCATGATCACTACTCCAGGACAAGCACACTTAACTGTGGAGTTCTATTCAGGTAGGCTCCCAAAAAGGAAGGTGCACCTTGTTGACATGATTCATATCATTTTTTCATTTAATCCTTTATTATTTGGGGGTGTTACAAATATCTTCCAAATTTTACCATCTGTTCCCACCATGAGAAGGTGCCTAAAAGTATCATGAGTCCCCACCCCTGATAGAATGTATCATTTGATTCCCTACAAATGATATCATCTGTCCATGGAACATATTTTCAATAATATTTTTATGTAACTTCCCTGGTCTGATCATAGCAGGGATCCACTATGACATTTTAGTGAGACATCTATTCTTAGGACATTATCTTATACAATATCATGAAGAAGAACAATCATATGTGAGAAAGAGTTTATTAATATTAATCCAATGAATACATGTATATCCTAAAGTACATAGAAGTTAGTTTCTAGGGTACCAACTCCAACATTTTCTACTTCCATCCTTGAGAATCACCTCATCCCAACTACATTCCCCATTCAATCTTTCCAAGCCCAATCTAGTACACAACCTATTCTAATCATGAAATTACGAATAAGTTATAAAAATTCACTAAAGATACCATTTGTGGGGTAATAAATAAATCTTAATAGGGTATCGACAAATTGCCTAAATATATGACATCATATATGTGCATACATCAGGAAATTAAATGATAAATAAGATGAACACATATGTGAATTATAACATCATCCTTTAATAAAGAAACCATTACTCTATTAACATTGGGTCTCCATGTGATAACTAGACCACGATGATGCAAACCCGTATCTTATTTAGCCCAAGATGGAATATATTCATACCATGCAATTGATCCCATAACCCCAACTTTACCAAAAATCTTATTCTATGGTTTCATACTAATACTTAACTCATAACCATATATGAAAGGTACGGTGTTTACTATGTCTTGACCACTACCCTCTCACTCATAGTATGACATGTACCAACCACCTAGACCAAACCCTCTCTTAGGGTCCTCTCCAAATAGGTTTCATGATTTTATTCTCGCACTCAGGAGGAAATATCACATTACATATATGGTATCCTAACTGAAAACCAGTCATGTCTCCCATTGTTGTTCTCATGAACATGGCTGGACCAATACCCTCTTAATTAATGAAGTCACTATATGTTATCATACATCATGATAGTTTACTTCACACTTAAGGTAGGTTATACTAATCCCTCCTCTACCCTCTCACTCAATTTAGAGTCACAAAGTTTTCACACTTGAATCATAACACAAGTAACATAGTACATCTCACACGATTTTCTTCTCATTTTCATCCACTAGTAACTTGATACCAAGCCTCGCATTTTGAAGAACATATATATAAAAAAATACATATATTAAAACGTTTTAATACCATATCAATCTGAAAATAATTTCTTTTTAACCCTCTTAGAATCATCATCTTAGTAGTTGGGGAATCCAATGGAATCATTTGACACATCCAGACCACTTATCTTTATAATCATACTATATCTAACAGTGTATGGGGTTTAAACAAATATTGGTTCCAAATATATTTAAAATCACTAATAAAAACCCTTACCTAGGTTAAAAATTATACATCTCTTGAATGTGACCTCAATCATACCAGTTATACGAACCCCCTCTCCAACACATCACAAAATTTCCAAAATGAGTTACACATCCCCCACCACATACAATTTCTTTATCCAGGACAAGGGGAGTGATTTTTACAAAGAATGAGATATATAGCCATCTCACCTATCCCCACAAAACCTAACCTTATTATACCTACCCAAATAACCATGCGAAAAAAAATCTTGGATTCTCACATCACATTTCACATACCAGGACACTGTACAGACTCTCTTCAACTCAACATATACATTCCCCCATTAGAGACATAGTCATTGAGTTATCCCACTTTACACAAAGTGTAATAAGATCAATTATTCCGACATGAATACTCTCTTGGAATCAAACATCAAATATCACATACCAGGACCATTAAAATACTCTCTTTATCTCAACATACTCATTATTACCATGGATACATTGTCATTGTGACATGGTCATTGAGTTTTCCCAATTTACCTAGTGTTATGTAACATACATAAAGTAACACTGATGAATAAACAATGATTTGGAACTATATTAATGGAACCAAATAACACCATAGAGTTGTTTCCACCGTCATGATTCTCTACGAAACTGTAACTAAGACAATAGATGTGTCATGTAAGATCACACCACCCCTCGAACTCTAATCTGATTCCAAAACAGCAAAATAAATAATTACAATTTATTTAATTAATTTTTAAAATAAAAAAAGAGGAATTATTGACTAAAAACTCGCCATACATCACTAAAATATAAAATTATATGAATGAATATGTGATCTCCCACATAGTACCCATATATCCTTGATAAAACAAATCCAAATCATCATTTCTGAATTACACCATGATCTGGTAAAATTAAATTTGAAACCCTTTCTCAAAACACCAAATACATGTTTCTATGAAGAGGAAACAAAAAAATATAATATAAGAAATACGTCGCCAATAATGTCTGAAAAAATTTCATAAAAACACCCATTTACACGGGGAAATTATGGAGGGGGGGGGGGGAGGTGCTGACAAAATAGCATGCCATACACTCCCTACAAGCCTCTTTCACCATAAAACCTGGTAGTGGTTTACTAGTAAATTAACTGTCTAACAATGCTGAAAAAATAAATCATATGTCAGTCACATTGTGATCATGATATTCATTGAACAATGATTCCATGTCCATAACCATTAGGGTACATACCTCTTAGGTCATGGAATGGCTACCTAAGGTAGAGGACTCAACCCTTAGTTTTCAAGCATCACAACATGACCCACCTGGGTAATGGTATGATTCCCATCACTTTGAGAAATCCCTAATTGATCAACCACTATACACATCACATCTGGGTTCATTTTTCTCCATGTTTTGAATCACCTCATGGAAATAAATCCTGGAAAACCAAGGGGTCATGACATGATGGGTTTCATGGATCCAAAATACAAGAGGGGAGGGGCCACTTGAATCCTTGATTTGATGACCACCAGAGCACTTAAAGCACATCATAAACATCAATTTACATCCTAAAAAATTATTTGAAACATTCCCAAACGTGGGATCTCAATCCCAATCACAATTCTCAAAATGTATGCATCTCCAATGAAAAAAATTAAAATTCCCATAAGAAGTAGTGACATGTAAAATTTTCAATTCATTATAAGAGGAATACAATTGAATTTATATATATATTGGAATTGGTAAATAGGTTTTCTATAAATTATCAAATATTCATATGTGATATAGTAGGTAAAATTTCATACCTAAATATCTTGGCAGTGAGAGGAGAACTATAGTCGAATCATTTCATATTAAAATATGAATCGTAGACCACTAATTGGTATGATAAATTTTAAAAGGATTCATTATGTTTATTAGAAAATATTTTATGAAAATATTTATTAAATAATTTTAAAGAATTAAAAAAATATTGTTAAATATGATTTAGATTAATATAACTATCCACATTAAAATACATAATTTTCAAGTTAATAAATAAAATAAAATACATAATTTATGAAAATAAAATGAGTAATAACATGGTAAATGTTATGATTGAAAAAATTGTGTTAGAGCAATCCCTTCCTATGTGACTCTGTGTTGAAGTTGTTAAATAGGTGAATCGAGATTCTCATGAGAAGAATAAAATGATTCACCCAAAGTTTCAAAGGAATTAAATTCAAAATAAACTAAGGATTTTTATTCAAATATACTCAAAATAATTGGATATGTCAACGATAATCGATTAGAATGAGAATCATAAAGAACACGTGAAACATGAATTTTTATAATGAATGATTCTTGTTTAATAATTAAAACTATTTTCATGGGTACAAAATTTTTATCATTATAAATTTATTCATGAAATGTTTATCAAATATTCTTTCATGTGTTGATAATTGATGAACTAATAATATGTTATATGTTTCCAAGTTCTTTACTGATAAAAGATGCGGGTAATAGGTAAAACTTGATGAAGAAAACTTTTGTGGAGAGAATTATAATTTTTGTTTAATTATAAATTCATGGTTTCTAAAATTTATAGTTAAAATCAAGAAGAAAGGAATAATTCTTCCATGGGATGGAATAATTTGGAATACATGAATGAGTTTGAGAAAACTCACAATATATTAATGTTGGGAATCAGTGATATAGAAATAAATTCCTTAATTTAAAGGGAATATGTTAAAAAATGTATAATTTAAAAGTGATATTAATATATATTAGATAAAAATAATTTGAAAATTTATAGAGCTTATAGTCATAATCATGTGATGACATGATGATTTTGAACATCATAATGATGAATGAAAAAGAATAAAAAAACAATTGTATTAATTAGTCAGTTGAATGAAAAATAATAAATCATGATTAGATATATCTAAGTAAATGACTTCTATTTTATTCTAATTTATTTTATATGATAAGATAATTTATTTATTAATAATTAATTATTTTGGATAATATAAAATAATGATTTAAATAATATATGTTTATCATTTAACAGTTTCTATAGAATATTTTCAAAATGAGTAAAGTATAAAAATTATTGATGAATGATAAATATTTTATCAATATGTTTTTAAAATATTAGGGAAGGTATTATTTCGTCCCATATGGGATATATTTTCAATAATAAATTTATCTTCTCAAATAAAAAATATCTAAACACGTAAAATACCATATATGAAATGGAAAAATAATTTATAAGTTAAATTTTATTAATAAATAGAAATAATTTTCGGTGGCCAAGTGGAACATCCATACACCCTCGAGGTGGTGAATCATGTGTGGTCATATTATTTTACCAAAATCCAATTCTTTTTTATTATATTGAAACCCATTTTGTTTTGTATCTCTAATAATATTTAAGGAAGATGAATTAGTTTTTTTTTAAAATAGTATACACCAATATTCAATGAAGATAAAGTAGTGAAATATGGACATCTATTTTTACAATGTTTGGTCTTAATGTGATCCTACTCATAGTTATATCTAGTTTTTATGTTAGTAAATATATTTTCCATTATGAATATTATTATCAACAAAAGTGTATTTCTCAGTTATTTGGATCTAATCCAACTCCTTCATATTAAAAAATAATTAGATCACCATACTACATAGTTGATAATGACTTAACTATATTGCAAAATTGAATGAACCTTTATACAGGCACTAATAGTCTTCGAAAAAGTATAACACCAGTTTTTCTTATCAGTGCTTTATTCTCCCCTTTGATTTATATCAATGTGTTTTCCATGGACTTATTTTCACTGATGATCCTCTTTCTTAATTCAAATTTCCTTCAACTTCCTCAATTTCATTAACAAATACTCAGGAAACTCAGCCTTTTTCATCATCACCACATCCCAGTTCATTCAGAATCTGATATATGGACACTCTCAACTAATATTTTCATGAATTTAGACATAATAATATATTTCCTATAAAATATATAAATAAATTCACATCTCCCCAAAATCATCCATAGATATATAACACACTGATTTTTAGGTTCCTTCCATTCTCACTCGCTTATTATATTCTTATTTAACAACCATAATGAACTCACTAGTTTTGATAAGTTAGAAATAGTCACTATATTCCTCCACTTCTAATTTACTCATTTTTCATTGATTCCTAACTAGATTTTCTATTCTATATGATTTTATCATCTCTTCATCCTCTTCTTTTATATAATTTCATATTTCACTCATTTCTCACAAACTATTTTTTGGGGTGACTACTCTTTTTCATCTTGGATATCATACACCACATCACTTTCACATAGTATATATACAACATTTATCATTCATTTTCATTATTTATTTTTTCACTTACTCTTATTGTTGATTCATTTCAAAAAATTCATCCATTAATTTTTAATATCCAAAAATGGGATACTCATAATACTTTATAATTTTTAGAAAAATCATTCTTATACAATAATCATATTTTTTTTCACAGGATCTCTAGTGAACTTCTCAAAAATATCACATGTGAATCTTATTTATGGTGACTTTAAAAATCAGTTTATAAAAAATCACCTCTATTTCTAACTCATACAACTTCGTAATCATCAGTAATGATTCTTGAAATAATTATTTTCCTTATATATATTTTTTATGACCCTTCTATCAGTTTATGATGAATATTGTACACTTATGTAGCTATATTAAAACCAGTAACTACCCTTAGGAAAAGGGTCAGTAAAATTATATATTTTTAAACAACTAATCTATATATTATTCATGTGATGGTGATACGTGGTATGATAAATGGTTTATTTTTTTTGAAATTTGAATTTGATATCCATGTTGGTTGCACAGTTTTAAAGATGCGGGGTCGTTGGAATTTGGAGTTTTTGTGTAGTTGTGGGTTAGTTTTTGAATCTTATGATGTATGGTTACCACTTACCCTTAAAGTGCCTTTTAGAAAATATAAAAAAAAGGATGTTTCTGATAATATGGAATGTTCACTTGCATAAAAAACCATAAGTAATTGCGAAACTTTTAGTTCCAACCCATAATATCCATATGATTTAAAGACATAGAAAACCATTTGATGTAATCACCAATGTACATAATTATCTAAATAAATTCATAACACCATCTAATGTTTAAGAAATTTTAAAAACTTCATTATTCTTTATCCGTGGAAATTTTACCTGGATTTCGACAACCATAATTCTCTAACACCTTTGGATGGATACTTCACAACTCATGTACATCATGTATATTCATCATCAAACATTTTTTCATTAATTTTACTACTTCTACACTTCTGTAAAAATTTTATTTAATTAATTAAAACATATTAAAAAATTAAAATAACATAAATACTATCTCTCACATCATATGATCACATCATATTCTCACAAAAAACACTCTATAACTTACTTTTATAATATAATGTAGATAAATTCTTCATGTCAATGAAAACAGAAAAAACACATTTCATTTCTCTTTATTACACATTGAATTTATATAGATAAAATATAAAACTAAGGCTTATCAAAATCCAAGGGCCTTACATCAAAAATTGAATTTATATTGAAATAAAATAAAACTCAAGATTCTACAAAATTAAGGTCTATGATACCATTTTCTAGTATATTAGGCAAGGATTATCCTCTAACCACAACTACTCTGGCTACACATTAGTGATCAAATTCACAATATAATCTTCTTTGGTTATTATCCTGTAGTATTTTGTCCCTGGTCCATAACCCAATAGAAAAATATACTATTGAAATGATGATTTCCATGAACTTATTATCATGCACATCAATAGACCTTACACGTGATATGTGGGACTCATATCCTTCTAGAATGCACACAACCCATAAATAATTGAAGTGAATTTGGGTCATGTGACTAGTCAATTAGGTTTGGCACATCATATAGAATTATAATCTATCCCACACCACATTACCTAAAAAACCAAATCACGTGGAAAACATTGATTCCATTTAAATTTAATTAATACATTAACTATCATGTAAGCATATAGATTTTGTCTACCTAGAAGTTCTTGAAATCATTATTATTTATTCATTGGTTATTATCCTTCACAGCTTTGTCCATATGATTTTACTTAATAAAAAATGGCCTCTAGAAATGAGGAGTTCTATCTATTTATTATCATGTCCTTGAAAGAATATATCATGTCCCATTTTGTGACTCAAATATTGATAATGCTAATAGTCCCTATGAAATTATGGAGGCTAACTAAGACCTTACCTACTTATGATTTTTCAGGCACAACTTATGAAATAAAAAGGCAATATTTCTAAAAACTACTGATTTTTTAATCATAAAATGATATTTTAAATATTATATAATGAATATGATGAAAGAGATGGTATTATTAAACCAAAATAAGAATGTGGTTAACAAAAAAATTATTATATTAGTCAAAAATTAAATCTACTTTCACTTTATATCCCAAAGATATATTGATATGTTATGGTAAGGATAAATGAATTTTATATATTTAGTTACCACATGAAAGTGAAAAAAAAATTATTAATGTATTATTCAAGTAAAAATAAAAATTTAATTGGGTTAATATTATATAAAAGCTCTCGGGTATATCAGTAAAAAGAAATGTAAATAGTTATATTTATTTACACCAAAATAAGAGAATTTCACATTATCTCAAGTGGGTTAGGATGCATTGTAAAGTGGTTATATAAATTGTATCATTTTTTACCTATATATTTCAAAGTAAAAATTTAATGGAATGGATTATAGATATTATGATGATATGCTTAGTATAAAATAGACTATTGATATCATAATATTTCATGTTGTGAATTAGAGGTGTCATAATATGATTACTAAATCGGCCATTAGAAATATGATTCGTAAATAACAACATTTTTGAAAAATTATTTCTTCATAAATGTTAATCACTATTGAGTTTAGTGGGAGGGATTTATTATATAGTCATTAGTGAAGTGGAAAGAACTATTCATAAATGTAGTGTGTTAGTAAAAACCGAGAAAGTAATAAAACATAAGGTTGATCTTTAAATGTATCATATATAGGTGTTTATATGGTATTTTTTTGTTTTCATAAAATTCTATTATAAATATAATCAGATTAAAATAAAATGAAATATATACAATATAATTCTTTCACATTACATATATATATTGATATAAATTATATGAAGTGAATGATAAATGAAAAATGAAATTATTACTTTGAGTAATCCCTAATTGAAGATCATCATGGAGTTATATAGATTTTTAAAAAAAATTAAGGCTAGTGAGTATGATTATTATATGTTATATGGAATATAATAATAAGGCCTAAAAATTATTTTTATTAATGGGATAACTCATGAAGTATACCACATGTATTTATATTCCCAATGTCATTAGCATATTACTGTTTCATTATTTATATTTGGAGTCTCGTATATGTATTGTTGGTGAAATGACTATCATGAGACCCACCACCATTGGCACATTTGTTTTTTAATAATTGCGTCATAGATGAATATAGTGTGGTTGGGTATGCTGTAGATTAGTATATTAGTTCAATATTAATTAAGATGCGATTTTTCACCTCATATAACGAGTAAGAAATTTAGCCCTTCGATTAAGATTGACTAAGGAGTGTGTGATCTCGCCTATATAGTATATATGATGGTATTATCTATTTATATGATTAATAGTTAAAACATGTGATGTATTTCTTAAAATTTTCATTATGTTCTCAAAGAGTTGATAATGTATGAGTGGATTATTTTGGATTGACAGAAGTCATGCCCCATTGTGACTCATTTTCTAGGACAAGAGTAACTTATAAAAATGAATGCTACCATGTGATAAAACTAGTGCACATAAGTATAATGATTCATATGTTTGTTGATGACTATATTAGATACCAATGTATATTGAGTATCATTGATGCTTTTTTGGATTTCACCCTTTGGTTACTTTTATGGATACAATGAATTATATTTTCTCCAATCATGCAAAGGCCTGGGTGGTTAATATTTATAGTTGACTAAATGGGGATTCAATTTAACATATTGAGAAACTCTAGAATTATTTTATATTTAACCAAAAAGATTTATGGATTAGTATTAAAATGTTATGGAATATGATGAAATACATGGTGAAATTGATGATAACATTCCAAATGTTTTTAAAAAGATATATGAATGATTGTTGGATCAGAATTCACAAGTTTTCATATATGATATGATAATTTGTGAAATGCTATAAATTCTATTAAGCATTAGATAAAGTGATATATTGAAGGATATATTTTCTAAATCCAGATCACATATGTTTCAATTTTCGTAAGAAAATTTATGAATAAGGGAATATCAGAAATTGTCTCAAAAAATTTACTTTGTCCAATCATATGGTACAATTATCCCATATCATAAGATGGATGGATGTATAAGTCATAATCATTAAATTTTATATTTTACATATATTAAATTACACAATATATGATAGTTTTTGTGGATTAATGATAACATTTAATATTTTATTTAATAATTTATATGATGGATATCGTTAATAGTAATTACATATGATTATATAGATCGATATGATATCGAGATCATGTAATAGTTTCAAGAAATGAATGATTCATTTACTATTTTTCTATAACACAATAATAAATCTAGGAATACACAAAGAGTATTATCCAAGGATTTATTTATCCTACATTCATGTTATGGTGGTTTAATATTTCTTGTTTATTTTTTGTTCATGTTCTCCCCAACTTAGAGCTAACTTCTCTTAAATTATTTATGTCATGAGTTACAGTCAATATTTGATGGGTGGAGGATCATACTCAACCATCAAGATATTTTGTTTCCTTTGGATATCTTCACTAGATGGATTTCATTATGATTCCTATTATATGATATTCATCAAGAATAAAATATGAATATAGATTTACCAACAGCAGACAGTAACATCAGTTTAAGGTACATGCATTCTTTCTTAATTTTTTATTTATTACTTGCTTCATTTATATAGCATAAATATATTTGTTATGGTTTTTTTATCAATTACATTGTATCTAATTTTTTTTTATAGATCCCTTAAAAATATAGAACCACACTCCCCTGATGGGGTACACCAAGGAATGCATGGTTCCTGAGATGCACTTATTTTGTGATAAAAATATTAATAAATGTTTTTTAAAACTAAAAATCCTAAAATCCATGAATCATATCCCGACAATAAAGATACCACCTAGTCACCTTAAAATTATTACTAACATTGGATATCACTATGATTATATCTCCCTCATAAATGTGATTTTGGAAGTTTTTTTCCTTTGCATAGATGAATTTTCATCATTTAAGGACCTATTTATTCATAAACAAAAACAATCATTTTTTTCATTAAATAATAGACCTTAGAATTGAATTTAATATTCACCTTACTGGGTTTTTGTATATTTTAAAATAAATATTTACCCTCAATTGTATTCACACTAGAATCAAACCAATATGCCATGAAAGAATCTCTCTATTTTGATTATTATAATATTGGAATTAAATTATGATGTTTTTATAAAGAAATATCATATATTTTCATGATATATGGATTTTTAATTTTATTCCAAAATTGTAGAAAAAGGGAAATTTTTTTACTTATGTAAGAACTCGGTTCTTCCATGGAGGTAAGAACCTTTTATTTTCAGTTTTTAATTATGAAAACTGGAAAAAAAGAGGTTAACTATTGAATCTAGGACTGTTAGACAACATTACTCAGGGTTACATTTTGTGTAATCATTGTAATCAATGTGTATTGAGGTCTGTGTGACATTTTAGGATTTATATGGAATATTGGAATGAGGGAAAAGATAGAATATACATGACATGTATTCTCATGTACACGACATGTACATTTTATTTTTTTTAAATAAGAAATGGCCTCATTTTCTCATTTTACGATAGAGGCTCACCTGTTTTTTCAGGAACTATAGTACCGAGGGAATATTTTTCTCCATTTTTTTCATCTGAACTCTAATTTGAATGTCATCAGATGAATTAGAACCCCATCTGTAAGTTCTTGAATCCTCTTGGTCCGCTCATCGTGATTTCTTCTCAAGACCTAGGTTCAATGGTTGAGTTTTTAAGCTCTTTTGTAGATATAACCAATTCTAGGTCAAATTAGTGGCCGACTCTAGATGAGGATATTTATATGACTATGAGGTAGGTGGTCTAGTTAATTTTCTTAATTTTCTAGTTGATTATTTGTGCTATAGTGTTGTGCACCCTTTTTTGGGGTCCTACCTTGAATGAATTTTTTCCAATTTCTAATTCTCATCATTGATTAGTTAATTGATTATGTCATTCAGATCATTTTAGGGTTGGTACATTGAATTATGACCACTACATGGGTGTGTTTTTTGTTGGATGATTGTTTATGGCTGTTTGGCCTATGATGCCTAAAAGAATGCCTTTGATTTATGTAGTTTGGTTTGTTTGAAATGAAATTGATTATATAACTTATTTTACCACATGATATATTTTATGGTTAAGCCTTTTGATAGTTTAAATTTTATGATAGGATAGTTATATGAATTGTACCATGTGTGTTACTATTGTTTAAACAATGTAATTTTTTAATTTACATGTGTTCTTTGTTATATGAATTTCCCACATCAGTTTATTATTTTTTAAATAAATGTAATAGATTAAATTACTTTTGTTATTTTTTGTGTGTTTTGACCATGTGTGTAATATAATGTCTAAGACATATGAGTTTATTTGGCCTATTATGTTTAAGTTGTGAGTGACCCACGAGTGTAGAAGTTGGGATCAAAGAGGCTTTACTTATTTTTCTATGTGAAACATGGATCGTTGAGGGATTCCATGGATGGGTTTTATTGGATTTTTTTACATTTCATGAGAGATACCTAGGGATTATTTATTGTACCATGAATAATGGGATTAGTAGACACGGACGGATACCACACCTAGAGTGAAACCAGGATTCGAGAGAGGTTTGTCGTTACGGGCTTATAGGATGTTGGTAGGTTTTCACCAAGAGTGACATTAGGTTCTATAGAGAGGTTCACTAGGATAAGTTGTAGGTTGTAGATAGAATTTTACATGAGTGATTATTTAATTATAACATAGTAATGTCATTTACGGGTCATGTTTTAAATTGAATATGTAACTGAAATGACTTATGACATGTTTATCAAGACAATGCACAAGCTTGGATTCAGTATTCACATACTTATTTATATACCCTTCTGTGGTATATTTTGTTATTTCTTTTACATAGGTATTTTCGGAGTTATGCCAGATCCTGAGACTTATATAATTCAATGGAATTGAATATGTTAGTGAACATGAAATGAATTGAACTATATACCAATTCTTGTAGATCCGTTTAATTTTGAGTACATCCTAGATTACTACTTTCATTATTTTACAATGCTTGTTACATATAATCCCTGACAGAATTCGACAAATCTTAGGTGGTTGCAGAAATTGATTTAGTCTCACACCAAGTTTGTGTCATTTTTTGGGCCCAAATAAATTATATTATTACATGTGTCTATATGGGTAAGAAACCTTCTACAGGTACATGATTTTTTGTTAGAAGCATGAGATAATGGGACCAAGATGAGGCTTATTGTGCTTCTAAGCCTCTTTTGTTTTTTGTACATTTGGTACTTGTATAATGTATTACTGCACTGTATCCTATTTTGGCTATTTTCCGAAAACATATGCCAACCAGTATTATCCTTTGAATACTATGAAATATGGTCATTTTGATTATAAATCTTCCATTTTTTACTCATTTTGAATGATATTACTACTTCCACTATTATATTATTGTTATTTCTTATGTGTTACACTATTCTAATGAGGGAATTATTTTCCCACTATCACACCTGGACCCTCACTTCTAGTTGGTAGCCTATGGAATTTTGGCAATTGGGCTTGAGGCCAAGTAGCCAACCAGTTACGGGGCACATTTGAGTGGTATCTGGATCCAGGAAATTAAAAGGTGGTATCAATGGATAATCCTTTATACTTTTCTTTACTGTCTTTAAATTATAGAAATATATTGAAATCCAATTGGATTTGGTAAAAATCATTTCATGGCAGTAGCTACCCTACATACAGGGAACATCCAAATTTCCTTGAATTGAGTTGTGATTTTTGGATTTTGATCTATTGCGATTGAGTTGATTTCACTGTTGGATGAATCACTTGTATTGTGATATTATTATTGTTATCACTGTGGTTCTATTTTTTTGCAACCCTATGAAATGAGGGTATTCCATATCAGGTATCGTACATGCACAATTAAGAAATCACATGCCATGCATAAATTCCATTACATTAAGGAGAATTACTAATATTATGTTGGGGTGGTAAGTAGTATGATAGCTATGCATTCTATTATGATAGGTGTATTAATACGTGTTTTGGTTCAAATTGGTTGGATTTTAAGATTTGGTCCATGTGGTGTATCGACAATCATGGATCCAAATTTTGTGGATTATGTGGCTAAATTAAATTGAATTCTAATATGATGTGATTCAGGAAGATAACAAAATTTGATTTGAGTGGATAATGGGCCGTAACAAATATAAATTTGGTATACCATTGGCTTAATTTGAAAAAATGGGGGTTCCGAGGAAGTTTCATAAGGTTATTTTCTAGAAACCCAGACAACATGACATGTGATTCAATGAACACACTCCATTTGTTCTTCTGTTCAGTAAGAAAAATTTTCTTATGTACACACCATGAACTATGTTTACAAATCGTGTGGTATGTAATCTTGTGTCCCACTGCGTGAAGGAGAACACAAAATGATTTTTTTTTTCGGAAAATGCACACCATGTACTATAGGTGCCTTCCATGTAGTGTCACTCATGTTGAACTAATGTGGGTCATTCAATTTAAACTTACATGTCCAGAAGGCGAGACACGAGTACAAACTATGTATCATTTAGACCAGCCATGTATCTTAGGTTGTTACTCGCCTAGTCCAGTGGAAGTACATGCCCGGGTAGGAGCTTGAGGGTACCCACTGTGTATGGTTTCTACACATAGTGTACTCCTCTTTTTTAGAATTTTATGGTTTTCTTCTGCCATTTAGTTATTGCACTATTGAACTGTGAAATTTGAAACTGAACTTGAAATGAGGTGTGTGCTATTTCTTTTATAGTCTAGCCACCATTAAAACCACCATTAGTAAACCAACCGAGTGTAGATGATCATACATTGAAGTTAGAAGGCCATGGCATACTAATGGATCCTCCAATCATGCTAGTTGTGGCCCTAGTAGTTTTATAGAATGTAGGTGTCAACACACACTACCAATCATGTTTTATGTGATTCATGAAAACCTTCCTGGGATCACTGATGTTTTACATGTCTATGGTAGAACTGACACATGTTTTCCAGCAGTAGAATCTTCCCATGTTTTCGAGGGATGGCCGACCATAGGCTACAAAGTCATGGATGGGTCCATTACTATGATCTTCGATCATCTAGAGATGTCTCGTGAGATGTGGGTAAAGATCATGACATATATGTTGCATAATTACACAAATATATGGTGGTATATTATCACTTAGGAAGAGTGTCATCGGAATATGGAATGAGGATATTTTCATATAGTCTTATATGATTATTACTATCCCAAGACATTGAGTTTCAAAAGACCCCGATCGTTCATGCATCTAGAGTAAGGTGCTTTATCAGTGATGCACTACATGGTCTATTTTATTAAGCTCACGTGTTTTGAAACTATTCAGATGGATGATGATATATAGAAGGCTAGGGGATTATTGGAAGGTCTTTGGTTCGACATTCGATCATAGGTGAATTTCATTAAGTTCCCTTCTGTATCTCATATTCTAAAGTAGGAATTGATTACCTAGCATAATATAAGGTAATTTTGAGGTGTGATCTAGGGGGGTTAAGCACCGAAATATAGTATTGTCTAAATTGATAGTGATAAGTGTCATATGGATATTTATCGATGTGATAGTAGTAGTTTTAAAGTTTCATTAGGTAGAAAACTCTGGTTCTACTAGTCCAGTAGGATGAGGAATATAAGGCCATAGTGTTCACAGCACCAAGTCAAGTGATGATATAGTGGCAATATGGGTTATCTTTAGAGCTTCTTTAGGATGTTTCCACCAGTATCTAGTGAGAGAGGTTATACACCGACTCCATGTTTAGGAGAAGGGTCAGTAACTTATCATCAGTAAATGAATCGAAATGCATCGGTCCATTTAGGCTAAGGTTATAGTCTTGGCCATTATATCCAAACCTCGAGATCTCAGCAACAACATGGTAGATCCACTTAGGGTAGCCAAAAAGTGGCCTAAGGTCATGGTATCAGTCATAATTTTGCAGTGCAATAGACCTTGTTGGGGTAAGATCCCAGAACTTATACTATTAGAGGTAATGTTCTAGGAGACTATGATTTTAGTATCTACACTTTTTAAAATAGGGGATTCACATAGTTTCATATCTGTTCCCATTGTAGAGAGCCTTGGTATCTTTTTTTACTTCTCATGTGGTTAATATTCTAAAAAAATTAATATGGATTAGAACTGGTTCTGTGTGTCACTATAAGGAGTTCCCCCTTGAGGTTAGTGGGAGTCACTTCTTTAGGACCTCTATATCCTAAGATGACTATCATTGATTTCATTATTATAATTGAATGGTCAGTATAGTTTCAATAATTTGTCAATTTCTATCACTAAATGGTGAGTTTTATGTCTCTATAGGGAGGATCATTTCAATACAATGGTGGATGGGATGTCCAGGTGAGCCGAGTTGGACCCGATCATTGTGGGCTAGGTGGGATTATATACTAATTACGAGTTTATATCTGGATGATCATGGAACATGTCATATCGATTTCCCTCATATAGTTGATCATTTCATGGACATCTTCTCGGATGAATTTTCATTCCTACCTCTAGTGAGAGAGTTATAATTCCTTATCAAGAAAGTCCCAGGAGTTGCACCGATATCCATTCCACATTATAGGATGGATATGATGTAGTTGCAAGATCTCAAGTGGTTTCTACATGATTTGGAAGAAAAGGGTTTCATCTGAACAAGTACTTCTTTCAGGGGTTCAACGATCATTTTTGAAAAAACAAATTGATCATACATTAGAATATGTGTGGATTACTAGAAATTGATCATGTTTATGGTTAAGAACTGATATCCTCTACCGTGAATAGATGATCTCTTCGGCCATCTATGAGGATCGTCAGTATTCTATAAGATTGATTTTAGATCCGGTTATCATCAACTGTGTGTTAGATCATTGGACATACCTTGCCCAACCAGTCCCCATGGAACTCTATATGAGTATCTTGTTTTGTCGTTCAGTCTCATGAATGTGCTACTAATCCCTATAGAAATGATGAACCGAGTGTTCCATAATTATATTGATTTTTTGTTGTGGTTTTCATGGATGGTACCTTAGTGTATTATCATAATCGATATAACCATGGAAAAAATCATATGATCATATTTAGTATACTAAGAGAACATTAGTTATATGCTACGATCACAAACATCCACATCTCGATGAACCATATTCACTTCCTGAGACATATCATCTCATAGAGAGGAGTATCAGTGGACTCCGATAAGGTGAGATTAGTAGTTTACTGGGATCATCCCAATAATGTATTTGAGGTAAAGAGTATTTTATGGATGACTGGTAGCTATATTTCCTTCATAATGGACATCTCACATATAGTAGTGTCATTGACAGTCTTGACTAGAAAGGGTGTGAATAATGTTTGGATAGATTCCTACAAGACAACCTTTCAAGGGCTAAATAAGAGATTAACATCATCACCAATAATGATTTTTCGAGTTTACTATGTACTTCAACACATCAGGTATCGGGCTTGGAGCTGTTCTATGAAGGGGAATCAATTTGTTGCATACGAATCTCAATAATTAAGGGCTCATGAGAGGAATTACCCGACACACAATATCGAGTAATCTGCAGTTGTTCATGGTTTACGTTTTTGGAGAAATTACTTACTGGGAGAGTGTTTTGTGTGGTACACTGACCACAAAAGCCTCATGTACATATTTTTTCAATGTGATATAAATATGAGGTAGATTATGTGGGAGGAATACCTTCAGTATTTCAATACTTCTTGAACGACTGTTAATAGTAATGCAATGGTGGATTCGTTGACTTAGAGGACTTAGATACTGGAAGTACAGTTGGCCAGTATCGAGTGGTAGCTTATGCAATTTTTCTATAAGATGCACTTGGAGGTGCACGATAGCCAGGGATAGACTTTTATTTCATCTTTAGTTCATACCTCTACCCTACTTGATAGTGTGAGGATGAAGAATGTATCAGATTACAAAGACTTAGTTCTATGGGAGTGTGTTACAAGTGATTACCCTCCTTCTGGTTGTACCATATGAGAGAATGAAGCTCTATAGTTACATGATCATGTATGGGTTTCATCTGACATGTGCATGGAGATGATGAAAGATTTCTGTTCATCAGTATGAAAACTAAATCATGGTTTCACCAAGTTGTGTTGGGACTTACATTGTCAGTATTTGGGGCCTTGTATGAAAAGAGATGTGCTTGAGATTGTTATGAGGTGTTCAACTTGTCAATAGGTGAAGGTATAACATCCAAGAGAGGATGTGATTTTATAGTAGTTACCTATTTTGGAGTCGAAATGGGTTGATGTCGTGATGGATTTCGTGACTGTTTTTTCAAGGTCTCCTAGAGGAAACAATGCAGTGTGGATTGTCATTGATATGGTAATGATGGTTGTTAATCTTTTTTCAATGAAAGAAACCTTAATTTTTATGAGATTTGGAAGATACAAATCTGTGAGGTTGTATGCTTGCATGTGGTCCCGTATTCAGTCATTTTAGATAGTGATACCCGATTTAGTTATTGTTTATAGAAAGAAATATAGAGAGAACTTGTTACACAGAAGATTCAAAGTATAGCTTACAACTTTTAGAAAGATGTACAGTTAGAGAACATGATTTAGCTACTAGAGGACATGCTTCATAAATGAATCCGACATTTTGGGCGTTCATGGAAGAGTCATATACACTTGGTTTAGTTCGACTATAATAATAGTTTTCAGGATTCTATTAAAATGTAACCTTATGAGGATTTTTATGGTATACCTTGCCGATCACCCTTTTATTGTAGGGAGGAAGGATTGGTAGTTATACTAGGATCTCATCTTGTCCAGGAGACCACTGAGCAGGTGTAGTTGATTTAGAAGTGGATGGCTACTACATAGTCTTGTAATAAATATTATGTCAATTAAAATATATGTCCTCTGTAGTTCAAGGTCGATGATTCATTTTTCCTACATGTTTCTCCTAGAATGGGCTACAAGAGTATCAGAAGATAGGGTAATCATTATCTGATATATGTCAGGCCATTAGAGATTCTAGAGAGGGTCAGGCATGTTGCCTATCAATTTCGGTTAACATAGAGGTATAGGGCGATGCATGATTCTTCCATGTTTCTCAATTGTGTTGTTAAATTTTAAACCCATTTCGGGCTTTTAATCCTGAGGAAGTTGAGTTACAGGTTGATGCATTCTTTGAGGAGAATCCAATTTTAATTTTAGATCGTTGCACGAAGGTTCTTTGTGGTCAGTCTTCTCCTTTAGTACGTGTCGTATGGAAAAGTGGTTGAGTACCGAATGTGACCTTTAAGAGGGGGTTGATGTACAATCACATTGGATGGATTTGTTCTCAGAAATTTATCCACCACCTATGGATGGGATACTCAGGGATGAATAGGTGGAATTTTGTAAGAGCCTAGTTCTTCCATTGAGGTATAGATCTTTTCCTTTGATTTTGTTTTTAAGAACGCTGGAGAAAAAAAGGTTAAATGATGAATGAATGACTATTGCACAATGTGACTGGGGGTTACACACCATGTAATATGGGTAGACGCCATGTAATGAAATTGGTAAGACTTTTTGTGATGTTTATGGATTTTCGGAAGGAGAGAAAAGTAGCAAATAAACGGTGTGTATTATCATGTTCACAACATGTACTTTTTTGTTCTTTTTGTTAAAATATGTAGTAGCCTCTTTTTACCATTTATAGATACAGGCTCAACCACTAGTTCTTGAATAGTAGCATCAAGGAATGATTTTTCTCCTATTTTTTCTCCAAAATCCAATTTGAACGTCATCAGATGCATTGGATCCCCATAAGTATGCTATTGATTCATCTTGATTTGTTTTCATGATTTCATCAGTTTACATAGTTATCAAAGGATGAATGTTAATGAAGGTTTTATAGATCTCCCACATTCTAGTTCAAATTAGAGGTCAATGTTGGATGAGGATAGTTGTACGACTATGAGGTAGGTGGTCTTGTGCCTCTTGGTAATTTTCAAGTTGATTATATGTGTAGAATTGTTACGTGCATATTTTTTTGGTTTCAATATGAAGGAATTTTTTCAAATTTCTATAGCCTATCATTGTTTAAGTAATTGATTATGTGATTCAAAGAATTTTAGGATGGAAACCTTAAATTAGGGCCACCCCATGGTTGTGTTTTTTCATGTGTAATTGTTTATGGTGTTTTCGCCTAGGTTGCCTATGGATATGACATTGATTTCCCTACCTTCAGTTTTTTGAAATGAAATTGATTATATAAATGATTTTCCAATATGATATAATTGATTTTTAAGCCTTATGATAGTTTGAATTTAATGATAGCATTGTTATATGAATTGTGCCATCTTAGATACTAATTTTTAAACCACCTAATATTTTAATCTACAAGTGTCTCCTTCTATATGAATGATCCATGTGAGTTTATTATTATTAAAGACCTGTAATATTTTAAATTACATGTGTTTATTATTGTGTGTTTTACACATGTGAGTAATTCAAAGTCCAAAACATATGATATTGTTTAGGACTATAGGTTTATGTTTTAAGTGAACCATAGGTGCATCAGTCAGGCATAAAGAGTTTTCAGTTATTTTTCTGGGTGAAAATTTTATCATTGATGGATTCCAATGATGGACTCAATTTGATTTGTTTACATTTCATGAGTGATACATGGGGCTTCATTATATAACTGCTAGTAATGTGCTTAGTATACATTGATTATACTACACCTAGAATGATATGAAGATTCTAGAGTGGTTCATTTGGACAGGTTTGTCATATTATTATAGGCTTTCCCCTAGAGGGATACTAGGTTTCTAGAGAGGGTCATCATGAAGGGCTTGTAGGTTTCAGTTAGAATTGAACCTCGAGTGACATTGGAATTCCAACTTATAAATTTCATGGATGGGAATGGGATAGAAATTGAATTGTTGAATGAAATGAATTATAATGGATCTACCATGCCAAAGATAAATCATGGATTCAATCTTGACTTAATTTTTTAGATAGCCATCTGAGTATATTTTTTAATTTCTTTAACATAGGGGTTTTTGGGTTTAGGAAAAATACCATGACATATATAATTCAATATAATTGAATTAATAATTGAACATGAAATGAATGAAAAGGAATACTAGTTCTTGTATGATTGTTTATTTCTTAGTATATTCAAGCTTACTACTTTTATTTTTATAAACTCCCAAATATATATATAGTCACTGACTGTTAGGTAGAGATCGTGGGTGTTTTCCCACTAGTAGTTAATCTTACTCCCAATTTGGGTCATGTATTTAAACCCAAACAAATTATAATGTTTCAAGTGTTGATTAGTGTACGAACCCTTGTACATGTACGTGATTTTATATTTGAAATATTGGAGAATTTGACTAAGCTGAGGCTTTTGATGCTTTTGAGTATCTTTTGTTCCTTTTTTTACATTCAGTACTAATATAATTTATTACTATAGTGTATCTCGTTTTGGTTGTTTTACTCAAAAATGTAACATGCAACATCATCCATTGAGTGCTTGGAGATATAGTTTTATTTGGTTATTAGTCTTCCACTATTTACTCATGTTGCATTATATTACTATTTCTACTGTTATATTATTATTATTTCCACTATGTTACACTCTTCCAAAGAGGGGATTGTTTCCCCACAATAACTTTTAATCCCTTCCTACTAGTGGGCATCTTCTAGTATTTAGGGAAATGCACTTGAGGCCATGTGGCTAACCCCATACGGGAAACTTTTTAGTGGAATCTAGATTCATATGTTACAAACAACATGAAATATCTTTGGTAATCATATAGAAATAGAACTCATCTTATCAAGATAACATATACCTAATGAACTTATTAGATTATGGTCTTATTATCAACCATGTCAAAATGAATATAAATTATATAATATATTCATATACTTTTATATAACTAGGAAAATAAATTCTAATTCATTAATTAAATCATTTTTACTCTTCATTTATCGAAATAATTGATCAATCATGTTTGAAAATGTATAGAGAATATATCCTCAACAATGAAGTTCATCTTCATCACTCGACTTGTTTGACACCTAAATCAAAGTAATTCCATGTTGATATTGTGTATTTTTTTATTGTGCCTATTGTAATATAAGGAAATTTTGGATGATTTGTATTAGGTATATAGTATATCATAAAAAAATAATTAAAGAAGATCATATTTTTTAATCATTGAGAGAAATTGTTTCCCTATAATTGATTGGCATTTCCCGTTTCTTGATTCATAACCTTCAAAGACTAAGAATCCATAACCAGTTTACTATATCCTTAATATTATTAGGGAATATATAAAATATAGAAGAAAATGGTTGAGTTATGACTTATATGAGGGCACTTTCATTTTGTATTTATTCTACTGGAGACCATGTTGTGAGAATGAAATCTAGACATCGTCAATGATTCTATAAAACACTAAATTGAAACAACTATTATAGAAACACTAGTTTAAATTATGATATGATACCATTATCCCCCAAATACCCAAAAAAAAATTTCATTCCAACCATTACAATACAAAATTCAAAACATTTAAGATCTTAAGGGCCTTTGAAATCCCCACAATTATTACCGTCTCATATATTAACCATGGTCTTATAATTTAATTATCCTCATAATTAATTTCATTAAATTAATTTTATAATATTAAATAAATTATTTTCTCTATAATATAACATTTAATTTTCTAATTTGGCTGTTTTTAACAAAATTAAACCATGATGAAATCTTTTCATGAATGTAATGCCTTCTATGAAGGACAGTTAATCTGAACTATTAATTGAATTGTAAATGTTTTTAATCCATTATAAAATAATACTTGGAGGACTTATATAATTTTATAATGATTATTAGAATCAGTTTTACTATATAAAAGGATAAAAAATATTTATTATAATTCATCCCATAGAGTTTATTAGAATAAGAGACAGATAGAGCATGAATTTCACGAATCATATTCTATTTTTTGAAGAAGACAATGTGCAATGAAATTAATTTTTCTATTTAATTTATCTTTATTTAGAGGAATTTTCATTATTGTGTGGATTTTATAGAGGATATATTTTTTACTATATCATTAGGGATTCATTTCCATCAATTATGGATGAATGGGAAGCAATTTGAAGTGGATTTCAACTAAGAATAAAATCATTAATTAATGATGAATGTGGAATCTATTTCTGATGTTAAACTAGAATATACTCACAATTTATATGATGAATCATTTCTTGACGAAATCCATAGGTAAATGTGTGGTGTGGGTGACCCTTTGGTGGAAGTGTGTCATCTAAAAATTATTTTAGAGTGAGTGCACATTGGTGTGGAGTGATCATGATCAAAATAATACATCCATCAAATTATTAATGATAATGAATTTTGGTACATTGACACATATCCTAGTGTATTCTCCTAAGGAATATCCCAATATGGGTGAATTAAGTAGAACCCTTATCTTGTGTGTTCTTTACGATTTGTGTTCTATGATTTTTATTCATTAATATCATAATTGAGTAAGAAAGATATATAGAGTGTTCTCCTTCTAACGAGGTAAATAGAACAGATAGTATTTGAGGGTTAATGTAAATAAATGGTTTAAATTTGTTAAAACCATATTTAACCCCCACACCCCTCAATTATCCTTAGAAAATATACCCTAACCCACACATCTAAACACATAAAATAGATATAGTACCTTTAAATATCATAATTAAATATCAGGAAATAAACCCTCAACTTTCACCAAATTCCTCAATAAAAGATACAATATAACATAGTCATCCATAAGATTCCACTAAACCTAGAACTAAATATTTTAATTATTATAATCCATTATATTACAATGAGTGTGTGAAATAGGTCTAAACCCATCTTTTTTATCTAATAACACATGCCTTAAAATTTTCAATTTTTTAATAGTAGTACCCTCTAACAGTCTATTAATTTAAAAACCGCATTCCATTTCTCACACTTGTACCCAAGTCACTAATTCAATAACTAAGTCTTATCAACATCATATAATGAACATGAACATTATATTATTTATTTCATTATTACATCTATATAATACTATAATTCACTCCCTAATTTATCATTTATTAATACCAAGGACCAATTAGGTAATTTTAAAAACATGCTCTCGTTAAAAAGGTAGTGCCACTAATTCAATATGAAACATAAAGATATAATATTTTTCATTAATACGAGGATATGTTATATAACAAACGATTTTTACACCTCATCATATATCTGTATCTATACAATTCAACAACCCTTTTAAATAATAACATTGTCTTCCCCAAATGCAATAGACTACTTAAAAATTTTAATTGCACAATGTATAGAGACATATGATACGAAGAACTCATGTCATGGTTCGAAGAATGTTATAAACCTAATATTATAATAGTTAAAATTTTATATCCCTTACCATTGTTATAAATATTCATAACCATAGTGGAACTTCAATTACTAATCAAAATATCCTTCTGACATTCTTATCATCTGTATGTTTGATAATTTTGAAATATACTTTCTATTTTCAAATTTAACATTTCATCCCACAATACCACGATTTTGATCAAGGATTTTTTTAATATATATATGTCTATTGTCTTCTCCCTCTACTGGCTATCAGGCCAAGATCATAATAATTGAAAATCCCAACATCTATTTTGATAATTCTTATGATTTTATGGAATCCTTAGCATTGACGAAATTAATTATGTCCCTACTATACATTTTTGTTTCATAATAGTTTATGGAACTTGGAAAAGGATATAAGTGAGTAATCACATTATATTATTATTTTTATATGTTGTGGCCAAAGCTTCATTTATTATTAAATAAAGTAAAGACCTCTCTAACTAGGTAAAGGGAGACCCATTATACAGCCCAAAGTCCTAGTGGGAATTTAGCCCATTACATGGCCTGTATCCCCAATTGTTTTCCCAAGGCCCATTCTGTGAAAAGTAATTCTACAGTAACTGCTTGCTACATTACAAAATAGTACATGTCGCTACTACAGTGCCTTTTCGCTGCTATTGTGACCTTCCACCGCAATAGTTCCTATCATTGCTACAGTTCCACCACTACTAAAGTACGCTACAGTACAACTACAGTACCTTCGCCCAATGGGTTTTGACCCCCCATTTTACATGTAGGATTTTAGGGTACTAACCACTAAGCCAAACCCCAACTACTCGAATGATATTATTATTATATATGCACTCCACCCCTAAAAATCATAGAAGTCATTAAAGAGACAATATGGATTCTCTCAAACATATATACCATACATAATTTTAATCATGAAAAAAACATTATTTAATATTGAATTTTTAGATCATAGGTTTTTTAAAAATATATTACATTTTATCCAATTCCATGAGATGTATATTTCTCAATGACTCATCACAAATCATTATCTGGAAGGATCTAAAAAATTATTATGTATTTTGTCTCTATAATATACACCTGTTTTTTATACACACACACACACACACACACACATATATATATATATCCTAAATCCCTATTTGGATCATCCATGGATACTATCTAGTGTTACTGAACAAGAATTTTTTTTATCATTACTGTCACGACCCGCCTTCACCAAAAGGAGGGAAGGGTCAGCAGGTTGCCAAGCCCTTCCTTCTTTAAGTTGAAGGAGAGATAATGACCCCCGAAACCCGCCTTCAATAGGTCTCAGAGTGGCGACTAGCACCAAGGGTATAGAAATTCTCGCAAATGGATGGCATTACCCTTTTTATTTTATAGGTTCGAAAGATAAGGAGGAGAAAACCCAACAACACCAAGGTAGAAAGATTATTAAAGCCAAAATTAAATCATTCCCACATGCATGTTTCAAAAGTGAATGCCACAAAGTACAAAAAGGTGACTACAAGGTAAGTACCAAAAGAAAAAGAGAAACAACTACAACTGCTCCAAAAGTCCGAGCTAGTAAGGTCCTGCGTGATCCCCGAAGTCCTCCTGGAAACCTGAAAGCAGTTTTATATACGTAGGGTGAGCATACAAGTACACTGAGTAGGGAAAACCAAGACTCTCGTGCACAAGTGGGGGAACGTACTAAAGTCCCGTGAGAAAATAGAAGAACCAGAAACTAACAAGGCAACTATCCATCCCAGGCCTCACCAAGGCTCGCTCCCCAAATAACGCAAGTCAAGTAATATATATATATATATAAGAGCACATCGATGTTTGGGTACCCCGCGCCACTTTCCCATTGGTTATTGAGACATCCTACGCATCGGACCAATCCCGCCATTCTCACCGTAGTCCCACTGCCACACCCGCCCGCACACACCTGGGCCACAACCACACGCAGTCCCACTGCCGAATCCCTCCCGCACACACCTGGGCCACAACTATCACATGTAACCATGCCTGCAAACACCTAGGCCAGAACAACCACCGCTACGCCCGAAGACACCTGGGCTAAAGGATCCACTGCCACGCCCGAAGACACCTGGGCCTCATCCCGAAGACACTTGGGAAACCACCTGCCGCACACACCTGACCAACCACCACAACACCCTGCCCGATGGTTCTTGGGCTAATAATGCACTTCAGGCCATCACAGCCTGCCCGAAGGTACTTGGGCTATCCGGGAAAGGGAGCAGAAAAGGAGCTAATAACCAGCCACTAAGTACAGTGTTGGAAAAAAAACACCCTTCCCCGATAAATGGGGGTGTTCGGCACTAAGTGCTCAACTTGGGTGGGGCGCGAATAAGAAACACAAAGCTACAAGTATAGATATAGGTAACAAACACTCACCCAAAACTTAGGTTTTCCTAGCCGACCTACAGAACACAACACCACTGCGTCCGAGTCACAATTCACGACCCTTGCCCACAAAACCATTTGTCCCATTCTTGTTTCACGTTCAGTCAAAATGTTCAATTAATTTTAAGCACTACTGGGCAAATACCATAAGCATAACCAAGGAAAGCGTCAAAAGCATAGATCAACCAAAACATTCACACCCGGTTCTGCCAACAGAGGATCTCTCCCCAATTTGTGATAGAAACTCACAACCACTGAAACCATACCAACAGGAGATCCCATCCCCCAAATTCACACAGCCACCGAGAGTATAAAAGAACAGGGGATCCCATCCCCTCCCACATTTCCAGCAAACGGCCCAAAGGGAAAACAACCAACTACCACTACCAACACAAGTCAGGGATTTTCAGATTTAAAAGATTTAACACACTCCATGATTTCAAATTTCTGTGTGTTCTAACTAGGAGTTATCACAGAAGGGTTGATCCTGGTGCTTTCATCTTATTCAGCCAGATATACGTGATTAACCAATTTCACAGCAGGAGTTCGCAATTTCAGCAACCCATTGAAAACATCACGAAGGGATTCAAGTGCACACACACGACCACCAACGGCCTCAATTTTCAGAAAACATAAACCAGTACAACAAAAGGGATGATCACAAGATAAAGCATAAACAACGATCACAACCCCTTCCCCTTCTTTCTTTATAACTTCGTTTATTATCTTCATTAGGGTTCGGTTCAACCAGTTCCATAAGAACAAAAATAACGCCCACCCCGCATGATACACAAAGTGAGAGACGAAAGAAATTCCCTACTTGTTGATAGATGATCGACGTTTAGGCCGGGGGTGCGGAACTTTACGGATAACGACGCGGCGGTCCCGATGCACCAGAAGAGCCACGATCGAAGAAGGGGGGGGGAACCACGGCCTAACCCTTAATTTATAAGAGCTGGGAACGGTTGAGATAAAAACGCCGAACCACGTAAGACGTGGAAGTCGTGGGTTGACCACGCGACTTGACTCATCATTAAAGGTGCTGAGTGGTTTAAACCGACTCATGAGCCGATTCAGTATTTCATTAAGCTTTTGTGCGTGTTACTGGAACAACTAGGCAAGGCCGGGTGACGTCGGCCGGTTCTGCCGATCCGTCACACTGATCGGTCTCACCGATCGGTCTCACCGATCGGTCTCACAGATCGGTCTCACCAATCGGTCGCACCGATCGGTCTCACAGATCGGTCTCACCGATCGGTCGCACCGATCGGTCTCACCGATCGGTCTCAACGATTGGTCTCACCGATCGGTCGCACCGATCCGTACCACTTAAGGATCCGGATTTTGGCAAAGGAAGGGACCAAGGGGGGTCTGGGTCATCACATCAGATACCTCTTAAACGATTCTCGTCCTCGAGAATCACAACAAACCAGAAGGAAGGAGAGGGTCCGAACAACCATCTTCGAAAGATTCCTCTTAGGAGTGAACCTCTGCTAACTAAAAACACTCTCCTGACAAGAACTAAGCAACATACCATGCCAAACAGCCCGGTCTGCGGGTTTGGGGAGTTCCCCTCCCCCATGTCAAGATATTATCCGCTTTGGGCGGCACTGACTCGCCCGCAAGAGTTCAATCGCATCCACCTTAATGCGTCTTGATTAGGGGTCGGGTTCCCTCTTCCCTTTAGCCGGGGCTTTTCACACACAACAGAGGAAAGGAACTAGTACATTTCATAGCCAAAAAGGTCAAATGTTCTACCACAGCAGGTACAAAAGGAACAAAGCTCAAAACAACTCGGGGTATTGGGAACGCATCTGTGCTTCCCTTTCCCACGTACTCTCCTTGAGCCCGCCATGTCTCCACAACACACGAACCAAGGGAATAGCTCGCCCGCGAAGCACCTTCTCCTTGCGATCCTCGATCATCACTGGTTTTTCCACAATGGTTGCGTCGTCCTCGATGTCCAGTTCACCCCAATCAAGGACGTGTGAAACATCGTGCAGATAACGACGGAGCTGGGATACATGAAAGACATCATGTATCCTTAGCAGCGGCGGAGGTAACGCTAGCTGATAAGCCACATCGCCGACCCGCCGTAACACTTCGAAGGGTCCGACGAATCTGGGGGAAAGCTTACCCCCCTTGCCGAACCTCCGTTGTCCACGCCGCGGGGAGACCTTCAAGAACACATGGTCTCCAACCTCAAACTCCAAGGGCCTTCTCCTGGTATCAGCATACGACTTCTGTCGATCCGGGGCCGCCTTCATCCTTTACCGTATGAGCTGAATCTTCTCTGTCGTGTTCTGAACTACCTCCGGGCCAAGGATGCCTGCCTCTCCTACTTCGGTCCAACACACAGGTGAACGGCATGGCCTCCCGTACAGAGCCTCAAACGGGGCCATACCGATGGTAGAGTGGTATCTATTATTGTAGGAAAACTCTACTAGAGGCAAGTATCGCACCCACGACTCTCCTGAGTCCAGAACACATGCCCGTAGCATATCCTCCAAGGTCTGGATGGTTCGCTCCGTTTTTCCATCTATCTGGGGATGGAAAGCAGTGCTAAGGCGTAACTGGGTGCCAAACGCATGCTGCAATCCTCTCTAGATTCGTGAGGTAAACCATGCATCCCTATCCGAGACTATAGACCTCAGAACTCCATGCAACCGCACCACCTCATTCACGTACTTCCGTGCCAAAGCATCCACAGTACTTGACTCCCTGATTGCCAGAAAGTGAGCTGATTTCGTCAACTTGTCCACCACCACCCAAATGGCGTCGCACCCTCCTTGGACCTTGGGTAGTCCCGTGAAGAAATCCATTGAGATGTCATCCCACTTCCACTCGGGAACACCTAAAGGCTGCAGTAGGCCGCCTGGAACCCGGTGTTCAGCCTTCACTTGCTGACATACTAAGCATTTGGCCACGAAATCTGCGACCGCTCGCTTAACTCCGGGCCACCAGAACTGCCTTTTCAGCCCCTAGTACATCTTGGTAACTCCTGGGTGCACTGCCAGGGGTGAGTTGTGGAACTCACTGAGAACCTTGCCACGCATCACTATTGGAACAAACAACCTTCTCTGGAAAAGCATCTGGTGCTGACCATCCTCTGTCCATTCTCTCGGAGCATCGCCCTGGTCAACCCGATCACGCATCACTTCGCACTCGGGGTCTCCCCACTGAGACTCCTCCACTTGTCGAAACAGAGACGACTGCAATATCATCTGATATAGGCAGCCTCTGCCACTATCCATCTTTTCATCCAGGTTTAAGGAAGCCAACTCCTCCATTTCCTTCCAGGCATTTGCCGACTCTCGGACCACATCCTTCTATGTCCTCCTGCTCAAGGCATCGACCACCACATTTCCCTTGCCCTCAGTATAAGAGATTTCAATGTTGTAGTCCTGGAGGAACTCCACCCATCTCCGTTGTCGCAAGTTCAATTCCCGCTGGGAGAAGATGTAATTTAAGCTTTTTTGATCTATGAAGACCACAAAGCATTCCCCGACGAGGTAGTGCCGCCATAACTTTAGCGCAAAAACGGCCGCTACAAGCTCCAGGCCATGGGTGGCGTAGTTACGCTCATGGGGGCGTAGCTGCCTGGACCCGTAAGAGATCACCCCTTGTTGCTGCATCAACACGCATCCTAGGCCCTGTCCTGAAGCATCACAAAATACCTCATAGGCCATCCCTTCTTCTGGTAATCTCAACATTGGGGCACTAACCAGCTTTTCTTTTAGGTAGCTGAAGGATGACTCGCATTGCTCGCTCCACACGAAAACCTGGTCCTTCTTGGTCAAAGCCGTTAAAGGTGCTGCTACTCGGGAGAAGTTGGGTACAAATCTCCGGTAGTAACCTGCCAGTCCGAGGAAACTCCGGACTTCCGCCACATTCTTGGGTGCTGCCCAAGAAACAACTGCCTCAACCTTTGATGGGTCGACCGCTACCCCCCGCTTAGACACTACATGCCCGAGGAAGTGCACTTCTCGTGTCCAGAACTTGCACTTTGACAACTTCCCGTAGAGCTGGTGCTGTCGGAGGACTTCCAAAACTGTCCTCAGGTGCTCTGCATGGTCCTTTTCTGACCTTGAATAGATCAGGATATCGTCGATGAATACCACCACAAACCGATCCAGATACTCCCGAAAGATGGAGTTCATAAGCCCCATGAACACGGCCGGGGCGTTCGTAACACCAAAGGGCAAGACCACGAACTCGAAGTGCCCATACCTGCACCTGAACGCCGTCTTCGGGACGTCACTATCCTTTACCCTCAGCTGGTGGTATCCAGATCGCAGGTCGATCTTCGAGAACCATCCTACCCCCTTCAGCTGGTCAAAAAGATCATATATCCTCGGAAGAGGGTAGCGATTCTTGATCGTTACCTGATTCAGCCTCCTGTAATCGATGCACAACCTGAGGCCACCATATGCCTTCTTTGCGAACAAGACTGGGGCACCCCACGGTGATGCACTTGGATGAACATAACCCCTCTTCATCAGATCGTCAATCTGTATCCGGAACTCCCGTAGCTCCGAAGGTGCCATCCGGTAAGGAGCCATCGAGATTGGTCGAGAGCCGGGCTGCAGGTCTATCCCGAACTCGATATCACGTCGAGGGGGTAGAGTCGTCACCTCCTCAGGAAAGACGTCCATAAATTCACGAACGATCTCTGGTACTTCCACCATTTCTGCATCTACTGATTCTATCGTCAGTTCGGTCAACAAGGAGAGGAGAGGTTCCTCCCTCCTGTTTCCCTTCGGACAGCTCCGCTCGCCGGTGAAAGTAACACGCTGGCCGTCCAAACCAGAGAACACCACCCTTCTTTGGAAACAGTCGATGACGGCGCACATAGAATATAGCCAGTGGATGCCTAGGATGACATCGTACGGCTGAATCTGTAGCAGAAGGAGATCCCTAACCGACTGATGTGGTCCTAACATCAACCTACACCCCCGACAAACGGACAGCAAGTCGGTCTGACCTCCAACTGGTGTGCTCAACACCAGGGGCACTGGAAGTCTCTCGGCATCTAGACCCAAGGCGCGGGCTAGACTGGGTGCAACAAAGTAGTGCAAAGCTCCGGTATCGAACAAAGCATAAGCAAGAGTGCTGAACACACTGATCTTACCTCGAACAACCTCTGGCCCTGCTGGAACTGTTGCTTCTGCGGCGTGTAACTGTCCACGCCCAGCTCCCCTGCCCCTCGTCTGTTGGCCACCTCCCCGACCACGCCCTGGTCGGGGTCCCTGGGGAGCGCCCTGAGGTCGGCCTCCCCCTCCTATGTCTGCCTGCGGAGGAGCGGGAGCTTGTTGTCCCTGCTGCTGCTGCCGGAAGGGTCTGGCTGGAAACTGCTGCTGCGGAGGATGCTGGGGATGACTGCCACTACTGTACTGCACCCGATCGGGGCACTGACTCCGGAGATGTCCAGGGCTCCCGCAGATGAAGCACTGTGGTCCCGAGCCTGAAGGAATAACACATGGGCCAGGGGATCGAAACTGAAACTGCTGCGGCCTGCTCCCTGTGGGTCGGAACCTGGAGGGTCCCGATGCTAGAGGCCTGGCCCTGACGGCTTTCCCCTTCGATGGTCCCAGCTGGATCCCTTCTCGTGACACTCCACCCAGATCGTGCATCCTTTCCACCACTTCGGCCTTCTTCTGAACCTCTAAGTATGTCGGAAGGGTAAAGGGGGTAACAGCATACTGGAGGGAGGGTCGGAGCGCCTCCTCCAAACGTCTTGCCCGAGACTCCTCATCGGGAAAGAGGTCCGGAGCAAAATGCAGGAGGTCCTTGAACTTGATTCCAAGTTCCCTCACGGACATGCTCCCCTACTGGAGGGAGAGTAGCTCCTGCCTCTTCTCCGCCTTCATTGTCGAGGAGAGAAACTCCACCCGGAACTCCTTCTCGAAATCCGCCCAGGAAACCTCAGACTCTTTCCTACTCCCCAGGTGAAGCATCCACCACTGACGTGCCGCTCCTCGCATCTGGCTAACAGCCAGTGGAACCCAGTACTCGGTCGGGGCCCGAATCAGGCCGAAGGCTATGAATAGCTCCTCTAGCTAGCCTTCCGTCTTCATATCGGAGGTGCTGCCCTCATACTTCTCGAGGGCCTGTCGCTGGAAGACTCGAAGAGTCTTCTTCCACTGGTCGTCCTCTTCCTCTCGATCAGCTCTCTGCCGATTGGCCAAAGTAGTCTCAGGAGTCTCGATCGCCTGTACCACACGTGGTCGCCTTCCAGGTGCCATAGCTGCAAGGTAAACAAGGAATGCCTAAGCCCAGTAGTGCAAAGAAAATCGTTCTTAAAACTTATTAAGATTTAATTTATTCTTAATTTCCCAAGACATCCCAGAAACACAGAACACAAGTCATTATGATGCATGTACCTTTCCTAGGGTCTCTACCCCGCAATCAGTGTGGCCTCACTTGGTCGTTCGGTAGGCCCAGAGTCCTTGCATCGAATCACGGGGGGCCCTAAAATCCCGTGTCCTAGCCGGTCTTCCCTGGCCTAATTAACGCTCCAAGGTCACCCAACACCGTTGCCTTACCATCCCATGCAATCCTCACTGTGCCTAACTCCAGACTCCGTCCTATCTCTCAACCTCCGCCTCTGATACCATTCTGTCACGACCCGCCTTCACCAAAAGGAGGGAAGGGTCAGTAGGTTGCCAGGCCCTTCCTTCTTTAAGTTGAAGGAGAGATAATGACCCCCGAAACCCGCCTTCAATAGGTCCCGGAGTGGCGACTAGCACCAAGGGTATAGGAAATTCTCGCAAATGGAAGGCATTACCCTTTTTATTTTATAGGTTCGAAAGATAAGGAGGAGAAAACCCAACAACACCAAGGTAGAAAGAAAAGTAAAGCCAAAAGTAAACCATTCCCACATGCATGTTTCAAAAGTGAAAGCCACAAAGTGCAAAAAGGTGACTACAAGGTATGTACCAAAAGAAAAAGAGAAACAACTGCAACTGCTCCAAAATTCTGAGCTAGTAAGGTCCTGCGTGATCCCCGAAGTCCTCCTGGAAACCTGAAAGCAGTTTTATATACGTAGGGTGAGCATACAAGTACACTCAGTAGGGAAAACCAAGACTCTTGTGCACAAGTGGGGGAACGTACTAAAGTATCGTGAGAAAAGAGAAGAACCAGAAACTAACAAGGCAACTATCCATCCCAGGCCTCACCAAGGCTCGCTCCCCAAATAACGCAAGTCAAGTAATATATATATAAGTGCACATCGATGTTTGGGTACCCCGTGCCACTTTCCCACTGGTTATTGAGACATCCTACGCATCGGACCAATCCCGCCATTCTCACCGCAGTCCCACTGCCACACCCGCCCGCACACACCTGGGCCACAACCACACGCAGTCCCACTGCCGAATCCCGCCCGCACACACCTGGGCCACAACTATCACATGTAACCATGCCTGCAAACACCTAGTCCAGAACAACCACCGCTACGCCCGAAGACACCTGGGCTAAAGGATCCACTGCCACGCCCGAAGACACCTGGGCCTCATCCCGAAGACACTTGGGAAACCACCTGCCGCACACACCTGGCCAACCACCACAACACCCTGCCCGATGGTTCTTGGGCTAATAATGGACTTCAGGCCATCACAGCCTACCCGAAGGTACTTAGGCTATCCGGGAAAGGGAGCAGAAAAGGAGATAATAACCATCCACTAAGTATAGTGTTGGAAAAAAAAACGCCCTTCCCCCATAAATGGGGGTGTTCGGCACTAAGTGCTCAACTTGGGTGGGGCGCGAATAAGAAACACAAAGCTACAAGTATAGATATAGGTAACAAACACTCACCCAAAACTTAGGTTTTCCTAGCCGACCTACAGAACACAACACCACTGCGTCCGAGCCATAATTCACGACCCTTGCCCACAAAACCATTTGTCCCATTCTTATTTCACGTTCAGTCAAAATGTTCAATTAATTTTAAGCACTACTAGGCAACTACCATAAGAATAACCAAGGAAAGCGTCAAAAGAATAGATCAACCAAAACACTCACACCCGGTTCTGCCAACAGAGGATCTCTCCCCAATTTGTGATAGAAACTCACAACCACTAAAACCATACCAACAGGAGATCCCATCCCCCAAATTCACACAGCCACCGAGTGTATAAAAGAACAGGGGATCCCATCCCCTCCCACATTTCCAGCAAACGGCCCGAAGGGAAAACAACCAACTACCACTACCAACACAAGTCAGGGATTTTCAGATTTAAAAGATTTAACACACTCCATGATTTCAAATTTTCGTGTGTTCTAACCGGGAGTTATCACAGAAGGGTCGATCCTGGTTCTTTCAACTTATTCAGCCGGATATACGTGATTAACCAATTTCACAGGAGGAGTTAACAATTTCAGCAACCCATTTAAAACATCACGAGGGGATTCAAGTGCACACACACGACCACCAACGACCTCAATTTTTAGAAAACATAAACCAGTACAACAAAAGGGATGATCACAAGATAAAGCATAAACAACAATCACAACCCCTTCCCCTTCTTTCTTTAGAACTTCGTTTATTATCTTCATTAGGGTTCGGTTCAACCAGTTCCATAAGAACAAAAATAACGCCCACCCCGCATGATACACAAAGTGAGAGATGAAAGAAATTCCCTACTTGTTGATAGATGATCGACGTTTAGGCCGGGGGCGCGAAACTTTACGGACAACGACGCGGCGGTCCTGATGCACCAGAAGAGCCACGATCGAAGAAGGGGGGGGGGGGAACCACGGCCTAACCCTTAATTTATAAGAGCCGGGAACGGTTGAGATTAAAACGCCGAACCGCGTAAGACGTGGAAGTCGTGGGTTGACCACGCGGCTTGACTCATCATTAAAGGTGATGAGTGGTTTAAACCGACTCATGAGCCGATTCAGTATTTAATTAAGCTTTTGTGCGCGTTACTGGAACAACTTGGCAAGGTCGGGTGACGTCGGCCGGTTCCGCCGATCAGTCACACCGATCGGTCTCACCGATCGGTCGCACCGATCCGTACCCCTTAAGGATCAGGATTTTGGAAAAGGAAGGGACCAATGGGGGTCTGGGTCATCACAATTACCTTACTTGAATCACATTGAATCCATTGATTTTTGAAACATCAAATATTTACCTTATTAGGATTATAATGTTATAGAAACCAGAAATGAAAGATTTATTATTTATTAATCATGGTTAAAACCTATCATGGATGCTCTAGAACCACCTGATCAGTCCCTGGATTATGAAATAATCACTCACATACTCTAATAGAAAAATTAATGAAAATACAAACTATTTATATGGTCTGGTCATGAAATATATATTCATTTTATGGTGGACAAAGTAAAACAATATGTAAAGACAATTAGAGGTGTTATGGTGATCCCTAATCATCATACACATAACTTTTGTTTTCGACTGGAAAACAATAATTGATAATTGGACAGATTCTAACATAGCTTTTAAAAAAATCAATAAAATGTTTGTCATATAATAATAATAATGTACGTTGTTTTAAATTATATATTTAATTCAAAAAAAATACTTCGGAATAATATATAAAAATAAATTAAGATAATATAATGGAGTATTACCCATATATGGCATTATATATATATATATATATATATGTCTTTAATAAATCATTAATCCTTTAATTCATATAGATTTTGTACATTATCTCTAAATAAGATAAAAAAGGAAATTATATATCAACATCATCATTTCATGTTATGAATTATTTAATTTTAAATACAATTCTTTGATATTTACATATTTATAAATTATATATGTAATTAATTATTTTATTAATTTTATTCATTGACAAAATATGATTATAATTATTACTATTAAAAGAAATATATAATTATAATTATAACAATAAAATTTAAAAAAATCAAAAAAACATTTATTTTTGAGATTAAAATTACTGTATTATTTGACATGTGTGGTCATTGAAATTGATAACTCAGGTATAAAAACAAAACTTTCATAACATCCCAAAAAAATATTTATCACGTACAAGACATTCTAGAAATGATCTACATACTTCACCTCATTTATAAAATAAACTTATATGTCATTGATAAATCCAACCACAATGTAATGGTACTAGTTGAAAAATTATTACATTAATATTTTCAACAACAACTTTTTCAATAACAAATGATGGAAAAAATAAAATGATAGTTTTAAATTATGGTTATTACAATAAAAAATTTCAAAACATGGATTATAAAATCCTTGACATAAATAAAAATATAATTAATACTAAATGATAAAATTCTAAAAATTCCTAGAATCATGATTTTGGTTTTCACCTTTTTATACTCCCCTCTCTTATTGTCACTTCTATGCTTTCACTCAAAACTTTTTAATGGTTCTAAAAAACCTAATCATTTATTGGATGGTCTTGAACAATTCTCTAATTCATTATTTTCATACCCTGACTCCCCAAATCATTTCCAACATCTTTCATTCTAACCAGACCCTCCTTCCCTTACCCAATATCATTATCTCATTCTCATTTCCTATAATTAATCAAAATATATTATTTTGATAGATAAATTTATATCTAATTCTATCTCATGTATATTTGTTTTAATGCGCTTCCCCACTCTAATAATTATTATTCATAATAATATTTTTATGTCAAATCAAGTTAGACATGTGAGATTTATTACTATATTATTTTTCCCTATATTATTATTTTAATATACTATGATAATTAATATTATATATATATTTTTTAAATATTTTTATTTCATGAATGTTTATCATAGTATTCATAGAAGTTTAATTTGTTTTATTTTATAAAAAGTATTCATCATATAGTTATGTGTTATTATTATATATTTATTATTTGAACATTAACTAATTTAATGATGGTTTTTTATTTTCATCAAAAAAAATTATTGTTGTCATTATTTAGTTATTGAATAATAATGAAAATAAAATATATTAAGATTTTTTATCTAAAAACGAATCACAATGTGGATTTTGTATAAGTTAATTTTTTCATATGGGTTCAAATAAAAAATAATATCTCATATTGGGAAAAAATATTTGGAAATTGTATATGGTGAAATTTTCCCTTAAAATATTAATTATTATTTAAAAATAAAAATAACTATTATTAAAAATAATTACTCAGTAAAAAATCAAATATCAATCAAAAAACTAATTATTCCTTCCGTTATCTAAAAAATAACAACCAACTCAACATCCAAAACCATCTACAGACCATAATAGGTAAATATTGAGTCCATCCACATATAATTCAACTTCCATATCCCCTCATGAAATCAATGTAAAACATGGTCCACAATCCTAAAGGGAAAAAATTGCAAATTAAAGGGAGTCACATACCCAAATATCAATATTATGTACCCCAAAATCGCCCACTGCATCATCATTATCCTAACTCAAACATTTAAATAAAATATTATTTAAATAAATTCAATAAATATGAGATTCAATGTAATCACCATAACATGATTAAATTATATAATTCGATTCAAACTATGTATAGTTATTTTTGTCATAATTTGAAATAATTATTGTGGGGGATTTATAGAGAATATTGATTTTACTATCTCATTAGAGATTAATTATCATCATTCATGGAAGGAGTAGAATAATAGTAAAGGTGATTTCAACTTATCATAAAATATATAATTGATTATTCATATGGAATATATTTCTCATTTTAAACTATAATATATGTATAAGAATGTATGATGAGTCATTTCATGAAGAAATGGACATAGATAAATGTAATGGGAGTGACCATTTGGTGGAAGGGTTTCATCACAGATCATTATAAATTTAGTGTACCTTATTTTGGAATGATCACAACCTTAATCTTATATCCACGAGACAATGAATGATAATTTATTTTCTAATGTCTATGCATCTCTACTTGTATTCTACTGAGACGTGTCCCTGTATTGGTTTAAAACGTAAAATCCTTATGTCCTATGTTCTTTATAATTTTCCAATCATTGATTATTATTTTTGTGAGCACAATTGTGCAAGACTGATATTTTGAACATTTTCCTTCCAATTAGGAAACATTATATGTTGATATTTTACGGATAAAGTAAATAAAACATGAATATTTGTTAATTATATATTTAACCCACCCTCAAAGGACCTATATACGTATACCAAAAACAGTTTTTCCCAAAACCTACACTGCATAAAATAACATGATACATTATATTTTCATTTCATGAAATAAAACCGTATCCTTCATGAAAATTTGGCAATAAATGTGACAATGTAACATTATAATCAATGAGAATCCACTAAACATAGACCCATATATTTGAATGAATATAATCCATGATTCCTCTCTAAGAGTATGTAATAGTACAAAACTTATCCATGTTTTTGATTCCCATCATACATGAATTAAATAATTATTTTTTTTACCAACACCCTACAAGGATATGTTAATTAAAAAATACAATTCATTTTTCACTATTGTGATAAGTAACTAATTCCATAACTATGTCTTGACAATATAATATAATGAGTATGAAACTTTTATTCCCCCTTTCATCAACCTATCAATTTAAAATTATAATTCACTATATAATTTACCTTTAATCAAAACATAAAAATGATTTGTGATTTATATACCCAAACTCATTGAGTGTGTAGTATCTCTACTAGTTTTTTATGACTAAATAAATAGGATTTGTCTATAATCCAAGGATATAATATATAATAAATGATTTTACCCCATTAACAAACATCTGGATCTGTTTTATTCCACAACCCTCAAACATAATCTCATTGTTATCCCATGACCTTATAGTAAAATATTACTTCATAAAAATATATAAAAAATCAATTGAATGATGCATATAATGTGAGTCACTCTTTATTGAGTCATAATAACTTTTTTAATACAATTTTATAATTGTTAATAAATCTCTTCCCTTTCCATTTATAGAATTTTTCAGAAAAATAGGTCCACAAGAATTACTACTTATTTTATTCTTCTCACATGAAATTGATCATTATGGTTAGTAACCTTTAAAATTTATAATCCATTTTTAAAAATAACATCTCATCTGCTTATATCTCTTTTTATACAAATAAGTGTTTTAAATTTTCCATCCCTATCCTTTCATAACCCTATACTAGCAATCATATGATGATCGAAATAGTCCAAATGTCCTAAAACGTTTATTTTCCATTTAATATGATTTCATTAGATCCTTAACACCAATGAAAATGATTTTTTCCTACTATACCTTATCGTTTCACAAAAGTTAATGGAACCCTAAAAATGAAACAAAAAACAATCACATGAACAGCTTGTACATGTGTAATCCACCCATATAAATCTATGGAAAATCAGTATAAATATTATAAGTTATCTCAATCTTATTTACATTATGAAATTGTAATCATGTTCCAAAATTATATCATATAAATTTTATAAATCATTTATTTTTTTAAAATTTTCTTACAATTTTTTTCTAATTTCATGAGGTGTCTCATTGTCAATGAATTCTTGAAAACCCTCATCATACATGATCTAAAATATTACTTTTCATTACATCACAATAATATTCACCTATTTATTCACATGAATAATCATTGAAAACCTAGACAGCTACCTCTAGTCTAGTGTAAATCATTATTGAACTAGATGTGGACATATATTTAGCTTCCTAGATAAAAAATCATTCAGTCCATTGAATTTACCAATATCAAATTTTAAGAACATCAACAACATTAGATTATAAAAATAGAAACCAATGATTAAATATATAATTATCAAGGTGAAAATAGAACATGTATCCTCTAATATAACTAATGAATCCCTAGATTATGAAATAATCTGTCACAATCTCCAGATGAATAATAGGAAACATAAAAATATTTATATGGTTCGATCATGAAATCTACATATATAGGATGGTGGTTACTTTCTCAATATAGGTAAATAAAATTATATGTTCGATGGGAAACCCTAATCATTACAAATAAAACTTCTATTTTTTACCATAAAATAATATTTGATAAATGGACCTACTATGACACAATTTTCCAAAAATATATTCAATATACTATTTATTTATCAAATAATAATGATGAAAATTGTTTTAAATTGTAAAATTAATTCAAAAATTAAACACTTTTTATATAATATATATATGTAATATAAGTTAATATAATAGCATATTATCTCATCCTGATATATTATATATATATATATATTGAAAAAATTATTAATTATAGTGCCTAAATATATTTTAAGCACTAAATTATAATTAGATTTAAAAATCAATCACTTAACATGATAAATGTTTCTTATTGATTAGGATATATATTTAAATCAAATTATTTGATAATTGCACATTTGAAAATTATATGTACAACTAGTGGTATTAGTTTTAAAAATATGATTATAATTATCGTTATTATATTAAAAAAATAAATGCAATTATAATTGTAAATTTTAAATTTAGACTTCTATTTTATTTTCATTGAAATTTTATTTTCGAGTTCAAATTGACACCATTATGTGATATGTGTTGTCCATGAAGTGTATATCTCATGTATAAAATATTGTACTTCGATATCTTCCAATGAAAACATGTTGATCAAGTATCAAACATTCCCTAAATGATCTACATACTCCACCTCCTTTATAAAATATACCAATATATCATCATTAAAACTCCTAAAAAATTAGTCATAATTGATAAAAAAAATCTTTTATAACATGAACATTATCAAAATAAATTATTTTTATTATTAGTGTTGAAAACCATCAAATGATGGATTTGAAAAAAATTCATAAAATAAATTAAATCAAAACATAGTTTACAAAATCATTGACATATTAATAAATGTAATCAATAATAAGGCATTAAAATATTTCTGACCATATAATCAAGATTATGGTTTTCGAAACTTCACAATCCCCCTCCCATATTCACACCAATGGATTAAATCATAATTCATTAATGGTTATAAAAATCCCCAATCTTTTTTAGTTTATTTTAAACATTTATCTAAATCATTCCCATTGTAGACAACATCCCCATCTTATTTCCTTTATCTTCTCCTCCAACTGGACTCTCCATCCCCTATCTTTGTATTGTTCTCTCCTAGTAATTTCCTCTCTTTTATTAAATAATTTTTTAGGGATCAATTTTGATCTCTTTACCTCTCATTCATATTTCATTTAACAATCCATCCCAATCAATGAATTATTATTCATATGAATATTTTTTTGTAAAAATATGTTTGGAATGTGATATTTTTTACTATATAATTTTATACTATATTATTGTTTTTTTAAAATATGAATACTAAATGGTTATATATTGTTTTTTTAGAATCTTCTTATATTTGGAATGATTATCTTACTATTTAGAGAAGTTGATTTTGTTTTCATTTTTTATAATATTTTTATCATTTATTTTTTTATTCATATACACTTATATATTTATATTTTTACTAAATTAATATGGAATTTATTTTATTATCATTGAATTTTTTTGGTGTTAAGTGGATAAATGTTAATGTGAAAATTGATGATAATATTTTTTTCTTAAAAAATTATAATATTTATTTAATATATTATAATTTTTTCATGATAGTAATATTGAAAATATCTAAAAAATATTGAAAAACATTGAAAAATATATTAACTGATATTTGACATTAAAAATAATAATTATTATTTAGAATAAAAATAATTATTATAAAAAATTATAAATCATTTATTAAAAAATGATACGTCATAAAACAAACCATTACTTTCGATATCCAACCATGGACTAACAATTCCATATCCAAAACCATATAGTTTCTCTAGTATATAAATATTGAGTCTATCTAGTTATAATTCCTCCTCCGTATCAACTGAAGTAGAAAATGTTAAAAATAACCCCTAATTCCCAAGGAAAAAACACATTCCAAACTAAGGGTAAATCATATACCAAAACATAATGGTTATGCACCTAAAAATTATCAACCACGTCTTATTGAGTTTGAATAAAATGTTATGATCATATATTAATTGATAAAATACAATAAAATTGGGACTCCAAATTTTGAACAGAACATTAATAATAGTAAAACTCGAATAACACTATATTGAATCATTTTTCTACACAATTATAACTTTTTATAAAAAATATTTCATACACCTCTAAAATTAATATAAGTGTTATATAAATATCCTTGATAAATATGGGGTTTAAAAATAAACATGTTTCCCTTAATTATTAAAAAAAATCATAAATTTAAATTTAAAAAATTAATAAAAAAACCATTTTCAATTAAACTTTTTTTAAAAAATAAATTATCTAGTTAGGAAAAAACATAATTCTTCTTTTTAAGATTTAAAATTATAATTTTTAGAAGAAGACAAGATTTTTCTCATTAAATTTAATTGAATTTTTAAAATTTAGTTAAAACTATCTTATATTGAAATTTTAAATTTCCATGTGGAATTTAATATATTTTTATAAAACCCATCACATTAAAAAATAATAAAATATCAAACATGGGAAAAAAATCACACTAAATAATAAGTAATTATATATTCTTTTATATTCTAATGTTAATAAATGATGTATGATTACTGATAAATAACTCCATCCCATGCCCACAAACTCATCCAAAATTATTTACACAGACCATGTTATGAAAATTAAGACTAAAACCTCAGTTAGAATATTTTTATAACTCCCTTAATAATATAATTCCTATAATTGGTTGTTTTCATGATTGGTAAAGACACTCTATAATCCTACAAGAAAACATGGTTCAAATCGGGTGATAGAGTATCACTGAAGGACTATAGTAGTAATGTAGTTCTATATAATTATGGGTACTATATAAAGTACTATATTGGTGTCTAGTTAAATTGTGCTTGTAACACCTTGACAATTTAGGAGAAAATAATTTTATACAGATTATACAACATGCAATATAAAGCTTTAACGAACCAAACAATTTTATTATTTTAATATTTTTATTGCATAACCATTGAATAATAGGGTATGAATAGATGTAATTTAATTTTTAAATATATATAAAGGTAATAATAAATTAAAATATATTGATAAATTATTTATAATTAATCAATCAATATTTAGAAAATTTAATTCATTCTTAAAAAACATTTTCTTCAAAAAATAGTTTCTATTGTTTTTTTTGAGATAATAATATAATTAATTTATCTATATATTTCAAAAATGAAAAAAAAATTATTTTTTAAAATAAAAATATAAAAATTATCTTAGATTTATTTTTTTGATCTTTCTAAAATAATTGATTTCCTAATAAATACTGAAAAAATGGATTTTTATTAAAAGGTGTATTTTTTGTATCATGCATTCACAAGATTAATTTTTTTTTTAAAAAATTGTTTAAAATTAAAATTAGTTACATATATTATTAATATTATAATTATTTTTATTATAATCAATTTTATTTTCTAATTTTTTTATAAAAACATTTTAATACATAAAAATCAGTTTTTTGAAATGGTATATTTTATCGTGTTTTGAGGATTTAATTATAAAATAAATTAAAAAATGTCCTTAATTATTTTTATAAAATTTATAATATATTTATAATAATCATAATAAATATTTCTAAATATTTTCAACTAATGTTTTGGTTAATATGAGTAGTAACCATAGTAATTTTTATGTTATTCCAATAAAGCTGAAACATGTTAATTAGGGTAAAAAATAATATAATAGGGCTTCAAATTCATTCAAAAACTAATATTTATTTAATTTTATCTGTATATATAATCTATAATCATTGAAACTTATAAAATATTACCTTTTTAAAATTGTATTTGATTTTGACCTCTATAATATTACTTTTAAAGATATTGTTAAAATTTTACATTCTTACTTTAAATAACTATAATATTTTTTATAGGGAAAAAACTAATTATTTTCATTTAAAAATTTTAATATTAAATATAAATTATTTTCTATGAAGTTAGTTTTTTGTGATAATGTAATTACATTAAATGCTTACATAGCAACGGCACAATTCTCATGCAAGCATTGGAAACCTGAAGTAATAGATTTTTTGAAACACTTAAAGTAATATTTTATGGTTGATATAAAGTATACTAAGAAGTTTAATAATAAAATACAACTTATTATAAAATTTTAATGTTTTATATTATAATTATACTGTTGTCATTTTGTTTTCAAAGTCAATTTATGGGAATAGTTCTTAAAATTACATTAATTTTATTTTATGTCAAATATATATTAATAATTTTTTTTAAATAATAAAATAATTAAAGAGGACAAGTAGGATGATAAATGGTCCAAAATTTAATATATTTTCAATTTATAATCCAATTTATAACATATAAGTAAAATTATTATCCATTAAGAATAAACTGTTTGTTATTGCGATTGAGGTCAAAATTATTTAATGAATGGGTTAAACAGAAGGATAATGCTTATAATGACATGAAAAACTATCAAACATTTATTGGATGATTATATTTATGACATACCCTCTTTTTATTCAAATTCATGTAAATTTTTAAATGTTATACTTAATAAAGAAATTGATAGTATTTATGTATTTTATATAATTATATGTGTGTCCATTCCCTCCTTTATAAAATGACACCCCTTATCTCTTCTATATAAAAGTGCATGAGAAATATAGATCATCCAAACCCTGACCAATTCTCATATAAACATCCTAATCAGAAAATTAGTGGTTATTGTTTTCTTAAATATTATTTCATTAGTTCCTTAAAAAGGATCTAAAGTTCACCTACCCAAAAATAGGTAATCATCTTACATAAGTTCTTTCAATTTATTTTTTCTTATACTGACTCAAAATATTTTCTATTAGTGTTGAAATAATAAATTAAGTATCCAAGATATTGGAAAATGTTACAATTAATAACTATCCAACGATATCAACCATCTATTCCCTCAAATATCAAGTGAATGTATCGCTCGTGCGAAAATGTGGACTACGGCCTTTTTAGAGTGATATAATTTATTTTTTATCAACATATTTCATGGAAGGGTATTGTGATGGGTTTAATATGTATACATAATATTTATGAAATTATTATGAATGTATAATTATAATAACATATCTATCTTCTTACCATCCAGTTTGTTCAAAAATTATAATTTTACTCGTGCATATCTGTGGACTACCATCTCCACAAATCGATGTGATATTTTTTCAATTACTTTTTACATGTATGGTAATAAGGATATATTTAATGAATATATATGTTATATATGATATAATAAATATTCTATAATGACTAATTAATAATAAAAATTAATTCATTCCTTCCTTCCATTGAAAACTGAAATCTGTGTTCATGCGGATGTTCGGCCAACTATTCCTAAGAATGTGGTAATTCATATTTCAATCTATATATTTTATAGTTGACTATATATATAATAAATAAATATTTATATGATATTTATACATGATTTATTTTTTGTAGATTTTTTTCCCAAGATTAAATTATAAGAATATGAACTTCCAAACAGAACTATCACTGAAAAAATGAAACAGTTAAATCCAAGAAATGATGGTTTTAATGAGTTATTAAAAAAATGGTGTTAAAAAGTTATAACTGGGACATATATAATACTATAAGTGTGTAAATTATTATGGTAGAGACTTATTATAAATTTAACTTTATTATATAGGATTTCATGTTTCTTTTAAGGAATTTCAAACTTGATTTTATGGATTTATGTTACAATCTCATTGTTTGTCGTGATTTATTATGATTATGTTTCTGGTGATGAATCATATCTTCCATATAAATAATCCCATTATATTTCTTCTAATTTTTTTTATTCCTATTTATTGAATTTTTTCCCTTTTATTTTCCCCACATAAAGAACATAAAATAAAAATGTAATTTTTTTCATGGAAAAGTGATTTTATTTCTTTCTTCAATCAATAAACATTTTCCTAATTATCCATGTTTTCCATACATTTTTTCATAAATGTTTTTTATATTATTATATCACTTTTAATTTAATTTTTGACCCATGGTTTAATATTTAAAAAATGTTTCAAAATTAATATGTCTTTAATTTTTTTGAAACTGGGAAACTATTACTTTTTATAGAAAATAAGAAATGAATATTTGTTTTATCGGTAAATTCAAGAATTGAATTTCCCACTGTTATAATCTATCAATGATTTGAAGTTTACATTAATATTTTCCAAGGTAGTTTTCAATGAAACTTTTTTCCAATTATATGGAAAATCAATAAATTTTAATGAAGTAATTTAAAAATAAAATAGGTATTTTCATCAAAAAATATTCTAGATATATTTTAATGGGGTTTTTATCTATAATGACATCAATGGGTGTTACTTGAGATTTACATGGGACATGATCTAATCATATCATCCACATTCATTACCTGTATGGATTGTAATGACAATATTTTAAGGATGATTCTATGCAACCCATTAATTTCCCATGGGTTAATCATATTTTGATGAAACCATTATGAAACATCTTTCTTTTCATGTGTTATTCAATGATGAAATGATATAATATTTATGAAAATCATTTACATACCACATTTTATGGAAAAAAATTATTTATTATATGTGGACATATGTTTTATATATGTATGTGATGAGAGGACTCAAAATTATTTATCCCTCCAATGAATTAGGTATATGTGGATATCCAATGAGATTATAATGACTGAAATGGGGTGTAAACCAAATTTAGTAATGGAATTAGTCCACATCAATATTATTAGGAGTGAAAAAAGACTAAGAATATGATGGATTGTTGAGTGACCTCGATCTACGATGTGTAGGTTTCTGGCATAGCGGAATCAGTGGATTGGTGGTTCTCATTTTTAATTATTTCCATATTCAATGAAAAATCTATTATCAATATGACGATGAATGCCAGTATCCATAGATTGAATCAAAGAATTCTAAAAATTAATGGAAACACCGAACCAAGATATAGGATCAACATATTTCATTTATAATAAATTAATTAAATTATATAATTACTTCCAAGGATATTCTTTATTCTGTGATTAATTCCACTATATATTTGTAGTTCTCCTTCATTGCGTTATAGATATCATTGATGGATCTCTTCTAGAGGTGATCTATACGTGTTCCACATATCTCTATATGTCATTGATAGAGTCCATGGGTTCTTGCATGGAATATCCTTACACTTTTGATGTCTTTCTTAGATCTCTTTGAGAATGTAATCCTAAGAATTCTCTTTGATATGGGGGATTATGATCTCTCTCATTTATGAAAGTGTTCTTATAGATGGATGAACTCTATAGCATTGAGATATTTTCTCTAATTTTTTGTGTACATAAAAATAGTCATCACTTAGAAATGGCTTGGCTAATAAAAGAATAATATAACTGAGCATTTAATTCAATAGGGTAATAATAAATAATATTCACAAGTTCCTTAATTATTTTATTAATCCTAGTGAAACTCCCATGTCAAATAATACATAAACATTAATATTTATTGAATTGTGCTTAACATGCGAGTTATAATTAAATTTTATTTAATAAACTAATATTAATTATTATCATTTCTCACCGGACCCTAAACATAGTCCGCCAATCCTCCTCCATATTTAATGAACATTGAATATTTACTATTTGTTAATTAAATAAATATCACTTCATTATACTCTAATAAATATATAAATATTATATTTACTGAATAGAAACTAAATATATATTAATTATTCCACTCAAGTTATATTATCTCGAATAACTAATGTCGAAATAAATGAAATCAAGCATCCATGAATAATTATTTAACAAAAATTTTGTAAAATTTTAATTCATATAATTAAATAATGAATTATATATTCATTAACTCAGATACTAGAAACACTTAGTTTGTGACCCTCTTGGCCTCAATCTAACTGGAATTAGGCGAAGCAGCCTAAAGTCCAAGGTTAGCATCTAGTAATATGCCAGGGCACCCATAGAGAAATAATTCATTGCTACAATGACATGTCACGCCATACAAATGGTTACCATGTAATATAATCCCTTGGTATGGATATCTCAAACTAAGTGGGTTGCATACAGGTGTCATCGACCCATGTGCTCGATTTTCTATTCTTTGAATTCCCAGAAATTGAACTTTCCTATAGAGCACAATAACCATGGATTTATTTAGGATATAATATTTCCATCCAAGGGCATGAGATATTAACTTATGATATTAAAAAAAGGGACAAATAAATTCTCATATTAGTCATTATTGTATTATTACTTGGGATGCCGCCAACATATCCTTCCTTGACGTGAATATATTTCACCATGGTTTTCACTAACACATATATGTGAGTGATTCATAATGCCTATTAATAATAATCATAAATTATAAGGACCAATACACACATCTGCAAATATGAACAACCATTGATGCTTAGAAATGTTTATATCCTACTGTGGGGACTCATTCTCATAGTATTCTACCAAATATCAGAAAAGGGATACACCATGAGAAGGTGTCTCAAAGTCCTATATGTCTCCACCCATGACAGAATGTATCATTTGGGTCCCCAAAATGATATCATCTAGCTATCAAACATATATCTATGAATAGTTCCATAGCACATCCATGTTCACATCATAGTGGGGAACTGCTATGACCCTTTAGTGTGACAACTACTCTTACAACATTATCACATACAATGTTATGAATTAGAACAATACTTATGTGATAAGGAGTTTATAAATATCTAACCAGTGAATACATGTTTATCACTGATACGTAGAAGTTGGTTCAAGGGCAGCAACATTAAAACCATCATAGTCTTGTTAGTGTTCCCAAACAAAATAAATTATTTTTTATGGTTATTTGAATACCATAACTTCTGTATTTTGACAATGCCATCTTCTGATTGAACATGTACTTTTATTCCATTATGATTCATGTCTTGGGATCTTCCGAACATTTTTCAATGATCAATATTATAATTTATGATATTCTAGGTGCTTCATCATATGCTTATTACCTGTTCTCATACTATTATGATCATGTTATTCTTAAGTGGGCATTCATATCTCCCTTTTTTACCCTTACTAGGCACTTGAGCTCCCTATTTCCTATGTTTAAATTATCTATGATAAGAAGAAATATTTTAATTATGATAAGTTTATGAATGGTTTTTTTGTGAAGAACCAAGTGGTAGGTGATGTGGATCTCTTATTAACATGTTTTATTTGTATCAATATTTCCCAAGATAGTAGACGTATAATATTCAATCATTGATCATAATGTTATATCAAAAATATTTATTTAAGTTATATTATATTTATCTTATAAATTCTAAGGTCATTATAGTTGTAAACATAGTTTGGTTTAGTCAATCACTGGAGATTAGGATTTGATATATTTTGTGAAAACTACGGAGGAAATAATATATATAGGAAAATATCGTAAATATATATTAAGATAGTGATTAAATGAATTTCCAAGCAATGAATACTTATCTAGAAACTAAAAGTCTATATGGTTTTATAATAGATTCATATGTGGGAAAAAATATCAAAAAGAGTTGGTTAAAGTGTATATTGGCCAAAATTTTGGTCCGTAATGAGTGTTCCCTTACTGCTCACATGCGATGACACAGCTAAAGGTATGAATGGGTTAAATAAAATATTCCTTATGAACCATCATAAATTATTTGAATAGATGATATCCAATAATGTAATCAGTTAAGTCTATGGTTTCATGGATTGAAAGGAATGTGTCATGATTCAGACATCTTATGAAAGATTTTTCATTATTATGTGATTCCTCACAATGACTATTGTTTCTCACACTAAACATAACAGTTTTATTCAATTGATATGAAAATTATGGTTTTTAAAAACACATAATGTGATGGGAAATAGAATTACTTTCCTCCTGAAAATGTAGATAAAATTAGATCTAGAAGTAGAAACCTTGATATTTTTCCCAATCATCTATCTCATTATACGATTCAAATTTTCAAATAGTGTCATTTTTTAGACACAACAATTAAGAGAAAAATAGAGTTTCATAATGATTATAGAGGGGAGAATATTAATCTTTCTTCATGTCATGTATGTGGGAAGAATAACATAAGGAAATGTCTTGGAGGAACAAGAATTTGATTTCTATGTATAATATAAGGGCTTTTAGGAAGTAATTTTCATGGAAAAATGGAATTTTCGATGGATGAAAATTATTTTCATCCTAATGTAATATTATTATTTCAATGTCATATTTATAGAGAATATAGGCATTATATGAATCAATTAACTAATCAAAGGGGTAAATCCATGAGCATGGAAGGATCTATTATAGGTCAATAATTTAAGAGAAGTGATTGGAGTGTTTATGAATTTGGATTATTGAATTTTTTTTATAAGAATTATATCAATTATTTTCTCGATATATGAAATATGAATCATCTATGAATTATTACATATTAGTTTTTCTTTATGGATTTGAAAACATATATTTAAAGATACTAATAACCCAAAAAAATTATTTAGTGGTATGGTGAAAATGTTTGGTTGTGATAATTAGGATGATTTCCATTTAAGTTGTAAATTTGATAGTAGTGGTGTCCTTTAAATTTTTTATTGATCTTATGAAAATTGATTTAGGTTTACATTAATCAATATTATAAAATTCTTTTAATTTAAAGAAATAATATTTACATTGATTTGAGGAATAATGATTTTCAATATTTTTGGAACCATGTATGTTCTCATGTGGGGATTCCTTAAAAGTAATAAATATATTTGTGGATTTATATGTTTAAGATTGATCATAAGTTAAAAGTTAAATATATTCTTTTTAATGTTTTAGTTTTGGGGTTTTGATGTTTCTTGAAGATTTTAATGGGTTCAAAAAGTAATAGACTATTTAGGATTAAATTAACCTTTAGGTGAGCATATAATACGATGTTTAGTTAATTATGGACTACTGGATAGTTTTATAAAGATAATCCTTATGGTTTAAAAGTGATTCAATGACATTATGATATTTTTAGAGATATTTATTTTCATTCTAAGAATTACATTTGTGGTCATTATATAAATTTTATTCATGATATTTTGGATAATTTATCTACATGATACGATTATATATTGATGTATCCTTTTGATTAATGATGTTTTTGGAGCTGATTAATTTGTTTGAGTAATAGAAAACCACATTTTGTAACATTATTTTTAACATGAAATATTATTTGGGAAGAATGAAATTTAAATTTTTATAGATGTATGTTGAAATATATAAGATTAACTTTGTGGCTAAAAAATTATTAACTATTTATGATATTAGTGTTAATTTTAATGTATTCTTATTTAGTTGTGGAATAATATAATTATAACATTTAGCATTATTATGGAATTCTTTTATATAAATTCTTTATTTCTTCTTATAAGGGTTCATGATTTTTTTATATTTTCATACCTTATGGTATCATTTTTAGCTTTGGATAATATATAAAGATAGTAGGAATAGATTTTTATCATTTAAAATATCATTTAATCTTTTTATAAGTATATTTTAGTTTTTTATGAATGAAAATTTTATCTTGAATACTCATATTTTATAAAACAATATGATATTTGGTGGAAATTTATGAATGTCTTAACTATTAAATTTCAAGTTCATATATTTTCTTATATTATTATATATTATGATAAATGAATTCTTTAACTCTATGAAAAGCATCATCAAACATAAATTTTATAATGTTAAATTCATTTTCAATGAATCAATTGCCTTTTTTCACACATCATTGATTTATGGTTGTTTGGTTATTAACATTATTAGAATCATTCACAATCATGTAATCAATATTATCTATCCCTGTATATCATTATTTGGAAATTAAGTTCTATCCGTACATGTCCATATTTTCATTTCCCAATAATTCTCGCCTGTTTTTAAACCAAGTTATGTATTATTCCAAGTGACCTTCATATTTCCCTTTCCATCTTTTCAAGAGGAATTTTTGTTAACCCTTTTAATGATGTAGGTTTTCAACAATGGAATTTCAAAATATCAAACCCTTGATTACATTGAACATGTTAAAATTTTGGGTATGGAATTCATTAGATGGGGAGAATGTAGCATCATATTATTTTAAAATAGAAATATTTTATATAGTGTTGATAACAGACAACACATATCTTTAATGAACCATAGAATTTTAATATTATGTGACTTTTGTAATTTATCCATTTAATTAGATGATATAAATAGAATTAAAAGATTTATTAAATATATATTAAGTTTATAACCAATAACATTTATTTAAAAGTTCTTAGGAAATGAGCACTCACTTTTTCGCAATGTAATTTTATTCTTCAAAATAAATTTTCATCAAAAATGGGTTTTATTTGTTTTTATGAGAAAATATTATAATTAATTTATGGATATTATAAAAATATTGTTTTATAAATATAAATATTTCTAATTAATAATATCTAAATTGTTTTATTTATAATTTTTTCTATTTTTTTGAAATTTCAAATTATTTAGAGAATAGTGAAATATATAAATTTTTATTAAAACCTATATTTTTTTATCCAAGATATCATAAATATCCTTTTTTTAAAAATAGATTCACAGTAAAAATAGATCAATCATATTATTTTTAATCTTATTATGTCTACAGAAATCATTTTTATGGTTTAATTTCAAATAAAAACGTTTTTATACTTAAAAATGCACTTTTCTAACAAACTATTTTCCATCACGTTTTTTGGATTTATTTTAAAATTAAGTGAAACTAATGTTATGAATTGAATTTAAACAACTGATTCAATAATTAAAATCATAACAATTAACATAAGTAAATATGTTCATCTTAATTCTCATTCAATATGTCCTCTAACCATATTAAAACAATTACCACAATAAAGGTAAAAAGAAAAAATATATTAAAAGTTGTATTTTTATTCAAGAATTCATAACGATCCATTTTAAAAAATGGTTTAATAGTAAATATATATCCCTTATATTATTAATAATTTAATTAAGTTCCTTTTAATCAATTTTATTGTTTAATTACGAAAAAATGTTTTTATACATAAAGTACATTATTTTATAAAAAATACATCATATTTTTATGGATTAATTTTAAATTAAATGATAGTAATATTATGAATTGAATTTATAAAATGGATTAACTATTTTGAATCATCATCATTAATATTATTTTATAAGGTAAACTTAATTCTATGCCAATATAATCTTTAACCATAGCAAATAAATTACCATGATAAATGTAAACTTGGTTAATTAGGGTTAAAACAAATTTGATAAGGATTAAAATTCATTCCAAAAAATGCATTGATTTCATTTTATTACTATATATCTTTTATAATATTATTAAAATATAAATTATTACCCTTTTATTCAATTTTTCTTTTTTGTTTTCCTTCATAATATTACGTTAACAAAAAAAGTCAAAATATAACTATCATATTTTTAAACACTATCATATTTTTTGATAGGGATAAAAACAAAATTTATTCATTTTAAAATGATAATTTTAAATATTAATGATAATTTTTATGATGTTAGTTTTTTTAATTTTATGTAATGAAATGATTACCATAAATTCTTACGCAACATCGACATAGTGTTTACACAAGCAGAAAAAAATCAATTTATTTATTTTCAAAACAATAAAAAATATATTGATTATTTAAAGTGTCCCAAGAATATTAAAAATAAATTTAACATAATATATCAGTTTTAATGGTTTCTATTATAATTACAGTTTTTCATTTTTTTTAAAAACTATTTGAATAGTTATTAAAATGACATTAATAGTATTTAGTGTTAAATATATTTTATTAAATTATTTTAAAATCATAAAATTATATAAATATTATCATTATTAATAGTAATGGCCTAAAATTTCATAAATGTTTTATTTATAATAATATTATTTATTTATAATTAAAATTATAACCGTGTAATATTTAAAATATAGTTAGTGTAGTTATTGTTAAAAATGATTAATTAAGTGGTTAATCCAAATGATATGTTTTATAATGAAACTAAACCCTATGAATATTTCATTGAAAGATAATATTTGATTTATATCCTCCTTTTATTTTAATTCATGGTAATTTTCAATCATTAATCATGAGAAACATGTTACGTATATGTTTCGGTGCGGATGTGCGTCAGGTTACGCTGTTCCGCCAGGACGCGTTCGCATGTGCACCCGTCGACCCGAGGGGATGGGCGCGCGGCTTGTGGTCCCGCAGTACCGCTTTCCAAAGGCGGGCGGCATCCGTCCCTTATTCAGGGGCGTCTGCTCCTTGATCGAAACCGGGATGATGGGATGTCGGCTCCTCCTTCCTTGGACGTCTCCTCAGAACTCGTCGCCTAATCCGGGTCTCCCTCATAGATTTAAGACATGCTCGTGAATCTCGTTCCCGGCACCATATCTTCATGGACACCGGTTAATTACGCTGCTTCCGCCCGGACGCTCCAAGGAGTCTGGTCGGGGCAGAAACCTGCGGTGAGGCGGCCGGGTGGCTCTGGGTGCTGGGGGCGTGTCGTAACACTGCGGCTCTGCACGTCTGTCTTCCGTCCCTAATAGGGCTTCTCGAAGGCATGATGGCCTGAGGCATCCCGCACTGGGTGCGGGGAACTGTGTCCCCTGAGGTTTTCCTCAGCTTCCCATGTTTAACACGGGGTACGCCGCGAGTTTAACGTCCAACGGGGACGACATCGGACTGATCAACACGAAGAGTGGATCAGATGACAGAACCCCTTGCGGGGAACCTCCGACGCTGGGGCCAACACATGGGCGGCTTCCCAAGTGATATGGAGTGGAGTGAAGTGGCATGACCCCACCGGGATGTGGCGGCCCGGGTAAAGATCAGGATGGATGATGGAGTGAAGAGCTTGGACCCCGTAGGGGCTTCCTACGTACCGCGCGTTAGCACGGATCAAAGTCAACGTAGTTCGGGTATACAGTTTAACGTCATGCTGGACGTCGGCAAGCCGACTCACGAAGGGGTCGAGGCCGCCGGGCGGAGGATTGAACCGAACCACCTCGCACAGGGGGAGATGGAACGGCCGGGTGGATCACAGTTTCACGTCATGCTGGACGATAAAAGGAGAAATGGAAAAAAAAGGGCTGTGGGGAGGCACAGTGGAGATAGACACGGGTAGTCTCCCACAGGGGCGGATTCATAGGTGAATCGACGCAAGCGTGAACCCTGGAGGGGTCCACTGATGGATGAACCGACGTGAATACGACCGGGACGACCAGGTGGTGGGCTTGAACCTCAGGGAGGCTTCCTACGTACCCTGTTTAGAAGACATGGATCAAAGTCCACGTAGTTCATTCTGTCAGGACTTACGCACTTGAGGCAGCCCGGATGCGGCAAAAACTCAGTTGGAAGGGACTTGGACCGAAAGTAGGAGACACCTCGATCCCAGTCACACCCTCTACTGGCTTCGGCAGTGGGGAGGCGCAGTAGAGATACACATGCGCGGCCCCCCACAAGAAACTAGGGGTTTGTAATACCCTACCCCCATAGGGAAAAGCCGCTCCCATTAAATCGTCCCTAAAGAGGGACAATCCCGACATCCCTGCAGAGACGAGCGGGTGGGGGCCACATCCAAACCGGAGGGGGGACCCTGCGTGCGAAGCACGGGATCGGGTGATGCGGACGGTTCAACGTCTTGCCGGACGAAGTACAGTTTAATGTCGTGTGTTGAGGACGAAGCGGACGGTTTAACGTCTTGCCGGACGAAGTACAGTTTAACGTCGTGTGATGAGGACGAAGCGGACGGTTTAACGTCTTGCCGGACGAAGTACAGTTTAACGTCGTGTGCGGAGGACGAAGCGGACGGATTAACGTCTTGCCGGACGAAGTACAGTTTAACGTCGTGTGCTGAGGACGAAGGTGCTTGGCAGTTTAACGTCTTGCAGCACGGACGATAGGGGCTAGGCAGTTTAGCGTCGTGCAGCTTGGACGTAGTACAGTTTAACGTCATGTTGGACGGATGCAGTTTAGCGAAATGCGGGACGAATGTGCAGTTTAACGTCATGCTGGACAAATGTGCAGTTTAACGTCATGCTGGACGTTGGTTGCCGCCGATGGGTCTGTTTCACTTCGCGCAAGCCTGGAGGGCCACACGGGAAGACAACGCACGGTGCGGGCACCCAGTATGAAGATCATCGGGCGCCACGCAGGCGGGTACCCTCAGGGGGTCAAGGGGGGCGACCCTGGCGGATTGCGCGCAAAAGAGGAGCTCTGCGCGCAAAACTGCAGGTCGGCGCGCAAAATGGCGGGCTGGCGCGCAATCGGGCCAGCCCTTTGCGCGCGGATGATTGAGATTGCGCGCACCGGGCTTCGGGTAGCACGCGGGGGCAACGACTCATTCTCTAACGAACGACCACTTTGAAGAGGGGGGTGCGCGCAATCGGGCTGGATTGCGCGCACCCGGGGGCAATTGCGCGCAAGAGGCTTCTTTTGCGCGCAAAGGCCTTCAGGTTAAGGATTATTCAAAGGAAAGGAGCCAATGGGATTGCGCGCGAAGGCGAACCCCAAGGCTCTATTGCGCGAAAGAAAGGAGGTTACCTGAAGATCGGCATTGCGCGCGGAAGGGGTTGGATTGCGCGAACGAGCGACGCTTCGGATTCTGGCAACCTTCAAAACGTCGGGGGTCGCCTTATATTTATAGGCAACCCCGGGCGCGGAATCCGGTCTCGGGCGCGGAATTCCCTTCGCGGGCGCGGAATCAGGACCCGGCGCGCAAGGGAGCCGCGCAGGCCACGGGCGCGCAAAATAGCGCGTCGGCCCAGCGCATTGCGCGCATCCCGGGAGGATTGCGCGCCGCGACTCAACTTTGCGCGCGGGCCTTTGAAATTTCGCGCAAGTCCTCCGGGCCCTCCGGAACGTGCCTCTGACTCCAAATATCACTTCGCTTTCCGCATCCGGAGCTTCGTTTGGGAACAACGGACTTTTCCGGCGTCTACAGTATATTTAAGTATTTTAAATAATTCCAATGCTATCTTTTTGTACACTTAAAAATGGCAACCCCTTATCTCTTTTATTTACACCTCAACGATCCATATAAATCTACCAAACCATGACCATTTATAATAAAATATTTTCTATACATGAAATATTGGTTATTTTGTTCCTTAAATATCATTCCAAGGTTCCTCAAAAAGGGATCTTAAAGAGGCCTACAGAAGAAGGTGTAATTGTCTAACCCAACCTCTTTTAATTTATTTTTTATTCTAACTCCTCTAAAATTTTGGTATTCATAATTAAATAGTAACTTAATATCCAAAATATAATAAATTTTTATTACTATTATTATTATAATTATTGAACCACCTCTATACACTGTTTATTCCATTATAAGGGAGTGAAAGTATCGCTCGTGCGTACGAGTGGTCTACCGCCTCCACGTAGCGATACAATTAATTTTCATCATTATTTCCAGGGATGGATATTGTGATGGGTTTAATGTTTATAAAGGATATTTATTACATATTATATGTTGTTTATAATAGACTATATAACTTTTTACCTTTCAATCTATTGTAAATTGATAATGTCGCACAACCGTACATGTGCAATACAACCTCCATAAATCGATGTGAATATTTTTTCAATAAAATTTTAACTAGATTGTAACAAAAATATATTAAATGAAGATATGTGATATATATGGTATAATAATGACTATTAAAAGGTTTATTATTATATACCTTTTTTTCTTCTCATATTTGAAAAATGAAAACATCATTCCAGAGAATGAGCGGGCTACCATCTCCATGAACGGTGTGATTAATTTTTTAAGATCATTATTTTATGGATGATTGTAAATATATATAATTAATAAAGATTATATTTATACCATGATTAAAATTATAGTGTTTATGGAGCCTTTATCAATCTATAAGGACCAAAACCATTATACCAAAATTTTAATGAAAAAATTAAATAGTTTACACACGGAAACATTTCTTTTAAGATGCAGCTATTAATAAATGACTGTTAAAATGTTCTAAGAAGAAAATATATGATACTATAACTATTTATTTTATTTTTTACAAAATCATTATAAATCTAAATTTATTATACTGGTGGTTAGGGATATTTCTATGAATGATGAATGTGAGGTAAGGGATTGATGTCCCAATATCATTATTTGTCCAGATTTTTTATGACTATGTTCTCAAGGATAAAATTGTATTAAATATATCTTTATAATTAACATAATTTTATAATCCCTTTGTTGTTTATAGAGATTACATTTTTACATTAATTATCCTCTATTTATGAACTCATGATTGTGAAAGAATGTTTTTATGGAAAACATACTTTATTTCCCTCTTCACTAGAAAATAGTTTTTCTTCCATATGAATTTTTTCAAAATTATCTTTCGAAAATTTTATTTATATTATTACATTTTAATTTAATGTAATTTTTACACATTATTTAAATTTTAGAAAATGGTTGAAAATTAATCTTTTTTTTTGTATTCTGAATATGGTACTTTTGACTTTTTATAGAAAATGTGAAAGAACACACAATTTTAACACGCACAATATGAATAGAATTTCCCATCATTAGAACTGCTCAACGATTTGAAGCTTCCCTTACATGACTCTAGTTTTATATTCAATGAATGTTTATTCCTTAATATTTTGGAATTTTTTATATTTTAATGTATAGACATTAAAATGAAAATTTTATTTTCTTCAAGAAATATTAAAGATATATTTTAAATAAATTTACAATTAATATTAAATTATTTGATGTTACTTATGATTTATTGGGGTTATGATATAATGATACTATCCAATTTAATTCTTTGGATTTTTTATGATGATTATGATTTAAGTATTATTCTATGATACACAATTTCTTTCACCTTGTTTTATGTTATGATACAACCATTATGAAACACATTTATTTTCCACATGCTACGTTACGATAAAATAATGAAAGGTATATGAAACATGTTCCTTTTCCATGGTTTATTATATAATGAATAATGTCTGATATTTTTTCACACACGTGTACGAATATTTTATGTGATTGGTGGGATTATAATTATATATCCCTCTAATTCATTGTCTAATGATAGAAATCTCATGAGAGAATAAGGATTGTAAGGAAGAGTAAACCTAGTTCATTAAGGGAATTGTACAACTAAAATAGTCTTGGATGTGAAAATTGACTAATGATATGATGGATTAGGGAGTGATCCTAATCTACTATGAGAGTCTTTGAATTGATCCTTGACTAACGAAATTGTTTTCTATGATTAGTTTTTAATAAAAACTTATGTATTATGCCAATGATTTTCTATAATAGATCATTTTCATTGATTAATTTTTGATTCATGTCCTGTGAATTTCCAAGATTTAATAATTGATTTAATATTATGATAAATGATATGTTTGGTGTGGTTTTGAAATGTAATTATCATGTTCTTATAACCTTATTCTCATGTTATGATTAATTGGTCATTAATATCTTCCTTGGTTACCATTAATGAGCATCTAAGATAACACATTATTAGGATTCCTTTCTTAAATATAATATTAATAAATTTCCATTTTATATGTATATAAAGGGTAATAGTTTTGAATAACAAAATGGGAAGAAATTTAGATCACTTATGAACATATTGTTTGTGTATTAATGTTTCTAAATACACGAATCCTATAAAATTTTAGCATAGATAATAATGTTATATATTGAATATTCATCTAAATGATGTACTATTTATATATGTTATTGGGTATCTATAGAAACATTCATCCCAAATAGGATCTAAGTACATAAAAACTTATACTCTCAGCCATTTTTCCTCTAGTATATCAAGTGTCATTAGCTAAACATTCCATATAATAGATCAAGTGGAGCGGGGATAGTGGCACTCTAGTGAGTGCGGAAACAGAGACTCTATAATGGGTGCAATGATGATTAGATTGATCCTTGGAAGCATAAAAATAATATATAGAGTCTGGGGACCAAAATGGATTGTATAATTAGTGTGGTGGTAAGAAATAAAGTGAATATGCGGAAATAAATTTTTCGGAGTTATAATGTGGAAAAATTAAAAAAATGAATGGTTTAGAAAAAAAAAAGAAAATTGTTGGATCACTATGGATAAAAGTGGTTACATTTCCTCTCTCTAGATTTCAAGAATAAAATTCCCACAATATTATAACATGAATAAATTGAGAAACATGACAAAAAATACCATTTAAAACTGAAAGACAAAGATGATAAGTAGATTTCCTAGATGTAATGATATTTAAAGTGAGGAAAGCCTCTAGTTATAGAGAATTATCACCTCATTCTATATCATCCCTCCACAACCTAATTAAATGATGATAATTAAATGTTTATCCTTTTCAATTTTACAAAATTAAACGTGGGATATTAAAATGGGGAGACACCTCCTTCGATAAAATTATTCGAGGCGATGTTTTCTTTTTTTAAGTCACATGATATATATCCCAATTTGAGATCTGATTAAGAACCAATCACATCTCCACGAATCCTTTATATCTATTAAAATATATTTTCCAAATATTTATTTTGTATCTCATGTATTTTAACTATCTAAAATTATTTGAGGGAATCTCTATCTTCTAGAAATCTATTAGCTTTTCTTTTGTGTGATTTTTTTAAGTACACACTTCCATAAACCATAAAATCTCAAACAAAATGATATTTTACCCCAATGTTATTCATTGATGAATAAAAATTTGGATTCCTTGAAATGTTCATGGTTGTTTGGTTGTTACAAAAAATACATATCTTCTTATTTATTTTATAGAGATCCTCTAACAGCCATCTCATCTAAATCAACTAAAACAGACTATAAATCCAATAATCTTATGTAACATCCATTTACTCTACCTAGATCATGGGTATATATACAACCAACTATAAATTATAAACCCTTATCACAAATTCTCCTACACGAGTAAACACATTACCCATACTGGATTTCCTTCAGTTAGTATTGAGTATTAAATCTGAATCAATGTAGTTGATGATAGTGAAATCTGATGATCCATAACATAATATATAATTAGAGGTCTCATTGATGTTTCTCAAGATCATTTATAAAATGTTCATATGATACGATATTTGATTCACCATGTAAACAACATATACTCCCCCTGCATGTAAAATATATTGTATGGTATGAACTATAATAATTATCAGACTCCCCACTTTTGGGGCATATAGTACATGGGACATCTTCAACCCCTCTACTTAACTATTAAGAATCATCAAAGGGGATAAAATTAAATTTATTGGAACATGTGTAGATATTGGATTATAGTCTTTTATATAATAGTGTTTCAATACATTCCTCATGTAATTATATTATGAAATCCAAATATTCCCATTATTTATGTCTCAAAAAATCTGCATCCCAAAAATCCATTATTCTAGTCCAAAGTATGGTATATCAAACTCCCTAAAATATTGTTCCTTTTCCTCTCGCATATTATAATCATTATTTACTTTAACCATTATGTCATCCATGTAAAACAATAGAATGATAAAACCATGATCATATAAACCATCTAAATATGAAAAAGGGTTTGAATGAAGTATCTCATATATAAGGATAATGATATAGGAATCGAATATTTTGTACCAACACCTCGGTTCCTAATTCAGGCTATATATTTTTTTTCAACTTAAAAACCTTTCTCTCCTTACATTATTTGGAAGTAAAATATATTGAAAACATATATTTCATAATAAATATCACTAGGGATAAATTTTTTCTTCTAGTATACCTAATCCATATGTTGACTATATACAGGACAAAACGTGAGAACTACCCCAATAAAATTTAGTCTATTAATAGTTTAAAATATTTCATTAAAATTTATACATTCCTTATGAGAATAAAAATTATACATTAGTCTCAATTTACATATTTATTCCTTGTCCTTTCCATATCACTTTTTTTAATAGAGCGATTGTTTGTTTATAATCCTCTTTTATTGAGTTAATGGAACAAGATCCCGCATTTTTTTCTAGTGCATGGCTTCAATATCGTCTTACATCACATACATCAATAATAATATTTTTGAACTCTTAGTCACCTCCAAAAAACAATATTTCTCTATATCCTCATTTAAAAATACCTTTAGCAATATTATATATTCATTGGACCTCAAATCGATTATTAATGTGTTATGGTTTTCAAAACAATCTATACCAATCATTTAAAAGATTGTTACTGGGAAGAGTTTGTGGGTTTACCATTCCATATATTCTTCAGTGATTTAATATTAATCATCACTAATGGAGATTGATTGAAATCATCTCTGGTAGTCTTGAATATATCATTCTAAAACATTCTAAAAAATCATTTTGTATTTGTCATCACGCCATTTATATCTCATTGGATTTTACCCATCTGCTCTTCCACTAAATTATGTTGAGAAATATATGCCACCATGAATTGAATCTTAATATCTTTTGTTTTTGAAAAAAAATTATTAAATTACTCTCTTATATATTATTTTCTATTTTTAGTCCATAATCACATAATTATATTTCCATAATCATGTTCCTTTTATAGATTTATTGTTTTTAAAACATAAAAATATATAAGTATTACTCTTGATTGGGAACACTAAACATATCCTAGAATGAACATCGATGAAGGATACCATGTATTATTTTCCTCTTATAGATACAACTATTTCTTCTCAAACATTATAATGTATAAATTATGAGATATATATTCTCCTCTTTATCCTAATTCCAAACTTTATCAACCGTTTCTTACTAAAAACATAATTATCCTAAAATATTAATGATTCCTTTGTAAGTATTGTAAAAAACATGTGATCAATATGAATCTTCAGACCACATTTAGATATATGGATATGCATTCAATCCCATAATGTCATCAGTATTTACATTGAGTGTGTTGATGCAACAATTGTTTCTTCCTCATTTTACATTTCACTAATATGAAAAAACATGTTCTTAGATATCTCTTCCACTCTCTCACCACATGTGTTCCCATAAAAATTTTCATCACTCAATTACTGGTATGAATGTTTCATACAATATAATATAATTTCACCAAATATAATATATTATTCTTTAATTCCTTCACATGATGTTCTTCATAGATAGATAAAACAATATCAATGATAATTTTATATTTTATAGAACACACTCATATGATCTTTAAGGTGAGATCATTCCCCAAGTAAACAAGTACTTATGAGATATGATTATATTTATCAAACCATTACCTTTTAGACTCCATGTGACTTGTTTCCCTAGTTTCTATTGTTCATACATTATTTAGTTGCTATCTACTTTTAGTATTCGTTATTTCATCACTAACTAATATATCTCCATTCAAAGAAGTACTCACCAGACATTCATAATAGTTTTTTTCTTCAAAAGACTTGATAATATACCATCTACCAAATCCAAATGGATGTTAGTTATATAATTCTCATTTATGCCATTCCATTACTCCTCTATCATACCCAGTATTTTTTATTTAATAACCAGAAAAAATTATATTTTGATAAAATTTTATTCTTCTAAATTTTTATATGAAAAAACATATTTCTATTGAATTTTTTGGACTCGTATTTAACCTACATCTAAACACACCATCGTTCCATATCCTTATTCAACTAAAACATATGGATTGGATACCACATTTAACTCTAATTTTCCTTCATCATAGCACTACTATGCCTAAAACATATGTTTTTATAGGGTTTCCTCAAATAAAAATCTATGATAAGAGGATTATTTTCATCCAATATAATATGTTGGTCACTAATCCTTTAAAAAATTGAATTGGTAATGGGTTTTCACCAAACATAGAGCACATAAAAATATTATTTAGGTAATGGTGGGGCTACAAATATGATTATCAAGAAGGGGGGGATAAAAATTATTATATGAAGAACTGTTTTAGCTTAGGCCTTGCGCCTCCAAGAATTCTGGCAATTAAATTCTAAGACCATTGTTTTCCATATGCCTTTAGATGATGTAAATTACTCCCTCTCAACCATGTTTAAATGTATGTTTTAAAATAATAAACATTAAATTCCATTATGTTGGGAGATAGTAGAGAAATAACATTTACATGTGATCCCAATATATTCAAGTTTAATAGTTATTTTAATAATGTTCTACCCATGTTCATACCACCCATCTCCCCCTTATTCAATTTAAATAACAAATCCATAAACCCCCATTATTACATCTTTGTATTACTACACCTGAGGGATATATCTCATACAATGATCTTGTGTCACTATATGATAATATTTATAGACTAGAATTGAGGACTATTACAAAAAACATAGGAGGCACTACACTATCAATACCCATCATGAAAGGACTTTTGTCATTTTATACCAAAACATTTAACATCACTCATTAAAATATCATATATGTCCAGAAAAAATATATATATTATCAAATAACTCCAAAATTTAAATTAGATCATGTAACCACAATAGAAATTATAATACAAAAGAAATATTTTTAATAAATGAAAAATTAACTCGTGATTTCACGAAATTACAATAAAAAAAATATGAAATACCAGAAAAGATATAAGTTGGAGAGGAGTATTAAATAAAAAATAAATAAATGGTGAAAATTTTACATACCACCATCTCCTAATGATTCTCAAAAAACATTATTCTGCTCTACAAGATATATAACTATTTTCATAGAGTCCTTTTCGGAACCCAAAAATAAAAAATAATTTATCCAGGAACACAAGAAGCCACAGCTTTTGTATGGGTAGGGTGTATATGAATGCATCAATGGGATTTCTCCGTGAATATAATAACCATGAGTATGTGTCATAAAAGAATAATAAAATTTACAATCTTATCGGGCGATACTCATATATGCTGGTCTTGTGTTATTCAAAAAATATTCATTAGATTATCATTGATTTTTATGATAAATGATACATTTTTTAGTTATAATGATGAAACTATATTATGTGTTTCTGGGGATTGAATCTCTAGAGAATTTGTTTTATTATATAGTTTTTTTTATATAATGTTTTAATATAAAGTAATGTGGACATTTTTTGAGGATTTTTGAAACATTTTATATACCCTACATTTTATATAGAACATGTTGTTTGGAAACCCAACATTCTATAAGGAATTATACATTTGGAACAAAAGATTTAGAGGAAAATTATGGATTAGAAGATATAATTTTGATGTCAACCCTATGTATGAGGAACAAACATATGGAAAAAATTTCATACTTTTGGATTCAACTATACATTGCCAACTATAATTTTGAAGACGCACTATGATGTTAACCCTATGTTTTTCTCAGACAATTGTGTAGTTAAATTCATGACATTACCCATGATTTATTAAATACTCTCTCCAAAATTTATAAATCTTCTTAAAACAACATAAAGACCAATTCAAAGGTCCTTATTCAATGGATTAAATCATTACTTTTTATATAGGGAGTTGTAATTTTATTTGAGAGTTTAAATTTCAAATAATCATAATTTATCTATCTGATTTGGTAGATATATTTTACAAGAATTTAATCAGGTATATCTGTTAATTCAATGATTTGTAACATATAAAATATATAGTATTATTATGTGAAACAATTTCTCCGTAATTCTTAAGGGATACACTTTTGAGACATACATGTTTTTTATCTTTTTTTATTTGACTAATGACTTTCCTCTACTTATGCAATATTTTTAAATTTTTTTCATTGATGATCATTTAAAACACATATATCTTAATATAAATTATTTCTTTATGTGTTTTATCTATAAAGAAGGTGATCTATTATCTATCTTTTTTGGATGAAACTGTGATCTTAATTTGTTCCTCAACAAATTAACCAATCTTGTTTTCATATATTATATACAAATAATATTCATTCAAGGTGTAGTGTAAATTTCTGACACTAAACTATGTACTAAGGGGTTACCTATAAAAGAAAATATATATTTAAAGGTAAAAAATATACTCATTTTTTATGTATTACAATATGCTTACTAATTTTTTAAAAACATCACCAAACACCCTAAGAGAGAATTGGTGGAGAATAATATGGAATCTTTCTGCCCCAAAACACTAAAAAAATTGACGTGTTCTGTATATCAATTTTTTTATGACTATTTATTTTATGAAAATACATCTTTATATTTTTATATTATACGAATAGAGATAAAAATTTATTCTTTCCTGAATTTTCAATGGACACAATTCAACCCTCCCCCTCCCCCTCTTATGTTTCATCATGTTATTCTGGCCTAACAACTACTTTAAAAGGAGTTCTTTATGAATAATTGTATTCATCTCTAGAATGTGTTATTCAAATGTCTATTTGAAGAAAAATTGAATAGAAATTACTCAAATAAGAAATATTCATTTGTTGATCTATATAATTTAATGGAGAATTTTTTTTTAATATCTATTGTTTACCTTTTTAAAGTATCTTGTTTTTAATTTTTATATGAATATTTTTAAACATTATGATATTACTATAGAACTAGATAAGTGGGATACTAAAGTGGACACTAAATATGAATCCAATTCAAAATCTATTAATTCTAATATATGTGGAATTAGTCTAGATGAATTGAATCATGTGTCAAAATATTTTACTTCCTTTGAGAAATGGAAAATTATCATATTTTTTATTGATAAATTAAAAAATAAAAATTTCATTCAATTAAGGTATAACTATAATACGATGAAAAAATACACCTTAAAAATGTATGATTGTGAAAGCATCACTCTATTAAATGGAAGACGGACATAAATAGTCAATGGGGTTGATACCTTTGGAGACCCAATTACTAAACAATATCAACCCTTAAAATTTATATGATTATATCCCTCTAAATTTCATTGAATATTTGATTCAATCAGTAAATCCACTCCTATATAATAATTAACAATATAGAAGTTTATTATCATGCTAATGATGTATGATGTAGAAATGCATGATGAAGCGGAAGTTCATATAATGATAAAAAAGAAAATACCACCATTATAAACAGGCCAGTCCATCCAGAAGCAAAGCTACTGAACATTTATTAAAAGAATGAAAATACCACCCTAATAGTTATTACAAAAAATATGGAATGAAATCAAAAGTGTTTGTTTTAAACTAAATTTTTTTAAGACTCTATGTTTTTAAAATGATTTTGGTTAAATAGCTAGAAGATTCAAAAAATATTATAAGAAGATGAAAGGATTTAGAAATAATTTAAATAACGTCATGAATGATAGTTGAGCTCTTGAAGAAGTAATATTATATTAATGAATTAAATTTTTTAAAATCATAATAGATTACCGAGAGTTAATATAGATGGAAAAAATATAGAAATGAAATAAAAGAATTATATGATGAATATTAATTATGAGTGCAAAGGTAAGAAAACTATTAAGGCTACTTATAGTGTTGTTAATGAGACTGTAATAACTTTTAAATAGAATTAATAAAATTATCCAAAAAATATAAAAGAAACTATATGTATTACAGATAATGTTGCAGAAGATGAAAAATATTAGTACTCATATACCTCTGAATATTTAATATTTTCTACTAGTAAATTAGCTGCATAGTTTTTAAACCATGAGGAACTGTATGAATCATTAGTCAATAATAATAGATCAATAAATAAAAATCAAAATACATTATTAAGTGAAAAATATTTCATTCTAAAATAGAAATTATAATTTGAATAATGATTTAGAAAAGATGATTCAAACTGCACTGTATAAGAAAGTGTAATTAAAGATTTATAGGATGATTTAGAGTTAATTAAAATTGATAATAGTATATTAACTAATAGAAAATAATATCTAGACTATATTATTTGTAAATATATTTTAAAATAGATAAATAAAAAATTGGTAGAAATAGAAAAACAAAATGATTTAAAAATTAATTTGTAACTAGATATAAGAATACATATATGTATATGGTCACTTGTTTTATTTTTGAATTAATGGAAAATATACTAATAAATATTTTTTTTAAACCACAAAATCATTGGTATAAAAAAAGATTTTTGTTCAAAAAACATTCTTGAATATAGTCTAAATGATTTTTGTTATGTTAGAAAGATCTAGGTACATAAATCCTTACTTTATATCTTAGTTGTACAGAATATAATTTTGGTATTTATGCATGATTTTATTTAATTTTTTTGTAGATAAATTTCCACAAGAATAAAAATTATTTATTATAAATTGATAGTGTATTCTCAAGGAATGTGAGTGTAGACTCTTCCAATTTTCCTACCCTAGAAAAATTAGGTTGTGGAGTGGTTACCTTTTGTGATTTTGAAAAAGGTGAAATGATTATATTAGGATAATATAGAGATCCAAAATCAATTTTGATTAATAATGTCTTATATGGTCAAAGGATAAAGCACAATATGATAAGATTCACTCAAATCTGTGATGATAGTTTTTATATTTATTTTTTTAATAATGTATTCATTATTTTTAAAGATAAAATTCGTAAATATAGAGATCTTATAACTAAAAATGTTTATACAAGGATGTTAATTCATTTTGTGACCAAAAATTTAATTACTTAACTACTAAGATAAATAATTCATCGCTTTGGAGTAGGATACCTAGACACTATATTGTATTTTCTATATAAAAATTATCAAATAAATACTTGTTTCTGATTCGACACATATTAAATTTTATAAAGATAGATTGTTTTATTCATTATAATTAGGATATAAAAAAAGAGTCATACCTCAAATATATTATCAGGGTTTCAATATCTAAATTAATATTATATATCTACATTGATTTGTTTTTGAACACCATGAGTAGCATATTTAACTAGAATATATTTTGTTTTTTAAAATATTTTTATAGATTTACATGTTTATATTTTATAAAATAGTGAATTTTAATATTTTTATAATATTATGTAATATTTCTCAAAATGAAATATTTTTAAAGAATTTCATCGATAAGTTACTATACAAGATAGTTTTAGAATAAAAAATATCATTCTTTTTTATTATACATGGATATTAAACATTCCTTATATTCCACAAGAACACATCAAAAAAAATAAACTATTGAAAGAAGAAATAGTACAATTCAATAATGGAAAAGAACAACATTAAATGTTTATTGCATTCCTAACTATTTTTGAAAAATAGCTATCAATAAATCATTCCATGTCATGAAGAGAGTTTTTATAAAATCTTTTCAAAAAAACACACCCAATAAGTTGTCAAATAATAGGAAACACAATGTTTGATACATTTATTGTTTTTGATAAAAGGATCATATCATTAATATTAATGAAGAACAAGTTAAATTTGATTTAAAAGCTGATAATGGTATCTTTATAGGATATTCTAATATTTCTAAAGACTTTAAAGGGTATAATAAAATTTCATGGATATTTAAATAATAAATTCATGTAATGTTTCAAAAAAGTGTTCATTTTTACCATTGAAAATATCCATCATATATATTCATTAATAAATTACAATATGATAAAAAAAATTCTAGTTTAAGAGAACACGAAACTAGTGAATCGAAAAACATCTCACCAAGAAAAAAATGAACCATAATGGAAAACCATGGAGATTTTTTTTCAGATATAGATATTTGTGTTAGGACTAGGAGGAATTTAGTAAACCTATCTGAATTCTCTTCCTTATTTTATCAATTAGAACCCAAACCATATAAGAAGAATTATAATATGAAATATGGTTAATATATATTCAAGAGTAAACTAACTAATTTAGAATAAATATTTTCTTGGAATTAATTTACCGGACACAAAATATTCTAATAAAAAGAACTAAATGAGAATTTATAAATAATAAACATGACAATGGGATAATTACAAGAACTCAATATATATTAGTAGATAATGGGTATAATATAGAAAACGTTATTGATTATTTTGAGACCATTACTCTTTTTTCAAAACAAGAATCCACTATAATTTTTTTTCTAGTGCATCATATATATTTGTTAAATTATAACATATTTATGTCAAATATGATTTTTCAAATATATATTTAGTGGATGAGGTATATGTTGAACAAACAATAAGTTTTGAAAATCATCAACGACCTAAATATACTTTCAAACTTACTCAATATCTTTTTTTAATTATACAAAAAACACAATCTTTCTATGAAAGACTGTGTTCTTTTATTCCAAAAAATAAATTTTCAATATGGTTGGAAAATCCAAATAACATTATGAAAATAAAAATTAATTTTTTTTACTAAGGATTAATTTTTACGATATTATATTTTTTAAAAAAATAAAAATATATACAATTATTTTTTAAAACATAATCCAAATGAATTTGAAATGAGTATAATGGTAGAATTAATTTTATTTCATTGATTTTAAATCATTCAAAATGAATATGGAAATATTTTCAATCATTGTAAATAAATTATAGATTTATTAAAAAAAATTATACATAATATCATCAGTCTAATACCATCCCATGTGTACTATCATAAAAGATGATTTATATGAAGCTGGAAAACTAGTTGATCGCAAGTTATATTGTATTATGATTATAATTTTTCAATAACTAAATATTATTAGAATAGAAATTATTTTTTCTTTCTATATTTGTGATAGATTTTAATAAAATCCCAAACAATCCCATATTAATTATATTAAAATAATTATTAGATATTTAATATAAAATATGTCTTATTCATACATTATCCAAAAACATCTAATTTTAATTTAATTTCATCTTTAGGTGTGAGTTATGGAGGTTGTAGGATAGAATTGAAGTGCAATTGCAGAACCTTTCACATGAATGGGAACAAATTAGTTTCAGGATCTAGTACAAAACAATATTTAGTCGCATAGTCAATAGCTAGGGAAGAATATATTTATGTTGGTAGTTTCTATGTTGTGGATAGAACACACACATCTGGACTTTGGACATAATTTAATTAATGATCGTTTTTTATGTGCCAATACAAGTGTATTTGATATTTAAAAAAATTTCTCTATGTAACCCAATATCTGATAATATTGATATAAGTTCTCATTTTCTTATAGAACATGTCCTAAAATGGGATATATATTTCGAATTTGTCAATATTAAATATCAGATATCTGATATTTTAACAAAAGAACTTAGAACTTCTATTTTTTACTGTATTAAGGGGGATCTATGTATATGTAATTTTAAATGAAAAATTTATTTACATTAATTAATATCATAATTATTTTAATTAAAATTTTATTATAATGTTTTATATTTATTTTAGCAATTAATTTTATTTTAATTTAAAAAAAATTAATGCTTGTTAAGACATTAATTATTTAAAAATATATAGTTTAATAAATGATTAAATTATTTAACTATTATAAAAAAAAATATTTGATAATTTTTTTATTCAAAATATAATATTCATATGATTACTCTGAATATTTTGTCTCCAGATGTCGAACAAACGTCACGAAAACCATTAGAAATTACCCTTCTTTATTTTATCCTTAGTCTTTCTCCCATTGTTTCACCAGAGAACTAGATTTGTCTTCAAACCCTAAAATCCATAACACAATCTTATAAATTTTCTATTATGGAAAAGTCAAATATAATAGTAGAAGCTGGTCCAATTCATTCTAGGTTCCAATGATATTATGGATCTGAAATAATTGTCCTTTAAGGAATCATCTTATTGAGTAGTTGTTCTAGGAAAATCTAATGAGATACAATGATTAAGATTTTCATGTTTAGTAATTTATTTTCAAAATTGAAAATAAAAAAAAATTCAACATTAAAGTTAATTAGTTTTAAACAACTAATTTTTTTATTTATAGTGACCCTGAGGATATAGACTTTCCAAAGTCAAACATTATGAATTTTCGGTTTCTTTAGTGTAAATAGTTTGGATATTTTTTCCCAATAAGGAGTTTCACAGTAATCGTTGATAAATTTTAGATGAAATTCATAAGTATAAATTCATCATGTCTTTCCAGTATGGATCTACCCATGTGAGTAAGACACTAATAAAATATCATGAAGGTGACTAGAGTGTGTTATTAAAGATTTTTTATTCTTCTATAGTACCTAGAATATCAAGCCTTGAGTGAATTACTTTTATGGATGATTCTATCATGTTTTTTATGTCATATGAAATTATGATGAATTTTTGTTGATATATGGTCATTTATATGCATCATTTTTGTCAAAAAGAGGTTGATATGCCTATATATTCATATGAAAGGCTTGTTTCTCTACTTATAGATACAAAATATGATCTCAAAAAAATAGCTTCCAAATATAACAACAAAAACATTATTTTTGTTGGAAACTATTTTAAAATTTGTTACTTTTAGAGCACTACAAAATGGAAATCTAACGCCTATAGGTGCTGAAAATCAAGAAGAATCCGGTGCTCATGATTTGGGGCAGAATAAAATCCATAAGTCAGTTAGATAGGGGTGGTTTCACGCTAAATATATCATTGAATTGAGAATAGAAGGAGTTTCTGTAGAAACTATAAGGAGACTAGAAGTGTAACTGATTTAATCTCTAAAAGTGGTGTCCCCCAATATTTAAAACAACCCTAATGAGAAGACAGTAGTGTTTCCCTTATTCAAAGACCTAGAAGAATAGATGAGTGTGTGGTTCAAGAAGGGGAAGCTGAGGGAAGAGAAGTTATGAAACCAATTTATATAGAAATTCCAGAAATATATGTTGATGCTCATAGTATTGAAATAATGGATGAACTAGACATTTTAGTTACTTATTTTGAAATATGAACTGAAATTTGAGATGAGAAAGAGGATCATATAAAAGATCATGTCTATAATAATGATCAAGAGGATGCTAATGTTTTTACTTATATATCTAAAACTACTAATCTGATTGAAAATCATGTGGTTACTTTTTTGGATAGTCATTAGATAAGGCTATTAGTGATGCTGATGAGAAGATAGAAATTCATGGAAATTTTAAATGCTTTAATAGTCAAATTATTAAATGATGGTTCTTTCCCTTTGTTAAAAGAATTCAACCCTACTTAGTTTTAAAAGAGGAATCATCTAATTCCACTAGTGCTCATATAGAGTATTTGGTTCACAAATCTAATTAGATAAAATAAGTTGATACTCATTTACAAGGTGAGATAGAAGTATCTATAGAATCATTTCAGTATTCTATTAGTTCATTTGTTCCAAAATCAGAATTAGATTCAGTCAAGGAACGCATACAATGTCTGAGAGTGACTTCAATTTCTAAAAGACATTTTGATGATTTTCAGAAAGAAATGGCTGCTGAAATTAGGAATCATAGAGAAAAGACTGTTCCCCAGATGGATTGTGGATAATTAAATAGATATTTATGATTTCAATTTGAATCATTAAGAAGTATTTCAAGTTAAGAATTCCCTTATACTTATAATCATTTACCTTCTCTAGACTTGAAAATGAGTATTGAATCTATTACATTTATTTTTTCTATAATAAATTTTCTAATTCAAATACTACAGTGAGATAGTGTTCCTATAAACACACTTTTAGAAAATAAACAGGATATCATTTAAATATTGGAATTAGATGAATCTTGTATTAGAAACACTCTAAATCAATTGAGTTATATGAATTAGAAGTGTGTGTAGTTAATAGAGACAATTAATCGGACTTTTCGTACTTATATTTCATCATAATCTTTATTTAATCCAGAGACTTCACCTTCTTCAAATCGTTCATCTTATCCTTTTATTCCAAATATTTCATTTATTAGACCAATTAATGAAATTAATTTATTAATTATTTTTATGTTTATTTATTTATTATTTCACCATCCAAACTTATTAAATATCCATGAATCATTTTGTCTTCTCTTAACCCAATGTTCATTGCCAGTATTGTATGATAATAATAATTTTTTATTTCGTTTTTAACACCTAATTTTATTATAAAAAAGGGGACAAATTTGGTTAAACATAACATTCATATGAATATGATATTAAAATAGGGAGAAATTTGGATAGTTGAAAATTTTGGATAATCAAATCTCTTTGTTGTCATAAACATTACTGTTTGTAAAATTTTAATTGTGGAATATAATTTCTATTATATATCTTAAAAATTTATTATATTTATATTTTAATTTCCTATATTTCCTATGTGTTTCTATAACATCAAAATGGGGGAAATTATTAGGATTTACTTGTTCCAAAAATATAATTTAAATTCTCATTGATTTTGATGCTCACAAATACCGTAGTTTTTGTTACTAATGACAAAAATTAAATGTTTATCAATATTATGTTTTTTGAAAAACATATATTATTCTATAGTTATTTTTGGTTAAAATTGTAATCTAAATTATTATTTACTTGTATTTGGGTATGGAAGATACACTATTTATACCCTAAATGTTAAGAAAAAGATATGGTTTGGGAACCATATTTTCACTAAGGAAACCTAATTTTTAAACCCTGTGTTTAGAGTAAAAATATAGATCAAGAATCATACTTTTGTTATAAACACTAAATTTTTGGAACTAACATATGGATAATTAACCATAATTTTGGAATCAATTGTACATTATCTACCATAATGTAAGATCCCATATTTTTCTTGGTATATCCCTCTTTGAATTATTCAATTGGGCCTTTGTGGTTGAGTCTTTTGTGTATATAAAGAGACTTTATTTGTAAAAATAAACTAATTTTTGAAATATATTTTTCATAAAATTAATGTATTCCATGTATAAATAGTTCAAGAGTTACCATGGGTCCTTGTTATGATGGGAATCCTTAAAGGTAGATCAGGTTTTTATAATGAATTTTTTGATTAAAATTGTCTACATAATAATTAAACTCCCTATAAATATAGTACACCTTGTGTAATTGTTTCCTAACAAAATTCGTGAGGGGTTACAGACTTTGAACTAATTCACGACCAGTAAATAATACACTTCAGGAAATTATATTTTACTTCGTGTAAAATTCAATCAGAATATTTAATAATATATGGTAATAGGGATTTCATAATAACAATCTAATAATAATTGCACAACATGGAACTATATTAAACATCAGTTAATTCCTAGACCTATATTTTTAATGTGTTCCATGTAGTTCAAATTTATTTCTAACTCGCTTTTATATTTCTCTTCTCAATACTAGGGGGAACCTTCCATGAATTTTTGGATTACCTATATTAATTCTAGGTATACTTTTTGTGAAATGGATCCCTAGGTAAGTGGTTCTTTATGGATTCCCTATTATATTCTATTGTTCTATGACCATTGAGGTGTACCTTCTAGACTATATGAATTTTTTGGATCATGATAAGTAATGATATTGGAACCTTCTTGTGATCATATTCTCCTTTGTTCTTGTTTTTGAATACTTCTGGAAGTGTTGTGTGATCGTCAGTCAATGGTATAGAGTCTAAACTGTAATCCTATGGTTTGATAATTTTATAGTATGTGAAATTTTATAATTTCACCAACATCGTATGCACTGAGTAAATAGAAAGAATGAATTTAATTATTCATTAGATCCCATTTTGATCCAATTGGTTATTTTCTTGGGATGGAGCAACATTTCAGGTGATAAAACCATAGAATATAAATGAATTTTTTAATGGATTAATGTGTGTTTATTGTTACATGGATTGTGGGTGATTTCTTAACATTGATTCACCGTAGTGTGGATTGTTTATTTTGATAAATATCAAGTAATTGGTTATGTTTAATTGATATATGAAATGTGAAAGTGAATGATAAATGGAAATTAACATAATAAACCCTCAATGATGTGATAATGTGATATCCTTTTTCTAATGACTTTTGTTATTATAGCTATTGGAATAATTATATTGGTTGATTTCCCAATTAACATGTTGAAGTTCTTATATATTGATAATAGCCCTGTTGACATGATGAAATACGTTTATAGTGGGATATGCCTTGTTTTCATGATGAAATTCTTATATAGTGGGTTTGTCCCATTGACATAATGATGAAATGGTTTTATAGAAGGATTTTCCTTATTGACGTGATGAAATTATTATATACTGGGCTTGGCCCAGGTACATGGGCTAAAATTCATATATATAATTCTCAACCTTGATTAAATTCTAAAATGCATATATATAAGGTTTTACTAAGAATTTATTAATTTATTCCATTGTTATATGTTTACTGTTGGAATGTTTGTAAGCCTTGCTCAAAGACATTCAAACATAGCACCATGGCAGGTAATGTCATTCCATGGTTATAGGGTTAGGGTTGTCAAGGTAATGAGACAAGCTCAAAGACAATCTAGCATGGTGTTAAAACAGGTTGGTTTGGTATGAATTTAATTGTTTAATTAATTAATAAACTAGTTTATTATATTATTCCATACACATGTTATCACACTAGTTATGTTTTGACACGTGGTTTTTAACAATTGGGTTTTACCCAGACCCTATTTGGAATGTCGTTTGGTATCTAATAAAATGGTATGGAAGTGGGTCTGGACAAGGGAAAAGGATCTTGTTGTTGATTGTTTTCTTGCAAGTTGGGCTAGATTTTGGAGAGGGTCCGACATAGGGTTTGGTACCGTTGACTTCTATTTTTTGTCTTCTATTCATTTATTTTGTTTTACTTTTAGAATGGAATTTTGTTGCATTCCAACACATCATTACATTTATCCTTCATTACTTTATTATATTATTCAGTTGGCTTTTATTTTTTCAATGTATTGTATTGTTTCCATTATTTATACACAGTGATATTTATTCATATACATATATTTATTATTTCTCATATTTTGTAACTCTGTGACCAGGATTATTGTGTTTCTACTATATTTATCACACCCCCACTACTAGTTGTCAGCCTCTGGCATATGGAGAGGGATGCTTGATGTTTCGTAACTAACCTATTTCAGACATGTGACCGAGTGGTGTATTGGGGGTTGTTACAAAGTGGTATTAATAGAGGTTTCCTTTCTATTATTTTACTATTTTTGAATTTTATAAAGGAGACTAGGATGTGTTAGAACTTGGTAATGAGCTTCTGTATGTCATTTTATAACCCATGTATGGGGGAAATATGAGTTCCCATTGGTGGATTTCTATTTATAATGTATTCTTATTATAGTTGATGTCATCCCCCCCCTGAGTGATTAACATGTGGTGTGTGATTTTTTTTTCATGGTGTTTTTGGTTCCTAAGATTTATACATGTTTTCTAGTATGGAATGAGATGAGTATGAAAGTATCATGATAGGAACTTAGGGATATATATTGGCATACATTGTTTATGATATGGAAATATTTATTACATGTGATATATACATTCTTACTTAAATGTGATATGAGAAACATTATTTAATGGATAAATGAAACAAATAAATTGTTATGTGATTTAAAACACTTGTAATCCATGTTTAGAGACACCAAGAGTCAATGGTTCTATGGTTTTTTTATGATAGAGGTTGAACTTTTTAAATCAAGTATTCTATAGAGTGTGTTGGTCTTGTAGAAAAAATTACATCATCATCATCTTTGAGTTTAGCATTAGGAGAGTGGAAATTTCCACAGTTCTAACATAGCCGAACCTGATCTTCATATAGTTCCTAAGTATCAGATGGATTTTCATCTTCACAAAAACATCTTGAGGGTCATGATATCCTTGGAAAGAGTGACTATTCAAAATATACCATTAATGTCTAAGTTGACAATATAGTTTTAACTATAGATTATACAAATATTCACTAGGGAGGAAGACCCAAAAGTTTTCTTGTTCTGCATCAAGTTTGTACAGAAGATTATTAAGAATCTTGAGACACCAAAACATAGGTGGTATAAGATTACAACATATATGCTTTAGGTAATATCAAAATATTGGTGGTGTATTATAGAGAAATCAAGGAAAGAATATGAGTTATGATGGATGGACTCCGAGAAGAAGTTATTGATCCATTTATATCCTGATATATTAAGTGATGAGAAGTCATATGATTTCATTAACCTGATAAAGGAGGGAATGTCAGTGCTGGACTATGGTGAAAATTTCACCAATATATAGTATGTTGCGCCATCATCGGCATATAATGATATATATTGGGAAATATGTTTTTATGGTGGTCTTTTATATGATATTAGTACATAGGTTTACATGTTCATCTGGGTTGTTTTGAAGACATGATCAATTAGGCACTCATTAGAGAAGGGAATATGAGAGAAGCACTGATTAGTGGCCAAAATATTATAGAAGGGAAAATGAAAACTCTTCCTCTATAGCGATGAAGCATTGCAATGATGGTTTTCACTAGGTATGTAGTGTTCAGGGTATTCAGGGTGGTGGGAAGTTATTTTTAGGACAATGTTTAATTGAAATATTATAAGTGGGGAAATATAGGATATAAACAGTCTCAATTTTCATAGCCTACATTGAAGTTTAATTATTATAGATGATTGGGTAACATAAAAATGTTTTTTAGGGTCATACAATAGTTGATTAGTGATAGGGGAACATGATAGGTATTGATGTCTAAGAAGAACTCACCTTCTCCTCCCGAGGCAGGTGGCTAGAGTTCAACATGATATTCTCATCAAGGAAAGGGATGTGGTACCACAAAGCAAGAATAGAATTACTATGTGGATGGAATAGGTATAGGGTGTCAGGATGGAGCCTAGGGAATATGGGCTAGTTAGCTGGACATTATAAAGACTAGTCCATCCATTTTGGATTCAGGGTTATCATCTGTCTGAGGTATGATCCATATATCATCTACCATTTCTTGTTTTTTTTATATAACAACGTTGTATTCCTTTTTATCCACAATGTTTTTGAATGGTTTGGTCATTTAAGAGGAAATATTAGATGGTGTTTTGACTATTGACTTGATGTTGGGAGTGTGGTCATTTTATTTCAAATGCTTCAAGGCATGTTCTCTAGCTATTGGTGGTTACTGTTTCTTATGGGAACCATTCTTACAAGAAAAGAAAGTATTTTATTTGATTCTTATTATGGATTATTTAGTTATATACTAGGCTGAAATCAACTATTATCAAATTATTGTTTCTTTATTATCTCTAGATGGAAGTACCCATTCTATTTAAGGTGATTGGCATCTTCAGGCTAGACATGCTAGACTAATTCAGTGCATATTAGATTGTCGCATAGCACATATATCCAGTATTGCTCAAGATGATGGTGGAATGCAACATGTTTTTTTCCTCAAATTACAGGGTGTTTCAAGATGTCTATAGAGATTATTTCTATGGTTACCAACCAATATAGATATATTTTTTATGAATTAATTGGTTTCAAGATAAGATCTAGTTTCTATCTCACCCAATAGAATGGAACTAGAAGATATTTGGGTGCTGAAAGTATAATTAGATGATCTATATGCAAAGGGTTTCGGATGGACAAGTTTATATCCTTCTGTTTTGCCATTATTCATTTCCAAGAAGTCTTAGTGATATTTTATCTTGTTTTGGATTATTTGAGATTTAACCAAATGATGGTCAAGAACCAGTATCTTCATCCTCGCATTGATGATATCATTGATCATATGAGAGGTAAAAATATCTTCTCCAAGATTAATATGATATTAGGATACAATAAATTGAGTTTAATACCATTGGACATACCTGAGACTCCTTTTAAGAATAGGTATGTATTGTGTGATTTCATTCTGAGGCCATTAAGTTTTACTAATGCACTAGTAGTATTCATGGCCTTGATTAATTGGATTTTATAACTTTTTCTGGACCATTTTTTTGGTAGTTTTTGTCAATGAAATATTAGTTTACTACCTGTAATTAGATGATCAAGATAAACATATTTATATCATCCTATGTACATTGAGTTAGAATCATCTTTACACCAATCTAACCATGTTTTGTTTTTGGATTGATAGAGTTCACTTATTGGGCCATTTCATCTTAGAGGGAGGAGTGTGAGTGGACCAGGAGAATGATTTAGTCATTGTATTTTGGGACTATCCCAATAATGTCTTCGCGGTTTGAAGCCTTCTAGGATTAATAGGTTATTGTATATTCTTTTTTCATGACATTTCTTATCTGTAAGCACCAATGTATTGTCTAAATAAGAAAAGGGTAATGATTTTTTGGTTTTATTCATGCTTGAGATATTTTTAGGAGAGGAAAGCTAGGATGACCATATCATTTATACTCACATTACATGTTCTAGGTAAAGCATATATTGTGTACTGAGAAACATATGGAGTTGGACTTAGAGAAGTTCTGATGCATGAGGATCTTGTGGTTGGTTATGGACCAAGATAGCAAAGATTGCAATAGAAGAATTGACATTCTCATGATTTGAAGTTAGTAGTAGTGGTACATTCCCTATGATGTTAGTGGAATTATCTCATGTGTGGGAGTTTTGTGGTGTACATGGACCACAAGAACCTCAGGTATATATTTTCTATATGGGATATTAACCTTTGGTATAGGAGGTGGGTCGACAATCCATCGTCTTTTGAATATAAGTTATCTTATAGACTGGTCAAGAGAAATTTCATGGATGATGAATTGAGACAAAATATTAAATAATTGTAATTAATGGAGTCTTTCGATGAGTGGAGGGTTATGTCCCTCATGAATACAAGTTTCTAGATGTTCAGGAGTCTGGGGGATTAGTAGCTCTACCATCAAAATTTTTTATACCCATTCTTTGAAAACAGATTATGACCAAGCAGATATATCATCCTGAGGGATTGGTTCAAAGAGAGAAATTTTATGGTTGGGAGACACCATTTGGAAGGTCTCTTGGAAGTTTCATTTCTACTCTTTTCAATGGAAGATTATGAGCTCCTACGGGCCTGCATGGGGAGCAGATGAGAGAGTTGCATGCTTCTATTATGGAATTACATAATTATCTGAAAATGTTTTATCGTGATCTATATAGAAAATATAGTTTTTCTGGAATGAAGAATGATGTGGCAGGCTTTGTGGAATGATATTTAATTTGTAAAAAGGTGAATGTATAACACTAGAGGTTAGTTACCCTTTTTCAACCTCTTACTATTCTTGACTGGAAATGGGATTACGTCACAATATATTTTTCGATTGGATTACCCATGAAAACCAATATGAATGATGTAGTAGGGGTGATTGTAGATCGATAGAAAAAAGATATCCCAGTTTTTTCCTATCTGGGATACCTTCACAGTTGATGATATGGGTAGTCTTTACATGCGTGAGGTAGTTCATTTGCATGAATTCCTGAGGATTATCTATCCATTTAGATATCCTTGTTTAACATTGTTTTGTTTTTTGAATTGTCTTCATAAGGATCTTGTAAAAAGGCCTTTTGAGTAAAGATTATCATCCTCAAACTGATAGTCAATCTGATAGGACAATTTAGGTTCTTAAGGATATGTTAAATTCTTATTTTTTTGGATTTTGGTGGTTCATGGGAGAAACATATGAGACTCGTGTAGTTTAATTATAATAAAATGTTCTAGGATTCAACAAAAATGGAACCATTAATAGTTTTTTATGGAAGAACATTTTTTCACCTATTTTCAAGTTAGAGTTGGGTGAGCCAAAAAATGTTGTGCCTAATCATGTACATGATACTTCTAATTCGGTTCAGTTGATCAAATAGTTTTTGGTGACCTTGTAGAGAAATAATATATCATACGCTGACCATTGGAGATGACCTATGTAGTTTGAGGTCATTCATCATATTTTTCTTTGGGCATCACCTAGTTTGTGAAAATGTCATATCGAAAAAAGAAGGGAAAGCTATCACCTAGGTTTTATGGTTCTTTTGTGATAGTGGTAAGGGTTAGTCCAGTATCATACTAATTAGCCCAACCACAATGCTACAGTTCCATACATGATGTGTTCCATGTGTCATAGTTTCTGAGATAACATTTAGACCCTGCCCTCATGAAATACATAACAGACATTAATCTTAGTGTTAATTCATTTTTTGAGGAGTATTTGATACGGGTTATAGACTAGAGAGAGAAGAATATCCATGGTAGGGTGATTCCTTTAGTTCGAGTGTAGTGGAAACATGGTCGAGTTCATGTGGATACCTATGAGAGGGAGTGTGATATATGATCATAGTGGATAAACATGTTCATTGAGAACCCACAGTGAAGTTTGGAGTTTCTCTGGGTTGAGCTATTATATAGTGATGATGTTTTAAGATCCAATCTTTTATCTGGTATGTCTTACATTGACATTTTTATTTGAGACTTGGTAGCCGAATCATTTTCATAGATTATGTTCCTTTGTTTGGGAGAACAACCTAATTTTATGTGATATATGTTTTTTCAAATAAATTGATTCCAGGTATAAATGTGTCATGTTTTACAATGTAATCGTGGTTTGTTGAGAATACTTAAATGGGGATCTGGTTTCTATATAGAATTTTGGGTTGAAAACTATCTATGGAAAAATTACATACTGCGTACATATAATACCATAATGTAGTTGTTTCAATACACATTTCATGAATATTTATAGTATGTGAAGTATTTCACAACATGAAAGTAGTACACATTTTGAAATTATATTGCACATCATTTAATATTCAACTGTAATAAATAATAATATGATATGATATGTTTTTCTTCATATCCCTCTAAAAATAATTACATAAAGGGTAACTACATTACATGTCGTGTAATTTCTCAACATTCAGTTTTAAAGTAATCAATGTTGTTGAATTTTATTTCTATCTCACATGCAGATTTCTCCTCTAGACCATAGGTCACATTACAATTGTTTTTGGAGTGCCTATCATAATTCCAGATGCCCAATTTGTGAAATTTATTTCCAGGTAAGAAGCTCTACATTTGTTCCCTATTTTATTCTATTCTTCTTTGGCCATTATGGTGTAACAACTTGACCATATGCATTGCCGGTTTTGATCTTCATAAGTCAGTATATATGAACCGTCTTTTGATAATCTTCACCATTATTTTTATAAGAGAATCCTTTTGAATGTTTTGGTTGATCATCAGTCTACGGTAGGGGTATAAGACATAACTATATGGTATGATAATTTTCAAGTATGTGAAATACTTGAATTGTGAAAAAATATCATGCAATGATTAAATTGATACAATGAATTGATTTATTCCTTGGAGTCTCTTTGTATCCAATTTTTTATTAAGCTATCTTGTGCCTACCATTTATGTGATTGATCCCTTAAATATAAATGAATTTTTTAATGGATTAAGGTGTGCTTATCATGACATGGAATATGAGTGATTTATTTAAATTGATTCACCATAGCATGTATTTTTATTTGAGATAACTGACATGTTATTGGTTATGGGAAATTGATATTGAAATTTTAAATTGAAAGATAAATGGTAATTAGAATTATTAGCAATATATGATGTTATAATGTGATATCCTTGTTATTAAGACATGTTTTGTGTAAAATGTTGTAATTTTTATATGGGGAATTGGCCTAGATGAAATTCTAGAATGCTTACATTGCGGTCTTGGCCCAGATGACATGCATAAATGCTTATATTGTGGGCTTATCCCATTTGACCTTTTTAAATGCTTATATAATGGGCTTTGCCCAATGAAACATGCTAAAATAATTATATTGTAGTCCTGTCCTATTTGACATACTGAAATTATTATATAGCATGCTTGTCCCAATGACACATATTGAAATTCTTATATAGTGGGATCAAACCTGAATAAATGATGAAATTCATTATAGATTATTTTACACAAGATTTTGTAATTTATTCTGGGTTTATAAGGTTTTCATTTCTTGTTTTGTAATACAAGCTCATATACACTCCAGTATGGCACCGAGGAATGTTATGTTATTACATGCTTATATGGTTAGTGTTTGTAAGTTCATGATACATGATCATCAAAATTTTTGGCATGGTTCCGAAGTTGGTTGATGTGGTGTTAATGTTTTTTAATTAATTAATTCACTTGTTTATTTTATTATTTGAAACACTTATGATAAACTAGTTATGTTTTGATATGGTGGTGTCGACTAACTGGGTTATACTGACATCTTAATCAGGCATCAATTGGGAAATAAATTAGATTATTTAAATATTGTTTTGGAACAGTTCAAAGGACGTTGATGTTGATTGTTTTCTTGCCGATTGGGTTTGAGTGTAGAGATGGGAGGGGTTCGAGACTTGGGAATTTTGAATATTTTATTAAGTCTAACAGTCTTTTATTATGTATTAATTCTATAATGACATTTAGTTACATTACAGAACATCATTACAATATAATTTTGTTATTTTATTAGATTATTCTCTTAGATTCCATTTTTGGTTTTCCCATATATTGTATTATTCACATTATTTATGCACTCTAATATTTATTTATCTACTTATATTTCTTATTTATTTTGTTTTGTAACTCTACAATGTGGGTGTATGTCATCCCTGCTATAAATATCACACACCTATTTCTAGTCAGAAGCCTGCATCATATATGGAGGTGTGTTTGAGGATTGATATCCATGTTGGTTTGACTATGTCAGAGATTAACGGGTCAAGGGATATTAAAATACATTTGAAGGTACACTACATTTCACTCATCCAACTATGGTGTTTAAATTATTATTATTTTTCATTATTTTTTCAATGGTATCTCCTGAATTAATATCACATTAAATTATTTTTTAATATTGATTTAATTTTTCTTATTCAATTGATTAAATAATTCATATTTTTTAGGGGAGTTATTATTTTCTGAAGACAATTAAATATCAAATAATCATGATTTGTCAGGGTGATTTTATGGATCTATTTTTGATGAAATCAAATCATATTTTTTGGTTAAATACCAAGAGTTTTCTCTCACAAAATATATAGTACTTTTTATGTAGAATGAAATCTCTTCTATTCTAAAGATATACACTTTTGAGACATATAGGTTTTTATCATTTTTTTATTTACATTCTTATTGTTGTTATTAATAAAAAATTTTATTTTATCTCACTGAATATCATCTAAAATTTGGTCATGTTTGATTATATTCATTCTTGATGACAATTATTTATAAATATCATGATCTACTATTTGACATTTGATGTTTTAACTATGATCTGAAATTGTTTCTTATAAAATCATCCAGTGTTGTTTTATTAATTAATTGTCTAATAATACTCATTTATAGTGGAGTTCTAAATTCTCACACTAAGATATGGATTTATTGAATCCTTGTAAAATAAAATTTATTTTTTTGAGGTGTTAAATGATTTCACTTATTAGTGGAAGTATCAGGATAAGGGGATATATTTAGTAATAAATAACTAAACTCACTTATAGAGTGTAGGTGGAGTTTACTTGGGGATCTTTGATCATTAAAAACTATAATAACAATTATGTTATTCTTTTATAGTTTTCCACTACATAATTAAAAATAATAAAATATTACATTATATCTTTACAATATATGAAAACGAATAAAAATTGATTCTTCCAATATTTTTAAAAAGGAATAAATTCACCCCTCCTCTTATGTGTCATCATATTATTCTAACCCAATAATATATTTCTAAATATATAAATGTATAAAATAATTATAAAAAATGAACAATATATACATAAATAAAATAACTAGGATTAAACAAGGAATAAACCATGCATATACAAAGGAGGGGTCAATGTTTGCACCTCATGTTCATACATAATTACGAATATCACATTTATGGTATAAGGTAAAAAAATAAATATTCCCTCACATTCTGAATCAAATGGTATATGTTAAAACAATTGAGTTGTGATAATAACTGTAATCAATAGATAATCCACTAACATTACATGACGAAAAAATTATCCTCTGGAACATGTACAATCCCACATGTAAATTGAACTATCATATCATAATAAAATTTCTAAAGGTACCATTAACAAATTTTCAAAATTACTCACCCAATATTGTACAATGGAGTATATCATACACAAGGTTGTAGAAAAAAACATACCCCTTCACCTTTTATGAAATAAGGGTATATGAAAAATTAAAAGTATTAAAGCCATGCATACTCCTAAAAACCTTAAATACGCCTTATATTCATTAAAAATAATATTAATAGGTTTAACTATTCTAAAATCAGACTCCCATATCACAATCATTGAGTTTTCTAATGATATAGTGGAATAATCCTAGGGACTCCATGTCTTATTAATGAATTTTCTCAAACTCGAAGTGAATATCTCCTAATGAAATAATTATATTACCCTCACACATAAATACATTATAGAGATCATCAAAAATGATAAAAAGTAGAGAACGTTTATAGATATAACTCTCACATACCCTAAAAATGACCCAATTGAAGTATCAGAGTAAAGGTTATCACTGAATAATGAAAAAGTACCCTTACATATAAATAAGAGATACCATATTCTAATATTGATGTCTGAAATTCCGTAAATTAGTAATATATAGTTTAAATTGACTATTACTTTACCCACACATAACTTCCAAGTTGGTAAACTAATCCAATGAATATATCTCCTTATTGTAAAAAATTGTTTCATTAAAATTTCATTAAAACAATTATAAAATTATTGACCATGTATCTTCCACTAGTTGAAATAATGTATCAGTTATTTCCTCAATTTGTATACCTTTATCAAGGAAATATTTCACACTCCTACATCCATCAATAAATATGATTGAGGTTCAAAACCAATATCTATAAGATTATATAACCAAAATAACCCAAATCACATGGCTCATGATTAATGTGTATTTTTTATAAATTGTGTCAATAATTGTAAAAAATTACTAGTCAAAAACACACAACTTATATGGATTAAAAAAATATGCATATTATCCATTTAATAACATTGTGAAGAACTCATATGAGTATTATGTATGAGTACTATATTTTTTATCAGCATATTTACAGGATATTAAGTAAATGTATTATGAATATTGGGTATTTAAGGAAGAACCCAATCATTGGTGATGGAAGAATCAAGTTAAATCTCATACATAAATGAGAAAAAGAATATGTGGATGCAATTTTGATCTTCATTATATATATATATTTATAGAAGAACCCATTTATATATATGATGATTACAGAGCCAATCCTCGTGGTAATTAAGGAAATGTTTTGTTGGATGAGAGAAGCAATTTTAAAAACTTCTTTTAAGTGAAGATAAAGAGAGAGATGTGGAAAATATCTTCAATAGTTGTGAATAACGGATTAAAAACTATTGTGAAGTATGAGGACCATCCATGGGATTTTGAAATTCAAGGATAATCCTATCAGTGATGAATGCATGATTGGATGAGGTTTTTGGTTGATTTAGAGTGATTGATAAGGCCTAGCGTTGAATTAAATATATTATAAGCTAATTTGAAGAAATCTATATTTATGTGTTAAAGTTGAAAATTTAATAAGTGGGACTTTATTAGAGTCACACTGAGTTCAAAAGTGTAATAAAAGGTAGATATATTAAAATTAAAAATGTTACAATGAATTCAAAAGTGTATGTGGTGACTTCAATAGATTGATAAAACACTTTCAAGAGTTATAAATGATTTATAAAGGATAACCCAATAATTCAAATGAGTAGTTGGTGAGTTTTAAATAGTAATTAGACAACCTGGTAAGAGAAATTAAGGTCATCAAATGATATAGTCTCGAATTTCAAATAGTTTCTTGTGAGTACGAAGAAGTCCTTTAGACTCAAAAATTGAAAATATAGCCAAGGTATAGATGTTGAGAAGATTCATAGACACCTTTATATAATTCATGTTGTACATCAGAATAATCAATTACATTTATGCTTTTAAGGGATTCTAAATTTTAATATTCTTTGAAAATAATTTAAATAATGTTATTTTTAGTTTTTAGTGGATCAAATATCACAAATCATTTTTTATTCAGGATTGGTATCAACAAAAAAATCAAGCCTTTCCTATGGAATAAAATGTAAAGATGTAAAAATTGAGTGAGAAACTCCATTATAAATCTCTATGCATGAGAATATACTTTCTATTTGGAGGCATTTTAAAATAGCATAGATTTTCTAGAGAAGGTTATACAAAAAATTTTCTAATATTTTATGTAGAATAATATATAATATATCTTGGGATATTAGAGTTGGATTAAATTGTTATTAATTAGAAAATCAGATTTAATAAAAAATCAAGTAACTTTCTTATTCAAAATATGAGTACAATATTCCTAATAATCCATAATCATAAAAATCATAAATGAAAAGGATGACTAATGTAAGAAATGTGAACTGATATTGAGTGACATAATAAGAATATTTGTATCAAATAAAAACCTAATATTTTATTAATGTTAATGATCAAGGGTATCAAAGAATTAGAATAATAAACAAATTACATCTATGAAGATTCACTTGTGGGTCTAGGGCGAGAGAAGAAGCGCCTAAAATATTCTATATCGTTGAATATGACTAAGAATAAAGTGTAGAGAAAGCACAATGATACTCTATTTTCACTAATTAAAACTTAAATATAAATTGATGGATATTTTTATTGCCCATTTTTTTGTCAAGACTATTGGAGTTTGAATAACCCTTTTGATTAGATATCATGTTGATATTGAGTAGAATAATAATTTCAACATTCATGTAGTATTGCTATGTTTATTTCTGGTTATTAGTGACATTTTTATTGTGGAAGAAAATCAGGTAATGGTTATTTTGTGACATCCAATGTATATGTAATATCGTATTCATGGAGTTTATAGACGATCTTAGAATACTGGTGGTTTTAGTTAAAAAATTCTATCACATCCAGTTATGAATACTAAAGACCTTGGGATGAAGTATATAGAACCCATCAGGATGAATTATGGAACATGCATGATACCTTCTCTTGAGATGTGGATGATATGTCCCAAATTATTTTTGTGGATTGTTAGGTTATTTTTATCACTACAATATAATATTGATAGTCAATGATTCAATGATAATAGTCGACCACATCAAGGAGTAGGTTTCCATGAAGGGTTTGAACCATGTAAAAATTATATCATTTCTTTCATTAACTGTGTATCAGAAGAAGGTAAGGGTTGAGTGCACATCAATGATTATTTTTTAATAAAGAATGAATTTTCGTTATTAAAACGGTAAATTACATTATTATAATTTAATGAATATTAAAAATAAGGGGGATATGGATTCAGCCTCAACCCACTATTAGTATCTCTACTTGATCCACTAGGATCCACATATTTTAAAATGATCCACTATTTTAGATGTTTCTCGTGATGATTAATTCTCTCACATCACACTAGGAACTCCTCTTAAAAATTTCTAGCATCTCATCAAAACTATATTTTGGGAGGTTTATTTTTTAGAATAATAAAAATTCACTTCATCATTAGTTACCATAATAATGTAACTAAATATTAAAACTTACATAATATATATAATCACTCTATAAATTGAACAATAAAATAATCTGAAAAAACCCATTTTTGTGCCTCGATATCCGAAATTCAAAACTAAACTATTACATTTTTCATAATAAATCATCATAAACTGAAAGGAAAAACACTATACCTCAACTATGTAACTATTTAATTTTTAAAAAGATATATTGATAGGACTTTAATACTCAAAGGATCCCAATAAAAACTCACTAGAATCATATCCTAGAATTAAAATATAAAAAATGCAATTCATAACCTAATATCAAATAAGAATCCAAAAAACCCCATCCAAATAAAAATTTGAACTTATATGATAAAACTGAACCACATTAGAAGGAAAATAAAATGAAATACCATTTTTATAAAAAATGTTTGACCAAAACCATTATCAAATTTTTAAATAAATCTAACCTTTTATTTAAGAAAATGAGTTAAAGTAATTATTATTTGAATAATAAATCCTTTTTCCATTAAAAATTATAAAAACACAAAAAAAAACTCATTGAAACCACACTTTGCATAACTTTATAAATTTTAATAAAGAATAAATAATTTAAAATCCACCAATCCTTTTGTAAAAAATGAAACCCATCATAAATGAATTTTAAAATCAGAAATATACCCTCTAAAAAATCAAATCTTGAGAAACTATAAACTTATTCATTCACTTTTTGAGAACTAATTCGAAATCTATAAAATTTTCATAATCAAAAATAAAAAATTCACTACACCACTAGTTTATAATGATATATATTAGTTCATGAACATTTAATTATTCACATGAATAAATAGTTCCACTTATATATTAATTATTTGTAGTATTATCTTATTTTTATGTGACTTATTTTGTATGGGTTTCAAAATATTGTATAAAAAATATCATATATTTTAAATATATGTTTCAATCTTGTAAAACAATTCATTCAATATGAATTATCAAAAATCATATATCAATTTAAAGTAAAACTAACATAGATCAGACATTAAAACCCAATAAATTTATCTGAACTATAAAAATAACTTCAAATATTTCATAAAAATCATTAGTTTTGAATAACACCAAATATTTAAATAATAAAAAAATCAAAATGATTAGATTCTCACATAAAAATATAAGAAATCCAACATATACAAAAAAAAGTAAATTCCTCACATACTAGACTCAGTTATCAACCCATATTAAATATTAATATGGTTCTGGATAGTTTTACCTAGCATCAATGAAAACCCAAAATGAAAAGTGTAAAAATAAAGACACTAGTAATAAAATGCGTTAAGGAGAATAAAATAGAAAAGGAGGGGATGTTATGTTTAATTCATCATAATATTTTATAATAAATATAATTTTCATATAAAGTTGAAGGTGTAAAGTGTGAAACTGTATACTAATTTAAAGTTGATCTATTTCCATTGACTTATAGCCATAGTTTTAAAAACCTGGATATAGGTAGGCTATATCCTTGGTTAAAGAGTCTATAGCCACAGTTTTGAAAACTATGAATATATGCCATTTTCCATGGGCTATAACCATTAGATTAAAAACCTTTTTATACCCCACACCTATAGCCACAATTATGTGGCATATAGCCATGGTTTCAAAAACCATGGCTATAGGTCTCTAACCCTTGCGAGGGAGAAACGTTTCTAGCCAAAAAATTATAGGGAAGAACTATTGCCACAATTTTTAGGTTATTTACATTATTTTTAGTAATATATAAATAAATATATATATATTCATACAAAAAAGAATTGGTGGTATAGTGGATAGGGTTCTAAAACGTTAAGTAAAGGTGTAGGAATCCAATTCGTCTAGGAATAGATTATTTTTACGTTATTTCCACGGTTTTCAAGGGATATTTCCACAGTTTTTTCTATATAAATTGGCCACTTATTTTCATGGTTAAAACAAGGTCCATATGTCCACTTCCACGGTTGAAAACAATGACAACTATTACCATAGTTTTGAAAACCATTTCAATAGGACACATGTAGCCACGGTTAAAATTGTGGCAATAGGTCAGACCCAACTACCTTGGTCGTAGCCCCCACAGTTGGGAAAATAGTGGCTATAATCTATGGAAACCATTTAGGGCCCTATTTATATGGTTTTTAAGCGTAGAAATAGCCCATTTGTTTAGTTATGTTATGTATGTCCTATAGATAGAAATGGAAGGGAAATTATGGGGAGAAAAACATAGAAATCCATCAATTTGGAAAATATAAATTTTTTGATGTGTGTTATCATTCATAATCTAAAAACTATCGAACTATTTTTTCATGACTTACCCTACAATATTTTGAGATTACACACAACCTAATAATTATATTTTCTCACTATATTTCTTTTCAAATTCATTGAATCGGTATCACTTCTAGAAGATCATTAATGAAGTCAATTCTTAACATTTTTAAACTTCTTCATTCATATAATTAAAAATTCATATTATTTTATTCAAAAATGGAACATTTATTACCTATTTTTATCATATCAAATAGATTTACAAACCAAAAAAATATTTATGAAAATAATAAGAAATTAGGTGTTATAATTTACAGGCATGGATGTTTTTTAAAAAGGAATATATTCTAAATTAAATATTTTACAATAATATTATACAAATTCCACCCCATGTAAATAAAATAGGCAATAATTTATATGGTACAACATGATTTGGATTTTTTTAGTAATTAATATTTCTTCATATTTCCACAATTTCAAAAACATATCTTTTAGGCGATGTTATTAGTTCTTTAATTTTTTAAATATCATTTTTAAAAATTCTAAATATAATCATATGTGGATATAATATTCATATACCTCTTAATTCCTTTTTCTGAACTAATATATTTTCTGGATTCTATTGGTAGTTAGTTGTATTTTATTAATACCAGTCACGAATAATTGTTGCATTTCATAATTCTCAATGATATATATTATATGCATATTACTTTTTTTACATTCATTGTTTGATTTTTTTTTAAATGAAAATGTTAATTAAAATCATGAATATGGACTACTTCATTTATATCTTTTGACTTTCATGAAACTAACCTCTCATTTCATCAATTAATGTTAATAATCCAACTATATATTATTTTTATTACAGAACATATGATATAAAATTCCAACTACTACTCCTAATAAAATAATCACGTAGTTAATATTTTTATAACATAATTATAATATGAGATCAATTTTCATAGAAAATTTTGTATTTGCATAAAATATAATATATTATTTACAAGAAATAACATAGATGAAAACATATAATATATATTTTTATAACAAGAACCAAACAGAACATAATTAGAGATGACATAATATATTTATGGAATATTTTCTAAAAATATTTAATATATTTATATGATAATATATATATATATAATAGAATATATAACTATAAACCATAATTAATTTATTGATTTAATATCTATAAAAAATTCATAAATACATAGAAAATAACTTCTTTGTAAAAAAAATAGCATATATTTAGAAATAAAATAATGAATAAATTTATATCAACATCATAAAACAACATATATAGATATGGAATAATATATTTGTTAGATATGTTTTGGTAAATAATATAATATTTTCAAAGAAGATAATCTATATACATAACACATATTATATATATTAACAAAATATATTTTTTACAACATAAATATTTAATATATAAAATTATATATCATATTTATTAATATTAATTACTCACGGAAACATATATGATATAAAAAATATGAACTTTTATATTAAGCACATAATATAACATATATGGAAATAATATAATTTATTTATTATATATTTATCTAGGGAATATTTTATAGATACATTGAAGATAATATATATACAAAAAACATAATTTTTAGTTGTAGAATATTATTTTTTGACCTATCTAATGAATGAAAATTTTATAAATGTGTAGGAATTTGTATCATTATTACATAATATAACATTAATGGATAAAAATAATATATTTATTGAATATTTTTTCACAAATTATTATATAAGACCATATGATATATTATTTATACACAATACATATTATATACATACAATACATATTTATTTATAATAATATCATTGAAATAATATTTTATAAATGAATAAAATAATATGATTACTATAGATAAAAATATATCAGGACATAACAGAATATTATAATATTGATCAAAAATATATAAAAAATATTTGGAGATAAAATAATATATATGTGTAATATTTTTCTACAAAATATTTATTAAATTTTTGGATGATAAAATATATACAAAAAAATGTAACATCAAATCAAAAAAAATTATTTATGACTTTTATATTGATAATAATATCAATTATTGAAAATAAAATTATATAGTTATTATATAACATTTAAAGAAGGAACATGACACAAAAATAATTTGTGCATAATATATATAAAATGTTATGATACAATAGAATTACAAGATTCTAAGGAATTATATATTATTATTTTTATGGAAACTATCATATATGTTTATATATGATATTCATTTTTTAAGAAAATATGATGGTTTTCCTTAAATAATAAATATAATGTAATATATGATATTTTTATAGAAAATCCATATATGGATTCCAAAAAATATAAGTTCTATTTTATTAATTATTTATAGTGATTCCTTTTGTAAAACTATAATATATATTTCATCAAATAATATATATTTAAATTTTTTAAAAACCATCATATATTCTAAAATAAAATTGTACATAAACATTCATTTATGATCACTCGTGTATATAAATATTTGAGAATATACTATGAAATATATATTTAAAGGATCCAATATATTTTATTGATTTATCTTTCTACCTTATTTTGACTCTTAGATACCTCAAGTAGTTACAAGGATTCCATTTAATCGATAATGAAACCTATATTACCACCCATATTATGAGCCACCATGTTCGACATATCCAGTAAGCAACCTAAAAATATTTTTTGATTTTATTATACTGTAATATATATATTCATATTATGTTGTTTCTTATATGTTTTTGTAGGTTTATATGAAACTGAAAATATTGTTATCAAAAATTATTTATTCAATAATCATAAGGTTGTATAATAGATCTATAATGATTTCCTGTTTTCTTTATCTATCTATTATTTTCCATTAAAATGTAAATTTAATAACAAAATGATGATAAAGAATAATAATAAACGTTATAATAATAATTATTATAATAATATTTATAATTATATATATCAATGAAATTATAAAACATGTGTATAATAGTATTATTATATTTTTTTCACTAGATATATTGGCATTCCTATTATATGGAAGTCCAGAAAACTAATTTATTTTCACTGTAAAGCACAGTGGATTCCTGAGTTCATCTCACATGAGAAGCATTAATGTGTTTAATCATAAATTCTTATTCATCTATTCTTCCTTTTTGTGTCTTTATTATTTCTAAAAATAATGATTTAAGAAAACAATAATTTTTAATGAAAAATAAAATCCATCCTAGCATAAAGATACAAAATAAAATAAAGCCACAAAGATAGGTATTTTTCCATAGATATTGGATATGTGGGTTCCTTAGTTACTTATTTATTTCTATTTAAATTCAATTTTATAATTAATTAATGAAAACTAATTATTTAATTAATATTATATAATTTATTATTTATTGGATTTTAACATGCCTAAAAAATCTCTTCGATACACCAAATATCACGTCTTCTAATAACAAAAAACGATGAATGCCTCAATTGAGTGTGCAATGTCTTACCAGACTCGTCTCCATCATATTTCATTTTATCCCTTCAAGCTTCCTTAACTCCACCATATTAAGAGTATAAACACGTAAAGGATGGGAAAGAATATAAATAAATTAATTGATATGAATTTCAGATTCATTACATAGATTATTATCAACAAAACCATGAACATATCCCTTATCTGCCGTAAAAAGAATTAAAATATTAAAATATTAAAATAAAATAATTATTTAATATTGAAAAACCTCCCCCAAGGATAAGCTTCATGTTAGTTTCTTATCATTTATAACATTAGAGATTACAGTGGAATGAGGAAACAGAGAAATAAAAACAGATTGGTTGAATAATGGTAGAATAAAGGGGTAACACATAACAAAATCAGCAATTCATTTTTCATGAGATAAAATTAAATAAAAATACCAAAAATAAATATAACTATATTCCTAGAACAGTGGCAGTTCCTCGGGTATTTATTGATCCTTTTTCTAATACCCCTTGATTTTATTTCTAGGCATCAATCACATCCATTGGTTCCATAAATGGGAAACTAAATGTGTTAATAAAATCATGAGTCATCTAGGAGTCCTTAGAGGCAGTCACAATATTAATATGCCACATAAGACCCCATTTCTGGTCATGTGGGAGTGTTTTACATCATTAATAATGTTTTCATGATGATCATTTTAAATGGCCAGACTTTTCATGAAATGTTTCATGATCAAAATTATTTTCTAGGATATTTTCAGAACTATCATGCATAACTATATATATAACATCATGACACATGATGTTATCCCCAAAAACTAATTTTTCCATCATATCATCATGTGCCTAACTTCTATAATGTATTTCACATTGTTAATGATAGATTCACAACATGAATTGTGAATTTCTAGAATATTTTCATCCCTTTCTACAAAGTTATTTAGTTTTGAGCTCATGTCTCATGTCTTCTCATGTCCTTCATAAAGATCCATAATTTATGTGTTCAATTAATTTCTATTTAGCTCATTTTCAAAAATATAATATATTTTATCATACCATAAATCATAAAAATATTAAATATCATCATGTTTAATCGATTTAATTTTATTATAATTTGTTTTATATTAAAATAACAATGTAGAATATCATTCTATAAATTCCCCATCACTTAGAACTTATTTATCCTCAAGCATTTAATCCCAATAACCTTATATAGTAACATTATTCTACTATTTTTTAAATTTGAAAATAAAAATACAAAAACAAAATCAATGTAAAATAAACATTCAAATGTCACACAAAATAATTAATTCAACTCCCCATTTTTAAATGAAATAAATCTACACATGCATTAAAGTTTCCTCTTTTGAATTAATAATGATCTTCATTATCAAAATTATTATTTCTTAATTCATCATTAATTTTTATTCAACTATTCAATTGAACTAAATTTGAATTATTTTCACAAATATATCTAAGTAATCAATTTAATAATATTTTTAACATACCATAAGTACATGACACTTACCATAGGATTCCAATAAATATAATTTATCCACACATAAAGACCAATTTTTTTCATGAGAACCTTGCATTAATAATCAAATTCCTCTAATGCTTAAAAAGGATGTTTGAATCTTTACTATACTGCATGATATCAAAATATAAGCTTAATCAAAAATACTCATTTAATGATTACATCAATGTAGGCATGTGAAAATAATAATCATAATGAATAAATACCCACATATTTCCATTTTTTAATTTTTTTATTTTTTTTATTTTTTTATTTTTAAAATGTTATTCTTTAAAAAAATATCTCATCCACTACATAACCTCATATATTCAAAAATTCATTATTCTAGTAAAGGTTATTTTTTATCCTCAAAATATACAACCCAATTTTTCATTTTTTCATATATTTTTTTAAAAGAGTCGTGAATAATAAATTATAGTGAATTATAACATTGTCTCTCCCAAAATCAAATATAAACCCCTAGAAGAATCTCCTCAATGTAATATATCCTACTCATGATTGGAAAATCCTTTCCCATAATCAGTCTTCTAGATAACATGACACATACTACAAGAAGTCTAGTAATGGATATAATTACCATGTAATATGCTTCATTCCCTAAAAATTTCATTCTTGGATTCTACTGGAAATGTAAGTATCCATTGACATGTCGGGTACAATTATAGGGGATAAATAATAAAAATGCATCAATCGTAATAAAACTGATTATGTTCATTCTTATCTTCATTATGATTCTGCGATATTCTAGAATAACACATGCCTATGCCACTTAAGATTTATACAATAGAAAGAATATAAAATGTAGGTTTAGAAATTTTTCTAGGAATGTAAACATATAGTTTGAGAAAAATACTCAAGATAATTTAAGAAAATATTAAACCATGAAATTTCAATTTTATAAATTCAAATTATTTCAAATCTATTAAAAAATTTATATCGAAAAATCAATAAATTCCAGAAAATAATGACTTAAAAAATTAATCCCCTCGTGATTAACATAGCCTATCTATTTTACCATTGAATACACGTACTCTTGTCAACATGGAAAATTAAAAAATATCATATTAATCATCATAATAAATATCTAGCTCTCCAAAGTCAATTCTAGAGTGCAAGAGTTCAAAGTGGGGTAGGCAATTTTATTTCAAATCTCTAAAATAATTTAAAATTATGAGATTAAAAGAAAATAAATAATCAAAACTCGTACTCTCACCTACAAGGATGTTTCATTTTGGGTTACCTAGGTCATGTTCATATAGTTTGGTTTTATATCATTTTCCAGATGTTAATCCCTTTTACAATTTGAATTCCATTTATAGTGTGAATTAATTTTTTATGGAATGAATTAAATTTTCACATTGTAAATTCCATTTTTATATCATTAATCTCTATTATATACACTATTAATTTTACATCCTAAATTATCATTCCATTGTAGTCCTATAAAATTAAAACAATAATTTAATCACAAGTTCCATTTGATTTAATTTTGGGATGATAGAAGTAAAATGGTTTGTAACATAATTTATTACAAAAATGAATAATTGAAATATAAATTCCTAGAATAAAATAATAAAGATAAATATTTACATTATCCCCCACATGGCCACATTATTTTTACTTCCGCCATATGGGTGGTACTAACTATTATCCAAAGTCAATATGTGGGTGGAGTTTCTTTTATTTGAACCACCAACACTTCTTCTGTAAATTTTTCATTTATTCTTTATGTTGGGTGAGGACTCCATGGATAGAGTATAGTATATCCACCCCCTTCACAATGGGTTACAACTTGCCTTGTGGGGGTATAAAGAAATATTATTCCTCATCCTTCTTGGTTGTCACTTGTGAAATCTTCCCACCATTGTTAAATGGTTTCTCAAAATATTATTCATCAATTTAATAGTTAAACGGAATTTTAGTATGTAATTTTATTTAAAAAAAAATTGAAAAAATCATAATTAATATAAAAATATTCCATTTAATTTTAGTATCATGTGTCTATGGTTCTTTAGGAAGTGCAACATGGATCACTTATTAGGATTATTATAATAAATTATCAATTAATTCAAGGATAAACATCTGTTCTTAAATTAGTTCATGTAATTTTTCTTCATATTCCACCAAGAAAAAACATGTATTTTTCAAATATAAAAAATAAAAATAATTATGATTGATACTCAAATTATTATTTTTTGAATGTATTAGTGATAGAGTTTAGGAAAGTAACTTCTCCCTGAGTTCGTTTGTATTAAATTTCCTATTCAGTGGAATGTTCCACTTGGATTTGATTTGTAATAAGTGGAGGCTAGTTTTCTAGATCCTCCAGTATTTTTTCAAATTACCACATAGGTATGGTTTCTTAATCTCCCATTTCTAGAGATAGGTGAAATGGTATTGATTCTTCCACTTTGTTTTGGATGGGAAGATCATATTACACTTCTAACTCATTCTAGAAATCATGATATTTGAATTGATCTTCCATATGTATCTAATCATGAATGTGTTCTTCATTTATCACCACTAAAAACGTTGAGAGAGAATGAATTTATATTTGGGTATCTCCTCCTTTACTTTTTGAGGTTCTTTAACTGCATAAATTTGTGGGGAATTTTCCTCCACCACTGGATCATGATTAACTTCGATTGTTTCTCCAATGATGTACTATCATATTCAATGATCCAATCTATTTTTATTTTCACATATTATATTATGTCTTGAATTCATTGCAATTGTTATTTAGGCACACTATCAACTATAACCTCTTTGGGTTTCAGATGAGCCTATGTGTAACTATTCCATGTTTAATAATCATTATTTCAATTCTTTATGGAAAATTATTATTATAAATATTTGTAAATATATATATATATATATAATAATGTAAAAATATAAAAAATGTAAATATTCTATGCTTAATATTCATATTAAGTTATTTCTTATATGTTTTTGTAGGTTTATTTGAAAATGATTATTTTGTTAAAATTAAATATATAATGAAAAAATATTATTATGTATATGAAAAATATAATGAAGTCAAAAATAATGGTTTTGGTCCTTATGGTTTTGTTATATGTGTTCCTTCATTATTTATTTATTATTTTTTAAAATCAATTTTTATTATTATTTTATAGAAACCCCCATTAATGAATAAATATTCATTAATTTATTGAGTGTGGGGCTTTTAAATTCCTAGAAAATCTATTCATCACACAAAATCCCACCTCCTCTAAAATCCAAGCTTAATAAACACCTTAATCCAGAGAGTAGTATCATAACCGACCCAGCTCCATCATATTTCATTTCATCCCTTTGAAAATCCTAATCTACATTAGATATAGAGATTACCTAAGGAACAAAAGATAATGAATTTAAATTAATGAATAGTAATTAATTTAAGATTTATTTCATGGTGGACGATCTCTACCCCTATGAAATTCTCTCTCATCCACAATAAAAAATATCAAAAATATTATGAAATTAAAGAATATGAATTCAGGAACTGCTTGAAAACTCCCCCAAGTCCAAGCCTTTGGTTAATCAGTCTTCATTATGACAGTAATAGATCATGGGGGAATTTGGGATGAGAGAAATTGAAATAGATTGTAATATTAAAGAAATATGATATGGGATACACATTAATAAAATATGTAATTAAGATTACATGATAATTAAATTAAAATAAAAAACCAAAAAAATAGTATAACTCTTTTCCCAGTATATCGAAAGAGCCTTTAGCATTCCATGATCCTTTTCCCTACACCATAGGCTTCTACCTAAAGCCACAATCACATCCTTAGGAGCCACAAATGGGATTATAAATGTATCAATTTCATCCCATGTTGTCAAGGGATCATTAATGGTTTCCACAACATTAATGTAAATCATATGTATCACTTTTCAGACATGTATGAGTGTTTCATATAGTGAATATTATTTTCATGAGGTGAATTTTGTTGTGAATGTATTTTTATGGAATTTTCATGCTCTATGTTCTGTTCTTGGAGTTTTTTTGGAGTTTCACGGAGTGCCCATATGTTCCATGTCATGATACATGATTTCATCCGCAAAAATATCCTCTTTATATTATATCAACATTTTCCTAAATTCTTAAAATTATTTCACATCATAAATTATTGATTCAATATGTGTATTGTGTATTTACAATAGATTTTCATCCTTTTCCAGCATATCCTATAGTTTTGAGCTCTAGGATTAGGCCTCCACTTGTCCTTCATCATGGGACTTAATTTATATGGTTAATTTATTACCATTTAGTTATCTTTTTTAAAACATTATATACTTCCAAAAATAAAAGAAATTAAATACTGATAAGATTCATCATTTAAAATGAAAAAATGGTTTTTTTATTAATATAAATATTTAAAATAACATTTTATCATATATTTGATATATTATTTTTGATATTTTAGTTTTTCATTTATTTATGATGTTGTTATAGTTTACATATATGTTTAATTTTTTATATTTTCTATATTATATATATTATATTGTAATGGTTTCCCTTCATATTGTTGGTTTGACTGTGTGATATTACTTTATACTCAATTTGATTATTCTTATTCTTTTACTTTAAATTCCAAACCTATAATGTGAATTCAAATATTGTAAAACTAATTTTTTTACAAATTCACTCTCATTGAAATTATAAATAATTATAGAATGTATTACATAACTATCAACATTAATATTTTTTCATTTACTATTAATATCATTATTTTTTCTATTTTTTATGAAAAATATGTTATTATCATGTAAATAATTTTATTCCCAAGGATTCCTCAGTAAGAAATGAGAGAATTCTATATATACTGAATCACATCTACAACCCCCATATTACTAAAACTCCCATGGTTAGGGATTTTCAATCAATCATTCATCGAGTCCACTCACACCATCTTGGTTATAAATCTTTTTCTTAGTATGGTCTCTTAGAGTTTTATAGTCAGGGGTAAATTATATTATTCAATATCAACACATTTAATTCATTTCCACACATTGATAAATAGGAATATACACAAAGAACAACTATAAAAAAATTACATATCATTTATACATTAATTACATAAATATTATTTCAAATTATATTTTTTAGTCTTATCTTTTAATATAATAAATACTTATATTACCCATTTAGGACCCCAAAATAATTCTTTGGTGTTTTCTAATTTTAGTTTTTTATTTGAAGAAATAGTATTGAATGTAACAAATTATTTTATTTCATTTACTATTTCATAGGGCACAAATAATTATTTTTTTAAGAAATATATAGAATATATTTGAGTATATAATGTCAAAATGGAGAAATAAATTTTTCAAAATAGAAAATCATTTGTAATAAAGATTGTATGACTATTCAATTATGTAATGAATAATTTAATCTCCATATTTATTAAATATCATTATTTTTATGTAATACTATACATTTCTTATCAAGGTCATTAACTGATAAAATATTTACTGTAATATGGGCTAAGAAAAACCATATTCATTGACAGAAAAACACACACACAAACATATATATATATAGGTTATTTTTACCCTCTCCTATATTTTTTAGCATAAATAAATGGTGACATATTATTTGTTAATTAAATATCATTTTTAATATATAAATATTTTTATACTGATATAAATATATAATATATTTAGTTAAATTGTATTTATATATTTCTATAAATATTTATTTACATTAAATATATTTGTTTATTTATAATATTAAAATTTTATATATAATCATAGTTATATGTGTTAAATTAATATTTATTTATAATTAAATATATAAATATGTTTTCATATATTTGAAAATATATATATTTAATTATATAAGCCGAAATTGAATAAATATATATTATATATTAAATTTATATAGTTTATACATATTATTTTTAATTTTATACATATAAATTTGTGCATAAATATATTTTACAATATTTATTTATTAAATTTTAATTACTTTTTATATTAGAGAATATACCTTAAACATATATAATTATAATTGTTTTTGGGTGTGTCCATGTTCCCATACATGTGTATGTGCATATGTTTATTAATAATTATTTTAATAATTATTATTATATATTTATATTAAAAATTAAGTAAATATGAACTATATATTACATTATACACACACTCGCATATACAAACACACCAAAAAACATGCAATTGTATGTTTATATACAAACAATATTCCCTTGGAAAAGTTGTATAGGTTATTCATTTATACATAGAACAGGTGAATGACTCACACCAAAAAAAATCCAAAAAATATTGTCATTGGGGTTCACCGATGGTTGTGGGTGATTCTTTGGATGTCTTATTTTTTTAATAGCACAAAAAATTTTCTAGGTGCTATAAAATTATTAACAAAATACTATAATTATCATAACATTTTTTTCTAGGGAAGGGGAAAGTTTTTTATAATTTCTTATCATAGAGAAAAAACCCCATTATTTGTGTTTTTGACAGTACTCTGAATCTCCTATTGAGCACTAACATAGTATCATTCTTGTGTATGAACGTTTTTTATTGGTAAAATGGTTTGGTTTATCCAATATAACATTTTTTGTTTGGGGGATACCCGACACTATTTGGAAAAAAACACTAAAAATAGTTTTATCGTCAATAAAATTCTAGGGATTCTTCTTGAAGCTCCAATGTAACTCTCAACTGAGGTATCTCACTCTTTATGTCCTGCCAACACTAATGGGACTCCGAAGGGAAAGATACACATGTTGAGGATCATGCTTAGAGCCTATGAGTTATATCTTTCCATATCTGGGAAAACCGATAGAAATAGGATCAGACACTATGTATGTAGTTCATCGTGTTGGTAAAAATCCATCAAGGTATCATTTTAATATTTTTTGGGTTTTCATTATTTGTTAGAAAAAATGTTGACATAATTCCAGAATTTTTATTTTCGATGTTGGAGATTTGATGGTGTTGTATTTTCCTTGTGTTTTCCAAATTTTTGGGCATTAAAATTGGGAGTTGTTTTTATATAAAATGAAGAATTCCCATACAAAAAATGTGTGGGACATAGTGAAAATAAGGGTGTTCATGGTTATATGGACTATATAATAGCTACTCTATATAGACCACCTAGGATTTATGTGGTTCAATAGAGAAATTTGACATTTACATACTGAAGCATTGAATTATGAAACACATAAAGAAGGTCAGTATGTAGGAATATTTTCATTTTTATTTGAATACGATGATTTATGGGGCTCTCCAAAAAAATAATTATGTTATACAGACTACATAGAATTTTCGTTATGAAGTGATGGCGAATCAGGAAAATAGTTACTTGTAATTATGATTTTTGGGTTTCATGAAAAAAAAATTCCTTTATAAAGGACCCTAATCACATCATAACAAGAGTGAATTTAATTATATAGGATCATTGTTGGAAGTATTTTTTTATGTATGAAAGTGGTTCACAAAGGGGTACTTCATGAAGTATTCTATGAAGGAATTCAGTTTGTGAAGGATTTGAGTTCATGAAGGGAGTTCAACTCATGATTGGAGTTAATATTGCGATAGAAGTATCCCTCAAAAGAAAATAATCTTTCAGAGTGAGTATTTTTTTGAAACATTTTATTCCACAATGGAGAATAGGTACGTGAGGTATTATCAATCTATGATGGAAAAACCATCAATAAATTCGGCATTTCATGAACCATCCATGTTATGTGGTGAAATATATTCTTTGAGGGGTTTAAGTCAGTTCATATAGGAACATAAATAGTTTACAATATTTATCACTTAAAATAAATCATTATTCAAAGATGTTTATTTTATCGTCCTTGTGAAAATAGACCATCATGAAACACTTCTATGTGAATCTACTCTAATGGTCTCCCACAAGAAGATACGTTCTAGGATTACCTAGGGATCAATATCATTATTATAAATGAATTTTTAAGAATAAAAATAAGAATAATCTGATGATGATAGAGGATCTACACTATCATACTATATTTATGAAAGGAGTTTATTTGTTTCTACATTCAATGTAGTGAAAGGAAGTATGATAATCCCTTAAAGAACATTCTAAAGTGAGTATGAGTTTCTATGATCTCTCAACGAAAGGATATTCTTAAGGATATGTTCACATCATGTGTATGAAGGATCACATGTTGTTCTATAGAAACTATTTATATTTGGTGAAACTCTAAAAAATATAATATAAATTTATTTGTCATATGTTCCATTTTCATCATCTTCTAAATTAGTGAGAATAAGAGGGAAGTGTGAGAGAAGTGATCTTGGAGAGATAGTGTTTCTTACCAAAACATTATAATGGATGTGATCATAGGAAGGAGTGACCTAGAATAAAAAAATATGTATTAAAAGTGATTTTGGTGCACCAACAAACTTTTAGATGCATTCTCCTAGGAAAATACTATAGTAATGAACCATGTAAAAATTAGTGTGTCCTTTTTTTCTATTTCTTGATTAAAAATTAGCGAATCATCAATAGACAAAGTGGGTAAAGATAATATCAATATAAATATTGAAGATAAATAGTACTGACCTTCGTAATAATGTGTACATGATGTAGTGGAGTATTATGAATTTTCAAAATAATTTTGATAAACTGAATCTCCCCTTCTCAGGGTACCTATGACCCTTTTTTATCCAACAATTGGTATCATGGAATTGGTTTCATTTATCAAAAAAAAATTCTCTAACATGGTTAATTCAATTGTTGAAACTAATGTTTCATCCTTCTTTAAACTTTTTGTTCTATATAAAATGGTATAAATACAATGAAGCATATATCTTATGGAATTCCACATTATGGAAGTGTATATAGAAAAAGTTCATTTAATTTGAATGAAAGTAATAATGTACTACTGAAAACATTGGATGAAAGAGATAATGTAAATATTAACTCCTTCAATTATTCCTTATGAATGAGTGAAGAACCTAATATTCCGAGTGATTTTGGAACTACAGATGAGAAATAAATTTAAAGAAGGATTAATGTAGAATTTTACCATGAAATAAAGGAATTGTATTGGAAATTAGATGATGAAAATAAATTAAAATATATTTTGGTCTAAGTGTAGTAAATTTAAGTCAAATATATAAATGTTATAATTAAAATACTTGTTGAAGTGACTGCTGATCTGAGGGAGAAAAATGATTCCCAAGTTAAAGAACTACAAAACATGTTCAAAAAGATAAGAATGATTCAAAGATGATGATAAGGGAGATATACTAAACTAAGAAGAAATTTAGAATCGTGAAACAACAAATTAGGATCTTTCTACACACTACTCTAGACTTGTTCAGAAGAACAAATGGATATAATAGGATAATTCAGGACATTATGTTTTAATTTCATGGAAAATTCTAAAATAATGGATCATGATGATATGATGGATATGATCTCCCATGAATTCTAAGATGATATGACTAGAAAGAGAGAACTCAATTCTCAACATGAATCAAGGTTTAAGAAGACTCAACAATTGGGAGAAGATCTAGAATTAGTAATGAAATAGGTGGAGCAATCCAATTCCAATGGAAATCCCAAATTGAAGGATTATTTATATTTATTATTTGATTATCTCGTGGATGTTAGTAATGAAATGAAAATATAATATGTTATTACAAAGGAAAATAATGACATAATTGTCTCATCCTAAAGGATATTAATTTTTTAAAAATATGGTATTTGGTATGATTAACCCTATCATATTCATGAGAGAAAGAGAACCACAGACAATTCCAAAAATAAGGAAAATCCAATTGGTGATAGAAACAGACCTAATAATACTTATAGCAGAAGTGATGAAATCAATTGTTATTTAATTGGAATGAATGGTCAAATTTCAAGATTTAATATTTAATCTTTGTAAGATATTTCATGTTTTTTATATAAAGATATTGTTAAATTTGATAATTAGTATAAGTTTCTTGACAAATCTGAAACAAGAGGAACTATGATAAAAATAGCCATAAGAATATATTATTGTGGAATACATGGAATCACTATGAGTTTCTATCAAGAATCACAAGGGTGCAATGATGGAATAAGAACTATAGATGCATCAAAATATCAACCAATAAGTGATTATATGAGCTATGTTCCTAATGGGATATTTTTTATATGTTAAAATCATGGGAATTTAGAATGATAATTCATCGTGAATGAAAGAGTTAAGGGAAATGAAACTAAAATTTGATTTCAAAATCTAGTTCTGTATAAAAATGAAAAATATATTTGAATAAAACATTCTATATTTAAAATAGGTATAATGTCTTAGAGGAAAGACAAGGTTCTCAAGAATAATGTGTACTATGGACCACCACTATTAAACTCACTCCAACTTGGTTGGAAAAAATGTGAACAAGTGTAGAAGAAAAATGGAGATGACTCTCTAGTTGTAAGTAAAAAATGTGCATTCATTGAAAGACGCACTCCCATCATGTCAGGGTGAGTTGACATAGATAACTGATTCAAAAACAAAACAAAGAGTGACATAACATATTTATGTTTCATACCACATGGGGAGAAGTATATATAATAGAAAGATCCATCTAATGGTGGAATAGTGAAGATCGTAATATCTTTGGAAATATTCCTTCTCAGCGAAAGAATTGTAAATTATTTTATATAATTGGAAAAGAAAAAAAAGATTCTGTATGAGAGGTATTAAACCCAAAATTGTGAAATCAACCAATCTTACAGAACCCACATATCATAAAAATACTGAGCATCTTGGTAATGAATTTCTAGTTATATGGCCAAAATAGATGAATTTTGTTTTTATGTTAGAACTACCATAGAAAGAGTGAAAATATTTGAAAGAAAATATAAAATGGATGTTTCATTTGGTTTGACCACAATCATCCTCATAATGATTCTAGAGGTACCCCTTTATCAGTGTGTTAAATGTTTCTAATATATGTTATAACTTGTGAAAGACTAAGGGGTATATAAAATCCATGGGGGTGTGTGTGTATAAAGGAAAGGAGTCCATAATTATATTGGAGATATATGCGATGAGAAGAATTTGAATTCAGGAAAATCACACATGGTATAAAAATCAATAATTGGTTTCACACAACAACATTATTTTTATAATATGTATTTGGATGTTGTGTTCTATGAAAAAGGGATATTATATGATTAAAATCATAATGTGAAACTAAATAGCTGTCATAACTATTCCTGAATGATCCAGTGGTTTCATGTCTTAGTGAATATTCAAAAATTGGTATCATACCTCAGTTTATGTGCCATTTTACATCTATAATAAGACCTATTTTGGGAGAAGTAGCAACATTCATTTTTTTCATGATTATCTATTTATTTCTTAAAATATCATATTAGCTATCTATTTTTAGGTTTCAAAAAAATCTTTATGATTTTAGGGAGATATGGTTACAAGAATTGTTGGATATACAACCTCATCTAACGAGAGTGTCCTCTAAAAAAATTAGGAAATTCATGCTGCAAGAATCTATAGAAGTGAGTGAATGACAAGGATTGAATTGGTGTTTGTTATATTAAAATATTTTTTCCTAAAAATAGTTTTGATTCAATATCCATAGATGATCTTTCAATGACTCAATTCCAATTGGTAATTTCACTTTCTAAAAATCATACAATTTTTTGCATCTATAAATAACAACATGATTCTAGTATTGAAAATTTCTAAAAGAATAACTGTTTCAATTTGAATTTTAAAAATTGAGTCAAAAGTGGAATTTCATATAACTAACATAACATATGGTGTTCAGATTTGAATATTTGGTGTGTCATGGGATATGCAGAAGTGTAGGACCAAAAGGGGAGATTAATTTCACTTTATCAAAATTTCAGGAGATAAAAGAATAATGTGTTTCCCTTCGTTATTTTGAATATTATTAAAAATATAATACATGGAGTTCCATGACTATGTGTGATTAAATTCATAAATGAAGGAGTCTATAAATAAATTCTATATAAAATGGGGATATTGATGTGATGTCAATAATCACTATACATTATGATAATTCAATTGCAATAAATCTTATCAAAAATCTATTCCATATTTCAAGGAAAAACATCTAAATTAAATATAATTTAATCAAGGAGAAGGAGGATCACGGTCTTCTGATGTTGGAGTATGTGACTATAAAAGTACATGGTGTGGATATTCTAATGATGTCTTTATCTGAAGAGTAGTTTTATTATCATCAACAAGACCTTCGAGTTCATTTGACTTCACACACTAGAAAAAGTGTTGAAATGGGACCCCCTATCTATAAGGATTGATGTTTTTCCCTTATGTGAGGATATGTTACCTTAACAATGTTACAACCAAAAAAGAGAGCCCTTTGGGTTTATTGAAAATGGGGGATAAAATATCTTCATCAATAAAGTGGAATAATCTCTTAGGGGGAGAAATTAAGCAGGGGTAGTTTTAAATATGACGATGCTTAAGATGATTGATCAAAGGTCATAAATCATGATAGATAGGACTTGTTGCGAAATTATATAACTAGTTTAGGAGTAAAGTGATTCATTGATGAAAATTTAATGTTAATCTCGTTTCTCAATCCAAGAATGTCCCATGTGGGCTTAGAGTGCATGATTTGTATATATTTTAATGCTAACTAGAATTACAAGAAGAAAATTTCATAAAAGCGTTTGATCAATTTTGAAGTGTTTTCAACAGTACCAAAGGGAGAGGTAGTTGGAAAATATTTCCTAGAGGTTTCCATTTGGTATTTTTTTGGGTTGTATATGTTTGGGAATAAATAATGTTGACAACATTTCTGCATGGTTGTTTCTAAAGAATATGTTTTGAAGGTGGTGTAGTTTCCCATAATTTTTCAAATTTCTAGGCCACAAATTCGGGAGTTTTTTTAATGAAAAGTGAAATATTAAAATATATATATATATATATATAATGAGTATAAATCATAGAGTAAAATGGATTTCATTTTTATATGGACCTCATTTCAATTTCACTATGTGGAAAATATAGGAGGTATGCAGAACCGCAAAGGAAGCCACCATTTGTGGACAGAAGTGGTGAATATAGAAACATACAAAGGAGTTTAGTTTATAAGAATGTAATAATTTTTTTTAAATTATGGTGAACTAAATTTCATGTTAATGGGATCATTGTTTAAAGAAATATGGTTATTAATGGGGTTCTATAAGTTAATAACTTCTCTTAGCAGACCACAAAGAATGTTTAGTATGCAGTGATGGAAAACCCTCCATGGAGATAATGGTAATTTTGATTAGTTGGTTTTATGATATTTATTTTCCCATATAAATTTCCCTAATCACATCATATGTTTAGGGAAATTAATTATATAATATCATATTTCTAATAATTAGTTTATGTCGAAAAGTGGTTCATGAATTGGTATTTTGTAATGTATTCTGTGAATGAGTTATTTTCATAAAGGAGTTGAGTTCACAAACATAGTTAATTTCATGAAGGGAGTGGCCTACATATGAAAATAAATTTTAAGAGGGTTTTTATTGGATGTTATAATCAGTAATGGATAATTTGTTCATGAGGAATCTTCTATCTATGAAGGAAAAATAGTTTGAAAATGATGATGATTGTGAAGAATCCATGCTATTTTTTGTAAGGAATTTCAGGAAGGTATTATGTCAGTTCATGGGTGAATAGAAACAGTTCACAAAATTAAACTCCACAAATCATTTAGTATGTGGTGGAGTTTATTTCATCAACCGAGTGAAAAAATGACTTCATGGTAAATTGATTTGTGGAACTATTCAAAGGGTCTCATGCAAAGAGATACATGTCAGGATTACCTAGAGAATAGTAGAATTTTTTTTAATAATTATGAAGAAGAATAAATAAAATATGGAATAATTTCACAGTCAAAACATTTTTCATGTAGGATTTAATTTGATGCTAAATTCAAGGTAGTGAAAGGAAGAATTTGAATCTCTACCAGAACATACAAAATTGAAGAAGATATTATATGATATCTCATGGAAATATGATGATCAATAATGTACTCATATATATTATGTTAGTGATCATGTAAAGTTCAAATTCACTTATCTACATTCAGTAAAACTCTAAAAAATAGATGATATTTTTTTGTCCAGTGTTCCAATTGTTTTTCCTTCTGGAGAAATCAGAAGAAGAGAGATGTGTGAGGGATGTGATCCTATAGATATATTGAATCTTCCCCAATCATTGTAAGGGAAGTGAGCCTTGGAAGGAGTGACCTGGCCTAACCAGGCATGTAGTGATCTTAGTTATTTTGGTTTACCAACACCTTGTTGGATGCACACTCCTTGGACATGCTTATACCGGTGAACCAAGTAAAAAATATGTGTGTCCCGGTGCTTTTTTTTATTTCATTTCATTTAGCGAGTCATCATTAAATAATGTTGGTAAGGATAAGATCAATATAAATGTTCAAGAGAAAATGTAGGGAAACTCATAATAAGGATTTAAAGATCTAGTGGAGTAACAATAATTTTGAAAAGAATATTCAAACATAGATTCTCCACCCCTCTTAGGGTATATAAGGACCATTTGGGCCTATCACACGGGATACCTAAACTAGCCTAGGGAATAATGATATAAAGGATCACATACATGGCTATATGGAGGGATACTTAACTCTATCTAGAATTGGTCCATATAGGGGATCAATCATCCTATACATGTCATGAGATTCATCACTTTACCCACACTAGAATATAAAAAAGAAAAACACTCAAGATAAAATGGTTCAACGGAACTCACTCACACCAATAATGATTCCGTCCTTAGAGTCACATGACATGTGGAAAAAGTACGTGGCCAAGGTATACTTCTTTATCCAAAAATTCCATTTTCTACAAGGAGGGGTCCACATGATGTGGATGTTCTTAGAACTCTAGACCATTTAAAATAGAATTTCCTAGAAACTCTATATATTTTTTATGTCTCCACCTAGGTCAATACTACTATACTCCCACCACAAGTCTAACCTGAAGAACACATGGACCATTCTAGAGTCAACGTCATCATGCCTATGGAAAAAATATCTATAAAACCTGGCTCCCAAAACCATCATCACCCATACCACTATTATATTTATAAAATATTTATCATGACCTTATAACATACTAAATATTGGAACTGAAACAACATAAATTAACCAAAAAAATGTTGATTCAAATACTTCATGTAATTATTTTACAGTCATAGTTAAATATGGGGCCAATTGAACATCACTGATGATAAAAAACCATAAGGAGAAAGGAACAAAACACAAAAATTCTGCCTAAAATGAGGGTTATGAAAATTATTTTCCATCCATTATGGAATTAAATTAATGGAGATGATATAAAAAAGTCCAAAAATAAATATAAAAACCCTATTTCTAGAAAAAAAAATATTCAATGAGTAATAAATTAATAATTATTCATGAATAAATTTATAATTGAATTAATTTTTGTTCATCATAAAAATAAAAAATAGGGAAAATACATTCAAAATATCCCTACCTTGGATTGATTCAATCATTAGAAAAGAAAACATTTGTACATGTTGAATAATAAGAAATTTTCACACTCTATACATGCTTCATAGATATTAAAATACATTTATCATCAAATATATGGATCAATACCTTACCTCTATATATTTTATCACATGGATTAATTTTAAAAAACATACCTCATATTAATTAAGATGATGGAATATTGTTCTCACTCAGGTTTATCCAGAATTTTTGTAGAAAATCATCCAATTTGATGAAATAATCAATTGTGGAGAATCAATTGATTAATAGGAGTATGAATCAAATAAAAACCATATAAAAGACCCCATATTTAATCCACAAACATTTTCCATTTGAAATGGATGAGATCAAAAAAGAAGGCAGACCGTTTTAGTCATTTCAAAACTAACATGATCATCGTCACGCCCTACACTACCACATATTCATGGCTATGATTTTCATGAACCTACATCTTGAAATTTCATTTTATATATTGTGTCATAAAAAATTACTTTTTCCCCCACAACATCCTCCTACATGGTCGTAGTGAGGTCTATCATGTAGTGGTCCACTGAGACCCCCACTGAGCACCATGACATTACCATGCCCATTTCCCTTTATCTTGTTTTACATCATCGATTGACATGAAATTCATCACATCATTATATTACCCATTAGAACCAAGATAATCTAAAATGTAATTTTAATAGCCTAAGATCTACCAAAATCTCACCATATTCTCCCAGTATGGGCTCAACCGAAAAACACAAATGATAAGATGAAAAAAAGGAATAACATAATAGGAAACCCATGTTGACTTTATCTATTACTCTAGAGATGTAATTTAAAATCATTCAATGTATAATGAAGTATAAATGGTGGCATTAAATTCCCCCCACCATAGATATTTGTTTCCTGAAAATAAAAAAAAACTCAAACATGTGAGGGTATTGAACTTGCATTAGGTTCTCTCAATCCCCAAGGTTTTATTTGATGTTCCCATACATCTAATGAACATGATATAAGATAATTTCTCACCCATGAAGGATCTTCTCATGTTGATCCTTCATCGTCACACTATACTCTAAGAAGGTATCTACATCCTCAATGTATATCTCACCATAGTCGATAACATGAGATTTGTTAATCACATTTCTCCTTAGTTGTGAAACATTGATAAATGATGAACTGGATCTAACTGCATTGGAAAGGCTTAGAGATACACCACCTTACTAACACTACATAGTATCTAGAAAGGGCTAATGAAACACACAGATAGCATTCCACCTCAGCCAAATATACATAGTTCTCATTGAGGTGAGACCATCTAGAATGCATTTTCACCCTCATCAAACTCCAAAGGTCTCTTTCATTGGGTCACATATGAATTTTAATGGTTGTGGGTTGTCTTAATATTCTCAGGGAAGATATTAATCGTCATTATCATTACTATCACCATCTGTGGACCCATAATTGCTAACCCCCTGGGATCAGCCCATTACAGTTGTGATTTATAGGGTCTCTAATACAAGGCCTCAAATTATGTCATACCAATGGTATGAAGGTAAGTATTATAATATGAAACTCTATTAATGGTAGAAAATCCTCCCAACTGGGGCCAAATCCCAATATATAAGCTCACATAATGACATATAGAACCTGAATAGTCTTCTCAGTAGGGTCCTTTTTGCTAGGGGTGGAATTCCCTGCTCAACCACAAATGTGTCCAGAAATCCCCTTATAACTAACTCCACAATCATGATGTGAGTGGGAAGGACTCTATGAATCAATATTTTAGAAGACTCCATGGATACAAACTATCTCTAACATGTATATGAATCCCAAAGCACTCCACTGAACTTTTCTATCCAATTTCATAGATGTGAGATGACTTGGTGAGTCACTCAATAATCACACATATAGCATAATCATCTCAATCTGGATGTGGATATCCCACCATAAAAACTATATAGATAATGTCACACTTCCTCAATGTCACCTCAAGAGGTTAGTCCAAACAAATTAGCGCATAATTCAATGCCTTCACCATCTAGAAAGTGAGTCATTGAAGGATAAACTCCAAAACAATCCAATTCATCACTCTCCAAAATAAAAGATGTCGAAGTCCATGGTACATATTTTACATTACTAATTTTACCACTAAGGGGGTCTATAAAACGTTTTTGTGCCTCCTCTGACTATGTGATTAGTAATTAGGCCATTAATTATGGTGATTTACCACATCATTTCTTTATGTTATGATGGTTATATTAATTATAAGTGGCTTCAATATAAAATAATTTATCATGAGTAATATTTTTGTTAAAATTACTATCTATCATTTTTTATGTTTAATTTTTTATATTATCATTTAAAAAATTAATGATGTCTACCTTTATTTTCTTTATATATTATTTTAAATTGTATTATAGAATATTAATTTTAAGATATCTAATTTATTTTGTTAATTATTAATTCTCTTGATTATTAATTAATAGAACTTATCCTCCATTTAAATTATCTTATTTTTATTCTAATATATTTGAATTTTAGTTTTAGAATTTTAATTAATAATTAGTTTTTAAATATTAATAAATATAAATATAAATTATTTATTTCCTTATTATATTTAGAATTTTCTAACTCTATTTTTAATTGGTGTATTTAAAATAATGTTTTATTTGGTTTTTAATTATTAATTGTTTGTTTTCTAATAATTTAATATCTTTAATAGTGTTAATTTTTAATTTTTAATTTATTTGTTTATGTGTGGCCTCATATAGCCTCACTGATACCATTAGAGTGATACCATATCTTTCTTCCATTAGAGGGACCTAATATTGTTCCACATTTTTCTATCACTATGTCTCTTTATTATCAAGTAATTTTTTTCTATCAATAGTAAAATAGCCCGATCTAGCTATCATTCTATTTAATTCTACTTTTAGTGTCATCTATAACTAGTCAATCACTATTATCATACCTCTAACTCACCCTATACCAATCCATCTTTTCTACCATCACACCCATCACCTTAACCAACTACCACCATCTATCGATCAATCTATCCATGGTACAACTGTAACGCCCCGACCCCAGTTAGCTCGAGTCTGTGCATTATTACCTAACATTGGGATGATAAAAAAAGATCAAGTCTGGAAAGACCGATTAGTTTAGTATCTTTGGAAACACGAGATACATACATACATGTTACATTACATCATAAAGTGAAAAACTACAATAACATAGTCTTCATATTCCACACTCATATCCCGTTCAGACTATCCCTACAGGTCAGTCCTGAAATATTTCTTCACATCCTAGGAAAATAAAACATAGAAAGGGGAGAGCTGATATGCTCAGTAAGGATAACAATATTTCGGAAACATTCATAAATAAACATAAATATTTAAGGCAATGTATAACTAAAACAAAAGCCTTTTAAACTAGAACAACAGAATAATATGGAAAAAATAAAATGAAATAATTCCATTTACTTATTCACATAGATATTCTACTAGTCGAATAATCACATGCAATATCAATAACCACTTTCATAATGATGGAATTCATAATGCCATACTATCATAACCATGTAGCCAAGGCCTCGTGCCAAGACTACAAATTAGATTGTGTCAAGGCCTCGTGCCAAGACACTATTTTGTCTCATGAGACCTACCGATGCATGGAGGAGCTATAGAAGGCTCAACTCGTCACTTATTAAGTCCAATTCATTCCTCATATGAACATGTTTAAACATATCATAAACCATAACATAAACGTATCACATAAAACATGCATAAAGGAAACATAACATTTCCACATTTCAATCACAAGATATAAATACAACACATTGATATAATAAAAACATTATAAAAACCATTTTCAATCCCAAAGTAAATGAAAGTTAACATTTGGTATTTATTTTTCATTTAGAAAAATTTATTGCTTGTAGAGGAATCCGAAACTCAAATAATGGTCACAGCGGTGGAGAAGTTGTTGTCTCAACATTCGTACGACAAAAAAACATTCCCTTTTGTCGTTTTGTAAAATGTTTCATAGAAAAAATATTCCTTTTGAAAAAAAGTAAAATTCAAAAGGGGTTTATACACCGTATAAAGGAATGTTCTGTATAAAACAAAATATCCCTCAATGGAAGGAGATTGAGACGAAGTCCCTTACCTCGTGTCCGACTTGACTTGACTGTTCCTTAACCTCCGGAATAATAAACTAGAGTTAATTTATAATTTCTCAAGAAACATTTTAATGTTAATTATTCCTTTTATATCACTTATTACTATGTTAAGAACATTATGTAATTATTTAAGTTTATAATGGTTGTTTTGTCGATCTTTGGTACTTGAGTCAAAAATAAAATTCTTATAATTAAAAGTTGTTCATGTGTTAAAATATCCATTATATCCAGAATTATATTCATGATGTAGATATCATATATATCATATATATCCAGTATATATATTCATTTATAATATTACATATCATATAGAGGTAAGAAATTAAATGCACCGTTCATGGAGATGGTAAGTCGTACGTACACTTGAACGCTACTTTCATTTCTATTTCATATTTAATGGAATGAAATAATAATTATGTAAAGTTATATTATAATTACACTATAATATCATATATAATATCTTTTACGCCGTCCTTTATATGTCCCACATATGACATTAACGATTCAAATCACTTTGAGGGGGCAGTAGTCCGAACTTCCTAAAATGTTATTATCGCGTTAACCCATAATTGGAAGTCATAAAGTTAGGTCACAAATGACAAATACAGAATTATAAGGAAAACATAAAAGTAATATATATCATATATAAATATAGTGACTTATTAATGGCCACCATGAGAGGTGTTAAAAGAATATTTAACAATCATCGTTTCGTGAGGCAGTAACTCACCACCCACAGAAACAGTATGTTCTTTAACCATTAGAAGAAGGTGTGTGTAAGTTTAAATCAAATAATTCTCATAAAAACATCCTAGAATATTTAAGATACTGGTTTTGTTACAAAATAGATGAATAAAAAGAGTTTATGGGGTTGGATAAGCAAAGTAAAACAAAATAACATAAGAGAAGACATTACCTTAAAATTGGGTAACTCCTTTTGATTTGAGACAAAGGCTTCCTTGGGAAGACATCTGCCCAAAGTGAGGATTCTAGGAGTAAGAGATAAAAGTTGAGAGAGTATTTGGGCAATTTTTGTCCGAGCCAAATGGATTTGATGGTGTGAATAAGGTTGTAGAGGTGGGGTCCTTTTATAAGAGGAGAGGAGGGGCACTCTTGGAAAGTCATGAAATGTTACATTATTATGAAATTATTTTCAGATTTTAAAGGACCCAAATTGATATATTTCTAGGATAAGGTTATAAGGGTTAGAAATATATCCATACAATCGGTTTTAGACAAGTTTAAGTCTTAGATTTTACCTTGTCATTTCATTTTATTTAAATTGTTCATTAATGAGGTAATCGTTGCATCATCATGGTGTCATAAGTAAATTTATTTATTTAATTCCTAAAAATTATAAAAAAAATTACCCTGATGTTGGAAATATTTTTAGCTTTCCAATTAATATTTATAGTCGAAAATTTATCTTATATAACCCCATGTAATAGTTGTTTTAGTAAAACAACACATGTTTGTGACAATTTTATTTTTACTTCAAATATAAAGTTATTAAGGTGATTTTCTTACCCAAGTGGCTCCATGGCGTCCCCAAGTTGACCCATGGATTTTATTGGTAGTCCATGACTCATCCAATAATTGTAGGTCGAGTTTAAAGGTAATTTCATATTATTATAATGTTATATTTACCTTAAATTAGACTAATTACCTTTAATCGGGATTAATAAAACTTAAAAGTTACCATTCACCAAAAATTATTTTCATTCCATTGAACCACATTTTACTTCCTAATTACAACCATATATGTTGGATTTTTGAAATTAAATTCACAGAAGTGGTAAAATTTTATTTAAACGAAAAATCAGTTTTTTTAACTACCACTTAGTGGTTTCACTATTCAACAAAATTTGAAGTTTTTTAGAAAAATACGAAACATTCACCCTAGGCTATATTTGATATTCCAAATTAAAAGATGATGTATATTTTACCAAATTAGAAACATATAAGTTTCATTAATTAATTTTATAATTAATTTTTGTTGTCATAGAAAAAAATGTGTTTTTACGAAATAATATCAATCAAAAGATTGTCAATTGTTTATATCCAATTTCAAAGTGAAATTAAATATAATGACCACCATTAGATAAAATGGTAAAATTATATTCTAATTATACTTTAAAACCACTCAATAGTATAATTTATCAATATAAATTATTTTTATTAAAAATGTTATTTTTAAATATTTTTCACTGTACATCAAAAATTGGAAGATCTCGGAAAAATACCAAAAATTCAACAGAGGCTAATTTTGATATTCCGAATCCAAAAATGAATTCCATTATAAAATATAAAAATTATATAATTTCAAAATCTTGGTATTACTATTCATAACGGCTACTTTGATTGGTCATGGTGTGTTAGAACCTCGAACTTGCATACAATGCAAGCTATTGCTTTATTGAATGAGAATCATACCGTGGAAGCTTTGGGTGTTACATTCTACCCTCCTTAAATAAATTGTGTCCTTAAATTTTAAAAATGTTCTTCAAAAATAAAAGGTTTAAAATAGAAAATTTCTTTGTGGAAAACCCACATCGGAAATAAGGTTAAAAAAATTTAGCCTTAATAAAAGGGAAAGGGAAATGAAAAAGTCACCACCAAATTATGATATCAATTAGGAGAACATTGGTGGAAATTAGAGACATATATTTGGAGGAAAAATGTAAATATTTGTAGGGAGTGACTGAGGTCATCAATCACAAACATGTGTAAAATTGAGGGCCTCAAAACCTTCAATCTATGGTGATTTAAAAAATCATCCGTTCAATAAAATATTAGGTATTAGGATAACACATTTTTTTAATATCCATTTCCTAATGTTTCAGAGTTAATTTACTCATAGAATAAGAAAGAGGTATATATATATATACTTTAAAAGTAGATTTTCAACCTTCAACTAATTTCTACCACAAACTCATCTTTTCATCATTAAGATAATAGAACACAAAAATACTATATTTATCCTAATCGTAGAAGGTTTAAAATATTAACGCACACCATTTAGTTTAATAAAACTATTTTGTAATAACCAGGGGCTTCATGTTGCTACTGGTAGGTAATAAAGGCTTGTCACACTATGGTTGTGGGTTTTATTCCTACTGCTTTGTCCGACGTGAGGGGTTAGCCCCCAAACAATGTAATGTATCTCTTATTGTCACATACTAAAAATATGATTACCTTCATAATATTAAAACCTTAATGAAAACAAAAAGTATTGTAGTACAATCCTTATATATATCAAATTATTCTTATAACCAGAATATAATCCTTAAATCCAAAAGCACCAATACATTAATTATTCCACTTCAACTGTAGTAACATTATAATATTGGGCTTCATCCCTTGGACTATTCTGAGGTAATATTACCTGACACATAGGAAATTAATTTGCATAATTCGCCATTTCCCTACAATTGTAGCATTCAAAATTGATAGCCTCTTTCTTTCCCTTGCAATCACGAGCCTAGTGAAATTTTTCTCCACATTTATAACAACCTCCCATTACTTTTAGGAAAGTACCAGAATGATTCTTCCCATAATTATTGCATAATCAAAAATCCATATTTCCCTTTTTACATTTGTCTATCTCTTGTTCCATCGTTCTCTTCTTCTCTTACTTTACTTTATTGTCATAAGATTTAGAGAATTCCTTTTCTGTCATGATAGAACATGAGACTATATCTTCATAGGTTGAGAAAGATTGTGATACTAAAGCTTGATGGAGAAATGGTTTTAACCAATCAAAGAAATGATCAATCTTACTTCTTTGGTTATGCATACAATCTGCAGCATTCCTCACTAACCTTGTAATGTTAGCCTCATACATTTTTACATTCTCATCCTCCTTCTACCGCAGACTCAACAATTGCCTTTCCATATCTGCTCAATGGTCATGTGGAAAGTATTTTTACAAGAAAATTTCCTTAAAATCCCAACATTCCATACTTGATTCTTCTTCATTTTCCATTGTGTGTTGAATTAGCGACCACCATTGATCAGCATCTCCAGTGAGGCGGTAAACTACCATGATAACATTTTCCCTTTCACTACTCCCCTAGGCATGGAATATTTTTTCTAAGGAATTTATCCATTTCTCAGCTACTAAGGGATTTTTACTACCATTGAATGTTGGTGGTTGTTGCCTTATGAAGCGGTCTGACATTGATCCTCCACGTTACAGATCAGGGTGCTTCATACGAGTAAGGTTATTATTCATAACCGGAGTGTGTTGTCCCAGTATGGTGATAAGTTGACCAGCACTAGTTGTATCACCATCTCCACTATAATTATCATGACTAGGAGGTAAATCCCTACATGGAGTGTGTGCATTGATATGGTTTCTATTCCTTTCACTAGGCGCCATTTATAAACAATGTCATAAAATATATTAGTTTATGAATCGAAATACATAATTCCATACTTTTAAAACACTTAACATAAATTGAACTATTTATGGATATAATCCATAATCATAAAAAAGAATGTTTTCTTTGAGGAATTATATACTCATAAACCCTTCATAATGGTTTGTAATGAAATCTTCAATTATCCTAAGTATTTCCCCCAGGAATGTCGTAACCAAGAGTGCAGTAAGGCCTGTTGTCGGGCACCAGTTCCTGTTCGAGTCTAGCTCAAAGCGGTGTTTTATGGTTTTACCCCTCGGTACATCTATGCTAGAGCCCCCTCTACTTGCTCATATCTAGATAGGGTTGTATTGCTTGGAAAACTCAAAAAATATCTATATTACCAAAATTCTAGGAAGTTGCTCTATAATAATCCTCAGAGTCAATCATAGGGATATGTGCTCTAATCAGAGTTTATCTAAATATAGCTTCCATGGTTAGTAATAAACTGCCTCTGATACCGACTGTAATGCCCCGAACCTAGTTAGCCAGAGTCGGTTCAATATTACATAACATTGGCATGATCATAAAAGATCATGTCTTGAAATACCGATTAGTTTAGTAGGCTTGGAAACACTAGATACATTCATAAATGTTACATTACATCATAAAGTGAAAAACTACAATAATGTAGTCTCCATAGTCTACACTCATATCCCCTTCAGACTATCCCTGTAGGTTAGTCATAAAATATTTCTTCACATCCTGGGAAAATAAAAATATAAAGGGGAGAGCTCAGATGCTCAGTAAGGATATCAATATAGAGAAAACATTCATAAATAAACATAAACATTTAAGGCAATGTATAACTAAAACAAAAGCCTTTTAAACTTGAACTTCAGCATAATATAGAAAAAATAAAATGAAATAATTCCATTTACCTATTCACATGGATATTCTACTATTCTAATAATTACATGAAATATCAATAACCACTTTCATAATGATGGAATGCATAATTCCAGACTATCATAACCACGTAGCCAAGGCCTCGTGCCAAGACTACAAATAAGATTTTTTCAAAGCCTCGTGCTAATACAGTAGTTTGTCTCATGAGACCTACCGATGCATTGAGGAGATATAGCGGGATCCACCCATCACTTATTAACTCCAATTAATTCCTCATATGAATAGTTTTAAATATATCATAAGCCATAACATAATCGTATCAAATAAAACATCCATAAAGGAAACATAACATTTCCACATTTCAATCACAATATATCAATACAACACATTGATATAATAAAAATATTATCAAAACCATTTTCAATACCCAAATAAAAGACTCTTAAAACATGGTATTTATTTTTCATTTAAAAAAATTTATGGCTTGTAGAGGAAGCCTAAACTCAAATAATGGTCACGGCGGCGGAGAAGTCGTTGTCGCTGCATACGTACGACAAAAAAACATTCCCTTTTGTAATTTAGTTAAAAACTTCATATAAAAAATATTCCTTTTGAAAAAAAAGTAAAAGTCCAAAGTGTTTTTTACACCATATAAAGGAAAGTTGTGTATAAAACAAAATATGCCTTAATGAAAATAGATTGAGACGAAGTCCCTTACCTCGTGTCCGACTTGACTCGATTGTTATTTAACCTCCTGAATAATAAACTAGAGATAATTTCAAATTTCTTAAGAACCTTTTTCAAGTTCATTATTCCTTTTATATCACTTATTACCATGTTATGAAAAATATGTAATTATTTAAGTTAATAATGGATGTTTTGTCGGTCTTTGGTACATGAGTCAAAAATAAACTTCATATAATTACAAGTTGTTCATGTGGAAAAATATCCATTTTATCCAAAATTATATTCATGAGGTAGATATCATATATATCATATATATCCAGTATATATATTTATTTATAATATTATATAGCATTTAGAGGTAAGAAATGAAATGCACCGTTCATGGAGATGGTAAGTCGTATGTACGCATGAACGCTACTTCCAGTTCTATATCATATTTAATGGAATGAAATCATAATGATATAAAGGTATATTATAATTACAGTATAATATTATGTATAATATCTTTTAATCCATCCTTTATACATCCCACATATGGAATTAACGATTCAAATCAGATTGTGGGGGCGGTAGTCCGCACTTCCTAAAATGAAATTATCGTGTTTGCCCATAATGGAAATCATAAAGGTATTTCATAAATGAAAAATATAGAAGAATAAGGAAAAAATAAACATAATATATATCATATATAAATATAGTGACATATTAATTGCCACAATGATAGGTGTTAAAAGAAGATTGAACAATCATCGTTTCATGGGGCAGTAATTCGCCACCCACAGAAATAGTATGTTCTCTAACTATTAGACGAAGGTGTGTGTAAGTTTAAATAAAATTAATCTCATAAAAAAATCCTAGTATATTGAAGATACTTTTTTTGTTACAAAATAGAGGAATAAAAATAGTTTATGGGGTTGGGGAAGAAAAATAATACAAAAGAACATAAGATAAGACATTACCTTAAAATCGGGTAACTATCTTTGATTTGAGAAAAAGGATTCCTTGGGAAGACTTCTGCCCAATGTGAGGCTTATAGAAGTAAGAGTGGAAATTTGAGAGAGTATTTGGGCCGAGTTTGGACAAGACAAATGTCTTTGATTGTATGAATAAGGTGGTAGAGGTGGGGGCCTTTTATAAGAGGAGAGGAGGGGCACTCTTGAAAAGTCATGAAATGTTACCTCATTATGAAATTCTTTTCGGATTTTAAAGGTCCCAAAATGATATATGTCTAGGATAAGGTGATAATGGTTCTAAATATACCCATCCAATAGGTTTTAGACAAGTGTAAGTTCTATATTTTACCTTATCATTTCATTTTATGTAAATTTTACAGTAATGAGGTAATCGCTGCATCATCATAGTGTCATAAATAAATTTATTTATTTAATGCCTAAAAATTATAAAAAGTTACCATGATGAAGTAAATCTTTTTAGATTTCCAATTAATATTTATAGTCTAAAATTTAACTTATATAACCCCGTGTAATAATTGTTTTAGGAAAACAACACATGTTTGTGACAATTGTTTTTACATTAAATAAAAAGTTATTAATGTCATTTTCTTACCCAAGTGGCTCCATGGGGTCCCCAAGTTGACCCATGGATTTTCTTGGTCGGCCATGACACATCCAATAAGGGTAGAACAAGTGTAAAGCTAATTTCATATTAGTATAACATTATATTTACCTTAAATTACACTAATTACATTTAATCGTGATTAATAAATCTTAAAAGTTACTATTCACCAAAAATTATTTTCATCCCATTGAACCAAATTTTAAATCCTATTTACAACCATATATGTCAGATTTTTGAAATTAAATTCAAATAAGTGGTAAAATTTTATTTAAATGAAAATCAGTTTTTTAACTACCACTTAGTAGTTTCACTATTCATCAAAAATTGAAATTTTTCAGAAAAATACCAAAAATTCACCCCAAGATATAATTGATATTCCAAATTAAAATACGATGTCTATTTTACCAAATTCAAAACATATAAGTTGCATAAATTAATTTTATAATTAATTCCCATTTTCATAACAAATAGCATGTTTTTAAGAAACAATATCAATCAAAAGATTGACAATTGTTTATGTCCAATTTCAAAATGAAATTAATTATAATGACCACCATTGGATAAAATGAAAAAATTATATTCTAATTATACTTTAAAACCACTAATTATTATAATTTATCCCTATAAATTATTTTGATTAAAAATGTTGTTTTTAAGTATTTTTCACTATTCATCGAAAATTGGAAGTTCTCGGAAAAAGAAAAAAACAATTCAACAGAGGTTAATTTTGATATTCCGAATCAAAAAATGAAGTCCATTATGAAATATAAAATTTATATAATATCAAAACGTTGGTATTACTATTCATAACGGCTACTTTGATTGGTCGCGGTGTGTTAGATCCTCGAACTTGCATACAATGAAAGCTATTGCATTATTGAAAGAGAAGCAAACCATGGAAGCTTGGGGTGTTACAACAACCCTTCATCCAAAACACAATCCATCGCCACTTGAAGCCGATCTATGATGGATCATGATAAGGAAGATGATCTCATGAATATTTCTGAACCACCAATGATATTCAAACCTAATTTTTTTTTCCAATGACGAATATGAGAAGATTGAATATCCACAAAAATTTAGATATTGATTTCTCCAAAAAAACAAGATCACACAATCTATTCTCGATCTTTAGTGGATGAATATTTTCCTTCATTAACCTTCGATTACTGAAGACTAAATTTTTTTTCCCAATGATACAAGATACTTTCCCTGAAGATACAACTGAACCTAACATTGATCCATCAGACTCAATGTCGATGGATGTATGGATTTATTTTTTCACTAAATTCATCAAATTCCCTAACCCAGATCTCAAACTAAAGGAGATCTTGATTTCTGTTGTGGAACATTCATCATCTGTATCTACATGTTCGGATGCATTATGATATGTATGTTGATCCGAAAATTTAAGAATAAACTCAGGTTTCTTGATGCATCGAGCTTGTGTCACCACATACAATTGAACCTAGATAAAACTGATGTTCTGAAAAAAAAATTCACTCGAATATTTTGTAGAATCTTGAGGTTCCAGATCTGAGCTGAGGAAAACACTGATCAGTGATGTTGATCTTTATCTGGGGATCTTCAGTTAATCAATTTTGAATAAAAAAATCCAAGTCGATGTTTCAATTAATGGGAATTCATTAGATGACTAAATATTTAATATAATTTAAGGGGATAAATACCCATTCAAGCTCGATGGGATTTTATGAACAAAGAATAAGGAATAATGAGAACTGACTGTCGAATCTATGTAAGGATAATGATGATCCAATCTCAGAGCTAAGTGAAGTGGGTAATAATTTATTAAATAAGGTAAAATCTAGTATATAATATATTGGAATTTTCTAGAGATGTCTCTATCTCATTTATAGGGAATGTTTACCTTTTATTGAATATATTGGTCTTTTTTATCATAGGTGCATTTGGATGAAAATTTCATGATTTTGGATGGGTTTTGGGTAGTGTACATATAGCGCATGGTTTTCCGAAACCATCCATCCTATCCCAAAAAACTGTGCAACCTAAGATAGTGGGGTATTGAATGGTTGGTGCATGGTTTGTCAAAATATGTTCCCTTTTAGGAGTAACCATATGACACTACTAGGTGAGGTGCATGTTTATGGTGGAATGTTAGGGAAAACCATGTGCCTCAAGTAGGAAACCTTTTATATGAGAATTTAACCCCCCCCCCCCCAACCCAAAATTATTAAAAACATTACACACTAGCCTTATTCTCCCAAACATTCTACATTAACCTAAACTTTTTTCCCATTTTTAGTGGTTCTAACATGGATTCCAAGCCCTTACAACATCAATACATAGAGAATCAAAGATTCATTGATAGATCTGTACCTCTTTGCATTTGTGGCTTCTTCCCTATATGATCTATCTCTCTCCCTCTCTTGCTCCTCATTCCAGATTACAGTAGAACGTTTTATCCATTTATTTAATTTTTTTATCTAGGATTATTCATTATTTATCCTTTTTATATTGCATTAATGTGTTTGATCTGGATCTCATTCTTTGTCGCATACTTGATCATTCTGCTTCAATTGGGGATTTCTATGGTGAACACACACCAAAAATATTGTGGTATAATGTCTATGTTATAATCCAATAGTCGTGATTTAATTATGTGTAAGTAATTTTGAAATTAAAATTTCCATGATTCGAAAATTTTATTTATAATTGAATTGATTTGTTTTAAATTTCCAAGCATAAATGATTTAGTTTAAATTGGGGAAATTGAATTGTGGAAATTAGTTAATTAATGGGATATTGTGATTGTGGATTTTAATTAATTAATTTATGAATTAATTAATGGGATATTGGGATTGTGGAGTTGGATTAATTAATTGGTGAATTGATCAATGTGTTATTGGGACTGTGGAATTGAATTCATTAATTGGTGAATAAATTAATTTAATGTTGTGATGTGGAATAGAATGATTAATTGAATTTTTTTTTAGTTAATTAATTTTTTTTAATTGGTGAATTAATGTGATATGAATTTATTGAAAATGATGATTGCTTTATTATTGGCATGACCTAAATGGGATAATGAGTTATATGATTAAATAATGATAAATGGTTCAATGGTGATTGGTTATATTATTCCATGTGAATTAATGTGTTGAACCTTGTTTGAATTGATAATTAAAATGGTACAATTTAATGATGGCATTTGAAAATTTGTCTAATAATTCTTAACCTTACTGATTATGAAATTTTGAAACATGTGATATTTTGATTCATGTGATGTTGGTGATACATGTGATGTTGTGATACATGTGATGTTGTGATACACGTGATGTTTTTATATATGTGATGTCTTGATATATATTGTATACATGTGCGGGACATGGACTACTACTCTAAAAATCCACAAAAATTAACTAATATGTGTTTGTGGGAAAAGGAATAATATTTAAAAACCCCAAAGTGATATATGTGTGTGGGACATGGAAGACTGATTCAAAATCCCATAGAGATATATGTGTGTCGGAAATGGAATGACGCTTCAAAATCCTACAATTATTATTAATGTGTTGGACATGCACTGTTGCTCTAAATACCCATGGTAAGTTAGACATGGTGTTATAAATCCATGAGTTTTCATTGGACTATGGTTCCAATTGGCCATGATATGATGTGAAATGAAATGATAAATGACAACCGTAGTATTTCGATATGGTTCCGACTCCATCACAGGCTGATGTTGGTATTGAGGGTTCAGGTGTCCTTGGGAACCTGGAAGTCTATATGGTTAAATATAGAAACTAAATAAATGTAAATTGCTTACTTTATTTCTTATATTTTATTCATTGTAAAACTGCAAACACTTTTATTGACTGGATATTATTTTAGTCGCCAATGGGAATTTCCTACTGATTTGTACTCTCATGTTACTTGGGCTACCTGAATGGTGCTCAAATATACATCATCCTTGTAGGATAGGATAATGATAAATGGATAGTGTTAGATGGATGAGCCGGGATGTATCATGGATAAATGAACTAGACTCGGTATACATACCCACTTGATGTTTTTAGTGTCATTATTTTCAATTTTTTATATTGACACATGAGATATATTTGGCATGAAATAAGTTATGTTTTGTTTCAGGAAGTGTATTTTATGTTTTCATCATCCTGTGATACCGGTTTGGTTTGGGTATTGGTTATATCATTTTTCTATTGTTTATTTATTTCCAATTTTTTTCCACTAAGATAAATAGAGCATAGTCTCTTCATGATCAATATTTGACCTTCTCTACTATTCGGAAGCCTTGGGCATACAGGGGGGCGATTTAGGTCATGTGTTCGACCATTTTGGGGCACCAGTGTATGGCTCCATGTTTATGATGCATCAAAGTGGTATCATGAGAAGGTTTTCATTTCTTTTAATTTATCTAACTTATTGGGAAATTTATACAGGACAATAGGATGAGTTATGACTTGGTTAACAGTTTCTCCATGGGAGTAGCTAACCCATGTATGTGGGAAAAAGCCAACTATCCAAGGTGGGATTATTATTATTGATTTTTGTTTTATAGTTGATACTATTTAACATCAAGTGGGAAAATATTTTGTGATGTAATTTTTTTTTCAATTTTAGTATATTTGAATTGTGGCCTGGTATGGAAAGATTGTTTATTGTTCATGTATAATTCTAGTAAATAATTATTATTATGTGACATTCATTATTTTAAGAATACATTGCAAAGGAAGGATTTTCAGTATGTTGTTATAATTAAAGTGACTTTCTTTTCTGGTGTGTTTTAAATGAAAAAAATGTTCCTAACATGAATTGAAAATTATAAATGATGCACAATGTGGAAAATTGGTGTCGAATGGGAAACTAGAATATTATTATGATTCTACCCATTTTTAACCATGATCTAGATGTATGTTAGTAAAGAGTAGTGATTGCACCTTAGTTTTTACCATGTGGTGGGGTTTCGGTGAAATGGCTTCTTATAGCTCATTCCAAATCCCTATGAGGTAAATTTGTTAATGTTGTGTCATGAAGTCTATGAAGTGTGTTCAAAATTATATAGATATGCATCTATTATGAGGATTATTGAGAGGATAATAGGAGGTTATAGATGGAGATGATCCTCTGGTAGTGGAACCTGAGGTACTGATAGTGGATGGTGTGGAAGAAGGAGAAAATTTTCATAAGAAATTTTCTAGATTTATGTAGTTTATTGAGAGAGACACAAATAAATTTTTAATGATTGTGTTCATATTACAAGGGCGTTTCAGTTGTATCTCATGCCAACTTTCACTAGAGAAGGTGGACCTGAGGTAGAAATGTTATAGATTGAGTCCATCTAGAATGTACTTGACCATTTGGCGGCTTCAGTTTAGAATAGGGTCTAGATGACTTCTAACATTTTATAAGGATTAGAGAAGCACTGGTGGGATGTTAAGACTTAGAACAAATAGGCTGATGATATAGCTTGTAAGGAATTTTTGGAGAAGTTCCTAGAGAAATTTCATCTAAAAAACTAAGATAGGAGATAGCTGATGAGTTCAAGAGATTGAATCAAGAGAGAATGTCTTTGATGGGATATGTTGGTCCCTTTACTGAAATGTAGTAATTTCCTCCAGTATAGGTAGGATACAAGACAGTTATGGCAAGGTGTTTCTAGGATGGACTGAATTGTAAGATTAATCCCCAAATAAATATCATTCAGATGAAAAAGATTTCTGAAATACTGGATCAGGCTCTCAAATATAAGGGAAACCTACTGTAAGATTCTAGTGGAGGATATGTGGTTCCTACTAGATGATCTGGGGTACCACTTCCAATAGCAGGAACTCTTCCAACAGTTGGAAGAATCATTATGAGAATGTCAGTAAGGGTGATTTAAAGAAGAGTATCTAGGGGGAAGGGTCATTCACATATGACCTTACTCAAGTGACATGTCACTAGTATGACAAGATGGACTTCCTTCGTAGGCATTTTACCTGACCATCGATAGAGTGTTAAGCATGTGGTAGGATGGATCATATATTGAGGTTCTTCAGCAACCCACATAATATGGTTAATGATAGAGAAACTAGACAGAACTAGAGTATGGGGAGAGGGACTTCTACACCTTACCTATCAGGACGTTGTAGTTCTATTGGAATTGGTGGTAGAGGTAGTTTATGAGGTGGTCCTGGATATGATTTACCATATAAATATAGTGATACAACTAAGGGGACTCATACTAAATAATAAGGAAGTGGGGTAGAACAGTTGAATGTTGTTCATCCCACATTAGTGGATAGCGAGTTTGGACCATTGATTATTAGAGGTACTATTTTTATATATTTTTTTCTTTCTAGTTCCTTATTTAATACTGGTGCCTCTCATTAAATTATATATAAACATCTTTTGAATGGTTTTAGCTTGATGGTTGTGTTCATGATCAAGGTGATGATGATAGACACACCTTTGGGTGTATGGTTGAGGGACATATTTTTGTTGAAGGGGTGTTCTCTAGAGGATGGTGAATACCATTTTCTATGATATCATTACATCCTTGAAATGATATGATTTGTACTAATTTTGGTGATACATTGGTTATTAGAATACCAAGCCAACATAGATTGCTTATGTAGGAGATTCACTTTTAGGTCTCTTGAGGGTAAAAATTACATCCATCGTGGAGAATGGGATATCCACGAAAACCATGTTGGGATAGTTCATCAGAAACTAGGGGATATCACCACCCATATTTCTAGTATCTAGAAAGATGAATGTGGGGTAATACAAGATATCTTTCCACCTATAGTAGATAAATGTCAGGATATTTTTCTTGAATACTTCTTAGGGCTGCTACCTGATAGGGATATAGAATTTATGATTGATCTCATATTGGGGTGTCTGCCAATTTCTATTCCACCATACTGATTTAAACCTAAAACGATTTTAGATCTAAAGACTCAAATGGAAGAGTTGAGGGAGAAGGGGTTTATGTATTTGAGTACATCACCTTGGGGTTCTTCAGTATTATTTTCTAAAAAGTTTGACATGACACTAATTTTATGTATTGATTACTGCATGTTGAATCAGATTACTATCATGAACTGGTATCCTCATCCATGTATCGAAAACTTATTTAACTAGTTTAGGGGAGCTTGTGTTTTCTCAAATATCAACCTATTAATAGGTTATCATCTTATTAGTGTTTGACCATCTGATATACCGAGGATTTCTTTTAGAAGTAGGTATGGACTTTATGAGGTCTTCATAATTTCATTCAAGTTGATACACATGTCAATAGTGTTTTGTGGCTTTAATGAATATAATCTTCTATCCAAACCTAGATCTGTTTGTGGTAGTTTTTTGGATGATATTTTAGAGCACTTAAATATTCATGACGATCGTGCCCTACATTTTGAAATAATATTGAGTACACTAATAGAGCATCAACAATAGGACAAGCTTTATAAGTGTTAGTTTTGGATAGATCATGTAAACATATTGGGCCACGTCATCTTAGAGGAAGGTATGTTAGTGGACCCAAAAAATGTACATGTAGTTCTTTCTTGTGATCATCCGAATAGTGTTTTCGATTACTTTATATTTTGGGACTGGAGGGCTATTATCATGGGTTTATCTATGACTTTCTCATTTTGATGAACCTATTTCGAGCATGAACAAGAATGCAATAATGATTGAATGGTCGAAATTATGTGATAATTCATTGTAGGTGTTGCACAAGTTATTGGATTCGGCACTAATGTTGATCCTACCTGATCCGTGTGAGGAGTATATGGAGTTTTGTGATGCTTCTTGGATAGGCCTTGGAGAAATTTTTTTAGAGATATCAATTTGTAGCATAAGGGTCATGAATGTTGAAGGCACATTAAAATAATTACCATAATAACGACCTCAAATTAGTTTCTATTGTTTATGGTTTAAGGTGTTAATAGTGTTATCTTTTGGGTGTAAAGATTACTTTGTATACGAATTATAAGAGATTAAATTGTATATTTTCACAATGAGAAATAAATATCTAGTATTGGATGTGGGTTGAGTATTTGTAGTTGTTTGATTTTGAGCTAGCATATACACCCAATAAATGGAATAGTATTTCTAACACATTATGTAGGAAAATCAGGCTCAGAAAGTTCATGATTCTAGTGTTCAGTGGGAGATAATGACTTTACAGGTTGTGATGCATGTTTTAGTTCACGTGATCAATGAGTATATGACTTCCATGTCATTTTTAGTGGATTATATTATTTTTAAATGGATTAGAGAGAGAAAATATGAGTATTTGGAATGTTTAGACATGATGGAAACCCTTGAAGATTGGATTTTCCATTATATTGGACCATAGATGGGGATGATATTATCTATTTCTGAAATTGTATTGTTGTGCCTTTGAGAATGTGAGAGGACCTTATGTGGGAATTTAATACCTCGAAGTGTCTGGTCCATCCTGGTGCGACCCTAATGTACTATGACCTATGGTGCCATTTTTGGTAGTCAATTAGGAAAATGGATATTGATAGAATTTTGACATGATGTTACACCTTTCAATAGGTGAAGGTTGAGCATCAATGATCTAATGGTTTAATGTGGTCATTTCCCACTTTGGAAGAGATGTTGGAATATCCAACTAGAGACATTGTGGTGGGTCTCCCGATAATGACTTATAAGAATGATGTTACTTGGGTTATTATGGACAAACTGACAAAGTTTGTTCATTTATTGCCTATATATAGACCTTCTAAATGGAAACATCAGGTGACATGTACGTTCTAAATATATTCCATCTATATGGTGTACCACATAGTATAATTTTAGGCACTTTCTCACTATTTAATTCATTATTCTAGCAATTATTATAGAAAATTCTCGGTACACTGGTTTTATTGAGTGTGACTTTCCACCCAAAAAATAAGTGGGCAGTTGGAATGTACTATTCTGGTGCATTAGGATATGTTGTGACCATGTGTTCTAGTCTTTAGTGGGTCTTCGGAGAAGAACCTATATATGTTAGAGATTTCCTATAACAACAATTATTAGGAAACTATTAAAATGGAACCACATGGGTATCTTTATGGTAGGCCATACCTGTCACCTCTATACTAGATGCATGTAGGTGAGTCAATGTAGCTGGGATCGGGTCTTGTGAAGAAGATGTTAGAGAATGTATGGATGATTCCGAAGCATATGGATATTATTCAGAGTATATAGAAGATATATAATGATATACATCAATGACCCCTATATTTTACAAAGGTTGATCACGTGTTCATTTGAGTGTCGCCTATATTGGGTCAAAACAAGATAGGAAGATAGGGTATGTTGGTGAACATGTTTGTTTGAACATTGGAGGTTGTGGAGATAATTTGGCCATTGTCATACTAATTGTCTCTTCCCAAGTGTTACAGGGATATGAATGATGTTTTTCATGTTTCAAAACATTATTTGTAGCACCCTGAACATTCTCTTGTGATCGATGTGCATGATGTTGATAATAAGATCTATGAATCATTTGAGAGGCATCTGATACATGTGGCAGATCATAGTGACAAAGTGTTTTGGGGGTGGGGGAACCATCCCATAATTACATTTATTGTGGAAACATAGGTGTTTTTAGGAGGAAACATGGAAGAGATATATAGATATGTGGTCTTAGTGGCTTGATCTTTTACCTTGGAATATTAGATATTCATGGGAGTACAACCCAAGGAAGAGCTATAATAAGGTGATGGTGTTGTATGATCTTGACATCTTTTTAATATTTATTGATCTCATTCATAGATAATATTTTACATTATTTTGATTATATCTTGGTTGGGTTTTATCCTGGGTGTGTTTGAGAAAATTTTGGAAGCCTTCGGTGTGTTTTGGGGTAATGCACAACTAGCACATTGTTTTCCGAAACCATGTTCCCTACCCTAGAATACCATAAAATATAACATAGTAGGGGATTTCATGGATATTGTATGATTTTTTTAAATATTCCACCCTCATGGGAGTAACATTGAGACACCCCTGGGAGTGGTTCATGGTTTGGGTGAATGGTTTGGGGAAACTGTGCACCTCAAGTATGAAATCTTGCACAAAGGATTTTAAACACCCAAAAAATTAATAAAATTACCAAACCCCCATATTATACCCCCAAATTCCCATGATATGCCAAAAATTATATTTCCTCATTTTCTGAGGCTCTCAAGATCCTCTTTCTAAATAAAAGAGGAATGTTTTATCCTCTACTGGAATGGGTCTCGATTTATATTTAATGTATCGTCAAAATTTTGAACTCAGATCTATATTTAGGATCTAGATCGCATTCTTCATAATGTTCTTTATCATTCCGCTTCAATTGTGGATTTACATGGTGAGTGTTCACAATAATTATTGAGGTAGGTGGTCTAAATTAAAATTCCAAAGTTTTTATTTAATTACATGAATGTAATTTTAAAATTTAAATTTCCCTGACTTGAAATTTTAATTTATAATTGAATGGTTTTTTTTAAAATTTCTATGTGTTAATGATTTAGGTTTAATTGGGAAAATTGAATTGTGGAATAGAATAAATAAATTGGAGAATTAATTAATGGGATAGTGACATTATGGATTTAGATTAATTAATTAATTAATTAATTAATGGAATATTGGGATTGGGAAATAAGATTAATTAATTGGTAATTTAATTAATGTGATATTGGGGTTTGGGAATTGAATTAATTTATTGGTGAATAAATTAATGTAATTTTGTGATGCGAAATTGATTGATTAATTTAATGTTTATTTGGTTAAATAATGGATGTGTAATTTGTTAAATAATGTTATATGAATTAAATTATAATGGGGATTGTGTGATTACTGGATTAACCAAAATATGTTAATGAGTTATATGATTAAATAATTACTAATGGTTTAATAATGATTTTTCATATTATTACATGTGAATTAAATTGTTGAACCATGTTTGAATTGATAATTGAAATGGTATACTTTAATGAGAATGTTTGAAAAGAAGATATATGATGCGTAACCTTGATGTTTATGTAATTGTGATACCTGTGATATTGTGATACACGTGATATTGGTGATACATGTGATATTGTGATAGATGTGAGTGTGGGATATAAGTGATATTTTGATATAAATTATAAACATGTGTGGGACATTGACTACTGGTTCAAAATCAAAAAATGATAAATAGATATACTTGTGTGGGACATGAAATGTGGCTTCACAAGACCATAGTGATATTAGTGTGTGGGACATGAACTGCACCTTCAAAATCCCATAGTGATATACATGTATGGGACATGGACTACATCTTCAAAATCCCATAGTGACTATTGAGGTGTGGGCTAAGTACTGAGGGTCCAAAGATCCACTAGGTGTTAGAAATTATGTTTTATACCCTTGATTTGGCATTGGAATATTGTTCTAATTAGATGTGATGTAATGTGAAATGAAATGATAAATTATGACCACGGTATTTTCATTTTTTTAAGACTTCAACCAAAGGAAAAGTACGTATGGAGGGTTCATGTGCCCTCAGGGGCCCGATGATATATGTGGTTAAATAAATAGTAATTGAATAAATGTAAACTGTGCAATTTATTACTTTTATTGTATTCATTATACAAATATATACAGTGTTATTAACTGAATATTGTTTTAGACCCCACTATTGGGGTCATATTGAGTTGTACTCAAACGTTACTTGGGCTAACTGATCGATACCCAAATTGACATTAGGTTTGCCGGTTGGGGAAGGGATAATTCCTAGTGTTAGATGAATGTTTCTAGATAGTGCATAGATCAAGGACCCGAACATGGTATCAGTATCCCCTTGGAGTTTTTAGTTAACTTAGTTTTGTTTTTTCAATATTGACACCTGAAGCATATTTGTCATGAAATATCTACTATTTAGTTTTTTATATTGAATTTCTTGTTTTGGTCATCATGTAATACATTTTTGTTTTGGTTGTTGGTTATATCATTCCGCTATTGATTATTTAAGTATGATGATGTGCTAGTTTTATAAATAGGGTATATTCTCCCAATTGTTGATATTAGACCCTTGCTACTGGTTAGCAGCCTCAGGTGTATTGGGAGGCAGGGATGAGGTCATGTGATTGACCGGATTGGGGTACCAGTGTGTGGATCCAAGGTCGGGTTATTACACAGTAAATCGTGGTCAAGTAAATTCAATGGAATTGATCGAGTTGAGGAATTTTTTATTCCCACTAATGTGAAGTAGATCCATGGGCCATTTGATTTCATTCTTTTTTATGTTTGAATTTTTGTTTGATGGTTTTAATTTTTTAAGATTATTTGATGTTAGAGAAGACTATATATGATTTTGATGAAGTTTATTGGGTTCGATTAATAGATATGAATCTGATTCTAGAGTAAAAATAATTTTTTGGAAATTATAAAATGAAATATGAAGTATTGAAATATTGATTTCGAGAACCGTGTGACATGAATTGGACAAAATAATGTCACAAATATAATATAATGATTATATATTATCCATGATAACCATTTAAGTATGAATTAACATGGAGACGCATCCACCTATATCTAAAACAAAATTCCTGTGGATGTATCGATTTTTTTAAGAAATTTCTCAATTCATGTATATGGAAAACAATTTTTAGTAACTAATGATACGTATTGGGTGACTCAGAGTAGAAATAGTGAAGTAGATGAAAAAATTGTCAAATTCATACATGAAAAAGAGAAAATAACAAATTTGGAGGCATGAGGTAGAGTAAGACACCTTTCATGACCATCAAACAATTTAGAATTCGGATACATTAAATAAAACATGAGAGATCATGGAGGATCATAATTAGAATAGAACCACTCATCGCGATCAATTTGGAGGCATGATGCATAGGAAGACTCTTTTCTTGAATTGATATTATTTTTGGCCAATTTTTGAGCTTGGGTAATTTTAAATACTATTTTAATAATTTAACATCTTCACATTTATTTTTCCTAAAAATTATTTCACACATCTCAGTTTAAATATCAAAACATCATGTTCAACTGGAATGATTATTTTGAATGCATTTTTTCAATTTTAATTTCCAGCACATTGGAATATTTTATCAAGATTTATTTTGATGTCAATTATTCCGAATCCATTTTTATTTGATGATTCTTGAATTGGTGATCTCTGAGAATCATTATTCTACAAGATTTATCTGTTGGTGAGGGAGATTAATCAATAAATTTCTGGGGATATGATTTGTATTAAATTTCCATGAAATATTTATCCTTAAAATAACACAACATTAATTCACCCAACAACTACATCAATTTTTTTTCACAAATCATGATATAACGGGTTTAATATTATTGTTTCTTTAACAAGTATTAAAAATTACCAAATCTTGATTAATTTTATTTTATATATAGAAAACTTAAAAAAAATAAACTTTTTTTAGGTGGTTTTGTTTTAAAATTTTGGTTGCATCATCACAGTCACCCATCCACATGGTTTCGACACACTACAAACTGCTATAAAATATTAAATAGGAGTTCAAACTAACTAATTAAGCACATATTCAATTATATACATGTGAAATTTTAAGCATCATTTTTTGGGATGGGCTTCGAGTGATGAAATTTTAAATGACCAAAAAAAATCCAAAAAAATTATAAAAAGATAAAAACTTCTATAAATGTTATTCATAAATTTTTATTATCCTTTTTTGAGAGTTATGATAGACTGAAAATTAAATTTTTATTATGAAAACACTTTTGATGAAAAAGTGAGAAACAATACATGGCTTCACAACTTAAAACAACCTACCAACATGGTAAAAAAGTTTTAAGTCCAAACAACTTAGAGCCTATAAAGAGGATCCCCAACCTAGCATAAAAAACAATAAGATCAGCTTCTTCCTACTCCTCATTGCTAGATAGCTATCCCGTGCATGAATGTACGGGCCTGGTTCCGATGGAAAATCCATACCCTCTCAAACATCCAATTCTGGAGCAAATATTAGAAGAAACCCTCTTCTCTAAACCCCATATGAAGAAACCCCTTGCGAGCCAGATGTAGAAATCCTCAAACCTCAAACCATATGGTCGTAGGATTCATAATACCAATCTTTCATTCCAACATTTCAACCAATTCAACCCATTCAACCGAAAGCTTCACCATTTATATGAATTCAACACAAATGTCAAAAAAACACAAAAAACTCTACATAAAAATATAAGAGGAAAATAGTGAATATAGGTAGAAAAAACACTAGTTTGGGGATATATTATAATGAAAACAATCATAAATAAAAGATAAAATTCAATATTTAATAAACCAAAATTCAAACCATGTGCCAATATAGTGGGATTTGAAAATAAGAATCATTATTTTAGAGAACAGTGTCCTCCATGTGGGATGTTCGAGCACACTGAATTTTTTTTCAAACAATTATATGTCATCCCAAAAATAAGAGAATGATAATCATTTGGGGAATGTTCTTGGGATTCTTAGTAAATATTATCCTTTTTAAACAATTATAATCAAGTCTATAGGGTGCATCTCTATCATTCTTAGAAATAACATAGAATGATTAGACAGCCTGAAACCCTAGGTTTCCAAAACATTATTTGAAATTAATTTCAAATTTAAAAAATGGTTGAACCATATATTTTACAAGTTAATTTTGAGGGAAAATTATTAATAGGACTAATACAAGTTTTAAGATATTTGACTCAGAGGAGGTTTAATTTGACTCTCAAAAAGAATAGAAAGAATCTAATAGTGGTAAATATGATATTAGAATGCACAATCTGGAATAAAAAATTGGTCAATTTCTAATATACATGACATCAATATTTATATTTGATCATCATAGAATAATTAAAATTAACCATAGAAAATTTTTCAGGGTATTGGTTATAATAATTGGTATAACAACTCAAACAAAAATTGGTAAATACCATACGAGTACCCAAACAGGAAATTAGTTGAGTCTAGGAGTCAAAAATTAGATAAACAAATATATAAATGAGATAAAAATATTAATAATGAATAAAATATCAAAAATTCACCTGAAAATTAAGCTGAAAATATATCTTAATATAAGAAGAATAAGGTTACGGAGAAAATTGTTCAAGAAATTAGGGAAATCCCTTCTCTTTTAAAAAAAACCTTTACCCAACCATCCCTTCCTCAAGAAATTTAAACCAAAAAATAATAACACGGATAAACATCCCATGTTCCTTACCATTATACCCAATAGCCAACTGAATATTCCATTCATACAATCCTTGATTCAGACAACTTATTATAGAACGTGTCTTTAAACAATTGTTTCTAATAAAAATAAACTAGATAAATTTTCCACATATCACCTCGCCATAGAGTATAGTGTCACCCTTAAAAAGAAAATTCAATAAAATATTAAAGATCTATGATATGATTTTCATTCCCTACTCTTTAGGGAATATTAGTCAAATGAACAATATGTGTGATCGAGGTGATTATATAAACATTTTTCCCCTCTCACTTTTTAAATAGTTTTGATTAGGTGACCATCATCCCACCACTTATGTTATATAGTTGGATGACTATTCATTCACACAACCCTCATGAAGGGTAGATGATTAGTTGGTTATATTTGGAAAACTTTTTATTTTAGATGACTTTATTGTGTCATATATGGAGTGTGACTAAGAGTAACCATTCATCTTTAGTATGCCCTTCGTAACCCCTAGAGGAGCTATTATAAATGATTATAATGGAAAAATAATATTTAATTTTTGGTGAGAAATTGGAGGAACACAATGTTTTTTAAAATATTAATGAAACAATATTCATTGAAGACTATACTAGAGTGGTGTTGTTAGAATATAATTAGTCATTAGAACAATTAGATGAATATAAAAAATAACCTTTCCCTGAAGAAATTCCATTGTATGTTGAAAATTTAGATTCTCAAAATATTGAGTATTCTCAAAGTGATAATATGGAAAAATATATATATTATATTTGCACATAAATATTGTTCCTTTTATAGGGTGTTATGTTCAAGATGAGAATAAATCTTATGTTTCAGAACATAAACAATTCTTTTAGAGAACATGATGATGATTCCCCTTATATAAATAATTATTAACAATTTGATAAATTTTATAGAGATATATTAAAACAATTTAATGATTTTACATTGATAAATTTATTGAATTATAATCATGATTCTCTGGAGAGTGGGATATTTACTTTGGATATTGGTGAAAAAAAACATAAATTTGGTTATAAAATTCAAAATCATTCAAATTTTAAAACACCTTATATGAAACATGTTTATGATTTTGGGCCTTCCAGACCAAAGATCTATCATTAAAGTGTAGAATCACCCACATGGAATCTAAAATCACTCTCAGCAAAACTGAAATGCTCATTATTAGGTGAAAACTCAACAATGTCTATAATTATTTTTCTGTAATTGAATGAAAAACAGGAGGAAAACTTATTGGGTTTTTTTAAAATATTTTAAATATGTCGGTCCATAGATTATATCAAAGGGATTATCATTTCATTCTTCATACAAAAGATTCCTATAGAACTATACGAAAAAATGAGAGTAGATAGTCAAAGGTGACTAATCCTATATATTAAAGACGTTGTGAGAGAAGAGGTAATCATGATGCATGATATTGGTATTATATATATCATTTATGACAGTTCATGGTTCATTATGATAGAGGTAGTCCCAATAAAGGAGGATTCACTATAGTTACAATTGAAATAAATTAACCAATTCAAGTGCTTAATTAAAAAATGGAGATTCTATATATATTACTGAAAGATCAATTATACCACTAATAAAGATCATTTCCATATTCCATTTCAGGAACAAATTATTTAGATGTTTTCCAGAAGTGAGTTATTCTATTTTCTAGATGGCTACTCTGGTTAAAACCAGATTCTTATGGCCCCAGAAATTAAGATTAAATTGCATTCAAAATCCCATTTTAGACATTTTCCTACTAGTCAATTCAAATTAAATAATGTGGTACACTGCCTGCCATCCAATGATGTATGATGATTAAATTTTGAAAAATAGAAATGATAAGTGAGGTATTCATTGATGACTTATCCATTGTTAGTATCACATTATAGAGCTATTTTTGAAATATGGAATTGGTTTTATATAAATTTGTAGAGACCAATATAGATTTAAACGTTGAGAAAGAAAAGGTTGTGTTCGTTGTAGGAATTGTGTATGGACATAAAATTACTCAAAGTTTATTAAATGTTGATATTTCTAATATTGTGGTGATCAAAAAATTACCCCTCAAAAAAAATTTAAGTGTGTTATAAGAATCTTAGGGAATAGTGGAATATGCACAGGATTACCAATGATTTGTAAACCATTAAAAAACCCTTATGTTTTTTTCTTGTCAATGATGCACCGTTCTTATATGATAAAAATTATTTTGAATTATTTAATTTGATTGATTAAAAAATCACTTTAGCACCCATTATAATTGCACCTAATTTGATATTGGATTTTGGAATTATATGTGATACTAGCGATATATCAGTTGGAGCTATGTTAGGATAGAGGAGAAATAAGAGATTACAAGTGTTGAATTTTTCTAGTAAACTACTATATGATACTCAAAGGAACTCCACCATTACAGATATGTAGTTTTCATCTATGATTTTTTTCCTTATAGTTGTTTATGTAGTAGATTTTACCTTCAAAATTCATAATATTTATAGAACATTATGTTATAAAGTATCTTCTATAAAATAATGAGTTTAAACTTATACTCATTGTATGAATTCTATTATTGTAATATTTTGATAAAGATATTAGAGACTATAAGGGACCTAAGGGTGTATATTCTAATCATCTTTCTAGGTTGTCTAAAATCTAGTGTGAAGATTCTATGGTTATTAATTTTTCATTTCAAGATGAAAATTTACTTACTGCCTCTATTAAAAAGTCTACTTAGTGTGAAAACATTTCTAATTTCTTGGTAGAAATTGTAATTATTATGTATTTTTTAAATAATAATATGAATAAAATAATTTTAGAGCTTAAGTATTATCTATGTTTTGACAATTCTGTTTTTACAATATGTGTTTATGGGATCTTGAGGAAGTGTGTTCAGATAGAGAAGATTCTTCCCATTCTATGAAGTTATCACACCTATCCTTATGGAGTTCATAATGGTGGAGATAGAATGGCCAAAAAATTCTTTCAAGTTGGATTTCATTGGCCTACCTTGATCAAATATGCTAGCAGTTTTTTTTCTAGTAGTGATAGATGCCAAATATTAAGAAATGTGGGAAGGATGCATGAACCTCCTCAAAAAGATATATTAGATGATAAAATTTATGATTTTAAGGGTTTGGATTTTAGGGGATTATTCTTGTTATCTCATAAAAATGGGTATTTTTGTTAGTTATTTACTATGTTTTTAAGTGGTTTGAGGTAGTGGTACTTCCTAAAAATCAATCTAGTAGTGTGTCCAAATTCAGTAAAAAAATAATACTCAAGGTTTGTGGAGACAATGTATTTTTTTCATAGATAATAGAAGCAATTTTAAGAATTATGAGTTCAAATTATTAATATAGAAATAGGGTTTTTCCCATAAAATTGGAATTTTATACCATCTACAAGCCAGTTGATGTGTTGAAATTTCAAATATGGATCCAAAATAGATCATGTAGATAAATGTCTCAATTTATAGGTATGATTGGTCATTGAAATTGTATAAACCTTTATGGTCTTATATAACTTCTTTCAAAACAACAATAGGTATATCTCAATACAAGAATTTTTAGAAAAATATTTTTTTCTTACCTTTGGAGTTGGAACACAATTCATAATAGGTTGTGAAGGCTTTAAAATTTAATTTTAAGACTTCTTGAGGGAGGATGCTTCTAGAACTGGGTGAACTAGATTAGATTATAATTGATTATTATGATAATCCTGGTATTTAAAAATATAGGTTCATGGTATTCCATGATTTTTTTCATTCATAAAAGAGGATTAAAGGATAGACATATGGTATTACCCTATAATTCCATACAAAATATATTTCTAGGAAAGTTGAAATATATGTTGTCTGGATGTTCAACTATACATTGAGTGTTGATAGATGGAAATTTTTAAATAATTAGAGAAGAATGCTGACCAAAGATGATAAATGGTCAGAGTATAAACCAAAATTTTAATTGGAAGGAAAATGTCTTGGCTTTATCACAATGCATGAATACTATGTTTTCACTAAATTCTAACAGAATACATTATATTATGAGCTTCATGGGATTCAACACATGGTCATTATTTGTGTTTTTATTTTTTAGTAATAATTAAATGTTCTTTATCTGAATGTTACTCTATATATCTACTTGATTTAAATTATTGATCATCCTGGTCATTTTTCATTAAGAAGTATTACGGAGTCAAAAGAAGAGTAGAGTTCCCTTTTGTTCTCATGTCAAGTAGATGCTTCATACTGGTTCCTCAGTAGATAAAAATTCACTAAACATAACCTTTAGTTCTTCATTAAATATGATATTAATCTTTTGAAATCATATAATAATATTTTTCATTATGTTTGTATTTAGGGTTGAATAACCAGAGGGAAAACATTAAATAATAAATGGGGATTTTTTTGGTCAACCACTGAATAGAAAGAATCATTAATGATGGGATATTTTGATATTTTTACAACATTATTACTCTGCTTATTTTTTGGTATCTTATTATTCTATTAGAAATTATGTTATAATGGTATTAAATTTATTTATAATGTGAAATTAAGTATGGGGGAGTAATAAACATGGATATTTGTTCTTAATTTAATGTTCTTTTCTTAGATATGTTTTTTTCATTCATTTTTAGTTCTATTGAAAATCTAATTGAATGAGATTATTAAAATTGTTGGATGCCACTTTACTGTGAACTTAATTATGTTCCTGATATTTGATTAATTCTTTTGAAATTATTTTATATGTTCCATAAAAAAATTTATGTACCTTTATAATCTAGTTATAAAATATTTACTATGGAAAACATATTTCTAATATTTATTTTGATCCTTCAACATAAATTTGATATGTTAAAATGAAAATCTCCATGATCATTAGAAGATTAATTATTTTCCTTCAATATTCCATTCAACATTGAAGAAAAATTTGGGTTTAAAGATTGGGGGAGTGGGTATTATTCAATGATTTTATCTATGTTTTATTGTCTAACCCATAAATAATAACTTTAAAAATTTTCACATTATGAGTTTTTAAAGCCCAATCTAAATTATTCAGTGGATTTATATTTTCTAAAAGTTTGAGATTCGAACTGACACATTGAAGATGTTAAATTTTTATACCTACCAATGGATTTAATCATGTCAATCAATTTCTTTCCCTCCTAAAAATTTTCTTTTTTGTCCAAATTTTGGAATTCGGATTTAAAAACATCATTATTTTTGAATCATTAAACTTTTCTAAATACATTGAAGCTATGAATTTACATGATCTATGAATAAAAGTCCATATCTATATTGAGCCACTATTTTTTCATCATTTTATTATTTAATTATATAATTTATTGGATGAGTTATTTATCATGTTTATAATTATTAAACTCACTCATTCAAATAGAGTGTCGAATTATTATTCTCTTTTAATTATGTTAGTCGGTTCACCTAGTGGTAAAGAAAAGAATTTATGTATTAGTTAAATGAAATGTTATGAATGTTTCAATTTTTCCAAATTTACATTCTCAAACATTTTTTTAAAAGAATGACTCACTTTTGACCAATCCCTTTTTCTTTTGAGAATAGAATATAAAATTTTCTGTATAATAAAGATCACAGGGAAGAATAATTTTGAAAACTAAATCCCTGTTGAAACTCACATTTTCAATATTTTGAATTACATTCTTCCACAAGATTTGTTAAAATGATTTCATGAGGTCTATAGATACTTAATTATGGGGGAATTTGATGTGTTCATTAATTTGGGAAATTTTCCACTTCATTTAGTTATGATTTTGATGGTTTTTTGAATAAATGTTTCTCAAATATCAAATAATTTTACATTAGTGTTTTCTGTTAAAATTAATAATCTATAATTTTTATATTTAATTTTTTATTTATACATTAAAATATTCACTACTATTTACCATTAGTTTATTTTTTATAATATAAATTTATGTTATTTGTTTTTTTTTTGTATTTAGTAATTCTATTATTTATTAATTAATGGAACTTGTATTTAATTTAAATTCTCTTATTTTGTAAATTAAAATATTTGTAATTTAATTTTTTAATTCCAATTAATAATTATTTTTTAAATATTACCAAATATAATTTGACTTTTTTTATTTCTTTTTTAGATTTATCATTTTCTAATTCTATATTTTATTTGTGCATTTAAAATAATTAATTGGTTTCTTTTTTAATTTTAAATATATATATTTAATGATTTAATATCATTAATAACGATAATGTTTAATTTTTAATTTATTTGTTATGTTTAGCCTCTGGTCATTTTAGTGCTACATTGATACAAGCCATTTTTTATCCATAAAAAAGATCAGTCGAGCTATTCTTGATCATTAGTGGGTGAAGATTAGCCTTCAAGGACCTTTGACAAGTGAATAATATGAACTTTTCCCAGGGAAGAAAATATAATTTCCTTAAAAATACCAAAAAATAAGATCATTGATCCAGGAGACACGATGTTGAAGGAAGTGGGTTTTACTATTTTGTGATAAAAAAATAAATTTCACCTACACAAATATTGAAATGAAGGATCTCTATATTATTATTGATGAACATTCATCATTTGGATCAGTGTGTCTGAAATAATTCTGAAATGGAAGATGAGAAAAATATTTTTTAAGAAGATAGGGTTTCATGGTGCTTGGAAATTATTTATCCACCATCCAAACCTGGTAATAACTAATGTGGTCAAAACTAATTTTCACTCAAAACTGTTGTAAAATCGAGTGGTTCCAGATCTACACAAAGGTCGAAACCGATCAGGGGATATTGATCAACATCGTTGGAGATAAATTCAATCAGTTTTGAATACCCAAATCTATCCCTATGTTTTGATTAATTATGAACCATGGGATAAATAAATGTTGAAAATTGTTAAATGGGATGAATAATATGTCAAGATCGAATGGATTTTAAGAAGAAAGAAATAGTAATATTGAGAATTGTCATCCAAATCTATGTTTGGATGTTGATGATATAATTGCATATTCAAATGAAGTTGGTTTAGTTTTATTCAAGAACATTGAATCTAATGAACCACTACATCAAATAATTACTGAACAATTGGGTTTTGTATTGTCACCCTTTAACATCACTTTTATAACACTGTTAAAAGGCCACACTTTATCAATGATTTTTTAGTAGCATTGATAGGGGGCTCTAGAAGTGCTTTTTTCCCTAGCACTGATAAAGTGTATATTTCAAAATAAATATTTAATAAAAAATAATATATTTATATATAAGTGTTTTTATATTGTTATAAATATAATATATATATATATATATTAAATATGTTTTAGACCGATTTAATATGTGGTAGACACAAAACGAACATCTGATGTAGAAGTTATGGCCGTTTGGAGGGATTAATGACTTCTTTAGGCCTTGATGAATATGATAAGGTATTCCAGTGGTCAAAAGAGTGTATTTTTATTCGCATGATTCAATTTTATTTGTGGTAGAGGCAAACCAAACACCTGGACCTGATGTTATGGAAAAACGAACACCCGAAGCAGAAATTATGACTTATGGGAGGAATTGTTGGTTGTTTTGTCCATTAAAACTATGATAAGGGGTTCCAATGGTCTCTAGAGTTTAAATATTTTTAAAATATTTTATTTGATATGTGGTAGAGAAAAAACGTACACCTGGAGTAGAAGTTATGATTGTTTGAAATTGGGAAACCCTCTTAGCGCCCAAAAACCAAAGATACCCGTAACTCACTAAAACTGCCCTAGCATCTACTCGTGGTGTCTTTTTGAGCACTGCAACTAGTAAAATAGAATATCATTAGATGAGTGGGGACCATGTACAATATAAACCATGATAAGATCAATGTAATGAAAGATTTATTAGTTATAGAACTCTAAAAAACTCCAACTTCAAATGGCTATAACTTTCGTTCTCTATTTCTGTTTGGGCACTACCACATATCAAATCGAAGTCATCAAAGAAATCTACACAGAATGATGAATATAATAAATTTATATTCATATCCTATATCGTATCTCCCCAAAAAACCATCATAAGGAATCCAAAATTTTGTTTTAGTGTCCGGTGCTCTATCAAATGTTCCTTAAATGGTAATAACTCCCTATTCATGTGTCTGTTTGGCCTCCTCCACCTGTTATATCTGATTTCGTTCCATAAGCTTCGGTATTACTAGTCATGATGCTAAAACAGACCCCTTGATTAGTAGTTATTCCCATTTCAGGGAATCATTGGTTTGTTTGGTTTTTCAATCCCCCATTTCTAACACTTTTGTCTTGTATGCTATTTTTTCAATCAACTGTATCTTATGATCTATCTATCCATTCTCCCTCCACCCACTTTCATATAAAATATTGTTTTATGATCATCAATTTGACTGGTCACAGAGCTAGAATGGACTCTCGGATCAGATGTTTTCGCCATTACCTTGAGTTTACGGTTTATTGGACATTCTGACTATATTTATTGGTTTGGAGGGTTTCTACATTTTTTTCCTGTTTTTCAGGTTTTCACGGCTTGTTATAATTTTTTATAATGTTATATTTTTTATAATAAAATATATAACAATATCTACAAATTCTTTATATATTCACACATAAAAATTTAATTTTATAATTAAATATTTAAACATATTTACATATAATATAAATATTTCTCAATATATAAGCCCTAGTTAAATAAAAAATTAATATCCATTTTATTCAAAATGGTAATATATTTATATTTATATTCCTATATAATTTTTACATGAATATATATATCTCTATGTGTGGGTGTGCACAAGTCTATATTGACAAACTGATATATATTATCTGTATATTCTAACCATATGTATATAGATATTATTATATAATATTTGTAAATGTATATAAATATGTATAATTATACTTACAGATAGCCATCTAACGTATATATGCTTGTGTGTGTGTGTGTTGTATATATGTATTTATTTATTTATAATCACACATAAAAATCATATTTTATAAATGTATTTAAAACTAACCATATAAATATATATTAATATAGAAATAAATATATTAATATTTAAATATAACTAAGTATATAAATTAATATATGTACATATGTATATATTAATATATAAAAATATTTTTATATTAATTAAACCATTTATATATATTAATATTAATATATATATGTTAATATAAATATATATTAATATAGGAGTAAATATAACTAAATATATAATAAATAAATAGATATATCAATAAATGAATATCAATGAAATATAATGTAGTGGTAAAGGCTTTGGTGCACTGGAAAAAGGACCTGATATCAAATCCATAGAAGACGGGTCATGTGCATGGGCGGAACAATGGCTAGCGCTATTAATGGGTGGGGTAGCACTGTTAAAGGGGGGTGGCTCGACCATGCAGGCTGGGGATAGGGGGAACTATTGAAAGAGGGTTCAAGCGCTGTTAAATCCCCTCCCCGAGATGCATAAATACATATTTAATGTTTTTTTTTTGAATTTTATCAGCACTTTTAAAAAAGAGTTGATAAAATTGGTATTTTATTATCACTAAAAAATGCTGATAAATGGGACCCTCTATCGTTATTGATATTAACAACACATTTAGCACTATTAATTGACTTTTATAGCACTGATAAAGGCCATATTTTTAGTAGTGAAAAAATAACCAATGTTGGGGATTTTTTGGTTCCTACAAATGTAATGTATAAATTTAGTTGTGTTTAGGGCATGTTTATTAATGTTTAATTTTTTATGGTTGTAATTTTGAAAGATTATTTGAGGTTAGAAAAGAATATTTATGAGGATGAAGAAGTTTCCTATGTTGGATTCACTTATTGAATCAGATTCATTCATGGATATAATTTCTTTTAGCTTAATAAATAAAATGTGAATTCATGCAAGACTATGTTTATGGACCATGGAACATGTAATATTTCAAATCGCGTGACTAATTTAATGTCACATTTTGGGTAGAGTTCATAGTGACCATTTAATAATGACTCTAGATGGGGATGTGTCGACATGAATCTAAAATAGAATGAACATGGGTGTGTCCTAGTTTTTGGAAGTCATTGATCAATTCAAGTGTGTAGGAAAAAATATTACAGTCACCAATGACACGTGTTAGGTGACTCAGAATATATCATGTAAATTTAATGAAAAAAATTCTTGTGGCGTACCTAAAAAACAAAAACAAAAATATTCCGAGGAATGAGGAAAAGGCAAACACTTTTTTGACTAGAAAACACTTTATAACATGGATTCTCAATATTGAACACAAGAGATATTATAGGAGTAGAATAGGAACAAACACAATTTATCATGATCAATTTCAGAGGGTATAACTCTTATATATTTTTAATTTCCTTGATTTTATTTTTAATTAAATCTGGTTTTTGAATGAATTTAATTAGGGACAATTTTTTAGCTCGAAGAATTTTAACTTATGGTTTAATATATTATCTTATTTAGAACTATTTTTCCAAAAAAATATTTCACACCTATAAATATTTAATACAAAACTACATGATCAATTGATGAGAAACGTTTTGAATGAATTTATTAAATTTTAATTTTAAATATGTTGAAATATATCATTGATAATTATTCCTATAAAAATTCATTAAAATCCCTTAATATTTGATGAATCATGAAGTAGAAAGCTCCATGAATAATTATTTTCCAACATTTATTTGTTGGAGGTAGAGATTAATCAAATCAATTTTTGAGGATGAAAATTCAATTAAATTTAAATGAAATAATAAATCCTTTTAAACTTGTAATCATTAATTCTTCATAAATATATCTCAATTGTTTTTCCCAATTCTTGATTTCAACAATTGAATATTATTTTTTCTTTATTTTTTTAAATAATTTATAATTATTTATGAACTATATTTTATAAATAGAATAATGAAAAATATATTTTCTACTAATTTTAGGTGGTTTTCTATTAAAATTTTGGATGCAGTTTCATAGTCACAATTCCTTATGGATTCGATACCCTATGAATTTCTATACAATACATATTTTTATTTTAAAATACTTTTACCAACATGTATTCAATTAAATACATGCCTACTAGTACCATCATCTATCCTTGGAAACGGATGACATGTTCCTAACTATCAGAATGGCTATCTGGATCAATATTTATGATTTTATAGTAATTAAAGACCATGAAATAGATATATTTGATTTATGTTTCACAAGCATTCTAACTAAGTTGTGGGGTAACAATAATCAATCAAAGGAAAGATGCTCCACCCTTATCAAAAATGATTTGGCCAACTTCTACATTTCCTCACTCAGAATCTATGGATGACATTTCCAGCTGAGAAAATATGCCACCGCATTCCCCATTCAAAGAGTATAGATATCTCAATATCATAGTCCTGTGAAAACACAAAACATCACATATTCCACATATTAAGGAATTATTTATAGAAGATATTCCTGAGACTCTTGTTGTCAGAATAATGATTGATCACTCTCTAACAAGATAGTATCGCCAAATTTTTAGGGCAAGAAACACTCTTCCCAGTTTCAGATCATGGGTCACATAATTCTTTTCATGTGGTCTAAAATGTTAAGGCCCCTGGGAAATTATTAAATTCCTCGGTATCAGATCATTTATATGACCATCTCTTGAGGCATTATAGAACACCGCATACTCAACCACCTTATTTAGTAGTGTCGAGTTAAGGATGCTTGTCAGCATCTATCACGGCTCATGAAAACCCTACAAACACTTTTTTAACTGCATGAAAGGGTCCCCTTTTCTATTAAAGGTTGTCAATGTTTGAAAATTTCTAGTTAAATTGACCATGAAAAAAATTTAATAGTATTCCAACCTAAGGAATCCTTACACCTATTTCATGCCCTTGGGTGGCTCATAAGCTATAACTACCTCAATTTTTATTAGGTCTACTAACACTCCCTCATCTAAAGATGTCATAACCGAAAAAGTGGACCTTTAAAACCCAAAAATGACTCATCAATATCTTCCCATAAATTAGGTGCTCATAGAGTATGTTTCATATCATCCTCAAATTCATTTTGTGCTCCTACTCTGATGTTGAGTACATAAGGATGTTTTCTATGAAGAACATAATGAATATTCTTAAAAAGGGATGAATGATACAGTTAATGAGTCTCCTAAATACTGTTAGGGAATTCTTAAAACTGAAGGGAATCACGACGTACTCATAGTAAAAATAGCGGCACTGGGATTTCATATTCGGTGCATCCTCCTCTCAATATTAAAGATGGTGATAACCCGACCTAGGGACAATCTTTAAAACAACATTTCACATCTCAGCTCATCGAGGATTTCATCAATAGTTATAAGTGGATGTTTATTCTTGATTTTAACCTAGTTTATGAATACATAATATATTAACAATCGCGTGCTATCATTCACCTTCATATCGAACAACACTAGGGCTACCCAGGGGGATACACTAGGACTAACAAAACACTTCTTCTAAAAATACTCCAAATGCACATCTTCCTCACGCAGCTCAATAAGGGGTATTTGGTTTGTTGGTAATGATATAAAGTTAGACCATGGGTGCAGGTTTATGTTGAATATGACTTCTCAAAGAAGATGTAGGCCTAGAGTGTTCTCGAAGAAGACGTCCTTATACCCCACCACTAATGTATGAAACTGAAATCTCATTGTCTCTACTTTTATAAGGGATATCCTACTAATGAGATATATGATGTATCGTCCAACATACAATTTCATCTTCCCCTTACATGGATTTCATTCCACCAATAAATGAAAATATTATCCCATCTACCTAAATACATCACATCTTCTACATGAAATTTCCAATTGACACATAGAATATATAGAGATATTTCATAACTATAATTATACAATAGGGTCTGATCTTGACTATGAATAGATCATACATGAAGCTCTCACTTCAAAGAGTCAGGTCACACAATCGGAATAATTATGTTGTTGTTGAATCTCACCTAATAGGAGTATCCAAGAACAATGGTTGATCTAAAGGACCCACTAGAATCTCTAATTCATGAACCATGGATGTAGGAAAAAATATTAGTCCACACATTTCTTTATCAAAACAGATGCTAAAGTAGAGTAAAAAAATATCACACCTTGAATCATACCCAGAGCCTTCTGGTTATAAACCTCCATTGCCAGATGTTCCTTATATCCCTAAACACTATTTCCTATTGCATGTCATGGAACACACAGGGGATATAATGGTTTAAACAAATAGTAAATTTGACCACCACCCACATATCTCTAAGATCTTCTACCTGGCCTGACTTCCTACAGACCTCCCTTATGAAGCCACATCCTCTACCTTGATATCCCTTTAACCATATCCCTATTTTATGCACAAAATTTCATTAATATAAAATGATCTGACCTCTCCCATCATAGGAGTATCATAACCTCTCCCTCGACTGACTAAAATCAATCCATGATCCATGAGTGGTAGACCATATTTCCTAAGACTATTTTCAAATTTACCATGCATGCTTGGATCACATATTTTGATGTAGACTATAAGCTATTGAGGTCTCATATCCATGGTTTACACTATAATAACCAACATTCAGCATCTAATATGATATTATTCTCTCCACAACTAAGGTGTTATTTAACACCTCAATATTGTAAGAGATAAAAACATATATCACTTCAACTCAGATATATCAGTGAAGGTCACACTCAATGGTATGCAATTAAAAGTATCCATTATGTACCATATAAATGGAATACTATGTGATTTTAGTGAACCAAAACACATACTTTGTGACTATCATGCTTCTATATTCAACATCCAATTTCTCTTGGATACGTATTTCTCTGAAATTAACTGGATAAAACTCCTCATTGAAGAGGAACACAAACTATTCCTAAGAGAGGGTTTCCTATCATGTGTTAGTATTATTGATCCCCACCGTCACTTATTTGGGTCATGGATTAGGCTTTTCATGAGGTCCACCATTTAATAGTGAGGTGCCTTGGAATGTTGAAAAACATGGACCACCAGATCGATCGAGTCCTTTTCTTCCATGGGGTTTGGTTCACACTGCAACCTAAGCGGTATTTGACTCTAAAACTCATAATGTGTGTTAATCTAGTATTCATCATCAATTGGTGCTACTATAACAATAGGCTACTCAATATTTAGTGGTGATATCAGTGATCCACCCAATGGAACTACTTCTTGGATAGGTCTTTAGAATGAAGCCTCATCGTTATGAGGATCATCATCATGATCATTATGCAGAATCCTAGATGGATATTGTCTGGAGGAATCCTAAAAAATTCAAGACACCTTATTTTCAATATATAAAATCTAGATATCTAATATAAAATGTACATAGATACCTCAAAATATTCATATATGATTCACGTACCAAATTTTTCCTTATAACAAGTCCACAAGTAGGTTATAAGATGCATGGTGAATAGATACATCAGTCAACGATCCATCATTGCATACCCTATCTTGAGAGAAAATCTTGAAACACATTAACAATATTTATATAGTTATCAATCTAATCATCTCAACTATAATATCTCTATTCTATAGTCTTATGAAAACCAATGCTTCGATAAAACATTATTCGCAACAAAATTATCGGGGCCTTCCTGTTTAGCGGTGAGATTAGAGTGACCCCCCAAAACCACATACAATAGGATGGGGATGGATACCGGCACTAAATAGTCATATAAGTCACATGGGAGGACTTCTCATAATGTATATGTACAAATTCACACTCTTCCAATCACTAGTATGATGAACAATAGTAAAAAATGATGCTGTAGATGTGTGTATAACATCAAATAAAACATCATAATAAGAAAAAATAGTATGGAAATATAAAAAGGGCTAAATACATTCCACCAAACAATCGTGTAGTTCATCCTACTACCAAAATGGAATAGTTACAAATCTATGACTCCAGGATCTATTTGTAGTCATTATAGCCCAACTAAGACCCTCCAGATCCTGGACTAACTAGGACCATACCAAAGGGTTTATCTTCTGAAAAATAAATGACATTGGTGGGAAGATCCCATGATGTGGTAAGTATAAAAATTCCTAGTATAACACCGTTAAAATTCCAAAAAAAAAAAGCTTCAAATAGATTTTTTTCTTGAAACAGTTATAAATTGGAAAAAAAATAAACCTATATTGGGCCAATGGAATACACAACATCTTGTGGTGTGGTTAGTCCTCACAGTTATCCTGTGGAATTTGTTTAAATCTCTAAGTTAATGGTCATATGAAAGAACTAAATCCATGGGTCCTGACAACACTGTGGCCCTCATAATAGAAAGATACATAGGTAGGGGATCACACCGGGGCCAATGGTGGATAGCTGACCATATCTGGGAAAACCCTATATGATTGTTATAACATTCCTAGAATTTAATTAATGAGATACCTGACCCAACCTATGGAAAATGGGATAGGGGATCACACCTCAAGTCACATTGATTTATACACGAATCTGTCATAAAATATACCACATAGGTTGTCTCTCATCCTCTAATCTAGATGGGGGCCCAAATGCACCCCCATAAAAACAAAAAAAAAAGTAAACACACACATTACAAAATGGTTTGATGGAACAAAAACCTACTAATATCAATGATATACAGAGCATCACACAAAAATTAGACAAAGTACATGGTCATGTGGTACTTCCTCTGTTCTAAAGGCTAAACGCCATAAAGAAGATTCAAAATGACATATGTGTTTCCAAAAAACACATCATGTAAAATGAAATTTCAAAGAAACTATACATATTTCATGAATCTCTGTTGGTGTCACTGACTCCTTTTCTCCTTATTCATGTCTTCCCAAATGTTCTAATAGGACATGTCAAAGTCAACATATCCGCTCCTATATAAATACTCACTTACACAATTTACCTCAAAAAACCACCATCACCCGTACCATAATTGTATATCCTATGGAACTATTACATCTCTGTCACATATCCAATCTTGACCCTTATCCTTGATAAACATCCCATATAAAAATACATTAAATTGCACCATGAAATGGATTTTCAGGTATAATTGGAATATTGTACAAATTAATTTTAATAAAAAACAAAGGATAGAGGGATAATGGAATGAAACAAGAATGTGATCCTCAAATAGAGGTTTTTTTTCTTGTCCTTTGTAAATATAATCTAAAGAACGGGCAGGCTAACTAAATTTCTAAAAAATAAATATCAAAAACCTAATTCTGAAAAAAATAAATATTCAACAGGTATTCAAAAAATAACAATTCTCTAATTAATATCTAAATGACTTAATTCATGTTAAAAACAGAAATCATGGAAAGATATAAACCTACCAAAACAAAATCCATGTCATAGTTTATTTTGATCGTTATAGGGGAAAATGTATGCAGGCATCGAACTATAAGAACTCGATACACTCACAAACGGCTTCAATGATCTTGAAATACAATTATTTTCAAAGAACAAGATCAAGACCCCATCACCAAATGCTTGATATATTTGGTAGGTTTGGATGAAACTCTTTGGAAATCAATAAGAAGGGGGGTTTTTTTTCTCACCTTGCTCGTTTGGAAGTCATCTAAAAAATCAACTTATTCGATGAAATAATCAAGAGAGGGGCATCAATCGATTAATGGGTCCATGAATTGAAGAAACAACCATAATAAAGATCGTATATTTAATCAAAATGTGTTTCCCCTTCACTACTATAATACTAAATTTTATACGTTCTAGAAAACCCCATAATCGGCAATAAAATGGCATTCTTGATCATTGTGTCATTAAAAGGTGCGTCATTTTTATCAGCACTAAAAAACACTATTGAAAGTCAAAAAATTTACTTTCCCCACACCTGCATGTTCCTCCCCTTTGATTCAAACCTGAACCCTCACCCACTCGCACCTGCACCATTACCATTTCTCCATTTTTTGTTATTCTCTATTTTATGATATACTTATTTATTTATATAGTTATAATATTCATCCATATTTTTATTCATATATATATATATATATATATATATATTTCCTTTTAGATACATTTATAAATATGTTTTGTGTGTATGTGTGCTCATAAATAAATACTTACATACATATATACAACAAACCTGCATTTATATATATTATATATTAATGTATATCAATAAATACCACTATATATATTTATATGTATTTACATATATTATATATTTATATTTATGTAAATTTATTAGAATATATATATAATAGATATAAACTTATTAATATAGACACACACATAATTGTATTTATATATATATATATACATTGTATAGGTATATAAATATTTCAATATTTTTTTAAATAAAATTTATATTATTATTTTTTATATAAGGTTTTTATATTTAAAATGTTATTTTGAATGTATATAATTTAACAAATTTATTTATAAAATACTTATCTGTAAACATATAAAAAATTATACATGTAAGTATATATAATTATAAATAACAGTAAAATATAAAAAATGATTAAATTTGAACATCATAATATCCATATACATTAATCTTTTAGAATTAACTGATTCTACACCTAAAATATTACATGAAAAATCCCTTTAATGGAGATGAAATTCTAATAATGTAAAGCCTCCACCCCAGTTACCCAGAGTGAGTGCATTATTACATAACATTGTCATGATAACAAAAGATCAAGTCTCGAATGACCGATTGGTTTATTAACCGTGGAAACACTAGAAATATTCATAATGTTTAAAATACATCATAAAATGAAAACTAAAACAACATAGTCTCCATAGTCTACACACATATCCCCATATACTATCCCAACAAGTCATTCATAAATTAGTTCTTCCCATCCTGGGAAAAATAAAACATTGAAAGGGGTGAGCTCAAATGCCCAGTAAGGATAACAATATAGCAGAAACTTTCATAAATAAGAATAAACATTTAAGGCAATGTATAACTAAAAAATCCTTTTAAACATGAACTTCAACATAATATGGAAGAAATAAAATGAAATAAATCCATTTACTTATTCACATGGATATTCTACTAATCTAATAATCACATGAAATATCAATAACCACTTTCTTAATGATGGAATGCATAACTCCAGAATATCATAACCACATAGCCAAGGCCTCGTGCCAAGACTACAAATAAGATTTTGTCAAGGCCTTGTTCCAAGACACTAGTTTTTCTCATGATACCTACCGATTCATCGAGGAGCTATATCGGGCTCCACCCGTCACATATTAAGTCCAATGCATTCCTCATATGAACATGTTTAAACATAACATAGACATTCGTATTAAAACTAGCATACGAAATGTCAATACTTTCTCCATAAACCATGAATGGTATAAAAATAACACATCCACAGTCAAAAAAATCATAAAACCTTAAATACAATATGGAAGCTTTGTATCATAATAAATAGACTTCAAATAATCTTAAAATCCATCAAAGTATGTTGACATAGATGAAATCAAAACTATTTGAGAGAAATATCTCTTTTTTTTAAATCATTTAAAAGTCACACTATTATAAAACAAAACTTTTACTTTGAAAATATTCTTAGAAGATTGTAAGGGAAGCTTCTAAGATTTTATAACAGCGGAAAATAGTCACACCCGCTGTATAAGTTAAAAAAAGACATTCTTACCTTAATTCTATCAAAAAGGTTAAAAAGGACCCTGTTTGGAAAACGACGGAAAGATTCCATTATAAACCTCTTATAAAAAGTCAAAAAAAGGTATGAATGACTTTAACCCATATTCTATAAAATTTTAAGAATTTTTTGAAATACATTTTTAAGAAACCTGGATTTGGATGATAAAGGGGTTCAAGTAGATAATTACGTATAAAAAACCTCGGATAATGAAGAGATTGTGAAATAACCCTTTCCTTGTACTTTTCCTTTTTCTATGGTATGTTAAACTCCAGTATAATAGTTAAAACATTGTTATTAAATTATAAAAGAACCATATACATGATTATCATATCATATATGATCTTTTAACATTGATTTGTTAATAATATCTTAGTATTATCATTGTTTCGGGTGTTAACTTACTCGTTTTCTTTTATATGATTTGTTACATAAGTCATGTTTGTCATGGATAGGTTGTATATTATTCATATACAGAATGATATCATGTCCTTAAAAATTATTTTTATTCATTAAATAAGAATTAGTCTTGAATGGATACGATGGGGAATGAATCTCATCACGTTCGTGGAGACAGTAGTCCGTACGTACGCACGAGCGACAATATCATTCTTTTGATATTAAAAAAATATATAATTGTATGGTATATCATATATATAGAATCATTATCATGTTATATTCTTTATTTACATGAATTACACATCATTATTATACCCATCCAAATAATAATATATTGAATAACAATTACACCATGACGTGGAGATGGTAAGCCGTACGCACGCACGTATGGTGACATGTCATTCAAAGGATGGATAGAATACTGAATATGGTTGTACCATATTTATAATAACATCACAGTATATATAAGATACTGGAGTTATTATTTTAGAATGGGAATAAAAAATAAAGAAGAAGTTGATGAAGAAAGGAACTTGAAAAAGTGTGGTGAAAACATTACCTCTTCTTCGGGTTCTTCCTTTTGATTTGATAAAAATGGATCCATAGGATGGCTTTCTGATAAAACTAATGCCTCTAGGTTGTAGTGAGGAAAGTTGAGAGAGTATTTGGGTATGTTTTGGTCGAACCAAAAGGCTTTGAATGTGTGAATTAATGAGAAGGGGAGTTCCCTTTTATAAGAGGGGTAAGGGGCACCATTGGAAAAGATAGAAATATTATTTTATAATAAATTCATATTCGGTTTCTAATGGATCAGAAGTGTATTGTATAATGTTTATGGTGGTTATGGGTAAGAAAACCCTCAACCAATAGGTTTTAGACAGGTTTGTGTCACTATATTAACCTTATCTTTTAGTTGTAACTCTTAGTTAATTAGTTTGACACTTAACATTTAACTTTGTATGTCTATATTATATAGTTAATAAACATACTATATACCTCCAAGAGACCCCCAAGTGGTCCATTAATGATAAATCTATCTTGATATATGTATCTTGGCTGAACGTTAGATTTTTAGGAATTGAATATAAATTAATAATATAATATAAGTTTTAAAAACTCTTTTATGTCAATTTTGACACTATTCAATAATTGATTTTTTTAAAGTCTTAAAAACATTATTAATTCGAACCAAATTAATTTAAGCAATCCTATAATGTCATATTAAGAAATAAAAGTCATGGATGTCATCAAAACATTCAAATTTTATTAATTTTAATATTTATAATACCAATTATTCGAGTCATTCATTAATAAAGAAAATATTGCATCATTATTGTGTCATAAATAATAATTATTATTAAAATTATAAAAATTATAAATAAAATACCATTATGTAGGAAATAGTTTTATATCTCTAATGAATATTTATATTCCAAAATCAAACATATATAACTCTATGTAAAAATTGTCTTGCTAAAAGATATATGCTTATGTCATTCTTGTATTTATTTTAACTTAATTAATATAAAGTGTCATTATCACTTACAAGTGGCTCCATGGGGTCCCAAAATCGACCCAAAGATGACCATGGTCAGACATGTATCAACCAATAAGGTTAGGACACGTTTTAAGGTAATTTAGTTTTATTATAATATTATTTGTTTACCCTTATTTACTAGATTTACCCTTTAACCATGGTAAATAAAATTTTTACCGAAGTAATTATTCAAAATGTATAAAAAATAAAAGTTACCTATTTACAAAATTTGGACTTCCTGATTCTAAATATGGAATCTATTTTTCCAAATTCAAAACATAGAAGTGTCAGAAATTAATTTAAAATTAATTCTCGTTGTTAAAACAAAAAGCATGTTTTTAAGAGATAATAACTATCAAAAGATTGACACTTGTTCGTGTCCAGTTTAATTGTGAAATTATGTCCAATGACCAAAATTGTATTAAATGGTAAAAATATATTCTAAATTTACTTTAAAACCACTCAAATTCATAATTTATCAATATTAATTATTTCAATTAAAAAATTCATTTTTAATTAAAATTTAGCAATTTTCACTATTCATCAAAATATAAATGTTATCCGAAAAGATCCAAAATTTTACCCTAGGATAATTTCGATATTCCGAATAAAAAAATGAAGTCAATTTTGAGGGATAAAATTTATAAAATTTCAAAAAAATGGGTATTACTATTCATAATGGCTGGTTTGATTGGTTGTTGTGTGTATGTTAGAACTCGAAGTTGCATACAACACACGCTACTGTATTATTTAAAGGGAAGCATACCGTGGAAGATTGGGGTGTTGCATTCTCCCCTCCTTCAAATAATTTCATCCTTGAAATTTCTAGAATACTACTGCATGAAATGAATCGGGTGGTTCTTCATCATATGTTCCTTAGGTTCCCACATTGCCTCTTCCATCTTATGGTTTCCCCACAAAACTATTACCAAACAAGTCGTCCGGTTTCTCAGTACTTGTTCTCTCATATCAACAATCCTGACGGGCTATTCGTAGTAAGACTGATTGGTTTCTAGTTGTAATTCCTCATAGGTGAGTACATGCATTGGGTCAAGCATGTATTTTCTCAGTAGTGATACGTGGAACACATCGTGAACTTTGGAGAGATTTGGAGGCATTGACAAATAGTGAGCTACATCCCCAATTCGTTCTAGAATTTAGAAAGGACCTATGTACCTGGGACTCAATTTACCTTTCTTGAAAAAATGTATAACTCCCTTCCATGGAGATACCTTCAAGAAAACATGATCTCCCACCGGAAATTCCAAATCCTTTCTTCAGTTGTCAGCATATCTCTTCTGCCTACTTTGAGCAGCTTTGATGTGGTTTTGGATTACCTTCACCTTTTCCATCATCTCCTCCACCAGTTCTGGGCCTATAAGTTTTCTTTCACCAACGTCATCCCAACAAGTTGGTGTGTGACATCTCTTTCCATATAACGCTTTATATGGTGCCATCCGAATACCTGAATGGAAGCTATTATTATAGGAAAATTCCACCAGAGGTAAATATTGATCCCACATACCCTGAAAGTCATGTGATAATGATCTCAACATGTCTTCTATGTTTCGAATAGTCTGTTCTGATTGTCCATCAGTTTGAGGGTGGTGAGCAGTGCTCAAATGAAGTCCAGTATCCAAGGCCTTCTGAAGACTCTTCCAGAATCCTGAAATAAAACGGGGATCACGATCAGAAACAAACGATAGGGGTGCTCCATGAAGTCTCACCACTTTATTAATATATAGCCTTTCTAGATGTTCAAGTGGTAAATCATCCCTTATAGTAAGAAAATGTGATGAATTGGTAAGACGATCAACAATGACCCGTATTGCATCATTCCTTCTAGTAGTCTTTGGTAGTCCATGACAAAGTCCATCGTAATTTTTTCCCATTTCCACTCCGGTATGGGAAGAGGTTGCATGAATCCTCTAGGTTGTGGCCTTCCATATTTCACTTGTTGACAAACCATACATCTTGACACAAAATCACCAACCTCCCTCTTCATGTTGTCCCACCAAAAATGTTCTTTCAAGTCTCTATACATTTTGGTGCTCCCAGGGTGAATGGAGAAATTAGAACTATGAGCATCATCCAAAAATTCCCTTTTTAGATCAGGTATATTGGGAACACAAAGTCTCTTCCCAAATTTCAAAATTCCATCTTCATACCAAAAGTCATTCAATCTCTCATCATTCAGAGCTTTAATCTTATTTTTAAACTCTTCATCACCGGTGTGAGAACTCTTTATCCTTTCTAGTAAAGATGGTTTGGCAATCATTTGATGAAGTATTGATGTTTCACCTTCCTTGGTAATTCCCATATCCAACTTTAATATATCCATAAAAATAGGATCCCTTTCAATTATCATCATGTTCACAACTCCATGATCATTTCTGCTCAATGCATCTTCCACCTTGTTTGCTTTCCCGGTGTGGTAGTGTATCGTGCAATCATAATACCTGAGTAGTTCAAGCCATATCCTTTGCCTCATGTTGAGTTCTTTTTGTGAGAAAATATACTTCAAACTCTTGTGATCAGTATAAAACTCACATTTTTCACCATAGAGGTAGTATCTCCATATCTTCAAACCAAATATCACAGCTGCTAACTCGATATCATGAGTAGGATAGTTTGGCTCATGAATTTTCAACTATCGTGATGCATAGGCAATAACCTTATCATTTTTCATAAGGACACAACCACGCCCTTTCTTCGATGCATTACTATAAATAACAAACCCATCATTCCCCGATGGTAGAGTCATTATAAGATCATTGAATAGTCTTCTCTTTAGCACTTCGAAACATTCTTCACACCCTTTTTTCCAAACAAATGTATCCCCTTTACATGTGATCTTCGTTAATGGGTTATCCAATCGCGAAAAATTCTGAACAAAACGTCGATAATAACCTGCCAAACCAATAAAACTGTGTACCTCAGTTATACTCATCGGTGCTGGACATTCTTGGATTGGATTGGTATTAGAAGGATCAACAGAGATTCCATCTTTAGAGACAATATGGCCCTGAAAAGAAATCTCTTGAAGCCAGAATTCACATATGCTAAACATCCCATATAATTCATTTCTTCTCAGAGTCTTCAGGATAATGTGCAAGTGATTTTCATTATATTCATAGATTTTGGAGTATACCAAGATATCATCAATAAATACCACCAAAAAATCATCAAGATATTCCTTGAAAACTCTATTCATCAGATCCATGAATACACATGGTGCATTAGTCAGCCCAAAAGGCATTACCGTAAACTCGTAATGCCCATACCTTGTTCAAAATTTGGTCTTCAAAATGTCTTCCTTCTTCACAAAAAACTGATGATATCTAGATTGAAGGTTAGTCTTTGAAAAGTTTTGAGCTCCAGGAATTTGTTCAAATAAATCATCAATACGAGGCAGTGGATATTTGTTCTTTATTGTTATAGCATTGATATCCATGTAGTCGATACATAACCTCATAGATCCGTCTTTCTTTTTTACAAAAAGAACAGGGGCTCCCCACATAGAAACACTAGGGCGAATAAATCATTTATTACTACATTACTCTAGTTGTTTCTTTAGTTCAACTAATTCAACAGTGGCAATTCTATAAGGGGTCATCGATATAGGCCTTGATCCCAGAATTAAATCAATGGAAAACTCAACATCTCGTTCTGGAGGATATCCAGGTAAATCTTTCAGAAACACATCTACATATTCTTTAACAATAGGTACATCCTCAATTTGAGCATTCCTTTCCTTACCCACAGTCATTTCATTCACTTCCTCCCCAATAATTGAATTTAGTTGAGCTACTGGGGGTGGATCTAGATAAGAATTAGGTGGTGACGATTCTGCTCTAAAGATAAGGTGTTCCTTATCATCATCATCAAAAATCATAACCTCCTTCTTTGTACAATAAATCTTTGTATCATGGTCTGAAATAAAATCCATACAAAGGTTTATATCAAACTCAATCATAGGTGTGATGATGATATCAGCGGATAAAGAACATTTATGTTCTCTAATGGGGATTGATTCACAATACTTTTTTGCAATGATACTTCCCTTAGGAGTTTTAACTGAAAAGTACCTTGTTAAATCAAATTGGAAATATCTAATTTTCTTAGAAAACTGGGAAGATATGAAACTATGAAATGATCCAGAATAAAATAATGCATTTTCTAAACTCAATGAAACCATTAAATTACCTACCACCATGTCTTTCGGAGCTTCTACCTCAGTAGTAGAGATAGCATAATCTTGGCCTTGATCCCTTGGCCATTTCTGAGGTAAGTTTCCCAAACGCTGAGGACATTCATTTTCATAATGTCCCATCTCCCTGCAATTGTCGCATTGGACATTGGTAACTTCCTTCATCCCCTTGAAATCACGAGCTTGGTGGCCTTTTTCACCACACTTGTAACAGAATCCCATTCCTTTTAAGAAAGTACCGGGGGGTTTCTTCCCACATTTACTACAAGATGGATATTCAAACTTTCCCTTCTTCCCCTTATTTCCATTCTCAAATTGATCAGAATATCTCTTCTTCTCTTGCTTTTCTTTAAACTCATAACACTTAGAGAATTATTTTTCTTTCTTGATAGCACATGAGACAATGTATCCGTACGTGGAGAAGGATTTTGAGACTAATGCTTGATGGAGAAATTTTTTTAACCCATAAAAGAAACGATCAATCTTACTTCTTGGGTTATGTATATAATCTCCAGCATACTTTACTAGCCTTGTAAAGTTAGCCTCATACTTTGTGGCATTCTCATCCTCCTTTTGTCTCAGACTCAGAAATTGTCTTTCCATATCTACTCGATGGTCACAATGAAAGTATTTTTATAAAACAGATCTTTGAACTCCCTCCATTCCTTATTTGATACTTCATCATACTACTTCGTGTTTTGAATCAATTACCACCATTGATCAGCATCTCCAGTGAGGCGGTAAACTGCCATGATAACTTTTTTCCTTTCACTACCCCCCAAAGCCTGAAATATTTTCTCTAGGGAACTTATCCATTGCTCAGCTACTAATGGATTTTCACTCCCATTGAATGTTGGTGTTTTTTGCCTCATGAAGCGATCTAACATTGATCCTCCGTGTTGTGGATCAGGGTGCTCTATACGGGTAAGGTTATTATTCATAACTTGAGTGAGTTGTCCCATTATGGTGATTAGTTGATCAGCACCAGTTTCATCACTAGCACCACTATAATTATGTTAAGAAGGAGGGAAATCCATACATGGAGTGCGTGCATTGATACAGTTTCCATTTCTTCCACTAGGCGCCATTTCTAGACAATGGCATAATCTAGAATAGTTTATGAATCAAAATACATAATTCCATACTTATAAAACACTTAACATAAATTCAACTATTTATAGATATAATCCATAATCATAAAAAATGTTTTCATTGAAGAAGTGTATACTCATATACCCTTCATAATGATTTTTAAAGAAAATGATAGTTATCCTAAGCATATCCCCTGGGAGTTTTGTAACCAAGAGTGCAGTAAGTCCCGTTGTCGTGCACCAGTTCCCGTTCGAGTCTAGCTCAAAGCGGTGTTTTCGGGTTTTACCCCTAGCTACATTTGTGCCAGAGCTGCCTCAACCTTCTCGTATCCAGACAGAGATGTATTTCTTGAATAACTCCCAATATCTATAAAATACCAAAATTCTAGGAAGTTCTACTTTACTAATCCTCAAAGTCCATCTTAGGTCTATATGCTCTAATCAGAGTTTATCTAAATCTAGCTTCCATGGTTTGTACTAAACATCCTCTAATACCTACTATAACACCCTGAACCCAGTTACCCAGAGTCGGTGCATTATTACATAACATTGGCATGATCACAAAAGATCATGTCTCAAAAGACCGATTGGTTTAGTAGCATTGGAAACACTAGATATATTCATAATGTTTACATTACATCATAAAATGAAAACTACAACAACATAGTCTCCATAGTCCACAATCATATCCCCATATACTATCCGAGCATGTTGTTCATAAATTACTTCTTCACATCCTGGGAAAAATAGAACATTGAAAGGGGTGAGCTCAAATGCCCAGTAAGGATAACAATATAGCATAAATTTTCATAAATAAGAATAAATATTTCAGGAAATGTATAACTAAAACAAAAGCCTTTGAAACTTGAACTTCAACATAATATGGTAGAAATATAATGAAATAATTCCATTTACTTATTCAAATGAATATTCTACTAATCGAATAATCACATGAAATATCAATAACCACTTTCATAATGATAGAATGCATAATTGCAGACTATCATAACCACATAGTCAAGGCCTCGTGCCAAGACTACAAATAAAATTCTGTCAAGGCCTTGTTCCAAGACACTAGTTTGTCTCATAAGACCTACCGATGCATTGAGGATCTGTAGCGGGCTCCACCCATCACATATTAAGTCCAATGCATTCCTCATATGAACAGGTTTAAACATAACATAAAAATTAATATTAAAACTAGCATACAAAATGTCAATACTTTATCCATAAATCATGAATGGTATAAAAATAACACATCCACAGTCAAAAAAATCACAAAACATTCAACACAATATGGAATTTTTGTATCATAAAAAATAAGCTTAAAATAAGCTTAAAATCCATTAAAGGATGTTGACATAGATGAAATCAAAACTATTTGAGAGAAATATATCTTTTTTTGAAATCATTTAAAAGCCACATAATTATAAAATAGAACTTTTCATTTGAAAATATTCATAGAATCTTGTAACGGAAGCTTCTAAGATTTTATAACAGCAGAAAATAACCGCACCCACCGTATAAGTTAAAAAAATGCATTCTTACCTTAATTCTGTCGAAAAGGTTAAAAAGGACCTTGTTTGGAAAACGACGGAAAGATTCCAATATAAACCTCTTATAAAAATTCAAACAAGGGTATAAATGACTTTAAACCATATTCTTTAAAATATAAAGAATGTTTTGAAATACATTTTTAAGAAACATGGATGTGGATGATAATGGGGTCCTAGTAGGTAATTACGTATAAACAACCTCGGGTAATGAAGAGATTGTGAAATGACCATTACCTTGTACTTTTCCTTAGTCGATGGTATGTTAACCTCGTTTATAATAGTTAAAAAAATTTATTAAATTATACAAGAACCATATACATGATTATGATATCATATATGATCTTTTAACATTGATTTGTCAATAATATCTTAGTCTTATGATTGTTTTGGGTGTTAACTTACTCATTTTCTTTTATATGTTTTGTTATAGAAGTCGTGTTTGTCATGGATAGGTTTTATATTATTCATATACAGAATGATATCAATTCCTTAAACATTATTTTTAATAATTGAATGAGAATTAGTCTTGAATTGATACGATGGGGGAATGAATCTCATCGCGTTCGTGGAAACGGTAGTTCGTACGTACGCACGAGCGACAATATCATTATTTTGATATTAAAATAATATATAATTGTATGTTATATCATATATAAAGAATCATTATCATGTTATATTTATTATTTACATGAATTAAACATCGTTATTATACCCATCCAAATAATAATATATTGAATAACAATTACACCATGACGTGGAGACGGTAACCCGGACGTACACACGTATGGTGAAAGGTCATTCAATGGATGGATAAAATACTGAATATGGTTGTACCATATTTATAATAACATCACAATATTTATAAGATACTGGAGTTATTATTTTATAATGGGAATAACAAATAAAGAAGAAGTTGAAGAAGAAAGGAACTTGAAAAAAGGTGGTGAAAACATTACCTCTTCTTCGGGTTCTTCCTTTTGATTTTATCAAAAGTGATCTATAGGATGACTTTATGATCAAACTAAGGCCTCTATGTTGTAGTTATGGAATTTTATAGAGTATTTGGGTAGGTTTTTGCTGAACCAAAAGGATTTGAAGGTGTGAATTAATGATAAGGGGATGTGCCCTTTTATAAGAGGGGTAAGGGGCACCTTTTGAAAAGCTAGAAATATTATTTTATAATAAATTAATATTTAGTTTCTAATGGCTCAAAAGTGGATTATTTAAAGGTTGAGGTGGGTATGGGTCGACAACCACTCAACCAATAAGTTTTAGACAGGTTTGAGTCACTATATTAACCTTGCCTTTTAGTTTTAACTCTTAGTTAATTAGTTTGACACTTACCATGTCACTTTTTATTTTTATATTATATAGTTAATAAAGGTACTATATACCACAAAGAGACACCCAAGTTGTCCATTAATGATACACCTATAATGATATAAGTCTATTGGCCGAAACTTAGATTTTTAGGAATTTAATATAAATTAATAATATATTATTTGTTTTAAAAACTCTTTTATGTCAATTTTGACACTATTCAATAATTGTTTTTTGTTAAAGTATTAAAAAATTTATTAATTATAAAAAAATTAATTTAATCAATAATATAATTTCATATTAAGCAATAAAAGTAATGGATGTCATCAAAACTTTAAAATTATATTAATTTTAATATTTATAATACCAATTATTTGATTCTTTCATTAATATGTAAAATACTGCATCATTATTGTGTCATAAATAATATTAATTATTAAATTTCTAAAAATAATAAATAAAATACCATTATGTAGAAAATCTTTTTATCTTTCTAATGAATATTTATAGTTCAAAATCCAACATATATAACCATATGTAAATATTGTTTTTCAAAAAGATATATGCTTATGTCATTTTTGTATTTATTTTAACTTAATTAATATAAAGTGTCATTATCACTTACAAGTGGCTCCATGGGGTCGCAAAATCAACCCAAAGATGCCCATGGTCGGACATGTATCAACCAATAAGGTCAGAACACGTTTTAGGGTAATTTATTATTATTATAATATTATTTGTTTACCCTTATTTACCGGATTTACCCTTTAACCATGGTAACTAAATTTTTTACCGAAGTAATTATTCAAAATGACTAAAAATAAAAGTTACCTATTTACACGATTTGGACATCCTGATTCAAAATATGGAATTCATGTTCCCAAATTCAAAACACGGAAGTGGCAGAAATTAATTTAAAATTAATTTCAGTTGTTAAAACAAAAAGCGTGTTTTTAAGAGATAATAACTATCAAAAGATTGACACTTGTTCATGTCCTGTTTCATTGTGAAATTATGTCCAATTACCAAAATTGTATTAAATGGTAGAAATATATTATAAATATACTTTAAAACCACTCAAATTCATAATTTATCACTATTAATGATTTCGATTAAAAATGTTGTTTTTAATTAAAATTTAGTAATTTTCACTATTCATCGAAATATAAATGTTATCCGAAAAGTTCCAAAATTTTACCCTAGGCTAATTTCGATATTCCGAATCCAAAAATGAAGTCCATTTTGAGAGATAAAATTTATAAAATTTAAAAAAGTGGGTATTACTATTCATAACGACTAGTTTGATTTGTTGTGGTGTGTGTATTAGAACTCGAAGTTGTGTACAACACACGCTACTGTATTATTCAAAGGGAAGCATACCGTGGAAGGTTGGGGTGTTACAAATAAATTTTATCAAATTAGAGTAGACTAACAAAAAATGCAGTTTTGGAGTAATTTTGGGCCTTTTGAACCAAAAAATGATGATGGAGTCGCCTTGTTCACCATAGTGTAGATCTTTTTTAAAGATTTGATTTGACTTTTGGTAGTGCTAAATCAGACACCCAAAACCAAAGTTTTTGCCATTTGATATTTGATTCATGTTTTCAACTTATTTTAGATAATTTATTAATTTATTTAATTTTTTAATATTTAATTTGTTATAAAATGGTTTTTACTCAATAATAATTTAAAAATTGTTAATTAATATTATTTATTAATTATATTATAAACCATTTCCACTAAATATATTATATATTAAGTTATATTACATATTTCCAATTACATAGATCATATTCTGTAAAATATATTATATTTATATCAATATAAATAATTGTATACTAATATAAATACATTTTTATATTAACATACGATGTTTAATGATATATAATTTTTCATTTGAAACATAACCTTTATCAATGATAAAAAAATCGATTTAGCACAAAAAAAAACTTTTTTCAACACTGATAAAGGTAATACTTTTATTAGTGCTAAAAAACATTGACAAAGGGGTCCTTTTATCAGTGTTTTTCTTTAGCACTGAAATCATTATCACCTTTTTCAGTGATTTTGTTTAAAGTAAATAAAGCGTAATGTAGGATAAATATAAATTTGTGGTAGTACTTTGAAAAGAATGAGATCTGAGAAGAAGTTCATCAATTTCTCACATTTAAAGACAAGCCAACCATCGCCAATCCCACCACCAGGGATCATCCATGGTCATGGTGTTCTTGAACACACAGCTCAAAATGGAATGTGCTATGGTGTGCCAAAAAAATGTAAGTAGTTTTACCTCACCACTACCTCTATAATGGTTGTGATTAGGATTCCCATATTTGTGGCCCATATAGACATCCCTTGAGAAAAACACTATGGACACACTCATTTCTTATTTTATCATTTTACATAAATGTCCTCTATGGCTTTCACCATGCTATGATGTTGCCAGTTTTGAGCCAATAAACTCTAAAAACCATTCAACAATCTACCCAAATCCCACTAAGTTCACCCAAGATTCTCTCCGCCAAAAACTGAGAGGACAATATGAAAATAAGACTTAGCATTACATGAATCCTACATCGAATCTGTGACTTACATTAAAGATATAATTTAATAAAATTTGAAGTATCATATAGAAAAAATGGAATTGTTACACTATATATGATGGATATTAAATGGAAGTGTCCTATATAGCATCCTCGTTACACAATATATGATTTTTATATTGAATAAAAGTGATATATTTTACATTTAATATATATATAATACCATGGGAAAATATATGATGGTTTTAAATGTTTTCATATTATATATAGGATGTCTCTATTTATGATTGTTTATAGTGGCAATATATATAAAAAATCATCATACATAGATGTTTACATATTGATCTTTGAATTTTTTTTTATTAATATATATTTATTTATTTATTTATTTATTTCTTAACATTATAGAATTATCAAATAGTTCATTTTTAACAAACCTTTTATCATTAGTTGTTCATTTCAGCCACATTATTGTCTTAAAAATTGGTTTCCATATCCATATATGGAATCGTGGTTCCATTTTTGTGGAAATTTATCAAAAAATTGTGGATTTAGAGTATGTATATATATTTATTTATTTATTCAAGATATTTAATAAAAATTATTAATTGGGTTGTAAGATGTTTCTTGAGGTTTTTATGGTAAATATGGTTCTATTTTTGAATTTAATGATATATTTCCATAATTAAATAAAATAATTATTGATATTTTTAGGGTAAAATATTTTTGGAATGGGAAGTCACTAATACAGATCATCCATTTAATAGTTTGTAAAAAGGGAATTAACCACTCTAAAAGAATTTATGTTGTCCTTATCATTATTAAATGGGCCCCTTTATCAGCGCTATAAAACATCTAATAAAGGAACCTTATATCAGTGCTTTAATTAGTGCTGATAAAGTGGTGGAATTTATCAGTGCTTTAAAAATCACTGATAATGGCCGTATCTTGTTTTTATAACAACATAATGCAACACAAACACATGTAACCTATATACAAATACATAATATAATTGAAATATATTTTATATTATAATGAAAAAAACACTACAATATAAATTTCAAATAATGTTTTTATAATTAGATTTACAATTATTAACCAAAATTATTTAAAAACTTTAATGTTTCATCATCTTTGGAACTCGTGATCCCCTCTCAAAAAAATCAACCACGGTATCAGTTACTAAACAGACCACCCCAACCCGTGAAAAATAATCCACCCATATGATAAAATGAATCGTATGATAGTAATTCAATAAATAAATTAATTAAACAAAAAATTATTGAAAACATTAATAAAATGTGAATTTTAAATAAAAATACATGCTTGGAGACATATCATACAAACACTATGTTAGATTGGGGTTTGGTTCATTCTTATACATTTCAATGGCTTACAGACCATTTTTTAAAGAATAAAAACAATCCAAATGTGTTTTATTGGTTTTCAGAATGTCACTTTTTATTTTTTCTAAAATTGATGTAAATTTAAAATTTAAAGACAATCTTGGAGTCATACCAGCCACACTATGCATTAGGTTGAGGTTTTGTTGATTCTTACATGTCACAAATGACATGTGGATTGACTTTAAAAAGTATCAAAATTATTTTAATTCAATTTATCTGTTTTGAGTATGAGATGTGTTTTTTAAACTGAAATTTAAATTATAAACTAAGAAACATACATACCAAGTCATACCAATCACATTGTATTCAGTATTGAGGTGTAGCTGATTATGTATGATATATGTTTTTTTCATTTAACTATATAAAAAAATCCCGAAAAGAATAATATGTTCTAATTTTATGGAAGAGAAACCTCATGCTCCCTAAAATAGTTCATATTTCATGTAGCATGAGTTTTCCTCTTCCCTAAAAAAGGATCATGTTATTTCATTTCTAGCTTTTTATAGATAGTTAAAAAATAATAATTACTTCACAAAATATCTATGAAAAAACTAAATATATATTAGATAAAAATGATAAAGAAATTAACATACAAATAGTATATAAAATAACAATAAAATTAATTAAATAATTAGTAATAATTCACTTTTTATTGATGATTCTTCACATTCATGACCCACATCCTTATTATCATTATTTCAATTGTATCCTCAAAGCCTAATATCACATGATCACGAGCACCTTTTAACAAACGACCCCAACATGAGCAAAAGAATCCACCTATATAAAAAAATTATTAGGTTAGTAATACTATAAAGAAATAAATTAAACATAAATACGAAATAATACATTAATAAAATGTCAATTTTAAATTGAATAAATACAATTTGAGTGATACAGAGTACACAATGTATTATATAGAGTGTGTGATCATAGTACATGACTGAGTCATTCTTGTTGAAGAATTAATTTATTTATGATCTCTATGAAAATTAAAAAAAATAAGTATCATATATAAATGATGAGTAAATTATCTAAAAAAATTAGATAAAATGATGAGAAATTCAAGTAAATAAGATGTAGGAAGTCACATATTAATTATGTATTGTATATTATAACATCCGGTATGATGTCCATTTTTTCTAAATAAATATATTTCATATTATGAATATGATGAATTTCAAAATTCATGGTAGTGCTGAAAAAATATAAATACCCAAAGTATTAATAAATATTTTAAATAAAATTGTAATTATCATCGAAAATACCTCTTTGGGAATTCTAGTTTGTTAATGGTATAAGATATCTCTCATAAATTTACAAATATTATAACCACAATATTTTTCATTTTCTTATTTCAAACACTATATAAACATTTATAAAAATAAGTAATTTTGTATATATTTGTTTAGATAGTGTAATATTATTATATATACCATGATATGTATCCAATTGTATAAGTCTATAGGCTCTTTGTGCGCATTTGATGTCCTCATTCCATGATTTTGATAATATATAAACACCACCATTTTATAACATTATTCTCATTAAAACATAAAATAAAATATATAAAATTATTTTTAGATATAAAATGTGGGATGTAATGTATTACAAATTGAAAACCTCTTCATGTGTGGTCAGTTTGTTGTGTTTCATGCAGTGAATCTAGAAAATAAATCATTGGATTATCCAAATTGACCGTAATGGGTAACCAATGCTAGCTAAAAAAGTAATAAGCAATTAAATTAATGAAAATATATTTAATATAGTTTAATTATAGATTTTTACCCCTTCGTCATTCATATTCAGAATATTCTTTCATTGATAAGTTTTATTTCAAACAATGCGGCCATTTTTTACACTATTTTATCAATAATAATGGATTCCATTTTGTTTTGGACTGTAGATATGATGTGAGGAATAATAAGTCCATATTTATGTTCATGGGGTAATCCCTTCCTTTTGTACTCATTTATAATGGTGTTAAAAATATGAATAGTATTAAGTCATAAATAACATAGTAGATCAATTGTTGGAAAAGAATCGTGAAAACACACATCATTTATAAATTTATAACTGAGAATACTATCCAATAATACTTGAGGATTTAATTTACATTCTAAAGAACAATGAAATATATAATGACCTCTATGTACATTTGTTCTAAAAAATAAACTATATGATTACTACCACATTGTAACCTTATATCAGCATGAACCATTAATATTAGTAAATGTAGATATTCAATGGGTGTGGTAATGGTGCTTTTTGAAGATATTTTTTATTGGTAGGTTGATTCTTTATATGGTTTGGATTCAAACTTTCATTTCAACTGTTCCCTTTGTTCGTATGTTATAAAATTCATCATTTAAGAGATTTTATCATTAATTTATTAATGTTTAGCATGAAAAATAAATTAGAAATGAATACATCAATGTAAACTTGTTTTTTAAAATATATGATGTTCAGGATATGAATGATCTAATAGCTTTCTGAACTGTATGAATATCAACATCATTAAGTGGAACAGGTATCTTGGAACTAAACTCATGCATAATGGTAATCCTCACACTCACATGACCTATTGGATGTTATTTTATGTATAGAGTATCTTCACAGATATTAAACACGGTATCCCTCACCACAAGTTGATGGGTGGGTGTTGATAGATATAAATCATAGTAATTTTTTCTCTGTAGAATAAAAGTACAGGAATCGTATCAGTATCAACCTAATTCAAATTTCAAAGAAACAATTATAATAATATTGATTACCTCATCTATGATAACACCATGAGGAGAATGGGTCACCTCAAAGATGGTGGGGGTCTTCATGGAGTGGTTATATATTAGTGGTTTCTTCTCTATTCTTCCCCCCATAAATTTTTCTAGAAACTCATAATACCAATGAATATTTTCTTCAAGGGAATATAATTGTGCAAACATCTGTTCCATTTGTTTATATTCATACCCTCTTTCATTACTTTTCATAATATATATTCATGGTCTAACCCCAAAACACACACCGCTTACATGACCATACTATTCTAGCCACTTCAAGGCCATTAATAGTAGGTGTTCTATGGATACAACTATTGATGATTTGTTTTTCTATGTCAAATAAACAATATACGAAAATAAGAAATCGTTGTTATGTAATAGTGTTTTAAAGAAAAATAAATTTTTATTATGTCATACATACTCATGATTCCCACACTTTTTTTCTTTGCTGATATATCACTATCCCATCTTTACATAAAAGTTTCTCCTTCCATAACACATGATGTGGGATGGAAGAAGCTTTGGATTTGGATTCATGAATCTAAATATAAATAGACAAACATAATTATGTTTTTCTTTCATGTAACATAAAATTATCATGGTAGATTTAAAATAAATAGCAATTTTTTTCAAGGGAAGTGCACTCCATCCTTGATTTACAGTAGGTATACATTGGTGTCTCTACCCTTTCATTACTTTTATCACTAATTTAGTGTCTCTGAATTGAAAAATTCTTAATAAAATTGATTAACACATGTATTTTAAAATAATTTATTACCATCCACATGGTACATGAAAATATATCTTTTTTTTGAAGACCAGTAAAAGCTTCCCATACCTCATGGATTATCATGTGATCATAAATAAGTGGTTGGTGTGGGTTTATTTTCCATTCAAAATCATTGAGATTAACTTTAATTAGATTTTTGGGAAAGCCTCTAGTATCTTTTCTAGTAAGAATTAATAAAAAAATTATTATTGGAGTCATATATTATAAATATACTCTAAAAGGGATTATGAATATTAATCCAATGTTTCATTTTTTTATTTCTGTAGTAGTATAATGAAAGGAAATCATAATTTTTGTAGGACCTCGGGGCACCCTGAGAGGGAAGGGGTGAATCATGGTGATAACATTTTCTTTTAATGTGATGGATCTTGTTCCCACGTTGGTAGGAACATGTTGAACCTGTATGATGAATATGATCAGAAATCTAACATTCACATGCACAGAGAAGACACATCACATTTTACTTGGTTCACCACTAAGGGCTACATCCAAGGAACATATGCCGACAGGTTTTCGTTCATACCTAATTCCACTACACTTCACTAGATGTGGATTACAAAGGTACGGGAATAGTCACTCTCTCCCGAGCTCACTGCCTTTACAATTGTTTAGGGATAGCTCACTACACTCCTCGGGTCACACCCGTTGACTCCCCCTGGCTCACAGCCCTTGATGAAGTCACACTCAGTTTATATACATGAGGGTCTCTTCATCATTTCAAGAGATTGCATCCTATGTTGTGTGTAGATTCTCTGTTGAAGTCCAACATTCACTCGTAGACTAATATAAAATTGTACCTAAGATATCTGGCAATCTTCCATCTTTCGTGTATCTCTAAAGAGACCGGTGTACTCTTACATCTCCTAGTGCGCTTCTCCAAGACCAGCGCACAAGTTTCAAGAATGGAACACAAGTCACTTGTGAGGTAAAAAAACGGTGTGCAGGTGACACCAACCCACTTGCGAGTCACTGCCTCTTTCAACTCCAAACTTGCACGATGCAGCGCCTTTTAACTCTCAAACCACCTTGGTTATGCAGCACACAACTGGCGTACAGGCTCTACTTGCGCGACCCTACTACCACTTGCACGACTCAACCACATGAGCGAAGAGAGCCCGAAAAAATCTCTAAGTATTGAACTTCATTTCAAATGGAGAGGGGTGGTCCCCTATTTATAGAGAAACTTGACACCATGCACGATGGCACGCAAGTATGCTCTCGGTGCAAAGGTATAGTGCGCAGCTCATCTCCCCTAGGCTCTGTCGCGCAAATCACTTGTAAGACCCAACCAATACCTATGCGGCCCTCTTTCCATTGCAATATTTTGAAGTTCTGATCATGAAGAACAATAGGCGTGCAAGTTTCCAATCCTCCTAGGCACCGGTGCGCAAGACCTTCCTCTGTGCATGCAGGTCACTTGCGCGACCACACCAATACTTGCACGACCCTTATCCCATTGCCATTTTTACATGTTCTCATCTTGAAAAACTCAAGGCACGCAAGTTTCATCCATTTCAAGTACACGGCGCGCAAGTCACTTTTCCAAAAACAGTTTTCTCCATTTGCCGATTTTCAAGCCCAAAAAGTTGACAAACACTGGAAAATGGGGCGACCTTCAATACTGTTGTCTTCATGAACTGTATGATCATTTACTGGTACTCATTATGAACATCCACTGAGGATTTTCACCAAACACAAACCATACTCCAATTCATGCATTGAAGACCATGGTTCAAACAATCTCTCCCTTTGGGTTGGTTGGCCATCAGAAAATAAATTCAATAGATCCCCATCCATGTGCAAACCAAAAACATGATAAACAACTCAGCCAACACTCTATGTCTACGTAAGAAATTCTCAGTGTAGAAAACAAGAGAGGAAGCTTGAATGGAGTTCTAGTGTTTTGGAATTCTCAATGAAGCCCAAGAAGCACTACATGACTGACGCATTCCGTGTCATCCTTCTCATCCTATCATTGACACTAAATTCACATCATGTCTCAAGAGAATAACATGCCTGATCATGCCTGATTTTATTCATTTCTCCCCCATTGACTATAAACCCAAAGACCGGTAATTTTTCAAATGTTCATCTCAAACCATACTCCCCCGGGATAGTATCTCCCCCACAAACCTGCATCACATCCACAAATAGATAAAAACAGTTATTATAATAGGGCAGAGGGGTATTGTGAAACCTTCTTATGCCCTGGGAGGTGGGTGAACACCGAGGTTCAACTGATGCTTCTCAAACACTATCGCTGACAGTTTCTTGGTCAGGATATCACCCACTTGCTCATCAGTTCCCACATGATCCATTCTAATCATCCCTTGCTCAACTTTTTATTTGATAAAGTGATACCTGATTTCAATATGTTTTGTTCGAGAATGCTGAACAGGATTCTTTGTGAGATCAATTGCGCTCTTGTTATCACAGTAAATTACCATCGGTTGATTCACCTCATCCCTAATATGTATTAGTTTTTGCCTCATCCATTGCAGTTGAGTGCATGCCTTTGTGGAAGATATATACTTTGCTTAAATAGTACTAAGAGAATTACATTCTTGTTTCTTCTTCATCCAGCCAACAGATTTTTCCCCAAAATAGAAGGCTCCACCACTTATGATCTTTCTTCCTACTACATCACCAGCCCAGTCTGCATCAGAAAACACTGATAATTCACTATTCCCACCTGCAGAAAAATATAACCCAAAGTTATGTGTACTTTGAATGTATCTCATGATTCTTTTTACTGCCGGAATATGTTCCTACTTTGGATTACTCTGAAATCGGGCCACAAGACATGTGGGAAAGAGAATATCTGGTCGTGTCACTGTCATGTAACGTAGGCTCCCAATGATCCTCTTGTACATGGTGGGATCAACAGAGGCCCAATCCTCATGATTTCCAAGTTTAGTTCCAAATGCAATCGAAGTTGACATTAGTTTGGAGTCTTTCATATTAAACTTCTTCAGCAGCTATCTTGCATACTTTTCCTGAGAAATGAAAGTGTATTATTTATTTTGAATCACTTGCAGCCCCAAGAAATATGTGATCTTCCCAATCATAGACATTTCAAATTCTGAATTCATGTGATTGGAAAATTCTTCCATTGATTTCTACCTACTGCCACCAAATATGATTTCATCAATGTAGACTATAACCATGAATTGATATTTTGGAGAATTATTCACATTTAGATTGTGATATACTCCTCTTTTGAATTCCAACTTCTTGAGATACAAATTCATCCACAAGTACCATGCATGTGGTGCCTGCTTCAAACCATATAGTGCTTTCTTCAGTTTGTAGACCTTTGTTTCATTAGTACCTAAAAAAACCCATGGGTTGTTCAATGTAGTCTTCTTCTTTGAGTACACCCTTAATGAATGTTGTCTTGACATCCATTTGATACACTTTATATCCCTTTTTGAGTGCCATGGCATGGAAAAGCCTGATTGACACCAGTCTAGCCAATAGAGAAAAGGTTTCTTCAACATCAATTCCTTCAATCTGGGAGTATCCTTTACATACATTTCATGCCTTGTTTCTGATGAAACTTCCATGCTCATCAAACTTTTTTTGATGATCCATTTGGTACCAATCACATTGTGACCATTGGGTCTCTAGACAAGATCCCATTTCTAATTCTTTTCAATCTGATCTAATTCTTTATTCATGGCATTCACCCATGATTCATCATTTGCAGCTTCTTCAAATGTGGATGGCTCCACAACTGACAGAAATGCAGATTGCTAGTTATTCCTCATCCTTATTGTTTGAGTGGGTGCACACATGTCGCCAATTATGTTGGATAGATCAATCTCAGCTCTTTGATTTCTCCTGTGAGGTTCAGTTGAATTCTCTTCAGCCATAGTTTCTTCTTTAGAATTTTCTTTCTAATTCAGCATCATGATGTGACTACTAAGTGTTTTGTAAAACATCCTCTATTTCTGTATTTGTATTTTCTCCACATTAACTTTCTTCCTAACTTTCATTTACATCAGCATATGACGTCCTTGAATCATTTATGGTTTTCTCTTCAATTATCATAACATCACTTCTTTCCACAATCCATCCTAAACGCTCATTGAAACATTTGTATGCTTTTCAGTTCATTGAGTAACCGGGGAAAATTCTTTCATCTGCATTGTCGCCATACTTCCCTTGATTTTATTCTTTTTCCCTAATGAATCATTTATTTCCAAAGACACGAAAGTATTTTAAGGAGGGATTACTTCCATGCCAAAATTCAAATGGTGTCTTCATCTCACCCATATAAAGTCCGGTTTGATTCTGAATATACACTGCAGCTTGAATATCCTCTTTCCAGTTATGTCGTGGAATACGACTCTCAATCAGTATAGTTCATTCCATGTTGTTCACCTGTTGATTCCTACGTTCAGCAACTCCATTTTGTTGTGGAGTTCTCACAGCAACTACCTCATGTTGTATCCCATGCTTCTCCAGATAATTTTCAAATTAAATGGACGTGTATTCTCCTCCATTGTTAGACCGAAACACCTTGATTGTTCGTCCAGTATCATTCTCGGCGATTCGTCGATATGTTTTCAAGCAGTCAAGGACTTGTCATTTCCTATGAATGACCATCACACATGCCATACTACTGTAATGATTTATGAAAAGGACAAAGAACCTTTCTCCATGAGTTCGAGTAACATTTATCAGCCCAAAAACCTCTGTATGAATCAGATCAAGAAGGTGAGATGCCCTTTTATTCTTTGGCCGATATGAACTGCAGAGCAGCTTCCCACGAATGCAAGCATCAGAAAACTTTTCACGCTCACGCTTCAGGTTGGTAATGTCCATGAAAATATTCAATTTTGATATTTTCTCCATGTCTTGTTGATTTATGTGCCCTAGTCTCTAATGCCACAAATTGTTTTCTTCTTCAACAGTCATATAACATACATTGTCTTCACAATCAACCTGATACAAGTTGCCTTCTGTTATGCATCCCTTCATAAGTGAATTGTTTGTCTTTCACTTGATAGTGCTGCCTTTCTGATTAAAAGTAACTATATGTCTTGAGTCACAGAGTTGACTTACACTGAGTTGATTATGACGTATGACATCTACTTAAAGGACTTCATTCTTCTTTAGTTCTCCATTAGCAAATTCGGTACATCCACTCCCTTTGATTATCATAGATCCATCATTACCAAATCGAACTGTACCATAAACCTTGGTTTTGATATCTGTTAACAAGCCGGCATTACCAGTCATATGAGATGAACAAATGCTATCCAGAATCCAGGTACTATTGTTCTTTGTAGCTTTGAGGGCCACCTCTACAAGGTTGGATTTCTCAATCTTCTTCCATTCCTTCCATGAGACATTGCATTGAGTATATGGTACTGATGTCTTTTCACTGCACTGAAAATTTAAATTTTTATTATCAAACTCATTTAAGGAAGAAAGTGAGAAACCGAGTCAAGAACTGAAAGATAAAACAAAGTCACGAAAATGAAATTGTAGCCTACCCGTTTTAATCTCTCTAACCAGTTTCCAAGATATGGTGTTTACCTAGATGTTCGGTTGCTCCATCAGATGATCTTCAAATCTGAATGCCATCTTTCCCCAAGACTGGATGCACTCCTCTACATTGATCTTTTTGTTGTTAAACCCCCGAACCAGAATCAAATCCTCCTTGTCCATCAAATCACTCTGGTCATCATTGGTTTCCACATTAAGCGTCTTAGTCATCATTCTTTCTTCCTCCTCCTCCTTAGGAGCGTTGATAATTAGACTAGTTTCTATCATAATCTCATCCGAAATCATAAGCATCTCAATAAGATTATCATCCCTCTCCAATTTCTAGCTTTCCCCCTTTGGGGGGATAGGGTTACAATCCTTCAGTTTTTCCTTCTCCTTATTCACCGACCGGGTCTCCATCGGTAAGGGTAAATACGAATAGTCCCTTTTCTCCTTCCATTTTCCCCTTCTATTCATGCTCCGCCTCAGAATAGGATACCTTCGTTCATAGTCCACATCCTCTGTATCACCAATGGAACGGCTTGAACGTTCATCATAGGACGCTCCCTCCGATGAAGTCTCCACTTTCTCCACATACTCAGGATCCTCAACAACCAGAGCATCAAACTGGTTTGTCATCTCATAACCGTCAACCTCTACAGATCCCCCTGAAGGCAACCATACTCTTTCCAACCTGTTCAAAGAGCTTAACACCTCTATCTCTCTTACCACCATCCGAGCTTAACACCTCAGCATAAGAGGCCTTGCCTTGAAACATGCAGACTCCCTTATAAACCAATTGTAGAGCCTACAGGTTGTGGGCACCTCCAGAAATATCCTCTACCTCGCCAGATCCCCCAAGCCCTGAAATGGCCTTCATCTCCTGCGGATCGTTCAGTAAACCCCTTTCATCAACACATCCATGCTCCACACCCACTGGAGACTAGTTAGGATCCTCAGCCACCATGGGAACCACCTCCCGTGGTCCACTTAGTGAACCCCCTACATCTGTACTCTCAGGAACCTCACCCATAATATTCTTCTCAGGCACCCTGGGCTCAGCGGTGGTTTGCCTCCACATACCACAATCCATGGTCGTCTTGGAGGGAATCAGTGCCTCCCGATGACATAGAGGTTACGAGTGACACAAATGCTTGCATCCCGAACAGAACTCAGACCATGCTTCATAAAACACCTACTGCTTACACCTAAATTCTTTGCCCACTGTAATCCACACGTACTCGAAGGGCACCCTGGACACGTCGACCTCCACACAGACGTGCGGAAAAACCGGGTGGCCCAGGGACTTTGTTCGGCTATCAGAACAGAGATATCTCCTGACCAAATTGGCCAACATTCGAATCACAGAAGGATTTTGAAAAGGTAGTGGGAGATTAGGGAAACTCACCCAAACTGCCATCATTGGAGAATCACGCCGCATATGGAAATCATACAACCAAGGAAAAAGGTAGAAGTGGGTGTTGTTGAGGATGTGAGGGGCCCCAGACCAGGCTCTAATGAGCTCTTCATCCGACGATAATCGAATCATAATATGCCTCCAATCAAGGAAACCCACTGTCGCTTGCTCTTGTAAATCCTACACCACAAAAATATGACGGTCAAACGAATCAACTGAGGGGCGCCGCTGTTTGAACCAGGCCACTAGGGTGAGATTCAGTAGTGCAGAGCCTTCATGAAACTCCATTCAGATAGCTTCTTGCCTCTTCTCAATAAGACATGGTATGGCCCTGATAGCCATAGAACTGACACTTCATGAGAAGAAATGTCTTCTCACTTGAATCTCTCCTCATACCTTCTTCTTTGGGAGAAATGTCATACTGGTTGTCATTTCTGAATGTTTGAGGATAATGTTCAGTTTTCTTTTTCTTTTGGATTGACAATTCCTTTTTCAGCACGTTAGGAAATGTTTAAACATGTTCAAATTTCATCTTATCTTTCTTTTGGATCTTTTCACTTCCAGCAGTTGATGTCTCAGCTTCACAGCCAGTTCCACTCTTTCCCATGAAAGCGGTTCTTTGATCACTCATGATTTTTTCAACCCCATATGAACCACACTTGGCTCTTCCCAGTAATTCTACATATGAGAATCTTCCAAACTATATTTTCTTCCTTGATTCAATTGGAATTGATTCAGTCTCAAGTTTACTCCTAAGAGTAACAACATCCTCCTTAAGACCCTCAGCACTCTTGGATTTTTCTTCTAGTCTGGAGGTGAGGTCATTGATGACCTTTTCCTACTCTTCAATTCTCAGCTTTAGACCCACAACATCATCATTGCTTTCAATTATATTAGACTGTACCTTCAAAAATTCTTCCAGTTGTTCAATTTCAGCTTCAAGTTGATTAACGTATTCAGTTGATTCTTCTACAATTGATTTCCACTTATTTCAACTCTTACATTTAGTCTTAAGCTTAATAACAGCATCTTTAAGTTCCATATCAGGATCTGCACAAGTTTTCAACTATTTTTCTCCACTAGTATCTTCTGACATTTCAACAGTGGCCATCATGGAAGCATGGTTCCCAGTTTTGAATTCTGGTTCTTCTTCATCACAGAATTCATTATCATCTTCTTCCTCTTCACAGACAAGACTCTTCCTATGCATTTTCATTTTAGATATGAAGGCTCCCTTTTTGAAAAACCTTCTATAAGGCTTCTCGAAGCTTTCATGTTTACTATCTTCAGTATTGATCTTTCTTAGGAACTGATAGGCAATGTGCCCAAATTTTTCTCAATGAAAACATGCGAGAGGTAACTTCCCTTTGAATTTCCCTCTTCCCTTATGGAACTTCATTGCAATGATAGAAAGAATTCCTTTTTCTTGTTCATCTTCACAACTAATATCTTTTGAAATTTTCAGTTTATCCATGGCCTAAAATTCCATTTCCTTTATCACACGAGTCATAGCATCTTTTGGTTTTACTCTCATTTCATATGCTACCAAGCTGCTTAGGAGGTCATCCAGAGAAAGTTTTGAAATATCTCTTTTTTCAAGGGCTGATACCTTGGTATTGTACATGGGTGGAAGTCTTCTCAGTATTTTCTTCACAATTTCAACATCTTTGATTTCTTATCCTAGGCCCTGAATTGTTCCAACTACTTCAGTAATTTGATTAAAGAAGGAGTCTCCGTTCTCATCAGGATGCATCTTCAAATCGTCGATCCTGTTGTGCAACACTTGTAGTTTCGCCTCCTTTACTTTTCTATCTCCTTCATAAATAATCTCGAGTTTATCCCACATGGATTTTTCTGAGGTGAAATTCATCACCTTTAGGTAGATCTGATCAGAAAGGGCTGTGGTGAGTGCATTTTGTCCTTTAGCATCTGCATCAAGAATATTTCTGTCTGTGTCAGTCATATCCAACCTTGTTGGATCAGTTACTTGTACTCCTTGCATAGTAGAGAATATAACAACCATTTCAATAGATCTTAGATAAGATATCTTCCTATTCTTACAGATCTGGAAATTACATCCATCAAAGTGAGGGACTCCACTGACATTGACTGGATTCTCCATGATGACAAAGGACAGATTCAACACCAGCAACAATTTCCCTTTAATACCACTTGTAGGACCCAGGAACACCCTGAGAGGGGAGGGGTGAATCAGGGTGACATCTTTTTCTTTTAATGTGTTGGATCTTATTCCAAAATTGGTAGGAACTTGTCGAACCTGTATGATGAATATGATCAGAAAGCTAACATTCACATGCACAGAGAAGACACATCACTTTTTACTTGATTCACCACTAAGGGCTACGTCCAAGGAGCATACTCCGATAGGTTGTCAATCGTACCTAATTCCACTAAACTTCACTAGATGTGGATTACAAAGGTTCTGTAATAGTCACTCTATCCTAGGCTCACTGCCTTTATAATTGTTCAGGGATAGCACACTACGTCCCTCAGTTCACTCTCATTGACTCCCCCTAGCTCACAACCCTTGGTGAAGTCACACATAGTTTATAGATGTGAAGGTCTCTTCATCATTGAAATAGATTTCATCCTCTGTTGTGTGTAGATGCTCGATTGAATTCCAAATTTCACTCGTAGACTAATATCACTTTGCACCGAAGATTTCGGGAAATCTTCCAGCTTTCGTGCAACTCCAAAAAGACTGGCGCAATCTAACCTCTCCCAGTGCGCTTCTCCAAGACCGGCGCACAAGTGTCAAGAATGGTATGCAAGTCACATGGGCAGTAAAAAATCGGCGTGCAGGTGACACCAACCCACTTACATGTCACTACCTCTTTCAACTCCAAACTTTCATGATGCAGCGCCTTTTAACTCCCAAACCGCCTTTGTCGTGCAGCCCACAACAGGCGTGCAACCTCTATTTTCGCGACCCAACTACCACTTGCACGACTCAACCACTTGCGCGACGAGAGTTTGAAGAATATATAAGTCTTGAACTTTGTTACAAATGAGGAGTAGTGGTCCTCTATTTATAGGCAAATTGGACACTCTGCGCGATGGTACGCAAGTATGCTCTCGACATGCAGGTTCTGGCGCATAGCTCATCTCCCATAGCCTCTGTCGCGCAACTCACTTGCGTGACCCAACCAATACCTGCACGACCCTCTTTCCTTTGACATATTTTGATGTTCTAATCATGAAGAAGAATTGTCATGCAAGTTTCCAATCCTCCTAGGCACCGGCATGCAAGACCTTTCTCTGTGCGCGCAGGTCACTTGCGCGACCACACCAATACTTGCGCGACCATTTTCCCTTTTCCATTTTTCAATGTTCTGATCTTGAAAAACTCAAGGCATGCATGTTTCATCCCCTTCATGTACACGTCGCGCGAGTCACTTTTCCAAAAACACATTTCTCCATTTGTCGATTTTCAGGCCCAAATATTTGGAAAACACTGGGAAATGGAACCACCTTTAATAATGTTGTCTGCATGAACTATATGATCACATTGATGGTACTCATTCTGAACTTCCACTGAGGATTGTCAATAAACACAAACTATACTCCAATTAATGCATTGAAGACCATGGTTCCAAAAATTTTCCCCTAATCACTTCCAAAATCATTGTATTAACTGTGGGATCAACATTGTTCCACAAATCTACATCAATCGGAACATGCTTCTAAGTGGTTAGTCTAATAAAAATACTAAACATGGCCTTGTTGGAGTTAATAAGCTGATCGTGATCCTTTAACCTGACGACCAATTTTATTCCTTTTCAATTAGCCTTAATATGTTTTTCTAAAAAAATAATTCTACAATGCACCTATTTTTATGGGACATTATCTCTTCGTCATCTACCATTTTCTCAGGTTCAACATCATCGATATGTTGTTCCCCTAGATTGGTTGCATTGACAAATGAAAAAGGTCTTTATTCCTCTGCATTGGGAGTACCAGTAGAATATGAATCATAATTTTCTTTAGGATTGGGGGAATCAGAAAATGTAGAAGTTATTATCTATATAATTGTTTAAACATTTAATTTAGATTACATAAATTAAATAGTTATAGGATAATAACATGAGGTAACAGAATGTATATTACAAAAAAACCCCTTTATAGAACATACTTTATCTAATGGGTGAAAGAGTTTGACCCAATATGAAGTATCCAAATACATTCTTTTTGGTATCCTATGATATAAAATACCTTATATACATTGGTAACTCAATGAAATAACTGTGACATCTTATTAATAAAAGTGTCATCCTCAGTCTATTTTCATCTGAACCTTGAATTTTCTTGGGTCAATAATAGAATAATGGACCACATTCAGTTTACAGGATATAGAATATAAAATACTAGTACATGCTATGATATGATCATAAATGGATCCTCTTTGTAACCTTACGAATGCCCTATTTTATTAATCACAATTAATCTATATTAAAAGAAATCATATTATTAACCCACTTGCATTGAAAAATCGCCACTATGAATGTTGTATAATCTAACTCCAATATTTGTTTTATGATGCCAAAGAATAACATATTTGAATAAATTAGATATCTATAATTGGTAATAGATATAGGAATCACTTCATCAACATGTTTAACTTCACTATTTTTCATGGAACTTCCTTCATCATGTTCATTTTTATAGAACATATTATAATAATTTCATAATAATTATTTGATAATATATGCATACATGGTCTTATGGATGGCCATCATTGTCAATCTAAAATTGAATCTAGATTTTTATCTAACTCTATAGAATTATCATATCAAAAATATCCAATAAAATAGTTATTAATTATATTTGATATCCATTTTTCACCCTAAATGGATTATAATGCATAAGAATTTTTTTGTTGGTTTCAAAAAATGAAGAAACCTCTAAAATGTTATGAATAAAATAAATGTGGGTCTTCTCCCAAGAAAATTATTTATTTTAAAAACATAAATTCTAGAAGTCTCGTCACCCATAAGCCACAAAATGTGATGAAAAATTGATAGAAAAATTATTTTCAAACCAGATAGGTAGTCTATATAGAATTCAACGTCATCCTAAATAATATGTCGTTGTTCAATACAATCCTCTGGATGAATTTTATTTTTGCAATACCCTTTCAAAATCTTCATGTACTATTCAATGGGGTACATCCATCTATAATGTACAGAACATCAAGTGGAATCTCTCTCACCATGTGAACTATAAAATGAAACATCATTTCAAATAATCCAGTAGGAAGAACATTTCCAATTCAGAAAATATGATGGATATTTCATTTCAATAGTTGGAAATTTCTCCATGTCTTTTACATTGATGTATACATCATTGAAAGATAAACAGATCTTGGATAATTTATTTTGGAAATTCATGGAAAAATTGAAACATAATGCTAAAACATTATAAAGTGTATCAAAACATGAAATTCATCTAATTTTAGATCATTTTAATAGAAATATATCATTAAAACAACATTCTTGATATTAGATGAATACCCCCTTTAAACTTTACATCATTCAAGAACTTAGAATACTCATATCTATCCTAAATAGAAAGAGTGTGAGTAGCTAGAGGAAAATAAGACCATTTTTACCATTTATTGGCACCACTTTATCTCGTATTTCCATTTCGATAATACCGTACCTAGCCTTAATTTCATCCTTTGTTTTTTCACATGAATTTAGTAATGTTGCCATGATACTATCAATTAAATTTTTTTCAATATGCATAACATCCAAACAAATTGGACCTACAGAAAATTATAGTATAGTAATTCAAAAAATCTAATCACTTTTTCCGACCAGTTTTCATATGGTTTTTAGAAACGGTTTACAAAATGATGTGTCCATATATTTAAATTTCTCAAATATTTGATCACCATTCTGTTGAGATAGTTATTTATGTTATTTTTAACTCCCATCAAATGATGTCACCCCACATCGGTACTAATGTCACCGAGGTAGAAATATATGATTTCCTAGAGACACAATATTTGATGAATGTTTCAACCAAATTGACTATGTAACATACTCAAAAAATGGGATACACCTGAGTTTTTTTAAATCTATATCCTGAAAATTTTCCGTAAGCAGGAAAGTCATTTATCATCCTTTGCAACATAGCTCTCAATGTGAAATCATAATTTTGGTAAGAATCATAAAACGTAACACCTAAAACCCATAATAATATAAAATTTTAATCAATGGATCCTAATTATATTTAATATCATTACATGGTTGTTTTGGCCTAGATATAAGCCAAGATAACATAATGTATTTTTGTTTCATGCATAACCAACATGGAAAGTTATAATTTACCTATATAACAGGCCATATACTAGTAGTGAAATTTTGAAATCCAAAAGGATTCACTCTATCTATAGATAGAACTATATGAAGGTTTCTTGGATCATTTCCAAATTTAGAATACTCATGATCAATTGAATTCCACTAAAGAGAGTGTGTCGAGTGATGAATTTTTCCATCTTTATTTCTTGTATCTGTGTTCCATATCAGTTTCCTTACAGTACCCTCACGTCTATATAAGAACCTAACCCTAGGAATTATAAGAAAGTACCATAAAACTTTTATATGACCCAATTTATCTTTATTAAATCGATATGTACCCCACACTGGGAATGTTTTCAGGGATTTTTAGTCCTTTTGAAATAGTATTTAGCCATTTGGACATGCATGTATTCTTTCAAAGATCATTCCCATTGAACATAGAGTTAGTTTAGCATCATGTGTTTAGCTAGGAAGATCATTATATTCTAGGATCATATCATTCAAGAGAGTAAGGAGTTTCACTATTTTAAATTACACAAATTTATTATGATTGAAAATGTATTATATTTACAAAAACCATCATATAATGGCATCTTTGAACAACTCTTTAACTTATCAAACAATTTTGTTAAATTATGATGTTCATATTAATGTATCATTTTCATTTGTTAATAAAATATTTTTCTTTTTTCACTCCTATAATTACATCCTTGATATTTTATTCTTTATTTCCTACTCGTGTAATTGTATTTGATAATCTATAAAATGGACTACTGTTATCCCAATAAATAGTTGCATTCACATTTTCCTTGTGATTATTCAAATATTTATAAGTTAGATATATTTTTTGGTAGATAAAGTGGCCTTCCAACTCCTCTAGAGTAATTAGTCTTGAATAACAACATATTAAACACATACAAAGTATTTGAGAAGGGCCATATTCATGATCCATTTCAATATTTACCAACTCTTTCACCCCATATTCGTACTCCTTTTTCATATGATTGGAATCGATCCTTTTTTTTCATATCCATCCATTCTGATTTAGAAATATTAATATTTAACAAAGAAAAATACACAAAAGGGTTTCTTTCTAATGAGGGGCACCCACCTTATGTAAAGGAAAATGCTTTCGGTCTTATTACTTAATTTTATTAGGGCTTATATCCCTAGGAGGCCATTATTGTAAAAGTGGGGTCTTTATGGATGTCCTATTAATTAAAAATTATTATTCATGTCTATTAATTCAATAGTAATGAATTAATAAAGATTAAAACAAACAAATAATAATTATACTATTTGATATTCAATATTAATTGATCCATAATAATTTTAAAATTACTAATTAATATTACTTATTAACTAATTATAAATTACAAATCATTTTTATTAAAAAAAAATTAATTAAACAACATGAATTATTATAATGTGAAATTATCAACTAATAATTAATATTAAATATTAATTAATCCATAATAATTATTAAATTTCCAAGAAAAATAATTAGGTAGATACTAATTGTTATTCATATTCTCAAATTAACATTTACTTATTTAATATATCTAATAAATATATTTTTTACTTAAATATATTCATTATTTCATGAACCAAATCTGGTCGCCACTATTACCAGCACCAAATTCGGCTCGTGGTAAGGCCCGAAGGGTGTTCCCTTTCCCCACAGGCTAGAAAAAGTGCATGGGTATCATTTATCATGGTTTGGGAATGATTTATGCAAATATGTATACATAAAACATCAAAAACATTTGATAAACTGAATCTGAAAAATTCATATCAAACAAGGACTGTAATAATATCCAAAAACCCACTTTATTTTTCACCCAAAACTCCTTGAAAACCCCACATAGAACACTATGTGCACACTCACATTTACCAAAATTTAATTCAAAATTCCCAAAACATTTCTATACTTTTATTACCTATTTTATAAATCAACCCCATTATGGATAACATCAAATATCATTGTAAAACAACCAAATTAGCACCAAAACGGTGCCAAGAAAATCTTCACTTCTCAAATGTCACCAAAATAAGATTTTTCGTCAACAAATAAGGGAGATAAATATTCAAAAACTAATTTCATGCCCTAATAAATTTCAATAAAAACATCTAAGAATTTATAGGGATTCCCTAAATAATTCAATAAATCATTTATTTGGAAAACCCCCAATTTCACCCAAAATGGGCATTTAAAATTAAATTTCAATAAAAACGCCACTAACACTAATTTCTATAGAAATCATAAAATGATATAAACCTAAAAATATGATAAATACAGCATTATAATACAAAAATATTGCATAATCATTGGAATCACCAACCAAATACAAAGTCAACCCTTGAATCACCTTGCGAAAACCAAGTCGCACCACCACCACACCAAGAGGGAATTAGATCGAACCAAAAACCACAATAATTGACCACGAAAACTCATAAATAACCCCTAGGTTTTAACCCTTAACCCTTAGTGATTTTTTAATTCCAAGAAATTGAAGGAAACATCATGGAAACAGGATGAACTAAAAAGGAGAGACAATTACGTGAGATTCAATGAATTTCCTCCACCAATTCACCCTTCAAAATTGGGATCCAAAGAGGTTTTTAGCCACTTGGTGTATGAAATAGATGTTAGGATTAACTAGGAGTATAAAGGGTTGAATTATGAATTAGAATGGAGGAAAAAGAGTAAGAATTGAGAGAGTTATGAAGGAAAGAAGTTGCCTCTTAAAATATGGACGATTTGAGAAACCCTATGACGTTTTGCACTAATTTGCACTGAATACTAGCTCCAAAGTATGGAAAAAGAGGACGGGTTCATGACTGGTTTATGTGGTCTTGGGTTAGAGGTGGAATCACCTAAAAGTAGTAATAATTGAATATGTCATTAAATAATCATATATTATTTTTAAAACTGGAAATGGGCTAACAAGTAGGCCCAGTTTTTTAAATGAAAACCCAAATACACAATTATTATGGATTCTTAAAGGGTCCAAATTGAAATGGTGGGGTTAATAGGTTAGGGGTGACCATTTATTAATTAAAATTGGTGAAAAATATTAAAACTTAAAATAGTTATAAAATAAACAAAATTTGTTTTTTAATCTAGTTATTAGATCACGGTTTGTCCCAAAACATGAAAACTCGCCATTTCCTCCAATAAATCATGGGAACCTCCAAAAAAAGAATTAATGGAAATTAAATACAATTTTCCTTCAAATAATGTCATGTATGTGATAATTCTACCCACCCTGAATGACTTTTTTCCCAGGAAAGTAAACCTGAAGCCTCATTGGAAAACAAGAATGGGTACTCTTCCTCGACCCATGACTTCCCCTCCCATGCCTCTGGAGTATCATTCCCAATGTTCCCAAAAACACCCAGACCAATGGAATGGAATATATTCAATGTACCATCACTGGGGAGTCCACTATTTTCATCGACCACTCAACATCATACAAGTCAGTCTCTATCCCCAGTTCTTCCCAACTCAGCACATGGGAAGAATCCAGGTTGTATTTCATCATCTGGGAGACATGGAAGACATCATGGATTAATGTCAACTGAGAAGGTAAATCCAACCTGTATGAAACCTTTCCAATACGCTCTCAGATCAAAAATGGCCCGACATTCTTCAGGGTCAACTTCTCTTACATCCCCAATCACTGATGTCCCAGACGAGGGCCCACCTTCACCAATACCCTATCTCCCACAGAAACCTCTTGGTTTCAGTGCCTCTAGTTAGTGTATGATTTATGTACACTTTGAGTTGTCAAAAACTGTTTCCTCATTAACTATACCTTCTCAAGAATCCCATTCCTTCGACTCGGCCCCAATAGTGAGGTATCACCTACCTCATCCCAACACAGTGGGGACAAACAAGGCCAACCATAGAGCACCTAAAAAGGAGCCATTAAAATCGAGCATTGGTAAATGTTATTATAATAAACATCAACAAGACCCAAGTGGTTATCCCAGGAACTTACAACGTACAGGAAACATGCACAGAGCATGTCTTCCAAAATCTGATTCATCGAATCTGTCTAACAATCTGTATGAGGATGGAATGATGTGCTCATCTTAATCTGAGACCCCAAGGACTCTTGAAGGCCTTCTTAGAACCGAGAAGTGAAACATGGATCTCTATCAGATAAAACTACTGATGGAATTAAATGGAGTGTCACCGCCTCTTGATGATACACATAGCTCAAATCATCCACTGTAGTTGTATCTCAGATTGGAATGAAGTGGGCTGATTTTGTCTAAAGATCAATCACCACCAAAATGAAATTCTAACCCCGATGTGTACGAGGTAAGCCAAAAATGAAGTCCATGACAACATTATCCCTCTTCAATGTATGAATGGATAATGGATGGAGAAAACCAAAGGTCATTAGATACTCTGCTTTAACCTGCTAGCATGTGTAACATCTCGACACAATGTCTTATATGTCTTGTCTAATACCAGGCTACTAGAACTACCGATATGAATCAAAATACATCTTCGTGGTTCTTGGATGGAAAACCCACTAAGAATGGTGGCTGTCCTCTATGACCACCTTTAGTAGAGATAAAAACACTATTGAATGGCCCTTAATGCACATGATGACCTCGAGAGTCTATGACCAATCAGAGGATGTCTCCCCACCATGAAGAAAAACCTTTGACCATTGAAAAATCTCATCACTGGTATGTTCCTACTGAATCCACTTCAATAGAGAAGGAGTCAACTAGACGCTCACCATGAACACACCTCCATTGTGTTCCCTAGTCTCCATATATATATAAGAAAAGATCCCCATTAAGGTCTACTCATCACTGGAATTCCTCCAAGCCTACATGGGAACTCTTCTGCTCAATGCGTCGGCCACCACATTACCCTTTCCTGGGATGTAGACAATGTCAAAGTCGAACCCCTTCAAGTACTCGATCCAAGGATTCTCCCTCAAGTTTTGGTCCTTCTGTGAGAATATACAGTCCAATATTTTGTGATCAGAGTAGAAAAAAACATGTCCTCAAATAGGTAGTGACACCAAGTCATCAAAGCATGCATCACCACTGCCAACTCCAAGTAAAGGGTTGGGTAGTACTTTTCCCGAGGTCGGAGTTAGAGAGATCCATACGCCAGCACATGATCATATTGCACAAGAACGCACCCAAGACACGTATGGAAGGATCACAATAGACAACATATCCATTTACATCATCTCAAAAAATCAAAATCGGGCGGTAGTCTACCCCCACATCAGCTCCTCGAATGATGCCTAACATTCTGGTCCTTATACACACTTCACCCTTTTCTGGGTGAGCACGGTCATTGGTGAAACAATCTGAGGGAAATCCTAAACCACTCGCCTATAACAACCACCGAGGCCATGGAAACTCCTGATCTTGAACACATTCTTCAGCTTCTCCCTTGACATAACCACACTATTCTTCTCAGGTTCCACTGAACCCTCAGGCTCTGAGATCACATGCCCTAAAAAATTCACCTCCCTAATCCTAAAATTGTACATTGGAATCTTTTTATAGAGGCGGTGGTCCCACAATGTTTCCAGAACAATCCTCAGGTGATGTTCGTGTTCCTCATTAGATCCAGAGTATACCAGAATGTAATCCACATACACCACAACGATGGAATCGAGATACTAGTGTAACAACCTATTTAAAGTTCCATAAAGACTACCGGAGCATTGGTCAATTAGAATGTCATGGAAAAATAATCAATGTTTCCATACATACTTCAGATGTCTGTCTTCAATATATCATCATATCTCACCCTGATTTGATGGTATCCCAAACACAAGTCTATTTATGAAAATAAAATTTCCCCTTAAACTGATCAAAAAATCATCTATTCTGGTCAAATGGTATTTGTTCTTAATTTTTACCTTATTCAGCTTCAGGTAGTCAATGTATAATTGGAGGGATGTGTCATCCTTTTTAATGAATGACAATGGAGCAGCCCAAGGAGAGACGATTGAGAAAATGAATCCTTTAGATTCTAAGTTTCCCAATTCTATAATTAATTCCCTCAGCTCGGTGGGGGCCATACGATAAGAGTTAATGGATATTGGAAGTGTTCCCGGTGCCAGTTCAATCGAAAACTTCACATCCCGCTCTGGGGGAAAACCTGAGAAATAATCCATAAATAGCTCAGGAAACTCATTCAATACATGAGGTAATGCACATTCAGGGGAAACAACATCATCATCTAGTGTGAACGATGATAAGTGGAAGGTAAGAATTCATAACTCTGGGAGTGGAGGTCCAACGTGGCCCGAACGAGGATCACATTCTCCCCAAAAAACATGATGACTCCAATCTGGTGTTGAGAAACTCACTCGTCGCTTGTAGAAATAAATGTGTTCCGGGAAGTGTACTAACCAATCCATGAAAAGTATTATGTTAAAGAGTTCTATATCTATAACCATTAGGTCCCATTCCATCTCAACCCCTGACAGAGAAAGTGCCCACAAGGGGCCCCTAAGGCTGTTCTTCTTTTTCATTCCAAATAGTGTCACCAACTCCATCGCGAAAGACATCAGCTCAGTTGGAAAACTCAACATGTCCACAAAACCTGCCGAATTAAATGAAACAGTGGCGCCAATATCAAAAAGATCGGCATCAATTGATTATTCCATCATAATGGTACCATAAACTGTCGACAGTCCTTCCTATGATCTTACTGGTGCCTGATCCACATCATGGAGATGTTCGGTCTCTTCTTGAAGATGACCGCTAGTCTATTGTTGTGCCCTAAACATGATGTGCCCAGAAGATGACCCAACCCTACCACCAAGGCCTCCAAATCAAGATCCCCTAGTCCTCGACAGCTCAGACTCTACTGGAACTCCTCTTGAAGCCATTGACCCAGCCCCACTCGGAAGTGGACGTGCCGCCCCATAAAAGAGCTACCAATTCCCCAGACCTCCGTACTGGTACCAAGGTTTTGGAGAAATCAGGCATACTGGTCAGATGTGTGTTTGCTTCCCACATTGGTGCAACATGACTGATCTCACATCAGAAGCCACCGATGAATGTTTCCACGAAGAGTGGCCTTTACTACCACCTCCCTTATTCACATGTTCGTCCCGCTTCCTTTTATTTTCTGAAGAGCATACACTGTCCACTGTTGATACTAACCCAGAGAAACCAGCCCAACCTTTACGGTCAATATCTACAATTCACGCCCAATCAATAACTTCATCATAGGTCCTCACCTTAAACAAGAACACCTGGTAGTATATCTATGGTTGTAAACCTTTCTCCAAACTATGGGCCTTGAAATGGCCATTAGAGACAATTTCAGGGGCTTACCGAACCAAAATAGTGAAATGGTTGGCGTACTCCATCAAAAAAATATTCCCCTGAAAAAGTCCTTTGAACTCAATAGACCTGGAATATACCAAAACCTATGGGCAGTACTGATCATTGAAGATGGTCTTCAAATATCCCTAGCGCATCTGCTCAATCTTCCCAATCTGAAGCACTGACTCCCACCACATACGTGTGCGAACCTACAATAGAATGGAGTCACACTTCACCCTAAGCGACTCTGGTGTTTCTTGTAACTCAAACATATGCTCGATCTTCTAGAGTCATTCCTCTACTTCCTAGGGATCTGAGCTGCCTCAGAAGGTAGGAGGATTGTTCTTCAGAAACTCATCTTCTTTATATTTTATAGGGTTAGTCTATTCTTCCCTAACACGAATAGGATTAATATCTAGTGCCTGTCCCAAATCTTGGATCACCCGGACCATAGCATCGACTAGCCTCTGATCAATCGGTGTGGGAGAACTCTCTCTCTGGCTTCCTCCTGTGGGTGCATGGGAGCTTTCTGGGTAGGCATGTTGCTAAAAAATACAACAACCACAAAACAATAATAACTAACAAAATTTGGAAATTTTTAATCAAATAAATAAATTATAAATAATCTAAACACATTTCAGTAATAAAAGAAATAACTAATCAACTCCCGCCTGATGTCCAAGTGTGGTATGAATTCCCCACGTGTCACCTAGAAGTGAAGTCTATAAGTAAATTATGACATCCCCTGGTGACACAATGTATACCATGAGAGGTACGAGTCATCAACCATAATCATGACCAAAACATCGATCCCCAAGAGTCCTAGCGCTTATCTATCCCTACTCATCCCAAAATAGCAATATAACCCAAAAACATTTTTTCGGCCCTGATACCATTTTTTCACAAACCGAATCTGGTTGCCATTATTACCAGCACCAAACCCAACCCATTGCAAAGCTCTAAGGGTATTACCTCTCTCCATAAGACGGTACAAGTGTTTGGGTATCATATATCATGGTTTGGTAATGATTTACTTAAGTATGTATATAAAAACCATCAAAAACATTTTGTAAACTGAATTTGAAAAATTCATACCAAGCAAGGTTTATATGAAAATATAGAACTGAATACATAAGTTCAGATTCACTAAAAAATTTAAAAAGACACAAAGAAACAATAGTAATACAGACCCAAGGACTCCACACGACATGGGTTCATCACCCAAAAGTCGTCTCCACAAATCCGCACGAAGGATGATAACTAACACCCTGAACCGCCATCTCCCATAGCCTTCTCTTTACATAAGTCAATCACAATAAAGTATACATACGCCCATGTTGGGAAATTGGGGTGTGAGTATATTCCTAATAGGATACCACCTATTTATTCCAATGACCATACTGTATAATCTGGAAAAAGCAACCAGTTTAAATACGCAATGAAAAGTGGCGACAAATTCCACGAAATGAAACTTTCAATTGCAAATAGTTTCCAAGATAAAAATTAAATATTTTTAACAAATTTCAATAGGAATTTTATCTTGCTTAATATACTTACAAACACACCCAAATATGAGGGAAAATATCATAATTCCAATGAGAAAAAAAAAACAGTAACACCCCTAGGAACTAGATAGTCCCGGGCCCCATGTACCTTGTACCTCAGTGTAACGTAACAATAGTAAATATCCATTCTCTTGAGCAAGAAAATTTTAGGGAACATACCCATAAACTAGTGTTCCCCAATCCTCATCCATATAATTTAGTTAGTGTTGTCATTATACAAATGCTATGTTAAATAGGGAAAAAACCCATCCAGTTTACTAGTCATACGAGTACACATCCGCCCCACCTAGGTACATGGGATTCCCCCACTATGTTCAAACAATTTCACAATGCTACATAAATCCAATTTATTATAAAACATAACTACTGGTAACATTAAAATATTAATAAATCTACACACACTTTATACCACTTAAAACACAGAAATAAACACATTGATTTTAAATAAAACAATTTCTCAAAAACCTTAATTATTTTAAACCCAAATCTCCTTGAAAACCCCACCTTGAACACTATGTGCACACTCATATTTACCAAAACAGAATTCACAGGGCCCAAAAAATTTCTACAATGTCATTACACATGTTATAAAACAACCCCATTAGGCATAACATACAATAGTATTGTAAAAGAACCAATTTAGCACAAAAATGGTGAAAAAAATTACCCACTTATCAAATATCACCAAAATCATATTTATGCACAGAAAAAAAGGTAGAGAAACGTAGAAAACATAATTTTAATCCTTATTACATTTTAATAAAGCCATGTATTTATAGGGTATCCACATATTATCCAATAAAATAGTTTTTGGAAGACCCCAAATTTCACACAAAATTGGCATTTAAAATTTAATTTCAATAAAAACTCCACTAAGACTAATTTGGTAAGAAATCATAGAATAAGATAAACCTTCAAATATGATCAATATAGAATGATAAAACCCAAATATTTCCTAAACATTGTAATCACAAACAAAATCAAAGGAATCCCATGAATCACCAAGCGAAAATCAAGTCGCACCACCATCGAACCACGAGGGACATAGATCCAACCTAAAACCACAATAACTAACAAATAAATCCCAAGGATAAAACATAAGTTCAAAACCGTACCCCCTTGGTCATTTTTTTACTTCATGTAAATTGATAATAACTTCATGGAAAGGGGAGTAACTATAGATAAGTGACACTTACTTGAGATTCTTTTAAGTTCCTCCCCCAAATACCGCTTCCAAATTTGGTTCGAAATATTTTTGGAAAGACATTGAGGGAAACAATCGATGTTAGGATTGAAGAAAAGTATTAAGGGGAGAATTAGGAATTATAATGGAGGAAAAAGAGTAATAATTGAGAGTGTTATGATGGAAAGAATGTACCTTCTCAAATTTGGATGATTTGAGAAACCCTATGGAGTTCTGCATTAATTCTCTACGAATACAGGTCCCAAAGAGGGGTGAAAGATGATGGATATTCGTCTAGGTTCAGTGGTCTTGGGTTAGAGGTGGAATCACAGTGTTGGTCATAGTGGATACTCAATAAGGGGGTGAATTTAGTTCCAATTAAAATTTATGTTAAAAATATTTCATTCAAAAATCCCCCAAATTAAATAACAAGATAAACTGTAGTGAATTTTTAATATTGTAAAGGTTAAGTTAGGTTCTCAAGTGGTTGATTAGTTCTCAGTTATTATAATATGAAGATTGGATTTTCTTTTGAAACTATTCTACTAGTTTAAAATAAATACAAACACATGCTAGTTTGACTATAAGAGTTACATTGAAATAGATTTGTATTTCGAAGTACTAAGCATCGGAATATTCAAAATAATTTAAAACAAAATAAATAAGCACAATAGTTTTAACCAAGAGGTTCAGTCTCAAGCTAATACTTAGTCCTCTCAAAAAAATTTATATAAATATTTATCCACACCCTGGATCGGGGTTAACAACAGTACAATGAATGTCCAGGTACTAAAAATTCTTCCATAGTTCTTTGTGGGGAAAACAAAATTATAACACACAAGCTATCTAGGGAACACTTGACCTATACCTCTATCCATAGTGGGATATAAGAGTATAGGGAAAGATTGAGTGAGGATTTATAAATCCTCCAGTTCCACACATGAAAAAGAGTGTGTCTAGAATTATAGAGCACACACACTGCTCAAAATGTAAATAAATGAAACACAATAGATCTAAACAGATAGAGATAAGTTTAGAATGCTCTATGTGTTTTGAGTGTAACTCTGTACTCTTCAGATTGATTTCGATAAAGCTTGGAGTCCTTCCCTGGTTTCTGTCTAGAAAATTGAGTGTCAATTTTTCATTTTACATCCAGGTCCATGTTGATCAGTCTTGATCAGTTTAAGTATGGGTGAAGTCGTTGATCCTCTTTACTCATTGAATGTTCATCTTCCATGGATTCAATATGTATTCTTTCTTCTTCTTCTATGCATGTAATTCCTTTAGTATCTCTATGATATTGTCTTGTATGTGCATGGAAAAACTGACCGACCACCACACGTCTTTTGTAGTTCGAGTTTCCCTTATATAGCTTTAGCTCCGGTAATGGGAATGATTACCTTTTTATAGGTACGAGGTACGGTTCCTGAAATTCCAACCACAATCATTAATTAATGGTAGGTGCATTAAAAACTTCAAATATGACAGTTGCTAATGAAACAAATAGAATTAGAGTTTAGAGAAATAGTGACTGGTTTCCATCAGTAGCTTTTTCTCCTTGTAAAGGTAGATTTCCTGAATCGGTCACTCCCTCTATCCGTAGCTTCTTCTATTAGTATCTCCTATTATCAGTAGATCTTTTGTAATGGTATCCGTCTTTATTGGTGGAATGTGTAACGATAGCCTTCTGTTTGTATTAGAAGACTTGCATTGGTTGACACTGTATTTGAATCGGTGGACATTCTATTGGTAGTTGTATGTCTGTCTATTTGTACCGGTAGATTGTATTGGTAATTATGTATCAGTGACATTTACTTATCTGTAGACTACGTACAAGTGACCTTTACTTATCGGTAGACTATGTACCGGTAGGTCTATATCAGTCGACTTGTGTATATTTGTATACATGTTCTATCAGTAGATATTCTTCTATCGGTAGCTGTTATTCATATCAGTGACCTTATCCATATCATTAGACTTCTATACTGGTGTACTTAGCCTTATCCGTATCATTGTATATGTTTGTATTAGTAACTTATTCTGTCTGTATCAGTGAACTTCATATCGTTCGCTCTTCATATAACAATTGGTCTGTCTGTTTGTCTGTATCAGTATCTATGGGCATACCGGTGGACTTAACACTTATCTGTTCTAGGAAAAACATATCCATATTGAGTTAGAATTATTTATAAGTATTTATAAACATAGATAAACATTGATTAGCATATTCTAATGATTATTTTGATATTTTTTCAACATAATTTAATATATATATATATAGGATTATAAACATATATTAAAACACTATTGGGATTATCAAAATATATTAATTCATAATTGGAATTTATCAAAATAGGTGAGTTCAACAATCTCCCCCTTTTTATAATCACAACTTATGGTATTGTAATAAAAAATAATCATTAAGGTATCAGAGGATAGAGTATTAAATGAAATTGTATCAGAGGTAATAATAAAAACAATGTACTAGAATTATTTAACAAATGTATCAGAGGAAAAATAAAATGGTTCTTCATATCATAGTTCCCCCCTTTTGTAATATTTTTCCCCTATTATATTATTTCTCCCCCTTTGGGATTATAAAAAAGTAGGAAAGAAAGAAATAAATAAGTAACCGAAGGTAAGAGAGAATGAAATCATTTATATATTTCTTGAGGAAAAAATACATATAAATACAAAATTGAACCAAAAAGAATACAAGTGATTCCTATCAATGGTCCTAGACACTAATCAATCCACCACTTGAATGTCCACTTTGGATTTGGATTTGGGTTCGGAGGTAGACTCAGGGTGTGTAGCATCGAAAGAAGGCTTGGGAATTGCAGAATGTACTACTCGAGGTTGAGAAACAAAAAATGTTCTTGGATTGTAGTGGGTAGCTCACTGTGGGATCATAGGAGTGAGGCTCTGCAATTCTTGAACTGGAGTCATCTGAAGAATGGAGGCACACTGAGCAGAGGTAGGCAGAGTTGGAGGTGAAATGATTGGAGTACTTTCCACATACAAAAATGACAGCAAAATATTCCTAAAGTCCATAATGATCCCTCCTCCTCTTTCCATAGTAGAAATGAATTCATCCATGTTCTCCATAAATGTTTCTAGAGCAGGGGTCAAGTCCCTGAGCTTGCCCACTTGTTCATTGAAAGCTTGAGTGATTGGGGGTAGCTTCATGTATTCCAACATAAGCTTGAAATGGTTGTTAAACTTTTTCTTGGTATAGACCCTTTTTAAATAGTAATCCACTTTGTCATTTACCTCTTTCTGAGAAGCAATGGATTCTCTCATAAAATTTTGATCAATTTTCCCTATATCCCTTGTGGTAGTGACAACTTGGGTAAAGGCAGAAGAGTCTATAGAGCCACTAGTAGAACACTATCCAATCTCTTCTCTCATCATAGCTCGAATCTGATCAACATCCAAAGAATTCTTGGTATAACTCAGAGGTGCAATAGTGAAGGCTACTGTTTCCTAAAAAGATATAGTCAGCACACTTATGAGATTTTTCATAAGAGAGTCCGGGGTGATGACATGTTTCTCCATAGATTTCTTAAATCCCTCAAAAACATCCAAAAATTCCTTAATAAACCTTTAATGTAATTGATATCACCACTCATTTGAGCTTGAGAACTACTCACGGTAGTTAGATAAGCAACATGCTGGTTCAGGGAAACAACATCTCTTGTCCAGCTCTCAATCTGAGAATGACATACTTTTATTTCATTCATCATCTCTGTCATAGTGCCATACATCATACACTCGAGAGAGAGTTCTAAATATTTTTCCATATTTCTCATCTCTTCAACAAATCAATTCTTTAAATATGCAATAGATTTAGTCCATGTCTCATTCAACTCAGCCTTTGAAGACTCAAGATCAACATTAGTAACCAAATTGAAAGGAACAATAAAGGTGCTCTTTATGTCATAATACTAGCCACAGAATCATTCATAACAGACTGAATGGATGATATTAAATAGGTTTACATTATTCTTATCTCTTACAAAAATGAGGTCTCAAGATCAGACTTCAACTGGTCTAGAACATTTTTTCATACTACATCATCGGGTAAAAACTTAGAAGAGATATTATAGTTAACTTGTGGTCTATTCATGGGTGTCTCATCTTCAGAATCAGAATAGTCCAACCCACAAACTGCAAAACCTGGGTATTCTATCCAATCTTCTATCTCATGAGCAACTAAAAGAGTTCCAAGTCTAGTTGGATTCTCCCCCACAACTGGTGAATTCTCATGTATATGAATATTAATATCACCCTCAGTATCTCGGGTTTCCTGAGAATAATCCTCCACAACCATTTCCATTTCTCCAACAGCAGGAGGTTCCTCAGGAAAAGGTTCAGGTCTATCTACTTCAATAATTTCCTCTCTAGGCATTGAGGAGTTCCCAATCAGTGGACTAAGACTCAAGCAAGAAGAAGAAGATACTTTAGTTTTAGATTCTCTTTCTTATTCATTCTTTGGGGCAGTCTCCTCATGATCTGAATTAGCTTGGACTTCCTCATCTACAGGTGTGTCATCATTACTTTATTTCCAGACTTTTTCCTTTCTAGATTACACATCTTCAGCAACACGAATTGGAGGCAAGTATAGATCCCTTCAATCAGCTACAGTGGTATCCTCTTCATCAGTATCATCATTATACTGAGGTTCTGCTTCATCAGGTCCTAGACCTGGATCCCTCACATCCTTAAGCCAAGAAGGATGATCCATAGGATTAAACTTATCATACATCTTCTCATCATCACTAACCCATTCTCTTCTCCATGGATTCCAATTTATCATCATGTATTTAGAGATAGTTTTGGTAATACAAACGTTTTCTTTCATAACCATTGTCTCATCCTGAGACTTAACCACACCTCTGACCTTGATCATCACAAAGATCATCTTTACAAAGAATAAAGCATTAATTTTTGACATTGGTCTGGTCATATCTTCAATTTTAATCATTAACAGTCTACAGAAATTTACCTTAACACTATGTCGTAACAAATGTAGCAAATAAATATCTTGATATTTCAGCTTTGCAAAGTCCCCACTTCTTGGTCATAGCAAATGTTGGATGAACATGAACAGTAAATATTTCTCCCCTTCCATTTCTGTAGCAACAACATTTCTATGTGTACCATATCCTGTTAATTCTTCCAAAGCAGCTTCATATTGAATTATGTCATTGTTATGAGGTACTTATTTAGAGAAATACCCAAAAATTCCTTCATGTGGGACTTTCTAGCACTCAGCCCACTCAACATAGGAAGAAGATATTTTCTTTCCATTCACAAATGAAACCCTTCTGTTCTCAGCTTCTGATTTTTCACAACTAAAAAACTTATAGAATTATTTTACCAGCTTTGGATAAAACAGGCCATTGTTATTCGAGAAGCACTCAACCCATTTCTGGTCCTCCTGCACCTTTAGAACTAAAGTCCTACTGGTAATCAACCATTCCGCGCATAGATGTTTCTCAACCATTATATCCCTTTGAACGAGATGTGTATTTGTAGGTTTTTTCACTTCACTTCTACCACTAGACTCTCCTTTGAGTCTCTTTGCATTCGGCTCATCATCCTTTTCACTGACTGATGGTCTCATCACTCTTGCCATTCTGCAAATCGTGAGGCATAGCGTTGAAAGATTTGTGAGATAAGGTTTAAAGTTAAAGGGTTTGAGGTGGATCAAGATGAGGTCAAGATTTATGTTTTATCATTTAGGAATCAGACAATAAATAAATAAAACATAATAAGTATAATACAGACGATACAGATTTCGGAGGCAAAAGTTACAGAAGTTTAAAAATAGTGAAACCTAACGGTAACACATACCGGTGAGGGTTTCTAATGGTGAGGTGTTTTTATCAATGAGGTCCACTGATAGTGAGGTATATAGGTGAGGTCCACTAATATTGTGGTATAGCAGTGAGGTTCACATACAGTGAGGTATAGCAGTGAGGTTCATACCGGTGAGGTTTCCAATAGTGAGGTTTCTAACAGTGAAATTTCTAACAGTGAGGTTTCTAACGGTGAGGTTTCTAATGGTGAGGTTTCTAACAGTGAGGTTTCTATTGGTGACGTTTCTAATGGTGACGTTTCTAACATTGAGGTTTCTAATAGTGAGGTTTCTAACAGTGAGGTTTCTAACAAACAGAGTCTATCATTCCTAACTCATGTGTAATGTAACTTAACCTACCCGAACATAAAGTATTGGTGAATATGTCAGCTAATTGATTATCAGTACCTATAAATTCAAGAGTAATATCACCCTTTTGGTAATGATCACTCAAAAAGTGGTTCCTTGCATCAATATGTATGGTACTAGAATAAGACACTGGATTCTTAGAGATGTTAATCGCACTTGTGTTATCCCAATTTATAGATTCATGTCTAAACTGATATCCGTAGTCCAATAATGTATATTTCATCCACAGAATTTGTGCACAACAATTACGAGTGGCAATATATTCTGCTTCTGTAGTAGAAAATGCAAAATAATTATACTTTTTACTACACCATGATACAATGGACTTACCTAGAATATGACATGTTCCAGAAGTTCTCTTTCTATCTAACTTGAAACCATCAAAGTAAGAATCTGAATAACTTATTAAATTTAATGATTTTACTTTTGGATAAAATAATCCTATGTTACTAGTATGTTTAGGATATTTTAATATTATTTTAACATCAAGCAAGTGTGACAATTTTGGATTAGCTTTAAATCTTGCACACATACACACACTAAACATAATATATGGTCAACTAGCAGTATGGTAATGTAGTCTCCCTATCATACCTCTTTATTGGTTTGATCCACTAGTTTTCCAGTTTCATCAGCATCCAACATACAATTAGTACTGATAGGTGTATCACTTTCCACAATACTATCTAAACCAAAAATATTTAAAAGTTCCTTTCTATATCTAATCTTATTTAAAATAATAACATTTTTATTTTTAAAAACATGAAATCCAAGAAAATATTGGAGATCTCTCATTAAACTCATTTCAAATTCATTTTTCATACTCTTTGAAAAATCAATACCCAAATTATTTTTACAAGATCCGAATATAATATCATGAACATAGATTTTCACTCCCAAAAAGTATATGAAAATTCATTTAATAAAGAGATTTGGATCAACAATCCCTTTAGAAAATCCTTTTGAAATAAGTAAATTATTAATTCTATCATACTAAGCTCGTGGAGCTTGTTTCAAACCATATAAAGCTTTAGAGATCTTAAAAACTCTATTTGGAAAATAAGGATTATTAAATCCATGTGGTTGTTCAACAAAAACATCTTAAATTATAAAACCATCTAGAAAAGAAATTTTAACATCCATTTGATATAAAATTAAATTATGATGAGCAGCATAGGAAAGTAGGATCCAAATAGCTTCTAATCTATCTACAGGTGCAACGGATTCCTCGTAGTCTATTACTTCTTCTTGGCACTATCCTTATGCAACTAACCTTGATTTTTTTTCTAACAATGTTTCCTAATTCATGAACATTATTTCTAAAAACACATTTAGTGCCTATGGTCAAAGTGTTCTTAGGTCATTCAACTAATTCCCATACTTTTTTTATTTTATATTGATTTAATAATTCTTGCATAGCCATTACACAAAATTCTTCATTGATTGCATCATTAATATTTTTAGGTTCTAACTGTGAAATAAAGGCTTGATGTTCAACCTGATTTCTTAGATAAGCTCTAGTTTGTGTTCCTCTATCAAGATTACCAACAACAACATCCAAAGGATGATTCATTAGAATCCTTGTTGATATAGTAAAGGTAGGACTATAAATTTCAGTTTCTTCTCTATGTTCGAGTTCACCAGGAGAATATTCTGGAAAATTTGTAGAATTGCTTGGTTTTACTGCAGGTTCATTGTTTTTATCATTAAGGTATAGAATAGATAGATCTTATTCAAGATTTCTAAGAGAAGACTTAGTTTCATGCAGATCAGTTTCATCAAATTTGATGTGAACAAATTCTTCCAAACATTTGGTTCTTTTTTTAAAGACACTTTAATATTTACTTGTTATAGAGTAACCTAGAAAGATTCCTGCAACACTTTTAGAAGTAAACTTATCGATATTATCCTTAGTATTGAAAATAAAGACATTGCAACCAAAAACTCTGAAGTAACTAACTTTAGGCTTCCTATTATTCCATAGATCATAAGGGGTATTCTTAATAAAATGTCTAATCAAGACTCTATTTATAATATAACAAGTTGTATTCACAGCTTCAGCCCAAAAATAAACAGGTAAATCATATTCATTGAGCATAGTTCTTGCAATTTCATGAAGGGTTCTATTCATTCGTTCAACTACACCATTCTGTTGAGGTGTCCTAGGGGAAGAAAATTAGTGACTATAGCCATTGTGTGAGTAGTAAGAGTCAAACTCATAATTTTCATACTCACGACCATGGTCACTTCTCAAGGACATAATTTTAAGTACACATAGGTTTTTTACAGACTTGGAATATTTAATGAAATAAAAACAATATTCACTTTTGTGAGCAAGAAATTATACCCAAGTGTATCTATAAAATTAATAAATTAAGACACTGAAATAGTTCTTCCCATTTAAACTAGAAACTCATGAAGGTCTAAACAAATACATATGATCCAACTTAAGAGGTTGAGAAGTTGAAACTTCTTTCTTTAATTTGAATTACACTTTATGTTTCTTTCCCTTTTGAAAGGGATTACAAAGATTTTTTGATGGGAATTTTAGTTGAGGTAGGTCTATAACTAAGTTCATCTTAGTCGGTTTCCTAAGTGAATGAACATTTTAGTGTCCTAATCACTTGTGCCACAACCAAGATTCTCTATGAAAAGAATTTAGACAAGTAACCTTTTGTTTGGATAAATAATCTAAATCTACAGCATAAACATTTTCATTTCTTAAGGTAGAAAATACTAAAACATTTTTAGAATTATAAACATTACAAGGATAATTTTCAAACATAACATTGAAACCATAATCACACAATTGATAAATTCTTAACATGTGGTATTTTAATCCATCAACAAATAAAACTTTAGAAATTAAAACTGAATCAGTTTTACCAATCTGGCCTAAGTTGAATATTTTTACTTTTAAATTATCAATAAAGGAGACATATCCTGCATCAACTTTGATTAAACTTTTGAAACATGAGTAATATCCATTCATATTCCATGAACATCTGCTGTCCACGTACCATATCTTTTTATAGGTAGTTTTCAAGAAATTCTCCTACAACGCAATTTTAAACAGAAAATGATTTTGGTACCAATATTTTCTTGGGTCTAGACAGGTTAGCAAGAAAAACTTTTAGTACCCAGATTTGTCTAATGGGTCTCACAAACTCAATAGATTCCAAAGATTTGGAAAGATAATCATTTTTTGATCTATAACTATGTGAATAGCTAGTTGAGGCATAGGAATTTCCAAAACTGAAACTAGCAGCATACTTTCTAGATTTTCGAATAAATCTGTTCTTAACAAGCTATCCCTATCTAGGTTGATAGCCTAAACCAGTAATATACTTTTGTACCACTTGTTTTCCTAGAATTTGTGTAAGTGTGTTCTTTCCATTGGTGAACATTTCTAAGTATATTCTTAGTTTCTCATTGGACAATTTATGTTGTTTATTCTCCTTTAACATTTAAGTATTCTTATCCTTTTCAACATCTAATGCAGATTTGACAGTTCTAGTTAAAGCATGTTGTTTCTTTATGGTTTTTATACTTATCCTTTGTCTAATTATAGGTTTCCTCTAGTATGTTACTATATTAAAATAACTCTACACTAGACATGTTATGAGAATCAAAATCATCTCTAGAATAATAAGAATTTTAAGCAAGAGTACCCAGTGTTACCTCAGATGTGTTTTTCATGAAACGCATATTAGCTTTTCGAGATTTTTCATTCTGAGTGGAGTCAGAATCACTTGAACTGTCTTCTAAATCACTACAGGTTTCTTTCATATATTTCTTATATTTATTATCCTTTTAATCATATTTTATCTTGTATTTTAACTTTGGATAGTCATCTTTCACATGTCCTTTCCTCTTGCATTCCTAGCAGACTATATCATCACGTTTATTAGATATTTTCAAATCATTCATCCATTCACCTTTGTTGTCATACTTTCCCTTATAGATTGATTTTCTAAAAAAGTTCTTCTTCCTATAAAACTTCTTAAATCACCAGGATATCTGATCCATATCTTCATCACTATTAGAATCTAATCCTTCACATGTTGATCATTCAGTAGGTATGTGAACTTTCTCCTTGTCCTTGCTCTTTGAGGCAGTAGACTTAAATTCCACTGACTTCTTCTTTGATTCATCATTTTCATCCTTGTTTACCTTTAGTTATTCTTCATACATCATTAACTTACCAAGAATCTCTTTAAAATTCAGTGAGCTTATATCACACGATTCTCTTATTGAAACTGATGTGCCTATCCATCTATCTGGCAGACATTTGAGTAACCTCATAATTTGATCTTTTATTGGAACAGCCTTTCCCAGTGAGCTCTTTGTATTTACAATTTTTTTGAACCTGAGATAAATGTTAGAGATAGGTTCGTCATGTTTCATTTTGAAGTTGACATATTTAATAGTGTAAGTGTTCAGTCTCATTTCTTTAACATTGGTTGTTCCCTCAAGGGAAACACCCAATGTATCCCAAATTTCAGTAGTAGTTTTACAAGAAGATATTCGATTAAATTCTTCATCTCCTAAAGCAAAATATAGGGCATTCATTGCTTTACATTTATTATTGTAAGCAGTTTTAGTAGATTCATCCCATGTAGTTCTTTCAGTTTCTTGAATCTTATATGGAGTCTCTATAGAAGTCTAGATATCAAATCCCATACATTCTAAATGAATTTTTATTCTCGGTTTCCATTGGGCATAATTAACATCATTAAATAAAGGTGGAATATTGGTAGCAGCATCTTCCCATCTATTATCCATAATTAGATTTTTTTCAAATATATTTAAAGTGAAAAAATTTATAACTAACAGAAATTTATGATTTTTAAGATACAACTAAAATCACAGTTGAAAAATATTGTATTTGAAAATCCTTTATAAATAACCAACAACCTTTGATACCAAATTTTGGTTGGAGTGGATACTCAAGAGGGGGTTAATTTAGTTCCAATTAAAATTTCTGTTAAAAATGTTTCTATCAAAAATCTCCCAAATTAAATAACAATCTAAACTATAGTTAATTTGTAATATTGTAATGGTTCAGTTAGGTTCTTAAGATATTGATTAGTTCTCAGTTAGTCTAATCTGATGAATATATTATATTTTGGAACAATCCTATTAGTTTACAATAAATACAAACACTTTATAGTTTTACTATTAGAGTTAAATTAAAATATAATTTTATTTCAAATTACTAAGCAGTGTAATATTCAATATAGTTTAAAAAAAATAAGCATAGTAGTTTTAACCAAGAGGTTCAGACTCAAGCTGAGACATAGTCCTCTCAATTCAATTTATATAAATTTTGATCCACACCTGGGATCAGGGTTAACAATAGTACAAAATCTATCCAGATAATAATACCTCTAAAACAGTTCTTCGTGGGAAAAATAAAACAATAGCACACAGGTTATCCAGGCCACACTTGACCTCTACCACTATCTACAGTGGGATATAAGAGTATAGAGAAATATTTATTGAGGATTTATAAATACCCCAGTTCGTCGTAGGAAATAGAGTCTGTCTAAAAATACAGAGCACACACACTACTCAAAATGTAAATAAAATAAACACAATAGAGCTAAACAGATAGAGATGAGTTTAGAATGGTCTATTTGTTTTGAGTGTAGCTCTGGACTCTTCAGATTGATCTAGATAAATCTTTGAGTCCTTTGCTTTTATTCCAAAAAAACAGAGTGTCGTTTTTTCATATGAATTCCTGGTCCAGGTTGATCAGTCTTGATATTCTTGAGTATGGGTGATGTTGTTGAAGCTCTTTACTCCTTGAATGTTCAGGTTCTACAGATTCATTATGTATTTTTCCTTCTTCTTATATGCATGTAATTCCTTGAGTATCTTCAAAATATTGTCTCATATGTGCATGGAAAAACAGACAGACAACAACATGTATTTAGTAGTTTGAGGTTCTCATATATTTCTATAGCTCTGGAAATGGGAGTGATTACCTTTTTACTATTACGAGGTATGGTTTCTAAAATTCAACCACTATCATTAATTAATAGCAGTTGAATTAAAAACATCAAATATGATCATTTCTAAATAAAAAAAATAGAAATAGTGTTTGGAGAAACAGTGATTGGTTTCCATCGGTAGTTGTTACTCCTTGTAACGGTAGCTTGCTTGAATCGGTCGCTCCTTCTATCGATAGATTCTTCTATTAGTAGCTCTTCCTATCGGTAGATCTTTTGTAACAGTATCCATCTGTATCGGTGGAATGTGTAATGGTAGCCATCTGTCTGTATTTGAAGACTTGTATCGGTAGACTTTGTATCGTTATCTTGTATCAGTAACTATGTATCAGTGACTTTTACTTATCGATAGACTATTTACGAGTGACCTTTACATATCAGTAGACTATGTACAATTAGTTCTATATCAGTCGACTTGTGCATATCGGTAGACTTCTTCTATTGGTATCTCATCTTCTATTGGTAGCTATTATGCATTTCGATGACCTTATCCATATTAGTAGAATTATGTACTGGTGTACTTAGCCTTATTAGTAGCTGTGTATCTGTTTGTATTGGTAACGTATTCTGTCTGTATCACTGAACTTCATATCGGTAGCTCTTGATATGACAATAGGTATGTCTGTTTGTCTATATCTGTAGCTATGTGAAAACCGGTGGCCTTAACACATATCTATTCTATGGAAAACATATCCATATTGAGTTAGAATTATTTCAAAATATTTATAAACATAGATAAAAATTGATTAACATATTTCAATGATTATTTTGACATTTCTGTCAACATAATTTAACATATATATATATATAGGATTATAGACACATATTAAAGCATGATTGGGATTATCAAAACATATTAAAGCATAATTGAGATTTATCAAAATAGGTGTGGTCAACACACGATAAATAGTAAAAATGGAATATATTATTAAATAAACAAATATTTCTTATAAAAATTGAAATTGGCCTCCGGGTAGGCCTAGTTCCTTAAATAATAACCCAAGTACACCAATATTATTGATTTCTAAAGGGTCCAAATTGAAATGGTGGAGTTAATAGGTCCAGGGAGGCCACATAGTAATTATAAAGGGTAAAAAATATTAAAAATTTAAATAGTTATAAAAGAATCAAAATTTGTTTTTAAATATGGAAACGGGCTCATGATATGGACCAACTCATGAAAACTCCCCCTTTTCACCAAATAAGATTGGGAGACCACTCAAACAAAGAATGAATGGAAATTAAATGAAATTTACCATTAAAATAATTCATTTATGCAACAATTATAATTTCATAACTATTTAATATATATTTTTATTAATTACAGAGAGGATGTTGCTTACAAGTTAAGTTATACCATTTTCATCATGGACTTTAGGTTTCAAAACACAACCACAGAATGTTAAAAACCCCAAATTGAATTACGATCTTAATGTGTGGGCCCAATCATTTGTGCAGGGTTGACCATTATGGTTGGAACTATGGAGAGGATAGGTGAGGTGCTCCTTGATGAATGGTAGTAGTGTGCCACCCATCATCCTTAGATGACTTATGTGGCTGATGGGTGAGGTTATATGACTAGGTAGATTGGTGGTCATTCGATGGGTGGATGGTTCATGATGAAATAGATGATGGTCTCCTGAGATTGTTTGTGACTATCAGTGATTATTGAGCCCCAACATGTGTTTTGACCATGCTATAGTGTGGTCAATTATAGTGTTCCCCTACCATTGGCAGAGGAAGATGATGTTCAATCTATTGTCGATGCTAGAGAGATGTTAGCTCGTGTTTCAGGTGGTTTAGTAACCCTATTTGATGGAGGGGTGATGTGATAAAGTGTGACCTTTTGACACCCTATATATTACAAATGGTTTGGAAGGGGAACTACCAAACTACAAAGAAACACACAAGTACACACTTACATAAAGCCAAGGAGACTGAATCTCGAGACCTCCCCAATGCCCCATATGGCCCTTTACCGCTAGGTTATGCCTTGGGGGGATATAAACTAGGGATTGCCTTAGTATATTATGGTCTATCCCAGGGGTGTATGAATAAGGTATTGAATTGGAATATGGGTGTGTGTGTGTGTGGTTAACGTAATTATTCCCTAATGTAGCTAATAGTATATATTTATTTATTTATAATTATAATTATAAATATATATTTTTATAAATATTTTTATATAATTATAAAAATAATTTTATAATTATATACATTATTTAATTATATATGTATTTTTATATATAATTCAATATATTTATTAATAATATGTGTATATATTAATATAAATATATTAAATATATATTTATATATATAATTCTATGTATTTATTAATATGTGAGTACATTTTATTATAATTTTATAATTATTTAAATATATATTTATACATAATTTTACAAATTTATTAATTATGAGTATATTTTATTATAAAAATAATAAATATATCAATTATTTAAATATATTGATTATAATTATATAATTATTTAAATATATATATATTAATAAATCTAATTATAAATAAATATTTTTATATAACTATATATATATATATTCATATAATTATATTCATATTTATATATATTATCCAATGCTTGAGAGCTTCTATTTCTTCATCAATGGTGATTAAGGTGAATTTCTTCAAAGATGATAGATGTGGATGGTTACATTAGTCATGAAAAGGTCTTGATCAGTCCTTTGATGAATATATTGGCTGCTTCGGGCTTAGATTGTAAAAAAAATTCGCTTCATATGTGGTTTGGGATCTGATGAAGGTTTCCCATTCTAACTCTATGAAACCTATTGAACTGGAATATTTTGATGCTTTAATGGTTGCATCTAGGATATGGGTATATGTTTCTTTGATTTATAGATTCTTCCCTAGTTTTCAGAGTGAATCTATAACAATTAGAAACTATATCTCTAGAAACAGATCTCTTGAGTTTGTCAAAAAAACCCTAAATTCCTTAAGGAGCGCACAGAAGCCTGGAAGCATTGCATTATTCTATGTATAACCTTTCATCCAAATAATGGTGTCTATAAATTCAATAATCTCAAGATAAGGTTGATACATGTATGGGGTTTTAAAAATTTGCATATGGTTTGGATTGGTTTGGGGTATTATCATATAAATTTCCTTCTCATGAACTGAAATTAAACGAATGAAGCATTTTCTTTGTCAATTCAAAGCTATAGGTCCTTCAATTTTATGATTGGGACCCTTATTTAATTATACTCAGGAGAATAACATGCTCTCATAGTCATGGATTATTTTTAAGGAATTGAATATATTTTTGGAATCCAAGAATATTTTGGGATATTTCTTTAGCTATTAGATCACCTATAAAATTTGATAAGGAGAAACAATTGTCTAGGTATGGACATTATTCCTATATTTTAGTTGCATTTCATCTCAATGCAATGCTTTTTGATACGGTGCGCCTGGTATCTTTTGAAATTAAAATTGAACTTGATATTGAGTATGTGTTTATTATTGATTTTTTCTTTAAATGCATGTTCATTGGACATGTTAGAGACAACATTCTAAGGGGTATTATATGTTTGAATTGTAAGAAATTTGGTCACCTTGTTGATAGTTATAATTTTAAACTACCTACTGAAAATGAGACTATTTCTAGGAAGCTTGATGTTCGGAATGAGATACATGTATGGGGTGATATTTGTTATTCTATACCTTCTAAAAAAGTTACATGGTTTTGTAGGCCTTTGATAAAAATTATAAATACACGGTCCTCTCACTCATTTAATGACGTGTTGGCGGGATCCAATGTTTGCAATGGTTCCCATTTGGCCACAACCAATGTCTTTGTCACATCACCTAAAGGTGTGGAAGATGTGGATAATGGAATGAGATCTCATTATTTGAAATATTTTATTCTTGAGTAGGTATAGAAAATAGCGGATACTGAGGATCGTGTTTTTTTACTACAGTCATGGATGCTCACAATGATAAAAATGAAAAGGCCAATCTAGCTAATGAATAGAAAAAAGGAATGCATGAGGAGGCATCCCTTGAATTTCCCCTTGATGATGATTTTATAGATATATGTGATCTTATGAATGGTAATAGTAAGGGGTAGAATTTGATCCTTTACAATCTGATGTTATAGGTGAAATCATCCACGAATTTTTCTGTAATGGTGACATCCAAGGCTGTTGTCGAAAGCAAGGGGGATACTTCTCTTAAAGGGGATGTTAATGAATTTTCTAGGAATCCATCACTAACTTTAATGTATTCCACTGATTTTTAAGCTACACCATGGCCATCATGTGGTATTGGTAGACTATTTGTGCTATTAGGGAGGGTAATGGAGGTCCCTTTTCGGATTTCATGATTTTATAACTTCAATACAGTGATAACGAAGACTTGTCTACTGAATTGGTAACCCCACAAACATCATTGCAGGGTTCCCCATACCCAGTTCATGGAAGTGGGGTGTATTTATATTCTTATTCTATGAAGAAAGATTATAATGGTCCCTCCTCAATGAATGATTCTTTAGAAATAAATTTGGAGCTACAAATTAGTGGGACAGAAGGCCTTCCAATCTCTCACACTTGTCAGGATGACCAAAGAGGTCAGTTTGTGGGTGATCGACATAATTATTTTTCTATTTTGGAATCAATTTACAACAAAGAGTTTGATGCTTTCAATCTTGAGAGCCATGAGAAAAAGTGATCCAGAAATAAATGAAGGATACTTGAGGGGTCACAGCCTATAGTGATTTTGAATGGTATTGCTTCACTAACTCCTATTAATGTGAAGGTTGTGAATGTGGATCTCTAAGATGATTCAGCCTTAAGGGATCCCTTAGTGGGAGATGAAATAAATCAAGACATTCCTAGGGATATAATTCCTTGGGTTGGTGTCATAGCACAATATGATTTTAAATAGAAGAAAAATGTGATGTTGGACAACGTTGAGGACGGAGGTCATGTTGTTGACCCAAATATTGGGAAAGATGACTCATTGGACATGGATATTTAAGGTGTCTTGTGGAAAACTCCAAAACAATTGAAGAGAAGAAGGCACCCGAGTGGTTATGGTGGCTCCTGAGGGAGGGGTGGTAGCCCCAACAATTGATGATTGTGCATGATTTCTTATTATTATGATGGTGAAATATTTGACATTTTTATATTGAAAATCCATTTTCTCTATGTATGTTAACTATCTTTTAAAAAAAATTCTCAAGGACATGGGATTCAATCCATGTTCTGATCCATTTCTAATATTTATTTACATATAATTCTATATATTTTTTAATATATGAGAATATTTATTTATAAATATAAGAAATATATTTATTATTTAAATATATTTATTATAATCTTATAATTATTTTAATATATAATTATATATAATTATATATATATTTTTAAAATATATCATCCACATTCTCACATAAAATCCCAACAATTTATGGGATTTTATTGGTAACTTGGTCCCCTTTATGTGGTATCTGAAGGCCTTAATGTGCTCAATGTCATTGGGTTACATGGACACTATTGACATAAATGTGTGTCGGTGGGAGCCAATCTAGAAGATGGTGATCGATATGCGGTGGGCTTGAACCTCAGTCTGGTCATATAAAATGGTGGGGGAAATTAAATGATTGATGATGGACGGTGTTTCAACGGTGGCCACATGGATATTGATGGCCAGTGGTGAAAATGCGACATAAGCAGGCGAGGATGTGCAGAGATAATGAGATGTTGGATCTTAATGGTTGGTGGGTGCTTAGCTAAATTTGGCATGATTCAGATGATGGTGGAGGTGTTCGAGGTGAAATGATGTTGGGCGGTGGGTATGATTATGTGGAGGTCGAATACCTTGATATAGCAATGGGGGTGTTGATCAGAAATTTGGGATTGGGGAACCCTGCACGACAACAGGGGTGGTGGTTCGGCAGTTATCTATGTCATAATAATGGAATATGGAGAGATAATGGTAGGTGTGGGTTGGCGGCATTGGGAGGACACTTCTCTTTTAAGAGTTTGTCCATCGTTGATTTGTAGGAGAGGCATGATCAATGGAAACCACGCCTATGGAAACATGGCGATATCATTTTAAAAAGGACGTGGCTTTTATTCCATGGGTTGCACAGGAATTCATATTATGATTGGGACCTTTGGGCCATGGTGGTCTAGGCCTTATAGGGTGTATGTATGGGCCTTTCGGGGCATAAATAAATCAAGTTGGATAAATGGGTTATCCCTTGGGGGACTATGACTTTCCCATCATCTTGCGAGTGAGGTGTGGGTGTTTCAGTTTAATTTTACCCCCATGTATTTATAATATATAATAAATATATTAATTATTTGAATATATATATTATAATTTTATAGTTATTTTCAATATTTATTTATTTATTTATAATTCTAATTTTAAATAAATATATTTCCGAATATTTGTATATAATAATAAATATATTCATATAAATGTAAATATTTATATAATTATATACTTATTTATATACTTATATATATCTATTAATATAAAAATATATATAATTATAAATATACTAAAAAAATTATTTTAATTTTATTATTCATTAAATATATTTACTTCTTTATTTATAAGTATATAAATAATTTTTAAAAGAAATTATATTAAAATTTGAATTATTATAAATATATTATTAAAATGTATTCATTGTACTTGTAATGTTCAGGTTCTGAACACGCCCGATCCTAACAATTTATTATGTAAAATAAAATTACAGTAAATATAAAACATTATACACATGAAATGAAACAAATACATGAAAGTGGAAGACTCACCACCCAAATTTGTCACCCACATTTTGAGATACCTTCACAATGTCCCAGTCTCCCACTCTATCCCTGAAAACTCCAATCACTGGCTAGTATCCAAGAATCCAACCCCACTAATTTTCATGTCTTATGTCATCCCATTTTGGGGCTCCGTCTCCATTCCCCAATGTAACCACCAGTCGTCATGCCTTCATCATCAACTCCATTAAGAACAACATTTGGTGGAACTCAACACCATCAGGGAGCTCTGTTCATCAATATTATTGAGATTTTATATGTCTATCCCTATAGAATCTATTGGAATGTTATTTTGATACTGAGGATGTGTTCATTCCTCTATCGAAGGTGGTGGATTTGGAAGGGGGTGTGGCTGAGGCACTATATGCTTCCTCGTGTTCGATACATGTGGTGAAGAATGATGTGTAGAACCATATTATGAATCATAATGGAATGACGATTAATGCTTCAAGAAACATGTTTTTTCTAATCTTCATGAAGATTTAACATCATTATATAAACATATTACAGGGAATAGATCCATCACCTTTTTATAAGTGAAACTAATGATTTTTGAAGATCTTATTAAGGAGTGAATATTTTCCCTTCATGATAAGATATCAATTTCTTAGAAGGATTCCCAATGGAATATTGATGATCTAGGGATCATAACTCATTAGTATTAGGGATTTGGGGATTGGTGATTTATCCCAACCATTTGGGAAGTATGTTACATTGTATTCCATTAAAAGGAACTCAAAAAATTTTCTTGTAGATTTGACATCATTCCTCTAAAGCCTGGGTTTCTTATATCTTAAAATTGGATCCCCTCATTGATTTATTTTCTTCCAGGATCCCTTCTTCTCAATATTGGATTATAGATAGGGGCTTGAGTTGGTTCTTCTAGAATTCATCAATCCAATAAGAAGTCATCTATTTAGTGGGGACTCAGATAATGATCGATAAAGAGACTAAATGAGCTCAATATGTCCATTTTTCTGGGGAATTGGAAGATATTTATCTGTCGTACGATATTATTGAAACTTTTTTCTTAGTTGTGGATGATTTCAAGCTGTAATTATCGATTTAATTTGATTGTTTTTTGGAGTTTTTTGGAAATTCCTTCGGTATTTGGATATATTTTGGGCAATGTAGTAAGAGAATTCACTCATTGTAAGAAATCATACCATGTTTCTGATCAATGAAATTTTAATCTATCAGTAGGTGAGGAACATATGGTGGCACATCCTAGTCCCAAGAGAGGAAGGTAGATCATTAAGAAAGTGAAAAAGGATGGAGTTTCCATTTATTGTAATTCCCATTATATAGGCATCTCTTCCTTTACTGATTGGTCAATAAATTTAGTAACCCAAGATTAACATACAAGTTTATTACATCATTTTTTATGAATATTGAGAACATTAAAAAAGTACATACTTTAGGACCATAATAGATTACTGTCTTTGGAAACATGGAACACAATCTTATAACTCAGTGAATGATCTTCAATTATTCCCAAAAAGATCTCCCCATTTAGTACTCCCACTTAAAACCATTCTTCATATCCTAGGGAAATGAAACATAAGAAAGGGTGAGATCAGCTTCTCAATAAGGGTAACTAAAGGAGATACAAAATAATAACACGAGTATAACGGTAAGAGAACATGAATATAATATTTTTTGATCATATATTATATATCAAATATCAAAATATTAGTTCTTGGCATAAGGATAGAAAATTCATAAGAAATGAATCATTAAAAAACAAAGAGCATAATCAATGGGAACATAACTTAGTCTTAAGATAAATAATTTGTGGAATACACATAACCATAGATAATATTATGTCAAGAATACCTTCCATGACCATCATAACATGTTTAGATTGTGCTAATCACCGACGTACCTTCTTTGGATATAGGATAAAAACCAGTGTACCCACTTTTTTTGGCTTTGAGATACAACCCACATACCCTATTATTTTCAGGATTGGGCTTCAATACATGTACCCTTTTTTTAGGATTGGGATACCACTCGTGTACCCTCTTGTTTTTAGGCTTGGTATTAAACCTATATAACCCCTTGTTTTTGGGATTGGGAAACAACTTTTTTACCCTCTGTTTTTCGGCTTGTACTATAACCCATGTACCCTCCTTTTTTCATGCATGGGTACAACTCATGTACCCTACTACTTTCTGGATTTTAATAAAAACCATGTACCATTTGAGCTCATATACCCTTTATCATTAACCAATTAATTAGAGAAAGATATAGGTCCAACCCGTTACATAATCAAATCATATATACATGTTCCATGAGATAAAAAAACATTCATTATATAATGACCCCTAAAATGGATGGGATTTATAAAAAATATCATAACCCATTAAATTAAATGGCTAACAAAGATATTTCATCATATAATAACCCAAAGAAAAGAGACTGGTTTCATAATTATTTCAATATTGAATAAATGGTAAAAGGAAGTAGGTTCTATAAGTATATTATCATTGTATAACCTATGGAATAGAAGCGATTTTCATAAAACAAATGTCATAAAAATCATAAAACATTCAGAGAGATAATATGAATGGTATTCTTGGATCATAACACTTGTAAATCATAAAATATATCAAAGCTTTTCATCTTAGATAGATAAGGATTCTGAACGATAAATTAGATCATAACCTTTATATGAAAATCCCTTTATAAAACATATTACCCTTTCAAAACCCTTTTCTTCTAAAACCACATTGAAAATTTATAAATAAATAATTAAAAATTATTTGAAACATTTTTTGAGAAAAATATCTTTTCCCATTTGAAAAACAATTTGAAACATAGAAAATTTTGAAAACCTCTTCCATTGAAAATTACCATGAAAAATTATAAAGGATTGTTTGTAAATCATTTAAATCAATTTTTAAAAAATAAAACATTTTTTAAAAATCCATTTTCCATGAAAATGAGCCTAAAAGGTCATTTAAAAACATTTAGGAAAACATTTTCAGAAAGCATGATTTTTTTATAAAATAGATTCTTGGCCGAAGGGAGAAATAAGACTATATTTTCTTAAAATGGTTTCTTAATTATATTATGCACTAAAGAGTAAAAAAATGGTACCATTACTTTATAATATCATTATTAACTAGAGGGTAATAAATTTAATGATATTTCTTGAGATATTGTAACACCGTGATATTTTAAGTGAAATATTCTTTTTAATTTCATTGATGTCTTGTGTTGTACGATACACGCAACACCGTATTATCTTTTTGTATAATAAAACACTATTCATGGCTTGTGTTGCATGCAAGAGCGACCTTCCTCAATAGATTGTGTGGTACGCAATACCGAGGTTCACTAAACAATGATATATTGTTATAATATAATTATGAACAACACGTTATGAATTTTACTAACCAGATTTTTAATTTTATAACATATGATTCATCTTACACATATTTTAGAACATGATATGAGGAAAAAAATCAGGTAAATAAGTATTTTTCAAAAAATGCTGTTTTATCGCCATTTAATGGCACACCCATTTTAAATATAATTTTAGAGAATTTTATAAGTTTAAGTTGAAAATTAATCATCTTATTTGGAATCATAACAGAAAAATTTATGTTGGATAAATTTTTGACATTATTTGATAACCTTCACATTTTGATGAATAGTAAAAACATTCTAAATTTTAGTTTAAAAAATCTTTTACATCAAGATAATTTATAAGGTGAAATTATAATATTCAATGGTTTTAATGTATAAATAGAATATATTTTTACCATTTAATATAATTTATGTCATTATCATTAATTTTACATTGAATTCACAGATAAAAACATTTCAATCTTTTAAAATGTTTTAACTTTTAAAACTCATTTTCTCAAAAGCGAGATTAATTTTAAATTAAATACTGCAACTTCTGTGTATTGAATTTGGAAAAATTGATTCCATATTTTGAATTATTATGTCCAAATTATGTTAATAAGATACTTTTTAATTTAGGCATTATGAATAGTAACTACGGTAAATTTTATTTACCATAGGTAAAGGTAAATCGGGTAATTAAAGGTAAATATAATATTATAAAATTACCATAACACTTGTCTCAGTATAATTGGATGATAATATTTTTCCCTAAATAAAACATGGTTAGAAATGGAATCTATTATAACCCACTTGGATGTGATTAAGACCCTTAATTTATTTTATTAAAAGAAACTGAAATATGTCTCAATCAAACATTAATAATTAATGTATTTTTAAAATAAAGTTATACAGAATATAAATTTAATTATAAATACTCATTTGAAATCTAAATATTTTTTATTTTTTATGGTAATTTATTTTTAATTTTTTTTAAAAATTATTTACCTTAATAGATTATATATTAATGATGCATGAATTATTTATTTAGAGAAAAATCAATAATATAGTTTTTATTAAAATAATATTACCCATCAAAAGACCAAAACCAGAAAAAACCATATTTTCGGGTATATATAGACCCTAAGAATCCAAGGGTCTACTTGTGGACCATTTCGAGCCTTATAAACTAGATTATGACATTTATAATATTTTATTTTAAATGATGTCAAAGTTGACACCTTCATAATTTAATTAATATAACAATTTAAATTTTGTTTTTTTAAAATGATAAATTATTGTAAAATTAATATTATGGAAGATATTTTATTAATCTACATCATAGTAATTTATTTTTAATTTTTATACAACAAATAAGTGCATTAAATAATTATACAATAATGTTATAGTAATTAGTTTATTAAGAGAAATACCAAATAAATGGTTTTAAAAATATTAACAAAAATATTATATGAACAAATGAATGTGTTCCATGAATTTTTAGATGATTATTACATGTTAGTAATCTATTAAATATTTTGGTTCGAATATTTCTTATGTGTATATTTTATTTAAATTCAAATAAATGAATAATGTCAAAATAGACACAATTGATATTTTATAAAAAGAACATATTATTAAATTGTTTAAAAATCAAAATAAATTTTTAAAAATTATAAATTTAAATCTATATGGTCAAAAGTGTCATTAAATATTCAATTATGGAAAATTCTCGACACATAATTAAGTATTTATAACGATTTATAATTTAGAATATTATTACCACAAATAAGTTTAAATAGATTAAATAAGGATTAATCAAATTGATAAGGTTTTAAATAAATTCCCAACACGTCTAAATTTTATTTTCTGATGATATTACAACCCTAGCATACCTCATATCCAAATTTGAGTCACTTTGAATGTTTTTATGTGGGGTTTGTGTTTATTATAAATTAATATTTTAGATATTTTCAAAAGTGATCTCCCCTCTCTTATAAAGAGGGAACCTCCTCCCTATCCTCTTCACAACATTTTGATCCGTGAAGATTGGAAAAATCCTGTAATGTCTCTACTCCAATTCCCAGGAAACATACTAGAGGTCCTGGTCTTCTTCGAAGACCACTTTTAGTGCGCTAAGAGGCGGTTTAGGAGAGGTCCGTCAAACAAGGGGTAATATCCTTTACCGATTCTTTCAAATTTACTTCTTCTTCTACATCCTCTTAATTATTTGTTTCATAATAAAATAATAACATCATTATAAATAATAAACCGATATTTTATTATAAATATGAAACAACCCCATTTAACCTTCTACCCATCCTACAAAAAATGAAATCACCACGCATGCGTATGTACGGAATACTGTCTCCACACCGTGGTGTAATTTGTTTTTCCACCACCACCTTACATGGATGGGTATAATGGTGTAATGAATAACTATATATGGTTATTATGAAATCATACTGATTCTGAGATATTAAATCATCCACTCCAATTCCATTCAATAATTATGGGAACGATATCATCACTCGTGCGTACGTTCGCATTATTGTCTCCAATATGCGATGAGATTCATCCTCCGCGTTAGCCATTCAATAATGATTATAATGTATATATTATAAGTAATCAAGATATATATGACATTATAATGCTTCTGGATATATATATATATATATATATATATATATATGTCATTTACTTCCATTAAATTTATTAAGGAAAAGAAAACAACGTTAATGAGTACGTACGGACTATCGTCTCCTTAAATGATGTATTTCATTTCATTTATCTATCTATTTTATATATATACTGAATATATGTGATATATAAATAATTTTTTACATTCATGAAGTAAGTTAATTATGATATAATTAATAATAATATCAAGAACCACATGTCCAAACCCGTACAATAAATGAGACAATTTTTCACAAAACGCTGCATCAACATTGAATTGGAAAATGAACAGGTAATATAAAGTCATAAGAGAATAATATATGATATCATAAATATTATTATGGTATAGTTAAAAGTTAATAATATTTTTAAACCCACTATACTGTAGTTTTGGACATGTACGAAAGAAATTGCACCTAAGGTAAGGGATAATTATTCCAATCTCGTTCTTATCCGAGATTTTTTATTCTTAGGTTTTTACTGGGGTTATGTAAATCATCCATGTCCATGTTTTCTAAAAATGTGTTCATAAAATGATTATTATTATTCCATGAATTAAATACATTTCTACCCTTTTTTGAATTTTACCACGTGTTATGGAAGATAAATTTTTTTTTACCATACAATGTACTTTTTGACTTTTCTGGAAAAGTATGAGGATAATTTTTTTTATCATATACGGCACGAATGGATTTTTATGGTTTCATAAAGCCTTTATTTCATAAAGCTTATTCTATAAGATTTAATTATTATTTTCAACCAAAATCCTATTCTTTTAAAATTTCATTTCATTTTGTGAAAAGAAATGATTTTGAATGAGAAGGGATATTTTCCTCATGAATTAATTTCAAGTGTTTTATCAAAACTATTTTCCATCTAAGATGAAATTATTTAGTATGTTTATGTTTCAAGTATATATTATCCATTATTTACATGGTTTGATTTTTCATATGATGAAATGATATCCATTTTTTTTATATGTATTATGTTATGATGGGATGATGTTTATGAAACCCATTTTATTCATTGGGTTATGATGACTGATTTATGTTTATTTTGTGGCACACGAAAGAATGATTTCATTATGAGATGGGTGGGACCCATATCAACCTCCAATTCATTGGGTAAACATTTATATTTCATGAGATAGACATTGCTGGAATGGAAAGTGAATCCAGTTCCGTAATACAAGGCTGGAACGAAAAGTAAACTCTGTTCAGTATTGGAATTTGTCCACTATGATAGTCTTGGCAGCAATGACCCGACTAATATGGAAATCATAACATGTTATTAATGGTTTTTTAAAATTACATGTTTTATTCCCATGCTATTTTATCATTATTAATGTTCCTTTATGATATATGCCTTACATGCAGCCATAATTTATTTCACAACTCGAGATTTTGATGTTTAAACATTATGTTCATGTTTTTAAGTTCAAATGTATATGGTTTGTTTTATTTTATCTACGCATCCCATTATTGAGAATTTTAGAACACCCTTTTTATTTTTTCTTTTCCCAAGTATTTAAATAATGGTTTTAGGTAAGAAAAAAAGGGGAAGATCTTTATGGGAGAAGTTGAAGATCTTTCACCATGATTATAAGATTAGTTTCCCAGTTTCCAAAGACACTAAACTATTACTGTCCTTGGGTGTCTGTTTTTTTTATGTATTAAGTATTCCACAAAATTAATGTAATGTCCTTGTACGTCAAGATAGGGTCTCTACAGTTGGTATTAGAGGAAAGTTTTTGTTAACCTTTGGAAACTAGGATGCAAAAAATTTAGTGAGATCCCTATAGATATTTTTAAGGTATGTTTAGGGATGTCCCTAAGGTTTAGTATAACTATAGGTTATAGTCCTAGAATTATGTTAACAATAATGAATATCATAGGGTGAACCTAAGGTGTCATGGATTAATGAATGTGTGATAAGTTAGACATCCCATAAGCTAATTTTTATGATTATGTGGTTCCTCGTTATTTTAAGTGTTTCTTACACTGGTTTCTGTTTTTATTCAATGGTTGGAATGAGAAGGAATTCAGTTAACATTGATTCCAATGGACAAATTGGTGACTATGATCAACAAAATTGTGTAATGCCTAGAGATAAAGATATTATGATTATGTTAAATCAGCCATCTCGATATATGATTAACATGGTGAAATTTAGTTGTATTCCTAAGTCATCAAATAAGAGGAAGATGAAATTTTATGTATGTTCGAATGCTGAGGAACATAGAGGAAGGAAGATTAAGCTTTATCCATATCAAGAAGAAGGGAATAATAACCTTGAGGAATACCTCAAATGCAGGGGAAGATCTTATCTATGGGGGGAAAAGGGTCATAGAGTGACAGACTGTTATGGAGAACATGGGCATTACCCAACTCAATGCCCTGACCTAAGAGGTTACTTCTAAATCGAGGAAGGACCAATTCCATGCCAATAATTAAAGATGATGTCTAGAAGGGATTATGTATTGGAATTCAAGAATTATGTGGTTGATGTACTTTTATGGTATATTTACATATCTATGTATTGGTCCATTGTGGTTTTCCATATGAATATGGTACTTGTAACTATAAAAAGTGATTGAAATATTTTTTGGAAAGCTCCTAATATGTGCATATTGAAGGGATAAAGAGATAATTAAATGTTTGATAGTATTAATGAGCTCATGACTGATATAATGACAATGTGATATCATCGTTTGAGTATAGTTAAATTTTGGGATTTTAGAATGCTGAAAGAGTTAATTTTTTATAGCATTCATGTTTTTAAAAAGCTTTTATGGTAATTCATGTTTCAAAAGAATACATGATTAAGAAATTCACATGTTTGGAAAGTAACAACAAGATATATCTTATAATATATAGGGGATAAATGATGGTATTCACATGCTTGGTAGATGATCATTATAGTAATCATTTTCTTTATACTATGAGATTGGATGAATGTATTTTTGATAAGCCTAAAGGATGGAATACATTAAGTTGGACATAAGATAGTATTGTTTTAGGCTAGAAATTTTTTATATTATTTCTAGATTGTTTTAATAGTATATTTTTAGAAAAAGGACAACCTTCAGGATGGGTGACAACCCGTTATGTCAGAAAAGGTTGTGGGAATCAAACCCACAACTGAAGTGCGACATGCCTTTATCACCTACCACTAGCCTACAAGATGTTCCTGGTTTTTAGAATTTAGTTTTATTTAATTAAGCGGTACTATAGATGAAGAATAAGTCCATTTTAGGAATCATATAAAGTTAATCTCACCATAGGTGGACTTATGTATATAACGTTTTATAAACTTATGTTTGAAATAGAGGGAATGACATATCATTCTATCGAATGATCTGCTAACACTTCATGAATGAAAAATTCAACTTCATTTCATTCAGATATGAAGTTGAAATTGTTCAAGGCACGAACAATAGTGATATTTTTCCAAAATCAAGTATTTCTTTTAATTCACCAATTCTTCAACATTAGGGAAAAGATCTTGAAAGCCAAAAATGTTTTCCTAGTACCCTCATATATGATGAATCATATAGTACCTTAAATCATCACAAATTTATGTCTTTGTGATTGTAGGAATTTTCATAGCCATGTTCTCTACCGCACTCCATCAGAACATGATGGACAGATTTCTCTTCCATATCCCTATTTTCACCTATATTCTCTTATGTGGAAACCCAGTGTTGAGTTAATTTGAGTGACCATTATGTTTCTAACATTCCTTTTGAAATTTAATTTTAGTACTCCTTTTTACGATGTGGGTTTCAAAGAAAAAACTTTCGATTATCAACCCATTTAAAACCCCGATGAATTTTGAGGGTGAAATTCATTTTAAGGGGGATAGAATGTAACACCCCGAGATTTTATGAGAAATATTCTTTTTAATTTCATTGATTTATTATGTTTTACACTACAAGAAACACCATATTAGCTTGTAGTATGCACAAAAAAAATTATTGGATTGTGTTTCACGCAAGAGCGACCTTCCTCGATAGCTTGTGTGGTACGCAATACCATGTTTCCCTAAACAACAATATATTGTTATAATGTTATTTGAACTAGCCATTATGAATAGTATTAACCAAATATTGAATTTTATAACATATAATTCATCATTCACATATTCTAGAACATGTTATGAGAACAAAATAAATTTTTCAGGTAAAATATGTATTTTAAACAAAATGCAGTTTTGTCGCCTTTTGATGGGGCACCCATTTTAAATATAATTTTAGACAAGTTTATATGTTCAATTTGAAAAATTAAACTTCCTATTTTTAATAATGATAGGAAAAATTACTTTGGATAAATTTTTTACATTATTGTGACAACCTTCACATTTTGATGAATAGTAATAACACGGTAAATTTTAATTAAAATCAACTTTTTTCATCAAGATAATTTATATGGTTAAATTATAATATTTAATGGTTTTAAAGTATAAATATAATATATTTTTACCATTTAATGTAATTTAAGTCATTAACATAAATTTTACGTTGAATTCATAGGTAAAAGCATTTCAGTCTTTTGTTATGTTTTAACTTTTAAAACCCATTTTCACAATAGTTGTATTAATTTTAAATTAAATGCTGCAACTTCTGTGTATTGAATTTTGAAAAATTCATTCCATATTTGGAATTTTTAGGTACAAATTATGTTAATAAGATACTTTTTATTTTTATGCATTATGAGTAGTAACTACGATATATTTTATTTACCATACTTAAAGGTAAATCAGGTAATTAAGGGTAAATATAATATTATAGAATTACCCTAACACCTGTATTAATATAATTTAATGATTATATTTTTTCATAAATAATACTTGGGTCAGAATAGAATCTATTATAACATAATTGGATGTGATTAAGACCCTTAATTTATTTTATTTAAAGAATGTGAAATATGTCTCACTCAGACATTAAAAATTAATTTATTTTTATAAAAGGTTATACCAAATATAAATTAGACTATAAATACTAATTTTAAATCTAAAATATTTTTATTTGTTATGGTAATTAATTTTTAATTTTTGAGAACTATTTAATTATCTTAATAACTTATACATTAATGATGCAGAAAATATATATTTTGTGAAAATCAATAATATAGTTTTTATTAAAATACTATTACCAATCAAAAGAACCAAACACCTGACCAAAACATATAGGTCGAGTATATATATACCCTAATAATACTAGGGTCTACTTTTGGACCATTTAGAACGTTATAGAACATATTATGTCATTTATAATATTTTATTTTAAATGAGGTCAAAGTTGTCACCTTCAAAATTTCATAAATACAACAATTTAAAATATTTTATTTTAAGATGATAAATTTGAGTAAAATTATTCTTATGTAATATATTATATATAAATATATATATGAATCATATTATTTTATTTTTAATTTTAATGTAACAAATAAGTATATTAAATAATAATACAAAAATGTTCAAGAAATTATTTAATTAAGAGAAATATAAAATTAATGGTTTTAAAAATATTAAAATAAATATTATATGAACAAATTAATGTGATCCATTAATTTTTTTGATGAATATGGCATGATAGGAAGATATTAAATTTCTTGGTTCTAATATATCTTCTGTGTAGATTTTATTTAAATTAAAATAAATTAATAGTGTCAAAATTGACACTATTGATATTTTATAAAAAGAACATATTATTAAATTGTTTAAAAATAAAACAAACATTTAAAAATTATGAATTGAAATTTATATTGTCTAAAATTTCATTAAATTTTAAATTATGGGAAATTACCAACACATATGTAAGTATTTGTAAAGAATTAAAATTTAGAATATTATTACCACAAATAAAATTAAATAGTTTAAATAAGGATATATAAAATTGATAAGTTTTAAAATAAAATCGCAACATGTCTAGATTTTATTGGATGATTCTATTACAACCCTATCTTACCTCATATCATAATTTGAGTCACTTTGGTTTTTTTTGTGGGGTTTGGGTTTATTATAAAATAATATTTTAGAGGTTTCCAAAAGTGTCTCTCTCCTCTCTTATAAAGAGGGCACCTCAACCCTCTTCACATCACAACATTTTAAACTTCCATATCAAAAAAACCTTATCCATTTCTCTTCTCCACATCCCTAGAAAAAAACTAGTGGTCCTGGTCTTCTTAAAACACCAATTTTAGTGCCCTAAGAGGAGGTTTATAAGAGGCACGTTAAAGAAGAGGTAATATCCTTTACAGATTCATTCAAATTTATTTATTATTCTACTTCTTATTCTTTATTTGTTTAATTAAAAAGTAAAAAAATAATTATCACTCATATATTGATATTTTATTATAAATATCAAACAACCCCACTTCTGCTTCTATCCATCCTATGGAAAATGAAATCACCACACGTGCGTACGTACGGAATGTCGTCTCCACGCCGTGGTGTAATATGTTTTTCCACCACCACCTTACATGGATGGGTATAATTGTGTAAAGAATAACTATATATGAATATTATATCCTCATATGAATTTTGAGATATTATATCATCCACTCCTATTCCATTCAATAATTATGGGAACGATATCATCACTCGTGCGTACGTACGGATTACCATCTCCACGATGTGATTAGATTCATCCTCCTTATTAACCATTCAAGAATGATTATAAAGTATTTGTAATAAGTAATCATGAAATATAATAAATAATAATTATAATTTATTTATATATATATTTATATATATTTCATTTACTTACATTCAATTTATTAAGGAAACAAAAACTACATTCATGCCTACGTACGGTCTAACGTCTCCGTGAATGGTGTATTTCATTTCATTTATCTATATATTATATATATATATACTGAATATATATGATATATAAATCATTTAATAAATTTTGGAATTAAGTAAATCATGATATAAATATTAATAATACCAAGAACAACAAGTCCAAATAGATACGATAAATGAAACGATTTTACCCAAAATGTTGCTTTAACATGGAATTGGTAAATGAAAAGGTAATATAAAGTCGTAAGTGAATAATATATGATATCATAGATATTATTATGGTTATGTTAAAAGTTAAATATTTGTTTAAACCCACTATACATGAGTTTCAGATATGTATGGAAGAAATTGGTCCTAAGGTAATGGATAATTATTCCAATCTTGTTCTTATCCGATATTGTTTATTCTTAAGTATTTACTAGGGTTATGTTTATCATCCATGTCCATGTTTTCTAAAAAAATCATAAAATGTTTACAATTATTCCATTAATTTATAAATTCATTTCTACCTTTTTTTTTTACTTTTACCACTTGGTATGGAAGGAATCTTTATTTTATTTATCATACAATATACTTTTTGACTTTTCCATCAAAAGTAAAAAAGATAATGTTTTATTAACTTATACAGCCTGAATATATTTTTACGGTTTCATAAACCCTTATTTTGATGAATCTTCCTCTATAATATTTCATGCTTATTTTCAAACAAAATCCATTTCCTTTAAAATTTCATGTAATTTTGTGAAAAGAAAATGATTTTGAACAAGAAAGGATATTTTTCCTCAAGAATTCATTTCAAGTATTTTATCAAAAAAATCCATCTACGATGACATTATTTAGTATGATTATGATTCAAGTATAATTTCTCAATTTTTTTCATGGCTTGATTTTTCATATGATGAAATGATATCCATCTGTTTTATATCGATTTCGTTATGATGGGATGATGTTTATGAACCCCATTTTATTAAAAAGGGTTATGATGAATGATTTATGTTTATTTTGTAGCATACGAAAGAATGATTTCATTATTAAATGGGTGTGGCCTATATCTCCCTCCAATGAATTGGGTAGAGATTTGTATCTCATGAGATATACATGGCTGGAATGGAAAGTGAATCCTATTCAGGAATACAGGGTTGGAACAGCAAGTAAACCCAGTTCAGTAATGGACTTTGTCCATTATGATGGTCTTGGAAGCAATGCCCGGACTACTATTGAAATTATATCATGTTATTAATGGTTTTATACAATTATATGTTTTATTCCCTTGATATATTATCATTATTAATGATACATTATGATCTATGTCTTATGTACTAACATAATTTACTTCACAACTCATGATTTTGATGTTTAAAAATTATGTTCATGTTTTCGAGTTCAAATGTCTTTGGTTTGTTTTATTTTCACCATACATACCCTTACTGAGCATTTGAGCTCACCCTTTTTATGTTTTCTTTTTCCCGGTATTTAAAGAAAGGTTTTACGTAATAAAAGAAAAGGGTGAGATCTTTATGGGAGATGTTGAAGATCTTTCACCATGATTAGAAGATTATGTTCCGAGTTTCCAAAGACACTAAACTATTACGGTCCTTGGGTGTTTGTTTTTGTTATGTATTAAGAATTCCAAAAAAGTAATTTAATATCCAAGTACGTCATGATTGGTTCTCTACAGATATGGATCATAATATTTCATCAATGGAATTATAATCATAAACAATCCCAGTAAGCGATGTGATTGTATCAATAAAACATACCAATTTAGTAACATTAAATCATTATACCCACGAATGATTAACATCTTCTGAAGCTAAAACATTCGTGAAAGGAATTATATTCATAATATAACAATTCATTGAGAAATATATACACCTTTTAAAATAATATAGCTATATAACACAACTTGTTTCTCAAAGAATGAAAATTGAGACAAAATTACCTTATCGATTTGGTAATATTTGAATCATAAACCCCATGGAAGAGTGATCATAAAATTGATATTTAAATAGTAATAAATTTTAGTGTAATAACATTATAATACATTCATGAGATGTATATATAATACATAATAAACATATGTGGTCAATATGGCATACATCTCCTTGAAATAAAAGTTAGAAGAAGAAAATCCTACTACATGAGAAACTTTTGAATCATGATCCCCCTGAAAAAATTAAATGAATTAAAACATTCAATAATAATTAAATAAATTTAATTAATTATACAACTTTTCATAGGGAATTATATACACAACTGAAAATTAATGGGTGGTGAATATGGCATGTATGTCATGAATATAAGAATGTGAGATAAAATTCCCTTACTACTTTAGTATCATTTGAATCATGAGACCCTTGAAATAATAACATCAATTGAAAAATTGAATAGAATTATGTAAATGAAATTTCTGATAAAACATTTCATATGGAATTATACAAAACAAACAATAATAATAAGTGGTGAATATAACATATATCTAATAGAAGTAAAAGTGAGATGAGAAAACACTTTCCTTATGTCTTGGAATTCTTCATACATGTGAAAAACTCATGTATAATAAATATATGTTTATATAAATCAACAAATGAAACATATTATTATATATAATACAATATTTAATTTTATTATGATTTTATATTAAATAGTTATTAACAATTTCATGGTAAAGTTACACTTTAGGTAATAATCGCTTTGTTTTCCATATATGGTTGGACTTTTAATTATATATCCTCTTACAGAGATTATGGTTTACATATTTCCAGAATTTAATACATGATATAAATATAATATATATTCAGTATATATGTGTTTTTAATAAATCTTAAAAATATATAAATATTAAATGGAATACATCTTTCATTGAGATGGTAGGGCCTATGTTCGTGTGAATGTTGTTTCTGTTTTCTTATCATATGGAAAGAAAGGAAGTAAATGAAATATATTTGAATAAATATATTATCATTAAAGTATAATTATTATTTCATATATATCATATATCATTTATAAACTCATTTTTAATACATTCCCAATAATTTGTGAATGGATCACATCACTTTTTTGGAGGCGGTATTCCACACATCCACAAACAAAGTTATCGTATTCCCACATAATGAAAATAATTAAGGAATATTAATTATAGAAGAATAAATACATTATAAATTTATTCAATATAAAATAGAAATAATAAGTCCATCATTATTCTCAACCATGAAAGGTGGTAATGGAGGAACAAATGATATCGGTTCGCGAGGCGGTAGTCTGGTGTACACATGAACAATGATTGTGTATATGATTTTATGGCAGTGTGTGATATTTTAGGTCATACAATTAACGTAAAAACATCTCAATATATTGAGGATAAAAAATTTATTATATAATCATTGAATAAGAAGAATTTATGGGGTGGAGAATGAAATAAAACAAATGTGTTGGATGAATGATGTTACCCTTCTATGGATAACTCCTTTTGGTTTGCACCAAAGAGCTTCATTGGTTTAATTTCGTCCAAAATGGATCCTTATAGGATGATAAGATGGATTTTTTATCATAATTGGGAAATTTTTGGATGATAAAAATGTTTTTATAGGTGGAATAAGTGAGGGGGTGAGCGCCCTTTTATATTTGGGGGAGAGGACACACATGGCATTATTGAAAATAGTTGTGTTCTCCTTACATTTTTACCTACCAATTGGCTACCATTACATAAACAATTCTAGACATGAATGTTTAAGGCCTAAATATATCGTTAAAATTGGAATTGGAAAAGTGTAGGGTCATTTTAACACCGTATGTTTATATTTTGACCACTTAGTAATCTCATTTTTACCATAATAGTTGAAATTATCTATAATTAATTTTTGTTATATTTCTGGTGAAAAATAATGTTGAAATTGCTATAAATTGAAAAATTATTTTCATTAAAAATATGTAATCCATTTTTAAAAATTCAAATCACAGAAGTGGAAGAAATTAATTTAATGTTAATATCACAAATAGGATGACACAACGAGCATTTAAAGTGAAAATGTTCAAAAGTTTGAAATGTTTTTATATCCAATTTCAATGAAAAATTGATTTCAATGAAATAAATTGAATTAAAAAATTTCTAATTGATCTGAATATATCATAAAACCAAATTAAAATATAATTTTACGATATAAATAAATTATAAGTATATTCAATTTTCAATTAAAAATATGTATTTTTCTGAATTCGTAAAAAATTGAATCTTTTCAGAAAAATACCAAAAAACCATTTAATGTAAATTTTTTTGTTAATATTTGAAAAATGAATCATATTCTGTAAAATAAAAATTTTAAAATTTTAAAAAAAATATTTTTAAAACAATTTTTTCATTAAAAGTTCACAAAACTGCCTTTTAGGAAAATACAGCATTTTATGCCTAAAACTAGATTTGTTCTTATTTTATGCTTATCAAACTTATTGGATGGATGTAAAAATATTTGTTTAAATTTATAAAATATAAATTTCATTAATATATATATCTAATAGTTATTAATTTAATTTATTTTGATAAAAATTCTTTATAGGGATAAAAATAACTTTTTCATAAAATCAAATCCTTCATATCTAATTGGTTTTTATTATCATTTTTGATTAATTTATAACCAAGTAATTTCTCTTATAAATATTTATAAGAGGTAGTTTTTTAATTTAGTCAATATTATTCATATCATCCATTCCAACAACATGGTGATAACTATTACAATATTTTAATAATATTATTAAAAGTATTTTGTTGTTTAGTAAAACATGATCTTATGTATAATAGAAGCTATCTAAGAAATTTGTAATTGTGTGTAACAGAAGACAAATATAGTATTGTTGCTACCAAATTCTAACTTATGTGTTCTATGTAGAACAAGAATAACATTGTGTTGTGTAAAAACCAAGAATAACTCGGTGCTTTCACATAACTAAATCTAAATCCAGTGTTCTGTGAAATGTAAAATATAAAAAACAATAAATTAATTTGAAAGAAAATATTTCAAGAAAACTCAAGGTGTTATAAGAAAGGGTACTGAATTCTGATCTAGGTTCTCCTATTATGATGGGGAAATCCCCTCATGGTGGGAGTCTGTAATAGGTTCTTGTTGATGTGTCTTAGGATAACTATCTGGAAGAGGGTATTACTACTACTATTGTCTAGAAAATTAGGGAAAGATGATTGATGAAACTAGTGTAGGAAATAAAAATTCTAGTTTGTCTCCGTCTAGACCAATTGGGGGGTCACATTAATGTATGTAAAGGCATTGTTGGTCGACATTACTGTTGATGTGGAGGATGAGTTTGAGTATGAGGCTACCGTTCAAGGGGAATTTAACCTTGACATAAGTAGTGAATTACTTTTTTCAAATAAAATAAAGGTGAGGGATAAGGTGGTTAGGATGAGGGATTCATGTTTTTCAAGCCTATATAGACTAATGATCGTCCACATAGGCATTCAAATGTTGAAGTTGACAGGTATGAGCAGGAGGAGGTAATCAATGTAGACCCCAAATATGCCCAAATAGAGATTCCTAAAGGGATACTATGGTATAACCATTGGGTGGGACCCCAAATATTTTTAAGAATAGGGAATGTGTTGAGGAAGATGATTTATTGGCTTCCCCTTAGAGGATGAACATCAAATTAACATTCCCTCGTGAAGGAGTGATGACTGTTTTGAGAATGTGATGTGGTCTTATCCACCTCATTTTACTAATTTAATGAAAAATGAATATGTATCCTCTGATAGGTATTCAGATGTGGAATAAGATACTTCACAGGTAAAAAATTATAGTATCATAGATCCAAATAACTATAACGGTGAAAGTACCATTGATGTCCTCAACAATGAAGTATCATAATGGTATTTCTCACAATGCAAAGTCACATTTTCATTAATGGAGCGGGAGGTATCTGGTTTCAATGACTATGTCGCAGTGCATATGTTATTATCTATAAACATTAAATATGGCTTATAATCTATCCTATTAATGGACTTTCATGATTTATCTTGTAAATATAAGATATGAATCACTCTGGAGGGATCATCTAAATCATCATCAAATGAAGAATGTGAGGACCCGTGAAATGTCAAGACATGGCGGTGAGGTTGACACATAAACGACAGATGAAGATATCCTAGGATTATGGGATCTATAAAAGCTTTAATGAATTATCTTATTTATATATTCCTTTGTGGGGATTATATTACAAGTATACATTCATCACTCATTCCTTATATGTTTGTCATTATATTAATAAAATTTTTGGTCAGGGGATTAGTTTCCAAATTCTTGGATAAGCTATTTGAGTATATGTTTTTATTTATAATTATTGTCATATAAATATATTTATATATTTATATATACTAGGAATGGTGAAAACCAAGTATTTGAAACGTATGGTCCAATTTTTTTTATAAAAAACAGTTAAATTATAACACAAATAGAGGGGTATAATGATAGAAAGTGACATAAAGTTCCAACAAGAACCAGAGATAAACAAAATTACCTTATTTTTTTCTCTCACCACTTCCTCGAGAGCTTACCTACCCTCTCAGATGTCTACCACTCTTCCATATCTTGGTGGATTTCCAAGTATTATTCTGATCATCTGTTCCAAAATATTTATCTACCTTTTTCCAATAGCAATCTCAGCTTCTGAATTATCAAACAATTAAGGTTTTGTAAAACATTCCATCTCCATTCTTGGACCCCCTACACAACATTAGAAGGACTAGACTCAAAATAATCATCCATTACTGCATAACATATAAGTTTAGTTGATCCACAATTTGAAACTTTATATCTTTTATACCAGCATCTTGAACCAGACACCTGCAAACATTTTAGTGGTTCCCTTTTCTAGATCAGAACTCACAGACAACCTCACTGCACAAATTCCCCTTAAAATGTAATAATGTATTTCATGTTTATCATAATGCAAGGATTATTTAATATCTAATATTCAATAATTTACTATCATTAAGAATAGAGAGAATTACTTCATCAGTAAGGGTATAATTGAGGTCAACCTCAATAAGAATTTGAGAAAAATATTTGAACCATGTAACCCCTATATCATTCTTTATCATAGTGGGGATACCCACTACAGATGTGATATATAAGAGGATGTATTCATGCCAAAGGATCTAATTCAATCGAAGAATCATAATACATACTTGAATTCATTTATTATTGATATTAAAGAGATTGAAATGAAGATAACATTTTTGGATGGGGAAAATACCTGGTTTACATGTGACTTTACTGAAACCATATGCACGCCTCTTCAAATCCTATGAAGGGAATATAATGTGGAAAACTCATCATATGATTGGGATGAAATTACACTATGATAATCCCCAATCCGTTGACAATTTAATCCACAAACCTTCAACTCTCAAGGGAATCTCTCCCAAAGGAAGAACCGAGAGACTGAGGATTGAGTGTTGACAAATATTGAGTTAGTCATTGATGACATCTTGATTAACATTGACATGAAAAATCTTTCTCTTCTGAATAATCCATTATGGGAAAGAATTGATCATCAAAAAAGGTGTCTCCTCACACCCTTTTTTACTTGGATCAATATTTTACTTCATATCAAGGACTACTATGTCATATGTGCATTGATCTTTCTCTAAGATGCATATTTCATCATAACATTGTGAGCCCAATTAAATTGGAAGTGTCATTCCTTTCCCTGTAACCTAGTCATCGCCATCACCTTTGGAGAGCCCTTTCAGCCCAAGCATCATCCCTTAAGAATGTTCCATATAAAATAAAGAAGGGTAGATATATAATTATATATATATATATATATAATTATATATATATATATATATTTAAATATATAAATTTAAAAATAAAAAATAACCATATTTATTATTTAATTTTTTCATAATAATTATATAATTATTGAAATATATATATATATATTTTTATTATCATTATAATTCTAAATAAATATATTTGAAAATATTTGAAAATAATTATAAATATATTTATACATTTATATATAATTATATAATTATACCTCATGGTCTGCACTAATTTGGTATATTTATATAATTATATATATTTATATCAATATATTTATATATATAATTTTAAATTGAATAAATATATTTATTATATAAATATATTTGTTATAATTTTATAAATATTTTAATATATAATTTTATTTATAATTATATATAACTATGTCTAACAAATATTTATATATAATTATAAATATATAATTTTAAATATAATACATGCATTTATTGTCTAAATATATTTATTATAATTTTATAATTATTTAAATATACATATATATAATTATAAATAAATATACTCAAAACACATGAACCATGAAGTGTTATCCATGGTCTCAGAAATTAATATAAAAGATTAAAGTACGATACAGAGACAGAAGGGAGCATAAAATAGAAAAATGTCACAAAATATGACCACAAGAAACATGATCACACAAAAATCATTTTATTTAGTGTCTTCCACCTCTCGCATGCTATCCATCTCAACCTATCAAGTGTCTTCCTCCCTTAAACAATTTAATATACTTCTATGTATCTTGATCATCCATACTCTATGATACATCATTATCACCATGAGGTTAATTATATCCAGTAGAATCATCCATCAAGTTAGCATCCCTATTCAGTACATTCTCTCTAATTTCTAAGAATTGATCTCCAAAATGACAGTTTCTATATTCCTTGTGAAATGATTCCATACAAAGAGACCTATTAATTTTGTCATGGAAAGTAAGTTTAGCTGTCCAAGGTCTAGAGACTAGCAGTGCATTGACTAACCCCATATATACTGCATTTTATTCTAGTGTCTCACCAAATACATCACCTACAATACCTTCATACCAACTTGCAAAGTAAGTGAATTATCCTACATTGAAGTTTACAAATAGGAAAAGATTAATCCGCCCCATTATTCACTTGGGTTTTAATATACCTATGCTCAACTTCAATAGGATGAAGGGCTTGTCCAGACATAAGAATGGGTGTTGTGGAATTCAGACAAGTGGTCATTTGAAAGACCTCATCGTCTGAAACCATCGCATTTCCTTTACTTTTGGCTACGATAGGTTCCCAATATTGGTCACAATATATTTAATTAGGGACCTAAGATTTTTTTTTTGATTGTTCGAGATGAATTTCTAAGTGAGACACCTCCTGGAAGGATGCATGCATATTCATTCTACATCACTTGAGGATCCTCTAGTCAAAGCTCCTATGTCTCTGAGACACGAGAGACCCTATCTCCTAACCCATGATCGTCTTACACATATTTCAATTCCCTATGACCTTCTCTAGATTCCCTTTGGAATTTCATTAGTATGATAAAACATTATGATGGCATTCCTCTATTGACTACCGAATATAATTTCACGCCATACTAAAAGGAGGAAATTTTCATACTCAATACTCAGATGAATATCATGATTAGGGGTTAAAATTGTTACCTTTTTAATGAGTGTAGAACTAAGGTCCACCTCTACCAATATACATGATACGTTTCCAAATATCACATATTTCAACGCCCTATATTATTTAATTGGGACTCCAAGGTAAGTGGTGTAGTCATGTAAAATCTTAAGATGCCATAAAATCTAGTCCATCCCATGAATCCTCAATGAATCCTTTTTATCACATTGGAATAGTCAAAATCTAGGATCCAATCATGAATACAAAGAGTTACCAGCATTATAAACAAGGATCTAAAACTCCCAGCTTTCAACTTTAGTTCATCAGAGGAAAAAGGCAATGGGAAAACCCACAACCAATTGACACACACTTCTAATTAGAAAAAAAACAAATCTCAAAAACCCTGTGAATAAAATCATCCAACATCCATGGTTTATCACCCTTTCAAAGGAAAATTCTTAGGATAATCGAAAACTTACCCAGAGAAACCTTTTTTGAGATTGCCTCGAAATTTTATTCAATAAGGGCCAACGAACACTACTTAATAATCCGCCAAGTGGTCATATCCCAAAGTGATGCAAGTGTCTGCATAACATTATCTAAATCCGACACCCAAAAGTCCTTGGTCCTCTCTTCCATATTCACATCAGAGCATCTAGAGTCACCCTCGCCAACTGTAGCCCAATTACCCCAAGCCAACTCCCATCATCGCCATAAACTACAAAGATGCACCACATATTCCATATATTAAATAAATATTTTTAAAAAGGTTTTATATATAATTATAAATTTATAATTCTAAATGTTATATATATATTATAATTTTTTTAATATTTAAATATTTAAATATATATGAATATATTTATAAGTATAATTATAAATAAATATATTTATAAATGATTTCATATAATAATAAATATATTTATATTTATATATATATATATTACATAATTAAATATATTTATTAATATATAAATATTTATAATTATATAATAATAATAAAAATAATTATTATTTAAATATATTTCTTATAAGTTTATAAATATTTAAAAATATAATTATTTATTTCAATTATAATTATCAAAAAATTTGTTTAAAAATATTTATATATAGTTATAATTATGTATATACTTCTCGTATTCCTGTATCAAACCTGGGTTCAAATTTAGATGGGAGTGAATTCCCGCTAGCAATCGGTGACACATGCATGATTCAGGCTTGACACCAGTAGGTGGTTATGCATGCATAATGCAGATAGGCAGTGACGCAACCATGACGCGGGTCGGTGGTGATGCATGCATGACACAAAACGGTGGTGAAATAGGCATGACGCAAGAAGTACGATACATGCCTGATCCTGCACTGGACCCCGTGTAAGTTTTTGGGCCATTGGGATATGTTATGGTCTTTATGCCCATTGGGCATTCGGGTCATGTGTTTAATAATTAATGATTGAATGGTGGGTTATCCCTTGGGGGGATTTTGTCTGTCTTTCCGACTAGTGTGTGTGCTATGTCTGTGTTTATTATAATTATTCCCCCAAGCACCTAGTATATATATATATACACTCCAAATAGAATGAACTAGGTATTAAATCCATGGTCCCCAATTTTATTAAAATCAAGTTAAAACAAGGTACAATAGGATAAGAAAATATATAACCACCACAAAACTTAACACAAAAATCAGTGAACGAATCATAGAATGAATCATATTTGAGATCGTCCATCACCACTATGTTTTGGATGATGGCCTCTCCTTCAGGTTTTAGGCTGCTGTTAGGTCCCACCATCTTCTAGGGGGGCAGTAGAGCCATCTGATGGGGTGGGATCCTTTAGGGGCTAAGGAGTATCCTCATTGTGTTGGTCTTGGTCTTTAGCTCAGATAACTCCATGAGTTGTACCAAATTCCTCAAAGAAGGCCCCCTTGTTTCGTGACTCATTAAAGATGTTAGTCAAATTAATTCATTCTTTACCAGAGCTCAGTGGAGTCAAAGCACATCCAAGGGTAGCAGTTTCACCCCTATCACCATCTCGGGGTCAGGAAAGGACGCAGCATGTTTAGCCACTTCATTAGAAGTTGTAGCCGGACTTGTAAATGTATATATTTAAAGTTTATTTTTATATAATTATTGATATTATACGTATATTTATTATTTAAATATATTTATTATAATTTTAAAATTATTTAAATATGTATTTATTTATATAAAATTTTAATTATAAATAAATATATTTTTATGTATTTGTATGTAATCACAAATATATTTATATAAATATATATTACAGGTCATTATGGGTGCAATCCAATCATAACACATGCAAAAACAACAATCACATGCCAAGGGGTAGGTCATATCCCCCCCAGGGACAACCCAACATTCGAGGCCTCTTTATTCATATATATATACATATATATTGGTACAAAGACCCCAGAATATATTGCCTTGAAGACCCTTAAAATCATGCCTTGAAGGCCCAAACCTCTATGGTCAACCTGGAACGTGCACTGTCAGAGACGTTGTCACTACCGAATAGCCCTATCCTATATTTCAACAATGAACAAGAAAATTTCCATTGTCTCACTAGATTTTGTGTTGTGTAAACATAGGCAACCATCAGACCACCACCACTACCTTCAAGAGGGGGTTTTCCATTCCCCTTCGGCACCAGTAACAGGTCAACGCCTCTATCACTGTATCACGGTAGATCTAAACCACCATACCACTCATTCCCTCAATCAACTACCATCAATACATCTACCTTTCCTTCAACACTCTCTACACTAGTTCCCTAGGCATCATAGATATATGGCACGCCCATTCATCGTTATACATTGTGTTGAGCCACACATTCTTGTCCTTCATCGGAGAGCATAGGGTCTATCTGTAAACATCATCATCACACTCTATCAGTCAGTTACCACCTACCACATTGCATGCCTGCCTTTGGTACCCCTTTTCCACCATTATCACAACCATCCCAATGCATCGCCATCCAAAACCACCCCTTATTCCATTAGGTTTGTTGGGAGACATCACATTTATTGAAGAGAGAGAAAATTATTATATTTGAATGATTTATTACCATATTAATTGAGGATTTTTCTCCCAAAAATCACAATGATTTCATTTTCAGTATTAATGCATGAAATGGGATGTTGACAACATTCATTGGTGATTATGGACGTGGTGTCTATATAAATAGAATGCATCAAAATATTATTATGGGTATGCCAGCAAGATGTATCCGACAAGGAAGACCTAGGAAGGCGTTGAAGTGTTTGTAGTGGCCTATGTGATATGATGACAATGGTGAAATTATATTCTATGTGTGGAGATGTTCTTGTAAAGGAGTTAAAAATGCAGTCCATTTATTGGAAGAATGGGGGTGTCACGTCAAAAGTAGCATGTGCGGAACATCAGTGATTAACATGTGCGGAGTAGTGGCAATTCAATTGATGGTCTGGGACACATATAGAAATTCTTCTTGATTAATATGATCAGGTGGCATGTCCAAGTTCATGATCAGTGGTACATCATGATGGAAAGATCAGGTGAGAGATAAATCCTTCAGGTGTCACAAGATAGTCAATGGCTGACGCATGTTCAGATAATGATCTCCAAGATAGTGATGGTTCATTGACAGAAGGGTGAAGTTTTTGTCACAGATTGATCTCCTGATACATGGAGTTGGCAGGATATTTTTTAGAGAGAATACAAAGGCATATCAGAGTGTGGTTTTCAAATATTTTTTTTCAATTCCATCATAGTAATTCATGTTTGGGTATTACTTGGATACTTTTTCTTCATTGATTCATAGTGGATGTTTTTGGGAATTGTCATGTGGTTTTTCAAATACTCTACAAGGAGGTTTTTTACACATTAAAAAATCTTGTGTGCTAATTTATTTATTCTTATTACATTGCTTCAATATTTTTACCGGTTTCACGTGATATTTTCTTAATGAAATTTTCATCCAAAAACCGATCTTCTCCCCAACAAGTTGTATCAGAGGAGGTTGGTTCATTCTTGAATTTTAACATGATATTTATAGATGATTCTGAGTGGATCGATGAGGCCTATGCGGAGTATAACAAGGATTGGAAATTGAATCTCGATAATATAGGTGATAAGCATGTCTGCTCAAGAGTCATTGAGCTGGGGGAGAAAGTTTTTTAGCTGGTTCTGCAAATTATGTGGTGATCATGATTATGGGGGAGGAAAAAGTTTTTGGTTCTTGTATTGTTCATCCAGATAATTTAAATGCAGAGGTGATGATGAATTGGGCATTTGTTTTTCTTTTTGTAGGGGGAGATGATATTGTTTTGGGTCATAAGTGCAAAAGGACATCATTTTATTTTTTGTGGATGATAATGGGTTCTGTGATACTGACCTATTTTCATTAAATTGGCTTTGTTGGATGGTTTCATTCATTAATGTAATGAAGGGGTAGATTGTTGGGATTCATCCCATTTATTTATGAGAAAGAAAATTATACTAATGGGGTGATTTATTGCAATATTAATAGAGGATTTTTCTCCCAATAGTAATAGAGATTTAATTTTCAATATTAATGGATGAAATAGGATGCCAGCTTCATTAATTGGGGATTATGGAATTGTTTACTATGTAAAGAGGGTGAAGTAGCATATTTTGATGGGCGTGCCATAAAGATGTATTCGGTATGGGAGACATAGGAAGGGTTGTTGTGTTTGTGGTGGCCCATGTGACATGACAATGATGATGGAATTATTATGTATGTGTAACGATGTTCTTGGCAAGGGGTTCGAGATGTAGTCCATCAATATAAAGAAGGGGGTCACATAGGTGGTATCATGTAGGGGCACACCAGTTTTTAATAGGGGAAGGGAAGTAGCGACGTAATTGATGATTAGGGCCACACATCGAAAGTCGTCATGATATCAGTGATTAGGTGGCATGTCCTGATTCATGATCAGAGGTACATCATGATGGAGATATCATGTGAGATAGAAACCCTTCGGGTTTCACAAGATTGTGTGAGGCTGACGCATGTTTGGATGAAGATCTACAAGGTAGTGATGGTTCGTCGACATAAGGGTGTAGTTTTTATCACAGATTGATCTTTCGATACATGGAATTAGTATGATATTTTTCAAAGAGAAGAAGGAGGATAATCTGGCTGTGGTTTTCACATAGGTTTTTCTTCGTTGTTATTGTAATTCAAGTTTGGACATTACATGGATTATTTGTTTTCTCTAATTCATAGTGGATGTTTTCGAGAATTGCCTCATGTTTTATTAATCCTCTTCAAGGAGGTTTTTTCCATGTTAAAAAATCATGTGTGAAAATTTATTTATTCTTCTTACATCACTTCCATATTTCAATGGGTTTCTCACGATATTTTTGGCAATCAATTTTTGGCCTAGAATCAAGATTCTCCTCAACAAGGTTATAGAAACACCACACCTCATATCGGTTTCTCATGACACAAGTCGATAGTCACCATCACCCAATTGTGTCACCAGTCACCACAAAAGGGCCCGCACGCTACCACCTGCATAGGTCCCATCTTCTGTTGGTTACCCTACCAAGTCCACTCGAGACCACGACCCTTACAGTCATTGTTTGTCAGCCTCCACTAATGGGGGGGACCACCAACACACCACATACATAACACAAACCAAAAAAAACCTGTGGATGATAAATGAATCCATCCCCACATCACACCACCCCATTGAATTAGGGCAAGAGAATGTTGTGGTGGGGAATTCATCCCCGCCCTAAATGCAAATACCAGCTGGGAAAAACCAATCAGTCTTACCCCCATTTTCATTATATATATATATAATTATAAATATACCATAAATATTTATTACTTAAATATATTTATTAAAATTTTATAATTATTTAAATTTTTATTTATATATTTTTATTTATAATTATAAATTAATATATTTAAAAATTATTTAAATATAATTATGAATATATTTATTAGTATATAATTTTAAATATGTAAAATATATTTTTTTTTAAATAAGCTGTTAAACATTTTGAAAAATATATATTTTATAAATTTTTTATATTTACAATTATGAAAATCAGATTCATTTTTCATTAAAATTTATATAATTCATATTTATATATTACATAAATATATATATATACAAATTTTAATATAATTCTTCATTAAAAATATATAAATATTTATTTCTTTATTTATATTTATAAATATAAATAAATAAATTTATAAATATTCCTATACAATTAAAAAATATGTATATAATTATATATATTTATTAATATATTTTATATATAATTAAAAATATAATATATATATATATATTATTTAAATATTTTTATTATAATTTTATAATTATTTATATATGTATATATATTTTAAATTATAATTATAAATAAATATATTTATTATAATTTTATAATTATCTCCATATAAATATATATATTTTTATATTTTTATAAATACATTTTTAAAATATTTTAAATATATTTTTCAATTTTTCAAAAATATATATTAATTTATAATATTTATATTAAATATAAACATGTTTTTTTTAATTGATATATATAAATAAACAATAATTTTTAATATAAATTTTATACATTATTTATATTAATAATATTTTTTATTCAATGTTTTTATCAGTTCTATTCATAGAACTGATAAAGATTTCCCTTTTGACAGTGCTTTCTATTTAGCATTGATAAAAGTTGGCACTTCATAAATGTTGATATGTGGTTGTGACTGTCAGGTGTATTATCCAAAATTATGATCATTCATTAAAATAACAAATAAAAAACCACCAAGCCTAATGATAAAACAAAACATCATCATTATAAAATTTAGACATATCATGAATTAGAATCTGGGATGAGATTTCATGCTTTTGTGGGATCCAAAAGCTAGCACTACCTAAATATTTGCTGGGTCTGCTAGAACTCCTTCTTCTAAGATGTCATGTACCAGAATGTGGACCTATCGAATATAGAACATGCACATAAATAACTTTCTATAAAGTTGGTTCTCTCAAATCATGTTTGGGACTGTCCTCAAATTCTTTATATGCCCATCCTCTAAAGATATGTACACAAGGATTTCATCCATGAAGAACATCATGAACCAATCCACGAAAGGTTTAATGATCTAGTTTAAGAGTCAATATAACACTGCTAGGGCATTTGTTACATTTAAGGTAATCGCCATGAACTCATAGTTACTATACTCGCATTTGAATGCCATCTTTTGTAGAACCATCTCCCAAACTCAGAGATGGTGATAACCTGACCTTAGTTCGATCTTCAAGAACTGATTCACACTTCTTGTCTTTTTGAAGGGGCTGATGAATCTCAGATGTGGATGGATATTCTTAATAGACACCTGGTTCGTGCAATGATAATCTATGCACAACCTTGCGATATCATTCAACAAATTATCAAACAATACTATGTCTAACTAGGGGGACACACTAGGTCTAATAAAACCCTTCCCCTGAAAATCCTCAAACTGCACATTCAGCTCCCGATGCTCAATGGGGCCTATCTGATACGCTGACACACATATATTGGTTATCCCTATGTGAATGATTATGCATATGTAGACCTCTAAATTAAGAGGTAAGCTCATCATGGCCTCAGGGATGATGTCCTCATACTCCACCAATACTACATGAAACTAAAATCTTAGAGAATATACTCCTCCAATGGAAAAAACTATCCAACTAATGAGAAACCGATTGTATCCTCCATCTTATATGCTCACCCTCTTCTTCTTGGGATTCCATCTCACAAATGAATGAAAATATCATCCAATATACCCATTTTTATCAGATTCTCTTCCTAAAATAGTCAATCTAGACTTGGAATGTAGAAATCCATTTTATATCTTGAATGAAATAATTCAGTCTCATCATGAAAATGAAGAGATTTCATATGAAGCTCTCTCCTCCAAGAGTTAGGTCACACTATCAGAAGAAGTTTGTGATCCCCAAATATCTCATTGGTAGGAGTCTTCAATCACTAGGGTTTACCCAAAGGATCTACTAGAATCTTCAAGTCTCAAACATGGGATGTGGAAAAGAAGGAGTGGGTCATACATACATTTATCAAAACTACAACTAAATTATAGTATCTATTGATCATACATAGGATCACACCTAGAGCCTCTGAGTTTTAAGCCTCCACTATCTGAAGGTGTCCATAGCCCTAACAACCAACACCTTGAGTTTGGAGTGGAACACATAGGTAATGTAACAGTGGAAATAAATCATAGTGGGAACCACTACTCATAGCTCTCTAATCTCCTCTACCACCTCTTCCTCCCTAAAAACCTCCTTCTTAAGCAACCATCTCCCGGCCTACTTCATATAGGGTTGGGTAATCCCACATGATATGAACTCCCCCATCATAAGAGTAGCCTTGCATCTATCATGTCTGACTAAAATTTCCACGATTTCCATGAGAGGTATACCCTCTATCCTAATAATATCATTAGAATAACCTTGCATTCTTGGATCGCCAATTATGATGTCTAATACCAGTTATTGAGGTCTCATCTCTTGGGATTCCAATTTCAAAACAAAATGTTTGTGTATAATATCCTAATAATCTATACACAAATATTGTGAACTCTAGCACCTCAAAGTAGGAAGGTATAAAATGATATGTCACTCCATCTTGGATATATTGCTGAAGGTCATGCTCAATGTTTTGTGATAAAAATTATCCATCACGTACCTTATCTATGGAATACCATGAATGTTTGGTGAACCTTATTGCATACTCTATGACTGAAAAGTTTCCCTACTAGACATATAATTTTTAATTGATATGTATTGACCACTAATTCATTACATAAAACTCCTCTTTAAATAGTATAAAAGACACATCCCAAGAGAGGGTATCCTCGTCGTGCATCTGTGTCACCAAACCCTACCATCACACAACTGGTTCAAGTAGTAGGATCTCCATGAGGTCCACAAACTAACATTGATGGGTCCTAACATGTACGAAAACATGAACAACCAACTCAATATATTCCTCTTCTTCCTAGGGGTATGGATTCACAGCAACCTGAGAAGTCATACAACAACTGAAGCCTTTTACAAAAACCAATACATGATCTTAACCATAATTAAACATCAAATTAAAATATAAGGATTGTAAATTATAGTGTCTTTGATATTAGGTAGGTAATTAAAAATCACGATTCCAAAATAACCACATCTTTTTATATAATCTTCATAAGGAGCTCCGAAAATTCTTTGAGACCTTACATCGGCATAGGATAACCTCCTAATAAAATGAACAAATGGATGAGATAAAATCCCAATAAAGAAATAAATATAAGAATAAATCTTAGCACATGGGTTACGAGGAATAACATAATGATATAAAAATTCCTAGAACATGAATAAATATAAGTAATTCATAACATTGTATCATATAATCATGGAATCATAGTAATTTTGAATTAAAATAAAACATGACTATAGCACGAATCAGTGATCATTGAACATATAGGAGCTTGAGTAAAAGATAACCAACAAGATTGTTGCACAGAAAGTCTCAAGAGACTAAGAATTACCCAATGAATTGGAATTATATCTGGGAACACCCATCATAACAAGATCAGCACTCTGTGTGACTCATGATGAATCATATATAAGGAATCCAATTAAAACATAATGGTTACCCTTGTTTTGATTTGCGTATCATAATATTTTAAAATAGAATAAAATAAGGGATTATCAAGAATGATTCAATAAAAGAAAGCATTTAAATAATTCATGGAAATTCATAAAAAAAGAACAGTCATAGATCCCGAAAATTTATTTCAAAATAAAGTGAATACATGTAAATATTTCATTCAAGAAGCTTTAGAAATAAAACATTTTAGTGTTTTTTATAGAAAATATTAATGATCATTTAAAGATGAAAAGTTCTTAATATTTCATATAAAATCAGAAGTAAACTATGATTATTTTCATATTAAAATTTTGGATTTTATAAAAATAATTGTGGCATAAAATAGTTTATAGAGTTCACTTGAAATTTGGTAAGAATTTGAGAAGTACCCTTAAATCAGTCATGCTTATTGGGAAGAATTGAGCATGGAACTTTTGAAAACATATATATCCCCACAAAAATAAGGATAAATGGATAATGATAAAATATTTTGGAACAAATTCATATTCTTTATAATAATTACATAAAAATAAAATTTCATTTCATTTGGGAAAAAAGAGAAAAAGAATAACCCGAAGGAATAATGGAGGTTCGGGTAGAATCCCTTACCTTAAATATGATGATGTTCATCACTTGATATTAATGTCATGGATAATCAAATTAGATTCATTAATTAATAATTATAGAACCATTTATAAATTTATTTGATTTATTATATCTTTATTATGTTTATCTAGGTTCTTTTTATGGGTTATGTGATTCAATTTCATCATTTGGGAGCATCGGTTTCCATGGTTTTCATGATTGGTATACTTGTATTCTTGTAAAAATGGATATAAAAAGAGGGGTTAATTATCAATAATTTAACTCATATGTTATTAATTAAATTACATAGGTTAAATTGTTTATATATATTAGTTTTAATGGCATAAGGATATATCAATAGAAAAATAGTTAATGATAAACGTTTATGTTTTTTTGGCAGTTTCTGACCACAACAATCTCATTTTATTTAATAAATTAATATCATCTGTAAAAAATTACTCTTGAACATTAAATAAGATATAATACATATATTATAATCTTGTTCAACCATAAAAATGGTTTCACGACAAGCCTTGAAGATGATAACAGAAATTGAAAACTTTGTCACCCTTGGATGTGATAAATCAACACATCATAGGCGATGTTTTCAGTATTTGTATAAAAGGATGTGTAAAACGATATGATGATGAATTATTCCATTGGAATAAAAAGCTATAGTATATTTAAGGTACTATAGTTATTATACCATTTGGATTATGGGAGGTGAGAGTACAAAAATAAATGAAAGGAACGTGAAAAGAAATTAAAAGAAAAGGAAGAGGGTTTTACCTCTTGATTCTTTCTTATTGAGAACCTCTTCAGGGGATAGGTTTTTGTGTTTTATTAGGACCCAGATCTCCTAGATATGGGGTTGGGGATTCATAGTGGATATTACTTATACTATTCTATAATTTTATAATATTTTCACTTATAAGAAGGATATGTTTTATTTATAAATTCATTGGTGAGGTTACTATTTCATTGCTAGTTTACTATTCATAATGTTCATGTTAGTATTCAGAAGTCCAAGTTACTATTTCATGGGTATATATTCCTTAACATTTATAAATTACTTTTATTTAATTACTTATTTATTTATAAATTTCATATTGTGTTCTTAATGTCATTGTATGTCATTCTACTAGATGACGTAATTATAAGAATAGAATTTCCATTGATTAAACATTATGATGTTACATTCTTCCCCCCTTATGAATTTTTTCCCTTGAAATTTTGTTTTACACACTAAGGTGAAAACATGTGTAGGTACTTCTCCTTCATCCCTTACTCTGGTTCCAATATTGCCTCTTCATACATACAATTCTTCCAATGTACATTTACCAGGTGAGTGGTCTTATTGAATTGAACATTATCTCTAGGATCCAAGATCTTCAAAGGATGCTCCTCATAAGAAAGAACATTATCCAAATGTACCTCCTCTGAATTTTATACTTGTGGAGGATTTTGTATGTACTTCCTTAAGATAGATACATGGAATGTATTGTGTACTTTAGATATTATAGGTGTATGTTTGAGTCGATATGCCAAAACTCTGACATGATGAAGAATATCTAAGGGGGATATGTACCTGGGGCATAGATTCAATTTCATCCCAAATCACACGACCTTCTTCCAGGGAGATATTTAGAGTAATACCTTGTATCCATATTTAAAGTTAAGGTCTTTTCAAAGATTTAATGTATAACTCTTTTTTTAGATTTGGGATGCCTTGATGGGATGTCGAATGATTCTCACATTTTATACCATTTCCTAGACCATTCTAGGACTTCGTAGCTTACACTCACAGACTTCATCCAATCATGTTAGTGTTCTATACCTTTTCCCATAAAGGGCTGTATATGGAATCATTCGTATTCTAGAGTCGAAACTATTGTTGAAATAGAACTCAAACAAAGGAATATGTTGGTCAAAAAGTACTTTTACTTCCATAGAAGATTCTATAAACATATCTTCTATTGTTTGAATAGTTTGCTCAGATTGGCCATCGGTTTGAGAATGATAGTTCATACAGAAGTTCATCTTGATGTTCATATAATGTTGGAGACTTTTCTAGAACCTATAGGTGAATCTCAGATCTCAATCAGATATAAATGACAGTGGTACTCAATACAACCTTACAACTTCTTTGACTTATATCCATTTATTTTGATCTAGTGAGAATTCCTCCCGAATTGTGATAAATTGAGCTATTGTTGTAAGACAATCCACAATAACCCATATAGTATTGTTTCATATGGATGTCTTTGGATGTATAGTGACCAATTCCATGTTGATTTACCCCCACTTCCATGTCGGTATGTATAATGGTTCAATCATCCATTTGTAATTTTTCCTATCATCCTTCAAATACTAACATACTAGGAAATTTTATGTATATTTAGAAACCACTTTTTTCATATTGTCCCACCAAAAGGTATCTCATAGATCCTGATAATTCTTTTCCTCACTCAGTCAATAGAGATTGTTGACTTATGTACGTCATTCAAAAACTATTTCTTTATCTCAAGATTAGATGGTACATATAGTTGTAACCCAAATCTTAAGACTCTATCCACACCGATATTGAACTGATTGGATTTCCCATTATTTATGGCTTCCACCTTTTTCTAAACTTCGACATCATTCCTTTGAGCATCCATAATTTTCTAAATAAGGGATGGTTGAGAAATTATTTGAGATAGTATTGATGATATTCCTTAATGATTCTCATGTCCAACATTTTCAAATCAAAAAATATCGGATCCTTCTATGTTATCATCGTTGACAATGATGTAGGATCATTTCTACATAGATTATCCACTACCTTGTTTACTTTACTATGATAGTAGTGGATTGTGCAGTAATAATTCTTGATGATCTCTAACCAACATCGATGGTGCATATTGATATCTTTCTGTGTGAATTTATATTTGAGACACTTGTGACCAGTATATATCTCTCACTTCTCTCTATAGAGACAATTCCACTAGATTTTCAATGTAAAGATCCAAGCCTCCGACTATCGATCATTCGTAAGATAATTTTTCTCGTGAATATTCATTTTACATGAGGTCTAAACTATCACTTTATCATTTTTCATTAATATATAGCATAATAATTTCCTTGAAGCATGGATGTATAACATAAATAATTTTTCACTTTATGGGAGTGTGAGTAATGGAAATGTTATAATCCTCTTTTTGTGCTCCTTAATGCTTTCCTCGTATTCGTGAGTCTATAAAAACTTCACTACCATTCATGTCATCTTGTTTATTGGTTTTGAAAATAATAATAGGTTCTCCAAAAATCATCATTAATACCCAAATTGGCCAAAGAAACTAAAGATAAATTTTATAGAAGATGTTATATGTCACTCATTGGTTTTCTTTGTCCTGGAAGGGTCCACATATATTTCTTTACTAGTGATAAAAAGCGCTAAGAATGATAATTCCTCCATCCAGAACTCATATTCACTATACTTTTCATAAATTGTTTCTCTTAGAAATGATTGTAGCACAATATTCAAATGCTCCTCATTTTCATCCTTTCTCTTTGAGTGTATCAAAATATCATAAATAAAGACTACAATAATTTTTTTGAGGTAATGTCTAATGACTCTATTCATTAATTCCATGAAAACTTATAGATAATTTGTGTGTTTTAAAGGAATCACTATGAATTTATAGTGTCCATGACTTGTTCAAAAGTCAATTTTGGGAATATCTTCTTTCATCACCATTAATTGGTTATATCCCCACTAAAGGTAAACCTTAAAGAAATAACTGGCCCCACATAGTTTATTGAACAAGCCATCTACCTGAGGAATGAGATACTAGTTCCCTGTCATGATTTTTTCGAGCTCATGAAAATCAATGAAGAGGCACATTAACTAGTGAAAAAACAATATTTCACGTCGTTTTTCATGAATTTTGGACGTTGTTTTTAACCAAAAATCTATATGGGTGATGTAAAAAACATGATTTTTTGAATCAGTTTTCCAAAACATGCAATGAAAATGATATGGTCTTGGTTTTCTACATCTTTATTATAGATAAACTACTGCTTAAAATCAATCAGCACATGGTTTTCTGTGTCAGTTTGTTGTAAACTGATATGAAAAACAATAGGTGAGTTGGTTTTCAGCATCTGTATTTATGAAAATTCATGCCAAAAACCTTATGTGTTTTTAAAAAGTTTCGGCATTGTTTTTCATAAAAACTAACACAGAAAGGTAATTTTTAAAAAAAATTCAGAATATTACACTTCCAAAATATTTAAAATATGTGTAATAAAAACACAGTATATAGAAATTAAACAAAATTTATCATTACCTAAAAATATATTAAAACATAAATATTTTTACCTAGTTTTTCAAAAAATTATATACACATTAATATTATCATATATAATTAAAATATACATACATGAAATTTACAACATGATCATTGTTCGTTATTATAGAGATATTAATTTGATATTATTATGTTAAAAAAACTATTATAAAAAATGAATTATTTTTTTGAAAACCTGTTATTAGGAAAATGTAATATTATTCATACACATTAGAATATACATACCATAAATCGTAATCACAATTAAATAATTGTTCATAAATAAAGATCGAATATGGGTATGTTTAGTTTGGGTATAAGACATCATTGAATTTCTACAATATCATTAAATGATATGAGATTAAAAAATATAATACTATGATAGAAAATAGAAAAATATTTATATAACAAACCATATCAAATTCTGCAGTTAACCCAGCAGTGATTTTGTTGTATACGAATATAATAACTATATTCAAAATATCCTTATTGATAATGACACTATTGTTATAAAACATTCACTAGATAATTAAAAACAATATATATATATATATATATCAAATAATCATAATACTATCTAATGTAATAATTAATTACACTTACATCCATATATTGGATGGCATTTGGTTTCTTTATCAACACATGTTCTTTGTTAATTATTTCCATGAACATCATTTCCATATATATGTACTAATAATACATGTATAAATAGTAAAAATAAATCATAAGAAGAATATAAAAATAAATAAAACATACCTATTTAAAATGGTGGAAAATCGTTTACGAACAGACCCTGATAAAGTGAAAAACCAATATAACGTGTATTCACATGGGAAAAATATGCCAAAAATCTTACTCCCCCTATAATAAAAACATTTCACAATTAATTACATTGTAATGATCAGTAGTTCATAAATATGTTTTCTTCATACTTATCATGAAATGGAAAAAACCAACATCCAGTCTCTATCTGATATATTCTCTCATAGATATATGCCACTCTATTAGCATTCTTCACATGATTCACATCGAGGGAAATTTATTTTTGATCTATAAAAATATAAACTCATATCATTTCCTTTTGTAAAAGAAGCATGTGCAGATACCTAATTTAAAAGGGAAATATAGTTAGTCAATTTAAATCATCATTTATTAAAGAAATAAAAATTTAAACTTCAATTTATTTATAAGGAAAACAACTACCTCACATTCAGGTCGAGCTCTTAAAAATCAAGTAGATGCATGAGGAATTAATTGAGTAATCTCAATGGATAATCTCTTCTTTATATATCATACATAATCTGAAATCATAGATACAATTTAAGGAATAAGAATCCTGAGATAATCTTTATATACAATAAGAAATATCAAAAGTATCTACAATCTACTATTCATGAATTTTTTTTCATTTGTGAAATTTAATTTGATTTAAAATAATCCCATATAATTTAAATGTTAGAAAAAAATTATATATAATTTTCAATCAAATTTTATTAGTATTAAAAAAAATAGAGTCCTCATATGACTTATAGCGAATAAGACTGGTTGGAAAAAGTAAACAATGACCCATACAATCCCCAACTATGGTGATTTCCTCAGTAAGAAATGGTAGTAGAGCATTGGGATCAATAATATCAAGTACTGATACTCTTGCTTGACCATCTGCATAGGATGGTGATGTACAGAATCCCCCAAAAAATTCACATGTCCTAACACAACAATTTATATATGAAGGAATCCAAAAAAACTCACAGTAAACAGTTTGCTCTGAGTGAGGAGGTTGAGGTTCAAAGTAGGTAGGTTGGGCAGGGTAGTCTGACTGGGATTGTTGTAGAGGCTACACAAAAAGCTGAGAAGGTTTGGAAGGCTGGGAAGGCTGCGCATACTGTGACTGTCTTGTCAAGTGTTTTAAAAAATAATTCAGTATAGCTGCTTGAATTTTATCAGTCAAAGGTTGTTATATCTTTTAGTTTAGCTTTTAAGAATTCTATTTTTGGGTTGCATCATTTCTTACTCTATCTAAACAATTTATGAATACTAAAACTCTTCTGATATCCTCTAACATGGTTGGGGTGTGATACCTTTCCTAAAGTAGTGGCTATGATGTCCTTTTTACCCATAGGGATAAAATATCTTTACCTATCTTTCACCTGATGGTCAACCTGAAATGAAAATTTAAAATGTTATATTATTTTTTATAATTTATAAATATGAAGAAATCATGACAAATAAATAATATTTACTAATAATTTTATCAGATACTTCTTTTTCTTCCTCTATAAGATATTTACATTTTTCCTTCTTCTTGCTCATTTCCATTTTTCATGGTGAGTGGGAGGATATGGAGTACCATACTATACCTATTCTAAACCACTACTAATTCAACCTCTTAATGCTTCAAATTTTTCTTCAGTCATTTTCTACTCTAATAACAGTTACCCCCTTGTGATAAAGAATGAGGGTATACCTTTTTCAACTAGATCTCATGATGAGATCTCTTAGAGGACTATAATATAAAAATAAACTAATAAGTAATTTGATAAATATATAATAAATTTTTCAATATAAAATAATTATCATACATGAAATTTTTATTCATGATTTTTGTCAACAAAATGTTTCCATGTATATGTATCTATAATCCGATAATTATGGCATATATTTTCAAACATTTCCATTCCAAAAACATTTTTTTTAGTTTTGTTTTAAAATATATCCATTAAACTGTCGCTAACGAGAGATGTCTTTTCATTATTTCATTTGTTTCCTCAAAATTGAATTTCATCTATAATTTAATAAATGAACTGTGTCAGTTAAAATATTTAATATTCAAAAAATGAGATAAAATAAATCAATTGAGATAATTTATCATCACAGCCTCCAAAATCTATAATTTTTCCATCTTGTCCATAATCATCCAATAAAGATATAAAATATTAATCCTATAATGGCTCTTCCATTATATATAACTGATGAAATGAACTACATTTGGTCCAGTTTGATGGATCAATGACATAAAATATCTATATTTCAACTTCTCACTCTTTCTTAATGTGTGAAAAGATAGAGGTAAATATTTTCTCTTTCCTTTTATAGTGGGAGCTAACTCCAAATGTATTCCCATTACTATCAAGTCCAATATAGAATTAAATCCATCCTATTTATTTAATTTTATGTATAATATAATTCCAATAAAATTGTCGCATATAATTTTCTCAACATGAATAACATGAGTGCTATGTTTTATCTCTAAAAATATCCATCAAGGATGATAAAAAAAATAGATAGTTTCTTCCAGATATTTTTTAAATACATGTACTATTAATATTTCCAAATATCAAATCAACATTTTTCACCATGTCGTAATATTATTCAACTAAAAATGGTTGTGGGGGCTGATTGTATTCTTGTAAAATATTAAAATCCCTTTTCAATCTATGATATGGATTCAAAATTTTCACAAAAAATTTAACACCCCAAGCATTCACGGTACGTTTCCCATTGAATAATGCAGTAGATTTTGTTGTACGTAACCTAGAATTTTAACACACCACGACCAATCGAACTAGCCGTTATGAATAGTAATTCCCACTTATTGAAATTTTATAAATTTTATTTTTCAAAATGGACTTTATTTTTATATTTTTAATATCGAAATTAACTTCGGGTGATTTTTTGGTATTTTTCTGAAAACATTGAATTTTTGACGAATAGTGAAAAACACTGCATTGTTGTTTTAAACCGAATTTTTATATAAGTAATTTGTTAATCCATTTTAATATATATTAGGTCAAAACAGATAAATAGTACCTATATATGTTCAATTTAAATCTCAAATCATATTACAATACATCTCCTATATTTTTTCACCATTTAACCAATGTGCTTTTTTTTCTCTGCTTATCTATCATCATCTATAAGTTTTTCCATGGAACATATTGATTTCTTTTCTTCCAGATGAGTGCTTCCAGCAGTATAGGTATTTCTAAATTATTTCACTTTTGCTGATAAAGATTCAATGTAGTTATCATTGATGTTTTTCTAAATGAACTTGATCGCATTCATAGTGGACTTACTGCCTGTTCCACTTTAATGTTTTTCCTTACATATATATGGTTTCAGGCTCATAAATATTTATACATATTAATGGTTATAAACTCTTGATTACTCTATGATTTCAGGTGGAAACCTCATATAAATTCCATCCTATCAATGATCTTTCCCATGTTCACCATCGATATTCACGTGTTTTATCTTCTCCACATCACCTCTCAACTGTTGAGATATTGTTAGTTTTTGAATTGTTTGACTAATGATTCATAAATATTATTATTCTAGAGAACTCTTTATTCTATTCAGTTAGTATCATCATACCTTTCTTCCGCACTTTTCTTATAGTACTAATGAATCCCATACATTTCTTATCATATATTCATTTTCTATTACCAAATAGATATTAATTCATTGTATATGCGATGAGAATACTGATTTCATGTTTCTATTAATTTTCTACAGTTTCATTTCTCGTAATTTAACTATGTTTCATGTGTTTTTTTAGTGAAAACAATATTACATATTGTAAAAACTGATACCATTAATGATAATATTAATGGTTCTTACATCATCTTCTTCGATGAATGTAATTCAACTACATATTATTCTCTAAATTATCTTTTCACTGTAATCACGAATTTATTTACCAGTCCATTAATTTTTCATCTTAGATTTTCTAATTTCTATTATCTGCTCTCATGGTTCAAAAAATTAATTACTTATCACTTTACATGTTTCATATGTTATCTATGGTTTGAATCTATCCATTCTCTAATTCTTTAATGCACTATATTGATGTGGTTTTGAAATTTTAATAGACTACATACATGAAATATAAAACCAGTTAAGTGTAATTATGAATAAGGTTTCACTCCATTTTATTAATTTTAGTATGTGGTAACATATTTTTGAATGTTTTGGATACATTTCAAAATATCATTTGGGATTCAATTTTGTAATTTGTGAATGTTTTAGAAGATCTAATTTTTTTACATATTTATTATTTGATGCTTTTAATTTTTTTACATATTTATCATTATAAACCTGTGATGGCTCACTGATTTTAGGTGTACACATTTTATACATGCCTTCCTATCATCAATCATTCCCATGATCACAAATTTTTTTCAGGTGTTGACCTCCTCCACATCACCCCTCAGTTGTTGAGATATTGTTAGTTTTTGAATTATTTGACTAACATTCAGTAAATATTATTATTCTAGATAACTCTTTATTTTATCCATGTAGTATCATCATACATTTCTTCATAACTACTCTTATAGTAATCATGAATCCCATGCATTTATTATTCTATACTATTTTTCAATCACCAAATATATATTCTTTCATCATATATGAAATGAGAATAATATGTTCAGTTTTTTATTCATTTCCTACAATTTAATTTCTCTTAATTTAGCTATGTTTCATATATGATTTTTAGTGATAAAAATATTATATATTCCAAACACTACTGATATTAATGATACTATTAATGGTTCTTTCATTCACTTCGATGCATGTAACTCAATTGCATGTTATTCTCTAAATTAACTTTTCACAGTTGGCGTGAATTTCTTTTCCAGTACATTCATTTTTCATGTTGGGTTTTCTATATTATATCATCTACTAAGTTGGTTAGAAAAACAAATTTATTTTCATGGGCTCAACAATGAAGATCACCCATCATACCAAAGCTGTGATGATTGCATTCATATAGTAAGGGAATTTTTTATTTTTTTAATGCTTACACGTATGTTTCTTTGCATATTCAACTTGTACCTATTATTTATATGGGTTCAAAGTAGAATTGAATGGTGATATCAATTATCACACTATAACGAGATGAAATCTATTTTCAAATATAGATTTTAATTCAATTTAATGTTGTTAGGTCTTCTAAAGTGGCTGAGAGCACAATGTTGGAGGTTCGTGGTATGGGTGAATGTCTTCAATCACTGAAAACAAATCTAGCAGCCCATATTCATTCCCATTACCTTTCTCTGTTTAGGTGAGATATAAAACTGACAACCCATCACTCTTAAGCTGCTTCGATGGATAAGTTCAGGTTTTCATGAATGTTGATTATTCAGTTTCATTTTAAAATTTATTATCATTAGTTGTAAATTAAAATTAATTATTTTTTCATCATTACCTAAGATGTATTCTCAAAATGAAATATTTTTAAATGAATATATGAGGAATGATTGGAAGTAGGTATTTTTTTATCATAAATATTTCTTTTGGATGTGCTCTCCGTAAAAATAAATGATTTTCTATTGCGATTGTTTAATATATGGAGGTTCTTATAGTTGGAAAAAAATAATTGTCAGTTAAAACCCTAGGCTTATGGGTTCTTCTTCAATTCATATTGGTAGTGGATGGGTACATGCTTGGATTCATCTATTGTTACATTGTGTATCTCACTTTTTCTAACATATCTCAATATTTTATAATTTCTAAAAATAGATTTCATGAGGGCTTGATATGTGTTGATGTTTATGAAATGTCAGAACATTTGAAAAGCCTCAGGGTGTCATTCCTGAAGAAATCATGGAATAGGGTGTACTTTCTAGAGGTATTCACTCTTATAAAAATTAGAAAAATCTCAAATATCTTTCATAAACTTTTATTCTCAGATTGCATTAGTATTGCTTCTAATAATAGTACATTACATTTATAATTTTTTCAATTTTTATGTAGAAATATTGTTGAATGTGTTATAAGAACATGAAGTTGATGATTTCCAACCCTCAATCTCCCCCTAGGGGTGGGGGTTTTTGTCGCCTCCCTGAAACTTCATCTTTTCATCCATGATTGTGACTCTGACTGTCCCGTCAAACCGTGCTAGCATCTATCGGACCAGGTCCATCCATCTAGTATAGAGTTGATCTCCTTGTGCCCATGTTGGAGGGTTTCCTTGATGGAGGTCACCACCTCCTTCAATTCTACAGCATGGAGCACAACTCAGAGTGGTTTTCAACATTTTTCATGAAGGAATTGTTTTCATCGACTAATGGTTCTCTAAAAATCAAGGGTGTTAATGTATCTCAATCAAAATTCGAGGAGCTCTGCATTATCTAATAGCCCTGCTCGGTAACCCATTTCTAGGCTCCCTCTTCTTCCTAAACTACCGTCATCATTTTTAATGTCTGGTTTCAATCCTGCATACAAAGGAACAGGGTGAAGTAACACTTTATTATGGAGGAATACACCATCATGGAAGGTAAAAAGTGAATATCATTTAAAAAACAAGAGCTTATGTTACGTCACAAAACTTTACTTTCAAAATTATGTGCTTGTGTGAAAACATTTAGTAATATTTGTTTAGTTACAAGACTATCTCCAATATGTTAAAATTAACATGTACATTATTCCTATTTCAATGTTCATTTATATTAATATCTTATTATATATGGGACATGTCTCACCATGATAGTAAATTCAATGGTTGGATTCTACGATCCCCACACCGAAGGAATGAAATTCATGGAGGAGCTTGAGGTCGACATCTACTACTGGGGTGTTCTGCATCCCATGAATTAATGGGTAAGGGTTTGCTGATGGGAATTTCATCCCCTCCAGTTGATCTTTCGGGTCATGTTACATCTTGTGTGGCCAATGGTGAAGATTCATAATTCTCCTTGAGTATTCATTCCTACAAGATCTCAGGAGGGGACATACATTCTTACTTCCAGGTAGGTAAATATCTGGATAATATGTACCTTAGATACAACATTTTATTAGGAATTTTGGTTGAATCCAATATTCATTCATACATTAATCAACTGCACGTTTTTCATATTTATTTTTACAACCACTTTTCATTATTTAATATCTATAATTTTTATTTCAACAAGCCGGACTATCTTCCTACCACTTTTCATGAAGGTTTTTATAGGTTTTTGAGGCATATTTCTATTTTATCAAGTCTTAATGCCTCTAACTATGCTCAAATCCATTACTTTCATCTAGCCTCTTTTCATGCAGGTATAAGTGACCAGGATGTTGACATTTAAATGTTCATGGATAATAATGATCTGAAGAAAGAACAGGACTGGCCAAGGTTGCCTTCAGTAATATTTGGAGGTCAGAAAGGGTACCTTTCCTCGTGAACTATTAGCTTAAATATCTTAAATAAACCCATGATCAAGGACATATCTTTATTTTAACATCCAAAGATAGAAAAAGGATGCAGGAAATAAAAAACCATTTTAGATAATTTCGGATTTTGTGTTTAATTAGCTCTAGTTTATTGACTGATAAATTATTATTTTATAATCTTATATCCATGTCTAACCAGTGTTTTATACATATTTCTCTAATATTCAATTACAGTATAATATAAAATATATGTTCTAAATTCTGTAATATCTTGAATATTGATGAAATTATATAATATGCATTTTAATCAAGAATGTTTACAGGGATCTAATCCGATTAAATGAGAATTTATTTTTCCTTTGGTATGGGTGATGATTATTCATTGGGTATATTGGTCATGTCTCATCTCAAATTTGTGACTTTGGATAAACAAAGTTGGATAACCAGGGGCAGTCCCCTACCAACGGGACCCAACACATGAAAAGAATTTATTTGATTGTGTGTGATGTTTGGTCCATTTAGTGAACAATGAGGGTGGTCTTGGTTATGTTCTGGAGTTGGGATATGGCCTTTCATTGGTTTTTTTTGCACATTTTTGAATGGGCAGTGTCTTCATGGTTGATTTTGTTTCCCTTATAACAATCTAACCATTTTCTCTTAATCTGCAGAACTACTCCTCGGTGATCACGGTCCACCCATAGGTCCTTGACGGGTGGCCTGTGACAATGGTGATTGAGTCATTTGTGGTGGACATGCATGTTAGGAACACCAATGATGAGACGTGCTACTTTGTGGAGGCACATATCAAGTGGAACCTGAAGTGAAGATCTTGTCAGTGTAGAAAAACAGCAGCTTTAATTCCCTGCACCCGTTGATAGTAACTGTTGCCTCTATGAAGGCACTGTTTTACAAAGGGCCATTTCCAGGTGAATGATCCGTTTATTCATTAATTACGTTAATTGTAACTAAATTCCCCATAAAATCATCAGCTATATGGATCCTTCTCTTTGAAATTGATTTTCCATGGCCACATCTCTGCTACTACTTAAGTTTCATAATGAAAAAAAAGGTTCATTGTAGAGACCCGAAGCTTAACGTACATGGACATTACATTACATTTGCAGAATACTTAGTACATGACAAAAAACACACACACAAGGATCGTAATAGTTTAGTGTCTTTGGAAACTCAGAATATAATCTTCTAATCGTGGTGAAAGATCTTAAAAATCTCCAATAAAGATCTTCCTTTTTTTTACCTAAAACCTTTCTTTATATCCTGGGGAAAAGAAAACATAAAAGGGTGATCTCAAATGCTCAGTAAGGGTAAACAAAATAAATATCAATCACATCATATACATAAGCACATAACTTTTGGAAATCTTAACCTGCAAAAGAGATCATAATTTCATAACATGGGGTAAATCATGGCAGTGAAATGTAATCACAATAATCATAACATAAAACATGAAACTTTGTGGCATTCACACATAATCATAGAGAATCATTTCTTGTTAGTCAAGACTAATTTCCAAGACTATCTTAGTGGAAAAAGTCCCTTTCTGAATCGAGTAACCCTCGTTTCAGTCCTGTTTCACTGAACCGGTATAACCTACCATTCCATCCATGTCTATCTCATGAGATATAAAATCTTTACCCAATGCATTGGAGGGAGATATATGTTCCACCCATCTTATAATGATACCATTCTTATGTGTGCCACAAAATCATAAACCATACATCATAACATAACCCATGTAATAAAAATGGGATTCTTAAACAACATGACATCATAAAACCATTCATATAAGATAAAGGAATTCATAAACATAATTCCATCACAACATAGTCAAATAAATGTAAAAATATGGATAGAAACAGAACCCTCTATTATCTTAGATGGAAAATAATTTTGATAAAACACTTGAACTCCATTCTTGAGGAAAATATCCTTTCTTCTTCAAAAAAAACACTTTTCCTTTCATAACATGTCATACAACATTAAAATAAAAGAAGTTGATTAAAAGTAAACTTGAAAACTTGTAAAGGAAGATTCTTGGAAATAATGTTTTAAAAATCCATTCATGCCGTATAAGTTAAAAAAACATTCTTCCCGTACTTTTGTCGGAAAAGTCAAAAAAGTACCTCGTATGAAAAAAACGAAAAAAGATTCCTTTCATATCCTTTACTAAAAACTCACCGAAGGGTAAAATTGTATTTAAACAATTGTAGGTGGATGGAAATAATATTACATATTGAGGAAACATGGATGTGGATGATAAAATACACCCCAGTAAATACTAATGTATAACCAATCTCGGATAAAAATGAGATTGTGATATTTCCCTTACCTTAGGTCCGATTTGCTTCGTAAGTGTCTGAACCTCCTCTTCTTTGAAGCTCCTCTTTGAGACCTCCTCTTAGGGCACTAAAATTGGTCTTTGAGGAAGACCAGAACCTCTAGGATGTTGCTAGGGAAGTGGAGAAGAGATTTTGGCAGGGGTTGGACGAGCTTGAGTGCTCAAATTGGTGTGAGGAGGAGGGGGAGGAGGTGTCCTTTTATAAGGGAGGAGAGGGGCACCTTAGGAATATCTCAAAATATTATTTTATATTAAAGTCAAAATCGGTTTATAATGGTTCCAAAGGGTCTTATTTAGAAGCTAAAGTAGGGATGGGTCGAAATCCTATCAACCAATAGGATTTAGACAAGTTTAGGGTGTTATTTTAACCTTATCAATTAGATTTAACTCTAAGTTAAATAATTTAACTTTTACCGTGTCTTTTTGTTTTCTTTCACTATATGGTTAATACACTTACTATAACATGCCAAACGAACCCCAAATTGTTTATTATTAATATATATATCCTTATATAAGTGATTTGGCCGAACCTTAGATTTTTAGGAATAAAATAACAATTAATAATATAATATTTGATTTAAAAACTATTTTGTGTCAATTTTGACACTATTTGATATATGATTTTTTTGAAAGTCATAACAGAATTATATGTTCAAACCAGGTTGATTAAATCAACACTAATATATCATAGTCACCTATAAAATTAGTGGAATTCATAAAAAGTCTCAAATTAAATTCATTTGAGCATTTATAACATCAATTATGTTAATATTTCCTTAAAAGGGTAATTACTGCATCATCGTTGTGTCATAAATAAATTATTTTATTTAAAGTATAAAATTATAAATAAAATATCCTTATGTAGGAAATCGTTTTAGCTTTCTAATGAATATTTATAGTCGAATTTACCTTATGTATAACCCCATATTAAAAATGTTTTAGTTATTAAACTTTGATTTTAACTATTTTAACTATTCATTAAATAAAATAATATTAAATGTCATAATCTAATCCAAGTGGGCCTAAATGATAATATTTTACACTTAAGGTTGTTTTTGGTCGAGATACACTTGTCCAATAGAATTAGGACATGTGTTAGGGTAATATTAATATCATTCTTACCCTTAATTACCCTATTTACTTTTAACCGTGGTAAATAAAAGTAAAAAGTTACTATTCACCAAAACTTATTTTCATCTCAATGAACCACATTTTACTTACTGACATCAACCGTGTCTCTCGGATTTTTGAAATTTTATTCACAGAAGCGGTAAAATTATGTTTTATGAAAAATTCAGTTTTTAACTACCACTTAGTAGTTTCACTATTCATCAAAAATTGATGTTTTTCAGAACAATGCCAAAATTTCATCCTAAGCTATATTTCATATTCTGAATTAAAAAATAAAGTCTATTTTACCAAATTCATAACATAGAAGTTGCATTAATTAATTTTATAATTAAATCCCGCTGTTAAAACAAATAGCGTGTTTTTAAGAAACAATATCTATCAAAAGATTGACACTTGATTATGTCTGGTTTAAATGTGAAATTACAACCAATGACCAACATTGTATTAAATTGTAAAAATATATTCTAAATATACTTTAAAACCACTCAAATTAATAATTTATCACTATTAATTATTTCGATTAAAAAAAGTTGTTTTTAATTATAATTTAGTAATTTTCACTATTCATTAGAATATGAAAGTTATCCGAAAAGTACCAAAATTTCACCTTAGGCTAAATTCGATACTCCGAATCCAAAAATGAAGTCCATTTTGAGAGATAAAATTTCTAAAATTTAAAAAGTGGTTATTACCATTCATAACGGCTAGTTTTAATAATATTTTATTAGCATATCGTTGTTTTGTGAAACTCAGTATTGCGTACTACACACGCTATCGAGGAAGGTTGCGATTGCGTGTAATGCAAGGAAAGTCAAGGATGCGTTTTGTGCAAGCTCCTTTTGGTGTAGCGTACAACACAAGACATTAATAAAATTAAAAAAATATTTTTCATAAAATCTCGGGTTGTTGCATTCTACCCCCCTTAAAATGAATTTCTCCCTCGAAATTCGTCGGGGTTATAAATGGTTTACTATTCGAAAGTTTCTTTAATAGAAACCCACATCGTAAAAAGGAATATCAAAACCAATCTTTAAAAACAAAAGTATGAAACGTAACGATTACCCAAATAAACTAATCACTGGGTTTCCACATAGGTGAAAATATGGATATGGAAGAGAAATATAACCATCATGTTCTGATGGAGAGTGGTAGAGAACATGGCTATGGAAAAGCCAGCAATCACAAAGCCATCAATTTGTGACGATCTAAGGTACCATCTGATTCATCAGATATAAGATCACTAGGACAACATTTTTGTTTTTCAAGATCGTTTCCCTAAAGTTAAAGATTTTGAATTAGAATAAATACTTACTTTATTTTGGTACAATCTCACTGTTGTTCGTGCCTTTAACAATTTCAACTTCATCTCTTAAATAAATGAAGTTGAATTTGTTATTCGTGAAGTGTTAGCAGATCATGTGATAGAATGACGGGTCATTCCATCTGTCTCAAACAAAAGGTTAGCAAAAATTATATATATAAGTCGATATATAGTGAGATTAATCATATATGGTTCCTAAAATGGACTTTATACTTCATATATCATACTGCTTAATATAATAAAACTAGTTTCTACTAAACAGGGACTTCCTGTAGGTCAGTGGTAGGCGATAAAGGCCAGTCGCACTTCGGTTGTGGGTTCGATTCCCAAATCCTTGTCCGACGCAATGGGTTGTCGCCCATCCTGCAGGTAGTCCTTTTTCTAAAACTATATTACTATAACATACCATCGAAAAAAAACTTCTATCATTAAACAATACTAACTTATGTCTAACATAATCCATTCCAATCTTTAGGCTTATCCATAATATTGCAGTCCACTCTCATAACATAGTGAAAACTATTACCAGAGATTTAAAACCATCATCGATCCCCATATATCATAAGATATGTTTTGTTGGTCACATTCCAAACATTCAAAATCCTTAATCATGTATTCTCTTGAATACCTTAGTGAAAACATGAATGTAGTTAAAAGTTAACATCTTCCACATACCAAAATCCTCAAAATTCTATATACTCAAACCATGATATCACTAAGTCCTTATATCAATCATGAGCTCATGAATACTGTCAAACATTTAATTTTCTCCTTATCCCTTCATTATGGGCATATTATCTACTTTCCAAAATATTTGAATCACTTTTCATGGTTACCGGTACCTTAAAATTATTGAAGACCACAATAGACCAATACATAAATATTTCAATACACCATAAAAGTACCTCAGCAACATTATTCCTAAATACCAATACATAAACACTTCAGTCCATCCACTTCAATGATTGTCCTGGAAGAAGTCCTTCCTTGATTTAGAAGTAACTTTTTAGGTTAGGGCATTGAGTTGGGTAATGCCCATGTTCTCCACAAATAATACATTGAACTCCATAACAGTCTGTCACTTTATGACCCTTATCTCCACACAAATAACATCGGTCCCTCCATTTGAGGTATTCCTCAAGGTTCTTCTTCCCTTATTTAGAAATATCAATCTTCCTTTCTTTATGCTGCTCAACATGCGAACATGCATAATAGTCTATCTTCCTCTTCTTTGATGAATTAGGTATACCACTAAATTTCACCTTGTTAATCATATATCGCGATGACTGATTCGGCATAATCACAATATCTTTATCTCTAGGCATTACATAATTTTGTTGCTTATAGTCACCAATTTGTCCATTGGATCCAATGTTAACCGAATTCCGTCTGGTTCCCTCCATTAACTAAAACACAAAAAGAATTCGTTGAGAGGCAAAAATCATGCTAGAGAAAACAACATAGTAAAGGGGGAGTACCCTCAATATCTAACATCTTAGGTTAAATTCTAATATCGTTATCGTAGTTCTAGGACTATATCCTATATGTATACTTATCCTTAGGGACATCCCTAGACATACCTTAGAAATATCTCTACGGATCTCACTAACGTTCTCACATCCTAGTTTCCAAAGGTTGACTAAACCTTTCCTCTGATACCAACTGTAGAGACCCGAAGCTTAACGTACATGGACATTACATTACATTTGCGGAATACTTAGTACATAACAAAAAAACACACACACAAGGATCGTAATAGTTTAGTGTCTTTGGAAACTCGGAATATAATATTCTAATCATGGTGAAAGATCTTCAAAATCTCCCATAAAGATCTTCCTTTTTTTTACCTAAAACCTTTCTTTATATCCTGGGGAAATGAAAACATAAAAGGGTGAGCTCAAATGCTCAGTAAGGGTAAACAAAAGAAATATCAATCACATCATATACATAAGCACATAACTTTTGGAAATCTTAACCTGCAAAAGAGATCATAATTCCATAACATGGGGTAAATCAGGGAAGTGAAATGTAATCACAATAATCATAACTTAAAACATGAAACTTTGTGGCATTCACACATAATCATAGAGAGTCATTTCTTGTTAGTCAAGACTCATTGCCAAGACTATCTTAGTGGACAAAGTCCCTTTCTGAATCGAGTAACCCTCGTTTCAGTCCTGTTTCACTGAACCGGTATAACCTACCATTCCATCAATGTCTATCTCATGAGATATAAAATCTTTACCCAATGCATTGGAGGGAGATATAGGTCCCACCCATCTCATAATGATACCATTCTTATGTGTGCCACAAAATCATAAACCATACATCATAGCATAACCCATGTAATAAAAATGGGATTCTTAAACAACATGACATCATAAAACCATTCATATAAGATAAAGGAATTCATAAACATAATTCCATCACAACATAGTCAAATCAATGTAAAAATATGGATAGAAACAGAACCCTTTATTATCATAGATGGAAAATAATTTTGATAAAACACTTGAACTCCATTCTTGAGGAAAATATCCTTTCTTCTTCAAAAAAAAACACTTTTCCTTTCATAACATGTCATACAACTTTAAAATAAAAGAAGTTGATTAAAAGTAAACTTGAAAAATTTTAAAGGAAGATTCTTGGAAATAATGTTTTAAAAATCCATTCATGTCGTATAAGTTAAAAAAACATTCTTCCTGTACTTTTGTCGGAAATGTCAAAAAAGTACCTCGTATTAAAAAAACGAAAAAAGATTCCTTTCATATCCTTTACTAAAAACTCACCGAAGGGTAAAATTGTATTTAAAAAATTGTAGGTGGATGGAAATAATATTACATATTTAGGAAACATGGATGTGGATGATAAAATACACCCCAGTAAATACTAATGTATAAACAATCTCGGATAAAAATGAGATTGTGATATTTCCCTTACCTTAGGTCCGATTTGCTTCGTAAGTGTCTGAACCTACTCTTCTTTGAAGCGCCTCTTTGAGACCGCCTCTTAGGGAACTAAAATTGGTCTTTGAGGAAGACCAGAACCTCTAGGATGTTTCTAGGGAAGTGGAGAAGAGATTTTGGCATGGGTTGTCCGAGCTTGAGTGCTCAAATTGGTGTGAGGAGGAGTGGGAGGAGGTGTCCTTTTATAAGGGAGGAGAGGGGCACCTTAGGAATATCTCAAAATATTATTTTATATTAAAGTCAAAATCGGTTTATAATGGTTCCAAAGGGTCTTATTTCGAAGCTAAAGTGAGGATGGGTCAAAATCCTATCAACCAATAGGATTTAGACAAGTTTAGGGTGTTATTTTAACCTTATCAATTAGATTTAACTCTAAGTTAAATAATTTAACTTTTACCGTGTCTTTTTCTTTTCTTTCACTATATGGTTAATACACTTACTATAACATGCCAAACGAACCCCGAATTGTTTATTATTAATATATATATCTTTATCTAAGTCATTTCTCCAAACCTTATATTCTTAGGAATAAAATAACAATTAATAATATAATATTTGATTTAAAAACTATTTTGTGTCAATTTTGACACTATTTGATATATGATTTTTGTGAAAGTCATAACAGAATTATATGTTCGAACCAAGTTTATTAAATCAACACTAATATATCATAGTAACCTAGAAAATTAGTGGAATTCATAAAAAGTCTCAAATTAAATTCATTTGAGCATTTATAACATCAAATATGTTAATATTTCCTTAAAAAGGTAATTACTGCATCATCGTTGTGTCATAAATAAATTAATTTATTTAAAGTTTAAAAAGTATAAATAAAATATCATTATGTAGGAAATCGTTTTATCTTTCTAATGAATATTTATAGTCGAATTTATCTTATGTATAACCCCATATTAAAAATGTTTTAGTTATTAAACTTTGATTTTAACTATTTTAACTATTCATTAAATAAAATAATATTAAATGTCATAATCTAATCCAAGTGGGCCTAAATGATAATATTTTTTACACTTAAGGTTGTTTTTGGTCGATATACACTTGTCCAATAGAATTAGGACATGTTTTAGGGTAATTATAATATCATTCTTACCCTTAATTACCCTATTTACTTTTAACCGTGGTAAATAAAATTAAAAAGTTACTATTCACCAAAAATTATTTTCATCTCATTGAACCACATTTTACTTACTGAAATCAACCATGTCTCTCGGATTTTTGAAATTCCATTCACAGAAGCGGTAAAATTATGTTTTATGAAAAATTCAGTTTTTAACTACCACTTAGTAGTTTCACTATTCATCAAAAATTGATGTTTTTCAGAACAATGCCAAAATTTCATCCTAAGCTATATTTCATATTCCGAATTCAAAAATGAAGTCTATTTTACCAAATTCATAACATAGAAGTTGCATTAATTAATTTTATAATAAAATATCGCTGTTAAAACAAATAGCGTGTTTTTAAGAAACAATATCTATCAAAAGATTGACACTTGATTATGTCTGGTTTAAATGTGAAATTACAACCAATGACCAACATTGTATTAAATTGTAATAATATATTCTAAATATACTTTAAAACCACTCAAATTAATAATTTACCACTATTAATTATTTCGATTAAAAAAAGTTGTTTTTAATTATAATATAGTAATTTTCACTATTCATTAGAATATGAAAGTTATCCGAAAAGTACCAAAATTTCACCTTAGGCTAAATTCGATACTCCGAATCCAAAAATGAAGTCCATTTTGAGAGCTAAAATTTCTAAAATTTAAAAAGTGGTTATTACCATTCATAACGGCTAGTTTTAATAATATTTTAATAGCATATCGTTGTTTCGTGAAACTCAGTATTGCGTACTACACACGCTATCGAGGAAGGTTGCGATTTCGTGTAATGCAAGGAAAGTTAAGGATGCGTGTTGTGCAAGCTCCTTTTGGTGTAGCGTATAACACAAGACATTAATAAAATTAAAAAGAATATTTTTCATAAAATCTCGGGCTGTTACATTCATATAGATTGTTTGCCAATTGTGAACATCTTCAAGATGGTTGGTGTCACATAAGAAAATTTAATGGCCAAGGATGAGATGTGCAACTTTGTGGAGGCACAGATCAATTTGAACATCAAGTCACTCATGGTTGTTTAAGAGCATTTGGCTTTATATAACCTTACTAATCCCATTTCTAGGACTGATTCAGGCTACTAAAGCGGCTGAAGGGAAATATTTATGGTATCAGTGGGAAAGGATGGCTGGTATAATAACTTTTTAATTGATTCGAGGTAGTTTTTTCATGTTTTTTTGTAGATATGGATGAATCTAGTGCTGATTCTGGATATAATTTATTACTAGTGCAGGGAATTCAATGAAGGATACTATTGTTTGGATTTGACCTTCATGACATTTTCTCCTAAATTGATATTCATGTCTAGTTAATTCTATCAATTTTCTGTAGCTATGACAACATTCTATGATGATGTGATATATATGGAATTAAAAAATGCATATCAATGTAAACACATTGATGGATGTATAGAAGATATAATATCTCTTATGATTATAATGAATAGTGTTGATCAGAACCTGTTAATCATTGGTTACACTGTGTCTCAAATCTGAAATCTATGTGACAAAATTCACACAAATAACATCGTATAAAATCTATAAAATTTTTATAATTATCTATTATGTAATCAAAAATCTATGTCTATAATGTTTCTAAAACATAATCTATTTCTAAAATCTGGAATCTCAGCATGTTAATAGTGTGACCATTGATTTGGAATATTTTTATGTATTTTTTATAAAAAATATTTTAGTTCATCGTAATTTAGGTTTTTCCTTAAACATATTTATAATAACATTAATTGTATAATATATTTTATTTATCATTTTTTGTTGACTATTTTAATGGTGTCTTCATATTCTAAGAATGCTTATTCCATTATCAAACATTGTTACTATCTAATGAAAATTTATTCAACATTGATGTTTCTTCTCAACTTTTATAAATATTAATTTCTTATTAAAATAAAAACCAGTAATTGAATACGTCATGCAATAGCTTGGGCGAGTACTAGTTATTATTATATTGGGTAGCCTTTTTATTATTTTTTCCTTGGAAAATAGTCTGTGTTGGAATGGATTTGAGAGAATTTACGCTCTCCAACAAAAAACAAAAGGCCCTCGATCTTCCTCTTCTTCATTCTTCTTCATCCACATAAAGGGAGAATACTCCACCTGTGAAGAACTTCTTCAACGACGCTTCCTCTTCTGATGCACCCTGACGTCAACGAAATCGACGCCCGTCTTCCACGACGCCTGACTTCCACGACACCTTCTTCTGTGGCTCGTCGACGTGCGACGTACCTTGAATCGAGGTAGAGGGATTTGTATAATTTTAATTGAATAAAACAATATCTCGTTCTTGTTTAATGTTTCAGATTATCTTCAGCCTTTTGTTATCACCTAACGCAGAGGTCATGGGCTGAATGAGCACGGCCTGACGACCCTCAATTGGTTCTTGAGTATTTTGGAAATGACGACTGGAGGCGGCGGTGACTAGAGGCGGCGGAGACCGGAAGCGGCTGCCACGCACCGACCACGTGGAGGAGAACCGCGGCCCGCATCCACAGGACACACTGTGGACAAACCGAACCGGAAAGCCGTAGCCGGCCTGGCTAGAGGACCGTGACACCCCCTTCGCACTACACTGTGGAGAAGAACGTGGATTGCTATGCGGGCCGCTTGTTGGATGAACAAGCCAGCTACGACCGGTCGGGCAGAGGACTGCGGTGCCCCTTGGCGTCACGCTGTGGAGAAGACCGCGGCCCGCTATGTGGGATGCATGCTGGACGAACTGGCCCGCTAAGGCTGGCCAAGCAAAGGACCGCGCCACCGCATGGCGCAACCCTTCGGAGAAGACCATAGCCTGCACTCCGAAGGCCACTTCGGCGGGCGAACCGGTCGGCCGCATGCTAGAAAGGTTGAAAAAAGCCACGAAACTCATTGGTGCCACGTGGGAGGACAGCAAGCAACTATACTAGTCGATAGCACCAGAAAAACTAGCTGGAATCGGTCGTTTGGGCAGTATGGAGGGGCGGCACTGGTCTGCGCCACCAAGCGAGCCGAACCAGCCCGCGACCCAGGCCAGGTCCGCGGGTGGGATGCACCCCACCAGGCCGGGCCGACCCCCCCCCCCCCCCTAACCTGGTTGGACCCGCCGGTCCGGGTCCCTGGGTGGGACGTGCTCCACTGGGCCCGGCCGACCCCCAGCCAAGTTGGACCAACCAAACTAGGTCAGTCCGACCCGCCAGCCAACCAGGGTTGACGGGTCAGGCCCGTTTCCCTTAAACGCGAATAACATCTAGACCATGCATCTGATCGACGTGTCGCCTACTGCACTGTGATCCACGCGATGAGGAGGTACTTTTGCAAAAAACTAAGTGAGTTTTTGGACAACGTTGGAAAACACCCGGGTTTGGAACGAACGTGAATCCAACCGAGCACCGGGAACAGAAAATCCAATAACTCTCAGGCTGGGAGTCCGATTGACGCGCCCTCTGTCACGTTGGTATTCTTTTGAAGAGACGGAACTTTAGGATACATCAACTCAGGACATCGTTGATGTATCGATTCTAGGATCGAGGAGTGGACCCTCCCAGAATCGAGCATACTGTTTGCGGGAACCCATGAGTTGGCTGCAACTGCGACTACTACTGTACTGGGATCCTCCGTGGGTTCGGAAGCAATGACTACTGTACCGGGATCCTCCGTGGGTTCGACAACGATAACTATTGTACTGGGATCCTCCATGGGTTTGGTGATGATGACTACTGAACTGGGATCCTCTGTGGGTTCGACAACGATGACTTCTGTACTAGGATCCTACATGGGTTCGACAGAGGAGATGATTCAGAGGCTACATCTAATCATCTCTACCCGTCTTTGTGAGTTGTATACCTGTGTGAGATGAGTTATGTCTTTCAACCATTATCTTCTTAGTGTTTGACTTTACTTCCTGTGTGGACTGAGTTGTGCTTGGGCTCGTGAGTTGGAGCCGGACTGTGACCAGTAACCTTGGTATATGTATGGGCATATACCGAAGTAGGGTTGGTTGATACTTTATGGTTGTGTCTTTCTTATTTTGCTTATCCTTAGTTGATATTGTGAGACTTAGGGGGTATCAGGGTCCCTATTGAGTATTTTTATACACACCCTTTCATGGGCTATGCCTGCACCTCGTTGTGGTGGATGCAGAAGACAGATAGCGCTAATAGAGGTCGAGAGCACCACGACTGGACGGTACCTGGAGGTGGACCTTGCGATGAGTCAGCACACAGTGGAGACTGACGAACGTGGGTGCTGCGGTGGCCATATGTACCTACCCTTTAGGTAGGAATTTCTGGAGGATGATCTAGGAGCTGCTCTTTACCTTTAGCGATTTGTCCATTTACTTGTACTTTTTATTCCTTTTGGTTTGTATACTGGCCCATTTACATTCCAGCACTCTCTTTTGTATTTAGTTTTACTTAGTGTTTACTCCATGTTTCATACTCTGTTGTGTTATTTTACTTTAATAAAGGAAATTCCTTCTCAGCATAGGGATTTATGCCTTTCGTGCTAGTCGCAAGCCCCTGGCCTATAGAAGGAGGCTTTGGGGTCGTCACGGCACGAGCCACGAGGATGGGTCGTGACAAATTGGTATCAGAGAAGTTGTTTCTACAACAGAACTATGGAATATGATCATTCTTTTTTGTGAAGCAATAGTGTTAAGAGTGCTGAGTGTGGTTTTCAGTCCAGGGAGTCCAGTGTTGGTGCGGCGGCCAACTCAGTGCACGAAAACACTGATTGCGTGTGTGTTTCCTTTCAAAAAGTATTCTTTGTGATTACTTTGTGTCAGCTCACTAGGTATACTATTTTCAACATGGCACACCTATTTCTTTTTAGGATTTCCTCATGAAGGTAGCCAGCTAGGGTTCTAAGTTACGTACGAGGCGATATCCGAACGAGCGATGAGGCCTTGGTGTAGGGCCCCATCACAACAGAGGCACCAGCGGTACCACTACCCACTGGGCCACCGATACCACCAGCCCCCGCAGCAGAGATTTCATGCCGCATGAGTGTGTTGCATGAGTTCCAGTGCTATAGGCCGCCTATTTTCCACAAAGATATGGACCAACGGGCAGTTGAGGATTGGTCGGAGGTTGTCATGAGAGATTTCAGATTAGTAAGGACACCAGCCAACCTTCCGCGAGTCTCCTGAAAGCAGGAGAAAACAGATGGTGGAGCCTGATGCTCTAGGTGCATGACGAGGATTATTTACTCTATACGGACTTCGGGAGTCTCTTCCACTCCGAGTTTTTTCGAACCACCCTTCATGCTATAAGGATTCAGTAGTTACATCATCTACAGAAGGGATGCATGAAAATAGCTCAGTACACAGCGAGGTTCACCGACCTCTCATGAAACTCCATGGATATGGTGCGGGACCCATTATTTAGTGCCCGGACCATCGAGAAGGGACTCAAGAATGAGATCAGGGCTTCGATGATTCTCTTCATCATTCTGACGTAGGAGGGGGTGCTGGAGCGAGCCCTTCTAGTGGAGAGTTTTCTCGCTAAGCAGTCACCAGTGGCGAGACACACCACAGGACGACAAGCGGCGGAGTCTTCTATAGATGGAAGTGTGAGCTTACTCTAAGAGGTGAGAGCTTTGGCAGGGATCTTCTTGTATCCACTTCGAGGCCTTACAATGTCATCTTGGGTATGGACCGTTTATCTACGGTCAATGATCAAATCGACTATACTAGGAACAAAGTGTGGTGTATCCGCACAGATGAAACCAGGTTCACCTTTACCGGTGAGAAGGTAGCCTTTGCAGTGCAGGGTGGACTTACAAAGAGGAGGGGGAATCCGATCACACATTATTTGGATAGTATCATCCATGGAGAGGTTGATGTGTGGAGTCCTAGTTTTCCTGTTGTGGTGGATAAATACGCGGATGTTTTCCCTGATGACGTTTCAGGACTACCTCCTCGTAGATAAGTAGAAATCAATATTGATATGTACCTCGAGATATCACCGATATCTATTCCAACATATCGGATGGCTCCCGCCGAGCTTCTTGAGTTGCGGGTATAGCTGGAGGACCTATAGGCGAAGGGTTTTATCCAACCCAGTGTTTCACTCTGTGCATCACTGATTTTGTACGCCAAGAAGGCAGATGGGAGTTTGCAACTTTGTGTCGACTACCGTCACCTGAATCAGGTTGCTGTGAAGGACAAGTATCCACTTCCAAGGATTGATGACCTATTTGATCAGCTCAAGGGAACACGATGGTTCTTTAAGATAGACCTTAGTTCAGGCTATCAACAGCTCAGTGTTCGAGATGAGGATGTGCAGAAGACAGCCTTAAGGTATTGGTATGGCCACTATGAGTTCTTGGTTATGCTCTTCTGCATAACCAATTCTCCAGAATTATTCATGAGTCTCATGAATAGGATCTTCCAGCCTTACCTCGATCGATTTGTCATAGTCTTTATCGATTACATATTGTTTTACTCGAATTCTGAGGAGGAGCACGCCTACCATTTGCAGTCAGTACTCGACACACTCCTAGAGAACCTGCTTTATGGTAATCTCTAGAAGTGTCAGTTCTGGATTTGAGAGGTTCACTTCTTGGGACACGTCATCTCGGAGGATGGAGTTGTAGTGGGCCCAGTGAAGATCGAGGTAGTTATGCTTGCGAGCCACCTAGGAGTGTGACGGAGGTGCAGAGTTTTATGGGACTGGCTGGATACTATCGGAGATTTGGGCCAGACTTCTCCAGAGTTGCAACACCGCTTTCATCTTTGAAGAATAAGGGGAAACCCTTCGTGTGTTTAGATAAATGCCAGTAGAGATTTCAGGAGCTGAGGTAGAGGTTTACCAGTGCGCCCATCTTGAGGCTACCAGAGGAGGGCGTAGGGTATGTAGTTTACTATGACTCATCAGGTACCAGACATGGGTCTATCCTGAAGTAGTAGTGAGCAGCGATATCTTATGGTTCACGGTAGTTGAGATAGCATGAGCAGACCTACGCTACCCATGACCTGGATTTAGCAGCAGTGGTCTTTTCCTTGACGATGTAGTGGCACTGTATAATGGGTGAGCATTTTCTTGTCTACACTGACCACTAGAGTCTCAGGTACATCTTATCGTAGAAGGACATGAACCTAAGATTGCGAAGATGGCTTGAGTTCCTCCAAGACCTTGACTTTGAGATAGACTATACACTTGGGAAGGGGAACGTTGTAGCAGATTATCTCAGCAGGAGATCGGGAATTCATCTTTAAGGAGAGGTGACAGAGCAGCTATCCATGTTGCAAATATCAAATGTGGATAGAGATAGAGCATCCTTTATTCATTCTCTCACAGTCACTCCTCCAATTATTCAGTGTGTCAAAGAGGCACAGCGTGGGGACATTGATTGTGAGACACGACATGCTCAGATATCCTCAGGGCAGGCACCTGACGGGTTTCTGAAGGTGGGTAGCATGTCATCCTCTTTAGTGGACATACCGTGGTACCAGTTGCATTACATGAAGAGGTTTTGAGGGAGTTCCACATATACCCTATAGCAGTATGTCCAGAAGTTGTGAAGATGTATTAGGACCTCAAATGACAGCACTGGTGGCCAGGTATGATGAAAGTAGTAGCAAAGTTTGTCTCCCAATGCCTCACTTGTTAGAAAGTGAAGGTAGAGCACCAGGTACTAGTAGGCTTGGTAAAGCCCTTAGAGTTCCCAGAGTGGAAGTGGGAAGGGATATCCATGGATTTCATGATGGGACTTCCCCGTACATCTAGAGGACATGACTCTATCTGGGTGATCGTAGACCGACTCACCTAGTCGGCCCACTTCCTACCAATCAGAGAGCAGGGCTCAATAGAGAGCTTGGGACACATCTACATTCAGGAGATCGTTTTTCTTCGTGTTGTACCATCGACTATCGTCTCTGATCGAGATGCTCATTTCACTTCCCACTATGAAATGGGTTACAGGAGGCTTTTGGGACACAACATCGCCTGAGTACCGCCTTCCATCCTCAGACGGATGGTCATACTGAGAGGACCATTCAGACTCTTGAGGACATGCTTCGTGCATGTGCCATCGACATTGGTCACATCTGGGAGGATCCCTTACCCTTGGTGGAGTTTACTTACAACAACATCTACCACTCCACCATTGGGATGGCCACTTACAAGGCACTGTACGACCGACCTTGAAGATCACCTCTGTGCTGGACTGACCTAGGGGAGTTAGCACTTGTAGGACCAGATATGGTGCAGGCTACGATGGAGAAGGTGCAGATTATCCAAGAGTGGATGAAGACTGCACAGAGTAGACAGAAGTCCTACGCTGATAGTAGACGGAGACCACTAGAGATCGAGGATAGAGACCACGTCTTCTTATGGATCTCACCTCGAAGAGGTATACGGATATTTGGCCAGGGTGGAAGGTTATCTCCACGATATATCGGGCCATTCCAGTTCCTCAACAAAGTAGTCAAGGTGGCTTAACGCCTAGCCCTTCCACCTCAGTTGCACTGGGTGCATGCAGTTTTCCACGTATCTCTGCTAAATAGACACATGCATGACCCGTACCACGTCATGAACCATGGGGAGCCGGAAATCGATGACGTGGTGACATTCATAGAGGTCCCAATGGAGATCAAGTATTGATAGGATCGGGTTCTTCGTGGACGGTCGATTTCTTTGGTGCACGTTCGCTGGCAGCACGAGAACCTCCAAGAGAGCACATGGGAGCGTGAGGCTCAGATGCGTGCTCAGTATCCACTTTTTTTTACCTAGTGTGTCTTGTAGTTTTACGAGGACATAAAACCCTTGTATGGGGGTAATATAATGACCTTGAAATTTCAATGATTTTTTTTCGTAAATTCTATGGAATTTAACGAGTCTACAGTTTCTGACAGCGCCTGATTTCGAGGCCCGGTGTGCCCGAAATCAATTTCTGATGTTTTTTTGGGTATGTTCAGTAAATGTACGTGTGTGTTTTTTTTTTATCTTTTGAACCGGTTCTAGGAATTGAAATCCGAGAACACTGATGAACTCACAGTGCCGATATTCGCTTAAGGGGACCTTTACCGCAGTTGCGTTTCGTCGAGAGTAGATGTTTTAATTTGAGGTTTCATATCAAATTAAATAAAATTGTTTTGTTACACAATTTTATTTTTAAGTGGTGTTAATATTCTCCAAAGAGGAGTTGGTGGTGGGGCCCACACCCCACATAACCTCCCACAAGAGGATAATGTGTTTTGGGGCTCACACGAGCACATAACCCCTCAACTCCCCCATTAACTCCCTTAAACCCCTCTCTTAACTTTTGATTTCCACATAATGGTAGAGCCTCTCCACCTCCATCCCATTAATTGTGCCAACACAATTAATTAATGTCTCCTTTTATTAATTTGTGGTTTTGAGAATTCTATTGATTTGTTTTTCAATGCATGGAATTATTATTATATTGGGGAGCCTTTTTATTTTTTTTTCCTTGGAAAATTTCTTATGGTGTAAATGCTTTGGGAGAATTTACCCTCTCTAACGAAGAACACAAAGCCCTCGATCGTCATCTTCTTCGCTCTTCTTCCTCTACGTCAAGGGAGAAGGCTCTTCCCACAAAAAACATCATCAATGACGCTTCCTCTTTGGAAAAACCCCAATGTGAAAAAAATCGAAGTCCGTCTTCCGTGACACCCGACTTCCGTGATGCCGTCTGCCACGACTCGTCGACGTGAAACGCACCTTGAATCGAGTAAGGGGGATGTGAATACTTTTAAGTAAATAAAATTATATCTCAATATTTTTGAATACTTTGGATTGTCTATGGCCTTTTGTTATCGCGTAACATGGAGGGCGTGGGCTGAACGAACACGGCGCAACGACCCTCCGTTGGTTGTTGAGTATTTTAGAAATGGCGACCAGAGGTGGCGGCGAATGGAGTCGGTGGCGACTGGAGTCGGCAGCGACCGGAAGCGGCGGTCCTGCACCAGCAATGCCCGCACCTCATTGTGTTGGATGCGGATGACGGACAATGATGATGGAGGCTATGAGCACCATGAATGGACATTACCTGGAGGTGGACCTTACGACAAGTCATCACACGGTGGAGACTGACAGACGTGGGGGATGAGGTGGCCATTTGTACCTACCCTTTATGTAGGAATTCCCAGAGGAGGATCCAAGAGCTACTCTATATTTTCAGAAGTCTTTCCCTTTACTTGTACTTGTTGTTCAGTTGGGTTTGTATACATACCCATTTACATTCATGCACTCTCTTTTGTATCTAGTTTTACATAGTCTTTACTCCTTGGTGTGTACTTTGTTGTGTTAGTTTACTTTCATTAAGGAAATGCCTTCCCAGCTTATGGATTTACGCCTTTGGTGCTAGTCTCCATCCCCTGTCCTATGGAAGGTGGGCTTGGGTAGTCACGGCATGGGCCCCAAGGACGGGTCATGACAATCAGTATTTAAAATTTGGTTCATTAAGATGAGAATCATTTTTGTTGAATCGTATCTTTTGACTTTTATTTACCACGGTTAAATGTAAATAGGGTAATTAAGGGTAAAAATGTTATTATAATTACCCTAACACAAGTCCTAATTGTATTGTATAAGTGAAATTAGACCAAAAACAACAATAGGAATAAAATATGATCCTCTTTGGTCCACATGGATTTGATTACGACATTTATTATTATTTTATTTAAAGAATTTTTAAAAGAGTTAAATTCAATGTTTAATAACTAAACCATTTTTAATATAGGGCAACACCCAATATAAATTAGAATATAAATATTAATTAGAAAGGTAAAAAGATCTAATACATAATGATATATTATTTATAATTTTTAAACCTTAAATATTATAATTTATTTATGATACAACGATGATACAGTAATTACCTAATAAAGGAAATATTAAAATAATTGATTTTATAAATATCAAAATAAATGTAAATTGAGACTTCTAATAAATTACACTGATTTTCTAGGTTAATATGACATGTACGTATTGATTAAATAAATATTATTAAAAGTGATAATGTTTCTATGGATTTCAAGAAAACAAAATACTAAATAGTGTCAAAATTGACTTAATTGGTTATTAAAAACATATACTAGATTATTAATTGATATAATATTTCTAAAAATATACGGTTTTGCCAAATTACTTACATAAGGTTATGTATAATTAATAATGAACCACTTAGGGTACTCTTGTCTTGTTATAGTATGTTTATAGACCATATAATATTAAAATACCAAGAGATATCGTTAATTTCAATCTATTTAACAAAGAGTTAAATCTAAATGATATGGTTAATATGGTGACCTAAACATTTCTCAAACCTATTGGTTGAGAGATTTTAGAACCATACCCACCTTATCTTATAAATAAATCAATTTGGATCTATTAGAATCAAAAAAATATTTTGTTATAAAATAAAATTTCAATATTTTCCTAAGGTGACCCTCACTTCTCTTATAAATGGGTACATCCCATTTTCATAATTTCACAAATAAAAAGCCAAATGGAATAGAAAAAACCTGACCAAATATCCTCCCAACTTCCCTCACATCAAACTAGAGTCCTTTCATTGATAAAAAATCCAACCTATGGAGCCCTTTTGATCAACTCAAAAGGAAACACCGAAAGAACAGGTAATAATTTCACCACCCTCTTTCAAGTTCATTTCTTCTTCCACTTCCTCTTTATTTGTTTTTTACATACCAAAATAATAACTCCTGTACATTCTACAAACTGTAATGTAATTATAAATATGGTACAACCATATTCTTTATTCTATCCATCCGATAAATGACAAAGTCACCATACGTGCGTACGTACGGCTAACCGTCTCCACCTCGTGGTGTAGATTTTTATTTGAAAACATCATTATTTTGGATGGGTATAATAATGAGTATAACTATTTTAAATAAAAAATATAACATGTTAATGTTTCTTTATATTTGATATAACTTCCAAATACATTCTATTTCACCATAAATATAATGATATTGTTGCTCGTTTGTCCGTACGGACTACCGTAATCACGAACTCAATGAGATTCAATCTCTGTCGTAATCATTAAAGAATTATTTTCATTTTGTGATTAAATATAATTTTTCTAAACTTAATATAATTCTGTATATGAATCAAATACATCCTACAAAAAAACATGTCTTATGTAACAAATCATATAAAGGAAAATGAATCAGTTAACACCCGAAACGATGATATTACTGAATTATTATTAACAAATCAATATTATAGGATCATATATGAAATCATATTTATGTATATTGTTCTTGTATAATTTAGTAACAATGTTTTAATTACTATATTGGAGTTTAACAAACCATCGACTGAGGAGAATTACAAGGTAAGGATTAATTCTAAAATCTCTTTACTTATCTGAGGTTGTTAATACGTAAGTATCTACTAGGACCTATTCCATATCCACATCCGTGCTTTCCTAAAAATGTAATTCAAAACCTTCTTAATATTTTCTAGAAAATAGGTTGAAGTAATTTATAACCTTATTTTACCATATATGTTTTGAAAGGAAATTTTTTATCGTTTTCAGAACAAGGCACATTATGACCTTTTCGAAAAAATTAAGGTAAGATTGTATTTTTTTTAACTTATACAGAGGGTGCATCTATTTTTTTCCATTATAACATCTTCGAAGCATCCCATACAAGCTTATAATAATATTTTAAAAATAAATGTTTTCTTTTATAATTATATGAAATTTAAAGGATTTCTAAATAGAAATATATATTTCTATAGTTTTTTTTATTTCATCTATGTCAACAACCTTTGATGGATTTTACGTTTGTTTGATGTTGATTTATTATGATACAAATATACCATATTGTATTGAATGTTATGTGATATTTTTGATGGTGGGTGTGTTATTTTTACACCATTCAAGGTTTGTGGATAAAGTATTGACATTTTATATGCTAGTTTTAATATGAATGTTTTTATTATGTTTAAACCTTTTAATATGAGGGCTGCATTGTACATAGTATGTGATGGGTGGAGCCTGCTATAGCTCCTCGATGCATCGGTAGGACTCTTGAGACACACTAATATCTTTTCACAAGGCCTTGAAAATATCTTATTTTTAGTACTATCATGGAGCCTTGAATATGTGGTTATGAAGTCTGGAATTATGCATTCCATAATTATGAGATTGGCTATTGATGTGACATGTGATTATTCAAATAGTAGAATATCCATGTGAATAAGTATATGGAATTATTTGATTTATAGTTTCCATATTATGAAGAAACATATGTTTAAAAGGCTTATGTTTTAGTCTTATACATTGCCTGAAATGTTTACACTTATTTATGTAAGTATCTGCTATATTGTTATCCTTACTGAGCATCTAAGCTCACCCCTTTATGTGTTATATTTTAACTAGGATGAGAATACGTATTTTATGACATACATGTAGGGATAGTCAAAAGTATTATATAAGGGATATGAATGTGGTCAGTGCCGACAATGTAGAGACTCGAATCTTGACGTACATAGATCATACATTACTTTTTCGGAATACTTAATACATAACAAAAACAGACAAGAAAGGACCATAATAGTTTAGTGTCTTTAGAAATGTGGAACGTAATCTTCTATTCATGGTGAAAGATTTTCAACATATCCCATAAAGATCTTCAACTTTTTGTTTCCTTACCTAAAACCTTTATTTTAATCCTGGGGGAAAATAAAACATAAAAAGGGTGAGCTCAAATGCTCAATAAGGGTAAGGATGGATAAAATAAAACACACCATATACATTTGAACTTAAAAACATGACCGTAATGTTTAAACATCAAAATCTTGAGCATCGACATAAAACATTGAAGTACCTAAGGCATAGATCATAATGGAACATAAATAATTATAAAATAGCAAGGTAATAAAACATGTAATTGTGGCATCCATTAAGCAAATGTAATGATTTCCATAGTAGCCAAGGCATTGCTGCCAAGACCATCTTAGTGGACAATGTCCTTTTCTGAATCGAATTCACTCCTCGTTCCAGTCCTGTAATACTGAACCAGATTAACTTACCGTTCCAGATATATCTATCTCATGAGATATAAATCATTACCCAATGCATTGGAGGGAGATATAGTTCCCACCCATCTCATAATGAAATCATTCTTTCGTGTGCCACAAAATCATAAATCATACATCATAGAATAACCCAATAAATAAAATGGGTTTCATAAACATCATCACATAATACATATAAAAGAAATGGATATCATTTCATAATAAAAAAAGTTAAACCATTCAAATCATAGAGACATGATACTTGAAACATACACATATGAAATAATGTCATCATAGATGAAAAATGGTTTTGATAAAACACTTGAAATGAATTCTTGAGGAAAATATCCTTTCTTCTTCAAAATCATTCTCTTTTCACAAAATTTCATTCAATTTTAAAAGAAAAGGATTTTGTTAAAAATAGTCATGAAATATTTTGGAGGAAGATTCATGAAAATAAGGCTTTATAAAACCGTAAAAATCCTTTTATGCCGTATAAGTTAAAAAACATTCTCCTCGTTCTTTTGCCGGAAAAGTCAAAAAGTACCACGTATGGAAAACAAAAGAAAGATTCCTTCCATAACACAATGTAAAAGTAAAAGAGGGGTAAACATGCCATTAAACATACATCAAAGAATATTAAACACTTTATTAACAACATTTTATGACCATGGATAAAAAAATATAACCCTAGTAAATACTTACGTATAAGCGATCTCGGATAAAAATGAGATTGCAAAATTATCCCTTACCTTAGGTCCGATATGCTTCATACGTATCCAAACCTTCTGTATAATGATTTAAATAATGTCATTGACTTATTACAGAATCATAATCATTGTTATTATATCATATATGGTTCACTTATGACTTTATATTACCCGTTCTTTTGTAAATTCATGTTAAAGTAGCGTTTTGGGTAAAATCGTTTCATTTTCCATTCGTGTTTTAACTTGTAATTATTCATATGATTACTTAGATCATGATTACATACATCAAGAATGTAAAACATGATTTATATATAATATATATTCAGAATATACATATATATAATGTATTGATAAATGGAAATAAATACACCGTTCATGGAGACGGTAGGTCGTACGTACGCATGAACGCTATTTTCGTTACCTTATTGAATTGAATGGAATTAAGTAGATGACATAAATATATATATACATAAATACATTAGCATTATTATTTAATATATTTCATGATTACTTATTATATATACTCTATAATCATTCTTGAATGGTTATCATGGAGAGTGAATCTCATCGCGTCGTGGAGATGGTATTCTGTACGTACGAACGAGCGATGATATCATTCCCATGATCTTGGAATTGTATTAAAGTGTATGAATAATATTACAGAATCAATATCACTTTACAATAATAATATATATTCATTACTTTCACCATTATACCCATCCAAGTAAGGTGGTGGTGGAAAATATATTACACCACGGCGTGGAGACGGTATTCTGTACGTACGCACGCGTGGTGATTCCATTTTCCGTAGGATGGATAGATGGTGAAATATGGTTGTTTCATACATATAATAACATATCAGTATATGAGTGATACTGATGTTATTACTTCAAAATGAAACAACTAAATAAGAATAATTGGAAGAAGAAATAAAGTTGAAAGAATTGGTAACGGACGTTACCTCTTCTTTGAAGTGCCTCTTTGAGACCTCCACTTAGGGCACTAAAATTGGCCTTTTAAGAAGACAAGGACCTCTAGGATGTTTCTAGGGAATTTGAGAAGTGAATTTGGTAGGGTTTGGCTGAGATTGAAGGTTCAACGTGGTGTGAGGAAGAGAGGGAGGAGGTGCCCTTTTATAAGGGAGGAGAGGGGCACCTTTGGAAATATAAGAAATATTAGTTTATATTAAATCCCAAACCCACTTAAAAACTTCCAAAATGACTCATATCCGATGAATAGATGAGATAGGGTTGTAATATCATCAACCAATAAAATTTATACATGTTAGGAAATTATTTTAATCATTATCAACTTGATTTATCCTTATTTAATCAATTTAATTTTATTTGTGGTAATAACATTCTAAATTTTAAATTATAACAAATAATTACTTATTTGTTGTGAATTTTCCATAATTGGATACTTTATAACATTTTAGACCATATAAATTTAAATTTAAAATTTTTAAGGATTTTTGTGATTTTTAAACAATTTTATAATATGTATTTTTATAAAATATCAATAGTGTGAATTTTGACACTATTGATTTATTTGAATTTAAATAAAATATATACAGAATCTATATTCGAACTAAAATCTTCTATAGATTCATAAAAGTTCATATGTATCTAGAAAATTAGTGGAGCACATTAAATAGTTCATCTAATATTCATTTTATTATTGTAAAAACCATTTATTTGGTTTATCTCTTAATAAAATACTTACTACAACATTTTTGTATAATTATTTAATATACTTATTTATTGCATCAAAATTAAAAAAAATCCTATGATGAAGATAAATCTATTACCTTTCACAATAATACTTTTACTCTAATTTATCATCTTAAAATCATAATATTTAAATTGGTATATTTATTAAATTATGAAGGTGACATGTTTGGCATCATTTAAAATAAAATAATATAAGTGTCATAATCGCTTTAATAAGGCTCCAAATGGTCAAATTGTAAAGACCCGTAAATTTCAAGGAAATTTTTTTCTTAATTTTCTTTGGAATTTTACAAGAATGCAGTTTCTGACAGCACCTGATTCTGAGGCCCAGTGTGCCCCGAATCATTTTCTGAAGTTTGGCTCGGGTACGTTCAGTGAACGAACGAGCGGGTTTCCCTAACTTTTGAACCGGTGCTCGGAATCAAATTCCGAGGGAACCGATGGAATCACAGCGCCAGTTTTTTCTTAGAAACGCCTCTTCTAGAGTTTCATTTGCTCGGGTATGCTTTTTAATTTTTGGGGTTAAGTTAAGAAATAAAATAAAGTGGTGCGACAACATTATTTTTATTTCACTTGAAGCCACTTAAAAGCCACTTAAAGCTACTTAAGCTGAGTTGAAGCGGATAGGGTGAAATTCAAAATATCCTACCCTATTGGTAGGATATTTGTGAGGTGGGGCCCGCAGGATCCCCACCGTTTCTTTTCCGCTAAGTAACACACCCACGAAAACCCTTTTTAATGAAAGTCAACTGACGCGTTTTCTAACCTCTTAAACACTCCTATCAATTGGGCGGTTTATTCATTGAAATTAATTCTATGAATTAATTTGTTCATTTCTTAACCTGTTTTCGTTTGTTGGAATGTAATGAAATAAGACCAACACTTGTCTTCTTGAGGATTGTTTGTTGAGAGGATTTGGAGATTCTGTGCCTTCATCCTCCTTCGCGAAGAACGCAAAGAACTCGAAGAACGTGAAGAACGAGAAGAATGTCATCACCCTCAGGGATTGACGACGTGACGCCGTGTTCCGCGACACCGATGAATCTCCCTCCGCGATGCTTCTACCACGGCGATCCATCCCCGCGAAAATCTTCGATCGGCATCTTGACTTTGTCTACGCGACGCCGAGTACCGCGCGATAGCAACGCCCTTCCGCGACGCGACGATCATTTTCTTCCGCGACGGTCAATTCTGCGACGAGCTCGCGTCCGACTATGACGAGGTAGTGGTCGTTTTGAAAATGAGTTTACCTATGCTTGTTTTCCTCCGAGGCAAGAATATTATTGTGGGTCAAGGTTTATCAATTGCTGGGATTTCTGGTGTTGTTTCAAATCGCTAACGTAGTGGGTGCGGACCAACGGACAAGTCTGAACCCACTGACCTTTTGTTCTTGGTGTGCGGAACAGCGGACGATGAAAAAACGGGCCGTAGAGACGATTTTTTGATTCCGCAGTGAAGGACGGGACCCGGGATGAGCTACGGCGCAGACAGAAATGAAATCGGACCACCGGAGTAACTCTGTTGGCCCGCGGACTCCACCGGCGACACGGGTCGCCGGACAGAGCCGACGCGGCTGAAGCCACGTGGGTCCGGTGAGACACGGGATGCGGCCCTGCAGCGTCCGCTGACCAAGGGCGGCCCGACGCGGGGCCGCGGTGTTCTCACGCGGGGGCAGCACGCCCCTCGCGGTTTCCCTTGCTCGGCCACTCGGCTAAGCCAAGCCAAGCCGACCCACCAGCCAGGTCGTGCCTAGGCTGGGCCTGGCCGCCCTGGCTGGGCTGGGTCAGGTCGACCCGGTTCGGGCCGACCCAGGGGGGTTGGGCCAGGTCGGTCCGGGCCCAGGCCCCCCGTTTCCGGACATTTTCGGTCTTTTGCTCATAACATGAGATATGGGCCTCCGAACGATGCAACGTCAGTGGCGATGCGATCCTTGGATCAAGACGGTCGTTTTGGTATCTCGCACTCAAGGTTTCGTAATACATTGGGTTTGGACAGGTTGGTTCGTACACAAAACCAACCGGGCCCTCGGAGCAGAAACGCTCATATCTTGAGCTTCAGACGTCCGATTGACATGCCGTCGACTTTGTTAAATTCCTATAGGTGAGGCGGATCTTTTGGAATACTCCGCCCGAGGTTTGGATGTAGGTGGAGTACTGTAAAGACCCGTAAAATTCAAGGGAATTTTTTTCTAAATTTTCTTTAGAATTTTACAAGAGCGCGGTTTCAGACGGCACCTGATTCCGAGGCCCGGAGTGCCCGGAATTAATTTACGAAGTTTGGCTTGGGTACGTTCAGTGAACGAACGAGCGGGAATTCCTAACTTTTGTTCCGGTGCTCGGAATTGAAATCTGAGGGCACCGATGAACTCGCAGCGCCGATTTTCGCTTAAAGAGACCTTTTCGGGAGTTGCGTTTGTTGCGGGTTGAAAGTTAGTTTTGGGGTTTTTAGTTTGAGTTAAATAAAATTGTGTAGAACAATTTTATTATAACTTGTTAAAAACCTACCAAAGGAGGTTGGAAGTGGGACCCACACCCACTTAACCTCCCTTGGGAGGATTAAGTGTGGTGGGGCCCACACGAACCCCTAAACCTTTCAAATTCTCCCAACTCCCTTAACGCCTCATTTATTGGCTTGAGTTACCTTTTTAATTATGGGAGTTAAACCTTTTGAATTTCAAACTTTTGAAATTCTAATGTGTTATGTGATAATAAAATAAGATGTTGTCTTATTTTATTTTGGGGTTTTTGTTTGTCTTCTTGAGAGGTGGAGAGCTCTTCTTCTTCTTCAAACTCAACGAAGAACGCGAAGAACGTCGTTCTTCAACGAAGAACTTCTCCGCCGAAGAACACGGTCCATCCGCGACGCCGTATCCGCGACGCGACGTACTTCTTCCGCGTCATCTCTTCCGCGACGGTTTTCCGCGACGAACGCCATCGACAACGACTCTTCCTCCGACGTCAAAGGAATCGACACCGATATTCCACGACTACGTCAACGTGCGACTATCGAGGTAGGGGTTCTTGAGTTCGTTGTTTTCTTTATTATTTGACTTTCCTCAAGACTTGACGAAGAACGCTCAATTTCCGACGAAGAACGCCGCTCCGCTCTTCTTCGTCTCCCGTGTCAACGAAAGAGATCACCGCTTCCTCCTCGGACCTTCTTCGTCAGCATACGAAGATTCTCCAACGACGTAACTCTTCGGGCATATCTCTTCGTCAACGGATTGACGAACGACGACCGCGACGCCCGACCACCGCGACGTTGTCTTCCGCGGGACGTTGTCAAATCTTCGATCTTATACCCGAGGTAGGGGTTGTTGATTCAATATTTATTTATTCCATTTCTTGAACGTGGATCTCGCATGTCTAACATGAGGCTTTGAATGTTTATGTTGAGTTATTTGTTTAACGTGAGGGGGCCGGACCGCACGAACACGGCCGAAACCCCCTCAATCGTTCTTGTTTATTCTTGCGGGTGGAAGCAAGTAGCGTGGTGCCGTCGCACCACGCGGATGATCGTGCAAATATTTTACGTGGCGCCGTCGCGCCACGCCGAGGAAGAATCTTCAAGAACGCGACGCCGTCGCGCCGCGTTGAATGGAATCAAGGCACGGCGAAGGGGCGCGGTGTCGTCGCACCGCGCCGGATGACGAACGCCGCGGCCGGTTCCGGGCCGCGGCGGGACGAGGAGACCGCGGCCGGTTCCGGGCCGCGGTGGAAGAGAAGACCGGCGGCCGGGCCGCCGGCGTCGGAAGCCGAAGGGGGGACCGGATTTTCCGGTCCCGTTAGAGAAAACCGGCAGGCCAGCTGGCCGGCCGGATACCATTAAAACCGGGGGAATTAATCCCCCGGCCACCTCATAAAACCCCCCTCTTTATGAGGGGGGCGGTTCTTTGAAGGAAGGGGGCAGCCGGCCCCCTCGGTTCCGCACCAGCAGGCCCCCCACGTGGGGGTGGGGGCGTTTTAAAAAAACAGGGGCGCGGCACAAAGGGCGCGCCGCCAATCCAGGAAGCGGGGGCTTAGCCCCCGCGTGCAGCCAACCTGCGGCGACAAGCCGCCATGGCTCCCCGCGCCGCCGCGCTGCCGCGCCGCCCCAGGGGGGGGGGGTCGGGCCGGGTCGGCCCGGACCCGGACCCCCCCCCCCGTTTCGAACCAGAATCGGTTTTTGGGACATATCTTGAGCCTCGGACCTCCGAATGACGAACCGTCTACGGCAACGCGATCCTTGGATCGAGACGGTCGTTTCGGTATATCGCACTCAAGGTTTCGGATTACTTTGAGTTCGGCCGGGTTGGTTCGTTCACGAAACCAACCGGGCCTTCGGAGCGGAAACGCTCATATCTTGAGCTACGGACGTCCGATTGACGTGCCGTCAGTCGCGTTGTGTTCCTCTTAGTGAGACGGATCTTTTGGCATACTCAGCCCGAGGTTTGGACGCAGGTGGAGTACGTTCGGGTTGGTTTAGCCTTAAAAACCAACCGGGCCCCGGAGACGAAAATGCCAATAACTCTCAGACCGGGCGTCCGATCGACGCGCCGTCTGTTGCGTTGAGTTCCTGTTGACGATACGGAACTTTTGGATACATCAACTCTGGTCTTTGTGACAGTTGATGTATCAGCCTCTCGGCTCTTGGAGCGGACCCTCCGAACGAGCTTGCTGTGTGCGGGAACCCTAGTGCTGGCTGCGACTGCTACAACTGCTACTACTGCTACGACTGCTACTGTGACTGCGACGACGACAGTACAGAGATCCTGTGTGGATTCGACGACGACAGTACAGAGATCCTGTGTGGATTCGACGACGACGACTACAGCACTCAGCGATCCTACGTGGATCAGTGCTACAGGTCCTGTGTGGGCCCGATCCTGTGTGGGTCCGCGCTCAGCGGTTCTGTGTGAGCCAGCGCCTACAGGTCCTGTGTGGGCCCGATCCTGTGTGGGTCTTTGCGGGGGTTAGTTACCTATCGATCCTTCGTGGGTCCGACGACTTAGATGGATCAGTGATCATCTTTATCGTCCTTGAAGAAGTATACCTGTGTGAGCTGAATCCTATTGCTTTCCGGTGTGGATTGTGTTATGCAATCCTGTGTGGATTACGTTTTGCTTTCCTGTGTGGAATACGTTTACTTTCCTGTGTGGACTGAGTTGAACTTGGGCTCGGAGGTTAGAGCGTATTTGAATTGATGACTTAGGTATATGTATGGGCATATACCTAAGCAGTGTCAGTTGTTACTTCGTGATTGTACTTTTCTTCGTGGTTTATCCTTCGTGGATTTGAGAGACCTTCAGGGGTCTCGGGGTCCCTACTTAGTAGCTTATACTCACCCCTGCACGGGCTTTTCCCGCACTACGTTGTGTTGGTTGCAGACGACGGACAGCGTTGACCTTAGCTGAGGCCTACAGAGCGGGACGGTACCCGGAGGTGGACCACTGGGCGGGACGTGCACGGAGCGGACGGCGGGACCCGTGGAGCAAAGGAGCTATCTGTACCCACCCTTCAGGTGGTATTTCCGGTGGACATCTCGGAGTAGTAGCTTTTACTTTTCGGTTGCTGTTTTTCCCTTTTCGAGTTGTACTTTACTTTCAGTTTGGGTTTGTATTCTGGCCCATTTACCTTTCCGCACTTTCAGTCGTACTCTGCTTTTGTTTAGTGTTTACTTTCTGCTTGCTTACTCTGTGGTGTTTGTTTACTTTTCAAAGGCAATGCCTTCCCTTTTTACTGGGATTTACGCCTTGGTGCTTGTCGCCAGCCCCTGCCCTATGGAAGGCGGGCTTGGGGTAGTCACGGCACGGACCCCGAGGGCGGGTCGTGACAAATTGGTATCAGAGGAGTTCGGTTCTACCGCGAACTCTGATCTTTTCTATGTGAAGCAATAATGTTTAGCGTATTGAGTGTGGATATCAATCCAGGGAGTCCAGTGTTGGTGCGGCGGCCAACGTATCCGTACACCAGGACCCTGACTTCTGATTTCCGACTTAATGCACGAAAACATTGATTGCGTGTGTATTTTAAAGTTTTCTTTGTGATTACTTATATCAGCTCACCAGGTATACTGTTCTAACCGTGGCGCACCTGTTTCCTTTTCAGGATGGCCCCACGACGGCAGCCAGCTAGGGTTCCGAGAGTCGAGCGAGACGACAGCCCACCGAGCGACGAGGCCTCGGTGCAGGGCCCTTTTCCAGTAGTGGCACCGGCGGTAGCTTTACCCGCCGATCCCCCGATGCTTCCAGCAGCAGCCGCTGACGATGCACGTCGCCTCAGCGCACTGCATGAGTTTCAGCGCCAGCGACCGCCCAGGTTTCGCGGGGAGACGGATCCCCAGGCAGCAGAGGACTGGCTGGAGGCAGTGGTTCGAGTGTTTAGGCTAGTGAGGACACCAGCAGACCTCATGGTGATCCTCGCTGCGAGCCTACTACACGCAGCAGCAGGACGATGGTGGAGATTGATGCTCCAGGTGCACGATGAGGCATCTCTACTTTGGACGGACTTTGAGAGCCTCTTCCTCTCGGAGTTCGTCCCAGCCACCCTTCGTGCGGTGCGTATCCAGGAGCTTCTACAGCTGCGGCAGGGCAGCATGACGGTCGCTCAGTACTCGGCGAGATTTACCGATCTCTCGCGCTACTCGACCGACATGGTACGGGACCCATTCTTCCGGGCCCGGACCTTCGAGCAGGGTTTGAGACACGAGATCAGGGCATCGCTGATCTCCCTCAGCATACCGACTCAGACAGGAGTACTGGAGCGGGCCCTTCTGATCGAGAGCTTCCTTGCTGAGTCTACACCAGCACAGCGACCCACCGCAGGGCGGCACGTGGCAGATTCATCTGCAGCAGGCAGTCGACGGATGACTCAGGGGTCCAGACAGACCAGACCTTCGGGAAGACGATCTCAGGGCACTGGCTCAGCAGTGCGGGGCACACATCGCGGAGCCAGTCTTACGAGAGGCAGACAGTGCTACTCGTGCGGTGGGCAGGGCCACATGGCTCGCGACTGCCCGACCCGCCGTGCCGAGGAGCAGCAGTCAATTGATGGACCACCGAGGCAGAGGCAGAGGGTCGACCGTGGCGGTCCGGAGGGAGGAGGCGGACGAGGCAGAGGAGCTGGACGAGTAGCTGGTGGTGGCCGACGCTTTGAGGCTCTACCACCACCACCACCAGGAGGTCCACCCCGACCACAGGGAGCTGGCGGGCAGCGACAGGCACAGCTCCAGGCAGCAGAGGCCTACGACCACGGCGCACCCGAGATGATTCGAGGTACAATCTGTGTCTATTCCACCCTTGCTGCAGTTCTTATAGACACAGGAGCGAGTCACTCTTTCATAGCCGCTGCCCTTGTTCGGAGCTCAGAGATTCCGACAGAGCCGTTGGCTCGATCCTTACGGCTAGAGACTCCTACGGGAGCAGACTCGACGATTACGCACTGGTGTCGGCAGTGTGAGCTTACTCTAGGAGGTGAGAGCTTCGGCTGGGATCTTCTTGTAGCAGCGTCGAGGCCATACGACGTCATCTTGGGCATGGATTGGCTATCTACGGTCCATGCACAGATTGACTGTTTTAGGCGCAAGGTGCGATGTGTACGCACCGACGGGAGCAGGTTCACCTTCACCGGCGAGAAGGGAGCCTTAGCAGCACAGGATGGACTTCCGCGGAGGAGAGGACAGTCCATCACTCATCAGTTGGCTAGCCTTATCCTTGGAGCAGTTGACGTGCGGAGTCCTTGTTTTCCTGCAGTGGTGGATCAGTTTGCGGACGTTTTTCCCGACGACGTTCCAGGGCTACCTCCTCGCAGAGAGGTAGACTTTTATATTGACTTGTACCCCGGGACAGCCCTGATATCCACTCCAGCATATCGGATGGCCCCCGCCGAGCTTCGAGATCTACGGGTACAGTTGGAGGACTTGCAGGGCAAGGGGTTCATCCGACCCAGTGTTTCACCCTGGGCTTCCCCGATATTGTTCGCCAAGAAGGCGGACGGGAGCTTGCGACTTTGTGTTGACTATCGTCGCCTAAACCAGGTGACAGTGAGGAACAGGTATCTGCTACCGAGGATTGATGACCTCTTTGATCAGCTCAAGGGAGCACGATGGTTCTCGAAGATAGACCTCAGGTCAGGCTATCATCAGCTCAGAGTCAGAGACGAGGATGTGCAGAAGACGGCCTTCAGATGTCGGTATGGCCTCTATGAGTTCTTGGTTATGCCCTTCGGTGTAACCAATGCTCCAGCAGTGTTCATGGCTCTCATGAACAGGATCTTTCAGCCATATCTCGATCGGTTTGTCGTAGTCTTCATCGACGACATTCTGATTTACTCTACGACAGAGGAGGAGCACGCCTATCACTTGCGAGTTGTTCTTGACACACTCCGAGAGCACCAGCTTTATGGTAAGCTCTCGAAGTGCCAGTTCTGGATACATGAGGTCCACTTTTTGGGACACGTTATCTCTGAGGCGGGAGTTGCAGTGGATCCGGCGAAGATCGAGGCTGTGTTAGCATGGGAGCCACCCAGGAGCGTGACTGAGGTTCGGAGTTTCTTGGGACTAGCTGGATACTATCGGAGATTTGTGCCGAACTTCTCCAGAGTTGCGGCATCACTCACAGCTTTGACGAAGAAGGGGAAACCCTTCGTGTGGTCAGAAAGTTGTCAGTAGAGCTTCCAGGAGCTGAGACAGAGATTGACTAGCGCACCTATCTTGAGGTTGCCTGAGGAGGGAGTAGGGTACGTAGTCTACTGCGATGCATCAGGGACCGGACTCGGATGTGTTCTGATGCAGGAGCGGGCCGTGATCGCCTATGGATCACGTCAGTTGAGGCCGCATGAGCAGAACTACGCTACCCATGACCTGGAGTTAGCAGCAGTGGTCTTCGCTCTGAAGACATGGCGACACTATCTGATGGGCGAGCGCTTTACAGTCTTTTCCGATCATCCGAGTCTCAGGTATATCTTCTCGCAGAAGGACCTGAACCTGAGACAGCGACGATGGCTCGAGTTTCTCCAGGACTATGACTTTGAGATAGTCTATACTCCTGGGAAGGGGAACGTAGTAGCCGATGCCCTCAGCAGGAGGACGAGCATTCAGCTACTCGAGGAGGCGACGGAGCAGCTAGCCTCTTTGCAGATATCCTTCGTGGATAGAGATAGGGCAGCCTTTCTTCAGTCTCTCACAGTCACTCCTCCACTACTGCAGCGAGTCAGGGAGGCACAGCACGGGGACGTTGACTGTGAGACGCGGCGTGCACAGATATCCTCGGGACAGGCACCTGATGGTTTCTCCCTTGGAGCAGAGCACGTCATCCTTTTCAGAGGACGTACCATGGTACCTGTCGCTTTGCGAGAGGAAGTACTGAGAGAGTTTCACACTTCTCCTTTAGCGGTACATCCTGGAGTGGCGAAGATGTACCAGGACCTCAGACGACAGCATTGGTGGCCGGGTATGAAGAAGGCTGTAGCAGAGTTCGTTTCTCGATGCCTCACCTGTCAGCAGGTGAAGGCAGAGCATCAGGTACCAGCAGGCTTGGTACAGCCCTTGGAGGTTCCGGAGTGGAAGTGGGACGACATATCTATGGACTTTGTGACTGGACTTCCACGCACTTCCAGAGTTCACGACTCCATCTGGGTGATTGTTGACCGACTCACCAAGTCGGCACACTTCTTACCCATCAGAGAGCAGGGCTCAGTGGAGAGCTTGGGACGTCTCTACGTTCAGGAGATTGTGCGGCTCCACGGCGTGCCATCATCTATCGTTTCTGATCGAGATGCCCGCTTTACTTCCCGGCTTTGGAAGGGGTTACAGGAGGCGTTCGGTACGCAGCTACGTCTTAGCACAACTTTTCACCCTCAGACGGATGGTCAGACGGAGAGGACCATTCAGACTCTCGAGGACATGCTCCGCGCATGTGTCCTAGACTTTGGTCGTAGCTGGGAGGACCACCTACCCTTGGTGGAGTTCGCGTACAATAACAGCTACCACTCCACCATCGGGATGGCACCGTACGAGGCGTTGTACGGCCGACCATGTAGATCTCCTTTGTGCTGGACAGACCCTGGGGAGTCAGCACTGGTGGGACCGGAGATGGTCCAGGCCACGACAGAGAAGGTCCAGGTCATCCAGGAGCAGATGAGGACAGCTCAGAGCCGGCAGAAGTCATATGCTGACAGGAGGCGGAGGCCACTGGAGTTCGAGGATGGCGACCACGTCTTCTTGCGGGTCTCACCTCGACGTGGTATTCGGAGATTTGGCCGAGGCGGCAAGTTATCTCCGCGCTTCATCGGACCCTTCCAGATTCTCAGCAGGATTGGCGAGGTGGCTTATCGCCTGGCTCTACCACCTCAGTTGCACCGGGTGCACGACGTCTTCCACGTATCTCAGCTGAGGAGATACGTGCATGACCCGACGCACATCATTGACCATGGAGAGCTTGACGTTGACGATGGGGTGACTTTTACGGAGGTCCCGGTGGAGATAGAGGATCGACAGGAGCGGGTCCTGCGTGGGCGATCGATTCCTCTTGTGCGCATCAGATGGCAGCACGGGAATCTCCAGGAGAGCACATGGGAGCGGGAGGCTCAGATGCGTGCTCAGTACCCTCATTTGTTTCCCTAGTTTTTGATGTATCTTTACGGGGACGTAAAGCCCTGAGGTGGGAGTAATGTAAAGACCCGTAAAATTCAAGGGATTTTTTTTCTTAATTTTCTTTAGAATTTTACAAGAGCGCGGTTTCAGACGGCACCTGATTCTGAGGCCCGGAGTGCCCGGAATTAATTTCCGAAGTTTGGCTCGGGTACGTTCAGTGAACGAACGAGCGGGAATTCCTAACTTTTGTTCCGGTGCTCGGAATTGAAATCCGAGGGCACCGATGAACTCGCAGCGCCGATTTTCGCTTAAAGAGACCTTTTCGGGAGTTGCATTTGTTGCGGGTTGAAAGATAGTTTTGGGGTTTTTAGTTTGAGTTAAATAAAATTGTGTAGAACAATTTTATTATAACTTGTTAAAAACCTACCAAAGGAGGTTGGAAGTGGGACCCACACCCACTTAACCTCCCTTGGGAGGATTAAGTGTGGTGGGGCCCACACGAACCCCTAAACCTTTCAAATTCTCCCAACTCCCTTAACGCCTCATTTATTGGCTTGAGTTACCTTTTTAATTATGGTAGTTAAACCTTTTGAATTTCAAACTTTTGAAATTCTAATGTGTTATGTGATAATAAAATAAGATGTTGTCTTATTTTATTTTGGGGTTTTTGTTTGTCTTCATGAGAGGTGGAGAGCTCTTCTTCTTCTTCAAACTCAACGAAGAATGCGAAGAACGTCGTTCTTCAACGAAGAACTTCTCCGCCGAAGAACACGGTCCATCCGCGACGCCGTATCCGCGACGCGACGTACTTCTTCTGCGTCATCTCTTCCGCGACGGTTTTCCGCGACGAACGCCATCGACAACGACTCTTCCTCCGACGTCAAAGGAATCGACACCGATATTCCACGACTACGTCAACGTGCGACTATCGAGGTAGGGGTTCTTGAGTTCGTCGTTTTCTTTATTATTTTACTTTCCTCAAGACTTGACGAAGAACGCTCAATTTCCGACGAAGAACGCCGCTCCGCTCTTCTTCGTCTCCCGTGTCAACGAAAGAGATCACCGCTTCCTCCTCGGACCTTCTTCGTCGGCATACGAAGATTCGCCAACGACGTAACTCTTCGGGCATATCTCTTCGTCAACGGATTGACGAACGACGACCGCGACGCCCGACCACCGCGACGTTGTCTTCCGCGGGACGTTGTCAAATCTTCGATCTTATACTCGAGGTAGGGGTTGTTGATTCAATATTTATTTATTCCATTTCTTGAACATGGATCACGCATGTCTAACATGAGGCTTGGAATGTTTAAGTTGAGTTATTTGTTTAACGTGAGGGGGCCGGACCGCACGAACACGGCCGAAACCCCCTCCATTGTTCTTGTTTATTTTTGCGGGTGGAAGCAAGTGGCGTGGTGCCGTCTCACCACGCGGATGATCGTGCAAATATTTTATGCGGCGCCGTCGCGCCACGCCGAGGAATAATCTTCAAGAACGCGACGCCGTCGCACCGCGTTGAATGGAATCAAGGCACGGTGAAGGGGCACGGTGCCGTCGCACCGCGCCGGATGACGAACGCCGCGGCCGGTTCCGGGCCGCGGCGGGACGAGGAGACCGCGGCCGGTTCCGGGCCGCGGCGGAAGAGAAGACCGGCGGCCGGGCCGCTGGCGTCGGAAGCCGAAGGGGGGACCGGATTTTATGGTCCCGTTAGAGAAAACCGGCCGGCCAGCTGGCCGGCCGGATACCATAAAAACCGGGGGAATTAATCCCCCGGCCACCTCATAAAACCCCCCTCTTTATGAGGGGGGCGGTTCTTTGAAGGAGGGGGGCAGCCGGCCCCCTCGGTTCCGCACCAGCAGGCCCCCCACGTGGGGGGGGGGCGTTTTAAAAAAAGAGGGGCGCGGCACAAAGGCCGCGCCGCCAATCCAGGAAGCGGGGGCTTAGCCCCCGCGTGCAGCCAACCCGCGGCGACAAGCCGCCGCGGCTCCCCGCGCCGCCGGGCCGCCGGCCGCCGCCGCCGGCCGCCGCGCCGCCCCAGGGGGGGGGGGGGTCGGGCCGGGTCGGCCCGGACCCGGACCCCCCCGTTTCGAACCAGAATCGGTTTTTGGGACATATCTTGAGCCTCGGACCTCCGAATGACGAACCGTCTGCGGAAACGCGATCCTTGGATCGAGACGGTCGTTTAGGTATATTGCACTCAAGGTTTCGGATTACTTTTAGTTCGGACGGGTTGGTTCCTTCACGAAACCAACCGGGCCTTCGGAGCGGAAACGCTCATATCTTGAGCTACGGACGTCCGATTGACGTGCCGTCAGTCGCGTTGTGTTCCTCTTAGTGAGACGGATCTTTTGGCATACTCCGCCCGAGGTTTGGACGCAGGTGGAGTACAGTCGGGTTGGTTTAGCCTTAAAAACCAACCGGGCCCCGGAGACGAAAATGCCAATAACTCTCAGATCGGGCGTCCGATCGACGCCCCGTCTGTTGCGTTGAGTTCCTGTTGACGATACGGAACTTTTGGATACATCAACTCTGGTCTTTGTAACAGTTGATGTATCAGCCTCTCGGCTCGTGGAGCGGACCCTCCGAACGAGCTTGCTGTGTGCGGGAACCCTAGTGCTGGCTGCGACTGCTACAACTGCTACTACTGCTACGACTGCTACTGTGACTGCGACGACGACAGTACAGAGATCCTGTGTGGATTCGACGACGACAGTACAGAGATCCTGTGTGGATTCGACGACGACGACTACAGCACTCAGCGATCCTACGTGGATCAGTGCTACAGGTCCTGTGTGGGCCCGATCCTGTGTGGGTCCGCGCTCAGCGGTTCTGTGTGAGCCAGCGCCTACAGGTCCTGTGTGGGCCCGATCCTGTGTGGGTCTTTACGGGGGTTAGTTACCTATCGATCCTTCGTGGGTCCGACGACTTAGATGGATCAGTGATCATCTTTATCGTCCTTGAAGAAGTATACCTGTGTGAGCTGAATCCTATTGCTTTCCTGTGTGGATTGTGTTGTGCAATCCTGTGTGGATTACGTTTTGCTTTCCTGTGTGGAATACGTTTACTTTCCTGTGTGGACTGAGTTGAACTTGGGCTCGGAGGTTAGAGCGTATTTGAATTGATGACTTAGGTATATGTATGGGCATATACCTAAGCAGTGTCAGTTGTTACTTCGTGATTGTACTTTTCTTCGTGGTTTATCCTTCGTGGATTTGAGAGACCTTCAGGGGTCTCGGGGTCCCTACTGAGTAGCTTATACTCACCCCTGCACGGGCTTTGCCCGCACTACGTTGTGTTGGTTGCAGACGACGGACAACGTTGACCTTAGCTGAGGCCTACAGAGCGGGACGGTACCCGGAGGTGGACCACTGGGCGGGACGTGCACGGAGCGGACGGCGGGACCCGTGGAGCAGAGGAGCTATCTGTACCCACCCTTCAGGTGGGATTTCCGGTGGACAGCTCGGAGTAGCAGCTTTTACTTTTCAGTTGCTGTTTTTCCCTTTTCGAGTTGTACTTTACTTTCAGTTTGGGTTTGTATTCTGGTCCATTTACCTTTCCGCACTTTCAGTCGTACTCTGCTTTTGTTTAGTGTTTACTTTCTGCTTGCTTACTCTGTGGTGTTTGTTTACTTTTCAAAGGCAATGCCTTCCCTTTTTACTGGGATTTACGCCTTGGTGCTTGTCGCCAGCCCCTGGCCTATGGAAGGCGGGCTTGGGGTAGTCACGGCACGGACCCCGAGGGCGGGTCGTGACAAGTACGGTCGGGTTTGTTTTGCCTTAAAAACCAACCGGGCCCCTAGGACGAAAAAGCCAATAACTCTCAGATCGGGCGTCCGATTGACGCGCCGTCTGCGACGTTGAGTTTCTGTTGGCGATATGGAACATTTGGATACATCAACTCTAGACTATGTGTCAGTTGATGTATCATCCTCTCGGCTCATGGAGCGGACCCTCCCGAACGAGCTTGCTGTGTGCGGGAACCCTAGAGCTGGCTGCGACTGCTACTGTGACGACGACGACTGTGCAAAGATCCTCAGTGGATTCGACGATGACGACTACAACACTCAGCGATCCTTTGTGGGTCAGTGCTACTGATCCTGTGTGGGTCAGCGCTCAGCGGTCCTGTGTGGGCCAGCGCCTACAGATCCTGTGTGGGTCCGATCCTGTGTGGGTCTTTGCGGGGGTTAGTTACCTATCGATCCTTTGTGGGTCAGATCCTTTGTGGGTCATTACGGGGGTTAGTACCTATCAATCCTTTGTGGGTCCAATGACTTAGTTGGATCAGTGATCATCTCTATCGTCATTCGAAGAAGTATACCAGTGTGAGATGAATCCTATTTTGCTTTCCTTTGTGGATTGTGTTGAGCTATCCTGTGTGGATTTATGTTTTTCTTTCCTTTGTGGAGTTTGTTGAGCTATCCTGTGTGGATTTACGTTTTTCTTTCCTGTTTGGACTGGGTTGTACTTGAGCTCGGATGTTGGAGCCCAGCGAGAATTGATGACTTAGTTATATGTATGGGCATATACCTAAGCAGTGTCGGATGTTACTTCGTGATTGCATCTTTTCATTGTGGATTATCCTTTGTGGATTCTGGGAGACCTTCTGGGGTCTTGGGGTCCCTACTGAGTAGCTTATACTCACCCCTGCACGGGCTATGCCCGCACTACGTTGTGTTGGTTGCAGACGATGGACAACGCTGATCGTGGTCGAGGTTGGCGAAGTAGGACGGTACCTGGAGGTGGACCACTGGGCGGGGTGTACTCAGAGTGGACGGCTGGTTCGAGGAGCTGTGAGGCTAACTATACCCACCCTTCAGGTGGGACTTCTAGAGGATGGCTCGTCGCTGCGGGTTTTTCTTTTAGTTGCTGTTTTTCCCCTTTCAGTTGTACTTTACAGTTGGGCTTGTATTTCCGGCCCCCTTTACTTTTCAGCACTTACTGTTGTACCAGTTTTTACTTAGTGTTTACTTCTTCCACATACTTACTTTGTGGTGCTTGTTTACTTTACAAAGGAAATGCCTTCCCTTTTTACCAGGATTTACGCCTTGGTGCTAGTCGCCAGCCCCTGGCCTATGGAAGGCGAGCTTGGGGTAGTCACGACATGGGCCCCGAGGACGGGTCGTGACAAATTGGTATCATAGGAGTTCGGTTCTACCGCAGACTCTGAACTTTTTTCTATGTGAAGCAATAGTGTTTAGCGTATTGGTTGTGGTTATCAGTCTAGGGAGTCCAGTGTTGGTGCGGCGGCTGACGTATCCGTACACCAGGACCCTGACTTCTGATTTCCGACATAATGCACGAAATCATTAATTGCATGTGTGTTTCAAGTTTTCTTTGTGATTACTTTACGTCAGCTCATCAGGTATATTGTTCTGACCGTGGCGCACCTGTTTCCTTTTCAGGATGGCCCCACAACGGCAGCTAGCTAGGGTTCCAAGAGTTGAGCGTGACGACAGCCTTCCTAGCGATGAGGCCTCGGTACAGGTCCATTTGACAGCTGAGGCACTGACGGTACCTCTACCCGCCAAGCCACCGATGTTTCCAGCCCCAGCCGCTGACGATGCACGTCGCCTTAGTGCACTGCATGAGTTCCAGCGCCAGCGACCGCCCAGGTTCCGCGGGGAGACGGACCCCCAGGCAGCCGAGGACTGGCTGGAGGCTGTGGTACGAGTTTTCCGGTTAGTGAGGACACCTACAGACCTCATTGTGATCCTCGCAGCGAGCCTACTGCACGCAGCAGCGGGCCGATGGTGGAGCTTGATGCTCCAGGTGCACGATGAGGCATCTCTTCTCTGGACGGACTTTGAGAGCCTCTTCCGCTCGGAGTTCGCCCCAGCCACCCTCCGTGCAGTGCGCATCTAGGATCTTCTTTCAGCTGCGGCAGGGCAGCTTAACGGTCGCCGAGTACTCGGCGAGATTTACCGATCTCTCTCGCTACTCGACCGACATGGTACGGGACCCATTCTTCCAGGCCCGGACTGTAACACCCTAGGTAAATAAAGAGTATGACATTTCCACATTTATCCATATTTTTGAATAAAATATTAATATTACTTTAAAGGGGACACTATGCTCGATGGCGTACCCAACACGCAACAACGAGTTTCTTGGGAATCTTAAGTTGCACTCTAATAATAAAATAATATTATTTTAAATAGTAGTTAACGCCTAGCCGTTGTAATGGCGGGAATGAACAGAACTAACTACAAAATGATTATATATGTTTGTCAAATATTTTTACTTTTTACAATAAATGTTAGAGGATTAAAAATGAGAATGAATCCAATTTTAAGCGTAAACATTCTAATATTCTTTAAAAGGTTGATTAACCGCCTTTTGATGGCGAACCTCTTTTAAATCCACTTTTTGACAATTTTATCTGTTATATTTGACACAATAAAATTCTTCTTTAGAATTGGGACATAAAAATTTACTTTGTGTAAATTTTTGGTATTTTTCTGGAAAAGTTCAATTTTTAATGAATAGTGAAAAATGTTGTATTTTAATTCAAAACCTCTTTTTAATCTAATTTATTTATATGATTAGATTATATTTTTAATTGGTTTTAAAGTTAAATTAGAGTATATTTTTACCATTTAATCCAATAGTGGTTGTTGGAATTAATTTCACTTTGAAATCAGACATAAACTAGTGTCAATCTTTTGATACATTTTGTTTCATAAAAACACGCTATTTGTTTTGACAGCGGGAATTAATTATTAAATTAATTAATGAAACTTATATTTTTTGAATTTTGTAAAATAGACATAATTTTTTAATTCGGAATATCAAACATAGCTTAGGGTGATTTTTTGGTAATTTTCTGAAAACATCAATTTTTGATAAATAGTGGAACCACTAAGTGGTATTTATAAAAACTGATTTACTGTTTAAATGAAATTTTTCCACCTTTCTGTTTTGAATTTAAAAAATCTGACATACATTGTTGTCATTAAGAAGTAAAATGTGGTTCAATGAGATTAAAATAATTTTTTGGTGAATAGTAACTTATTATGTTTTTAATCGCGATTAGAGGTAATTAGTGTAGTTTAAGGTAAGAATAATGTTTTAATAAAATTAAATGACCTAGACACACGTCCTACCCTCTTTGGATGTGTCATGGCCGACCAAGAAAATCAATGGGTCAACTTGGGGACCCCATGAAGCCACTTTGGTTGGAAAATGACATAAATATCTTTTTATTTAATGTTAAAGTAAAAAATTACACAAACATGAGATATTTTACTAAAACAATTTTTACATGGGGTTATACAATTCAGATGTTTTACTATAAATATTCATTGGAAATCTATAACGATTTACTACATGATAGTATTTTTTTTATAATTTTTAGACGTTAAATAAATTAAATTATAAATGACATCATGGTGATGCAGCGATGACCTCATTATTTAACGATTTAAAGAAAATGGAAAGATAATGTAATATCTAATCCGTACACATGTCCAAAACCTATTGGATGGGTGGATTTAGAACCCTTATCACCTTATCCTAGAAACACATCAATGTGGGACCATTAAAATCCGATAACCATTCTAAAATAAAGTAACATTTCGTTACTTTCCAAGAGTGCCCCTCCTCTCCTCTTATAAAAGGCCCCCACCTCTACCTCCTTACCCACACCTCTCAAGCCTTTGGCTCGGCCAACCCCTGCCCATTTCATCTCTCCACATCCCTCTATAACTCCTTGAAGCCTCACTTTGGGCAGAATACTTTCCAAGGAAGCCTTTGAGCTCAAATCAAAGGAAGTTACCAGATTTAAAGGTAATGTATTTACTTGTGTCCTTCTGTTTTATTTTGCTTCTCCAACCCCCTAAATAATTTTTATTCATTTATTTTGTAACAAATACCGTATCTTCAATATACTAGTATGTTGTTATAAGAATTATTCGAGCTACACTTACACACACTTACATCTAATGGTTAAAGAACATACTGTTTCCGTGGATGGAGAATTTCTGCCACCCAAAACGATGATTGTTCATCATTATTTTAACACCGTCAAAGGTGGAAATTAAGATGCCAATATATTTATATATGATATATAATATTTTTATGTTTTCCTTAAGCTTATTTATTTTTCATTTATGTCATACCTTTATGGTTTCCATTATGGGTAAACGCGATATCTTCATTTTAGGAAGTGCGGACTACCGCCCCCTCAATGTGATTCTATTCGTTAATGCCATATGTGGGACATATAAAGAATGGAATTAATGGTATTACATATGTTATCCTACTATAATTATAATATACCTTTATATCTTTATTATTTCATTCAATTTAATACAAAAAAAATAAATGAAAGTAGCGTTCATGCGTACGTACGGCTTACCGTCTCCATGAACGGTACATTTTATTTCTTATCTCCAAATGTTATGTACTATTATAAGTACATATATATAATGGATATATATGTAATATATTACATCTAAATTATGGGTATCATTCTGGAATTATAATATATATATCTCTCATTTTTTTAATTCCATTAATATGGGAAAAATGAAAGTAGCGTTCATGCGTACGTACGGCCTACCGTCTCCATGAACGGTGATTTTAATTTTTTATCTCCAAATGCTATGGAATAGTATAAAAAGAATATATACTGGATATATATGATATTTAAAACATAAATACTATTCTGGAGATGATGCACCTATAACTACATGGAAAATCCTTTTCCAACAAGCTCAATTTTTACTCATGTACTGAGCATCGACAAAAACGTCTGATACAAACTCACTTTATTAACCAATTATTATAACATTATAATATGTAATATGAACTGAATAATAATAATTAAAGGAGGTCCTTAAGAAATTATAAATTTACCAAATTTTATTATTCAGGAGATTAAAGAACGATCGATTCATGTCGGACACGAGGTAAGGGATCCTACTCCTCTCTTTCTTTTTAAGTACACTCTTTTATGTCATTCCTTTTAAAGTCCATATTTCTTGTTATTGAGATCTTATTTAATATTACTCATACTGTAATTTTTATGTTCATGTGATGAGAGACCCTATTCTCTCTCATCAATCCATTTTGGAAGTTTTGAGTGGCGCTGCCGAATTTTCTTAAGAGATCCAACCTCTCTATTTCTTTTTATGTACTCTCATTTATGTCATTTCTTTTAATCCCATCTTTATTATGTTTGGGGATGTTATTTTATATTCCTCATACTTTAATTTTTATGTTCATATTATGGGAGACCCTATTTGATCTCATAAATCCATTTTTGGAAGTTTTAAGTGGCGCCGTTAGGCTGCCGAGTTTTCGTAAGAGAATTTTCATCTCACTTTTATTCCCGTGACATTTATGATATGTTTGCCACTATTTCCTTTGAGTGGTGTATGTACTGCCCATTATTATACACTTTGTGTAGTATAATTTCATTTATGGTTATTTGCATCTTCATTTTATGACCCTTCTTCTATGGGGTGTACTTTTCAATAGTTACCCAACTCGATAAGGGGACCTTTCACACTCCTTTTTTTAAAAGACTTATTTTGTTATATCTTTTAATTCACATACTATTATGTTGGGATATGTTCTTATATATCCATATTTATTTAAATTTTATGTCCAAGTGATTATATCCCCTTTATCTCTCTCATCAACCGTTTTTGTAAAATTTTATGTGACGCCGTTATGCTGTCGAATTTTACCGAGGGAAATTCTTAACCCAATTTAGATTTCTTTGGGTTAAACATGTAGTTATTGAATATTTCATCCTTTGAATATGTGTGAATGACCTTTGATTGTTTTACACTTAATATCCACTTATATTGGGTGTATTTATATCTGTCACACATAATTATGAGAGGGATTTATCCTTAATTTAGGGATACCTTCTTTATAATGGATTTCATCTCATTTTACATTTCTTTTGAGACTTCATTGTTGTTATGCACCAATTCACTCTTATATGGTTTGTATATTGTCCTTTGACATATTATATCATTAATCCCTTTATTCTCATGATATTATAAAGTTCGGATTAAATGTTATTCCACAAATATTTGTATTCAAGAGTCTCTCATTTTTTTAAAAACTCTTTAACAAAAATATCGTTTTAAATGTTTTAAAGATTTATTATTCTAAATATTTATCTTTAATGTCCATGTTTTCAAAACGGTTTTCAGTATTTATTTATATGGAAATTAATGTTTTAAAATTATAATTCCATTAAAATCTTCAAAGTGGTATGGGACACTTTGATTAAAAAATCTCTTTTAAATGGTTTTTGAAAATGGATTGATTAATTCAATATCTGGGAATTAATTATTGTGATTTCAAATGAAATTTTGTTATTTAAATGTTTATATTTTCAATATTTTATGTGTAATGATGGTACTTGGACATTTTATGGGTGGTTACGTAATAAACCATATGGCGGGTGGTGTCGTGAATAGCAGGACGGGTGGTTACGTTATAACCTCCAATGTATTGGGTATGGAAGTCGGCTGTATGGCTATTCCATTAAGTATGTGTGGAATTCGGCCGTATGGCTATTCCATTAAGTATGTGTGGAAGTCGGCCGTATGGTTATTCCACTTAAGTATGTTTATGTCTCATGTTACCTTTATATGTTATGTGATCTTTATATGGGTTTTATGATAATCTTTTGGTTACAGAAGGGTAAGTAATGAAATTTTATTCATTGAAGAGTTTTTACTACTTCGAAAAGGTGAAAAGTATTACTTTGATAAATTATACATGGTTTACTTTTTGTTTTGAAAAACTAACAGTTTTCATTCTTTGTGTATCCCTTACTGAGCTTTTTTATGCTCATCCCAGGTTTTTGAATTGTTTTTCACAGGACATAACGTGGAATAGGGTCAAGGATGGGATCAAGGAAAAGTCATGCTACCTAAAACATGGAACTAGACATGTTTCTTTTTAAGAAATTTTATTTTATGGAAACTTAGTAGAGGTTTCTACTTTGTAATATTTTGAGATGTAATAGTTATGTCCTAATTCTCTAAAACTCTAAACCTGAAAAGATCCTCAATGTGAATTATTCATTTAATTCAATATTAAGTAAGGTTTAAGGATGGGGTCTTATAGTTGGTATCAAAGTTCGGTTTAGGTAACTTTAGAGGTTAGGGTATCCTATAATCATAAGTGACATTACCATAATGGTTAGGATTTCAGAAAGAGTCCTAGTTTTAGATAAAGTGAATGTATAAGTACATATTAGTGTTTATCTTCATCATTAGTACATGATGGTTTTGTTGATATACTCACACTGACATTTCTATTTTTAGTGAATGGATGGATCTAGCAGGCGCCAAAGAGACAACAGGTTTGAAGGAAACTGTGGTGGTGCTATGATTAAGATACTAGATAAAATGGGGAATTCAATGAGGAAACTCGTGGTTGTTCTAAACCAACTATCAAGGATTCATGATCAACCACTTGAACCATGGTATGTTCTGTAATGCATCATGTACGAGATGACCAATTGATGTTGAAGTTCAGGTAATAATTATAAAGGTAACCATTAGAGTTTATATGATCCTTACTTTTGAGGTAATTATGGGTTATTATATGATATGCTGGAAAATGAAAGGCATGAGATAAACTTGAGGTTAACAAATGTTATGATCATTTTTGAGGATTTTATCTCGTTTTGGGGAATGTTTTAAAATTATATAGTTTTGGAATAAGGAAAACACGTAGATCGTGTGACAACCCGTCGCATCGGACAAAGCTGTGGGAATCGAACCCACAACCAAAGTGCGATTGGTATTTATCGCCTACCACTGGACTACGTGAAGTCCCAGGTTAGTTTGACTAATTCTTTTTAGTTAGATGATTTTAGGAATCAAGAGAAAGTTTATTTTGGGTTATCTATGGAAATGATTAACCTATCATGGAGGATATGTGATTAGGTTAATTACTTTTCAATACGAGACTTTAAGAGTAATTGATGTTATTTGGATATAAGTGTTAATTTGTACCTTGGAAGACTATGCGACTAAATCCTTCAAATATTTCGGTTTTAATATTAGTTTGGTTTAGTTTGAAGTATTTTATGGACAATTTTTTTATTGAATGGTCTTTTTTGAACTTTGGGTATTGTTTGATAAATTTTGGATATTAAGAATAGATTTTTTTTAAAGGATTATCCTTTTTGGGTATTATCTGATATTGTACTAACCTTTTTGGTTTTGGTTTTGGTTATGGTCTAAAGATATGGGAAGTATATAGTTCTCTTTTGTGGATTAGGTGATTCTCTAGAAGTTGATTATAGTACTCTTATTGTGAATAAGTCTTCCTAAATACTCATCTTTTGGGGAAAGTATGAGTTTCAGTAAGAAATCTAGTAAAAGTTGAAAGTCAACATGAAAAGTAAGTATGTTTCCTTAAGATAAAAATAAATTCCTCAATGGAGAGTAACTTAAAACAAAAGTTTTGTCTGTTAACTTTTCCTACTGGGGAATCGAATACCGTTTAACCCATCACAAGTTTGTGATTCTCTTATGGTTAACTTTCTCCTAGACATGTTTACTATCACTCTCCATCAGAACATGACCCTTTGTTTTTTTCCTCCATTTCCATATTTTCATACTTGGAATCCTAGTATGGGTTAACTTGGGTGACCTTTGTACTTATCTTTCTTTATTTTAAAGTGATTTTTTTACTGACTCTTGTTCCGATGTGGGATTTTCAATGAAGTTTCCAAGCCCAATTTTATTATTGCGAGGACGCAATTCCCAAAAGGGGGGAAGTATGTAACACCCCAGGTAAATAAAGAGTATGAAATATTCACATTTATCCATATTTGTGAATAAAATATTAATATGACTTTAAAGGGGACTCTATTCTCGATTTCTTACCAAACACGCAACAACGAGTTTCTTGGGAATCTTACGTTTCACTCTAATAATAAAATAATATTATTTTAAATAGTAGTTAATGTCTAGCTGTTGTCATGGTGGGAATGAAAAGAACTAAATGCAAAATTATTATATATGTTTGTCAAATATTTTTACTTTTTACAATAAATGTTAGAGGATTAAAAATTCGAATGAATCGAATTTTAAGTGTAAACATTCTAATATTCTTTAAAAGGTCGATTAACCGCCTTTTGATGGCAAAACTCTTTTAAATCCCCTTTTTGAAAATTTTATGTGTTATATTTGACAAAATAAAATTCTTATTTAGAATCGGGACATCAAAATTTACTTTGTGTAAATTTTTGGTATTTTTCCGGAAAAGTTCAATTTTTAATGAATAGTGAAAAATGTTGTATTTTAATTCAAAACCACTTTTTAATCTAATTTATTTATATGATTAGTTTATCTTTTGAATTGGTTTTAAAGTTAAATTAGAGTATATTTTTACCATTTTATCCAATAGTGGTCGTTGGAATTAATTTCTCTTTGAAATCAGACTTAAACTAGTGTCAATCTTTTGAAACATTTTGTTTCATAAAAACACGCTATTTGTTTTGACAGCGGGAATTAATTATTAAATTAATTAATTCAACTTATATGTTTTTAATTTTTTAAAATAGAAATCATTTTTTAATTCTTAATATCAAATATAGCTTAGGGTGAATTTTTGGTAATTTTCTGAAAAACTTCATTTTTTTGATGAATAGTGAAACCACTATGTGGTACTTATAAAAACTGATTTTCCATTTAAATGAAATTTTTCCACCTTTGTGTTTTGAATTTTAAAATTCCAATATACATGGTTGTCATTAATAATTAAAATTTGGTTCAATGGGATTAAAATAAATTTTTGGTGAATAGAAACTTATTATGTTTTTAATCGCGATTAGAGATAATTAGTGTAGTTTAAGGTAAGAATAATGTTTTAATAAAATGAAATTACCTAGACACATGTCCTAAACTCATTATATGTGTCATGGCCGACCAAGAAAACCCATGGGTGAACTTGGGGACCCCATGGAGCCACTTTGTTTGGAAAATGACATAAATACTTTTTTATTTAATGTTAAAGTAAAAATGACACAAACATGAGATATTTTACTAAAAAAACATTAGATGGGGTTATACAAGTAAGATGTTTTACTATAAATATTAATTGGAAAGATAAAACGATTTACTACATCAAAGTAGTTTTTTATAATTTTTATACATTAAATAAATTAAATTATTTATGACATCATGATGATGCAGCGATGACCTCATTATTTAAAGATTTAAATAAAATTGAAAGATAGTGTAATATCTAAGACCTTAACATGTCCAAAACCTATTGGATCTGTGGATTTTAAACCCTTATCACCTTATCCTTGAAACACATCAATGTGGGACCATTAAAATCCGAAACTCATTCTAAAATAATGTAACATTTCTTTACATTCCAAGAGTGCCCCTCCTCTCCTCTTATAAAAGGCCCCCACCTCTACCTCCTTACCCACACCTCTCAAGCATTTGGCTTGGCCAAACCCTACCCATTCCATCTCTCCAAATCCCTCTATAACTCTTTGAAGCATCACTTTGCGCAGAATCATTTCCAAGGAAGCCTTTGAGCTCAAATCAAAGGAAGTTACCCGATTTAAAGGTAATGTCTTTACTTGTGTCCTTTTGTTTTATTTATCTTCTACAACCACCTAAACTCTTTTTATTAATTTATTTTGTAACAAATCCAGTATCTTCAATATACTAGGATGTTTTTATAAGAATTATTAGAGCTACACTTACACACACCTACATCTAATGGTTAAAGAACATATTTTTTCCGTGGATGGCGAATTTCTGCCTCCCGAAATGGTGATTGTTCATCATTCTTTTAAAACCTTCAAAGGTAGCCATTAATATGTCACTATATTTATATATGATATATAATATGTTTATGTTTTCCTTAAGCTTCTGTATTTTTCATTTATGGAATACCTTTATGGTTTCCATTATGGGTAAACGCGATATCTTCATTTTTGGAAGTGCGGACTACCGCCCCCTCAAAGTGATTTGATTTGTTAATGCCATATGTGGGATGTATAAAGGATGGAATTAATGGTATTACATATGTTATCCTACTATAATTATAATATCACTTTATATATTTATTATTTCATTCAATTGAATACAAAAAAAAAGAAATGAAAGTAGCGTCCATGCGTACGTACGGCTTACCGTCTCCATGAACGGTACATTTCATTTCTTATCTCTAAATGTTATGTACTATTATAAGTACATATATATAATGGATATATATGTATTATATTACATCTAAATTATTTGTATCATTATGGAATTATAATATATATATCTCTCATTTTGTTTTAATTCCATTAATATGGCAAAAAAATTAAAGTAGTGTTCATGCGTACGTATGGCCTACCGTCTCCATGAACGGTGGTTTTAATTTTTTATCTCCAAATGCTATGAAATAGTATAAAAAGAATATATACTGGATATATATGATATTTAGAACATAAATACTATTCTAGAGATGATTTACCTATAACTACATGGAAAATTCATTTCCAACAAGCTCAATTTTTACTCATGTACTGAACATCGACAAAAACATCTGATATGAAATCACTTTATTAACCAATTATTATAGCATTATAATATGTGATATGAAATGAATAATAATATTTAAAAGAGGTACTTAAGAAATTATAAATTGACCAAATTTTATTATTCATGAGATTAAATAACGATCGAGTCATGTCGGACACGAGGTAAGGGATCCTACTCCTCTCTTTCTTTTTAAGTACACTCTTTTATGTCATTCCATTTAAAGTTCATATTTCTTGTTATTAGGATGTTATTTTATATTACTCTTAATTTAATTTTCATGTTCATGTGATTAAAGACCCTATTCTCTCTCATCAATCCATTTTTGATGTTTTTAGGGGCGCCGTTGGGCTGCCGAATTTTCTTAAGAGATCAAACCTCTCTATTTCTTTTTAAGTACTCTCATTTATGTCATTTCTTTTAAGTGCATATTTCATATGTTTGGGGATGTTCTTTTATATTCCTAATACTTTAATTTTTGTTTTCATATTATGGGAGACCCTATTTGATCTCATAAATCCATTTTTGGAAGTTTTAAGTGGCGTCGTTAGGCTACCGAGTTTTCGTAAGGGATTTTTCATCTCACTTTTATTCCCATGACATTTATGCTACGTTTGCCACTATTTACTTTGAGTGGTGTACGTACTACCCATTATTATACACTTTGTGTAGTATAATTTCATTTATGGGTATTTTCATCTTCATTGTATGACCCTTCTTCCATGGGGTGTACTTTTTGAAAGTTACCCAACTCGGTAAGGGGACCTTTCACCCTCCTTTTTTTAAAAGACTTCTTTTTTTATGTCTTTTAATTCACATAGTATTATGTTGGGATATGTTCTTATATATCCTTATTTATGTAAATTTTATGTCCAAGTTATGAGATCCCCTTTATCTCTCTCATCAACCCTTTTTGTAAAATTTTATGTGACGCCGTTAGGCTGTCGAATTTTACCAAGGGAACTTCTTAACCCAATTTCGATTTCATTGGGTTCAACATGTAGTTATTGAATATGTCATACTTTGAATATGTGTGAATGAACTTTTATTTTTTTACACTTAATATCCACTTATATTGGGTGTATTTATATTTGTCACACATAATTATGAGAGTGATTTATCCTTAATTTAAGGATACCTTCTTTATAATGGATTTCATCTCATTTTACATTTATTTTGAGACTTCATTGTTGTTATGAACCAATTAACTCTTATATGGTGTGTATATTGTCCTTTGACATATTATATCATGAATCCCTTTATTCTCATGATATTATAATGTTCGGATTAAATTTTATTCCGCAAATATTTGTATTCAAGAGTCTCTCATTTTGTTAAAAACTCTTTAACAAAAATATCGTTTTAAATGTTTTAAAGATTTATTATTCTAAATCTTTATCTTTAATGTCCATGTTTTCAAAATGGTTTTCAGTATTTATTTATATGGACATTACTATTTTAAAATTATAATTCCATTAAAAGCATCAAAGTGGTATGGGACACTTTGATTCAAAAATATCTTTTAAATGGTTTTATAAAATGGATTGATTAATTCAATATCTGGGAATTACTTATTGTGATTCAAAATGAAATGTTGTTATTGAAATGTTTATATTTTCAATATTTTATGTGTAATGATGGTACTTGGACATTTTACGGGTGGTTACGTGATAAACCAAATGACGGGTGGTGCCGTGAATACCAAGACAGGTGGTTACGTTATAACCTCCAATGCATTGGGTATGGAAGTCGGCCGTATGGCTCTTCCATTGAGTATGTGTGGAAGTCGGCCGTATGGCTATTCCACTAAGTATGTGTGGAAGTCGACCGTATGGTTATTCCACTTAAGTATGTTTATGTCCCATGTTACCTTTATATGTTATGTGATCTTTAGATGGGTTTTATGGTAATCTTTTGGTTACAGAAGGGTAAGTAGTGAACTTTTATTCACTGAAGAGTTTTTACTACTTCGAAAAGGTGAAAAGTATTACTTTGATAAAGTATACATGGTTTACCTGTTGTTTTGAAAAACTAGCAGTTTTCATTCTTTGTGTATCCCTTACTGAGCTTTTTTATGCTCATCCCAGGTTTTTGAATTATTTTTCACAGGACTTAACGTGGAATAGGGTCAAGGATGGGATCAAGGGAAAGTCATGCTACCTAAAACATGGAACTAGACATGTTTCTTTTTAAGATTTTTTATTTTATGGAAACTTAGTAGAAGTTTCTACTTTGTAATCTTTTTAGATGTCATAGTTATGTCCTAATTCTCTAAAACTCTAAACCTGAAAAGATCCTCAATGTGAATTATTCATTTAATTCAATATTAAGTAAGGTTTAAGGCTGGGGTCTTTTACGGACCTTTGAGCAGGGATTAAGACATGAGATCAGGGCATCGCTGATCTCCCTCAGAATTCCGACTCAGGCATGAGTACTGGAGCGAGCCCTTATGATCGAGAGATTCCTTGTTGAGCCTTCATCAGCAGCGAGACCTACTGCAGGGTGGCATGTAGCAGAGTCTTCCACAGTAGGTAGCCGACAGATGACTCAGGGGTCCAGGCAGACCAGACCCTCATGCAGACGACCTCAGGACACTAGCTCAGCAGTGCGAGGCACACAGCGTGGAGCCAGTCTTTCGAGAGGCAGGCAGTGCTACACATGCGGCGGGCAGGGTCACATGGCTCGTGACTGCCTGACCCACCGTGTTGAGGAGCAGCAGACAGTTGAGGGGCCACCTAGGCAGAGGTAGAGGGTCGATCATGGCGGTCCATAGGGAGGAGGCGGACGAGGCAGAGGAGCTGGCCGAGCAGTAGGTTGTGGGCGACGCTTTGAGGCTCTAGTACCACCACCACCACCAGGAGGTCCACCCCGGCTACAGGGAGCCGGCAGGCAGAGACAGGCACAACTCCAGGAAGCAGAGGCCTACGACCACGGCGCACCCGAGATGATTTGAGATACTATATGTGTCTATTCCACCCTTACTGCAATTCTTATAGACACATGAGCGAGTAACTCTTTCATAGCCGCTGCCCTTGTTCGCAGCTCGGAGATTCTGACAGAGCTGTTGGCTCGATCCTTACGGCTAGAGACTCATATTGGAGCAGACTCGACGATTACGCACCGGTGCCGGCAGTGTGAGCTTACTCTAGGAGGCGAGATCTTCGACTGGGATCTTCTTGTAGCGACGTCGAGGCCATACGACGTCATCTTGGGCATGGGTTGGCTATCTATTGTCCATGCTCATATTGACTGTATTAGGCGCAAGGTGCGATGTCTACGCACCGACGAGAGCAGGTTCACCTTCACCAGTGTGAAGGGTGCCTTTGAAGTACAAGATGGACTCTCGCAGAGGAGAGGACAACCCATCACTCATCAGTTGGCTAGCCTCATCCTAGGAGCAGTTGACGTGTAGAGTCCTAGTTTTCCTGCAGTGGTGGATCAGTACACGGACGTCTTTCCCGACGACGTTCCAGGGCTACCTCCTCATAGAGAGGTAGAATTTTACATTGACCTGTACCCCAGGAAAGCCCCGATATTGACTCCATCATATCGGATGGCCCCCACTGAGCTTCGAGAGCTACGGTTACAGTTGGAGGACTTGCAGGGCAATGGATTCATCCGACCTAGTGTTTCACCCTGGGCTTCCCCGATATTGTTCGCCAAGAAGGTGGACTGGAGCTTGCGAATTTGTGTCGACTATCATCGCCTGAACCAGGTGATGGTGAGGAACAAGTATCTGCTATCAAGGATTGATGACCTCTTCGATCAGCTCAAGAGAGCATGGTGGTTCTCGAAGATAGACCTCAGGTCAGGCTATCATCAGCTCAGATTTCGGGACAAGGACGTGCAGAAGATGGCCTTCAGATGTCGGTATAGCCACTATGAGTTCTTGGTTATGCCATTCGGCATAACCAATGCTCTAGTAGTGTTCATGGGCCTCATTAACAGGATCATTCAGACATACCTCGATCGATTTGTCGTAGTCTTCATTGATGACATTTTGATATACTCGACGACTGAGGAGGAGCACGCCTACCACTTCCGAATTGTACTGGACACACTCCGAGAGCACCAGCTTTATGGAATGATCTTGAAGTGTCAGTTCTGGATACGTGAGTTCCACTTCTTGGGACACGTCATCTCTGAGGCGGGAGTTGCGGTGGATCCTGCGAAGATCGAGGCAGTTCTAGCTTGGGAGCCACAAAAGAGCGTGACAGAGGTGCGGAGTTTCTTGGGACTAGCCGGATACTATCGGAGATTTGATCCTAAATTCTCCAGAGTTGTGGCACCACTCTCAGCTTTGACGATGAAGGGGAAACCCTTTGTGTGGTCAGACAGATGTGATCAGAGCTTCCAGGAGCTGAGACAGAGATTGACCAGTGCACCTATTATGAGGTTTCCTAAGGAGGGAGTAGGGTACGTGGTCTACTGCGATGCATCAAGGACCAAACTCGGATGTGTCCTGATGCAGGAGCGGGCAGTGATCGCTTGTGGATCATGTCAGTTGAGGCCGCATGAGTAGAACTACGCTACCCATGACCTGGAGTTAGCAGTAGTGGTCTTCGCTCTGAAGACATGGCGACACTATGTGATGGGAGAGCGCTTTACAGTCTTTTCTGACCATCAGAGTCACAGGTACATCTTCTCTCAGAAGGACCTGAACCTGAGACAACGGCGATGGCTCGAGTTCCTCCAGGACTATGACTTTGAGATATTCTATAGTCCTAGGAAGGGGAATGTAGTAGCTGAAGCTCTCAGCAGGAGGACATGCATTCAACTGCTTGAGGAGGCGACAGAGCAGCAAGCCGCTTTGTAGATATCCTTTGTGGATAGAGATGGAGTAGCCTTCCTTCCGTCACTCACAATCACTCCTCCACTACTGCAGCGGGTCAGAGGGGCCCAGTGTGGGGACGCTGACTATGAGACGCGGCGTGCACAGATATCCTTAGGACAGGCACCTGATGGTTTCTCCTTTGGAGTAGAGCACGACATCCTTTTCATAGGACGTACCTTGGTACCAGTTGCATTACAGGAGGAGGTGCTGAGAGAGTTTCACACTTCTCCTTTGGCGGTACATCCTGTAGTGGAAAAGATGTACCAGGATCTCAGACGGCAGCACTGGTGGCCAGGAATGAAGAAGGATGTGGCAGAGTTCATTTCACGATGCCTCACCTGCCAGCAGGTGAAGGAAGTGCATCAGGTACCAGCAGGCTTGGTACAGCCCTTGGAGGTCCCAGAGTGGAAGTGGGACGGGATATCTATGGACTTCGTGACTGTACTTGCACGCACTTCCAGAGGTCATGACTCCATTTGGGTGATTGTCGACCGACTCACCAAGTCGGCACACTTCTTACCCATTAGAGAGCAGGGCTCAGTGGTGATCTTGGGGCATCTCTACATTCAGGAGATTGTACATCTTCACAGTGTGACATCATTTATCGTCTCCGATCGAGATGCTCGCTTCACTTCCTGGCTTTGGAAGGAGTTGCAGGAGGTGTTCGGGACGCGGCTACGTCTGAGCACTGCCTTTAACCCTCAGACGGATGGTCAGATGGAGAGGACCATTCAGACTCTCGAGGACATGCTCCGCGCATGTGTCCTCGACTTTGGTCGCAGCTGGGAGGACCACCTACCCTTGGTGAACTTTGCGTACAACAACAGCTACCACTCCACCATCGAGATGGCACCATACGAGGCATTGTACGACAGACTTTACAGATCTCTTTTGTACTGGACAGACCCTGGGGAGTCAGCACTTGTTGGACCAGAGATGATCCGGTCCATGACAGAGAAGGTCCAGGTCATCCAGGAGCGGATGAGGACAGCTCAGAGCCGGCAGAAGTCTTATGCTGACAGGAGGCGGAGGCCACTAGAGTTCGAAGATTCCAACCACATCTTCTTGCGTGTCTCGCCTCGACGTGGATTACGGAGATTTGGCCGAGGCGGCAAGTTTTCTCCACGCTTCATCGGACCATTCCAGTTACTCAGTAGGATTGGCGAGGTGGCTTATCGCTTGGCTCTACCACCTCAGTTGCACCGGGTGCACGACGTCTTCCACGTATCTCAGCTGAGGAGATACGTGCACGACCCGACGCATATCATTGACCATGGGGAGCTAGACGTTGATGATGGGGCGACGTTTGCGGAGGTCCCGGTGGAGATCGAGGATCGACAGGAGTGGGTCCTACGTGGATGGTCGATTCCTCTAGTGTGCATCAGATGGCAGCACGGGAACCTCTAGAAGAGCACTTGGGAGTGGGAGGCTCAGATGCGTGCTCAGTACCCGCATTTGTTTCACTAGTTTTTGATGTATCTTTACGGGGACGTAAATCCCTGAGGTGGGAGTGATGTAAAGACCCATAAATTTCAAGGAAATGTTTTTCTTAATTTTCTTTGGAATTTTACAAGAACACAGTTTCTATCGGCACCTGATTCCGAGGCCCGGTGTGCCCGGAATCATTTTCCGAAGTTTGGCTCGGGTACGTTCAGTGAACGAATGAGAGGGTTTTACTAACTTTTGAACCGGTGCTCGGAATCAAATTCCGAGGGCACCGATGGAATCACAGCACCGATTTTTTCTTTGAAATTCCTCTTCCAGAGTTTTTTTTGCTCGGGTATGGTTTTTAATTTTTGGGTTTAACTTAAGAAATAAAATAAAGTGGTGCGAAAACTTTATTTTTATTTCACTTGAAGCCACATAAAATCCACTTAAAGCTGCTTAAGCTGAGTTAAAGCAGATAGGGTGCAATTCAAAATATCCTACCCTCTTGGTAGGATATTTGTGAGGTGGGGCCCGCATGAGCCTCACTGTTTCTTTTCCGCAAAGTAACGTACCCGCGAAAACCCTTTTTAATGAAAGTCAACTGACCCATTTTCTAACCTCTTAAACGCTCCTATTAATTGGTCGGTTTATTCGTTGAAATTAATTCTATGAATTAATTTGTTTGCTTCTTAACCTGTTTTCGTTTGTTGGAATGTAATGAAATAAGACCAACACTTTTCTTCTTGAGGATTTTTTGTTGAGAGGATTTGGAGATTCTGTGCCTTCATCCTCCTTTACAAAGAACGCGAAAAACGCGAAGAACGCGAAGAACGCCGTCACCCTCAGGGATCGATGATGCGACACCGTGTTCCGCGATGCCGATGATTCTCCCTCCGTGACGCTTCTTCCACGACGATCCATCCCCGTGGCAATCTTCGATCGGCATCTTGAGTTTGTCTACGCAACGCCGAGTACCACGCGACAGCGATGCCCTTTCGCGACGCGACGATCCTTTTCTTCTATGACAGTCAATTCCACGATGAGATCGCGTCCAACTATGACGACATTGGGGTCGTTTTGAAAATGATTTTACCTATTCTTGTTTTCCTCCAACGCAAGAATATTATTGCGGGTCAAGGTTTATCAATTTCTGGGAATTATGGTGTTGTTTCAAACCGCTAACGCGATGGGTGCGGACCAACGAACAAGTCCGAACCCACAGCCCTTTTGTTCTTGGTGTGCGGAACGGAGGACGATGAAAAAATGGGCCGCAGAGATGATTTATTGATTCCGCAGTGAAGAACGGGACCCGGGGTGAGCTACGGCACATACGGAAATGAAATCGGACCACCGGAGCAACTCCGGTGGCCCGCGGACTCCACCGGCGGTGCGGGCCGCCGGCACAGCGGCGCCTGCGGGCGACAGACCCGTGACCGCGCGGGTCCGGCGAGACATGGGACGCGGCCCTTCCATGTCCACTGACCAAGGGCGGCCCCACACGGGGCCGTGGTGTTCTCACGTGGGGGCAGCACGCCCCCCGCGGTTTCCCTTTCTCGGCCGCTCGGTCGAGCCGAGCCAGGCTGACCCGCCGGACGGGTCTTGCCCAGGCCGGGCCAGGCCACCCAGGCTGGGAAGGGTCGCTCCCAACCGGGTCGGGCCCGGACCCGGGACGGGCCGACCCAGGGGGGTTGAGCGGGGTTGGTCCGGGCCCAGACCCCCTGTTTCCGGACCTTTTTGGTCTTTTGCTCATAACTTGATCTATGGGCCTCTGAACGATGCACCTTCAGCGGCGATGCGATCCTTGGATCGAGACGGTCCTTTCGGTATATCACACTCAAGAATTCAGAATACTTTGGGTTCGGCCGGGTTGGTTCGTAGACGAAACCAATCGGGCCCTCGAAGCGGAAATGCTCATATCTTGACCTTCGGACGTCTGATTGACGTGTCGTCAACTTTGTTAAATTCCTCTATGTGAGAAGGATCTTTTGGAATACTCCGCTCGAGGTTTGGACATAGGTGGAGTACGGTCGGGTTGGTTTTTCCTTAAAAACCAATCGGGCCCCTGGGACGAAAACACCAATAACTCTCAGACCGGGCGTCCGATTGACGTGTCGTCTGCGACGTTGAGTTCCTGTTGGCAATACGGAACTTTTGGATACATCAACTCTGGACTATGTGTCAATTGATGTATCAGCCTCTCGGCTCGTGAAGCGGACCCTCCCGAACGAGCTTGTTGTGTGCGGGAACCCTGGAGTTGGCTCTGACTGCTGTTGTGACGATGAAGACTGTGCAGAGATCCTCAGTGGATTCGACGGCGATGACTACAACACTCAGCGATCCTTTGTGGGTCAGTGCTATTGATCCTGTGTGGGTCCGATCCGGTGTGGGTCAGCGCTCAGCGGTCCTGTGTGGGCCAATGCCTACAGATCCTGTGTGGGTCCGATTCTGTGTGGGTCATTGCGGGCGTTAGTTACCTATCGATCCTTTGTGGTTCAGATCTTTTGTGGGTCATTGCGGGGGTTAGTACCTATCGATCCTTTGTGGGTCTGATGACTTAGATGGATCTGTGATCATATCTATTGTCATTCGAAGAAGTATACCAGTGTGAGCTGAATCCTATTTTGCTTTCCTTTGTGGATTGTGTTGAGCTATCCTGTGTGGATTTATGTTTTTCTTTCCTTTGTGGATTTTGTTGAGCTATCCTGTATGGATTTATGTTTTGTGTTCCTGTGTGGATTGGGTTGTACTTGAGCTCGGATGTTGGAGTCGAGTGAGAATTGATGACTTAGGTATATGTATCGGCATATACCTAAGCAGTGTCAGATGTTACTTCGTGATTGAATCTTTTCTTTGTAGATTATTCTTTGTGGATTCTGGGAGGCCTTCGGGGGTCTTGGGGTCCCTACTGAGTAGCTTATACTCACCCCTTCACGGGCTATGCCCGCACTACGTTGTGTTGGTTGCAGACGACGGACATCGCTGATCGTGGTCGAGGTTGGCGGAGCAGGACGGTACCTGGAGGTGGACCACTGGGCAGGGTGTACTCGGAGCATACGGCTAGTCCGAGGAGCTGTGGAGGCTAACTGTACCCACCCTTCTGGTGGGACTTCCAGAGGACGGCTCGATGCTATGGCTTTTTCTTTCAGTTGCTGTTTTTCCCCATTCAGTTGTACTTTACAGTTGGGCTTGTATTTCCGACCCCCTTTACTTTTCCGCACTTACTATTGTACCAGTTTTTACTTAGTGTTTACTTCTTCGGCTTGCTTACTCTGTGGTGCTTGTTTACTTTACAAAGGCATTGTCTTCCCTTTTTACCGGGATTTACGCCTTGGTGCTAGTCGCCAGCCCCTGGCCTATGGAAGGCGGGCTTGGGGTAGTCACGGCACGGGCCCCGAGGACGGTTCGTGACAAAAATATTCGACCATTGGATGATTATGGTTTACATTTACATGAACAATAAGTTTTGGTCATCGTTTTGTGCATTTTATGGTCACTATTAGTTTAATAAAAACTATATTCTTGATTTTTCACTAGATAAACAATTTCTGCATCACTATTGTGTCACAATTAATGATTATTAATTAATCCCTAAAAATTATAAATGAATTCATATGATGTATATAATTTTATTAGTTTTCTGGATACTATTAATTTTCGATGTTTCATGACGTTTATCAGTAAATAAAAATTATTATACTTATAAGATTTAAGAGAGTGACATGTTGTCACTTTCTTTGGTTTTAATAATAATTAAATTATTTTCATGGAAAAAAGTCCATTAAATGAATCAAATCCGACCCCTAGGTAATATGGGTCGACTTTTAGTCATCCAATAAAATTTTGGCATGTGTTAGGGTAATTTTATAATTTTATATTTACCCTTAATTACCCGATTTACCTTTAACTATGGTAAATAAAATTTACCGTAGTTACTATTCATAATTCCCAAAAATAAAAAGTATCCTATTAACATAATTTGGACCCACTAATTCCAAATATGGAATTAATTTTTAGAAATTTTATACACAAAATTTGCAGAAATTAAATTAAAATTAATCCTGTTGTCGAATGAAAACGGGTTTTTGTTTAAAACATTACAAAAGATTGAAATGATTTAACCTACGAATTCAAGGTAAAATCAATGCTATTGAAATAAATTATATTAAATGGTAAAAATATATTCTATTTATACTTTAAAACCATTCAATATTATAATTTAACCATATAAATTATTACGATGAAAAAAGTTGTTTTTAATTAAAATATAGTGTGTTTTTACTATTCATTAAAATATGAAAGTTATCAGAAAAATATCAAAACTTTATCCAATGTAAATTTTTATATCCTGATTCAAAAGAAGAAGTTTATTTAGTAAAAGTGAATTTATAAACATGTAAAAAACTAGATTTAAGGTGGGTGCGCCATCAAAAGGTGGCAAAACTGCATTTTTTAAAAAATACTTATTTTTTCCCAAAAATTTATTTTGTTCTTATACCATGTTCTAGAAAATGTGTAAGATGAATAATAATGTTATAAAATTTAAATTTTGGATAATACTATTCATAACAGCTAGTTCAAAATTATATTATAGTAATATATCGTTGTTTAGTAAAACCTGGTATTGCGTACAACACATGCTATCGAGGAAGGTCGCGATTACATGTACTGCGCGACTCCTTTGTTGTTTCATATAACAAAATCCAACCATATTTCATTAATACACTGAAACTATATATATATATATATACTCAATGTTGCGTAGAATAACTACCATCAAACAAACTTGAAATTGTGTGCAACACGATCCAAGATTAGTGTTGCATATACTGCAAGCTAATACGGTGTTGTGTATAACCCAAGATAATCTTGGGGTATCATACAACACAATACATCAAATAAATTAAAAATAATACTTCTCATAAAATCTCGGGGTGTTACATTCTACCCCACTTAAAATGAATTTCTCCCTCGAAATTCGTCGGGGATATAAATGGATGACTTTTTGAAAGTTTCTTTAATAGAAACCCATATACTAAAACTTAATTTTAAAAAGTGATGTATGAAACATTACGGTTACCCAAATTAACTCATCACTGGGTTTCCTCGTGGGAGACCATAGGTGAAAATATGGATATGGAAGAGAAATCTAAACATCAAGTTCTGATGGAGAGTGGCAGAGGACATGGCTATGAAAAAGCCAACAATCACAAAGCCATAGATTTGTGATGATATAAGGTACCATCTGATTCATCGGATATAAGGGCACTATGATAACATTTTTGGTTTTCAGGATCATTTCTTTAATGTTGAATATTATTCGAATCAAAATAAATACTTACTTTATTTTGGAAAAATCTCACCATTGTTCGTGCCTTGAACAATTTCCACTTCATGTCTTAACAAAATGAAGTTGAATTTGTCATTCATGAGGTGTTAGCAGATCATGTGATAGAATGATGAGTCATTCCATCTGTTTCAAACAAAAGGTTAGAAAAAGTTATCAAATATAAATAAGTCCATCTATGGTGAGGTTAATCATATACGATTCCAAAAATGAAGTTATACTTCATATATCATACCGCTTAATAAAATAAAACTAGTTTCTACTAACCAGGGACTTCTTGTAGGCTAGTGGTAGGCGATAAAGTCCAGTCGCACTTCGGTTGTGGGTTTTATTCCCACAGCCTTGTCCGAGGCGATGGGCTATCGCCTGTCCTGCATGTTGTCCTTTTCAATTACTATATCATCTCATCAATAATATCAAAAATAGTTCTATACTTAAACAATATTAACTTACGTCCAACATAATCCATTCCAATCATTAGGCTTATCTAAAATACATCGGTCCAAGCTCATAGTATAAAGAAAATGATTACTTGAAATGTCACAAAACAATCACGTGAATGTCATCATTTATCCCCAATATATCATAAGATATATCTTGTTGGTAAAATTACAAACATGTGAATAGATTAATTATATATTCTCTTGAAGAATGAATACCCATTGAACCTTAGTGAAAACATGAATTTTGTTAAATTTTAACACATTCCACATACAAAAATCCCAAAAATTCTATATACTCAAACCATAATATCACTTAGTCCTTATATCATTCATGAGCTCATGAATACAATCAAACATCTCATTATCTTCTTATCCCTTCATTATGCGCATATCATCTACTTTCCAAAAATATCTGAATAACCTTTCATGGTTACCTGTACCATATACTTTCAAATAATTTAAGAAAAACAATAGTGTAACAATCCGTAGATGATTCTTTATTCCATAGTAACATTAACTATACAACATAACTCTTGATAAACATACAATCATTCCACTACCTTCTTAAACCATTGACCGAGAATCAAAAATTCTTTTATCTCACATATCATTTGTAGTCTCTTCATCGTCGTCAATATAAATACTACCCATACGGCCATGGTGATTCTTTTCATCAGACTTTCCCTTAGGGCATTGGTTTCCATAATGCCCGTACATTCCACATTTAAAACATTTAACTGTTGTTGATGTCTTAGAAATACCATTATCCTTGTCCATGGTGTGAAATAAACCTTTTCCTTTGAAATTACTGGCTTTGTGTCCTTCTTTTCCACACCCAAAGCATCATCCAGTTCCTTTGAAACATTCTCCCTGATGCCTCTTCCCACATGATTTACATGAGGGGAGTTGAACTTTCTTTCCTCTATGATCATCATGAAACTCCATCTTTCTCTTATTAGATGAGTTAGGAAACTTACCAAAGTTGAGATTATTGATCCTATTATGAGATTTATGATTAGTCATAATAACTATATGTGGACCTCCAGATCCAATTTCAATTGGTTTCTTATGAAGAATATCATTCCATTGTCCATCATATCCTCCATTATCGTGAATCTTCCTATTTCCAGCCATTTTATAGATCCCAAAAAGAATAGCGTGAGAGGAAAAAATCATGCTCGGGAAAACAACATAGTAAAGGGGGAGTACCATCAATATCTAACATCTTAGGATAAGTTCTAAGATCGTTACTGTAGTTCTAGGACTATATCATATACGTATACTTATCTTTAGGGACATCCCTAGACAGACCATAGAAATATCTATAGGGATCTCACTAAAGTTTTCGCATCCTAGTTTCCAAAGGTTGACTAAACCTTTCCTCTGATTCCAACTGTAGAGACCTGAAGCTTAAAGTACATAGATATTACATTACTTTTTCAGAATACTTAATACATAACAAAAACAGACACACAAGGACCGTAATAGTTTAGTGTCTTTGGAAACGTGGAACGTAATCTTCTAATCGTGCTGAAAGATCTTCAAAATCTCCCATAAAGATCTTCCAATTTTTGTTTCCTTACCTAAAACCTTTCTTTTAATCCTGGGGGAAAATAAAACATATAAAAGGGTGATCTCAAATTCTCAGTAAGGGTAATAATGGATAAAATAAAACATACCATATACATTTGAACTTAAAAACATGACCATAATGTTTAAACATCAAAATCGTGAGCATCGACATAAAACGTGGAAGTACATAAGGCGCAGATCATAATGGAACATAAATCATTATAAAATAGCATGGGAATAAAACATGAAATTGTGGAATCCATTATGCACATATAATGATTTCCATATTAGCCAAGGCATTGCTGCCAAGACCATCTTAGTGGACAAAGTCCCTTTCTGAATCGAGTTCATTCATCGTTCCAGTCCTGTAATTCTGAACCGGAATAACATACCGTTCCAGCCATGTCTATATCATGAGATATAAATCTTTACCCAGTGCATTGGAGGGAGATATAGGTCCCACCCATCTCATAATTAAATCATTCTTTCGTGTGCAACAAAATCATAAATCATACATCATAGCATAACCCAATAAATAAAATGGGTTTCATAAACATCATCCCATCATCACATAATCCATATAAAAGAAATGGATATCATTTCATAATAAAAAAAGTGAAACCATTTAAATCATAGAGACATGATACTTGAAACATACACATATTAAATAATGTCATCTTAGATGAAAAATGGTTTTGATAAAACACTTGAAATGAATTCTTGAGGAAAATATCCTTTCTTCTTCAAAATCATTCTCTTTTCACAAAATGTCAAGCAATTTTAAAAGAGAAGTATTTTGTTAAAAATAGTAATGAAATATTTTTGAGGAAGCTTTATGAAAATAAGGCTTTATAAAACTGTAAAAATCCTTTTATGCCGTATAAGTTAAAAAAACATTCTCCTCGTACTTTTGTCGGAAAATTCAAAAATTACCACGTATGGTAAACAAAAGAAAGATTCCTTCCATAACACAAAGTAAAAGTCAAAGAGGATAAACATGCCATTAAACATAAATGGAATAATATTAAAAACTTTATGAAAAACATTTTATGACCATGGAAAAAAAATATAACCCCAGTAAATACTTATGTATAAGCGATCTTGGATAAAAATGAGATTGCAAAATTATCCCTTACCATAGGTCTGATATACTTTGTATGTATCCAAACCTCCTATATAATGATTTAAATAATGTCATTGACTTATTACAGAATCATATTCATTGTTATTATATCATATATGGTTGACTTATGACTTTATATTACCCATTCTTTTGTAAATTCATGTTAAAGTAGTGTTTTGGGTAAAATCGTTTCATTTGTCGTTCGTGTTTTAACTTGTAATTATTCATATGATTACTTAGATCATGATTACTTACATCCAGAATGTAAAACATGATTTATATATAATATATATTGAGAATATACATATATATAATGGATTGATAAATTGAAAGAAATACACCGTTCATGGAGACGGTAGGTCGTACGTACGCATGAACGTTGTTTTCGTTCCCTTATTGAATTGAATGGAATTAAGTATATGACATAAATATATATATACATACATAAATCTAGAAGCATTATTTTTTCATATATTTCATGATTACCTATTATATATACTCTATAATCATTCTTGAATGGTTATCGTGGAGAGTGAATCTCATCGCGTCGTGGAGACGATATTCCCTACGTACGCACGAGCGATGATATCATTCCCATGATCGTGTAATTGTATTAAAGTGTATGTATAATATTACAGAATCAATATCACTTTACAATAATCATATATATTCATTACTTTCACCATTATACCCATCTAATTAAGGTGGTGGTGGAAAATAGATTACACCACGGCGTGGAGACGGTATTCCGTACGTACGCACGCGCGGTGATTTCATTTTCTGTAGGATGGATAGATGGTGAAATATGGTTGTTTCATACTTATAATAACATATAAGTATATTAATGATACTGATGTTATTACTTCAAAATGAAACAACTAAATAATAAGAATTGGAAGAAGAAATAAACTTGAAAGAATTGGTTACGGACATTACCTCTTCTTTGAAGCGCCTTTTTGAGACCTCCACTTAGGGCACTAAAATTGGTCTTTAAAGAAACCTAGGACCTCTAGGATGTTTCTAGGGAAGTTTAGAAGGGAACTTGGCAGGGTTTGGCCGAGATTTAGGGCTCAATGTGGTTTGATGAAGAGAGAGAGGAGGTTCCCTTTTATAAGGGAGGAGAGGGGCACCTTTGGAAATATAAGAAATATTAGTTTATATTAAATCCCAAACCCACTTAGAAACATCCAAAATGACTCATATCAGAATATTATATGAGATAGGGTTGTAATATCATCAACCAATAAAATTTAGACATGTTAGGAATTTATTTTAAACATTATCAACTTGATTTATCTTTATTTAATCAATTTAATTTTATTTGTGGTAATAACATTCTAAATTTTAAATTATAACAAAAAATTACTTATTTGTTGTGAATTTTCTATAATTGGATACTTTATCACATTTTAGACCATATAAATATAAATTTATAATTTTTAAATATTTTTGTTATTTTTAAACAATTTTATAATATGTATTTTTATAAAATAACAATACTGTGAATTTTGACACAATTCATTTATTTGAATTTAAATAAAATATATACAGAAGATATGTTCGAAATAAAAGATTTAATAGATTCATAAAATGTCATATGTATCGAGAAAATTAGTGGAGAACATTAAATAGTTCATCTAATATTTATTTTATTATTGTTAAAACCATTTATGTGGTTTATCTCTTAATAAAATAATTACTACACCATTTTTGTATAATTATTTAATATACTTATTTATTGCATAAAAATTAAAAAAACAAATCCTATGATGAATATTAATATATTTCCTTTCACAATAATACTTTTACTCGAACTTATCATCTTAAAATCACAATATTTAAATTGTTATATTTATTAAATTATGAAGGTGACAACTTTGGCATCATTTAAAATAAAATAAAATAAGTGTCATAATCACTTTAATAATGCTCCAAATGGTCAAATATTCGACCATTGGATGAATATGGTTTATATTTACATGATAAATAAGTTTTGGTCAGGGTTTTGTGCATTTTATGGTCACTATTAGTTTAATAAAAACTATATTCTTGATTTTTCACTACATAAACAATTTCTGCATCACTATTGTGTCCCAATTAATGATAATTATTTAATCCCTAAAAATTATACATAATATCATATGATGTAGATAATTTTATTAGTATTCTGGAGACTATTAAGTTTTGATGTTTCATAAATTTTATCACTAAATTAAAATTATTATACTTGTAAGATTTAAGAGAGTGACATGTTGTCACTTTCTTTGATTTTAATAATAATTAAATTATTTTCATAGGAAAAAGTCCATTAAATGAATCCAATCTGACCCTTAGGTGATATGGTTAGACTTTTAGTCATCCAATAGAATTTTGACATGTTTTAGGGTAATTTTATAATATTATATTTACCCTTAATTACCCGATTTACCTTTAACTATGGTAAATAAAATTTACCGTAGTTACTATTCATAATTCCCAAAAATAAAAAGTAGCCTATTAACATAATTTGGACAAACTGATTCCAAATATGGAATTCATTTTTCTAAATTCAATATACAAAAGTACCAGAAATAAAATTAAAATTAATGTTGTTGTCGAAAGAAAATGGGTTTTTTGTTTAAAACATTGCAAAAGATTGAAATGATTTAACCTACGAATTCATGGTAAAATCAATTATATTGACATAAATTATATTAAATGTTAAAAATATATTCTATTTATACTTTAAAACCATTCAATATTATAATTTAACAATATAAATTATTACGATGAAAAAAGTTGTTTTTAATTAAAATATAGCGTGTTTTTATTATTCATTAAAATATGAAACTTATCAGAAAAATATCAAAACTTTACCCAATGTAAATTTTTATATCCTGATCCAAAATAAGAAGTTTATTTTGTAAAATTGAATTTATAAACATTTCAAAAACTAGATTTAAAGTGGGTGCGCCATCAAAAGGCGGCAAAACTGCATTTTTTTAAAAATACTTATTTTTCCCAAAACATTTATTTTGTTCTTATACCATGTTTTAGAAAATGTGTAAGATGAATAATAATGTTATAAAATTAAAAATTTAGTTAATACTATTCATAACAGCTAGTTCATAATAATATTATAATAATATATCATTGTTTAATAAACCTGGTATTGCGTACAACACACGCTATTGAGGAAGGTCTCGATTGCATGTAATTCAATCCATGTCAGGGTTGCATGTAGTGCACGACTCCTTTGTTGTTTCATATAACAAAATCCAACCATATTTCATTAATACATTGAATATATATATATACTCAATTTTTCTTAGAATAACTACCATCAAACAAACTTGAAATTGTGTGCAACACGATCCAAGATTAGTGTTGCATATACTGCAAGCTAATACGGTGTTGCGTAAAACAGAAGATAATATTGGGGTATCATACAACACAATACGTCAAATAAATTAAAAAGAATACTTCTCATAAAATCTTGGGGTGTTACATTCTACCCCCCTTAAAACGAATTTCGCCCTCAAAATTCGTTAGGGTTATAAATGGTTGACTACTTGAAAGTTTCTTTAATAGAAACCCATATACTAAAACTTAATTTTAAAAAGTGATTTATGAAACATAACGGTTACCCAAATTAACTCATCACTGGGTTTCCTCGTGTGAGAACATAGGTGAAAATATGGATATGGATGAGAAATCTAAACATCAAGTTCTGAAGGAGAGTGGCAGAGGACATGTCTATGAAAAAGCCAACAATCACAAAGCCATAGATTTGTGATGATATAAGGTACAATCTGATTAATCGGATATAAGGGAACTATGACAACATTTTTGGTTTTCAGGATCATTTCTCTAATGTTGAATAATTTTCAAATCAAAAGAAATACTTACTTGATTTTGGAACAATCACACCGTTGTTCGTGCCTTGAACAATTTCCACTTCATCTCTTAAAGAAATGATATTGAATTTGTCATTCATGAAGTGTTAGGAGATCATGTGATAGAATGATGAGTCATTCCATCTTTTTCAAACAAAAGGTTAGAAAAAGTTATCAAATATACATAAGTCCATCTATGGTGAGGTTAATCATATACGATTCCAAAAATGAAGTTATACTACATATATCATACTGCTTAATTAAAAAACTAGTTTCTACTAACCAGGGACTTCCTGTAAACTAGTGGTAGGCGATAAAGGCCAGTCGCACTTCAGTTGTGGGTTCGATTCCCACAGCCTTGTCGGACGCGATGGGCTGTCACCCGTCCTGCAAGTTGTCCTTTTCTATTACTATATCATCTCATCAATAATATCGAAAAAAGTTCTATCCTTAAACAATACTAACTTATGTCCAATATAATCCATTCCAATCTTTAGGCCTATCTAAAATATTTCGGTCCAAGCTCATAGTATAAATAAAATGATTACTTGAAATGTAACATAACAATCACGTGAATTCCATCATCTATCCCCAATATATCTAAGATATATCTTGTTGGTAAAATTACAAACATGTGAATACCTTAATTATGTATTCTCTTGAAGAATGAATACCCATTTAACCTTAGTGAAAACATGAATGTTGTTAAATTTTAACACTTTCCACGTACCAAAATCCCAAAAATTCAATATACTCAAACAATAATATCACTTAGTCCTTATATCAGTCATGAGCTCATGAATACAATCAAACATCTCATTATCTTGTTATCCCTTCATTATGCGCATATCATCTACTTTCCAAAAATATCTGCATAACCTTTCATGGTTACCGGTACCATATACTTTCAAATACTTTATGAAAAACAATAGTGTAACAATCCTTAGATGATTCTTTATTCCATAGTACCATTAACTATACAACATAACTCTTGATAAACATACAATCATTCCACTACCTTCTTAAACCATTGACCGAGCTTCAATAATTCTTTTATCTCACATATCATTTGTAGTCTCTTCATCATCATCAATATAAATACTACCCATACGGCCATGGTGATTCTTTTCATCATAATTTCTCGTAGGGAATTGGTTTGCATAATGCCCGTACATTCCACATTTAAAACATTTAACCGTTGTTGATGTCTTAGAAATATCATTATCCTTGTCCATGGTGTGAACTAAACCTTTTCCTTTGCAATTACTGGCTTTGTGTCCTTCTTTTCTACACCCAAAGCATCTTCCAGTTCCACCGAAACATTCTCCCTGATGCCTCTTCCCACATGATTTACATGAGGGGAATTGAAGTTTCTTTCCTCTATGATCATCATGAAACTCCATCTTTCTCTTATTAGCTGAGTCAGGAAACTTACCAAAGTAGAGATTATTTATCATATTATGAGATTTTTGATTAGGCATAATAACTATATGTGGACCTCCAGATCCAATTTAATTTGGTTTCTTATGAATAATATCATTCCATTGTCCATCATATCCTCCATTATCATGAATCTTCATGTTTCCAGCCATTTTCTAAAACCCAAAAAAAATATTGTGAGAGGAAAAAATCATGCTCAGGAAAACAACATACTAAAGGGGGAGTACCGTCAATATCTAACATCTTAGGTTAAATTCTAAGTTCGTTATCGTAGTTACTAGGACTATATCCTATATGTATACTTATCCTTAGGGACATCCCTGGACAGACCTTCGAAATATCTCTAGGGATATCACTAATGTTTTCGTATCCTAGTTTCCAAAGGATGACTAAACCATTCCTCTAATACCAACTGTAGAGACCTGAAGCTTGACATACATAGATATTACATTACTTTTGTGGAATACTTAATACATAACAAAAACAGACACACAAGGACCGTAATAGTTTAGTGTCTTTGGAAACTTGGTATGTAATCTTCTAATCGTGGTCAAAGATCTTCAACATCTCCTATAAAGATATTCCACTTTTTGTTTCCTTACCTAAAACCATTCTTTTAATCCTGGGGGAAAATAAAAAAAAGGGTGAGATCAAATGCTCAGTATGGGTAAGCATGGATAAAATAAAACATACCATATACATTTGAACATAAAAACATGACCATAATATTTAAACATCAAAATCTTGAGCATCGACATAAAACATGGAAGTACATAAGACATAGATCATAATGGAACATAAATCATTATAAAATAGCATGGGAATAAAACATATAATTGTGGCAACCATTATGAAAATGTAATGATTTCCATAGTAGCCAAGGCATTGCTTCCAAGACCATCTTAGTGGACAAAGTCCCTTTCTAAATCGAGTTCACTCCTCGTTCCAGTCCTGTAATACTGAACCAGATTAACTTACCGTTCCAGCCATGTCTATCTCATGAGATATAAATATTTACCCAATGTATTGGAGGGAGATATAGGTCCCACCCATCTCATAATGAAATCATTCTTTCGTGTGTAACAAAATCATAAATCATACATCATAGCATAACCCAACAAATAAAATGGGGTTCATAAACATCATCCCATCATCACATAATCCATATAAAAGAAATGGATATCATTTAATAATAAAAAAAGTGAAACCATGTAAATCATAGAGACATGATACTTGAAACATACATATATGAAATAATTTCATCTTAGATGAAAAATGGTTTTGATAAAACACTTGAAATGAATTCTTGAGGAAAATATCCTTTCTTCTTCAAAATCATTCTCTTTTCACAAAATGTCATGAAATTTTAAAAGAAAAGTATTTTGTTAAAAATAGTAATGAAATATTTTGGAGGTATCTTCATGAAAATAAGGCTTTAAAAAATCGTAAAAATCATTTTATGCCGTATAAGTTAAAAAAACATTCTCCTCGTACTTTTGTCGAAAAAGTCAAAAAGTACCACGTATGGTAAACAAACGAAAGATTCCTTCCATAACACAAAGTAAAAGTCAAAGAGGGGTAAACACGCCATTAAAAATACATGGAAGAATATTAAACACTTTATGAAAAACATTTTATGACCATGGATAAAAAAATATAACCCCAGTAGATACTTACGTATAAGCAATCTCGGATAAAAATGAGATTGCAAAATTATCCATTACCTTAGGTCCGATATTCTTTGTACGTATCCAAACCTCCTGTATAATGATTTAAATAATTTCATTGACTTATTATAGAATCATATTCATTGTTATTATATCATATATAGTTCACTTATGACTTTATATTACCTGTTCCTTTGTAAATTCATGTTAATGTAGCGTTTTGGGTAAAATCATTTCATTTGTCGTTCGTGTTTTAACTTTTAATTATTCATATGATTACATAGATCATGATTACTTACATCCAGAATGTAAAACATGATTTATATATAATATATATTCAGAATATACATATATATATTGGATCAATAAATGGAAACAAATACACCGTTCATGGAGACGGTAGGCCGTACGTACGCATAAACGATGTTTTCGTTCCCTTATTGAATTGAAGGGAATTAAGTATATGACATAAATATATATATAAATAAATCCAGTAGAATTATTATGTCATATATTTCATGATTACTTATTATATATACTTTATAATCATTCTTGAATGGTTATCATGGAGAGTGAATCTCATCGCGTCGTGGAGACGGTATTCCGTACGTACGCACGAGCGATGATATCATTCCCATGATTGTGGAATTGTATTAAAGTGTATGTATAATATTAAAGAATAAATATCACTTTACAATAATCATATATATTCATTACTTTCACCATTATACACATCCATGTAAGGTGGTGGTGGAAAATAGATTACACCACGGCGTGGAGACGGTATTCCGTACGTACGCACGTGCGGTGATTTCATTTTCCGTAGGATGGATAGATGGTGAAATATGGTTGTTTCATACTTATAATAACATATAATTATATTAGTGATACTGATGTTATTACTTAAAAATGAAACAACTAAATAAGAATAATTGGAAGAAGAAATAAAGTTGAATGAATCGGTAACGGACATTACCTCTTCTTTGAAGCGCCTCTTTGAGACCTCCACTTAGGGCACTACAATTGGTCTTTGAAGAACACCAGGACCTCTAGGATGTTTCTAGGGAAGTGGAGAAGTGAATTTGGCAGGTGTTGGCCGATATTGAAGGCTCAATGTGGTGTGAGGAAGAGATGGAGGAGGTGCCCCTTTATAAGGGAGGAGAGGGGCACCTTTGGAAATATAAGAAATATTAGTTTATATTAAATACCAAACCCACTTAAAAACTTCCAAAATGACTCATATACGAATATTAGATGATATAGGGTTGTAATATCATAAAATAATAAAATTTATACATGTTAGGAATTTATTTTAAACATTATCAACTTGATTTATCTTTATTTAATCAATTTAATTTTATCTGTGGTAATACCATTCTAAATTTTAAATTATAACAAAAAATTACTTATTTTTTGTGAATTTTCCATAATTGGATATTTTATAACATTTTAGACAATTTAAATTTAAATTTATAATTTTTTAATATTTTTGTGATTTTTAAACAATTTTATAATATGTTATTTTTAAAAAATAACAATAGTGTCAATTTTGACACTAATCATTTATTTGAATTTAAATAAAATATATACAGACGATATGTTCAAAATAAAAGCTTTAATATATTAATAAAAGGTCATATGTATCTATAAAATTAGTGGAGCACATTAAATAGTTCATATAAATTTTATTTTATTATTTTTAAAACCATTTATTTGGTTTATCTCTTAATAAAATAATTACTACAACATTTTTGTATAATTATTTAATATACTTATTTGTTGAAGAAAAATTAAAAATAGAATCCTATGATGAAGATAAATCTATTAAATTTCACAATAATACTTTTACTCCAATTTATCATCTTAAAATAACAATATGTAAATTGTTATATTTATTAAATTATGAAGGTGACAACTTTGGGATCATTTAAAATAAAAAAATATAAGTGTCATAATCGCTTTAATAATGCTCCAAACGGTCAAATATTCGACCATTGGATGATTATGGTTTAAATTTACATGACCAATAATATTTGTTCTGGTTTTTGTGCATTTTATGTTCACTATTAGTTTAATAAAAACTATATTCTTGACTTTTCACTAGATAAACAATTTCTGCATCACTTTTGTGCCACAATTAATGATAATTATTTAATATCTAAAAATTATAAATAAATTCATATGATGTATATAATTTCATTATATTTCTGGATACTATTCATATTTTAAGTTTCATGAATTTTATCACTAAATTAAAATTATTATACTTATAAGATTTAAGAGAGTGACATGTTGTCACTTTCTTTGGTTTTAATAATAATTAAATTAATTTCATGGAAAAAAGTCCATTAAATAAATCTAATCCTACCCTTAGGTGATATGGGTAGATTTTTAGTCATCCAATAGAATTTTGGCATGTGTTGGGGTAATTTTATAATATTATATTTACCCTTAATTACCCGATTTACCTTTAACTATGGTAAATAAAATTTACCGTAGTTACTATTCATAATTACCAAAAATAAAAAGTAGCCTATTAACATAATTTTCACCCACTGATTCCAAATATGGAATCCATTTTTCGAAATTAAATGCACAAAAGTGGAAGAAATTAAATTAAAATTAATCCCATTGTCGAAAGAAAACGGGTTTTTGTTTAAAACATTGCAAAAGATTGAAACGATTTAACCTACGAATTCAAGGTAAAATCAATGTTATTGGCATAAATTATATTAAATGGTAAAAATATATTCTATTTATACTTTAAAACCATTCAGTGCTATAATTTAACCATATAAATTATTATGATGAAAAGAGTTGTTTTTAATTAAAATATAGCATGTTTTTACTATTTATTAAAATATGAAAGTTATCAGAAAAATATCAAAACATTATCCAATGTAAATTTTTATATCCTGATTCAAAATAAGAAGTTTATTTTGTAAAATTTAATTTATAAACATGTAAAAACTAGATTTAAAGTGGGTGCGCCATTAAAAGGCGGCAAAACTGCATTTTTTGAAAAATACTTATTTTACCCGAAAAATTTATTTTTTTCTTATACCATATTCTAGAAAATATGTAATATGAATAATAATGTTATAAAATTCAAATTTTAGTTAATAATATTTATAACAGCTAGTTCATAATAATATTATAATAATATATCGTTGTTTAGTAAAACCCGGTATTGCGTACAACACACGCTATCGAGGAAGGTCGCAATTGCGTGTAATGCAAGCCAAGTCAGGGTTGCGTGTAGTTCACGACTCCTTTGTTGTTTCATATAAAAAAATCCAAACATATTTCATTAATAAATTGAATATATATATATATACTCAATTTTGTGTAGAATAACAACCATCAAACAAACTTGAAATTGTGTGTAACACGATCCAAGATAAATGTTGCATATACTGCAAGCTAATACGGTGTTGCGTATAATGAAAGATAATCTTGGGGTATCATACAACACAATATGTCAAATAAATTAAAAATAATAATTCTCATAAAATCTCGGGGTGTTACATAAAATGTTTTTGTTGTTTTTTGTTTTTATAATATAATGTAAAACTTATGCATGCAACTAGAAATTCAAAGGCTACTAAACTGATAGACCATTAATGATTTGATCCCTTGTGATCATGCCAAGGTTATTTAATAATGAAACAACTCTAGGTAGTTGGGTCCAGAGTGATAAATTTGGTATTAGAGGAAGTTCAGTATAATCCTTGGAAAATAGATTTAGATAAACTCTGATTAGAGCACATTACCCTAAGATAGACTTTGAGAATTAGTATATAAGAAATTCCTAGAATTTTTTTAATGGATAGATTTTGTGTATTTTCCAAGAAATACATCCTTGTCTGGATATGAGTATGTAGAGGAAGCTCTGGCACATATGTACCTATGAGTGAAGACTCTGACAAGGAGTTTCGGGCTTGACTCTGGGTATCCTGGTACACGACAATGGGACTTGCTGCACTATTGGTTATGACACTCCTGGGGGATATGCTTAGAAAAAATTCACATTTTTTACAAACCATTATGATGGATTTATGATTATTTAACTCTTAAAATAAATCATTTTAATGATGAGGGATTATATCCATAAACTGTTCAATTTATGTTAAGTGTTTTACAAATTTGGAATTATGTATTGAGATTCATAAACAAATCCAATGTATGACATTATTTTGAAATGGTGCCTAGTGAAAGGAATGGAAACTGTATCAATGCACGTAATCTATATTGGGTTTTCCCACCTACTCATGTAAATTATAGTACAGATTCTGATGCTATTGGTGGAAATCATCTTGTCACTATAATGGGATAACTCACTCTGGTTAGGAATAATAACATTACCCGTATGGAGAACCCAAATCCATGGCATGAAGTATCAATGACAAACATCGTAATGAGGAAACAACCATAAACATTAAATGGGACTTAAAATCCATTAGTAGCTGAGCAATGGATAAATTCTTTAGAGAAAATGTTTCATTCTTTGGGGAGTAGCGAAAGGGGAAATGTTATCATGGCAGTTTATCACCTCACGGGAGATGATGATCAATAGGGGACATTAATCCAAAAGAAAAGGAATATGAAGAAGCATCAAACATGTAATGGAGAGAGTTTAAAGATATTTTCATAGAAATATACTTCCCTTATGACCATCTAGCAGATTTGAAAATACAATTTTGGATTTTGGGACAATAGGGGGATGAGATTGTCGCAATGTATGATGATAACTTTTCAAGGATATCAGGACATGAAATAGATTATATACACAACCCACATAGTATGATTGATCGATTCTTTAATGGGTTAAAACCATTTCTCCATAAAGTATTATTCTCACAATCCTTCTCATCGTACGAAGATATAGTCTCATGCGCTATCAATACAGAAAAAGAATTCTCTAAGTCTTATGACATTAAAGAAAAGCAAGAGAAAAGAGATCTTTTGAACACTTTGGAAATAAAAATAAGGGGAAGAAGGGGAAAGTTGAATATCCATCTTGTAATAAATGTGGGAAGAAACACCTCCGTACTTTCCAGAAGTGAATGGAAGTTTGGTATAAGTGGGGTGAAAAAGGCCACCAATATTCTGATTGCAAGGGGAAGAAAGATGCTATCAATGTTGAATGATATAATTTTAGAGAAAAGGGGAATTATGAAAATGGACGTCCTAAGTGCCAAGGGAAATTATCTTAGAAAAGGAAAATGTAGAAAGGAAAAGCTTATGTGATCACTACTACTATGTTTGAAAATCCAAAAGATGTTGTGGTAGGTAATTTAATGGTTCCCTCAAGTTTATTCAATGCTTTATTTTATTCTGGATCATCGCATTGTTTCATATCTTCCTATTTCTCTAGGAAAATAAGATATTTTCAATTCGTCTTAACAAGGGAGTAGTCAGTCACAACTCTTAAGGGATGTATCATTGAAATAATTTTTTTTTGAATCTCTTCACATTAGAGTATATAAATGTCATTTATCTACTGATATCATCATCATACCCATGATTGAATTTTATATAATCCTCGGAATGGATTGGCTATCAGACCATGATGAAAAACATTATTTTAATAAGAAGGAGGATTCAATTTTCGATGATGATAAGGATCACCATATCTTTAGAGTAGAAATGTCACCACCTACTTCTATTCTATATCCACCCCCTGTAGCTCAACTAAACTCAATTATTGGGAAAAAGAGAATGAAATGACTATGGGTGAGGAAAATAATGTTTTAATATATGGCGTACGAATTTGTGAAAGAATATGTTAATGTGTTTCCAGATGATTTACCTGGACATCCTCAAGAATGAGAAATTTATTTTTCCATTTATTTTATTCATGCTTCAAGGCCTATATCAAATACACCTTATCAAATAGACACTATGGAATTAGTGGAACTAAAGAAAAAATTAGAGGAATTTAGTATCAAGGGATTTATTCTCCGTAATGTTTCTCCCTGGGGAGCCTCAGTTCTTTTTTTATGAAGAAATACTTATCTATGAGATTTTTCATTGAATACATGGAGATCAATGCTATAATAATAAAGAATATGTATCCCCAGACTAGCATTGATGATTTTTTTGACCAACATCATGGATCGCAAAAAATTTCAAAGATTGACCTTCAATATAGATATCATCAGTTGTGTGTGAGGAAGGATGATATTTTGAAAATAACATTTGAAACCAGGTACGAGGATTACGAGTTTGCATTAATGCCTTTTGGATTGACTAATGCACCATTTGTCTTCATTGATCCAATGAATAGAGTTTCAAGGAATATATTGAGGAATTTTTAGTGGTATTTATTTATGATATCATGGTATACTCAAAAATCTATGAAGATCATGAAAATCACTTGTGAATTATTCAAAATACTCTTAGATGAAATGAATTATATGGGATATTTAGCAAGTGCGAATTCTGGAATCTAGAGTTTTATTTTCTTGGACATATTGTCTCTAAGGATGGAATCATTATTGATCCTTAAAATACTAATGCAATCCATGAATGGACAACAACGATGAGTATAACTATGGTACACATATTTATTGGTTTAGCAGGTTATTATCGACATTTCACCAAGAATTTTGCGCAATTGGCTAACCCTTTAACCAAGCTCACACGTAGAGGAGTAAAATTTGTTTGGAAAAAAGATTGTGACGAATGTTTTGAAGAACTTAAGAGAATATTATTCAATGTTCTTATCATAACACTATCATCAGGGAACAATGGGTTTGTTATATATAGCGATGCTTCAAAGAAAAGACATGGTTGTTTCCTTTTGTAGAATGATCGAGTTATTGCTTTTCATCAATGTAGCTAAAAATTCACGAGAAAAACTACGCCACTCATGATCTTTTGTTATCATTTGTACTCTTTTCACATAAGATCTAGAGACACTATCTCTATCGTGAAAAATGAGAGATTTAGACTGAGCAAAAGAGTTTGAAGTATATTTTCTCACTAAAATAACACAACATTAGGCAAAGGATGTGTCTTGAACTACTCATGCATTATGATTTCACAATACACTACCAACCAGGGAAACAAATATGGGGGTAGATGATTTTAGTAGATTGGATCATGGATTTTTGAACAATATGATATTTAAAAGAGATCCTATTTTCTTGGATCTAGTAAAGGTGGATATGGGAATAAACATGGAAGGTGATACATCGATAATTTTTCAAATGGTTTCTAAGACATCTTTTCAATAAAGGATAATGAGTTATCAGATAGATGATTAAGAGTTTCAAAATATGATTAAAGCTATGAATGATGGGATATTGAGTGACTTCATATATGAAGATTGAATTTTGAAATTTGGGAAGAGACATTGTTTTCCTTACATACTTAATCTAAAAAGGGAATTTCTGGATGATGCTCATAGCTCCAATTTCACTATACACTTTGGGAGCACCATGATGTTTAGAGATTTGAAGTAACATTTTTGGTGGCACAACATGAAGAGGGAGATTACTGATTCTTGTGTCATGATGTATGGTTTGTCAATAAGTGATAGGAGGAAGGCAACAGCCTGGAAGAGTCATGCAACCTCTTCCCATACCTGATTGGAAATGGGATTATATTACGATGGGCATTGTCATGGGGATACCAAAGACTCCAAGAAGGAATGATGCAATATGGTTCATTTTTTTCGTCTTACTAATTCAGCACATTTTATTTTAATAAGATAAGATTTACCACTTGAAGGAAATCCAATACTATATATTAATTATGTTTTATGACTTCCTGGATTACACCTATCTATTGTTTCTGATCATGATCCCTGTTTTACATCAACATTCTAGAAAATTCTTCAGAAGACCTTGGATACTAAACATCATTTGAGCACTTCCTACCACCCTCAGACCGATGGAAAATCAGAATGGACTATTCAAACCATAGAATACATGTTGAGATCTTGATCACATGACTTTCAAGGTATGTGGGATCAATATTTAACTTTGGTAGAATTTTCATATAACAACAGCTTCCATTCAGGTATTCAGATGGCACCATATGAAGTATTATATGAAAATAGATATTGTACACCAACATGTTGGGATGATTTTGGTGAATGATAACTCGTAGGCCCATAACGTTTTGAGGAAACAATGTAAAAGGTGAAGATTATCCAAACCCAATTCAAAGCAGTCCAAAGAAGTTAAAACAGTTATGCCAATAATTGGAGGAAGGATTTGGAAGTTCAAGTAGCAGATCAGGTTTTCTTGAAGGGATATCCATGGAAGAGTGTTATACAATTTGGTAAGAAAGATAAATTGGGTCCCAGGTACATCAGACCGTTCGAAATTCTAGAAATAATTAGAGTTGTACCATATTGTTTGGCAATGCCTCCAAGTCTCTCCAAAGTTCATTAAATGTTCAATGTATCACTGTTAAGAAAATACAAGCATGACCCAATGCATATAGTCACCTATGAAGAAATAGAACTGGAACCAAATATGTCATATTGTGAAGAGCCTATCAGAATTCCTAAAACTAGATAACAAGTGTTGAGAATTCGGACGACTCGTCTGGTGAATGTTCTATAAAGAAACCATAAAATGGAAAAGGCAACGTGGGAACCTGAGGAACATATGATGAAGAACCACATGAATCTTTTTATACAGAAATGTTCTAGGAATTTATGAGGATGAAATTATTTTAAGGAGGGGAGAATTTAATACCCCAAGCATCCACATTACATTTCCCTTTGAATAATGCAGTAGTTTGCGTTATACACAACATGGAGTTTTAAAACACCACGACCAATCGATCTACCCATTATGAATAGTAATACCCACTTTTTGAAATTTTATAAATTTTATTTTTCAAAATGGACTTCATTTTTTTATTTTTAATATCGAAATTAGCATTGGGTGAATATTTGGTATTTTTTGTATAACAATAATTTTTTGATGAATAGTGAAAAACACAACGTTATTGTTTAAAAATGAAATTTTATTTATGAAACTTTTAATTTTATTTTAATTTATTTTATGAAAAAATATATATATAATACCTATATATGTTCAATGTAATTAATTGGAGTCTTTTTATAATATGTTTATAATATAATATTTTATTGAACTTTTTAGCGTCCTTTACCAAAATTTGCATAAAACATAATTTTACCGCTTCTGTGAGATAAATTTCAAAAATACAAGACACATGGTTAAGATTATTATGTATAATGCTGTTAAATAAGATGAATTTTGATTCTTGAATATTAACTTTTGACTTTTATTTACCACGGTTAAAAGTTAATAGGGTAATTAATGGTAATAATGACATTATAATTACCATAACACATTTCTTAATTCTATTGGATAAATGTAATTTGACCAAAAAAAAACTTAGGAATAAAATATGATCCAATTTGGTCTACTTGGATTAGATTAGGACATATAATATTACTTTATTGAAGGAAAAGATTAAAGTGTTAAATTAAAATATTAATAACTAAAACATTTTTAATATATTGTTACACACAATATAAAATCGACTATAAATATTCATTAGAAAGCTCAAATTATTTCCTACATAATGGTATTTTATATACAATTTTTACACTTTAAATAATTTAATTTATTTATGACACAATGATGATGCTATAATTACCTTATTAATAAAATATAAACTAATTAATATTATAAATATCCAAATAAATGCAAATTGAGACATCTGATGAATTACAATAATTTTTTAGGTTAATTTGACACATTATTATTAATTGAATAAATTTTATTCTAAGTGTTAAAGTTTTTATGACTTTCAAGAAAATCAAATACTAAATAGTGTCCAAATTTCCATAATTATGTTTTTGAAACAAATACTATATTATTAATTGATATAAAATTCCTAAAATTCTATGGTTTAGCCAAAGTACATATATAAGGATATATATTTTAATAATGAAAAAATTCAGGTTTTATTTTCTTTTTATTGTAAATTTATTATCCAAATAATATAAAAATACAAAGAGACATGGTAAATGTCAATCTATTTAACTAAGAGATAAATCTAAAATTTAAGGTTAATGTGGTGACCTAAACTTGTCTAAAACATATTGGATGAGATTATTTCAACAAATTCTAACCTTAGATTCTAAATAAATCAATTTTGATCCATTATAAGCTGAAAATTATTTTATTATAAAATAATATTTCAAGCTTTTCCTAAAGTGACCCTCACCTCTCTTATAAAAGGGTACTTTCGCTTCTCTTAATTTCACAACTCAAAATCCATTTGGGTCAACCAAAAGTTGATCAAATATCCTCCCAACATCCCTCAAGTTAAACTATAGTCCATACATTAATTATAAAGCCACCCCAATGAGCTCTTTTGATCTACTCAAAAGGAAACCCTTGAAGAAGAGTTAATAATTTCATAACCCTCTTTCATGTTCTTTTCTTCTTCCACTTCCTCTTTTGTTGTTGTTTCCATAACAAAATAATAACTATAGTACCTTATACAAACTATTATTTTATTATAAATGTTTTGTGAACATATTCATTATTCTATCCATCCTATAAATTTCAATGTCACCAAACATACTTACTTACGACTTACCGTCTCCACGTCGTGGTGTAGTTTGTTTTTCAAACACTTAATTATTTTGGATGGGTATAATAATGAGTATAACTGATGTAAATAATAAATATAACATTTTAATATTTCTATATATATGATATACCATCCAATTTAATATTATTTCACCATAAATATAATGATATTCTAACTTGTGCGTAAGTACGGATTACGGTCTCCACTAACGTGATGAAATTAATTATTCATCGTAAACATTCAAGAATAATTTTTATTTTATGATTAAAAATAATTTTTATTAACATAATATACTTATTTATACAAATAAAATACATCCTATCCAAAAAAAATCATGTAATATGTAATCAAGCATATAATGGAAAAACGAATCAGTTAACACCCAAAATGATGATAATACTGAAATATTATTAACAAAGCATTATTAGAGGATCATATATGATATCATATTTATTTATATAGTTATTGTATAACTTAAAAACAATTTATTAACTATTATAATGGAGTTTAACATATGGTTAACCCTACAATCTCTTTACTAATATGAGGTTGTTAATATGTAAGTATCTACCGTGACCTATTTATCATCCACATTTGTGTTTTATTAAAAATGTAATTCAAACCCTTCATAATATTTACTATACATTGGGTTGAAGTAATTTATACCCTTATTTGACCATATAAGATTTGAAAGGAATATTTCCATCATTTTCCAAACAAGTCACTTTATGACCTTTTTGACAAAATTAATGTAAGAATATATTTTTTTAACTTAGAGGGCTGGTGCGGCTATTTTCCACAGTTATTACATAGTGGAAGACTCCCATACAAGCTTATAAAAATATTTTTAAAATAATTTTTTTCTTTTATAATTATAATACATTTAAATGATTTCAATATAGAAAGATCTATTTAACTAAAAAAAGTTTTGGTTTCATCTTTTTTAACATCCTTTGATGGATTTTTATATTGTCTGTTGTTGATTTATTATGATACAAATCCATCATATTGTATTGATGGTTTGGGTATATGATTGACTGTGGATGGGTTATTTTTACACAATTAATGGTTTATGGATAAACTATTGACATTTTTTATTCTAGTTTTAATACAAATGATTATGTTATGTTTAAACCTTTCCATATGTAGAATGCATTAGACATAGTAAGTGACCGGTGGAGCCCACATTATCTCTTCGATGCATCAGTAGGTATCATGAGAAAAATCAGTGTCTTGGAACAATGCCTTAACAAAATCTTGTTTTCAGTCTTGGCGCAAGGCCTTGCTTCTGTGGTTATGAAGTTTGGCATTATACATTCCATCATTATGTAATTGGATATTGATATTGCATGTGATTATTCGACTAGTAGAATATCCATGGAAATAAGTATATAGAATTATTTGATTTATATTGGCCATATTATGTAGAATTTTATGTTTAAAAGGATTATTTTTCAGTCATATATATTCACTTAAATGTTTATGCTTATTAATGAAAGATTCAAAAATATTGTTATCCTTACTGAGCATCTGAGCTCACCCATTTCTATGTTATATTTTTTCTAGGATGTGAAGAAGAATATTATGAATGACCTGCATGGATATTCTAAGGGAAAGTATAAGGTATATGAATGTGTTCAATGGAGACAATGTAGTTTTTTTTATAACGTAATGTAAAACTTATGAATGTATCTAATACTTCCAAGGCTACTAAACTGATCAGTCTTTCGGGATTTGATATGTTGTGATCATGCCAATGTTATGTAATAATGCACTGACACTGGGTAACTAGGTTCAGGGTGTTACAATTAATCTTAGAGGTAGATTAGTATAAACATTGGAAACTAGATTTAGATAAACTCTGATTAGAGCATATTACCCTAACATAGACTTTGAGGATTAGTATAGTATAACTTCCTAGAATTTTGGAAATGTAGAGATTTTATGTATTTTCCAAGCAATACATCCCTGTCTGGATATGACCAGGTAGAGGTAGATCTGGAACATATGTACCAACTAGTGAAGACTCTGATAAAGAGTTTCAGGCTTGACCCGGGGTATCCTGGTACACAACAACAGGCCTTCCTACACTCTTGGTTGCGACACTCCTAAGTGATATTCCTAGGGAAATTCACATTTTTTACAAACCATTATGAAGTATTTATGAGTATATATATCCTCAATGAAAAAAAATTATGATTAAGGATTAAATCCATAAACTCTTCAATTTATGTTAAGTGTTTTACATGTTTGAAATTATGTATTGTGATTCATAAACTAATCTATTGTGTTCTATTGTTTAGAAATGGGGCCTAGGGGAATGAATGGAAACTATATCAAAGCAAGTAATCCATGTAGGTATTTTCCTCCTACTCAAGATAATTATAGTGGAGCTGGTGATGCAACTGGTTCAGATCAACTTACAACCATACTGGGACAACTCACTCTGGTTATAAATAATAACCTTACCCATACTATGCACCCTTATTGACAATGTGAAGGATCAATGATAGAACTCTTAATGAGTAAAAAACCACAGACATTCAATGGGAGTAAAAATCCATTAGTTGCTAAGAAAAGGATAAATTTCATAGAGAAAATATTTCATGGTTTGGGGAGTAGTGAGAGGGAAAAAGATTTCATGGAAGTTTATTGCCTCAAGAGATATGAAGATCAATGGTGTTCATTAATCCAAAATATAATGGAAGATGAAGAAGTATCATACATGGAATGGAGGGAGTTTAATGAGATTTTCATAGAAAAATATATTCCTCGTGACCATCAAGCGGATATAGAAATACAATTTCTACGTCTGAGGTAAATGGACGATAAGAATGTAACAAAGTATGAGGCTAAATTTTCAAGGTTAGAAAGGCATGAAGAAGATTATATATGTAACCCAAGAAGTTAGATTGATCGATTCATTGATGGGTTAAAACCATTTCTCCATAGATCATTAGTCTCACAATCCTTCTCATGGTATGAAGATATAAACTCATGAACTATTAAGACAGAAAATGAATTCTCTAAGTCTTACGACTTTAAAACAAATCAAGAGAAAAAGTAATCTGCTAAAAACTCTAGAAATAGAAATAATGGGATGAAGGGAAATGTTGAATATCCATCACGTGGTAAATGTAGCAAGAAACACCCTGGTACTTGCATGAAAGGAATGGGAGTCTGTTACAAGTGTGGTGAAAAAGTCCACCATGCTCGTGATTGCATGGAGAAGAAACTATCTTTCAATGTTGAATGTGGAAACTGTAGAGAAAATGGACATTATGAAATAGAATATCCTCATCTCCAAGGGAACATACCTTACAAAATTCCATGGGAGCAATTCTATGCTTATGCGATCATTACTACTAAGTTAGAAGCTCCAAAAGACATGGTGGCCCATAGTTTAATGGTTTCCTCAAGTTTGGCCAATTATTTATTTGATTATCGATCATCGTATTGTTTCATATCTTCGTTGGTTGATAATAGAGTTATATATTTTCAACATGACATAACAAGGGAATTATCATTCAAAAAAACTATGGGAAGTATCATAGAAACACAATTTCGTGAATTAGCTCCCATTTGGGCATATATATGTATTTTATCATCTGATTTCATCATCATACATATTATTGAAAATGATATAATTCTCAGAATGGATTTTCTCTCAAACCATGATGTGAAAATTTATTGTAATAAGAATGAGGTTACAATTTTCTATGATGATAAAGAGTACCTTATCTTTTGATTAGAAACATAACCACCCAATTATTATCATGATCCACCCAATGTCACTCTACTAAACTCAATTATTTGGGAAGAAGGGAATTAAATAACTATGGGTGTGGAAAATAATTTTCTAATACAAAAACATACATTTTGAGTAAGAATATGTTGATATGTTTCTAGATGATTTACTTGTACATCCTCCAGAACAAGAGATTAAGATTTCCATTTATTTAATTCCTAGCTCAAGGCCCATATCGAGACCCCTAATATAAATACCACTATGGAATTAGTGGAACAAAAGAAACATGTAGACGAATTGAGTAACAAGGGATTTATTCACCCTAGTGTTTCTCAATAGGGATCCCTTGTCCATTTTGTTAAGAAAAAATATAGATCTATGCAGTTTTGCATTGAATATAGGGAGATCAATGCTAAAATAATTAATAACAAGTATCCCCTACCATGCATTGATGATTTATTTGACCAACTTCATGGAAATCAATATTTTTCAAAGATTGAACATCGGTCTGGATATCATTAGTTGTGTGTACAGAAGGAAGAAATTCTGAAAACAGCATTTCGAACCAGGTATGGGCATTACAAGTATACATTAATGCCTTTTGTATTGAATAATGCACCATTTGTCTTCATGGATCGAATGAATAGAGTTTCCAAGGAATATCATTATGACTTTGTAGTCATATTAAATGATGTTATCATGGTATACTCAAAAATCTACGAAGATAATGAAAATCACTTGCACATTATTCTAATGACTCTAAGAAGAAATGAATTATATGGGATGTTTTGCAAGTGTGAATTCTAGCTTCAGGAGATCTCTTTTTTTGGACATATTGTCTCAATGGATGGAATCTCTATTGATCCTTGAAAGACCATGGAAATCCAATAATGGTCAGCACTGACGAGTATAACTGAGGTACACAGTTTCATTTGTTTAGAAGGTTATTATCGATGTTTCTTCTAGAATATTTCCTGATTGACTAACCCATTATCCAAGCTCACGTGTAAAGGGGTAAAATATTTATGGACAAAAGAGAGTGAAGAATGTTTTGAAGAACTGAATAAAGGATTAGTCAATTCTCTTATCTTGACTCTACCATCACTGAATGATGGGTTTTTTATTTATAGTGGTGCTTCAAAGAATAGACATGGTTGTGTCCTTGTGAAGAATGATATAGTTATTTACTATCCATCATGACAGCTAAAACATTATGAGAAAAACAATCCCACTCATGATCTTGAGTTAGAATCTATAATCATTGCTCTGATGATATGGAGACACTATCATTGTGGTGAAAAATGTGAGGTTTATACTGATCACAAGAGTTTAACGTATATTTTATAACAATAACAACACAACATGAGGCAAAGGAGATAACTTGAACTACTCAAGAATTATGATTACACAATACACTACCTACCAAGAAAAAATAATAATGTGGTAGATGCTTTGAGTAGATAGGATCATTGAGTTCTGAACAAGATTAGAGTTGAAAGGGATCCTATTTTCTTGGATATAGTATTGATGGATATGAGAATAACTGTAAAAGTTGAATCATCAATAATTTTTCAATTGGTTTCCAATCCATCCTTATTAAAAAGGAAAAATTGTTCACAAACCGGTGATGAAGAGTTTTATATGAAAATTGAAGATGTGAATGATGGGAGATCGAGTGACATCAAATATGAACATGGGATTTTAAAATTTTGGAAGAGACTTTGTGTTCCTAACATACCTGATCTAAAAAGGAAATTTTTGGATGATTCTCACAACTACAATTTCAATATACACCTTGGGAGAACCAATATGTATAGAGATTTGGAGGCACATTTTTTGAGGGAATAGATAAAGAGGGAGATTTCTGATTTTGTGTCAAGATGTATGATTTGTCCAGAAGTGAATGTTTGAAGGAAACAGCATGGAGGAGTCATGCAACCTCTTCCCATACCTGAGTGGAAATGGGATAATATGATGATGGACTTGGTCAGGGGGCTACCAAAGACTCCTAGATTGAATGATGCAACATGGGTCATTGTTGATCGTCTTACAAAACCAACACAATTTCATGCTATAAGAGATGATTTACCACTAGAACGTCTAGCAAGAAAATATATTAATGAAGTTGTAAGACTTCATGAAGTACCCATGTCGATTTTTATTGATCATGATCCCCATTTTACATCTAGATTCTAGAAAAGTCATCAGAAGGCCTTGGATACTGAACATCGTTTGTGCACTCCCTACCACCCTCAAACCGATGGAAAATCAGAATGGACCATTCATACAAAGAAGACATGTTGTGATCTTGCTCACATGACTTTCAAGGTATGTGGGATAAATATTTAGCTTAGGTAGAATATTTCTAAAACAATAGATTCCATTCAAGTATTAGGATGGGACCAAATGAAGCATTATAGGGAAAGTGATGTCGCACTAAAACTTGTTGGGATGATGTTGGTGAAATAAAACTTGTATGACCACAACAGGTTGAGGAAACAATGGAAAAGGTGAATATTTTCCCAACCAACATCAAACAATCCCAAAGTAGGAAAAAGAGATATGCCTATAATCAGTGGAAGGATATGGAATTTCAAGTAGGAGATTATGTTTTCTTGAAGGTATCTCTATTTAAGGTTGTTACACAATTCGATTAGAAGGGTAAATTGAGTCTCATGTACATTGGAACTTTCAAAATTCTAGAACGGATTGGAGTTCTATCTTATCATTTGGAAATGCCTCTAAGTCTCTCCAAATTTCAAAATGTGTTCCACATTTCACAGTTGAGAAAACACATTCTTGACTCAACACATGTACTCACCTATGATGAAATAGAACTGGAACCCGATCTGTCTTATTGTGAAGAGCTTATCATAATTTTTGATACCAGAGATCAAGTGTTGAGAAACCAGAAGACTCTTCTGGTGAATGTTTTATAGAGAAACCATAAAATGGATAATGCAACCTGGGGACCTGAGGATCCAATGATGAAGAACTTATTGAATCATTATATGGAGAAATATTATATAAATTTCAGGAATGAAATTATTTTAAGGAGGGGAGAATGTAACACCCCAAGCTTCCACGATATGTTTCCCTTTGAATAATGTAGTAGCATAGGTTGTACCCAACATCAAGTTTTAGCAAACCACGACTAATTAAACTAGCTGTTATGAATATTAATTCACACTTTTTGAAATTTTTTAAATTGTAATTTTGAAAATTTACTTTATTTAATTATTCGTAATATCGAAATTATCTCAGTGTGTTTTTTTGGTATTTTTATGAAAATTTTCAGTTTCTCATGAATAGTGAAAAGCATTGTGTTATTGTTTTAAACCGACTTTTTATTTAAGTGATTATTTATTTATTTTTGGTTTTTTTTTGGTCAAAATAGATAAATAATACCTAAATAGGTTCCACATAATTTATTGGTGTCATTTTATCATAAGTTTATATATATAGAATTTTATTGAAATTTTTACCGTCTTTTACCAACCTTCTCTGAGCATTTTAAAATTTTCATAAAACATAATATTATCGCTTCTGTGAGTTGAATTTCATAATTCTGAGAGACATGGTTATCATAAGAATATAAAATGTGCTTCAATAAGATGAAAATATTTTTTTATGAATAGTAACTTTTGACTTTTATTTACCATGATTAAAAGTAAAAACGGTAATTAAGGTTAAATATGGTATTTTAATTACACTAACAAAAGTCTTAATTCTATTATATAAGTGTAATTATACCAAAATAAACGTCAAGAAATAAAATATGATCCAATTTGTTCTTCTAGTATTATTTTTAGACATTTATTATCATTTTTTTAAAGATGAGTTAAAAAAGTTAAAAAAGTAAAATTTAATGTTTAATAACTAAATAAATTTTAATATAGGGTTACACACATTATAAATTAGACTATAAATATTAATTATAATGATAAAAAAATTTAGCACATAATGGTATTTTTTTATAATTTTAAGACATTAAATAATTTAATTTTTTTATAACATAATGATGATGCAGTAATTACCTTATTAATGAAATATTAAAATAATTGATATTATAAATATCCAAATAAATGTAAATAGAGACTTATGATGAATTAAACTAATTATTTAGGTTAATATGACAAGTTATTATTGATTAAATAAATTTTATTTGAAGTCTTAAAGTTATTATGACTTTCAAAAAAATCAAATTCTAAATAGTGTCAAAATTGACATAATTGAGTTTTTAAAACTAATACTATATTATTAATTGATATAATATTCCTAAAAATATAATGTTCTTACAAAGAACATATATAAGGTTATATATATTAATAATTAACCACTTGGGGTTCCCTTGGCTTGTTATTGTTTGTTTATTAACAATATAATATACCAATACAAAGAGACATGGAAAATGTCAATATATTTAACTAAGAGGTAAATCTAAAGGATAAGCTTACTATGGTAACATAAACATGTATAAAACCTATTAGTGGTGTTTATTTTGACCCATACCCACTTTAGCTTCGAAATAAATCAATTTGGTTCCATTATAAACTGAAACAAATTTATTATAAAATAATATTTCAAGCTTTTTCTAAGTTACCCTCACCACTATAAAAACAGGGTACTTCACCTTCTCTTAATTTCACACCTCCAATGCCAGTTTTCTCGGCCATAACCTACCCATATATCCACAAAGTCATCCCTCACATCATCCTAGAGTCCTTACATTGATCTGAAAGCAAACCTATAAAGACCTTTTGATTAACGCAAATGGAAACACCTGAAGAAGAGATAATAATTTGACCACACTTTTTCAAGTTCTTTTCCTCATCCACTTCCTCTTTATTTGTGGTTTCCATACCAGAATAATAAATAAATTAACTTTTACATGATTTTATATTATTATAAGAATGGTACCACCATATTAATTATTCTATTAATCCTATAAATGACAAAGTCACCATACCTGCGTTTGTACGGCTTACCGTCTCCACATCGTGGTGTAGTTTGTTATTCAAACAGTTCATTATTTTGGATGGGTATAACAATGAGTATAGCTTATTTAATAATAAATAAAACATTTAATGATTTTGTATATATGATATACCATTCAATTACATAGGATTTCACCATCAATATAATGATATAGTCGCTCGTGCGTACGTACGTATTACCGTCTCCACGAACACGATAAGATTCATTCCCCATCATAATCATTCAAGAATAATTTTCATTTTATGATTAAAAATAATGTTTATAAAAAAAATTATCAATTTTTATATGAATCAAATATATCCTATCCATAACAAACATGGCTTACGTAACCTAGAATAAAAAGGAAAATGAATCGGTTAACACTCGAAACGATGATACTACTGAAATACTATTAACAATGAAATATTAAAGGATCATATATGATATCATATTTTCATATATAGTTATTGTATAATTTAATAAAAATGTTTTAAATATTATACATGTGGTCAACATACAATCGATGAAGGAAATTTTCAAGGTAAGGGTTAATTCTATAATCTCTTTACTTATCCGAGGTTGTTAATTGGTAAGTATCTACTGGGACCTCTTTATCATCCACATCCCAATTTTCTTAAAAATTTCATTCAAAACAATCATACTATTTACTAGACTATGGGTTAATGTCATTTATACCATTATTTGAAAATATATTTTTTGAAAGAAAACTTTCCGTCGTTTTTCAAACAAGGCACCTTATGACCTTTTTGACAAAATTAATGTAAGAATGTATTTTTTAAAACTTATACGGTGGGTGTGGCTATTTTCTACAATTATAACATCGTCGAAGCTTCCCATGAAAGGTTATAAGAATATTTTTAAAATAAATGTTTTCTTTTATATTTATATTACTTTTAAATGATAGAAAAATGGAAGTAAATATTTCCTTAAAAAAATATTTTATTTAATATATGTCAACATAATTTTATAGAATTTAAATATTCTTTGATGTCGATTTATTATGATACAAATATTCCATATTTTATTGAAGGTTTTATGACAATTTTTATTCTAGATGTGTTTACACCATTCACGGTTTGTGGATAAACTATTGACATTTCTTATGCTATTTTTAATAATAATTTTTATGATATGTTTAAACCTTTTCATATAAGGAATGAATTGGAGTTAGTAAGTGACAGGTGGATCCCACCATAGCTCCTCGATGCATAGTTAGGTCTCATGAGACAAACTAGAGTATTTTCACAAGGCATTGACAAAATATAATTTGTAGTCTTGTCACAAGTCCTTGACTATGTGGTTATGTAGTCTTGCATTATGCATTCCATCATTATGAAATTGGCTATTGATAAAGCATGTGAATATTCGACTAGTGGAATATCCATGTAAATAATTATATGGAATTATTTGAAATATATTGGCCATATTATGAATAAATTTATGTTTAAAAGGATTACGTTTTTCTATTATAGAATTCCTTAAATGTTTATTCTTATTTAAGAATTTTTCTGCTATATTGCCATCCTTACTGAGCATCTGAGCGCACCCATTTCTATGTATTATTTTTCCAATGATTTGATGAATTATATTATGACGGACATGTCAGGATAGTATAAGGGCTAGTCTAAGGGATATGAATGTTGTCAATGGAGACAATTATTTTGTTTTTATCATTATACAAGGCAATGTAAAACTTATGAATGTATCTAGTACTTCAAAGGAAATTAAACTGATCGGTCATTCAGGATTTGATCCCTTTTGATCATGCCAATGTTATGTAATAATGCATCGACTCTAGGTAAATGTGGTCCGGGCGTTACAAAAAACTTCGATGACCTAGGAACACTGTTTTTCTTTCATTATACAATTGATAATATGACGTCTCTTCTTCACAAATTAGACATGACTGATGTACCTTAACAATGTTTCTAGATTAGATTTCATATGCCAAAAATTCATTTATACTTAACATTATAATATCATAGACAAGAAAATACCATTTTTTGTATACATCAAAAAAATAAACACATACCTCCGATAGAAGTCTCAATTCATCAATCAATGGTGAAAGATACAAACCACTAGCGTTCTCTGGTAGGTTTTGTACAGAAATCATCAATCTCATCATAATTTTTTTTTATTTATGCATATCTATAGGTATAAGTTATAAACTAGTAATAAAACAAGAAATGAACTATATGTTTGCTACTTAGGATACGATATGGATTCATTCCATCAATACACACTCCCATTCTGATATTTCTAACTTCACTTACAAATTCATTAATTTTTTAACAAATCTCTTCTATTGGGTTGATTCAATAGGTTGAAATAATTTACCATTAGAGATGTGTTCATATGAATTTCATTCTACACTTTTTTCATCAATTAAATTTGAAAATAGACACTTCAAACGAGAAATTATGAGAAGGTACCAATTTGTTTTCACAGGAGATTTTATTTCTGTACCTGAGAATAAATCATATATAACTTATTTGAATAATATAAAGGGATTGTGGGAATTGATTATTTTATTTATCTTGAGGGAGGATGTCAGTACATTAGAATGAATTTGAATTGACTTTTGAATCAATCTTATAGCATAATGTTCTAGATGTAGGACATTTTGATAAAAATTCATATTCTTTCTTATAAAACACATAATAATTGGAGAAAACATGTATCTTTTTATACCCCAATCCTATTGGGAATAATAATTTCATCACCTCATAATTAAAATCATTAATCCAATTCCTCTAAGAAGTATCCCTTTTAAAAGATCATGTAAGTTGGAAAAATGTTTATCACTCCAACTATTTTATTTTCTTTCAAGGTAACCAATCCCAGAACTACTTATAATATTGTATATTTAAATCCAATGAATAATGGGTTTTCAGAATCTTTATTCAACTATTCAACATTTATTTTCCAATGGATTCAACACCGAAATCATTAATTTATTGTTTAATAGGATCCTCTCAGTCATCATGAATATTTTCATCAACATTAGATGTTAAATTTACTATAATTTCACCATATCGGATCCAACGTATAACATTAAGACTGAAACCATTGAAAATGAGATTATCCTTGATTTCTCTAGAATTTTATCATATTCCAACACATCAAACATGGACAAAAAATAAAATCTATGTTTTTTAGATTATGTTTAGAAAATTCCTTGAAATCATCATCTCATTTGTCATATTCATTACTGGTTCTTCATAAATTTATCTAATTAAGATCCAATCAGTACCTGAGATCATAATATAATTAGTAAATATATTAAAATATATACTCTTTTAAATACATACATAAATAGACAATTATATATTATAATAACATACAACAAAATTTATTGGTACTCATACATGAAATATTAACGATTATTAGAAATAAAATAAAAACTAATCTACTATAGGTATTTATTTTAGGTGAAGTTTCACTGATCCAAAAGTAGAGGAATTTATTAGAATAAATAAATAAAAAATATTAATAATTTCAATCAACATATATATATATAATACATAAAAATTTAAAAATATATATATGAACATATATATTTTATACCCACAAATATCAAATTAAAAGAATTTGTGATCTGGTGATAGATCAACGAATATTAAAAGGAATAAAGAAAATTACTATTTGTATTTATTTTATTTATATAAATAATTAAAAACAATTAATGATGAAAATGTTAAAAAATAAATATTCTTATATCATGTTTACATTGTTTTTTAAACGACTATGAAATAACACCACTGCCATACTAGTTAGATTCATCAAAATTAAAACCAATATTATTTTTAGTTATAACCTATAACAAAACCTTTTGATCATCACACTAAATAAATAATTTATATATTTAAATAATCATTATGAAAACATAAATATTAAAAGTTAAATGCATACAAACAATGGACTGAGGAAATCAAATTTATAATTAAAAATAAAAAAATTATCGTAATAATTTTTAAAAACCACATAAATATTTAGGAGATGTACACTACATGATTGATCCTAAATAAAGATAATGACCCTTGAATTCAATGGAAGGATTAACACTAAAAAATGATTAAAACATTTTCAAAATAAAATAAATATGAATAACAAAACAACAAAATCTCTAATCATGGTGTGATTCGAACTTGATAGTTGTTCATTTAAGTTGCAACGAAAAACACTCAAAAAAATTATAACATTTTAAAAACAATGAACAATAAAAAAGAATGGAAAAAAATATTATTTGCTTTCCAATTGATCATATAAATTTTTTAAAACTAAAATATAAACCTTAATCACGGATGGATGAAGGATTAATGATTATAAATCATGAAAATATGATTTAACTCAACAAAACACAATCCGAAACATGGTCAGAAGGGGTTTGGAACCCATTGAATTCTCATTTTCTCTAGAGAATGAAAGAATGAGTGATAATAAAAATAATTTTTGAGTGTTAGGGTTTTTTAAAAGAGTTTTAATATCGGCTTAAAATAAAACCAGTGTTAAAAAAATTAAATTTTTATTTTTGATGTCGCTTTTATGAATAACCGATGACAATTTTTTTTATTTTTCACATCAGTTTGAAAAAATGACTTGAAAAGTATGTCTGCTGAGCATTTTGTCGTTGATTTTATTATAAACATGCACCAAAAATATAATACTTAATTTCCAACATCTATTTTCCTTAAAAAAGATGCTGAAAATGTCACTCATTATATTTTTGGCATCAGTTATTAAAATAACTGATTTCAAAATATAAATTCTATACTATTATAATGTCTATAATGTTGAAGAGATGTTAAAAAATTGAAATCATAAATACTTTTTCAACTAGTGATTGACCAATCCTTATTCATCACTATGATGACTGGCACACCCCATCGTGAAGCACTCAGTATATAAAACCCTTATCCAGAATCTCCTATAACTACTTATTCAAATCATTCATCTCAATGTTGACCATTCTATAAGGTCTCATTGATATTGTTAGATATCTAGGAATAAGTTCAATTTCGAATTAAATCTCTTGATCAGGAGGAAGACCATTCAATTCATCAGGGAACACATGAGTGTAATCCCTCAAAATGGACAGGTCTTTGAGCATGATCATATACTATTTATTAATAATTTGATAAAGATATTATTAATCATAAGACAGTAATATCCACTCTTCATATGAGTATTCTAAAGGAGATACATCATCCTCCTTACACTTTTAATGAATTATAGGATGCTTTGGGATATGAAGAGTGATCTCCCTTTCCTAAAAGTTTATTCATTATTTGTATAAATATAGTCAATACATGCCTAATATAGCATTAAACTCTACCAAAGGATGTATGATGATATTTATTGAGAGGTTCACTCCAAATACATTAACCCAGGAGGAGTTATATACTTTGGATGTAATAATTTCCCCAGTTTTATTCTCCTAGATATATTAACCTCCATATATTGAGATGGTGTTTGAATAGTTTTATTAAACATGGAAGATATGAATGAATGCGTAGAACCCGAATCAAATAGTACATTCACTATTCTTTAATGAATAATCATATTACATGTCACCACATCATTTTTCGGATCCACCTCAGTAGTAGTGATAGCATAATCCATTCCATTTTTTCTGGGAGGATTTTTTTTACTACATCCGACAACCCTTGGCTTAGGGTATTAGTTCACAAAATTATCATGTTCCTTTTAGTTGAAACACTACACTACTGGTTGTGTATTGAAATGAACCTTTCTTTCTTATTCGACATTAGTGGGATACATTATGAACACCTAACATGGGGAATTGAAAAATAATTATTAAATTACCTTTGTATAATGGTTAATCTTAGGAAGTCTCTTGAAGAGGAGTACATACAAAATAATATTGTCATTTATTATTGGGTTTCTAAAAAAATGTTTTTAATTCAATTTAAATAATGTGATGAAAATAATATGTTTAATTTGATAGGTTAAAAAATGAGAAATTTTTTGATCAGAGTGGGTTTGGCTAGACCTAGTATTGTGTTTTCATGATTTCAATGTTTTGTCCCATTTTCTTCCACTGACTAGTAAGAGATATATTCATATACTGAGTCCTTTCTCCCGATTGTAACGATGATTATGAAAAGATTATTCTTATTTGAAACTTCAAGTAGGTATATTATCCTTATTTTTTTCAAAATGATCATCAAGAACACACCACCCAACACAAATTTGTTCCAGTGTACCCAAAAAAGAATTGGGTGGAGGGAGATACAGATTATCGACTATAGCAATTACAAATAATAGAATTATAACCAAATGAAAATAAAACTATAAGTTAAATATGAATTATGAATTGAAAGTAGATTTAGAAGGAAGAATGGATCTTATTAATTTGAATCACAATAAATCAACCAAAACAATTAGCTATAGCCTCCCCCTTTCTCGATCACTCAATGAAACTACCCCTCCATATATGGGGAAGTTAGATGATGTAGAAGTAGGGATACATTATAATAAAAGAAAATGAATGAGGAGAAATAAATATACAGAATTATGTCATCCAATTCCTCACTTGTCCATTTACTAGATGGTGTGGGGATGGATTGCAATCAAGGTGTTCACCTCCTTTTATAGGTGGGGGAGAGTTTTGGTTCCAAAATGTATCCCTATAAATATTACATCGGATTGACTAATTAAATGGATTATAAACGTGTGGAACACTTCATAAAAGTTGTTTTAAAATATCATACGCATCTCCCCTCCAACATTTAACATATTTTGAAATATATAGAAATAGTTATGCCTGTTTTACTATGAGAATTTATTCTAGCCAGTTAGACTCTCAAAATCTCTAACCTCTAGATTATCAAGCATGAATGACCACGTAGACGACCTAATCATGTGTATAATTCTTCACTAAATATATTATAGAATCTATTTCTCATACCTATATTGAATTTCAAATCCGTTTGGTTTCCCTTAAAGGAAATACTATCCCCACATTAAAAATCTGTAGATCTATGAACAATTTTCATGTCCCAATAAGTGAGCTGGCTTTGGGATTCCAAATCCTGGATTTAGCTTTGGGTCCAAAATAATGGAATGAATCCCATGAAATATAGAATCGTAATAAATATAATTTCACCATTTATATTAGTAAATAATATTCTATGTCTTAAATACATAAATATTTTTAAATATTTAAAATCTAAATTTAGCCATTTTTCAGATTGATCTCAAAATACTATCAAAATCATAAAATATAGAAATTTCTATTAAAATAGCATTTTAATGGGATTAAAAATATTTTAAATTCTGTGTAAAATTATTGAAAATATTAATTCATTATATTTATCCACACATAAAACATTCTTTTAATGAAGCATAAAATATCAACATGAAATTTAGAGGGTACCAATGTTACAAATATTAAAATTTCAAAGAAATAAAATTATAAAATCATCAATGAAAAATAAAATTATCAAATGTTACATAAAATATAAATTAAATTTACCAATTTTCAATGAAATTGAAAATTAATGTATTTTAATTTTCTCCTTTTAAAACAAATTATGGAACTTCTCCTTTGATTCATTCGTATTCCTCAATTCATTATTATTAAACATGTCAATTTCTTATCTAAATCACAGTGGATTATTTTATATCATCTCTAAAGAAAAAAATTAAAGTATAGTTATTCCCATTACATTAAAAAAGTAACCTTATCCATAGGCTTGGAAATGAACTACATGATTCAGTTTTTATAGACAAAAGGCACATAAAATCCTGATGAACATTCAATAAAGGTTCATATGACTCTAAGGATTAAGGTTGGTAAGATTTGATACTTTAAAATTTAAGTCCCAAGAAGGAGGTTTATCAATTAATTAAAATGAATGATAAAAAAGTGTAATTAAATCATCCCATTCAAATTAGTGACTGTAAATTCTACCAAACTCAATGTATGGTCATGGTCAAATTATGTATAACGAATGATTTGTGCTACTCTTGAATATATTTTTTACTTTTATACATTTTTCTAAAAAACCTTTTCAATTTTTTCTTCAAAATATATTCGTTATAACAAACCCCACATCCATCACCTAACCACGTATTTTAAAAATTTTATGCCTATTACATATGATAAAAATCATAAGTATAGTAATTGTGATTTTTGGTTTTCAAAAATCAAAAATGATTTTTATCATTTTTGGGTTCTTTTTTCTTCATCATTTTTTATTCAATATGAGAAAAGAAATAGATTAAAATGAATGAATCAACAAACTTAATTTCAAACAATAAGTACCTCAAAAAAATTACAATTTGTTCCATCTTTTCTACCATGACTTTCGTCACCCCTACACTCCAATTTTTAAATATCATGAAAATACTAAGACGAGGAATATAATGGATAAAACTATATTGGAACATGGATCATTCATATAATGTTTATTCATGGTATCTATGAGATAATTAATTATTGATGTAAATGTAGTCATTTATAGATAATTGGTTTATCAAAACATTCCTCAATCATATTAAATGTGTTTTTGAATAGTCATAGTTTTGACAACTTCAAATTCAAGTTATATAAGGTGACATGTCGCAAGATCACTCAAGAAATATTCTCAAGATAAGATAGGAATAACATGGTCTATAAATCCTCTTATTAATTGTAATATGATATTTAATAATCACTCAATCCATGTTTAATAACATCAAATTAGTTCACAGGAATTGTATAAATTCAAAGAATGAAAAATGGTTGGGAAATTTCATTTACAAGAATCAATTAATTTCATTAAATCATGAGTCCTCATTTTAATATAAATTAATCACATTAATAATTAAATTCTCCATTTTACTCATTCAATCTCATTTTAATTGACATATAAATCCTGACATCACATGATTCCTATGAAACTCATGTCCCCTATATAAGTTATGTAAAGCATGAATTCATGTGTGGGTATACAATTTAGCTTTTAACAATAAAAAAAATTGATTTTAAAAAAATCTATAGAATTAAAATTATATTTAATGTAAAATAAAAATCCATTTATAAATCATGCTTCTATCAGGTGGTGCATGTTATCTTCTTTCAGTTCAGTTTTGAATCACTTTCACGATTTGTGTTCTGTCACGTATCTCTATTTTTCATCCTAGAATAATCTTCATTAATTGACCTAAAATATGAGAATAAAAACAAATGATAGTGTATTAATATTAATTCATGATATAATATGACCGAAGGGAAGAGTTGAATAATTTAAAAATGCGAGTTACCTCGTGAAAGTGCATTTTTTATTGCTTTTTGATTGACACAAAATTTGATTTTTTAAAAAAAATATCTAAGACTATATGTTCCCCCCCACACAAACACTTAATTTTTTTAGTGTCCTTAATGAAATTAATTTTTTCATGTATTTATATAAAAAAATATAAATATAGCTTTTCATCAAGTGTAAATGAATGATGCAACCTGGTAGGTCTTCATTGGTAATCGGGGTGAAGGAGTGTGATCTCATCCACTGGTTCTTAAGGTATGGTCCCATGGAAATTCTTCATCCTCTGTTCATTTATAGTGAACAAGTTCTATCCACCATTATTTTTTATCTAAAAAACTCCAAATGGGTATTAGAAAATAACAGTAAATGGTTCTTCCCATTTGGAACAACATGTACCTGGAATTAGTTTAGGTCTGGATTTTTATAATGGCACTTGATCTCAACAGTTGAAGGCTATTAGTTGAATTATCTTATCATGGGATACACTTGTTCTCTCTTTATATATCATTAAATTTTATAAATATTTCCACTTTATTTCATTTAACTCCTTCAACTGGAATCTTCTCTCTATCCCAGCTTAATCAAGGTCCAAGTTTATCTCTCTTACTGCCCAGTAGGCTTTGTGCACTAATTCCACATGAATGTAGAATCACTTTCTATAAATCGATCTATATGGGATCATCTCTTTGGGGGTCTGGTAGGATGATCTATATATACATATGGTATCATCTTACCTTTAGCACTAGTCCCTCCTGTTTGGTTTAATAGTGTCTTATAGAATTCCATTTATTTATCTATTGGAGACTCTTACTTAGCTATTTGTTTGGGATCGTATGGTGTTGATGATTTATGTTGTACCCCATATTTTTTAGTAATGATTAAATTTTCCAATTTTTAGAAAACAATTCCTTGGTCACTGATGATTTCTTATGGCACTCCAAAACAATAGCTTATGTTATCCCTATAAAATCACAAACAACATTAGCATCCTCAGTTCAGGTTGTTTTGGATTCCACCCATTTTGAAATAGTCTATATCTAAAATAATATATGAATTTTTAAATAAAAGTGGGAATTTTCCCATGTATTCAATACCCCATACTTCATAAATATCAAAAAAATTATTGGTTTTGAGTCATTTCTTTCCATTTTTGAGATATTACTAGAAACTGGCATTTTCCAAATCATTTAAAAAATTACTATTAAAAATTGAATATGGTGGGCCAATAAATATCAGATTCTTATAATTTTCACACTTTATATTAGGTTTAAACAATCCTCCACTAGATAATTTATGACATAATTCAAACACCAATTCAATTTCACTTCCTATTAAGAATAATCTTTTATTTGATCATTACAAATTTTCCACTAAAATGGTTCTTACCATATATAAAATCATGATTAAAAATTAAGATTATGTTTTTTATGAGATAATAGATGATAAGGTACCTAATATGTAACCAAATAATTTAAAAAAAATTCATACTATTTCACTTCACCATTGATGATGTAGATTTTTTCTCCGGGAAGCATATCATTAAGTGGGTTCTTGTTGGGAATTTCTACTTCTACGGTGTTGGGTAGTCACTTAAAAGGACCAGACACTTGATTTTCAGTACCCTTTTTATATTTAATTTCTAAATTTAACTATTGTAATAGTTTTATCTATCTCACCAACCTTGTGTTTTCATTCGAATTTTTAATTAAATACTTGATTTTTACATGATTAGAAAATTCAAAAAAAAAATAGTTCCAAGAAGATATGATCAGAATTTATATAGTGTTAAGACGATATAAAAGAACAACTTCTTAATGGTGGTGTAAATTATCTATGTGGCATACAAAGTCCTTAATTTTTAGGGTATAACTTGATGTTTGTTGTCAATTCTTTATGATAATGTGGTTCCTACTGCTTGGTTGGATGCATCAAAAAGTAACTCAAAAGGGTACTCCTAGTTGGGTGGTTGCATTATTGGTGGTGTGATCAACCTTTTCATCCATTCATAAAATGGTTCCATTCATGCACAATCAATATTAAATTCATCATCCATTAAAAGTAATATTGAGAGAGGGAGATAAAACCTACTATAATCTATAATGAAACATCTTAAAATCATACATGCCCAAAAAATGATCTAACAAGTTTTAGAAAAGTTGTATGTGGAACAGAATTAATTACTTCAACAGTTGATGTATCAACCTCAATCCCTTTTGTGAAATTATGTGACCTAACACTATTCCCTTTTCAACGATGAAATAATGTTATTCAAAATCTATGACTATGTTTTTTTTTTCAATGTATGTTCTCAATGTTTTTTTCAAATTTACTAATATATGATAAAACGAATTTATGAAAACAAAGAAATCATTGAGAAATAAATCCATGAATTCCTCAATGTGGCATAAGAAAATACTCACCATACCCTATTGAAATGTACCTGGGGAACTACATATCCCAAAATGAATCCTTTTGTTTGAAAATATTCCGAAAGGACAGGTGAAGTTCATATTATTTTCATATTATAGTACAATCGGTACCTGTATGTATTATGAGAATCTATCTAAAAATAATATTGAGTTTTTTCAGCTAACCATTCTAGAATCTAATAAATGAATGGAATTGTAAAGTGGTATTTTCTGGTAACATAATATTGCTTTTGGTAATATATACACACTCTTCAATTGTTTTGTACTCACATGGTGATATATTCTTTTATTCATTTTTAATAGTGACCAGGACAGTTTTCTTTGCAATGACATGAATTGGGATGACCCACTGAGAATCATAGATTGGGTAAATGATGAAAACTTCTTGAAATTTCTCTATATATTTCTTAACATCCTCCATGATGGTGGTATTGAGTTCTCTTTGAAGTTGTCTAACCAGTCGGGAATCACTTTCAAAAATAATTATACGAGAGAAGACCTTGGGATTGATTCTAAGTATATAACATAAAATCGATCTGATATCTTGGATATTTATTTTGAGAATTCCAATCAGAGATTATTCTTGTGAATGGGATGGGTTATTGGCAATGAGTACCTATAATTTGTCTTCATCCATTAAGTAATCATACTTCAAATCAATAGGAAATGCCTTATGTTCCAAACATTTTTGTTTTTTAATGGATGATATAGAATTTAGGTTTCATACTTATAAGGCTATAATCTCTTATATAATTTCACTCTCTTTTAACAAATCCTCGAAAAAATATTATATTATCTCTTCTTATAAAATGAGATCATAATTTTCTATTTCTTGGAAATTGGAACATTCTAATGAAAAATTTTCTTCGAATGGTAATAATTCATGAAGAATACCTGAATCTTCAATTGGATTTATTCCTTCTTAATTGGATATTGAAAAAAGGGAGTGATAAATCAAAGGGTGTTTTAACATATCAAGAATGTTTAAGTGTATTGTACTATCTCAAAGTTCCATTGTGAGTGTTCCTTCAGTGAAATTGATGATAGTCCTTGCTATTTTTAGGAAGGGTCTTCCCATGATGATGGGATATTGGCATAGTTCTCAGTCTTCTTCCATAGTAAGGACGTATAAGTCTAATAGAATGATTAATCGTCTTAGTCTCACAAGTACATCCTCTACAACTCTATCTTGGAAAATAGTGAATCTATTTACTAAATTTACCACCACTCGAGTTGGTTATGGTTCTTCGATCTTCAAGGTTGAAAATACAGAGTTAGGAATAACATTTATTGAATCTCTCAGATCACATAGTGTAGTAATAAAATATAAAGACCCAATAGTGAGGGGAAAAGAGAATGTCCCAAAGTCATGGATTTTTTGTGGTATCGGTGATCTGATCAGTGCTGAGATTCTTCTTACTACATTGATTCTCATTTCCATTGACCCGCATTCTTTTAGTGCATATCTCCTTTAGAAATTTTTCAAATAGTTATTTTTTGATTTGTATCTAGTAGTGGGATTTTATTCTCAACATTCTAGAAGGTCTCCTAAATATCCCATTGAAGTCATTCTTCTTCACCCTTATTTGAACTAACTAATTCTTATGAGAATATTTCTTAGAAATCATTTTTATCCCTTTTTTGTCTTTGCAACTATGGTTCTAGAATTTCATTCCTAAACCTTGTTCTTTTTCATTTTTTTGTTATGGTTTTATTTCATTTGGATAGATGTGTTGTGCATTGTGATGTTTTTCAGTATCATCATCCTCACTTTTTTTCAAGGGAATCGATCTCTTTTTCACTTCTTGTTTGGAATTATCGGATATTATCCATTGTATTTGGAACTGTCTGTGCTAGGATATTTCTTTGATTATTAGTTAGAATTTATATATGGCTATCAAACATATTGTCCAATTTTTTTCAATCACATCTTTAGATATTTAATCTATATTTCTTGATGTTTATTGTATGGTCATATTGAATGTTGTTTAAATGTTTTATTCTATTATGGCTAGTTATATTGTTTTTGGAATGGTGGAGAGTTCTTCTATTACTACTACTAGAATGGCGGTTGATTTTGGTATTGGTTTTGAAATGGTGTTCAATCCTAGTTTGGTTGGAATATATATCGTAGTTGGGTTTTGGGTTAAAGTGGATGAGTGCGTTTGAATTTCATTTTTTGATAGGTTGCAGCACCGATTTTTGTCTCTTATACTTATGGACAATGATCTATGTAATGATATGTTGAATATCATAAACTACATTCTTGGTTCAGGCCTTGTTGTTATTTTACATAGCTCACAGTAAGTTGTCTCATCACACTGGTCATTTTCATAATTGTTGCTTCAAGTAAGTGTGAGGAAGATTCTGAAGTCCTTACCTCATGGATGTATATCATGCTCATACCACTAGTACTGAATTTTGGATAGTTTTGTTAAATATTTTCAATCAGTACTCTCACATCAACTAGTGACTTTTCATTCAAGGATCCTCTAAAAGATGCGTTTAGCAATTTTAAATAATTATTGAGCAGTCCTTGATAGAATAAAACATGGAAATGGCGTTGTTCCATAATTTTATGTGGGCAGTTGACACCGATATTCTTGAATCACTCCTAGTACTCCTAATGTTTCTCACTGTTTGATTAGTGAATATAATAGATCTATTTTAGAATGTAAGTGAATATTGATGTAGGAAAAGGCTTTTTACTAAATAATCTTTTAAGATCTTCCCAATCTTGTACATATCCCGATTCTAGATTTTTAAACCATTACTTTCCCGCTCCCACAAGTGAGATGGTGAATGCCCTCCACATTACATGTTCTTCTATAACTCCTCAGGTTCTCCAACTTAAGAACACAATTGAAAATTTATGAATATGTATTTTGGGGTCTTCTTCTACAAGACCATGGAATTTAGGTAGAATTTGAATCTTGTTAATACACAATTAAAAATAATTTTCTATTAAAGAGATAGCTAGTTGGTTTTGTTGTTTAGAAAATTGTGGTGCACAAAGATTATGCAGAGTTTGGTAGGGATTGGAACCTATTATTGTAGTATTAGATGATTACTAAAGGTTTCACTTAAATCTATGAGGTGTATTTGTTCATACACTTCTTGAAGTTTTTTCTATCTCAATTTGGATATTGATCATTCAATTTTAGGATAAAATTTAATTAAATTGTTCTTCAAACTGTGGGTCATTCAAAGGTAAATAAATTAAAACATTTGGGGTTTTGAGGAAAAAACTCCCCAGTAATAGTTTCAAGTTTGATGCATGCCAGTTGTGGTGTGTGGAAGAATAATATTTAAATTACATAAGTATAGTATAGAGGATAATATTAGGTAGTCTCCTAAAGAGATGTACACAAAAAACAATGTTGTCACTTTTTATTGGTTTTATGAAAACAATTGGTTTTAATTAAATTTGATTAATGTGATAGAAAAAAGCATCTTTATTTGATTCGTTTTAAACAAATGAGAAAGACGGTGATCAGAGCGGGTTTGGCTAGACCTAGTGTTGTGCAATCATGGTTTCCATGTTTTGTAACTTTTTATTCCACTAACAGGTAAGAGAGATATTCATCTACTGATTTTGTTTTCTCCCTTGTCCTGATGATTATGATAATAATATTCCTATTTTAACCATGGGTAGGTATATTATTCTACAAGTGTGAATAAAGGCCATTAATCACTCACCACTGAATCCAAATTTGTTCCACAACATATAGAAATGAATTTGGTGGACGGAGATATGGATTATCGGCCAATGAAATTAAAAATAATATAATTAAAAAACAAATACAACCGAATTCGTAAATTAAAACTGAAATATGAATTGAAATAATACATATCATGAATAATAGATCTTATTAATTTGAATCACTATAACTCAATAAAATTTCATAGGAATAGCCTCCCCCATTCCCAATCACTCAATCAAACTACCCCACCATGGATGGGGAAGTCGAGATGATGTGGGCGAGAAGAGACATTGCAATAAAAGAAAATTAAAGAGTATAAATTAATCTATAGGATTCCTTCATAAAATTATTCCCTCATTGGTTGACTGGATATTGTTGGGATGGATTAGAATGGAGGGTTTCACCTTATTTTGTTGTTCATGAGGGAGCGTTTTGGTTCCATAATTTTTCATCCAAAAAATTGCACATGTTTTACTAATTAAATGGTTGATTCATCTGTTTACCCCTTAATGAAAGTTATTGTAAGATATCATTCTTGAATCCACTAAAAATTTCAATTTATATGGAAATATATTTAATTTTTTATTTTCATTTTCCTCTAAACATTTATTCTATCTAATCAGATTCTTCAAATTTCAAACTTCTAGATAATCATGCATTAATGACCATGTAGACTGCCGATACATAAGTAGACCTGATCATGAAATAAGTTACCCATTGAATTTTCATCTCTCTATCAAGTTTAATCCCATTTTAGTTTTTAATTTAGTACTTATGGTCCACACATAAAACATTTCTAGATCAGTACACAGTTTTCATTAACCAACTATTGAGCTAGTTTGGGCTTCCAAATGGTGTATTTAGCATTGGGTCTATAAGAATGAAATGAATCCCATGATGTATAGAATCCTAAAAAGAAATAATTTCACAATTTAGATAAGTATATAAATTTTTATGTCCTAAATATAGAAATATTTTAAAATAGTTCAAATGAAAATTATGTCCTTTTTTAATTAAGAAAAAAATACCCTCAAAATCTTAAGATGTGGAAATTTATCATAAAATAACATTTTTTGGGATTAAATACATTTTAATTTAAATTTCAAATTAATGAAAACAATAGTTCTGCCAATTATTCAAATCCCTTCAACAGTTATTATCAAAATGACACATTCATCTTATAAGAACCTGGACCGTCTTTTCAGGTATGTTTTTCTTTTTTGCTAGTTTTTTTAGAAAAGAGGTATTTATGGAAATTTTCTAATTTCACGTTGTGTATGTTATAAGTACACACCGTTTAATTTATTATCATAGAATTCCATGTTCTGGCTTTGTAGTAGCCGCACACATGGTCGTTTAGGAATGACTCGGAGGCTTCTTAAAGCGGAGTACAGAAAAGGTGAGTACACGTCGTGTACTTAAAAAGTATACGCCGTGTACTTTATTTTTTTCATTAAATGCACCGGGGTCGCGTCTGATGGACACAACTCACATATTTTAGTTTTCGTTTGTCCGAGAGAACCGAGATGCCACAGTTCTTCGACGAGCTCTGGATCCTCTGTCTGTCATCTGATTCAAACATCATTGATTGCATTGGGATCGCATCGGTGAGTTTTCTCTTCTGCTTGAGCCTTTTTTTCCAATTCCTCTTCTATTCGAATTTATCGTGGGCTGAACGTTTTGGATGTTCTCATAGATATATTATGTTCCAAGGAGATTCAATCTTCATGGTTTTAGTATATTTATCTCCTTACCCCATGGTACATGGTTTTTTCATTTCTTTTTAATGTCTTTGAGTTTTATATGAAAATTACACCAATACCCTTGAACGGGGTATTGCGTGTTTAGTGTTTTGGCCGTATTGATTCTATGATATGCAGTTATGCCTGAGTATATGATTTTTGATTGTGAATAGGGTGAATTGTTGTGCTTTGGATGTATTTCCATTCATTTTTGCATGTTTTGAACTTTGGGTCTTGTTTGCTATTAGACACCTATTTACTTTTCCCATGCCTAGTATTGTTGTGTGGTGTGATTGTTTCTCTGTTATCATGTTGTGCTGTAGAAATCTAGCCAAGTAGTTCTTGAGGGTGACCTTGGTCATTACGCACTACTACACTTTCTTGACTTACACAGGGATGGGAGAACCTGGTGTACAGACCGTAGAGAGAATGGATGATGAGGGGTTCTCCAGCATGACTTTATAATTTATAATGTGATACCACATGAAGAATTGACGTTGAGTGCTACCCCAAAGAGTCTGTAGTTCCTCGACGTGGGCCACAGGGGGAATGAGGTATTGAGTGCTTCCCCAGAGCGCCTTTAGTACCGATACAAGACAATAGTAGGAATTGATGATGTGTTCTTCCTCAGAGAGTCTATGATTAAGATGAAACAAAGGGGTTAGAATGAGTGTACAACCAAGAGGGTTTCTTGTCTTGTTATGTATGACAAGAGGGATAGTATTTGAGTACTTCCATGAGGGTTTCCTTGTGTTTAGCTACTTTCTTGTGCAGCTAGGTAGAGCTAGAGGGGATAGGTTGTGGGTACTTCCCAGAGGGTTACCTGATGTGTTTTCTTCCTTTTATTAGCTTTTTCATGTTGTGAAGTGACTTGAATGCTTTGAAATTGTGGATTTTTTACTGCTTTGTGCATTCATGTTGACTGCTTTCTATAATTTTACCTTCCATATACTCGCTGAGTGTTAGGAATAGATCTTTGGGTTGTTTCCTACTAGTATTTAGTCTCACACCCTATTTGGGTCATTATTTTGGGTCCAAACAGATTATATTGTTTCATGTATATATTAGGGCATGCGGCCTTCTACATCAGGTACGTGACTTGTTGTGGAGCTAGAGTGCATAGGACCAAGATATGGCTTGCGATGATAAGGAGTTTATCTGTATTCCTTTGCACTCTGGTTTGCACTGTTGTATTCCATCATTGTGAATTGTTTGGTCATTTTCCTTGACATATGTATCTTGCATCATTTCATATATATATATATATATATCTGTGTGTGTGCTCTAGTTGTTTAGTATTTCAGTCGTTTTCTATTTACTGTTGTTGGATATTTACTTCCGTTATGTACTCTATGAATGGGGTCATAGTTTCCCCACTATCACACCCAAGGCCCCCATTTCTAGTCGACAGCCTCTGGCATTTGGGGAAATGTGCTTGAGGGCATGTGACCAACCAGGTAGGGGCTGCCTCTGGGTGGCTTTCAGAAATGAGAGGTTACACTTCCACATTTGAATCGTTTCTTGGATTCCTTAAGACAGTTCCCATAATGCTTCTTCCACAAATTTGACCCATGGGATGTTTGGGCTTTTTTCCATGATGGGATTAACTTTCCTATTCACCCATGTAAGATTTCATTTTCCTTTTTTTAGTGGGATCATAAGACAATTGAGAGTGTCATATCTCCATTTTAACATTGAGGGAACAACATATATTCTCTTAATAACTATCAATGTCTCCAATCACCAACACTTTTCATAGAGATGACTTGATTATTCTAAATAATTGATCCACGTTTCTTTAGGTGTTCATGATAAATCCGATGGAATATCATGAAAGCATTGTAATGTTTGTTTTCATACGACGTGAAAGACTAATCTTCTTTCTACATATGTCTGAGGAACTCTCTTTCCATCTTGATATAGAGGGTTCATGGAAAATATTTATTGAAATTTTCTTCATAAATTCATCCCAATCCGTGGAATAAATTTCCTCCTTGGACTTCATATTTTTGATCAGTTTCCACCACTGATCAGATTCCCCCATCAAGATGATAGATTATCAGAACAAAATTCTCTTCTTCTGATCATTGGAGGACAAAGAATATATTTTAAAAGGATTTAATCAAGTATTCCATGGTAAGGGGATGATAAGAACCACTAAACATGGGAGTCCTTTTCCACATGAAGTATTTTATGTCAACTTTCTCTTTCCTTAGATGAAGAGGGCATTCCACATGATTCAAGTTATTATTCATAGCTTCACCCAGGTGAGAAAGTACATGCATAAAGTTGTGAGCACCTTTTCCAATAATATTTTTCATTCCATTAGGTAAATCCTCACAGTCCAAATCACATTGACTATGGGAATGTGTTATTCAGTTTCCCACCATTAGTTATGAAAAAGAAAGTTTAAGTAAGGGTCTTGGATAATTAACTAATGAGCATAATAAAAGGAATCATTGAACATAAAGGGGAAAACCTTAAAAGGAAAAGTATATCCTACCATGTAATTCCCATGGTTTTAATCCGTGTTATCCATTATCTATTTCTTAACATATTCTCTTATGGAATTTATTTAATTTAATAATGTTTTGTAATGCGATTTTCAATTTACCAAATCATATCCCATGGGAATGTCAAAAATTTGCGCAGTAAGGCCCATTGTTATGTACTAGGTTACCCCAAGATATTCCTAGAATACCATGTTGGAGTTATTACTCATAGGTATATCTATTCTATAACCATGTTCAATTGTAGTATCTAGAAATGGATTTATTTCCTTGATAAACCACTTACTCTATACTTACCAAAATTTATGGATGGTTTCTCATACAAAGTTTTATACCAATGGTTCTTACTAAAGGGTTATATTCCTAGTCTCAAAAAAACTAAATATTTCCTCTAATTACACCTATATAAACCCTAGACATATAAAAAAATAATTATATGATTTGAACCATAATTAAACATCAAATTACATGATATGGATCGTAATGTCTATGGTCATGGAGATTATGTACATAATTAAATATCATGATTCCAAAATAAGAATATATTTTATTTAATATTCATAAATATATCCTAAATTCATTTGAGAACTTACATCATCATAGGATAACCTAGGGATATCATTAATAAAGGGATGAGATAAAATCCCAGTAAGGAAATACACATATGAATATATCATAGCACAATGGTTATAAAGATTAAAATAATGATATAAAAAAGAATATAACATGAATAAATATAAGGAATCACTGCATCAGATCATATAATCAAGGATTCATAGTAATGTGGTAGAAACATAAAACCTGAATTTATCATTATTCAAGGATCATTTCACATAGAGGATCACAAGTTCGGGCTAACCACCGATATTATTTTTCAAATGGAGAATGAGTCAAGGATAACCACCTAGACCGGTGCACTTAATTTCCCATGAGACTAAAAATTAACCTATTTATTGGTGTGCCTTCTAGGAACACCCACCATAAAATATTAATGAATATTTGTTTGACACTAATAATCATATATATGTAATCAATTGTAAAAATAAAAGTTACCCATGGTAAGAATTGGGTATCATAATCTTGTCAAAAAGAAATAACCTAAGGGATTATCACAATGGTGTACACAAAATAAATGATTTAAATAATTCATGGACATTAATAAGGTAAAATAAGAATATATCATGACAAATGATGTCAAAATTAAGTGAATACATGTAAAATTTGTGTTTAATAAAACATTAGAAATAAAACATTTTACTACTATTTAAATAAATTATTAAAGTTCATTTAAAAATAAATAGTTTTAATCATTCATATAAAATGATAAGTGAACCAGGAAAATTTTCATAAAAAAATTAATGAGTTTATAAAAATAATTCTTGCTTAGAACATATTATAGATTCCACTTGAAATTGAGTAAGAATTCTGGAAGTTCCCTTAAATCGAGTTCTATTATCGGGATGAATTGAGTAGAGAACCTTTTAAAAACATGTATATACCCAAAAATTAGGATTAATAGATATTGATACATTTGTTTGGAATATATATATACAGAATTTTGAATATGAAAATAAAAATATAAGATAATTCTTTTGGAAAAAATGTGAAAAGGAATAACCTAAAGGAATGATGGATGTTCGAGTAGAATCCCTTACCTTAAATACGATGGTATTATTCACTGATGTTAATGTACTATATAATCAAAATATATTTATTAATTAATAGTTATATAACCATTAATACATGTATTTGATTTATTATAACTTTATTATGTTCATTTATTGTCTTATTTATGGGTTTAGAGATTCAATTTCATCGTTTGGGAGTATTGGTTTCTCTAGTTTTCATAATCGGTTTACTTGTATACATGTATGAAATGTCATATATAGGGGGTAATTATCCATAATTAATCTAATATGTTATTAAATATATTACATAGGATAAATTGGTCTTATATATCATTTTTTATTAGGTCATGAGGATGAATCCTTAGATAAATAGTTAATGATAATCGTTTGGGTTTATTTTAGAGGTTTTTGATCACAACAAACTCATTTTGTTTTATAAATTAATATCATGTGAAATAAATGACTCCAAAACATTAAATAAGATATAATAAATTTATTATAAAATATTTCAACCATAAATATGGTTTCAAGACCAGCCTTGAATATAATAATAGAAATTGAAAACATCAACGCCCATGAATGTGATAAATTAACACATCACAGACAATGTTTTCATTTTTTGTATAAAATGACGAGGAAGAAGTATGATGATGAATTATTAAATTATAATAACAAAATTAAATTATATTTATGGTAATGTAGTTATCATATCATTTATAATAGTGGAGGAATGGATTGAAAAAGAAAAAGAAGGAACTTGAAAAGAAATTAAAAAAAAAGAATTGGGTTTCACATCTTTGTTCCTTTTTAAGGAGAACCTCCTTAGAAGATTGTTTTTGGAATTTTATTAAGACCAAAAGACCCTAGATATAGGGGAGGGTCTTGGGAAATGATTTAAGCATAATTTGGACAAGGCATAAGGCTTGAGGGGTGTGAAGGGAAGAGATGGTGATGGGTGGTATTTATAGTGGAAGAGAGGAGTGTTTTCTCATTATTTAATTCATTAGTTAATTATTTTTCTCAAGACAAGTAGTAGTGTTAATTCTTGAGAATAAATATTGTAATTAAATAATGAGTTCGATCCAATTGTTCTTACATCATCCATGACTTAATGAATAGTGTATTTATCATCATATATAAATATATACACTCTAAATTGAATTATTTTACTATTCACCAAAATTCAAATATTTCAGAAAAATCCCAAAAATTCACCATACCCATTTTTGGACGTGTAGAATTCAAAAACGAATGCCATTTTTAAAAAATAACTTTTATAAATATGATAATTATAATTTATAGTTAATATTATAATTTACTCGAAAATACCATTATTAAACTACTACTGGTTTAATATCACTTTGTAAATATTACTAAGGTCTCATAAAACTATCTTATAATCATAAGAAATAAAAATAATAATTTATGAATACATTTCATGATGTTAAATTTTCATTTAAATTAATAAATTATTCAAAGAAATTCAATCAAATATTTACGATTTACAAAAATACCAACACTTAATTATTAATTTTTAAGACATTTATTTACACATACTATGATATAATTATATAAATTTGTAAATTATATGATAGATAAATTTTATTTCTAATTTCATTGGTGATTTTACTATTCAATTGTCTAGTTTACTATTTTTAAGGGTTAGGTTACTATTCCAAAGGTAAAGTTATTATTCCTTTGGTATATGTTCCTTAACTTGTATATTTCCTTTGATTTCATTAATTATTTATTTATAATGATTGTAATTTCTTATTAATGTTATGTTATATGATTATAATAAATGAAATTATTATAATAAATGAGTTTCCATTGATTAAAATTTGGATCATTACATTTTACTTTCTCTAAAACTCTTAAATTGTTATAATCCTGTGTTCATCATATGTCAGTACTGATAGAATAATTGACCACTCAACGAGAGGAGTTAATATCGAAAACCCACTCAATGGAACTACATCTTACATAGGTCATTATACCATTTCCTTATCATTAATATGATCCTCACTGTGATCCTTTAGTGGAATCCTAGTTGGTTTCCATTATGGATGCATACTGAAAAATTGAAGATGAACTATTGTCAAAAGAGTATATATTGGGATTTTACTTGAAAATGAACTAGATACCTCAAATTATTTCTATATTATTCATGTACTGAATTTTTCCTACAACCACTGCCTATATGTTCCAATTCATCGAGTAGGTTATTAAGGTCATTGTGAATAGATACTTCAGCCACCAAACCATCACTGAGTCCCCTATCCCGATAGCCAATATCGAGACACATTAACGTTTTTTCGCATGTTCTCAATCCAATCCACAAAACTGGTATATCTCCAAACTCTTTTATTAATAAAACCTATGCTCTGATACAATGTTTTCCTGACCTGACCCACCAAGGCATTCCTAACTAGCTGTAAACTGAGAGTGACACGCCAAGGCCACATCCAATAGGCCATGGGCTGACGACTAACACTAAGTAGGCATACTACACACCTGAAAGGTGTTAGCATAAAGTACATATACACATGACCAAATAACCAAAACACCAATATAAATGGTTAAAGATAAACAACTGATATTGTAAACACATGCATACCATTAAATCTCACACCAGAGTATGAATACAGGGTATGGAAAGATACAAAGTGAAAAATACAAGCCCACCAAACTATCAAGGTGTTTGACCTGCTACCACAAGGAAAGGAATATAAAACTATGTCTCCAAGATCCATCTACATTCAATCATGCCCAACAAAGATCCACCAGCTCCAGGACTACCTAGGACTCTATCAAATGGCTTATCTTCTACATAAGATTCGAAATGTGTGGGATGATCCCTTGCATGGGTGTTTATAAAGATACCCAATATGACACCATGAAAACAACAAACTCAAATCATTAAAGAGTGTTCTAACTCTAAAACACGTCATAAAAAGAATCAATATAAACCCAGAAATTCTCAATGGAACATTAATAGTCCCAAGGTTTGGTTAGTCCTCACTGCTATCCGAGGGATATTACCTGAAGCTCCAAGGTAACGTTCATATAAGAGAAATCACTCCATTGGACCATCTAACACTATTGGAGATCACAAGTGAAAGATACATAGGTAGGGGATCTGACCCTGGGCCAATGAAGGATGCCTATCTATATATTGGAAAACCCACTATGAAAGGGATCACATGCCCAGGATGTCAGTCATGTGATATCTGACCCAACATCAGAAAAAATGAGATAGAGGATCACACCACCTGTCATGTTGTGGGATACCTAACTCTATTCTGAACTTCCCAGTAAAGGGGGTTACTCATCATCTAATTAGAATGGGGTGCCTAACTATACCCCCATGAGAACATAAATGAGTAAACACACTCATACTAAAATAGTTCAATGGAAAACACACATTCTAATATCAATGTTATTGAGGGAGTCACAATACATGTAGACAATGTGCATGGTCATGTGATACATCCTCATCCTGAAAGGATAGACATCGCAAGGAGGATTCCACATGACATGTGTTCATTCAAACATCCCATTATGTAAAATTAAATTTCCTAAAAACTCTAGATATTTCACACGTCTACATCAACACCACTAACTCCTTTTCTCCCACCACGTGTCATAATTGATGTGCTTGTGGCCCATGTTAGAGTCTTCACCATCACACCTCTAGATGGAATCACATACATCAACCAGTACTCAAAATCATAGTCACCTATACAACTGTCATATTTTTTTTAGCATTGTCATGCCTATATCACGTCTCTAATTGCAACCCAGAACTTGCATTAAAACTGTAGAAACTTTTAGTGAAATGCACCATGAAAAATATTTTCAAACATAATTGAATCACTGGACAATCGAACATTTAAGGGGAGAAAATAATTGATAGATTATGAAACAAAAAAATGAGCCTTAAACAAAGGCCGTGTTTGTTTTTCCATCATCGATGGAATCTGAAGAATGAGGAACATAAAAAATTATCCATAATTAAATATAATAACCAAATTTCTAGGAAAAAAATATTCAATGGATAATAAATGTAGAATGATTCAAGAATTAATTTATAGATGAATTAATACATGTTCATCATATAAATAATTAATGGGGAAAGACGATAAAAAAACCCTACCACAAAATGGTTTGATCATTGGAGGAGAAAATTTCAGCAAGTTTTGAATAAGAAGAACATGATGTGCTCGCTACCAGATTCTAGGATCTTCATATCATCCCATTATTAAACAATAGTATCCAACCTTCATCTACAAAGATTCAATCTCCTAGATAGTTTTGTACAAACCTTCTTCAAAGGAAAATAGAAGAGTGAATTTCGCTCTCACCTTGTTTGTTCAAAATTCCTCTAAAAAAATCATTGTATTCGATGAAATCATCAAGAGAGGTGTGTTGATCGATTAATAGGGGTAATAATTGATAAAAATCCATATTAAAGATCCCACATTTATCCCACGTGTGTTTCCCTTTGAAACAAAAGATATCTGATAATAAGGTCAAAGATTTCGGTTATTTCATTTCTAGCTCGACCGTCACCATGCCCTCCACCCCGACCATTCCATTGTCATGGTGTTCTTTAACTCGCAACTCGAAACGACATGTGTTACTGAATCACCTTAAAAATTATGTTGTTTTCCCTCATCAAAATATCCATCATGGGCATGGTGAGGTCTTAAAAGTTTTGGTCCATCGAAACCTCCCTCGAGCACCACAACATGGCCAAACTCATTTCCTATTTTCTCATTTTACATCAGGGACTACCATAGAATTCACCATGTCATGATGTATCTTTTTTTAAGCCAGTTAACTCTAAAAACCATTCCATAAGATACTCAAAGCCCACAAAATTCACCCAAGATTTGTTCAACCCTAAAAACTAATGTAGAAGATGAAAAAAAAGACATAACATGATACATTTTTTTGATTTTGTGCCTTTATTCAAGGATATATTATAAAATATTTTAAAGGAACATACAATAAAAATCGAATCATCACACTATATTGGATGGATATTCAATGCTAGTGTCATATATAGCATCATTTCCACAATATATGATGGTTATGTTGAATACATGTCATAAATTGTATGTTATATGTATATATATATGATATTGTGGAATAATATATGATGATTTTAAATATTTTCATATAATATATATGATGTTTCAACTTTTAGAGATCTATAACCATAATATATGACCAAAAAACCCATCTTATATTGATGTTTTCAGATTAATCATTGAATTAAATATAAAATAAATGTTTTCTGAATTTTTTATCATTATAGAATAAACTAATAGTATATTTTTTGACATACATTTTGTCATTATATTTTTCTTTCTTCCAAATTGTTGTCAGAGAATTTGGTTGATATAACCACATATTGAACGAAGCATCCATTTTGGTGGGGATGTTTCAAAAATGATTTGGTAGTTATATATATATAGTCATAATAGTTAATAAAAACTGATAACTGTGTATTCAATAGTTTTTTGGGAATTAGAAGTTAAATAATTTTTTTTAATTTACTGATATATTTCCCTAATAATAAAAAATAATTATTGACATATTTTTTTGGTTAAAAATTTGATGAAATTGAACGTCAAATACCAGATCTTTTGTTAGATATTTGATGTTTCCAAGAACATAAATGTAGAAAAGTATTTTAAATTAAAGGATAAATGGTGAATGTAAATGAATATAAAATAATGTGAATAATGGTAACAAATAATTAAAATAAGATGAAGGTGAGGAAGACGAGGCCCCGTTTGGTGTATAAATTGGGTTTCCCCCGCAACGGTTCTAATCATGATTGATTAAGTGTAGATGGTAATGGAAATCCACTATTAGGGAGGGTGTGGGGTTTTGTGGTAATGTTTCTTACTTATTGAACACATCACCCTAATCTTTTCATTCTGGCTCATAGAGGGACGACTAGATCCACCTGTGCGAATATCCGCACCAAATGGCTATGATCCTGGTATTGGTAACTGATGTCTGTGAACTGTAAATCCCATTATGTGGATACTAATCCTTCAAAAACCTATCTGGATGTTTATATTTATTAATATAACTTTATATAATATTTTTATTATATTTATTATACAAAAATTATAAAATTATGTTATATGATACTCAAATAAACCCAAGTGTTATTTGAAAATATATGATCAAAAATAATTTAGTCCCATAAATAAAGTTTCACAATCATAACTGTGGTTTACACTGGCAATGAAATCCACGCAGCTCCCCTTTCATACTAATACCTTTTACTGCACTTATACATGGGTGAAAGTAGAAATATATGATATGGCCTTCACTATCGATATTCCCCATGTAGACCATTTCCTTAATGTTTGTTCCATGTCTCATTTCATTCACTTGTGGATAGAAGCAGATGTATGTGCGACGATTTTCACCGGTTCACCACTCCAGTAATGAATGTCCTCCTAGATACAGAATATATGCAGTCCTCCACCCATTTCACTCTATAAACAAAAAGAAGAGTTAAAATCATCAAATAGTTGAACCCGAGTTCATTTCAAAGAATTAATATGGAAATTTAAAATAGGTTATATAAGTTAGTTATGAATCACTGTAATCTTAAAAACATCATAACACTAGTACTGATAGGTCCAATCTAGTTTATTGGTTTAGGTACATTTTGAAATTGTGTTTTTATAGCATGGTGAAAAATGATACATGGGGTGAAGAAACAAATTCCAATATTTTTTAGTGAAATGATCATGAAATAATCCACCATACATCACATGTGATGTGGTCAACTCTAATAATGACTTCTGGAAAGTCATACAACCATATTCCCCTAAAACTAAAACATTTGTTCCATCTCAAACCATTAGTCCACTAGGATACACCTACAACTACACAAACTCAATCATTTCACCGATCCAAATGATTTAAAATAGATACTGTGTTTGGTTTTTGAAAATGTTTAAAAAATAAACACATTATGTAACCCATGACCATCAGGAATTTGAAATCCAATGTGATGATAAGAGGTTTTTGAATGATAAAAATTGATAAATATCTAAACAAAATGAACTCCCTACCCTTCAGTGCATTAAATGTAATGAGGATTGGAATTATGCTAACTAGTTCCCAAACCTAAGAGTTGTTGGTGATTCTTTATGATAGAAACCTCTTAAATTGAGGGAAAAGTGTAAATATCATGCATTTTCAATTTATAGACTGGGGTGAAATGATGATATAGTGAGAGGTACCCATTTCATCCCCTCTTGAACTGAAAATAACTTATTTGATTCTGTATCTACCCACAATTTAATATTTAAATAATTTTCTATGTTTATTGAGATTCCACACAATCAATAAGATGTGTAATTAGTAGTGAATACCCTAAATGGTATGATTATTTCATATCATGTCTCTGATTCCTCTCCAGTTTTTTTTGGTCATAATTTTCTTCCTGTAAATATTTTCATTCATCAATTTGTTGAATTTGATGTAATCATAAGAATTAATTTGATTTCCATTTATAAATACAACATAATATTTAAATTATGGGATGTTAGATTTGATGTTTCAGACCATCCAGTGATTTCTTATTAATGGGTTAATAAGAATAAACTTAATATAGAGATCACATCTAGTTTAGGGTTATTATTTCCAATTAAAAAGTTATATTTATTTCAAATGGTTGGGGAAAAACAAGATGGGGATGATTTTCCGAATGTTCAGGAATATTTGGATGTTTTCCAAGAAGATTTTACTATCCTTCCCCAAAAAGGTGATCTTGAGGACTTGACAGAAATCACACATATTTCCACAACAGTTTGAATGAATTCTTATAGAATGTCCATGCTTGAGTTGTATAAATTAAAGAAGAATCATCATGAAATCCTTGATAAGGGATTCATTTGGCCAACTATTTCTCCTTGGGGTGAAATCATTTTTTTGAATAATAAATATGTATAAATAGAACCCTATAATTATTATTAGTTGATGAAAAATATTACAATCAAGAATAAGTATCATATTCCACACATATATGAAATTTTTTATTAACAGTTTAGAGAAATATAGTTTTCCAATATTGAACATCATTCTGGATATCAACAATTGATTGTAAATAAATATGATATACCAAAGGCATCATTCTGTAAAATTCATGGAACCTATGAAAATATGGTGATACCTTTTGGTCTTATAGATTATCATATCTTCTTCAATTATTTGATGAATATAGACTTTATAAATCACCTCAATATGTTTTTGGTAGTCTATATAGATGAAATTAATATTTATTAAAATATTAAGGAATATCATGAAGACCACTTGAGAATTGTACTATTGAGCCTATGGAAGGAGAAGTTGTATGAATATTTCACAAAATATGAACTTTGTCTATAAAATTTTTCATTTATGTTATATGTAATTTCATGAGATGATGTAGTTGTAGATCTATAAAATACAAAATAAATAAAATTATATCCTACACGGACCACAATTACGTGATCTATAGTTTTCTTAGAATATCTTGATATTATAAATGGTTTTTGGACAATTTCTCGTGACTATCATGTACTCAAACAATGTAAACTCCAAAGTGTTCGAATTTCTTATGTAATAACGAATGTGCATAAAATTATGAGGAAATAAATGAAAGGATCATCAGTAAACATAGTCATAAATTACCCTATAGTTGAAAAGGGTTTATAATATAGAGTGATGCATATAAGAAGAGATTTGGATGTCTTATTATGAAGAATAACATGGTTATCTCTTATGCCTCTCCATAATTAAATGTACAAGAGAAGATTTTTCCAACTCATTAGTTAAAGTTATCATTGGAAATTTTTGCATTATGATATGGAGGAATGATCATTTTGAATAATGGTGAGATATATATACCAACAATATATGTTTGAAATATATATTCAAATCGAAGGAGCTGAGAATGCACCTGAGAAAATGGATAGAGCTAGTAACTGATTATGAATGCTCAAAACCTTATCACTCAGTTAAATAAAACATGTAGGTTGATTATTTGAGCAGAAAGAATCATGTTATCATGTCTATCTCGAGGATAGAAAAAGATACAAATTTTATGGATTTAAAAAGGATAGTTATTGAAATATTGAATGAATGTAAAAAATATCATCCTTCTCAATATAATGCTTAATATTCTATCTTGGTGAAGGAGAAAGAGGTTTAGAATGAAGATGTAGAGATGAAAAATAAGTTTAGAAATGGTGCATATTTTAACCATAATCATTATAGATTGATATGGTTTGGAAAATGTGTATGTGTTCCTTCCATACCAGATTTTATGAAGGGACTATTTGATGAATCTAAAATATTTTCATACTCGATTTATTCTAGATGTATGTGTTGAACTCCTCATATGATAATCATGTTTTAATGATCACAAATCATATATATTATGTAAAGCTTGCTAATCCTGTTTAATCTATCAAAAATCATGTGTATAGATGATTAGTTTCTTTATTACTTAAATAATTTTCGTAATCTATTTTGTTTATAATGAAATTATATTATTAATGATTATGTTTAATTTATTATATTAATATCATTGTTTATGTCTGCATACAAATATTTGGCTAAGTCTGAGAAACCGTGAGTCTTCCACCAGTTATGTTTTTCGGGAAATGGGCCCCGACACCGTGACCATCCAGACACTGTGACCATCTAGACACAATGATCATCCAGACATCGTGACTATCTAGAAACTGTGACCATCCAAACACTCTGACCATCCATACACTGTGACTGTCAAGACACTTTGGCCATCCAGACACTCTGACCATCCAGACACCATGACAAGACACTATGATCAAACACCACATCTATGCTACCGGTTCCTGATCTCTATAGAATTGTCCCATTATATTCATCTCACCGCTCAAAGACAAACAAGGGGACACCATTTCAAGGAGACATTGTTTCATGAATACACTATTTCCAGAAAGTTTGTGACATCGTTTCTTAATCAGTTCTGTCATTTTTCAATTTAACATATAACAATCATATTTGAAGCTTTTAAATACACTGAAGTAATTAATGTTTATTTGTAGACATGTCACCTAATAGTACAAGGTACGTGGTTTAGAACACATGCATCATTTCGTCTCCAACACATGCATTCTATGAATGAAAATAACAACGTAGCCAGAAGAAAATCAGTTGACTCTGGTGACAATAGTGACAACAGAAAAATATGTGTGTGCGAGATAACGAATAAGTAGAAGCATTAATGAAGGAAGAACCAATACAAGAAACCTTAAACTACTGAAGAACACACGAAACATACTCGAATCCAAGAGTAGAGAACATATTCGCACCATCTACTCCACGAAGAACACAAGCTAGATCTAGATGACTTGTGATACACTATTTTCCACAAGAGGTCTCAATTCCTTCATCTAATTCATCCTAGAAGTCCATAGCTACATATACTAACACTGAGAGAACTCCTAACCTTATATAATCATTTTTTATCTGTTGGGTATTATTTATATCTTTTGAGTAGTGTGTGTCTGCCCATATAAAAACATGCACTATCTCTTACATTAAACTTAAAGATACAAGATATCTTTTCTCATATATCATTCTACACTTATGTATTCCCATAGATAAGTGAGGAAGAGGTCCTTGTGTGACCTGTTAGTGCATACCCATGAGGAACTGTGGAAGAGGTCGTGTGACCTGGACAATCATGTGTACTATTGTTAACCTTGATCTAGGGTGTGGATCAAGTTTATTTATATAAACTTCTTGGTGGTAGGTGATCACCAAGTTGATGTATTATGTCTTAGCAAGAGACTTTACCACTTGTTTTATATCCTCTATTCTGTTTAATTTAGTTTTATCTACTTTACTGTTTAATTAGAAAATCCCAAAAATCACTTTGATAGTTAATCTTTGAACAAAGTTATAATTGTTTCGACTTATTAGAATAGCTTCAAAAGTAATGTTAATAACTGTTATGATGATTTCTAAGCATTAATCAATCATCTAACAAGTTATTTATACAGTCAAACATTCATAATTGTATTACTTTTATTAACTGGGATATCTTTATATTTATTGGGGATCCTTTTTAAGAATAATTTTTAATCCGAAATTTTTATACATACTCAATTCACCCCCTCAAGATTACTCTACTATGACCAACATTTTGTATTGAATGATTGTTTATTAAGACTCTATTTTTGACCCAATTAAACTATGATTTTAGTTTTACTTTAACGATCTATATATTTTTGTTAATTATAAATTTATAGCTCTTTTAATGTATTTATTTATTATGGATAATAGATTAGAAGGTGAAGCAACAAATAGACCGCAATTCTTTAGTGGAACCAATTATGCTCATTGGAAAATTAAAATTAAAATTCATTTAGAAAGTATGAGTTTTGAAATATAGTCTACTATTATAGGTGGGTATAAGATTCATGCTATAGATAGAATCATCTCGGATGAACCTACCATGACATCCTACAATTAAAATTGAAAAAACGAAGAATAATTTATATTGTTCTTTAGTATTTGAGGAATTTAATAGAATTTCTTCATGTAAAACCGCCCAAGAAATTTGGGATACCTTCTCTCTTTAACAAGATGGAACTTCCAGTGGGAATGATATGAGACTTAGTAGTTATACAATTAAATATTATAACTTTTAAATGAAACATTATGAGCCTATTTCAGACATGTATCTCATGTTCAATGAAATTTTCAACGAAATGATTTCTCTTGGAATAGAATTCAGTTCCAATGAACATATCATGAGTATTCTCATATTCCAACCTGGAAGATGGAGAGAAACCTCTATCTCTATGAGAGATTCATGCGACATCATCATGATACCTATAAAATAAGTCATTGTAAAACCGATGATGTATGAAGATGAGATTATTTTCAATAAGGTAGAGGAGGATGAACCCAATTGAAAATCTGTTGCGTTCAAGACCACCACCTCAAAACACAAAGAGAAAGGAAAATTTGATGTTTATGTAGATAGATCTAGTAGTGATCAATCGTCACCTGATAGTGATCTTGAGATGTCTCAATTATCCAGAATGTTTAATGGATTTCACTAGAATAAGAACATTTTCATACAGCCTAACATTAAGGGAAGAAATGATCAAAAAGTAATTTGGAAGAATGACTGGAAAATAAGTGACAAGTCTGATGAGATTCTCTACTATGAATGTAAGAGAAAGGGACATAACAAGTCTGAATATCCCAAGATCAAGTACAAAAAAATATGAGGACCATGATATAATGTATGAAAAGGCAATGAAAGTAACATGGAGTGATTTTGAGGACAGTTCATGTGACTCAGAATCATCACATGATGAATATGCTAACAAATCCAATATGTGGTTTATGAAAAACACTTCTGAGGTCACACTAGAATTTTAAATACATAATTCCTTTTATTCTGCAGATGAGAGTGAAACTAAAAATATATCTAATGATGAAGTGTTTGAGTACTGAAATATGCTTGAAGAGATATCCAATTAACTAAAAGATAAATAAAATTCATTAAAGAAATAGTATGCTCTTACCTCAATAATTTAACTAAACTCACTATAGAAAGGTATAAAAATGCTCAATTACATAAATAAAACAATGAACTAAATCTATTTAATGATCAATTAAAAAGGGATCTTGAAAGGGTTAATAATGGTAAAGATACCTAGGTACAAATACTAGGTAAATAGATTACTCTTAAATATACTACTGGAATTTTCTATCAACCTGGTAAACTTTTTTGGAATAACTAATTTTGTTTCTTAGTATATGACAAACAACTATACTCCTACTTCTGGAAAACATTATTCTAGTTCTATTTATGATACACACTCCACTTTTTATAGTTTTTCTTGAACAAATTGAGTTAATTTTTCACGTACTTAATATAATTCTTATAAGAAAACTATGAGGTAGATATGGGTTCCTTAGGCACTAGTCACTAATATTAATGAACCCAAACAATTATGGGCGCCAAAATCTATTTTAATTTGACTATTTTGTAAAAATTTCTCTTATAGAGTTCCTAAAGAAGATTTTTTTACTTGGATATTGGGTTTTGTTTATAAATGTGATCATGGAGGCCCTTGAATTATATGAAAGAAAGAAGAGTTACACAATTTGAAACGATAGAATTTTTCATTTATCTCTTAGGAAAATAGAGGTCATGTCATCAGGTAAGGTGGTCAACTGTTAGCATCCATTCGCATTCACTCCTTTGTTTGCCAACCCATCTTCAATATAGTTTGTTTCCCTATATAAATGACTGATAATGTAATTTAAATAAGATAGATTGTCAAGACAGTTCACCTATTTGGCAGCCAACTTCCATGAGAGACGTCTTCGGCCAAGTCTTAAGGCTTGAACAAGGGTTGTAGAATCAAATTTAAACCATATATTGTTCCAATTTCATTTGAGAGTAGCTTCAATATCCATTATGAGGAACATCATTTCTAACTCCAGTGCTGTAGAGATTTCACAAGGACCATAAAATCATTATATACATCCTAATTGTTTTCTCTGAAAATGGCTCTATAACCCATGGGACTTGGGTTTCCCTAAGATGCTTCGTCCGTGTTGCACTTCAGCCATCATGTAAAAGGTGAGATACAGAAAAAATCCATTAGTTTATTTGGTTTATTAAAATTACCAACAATATTAACTCTCCGAAGGATGATCATGTCCTCAATCGAGTTCCTACATTTTATCAAATTCATGTTGTTAGATGCATTCATTATAGCAGTGATGCAGTCCATCCTGTAGCCAATATTGAAGTCGGGTCTACCATGTACCATAACATTTATGCTACTCTAGAGCCAGTGAAATGTTTTAGCACTTTCCACATGCATGATTACTTTGATCTGCTTCAAAAAAATTCATATTAAACAATTCTTTTATAAACTATTGAACCATACTCAGGAAAGGATTTTCAATGCGATAGTTCTACTTCACTGCTACCCAAAGGGAAGAGGCATCATTTCAACATAAGAAGAGGTGATCAACATCTTCTCTTTTTTGCATGTAATGAGGACATCGAGTGAAAAGGGAAATACCTAATCTTTGAATATTGGCATCAACATGTATTTGGTTAAAAGAAAGAATCCAAATAAGAGTAAAGCAATAGGGTGTCCACCATTTTATTTTCATCCTACCAATCCAATGTTTTTCATCCTCAATTAAATGCTGATAGAATGTTTTTGAGTCAAGTATTCCATTTTCTAACCTTTTCGAGAGCAGTGTGTCATCATTCTTAATAAAATAACTATTATTAAAAATATTGAAACCATTCTCTAGAAACATATCCATATTTTGTAGCTGCTCTTTGATTGTGATTTCATGATCAATGTGACTGTCCTATGGATTGATATGAGAGATCAGGGGCTCTCGAATCCAATTATCATACCAAAAACGTTGGGATGAGTTCATACTCACGATCCATTTGGAGTGGCTGATAATTTTTTGAAATATGTTCTTAATCCCCGACCAAATAGAGGACTCAAGATAACTTGTTTTTCCATCCATATTTTTGTACATAAATCTATTTCATAGGAAGTCTAGAGTAGAATTTTTGTGATTGATAAGTTTTCATACAAACATGGTGTTCAATGACCGGTTGAAAGCTTTCATATTTTTTATACTTAATCCTCCCATATATTGTGGTAAGTATCATTTCTTCTATTGAGGCATAATACTCATTCATTCCATGATTATTCCACTCAAGAAAAAGTTATTCATCTCCGAGTTGAGGTTTTGGAGGATGGAGGATGGCAGAATATAAACCATGAATGAGTAAACAAGCTTTGGAATAACCACATGACTGATCAAGGAAATGCATCCATCCATTTAAAGGGATTTCACATTCCATGAGGTGAGAGTTTTTCTGATTTGATCAATTTTATTTGAAAAATAAGACTGTCAGGGCATTCTACACAACATTGGGACACCCAGGTAATTGAAAGGAAATTCCCCCTCTTTTATTCCCAAGGTAGATGTAAATTGTGCCTTCCTAGAGGCTGAGAATCCCTTACCAAAAAATATAGATGACATTATCCACCTGATGGACTATGTAGAAACATTCTCATAATATTGTAAGGACTTTTTTATATTGTTTATGTTTCTTTTTTCCCTTGTGTAATGATGACGATATCATCAACAATGAAAAGGTGAAAGGGAGAAGGGTTACCTCATCCTACTCTGATGTTGGATAGTTCTCCATTATCCACCATGTCTAGCAGAAGTATACTCAGGTAATCTTCAGCTAATGCAATGATGATGTCTGAGAGGGGATCTCCTTGCCTCACCCCCCTTGAGCACGCAATGTAGACCTCTGGGGATCCATTAATGATAATGGATACAGGGGATGATTTAAAAAGTACCATGATCCAGTGAATGAATTTAGTGTTGAAAACCAAATTATGCAGCAATGGGATAATAAAACCCCAGTCCATGGTGTCGAACAATTTGGTGACATCTAATTTGAGAGCAATGTTCCAACCTCTGGTTGTTTTTCATAGCATGTGGATATATTTTGATGCAATGATCAAAAAATCCTGATTATTTTGGCGTTTTACAAGGGAAAATTTATTCCAATATATAATTTTATAAAAAATTTAAGTAATCCTATTTGATAAATTTTTTGTAATGACCTTGTAGATGGTGTTGAAAAGGGAAACTAGCCTGAATGGGAAGATCTCGATAGCGTTCTTAACATTCGAGATGAGTGTTTTGAATTGTGCATTGAATCCCAGAGGAAAAGATCAATCTTTTAAGAAGTATTGGACAAGGTGGAAAACATCATTCTAAATGATTTCTCAATATTTCTGAAAGAATTCATTAGTGAACATGTCTGGAACCGGGGATCTTTCTTTCCATAGACCAAAGACATCCTATTTGATTTCAAAATCCATTGGCATAGTAGTGAGAAAGCTATTATCCTCTATCATGACCAGGTTAGGGAAGATGTAGACCCTTATCGATTCATTTTTTTGGGGACCATTAAACAGATTCTTATAGAATGAGACAATGTGGTCAGAGAGTTCATGCCATCCTTCCAAAATTAATTACCCCTCCTTGAGAATAGAAAGAGCCTTGTTGGCCTTTTGAAATCTGTGAAGGGAATGAAATAATATATTGTTTCTATCCCCATTAGAGATCTATCCTGATTTAAATATGTCTTTTTTAATGCTTTCACGATGTTTCAGAAGGCTACTCAGCTAAGAATAAATAACTTCCTCCAACCTCATGACTCAAAGAAAGTGATATTTTGTAGAGTTCTCGAGTAAGTCATGTAAAATTAATTCAATCGCATCAATTAGAGCATCAATTGAGCTTATGTTTTTCATTTCTCCACTATTTTTGTTTCATTTTCACCAGTTTATGCTTCATAAGGAACATCATAGGGTTGGCTCCATAAATCCTTTGGCTCCATGAAATATGCACTATATTTAAACATTATTAGAGGGAGATCCATGAACCATTAAATCTAACTAGAATTGGATTATATCATTCATGATTAAAATGTCTCACCAGAATAGGGTGGTGGTCTGAGTTGTGTTAAGATAATGTAACAGAAGAGATTGATTTCCAAAACGTAAGGGAAGTATAATTGAAAAATGACCTATAAGTCATGTTGGATCTCATGACATTCAGATGCCTCCTATCTATGGAGAACTTGGCTCCAACATGGTTGATTTTCATTATCCAGGCCCCCTCAATTCATTTTAGAAATTCAGTCATGGATGCTCTGTTGATCTGAGGACCAACCTTCTCTTCCATGTGTACTATAGAGTTAAAGTCCCCAGCAATAATCCATGGATTAGAAATTGTATTTGTTAGGTAATTTTTGTGATTCCCCAACATCCTCTTGTCAATGTAGTTAGTGTGTGCATAAAAAATTGAGAAATATATTTTCCTTTCCGAATAAGAAACATTTAATGTGAGGATCTGTTCGTTTTCAAGAACAATAGAAGGGAAAACAACTGATTAGTGAAAAAATTAGCAGATTCAGTCTGGTACCCTCTCAGAGCTAGCAGAGCTCAGATGAGAATACCCCTCATTATAAAAGGTTATATAATGATTTATAGAGTAGTTCATGGGCTTCGAAATTCCTATGATGTCTGGTTTATACATACCTTCCATTAGCCAGATGGACCCCATGGTGTCCGGGTTGGCCAGCCCCAGAAAGTTCCAAAATAATAATCTCATTGATGTAATGATGTTGTGGTTATCCAACCCTTTCCTTTAGTATCTGATATTTGATGTTTTAGAGCAGATCTGGTTGAAGTTGTTAGGCCTCCAGTTTTTGGGGTCTTGAGGTACATCCTCACTATGTTGCTGCATGTCTAGAGTACCATTTTTTCTTTTATGGTGCTGAGTTGTGTAGTCTAAATCTATCTTCTTTGAGCTATTTATAGATTTATCAAATTCATGAATTGTTGTTTTAATGTCACACTCTTTAATATCAGAATGTATAAGTGGACTTCTCCTCTGATCTAGAGGTCTAGGGGCCTGGATTTTAAGATCCAGCGTTAATCCTGAATCCCCAAGCACGTCATTTGACATAGACTCTAGAGAGTCCTAAATCAGCACCAAATTATCCTGATTAACATTGGGAATATAGGCCAAGATAAAATATTCAATCTGGAACGAAATTGCAACCGAGATAAACTCCATTGAAAAATCTAGATCATCCTGCTTCTCTTGTTTGTGTATAGGTTTTAACAAATTGTCTTCATTTTCAAGTCCCTCAGTGCGCTGATCATCTTCCTCATCCTTGTTAGCCCATTAATTGGAATTCTATTGAATTTATGAAGAGCGCCCCTTTTACAGATCAGATCCCAGATCCCTCTTCTATTCCAAATTATTGCCTCCTTTTCCCCTAGATACCTCCCTCCATGCCACTGAATTAAGGACATGCTTCAACATTTTTTATATAACCCAACAATGTTAACAAGATGACCAACCATTTTACAATTCTCACAAAATTTGGGAAGGTTCTAAAACTCATAAATGATTTCCTCTTACTAATCCCCTGAGGCTAGAAATATTCGGACTGGAGGTGGCGTTTCTATGTCAATTCCAATAAGAACCCTAGGATACAAACCCAAATCACCATTGATGGACTGCTAATCTATTTTCAAAGTATTTTCTAAGCCTGAAGAAATGTCACTAAGGATTTTTGGATACCAATAGACCCATGAAAAACCATGGATACTTTTCCACACATGAGCCATGGATAGCCGCTGCTTGAATGGATTAAGGTTGGCATCCCATTTTGAGAGATGAAGAAAACCTGGTCGGATATTTATATTCATGATTCACTAGGCCATTTCGAGATCATCCTTCCTTTCTAATATGATTTTAAAAAACCCATTCCTTATTAGTATTTGTCTCCATCCCGAGAAACCCCACCAATGAGAAATTCTATTTTCCCTCTCTGCGTAAGACCATGATTCCATTCCCTTATCACACAATGTTCTTCCTAGTAATGAGTATTTCCATAGATCCAATCTCTTCTAGAGAGACTCTGGATTCGCTTTCACTGATATGGATCTATCACCCATTCGCGTTATGGTGGACTTGCCGGATCTCGATAATAAGGGAGTGGTGAGAAATTCTGCAAAAGAAATTGATTTTTTGAGGATAGAGGAACTAGAACCCACCTTGCCCCACTTTTAATGGGTATAATCCATTTCCCATTCTAGATCGAATGAATCCATCCACCCGATCCTTCTCGATCAATTGAGTGAAACTAAATTCCGCAAACTGGATCGAACAAAGGCATCCAAATGATCCTAGAAGTGCTTGATTCGCCAATATTTCCTTTATTCACATACTTTTTTTATCTACCCATGGCCTTCATGTGATTCTTTGTATTGTTTTCAATTATTTTGGGCAACCTATTTGCAATCTCTACCAATTTATTCTTTATTTCTTTGTGAGCATCAATCATAATAATCCTTGCATAGTGGGAGTTTGATACACATGACATGAGAATATTCATGCTTCATGAATTTAATAAAAATCGATGTATGACATGTCACATTTGGTGACAATGGAAAAGGAAAGATTATTGTCTTTAGCCGAATCGGTTACTCTAACAATGTTTTGTTTTCCAATGTACTATTTTTTGATGGATTGAAATATAATCTGCTTAGTATCTCACAACCATGTGATGATGGATTTCATGCCAATTTTGAAAATGATTCTAGAAATGTTATTAATTATAAAAATTAATTATTGTTTTCTTAATTATGAAATGAAAAAGTATAATCTATTGAATTTAATTCATTTGTTTCTCAAAATGATTCATGTTTACGTGTATTTCACAATGAATCATGGCATTGGCATAGGGGAATGGGACACTGTAATAGTCAATCCCTTAGAAAGTTAATTTAAAAAATCGTAGTCAAATACCTACCCAAACTTGATATTCCAAATTATAATGTGTGAAATCCTTTAAAAATGGAAATCAACACAAATTTTCCATCAACCCAAAGAACGATGTATCAACTTATCAACCTCTTGATCTGGTTCACATGGATTATTTTGGACCATATAGTGTTTCTAGTTAAAATGGTAAGCACTATATTTATGTTCTTGTAGATTACTTTTCTAGATATACTTTGACATTCTTTTTGGCTCACAAAACTGAAGTCTTCTCTCATTTTAGAAAATATGTCAAAATAATAGAAAATCATAGTGGATATAGAATTAATTCCTTAAGAAGCAATCTTGTTCATGTGTTTTAAGAATGACAGTTTGAATCCTTTTGCTCAAAAAATGGCTATAGTCATACTTTTTCTACCCCTAGAACACCTCAACATAATTTATTTATAGATAGAAGAAATAGAACACTGCAAAATACTTCTAGAACCATGATTAGTGAATATGACATACCTATTTATTTTTGGGCTGAAGATGTAAATACAAAATGTTATATTATCAATTGAGTGTTGATAAGACCTATTCTTAATAGAAATACATATGATTTGGGAATAATATAAAACCCAATGTTAGTTACTTCAATGTTTTTGGTTTCAAAGTTTATATCCTTAATACTGAGGAAAATATTGACAAATTTGCATCCAAGAGTGATGAAAGAATCTTTTTAGGATATTCAATATCTACTAATTCCTATAGAGTGTTTAATAAAAGAACTAAATGAGTGGAAGAATCATTCCATGTCAAATTTGATGAAACATATCCACAAGAGCCAAAGACCACTCTAGAGAACCTGGAGGATGATCTGGAAATTAATTCAAAATCCTCTAATAATACTGTAATGCAATCTGTGAAATCATTCAGTTCTAGAAATTTTTTAGATTCTAGACACAATGATCCCGACTCTGTTAAAGAACTTGAAATCATCAGTCCTTCATTTTCTAGAGATGTTAGAAATCTTATGAACCATACTTTAGATGGGGTAGTAGTACATTTAGATAAATAAACTCAAACTAGATCTTCTATTAGAAATCAGGTTAAACAGCATGTTTTCATGTAATAAATTGAACCTAAAAACATTAATGATTTTATCATTGAATAATTTTGGGTGATGTCTATGAATGAAAAACATAATTAGTTTGAATGGAATAATGTTTGGAAACTTGTTGACATACCCAAATACACATTCACCGTAGGCACTATATGGGGGTTTAGAAATAAGGTATATAAAGTAGGTAATATAGTTAGAAATAATGAAAGATTGGTTGCACAAGGCTATAGTCAATAAGACGTAATTTACTATGAAGAGACCTTTTCACCAATAGCTAGACTTGATGATATAAAAATTCTGCATGCTTATACTACACATATGAATTTCAAACAAGATCAAATAGATGTGAAAGTGAATTTCCAAATGAGTATATAGATGATGATTTATTTGTAGGGAAATCCCCAGTTTTTACAAACTCTCATTTTCCAAAATGTAATTTTAAATTATCAAAATATTTATAAGGTTAAAAGCAAACTCCAAGAGCATGGTATGATAGACAAAGTGCTTTTCTTATTTCTCATGGTTTTACAAAAGTAATAGCTGATCAAACTCTCTTTATAAAACGAATTTCCAATGATGTTTTAGTTGATCAAATTTATGTAGATGACATTATCTATGGATCTTAAAAAATATTTTATGTATTGAATTTATAAAATGAGGCAAAATGAATTTGAAATGTGTTTAATGGGTGAACTCAAATTCTTTCTGGGATTTCAAATCATTCAAAAATTATGATGGTATCATTTTAAATCAAAGAAAATATACTTGAGATATTCTAAAACGTTTTGTTTTGGATTGCACTAAAAGTAGTGACACTTCAAAGAATAATAAAATTATGTTGGAGATTGATGAAGATGAAAAATCATTCGATCAAACCACTTACAGATGAATGATTGGAAGATTACTATACTAAAATTCTAGCTGAACAGACATTAGGTTTCGTGTGCGTATGTGTGCTCATCTTCTAGAAAATCCTATGGAATGTATTTAAAATTATATTAAAAGAATGTTAAAACACCTCAAGAATACACCCAATCTAGTGTTGTTCTATCCCAGAGGACAATCATTTGATATCATGAGTTATTCTGATGCTGTCTTCGGTGGTTGTAAGTTAGATATATAACGAACATCTGGAACATGTCACTTTTTAGGAAAGTCACTAGTATAATGGTGTAGTATGAAACAAAACTATGTCGCATTATCTACTACAGAAGCTAAATACATAGGTACTGGTAGTTATTGTGTACAAGTTTTGTGGATTAAACACACATTACTAGATTATGGATATCAGTTCAGAGATGTACCTATAAATTTTGACATTACAAGTGCTATTAACATTTAAAGAAATCTTGTTTCACGCTATAGGACAAAACATTTTGATGTAAGTCATCACTTTTTGAGATATCACTATCAAAAATCAGACATCACATTGGAATTCTTTGGAAATTAATATTATCTTTCGGATATATTCACCAAACCATTAAATTCTAAAATAATAGATTACATCATACATGAATTGTGAATGTTAAATCTTAAATAGTAAATACATGGTTTCACAGCTTACTGTTTCATGTTTATTGTCTCACAATTATTCTCTCTCTGTATTACTTTCGGGCACCAACTCTCACAAACAATACGGCCGCATAGTTTAGAAATAACACAGTTATGGTCTCACCATGAAAGCTTGTTACAGTCTCACCGTGAAAGCCAATTGCAGTCTCACAATGAAACTTTATTACGGTCTAACTGTAAAGACGCTTTATTGTTTTATTAATACATTATATCCCGTATCCTGATAATTAATTATTTTACCCTTTTAAATTCATGCATTTTTGATCCCATGACGCTTGATATCCATAAATGATAAAAAAATAAATAAGTTTCACTCTTTCTTCACCCAACCTCTCTTCTCTCAAACCATAACCCCCTACTCAACCCTTCGGTTTTTTCTCTCTCTCTATCTCTAGAACTGTCGTTTAATTTCCATGATGTAATTCCCATTTTCACCAACTCCGGAGAAGAACATTTCAAAGAAGATGGTGAAAATAGAGCCAATGTTAGCACCCAAAGTTCCTCTGAATCTGAATATGGTAGACTGAATAGTGGAGCCAGAAAAAGAGATATGCCTCATGTTGCATATGTCATGTAAGTATTTGGTATTGAATGTTCTAAAAGTTAAAGGACGGATGCATTTTTTTCAAATGGGAGGATAAATCTATTTATCTGAAATTAGTTGTCCAATTTTCTTAGTATGTTCAATTATCTTTAGATTTAGAAGATGGCTATGATGTGAGAAGTTGGATCAATGTCCAGAGATGCACATTTTCTTCGAGGTTATGGGTTGTTTTCCGTAGGATACCTCATGAGGTTATTTTCAAGGACAACAATATAGGTCCTCCACCTCCAAGCGAGTTCTTCATTTTGGAATAAGCATTCAAAATCTTAACTGGGAATGAAACAAAGCGAAGATCCATTACTACTAAGCTAAATGGTGAAACCAGGCTTCTGTTTAAGTTTTTTTAGAATATTATTAGCCCCAGAAAATGTGATTTTTCTACACTCAAGTATCAAGATGTATTTTTTCTAAGTCTTATAAAAAATGGACATAATATCAACCTATGAAAATATGTATACAACATTTGTGTGAGTTGATCAAAACTACCTCCAATTCAACCTCCATATTCTATTCAATGCTTATTGTAGCTATGGTTCATGGAGAAGGGTTGGTTGGACCAGGTGAATAATCTATTAATGATTATGAGTGTTGTATTTAGAATGTTACAGTAATGATAATGAAAATCAGTTAGAATACATGGAGAAAATCATGGTGGAAGAGAATGGCATTGTTTATGAAATGTTTAATCTGGTGGAACACTCATCCTGACCTAAGGATATTTCTGATCCTGGTTTGGAACTAGATGAAATTATTGAGTATTCTGATGAGGAAAAAGAATAATAATAGGTTGATGTACCTTCGTGAGAAACTGTTCTTATTGAGGAAGATAGTGAATCTACTCCTCTTGTCTTAATTGTGAAGGAAATACATGTTCCAGAACATGTTGCTGATTTAGAAGAACAAACTGCTACGGAAGAAGAATATGTTGATATGGTAAACGAACAGGTTTTTTTAGAAGAGTATATAGAAGAAGATATTTTGTTGTGCATGAAGCTTATTTTGAGGAACACCCAGAGGAACAAATTGTTCCTAAAATTATTCCATCTACTGAAGAGTGAATGGTGCAAGCCTTTCTATTTGATAGAATGAAAATGGGAGAGGATTTCTGAGATGAAATTTTGGAAGTAGAACCAAGATATAAATCTCGCAGTCCTAAGAAAGATGCACCTGTTGAGGGGGAGCAGCACCCGAGTCCAGAAAGAGTTGAATTACCTTATCTGATCAATACAAGCACGGTGGATACATGGTATAAATTCCCTAGTTATTTTGATGTGAATGATTCATAGGAAGTATCAGTAAAAGTTATTGATCTATCAACTATGTTTCACTTGAAACTAGCATCTACACCTGAAGTTATCTCTACCAAATATCCTGAACCTATATTAGCATCTATCCCTGAACCATTGAAATAACCTCCAAATATGGTGAATAAAGAAGATCTAAAAGAAATTGGAGCAACCCTATTAGCTGAAGTTGAAATACACATGAATACCCAACCAGCTCCTGTAACTAATTTCAGTGGAAGAGATCCTAAACTTTTGTTAGAAAAGATCATATATAAGATTAAACCAAAGATGCTTCATGAGATTCATGATTTCAGATTTGAGAACAAATAGTCAAGTGATGATGTAAAGACTCTCATAGGTATGGTTGATGAAATGCAGTGAGTGATGAACTCAAAACCAGAACCTATTTCTTCTCTTATTGATCATGTTTTTAGTCATCTACCAAATGAATTAGCCTCCTTAATTCAATATAATCTCACATCCTTAGCTGACATGGTAGTTGAATGAAACAAGCAGATTTTTCAAGAAATGTGTGATCTTGTTATGTGTCTTAACAAGTTAACTAATGAGTATAAGGGATGTTTCCAAAATGTTCTAAATCAAAAAAAATACCTTAAATCAACTATTAAATCATCTTTTACCAATGGAAAATCATCTCAAAACTATTTAGACATTGATCTTATTAGAATTGTTTTCAAAGAAGAACATTAAGATGTGCTCAGTGGTTTTGACAAGGAATATTTATCTGAATTTCTCAAGAACAGTTACAGAGTTCTTGATTTGGTGAGAATTAATTCCACGATTTCCAATGAAACAATGAAAGAAATTTATAAGAAGGTGTATTTATACTTCAATCAGATCTACTCTAATAATGACATGACCATCCATTTCAAGTACCTAGTAAAGAATCTGAGAATACCTCCTGTTTCTGAAGCTTTCAAAACTCAAGTCCAAACGCCCAAATATTTCACCCCTTTGTTGGATATGTTTATAGAGAACATGGATGACTTTGAGAAAGCCAAGAAATATGGTGGAGAGTTCATTTCATATATCATCATGCTTTTGAGGCCTTATCTTTATGTCTCGAGCACGACCATTGTTTCTCCTGCCACTGCACCCCTGAGATCTGGTTTCCCTACCTTTTCATCCTCTTCCCTTGTATCTACATCATTTTCTGTATCTCAGGCTCTAAGTCATATCAGGAATTTTATCCTTGAAAAACTATTGTATTGGTCTTCACCTGCACCTTCCTTGGCCCCTTCTATTTTTTAAGTACTCCCTTTACCTTCTCTATCCACTGGTTCACTCCCTTCTTCCACTTTCACCTTTGGTCATATGGCTTCTTCTTTTTATGTTGCAGCCATGGGAAAAGTGAAGACAAGACAGTGTTGAAGAACAGTGACTACATTATTTTGATACGTATGATTTTTGTATTCATTTTACTTACTATTTTTCAAAAAAAATTATCCATCTAATTTGTTGTGAACATTTATTTTCAATTTCTTATTTAATAATTTTTATAATCCCAAAAGTGGTTGAAAAAATTATTCTATATAAACACTAAAGAATATGCACATTCACTAGGAATAGATATCTCACTCACATGACTTGCGATAATAATAAAGGGGGAGAATGTTGGACTACTCGTGTGTTAATAATGTTTTAATGATCATAAATCCTATACATTCCATAAAGCTTGATAATCATATTTAATCAATCTAGAATCTTGTGTACAGATGATTGGTTTCTTTATGAATTAAATAATTATTGTGAATATTTTTTATAATTAAATTCACTTATGAATGATTAAGATAAAATAATTCTATGAATATCACATTTTAAGTCAGTATACAGATATTTGGCCATGTCTATGAAACTGTGAGTCTGCCCCAAGTTTTGTTTTTCAATAAAAGGACCCAGACACCGTGACCATCCAAACACTATTACCATCCAGAAACCGTGACCATCCAGACACCGTGAAGATCTCGACACTATGACCATCCAGACACTGTGATCTTCCAGACATCATGACCAGAACTTATGATCAAACACCACATGTCTGCTACTGGTTCCTGATCTCTATACAATAATCCTTTCATAGTCGTCTCATGACTCAAAGACAAATAATGGGACACCATTTCAAGGAGACACTATTTCATGGAGACACAGTTTCCAGACAGACTGTGACACCATTTCTTAATTTGTTTTCTCATTTTTATATTTAATTTCTAACATTGGTATTTGAAGATTTTATATGACCTCTCATAATTAATTTTTCCTTATAGACAAGTCACCTCACAGTACGATGTACTTTGTGTAGAATAGCTGCATTATGTAGGATCTAACACATGCATTATATGAATAAATCCAACAATGTGTCTAGAAGAAATGAAGGTGACTGTGGTGACAATACTGACAACCGAAAAAAAATTGTCTGCATGATAACGATGAATCTTGAGCATTCATGAAAGAAAAAATGATACATGAAACCGGACACTACTTAAGTATACACGAAACATACTCGAATCCTATTGTAAAGAACATTTTCACACCATAAACTCCACAATGAACATGAGCCAGATCTAGTAGACTTGCGATAGTCTGTTTTCTACAAGAGGACATGATTTCTGCATCTGCTTCATCCTATAAGTCCAGAGCTGCATAGACTAACACCCATAGCACTTTTAACCTAATCTCATCATATTTTCTATGTTGTGTAATATTTTTATCATACGATCAGTGTGTGTGTGTTCATATAAAAACACGAATTTTCTCTTGCATTTAACTAAGTGATACAAGATATCCTTCTCATACGTCATTCTAAACATGTGTATTCCCACAGATATTTTTTGAAGAGGTCCCTGTGTGACATGTTGGTGTATACTCATGAAGAATTTTGGAAGAGGTCAGGTGACCTGGATAGTCTTGTGTACTGTTGTTAACCCCGATCCAGGTTGTTGATCAAGTTTATTTATATAAACAACATGGTGGTCGGTGATCACCACGTTGTGTGTATTAGGTCTCAACATGATACAAAACCACTTCTTTTATATCCGTTGTGCTATTTAATTTAGTTTTCTCTACATTACTGTATAATTTAGAAATCACTAAATTTACTTTTATAGTTATTATAAGAAAGAAGTTATAATTGTTTTTCCATATTAGAATAGCTTCAAAATTATTGTTAATAATTGATACTAAGATCACTGAGAATTAATCAATCTTATATGAATTTATTTGAGTAGTCAATCCTTCAAAATAGTATTATACTGATTAACTGGGCTATAAGTAAATTTATTGGGGAAACTTTTTAGGAATACTTTTTAAACAAAAATTTTTATAGATACTCAATTCACCCTTTCTTGAGTACTCTACTATGACCAAAAATATGTATATGTATAGAGATTTGAAATAATACTTTAAGTGGGATGGAAATAAGATTGATTCTATATAGTTTTTATCTCGGTGTTTGGGTTTCTGGAAATTTAATGCAGAAAGTTAAATGTATAATGGGATGTTGCATCCATTGCCTAAACAAAAATTGAAACGGAAGAACATAACTATGGAATTTATCATTGCGATCCCCCAAAACACTGAAGGGATTAATTATATAAGGGTGGTAGTTTATCACCTCAATAATTCAAAAAATTTAATCACTATCAAGGAAGAATTCTATTTGTTTTAACCTTCCAAGATAAAAATTATAGATGTGATAAGGTTTCAGGGAGTACTACTTTAAGTTATATCAGATTGAGATCTAAGGTTTATGGAAATATTTTGGAAATTTCTTTAGAAATCACATGCTACAAAATTGAGTTATAGAATTATTATCTTCCTAAAATGGATTTTCAGTCTCAAGAAACAATCCAAACCCTAGATGATATGTTTAGATCTTGTTCTATAAATTTCAAATGTGATTGTGATCAACTCCCTCATCTAGATGAGTTTTCATACAATAATTTATTTCACTATATCATTCATATAGCTCCTTATGAGTCCCTCTATAGGAAGAAATGTACAACTTGAACAAGCTAACATGAAGTTGGAGAGAGAATGCTATTGGTAACTGATAGCACTAATTAAATTTCCAAGAATGTTAGAACCATTCAGCATCATATCAAGGAATTTCCATGTAGGTAAAAATTAGTGCTCATAAATTTCAATTTCACCTATAATTTGAAGCTTGTTAGAATGTGCATCTATGAATTTATCTATGTAATAATACTATGAGGATGCAGATAATAGGGAAACTAATCCATAGTTATATTCATCCCTTTTCTATTCTTGATAATAAAGAAATGGTAGAATGTCACTTGGAACATAGTCAAAATATCTCTCAAGTCCATGATAGGTTATAGGTATTTATCCAACGTAAGTTCATTCCAGAACCTTCACATGTGCGGATCTCAGAGGTTATACATCTAGATTAAGATCTTTCTTACGAGGGAAAATTGGTTGTAATCATTGATCGTTCAAAGAATGTTATACAAAATAGAACCAATAACTTTTTCAAGGTTTTGTGGAGAAACCACTAGTTTGAGGAAGTTATGTGGAAAAGTGATGATATGATGAGGAATAATTATTCTATTCTTATTTTATTAGAATGATGAATGTAGACGGTGAGTTTTATTTTATTGGGGTAGAATGTAACACCTAGATTTTTTATTAACGTTTTTCCAAAAAAATTAATTTATCACTGATATGTTATATTTCATGCTAAACCAATTTATTTTTTTATTATACCATACACTATAATAATATTACAATACACACAACCTAGACATGGTATGTGTTATACACATCACTATGTTTCTAGAATCAATTTTTTATTATATTAATTATTTAATTGGTATAGTTATAATTAAGTCGTTCGACATAGTAATATGATTAGTATTAAAAAAATTAATTATTTTATATGAATAAATCATATTGATAAAAATGGATAATTTTTTTTAGTAATGTCTATATATGATTGAAAATACTCTCTTCTTAAAGGAACATTATTTTATATATTTCAGGGAACAATAATAAACATAATTTTAGACTATTTTAGAAATTTAATTTTATAAAATAATCTTCATTTTTTAATTCGTAATTTCCAAATTATCATAGGGTTTTTATCATGTTTTTGTATGAAAAACATAATTTTTTGGTTGAAAAGTAAAAAATAATAAATTCTAATTCAAAAATTATTTTTCATCTAATTTATTTATAATGGTAAATTATATTTTAATTTGTTTTTATAGAATAATAAGATTAATTTAATATTTATTAATCCAATTTAGTTAATTGGAACTAATTGAACATTGTAATAGGATATAAAATCCTCCGAAACATTGACTCATTTTATCTTAAAAAACCGGCTATCGTGAAAGGTTTGTGAGATTAATTGTAAAATAATTTCATCGACTTATGGTATTAGAATTTGAAGAAAGGATTATATATTTAAAATAATAATTATTTCTAATTTCTAATTAGACCAACAATGTTGATTAACAAAAATATTAGTGAATGAGATTAAAATTAGTCACAACAATCAAGATATAACACAACATAAAAAATGACCAAACCATAATATTAAAGTGCTAAATAACATAGAATCATCTCCCAAGTATTTATAATTTTCATATTTCAATCATATATTCCCTTTTCTTGGAATTAAAATATTATTGGTTCAATTTTATAGGGGAAAACATAGGTTGAATTTGTTTTTGAAAAATTTACATTAATGCCACTCCTCCTCTACAATAAAAAAGTACTCACCCCTACCAATAATTAACACCACTCAATCCATTTGGATCAGACAAAAAATTCCCAAATCTCTAAAAAAACAACCCCAAATTTATATTATTATCCTCCCATTGGGTGGAAACCCATCCAAAGAATCCCATTTTTGAAAAACCAAATGGAGTTACCCCGAGAAGAGGTTATATCCTTCCATATGATATTTTGTATTACTTTCATTCTCTATCTAATAAAATACTGTTATTTATTGATTATATAATAACCTAGATATAATAAATATACTGAAATTTTTTTATTCAATGGGGTTTTCTTATTCATACACACACATCCATATTTTCAGCATCTAACTTATCGTTCTTATGTACGGTGAAATACTCTCTGTTGAATTAATGTTGTTAGTTTTTCCTTTACCATCTATCATGGATGGGAATTATGATGTACACCCTTTTTTAGTAAGATATATTTTTTTTATCAATAATTCTTGAATAATTATATAACAAATTACTTCAGATTTTCAATTTATTTAAATATCATAATTATGTTTAGGGTAGTGTGGACTACAACCTCTTCATTATGATGTGATTTGTTTACATAATACATAAAATCAACTAAATATGGGTTTAGTAAAAATTTACAATACATATGGAAAAATAATTCCATTGGAATTATTATACGTATATATATAATTAAATTCCTACTTTCAATACATCATGAAAATTGAAATAACGTTCATATATACATACAGACTAACATCTCTAGGAAAAATGTATTTCAATTTATAATAATATATCTCCTAGATTTTTATAAGTAACTATATAATAATATTATGTGATACTAATAACATAATTTAAATTCAGTAATCTATATATAATTAGGAGGACCATAAATATATAAAATTTACACACATGCGAGAAATAACGTGGTTATTACCAGAAACATAACATTAACAAGTATTTATTAATATGAGGGTAATATAAAGTCATCTAGGATATTAAATAAATTATTATGGTTATTTGGTAGATTTATAACAAACATATATTTATTGTACATGATGTTTGAATGAGTAAGAAGAGAGGCAAGACATATGGTAAGTGTATTTCTAGTGTCACTTTTATTTTATTGTGATTTAGGGCTTATTGACCACTCATTTAGTTTTGGTGTTATATATACTACTGATGGATATATTATATTATTATTATCATTAATATTATATTTATTTTCATATTCATTTTATGACCTCACTTTCATTGAATTTATGATTCAAATGTTACCAAATCGGTAAATTTGTTTTTTCTCAATTTCCATTCTTTAATATACATGTCGTCATATGATCCTATATTCATATAAAAGGTATATAAACTAAATTGGACATGTTTTATCAATAATATTATTTTTTTCATTATATTTTATGCTTCATTTAATTTAAATTTTTTTACTTTGGGATTCTGATTCAAGGTTACCATGTGGTGAGAGTTTATTGCACCAATCTTGTAGTCTATCTTTGATGTTTATGATTAATCCTTAATTGATAAAATATTATGACCCATATGTCAATAATACTCTTTCAATTTTATTATCCTTTGGTATGTTTTCATGTCTTCATGTACTAGTAATATTTCCCACTCTTTGTTACTTTTTATAATTAAGATATTGTTTTCGTGAAAATATGAACATATTTCTCTCTTTATTCGGAAATTTATTATATTTCAAAATTATTTTTCTCAAAAACAATTTATTTTTTAAGATGTTTTTTTGAAATAAAAATTTATAATATCTCAATGAAATTATTTTAAATAGATTTTATCAATTAATTTTACATCTAATATTACACCCATTGGAGTTAATCATGCCTTCATGGAGAAATTATTCAACTGTTCCATTAATAGTATATCATTAAATGGTTCTTGTTTTGATGGGATGATTTTTATGAATCATATTTCTAATTTGTGAGTTATATGATTATGAAATACACTACTTTTCATTGGTTATTATTTTATGAAATGACTATAAAACCTATATTGTTTCACAAGTTTGGATGATATTACATATTTTTGAAACCCATTTCATTTCATGGGTTATAATATGACATTTATGATATGTTGCTTCATGTATATACGATTTCATTATCATATTGGTGGGAACAATGTCTCCCTATATACATAGGGTAAATATTTATATATCTTGAGATAATTTTTGAATCATGTAGAAAGGATTTATCCACTATGGAAGATGGGGAAACCCAATCCACTATGGGGTATGGGAAAACTCAACCCACTATGGGATGATTGGGAAACCCGATCACCTATGGGGTGATGGGGAACCCGATCACTATTATGGAAACGTCTATAACTGGGGAAGATGGTGTATCCTAACCAATAATTTTTCCCCTAAGAAGTTCCCAGATAACTTTGAGAAATAAACCCTGAAAAAAGGGAATGATATCTCTTGATTACGTTTCTTCCATAATTCCATGTATTTTTCCTATGTTATCAGTTCGTGGATTATGCTCTTGACTCCATTATTATTTATTTAACATTAAAATCATATAATTATTCCATGATACATGTTTATGTGTTTTATATATAGTGTACGATATTACATTATTCAGAGTAGAGAGAATTTCTATTATTTTAATTTATATTAAATCTAGACCTGAAGGAAAAGGAATCCAATGTAATCCCGACATTTGGTAAGTTCTCATTCATCATTGTAAGTTGTCTATAATACTTTTCTCCAGGATGATAATGAAACTAGAGTAGGTAGAGATCATAATGAACTCCCAGAGGCCCTGGACAGCCTCCACTGATATGTGGGTCCAGGACTGGGGGCAATCGCCGAGAGCGGTGCAGCTTCACTAGCCAAAAACAAACACCCACCATGGGAATTTGATAATTATAATTGTTCCTACAATTAATACAATTAGAATGTATGTGAATACCCAACAGACAATAAGGTGCACCAACAGTGCTGCCAGGGTGACCCATAAAATCATCCCCACCTTCATCTATCTCTGGAGGAACCGCTAAAACAAGAAGTTAAAGGTGAAGTTGAAGGGGAGAAGGATTATATAATGTGAAACCAAGTCGGGGAGCTCTATCACCTCCATAATCTAGCCATGAAACATCAGCAATGCGCTATAAAAGATGTAAATCAGGAGGAGGAGGGTGAAACCTCAAAACATCACCACCAATAAAAGTTGTATGTATGCACCATGAAAGTGTTATCTCCATACCCAGAACACTTTCTTGCAAAACATCTCAAACACACTAAAAATCCACAATATACATCCAATGACAAATTTGATGATTACATTATCAGTGATGGAGATGCAGGTGGGGTCCAGAATTCCAAGGTGGCTAGTGAAAGCCTAGATGACCGCAAAGGTAGAGTATGAGGAAATATGGTTGATGATGGATGGCCCAATCACATGCAATAGATTATTATATTCTATCCACATGTAATTATAGATATAAGTTCCATATCCACACCACTCCCTAACATAGTATTCATCCTCTAAAAGGGTCACCATAGAATCCCTTACCTCTACCACTCAAAACATCTCATTTCTATGGGATTATAACTCCACATAAAAGTTTTACAAATGAAGGGATCGGTATATTGTTATCTTATGAGAATTCAAGTGCAGTGTAATGTTTCTAATGATCTTATACAATTATGATCAAATTATCTTACCCTTATGTTCATTTTTATTCTTACATATCTCCCTTATTTACCCTTAATAAGAATCCGAGATCACCCAATTCTCTAATTTTGATACCCATGTTATGAAGATATGGATTATTTATGATATGTATAATAAGGGTTATAGTCATCAAGAACCTAATGAGAGATAATGTCTCTCACTTTTATACCAATGTTTCTATTTCCATTTTTTGAAAGTCACTAAAATAATACGGTCTTTGGGAGTTTGTTTTTGTAATGGGTTAACTATTCTATAAAAATGAAGTAATTTCAATTTATGAAATGTGAGGGTTTCTATATTTTAACCAGTAAGGAATAACTAAAAAAATGATTTCATATTTTAGGTAGAATTATTTTCAAATAAAAATCACTTGTTATGGTTCTTGAAGAAAATATCCATTCTTTGAAATTCACAATTTTAAAATTATTAAAAAATTAAATAATCTGTTATTTATTTTCATTAAAATAAACATGAAATATTAAAATAATAACATTCATATAAAATAATTACCATGTCATTAAAAATTACCTTCATTCCGTACACATTGAAACACATATTTCATTAATATTTTCTATAAAAGGAAAGCAAGTCTTTTTTAGAAAATGAATTGAATATTAGTTTTAATACACATTATAAACAACTCCAACATGGCTAAATATTTATTTAATAAATCATTTGGAGAATTAAAAAACCATTTAGAACTTATTTTTTTAGGAAACATTATTTGTAAATCAAAATTGAATTTGAAAAATGATAGAAATATAGACAATTTTGCATAAAACAATCTTATGAACTACTAAGTACATAAATAGTGTAAAATGAAGGAAAAACTTGTAACACCATGATATTTATCAATATATGTCATTCAAATAATAATTATTATTTTAAATATTTTACCAAATGAAACCGATAGTTTATGTAGAATAAAAATGAGTTTAACAAGTGTAACACCGAGTTTAAATAAATAATGGTATACTGTGAAAACATTATTATACAATATTTTTCACCAAGATGTTGGAATTATAGTTATGAATGCGAATAACTAAATTATTGAACTATATTTTTTACACATGTTTATAAAATTAAATCTTTGGTGACTATTTAATTATAAATTAATAAAATTATTCGAAAACAAAAGAAATATTTTCTTTCAAAACATAATTTTATGAACAAAAACATGGTTTTTGTAAATAAATTAAATATATAAATTTAGTTTAAATTTTTTATTATATAAGTAGTATATATTCATTAAAATTAATCACAATAATATTATGTTGTTTTTCTGGGAATAAGATAAGAATACATTAATTGTTACATTAAAATATCATATATTTTTCTTCTACAAACTATTTTTTTCTTAATATTCACACATAATTGAAAATTTATTTCTGACAGTGTTATAAAATGTATTTCAAAAAATAATAACTATTTATTAAAGTAGTATTTTATAATTAAAATAGTGTGACATATTTAGAAGAATCTAAGAGGATTAATGTATAGATGAATATTGAAAAATACATGTTTTTATTAAAAAAAATTCATTTATCTTAAAGAAATTAATAACTAAAAAATATTTTAATATTCTTTTAAAAGGAAAATCACATTACTGATTTTTCTATTAATACAATTTGGTTCATTGGAATAATTTTTATATTGAAAATTGATAAAAAAAAATTACATTTTGAAAATATTATTTTTTGAAATGTAATTTTATCATTACTCATTTGGATGTAATATTAAATTAAATATTTCCACATATTTTAAGAGAAATATAAATAATGTACTCTATTATTTTAATCATAATAATTTTTATTATATAATATATTCTACTAAATTTTGTTCCATACAGAATCTTAAATATAATAAATTATATTTTACCAGGATACGGTCAAAATGGGTGTACTTAGAGTTAAACAAAACTGATAAGTATTAAAAATGATAAAAAAAAATTTATAACAACCATTTACTATACATATTTAAATATTATATAATTTATATAAAATAGTTTAATATTTAGGTACCTTGTGTATTGTGTAAAACATGGTTGCCCCTTTTTCTTTTCAAAGATTACCTGTGCGTCACTCACCTCAATTATAAAATGCCACCCCCTATACTCTCTTATTACCAATTTAAAAAAACATTGTATTAGGAAATAACTACATCAATTAGTTATTTGCATCACTCATCCCATCCAATGTGACTTAGCTTTCCTATTATTCCATCTTATTAATCCTTTTGGTGAAAACTAAAATAAGTTGTCTGTAGAAGAGGTAACATCCCTAATCGAGTGTTTTATATTATTTTTTCTCCAAGTGATTCAAGAAATATTATAACATTATGATATGTAGACATAAATTTCTAACCTATACAAACATTCTAAAATGTTAATGGAATATTATAAATACTTTCATATTTTATAATACAAGTCACAATATATTAACTCATGTCCACGTCAGACTACAGGTTAGTGAACCAATGTTATTATTTATCCATTACAACCTCTCAGATATCGATATAATGATATATATATTGTTTACATATGTCATTACGGATATTATTATTCTATTTTAATAATTTTATCACAAATTAATTATTACTTTATTTTTTTGGGAATATAATGACATCATTCATGTGTACGGTAATATACCGCCTCACAATGCGATGAGATTTGATCTTTCTTTACATAGAAGTAAAAATGGTTTGGTTTAATGAAAGTATTTAATATATATGGAATAATACTTACTATGTAATTTTAATCTATTATATAATTTTATTTCTTCGTTTCCTTCATTAAAATAGAAACAATTTTCACACATAAGTACATCCTACTGTCTTTATGAATTTTGTATTTTATTTATTATCTATAAAATTTATAGATCATTATAAATAAATTTATACTGAATAAATATTGTCACTATATCATTTCTAAAAATATTTAGGTTATGTAACGAAGAAAAATTTAGTAGTACCAAAAATAAAAAATCAAAATAAATAAGAAAAAAGTAGTTATTAACCAAAACAAGACTATTGGGTGGAATTGTAAGTAAAATAGTAATAAAAGGTCACAATTATATCATATATTATATTATACATTTATATAAATATTTCATACTATAATATATTTATAATATACTAATAATTATTATGCATTTGTTTCTACAGTGTATGAAGTTAGAGACTACTGATAGTAAGGGATTTCCGTCTCACTATTATTTTTGGTGATAAAAATCCATATTCACAACATGTTTACTTTATGGTGTGTATAAAATAACCATGAGTTTATTTTATGATACATCTCTTAAATATTATTTTTATTTACATAAATATTTTATGATCAATCTTTTATGGGATTTGTGGTACAAAATTTTCCCATGTTGTAAGGGATATATGATATAATCTTATCATTTCTGTGGATTGATTCTATCTTCTTCTTCCAATAAGGAAATATTATGATTCAGACCATTAAAAATCATGGAATTTAATATCTTATTATTATGTAATGATTATATATGATTTAATATAATTTTCCTCAATTTATTTACTCTATATTTCAAAATAATATTTTTAAGAAATAGAGGGATATATTGATGCATTGAGGGGAAATCCTCCCAAAATTATTCAAAATGCCAAATACTTTCATCTACTACCTGGAAACCAACAATCATAAAGTGGAAATTTAGTGGAGAATATTGTGCTTGAGGTATTTTTGTTTAGAATATAGATTCATGATTGTACTATTGAAGTGTTTTTTCAAAATCATCACATTTGAATCATAGTATTGAACTCATTAGGATTGATATGGTTTCATTGGATTTTTTGGGGATAAGGATTGTGCAGCAACTGATTCAAACATTAATGTTAGATAAAATGATGACATTGAATTGAATTTATTTCATTTTAAAGGTTATATAGTTTATATGAATAACAAAAATAATAAAATCCATTAAAATAACAAATTAAAAAATAAAACAAATTCTTGTATTAAATTGAGTTAAAAATACCTTTGGACTTCATTCCCTTGGAATTTACCCAAAAGTGTCCTGACATGTGGCAACATAGTCATTTTTTTTATGGATTCACATTAGATGCACACTATTTTTTCATGTGGAAAATTTTATTTGTGTTGTTTAGGGAATCAAGTGGAGTTAAAATGGTTTTCTGTTTGTAGGGTCATAAACATTCATGTAAAAAATATTTTTTATTTATGATAATTTTCCAAGAAGTTTCCAACATGGTTTATTCATGGAACAAGAAACAAAAAATGGTCTCGTTTATCATGATATCACATAAATCATTTTTTGAACAAAGATGGTCATTATATAATAGTTATAATAATACCTATGGACACGCATTGGATACGAGGATATGAGTATAGGTTCATCAAAACATTTTTTTGGAATATTTTCCAACTTTGGGACTCAGATGTATATTGAATACATATTACCTTATCCTTTACCAAATCCCAAATATGGATTGGGTCACCCTTATATTGGCAGTCAATTGTTATAATCTCTCTACATTAGAATCATTTTTATGTAGTTGAGGTTCATTATTTGATGGATATAACTATATGTATACAAGGTTCTTATTTAATAGTTCTTTTTTTATGTGGAGTAGATATTGTTATGTATTTTATCATCATTGTGATAATGTTATGTAATATAGTGCTTCAAAATATAGTTTTTCTTCATACTAGAAGATGGTGGTTCTTTATTTAATCTTTACTCTATTAAATGGGATTCCTACTTATCATGGTGAATGGAATATGTACACATTTAGTTCATATCCACATGATGAGACACCTCAGTCCTCTTATGATCATTAAACAAGGACCAAACAATGCATTATAATATCATGTGAAAAAAATTCTCTGTGACATGTGTCTAGTCAAGACTAATGCGGGAAATAAACTGAATCAGACCAATATACATGGATGGCATGTGGCCCCAAAGGATAGAGAAATATTATTCTAGGAAATTATCCCAATGAGTATGTTGATGGTAAGGGACTCCAAGAAATATAGTCCTCCCAGATAGATATGACCATACTATGGATATCAAACCTATGTGATTAGAGTGAAAATGTAGTGTTGGGTTTGAATATTATAGAGGTTTTATAAATTTTCCAATTATAAAGGAATCAAATCCCAAATATTTCAGACTGTTGAGTCATAATGTTATGGAATATTCAAAAGTGACTTTGATGGGATGTACCATTCAAGGGGAGAGAATATTCTTATAAATAATGCAGTCAAATAATTATGCAAATAGAAAACTGTGTTGAAGGAATATGCACCTCATAGTTAAAAATGACCCTAATGGGGATATGTCGAAGAAGGGATTTGGGTGAGTTTGGGGTTTCTTGTTTTTAACTACAGAAGGATATCAATGTTTCCTAATGGATTGGAAACAAATCCCATGAAGTTTGGATGTTGGTGGGTTACACGTTTGAAGGAATCACATTGTTTCTTCATCATGAATATGAACCATTTAATGTATTCTTCAAATTGAATATGGACCTTTGGGAGGATTATGTTTTGGTTTTTAGGAGTACACCTATTAGGAGGCCCAAGTGAAGGTGAGACAAAAATCATGAAAGGGAATCTCTATGTAGACATGTGTTGGACTGTGATGATGATATGATCGTGAATAAGTCGTGAACATTACTAACCTATAAGACCATATGAGTGATGATAGGTGGGAGAAGAAAGATTGTGCAGAAGATGGGGATATTTTCACAGTCTCTAGTGGAAAATAGAGAATATATGGAATGAGAGATGAATCCTTCTTCCCAAACAAATGAATATGGGTTTAGTCGATGTGGGAATCTCTAAAAAAATCATATTTCCTCCCATTTCGATGTGGCAATTTTATTACCATGATAATTAAATAATGGATGAAGGATATACTATTGTATCATATCCATAGGTAAAATAATTTAGGAGGATATAGAGGAGGTCGTAAAGAAATAATTCAAACGATCTGTTAGGAGAGATTTGAATGCATTTATATAATTTTCCATGAGGATATAAGGGGTTGAAAGTTAAATAGAAAAATATCGCCAAGGATTTTTTTAAAAATGTCCTATAGGTACCTCATCCTTCAAACTGATATGATTATGTTGGGTGGGGGATACTGATGGGTCATACTATACTGGTTGGTGATATTAAAGGATCATAAAAAGTACTATACTTTGCGTTGGGATCTGGCGGGAACATGGGAGCCCTCAGAGGGTTTCTAGATAATTCCTTTCACGAAAGAACCAATTTTAGGGTCTCCATCATAGTATGTAGATGTTTAATTCCCTACATGATTGTTCTCTAGTCTTCTTCAAAAACATAGAATTTTTATTTTGGGTTTTCTCCAATGAAATTATATTGAAAGTAATGATAAATAAATATTTTCCCATTATATTATGTGGGTATCATATCATACATGGACCCACAAGATTTAGTGATAAAACTATCATCCACATGAATATTTTTTTTGCTTATGGGGTAGTAAAAGGACATGCCTTATCACAAATGCGAAATAAAAATTCGAATGGGTGGTCATTAATCAGTACATTATCACACAAATTAAATGGTCATTTATAGGGATTTGGGGTAATTTCATTATATTAAAATACAAATTTATTTATATCATTTGATGTAGATATCATGTGGTGTAACAATCCAATATAACTTGGGTAATATATGAGAGTATTCATCCACTTTTCAGTTTAGTTACTTCTTCAATTTTGAACTCAATTTATGAGTTAACCATTAAATTTTTTATATGTTCCAAATTAATTATACATGTATTGAATTATTTAATGTTTTTTTGGTATTTAATTAAATATGTAATATTATTGGGGAGTGTGATTAATTATGGGTAAATTTTGGTTCACCAATTAAATACAAAGGTAATCATGGAATGTCTGAGACACACTACTATCCTTGAAATCCAATATTTTCTTGGAGTAGAAAGGTGATACAAAAATGTTTTGAGAAAAGTGTCATGATTTTATATCATATAGACTATGCTGATAGAATAATGGTTAACTTTTGTCTGGATAGATGAATATGAGGATAAATTTAAGGTACTCATGAAGAGGATATATACTTAACTTGTACTAATACCACTATCAAGTAGAAAATATTTTATTATAAATATTTATTCCTTAATGAGTGGATTGTGTTTTATACTAATGAGAAATGAGAAATTGATAGTCTATAAATCACCAAAATAGATGATCAATGAGAATAACTACCTGAAACATGATCTAGAGCTTGCAGCAATGGTCTTTACCTTGACTATTTTGTGAAACTACCTCAATGCTGAAAAATTTTACATCGATGCCAATGGAAGGAGTCTAATTAATATATTAATATACATTTAAATCAATATTTTTCAAAGAATATATATAGGCATAATTATGGACTATAATTGATCTATTACTTCCATGTTTTAATGGAAATGAGGTAACTTATGGTATTAGTATATTAGAACCTACAACACTATCCATGATGCATATTGAAAAAGACATTATCATAATAGATATTGAATAGATGAATTCAAAAATCATAATGTCATGGAAAAATCCAACCTTTTTTAAATGAATTCCCAAAAATAAATATAAGAGATGATCAAAGTGGTAAAAAGGGATGATCTAATGATGAAAAATAATGTAAATAAATTTATTGATGAGAATATTCATGAATACCATTTTGATTATGGTGTTGAATTTATATTTGGAACTATGAGACGTTTTCATTTATCACATAATATAAATAATGATCTATTGAATAATTAAAATAATTCATCTTTCACTATCTAACATGGATGTCCCAAGATGTACCAAGATCACCAAGAAAATGTTTTATTGGACAACATGATGAAGGAGATTGTTTAATGTATCTCATGGATATTTTTTGTCACCATGTTTAAGTAGAGTAAAAAGAGTCTAAGGGGGAATGTGAAACCGCTTCCAATACCAACATGGAAATGGGAGTACATCACCATATAAGTTTCCACTGGTCACATGAAGACTTCTAAGGGAAATAATAAAATATGGGTTGAGGTGGAATGAATCTCCAATAATTGCCACTTCATTTTCATTCATTAGTATTTACCACAAGAAAACACTTCCATGATAAATGTAAATGTAGTGGTGTGGTTTCATGGGGTTCCATTTTCCATTATCTCTAATCATGATAAAGAGTTCACTATTAAATTATAGAAAAGTTTTCAAAATGAATTTAACAAATAAATCTATTTAACTATTAACTATCACCTACAAACTAATTACCAATCAGAAATGAATATTTAGATTCTTGAGAACATTATGAGATCCTTCATAATAAAATTTAATGAATAATGGGATAAATATATCCCATTTTTTAGTTATAATTCAATAACATCATCCACTCAAGTATCCAAATGGATCCATATGTAACTCTGTATTGAATGTGATGTAGAACTACAACATACTATGACGAATTTAGGGAATGAAATATATATAAATATGATAGTATGATAAAGATGAAAAATATGGTTCATTTTATCAAAAAGACATATAAACTATTCTTAGATTCTTTAGAAGAGATATGATTATAACAATCAAAGTGATTGGGAGTTTAATGTTAAAGAAAAACTTTTCTTTACAATATCACTATGAACAAGAATTATGTGTTTAGTAATGAAAGGGAGGATTATCCATGAGTAAATTTTCCCTTTGGATACCCTTGATATCATAGGATTAGTAGATTATAACATAACATATTCACAATATGTAGCTCATGTTCATGAAATGTTCTATGTATCCCTTCTGAGGAAGTACATACCTAATAACTCCCATGTACTGAATCTGGAATAGGTACCACTGGAGAATAACCTATCATATTAAGAGAAAATGTTGATGATATTATACCTTAGAGAAAAAATTCTATTAATAAATATGACACCCCATTTATAGGGATTGTTTATGAAACCTATGTATGAAGTGGAGACATTAGAACTAGACAAATTAATGAAATGGAATTTCCCTCACCTATTCTAAACCAATTTTATTTCATGAAATTTTAGGGATGAAATTTCTTAATGGGGGAAGAGTATAACAACCCATAGTTTATAAATGATATTTCATTCTTGAAATAAAATTTTAATATATTTTGATATATATTATTATACACATAAAACTCATAGATAAACCAACAACACATTATTTCATTAATATAAATCTTAATATTCGTGTGTAATTAAACAAATTAAAATTCCAAATATTAAAGGTGTATAAAAAAATATAAAATTCAAAAAATAAAATGGTAATTTATTGATCTCTATAATATTATAGAATCATCAATCCGATGAACAACACTATATAAATAAAAACATACTAAAAACCAATCTATATTTTAGAATATGAAATTATAAATTATCATTTGGAATTAAGGTGAATAATGAATGATGGAATATAATAGTATTTATAAGAGGAAATGGGACTATTGTAATAGAAACCATGACATTGGAATATTAATTTCACCTAAAAAAGTAATATAAATAGCACCCATAATGAGATATTTTAGTAAATATTTATATTTTAATACCATAAAATAAATATAATGATAAAAAATAAAATAAAAAATAAGTACATTTACAGTAATGTTTATTTAATTGTATTTAATACTAATAATAATATTTTATTTAAAATTAAAATTACTTGTGTTAGAATATTATTTTTATAAAATGAATTGTCACGAACCATCCTATAGGGGCCTTTGACGTGACTACCCAAAAACAACACATAATTGGCTTGGGGCTGGTAAATAGCACAGAGTAGGCATATCCCAGAAATGGGAGGCATAAACAAAAACAACTATACACATGAACAAATCACTGAGCAATAAAAACCAGAAATATAAAAAACCACTAACTAAACAATGCATGTATAAAAATAAGATCCCATAAAAGTGTAAAACAATATATGTAATGGATTATAAATAAGGACAAATACATGCCCACCACAAAGAGTATGTAATAGAATTCCATCATGGTGGTAATGTACAAGGACTCCTCTCGGAATGCTACTGGAACACACCTCTGTCTATCTAGCCTCATGAAGCACCATTGTAGATGCCGGAAAAGTCCGTTGTTCCCAAACGAAGCTCCGGATGCGGAAAGCGAAGTGATATTTGGAGTCAGAGGCACGTTCCGGAGGGCCCGGAGGACTTGCGCGAAATTTCAGAGGCCCGCGCGCAAAGTTGAGTCGCGGTGCGCAATCCTCCCGGGATGCGCGCAATGCGCTGGGCCGGCGCGCTATTTTGCGCGCCCGTGGCCTGCGCGGCTCCCTGCGTGCCGGGTCCTGATTCCACGCCCGTGAAGGGAATTCTGCGCCCGAGACCGGATTCCGCGCCCGGGGTTGCCTATAAATATAAGGCGACCCCCGACGTTTTGAAGGTTGCCAGAATCCGAAGCGTCGCTCGTTCGCGCAATCCAACCCCTTCCGCGCGCAATGCCGATCTTCAGGTAACCTCCTTTCTTTCGCGCAATAGAGCCTTGGGGTTCGCCTTCGCGTGCAATCCCCTTGGCTCCTTTCCTTTAAATAATCCTTAACCCGAAGGCCTTTGCGCGCAAAAGAAGCCTCTTGCGCGCAATTTCCCCCGGGTGCGCGCAATCCAGCCCGATTGCGCGCACCCCCCCTCTTCAAAGTGGCCGTTCGTTAGAGAATGAGCCGTTGCCCCCGCGAGCTGTCCGAAGCCCGGTGCGCGCAATCTCAACCATCTGCGCGCAAAGCGCTGGCCCAATTGCGCGCCAGCCCGCACAATTGCACGCCGACCCGCGGTATTGCGCGCAAAGCTCCTCTTTTGCGCGCAAACCGTCGGGGTCGCCCCCTTTGACCCCCTGAGGGTACCCGCCTGCGTGGCGCCCGATGATCTTCGTCCTGGGTGCCCGCACCGTGCGTTGTTTTTCCGTGCGGCCCTCCAGGCTTGCGCGAAGTGACACGGACCCATCGGCAGCAACCAACGTCCAGCATGACGTTAAACTGCACATTTGTCCAGCATGACGTTAAACTGCACATTCTTCCCGCATGACGCTAAACTGCATCCGTCCAACATGACGTTAAACTGTACTACGTCCAAGCTGCACGACGCTAAACTGCCTAGCCCCTATCGTCCGTGCTGCAAGACGTTAAACTGCCAAGCACCTTCGTCCTCAGCACACGACGTTAAACTGTACTTCGTCCGGCAAGACGTTAAACCGTCCGCTTCGTCCTCAGCACACGACGTTAAACTGTACTTCGTCCGGCAAGACGTTAAACCGTCCGCTTCGTCCTCAGCACACGACGTTAAACTGTACTTCGTCCGGCAAGACGTTAAACCGTCCGCTTCGTCCTCAGCACACGACGTTAAACTGTACTTCGTCCGGCAAGACGTTAAACCGTCCGCTTCGTCCTCAACACACGACATTAAACTGTACTTCGTCCGGCAAGACGTTAAACCGTCCGCATCACCCGATCCCGTGCCTCGCACGCAGGGTCCCCCCCCCCCGGTTTGGATGTGGCCCCCACACGCTCGTCTCTGCAGGGATGTCGGGATTTCCCCTCTTTAGGGACGATTTAATGGGAGCGGCTTTTCCCTACGGGGGGTAGGGTATTACAAACCCCTAGTTTCTTGTGGGGGGCTGCACATGTGTATCTCCATTGTGCTCCCCCACTGCCGAAGCCAGTAGAGGGTGTGACTGGGATCGAGGTGTCTCCTACTTTCGGTCCGAGTCCCTTCCAACTGAGTTTTTCCGCATCCGGGCTGCCTCAAGTGCGTAAGTCCTGACAGAATGAACTACGTGAACTTTGATCCCTGTCTTCTAAACAGGGTACGTAGGAAACCTCCCTGAGGTTCAAGCCCACCACCTGGTCGTCCCGGTCGTATTCACGTCGGTTCGTCCATCAGTGGACCCCTCCAGGGTTCACGCTTGAGTCGATTCACCTATGAATCCGCCCCTGTGGGAGACTGCCCGTGTGTATCACCACGGTGCCTCCCCACAGCCCCTTTTTCCATCTCTCCTTTTATCGTCCAGCATGACATGAAACTGTGATCCACCCGGCCGTTCCATCCCCCTCTGTGCGAGGTGGTTCGGTTCAATCCTCCGCCCGGCGGCCTCGACCCCTTCGTGAGTTGGCTTGCCGACGTCCAACATGACGTTAAACTGTATACCCGAACTACGTTGACTTTGATCCGTGCTAACGCGCGGTACGTAGGAAGCCCCTACGGGGTCCAAGCTCTTCACTCCATCATCCATCCTGATCCTTACCCGGGCCGCCACATCCCGGTGGGGTCATGCCACTTCTCTCCACTCCACATCAATTGGGAAGCCGCCCATGCGCTGGCCCCAGCGTCGGAGGTTCCCCGCAAGGGGTTCTGTCATCTGATCCACTTTTCGTGTTGATCGGTCCGATGTCGTCCCCGCTGGACGTTAAACTCGCGGCATACCCCGTGTTAAACATGGGAAGCCGAGGAAAACCTCAGGGGACACAGTTCCCCGCACCCAGTGCGGGATGCCTCAGGCCATCATGCCTTCGAGAAGCCCTATTAGGGACGGAAGACAGACGTGCAGAGCCGCAGTGTTACGACACGCCCCCAGCACCCAGAGCCACCCGGTCTCCTCACTGCAGGTTGCTGCCCCAACCAGACTCCTTGGAGCGTCCGGGCGGAAGCAGCGTAATTAACCGGTGTCCATGAAGATATGGCGCCGGGAACGAGATTCACGAACATTCTTAAATCTATGAGGGAGACCCGGATTAGGCGACGAGTTCCGAGGAGACGTCCAAGGAAGGAGGAGCCGACATCCCATCATCCCGGTTTCGATCAAGGAGCAGACGCCCCTGAATAAGGGACGGATGCCGCCCGCCTTTGGAAAGCGGGACTGCGGGACCACAAGCCGCGCGCCCATCCCCTCGGGTTGACGGGTGCACGCGCGAACGCGTCCTGGCGGAACAGCGTAACCCGACGCACATCCGCACCGAAACAGAAAAATGGTGAACCCGACGTGAATCTCTTATCCTCGATACGAGGACCGATGGCTTTCAGAGGTGTTGGAAGACCGGCATGTTTCCCGGCCAAGCATTCAGTCTTACCCACCAGGGGCTGGGGAAGGGAAATCGGGCACTCCGTCTCGCAACGTCGAGGGCCTGGGTTCCCCCCACGGAAGGCATCGTGGCACTAATGGTTGGTTGTCGATTCCTTTTCCTGTCAGTGTTAATGGGTCCTTCTCCCTGCTTTCAGAAATCAGGTCGCCCAATCCAGTGCCCGATCACCGCCCGCCCACTGGCGCAGAGGTAGGGGAAACACCGACGCGGCTACTCCGCGCGGTCCCGTCCGTTCCACAGCCGTCCCAGCAGCCGCAATTGCGGGACGACCACGCCCTCTCTCCCCCTCGGAGGTCATCCAGAGAAGGGTGATCAACAACCTGGTGCGGAGATATGAGGAAGAGGGAGTCATCCCCACCCAGGAAATGGCTTGCCTAGACCTTGAGGAGGCTGCGCCTCGCCACCACCGCCTCCCCCGAGGGCCGCGCAGGGAGGCACCGCTTCCCACCTCAACGTCCAACCGCTTCGGGAGCTTATCCCCGGAGCGCTCTGACAGTTCCCTTCCCTATGCGAATGAGGTGGAAGATGTCCGGGATCACCCTATCCGGGATTCGCTCCAGGGATCTACGGTAAGGGCTCCCGCCAGGCCATGGCGACACCGCCGCCAGGCCTCTCAAGTCGAAGAGCGGACTCTCCACCTGCCCGCGCCGCTCATCCCGACTCGTTTGTCCCGACGCCAACGTCGGGCACGAGCGGAGGAGGATGCCCACCTTGGGGCCCTAGCAACAGCGGCCGCATTGGCCCAAGCCACTGTTGGCTTCAGTCGCCAGGCCCCTGCGCATCCTGAGCAGGGGAACTTCTATGCCCGACCTGGATCGAGGCCCTGACCGCCCCAAAGGCAGGTTGGGTCGACTCTCCCGGTTGCTGGTGCAGGCAGTAGCCACCGCGGACCACCTCGCGGTAGCACTATTCACCAGCGGGATCTACTCCGTGTGGCCGATCCAGGAGGCATGGGTCATCCCACCTTCCGATCCCGGCCCGGAGGCCTGCCCGGAATCATCTCTCCCCGCGTCCCCTTTGATATCTGTCCTGGTGCCCCTCGCACCTTGGTTTCCAGTCCTCTTGGCCCCAGCACCAGTGCGGCCGGAGGACGCCAGGACAGAGATCAGCCCTGCCCCGAAGAACCACCCAGGGGCAGGAAGGCAAGGCGTCGACGCCGAGGGAAGAATGTTACGGAATTCCGGACAGAGATCCGACCGGTTCGCTTCTCTGATTCAGAGGCGGAGTACGATTCGGCGGCAGAGCCCTTTCCCCAATCCCGCCAGTCAAGGGCAGGGGTAGGAATGCGGCACGTCAGCCTCGTGCTCCCCGAGAGCGAGATCGATGTGATCCCCGCTTCTCTCCGAAGGTATATCCGGAGTAGCGAGGGCCTGGCAGACCCCCAAGGATCAAGCTTGCGGTTGGTACCGGCCCCTCCGGAAGCGCCTTCCGCCTCGATCGGGGAAGCCAGAGATTTTTTCTGGGGACCAACGGTCGAACCACGATCTAGTGCACCCTCGGCGAGCACCGATGCTACGGCAGGATGTTCGCTCGCCGGCCCGTCCTATCGTGATGTGGTAGCCAGGGCACCGCCACCCTCAGAGGGCGGCCCGGGATATGGAGGCCAATCGGCCTGTTCGCCGTATTCACCGCCGGCCAGCCCGTCGGCCCGGCGGCCCGCCTCGGCACCACTGCCGGTTCCCCGTCCGTTCCCAGTCATTGAAGAGGACCAAGGAGACCTGGGTCCCGAGTTTGAGTCGTGGAGCTTCTGGACCGTCCTTGCAGAGGGCCACTTCCCTGAGAAGTTTTGGCCAGTCGCGGGACCGGGCTTTGATGCACCCGAATCGCTCACCCCGGATGAGTTCGAATGCTTCCGCCAAACTCTCCGGGAGACTCGCTCCTGTCTTCACCGCCTACAAATGCCATAACCCGGGAGTCAAGCGCACCTGGAGGATATTGGTGAGCAGTGCCGTCAAATTGACCTGGCCATGCTCCCCGCGGTTCGGCACCCCGGGTCATTTGAGCACCACGAGGCCCTCCAACAACGATGCGTTGAGTGTTTTCAAGTACTCCGCAAAGTTATCGAGGAAGCCACTCCCCACGTGTATATCCGTGGATGGGGGCAGTACGCTGCCCTACGCTTCAGTGTGATTCGCCGACAGCCCGATTCACTGGGTGGCCCTGAGGGTATATCCCCAGGGACGGAAACAGTCAATATGGCTGACCTGTCGGGAGAGGGGAACGACTTGGAACTTCTCGACGGGGGCTTCCCCCCCGAAGACAAGCCATCGTTAGATCCATTGGTGAGAGTTACTCGTCATCAGAGGAACCTCCTGGGGCTCCCCGCACCCACTGAAGCACTGACGTTGAGCCGAAACGTCAGCAAAGGTAAAGAGCACAGCGAGGCTATAAAGCCCGCCGACCCATCTGCCTCCGTGCAGAGGGCAGAGGAGGATCCCGAGAAGGCTACGCTACGTCAGCAGCTCGCCGAACAGAAGAAGCTGGTTGACCAGCTCCTCGCCGAGCGCGCTGCAGAACGGCGGCCTGACTACGGTGATCCTAGGCCAGGACAGCAGGGACCGGAACAACCGCTCCTCGACGAGACTCTCCCGGGCAACCGTGATTACGCCGTGTTCGCCGACAGGAGAGAGGCCATTGCCTATGGCAAGAGGGCGCGGTATGTTTCGCCACACCCTCCCGAGCAGCGTGACTACCTGAGAGACCCCGCTCGGATTCCTCCTGCTGCCCCAAGGGCCGCTCCGCCCGCCATCCCACGAGCTGCCGAGTTCGACGACCCGATTGAAGGGCCATGCAATGCGATCGTGGTTAGATATCCTCGCCAGGACTGGAACCCATGTCCGGACGATCCGATGGCGGCACTCATTGCCCGCTTGGAAGCCTTGGAGACTCGGCAGGTGGCGATCCCACCGGACGGCAAGCCCTACCCAGCATGGGTGGATGACATGTCGGCGCCTCCGGGATTCGGGAATCCCACTTTCTCTCCCTTCAATGGGACTGGAGATCCACCACAGCATTTAGCCCACTTCAACTCGAGGTGCGGGCCTATGTTGGGGACTCCGGCGCAGCAAGAGGCCGCTAAGCTTCGCTGCTTTGTCCAGACACTGGAAGGGCCAGCATTTGTCTGGTACAGCCAGCTCCCCGTCGGGTTGGTAACCAGCTGGGAGGACCTCCGTAGACAGTTCCTTTACCAGTTCAGTTCTACGATCCGGAAGACAAGTATCGCAGACCTCTTCAAGTGCAAGCAGAGGCCTGATGAGCGAGTCGCGGACTTCGTCGCCCGATGGAAGGGTCTCCCGTATTCCCTTGACATGCCATTAACTCAGGAGCAATTGCTGACAATGTGCGTCGGGAACGTCAAGACCGATCTGGTCCCTTCCCTGATCACTCAAAATTACCCCGAAGGGTTCAGGGACTTCTCAGACAAAGCTCAACGTCTTGAGGAAGCCCTGCAATAGGCCAGCCAGGCACACCCGCTGCCTCCTATGATTCCTGCAAGGAGAGTCAGCAGGGCTGAGCCCGCTGCTGTCGCCCAGATAGAGGCCCCCAGGCCATTGGAGCTGCTGCCGGCGAGGCCAGCTCCACAGCCTCACAGGAATCCGCCTCCACGGGCTCAGTTCCCGGCCCAGCAGCGGCAGCCTCAGAACCGGCCGGCCCCTCCGCGTAATGTACCGCCACAACCCAGGCGAGATAATCAGGGTCCACCTCCTCGGCCGGCCCCTCCAGCCCCTCGTCAAGACCACGCTCCCAGGGGCCCGCGACACCTGACTTACTCATTCCATGAGGATCAGGTCCCCGGTTATTTCCGGAGCGCCCTGGAGCAGAGGATTGTGCGACTGCCTGAGTGTTGGAGGCCAGAGGAGGCACATCTCACGGATAACCCCCGCTACTGGCCTTACCATCGGGCCCTGGGGCACACCATCCAACGGTGCTATGTGTTCAAGGATTGGCTCCAAGACTAGATTAACAACAATGTAATCAGGTTGGGCCCAGCTCCATCACAAGTGGCGGGCGTGTTCGTGGGATCAGATGACGATAGTGGCAACGAGGACGAATGGAAGCTGGTCTCCGACCGCGGATCCCAGAAGTATAAAAACTGGATGGCCCGCCAGACGATCATTCGCGCCCATGGAATCATCCGTGCGCGCTTGACTCAGCCTGAGCCCCCAGAATCTGCGGGTGCTGCTTCGGCATCGTCGTCCCAGCCTGCCTCTTCCAAGAGGAGCAAACGGAGGCAGCGCAAGAGGGAAGAGCGCGCCCCGCCGGTTCCGCCACTATCCCGCACTCTCGGCGATTTCATGCCCCCGGAGATGGGGGTCCCTCCTCGGATCCGCCCGGTGATGGATGATTCGTCCGATGACGGTGTTGGGTACGCTTCGGTTAACACCGTCGAGCTGGTAAATCCCTTTTCGGTTCCCGACATTGAAGAACACCAGGTGGACCTCCCTAGTTTCCCCGGTCATCGCCACCGTCGGAAGAACCGCAACAGCAGGAGTCGCCGGGGCACAGCCGTTGGTACCTCCAGCCAGGCCATGCACGCCACTGAGACTAGGCAGCAGGCTCAAAACCGAGCACAACGTGCGCCGCCCCCCCATTCGGGGATGACGGATTCGCCTCCGCCGCTGTTTGTGGTGTGGGACCAGGCAGAACCGCCTCAGCCGTGTCGCGACCAGCTCCGCCCTGCCACGAGTCCATCCCGGCCTCCTGACCCCAGTACGGTGACCATTTCCTGGACTGCAGCCAGTGAACAGCGAGATGCGCCAAGTACCAGTCGGCCGCCGATCCAACCGGCAAGGCCCGTCATGCTTCCAACCGCAGAGCAACCTCCTGCAACCAGGGGCTCACGCTTGGCCAAAAAGTATGATGTCCTGAAGCACTTGGCTGACATCCCAGCAAGGCTCTCCATCCTTGAGGCTCTGCGCATGTCATCTGAGATGCGCGAGGCACTCGCTGAAGCCCTGAAAATCCCCCTCCCGTTTGAGACAGAGGTTGCGGCTGCAGAGGCCTTTCACGCCGAAACGATCGAGGACGCCGAATATCAGGCAGTTATCTCGTTCTCTGGTAAGGATGAAGACCCTCCTATACAGGGACACATTCGTCCGCTGTATGTCACTGGCCAGTTCAATGGCCTTGAAGTCCGGCGTTGTCTTGTCGACACGGGGTCCAGGATTAACCTGATTCCAACTCGGACGCTCCGGAGATTGGGGTTTTCTGAGGATGACTTGATTCCCTCCGACCTCAGGATCCAGGGGTAAGACCGCACCGAGCAAACCCCGGTCGGCAAGATACGTTTGAAGACCCAGTTCGGTGACTTGGTTGCCAACACCGAATTCATGGTAGTCTCTCAGGACACTGTGTATAACGCATTGATGGGCAGGCCATGGCTCCACCTTCACGCGGCGGTTCCCTCGTCATACCACCAATGCCTCAAATACTCCCTTAATGGTCGAGTAGGCGTGCTTCAAGGAGATGCCTCTCCTTTTGCCTCGTGTGAAGCCCGCTATCTGGACGCGGACTATTACAAGAGCAAGGATAAGCAGATCCTGGCAGGTGAGATTGAGCCTGTCGCTGTTGCAAGTGATCCCTGGGCAAGTCTGGATGACGCTTACGTCCTCCCGATTCACCGATTTGACGTCGCCATGGTCTCGACGGCCCGCGAGTCTCCTGATGAGATGACCGCGACCGCCCGCGCCAGCACCAGTGGCCCAGCAGGATCTGGTAGCCCCAATGCAATTTTCAACGCAGTCTCTCCCGTGGACGATCCCTCCCCGAGTGGAGAGGACGTGGAAGATGCACCCCCAGCCTTTGAGGAGGGCGTCCCCGCCACGGTCGATGAGTTAATACAGGTGAACCTTGGAACCGAGGCCGATCCAAGACCCACATTGGTCAGTGCCTCCATGCCCTCTGAGGAGCGGCAGCAGTACGTGGACTTTCTCAGGCAGCACCGTGATGTGTTCGCTTGGGGCTATGACGAGATGTCGGGGCTAGATCCTCAGGTAGCCGTCCACCGCCTTGGTCTCCCGGCGAACCATCGCGGGTTCAAGCAGCCTCCCAGGAAGATGCACCCATCCCATGGTGCCATGGTTGAGGCCGAAGTTGACAAGCTTATCAAATCCAACTTCGTGAGGGAAGTTCAGTACCCCAAATGGCTGGCCAACATTGTGCCGGTCCGGAAGAAGAACGGGCAGATCAGAGTCTGCATCGACTTCCACGATCTCAACCGCCATTGTCCGAAGGATGATTTTCCCCTTCCAGTGACAGAGCTGTTGATTGAATCCACGGCAGGGTTCCAAGCCCTCTCCTTCATGGATGGATACTCCGGATACAACCAAATTCGGATGGCCCCTGAGGATGAGGAGTTCACTGCCTTCAGGGCCCCCCAAGGTACCTTTTGCTACCGGGTCATGCCCTTCGGCCTGAAGAATGCAGGTGCCACCTATCAACGGGCGATGCACCGCATATTCAAGCCAATCCTCGGCACACTGGTGGAATGCTACGTCGACGACTTGGTGGTCAAATCGCGCCAGCGTCAGGACCATCTCAAAGATCTTGAGAAAGTGTTCGGCTTCCTCCGGTCTCGCTGCCTGAAGATGAACCCGTTGAAGTGTGCCTTTGGGGTCACCTCCGGAAAGTTCCTTGGATTTTTGGTAAGATACCGGGGTATTGAGATCGACCCAGAGAAAATCAGGGCGATTAGCCGGATGCCTCCCCCAGGTAACATCCGGGAACTGCAAGGGTTCCAAGGCCACTTAGCCTATATACGCTGATTCATCGCGAATCTGGCCTGCAAGTGTAAGACCTTTTCTCGGCTCATGAAGAAAGGTGCCACCTATGTATGGGATAAAGAGTGTCAGACCGCTTTCGAGGATATCAAGCAGTACCTGCTTCAACCTCCGGTTCTGATGCCGCCTGTATCCGGGAAACCGCTGGTCCTCTATGTGACCGCCCTGGAACGATCCCTGGGTGCCCTTCTCGCCTAGAAGAACAACGAGGGAACGGATAATAGCCTCTATTACCTCAGTCGCATGCTCCTCGATGCGGAAGTTAGGTATTCCCCCATCGAGAAGAGCTGCCTGGCGTTCGTATTTGCCGTACAGAAACTACGGCACTACTTGCAGCACCATGAGGTACAGTTGGTTTCTCGGGTAGACCCGTTGAAATATATCCTGAGCCGACCTATGTTGACTGGCCGTCTAGCGTGGTGGGCTGTGATTCCCCAACAGTTCGACATCAGGTATGTGTCTCAGAAGGCCATCAAAGGGAAAGCATTGGCAGACTTTCTGGCAGCTCACCCGACCTCCGCGGATCAGCCGCTGGATCTAGGCTTTCCTGATGAGACCATTCTCTCGGTCGATCATGCCGATCCATTCTGGCAGATTCACTTTGACGGTGCCTCCCGGAGCCCCACCGGTAGAAGACTCGATAATCCTAAGCTCAACAGAGTGGGCTTGGGCATCGTCTTCATTACCCCGGAGTGAGCCGTGCTGCCATACTCTTTCCTGTTGTCAGAGGGCTGTACCAACAATGAGGCGGAATACCACGCCCTCATCACTGGCCTCGAGTTAGCTCTCGAGATCGATGTGCCCCATCTATGCGTGAAAGGGGACTCCGAGATGGTCGTTAAGCAGATCAACGGCGACTATGTTTTCAGGAAGCCGGAACTTGTGCCATTGTTGGAGTGCACCCTCCTTCTGATGGCTCGATTCCCTTCTCGGCCAGAAATTGTCCATATTCCCCAGTCACAGAACGGTCGAGCAGATGCTTTGGCCAGCCTTGCTGCGTCACTTGCAGAGCCTGAACAGGACAACCTGATCGTCCGCGTGACGCGACGCAGGCTCATCGCTCCCGTTATCCCGGAAGAAGATCGCGGCCCGTTGGTAAGTAGTCTCACCACGGTTTCCCCTATGCTCGGAGCCCCGAGTACCCCAGATATGACAGTCGGATCAGCCCATGATTGGAGGATGCCTTTGGTTGAGTACCTCCAACATGGCATTCTTCCATCGGATCGGGCCGAGCGCGAGCGAGTTCGACGCCGCGCATCGCAGTTTGTCCTCCAGAGCAGTCCCGGCCTGGAGCAGATCCTCTACAAACGCGGGTTTGATGGTGTTCTCCTCCGTTGCCTTCAGGGAGTTGAGATCCCACGAGTCATGCAAGAGGTTCATGCTGGTTCATGTGGCGCCCACCAGACTGGACCGAAGCTGTCCCACCAGATTCGGAGGTTGGGATACTTCTGGCCCTCCATGATCCATGACTGCATCGAGTATGCCAGGAGGTGCCATGCGTGCCTGGTTCATGCGAACTTTGTGCATCGGCCGCCGGAGCCTCTCCATACCACCAGGTATTCTTGGCCCTTTGCAGTCTGGGGGATGGATGTTGTGGGACCCTACCCGCCGGCGATAGCTCGCCAGTGCCGGTTCATTCTGAACGCCACGGACTTTTTCTCCAAATGGGCAGAGTTGATTCTGCTCAGAGAGGTCAAATCCTGTTCGATCGCTGACTTCGTGACCTCCAACATCATTCATCGATTTTGGAGTGCCTCACGCTATCCTCACGGATAACGGAACCAATTTCCGGGCAGCCGAGTTGAAGAAGTTGTACGCCAAGTATAACATTCGCTCGAACCATACATCTCGCTATCATGCGCAGGCGAATAGACAGATCGAGGTGTTTAACAAAACCCTCTCTAACATTCTGCGAAAGATGGTTGGTCAGAACAAGAAGAGTTGGCCAGACAAGCTCCCCAACGCCCTCTGGGCTTATCGGACGACGACTCGCAATTCCACCCAGATGACCCCTTATTCCCTGGTGTATGGAGCTGAGGCCGTCCTGCCCATTGAGATCCAGTTGCCATCCTTGCGCACTGCGGTCTACGACCAGCAAGCGCCGGACAGAGTTACTGAAGCCCGTCTAGTCGAGTAGGAAGCACTGGATGAGAATAGACTTCGCGCTTTGCACAACTTGGAGAGGCATCAAAGCAGAATGGCTCGAGCTTTTAATAAGAAGGTTCGCCTCCGCTCCTTCCTGCAGGGTGATCTAGTGCTAGCCCTAAGAGCACCGATGATCCCCGGCAGGAAGCCGCCCAAGTTGGAGCCCAAGTGGGAGGGACCTTTTGTTGTCCACAAGGTCTATCCCAATGGCGCGTACTCCCTAGCGACTATGGATGGTGAGCGTGTCACTCCTCCCACCAACGCTAGGTTCCTCATGCAATACTTTGTCTGAGTGTGCCAACGTCCTGCACGACGTTAAACTGCATACGTCCAAGCTGCACGACGTTAAACTGCCTAGCATATCGTCCGCGCTGCAAGACGTTAAACTGCCAAGTGTTTCGTCCAACATGACGTTAAACTGTACTACGTCCGAGCTACAAGACGTTAAACTGTTCAGCATCCGTCCCGCATGACGTTAAACTGCCCCTCGAGAACTACGTGCGGCTTGATTCCCATCTTCATGGGATACGTAGGACCGCCTGAACATTCATGTTTCAGGCCCAGCCCCATCCTTTGGGAATTTCCATCCCATCTCGGGCCCTTGGCCCAGTTGCCTCCGGGTGTGTGGCGTATGGTGTGAACGCGGGGCTATGCCCTCATTCACGACGGTTTGCTCGCCACGCTGTACGCCCCCCACGTTTGGGGATGCCTTCTGCTCCCCCCCTTTTTTTTCGTCCTGCATGACGCTAAACTGCACTTCAAGAACTACGTGCGGCTTGATTCCCATCCTTATGTGATACGTAGGACCGCCTGGACATTCATGTTTCAGGCCCAGCCCCATTTCCCGAGAATCTCTATCCCGCGTTGGGCCTCTGGCCCAAGTTCCCCTCCTTTTTGTGCGAGGCGTATCGCATGAGCGGGGGATCATGTCCTCATTCACGTCGGTCTACTGGCCGCGCCGTATGCCTCCCCCGTGTGTGGGACCACCTCACACCTCTCATCGTCCTGCATGACGTTAAACTGCCTCTCAAGAACTACGTGCGGCTTGATTCCCATCCTTATGGGATACGTAGGACCGCCTAGACGCTTGTGTTTCAGGTCCAGCCCCGTCTCTTGGTTGATCACGGGGATCTGCCCTCTTTTGGTTGCTCTCAGGGTGAGTCATCCGACCCTTCCCGGTGATCTGTTAACATGTTTTGGGTACTTCGGTCTATGACTCGTAGTGTCAGATTCAATCCCGACAAGTCCTGTGTTGCTTGTCAGGCCTCGCGCTTCCTCTTGTTCGAGCCTTCACTCAAAGGGATCCTCGTTAGCGGTTTGGGTACGATGCCTCAGAGCTCTCCTACCGCTCCGGGTCGATTTACCGGCGGGTCTTGGGCCGAAAATCGATATGAATCCTGCGATTGAGCGGTCGATGCTCGTTTGCTTGCCCCGTCTTAGGCTGACGCGATCGGATGTTGTGTTGCGAATATGGTCAGCAACGTCCTTGATCGCCATGTCGGCTCTTTCAGGCTCTGAACATTGGTTGCGCAGTCCTCATCACACTCCGCCTTTGTGCGTTGTAGTGGAATCTCGACACTCTCTTCATATTGACCTCCAGTACACCTCTTCACGTTAGGCAGACCAACCAGGGTAATGGTGTCGTTCAAGGCTCCCATGATCTGAGCACCAAGGATATATGCGGATGTCCTCCCTAAGGGCCATGCGTAGCTGGACCCTCGTCCCCATAAGGAGGAAGGAGTCGCCCGAACAATCGCGTTCTGGGCCCAGTATATCTGGAGGCTAGCATCTCTGCCCCTCGGGTGATGGACATACGCAGGCCCCGATCCCAAGACTCTTCTCTTGGAATCGTGCGTGACTGCAGGGCTGGGTATGTTCCCACCTCCGCCGTGTCCGCCGTACCACAATAAGCGGGTTCCTCCATGGTCCGAACCACACGACCTTAAACTGTGTTGTCTAGTCCTACCACACGACCGTAAACTGTGATCGTCTTGGCCGCCCGACGAGAAACGGCACTGCATCGTGATGTCCTCCTCAGGGGACACTCATGTTGGGCGCTGGTTAATAACCACGCCATTCATCAATGCCTTCCGTGGCTTGATTATTGTGGCGACGCCAGAGATTTCTCAATCACAGGCATGTCGCCGCACAAAGAAAAACCATTCATCTTTAAGGACAAACAAGAAATATCAAATGCCGCTCCTTCTGTGTGCGAGGGTCAGACCCGCACTCTTCCCCGCGCTGGTGCCCGATTGTGTTGCGCCGCGCTTCAAGAACTACGTGTGGCTTGATTCCCATCCTTATGGGATACGTAGGAACGCCCGGATGTTTTAAACTTTGGGTCCAGCCCCCCACCTCTTAGAGATTCCCCCTTCTCTGGGGAATCCGCCGCCTTCGGGTCACCCTCAAGGCGTGTTCCCCGACCCCTTGCAGTGGTCCACCGGTGTCAAGAGTACTCTGGTTTATTGCCAGGAGGGTCAGGATCCGCTTGGTTAGGTTTTTTTGGCTTCGTGCTCCCTTTCATTCGGACCCATCGTCTACGCCCTGGGTGGAGCCCCCGTGAACGGTTCGGACACAATGCCTCAGTGCTCTCCCACCGACTCGGGCCGGTACCCCCAATGGCCTCGGGCAGCAAATCGATATGAATCCTGCGATTGAGCGGTCGATGCTCGTTTGCTGCCTCATTCCACCAACGGTTAGTGCGATATTGATGCTGCTTTTCCGCCACGGTCGGCAATACTCCCATATCGTTACTCCGGTGCCCCCAGTCCTTGAGTGAATGGCCGCATGATTCACATTTTCCACCTCCCATTCTGACCAGGCGAAACCTCGACACTCTTGACACTATCCCTCAGTGCATCTTCGCATATCCAGGGGATAGGACCACGATGTGGCGTACTTTGAGGTCCTTATGGTCCGAGCTCTAAGACCTTAAACTAAGATCTCTCCTTATGGTCCGAGCTCTAAAGACCTTAAACTAAGATCTCTCCTTATGGTCCGAGCTCTAAGACCTTAAACTAAGATCTCCCCTTATGGTCCGAGCTCTAAGACCTTAAACTAAGATCTCCCCTTATGGTCCGAGCTCTAAGACCTTAAACTAAGATCTCCCCAAACGGGATTCTACGTCCTGCATGACATTAAACTGCACTCTCAGAACTACGTGTGGCTTGATCTCCAGCCTGATGGAGTATGTAGGAACGCCCGGGCACCTCGACTCGAGTCCAGCCTCAGGGATCGTTAAGTCCCACCCCTCCTCGTCGCCGGCCGTCTGGCCTGACTTCGGGTAGAGTGGTGCAGTTGTGATATTCTCCCCGATTCAGTTCGGGATGCCCCATCGCAATGATGGGAAGCGACGGTTTCCTCGTCAAAGAGGTTCTGTCTGAGAATTGGGGTGATTCACGGCCAGATTAGTGCATCCGCCTAATACGCTTTCCCCACGGTGGCGCAATTCTGAGAGCGTTGGATTCTGTCCGAACAATCGTCACTTCGCCCCACGCTTCGCATGCCCTGTTGATCTGGATTTACACCCTTGTGTCTGAAGGAACCCCCAAAGCGGTATTCATGATGACATGTGGTCCGCCTCCTGCAATATGAATGATGACCTTCGGTCCGTCTATTGCAGTTGTTATGGTCGATCCACTGTCCGCCTACCGTCTTGGGCATTTCCTGGAAGGCCGACCATTGTGGATGTCTGGATTCGGGACACGCGATTCACCCTTTCTCATTTCCCTATGTTCGGATAAAATCTCAACGCCCCTAGCGTTGTCCCGCTCGTGTGTTGGAACAAGTTGGGGGGATGATACATTGATTAGGTCTGAGGTCTCCTTTCCTAGGAATGACCTCCCTCTTTTCTCCAGCAATCCAGGCCCAACTATGGATGCCTGATGCTTGGTTAACGCTCCCGCAAGACAGTGAATTGTGGTTGAGCATGTTAAGCCAAAAGATGCAGATAAATATATTGATTCATACAAATGGATCAAAGTAGCGGAAGCAAATGTTTTGGGAACGGCAAAACAAAGCCCTTAGGGATTAGCGTGCTGAATGAGTCTTTCTAATGCCGCTACCCTTTGGCTGGTGGCCTCCAGAGCTGCTTCTCGCTCTCTGCGTGCCCTCTCTTCGTCGGCGGTCGCAGCACGCAGTTCGTCGATTCTGGCCTGTGCACGCTCCCGCTCGACCTGAATTGTGACCATCTGTTGGCCCGCCTCCGTCAGCTGTACCTGGGCGTCAACCAGCTGGGCTGCTAGTTTCTCCACAAGCTCGGTACACGTTGCGACGAAGGCCTCCTTCTCTGCCGCCTGCCCTTCGAGGCGCCGGACTTCCTGCTCCGCCGCGAGGAGCGCCCGCGTGCTCTCCGACATGTCCCGACTTTGTGTGATGTCGGCACGCCGGCAGCTCTCGCGCATCTTTTCGGCCATGAAATCACGGACCGTCAGATGGAGGCGTTGAGCATCAGCTCCCCCGGCACACAGGAAGCGCAGCCAGGTTTGAAGTGATCCCATGCGCCCCAGCCACTCCGATGGGTCTCGCTTGAGGAAGCGCTGGATGCACTTCCACCCCCTGCGGCGCGTTATCCGGCTCTCCTCGACCGCCTCCACGTCCGAGTCGTCCATCTCCTCGGGGTCGGCAGGCCGGTAGGCAGGGAAGGCAGCCAGCAGGTCTGCTGCAGGGTCCGCCCCTGGGAGGTCCTCATGAGGGATAGGTTCCCCAACATCTGGGCGACCTTCTTCTCTCTCCCTAGCGGTGCTGACACCCTCGTCAGCCCCCGACCTCTCTCCGATGTCAGCACCGCCGGCGTCCGCAGCCCCCGGATCAGGAGTTGGTGGGGCCGGCTCGGTTTGGGAAGTCTGTTCCGGAGCAGGCGGCATGTCCACCACTTGTCCACTCGTAGATGGCCCGGGTTCGGCAACCCGACGAGCCTCCAGTGTTGAGATCACTACGCGGGGCATGCCATGGTTAGTCACGGATCGTCAACGGCAGGCACCAGCAGTAAAGCAAGGAGACTTACTGGAGGTCAGAGCGTCATCTTCCGCTATCCCGGCCGCCGCAGGAACAGTTGCAGCAGGGGGCCCTTCCGCGCCTGTCAATTCGATAATGGGTGCATGGCCCCCGCCTTGTCCTGCTGGCGCCCCTCCTACTCCCGCTGAGGACGCCTGACCAACATCCGTGCGCTCCTGAGAAAGATGGAGAAATGGGTTAGAAGCTGCATAAGGGAATGGATGAAGCAGGTTGAGTAGGGATAGAAGCGGACCTCGAGGAGCTCAGTGACATCAACATTGTCAGAGCCGGCCACCTCGCCGCTCTCCCGCGGACTCCCCTGATGGGATCTTCCCTCGGAGCCTTCATCCTCCCCCATCTCCTCCTCTTCCTCGGAGTCGTTGCTACTGTCGTCTTCTTCCGGCGGCATCTGTTCTGGAGCGGGATCTAGACCGAGCATCACCTTCACCAGAAGGGATGGCTCTGCACGCTGACCACGTTGGCGCGCGTAATCGTCCATGGCCGTCAGATACGCATACTACCGGTTGAAGTCCACCCTGTCGGCAATATGGAGGCGCCCGACCTCTGGCAGATGGATTCCTTCTCTGAGAATCTTTCGCCAGATGGCGTCGGTCCCCAGTGACTGCCGCAGGGTCATCCAGGCCGACCACAGCGCCGGGAAGACTGCATCGTGGGAGGGTTCGAGCAGACGTCTCACCTGCTTCCCGGGCCGCTCTTCGACCACCGCGCGTGCCCCCTCTCTGGGCGCCGAGGTCGTAGCGGCAACCTGCGATATGCCCGCCGCCGAAGTCCCTGCTCGCGCCGGCTCCGCTGCTTGGCGCGCCTCCGTTCTCCCCCGTGTGGCGGCGCCTCGCCTCCTTCCTTGACGCCCGGTCTCCGCACGGGTAACCTCGAGCCGCCGAACTGGATTCCGTAGAAGCCCCTCGGGGTACGCGATGGCCCAGTGTTCGGCGTACTCGGTTGCCAAGCCTGCGTCAACCCCGGTAGGAGGGAGAGTGATGACGTCGCCAGAGCCGAAAGCGGCAAACATCAGCCACATCTGGCGAAGGACGCAAGGGTTCGTCTCCTCCCGGACAGCAGTGAATACCCTCTTCGGCATCCGCTGAAGGCACCCGAACTGCCTGGCGAACCGGGTTGGCACGTAAGGCTCGCAGATCATCTTCCCGTCGATCCGAGCCACGAGCACTCCGCCCCGCATGTTCAGGTAGTATTCATGCTGCTCCAGCGGACCCTGCCCATTGTCGATCATCTGGCCGACGGGAGTGGGGAACGGACTGAAGTTGAAATTGGCATGATTGCCAATCCGAATCCTCACGCCCTCCTCACTTAGGGTCATCGGAGCGACCCCCGCGATGTTCAGCAGGGAGGGTCGCAGGCCGTTTCCCGGAGGAATGATGGCGTTCGGAAACGTGTACCCACCGAGGTGAGCAGCCACCCAGCCGTGGAAGAACTGAAAGGGCCCACAGATCCTTCGTGGCGACCCCCCTCGTGAGATGCGTCCCAGGATGGCATACAGCCTCGCCAGCACTGGGACCCCGAGGTTGTATCTTTTGTTGGCGGCCATAGCGCCCGCCATCGCCAGTGTCGCCGGGCGAACGCCCATTCTCGCGTCCCGCACTGGCAGGAGCCACCCACTCAGAAAGGCGGCCAGAAACTCCGCGTACCGGACATTTGGGTCCCGGGCCTCGATGACGCGGTACCCCCATGAGCGGTAGTCTCCCGTCTCCAGGACCCGCCAGTACGACCCGTTCTGGCTCCTCTGAGCTGCGGTCGGGCACCGCTTCCCCCTGCCTGGCATCTTGACCGCTGGGTCATGCTCCAAGAACTGGCCGAACCACTCCTTGTAGGCTATGTCCTTCTGGAAGTCCTTCATCCCAAGCCACTGTGTAGCCAGGTCAAGTAGATGCCATGTCAGAATGGGAGTCCGTGACCTGTCACCCCAGATGTTCTTCGGGGGCAGGAACTCATCATACTGGTAGCCCTCCAGCGGGACACCTCCGATGCAGTGGATGTCCCAGAGACCGATGCCGACCTCCCCATGGTGAAGATGGAAGGTGTTGGTATCCGAGGACCAGCGGGTGAACAACTCCGGCCCGAGCTCGGACTGCTGGTAGAAGTGGAACTGCGACGTCCACACCGCCACAAACAGGCCGATGTACCGCAGCTCCTCGGCGAAGTGATCGCAAGTGTGGCGTACCCAGAACGCCCAGGCCCACTCGCTGGTGAAATTGCCCCCAGATCGCAAGTCCCAGTCCTTCAGCCAACCCTTGGTGTCGTCCGTGACACTCTGGCGGTATGTGCTCGAGTAGAGGGTCGGAGAATTCTCCGTAGTAGGCTCACCCCCGTCAATGGTCCGCGTCCTCGGGTTCAGGACGTAGACATCTAAGTGCCTGGTCTCCCTGGCAGGATGCCCATTGTTGGTGATGTTATAGCGGGGAAGCTCGTCCTCCCGAGTCACCCAGGTCCGTGGCGCATCAACCTCGAACCCTGGCACCAGAACCTCATCTAGGATGCCGAAGTTCCAGAGCGGCAGGTTGTCTGACAGCGGATATGTCTTCTGGGCCGGCGTCAGCAAGTCGAACAAGGATTGATTGTTGGAAACAATCTCCTTGGCTCCGTAGACCTCCTCGTTCGTCTCCATCTCAGCTCTTCGAGTGGCGGCATCCCCCTCATTTCCTCGGTGCGCGGCCATCTGAGAAGTCTCGGGAGTCGTGCGGGTTAAGGGATGAAGCGTGCAGGATCGGACGAGGCTGGTAGAGAAGTTTGAAGGTTGGCGCGCAATCCAAGTGGACGGCGCGCAATCGGGAAGAATGTCGCGCAAAGTTCCGCGTTTTCACGTAAAGACAGGGCGAATTCCGGATGGTTTTGCGCGCCGATCGGGAGAATTTCGCGACCGGAAAAGGCGATTTCGCGCACGAGAGCGTTGAAGCTTATCGCGCGGAAGGCCTGTGTACGGAACACGGAACCCCGGACCCCTATTTATAGACGAGGCCGGGAATCCGCGCTGCGCGGAACGCTCGATTGCGCGACTGCGGCGGCGAATTGCGCTCCCGGCGCCCCCTTTTGCGCGCCTAAGTCCCGCGCAGCCCAGGACTTCGGCATTCCGGCGTCTCCCTCGGAACCCGATCGTTGCGACCTCTCGCCGATCAGATTTCGAGGGGGGGCTTTTGTAGACGCCGAAAAAGTCCTTTGTTCCCAAACGAAGCTCCGGATGCGGAAAGCGAAGTGATATTTGGAGTCAGAGGCACGTTCCGGAGGGCCCGGAGGACTTGCGCGAAATTTCAGAGGCCCGCGCGCAAAGTTGAGTCTCGGCGCGCAATCCTCCTGGGATGCGCGCAATGCGCTGGGCCGGCGCGCTATTTTGCGCGCCCGTGGCCTACGTGGCTCCCTTGCGCGCCGGGTCCTGATTCCGCGCCCGCGAAGGGAATTCCGTGCCCGAGACCGGATTCCGCGCCCGGGGTTGCCTATAAATATAAGGCGACCCCCGACGTTTTGATGGTGGCCAGAATCCGAAGCGTCGCTCGTTCGCGCAATCCAACCCCTTCTGCGCGCAATGCCGATCTTCAGGTAACCTCCTTTCTTTCGCGCAATAGAGCCTTGGGGTTCGCCTTCGCGCGCAATCCCCTTGGCTCCTTTCCTTTGAATAATCCTTAACCCGAAGGCCTTTGCACGCAAAAGAAGCCTCTTGCGCGCAATTGCCCCCGGGTGCGCGCAATCCAGCCCGATTGCGCGCACCCCCCCCCTCTTCAAAGTGGCCGTTCGTTAGAGAATGAGCCCTTGCCCCCACGAGATGTCCGAAGCCCGGTGCGTGCAATCTCAATCATATGCGCGCAAAGCGCTGGCCCAATTGCGCGCCAGCCCGCACAATTGCGCGCCGACCCGCGGTATTGCGCGCAAAGCTCCTCTTTTGCGCGCAAACCGCCGGGGTCGCCCCCTTTGACCACCTGAGGGTACCCGCCTGCGTGGCGCCTGATGATCTTCATCCTGGGTGCCCGAACCGTGCGTTGTCTTTCCGTGCGGCCCTCCAGGCTTGCGCGAAGTGATACGGACCCATCGGCGGCAACCAACGTCCAGCATGACGTTAAACTGCACATTTGTCCAGCATGACGTTAAACTGCACATTCGTCCCGCATGACGCTAAACTGCATCCGTCCAACATGACGTTAAACTGTACTACGTCCAAGTTGCACGACGCTAAACTGCCTAGCCCCTATCGTCCGTGCTGCAAGACGTTAAACTGCCAAGCACCTTCGTCCTCAGCACACGACGTTAAACTGTACTTCGTCCGGTAAGACGTTAAACCGTCCGCTTCGTCCTCAGCACACGACGTTAAACTGTACTTCGTCCAGCAAGACGTTAAACCGTCCGCTTCGTCCTCAGCACACGACGTTAAACTGTACTTCGTCCGGCAAGACGTTAAACCGTCCGCTTCGTCCTCAGCACACGACGTTAAACTGTACTTCGTCCGGCAAGACGTTAAACCGTCCGCTTCGTCCTCAACACACGACATTAAACTGTACTTCGTCCGGCAAGACGTTAAACCGTCCGCATCACCCGATCCCGTGCCTCGCACACAGGGTCCCCCCCCCCCCCGGTTTGGATGTGGCCCCCACCCGCTCGTCTCTACAGGGATGTCGGGATTGCCCCTCTTTAGGGACGATTTAATGGGAGCGGCTTTTCCCTACGGGGGGTAGGGTATTACAAACCCCTAGTTTCTTGTGGGGGGCTGCACATGTGTATCTCCATTGCGCTCCCCCACTGCCGAAGCCGGTAGAGGGTGTGACTGGGATCGAGGTGTCTCCTACTTTCGGTCCAAGTCCCTTCCAACTGAGTTTTTCCGCATCCGGGCTGCCTCAAGTGCGTAAGTCCTGACAGAATGAACTACGTGGACTTTGATCCCTGTCTTCTAAACAGGGTACGTAGGAAACCTCCCTGAGGTTCAAGCCCAACACCTGGTCGTCCCGGTCGTATTCACGTCGGTTCTTCCATCAGTGGACCCCTCCAGGGTTCACGCTTGCGTCGATTCACCTATGAATCCGCCCCTGTGGGAGACTGCCCGTGTGTATCTCCACTGTGCCTCCCCACAGCCCCTTTTTCCATCTCTCCTTTTATCGTCCAGCATGACGTGAAACTGTGATCCACCCGGCCGTTCCATCCCCCTCTGTGCGAGGTGGTTCGGTTCAATCCTCCGCCCGGCGGCCTCGACCCCTTCGTGAGTCGGCTTGCCGACGTCCAACATGACGTTAAACTGTATACCCGAACTACGTTGACTTTGATCCGTGCTAACGCGCGGTACGTAGGAATCCCCTACGGGGTCCAAGCTCTTCACTCCATCATCCATCCTGATCCTTACCCGGGCCGCCACATCCCGGTGGGGTCATGCCACTTCTCTCCACTCCACATCACTTGGGAAGCCGCCCATGCGCTGGCCCCAGCGTCGGAGGTTCCCCGCAAGGGGTTCTGTCATCTGATCCACAAATCACACCCAATACCAATTGGGGATACCACGAACCCATTTTGGATTAACTCCCTGCCTAACGGATCACCCCTAGACACACTAGGGGAAACCAAACACCCAACCAATAAAGACTACTAGATGGGGGATCAACACCATGATCAAGGAGGCCACGTGATTCCATAGACTCATCTAGGGTTGATAGAGGGTTGAAGTACTGTCTCAGGGATAGATATTATACTCTATTTCAAACATTGACTCTAGGGTGGATTAAAATCATGTGATTCAGATGTAATGTAGTTACGAAAACATGAGGAAAGGATAAAGGGAACACTCTCCACCAAAACTGATCCAAATTAAAAGAACACCATTTTTTCCAAATAACTGACTCTACATCAAGGTCTGAATTCTATAGAGGAATCATCGATTAGACGCTCAAATTAAGCGATATTTTACTTTCAGCAAAACTGCCCACAGCCCTATCAGGGGCTTGTAGACCTATAGTTGTGGTAGGTCTATGTACCATCATGGATGACCATTGTGATCGGTTAACTTACTGTATAGACTATCTAGGTATTCACGACACCCAAGATGACCATTGGGGTCGGTCCACGCATGACATCTCCTACCTATGTCACCCATTGGTTGATCATCGCAGTTGACCACAAATGGGCTCCACCATAGTTCCCATAGGACAAAACTAAGTTTGAACTTGTTTTAACCTAGCTCACTAGCCTAACTCGGCCTACTGATGTGACCCGACCGATTGTATTTACCAAACCTACTCTGTATCTACCACCGCTCTGTGTCCACCGTCGTGTCTCACCACTACATTCTGCCACAATTTCTATATCCTACTACCATCATTCCACCAATCGTTTCTACCAACACGCATTCGGTCTCCACAAACCAATATCAGCCACCGGTCACCGCCATCATAGTAGTGGTCACTTCGTAGACCAGCATGCCACCTCTGATACTTGAAAAACCAAAAAGTTGTATATATAAGCTCTCTATGTCCTGATCTACCCATATCCTGCCTCGGTTTTCGACTTGCCATGAATTCTAGTGTCCATTCATGTTTAGGACCACATGGAAATGTCGAGTCATGAACCAGGTGGTCCAATATTTATGAATGCATTGAATAGAGATATAAATACATAAATAAAAAACCTGGTGAATAAATCTCATTCATTGTTTGTGTTGGCAATGATTTATTTCTGTTAGAGAGATAAACGAAGATGAATAAATCAAGAAACCAAAAAAATCCATAAAAATGAAATATACTGATGTTGTGAATATCAATTATTGTTTGTTAATTATATCCATGTTCATCCATGATTATGAACGAGATGGAATTAAAAGGAAAAACATCCTACCTTGATTTATATTTGTCACTGATGAAGAGTGGTCACCACGTCCGTATTTATCCCTTATCTATTGTTGTTCATTGGAAGGGATTCCTAGATCATTTTATAAATATCCTTTAGAGGTTCCAGGGTTATGTAGAAAACCTAAAATTATAACATAAGTATAAATTTAATAAATATTAAAACACTACATAAAATATATTTTTTACAAAATGCTTCTATATCTTTTACATCCCGCAATATTTTTTTCACAAATGACCCGTGATGATTACATTTAGGTTATTCCCAAGGTAAAGATGCTATTCGTAGCATTAGAGTGCCCTCATATTTATATTTCATGGAACTATTTAAGAGTTCACCCACTTTTTCCAAAAAATCCTCTGGTGCATGATATTAAATATCTTAATATTTTTTTAAAATTCATTGTGGGAACATCGGTCCCCACCCTCGAAGTATCTATATTCAACATTGGGATGAAACCTCAAAAAACATGAGGTCTCCTACCTCAAACTCTAGAGGCCTTCTTCACCTATCTGTATAAATCTTCCAATAGTTTTGTGCAGTCCTCGTCTACTCATGGATGATATTCACTGTCTCTATAGTATCTGACACCAAATCTAGTCTTATGAGTGCTGACTATCCTCGGTCCATAAATTAATGTGGTGAGCTGCATGGTCACCCGTATAAAGACTTGAATGGTCCCATAAATATTGGAAAAAAATCCCTCAAATTACTGTTGAACAATTTTTGAGGTGTTTGTGTTTGTTGACAAGGTAGATTTTTTTTTGTGACAAAGAGAGTTTATATGGAGATTTTTTAGGATCTAGATATATTGTTTAAAATCTATGTTAAAAATGAACAATGAAAAAGGAATGGATGATCTGGGGGTGATTCAAAAAGAACAGATCTATGGTGGCATCATTTTCTAGTGTTTTCCAAATTTTGGGCCTCAAAATCTGATTATTGATATTCATGTTTTTGACAAAGGATGTTTCACGCAAGATTGAAGATGGAATGGAAACATGTGTGCAAGGAATTATTCAGGATCAGAATTTCAAAAAAAATGGAAAAGGCATGAAGTGCGTGAATATTTTGAAATGTGTGCGAAAGATGAGGCTGTGTGAAATGAACTTGTGCACCCAATGCGACGTAAAATAGTGTTTTGTGCACTCTAATATAATCTTTCCCAACATAGTTAATCTTCTTTGTAGGGGTCATTAATGCCGATAAATAAGTGGTGACCCCCTAATTTGGTAAAGGTCATCAGATAGAGTGAATCTGAGCTCCTGGTCGCGTAATAATTTCAAGAAAATGGTGTTGTGCAAAAGATTTTGAGATGCTAGGAAGATAGAAAGTTATGTGTAATATTTGAGTTGAACATAGGATTTATGTTGTTTTAAAGGTGTGTTTCATGAAAAAAGTTAACTCTTACATGCAAGGAATTAAATTTTCATGAAAGGCGCGATAAGTATTGGGCGGAAGAATTGGGGTTACTCAGTAGTATTGTGGTAATGTTTTATTCATCAGTGATTGAAAGTGGGACATCAATAGAGCATATACATACATTGAATGGTGTATTCATTTGTGAAAATGAAGGGACCTACATGTCTCTATAATATGAGAGGATCTTCTGAAGAAGCAGTGAGCACACTTCAGTTGAGAGAGCAGTGAGCTTTTAAAATGTGAGTGGTTGTAAACTAGCAGGGATAGTGAGTCCACTTCAAAAATTGTAAACATCCGTGTGCTTATATTGGTTTTGGTACATCAGCACATCACTGTTGTATGATCTTCGATATAGACCAGTGAAGGTGAACCATGTTAAATTTATGTGTCCTGTGCATGCTGTAATTTTTTTCATACTTTGCACTGGGATTGAGAGAGAAAGTATTTTTGTCCTACGACGAAACATGATCAATGTGGTTGTTGTTTTAATCTTCCATAACCTGATTCACCCCTAATATTATTTGTATTTTCATGACTTATTATATACTTCTTTTAATTATTTTATATGAAATGTTCATAATTTGTGTGAAATATTATTGTTTTAATACTAAGAATAATTTTTTATCAATGTTAGAAGTAGTCCAATTGAGTCAGTTTACTATTTTATATATAAATATACCCTACAAAATCAAATTGTGTGGTTCTTGTTTTGTTGGATTCCTAATTTAATACCCAACATTTCATTAGAAGGGATCATGGGTCAATTCTGTCATTTGAAGGCTCATATGGACCACACAAGAAGGCCCACATGATCTGTTAGGAAACTGGACCATTCATGAAGATTGAATTACACATCTCAATACAGAAGTTAAAATTCATTAATTATCCTCAAACATTCATATATCAATTCAAGGATTAATGGATAAAATTTTTTGGGCCAAACCCCAAGAACAAGGGGCCCACATAATGTTTTGAAGTCCAACCCACCATTCTTTCCGTAAATTAAAATCCAGACACTATTCATGACATATCTCATTATGTAATAATGAAATCATGCTGAGGTTTTTCATTGTGAAATATTATATATATGATTCCAATTTTTTTGAAAAAATCATTCGTATTTGAAGGCATTTTCCGATCGCAAAATCCATTCAGATTTGGGCCATTGAAAAAGCATGGATTGAAATGGACACTTAAACTTTGCATAATAAAACACCATAACATTGGATCCATATGTAAAAATGACCCCAAATTTTGAGAGAAGTAGGAAAAACTTATTATATACAACTTTTAAGAAGGATATATCTCGAGATCCAGCTATCTGGATGTCCAAATCGTCTAGCCATGTGGAGGGACAGATTGGGAATGCCATCAGTCCACTTCCTTGGGCTATAAATATCTCCCCCTCCTCTCCTTCAAAAGGGTTGGCATTTCAGAATAGTGAATCACATATTGGCACTAAAAAGTCCTTGAAAAAGTCTTGATAGTACCTTCTATATTCAGGTTTTCACTTGAGAGACCATTTCTCCTCTGTTTGATTTCATTTTCTTTTGTGCTCTTCATTTTTGTAATCTTGTAAGTCTCTTTCTTCATAATCCTATTTTAATGAAAGTTTCTTCTTTAATATCTATTATTCTCATCCACCATCTTTAGCTTAATATTAATGTTCTTAAAATAGTTTAAATATAGTTGAATCCACTTCCCTTATTTGGCTTTCACATTCAATCTAAGGCCAGTATTTAATTCCCTTCATCGTTTGTGTGTGTGTTCTATACACCACTCTTTTCTCATTCCTTTCTTTTACTAATCGTCGTAAATTATCATCATAATAATTATAACCATATTACTTAAAATTAAAATGGATGACAAAATCTACCATTGGGGTGAGGTATAATTTGGTGATATTATGTTATTGAGGGTCATTGCTCAATGAGTATTCTTTGAGTTAATATTGTCTATGTTGAACATTATATGTCAGGGATTAATGAAATTTTTTATATAATATGTAGATTCCATGGTTTATTGGAACCAAAAATACACTACCATAAAAAATTAATGGTAATGATTAGAACCCTAAGTTATGTTACGGCTTTGATTAAAGCTTTAACACATGGGAATTCCGATCCAAATCATCTTGTGAACTAGGTATTAATTTAATGAAATATAAAGTAAAGATCAAGGATATCATAAGCATAAATCCCCAATAATGAACTCACCCCAATCTATATCATTTTGTTAAATCAAACATCATCCATAAATTATTTCATAAGCACTGTAAACAAACCCCCCAATCAGAATACAATCAACTAAAAACAAACGACTATGAAAAGTATCATCGCCAAGGATTCAACTCGAGTGCTGCTATACACATTAGCAGAGCATCAGAACATTAACCAGTTGATAGGTGACAATAAGCCATGATTTTCAAATGGAACTGTTTTCAGGGATGGTAATTTAAGTAGTCATTAGTTTCTGATTATTGTAAAAAAAGAACTAAAAAAACAAAAAAAAAATTGAAAAAAATTGAAAAAAAAACATAAAGAAAAACTAGCCTTCTCATAAAAATAATAAACAAAAAAACCAAAGAAATAAATGTCTTCATTTTTAACCAAAATCTCTATGAATTCCCCGTATCCTCTAAAACAATCCCTCAGATTTTTCTGACCCTAAAATTGAGAAAACTCTTCCCCAACATAGGAGGAAGTTAAGAGATAATCAAATCATTCAAGAACCAGTCCTTGTCTAACCAGTTGAATTAGATATGCTAATCCTATGGAACAAACACTTAAAAACATTCTTCCCCTGATATTAATTATCATCCTCTTTGTATTCAATATCCAAACGTAGAGGATGACTTTAACTCAAATTGGGTTTGATTCATCTTCTTCCTCATTTCCATGGGCTATCCGGTGAGGTTCCACATCTCCACCTTAATGATTTCCCAGTGGTGTGCTCTTCCATGAACTCATAAGGGGTTTTTGAGGAACAAATCAAACTCTGAGAATTCCCTTTCTCCCTAGAAGACACTACTAAGTCATGGCTCTATTACCTTCCTCCTGGTTCCATAATGACATGGAATGACATGAAGTGACTCTTCTTAGATAAATTCATTCCTGCTTCTCATATAGCTTCTATCCGAATGGAAATATGTGGTATTCGTCAATTCATAAATTAATCGCTCAATGAGTACTGGGAGAGGTTCAAAAATCTTTTTTCAACCAGCCTGGACCACCAAATCCCTGACCAACTATTGATCCAATATTTCAATGAGGGGTTATTGGCAATGGAGATAACCCTCGTTGATGATGCAAGTGGTGGTTCTCTTATTGATAAAACTCATACAGCTACAAGAGATCTCATAAGTAACATGTATACAAACACACAACAATTCCATACTTGAGCACATGCTCAAGTCAAACAATATCAAGATAATCAATCTATAGTGACGAACAAGATAATAGAATGGATGAGTGACCTTACAGGTTTTGTGCGACAACTAGATGTGGTTACAATGCCCCAACTTAATCTTCTCCACAATCAATGTTTCTAGGACCTGTCAAAAACTGTGGAATCTGAAACTCCCCATCTCATCCAATAGACACCTCTCCATAACATCCAGATAAAAAATCTGAGTCATCTAGACCAATGGAGCTCAATGCAGTATATGCTCAGTGGAACCCCAACCCTCAACAATCAGGTATGTTCATTATAAACTTCAACCAACCTCAATCTGAGCCATTCTCTTCTTCCTTTAAATAAGGATTGTGGTGGGGTAATCTCATCTAACATATCCCTCAATTCCCTGCTCAAAACCCAAATCAGTTTCAATATGGTCAAGGTGTTGGTAACATCTATCAACCTTATCCTTTTGTTCCTAAACAACAAATAATCAATCCTCCTCCTGGATTCCACTACCCTAGTGAGCCTTCCCAATTCCCAAACCAATAGAATCTATTTCCCAAGAACCAAAATCAAGGTAATCCCAATTCGGGACAAGCCTCTTCATCCATGAAACCTTGGTAATGTGTTGTTGAACATCTTTCCTCCTTCACCAATTCTAGTCACAAGAACCTTAAAACCCAAATTGGTCAACTTGCATCCCACCTCAGTCAGCTGCAACAATCCAATTCCTCCCATCTTCTAGTTCAACCATTACCCAACCCCAAGGGTAATGTAAGTTTAATTTCACTTATATCATGGAAGTAAATTTTTATGCCTCAAGATATGTCATCCAACCCCTCTATAAATGTAGACCTATAAAATGAAAAGAAATAGAAACATGAAAATGAATCTGAAACCATTCCCTCGCCTCATTATATTCTACTTAGGAACCCAATTCCTTTTCCACAGGCTGTTTCTATTCCAAATATGTCATTTGAACCTGATCCTGAAATGCATGACATGTTTAGACGTGTTGGAGTCAACATTCCCATCATAGATTCCATTAAACAAATTACTAAGTATGCCAAGATTCTCAAGGAGTTGTGTATGCATAAGAGTCAACCTAGGACCTTTGAAAATGTTTTAACCCAAGAGTCTATGCCCATTAAGTGAAAATATCCTGGAACCATTATGGTTCCATGCCAAATTATAAGTTTAAACTTAGATGATGAACTCATAAACCTAGAAGCCTAAATTAATGTCATGCCTAAATCCATATTCTCCAACCATGGTCTAGGTCCCTTACACCAAACTGGTGTTGTCATTCAGTTATCCAATTAATGAACTGCTAGTCCTAGGGGTATAATTGAGCATTTCCTTGTTCGTGTGAATGATCTAATCATCCCTGCCTACTTCTATGTCCTTGAAATGGAAGGTGAGACAACTTTTTTTCAATCTCCTCTGATTTTAGGATGACCTTTCCTCATGACATATAAAATGAAAATTGATGTCCATGTTGGTATATTATCCATGGAATATGGTGACCAACTTGTCATGTTCAATATTTTTCAATCAATACGATACCCATCTGAGAATGAATCTGCATTCTCTATACATTCTTCTGAAACTCTCTCTGAGAGTGTGATGAATCCCAATCTAGCATGTCCTTCTTTTTCTACTGATAGAGTAGTTTGTGAATATTTCATCCACATTAAGCATGTCATAAATTGATATGTTTGTGTTGACATTACAAATGAAAAATTCATTGATCTAAAGGATCTTGAAAAATCATTATAATATCATCTTACCACTGACCTCCACTTCTACAACTTGGATGATAATGAAGAAAATGAACTAGAATGCTCATTTGTTGATTCCGATCAGTTTTTACAACATTCATCATTTCCTATCTGTGATTCTGAAAATTCTATTATATGTGAGGTTAAACCTAAAAAAATGTGTTTATATTGTCCCAATGAGAGTGAAGGTTTTGATATTTGTTCCCTAATTAATAAATTTACCGCTGGTGAAATTGAAATTGACAATTCTTTGGAAAACAACATTGAAATAAATGATATTGAAAATTTTATTCAGTCTTATGACTCCACTGATCCTCATTACTCATCATTGATAAGTGATGAAATAAATGAGTCAAAAACAATTGTGATCTCATACTATGTTTTTGTGTAATATGATCCTTACATAAATGAACCATCAGAATTGATATATATTCCTAAATTTCCAACCATATAAAACCATCACATTGTGGATAAAATCATTCTTTATATTGAAGACCAAAGTGAGGATAATCATATTCTCTTTCCGCCCCCATTTAATTGAAATGACACAATCAAGGAAGGGGATAAATTATCCAATGAAAAATCAGGCATCCCAAAAGAGAAGTTTTGCTGAAAGCACTCTGTATATGAGAAAATACGGTGGCCACCATCGTACTATGGGTAGTCCACTTTAACTATCTTTTTGTAGACAAATAAATGCAGTGCTTCTTGGGAGGCAACCCATGTTTTGTTTTACTTTACTGAAATTTAAATTTCTATTTTTTTTTCATTAGATGAATAATGAGTTGTCTTTTTCAGGTAACATCCCACAATCCTAGAACCACATTGACTTCCATTGGATCCACAGTAGACCCACCACTGGATAGATATAGAAACCCACAAAATCCAAACCAGGGGGCACCTCTTTCCCTTTAACTCTCTCTCTCTCTCTTCATCTGTCTACCTCTTTCTTAAACTTCCCCTATCTTTCATTTTTTACCACTTTCTTCATCAAACAATTTCTTTTTCTCTTTTTATTTTTTGTGGTTTTGTACTATAAATACACTAAAAAACTAAAAAAATAACAAAAAATGAAAAAAAGAGTCATAATTACTCACCATCAAATTTTCATTTTTTTACAACTATTTTGGCGAGTCAAAAATACATTTTTTCATCTGAATAATTTTTTATTTTCTTCATGAATTTGGATAAATAATTTCTTTTCAAGAATAATACATTTTGAATTCTCACTTTTTGATTTGGAAAAGGATTTTCCACACCTGTGAGGAAACCCATTTGTTTTTATGCCAAGTCTACCTATGGAAATATTTTTAAAATGTGTGCTTTTCACCCCCATTTGTGAATTCTTGAGTTTGTGGACTTTCGAGCTGAATTCCCTACTTTAAGGTGCATTAATATGATAGAGGCATTTTATAAACTACATGAGAATCACAATAACCAAATAGCCTCCTATATCCCTTATGTTAATCATCCTTTTGAAAGCCCCTTCGAGCCTATGAAAACATTTTCTTTGATAGCCCAATTACAATCCCAATACCATATCCCACCCAATATCAACATGAATTTTCATTGCATATTTTTTTGGAATTTACATATGGGGGAATGGATTTCATTGTTTGGGTGCCCTTTTATTGATTTTCAACAAGTTATCATATGTTGGAGGGTAAGAATCCATTTTAGTGCATGGGAAAGGTTGTGCTTCAGTGGGGTTTGGGAATCTATATATGATTATGACATATTTTTCAAGTTTTATTGACAAGTGTTCATGAAAAAAAAATTAAAAAATTAAAAAATAATTGGGTTTTGTCTTGGGTAGGCCAAAAAACACTAGTTCTCTACCTTTTATCATGTTCTAACTATTACAATTACTATCTACCGAAGATCGATCTAGGGTTTGGATATGAGTGTAAGATCTATTTCAAGTTCAACTTTTGAAAAAAATAAGAAAAATAAAAAAAGAAAACTTCCATTATATTCTTATATCACTGGTATAAGTTTTCTATTTCGTAAATATTCCATATTCTCATTCCCTTAATATATCCTTTCACTTTTTTGTATTATTTCACATTTTCATTCCATAATAAAAATGTGTTTCTTTTTCCATTCATGTCTCATTTCAAAAAAAATATGCATTGCTTTTTACGTGTTGGTGCTTTAACCCTCTTCTTGTCTCTCTTGGACATTATATTTCTACCATCCCATAGCCATATAAAAACCACTTCAAAAGACCTCTTGAATCTTGTGCACTTCAGATAGGGATTGGAAGCCGAGAACACACTCATACTCTAATATTTTCATTTAGGTTTGTTAATGAGTTAAAATCCACAAATGAACTTTATCAACTTGAGAGGTGACAGTTTTGAGTGTCCACATTTTCAATTTATAAATTTGAACATGAAAAAATGAATTATTTTTGGAACATTTTTTCTATACCAACTTGTGGTGGAATTCAATATGGATGAGTGAAATTGTCTAAACCTGCCCTAATTGGGGAAAACAAAATTTTAATATTTTTTGGTGAGTAAAAAATATTTTTTTCATGTATTTATATTTTTTGCACATGAGGACATGCAGAAGACTAAGTGTGGGGGAGTTGATTTTATTAATATTTTCATGACTAAGAATATACTACCTTTACTAATTTTATATTAAATGTGCATAATTTTTGTCAAATATTAATGTTTTAATACTATGTATAATTTTTGAGAATATTTAGAAGTATTCCAATTGTGTCTGTTTACTATTTTATTTATAACTATCCCCTGATAATCCAAATTGTGCAGTTCTTATTTGTTAGTATTTATAATTCAATATCCAACATTTCATTAGAAGGGATCATGGGTCAATTCTGTCATTTGAAGGCCCATATGGACCACCCAATAAGGCCCATAGAATCTGTGAGGAAATTATACCATTCATGAAGAGTGAATTACTGGGATCAATCTAGAAGTTAATAGTCATTAATTCTCCTCAAACATTCAGATAATAATTAAAGGAGTAATGGATAAAATATCAGGGCCCAACCCCAAGAACTAGGGTCCCAACTAATGCTTTGAAGTCCAACCCACCATTCTATCTTGGAATTAAAATCAAGACACTATTCATGACTTATCTCATGATTTAGTCATCAGATCAAGCTGATACTGTTCAGTGTGAAATTTGATATACATGTGGCCACCTTTGTTGAAGAAATAATTCTGATTTGAAGGTATCTTCCTATTCCAAAATCCATTCAAATTTTGGCCATTGAAAAAACATGGATTGAAATGGAAACTTTAACATTGTTTAATCTAACTACCATAACATTGGATCCATAGGTTTAAATGACTCCATATTTTGATAGAGGTCGACCAACATTATTATATACAACTTTGAAGAATGAGATATATCAATATCTGGATGTCTGGATGTCCAAATCGTCTAGCCAAGTGGAGGGACAGATTGGGAATGCCAGCAATCCAATTCCTTGGGTTATAAATACATCCCCTCATCTCTATCAAAGGGGTTGAATTTTCAGTAGAGAGGAGCACATATTAGAATTACCAAACCCTTTCCAAAGGCTTAATAGGACCTTCCATACTCATGTTTTCACTTGAGATACCTTTCCTCCTCTCTTTGTTTTCATTTACTTTTGTGTTCTTCATTTTTGTAATCTTGTAAGTCTCTTTCTTTGTAATTATGTTTTAATGAAATTATCTTCTTCAATATCTCTTATTCTCATCCACATTATTTAGTTTAATATTAATTTTCTTAGAATAGTTTAAATATATTCGAATCCCCTTCCCTTCTTTTTCTTTCTCACTCACTCTAAAGTCTATCTTTAATTCCCTTCATTGTTTGCGTGGGTGTTCGACGCACCACTCTTTTCTTATACCTTTCTTTTTCTTATCTTCCTAATTTATCATCATAATAATTATAACAAGATTACTAATCATTAAATGGATGAGTAAATCAACCATTTTTGTGAGTTAAAATTTAGGGATATTATGTGCTTGGGATTCTTTTCTCGATGAGTATTCTTTGAGTAAATATTTTGTTGTTGAACTTTATATGTCATGGATTAATGACATATTTTGTTTAATATTTGGAATTCATTGATTATTGGTACCAAAAATACACTACCATAAACAAGTTATGGTAATTATTAGAACCCTAAGTTAAGTTACGACTTAGATTAATGCTTTAACACATTGGAATTCCAATCAAAATCAACTTGTTAAGTGGGTATTAATTTAATTCAATATAAAGTAATGCTATAGGATATCATAATCTTAAATTCCCAATAATGAACTCACCCCAATCTAAATCATTTTTAAAATCATAAATCATCCATAAATTATATCATAAGCTCTATAAAAAACCACCCAATCAGAATACAATCAAATAAAAACAAACAACTATTAAAAAGTATCATCGACAAGGATTCAATCCAAGTGATTCTATACACATTAGTAGAGCATCAAAACTTTGACATGTCGATAAGCGACAATCGGCTACACTTTTCAGCCCCCTCCCCCTCAGAGTATCTATCCTAGTGTACCTAACAATACCAGTGGTATAATGGTAGCTATTCTTGTAGGAAAACGATACCAGTGGTAGGTGCTCCTCTCCTCTAAGACCAATGTATAACATGCATTCCTGTATCATATCCTCCACGATCTGACTAGTTTACTTAGTCTGTCCATCCCTCCATTGGTGAAACCCTATTCTGATGTATAGATGGGTCCTAAATGCCTCCTATAATCCTTTCCAAAACCAGTATGTAAAGAAAGAATCTTGATCAGAAACAATCATTTGTGGAATTCCATGGATGTGAACATTATCATACATGTAGAGGTGTGCTAGGATATATACTAAACTCCAATACAAGTTGGATAGTAAGTGGGATGAGTTGGTGAGTTTGTCAATGATTTGTAAGATGGCATCATGACTCATGGATGTATGTGGTAATATCTTCATGAAGTTCACAAATATCTCATCAAACTTTATTTCCAGAACCTCAAGGGGTTAATCTAAACCCACTGAAACCTCACTCCCAGCCTTTACTTACGGACAATAAAGGTATTGAAAAACAAACTCTACAACACCTTTCTTCATTCCTGACCACAATAACTGATGTCATAGGTCTTAGTGAGTCTTCACCACACCGGGATGTACCACCAATGGCGATGTATGAATCCCCATAATAACCTCATCTTGTAAAACCATTGGTACTATTGCATGCCCTCTAAAAGTAATGGTGTGATCCCCAACTATTGAATATCCATCAGGATCATCTCGTGTGGACAACTAAGCATGTAGGGTCTCGTAGTCGGTATCCCCATGTTGTGCCTCCCAGACTCACCGTAAGATTGGAGGGTTGACAACCATCGACTAGATGTATGATGATCCATATCCATCCATAATGGAAAACTTCAATGGGGACTACTACTCCCTCACATTGTTAAGCAGATATGAGGTGGATCTCCTACTTAGAGAATTTACCACTAGATTCACATTGCCATGAATATATAAAATATCAAGGTCATATTACGAAATTAACTCTATCCATTACATCTATATCAAGTTCAAATCATTCTCATAGAAGATTTAATTGATACTCTTGTGATCAATGTTGATCATAAACTGTTATCCCGACGTGTAGTGTCTCCACATTATCAAGGAGAAGACTACCTCCACAAACTCAAGATCATGGGTCAAATTATTTTTTTCATGCGGTCTAAATTGGAATGAACCATATCCAATCTTAGAATACCTCTACATAATGACACAACTAAGACAGAACCCAGATGCATCGTAGAAAACCATGTACTTGACACCTTTCTCCAGTAACCTCAGGATGGGAGTGCTCATCAACCTATAACTCAGTGCTAAAAAGATCTTATATAACTTTTATGTCTAAAAAAAGGCTTCCCGTTTTGTTTCAAAGAATTTAATGGTAAATCCACTCCATAGAATTCAGGTACAAACCCTTGATAATACCATTCCAATCAAAAGAAACTCCAAACCTCAAATATGTTCATGCATGGTTCCTATGAAAGCACTACCTCAACGTTCACTAGATCCACCACAATGAAGCCTCAAACATGATGTGTCCTACAAATGGACCTATCTAATATAGAAAAATAAACATTGAGACATTCCTGTAAGGTTGGGGCTCCCAGAATGAGTCCATTACCCTCCTCAGTGTCTCAATTTCTCCTCCATTAATATCGAATATACTAGGATGTCATCAATGAAGACCACCATAAGCCATTCAATGTAAGGATGAAAGATATAGTTCTTGAGTCCCCTGAACATTACTAGGAAATTTTTCACACCAAATTGAATCACTGATTACTCATAGTGACCTTAATGACATCAGGAGGTCATCTTCAGTATATCCTCATCCTGTAGTCATAACTAGTTATTGCTAGATACGAGGTCGATCATTGAGAAACATTGTGCCAATTTCTACTAAACAAAGAGGCCATATATCCTTATAGGTGTTACTTGTTCTTCATGGTCACCAAGTTCAATCAATGGTAATCAACACCTAACCTCAGTCTCCCATCTTCCTTCTTGAAAAAAACTATAGTTGTCTAGTGTGAGACACTAGGTCCCACAAAGAACATCCTATGAATGTCCTCCAACTATACCCATTGCTCACGAAGTTCTATTGGAGCCATCCGATTAAATATGTAGATATCAGTGTCTTCTAGAGGTGTATATAGTTAAATATGACCATTTCCCTACAGGGAGGTAAACTTGGAACATCATTGGGAATGTCATCACCATAATCCACAAACACTATATTAAACCTAGGAGTCGTATCTTCCACTACACCGTGGGTGAGGGTATCCAACTAAAGAGTAATCAGCCACACCCTAATATGTGTCAGTCTATCCTTCCCTAAATGTATTTTATTTTCTCAAAAAATGGAAAACATGGTTCCATTAATGTAGACACACCAAACTCTTCGCCTAATATAGTCAATCTGAGCATGAATTATGGATAACTAGTCCATAATAAGAATGACTTCATAAGGGATCAACATCACTATTAATAGATCCCAACTAAATATATTCCCATTAAGAGTCAGGAAACACTTTTAGCACCATTATGTGATCATTGAGTTACCTCCAGTAGGAGTCTCTAAGAGTAAGGGTCAGGTCAATGTTTAAACCAAAATCTCTGAGTCCTGAACAAGATTCATCGAAAAAAATGAAAAACACTTATGCCTATCAAATATATATCTAGGGTGAAAAATAGATATATTATACAACGTATCATCCCTGGTGACCCAATGATATAAGCCTCCATCACATACAGCTAGCCTCTTCCCTATCCAAAAGCTTTTTAAGCCTGGTGTGGACCTCCTGGTGGTTGTGGTGGTAATAGGTGGAGCCTAAAACCACCTCTTGCTACACAGCCGGATCCTCTACCGCATCTTCACCCCTATGGACCACCATCATCCTATCTCTACATCTACCACTGTTGTCTCTTGACCATATCCTGATCAGTTTTATAATAAGATGGGAAATCTCAAACCAGAGGTCCCAGACTATTATATGAGTTACACCATCTATCCCAAGAATTCTTCATGCCTCCCAGGGATCCCTACACCATTATCCCAGAGTCTTGGCATTTTCCCCATAAGTGCTTGACATGTATGGATCCTGGAGACTACTGTCGGATACCTTATGTTGAGGTCTTATCTACTCGGTGTCCACTGGTAGCTCCCACTACTACTGTATGATCTTCCAAAAAATAGTACACTTGTTGGGATCACTCAGGTACCCCAACACATATATAAATTCTAAGGGACAAAACGGATTTCTTAAGGTCTGGGCATAAGTTGTGAACAATGTTTTGAGCCCTGAAAATTGGTATCATTCCATATCCAAGGAGTATCATGAAATATCTATAAGAATTCTTGAATACTCCACTATAGTCATACTTCGATGCTTCAAATGAAGAATCTCATGTATGTATACTGATGACAACATGGCTAGGTATAACTCCTCTATGAAGATGCATTTGAATTATGTCTAGAAAAGAGTTTTCTTATCATGTGATTGAGTCATGAGGCTCTACCATCTCCCCACATTTCCATGAAAAAGATTCATGGAATGGACTGCCATTTAGCCAGAATGATTCCTTAGAAGAAGGAAAACATGGGTGACTTCCTCTAGCTAATCGTCATCTATCTGGGGGGTCTGGCTCAGCCCAAAACCTAGGTGTTTTCTACCTCTAAAACACTTGAAATGTATTCATTCCACATGCATCCTCATCTTGTAGTTCTACTAGAAATTGAAACTTGATGGGTGGTGGTATAGTTGTTAAACTACACAGAGGTGTAATCTATCGTATAGACCCTTGTACTAAAACCTCATCACTAGGAGCATCATCATGTTGATCTTGTGGTGAGATCCAAGAATATTGTATACATATAGGCATCCTGAAATACGAAATGATGTACCACGGTCAATTGAGTATATCTATGGAGATTACTAAATAAGTACATGGAAAACACAACCATTATAATATGATGAATAAACCATTATTTAACATATAGCTAGTGTTTTCATGTACTGAGTTGAAAAGTATGAGATCAAGGTCCTTTTGGATGGATATGATGGCCACTGCACAAACACTGGAGGCCCTGGCTTAAATGACAAACTCGATACACCTAACACTATTTCTATATGCCAATATTGTTGATTTTATGTCCTAAAGTATAATTGATCAACTCTGATACCACTCTATCATAACCCATCATAGAGGTTCCCATGTCATGACTACACTAATACATCCTCCTATAGGCTAGGGACTGGTGACATGCACTAAGTAGGAATGTCCCACAAATATGATGCATTAAGCTAAAGTATCTATACACACACATATATCTCTTGGACACAAAATGATTAAATGTAAAAACTTCTATGTAAAAATTCATTTATTTGAGTAATATCCGAATATATAGTATGAAAATTAAATTGTCAGAATGTGAATAAGTTCAAATACAAGCCCAACAAAATGAGTTGGAAGCACAAGTCGAACATGAATTTAAAGGCACTGGGAAAGTTTTATTAAATAAATAAAAACACACCTTAGTATATCCCATCTCACTAAGAAACATCTGATCCATGTCCACCTAAGACTCCATAAAAAGCTTTGTTTGTATGGACAAGACCTGAGACGTGTGGTAAAATCCTGTTCAAGGATGAGTGTAATGATACTCATTATGACAACCTGAATCCACAATTCAATACATCATGGAAAGTATATAATTCTCTACATAGGAATATATCCAGAACATTTATAATAAGAAAAACCAGATATACTCCCGAGATACCCCACAATAGAAGAATGTCATAACCAATATCTAGCCATAGGATTTGGGTAAAACCACACTAGTTTTGGGAGAACATACTCCTCGAGCCATGATATCATCAGGTGGGACGGATATGATGGGTCTCATGGTAATTTCCGTAGTGCATGTTTTAGAGGCACTGGGAATCATGGGGCCGAGTGAAAAGCCAGGATAATCATTCTACTTGTTGGGTATCGGACAATTTGGAAGGCAAGAAATGACAGCCGCCACAACACAACTGCTTTTTCCCAGGTCAGCATCATTTTTAAAATGAAAAACCATTTTCTGGATCTGATCAGGCTGTGTCCCGATTGTCATTGTGCGCCGTCTGTGAGCTCCATCTACTCTGATCTCTCCACCGCTCAGTAGGAAGCCAATGCGGGGATGGGACGATGGGTCCGATGGAATCCTCCACGCCAGGGGCTCCAACTTAACACGGATGGTTCGCTGATCGAGGGGGAGATGCAGGGGGGAGTTTTGAGAGATCAGTCGGGGGCTATTCTTGCAGCATTCGCATGCGAGTTGGGGAGAAGCGATGCCCTATAGGCTGAGGCCCAGGTGCTGGTGGTAGGGCTGGGAATGTGCAAGAATAGGCAGATCGCTTTGGCGAGGGTGGAGGCATACTCTATGCTCCTATGTAATGTAATGATGGTAAAAGGGAGGGTTCCACGGAATATTTCATACACTGTTAGGAGATGTAAATCGCTCATGGGGACTAACACGGAGATCTCTCACACATGAAGGGAGGGCAATATGGTGGATGATTTTTTGTCGTCTATGACAACTCCAACTCGCAGTATTATTTCTTCTTTTAACTTGGGGTATTTTCTTAGTGAGGGGATGAAGTTTGTTGTCAAAGATGCTTTGGGCTTGCAGTACTTTCATCCTCCGTGATGATTTTTGTATATGTGTTTTTCCAAATCAATAAAAATGTTAATTTTCAGTCTAGTCTATCTCATTTGGGACCTACTCAAAGAGAACACATTGGTCATGGAAAAATATAATATATAGATATGGGATCATTCTTAGACACACTAGGTGGTTCCACAAATCACACTCAGTATCGTAGAGGGATACTACATAACAAATCTTTAACAACCCATGTTGTAAGGGATCATGACCAAAAAAATTGTGGATACCACCGAACTTACTAATGCGACCCCCTTGATAGGGGAACAAAACCATAGCCAAGGAGGTCACATGATTCCAAAAAATCTAATAGGGTTTATAGAGGATCTCTCTATAGTCTCAAGGAGGGATACAATACTCTATCTAAGACTAAACATTTAGAGGGGATTGCAATATAGTTATGTGGATGTAATGTCGTATTGAACCCTCAATGAAATAACCAATGGAACACTCTCAACCAATGTTTGTAAAAACTAAAAACTCACCACAAATTTGAAAAAGTACATCTCAGCGTTAGGGTCTCAACATTGTAGATGGCTCGTCGATTGGAAACTCCATTTAGAAGATATGCACCTTTGAGGGAAACTGCCAGCAGCCTTACTTGGGGCCTACAGACATACCACACTCACCAACCACACATTCTCTACACCCAAGGTTGACCCTCACATTTGAAAATCATGGTCGGTGATCCCACGGTAGATCAACCTGACATGGTCTCACGGGAAACTGTTATGGTCGACTGTAACCAGGATTTTCAATATTTTCTCTAGGTCCGAACTAGGTCTAGCCCAATATAGCGACCTGACCTGAACCTCTAACCTGGAATGTACCATCGGCCTAACACATCCCGCTACCTCGGCCTACTCTACATCTATTGTCGTATCTTTTTTCACTACCACCACGTCCGACTCTACATCCCAACCCTATGTCCCACTATTGTTGATGTCGACGTTCCACCAATTTCCACCTCCAAAAGCATTCTCTCAAACCATAGGCCTCCGCCAGCCTCTGGTCACTACCACAATAGTGTGGTCCCTTATACAGACCACCATGCCTCCTATTATTCTTGAGAAACCATACAGTTGTAGATCTGATCTCTTTGGGTCCCGATTTACATAGATAATGCCTTAGTAATCGATTCATCTCGAATCTAAGGGTCTGATCAATTTCCAAACCTCTAAAAAATGTTGATTTCAGAACCACAATGTTCAAATGGGAATGAAATCAAATCAAAGACTAAGAAAATAAAAATTACTAACCTTGAGGAATTATCATTGGACATTGTTTGTGTCAGCCGTGATTCATTTCTATTACAGTGACAAATAAAGTGTACAATATTAGTGAAGTGAAACAATTCTAAAAATTTCAAATCTTTTTATGATGTAGGATTCAATTAATGTATTCTGGATTGATTAATGTTGTTACAGGATTAAGAATTTGATGGAATTCACAAGACAAAAAACCTATTTTTATTTGGTCAGTCATTTATGATGAATGGTCCCAATGTCGTTTTTCATCCTAGATCTATCATTGTTCATCAGAAGGTATTCCCAGTTCATTATCCAATGATTCTATAGAGGATCTAGGGTTGTGTGGATAACCCTAGATTTTATACATAATGATACATTTAATATTTTTCCAAACAATGCATCAAAAATTAATTTTTAGTGAATTATTTTATTCCATTTATGTCATGTGACAACATTTCCAAAAATGACCCATGCCGACTAAATTTTGGTGTCACCAAGGGTAAAATAACAATATAGAACTGAATAGTTCCCTCATATGTTTATTCTGGGCATCAGTTTAGAAGTTATCCTTCTTATTCATGATAACCATGTCTTTGTGATATTAAGTATTTTATTATTTTTTATAAATTTATTCCAGGAACATAGGGCCTATGAATCACATGTCGTCTCAACACCTGGTCTCAAAATCATTCCATATAATATCAAAAAATAAGACACTAAAAATTTGATATGTTCCATGAAAATAATTTTTACTTTTAAAAATATTAAAATTTTTATGGTTGGTTTTTTAGAAATTATCTGAGATATTTCAATTTTTATGTTAATAGTAAAAATAAAATTTATTCTGTATCCAATGTATGTTCAATTTCATAATTTAGGATGTAAGAATTACATAAAAATTTCTAGAACTATAGTATAGATAAAAACATACTCATTTTGATACATTAGTCATTAATATACAATAAATGTGACTCTCAAACCTAAAAAATATGATCCAAATCCTAAAGTCAAAATTATTCCATTAAAGTAAAACTATTCATTTTCATGAGTATTTATTTGTAATTAAATACTGAACTGTAACTATAAAGGTAGTTAATATAATAAACTAATATATTAATTTTATATAATATTAAATATTTTAATGAACTAATTATTACATTGTTTACCCTTGATTTAGCATTTTATGTAATATTTTATTCGAAATATACATCTATCCTGAATTATAAATAACCCCTACCCCTCTATTAGGAAAATCAATCCACACCGACATAAAAAATCCCAAATTCATTCCAAGAAACTATAAACATGTTTTACAGTAAACCAAATCCATTCATAATCGAACCATAGTTCCATATAGTAGATGCAATGAAGAGAAAGGTAAGGTAGAAAATGAAATGAAATAATTTGGGAATAAATGTATAGGTTTTCCCAAACCCAAATCTTTTTAATTTGGGACAACAATAATTCCCGTAAATTATAGTACATCTAGTGCCCTAACATTCCATAAATATTAATTTACAATTCATCCATTTTCTTTTTGGGGATATACATGTTTTCCACCTTGCCAAAATTATTTTAATAAAAATGAAATGATTCATCAAGAAGTATTAACATTGGAAATCACATATTTTATTAAACTTTACTGGAATATAATTCACTAATTAATGATTATGTTAATTCAAAAAAAAATCATCAATTAATTTTTTCACCTAAAAATTATATTAATTAAATTAAGCTTTATGAAATCCTTCTAAAACCCATTCCTTTTCCTCATTTATTTATTGACTATTATTGTTACATATTTAATGTGGAATGCGTGATTTTGAGAATTTATGATGTGATGGGTGGGCCTACATTTATATATCCCTAAGATGAATTGGGTTTTATGATGTATCTCATTATATTGTGGGAATTACATCTAAGAATGATGTTATATTTATTCATGATGAAGATGTCATGATTTATGAACATAAGTTATATGAAAAAAAAAAGATTCAAGATTTGTTCACAAATTTGTTTGGTATTTCAAAACAATGGTATTATGTTATATTATTATGAATGTTCCACCATCCATGACATTATCAGTATTTTCCCTTATGATGTTGATAATGATCCTATGCATTTTTCTGGATGATGTTTCTCATTACCACTAATATACGATTTCTTCATGTCCCTTATTCATTCACTTACTATTATTTTAACACATTTCTTTCTTTGATATATACCCTCAAGTGACAACATTTACTATTTATTCGAGAAACTTATAAGGATAATTACAGAAAATGTAAATAATTTTTATGTTTCATTATATAAAATTGTTGTATTAGCATTATTTTCCCAATACACAAGACTACTAGATCCTGGATGGTTTCTTTTTTATATTGATTATTAAAAAATTTATGTAATAGTAATTTCATAAAAAGAGTATTCACTATATTTGAAAATTTGGAGTTCTCAATGTTGTGTGAAGAAGACGAAAGAGCAGCATCCCATTATAAGTGTGATAGTTTTCACTCTCCAAATTTATTTAAAATATTTAAATATTAGAAATATCAAAATTTGGAATTCATATGGATATATTTTTAAAAAATGGGTATTATCTAGACTAAATTATCCAATAAAATAGGATTTATACAATTTAAATTTTTATAATTACCCTTATATCATGGTTTAACCCCTTTGTAACCCCTTTTTAACATTAACACTGGTGAAAAAATTTCAATTTTTTAAGCATTCATTATAAAAAAAATTTATGTATACCTATTAAAAAATAAATAAATGATCGTTCCAAATATGGATTCCATCTTATCAAATTAAGTCTCAAAAATTTGAACAAAATAATTTAGAAATATATTCAAAAATAAAAATGAAATTTTTCTGATGAAATTATATTTTTAATTCATTAATTACTTTAACAAAAAAAATCTATATGAAATTAATTAAAAATACCATAATTAGATTATTAAAAATATAAATGAATTAATTTTAAATATTATAACATTTTATAAAAATTAATGTTTTTAAATTTTTAATTCAAAAAGACACTTTTCTATAAAATATTTTATCATTTTACTATAAATAAAATATGTAATATTTTCATAAAAGGATTAAAAATTTAATAAAATAAAATTTTGACATTTTTATTTAGAAAATGAATTTAATTTTTTCAAATAATTTTATTATTGTGGGAAAATTAAATATTATTTTTGTTGAAAAAATTAGTAATATTAATATTTGGGGAACTTGTATTATTTTAATAGTAAAATACTTTACTAAAACATGAGAATATATTTATCAATAATTATTTTATAAATTTATTCATAATTTTAAAATATTGTTATTAATATTTATACCATCATTTTTCATCCTGGTTATAATGGTATACTATATTACTGTTCATTTAGACTTGGTGTTTTGTGTATCAAATGGTAGTGAGTAAAATTAAATTTATTTGAAAAAACTTATATCATGAAATATCAGGGGGTTAAAATTGTTTTATCTATTAAACAAATATAGATATACCTTTGAAAAATCATGAAATCCTGTTATATATTTCATTATTAGTGAAAATGATATTCATACATTAATTGGAAAGTGTTGATAACTCAAAAGATCAATTATTTGATATAATGTTTTTTCCTAGTTATGGCACACACTGGCTCAACATGATGGTGAATTGATTTTTTAAACAATTTACATACATAAAACCAACCACTTAAATTTTTTTTATAATATGTAAAAATTCCTGAAAATTATATTTGAATCATTATCAAATTAAATAAAAGATCTAGGCATAGAAAAATCGTGAGGGTTTATGCTAAAAGGAATTTACCCTAATCCACAACACTAAAATACAATGTGAGTTACATCTGTTTTTATGAACCATCATTTTTCCTCTGCAATTCCAAATTGAGAGTATAATGTTATCAATTAGTATAATAGATATAAGGTATATTATATAGGATCCCCAATTATAATACAATTCCACAACTTTTAATAAACCTAGAACAAGGAGTGCATATTTTGACAGAGAAAATGGTAGATAAGAGAGATTTAGTTTGGATCAAAGATTCAATAAGAATCAAGTAATGTATATTGAATGTTTGGTTGAATATGTATTCAAAATATATCATTGAAAATATCTTCAAATTATGTTAATGTACATGATAAAAATAATTATACTCTACTTTCATTCTACTTCCTCAATAATGAACACAATATATTTTGTTCATTTTCAGGAATAGTAGTTACTTAGAAGAAGACTTGAGAGATGTATTTTACATGAAAATGGAAATATAAATATCATAAAATTTATTTTAATTATCTAATAATTTACATTATATTTAAATTCTTTACATTGTATATCATATCCAATCAATAAATATATATTTTATATAACTACAAAATTCATTAGTAAAATATTACCTGTTTGTAGATATATGATTTAATTAACTCAATTATTTCCTGTTTAGAAAAATCATGTGTAGAAAATACAAACATATTAGTATAATTTTCATAGTATTTAGTATTTTTAAAATAAATGACTTAGAAAAATATATGAAATTGAATAAACAATTAGTTAGTCTTTTTCTGAATCTGTTTCCACCATAAAAAAATAAAACAGGATCCTCAATACTGAGGGAGAATATGTTTTTCCATAAAATAATGGTTAAATTATGGAGTCAAAATATATATGTTTGTAGACAAAAAAACAAAAGACAAATATCTTGAAAAAAAATATTATATGACTTTCTTATGAATTTAATCAATTTTATTTAATCATAAGTCCATTTCACTATCAGAGGACACCATTAATATCATAAGGAATCCCTTAATCATCCAATACTTGTGTACCATGTATTATAATTTTCTATATTTAATTTTTTCATCATATAATATTTGAAAAACCCATTTTTAATCAATCATGATATATTATTAAAAAATAATTCCAATAATATACTTTATTTTATAAAGTATATTTTGAGTAAGAGTAAGATATCATATTGATTTAGAAGATTTCCAAACATTATAGGATGATTTCCTTTTTCAAATATTTCGTGTATATGATCATTTGAGTTTGTAATAAATTTCATAGAAAAAGTTTCCTCCGAAAGCATACTTCCTCAGGTTGAGATATTTCTAGTATGAATTTTTATTTATCCCTTAAGAAGTATGACATTTTTGAGTTCCCAGAAGATAAATTACATTGCCAAAAAATTAAATCTACCAAATGAATTTTAATTCTACCAATAGAATATTTTATCAAGAACAATGGATAGTTTTAATTATAAATAAAATTATTAGAACATGAATGACACATTGTTGAACTAAAATATTTAAATAAAATAACAGATAATAAAATATAAGTTATTAACATGGAATCAACTATTCTATGTTCATTAGTAAAACAAATTGAGTGATTTTATAAGTATAAAAATGGTAAATTATTGGGTTTTGTTGGAATAAAATATTCTTGTACCATAATAAAGTGATATGATTTCATAACAAATATTTCATATTTAATAAAAATCACTTTCCATAACATTAAAGAACATCATACTCAACACATAAAAGAAGATCTCATGGATTGCACTACGACATGCCTTATTGAAACCAAATCTCATAACAATTACATTCCATGTGGTTTCAAAAATAAAAAAATTTCATAAAAACCTGATGAATATTAGATTTATAAAAATAAAGAATCATCTAAAAATAATATTGTTTGGGAAACTAGTAATCTCCCTTGATATTAAATCTGGTAATAGTCAAGCTAAAAACTAATTGAAATTTCAGAAGATATTAATATCTTTTCTTCAATATATTTATATAGCATGAAATAATCATCTTGAAATTCATTATCCTCTAAAACCCTACTCCAAGGGTATCAATTGGATCCTATAATGGTTAAACTATAATTAAATATGGATATTATATATATTACAATTAAACCAAATATCAATGTCCAAAAAATATTAAAATAGAAAATTTCATGTGTTGATGATTCCAAATATTGTCATAGAAAAAAACCGAATGATTTTTAAAGAACCTCATCAACATATATAAATATACCCATATAAAAATCACAACACATCCAAATATGATAAAATTTATCAATCCATAATAATATCCTTATGATAGTTCCATTTGATCAAATATCTTGACATGCTAGGTTTATAGCATCACCTTGAACATTAGTTCCATCTACTAATAACCACAAATTTATATAATCTGTAGGACATACATCGAAATTGGAAAAATCATTTTTATCTACTTATAACTGGATTCTCACCATATAGGGTGATCATTAAACATATATTGTTCTTATTAATGATAAAAAAACATTTCATCTCCCTTATCCATTGTTAACACACTAAATCTAATCTACCATGGAATAGAGATCATGTCATTAATTCAAACTCATGGTTGAATTTTTTCACCACTAAAATGTTAAATATGGTTTCCCTCAATCATTTAACCATGTTCTAGTCATCTCATTACTAATCAATGGAGGATGTTACTACTTATGGTCTCCCTACATCCAATCAATATGTCACAACTAAGAAACACAATGGTTTATATATTATCACTACCCACATCAATATACATGGAGTGGGTGGTCTATTAAACATACATATATCCATAAATGTTCTGGTTCGTACAATATAAATTATTCTTACAAAATTACTGTAACAGTGATGATTCTATTGAAATTATTACCCTAAATATCTCAATAATACTTGAACGAGTTAAAATTATGTATTCCGAAAAACTACATGAATCCTAAAACACCATTGAAGGCCTCATGAAACATATTATATTCCGACATGGAGTCCCTTTTCTCTATACATATACAAATTCACAATTTAATTTCCATATAAAAGGTTTAATTTCCTATAAACCATGAGAAATATTATTATATATAGAATTCCTCCCATGTTTCCCTATTTTAACTACATAGATATATTATCCCAACCAACATGAACTAGAATATTCCGATCAAAATGGTCTACCATTTTAAAAACACATGCAGGTATCACAATAATATGTGATAACTCAGTGTGATAGATATGTACATAATTCATGTGTCTATTTAATCTCAATTATCCAACAAAAATTCTTTACAAATTTCAATAAATTGACAACAAAATATAGAGAAATATTAAAAACCTTGATTAATTTAATTTTCATTCCATATATAATTGATACCACAATGAAAAAGGAATATTATCTATGTTTGCTAAAGTATCATAAAAATACATTGATGAAAATATGCAAAGATTCACACCTACAATATCTATCCAATTGGATCATTACAATAACCAATGCAATACATGAAATAAAAATCTCTTCAATCCCTACGTATTTTCACCAAGTAAAAAAACCGATGTTTAAATGATATAGAAATTATGGAATGTTTTTTTGTTTCATTTAAATGACATTTCATAATGTTAAGAGATACTCTAAACTGTGTTCAAAGAGGTCGAATAAATTGATTTTTTTTATTTAGAAGATGGATGTGTCTCTGGTGGTAGATGATTTTTTGGGGTAGCCTCAAGGGAATTGGGTTATTTAAAGGATTTTTTGTTCTTTTTTCAAGGTTTTATGTTTTGGTGTTCATGGATAGGAGAAACCATCTGACAGATTTATGATTAGAGTGTTTTCAGTTAAATTTTACCTACGTATGGTTTTGTCTCTTGGATAGATATTGGTTTAGGGTAAATCATCCAGTCATGGGGAAACCATGTGATGTTGTTTAGGGCCAAAGATAAGGATCACTTTTTTATTGTATTCAGGTAACCAATGATACCAGATGATGATGTGTCAAGGGTTGTATTTTATGGTTAGAAATTATTATGGAGATTATTGTGTTAGGCAGTGGTAGGAGAATGATCAGAATAGGGTTTTGGTAACCATATATCCAAATCACAAGACTTCCAAAAATTTAATAAAATGGAGGAAATAAATGAAATCTCACCTCCTATCTTTTTCCTCATCCCTTATTTTTCCCTACCCATTCTTTTTCAACACCTGATTTCCATATAGTAAAGGTGTTCCTAATCCCTTCATTCTCTAGAAACCACTACATTTGTTTTATGTTGGTGGATATATTTTTTCATTTTTGATGTTAGTACCCCCTCTGAACACCACTACAGTCATTAACCCCCACCACTCTAATTTTGAAGTTCTCACATTTTGGTTTTATTAATGATTCTACTAGAGGATAGTGAAATCTTATTCTTCTCATGGGGATTTTCGATGGCATTCATAGTGGATATTCTTATGTTATATCTAAATGTAGTTACATTTCACTTAATTAAGGTATATATGATATGTAAATTTTTACAGTTTTTATATAATGAACTAAATTTTATTAATTGTTTTAATGCTAATTCCTCTCAAGAATTTGTACTAGTAATGGGGTTGAGAGTCCATTTATGACAACCCATGGTGGTTGTGTAGAGTTACAATAAAAGGTGACCACTTAGTAATTTTTATATCATTAATCAAAGTTGGGTATTAATTAATTATTTTAGAATTATTTTATTAATTTTTAATTTTTTGTGAATTTTTGTGAGTTTAGAGATTGGTTGGTTGTGATGAGATGAGATATTTTGGATGCCAATGAGATTGGACTTTAATTAGATGAGAAATAGAAATGCTATCAGTATTTTGTATTTTTTTGGAAATCATAATTGAAGAGGAAGGTGGTCTAAGAAAATTACAAATAATATTGAAAAATGGTTTACATTTGTATATAGTTTGTTAAGTAATGCCCATGTTTGGTCCATTTTCTTACATAGTTTAATTTAATGATTTGGGTATTTAAATTGATTACATTGAACATGCACTGATAACATTATATTCATCAGTGATTGTGATATAAAACATAGGGACACCCATGTGATATGTATTGACAGAACTCGTTTGTGATAATGGGTTTACTAAATATAATGGTTAATAGTAAATTTTTTTAATATCAAAATTTTTATCAAAAACTTGTAAATGAAAATATAATGTTTCATGAGTTATTATTTAGGGAGAATTAATATCATGAATCTAAAATAATATTAACATAAATTTTGTTTTATCCTCGTTTTGGGGTCTAATGGGGAAGTTATATATTGATGGTCTTCATATATTAAAGTAATTTGTTGAACTCCTTGTGTTTATTGAAGTGATTCATTAGTGAATTTTAATAGTTGTTTGGAAATGAGTTGTTGGTTTCCCTATTATTGTAAATTTCAGGAGGGATTTTTTTTAATCATATTAATGTGGATGAATTATTTGGAATTGTTTTGGATGTTATTGAGGAATACCTATGCTAACAAGGCTACATCGAAATAATTTGAATGAATGTGTGAAAACAGTAATCCTCTAAAGAGTATTGGAATGATTTTTTTATATTAAACATCGCTCAAAAAAACAATAAATTTTTTCTATTACATTCCCATTGTGTAAAAAACTGATATGTTATGATATATTTCTTTTTCAAAAATTTATTATCTCTTATATTTTAAAAAACATGATACACATTGTCTAAATGAACAATAACATAGAATACATATATATACTAGCTATTAAATTTGAATATATTAATAGGAATGACTAAATTATTAAAATGTTATGTTGTACACATGTATAATTTAAATTCTTTTGTTATATATTTATTATAAATAAAAAAATATTTCCGAGAAAGTGTATTTTTTAAAGTGTTTTTATCACGTTTTGATCAAATTTTTAAAAATTATTTTTTACTGATTTATTTATTTTTTAGAAAAAATGGTCATTTATATCATTATATAAAAAATTCAACTAGATTAATTTTTTGATAATTTTAAAAAAACAATATTTCATTAATGAATACTGAAAATACATGTTTTTATTCCAAATTTCATTTTCATTTAAATTATATTTATTTAAATTATATTTTAAATTTTATTATATTGCAAACATAGATCAATTATTTTACTATTAAACTTATATAATCATTGATATAAATTTTCGGTTCACTTTAAATTAACAAACATTCCATACATATGAGAACTTTTCTATAGAAAACCAGTTTTCCATCAGGTCTGCAAGTTGTATTTTATCTTAAATCATTCCACATGTGTGGGTTGAATTTTATAATATGGATTACATATTTTGAATAAAAATTAATAATATTATATAATTTATTCAACATAAAAATTTTCTATTATGAATTATAAATCTAGTAAACATTAATTAAAATGATTAATGTACAAACATAATTACCTGAATGATAAACTAAAAGGAAAAGTATTAAAATTTCCTATAAAATTGTCCAAAACCCATTTAATTTAAATATATTTTACATATCACCAATATGGTTCTATAATGACTAATTTTTATGAATTTTGGAATTATAAAAACCTAGGCATAACTTTTTGTTTTAAAAATTATTAAAATTTTCTTCTCCCCCACTTATAAAAGGCCACCCAATCTACCTTACACATTACAATCCCAAAGCTATTTTTAATATTAATTAAATAATATAATCTAATCATTAATTTCCTACCCACATTCTATAGTAATTTTATTATCCAAAATTCATTCTATAGAGGAATTAATGTATTCCTAATTAGGTTACCTAGAAAGGAGGATATATTTTTTATTTATATATATTCATATTGAATATTCTAATAACACCTTAAAATAGACATCATATTTGATAATATAATATCAAATGTATCTTCAGTATTAATAGATGTTATTATTTAATGTAACTACCTATATCCATATCCTCTTACATAAAATGGTAAATTAAGCCATAAAATATGTCTATGGAATATGACCACCTCACAAAACGATATAATTCATTTTCCGTAACAACATTTTGAAGTTATATATATTGATGGATTTAACACACATACACATAGACACACACACACACACATATATATATAAATATATTTTATGATATTTATGAAATTATTATAATATATTAATTATTATATGACATATATACTCTTACATTATATTACCTTGGGGATATGATAACATAGAACTTTTGTACAAGAGTTTGTCGCCTCAGGAAGAGATTTTATTCGTTATTCACTAACATGTTATATGGAAGGTATTAAGGATAAATTTAATAAATATATGTGATTTTAAGACATTATAATACAGTTGGTAAATTAATTTAATATATATATATATATATTACCTTCCAATCTATTGGTAAAATAATAATGTCACGCATGCGAATGTGTGAACAACCACCTCGATGTAGCTACGTGAAATGTTATTCGTTTTAATTTTACATGGATAATAATAAGGATGAAATTGATTTAAATAAATGATATATATATAACATAATAATGATTCAATAATTATTATTTAACATTTTCATTACTTTAGTTACATATGTCGAGTAAATAGAAGCAACAATCATGATTATATAGGACCTTCCATCTCAATGAACTCTGTAATCCATTTTCCATATAAATATTTTTTTAAATTAAAATAATCAAACATATAATGATAAAAAATGGTTTTATATAATGGTTTACATTATGGTTAATTTTGAACAATGATCAATGTAAAAGGATGGAAATTACCAAATCAAAGCATACATGATAAATATCACTTGAAACATGGATTTTAACAATGAGTTGTAATCAAACAGGTTATAAAGGTATAGAAGTAAATTGTATATGTCATAATATATATTTTTATGGTTCTATAATATATTTATTATATAATTGGTACAAAAACATTCGATTGAAGTCAGACAAGAAGTAAGTCATTTTTTTGTCTCAATATTGCATCTTTGAGTCATATCCCATGATACACACCAAAACTTTTTATAAGGATTGTATAGAACCCTTTAAAAATTAATAACAAGTATTTTTTTATTCTATTTATATTTTATGTTTCATATATTTGTTTCATTCATGGAGATTATAATTCAATATAACCAATGTGGTAAATGAACTAGGGTAAAATCTCATAGATTAACATATTTTATTATGTTTATGATTCGAAAGATAAATTATTATGATAAATCCCTAAAGAAACTAATGAATTTATTTTCCACTAGTTATGTCAAGAGAATACTTGTTTTTCTAAAATGTTTCTCTCTTTATGAACTTAATAGTTCAAAATAATCATTTTAAAAAATAAATAATCATTATTTCTCTCTTCAGTCATAGACCCATTTTCTTCCTTATCATTGTTTTCAAGAAATTGTATTTGATATAGTGTTAGCATTCTTTAATGTATTTAGTAAATTAAATTTTAAAAATGTTCCTATATTATTAATGGTTATTAATGGAATGTTCTCTTCATTTTCAAAACATGATAATTGTTGACTTTTAACCAAAGTGTAAATGAATGTATTATTTTAACTTGTATATCATGAATTTAATTTTCCACCATAATTACCATTATATTATAGTTCCACTCTTCATAATTTTTGGATTTAATTTTTTAATAAATGGGTTTTGATAATATTTTAAAAAATGTATTTCTTTTAAAATAATTAAATTTAAATAATCATTATTTTCCAAAATAAATGTTCCATGTGATATTTTAAGATCATTTTACATCTATGATGACATATATTGAAGATGCACAACATTTTCTTAGAATATAATAAAAAGTACCATCCATATTACTTATCCTAGTGATTTATTATCATTTTTACTGGCGATATATTATTTTGATTCCATTCACCATATTAATATTAATATCTTATGATTATTTTTATTGATTGGGGAAATTTATAAAATTTTGAATGACATTATTAACAATATTAATGGTCATGTTGATTAAGTTTCACTGCGTCAATTGTAGAAATTATTTGTCCAAGTATGTGATGGGCGATGTCTTATGTAACTCATCTATTGATTAGTATATATAATTAGAAAATATATCTTGGGTTGTTGGCTAAGGAATTATCCCTTTTTTGATATTTCATAGCACAAGGTATTGATGGTTGGTTTTGATGTATGAAATTGTTCATTCCCAGATTATGAGATTAGTTATTGATGGCCATGATTTTTTTCAATTAGTTATAATATTGATGGAAATTTTTATAACACATGTGATTACATATATGGAATTATTTGATTATTATTTATTCCTATCATATTATGTTCTAATTATTCATTAATAGTCATTTTACAGATTATTTACCTTAACATATCGATTATTCCTTATTTATTCATTTATACTGTAGTAAACATATGATTATTGAGAATTTGGGCTCACACATTTCATATAATTTCCTTACAAAAATGCCAAGAAGTGTATTTTGATTTATATAAAGGGTTATGAAAATGGTAGTAATGCTTTTCTGAAGAATTTTTTTTATGTTTACAAATGTAAATTACAATCATGTATGTATCGGGGTTTCCAAAACAACTAATCTATTCATTCCATTGGGATATGATTCATTTTATCTAGTTAAACTCTAATAAAATATCCACCGAATCTATGATAGAAGGGTCAGATTCATTATTGTTGGTATCTGAGGATTTTTTTAGAACCATTAGAAATAATATTTATGAAAAAGTATTTTCGACAATGTAATCATGAGTTGATATTAATGATATGTATTGAAGAACATATTTTTATTTTGTTAAAGAAGTGATCTTGTGGTTTTTCATTGCAAGAGAACTGTTTTATAGTAAAATAAGTAGACATGAATCTTGAAAAGATGTGACTTGGGGTAATAACATCAAAAAAATCATAGTTTATTTATTCATTACCGGGAAGATCAAAATTGGCCTTACTATGCATATGGTATGACATTTCCATGTGATATGTCTGGGTTAATTAAATTTTTTAAAAAATCATTATGAATTATTTCATAATATAGTTATGATTATAAAAGATCATGAAAGAAACAATATTTATGACTATGGGACTATGCAGGCATAAATCATTCAATTTATCTTATAGGATTCACTAATTTTTTTACAATAAATTATGTATCAAAATGTTATGATCTAATCTACTGAATGATTTTTTAATGGATCCTAGATGAAGGAATGAGAACCATATCAATACACATACAACAGGTAGGTATTTCATTCCATAGAATGGTAATGAAGATGGAACTAGAACCAATACTAGATCTTTTGAAATTATAACCATAATGGGGAAGCTGAATCTAGCTATTAGTAATATCCTTCATCATAAAGAGCAACCTATAGATCCTCCATGTGGTGTAACAATGATAGAACACTTCATGAATTATAATCCTACATTATTTAATGAGACTATAAATACATTTATGGATGGAAAATTAATATGTTTAATAGATAATATATTTATGTCTGTAATATGTAATGACATATAAAATCTTATAACTGATGTTTATCGTATTGTGGTTGATATTGATTAGTGGATGACATTGACTCGAAAAACTAAGGATAAATAAGGAATATGAAAAATAAATTAGAATGTTTGAAGGTGCTATTAATGGGAAAATATTTTCTTCGAGACACAAGAGTGGATCTGGAAGGAAGATTAATGATTCTATGAAAAATAGTCAAGGAAAAAGTTTCTATGAATAATGATCATATTATGAGGATATCGAGGAATGCTACAATGTAGGTATGTAATCCAAAGTTAATGATTTACTATATCATTGATGAACATAATCTAAACCTTTCAAGGGTACTATTTACCCAATATTTCTCATTATATGAGGATATAGTATAATATTCTATAAAAAAAGATAAATAACTTTACATTTATCATAGATATGAGGTTAATGATTATAAGAAGATGTATTATGGGGATACAAAAAAATGAAAATATTGGAAAAGGGAAGATGGTTAGGATGAAATTTCCATCATTTAACAAACATGGAATTAAACATCATGGAGCATTCCATATAGAAATTTGAGTTTTCTATATGTTTCGACATAAAGTCCACCGTTAACTTGAATCATAGGGAAATAAAGATGATTCCAATGCACAATTAATTAAAATTTTTGTTATTGGATGTTATACAAATGAATATACCCAATTTTAAGTGATTTTTCCCCTTAAAAGGATATGCAATAATGGATAATATTATTCAATTACACTAGCTAAAGTTTAATTCCCTAATGATTTTTTAGAAGGTTTATTAATTATATCCTCAAATTTAGATTATTTTTATTTTTATTATGGTCTTTCTCTCCCCTTTATATCATCCTAGAATACTAAAATATAAGATATGTTCCATTAAAATTAATATGTATGTTTTCAGTCAAGATTCCTAGTTAATGTATTATTGCAACAAGTATGTGTTATTCAATTCCCAATATAACACAAAAAACTTCCCTATTTTTGGACATCACTATTTTATATGTGGTTTAATTTGTTATAAAAGTTGGAATGGAATTACTTTTAAAATATAATGATCAAATTTATAGAATAAATAAGGATGTAAAGATTAAAAATAAAGATTTGTAACTATTTATCTTTATAGGGGTGATATTATTCTATGTTATGTTTAAATTCACCCCTAGTAGCTTTACTGAATGAGATTCTGGTGGAAGAAGAGTACACACAATCTATTGATGAAAAATTTCAAAATAAAATTATGGATTTACTAGTTGTACATGAATTAGTTATTGTATTTCCAGACGATATACTATAACATTTAAAATATAATGAAGTTGATTTTTCAATTTATTTAATCTCTAATATAGGACCAATATCAATGAAAACATATAGAATAACCAACGAATAATTAGTGGATCGGAATAAATAACTCTGGGATTTGTGTGATAAGGTTTTTATATCCCTAGTGTTTCACCATAGAGAGTCCACTACCACAAAACTGAGTTTCCGCAGCACCACCATTCGTCAGCACTGAAAAATTCACTAATAAAGGGAACTTTTAATAGTTCTAAAAAATACTATTAGAATTCACCCTTTAACAGAGCTTTTATTATCACTTATAAAGGAACCCCTTTAATAGCTCTTTTTTAGCACTGTTAAAGGTGACCCTATAATCAATTCATTTTTTAGTAGTGTTGATATGGGGGGGCTTTATTAGTTCTCTTTCCTAATGATGATAATGTTTAGATTTAAAAAAATTATGAAAAATAATATATTTTATATATGTATATTTATATAGATATAAATATAAAATATATTTTTTAAATATATTTTAGATAAGTATAAATAGAATATTACTTTTAATATATAAGAAAGTGAATATGGGTATAAAATATTTCAAAAATATTATTAATTAATAATTCTATAATTATCATTGATTAATAATCATTTAATAAAAAATTTATGACGGAAAAAATGAAAAAAAATAAAAGATCTAAAATAAGTTGAAAATGTAACTCGAAATTCAAAAGGTTGTAACATTGGATCCAGGTGTCTGTTTGAGGTCTAAAACATATCAATTCTAAACATGCGATGTGCTTGACATGCTAGTTACTGAATAGGACTTTCTATCACATTATTCGAGGCATAAAAGGCCCAGAATGCCTCTAAAATTGAGTTTTTCGTCAGGATACCCCGATTTGTTAATATTCCAATAGGTAAAACTTCTGATATGGATGTCCTCTAGTCCTATACCACATATCATATAAAATATTTTTTTCATTTTCTTTGATTGGACTAGATGGGTAATTGAAACACAGTTTAGGATTCGTAGTTATGGTTGTTTTAACATTCTATTGATTTTCAAATACACACATATATGTATTTATTTGGAATTATATACATTTGTGTGTGTGTGTGCGTGTTGTATATATGTATGTATGTAATTATTTATTTATTTATAATCATAGATAAAAAACCATATTTTATAAATTTATTAAAAACTAATAATATAAATATATATTAATATACACATAAATATACAGATAATAAAATATATCTTAAATTATATATACAAATATATGTATAATATAAATTAATATACAAATATATATATACTAATATATGAATAAATATATATGTATTAATATAACATAATATATTTAAATAATACGAATCTATATTAATATACGAATAAATAATACTATATATATATAAATATATATATATATATATATTATTATATGAATATATATATATATGTATATATATATTAATATATGGATAAATATATATGTATTAATATAACTAAATATATTTATATTAATATTAATGTAAATTAATATAAGAATAAATATAACTATATATATATATAAATAAATATGTCATTAAATTGAGAAAAAAAATAACTCAGTGGTAAAGGTGGAGGTGGACAAGGAGGGAGGTCACGGGTTCGAGTTTGGGTGGAAGTATAGAGGGGCGTGCTAGCAAGTGCACGATGTGTGGGAAAATGAAACACACATGAGAGTGGGATGGTGTCTGCCTAGTGCTAATAAATGTGGGGTCATGTGCTATTGAAAGCTCCCTGGACATTTTAATTTTATTTGAAATTTTTTTACTTTTATCAGCACTAAAAACGCTGATAAAAGGGGTCTTTTATCAGGGCTAAAAAAGAATTGATAAAGGACCTTATATCAGTTCTTTTTCATAGTGATGATAAAAGGGGAATTTATCAGCGCTTTTCTAAACACTGATAAAATACCCCCCCCCCCCATCTTAGCCTCGATTAACAACACTTTTCTATCACTATTAATTTCCTTTTCAAGCGTAGATAAGGGTCATATTTATTTTAGGGGTCAAAGTTATATTTATTATTAAAACAAATTTTTATATGATATTGTTCATTAATTTTATGGAAATAAATGCTATTAAGATATTGGAAATGCATTATCAACCTTGTATTGATTAAATATTTGATCAACATCACAGATCCCAATTATTTTCAATGATTCATATTTTTTATAGGAATCATCAATGTGCGAGTTAAAAAGATAGATATTATGAAGACATCATTTGTATGTGTTATCGAAATTACAAGTTCAATGAATTTACATTTTTGTTGACTAATGTGTGTTTTTATTCATTGTAACACCCCGAGATTTTATGAAAAATATTTGTTTTTAATTTCATTAATGTCTTGTTTTGTATGCTACACCAAGATTACCTTGCGCTATACGCAACACCGTATTATCTTGCAGTATACGCAACACTATTCTTGGATCGTGTTACACACAATTTTGATAATAGATATTCTACGCAACATTGAGTATATATATATATTCAATGTATAAATGAAATATGGTCGGATTATGTTATACGAAACAACGAAGGATTCTTTCACATCACGCAACCCTGACTTGGCTTGCATTACACGCAATCGCGACCTTCCTCGACAGCGTGTGTTGTACGCAATACCGGGTTTTACTAAAAAACGATATATTATTATAATATTATTATAAAATAGCCGTTATGAATAGTATTAACTAAATTTTTAATCTTATAACATTATTATTCATCTTACACATTTTCTAGAACATGGTATAAGAACAAAATAAATTTTTCGGGTAAAATAAGTATTTTTCAAAAAATGCAGTTTTGCCGCCTTTTGATGGCGCACCCACATTAAATATAGTTTTTGACATATTTATAATTTCAATTTGACAAAATAAAATCCTTCTTTGGAATCATAAAATAAAAATTTACTTTGGATAAATTTTTCATATTATTCGGGTAACTTTCATATTTTGATGAATAGTAAAAACACGCTATATTTTAATTAAAAACAACTTTTTTCATCACAATAATTTATATGGTTAAATTAGAAAATTGAATGGTTTTAAAGTATAAATAGAATATATTTTTACCATTTAATATAATTTATGTCATTAGTATTGATTCTACCTTGAATTCGTAGGATAAATCAATTCAATCTTTTGCAATGTTTTAAAGAAAAACCCGTTTTCTTTCGACAACGGGATTAATTTTAATTTAATTTCTTCAACTTTTGTGTATTGAATTTGGAAAAATTGATTCCATATTTGGAATCAGTGGATCCAAATTATGTTAATAAGCTACTTTTTTTGGGAATTATGAATAGTAACTACGGTAAATTTTATTTACCATAGTTAAAGGTAAATCAGGTAATTAACGATAAATATAATATTATAAAATTACACACATGTAAAAATCCTATTGGATGACTACAAGTCGACCCATATCACCTAAGGGTCTGATTAGATTCATTTAATGGATTTTTTTACATGAATGTAATTTAATTATTATTAAAACCAAAGAATGTGACAACATGTCATTTTCTTAAATCTTATAAGTATAATAATTTTAATTTAGTGATAAAATTAATGAAACTTCTAACATGAATAATATCCAGAAATCTAATACAATTATCTAAATTATAGGAATTTATTTAGAATTTTTATGGATTAAATAATTATCATTTATTATCACACAAAGATGATGCAGTAATTGTCTTATTAATGAAATATTGACATAATTGATGTTATAAATACCCAAATAAATGTAATTTAAGACTTTTTATGAATTAAACTAATTTTATATGTTAATATTACATTTTAGTATTGATTTAATTAACTTTTTTATAACTAATCAATCTGTTATGAGTTTCAAAAAATCAATTACTAAATAGTGTCAAAATTTACATAAAATAGTTTTGAAAACAAATATTATATTATTAATTGTTATTGTATTCCTAAAAATATAAGGTTCTGCCAAATGACTTAGATAAGGTTATATATATTAATAATAAACAACTTGGGGTTCGTTTGGATTCTTATAGTAAGTTTTTAACCTTATAATGTAAGAAAACATGAAGACACAGTAAAAGTTAAATTATCTAACTTAAAGTTAAATCTAAATTATAAGGTTAAAATTGAAACCTAAACCTGTATAAATTCTATTTTATGAGAGTATTTCAACCCTTACCCACCTTATATTCTAAATATATCAATTTGGAGCTATTAAAAACCGAATTTGACTATATAATAAAATAATATTTTTAGTTATTCTAAAGGTGCCCCTCTCATCCGTTATAAAAGGGCACCACCTCCTCCCTCTTCCTCACACCACTTTGAGCCTTCAATCTTGGAAAACCCCTTCCAATTTCTCCTCCCTACTTTCCTAGAAACATCCTAGAGGTTCTGGTCTTCTTCAAAGTCCTATTTTAGTACCCTAAAAGGAGGTCTCAAAGAAGCACTTCAAAGAAGAGGTAATGTCCGTTACCGATTATTTCATCTTTATTTCTTCTTCCACTTCTTCTTATTTGGTTGTTTCATTATTAAGTAATAACATCAGTATCACTCATATACTGATATGTTAGTATAAGTATGAAACAACCCTATTTCACCATCTATCCATCATACGGAAAAAGAAATCACCGTGCGTGCGTACGTACGGAATACCGTCTCCACGCTGTGTTGTAATCTATTTTCCACCACCACCTTACTTGGATGGGTATAATGGTGTAAATAATGACTATATGTGACTATTAAAAAGAGATATTGATTCTGAAATAGTATACATAAACTCCAATACAAATCCACGATCATGGGAACGATATCATCGCTCGTGCGTACGTACGGAATATCGTCTCCACGATGTGATGCGATTCGTTCTACATGATCTTCATTGCATAATGATTATATAAATGAATTGAAAGAATGAATATGATATATATAACAATAATACCATTATTTAAATGAGGTATCTATAACCTAAAGAGAAGAATAAGAATTTCTTCGACAAACACGCATAAGAACAAAAAAGTAATAAACACCCGAATAACAAGTAGTAATGAAATATTACTAATAATAAGCTAAGAATATGACCATATATGATATCATAACAACAATTATGATTCTGTAATAAGTCAATAACATTATTTAAATCATTATACAGGAGTTTTGGACACTTACGAAGCAAATCGGACCTAAGGTAAGGGAAATATCACAATCTCATTTTTATCCGAGATTGTTTATACTTTGGAATTTACTGGGGTGTATTTTATCATCCACATCCATGTTTCCTCAATATGTAATATTATATCCATTCACCTAAAATTTTTTAAATCCTATTTTACCCTTCGGTGCATTTTTAGTAAAAGATATGAAAGGAATCTTTTTTCGTTTTTCGTACGAGGTACTTTTTTGACTTTTTCGACAAAAGTACGAGAAGAATTTTTTTTTAACTTATAAGGCATTAATGGATTTTTAAAACATTATTTCCAAGAATTTTCCTTTACAAGTTTTCAAGTTTAGTTTTAATAAAATTCTTTTAGTTTAAAATTTTATGACATGTATAGAAAGGAAAAAATGTTTTTAAAGTAGAAAGGATATTTTCCTCAAGAATGGAGTTCAAGTGTTTTATCAAAATTATTTTCCATCTAAGATAATATAGGGTTCTGTTTCTATCCCTATTATTACATGGATTTGATTATGTTGTGATGGAAATATTTTTATGAATTCCTTTATCTTATATGAATTTGTTTTATGATGTCATGTTGTTTAAGAATCCCATTTTTATTACATGGGTTATGCTATGATGTATGGTTTATGATTTTGTGGCACACGTAAGAATGATATCATTATGAGATGGGTGGGACCTATATCTCCCTCCAATTAATTGGGTAAAGATTTTATATCTCATGATATAGACATGGCTGGAATGGTAGGTTATATCGGTTCAGTGAAACAGGGCTGAAACAAGGAGTGAACTCGGTTCAGAAAGGGACTTTGTCCACTAAGATAGTATTGGAAATGAGTCTTGACTAATAAGAAATGATTCTATATGATTATGTGTGTATGACACAATGTTTCATGTTTTAAGTTATGATTATTGGGATTACATTTCACTACTATCATTTATCCCATGTTATGAAATTATGATCCCTTTTGCAGGTTAAGATTTCCAAAAGATATGTTCTTTTGAAGATGACGTGATTGATATTTCTTTTGTTTACCCTTACTGAGCATTTGAGCTCACCCTTTTATGTTTTATTTTCCCTAGGACATAAAGAAAGGATTTAGGTCTAAAAAAAAGAATATCTTTATGGGAGATGTTTAATATCTTTCACCACGATTAGAAGATTATATTTTGAGTTTCCAAAGACACTAAACTATTACGGTCTTTGTGTGTGTGTTTTTTTTATGTACTAAGTATTCCGAAAAATTAATTTAATGTCTATGTACGTCAAGCTTAGGGTCTCTACAGTTGGTATCAGAGGAAAGGTTTAGTCAACCTTTGGAAACTAGCATGCGAAAACATTAGTGAGATCCCTAGAGATATTTCTAAGGTATGTCTAGGGATGTCCCTAAGGATAAGTATACATACAGGATACAGTCCTAGAACTACGTTAACGATCATAGAATTTAACCTAAGATGTTAGATATTGAGGATACTCCCCCTTTATTATGTTGTTTTCCCTAGCATGATTTTTGCCTCTCACACTATTCTTTTTGGGTTTTAGACGATGGATGGAACCCGAAGGAACCGTATTGCTCAATGTAATGGACAATGCAATGATTGTCCTCCTGAACAAACAAATGTTATGGGAGATGGAGTGAAAAATCTTATTTCTATACTTACACAAGATATGAATCATTCTGTACTTCCAAATGAGCAGAGAAGGGAATAACATTCTATTGAGTCCTTCATGAGGCAACGTCCACCTTCTTTTAGTGGGTCTTCTGATCCACTTGTTACTGAACAATGGATCGGTACCACTGAAAAGATATTTTCAGTTCTTCAATGTTCTGAACATGATAAAGTCATCTTAGCAGTATATCATTTGGAAGGTGAAGCTGATCAATGGTGGAATCTTATCAAGAATACGAGGCAAAGAGATGAAATTGAGTCTATAGAATGGGACGAGTTCAAGAACTTATTTTTCATTAAGTACTTCCCTCGTATTCTTCGAACAAATATGGAGAAGGAGTTTCTTGAACTAAAGAAAAAGGATGATGAATCATTTGGTATATACGAAGAAAATTTTACAAGGCTTTCAAGGTATGCATCTGGATTTATCATCCAACCTGAAAGTAAAGTTGATCGATTCTTCAGTGGCTTAAAACCAAATCTTTGAAGGGCATTAGCTATAAGAGACTTCAGTAGCTATGAATAAATTGTGTGTTGTGCTATCAAGGTATAAATGGAATTTGGTGTTACTTATCCATCTCATAGTTTTGACAAGAAACGAAAGATGGAGTTCACGGAGAAATCTCAGAATAATGGTGAAAAGAAGATGAATGTTTCCTTATGCTCAAAGTGTGGAAAGAAGCATGGTGGAGATTGTCTTAAAGGGACAAGTAAATGTTTAAAATGTGTAAAGGAAGGTCATAGGGAATTTGAATGCCGCAATGATGGGAAGAATATGCCTAATGATGCAAACAAAGGAAGGGATACACAGAATGAACCTACTACACTTCAATGCTTCAAGTGCAAGGAAATGGGGCATTATGCTAATAAATGCCCTAATCCAAGGGTTAGTGATGATCGACAAGATCAACCACTTAAGGAAAAGGACAAAGGGAAGTCACATGCGATCACCATTGGCGATGTTGAATATGAAAACGATGTGGTGGAATGATTAAGTGTTTATGTAATGGGATTCCAGAATAATGTTGTATATAGTATCGTGGAATATTGGAATATTTATGTATTGGTCTATTGTGGTTTTCAATAATTTTATGGCATCAGTAACCATGAAAAGTGATTGAAATATTTTTGGAAAGAAGATGATATTCACATAATGAAGGGATAAAGAGAATCTAATATGTTTGATAGTATTCATGATCTCATTATTGATATAAGGACTAAGTGATATCATGGTTTGAGTATATAGAATTTTGAGGATTTTGGTATGTGGAAAGTGTTAACTTTTTAATGCATTCATGTTTTCACTAAGGTACAATGGGTATTCATTCTTCAAGATAATACATGATTAAGGTATTCACATGTTTGTAATTTGACCAACAAGACATATATTATGATATATAGGGGATAAACGATGGCATTCACGCGATCATTTTCTTTATACTATGAGCTTGGAATGAAGTATTTTAGATAAGACTAAAGATTGGAATGGATTATGTTAGACATAAGTTAGTATTGGTTAAGGATAAAACCTTTTTTTTGATATTTTTGATGAGATGTTATAGTAATATAGCTTTAGAAAAAGGGCAACCTGCAGGACGGGCGACAGCCCATCGCGTCGGACAAGGCTGTGGGAATCGAACCAACAACCGAAGTGCGACTGACCTTTATCGGCTACCACTGGCCTATAGGATGTCCCTGTTTAGTAGAAACTAGTTTTATTATATTAAGCAGTATAATATAAGAAGTATAAGTCCATTTTAGGAACCATATATGATTAATCTCACTATAGATGGACTTACGTATTTTTTTGATAACTTTCTTAGACTTTTGTTTGAGATAGATGGAATGACCCCTCATTATATCACATGATCTGCTAACACATCACGAATGACAAATTCAACTTCATTTCTTTAATAGATAAATTGGAAATTTTCCAAAGAATGACCAACAGTGAGACTATACCAAAATCACGAAAGTATTTCTTCTAATTCCAATTTCATCAACTTTAGGGAAATGATCTTGAAAACCAAAAATGTTATCCTAGTTCCCTTATATCCGATTAATCAGATGGTACCTTATATCATCACACATTAATAGCTTTGTGATTGTTGTCTTTTTCATAGCCATGTTCTCTACCACTCTCCCTAGAACTTGATGGTTAGATTTTTCTTCCATATCCATATTTTCACCTATGTTCTCCTACGTGGAAACCCAGTGATGAGTTAATTTGGGTAACCGTTACATTTCATACTTTAGTTTTTAAAGCCATGTTTTGGTATTCCTTTTTACGATGTGGGTTTCTATTAAAGAAACTTTCCAGTAGTAACCCATTTATAACCCCGACGAATTTTGAGGGCGAATTTCATTTTAAGGGGGGTAGAATGTAACACCCCGAGATTTTATGAAAAATATTTTTTTAAATTTCATTAATGTGTTGTGTTGTATGCTACACCAAGATTACCTTGCGCTATACGCAACACCGTATTACCTTGCAGTATACGCAACACTATTCTTGGATCGTGTTACACATAATTTTGATAATAGTTATTCTACGCAACATTGAGTATATATATATATATATATATTCAATGTATAAATGAAATATGGTTGGATTATGTTATATGAAACAATGAAGGATTCTTGCACAACACGCAACCCTGACTTGGCTTGCATTACACGCAATCGCGACCTTCCTCGATAGCGTGTGTTGTACGCAATTCCGGGTTTTACTAAACAATGATATATTATTATAATATTATTATGAACTAGCTATTATGAATAGTATTAACTAAATTTTGAATCTTATAACATTATTATTTGTCTTACACATTTTCTAGAACATGGTATAAGAACGAAATAAATTTTTCGGGTAAAATAAGTATTTTTCAAAAAATGCAGTTTTGCCGCCTTTTGATGGAGCACCCACTTTAAATCTAGTTTTTGACTTGTTTATAAGTTCAATTTGACAAAATAAAATTCTTCTTTGGAATCATAAAATAAAAATTTACTTTGGATAAATTTTTCATATTATTCTGGTAACTTTCATATTTTGATGAATAGTAAAAACACGATATGTTTTAATTAAAAACAACTTTTTTCATCGCAATAATTTATATGGTTAAATTATAATATTGAATTGTTTTAAAGTATAAATAGAATATATTTTTACCATTTAATATAATGTATGTCATTAGCATTGATTCTACCTTGAATTTGTAGGATAAATCAATTCAATCTTTTGCAATGTTTTAAAGAAAACCCCGTTTTCTTTCGACAACGGGATTAATTTTAATTTAATTTATGAAACCTTTTTGTATTGAATTTGGAAAAATGGATTCCATATTTGGAATCAGTGGATCCAAATTATGTTAATAATCTACTTTTTATTTTTGGGAATTATGAATTGTAACTACGGTAAATTTTATTTACCATAGTTAAAGGTAAATCGGGTAATTAAGGGTAAATATAAAATTATAAAATTATCCTAACACATGTCAAAATCCTATTGGATGAAAAAATGTAGACCCATATCACCTAAGGGCCGGATTAGATTCATTTAATGGACTTTGTTCCATGAAAATAATTTAATTATTATTAAAACCAAAGAATGTGACAACATGTCACTTTCTTAAATCTTATAAGTATAATAATTTTAATTTAGTGATAAACTTCATGAAAATTCGAACATGAATAGTATCTAGAACTCTAATACAATTATCTATATCATATAAATTTATTTAAAACTTTTATGGATTAAATAATTATCATTTATTATGACACAAAGATGATGCAGTAATTGTCTTATTAATGAAATATTGACATAATTGATGTTATAAATACCCAAATAAATGTAATTTAAGACTTTTTATGAATTACACTAATTTTATATGTTAATATGACATGTTATTATTGATTTAATTAGCTTTTTTAAACTAATAAATCTTTTATTAGTTTCAAAAACATCAATTACTAAATAGAGTCAAAATTGACATAAAATAGTTTTGAAAACAAATATTATATTATTAATTGTTATTTTATTCCTAAAAATCTAAGGTTCGGAAATATGACTTATATAAGGTTATATATATTGATAATAAACAACTTGGGGTTCTTTTGGATTCTTATAATAAGTTTATTAACCTTATAATGTAAGAAAACAAGAAGACACGGTAAAAGTTAAATTATCTAACTTAAAATTAAATCTAAATGATAAGGTTAAAATTGATACCTAAACATGTCTAAATTCTATTGGATGAGATTATTTCTACCCCTACCCACCTTAGCTTAGAAATATATCAATTTGGAGCTATTAAAAACCGAATTTGACTTTATAATAAAATAATAGTTTTAGTTATCCCAAAGGTGCCCCTCTCCTCCCTTATAAAAGGGCACCTCCTCCTCCCTCTTCCTCACACCACTTTGAGCCTTCAAGCTCTGCAAAAACCTGCCAATTTCTCCTCCCCACTTCCCTAGAAACATCCTAGAGGTTCTGGTATTCTTCAAAGACCTATTTTAGTACCCTAAAAGGAGGTCTCAAAGAATCACTTCAAAGAAGAGGTAATGTCCGTTACCGATTCTTTCATCTTTATTTCTTCTTCCACTTATTCTTATTTAGTTGTTTCATTATGAAGTAATAACATCAGTATCACTAATATACTGATATGTTACTATAAGTATGAAACAACCCTATTTCACCATCTATCCATCCTACGGAAAAAGAAATCACCGTGCGTGCGTATGTACAGAATACCGTCTCCACGCGGTGGTGTAATCTATTTTCCACCACCACCTAACTTGGATGGGTATAATGGTGTAAATAATGACTATATATGACTATTAAAAAGTGATATTGATTCTTAAATAGTATACATACACTCCAATACAATTCCACGATCATGGGAACGATATCATCGCTCGTGCGTACGTACGGAATACCGTCTCCACGATGTGATGTGATTCGTTCTACATGATCTTCATTGCATAATGATTATATAAATTAATTGAATGAATTAATATGATATATATTACAATAATACTATTCTGTAAATTAGGTATCTATAACCTAAAGAGAAGAATAAGAATTTATTCGACAAACACGCATAAGAACAAAAAAGTAATAAACACCTGAATAACAAGTAGTAATGAAATATTACTAATAATAAGCTAATAATATGACCATAATAACAATAAGTATGATTCTGGAATAAGTCAATAACATTATTTAAATCATTATACGGGAGGTTTGGACACTTACGAAGAAAATCGGACCTAAGGTAAGGGAAATATCACAATCTCATTTTTATCCGAGATTGTTTATACTTTGGCATTTACTAGGGTGTATTTTATCATACACATCCATGTTTCCTAAATATGTAATATTATTTCCATTCACCTAAGATTGTTTAAATCCTATTTTACCCTTCGGTGAGTTTTTAGTAAAATATATGAAAGGAATCTTTTGTCGTTTTTCGAATGAGGTACTTTTTTGACTTTTCTGACAAAAAGTACGAGAAGAATGTTTTTTTAACTTATACGGAATGAATGGATTTTTAAAACATTATTTCAAAGAAGTTTCATTTACAAGTTTTCAAGTTTATTTTTAATCAACTTCTTTTAGTTTAAAATTTTATGACATGTTAAGAAAGGAAAAAATGTTTTTGAAGTAGAAAGGATATTTTCCTCAAGAATGGAGTTCAGGTGTTTTATCAAAATTATTTTCCGTCTAAGATAATATAGGGTTCTGTTTCTATCCCAATTATTTCATGGATTTGATTATGTTGTGATGGAAATATTTTTATGAATTCATTTATCTTATATGAATTTGCTTTATGATGTCATGTTGTTTAAGAATCCCATTTTTATTACATGGGTTATGCTATGATGTATGGTTTATGATTTTGTGGCACACATAAGAATGGTATCATTATGAGATGGGTGGGACCTATATCTCCCTCCAATGCATTGGGTAAATATTTTATATCTCATGAGATAGACATGGCTGGAATGGTAGGTTATACCGGTTCAGTGAAACAGGACTGAAACGAGGAGTGAACTCGGTTCAGAAAGGGACTTTGTCCACTAAGATAGTCTTGGCAATGAGTCTTGACTAATAAGAAATGATTCTATATGATTATGTGTGTATGCCACAAAGTTTCATGTTTTAAGTTATGATTATTGGGATTACATTTCACTACTATGATTTATCCCATTTTATGAAATTATGATCTCTTTTGTAGGTTAAGATTTCCAAAAGATATGTTCTTATGAATATGACGTGATTGATATTTCTTTTATTTACCCTTAATGAGCATTTTCACTCACCCTTTTATGTTTTCTTTTCCCCAGGACATATAGAAAGGATTTAGGTTTTAAAAAAATAAGATCTTTATGGGAGATGTTGAAGATCTTTCACCACGATTAGATGATTATATTCCGAGTTTCCAAAGACACTAAACTATTACGGTCCTTGTGTGTGTGTTTTTGTTATGTACTAAGTATTCTGCAAAAGTAATGTAATGTTTATGTACGTCAAGCTTAGGGTCTCTACATTCATGTATCAATAGTACAGTGAATTCAAAGAGTATCTTGAATCATTTTTGATTTATTTATAGTTGATATCATTATATGATCTAAGTGATATGAGGACCATGAGAAAATATTAAGGATCATTATTAATATTCTTATATGAAAAGAGTTATATGGTAAATTAACATGTCAAAATTCATTCTTATGATTAATTAATTATTGGGCCATATTTTCCTTATAAATTCAATATAAATTAATCATAGAAATACAAAGGAAATCCAATAATGGATTACACCAATAAACATAACTGAGATATGTATATCTGTTGGTTAGGAAGGCTACTGTTGGAGATTTGTTAAATTTTTTCCCCGATTATCCATCCTTTTAAAAAAATTATTCATAATGTGGTTATGTTCATATAGAAAATGAAATGTGAGTACTTTTATGAAGAACTAAATAAGAGACAGATTTACACTATGATTTTGACCCTAAAATTGTGAAATGATGGGTTTATAATATATTGTGATGAAATAAAAAAAGTATATGGTTGTGTTCTTATATGTAATGATACATTTATCGCATATTCATCACCATATTTAAATATTAAAGAAAAAATAATACCCATGATCTTGAGTTAGTAGCGATAATGTTTATTTTTAAGATATGGAGTCACTATCACTATGGTGAATTTTGTGAGACAAGCATGCATAAAATTATCTTAAATTACATTATTTTCCATAAATTGATTAACATGAGTCATATTAGATAGCTCAAGATACTCAAGGAAAATAATTTCGTAATACACTATGATCTTGGGAAAGAAAATTTGGCAGTTGATGCTTTTAATAGAAGAGTAATGGAGTCCTAGAAAAACAATTGACCTGGATCATATAATCATAGACTTATTAATAATGTATATGTAATTCCATAACAAGGAAAAAACATCACATGCATTTGAAATGATTTATAATTAATTATTGTTTGATATGTTACAATGTTCTCTACTAAATGATGATATTTTTTAGTAGAAGATTTCATATTTGATTAACGGAAAATTGATAGACATATTTTATGAATATGGTTTCATAAAATATGGATAGATACTACTTGTTCCATATATACCTTTTCTGAAAATTGAATTTTGGGATAATTATCATATGTATTATTTCTATATATACCATGATATCACCTTGATTTACATAAATATGATGGAACACTTTTGGTGAGATAATATGACATGAGAAATTTTTATTAATCTCTATAGATGTTTGGTTTTTAAATGATTAATGGGTGAGAGAGAACATCATAGATGAATAATACATTATATAATGATTCATACATTGAAATTGGATAACATTACTACAGTCATTGACACTGGATTTACAAGTACTCCTTGGAAGAAATTTTTAATATGGGTTATTTTTTACCACCACCCAAAATCTTGGATTTTTATTACAAAATAGATGATTTGCCTCGCATGTACCTTGAACAAATCTATTTAAATGATGTTATTTTAATTTATGGCCACCCTCATTAAATATTTCCTGGTCATTATCCATGTTATTCAATAAAATCTTAGAAACAACTACAGATGGACCTTGATACCGTGATCATATGAATACCGCTTATCTTCCACAAACTGTTGGACAGTCTGAAATTCCTATAAATCATTAAAATACATTTTAAGGTCATTCTATATTAAATTTAATACCATGCCTTATCAGTATTTACATTTTCTTATTCTAATAAAACATTAGCTTTGGTTTAAGTATTAAAATAGCACCATATAAATCATTATATGGAATGAGATGTCATAATATAACTTATTGTCATGATGTTGGTGAAAGGAATCTTATTTTCCCAGAATGTGGTGATATAACAATGATCTAGGATAAGGATATGAAAACCCATATCAAAGTAAAACATAGAATATAAAAGAGATAAGAATATTATAAGTGGAATGATTTTAAATTTCAACTGATATATTATGTTTTCATGAATGTTTTACAATAGAAGATTTTTAAATAGTTCTTAAATAATGGAATACTAATCCATGAGTATATATAACCCTTTAAATTAATGAAAGGGTTGGAGTTTTGTCTTGAAGTTTAGCAATTCCACCAAGTCTCCATGATATAAATTATGTGATATGTGTATCTTTATTAAAAGAAACTACAATCCTAAAACAATTCATGTACTTGCCTATGGAGAAGTGGAATTATAAAATAATATATCATGTTGAGAGGTGACTATCTAGATTTTGGACACTATAGAACATGTTTTGATAAATCATAGGTCTTTTCTGGTAAAAGTAGTTTTATTAAATCATAATATAGAAGAGGTGACTTGGGATGTCGAAGATATTATGATGAAGAGATAATGAATTAAAATAATGATTTATAAATTGATAAATTTCAATGATTGAATTTTTTATCTAGGGGGTTGGATAATGTAACACACTGATACGTTCTCATATATTTCCTTTAAAATAAATCCATTCTCTTTGATACCTTACTAAAAAGAGAACCCTTAGTCCTAACGAACAACTATACAATATAATATTAAAACATTTTTTAAAATTTTTAATTATAAATAATACAATTTATAATTCGATAATTATATTTCTTACACACGTATAAAATATATTTCCATAATATCTGTTAAAAATAATTAAAAATAAAATTCATTTGAATGAAAATATAAATATTAATGAATAAATTTATTATTCTAAAGATTTATATCTCCTCGTTTAGAGCTCTTATATTAAATATTTTTTAACAATATTATAATAATTATTCAAAAAAATTATCTGAATTTTTTAAATAATAAAAAATCAATTATCATTGAGTAAATAATTTGGTAGTTTTCTAAAAAGGTAATTTTCTCATTGAATATTGTTTTTTTGGTTTTTGATGAAAATGTAATTTCATTGATAGTATTTAAAAGGATAAAATTTATATGTATTTGATTATAATGTAAAATGAAAATAATTATTTTAATATTTAACTTATTTCGATACTTGGGATAATTTTTTTTAAATTTAAATATAAAATATTTATATTCTGATAAGATGTTTTCTTTGGATTACTGCTTTTTCATTACAAAAATATATTTTATTCTAAATTAGATTCTTCTGCGTAAAAGGGTTGAAATTTAAAAAATGGACACAATATTTAGCATCATAATAACTAATATCTTTTAATGTGGAAAACTAAATTTTTAAACATTTTTCATTATTAAACCAGTAAAAATTAATTTCTAAAGTTTTGGTAAATACTCTTTTAATTGGGGTTAAACGAAATATATAAAGGATAAAATGACCCACCAACTTTTATGAAACCCATTTTAGGGCCTTATATCGACCTTATAACCTCTATGGTAAGTTAATGACCCACTATTGTGGCCAATGAGATGAAAAATGAGGTGATTACTTTTTTTTTTCATAAAATCAATGTGTTTATTTTTCCGCACATATAAAAAGAAACACACTCTGCCAACTATATTACACTCCCATAAACCAATGAAACAATGAATATCAGCCTGAAAAAGCTTCCATGTATTTCCAAATAAATAATATTTTCCTCAATTAGATCATAATTATAATCTAGTAGGTATTTAGGTTAACAAATAATGGTTTCTTGAAGAAGAGGTAATGTTTTTTTAACAATGTGTTTTAATTTCTTAGCTTCATATAACTCATTATGATAATATTAAATGATGATAATATAATAAAACTAGTATATAAAATATACATAGATTTTATTATGTAATGATAATGACCTATATCTATATCCTCTTCAAAAAAATATTTAACAAAATCAATGGTCGTGTGACTGGCGGACTACCCCCTCACGAACCAATTTAATTCATTTTCCATCCCAAAATCCCATGTATAGATATAATGATGGATTAAAAAATATTATATGATATCAATTAAATAATTATTCCTTTTTTCATTATGATATCACATTACATTGTCACATTCAATTTAGTAGGGGATACGATCACATAACTCGTGTGTACGACAAACTGACGCTATGCGAAGTTTGTGATATGTTTTTTTTCAAAAAAAATAGATTGAATTTAGTAAAGTTAAATTTATTTAATTTATTTTGTATTTATTACCTAAATAATTTTAAAAATAATATCCCATATAAATTCATACCTTCTGATCCATTGGGTAAATAATAACACGGCCTATGCATACATGTGGACTTCTGCTTCCACGCAACGATGTGTGATGATCTTCATTTATTTTTTACATTGACAGTAATAAAGATGATATTTATTAATATATATTCCATATATAACATAAAAATTATTTTTTATTTTTAATTAATATTGTTTTAACTTTTATTAAATCCATTGTAAAAATGGAAACCATGCTCACTCATACATATGACCTACTGTCTCCTTGTCAGGTGTAATCCATATCATATCTCTAGAATATATAGATAAATATATATTTATATATTTTATTACCTTATTTAGATGATGAAAACGTTATCATGGTAAAATGGTTGAAATTACTCATCTTAAACATACAAGAAAATGAAATCATTTATCTCCCCAGCCAGTGTTTTTAACCAACAATTGTTAATAAATGGGTGATAAAAGACTAAAAATAAATAAATTAGGGTATTATATATAATATTATGTTATTTTAATATATTTATATAAACATATATACAGTATATTGGATTCTCAGACATGAATTAAGTATTTCCAATGTATGGTAATGGATTTTTGTCAAACTGTTCCTTTTTTTGAGACATATGTCCTGTTATCCGCCTATATTATTTTATTAGGTGTATATACAAAACAATTTACATCTAATTTCATTAATATATTAATTTAACTAATATTCTATGATTCATTTAATTTTTTTCTTTAATGGGGTATACAATTCATTGCTACAAATGGGGTAGTTGTTCTATGGTATAATCTCACCGTCTATCAGAATAGATTGTGACTTTTATATTGATAATAAATTATTATGATCTGTATCCCATTAAACTCTTAATATTATATCTACTATGTTTATTTCATGATAATAAATATTTTTCCTTAATATAATTCTATTTATATTATCATGTGTTTAAAATATGTGTTTGATGAAAAACCCATCATAATTTATTTCTTCAATTTTATACCCATTTTCGTCAATATCAAGGTTTTCTAAATATGTTTTAAATAATTTTTTGAAATTCCATAATTGATTTATTAATGAAACATTGACCTATTTGTATATTTTTTATTTTTTTTAATCGTAATGTTCTTATCACTATACAAATGATGTAATTGTTGACTATTTATCAATGTGTGAATGGAATGATTTCTATTACGTTTTACAACATTAATTAAAATTATCTCCATCTTGACTATTATTTTCATAGAATAATACTTTATATGTTTACAAGGTTTTTTCAATGAAAAATAAATTTTATGATATTTTTAATAATTGCTATTTTTAAAAAATAAATCATTTTCAATGATTGGTTTTTATCCTATGAAAAAGTTCCAAATGGGATTTCAATAATAATTTTCTATTTAAGATGAAATAAATTGATGTGACCTAATATTGTTAAGGGATATAACACAATGATACCATACTTATTTTTGGAAATTATGGTTTATGATCATTTTGATAGGGGATGTACTATTTTGTTATCATTCACTATATTAACCAAAACAATGGAACCTAGTTGAAGTGGGTCCTAATGAAAATTATATTAAAAAAAAGATTCATGAAGAGAAAATTGTTATGAGAGATTATCACAAAAATGGTTTTTTATTACACAATACATGTATGTATCCACCATTGTATCATAATAATACGGATTCCTAAAGGACCACATCCTGTTAATCTCTATGACCGCCTTCTTTGATAAGGAATCTACAAATTGAATTTAATTTCTATATTAATTTGACATAAACAATTTGAGATTATTAACATTACTAAGGAAATAAATCTGATGAGGTAGGATTTTCCAAATAACATTACTTATCAGTGTTTACATGGGTTTGATGGAGACTTTAGAGTCAGACTAAGTCCAAAAATAGTTCCACTTATATTAGATTTCATACTAGACTGCATACAAAATTGCATGAAATTCTGCTTCATAAGACACTCCAAATCCAATGTAATGATAAAAACACACTTGGAAAAAGAAATGAATTGTTCAGAACAAAACTCCATATTGAAAGGGTCCTGTAATTCTAGATGATTCATCATCATTGTTGACCTTGATCTGTGGATTGATTGGTGGGATTCATCATATTTACATGAGTACTCTGGGTTTCCATAGCCATCTATTCACACTAAAGAGCATAAGAGTGGTCATATCATCAAAACAATTCAACAAAACTCACGGGTTCATTAACGAGGTCATGTTGAACTCTTATTAATTGAATGAATTCTCATAAAACTAGATATATTATGTGTATTAAATATTTTCTCATTTCATGAATTCCATAAATTTGGAAATATTGAAGACATTTCTTCCAAAGGATGTTTTGGACCCATTCACTATGGCCAATAGTGGTTATTTTCCACCAAGATTTTTGGTACTTGTAATTTTTGTGCCAATTTTAAGTCTAATAAGTATCCAACATTAGCACATATATTTTTACAAAATATCACACGCTGAGAAGAGGTGTTGATCTTACACTACGTCCTTCAAACAATTAAAATTTATTAATAAAACTTCATGTCTAGTCAATTTAATTTTATCATGTATAGGAATATAATTATTCAATATCCTCTAAATGAGCATAAATATAGAAGATTGGTTGAATGGTGCTTTGAATTTAATGAAGCTTATTGGTGTTTTGTTGGATAAACTTCATTATAACATGTAGTATTCCTTGGTATTGAATTTTATAATCATGTATTACATCCATATTAGATTACAATTATCTATAAAGGTTTAAATATCAATAGAAAAACTAGTGTATGAAGTAACTAAATTTCCATGGCTTTGATATTATGAATTTAAATTGGAAATGGTCATATGTAAAAAATAAGCAATATTCTTAGGGTAATCTATAGTGGACTTCCCAGCCAATCAGTGGTTTAGTATTTACGAGTGGAATTCCTACGTACCAAACACTATATATTATACATGACACGATTAATTTATTCCTTATGATCATAACAAATAGAGGATTATAGATAGTACATATATCCATATATAATTCTCAATTTAAAAATACTGCATTGAAAATCATTGGGAACGTCATAATTAATCATAGTTTATGTGAATTTCCCAATGAGACCATGATTTTAAATCTTCAGATCCATTACTCCAAGGCCTAACATTTTTATAGGCTGTATACAGTCCATCCTTGAAAAAATGATCAACTAATTTTCATAGGTTGACCCATTCCATATTGAATTTGTAATCATTCCAAAACAATATTGATGAGACCTCTAGGCCACTGATATATATATATATAATTATCAGAGAAACTTCAATGTGATCATAGAGTTAAAAACCGAAACACTCATTGAGTTGTGGACATGGATTAATATTTCCAAATAGTTTTTTGATTAAAAATTCAACTATATATTCCCTCAAATATATTCTCTTGACATTTACCTAAAATCAAGGGACTCAAAGGTAATTTAATGGAAGATATTCCCTCTTTAATCAAATGTTATTCATTATCCTATTTGTTTTTCAAACCTTAATTCTATCACTAAAGACTATGAAAGATTTAACCAAACATATGGCTAATCCCTCCACCTCTTTATAATGGGTAAAAAAAGTTTTAATTGGGGATATCTTTTTTCGTATCGGTTACCCAAGTAGGAGGATGTCATCAGTGAATAGAATATGTAATATAGAATATGTAATAGATAATAATTTTCCTACTATAATTGATTGGTCTATAAAGTCGAATTTTAGGTAGTTCATTAACATGTTGACTCTATTATCTTCAGTAAAGACAATTAAAAGGCATGATTTCATATTACCTTGTCTCACACCCCTTTTGCATTTGAAAAATTTCTGGGGGGGTCCATTAAAGTGGACGGATAGAAACATCGATATAATAATGAAGTTAATATGTTTTCTGAAGTTATTTAAGAAGATAAATATATCCTGATAACATCAAACCTAATACTCCATTTTAATGTGTCAAAGACCTTACCAATAAAAAATTTAAATGTAAATTTTCCTTATTTCATCATATTTTTCATAGTATTTACACTTTATGAGGATGTAAAACTAATTTTCCAAATTATAATCCTTAGAGAAAAGGTAAATTACATTGGAATGATAATATAATTAAAAATTTCTCCCATTATTCTTATGACGATAGCAAAATATTTTTTGAAATCATGTTTCCAAGGTCAACTACCCTAATGTCCTTGATATGAAATTCATTATCATTTAGGGTAAATAATGAATCTTGAATGTATTACATGTGTCATTTAATAATAAGTTAAGAATTACTCGATTGAATCAACTCCAAGGAAAATATCTATATTGATAGAGAATAATGTTTCTATAATTTACTCATTAGATGGATCCACAAGAAGAGTTTACATTTTATTCTCTTAAATGAAGGAATATATGTTGTCATACATGTTATCTATGATGACCTACCATTTATCAGAATAAGGACCCCAGAATTAGTCCATAACTACCTGAGAGATCTCATTTTCAGTGTTTTGTATGAAACAATTAATGCCTTTGGCTTCAGTTCGATCATTTTATAGCTTTTTTGGTGAAATATGTGAAATAACATTTAGTTTATGTCTCCATACTATTGATAATTATCATTAACTTTATTTTTTTTAGGCCTTTAAATTATAATTAAGGTATCAATAAACCTGTTGTGGGATGGTATTTCTTCTCTATAAGGGGTATTTTGATATAGAATACATCTTTGATAGAAAAAAAGATGATCCTCACTAGTCTAATTTTCAATTTCAATCTTGGAAGATGGTTTCCATCACTACTCTCTAAGTATCACAATAGAATTCATTAATTTATTATCCATATAAAGAAAAGGACTAAAAATGTGATCAATTTTCCACACCTCTAACAAAATTTCATTCCACCCAATATTTACTATCCATCCATTTTTAAATCTGAATGAAATGGGATTTTAATTTTAAAAATTTGTTTTGACTTCCAAAAGGATGGGATTATGATCTGAGTGGTTTTACGGGAAACTGAAACCTAACACCCCATTTTCAGTACTTCTATCATCCATTTGAACAAAAATCTATCATTTTTACTATCTTATCTTCCATTGAAAGTGTATATACCCCATGTAAAATCAGGTATTAAAATAGGGAATTAAACATGATCATACATGTCAATGAAATATGATAACTCTATAGAGGGAATTCGATTGATGTTAAATATAGTTTTCTCTATATTCATGAAAATAGTGTCGATGTTTCCATGAATCACCCATTTTTTATCTATGATTTTGTAGTTTGTCTAAATTTATTTATATATTTATCTTCCCCTAATTTAGAATATAGAGGCATACAAAAATGAAATTGAAAGATCACAACTTGATATATTACATGCGATTAAGATAAGCTATGGTTTTATGATCTGTGTAATAACATTTATTCGTTCATGATTGAGAAACTAAAGATGATCCATAATAGAGTTATTTTAATTCCATTGGAATAAATTTAATCAAAGAGAATAAAAAATGAATTCTTTCTAGTTTTCAAATAATATCATTGGTTCAGTAATGACAATAAACATGGTTTTCTGTACAATGGTGAAATTTCAATTGGATTTGGATGTTAGTGTGAACCATATCCCTTTGAAATTCCAATTATAGTGATTCAATATTTTTGGGTCTTTCACCTGGTTTAATTCCATCATTTTTATGTCATTTCACTCTATCCTTTTCAACTATTCAATTTTCGTTTTTAATTTCAAGCTTTTGGGTTTCTATTTATTATTTAGTCAATTATGAATTCATCTAAAATGAAGTTATCTTTAATGAAATCTATTATATTAGTCAAATTATTCTCATGGAGAAGTGTGTCAACAACCTCATCTAACCTAAATACACCACTCAATGGTGTGAAATTATTTTCTAGTTATCCAGGTTTCAGTAGAGTTGTTATGGTTATATTACTATTAGCGGCAACAGATGCAAGTAAAGAGAAAAATCATGGAAAAAATTCACTATTTCCAACATGATGAGTCATCTAATGTCCATATTTGATAGCCAAAACATAGAATTTACAAAAATTTACAATATGATTTGGGGTTATAGTCACATATGTTTTATCCTATGAAGGTAGAAGCCCTTCAAAAAAAATCCATTGTTCTTATTTAGTGGGGACCTGTAGGATACCTTGATTACTACCCATCCCCACATGACCATGGTGGGCTACTGAACAAGGTGTAATAGTTATAGAGAAAAAAAATAAATTTATTTATATTCAATTTAATTTTTTTATATCCAAAAAAACTATTACTTTAACATAAATTGCCTCATTTTATATTTTTTGTGGTATTTTGAGCTTAATCATAATACTAACCCATTTTGTATTTTTAATATCATTTAATTATATATGTATTTTTTCCATACCATTTTCTATGATAATACAAATTGTGAAATTCCTTCTTTTTATTATGTTACACATCCAGGGCTTAATTTCATCCTTATTGGCAAAAAATTTTAATCAACCATATATAAACTCAAAAGAATCTAATAATTTGGACCATGAAAACTATTGAAAGATCTATTGATTTGGATGTTGGGTCCCTAACTCCTTCGTGAAAGGACCAATTACTATGAAATATGGAGGGTGGATGCGCAAGAATTTTGGAACAATTTTATTTAAGAATAGGATGTGTGAATTGGATGTTTTAGTGGTCATTATGGCATTTTAATATTGCAGTTTACAATTTGGAGAGTCTGACCTGATAGAATAACTTTTTAGTGTAAAATAGGAATAATTCTCAGAATACATATCTTAATATGCTGAAATTCTTTTGAGAGATTTAAAAAATATTTATGAACGACATTCAAAAGGATGAAATTCATGAAGTAGTAATTTATTGGTGATATAGTGCATCAAATTTAAGGGAAAAACTTCTGCCTATAAAATGAAGGGAGATCCTCTTTCTTGAAGAATATAATTCCATCCCATTCCATCTAGGAAAACAACGGGGAGAACATTTTAATATTTCTCTATTTTATTTATTTTTTTCCATACATTGTAATACCTTATTCTTCCTCATTCATCTCAATTACCCATACCATTGTGGGGTATTCTTTTTGAGTTATTGGAGATGGATTGGTTTTCTATTTTTTAATACTTGAGTTCTTGGAATTAATTGAATGAAATTTATATTTCTTTAATATTGTTTTCAATTTCATATAGATTATTTTATTATCTAATGAGACCATTCTTGAAATTTAATTCTCGTATTTATTTTTGATTTAGTAAATAATCATTATATCTCTCCACAAATTTTTTGTTTATATACAATGGAATATACCCATGATTAGTGGTGATGTACTCGATGATCATCAATACTTTCTAAAGGGGTATTGGATGATCTTGATAATTTAGGATAAACAAGACTTGATCATGTATTTCCCATGTCAATTAATGATATTCAATAAAACAATTTTTCAAATGGAAAGAGAATAGACCAATATGAGATCTTAATAATGTTTTCTCTCAGAAACACAATTTCACCAAGAAAATGAGAGGAAACAATTGTGGAATCTCGCATTAATCATATCAAAATAAGAGGTTTGATTTAAATAGGACAAGGATATAATTATAATTGGGAAACTGACCCCGACCCAATCACCATTACAATATAATAGTTTTCAGTCAATTGAATTTCAAATTTCATTTCATTCATTTACTTATTAATTTTTTCTAAAAACACTAAATTTTTACCCTTGTTTAAAAGTGTCACAATATTTTGTGTTCTCATCTTCATGATTCTTCTTATGGTTAATCACTAGACTATAACTAGGGAATTTAAAAATTGTTTTTCCCACCTCACGATAGGTGCGTTTAAAACTTTAAATTGTTGTCAAGGATTCAATGACACAATCTAACTGAAAATATTTGACTGTTTTCAGTTTATATTTTCTGTTCCATAATGTTTTCAAATGATTATTTCATTAGTTCATGGAAAATGTACCCCCAAGTGAAAGATCTAATTCTTAAATTTACATGGCCAACAAGGTATAATGTTTCTTTCTGTCAAAAAAACTTCAAGGAGCTCGAATAAAAATCATCATGTAGGATTAATTCAAGGATCAAATTCAAAAATTAAATAGAACATTGAATACACAATGTTAGAGGATTTTTTCTGATAATTTATTATACACCAAGAGTAATTTTGGGAATTTAATGAACAAATTTTTGAGGAACATAAAGTGATTTCATAGGTGAAACACTAAGAAGAAGTAGTTCACATGGATCATAAAGACCAATATAATATATTTAGTCACGAAATTCAAAACCTAGATATAATAATAGTATGGATAGCAGAATATGTAAATGAATCCCATGATCAACAACATGATCCAGAATAAAATCCCAAACTAGAAAAGTTGGTGGAAGAAGTATCCCCACTTATCTTTCATGTTAAAGGATCCATGGATTCCTTGTTGAAGTTAAAATATGATCCATTGATCCCATATCAATCAATGTTGGCGGATATTGAAAAAGAATATTTACCTGATGAAAAACATGTGTAAGATCGAAAATATTTGGATAACTTCTAGAAGGAGTGTGAGGAACTACTTGATCCAACACCATTAATGGATGAAACCACCAAGATAGTGTAATTTGAACAGAAGATGGAAGAGATTTATTGCGAACCTCTATCTAATGAAATTCAACTGTAAGAGGAAACTCCCCTTGTTGAATAAATTTACGACAAACAAACTCAGGGGGATAATGTTTTCAATAACTCATTATCTTTTAATTTTGTTGAAACTGAATTGAGTGTTACATTTCCTTGTATTAAATTTAATAATCCGTCCAACACTTGTACTTCCATTGATGAAGATTATAAAATGTATGATTCATTATAATAGGATCATCTAGAGCTCCCTAAACTTGTTTAAAATTTATTAGAGGATGTACATGTGAATATCATAGTAAATTATCTAGAGGAAAATGAAAAACAACATACTTACATTCTAAGGGATGAATTTGATATTGAATCATTATGGTTAAATTATTTTCAAATATATTTAAACTCTGACATTGCATTTTATTATTCCATTAATGCAGCATACCTTCAGAAATCACTAGAAAATGAAGTAGAATTTGTTAATGTTGTGACCAGGAATAAGGCAGACTCATTCTTTGTCCTACCCAAAACATGCATGTTTTTTCGCTTTTCAATGGGGGAGGATTCAGAATACTATGTGCATGTATCCCTCAAGAAAAATGAAGAATTTCATCATAGGAAGAAGAATTTTTTTTATTCTTGAGCAACAAACATGTCCCCCAATAAAATTAGGCTTAACTAATTAGAACTACCTATCTAGAGGCAGTCAGAACCCAAAACCCACTAGGGAGATTAAACAAAGATTTATATATGTTTTCTCATTATATTTAAATTTTTTAAAATAAATTTATAATGTTTTCTTTTTTTACTTTTTTTAGGTTTTTATTGTTCAACAAATATGATCGTGACTCAATGTTGCACTACGAATGAGTTAGGTTGTACCTCTGATTTACACTTTCTTTCTTTCTCTGATTCATTTCCAAATTTCTTAACATGTTAAATCCATTTTAATGTAATGAGTATATATCATCATTTATGTGTGTGGTAGGTAACCTATTTAGTTTAAGATTTACATTTTTTGTTTGTATTAATTTTTTTAAAAAAATGTTGTTTTTTTATATTTTTGTGGTTCTTTTTAAAATTTATTGTTAATTCCAAACATTTGAGATGAAATGATTATCATTTCAATTCTTGAAACCCATGTCAATGAGTGATATAATATATTCCATGATAATGAGATTAAATGAATGCTTAATTGTCTATGTTTAATGTTCATATCTTTTGGAATTTAATTGAAATGTACTCGAATTTTTAAATCCCATGCCACATCTCACTGAAATTATATTTGAAATCAATTTCTTGTGAGGATATTATACCATTGTTGTCATATTCTATAAATTAACCTCATTTAATGAGAGAACCAGAACATGAATTCTGTAGCTATAATTTGATTAATTCTTATCAAAACAATATGTTTTAAGGCACTTGTGTATTAAATTATTTAGGCATTTATTTGGATTTAATCCCCCTTTTCAAAATAATCCTATTTATTATGGCCTACCTAATATATTAATCATTGAATCCCATAGAAACCATGAACTGACTATTAGATTAGCTACATTACAAGATAATGTTTCTAATCCAACATGATTTTGGAGTAAAATTGCATGTCTTAGTTGAATTAAACAATTAGGTAAGATGTCTTGGGGTGTAGAACCTAATTTTTTAATACATTGGGTGGAAAATTAAATATGGGAGAGATTATGTTTCTACTGAAGGGGTAATTTTATTGAAATTTGTGCCTTTCTGGAGATATCATGATAAAAGAAGCGTTGCCTTTCTCGGGCATCCAAATTAGAAATATTTTTGTTCCTATATAGAGATTTCCAAAATAAATGCTTGAGAAAAAATTCTTTCTAGTGAAAAGATAAATGGCATGAAAAAAATTTTAGGTTTCATGGTAGTATGTGTTGATATATGTGATGTCTCTCAAGTGTTAAATGGGGTAACAAAATCGTTATGTTTTGGTGAGATCATTGAACCTTGTGTTGATGATAATATACATGCACCATCTCTTCATTAGAGTGACCTATGAGATAATATAAAATTATCATCCCAATGCTTAGGATGAATTTATTATGACTCATGTGTTTTTACATTCCAGTCAGTTTGGTTTTCACTATCCATCTAAATTATTTAACATGATGAGTGTGAATCGGAGGAGTATCACATTTAGGATTAGTTTGAATATGACCTTGTTTTCATATGATAATCTAGTCGTTTTATCCTTAGATGACACTAAAAAACCTAATGCGGGGAGTGTAATGTTAGTTTTGTTAAACACATATCCTTCAAGGTAGATGGAACACAATAGAGGAGGATCGTGAGAAGTTTTATTTTTTTCTTGAATTACTTTGAGGATGGATGGTTTGAATCACATAAGTGTTTTCTTATTAGCACAATTTCGATGAGGTTGGTTGGGAGCACTTCCCTTTAGAAACATATTTGGGTAGTACTGGACATCGATGGTTGAGCTTGAATGGTCACGTGATACCTCAAGTTGTGAAGAAATTGGGATCGGTTGTATTGATGTGTTAGAAGATTAAGCTGGGAATCTACCTAGAAATTTACTAGTTGTGGTTTGAAAATTCTTCATTCCAATAATTGGATATGAATGAATGGAATCATTGAAAATACTCATAGTGTATACTGATAAGTGATGATCATGTCCCTTATATTGACATCATCCTTAATTTATTAGGAGACCATCATTATTAAGTAATTATATGGCTTTAAAAATGTTTGGATTTAGGTGGTGTGTTCTTAGATTTCATGGTGGATGTGTGGTAATTAATGAGGCATGATGGTTATGAGTTAATCATCAATTCCAAAGTATGAATTCCCCAGACAAATTCTTGTAGACCAGTTGTTTCATCCATTAATCGATTTCCCTGACGATATTATTTTGGGCTCATTCGACGATCTCAAATTGACATTGTGGCCTTGTGACGATGTCTATCTAGTAATTATGGAGTGTTTAATACATTTGAATAGTCATATGGACTCCATTCATGAAGCAACTGAGGTTATCCTAGACATTTATTCGGGATTATAAGTGATTCTTAAATGGGGTGGTGATTCCAGTAAGATGTATCTTGTTTTCAACTCTTCTTATGCTTAGTAATGAATTTTCTAAATGTTTATGAGATGATTTGACCGAGGGACATCACATAGAATTTGTTATAAACTTGGTGGATGTTTTCATTTTAAATTCAGTGTTCCTTGGGTTAATAAAACAAAGTTCAATTAGGAATATTTCATCCATCAAAGATGATATTATTGAGAATAATTATTAGTAGGTGTCTTCACTATTGATTTATCATGTTCAATGAATTATAGTTATTGTAGAACCATTTTAACATATATTGTTAGGTGGAGGCTATTGTTTTATATGTTGTATGGGTACTTTCAAGAAAATATATCCCAACATGGATAAATGAGGTCAATGAGAAATCAACCATTTTAACCATTTTAGAAATCACACCAGAAGCATCATTAAAATGCTTAGAAAAGTTCTTTATAATAATTTACAATTATTGGAAGCATCATTTCTCTGAATTGGCCCACTTTAATGTTAAATCCTAGGGTGTGACGTACATTTTCATGTATGTTTAACAAGAAAATGGTGAGGATGTGCCTATAGATAAATGGCCTCAGGTAAGAGTAATCTCAGTATCTAGGTTGGAAAACGGGTGTTGGCTCAAGCTATGATCTCTTATGTTTCATGTGATTAAAAAACTCTGGGAGGTGAATGAAGAATTATGAAATGCATCTTGACCATTTTAATGATGTTTTAGGACATGTATAGGTTGGGTGATGCATTTCATTTCCTAAATTATTATTGGTGATGATATGTTCTAATGTAGGATTTTTCAAATGATATGAGTTTTGATCTAGATGAAGATGAAAATATTTTTGATCTTTTTTTTATTATTGGGTGGTATTATTTAAAAATTGAACGTCGGAACTCAATTATGAGTGTTGTAACCATTTAAATTGACGTTTTTAGACTTCTTTGAAGGACATACATGTTTCCTGGGTGTGTTAAGGAGTTTTGGGAGAACCATATCGGTAAAATTCTTTTTTGAAGGACCTACCGACGGTGTAAAGTTTGTCTAAAACCTTATGGACCACAATAATAAAATTGTACATACTTATGTAGATGGAAATATTCTATGCACAATGTTTTACAAAAAAAATTCCTATATTTCAGGGTTAGTGGCATTGGGCAGTGACTAATGACTATTCACCACATGTTTGTCTTACTGTTCTCAAACTATGCAGCTAGCCCATACAGGTTCCTAAGGTTCTCTGTAAAGGTAACATGGTTGGTACATAGTTTTCTAAACCATGTAATGAAAATCATTCAAGATAATATATTTTAAAATAATTAAAACAAAATAAAATGTAAATGATAATAATTAAATCTTAAACTACTATCTCCCCACTCTAACTCATGTGACACAACTCCCCCCCCCCCCCCCCTCATGTCACACAACCCCCTCTATTGGCCTCATATCTATAGGTCATTTTAGATCGTATCTCTCTATCATTTACAATATATTCTCTAGTTAAGGTCTTCTAATATAATATCCTCCCTTTCATTAGTGGTTCTTTCTCTATCATCACCTGGTGAGGTTCTACTGAATATTGAGTTTGGGGAAAACCTATTTTTGGTGTTGTCCTCTGATTTTAGGTTGTGCGATGGGTCGCTCGAGACTCCATTTTTTATATTCTGATTTATTCCACCAATGGTGAAGAAGATTGGATCAATATAATTTTCCTCCATAATTTTATGGTGAGTATTTCAATCAGTTCTTGGTTTCTGCCAAGTTATTTTGTATCCTATAAGAGATTTAGTATTCCTAGAATTATTTGTAGAGTGATGGATAAATCCATAATGGCTTTCACTCTTATACATAAGTATGTATATATATATATTATCCTTATGTTTATTCACTCATAGGGAGGGGAATATATATATTGTATTATGTGGTATAGATATATAATGTAATTTTTGTACAAAAAATAGTGGATAAACATTGAGTTAAAACCATAATGTACTGAGTGATCGACTCAGTCTACATCCTGAGGAAGGATCACATTTCTTCCCCTTTATATTTAATAATATATTATATGCTTATTTTAATATGTTGATATATTGTTCCCCATTATGTGTTGAACTGTGATGCTTTAATGAAATGATTAAACATGAAAAATAGTTTGTTTGGTACCAAGGTAATGTTTTATTAATGAAACCCCTCTAATGGGTGTGTGATATCTTCTATGATAATATTAGTGATTAGACCTTTATGTTTTATTGTCCTCTCATTTTGATGATTCTTTATGATTTGAGGTCAGGATTCTTATATCAAATTTTTAAGACCTAGCACTTAATGCCATTAAAAAATTGGGTTCCCTTTTTAAATGGATAAAGAACCAAGACAACATAAAAGTAATTTTCCCAACTTATAAATTGATAAATACGGAATGCTTTATAGAAATGGAATTCCCATGTTTTCATTTTTCCTATTTTCTAATGGTTCATTCAAAACACTGCTAAAAATTGTTAAATGAATTTCCATGTAATGTTTAATTAAGAAATATCATTTATTGACTCTATTAGAATGTCCCTGATTACTAGTACTATTTTAATTAATTGTAATAAATTGTTTTAATGAATTTGTTTTTTTGATATGGAATTAAACATGGATTTTCAAATTAATAAAATGTGATTCTTTATGAAGTTTATTTTTTATAAATGTAAAGGATTTTTTGGATGGTTTATATAAATGAAAATCATGAGATGTACTACCTCATGGATTTTGTTCTGAATGTGATAACACCCTTTTATTGGTTTGATTTATTTGAAATGAATATGTTGTTATACCTTACGTATTATGTAATAAAGGAAATAGACTCTCAATATCTAAATTTTAGGTGGGATTTTGATTGACTTGTTACTCTTTGGAGTGTTGTTTAGTGGTCCACTTATCATCTCGAGTGATGTAGTATGTCAATCTCACACTATCGGGATACAGGTCATCTACCATATACACTAAGGATACTGTATGAGGGATGAGATTTTGATTGACACGTTACATCTTAAAGTGTTTCAATGGAGTGAACTCTCTCTATCCGAAGTGATATATTATGGAACTCTCAGTCTATTTGCAATATAGGGCATGTACACTACCTGTGGATCCAACGGGTTGTGAGAGCCCTTCAGAGGGGAGACTATGTGAGATTCCAAGATCGAGCATGGAGATTGATCATGAGAGCTCCCCTAGTGATGGATGAAACTGGGTTATATCCCAAAACTACTATCTCATGGAGCCAGTGGATTGACAGGGTGATCTCCACTTGTGATGGATGTTGGTGGGTCACATCCTAGTCCTTCTAGAATGTGAATCCTAAGAGATCATGAGTGCTCATAGAGTTACTCCAGGGGTTATAATGTGACATATTCTGCTGGTATTGTATTTTTAAGAGATACATTCAGACCCATCCCAACATATCATCAGACATAGTTTCTGGTTATGAGACGAAGCATGTATTACCACCATGTGTCTCTTAGGAACCTAGATAAGTGGTTATTAATTAACTCTAATCTATTTGTTAACTCTCAAAAAATTTACACTTATTAATTTATATTACACATTCTGTATGGGGTTAGACACCACAGGTTTTGTCCTACTGAGATTTATATCTCACACCCTGCTTGGGACACCATTACATTGTGGTACTCGAATAGACCGTTTGTTTGCAGGACCTTGGACCTTTCATGATATTTTTTGCTTGTATCTAGGAGTATGAAAAAATGACCTGGATTGAGCTCTAGATGCTTGTTCATATATACATTAGTCTTTTTTTATTTTAATTCCATGATTCCTATATTATTTTGATTAATAAATCATGATGTATGATTACTATTTTCATTTTTGTTACATCATTATAACATGAACGCATGTTTTTTATATATTTTCATTCACCACATAAATTCAGTTATTATAAAATTTTCTTCTACTTTCATCTTTCCTTTATTTACTTCTTTCACTATTTTATTTTATCTATTATTATTATATCACTATTTCACTATAATATAATGGTATCTTCTTCCAACTATCACCTCCTGAGACCCTCAATGTTAGTTGGAAGCCCCTGGCATACATGGAGATGTGGATGAGGCAATGTGACCCACCGGTCTGGCTACCAGTTTTGATGTAAATCTAGGTTAGAATGTTAAAAAAATGGGTTGTGTCACTATCTCAATTGAATATTGGTTGGGATGTTACAATGTGGAATCAGGGGCGTTATATTCGAGACATTTTACAATTTTGTGTTTGGTATACTGGATGTATTGGAATGTATTAGGGCCAATGATAGATATGACATCAGTTTATCTCGAACACTTGTACATGTAGGATTTCCATGTTTCCAATGTAGGGATTTGTTTTCTGAAATTTTTTATTCTTGTTTTATTTGGAATTTACATTCAATGAAACAAAAGTGGGTTTTATTGGATGCTTTTTTTGTTTTTTGGGATATTGTGCTATTGTAACTGGTTCTGTGATGTGTTTTTTAATATTGGACTATTGAGGCTGGAAATGTCTCTTGAAATAGAATAGAAATATAGGATCTATATGTCATTTTAGTACTAGTGTGAGATTTTTTAATGATATACATTTATTTTTTAATGTGTCAATAACATCACAATCATGTTTTTCTCATATAAGTATGTGGGAGAATTTTAATCATATAGGAAGGATTGTTTATGAGTTTATATATAATGGAAGGATATGGGGAACTATGGTGACACTCTATACATCGAGGAAATAGGTGTTTTCCTCATGAACTATAGGTGAATTAACCATAGTGGGTTCATTTGGAATACATATATTACCATTGGACCGTTGTGGGTGGTTTTTTTGGGTTCAATTATGTGGGTGGGACCTCTAGGTAGTGTATTGATATTTAGATTCTAGAAGTGGACGGATTCCCCAGTTGTAGGTTATTGGATTAGAATGTGAATTATTCTATGTGAGATACCATAGAGGGGAGGAGGGGGGTTTGACACATTGTTATGATTTAAAATTGTGGACTGGGTGTGCTTGATTATTTTTGAGTTATGGAATTTAGTGAGGTGGCATAGACAGATGTCATTAGACATTGTGATTACTCTTAGTCTTAACTGGTGGGATAAGTGGGAGGGCATAGTCACCTTCAAGATGTGACTCCAGTTTATGTAGTTATTTCAATGTGACATTTGGGGATGACATGTGAAGGAGTCCTAAGAGTTGTGTGTGCCATTGGGATCATGAGTCAGATGTTGATGTTTTGGGATTTGGAAAATAGTTTCCAAAGGGGGAAACCTTCTATGGTGTTTGGACATCTATAATTTTTGGGGGGGAGTACATGGGTGTGAGTTCATAAATCATATTGTGGGTTTCTAGAGGGACATGATCATTTAGATGCCTAACCTCAGTAATAGTTGTATAGGATAAATATTGCTAAGGTTAATATGATTTATTGGGGTCACAAGTGGTTATTAATAGTATTTATTTTCAACATAGCATGTTTTATTTGGTTTTAACTCTAAAAAATAGGTTGACCTAGTTTTTTCAAATTGTGATCCACATTAATGTATTGATATCCTAAATGAGCGTATAGTAAATTTTGAGCAATTTATATGATATAAGATATTATAAAATTGGTTTTAGCTATTTGATTTTTCTCTTGAATTAGGGATTCACCATGGGTGAACTATTTGGATGGAACTAATATGTGGTAATTTTATGGACATTTTATAGGGCTTGTGGGTTGATTTTCCATGATACATGAATTATTAGAGTAAAAACAATTAATGTGATCAGATTATGCATGAGTGTGTACTAGTTAGGTATTAATGGGATATTAGAGGAATGTAAAATGGTGATGAACTATGTTAGATGGATTTTTTATAAGACAATATGATATAGATTTCATGACGTGGTTTAGTTAATAATGTATCAGTGAGTAGTCTCATAACCAATTTTCATATGATGATATGAATATGTGTAAAGTGACCCTGTGTAACACCTATAGTTTTATGAATTAATTTTTTTAATAAATTAAAATTCTTATGTTTATTATCTGTCAAACAACATTATTTTAATCTTTAATTATACACTACAACATGTTATTCATGTTCTATACACAACATCATCTTATCTTGTGTTACCCGTAACAGTGAGTTTATAAGAAACGTCATTTTATTGTAATATTTATTTAAACAATATAGGTATACAATTTCCATTAAAATTATTAATTTGAATAATAATTAATAATTTTGAAATATTATTTATTATATTTTCACAAAAATAAAACATATTTAAAATTTATTGTGTAATTTTTGGTAAACACTATATGATTTTATAAAATACTATTTTTTATAAAGAACATCTTTTTGTGTCCTTCTATGAAAACTAATATAATTAAAATTTTAAAATTTCAGAAACTGAATTTTAAAAAATAAAACTATATTTCGATTTCATAATTTTAAATATATTTTATGGTGATTTGTTTGGAAATTTCTTGAAATACATCATTTTTGGGTGGATTGTGAAAAATACTAAATTTTAATTGAAAATGTTTTTTATTCTAACTTCTTTATGTAGATAAATTAAATTAATTTTGTTTCAAAGTGATATTAGTCATATTTTATATAAATTAATCACATTTATTTCATTTCATCCAATTTTACATTGAAATTTGAAATAAAAACAGATCAAAATTTTGAACTTTTTCAGATTAAAAAATGTTGTTTCACCCAATCTATGAAATTAATGTTAAATTAATTTATGAAACTTATTTGAATATAAATAAAAAATTGAATTCCATATTTTAAATCATAATAATTTATAATTTCTATTAATTTCATATTAGTTTCTAACAAAAACTATTAGTGACGTAGTTTAAAATTAATTACATAAATTATGGTTAAAAAAGATTACTTAGTGGTTAAACAATAACATAATGGGCCAAACAACATAGACACATGTAAATAATAAATTTACTATCCATTTTTCACCATATCGCTCATTGGATAAAATATGGACCATTACGTGAGGAACATTAAATAAGGGATACCACTCAATTGTGTTTATCTTTTTATATTTACAAGAATACCACTCCTCTACTATAAAAAGGGAACTCACCCATCCCTTATTCACATATCATAAGACCAAATTTCTCGGAAAAAAACTCCTACCAAATATCCTAAAATAAACCCTCTAATTATTATATTAGAAACCTTTTTTCATAAATCCATCTAAGGAAGGACATTGGTGAAAACCAAAAGGATTTACCAAAAGAAGAAGTAACATCCTTCAACAATAACATTTTTTATTGTACAATACCCCCCTCAATTAATCTTATTACACAATAATATTATAATAAGAATATAATAAATAAAATAATACTTTTCCATATAATGTCTGTGACCTAAAATTACCCACACTTCCATAAAATTTATTAAATAATCATTGATCATGTGTATGGCGTACCACCGCCTCGCTAACTGGCGTTATACGTTCATCCACTTCCACCAATAATTATTTGTAATAATGATGGAATAATTATTTATATATGTTATATGTATGATATCAATAAGGTTTTTATTCTTCTAGAATTATTATATACCACAAATCCTCATTCATTACTTTTTATTTAATGTGAATAATTTCATTTGTGGACGTGTGGACTACCACCTCTTCAATGTGATGCGTTTCATTTACATGTTACATAGAACGTATTTACTATGGTTATATTATATTTATATAATAAATGTGTTATATTAGTTCTAATCGAATTATTATATATATAAAAATCATATTAAAATTATTATTTATACTATGATAAGAAAATTATAACATCCTTCATGCGTACAAAAGACACACATATCCTTAAATTGTGTATTTAGTTTTTTATTTATAAAATTTATATATTATTATAAATAAATATATAATGATAATATTTGATATTTATAAAATTTTCTACATTTTTTAAATATATTATGGTTGTTCTATGTAAGAGGACTATGCATTACAATTAAAAACATGTATGAAAAACAAGGTAGTTATCACCTGAAACGTAACTTTAACATATAATTTTTAATAAATAGGTAATACAAGGTCTTATTTAAATCATTACTTGTTATATATAATTAAATAGGGTTATATAATATATTTATAAAAAAAAATTATTTTTTTCATCCGGATTTTTGAATGAGTACGATGAGAGTCAAGATATAAAGTAAGGGTTTTCTCATCTCAATTTTATTTCTGTGACATATTTTCTATATTCACCACTTATTCTTGTTGTGTGGTGTATATATTACCATATGACATGTTATATAATTAATTTAATTTATATAATAAAATTTAAATTTAAATTTTATTTTATTAATTCACATATTTCATGATTAATATTTTACTCAGGTTGTAAGGGGTTTCCTAGTCTCACATTTATTTCGGTTAGACTTATGCCACAATCACCACTCATTTTATCTGTGAGGTTTATATACTTCCAATTAATTTATTCAATTAAAAATAATATAAATTTTATGGGTATTTATATATACATTTTACTATCTCTCTTTAATGGGGTTTATTGTTCAATAGTTACCAAATCGGTTGGTGATTGTTTTCCTCAATTTTCATTATTTGAGAAACTTGTTATGTTACGAACCTAAATTATTTTATGAGGTGTATATAGTTAATTTTAACATGTTTATTCATGAATAAAATTATTTTCAGTATATTTTTGGTTTCATGTAATGTTAAAAAATCATGGTGAATATAATTCAATGTTACCAATTTTGTAATAGTGTATTACTAAAAATCACATCAGCTATCTAAATTGACCTGATTATAAAAAATTGATAAAATATTTTGATAAACGTCTCAAAAAATATTGTAACTTATTTTATAATATGTTTATTCATTATTTTTAATTTAAATATAATTTTTTTCCATGTGTTAGTACATAATATTTTTAATAAAATGTTGTTACAAAATCACATCTTTATTTCTTTCATCCATTGAAAATATATTCTTACAAAAACCCTGATGGATAAAAAAATATAAAAATATATATATTATTTTCTTTGAAAATGATTTAAATTATTTGAAATAACCATTTAATTCTTCTCAATTCCATTTTTATATAAGAATCATTTCAAAAGATTTTGGTATTAATTTGTTTTCATCATATCAAAAATGGGGTTTTACAAAAGAAAATAATTTAATGATAATTCAAATTTATAGTCCATATATGATGACATACTTAGGTGTTACTCTTGACATCATAGGGAAATTATCCAAAGGTACCATTCATATTCATTCACTGAATGGTTTGTGATTCGAAGGAATGATGTTTAGGAAACATGGTTATATTATATGGGTTATGTAATTATGGAACCCACTTATTTTCATGGGATATAATTTGATGAAATGGTTATGAGAGCTGTATCATTTCCATAAGTTATGATATTATTAATTGTTTATTATACCCATTTCATTTTATAGGATATGATATGATGAATTTTTAGGATCTTGTAAAATACGTCTGTATAATTTTATTATGAGAGGGGTGGACATATATATCACTCTAATGCATTGGTTAAGGATTGATAAATCATAGATAGACATTGCAAGAAAGGTCCATAAACTTAGTTGAGTATTGGAAATTATCCACTAAGATGATCTTTGGAGTCTAACATGACCACAAATATTGTCATGGGAGTGATCCATGATTACCAAGATGGTTTGGGAAGTGAATCCATTTCAATAAGATGGCCTTGGATTTAATCCTTTAATAGTATAATATATATATATATATATATATATGTTTATGTGTCTATCAAAATTCAATGTCTTATTAATATGTTATAATTTCATGGATTATTCGCTTCATTTTTCTTATTATTATTTTCTTACAAAATTTGAATATTTATTCCATGACTCATGAATATGATCATTGATATATAATGAATAATATTTGAATGTTAGGATCATGTAATTATACCCTTATACTCTTAATTATGCTTACATATATCCCATGTTTACCCTTAAAGAGAACATGAGCTTACCCATTCTTATTTTTTCCTTCCTCGGGTATTGAAAATATGTATTATATATGTTATTTCTAAGAAGGGAATTTTTTTTGTAAAACCTAGTGGCTGATAATGTACATCACATTGTATAATTGTTTATGTTTCCATGTATCCCATGACACTAAAATAATATAGTCTTTGTAATTCTAGTTATTTAATGTATTAATAATTCCACATGAAAATATGTAATTTAAATGTATGAAAAGAGAGGGTGTCTATAGTTTTTATCAGTGGAATGTTTTTTGACTTTTGGAATCATGGATGAGAAAAACCATTTTGAAATCATAAGGGAACATCTATAAGGATAAGTTTTTGGTTGAGTAAGAGTATAGGAAAATGTCTTGAAATATTAATAATGGATAGTGTTATATGATTCCTTGTAACAAATCCTTATATGGATGCTACAAATAGAAGTAGATATAGAACATATGTACATAGGGGTAATAACCATGAATGAATTGTATTGATCTAAACTTTATCGAGAACTGGTGAATGAAAATAATCCTTATTGCACACTTGATTTGGCACACTCTAGGGATAAACTTTTGAAATTCAAAAAATCATCATGAAAAATCATGAAGGATTTACGAGAAAGGTATATATGAAAAATCTAATATAAAAAAGTGTCATATTTTAATGAACGTTACATAATTTATAAATACTATATGTGATTTTTTTTCATTATAATATTGTTCCCTAAAATGATAATTATTTCTTACACTATTATTTTTTATAATTGATTAAACCTAAATGAGATACATAATGATGTGTGTGATAGGAAAAGAAATTATTATTCTCATAAGAATTGTAATTATATGGGAGTTGGAATCGAAAATATTTTTTCTTTGATTAACCATCATTCCAAAGATATGAATCATGCTATATATCCAATTGAGAGAATGATGGAACAAAATTATATTTATTTCTTTATGAGGAAACACCCATAATCTTATAGTGGGTATTCAAATGGACAAGATTATAAACAATGGATCGATACCTTTGAAATGATATTATCTATTCTCTATTATTCTGAATATGAGAATTTCATTTTGGTTGTTTATCATTAGGATGGTGAAGTGGAATAGTGGTGTACTCTAAACAAGAGTACGGGGAAGAAGGATGAAATTTAATCCATGGATTGGGATGTGGTCAAAAACATATTCTTTAATATGTACTTTCCTTATATTATAAATTTGAAAATGGAGAAAGTGTTTCATTAGTTAAATCAATTGGATGATAAATATGTTAGTACCTATGGGAATAATATGACATGAATTTTATGGTATTCTTCTTTTATTATCATACAACATGAATGTATGGTTGATTTTTTTATTAATGTATTGAATCCATGTATCATAATGGAATTATCAATATGAGACATTAGTAGATATGAATATATTTTCTATTGTGAAATCATGGTTGTAATTTATATGGGTGTTATGTATTAATCTCTTTTTTTATGATGAAAAATAATATTGAGTTCATAGGAAAATCTAAAAACAACGAAGAAAAGAAGATGAAATTTCCTTTATGATCCATGTGTGGTAAGAATAATTGAGGAATTGAATTAAAGGTTATAAAAATGATTTACGTGAATAAGGGAAGTTCATATGGAATTCTATCATCGATTTAATGGGAAGTGAGTGGCAATCATTGAGAATGGATAAAAATATACACATAATGAAACTCCCTCCACTTAAATGGTACATGTGTAAAGGGAAAGGAAATTATAATATCAAGTTCCCAAAATAGAAGGTTAATGATTATGATCCTTGTCAGAATCTTCATAATATGAGGGATAATTAGAAATATCATGAAATCATTGTTTTTTTAAGATTTGTGAAAAACATACGTGGTGAAAGGTACACATATCATCCACTCTAGAACTATTGATCTCTTATTTGATCTTTATGTACCAATTCTTTCATAACAGAATAATTTTACATGGGTTTGAAGATTCAACCTAACTGATCCGATATATAATTAGAATTTCAATACCATAATTGTAAAATGATTTCATCTCAAGTGTATAATTACACTCTAGTTGATATTTGTGGGGATGTTTATCCTGAAAATCATTCCATTATTCCTTGGTTTGATTTATATGGAAATATAGGAATGTATTAGAATTATCTACATAAATCCCACCTCAATTTTTTATTAAAGGGATATTATAATTGATATTTCAATCCATCCAATGATTGTCTATTAATGTGACGATAAGTATGAACTTTTTGGGTATATTACATCCAGTGTATGCATCTTAATTCTCATTTAAGAATGTTTTTTATCTAAAATTATTGGGGATAAAATCTACATATATGATATAATTAATGTTCAGTAATTTGTTGATTTATTTTCGGAATATTCTCTTAGCCTTACACCATAATGTGATGTTATGTACTCTATAGAACTCATACATTGTTCCACAAAAAATTCAACGACTCCATTTATAATTGTCCAAATTGAGTTTGATGAATTGAAGAATAAATTACCAGATATCCTTTATAATAGATTCATTCTGCTTTGTGTATAATCTTAGGGTGCAACTGTACTTTTTGAGAAAATGAATGATGGATCGATTAGGCTATGCATCGATTATCGGAATTTGAATAAGATCACAATTAAGAAAATGTATCATCATCCCTTAATTAATGAAATTTTTTGATAAATTTTGTGTTGTTAAATACCTATATATGATTGAACCTAATAATGGATATCATTAATTGATGGTCATGTATCGGGATGTACTTGAGTGGTCATTTCATACTAGTTAGGGATAATATGAATATATTTTATGTCATTGTGGTCTCACAAATTACTCATATTTCATCATGGATTTGATGATTAATGTATTTATAGATTACCATGATCAGTTTTATGTACACCTTAATGATGATATTAATATAAATTAAATTAAATATTAAGATAATTAATTCCACATGAAAATTTTTATAAAGACCCAATGGATGGTGAAACAATATGAGAATTTACAACGTGTGAATTTGGGTTGTAAAAGGATTCATTATTGGATTATATAATATCCAAAAGGGGGTATTAATATATACATCATAGAAATAGGCTATTGAATGTGGACCTAGAGAAACCACGGTGACTGAGATTCATAGTTTTCATTTTTTACATAGATATAATCAACAATTTATGGATAATATATAATGAATATATAATCATCTAACCAATTTAACTCATAAATGTTCCATGTTCATATGGATAGATGAATGTGAGAAAAAAATTCAATAAACTGAAGAGAAGGTTATCCAATGAACATATACAAACATTACCCTATAGGGGATAAGGGGTTGTAATCGATAGGGATCCAACCATTAAGGGATTCTGATGGGTTCTTGTGTATAATAACATGGTTATGGACTATTCCTCCACAAAGGTGAATACACATGAGAAACATTACACAACACATGATTAAAAGTTACATGGGACAAATTATTCATTAATGTTATGGATGAATTATTTTTTGTGTGAAATGTATGATATAAATACTAATCATAAAATTTTGAATAATATATAAAAATAGAAGGAGTCCTAAATGTGCTATAGAAGATGGTTAGAAATGGTATATGATTACAAATCCTCAATAAATTACCAACCAAGGAATGTGAACATGCAGGTCAATGATTTGAGTCAAAATGATCATTCTAATAAATCAATGAAGAGTGTCTAAAAATACCAAATATTAATATACCTTCTAAGGATGGATCTCAAAATTTTAAAGGAAGGGGAATAATCTTATATTTATCAATTGAATGTTAAACCATCAATAAAAATGATAATTAAGTAGGTGTATAAGGAAGATATAGGGCTGAAAAAATTAGTTTAGAAATGTTCTTGAGTTTAACCATGATCGAAATGGAATAATAATGTTCAGGAACTGTGTATGTGTTCTGTCCATGCATGATTTGAAGAAGGTTTTGTTAGATCTATCACATAGTTCTACATTATTTATTCATCATTGAATTATGAAGATTTATAAATTTTTGAATGAATACCTATGGTGGGAGAAATGTTTGAGGGATATTATAGATTATATATCATGGTGCTTGGTGTGAAATCATATTATGGATAAATGATAGAAGACTATGAGAATGATACATCCATTACACTTACTGGAATATAAATTGGAGAAAATAATTATGGATTTTGTCATCATACTCTCCAAAAACAATAAAGGGTTTAATTATATAGGGCATCTATTCAATTTCCTTAAAAATTCATCACAATTTATCACTATTAGTGAATTTATCTCTCTGTATCATCTTTCCAGGATATACATTAAGGATGTGGAAGGGAATCAGGGAGTAACACATTACTTTGCATCTGATTGGGATCTAAGGCTTGCCTCAATGTTATTCCAAGGACTACAACAAGTCCTTGTTACATAATTTTATTTTAATAAATGTTATCATTTTCCTAAGGGTGTTAAATATTAACGAATAATTCAAATCCCAGAGGATATCCACATAATTGGTAAATAGAACTTATTGATAATTAAATAACATTTTTTTTGTAAAAAAAATTATCTGAGGGACTTCTTTCTATGTCCTTCTATGAATAATAATAAATTTAATTTTATACACTTTTCGAAATTTAACTAGATAATATCATCCTATTTTTTTAAAATTTAGAATTTCAATAGTATCATAGGGTATTGTTTTGGTATTTTTCGGAAATACATCATTTTTTAATGATTATTGAAATATACTATATTTTATATGAAAAGATATTTTTCATATAATTTATTAATATATTTAAATTATGTTTAAATGTTTTATATTGTTTAATTTGTTATATTTTACATCAATTAATCCATTTTATTTCATTGTAACCAACTTTGAATTGAAATTTGATATAAAAATATTAAATATTTTGAACGATTTCATTTTAAACCAACGTTGTTACATCCGATATATGTGATTAATTTTAATTTAATTTCTATGAATTATGTGATTAAAATTTGAAAAATGGATTCAATATTTGGAGTCATAATAATTTATAATTTTTAATGAGGTCAACTTTTTTTACCAAAATTATTTTTCAATTAAATTAAAATTACATATAAATATTTAGGTAGAAACAAGATTACATAGAGGTTAATCCTCATATTATATGTAAAAATAAAATTGAAACATCTTTTAAAGCCATATAATATCCATATTTTAACCATACCAACCCTTATCTCTAAAATAGATAATTATTATGCATAATATGTTAGGGAGACTTCTGAATATTTTTACCATTTTATATTTACAAGACTACCACTCCTTCATGGTTGTAAGAAAGTCACTCACCCCCTCACTTATTTACACCTCACACACCCTAAGAATTAGAAATAAACCTACCCAAATATCCACCAAAAATACCTCCCTTAATTCTAAAATCCTATCTTTACGTTTAAGGCCAACCAAGAAAGACCTTTTTTGAAAACAAAAAGGATTTACCCAAAGAAGAGGTAACATAATTCATCAAGATCTTCTATTTTATTCACTTATACAGACCCTAAATTATTTTTCATAAATTATTACATAATAACATCATTTTAATAAGTGTTATGATATATTTTAATGTGAATGGTGTCACCAAAAATCACACACACATTTATCTATTAGGATACACTATCATCATTCATGTGTACGAAAGACTACCGTCTCACAAACCGATGTCGTTCATTTTTCAAATACCACCTTTCATGGTTGGGAATAATGATTTATTTGAATGTTTTATATTTATATATATGATATATATTTTTTATTTAATTATTATACATCACATAGCTTCATTCATTGTATTCTGTGTAAATATGATATATTCATATATGGATGTGTGGACTGCCATCTACTCAAAGTGATGTGGGTCGTTCACACTCTTTATGGAATTTATTACGTATCGGTATAGTGAATGTGTATAGTATTTATGACCTAATAATTATAATGTAATTATATATATGTTTGTGTTTGTGTTTGTGTTTGTGTGTGATTTACTCCCTTTTATATGATTCAAAAAAAATAGAAACAACATTCATTCCTACGTGCGGCCTAATGATTCCATAAACAGTGTATTTCATTTTCTATTTAGAACATTTATATATTATTATAGTTAATTTTATATTTCATATTTATTTGATATATATATATCTTGTTTCATATTCCAGATATAATTAATTCATGATCTATGTATGATGACCACAAATAAAATGTCAAAACATGGACGAAAAACAAGGTTGTTGTCACCGAAAATGTAACATTAATATGGAGTTATTAATAAAAAGGTAAGAAAAGGTCATCAGTAAATCATATATGGTATTATATAATTGAATATTGTTATATAATATATATATATATAATAAACTTATATTTATTATATAGTAGGTATGTATGAGTACAGTGATATCCAATCAATAAGTAAGTGTTTTCTCATCTCACAATTACTTCACTGAGTAATATGTTATATTTAATAGTTATTTTTTAATGTGTTATATATACATCTATATGATCTGCTATATCCTGAATTTAATTTATTTAATTATATTCAATTATTATGTTGATTTTATTCTTTAACGTATCTCATGTTTCAAAAGTTACTCAAGTAGTAAGGGGATTTCTATTCTCTCGTTTAATTTCACGAGACTTATTCCATATTCACCCCACATTTATTATGTGTGGATCATATACATTACATGAAATTATAACATGAATATTATCCTTATATTATGGGTATTTAAATATATATTTTATGATATCTATTTCATGGGGTTTACAGTTCCAAATATATTATACTTGTAAAGTAATTTTGTCAACATTTTCCTTATTTGAGAAACATATTATGTTTTGAACCTATATTCTAATATGATATTTATATAAGTCCACTTTAAAAGTTTTTTCATGAATCTCATTCATTTCATAATATTCCAATCATCATTTAATTTAATTATTTCATTGGGATCATAATTCTAATTTACCAATGTGGTTATAGTTTATTGCTACAATCTCATTATTTGTTCAGATTGTTTATGATTATTCATTAATAAATTAAATATTAATGATAAACCTCTCATAAACTATATTGAATTTTTTTATCATATGGTTATTCATTATATAATCATGTAAGGTAAACATTTTTACACTCTTGGAAACATAATATCATTAGAAAAATTGTTGTAACAATACCTGATGTTATTTCTCTAATCGGGGGGAAATCATTTTTATTTAAAAACAACATTTTAATGAATTTTATTTATAATTTTTTTTTTGAATTAAATATTAAAATATTTTTCAAATTAATGGATTTCAATTATTTAAAATATTCCATTATATGTTTTCAAATAACTTTTTAGAGAAAATTTGGTTCAAAATGTTCAATATATTTAATATTTTTTCAATGCTATAGAATATTTTTCTCATGAAATGCTTTAATTTATACTTAGAAATTATTTTTCATTTATGGTGACATCCTTTAGTGCTAAACATTTAATTCTAGGGATATAATCCCAGGGTACCATTCATTTTATTTATTTGAAAGTATTATGTTTTTATTGATTGATGTTTATGAGTCTCATTTCTCTTCCATATTTTATATTCTCTTGAAACCCACTTCTATTAAGAAGTTATGATTTAATGAAATGATTCTGAAACCTATATATTTTCCATAGATTACAATTTGATTACACAATTATGATACCCAATTCATTTCAAAAGTTATGAAATGATGAATTATTATGATATTCTGGAACATGTATGTGACATTTAATTTTGATATGGTTGAGACCTATTTATCCCTCAAATGCATTAAGAAATGATTCATATCTCACGAGATAAAAATGGATCAAATAGGGAGTAAAATCAGTTTAGTAAAAAAAATTCCTGCGTAGATTCTCTTTTTGGTGAACCTTTACACCTAATATTGTCATTGGAGTGAACGTTGAATACCATGATGGTTTGGGGACTGAACCCATTCAACTAATTGTCCTTGTAAATAATCCTTTAATATTATTGAAATCATGTTATAATTTAATGTGTCTCTCAACATTTTCATGTCTTATTACTATGTTATTCTCTCAAGTATTATTATCTTGATTCCCTTAGGATTCATTAATTACTAACTTCGAATATGTATGTTATGTCTCTTGATTATTATATTTTATATCCAATGAATGATCATACATTGTTACGACCACTTTCTTATACCATAATTATCATGATTATACTTACATATCTACCATGTTTACCCTAACTGAGCATCTAATCTCACCCTGTATTAGGTTTCTTTTCCCCTGGTTACGAAGATAATTATTTTTATAAGATATTTCTAAGAATGGTTCTAATCATTTTTAACCGAGTGGGGGAATATACAACTCCATTTCGTACTAGTGATTATGTTTCCATGATTCCAAAGGCACCAAACTAATATTGTCATTTGAAATCTACTTGTTTAATGTATTATGTATTATACAAAAATGATTTATTTTATATAAATGTTCAGCATGGGTTGCGATTCATTTTACTTTTGAATTGGATAAATATATTTCAATAGATATATTTGATATCAAAAATTGAGTGACTGTTGGGGGTATTGATCAATTACATCTTAGAAAACACTTAGTCTAGAGATGATCAAATCCAATATAATGATATCATCACATGCGCTATAAGGAATAATTAGTTATTTGATAATTTATATAAATGTATTTATTGTTTGATGAGGGGATTTTCAGGATGTAGTTGTCAGAGAGATATGTATAGGGAGATATATGATAGAAATTTTACCATAGACATATATTATTATATTTTTTATGATAGAAAATATGTTTATTAATGTCATGTTAACTATTCATGGTAGTTAGAAATGAGTGAATATAAAAATTATTTTATTTATTTATTGTGATATAAATAAGACCACGTAAATTTCATAGGTTAATATTTAATAGGTACTAAGTCATGGAAATTAGGGATACTTTAGTCAGGTGATGAAAGTGGAACTAAAATGGTGGACACTAATGTGTATTGTTTAGTGGAATGACCCTCAATATGAATGGTTCACAGCTGTCTATAACTGGAAGTTGATTATCAATGAGTTTTCATGAATCTATTGTGTAACCAAAGAGGTGAATGCATAAATTCAATAGATAATTCTAATAAGAAGTTATATGTGGTGGTTGAATAAAACAAGAATTGTCTCATGGATTATAGAGATTATAATAGTTAATATGTGGTGTTTTTGTTGAAGGATATATGGTGGTGAGGTAAGATATAATGATAGTTTTGAGTCATTTGATTTCATATCTATGGATTATCACATGGATTTGGTTATGGACTTCAATGGGTTTGTATGGTTTATTTATGGATGGCTTTGGGTATGAAAGAATCCTAGTCTTGTGAGGTGGTGATGTTTTGTAATTTATATCTTATTGTTTTCGAATCTAGTTTGTCGAGGATAGTTTATTATGTGTTATTATATGGAACACATATTTTAAATCAAAACATATTGGGAAATAAATGATTGTAGATATTGTTTCATAATATCAATTCATATTTTGGGGAAAATCATATTTTTCTTTGTTTGCGCATATAAAAGTAGTATGTATCTATTCAAATTGGGTTTCAATGACAAGGACGTGTGTTAATATTGATTTCTCTTCTCATCGGTATTGTGTGTTATACCTCCGGAACCATTTTAGGCAATTTCTGGGGGGAAATTAGAATCCTTTTCAATTTTTCTATGGTGGTGGATTCAAATATCTATTATTTTTGTTTGTTACATGATTATTATAGATTATATAACTATATATCCTGTTTGTGATTAAGCAATGAAACATTTTGTGTTCTGTCTAGATGGGTTTTAGTATGGGTCACCATTGTGTTTCATTTTTTAACGATGGGATGTGGCATCATTTTTGGCTAGTTTTGTGCCTTGAGTTAGAGGTTGTTTGTTGATTCTGTTTCCAGAATTAAAAAACTAAACAAGGCCATTAGTGATAATGGGGTATTGTGGATTTTCTTTTGGTGAATTTGGATTACCACTAATACTTCATGGAAATGATAATTATTATATATTTATGGTTTAATTATATGACATCCATGTGAGATAGATATTCTAAAAGGAAATTTAATTTAATTGAATGGATGGTTGAAATTGTGAAGTGATACTTGAAATTTATTTCTGAATTTTTGAATGAATTAATGTTTTTTTGGATAAGGAAAAAAGTTTGGAATGACTCTCAAGTTTCCATGTGAGACACAATTAAATTGGATCATGTTTCATTATTTTTATTTTTTTTATCTAGGGTTCATGGTTTTTATTGCATGGTTTAGGAGAAATTGTGTGAGACCATGATTATAATGTTGTTTTAATTTCATTTGAAAATTCTCATGGTTAGGTTTCCTAGTGAGTTAATGGTTTTTTAACCATATGAGCCACTGATAAACCTTGTATGTTAGTCAAGGGAATGAGGTATAGAACATAGTTTACGAATGATTCAATGCATATTATGATCATCCATGTGGAGTGGTGTTGTATTTCATTGAAATATTAGTCCATGGTTAGAAAAAAAAGATATAAAGCACGTGGGAGGTCATAGTTTTAGGAAGTTGGAGGGATACCTTTTTCGTACAATATTACAAAACATGAGGCCACATCATATGGATTCCTATAATTTTAATAAAGGGAATAAATAACTAAAAAAATCATCCTCATGATTTTTATCCACCCCCTCTTCCTCCCCATATTAGATGCAATAAAAAATGGGTTCTCCCAACCACTAGCTCCTCCACCAACTCATTTATTTCATATATATTTCTCCATATATTAAGTATTTTATTTATTTAGTATCAACTTATGATATCCTCTTCCATCTTTCTTCGTCATAGACTATGATTTTTTCTTTCTCTAATATAGGATTCTATTGATGATTCAAATGTATCATGGTGGAAACATCCACTTCACAAGGAGATTTTATTTTGAATGAGTAGAGGAGATCCCCAGATGACATTCATACTTCATTACATTCCATTGAAATAAGGAAATAACTATTGTTTATTTTTTTTGATTTTCTTAATGATTTATTTGTAAATAATTTTTGTAATGGTATAACCTCTTATGTATGTTCCCAAGTGTACTTTTAGGAATCTTGTGTGGATCTAATGTGGTTTTATTAAATTGTTTTAATATGTTCCAGTAAATAAATGTGTTATTTAGTATTATTCAATGATTTTTTTAACAAATTAATTAATTATAATTTTGACATAAATTAATTGTGGTTTCTTATTGTGATATTAGTTCTTGGGTAGTCAAGAGGATCTCATTTGGATGCCAATGTGTTTGGATGAGACGTCGATAGACCATGTAGATGCCATTGGTAATTATAAATATTATCAACATTATCATTGATGATGTATGTGTTCTAATACCTTTACCAATAGTATTCATAATTTATTTTCATATTTATATAGAATGTACCATAAAATCAATGTTTTATGCGTTTTCATCCATGTTTTTTAATGATTTTGAGATTTAAATTGATAAATATAAAATATCATTGATCATTTTGGTGTCTCTAGTAATTGTGAGACTAATCCTATATCTTATCCTGTTGAGGTCTATTTACCAAAAAATATTAATGAGGTAATTAAAAGTGTTAAAGTTGGTGAGTAATTGGATTTACCTAGATATTATTAGGGTATGGTGTGATAACATGTTTATAGGTGTAATGGGTATAATGAAGAAATAAATTGTTTATGAATTATAATAGTATGGAATTTTTGATTCCATGTGTTATGATTTAATCAGAATGCCGATGTGGATATCAAAATAATTTTTCTCTATTTTTTTTTGACATGGTTTTGGGAATCAAGGTGGGAATTTTCTTTTCATTTGGTTCCTATTTTAAATAGAGGTTTTGACATCTAAATTTTTATAAAATATTGTTTTGTGTGGGATGTCTATTGATTAATTTAATTTAATTGGAGGGTTTCTCATTAGAAAAATTTCAATGTGGTTTATTTTTTAATTTTTTAATTAAATGGAAGGATTTGGACATGTTTTTCTTGTTAAACAAGAAGACCCAAGATTTAAGGGAGACTTTAAAATTCAATAAATTGATGTGTCAGTTACATAATTTTAAAAAATTCATTGGAATGGATTTTTTTAATGTATAATGTTTTCATAAAACTGATCCATGATGGGTTTTATTGGCTTCGTAGAAACATAGAATTAAATTATAGATTTTAACTGGTCGATTGAGACACTTTTTAAGTATTTGAATTCTCATTATGTTGAACTATAGTTTGTGAGGATTGATCTTTGTGTTTATGTGTTAGACCAATGAATCGATAACTACTATTAATATTTATTTTTCTATATTTTGATAATGATGACTATATATTCATATTATAGTTCTAGAAAAGTAATTCCATAAATAGAGTATTAGATGTTTGGCATGGTGTTCTATATTTGAGGTTATAGAGTTGGTTAATATGAACTAAATGTTTTGTTCATGAATTATGAAATTGAATTACACATTTGAGGTTTAGAGAGTTGTATATTATTCAATACAATAATATATCTAGATTCTTGGAATATTCATCCACATATGATTAAAGGAAACCTAGATTGATGATTTTAGTTTCAATTAGTTAGATGATTAATTGAAAACACCCTTTATTTAGACATAGTTTACAGTAATTCTTATCGACCAGATGACCAACTTATTTTGACCCACTATTGGATTGTTTAGTGGTATCCTGAGAAACTGAGGGCAAAAGGGTAACTGGGTGGGTAGTTGTTTTCATTATGATGTATTTTTTATATTATATGATGTTAATGACTTCCCAATTTATCTTCAAACCCTATTTCTCTGATTAGTATATCATTTAGATACCATTGGTGGGGGCCTACTAATTTTTACTCACACCCTTATCGTGATGCTACTGTAGAAGGGTACACGAGAAGCTCCCACATGTTTATTATAGGAATAGGTTTCAGTTAAATATAATGTTCAATTTTTCATGCTCAGGTAGGATAGCTCAAATGGTATCCAGATACTGGATAGTGTTAGACATAGAGTTCTAGCATGACTTATTGTAAAATTCATTTAGTTTATTATTTAATAAATTGGTTCATTCTAGTGTGATTTTTATTTTTATGTATGAAATAGTGAATTGGACCATATTTTATTTCAATTAGTGTTGTAACGCCCTGACCCCAGTTACCCAGAGTCGGTGCATTATTACATAACATTGGCATGATCATAAGAAAGATCAAATCTCGAAAGACCGATTGGTTTAGTAGCCTTGGAAAATGCCAGATATATTCATAAGTTTTACATTACATTATAAAATGAAAAACTACTACAACAACATAATGTCTCAATAAACCACACTATTATCCCCTCATAAAATCCCTGCAGGTCATTCATAACTTACTTCTTCACATCCTAGGAAAAATAAAACATAAAAAAGGGGTGAGCTCAAATGCCCAGTAAGGATAACAATATAGCGGAAAGAATAAACATTTAAGGCAATGTATAACTAAAACAAAAGCCTTTTAAATATGAACTTTCAACATGGTATGGCATAAATAAAATGAAATAATGCCATTTAATTATTCACATGGATATTCTACTAATCGAATAATCACATGCAAAAATCAATAACCACTTTCATAATGTTGGAATGCATAATGCCAGACTATCATAACCACATAGCCAAGGCCTCGTGCCAAGACTACAAATAATATTTTGTCAAGGCCTTGTGCCAAGACACTAGTTTGTCTCATGATACCTACCGATGCATCGAGGAGCTATAGCGGGCTCCACCCGTCACTTATTAAGTCCAATGCATTCCCATATGAAAAGGTTTAAACATAACATAAACATTCGTATTAAAACTCGCATACGAAATGTCAATAATTTCACCATAAACTATGAATGGTATAAAAATAGCACATCCATAGTCAAACATATCACAAAACCTTCAATACAATATAGAAGTTTTGTATCATAATAAATCAACTTCAAATAATCTTAAAATCCATCAAAGGATGTTGACATAGATGAAATCAAAATTATTTTTAAAGAAGTATCTCCTTTTATTTTGAATTCATTTAAGATCCATATAAAATAAAACATTTTCTTTTAAAATATTCTTATAAGCTTGTATGGAAAGCTTCGACGATTTTATAACGGCGGAAAATAACCGCACCCGCCGTATAAGTTAAAAAAAACATTCTTACCTCAATTCTGTCGAAAAGGTTAGAAAGGACCTTGTTTTGAAAACGACGGAATGATTCCTTTATAAACCTCTTATAAAAAGTCAAACAAGGTTATAAATGACTTAAACCCATATTCTTGTAAATAGTAAAAATGTTTTGAAATACATTTTTAAGAAACATGGATGTGGATGATAAAGAGATCCCAGTAGATTATTACGTATAAACAACCTCGGATAATGAAGAGATTGTGAAATAACCCTTACCAATTTGGTAAATTATGAAACATACAACCCATAAAAGAGGTATCATACAATTAATATGTAAATACACATAAATTAGAGTGTATTACACAAAGAATATAATTATGGGGAGTACATACACCACACAAAAGGTGATGGTGGCAATATGGCATGAATCTCACGGAAATAAGGAGTGAGATGAAAACCCCTTACCACGTTAATCAACTGAGTCGTATGGCCAAAAGTTAATAACCACCAAATTATTTACAGAATAACATGAATATGATAATATATATCAAATTCCAGTACACAATACACCACTTTCAATAATTTAGTGGCGAATAATGGAAATCTCATGGAATTGAATGTGAGATAAGAAAAATCCCTTACCTTGTACTTTTCCTTGGTTGGGGTAGGTTAACCTCCTGTATAATAGTGAAATAATTGTTACTAAATTATACAAGAATCATATACAATAATATGATATCATATATGATCTTTTAATATTGATTTGATAATAATATCTTAGTATTATCGCTGTTTCGGGTGTGAACTTACTTGTTTGCTTTTGTATGTTTTGTTACGTAAGACATGTTTGTAAAGGATAAGTTGTATATTATTCAAATCCAGAATGGTATCAAGTCCTTAAACATCATTTTTAAATCATAAAATGATAATTATACTTGAATGGATACGATGGAAAATGAATCTCATCGCGTTCGTGGAGACGGTAGTCCGTACGTACGCACGAACGCTACTTCCATTTAATTTTTATTTTAAAAGAATAGAATACAAATGATACATAGGTATATTACTATTCCAGTATAATATAATATTTTATATATGTTACTTATGTTCATTAACACCATCCTTTATACGTTCCATGTGTGGTATGAACGAGTCATATCATTTTAAGGGGGCGGTAGTCCGCACTTCCTCAAATGAAATTATCGTATGTATATACAACATGAAACGAATAATGGTATGAAATAAAATGGAATTACAGAAGCTTATATATAAAATATATATCATTAACATCATATTTAATTACAGTGCCATCATAATGGCCACCATGAGAGGCGGTAAGATGTATTTGAACAATCATCGTTTCGTGAGGCGTTAGTTTGCCATCCACAGAAACATTATGTTCATCATCCATTAGATGGAGTTGTGTGTATGTGTAGTTTGAATCCTTCTTATAACAACATCCTAGTATATTGAGGATACTGGTGTTGTTACAAAAGAAAGGAAATAAAAAGAGTTTGGGGGTTGAAGAAGCAAAATAAATGAAAATAATTTAAGAGAAATCGTTACCTTTAATTTAGGTAACTCACTTTGGTTGGAACCAAAGGACTTGTTGAAATGCTTTCTGCCTAAGGGGAAGCTTCAAGGAGGAGTAGAGGGATGTGGGGAGCTTAGTTGGGCAGAGTTTGGACGAGCCAAGTGGCTTGAGAGGTGTGAGGAATGAGTAGAATTGGTCTCCTTTTATAAGGGAGAGGAGGGGCTCTTTAGGAAAGAGTGAAAGTATTACTTTATAATATAATTATATTCGGTTTATAATGGTCCAAAAATCATTTAGGTCGAAGATAAGATGACTCATATTCTAAATAACATCAACCAATAAGAATTGGACAGGTTTTAGATAATATTTTAATCATTATAATCTTATTTATTTAAATGATTTATTAATGAGGTAAACATTGCATCATTATTGTGTCATTAATAATTTAAATTATTTGATGTCTAAAAATTATAAATAAAATATAATTATGTAGGAAATCTTTTTAGCTTTCTAATGAATATTTATAATTGAAAATTCAACATGTATAACCCTATGTAAAAATTGTTCTTCTAAAAGATGTAAGCTTATGCCATTTTTATTTTTATTTTAACTTTATTAATATAATGTGTCCCTACCACATACAAGTGGATCCAAGGGGTCCCCAAATTGACCCAAGGATGCCCATGGTCGGGTATGTGTCCACCAATAAGGTTAGGACACGTTTTAGGGTAATTTTGTATTATTATAATATTATTTTTTAACCCTTATTTACCGGATTTACCCTTTAACCATGGTAAATAAAATATTTACCACAGTAACTATTCAAAATGTCTAAAAATAAAAGTTACCTATTTACACAATTTGAACATCCTGATTCCAAATATGGAATCCATTTTCCTAAATTCAAAACACAGAAGTGGCAGAAATTAATTTAAAATTAATTCCCGCTGTCAAAACAAAAAGCGTGTTTTTAAGAGGTAATAACTATCAAAAGATTGACACTTGTTTATGTTCGGTTTAATTGTAAAATTATGTCCAATGACCAACATTATATTAAATGGTAAAAATATATTCTAAATATACTTTAAAACCACTCAAATTCACAATTTATCACTATTAATTATTTTGATTAAAAAAGTTGTTTTTAATTAAAATTTAGTAATTTTCACTATTCATCAAAATATAAAAGTTATCCGAAAAGTACCAAAATTTCACCCTAGGCTAATTTTGATATTCCGAATCTAAAAATGAAGTCCATTTTGAAATATAAAATATATATGATTTCAAAAAGTAGGTATTACTATTCACAACGGCTAGTTTAATTAGTTGTGGTGTGTGTTAGAACTCGAGGTTGCGTACAACACACGCTATCGCATTATTCGAAGGGAAACGTACCGTAGAAGCTTGAGGTGTTACATTCTCCCCTCCTTCAAATAATTGCGTCCTCGCAATTTCTAGGGTATTACTGCATAAAAAGACTCGGGTGGTTTTTCATCATAAGTTCCTCGGGTTCCCACGTTGCCTCTTCCATCTTATGATTTCTCCACAAAACTTTTACCAGACGCGTCGTCCGGTTTCTCAGTACTTGTTCTCTCGTATCAAGAATCTTGACGGGCTCTTCGCAATAAGACAGATCGGGTTCCAGTTCTAATTCCTCATAGGTGAGTACATGCGTTGGGTCAGGCATGTATTTTCTCAACAGAGATACGTGGAACACATCGTGAACTTTGGAGAGACTTGGCGGCATTGCCAATCGGTAAGCTACAGCCCCAATTCGTTCTAGAATTTCGAAAGGTCCGATGTACCTGGGACTCAATTTACCTTTCTTACCAAAACGTATGACTCCCTTCCATGGAGATACCTTTAGGAAAACATGATCACCGACTTGAAATTCCAAATCCTTCCTTCGATTATCGGCATAGCTCTTCTGCCTACTTTGAGCTGCTTTGATGTGATTTTGGATTACTTTCACCTTTTCCACCGTTTCCTCCACCAGTTCTGGGCCTACAAGTTTTCTTTCACCAACTTCATCCCAACAGGTTGGTGTACGACATCTATTTCCGTATAACGCTTCATATGGTGCCATCTGAATACTCGAATGGAATCTATTGTTATAGGAAAATTCTACCAGAGGTAAATATTGATCCCACATACCCTGAAAGTCAAGTGAGCAAGATCTCAACATGTCTTCTAAGGTTTGAATAGTCCGTTCTGATTGTCCGTCTGTCTGAGGGTGGTAAGCAGTGCTCAAATGAAGTTCAGTATCCAGGGATTTCTGAAGACTTTTCCAGAATCTTGAAGTAAAACGGGGATCACGATCAGAAACAATCGATAGGGGTACTCCATGAAGTCTCACAACTTCATTAATGTATAGTCTTGCTAGACGTTCCAGGGGTAGATCTTCTCTTATAGCAAGAAAATGTGCTGTCTTGGTAAGACGATCAACAATAACCCATATTGCATCGTTCCTTCTAGGAGTCTTTGGTAGCCCCATGACAAAGTCCATCGTAATATTGTCCCATTTCCACTCCGGTATAGGAAGAGGTTGCATGACTCCTCCAGGCTGTTGCCTTCCAGCTTTCACTTGTTGACAAACCATACATCTTGACACAAAATCAGCAATCTCCCTCTTCATATTGTCCCACCAAAAATGTTCCTTCAAATCTCTATACATTTTGGTGCTCCCAGGGTGTATAGAGAAATTGGAACTATGAGCATCATCCAGCAATTCCCTTTTTAAATCAGGTATATTGGGAACAAAAAGTCTCTTCCCGAATTTCAAAATTCCATCTTCATACACAAAGTCTCTCAATCTCCCATCATTCACAGCTTTAATCTTCTTCTGAAATTCTTCATCATCGTTCTGAGAACTCTTAATCCTTTCTAGAAAAGATGGTTTGGCAACCATTTGAAAAAGCATTGATGTTTCACCTTCCCTGGTTATTCCCATGTCCATCTTCACTAGATCCATGAAAATTGGATCCCTTTCAATTCTCATCATGTTCAGAACTCCATGGTCTTTTCTGCTCAAAGCATCTGCTTCTTTGTTTGCTTTCCCCGGGTGGTAGTGTATCGTGCAATCATAATCCTTGAGTAATTCAAGCCATCTCCTTTGCCTCATGTTGAGTTCTTTTTGTGAGAAAATATACTTCAAACTCTTGTGATCAGTATAAATCTCACATTTTTCACCATAGATGTAGTGCCTCCATATCTTCAAAGCAAAGATCACTGCTGCTAACTCGAGATCATGAGTAGGATAGTTTTGTTCATGAATTTTCAACTGTCGTGATGCATAGGCAATAACTCTATCATTTTGCATAAGGACACAGCCAAGTCCTTTCTTTGATGCATCACTATAAATAACGAACCCATCATTCCCCGATGGTAGAGTCAATATAGGAGCATTGACTAATCTTCTCTTCAGTTCTTCGAAACATTCTTCACACTCTTTCGTCCAAACAAATTTAACCCCTTTACGTGTGAGCTTCGTTAATGGGTTAGCCAATCGGGCAAAATTCTGGACGAAACGTTGATAATAACCTGCCAGACCAATAAAACTGCGTACCTCAGTTATACTCGTAGGTGCTGGCCATTCTTGGATTGCCTTGGTCTTAGAAGGATCAACAGAGATTCCATCTTTTGAGACAATATGGCCAAGAAAAGAAATCTCCTGAAGCCAGAATTCACACTTGCTAAACTTCCCATATAATTCATGCCTCCTCAGAGTCTTCAAGATAATGCGCAAGTGATTTTCATGATCTTCGTAGGTTTTGGAGTATACCAAGATATCATCAATAAATACCACCACAAATTCATCGAGATACTCCTTGAAAACTCTATTCATCAGATCCATGAACACAGAGGGTGCATTAGTCAATCCAAACGGCATTACAGTAAACTCGTAATGCCCGTACCTGGTTCGAAATGCTGTCTTCGGAATGTCTTCCTTCTTCACACACAACTGATGGTATCCAGATCGAAGGTCAATCTTTGAAAAGTATTGAGATCCATGCAGTTGGTCAAATAAATCATCAATACGAGGTAGGGGATACTTGTTCTTTATTGTTATAGCATTGATCTCCCTGTAGTCGATACATAACCTCATAGATCCATCTTTCTTTTTAACAAAAAGAACAGGGGCTCCCCATGGAGAAACACTAGGGCGAATAAATCCCTTATTACTCAATTCCTCTAGTTGTTTCTTTAGTTCGACTAACTCTACAGTGGCCATTCTATAAGGGGTCTTCGATATAGGCCTTGATCCAGGAATCAAATCAATAGAAAACTCAACTTCTCGTTCTGGAGGATGTCCAGGTAAATCTTCCGGAAATACATCTACAAATTCTTTCACAACAGGTACATCCTCTATTTGAACATTCCTTTCCTCACCGACAGTTATTTCATTCTCTTCCTCCCCAATAATTGAATTAAGTTGAGCTGTTGGGGGTGGATCTAAATAAGAATTAGGTGGTGACGATTCTGCTCTAAAAATAAGGTGCTCCTTATCATTATCATCAAGAATCGTAACCTCTTTCTTCATACAATAAATCTTCGCATCATAGTCCGAAAGCCAGTCCATACCGAGGATTATATCAAACTCAATCATAGGTATGACGATGAAATCAGCAGATAAAGAAAATTTATGTGCTCTAATGGGGACTGATTCACAAAACTTTGTTGCAACGATACTTCCCTTAGGAGTTTTAACAGACAACTCCCTTATTAAATCAAATTGGAAATATCTAATTTTCTTAGCAAACTGGGAAGATATGAAACAACGCGATGATCCAGAATCAAATAATGCATTTGCTAAACTTGAGGAAACCATTAAATTACCTGCCACCACGTCTTTCGGAGCTTCTACCTCAGTAGTAGTGATAGCATAAGCCTGGCCTTGATCCCTTGGCCTTTTCTGAGGTAAGTTCTCCTGACGCTTAGGGAATGCATTTGCATACTGCCCCATCTCCCTGAAATTGTAGCACTGAACGTTGGTATCTTCCTTCTTCCCCTTGCAATCATGAGCTTGGTGGCCTTTTTCACCACACTTGTAACAGACTCCCATTCCCTTCAAGCAAGTACCAGGATGTTTCTTCCCGCATTTACCACAAGATGGATATTCAACCTTTCCCTTCTTCCCCTTATTTCCATTCCCAGATTGATCAGCAGGTCTCTTCTTCTCTTGCTTTGCTTTAAAGTCATAAGACTTAGAGAATTCCTTTTCGGTCTTGATAGCACATGAGACAATGTCTTCGTACGATGAAAAGGATTGTGAGACTAATGCTCGATGGAGAAATGGTTTTAACCCATCAAAGAAACGATCAATCTTACTTCTTGGGTTGCGAATATAATCTCCAGGATACCTCGCTAACCTTGTAAAGTTAGCCTCATACTTTGTGACATTATCATCCTCCTTTTGTCTCAGACTCAGAAATTGCCTTTCCATATCTGCTCGATGGTCGCGAGGAAAGTATTTTTCTAAAAACAGATCTTTGAACTCCCTCCACTCCATATTTGATACTTCATCATCTTCCTTCATATTTTGAATCAATGACCACCATTGATCAGCATCTCCAGTGAGGCGGTAAACTGCCATGATAACTTTTTCCCTTTCACTGCTCCCCAAAGCCTGAAATATTTTCTCTAGGGAATTTATCCATTGCTCAGCTACTAAGGGATTTGTACTCCCATTGAACGTTGGTGGTTGTTGCCTCATGAATCGATCTAACATTGATCCTCCACGCTGCGGATTAGGGTGCTCCATACGGGTAAGGTTATTATTCATAACCTGAGTAAGTTGTCCCAGTATGGTGATTAGCTGATCGGCACCAGTTGCATCACCAGCCCCACTATAATTATCTTGAGCAGGAGGGAAATCCCTACATGGAGTGCGTGCATTGATACGGTTTCCATTTCTTCTACTAGGCGCCATTTCTAAACAATGGCATAAACTATATCAGTTTATGAATCAAAATACATAATCCCATACTTATAAAACACTTAACATAAATTGAACTATTTATGGATATAATCCATAATCATAAGAATTTTTTCTTTGAGGAAGTATATACTCATAAACCCTTCATAATGGTTTGTAAAGAAAATGAGAATTATCCTAAGCATATCCCCCGGGAGTGTCGTAACCAAGAGTGCAGCAAGGCCCGTTGTCGTGCACCAGTTCCCGTTCGAGTCTAGCTCAAAGCGGTGTTTTCGGGTTTTACCCCTAGGTACATCTGTGCCAGAGCCGCCTCTACCTGCTCGTATCCAGACAGGGATGTATTGCTCGGAAAACTCACAAAATCTCTACAATACCAAAATTCTAGGAAGTTCTTCTATACTAATCCTCAAAGTTCATCTTAGGTCTACGTGCTCTAATCAGAGTTTATCTAAATATAGCTTCCAAGGTTTGTACTAAACTTCCTCTGATACCAACTGTAACGCCCCGACCCCAGTTACCCAGAGTCGGTGCATTATTACATAACATTGGCATGATCATAAGAAAGATCAAATCTCGAAAGACCGATTGGTTTAGTAGCCTTGGAAAATTCCAGATATATTCATAAGTTTTACATTACATTATAAAATGAAAAACTACTACAACAACATAATGTCTCAATAAACCACACTATTATCCCCTCATAAAATCCCTGCAGGTCATTCATAACTTACTTCTTCACATCCTGGGAAAAATAAAACATAAAAAAGGGGTGAGCTCAAATGCCCAGTAAGGATAACAATATAGCGGAAAGAATAAACATTTAAGGCAATGTATAACTAAAACAAAAGCCTTTTAAATATGAACTTTCAACATGGTATGGCATAAATAAAATGAAATAATGCCATTTAATTATTCACATGGATATTCTACTAATCGAATAATCACATGCAAAAATCAATAACCACTTTCATAATGTTGGAATGCATAATGCCAGACTATCATAACCACATAGCCAAGGCCTCGTGCCAAGACTACAAATAAGATTTTGTCAAGGCCTTGTTCCAAGACACTAGTTTGTCTCATGAGACCTACCGATGCATCGAGGAGCTATAGCGGGCTCCACCCGTCACTTATTAAGTCCAATGCATTCCCATATGAAAAGGTTTAAACATAACATAAACATTCGTATTAAAACTAGCATACGAAATGTCAATAATTTCACCATAAACTATGAATGGTATAAAAATAGCACATCCATAGTCAAACATATCACAAAACCTTCAATACAATATAGAAGTTTTGTATCATAATAAATCAACTTCAAATAATCTTAAAATCCATAAAAGGATGTTGACATAGATGAAATCAAAATTATTTTTAAAGAAGTATCTCCTTTTATTTTGAATTCATTTAAGATCCATATAAAATAAAACATTTTCTTTGAAAATATTCTTATAAGCTTGTATGGAAAGCTTCGACGATTTTATAACGGCGGAAAATAACCGCACCCGCCGTATAAGTTAAAAAAAACATTCTTACCTCAATTCTGTCGAAAAGGTTAGAAAGGACCTTGTTTTGAAAACGACGGAAAGATTCCTTTATAAACCTCTTATAAAAAGTCAAACAAGGGTATAAATGACTTAAACCCATATTCTTGTAAATAGTAAAAATGTTTTGAAATACATTTTTAAGAAACATGGATGTGGATGATAAAGAGATCCCAGTAGATTATTACGTATAAACAACCTCGGATAATGAAGAGATTGTGAAATAACCCTTACCAATTTGGTAAATTATGAAACATACAACCCATAAAAGAGGTATCATACAATTAATATGTAAATACACATAAATTAGAGTGTATTACACAAAGAATATAATTATGGGGAGTACATACACCACACAAAAGGTGATGGTGGCAATATGGCATGAATCTCACGGAAATAAGGAGTGAGATGAAAACCCCTTACCACGTTAATCAACTGAGTCGTATGGCCAAAAGTTAATAACCACCAAATTATTTACATAATAACATGAATATGATAATATATATCAAATTCCAGTACACAATACACCACTTTCAATAATTTAGTGGCGAATAATGGAAATCTCATGGAATTGAATGTGAGATAAGAAAAATCCCTTACCTTGTACTTTTCCTTGGTTGGGGTAGGTTAACCTCCTGTATAATAGTGAAATAATTGTTACTAAATTATACAAGAATCATATACATTAATATGATATCATATATGATCTTTTAATATTGATTTGATAATAATATCTTAGTATTATCGCTGTTTCGGGTGTGAACTTACTTGTTTGCTTTTGTATGTTTTGTTACGTAAGACATGTTTGTAAAGGATAAGTTGTATATTATTCAAATCCAGAATGGTATCAAGTCCTTAAACATCATTTTTAAATCATCAAATGATAATTATACTTGAATGGATACGATGGAAAATGAATCTCATCGCGTTCGTGGAGACGGTAGTCCGTACGTACGCACGAACGCTACTTCCATTTAATTTTTATTTTAAAAGAATCGAATACAAATGATACATAGGTATATTACTATTCCAGTATAATATAATATTTTATATATGTTACTTAAGTTCATTAACACCATCCTTTATACGTTCCATGTGTGGTATGAACGAGTCATATCATTTTAAGGGGGCGGTAGTCCGCACTTCCTCAAATGAAATTATCGTATGTATATACAACATGAAACGAATAATGGTATGAAATAAAATGGAATTACAGAAGCTTATATATAAAATATATATCATTAACATAATATTTAATTACAGTGCCATCATAATGGCCACCATGAGAGGCGGTAAGATGTATTTGAACAATCATCGTTTCGTGAGGCGTTAGTTTGTCATCCACAGAAACATTACGTTCATCATCCATTAGATGGAGTTGTGTGTATGTGTAGTATGAATCCTTCTTATAACAACATCCTAGTATATTGAGGATACTGGTGTTGTTACAAAAGAAAAGAAATAAAAAGAGTTTGGGGGTTGAAGAAGCAAAATAAATGAAAATAATTTAAGAGAAATCGTTACCTTTAATTTAGGTAACTCACTTTGGTTGGAACCAAAGGACTTGTTGAAATGCTTTCTGCCTAAGGGGAAGCTTCAAGGAGGAGGAGAGGGATGTGGGGAGCTTAGTTGGGCAGAGTTTGGACGAGCCAAGTGGCTTGAGAGGTGTGAGGAATGAGTAGAAGTGGTCTCCTTTTATAAGGGAGAGGAGGGGATCTTTAGGAAAGAGTGAAAGTATTACTTTATAATATAATTATATTCGGTTTATAATGGTCCAAAAATCATTGAGGTCGAAGATAAGATGACTCATATTCTAAATAACATCAACCAATAAGAATTGGACAGGTTTTAGATAATATTTTAATCATTATAATCTTATTTATTTAAATGATTTATTAATGAGGTAAACATTGCATCATTATTGTGTCATTAATAATTTAAATTTTTTGATGTCTAAAAATTATAAATAAAATATAATTATGTAGGAAATCTTTTTAGATTTCTAATGAATATTTATAATTGAAAATTCAACATGTATAACCCTATGTAAAAATTGTTCCTCTAAAAGATGTAAGCTTATGCCATTTTTATTTTTATTTTAACTTTATTAATATAATGTGTCCCTACCACATACAAGTGGATCCAAGGGGTCCCCAAATTGACCCAAGGATGCCCATGGTCGGGTATGTGTCCACCAATAAGGTTAGGACACGTTTTAGGGTAATTTTGTATTATTATAATATTATTTTTTAACCCTTATTTACCGGATTTACCCTTTAACCATGGTAAATAAAATATTTACCACAGTAACTATTCAAAATGTCTAAAAATAAAAGTTACCTATTTACACAATTTGAACATCCTGATTCCAAATATGGAATCCATTTTCCTAAATTCAAAACACAGAAGTGGAAGAAATTAATTTAAAATTAATTCCCGCTGTCAAAACAAAAAGCGTGTTTTTAAGAGGTAATAACTATCAAAAGATTTACACTTGTTTATGTTCGGTTTAATTGTAAAATTATGTCCAATGACCAACATTATATTAAATGGTAAAAATATATTCTAAATATACTTTAAAACCACTCAAATTCACAATTTATCACTATTAATTATTTTTATTAAAAAAGTTGTTTTTAATTAAAATTTAGTAATTTTCACTATTCATCAAAATATAAAAGTTATCCGAAAAGTACCAAAATTTCACCCTAGGCTAATTTTGATATTCCGAATCTAAAAATGAAGTCCATTTTGAAATATAAAATATATATGATTTCAAAAAGTAGGTATTACTATTCACAACGGCTAGTTTAATTAGTTGTGGTGTGTGTTAGAACTCGAGGTTTGGTACAACACACGCTATCGCATTATTCGAAGGGAAACGTACCGTAGAAGCTTGGGGTGTTACATTCTCCCCTCCTTCAAATAATTGCGTCCTCGCAATTTCTAGGGTATTACTGCATAAAAAGACTCGGGTGGTTTTTCATCATAAGTTCCTCGGGTTCCCACGTTGCCTCTTCCATCTTATGATTTCTCCACAAAACTTTTACCAGACGCGTCGTCCGGTTTCTCAGTACTTGTTCTCTCGTATCAAGAATCTTGACGGGCTCTTCGCAATAAGACAGATCTGGTTCCAGTTCTAATTCCTCATAGGTGAGTACATGCGTTGGTTCAGACATGTATTTTCTCAACAGAGATACGTGGAACACATCGTGAACTTTGGAGAGACTTGGAGGCATTGCCAATCGGTAAGCTACAGCCCCAATTCGTTCTAGAATTTCGAAAGGTCCGATGTACCTGGGACTCAATTTACCTTTCTTACCAAAACGTATGACTCCCTTCCATGGAGATACCTTTAGGAAAACATGATCACCGACTTGAAATTCCAAATCCTTCCTTCGATTATCGGCATAGCTCTTCTGCCTACTTTGAGCTGCTTTGATGTGATTTTGGATTACTTTCACCTTTTCCACCGTTTCCTCCACCAGTTCTGGGCCTACAAGTTTTCTTTCACCAACTTCATCCCAACAGGTTGGTGTACGACATCTCTTTCCGTATAACGCTTCATATGGTGCCATCTGAATACTCGAATGGAAGCTATTGTTATAGGAAAATTCTACCAGAGGTAAATATTGATCCCACATACCCTGAAAGTCAAGTGAGCAAGATCTCAACATGTCTTCTAAGGTTTGAATAGTCCGTTCTGATTGTCCGTCTGTCTGAGGGTGGTAAGCAGTGCTCAAATGAAGTTCAGTATCCAGGGATTTCTGAAGACTTTTCCAGAATCTTGAAGTAAAACGGGGATCACGATCAGAAACAATCGATAGGGGTACTCCATGAAGTCTCACAACTTCATTAATGTATAGTCTTGCTAGACGTTCCAGGGGTAGATCTTCTCTTATAGCAAGAAAATGTGTTGTCTTGGTAAGACGATCAACAATAACCCATATTGCATCGTTCCTTCTAGGAGTCTTTGGTAGCCCCATGACAAATTCCATCGTAATATTGTCCCATTTCCACTCCGGTATAGGAAGAGGTTGCATGACTCCTCTAGGTTGTTGCCTTCCAGCTTTCACTTGTTGACAAACCATACATCTTGACACAAAATCAGCAATATCCCTCTTCATATTGTCCCACCAAAAATGTTCCTTCAAATCTCTATACATTTTGGTGCTCCCAGGGTGTATAGAGAAATTGGAACTATGAGCATCATCCAGCAATTCCCTTTTTAAATCAGGTATATTGGGAACACAAAGTCTCTTCCCGAATTTCAAAATTCCATCTTCATACACAAAGTCTCTCAATCTCCCATCATTCACAGCTTTAATCTTCTTCTGAAATTCTTCATCATCGTTCTGAGAACTCTTAATCCTTTCTAGAAAATATGGTTTGGCAACCATTTGAAAAAGCATTGATGTTTCACCTTCCCTGGTTATTCCCATGTCCATCTTCACTAGATCCATGAAAATTAGATCCCTTTCAATTCTCATCATGTTCAGAACTCCATGGTCTTTTCTGCTCAAAGCATCCGCTACTTTGTTTGCTTTCCCCGGGTGGTAGTGTATCGTGCAATCATAATCCTTGAGTAATTCAAGCCATCTCCTTTGCCTCATGTTGAGTTCTTTTTGTGAGAAAATATACTTCAAACTCTTGTGATCAGTATAAATCTCACATTTTTCACCATAGAGGTAGTGCCTCCATATCTTCAAAGCAAAGATCACTGCTGCTAACTCGAGATCATGAGTAGGATAGTTTTGTTCATGAATTTTCAACTGTCGTGATGCATAGGCAATAACTCTATCATTTTGCATAAGGACACAGCCAAGTCCTTTCTTTGATGCATCACTATAAATAACGAACCCATCATTCCCCGATGGTAGAGTCAATATAGGAGCATTGACTAATCTTCTATTCAGTTCTTCGAAACATTCTTCACACTCTTTCGTCCAAACAAATTTAACCCCTTTACGTGTGAGCTTCGTTAATGGGTTAGCCAATCGGGCAAAATTCTGGACGAAACGTCGATAATAACCTGCCAGACCAATAAAACTGCGTACCTCAGTTATACTCGTAGGTGCTGGCCATTCTTGGATTGCCTTGGTCTTAGAAGGATCAACAGAGATTCCATCTTTTGAGACAATATGGCCAAGAAAAGAAATCTCCTGAAGCCAGAATTCACACTTGCTAAACTTCCCATATAATTCATGCCTCCTCAGAGTCTTCAAGATAATGCGCAAGTGATTTTCATGATCTTCGTAGGTTTTGGAGTATACCAAGATATCATCAATAAATACCACCACAAATTCATCGAGATACTCCTTGAAAACTCTATTCATCAGATCCATGAACACAGAGGGTGCATTAGTCAATCCAAACGGCATTACAGTAAACTCGTAATGCCCGTACCTGGTTCGAAATGCTGTCTTCGGAATGTCTTCCTTCTTCACACACAACTGATGGTATCCAGATCGAAGGTCAATCTTTGAAAAGTATTGAGCTCCATGCAGTTGGTCAAATAAATCATCAATACGAGGTAGGGGATACTTGTTCTTTATTGTTATAGCATTGATCTCCCTGTAGTCGATACATAACCTCATAGATCCATCTTTCTTTTTAACAAAAAGAACAGGGGCTCCCCATGGAGAAACACTAGGGCGAATAAATCCCTTATTACTCAATTCCTCTAGTTGTTTCTTTAGTTCGACTAACTCTACAGTGGCCATTCTATAAGGGGTCTTCGATATAGGCCTTGATCCAGGAATCAAATCAATAGAAAACTCAACTTCTCGTTCTGGAGGATGTCCAGGTAAATCTTCCGGAAATACATCTACAAATTCTTTCACAACAGGTACATCCTCTATTTGAACATTCCTTTCCTCACCGACAGTTATTTCATTCTCTTCCTCCCCAATAATTAAATTAAGTTGAGCTGTTGGGGGTGGATCTAAATAAGAATTAGGTGGTGACGATTCTGCTCTAAAAATAAGGTGCTCCTTATCATTATCATCAAGAATCGTAACCTCTTTCTTCTTACAATAAATCTTCGCATCATAGTCCGAAAGCCAGTCCATACCGAGGATTATATCAAACTCAATCATAGGTATGACGATGAAATCAGCAGATAAAGAAAATTTATGTGCTCTAATGGGGACTGATTCACAAAACTTTGTTGCAACGATACTTCCCTTAGGAGTTTTAACAGACAACTCCCTTATTAAATCAAATTGGAAATATCTAATTTTCTTAGCAAACTGGGAAGATATGAAACAATGCGATGATCCAGAATCAAATAATGCATTTGCTAAACTTGAGGAAACCATTAAATTACCTGCCACCACGTCTTTCGGAGCTTCTACCTCAGTAGTAGTGATAGCATAAGCCTGGCCTTGATCCCTTGGCCTTTTCTGAGGTAAGTTCTCCTGATGCTTAGGGCATGCATTTGCATAATGCCCCATCTCCCTGCAATTGTAGCACTGAACGTTGGTAGCTTCCTTCTTCCCGTTGCAATCATGAGCTTGGTGGCCTTTTTCACCACACTTGTAACAGACTCCCATTCCCTTCAAGCAAGTACCAGGATGTTTCTTCCCGCATTTACCACAAGATGGATATTCAACCTTTCCCTTCTTCCCCTTATTTCCATTCCCATATTGATCAGCAGGTCTCTTCTTCTCTTGCTTTGCTTTAAAGTCATAAGACTTAGAGAATTCCTTTTCGGTCTTGATAGCACATGAGACAATGTCTTCGTACGATGAAAAGGATTGTGAGACTAATTCTCGATGGAGAAATGGTTTTAACCCATCAAAGAAACGATCAATCTTACTTCTTGGGTTGCGAATATAATCTCCAGGATACCTCGCTAACCTTGTAAAGTTAGCCTCATACTTTGTGACATTATCATCCTCCTTTTGTCTCAGACTCAGAAATTGCCTTTCCATATCTTCTCGATGGTCGCGAGGAAAGTATTTTTCTAAAAACAGATCTTTGAACTACCTCCACTCCATATTTGATACTTCATCATCTTCCTTCATATTTTGAATCAATGACCACCATTGATCAGCATCTCCAGTGAGGCGGTAAACTGCCATGATAACTTTTTCCCTTTCACTGCTCCCCAAAGCCTGAAATATTTTCTCTAGGGAATTTATCCATTGCTCAGCTACTAAGGGATTTGTACTCCCATTGAACGTTGGTGGTTGTTGCCTCATGAATCGATCTAACATTGATCCTCCACGCTTCGGATCAGGGTGCTCCATACGGGTAAGGTTATTATTCATAACCTGAGTAAGTTGTCCCAGTATGGTGATTAGCTGATCGGCACCAGTTGCATCACCAGCCCCACTATAATTATCTTGAGCAGGAGGGAAATCCCTACATGGAGTGCGTGCATTGATACGGTTTCCATTTCTTCTACTAGGCGCCATTTCTAAACAATGGCATAAACTATATCATTTTTTGAATCAAAATACATAATCCCATACTTATAAAACACTTAACATAAATTGAACAATTTATGGATATAATCCATAATCATAAGAATGTTTTCTTTGAGGAAGTATATACTCATAAACCCTTCATAATGGTTTGTAAAGAAAATGAGAATTATCCTAAGCATATCCCCCGGGAGTGTCATAACCAAGAGTGCAGCAAGGCCCGTTGTCGTGCACCAGTTCCCGTTCGAGTCTAGCTCAAAGCGGTGTTTTCGGGTTTTACCCCTAGGTACATCTGTGCCAGAGCCGCCTCTACCTGCTCGTATCCAGACAGGGATGTATTGCTCGGAAAACTCACAAAATCTCTACAATACCAAAATTCTAGGAAGTTCTTCTATACTAATCCTCAAAGTTCATCTTAGGTCTACGTGCTCTAATCAGAGTTTATCTAAATATAGCTTCCAAGGTTTGTACTAAACTTCCTCTGATACCAACTGTAACGCCCCGACCCCAGTTACCCAGAGTCGGTGCATTATTACATAACATTGGCATGATCATAAGAAAGATCAAATCTCGAAAGACCGATTGGTTTAGTAGCCTTGGAAAATGCCAGATATATTCATAAGTTTTACATTAAATTATAAAATGAAAAACTACTACAACAACATAATGTCTCAATAAACCACACTATTATCCCCTCATAAAATCCCTGCAGGTCATTCATAACTTACTTCTTCACATCCTGGGAAAAATAAAACATAAAAAAGGGGTGAGCTCAAATGCCCAGTAAGGATAACAATATAGCGGAAAGAATAAACATTTAAGGCAATGTATAACTAAAACAAAAGCCTTTTAAATATGAACTTTCAACATGGTATGGCATAAATAAAGTGAAATAATGCCATTTAATTATTCACATGGATATTCTACTAATCGAATAATCACATGCAAAAATCAATAACCACTTTCATAATGTTGGAATGCATAATGCCAGACTATCATAACCACATAGCCAAGGCCTCGTGCCAAGACTACAAATAAGATTTTGTCAAGGCCTTGTGCCAAGACACTAGTTTGTCTCATGAGACCTACCGATGCATCGAGGAGCTATAGCGGGCTCCACCCGTCACTTATTAAGTCCAATGCATTCCCATATGAAAAGGTTTAAACATAACATAAACATTCGTATTAAAACTAGCATACGAAATGTCAATAATTTCACCATAAACTATGAATGGTATAAAAATAGCACATCCATAGTCAAACATATCACAAAACCTTCAATACAATATAGAAGTTTTGTATCATAATAAATCAACTTCAAATAATCTTAAAATCCATCAAAGGATGTTGACATAGATGAAATCAAAATTATTTTTAAAGAAGTATCTCCTTTTATTTTGAATTCATTTAAGATCCATATAAAATAAAACATTTTCTTTGAAAATATTCTTATAAGCTTGTATGGAAAGCTTCGACGATTTTATAACGGCGGAAAATAACCGCACCCGCCGTATAAGTTAAAAAAAACATTCTTACCTCAATTCTGTCGAAAAGGTTAGAAAGGACCTTGTTTTGAAAACGACGGAAAGATTCCTTTATAAACCTCTTATAAAAAGTCAAACAAGGGTATAAATGACTTAAACTCATATTCTTGTAAATAGTAAAAATGTTTTGAAATACATTTTTAAGAAACATGGATGTGGATGATAAAGAGATCCCAGTAGATTATTACGTATAAACAACCTCGGATAATGAAGAGATTGTGAAATAACCCTTACCAATTTGGTAAATTATGAAACATACAACCCATAAAAGAGGTATCATACAATTAATATGTAAATACACATATATTAGAGTGTATTACACAAAGAATATAATTATGGGGAGTACATACACCACACAAAAGGTGATGGTGGCAATATGGCATGAATCTCACGGAAATAAGGAGTGAGATGAAAACCCCTTACCACGTTAATCAACTGAGTCGTATGGCCAAAAGTTAATAACCACCAAATTATTTACAGAATAACATTATTATGATAATATATATCAAATTCCAGTACACAATACACCACTTTCAATAATTTAGTGGCGAATAATGGAAATCTCATGGAATTGAATGTGAGATAAGAAAAATCCCTTACCTTGTACTTTTCCTTGGTTGGGGTAGGTTAACCTCCTGTATAATAGTGAAATAATTGTTACTAAATTATACAAGAATCATATACATTAATATGATATCATATATGATCTTTTAATATTGATTTGATAATAATATCTTAGTATTATCGCTGTTTCGGGTGTGAACTTACTTGTTTGCTTTTGTATGTTTTGTTACGTAAGACATGTTTGTAAAGGATAAGTTGTATATTATTCAAATCCAGAATGGTATCAAGTCCTTAAACATCATTTTTAAATCATCAAATGATAATTATACTTGAATGGATACGATGGAAAATGAATCTCATCGCGTTCGTGGAGACGGTAGTCCGTACGTACGCACGAACGCTACTTCCATTTAATTTTTATTTTAAAATAATCGAATACAAATGATACATAGGTATATTACTATTCCAGTATAATATAATATTTTATATATGTTACTTAAGTTCATTAACACCATCCTTTATACGTTCCATGTGTGGTATGAACGAGTCATATCATTTTAAGGGGGCGGTAGTCCGCACTTCCTCAAATGAAATTATCGTATGTATATACAACATGAAACGAATAATGGTATGAAATAAAATGGAATTACAGAAGCTTATATATAAAATATATATCATTAACATCATATTTAATTACAGTTCCATCATAATGGCCACCATGAGAGGCGGTAAGATGTATTTGAACAATCATCGTTTCGTGAGGCGTTAGTTTGCCATCCACAGAAACATTATGTTCATCATCCATTAGATGGAGTTGTGTGTATGTGTAGTTTGAATCCTTCTTATAACAACATCCTAGTATATTGAGGATACTGGTGTTGTTACAAAAGAAAGGAAATAAAAAGAGTTTGGGGGTTGAAGAAGCAAAATAAATGAAAATAATTTAAGAGAAATCGTTACCTTTAATTTAGGTAACTCACTTTGGTTGGAACCAAAGGACTTGTTGAAATGCTTTCTGCCTAAGGGGAAGCTTCAAGGAGGAGGAGAGGGATGTGGGGAGATTAGTTGGGCAGAGTTTGGATGAGCCAAGTGGCTTGAGAGGTGTGAGGAATGAGTAGAAGTGGTCTCTTTTTATAAGGGAGAGGAGGGGCTCTTTAGGAAAGAGTGAAAGTATTACTTTATAATATAATTATATTCGGTTTATAATGGTCCAAAAATCATTGAGGTCGAAGATAAGATGACTCATATTTTAAATAACATCAACCAATAAGAATTGGACAGGTTTTAGATAATATTTTAATCATTATAATCTTATTTATTTAAATGATTTATTAATGAGGTAAACATTGCATCATTATTGTGTCATTAATAATTTAAATTATTTGATGTCTAAAAATTATAAATAAAATATAATTATGTAGGAAATCCTTTTAGCTTTCTAATGAATATTTATAATTGAAAATTCAACATGTATAACCCTATGTAAAAATTGTTCTTCTAAAAGATGTAAGCTTATGCCATTTTTATTTTTATTTTAACTTTATTAATATAATGTGTCCCTACCACATACAAGTGGATCCAAGGGGTCCCCAAATTGACCCAAGGATGCCCATGGTCGGGTATGTGTCCACCAATAAGGTTAGGACACGTTTTAGGGTAATTTTGTATTATTATAATATTATTTTTTAACCCTTATTTTCCGGATTTACCCTTTAACCATGGTAAATAAAATATTTACCACAGTAACTATTCAAAATGTCTAAAAATAAAAGTTACCTATTTACAAAATTTGAACATCCTGATTCCAAATATGGAATCCATTTTCCTAAATTCAAAACACAGAAGTGGCAGAAATTAATTTAAAATTAATTCCCGCTGTCAAAACAAAAAGCGTGTTTTTAAGAGGTAATAACTATCAAAAGATTGACACTTGTTTATGTTCGGTTTAATTGTAAAATTATGTCCAATGACCAACATTATATTAAATGGTAAAAATATATTCTAAATATACTTTAAAACCACTCAAATTCACAATTTATCACTATTAATTATTTTGATTAAAAAAGTTGTTTTTAATTAAAATTTAGTAATTTTCACTATTCATCAAAATATAAAAGTTATCCGAAAAGTACCAAAATTTCACCCTAGGCTAATTTTGATATTCCGAATCTAAAAATGAAGTCCATTTTGAAATATAAAATATATATGATTTCAAAAAGTAGGTATTACTATTCACAACGGCTAGTTTAATTAGTTGTGGTGTGTGTTAGAACTCGAGGTTGCGTACAACACACGCTATCGCATTATTCGAAGGGAAACGTACCGTAGAAGCTTGGGGTGTTACAAGTGTGATGAAATTTTATATTTCACAGCTTCTATTTACAGTTTATTTTAGATGTTTATATATTTTTATTACACCAAAACAATCTAATGTTTATGGTTATTTATTATTTTAATTATTTAAGGAAACTCTGATACAGAGTTATAGTCTCCTAAAATTATTATCTTAGACCCCCACTGTTAGTCTGTAGCCATCGAAATATGAGGTGTCATGTTTTATATCATGTGGTGAACCTGCTCAGGGTACCAGTTTAGTGGAATCATTGAAGGAAAATTTCACCCAAATATATCTCAATGTATAAATCATATAATAAAATGTGAATTATAATATATATCATAACATCCCACCCCACATTGGTTATTCATATATCCATTAAAATAAATCCTGAAATAAAAAAAATCACATTGATTGATATGATTAATGATTCCCTATTTTCCAAAATTTGTCACATAATATGTTCTCAATCATGTTCCATCAAAAATATTCCTAATACTTAATACAATGGTCACTCCATACTTTAGAAATTCCATTATTATGATAGTATATATTAGAGAATTTAGTTATGAAATAGTATAGTATATCACAAAAAACCTCATATGTACATAATTTTATAGTCTATAATATCACTTAGATACAAATATTTCACATCCCAACTCACTATTAACTAGACTACCAATGATTTCTAATACAAACAATTTTTTTAGTAACCAATAGTAATGTATTCACATAACACATGAGAAATAGCCTCTAATAAACTTGTAAAATTATGTTAAAGACAAACATAAACAATTATAATAATGAAAAAAAATTAAATTATCATAGATGTCAATATATAAAATATCCATTATGATATAATATTATATAATATTGATAAAAAGCCTTCTATACAACTCACACATACCAATAAATGTTTTTAGGATTACTCATGACATGATGTTGATCACCACACCTTGATCTATCATCAACTAGTTATCCACAACAAATGTACGACTCTGGGATCTAGCTGTATCGATAATTTACATATTTTAATCTATATAATGAATATTAGATCATCTATCTAGTGAAATGTACTGTTTTGAGTGAGACGATACCCAATCTAGTCAACCTAACCAGTTAGTTGATAAAATAAAAAACTTGTATCTATTTGCACAAAAAATTATAAATTATTTCAAATATAACAATTAGAAATGTGAAATATAGATATAAAAATGATCAATCTATATCACTATACCTATAAACATATTTTATCATAATAAAAAAACGAAAAATATTTCCTGAAAAATGAAATATCATTAATATTCTAAAAATTATTATATATTTCTTATTAGATAATTAATATTAGATTGAATGATCATGAGATTCAAGAGGAAATACATGCCTAAAAAACTCTATGTATCACCATAAGAAATAATCACTACATGAAACATATGATTTACATTGAGGAAATTAAAATAATTAATTCTATTAATATATATATTTTTGAACATTGGATAAAATACACATATTTGTGGATAAATATGTATTCTAGATTAATTGCAGAAAGAAACATCTCACAGAATAAAATAACTATATAATCCACTTGAATCAATTAGTAGAGATTACGAGGATAAACATTATCTAATGTATCATTTTACATGAAAATATTTACATTGTATGTGAATAGTTGTATCCACTATAGTGAATAAACATCTATCACAGTCTTATAATCGGGTTATAAGGGAATTATACATCTAAAATTTTTCCAACCATGATATTCCACATGTGATATAATGGGGTAATTATATATATACATCATTAAAATAGGAAATATAATATTGGAATTACTCATCCATATCTATCTCTTGGAAATCACTTATCACCCATATCATAATGATATTTGTGTGTTAAGAAATATAAAAAGTTATTCATTAGACTCCAACAAAATTAGTGGGTGTCAACTTGTTTAGTCCTTGATACCTCATGCCACCTTATATAAATAAATATGGAAATCATGATCCCAAATTGAATATTATGTAGGCTTATATCTAATCATCATATACTACATCACATCTCTAAGTAGTTTATTAAATATAAGAAATTAATTCTTACACAATCATGTATTACAATAATTGAATGTCAAGATATTTTATGTAATAATATTGCAATGGCTTTATCCTATTCTCTTTTTCACTCTATAATTCATAGAGTAAAAAAAAATAGTTAAAAGGAAATATTCTATTATTAAATTATCATATTAAGAACATTAAAATATAGTATATCAAACTCTAATCATATAATAATTTTTCATATTAGAATATGTAACATACATAACATCTATCTGATTTATCTCTTTAAAAAATACTACTTATCCTTGATTATAAAAAATCATTTGGTTTATTAATTTATATAATTGTAACCATATCTACTATATAGAAAAACATTTCTAATCATTTTTTACTTAAAATTTATTCATGATTATGCCATATTGTATGACTGAATTCCAATCCTAGGTATTTTATCATTATTTTACTAACAATAACAAGTATAAAAATTATCCCCAAATAAAATCCGTTATAATTTTATCTCATATTCACATAAATCATTCTAATAAATTTCTATTCAAAGTTTGACATAAAATAATTTGTTTATTTCATCTAAACAACTCAATAGTGGTATATTCTGGATAGTACATATAATGTATTAAATTACGTAACATGTGTTAACATCTCATTTAGGTACATATTTTTAACAAATCATAAATACATTATATATTATCTTGAAAATACCGTTAAAACACAAGGCTACACCGATATATTTTTTCGTTATTACATCAAAACAATCATTAGAAAATTTTATTCACTTCATTATGACATAATGAATTCATATGTTTCATAAGTTTATTGATATATCTGAAAATGAATCATTATATGGTTTATTGATTCTATTTCCATTTCTCTGATGTAACCTCAAATCCAATAAGTTTTCTGTAAGAACAATACAATATCAATCATGATTTATAAACTCTTCGTTTGAAATAATTTAAGTATCTCTTATTATAAATAAATAATATTGAATATATATTATTATTTTGTTTTAAGAATTAAAATATATTCACGGTCCCCTAATAATTATTGATATCACCATCTATAAATTTGTAACCCACCATGTCAATTTCAAACGATAAATTATATTGAATGATTCAAAGAGATAAATCACTCTAAATATTTATTTAGATATTATTAAATTTTTAATAAATTAATAAAAAACAATTATCAATGTAATTAGATCATCACATAATAACTTTATCAATAATATAATATGAAATTTAATTAAACATTATTCTATTGGGTTTTGGGATGACCAATAATGTTCATGGAATTTTTCCATTCATATTGATTCTCTTATGGTCCACCCATTCGTTTGAACAATTTAGTGGTTCCATGTAGAACCCATACATGTATCCACACAAAAAAACCATAAAATCATCCCTTACCATACTTATTTTTTTATTATAAGGAATGAATTTGTTAGATCTGGTAGCATCAATAATTGATGTATTGAAAAACTAACATTTCAGGGCCATCCAATCAATAGAACACAAAACCTAAGCATTTCAACATCACCCCTAATACATTGATTATAGAACGGATGAAATTATATGATATAATGATCTTATGGAAATTTCTCCATGGGAATAAATTAACTTTCCCCATTCCCCATAGGGTGATATAGTGTAATTAAAACAATATAATCACCATGTATAATGAAAATGAAAATGTTATGTACCCAATGCTAACACGCACATTTCAACCACATACGTGGAAAACAGTCAATGTGAAAATTGGATGGCTACAATTACTTCTGATATCATTCTTACTACCACCATTTTCCTTCATCATCAGATATAATCCATGGATTTTTTACCATGTTTACTAGTTTTTATCAGGACTAAAATTTATTCCAGAGAAAAATATCACATCTTTATTTGAGATCCAAAATTATTTTCTCAAAATTCATATAAAACATTGGGAAATTTATAGTGAGAAAATAAGTAATGTAGAAAGTAATCTCTATGATATTATTAAATAAAATTAGAGTGATTTTGGATCCATTAAAGTTGTCTTGTTAATAAATTTTTAATGATATAGGGTTTCTCCCATAAATCAATCATATAAAACATTTATATATATAATATTATGTTGAACCTAAAAATGACCTTGAAAATTTATTGTAATCCATGAGAAATATCTTTGTAATTTAATTGGTAGTTTAATCTATTAAACATTTATAAAAAAAATACTAGAATGTCTTAAAAGAAATCGAACATTTCCTCTCCTATGTTATTCAGATCATTTTTAATTCATAAAAATGATATCTTAGATACATAAAAAATAACCCATAAAAATTACTTGATTATTATTCCTTTATTAATAAGATAAGGATTATAAAAACTCCATAAAATATAGTACCCATATTCAATTTATTAATCATTATAGAAGATGATAGAATTTAATAGTATAAATGATTGGCATCATCAAATTACCATTCCTTTCTCAATTGAACAAATGATCTTCGGTTATGGTTTTATTATATTTGAAGAAGTATCCCACCACATGGAAACTATTATCTCTTATGATTATAAAATATTAACCCATTTATTTTAATACATTATTTTACGAGGGATAGTTAGAATAAAAATATAAAAAACAATTGTAATTTATATAATAATTCATTAAAAGGATATCAATAGTAAAACAAAAAACAATATTATCAAAAAAAAATTGAAACAACAATATGAGGGTAACAACTAGATTCTATACTTAATAAATCAATAAACTTTCAATTCTATCACCTTAATAATGGATAATTATCAATTTTTCCCTTTTAATTAGAAAAAATAATGTTTTCCTGAAAAATGACTACTGTGATTAGTAAACCCAACAAAGCACCACATTTAAATATAAATTAGTAAAATTGAATACAATGAATTGAATAAATTACAAATCAACAATAATAGATCATTACATTACATAAATAATCCTATATGGTTACACCTACCAATGATTCTAAGAAAAATAGACTGGTGATATATAATTCCCATATTCTGTCTTCAAACTATAGTACAATATATAGTAACATAACATTGTAAAAGAGGGGTTTTCATTTCGATAAAACATATTTTTTCTATTAATATGTGATGTATTAATTTAATACTACCATTATTGAGAAATTATATAATTCATACATCAAAGAAAAAAAAATATTAATAATGTTTCATAATGATATCTACTTAAGAGGCTCCAAAATCTCAAAAGGGTTAAAAATCCATGATTTCATATTGAATTTCTTCACTAATATGTTATATCAATGTAAATAAGAAACATGTAAAAATAGTAAAACACCCATACCAAATTGAAAGAGTCAATTTAGCATGTATTTCCGTAGTTTCACCCTCTATAATGTGGTAGAAAAGAATTCCCATAACAATTACACTTGATTTTTCATCTCCTATATAAGTATCATTCTGTGTAATGATCTTTCAAAAAATTTGACAAAATATAATTTTTAATGAAATCGAATAGAATAAAATATCTCTAATGGAACAATTTACATAAAAATAAGATATAATTTATTATAATAAAACTAAAATAATTCTCAATAGTGTAACAATCATCCATAAAATTATGTTTTTCTGGAATGAAGGAAATCTTCAAATAAATGTTAATAATTCATTAAAAATACCAATCTTTCCATGGGTGATAATAAAAATCTGTATAAAAAATATATACAAAAAAATTGAATTTATTAATAGAATAAAGTTAAAAAATAATTATCTATATAAAAATGATTATTATATTCACCATGTATAATAGAAACACCTCATTAAAATTTGAAATTTCAATATTTCATTTTTACAAAACCAATAGAATTTTAATTATAAGGGTAATTATTATCAACATATCCTTAATAAAGAATGTATAATAATTTTCACTGAGTTATTATGGATTCATAAATTCAAACACGACCTCATTTTATTTAAATAAAGGACCGATAAGTAGATAAAATATAACAAACACTTATATAATTTTCTGGTTTAACCATTTGAAAGGTATAAAATATGAAATGAAATATGTTATATATATCTTCATCCCAGATACTATAATTGATTTATAATGATATTTACACCTTTTCGAAACATGTTTTTATCCTCTCAATATGAAGTGATGGATCCTAAAAAATTTCACAATAATGTTTCATAACACTAAAACCATACCATGTATAAATTAGAATGAACAGTTATTCTATAAAAATTATATCTAATTTTTCCAACCATTAACTCTATAAAAAAATATATAATCATAAAATATATTTTTACATTCATTTACATCTTCTACTAGAAAGTACAATATAATCTTTAGTTCTAAATTCAATATATAAAATCTCATCAACTTTACCAATCAATTTCTTTTATAGGAGACAAAAAATTAACACTCGAAAATTAATGTTTTATAAAAAATTTAATATGACATCATACTAAGTAAATATATATATAATTTACACTACCTTTATTTTAACTCATATCAATTTCAAATTACTATATACTCCACTAATATCACATATATAATATTCAATAACAAAAAATAAAAAATATTCATTTGGATATTGTGTTCTATATAGAAAATCATTTATTCCAATATACAAAGAATTTATTATATATCAGAACATGAATAATGATAACAATCACAAGATAATTCTCCTAATAATGTCTATAAATATCCAAAAATATTGAGGAAAAAATTCGTCTCAAACACTATTCTATGTTTACCCCATTATTTCAGTTCCATAACTGTATAATTCTATGTTGAAGTGAATGTTTTCTCAAATAAAATATCACAAAAACAACACATACCAAATCTAGAAATGGTATTCAAATATCATAGTATAATTATTTTTCTCTCATATTTTTTCTAAGAACAATATCTTACAATATCACTCTCATCAGTTGAATAGGAGTACAATGCGTTATCAATGAAAAAATTCAATTACCAAATCAAAATAATAATAGGAAATCTTATTCACCAATTACATAAATCCTAACAGTGTATTCTGTATCCCAATATACATTCCTAAGAAACAAACATACAATATAAAGTCCCCATAGATACAATTACAATATATTAGCCATAAAAATTATGAATATTATATTCAGATCAGTAATTAATCTTTGAGAATCATAATTATTACAGTAAATAATCAAAAATATCATTAATCAAGGTATGTGGAGGCATGTCATTTAATTTTAATATTTCATACTTATCGAATCCTAATATTAAGTAAAATATGTTTATCTCCTATATGGTTAAATAATACTTACACACATTAAGAAGAGATAAAATACAAGATAATTCCATCCACTATATGAGAATTGAGATGGACTGTTAATTACTAATTGTTAACTATAGGGTATGGCATGATGCTATAAATTATTAAAATTCAATAAAATGTCAATGGTGAAGAAGTGGTAAACATGTTAATATACAAGGGATATGTCTGAATCATGTTCTATAATGAAAGCAATTTTTTAATGGTCCTTATATTATAATTTATAATTATAGTTTCTTTCTATGAAGTAATGTTCAAATGATCATGATTTTTTTGTACACATCCTATGATAATAACTTACATTATAATAATTTCATAGAAACCAGAAAATGGAAGAGAAAAGTTCATTAGAAATTATTAAAACCTAAATAATTATTCTAAATAATTTCAATCATATTATAGTTATAATCCCAAAGAATCTCACTATTGCAATTATTGGATAATTTTATGGATTTTTATGGTATCTTAATATAATTTTGGTGGAATTATATTATTTATTGACATATCAATATTTGATTAATTATTATCAATATAAAATACTTTTAGAATAAAATTCATATCATGAATACATTCGAATTGTGGACAATGATAAATAAAATAGAGTATAAAACCATAGAGGATATTCTATTAAAAGTTACATACAAAAATATTTAGTTATATTGGGTTGAACCGATGAATGATATTTTTTAAATTCATTTAATAAAATCTTTTGGATGAATAACTTTATAATTATGTACTTGTAACATTTTTGGGTGAAGGATTATTTTCATTTTAATAGATATGAAAAAATCAATTATAATGTTTACTGATTATAAACCACAACTATATTTTTATAATAACTTTAAAAAATAAAATGTTATCAAATAGAAAAAAACTAAATTCAATATTATTAATTATTAGAGAACATTTTCACACTATATTTAAATAATTCTCTACAATATATCATATCATCCTTCCCATTTTGATGCATTGTATAATGTTATAAAATACTGATAATCTTATTATACAACTTCTTGTTCACTAAAAAATTTCATTCCAATAATGAATCTTCACTACACAATATATAAAATATAATTATTATAAAACCCTATGATAACATCACATGGATTTAAAAAAGAATGACCAATCTTAGGATGATTCAACAAAACTGACTTGACATTACTCGTCATTAATATAATATTTTAATCTATAAAATGTTGTCATCATCGATCATTCTATAATCATACATATTAACTCATTCAAGAATAAATTTATCTCAATAAAAGTTCCCCATTATTAGTTTTATCATCTTTCCCTTAATCATCTAAAAATCATGTGATAGATGAAATATATTTATACTCACTCGACAATTCGAAAATATTAAAAATATTGTTAAATATATATATTTAAAAAACAAGGATTTAATTACCTATAAATTCTTTTCAAATTATTTTTAATTATTTAATCCCAACTAACATGAAAATTATTTAATTAAATTATATCCATATTGAATTGATGAACACAATAACAAGTCTTTTTCATCAAATAAAACATACCCAAAACCATATAATTATCAATTTCATATGTCAAGGACAAGAGAGTTATTTCCTCAACATGAAAATTAATTTTACATATTAATAAATTCATGTCGACCAATTAAAACCCATTGAAAACCATGATTTTATATATTATAAATATTTACATAAAACAACACTTTTGAATCTATGGAATTTTTTTTATTTCCCTGAATAAAACATGATGTCCACAACAAAAATATAATCCATATAACATTACAAAATAAAATTTAATTTTTAAATATTTCAGGGAAAAGTATTTTAGTATATGATATTATTAAATAAAATGGTGAAAATATTATCATCAGTATGAAACTAAACCCTATAATTTTCTATTTAAAAAGCATGATGTTAATAAAAAATATACTCTATATTACATCACATAAAACCATTTCATTTTTAAATATATCTAGGACATTTGTTTAATTGTCATATACAATCATTGAATTCCTTAAAATTCATTACCAAAACCATTATGTAATCATTTATATGATTTTTTAATAACTTTTGAAACACTCATTTACACTATATTTTGTTTTTCATATGATAATGCACATTAGTTAATTACAAATAATCTTATACAACTTTGAAATATATATAAGGTTTCTTTTTTGAAAATTCCACAAATTTTCATAAAAAATGTTGCATCTGAATCTTAATTTTTATATATATTATTTTTTATCCTTAAAATAAATGGCCTCATAAATTACCCCCAATATATTTTAATGGAACCATGTGAATAAAATGTGAAAAAACCCCATATATATATATATAAATGTATAATTTATTCAATTAATGATACCTATTAAATAATAAAATATTAGAGATCAATATGTGTACCATAATACTCAAACTAAATACCAACTCAATAAAATATCGTAATTATATTATATAGAAGAAATAAACAAATTATTTTATTTGTAGAAATGATATATCAAGGATATCATTGCATTCATCCATTATATTTGGAGATATTTATTCATCATCTTTCATGTGTGATTGGTCTTCCCTCAGGAACCTCATTCAATGGAAGTTGATCCGGATTTTCTTGAAATTTCAATTTCATATTATCCTCTCTTTTTGTATTTTTCATGTGGGTTATTTATTTTGTTGTGTTTTTATTTCATTAGTTATCTATTATTCTTATAGTTTTTATTATCCCATTTTCTATTGGGGTTTTCTACCATCCCCTTTTGGGGATGGATATTGTATTATAAAACCAGCACTTTAAGATTAAAAAACATTCTATTATGATATTTTGGAATATCTAACCTGGATTCACACTATTCATTTTTATGATTGATTGGTGAGTATGGTGGGTTTTGATATTAGAATTATGTAATTAGTGGTGGAATCACCTACATTTATTGAATTTTCTATTTAATTATGTTGGGTACTTTCTCACTTGTGTGGTCCTTCTGATCTCCCCCATGACAACTTTATCTTTATTTCCTAATATGAATGCACTATATTTAATCATAAAATGTTATTTAGATAAGGATATCAATATTTTGGTAGCTATGTTTATGATGCAATTCCATTATTAATTAATAAATTGATGTCCTTTATTTTTTACTTTTTTTAATACATCCATATTAATATGAGTTTTTGTTATTTTTTTGTATGTACCCTATCATGTGTTTCTAATTAATTATATTTACCTCATCTATAAGTTATTATCATTCATATATTTTGGACTAATATCACATGAGTGGTTAAATTGTTAAATTATTCCTATATTCTAATATACATTAAGGGAGGTCTCTTATTAGGTTCAATAAAAGATGTTTGTTAGTGTAACTATTGAAAATGAAATTTTGGAGACCATTATAAGGGAGGAAACAATGAGTTGGTGGTGATGGAATCATTTTCTATTTGGTTGCACCATTCTTGTTCCTGGTAGAGGTTCTTGTTTATCTTCAATATAAGTGATGTATCATATGTGGATTCTTGAAGGTTATCTTGAATTGTTATATAACAGATGATTACTATTATGTTTAATTTTTTTGGTGCATATAGTTTTTTTAGAAAATATATGAATGATCAGGATGTTTTTGTAATGGTATTTAATAATGATTATGATCATGGTTTTATATAAACTACAATTTCATTTGAGATGTGATGGTATTTTGGAAATGGTCAAAAAACATAATTTATGTTATTTTTATTCGGTGGTTGATTATATTTTCCTAGGGCTTGTGGATAATTATGCAATGATATTTATTTATCCATAAAAAATTCCTTTAATTTATCTAGGGACCTTGAATTGGGTTCACACAATATTCTTTGAGATCCCTTCAAAATAGTGATCCATCTCACTTACAGTTCAATATTGTTGTATACATAGTGATCTATTTCATAATTATATTTTCATATTTTATATAATTTTTCTTGGATTTAGATGGATATGTATAAATTTTACCCACATAATAATAAAATATATATATTAAAAATATTAATAATAATTAGTTAAAATGAAGATGTCAATTTAAAAATTATATCCCATGGTGAGTGAAGTCAATGTTAGACTCAATAATGTATATAAATAATTATCAATATTTTTTGAAATGAATAACTAACATAAATAATCATATAATACTTTATATTAATCAAATTTATATTAATATTTTTTATAACATTTTTTATCTTTAATCATCATCCAATAATTTTTTCTGAAGACTATCCCTATATATATGTTTATAATATTCAACAATTCACATTGAAAGAAATCATGAAAAAAATTGAACATCTCTAACACACATTCTGGATTAAATTATTCAAAAATAGTTATGAATATTTTTTTGATTTATAACATTCCTTTTCATAAAAAACAATAAAAATATATAATCTCTAATTTTTATAATATCAAATATCATTATATCTATCTTATGACCTGCATGTTTGTTATGAAAATTAAAAATAGGATTTAATAGCATTGAAACATAACTAGAAATTATGAGACAATAATTTAAACAAAAAAACATTATAAATAATTTGTAATATACCTATTTTGTACAAGAAAATTTTCTAATGGCCCCATCATACGTTCCATCCCTATAGGATAAAGCGTGATGCATCGATGCATTCAAGGGATATGAGATCAATGTTGCTTCCTTCCATCCAAGGGGAGGGTCCTTGATGACTTGAACCATTTCTCCTAGTTCATAAGATTTGTCTATAAAGATAGTTCTCGCATTTAGTGGCAAGGATAAGGGTCCCAATTTTGCAGGCACAACAACAGTTTCAAAGGCCAATACTATATTCAAGGTAGTAAGTCTCATATTTTCAGATTTCACAGAAGAACCAGAGATCAAGGCCATATGTGAGGTCTAATTCCACTTCACATTAACAGTGATTGTTATAAAATGGAAGGAATATATATCTCATTTTGAAGGAAAAAAACATAATAAAAATTTAGATGAATTTATTGAATTAAACTCCATTATAAATCATTAAAAATATGGGTAGAATGATATTTAAAAAGGGTAAAAATGTTGGGATCCCCTAAAAACAAAATTGAAATAGTTTTTTCATAGTAAAAAATATTTTAGAATAAATAATATGAATGTTTTCTTTTTAATGAGGAAACCTAAAAGACATGAGAAAATAGTATTGTTCTAAGGAAAATATTTAGATGGAACATTTAATGTAATCATCATCCCACGAAATTAAATGTAAAATGAAACATTATATATCAAATAAATTTTTATCTATAACAAATAATGAATATAAATGGAAATGAGAGAGGGGATATAATTTATTAAATTAAAATGAAATTCAACATTACCCCTTAAATAGGTAAAAAATTCATAGGGGGAATCCTATAACATCCTTACTATTTTAATTAAATTTTTAAATAATATTACAATGAAAAATTATTAATGAAGAGTTCATCTATTTTTTACATTTATTTATATATTTCATGAAGATATTAGATTAATCTACACAAATCGCTTGTTTAGGGTTATTCGGTTCAATGCTCTATAATTTATTTGGTGGTGTATTAATAGTTAATGGTTTACTGTAGAAATTTTATATTCTATAAAACTGTATGGTTTGGGAGTCTTTATCATTCTTTTAGTATATAATTTACATATTCCAAAATATTTTTCAATTGGGAATCCTGTCTCGGTATTCTCTTTTTATGTAGTTTATATGAACATTGTTTTTAATTATTACTATTTTATAATGTTAAATTAATAAAAAAAATATATTAAAAATGATTTGAAAAGATAATTTATAATATAAATATACCTTTATATTATTTTTAATACCATTTAAACATGAATGAAATGAATAATGTATAATATAAATAGGTGTTATAAATATATCATATTGTGAATGAGGTATTTTAAATTTTAAAATCAGAAGAACAGTAACATAATTTTTTTAAGTTTATAAGAATCTAAAAATTATAGTTATTTATTTAATTAAAATTATAACCATGATATTGATATGGTAGACAACAGTGAAAAATGAAACATACAGATGAGATGTCATTATCCGATCTTCTAGATAATATTTATAGAACACTTGTAATTTCATTGAAGGAATATATTTTGTTAGAATATAGATTTAAAAGATAATAAGAATAATATAATGATAATTATTATTATATTATTGTAAAATAAAGTACTTATGGAAACGTGGATTAATTGGAGGATGGTGTATTTAGAGGTGTAGGGTACAAGTGTTCTATAAATAATATATTTTTTAAATTTTATCACAGGATAATGAATAATACTTTTTAACATATTTAAATATTATTATAAATATATGTGAGGCCTACAAATGGTTTTTACAAAATATATGAATATTATAAAATTTAATTTAATTATCATATTTCAATATTCCCCTATATATTTCCAAATTATGAAATTTAAATTTATTCAAACATATATAATCATGATATTATATTTCAAAAAATGAAACCCATTTTTCTTAGATACATTTTTATACCATTTAATATTAATATTTATATAGAAAAAAATTATTTTCCAATTAACAAATTAAATAATGACTTTTTAATTATTAACTTTAACATACTTAAGACACTTAATTTTAGAATATTATTTATTATATTATAAAATTCATATATAATTATTTCAATCAACTTAAATATTAATTTTTATGAATTTTATTATTTGTATCAATCATGTTATTAATAATTGTATCTATTACTCTACCTATTAAATTTTATAATTCCAAAAGTCATAATTTAATTCTCATAATTACCTATTTATTACATCATTCTTCATTATCACAATATTTTTTGATGGATTATTTATGAATACATTCCAAATTAATATAATCTTACTAATATCTATATTATTATATGTTTTTTCAAAGTGTGACGCTTCTATGAGTCAATTAGGATTATAGATTTTCATTTTTTACTTACGATTTTTATTGTACAATTTCCAGTTTTTTATTTTATGAAATTTATTTATAAGATATATGTAAATATCAATGTGATGAGAAAATAAATAAATTATTATTTTATAATTGGTTTTCAATCATTTATTTCGAACATTTGATTATTTTTGAAATATTATTTTGATTAAAGATATTAATTTAATGATGGAAATAAAATATATTTTAAATATTTATACAAATACTAGGATTATAACATAGATAAAAATAATTAAGTGAACTAATCATCCAGATTCATTATGAAATGAGATATAATAATGAAACCTAACTCCTTGGAACCCCTAATCTTTAAGGGTAATAACTTCTCATGGTCACTTCAATGTAAAGTTATTTCATTAACATGACGAATTGTTCAAAACATCAAAAAAAATAAAAAACATACATAAAATTATTTAATTGATTGATATGTGACTTAATCTTACATCAATAAATGTTTTTTAAGAAATAATTATTTAATATAAATTACATAATATTTTTATTATGCAAAATGTATTCTGGAATGATCCCATCAATTGTTGCATGGATTCATCTATGAAAACATAAATTCTAAAAACAATATTTTTTTAAACACAATTATTCATGTTCTTATCACTCCTAAATGATGTAATGAACTTCATCACTAATGAAATGAAATGAATCATTTTAGATTGTACATGATTTATATATTTTAAAAAATGACCAAAAAGGACCACATCAATATCATATCATCTCAAATTATTCACAAATTTTTAAAAAAGTAAAAATTTCATAGGATCCTTCATTAACATATAAACACAAAAGATTCCAAATGTTTTAAGAGTAATTCCAAAATGTTCATAAAAAATATATTATCAACGTATCCCATAATCAAATATTATAAAAAAACTTTTATCAATTTTTTCCCTTGAATTATTTGATCATCATCTATTTTTTAAAAAGATTTTATAAAATTTATTCAATAATTTAATCATTGGACTATTATATATTATATAATTTATAATATTTTCCATTACATATCACTATGAAAATAAATTAAATGAATTATTACTATGAAGTTGTGTCCCGAATTGAATTTTATACACCATGTTGAACCCCTTAGAGGGTGGTATTGGATTTTTATTTAATATGAGTTAATATGATATGAATTATTTCATAATTTATTAGTGAATGATATGTGAGGTTATATTTTGATTGTATTATAAAACAATATATTTGATGATGCTATAATAATACCAGATACTTAAGTCCATAAATAATGAACTATGCCTACAATATATCATTATCTGAGTAAAAGAAGATAATCCATGTATCTCTAAGCATAGTAACTAATGTATCTTTTCAGTGAATAATTTTTAGATAATTATTTAATGTGACTTTAAATTTATGATATATAATCATATTGATTTTTGGGTATTAGAGATATGTTTGAGTGAACTTTTTGTTGTATATATTAGGGTAAATAATTTATATTCCCTAAAATGTGATAATTCAATCTTTAGTATTTATAATAAAAAAATTACATTCAATAAGTCTTTATGTACTTCTTTAGAGTCATTCAGAAATTTAGATGAGTTATATGTAAATTTAGACAACAAATTATATAGCTTTAATTGGTAAAATCCCACTTCAAATGAAATGTCAAAGGGATATGAAGAGTTAGTGGAATAGTGATCCATAAATTTTATTATTATGTTGTGAGTTTTTTTATTGTATGAAATGTGTTGGAGAGTCATATTGAACATTTAATGGGTAAAAATGAATTTTTTATATGTATGTAGGATATTTTAAAGATTCATATTAGATATTTAAATATAAAAATTTAAATTCATATGATTGATCAAGGATTTCAAAAGAGTCAGGACGAACATTAAATGAGTATAAATCCATTTTATAAGATTCATTCTAGATATATAGTAATATTTATGTTTATAAAAATTTAATGAAATTTTATCGGGATTATGATCACTAACTTCATTAAATTTCTTTGTTATGGGTGATCATGTGTTACTGTATGTGATCATAAGTATCTTAATATAATTCCAATATCTACCTTTATTCATGAAAACATCATTAATTTTTATATGAAAATGATTTTGATATTTTTGAATAAAATTAAGAGGATTTAAAAGAATCTAAAATTCCATGTAATCGTCAAATTAGCCATAATTATGATGGTTTGTATAAGAGTTTCCACAAGTAACCATGAAGGCTCGTCTAAGGATAATAAATATGATGATGATTAACAATGAATTATTTAAATATATTATAAATTAGAATAGAGGTCCAAGACATTTCATTAAATCATAGGGGGTTTTATTATTGAATCTAAGGGGTGTGACATCAAGAGATATATAATAATAAAACTTTGAAGATTATATTCCTTTGTTTTTAGTTAATATATGAAAAAGATATTATAAATAAAAATAATTGTGAAATATCATAATTTATTCTTATCAATTTAAAAAACATTCCATGTTTAGATAATAGTCATAGGAGATAGTTTTTAGAGGAAGAAGAAGATCCTATAATTTCAATTTCATTGACCCTCCTCATTTATAATTTTTATCTCTATTTAGAGATCATTTGTTTCTTCATTTAGAAATTAATGTTTTTTTATTTCACCCATATCTATTATTATATTGAAATTGGAATGAGGAAATAAAATTAAAAATATATAATACATTAATATAATATCTTTCTATGAGTGGTATGAACCACCATACACCAAAGATGTTTTTATCCTTAGGGAGGTGAAAAATACAACCAAATGTTTTATACTCTATATTTCTATTTATAAATAATATTTTAGATTAGATTACTACAAAATTAGGAAATTGGTATATGGTGTTTTGAAAAATAATATAATCAATAATCCCAACAAATCATTATTTTTTCCATTAACTATTTTATAATTATCAATTTATTTCAGATTATTTCCCACTATTGATGGCCTATAATTAATTTTCCAAAGAACATCGTGTCCCATTAAATAAGAAAACAATTCCAAAAATTTATGGAAAAGGTTTTCACATATGTAAATAGAGGTTGATACCTTATCTCATATCCTGTGGATGATATGCTTTTTATACCACTATTGAATGTTTTATTGTGCTAAATTAGTTTTCAGTGTGGTCTCCAACAGATAATAAGAATGTTGTAGTTTATCCAAGATCTATAAATTCATTACTCTATTAATTATCAGATAAATAATAAGCTATGGTGATAGTACATAAAGGAACAATGATATTTGTGAAAACATCTTAGTATATATTAATAGAAAAAAATTATGAACAAAATTTTTCAGAAACATTAATGACAATAGTTTTATGCTATTATAATATAAAAAGATGAATCTATTGATGATTTTTTCTCAATAGTCAATATTATTTTATGCTCTATCGATGGTTTTTGATTATATATTGATTACGCAAAAATGGTTGATAATCTCTTGAGAAAAATTATTAAAATTTATATATAAAAATATATTCTTTAAAGAAAGATATATTTATGAATTCATTATTAACAAAATGCATAACACTGTATAATTTTTAAAGTACAAGTGGAGCTATTTTAGAATCAATATAAAATATGTACATTGTAATTTAAATTCAATTTTTCCAATGAATTGAATCTAACATTTGAAAAAAATTAATTAAGATGAGAAGAAAATATATAATATTATGTTGAGACACGTTATATCATGTAAAAAAAATTTACTATTGGAAGATGTAGTATGTACAAATGGAAGTATAAATTTAAATTAGTATACTATGGGGATGTTATTAAATTTTCTATCAACTATAACATGATAAAAAATGATTTTAATGATTTAGAAAAAATACCACAATAGATAATTCAATCATAGTTTATATGGAAAATTTTAATCTCTCTAATATGTTTTATAAGGATCATATTTTATATTAATGAAGGGGTTTCTAATAGTGATGAATGTAATGGTAATGGGTCTACACATTTACAACCATTCATAAGGTTCTAATGTTATAATAAATCAATGAAAAATATTTGTTAAATGATAATACACATAATAACAATTAATATGATAAAAATATTTAGATATAACCATATAATACACCCTATGTATAGATATTGAGATATGATTGAATAAAATTGGGAGGATGAGGTATGAAAAATGGATTGTAAAAAATTATGATGATATAAATTAATTTTTAATTGAAAATAAATATATTTTTAATTATTTTAGAAAATATAAATAAGATAATGACGAAAAAAGGATTATAGATTAAATGAACTCTATAATTATCCTTTGAAATAGAGAGGATGATTGTTTGAATTAGAAAATAGTTGAGTTTGAAAAGGAGAAAGGTAATGTAGTAGTCCAAAATGAATGATAGATCATTCCACACTAGTTATGGTTTTAGACTATAGGGGTGTCATGGCGTGACATATGGGTGTCATTTTGTGAAATATGTTTCCATATCACATTTTAAAGACTATAGTGGTGTTGGTTATTGTATATAATCCCCTTCTATCCCTCCCCATTACAATGTCTTTTTAGAGGTGGGTGGTTGCTAGTCACCTTTTTGTGCAGTGACTAGTGTTGAATAACTAAAACATTAGTTAGTAATTCAAATTATGAAATTATTTGATAGAGGGTTCAGAAACCCTTATTTAGATCATACAATTGTTATTATTTAATTCTTAATAATTTTAAAATATATTTTATCTGTCTTGGTTCATTTGATTTTTTTCAATTAATGTTTTTCCCTTATCTCGTTAGAAAATAGAAATGGGAATTGCTTAATAGAAGAAGTAGAAGTATGGTGGAATTTAATAATATTGGTCTGAATATAGAAATAGATCAATTTAGTTAAAGGAAACAAAAAAATTATCTTCTTGTGGGACTATTTTTCATTCAATGATTCTAAAGTAATTTATGCAGAAACTATCATTCAATGTGATATTAGGACAACTGATTATGAATAATTTTAATTAATTCACGTAGTAGACATTTTCCACATGATAAATGAAATGGATTAGAAATTAAAAATGAAACTAAGTCAAAATATATTCAGATACATGTATTCGGAACTGATTACACAGATCAAAAATGTTGAAATAAAATTATTTTGGATGTGGCGAATGATCTATAAGAGAGGAATGATTCCCAAGATAAATAGCTACAAAATATTTCCATAATGATATAAAATTCATGTATAATGACAAGGTAAAGAATATAAAACCAAACGAAATTCAGAATATAGAATCCATAAATTATGATCATTTAATACAAAAGTCAAAACATTTTTTGGTGAACCAAATGGTAAAATAGGATAATTAATTGGGTAATGATTAAACTTATCCTGAAAATTCTAAAATAAATGATCATTATGACATGATAGATATCATATCTTATGAACTAGAGAATGGTATCACAATAATCAGATAAATAATTTCTAAACAAGAATCAAAGAGAAAAAAAGATTCAACAATTTAGAGAAGAGCTATAACAATTGAAGAAATAGTTGGATCAATCTAATTGAAAATACATGCCCTAATTGAAGGATGACTTGAATTTATTATTTTACAATCCTTTGAAGTATAGTAATGAAATTAAAAGAAAATATTGTATTTTAGAATAAAAAAATATTAAATAATTTTCTCATCCGAAAGGCCATGAAATTTAAAAATTATGGAATTTCATATTATAAACTCTTTCCTGGTAATGTGATTAAAATAGCCATGAGGAGTTCCAGAAATAGGAAAACTATACTAGGTTAAGGAAATAAACCTAAAAATACCTATATAAAAAATTATGAAAACATGTTCTACTTCTATAGGTTAAAGTGTCATATGTTATGATTTTATTCTAATGAATTAAAATATGTTTCATATTATATAGAGTGAAATATTTCCCAATATGATAATATGATGATCATTCATGATATCCCTGAAAGAAAAATGTCTCAAAAAAAGGATTCCATCAAATTCTACTATAGTGGGAGACAAGGAAACCCCACATGTTTATGTCTATATTATATAGGGATCAATGGAAGTTGAATATCTTTGGATACATCAATATCTTAGTAGATAAATGATATTCTAATGTATTTTTTTAATGGGATATGTATTATATTTTTAAATAAAGGTAATTTGTAAGATATTACAACATGAATAGTGTCTGGAAGGAAAAGGTAATTGAAAAGTGATCCCCTACTATAGTGGTGAATATCAAAAATTTGTATAATATAAAAGAACATGATATATAGAAAAAAGGGTTTATAGAATGAAAAGGAAACATGTATCTTAATTATTTTTATGGAAAAACAATGTATGTTTAATGAAAGACTCACTCCTAGCACATGAAGGTGATTTGACTCAGATAATAGATAACGAAAACTGAACAAATAATTCCTCAAACAAATTATTTTCCATACCACATGGTAAGAAGCCATGATAAATGAAATATATCTCCAATAGAGTATTAATCCAAAGAATATAATGATTTCAAATTATCCTTATTAGAGAAGGCGTCATGTAAAATTGAGTATATATAGTGCATAAAATAATGAAATTTATAGTAGTGGTCATAAACATAAAAAATTTGAAAATAGAAGGCCAATAAAACCCACATTCTTGAAAAATAATGATCATTTGGGTAATAAATTTCTGGTCATGTGTCTAAGACAGATGATGTTGGATCAATAGTTTTAACAAGAAAAAAATGAGTATAGATATTTGAAATAATATATCAAAGGGTTGGTTAATCATGATTGACCAACATACTCCAACTGATGATTCAAATGGTACCCCTATTCCCTTGAACAAATTTTTAGAATATATTTTAATTGGTGAATAAAGTTAGGGGTGATACATTCTATGGTGTGTTTGCGCTAAAAGGGATTTGGTTCTTAATGATGATTGGATATACATGAATCAAGATGAATCTAAAATAATTAAATTCAAATAAGATTTTATATTCTAGAAGTTTTGTTAAAAACAAAAATGTGAATAGTTACCAGATGATAGTGATGAAGAGGTAAGAATCTCAGATGGGGTAGAAGTGGTAAATTCTAATTCATAAAAAATATATGGATGATGAGTGGGGGGATTCAAATATATATTTTTATGTCTATAGAAGAGTAGAGCTAAAATTTATAGAGAAAACATCATTGGTGATTATAAAGATCATGTTCATACATGGATAATAAAGTCATTATAATAGGAAATCATAACATCTCAAGAATATTCTAAATGTTTTAAATAAGAATCTAGATATGGGGATAGTAATTAGGCTAATAATGTAAATCGTGACCAAATTGAGAACAATAATACTGGGAGATTGTTTTGAGATCAAAATAGAAGAATTTTACTAGGACCAAATGTGTATTTCCAAACAAGATGAATGGATATCGAATAAATTTTTTTAAAAATAATTACTAGTATAAAAAGGACACACCCACATCATTGTAATTGTGTATGATGAGACATTTTAACCCATTTTAAGGCTCAACACTTTTTCTATTCGATGACATATAAGTAAAAAAATGAAATTCAATGGTTTCTAGATGGATGTAAATTCAGTATTAATGAATTGAGTTTTGGAAAGACAATTATATATCTATTGGAAAATAAATTTTATAATTCTTTAACATGATAATATGGTATTTTGGATGAGGAGGGATCTATATGGGGTGATTTTGTAACATCCTTAGTTTTTAAAAAAGAAAAACTATAAAGAACATGATACACCACATCGAGGTTTAGCGAAAAACTAAATATTAATATTTAAATCTTACTATGATAACATAGACATTAGAATATATGGGATGAAGAATATTAACTATATAATTATAATAGGTTTTACACATGTTTATATAATAATTCATTGGTTAAAAATTTAATTAGAAGTGAAAATGAATACCAATTGAATATAAACATGGTGTTTTTCCGAAAAGCTATTAAAATGTACTTAAGTGTGTTTCATGAAAATATGTTAATAAATCACACTTTTTGGATTTTAAATGAAATATATAAGAAATATATTTCCTTTAATGTTTAAAATTCCTCTTATGTATTTTCTAGACATGATATAAGAACAAATCATGTTTTAATCGTAAAGGATGTATTTGAAAAAAAAATGCATTTTTCCATATTTTGATGGAGAGCCCAATTTTAATATATATTGTTTCCATTTTATAATTACTAGTTTTCAAAATAAACTTATTATTTTAAATTGTAGTGTCACAGTTTACTTTTTTAGTTTTTGGGAATATTTCTTACAATATTCTTTTTTTATTAATACTGAAAAATATAATACATATTAATTTAACGATATTTTTTACCCCATTTATATATTGTATTAAAATATATATTTTAAAGGGTTAAATGTATAATTAGAAAAATTATATATAATATAATCTAATTTAGGTCATTTTAATCCATTTTACATTGAAATTTGTTAAAAACCCATAGTTAATGTTTGAATGTTTGTACTTTAAAAACATGGATTCATATTCCATCCACATGATGAATTTTCAAATAATTTATTCCAATTACTTGTTTTTAATTAGTAAAAATGGATTCCTTATTTAAAATTTAATGTTTCCTATTATGTATGTATGTCCCCTTTTTAACATCATTAATAGTATCTTTAGAAATATTTGTATAAACATAGTTAGTTGTAAATTAGGTAATTATAGGTAAAAAATTGATAACTAATATAAAATCACTCTAACAATTGCCGAAATTTTATTTTATGAGTGTTTTTCACCCAAAATCGTCCATGTGTCTAATTTATATCCTTTGGATGTGAATTGGCTGTCATTAAGACATTTATAGTTTTATATTCAATGGGAAGAATGAATTTGTCACACCCTTATTTTTAACAAGTAAATTATTTTGAATATGGAGTTATACATGGGTTATCTTGATATATAAGTAGTATTTATAAATATAAAATTATTCCTCACATTATGTAAATATATTAATAATTTTTATGATAAAATTTATTAAACTAAATTTAAATATAATGATGTTGTAGTAAATTTTTAATAAAAGAACGAATCAAATAAATGATATTTTAAATATTAAAATTAATATATTTTGAGTGAATTACTATCATCGATGGTCTTGATGGATTCACTTTAAACTATAGTTATTATTTATTGGTGATTGTTCAAACTAATTTTTATGTTATTACTTTTTTAAAAAGTCAATTTATTAATAGTGTCAAAATTGACATTATTGATATTTTAAAATAAATACGATTTTATTAAATGACGTATAAGTTATAAAAATATAAAATTTCATAAAATTATCGGTATAATTCATCACATTTTATCAAAAATATTATTAATTGGACTTTTATAATTTTATAGTAAACCTATTGACCCATAATGTGTAAATTAGATGATATCATGATAAAAATTAAAAGGGTAAAATATAGGTTAAACCATATATATAAGTGGTTATAATTAATAAAAACAACTCTAATTGTTATTTTATTAATTTATATAAACTGATAATAATACTATATTCTAAATAAATCATTTTGGGACCATTTTTAATAGAAAATTAATTAATATTAATTTAATATTTTTAAGCAATCCAAGAGTTCCCATCCCCTCTTCTATAAAATGGTACCCATTATTATTTATTGTAAACAAATGTAAAAAATATTTTTATTGTACATGATCTCCAAAAACACATTCCTACAATCCTTTACGTAATTATAATGTTCATAGTTTAGGCTTACAACAACCTTAGATGTGTTATGGCGTTAATCAAAAGAGAATGTCTGAGGAAGAGGCTTCGTTTTTAATCATGTATTTGTGTTTTACTTATTATATCACTTGTCTAATATATTATTAAAAAATTATTATATAATAAATCTATTTTATTGGATATACTGAGATGTTATTATGTTACTATAATTGCTTAAATCCATCTCAATTTCCATCAAATGTGAAAATAATTAAGAGTTCGTCTGTAAGATGGAATACTACCTCACGAGCTGATATAATTTGTTTTCCGTTGTCATCACTCAAGATTGATAATGATTTTGTAATTATTTAATATATATATATATATATATGATATTAATGAATTATTTATAATTATTAATTATTAATATATATTTTATGTTCATACCTTTCCACACACATAAAAATGATGATGTTGTTCATGCATACATGTGAACTATCACCTCCACAAAGAGATGTGATTCATTTCTCTTCACCACATCATAAGGATGTTATATGTAAGTATATTTAAATAATTAATATAATATAAATGATATTATTATCATTATATTTTGTTAAAATTATACGTACCTTATTTTTTTAATGATCATTTAACAATGAAATCATTACTCATATGTACGTACGTCCTACCGTCTCAGTGAATATAACATAGTTCAATTTTCAAAATCATAAATAAATTTTTTGATTAAAAAAATACAATTTATTTATAAAATTTATTATGATTTGAATAATATTATTCCTAACATGATTTAATAATGACTACGTTGACAATATATCTCATACCAAAGTCATTTTGGACGCCAGTATCGAATATCCTCAAAACATTTTACATGAATATAAATAATTATGTAATTTATATGACATGATAATAAGTGATGTAAAATGAAAATATACTTTAATAATGTTATAATGAAATTATATATTTAACCAAAAATGTATTATTCATGAAGATAATGATTTTTCCTGGTGACTCAGACTCAAGGTAGGGGATTTTTTTGCCAACTTTACATCTTTGAGACACATGCCTTATACACTACTTGTTTCTTATAAGTGGTGTATATATTAAGCATATATGTTTTTTATGAGACTTAACCATAATATTATTGTATTTTAATTTACATATAATTTTATTTAATTCATGGGGCATATAATTCTAACAATTATAATGTTGTAAAGGTTATTTCATAATCTGATAATTATTTGGCATTGTCTATATGTAACTAACTACTGAGGAATATTTATCATCTATTTCCATTATTATTAGAAAATTATTTCAAAAAATATTATTACTATATTCATACAAACATTTATGATTTTTTTACCCATGATATGACTAATATAATATGGTTTGAATGGGACATTTTTTCATTTTACCAAACGACTGAATTTTTTACTTTTATAGAACTAGTATGATAAAATTATTTTTTAACGTATATGACATTAATTTTTACCCAATTTTAATTTTATTTAATGTTTTTTTTAATTCCATTACATTTTTACAGTTTTATTTTCAACTAATGTTTATTTCAGTTTTGAGTGTGTGGATTTCTATAAATGAAATGTGATTTAAAAGTAGAAATATTATTTTTCCTTTATGAATGATTTATGTGTTATTATTCAATTTAATATTTATTTGTTATGATTATTTTATGATTTATTTTTACTTAATGCAAGATTTATGTTATGATTAAGTGTTATGCATGATTTATTTTATTTTCAATTATGATTATGTTGTGTTTATTAAAATGGTTAGTTCAATGATATACAGAGAAAGGTTGTGTGATATATCTCCAATGTATTGGGTGATGTTACAGATTTAACCAATGGGCTATCTCAATAGACATTAAGGAAATATACACATATGGGTATTCCAATTGTATCTATGAAGGATACTCCCTATATAGCCATGTAAGCTACAATATACGAGTGATATGGATTCCATGGGTTACCTATATGATTTATGATTTATGTGGACTTTTACATGAATCATATGATTTCATGAGGTAAGATAAATAGTTTTTGTTTTATGGGTGAAAATTATAATATGGTGAAAATGAATTCATGAGTTTTAAATATTCATAGACCAACTATTTCATTCCTTAAATTACTCCCTTATTGATATATTGTTTCACATTGAAATTTTATTTCCTTTTCATAGGACTTAATATTGGTATAGAAAAATAAGATCTCGTTGAAGATGTGTCTCGAAAAGAATTCATTTTTTCTTTTTCTGAATGTGTATCCATTGGTGAAAAAATTAGATACTATGTATAACATTCCATATATAATGTACCAGCCTAATTTGTAAGAATTTTTTCCTAATTATCTAAACCTCAAAACATAATGATCCTTGAATTTGAAGTCTATTGAAAAAATACCCTACTAAGTAAAGTTTAAGGATGACTCTTTATAAATAGTATAAAAGGATGGTTTATACAAATTTGGATATTAGGATGTTTTTTTACAAGTTAGGAATATCATCAGGAGATTATAATTTCCTGCATCATTGTATGTTTAATTTTCTAGAAACTCCTATTTATCCTTTAGGTTATGAAATTATAAGGTGATTAATGGTAATTTTGGAGACATTCATTTTCTAGGTAATTATGGGTTACTAACTTTTGAGAATAAAATTGAATGTTATGAGATAAACATTAATGTTAAAAAAAAATTGTTTATTTTTGATGAATTTATCATATTTTGGGATTTTTATTAGAATATACATTCTTTGAAAAAAAATAACTCACGTGATAGTAGGCAACCCGTTGCATCCGGAAAGGCTTCAAGGATAGAACCCACAACCGAAGGGAGGTAAGTGTACATTGAAAAACATTATCCTATGTGAAGTCACGAGTTAGTAGGACATTATCAATTTAGTTAAATAATCTGATTTAATAATAATAAGTTTATTTTGGGAAAATATTTATTATCAAATATATATCATTGGGATTGGATAATGATTTCGTGATTATGTGTTTATAATTATTTGTGAAGACCATTTCTATTTTTTTACCCCTATATGACTAATGTAAGAATAATAATATAATATTTTATTTGAGTAATAAATTTTGAATTATATCTTACAAGAATCTTGGATTTTATTGAGTACTTATAGTGATGCAAGTTCTTTATTCAAATGATTAACCTATCTTGTATAATATTTGATTAGGTTAATTATATTTTGATGTGAGATATTAAGAGTGATTGATGTTATTTAGAGATAGTTCATAAAATTTATCTTGAATGATTATGTGATCAAATAAATTTTTGGTTTGATTTTTGGTCTAGAATATTATTTTGATTAATTTTTAGGATAGTTATTTGTTGAGTGGTCTATGTTGACCTTTGGGGATTGGTGTTGATTTTTGAGGAAGAAAATATTTTTTTCATCATACAATGGTTTATTATTTTTAGAAAATTATATTACTTTTTCCTAATCATTTTGGTTTTTAAATGACTAAATTTAGTAGAAATATATTTTTATATTTTTTGGATTATGTTATTCTATAGATATTGATTCGTGTACTTCTTGTATGAAAAATTAATCTTTAATACTCATAATTTCGAGGAAAACATGAGTTTCTGGTGTAATTTGATTATGTGATTCATCTCAACTTTTCACATAAGTATATTTCATTATGTTCATCGTACACATAGTAAAATAACTTATCAACTATAGAAAAAGTATCTTAAAACAAAATCGTTTTCCATTTAATTTTCATACTGTGAAATTAGTGACTTTTTAACCCCTATAGAATTTATATTTATAAGATTTATAACATTCTCATAAATATGTTCTCTACCTCTCTCCATAAGAACATGATAGTTTGTTTTGTTTCCTCTATATCCATATTTTTATATGTGGAACCCTCTTAGTTTTTATCTTAGGAGGCCTTTGTATTTCCATTTCATTCTATTAATGTGTAAGTTTTATTGACCCTTATTATGTTGTGAGATTTATGTACTTGATTTTTTAAATATAAAACCCATAGTTTTTTATCCTGAGTTCATATTGTGAGGATTTAATTTATTAATGGGAAGACATATTTTGTAACACACTTGTCTAGATCAAGTAAAATAATTTTAATATCGGGTTGTAAAGGATATCTCTTGGACTATAAATAGTAAATAGAAGCCAAATTTCTAACCTATTTCATAGGAATTTATTTATAATAATGAAAAAAGATATAATTAATTAAAATGGGGTCACAATTATGATGTTGTAATTGTTTAATTAAGGAATGAATCAATTAAATGATATTAAATATATTAAAATAAATATAATTATAGAGAATTAATGTGATAAATGAATTTTCTGGATGACTTTTACTTGTTAGGGACTATATAAAATAGTTTTTTGGTACTTATCTTTCCATTATGATTTGTTTTCTAAAATTCAACTAATAAATTATTTTGAAAATTCACACTATTGTTATATTAAATTAAATAATACTTTTTTAAATGATATTAAATTCATAAAAATATTAAATTCAATCAAATGATTTTCAGAAGTCATAATCATTTATAAATGAGTCTTTTATTTGTTTTTTTAATTTTGTAGTAATAATAGTAACTCAAAATGTGTAAATTATATGATATCACGAAAAAAATTAAAAGTTTAAAATAATGGTTAAAAGAAAAATATAAGTGTTTAAAAATATGAAACATCTATAATTTTTATTTTCTGAATTTATTCCAACACCTAATAAACATATCTGTGAAATAAATTCGTTTGGTAAGATTTTGAATAAAAAATTAATATATATTAATTTAATATTTTGACCAATAAGAAAAGATATCTCCTATCTCCTCAAAAAGGGAACTCATTCATCTCTATTATTAACACTTAAAAACACATTTTTTCTAACATCTTCCAAATACCTCTATATAATCACTCCCCACATTCAAGATTTTATTGTTTGGGATGAAAAAACTCCTTAACTGTGTAAATTTTCAATCAAGGGAGACCGTCTGAGGAAGTGATATCATTTTTAATCATGTATATTAGTTTTATTTCTTTTTCCACTTCCTTTATATATTATTCACCCATGATGATATAATAACTCTAGTATCATATATATACTAATATTATATTATGTTAATGTATTCATCTAAATCCATCTCAATTTTTGTAAAAAATGATAACAGAATTAATCAACTGTGCATATGTTAGACTACCACCTCACAAAACAATATAATATGGTTTCTCTTAATATCATTCAATACTAAGTATATTTATAGAATTAATGTTTATATATTATATTCCTCAGACATTTATCATTATGAATTAATAATATATCATCTTTTTTTTCTTAACATTGCTTCCATATAAAAATTATAACATAGTTTGTGCGTTTGTATGAAAAATCACCACCATGAAGCGATGTGATATTTTTCTTCACCATATCACATGGATGATATATATATATATAAGTATATTTAAATGAATAATATTATATTAATAATATTATTATTATGTTAAAAGGTGTAATTTGTAATTAAATTTTTCTAAAATGATCATTGAGAAATGGAAATGTCACTTTTGTGTACGTACAACCTTCCATTTCCATCATTATAACATTGATGATTTTTGATAAAAATGCATGAATGGTTTGATTTCGAATTATAATTGAAGTATAAAACTAAAAATTATTTCATGAATATTGTTATGGAGATAATGGACTAATGAACACTTTGACAATATGTTTTTTCCTGATTCATGTCACATTGGGTATATTGATGGCATGAGATGGTCCCATAAGGATTTGGCTCTGTATCCTTTTATGTTATAAAAAAGGTGCCAAATTTTCATTATCGGGGAGGGCAATTGAAAAGTGGGTTATGTTTCCATGTAATCGGCCTATATTGGTTACGATTTCCTCAGATGGACTCCATCGATTTTATCTGTGGAGCAAGAAATAACCAATGGCCCTGATATCCATGGTTCATAGACCAGATTTCTAAAGGTTGGAACTCTTTGAATGATGGGTTGGCCAACGAAACTTCTGGACTCCATTGGACTTAAAGATGGTATATCGGGATAATCTCACCCTATTTGGGGATATTATATCCAACTATGGGACTCTCTTATAGATTTAAGAAATGTTCATATGTTCATGAATCTTGATTATTTTCCTAAGAGCATGTCCACAGATTACCCATGGATTGCAATATCAGTCATGGATACACGTGTATTATGAATTACTAAGACAATGATAGTTTAAACCCAATGAAGAGGAAATCATGGGTTTATTATCATCTAGGGGAAGAAAGTTTAATCGAAATTTGGATAGAACACATGAGATGTGTTTCTTATGTATCATATTAAGATGAATCAGAACCAATGTAGTTCATTGTCATTTAACTGGACACATCACCTTTTAAGGTCATGTGATAAGGACCCATCCATGGTGTATTACGTCATGTGGCATGAAAATTTTGTTTATTTTCCCTGCTAAATACCTCTGGAAGGGCTTATACTAAGGAATCCCAGGATGCTCAAGAACGATATGGTCTCCTAGATGAATTTGACCCCACAAAGAAGATGGCCCAGAGAATACAATGGGGATTTGGGTATCCGGTTTGGACTTTTGTGAGGATTCCAACATATACTAGTTGATTAGGAATCAAATACATCATAGTTTGGTTCATGTTTTTATTTTATTGGGGATTGTGTGCAGGAGCTTTCCATTTGAATGGGTCATGATCACTCATTTCTTGGTTGAGAGGTATGGATCTTGGGCATAGGTAAAGTATTTCGACATATCTAGGTTGTGTTGGGAATCATGGTTCTTGTATTTCATTGTGGGTTGTGCTAATGTCATATTATCATAGAACTCTACTCCCATGTGAGTCATGATCAGTATGAGAAACAATAGGATGAGAATGATTTAACAATGGAACGCTTTCTCTTATTTTCTAAGGGAATAGGGGGATCCCACAGTGGATGATTCTCGAGAGACGGTGGATGTGGGTGCAGAGCAAGGATCCCATCAATTTGAAATGATTTTTAGGGTCATTAGGTTCATCCTAAAATGATAGGGGCTTACTCGAGGAAGGATTCTCCAGAATTCATTTTGGGAAAGTGGAGTAATGTTTCTTATCATCAAAAGAGATGTGAGAATAATTCTTTTGGCTTATCACATCACTTCATTGATTGGAAAATAAAGTGATTATCCTTGATCCCTATAGTAGGGAGGTTCACATTAGTATCATATGGTTGGTCTCTTGGTTATAATGGGAATTTATACTTAATAAAATTCTTCGAGTCTATACCTATATGATTATTAACTTTGTGAAATATCTAATCATGGGTATGTAGACTTAGAAGGTCATGCAGATGATCCCAATGGTCCATTCATATGGGTCTAGTGGCTTTAGAATAGGATTTGGTAGGATTCCAGTGGACTGGTTCACAAAGGTGAATCATAGGATGTGATGGAAATATAAGGGCACGATCAATACCAAAAGGTGGAATACCAATAGGCGACATACTATGCATACCATTTTTTCATGTGGGTTGTGGTACCTTCCACATAGCTTTTGGTTATGCGGGTGGAGGGTCTTCTCACATACCAGGGTGGTACACGAATCTTGATGTGGTCCACATACCAGAGTAGAATGTAGATATAGATTATTCTCGCATACCAAGGTGGAATGTGGATATGGGTGTGGTTTTTATACGACAGTGGTACACAACCTCAGGCTCTATTTACATACTATGGTTGAATGTGGTGTCTATGTCCCTCTCTGTGGAGAAATTCTATGTCGAGAAGGGTTTCTTCTGCACAAGGTTACTCTATGGGGAAAAAAATATTGAATAATGGAAATTAGTCTTATAGTACTCAGCAAATTCATCCTTGAAGGGAGTATGGTTTGCTGCTTTCCTTTTAGGATTGAGGTTACCCATATTATTTTTCATTTTTCTATTTATGGTACATGGTATGTTTATACCTATAGGAAACCATCCATGGTCCTGTATTTCACTTAATTATTTTCCACTGAGGACTTCTATTCATAGAATCCCTACTCTCCCCAAAATATAATCCTTTTCAGGATTTCCCGTGGGGTCCTTTTAATGAGTTTCGAGGAGGCCTTGTATATGGGCACACAACACTTTTTACAGATTACCATGGAGGGATCATCCAACAAAAGGAAGACTAGGTCAAACATGTCTCACAATGTTTTGATTTGTGTCAACAGAAATTATCACATCAATTCCTTGAACTATGTAGTTCATGGGGCACTGTCATCCTTTCCTCATCTATGAACTGCTTAGTCTGCGGGGATGGTATCCATGGTTATACCATTCCACCACGTTTTCCCCCAATTGATGTGGTTTGCAGGTTGAATTTATCTACCTTTATTCCACTATTGAAATGGTTTGAAGTCAAGAAACATCTTTCCTCACCCCATTTCGTGAACATCTTAGTTCACTGGACAATGCTTCACATTCCATTGTTTTGAGGACCCCACTTGTATTGCATGGTTCACAGTCCCTTCCTTCCTCATAACATTCTCGGTAACCAGTCCAAATACTAGTCTGGGTTCTTTTCTGAATTATATTACTTCATTCTTTTCCTCCAATTTCCATCACCACATGCATCTCCTTCCATTAACAATTTTATGGTAGTATTTTATTTCCATTTAGGGATTATTTGGGACCCCCAAATGCCCCCATCGGAATATTGTCTGGCCAGAATAAAGAGGAGGCTATTTCGAATAGAAAATTGTACCAAAATGAACTAGTGTGTGGAAGAAAGTTGAACTAAATGGGGAGAATTCAAATATATTGGGTTCCTAGGTCATTTTTCATCTACCATTTTTTTGGTGAAATGTACTCTATAGAAAATAATTGGCATTCATTTTTCCCACGTACTGTCCTATTCACCAAAATTCATAGTCCACAAACTGTGCATTGCATTTCGAGAAACAATTACTCTTCATAGTTCCTTCACCTATGAACCTTCCTTTGGGTCCATGAGCAGAACTATGTAATTTAAAAATTTAAGTCAGAAATTCTGCATAGTAACACACTACACAGCTTCCTTATCCTATGAAAATATCATTAAAGATAGTGAATTGAAGTTTAAATTTTCAAATCAGATTTTAAATATCCTAATTAATAATATTTAACATTTATATAGTAGGGATTGGTATTTGGATTTCCCATTTTGAGAACCAATCAACATGGTGTCCAATGCTTCCTGGTCCAACTTCATTAAGGGAATTATACATGCTATTGGTACACAAGGGGTGAATTTCATGAACCAACCCTATGATTCAGTATATTGATCCTTTTTCTGGGTGTAATTCTTTGGTCCTTTGGTGTTTTGGACATTTTCCTAGATTATTTTAATTGGTCTGACCCTTATGAATGATCATTTGGTTGTATGAAGAAATAGTGCTCCCTCTTATCTCAATGGAAGCGATCAAAAGGAGGGCATACATGGTTATGAATTTCGAAGAGATCCTCAGTGATGTTGTTGTTCCTTAATGGTTTATCCTATGAGATCATCTTTCACCCATGGTAATAGCCTGTCCAATATCTAATTAGCTGCTACTTTATAATTTTTTACTCCATGATGATGATCATTTTCCAGGGATTGATCATGTAAATCATAACCCATCTTCTGGAATATCCTATGTGCATAATAGGGAAAACATCACTATCATCAGAGAAATCATTTCTATTTTTATTCAGGGGTGAGTTTATCGTAAGTGTCTCTATGTGGAATCAGAGTGGCCAACTCCAACATAGTATGTCCTTGGATTCCATTATCCATGATTATACATCTATCATAAAGTTGTCTCATATAAGTTGTAATGGAGGATGGAGCTCCAAATGGGACCTTCGGTTAGGATGGTTCTTTTTCGATGAGCGGGCTCGGGTGTTATGGGTTAATCAGAACCATTTGGAAGCCTCTACACCACTAAAATCTATTGATCTATATCAAGCAGCGTGGGACCCCAGTTCTCTATCTTTTCACCAGGAATGATACTATCTTAGTTGCACATCGATCGGTGTCTGAGTACCAACAACTTCCACCTATCCCATGGGAAGTTAGGGATTATTATATTTGACATCTACCAAGTAGGGTGACTTCATATCATTGGAAACTTGTATTAAGAATGTTTATTGATGGCCAATACCTAGATTATTGATGAGAATTTATCCCCTTGAAAGAAGAATTAATGTTTATGTTGGATATGATACATGATCAGACCCTTCATGCTCACTCACTTATTAAATTTGATGATTATAAGTGATGATTCATGAAGGTGAACATGATAAAAGCCAAGAATTTTCCATATCTGATCCCATCTAATCCATCAGTCATAGCTCATTACTAGTTATTACTGCGCTATCATTGACGTGGGTTAATGAACCACTTGGGGTTATGAAATCCACCAAGACGAGTTTCCTAACCTCATGTGGGTGTGTTTCTTCTCCATGTTCCGACATGGGTGAATTTTTTACTCTCTGAATGTTTATACTGGTGTTAGGTCCTGCACATTGATTATGGAAGACACATTTGTGGAGGGACTTCCCATTAACATGTTTGTTCCTACCCTTTCACTAATCTATGAATCATTTGGTCAAAATATGAGGAGGGAAAACCTCACATCATCTTAGTGGCATGCATAAATTTTTATATGTCTAGATGGAAGAACATTTCCCCTACTACGAGTATTGGCATATTACACTAGTTCCTTAGTATGACATCCACCCAAACTTTATTAACATTGACGTTGTTAGAGAGAAATCATTGAGCATGGAAGGCATTATATATTTTTTAAGCGTTCTCTCCCACTTCACTTTTTCATCTTATACAACGCATCATGCACCAATGATAAATATTTGTAGACAATACCTCAAAGAATGTTATTACATCATTGCACTTTGATGTGGAGTGATGACCGTACATATAGACAAGGTGACCATTTGTGAGCCTTACATTCCATATATGTTTTCGAAGTAGTTTGGATGCCTTTAGCAGATCACATATATCCTCTCCCCTTTGGTGAAGCTGGAATCTCACCCCATAATCCTTCAAAAATTGTTATTAGACCTAATGTGGGAGGATGCTAATATGAAATTATTCATTCATACCATAGTAGCCTCAACATACCTATTATTATAGAATGCCCAGATGTGGGTCTCTTGCTATCCTAACAGGGTGTTGGAAAGGCCATTTTAGTGTGTTTAGACACTGTTGTCTATTTTCGGTCCTATCCCAATCATGATAATTGGAAAATATATTCCCCTTCATATGGTGAGAAGTCATTATAACCTCCTTCACATGTAGTTTTAAGGGGTAAAACCGCACAAACTATTTCTATAGAGAGTCATTCTGATACTAAATATTTGGCTGATGTGGTCCATGGTCCGATAAAAGACGGACTGAGTATGACAATATCGATTGTTCCTGAAGTCGCTGCCATCCCCACTCCTTTAGTCCTGGAGGCTGATCCATCTATTTGGAGGAAAATTACCCCTGATTGGTTGACCCATCTATGGGTGATCCCGACTATTGGAATGCTTCATCCTAACTACCAACCTATCATGGTGGAAGAGGATCAATATTCTGATACCATTATGAGGCCTCGAGCTATGTGAAAGTGGGCATGGAATCAAATCTCTACTATTTCCATCGAAACACACCTGATATACTTTTCTAATGCGGTGGATATCATACAAATACAATTTATAGATCTTGGTTTGGGAATTTTGCAATACCTATAGTTGTATCTTTTTGTACACAAAATTGTTATTTATTGAGAGGATCTTGTTGCTTTCCATGGGGACCTTCATCGGTTTAACACTTCTCACCACACAACCTAGACATTCTGAGATATTACTAACGTGTTTCATCATTTAGAAGATGAGGAGGCCAGTTCCCAAGACCATGTGATCACCCTGATGGAGAATATATGCCAGTGTGAGGCCCACATGGCCAAACTAAAAGCTCAGCATGGATCATCAAATGCTAATTATTACGTCTTACAATGAAAATTGAGATACCTTTGGACTATTATGAAGTGATTTCTCCCAATGTTTGATTTTGAATCTGAACCGAGGGATGCTTTGTAAAATTCCCTTGATGTCCCTCATCGGGAAGTTTTCAACTTATTTTAAAGAGATAATGAGGAATTTTTGTAATCATTCAATCTACCTAGCATCGCCTTTGATATAAAATTTGGGAGATGAATCGAATTTTTTATGCCCCCATTCTCACATCCCATTATTATAAAAAATAAACATTTATCTTTCTATTGTTCCACTATTAATCTTTCCTATGATATTAATCGTTTATAATCAAATGAATTTTATAATGTAATATCAGCTAGATTTTAATTTGAATTATAAATCATGATAAAGGAATAATTAGGCTATGATTTAATTTTTTTTCTAAACCAAGGGGCTTAGTGAAAATAGTTTTAATCTTGATATGGTCACCCGGAGATCCCTACAAACATCGTTAATTATTCATTGTCATAATAATTTTTTCCTAAGCCCATTGTGTGGACATAGTGGGTATAAATGGAATTTTTCTTAGGATTCCCATTGTGGGTTATTGACCTAACAAGCTTTGTGTCTATTGATTATTTTTTATTGGTTGTTGTTTTTCCTAAACCACATGTATCCTAGGTTTATTGAGCTGGAAGTCAATTTTTGTCCAGGGTACCTTTTTTGGGATTTCATCATGGAATGTGATACATATTTTTCATTATAAGTTTAGATTATTTCCCTCTAGACTATCATTATTGATGTTTTAGGTGGAACTGCTTTTACAATGACTTTTGGGGCGAGGGCCCAAATTTAGGATTCACTTACCGAGGATGCATTAACAACATTTAGACATGGATGGAGAATTTTTTCTTAACACTAGTTATTTCGTGATATGGGACATGATATGGGGCATGGAAGTAATGATCCATATGATGATAGGAAAATCCTCTCTTGAGGATGAATTTTCCTTTTGTTAATAGTCAAATTTTTGTGGGCAACATAGGTAGATCTACTGGGAAATATTATTCATAGTAAAACAATGTTTCCTTTAGGATAAAGACCTTTCATTTTCGAGGGAAATGATGTTTTTATAGATTAGTGGATTTATTTTGTTGCTGAGGACCCCAATGGGTGGCATTTTGAAGGAATGACATCTAAAAGTAATAAGGTCATTTTTATAGACATTGGATGGAGAACCTCTCCCATAAGAATTTTGATTGTATTATGGAAGTTTGAAGCATGTTGCAGTTTAATGTCATATTTACAGGACATTTGGGATTTTTTCTGTTAAATCATTCTCTTCTTAATATAGGGTGGTAAATGATTCATTTCCTTCAAAACCACTTCATCAGAAATTTTCTCCACCTTTCGTCATTGAGTGGAGTGGAATATGTAAAATGTAATCTGAGGGGTCACTGAATCTAAGGGTTGATCTAGGACACAAATTTCATAAGGGTGTATAGAGGAAGGAAGATCCGCTATTGAGGAAAAAACTGTTATTGGTTGAATGACCATTTTTGTGGGAAAAATATGCATAACCACCAGGGAATATTGTGCATAGACAAGTAATTGTGTTCGTAGGACACTCACCATCCATTTCTGAAATAAATATTGGATTATGGATATTCATACCTTTCTAGACATATAGTATTTCTTGTGAAAAGTGGTATTCCTAATCATGAAAAAGGTAAATTTTTGTTTTAAATTTTTTGGGAATGGTTGGAATTGGTATTGTAATTTCTATCCCCTCCATTTGATTTGTTTCCTTACACAGATCTATCCCTTGCGTTGGATAGGATGGGAAATTTTATCTTCACTACTGGATCCAATAATGTATCTTGGATATCACTATATATCCCGTGATGACAGGAATCAAGCTATATATATCTATTTTAATGATTTCCTATATGTAGATCTAATTCGTGCATATGGGTGAGTCTATTTATTTTGGACAAGGATTCAATAATAAGGTCGGAGCATATGTCGAATCTCCCTATATAGATTGATTTCTTACTTAGGTTCATGAGGGGAAATACCCATGGAGAAGACCTAGCCTAAGGGTGAACACTAGGTATCAAGTGTCTCCCAGTTTGAACATCATTTGATCATTATGCCTATGTAAAAACCCTATGTAACAAGAGGGTAATTGATCAGGGGGTTTTGACATGTCCAGGACATTAGTACGAAAGAATGTGTAAACCACGGTTTTGAGAGTTCCTGCATCATGAGGACTGACATTGGGATTATAAGTTGTTAGGGGTACGATAATAGGAAGAGCCGCTCATATGGATGAAATTTTTTTTGTTGATAGGCCATTTTTGTGGGAATCAAATATAAATCCTATGTGGAATAAAGTGTATAGTTAAACAAAGGTTTCCGCAGGACATTGACCTTCCATTCCAGATGGCCATGAATGGTTGTCACGATCCATGATCACTCAATGTACGGAGTCTGATGAAGGGATATGGTTGGGTTGGATGTGTCAGAAACACTCAAGAAATGATTATTCACAGAATTTCATGATAATTATTGGAATTGGGGGTCTCTCTCTATATATTTAACTTGTATTTGATGTAGGGTATTTTGAAATCCTTTCTAGAACGTGGCCCATATTTGTTGTTCCAGGCATCCCGAGAAAAGGTCCCATGCCCAAGTCTTGGTTCGTGAATAATGAGTGGGGAATTTTAGCTATATATAGGGTACCTTGTAGTTTTAATAGGTCATGTAGTTAGAAAATTAGGACATGATCTTTATTGTTTTTTGGCGCGAACATCATTCTTATAGTTTAATGTGGTGTTTAAAGGATGCAGAAAACATAGATTAATTGTCATGTTGCAGGGATAGAACATGAATGTAATCATGTAGAAATAGTAGATAATAGATCTTGAATATTGATGATATGCCCTAGACTTGTGGAGGGGACAAAGTTGTAAACCATGATTGTAGGTGGGGGGGTCCTGAGTCAGGAGGAATGAATTGGGTCTTAAAAGCCTCTTGGTGTATGAAGAGAAGAAACGACTCTCTTGGGGATGAATTTTCATTTAATAGACATGACATTTTGAGGGAAACATATTCAGAGCTGATGGGTAATAATGTGTATAGACAAACAATGGTGTATGTAAGAAACTGTCCTTAAACTTCTGATAGCCATGAATGATTATGGTGACTTGATTTTCAAGGTCATAGAGTTTGATGGATGAAAAATGGATGTCTGGGTTCTTTAGGGATGTCCAGAACATGGTTTGTTTTATGCTAATTGATTTTTTACTTAGATTTGATTCATATATAAGGCGAATCATGGTCTCTTTACACATTGGGAATGTGAAACTTATGATCCAAAATCCCCTGAATCTATAGGAATTTTACTTGTGGTGGGTTGGGGGATTTTCCCCTTTTTATATTCTTCATGTATGGACCTGGGATTTCTAGCTTGGGTGTTGCAACGTATCATGTAATACTGAGAAACAAGCCATATGTAGTTCTGGAGATAACTTATATTTTAATGTCATGTGGTTAGAACTTCTTTGGACATGTTTTTTAACATAATGTAGTGAAGACTCAAGAATTTCCTTGTGAATTTCTATCTTATATGTTGGAGAGGCATTTGTCTTGTGATGGAGGGACTTGGGATTGCCCATTTGTCAGTACATGTCCCATTGGTGGGTGGTAATCAAGCCAAATGTAATTCTAGTATCGTGTGTTGTTTAATGTCATAGAGTAAGGATTAAAATGAACTGTCTTGAAAAGGATGAGATGCATGAAGTGTCGGGCTTGAACCTCTTGGAGGGTTCATACTTATACTAGTTAACTGGGAATCAAAATTCATGATGTTCTTGATGGGAATTCCCAACGTATGTTTGATTTATATGTAATAAGGAGGGAATATTTTTAAGTGGTGGTTGTACTAGGAAAAATAATCTACGAGTCACTATGTATACTGTAAAGTACAAATCAGGCCACACATAGTTCTTGGGGTTCCCTGTGATGGGTGGAACCATGCATAGATATGGGTAATTTTATGTATTTTTATGGTGGCTAGACAGGGATGGATGATCCGGGCATCAGTACATATCTCCCAGGGTGGGAATCAAGCCATACATAGTTCTAGAGCATTTCATGGAAGGTGATCGATGACAGAGGTAATTTCTACTCAAGTGAGAACATCGTTGGGGCCATGTAGTTTAATTTCCTATGGTAAGGATTAATATTTCACTATGATGCTTAACATTATGAATCATGGATAAATGTTCTTACAATGCATTTCAAACTTGTAGGATGGAAAGAGAATTATATATTTTGATTACTGGATAGAATATGATGTAGAATCCATGCATCAATATATATCCTACGAGGGCTAGAATAAAATGTAGTTCTAAGGATCCTCCAATGCCAGTATGAACTATTCATAGAGAGAGTAGCGTTTTATATCACACCTTTCAACATGATGGGCTCACTATACTCCGATATGATTTTTCAATATAGGGTAAATCTTTACTGTCATTCCTATGCCCACCTTAATTATACTCGATGTGAGAAACAAGGAAAAATGAATAATTCCCTTGTAGTATATGGGTGAAATAGGATATAATAGAGGAATCTGATGTCATGTGGTGGCTAGACCAAGGATTATGGTCATCGGATCTCTATGTATTCCATTGAAGAATAATAATCCATCTTTACATAGTTATCTGGTGCAGCATGGTAGGTGAAAGATTCCCTAGAAAATGTTCCCTCGGGTGAGAATGTCATTGGGGCCATACAATTTAATGTCGTGTGGTAAGTACGAATATTTTTCTATGCATTTTAACATCATTCACCTTATACAATCGTGCTGAGAAGTGTAACATCATGTAACATTAGAGTATATGACACTGTCAATTTTAACGTCATGCAACAAAGACGATTTTGATGAGTTTTTTTAACATTGTGCATCATCGATGAATATGTTGCTATTCATTTTAACATCATGTATCTAAGATGATTGTACTGATAATTTTAACGTCGTGCAACATTGGAAAATAGGCCATTATGTAGGTTAATATCATGCAGCTAATTTTATTTTTTTGAGTAGTTTAACATCATGCAGAATAGATGAATATATCACAATGATATTTAACATTGTACATATAAGATGATTGTGTTTCTATTACACAATGTACTTTTTATAGGAAACATTCATTGGTGGGAGCAGTAGTGAACTATCTGTCCATTTTAATCTAGGAATAAAATTCATTAGATTAAAATTTGTGAACAACATATGGTCCTTTCCATTTTGGATCCAATAGTTGAGTTTTCTTCCCATGAATCATCGGGGTTTGGAAGACCAATAACATTTCACCTTCGTGGAAATATTGGAGGTGAACCTTCTTATTGAATTCTCGTGCAATCCAATTTTGATAGACTTCAAGATGGTGAAGAGTGTGCAATATTTTCTCATCCAACCACTCTAGCTCATGAAGCATTTTTTGAGATTTCTCATCTATAGATAGTATATCATCGATAGAAATGTGGAGCAATGGATGTTTAATTTTAATGGGAATAACCGCCTCTGTACAATATACTATCGAGTACAGGGTTTCATGAGTGGAAGTGCAGGTTATGGTCTTGTTATCCCAATGATCATAGAGGGGATTTTCCAACCATGATTTCTAATCTTTATCTACCATCGTTTTGAGTATTTTGGATAGGGTCTTGTTGATGTCCTTTATCAATACATTGGTTGGTGAATGGAAATGAGATGAACAGTTTTCATTGATAACATAATCATGGTAGAGTTTTTCCAATTCAAAATAACCAAAATTGGTTTCATTCTCCATCAGTATTGTGTGTGGGGAACTCAACCTGGTGAAGATATAGGCCTTCAAAATGATGACAATGCTTTTTTCTCCATCTTCTATGAGTGGTGCGGCTTCCGCCCATTAGGAAAAGAAGTTCATGGTTGTGAGAATAATCCTAAACTGTCTTAATGTGGTAGGATTATATGGTCCCATGATTCCCATTCCTCATATGGAAAATGGATATGAGTACAATGTTGTGTGAAGAAACATCAGGGTTTGATGGATGAAGTTTTCATGGAATAGGTGGGAATGATAGTTTTTTATGAAATCGGCACAATCCAGTATCATGGATTGCCAATAGTATCCAATCCTCCAAATTTGGTGAGACTGTTAGGATGATGACTGGTGTGTCGAACATGTTCCAACATGCTCTTCATTCAATACAGAAGTGGTCTCTCCTCCATCAACGCATTTGAGAAGTAATCTCTCAAGGCCTTTCCTGTAAACAACCTTATTCTGGTTTGTGCCATCATATTTCATGAAATTGATAGATCTTATTCAAATATTTTTATATCATTTCTATCTTGTGTGAGTTCTCAATTTGGATTATAGTGCACAATCGGTGTCATCCAATCAGTGGTAGGACCATACATCTTGGAGATGGGACTGATCTCAATTATTTCTCCTATATTGGCCTAAAAATATGGTAAACCCATTTGGAAGTGAGCAATACAGATAATTGTCTCATTAAAATACTGATCGGGCAGAGCTATGGATACATTTTCCAATGCATCGACTTTTTCATTTTATGACCAGGGAATGTAATACAACATCAGTTCTTAATGAAATCTTAATATCAGTTCATGTACATGGTTTATAAAACGGGAAAACACCATTTCCTTAATAGTATTCTCACCATTGACATTCTTGATGACCAGTTCTGAATTTCCTTTTATCTTCAACGATTCATCTTGTACATGGATTTCTAATTCTAGTCCTACAATGAGGTTTTGTTACTCCGCTTCATTATTTGAGCATTCTTCTCACAGTAGAAAGGACTATAGAAGAACATCTTTTTTTAGGGATACGATTATAACTACAATACCATCTTTTTTATTTTTGGGTCTTCTATTCTTCTTCCTGATAGGATTTTGGAGGCACCATTATAGTTCATTTTCCACATTTGGGAGTATTCATGAATAGAGGTAACTTCCCCATCAGGTAGATTGGAATCATAGGGTCCCACTCCTATTGAGGGAAGTTTGGACCAGAAAATTGCTAATGTCTGGCCTTTTTTAGCTATCTACATTATGAACCATATATCAAACAACTACAGGATGATTTCCCATCATGACATGCTTCTAGTTAACATTGGATGCCTGATAATATATATTATTAGGTTTCTATGTGGGAAAAAATGGACATCGTGGTGCTGCAAGTAATGTATCTTCTTTTGGACTACAAATATTAATTCATCGCAGCTCTAATCGATGTTTGACTAATGATCATAGCATCAATCATGGTTTAGATGAGATAATTGAGACTATTCTGGTTAACAGCATGATAGTTATGTCCAATAAAGGCCCCTGTGGATCATTGAAAGGTGTTTACATATAGAATTAGTGGTCATCCTCCAATAAGAGTCATTTTCATTAGTGGGGTCAAGATATATTTCTTGAGATTGTCAAATTCATCCTGACAATCATCAACCCATTGATATTATACTCCTTTATTCAGTGACCTGGTGAATGGAAAATAATTTCAAGATCCACCGAATGGTCTGAGTGTTGTCCTGAATTAACGACAAAATCAGCAATATATCAATCTATTATCTTTCCCATTAAGGTTTTGAAAATGTGGTGCATGATTCACTGATATGTGGCACCAATATTTTTCTAACCAAAATGCATCACCTTGTAGAAAGCACTCCCTAGGGAGCCATGAAGGTCGTATCTTCTTCATATTTTCTATCCATTCATATCTCATTATATATTTAATATCCATCAATGAATGAGAGAGCCTCATATCAAGCAGTTCCTTAGATCAATAATTCTATTATCAGACCTGGGAAATCATCTTTCAGATAGTTCTGGTTGAGGTCCATGAAATCGATGTAGTCCATTATCTACAAATTATTATTCTTGATGTGTACAATGTTTTATAGTAATATGGGGTATTGGACCTCCCTAATGAAGTTATATTTGATGAGCATGTCGATTTCAGCCACTATTTTGGCATCATGTGTGAGATGCATCCTATTGGCAGCTTTCCTGTTACCACTATGATCTTATGGCGATCAAAGGTGGTGAGTGGCATTCTCTGGATCAAGACATGGAATTTCTATATAATCCAAGGTGAAAATATCTTAATTTTTCTTTTGGAAATAGGCATATATATCAGGATCTTCCTAAGTCAGGGATGTAATAAACATAGTGGTTCATCGGTCTTCTTACATAACCATGTTTATTTCCTTGAGTTCATCAACGGTGGTGGAAATGCATTCATCAAATTATGGATAGACATCCCTTAGGTCTTTATCTTCCTCCTCCCATGCATCATCATCATATTCCTCATCATATTTCTATTGGGAAACAATACTTCAAATTATTTCTCCATAGTTGAGGGGGTGTTGAAAATTTTGTGCAAGTTCATCTCTTCTGCCTCGACCTTTGTCGGGGGATTTTTTGAGATAGATTTAGTGATGGTGTAGAGACCCGAATCCTGACGTACATGGACATTATATTTCTTTTGCGGAATAATTAGTACATAAAAAACACACACACAAGGACCGTAATAGTTTAGTGTCTTTGGAAACTCGGAATATAATCTTCTAATCATGGTGAAAGATCTTCAACATCTCCCATAAAGACCTTCTTTTTTTTCTAAACCTAAATCCTTTCTTTATGTCCTGGGGAAAAGAAAACATAAAAGTGTGAGCTCAAATTCTCAGTAAGGTTAAACAAAAGAAATGTCAATCACGTCATATTCATAAGAATATATCTTTTGGAAATCTTAACCTGCAAAAGAGATCATAATTTCATAACATGGGATAAATCATAGTAGTGAAATGTAATCCCAATAATCATAAATTAAAACATGAAACTTTGTGGCATACACACATAATCATAGAGAATCATTTCTTGTTAGTCAAGACTCATTTCCATGACTATCTTAGTGGACAAAGTCCCTTTCTGAACCGAGTTCATTCCTCATTTCAGTCCTGTTTCACAGAACCGGTATAACCTACCGTTCCAGCCATGTCTATCTCATGAGATATAAAATCTTTACCCAATGCATTGGAGGGAGATATAGGTCCCACCCATCTCATAATGATACCATTCTTATGTGTTCCACAAAATCATAAATCATACATCATTGCATAACCCATGTAATAAAAATGGGAATCATAAACATCGTGACATCATAAAACAATTCATATAAGATAAAGGAATTCATAAAAATAATTCCATCACAACATAATCAAATCAATGTAATAATAGAGATATAAACAGAACCCTATATTATCTTAGATGGAAAATAATTTTGATAAAACACTTGAACTCTATTCTTGAGGAAAATATCCTTTCTACTTCAAAAACACTTTTCCTTTCTTAACATGTCATTAAATTATAAACAAAAAGAAGTTGATTAAAAATAAACTCGAAAACTTGTAAGGGAAGCTTCTTGGAAATAATGTTTTAAAAATCCATTCATGCCGTATAAGTTAAAAAAACATTCTTCTCGTAGTTTTGTCGGAAAAGTCAAAAAGTACCTCATACGAAAAACGACAAAAGATTCCATTCATATCTTTTACTAAAAACTCACCGAAGGGTAAAATTGGATTTGAAAAATTGTATGTGGATGGAAATAATATTACATATTGAGGAAACATGGATGTGGATGATAAAATACACCCCAGTAAATACCAAAGTATAAACAATCTCGGATAAAAATGAGATTGTGATATTTCCCTTACCTTAAGTCCGATTTGCTTCATAAGTGTCCGAAACTCCTGTATAATGATTTAAATAATGACATTAACTTATTAAAGAATAATATTCATTGTTATGATATCATATATGGTTCACTTATGACTTTATATTACCCGTTCTTTTGTAAATTCCATGTTAAAGAAGCGTTTTGGGTAAAATCGTTTCATTTATCGTAGGTGTTTGGACTTGTTATTATTGACATTATTATTACTTATATCATGATTTAATTACTTCCAGAATATAAAACATGATTTATATATCATATATATTCAGTATATATATAATATATAGATAAATGAAATGAAACACACCGTTCATAGAGACGGTAGTCCGTACGTACACATGAACGTTGTTTTTCTTTCCTTATTGTCGTGAATGGAAGTAAGTAGATGAAATACATATATACATAAATCCAGTAGTTTTATAATGTCATATATTTCATTATTATTGCTTATATATACTTTATAATCATTCTTAAATGGTTAACATGGAGAATGAATCTCATCGCGTCGTAGAGACGGTAGTCCGTACGTACGCACGAGCGATGATATCGTTCTCATGATCGTGAACTTGTGTTGAAGTGTATGTATACTATTTAAGTATCAATATCAATTTATAATAATCATATATAGTTACTCATTACACCATTATACCCATCCAATTAAAGTGGTGGCGGAAAATAGATTACACCACGGCGTGGAGATGGTATTCCGTACGTACGCACGCGCGGTGATTTCCTTTTTCTATAGGATGGATAGAAGGTTAATTAGAGTTATTTCATATTTATAATAACATATCAGTATATAATAAATAATGATGTTATTACATTATCATGAAACAACTAAAGAAGAAGACTTTGAAGAAGAAACAAATTGAAAAAGATCGGTAATGGATATTACCTCTTTTTGACGCGCCTTTTCTTAACCTCCACTTAAAGAACTAAGGATGGTCTTTTAAGAAGACCATAACCTCTAGGTTGATACTGGGGAAGTGGATAAGAGATTTTGTCAGGGTTTGGACGAGCTTTAATGCTCAAATTGGTGTGAGGAGGAGAGGGAGGAGGTGCCCTTTTATAAGGGAGGAGAGGGGCACCTTAGGAAAATCTCAAAATATTATTTTATATTAAGGTCAAATTCGGTTTATAATGGATCCAAAGGGTCTTATTTCGAAGCTAAAGTGGGTATGGGTCCAAATACTCTCATCCAATAGGATTTATAAAAGTTTATGTTATTATTTTAACCTTATCAATTAGATTTAACTCTAAGTTAAATAATTTAACTTTTACCGTGTCTTTTTTTGTTTTCTTACACTATATGGTTAATAAAATTACAATATCAAGCCAAGAGAACCCCAAGTTGATTATTATTAATATATATAACCATATCTAAGTCATTCGGCCGAACCTTAGATTTTTAGGAATAAAATAACAATTAATAATATAATATTTGTTTTAAAAACTAATTTATGTCAATTTTGACACTATTTGGTACATGATTTTTATGAAATTTATAAAAGAATGATAAGTTCGAACCGAGTTACATATATCGACAATAACATGTCATATTAACCTATAAAATTAATGTAAGTCCTAAAAAGAATCAAATTACATTTATTTGGGCATTTATAACATCAATTATGTCAATATTTCATTAATAAGACAATTACTGCATCATCTTTGTGTCATAATAAATGATAATTATTTAATCCCTAAAAATTATAAATAAATTCCTATTATGTAGATAATTGTATTATATTTCTGTAGACCATTAATGTTCGAAGTTTCATGAATTTTATCACTAAATTATAATTATTATAATTATAAGATTTAAGAAAGTGACATGTTGTCACATTCTTTGGTTTTAATAATAATTAAATTATTTTCATGGACCAAAGTCCATAAAATGAATCTAATCCGACCCTTAAGTTATATGGGTCTACTTTTAGCCATCCAATAGGATTTTTCCAAGTGTTAGGGTAATTTTATAATCTTATATTTACCCTTAATTACCCGATTTACCTTTAACTATAGTAAATAAAATTTACCGTAGTTACTATTCACAATGCTCAAAAATAAAAAGTAGCTTATTAACATAATTTGGACCCACTGATTCCAAATATTGAATCAATTTTTCTAAATTCAATACACAAAATATGAAGAAATTAAATTAAAATTAATCCCGTTGTTGAAAGAAAACGGGTTTTTCTTTAAAACATTTCAAATGATTGAATTGTTTTAACCTACGAATTCAAGGTAAAATCAATGCTAATGACATAAATTATATTAAATGGTAAAAATATATTCTATTTATACTTTAAACCCATTCAATATTATAATTTAACCACATAAGATATTACGATGAAAAAAGTTGTTTTTAATTAAAATATATCATGTTTTTACTATTCATTAAAATATGAAAGTTACCGGAAAAATATCAAAACTTTATCTAATATAAATTTTTATATCCTGATTCAAAAGAAGAATTTTATTTTGTCAAATTGAACATATAAACATGTAAAAAACTAGATTTAAAGTGGGTGCGCCATCAAAAGGCGGCAAAACTGCATTTTTTTTAAAATACTTATTTTACCCGAAAAAAATTATTTTGTTCTTATACCATGTTCTAGAAAATGTGTAAGATTAATAATAATGTTATAAAATTAAAAATTTAGTTAATACTATTCATAACGGCTAGTTCATGACAATATTATAATAATATATCATTGTTTATTAAAACCCGGTATTGCGTACAACACACGCTATCGAGGAAGGTCGTGATTGCGTGTAATGCAAGCCAAGTCAGGGTTGCGTGTTGTGAAAGAATCCTTCGTTGTTTCGTATAACATAATCCAACCATATTTCATTTATAAATTGAATATATATATATATATACTCAATGTTGCGTAGAATAACTATTATCAAAATTGTGTGTAACACGATCCAAGAATAGTGTTGCGTATACTGCAAGATAATATGGTGTTGCGTATAGCGCAAGGTAATCTTGGTGTCGAATACAACACAAGACATTAATGAAATTAAAATAATATTTTTCATAAAATCTCGGGGTGTTACATATGGGTTAAAGAGATTCCTAATTTTCCATGACTAAAGAGACACAAATTCCTACCTTAGTGTATGAGGATGTAATTTTATAATTTTTTGATGTTGGTTCGGGTGTATTTTCATATGAACCCTCCTTCATTATATTGGGAGTCAATGAGCTTTTTGACATTATCGGGATCAACGGTCATTACTGAAATCATGAGGACTGAAGAATACATGTCTAAATGCGGACATGTTTCTTCCATCTCATTGATGGGATGTTTGTATTCTTCTCCAAGCTACTTGATGTGATTGTTATGAATCATTTACAAACCATTTGAGGAGGCTACTGAGTCAATTACATTACCTATGGGTTGTTTCCCCATTGGTTTGTAGAATCATGCATCAAGGTTGTGTGACATGCATAACTCAAATGGGGCCTTATTGGCTTGTAGTGTCCCAATCTGTCCACTAACACTATACTTAAGTTATTGATGATATTAGGAGGGATTTATACATTCTTATGATGCCAAGGCCGACTTAGTAGGGTGTTCAATGCTGTATTATTTCGTACTAAAAAAGATTTGTGTGATCTATAAGGTCACCAAACTATGTATTGAGCATCATTTGGCCCAACGACATATTATCTCTTTTTTTGTAGCCCAATAGAGTTATAGGACAGGGTGTCAGATTATCCTCATTGTAGAACAACCCATGGAGGGTCCGTAGTGGGATGATATTAACCCTAGAGTAATTTTTGATGAAGACTTTTCTGATATCGATTTTAATTATCATGCCATAAATGTATAATTGTTTTGTTGTGTCCTTTCATGATGGAATCTTCATCTTGATCTATGAAGGATATAACTACATGTCATTCTATAAGATTGATCTTTGTCCGATATACTTCAACGGTGGAAAAATATGTATCAAACTCTTTTGGGCTCAACAAATATTCGATCAGTGCTTCTCTAAGATCAGCTGATATATTCAATGAATCCTTGATTTATATCATAGCCATCGAAAATTATAGATTATTCAATGTTTGGTATTTATAATCTAAAGGCCCGCTCTTCCATGATTTGGGATACAATTTCATAGGTGCTTTAGGGACATGAGCATTTGATGAAGACAGGTTAATCGTTGGTACCAGACTCAGAGGGCATCCAAACTTTATGGATCAAGCAGGCCAAATTTTTTCACATGCTGAGGGTAATTGGTCATTAATTCTTCTTATGATGAATATTTGATAAGGATTAGACCGATTTGGTTTCCTACGGGGGTAAGAGAATTTTTCATCCCCTATCGGATTTGTTTTAGGGACCTTCCATTTATTTCCAGAACACAAATTGTATTATATTTTTTGTGGACATACACTTTATTTCTACCAAGGATATATCTCCCTTGGTATCCTTGGATTTATGGATTCTTCATATGACACCCTAGTTCTGAATAAAGGTTTCTGGTTGATAACCATACTCATTATTAGATAAGGGATCCATCAAACTGATGACATTGATGGATAAAAAAAATTATGCTCCTCTTATGATGATGACTTTTCCTCATCATCTACCTCTAGTTGATCCATTTTTTGGGGTGGTTCTCATTATAATTTTTGGTGGTCCAGTTCCCATTGTTCTATTTTTTGGGTTGGTTCCCTTTTGGCCATTTGGAGGGGTGTTTCTCATTGGACCATTTGGTGGGGTAGTCCTCATTGCGTCATTTGGTTGGGTGGTTCCCATTACTCTATTGGGGGGGTGCATGTTGTACCATTGGGTGGAGCGGTTCCCATTATGTCTTTTTGTGGGGTGGGGAATTTTATGATATTAGTTGGGGTGGTTCCCATTGTACCATTTAGTGGGGTGGTCCTCGTTTCAGAATTTGGTAGGGGTGGTACCCATTGCATTATTTAGTGGGGCAGTTCCCATTGGGCTTTCTGGAGCAGCGGTGCCTGTTGTCCCCTTTCATGTGGTTTTTCCTATTGTGAAATTTGGAGGGGTGGGGCCCGTTAGGCCATTTTTTGGGGTGGATCCTATTTTTTTGGATTTTCCGACATGTAATCTGAGAAGTTAAAATCCAAAATTTTCTTTGATATTAGTTTTTATTCTAACAATAGATTTCCATCCTTTTGATTGTACTTATTTTTTGGCAGCTTTCCTCAGAAGTATTATGTATCCTAAGATGATTAGTATGTTTCATTGAGATTTATCTGAGACACGGTTGGTTGGTTCAACTTTTCATGGAGTATTCCATGAGCTTGGTCGACCATCATCCGACCCATCTATCCATTGAAATTTTTCTTCTTTTTCATAAAAACGTTTTTCTAGTTCCCCTCTTCATTTAGATTAGTGGAGAAAACATACACCATATTCTCTGGATGTTGTCCCACCTTGACCTTTCTGGAATCTATCATATTTTCAATGTGGAATTTAAAAAAACAATCATGGATTTGTGTCTGAATATCTTATGGAATGGGCATTCACATGGTCAGTCATGAAGACCTACTTTATCATCCTGCTTTGGGTCAGGAATCTGATGAAAGTTACAATTCATGGAGGCTATGAAATAACTGCTGATTTGGCCATCCCAGAATGAGTATGAATTTTTTCTACATTCCTCGAATTAGTTTCTTTTTGACCACCTTCACTCGTCTTAATGGGGCAGGGGTGGCTACTGGCATCCTAACATCCCTATACAATTTGGTGGCGGATTTGGGGTAGGAGCTAGTATAGGGGGTTTCTTAAGTGTTAAAGAAGATGCTTCATCTGTCCCGAATATTTTTACTGGGGCTAATGGAACTTCCCAAGACTTCATATTAGTCTATTATGAGGAATCCTCTATACATTGAGTGATAGAAGAGAAGTCTCAGACCCCCATGTGAACTTTACAGGATTGAGTGGAATTGGAATCTCATCTCAGAGATTATCAATGCACATGGAAAGATTCTCATCTTGGGGGAGTTTCTAGTTCAAGGAGTACATCGGACCCTTCCATCTAGAAATGATGTCTGATACTCTCTCTTGCTCTCACAACTTTTGGTTCATAAGATCATTGATTGGAATATTGGGAAACATCAAGAAGAACTGAAATATGAATTGGAGTCAGAGTTTATGATCCTCCCATCACATTATTATGTTAGCTATCAGAATTTTGCACCATACAAAGGATGAACCTTTTAGAGTTTTTAAAATTCATTTGAGTTATATGACCTCTTGTTGCTTCAGAGTTCCCACCATGGTATCACAAGAAAATGAGTAGTGCAATATATGCTTATCTATGTCCCTTGAGTCGTCGAACATCAGGAATACAGGATTCTGAAAATTTTATTGAGGTGGGACGTTGCTCACCCCGTTAGGGTAATGCCTCTATTTTGGTTATAATGGATCAGACCATCCTTCCATTTCTTCCATTTTATTAGTTAATAAATAAATTGTATTTTGGATCCCTTGATGCATGTCCTATTGATCCTTATCATGAATAAGGGAAATATGAGGCAGGATTGGATGTTTCTGTGTTGCGGGACCGGGAGGCGGATACCCATCCACGAGAATCCATTGGGGAATTTCCTGAATCTATTCCAGATTCTTCCATAATGTATGGATTCTTGATATCCTATGGGGATTGGGTTTAGGTAAACTAATGTTCCGAATTCCACACTAAATGATCTTTCCATTCTTGCTTCATTCGTTGGGATGAGCCCATGATTTATATGGAAAATTGATAGAAGTGTGTGGTGAATCACTATTTGAGTAACATACTGAGTAGGATGGCCTACAATTAACAGTTCAGTGTTGAGTCACCTCAGCGCTTTCATTTCATCCTCCAAATGAGCTAAACTCTTATCAAGCTTTGGAGAATCATCATCATGAGGAGGTGGTGTTGGTTCATTGTCAATTATCTAATTCCTTTCCTTATTAATGATTTCTGTGGGACATAATGACATATTGAATGAGGGGAAACCCAATTTTAAGACCACTCATTGTTTTCTGGCGTGAAATCCCCCTGGCTCGGTGTGGACAGTCTCTGGGAGGGAATCATATTCTCCATATTCCTCATTATTTTATTTATTTTCAATTATTTATGTGGAGATTATTTCTATGACATTCACTAATGCATTCCTAACCAAGGGTGGTGTACCCGGTGATGAATGGTAAGAGAGATTCTTACAACCTTTAAATGATCTTTTTTTCCATTCTATGATTCAATTTGATTTTTTTTTGTGATGAGTTACACAAATGGATTTTTGATATGACATTTTATTAATCCTTTATCCCAAGGGACATGATTCATGAGACAATATGAGATGGGAAACTTATCTCTCCATTTTTCTCCCCAAAAAGGTGAATGGAGATGTCTGTTGGCCTGGAAGTTGAGGTAAAAACTCCCCCAGCCCTACGGGCAGGGGTTACTCTCATTCTTATGATGACAGTTCATGTCTTTGATGTTCTTGTCTTATAGGGGAATTTTGAGTTAACAATTTTTTCAACCCTGTATCTAGGGTTGATCCCTTGTTGTGGCATATGCTACTCCTTTTATTGCCTTCTTGATCTCACACATTCCCATGCCAATGTGAGCCGAATATGGTCCAGGGATTTTGTGTAAATTAATTTCTTCTAAGGTCATGGACATTTCTCATTAATTGGATTATTTCAAACTAGATTCTTGTTGGATGTTCTTGATTTCCTAGGTAAGGATATTTTCGATGGATTTCTCTCGTCGGGTCCGACGCTTCTGATACTTACTCAAGGGAGGATCTTGTTAAGCATTCAACCATTCCTGGATATGAACTTCATTGGACATACATCATTGCATATTGAAATTATAGGCTGTTATTTATAGTGAATTAGATTGTATGTGTAACACCCCAAGCTTCCACGGTACGCTTCTCTTTTAATAATATAGTAGTGTGTGTTGTACACAACTTTTAGTTCTAACACACACCACAACTAATCAAAATAGCCGTTATGAATAGTAATACCCACTTTTTGAAATTTTATAAATTTTAACTTTCAAAATGGACTTCATTTTTGGATTCTGAATATCGAAATTAGCTTAGGGTTAATTTTTTGGTACTTTTCTGATAACTTTCATATTTTGATGAATAGAGAAAATTACTAAAATTTAACTAAAAACAACTTTTTAATCGAAATAATTAATAGTGATAAATTATGAATTTGAGTGATTTTAAAGTATAATTAGTTTATATTTCTACCAATTAATCCAATTTTGGTCATTTGAAATAATTCCACATTTAAACTGGACATAAGCATGTGTCAATCTTTTGATAGTTATTATTTCTTAAAAACACGCTTTTTGGTTTGACACTGGGAATTAATTATAAATTAATTTCTTCCACTTTTGTGTTTTGAATTTGATAAAATGGATTCTATATTTGGAATCAAGATTTCAAAATTGTGTATATAGGTAACTCTTATTTTTGAAGATTTTCAATAATTACTTCAGTAAATATTTTATTTACCATGGTTAAAGTCTAAATCTGGTAAATAAGGGTAAAAAATAATATTATAATAATATTATTTTACCCTAAAATGTGTCCTAACCCTATTTTGTGATACATGTCCGACCATGGTCATATTTGGGTCTATTTTGGGACCCCATTGATCCACTTGTAATTGATAATGACACTTTATATTAATTAAGTTAAAGTAAATAAAAAAATGACATAAGCATATATCTTTTATAAAAACAATTTTTACATAGGGTTATATATGTTATATTTTCGAAAATAAATATTCATTATAAAGATAAAAATATTTACTAAATAATGGTATTTTATTTATAATTTTTAGACAATTAATAATTAAATTTAATTATGACACAATAATGATGAAGTATTTTCCTTATTAATGAAATAATCAAATAATTGGCATTTTAAATGATAAAATAAATATAATTTGAAATTTTGGATTCCATAAACTAATTTTGTAGGTTAATATGACATGTTATTATTTCTTAAATGAATTTGGTTCGAAATAATAATGTTTTTATGACTTTAAAAAAATTAAATTATTAAACAGTGTCAAAATTGACATAAATGAGTTTCTAAAACAAATAGTATATTATTAATTGATATTCTATTCATAAAAATTTAATATTCGGAAAAAAGACTTATATCATGATAGGTGTATCATTAATTGACCACTTGAAGGTCTCTTTTATGTATATAGTAATATTATTTACTATATAATATAAAAATACCAAGTGACATGGTAAATGTCATACTAATTAACTAAGAGTTAAAACTAAAAGATAAGGTCAATATAGTGACACAGACCTGTCTAAAATCGATTTGGTTGAAAGGATTTAGACCCATAACCACCTTAACCTTTAAATAATCTAAATTTTAGCAACTATAAACCGAATATGAAATTATTATAAAATAATATTTCTAGCTTTTCCTTAGGTTCCCCCCACCCCTCTTATAAAAGAGCACCCCCCGTCCCTCTCTCAAATTCATACCCTTGAAGCCTTTTGGTTCGTCCAAACCATGCCCAAATATTCTCTCAAAATCCCTCACATCAACTTAAATGCCATACATTGATCATAAAGCCAACCTATGAAGTTCTTTTGATCAAATGAAAAGGAATAACCTGAAGAAGATGTAATGTTTTCACCACCCTCTTTCAAGTTCCTTTCTTCTTCCACTTCTTCTTTCTTTGTTATTTACATTCTAAAATAATAAATCCAGTATATCATATATACTGTGATGTTATTATAAATATTGTACAAAAATATTTATTATTCTATCCATCCTTTGAATGACATGTCACCATACGTGTGTACGTACGACTTACCGTCTCCACGTCGTGGTGTAATTGTTTTTCAATAAATTATTATTTGGATGGGTATAATAATGATGTGTAATTCATGTAAATAATAAATATAACATTATAATGATTCTGTATATATGATACAAAATAAAATTATATGTTATTTTAATATCAAAATAATGATATTGTCGCTCGTGCGTACGTACGGACTGCCGTCTCCACGAACGCGATGAGATTCATTCCCCATCGTATCCATTCAAGAATAATTATCATTTGATGATTAAAAGTAACTTTTAATGATTTGATATCAATATGGATATAAATAATATACAACCTATCTATAACAAACATGTCTTACGTAACAAAGCATATAATGTAAAACGAATCAGTTAACACCCGAAACAACGATAATACAAAGATATTATTAACAAAGCAATGTTAAAAGATCATATATGATATCATGTTAATTTATATGATTTTTGTATAATTTATTAACAATTATTTTACCATTATACAGGAGGTTAACCAACCCTTAACCAAGGAAAAGTACAAGGTAAGGGTTTATTTCACAATCTCCTCATTATCAGAGTTTGTTTATACGTAATTATCTATTGGGGCCTCTTTATCATCCACATCCATGTTTCTTAAAAATGTATTTCAAAAAATTATTTATATCTTACAGAATATGGGTTAAATTCATTTATAACCTTTTTTTATTTTTTATAATAGTTTTATAAAGGAATATTTCTGTCTTTTTCCAAACAAGGTCCTTTTTAACCTTTTCAACAGAATTAAGGATAGAATGTCTTTTTTTAACTTATATGGCATGTGCGAATATTTTCCACCATTATAAAATCGTCGAAGCTTACCTTACAAGATTATAAAAATATTTTGAAATTAAATGTTTTATTTTATAATTATGTGACTTTTAAATGATTTCAAAATGAATATTTTAAGAATTTCTGAAAGGTACTATTTATCAAAATCATAATTTTAAATGTTTTAAAGATTTATCTTTCTAAATATTTTTAATTATTGTTTATGTTTTCAAATATATTTTAAGGATTAATATATATGGAAATTAATGTTTTGAAATGATATTTCTTTTCAAAAGATTCAAATTGGTATGGGACAATTTGATTCGAAAATCTCTTTTAAATTACTTTATAAATGTGTGGCTTTTAAATGATTTAAAAAAAGAGATATTCCTCTCAAATTGTTTTGATTTCATCTATGTCAACATCCTTTGCTGAATTTTAAGCTTATTTGAAGTTTATTTATTATGATACAAAACTTACATATTGTATTGATGGGTTTTTTATATGTTTTACTGTGGATTTGTTATTTTTATACCATTCATTGTTTATGGTGAAAGTATTGACATTTTGTATTCTAGTTTTAATACAAATGTGTATGTTATGTTTAAACTTGTTCATATGAGGAATGAATTGGACTTAATAAGTGACGGGTGGAGCCCAATATAGCTCCTCAATGCATCAGTAGGTCTCATGAGACAAACTAGTGTCTAGGAACAAAGCCTTGACATAATCTTATTTGTAGTCTTGGAACAGGGCCTTGACTATGTGGTTATGATAGTCTGGACTTATGCATTCCATCATTATAAAAGTGGTTATTGATATTACATGTGATTATTCGACTAGTAGAATATCCATGTGAATAAGTAAATGGAATTTTTTCATTTTATCTTTTCCATATTATGCTGAAATTCAAGTTTAATAGGCTTTTGTTTCAGTTATAAATTGTCTTTAATGTTTATGCTTATTTATGAAAGTTTCCTCTATATTTTTATCCTTACTGGTCATTTGAGCTCACCCCTTTCAATGATATATTTTTTCCAGGATTTGAAGAAGTATTTTAAAAATGACCCGTAGGGATAGTATGAGGGGATATGAGTGTGGAGACAAGATGTTGTTGTACTTTTAACTTTATGATGTAATTTAAACCTTATGAATGTATCTAGTGTTTCCAAGGCTACTAAACTAATCAGTATTTCCAGACTTGATCTTTTGGGATCATGCCAATGTTATGTAATAATTCACCGACACTGGGTAACTTGGGTTGGGGAAGTACAGTTGGTAACATAGGAAGTTTAGTACAAACCTTAGAAGCTAGATTTAGATAAACTATGATTAAAGCACGTAGCCCAAAGATAGACTTTGAGGATTAGTATAGAAGAACATCCTAGAATTTTGGTATTGTAGAGATTCTATGAGTTTTCCATTCAATACATCCCTATCTGGATATGATCAGGTAGAGGCGACTCTGGCATAGATGTACCTAGGGGTAAAATCCAAAAACCCCGCTTTGAGATAGACTCGAACGGGAACAGGTGCACGATAACGGGACTTGCTTCAATCGTGGTTACGACACTCACGAGGGTAATGCTTAGGATAATTCTCATTTTCTTTACAAACCATTAAAAAGGGTTATGAGTATTGATTAGCCACTAAATGAGGCTAATATTCATTGTTAATATACATAATATTCATGTTATTTGTTATTCATAAACACCATTTTAGTGAATTTTACACTTTGAACATCATTTCAAATTATGATTGTAATACCTTCTTAAAATGCACTATTATGTGGTACATTTTTTAACACCATTTAAAGTACCCAATGATTCATCTGATTTTAAGGAATTTAATTATACATATTTTAATTTGATATTTTTTGAAATTTATCTACACTTAAATATTAACATGTTTGATTCAGGGATCAGTGGAGAATTCATGGAGGATGATGGAGATATTTGGAAATGAAAGGAAGCAATTCTGGAGAAGGCAGATTGGACATCATCCCACTGATGAGACTGTGGGGCCCATCATACAATCCCAATTAATCCCAAATTTCGTGGTATGCTAGAAGACATGTATAGGAACAAATCCCTTGTCATGAGTTAATGCTAATTCGGCCTCCATATTGGTCATTTAGGCGTCCCAAGTTAGAGATAAAATTCTGGGACAGATTCTGCGGCCCAGACAAACAGCCCACTAATTTGATCATATCTCGGAATCCAAAACTCCAAATGGGCCCGTATTTTACAGGAGGTTAGAAGACATCCGGATCTCCATTTTCGTATTATATGGCCCACTCTGATTCGGCCGTCTAGAAGGTCTTCCAGAAGCGTCTGTTCGATGAAGGAAAGCTAGCTGCCACCTCGGGTCAAATATGGAAAAGTTCAAATTCCCCAAGCTTTACACCACCTATGGCCTACCAAAATTAATTTAGATTCTTTGTACTGTTGGAGGCTCGACCCAAGGCTCCCAAAATTCATATTTAGGGCAGTGGTGGTGAAGGAGTTTGTAATCTTGGATGCTTTGTTCAATTGTAATGTTATGCTGCATTTTTGTTGCCTCAAATTTGTCTTTCACATGTAAGTTGTTCAATTCACATTAGTTTCTTAATAAAAGTTCTTCTTCTACTCTTATTCTGTTTTTCTTCATATCACTTTGATACCGTTAGATCAAGGTGTGAATTTATTCACACCAACCCTTGTGAAATTATTCACACAACGGTGGAGTGATCATTTTATTTTTGTTGTTTTCTTTACTTCTCCATTTCCTCCCTCATGAGTCTACTTTCCGCTTCCATTGAAACCATGGGATCAATGGAGGGCTAACCCACTTATGGGTTGATCCAAGGGAGTAGCAAGGGGCTGGATTGGATGTTATTTATCACCTAATTAATGTATAATAACTTCTTTAATTGGGATTTTTATTTAATGATTTTTAAACTACATCGTCTTTGTTGAATTTAAGGCCACACACTTCAAGTACTAATACGATCCTTTACCTTGAAGTGCTCAAAACGTTGATCCTTAAAGTGTATAGGTGATTAGTATTAGAGGGTGTAGGCATTAAACCAGTAAGTGATGATGTTGTTTTATCTCCTTAAATGAACCCATCTCAAATTTAAGAAATTGAAATCATTAAAAAGAAAATACGTCCAATCCACCCTGAGCGATAACCTAGGATCAACTCATTCTTTTAAATTAAATTCACTTAAATATATTAGATATCTTTCAAACCCATACAAAATCAATCCAAGTTGGCCACTTCATAGTCGAAAACAGTCCATATAATGTACGTGTCTATAGGTTTCTTCTTAGGTCTCTGTGGATTCGATAACCCAAGCTAAACTACAAGGACCGTCTTACCTTCTTCTCTTGGGTAAATTTGAGCGAGAATCAAATTTTGGCACAATTGCAGGGGACCTAAGTAAGTTATCTTAGACAATATCATCCTTTTTTTCATCCCTATTCTCTATTCTCACCCCCTCACTCCTATGGAAGTCAATTTTGAACACATCCAAACACAGGAAACCTATCCCTACTTTGATCACCCTACCCCATGTGTGATGTACAATGATCATCCTAGTTTCTACATGTGGGATCATCAACAACCTAATGAAACACAATGATTTTACTCCTATTATCCAAAAAACATCCCAACCTATTATGAGTTCCTATCCCAACAAGGCCAATTTGAACATCCTCCTATGGAATTCCAACAACATAATTATCCACCTAGAATAGACCATTTGGATCAACCACTTATCCATCCTGATCCACAACCATTACTTGAAAAACTATGTCAACAAATGGATATAATGAATTTTGATGATTTATCATTGAGGTTAGAACTATAAAGCATTAAAAATTGTGAGGAACCCATCCCTACACAAACTATCCCTTCCATAACCTTATGTGAAGTGTCTAGTTTCCCACAAACCTCTCATGAATTTACTGAAGAGAAAACCTTTGCATTTGGGGAAGATGAAGAGGATCAAGGAATTTTTTAAGGGTCTTTAAATCAATAGGAAATTGAATTTTTGGATTCAAAAGTGTATAATTTGACATCATGGATTGAGTCTCCTAAGTATAACACCGTTAAAGATTTTTCAAAAACACCAATCACTAAACCATTAAGAGAAATCACAAACTTTGAGTCCATAACCATTCCCAGCACTGATATTTCCAATTTTATGGTTTAATCTTCTATTCCAAAGGAACCAATTCTATTGATAAATTTTGAAAATAAAATTGAGATTGATCCAAATTCCCAACCTATGTCTGAAAGTGTTAGTCTTCCTGAACTTGAACATGTGTCCTTTCCATCCTTCCACAAGTTTTCATTCATTGAGGATATCCAAAACCATCATGTTTTCATTATTTTTTCCTATTGATATAAATAAAATTGGAATGACCCTTGATGTATTAGGCAAGACTAGAGAAGCAACTAGATCCACCATTTCTGATATTCCAGGAATTTACCAACTAATTGTAGAACATAGGATTGTGAATGAAAGAAATTATAAACATAGAATCAATCTCAACCAAGTAGAAGGGGTGAAACATGTGATCCTTAAAATGTTGAAAGTTGGTATTGGAAAAGTTGGGGGGTTCAAGTCGAGCTAATGACGTTAAACAAAGCGTTGCATGGGAGGCAACCCATGGTTTCCAAGTTTCCAATAATTTTGTTGTTTTCATAAACTTTATATTTTAAATATGTTTAATTAATCATTTTGATATTTAATAAAAAATAGACTTTTGACATGTTCTTCTATTCTATGTATAGATGGGTACGAAAGGGGAGCACCATATTCATCCGTGTCACGTGGTGTGATCCTTGAGTAATACCTTACCCAGAAATTTAAAAAGAAGACAATGTATCATCAGTTTATTTTTTTAATATATATACTTATATTTTACTTATATATATATATATACTCTTTTGTTTTGTTTGTTTGTTTTCCTTTTTCCACTAGGGAACTCTGCAAGCGACATGGATATCAAGGGACTAAAAGGGAGCAGCAAGAACTTCAAACTTCAACCACCAGGTGACTTCATTCCATAACCCTCATTTTCAATTTCCTTTTTGAACTTTCATTCTCTACCTCTACCACCTTCTAAATTTTCTTTTCATTAAACACTGGGGATAGTGTTATTTTAAGTTGGGGGGGAGATAAAATAAAAAATGATTTCGTGTCAAAAAAAATGAATGATTTGAAAAAACAATTGTGTAAATGGAAGGAAAAATTACCTTAACTTTGAACATGGTAATACACATTGCACACTTTGAAACTGAATATAAAATAATTTAGCATACCCTAATTCTGATTTTAATCCTTGTATAATTTCATTAGCATTGATTTTGGAAGGTGTGGCTGTCCAATGTGATATTTCACTGTTTATATTTTCATCCAAATAAAAAAAAGATCACAATGCACGTCCCTTGGATAGTGGGGTATTAGTTTGATTTCATTGGGTCCCCTAAATAAATAGAATATGTTTAGTGATCATTTTAGTTTAATATGATTATTAAAAAAATATTAAAATTATTAAAAACAAATTGCACGTAGAGCAATGAAATGACCTAATGTGTGGCTTTCGGTACTTGGGGATCGTGACTCCATAATTGTCTGGCCCGGAGTTAGTAATTTTATCTCTATTTTTGGTAATTTGAATTTGTTTTTGACTAAGTTAACTCAAGATGATTCCCGAGTATGTGGGATTCACTTGGTTCCCTAAGGTCTTTGAGCCTGGGAGTCATCGTCAAAGTCTCACTATAGGGGTTGACTCTTTTGAGTGCAATTTCAATTACCATGGCAAAATTGCAAAAAAAAACCAAAAAAATACTATACAAAAAAATAATGAATACTCATCTTAATATTGAAATATGATTCCACCTAGCGCTTCCATAATTTCCCCCTTGAATAAAGATGAACCTCCATGTCTATTGTGATGCACAACACATCCTCATACTTAATTGATATTGGATGAAATATGGAAATGAATTTGAACAAAAGAATGGGCTTGGGATTGAGATCTGCTTATGAAACTATCTCGTATTAAAATATTTTGATGGGTTTCAAGTTTGTTTGGTATAAGGATTTTTGGTGATCATTGTGTATTAAAATGTTTTTGGAAAAGGGAATTCGAATTTCATATTGTTGAGATATATTTTGCTCGGGACTAGCAAAACTCAAGTTGGGGGTGTGATTAGCCACTAAATGAGGCTAATATTCATTGATAATATGCATAATATTCATGTTATTTGTTATTAATAAACACCATTTTAGTGCATTTTACACTTTGAACATCATTTCACATTATGATTGTAATACCTTCTTAAAATGCACTATTATGTGGTACATTTTTGAACATCATTTAAAGTACCCAATATTTCATCTGATTTTAAGGAATTGAATTATACATATTTTAATTTGATATTTTTGGAAATTGTTATACACTTAAATATGAACATTTTTTATTCAGGGATTAGTGGAGAATTAATGGAGGATGATGGAGATATTTGGAAATGAAAGGAAGCAATTCTGGAGAACGCAGATTGGACATCATCCCACTGATGAGACTGTGGGGCCCAACTTACAAGCCCAATTAATCCCAAATTTCGTGATCTGCTAGAGAACATTCATAGGAACAAGTATCTCTTCATGAGTTAATGCTAATTCGGCCTCCATATTGGTCAGTTAGGTGGCCCACGTTAGAGATAAAATTCTGGGCCAGATTATGCGGCCCAGAAAAACATCCCACTAATTTGATTATATCTCGGAATCCACAACTTCATATGGGTCCATATTTTACAGAAGGTTGGAATACATCCAAAGCGCCATTTTCTTATCCTATGGACCACTCTGATTCGGCCGTCTATAAGGTCGTCCAGACGCGTTTATTCGGTGAAGGAAAGTTGGATGCCACCTCGGGTCAAATGTGGAAAAGTTCAAATTCCACAAGCTTTCCACCACCTATGGACTACCAAAATTAATTGAGATTCTTTTTACTGTTGGAGGATAGACCCAAGGATCCCAAAATTCCTATTTAAGGAATTGTTGGTGAAGGAGTTTGTAATCTTGGATGCTTTGTTCAATTGTAATGTTATGTTGCATTTTTGTTGCCTCAAATTTGTCTTTCACATGTAAGTTGTTCAATTCACTTTAGTTTCTTAATAAATGTTCTTCTTATACTCTTATTTTATTTTTCTTTATATCACTTTGATACCGTTGTATCAAGGTGTGAATTTATTCACACCAACCCTTGTGAAATTATTCACACAACGGTGGAGTGATCATTTTATTTTTGTTGTTTTCTTTACTTCTTCATTTCCTCCCTCATGAGTCTACTTTCCGCTTCCATTGAAACCATGGGATCAATGGAGGGCTAAACCACTTATGGGTTGATCCAAGGGAGTATCAAGGGGCTGGATTGGATGTTATTTATCACCTAATTAATGTATAATAACTTCTTTAATTGGGATTTTTATTTGATGATTTTTAAACTCCATCGTCCTTGTTGAATTTAAGGCCACACACTTCATGTACTAATATGATCCTTTACCTTGAAGTGCTCAAAACGTTGATCCTTCAAGTGTATAGGTGATTAGTATTAGAGGGTGTAGGCATTAAACCAGTAAGTGATGATGTTGTTTTATCTCCTTAAATGAACTCATCTCAAATTTAAGAAATTCAAATCATTAAAAAGAAAATACGTCCAATCCACCCCGAGCGATAACCTAGGATCAACTCATTCTTTTAAATTGAATTCACTTAAATATATTAGATATCTTTCAAACCCATACAAAATCTATCCAGTTTGGCCATTTCATAGCTGAAAACAGTCCATAGAATTTACGTGTCTATAGGTTTCTTCTTAGGTCTCTGTGGATTCGATAACCCAAGCTAAACTACAAGGACCGTCTTACCTTCTTCTCTTGGGTAAATTTGAGAGAGAATAAAATTTTGGCGTCGTTTACGAGGACCTAAGTAAGTTATCTTAGACAATATCATCCTTTTTTTCATCCCTCTTCTCTATTCTCACCCCCTCACTCCTATGGAAGTCAATTTTGAACACATCCAAACACGGGAAACCTATCCCTACTTTGATTACCCTACCCAATGTGTGATGTACAATGATCATCCTAGTTTCTACATGTGGGATCATCAACAACCTAATGAACCACAATGCTTTTACTCCTATTCTCCACAAAACATCCCAACCTATTATGATTTCCAATCCCAACAAGGTCAATTTGAACATCCTCCTATGGAATTCCAACAACATAATTATCCACCTAGAATAGACCATTTGGATCAACCACTTATCCATCCTGATCCACAACCATTACTTGAAAAACTATGTCAAAAAATGGATATAATTAATTTTGAGGTTTCATCATTGAGGTTAGAACTACAAAGCATTAAAAATTCTGAGGAACCCATCCCTACACAAACTATCCCTTCCATAACCTTATGTGAAGTGTCAAGTTTCCCACAAACCTGTCATGAATTTACTGAAGAGAAAACCTTTGGATTTGGGGAAGATGAAGAGGATCAAGGAATTTTTTAAGGGTATTTAAATAAATAGGAAATTTAATTTTTTGATTCAAAAGAGGATAATTTGACATCATGGATTGAGTCTCCTAAGTATAACACCGTTAAAGATTTTTCAAAAACACCAATCACTAAACCATTAAGATAAATCACAAACTTTGAGTCCATAACCATTCCCGGCACTGATATTTCCAATTTTATGGTTGAATATTCTATTCCAAAGGAACCAATTCTATTGATAAATTTTGAAAATAAAATTGAGATTGATCCAAATTCCCAACCTATGTCTGAAAGTGTTAGTCTGCCTCAACTTGAACATGTGTCCTTTCCATCCTTCAACAAGTTTTCATTCATTGAGGATATCCAAAACCATCATGTTTTCATTATTTTTTTTCTTGATATAAATAAAATTGGAATGACCCTTGATGTATTAGGCAAGACTAGAGAAGCAACTAGATCCACCATTTCTGATATTCCAGGGATTTACCAACTAATTGTAGAACATAGGATTGTGAATGAAACAAACTATAAACATAGAATCAATCTCAACCAAGTAGAAGGGGTGAAACATGTGATCCTTAAAATGTTGAAAGTTGGTATTGGATAAGTTGGGGGGTTCAAGTCGAGCTAATGACGTTAAACAAAGCGCTGCATGGGAGGCAACCCATAGTTTCCAAGTTTCCAATAATTTTGTTGTTTTAATAAACATTATATTTTAAATAGGTTTAATTAATAATTTTGATATTTAATAAAAAAATAGACTTTTGACATGTTCTTCTATTCTATGTATGGATTGGTAAGAAAGGGGAGCACCATATTCATCTGTGTCACGTGGTGTGATCCTTGAGTAATACATTACCCAGAAATTTAAAAAGAAGACAATGTATCATCAGTTTATTTTATTTAATATATATACTTATATTTTACTTATATATATATATATACTCTTTTGTTTTGTTTGTTTGTTTTCCTTTTTCCACTAGGGAACTCTGCAAGCGACATGGATATCAAGGGACTAAAAGGGAGCAGCAAGAACTTCAAACTTCAACCACTAGGTGACTTCATTCCATAACCCTCATTTTAAATTTCATTTTTGAACTTTCATTCTCTACCTCTACCACCTTCTAAATTTTATTTTCTTTAAACACTAGGGACAGTGTTATTTTAAGTTGGGGGGGAGATAAAATAAAAAAATGATTTCGTGTCAAAAAAAATGAATGATTTGAAAAAACAATTGTGTATATGGAAGGAAAAATTCCTTTAACTTTGAACATGGTAATACACATTGCACACTTTGAAACTGAATATCAAATAATTTAGCATACCCTGATTCTGATTTTAATCCTTGTATAATTTCATGAGCATTGATTTTGGAAAGTGTGGTTGTCCAATGTGATATTTCACTATTTATATTTTCATCCAAATAAAAAAAAGATCACAATGCATGTCCCTTGGATAGTGGGGTATTAGTTTGAGTTCATGGGGTCCCATAAATAAATAGCATATGTTTGGTGATCATTTTTGTTTAATATGAGTATTCAAAAAAAATTATTAAAATTATTAGAAACAAAATTGCGCGTAGAGTAATGAAATGACCTAATGTGTGGCTTTCGACACTTGGGGATCATGACTCCATAATTGTCTGGCCCAGAGTTAGTAATTTTATCTCTATTTTTGGTAATTTGAATTTGTTTTTGACTGAGTTAACTCAAGATGATGCCCAAGTATGTGGGCTTCACTTGGTGCCCTAAGGTCTTTGAGCCTGAGAGTCATCGGCAAAGTCTCACTACAGGGGTTGACTCTTTTGAGTGCAATTTCAATTACCATGGCAAAATTGCAAAAAAAACAAAAAAAATACTATACAAAAAAATAATGAATACTCATCTTAATATTGAAATGTGATTCCACCTAGTGCTTCCATAATTTCCCCCTTGAATAAAGATGAACCCCCATGTCTATTGTGATGCACAACACATCCTCATACTTAATTGATATTGGATGAAATATGGCAATGAATTTGAACAAAGGAATGGGCTTGGGATTGGGATCTGCTTATGAAACTATCTCGTATTAAAATATTTTTATGGGTTTCATGATTGTTTCGTATAAGGATTTTTTGTGATCATTTTGTATTAAAATGTTTTTGGAAAAGGGAATTCGAATTTCATATTGTTGAGATATATTTTGCTCGGGACTAGCAAAACTCAAGTTGGGGGTGTGATTAGCCACTAAATGAGGATAATATTAATTTTCAATATACATAATATTCATGTTCTTTTTTATTCATAATCACCATTTTAGTACATTTTACACTTTGAACATCATTTCACATTATGATTGTAATACCTTCTTAAAATGCACTATTATGTGGTACATTTTTGACCATCATTTAAGGTACCCAATATTTCATCTGATTTTAAGGAATTGAATTATACATATTTTAATTTGATATTTTTTTAAATTGTTCTAAACTTAAATATGAACATGTTAGATTCAGGGATCAGTGGATAATTCATGGAGGATGATGGAGATATTTGGAAATGAAAGGAAGCAATTCTGGAGAAAGCAGATTGGACATCATCCCACTGATGAGACTGTGGGGCCCCAATTACAAGCCCAATTAATCCCCAATTTCGTGGGATGCTAGAAGACATTTATAGGAACAAATCACTCTTCATTAGTTAATGCTAGGTCGGCCACCATATTGGTCATTTAGGCGGCCCAAGTTAGAGATAAAATTCTGGGCCAGATTCTGTGGCCGAGAAAAACAGCCCGATAATTTGATCATATCTCGGAATCCACAGCTCCAAATGGGTCCATAGCTTACAGGAGGATAGAAGATATCCGAAGCTCTATTTTCTTCTTCTATGGTCCACTCTGAGTTGGCCGTATAGAAGGTCTTCCAGACGCCTCTGTTCGGTAAAGGAAAGATGGATGCAACCTCAGGTCAAATGTGGAAAAGTTCAAATTCCAAAAGCTTTCCACCACCTATGGACTACTAAAATTAATTGAGATTATTTGTACTGTTGGAGGCTCGACCCAAGGATCCCAAAATGCCTATTTAAGGCATTGGTGGTGAAGGATTTTGTAATCTTGGATGCTCTGTTCAATTGTAATGTTATGCTGCATTTTTGTTGCCTCAAATTTTTCTTTCACATGTAAGTTGTTCAATTCACTTTAGTTTCTTAATAAAAGTTCTTCTTCTACTCTTATTCTATTTTTCTTCATATCACTTTGATACTGTTGGATCAAGGTTTGAATTTATTCACACCAACCCTTGTGAAATTATTCACACAATGGTGGAGTGATCATTTTATTTTTGTTGTTTTCTTTACTTCTCCATTTCCTCCCTCATGAGTCTACTTTCCGCTTCCATTGAAACCATGGGATCAATGGAGGGATAACCCACTTATGGGTTGATCCAAGGGAGTAGAAAGGGGCTGGATTGGATGTTATTATCACCTAATTAATGTATAATAACTTCTTTAATTGGGATTTTTATTTGTTGATTTTTAAACTTCATCGTCCTTGTTGAATTTAAGGCCACACACTTCAAGTACTAATACGATCCTTTACCTTGAAGTGCTCAAAACATTGGTCCTTCAAGTGTATAGGTGATTAGTATTAGAGGGTGTAGGCATTAAACCAGGAAGTGATGATGTTGTTTTATCTCCTTAAATGAACGCATCTCAAATTTAAGAAATTGAAATCATTAAAAAGAAAATACGTCCAATCCACCCCGAGCGATAACATAGGATCAACACATTCTTTTAAATTGAATTCACTTAAATATATTAGATATCTTTCAAACCCATAAAAAATCAATCCAAGTTGGCCACTTCATAGCCAAAAACAGTCCATAGAATGTATGTGTCTATAGGTTTCTTCTTAGGTCTCTGTGGATTCGATAATCCAAGCTAAACTACAAGGACCATCTTACCTTCTTCTCTTGGGTAAATTTGAGAGAGAATTAAATTTTGGCACTGTTTCCGGGGACCTAAGTAAGTTATCTTAGACACTATCATCCTTTTTTTCATCCCTCTTCTCTATTCTCACCCCCTCACTCCTATAGAAGTCAATTTTGAACACATCCAATCACGGGAAACCTATACCTACTTTGATCACCCTACCCCATGTGTGATATACAATGATCATCCTAGTTTCTACATGTGGGATCATCAACAACCTAATGAACTACAATGATTTTCTCCTATTCTCCACAAAACATCCCAACCTATTATGAGTTCTAATCCCAACAAGTCCAATTTGAACATCCTCCTATGGAATTCCAACAACATAATTATCCACCTAGAATAGACCATTTGGATCAACCACTTATCCATCCTGATCCACAAACATTACTTGAAAAACTATGTCAACAAATGGATATAATGAATTTTGAGGTTTCATCATTGAGGTTAGAACTACAAAGCATTAAAAATTGTGAGGAACCCATCCCTACACAAACTATCCCTTCCATAACCTTATGTGAAGTGTCTAGTTTCCCAAAAACCTCTCATGAATTTACTGAAGAGAAAACCTTTGGATTTGGGGAAGATGAAGAGGATCAAGGAATTTTTTAAGCGTATTTAAATCAATAAGAAATTGAATTTTTTGATTCAAAATAGGAGAATTTTACATCATGGATTGAGTCTCCTAAGTATAACACCGTTAAAGATTTTTCAAAAACACCAATCACTAAACCATTAAGAGAAATCACAAACATTGAGTCCATAACCATTCCCAGCACTGATATTTCCAATTTTATGGTTGAATCTTCTATTCCAAAGGAACCAATTATATTGATAAATTTTGAAAATAAAATTGAGATTGATCCAAATTCCAAACCTATGTCTGAAAGTGTTAGTCTGCCTGAACTTGAACATGTGTCCTTTCCATCCTTCCACAAGTTTTCATTCATTGAGGATATCCAAAACCATCATGTTTTCATTATTTTTTCTCTTGATATAAAAAAAATTTTAATGACCCTTGATGTATTAGGAAATACTAGAGAAGCAACTAGATCCACCATTCCTGATATTCTAGGGATTTACCAACTAATTGTAGAACATAAGATTGTGAATGAAACAAATTATAAACATAGAATCAATCTCAACCAAGTATAAGGGGTGAAACATGTGGTCCTTAAAATGTTGAAAGTTGGTATTGGATAAGTTGGGGGGTTCAAGTCGAGCTAATGACATTAAACAAAGCGCTTCATGGGAGGCAACCCATGGTTTTCAAGTTTCCAATAATTTTGTTATTTTAATAAACTTTATATTTTAAATAGGTTTAATTAATCATTTTGATATTTAATAAAAAAAATAGACTTTTGACATGTTATTCTATTCAATGTATGGATGGGTACGAAAGGGGTGCACCATATTCATCTGTGTCACGTGGTGTGATCCTTGAGTAATACCATACCCAGAAATTTAAAAAGAAGGCAATGTATCATCAGTTTATTTTATTTAATATATATACTTATATTTTACATATATATATATATATACTCTTTTGTTTTGTTTGTTTGTTTTCCTTTTTCCACTAGGGAACTCTGCAAGCGACATGGATATCAAGGGACTAAAAGGGAGCAGCAAGAACATCAAACATCAACCACCAGGTGACTTCATTCCATAACCCTCATTTTCAGTTTCCTTTTTGAACATTCATTCTCTACCTCTACCACCTTCTAAATTTTATTTTCTTTAAACACTGGGGACACTGTTATTTTAAGTTGGGGGGAGATAAAATAAAAAAATGATTTCGTGTCAAAAAAAATGAATGATTTGAAAAAAACAATTGTGTAAATGGAAGGAAAAATTCCTTTAACTTTGAACATGATAATACACATTGCACACTTTGAAACTGAATATCAAATAATTTAGCATACCCTGATTCTGATTTTAATCCTTGTATAATTTCATGAGCATTGATTTTGGAAAGTGTGGATGTCCAATGTGATATTTCACTGTTTATATTTTCATCCAAATAAAAAAAAAGATCACAATGCACGTCCCTTGGATAGTGGGGTATTATTTTGAGTTCATGGGGTCACCTAAATAAATAAAATATGTTTGGTGATCATTTTAGTTTAATATGAGTATTCAAAAAAAATTAAAATTATTAAAAAAAAATTGCGCGTAGAGCAATGAAATGACCTAATGTGTGGATTTCGGCACTTAGGGATCGGGACTCCATAATTGTCTGGCCCAGAGTTAGTAATTTTATCTCTATTTTTGGTAATTTGAATTTGTTTTTGACTGAGTTAACTAAATATGATGCCCGAGTATGTGGGCTTCACTTGGTTCCCTAAGGTCTTTGAGCCTGGGAGTCATCGGCAAATTCTCGCTACAGGGGTTGACTCTTTTGAGTGCAATTTCAATTACCATGGAAAAATTGCAAAAAAAAAATACTATACAAAAAAATAATGAATACTCATCTTAATATTGAAATGTGATTCCACCTAGCACTTCCATAATTTCCACCTTGAATAAAGATGAACCCCCATGTCTATTGTGATGCACAACACATCCTCATACTTAATTGATATTGGATGAAATATGGCAATGAATTTGAACAAAGGAATGGGCTTGGGATTGGGATCTGCTTATGAAACTATCTCGTATTAAAATATTTTGATGGGTTTCATGATTGTTTGTTATAAGGTTTTTTGGTTATCATTGTGTATTAAAATGTTTTTGGAAAAGGGAATTCGAATTTCATATTGTTGAGATATATTTTGCTCGGGACTAGCAAAACTCAAGTTGGGGGGTGTGATTAGCCACTAAATGAGAATAATTTTAATTTTTAATATACATAATATACATGTTCTTTGTTATTCATAAACACCATTTTAGTGCATCTTACACTTTTAACATCATTTCACATTATTATTGTAATACCTTCTTAAAATGCACTATTATGTGGTACATTTTTGAACATCATTTAAAGTACCCAATGATTCATCTGATTTTAAGGAATTGAATTATACATATTTTAATTTTATATTTTTGTAAATTATTCTACACTTAAATATGAACATGTTTGATTCAGGGATCAGTGGAGAATTCATGGAGGATGATGGAGATATTTGGAAATGAAAGGAAGCAATTCTGGAGAAGGAAGATTGGACATCATCCCACTGATGAGACTGTGGGGCCCAACATAAAATCCCCATTAATCCCAAATTTCGTGGGATTCTAGAAGAAATGTATAGGAACAAATCACTATTAATTAGTGAATGCTAATTCGGCCTACATAGGGGTCATTTAGGCGGCCCAAGTTAGAGATAAACGTCTGGGCCAGATTCTGCGGCTCAGAAAAACAGCCCACTAATTTGATCATATCTCGGAATCCACAACTCCAAATGAGTCCATAATTTACAGGACGTTAGAAGCCATCCGAAGATCCATTTTCTTATTCTATGGCCCACTCTGATTCTGCCGTGTAGAAGGTCTTCCAGATGCGTCTGTTCGGTGAAGGAAATCCGGATGCCACCTCGGGTCAAATGTGGAAAAGTTCAAATTTCACAAGCTTTCCACCACCTATGGCCTACCAAAATTAATTGAGATTCTTTTTACTATTGGAGGATCGACCCAAGGATCCCCAAATGATTATTTAAGGTAGTAGTGGTGAAGGAGTTTGTAATCTTTGATTCTTTGTTCAATTGTAATGTTATGCTGCATTTTTGTTGCCTCAAATTTGTCTTTCACATGTAAGTTGTTCAATTCACTTTAGTTTCTTAATAAAAGTTATTCTTATACTCTTATTCTATTTTTATTCATATCACTTTGATACTGTTGGATCAAGGTGTGAATTTATTCACACCAACCCTTGTGAAATTATTCACACAACGGTGGAGTGATCATTTTATTTTTGTTGTTTTCTTTACTTCTCCATTTCCTCCCTCATGAGTCTACATTCCGCTTCCATTGAAACCATGGGATCAATGGAGGGATAACCCACTTATGGGTTGATCCAAGGGAGTATCAAGGGGCTGGATTGGATGTTATTTATCACCTAATTAATGTATAATCACTTCTTTAATTGGGATTTTTATTTGATGATTTTTAAACTCCATCGTCCTTGTTGAATTTAAGGACATAAACTTCAAGTACTAATACGATCCTTTACCTTGAAGTGCTCAAAACTTTGATCCTTCAAGTGTATAGGTGATTAGTATTAGAGGGTGTAGGCATTAAACCAGTAAGTGATGATGTTGTTTTGTCTCCTTAAAAGAATCCATCTCAAATTTTAGAAATTGAAATCATTAAAAAGAAAATATGTCCAATCCACCTCGAGCGATAACCTAGGATAAACTCGTTATTTTAAATTTAATTAAATTAAATATATTATATATATTTCAAACACATACAAAATCAATCCAAGTTGGCCACTTAATAGCCAAAAACAGTCCATAGAATGTACATGTCTATAGGTTTCTTCTTAGGTCTCTGTGGATTCGATAACCCAAGCTAAACTACAATGACCGTCTTACCTTCTTCTCTTGGGTAAATTTGAGCGAGAATCAAGTATATACTTCCTCAAATAATTTTTTTTATGATTATGGATTATATCCATAAATAGTTCAATTTATGTTAAGTGTTTTACAAGTATGGAATAATGTATTTTGATTCGTAATATGATCTAGTTTATGACATTGTTTAGAAATGGCACCTAGTGGAAGGAATGGAAGCCGTATAAATGCACACACTCCATGTATGGATTTCCCTCATGGTCAAGATAATTATAGTTGAGTTGGTGATGTAACTGGTGCTGATCAGCTAATCACCATACTGGGACAACTCACTCAGGTTCTGAATAATAACCATACACGTATGGAGCACCCCGATACGCGGCATGGAGGATCAATGTTAGATCGCTTCACGAGGAAACAAACACCAACATTCAATGGAAGTAAAAATCCCTTAGTAGTTGAGAAATGGATAAATTCCTTAGATAAAATGTTCCATGCCTTGGGGAGTAGTGAAATGTAAAAAGTTATCATGGTAGTTTACCGCCTCACTTGAGATGATGATCAATGGTGGTTATTGATTCAAAACACAAAGGAAGATGATGAAGTATCAAATATGTAATGGAGGTATTTCAAAGATATTTTCATAGAAAAATACATTCCTCGTGACCATCGAGTAGATATGGAAAGGAAATTTCTAAGTTTGAGACAAAAGGAGGATGAGAATGTCGCAAAGTATGAGGCTAACATTACAAGGTTAGCAAGGTATGTTGCAGATTATATATGTAACCCAAGAAGTAATATTGATTGTTTCATTGATGGGTCTAAACCATTTCTCCATCGAGCATTAGTCTCACAATCCTTCTCATCATATGAAGACATTGTCTTATGTTCTATAAAGACAGAAAAGGAATTCTCTAAATATTATGAAAATAAAGTAAAGAAAGAGAAGAAGGGAACAGTGGAACAAGAGACAGATAAAGGGGACAAGGAAAAGAATGATTTTCCATTATGTGATAATTGTGGGAAGAAACACCCCAGTACTTGCCTAAAAGGAATGGTAGTTTGTTACAAATGTAGAGAAAAAGGTCACCAGGCTCATGATTGCATGGAAAAGAAAGAGTCCATCACTGTTGAATGCTACAATTGTAGAGAAATGGGGCATTATGTGAATGAATTTCCTAAGCTCCAAGGAAAATTACCTCAAGAAATTCCATGGGATCCAAGCCAATCTTATGTTGTTACTATAGTTGAAGTGGATTAATTAATGTATTTGTGTTTTTGGACTCAAGTATTATATTCTGGTAATAAAAATAATGCGATATATATAAGGATTGTACTGCAGTACTTGTTGTTTTCATTAAGGTTTTAATATGACTAAGGTAATCATATTTTCAGTATGTCACAATAAGATAAACATTAATTTGTCTGTGGAATCTGATGTGACAATTGATTTTGGAATAGAGATACCTTTTACAGAGAGTCTGGACAGAGGTACTTTGGATTACTATAATGTTTTAAGTGGATTAAGTTGAACTATGGATAGTATTATTTAAGGTTAAAACTATTCTTATGGTCAATTTTTGGAATATTATGATACTATAGTTTTAGGAAATGGACAACCTGCAGGTCAAGTGATAACCCATCACGTCGGACAAAGCTGTAGAAATCGAACCCTCAACCATAGTGTGATGGGCCTTTATTACCTACCACTAGCCTACAGGAAGTCCCTGGTCATTACAATTTATTTTTCATCATTTTAATGGTATATTTTAATGTTTGGATCTATATAAGATGAGTATAAATATAATATTTTTGAGTTCTATTATCTTTTGGAGTGAAAGATGAGTTTGTGGTAGAAATTAGTTGAAGGATTAAACTCTACTTGTCAAGTATATATATATATATATCTTATTATATGAATAAACTGATTCTTAAACATTAGGTAAGGGATCTTAAAACCAAAAATGTGCTATCCTAATACCTTATGTTTTGTTGAACCAATGATATTTCAAATCATCATATATTGATGTATTTGAGGCCCTCAATTCAACAATTTTTTTTGACTAATGACCTCAATCACTCCCTATAAATATTTATGTTTTTCATGAAATTATGTGTCTCTATTTTCCACCAATGTTCTCCAAATAGAGATCATAATTTTGTGGTGACCCTTTCATTTCTCTTTTCCTCTTATTAAGACCAAATATTACTAACCCATTTTCTAATGTGGGTTTTCCCACAAAGATATTTTCTATTGTCAACCATTTATTTTCAAATAACAATTTCAAATTTCAAAGATGAAATTTATTGAAGGAGGTTAGAATGTAACACTCCAAGCTTCTATGGTACGCTTCTCTTTGAATAATACAATAGTGTGTGTTGTACTCAACTTCGAGTTCTAACACACACCACAATTAATCAAACTAGCTGTTATGAATATTAATACCAACTTTTTTAAATTTTAGAAATTTTATCTTTCAAAAGGGAGTTCATTTTTTGATTCGGAATATCAAGATTATCTTAGGGTGAATTTTTGGTACTTTTCTGATAACTTTCATATTTTGATGAATAGTGAAAATTACTAAATTTTAATTAAAAACAACATTTTAATTGAAATAATTAATAGTGATAAATTATGAATTTGAGTGATTTTAAAGTACAATTAGATTATATTTTTACCATTTAATACAATTTTGGTCATTGGATATAATTCCACATTTAAACTGGACAAAAGCAAATGTCAATCTTTTGATAGTTATTATTTCTTAAGAACACGCTTTTTGTTTTGACAGCGAGAATAAATTTTAAATTAATTTCTACCACTTCTATGTCTTGAATTTAGAAAAATGGATTCCATATTTTTAATCAGGATTTCCAAATTGTGTAAATAGGTAACTCTTATTTTTAGACATTTTGAATAATTATTTCGGTAAATATTTTATTTACCATGGTTCAAGGGTAAATCCGGTAAATAAGGGTAAAAAATAATATTATAATAATATTAATTTAAAATAAAACGCGTCCAAACCCAATTTTTTGATACATTTCCCACCATGTTCATATTTTGGTCTATTTTGGGATCCCATTGATCAACTTCTATGTTATAATGACACTTTATATTAATTAAGTTAAAGAAAATACAAAATTGACATAAGCATATATCTTTTAGAAAAACAATTTTTACATAGGGTTATATATGTTATATTTTTTACTATAAATATTAATTAGAAATATAAAAAGATTAACTAAATAATGGTATTTTATTTATAATTTTTAGACAATGAATAATTAAATTTATTTATGACACATTAATGATGATGTATTTTATTTATTAATGAAAGAATAAAATAATTAGTATTATAAATGATAAAATAAATTTAATTTGAATGTTTTGATGTCATAAACTAATTTTATAGGTTAATATTACATGTTATGTTTTCTTAAATGAATTTGGTTTGAATTAATAAAGTTTCTATGACTTTAAAAAAATCAATTATAAAATAGTGTCAAAATTGACATAAATGAGTTTTTAAACAAAATATTATATTATTAATTGATATTCGATTTTTAATAATCTAAGGTTCGGCCAAAAGACTTATATCATGTAATTTGTATCATTAATGGACCACTTGTGGGTATCTTGGATGTATATATTAAGTTTATTAACTATATAATATAAAAATACATAGTGATATGGTAAATGTCAAACTAATTATCTAAGAGTTAAAATTAAACGATAAGCATAATATAGTTACACAAACCTGTCTAAAATCTATTGGTTGAAAAGATTTAGACCGATACCCACCGTAACCTTTAAATAATCCACTTTGAAGTATTTATAAATCGGATATAAATTTATTATAAAATAATATTTCTAGCTTTTCCTAAGGTTCCCCTCACCCCTCTTATAAAAGAGAACTCCCCCTTCTCTCAAATCCATACCCTAAACTTCTTTTGGTTCGGCCAAAAACTGCCAAAATATTCTCTAAACTTACCTCAATTAAACCTATAGGCCTTAGTTTTATCTGAAAGGCAACCTAAGGAGTCCTTTTGATCAAATAAAAATAAAGAACACGAAGAACAGTTAATGTTGTCACCACCCTCTTTCAAGTTCCTTTCTTCTTCCACTTCTTCATTCATTGTTATTTATATTATAAAATAATAACTCTAGTATATTCTATATAATGGGATGTTATTATAAGTATGGTACAACCATTTTCAGTATTCTATCCATCCCTTGAACGACATGTCACCATACGTGCGAACGTACGGCTTACCGTCTCCACGTCGTTGTGTAATTGTTATTCAATAAATTATTATTTGGATGGGTATAATAATTATGTTTAATTCATTTAAATAAAAAATATAACATTATAATGATTATGTATATATTATACACCATACAATTATATATTATTTAAATATCAAAAGAATGATATTGTCACTCGTGTGTACGTACAGACTACCGTCTCCACGAACGAGATGAGATTCATTCCCCATCGTTTCCATTCAAGAATAATTATCATTTTATGATTAAAAGTAATGTTTAAGGACATGATATCATTCTGAATATGAATAAGATACAACCTATCCATAATATACATGGGTTACGTAACAAAGTATAAAAAGGAAAAATAATCAATTAACACCCAAAACAACGATAATACAAAGATATTATTAACAAAGCAATGTTAAAAGATCATATATGATATCATATTAATGTATATGATTCTTGTATAATTTAATAACAATTATTTCACCATTATACATGAGTTTAACCTACCCTCGACCAAGGAAAAGTTCAAGGTAAGGGTTTATTTTACAATCTATTCATTATCCGAGGTTTTTTATATGTAATTATCTACTGGGACCTCTTTATCATCCACATCAATGTTTCTTAAAAATGTATTTCAAATCATTCTTATTATTTTACAGAATATGGGTTAAAGTTATATATAACCTTGTTTGACTTTTTATAAGATTTTTATAAAGGAATATTTCCGTGGTTTTCCAAACAAGGTCATTTTTATCTTATTCGACAGAATTAAGGTAAGAATGTCTTTTTTTAACATATATGGTGGGTGAAACTATTCTCCACCATTATAAAATCATCGAAGATTCCCTTACAATATTATAAGAATATTTTGAAATTAAATGTTTTATTTCATAATTATGTGACTTTTAAATGATTTGAAAATGAATATTTTAAGAATTTGTGAAAGGTACTCTTTATCAAGATCGGAATTTTAATAGTTTTAATGATTTATCTTTCTAAATATTTTTAATTAATGTCCATGTTTTTAAAATAATTTTAAGGATTAATTTATATGGACATGAATTTTTTGAAATTATATTTATTTTCAAAAGCTTCAAAGTGGTATGGGACACTTTGATTCAAAAATCTCTTTTAAATTACTTCCTTTATAAATGTGTGACTTTTAAATGATTTAAAAAAAGAGATATTCCTCTCAAATAGTTTTGATTTCATATATTTCAACATCCTTTTATGGATTTTATGCTTAATTGGAGTTGATTTATTATAATACAAAACTTCCATATTATATTGAATGTTTTGTGATATGTTTGACTGTGGATGTGTTATTTTTAAACCATTCATGGTTTATTGATAAAGTATTGACATTTCATATGCTAGTTTTAATACTAATGTTTATGTTATGTTTAAACTTGTTAATATGTGGAATGCATTGGACTTAATAAGTGACGGGTGGAGCCCGCTATATCTCCTCGATGAATCGGTAGGTCTCATGAGACCAACTAGTGTCTTGGCACAAGGCCTTGACAAAATCTTATTTGTAGTCTTAGCATAAGGCCTTGACTATGTGGTTATGATAGTCTAGAATTATGCATTCCATAATTATGAAAGTGGTTATTGATATTACATGTGATTATTCGACTAGTAGAATATTCTTGTAAATAAGTAAATTGAATTATTTCATTTTATATTTTCCATATTATGCTGAAGTTCAACATTAAAAGGCTTTTGTTTTAGTTATACATTGCCTTAAATGTTTATGCTTATTTATGAAAGTTTATATTATATTTTTATCCTTACTGGGCATTTGAGCTCACCCCTTTATATGTTTTATTTTTCCTAGGATGTGAATAAGTATTTTATGAATGACATGAAGGGGTAGTATGAGGGGATATGAGTGTGGAGACAAGATGTGGTTGTAGTTTTCACTTTATGATGTAATGTAAACCTTCTTAATGTATCTAGTGATTCCAAAGATAATAAACTAATTGGTCTTTCGATACTTGATCTATTGTGATCATGCCAATGTTAGGTAATAATGCACCGACTATGGGTAACTGGGGTTGTGGCGTTACAGTATGGAGAGTAGGGTGAAGTGTAGATCTCCATCCCTACCATCCATTTATATTTTCACTAGATGGAGCTTCACTAATAAGACAATACAACTTGTGCAGTGCATGGAGGCTGGCCATCCTGAGGGCTTTATTTCACCATTCTAATTGTGATGTCTATGAAGACAGAAGGTCTTATAGATAGATTTGATGGTATTGACCATCCAATACATTAATATGTTCTACATACCCGTCATAGGGAAAACAATTTTATTTTAACAAGCATAGAATTGTCCAGCTATTTAGGAGAATGTTATGCATATATTCTTCTAACATCTTTTGGGAATGTGGAATTGAGAAGTAACCACATGCCAATACATCAGTGGTATATCATCCCCTGCTAGTTTTCTTCTCACAAGGAACATATATTGTTTTTGTTCCTTCAGGGAATCATCTTATTCATCCACCTGGTCTGACTACTTCTTAATGAGTTCATACCAAGCAATGGGGTTTGAGGGAGTCTTGTTGAAATTTTAAAATTGCGGGGGTGGCACGAAAGACGCGTTTGGCCCATGTGACATCCTCATAGTGAGAATTCATATCTATGGTCATGGATAGAGTATCCTATATGTCATACTCCACTTTTCTATGTTCCTAAACATATGTGGGTTCTCTCGTATTTATCCTGGAGAGGGGAGGACCTTCTCCCCGGTGTGATTTTAGATTGCGGGGAGGACCTTCACTGTCAGTGCCATGATGGTGATGGATACTATCACAACGTATTTTCCAACTACAAAGATGAATTATATGGAATATACCATGGGAAGGACCTTCAGGGTGGACCATAGCAATGGGAGGACCTTCTTGACATTTGGCATCATTGAGGGGAGGGCCAACACAATGATTTCTATTGTGGCGAGGAATACCTTCATAGATCGGGATAATGGTAGATTATGGGTAGTTTAAACTATAAGAAGGGACATTAGGATGTATTACAATGAGTGGAGGTCAATCTAAATCCTTAATTCCATTGTGTGCACCTGGGGGATGTTTGGGGCCACCTGAAATGAGGGGAGGGCCATTGAATTTATGTTCACTCTATTGCATGAAACTGGGGACGCCTGCTATTGGTAATGACCTTCATGTCTAGGTCCTTATCTAATTGTTTCCCATGAGGTCACCGGGATACTCCGATGAACATCATGACTTCTGGTCGGGATATATACCTTCCCTGTAAAATCCACCATGTTGGACCGGTTTCCCCCATTTTGAATGGGTATTAGTTCCTAATCTATTTTTCCATGTTTTTTAGAATATGGATGTCGACCCTTCAAGAGTGTAGAATGGATTCTGGTCTTCTATGGAGTGATTATCAAATTTGGTGGATAGATCACCCCACACTAGGAGTTCAAGTCGTGTTCCCAACTCCTCACTTTTTACAGCGATGAAATGATGTCTTTCCATTTCTAGGGGATATAGTTTGGAATTAGTGTCAGATCATCGATCATGGATTTGTTTTTATGAGATACTTAATTTTATTGAATGGGTAAGATTTCCCATTCTAATATCCGGGAAGGGTTTTCTGCCTGTTCTGGCCCACCATGAGTTTCTAATGGGCACGGGTAGCTCTCTTGTGGTTGGGAAGAGGAACCATTTTATAGGTGGTTGTTTTCTATGGTTTCCACCATATTTTTCTAGTGGGATTTTTGTTTACATATATGAATTCTCATCAACTCATTTTCCACTATATTAGAATCAGGTGCATAATTTGAATCTGTAGGAATTTAACTCTTCTAATATTTAATTTCCATTTTATTTTGATGGTGGGCTTCATATATGTTGGAAGTGTTGTATGGATGCTCATAATTGTCTTCCATATTAAGATAGTGGGGTTTTTTTTCATTTTTATAGATTTTTGGATGCATATAGCTGGGTTTCATTCTATTTGGGTGACAGGATTCATACACATTTATAGATATTTTCATCTTCTTGTGGCATGCTTCACTATCTTTACAGTGAGACCAGAGAGCATTGACAACAATGTGAATTTGCTTATATTGTTCCACCCTATATCCATGGTGGGATTCTGTAGGATATGTAGGATAGAATTCCTCCTGCTTATGTGCCAAAACATTTTTGTGGCAGAACTCCTCCTTAGGAACCAGGGTGATAACCCATTCTTGATTATTAATTTTCCACCCTCAACAGGAAGTCCAAGGGGCCCATTTCTATTGGACATCAGCAGGTGACCGCTTCATGGGGTCCACTTTAGCATGAGGATATCGAGTTGTACACTAGTGATGGTGATTCCTTCTACCATGTGCCCTCAAGTGGGGTTCTGTTGAAATATGGGATGAATTCATTGGTGTCAACTTCTTCTCCCTCCCTACAATAGGGTAGATACATGTTATTGTGCTATGGGGATATAATCCTTATGCTTTTGAAGATGACTAGTGGGGTTGTCATGTGATAGATCTTAGGCCATGGATGAATAGGTGGCTAGTGAGCTTTTTCTGATAAGAGGGAATTACTTACAACCTCCACTATTGAGAGAGTACCACATGGATGGTACTCTTTGATCAGTTTGTTTCTAAAATAGCACTCAAGACGATGGGTAAGAGAGGGGGTGATGATCATCATTAGGGATCTGGTCACCCGTGTGGTCTCTTACTTTCATGTTTGAACAATGTTTTAAGATACCATTTGGATCGAAGATAGATCTACTTGATTCATTCCATATATATATATGAAATATATAGATAACAAAAATCAATAAAAGTAGCATCTTATGGTCACATGTGAAATTGAAATACATTCTTGGACCCTTTCCATTGAATGTTAAAGGGGATTGAGTTGGGGTAATCTTCCATCATGGAATAGGATTCATGTTGGGTTCACCATTTTTGTTTTGTCATAATTTTTATCACATTGGGCATATTGATGGGGTGAGATGATCCCATAGGGATTGGGTAGTATATCCTTTTTAGGTAATAAAGAGGTGTCACATTTCCATAATCCTAGTGGGTGATTGAAAAGTGGGATATGTGTCATTGAAATCTGCCTATATCAGTTAGGATATCCTCATATGGTCTCCAACGGGTTTATTCATAAAGATGGAAACACCCAACGATCATGGTATCCATGATTCATAGACCTATTTTCCAAAGGGATGATCTCATTGAAAGATGATTTTTTCCAACAACACGTCAGGACTTCATTGGTCGAGAGGATAGGATATCAGGCTCATCAAACCCTTTTGGGGTAATTATTACCTACTAGGTGAATCTCTTATAGATTTATGAAATTTCTATACATATGGGAATCCTTGGAAATTTCCCTATGATATTGTCCACATATTAGCCCTGGGTTTCAAGATCCATCATTGATACACATGGATTAGAAATTAATGACATAATACTAGTTTAAGTTGTATAATGCGGTGCTCTAGAGTTATTTTCATCTAGGGGGACAAATTTCCATTCGTTATTAGGATCAAACCCATCAGATTAGCTTCCAACATATCCTCTTGGATGGAATCAAAACCGAAAAAATTTAGTGTCACTTAACTGGACACATCACCTTTTAAGGTCATGTGACAAGGAACCATCTGTGCAATATAACTTCATGCGGCTAGGATGTCTAGCTGAATGATTCCTAGTCAAGACCTAGTAGGAGGCTTATTCCGAGGTATTCTGGGATGCTAAGGAATGTTTTGGTCTCTTGGATGAATATGACCCCCTTAGAACATGGCCAAGAGAATGCATAATGGATTTGGATATCGGGTTTAACCTCATGGAGTATTTCTATGTGTCCCAATTGATTTGAAATCAAATACTTCATAGTTTAGTTTGAGTTGGGATTTAATTGGGTCTTGTGCATAGGATCAGCCAATTTGAATGGGAAATAATCCCTCATTTCATGGATGATATGGTATAGAGATCTCTCCTGGGTAATGGATTCTTAATTATCCAATTTCTATTGGGGATTATAGTTCTTGTAGTTCGTTGTGGGTCATTCCAATATTGTATTATCACAGACCTCAAAGACCATGTGAGTCATGATTAGTGTGAGAAACAAGAGGATGTGAAAGATTCAACAAAGGAACACTTTTTCTTCTCTACTGAGGGAATAGGAGGATCCCATTGTGGATGATGTCATGGTGACGGTAGATGAGGGTGTATGGAAATAAACCAATCAATGTGAAACGAATGTGAGGGTTATTAGGGTTGTAATAGAAACTTAGGGTCTTACTCTAGGAAGGATGACCTAGGATGCGTTCTAGGAAATGGGAGTAATGTTGATTCTTGTTAAAATGAAAAGTGAGAAAAAATCATTTGACTTGTCACTTCCCTCCATTGAATGGAAAAGAACATGATTACCCTTGATCCCTAGAATGGGGGGGGTTCACATTAGTATCCAATGGTAGGACTCAGAGTTACCATGGGACTGTATAATTAATAATAGTCCTGGAGTCCATACCAATGTGGGGATTACCTTGGTGAATTTTCCTACAATGGTTTTGTATACTCATGAGGGAGAGCAGATGCACCTGAGAGGCCATTCATACAGGTTCAATTGATTTGGAAGAGGCATTGTCCTGATACTGATAGACACGTTCACATAGGGGATTTGATGGATGGAATGGAAACATAAGGTCATGATCGGTACCAAATAGAGGAATTCCCAGAGGATCCCAACTCCACATAGAATTTGTTCATGTGGGGTGGGGATCCTTCCACATAACGTTTTGCTATGCGGCTAGAGGGTCTATCCACATACCAGGGTAGTACGCATATCTAGATGTGGTCCACGTACCGGGGTGGCACATGGATCTAGATGTTTTTTTTCATACCAGGGTGGTAGGCATATTTGGGCGTAGGCTGCATACAGTGGTGGTAAACAGCCTTGGTCTCTGTTCTCGTACCATGGTGGAATACAGTTCTGAATTCCCTTCATGCAACGAAATTCTACACTGGGAAGGGATTCATCCACACAAGGTTATACTACATGGTACTATGAATTGAAGAGGGTAATTATTCTCACAATTTGTGATTCATTCATCCCATAAGGGAGTATGGTTTTTAGTTCAAATTTTAGGTTCACGATTTTCCCATATGATTATACATTCTTCTATTTATGGTTCATGGTGTGTTTATGCCTACTTGAAACCTTTCGTAGTCCCATGCTTCACTTAATTTTTTCCATTGATGTCTAATGTTCAATGAATCCCACCTCTCCCCAAAAGATTATCCTTTTCATGACTCCCATTAGGGTCCTTGTATAGAGTGATGAGGAGGCCATATCTATGGAAACACAAATCCTTTTGTGGAAGCCCATGGAGGGTTCATCTGACCCATATGTGACATGGTCAACCAAGGATCACAGTGTTGCGGTTGTCGGTGGGGGAAATTATTGCATCAATTCCACAAACTATGTGGTTCGTAGGGCACTATCAACCATTAAATATCTGTGAACTACTCTATCTACGGGGATGGTTTAAAGGGGTGTACATTTCTATCATGTTTTATCCATTAAATATGATTTGTGGGTACAATTTCCCAATATTTATTCTTCCAATGATGTGGTTTGTGGTTGACTGACATGATTCCTCACCCATTCTGTGAACTGTCGTGTTTTCTGGCCAATGCTTCATGGGTCAACGTTTCACGGACCACCTATGTAGCACTCAATTTTCTATTTGTGCCTTCCGCAGAACTTTATAGGTACCCAGTACGAGTACTAGTTTGTGTCCTTTTCCAAATTGGATTCCTTCTTTCTTTTCCTTTTATTTACATCCCCACAAGCATCTATTTCCTTAATCAATTTATGGGATTATTTTCTCTTTGTTTTGTGGATTTTTGAGACCCTAAACTATATAAAGCATATCAATGTCATTTTGAAATCAAGTATCTAATATCATCAAAATGTCTAACATTATCTTAAATAATATAGTAATTTTTATAACATAATAATAAGTGATATTATAGAAATAATATAAGTTAAAAAAATTATAATTAATGTAAATATTAAATGAATGTTTATTATTTATGGAGATAAACATTTAACATCATGAGTCAGACTCAAGGTAAGGGAATTTTTTCTCACCATTATCTCTATGAGACACATGCCTCGCACACTTATTGTTTATTATATGTGTTATATATAATTCCCATGAATGTATTTTATGAGTCATAACCCTAATATTATTTTATTTTCATATCCTTTTAATTTTCATTGATTCATTGGGAATATGATTCTACTAATTACAATGTTGTAAGGGTTATCTCCCAATCACATTATTATTATGGATTGATTATACCTAAGTGTATACCAAGAAATATTTTTCATCTATGCACTTGTTTGATAAAAAAATAGAAAGTATTTTTACTATATTCATACAATATTCTAGGGAATTTATACCAATTTTCTACTTTTTATAAATTAGTTTCAATGGAATATTTTTTATTTTTTCAAAATGAAGTACTTTATGATATCTATTGAAAAATATGGAGAAGAAAGTTTTTTAAATTAAACATCATTAATTTATTTTCCCAATTTTATGTCACTTTAATTTTTTTATTATTTCTTTACATATTTAAAATTTTATTTTCAAACAAATTTTTTCATTTATGACTCTACATCTTTGTTATATACAATGTGATTTCAAAGTGTAAATGTTAGATTTTCATTTTTCTTGTTTTATGTTTTTATTAGGTTGTGGTTACTAGTAATAGTTTATGAAAAGGGTGTTCTATCAAGAACCAAGCATGGATGATCCAATGATAGATATCCAATGAATTAGGCAATAAGATGGAGTTAATTAGTATGGATTCCCCTGAGAGATTAGGGGAATATACTGGGTATTCTAATTATAACCATGAAGGCCACTCCCTATGTAGCCCCAAAATCTATAATGAATGGTTGATATGTATTCCACAAGATTAATTTATTATTTATGATTTCTATAGTGTTTTACTGTAAGAATATTTTTTTCATAATTTAAGATAAATAGTTTATGTTTTATGGGTGATATGTTTAGTATTGTGAGAATGTATTCATGAGTTTAAAATATTCATGAAATAATTGTTTCTTTCTTTATTTTATGTCCCTTGATCATATTTTTTCTACATATATAGAGATTTACACTATTATAACCAGGTTTATTGTTTTTTATGGGCTAATAGGATTTCACTAAGTATGTTCCTAAAAATTAATTTATGTAATATTTTTAGAGGGTTTCCTTTTTGTGGAAAATGTGGATACTGTGTATAACTGTCCACATGTAATGTATGGGAAGACATTGTAGGATTTTTTCCTTATTCTATAAACATAAAAATTGAAAATGTTATCAAATGTGGATTCATGTTAAAAAACACAATGACATGTTATGTTTACGGTCTTGTCCTTATAGATGCATGTTCTAGGAGCTTGGTATTAAATATTTTATTAGTTTATGAAAAATCAAGGTTATTTGCATTGTGTAGTTGAATATAATATCTATGTCAACAATGAATGTAATGAATGGATTATGGTTTTGGAGTGTGTTAATGACATAATATTTGTTGTATCAGATGAATAGTGGTGAAAATAATTTCTAGAATTTTGTAATTAGAGTTTGTAATGACATTGATTGTTAAACTGAATTTTTTACTTTCTTCATTGGTGACATAATAAAGGAATGATAGATTAATTTCTCAATCCAAACACATCCAAATTATTGGGAGAATATTGGGAATTGATAATTCTTATGAGTTGAAAACTTCAGTGGCTATCCAGATCAAACTATCATGATATTATATAGGTAATGAATTTAATGTAATATAATATAAGAAGATCATTAGAAATATTTTTTATATGATAAGAACAAGAAATGAAATTTTTTATTACAAATTATAAGTAGTATAGTATCAATGAAATCCAAATTAAATCTATAAAGATGACATAAAAAGGAATACTTGGTTAAATCAAGGGTACATTGGATTTCAGTTTTCTGTGCAATGAAAAATATCAATAAGATTTATTGGTCTATAAGTATGTAACTTGGGATGGATAAACGTGATGATATGGGAATTGAAGTGGTGTCTTTGATTGGAATACACTGTTGTAATTCAAGTTATATATATCACAGAAAAAATATGTTACATTACACAAGGATGAAACACATTTATATGAAGCGTCTTTTTATCTAGGAGATGGTCGAGCATGGGCTTGTGATTTTGTTGTATGTTCCTATAGAATTATAAGTTATAGGCTTTCTAATAATGACTTTAACCAATGTTTAATTTTAGTGGCATAGACTAGCTCTTGGAATTTAGTCATCTCCCAAACATGGTATTGCATGTATGTGGTACCCATTATCCATATTGTTTGTCATTGTTTTCCATTAATGTGTTGATCATTTTTTTTTACAATAAACCAGACAAAAAATAAGTGGACTTAATGTTTTTGAGAATGGGGCATAAGTTGTGGCTATAAAAGGGGGAGAAAATGTATTAATTAAGATAAGGTAAAAGCAGACATGCGACCTAGAGAAGTATGGGGTGTTTTAAAATATGATGATACTAAAGATGTCTGAAAAATATTTATATTTCACAACACATGGGGTTCATAATGATATAAGATGAGTGGTTCAGGGATGATGTGATTCATTGATTAAAATTGCAGGATAGTCATGTTTCTCACACTATTCATGTCCTATTTGGGATTAGAGTGCGTGTTTTGTAAATCAGTTTCATATAGTGTGATATTTAATGTCGTATCAGAGTAGGTATATAGCCTCTAATTCATTGGGAAATCACGGTGGGAGAGATCTTTGGAGTCCCAAATGAATGAATGTGTATTACATATGGGGCATGGTTGTTTGATTCAAGGGATTCATGGAAATAAATATTGGTCTCATGTTGTGATACATGTTTCATAATCCCACATCAGACACTGGAATGATTTTGGGAATGAATTATAATCTCTAGGAATCCCCCATCCCATTACAAGTCCTATCCATGGGGGTTAACACTAAGACAATATGATGGCTAGTGAGCCCAGCAAATTAACAAAATCTTGAGGTAGTTAACCAAATTTCACAATATTATGATATTGGGTCACGAAATACATAGGACGATCCTATAGAGAAAGAAATTTATAGATAAAAAATATATTAATTTATGGGGTAGATTTTACAACCAAAAAATTTATCAATTGTTTATATTCATGTTGTTGGTAATTAAATTAAAATCACTATAAATAGTTCATTATAGATGGAAATCTTGATTTATCAAGATAGAAAATAAAAACAAAAATCTCCCTATAATAAATGATGATAATAAATGAATAAAATACGCACATATAGTAGAGGATAATCCCAAAAACAATGACCATTTTAGAAAAAAATATACAGAGTCAATCTGAACAATATGGTAATAAAAATATCGAAACATTCATGAAAAATGAGAAAGGAAAAATTCAACACAGATAAGATGTTTCTAATATGAAATATTGTTTTATGGTTACTTTGGCTGTTGGTATTTTCATGACAATAATGAATAAAATTTCTATTATAATATTTCTATTCATCTTTTATAGAAAGATCATACATCTCTATTCTGACATCAATAATAATTAGTAGTGAATAATTGGTGTTATCAAATGATTATAAGGAACATTAAGATAAAAAAATACTAATTGTTAGAATGAAATTAATGTAATATGTGGTGAGATTAGCCATATACCATACTATTTGGTTTCACTTGTTCCAATATAATACAATCATTATTATAATTCATCGAATTCTCAAAATCAAATTAAAATATCTCCAATAGTGGATGTTTATCTTAAATATTGTTAAACAAAAAATCCATGGATTATTGATAGTTGTTATTTATCAAATATAAAAGGAGATATAAACAAACTAAATAATATGGATAAATATAATGGTGGATATAATACTTATTCTAGTTAAATATCTCTTTAAATTAATGGTGTTCGTATTGGAAATCTTTAGAAGAGAATGATCAGAAAAAAATGTTGTATTTTTTAATTCGTTAATGAGATAAGTTACTAGGTTTGTAATATATTTTTGATGATGGAAATGAAATTATTTTTTCGATATATGGATAGTAAATTGATAGATTGAATTATAGTGTTATTATCTATACGTGATTAATAACTATTAGAGACTAATTTCAAATTAAATTTGTAAATAGAATATTTTCTATGAGATTTGACGCTAAACATAATCTATTTCCTAAAAAATTGTTTCAACTTTGAAAAAATAAAATTTTTATTTCGGTCAATTAATAAGAAATGGTAAACATTCCTAACATGATGGGTGACACTTCTATAATTTCCAATACATTCAATAGTAAAAATAATGAGAGAGCCACACAAAATAGTTGTTTTAAAACATTGAAATAATTAAAAAACAACAAATTATGTGTTTTACCATTGATAAAGAAGAAAACATGTTATGTTATATATTTCATCACTTTAATGGATGATTTTACATGAATGATATAAATAATTTTCTTTTCCCACAATTAAATGGCTATAGAAAAATTTACAGGCCCGAAGATGTTGGCTGGAATTCAGATATAATTTTTTTTTGAAAATTTTGATACCAAGAAATGGTAAAGAAAATATAAAACAAAATTTATCATAGTATTTAAAAAAGTAGGAAATAAATCATGAGTTAAATTCTCTAGATATCTTTTTACAATATTGTTCTTCATTGCAAAAAATTGAATTATTAATGATATTACAAAAAATATTCTTTTATATCATGTTGCATCATGGTTCTTCTACCTATATGTGATTAATAAACCCGATGATATTAAAAAAAGTTCATTTTGTGGCATAACTAAAACATTTCATCAAATGAAATGTGGTTATAAAATAAGGAATTATATAATCAACTTTCAGGATGAGGAGAAAAAGATTAATAAAAATAATGGTATGAAGAGGAATCATGTTTTTTTACAATGGATTTGATGTTATTCTTGTTTTTTATACATCCAATGGATGTTTATATAGTCATATTAGAAAAAACTCTTATTGAATATTCAACTATGATGATGCTATACTTTTTTTATATAGATTGACATATAAATAATTATATTATGATTAATATCGAGGATGATGATATTCCCAATGATGATAGGGGATGAAAACATCTAATAGTCATTGGGTCATGGAATATGAATCATATGGCCATTGAAATTCATATGGTTCCTAGAATTTGGGTGATTAAACAACAAAAAAATTTATAGTAACTATTCAAACCATTGTAAATTCCATGGTAGATACAAAACGTTTTAAAGTATCTTATTAACACAAAAAAATTGATCCAATATATGAGTAATGTAATTTGTAAAATATTAAATAATAAGATATTGTATCTTGTCCCTAGGCCTATGGTGGAAGATTTCACGACCCGTCCTCAGGGCCCATGTCGTGACTACCCCAAACTCGCCTTCCATAGGTCAGGGGCTACCGACTAGCACCAAAGGCGTAAATCACGGAAAAAGAGAAGGCATTGCCTTTATATAAGTAAACAAACACAAAAGAGTATGAAAGATGAAGCAAACAATAAGTAAAGTAAGTACAAAAGTAAGTGCTGGAAAGTAAATGGGCCAGTATACAAACTAAACTGAAAGTACCGTACAATTGAGAAAAATAATGTACAAGAGCTGAAAAGTAAAGCAGGAACCACCGAGACGTCCTCCTGAAACCCCACCTGAAGGGTGGGTACAGTTGGCCTCCTCAACTCCCCGGGTCCGGTCGTCCTCTACGTGTACGTCCCGCCAAGTGGTCCACCTCCAGGTACCATCCCGCTCCATAAGACTCCAACTCGATCAGGGCTGTCTGTTTTCTGCATCCAACACAACGTAGTGCGGGCATAGCCTGTGCAGGGGTGAGTATATGATACTTAGTAGGGACCCCGAGACCCCCGAAGGTCTCCCAGAATCCACAGAGGACAAACCACAAAGGAAAGATACAAACACAAAGTATCAACCAACTCTACTTAGGTATATGCCCACACATATACCGAAGTCATCAATTCCAGTTCGGCTGCAAATCACGAACCCAAGTACAACCCAGTCCACACAGGATAACACAATCTAGTCCACACAGGAACGAAAGTCAATCATATCGATGGAAATGATTGAAAATCAAGACTCAGCTCACAAAATTATACTACTCACAAAGAGGGGTGGAGATAATAGATGTAGCCTCTGAATCATCTCTCCTGCTGAACCCACGTAGGATCTAAGTATAGAAATTATCACTGCTGAACCCACGTAGGATCCAAGTATTGTAACCATCACTTCTAAACCCACGCATGATCCAAGTACAGTCATCATCATTACCTAACCCACAGAGGATCCAAGTACAGTCGTCCTCACTGCAGAACCCACGTAGGATCCATGTATAGTCGTCATCGTCGTCGCAGTCGCAGCCAGCTCTAGGGTTCCCGCACATAGTACACTCGGTTCCGGGAGGGTCCACTCTACGAGCCAAGGGGGTAAATACATAACTGTCACGAAGTCTAGAGTTGATGTATATTGAAGTTCCATCTCATCAATAGGAACTCAACGTGATAGATGGCGTGTCAATCAGACGCCTGGTCTGAGAGATATAGGCTTTTCTGTCCCAAGAGCCCGGTTAGAAATATGCTAATTTACAACCCGAACGATATCCAAAATCATCCTAAACTCACTTAGAGTATCACAAAAGTATCATCTTGTCTAAAGAGTCCTAGTGCCGCAGAAGGTGCGTCGATCGGATGTGAGGTATTTATGTTAACCCTGTTTAAGTGATTAACAGGGTCGGCCCGTTTAGGCCAGTGGGCCGATGGGTCGGGTTGACCCAGTTTGATGGGTCCATCCCAGAAGGGGTGTCGGACCAGTACGAAGAAAATACTCAACTCGGCCTGAAGTGGCACGGCCCGGCCCGCAGTGGCGCGGCCCGTCCCGACAGGGCGCGGCCCGGCTTGCTCGGCCGAAGCCGAGCGGGTTCTAGGGTGCCCCCCCCCCCAATTTTCTGCAGCGGCGGCGCCAGGTGGCGCCTCACTTCACCAAACCGGCCGGCTATACCGGCCGATCTTCTGCGCATGCGGCCCACATGGGCGGGCCGCCGGTCCTCCAGCGTGGTGCCCTCCTGGCGCCGCGATCCAGCTCCTCCCAGTCGGCCGACGGGCCAGCCGGTCCTCTAAGGCGGCGCCCTCCTGGCGCCGCGACTCCTCTTCAATCAGTCAGCCGACGGGCCGGCCGGTTCTTTCGCCTAAGCCTCCCGTGTAGTGGGTCACAGTTCTTCCCGCACAACCGGCGTGACGGCGTCGGCCTACTTTGTCGCATACCCGGCACGACGCGACAGCATCGTGCCTCCTTTGTCGCATTCCCGGCACAATGTGACAACGTTGTGCCTCCTCCGCCCTCAATTTCTGAATCTAGAATAATTAAACGAGAACAATGGAGGGTTTTCAGTCCGTGTTCATTCGGCCTTCACCCTCCATGTAATTGTTAACAATCGGCCATATTTTAACAAAGATTTCCAATGAGTGTGGGGTACGTAAACATCCACTTTCAAGAGTAAACCCCTACCTCAATATTCGATTTCGTTCGCCGGGTGTCGTGGAAGATGGTGTCTCAGGGCGAGGTTCTGTAAACGACGAAGGAGTTCGCTCGAGGAGGAAGCGGTGTCTCCCCTTTTGTCACGAAGAGAATATTATAAGACGAGACGGTGTTGGTGACATCCTGTGTCGGTGTCTCCTCCCTTGTTGCGGAGGAAGAAGGGAATGGAGAATATGAGGTCGCTGAGTCGATGTTCTTCATCAGAGAGTTCGAATTCTTCGTTGAGGATGAATTTCTTCAAAAGAAAAACTAGAATTATCCCAATTCCTCCTCACAGAACCATTCTAACCAAAATAAAATAAGGTTTCTCCTTATTTTATTTTATTTTGACATGCATTCAAAAACCTAAAATTCAAACACTTAGATAAATCAATTGAAGAGGTTTAATCAATTAATTAAGATGTGTGTTGGCATGATTAAAGAGGGAGAGAGGGGAGAGAAATATTTACTCATTTAAAGGATACAAAAATTAATGGGGAGTTTCCATGCAATTAACATGGGAGTTCAAAGGGGGGTTAAGGGGTTATAGAATTTGAAAAGGTTGGGGCTCGTGTGAGACCCACCTCACATTTATCCTCACATGCGTAGTTATGATGCTAGTGGGTCCCACCCTAGCTTCCACATGTAGGATAAAACCACCTTAGTTATAAAAAATAAAATTTTACCACAATTTTATTCACTTCTCATTTAATCAAAAAAAATTAACTTCTTCTCCCATTCAAACGTAATTATGGTAATGTTTCCCTTAAGAAATTACCGGCATTGCGAGTTCATCAGTGCCCTCAGATTTCAATTCTGAGAACTGGTTCAAAAGGTATAAAAACCCACTCATTCGTTCATTGAACGTACCAGAGCTAAACTTCATAAAATTATTCTGGGCACACCGGTCCTCCGAATCAAGTGTCGTCAGGAACTGTCTACTCATAATATCCCAAAGAAAAAAAAATTCTTTAAATTTATGGGTCATTTCATTATTCCCACCTCAGGGATTTACATCCCCATAAAGTGACATCATAAACCAGGGAAAAAAATTAGGGTGTTGTGCACGCATCTGAGCCTCCCACTCCCATGTGCTCTCCTGAAGGTTCCCGTGCTGCCAACGAATGCGCACTAGATGAATCGAACGTCCACATAGGACCCGCTCCTATCGATCCTCGATCTCCACTGAGACCTCCTCAAATGTCACCCCGTCATCAATGTCCAGCTCCCCGGGATCAATGATATGTGTCGGGTCATGCACGTATCTCCTCAGCTAAAATACGTGGAAGACGCCATGCACTGGGTGAAACTGAGGTGGAAGAACCAGGTGATAAGCCACCTCTCCTACCCTGCTGAGAACCTGGAATGGTCCGATGAAGTGCTGAGATAACTTGCCGCCCCATCCAAATCTCTGTAATCCACGTCGAGGTGAGACCCGTAAGAAAATGTGGTCGCCATCCTCGAACTCTAGTGTTCTCCGCCTCCTATCAGCATAAGACTTCGGTTTGCTCTGTGCAGTCCTCATCCGCTCCTGGATGATATACACCTTCTCTGTCATAGCTTGAACCATCTCTGGTCTTACAAGTGCTGACTCCCCAGGGTCAGTCCAGCTTAGAGGTGATCTACATGGTCGGCCGTATAATTCCTGGTATGGTGTCATCCCAATGGTGGAGTGGTAGCTATTGTTGTACGCAAACTCCACCAATGGTAGGTGATCCTTCCAGCTGAGACCAAAGTCAAGGACACATGCATGGATCATGTCCTCGAGTTTCTGAATGGTTCTCTCCATCTGGCCATCCGTCTGAGGATGAAAGGCGGTGCTCAAGCGTAGCTGCGTCCCAAACGCCTCCTGAAACCCCTTCCAAATCCAGGAAGTAAAGATAGAATCTCGATCAGAGATGATATATGATGTAACCACATGAATCCATATGATCTCCTAAACTTAGAGGCTTCTCAAGCTCTCCACTGAGCCCTGGTCTCTGATAGGTAGGAAGTGGGCCGGCATGGTGAGTCAGTCGACAATAACCCAGATGGATTCGTGTCCTCGGAATGTATGTGGAATCCCCATCATGAAATCCATGGATATCCCGTCCCACTTACACTCCGGGACCTCTAAGGGATGCACCAAGCCTTCCGGTACCTGGTGCTCTGCCTTCACCTGCTGGTAGGTGAGGCATTGTGAAACGAACTCTGCCACAACCTTCTTCATACTGGGCCTCCAGTGTTGTCGTCTGAGGTCCTGGTACATCGTCTCTACTCTAGGATGTACCACTAGAGGGGAAGTGTGGAACTCCCTCAGCATCTCCTCCTGTAGTGAAACTGGTACCATGGTACGTCCCCTGAAGAGGATGGCGTGCTCCCTACCTTCAAAAATCTATCTGGTGCCAGACCTGAGGATATTTGAGCACGTCACGCCTCACAGTCAACATCCCACGCTGTGCCTCCCTGACTTACTGATGTAGTAGAGGAGTGACTGTGAGCGACTTTAGAAAGGCTGCTCCATCTCTATCCACGAAGGATATCTGCAACGCGGCTAGCTGCTTCGCCGCCTCTCCAAGTAGCTAAATGCGCGATCTCTTGCTGAGAGCATTAGCTACTATGTTCCCCTTACCAGGAGAATAGACTATCTCAAAGTCATAGTCCGTGAGAAACTCGAGCCATCGCCGCTATCCTAGGTTCAGGTCCTTCTGTGAGAATATATACCTGAGACTCTGGTGGTCAGAGTAGACTGTAAAGCGCTCGCCCATAAGATAGTTCCGCCATATCTTCAAGGAGAAGACCATTGATGCTAACTCCAGGTCATGGGTAGAGTAGTTTTACTCGTGATGCCTCAACTTTCATGACCCATAAGTGATCATTTCCCGCTCCTACATCAGGACACACCCGAGTCCGGTCCCTGATTCATCATAGTAAACTACGTACCCTACGCCCTCCTCCAGTAGCCTCAAGATGGGTGCACTGGTCAGTCTTTGTCTCAGCTCCGGGAAGCTCTGCTGACATCTATCTGACCACACAAAGGGTTTCCACTTCTTTATCAAATTGAAAGTGGTTCTGAAACTCTGGAAGAGTCTGGAACAAATCTCTGATAGTACCCAGCCAGACCTAGGAAACTCCACACCTCAGTCACACTCTTAGGTGGATCCCTAGAAAGTACTACCTCGATCTTTGTAGGATCCACTAAAACTCCCGCCTCAGAGATAACATGTCCCAAGAAGTGGACCTCTAAAATCTAGAACTGACACTTCGAGATTTTACCATAAATCTGGTGCTATCGGAGTGTGTCTAGTACAACCCACAAGTGGTAGGTTTGCACCTCCTCAGTAGTCAAGTAAATTAGTATTTCATCGATAAAGACTACGACAAATCGATCAAGGTAAGGCTGGAAGATCATGTTCCTAAGACTCATGAACATTGCTGGAGCGTTGGTTACACCAAAAGGCATAACCAAGAACTCATAGTGTCCATACCAACACCTGAAGGCTGTATTCTGCACATCCTTGTCTCGAAATCTGAGCTGATGATAGCCTGACCTGAGGTCTATCTTCGAAAACTATCGTGCTCCCTTGAGTTGATCAAAGAGGTCATCAATCCTCGGGAGTGGATACTTGTTCATTACAATCACCTGATTAAGGCGACGGTAGTTGACACATAGTCGTAAATTCCCATCCACCTTCTTGGTGAATAAAATTAGAGAAGCCCGGGGTGAAACACCGGGTTGGATGAATCCCTTGCCCTGCAAGTCCTCCAGCTGTACCGGCAACTCTCGAAGCTCAGCAGGAGCCATCCGATATGATGGAGTAGATATAGGGGCTATCCTAGGGTACATGTCAATGTAGAAGTCTACCTATCTATGAGGAGGTAGTCCTGGAACGTCTTCAGGAAAAACGACCGCATACTGATCCACCACAATAGGAAAACTCGGACTCTACACTTCAACTGCTCCTAGAATGGGACTATCCAACTGATGTGTGATCGTTTTCCCTCTCCTCTACGTAAGCCCATCCTGCGCTGCAATGGCTCCCTTCTCGCCCGTGATGGTGAACCTGATCCCATACGGGCGGACACACCGCACTTTACGCCTAATCCAGTCAATCTGGGCATGGACTGTAGATAACCAGTCCATACCCAAGATGACATCGTAAGTCCTCGACACCGCTACAAGAATATCACAGCCGAAGCTCTCACCTCCTAGAGTAAGATCAAACTTCTGGGACCAGTGTGTAATCGTTGAGTCTGCTACCGCAGGTGTCTCTAGCCGTAAGGATCGAGCCAACGGCTCTATCGGAATATTCGAGCTCTGAACAAGGGAAGCGTAAATAAAATAATGACTTGCTTTTGTGTCTATAATAATTGTAGCAAGGGGGGAGTAGACACAGATAGAACCTTGAATCATCTCAAGTGTGTCATGGTCATAAGCCTCCACTACATGAAGCTGAGCCTGCCTCTGTCCGGTAGCTCCCTGTGGTTAGGGTGGAACTCCTGGTGGTGATGTTGGTAGAGCCTCGAAGCATCGCCCAAAACTCGCTGCTCAGACAGCTCCTCTGCCTCATTTGCCTACTCCCTGTGGACCGCCACAGTCGAACTTTTGCCTCTGCCTGGGTGGTCCCTCAACCGTCTGTTACTCCTCTGCATGGAGTTTCGGGCAGTCACGAGCCATGTGGCCCTGCCTACCGCATGCATAGCACTGCCTGCCTCTCGTATGACTGGCTCTACTGCGTTTTCCCCACACCTTTGAACCAGTTCTTGAGGTCGCCCACCTAATGGCCTGGTCTTCTTAGACCTCTGCGACATCTATCTACTTTCGGCTACAAAAGACTCTGCTACGTGTCGCCCTGCGGTAGGCCTCACCGCTGGCATAGTCTCAGCAAGGAATCTCTCCACAAGAAGGGCTCGCTCCAGTACTCATGCTTGCGTCGTAATGTTAAGGGAGATCATCGAAGCCCTGATCTCATGCCTAAGTCCCTGCTCATAGGTCTGGGCCTGAAAGAATTGGTCCCGTACCATATTCGTGGAGTAGCGCGAGAGGTTAGTAAATCTCGCCGAGTACTGGTCTACTGTCATGCTGCCCTGCCGCAGTTGTAGTAACTCTTGGATGCGCACCGCACAGAGGTTGGCTGGAACGAACTATGAGTAGAAGAGGCTCTCAAAGTTTGTCCAAAGTAGAGATGCCTCATCATGCACCTATAGCATCAGGTTCCACCATCTACCTACTGATACGTGTAGGAGACTCACTGCAAGGATCACCATGAGGTCAACTGGTGTCCTTACTAATCTGAAGACTCTGAAAACAGCATCCATCCAATCCTCGGCTACCTGAGGGTCTTTCTCTTCTCAGAACCTGGGCATCCTCTATGGCTGAAACTCATGCAGCACACTCAGGTGGCATGCACTCTCCGCTACTGGGGCTGGTGGTATCGGTGGCCCAGTGGTTAGAGGTAACGCTAGTGCCTCTGCTGTAATGGGGCCCTACACCGCGGCCTCGTCGCTCGGTAGGCTGCCATCTCGTAGGTAACTGGGAACCCTAGCTGGCTGCCATTATGGGGATATCCTGAAAAGAAATAGGTGTACCATGGTTAATACAATATACCTGGTGAGATGACATTGAGTAATAACTAAGAAAACTTTTGAAACACACATGCAATCAATTTTTTTGTGCACTGGGTCAGAAATCAGTAGTCATGGTCCTGGTGTATGGATACGTCGGTCGCCGCACAAACAGTGGACTCTCAGGACTGATAACCACACTCAATACTCTAAAAATTATTTCTTCACAGAGAAGAAATTATCATAGTCCTGAGTTCTGTGGTAGAACTAACTGCTTTGATACCAATTAGTCATGACCCGTCCTCGGGGACCGTGTCGTGACAACCCCAAGCCCACCTTCCATAGACTAGGGGTTGGTGACTAGAACCAATGGTGTAAATCCCAGAAAAAGGGAAGGCATTGCCTTTATATAATTAAACAAACACAACAGAGTACTCAAGATGAAGTAAACACTAAGTAAACTGAGTACAAAAGTAAGTGATGGAAAGTAAATTCCCCAGTATACAAACCAAACTGAAAGTACAGTAAAACTAAGAAAAATAAATTACAACAGCTGAAAAGTAAATCAGCAACCACCGGGATGTCCTCTAGAAACCCCACCTGAATGGTGGGTACTGTTGGTCTCCTCAGCTCCTTGGGTCCGGCTGTCCACTCCATGTACGACCCGCCAAGTGGTCCACCTCCAGGTACTATCCCGCTCCACAAGACTCCACCTCGATTAGTGTTGTCTATTGTATGCATCCAACACAATGTAGTGCGGGCATATCCCATGCAGGGGTGAGTATAGGATACTCAGTAGGGACCCATAGTCCCCCGAAGGTCTCCTAGAATCCACAAAAGACAAACCACAATGGAAAGATACAAACACAAAGTATCAACCAACTATACTTAGGTATATTCCCATACATACACCTAAGTCATCAATTCCAGTTTGGCTCCAACTCAGGAACCCAAGTAAAACCCAGTCCACACAGGATAGCACAATCTAGTCCACACAGGAAAGCAAGTCAATTATATCGATGAAAATTATTGAAAGTCAAGACTCAGCTCACACAGGTATACTACTCATGAAGAGGGGTGGATATGATAGATGTAGCTTCTGAATCATCTCCCCTACCGAACCCATATAAGATCGAAGTACAGAAGTCGTCATTGCCGAACCCACATAGGATCCAAGTACAATAACCATCACTTTCAAACCCACGTAGGATCCAAGTCCAGTCTTCATCGCTGCTGAACCCACGGAGGATCCATGTACGGTCGTCCTCGCTGCAGAAACCACGTAGGATCCAAGTACAGTCATCATTGTCGTCGCAGTCTCAGCCAGCTCTAGGGTTCCCGCACACCGCACGCTTGGTTCCGGGAGGGTCCGCTCCACAAGACAAGGGGTTCAATACATCAACTATCACTAAGTCTAGAGTTGATGTATCCTGAAGTTCCGTCTCGTCAATATGAACTCAACGCGACAGACGATGCCTCAATCAGACGCCCGGTATGAGAGATAAAGTCTTTTCGGTCCCAAGGGCACGGTTAGAAATATGATCATTTCTAACCCGTCTGATATTCAAAATCATTTGAAACTCACTTAGAGTATTTCAAAAGGATCGTCTCGTCAAAAAAGTCCTAGTGTCGCAGATGGCGCGTCGATCGGACAGGTGGTCTTTAAGTTAACCATGTTTAAGTGATTAAAAGGCCCAACCCGTTTAGCCTGGTGGGTCGACGGGTCGTGTTGACACAGATTTACGGGTCCGACCTAGCAGGGGTGTCGGACCGGTCTGAAGAAAATACTCAACTCGGCCCAAAGGGACGCGACCCTGCCCGAATTGGCGCGGCCCGAAATGAAGTGGCATGACCCGGCCCGGCGGGGCGCGACCCAGCCCAGCTCAGCGGGGCCCGACTCGGCCTGGCTAGGCACGCAGACCGGCTGGCTCAGCCAGCGGGCCAAGCGGGTTCCAATGGGGGGCATTTTTTCGCACTGGTGCCGCCAAGCGGCGCCTCCCTTCACCAAACCGGCTGGCTATACCGGCCGATCTTCTGCACACGTGGCCCGCATGGGTGGGCTGCTGGTCCTCCAGCGTGGCGCCCTCTTGGCACTGTGGTCCAGCTCCACCCGGCCGGCTGACGTGCCGGCCGGTCCTCTAACGCGGCGCCCTCCTGGCGTCGTGAATCGTCTTCGCCCGGTCGGCCGAAGGGCCGGCCGGTTCTTCCACCGAAGTGTCCCGTGTAGAGGAATGCGGTTCTTCCCGCACAACCGGTGCGACGGCTTCAGCCTCCTTTGTCGCGTTCCCGGCAGAGCACGACAACGTCGTGCCTCCTCTTCCTTCGATTGCCGAATCTAGAATAATTAAACGAGAACAACGGAGGGTTTTTGGGTCGTGTTCGTTCGGCCCGCACCCTCCACGTAAATGATAACAATCAGCCATATTTTAACAACTATTTAAAAAACGAGTGCAGGGTACGTAAACATCCACTTTCAAGAGTATACCCCTACCTCAATATTTGATGTCGTTCGTCAGGCGTCGCGGAAGATGACGTCGCGGGGTGAGGTTCCGTAAACAATGTTGGAGTGCGTATGAGGAGGAAGCGGTGTCTCCCCTTTTGTCACGAAGAGAATATTACAAGACGAGACATCGTTGGTGAGATCCCGTGTCGGTGTCTCCTCCCTTGTCGCAGAGGAATAATGGAATGGAGAATCTGGGGTCGCCGAGTTGATGTTCTTCGTCGGAGAGTTGGTGTTCTTCATTGAGGATGAATTTCTTCAAAAGAAAAACTAGAATTCTCCCAATTCCTCCTCACACAACCATTCTAACCAAAATAAAATAAGGCTTCTCCTTATTTTATTTTATTTTTCTATGTTCTCAGAAACATAAAATTCAAACACTTGGATAAATTAATTAAAGAGGTTTAATCAATTAATTAAGATGTGTGATGGAATGATTGAAGAGGGGGAGAAGGTAGAGGAAGAGTTACTCATTTAAAGGATACAAAAATTAATGGAGAGTTGCCATGCAATTAACATGGGAGTTCAAATAGGGGTTAAGGGGTTATGGAATGTGAAAAGGTTGGGGCTCGTGTGGGACCCACCTCGAATTTATCCTCACATGGGTAGTTAGGATTCTAGTGGGTCCCACCCTAACTTCCCCATGTAGGATAAGACCACCTTAGTTATAAAAAATTAAAATTGTACCAAAATTTTATTCACTTTTCATTTAATCTACAAAAATTTAACTTCTTCTCCCGTGCAAATGCAATTACGGTAAAGGTACCCTTAAGCAATTACCAGCGTTGCAAGTTCATCGGTTCCCTCGGATTTCAATTCTGAGCACCGATTCAAAAGATAGAAAAAACCCACTCATTCGTTCACTGAACGTACCCGAGTTAAACTTTGGAAAATTATTTCGGGCACACCGGGCCTCAGAATCAGGTGCCGTCAGAAACTGCGTACTCATAATATCCCAAAAAAATTGTTTTGAAATTTATGGGTCTTTACAGAAGATATAATTTTTAAAAAGAGTATTTTAGAGACAAAAAAAATGAGGGTACAAGGGTTTTAAGAAATAATGTGATAATTATTTGTAATTAATATAAATAAGAAGGTGGTTTTAACTTTGATGAGTAATTTACCCCAGTTTCATTACATGAAATTGTCACATATAAAATTTTCAAATTTACATATGGTTTGTATTTCCAAATGGAAAACTCAATAAAGAGGTTTATATTTAATAGATTAATGGATTTCATCTTGATAATGTTTGAAGTTTTGTCTGAAAACAATATATTCATATTTGTAAATGAAGTAAGCTCCACGATATTTGTACAAAAAACCATATTTTCACACAATAATTGTAGATTTTATATAGGGGTCATTTAATAAAAACACTTACATTAATAATAATAAAACAATAGTACTAATTGTGATTATGTATGTGGAATAAATAATATTTTAAATTGGTAAAGGGAATATGTGTGTCGATATGTTTAAAAAATTGGAAAATATGCTTCAGATTTATCAACATAATGAAATTAAATTTTTCATTGGATTAAAAATAATCCAATCTATTTATAATTTTGTCATTTGAAAAGAATTTTTTTCTAAATTGGTAATAAAAATAATTGAAATGTTAGAATTATGATGAGTTTCTACTAATATACAGGTAGGATAAAATTTACGAAAAGAGAACAAAGGAATGAATTGAATGAAAATGATTTTAGAATTTTTTTTGGATGCATTTTAAACCTAATTTTATATTGACAAGAATGGAGGGTCTTCATCACTCTTTATGTCATCATTTAGTCAAAAAACATAGGAATTTCAAATTTTTAGAGTATAAATTTTTTATATATAACTAATATACTTTAAAAAATTGTCAGTCTTATGGAATAGAACATAAATTAAAAGGGTTTTATGGTACTGGTTATATAGTATATATGAATGATTCATATTCCACTTGTCACGACCCGCCCTCGGGGTCCGTGCCGTGACTACCCCAAGCCCGCCTTCCATAGGCCAGGGGCTGGCGACTAGTACCAAGGCGTAAATCCCAGAAAAAGGGAAGGCATTGCCTTTGTAAAGTAAACAAACACCACAGAGTAAGCAAGCGGAAGTAAAACACTAAGTACAAAAAGAAGAGCTGAAAAGTAAAAAGGGGCCGGAAATACAAGCCCAACTGTAAAGTACAACTCGAAAGGGAAAACAGCGACTGAAAAGTAAAGCTGCTACGCTGAGATGTCCACTGGAAATCCCACCTGAAGGGTGGGTACAGATAGCTCTTCTGCTCCTCGGGTCCCGCCATCCGCTCCGAGTATGTTCCGCCCAGTGGTCCACCTCCGGGTACCGCCTCGTCGTATAGTCCACCTCCAGGTACCGTCCAGTCCTCGAACCTTCGGCTACTGACAGCACTGTCCGTCGTCTGCAACCAACACAACGAGGTGTGGGCATAGCCCGTGCAGGGGTGAGTATAACGATACTCAGTAGGGACCCCGAGACCCTCAAGGTCTCACTAAAACCAACAAGGATAAACAAAAGAAGATCTCAACAGATAAACTCTACTTAGGTATATGCCCATACATATACCTAAGTTATCAAGTAACCCATCTCAATCATGAGGAAACACAAGGATTGTGAAAACGACGGATAACCACTACCCGGGTATATGCCCATACATATACCAAAGTTAGCAAGTGACCCATCTCAATCATGAGGTAAACACAAGGTCAAAAGTCTCAGCTCAAACCAGGATTTTCATTATCGAAACCGTAACTGCTGAAGAGCTCCGTCTCTGGAGTGTGCAGTGGTCCTGTCACGACTCCGAGGTACTGCTCACTAACCTAAGACTGCTGAAGTACTCCTCCTGTCGAGTACTGCGGGCCAGCCACCCAAACACAGTAGTGCTTCCCGCCGAGGTATGTCACCCAAACACCGTAGTGTACACCCCCTAGTAGCCTGCTGATTTACTCTCCGGACGAGCACCGCGGGTCTGCACTGTCACACAGGTAGTGCTCCGTCCGCCATGGTTCTGCACCTCAGAAAGTAGTGCTCCGTCCACTGGGCTAGTCGACTCACTCCAAGTCGAGTCGGTCAAGCAGTCGTCAGGTCTCAGCCAGCTACACGGTCTCCGTACTTCGCACGCTCGTCACTGGGAGGGTCCGCTCCACGAGCTACAGGTCGATACTCCAAGTATCTCAAAGTCCCACGAAGAAGTGTCTCAAAAGTCCGTCTCGTCACAGGGGTCTCAACGCAACAGACGGCGCGTCAATCGGACGCCCGGTCTGTGAGTTATTAGCCTTTTCGTCCCAGGGGCCCGGTTGGTTTCGAGAGCGAAACCAATCCCGGCCATATCTCAACTGTACCCCGAACTCCCATAGGGTACACTCAAAGGGACCGATACTCAACGTAACCACCAACGCTGCTGACGGCTCGTCAAGCGGACGTCCTGTCTGTAAGATATTAGCTTTCCCGTTCCAGGGGCCCGGTTGGATTTCGGGTACAATCCAACCCGGCCATACTCCGACTGCATCCAAAACTCGGGCGGAGTATGTCAAAAGTTCCGTCTCATCAAGAGGAAGTCAACGAAACAGACGGCGCGTCAATCGGACGCCCGGTCTGTGAGTTATTGGCATTTTCGTCTCCGGGGTCCGGTTGGTTTTTAAGGCAAAACCAACCCGACCGTACTCCACCTGCGTCCAAACCTCGGGCGGAGTATGCCAAAAGATCTGACTCACTAAAAGGAACACAACGCGACTGACGGTGCGTCAATCGGACGTTCGTGGCTCAAGATATGAGCGTTTCCGCTCCGAAGGCCCGATTGGTTTCGTGAACGAACCAACCCGGCCGAACTCAAAGTAACCCGAAACCTTGAGTGCGATATAACGAAACGACCGTCTCGATCCAAGGATCGCGTTGCCGCAGACGGTTCGTCATTCGGAGGTCCGAGGCTCAAGTTATGAGCCAAAAACCAAATCTGGTTCGAAGCGGGGGGGTCCGGGTCCGGGCCGACCCGGCCCGACCCCCCCTGGGCGGCGCGGTGGCCGGCGGCGGCGGGCGGCGGCGGCGTGGCGGCGCGGCGGCGGCGGCGGCGGGGAGGCCGCGGCGGCCAGTTGCCGCGAGGCGGCGGCACGCGGGGGCTAAGCCCCGCGTTTTCTTCTGGCGGCGCGGCTATGCCGCGCCGTTTTATTTAAAAACGCCCCCCCGCTCGTGGGGGGCTTGCTGGAACGAACCGGGGGGCCGGCTGCCCCCCCTCCCTCTCTTCAAAGAACCGCCCCCACCATGTGGGGGGGCTTGATTGGCAGAAACGGGGGGGCTTTGCCCCCCACAAGAAAAACCGCCCCCTCTTTAAGAGGGGGTTTCATGAGGTGGCCGGGGGATTAATTCCCCCGGTTTATTGGCATCCGGCCGGCCAGCTGGCCGGCCGGTTTTCTCCATCGGGACCGGAAAAATCCGGTCCCCTCTTCGGCTTCCGACGCCGGCGGCCCGGCCGCCGGTCTTCTCTTCCGCCGCGGCCCGGAACCGGCCGCGGTCTCCTCGTCCCGCCGCGGCCCGGAACCGGCCGCGGCGTTCGTCGTCCGGCGCGGTGCGACGGCACCGCGCCCCTCCGCCGCACTTTAATTTCTTTCAACGCGGCGCGACGGCGTCGCGTTCTTGATGTTTCTTCCATGGTGTGCGCGCGACGGCGTTGCGTAAAATAAATGCACGATCAACCGCGTGGTGCGACGGCACCACGCCACTTGCTTCCACCCGCAAGAACAAACAAGAACGTTGGAGGGGGTTCGGCCGTGTTCGTACGGTCCGGCCCCCTCACGTTAAATTAATAACGCAACTTTAAATAAACAACATCCTCACGTTAGTCATACGAACCACGAGCAAGAATGAGATAATTAAATATTAAATCAACATCCCCTACCTCGGGTATAAGTTCGAGGATTTGACTATGTCCGCGGAAGACGACGTCGCAGAGGTCGGGCGATGCGGTCGTCGTTCGTCAAATTCAACGACGAAGAGGCGCGTCCGAAGAGGCACGTCGTTGGCGAATCCTTGTACGCCGACGAAGGTTGTCCGAGGAAGGTGCGGTGTTCTCTCTCGTTGACACCGAAGACGAAGAAGAGCGGAGCGGCGTTCTTCGTCGGAACTTGAGCGTTCTACGTCAAGTCTCGAGGAAAGTCAAACAAAAAGGAAACAACGAACTCAAGAACCCTTACCTCGATAGTCGCACGTTGACGGAGTCGTGGAATATCGGTGTCGATTCCTTTGACGTCGGAGGAAGAGTCTTTGTCGATGGCGTTCGTCGCGGAAAACCGTCGCGGAAGAGATGACGCAGAAGAAGTACGTCGCGTCGCGGATACGGCGTCGCGGACGGATCGTGTTCTTCGGCGGAGAAGTTCTTCGTTGAAGAACGACGTTCTTCGCGTTCTTCGTTGAGTTTGAAGAAGAAGAAGAGGAGCTCTCCACCTCTCAAGAAGACAAACGATCAACCCAAAATAAAATAAGCTACACCTTATTTTATTTTCACTTTGCCAACCTTTCAAAAATTCAAAAGTTGAATTCAATTCATTAATTAAATCTAGAGTTGACAAAATTAAATGAAGAGATAGGTTGGCAAGAAATAAAGTAGGGAAGAGTTACGTAATTAAGAGGGGGTTTAGAGGGGTTAGGGAATTTGAAAAGAATTAGGGGTTCGTGTGGGCCCCACCACACTTAATCCTCCCAGGGGAGGTTAAGTGGGTGTGGGTCCCACTTCCAACCTCCTTTGGTAGGTTTTTAATAAGTTAAAATAAAATTTGTCTTACACAAATTTTATTTAACTCAACTGAAAACCCCAAAACTAATTTTCAACTCGCAACAAACGCAACTCCCGAAAAGGTCTCTTTAAGCGAATATCGGCGCTGCGAGTTCATCGGTGCCCTCGGATTTCAATTCCGAGCACCGGATCAAAAGTTAGGAATTCCCGCTGGTTCGTTCACTGAACGTACCCTAGCCAAACTTCGGAAATTAATTCCGGGAACTCCGGGCCTCGGAATCAGGTGCCGTCTGAAATCGCGCTCTTGTAAAATTCTAAAGAAAATTAAGAAAAAATTTTCCTTGAATTTTACAGGTCTTTACACCACTATGATTAGAGAATTCATTATTGGTGAATTTTGTATTATATGTTTCTCAACGAAATAGACATTAGTCAAATTGATTTAAATGGATATATAATATATTATCTCGTCATAGGAAGATACTCAATTGTTTTTGATAGAGACTCGCCTTGAGGATATGGATGTGTAAACAGGATAACAACAAATTTTAAACTATGATAATAAATATGTGATTAATTTTTTAAAATGTTCATTTCATTATTCTAGGTTAAAACGGGTTGAAATAAGATATCAGTTTTATAGGATATTATGGATTCTTTTAAAATGAATTAGGAATGTCTTCCATCCCTAGAATATGTTAATGATATTAAAAAAACTTCTCCAAATAATTATTTGATATGATACTCATGAAAATATGTGTTCTTCCACATTTCCTACACTAATTAATGAAAATTATTTTTTTCTTCTCTTTCATGTTATGATCAATATATTGAATAGATATATTAAAAATGTGGGGAGGAATATTGTTACTATTTTTTAATTTCTTTTAATGTGTGTGTTCTGTGATGTTGGATAGAACTATTCAAAGTAGTTATATTATATTCACATTGAATGGGGATGATAACTGTTTTTCAAATAATATGTTTTTGGAAATCATTAATGTCAAATTTAATAACTGTTAATTTCTAAACCATGTTAGATCACGTACATTATGTGTTTATTATTTAATGAAACCGTTATTTGAGAAAATTAAGGTTTTCCCATTTATAATGTTCTAATTGGTTTTATTTTCATTAAAGGGGAGAGGTATGAGTATATGAAATATTCAAAACACCTCAAATGAGGGATATTATTGAACCCTCAAGAGGAAGATGTTGTATTGTTTGTCAATTATAGTTAACATGTGATTATTGATGTTTGGATCCTAAAGTGAAATAATTTGTTGGAATATCAATGTAATATATACAATAATATATTTGAAGATGTCTTATATGGAAATTCAAGTAAATAACTTTATTAATTTTTTTACCATGTAAAACACCATCATAAGTATGGTTCTTTTCAAAATTTCAATTAAATATATGCAAATAATGCTATAAATGTGTTTTTACATAGTTTAAGATGTTTCAATAGTGAATGGTGGAAAATATGTAAAAATTGGAATGAGAACTGGTGTTCTACAACATGATATCTGGTTGTTGTGCCATTAAATGGTTATAAAAGTGCCATCAACTATCCCATGTAAATTACATATCCTTGTATTATAACTAGGATAAAATCTAGAATGTATAATCCATGGCTAATCTGATGGCATCATCTATGGTTTTTAATATGGGGTTTCCCTATAATATTTTCCAAGACTACAACTTTTAGTTATCACTAAGGGGGTTTCCCACCAATAATGTATTTACACAAATATCATTACCATCCCTCCTTTGAAAATACAATATTATATCTCTTTATCCTTTCATATATTTCTTCCATTATGTGTGATCAAGATAATTACATTAGTATATTATTTTCCCTTCCACATCTGTTCCTTATGTTTTAGTGATATTAATCCCTTTCCATGTGTCTCTAATATTTTTATTTCAATGGATTTTTTTAGCATTGTAGATTTAAATTATTTTAGGATATACAAGAAGTTTATATTAAGATATTCAAATTCTCTATGCACGGGGGTTTGTTCCCTCAATTAAAATGATTATCACAATATATTTTTATCATCAGATGCTTATTTTGATTCATAGTAGATTCGTTGGGTAGATACCTATGTTAAAATTATGGTTTTAATGGTTTTTTCATTAGTTAAGCACCCTTATCATGTGTCATGGACCATATAAAAGAAAAAATCCTACTATTATACAATAGAAATTTAATTGACATTTTAATTTTCAAACTAAATATAAATATACTTTTTCTAATGTTTAAATTGATAACATAGAAATATGATGCATGAAATTGATACATTGACTTTATATAGATTAGAATAGTGAACTGCATACTATGTTAAAATTGAGTTTTAATGGATACTCATTTAAATTATGGGCTATGAAATAGAATTTTTAAATCATTTATGCTATAAAATGTGATTTCAAGTGTTTTAAAAACATATGAATTGAAGGGAAAATTGAATGGGGAACCATGAATGTGGATTTTACCCTAATGTTTGGCCTAATTAATTGGTCTGTCTTGAATGATAAAATTATGTATAATTATTTAAATTTATTTCCATTAGATACAATATGTGATTATGAAATTAACATAAATTGATAAATTAGTAGATTAGTGTTTATGAGGAGAAATTAATGAAATAATGTGAATCAATGTCTTGTAAATTTTAATTAATTGTTAAGTCTTTTAGTAACTGCATAATTTGTAATAGAACTAATAATAAAAATGTATAATGATGAAAATCGTTTTATGGGAACAATGAATGGTAAATTTTTCTGTCCATTATGAATTTTCGTGAATTTATATTGGATTTATTTGGGAAATACCTGTCGTAATGCGATAAATAAGATATGTTGGGATTTCATGAATACTATAATTATTATGTTTTTTGAAAACTCACTATGAGAAGGTAATGAAAATACTTTCAAGGGTGGTCATGAAAATTCAGATTGTGGATATTGTGAAAGCTCCCAAATGGGAGGTCATGTTAGTTATATTTAAAAATGATTTTGAGAGTTTTGATACATATTTTGGGATAAATATTATTAGTTTACATGATACATAAATGGAAAATATATCTAGGGTGGTTTTATACATATTTAGAAATATCCCTCTAAAGTTATCATGATACTTATATAGAAAACATATGAAAGGCTTATTTTGGTATTATGGTTGGAATATTCACTGTGACATGATAAAAGAAATATACCACCTTCTAGATAGCTACTGAAGATTAGGTTTATATAAATGTGTATCAATGACAATATATTATAATACTAGGTTACACTAATGTTTATGGAAATTGGATTCAATATATTATAGTTACTAAAACTATATAAATCTTGTATAAAATAATTACAACACATTTCATAAAATTTTATTTCTGGCTCATTATATTTTGGGATGCCCAATTTAGTGGATAAATGAGTTATACTAACACCATTCTCAGGCCACCTTGACACTGAGTACCTGAGAAGATATCTTTATTTGGTCATAGTTTATATATATAGGGTATGGTCTTAATTAATGATTTTATCACCACATGATTTTATAACAACAATGTATTTTATAGAATATACAATATGGAAAACCGATCTTAAATAAAGCCCAAAATATTATTATTTAAATATAAACATTATAACATAGATATTAAAGTGGAGGTTATAAATATTATTTACTAGATTATGATATATATATATATATATGACATACTCAGTACAAATTTGTTACATAATTATTTAAAAATAAGTACTCGATTGTTTGTAATGTAATTTAATTCTTCAAGAATATTTATATTAAAAAATAGGTTTTCATGATTTATATTTAAATATTAAAATTAATTTATAGAAAATATACATTAAAAAACTATTTTTGGATTCATAATGTCTAAATTACCTTAGGATTAACTTTTGGTAATTTTTCAGCAAGCTTGAGTTTTAATCAATTGTCAAAATACTAATTTTCCTTGAAAATATATTTTATTTTAATGGAATTTTAAATTCAATTTATTATTAGTTTTAAAATGTAATTATATCATTTTAATATAAATATTAACCCTGAAATTTTATTTAAATTATTTTTATAAACACATTTTATATATAATTTTTGAAGTTTTCTGAAAACAAATTATTTGTTGTGTTTGTAAAGATTAATTTTATATTAAATTATGAGATTTTTTTAGAATTTTGAAAAATGGACTATATATTTGAAATATTTATATCAAAATTTATTAAACATACCCCTTGTATTTTTTCAATATGAATAAAAATTATGGTAATTTTTGTTACCATAGTAAACATTAAATCATTAAAGTATATAATAGACTACAAAATAACCCTATCACTTGTACAAATTTTATTATATGGTAAATGTTTTCCATAATTATTCATTGTTAAAATATATTCCATTTTCAATTGGGATGTGATTATGATATTTATAATATTTTATTTGATGAAAATTCATAGATTCACATTCCAGTGTCGAATAACTATCACATTATTATTGTGTGGTTTTAAAGAGGATATATTAAAATAAAAATATTATTTAAAAATATAATATATTAATATTAACCATGTTAATATGTAATTAAATTTTAGTTAAAAAATCATTACCTTAAATACTTAGGAAATGTTGATGCAATAATTATTAAATTTTTAGAAAAAATTAAATAAATGGTATTAAATATATTAAAATAAAAAAAATTATATAACTAATGAGACCCAATAATTTTATATATGAACATGATATGTAGTATATATAATAAAATATATTTTTTCGAATTATATGTGTTATCATGATATTGTTAAAGTCCATGTAATGAATAGTTTTAAACATTGTCATTTGGGATATTTTATTGTAAAATATACATTAATATGTGATTTAAAAATCCAAAATACCTTATATTTGGAAACATTATCTGGATATGGTTATTTCAGTCAACCATAGGGTATTTATTTCTCTTTAGTGAATTTTTGGTAACATTTTTTACCCATATATATTAGAAAAGATTAATAGTAGGGTAATTGTCAAAAGAATTAACTAGAGGTAAAAATAAAATTTTAAGTGTGTAGCTATGAAATAAAAGTTATATAAAAATTATTGGATATATAGATTTCAACCATTATCGCCTTAGGATATAATTTTAATTATTTAATAGAAACATGTATATAAAAATTATTTATATATTATTTAAATCAAGGATAGATACGAATTTTCACTATCATTTTTTTTTCAATATAATTTATATATCTACATAGGGACAAAATAAAGATATGAAAAATATTTTCTGTTTTTTTTATTTTTTTTTTAAATTTTAGGTTAACATTTAATGATAGTGAAATAATAATAGAGTTGTTATTTATTTAAATTAACAAAAATAAATTTTGAAAATATAAATTTTGATATAATATGAATGAGTTACTATATGAAACGAATTTTATAGAAATAAATGAAATATCATAGTGGTTTAAAATAATTATAGTCATTATCCACTATTTTTCTGAAATATTTTATGTCAAATTAAATGAATAGTGTCAAAATTTACATTAATGGTAATTTACCAATATACTAATTTATTAAATTATTTAAAAATAAAAAAATATATTATATTTTCCAATGAGGCTGAATTTCTTTTTCAAAAATCACAAAAGATCAACTTATGAACCTTTTCCACACTTAAAATAACATCATTTATCGTTTATGATTGACATAGAGGTTTCCATGGTTAAGGAAAAAACACAAAACATGGGTTTAATCAATATCATTAGTTTTAAAATAAAACCAAAACATATTCGAATATTATTTTTTTATTGGAATAAAACCCTATCATATATTATCATCGAATAAATTTTCATTCACCATAATTTTTTATGATAAATAAATTTACTATAATTAAAAAATTTGGGAAATTTCAAAAGATCCCATAACATAAATTATAAACGGGAATCCCATAATTAACTGCTTTACACCACATTAAAACATCTAGATCATACTCAATCAACAAATTACTATTTTAAATATAAATTTCGATGTTCTATAGACTCTAGTTTTTTAAAAATACAATCATTATTTCCCTTAAGAGATGATATATATAAGGTCTCTCGAAGAAGAGGTAATTATGTTACCAGAAATCTATCAATTTATTTTTTTCTTCTACAGCCTCCAAATGTTTTCTTTATATAAAAAATTAATAATTCATGTATCATTTATATAGTTATATTCTTATATTATTATGATATAACCATATTTCATCATTAATCTATCCTATGTAGAATGAAAACATCAATTGTGTGTACAAACGACTTACCGTCTCCATGCAGCAATGAAATTTTTTTCTCATAACCCCTTCCTGTGGATGGTAATAAATATATAAATAATTATTATTTAGGATATTTATAAAATAAAAATGACTCTTTAGTTATTAATTATTCTTTACCATTCTTAGGTTCAATCCAACAAAATATATAAACAATATTTATGAACACATAAAGACTCATGTCTGGGTAAATAGTGTAATTAATTTTTATATCTCTATCTTTATGAATGAGTATAATTATATATATTTAATATATATGATATTTAATCCTTAACTAATATTATATATATTATGTAAATTTGATATAATTATAGGCACCAGAACTACAGAATTATAACATACATGAAAAAAGATGTAATTACTAACTGAAACAATGACCTTAACAATGAATTTATAATAAATGGGTGATAAAATATTATAATTAAATAATATTTGGTGAGATATATTTTATTATTTTTCTATAAAATATTTATAATAAATATATATTTATTATACAATATTATTTAACTTGTACAAGGGAAATCAAATCTATGGTATGTGTTTTTCACCTAAATATTACTTCTATGAGACATAGGTAATATTAAAAATTTATTTCTATAGTGAGTTGTATATTCGAAACATACTAGGTAAATAATGAATAATACATTTTCATATTTATAAATATTTGTGAATTAAATATTAATATTAATTTTAAAGGGATTCTATGTTCGATAGCGCACTCGATACGCAACTACAAGTTTCATTGAAATGTTACATTGCACATAAAATTAGGTCATACTAAAAAATAATAATTTAATATTAATTTTAATGGTAGACAACGCTTAGTTGTTTTATTTCTTGGATTCAATAGAAATAACTAAAAAAATAATATACATGTGTGTTAAATGTTTTTACATTTATCCAATAAATTTTAGTGGCCTAAAATAAGAAAGAATTCTATTTTAAGCATAATTACTCTAATAAGCATTAAAAGGTTGATTTACCTCCATTTAATGGAGTACCCTCCTTAAATGTAGTATGATTAACATTTATATTTTCTATTTGAAAATATAAAATTCCTCTTTTTGAATCAGGACAACAAAATATTACTTTGGGTAAATTTTTCATATTTTTCTGATAAAAATATTTTTTTACTGAATAATGCAAAATACAGTATTTTAATTCAAAAATGCCTTTTATTGTAATTTATTTATAAGAATATATTATATTAATAATTGGTATTAAAGTTTAATTATATTATTTTTTACTATTTAATCCATTTTTGGTCATTTGAAGTAATTTCACTTTGAAATTGGACATAAATAAGTGTCAATCTTTTGATAGTTATTATTTCTTAAAAACACGTTTTTAGGTTTTACAGTGGCAATTAATTTGAAATAAATTTATACCAATTATTTTTTTTAAATATCAAAAAAAGGATTCCATAATTGGAATTTTGAGTTCCAAATTGTGTAAATAGGTATCTTTTATTTTTATACATTATGAATATTTACTTTAGTAAATATTTTATTTACCATAGATAAAGGGTAAATCTGGTAAATAAGTGTAAACAAATAATATTATAATAATATTAAATTACCCTAACATGTGTCCTAATCCTATTGGTAGATATATTTCCAACCATGTTCATATTTGGGGTGATTTTGGGACCCCATGGATTCACAAGGGTGTGACAATGACACTTTATGTTAATTAATTTAATGTAATGAAAAAATGACTTAAACATATATCATTTAGTAAATAAATTCATACATGGTGTTATATAAGTTATCTCTTCGACTATAAATTTTCATTTTAAAGATAAAACTATTTTATACATCATGATATCTTTTCAATAATTTTTAGACATCAAATAAATAAAATAATTAATGACACAATAATTATGCAATATTTACCTCATTAATGAATCATTTAAATAAATAATCTTATATTGATTAAAATAATATCCAAAACCTATCCAATTCTCATTAAATGATTTTATTTCAATAATTAGTCATCTTATTTTATACTTTAATGTGTTTTGGACCTTTGAAAACTAAAAATCATTTTATAACTTAAATAATATTTTTAAATATTCATAAAGAGCCTATCCTCCCCCCTTTTAAAATGATTTCAATTCTACCCCATTACTCACACTTCTCAAGACCCTTGACTCATCAAACCTCTACCCAATTAATCTCCCTACATCCCTCTCCTCCAACTTGAAGCATTTCCCTAGGAAAAATCTAATTTATGTAATCCTTTTGGTTAAAACCAAAGGGAGATACCCGATTTGAAGGTAACATCTTCTCTTAAGTTCTTTGGTTTTGTTTTCCTTCTCCAACCCCCTAAATGATTTTTATTCTTTTATATTATAGAAATATCTGTATAATAAATATAATAGGTTGTTGTTAAGAGATGTATTTTAACTACACTTACACACACCTCCATCTAATGGGTAAAGAGGATAGTATTTCTGTGGACAACAAACTAACGCTTCACGAAACAGTGATTGTTCAATATTCACCTACCACCACATATGGTGGCCATTAAGATGGAACTATATTTATAAGTGATATATATTATATTTATATTGTTTCTATGATTCTTTATTTTTAATTTATTGAATACATTTATGGTTTTCTAATGTGGGTAAATAAGATAATTTCATTTGAAGAAGTGTGGACTACCACCCCCTAAAAGTTATATGACTCGTTCATGCTATAAGTGGAACATATAAAGGATGTAGATAATGATATTATATATTATATTATACTGGAATTATAATATACCTATGTATAATTATGTTTTCATTCCATTAAATATGAAATATTAACGAATGTAGCCTTCATACGTATGTACGACTTACCGTCTCCATGAACGGTGCATTTCATTTCTTATCTCTAAATGTTATGCACTATTATAAACACATATATATAATGGATACATATGATATATATGATATCTAAATTGTGAATATCATTCTAGAGGTAATGTAATTTCTACCACAAGATCAATTTATAATTATAACAAGTTCATTTTATCTCCAGTTCCAAACATCAACAAATTATCGGATATGAAATCAAATAATTAACTAATTGTTATACCAAGGTAATAATTGATATAAAAAAATAATCAAATTGAAAAATGTTCTTATGAAAGTAGAAATTATCTTTAGTTTATTATTTTGGATATTAATGAACAATCAATTTTTACATAAGGTAAAGGACTTCATTTAAATCTCCTTTCATTGATGCATATTTTGTTTTATACAGGACTATCTTTAATACGGTTTATAAACACCATTGAATTTTCATTTCATTAAAAAGTAATCTTTTTTTCTACGAGGATTTTTACAAATTGAAAAAAAATAATGTTTCTTTTGAATGTAAGCAGTGACAATGACCTTTTCTACCATCGCGTGTATTATTTGATCTGTTGCTTCCTTAACAAGCTGTAATTTTTTTAAATGGAAAATAAATACCATATACTCTTTTATTTATTTTGGTATGGAAAATAGTTTTGATAAGGGGTTTTTATGTCAATATATTTAAATGTTATATTGTTATTCAAATGTGTAAATGTTATCTTTCCTTTATGTTTGTTTTATTAGTTATGAATATGTTATGGTTCTTGGGCATTGTTTACGTATACGGGTGGTTCTGTGATAAACCTATGGAGGTTGTGCCGGAGATAGTTCTCCAATGAATTTGGTAATGTGATAGAGGTAAACGTGAATTTTTCTCCTATGGTTTTTAGGGAATATACTATATTGGGATTTCTAAATGTAACTCCCTATGTATCTACAATGTAAGTACGATATGGATTCCATAAGTTGCCTTTGTGATTTATAATTTCTATGTGTTATTAATAAATCTTATGATTTAATGAGGTATGATAAAGTGCTTATGTAATGTATGTATTTATTAACTATTGTTTCCCTACTTTATTTTATAACCTTTATTGAGATTTTTTATGTTCATCCGATGTTTTGAAATGTTTTTCACATGACATAAAGATGATTATGGTGAAGGATGAGATTAAGGAAAATTCATTCTATCTAAAACATAGAACCATACATGAATCTTTTTTTCAAGAATTTTAATTTTATAAAAAAAAATTGAAACTGACTATAAGTGTCAACATTTTAATTTTATTGAGATGTGATTTTTATGGCCTAATTCTCTAAAACTCTAACCTAAGAAGATCCTTAATGTGAATTATTCAATTAATTAAAAATTATGTAATGTTTTAATGTAGGTTCCTTATAATATAATTACCATAAATTTTTTATACAATTAATATCTTTATCTATGTGGTATGTAATTATTAATTTGATATTATTTATTTCTTGAGGATTATGAATCTAAATGAGCTTATTGTCAATGGTTTATCTAAAAATATTTCATTATTCAGGATTGATTATGACTATGTACCCATTGAGTAATATTTTTCATCCATGTACATGTTTTCATAAATTGTTTTAAAAAAATATTCAATTATAGATTCATAATGTCATTTTACCATATTATTTACTGTTTCAAAATGTTTTAAAAGTAATCAACATAGAATTTTTCAAATGACGTACATTGTAGATTTTATAAAATAAAAATTGAATGGATTATTTCCTAATGTATCCATCATGATATCACTATCCCACCATCATAATCCCATAATTATTGGAGTTTTAGATTACATGTTAATATAATTATTTTCCATGAAAATTATTTCCTTTATATTTTCATTTTTTTATTTACTAAATGTAAATTTTAATTTGAAATAGATATTTTCCACAAAACTGGTTTTAATTAATCCGTTATGGAATTTTAATTCATCTATGTCAATAAACATTATTATAATTATTCTATTTTGTGGGTATGTATTAATGATACCATATTATTAATTTATATGAATGGTTTATGATTTCATTGATTTGGGATGTTTCAGTTTGATAATATTCATATAAATCTGGATGGTTTATGATTATGTTTATTGACTGGGTTAATTTTTATCATTTTTGATTATACATTATTAAAAATATTTTTTATGTTTATTATGTTTTACACCTTCTAAATGAGGAACCCATTAAATTTATTAAGTGATAGTTGGGGCACAATATTTCCCCTTGATGCATCTTTAGTTCTAATGAGACAAACTAACTCAGCTTTTAGAAAATACAATACTCAGTTGTATAAATTTCCTGGAAGATGACTTGTAGGAACGTTTTATAAGTATAAATCTATGAATTCTATCATTATTAATTCAATTATTAATATTCCATGTGATTATTATATTAGTTGAATAACCATGGTGTTGTTTCATACTAAATTTATACTTTTATATAATTAGATAATCTTCATTTATTACTTCCATATCAAGATAAAATTATTAATTAAATGGAATTTTTATCACTTTTCCCTTCCAATTTTCAAAATTTTATCTTTATTCATGGATTCCATTGTATTCATATCCTTATTAAAGAATTGATGTCACCAATTTATATGTATATTTTAACCAAGATATGAGGATAGGTTTTGTGTTTGGTGAGTGCTATATAGTAGGGAGAATCATTTAATTATCAACAAATATTATTTTTTTTAAATTTTAAAATGTAATCATAATTTTTATTATTTATCATTTTATCAAAATATATAAAAAATATTCATTATTTTGGGAGTTCATACCATTTATATAATACCAATGTAATATTGTAACCAAAATATCATGTATAGTTGGGTGACGGTCAATACAATTTGTATTAAAGGAAGATTAGTAGAAACCATAAGAACTAGATGTATAAAATCATATATTAGAGAATGAAACCCTAGTACATAATTTATAAATAATACCAAAGAAACCAAGATTATCATTTAAAAATAATTTATACCTACATTTTCAATTTATGTTAATTTTTTTACAAGTTTTTTTATTATAGACTTTGTTAGATAATTTTATGATCTCATATAATGTATGTTATTTTATAGAAATGACGGATATTGGATGGAATGTAAACAATTTCAATGATCTTAATCCATTTAGGGGTTTTCTTCATGATAAATATAATGAAGTTGGAGCTAGATATGTAGCTAGAGATGAATAAATGATAACTATATATGTAAACCAAAAATAAGAAATGAGCAATAAACATGTATGTATGAAGTAGCCACCTGTTCCAAAACATAATTATTCTACATTATGTGTTTGAAACCTCAATCATTCAATCAAATTATTAATATGAATTTGTTCAACAATGGTTATGTTCCTCAGAAAATATATGCCATTACATGGTATTTAATGAAAGGTATTTGGTTTTTGGGATGTTTATCATCTATATGTGGATATAGATCATTGGTGGTTATTTATTAAAAATACTATTAATTTAGAATAAATAAAAAATGTGTAATATATTGATTTTCCATAGCATTTATTTTTTTAATATTTTCAGTGTGAACGATGATATAATATAGCTTGAGAATTCATGGGTATAATAAATAAGGAAGAATAATATGATTCAATGTATGAACAAAACCATAAAATGTTATCAATTCATGTTTCATACTATATACATAATAAAATGGTAATATTTAATTAATCTTTTATGAGAAGAAACTAATAATTCGATGGGAATTAGCCTACCAATCTTTTTCATCAAATGATAATTTATCATTTTCTTCGAAGGAATAGATATGATCCTCTATGTCTTGTGGTTATAAGGGAAACCATGTTATGAAGAGGAAATAAGAGAAAAAGATAGATAGGGTGAGGGAATGGAAGAAGTATTTTCTCAAATGTGATAATTGTGGAAGAGAAAACCCTAGTACTATCCTAAAGGGAGTTGGATTTTGAAATATTTGTAGAGATAATGGGCATAATGATCATGATTTAATGAGAAATGTTGGATTTATAGCTGTGAAATGATTCAACTATAAGATTTTGGGGACCTATTAAAATGAAAATCCAAAGAATCAAGGGAATATACCTCAAAGAAGCTTTGGGATCACGGTCATGTCTATGTTATTGATAAAACCATTGTGGAAATATTAGTTTTCTTGTTCTTATTTCTATATAAAATATGATGTTGATGAATTCTATTGATGAAATTATAATTTTAAAAATAATGACCTTTTTTTGTATTGTATTATAGTACCATTTATTAATGCATTTCACAAAATATGTTTAATAGTATTGAAAGAAAAAAATTATCCATTTATAAGATGATCATCTTGTAAAAAATAGGATTGAGGGAGTAAAAGAATTAATATGTTCCAAATGATGTGGAAATGATGTTGGGATAAAAATATAATTAATTTAAATAAATTAAATTGGATATTACTTTCTACCTTTGAACTAAAAAATGATTTGTTGAAAAGGTTTTTCATGCTATCATTGATGGAGGTAAGAGTGTTTTTTGATTTAAGTAATATATCCAAATATAATATATTTATTAATGAAATATGGAACAAAATAATTTTCATTAATGTATTAAGTTGATGAAGGTATCCACATTATAGGTATGGGAATTTTAGATCTTCTTTTGCAGATTAGATGTATATTTATTTCCAAATATTACTGATATTATTTCAAAAAAATTGGCAAAAGATATTTTGGAGTATTTCTATCATTAACTAATTATTGTTGATGTTTTATAAATTAATTTATTTATCTATATTGGATAAATTATTATAACCTTGTTGGATTTATTTAATATATAAATACATTAATAGTAGCATGTTATCATTTTACAGACAATGGGATTCATTTTAAATTTATATCGGGGCATGCAGAATTAAATATTCATCAATTAGAGGAAAATATGATATTGCGGTGTAAATTTTTTTGGGATAAAATATTACATTTCATTAATGTATCATTCCATATTTTCATTGTCTATGTGGTAATGAAAATCCTCAACTATATAAAAAAATAATATTAAGAAACAAATTGTTATTCAATAGCATTCAATTAGCGTGAATTGATTGTATTTGCTTCATCATTTGTTTATAATTTTCTGATTTTCAATTTTAAAAATCATTCAATTTTTTGTTATCAATGGTTAGTGAAAAATATTTTGTTCAATGTTAATTTATTTACATACCACTAATTTTATCATATTCAGTGTCATATTGTTATGGTAAAAATCACATTACCCTCTCCCTATTTTTAAGAGGAATTTTTATTAACCCCACATATGGTTTGGTTCTTCCATAATGGTATTTTTATATATAAATACCATAAATACTGATAAAAAGATGAAATTTTTATGATTTAATTTATTTTAGGAGTGTATAATTTAATACCTCAATAATTTTAAAGAACACTATGTTTTAAGGTGTATAGAACACACAACACAAGCCTAAATAAACCCCAAAATATTATTATTTAAATATTAATATTATAACCGTTATATAATATTAGAGGTGATAAATAGTATTAATTATTATTAAATATATAGAGATTAAATACAGTGTAGAAATGTATTATTTTATGTATTTTGAATAAGAACTTGTGTTTCAGATAATAAATTTTATTCTCCAAAATTATTTTCCTCCTAAACATGGGTTTTATAATTTTTATAACAATAAGTTAATTAATATTTAAGAAAGGGGTTTTAGAAAAATACTATTATTTTGTTTTAAATTTTAATTAGTTCCTTTATAAAAAAATTTATTTGTAATAAATTATCATCATGAATTTGGTAGAAAAACATTATATATTTAATAAGGGAAATTTTATTATAAAATATTTTTTTGAAGAGTGTCATTGGTTTAATTTTAAATGGAATGCTTTAAATTATATCATTGAATCCTAAAACGTCTTTTCCATATTTTGAATATTTAGGTCCAAATTTAGTAAATATACCATTTTTATTTATGGTTAATATGAATAGTAACCTTTGTAATTTTGGTTACCATCATAAAGGGTAAATCTGGTAATTGAGGGTAAAAATAATATGATAAGGACTATAAACTAAACCTAAATATTATCCCTATTTTATTAGATGGGTATTTTTCTTCAATAATTTCTCACAGTTCTAAAATATGGACTCTTTTTTACCATTTTGAGTTGATTATAATATCTATTATATTTTATTTAAAAAAATTAAAATATATCACTCTCATTTATTAATAACTAAAGTATTTTAATATTGGGCCATACAGAATATTTTCTCGAGTAAAAATATTCTTATGAGAAGTGAAAAAAAAATTCAATATGATAATTTATTTTTTATTTCTAGTTAAGAAATAATCACCATAAATTCTTTCACAATGCTAATTAAAAATTATTTATTTATTGGAAAAACAAAAATAAAAGATATTTAAAATATGAAAGTAAAATGAATTGATATAATTAATGATATAAAATAAACGTATATATTACCTAAATATTTTATGGATATAATAAAATATTTCTATCTAATTATAGGTTTTACCATTACATTTTTAATCTCAATGTAAAAAATCATTATGAAACATCATGTTATGAATATTTTATTGTAAATAATATTTTATATAATAACTAATAAATCATAAAAATAATTTTTTCCTCCAAATGAACGGGATATTTTTATTTACATATTCCAAAGTCAATTTATTGGATTTGAAAATTTTATAGAAACATTATTGACCTTTGTATTATAAAAAAATTTAATTGTATGGTAATTGTCGAAATAATTAAAATGAGGTTAAAATAAAATGATGGTGGTTTAAGCTTGATCAAAACATGCCTAAAAAATTGTTTTATGTATTTTATTATACCCCTGTAACATTATAATTGAAGTAAATTTGTTTAATGGACAATTGAATATGAAAATGAATTATATATTAGTTAAATAAAAGATAGATACATCATGTCACTCTCTTTTAAATATCTATCATATGTCTATATATGAAAAAATAATAAATGGAAAAAAATAATGGTATATCTAAATCTTAATGAAATTATTTCCATATACAAAATTTATTATTAATTTTAAAATGATAAAAATTTCTTCAAATTCTTAGGCAATATTAACAAATTATTTATTTAATAATAATAAATTAAATAAATCATTATAAAAATATTAATTTTGGTTTAATTTGAAATATTTACTATGTGAAAGTAAATTTATAGATGTATTTAAGACATTATAGATATTTTTATGAATTATAATTGAATTCTTCCTACTTCATGATTTAATTGAAGTAAAATTAAAATAATTGTGTTTAAATTTACGTGATTGATAATTTATCATATTAATATCTTATTAAATTATTTAGAAATAATAAAAAATTATTCTCTTCAATTGTGAGATTATTATATAATTTAAAATATCACAACATTTAAATTATTGATTAATTTTTTCCATTTATATTAATATTTTTAAGCTATTATGATTAAAATAATGGTTACCATAGTAATGGACAAAAATAACCATCCAAGGGGTTCATCAAAATGTTAATATTACCTATAAAACAAATACATTCCTAAAATAAATTGGATTACGTTATTTTATCCCTATATTTTTTTATATTCCAATATATTTCAATTTGGTATCAATGGGTATGATAAATTAATTTATTATTATAAAATCACTTGAGATATTCAAAAAGATCCCCATACATCAATTTTAATAAGGAACCCATTCCTTCAAAAATTTACACCACATTGATATTTATATATAAAAAACCTTAAATATTGAAAATATAAAACTTTTTATCCATGTTTTAGTGGTTATTTTCTCCTAAAAAATGTGACCATAAATCCCTTATGAATGGATCTAAATAAAGTTTAACAAAGAAGTGGTAATTGTGTTACCCAAACTCTTTCAATTTATTTGTTCTAATACATCATATTTATGTTTTTTTAAATCCTGAATATTTAAGTCCTATTACATTTATATACTAACACTTTATAATTATTTTTATACAACTATATTTTGTATTTTATACATCCTATAAATAAACATCACTTTTGCATATGTATGACTTAAAGTCTCTAAGTAGCGTCATAATAAATTATTCTTCACAGTTTTATTTTGTTGGTTGGAAGTAATTAATAGATATGATCTATATTACAAAATATTTATTCCATTAAGGTTAATTATTCATTTCTATTTTTCTTATCCATCCATCAAATAATTAAATTAGTTTTTATGCATGTGTTCCACCTACTATCTCTATGAATATTGTAATTTATTTTTCTATATATATCATAATGGATGAAAATAAATGTCAATAAAAATAATATATATATGATATTTAAGGTATAAATAATATTCTATAGATGATTAAATAATGAAATAAATAAAATGATATGATCTATAAAATCAAAACAAATGTGAAAAACTAAGCAGTTAGCACCCAAAATAGTGATTTTAACAATGCTTTGGTAATAAATGAGTGATAAAATATTACAATTAAATAATTTGTGGTGTGATATATATTACTTTGGTTTCAAAATATTTTTAATAAAAATATATATTTACTTTATATTTGGTTTAAACATGTACATGTGAAATCAAACTAAATATAAGGGTTTCTCATCTCACATTTACATCATTGAGATATTGATCATTCTCACCATTTATTTACATTGGGTGGTGTATATAATACCAATTATTTGTTTAATTAATATCTTTATCTTTAGGTAATTTAAATTTAAATTTTATTTTATTTCTTTCATGTTCATTATGAATCAAAATTATCCTGAGTCATACGAGTTGATTTCTTAATTTCATAGCAATTTTGTATTGAGTTTGTTTATGTTGCGAACAGTGAATATTTCACTTTCATGTAAAATTTATATAAAAATTTTTCCCCAAAATAATATTCATTAATATATTTTTAATTCATTATTACAGTAGTCTATATTTTTAAAAAATGTTATTAAATTAATCTTCTATTATATTTCCAAACATGGAACTTTGTCGATATTCTGACAAAATTATGTAAAGAATATTGTTTAACATATATGTAAACATATGAATTTTATGATATCATGATTACTAAATTATTTTAATAATACATTAATATTCTATAAATATATTTTCATAGAATATTTTTTCATTCTTATTGTTGAAGATTCATGTAAAATTATGTATTCAAATTGAAAACGATATTTTACTCCAAAGTATTTTTCAATTTCTCTTTTTGGAATTTTTATTAATAAAAAAACATATTTTACACATACATCACTAGGGATATTTTTTAATTATTCCACCATTTTTTAATATTCATATTATTTATGATTAATTTATTTAAGGATGTTCTAATTTGATACCATTTATATTACTCTGGATGGTTTATGATTATTTTAATTAATTGGGGTAAATGTTAACATTTTAAAAAAATATTTTCAAATATAATGTGTATATTGATTATGATACTCATATATAAAATTTGAAATTATTTATACTTAGTAAGTGATGGTTGGTTCCTGATATAGCCCCTCAATTCAGTAGTTGGTAAAATGAGACAATCTAGATCATGGTTTGGATGATCCCTTACCCATTTATATATATGTATTGGCCATGAACCTGATACTTTGTTCTAGATGCCCATAATTATTCTTTCCATCGTTATTAAATCAGTTATTTATATACATTTTGATTATTTTTTATTAAAATATCAATCTTTTATTTTCATGATCATTTGATAATTATATGTAATTATTAGATGATAATGTTTGAAAAAATATTATTCAAATGTTAATGATAAAATGGAATGTGTTTCAGATATTTACCTTTCTATATTGGTTATTCCATGTTTATTCATAGAATCTACTATACACTTAAAATTAATGAGCTTCTAAGATCCCCCATTATTATATTTATTTTCCCTAGTATACGAGGAAGTTATATTTTTTGTAATGTTGGGATACACTATGGTGAATAATGGTATTCTCAATGAAACTAAATTGTGTACATTTTATTTTAAAATGTAGTGGAACTTTGAAGTATGTATCTAGATTCCCAATACTAAAACAATGTTCATCCCCTTTGTATGTGAATCATTGTATATTATGGTAGTTTAATAAATTATCCTTCGTGTCTGGGCTACTGAAGATTGTGTCATTACATTAATGATTTACCTGAAAAGCTACGATAGTGTAGGAATGATAATATCATGACATAATAAATAAAGTATAAACATTATTTTTTGTTTCATTTTTAATATATTGTTTGTATATTATATATATGATATTTCCTTTTGGAATCAATTATGACATATATGGTATACCCCATTTAAATAGAAATTGATATTATTATTTTTTTGGATCATTACTGTACTAGTATATACTATTATTTGATTGGTATTATGTTTTTGTTCGTTGTTACTATAGTTTTGGACTCTATTGATGGGGGTATTCTAGGAAACTATAACAAAATAGACCAAAACCTTTAGTTGGGATCCATAGTCATTGGGGATACACAACTGAGGAGATGTGTTTCCAAACATCCTAGGCACTATTGAGTGGACTTTGGTAAATTATATTAATAAACTCTATCATATATGTTTTATTTTTTCTTAATATCTATAGAGATGGTTGATAAGAGTATAGGGAATGTCATGGATTGTATATATAATTATTCAATAGGGTGATCGAGCCGTGAATGGGGGAAACAAACATTTTCAATAATTGGAATTTCTATTCATTTAATTTTTTAACATATATATTATATTTTGATATTTAATGAGGAACAAGATTTTTGAATTTATTTTTTTATGGGGTATTGCACTCCACCTAAAATTACAAGGGAGTGGACATGCATTGATGAAACATTTTAGGCTTCTAGATAATTACTTGATAGGCATCATGATAAGACATATGATAGTAAATAACCACATGATAAATATGATATATATTTTTATGTGAAAATATTTATTAGATATATTTATAAATTTAATTTATATATGTTTTATGGTGAAAGGTAATTGTTTGTTTAATGTTTCAGTAACATTTTATATGGAACTTTAACATTAAAGGTTACAGTGGAATCATAATTTATCAATTCCTGAAATCTCAATTAATGTAATTGAATATTCATATTCATTATAAATGATGTTTTGATAAAATTTAATGGATTTAAGAAACTTATCGGTTATCTCTCATTTTAACATGTTGAAAGAATAATATTTATCCATTCTATTGAGCGTGTTACATGATAATTATTTTGAAGTAAAATGAATGTATTATAATTTGAATCAGGTAAATGATGTTAAATATGGCATATTAATATATTAAAGTTTAATAATATTATGAATGTAATATTTTAAAATGATAAAACAAAAAGGATTGAGGTTACATAGTACCCATGTGTTCTTAGCTAGACCTCTTGGGTGTGTAATGGGTAGATTAAGAGTGCTTGAGTTATCATTTTCCTATGTTACAATGGGAATGAATAATATAGATTATTTATATTATTACTTAATTTTATATGTTTTATTTAAAAAAATATATTTTTAATGTGTGTTGTAATATAGTCCATATAATTATATAGACGACAAGACCATTGTAATGTATGTTGGTTCTTGAGAGATTTCATGGTGTTCAGAAAATTCTCAATGATGGGTGTGTCCCCTAAAAAGTGTTCTTCATCACATGTGACCATGTTAATAAATTAAAATTATGGAATTATTATCTTTTGAAAGATAAATCCATTAAAATATTATGTTGAGGATGGTGGTGCTATATTGTATGGGTTTGAGAATTCTACATATTGGGGTTTATGAATAGTTGATTCCATTTTATTATTAAATGGAACAAGATGATTTCTAGGGTGTTATGACCTCTAAAATATAGGTTTTTTGAGATAGGTGGGAAAAAATATTGAACATTTTTTGGGAATCATTTTTTGGGAGTTTTTTCGATATTAAATTTTAGGGTAACCATTGGAAGGGGTTTCCCAGTTCTATTCGTACCTTCAAGGTGGAATGAATGGTAAAATTCTTGTGATTAATTGTTTGCATTGTGATATTAATTGATAAAATTTGTTGTGGTCATATAGGACAGCTATTTTATTGTTTTAGTAATCAGGCCTTGTAGACAAGTGGATATTATGAAAATATAAAGAGGAAATGTGTTTCCTAATAAATGGTGTTGAAAATCACCTTGACTGAAAGTGTATTTTTTTATTCATGATTGTGGAAATGTAATGTTAGTTGAGTTACTAACCATTTTTTGTTTCACATCAGTGTGTAGTGAGATTATTGTAGGGCATTAGATATTATAAAGATGTTATTTTATGGTAACTCACCCAATTTATTATGGCATCATAATTGGATAATTTTATTGTAATATGTATCGATGTTTCTTTTTTTTCCATCATAAATATGATATATAGTTGGGAGGAAAATAGGTTGGGTGTATGAGACTAATTTTGGTTATGTATGACTCATATATTCTTGTAATGGTTTATATGGATTCTTTATAGGGGACCATGTGTCCCACGGTTTCTATTATAATTTATTGGGTAACGTTGGGAAAGTAGGGATTGTATTTGTAGAACAAGTGACATGTGGTTCAATTGGTAATCATTTATATCCTATAGGATCTATTGCAATGTGATGGGGGTAATTAAATGGTAATATGTTTTCCTTACTTAATGTAAGAGAGTCGTTGGACCATGTAAGTTCTTCAATAATATGTCTCTATAACACACCGTGATTTCTCATTATGTTATCTCTTCAAAGTAATTCAATAACATGCACTATACGCAAGAACGAGTTCGAGCGCACCACGAATTAACAAAGTATCTGTTCAAAAAGCGGTTATGAATAGTATTAACTGAATTTTTAGTTTTATATATATCCCATATAATTGTAAAATTCATATTTTGTGTTTCTTAGACATAATATAAGGACAAATTCAATTTTTCAGAAAAAAGAAGTATTTAAAAAAAATGCAATTTTACAGCCTATTTAATGGAGAATCCTTTTTAAAACATAAATTTGACACTTTTATATAATAAATTTGATGAAATTACATTATTATTTAGAATCCAGAGATAAAATTTTAGTTTGGATAAATTTTTGGTACTTTTTTGATAACTTTCATATGTGGATGAATAGTAAAAAATACTATATTTTAATTGAAAACTAATTTTTTAATATAAATAATTAATAGTGTTAAATTATGAATTTGAATGGTTTGGAAGTATATTTAGATTATTTTTTTTTCATTTAATAATCTTTTTGTCATTATAAGAATTTTCACATTTTAATTTTACATAAACACGTGTCAATACTTTGATAGTTTTTCCTTTTTAAAAACCATCTATTTGGAATTGAAAACGTGAATTAATTTTAAATTAAATAATTAAAATTCTATGATTTTAATTTGGTATAATTTTATTTATTTTTGAATTCAAAATATCCGAATTATCATAGAGTGAATTTTGGGTATTTTTTTGAAAGTATTCAATTTTTGATGAAGAGTGAAAGACACTATGTTATTGTTCAAAACAAAATTTTTATTTAAATAATTTTTTATTTTATTTAAATTTATTTTAAGTCAAATATAGATATAAAATACATATCTATTTTCAATGTAATTCATTGGAATCAATTTAAAATAAAATTATATATATAAATTTTTATTAAACTTTTTACTGACTTTTACCCAACTTCAATGAGAATTTTCAAATTTGGATAAAAAATAATTTTACCACTTCTATGAGTTGAATTTCCCAAATCTGAGAGACATGGTAGAAATCAGTAAGTAAAAATTTGTTCAGTAAGATTAATATAATTGTTGGTGAATAGAAACTTTTGACTTTTATTTACCACGGTAAAATGTAAATAGGGTAATTAAAGGTACTAATGATATTATAATTACCCTAAAACATGTACTAAATATGTTGGATAAGTTTAATTCGACCAAAAACATCCTTAGTAATAAAATATGATCCTTTTGTTCCACATGGATTATATTAGGACATTTAATTTTATTATAGTTAAAGAAGAGTTAAAAGTCTTAAATTCAAAGTTTCATAACTAAACCATTTTTAATATAGGATTACACATAAGATAAATTTTACTATAAATATTCATTAGAAAGATAAAAATATTTCCTAAATCATGGTATTTTATTATTAATTTTTATATATTAAATATTTAAATTTATTAATGACATAATGACGATGTTGTAATTACCTTAATAATTAAAGAATCAAACAAATGGTATTATAAATATTAAAATAAATATAATTTCAAAGTTTTCATGACATCCAAGAATTAAATAAGTTAATATTAAATGATAGTCTTGATTCAATGTATCTTGTTATATGTAATAATGTTTTGATGACTTTCACGAACACCAAATACTAAATAGTGTCAAAATTGACATAAATGAGTTGTTTTTTTAAAATATTATATTATTAAATTATATAATATTCATACAACTATAAGGTTTGTCCAAAGGGATTAAATAATATTATATATGTCATTAATTAACCACTTGAGGTTCTCTTGGTAGTTTTGAGTACTTTTATTAACCATATAATGTAATAATACAAGAAAACACGGCAAAAGTGAAACTATTTAACTAATAGTTAAATCTAAAAGATATGATTAATATGATAACCTCAACTGGTCTAAAACCTATTATTCAAGAGTATTTAGACCCATAACCACCTAATTATCTAAATAAATTCATTTGGAGCCATTATAAACCAAATAGTATTTAATAATAAAATAATAATTCAAGCTTTTCCAAAAGTGAGCATCACCGCTCTTATAAAATGGTACTTCCCCTTATCTCAAAATAACAACTACAATGCCATTTGGATCATCAAAACCCTGCCCAAATATCCTCCTAACATACCTCACTTCAACCTAGAGGCCCTACCTTTATCAGAAAGGCATCTTAAGGATCCCTTTTGTTCTAATTAAAAGAAACACCCAAAGAAGAGGTAATTATTTTATCACCTCTTTCAAAGTTATTTTCATTTTTCACTTTCTCATTCTTTGTTATTTACATTAAAAATAACAACTACAGTACCAACTACATTCTGTGATTTTATTATAAAAATGGTATAACCATATTCATTTTTCTATCCATCTAATGAATGATAATGTCACCATGCGTGCGTGTGTACGGTTTATTATCTCCACGCCATGGTGTAATTTGTTATTCAACACTATGTTACGTGGATGGAAATAATGATGAGTAATATTTATATAATTAATGAAAATAACATTCTAATTTCATTTTAAAATTAATATACCAACCAATTCTACACCTTTTAATCATTAATGAAATGATATCATCGCTCGTGTGTGCGTACGGATTCACGTCTCCACGACTCTATGAGATTCATTTCCACATTCACCATTCAAAGATGATTATGTAAATATATTTTATTAATAAGTATTTAATATATGAAAAAATAATGATACTGAATATATATATATATATTTAAATATATCTTTTTCACTTAGATCTGTTCAATACAAAATGAAAACGGAAACAACGTTTATGCGTACGAACAGCCTACAGTCTCTGAAAACGATGTTTTTCATTTCATATATCTGTATATTATAAATATTTATATTCTAAATATATATGATATATAATTCTTGTTTTATATTCTGTATGTATTTAAATCATGATCTTTGTGACACGATCAAGTATAACAAGTAAAAACACGTACGATAAAGAAACTGATTATTACCCGAAATGTTAATTTAACATGGAAATCATTATTAAATGGCCAGTATAAAGTAGTAAATGATTCATGTATAATATAATAAAGATGAATATGGTTATAGTATAATTTAATAACATACTATGGTCATTATATAGGAGGTTAAACTTACCCTCGACCAATGGATAGTGCAAGGTAGGGGTTATTTCCTCAATCTCATTATTATCTGAGATTGTTTATGTGTAACTATTTATTGGGAAATATATATCATCGATACACATATTTCATAAAAATGATTTCAAAATAAATATTTCAAGTTTCTATGGGAGGGTCTATTTTACTATATCATCATTTTAAATTTTTTAATGATTTATCTTTCTGAATCATTTTAATTAATGTCCATGTTTTCAAAATGATTTTAAGGATTTATTTATATGAATATTAAAGTTTTTTTATGATAATACTTTTCAAAAGTTTCAATTTAGTATGGTACACTTTTATTTATAAGTATATTTTAAATTAATTCCTTTAAAAATTTGTGACTTTTAAATGATTTCACAAAAAGGGATATTTCTCCCAAAAATATTTACTGATCATTTTTAATTATGTAAGCATACTTTATTAGATATTATTCTTGATTGAGATTTATTTATTATAATACAATCTTCCATATTTTATTTAATGAGTTATGTTATGTCTGACTGTGGATGTTTTATTTTTTTCATTGATGGTTTAGGGTTAATGTATTGACATTTCTTATGCCAGTTTTAATACTAATTTTTATGTTTTGTTTTAACTTTTTTATATGAGGAATGAATTGGACATAATATGTGATGGGTGGAGCCTGCTATAGCTTTTCAATGCATCGGTAGGTCTCATGAGACAAACATGTGTCTTATCACAAGTAATTGACAAAAATTTTATTTTTAGTCTTGGCACAATGCCTTGAATATGGGGTAATGATGTCAGGCGTTAGGAATTATGTCATTATGAAATTAGTTATTACATGTGATTATTCAACAAATATAATATTCATGTGCATGTTTATATGGATATGTTGGATTTATTTTCTCCTTATTATGTTCAAGTTTATGTTTAAAAGGATGTTGTTTTAATTAACCATCTTGACTAAAAAGTTTACTACTTCCGCTAAATTATTTACCCTTACTGAAAATATGATTTCACACCTTTCTTATGTTTTATATTCCCAAGATTCCAAGAAGTGTATTATGATTGATATACATGGTTATTCCAAAGGTAATAATGGCGTTCTCATAGAACTATCTATTCTATATTTTATGTTTGAAATTTTAATTAAAAGTTAATATATGTAATATAGTTTCCAAGACTGATAAATTGATCGGTCCTTCAGGACTTGATTACTTGTAATCATGACAATGTATTAAAATAATGCACCGGATCTGAGTAACTAGGGTTAGGGCATTACAATTGGAATCAGAGGAAGTTTATAAATAACCATAGAAACTAGATTTAGAAAAACACTGATTAATGAAAATAACCCTAAGATAGACATTGAGTATTAGTATAGAAGAACATCCTAGAATATTGGTAATATAGAGAATTTGTGAATTTTTTAAGAAATACATCCCAGTCTAGATATGATCATATAGAGGCAGCTCTAGCACAAATGTACCATGGAGTGAAAACTCGGACATGGAGTTTCGGGCGTGACCCAGGATATCTTGGTACATGACAACGGGCCTTGTTGCACTCTTGGTTACAGCACTCCCAGGGGATATTCTTTGGATAATTAAAATTTTATTTTCAATCCATTATAATGGAATTATGAGTAAATATATCCTCAAAGATAACAATTTTTTATGATTATTGATTATATGCATAATATTTTCAATTTATGTTAGGTATTTTAAAAGTTTGGAATTATCCATTGCAATTCTTAAAACTGACCTAGTGTATTCCATTGTTTAAAAAAGACACCCAATTGATGGAATGATAACTCCAGCAATACACATGATCCAATGAGTGAGAAGGATCATATTTTTCATGGTATTAAGCCAAAAATTTTAAAGGAAACCATATCCCATGTATAATCATTATATGAAGAAATAGTATCATTTTTAAATAAGATAAGTAATAAATTCTCCGAGTCCTATGGCATTAAAGTGAAGTCAAAGATTAAAATGATGGTAAAGTGAAAGATGGATAAAGGGAATAAGTGAAAGAAGAATTTTCTAATATGTGATATCTATGGAAAGAATCACCTTGGTGAATTCATGAAAGTAATTGGAGTTTTTTATAAGTGTGGAAAAATAACACCATGTATCTGATTGAAAGGGTATGAAAAAGGATTCAAATGTACAATGTTTCATCTACAATGAGTTGAGACACTACGCGAATCAATGTCACAATAATCAGAGTATACAACAAATGATGTTGTTGGATAATAATCAAGTTATGATATTTCCTCAGATGAAGAGTAATGACTTGTTTTAATATGTTGATATTAATGAATTATGAAATTTGAGAGGTGTATCAATGATGTACATGTTATAATAATTATAGAGTATATAAGGATTGTATTGTTGTACTATTTCATTAGGGACTTGAGATTGTGTGGAACCAGGAAAAGTGACTCAATAGCAGGTTAAATTTTTTGGAAAATATATGGTTGGGAGAAAGTTAAACCATAATATGGTTATGATACTAAGGTAGTGATTTTGGAATAAGATATGATTTATTCAGATAAATTATATTGGATATTATTTCCTACCTTGAAACTGATTAATGATTTGCATATTCCATCACTATTGGAGTTTACAACCTTTTTGGATATAAAAAGTATATCTAGAATTCTATAGTGAATAGGGGAGCATGAATGTAATCAATAAAGGTTTTATGGTTATTCAGGGTGTTACCATGTTTTAAAAAGAATACATTATGAAGGTATTCACATGTTATTACTTGGCTAAAAGGATCTTAATTGTGTTTATCTTCCTTATAAATTTTGGACTGTGAGTTTTGACATAAGTATTTTGGATAATTATAATGGTTGGAATGGATTAAAATAAACATTGGATACTATTGTTTAAGGTTAAAAAACATCTTAATATTATTTTTAGGGATTTTTATAATAAGGATAACTCGGAGGTTAGTTGACAACCCCTTGCGTCTGGAAAGGCCGCGAGACCTGAACCCGCAACCGAAGGGTGGCAAGGGTGAATCACCTACCACTGGCCTACATGATGTCCTGTTTTGTATTATGTAGTTTTTTAAAATATTCTTACAAATGAATTATTAATTAATTATTTAGGAAACCCTATACGATTAGGATAAATAGAATAATTTTGAATTATATTATCTTTATCATTGAAAGATGAGTTTGTGTTAGGAATTATTTAAAGGATGAAACTCTACTTGTCAAGTATATTTTTTCATCTTATTAAATAAATAAATTACTTCTTAAACATTAAGGAAGGGATCTTAAAATAAAAAATTCGTTATCCTAATACTTTTTGTTTTGTTTAACCGATTATACTTTCAATCATCATTGATTATTGGCTTTGAGGTTCTCAATTGTACATTTGTTTGTGATTGTTGACCTCAATACCTCCATATAAATATTTAAATTTTCCCTCCAATTATGTGTCTCTAATATCCCCCAATGTTCAACTAATAGAAATCATTATTTGGGGGTGAATTTTTCATTTCCCTTTCCCTTTTATTAAGTCAAAATTTTATTAATCTAATTTCCAGTGTGGGTTTTCCACAAAGGTATTTTTCTATTTTTATCCATTTATTTTCAAAGAACTATTTCAAATTGAGAGGACACAATTTATTTAAGGAGGGGAGAATGTAACACCAAATGATTTCATAGTATTTTATGTCTTTAATGTAATTCAATATCATGTGCTACACACAACAACGAGTTCGAGCGCACCACAATTTACAAAACTAGTCGTTCAAAAAGTGGTTATGAATAGTATTAACATCATTTTTAATTATATATATATCCCATATAATTATAACATTAGTATTTTATGTATCTTATACATAATATAATGACAAATTCAATTTTTCAGATAAAAGAATTATTTTTCAAAAAATGCAATTTTAATGCCTATTTAATAGTGAATCAATTTGAAAAACAAATATTTGAAAATTTCATATATTAAATTCAATGAAATTACATTATTCACCAGAATAGGGACATAAAACATTAGTTTTGATAAAATTTTTGTACTTTTCAGATAACTTTCATATTTTGATGAATAGTGAAAAACACTAAATTTTAATTGAAAACATCTTTTTTAATCATAGTAATTTATATTTTTAAAAGTTTAAATTTAATGGATGGTATGTATAATTAGATTATATTTTTTACTATTTAATACAATTTAGGTCTTTATATGTAATTTCACATTTAAATTTGACATAAACGCATGTCAATCTTTTGATACATTTTACTATTTAAAACCCCGCTTTTTGATTTTGACAACGGGAAATAATTTTAAATTAATTAATTCAAATTTTATGTTTTTAATTTGTTAAAATAGAATTAATTTTTGAATTTGGAATATCAAAATTATCTTAAAATTTATTTTTTGTATTTTTCTGAAAACATTAGACTTTGGATGAATAGTGAAAAGAACGGTCTTATTATTTAAAACCGACTTTTTATATAAATAATTATTTATTTTAATTTAATTTATTTTAATTAAAAATATATATATATTACCTATATGTGTTCAATTTAAATCATTTGTGTCATTTTATAACCAAATCATAGGTATAAATTTTTGTTGGACATTTTACCGTCTTTTATCCACCTTCTAGGAGCATTTGCAAATTTTCATAAAACGTAATTTTCCCACTTTTGTGAGTTGAATTTGAAAATATTGAGAGACAATATTTAAATCATTAATTTGAATGTGGTTCAATAAGTTGAAAATAATTTTTTTTGAATAGTAACTTTTGACTTTTATTTTCCACGGTTAAATGTAAATTGGGTAATTAATGGTAAAAATTATATTGTAATTACAATAACTACATGTACTAATTCTATTTGATAAGTATAATTAGAAAAAATCCTTAGGAATAAAATTTTATCCTTTTGGTACACATCTATTAGATTAGGACATTTATTATTATTTTATTTAAAGTAGAGTTAAAACTGTTAATTTCAATGTTTAATAAATAAACCATTTTCTATATAGGGTTATACATTAAATAAATTAAACAATAATATTCATTAGAAATATAATGATATTTCTTACTTCATGGTAATTTATTTATAATTTTAGTCATTATATAATTAAATTTATTTATGACACAATGATGATGCAGTAATTTCATTTTCAATGAAAGTACCAAATAAGTGGTATTATAATTATAAAAATAAATATAATTTCAATGTTATTATGACATATAATAATTTAATAAGTGAATATGACATGTTAGGGATGATTCAATGTATCTTTTTTAAATTAATCATGTTGTGATGAATTTCACAAAAACCAAGTGCTAAATAGTGTCAAAATTGACATAAATGAGTTTTTAAAACAAATATTATATTATTAAATTATATAATTTTCCTAAAAATATATGTATAATAAAAAGTGATTAAATAATATTATATATTTCATTAATGAACCACTATAGGTTCTCTTGGATGTTTAGAGTTCCTTTATTAACCATATAGTGTAATAATACAAGAAGACACTGTAAAAGTTAAACTATTTAACTAATAGTTAAATATAAAAGATATGGTGTATATGGAAACCGAAACCTGTATAACACCAATTAGTTGAGAGGATATTAGAAAAATACCACCTAAGTCTCGAAATAAATTCATTTAGAGCCATTATAAACCGAATATTATTCAATAATAAAATAATAATTCATGCTTTTCCTAATGTGACCCTCACCCCTCTTATAAAACGGTATGTACCCTTTCCTCAATATTAAAACTCCAATTCCATTTTCCTCGTCAAAACCCTGTCCAAATATTCTACCAAAATCTCTCACATAAACATATAGGCTTTCCCTAAACCAGACAGGCAACCTAAAGAGCCCTTTTGTTCAAATCAAAAGGAAACACTCAAAGAAGAGATAATTATTTTATCACCGCTTTCAGAGTTCATTTTATTTTTTACTTTATCTTTCATTGTTATTTCCATAAAAAAAATCCAGTACCTTTTACATATTTTTATGTATTATAAATATTCTAAAATCATGTTCATTATTATATCCATCATATGAATGATATTGTCACCATGCGTGCGTACATACGACTTACTATCTCCACACTATGGTGTAATTTGTTACTTAACACTATGTTATTTGGATGGATAAAATGATGCGTAATATGTATATAGATAATAAAAATAACATGCTATTGTCTTTGTAAAATTAATATACCATCCAATTCCACACCATTTAATCATTATGCAAATGATATTGTCCCCCGTGTGTACGTACAAGTTACCGTCTCCACGACGCGATGAGATTCATTTCCACATTAACCATTCATTGATGATTGTAAAAATATATATTATTAATAAGTATTTAATATATTACATAAAAATTCTACTAAATATATATATATATATGTATATCATATTCACTTTGCTCTGTTCAATATGATATGAAAATGGAAACAACTTTTATGCGTACGTACGACATACCGTCTTCATAAATAGTGTTTTTGTTTCATATCTCTATCTATTTTACATATTTATATACTAAATATATATGATATAAAAATCATGTTTTATATTTTGGAAGTATTTAAATCATCATCTATGTGATACGATCAATAATAACAAGTCTAAACACATAAAATAAATAAATCGATGATTACACGAAATGTTAATTTAACCACGAAATCATTATTAAATGGCTAGTATAAAGTCATAAATGAATCATGTATGATATAATAATTATGAATATTGTTTCATTAAAATTTAAAAACATACTATGTTCATTATACAGTAGGTTAAACGTATTCTCGACCAATGGAAAGAGTAATGTAAGGGTTATTTCTGCAATCTTCTTATTATTAGAGACTGTTTATGTGTAAGTATTCACATGGAGATATTTATCATGGATACCCATATTTCATAAAAAGTTTTCAAATGGAATAATTTATGGTTTTATTGTAGGTTCAATTTAACTAGATCATCATTTTAAATGTTTTGTGGATTTATCTTTCTAAATCATTTTAATTAATGTCCTGTTTTCAAAATGATTTTATGGATTTATTTATATGGACATGAATGTTTTGAAATGATAATTATTTTAAAAAGTTACAATGTGGTATGGGACACTTTTATTCATAAATAAATTTTAAATCACTTACTTTATAAATATGTGACTATTAAATTATTTCACAAATCAGGATATTTTTTTTAAATGTTTTACTGACGAATTTTAACTATGTCAGAATCCATTACAAGATATTATTCTTGATTGAGATTGATTTATTATAATGCAATCATCCATATTTTTTTGAATGAGTTATGATAGGTTTAATTGTGGATGTTATATTTTTAAACCATTCATGGTTTTTGGTTAATGTATTGACATTTTTTATGCAAGTTTTAATATGACTTTTAATGTTATGTTTCATCTTTTTCATATGAGGAATGTAGTGGACATACTATGTGATGGGTGGAGCCCGCTATAGCTCCTCGATGCATCGACGGGTCTCATGAGACAAACTAGGGTCATGGAACAAGGCCATGACAAAAATTTTATTTGTATTATCGGCACAAGGCCTTTACTATGTGATAATGATGTCCAACATTAGGAATTCCCTAATTATAAATTTTTTTATTATATATGATTATTCGACTAGTATAATATCCATGTGAATGTTTATATGGTAATTGTTGATTTATTTTCTCCATATTATGATCAATTTTATGTTTAAAAGGATGTTTTTTATTACAAATATTGCCTGAAACGTTTATAGCTTCTGCTAAATTATTTACCCTTACTGAGCATCTAAGCTAACCCTATTCGTATGTTTTATTTTCCCAGGATTCCAAGAAGTGTATTATGATTGATATGTAGGGTTAATATAAATTGAATAATTATGTTCTCATAGAACTATGTATGTTGTATTTTATATTTGATGTTTTAATGTAAGGTTAATGTATGTAATCTATTTTTCGAGACTACTAAACTTATCGGTCCTTAAGGATAGGATTCCTTGTAATCATGCCAATGTATTGAAATAATGCACCGAATCTGGGTAACTGGGATCGGGGCGTTATAGTCTCTATCAAATTAAGGGTTTATATAATTGATGCTAGATAACTATAGGTGGAATCATCTAGATCTCTTGTTAGGGGTTGAAATGTTCTTCTGGATTAGGGATGGTAAGGGATCCATGGATTGAACTACAATAACTTCATCAATTTGATGATGAAACCCATTGTAGACGCCGAAAAAGTCCATAATTCCAAAGGGGAGTTTCGAAATGACGAAGCGAAGTCATATTCGGACCCAGAGACCCGGTCTGGAGTGCCTGGAAGTGTTGTGCGAAATTAAGTATGGTTTGTGCGAAAAAATGTTGGCTGTGGGAAAGGAGTCCAGGATTTGTAAAAGGACCCCGGCTCCGGCGGGCAATTTTGCTCGCCCGCACCCGCGCGGTTCCCTTTTGTGCACCACCATCCCTGGCGTGCAATATTTCACGCGCCGCCTGGATTCTATGACGATGGAGGCTATAAATAGAAGGATACCCCTCCAATTTCGGAGTTTCAGAATTTGAACCGGCTCCCGTGTGTGAAATAGGATTCCCTCACGTGCAAAATGACATTCAGGTATTGACTCTTTTCACGCAACCTTGCCACGGGATCCGCCTTTGCGCGCAATCCCACTGTCTTATATAAAATTCCAAACCCCTCAAGGTTTCTCTGTTGGGCGCAATATCTCCCATTGTGTGTAAAACATTCCAATTACGCACAATCCCTCCGCGGAGTGCGACCTTTTCTAAGGGTTCGGCCATTACCAATTCACCTCCTTTTCGCATGATCCTCCTAGTCACGCGCAATTTCTCTACCCCAATTACATGTCATCCCTGGTGTTTTGCGCACGAATCTTCTCTTTGCGCGCAATCCCCAGGACCCCTCACCCTGACACCCCTCAGGTGCCTCCCTGCGTAGGCGCCCAATGTCCTCCATACTGGGCATGTGCGCCATTCGATGTTTTCCCGTTTGACCTTACAGACTCATACAAAGTAACATATGGTCCCTTGGGCGGTGTTTCCCATTACGTTGATTTGCCCCATGCTCCTTCGCATAGGCATGCTAACGGCTATTGCTTCTTCGCATAGCCATGTTAATGTGGACCCCTCGATGGTTCGCTCTACGACCCCCCATCACTACGGCCTTGTCGATGCCTTCCCTCCCACAAGGGGTAGAGCGTTCCGGTCATGTAAACCGTAGGGGTGTGGAGTGAACCCACCTCATCTGAGATGTAGGAAGTTAAACTGCCAAGTACCTCGTCCTCAACACATGATGTTAAACTGGGATCCAACCCCATGCCTCGCAGGTAGGGTCCCCCCCGGCTCGGACGTTCTTTACACCGCTTGTCTCCACGGGAATGAAATCTTCCTCACATGTAATTATATCCTCCCTCTCGGAGTGGAGTTTGTCTTTGGTGGAAGGACTGCCTCAGAGCGTAAGCCCCTAGCCTCTCTTGCGGAAGGTATCACCCATGCACCTCTGTACTTCCCCACTGTCAAGGCCAGTGGAGGGCGTGATAGGGAACGAGGCATCTCCTTTGTTCGGTCCCAAATCCCTCTCCCTCTGCGCTTTTTCACACTTCAGGCCTTCATCCTTGAGTAAGTCCCGGCATTAAGGGCCGCTCAACGCGTAAGCCCCTCTCCACTTCTCACGGAGGCACCCTTTGTGGCGTGATCGTCTGGTCCCTACTGTCTCTTGTTTCTCACATAGAGCATGACTCACGTGGGCTTAGAGTGAGCATCGACCTTGACATCCTCTCATGGGCCGCCTCAGAGCGTAAGCCCCATCCTGGTGAACTACGAGGACATTGATATGTGTCAAGTCATGGTACGTAGGAAGCCTCCATGATGTTCAAGCCCACCACCCCGTCATTCCGACCTATTCACGTCGGTTCACCAACTCCTTGGGCTGCCTCCAAGCGTAAGCCCCAAATGTTATCCATCACGATGTTAAACTGTCTGCCCTGTCCCACATGACATTAAACTGTATGTCATCCATCACGACATTAAACTGTATGCCCTCTTCCTACATGACGTTAAAATGTATGTCATCCTGCATGATGTTAAACTGTATGCTCGAACTACGTGGAATTTGATCCATGCTAAGGCATGGTACGTAGGTAGCCTCGATGAGGTTCAAGTTCACCACTCAGTCGTTCAGACCCCTTCGCGTCGGTTCGCCAACTCTATGGGCCGCCTTAGAGCGTAAGCCCCATATCCACCATTGTGGGCCGCCTCAGAGCATGAGCCTCATATCCACCATTTTGGGCCACCTCAGAGCGTGATCCCCATATCCACCATTGTGGGCCGCCTCAGATCATAAGCCCCATATCCATCCATTATAGTCTGCCTCAGAGCGTAAGCCCCAAATTCCCCCGTCCCGCATGACGTTAAACTGTATACCCGAACTATGGGAACTTTGATCCATTTCAAGTAATGGTATGTAGGAAGCATCCATGAGGTTCAAGCCTTTTCACCTCATCACCCATTTTGATTCTTACCTGGGCCGCCACATCCCGGTGGGATCATGCCACCCCATTCCACTACATAGTATCCGAGAATCCGCCCACGTGCCGACCCCAACATCGGAGTTCCCTTTAGGGGGTCCTTTTATCTGATCCACTCTCATTGTTCCAATCAGTCTGATCTGTCCCCGTTGGACGTTAAACTCGCGGGATACCCCGTGTTAAACATGGGAAGCTGAGGAAAACCACAGATAATTCCTATGGCAAGTTGTTCCCCATGTTCGATGTGGGTTGCCTTTTGATTCCACACCCTTGAGAGGCCCTATAATAAGAGACAAAAGACAGACATTCCAATCTTCCAGTGTCAAGACACGCCAACGACGCCTCAACGTGGCCATTCTCTTCACTGAAGGTTGCTGCCCCGACCAGACCCCTTGGAGTGTCTCGACGGAAGCAGTGTAATTAACTAGTGTTCATGAAGATATGGCATGAGGAACGACATTCATGAATACGTCATAAATCTATGAGGGAGACCCGGACTAGGTGATAAGCTCTGATGAGGAATCCACCGAAGGAACAACCGACATCCCATCATCCCAGTTTCGATCAAGGAGAAGATTCCCCTGTACAAGGAATGGATGCCGCCCACCTTTGGAAAGCGGGAATGCAGGGCCACAAGACACGCGTCCACCCCTGCGTGATGGATGTGCGCGCGCACCCTAGCGAGAGCGTCGGAAATAGAAAATGGTGAACCCGACATGAAACTCTTCTCCTCAATACGGAGACTGGTAGCGTTTGGGGTGTCGGAAGATTAGCATGTCACCAGGTTCGGGCACCCAGCACCAGGATGTGAAACCCTCTAGGGGTTGGGGTAGTCAGGATGTTGAACACTCTGTTCTGCGACGTTGTCAACGTTAATCCCTCTTACCGACCACGGAAGACGGAATGGCACTGGACTATTGGTTGTCAATTCCTTTTCTTGTTAGTGTTAATGGGTTCATCTCCCTGCTTTCAGGAATCATATCACTGCATCCAGAGCTTGATCGCCACCTGACCACCGGCGCAGGGGTAGGGGCAGTACTGATGCAGCCACCCCGCGCGGTTCCTCCTTTTCCACAGCTAATCTGAACGCTGTGACTGTCGGGCGCTCACGCCCCCTCTCCCCATCATAGATTATCCAACGGAGGGTGATCAACGACCCTGTGCGTACGTACGAGGAGGAAGGGTTCATCCCTACCAGGTAAATAGACTATTTGGATCTCGAGGCAGCTACGCCACACCACCGTTTCCGCCAACGAGGGTTGCGCATGGAGCCTCTTCTCCCCACCCCGACATTAAACTGTTTCAGGAGTTTATCACTGGAACTCCTCGACACCTCCCTTCCCTACACCGATGAGGTAGGGGATGTCCGTGTTAGCCTGATCGGGGGCCCGCTCTAGGGGTTCACGGTAAGGGCCCCTGCCAGGCCACGTCAACACCGTCGCCCAACTCCCCGAGCCAAGGAGCAGGCAATCCATGTGCCCACACCACCGGCTCCAACCCATCTGACCCGACGCCAACGTTGGGCACGAGCGGAAGAGGATGCCCACCTTGGGGCATCAACATCAGCAACCACTATTGCCTGAGCCACTGTTGACTCCTGTCATCAAACCCCCATAGACGTTGAGCAGAGGCAGTTAAATTCATAACCTAGATCGAGGCCCCGACCTCCCCACATACAGGTTGGGTCGACTCTCCTGGTCGCTGGCACAGGCAATGGCCGCCGCGGACCAATTCGCGGTAGTGCCATCCAGCGTGAAGGCCTACTCTGTTCCACCCTTCTGGAAAGTAAAAGGCTTCCCTGTGACAGCTACACTCTGGGTGGGGCTCTTTCCAGCTCTCACTACACTGGGTATGGGGTCACTTCCCCTACCACTGGATAAGAGTATGGAGCCATTGCATATCCGGTCACTCACCCACATGGAGGTCCTCCCCATGTCCCTTTCGACATCTGCCCCGGAGCTCCTCACACCCCATCCTTCGATCCTCTCCGCGCCAGCACCATTGCGTCCAGAGGACTCCATGACAGAAATCAGCCCTGCCCCGAGGAGTTACCCAAGGGTAGGAAGGCGGGACATCGTCACCACAAGAGAAATTCCAGGGAAGGCTGAAAGGAAATCAGACCAGTCCGTTTCTCGGACTTTGAGGTGGAGTACGACTTAGCTATAGCGCCCTCCCCCCAGTCCTATGAGTCAAGGGCAGGGATAGGGTTGCAGTGCTTCATCCCCGTACTCCCTGAATGCGAGATCCATATGATCCCCGCCTCCCTCTGAAGGTATATTCAGGAGGATGAGGACTAGGCGTACCCCCAGGGATCAAACTTACAGTCACCATCAGCCTCTCCGGAAGCACCTTCCACATCTGTCAGAGAGGACAGTGGCATTTTTTGGGGTTCATTGGAGAAAGATCCGCGATGTAGCACACCCATAGTAAACACCAACACCATGACAGGAGACCCGTTTTCCAGCCCATCTTATCATGATGTGGCATCCAGGACACTGCAACCCTTGGAGGATGACTTAGGATTCGGCGGCCAATCGGCATGCTCGTCGTATTCTCCGCCAGCCAGCCCACCAGCTCAGTGGCCTACCTCGGCACTGCTTCCAGTTCCCCAATCACTCCCGGTTGATGAGAGGGGCCAGCAAGGGACGGATCCTGAACCTGATCCAGGGAGCTTCTGCACCATCCTCGCAACAGGCCACATCCCTGAGATGTTTTGGCCGGTCGTAGGGTCAGATTTTGATATACCAGAATCTCTCACCTCGGGAGAGTTTGTATGTTTCTTCCAGACTCTCTGGGAGACTCACTCCCATCTTCTCCATCAGCAAGTGCCTTATCCCGAGGGTCAATCACACCTCGAGGATATCAGTGAGCAATATCATCGGGTCGACCTGGCCACGATCCCCGCGGTTCGGCACCCCCAGTCACTTGGACACCACAGGGGCCTCCAACAACAGTGCGTTCAGAGTTTTCAAGTACTCGGCAATGTTATCGAGGAGGCCACCCCTCACGCACACGTCTGTGGATGGGGGTAGTACGCTACCCTTCTATTTAGTGTGATTCGTCGATAGCCCGACTCACTGGGCGGCTCTGAGGGTATTCCCCCAAGGGAAGTGGTGGTCAACATGGCCAATCTGTCGAGAGAGGGGAACGGTCTAGAACTTCTCGATGGGGACTCACCCCCTGAGGACAAACCACTACTGCACCCATCAGGGAGAATTACTCGCCAGCAGAGGAACCTCCTAGGTCTCCCCGGACCCACTGAGGCATTAACACTAAGTCGTTATATCGACAAGGGTAACGAGCACATCGGGGATGTCAAGATCGTTTACCCATCTACCTCAGTGCAGAAGGCAGAGGAAGATCCCGAGAAGGCCACGTTGTGCCAACAGCTTGCTGAGCAGAGGAGGCTAGTCGATGAGCTCCCGGATGAATACATTGCAGAGCGGCAGCCTAACTACGGTGATCCTAGGCCGGGACAGCAGGGGCAGGAGCAGCTACCCCTCGATGAGATTATCCCGAGCAACCGCGATCATGACTTGTTCACTGACATAGGAGAGGCCATAGCTCATGGAAAGAGGGCGCGATATGTTTTTCTAAACCCTCCTGAGCGGCGTGATCACCCAAGAGACCTCGCTCATGTTCCTCCTGCTACCCCAAGGGTCGCTCCACCAGCCACCCCGCAAGCTGCTGAGCTTGACTACCAGATTGAAGAGCCAGGTAATGTGCTTGTGGTTAGGAATCCCTATCAGGACAGGAACCAACATCCAGACGATCCGATGGCAGCACTCATCGCCCACTTAGAGGCCTTGGAAACTCAGCATGTGGCAATCCCACCAGACATCAAGTCATACCCAGCATGGGTTGATGATATGTCGGAACCTCCATGATGTGGGAAGCCCCCTTTAGCCTCCTTTAACGGGACAGAAGACCAACCACGGCACCTGGACCACTTCAACTCGAGGTGTGGGCCCATGTTAGGGAGTCTGGCGCCGCAAGAGGCCGCCAATATCCGTTGCTTTGTTCAGACACCAGAGGGGCCAGTATTTGTCTAGTACATCCAGCTCCCTATCGGATCTGTGACTAGCTAGGAGGAACTTCGCAAGAAATTCCTCTACTAGTTCAGTTCCACAACCCGGAAGACGAAAATCACAGACCTCTTCAGGTGTAAGTAAAGACCCAATGAGTGAGTTGCGGACTTTGTCTCCCGGTGGAAGGGGCTCACATACTCCCTTTGAAATGCCGCTAAATCGGGAGAAATTATTGAAAATGTCCGTAGGGAACGTCAAGGAAGAGCTGGTTCTTTCTCTAATCAATCAGAATTACCCCGGAGGGTTCCGAGACTTCTCAAACAAGGCTCATCACCTCGAAGAAGCCCTACAGCAAGCCAGTCAGGCACAACCTCTGCCTCCTGTAATCCCTGTAAGGAGAGCGACCAGAGCCGAGCCCGCTGTTGTGGCCCAGATAGAGGCCCCTAGGTAGCTAGAGTTTCTACTAGTGGAGACAGCTCTGCCGCCCCATAGGGGTCCGCCTCCACGGGCACCGCTTCCAGCCCAGCAGCGACCGCCTAAAAATCGGCAAGCGCCTCCGTGTAACGTACCGCCACCGCCTAGGTGAGATAATCAGGTTCCACCTCCTCGGCATGCTCCTCCGACCCCTGGTCAGGGCTAGCCTCCAAGATCCCCCTTTCCGGATAGAAGGAATCGGACCTACTTGTTTGAAGAGGCCCAGGTCCCCAGTTACTTCCGTAGTGCCTTGGAGTAGATAATCATGTGGCTACCTGAGTTCCGGAAGCCAGAAGAGGTGCATCTCACTGATCACCCTAACTATTTCCCTTATCACCGGACCTTGGGGCACACAATCCAGCGATGCTACGTGTTCAAAGACTGAATCCAATACTAGATTGACAACAATATAGTCAGGTTGGGCCCAGCCCCAGCACAAGTGGAAGGTGTCTTTGTGTGATCAGATAGAAGTAGTGGCGACAAGAATGAATGCCAGCAGGTTTCCGACAGTGGGTTCCAGAAGTATAGCGACTAGATGGACCGAAAGATGCTCTCCCACTCCAATGGAATCATCCATGCATGCCTTAATCAGCCAGAGCCCTCAGAAGATACGGTTTCTACCTCGACATTGTCATCCCAGCTAGCCTCTTCCTAGAAGAGCAAGCGACGGCGGTGCAAGAATAATGAACGGGCCCTGCCAATGTCGTCGCTATCCCGAACTCTTGGAGATTTCATGCCCCATAAATGGGGATCCCTCAAAGAATCCACCTGGTAGGGGATGACTCCTCAAGTGATAGTCAGGGGTAGGCTTCGGTTAAACCGTAGAGTTGGTAAATCACTTTTTGACTCCCGATGATGAGGAATTACAGGTGGACCTTCCCAATGTCCCCAGTCATCGCCAATGTTGGCGGAGCCATGGCTACATGAATCATTGGGGCATGGTAGTTGGCACCTCCAGCTAGGTCATGCACGCCACTGAGAACAAGCAGCAGGCCCAGTACATAGGTCAGCACACACGGACCCTTCATTCAGTGTCGACAGGTTTGCCTCTACCACCGTTTTTGTTGCTGGATCCGGCGGAACCACCTCGGCCATGCCGCAACCAGCTCTACCCTGCCCCCGGCCGACCTCAGACTTCTGGTCCTAATCTGACAGCCACTCTCCGGGCTTCAACTAGTGAACAACGAGACGTGCCTAGTGCTAGTCAGCCACCGGTCCAGCCAGCAGGGCCCGTCATGCCCCCAATCATAGAGCGGCCTCCTGTAAGCAGAAGCTCACGTTTGGCCTGAAAGTATGATGTCCTAAAGCACCTGGACGAAATTCCAGCAAGGATCTCTATCCTTGAGGCTCTTCTTATTTTGTCTGAAATGCATGAGGCACTCGCCGAGGCCCTAAGGAGCCACCTCCAATTTGAGACGGAGATAGTAGTTGCAGAAGCCTTCCACGCTGAGGCAATTGAGAATGTCGAATACCAGGAGGTTATCTCATTATCCGGTGAAGAGGAAGACCCTCCCATACAGAGGCACATTCGCCCATTGTACATCAATGGCCAGTTCAATGGCGTGGAAGTCCACCGTTGTCTTATCGACACGGGTTCTAGGATTAACTTAATCCCAACTCGGACATTGCAGAAGCTGGGTCTATCTGAGGATGATTTAACTCCCTCCGACCATAGGATCCAGGGGTATGAAAGGACCAAGAAAACTCCAGTCGGCAAGATTCGCTTGATAACCCAGTTCAGTGGTCAAATTTCTTGCACCGAATTCATGGTTATCTCTCAGACACCGCCTACAACACATTGATGGGCAGGTTGTGGCTCCACCTTCACGCGGTGGTCCCCTCATCGTATCACCAATGCCTCAAATACTCCCTTAATGGTCAAGTAGGCGTGCTCCAAGGAGATGTGTCTCTTTTTTCCTCTTGTGAAGCTTGTTATCTGGACACTGACTATTACAAGAGCAAGGATAAGCAGATTCTACCAGGTGAGGTTGAGCCCACCGCTATCACAAGTAATCCCTGGGCAGGTTTGGATGACGCTTACGTCTTCCCAATCCATCTGTTGGAGGCCCAAACCCCCGACATGGGTAAATTTTTTGTTGTTTCAGGTACAAGAGGAAGGCATATTCCCAGGTCCAAGCGATAGCGGAAAATCACCTCGTACTTGTACACCAACCATGCTGAGGTGATTCTCGAACCTCCGACCCCTGTACGGTATCGGGACATCAGGCTCATGGCAATGGAGGTACGTCATACATGTCTCTTCTGCCGAGATGGAATTAACCGACTCAAGATGATGCGCCACTACTACTTTGATGTCATCAAGCGTGGCCCCTTGTGCCGAAGACCAGATGGGATTGGATCGACTACCCTCATTGCTATGGTCTCAGTGGCGCATGAGTCTCTTGATATGTTGACTACTGCCACCCAAGCTGGAACCAACTTCCCATCAGGGTCTGGTAGCCCCGAAGCAACTCCCTCCGCGGGATGATCCCTCTATAAGTGGAGATGATGACGTGGAAGATGTTCCCCCCACCTTTGAGGAGGGAATCTCGACCATGGTCGACGAGTTGGTACAGGTGAACCTGGGTAGCGAGGCGGACCCAAGACCCACATTGGTCAGTGCCTCTATGCCCCCCGAGGAGTAGCAGCTATATGTGGAATTCCTCAGACAGCACCGTGATGTGTTCTCTTGGAGTTACGATGATATGCCTGGAATAGATCCTCAGGTATCTGTCCACCGCCTTGGCCTTCCGGCAAACCATCACGGGTTCAAGCAGCCTCCCAGAAAGATTCACCCTTATCACGGTGTCATGGTTGAGGCCAAAGTTGACAAGAATTTCAATGACAGCTTCATCAAGGAAGTTCAGTACCCTAGGTGTCTTTCCAATATTGTTTCATTCAAGAAGAAGAACAAATAGATCAGAGTCTGCATCGAATTCCATGATCTCAACCGCCACTGTCTGAAGGATGATTTTACACTTCCAGTGATAGAATTGTTGATTGATGCCACGACCGGGTTCCAAGCCCTCTCCTTTATGGATGGGTATTCTGGGTACAACCAGATCCGGATGTCCCCCAAGGACGAAGAGTTCACTGCCTTCAGGGCCCCCATGGTACTTTATGTTACCAAGTTATGACCTTCGGCCTGAAGAATGAAGGTGTCACCTATCAAAGGTCCATGCATCGCATATTCAAGCCTATTCTTAGGACGTTGGTGGAGTGCTACGTGGATGACATGGTAGTCAAGTCTCGCCAGCACCAGGACCATCTCAAGGACCTTGATAAGGTGTTCAGTTTCCTCCGTTCCCACCACCTAAAGATGAACCCATTGAAGTGTGCCTTCGGGGTCACCTCTGGCAAGTTCCTTGGATTTATTGTCAGATACCGAGGCATCGAGATCGACTCAGAGAAGATCAAGGCCATCAGCCAAATGCCTCCCCTGAGTAATATTTGGGAACTTCATGGTCTCCAAGGACACATAGCCTACATACGCTGATTCATTTCGAATCTTTCCGGAAAGTGTAAGCCCTTTTCCTGGCTCATGAAGAAAGGAACCACATATGAATGGGATGAAGAGTGTCTGAACTCCTTTGAGGAAATCAAGCAGTATCTGCTACAATCTCCGGTCTTGATGCCACCCGTTTCTGGGAAGTCGCCGGTCCTTTACATGACCGCCCTAGAATGGTCCCTCGGCACACTTCTCGCCCAAAAGAACAATGATAGAACAAAGAGTAGCCTCTACTACCTCAGCCGTATGCTCCTCGATACAGAAATTAGATATTCTCCCATCGAGAAGAGCTGCCTGGAGCTCTTATTTTCCATACAAAAATTGTGACACTACTTGCAGCACCATGAGGTACAGTTGGTCTCTCAGGTAGACCAATTGAAGTACATCCTGAACCGACCTATGTTGACTCGCCGACTAGCGCGGTGGGCGGTGATCCTCCAGCAGTTCGACATCAGGTTTGTGCCTCAGAAGGCTATCAATTGATAGGAATCAGCAGACTTTCTAGCTACCCACCCAACCTTCACAGATTAGCCACTAGATCTAGGTTTTCCTGATGAGGTAATCCTCTCAGTCGATCATGTCGTCCCGTGCTGGCAGATGCACTTTGACAGTGCCTCCCGGAGCCCCACCGGTAGGAGACTCAACGATCCTAGGCTCAACAGAGTGGGCCTGGGTATCGTCTTCATCACCCTGGAGCAATTCATTCTTCTATATTTGTTCCTATTGTCAGAGGTTTGCACTAACAATGAGGCAAAGTATCATGCCCTCATCGCTGGCCTTGAGGTGACCCTCAATATTGACATGCCCCATCTGCATGTAAAAGGTAACTCTGAGCTGGTCATCAAGAAGGTCAATGGTGACTATGTTGTCAGAAATCCAGAACTCGTGCCATTTTTGGAGTGCACCCTGCATCTAACGGCCCAGTTCCCTTCTCGTCCATAGGTCGTTCATATTCCCCTATCGCAGAATGATCGAGCAGATGCTTTGGCCAGCCTGGCCGCGTTGCTTGCAGAGCCCGAACAGGATGACCGGATTATCCACATGGTGCACCGGAGAGTCATTTCTCTCATTACCTCGGAGGATGATCATGGCCAGCGGGTGAACCATCTTATCGCTGGTTCCCCTACGTCAGGAGCCCCAGGTACTTTAGATGCAGTGATTGAAATAGTTCCTAATTGGAGGACACCCTTGGTTGAATAACTCCAATGCGGTAATCTTCCGTCAGACCGGGCGGAGCGTGAGTGAGTCCGATGATGCGTGCTACAGTTTACCCTTCAGAGCAGTCCCAGTCTTGAGCAGAATCTTTACAGATGTGGATTTTATGGTGTTCTCCTTCGTTGCCTTCAAGGAGTTGAGATCCCACAGGTCATTCATTAGGTTCATGCTGGTTCCTATGGCGCCCATCAGCCCGGGTCGAAGTTGTCTCACCAGATCAGTGGCTGGGGTACTTCTAGCTCTCCATGATCTATGACTCCATCGAGTTTTCCAAGATGTTTCATGCATTCCAAGTTAATGTTAACTTTTTGCATCATCCATCGGAGCCTCTCCACACTACCAAGTATTCTTGGCCCTTCTCAGTATGTGGGTTGGATGTCATAGGACCTTACCCACCGGTGACGGCTCGCCAATGACGGTTCATTTTGACTGCTATGGATTTCTTTTCCAAGTGGGCAGAGGAAATTCTGCCTAAGGAAGTCAAAGCCCATTCTATCGCTGACTTCGTGAGTTCCAATATCATCTATCAATTTGGAGTACCTCAGGCTATCCTCACAGATAACGGCACCAACTTCCGATCAGCTGAGCTGAAGAAATTGTACGCCAAGTACAACATTCGCTCTAACCATACCTCCTGCTATCATGCACAAGTGAATAGGCAGATAGAGGCATTTAACAAAACCCTCTCTAACATTCTTAAAAATTTGGTTGGTCAGAACAAGAAGAGTTATTCGGATAAACTAACCAACTCCCTCTGGGATTATTGGACGACGACTCATTATTCCACCTAGGTGACCCCGTATTCCCAGGTGTATGGAGCTGAGTCCGTCCTGCCCGTCGAGAATCGGTTTCCCTCATTGAACACGGCAGTCTACGACCAATAAGTGTCGGATAGAGTTGCTGAAATATGTCAAGATGAATTAGAAGCACTGGATGAGAATAGGGCTCACGCTTTGCACAACCTCAAAAGTCATTATATCAGGATGGCTCGAGCTTTCAACAAGAAGGTTCAACTCCACTCTTTCCTTCAAGGTGACCTGGTACTGGACCTCAGGGAGCCAATGATTCCCGTCAGGAAACCACCCAAATTGGAGCCCAAATGGGAGGGGTATTTCATCATCCATAAGGTCTATCCCAATGGTGCGTACTCTCTGGTGACCATGGATGGTGAGCGTATATCTCCTCCCACCAATTCCAAGTTCCTCAAGCAGTAATTTTCCTGATCCTTGCAGTCCTGCATGACCCTAAACTGCATTTGGTGCAGCACGACCTTAAATTGCATTTGGTCCTACATCTGAGCCCCTTTGGTCCGAGTTCTAAGACCTTAAACTATGATCCTTATGGTCCATCATGACCTTAAATTGCATGATCATCCTCACTACAAGACGTTAAACTGCAAGCTGGTTAGGCCTTCATGACCGAGGCCCAGCCTCAGGCCCCTTGGCCTTCTCAGGCCCCTTAGCCAAAATCCTTATCCATAGTGTGTGGTGTGGTGTAGGATTATGTCCTCATTCACAATGGGTTACCCTCCGCGCCGTACACATTCCTGGATGAAATGCATCTCATCAACCTACATGATTTTAAATTGTGCTTCTAGAACTACGTGCGTCTTCATTCCCATCCTTATGGGATACGTAGGACTACCTGAACGACTAGGTTTCAGGTCCAGCCCCATCTCTTAGGAGATACCACGATCTCCCGGTCACCTCAGTCTCTTGGAATGTCCCTCCCCGCAGTTTGATATATAGGTGTGGTATAGGGTTTTTGGCACCATACCCCCTTCTCACGGGAATCCTCCATCTTTTGGCTACTCTCAAACTGAGCCTTTCGACCCTTTCTAGTGGTCCTCTAATGTGCTCAGAGTACTCTGGTCTAGGACATAGAGTGTCAGATTCAACTTAGGCAAGTTTTTGGCCACTTTTCAAGCTTCATGCTCCCTTTCATTCGGCCCCCTGTTATCTTTCATACCTGGAGGGACCCCCAAGAATGGATTGGATACAACGCCTAAGGGATCCCCTACCATCACATGCCAACGCCCCCAAGGGTTTCAGACAACAAATTGATTCCAATCTCGCATTGCAAACATGGTCAGCGGTCGATGCTCATTTTTTTGTCCCCATTTTAGGCTAACATGACAGGATGCTGTGTTGTGAACATGGTCGGCAGTAATCATTCATCGTCACACCGAATCCTCCAGGCCCTGAATGTTGGTTTCAAGATTTGCACTGTGTTCCACCCCATTGTGTCAAGGTGGTATCTTGAAACTCCTTGCAATAACCCTTAGTACACCTCCACACGTCAGGAAGACAAAGCTATGTGACGGCGTATCTCAGGGATCCCGTGATATGAGCGCTAAGATTATATGCTTGGGTTTTCTCTAAGGACCGTGTGTAGCTTGACCCTTATCCCCACGAGAAACAAGGAGTCGCCCAGACATTACGTTTCGGGACCATCTCAGCTAGAAGCTAGTGTCTCTTGCCCCATGATTGTTGGACCCTTGTAGGCTCCTTGGCCCAACGATCCTCTCCCAAAATCGCATACAGTGACGGTATGAGGTTATTTCCTCATCCACATCGGGTATGCATTATTGCATCATGCGTGTTCCCCCAGGTCCAATCCATACGACCTTAAATTGTGCTGGTTGGTCCTACCACACGACCATAAACTATGATGATATCATCCCAGCCACACGAAGGAAAACGACACTGCATTGTGGTAACCTCCCCATAGGGTACATCACGTTGGGTATCGGTCAATTACCATACCATTTGTCAACGCCTGTTATGGCTTGATTTTTATGCCGATTCCAGGAATTTCTACCCTAGGTCAGTCATTCCACAAAAGAAAACCCATTCACCTTCAAGAACAAACAAGATACATCAAATACCGCATCTTTTGGTGTGAGGGCTAGACCCCCACGCCTCTTTCATCCTTTGAATAGGTACCATGTCATGTCGTGCCACCCTCCAAGAACAACATATGGCTTGATTATCATCCTTATGAGATACGTAGGAGCGCCTGAGCACTTCTCCATAGGTCTTGCTTAACATTCGTGTTTGGTTCCTTGGCCTAAACACTTCCCTAAGGAGCATATGGTAAGCAGGACCTTGTCCTCATTCACGTTGGGTTTCGCAACCGCTTTACCATGTGTCTCCCACTTCCCTTACCCTTTGGTCAGAGCTGTAAGACCTTAATCTAAGATCCTTTCCAGAACTACATAGGGATTGATTACCATCCTTATGGGATACATAGGAATTACCGGACATTTCGTCCTGGGTCCAGCCCTGGGGATCACCAATCCCATCCCTCCTCACTGTCAGCCCATTGGCCTGGCTTCTTGGGGAGTGGTGTAACTGTGGAATCTGCCCCGAATAAGTTCGGGATGCCCCATATTAATGTTGGGAAGCGACATTTCTTTCTCCAGAGAGGTCCTATCTAAAAAATTGGGATGATCCATGACCATATTAATGCATCTTCCTAATTCAACTCCACCACGGTGGCGCAATTTTGGGAGTGTTGGATTCTGTTTGAACAAACCACCACTCCACTTTCCATGCTTTTCGTGCCCCTTTATTCGGATCTTTATCCTATTTCATGGTTGATGGGACCCCCTAATAGTATGGATGTCCGACCTGTGTTCCACCTTCTGCATAAATTAAACAATATGGATGATTGACCTTTGGTCCGCCTATTGCAACAATACAGATGATAGACCTTTGGTCCGCCTATTGTCACAGTATTGATGATTGACCTATGGTCTGCCTGCTGTTCTGGTCCAACTTCCAAAAGACTGGTCATGTTTGATGGGACCCCCTAATAGTATGGATTCCCAACTTGTGGTCCACCTACTAAAACAATACTAATGATAGACCTTTGGCCCTCCTGTTGTCATAGTATGGATGATTGACCTATGGTCCACCTGCTATCCTGGGCCAACGTTCCGGAAAACTGATTGATGATATTTTAGTTAGGCCCTGTGTTGCGATCATGGTCAGTGGTTAGCCCTCATTTGTTGTCCCAATTTTAGGACAACGCGATATGGATGTTGTGTTTCCTCCACGGGTAACAGTTATCCTCCATCATCGCCCCACCCCCCCCCCCCATAGTGTTCTGAATTTGGGTAACGTGATTCACCTTTTTCATCTCCCTTTGTTCGGATTGATTTCAATGCCCTCGGCATTGCCTTTCTCGTGTGTTGGAGCACATTTAAAAGACGATATATCAATTGGTATGAGGTCCCCTCCCTTCGGCCAGACCTCCCTCTTCTCCTCAGAAGTCCAGGCCCGACTTCGGATGCCTGAAGCTTGGTTGACGCCCCACAGTCAGACGAAATGATTACATGAGCATCCTTTGTTTCCCACATGGGGTGCGACCCACATGATCTTAGGGGTGATTTTTTATTCATTTCACGATTAGGGTTGAGCATATTAAACCAATGGTATAGATAAATAGATTGGTCCATACATTGGATCGAAATATTTAGCAGTGAAAGCAAAAAAGTTCATGAGATGGCCAAAACAGAGCCCTTAAGGATCTGTATGCTGGATTGATCATTCCAATGCTACTACCCATTGGCTGGTAGCCTCCAGGACTGCTTATCACTCCCTAAATACTCTCTCTTCATCAGTAGCCGTAGAGCACAGTTCGCCAATCCTAGCTTGTGTCTGTGCCCGTTCAGTTTGAAGTACAGTAATCTGGTGACTCGCCTCCATCAATTGTTCTTGGGAATCAGTCAGATGGGGCATCAGTTGCTCCATGAGCTCAGATAATGTTTCAATGAAGGCCTACTTCTCTGTCGCTTGCCCTTCAAGGCACCGGACATCCTGCTCCGCCCTCAGAAACGCTTGGGTGCTCACCGATCTTTCCCGACACTGGGCAACGTCAGTGCGCAGGCCGCTCTCGCGTATCTTCTCGGATATCTAATCATGGACCATCAGATGAAGGCATTGAGCGTCAGCCCCTCTAGCACACAGGAAGCACATCTAGGTCTGGAGAGATCCCATCCACCTCAGCCAATCCGTCTGAGGCTTCCTGAGAAAGTGCTGGATACACTTCCACCCTTTGCGTCGTGTCATCCGGCTCTCCTCAGCCTCTTCCGAGTCTGAATCATATATCTCATCAGGATCAGAGGTCCGGTATGCAGTAAAGGCCACCAGTAGGTCAGGAGCAGGATCTGCCTCGGGGATGCCTTCATGAGGAATAGGATTATCAACATCCGGGAAACCTTCCTCTCTCGCCCCGACCACGGCAATGCCTTCGTCATCTACCGGCCTCACTCTAATGACAGCACTGCTGATGTCCGCAACCCCCTGCGCACCAATTTTCAGGGCTGACTCATTTTAGGAGGTATGTTCTAGAGGAGGTGGTACGTCCTCCGCTGGTCCACTCATGGACGGCCCAGGCTCAGCAGCCCGATGAGCCTCCAACGCCGAGATCACTATACAAGAGGCATCCTGATTAGTTTAGATCTTCGATAGTAAGCACTAGTAGCAAAGCAAGGGACTTACAAGAACCCAGAACATCAGCCTCTGGTGTTCTGGCTACTGTATGAGCTATCATGGCAGGATACCCCCCAGTGCTTGTCAGTTCTATGATGGGCTTCGGAGCCCCACCCAGTCCAACCGGCGACTCTCCTTCTTCTTTTGGGGATTCCTGATTAGCGCCTATGTTCTCCTGATTGAGGTAAATAAATGGATTAGAAATTGCAAAATACAATGGATGAAGAAGGAGGATAAATAAGGATAGATGAAGACCTCGAGCAGCTTGGTTATGTCCATATCGGAGCCGACGATCTCACCACTCTCCTACAGGCTCCCTTGGCGGGACCCTCCCTGAGATCCTTCGTCTTCTCTTATCTCCTACTCTCCCTCTAACTCCTCATCCCTATCGCCTTCTCCAGGCGGCATCACTTCCGAATCATGCTCTTGGCCGAGAAACACTTTCACCAGGAAAGGTGGTTACACACGCTAACCCCTTTGGTGCACGTATGTTTCCATGGCCATTAGATATGCGTGTTGTAGATGGATGTTTACTCTGTCGGTAACTCGAATGAGCCCGACCTCTGGCAGTTGGATCCCATCCTGTATTATCTTCTGATAGATGGCTTCAATGCTCATTGATTTCCGCAGAGTCATCCAAGATGACCACAATGTCGGGAATATTACATCATGGGAAGGTTCGAGCAGGTATCTTAACTAATTCTTGGGAAGCTCTCTGGCTGCCTCGTGTGACCCCCCTCTGGGAAACATGGTCGCAGCGACACCATGTGATGTCCCAGCTGCTGAGGTCCCAGCCTACACAGGCCTCGCTGCCTGATGCGCCCCTGGTCCCCTCCATCTAGCGGAACCTTCCCTGCTCTCTTGTCACTTGGGTTCCACGCGGGTAGTCTCGAGTTTCCGGACATGCTTGCATAAAAGCCCCTCAGCGTACGCGATAGTCTAGTGTTCGGAATACTCGGTTGATAGGCCAGCGTCAACCCCAGTGGGGGGAAGGGTAATGGTGTCACCAGAGCCATAAGTGGTGAAAATTAACCACATATGGCGAAGGACGCATGGATTATTCTCCTCCTGGACATCCGTGAATACCTTCTTCAGCATTCGTTAGAGGCACCCGAACTGCCTGGAAAATCGGGACGGCACATAAGGCTCAAAGATGATCTTCCCGTCGATCCGAGCCACGAGCACCCTGCCCCGGATGCTCTGGAAATACTCTTGCTGCTCCAGCGAGCCTTGCCCATTGTCCACCATATGTCCGACCAGGGTGGGGAACAGGCTGACGTTGAAATTGGCATGGTTACCGATTCGGATCCGTACGCCCTCCTCGTTGATCGTTATCAGTGAAACCCCGACAATATTTAGGATAGATGGCTACAGGCCATTGCTCGGAAGACGAACGGCGTTTGGGAAGGTGTATCTGTAAAGATGAGCTGCCACCCAGCCATGAAAGATATGGAAGAGTCCATACACCCTCCGAGGCGACCCCCCTCTTGAGATGCGTCCCAGAATGGAATACAACCTAGTCAGCACGGGGACCCCTAGATTGAACCTTTTGTTGGCGGCCATGGTTCCCACCATCACTAGAGTTGCTGGACGGATGCCCATCCCTGCGTCCTGCACTGGAAGGAGCCACCAGCTCATTAAGCTGGCAAGGAACCCGACGTATCAGATGTTCGGTTCCCGGGCCTCAATGACTCGGTAGCCCCTTGATTGATATTACCCCATCTCCAGGATCCTCTAGTATGATCGGTTCTTGATCCTCTGAGCCACGGTTGGGCACCGTTTTCCCCGTCCCAGCATCATTTACTGTCGGGTCCTTCTCCAGGAACTGGCTGAACCAGTCCTTGTAGGCGATGTCCTTCAGGAAATCCTTCACCTTCAACTTCTCTTTGTCTAGATCCAGCATGTGACACATCAGCATGGGGGTCCGTGATATGTCCCCCCAGGTGTTTATTAGGGGGAGGAACTCGTCATAATGGTAACCCTCCAATTTGATACCGCCAATGTAATGGAAATCACAGGGACTGATACCAACTTCCCCATGGGGAATATGGAATATGTTGGTGTCAGGGGACCACCAGGTGAACAGCTCCGGCCCCGAGTTCAGGTTGAAGGTGGAAGTGGAACTGTTATGTGCACACCGCCTCGAACAGACCAATGTGCCGCAGCTCAGCACCGAATTGGTCGCATGTATGACGAACCCAGTACGCCCAGGCCCACTCACTGGTGAAGTTACCTCTGGACCGCAAGTCCAAATCCTACAGCCAGCCCTTAGTGTCGTCTGTGATGCTCTGACAGAATGTGCTCGCATAGAGGGTTGGGGATCTCTCCACAACAGGATCACCCCCATCAATGGTCCTGGTCCTCAGGTTCAGGACATACACATCCATGTGTCTGGTCTCTCTGGTAGTATGACCATTGTTGGTGATGTTGTAACTGGGAAGGTTGTCCTTCCGGGTCACCCAAGACCGCGGTGTGTCCACCTCGAAGCCCGGTAGTGGGACCTCCTCTAGGATGCCGAAGTTTTAGAGTAGGAGGTTGTTGGTCAGAGGATACTCCTTCTGGGTGGGGGTCAGTATGTTAAACAAGGTAAGGTTGTCAGAAACAACCACCTTGGCGCCATAAACCTCCTCATTTACCACCATTTTAGCTCTACGAGCGGCAGCTTCCCCCTCGTCAACTTGGTTTGCGGCCATCTCGAGTGTTTTTAGAGTTGTGAAAATTTTGGATAGATGGAACGAAATTCGGAGTGGTTGCACGAAATCAGAAAGAGTTGTACGAAATCTGGATTTGTGGTGCGCAATTCTGAAGTAAGGTGCAAAATCAGAACCGTCGGTGCGAAATATCCCGAGTTTGCGCATAAATACGACCGAAACTCAAAAGGAATTATGCGCTAACATCGCATGTTTTCCACTCCGTCGCCAATGCCATTTCGCGTGCGAGAGCTCAGAGCCTATCGTGAGTGAAATCTTGAGTACGGAGCATGGGACCCAGGGCCCCTTTTTATATGTGAGTTCAGGGTTCCGCGCCGCACGGAAAAAAAATTCTGCTCCACGCGGGAGATTTGCACACCTCATTATCTTTGGCGCGCAAAGGACCCATGGAATTAAACCCTTTGGAGTTTCATCGTTTCCCTCGGAATCTGATCGTTGCGACCTCTTGCCGATCCAATTCAAAGGGGGGGCATTTGTAGTTTCTGAAAAAGTCTGTAATTCCTAAGGGGAGTTACGAAATGACAAAGTGAAGTAATATTCGGACCCGGAGACCCAGTCCGGAGGGCCCATAAGTTTTGAGTGAAATTAAGGATGGTTTGCATGAAAAAATGTTGGCCGCACGAAAGGAGTCTGGGATTCACGAAAGGACCCCGGTTCCGGTGCGCAATTTTGCCCGCCCGCACCCACGCAGTTCTCTTTTTCACGCCTCCATCCCTGGAACACAATATTTTATGCACCGCCTGGATTCCATGACACCAGAGGCCTATAAATAGAAGGATTCCCTTACTATTTCGGAGTTGCAGAATCTGAACCGTCTCCTGTGCGCGAAATAGGATTCCCGCGCGTGCAAAATGACATTCAGGTATTGACTCTTTTCGTGCAACCTTTCCCCAGGATCAACCTTTGCGTGCAATCCCACTGGATTAGATAAAATTCGAAACCCCTTAGGGTTCCTCTATTGTGAGCAATATCTACCATTGTGCGCAAGACATTCCAATTACGCGCAATCACTCCACGGAGTGCGGCCTTTGCTTAGGATTCGGTCGTTACCACTATCACGCTATTCAACTCCTTTGCGCGCATACCTCCTACCTGGGTGAAATTCCTCTGCCCCAATTACGCGCCATCCCAGTGTTTTGCGCGCGAATATTCTCTTTGCACGCAATCCCTAGGACCCCTCACCTTGACGCCCCTCGGGTGTCTCCCTATGTAAGCGCCTGATTTCCTCCATACCGGGCATGTGCTCCATGCGCTGTTTTCCCGTACGGCCTTCCAGGCTCGTATGAAGTAACCTAAAGGTCCCTTGGGAAGTGTTTCCCATGGAACTGCTTTGCCTCATGCTCCTTCGCATAGGCACACTAACGACTATTTCTTCTTCACATAGCCACGCTAACATGGACCCCTTGATGGTTCGCTCTGCGACCCCCCTTCACTACGGCCTTGACGATGCCTTCCCTCCCACAAGGGTTAGAGGGTGTAGGTCATGTAAGCCCTAGGGGTGTGGAGAAAACCCACCTCGTCAGAGCTGCAGGACGTTAAACTTCCAAGCACCTCGTTCTCAACACATGACGTTAAACTGTGATCCGACCCCGTGCCTTGCACGCAGGGTCCCCCCCTCCCCCCCGGCTCTGAAATTCTATACAATGCTCGTCTCCAAAAGAATGGAATATTCCTCACATGGAATGATATCCTCCCTCTCAGAGTGGCGTTTTTCCACGGGGGAATGGCTACCTCAGACCGTAAGCCCTTAGCCTCTCCTGCGGAGGGTAGCACCCATGCACCTCCGTACTTCCCCACTGCCAAGGTCAGTGGAGGACGTGATAGGGAATGAGGCATCTCCTTTGTTCGGAAACAAATCCCTCTCCCTCTGCCCTTTGTCGCACTTCGGGCCTCCATCCTGGAGTAAGTCCTGACATTAAGGGCCGCTCAACGCGTAAGCCCCTCTCCACTTCTCATGGACGCACCCTTCGCGACGAGATCGTCTGGTCCCTGCTGCCTCTTGTTTCTCACACCGAGCATGACTCACATGGGCTTAGAGTGATCATCGACCATGAAATCCTCTCATGGGCTGCCTCATAGCGTAATCCCATCCCGGTGAACAATGAGGACTTTACTATGTGTCAAGGAACGGTACGTAGGAAGCCTCCACGAGGTTCAAGCCCACCACCTCGTCGTTCTGACCTCTTCACGTCGGTTCGCCAACTTCTTGGGCCGCCTCTGAGCGTAAGCCCCAAATGTCGTCCAGCACGACATTAAACTATCTACCTCGTCCCGCATGACGTTAAACTATATGCCATCCAGCACGATGTTAAACTGAATGCCCTCGTCCAGCATGACGTTAAACTGTATGTCGTACCGCATGGTGTTAAACTGTATGACCGAACTATGTGGACTTTGATCTGTGCTAAGGCATGGTATGTAGGTAGCCTCCATGAGGTTCAAGCCCACCACTCAGTCGTTCCGACCCCTTCGCGTCGGTTCACCAACTCTATGGGCCGCCATAGAGCGTAAGCCCCATATCCACCATTATGGGCCGCCTCAGAGCGTGAGCCCCATATCCACCATTGTGGGATGACTTAGAGCGTGAGACCCATATCCACCATTATGGGCCGCCTCAGAGCATATGACCCATATCCATCCATTATGGGCCACCTCAGAGAGTAAGCCCCAAATGCCCTCATCCCGCATGATGTTAAACTGTATACCCGGACTACGGGGACTTTGATCCATGTCAAGGCATGGTACGTAGGAAGCCTCCACGAGGTTCAAGCCCCTTCACTTTATCACCCATCCTAATTCTTACCCGGCCCGCCACATCCTTGTGCGATCATGCCACCCCATTCCACTCCACAGTATCCAGGAAGCCACCCACGTGTTGGCCCCAACATTGGAGTTCCTTTCAGGGGTTCCTTTTATCTGATCCACTCCCAGTGTTCCGATCAGTCCGATCCATCCCTGTTGGACGTTAAACTCACGACATACCCCGTGTTAAACATGGGAAGCTGAGGAAAACCTCAGATACATGCCTATGGCATGCAGTTCCTCGCGTTTGATGTGGGATGCCTCAGGCTTACGCACCCTCAAGAAGCCCTATAATAAGGGACAGAAGACAGACATGCCAATCCCCCAGTGTCAAGACACGCCAACGACGCCTCAGCGTGACCATTCTCCTCATTGAAGGTTGCTGCCCTGACTAGACCCCTTGGAGTGTTTCGACGGAAGTAGCATAATTAACTAGTGTCCATGAAGATATGGCACCGAGAACGAGATTCATGAATACGTCTTAAATTAATGAGGGAGACCCAGACTATGTGACGAGCTCCGAGGAGGAATCCACGGAAGTAAGAACCGACATCCCATCATCTTGGTTTCTATCAAGGAGCAGACGTCCCTGCACAAGGAACAGATGTATCCCGACTTTGGAAAGTGGGAATGCGGGGCCACAATCCATGCGTCCTTCCCTGCGTGACGGATGTGCGCGTGTGCCCCGGCAAAAGCGTCAGAAACACCCATGTAAATGGAATTTGTGATTTAATAGATATTTGAGCATAAAATGTAGCAATGATATAACTTTTTTTATAACCATTAATTGTGTTCCAAAGGAGATGTATATGTAAATTTAAATTGTTGGATGTTCACCATCATTTGGAATTAGATGTGTCCCTTGTTGTGATGAATTTTTATTTCACCCATTGATTCTCTTTTAATGAACTTGAGATGGGTGTTTATTATTAATTTTTGTTCAAAATGATGGATATGAGCTACAAAAAAACATCAACCAATTAAATTTTGTAATGAGTGGAGAATTGGTGATGTAGATCACATCTCAGATCAATTATGTGGTGTATAGGACACTCTAATAATGGAGGGTGTCATTTTGGTCATAGTGACATGAAACTATGGTATAAATCCTGGGTGTAATATGAAAAATATATGATGATTGTTGGTATAGGATGTCAGAGTGTAGGATGATTTCACATAATGAGTTTTTTGTAGATATATTTCAATGATCCAAGCATGGTATAGATATTGGTACAATATTTACAACTTATGGTGTCATGAATGTTTTGAAAATTGGCGATTAATTCATTATAATCACACTAGATATTAGATACAAAAATCAGAGTGGGTGACCAGATGATTGTTTAAATTAATTTAGTGTTTATGGAAGTGCCATTTAGTGTTTAATGGAACACCCTTGGTCAAATCTATGTGTTTTGAGATACGTTATCTAGAGGGATTTGGACCTAAAATGTTTCATAGAATACAATATGGATGATGAGAAAACAAATAAGTAATTTGGTTATGGATGTGGTGAGTAATAATAGGGATTGGAAATTTAATGATATGAGAAATCAATAATGTTAATATATTATGTATTCATTATGAATTTTCTTACTAGTGATGTTTTGTTTTTTGACTTTTTGATAACCACTGGACATGTTTGATTGTTAGGTTATCATACCATTTTTGAAAATTAGGAAGTATGTTTGTGATAATTATGTTTGATGAGAAATAAATAATCTAGTTCAGAATGAAAACTAGTGTTTTGAGGTAATGGATTTTGTGGTATGTTTCCTCTAAAGCGAGACCACCTCTTGAGGTTCTATTTTAGGAAGTAATGGGTGGATTCAGACTAGTGGTGTTAGTGTATTAGTTTTAATATTATTGAATTGATAATTCCTATATAAAATCAGTTTTGTGGTGTCATGATAAAATGTATTTAATGATTTTAACCAAAATTTATAGAACTATGGTGTTACAATTTTTTACGTGGACCTAGTTGGGGGTGGTATTTTCACTACCATAACCAATAATAGATTTTTTTTAATTCTTCTATGGTATTTGGTGACCATAAAGTGGTCATAATACATGAATAAATAGTATTTTTAATGGTTGGTAATGTATCATTTTAATGATCAATAACATGATTTGGAGGTTGTATAAACCTGTTCCTTTTTACGTACAGTTATATTAAAAAAAATTATGAGACTCATATTATTTCTCTTCCATAGGTGTTTATCGATGGTTTGGGATGTATCAAATGTGTTTGTGGATCAGGGGATTGGAATTTGGAAGGGGTACTAGAGGCCTTATATAATTCCACATGATATATATTATATTAAACTATATGGCCTATGGAAATTTAGTATCCTAAAACTAGATAATCAAAAAAGGATTTCTACTAACCAGTGGAAAACTATGTGGTTTTTAATTAGGGTTATCTTATAAAGTATACCTGATACCACCCCTTATCGTTCCCAAATGAGATTTTCACTTTTTATTTGGCCAGTACTCCTCCCAAACACATTTCTCCTCATTTAAAGACAATGGAAGCCCCCTATTTTAATTATCTATTACTTTTTTATCATGTCAGATACAGAGTTTAAGTTATGCTAAAATTTTCACTCACCCCTTATTCTTCTACTTCTATATTCTAGTACAATATCAACTTATCTGTCTAATACCCCATATTTCTATGTAATTTTTCTTTTTTTCTCTATTTCTCAAATTTTATGAAGAACCTGGTGTTGATTTTTAGTTACTAGACATATATAATAAATAATAATGTTTCCCATAATTCAATACAGAGTATTGACATATTTTCTTCATGAACTGAATTATTTGGCCATACTGGATCCATCAGATTTCATCCTATTTATAAATTAAGTGTTCCAATAGATTTTTTGCCTTATTAAAATACCTCTTTGATGTGCCATGATCTTTAGAAAGAATAAATTCCTAAAGAAACTCAATATTAATAGAATTTATCTTTTAATTGAGAAATAAAATTATATAATATGTTTTTCCAAATAGTAGATGAATATGTTGAGAAAGAGATTCATCTACTAGATAAATATCCATTTTTAGTCTTGGTATTGCGGAATAAATTAAATGAATAAAGCGGATGGAAGTTAATTGTGATTTAAATTGATAATATTTAACTGGGATCTCACAACTTTGTATGTTTTAAATTTGTATTGGAACCATAATAACTCATTATCAAGTGAAGTGGTTTATGGGGAATCCTTAGATTGTGCTCTAAAACATGAGTTGGAAATATTGAATTAGTATGTATTGAATGGTAAAATGGTTAATTATGAATGAAATGGATTCAAATAATATGAAGTAATTTATTATTATATTACTTTGACATAGTATATTGTTAAATAATTTTTCATGAAATTGTAAATGGGTGTTGAAATATGAATTAAATGTTTCTAAATTAAAGTTAATTTTTACATTTTTGGTAAATGTAAAATTATTAATGTAACTAATGGTGTAAATTGATTACGATGATGAATTGGTAAATGAACATTGAATTGTAATTAGTATGTCTTTTAGGTATTGTCTTCACATGTGACTAGAATCATATATATATCTATGTATGATGAGGTTGTGATTACAGCCTTTCGAGTTTCCATGAATAGTCCAATAATGGTGGTTGTGAACACACCCTACAATGAAGTCATGAATTCACCAATAAGGATGGTCATAAAAACTAAAGTCACCTCTCAGAGAAGTTGGGATATATATTTTCAAACAATACCTCTAGTGAACATAGAGCCTATTTAGTAAACAAAATATGTTGTTGTCATGATATATAAAAAACACTAAATGGAAGGTAATAAAAATTATTTGAAAAAAAATCCATGGTATACGGTGTTGATAATTACTTAAGGAATCTTGATAGCATAGTTTTCGTTATAAGGTTGGAATAGTCATTGTGTTAAACTCAGATATATCCAACATAAGTTGAAAATGGAAAGGAAAATCGAGAAAATAGACATGAGGATCAATAGTGGTATATTTGATATTACATTTCAATGTGTAGATATGGATTTTAAATTTTACTACTAATTTTATTGTAATTATATGAAAGTATTTTAGAATAATTATAACTATTCTTATTGAATAATTATTTCAATTTGATTATTTTTTTTAGTTGTGTCATACTATGTTGTACATATACTATAATTTGGATTCAATGAAACTTGGTAACCCAATACCATATCATAATTTTTTCACAGCATATTATTTTATGAAATGGTCGTAAGGTAAGATGATTTTCTGGGCATGCTGGTATGTACCATAGTTGATAGTACTAAACTACACATGGTAATAGTTGTTGGTGAGTTGAATATTTTTATATTTTTTCTATTACCTGATAAATTTTTTATTCCCTTTTGATATCTATTTTGACATTTATGTAATACCCAATTTTTGTAGCATTTTATATTGTAGTTATTATAAGAACATTCCATGGTTTTTCTACGATGTTCATATATTAGGGTCAGCTAATTGATCATCATTTCCACTGTGATATACTCTGTCATAGTGAGTATAGTCTCCCATCTTTACATCCATAAACCCCCAATTTTATTTGTTTGTCCAATAAGTTTTGGCTGGAACAACTATTTTGATGTGGGTTCACTTATATTGGGGAGTATTAACTAACCTCACGAATTTGTTGTTGCTTCCTAGAAGAAGGATGTTGTTTATGAGAATAATATTCATCAACAGATAAACTAGTATACCAACTAATTTACTAAGTGATGTTATACTTTTGTATCATGTTTGATTATTATTTAGTAGATTATTTAAGGCATAAGGTTATGTTGTATTTTATATGATGTTTTCTAAGTAAAATATGGAATATACTACTTGGTGAATGAATGTCTAATTAAAATCCTTACATATTTCATTTACATATATAGGATGAATAAAATAAGACATTGTATTAGTTGTATGTATGTATAGGCGTGTTATCATGAAAATCAAATGAGTTAACTATGATTTAGATAATATGTTCAAGAGTTCAGATAAGTAAACACCAACATCAAATGAGTCATTATAGTATTTGAGTGTATTGGTGGATGTGATATCCATAATTAACATGAGTATGTAGTGGGTTCATATCAGTGTATCAATAGTTAAAATGAGGAATATTTAGCTTCATAAGAGAAAATTTTAAGTTCATAAAAGTCAAAAATTAGTATAGATTAAAAATATTGACCACTGTAAGAGTAAAAGAACATTGTGAATGAGTATTAAAGGTGTATTGTAGATTCAATGGGATCATTAGATGAATAGATATCCATTTCTGAAGAGACATTCTATATTTGGTGAAACATACATGTCTTTCCATATTTAAAGGGACTGATGGTGATTATTATCATCATATTTATACAATTATTTTTATAATTGGTGTGGTAGTATTAGTGATAATGATGATCTATTTCAGGAAATAATTTCTATATATGTATTCAACCCCACGAAACATTTATCATATCTTCTTTATCAAGGCTTTGAAAGTGATATAATGTGTTGAATGTGTTTTCATGGAATCTAGAATTGTGCATAATTATCAATGAATACATAAGGATTAACTTTCGTGTATGTATAATAACAAGTATGTATGAATGACACATAAGGATAATCATAAGGATGATTATAATCTATGTATTAATGAATTAGTTGATTAATCAAATGTAGTCAATATCAATATTTCCATAATTTAAAATTTTATAGAATCAACATATGTAATTCTAGAAAAATTGTTCTATAATTTTCTGAATTATATTCATATTTCTATTCAGGATTTAGTCAATTATAAAGGAGTATATTATAGATAATTTGGAGCCAAAACAAGATTTACAATGATTTTAGTTGGTTCATTTCATTTTATTATCAAATTTCAACTGATTAAATGTTTGATAAATGTTAATAAATATCTCTGACATTACCTGATTTTTTGGGGAGTCTGTAGACCAAGAAAATAATTTTTTTAATTTTATTAGAATTATAGAGATTTTGTTTACATTGATTGATTGAATATAATAAAATTAAACAAAAATAGAATAAAATTAATTTTGTTAAAATAGTTTACATCAATGTGATTTTTTTGATTGATTAGGAATGACTAATTAGTATTTTATTATTAGAAGAAGAAGATCCTATTTTTTAAATTGTAAAATTTTATTTATTATAGTTTCTCTTTCATAAAAATTTCTAAAAAAATACAATCCTCATTCTTTGTATTATTTAACCCATTAAATATATTAGAAAACCTATATGCCACTTTATACAGAAATCTATACAATTCTAATTGTCGAATTCTATGAAGACATATTAATATTTTTCAAAATACATCATTCATACACCTAACAAATACAATATTCCACATTAATTTTAATGTTTCCCTTTAATATTATTTTAAAACATACGCTCATTTTGCAGTCTCAATGAATTATTGATTTATACATAGATATTTTATTCTTAATCTTAAAAAATCAAAAAAAAAATTAATTTATCAAATTCACATTTAATTATTTTTAACTTCCTCCTTTAATGTGATGTATAATATGATGTGTCCATAAAATTATATTGAAAATATATAATATATTTTTAATAATAACAAATATTTATATTATATTAAATAAAATTCATTTTCCTATTAAAAAAATATAAAATGATTAAATATAGGCGACTAATTTTCTACAATGTAAAGACTATTGTATAACCTACTTGAACTAAGAAACAAAAATAATTAATATTTAAATTTCTATATGATAGGTTTATTTGATATACATTTGATACTGAAATACACTTAAAAAAATCATGTTAGAAATTAGAATTGAATGTTTTTCTTATAAATACTAAAAAGTACCAAATATGGTTTATGATGTGTCTTTTTAGTAATTGTAAATAATTTTATTATTTATTTAATTTATGGAGAATAACAAAAGTTTTAGGTATCATAAAAATAAGTGATGAATGTGTATTAATTAGTTTTTCTAGATTTTTTCAGAAATTACCATTGAGAGCATATATGTTATATATTGACTACTTGTATGATGTGGAATATAAGATAGAGGTTTTGGATATGGAACTGTGCGGATAGTTGAATTATAACGTGATGACGTTGCACTCTATATCATCTGTGGTTGTGCATCTGGTACCTACTAGGATTCTAATAGATTTTATATTATGTTTATATTATAAATTTATTAGTTGTATAATTTGGATTAAATCATTATTTTCATAACTCTAATGGATGTTTATATAATAATTAATATCACTAATTTCTATCCTTTCATCTTTATCATCATTTAATTATTTCACATCTGAAATGAAAATTTTATTTTCCATGGTGTTTGGCTCACAATATTAATGACATAAAATACTTAAACATTTTATATAAATGTTTCATCGTTTTTCCAATTTTATATTTTCTAATAATATATAACATTTTTTATGGAATAATATGTTTGGACATTAAATTATATATAAAAATGTTTATATTATCATGATATAACTTTGATGAATATTAATTTCTCAATAAGGCATTCCAAATTTTATATTTTTTAAATGGGAGGGATTCCATTATTAATCAAATTTTTTTTATGTGTAATGATTGGGTGATGTGGTAGAGCATAAAAAATGGTGATTCTACCATTATACATTTATGTAAAGGAATTTTTGTTACTAATATTTTTGAATATCTCTCTAAATATGTAATATGAAAATAAAATATATATAAAATTATAGAAAAGGTGGTTGTAAAGTTTAATAAAAAGTACTAATGAAATATAAAATACATTTTCTATAACATTATTAATATATTTATATAGATGAAGCTATAATATTGAAAACATATTATTTATCAAAAGAATAAAATAAATGAGGGGAAATAATAAATTATTATTGATCATAGAAATACATTATGTTGTGTTGAATATCACTTGAATGAATACTTTTGATGATTATTATTCAAATTTAATTAAATCTCAAGTAAATATCATTATATTATTCTAATTTTATCCACTTATATACTACAATAATTAATATTTAGTGTTCAAAAATTGTAGACATATTTAGACATTTTCAATTTATATTTATTTTCATTTGAGGTGTGTAGATGATCCTTAAAATGAATTCACATAGGTTGTGAGAATATTTGAGTATATTATGGAATCATGGAAATGTATGATTAGTGAAAGATATCTTATGTCTTATTTCATAATTTTTATATTACTTCAGAAGGTTCCTTGCGGGTTCGATTAATAAATCCAATAGTTTTAAAGAGTCTATGCAATTTTCGAAATATCATAACCAGGGTTCTAATGTTTCATAAGTAACCTGATATGGACATGATGGATTTATAAATAGTCTTTGGTGACTTCAATAGAGTTATCTCATCTCTATATTTGAAAATTGTTATTGGAATGAATAATTTTATGATTTATACATGACATTGTTCTATTCATTAGAGAGTCCATAAGATCTTTGATAGAGTTTTGTGGATTCATTTCCATGTTAATAAGCATTAATATATTCTTTTTAATTGTCATTGAGACTTTGAAATATGAATTTAATAACATTATATAAGAGTAATTTAGCCTTTTGAAATAACATTTAATGAGTTTTTTTAGAAGAAATATATTTTTTCAGAAATTTATATGTATAATTTTAATCAAATGAGATACCAAACATTATTTAAATTTGGAGAAAATAGTTATTCAAATTCATACATTTTAAAATTTTGAATATTTATGTAATTATGAAATGAAAATATTATAATGGAAATTAGATCTGTTGATATTATTGATATTCATTTGTCGATAAAAAATCGAAAATTTTATTTCATTAAATATATGTTAAATAACTAGAGGATACTCATTCTGTGATCTGATTTTTAGTTGTAACAAAATATTTTGATGACATAGTGATTATCCCTTAGAATGAACAAGAATTTCACCTATGAGACTTATGAAATATCACAAATTTTGTGGAGTGTTTGAAGAAGGATATAACATGAGTCTCATTAAAATATATATTAATAAATTGTCAATTTTAACCCTCTAAATAATTTATTTGTTATTAAAAAAACAGTTTATGGTTAAGTGGTAACCTCACATTCAATTAATAAAATTAAATTCAACTAGATTTTTGGGATATATCCTACCATTTTACTAACTAGTGGTTATAATTTGTGGATGATATCTCATTGTTGAAATCATAATTGTTTACAATTGTATGTATAGGTATTAGAACATTACATAATACTAAAAATGAGTAGGAACAAAAGTTGGGAATAAAACTTTTAAATCCATTTGATATGTTGAATGATTTCCTCTAGTTGTATATGGGAATTGGTGATATATTACTAATGTAGGTGAACAATTCATTAATCAAAAATAGATTTTTGTTTATGAGAAGAATTCATATATATTATAGTTACTTATTTTCACCCACATCCCCTCTTAGAGATATTACCAGTGTTTGGAACATCAATTGGTATTATAGATAACTAGATTCCCTCTAAATTATATATCATTCAGTAAAATATAATAATAATAACTAGAGTGTAGTCAATATTATAAGTATTTTTATATTTATTGAATTAATTTTAATGTTTATTAGAATGTGAGGATCCCATATATCCTATCAAAAGGCCTATATTTTGATTATATTTTAACAAAAAGATTAACCCAACGTAGATGAGATATTCTCATGAAATATTTTGAATAGAAATCATTGTAAGATGAATTAAAATCACAAAAATTCTATTATATAATCCTTTTTAGATATAGTTTTCATCAATAATATAACAGATTGGGAAACTAGGGAGATATTTGAAAAGAATTAGAATAACCATATCAGGAATGTTTCATATAATGAAACTAGCTGTAGATATGTAGTGTAAATTTTTCATTTATTAGGATTTAAAATGATGATTTTTTTAACTATTGCACAAGATTAGTTGAGAAACATATTCATGCCATGGTTTTTGATGAAACATTGGAATATTAAACCATTGTAAATAATTAGATGATAAATTTAACTAACATGTTTTACCCAGTTATATCATCATATGATGAAATGGTATACCTATCCCTATTTGAGTTGCATAAAAAATCCTCTATTATGACATAAGGAAAGAAATTATGATAAAAAACATGGCATGGAATGATATATTATTTCTATAAATGAGTGAATATATGATCTAGGTAAATATGGATATATTTATTATATATTAATAATGTCATAGAGAATGATGTGAGTTCCAAAATATAATCATGTTACTTATTTAAATATAAAATGAAGTTGAAGAGGAAACTAAAGAGGTATGATTCCATATAAAAAACTGGTGACATTAGAAATAAGAACAATTGTACATATATTTTTATTAAAAATATTATTTTTATGTAAGAATGTAAATAGTCATCAAAATTTATAAAATTATAAGATAAACGTATCAATCGAAATAAAAAACATTTATATCTCATGTCAAAAATAAAGAATATTCTTCTAGCAGTGATGAAGAGCCAAAAAAAATCTACAATGAAGGATTTTTGAATTCCAATCACTGAGCATGTATTGATAAAAATACTAAACTCAATAAAATAATCAAAATATTAAAGAAGATTTTTATTTTATGTCTCATTATAATAAATATTTTCCATAGTTGGTTATATGTTAGAAGAGTAAGATGAATAAAAATCCTATGAAAATGAAAGGAAAAAAAATAAAAAAAATGGATAAATAAAGAGATCCTAAATTATTGACCATGGATAAAATAGTGGATCTTAGTTAAGAAGAAAATCTCAACCAACATTATTTTACATAGGAACTAATATTTTCTTTCCTAAAAAAAATAGTTTTTTTATTTATATGGAATTTATCATTGTGAATTATAGAGGATATTTGTATTGGTGTTTCTGTAGTTGTACAGTGGGAAGTGTTGTCCATATTAAAATAACCTATCTACCCAAAAAAAGATAATAGAGTGCATACCTTGAGTGGGATTTTATGTTATTAAGATATCTAAAACATATAATTCTATGTGAATAAATAAATCATAAACATTGAAAATTTATCAAATCTCACTTTCCCATAAATGTTTTAATTAAGACATGAAATTAAAAAAAAAAGAAAACATTTTCAGATAAATATGGGAGATATATTCTTATACTTGAATGTAAATTATTTTTTTAAGAAGAGTACATGCTAAAAATATCTTCAAAATATAATACATAGCCCCTTAGAATATATTTTATAATTAGTATCAAGAGAATGAAATTATTTTGGTCAATGACTATGTTATTATTAAGAGCACTTATTTGTTACCGTAAGTATAACTCTTATAGACATAATATTGGTTATCATTTGGCTATTTTTCTTTTAAGATGTGATTTAATCCTCCATTCATGATAATTCATCATAATCATTAATAAAAATGGAGGAGATATTGTTTTTTTAATCATGGAAGTAACATGATGAATAATGTGGATAGTCCAATAGCCTTTTCACCTTGTCATATATTATCAACAATTAGTTATGAAAAGAGCCAAATTTCACATATATTTTCATAGAAATAGTCAAAGGCATTGAACACAAATAAAGACGAGGAGATTGATGATCCAAATGTATCATATGTAATATTTGTTTTTATTATGAAATGATTTATTTATTATATGAAGCTATACATATGTGTTAGGATTAATTGACTTAGAAGAGATCAATAAAAGGAAATTTGTCATTTTTTTAAAAACATCAAAGTATATTGTTATACTATTATCATTTGAAATCACTATGGGTTAGTTTTATTAAATTTTTATATTTATTAGATTATTATTGAAATAATTATAATGATTCACGAAAATTCTAAAAGGAATAATGAATTATCTATGTATAATAGTTTCAGTAGAGTTATAAGTATTTGGTACTATTAGTTATTTTATACATTTATTAAAGGAATGAAAAGGTGGATAAATGTATAAAAATATAAGGAAATTTTATGTTAATTATATTTAATAAAGTGAAAAAAATAAATTTATTCAATATTTATGATGCAATGTTTCTGGATTGAATTTACATTTTTAGTAAAGATAATTGGATTAATTTATATTAATCCACCTATATAATACATGATGTTTAATATAATGTTGAATAACATTTGAAATATTGTGATATTTTATAGTGTAAATTTCATAAGATAAATAAAATAATTATTAATATTCAATAATTATATAGAATGATTCATGGCCATATTTTATGATTCATTTACATATTTATAATGATCACTACAATATTTATAAGAATCATTAAGAAATTAGAAGGGTTTTTCTAAAGGACATCATAATCATCATTTGTTGTTATGTAATACAATTTCAAGGGAAATTTTGTAATGGGATGGAATGATAATATAACACAAAAATATTCTATTAAATCTTATAAAATACAACTTATTGTCTGAATATTTGGCCAAAAGATAATGAAATCGAGGGATACACGAAATATGTAATATTTAAGAAATTATTATATGAAATTATTATATTAGAATTGAAATTAGTGGATAGTAGTTATATTCTTCAATGAATTAGACATCACATATGTGTTCATGATAAAAGCTATATAGATTATAATTTAGAAGATTCTTCTATGATATGAGTGGTATTCACCCCACAAAGAGTGAGTCAGGCCATGAAGCATGGTGCATGAAACCATTTATTCCAAAGTGTAATAGGTATACAATATCATATATCTCACTACGGAATTATATAAAGAAATAATGTAGTACGTATGTAAATATAAATTTAATTATTTTATAAAGATAAATGATAATGAAAACTATGATATACTGTTGAATGGTTTAAATTTTGAGAATATCATGCTTCCATAATTCACAGTAGATTTTATTATTGGAATTTTGAAATATTATTCACAATATCATATAATATTAAAAATGTAATTATAAAAAATAAGAAAAATTTAATTGTATATGGGTAAATATTGATAAATTATTCTAAAAAGGACATATCATTTGTGTATTGATGAGAGAATGTTACCAAATTCATGAAATGTATGCTATATTTTTAGGATTCTAATTAATATAGAAGATAATGAAATATAAGTAGAATGACCTATGTGTAAAGAAAGATGAATGATAATTTCTACGATACATTTATATCATATTAGGGGACTGAAAGAAGGATTCTACAATTAATATTATGTCAAAGACCAAGAATGATTTTGAATTTGGAGAAACCCATATTATATTATATTCTAATGTCGTTAGTTATGAGTGAGATGGTTGTTGAAGGATATTAAGCTACACAAAATGGTTAATATACACAATTCAGGTGAAGAAAAGTGTATTTGAATACCATTTCATGGGTTGATAAGATGGAACATATAAATACTATAAGTATGAAATATATATACACCATTCAGTGATGGTCAAATATTTTCATAAGATATATCAAACTATTGATAATTAATATGAATACCCTTCCACGAGATAGAAATATATATAAATGAGAAAAATGGAGTTGTATGGTGCTAGTATGAATGCCCATTAAAGAGGTGGTTGGGGGATTTTTAGAAGAAATAACTACATTATACTAACTTATGGTTAGTGTTTTTTGTGATATATATTTCATTTGTACTCAATATTATTTATTAATTAAAATTATGATCATTGAAAATGACACAAACTTTGAAATGAATTATTTCACTCCTTCAGATCAAACGATTAAAAACATATCAATAATATTTATGACTTAATCTATTAATATAAAAGAATTGGTGATATTATATAAATAGATTGGATTGATATTATAATTAGAATTATTGGTTGGTTTAAATGATGAATTTAGATTACAAATAGTATCACTAATTTTCCACTCCCTTTATTAGATATATAAAACCCCTATGTACATCAAGTGGTATCAATGATCACAAAGTTCCTTTATAATGATTAAACTATAATCTAAGTTAAATATGGATAACTTGTGACAATTCAAACCAATAAGTGTAATTATAATTTACCTTAATAATGTATAGTCTAGATTGAATTTGATAATCCATTTTCAAATATCATAATTCTTACAAGTTAGTGAGATGGTAAAAATGAGATTTACACAACATGAAAGAGTATATACCTGGGAAAATGTTGAAAAGTGAAATATAGTAGTATATTTTAATTAATGAAATTTAAATTTTTCATCATTATACAATAAGGTGTAAACAATATTATTGGAAATAAAGGGAGAAAAAGAGATGTGGGATAGGATTAAAATTGAATATAAAGTAAATGCTAAAATGACATAATGTAAACTCTATATCTTGTGAGTAAAATTTCAAGATATCAAATAATATAAAAATTAAATTAATATTTAATATTTCAACAGATTATATGAGATAGTTAGTTATATTAGTGGAATTGGGGATATATTTTATCATTCATCCATTATTCAAAATCTTCCATGAAATTTACATTATATATTTTACCTAATAATCTCATCCTTGGATAAAATATTTGACCTATCAATTTATTAATTTTATAACACACAACCAAATTACAAGATAGTTAAATTTCATATGTTTCTAAATAAGTAAATGTTTAAACAGAATTAAAAATATATGAGAGAACACAAGTTATATGAAAATATTAATTATTTTTTCATAGATTATTAATATAATTATGATTTAAGAGGCGTAAATATTAAAATATTGTCTCTTGTTTCCATTAACATTAGAATATGAATAGGAAAATAAAGAGTTATTCTAAATCTTGAATTTCATTATTTTAGTGTTTCTGTGAATATTGAAATAACGTTTTTTATTAACATATATTATGAAACTAAGTGGGCTAATGACTATAATACCCCCACCAAAATAATATCTGAATAAAGTAGAGAATGTAATAATTTAATACAAAAAAGACTTCAAGAATTCATAAATAATTTGAAAAAGGATGATGATGAACACTCATCAATATGTACGGAATTATAATTATCAACAAAAATTCCAAAACCCTCATGGATTGTGTAAAAAATGTTTCTTCAAGTAGTGATAAGGAAGAGGAAAAATTATATAATGAGTACATTCATAAATATTATCTTATATCCTGTCTTGAGAGAACACCCAACATAAGAAATGATATAGGGGACTAAATAATATTCTTCTTTCATGAATTATAAAAAATAATTTGTATCTATACATGGTGATAAGTGAAATAAAAACTATTTCCCTATGAAATGTGAATATAGATTTAAGAATATATTTTTAATGAATATTGAAGACTCCTAAAACTGTTGATAATTTAATTAAAAGATAAACTTCTATGAGAATAAAATCTCATCAATTGTTCATTACACAATGAATTTAGGTGTTCTGACTTATATTTCAAATTTAGTTCTATTTGTTATTATGTATAAGTAATTGATGTTGATAAATTGGAGGTTGGATGAGTGTTGTAATAATTGAACAAAAAATGATGTGTCAATTATAGAATACACTAACTACCATGATGGATAGGTATTAAGTAAAACCATTAATGGTGAACTAATAAGTGAGTTTATTATGAAATATATAATTCTTTATGAATATTCGAATTCATGAAATCAAGAAAAATTATGTATTAATTGAAAAAACTATAATTCTACATTGTTTATATAAATTTATTTATAAAAAATGGTAAATGTGTGTACATAATAAAATGGAGAGATATTCCTTCAGTAGAATGTCTTTTTGTTTCATGTGATGAGTGAAGGTATCAAATTTCATTACAATTTGTCAAAAAATCTCTTATAGTATATTTTTTAATTTTAATAAATTTTTTAAAAAATTTATAATCCTCAATGATTTTTGGAATAATCTCTCACGATATCTTCACCAATTGTGTATCATATAACATTAAACATTTTGAATTTTTGAATAATTTCAATATAGGATGTGATTCCATTCATATCATTTGAAAAGTATGATATGAATAAAAATATGGAGAAAGATTTTTTTAAATAATGGATGTAGGATGATTCAAATTAGATATTATCCATTAACAGTTTTATATTATCATTTATTTTTAATAATGCGGTGTAAATTACCTAATTGGATGTAAAATAAAAAAAAGAAATATTTTACAACATTGAAAACATATCCAAAGTGTGAGAATTATGAGACCAACAATGCATTTAAAATTATATTTATTATCAATTGTTAAGGACTACATTTTCCAGAGAATCAATAAATATGTGTTGGGATTTGGGGATTTAGAAGATACCTATAAATGGAAATTATACCAACATGTATAATGGGATTGTTATTTTGTTATTTTTGTACTGTAATATTTGGTGGGGAAGATTCTAGGAATGTATAATTTTTATGAGATACATAGAGATCTTGTTGTAAATATCAAGGATCGTCCTTAAACATTACATATTATAGTGATACTGAACTAGAAGTATCATTATTTCATTCCTAATTATATTTCAGATTTAAAAGTTTATAGTATTATGAAAGACTGTTACATTTTAAACCCCTAAATTACTAGAGGACAATTAATCATGGTGTCCATTATTTCTATAAAATTCATTAAAATATTTTTTTTCTTTTGGAAAATTATTTATAATTTTACATTGATCTCAAACATGAATCTGTTACACCATAATTCAAATGAAATAAATTTAAAAACATAATATTAGAATAAATTTTTTGAAATGCATAGGAAAAATTTAAAATATTATTTTTAGTGAAAACCCAAAAAAATTAATGAAAACATACATTATCACCCTAAAAATGGAATCAACTTCTCAAAAAACATCATTATCATACCATTTCAAATTCATATTATTTTCAAAATAATTTATAAGAATTAATATAATATTAATGTAGTTAACTTGTGAAATAATTTACTATAACACAGTTACAAATGTAATAAATAATTTTTTCAACATCATTCTCTATAGTACACAATGTATAAGAGGTTATACGATAACCACAAATTCTTGTTTTATCATGGAACCACCCATCATTGGTTAATAATGTTACAACACATCATTGGTTTATCATTTAACCTCACATAATTTGTTTATAATGGAACAACCCATATTAAAAATAAATTCCCATGAATAATAATGAAACATTTACAATGAAATACTCTATCATGAAACACTCTATAAGAAAAATAAATACCCCATTTTGAAATCACTCATTTTGAAAAAATAATCGAATATAATAGAAAACATATAATTTGAATGAAAACATATAAAATAGTAATATAATATTTAAAAATATTAAGGAAAATTGATGTTGAGAAATTATGGTTCAGCAATATATATAATAAAAACAATTTTTTTAATTGTTAGATAATGTAACATTAAATGGTGCTTTTTCGAATGAAATGAACTTATGTAAAACCTTTAAATGATCCATTATTATAAAAATTTTAGAGAAATTATAAAAATATATTTTTAAAAAAAATCATTTCATAATTAATAAATTCAGAAAAAGCATTTTAAAATCTAGGAAATGAAAGCGGTATATTTTGAAAATAAAATTTTTAAACACTCAAAATGTGGTTTTTTCGTTAAAGAGTCCCTTCAAAATATAATTCCATTGAATGGATAAAAAATAAAAAGAAAAAATTTCTTTATAAAGGTTTTAAATCCACATAAAAAATGAAAATAAATACTAACATATTCAAAATTAATTTCCCACATAATCTTAGCACAATATAATCAAGAAGTAGAAGTTTAACCTCAATAATAGAAATTCGGTTAAGCATTACCTGACACGATGTAATTAGTCAAATCATATGACCCATAAAGTAATAATTAATAAACCAAGCATTACATAGAATTAATAAAATGATATTTATGATAATATTTATCAAAAGTTAATATGTATACCACACCAAAGAAATAAGTGGTGTATAGGGCATATATCTCATAGAAGTAAAAGTTAGATGAGAAACTCATGCCTTATGATTAATTTTCATTTTGAATACATTAAACTCCACTATAATGATATATAGAATTTTATTAAATCATTATAGAACAATATTAATATTTATAATACCTTATATGATTCATTTATAACATCTTATGACACGATCATTGATAATATTTAATTATTGTCATTATTTTAGGAGCTTTTGTTTCATGTTCTCGTGGCCAGTTCACTTGTGTATAATTATGGATGATCTTTTAAAAAAGAAGGAGAACTATAGAATTAGAATGAAATTTTATAAATCAAATTATATATGTTTTAGTTTCCATATAAATAATTTTTATTTATTACATTATGCTGATTTATTTGAAAAATCTATTATTTACAAATGGTTAGTTTATTTTATGTAGGGTTTTTCAAACATCACGAATTAGTATTGTTTCACTTAATAATATGAATAAATATTAGTAAAATAAAATAAAATAAGTTAAAATATACCTATAACAATATGATATACCCCGAATACTCGGATTGGGAACATATTTGAAGGCGTTAAATGAAAATGTTATCTCAATGTCCATAGACGTAGTTAACCGCCATAATATGGACAATAGTTTTGTTTGCTAAAATAAGATGTGATATTTAATGAAATTTATATTATTTAATATATTAGAAAAATATAATTAAATTACATATATCATATAGAATTTATTATTCCATGTTGTATTATGGAGGTGTGGAGAATGTAGATGTAGAAAATAAGTCAAGAGAAGTTGTTTAAGAAAATTACAACTTCATTATCATCTTTTGGAAGAACAAGAATATAGACCTTGGAATTGGACTTTTCATGAGACATAGAGCACATGGACGTGGGGGTGTTTAATGTAAAGGGTTTTAAAGATATTTTAGTTTTTTCAAGGGTTTTTAAGAGACATAGGGTGGTGGGGATTGGTATTTATACTTGATTAGTGTTTGTTTTATCTGATTAAATAATTAATATTATATTTTAGTACCGAACCACATTTAGATGGAATTAATTCTTATTATTTAGATTCTTTATTAAAATTTTAAATTATGATTATGGTATAGAAACAAAACAAAAATATTGAAATTTTTATGTGCTTTGTAAATTAATCTTTATCCTTTTAACATTAATAAGATCCATTATTTTACATATACTATGTAAATCGTTTTTTACCACAATATATATTTTATGAAGAAAATTTAAAATTACCTTACTACATAATTTTAAAATTATTGTTCCAAATATGTAATAAGGTTTATCAAATTAAATTCAAATAATTAGAAATATAAAATTAAAGAAACCCTAGAGCTGCAATGAAAAAATGGGTTTTCAATAAGTGTATTTATCAGGAAAAAATTGGTAATATATTATGTATTTAATTAATTTTAATAATTTTAAGAAGTTAAAATAATATTTATTGATTTATATTTTATAAATTGAATTTAAAACATTCTATTGTAGGGAATATTTAAATTAATTAAAAATAAGAAGCATTGTGTAATTAAAACTAGTTTTTTGAAAATTATAAAATTTAAACAAAAAATAATCATATTATAAAATAAAATATAATGAAAAATGAAACAAAAATATTATCTAAAAAATAAATAAATAATTATTATGATTCTTGAAAAAAAATTCAAAACATAGTGTTACTATTAAATTATCAAATTTTTTGATAGTAAATAACATTTTTTTTTAAAATCTATATTTCTATTTTTAATTAAAAACCCAATATTTTTCAAAAACTACCAAAATTTCAACTGAAGTAAATCACTATATATTCATATTTTAAAAATTAATTTAATTTTATGAACTTAATTTTCTAAATCATTAAGAAATGAATTATATTATTCATTCATAAAATGAATTAAAAAATATGTCATTAAAGAAATCTTATTACTGAAGAATAAAATGAAAATAATAAAAATTTGATTGATTATTTAAAATTAATTGATAAATAAATTTGAAACATGTATAAAATTTTTATATTTAATTTTGTTTTAAAACTATTATAACACATGAATTCAATGGATAGATTATAATGGACTACTTTAAATAACAAGACTATTTTGTTAGCTTAAGATTTATATGATGTACCTTGTATGATATTGAACATAGTGATTCATTATAAAATATCAAAATATTAAAGCACCCCCATCAAATAAATTGCATTCTTGAAGTATTTAAATAAAGATAATGACAAATGGTTTTGACATTTAAAAATGAGTTTTCTTAAATCCCACATCGAAATAAGTATCAATAAAACTTATTAAAAAAGGGGCATAAGTTGAAAAGGTCACCAAAAACGAGTATTCTGATTAGTGGAAAGGGAAAATATAGGCATGTGAGATTATTATAACTATCTAGTTCTGTTATATTGTTATATATAACACCTTAAATAGAAATTTATCCATCATTAAATCATATGTTTGGGATAGGTTAAAAAACCATCAATTTCATTGTTGAAATAGTAAGCAAAAAAATTTGATTCAAAAAAAATCATTTCCCAGAATTTGGGAATTCATTTACAATGTAGATGCAATCAGAAGGAAATATATTTACATAAAATGTAAAATTTACTCCACATCATTCCTATAAATGTGAAATTTTTAGGTGTAATATATAATTGATAACTTATCAAAATCAACTTCTATGTGTCATAAAATCCATAAAAGTATAAATACAGATTTATCCTGTATTTGGGAATTAAACAAAACCAAAATTGTTAGTAAATGATAATATATTTTTCAAAAAGAATAATAATTTAAATGATGAATTACAAATTTATTATACAAATTCAATAGTAATACACAAAAATATATAATGTTTATTTAACAAATAATTATCATTAAGATATCTAAAAATATTCTAGGATAAAATTGAAACCTAAAAATCAAAATTATCTAATAACATAGTCTTCCCCGATAAATATATTATTTTATTCAAATAATACTTATTACTCTTAACACATCATTCGAAAATGTAATTTCTATAATCTTATTACATTAATGATAAAAAATTTCTTTCTATAAATAACCTGAATAACAATAAATCTTATTATTTTTTAATGATTATTTATCCATTATTTATTAAATGAAATCTCATATAATTTTATTTACTGTAATCATATATGCTTCACAAAATAATGAACATATTATGAAATAACATTAATTACTTAATCCAAAAAAATCAAGTCCCAAGGTTATTTATGAAATAAAATATATTTCAAAAGTAAGGTTATTTTTCATCGATGAAATATTTTAACTAAAAAAATATTATACTAACTGGGACATTACATAGTCTACTATTAGGAAATTCACCCATGTCACCCTTTGGATGTGGCTTCAATTCCAATATCCTTGCTATACATGACGAGTTGTCACCAATTCAATTTTTTTCCTTCTTCTAAAATTATTTTATTATAATCCAAACAAAATTATAGAGATGTAAGAAATGTCCAAAAAGTAACCATAATTTTATAAAAAAATAACGAAATATGTTTCCATAAATGGTCATCTCAAACATTTCATTTTCTATTCAAAAAACAATGACCCCAAAATCCCCTAAAAATCGGATATCCAATTAACCAAAGAGACATCCAATATGTTTAATCATATATCCACTAGAAATAAAGGCATTGTTCCCAAAATAAACATTATTCATATAAAAACACTAAGGGTTACATGTTTTTAAATCATAAATGTCTCAAAATATTATCAATTTTTTCAACATTTCAATGTTATCGATTACATATATCATATTATTCAAAATTTGTGAAAAAAACTACTATAGAATAATCAGTAGGTGTTCTATTATTCCAATAAAATTTATAATATACCACTATATCATTATTTTTAAAAGTCAATACAGAAAACGCCTTTTATTTAACTCATTAATCCATTACCCATGATACATAATTTTATTCATACATACATTATTCCTATAATCAAATACATGAATAATATATTAATGATTCATACACATCAACCCAAAATAGTGCATAATTTGAACCAAAAAGTTAATTCACAGCTTAAATCCATGCATCAATATTTATTTGATATACCCTTTACCATTAAATTCTAGAATGGAATTTGTCATATCCAATGTGGAATTTACCTTTTATATCGATTTTTTAATGATGAGATTTTTAAATCAAGGTAAAAAATATACCATGACCCATATTGTTTTGGAGAAAAAAATGTTATTCTATAATTCATACAGTTTCGTATATGATATTTGAATACATATATTTCTGTCCAAATCATTCGAACATTACTCTACAATAATTGTGATAATCAAATCATCTATAAGGGATAACAATTTTTTGAAGGATCTCTTTCCTTATATCTTGATAAATGATTAATAATATATAGAAAAAGAACACCATTAAAACATTAAATGAATTATTACATTTTCAAATGAATGTAGTCCATTTTAATTATAATGCACATAGAAAATCTAAAATTCATTAACATTAAAACCTTGTATACCTATACCAATTACAATTATAAATATAATGTCAAAAAATATCATTAATATTATATAATCTAATCAATGTAAACTAAAAATCGGTGAATATAAATTTCAATATATTTTGGTCCAATTTTTACACCCATGATGATATCTATAACTATTAATTAAACCATACATGGAAACATCATAATCTCAAAAATTGTTTAACCCTTTCTGAGATACCAACTGTATAGTCCCAAGCTTAAACACTACATAATTTTGTGATTTTAAATTGGAATTCAATTTATTTTTTGCCAAGTATATTTTATGAATAGATTTTTAGAAAATTTAGACCAATACTTACATTGTAATCCCATAAATCACCTATTGAAGCTTATACATTGTATCCATTATTCCATAATACCAATGTCCATAAAATAAAAAATACTCTCCCTTAAAGAAATTTTTTAACAATTTTCTCTTAATCACACCATTCTCTCCATTCCCCCATAAATATAATTATTTTTTTTAAACACTAGATGAGAATAAATGCTATGTAAGGGAAATAAAATATTGGAAATATTTCTTACAGTGAAATCCCATAAAATAATTTTATTGAAAACATTAATTTTCACCCCAAAAAAGGTATCATCATTTTAAAAAATATCATTATATCAACTTTTAAAATCAAAAAATTTACATGAAAAATCATATGAAATAATATAAGAGTAAAGTATGTATCATGTGAAATTATTTTACATATATCGCATACTAATTTTAGAAATTATGTGGTCAACTTCCTTATATTTTTTATGGAATGGATTAGAGGTTATAATGTGACAACATGTTCTTGGTTTATCGTGGAACCACATAAAATTGTTAATAACATAGCCATCCATCCATGATTTTTCATATAACTGCCTCTTATTTGTTTATAATACAACTAATAATAATCATATAAAATGACCACTAACCATAAAATTAAAATAAATCATGAATGATTTCATTGTAAAACTCTCCTTGATGAAAATGAACATTCTATTATGAAATCTCTCATTTTGAAAAATTGTGCATATACAATGGAAAACAATTATTTTAATTTTATCATACATATTTTAATGTAATATTAAAAATATTATGAGAATATGGTGGATTTATATTCCTTTCATTTAATATATTTAAAAAAATATTCCTTTTGGCTTCTGTATAATGAAACAATAAAAAAATATTTTCTTTAATATAATATATCATATTTAAAATCATAAAAAAAAACCCATTTTCAAAAACAATTACAGAAATTAAGAAATTAATTTTTTTTAAAAATCATATCTATGTTAGTATATTAATTAAATAAATTTTAATAAAAATTAAATAATAGAGATAGATTAAGAAAAATAAATCATTAAATATTTTAAAACAATGTTTTTAGTTAATTAGTCCCTTATAAATTTCATTTCATTAAAGTTATAATTAATACAATGAATTTATTATGTGTATCCTTTATATATATAAATAATATTTTTGAAATAAAATATAACATATTCATAATTCACTTCACAAATAATCATTGAATGACATATTCACAAGGTAGATGTTTAACACAAATAATTGAAATTGGATTAATAATTCACTAGCACATTGTAATCAGTCGAATCCTATATACCATCAACGTAATAATAAACTTATGAATCAAATAATACCATGATGTAAATGATAATAATTCAATTATATATTAAAATTATGTATATACATCACAAAAAATAAATAATTGGGGAATAATGCATATATCGCACTAAATTAAGAGTGAGATGAGAAAACATTACCTCCAAATTTCCATTAGTTTTACATACATTAACATAAAATATAATGGTATAAATAATTTTACTAACTCATTCATGTATTATATTAATATTTATAATATATCATATGATTAATTTATAAAATCTTATGACCCATTAGGTAATAAAATATCATTGTTTTCATTGTTTTAGGAATATATGTCTCATGGTTTCATGGTATGTAAAATTTTGTATAATAATGGATTATATTGTAAAATGTAAATAAAACACCAAAAGTAATGTTAAATTTTATTCATCTAATTCCATAAAATATAATTGTTTCATTTATTATTTTTATTTCTAAAATGAGGATAATTTATTGTAGGATCGAAATAATGATGTAGATGCTCAATATACAAGAGGGGGTGAATTGTATACTTTAAAAATTCCTTTGGAACCTTTAAAGTTAGTTATGGATAACTATGTTTTTGTTAGACAAGGAAAATCTAGGTTTAACAAAGTTAAACTAAGAAAATTCACAACACCTCTAACACCAATTGAGAAATTGGAATAAGGAATGAAGTTATAAACTTCAAGTTCTATGTACTTGCTTAAAACTGGAAAGAGATTCCGAAAGTAGGTTCCAAAAATATGGATCCGAAAATTGAAACTTAACTAAAGATTACAATATGAGATTCTACCTTAAAGCGTATAGAATCTAAATGGAATAGAGTACAAGTAAGGAAGTATAAGAAAATTATAGTTTCCTTACAATACAATATGCAGCGGAAACAAACAAGTAGTAAAACTACAAGTAACAAGATATAAGTCTTTTAACCCAAAGAGAAGGGTATCCAACAACCTTGGATAAAGGTCCCTTGATTTATACTTTCAAGCAAGTTTGTCTTACCCACACTAGGGTAAGCCCTCGATATGAAGATCGGAATCTCTTTCTTGCTATCTTCGCAAGACCTCAACTTCAAGGTAGTTGGAACCTCTGTCTTCCTCAGCAAGGAAGCCCTAGAACTTTAAGGTAGTCGGCACCTCTATCTTCATATCCACGGAAGTCCTCGAATGTAATCACCAACATTTGGAGTCGCACGAAGCTTTGAGAGTTAATAAGATACTCTCTCTCTAGAAATCACTTCATGCATGTAATCACATGAGTCGAAGATCAGTATCGAGCTCTTTCAAATGAGCTCCTATTTATAGGCTCAGTCGACCTCCTTTCCAATGCTCATATCTTCCTTAAAAATCGGAGGGACTTGTACACGTGTCACTTAACCAACGGTTAGTTTATAACGGAATAGACGACATCGTTTTGTAACAAAACAAGTGTAACAGAAAGTACGACATCGTTTTAAGTCTAACTCAAAAAGTTCGGAGTGAAGATTCGGAGTGTAAACAAAATGTCAAAGAGTAAACAAATTATAAAAGTGTAAGCAAAATGAATGTTCGGAGTCTAACCAAAAATAAATCCGATTCTTATACTTAAGAAATATATGGATATAGATAATGAAAATATGATAAGGATAATTTTCCTTAGAAAATAAATTTTCCTTATAAAAGAAATTTTCCTTATAAAAGAAGTTTTCCTTATAAAAGCAGTTTTCCTTATAAAAGAAGTTTTCCTTATAAAAGCAGTTTTCCTTATAAAAGCAGTTTTCCTTATAAAAACAGTTTTCCTTATAAAATTAGTTTTCCTTATAAAATCAATTTTCCTTATAAAAGAAGTTCTCCTTATAAAATCAGTTCTCCTTATAAAACTAGTTCTCCTTATAAAATCAGTTCTCCTTATAAAAGCAGTTCTCCTTATAAAATCAGTTTTCCTTATAAAAGCAGTTTTCCTTATAAAATCAATTTTCCTTATAAAAGCAGTTTTCCTTATAAAAGTGATTTTCCTTATAAAAGTGATTTTCCTTATAAAAGCGATTTTCCTTATAAAAGCGATTTTCCTTATAAAAGTGATTTTCCTTATAAAAGTGATTTTCCTTATAAAAGCAGTTTTTCTTATAAAAGTAGTTTTCCTTATAAAAGCGATTTTCCTTATAAAAGTGATTTTCCTTATAAAAGCAATTTTCCTTATAAAAGCGATTTTCCTTATAAAAGCGATTTTCCTTATAAAAGCGATTTTCCTTATAAAAGATATTTTCCTTATAAAATCAATTTTTCTAATAAAATAGATTTTCCTTATAAAATTGATTTTCCGTAAAGATAAGGTGTTTTTGATTTTCAAAACAAGAAGGAATGGAAAAGTCATAAGGAAAACCTTATTGACTCAACAATCTCCCCCTTTTTGGAAAGCACAAATATTATTATGAAAAAGAAAGACTAAGAGAAAAAAACATTAAGGATTATCTCCCTTTGCTTATGGATGTTGATGAATACGACTAACTCCCCCTTAGGCTTTGAAACTCTAAGGATCATATTCTAGATTTCCGGAATGGAATTCCATTAAGAATAATAATGTCTTCTTTAATGAAAAAACTCCCCCTTAGATAAACTCTATTAGAGTTATTTTTCTTTCTCTCCCTTTTTTAAGGTTCTTTTTCCTTTTCTCCTTTTGTTAATGTTCTTTTTACTTCTCCCCCTTTGTGATTTTCAAAAAGAATTCGAGGAAATGGAAAATATAACAAAGTACCTAAAAAATTAGTAACCAACAACAAAAGAGATGAGCAATCAAGATTTTCATTAAGTTCGAAAGATCAAAAACAACGAAGCTAAGATACAACAAAAAGATCGGATTTGTCTATTTTGGATCTTTTTCCTTAGAAATAAGACCCTTAAGAATAGTCTTTATTTTCATCAAGTCTTTATGGTCTTCTTCGGCTTGCTTCTCTAACAAAACTATTCTTGCACTTTGAGCTTCAAGGTTTTCTTCCTGAGCTTTCAAAACTTGTTCTTTCTTTAATAACTTCTCTTCAATATCAATCCGATGATCTCTTTCATTCCTCTAGCTTTGAGCAATAGAATTCAGCTTCCCATTCAGATCTCTGTCTTCTTGAATCCGGAAATTATTTTCAGCTGTCAACTTTTCTTCAAAGGAAGAAGTAAGATCATTTAGCTTTCTATATTCTATCTCAAATGCATCTTTAACATTATCTTGTAATTCATCCAAGAGCCTCATCTCTTGTACAATTTTTTTCGACCAACTAGTCAGTTGCTTACAAGACCTTTTGTGGGCTTCATAGCTGATAAAAAAAGTTTGGAACTAAGCCTCCATATCAACACATTTGTCCATAACCATGGAAACAGAGTCTGTTTTTTTATTCAAAGTATGTTGGAGCATCTGGCATCTTGAATCAATACTTGAGAAGGTCATAATAGAAGCCACCAACTTTTTTAAAGACTAAACAACAAAGTCATGCCCCAACGAAGATGATTCCGAATCCGAGACTTTTCTTGGAGAATTTTCTTTTTCAAATTGCTCATCATTCTTCTTAGAAGAATCACCAACTTCCCTTCTCTTTATAGCCACTGAGCTCGGGGTATCGACAACAAGTTGTTTTCCCTTGTCCTTTTTCGGAATGGATTGTTGTTCCGGAGTTTTCTGATCACTACCAGACACTTGAACAATATTTTCTTCATCATCAATAACTTTTTGAGCACCATCTTCTACATTCTGCATTTGATCAATATCATGTAGAAGTTGTTCTTCCTTTGCATGATAAGCTACTTCTTTTTCTCCTTTCTCTTCATCCTTTCCTGGAGTAACTAACTTAGAGGACTCATCTTCTAAAGTTCGGAGCGACAAATGTTCCGATGGTGACCCCTTATAATCGTCTACATGCTTCAATAGATCTCCGGTCTCACCACTACCTTCAGCAACTGCTTCTTCTTCAACATGCTTATCTTTTACCTTCTCCGGAGTAACATAATTTCTTCTTGGAGTCTCAGGTAGAGATTACAAAGAGAATGATCTCGGAACTGGAATGTTTCTAGAGGCCATCTCATTAAACTTGAATAAAGTCTGAACCACCACAGCTTCAGATATCTTCTTCTTGAGATTATTTTGTTTCACTTGTTTTTCTAATTCATCCGTTGTTTTTTCCTTCAAGGCCTTAGCCTCCGCAGGGTCCAATCCAAACTGAGGCTCCCCTTGCACTCTTTTCTCTTTGATTTCCCTCCACTTAGCAACTACCTCATTAGGGTAAGCTTTCTTCTTCTTCTTCGGTTTTGGAGGTGCGGAATGAACTTCCTTAGATTTGGGATTCCCTATTTCAACTTCAACTTCTTTCAACTTTCTCTTCATCACTGGCTTAGAAGATTCAGGTTCACCAACTTTTGGAACCGCTTCTTCTTGAACTGGTAAATCAAAGAACTCACCAGTCTTCTTGTCAAAGGCAACATTCATCCTTTTGAGGGTACCATAATTCACCAACATAATTTTTCAAATTCTTCGCTTAGACTTGCAAGCCTCCTTGAAAGACTCAAGGCACCGAACTATTAACTTCGAGATGATTGCTGGATACATTATGATCTGAGCTCTTAGATTCCCTTTCTTAACATTCTCAATGGTAATAAGAATGTGTTTCATCAGATTAAACTTCCTTAGATTTATCAAAAAATCTAAGATAAAGATCTCACTCTTATTCAAACTATCTTTATCACCCTTTCTCATTACGATAAAGCCTTGTACCCATAATTCTAGAATCCAAAAATTCGTAGACAGACTAGAAATCTTCGGAGCCTTGTCATCTGACAGTCTGGGAGTCTTCAAATCTTTTTCTTTGTTGAAACTTCCCTTTGAATCAGGCAAAACATGAGTGATGAACTCAGCTTCTCCTTCATTTGTCAGCCCTACCAAGATGGAAACCTTGGCATAAGAAAGCTTATAAGTCTTTACATAAGACTTAAACGAAAATTTCTCCCTACCATCTTCCTTAAAGAAGGAAACTGTCTCATAGAACTCTAAAAGAAACTCCGAAAATACTTCATCTTGATTCCCAGGATTAGACACAGCAACATCTTCCCATTTGTTAATCTTTATGTTCTTGTATATAATAGAATCATACTTGTTGAAGAAATCAGGATGAACCAACATTTCTCTATATACTAACCATTGAGAAATCGGCTTAGAGGTTGACATGTCTTGAGAAGCTACTTCCACAGACATTCGGATCTGAAGACTTCTGAGAAGTTCGGAACAGATATTTCTGAAGATCGGAACGGCCTTAAATCGGAGAGGCAGAGCTTTGGGATGCTGGAGCTTGAAAAATCGATGTGGGGTGACCATTTGGGGTCCCCTTTAAATAGGCAACGATATGACGGTTCATCTTCCTCGGTTAATCGAACGGTTGTAAAATACTGAGATCAGATCTGACGGTTGAAAACCAATTCTCAAGAATGCTTGAATCCGATCTTTTGAGGTTTTTATTAAAACAAAGATTTAAGGAAACTAGAATCTGAAAACAAGATATAATAAAACAGTAGCTAGTAAAGTATGATTACGAAAACATGAGTAAGGAAATCATACCTTTCGAATTGTCTTAGGAGGATTATTCGTAATGGGTAATATTCTTCTTGAAGAAAAAAAAATTGACTACGAAAAATATTTACTACGAAAAAACATAGTTCGCAAAACTCACTACGAAAAACTCAGTACGAAAAAAATAATAAAACCAACGAAAAATAATTATAAGGATTTCAGTACGAAAATTTCATTAGAATAATTTCAGTATGAGAATTTCATTACAAGAATTTCAGTACGAGAATGTCCTTGTGAAAGTCTCAATATGGAAATCTTACTATGAAAGTCTCAGTACGAAAGTCTCATTCTGAACATTTCAGTATGAAAATTTTTTAACTCATTTAAAAAATAAAGAAAATAACAAGCATATGTACTCCCCCTATGAAAAGGAGTTTATTACTGTAAGGAGAATAGTTCAACAAGAAGTTAATGAATAATGATTACCTTATAGTTATCATTCCTAACTTTTTATTAATGTATTCAAATCTATCAGAAGGCAAAGATTTTTTGAAAATATCAGTAAGTTGATCTTGCGTTCCGATAAACTGAAGAATGATATCTCCTTTAACAAGGTACCATTCATCACATAACTGACTTATGCTAATGAGGTTTTGCTTAAGACTCTTAACAAATAAAACAATTGAAATCAAAGTTTTACCTACAATAACAATATTACCAATACCAACAATTTCTCCCTGTGCATTATCTCTGAAAGTCACCTTTCCTCCTTTGGTTTTGATAATCTTTTCAAAATAGATTTTGTTACCAGTCATGTTCCGGGAACATCCACTATCCATGTACCATGTGTTGATGCTGGTACTCTATTTATTTTCCTGAAATCAAGAAGAGAATTAGACTTTCGGAATCCAAACATGTTTGGATCCGAGATTTCCAGATAACAAAATTTTGGGTACCCACATCTTCTTAGAGAAATAAGCTTTGTGAAATCCTAGAGATTGGGTTTTGTTTAAGGAACAATTCTTTGCCCAGTGACCACCACATTGACAATTGGTAAAAAATGGGGCACTTTGAGGAACAAAATAATTGTTACTAAAAATTGGTTTTGCATGGGTATAACCAAATCCGGATTTATTTATTAAAGGTCGTATTTGGGAATACATTTTATCAAAATTTTCCTTACCATGGGTAAAGTTTGATAAACACTTATTTAAGGAAAAAACTTTGGACTTTAGTTTTATAACCAAGTTTTTATCCTCAAAATCATTAGTTTTAGAACTAGATCTAGGCTCAATTACATTTTTCTTATAAATTACTTTTTCTAACTCTTTAGAAAGTTTGTTCTTCTCAGAACTTACTTCCTCAAGATTTTTTGAAATACTTTCAAAATCATCATTTTTTCTATCAAGATCTTTAGAAAGATCTGATATCTCTTTTTTAAGAATAGAATTCCTAGAGTTTTCCTTATCAAGTTTCTTATTGAGTTTGGAATTCTCAATTTCAAGAAGTTTAGCAAACCTAGAAACTTCTTCATAGGTAGGTAAAGTATTATCTTCACCAGAAGAGGATTCTTCATCTGAGGAGTTATAATACTTACAATAATTAGGATTTAAAGAAACATTGGTCAATGATTCAACATTTCTTACCTTATCCATAAAGCAATGATTGTCAATAGGTAATCTGGCTATAAGACCAAGATTATTCTTCCCTGAAGATTCATAATCAGAAGATTCATCTGAAGAGTCACCACCACTGGCACTCCAGGTGTCATTAGCTTTAAAGACTTTCTTAGCTTTGGCTTTATAATACTTCTTTCTGTTCCTGTCTGAATGCCTTTCTTTCCTTTATTTCTTTTTGAGAAAAGGACAATCTGGTCTAATATGTCCAGCTCTCTTGCATTCATAACACGTGACTTCTCCATATTTCCTATCTTTCCTTTCCTTTTTCTTATACTTGTATTGGAAACTTCTTTGGCCGGATATCTTGTTCATCCTTCAAGAAAGATTTGCTAACTCATTTTCTGAGATTTCACTCTCACTAGAATCTGATTGAATAACTACCTTCTTAGACTTGGATCTGGTTACTCTCTTAGGAGTCTTAGCTTTCATATGATTTGATGTTGTTGTAAAAGCAACAGTACCATTCCCATTCTTTTTTTTGATGTTGTCAGCATCTCTCTTCATTCTGGTTTAATGTTGGAGAAGAGTTCCAAATAGCTCATCAAGAGAAATTTGAGTGACCTTCCTATTCTCATCTATAGTTGTTCTTTTGGATTCTCACTCATTGGGCATAAAATCAATTATCTTATCCACAAGTGCTTCATCATCTAACCCTTTCTCTCCCATAGACTGTAAACTATTGACAATAGTCATATATCTCTGTTGAACTTTAAAAATTGGTTCACCATAAGGAAAATTGAAGTCATGGTATTCAGCTCTAAGCATAGCTCTCCTAGTCTAAATCACTTTAGAAGTTCCAAAGTGTGTAACCTCTAACTTCTTCCAGATACAATTAGCTGCCTCACAAGAAGAAATTTGGCTATATATATTTCTGGTCATTGAACACGGTAAAGTATTGCGTACCTTATAATTGAGTTGATACTCTTGCTTTTCCTGGTTTGTGAAAGTTCTAAATTCCTTATCAGGAATTTTATAATCACCAGTAAGCATAACAAAATTATCCACTCCAGTATTGATAACAAAAGTATTCATTCAATCTCTCCAGTATTCATAGTCAGTACCATCAAAGATTGGTGGTCTTGTAGGATTTAGATTATCAATGGAACCAACATTGAATCATGCCATACCAAAACAACTTGGGCAACCAAACTAGTTAGTAGAAAAAGTTCGTAATCACAAAGTTCGGAATGACAAAGTTCGGAATGATAAAGTTCGGAATGACAAAGTTCGTAATGATGAAATGAGCAAGAAAACTTATACGTGAGTATGAGTATTTCAGAGGCCTCCTATGATACCAATTGTAGGATCGAAATAATGATGTAGATGCTCAATATACAAGAGGGGGGTGAATTGTATACTTTAATAATTCCTTTGGAACCTTTAAAGTTAGTTATGGATAACTATGTTTTCCTTAGACAAGGAAAATATAGGTTTAACAAAGTTAAACTAAGCAAATTCACAACACCTCTAACACGAATTGAGAACTTGGAATAAGGAATGAAGTCATAAACTTCAAGTTCTATGTACTTTCTTAAAACTGGAAAGAGATTCCGAAAGTAGGCTCCGGAAATATGGATCCAGAAATTGAAACTTAACTAAAGATTACAATATGAGATTCTACCTTAAAGCGTATAGAATCTAAATGGAACAGAGTAAAATTAAGAAAGTATAAGAAAATTATACTTTCCTTACAATACAATATGCAGCGGAAACAAACAAGTAGTAAAACTACAAGTAACAAGATATAAGTCTTTTAACCCAAAGAGAAGGGTATCCAACAACCTTGGATAAAGGTCCCTTGATTTATACTTTCAAGAAAGTCTGTCTTACCCACACCAGGGTAAGCCCTCGATACGAAGATCGGAATCTCTGTCTTGCTATCCCCGCAAGCCCTCAACTTCAAGGTAGTTGGAACCACTGTCTTCCTCAGCAAGGAAGCCCTCGAACTTTAAGGTAGTCGACACCTCTGTCTTCCTATCCCTGGAAGTCCTCGAATGTAATCACCAACATTCGGAGTCGCACGAATCTTTGAGAGTTAATAAGAGCCTCTCTCTCTAGAAATCACTTCAAGAATGTAATCACATGAGTCGAAGATCAGTATCGAGCTCTTTCAAATGAGCTCCTATTTATAGGCTCGGTCGACCTCCTTTCCAACGGTCATATCTTCCTAAAAAATTAGAGGGACCTGTACACGTGTCACTTAACCAACGGTTAGTTTATAACAGAATAGACGACATCGTTTTGTAACAAAACAAGTGTAACAAAAAGTATGACATCGTTTTAAGTCTAACTCAAAAAGTTCGGAGTGAATATTCTGAGTGTAAACAAAATGTCAAAGAGTAGAAAAATTATAAAAGTGTAAGCAAAATGAAAGTTCAGAGTCTAACCAAAAATAAATTCTGATTCTTATACTTAAGAAATATATAGATATAGATAATGAAAATATGATAAGGATAATTTTCCTTAGAAAATAAATTTTCCTTATAAAAGTAGTTTTCCTTATAAAAGCAATTTTCCTTATAAAATCAGTTTTCCTTATAAAAGCGGTTTTCCTTATAAAAGCGGTTTTCCTTATAAAAGCGGTTTTCCTTATAAAAGCGGGTTTCCTTATAAAAGCGGGGTTCCTTATAAAAGCGGGGTTCCTTATAAAAGCGGTTTTCCTTATAAAAGCGGTTTTCCTTATAAAAGCGGTTTTCCTTATAAAAGCGGTTTTCCTTATAAAAGCGGTTTTCCTTATAAAAGCGGTTTTCCTTATAAAAGCGGTTTTCCTTATAAAAGCGGTTTTCCTTATAAAAGTGGTTTTCCTTATAAAAGCGGTTTTCCTTATAAAAGCGGTTTTCCTTATAAAAGCGGTTTTCCTTATAAAAGCGGTTTTCCTTATAAAAGCGATTTTCCTTATAAAAGCGATTTTCCTTATAAAAGCGATTTTCCTTATAAAAGCGATTTTCCTTATAAAAGCGATTTTCTTTATAAAAGCGATTTTCCTTATAAAAGCGATTTTCCTTATAAAATGGATTTTCCTTATAAAAGCGATTTTCCTTAAAGATAAGGTGTTTGTGATTTTCAAAACAAGAAGGAATGGAAAAGTCATAAGGAAAACCTTATTGACTCAATATTTATTTGATTTAAATTCTTATGATGGATGACTAATTTATTTTGGTGATATTTCCAACCATCAAGAACTAATATTGAATTTTTTTAATATCATGTATATATATTACTTACATGAAATTAAATATTTTATAATATAGTTATAAAAATATTATATAACCATTATAATAGTTTTATATCTAACTTTTAATGTTGTAAGGGAAAATGAAAAAAAATTATCGGCAAAAATGGTTAACTCCCATAATTTTCACAATGTTTTCATTTTGTTGAATAATATTAGATAATAAAAGATATGGATATGAGATATTTAATTGTAAAAATAAATTTATCGTAAAAACATTATACTGTATTAATTATTCCTTGATGGATGAATGATTTTTGGTGAATTTATAAGAAGAAAAGAAATTATGAGATGTGGTTTTAGAAAAATGTCTCATGAAAATCACCTCCTTGTATGGCCCAATAAGGACAATGGAATTTGTATTTTCTTAAGACCATCATATCTTGTAAATGGTTAGATTGTATTAGACATGTGTATTATAGACTTTATGAACACATAGTTTTTTGAGAAGAATTGTGGTGGTGAGGAGTGATATTTATACATTAGGATGGTGGGTTTTTGTGATAATATAATTATTATTTTATACTTAAATCAAAACACATTTTAGTTGGATAAATACAATGAATTATATTGATAATTAATGTTTTAATTAATTTTTATAGTCTATAAAAAAACAAAAACCCATTTAATGTTTTAGTAGTTATGTATTTTAATATTTTACCTTTTCACTTTGACTTATTTCATTATTTTACCTATACTGCGAGAAATGGTATTTTACCATATTATTTTTTATTTATAAAAAATTATCTCACTATCTAATTCATACATTTTGATACAAAATATGAAAACCATTTCAAAAAATTCAATTTATAAAATTTTGAAAATTAAATTTAAAACAAATCCCTTTCATAGGACGATAAAATTGAATATAATTTAACAAAATCTTGTTTGTAAAGTTTCTAAATATGTATTCTAATATTCACTCATAAAATGAAAGGAACCCCAATTTTTTATGAAAATGTATTTTTTATGAATAATATTACATTAATAAAAATATTTGGGATTATTTAAAATCAATTAATTAATAATTTAGAAATTAAAAATTGCCATCATATATTTCATAGTGTTGCTAACAATGTTATTACCTTCCAAATTAATAGATATATAATAATGGTAACTTTTAAATAATAATATATTGTTGTTTTTTTAAGCTCGATGTGAAGTATTTTTTATGGTATTGAAAATAGTGTTTCCTTTTTGTATTTTTGGATGTTACCAAAAAGAAGAATGAAAAATGATAATGGATGAACGAATATTCCATCTAAAATATCACTAATATATTTAGTTGTTTCATGCTATGATGAAGTTATTTATGTAACTAATAATAGAATACAAGGCTATCTTGATGATAGAGAAATGATTTCATGTCAATTGATATTAAATATCCAAATTACAGGGACACATTACTCCTGAATTAATGTTTGTGAATAATATTTTAAGACATAAATTAATGTTTCAAGTGAGACCATTAACATAATACAATTTTATATAATGATATTATATAAGACGTTTCAGTTAAGGTTTATTCAGATCATAATTTTTTGATATTTTCCAATGATATATAAATTCAATCAATTTTTTAGAAAATCCATGATATATATTTAAAGTTGATATGATATTACTTTAAAAAGTTTCAAAAATAAGGAAATTATAGGTTAGTGATAATTTTCTTAAATCTAATTTCATAAGTGGATTGGATATTCTGAAATTTCCTTATGACAAGAGGAATCTGCGAACATTCGCTATGGAAAACGCGCCTCACGCGCCGCCAGCCAGTTCGAATTTTATGACCGTTGATCCTCCGCCTGTCAGGCCCCCGGATCCTTCGCCGCCTGTGGTCGGCCGCGGTTCCGGCCCTGCCTTTCCCACTCTTGCTTCCGTGCCCGTCCCTTCAGCGATCGCCTTCGTATCTCTATCCGGGGCCCCCGGCTCTTCCCCCGTGCAGGCTCCCGCGGAAGGCTCCCTCCCTCGCCCAGGTGCCTCGCTTCCGACGCCGCCTCATCCCGTGGATCTCTGGCCTGGTTCTTTTAGTACTGGACTCAGAGGCTCGAGTTGGGCTCCCCCGGCGCCTTGTTTCCCTGAGGTGTCCTTGTTGGCCACGGTCTCTTCGAGAGGGCTCCCCGGCGTTTCTGTTGTCTTTCCTGCATCGGCTTTTATGGAGGCGGAGGCGTGCACCATGGTGGCCCGCTTCCGATCGGCGAAACCCGCCCTCGCTGTCTTCCAGCAGTTTGTTTCCACATGGGGTCTTCGGTTTCCGGTGCGGGCCACGCCTGTGCACAGGAATTCGTTCTATGTCTTTGCCTCGGAGGAAGATTTCGTGGCCGCGTGGTGCAAGGCTCCCAGGTCGCACTGTCGATGGCGTTTCAGCCTGTCACGGTGGTCCATGGACGTCCATAGGGGTAAGGAAAGCCCCCGATCTGCTGTCTGGATCAACCTTCCCGGGATCCCTCTTCCCTTCCAGAATAGGGGCTTTCTCAAGGCGATCGGCGATTCGCTGGGTGGCTTCCTATGTGCGGATGACAGGAAGAAGAGTTGTGTGGATGTGTCTTCAGCTTTTATTTGTGTAGAGATGGATCTATCCCTACCCATTCCGGACCGGATATCCCTCCAAGTAGCCTCTCTTGGGATCAGGTCATCTCCTACCCGATCTTCCCAAGGTACTACTCTTTTGGCCTGCTCCAAGGTCACTCAGTCCAGGTGTGCAGGCGCAGCAGGAATAAGGCTTTTCGTTCCTCCCCTGAAGACAGGTCCCAGCTGCCTCCCTCGGGTTCTCGCCCCCCACCTGTCGCACCCCCCGTAGCGGACCCCTTTCTGGTCGACAGGCCAGCGGTGGTTTCACCCGCCGCTGGCCCAGGGCTGGAGGAAACCTCATCCTCATCATCCTTTCGAACCTTCATATCCTATTTGGACTTGGCTCCTTCCATTCCTAGAGATGTTTCCTTTCCTCCGGCCGGCTTCCGTCCCCCTCCCCTGCTCCTCTCCCTGATTTCTCAGGCTTCCCTTGCTAGTGGGGTGGCTTTTGAATGGGATGACCAGGACCTCAGGTATTCTGGCTCTGCCCGCTCCCCGTCCCCTACTACTAGCTTGCTTCTCACAGGATATTGCCCCGACGGTTTTAGCCTCTTCCCCGAAGGGAGGATCGTCCACTGCCTTGGATACTGGTGCCCCTCGGGTACTCCTGTTGGGATTCATCACATTTATGATGAGAGATAAAATTATTAATCGAGAGATTTATATCAACATTAATTGGGGATTTTCTCCCAACATTATGGAGATTTAATTTTCAATATTAATGGATGGAATAACAGTTGTTGACGGCGTGTGAGTGTTTCCAGATTTGAGATAAGATATGTTTTTTGGATATGACGTATCTTTTAGATTTGGCTGCATGTGTATCTGCTAGGATGAGATACAAGAGATCTTGTGATATCTTTTTTTTTGAGATATATTTTCAGATTCTCATTTCAATCAAGATATGCGACATATGAGAGCCTATAAAAGGGGAAGCAACTGGTGGAGAAAAAAAAGAGAGAGCTGTTCAAGATGTAGTCCACTGAGAACAAGAGGAAAGGGTCTGCTGCGTTTGCGGTAGTCCGTGTGGGTCGTCATCCATGACGAACGTGACATCGATGGTGGATCTACGTTGTGACAGGATACCTTTTAGGGGTGTGAAGCTCTCCTCGCAATCTTCGGCGTAGTGCAGTTCGGATTTTACCCAGCAGTTTTAAGTTTTGTAACCTTCAGAACTACTCTGATTTGATCGACTTTCATCTGCGGTGGTTTTTGATCCGATCCTGGTGCTTTTTCATTTTCACCTTTTTGTTCGGGCATCAATCTCCTGCTTTCACGGTCAGATCTATTTGGGTTTCTTTTACAGGCTGCGTTCTTTGTTTTAGGCTGGCTTCAGACTACATCTGCTTTCTGACTTTGATTCACTATTTTATTCATGAGTATTACTTTTGAGATCCCTTTTATTTTTGGGGAGTCTCTACAGTGTACTTATCTATTTTAGTGGATCCTCTTTTCTGGACTAGGTCCCGTGGTTTTTCCTTTTTGGGTTTTCCACGTTAAAAAAACCTGCGTGCTGATTTATTTATTCTGCTCATATCGCTTCCATATTTCGATGGGTTTCTCACGACATTTTTGGCAAGAAAATTTTCGGCCCGGAATCGGGATTCTCCCCAACAAGTGGTATCAGAGGGAGGTTGGTTTGTGCTTGCAGTTTAACGTGAGGATTTTGGAAGCTTCGAAGAGGATCGCAGATGCTTGCGTGGAGCAGAATAAAGTTTGGAAATTAAAGCAGATTGAGAGAGGTGATGCACATATCCGCTCATGGGATGTTGAGCAAGGGGAGCTGTTTATTCCTGCAGGTGCTCCAGATTATGTGGTGATCACTATTACGGGGGAGCTTGATGTTTCTGGTTCTTGTCTTGTTCAGCAGGATGAGCAGGATGGTGCAGATACAAATGTGACGAAGATTTTGGCGTTTGATTTTCTTTTTGCAGGAGGAGTTGATATTTTTTTATGAGAAGTGCAGAAGGGCGTCGTCATATTTTTCTGCAGTTGATGATGGTTGGTTTGATACCAACCTATTTTCTTTCCAACTAGGTTTGTTGGATGGTTCCATTCATTAATGTGATGAAGGGGGAGATTGTTGGGATTCATCACATTTATGATGAGAGAGAAAATTATTAATGTAGAGATTTATCTCAACATTAATTGGGGATTTTCTCCCAGCATTATGGAGATTTATTTTTCAATATTAATGGATGGAATAACAGTTGTTGACCGCATGTGGGTGTTTCCAGATTTGAGATAAGATATGTTTTTTGGATATGACGTATCTTTTAGATTTGGCTGCATGTGTATCTGCTAGGATGAGATACAAGAGATCTTGTGATATCTTTTTTTGAGATATATTTTCAGATTCCCATTTCAATCAAGATATGCAGCATATGAGAGCCTATAAAAGGAGAAACAACTGGTGGAGAAAAAAGAGAGAGAGCTGCTCAAGATGTAGTCCACTGAGAACAAGAGGAAAGAGTCTGCTGCGTTTGCGGTAGTCCGTGTGGGTCGTCATCCATGACAAACGTGACATCGACGGTGGATCTACGTTGTGACAGGATACCTTTTAGGGGTGTGATGCTCTCCTCGCAATCTTCGGCGCAGTGCAGTTCAGATTTTACCCAGCGGTTTTAAGTTCTGTAACCTTCAGAACTACTCTGATTTGATCGACTTTTATCTGCGGTGGTTTTTGATCCGATCCCGGTGCTTTTTCATCTGCACCTTTTTGTTCGGGCATCAATCTCCTGCTTTCACGGTCAGATCTATTTGGGTTTCTTTTACAGGCTGCGTTCTTTGTTTTAGGCTGGCTTCAGACTGCATCTGTTTTCTGACTTTGATTCACTATTTTATTCATGAGTATTACTTTTGAGTTCCCTTTTATTTTTGGAGAGTCTCTACCGTGTACTTATCTATTTTAGTGGATCCTCTTTTTTGGACTAGGTCCCGTGGTTTTTCCTTTTTGGGTTTTCCACGTTAAAAAAACCTGCGTGTTGATTTATTTATTCTGCTCATATCGCTTCCATATTTCGATGGGTTTCTCACGACATTTTTGGAAAGAAAATTTTCGGCCCGGAATCGGGATTCTCCCCAACAACCCCTCCAGGGGGTCATCTGTCCCGCCTGCTGCAGCCCCCCCGCTGCGTCCGAAGGAAGGCCCTTCTAGCCTTAGTCCTAGGGTGAAGGGGCGGTTATCTCGGTACCCGTCTAGTGAAAGGGGCACCCCTCTTTACACTCTTCAGGAGGATCGTTTCCCCGCTGTCTCGCCGTAGAACAAGGGTGCTGGAGTATGTACCCGTTCCCGATCAAGGAACCAATAGGAGCTCCCTACCTCTCAATTTGATAGGGCCATGAATTATGGGGCCAGTGTGAGAATTTTGTTCGATAAATGATCCCAGTGTTATTCTGGAATGCTCCGGGCACTGAAGCTCAGGTGAAGGCGGATTTCCTCGCAAACCAAATCAGAAGTCACAAAGTCTCTGTCGTTGCAGTTCTCGAGCATAAACAGAGTTCCGCTAACATCAATGATTTCTCTAGGAATATCAACATGCATGGGTGCCTTCATGCTGATCCCACAAACGGCCATATATGGATTTTCTGGCATGTGAACCTCTCTGTGGACCTTGTTCAGGCCAATAATTAGTTCATCACCCCAAGGGTGGGGTATGTCGACGTGTCTTTTTTCATATCCTTCATCTACGAGTTGCAACGCTAATCAAAGTCTATCTTTATGGAGTGACCTGAACTCTTTTGACCCGAGGAACCTCACGTGGATTGTCGGGGGGGGGGGGATTTCAACATGGTTGCTGCCCTGGAAGAGAGGAAAGGTCGAGGTCCGTTTAAGAGGAATGCGAGCATGGACTTCGTTCGGTTTATGGTAGGGAAAGGGCTATCTGATCTCGGCTTCTCGGGAGACCGTTTCACATGGTGTAAGGAATCGCTCGTGGAGACGCCTGGATCGTTGTCTAGCCAATATGAAATCCATCTCCACGTTCTCCGACACAAAGGCATGGCACCTTGCCCGAGGCCTATCCGACTATTCCCCCATTCTCGTTTCTCTGTCCTCAGGGCAGGATCAGTTCGAAAGCTTCCGTTACCATCACCACTGGGACAATCTCACAGGTTTCCATGACTTGGTTTCGGGCTCCTGGATTGAGCCTATTCAGGGACAAGCGTGGATGAAGGTTCACAACAAGCTGCGCAGATTCAAGGGTAAGCTCCAAGCATGGGCAAAAGACACCACTCCCTCTGAGGGTGATATTGTGGGCGCCATGCAGGAAGTGGATTGCCTGGAGCAAAGCCTGGAAGAAGCCTGGGACAACAGGGCGTTTGGAGATCTTTCCAACAAGAAAAGTGTCCTGGAGGACATGCTCCTCAAACATGAACGTTTGGCGAGGGGAATGTCAAGGATCAAGTGGCTCAGGGAGGGGGAAAAGAACACTTCCTTCTTTCATGCATGAATCAAGGAATGGAACCAGAGGGTGAATCCGAACATTTTGATGGAGGATGGTACATTCACTGATAACAGAGATGTGGTAGGGGATACAACTATGTTCTCCTTGCATGAACTCCTCGTCGGGCCCAACTCTCGCCTGCCCAATGGATACCCAGGGGAGGACGGGGGTTTCTTCGATGTGATTCCCAACAGGCTTTCAATCCAGGACAATGCCGAACTGAGCTTCATCCCTAAGGAAAAGGAAATTCAGGAGGCAATACTGACCCTCAATCATGAAAGTGCTCTTGGCCCCGATGGTTACCCGGGCTCGTTTTACAGATCCTCGTGGGACGTCGTGAAAACTGATGTCACAGCTGCTGTTCGGGATTTCTTCTGAGGGGGTCATCTCCCCAGGGTTGCCTGTTCCACAACCATTATCTTCCTCCCTAAGGTCAAGAATCCTTCATCTACATCCCATTACAAACCGGTGAGTTTATGTAACATTCCGTACAAGATCTTGGCCAGCCTTATCAATGCAAGGATGTCTTCCCACATCCCCCGGTGGGTGTACTTGGAACAACATGGATTCGTGAAGGGTCGTTCGATCCAGGGGTCCATTTCCCTGGCCTAGGAGATGATTAGGGACATTAACGTCAAGTCTCGAGGATCCAACTTGGCCATCAAGCTCGATATGAACAAAGATTACGACCAGATCGAGTGGGGTTTTATCAACAAGGTGCTGGCGAGAATGGGGTTCTCCTCGTGGTATATCGACATCATTTTAGGTGTTTTATTTCATCTTGATTGGCAGTCACATTAATGGAGAAATCATATGGGTTTTTCAAGGCCAGGCGAGGCCTGAGGAAGGGGGACCCTCTCTCCCCGAGCTTATTCATTCATTCACAGGACGTTCTTAGTCGACTTCTGCACAGGGGCACCAACAACGGTGAGGTTCTGGAATATCGCAGAAGAATGAGGCCCCCCTCTATTTCTCACCTGATGTTTGTGGACGACACCTTAATCTTCACGAACGGCAGCATGCGGTCCATCAGAGGCCTCAATAGGGTTTTACAGGAGTACTGCCTATGGAGAGGGAATGTTATTGACAAGGCCAAAAGCAGTTTCTATATTTCCAAAAGAGGCTCAGCCACCCAGATACCTACGATTCAGACCAGCCTGGACATGAACATGGGGAGATTTCTGTTGGAGTACCTGGGTGCCCCCATTTCCTCGAACAGGCTATGGGTGGGCGACTTTGACGCTATTATCAATAGGGTTACGGACCAGATTCTTAACTGGAAGAATGCATATCTTTCGTTCGGGGGTCGGATAACGCTGGTTAACAACGTGCTTCTCGCAACTCTTGTCCATGCTCTCTCAGCTATCAAAGTCCCATCTAGTATTATTAACAATATTGATAAGATTTTGGCAGGCTTTATGTGTGATATGCGTTCGGAAGGAAGGCAACGCTGGGCTTCTTGGCATAGGGTTGCTAGACCGGCCAGGGAGGGCGACATCAATGTGTTCTGACTCGATGACACCCTCCTCTGCATGCATGCAAAGCTGGCATGGGAAGTTTTGGAACAACAGATGCTTTGGGGGACCACCATTCACAGCTCCCATCTTGGGATCGAGGCATCATCCACCATCGAGGGTTCTCCATTCTGGTCTGTCAACAGTGGGATTAAACTCAATACAGATGGGTCATGCAACATGGGGCTGATTCGTGGAGGAGGGGTGGTTCGCAACTCCTTGGGGTCGGTCATCATGGCGTTCTCCACTCGTTTGGGGCATGGATCTTCACTCCAGGCAGAGGCCAAGGCGATGCTTTTCGGGCTCCTCTGATGCAGTCAAAAAGGGATCATACTAACTGTGGTTGAAACCGATTCCCAAATTCTTCACAACACCATGCAAGGCTGCGGCACAATACCTTGGTCTATCCTTTACATCATTATGAAGTGCAGAGGCATCATTAGAAGCAACATGAGTGTGCACCATACTTGGCACGAGGGGAACAAAGTCGTGGACCATCTAGATTCTATTGACATTCCCGGTCTGGATCCCATTTTCATTCATACTATGATTTCCATGAAGCCAAAGGGGGTCAACCTCATGAGAGGGGATGCCCTTGGCCTCAATTACTTTCGGTCGCCTTAGGCCTCAGTCTTGGTTTTTTGGTCTGCCCTTGTTCTTTGTCTTTTGTCTTCTTTAATAAAAATTTACATGATTGATTGATTGAAATTTCCTTATGACATTAATAGAAAAATGTCAAGATTTTTGGAGATTACATGTTAAATCAAATGATCCAATACCATTGTCCAAAAGAGTTGTAGGTGACCACTTAGAGGTAATTCATGAGTTTATAAGTTTTATTAGAGACTTTACAATAGTAATTTTATCCATGGAAGTTATCAATATTAAAGGAATTTAATGATATTAATTATCATATAGTACTTTATAAGAGTCATTCTATAGTTTGGATAATACTTGTACAAAATAACAAGATTATCTATAATGATCCTATGTGTTTTTATTTACTTTTAAGAATCTATGAAACATTCAAATATTTATTCTTGAATAGATTGTATGAATTTTTGAATCATATTAATTTATCGTTAAAGTATAATTTTGGAAATATAATTTAAATTAAAATTAGCAATTAAGAAACATTTTTCTTTTATTAAATAAATCTTTCTATCTAATTCTAATTGAAATAGTTAGTATATTTTTTATTTTCCAGATGTAATAGATATGTTTGAAATTTGTGAATTAAAATATATAGAGATAAATGAAATCATGATATTCCATTATTTTTATTCATTGGACAAAAATTTATAAATGGTTTTTCGACTCATGTTTAGACCAAGAACAAAACAAATCATTATTTGCGATTTAACAAACAACCACACCCCAAATATGTGTATTGTGCCTGATGAATTATAAATTCAAAAATGAATTCCAATATGGTAGATGACTAAAATATTCATTCATTTTTTGTTTTTTTAAACGATAATATCCTTTTTCAATAGTAAATTTAAATAGAAATATCATTAGGGAATAAATAATAACAAAGTTTTGTTCTATTAATATCTAGTTTCAAAAGATATAAGATTGATATGAAACCAATTAGGAAATATTTCCATATTGTAATTATTAATCATTCATCCTAATATTATCATTAAATATAAAAAAAATTAATGTGAATAATAATGGATGTATAGCCATGGAGATCCTCATGCTATATTTAAAAAAGGAGAGATCATATTAAATAAAAAAGAATCTGGTTATATTTATGAAGCGTAGTACGTGTGCAAAGGGATTTAGAAGAAGAAGGAAGATGAAAACATCAGTGAAGACCTATGTAATGAGTTTGAATGAAGATAAGTCTTATGATACATCAATATCATAGAAGATGTTTGGTAAGGAATGTAATCAGATACCTATTGTGATGTGTCGAAGTCCATGATGAAGTGATAAATTTTAGAAACCCCTATGCTAGGATATTTTAATATTATATGAAATTATTGAGACGTATATTAAATTACATTTGTAAAAATACAGAAGATTTATGGAGTAGTTAAATTTTTGTTCAAGAGTTTGTTAGGAGGAACCATTGATGTATATATTTTGGTAGTATAAAGGAATCATTAGATGGTGGATATATGTTTTCAAAAGATATATTACACTATCATAAGTTGGAATAAGGACCTAATTAGAGGATGGATAATTATTTTGTGGATATTGATCACACTATTAGGAGGTAGTATGAAGTATTCATTATATAGTCCATAATGGATTTTTCGGAGCTATCCGTCCACATTTTTTATTGGTGTTCATGAAAATTCATGTGATATATTCATCATGAAATAATTCAATATTAATATGGGAAATCTATGTCTTCCCACATTACCTAGACCATTCAAGTATTATGTACCTTCATTTGGACTAAAACTTCAAAATCCTCGTTTACCATTCATATTCATTTATACAATAAAGGGTTATGCATTATCTAGAATGGGTATTGTGAGCTTAATAAATCTCATATGTTGTTTAAAAAATAAATCATAAAAATGATAGTATTAATGATTCAGGAACTCCAAACTCAGTGATACAATTGGTCCTTTGAACTATATAAAATGATCCCCAATTTTTTGGTATAACTAAATAATAATTAAATAATATATTAAATTTATAAAAAGTCTATTACAATAGAATGTTACTTTTTTCAACAGAAAATGGAACATATTTTAAATATTATAGAATTGTGTTATGTGAAATCAATAATGGTCCAAAATAATAAAATTATGGATATCATAATAATTCATGTAGACCAATTTGGTGATAGATAATTATTTCATCATAAAAGAACTTAGGATCTGGGAATTTATACTATAAACATTTTTTTTTAATTTTTTTAAAATAATATTTATTACAGATGATTGCAGATTCTTCCTGATAGTAATGTTGTGTGTAGTACAATTCGTGATAATATAAATTTTATAATTGTTCATTTTTTATAAACTGGTAATTTTTTTTTTCCAATTAAGTAATGTTTATATGGATTGGGTATGTTTAATGTGGTAGGGATGAGTTAAATTTAATTAGGACACTAAACTAGAAACATAACCATATCTATTTTCGACATTATGTAATGCGTTATTTATTTTTATGCTAATAAGTTTTTTTCACATGGAACTAGTATTTGGGATATTAAATTTATTTTATCTCATATTTTTATCTATATATAGAAATTAATAGTGCAACATCGAACTAAGAGAACTTAACATTTTGATAGATGAATCCCTATAGTATTAATAAAAAAATAAAATATTTTTCTATGTTATAGAGTGCACTGAATGAATTTTTTTAATTTTGTAAAATATAGACCTTCATTTTTTTCCATATCTTTTTTAATGGTTGGATATACGATGTAGTTTTAATTTTAGTATTTGATCACCAGTTGTAACAAAGACCATTTTCCATGTCACTGAAAGCATATCCATTATATCATAATTAGATATCACAAATCTTGTTTTATTTATAGGATCCTTTTTATTTAAATATTATGAGTATCCATCACTTAAATAAAACATGAGTATGGATGTTTTTCTTGTTTAGTAACTATTGTGGTCTCCCTATGAGTGGGGATATATTTTTTTTATGTTGAAGGGTTAATTCAATTATTTCCTTTTATAAAGATGATTACAATATATATACTTATTGAATATGAATCTATTTATTAAGAAAACATAATGTAGAAACTAATTTATTAATTATTGAATACAATGTTTTATTTTTTTGATATCCATTACCAGAATCATCAATTATTTTTTCTTTATAGGGTTTTACTAGTAGGGCGAAAAGTTAGAGAAAAAAAATCAATTGATACATTTTAATCCTATCCCACTCCCCTCACCAATCAATGATTAGTATTTCTTGAGTCTTCATAATTATTTATTTTCAATGATATATCATTGGGTATTTAATGACTTTATTAAAATGGAGTAAAATGGATTTTAATTATAATTTGATATATCATTTCTTTCTAAAAAGCTATTATTCACTATATTTAGAGTTTAAAAATTCAATGATGAATTCTTATCTATTAAATTTTTCTTATTAAATTTTTATATTAATACTCATATCATAATTATATTTATATTTTAGCTGAATTTGTGAACATTGGAAAAAATGGATCTGAAATAAATGAAAATCTTATATCATGGGCTCTATTATATCAAAATTTAAATTCAACTCATAATTTTTTTATTTATCACCTATATATACATATACCCAAAATTTAATAACATATTCATTAATGTTACACCAATATGGTGCACATATTTCTCCAAATACATTAATGTAACAATATATTACTAAAAATTAGATGTCAAAATTACTACAAAAACAACATCCATGTGATGGATATCAGATATGGGAAATTCTATCTAAGAAAAATAAAATCGAGGTAGAACTCTAATCCTCCCAAAGATATATAAAAAATGAAAAGTGATATTTTTCCTATAATTTCTGAATATTTAGAGATTATTTCTTGAATATGTATTTATTTTATTAATTAAATCAAAAATATTATTAGTAACTACTTGTTTGATGTAAAATCAGAAATGGATTTCTGAAAACTAGAAATGTTATAATCCAATATTCATAATTGGAAACACTAAAAAATGTCTGAATAAAAATTTCAATGATGCGTTCTAATCAACCGCAACCTCTATGATCATCTACATGTTTGGGTTATAATACAAATAGTTATAGTATAGGGAAAAACATACCTATATATAAAATATCCTTAGAGTTTTTATCATGACATAATGAATAAGAAATTTATTTGTTAAAAGTCCCAAAAACATTTGAGCCATTATTTTAACCTTAAGAAGATAACTATTTGGGGTAATATCAAGTTGAAAAATAGTTTCATTAAGGAAAATTATATGATAAAAATAATATCACTGAGTGTTTTCAAAAATTAAAATTTATAAAGACTGAAATACTAGTTTTTTACCTATTGATACAAATATTTAAGCATCATAACATATAACTCTAGGGAATTATAAGGTATAAATGTATAAAATTATTTTGGGAGCTTTGATTCTAAAAATAATTTATAATAAACATTACATCAAAATGTAGTTATAAATAATTATATACTGAAATTACTCAATAATGATTATATAATTGAGTGTCATCCAGTCCTATTTATTCTGATCAATATTTATATTTTTAATTAGGTAAATAATATATTGATGAAGATCATTCATAGTAGATATTTATAATCTATCATGAAACAATTGATCCAAAATAGAAATTATTTTGAAACATGTATATAAATGTTTAATATTTTCAATGGGGATAAATTGTTGTAGTTTTAAATTTTCGTAAACCATGTCATATTTAAATTTTCTCAATGAATGTGATCAATTTGAGGGTGTATGGATCATATATTCTAAAGAAATATATTCATTATATATTTAATATTATCTATTCTAATTTTTTTAATTACAAACTAGTTATGTTTTGATATATTGAAACAAAATCTTACCAAAGATGATAATAGTAAGAATATTTATTGAAGAGGTATTGGTATTCATAATAGAACAAATATTTGAGAAGAACAGTGTGGAGTTGTATATATATTTACATAAAATGAATATTCCAATATGGATGAATTTATAGATCAATGAAAAAAGTAGATTAATATAATATAGAGAAATGTGTTCTACATGGTAGTAGGATCTTGAAAGTTTTTTCTAAATCAACATCAGAAAAAAATAATTAAGCACTTTTCATGATATATTGTCTCGTGATTTTATCTATTGGATTTAATACATGGGGTATATCTTATTTTTAGTTATGGTTAAGCTCTTATATAAAATGGTAATTTTGGTATTGTATATTATAAATATTATTATGTTTCTTGTTGTTAACCAATAAAATGGAGAATCTTGTTAGATAATGTAACAACAACATTGAAATAAAAACCCTATGAATAATGTATTATAAAATATTATGGCCACTACAAAAATATTATCAAAAAAATAAGTTCATTATATATTCATTATAAGGTTAAATAAATTCCAATTAATTATTTTTTATTCAAAATGAATATCAAATATAATAATTATGATTATATATCTCGTAAATCCAGTGTTTTTAGAAAAATTAATTATGAATTTATATACTAGTATGGCAGACCTTGGTAATTTGTATATTCTTCTCAGTGTAATTGATTAAAATTAAATGATTTTGAAATACATTGTTTGATCAATACAAACTGTAAATCATATCTATAATAATATTTAATATTTTAGTGAATTTTTTCCATTCATTAGAGTACCCATCCTTAAAGAGGCAATAAAATAAAGTGTATTTTTTTAAAAACAAATAATATTTTAATCAAAAATAAAATAGATGTTACAACTATTGTATGAAGTGTAATTTCCCAAAAAATTGTAAAAAACATATATCTTTGAATCATATCATACTTATTTCTTATTTCATGTACGTAAAAATAGATTCATTAAATTAATATTATCTTTTAATGATAAACCAAATTAATATAGTGTCTCAGATAAGGAAAATAAGGAATCTAGAGGAAGTGATAAAACATTATTAAGTACATTACAACTATAAATAAATATTTTTTTCTAATCAATATGGTTATAATATCTCAATGAATGAATTATTGACAATAATTTTTAAAGTTACAACTTCTTTTTAGTACATAAATCATTATTTTAATATACGCTTCCATAAAATTGAATTTATAATGAATCTAATTTTCATAGAATAATTCATGAGTGCAGATGATCATCATTAATAGATTATCTATATGAATATTTATCTTCTTTTGTTAATAGTTTTCAACCAATGATCTCCTTCTTGCTAAAGGATTACCATTCTAATACAAAATTATATTAATAATATACACAAATATTTTTACCTATGGATTTAGGAAGAGAATAGTAAGAAAAAATTTATATATTCCTCATCTAGTAATGATCACAGATATTAAGAAGAGATAATGTATCAAAAAAATTACATAAATTGTTTTAGAGGAATCATTAGAGAATTTTTTCTAGATATAATTACTTGATTAACCCTTCTTAATCTTTTCATTATGATTTTTTACTTTTTTCTTTAGATTATTCAGTAGATAAAAATTTGTGTCATGGTAATGAAAAACTTATTTAATACTACTTATCTTGAGTATCACTTCCTTGTATAATCTCAATACCTCTAATGGAACATGCTATGGAATTATTATATATTTTATGAGATAGTAATAGTCTATTACACCCTTACCAGTCTTTGATAACACTAATTGAAATTGAAGGATATATAAAATAATTATAAAATGTATTTTATATGAAATTTGATCCTTTCACAAAAATTTATCATAATCATTACAAGATGATGATAATTAATTGTTTTACTAATACTTTATAAAAACGGGATCCCCATTTTATGTTTCGAAAATTTTCTGATAAATCTCCCAATTATCATTAGTCCAAATATTCATACTCATGCATGATGATCCCACTCCGTAATAAAATAATTCCATAATAGTGATACATTTATAAAATTTATAAGGATATATATTGATGTTATCCTAATATATTGACTGAGATTTTATTTTACACATCATCTTGTATCATTTTTAAATATATATAGTTTAATTGAATTTTAGTGGATTGATAAAGTTATGTACTATTCAAAATAAATCATCCTGGAATCATTCTAATCATATTATTCCTTTTGAAACCCAGTACATATATATATTGATGATTCAATGTTAGTATCTTCATGTTGAAAATAATCATTTTTTATTTCATTTTTAATATTTTATTGATATGGGTGTTGTCATGGAATCCTTTAACACGATTATATTATATTAGTTAAGAATTAACCATATTTGAATCATCATAATGTTTAAAAAAATACATATATGATTATTAATCATTAAACATAATTATAATCAAATGATAAATTATTTTATTGAATCTCTTTATTTTTTGAACTGATTCAATAGTTTTTCCAATGTTATAAACAAAGTTTATTTAATGTGGTCAAACAGATCATTGAATTGGACCTGATAGATTGTGAGGCTTCATAATAATTTTCAATCACTCTATCAATAATTATTTCAGTTTAATAATATTGATTAATCTTTTACCATAGCATCATGGTTTCCATTTCCCATCCATCATCCTTTATTACATTTCTGTAAGTATTTTTGATGACTTTGACTAGATGAAATATTATGAAACATATAACATGTTCATTAAAATTAATAAAATGGAATATAAAGTTGTCCTATATTTAGTATGTTTAGTAATATTGTGGATAATCCACAATTATCTTGTAAATTCATTTATAATATATCATAATAATTATACTGTTAATTTTTTATAAAAGTTTTTATCTTTTGATCTCCATGAATAAAATATGGAATCGATGAAAATATATTAATTTCTGAATCATATGGGTAAAATATTTATCAATGAAATCTCTATTGAAATGAATATAGTGATGGAGGTGTTTCAAATTGAGAATTTTTTGTTTAATGAGTACAATAACTTGAATGATCAGTCTTATCGCCTGTTATTTTTTATCTTGTTACATTATTACGAATGATGACATAATTAACCGAAATTTGGGTGTATGGAATGTCCATACCTTAATATGAAATATAAAATATAAAATTTTATTATTTAATATTTCATTAATGGATGATTAGAATTAATACAAATTGAATAATAGAAGGTATAAATATATTTATTTTCTATAAAAGATGTAAATGTCCGATAAATTATATGTTATAAGAGAATATTTAGACACTAATAATATTACGTGGGATATGAAGAGCGATTACTTGTATGTTATAACACCCTATTAACCAATTCATAATCATGTAATATATGACAGAATATGCATAAAGTAACATGAAAAACGGTATATTTATCTTTTACATGAAACAGTCATTATATTTGATCAAGAAATCAGAATATATAAATCTCATAGTAATATTAAATGATGTAAATGTTAATATTAACCTTCATCCTATATGAAAGAATGACTCATACCACTACTCCTAGAGATACTATAATGAATTCCCTATTAGAAATGTAATTTCATATTTTTAATGGTGTGGAGGATCCTCTAAAACAATAAATCATATATAAATATCTCCCAAAATATTCTTTATAGATTTAATATTCCTATTTAGTGGTTATTCATTCTATGAGAATGAATTGGGGTTATACTGTACCTGTGTACTAGACAATAAATTTACATCCATTTAGGGGTACATCCAATAATAAGGATATGATCAAAACTGAATGGAAATTTAATGAAACTTTAACGAATAACATGAATAACTCTGATAATATAGAAACATGAAACAATATTTCCACAATAGTGTAGGATTCCTCTCCAAAAATATTGAGTTTTTATTTGTAGGATAATAATATTTATATACATTTTTGGTTGATTTAATGAGATAATATCATCTATTAGGACCATCTACCTAATTACAAGTATAACCAAATTATCACTAACGAAAAACCAATATATTATAAATATTACAATAAATAATGTTATTCTTATAGAAAAACTGATTGATTGAATTTTACCAAACCATATCCATTCACACAATCCTTAAACTCATTATCTTTTCCAAAATGGAAACACTAATGATTATTAATTTAAATATTATTTATTTCAAAAGTCCCATTATCAGAACATACAAGATAATCCACATAGCTTTCATGATTGAAACCCATGTGGATTTACTAATGAAACTTTTTGGATGTCTACCACAAAAAAACAATACATAATTCATATCTCAATGTTTTCTTCACATCAACGATATCATAATTATTTATCATGCATCTTGACCACATATATTTTAAGAGATCACTCTAATATAATCTTAAATAATAATTATTATTCATAATTATTATGATTCTATTCTATAATGATTCCATAAATGTTATATCTATGGAAAACATGATACAGTGTAACAAAACATGTATTAACATGACTATTTCCCCATCACTCCACTCTATGATTGAAAATTGATAACATTATACTAATTAACCAAAATAATATTATGAGTTATAATGTAGTCAATAATCATCGATAATATTGAAATTATATGAATATAGTGAATGAGGACATGGGGTTTAAAATATAGAATTATATGATCTAGATAATCATCATACAACTCATACAATAATATAATGTAATTGAGAGATACCTTTATAGTTATGTAATATGATTGATGTTCATTCCTATTAATATCACGAGTGAGATAGAGAAATTTATCTAGTATATATAACCATGATAGTATATTATTTTGATTACTATTATTATTGTTTTGGATTTGGAAAACATCTTCTCTTTGATACCTTTGTATACTTTTCTAAATGTACAATATATTTTTCTTATTTTGAAAATTTTTACCATGTTTATACGATGAACATATAAGATATATATTGATAAAAAAATGTCTAAAAAATCATTAATGATTAATAAAGTCATTTCTATAAATTATTCAACCCACAGTGTTGTTTCTAAATTTTTATATCGATAAATATCACGAATTATATTTTGTTATTTATTTCTTCTTGAACATACTAACCAATATATAATTTTAGAGATATTAGTTATATCTAAAATATTATTTCCATGTTTTCACTGAAAATTTTAGAAACAAACCATAGAATATTATTTTTATGTAATCTATAAAATTGAAATTGGATTATGAGAATAACAATATAATAATTAGAGTGAAATATAGGAACACCATGAAATGTACCATTATAAATACCCTTTATTTTTATATAATACTGCTACACTGATTTCAAATATTCTTGGTTATCATATTTCAAATACCATTATAAAATAACCTATTGTATTATAAAAGGAAGATACCTAATCCATTCTTTAATACCAATTTACATTCTGAATGATCCCACCTTATTTATTTTTGTTAAGAGGTAACTTGATAATGTTTGATCATCTATTGAATATTATTTTCCATCCTAATATGTATTCCAATCATTATTCTGTTCATATTAAATAGATAAATCAATTAAAATATCAACATTTTATGTATACTTGAACTAATAAAGATGGGAATTGGGCCTCATTATATAATTTTATTTCCAATGAATTATTTCATTTTTAATATCTTTTATATGTTTTAACTCTCATCTTAAATACTAAACATATACACACTTGATTAACTCTATATGTGTAATTCTATATCTTATGTGTGACTATTTGTTTTTTAGAGGTAGGTTACCATAATGATTTTTCAAAATAGCATGAAAAAATTTTATTTAATAAAACAATTTATAATAATTATTGTGATCTATTAAATAATTAATTGAATACATTTGTTTTCATCTTGAAGAATAAATATTTTTACAAATCCAATTATAACACCTATGGAGAAATTTTTTAATTAAGTAATATACCATATCAAGATTCATTTACATTACCAATCTATTATAATCATCCTTGTATGAAAATAATTTAATTTAAGTAAAAAATATCATATCCCACACTTAATAGATGGAATATGTTTTCTTCTGTTGTTGGAAATATATTTTTAGATTTTAATGAAAATTATTTACCATGTGAAATAAATTTTCTATTTATAAAACTTAGAAGAATATTTAATTTAATATTTTAAAGAATAGTAGTTAGAAAAATATATTATCTCTCTAAAAAACATTTTTATATCATAAATAGAAAATGAATCAATTAAATAAAATATTTATTTCTCATGCAATTCAATTTCAATTTTTTTTATTATAATACCATGAAGAACCTATGTGTCTCAATTATATCAAATATATATATATATACAACAATAATTATATAATAATATTTCTTATAGTAATATATATATGATCCAACATGAGGTTTATTAATTATATATTACATTGATAATATAAATACATATACTAGATGAATATTTCAAATTCTTATCCTTTATAGGAGATAGTAACAATATTAATGACACATACTTGTTAAAGATAGCCATTATAAATAGTAATATCTAAAAATGAATAATAATATATATTCTAAGAAATTAATATCTTTTAAAAATAATTTATCACCAAAAGAAGGAAAATATGAATATGAATTTATTTATTGACCTAAGAAAAAAAGTCACCACATTATGCGTGTGAAATGTTTTGAAGCATGGTTCTTAAGAATCATCAAAAATAATACTTGTATCTGGATATGTGATGTTTCTACAACATTAAATAACAAAAAAACACAATTTGGTTAATAAATATAAAATTATAGATGTAAATCTAATAAAATGGCAATGGCTAAGAATATAATCTACTCATTCCCCTATATAATTTTATAACATTTTTAATAGACACTAATTTAAGAATGCATGATGCAGATAAAGTGTAATGCCTTGATATTTTAAAAGAGTAATAACATAATTTTTTGTATATATTAAAAAATTGTTTTTAAATTTAATTTAACACATTTAGAATTTATAATATTTTTATATTTAAATAAATTCAATCTCTTCAATAATTTTCTATTCATGAAAAAGTGGGTTTAAACGAAGCATGATAACATATTAAAATACTATCCATTAAAATTGACCATTATAACATAGATATTACATTAGTGGATATGAAAATGAACTCAAAATTATGAATATTATATGATTTATAAAAGTATAAGATAAATTTATTTGTATTCTATTTATTAGAAATAAAATAAGATACATTTGAATTAAAATGTAATGTTTTCTATTTAATTTATCAAAAAAACAAAAGTCACGCTTCATGAAAATAATGTCAAATTAATATAAAAATATTTTATAAAATTAATTTTCTATTTCATATTTTAAAATTAATCTATGATTACATTTTGATAATTTTTTGAAAATATTAGTTTTTGGATTAATATTGAAAAATTCTGATTTTTATTACAAACTACAATTTCATATAATTTATATAAAAAGATTAATAATATATAAAATTAAATATAAAGTGGAATTACTAGAATTTATTACAATATAAATAATTTTAATCTTTTTTTAGTTTTAATGTAGATATTAAGACATTCTATACTTTTTGAAATGTTCTAATTGGAAAAAAATTTTCCAATCCACAACAGGATTAATCGTAAATTAATTTCATTCACTTATTTGATTTGAATTAGATAAAATGGATTCCATATTTTTAATATTAATAATTTATATAATATAAAAATTTCAATTTATTTTTATTTCATGATGATTAATAATGAAAATATTAATTAATCGTCATCATTAAGGTTAAAATGTGGGGTTTTTCATGTTATATGTGTTTGTGTTAACTTTTTTATAATGATAATTTTTTTATTTAATTAGTTTTATGTAATATTTAAAATAAGTTGTTAAATAGTATAAAATATGGATTATTTTATGGTTATTATTTAATTATAAATTACCCTGGTGAATAGGAATATACATGTCATCATTGTGAAAAATGAAATTATTAAAACATGTAAACATAAAGACTATGAAATAACATCATCAAAACATATGTTTTGAAACGGATACATGAATTGAACCTGTTAAAAATTCAATGCATTATTTATCAAATTTTCAGCCACATGGACTGATAGTGACTTCCCACTATTTAATATTTTAATATATACAAAAATGTTAGTCCTCCTCAATTATATAAAATCACTCACTCCCCTAAACTATTCAGCCATACCAAGCCATTTTTCTCTCCATAACACTACCAAAATACCTCCCCAATATCCTTATCAACATTATACATCTTCCTATATTCCCTAAAGACTATCCCTATGGTCTTTCCGAGGATATCTAAATGAGGTTTCTCTAAGAGATGGTAATTATGTAAACTAATAAATTCATTTTTCATTATACTTTTACAAAATTCCATTATTTATTAACAATTAAAATATAGATAGACCATAATATACAGTATATTGATGTGTTTTTATTTTTAATTCATAATACATATACATACCATCATATATCAATGGGTTAATGAATTCATTGATCATTTGTATGGAGGATTACTGCATTTGAAACTGATAACACTGGTCATCAATAAACATGTATCACAAAAATATATAACGATGTATATAATTAATATAAAAAATACTTATAGTATAATTAATGCTTTTGTATTTTAATATCACATATTCCTTCTTAATTTTTATTCATTTTAAATAGGATAGTGTCGCTCGAGTGTATGAGGACCACCGCCACCCAAATCCATGTGTTTAATTTTTCACATGAAATGTACAAGAAATTTAATAGAAAGAATTTTAATTATAATATCATATATATAATTTTTTTTAAATTCTATAATATTATTATATCATACACTTCCTTACCCATTCATTGTTCAAGGGAACAACATTGTTGCTCATGCATATTAATTGACTACCATCTCCAAGAAGTGATGCAATTCACTTTCTATGTAAAATTTAAATCGATTTTTATAAGGGTGTATCTAATAAAAAAACAATATTTTCAAAATTAATCCAATTATTATGATTATGGACCACCATCCCATGTAAAACAATTGTACGAATAATGATATAACAAGATGAATTAAACCCAAATTATTGAATGTAAGAAATGGTTATTAAAAATGTTGTAAAATATAGTAAGTGTATCATATATGGTATAATTTATATAATTAATATTCTATAATATATGTATAATAAACCTATTTTTAATATATATGACGATCAGACACTTTCAATTCTAGTTGAGCATGAGGTAATGAGTTTTTCATTTCACATTATCGTTTGTGAGACATGTTCAATTTTCACCTCACATTATATTATGTGGTGTATATATTGATGCTATTGATATGTTATGTCATTAATATATTTCAAATAATTATATTTAATTCATATTTTTATTTTATTTCTTTCATGGGTATTATTATTTGAAAAATATCAAAAATGATAGGGCTGTATTTCATAATTTATTAAATATTTGAGACTGTTTATGTTTAAGTCACTCTTGGGGGAGTTATTTGGTATCCAAATCATAAAACCAATTGAGTACCATTTACTCTAATTAATAAATAACATTTCATGTAATATTACCATTTTCCTACAATTTAGTTCTTAAAATCATTGTGATTTTTCTTATGAAAATCAAACCTCATTTTTCTCTTCAGTCGAAAATCATTTTTTTCCAAAACTATGTTTTCTAAAAATGGGATCATTTTATTAAACTCTCCAAATAATATATTATATAAATTTATATAATCATTTGACTTTAATTTTATGAAAGGAATATTCATGTATTTGTTTTGATAATTTCCTTTCATCTTTGAAAAATAATGCGATAAGAATCATTATTTTTTAACGAGTATGACAAGAACAAATTTTTATTCCCATCATGACCTCATAATTTAATAAATATTAATTTATATGTTTGAAATGTTATTTTAAAATAAATTTTACATTGAAAATTTTGTGATATTTTATTTTAAAATTTTCATTTTCAAATTGAAATTTTTATTTTACAAAAAAATGTTTTTAATGACATTTTTATTTTATTGTTTTTATCAACAACAACAAAATATTGTTGAACTTATGATTGAACATGGTTATTTTGTGTTGATATATTTCTTATTCATTCATATTATGGTTTATGATCTATTTGAATGTGTATGTAAAATATATTTACCTTTCCCAACATTACATTGGATGGATTATTATTATTATTTTCTGATTGGGATTTGTATTAAATTTTTATGTAATTATTTTCCAATATTTGTTTTTATTTTGATTATGTTTCACCCCATTCATAGTATGAATTTATTGTAATTAGAATGTGTTTGGTGGGTGTCGGTAATAGATATAACATCGATGCATTTATAAGTATAGCGAGGCAAATCATTTGGCCAAATTAGATGGGTAACTAACTGAATATTTAAATTGTGTTGTGAATCATCCCTATAATTTGTTTAACAAGTCCAAAAAAATGCATTCCTTAATTATGATTTTGGTTATTAATTCTCATGTGATATGTTTATTAGAGTGAATACCCATGGATAATTTTTAAGATTATTTTATAATTACATGTCATTATATGAACTCATATTATTTATAAAATATTATGTGAATTTATTACTTAAATGGAATTTGTTTCAATTTTTTACATTATATATTATTTTTATATATATATTCATAATAATTTTTTATTTTTTGACACTTACTAAGAATCTTATCTTACAAATTTCATGTGATTCATTTACCTGGGAATTCTATGATATTTTTCTAACTGATATATAAGGGCATTATATGGTGTAAAATAGATTTATAATAGATTTTTTCAATTAATGTTTTGAAATAAATTTGAAATTAAATTTTTATTATATTTTAAATATTATAATTAAATATTTGTTATTTTAATATGTGATTTAAAATTACTACTTTCAGTGTAAGAAAGTATCTACTAGCACTAGGACACCGTTCTCTAGGTCTTTATAAAAACACTAACTAAAATCAAACCCCACAGAAAAATTCTATTTGTTTACCTCAAGATTCCCTAAATTTATATGTTGTTATTATCTCATTTTAGTATATTGATATTTTATATAGTTTAATGTGTCATAAATTTTCCCCTTAAATAATTTCATTAATATTAGAATTTTCATTAAAACACACATTTAATGAATTTTGTACCCATTGATATGCCAACACTTTTCCATCTTCCTTACGTGGAAATTAATATTCCTATGTTGAAAAGTAATTAAATATAGATATTCTTGATTCATTAAAAATTAGAAAATTTCTCAATATTATATATAATTATATATTGTGTTAGGATATAGTATAATCATATTTAGTATAGAACTAGTATGTATATTATTGTAGAGGTCTTAAAAAATATGGACACTTTATTTGACTATTTATTCAATAAATTGTGTGTGATTATAATTTATTAATCAAAAGTTAAACTATAACCATAATGCTAATGTTTCTTTTTATAATAAATCTTATATCTAGATAATTCATTATCAATCATTTATATTACTTTTATAAAATGAATTTTATAGAAGGATTAATATTGAAATTCTACCGATTGGTGTAAAAAATGAGAGTGTTATTTTTTTAAAAATATTAGAGAGGATATGGTTTAATTATACCAATGATTATTTTTAAATTTAATATTTTTGACATGATAAAAATTATAAGCAATATATTATAAAAATATTATAATATTCTTATATAAATGAGTATGTTTATGTATCAGTATATAAAAATAATTCACTCAATCACCACATTGGGACATTGATGAATATGATAACTAATTAGAATGATTTGGAATTATAAAGGTTTAACAATATTAATTAGTATATGGATGAGAATGTTGAGATCAATAAAAACGTGTCAAAATCATTTCGTTATTTTTGGTCAATTGTTAACGGTGTTCCCATATTTAGTGTAAACATAGATGTAAGGATAATGAAATTATTCATAGTTAATAAAATGTTGAAAATATCCAAATTAGGTATTTTATATGTTAAATTTTAATGTGAAATTGTATTGAAAAATAGATTGTATAAATGTAATTGTAAAAATATAATAAGAAAGAGACCCTTACATCTATAAAACCAACATAAAAATTTTATAACAATGATATCTATTGTAAAATAATGAATGAAATATATTAATAATGTTATTCCCCATAATTGACGAGGATATATAACTAGGATTGAAGATTCATTTTGAGTACTTTTCCTGAGATGTTTAGCCAACAATATTATTATTTTATGGAACCAATCTTTGTGATATTGTTTAATGTATAATAAAAAACACAAACCATAGTCTCGACAATGATTATTTAATTCATAATCAAATATAGTATTAGGAAATTACTAGGTTTTTAGAACATATATCCTTCATTTTCACCATAATATATGATAAAATAGAATTCAAACATGATGTTTAAGCTTGAAGAACTCCCATAATTGTGACTCAAGGATTCCTCTCCCAAATTTTTATGTTCTCCTCTTCCCACATATCAAGATTTATTGCAACATAGTAACATCATTAAGAGATATGGAAATCATATATGAAAAATATCATAGTTTTATAAGTGCCAAATATATCCCGACACATAGAACTAATTATTTATATAATTATTTCATTGTTTATGGTTATCCTAAAAGACTGACATCATATTAACTTGTGTCGTGAACTTATCCCATTAATAAAAACACTACAAAATTGACACTACATAATTGGAAACACCAAGCATTATTAATTTAATAAATCATATTCAACAATTTTAATTACCAATTCTTATAGGACATGGGACATACCTATTATGGAAATTACCCCATATGCTTTATTAATGATAGTTATACAAATACTACCACTAGGAAATCATTATAGTCATTAAATTACAACGTTGATTTTGGCTGTTAATGGATCTTAATAAACATTATAAATATAGATGAATACTATATTAACCATATCCCAAGACTAATAAGTCTTGAAATGAAAATGTTATACCCAAAAAATAAAGAATATTGTGATACTTTTACATAATATATCCTCTTTATATAGTCAATATGGTTGTTTTATGATGATCCCTTAGTGGTAGAAATAAGAAACCATCCAATGAGATGTATCCATGTATTTATTTGATTCACATGATATTATGGTAGTATTCATATTCACCTAGAATATTCTAGTTTCCTAGGTGGAAATGTACGAAAATGAAGTCATATTTAGATGACAGATTCGATAAGTGGAATCTTGGTTGAGGATCCTTTCCGACCTTCCAATGACTATGTACTTTTACAGTACAAAAGGATGATCTTTGTGTTTGTATGAACAAAATCATACAATATGCGTAAATGTATTAGGTTAAAACTCTTTATAATGAACAACCAATTCATTCTACAAATAATTTCATTAATGATAACAATTCCCATGGAGATATGAATGTTGTCAATTTATCATTTGGATGACCTAATAATCATATGGTGTTGTTGATCATATATTAAATTTCATGACTTATGCTATATCCCATGTTATACAATATTATAGTTCATGTAAGATATATATATATATATATATGTGTTTTTATTAATGTAACGTAAACATGTATTAGGAAATGTTATACCCTAATTTATTATAACTAAACTTATGGTGGCAGCGTTTGGTATCAAGTTCATCCCAGGTTTTGTTCATCTTGTGGTTTCCAAGGGCACGGGGTTGATTTCTGTATAATAGGGAAGGTTCGAGCAGGTAGTAGGGGGGCCAATGTCATGTAGGACCTGTCCAGGGCATCTCAAAGATCAGATGATATGAGCAGATCTGGGGTCTTGGATAGGGTGCAAGGTGGTCCTGGTGTAGTGGTGACGGCTAGGGTTTTTCCTCCGGCACCTTCCTTGGTGGTGGGTAATGTCAACGATGCGACAGTGAACTCAGGTTTCTCGAATGCTGCTGGTCACTTAGCAGTAAAGTGAATCACCTTTTCTGAAACAAAGCAGGAGGTCAGCTTTTCGGCTGGGGTGTCCGTCCAATCAACCAAGTTACCATTGGTTTATGGGGGTATCTTTTCATTGGAGGCGGAGGGTGGCTCTTCTGTGTGGGGGGCTCCGACGGTGTTTTCGATGCTGTGCAAAGGGAAAGACCAACTTTCTGCTACGCTGATCCCTGTTATGCCAAGAGGGTTAGCGCCTCAGGTTTCATATGTACTTATCTCTTCTAGAATTTCATCGGAGGTGCTAAAGTTTTCTGTTTTGTGCTCGGTGGGATTCAACAAGGCTGCTCCATCGAGCTCTAGGAAGATAGCCTTTCCGGAGGGGGTGGTGAGAGAGATCGCAGCGGCTCGAAAATCCCCACCCCGGTTGGTGTTGGATGCGTTTTAGGAGGATGAGACCCCATCGCCACCACTGGTTTCACAGGGGAATAGGTTTTCGTTGCTGGAAGATTGCGACAGTCCCTTTAATAAGAGGGTTATTTTTCCAAGGAAGAGGTATTTTTCAGAGGGCTCTTCCAGACCAGTGACATGCTCAATGGCCAGGGAGGAGCTCAGTCGGGAGTTATTCATTCGGAGAACAAGTAGAAATGCACATAGGGCTGATAATCCCTTATTTTAATGTCTTCTATCATCATATGGAATGCGTGTGGCTCGGGGTGCAGGTAAGAGTGCGTTTTTGGCTACTGAGGCAAGGAGATGTAGATCATATTTGGTGGTCATTCTGGAACCGAAGTAGGATTATGGTAAGATCAGGAGTTTTCCTAGGAAGATGGGGTTCAGTTTTAGTCTGCATGGTCACCCGGTGAACAAGCATATATGGGTTTTTTTTGGAAGAATCCTCTTCAGGTTGAGTTGATTCAGGTGGAAGAGCAGTGCATGATGACGAAGCTTGGGTTCCGTGATATCGAAGTCTTGTTCTTCTTCATATATGCTAGCAATGATGTCGTGGAATGAAGGAGTCTGTGGGGGTGTCTCAGAAATGTCAATATAGCTGGTATACCATGGTTCTTTGGAGGTGATTTTAATGCAATAGTGGATGTTTCAGAGAAGAAAGGTGGTTCAATGGATTGCAACAATAGCATGATAGATTTTAATGAGTGCATTTCCAGAAACGAACTTCTAGATTTGGGCTTCAATGGCAGCAAATTTACCTGGTGTAATAATAGGAGAGGTAGTAATCGCATATGGAGTAGACTGGATCAATGTCTTACCAACATTCAGGGTCTTGAGGCCTTCTCAAGGTCATCGGTTACACACTTGTCTGGAGACCTTTCCGACCGTGCACCACTGTTGGTGGAGTTGAAGCACGAGAGTCCGAATAGTAAGGCTTTCTTTTATTCGATCAATTGGAACTCTATGGATGGGTTCATGTAGATGATGAGGGCCTCTTGGACATTGGATATGGATTGTAGAGCCTGGGTTGGTTTATCCAGGCGGATCAAATGGCTCAAGGGAGACATTAGCAAGTGGGTTGTGAATAAAACCACATCGACAGGTTCTATCGAGGAACTTCAAGAGGAAATAGGTAGGTTGGAAGAGATGCTCCAATGTGACTGGGATGACTCCTCTTTCATCTTATTATGTGACAAACGTTCTTATCTATCACAATGGTTGTTGGAGGTGGAGAGGTATTTTAGAAAAAATTCCAGGGTTAGATGGCTGAAGGAGGGTGACAGAAATAGCGGGTTCTTCCACGCTTGCATGAATGAGCGTGAAAACATAAAGATCAATTTTAAACTTGAGGATGGGTCGTTCTACTCTAATATCGAGGTCGAGGGTAGGATTTCTTTGGACCACTTTCAATCGTTGCTTTCAGAGGATCGTTTAGTTCATTCGGGGGAGGTGGACGTAGAACATGAGTAGGAGGTCTTCATGGGTTGTATTGCTAGAAGGGTTGATAATGAGGAAAATGACTCTTTGTGTGGTGTTCCATCCGGTGATGAGGTGTGGGAGGTTGTTTGATGCATGATGAGGGAGAGCGCTCCCGGCCCAGATGGCTTTCCGAAATCGTTTTATGTGGCAACGTGGGATTTTTTGGGGGCTGGAGTCATTGATACGGTGCAGGACTTCTTTTAGGGGGGGGGGGGTGCTATTGACAGAAGTTCATGTTCCTCTCGGGTTTTTCTGCTACCCAAAGTTAAAGACCCCTTCACCATTATAAACTATAGGCCGATCAGTTTGTGCAATGTATCCTATAATATTTTAGCGAGTGTTTTAGCTAGGAGGCTCAATTGTTTGGTGCCGAGAGTCATTTCACAGGAGCAACACAGATTCATCCATGGTAGGGGCATCCAGGGGCGATTGGAGTCACACAAGAAATTTTTATGGATTTAAATAAGAAAGTGGTCGGGTTTAATGTGATAATACAGGTGGATATGGATAAATCTTATGATAAACTAGAATGGGGCTTCATTATCAGGGTTATGAGGAAGATGGGTTTTCAGGAATGGGTGTGTGATCTATGCTATCTTTGTTACTCCTCACCGTGGATCACCATTTCTATTTTGGGGAGAAGTTTTGGTTTTTTCATGAATGTGCAGGGGGTGAGCCAGGGGGATCCTTTTTCCCCGATGATGTTTATTATTGCTCAGGAGGGTCTCTCAAAGAATCTTCACAGAAGCTTGCGGGACCGTTTGATGCTTCCTTATAGTGGTAGAGGCACGGATGGAGCCTTCTCTCATATTATGTTTGCAGGTGATTTAATTTTTTTTGTGAATGGTAGGATATCATCCTTGGTTAACTTCATGCGTTTAATGAGGTTATATGGTGTGCTCAGTGGTCAACAGATCAATGCTAGGAAAAGTTACACCTTTGTTGCCAATAGATGCTCTAGAAGGAGGAGCAGGGTTATTCAAGACATCCTAAGAATTCAATGGAAACAGATGCCAATAATCTATCTTGGGGAACCCATTTCTACTGGGTGGGTGAAGAAATGCTTCTTTGAGGACATCATTAACAAAATTCTTGGAAGGATCATGAACTGAAAAAATAGGTTCCTCTCATTTGGGGGCTAGGTGGATTTGATCAATAGTGTGGTTTCTTCTATCCCAATGCATGTTATGTCTGTATCACTCCCCCGAAAGGGGTTATCTCATCTATGGAATAGTTGATGAACAATTTTTTGTGGGACACCAATTCATCGGGTAGTGCTCATTGGGCTTCATGGCGACGAGTGGTCAAACCAGCAGAGGAGGGAGGGGTCGGTATCAAGGACATGGTTGTCGACATGAAGACCATGCAAGCCTGTTTGGCATGGGACTTTATGGATAGGAAGTCCTTGTGGGCTAGAATTATTGGTGTTAAATATGGAAGAAATTGGGAGGAGTTGGACAGTAGAAAGCTGTCCAGATTGGGGAATTTAATGGTACATCACCTAGAAATTCTTTAGGGGTCTTCTCGGTGGCTTGTGGGACGAGGGGAGATTAATTTATGGAGTGATAACTCGACCGGAAAGAAGATTTGTTTCCCATTGTGTCCTAGTACAGACACGTCAATTAGGAAGGCAAGTCGTTATCCAATTTTTATGGAAGCTATTATGAGCCTGAACCGGATGGAACTTTTCAAGGAAGTTGTGTTTTCTGAGGAGGAGGACATATGTTGTTTCAAAAAGTCAGACTCATGGAATTTTAATGGGTCTGATTATCGGTTTATGCTACGTCAGGAAGGGTAGCGGGATGAATGGGGGACTCATCTATGGTGTAAGGAGGTCCCCATGAAGATGTGCTTTCTCGTGTGGAGGGATCGCCACCAAGAAATCCCTACTGAGGATAACATCCAAATGAGAGGAATTCAGCTAGCTTCCCGATGCTACTGTTGTTCTAGCCCTCAGGCGGAGATTGTGGTACATATTTTTATCAGGAGTGAATGGGCATCCTGTTTATGGACGAGTATTGATGGAGGGGTAGCTATGATGGAGAGTTTTCGTCCATTTAGGGGTTTCTTACGAACTGCTTCAGGGGAGTGGAGAAGCAAGGCATGGGAAATAAGTGTAGGAGCAACATGGTTACTGCTGTCTTCTGAACACTGTGGGAGGGCCGAAACAAGGCTAGGATAGAAGTGTGTCCGTTAGTTTATTCTCTCCATGTGCATATGAAGCTGTTGCTGTAGGAGCTGGGCTCGCTGGTGAAGGGGTTTCAGCACTGTTAACTATTCGGTAATACTTCAAACAACCTTGCTGCTCGACCGACGTCTCTTGGAAGTTGGGTTCAATTAAGCCCTCTATTAAATAGCTTTAAACTCAATGTTAATGGATCCTTTATGGGGGGGGGGGATTATGCATGGTGGTGGTCTGGTTTGAGACAATAAGGGTTCCATTTTAATTGCCTTTAGCAGCTACTATGGCCCAGGAAGTTCAGTGGGTGTGGAAGTGAGAGCCTTGCACACTGGTTTAATGCTATGTAAATGGTTTTCAGTGGGGCTATTGGAGGTCGAATTTGACTCCGAGGTGCTGATGAGGGCACTGCAGGGGAAAATTAGGCCGCTAGGGAGCGTGACGTATCTTATACACTTATGTGCTTTGTAGATCGCTAGAGGATGTTCAATCCGACATATTCATAGAGAGGGGAACTTTGCGGCGGATGCGTTGTCTAGAGGGGGCCATCCCGAGGAACCCCTTTCAGTATTTTCTCATTTATGGTCACTCCCAAAAGAATACGCCGATTTCGTTCTTGGGGACGCACTTGGGTTCCACCACTTTCAGCCTCCTTGAGTTCCTGTTTTGGGTAGGCTGTTCTCCCATATTTTGTTCAATGAAATAAAAAATGCAATTATTATCATCTATTCCCCAAGGATATGAAGTTAAGTTATCATGGTTTGAATGTTATAAAGATAGGTATTAATAAATCCTCAGGTATGAGTAAATATAAATATGTACCATACAACCCTTATATAATTAATACATAGTTTATGAAAATCTATGTGGCCTACATCATTGTTCATATTGCACAGAAAACTCATATTGTGCCTTATGAGAATATTCTATAACAAAATTGATGTTTCTCAATCCCTTTAAACATAATATTTCATTATATTTTATATTAATCAATGATAGACATTGTAAAATCCAGTTACCATTTCCTCATGTATCCCCTTAAATTCATCATTGTTTTCCCCTCATATGATATTGGGAGGATACCTATAATGGTGAAGTTATAGATTTGTTGGATATTCACTAATATCTGTTCATTTTTGTAGGCTAAATATATATTACAGGATGAATAAATATGTTAAAAAACCTTTAATGGTTGTTGGATGTATGTTGTGAATGATGACCTCACATTATAAAAGGTTACATGTTGTGACCATTCCAAATATGACATGAGTTTTTAAATGGTTAGTTTTTAATCCATAGTGATAGATTTTTTTTCGTACAAGTACACCATTTGGTTCTACAACTTTTTTTTAACATGGTTGGGTTTTGTTGTTGTAGATCCTGCTATCTGCATGGGTGACCTGACCATTGATGTAGGCGGTTCCAAATCTAGCCTACGTGGATGAAGCTAATTGTTTTTCTTCATAAACTATTTTAAATATAAAAAATTTCATGATTGTTTTATGTGTGTTAAAAAGGATTTTTAATGAACAATGTTTATTTCATGGTTATTGATAAATTGAAAGAAAATTGGTATATGAAAATCATTGAAATGAGTTGTAAAAAATATCACATGGTTTATATTGTATACATAGGTTTAAGGTTTATCATGAGTCCATCATCCATTATTTTTTGACTATCAAGGTGGTTTATCTTGTGAATATTCACTTTTTTCTATACCCATTGTTCTAGGGGACCAATATTGACATTTTGAGGGGTTTAGTCATGGGATATTCTTTATAATCCTAGGAATGCATTCTATGATTGTATTTGAGAAGATGATTATTGTGGTGTGAGCTGACTGTGATAGAGACCTGTAGTATTCCATGGTGTTGTGATACATGCGATTCAGTTTTTTATTGCTTGGATTTATAAGTTTGACTTGATATGCATGTTTATGATTGTGAAAAATGATATGGGAAATTTGCATTTAAATTTATATACCTTATTTTGTTTATAATTTTTTAAAAAGTGAAATGTTTTCCAATTTTTAATAAAACAACTTTACTGATTATCAATCACATTTCCTTACTTAAAATTAGGATACCAAAATTATTACATAGAGTCTTATTGTGGAACACCTTGTTGGGATCCTACTGAGCATATTTTCACACACCATGCATATATCTCCCATGGTACAGAGGCATTTGTTTAACATATAGTGCATGGAAATGTATGGATCCACAGTGTGGTGGTGGGGTTCTTCTTAGATGGGTTTGTAGCAGGTGGTTAGAAAGTGGGAGTCTATCCCTACCATCATTTGGAGTAGATGTTTGGTGTATCTAGATCTCTACTTCTGGACATGTCTTGGAGTTTTTAGTAATTTTATAGTTTTCTATTTCTTCTATTTTTCATACAGTTTTGGCATATATATCTTGTTCATCTTACATTGTTGATTATTAATATATATATATATATACACACACATATATTTATATATATATTCCATGTGGTTGTTCAGGTTGGGAGAAATCATTCCCTTTGTTTTATTGTTCAATGCCCATGTGTTTTTCGCTAGCCTATGGGGATTGAGAATGCCCTTCGAGCATCTGACTGATTGGGTAGGGTAAAAAGATTGAGGGTACCCTAGTCCGATTCATCAGAATTTGGAATCAGAAGAGGATTTTACTAAATATTCCATGTCTCGGGACATCTGATTGTCTGGAGATTATTTTTTTGGGACTTGAGAGGTATCTTGTGATATGTTTCATGACACCTCTAATTATGATGGGATGCATGTCGCAATGGGATGTTGGGATATGTTTCTATAGTGTTGCTTTTTATTTTAATAATATTAGTTTTTTCTTATGGATTTTCTTGTTTGAACGTGTATTTGTTCTATTTTCTAATATTTCTTATGTTTCGACATCCATTAGTATGCCTCTGAGACATCTTCGAAGAGTTCCTCCGGAAGGTGGAACTAATTCACCTCAAGGGAACCCACCAATATATCAGAATACCATCTGTATCATCGTAAATGCATTCTGTTCATTTGATCATGATATACAACAAGTTCATAACATAGTGGATGAGGTATAGCCATGAGCTATAGGGCAGAGATATTTATCACATGAATTATTATGCGAGAAACCACCACCCCTTAAAGAGGTGACTGGGTATCAATAAGTGTAAGACTAACTTGGAATGATTGATGAAATATTTTACATTCTGCAGACTCTTATAAACATCAGGGTATAGTGCACAGTGTTCAATGATGAGTGATCTTGAATGGAATGATGGGATTCTATGGTCCAGGTAGATAGATATGTTGACATGGATTAGAATGATTTTAAAACCCCATTATTTTAGTAGTTTTATCCAAAGTCGCTAATGATATAAAATTATCTAGTGGTAACCTATTTAAAATATGGAGAGAATTTTGGGTCATCATTCACCAATAATTTTTCTGGGCTTATACATTTTTCCGGAGATGTGGTAAAGAATCAACAAATGAAGACACATGTGTACCTTAAGGGATTGTGACCGAATATCCGATCATAGTTGTTTATCCTAAATCATTCTACCTATGTAAAGATGGTAGATAGAGATGTAATAGATGAAATGAATATGGTACGAAATGATGTATTTTCCACATATTCTCTTTCATAAGGTGGAAGCATTAGTTGTGGACATGGGAAGAAGAGGATGTGGTAAGATCATAAAAGGAGTAGTATAGGTGGGCCTTAGTATTAATACTCCACTACGCCATCTGTTATAGCGGTTAATGTGCCTCAGACATTCAATCAGTGTGGAAAGGGAGGACAAACCATACTTTATTTTCCTATGTCCATGAGGACGTGAAACAACTATGGATGTGCTGAACACTCACAATGCATCTGTCTTCCTATGACTATGCCTCATTATGCTTAGAATTCTTCATCTCCAAACACTTGTGTGTTGTAGATAGAAGCTTAAAATACTATAGGGCTCTAGAAACAGGCCTCAAGAGTGAATCATTTTCACATAGTGTGTGACTATTCAATGGAATATGATGCAGGTCCAACAATAGTGAGACGTACAATCCATAGTTTATACTTAGTATAAATTGCTTTATATAATATTAGTGCCTCCCAATAGAATATATATGCATGTTTTGATGGTGTTCATAAACATCCAATGGAACATATTCTCGTTAAAATGGAGTTTGAAACACCTCTTGCTACAAGGAAAGAGCATGGATTCAACTATCCTTCTTATTCATTAGTGATAGATGACATAGAGTTGGTCTAGGATTTTTTCAACATTGATATATATCTATCTAATGTCATCATTGGTATGGATTTTCTTATTTCACATCGATCTGAGGTTGATTTCTATCCACAATGTGTTTGGTTTCTTACTGTTGATGGGAGCTCTCAAGTGGTTCAAGGGGAGTTGAACTGGAGGTTAGGTCTTATAATACATTCCTACCCAAAGCTCAACAGTTTGTTTGTTCTGGTCATATGTGAGCCCAATGATGTTTATTCTACTTATGATCTTCCCATTGTTGTCATAGATATTCCTGTTATTTTCCTAGTTGAATTCTCAGCATTCCTTCAGGGGGAGAGGTAGAGTTTACAATTGACATGGTTCCTAGTACACAACTGATATTGATACCTTCTTATCTTATGCCACCAGTAGAGCTGGAAGGGCTCATTATTCAGTTGGATGAATAGTTAGAAAAAGTTTTCTTTACCCCCAAAATTTCACATTTGGGAACCCCATTTCTCTTGTTCAAGAAATAATATGTTTAACTTTCTTTATATATGGACAATTAGAAGTTTAACCATGTAACTATTATGGAAAAATATCATTCGCCTCCATCAGATGATTTTTTTAATAAATTTAAGGGGCAAAGTGGGATTTAAAGATTGACATTAGGTCAAGTTATCTTCATCTCAGAGTTCGGGAGTTTGATATATCAAAAAGTTCTTTTAAGAGGAGGTAAGTCCACAATGAATATCTTATAATGCCTTCTGGATAGACTAACATTGTTGTAGTGTTTATTGCATTGATATATCTGATATTTTTTCAATATTTTGACACTTTTGTGGTAATTTTTATTGATGATATTATAGCATATTCGAAATATAAGCATGAGCTCAAGAAGTATCTGAGTTTGGTTCTAAAAATTTTGAGAGGTCTCCATTTGTATGGATAACATCCCAAATGTAGATCTTGGATTCAATAATTAATGTTCTTGGGGAACATAATTTCTGATCATGTATTATTAGTTTATCTAGATATGGTAAAGGCTATTTCTTCATGGAAGGAACCATGTTATGTCATTGAGATATGAATATTCCATTGTCTTGATGGATAATTGTGCGGGTTTTTCAATGAATTCACAAAGAATAAGTCACCTTTGATAGCTTATATGTGGAAAGTGGTGAAATTCAAATGGGATGTGAAGTGATAGACATCATTCAATGAACTGTAAAGGATTCTTACATCAGCTCTTATTCTGATCTTACCAATGCCCGGTAATGGATATGCGGTGTTTATTGATGATTTGAGTGCTAGTTTGGGATTTGTGATTACATAAGATTACCACGTGGTAGATTTATTCCCCCATTAGCATTGAAAAATGAAAATATTTACCCAACTCATGATTTATAGAATAAAACAGTTAGGCATGCACCGGAGTGTTAACTGCACTATCATTTTGGGGAAAGGTTCACTGTATTCTCCGATAATAAGAGTGTAATTTATATGTTTTATCAAAAGGACATAAATATTAAATAGATAATATGGGTATAATAACATAAGAATTTTGATATGAATACCACCTACACCGTAGAGAATCAAAATGTCATGGGAGACACTCTTAATAGGAACGTACCATCACATGTTGTTCTGGAATCGAAGGAAGATTGCAGCCTTATGAGAATTTTCAGTCAGTTGCATCTAGATGCTTAGGTGGATGTTTAGGGTATGATTATAACCAGTGTTATGTTTCCAACATCTATCTTGGATTCTATTATGTAGAGTAAATAATAGGACAATAAGTTTCAAAAGACTCGAGAAAGCCATTATGATGGGGATATTGTTCTGTGATGGTCTCTCTCTTCCTAGGGAATGCTTCAGTTTTGAAAATTTACCATCGTGATAGCATCTGTGAGGATTTTAGTTTCATTAAACTATCACAACACATCATGGTATATCCATCTATTATCTATGAAGATTTATTATGACATGAGGTGGTGATTTTGTTGTCTAGGTATGAAGCGTGACACCACATAGTTTGTGTCTCACTGTTACACTTGACAATAGACTATGTCAGAGAAATTAAAACCTTCTAGATTGATTAAGCCTCTTATTATTCTAGTTTGGAAATGGTAAAAGGTATCCCTGGATTTTGTTATTGGATTACCATGGTCATTCCTATGTAATAATTGTATCTAGTTGGTTGTTAATCGGTTAACGATGTCTGTTCATTTTATTTTGATAAAATAAACCAATAAAGTCGATGATATGTGTATGCTATATATACCAAAGATTGTGAGGATACATGGGATTATGTCATATGCTGTTTCAGATAGGGATCCTAGGTGTACCTTGAGGATTTAGAGGAGTCTTCAATAGTAAATGGGAACTTAGGTCAAGATTAGGACAACATACCATCCACACATAAATGGTCAAATAGAGTGAGTAATTCATATTCTGGAGGATATCCTGTTGGAACCAGGTTCTTCAAAGCATGATTTGGTGTATGGTTTGTGTTTGTTGTCAATCCTCAGTGGAAGTTCCGAATGTGTTCCAGCAAAGTGATCATACAGTTCAAGCAGACAACAGTTTTGAAGGTGGCGCTGTTTCCCAGTGTTTGCCAAATTTTTGGGCCTCAAAATCGGAAAATGAAGACATGGATTGTCTGCAAAAGGAGCTTCGCAGAAAAAGGAAGTGGTGCGCGAAATATAAGAGGCTTGCGCGAAAAATTTAAGTTAGGCGCGGAAAACAGCGGGATGCGCGAAATAGTTTTTCGCGCAAACAGTGTCTCGAAATCAGAGAGGTGAAAAATGGCAAAGGCATGGGCTGCGCGGAAAATCAGGGATGTGCGCGAAATAATTAAGTTGGGCGCGGAAAACAGCGGGATGCGCGAAATAGTTTTTTCGCGCAAATGCTGTTTCAGAATCAGTTTGGTGAAAGATGGCAAAGGCATGGGCTGCGCGGAAAATAAGGGTTGTGCGCGAAATACATAAGCTGGGCAAAAGATTACGCGCCAGATGAGAGATTTTCCGCGCCGAAGGGGATTTTGCGCGCAGTGGTCTCAGTCGCCTATAAATATGAGGTGACCCCATTCATTCGGGTGGTTGGAAGACTTAGAGAAGATCCGAGGTCTGATGCGCGAAAAAGGATCGCGTAAAGGAGCTTGCGCGAAATATTTGGAGTTGCGCGAAAAAGGGGATTTTTGCGCGAAATATTTTTCCGCGCCAAAAGAAAATGTTGCGCGCAATAGGATGATTTTGCGCGCAAATGGTTGATGTTTCGCATATTTCTCAGTAAGGTTTGTCTGCACGTTTTGGTTATCCAGTTCAGTGGTTCTGTGCGTTCTAGTGCATCTCTTCCGGACTTCGATGCAAGCAGAGTCTCGTGCTGAGCAGAGGCAAAGACTTCAATGCAAATTTATTGAAGAGACCTTCACGTCTATAAACTGAGTGAGACTTCACCAACGGCAGTGAGCCAGGGGGAGTCAATGGGAGTGACCCGAGGGAAGCAGTGAGCTATCCCTAAACCTTATGTAAAGGCAGTGAGCCTGGGACAGAGTGTCTGTACCCGAACTTTTGTATCCGCAGCTAGTGAAGCATAGTGGATTTAGGTACGACCGACAATCTGTCGGCGTATGCTCCTTGGACGTAGCCCTTAGTGGTGAACCAAGTAAAAAATTGTTGTGTCATCTCTCTGCATGTGAATGTTTAATTGCTGATCATATCCTTCATACAGGTTTAAGAAGTTCCTGCCAACGTGGGAACAAGATCCACAACTTTAAGAAGAAAAAGTTGCCACCCTGATTCACCCCTCCCCTCTCAGGGTGTCCCGGGGTCCTTCAAGTGGTATCAGAGCGAGGTTGCTGGTCTTGAATCTGTCCTTTGTCGCCATGGAGAATGCAGCCAATGTGAGGGGAGTCCCTCTCTTTGATGGAAATAATTTTCAGATCTGGAAGAATAGGATGCGATCTCATCTAAGATCTCTTGGAATGGAAGTTTTGTTTTCTATTGTGAAAGGAATACAAGTCACTGATCAAACAGGACTAGCTATGACTGACACAGACAGGAAAATTCTTGATGCAGATGCTAAAGCTCAAAATGCACTCACCGCAGCTCTTTCTGATCAGATATATCTAAAGGTGATGAGTTGCACTTCAGCAAAGTCTATGTGGGATAAACTTGAAAACATTTATGAAGGAGATAGCAAGGTAAAGGAGGCAAAACTTCAGGTTTTACATAACAGGTTTGACGACCTAAAGATGCATCCCAATGAAAATGCAGATTCATTTTTTAATCGAATTACTGAAGTAGTGGGAGCAATTCGAGGTCTTGGAGAAGAAATCAAAGACATTGATATCGTTAAGAAAATATTGAGAAGACTTCCTCCCATGTACAATGCAAAGGTGTCAGCCCTAGAAGAAAGAGATCTATCCAAACTTTATTTGGATGATTTGTTAAGCAGTTTAGTGGCATATGAGATGAGAGTCAAACCTGAAGATGCCACGACTCGCGTGAGAAAAGAAATGGCATTCAAAGCCATGGACAAACTGAAAATTTCAGAAGATAGTAGTGGTGATGATGACGAAGAAAAAGAAATTCTTTCCCTCATCGCGAAGAAGCTGAAAAAGGGTAAAGGTAAATTTAGAGGTAAGTTACCTCTTGCATGTTTCCGTTGTGGAAGAGTTGGGCACATTGCCTCTCAGTGCCAAAGAAAGTTGGATAATGATGAGAGCGAAGCTGAAGACATTGAAAAGCCTCGGAAAATGTTTTTCAAAAAGGGTGATTTCAAATCTGGAAAGAAAATGCAGAGGAAGAGCTTTGTCTGTGAGGAAGAAGATGATGATATTGAATTCTGTGAGGAAGAAGAACCAGAATTTAAAACTGAAAAACATGCTTCCATGATGGCTACCACTGAAATGTCAGATTCTTCAATCAATAAAGGCATAGATAATCAGAGTACTGCCCTTGATAATCCAAAGGTTCAAATTAAGGATGCTTTCTCCAAGATTGAGAGTAAATGTAAGAAGTGTAATAAGTGGAAGGAAATGGTCAAAGAGTCATCAGAATATGTTGATGAACTTGAAGCTGAAATTGAACGTCTGGAAGAGTTTGTGAAAGTTCAGTCTAAAATCATTGAAAGCAATGATGATGTATTGGATCTTAAGATAAGAATTGAAGAGCAGGGAAAGGTCATCAATGACCTCACCTCAAGACTGGAAGAAAAGTCCAAGACTACTGAGGGTCTTGAGGAGGAAATTGTTACTCTTAGGAGTAAACTTGAGACCGAATCTTTTTCAAAAGAATCAAGGAAGAAAATACAACCTAGAAGATTCTCAGATGCTGAATTATTGGCAAGAGCCAAATGTGGTTCTGATGGAGTTGAAAAAATCTTGAGCGTTCAAAGACCCGCCTGCATGGGAAAGCGTGGAATTGGATGTGAAGCTGAGATATCAACTGCTGGAAATAAAGAAATTCAAAAGAAAGACAAAATGAAGGTTGAACATGTTGAAACATTTTCTAAAGTGCTGAAAAAGGAACCCTCAATCCAAACTAGAAGGATAACTGACAATTACCATCAAACATTTAGAAATGATGGGCAGTTCAACTACTCTCACAGGGATGAAGGTATGAGGAGAAATTCAGGTGTTAAGGCATTCCCTCACATGAAGTGTCAATTCTGTGGCTATCTGGGCCATACTATGTCATATTGCGAAGAGGCAAGGAGCTACTTTAATGGAGAAGATCTGGGAAATCAAAAAAGGAGACCGATTTCATATCCTCCATCTTATAGAAGAAATATCTTCTATGGTTACTGTTTTAATTGTTCTAACTTTGGCCATAAAGCTATGTTTTGCAGGCAGCGGTATGACAAGAGAAATTCATACAACACCCAAAGACGGGACAGGGTTCATCCTCCTGATGATGTTGTTCTCACAAATAGTTTTTCTCTTCTGGAAGAAGATTATGGGTATGAAGACTTAGATTATGTGGAAGAAAGTTTTAAAAGACCATCAGTGTCTTATTCTCAATCCAATATCTCATGGAAATAAAAGAAGAAAATCGAGAAATCCAATCTTGCGGAAGTAGCCCTCAAAGCTACAAAGAGTAGCAGCACCTGGATTCTTGATAGTGGATGTTCTTCCCATATGACAGGAAATGCTGACCTTCTGAAGAACATTGAAAAGAAGGTTGATGGAACAGTACGGTTTGGTAACGATGGTGCTTTGAAGATTAAAGGCAGTGGGAATACTGCTCTCGCCAACGGAGAGCTGAAAAAGACTGAAGTTCTTTATGTGGACGGTCTACGCCATAATCTCCTCAGTGCAAGTCAACTCTGTGACTCAGGGCTCATAGTAACCTTCAATCAAAAAGGCTGCACTATAAAAGGAAAAACAGGGAATTCTCTTATGAAAGGTTGTAGAACAGATGGAAACTTATATCAGGTTGACAGCAAAGTGAACTCTTGTTACTTATCTGTTGACGAAGAAAACAATTTATGGCATCGAAGGCTGGGGCACATTAACCAACAAGACATGGAAAAGATATCTAAGCTGAAGATAGTCATGGATATTCCCATTCTAAAACGCGAACGGGAAAAATCTTGTGATGCCTGTATTCGTGGGAAGCTGGTCTGTAATTCGTATCGTCCAAAGAAGAAAAGGGCATCACATCTTCTTGATCTCATTCACACTGATGTATGTGGCCCAATAAATGTTGCTGGAACCTATGGAGAGAGGTACTTCGTCCTTTTCATTGATGATTATAGTAGAATGGCTTGTGTAATGGTGATTCACAGGAAGCGACAAGTACTTGATTGCATGAAAACTTATCGCCGAATTGCCGAGAATGACACTGGACGGTCAATAAAAGTCCTACGATCGGACAATGGAGGGGAATACACATCCATTGAGTTTGAAAACTATCTAGAGAAACATGTAATACAGCATGAGGTAGCTGCTGTGAGAACTCCACAACAAAATGGAGTTGTTGAGCGTCGAAATCGACAGGTCAACAATATGGCCAGGACTATGTTGATTGAGAGTGGTATCTCTCGCCATTACTGGAAGGAGGCTGTTGAAGCTGCAGTTCACATTCAGAATCGAACAGGGCTCTACATGGGAGAAACGAAGACACCGTACGAATTATGGCATGGAAGGAAGCCTTCCTTGAAATACTTTCGGGTTTTTGGAAGCAAATGTTTCATCCGGAATAAAGAAGGAAACCAAGGAAAGTATGGTGACAATGCTGATGAAGGAATTTTTCTTGGGTATCCAATGAACAGTAAAGCTTACAAGTGTTTCAATAAATGCTTGGGGAAGATTGTGGTAAGCAGTGATGTTAAGATAATTGAAGAGAAAACCACAAATGCTTCAAGGACGCCATATGCGGATGTGATGGACAATCAGGAAGAAAGTGAACGTGAAGAAAACACAAACACAGAGATAGAGGAAGTTGTTCAAAACTCTCAGCAGTCACATCATGATGTTGACTCAGAAGAAGAATCAGAAGAAGACCCTATAGCTGAAAAGAATGCTACTGAATCTCTCAGGAGAAACCGAAGAGCTGAGATTGATCCATCCAACATAATTGGGGACATGAATGCACCCACTCAAACAAGGAGGATGAGAAATAACACACCTTCTGCATTTCTATCAGTTGTAGAGCCAACCTCATTTGAAGAAGCTGCAATGGATGAATCCTGGGTGAAAGCCATGAATGAAGAGTTAGATCAGATTGATAAAAATCAGACGTGGGATTTGGTCCAGAGACCCAAAAGTCACAATGTGATTGGCACCAAATGGATTTTCAAGAACAAGTTTGATGAGCATGGCAATGTTATCAGAAACAAGGCTCGACTGGTATGTAAAGGGTATTCTCAGATTGAAGGTGTTGATGTTGAAGAAACCTTTGCTCCAGTGGCTAGATTGGAGTCAATCAGGCTATTCCTTTCCATGGCTCTCCAAAGAGGATATAAAGTATATCAAATGGATGTCAAGACAGCATTCTTAAATGGTGTACTCGAAGAAGAAGTCTACATTGAACAACCAGTGGGTTTTCTTCTTGGTGCTGATGAATCAAAGGTCTGCAAGCTAAAGAAAGCACTTTATGGATTAAAACAGGCACCAAGGGCATGGTATTCTAGACTAGATTCGTATCTCAAAAAGCTGGAATTCAAAAGAGGAGGAGTTGATCACAATCTCTATGTGAAGAATTCTCCAAAAGATCAGTTCATGGTTCTTGTTTACGTCGATGACATTATATTTGGTGGCAGCAAACAGAAATCAGTGGATGAATTTGCCAATCATATGAATTCAGAATTTGAAATGTCAATGATTGGGGAGCTCACATATTTCTTGGGACTGCAAGTGACTCAGAGGAAAGACTACACTTTTATCTCTCAGGAAAAGTATGCAAGAGAGCTGCTGAAGAAGTTTAACATGCAAGACTCCAAACCAATGTCAACTCCGATTGCAGTTGGAACCAAACTTGGGAAGCATGAGGATGGGAAATCTGTAGATCCCACCCTGTACAGGAGAATTATTGGGAGTCTATTGTACCTGACAGCGACACGGCCAGATATTGTCTTTGCCACATGTCTTTCTGCCCGCTTTCAGAGTAATCCAAAAGAGGAACACATGACAGCAGTGAAAAGAATCATGAGGTATATTCAAGGTACTTACAAGTATGGATTATACTTTTCTGTAGGAAGGGATAGTGAATTATCCGCATTTTCTGATGCTGACTGGGCTGGCGATGTTGTGGACAGAAAGTCCACCAGTGGTGGAGCATTCTTTATCGGAAATAATTGTGTTGGCTGGTTGAGCAAGAAACAAGAAAGTACTTCTCTTAGTACTGCGGAAGCTGAGTATATATCTGCCACAAAGTCATGCACTCAACTGCTATGGATGAAGCAACAATTAACAGATATTGGTGATGAGGTAAAGCAGCCAATGGTGATCTACTGTGATAACAAAAGCGCAATTGATCTCACGAAAAATCCGGTTCAGCATTCTCGTACAAAACATATTGAAATACGGTATCATTTCATCAAAGAAAAGGTTGAACAAGGGGTGATTAGACTGGACCATGTGGGAACTGATAAGCAGGTAGCTGATATCCTGACAAAGCCACTGTCAGCAGCTGTATTTGAAAAGCATCGGTTGAACCTAGGTGTTCAACCACCTCCTGCTGCATAAGGAGGTTTCGAAACACCCCTCTCCCCGTTTGTTTTAACTGTTTTTATCTGCTTATGGCTGTGATGAAGGTTTATGGGGGAGATACTATCCAGGGGGAGTATGGCTTGAGCTGAACGTTGAACAAACTTTTCGGTCTTTGGTTTTATTGTCAATGGGGGAGAAAGGAATAAATTCACGGCAAGAGAATTCAAGGCAAGAAATTCACGGCAAGAAATTCTTCTGTGATGGAAGTGTAAGATTGTGATGAGAAGTTTAATAAGGATAACATCGGGCGTCATGGAGAATTTCAAAACACTAAGACCCAATTCAAGCTTCCTCTCTTGTTTTCTACACCGAGCATTGCTCACGTAGACTTAGAGTGTTGGCTGAGTTGATTCTTGCGTTTTGGACTTGCTCATGGTTGGAGATCTATTGAATTTATTCTGATTGCCAACAAACCCAAAGGGGGAGATTGTTGGAACCAGGTTCTTCAAAGCATGATTTGGTGTATGGTTTGTGTTTGTTGTCAATCCTCAGTGGAAGTTCCGAATGTGTTCCAGCAAAGTGATCATACAGTTCAAGCAGACAACAGTTTTGAAGGTGGCGCTGTTTCCCAGTGTTTGCCAAATTTTTGGGCCTCAAAATCGGAAAATGAAGACATGGATTGTCTGCAAAAGGAGCTTCGCAGAAAAAGGAAGTGGTGCGCGAAATATAAGAGGCTTGCGCGAAAAATTTAAGTTAGGCGCGGAAAACAGCGGGATGCGCGAAATAGTTTTTCGCGCAAACAGTGTCTCGAAATCAGAGAGGTGAAAAATGGAAAAGGCATGGGCTGCGCGGAAAATCAGGGATGTGCGCGAAATAATTAAGTTGGGCGCGGAAAACAGCGGGATGCGCGAAATAGTTTTTTCGCGCAAATGCTGTTTCAGAATCAGTTTGGTGAAAGATGGCAAAGGCATGGGCTGCGCGGAAAATAAGGGTTGTGCGCGAAATACATAAGCTGGGCAAAAGATTACGCGCCAGATGAGAGATTTTCCGCGCCGAAGGGGATTTTGCGCGCAGTGGTCTCAGTCGCCTATAAATATGAGGTGACCCCCTTCATTCGGGTGGTTGGAAGACTTAGAGAAGATCCGAGGTCTGATGCGCGAAAAAGGATCGCGTAAAGGAGCTTGCGCGAAATATTTGGAGTTGCGCGAAAAAGGGGATTTTTGCGCGAAATATTTTTCCGCGCCAAAAGAAAATGTTGCGCGCAATAGGATGATTTTGCGCGCAAATGGTTGATGTTTCGCATATTTCTCAGTAAGGTTTGTCTGCACGTTTTGGTTATCCAGTTCAGTGGTTCTGTGCGTTCTAGTGCATCTCTTCCGGACTTCGATGCAAGCAGAGTCTCGTGCTGAGCAGAGGCAAAGACTTCAATGCAAATTTATTGAAGAGACCTTCACGTCTATAAACTGAGTGAGACTTCACCAACGGCAGTGAGCCAGGGGGAGTCAATGGGAGTGACCCGAGGGAAGCAGTGAGCTATCCCTAAACCTTATGTAAAGGCAGTGAGCCTGGGACAGAGTGTCTGTACCCGAACTTTTGTATCCGCAGCTAGTGAAGCATAGTGGATTTAGGTACGACCGACAATCTGTCGGCGTATGCTCCTTGGACGTAGCCCTTAGTGGTGAACCAAGTAAAAAATTGTTGTGTCATCTCTCTGCATGTGAATGTTTAATTGCTGATCATATCCTTCATACAGGTTTAAGAAGTTCCTGCCAACGTGGGAACAAGATCCACAACTTTAAGAAGAAAAAGTTGCCACCCTGATTCACCCCTCCCCTCTCAGGGTGTCCCGGGGTCCTTCATATCCCCCATGATTGTGTCTCAAATTTAGGAGTATCATGGGATAGTAATCTTATATTGGTTGATTTTTTTTTATAATAATAGTTATCGGTTTTCAATCAGAAAAGATCACTTCAATGTGTTGTATGGTCGCCCATGTAGATCATCTCTTTGTTGGGATAAGGTGGGAAATGTATCACTAGTGGGACCATGTTTCTTTCAGGAAATGTGCATAAAAATTCTATATGTATATTGACGTCTTGTTATTGACAATATTCAACATAAATCATATGTGTATCAGTGACATCTACCATTGATGCTTTCGGTAGATTATTGGGTTTTCATGAAAGTTCCCCCTCTATTGGGTCACCGTTGACTTTGAAAATAGGAAATTTTGCTCGAAGATATATTGTACCATTTGATTTCATTGATCGGATTGAGATTTTTTTTATCAATTATGATTTCTTGTTTAGTTGATAGGTATTAATGATGTTTTTCATAATTCTCACCCCATGGAATATCTTCCTCATCTCACTTATGTTCTATGTTGGGATGAAATTGAGATAAAGCCAGATGCTTCTATTCATGAGAATCTAGTTGAGGTCGTTGAAACTCAAGTTAATTTCTTGCATGGGGAGTCCATTTTTGGGTCATATTTATATATAAACAAGTATCAGATAATCATGAGATTTGGGACCATGAATTGTTTTTGAGGGAGTTGTGGCCTCATCTCTTTCCGGGGATTCCATCCTCCAAAAGATTTGATGGGGATAGAAATTCTTTATGGTGGGGATTTTATGACATTTAATTACCATTATATTAGGTATACCCTTATCCTCTTCATGGTTTCCCCCTCACTTGAGATTTGGATGATACCTATAATGTTGATGTTAGAGATTTTTTGGAGTTTTACTAAATTTTTTCCATTTATGCTAGCTGGAGAGCACTTACACACCATGAAACTATGATACATACTGTGTAATGGTTGATTGATATATTCCATGAATTACAACTTCATTTTGTGAAAGGTTACATGTCATGACCATGGATTACATTACTTGAGTTGTAAGAGGTCTGTTTTTAATCTGAGGTGATGGATTTTTCAGCCTACATGTGCACTGTATATATCATAGCGTGTAACTATATTAAAAATAGTGAAACCGCTCGCACTAAATTTAAAAATTTCTGAACCACTAGTTTATTTCAATTCTTCTCCAATCCTCTTATATATCGAACATAAAATCACGCTGGATGACTTTGGTAGAATCCTCTACACCATGTTCAATTTTTTGGACACATGGGAACTATTGAAGTTGCGAGGCATATCTCCAGGTGAGTAACCATTAAATAATATCATTTATTTTTATCATGATATCACCATTGGGTGTAATATAGTGACACATATATCTAAGGTTGAGTATTATTCTAGATTCTTCTAACATCCATTGAGAGGTCTCATTCTTGAGGCTTTATCTTCCACTAGTCGTATTGTGGCAGGTGTTTGTCTTTGATGTATGTAGGTTTCCTCTCTACTGCTGAACCCTTATCTTTTAAATTGAATCAATCCTTATGTTTATTTGGCTCCAAGGCCTTCATTTTTTTGGTTTTTCTATTAGGGGATCCTGTACATGTGTCGGTGACCAGAGCTTGGAGGTAGGTGGTTCCTTCTCTAGCCTATGTTAATGAACCTGATTGTTTTGATATATAATCAATTTTTAATATTGAATTTGGAATGATTGTTTTTTATGGTAAAAATAGTTTTTAATGAAAAAATTTGTTTTTGTTAGATATTGATAAATGGTAAAAAACATAGATTTTCAAAATATTTAAATGAATTGTGAAATAGAGCACATGGGTTACCATTGGTACATAGGTGGAAGGTTTATCTTGGGGAAATCATACATTGAATTATGAATATAAAGGTGGTTTTGTCTTCTGAAATTATTCTATTTCCTAGTCCCATTTTTCTAAGGGAAAAATATTTACATTTTGGGTGGGTTTACTCATGATTTATTCCTCTCCTTCCTACCTATGTGTTCTAGTATCTGATTTGTGCATGTGATTACTATTGTATGAGTAGTCTGCGGTCAGGACCTTTAATATTCCTTTGTGTTGTTAAACATTCCCTTATGTTTTTTATTTCTATTATTTATGATATATCTTGGATATTCATGTTTTATCATAGAAAAATGATATGGATATGTTCTTTGAATGTGATATACCTACTTTTGTTTAGAACTATGTTAAAAGGAAAACGATTACAAAGTTTTTTATACAACTAATGTTATTCATATCATTAAATTTTTTTCCTGAAATTACTATACATTATTTTATTGTAGAGGCTTTTTATGGAACTTGTCTCGCCCACATTTACCCTAGATATTAGGGTTATTCAGTCTCTTGTAGTTTAGCATGCGTTATCAAATCCTCAATGACCTAAGAAGTATCCTATAGACACTTACAATCTATTGACTATTTTTGGTTATGAAGTGGCCAACATGGGTTGATATTAGATGGGTTTAAGGGAATTCTAAGATACTAATGTGTATTAAATTTTAAAATAATGAGTTGATCATATGTTATCACTTGGGGTCGATTAGATGCATTCCTTTTTCAACTATTTCCATTTATTTTATATAAGATAGGTTCATTTAAGAAGATCAAAAATCATCATCACTTACTGGTTTAATACCTAGAAAATTTAATACTAATCACCTATATAATTGTCAGATCAATTTTTTGATAAATTCAAGGTAATGGTTCCTATTAGCACTTGAAGTGTGTGGCCGTAAATTCAATAAGGACGAATGAGATTAATGATATTCAAACAAAATTCTCAATTAAAAGAAGTTATTAGAAATTAATTGATTTAGAACTTACATCCAATCTAGCCCTTTCTTTCTCCCTTGGATCAACCCAGAAGTGTTTTATCCCTACATTGATTCTATGGTTTCAATAGATGTAGAATGTAGACTCATGAGGGAGGAATTGGAGATGTAAAAAATGAAATAATGATCAATCCACCATTTTGTGATAATTTCAAAGGGTTTGATTTGAATAAATTCACTCCTTGAAACAAAGGTATCAATGAGATATGAATAAGAAAACAATAATATTATAAGAATAAATTTTATTACGAAACTAAGATGAATTGAACAACTTACATAAGAAGGACAAACTTAGGGAAACAGATTCGTAGCATAACATTACAATTAAACAAAAAACCAATGATGAATAAATACTCCAACACCACTGCCTTATATATGAATTTTGGGAGCGTTGGGGCGAGCCTATAATAGTGAATTTAATCCCACTAGATTATGGTAGGCTTTGTGTGGGGTACTGCTTTTGGAACTTAGACTATTCTACTCTTGACCTGAGGTGGAAGCCATCTTGCATCCACCGAATAAGAGAGCCTAAATGAGCTTCTAGATGACCGAATTAGAGTGGTTCATAGAACCATTAAATGGATCTATAGATGATCCTTGACTATATGAAATGATTCATCCCAACAGTCTTTAATTTTTATGAGATATATGTAAAATTGGGGGCTATTTTTTTGGGCCACAGAATCTGGCCTAGAATTTTATCCCCAAATTGGGTGCCTGAAACTCCATTCAAATGTATGAATTAGCTTTGGACACTATATCATGAAATAATCCCCATGATTTAATCTATCATTATCTAAATTTTTAGAATCATTGGGTTTTGATCTTGTCTGCTACAGTCTCTTTATTGGGGTGTTGTCAAGTTTACTTTGCCAAGAATGAGTTTCCATGAAAGGCCTCTTTGGTGGTCTTCTAATGTGAATATTCACATACATAAAATGTATGAATTGTTCCTTGTATCATTTTATACCTTAAAATAATATATTTAAATAAAATCAAGGACATTTTTTATTTTAGGATGTTTTAAAAAATGTACCATGTAATAGTGTATTTTAAGGGGGAATTACAATTATAATGTGAAATGATGTTCAAAGTGTAAAATTCACTAAAATTGTGTTTATGAATAATAATTCACATGAATATTTTATATATAAAAAATTAATATTATCCTCATTCAGTGGAAAATCACACCCCCAACTTGAGTTTTACTAGTCCCAAGAAAAATGTATTCTTGAAATATGAAATTTGAGTTCCCTTTTTCAGAAACATTTTAATACACAATGCATACCGAAATATCTCATACCAAAATATTATCAAACCATAAAAATCATTTAAAATAGATAGGTGAAAAAGTATATCCCAATCCTAATCCCATTTCATTGTTCAAATTCATCGCCAGATTTCATCCAATTTGAATAAAGTATAATGATGTGTTGTGTGTCACAAAAGACATGTAGGTTCATTTTTATTGAAGGGGAAAATGATGGATTCACTATGTGGAATCACATATCAATATTAATATGAGTATTCAATTGTTTTTTTGGTATATTTGTTTGTTTTTTTTTGAATATTTCCTTGGTTATTGAAATTGCACTCAATAGAGTCGACCCATGTAGTGAGACATTTCTGATGACTCAGAGGCACAAAGTCCTTAGGGAACCAAGTGAAATCCAATTACTAAAGCATTATATAGAGTTAAATCATTCAAAAATAATGTCAAAATTACCACAAATAGAGATAAAAATTATTAAATCTGGGTCAGAAAACTATGGAGTCATGATCCCCAAGAGCGAAAATCTAGCCATAAGGTTATTTTATTGCTCTACGTGCAAATTAAATATTATTATTATTATTATTATTTGATTTTTTCTTGAATATTCATATTAAAACTAAAATAATCACCAAACCTATTATATTTATTTAGGGGACCCCATAAATTAAAACTAATACCCCACTATCCAAAGGATGTGTTTTGGGATTTTTATTTATTTGGATGAAAATATAAACGATGAAAAATATCATTAGATAACCACACTTTCCAAAATCTAGTCTCTTCAAATTATACATGGACAAAAATGAAAATAATGGAATGATAAATTATTTGATATTCATTTTGAATGTGCGAAAGGTGAATTATCATGTTCATGGTTAAAGAAAATTTTCTATCCATTAAGGCACAATTTTTTTTCAAATCATTTTTTTTCACACAAAAGAAATTTTTTTATTACATTTTCCCCCAAAATAAAATTACATTGTCCCCCGTTTTTGATGAAAATAAAATTTATAAGGGGAGTAGAGGGAGAAGAGAAGAGTCCTAAAAGAAATTTTAATAAATTAACCTGGAACAAAGTCACCTGGTTTTTGATGTTGAAGTTCATAATGCTTTTGACTATTCCATTGAACTTTATTCCAGTCATGGACTCCCAATTGAAGATGATAGAGAATTTTGGATTTTCTGGATATAGTTGATTTCCCTACAAAAACCATTGACCTCAATAGTCTCTGCTTCTCACTCACAAACTGAATTAGAATCCATGGAATCCCTGAGAGGTTCCCTTAATTAAAAACAAACAATGACAAAAAAAACATACCTATTTATTTCAGCATACCAAAGAATGATACAAGTATCAAATAAAAAAAGAAAATAATAATAATATATATAATTAATATATATGTATATATATAAAAAAAATATAATAGGAAATGACAATAAGCCATAAGTCAGTGGAAAGCGCATACCCATGTCTCCCTTCGGTCCATGGTTCAAGTATTAGCGGCTTTTCTAGATGTGATTGGGGTTTCTCCAGGACCTAAGACATGTCCTTTTATATATATATATATATAATTATTATATATTTTTTTATTTTTATTTAAACCTGAAAACACATAAAAATAAAATAAACTGATGATAATTTGTCTTATTTTTAAATTTATGGGTATGGTATTACAAAGGTATCACACCATGTGACACCGATGAATATGATGCTCCACATTAATATCCATCGATACTCATAATAGAAGAACCAATCAATAGACTACGGTACAATCATATTAAGAGTTAAGTATTTATTTTAATAAAAATTGATTTATTAATAAAGATGATTCAAAATTATTGGAACCATGAAATCTATGGTGTCCTCCAATTCAGTGCTTTTTTTTAATGTCATTATCCCGACATGAATCCTTAATCTATTAATTTTTTTTGGTTCATAGATTGGATCAGTTTACTCATCATCTGTTTCCTATTTATTGAATGGTTCAATGAATGGTTTTAACCTATGACCATTGAATTTGAAAATGTGACCACTTGTGGGATCATGAATCTCTTTTTCCCCATTGAGATACACATGATTCACTATGAATGGACCTGACAATCTAGACCTTAACCATCCTAGGTTTAAATGATGTTTCAAACTATACAAGAGCACAAATTTTCCTGGTTCAAAGTGTTTAAATTTGAGATTCCTAGATTTGTAGTCTTGAACTCCAGCTTTATTTATCATTGAATTTTCATAAGCCTCCATAATAAGTTCTTTAAGTTCATTAAGATCTAATTTTCTCTTGTATTTGGCCAATGAAATGTACAAATTAATTTTTTTGATTGCCCAAAAGGCCTTATGCTCAATTTCAATAGGTAAATAGCATGCTTTTCCATATTCCAACCTATATGGTGACATTCCAAGGATGGGTTTTTATGTTGAATGATATTCCCAAAGAGCATACACGAGTATCTTGGACCAATAATTCCTATATGGATTGACAGTTTTTCTAGAATTTTCTTAATCTCCCTATTTTCTAAATCAGTCTGACCATTGGTTTGAGGATGGTTTGTAGTGGAACCATTATGGGAAATCCCATACATAGAAATGTGTTAAGAGAATGGGTGGTTGCAGAAATGGGTTCCTCAATCACTGATTTCAGACCTTGTATTTCAAAATCAACAAAATATGTTCTCATTTAGAAATCATTTCACAACATGATGGTCATTGGACATGGTGGGAATGAACTCAACCTATTTCAAAACATAATCAATAGCTAAGACGATGTTGAGGTATCACCTAGAGTTTGAGAAGGGTCCCATGAAATATATTCCCCAACAATAAAATATATCAACAACCAGAATGGGAGTGAAGGGAATTTGATTCCTCTTGGTAATGGATCTAGATTGTTGACACTAAGGACACCTTTTGTAGAATAAGAAAGAATCCTTAGTGGGGTTAGGACAGTAGAATCCACTTTTTAGGATCATTTTAATGGTTTTATTTTTAGAAATGTGACCTCCACGTGCCTCTCCATGACAAAATTTAAGAATGGACTCATGCTCAGAATCGAGAACATATCTCTTGATGATTTGGTTAGGACAAAACTTGAAGAGGTTAGGATCATGAAACACATAGTGTATGACTTCAAAAAAGAATTTATTCTTAGCTTGGGTGCCTAAGAATATTGGAATGTCACCTGTAACCAAGTGGTTGGCAATATCAGCATACCATTGGCAATCAATCATAGAATAGAGGTGCTCATTGGGAAATGATTCAGTACAGAAAGGTAATTTTAGTTGTCCATGAACTCAATCCTAGAGAGTTGGTCAACTACAACATTTCAACACCCTTTTTATCCTCAATGATTAAATCTAACTCTCGAGGATGAAGGACCCTATTAATCAATCTATCATTGGAATATTTCTTTTGGAAAAGGTATTTTATGGATGAATGGTCGGTGAAGACAATGATGGGTGATCCTAAGAGATAAGATATAAATTTCTCTAAGGCAATGAAAATAACAAGAAACTATTTCTCAGTGGTGGTGTAGTTTATTTGTACATAATTTAATGATTTTCTTTCATAATAAATGATAGATTGAGTTTTCTCACACTATTGTCCTTAGAGTACTCCTACAACAAATTCACTTTCATCACACATGAGCTCAAAAAGAAGATTCCAATTTGGAGATTCCATGATATGTGGATAGACAAGAGCTGACTTGAGTGTGGATAATGATTCCTCATATCTTTCTTTCTATAAAAATGGAGCATCATTCATCAATAGAGCACAAAGTGGTCGTGAAATAGAGCTTAAATTACTAATAATCCTTTATAGAAACCAGCATGTCCTATGAAGGACCTCACATTAGTAACAGTTTTGGGAGTGGGAAGGTGAAAAATGATGTTGAACTTAGCTTTATCAACATCAATCCCTCTACTAGATACAGGATGACCAATAAGATGTCCTTTCTGTACCATGAAATGGCATTTTTCCCTATTTAAGATGAGATTATTATCCTCTAATATTGACAAAACCCTTTAAAAATTCAGAAGGAATCACTAAAATATATCCCCAAAGATGGAGAATTCATCCATGAATACATCTAATCAATCACCCTCCATGTCTGAGAATATTCCCATCATGCCCCGCTGGAAGGAACCAAGGGCATTAAAAAACCCAAAGTGCATACGCTTGAAGGAAAAAGTGATTAAAGGACAAGTAAATGTTGTTTTCACATGATCTTCTAAGGAGACTAGATTTGATTATACACTTAGAATCCATCTAGGAATAAATAGAATTGATGACCTACCACTCGCTCAAGGACTTGATCAATAAAGGTAAAGGGGAAATGTCCTTTCTTGGTACAAGAGTTGAGCGTCCTATAGTCAATACCGACTCTCCATCCACTACTAACCCTTGTGGGGAGAAGGTCACCATCCTCATTGGTGATCCCATTTATTCCTACATTCTTTGGGACAACATGAATTGGGATTACCCACTCACTCTCATATATTGGGTAGATGATACCCGCTTTCAATAACATAATAAGTTCCTTCCTTACCACTTCCATATGTTGTGTATTGAGTCTATGATGAGGATGAAGACATGGTTTGGATTAAGATTAAAGAACAATAATATGAGTTCCAATGAGTTTCCTAATTCCAGGAATATAAAAAAGGGTCCATCCAATTTATTTCTTATGCTTTCAATGGACATCGAGAAGAAACATCTCTTGATCGGCATCCAGATAGGAAGTAATGACAACAAGAAAGGCACCATTGTCCCCTAAAAATGCACACATGAGTGATGAAAGAAGGACCTTAAATTGAAGATCATATTTCTTATCAATTTCTAAGAAATGATTGGAATTTGTATTGAACTCGATCCCTTTTTTCAAATTTCTTGACAGCATTGGTTCCCAGTGAACAATGTTTTCACCTGATAAATTTTCTAGATCAATGTCATGAATGGGTATGGACTAAATTATATGAATTTAACCAATAGAAATATTGATTGTAGATTTTAAAAAATCATAAATAGATCCATCTGAAAGAGATTCAAGCCAATGAGACAAATTTCACACAAGTGAACAAAGAAAATTAATCTCTTCTTGACATAAACGTACTTCAGTAATCCCTTGATGTTCCACGAGTTAAATATCAAAACTACCAATCCTATTAACCTCATGAATCTCTTCATCATTCCCAATTTGAGAGTTTGAATTATGGATGTTCAAGTCCATACTCATGTTTCCGAAAGTGATTGTCTTGTTCCAATTTCTTACTCGGTAAACAAAATTGATTGTTGCAGGGATTGAATGACCAAGGATGAATGGGGTTTCCTCCATAGGACCCAAGATTGGGTGGTTTCCAAGGATAATTAAGTCAAATGTGTATAAGATATTTTCAACATTCACTAAAACATCCTTTAAGATCCCATTAGGAACTCGAACATTATGATCAGCCAGTTGAAGACCGACAGATGTGGGTTAGAGTAATTTGATCCCTAACTAATAATACATGTCATAAGGAATGAGGTTCACATTAGCTCCTAGATCGCAATGGTATTTGACAAATTTGTTCTCTATTATCTCAACATTGATGGTTGGAAATTCTGGATCTCTCTATATTGGAAAAATGTTCCCTTGAATGGTGGTAATCACATTACCAGCCAAAAGGACTTAGTTTTTATCTGAAAAATTTATTTTAAAATTTCCCAAGTCCTTAAGGTACTTTGAGTAGATAGGAATGGATTGTTGTGCATCAAGAAGGGGGATGTTCAACTGAATCTGAGAGATGATTTACCTTAATGTTTCATTCAGCTCTGGTTTAGATTTTTCTCTCATGTGTTGAGGGAAGAGAGAAATTTGTTTGATTGTTTGGTGTGGTTGTAGTTCATTCACATTCTCAATGGTATTTTTAGAATCTATGTGTGTTTCTTCATCATTTTCATGGGTCATTGAAGCATTTAATGGTTCTGGAATGTCTTGTTCAGGTTTCCCAATGGATTTCCCACTTTATAAAATAGTTACTACTTTGAGTTGTTCATGATAGTTTTGTGGGTAACTGGATTGTCCCATTATAGTTGAGGTTGGTACTACCTGATTAGGAATTGCTGCCTTCCCGGTTTTAATCTTTTTTATGTCATGATTAAGGGATGAGACTTCTGAGTTCACTTTCTCTATTTGGTTACACAACCACTCAAGTATTGGAATAGGGATAGATTGAATACGGTCTTATGCTGGTTTATTTATCCCAGGATGATACATTTGATGTTAGAGTGGTTGATTCATGCATTGTTGGATGGGTTGTAGGTATTGGATTGGAGTGTGTCGGTATATGTCTGGTTTTCATTTGAAATAGTTATGGTTTTGAAAATTTTGTGGAGGGTAGGGGTTTGGTCCTTGTGGCTGACTAGGTTGATGGTTGGGTTGTTGGTTATAATTCTAACAGAATCCTGGATGGTCGTTGTACATTGGATTGAAAGTGTTTTTGTTCTATGTCTTCTGATAGTTTAGATCATTGACCTCAGCTGGTGGTCCTCCTAGAAGAACATACTTCATGGATGGACTCATTTGGCAGTTGTCTATTTTGTGGTCATGTTTGTAACAAATTGTGAAAATAGGGTATACAGTTCGGATTTCATTGACTTTCTTAAGGTTTATCCATTCAACCATCCTAGTGAGTGCTAATGTTTAGCCTTAAATATTTAATCTTCAATAAGTGTGCTAATTCTCCCAGATTTGGGTCTCTTCTCAAAGTATGGTGCTGTCACAAATTTTTGGTTTTGTTCGTCCAGTCATTATAGATACTCGTAAGCATCATTTGTAAAATTGTTTTTAAAGGTCCCATTACCAATCATGTCAATGAATTGATTTTTCTATTGGCCTAACCCTTCATAGAAAATTATCACTTGTTAAGGAATAAAAATACAATGATGTGGAACCATGTTTGCGGTGTCTTTGAACTTTTTCTATGTTTCGTAAAACGACCCACCTTTTTTCAAAAAAATATTTTGATGCTCTTTTTAAGTGCAAATTTTTTATGATGAGGGAAGTATTTATTGTAGAATTATATTTTCAATTGGTCCCTTGAGTGGATTTATGTAGGTCTCAAATTTTCTATGAAATTATTTGCTTGATACTTTAGTGAGAATGAAAAGAGCCTCATCTTAGCGGACTTAAGTTGATGTGGTGGGCACATGGTTTCAACAATGTTGTTGAACTCTTTTAAACGAAGGTATGGCATTTCTGACTCCATCCCGTGGAAGGTGGGAGTCTGGTTTAGTAAATGAGGTTTTAAGAAATAGTGGGCTTCTCTTAGGGATGCATGCCTAATGAAATAAGGTGCATTGGTCCTGGAAGGTGTGAGGTAGCCGTTCATGGTTTGCTCTACTGTATTCCCCATGTTTGGGGCTGCCTCATTTGGGTTTCCATTTTGGTTCCCACCCTGATTTATGAGTTAGATTATATAAGGAGATTCCATTTAAATAGGCTCAATTTATTACTCTAGAGTAATATGATTATTAGGATCTAATGGAAATATTTTCCATGGTGTGATTGACTCCCCAACCCAAGGAATATCCACCCTAACTAGATGGTTTTATTGGTCACGAGTGTAGGTGGACATGCGCCAAAAGAAAAAAAAGAGAAAGGGAAAAGATAAGAGAATCTGGATTAGAATAGAAGAAATGGGAGTTAATAGAATGGGTGTTGAGATGTTTTACTAGGGTCCCCAGAAACGGTGCCAATATTTCATCTTTTAAAAATTTACCGAAGATTTTAGGGTTAAGGTGTCACTCATAGTTTAGCTTGGGTTGTTGAATCCTCATAGGACTAAGATGTAACATACAGACACATACATTAAATGGATTGATTTTATATATGATGTGTCCAACTTGGGTTGATATTATATGGATTTTATTGAATTCTACAATACATAAGTGAATTCAATTTAAAATAATGAGTTGATCCTAGGTTATCATTTCGGGTGAATTAGATGCATTTCTTTTTCAACTATTTCAATTTCTTATTTTGGAGATGGGTTCATTTATGTAGATCAAACAACATCAAAACTTACTGGTTTAATACCCACACACTTTAATACTAATCACCTATATAATAGATGGATTAATATTTTGATCACTTCTAGGTAAAGGTTCTTATTAGCACTTGAAGTGTGTGACCTTAAATTCAACAAGGATGAATTAGTTTAAAGATATTAAAACAATATTTTAAATTAAAAGAAGTGATTATAAATTAATGGAGTTATAAATAACATCCAATCCATCCCTTTGAGACTCCCTTGGATCAACCAATATGTTGGTTATCCCTCCATAGATTCAATGGTTTCAATGGAAGCGGAAAGTCGGCTCATGAGGGAAGTCATGGAAAAGTAAAAAAAATGAAATAACAATCACTCCAATGTTGTGTGATAATTTAACAAGTATTGATGTGAATAAATTCAAATCTTGAACCAATGGTATCAATGTGATATGAAGAAGATAAAAATAAGAGTAGAATACAAAATTTTATAAAGAAACTAAGGTGAATTTAACAACTTAAATAATAAAGACAAACTCAAGGCATGAAATTTGCTGCATAACATTAAAGTTAAACAAAGAACCAATGTTGAATAAATCCTACAACACCACTGATGTGAATAGTAATTTTGGTAGACTTGGTTTGAGCATTAAATTGTGAAATTCATCCCACTTGAGAATGGTAGGACTTGGGTGGTGGAAAACATGTGGATATAAGACTTTTCCACTCTTTACTTGTGGTGGTATCCAACTTTCATCCACCGAACGGAATCACCCAAATGAGTTTCTAGATTGCCAAATTAGAGTGGGACATGGAAGAATAAAATTGATCTCTGGATATCCCCAAACCAACTATAATGTTTAATCCCAATATGGTTTTTTGTTAATGAGATATGTGTAAAACAGAGGGTTGTTTTTCTAGACAAGAGATTCTGGCCCAAAATTTTATCTCCAAATTGGGCTGCCTAAAACACCATTCAAACATCTGAATTATATTTTTAAAATGTATAATTAAACGATCCCCATTATGTCCTCTATCTTCAGATATATGTTTAGAATCATTGGGTTTGAATCCAGACCTCTATAGTCACTTTATTGGGATTTTTACTCTTTACTTTTCCCATAATGTGTTTCCATGAAAGCCCATTTTGGTGGCCTTCCAACATGAATCTTCAAATACTTAAAAAGTATGAATTATTCCTTGTAAAATTAGAGACCTGAAAATAAAATATGAAAATAAAATCAAGGACATTTTTTATTTTAGGAGGTGTTCTAAAATGTACATTGTAATAGTGAATTTTAAGGGAGAATTACAATTATAATGTGAAATAATGTTCCAAGTGTAAGATAAACTAAAATGGTGTTAATGAATAACAAAGAATATGAATATTATATATATTAAAAATTAATATTAGCCTCATTCAGTGGCTAATCAGAAACACTTGGGTGGGCTCATACTGAGCCTATTATCTCACACCCTAGGAACCACTATGGTGGTTCATAGACCATTGTTTGTATTTTAATGTAGGGAATGGAGGGACGTCATATTGAGGCCTATAGTTTCATGTTAATAGGTATGGTAGTTGCTGGTTAGAAGGTGAGATTCCATCCATACCATTTTTTGGAGTAGATGTTTGGTGTTTTTTGTCCTCTTCTTTTTGATGTGTCTTTGAGTATTTGTGGACTTTTATAATTGTCTGTTTCTACTATTTATCATATAGTTATGGAATATATATCTTGTTCATATTCCACTATTACGTCTTGTTATATATAAAAACAATGTGATTGTTTATTTTTTGGTAAATAGTTCTCTCTATCGATATGTTCGATGCATGGGTGCTTGTTGCCCGCCCGTGGGGATTGAGATCACCCTTTGTATATGTGACAGATCAGGTCGGGTTCCAGGTTTGAGGGAACCCCTGGCTAGTTCATCCAATATATTGGTTTGGGATAACATGATTTCATATGTTGAGATGTTATTTATCATTTTACTTTATGAATACATGAACCCTAGATAAAAGAATAATAACATGGATATTGATATTTTCTTATAACATTATATATTTCATGGTTTCTTTATAATCATTACATATATATATTATTATAATCATATATTAATATGATAATATGATAAAATCCTGTCAGTGAACATATTTTGTGAGTAAAAACTAGAATAATATCATGTTTGAATAATGGGGAAGCATTTAAATCAAATTACTAATTTTAAACACCTTAATCAATTCTTTCAAACACTATAACATCAAACATCATATTTTATAATGTTAAAAACAATTATTGTCTACTTATAAGTATTTTTAAGTTCATTATCATTATCATTTTATGAACATATTCTATGAAAATTTTGTCATTGATGTTCTTTTTGTAATACTATATAATTATTTAAAATTTTCATTACCAAAACATCATAATCTAATATAAAATATAAATTAATTTTGAAATTAATATTGTAACTAAATATAACTCCTTACATTCCCATTTTTGGAATAACATATGATATTTAGTTATATTGAGAGATATATAATTAGTATTTGGATAGGTATAATCATTTATTTTTTAACATTTAATTTCTCAAATTCTAGAGATACTCTCAATATCCAATACAATTTAGTATTATTTACAAAAAGTCATGATAAGTTAAATATTTTTTTTATATTTGAAAATTTTATTTATCTACAATTCAGATATTTATTATATAATTAAATTATTGTGAACATATCAAATATGTGATTCTATAAGCTGAAAAAATAATATAAATGAAATAAATTGTTATTTAAAATAAGTAATTGATTGGGGTTGATTGAATTATCTTATATTTTAATAATAAACTATGTAAGTTCATTCATTTTTGGTAAGATGTATTTTATAATCACCTTATTTTTCATCATGTCACAAAATCCGATGAGACAAAAACCATATGCATCATCACATTTTCTTTGTGAAAACAAAATGTTATCAAAATTTTCCTCTTATCATATTTAGGAAATATGTTGTAAACACACATCGATTATTTGAAATCCTATTAATAATAATTTTACTATATCTATTTGATGATTTAGAAACACTTTACTCATGGTTTTAAAAGATCCTAATGGAATCATCATTTTTTTATGATTTTAAATACAATTATATATCAAAATATTGTAAAACATAATTTTTTTATATCATAATATTTTATATTAAAAACATAGTGGTCAATAATACTAATACATAAAATGTAAATTCCACTCATTTTCTCATGATCCATATTGTATTTTAGAAAATTAAATCATATAGAAATAATTCACTTACTTCGAGATGCAATCTTTAGGTTTGTATGACTTTGTATAGCTATTAAAAGAATAATTATTAGATAAATATGTGCAATATTTTCTAATTTTAATTCAACCCCTTATCCATATATACTATGAATATAACTATACGTATTTTACATCTCAACTCATTGTCATTTATCCATAATATTTTCAGAATATAGGGAATAATTTGATCAAACTAAATCATATTTTTGAATCATTTCACATGATAATTTTTTGTTGAATTCAATAGTAATATCATACATAAAAGTATAAAATTATTATAAAATATTAATTAATATACTCAATCACATTTAATATATAAGTGACCACTAATATTACATAAATGTTTTTCATGCAATTCCTCTTTAAACCATAGGTGATTTCTTTAATGATTTTCAAGAATATTTTCATTCACATTTTAAAAAATATCAACCTATGGTTACACATTATGATGTTACTAAAATACATAGAATATTTCTCCTATATAATGACTATTATACATTTTTTACCTTGAATTTTTTATGTAGGACTATTCTTCCTCATTGTTTCAATCATAGTTTTTGATGTCATTTGTTTACAACATAATATTTTATCATATGGGTGTAATATTTTATTGTCAATTAATAAGGATTAATTTTTTTTTGTGTTTCCAATAAAATAATGAACACATTTATAATTTCAATCTATAAATTTATGGGAATGATTTATATTTCATAATGATTCATAATAGTAATTAATCTAAATTTTTTATGACTATATCTCATAGAAAAACATGTAAATATTTTCATATATTAGAATATGGGATAGTTGAGTGGATTAACCTATCATAAGAATTCACATTCATTCAAAAAAATATAATCATATACTAAAATAATTGTAAGGATTTCCTAGAATTGTATAAGAAAACAATTTAAATAGAATAATGAGCCCAAATATAAGTTAATCTCATTTATTTATTTTATGAAAAAGCATAATCCAATGAATCCAAATAGTTCAATTCAAATGTCAAAATGACTGAGGGTTGAGTGTTTACTTAGGATGAAATATAAAAATTATTATTCATTAATAAGGTTTAATCTCACCATCATATTTTATAATATTCCCTTCAAATATATTCATTCTTGTAATGATTTATATAGTAATATAATTCCATACATAAAATCGTAATGTTCAAATCCTATTGATAGGTAGACCTCCACAAGACACATTGATTGTGTTAGTTACACAAATTTAAATCCAATTATAATCACATATATAAAATTTAATCCCACATATAAAATATATAAAACCTATTAATGAATAGGAATAAGTTCTATTGAAATACCCCTGCCCCCCACATGATTGAAAATAGAGATACTAAAATCAATCATCTTTTTTAGAAAAAAATCCTAAACATCAAAGTCGGTGAGTATTCCAAAAATATTTCCCTCTATATAAGGTCATGATACTCATTATATAATACCAATTAATAATAATTACAACACAAAATATGTAAAAAATATAATCAAAAATTAAATTAAAAATTATATCCTAATTGAAGAGAAACCACAGTCTAGTGAAAACATACAATTTATCATACCAAGCATGTAACCCCTTAAAAGAATATACGAAAATTATAAAATAAATTATAGAATTTAAAATACAAAATTCACATGTTTATAATATGAAAATTATATCTATTAGTAATAATTCATGATTCGGATAAATATAAATATTTAATAAATTCAAATATTTAAACATGATATAAACAATTCATGAATAACTGAAAACTAAATCAATTCAAAATAATTTATAATTTGGAAATAAATTATCAAAATTTTGAAATTAAATAAAATATAAAAAAAATTATATACCTCAAATTTGATATCCAATATATTATTTATTAAAAATATTTTTTGTTTAAAAATGACAAAAAAGTATATAAATTTTATTATAAAATTTTACTTTGTAATTAATTTAAAAAATAAATATCACATTTTTTATTATTTAATCCTTGTTCAAATCAATTATCATACTCATTCAAATATTCATTAATTAATTTCTAGCATAATAAATTCAATATTACAAATTGAAATAAAAAATCAATAATAATTAGCAATATAAAATAAACACATTTATATTTACCCTAATTTTATAATTTATATGAACTTTTTAAATCATATATATAATTTCTATAAAAATAATTAGTATCCATATTATAATTAGTTCTATATTTTTTAAATTTTATTTAAATATTATGAACTAATACTTTAAGTAATTACCTATAAATGTTTTATAAATTATGAAGTAATTTATTGTTAAATAGATAAATAAATATCCCAAAATATATTTTTACCATAATTTTTAATAAATTTAAAAATTATATTATTCAGTTAGTTTTTTTAAATTAAGAGAAAAAACAAATTTATATCTTACATAACGATATATCATATATCATTAATTGTATTGATATACCATGTTTCCCAAAATAAATTTTGGAATAATAAAGAATATTTTCAAATTGATTATTTTGAATTTAATATATAGTTATAGCCTATATGATATTAACCCATGGAATTCATTAATCACAACATAGTATATTCCATTTTTAAAAAATTAAAAGAATGCACAGTTACCTGTGTTGGGGTAACTCAATGTTCCTTTATCTGTGACACCCTTTGATAAGTCACATCATAATAAGAAACCTTAAATTATCATAAAATAAACTATTATTAATAAATTATATCATTATGATAACATGGTTATGTTTTGTTATTATGGTTTGGTGACACAAGAAGTTACGAATAAACATGTATTACATTGAAATAAATAAACAATGAAATGAATATAACATGACGCATGATATGATATTATAATTCATAAAAGATGATGGATTTTCTAAATAAAATTTCATATATTATAATAATATGTGATGTTCATAAATATGATCAATTACTATTATATTTAATATGACCATAAAATATATATTAATTCTTCATTTCTCAACATTATTTTAAGAATCAATATGCATTGTAATGCTATGATACCATTGATGGGTTTCTGTAAATCTAATTAATGATAAGTAAATGTATTTTAACCAATTTAAAACCTCACCCCATGATTGAACATTCTTGAAATAGATAAAATTTATACCTAAAGCAATTTATATCATGAACACTTCACTAATGATATATTTTGATACTACCTTCGTCATCATAAGTTCAATAAAGATCTATTTCAATAAACTATATGAATCAATCAACTATGGTGTATACATGGGCTGATATGAATAATCTTAAATTGTTATAGGATTCTAATTCTTCAATTATTTTCTATTATAAAAGGTGAGAAACATGATGAAGGATGAGATTTTTAATAGATCGATTTATCCAATGATTACTTAGTATCAGATTATCGGCTTCTCCGTCTCACAGTAGATACCTACATTTATTTCCCTTATGTATTATTCCCACATTTCAAGATGCTACATAGATGTTATGTGTATATGTATAATATTACATCACTTGATAACCTTTACATTATTCATTCCCTTAATTATAAATTTAATGATAGTAAATTTAAAGGGATACTGATATATACTATTTAATATTTAGATTACAAGAAAATCAAAGGGTTTTATGAATCATATAGTATAATTCATACCAAAAAATATATATCATATCATTACATATGATATTAAATGGAATAGATATATTATATGACTATATATTATCAAATTATATACCCCATGTTCATATATGTTAATAAATTAGAAAAATGGATTTATGGAATATATTGATCAATGGTCTACAAATTATCATGACAAAATGTTCAATATCATGTCTTGTTTAATAAAATGTCTTGTCCAAAATAATTATTAATATTTATTATATCCTAATTTATTATGATTTATATTACCAAAATTAGATATGATGATTTCCTATAATGTTTCCATTCTCGGTCCATCCAAATATCACATTTTCAAGTGTATTTGTTCATATATTTACATACCATATTATACATAAATACTCTCCCAAGTGAAAGATAAATTTTATAAACATGGACTCTTAAATTGACAAAAGGGTTGGTTAACTAAGCATTATTCTGATCCATAAAATATGTTAGGATAAATCACATAATTTTAACCCATCTAAATATCTTTTAAAGATACTAGTATTGATATATGATGGTGATAAAGGGGAACTGGTTGATCTAGAGGTTCACAAACCCACTTATACATAACTAAAAATTCATCATTATTTTATAGTATGGATATTGAATAAGATGGTTAGTGAAGTTATTTTATATTATGAGTTTTATGAAGTAAAGAATAATTTATAAATATTTACACTAAAACAATATTTGGATTAATATTTTTCTACTCACACTGATTGAAAAAAAACTTATAGATCCATTAAATAATATTATAACAATTATTCATTTTTTCCTCATTATGTTAATGGTCCATATGTTTTATATTAATGTGATAAGTAATTTGTAGATCCTAAATTGTTCAAATAACCCATTAATATGCAATAAAAGCTTTTATAATATCATTAGATTATTAATATTTGGACAATAATTTTCTATCACCAATCACCAAGATTGATTTTTAACATTTTTATAAAAAATATTGTCTAGAATGAATAATTATTGAAAATATGATCTCTATCGGGGAAGTATTTTAACAACATTCAATACAAAATTTTATATCCCATGTTTTTATATTATATCGTTACTAAAATTTAAATTCTGTTTGAAAATTTTAACATAATCTCTGGATGGGTCTCATAAGGATGATCTAAAATACGTTCTTCAAGAACATTTTTAATGTTCAATAAACCCACATATTTATTTATTTATTTATTGATAATTATAATATTAGACCATATCCTTAATCTTTTTCTTCTCTATAATCCACTAAATATATATATTTATTTCATCTTCTAGAGGGGTGATTCATTAAAAATCATTATCATATAATTAATTAATATTATAATATTTATAAAATATACTCACACAATTATTGTTTGGTTCCATTTTATTGAATATACATTCATTAACATGTTTAACACCTACCTATTTTTTTTATTTACAAAACATGATTTCATTTAAAATATTGTACATTTTATCATTCTATCTATCAAATAATTATTATAGGAACACCATTATTTACATTTCCATCATATACATAGATATTATTTTATGGGATATAATTTTTTAACAATTTTTTTTTATTTTCATTGATTTATCATAGAAATTTACCCTAATTTCATTTATTATCCTAACATATTTGTGAATACATAATTAATTCTCCATGATAATATATATTTTATTAAATCAAATGGAAATCCATCAATTTAAATTTTATTTTGAATAAGAACAACAATATTCTAAGGTACCCTTTTTTAAAAATTATAATGATCTATGATTCCACATAATATATTATGTTAGTTCATGGTCATGTACAATACATCACCCCTAGAGTGAATTAAAATTTGATATTATCCTTTTTTCAATGAAATATTATCTGATTAAAATTTACCATGGGAGAAAATATATTATTTATAATATCCATAAAAACATTTAGAATATATATAAGATCATATTATAAACATAAATCAAAATATTCTCTATGAAATATATCATATAATTATTATTAATAGATAATATATCATTTAAAGAACATATACATTTTTGTACACAATTTTAGATTAATAAAATCTGGATCAATATCCATATAGAAACCTTGTAACTTATATCTATATTTTTTTATGTATCCATATTATTCAATAGAAAAATATTCTTTAAAAAATAATCCATATTTTATTTCACATTTGGTATCCAAAATATATTATATTTTTTAAATTATAATACCTATGATGGAAAGAGATTTCAAAATCATAACCTATGTGTTGTAATGTAATAATACCTGAGGCCTAAAACCATGATAAACATTTTTATAATAAATGATATCATGAAAACCAAAAAACTATTTTTATTGAATGTATACTCCTTAATCACACATTATGATCACTTTCTCATGTAGGTGTTGAATTTGATATAGATTACTAACCAATGAAAAAAGACCCATTTATTAGTAGTTCTTATTTTTATGCAAAATCAATAACAGTAATCTCAATGAAGTATATTAGGAATTATATTGGATAAAAAATATTCACTTTGAAATGATTTATTAACAATGTTTTGATTATCCCATTTATCTATATAAATAAATGACTTATATAATTAAATTTGACATGTTTCTATTCTACTATTCTCATTAATTTGTTTAAAATCATATTCAGCAGTAACTAAAACATTAGGGCTTGATAATGAGAAAATATTATCAATATAAAACATCATGTAATCAATTAAAAAATCTTATACATTAAGAACCCATAATATTATATATGTTGATTCTTTAATTGGGGGATTTTGTGGCCTATAACCAACTACATTGTACTTTATTCAATAATAAATACCTTACTACATCTTGATTTTTCTTCTTCATGGAAATTCATGTTATAATGTATTTAATAATGTTTAGTGTCATAAAGGATCACTACTATGATGAGAACCCGAATGTACCATAACACCATTCCTGAATATAGGTTATATGGTTGGATGATGTTATTTTAGGGACACAAATAATTCATGCCATTAGGGGTGAGGACTCATAAAACATTGAGGCACCTTCTCATGGTGTGCGACCATTGTAATACTTAGGAGGATATTATGAGAAGGAGACCCGCCAGTAAGAAATCCACATTTTATAGTGTAATTGGATTTTCCTATATGTGGATTTGATAATTGGTCCTCAGAATTTAAGATTATTATTAATCAGTATTACAACTCGTGAAAATAGATATATGGATGAAAAATATGACGATACACTTTCCATAGTGAGGTAGGATATGTTGGGTGCGTCACGAGTAATAATGTATTAATAGATAATGTGAGAATGGGGGATTACATTCTTTTCCATAATGGAATTTGATATCTTAGGCCCTTTGATGGAATTAATATAGCCTAAATAAATCCAAGGCCATTGTAATGAATGGGTGAGTTCAATTTCCGAAGTCACAGAATGAATAATCAAGCACATGGGTTTATGGAACTAACACTCAACCCACTTGATTCGAGATGTCAAGATAAAAGGATTACATTACATGGTAATCATTCATAAAAGTTGACATGTCATTATGAAATTATCAGCTTTCTCTATGGGTTCCTTGGTATATTGCTAGATGATTACCTATGACTTTAGGTAGGCACCACCTAATGCCACTGAGATAGAGGCCTAGAAGAACACACACTAAGTGTGTCCAAGTATCTCAGTTAAATACTAATTTAACAAATTTGATAAACATTATTCCCGATTTTCATTTAATAATTATTCAAGGATTCATGAACACATTTATTTCGATACTAGTTATTTGAGAGAATATATTATGGGAGAAATAATATATTTATAATTCAATAATGTAGTTATTTTTATTTAAGAAATAACTTTTCATTATTAATAGTGTAATAAATGTTGTTGAGTAAATAAAGTGAATGGATAAACAAAATTACACTCTATGTATATTGATATACATGCGGTGTAGTTTTTATGAGGATTATTTAGAAATAAACTTCTCTATTTAATTAAAAAATATTTGTTGTAATTCAATGGGTGCATGTTATGTGATAATAATAGTCAACTATTATTATTAGACACAGGGTCTTAAGAAGAATTATATGAAATGAATAAATGATTTTTGTGAATTAATTCATTTTATTATTCTGAGTAATTAAAATCACAATTATATTATTCCCATTAACCTATACATTTTTTTGGGTTGTGCACAATGGATCGGGAAAAACCCCTCTATCCAAGTGAGAATTCATTTTCCTCTAATAATGATCTCATGTTACGAGAGAGATCATCATCCACCAGATCAAGGATAACACTATGGAATCAGCTCTCAAGGTGATCGAAGGCGGACATCGCAAGCAAACGAACTTCCACGCTCTCACCCGGAGATACCTTCAACAATGTCCAGATATATGTAGAGAATGTGTGGATCACCGCTAGAGGAAGCCTACACTTGGATTCTACGATGCAATGACAGATCACATTGGATCATGACCAGAATTATCAATGAATATAGAATTACATCAAGTTAATTGATGTTTTTTAATTAAATTAATTATTACCAACATACGATGATCCACTCTATGGTTCCAGGAATCCTCTATTTTATTTCTTTCTTCTTTATATTCTGAAGATATGAAATTTTATAATCGTGATAGATCCCTAATTGATCATTATAAATGGAAAAAATTAATGTTTATTGAACCCATACAATGTGATTCTGCAGCATCTGGAACCAACAAGTGGTATCAGAGGGTTCATATTGTTGATTATAGTTAAATAGTTTTTCATTAATGATTTTATCATTTAATAATTTTGTTGTTTCAATTCAAGTAAATCGTTCTGAAAATTTGAATCTCAAGATATGTTCATCCTCTTTTGTTTCTTATTCACCTTAAATAAACAATATTTTTTCTTTTAATTTTGATTAAAATAAAACACAAGATCTTGTTCGGAGGTTCCAAGGCTTCTTGGATGTACACCACTAGAACACACGGTGTATATTCAGCAATACATGATGTGTAGTAAAGGTTCAATGCATCCAACTAGTATGCTAAACCAAGCCTTGTTTTGGAGTTTATCTAAGTAGTTAATGAATCCTTGTGTTGAACAAGAACAGGTGGCACATGGTTTCCGAATAACATGCCATGTTCCCCACAGGACACGGCGTGTAGTCCCTTTGGGTTAGGGTTGGACTGTGCACCCTATACATGGATTTACTGACCGGAGACCAAGTAACGCAAACAGTACACGACATGTACTTTAAATTTTTACGAAGTACATCTACACGACATGTCCTTGGGAATTTACTTCGGGTGGATGGTGAACGATAGTACATGCCGTGATTTCAGAACAACACACAATGTACTCATCCAAATTAGGCAGATTTATTAAAATTTATTATTATATTACTGAAACCCTTGAGATGTGTACCATGGTGAAGGCATAAATATGAGGCACAATACATGGTAGTTGTTTTATATATATGTGTTTAATTTAACATATATGTAATTTTAATTTATACTCTTTGGGTAGTTATGAATGGGACTTCATCAGGTTTCCTCCAAGGTACAAGTTATGTAAAAATATAATTTTAAATTAATTTAGTTGATTAAAATTATGACAGATTGGAATCTCATGTATATTTAGATAAGGGTTTAAGATAAAGGGGAAAATTAATTAAAGACAATTAATTGATTCCAGCGTGATTTATATTAAATAAGATCAATTAAATAATTCATTGATATTTTTATTTATGTGTAAATATCATTGCATGTTTGTATGATCATGAGCTATACCAAGACCTTTGTATGAGAATTTTTTATTTTAAATTATTTATTTAAATTAAATTTGTTGTCCACTGAGCCTTCTCCTGATTTATATGTAGGGCCTGCGTACCCAAGGTTTATTTCATGTAAAACCCCAATTTACCCCAAAAATACGAGTGTATTAAATGCATATGTAATGTATTGAGCTACCAAGCTAGTGGAGGTAGCTCATGTTATGATCCAAGGTGAAACCAATCGATGGAGATATAATGTCGGACAGGTGGAAAGCTGTACACAGGAAACAAAAATGTTCATTGTGTTTCTCCTCTAGGTCTTGGGTTAGTTTATCAACAATGCGATAAACTAACCAATATAACATGATCATGATCATACCATTTATTTTATTTTTGGAAGTTACAAGGTTTATATATTGTGGGTATGTTTTTACGATCACACAATTAATGTATTAAACAATCATGCAAGATGGAACTAAAATAATATAGGATTATGCATAAATATTATCTTAGACATGGTTAATCACTTAAGTGAATCCCACATAATATTCATAACCATGTAATCAAAGAAAATAAAATAGAAATTTACATATAAGAATAAAATCCATCATTGAAATATTAAGTATGAATAGAATTTTATAATATTGGTTAGAATCGAACCATAGTTCAAAGTGCTTGACAAACCCTAGTTGAGGTGATTTCAATTGTTAAGAAATTCTAAATAAAGGTTTTGAGTTGACTTGACTTTTTTCACATTGAGGGTTGACTGCCACAGTAGGACTTGGTGTGAACAATAGAAAAACGTTGAGTAAATCCAAAATAAAAGGGTTACATAATTGGGGAGTCCAATCACCGGATCAAGGAACTGCGAGTTAATGCGTTGGAATTAATAATGTCTACCTAAAACCCTTGAATTTGTTTTCCCAACCCTATTTGGGGTAATGCGAAGGGAAATATGGATCCTCGTCACTAGAATATTCAAACAGCTGAATATTCCCATGAAAATGGTGAGGGATATTGGTTGTTGATAAAATAGTGGGAGACTAATAACTATTAATTAATTTATTTGACTCAATTTTATCATGATAACATACTAAATCATTTATAATCTTAATTTGTATAAATTTAAGGAAAAATTACTTCAAACATATCATTTCAAACCACTTTATAAGGAAAACCTTCTCACCAGCACCAATTTTAAGGAATTGTATAGGCATTTACGCGTCATCATTCACCGCGAGAAGAAAAAGTTTGTGCTAGAAGAGAATGTTCTAGTTGCACCTGGAAAAGAGTACAGTGATGTGGAACTATCTCTATATATGAAACATATGGTCGATTTTAAAAATGTCAAAATTTTCAAGATATCGGGCATGTCTAATGAGCTATTGATGCAACATGAAAACATGGACGTGTATAGCATGATGTCTCACCTTAAGGATATCTATCAAGAGAAGTCGATATTGGAGATATATGGGATCTACAATGATTTGTTTAAAACTATGATTTGAGAGTCTATTCCAGCAAGGCCTCATGTTGTCAAGCTTATTAGTGATATTGAATGTTTGGATATCTTAAAGATTATGTTCTTGGATTAGTTTCACATAGATCTCATCATATAATCACTACCCAAGACCTTCTCTAGATTTGTTATCAACTACAACATGAGAAACAATGAGAAGAGTCTATCAGAGCTTATGATGATAATTCTCTAGGTATATAAGGACGTGGGGCGTGAAAAACCCACAGTCCCTGTGGTTAATAAGAAATGGAAGGACAAGATAATATGGCCAAGGATTTATAAATAGTTTTATTCCCCTAAGCACCTTCCCTCCATGAAGGTTAGGATCTATAGGAAGAGTAAGGAATAGGGGTAGGTATGTTTTTCATGTGGAATGTTAGGCCACTAGAAGAGGAACTGCACCCAATAGCATGGGGATGTTAGAGGTATGATTTTTATTGAGTGAAATATTTTAATTTATACACATTGGGAGTTGTATATAGCTTGTGGTGCTCACATCTATATTCATATGTAATAACCAAGTATATTTAGAATGATTTCCGGAGGAGAGGTGGATCCTCAAGCTGATATTGGCATGAGGTTGGCTGTGTTGGCCATTAACGATTAATATCTCTCATTTCCAACTGGAATGATTTTTTGTTTTACATAATAATTATTATGTTTCTATTGTTACCATGAACATAATTTATAGATATTTATTGGATATGGATGGATTTATTTTCACGTTTGGATATAAGGGTTATTTTTTTATAAGAATAATGTATATTAGGGTATGACGCATTTAAATAATTGTTTGTATGTATTAAATTACGAAACAAAAGTTCGGGAAATCGATAACGAAAGAAACTAAAATGAATCATACTACACCGAGTTGTTCCATCACTATCTTGATCATGTAAACGAGAAGCGGTTGACAAAGCTCTGCCAAGATGGTTATTTAGACTCTATAGAGCTAAAATCACTTGATAGGTGTGGCACTTATTTACAAGGTAAAATGACCAAGTCGCCTTTCGGCGGACTAGGTGAAAGGGCCATAGAGCTTCTAGGATTGGTACACACGGATGTGTGTTGAACATTTTTAGTAGAATCTAGAGGTGGAAATTATCTCTTTATTACTTTTTCTAATTATTTGAGTAGATATTGATATATCTACATAAAGAGGCATAAGTTATAGTCCTTAAGGAAATTTAAGGAATTGAAAAATGAAGTAGAGAATCATCCTGGTAAGAAGATAAATATGCATCGATCGGATCGAGGTAGAGAATCTCTGAACCAAGTGTTCATAGTCAATTTAAAGGTGTCTAAGATTATATCTTAACTCAATCCTCCTTATTCACCACAGTGGAATGGTGTTAGTGAAAGGAGTAACCACACATTGATAGACATGGTGAGGTCCATGATGATCCATGTAGATCTTCCATTATCCTTTTGGGTATATGCATTACAAACCACAACATACACATTAAAATGAGTACCAATTAAGGCGACAATTGGAATTCCATGCGAGTTATAAAATGGAAATAAACCCATTTTTTCATGCAATTGTGTACATGGATGCAAGGTGTTTCTAAGTCCTTCTTAGGAAACAAACTAGCACCTAGGGCACAAGGTGTATCATTATAGGATATTCCAAATAATCAAAAGGATATTACTTATATAACCCTTAAAAAAGTGACTATCGCCAAAAAATCCATCTTTCTTAAGAGGGAGAACATCCTCAAAAAGGAAAGTGGGAGAAAGATTGACTTCGAAGAAATTGATGATCAAGATACATAGGATTTGGTACATGAAAAAGTTACATAGGTCCCTGCAGAAGAGGTTCCAGAAACACAAGTACTGCGTAGGAGCATAAGAGAGTCAAGGGAACCATAGATATTTGGTTTCCTAGTCACCAAGGATGTTGAATCAATATTGTTGGAAAATTATGAACCTCTAGACAACAAGGAAGAAGTAGAAAGCTCAGAAGATGCATGATGGATAGAATATAGGAATTCTAAGATGGATTCCAAATATCCGAACCATTTCTGGGTTCTGTTCAATGAGCTAGTTGATGTAAAAAATGTTGGAAGCAAATGTTTATTCAATAGAATGTTTGAAATAGAACTTCATGCTAGCAACCATAAAGCAATGATAGTGGCTAAAGGATTCATACATTGTCAAGGAATTTACTATGATGAATCATTCTCACCATTTTCCATGTTTAAAACCATATTAATCATACTTTTCATACCATCATAACATGACTATGAGTCTTGGAAAATAGATTTAAAAACAACATTCCTTAACGGGAACCTTCAGGAAGATGTTTATATTACACAACTAGATGGGTTTGTGACAATGGGTGAAGCCAAATGATTTTAGATGTTGCAGAACTCCATTTGTGGTTGAAAGTAATCATCCAGTTCTTGGAAGATTATTTTTGATGAATCCATATGGAATTTGGTTTCACTAAGAATGAATTTGAGCCATGTGTTTATAAATGGTTTAATAGGAATGTGGTTGTTATTCTAGTAGTATATGTTGACAAAATATTACTTATTGGAATCAATGTACTAGTATTACAGTCAGTTAAGGACTAATTGACCAAGTGTTTATACATAAAGGACATATGAAAAAAATCCTTGATTCTAGGGATCATGATCATTATTGATAGATCCAAGTGGTTTCTTGGACTATGTTAGGAAACATACAATTACCAGATACTAAAGAGATTTAGTATAGAACAATCCAAAAGGGGATTGGTTCCAATGTCACATGGCTTACATATTTCTATGAAAATGATTCCTTAGACATAATAGGAGAAATATAGGATGAGTAAGATCCCATATTCTTAGACAATAGGATCCATCATGTATTCCATGTTATTTACCAGGCATGATATTTCCAATGCACTGATCATGGTAGGATGATATGAAGAAGATTTAGGAGAACAAAATTGTACTAATTTTAAGACTATCCTTATGTATATGAGAAGAAATGAGGATATATTCATAGTGTTTGGAGGAGAATATGATCTTTTCATGAAAGCAAATCCTGATGTTGGTTTTCAGACAGATCAAAATGTACTGAAGACGGAATCATGTTACGTTTTCTGACTCAAAAGAGGATCTGTGAGCTGGAAGAGTTCAAAGAATCCAATTTTCACCAATTCAACAGTTGAGTTTGAATATATAGTGTCTTCTAATGAATCGAATGAATTCGTCTTGATTTAGAACATTATCTAGGATCTAGATGTGCTTCCAAGAAATAGAGACCCTATCACATTGTATTGTGATAATAATGTAGTGGTGGATATTGCAAAAGAACCAATATCACATCAACAGACAAATCACATACTCCAGAAGTATCACATACTGGGAGATTTATATCCAAGGGTTAAAGTTGTAGTGAGTAGAGTGTCCAAAAAAGATAACATGGAAGACCCCATAACTAATGGTCTATCTTAATAGCAGCACAAATATCATGTGAGAGCTATCAGGTTAAAGGTTGTTATCATTTGGCTCTAGTCTAAGTGAGAGTCTGTTGATGTTCATGGCCTAGAACATAATAAAATTTACCCAATTCAATAACAAACACCTTATCAGATCATGGTTGTTCTTCTGCGTGAATATACATGTGATAATGTCCTATGGATAGTTGTTTAACTAAAGGGGCATAGTGGATCCATAATATGATGAGAACTAGGACGTGCCATAACACTATTATTGAATATTTGATCTATGGCTGGATGATGTTTTTTTGAGGGGAAATAGTAATACATAACAATAGTGTTGAGGACTCAAAAAACATTGAGGCACCTTCTCATGTTGTGCACCCTTGGTAATATCTAGGAGGATATTATGAGAGTGAGAATTTCCATTAGGAAATAAATATTTTATAGTGTAATTTGGTGTTCCTATTTACAGATTTGTGTATTGGTCCATAGACTTTATGATTATTATTAATGGGTATTTAAACATGCACACTTAGATGTATTGAAGAAAACTGTGATAACACATTGTTCATAGTGAGGTAGGATATGTTGGGTGCGTCATGAGTAATACTGCATTAATAGATAATGCGAGAAAAGATTTGTCCCTTCTGTTCCATAATTGAAGTTGATATCTCAGGCCCTTTGATGGAATTGATATAGCCTAAATAAATCCATGTCAATGTTAAGGAATGGGCGAGTTCAATTTCAAGATTTCAAAGAAAGAATAATAGACCAAATGGTTTGATGACACTAACATGCAAACCACTTGATTTGTGATATTGAAATAGAGGGATTACATTACACGATAAGCATTCGCAGAAGGTGAATCATCATTTCTACATTAACATCATTCTATATGGGTGCCTTGGCATGTTGCTTAATGCTAAACTTGGACTTTAGGAAGGCTCCACCTAATTCCACTAAGAATGAGGCCTATAGGGTCACAAACTATGTGTGTACATGTATCTCAATTATATATAAATTTAAAAACTGATTATAGATTATTCCCTATTTTGGTTCAATAATTATTTAAGGATGCATGATAGCATTTATTTCGACATTAATTATTCATTAGAATATATTATATGAGAAATACTATATTTTTTAGCGAGTAATGCAGTGATATTTATTTAATAAATAAATATTCATTATTCATGGTCTAATAAATATGGTGGAGGAAATAAAGAGAATGGGAAAACAAAAGTAAAAACCATGAATATTGATATAAACTTCACTTAGTTTTTTAGGGATTTGTTATAAATAATATTATTTATTTTAGAAAATAATATTAGGTTTAATTCATTGGGCATATTTCAAGTGATAATAATATTCCACTGTTATTATTATACATGGGTTATTACTATGAATTAAGTGAAATTCATAAATTCATTTGTGTAATTTATTCATTTTATTATTCTAAGTAGTTAAAATACCAATTATGTTTTTCTCATTAACCTAGCCATTCATTGTGGTTGTGCACAACATATCTCAAAATATCTATCAATCCAAGAGAGAATTCGTTTTCCTCCAAGAATTATCTCAATTTACAAGAGAGATCCACATCCACTGGATGAAGGAGAGCACTTTGGAAGTGACTCTCAATCCGATCGATGGTAGACAACACACGCAAAGGAAATTCCACACTAGCACCAGAAGATCCCTTCGTCGTTGTCTAGAGATACATAGACCACATGTGGATCACCACTAAAGGAAGACTACACATGGATTCTATGATGCAACAAAGGATCACATTGGATCATGACAGGAAACATCAATGAAGATAGAATTCCATCAAGGTTATTATGGTATTTTAATTAAATTAATTATAAACAAAATTTGATGACACACTAAATGGTTCCATGACTCCCCTCTTTTATTTGTTTCTTCTTTCTATTCCAAAGATCCGGTGTTTTATCATCGTGAAGAATTTCTAATTGATCATTATTAACAAAAAAATTAATTTTTGGTACACCCATCCAATTCGCTTCCGTTGTGCCCAAAACCTACATTAAGTTTAATTGTTAAAGTTATAATGACTTATAATTTTTGTAATGAATTTTTTATTCAATCGATTCCTTGATAATAATTTTACCATACAATCCATTTTTAAGATACATTAGATCAATTTTGGATGTATAGATCTCTGAAATATCTTTAATGTAAAAAAAGAATCATACTCTGATAAATCATTCAATGCGTAATTTCATTATTAATTATTCATTAGATATTATATAATTATGTTAGATATCTATTCACTATTTTTTACGTTGAAAAATCATATTTATTCTTAATTGTGAATGTATATAATCATAGTGAACTGGGTATATTATTTGCATTATTCAGGTTTTCGTTACAAACATTTAGATTACTTATAGTTTATTATTAATGGATTTAAATATCAATCGGTTTTCATAGATTCTTTTTCCAAGATAACCACATATTATTAATTACTAAAAATATTATTAGTCACTTTTACAATATGATTGATTTTAAATGAAGTAACCATTATAGTTCTTATGGATGGGAAAAATAAAACTACAATATTATAGAATACCATTAAGTGGATTTATTTTCACAATACCATATATATTAAATAACCATATTTTTAAGGAAATGATAAACAACATGTTGATGATGCCAAGTAATCATATGAAACTTCTGATTTGAAATCAAATGTAGTTGCATCAAATATACTAATATTTTTTTCTATATGTATAATTGATGAATAAGATCTCCAATATATGGGATAAAAATATAAAAGGATTGAAAAATCTAAAAGATGATATGAATTAAAATAATTAGATGAATGAGTATGTCTAATACTCAATACTTTTTTAAAAAAGTTCATTTCATACATATGTTCTCATAGACAGTGGAAACATGAATGTGAAGATGATATGGGTATTCATTGAAAGTATTCTTTGACAATTTTTTCTATGAGAAATTCATATACATATCTTTAATAGAATAACAAACTGATTGTTATATATTATAGAAGTTAAGATCTTGGTTACAAAAAGAAAAATACCCCTCTAACTTTCTCAATAATTCCATATTTTAATGAAAATGATATTAATTGAAAAAGAAAAAAATTGACCTAAGATTACCTTGGGTGTGATGAGGATAATAAAATGGGATTTCAAATAAACATTAAAAACATATATGGAATTATATCATACATTGAATTTTTTTGGAATAAATATTTATCTATTTTTATAATTTTTTATAAAAAAATTATATCGTAGCTTAAATAGTAACAAATTTATCCACTATCGGATGTTATCTTATAGAATAAATATGATTCATTGTTTGTAGCTCTAATAATCACCTTCATGCTTTTAAATGAAACCATTATAATTTTATATATTACCCATAAAAACATATATTATTATTCATGGTGATATCATAATTAAAACATGAAAAAATATTGGACAAGAATTTTTCATATAAGGTATTCTTATAAATAGTATAATGTATGATCTCAATCATACATGTATTGAGATTTTATTGGTTCTTATGTTTTTTATGAATTCAGAAAGAAGGCATGATGATTCATAATGAAACCATAGTTTCGATTCCATGATTACTACCACATACAACGAAGACACTCAATAGAGGTTATAGAACTAACATAAGGGTAGCATAACATAGAGGAAACATGGAACATAAATATTATCAATGATTTCCAACATATAGAATACTATTATCAGACTGGTAGGGTAACTAAAATACTAAAATCATGATTAATTTTATATAGTAATTACAATTTTTATTTCCATTCATGGTAGACTCTATAATATAAGCTAATTCTATTGGATTTATGGTCTAGTTCCACGTGTTCAAACCTTATCACCCACAAGGACCTAACACAATACATAAATCCAACATTGTAAAAGGTTATCAGAAAAGAGAAATGAATAATTCAATGTGTCAAGAAATTCTCCCATGATACATACCCCATCCACTATAAGTTATCATAAATTGAGATATTGGTGAATATTTATTTAATTAAATTGACTTGATAAATACATAATTTTAGGAAACAAGAAACACACAAAAAATCATCCCAATATATCCTCTTATACAGAATAACATCCATCATATCTAGGAATCAAAATTTTTCATTGATAAATATTTCTAAAATTATCTTCAAATGAAAAACATTACATTCAGTAATGCTAATATTTTACTAAAATAATATAAAGTCCCAAATCATCTATTAATCTATTAATAAAGAATATGAATGTTTATTAATCACCAATTTCTTCTCTACTACTAATTTATTAAACAAAAAATATCTTTTAAAATCCTATTAATAATTTATTTATATCTCGAAATAAAAAATATATATTAAGAATCATTTTATTTTAAGGCATGACACATCCTTATGGGTTCATGAATGAGAATTTGATGATGAATTCTTTTCCACTATTGAAATCATGGATGATTATTTTTAAGGGAAACTAATTAAGGTTTTATATCTAAATCAACCGATGTCCATAAGGTAGATGAACATTATAAAATTACAATAAAAGATATTAATTTTATATAAATCATTATGTGAATCACATATTTCATTTTCTCATAAAAAATTCAACAATCATAATGGTTGGATAAAATAATCATGATATATTCTTCATATGCTAATATTTTAATCAATAATTAATCAACTATATCCTCAGTAATCATTAAATATTATATGTTATTATTTTTTTAACATTGAGTGTGGAATACATCATTAACATAATATCTCCAATTTAAATAAAGAAGCTATATATAATTGATTCTATGATAATATAGATTAAAAATAAATTCTATATAAATATGTATCATTAAACATTACTAATCAACGATATATATCATGGGATAAAATACTATATGTTCATAGGGAAGGATCCCTAAAGATAGTATTATAATGTTTTTTAAAACGTATAAATATTTGGGAAGTACAAATGATTTTAATCATATAATTTTGTATATAAATTCAATTCTACACCCTCTAGGATAAATGATTAGGAATCTCATATTACTCAAGGAGATTTAATTAGAATATTCTTGACAAAATTCTATGTTTGGTAACCTCTAGTGGGAATTGGGATATTTTCTAAAATTTAGTTTCATGGAAAATAATTAATAAAATTACAATAGGGTCGCCTAGGGATACGATGATACATTTCAAATATATAGATATGTGTATCTCTAGAATGAATGTTTTTTTTCAAATGTTTGATTTATTATATGACAACATTGAGATGAAAATATAAAAATATAATTGACAATTTTGGATAATTATACTATTAATTTTTTTTTATAAATATAGATTATGAGTAATTTGAAATTCAATTATTTCATTGAGTGATAATATTTCATTCAAAAATATATACAAATAATCAAATGTTTATATTTTTTAGAAGTTACGAAACACCTCTTTTGAAATGGTTAATAACATGAGTTAATTTAATAATTAGGTGATCCAAAACCATTGTCATACAATAAATACCACGATAACTATTATTGATGGAAAATCCATGTTGTTGTTCCTTCATAAAAAAGAAATTAATATATCTAAAATAATTGATAATTTTAAAGAAATTATGAAAATGAATTGAAAAATTTGTAAATAGAGAAACCAAACACAAATGACTATTAAAAAAATGAAACCAACTTCTCAATCACATATTATTACAAAACATTGAAAAGAATGTGTCCCCAACCACTATTTTTTCTAATATTCCATGATGTTGATTGATTTTATAGATGAGAGTTAAAAAGGTACCTATTTTTACATTCTATATACACAATATAACTCCTTTGAATGACAAATGTTTGTCCTCCATATTTTTAATGTTCTGCCCCACTACCAAGCTATGGTTTTCCTTCAACATATATCAAATTCATCCATTGATTTTTTTCATTTTTCATAGGTAATACACTAATATCTCACAAAATTATATTAAAATATTCCATCAGGCCAACATCTCAAATATTCCATGTTATAACATATTTAAATATATATATTTTAAATACCGATCCATATAGTATCTATATCTATTCATAATTTCTATTTTCCTCTAAGAAAAGAACTATATATTTCATTGTTCAATCATAGAAAATTTTAATTATTAATCCCCATTAATAATAAAAAAATAATTTTATAATATCATTTTTTAAATTTTCTATGGTTTTGAAATAATATTATCAATTAATTTCATCAAAAATATTCTTTTATTTTATTTAAGTCAAACAGAAATGATTTTATTTTAAACATTTCATCAAAATGTTATAAAAATATAAATTCAAGAACTCTTTGTTCATATATCATAAAACCACGGAAGGATAATAAATTTTAGTTTCAGGAAATACTTTTGAAATGGCCAAGTAGTGGTGTGAAAATAATTATCACACATCAACTCCATTTATCCTAAAAAAATGTAAAATTAGGCCTCTAACAGTCCTGAAATCAATTCATCATGATTTCCATTAGTGGGGATTTATCCTATTTTAAAAAGTATATATAAATAATACATCATAAATATCATTCTACAATCCAAAAATATATTGAAACGATATTCTAAATATCTATGATTCATCTATTTAATAATATATAATGAAAACCTTTTCAGCATTAAAAAATTACTTCTCTCCAAATTCTGAAAAGATTTTAGCATAACATATAAAAATTTTTATCATGGAATTTAATTCTCGTATCATCACATGACTATGATGAATGTATGAATAAGTTTCATTCTTAGAAATTTTTTTTAAAATTATTTAATTCCACCATTTTATGATTTCTAACGACTTTGGAATGGTTCCATGAAATAATTCCTTGTTATATTCATAAAATTTATTCTTTCACATCCTTGTTTTATGAAGATTAATATCATAATTATGTAATAAAATATTATAAAATAATATGTTATTATTATGTCTAGATTTAATATTTTCATGTCTAGATCCATGAACCAATATTTCCATCTACACCTCTCAAAATAGAAGCATATATTTTCTCTACAATAGTATCCATCTTATTCCACTACGATTCCACTTAACATCCAACTCAAAATTCCCCTCAAAATGGTCATTCCATATATTGTTATATTTTATGTTTTATTTAAACTATTTTTCTTAATAATATTTCCCAGATATCTATAAAAACTCTATTTTTATATCCTTATATATATTATTAGAGATACAATAAATATGTAAGATGAACTGAAATATCATTAAAAAATTATATGACATTCTTACAAAGAATTAAAAATATCTAATTCCACAAAACATAATACATTTATTTTCAACATGGAAAATATGGACACAAAATAAAACAAAAAATATTATAACATTGGATTCATTCCATTTTACCTAATAAAATAATATATTACTAATTTAGAATTTAAAAAACATACTATTAATCCAATAAAAAAATATCAAGTCATTCCAAATATATAATTTTTATTCAATATTTCTCTACTATTTTATTTAAATAATTCACCCTTTCTTTAATTCCCTGTTCACTTAGTATTTATGTTAATGTAAACTAATTTCAATCATCATTTAATATCATGTAATTATATTTATTATTAATATTAAATAAAGTGAAGGACTAACAGTAATATAAATTCTCACATAGAATTAGAATAAATAAAATCAGGAGGTATTTTTCTTACGGTACTAATGTATTTGAGGGTAATGTAGAGTAGTTAATAATGATAAAAATAAAATCATGGGAAAAAAATAATGAATATTATTTAATTAATTAAAATTATGTTTAATTCAGGTAAATTAATGATAGAATATTCTACATCATCAATCATAATAAATCTTCCTAAACATCCTTTTCCTCTAAATCATTTCATATAATTTGAATATTTAAATCAATATTGAATTAGAAATTTTTATTTTGGTTTTTGTTTTTTTAATTGAATTTCTTTAATAATAAATTTTCACAACATTTTATGTCAAAAAAACTTTTACCTTGATCCCAACTATCAACATAAAAAAACCTAATTATAATAATTAAAATAAAAAGAGTGGTGGTGGATAGTGAATTATAAATACAAGGTGACCTATTTCTCCCACACTATTCATCCTTTTTAATGAAATATTTGGGAGTTAATATAAGAATAATCGTCAATATTCTATCATAATTATTTGAAGTAATCATCATATAAATCTTTATTTTCATCAGTTTGTTGTAAAAAATACAACAACCCCAAGAGAACCCGAAATCATATTTTTAATTATTAATTAAAATAATTTGAATATACCAATGATGTAGGACTGAATGGAAAAGTAGGATTAAAATGTGTCTTAATATAATATAATTTGTGCACTCTACATCTTTTGAAAATATATAATTTAAGATAAGATTCAATATTTAATGGGATTAAAGGGTTTCAATTGATAACCCCAATAATTTTAATTTTGTTTATAATAATCATGCATCGATAATATAGACATGAATGTTTGTGTAGTCCTGAATATGATAGGAATATATCATGAATCGTGTTTTAAGAAAAGTTAATCCAAAATTATATTTTTTTAACAAAAGTGAATTGGAATTTAAAATATATTAGTCAATCAAGTAATTAAATGGAAAAAATTATTTTTCTGCTAAATATAAATATAAATGTAATGGAAATATTAATTAGAATAAATTCATATATTGTTTTAAAATATTAATATAATATAATGAGAAGGAATATTTAAATAATTTTGACCATTTTCATTATTATTTATGGTGACTATTAATCCATAATTTCATTCAAGGGAAATTATTTATCCAAATATATGATGTCTCCTATATCTATAAATGTGAAAACCCCAAAATCGATTATATGGATACACTTTCTTTAACTAATGTGAGACATATACATAAATATAAACAATAGAAATACTACCATGAAATGTATCAAAAATTATGATATTTAAGGGGAATTATTCTCAATTTAAACATATTTCATATTTATTGACACATGTTGGAAATTCATTCCCCTAATGTCCTGGAATTTATTGGATTATTTTTTCAATTTCTTCATTAATTGTTGATTTATATTTTTTATCATTAAAAAAAGAATGAAAAGGGATTTTTTCTAATATATTAAATTTGAAAATCATAAGGGAGATGACATTTTACAGTAAGACTTATAGTAAAATAAATTATAAACAATAATTTATATGAATGTGAAAAAATGAGTGGCATCTTATAAGATCCTATTAATGTATTTTACATTGAAATTAACAAACAACATAATTTTATAGGGTAATGACTATAATTTTTTAAATAATTTTATATGGAAGATCAATTTTTTTCCACTTATTCATAAATAAATATTTTACATTCTTTGAGACTAGAATTATCATCATTTTGGAAGAATATTCCCATTTCTTGTGGACCAGTTCACCAGTTTATAGATAATTCCAAAAATAATAGGATAATTTAGGAACTAAACAAACTCATATTCTTACCATTAAACCCTTCCTCTCAATTTCATTTCTAAATTATTAGTTATTTCAATAATCTATATTTTCATAAAATTTTAAATAGTTTATTAATTTTATTTCATCATCATTGTTAATACTCCCACTAGAAAAACATTTTTTTATCACATTGGCCTTATCACATAAATTATTCCTTAATGTGGTAAAAATGCAGTTATATGGATTTGTTATGTATTTTATATGATAATCAATGTGATAGATTGATTTGTGTACTTTCTCACATTGGTTATTATTTATCGAACGTGAATATTTTGGGTATGTTTCTTTATCATGATGGTTTTATAATAACTGATACAATAAATCATGTTACCCCAATTTACCACATCATTTATCAAATAGTTCATATGATAATGAAGTTGTCATTTATTTTTTATGTTGGTTATTTTATAACTAACATTAAATTCCAAATTTAACATGTTGGTTATTTTTTAACAGACATGATATATCATTTAAAATTTTAGAAATTGTCTGTTTGAATCCTTTCAGTTTTTTTCTATCTCATGAGTGTTAGCTCATTTCTCTCATGCTGAATCCATAAAACTAATTTCATCAATTTTAAGGACTCCAATCATAATATCCCATATTAATAGATCCTTGGGGTTTTTCATCCTCATTTTTTCACCTTTGATCTTATCCACTGTCAGGTAAGCCTCACACATCAATGCTCTGTTTTAGTTATTCAATGATGTCGAAGCCCTATGTTACTTTTTTATGCCGTGTTCTCAAATTTAGGATAAAAAACCACTTAAAAACTAAAATTTCACCAGTATCATTTTTGGACGTTTGAATATAGATCTTCTCATCTCCCATCTCAAATTACCATTTTCATATACCATTATTATTTGTTTATTTAAGTGAAAAGTGTGTAGATTGAATTATATATTAATGTTGGGTAGTATATTTTAAATGGGATTTCATTTTCAATGAATTATTTCCCATATATTTATTCTGTAACAAACCAAATTTTTTTGAATTAAATCTCAGATTGTTTCTTAGTTGGATGATTTTTGTAAAACATTAATTATTTAGGCACACACATTCATGCCAATGAATGATGTTCAATTTGTATTATAAAAATATTTGTGACTTAGTATTAAAATATTTTAATATATAGATACATTTTTAATTTTATATTGTTCGAAATAAAATACCATATTACTATTTTATATGTATTTCAACACTTTTATTTTGATGTGATGTTTTATTAGAATTAAAAAGAATATATTAAATTTTCAATATGAATATTATTAGTTAACATCAAAAACAAGTTGAAATTATTATTGAATAAATGATAGGAAATGTCTAATGGTTCCATTACAGATCATTTTATATACTGATATATATATATATTTTATGACGAACATTCAAATAAAAATGGAAAATAATCACTTGATTTTTAATATATTGAATAATATTATATTTCACTTTTCATAAAATTTATTTCATTATAAAATGAAAATTGAAAGAATAGTCTAACTATAATTTCATTACTAAATTACTTCCATGAGTATGTTTTTATGATTTACCATTTATATTTAAACTAATGTTAAATTATTCTCTATAATTAAAATGTATACATTTAAAACTCATTTTTTTAATATTTCAAAAAAAAAATTTACTTTTAAATTATTATATATTTTGTTTAAATTATAAATAGATTTATATTTACAATAAAATTTTATATTATTGATATTTTATATTGAAAATAATGAGTTGAACGTGGATTATGAAAATTTGAAATGTTGGGAATATGAAGATTATTTTTATGTTATTTGTAATTTTTTAAATGAAACTTTCTAAATAAATAAATTATATTCTATCCAATACTAAAAATGTTAAACATGAATAAGTTTAAATGTATAGAGATAAAAGATCATTTAATTTTTCATGGTTTATATATTAATTACATCCCTTGGATTTGGCGTGGTGAATCTAGGAATAATTATAGATCACATGATGTTGTTACTTTTCATATTAAAAGTCCGGTAAATTTGAACAATTGATACAGGATATTGAAGTTGATTAAATTGATAATTAATTTATAATTGAGCTAATATATATAAATTATAAAAAACATATTTATCATTTTTGTACACATTTTTTGTTTTTAACTACTGTGTTATTTTTGATTAAATTGACATAAAAACCTGGATGGAGTGACAGGTGTTCTACAGTGTTGCTAAAATTGTTGAATGATGTTATTCATAAAGACAATAATCTTCTAAATTCACATTATAAATTGAATTAAATACATTACTAAATGCGATTAGGGTAAAATAGTTTCATTCCTTTATGAATAAAAATGTTATATATAGAAAGGAATTCTATTTTTTTTTCTGGGTGTCTTAAATGTGGGGTGTCACGGTATAAGTTAAAAGAAAAATAATGGGATGATTTTTCTATTATAGAGACCCCTAAAAATTAATATTTCTACATTAAAATAATTATTCATTTTAAATCGTAATTTGAAATTTCACAAGATATAAAAAAGAAAAAAATGGAATTAAGATGAGTTGATACGTGATAGATAATTTTGGCATCCATCTGTTTTTTCATAATGGAAGAAATTGATCCCCAGTTTCGTACATTCAAAAATGATGTTAGAATTCTCATAATTGGATTTCATATGTATGGAATAAATCCATATAAAATAATTATTATAAAAAATAGTTCATAGACCAAATTATTTATAATATAAAAATTTTCTCAAGAATTTATTATGAATAAAAAATATGACTTTTTTGGGTTTAATGATCTATAGATCAAAATACCCAAAAATGATATACAAATTCTCTGGTCAACATTAATATATTATTTAAAACTATAATGGGAGGTAGGTATGAGGGTTTATTATTATTATAATGTTTAATATTTCCAAATACAAGAAATGATAAGGTTCACCATGAATGACTTCCCCATATATGCAAACATGTATAGATATATTGTTAAAATGAATAAAAATTCCCCAATTTTGTTAAAAAAGGATACATATTATATACAACATCATGGGAGTCAAAGGGTACGCAAGGGTCAACAACATATTTTATATATTCTTCACACTTATAATAGATTAAAAAAATTCATTTAACGGGTCACATGGATTTGATATAACCTCATAACCTATGTAAAATTATTAGTATTTTTAGAGGGTCAAAAAAATTGAATTCACATTCAAGAAGTGACATAAATATAATAATGATATAAATAATTGGAAGAAATGTTACATATTTTTTGAGCTACATAATTGGAGGAACCATGAGGTCAATCATAACATTGATTTCATAAACTTAGATAATTGAATTTGTGAAATCTGGATTGGAAAATTGTTTTTTATTAATGTAATGAGTAAATATGGATTGAATTAAATTTTAGACTTACTATGTATTGGAATATGTTTGGATTTGGTTCCAACTCCTGATATAAGGTGAACATTCATACCATCATCTTGTAAAAAATTATTTAATAGGGAAAATTATATTTTTTATATGTAATTATGATATCATTATTGTACATTGTTATTCACTAAGTATAAACAAAAATAAATCATTGGTGAATTTAACGTTAACATGAATGAAATATGATGATATTCACATCATGAAAAAACAACTCCTACCAGTTTAATTGTGTAAAATATTTCCCGTTTGTTTCAGTATGATTTTTAGAATGATGTGTTATTTTTTCAATTCAATTTTAATTAATTTGATTGATTCAAATTATTTGGGAAATTTGGATAATGAAGTGATTTATTTTATTTTTCAATTAGAAATGTATTTTCCTCCATCTTCTTTGATTTAATGTTTCATTTAATGTTTCCAATGGTTGGAGAAGTAATGTTTTGCAGACATATATATCTATGTTGGATGTATACATTTTAAAGTTATATAAAGGTATTGAATAATTATGTTATGAATCCATATTTACATAAAGAAAAAATTGTGTAGATGTATATTTCGAAGGAGGTTTCATAGTTTTTAAAAGCTATTTGTCTATATTATAGCACTTCAGTTTTCATAAATCTTACCATTAACGAGTTAATTAAGGAAAAAAGAAGACCAATGGATTGAATATCAAATCTATTATAGGTGAAAAGATGAAGAAGGTACATTTAAAAATCACTAACAACATATATGACACTTAGACATATATAACATTCCATATTAATGTGTTGAAACAATGTTATACAAATAAAAAATAATGTAGGTTTTTAATGATCTTAACAAGAAAAATTTCTATGGATAAATGAGACTATGCTTGTAAGATTAAATGCCTCAAAAAAATTGAGATGATTAGAGGGTGGTCCATGGATAAATTTTAAAACATGGAGTAGGTATGAAATTAATGGCTTAACATAACATATGAGTGATCATGACAATATAAGTGCAATTCAGAATAGTAGTGTATTGGTGTTTTCAGTAGCACTGCATATTTCGAGTTTTAAATACAAAAAATCAATATCCAAATCCAATAAATATTATGGATTCGTTGAAAAAATATGGGAGGTATTTTAAATTAAAATTAAAGATGTAGTGTTTAAATAAAAATGTTTTAATTATAACAACATTTTAAAAAATAATGAATTTGGAATAACACTTATTAATTTGAATAAATTAGAATAAAAATATTTTCCTTTTATCATTAAACAAATTAAAAAAATTATGTTGTTAATCTATTTTATATGTAGTGGTAAATTGTTTTACATGAAAAAAACAACACATTGGTGATACGAACATGACAAAGACGTTGATTTATGTGAGATCCCAACTTCCATGGAAGGATTAAAAAATAATATCAATGAGCATGATATATAAATGTTTTATTCCACATATAATAACAACTAAACATGAAATTTGGAAAGAAAACCTTTAATAAATTCATTATATTACATGTAATAAATTTTTACTTCTATTTTAGTTTTCTAAATTTAATAATTTTTTAAATATTTTTAATTTTATTTTCATTATTAATAAATGTATTATAACTAATATGATAAATTGTTTTATCAACTAGTTTAATTTTTTAGTTTAACATGTTTAAAAATAAATTGATTATATGTTAATTTATTTTTTTTGAATTCCATTTTTTTAATTTAAAATTATAAATAAAAAATAAATTATATAATATTATTTTATTAAAAAATTCTATTCGGTGTAAAAATGATTTATCACGGTTGAGAATTTTAACTACCCACAAAACAATTTTTTTTTATTTTTATTCATTCGTTTATGTCATTTTATGTCACATTAATATTGTTTTAATTTTAATTACATTTAAAAAATATGAATAAAAATATGTTGATATTAGTTTACGTTACATTTTGATAGATAATTATTAATTATTTATTTAAAACTGTATGTAATTGTTGGATCGTTATATTGTTGGTACCAATTTTTGTTGCTTTTATTTTTAGGATAATGAGAGGTCAATCAAAAGATCTTCCACATAATTCAAGAGATTATCTTACTCATACCTCCCGAGAGGAAGGTACACATGCTCATATTGATGAGAGACCTAAACAATCTTAAATTACCATGTCTACATCCATCTGGGAAAAAAGGTTTGAAGGTTGGTAAATGTGGTACCATATGTTTATCAAAATTATCAATTGTGTACAGCCATGACTAGAGGATAATAGTAATCATTTATGATAATGATATTCCATGAGGTCTAAATTCAAATAATTTCAATAATTTTATATTATTATAAGGTAAAATAGAAGTCAGTATTTTTTTTGGATTTGAAAAGTGTTTTCCATGTGACATTATAACACTTTTGGGAGAAATTTTCAGTATTCTATTACTTAATAGTTTACTTATCTTGAATTTTTTTATTGTAATATATATTTTCAACTTATTATCAGATGAAATATGATATATGTAATTCAGGAGGAGTTTGGAGGAAATTTATATCATTGGCCTCTAGGTGATAGATGGATTTTATATCATCCATCACATCATTTTTCATTTTTGGGGATATAAAAAATCATAATATATGTGATATATATCCATTTATATATGAAGATACATAGTGGTATTTTTCTTCAGGTAGTCAAAGTGATGATTGTTTATTATTTTCAATCTTACCTTTTAAATATTTCTAATATTACTTAACATGTCAGTGATTTCTTTATTCTTAATTCTGAATTTACAAAAAATCGTGGATATTTTATTAGGGGATCCAATACCGAATCATATGCCCTTATAAATTATCTAAGGGAGAGTATATGTTTTTGGAAGAAACAATGATAGGAGAAACACATCAAAATTGATAGATATATATATAGGGTCTATTGATGTTTCCCTTCCCCCAAAGTATACATGAAAAATGCAAGATTGGTCGGTTGACCAAAAAAAGAAAATATCTTTTGGAAAAGTTGAGGGTTTTAGCTAAAAGGATATTAAGATGTTTACTTCCTTTATGTATTTATTTTTAAAGAACTATTTATATATTATGATTTTTATTGTATTTTTGAAATATTCATAACTGGATTTTTTTGAGGAGAAGTTCACATGATTGTCCTTATTGCAGATGTTAGAAAGGATATTTGAGTGAAATCATTTGGAATTCATGAACAATTGTGTCTTGAATGAGGATAACCGACATGTGTATCGATATAAAATAGTTTTCATGTTCAAAATCTTCTTTAATAGAGGATGATTATAAAACAAAATAGAATCTTTGGAATCCAAAGTTCAATATTTTCATGTGATAATAGAAGACATTATAATTGATTTGAAATAATCAATTATTAAAGATAATAAAATATAGTATTAGACTACAGATATGACTCTTACACCTCCACCAGTATTTCCCAGTCCTCCTAATTACCCTACTCATATATCTCCACATAAATAACCATCTCCTACTTATCCTAACCATACAACCCATATTCTTCTAAATCCCGGTTATTGTGAGTTATATGTTGATGGTACCCATCATATTCTTTTATATAGGATGATATTTTATATTGGTGATACAATTAATCACAAAAAGTTAGAGATAATTATTTATAGGGTCACTGTGCATGATATTATATATATATCAATGAAAATAACATATCCTTGAGATGAGGTTAGTGTTGTTGAATAAGTTATCATTCATTTTTTTATTTTCTCTATCTATACTTCTTTGGCATATTACCATAGAGGTATGTATATTGTCTCTATTTTAATTAATTAATTAATTAATTATTTTTATTTTAATGATTATATATTCTATATTTTTTATAAGAACAATTTTCAAGTAACTTATTATTCTATAGACCAAATAAAAACACTAAGTTATATGAATTCAGATATAGATTATACTTGTCTTGATTGATTTTTATAATATTAATTTTTTTTATTTTATATATATGAGATTCCAATTGAATTCAATGTTTTTTGGTTGTTAAATGAAAATATGAGTTTTTAAAAGAGATATTAGGTATATATTAGTTAGATATTAGATTGTCACCAAGATGGTTGAATTTTTTTCCTTGTAAGACAATTAATAAAAATTTCCATCCATTTAATTTTTTTAAGAATTTATAATTTTAATTTTTTTATATTTATTATCTTTATAAAGTATCTATAGGGCACAAAAAAATATGTGGATATAGAATTATGGGCCTATATTTTATTGGAGCTATATATAATACAATGAATGATGCATGAATACAATTTTACATTGCTGAAATATTTGAGAAGAACTAAATTAGTATGAGATAGATGTTAACATATCTTCAAGTGTATGAATCATATTTCTCAAAAAGCGTTATATATATATTAAAATAATTAAAAATCACATTATGTTTAATTGAAAATATGTTGGGATTAAAGGATGTGTGTTTCATTTCTAGATATAGGAAAATTTAATGAAAATACTCTATCCATAGTGATGTGGGAAAATATTTTTAGAATGTATTGAACAAGTATGTTTAATTATTTTAATACATGTTTATATTATAATTAATATAATTTATTTTATTCATATTATTATCTAACATGGAAGTGAATATTCTTATTGATCATACAAGAAAGAAGAACTCCAAGATAAATTTTTTTCACGCTAAGGTGATATTCCTTTTATAATTACTAAATTATATATATATTGTATAAAATTTATTTTTTTAATAATTAATTCATAATAACATTATTTTATACAACCATTATGTGTAATAAAATTTTGATACTACTTTTTATGATTTAGGTATGAAATAATTTCAACTACGACATTTATGAATATCTAAAAGGTTAGATTTCATTATAAGAGATTTCGTAATTTTAAATTTGTTTTATTGTTACTAAAAATTAAATTATTTCTTTATAATTTTTTATGTGATTACCAACTTCAAAATATTGATTATATTTTGAGACTTTAATAAATTAAATGATAACATTATTTAAAACATTTTAGTTATATTTATATTATTTGTAAAATATATTTGGAATCTATAATTTCAATTATAAAATATTTTTTCTGGATGATTTAAAATTTTTTCTACCTTTTCTACTAGTGTTTTTTTGCTACTGTAGTGGAGAGAATGAATCAATTTAAAATGTAAAAAAATAAATTTAACATTGGTTCTGAAATAACCTATGAGAAAATGGGTTTTTAATTCATTTATTTGATAATTAGGTGAAAACTAGTAACATAGATTTATTTAAAACATTTTTCAATATTAACCAATGTTAAAAAAATTAATTAATTTTTTACATCAATAACATCTCCTAATAACACACATGAAAAAATAAAAAAATCAATGTGACCAATCATTTCTGCACTAGTGTTCTTCTCAATCAGTAGTGGTAGAAATATCCTGCCTCAAATCCTCACCATACTCATAACAATTCATTATCCCTTAATTAATGTTTACTATAATACTCCGAAATGACTATAAAATAAAAATTCCCTCTTTTAACACCCAATAAAATTCCATCATGATATTAGTAATGTACTTATATTAATAAATGATAATATATCTTCATCCACATCAATGATGATAATGTAAAAAAATTAAAATTCCATGACATTAGGGAAAATATCATTAATAAAATATCATGGATATATATATATGTATGTTTTATTTTATTTAAGGCATTAAATTGTGTAATTTAATGATAATAATCCAAATATCATGAATTCAATGTAATATATTATGTTAATACTGTAACCTAAGTCACAAAAATCATTTTTAAATTAATTAGATCCAATATTTATAGGTATTAGATATTAATGTTTTTGGGAGAGTCTTTGATACTATATAAATTAATATTCCCATGAGTTGTATTATTGCCAAATAAAAATTCATGTTACATTAAATAAATAGTTTCATGAACCACTGATATATAAGAATGTTCCTATAAGATTATAAACTTGTAATATTAATATGATGTTTCATACAAATTTCAGAAATTTTAATTCTTTAATACTAAAAACTTCAATTCTTAATCCTTTATAATAATATTAAAAGTGGTTTGTAAGGTGATAGAATCATGTATATGTCATATTTTTTCCTTAGATTTTCTACTTAAAACTTTTTAATTATTAATTTTATCATTCCAATTATTTTATCAAAACCATCAAATGCCTTTTAATACTAAGAGTTATGATATACAATACCGTAGATGGATTGATCTATGCATCAGATGGTGAGTTAGTATTAGATACTCCATAGATTGATTTATAGGTTTAACCCCATTAATCATTATATTTTAAATGGAATATATTTTATTATTTGAATCATCCATTAAATCTTAGATGAAATCCATAGTGGTAGTCAATAATATTTCTATGGATTCCAACAATTAAATTTTTCTTATATGAGACTATATTTTTATTATTATTTTTTAACCTCTATGATAATTATCCTAGTTATAATCCTTTGTTTTCTCTGGAATATTTTTTGTGTTTTAATTTGGTATATAATTTTTTTAATTAACTAAAACTCATATAATTAAAAAAGAATATAATTTGTTGAGAATCTATGTTTTTCATTTTTTATTATTTATATATATGTTATTTAATTATTTTTATTTATTTATTATAGAAATTTATTTTTCATATTTTTTTATTTACCCTCAAATATCATTTTTTTGTTTTTATTTACCCTTACATAATAATTGTATTACCTTTATCTATATTATCCAATACTTATACAAATCACATGTAATTTTTTATTACACCCATATTTTTTGGGAACACTCTTGATATCATTACATAATAATTTCTATAAAATTAAATATATATTAAAAAATTTATTTCTATTAAATATTTATATTAGATATCTTTTTACACTTATTTATGATATATAAATATCTAATTTCCTTTACACATTCCTTAGAAATATAATATTATCCATATGAGAGACTTGGATAACCATTAACTCAACTATAAATATCATGGGTTACCCTTCCATAAGTAAAACAATGGTGTATTAAAAACAATTATTTAGTGGAATTTGAAATGGAAAAAATCAGGATGTTCCAATTAATTAGGCTTATATTTGGGATTAATTGATAAGGTATGCTTTTTAAAATATGTATTTGACTATCAAATAAGGATTCCTATATCTGGAAAAATTATTTTGGGATAAAAAAATTTAATTTAGAATAATTAAATAAAAATAATGAAGGATTACATTAGGGTTATGAGAGAGAAATCATAACCCAATGGAAAAAAGGATGCTTGGAAAGAATCTATTACCTTATGTCTAAAAGTGTTCTAGAATTGATATAAATTTCATGGATAATGAAATTAAATCTGTTAACAAAATAACATAGAACTATTTCCATATTAATGCATTTAGTTCATTTATATCTTTTTTGGTGTGTTATAATATTCAATTTTATCATTAAGGAGTGATATTTTCCTTTGTTTTCATGATTGGATAACTTGTATACATGGATGAAAGATCACATAAATTGTGAATAGTAATCCAAAATTGAATTTATATGTTATTAATGAAAATCCAACATATAAAATGGTCTTATATATTTTTTATTAATTATATGATGATGATTCATTATATAAAACATTCATGATGAACTTTAGATTACTTTTGAGAATTTTTCATTATCACAGAACTAGTTTTTCTTATTAATTAATATTATTCATATATACTAGTAATAGCTAATTTAAGATTTTTTAAATCATATATAATAATCAGTTTTGACAATAAAACAAGTTTTACTACCGTCCTTGATGTTGTTAATGGAAATCAAACACTTGTCATCATGAATGTGATAAATTAACATACCATGGATGAGGTTTTCATATTTAGAAAAAATAGACTGGGAAGAGAAATGATGATGTATTTCTATATTAACATAATAAAATTACATTATATAAAATATACATTATTCATCATGTATTTTGTATAAGGGGAAGCTAGGATATGAAAATAAAATAAATGGAAAAGAAATTAAAAGGAAAAAAATGATGGTTTTAGATTATAAATTCATCTCCTTGAGAACCCCCTTAGGGAAATTGTGTTTGTTCTTTTGATAAGACCAAAGGCTCAATGAAGTGGTGGTGACATTATAAGAGGATTGGGAATAATTTTTACAAGCACCATGTATTTTTATGTGTAAGGTGAAGTGATTTTGAGGGGCTGCATTTCTAGTGGAGGAGAGAGAGAGGTTTTTGATTATTTTATTCATTTGTTTATTATTTTGACAGAAGACCTTAAATAGTGAAGATTATTATATGCTAAATATATAAAAATTGCATTTTAGCTAAAGATAATGGCCAGTTACATCATCCAAGACTAAATGATAACTAAAAATTTCATTTATATACTTATTGTGTAAAACACCATAAATTACCATATTTGACTATTAACCAATAATTCAACAATTTTAGGAATATCATAAAAATTTACCTTAACAATTTTTTATGTGTAGAATTGAATAAATGACCCAATTTAATAAAAATAATTTTATAAATATGTTAAATTTACTTTATGATTATAATAATTATTAATTTGAAAAATATAGATATTAACACTATAACATATTTTATAACATTTTGAAATATCAATTATGTTCTCACAAAATTATAATATAATCATAATATAACAAAAATATTTATCTATGAATTTATTTTATGGAATTAAATTTTCTTTTATGTAATTAAATTTATTATAAAATAAAATACAAAACTAATGACATTCAAAAATACAAACAATCAATTTATCATTTTTATAACATTTATTTACCTACACCATGGTATAAATATATAATATTTTCATTTATAAGATACCTATGTGTTATATAATTTTTAATCGATGAAGTAAATATTCTATTATCCATATTATAATATCTAAGTGTCATAAATTTATTCTAATGGTCACGTTAAAATTCGATTTGTTAAAGTTCTTTAATTAATGAAAACCCATCTTATCTCATTCATTCTTCATTTATAATGATTTTATTGTGTCCTATTTGTGATTTTTATGTGATTTTTACTATATAACATATAAATTATATGGTAATTATCATTGAAAATTTGTTGACAATTACATTTGTAATTCAATAATTTGAGTTATTAAATCAACTAAGACAACCTCATTTCAATAGAATTAGTAATGCATACTTGAAGGATGCGATAGAGGTATTTCTAGAAAACATAGTTCATGTAATTTGGATTAACATTATAACATCTTATAAATTGATTGATTTTGTTTCAGAAACACTAACGGGAAGTGATGATTGAAATTTTATTCTAAAGAAAAATGTTATGAAATATATATATTATTCTTTATATGTATATATATGTACTTCCATGTTTAATTATGTAAAAATATATATGATATATGGTGGAATTTTAATTTCACTCTAGAAGGAACTAATATGTTTATTGTAACCTAGCTTGTTATTCACAAAGACAAATTTTGATGAATTCAGAAAGAATGATCAAGAGAGAATCAATGAAATATACAACATTACCATGGAAATTTTAATATTAATGGTCATACATGGATAAATAATCAAGAACTATTTTCATATCGAATTAATACAAAATTTCATACCTAATGATGGAACTTAATGAATGTTTATATTGATGAATGTTTTTATTTAAATGAGTATTCAATTAATGAACATGTATGATCAAATCATCAGTGTGAGATAGATTTTAAGAACGATAACAGTGAATAAATAGAAAGAAGAGAATTCATAACCTTAATATATAACATATTATCTTTTCTAATTCCTTTTATTTCGTTAATGGAAATAGAGATAATGTTGAAATAATTTTTTTACAAAATAAGTTTATATGTACATGAAATATATGTGTGGTTGGAAGAATAATCCAATAATACATCACAAAAATGATGATTGAATGGAATATAAGAATGGTAATATTAATCAAAAAAATGTTTTCCAACTAAAATTAAACGAGGGTAGAAAAATTCGATATATCAAACAATATTTTCCAAAAATTTTATTAAAAAGGAAAGGAAAAGTATTACAATAGTGATTTAAAAAAATCATATCTTGATTGGTGGTGTTTTATATAGGATTTAGACTCATGCAATGAAGATTTCATGATTGTAAATGAATCAAAAAATCATTACGGAATGGAAAAATCATTCAATGAGGTATGAACTGATTCAGATTCAATTTCAGGTTATGAGTCTAGTATTCAAATTGATTTTAATGAAATAATTGATCACAACGAAATTTTTTAAAATTTAATTTTTATAATATAATAAATGTATTGAGAATTGTAATGAGAATGTATTAAAAATAATGAATAAAAAACTGAATGATTCTCCAATAATCTATACAATGGAGAAAACGGAGGAATATTATTAATTGATAATGCTCAAAGATGAGAATGAAAGTAGGAAAAATTTATCTTCAAATAATTATGATTGTTAAGAATGGTTACTAAATTTGTATTGTGTTGATTTACCTAAAATTATAAATGATCATATGATGAATAAAAAAATATAAAATGACTTAATATAGGAATATATTCAAATGGGAAAATCAATGATGATGATGACATTATTAAAATTATAAAGAACATATTATTGAAGATATTACATTATTAGAAGAAATTTTTTGTTTTTATTTATAGAGATGATAATTTTGATAAACATATGAGTATAAACAAACCAATAAATGATAATATTTTATTGGTTTATAACACTAAGATTTATAGTATGTACATAAATTCAATCTTTCGAAGATATAATGTAAATTTCTTTAATGTGCCTTAGATGTAATGTTAAACAGATTTTTTTAAATGTTCACTCAGATTATGTAATATAATATGCCATAGTGAGAAACTTATTTCTTATAACATATTGTGTAGAAAAAAATAAAATAAATCTATTCAATCAGTATGGGTGGATAAAAGTTTTATCATTAATCTTGATTCACCCAAAATTGTGTGGGTGCCAAGACAATTATATTCACAATTTGATTTATAAGAAATATATCGATAGAGTTATAATGAAACATTATATAAGAACATTAGTCATTATGGAAACATGGATGATGATATTTTAAAAAAATTATGATTTAATTCTCATAATTTGTGTTCTGTCACATGAATTGATAACTTTAATGGATTTTTTTATTAGTTTAAGAGAAATAGAAATATTAGAATTTGAAATATCTTCTGAAGAATTGTATTTATGGGATTTTAACATATTATAATTAGCATCACATATATTTTTTATAATGGAATTAACATAATGCTTGAAAATAATAAATGTGTGCCTTATAATGATAAAAATATATTATGTTATTCTAATAAAAGTGAAAATATATGGTATTTATATTTTTCAGAACTATCCCAGAAAAAATTATCCATTTTTTTTGGAACATATTTTTTTGGAATAAAATTGTATTTTCTGATCTCCTTCAATAATTGTACATGATAGAAAATAAAATACAGAATATAGAACATTGAAAATACAATGTAATAAATATTTTTTGTGTCATTAATTTCTAATTAGTACATTTCACAAAGAGATATTTTGTTCTAATAAAATTCTCAATTAAACTAGATGTTTTGAACTAATTCATCTTTATTTATTTAGACCCATTGGAACAATTATTTTATGTATTAATAAATATATATTTCTAGTAGCAGATTATTTTATTATATTCACTTGGACTCATTTCCATTATCATAAAAGTGAATACCTAAATATGATTATTTATTTTTTTAAATAATAAAAATTAAAAAAGGTTTATTTGATGATTTAAAAAATAAGTGATAATAAAGAAAAATTTGTTAACATATATATTTTTAGACCATTTTTAAGAAAAATGGACACGTATACTATTTGTTTTACCTAAACTACCATTTAAAACAGTTCATTAAAAAGGAATATAAGATATATTCAAGAATTGAAATAAAATTTGATATGTGAATTCAATTTTTAAAAATATTTTTGGGATGAATCAGTTAATTTTCATTCTATATCTTCAATATAGTTTACAGAAGACTCATTCTAATGAAAATAAATTCTAACCATTTAATGAAAATTATCGAATCATTGGTCACAAAAATGTTTTTTGGCATATTGTTATTAGTTTAAATAAAAATTATAATTTGGTCATCATTTATTCTAAAAGTGATGAAGGTATTTTGAAGGATATTCAAATAATACTAATGTTTGTAGACTATAGGAAATGTTAAAAAACTTTACTGGAGGAATCTTTTCATGTACTGTTCTTTGAAAATAATGAACCATCGAATACTAAATTTCATAATCATATTAATTAAATTATGTGTTTTATTTTGGTAAATGCAAAACTAAAAAATAATAATGCATCAGTGATGTGAGAGAACATCTATTCTTAATCTTATACAATGATTTATAAAACTCATAGAGGCCATTATTTTGAATATTTTAATTAAAATTTTGAATATGGTTTAAGAACAAGAAAATTAGTTTTTATTTTTTAAAATCTACTTTTTTGAAAATTTTGCATCAAGTAATTTTAAATATGAATTGAATGATTCAAATTGTATAAATTTGATTCAAGATTAACGTAATTTTTTTGAAATAAATAGTGTCTTGAATTTGGTTGTTTTTCCTAAATAGAAATCTTCCTTTATTAAAAAACTATTTTCAATATAAAATTGATGATTATGTTAATATTATAGAAAATAAATAAGGATTTGCATCCTAAGGATATTAAATAGAATAAGGTGTCAATATGGATGATTAATTTACAGTTTTTGATTGAATAGACTATAGTCAAATTCAATTTTAAATAATAAATTTTATCAAATTGATTTAAAATATTAGTATCTAATTTTTGTAATTTCATAAGAGGTATATTCTAATAAAATAACGTTTTTCAAAAATGATTTATTTCCAAACCATTTTTTGAATCTATATAGTTATTTTTATGGTCAAAAGTAATCCCAATGTGATTGCTATGATAAAGTAAATATATTTACATTTTCAAATTATTTTAATGATGTTAAGGTTAATCAAACTCTATTTATATGGAATGTTTCCATTGAAATTTTATTTGTAGAAATATATGTTAATGGTATTTTATTTCAATCCAAAATTTATTCACATAGTATTGTATTTAAAAAATTATTGATAAATTAATTTTATCTGTGCTTAACAGGAAATTAAATATTTTTACTTGGTTATCCAGTTTTAAAAATTAAGGATGAAATACTTATAAATCAATTAAAAAATAAAAAATAATTGAATAATTAATTTATCTTGAATCCTAAAAAAATTAGAACAAAAATTTTATCTAATTCGAAACTAGATGTGAATTAATCTACAAACTACTTGATTGATAAAATGTATAGAGGAATAATAATAATCCAAATTTATCTATCTTCTTTAAGGGATAAAAATTTTATTTAGTCTGTATGTGTGAATGATGTTTGCCAAATCCAATATAATTTCATTTAATTATTGCGAAATTTATTATTAGATATTATAATAGAACTGTTAAAATTGTTTTGTTTAACTCGAAACATAATTTTTTCAATGATTTATCATTTTTCACAATAAATTTTGAGTCAAGGGACTAGACTACAAAATAACATCAGGTATGCATCACTTACACAAAATTTCTTTTAATATCATTGTCTTATAAATTTTTTTAATTACCTATTAAGGATTCATCATACATTTTCTAAAATATTTCTCTTCCGAAAGACTTTGCATAAAATGAAATATAAAATTTCGATGGGTTTTATAAAACAAACACAATATATTGTGTCAATATATTTGTTATTTTAATATTTTAATATATTTTACGACATTATAGGAATGAAAATATATTGTTAGATTTCATTTTTTATGAAATAATGTCAATATATGGAAAATCACAATGAATTTATTTGAAAAAAATAATCTTTCAATATATTTACTAAAACATTATATGTTATGATGTTTGGGATATAATATATTTAAGCAAGGTTTGTTGAGATTTATCATAAAATTTGAAAATTTTAAATTCATATTATTTCATTAATGTACTATGATATATAAAAAACTAGAAAGCTATTTAAAATATCCAATATAGAATCATGTAATCATGCAAATTATGTGTTTTAATTTTTTTTTACATATTGAACAAAAATATGAATTAATTGGGATTCATCTTTTTCTTGGTATATTTATGAATTATTTTTTAAAAATGTAAAATAATTTGTAGTTACTTTTATGAATAACACTTTTTTAATTTAAAGGGGAGATTGTTTTATTCATAATAAATTTGAAAAAGGGGGAGAATGTTTGGAATATATATATGTGTGTGTGTGTGTTTTATTTTTTAATTTATAATAGTGGGTTATTTTTAGTGAGTTAATTTGTAATATAATTTATTTTATTAATTAAAACTACTATAATTAATATGGAAAATATTTTATTTAATTTAGTTGTTCTCCATTTATTATTACCATTATTTTACTTTTTAATTTTTTTATTATTTAAATGTGAATAAATTAGTTTTATGATTATTTTAATTTCACTATCACGTCCTTTATATCTATTCATTAAATTTATACAATCCAATTTTTGCATTGAATAGTTTTTCTTAATCAATTATGAATGAACATTATTTTTTTACGCATACATATCTTTTTTAGCCTTGTTTTTACCTTTTCATAATCTTTCATATGGAATTAAAAATGGTTCATACATTTTCTAACCTTTCTTATATGGATCAATTTTCTCTTTTCAATTATATGTTATTATGAATCTTCTACATACCGTTATGAAAGACTAAAAAATATAAATTTACCCTTATATGAGAATTTTATTTCCATTATGTGAGCATTATATATAATGGGACACCCGATTGAAAATATAAGTTTACCATTATGTATGTCTTGGAAAATACAATCTACAGTTAGTTGGTGATCATAATGCCTTTATGATAGCTTAAGGAATTTCTGTTTGGATTTTAATGAGCAGGGTAACATACAAGTTACCCTCATGAATCCATTATTCAAAATTTATTACCATTATTTAATGGAATGTCTACCAATGAAAATAAACTACATTCCACATACCTTTATTGGTTACACATATGAAATGTTTACAACATTCTTGTTACCTTCCCATTGTGATATAATTTACCTCTGTGTATTTAGTTGAATGTTGATCTTATAATTAATAATTTAATAGATGTAATATTACCATAATTATATGAAATATGTTAAAACATTACTCATCTTATAGAAAACATGTATTACACTTATTTATTTTAGGAAAAAATCTTCTGACCTTTACAAACTACATATAAAATTATTTGAACTATTTCATGAGCTACGGTAACACAGATACAACATTTCAAAAGAATCTGGATATGATTATGGTGGTATATGAATGATTTTGTCTTATATTAGTTACATCACTCTATGTTAGAGCTTTTGTTAAAAGTAATGGTAAGAGAAGTAATATGTATCTGTAACATCACACTTCTCCAATGGTAATAGCATGATCAACTGGATAATAGAACATTGTTAACACTATTTTCTCCTTAATGTAACATATCTATATAATAATAGTATCATGTATTGGTTCCAATTTTATAGGGGCAGAACAACTTAATCTACAACACTAGCACCAAGCATCGATAATATAAATTCTCATCCAAGGAATACATCTCTTCTGGACATTTGTTGAATAATGAAATGTTTCCGACACTTTCACCGGGGTGCGAACATCCGTCACTCAGAGGACACGCTGTTGTTACCCCACATTCCCACTTTCCAAAGGCAGGCGACATCCTCTCCTTATTTGGGGACGTCCGCTCCATGATCGAAATGGGATGATGGGATGTCGGTTCTTCCTTCCGTGGATTCCTCCTCGGAGCTCGCCACATAGTCCGGGTCTCTCTCATAGATTTAAAACGTAATTCATGAAGCTCTTCCCTGTTCCATATCATCATGGACACAAGGTAATTATGCCACTTCTATCAAGACCTTCCAAGGGGTTTAGTCAGGGCAGCAACCTTAGATTAGAAGAGTAGTCATGTTGGGGCATCACAGGCATGTCTTAACGCTGGGGATTGTCATGTCTGTATTCTGTCACTTATTATAAGGATTCTCTAGGGCGTTTAATCCCGAGGAATCCCACATATAATTCGGGGAATTTTATTCCATAGGAAATTTTCTGATGTTTTTCTCAGCTTCCCATGTTTAACACAGGGTATGCCGCAAGTTTAACGTCCAGCGGAGATGAATCAGACTGATCATAACACTAGGTAGAGTGGATCAGATTGAGGAACCCCCTGGAGGGAACACTGATGTTGGGGATAGCACATGGGCGGCTTCCCGAATGCTCTGACGGGGAATGGGGAATGAAGTGGCATGATCCCACTGGGATGTGGCAGCCCGGGTAAGAATTAGGATGAATGATGACTTTGGGATTGAGCCTAGAAGAGACTTCCTACGTATCCCCGTAGAAAGGAATCAATGTTCGCATAGTTCGATGGATCGATGGGACAGCTGAAGAGGAGACCTGTGAGAACGGACCCATGGATAGGACCTAGAGGAAGTGGAACCATCGGGTTAGGTAATGAGGTTCCTGAGACATGTTGGCTCGAGGGAGTGATCAGGATGAGACATGAGTGATGGGATTCAACCTCGTGGAGGCTACCTATGTATCCCCGTGGTGGGGAATCAAATACCATGTAGTTCATATGGTGAATACAATTTAACTTAACGTTGGATGGGTATGGGGCTTACACTCTGGGGTGGCCCAAGGTGATGGAAAACCGATCTGAATGGGGTCGGAACAACTGGGTGGTGGGCTTGAACCTCGTGGAGGATTCCTATGTACCATGACTTATAACAGATCAAATTCAACGTAGTTTGGGATGGATTGCAGTTTAACAACATGCAGGAGTGGGGAATTTGGGGCTTACACTCTGAGGCGGCCCAATGTTGGAGTTGGTTAACTGACGTGAATAGGGACTTGGGGTCCAGATGGATTGGGGATTACACTCTAAGGCGACCCAAGGTGATGAAGTCGGGGAACCGACATGAACGGACCAGGGGTCCAGGTGGGCTTGAACCTCGCGAAGGCTTCCAACGTACCATGCTTTAGCATGGATCAAAGTCCCCATAGTTCTGGAGGGATGGGGATTATACTCTGAGATGGCCCAAGGTGATGGGGCTTGATCCTCATGGAGACTTCCTACATACCATGCTTTAGCATAGGTCAATGTCCCTGTAGTTTGGGTTGGATGGGGATTATGCTCTGAGATGGCACATGGTGGTGGGGCTTAAACCTCGTGGAAGCTTCCTACATACCATGCTTTAGCACAGATCAATTTCCCCGTAGTTCGGGTTTACAGTTTAACGTCATGAGGGATGAGGGCATTTAGGGATTACACTGTGAGGCGACCCAAGGTGTGTCATGGTAAGTGTCCACTCTAATATCACCAGAGTCATGCTCCGTGTGAGAAAAAGGAAGCAGCAGAGACCAAATGATCACGTCTCAAAGGGTGTGTCTATGGGAAACGAAGAGGGGCTTACAGGTTGAGCGGCCCATGGGGGTAGGACTTACTCGAGGATGGAGGCCAGTGGGTGACAAAGTGAAGAGGGAGAGGGACTCGGGACTGAAGAAAGGAGGAGACCCATTCCCTATCATGCCCTTCGCTGGCCTTGGCACCGAGGAAGTCAGGAGGAGAAGGGGTGCTGCCTCCTGCATGAAAATATAGGGGCTTACACCAAGGTGATTTCCCTTCCCCACAGAAAAACTCCACTCTAATAAATCACTGCCTGTGAGGGATGACCCCACCATCCCCATGCAGACGAGTGGGTGTGGAGAATGTCCGGGGTGGGGGGACCCAGTGTGCGAGGTACGGGGCCAGGTCATAGTTTAACATCATGTGTTGACGACGTGGTTCTTGGCAATTTAATGTCCTGCTACTCTGACGAGGTGGGATTACTCCGCGCTAATAGGACTTATATAACTGGTACCCTCTGCCTCTTGTGGAAGGGAAGGCATCTGCAAGGCCATATTGAGGGGGTTTCACAGAGCGAACCATCGAGGGGTCCATTTTAGTGTGGCTATGTGAAGAAGAAATAGCCGCTATCATGCCTATGCGAAGAAGCACGAGGTGAAGTAACGCAACGAGAATGATTGTCCAAGTGAATTTGAATTTACTTTGTAAGAGCCTAGAAGGTCATACAGGAAAACCATGTATGATGCGGATGTCCGGGGTGCACAAGACACCTGTAAATGGCACCCAGAATAAGGGCATCAAGAGTTCGCGCAAGGGGGCGCCTAGGGAGCACTGAGGTGAAGGGCCCCAGGGGATTGTGCGCAAACCTTGAGGTTTGTACGAAATAAAGGGGCTCGTTGTGAAAAGCCCCGGGTTGGTGAAAAATCAGTGTTTCTTGCACTAAATACGTTGTTGTGGTTTTGTGTGTGACATGAAGGGATTGCACTCAAAAGGAAGGGATTGCGTGCATAGGAAGGGATTGCGGGTAATAGAAGAGGTGTTCATGCAAAGGAAGGGATTGCGCGCAATGGAAGGGATTGCGCGCAATGGAAATGATTTAATGAAATGGAAGGGGTGTGTGCACAAAGGGAGGACTGTGCGCAACTTGGTCGGCATGCACGCAACGGAAGGGGTTGCGCACAACAGGTGGACCCTGAAGGGGTTGGAGTTTAGTATAAGCCATAGAGATCTTTCACGAAGGAAGATCCTGGGGCTACTTTGAATGAAAAATTTCAATACCCGAAGGCCATATTACGCGTGTGTGGAATACTGATTATCCACAGGAGAGGCAGTTCGAATTCTCTAGCCCCAAAAAGGAAGTGGGTATCCTTCTATTTATAGGCATCCAGCGGCGCGGAATATAGGGCAGTGTGAAAAAATTGCGCGACGGAGGTAGCGGTGAAAAATGTCAACCGCACGGGGTAGGGGAAATAAATTATTTCATGTCGGCAACATGACTCTTTGTGAATCCCAGTACATTCTGCGTGGGACATATTTTTTCACGCACTTCACCCTTTTTTCGCAGAACACCTCCGGGCCCTCCGGACCGGGTCTCTGGCTCCAAATATGACTTCACTTTATCGTTTCGGAACATTCTCCAAAACTTAAGAACATTTTAGCGTCTACAAATGCACTGCCTAGGAATTAAATCAGTGAGTGGTCACAACGATCGTATTCCGAGGGACACACAAAAATGCAGGGCTTCGTGGGCCCCCTACACGCAAAAATTACGAGTGGCAAGAAAAACCTGGCTAGGCGTGGAATGCACTTATCATGTTGGCACAGAACTCAGGCTGAGCCTATAAAAGCGGCCAATGGTCCCATGCTCTGTACGACATTTCCTGCGTGATAAGCTTGAGTTCTCGTGAAAGAAATTGCTTCTTCTCCTACGTGAAAAACCGCTCGACACCGCGTAATTAGACAATACTTTGGAGACATTTTACACGCAGAACAGAGGTTTTTTGCACCAAAGCCTGATATTTCGCGACAACCACTGATTTTATGCACCATACTCTTAGATTTTGCACCCAACTCCCAAATTTCACACAACACTTCCGAAACACTTAGATAGAAGAAGATGACCGCAAATCGGGCTGATGAGGGGGAAGCCACCTCTCGCAGGGACGAAATGGTTGTGAACCCAAAGGTTTATGGAGAAAAGAGGGTTGTCTCCAATAACAACAAACTCTTCAACATGCTAACCCCCGCCAAGAAAGAGTACACCTTGTCTGACAATCTACCATTGTGGGACTTCGACATTCTAGAGGAGTTTCCCCTACCGGGTTTCGAGGTTGATACACCACGGTCATGGGTGACCCGCGAAGACGACCTTCCTCGATAAAACATCAACAAAAACGGTATTACTGCTAGAGAAACCATGCATATGGACGTCTACGTCCTAAATCCAAGGACCAGGACCATCACTGGGGGTGATCCTGTTGTGGAGAGCTCACTGGCCCTCTACGTGAGCACTTTATGTCAGAGCTTCACTGATAAGACCAAAGATTGGCTGTAGGACTGGGACCTGCGGTCCGGAGAAAACTTCACTAGTGAGTGGGCCTGGGTGTACTGGGTTCACCACATATGCGACCAATTCAGGGCCAAGCTATGACACATCGTTATGTTTGAGGCGGTTTGGACATCGTAGTTCCACTTCTACCGTCAGCCTGAGCTCGGGCCGGAGCTGTTCACCCGATGGTCCCTTGACACCAACACTTTCCACCATCATCATGGGGAAGTCATCATTAGTCTCTAAGACATCGACTTCATCAGGGTCATCCCTTCGGAGGTCCATCAATATAATGAGTTCCTCCCACCAATGAATATCTGCGGTGACAGGTCTCGAACCCCCATACTGACGTGGCATCTTCTGGAGCTGGCCTAGGAGAAGCTGGGGGTCAAGGACTTCCTGAAGGACATCACCTACAAGGACTGGTTCATCCTGTTCCAGGCGAGGGATCCGAAATTCAAGATTCCAGGGCGGGGAAGACGTTGTCAAACCACGGCTCAGAGGAGCAAGAGTGGATCCTATTGGAGGATCCTGGAGGTGTGGAAATAACAATCATGGGGCTACAACATAAATGAGGCCCGGGACCCGAATTTATGGTACACCAGATTCCTCACCACATTCTTGAGTGGATGGCTCTTACCAGTGCGGGATGCAAGGATGGGCGTCCGTCCAATGACTTTGGTGATGGCTGGCATCATGGCTGCCAACAAGAGGTTCAACCTTGGGGTCCCCATCCTGGCTCGGTTGTAAACCATCTTGAGATGCATCTCGAGAGGGGGTCACCTTGTAAAGTATGTGTCACATTACAGATATTCCATGGCTAGGTTGCGGCTCACTACGGTGGATACACTTTCCTGAATGCAATCCGTCCTCTGGGCAATGGACAACGACCCGCTCTACTGAATATTTTTGGGGTTATGCCGATGACGTTCAATGAGGAGGGGGTACAAATCATAATTGGTAACCATGCCAAATTCACCTTCATCACATTCCCCGCCCCAATTGGTAAGCTGATAGACGATGGGAAAGGCTCACTGTAGAAGAAGGAGTACTTCCAAAGCCTCAGAGGTGGGGTGGTTGTGGTCTGAATCGATGGAAAGATCTTCTGTGAGTCTTATGTGCCATCCAGGTTCTCCAGGTAGTTTGTATTCCTCCAGCGAATGAAAAAGAGAGTATACAAAAGATGTACGGGAGGAGAGGCATCATTGTGTTCTTCGTCAATTGAGGCTGATGTTCACTACTTACATATCTAGCAACATCATCACTTTCCCTCCCACTGGAGCCGACAAAGGCCCCTCAACTGAGTATGCTAAACATTGGACCATAAAATACCCTGAGGGGATACTGGGGAAGCGATTTCGGCAGCTGAAAGTTGCCAGTGAAGAAACTTGGTGGTGAGAGAGCAGGAAGGGTGCCACTAGAGGAGGAGGACTAGAAGCACCTCAGGAAATGGGGCCTGCACATGTCAAGACCTTAGTAGTGGGGGAGTCACGTGGTGTGGCCACACCCTCATCTCCTGGAGGAGCAGGGTCCCATGGAGCAGCCAAAGAACTTCATGTGAAGCAAATATGATACTTGATTCAACCTTCCCTGGATGTCGTTGTCCACGCACTATGCTCAGCTTGGATAACCCTACGGTAGTGACTGATTACTGAATCCCTCTGGAAGAAGATATTGTGAGACAGGATCCATCTGCTAGAAGTCAGGCTTTTCCGGGTCACCGACAGAGTGACCTTCCATCGACGACATGCATACCCGACAGCCATGGACATGTACGCACATCAACAGGGTTGGCGTGTGGAGTCATATCTCTTGGTGAAAGTGATGCTTGGCCAAGAGCATGATCTGGAAAGGATGATGTCAAGGGAAGATGACTACGATGAGGAGTCAGAGGGCGACGAAATAGGAGAGGATGAAAAAGGAGAAGGGGAGCCTGATGGTGATGGGTCATAGGGGGTGTCCCACCAAGGGAGACTCTGGGAGAGCGGTGAGATCATCAGATCGGAAGTAGACGTAACCGAGATACTCGAGTTATGCTTCAACCCTTGTCTATCATTTTCATTTCATTCAGTTTCCATGAAACCCTTTATCCAATTTCTCTCTCTTGCACAGGATCACACTAGTGTTGGTACATATCAGGAATCCCCAATTGGAGGAGGAGGAGCTCCAATGGAACAAGGCGGGGCACCAACGCTTGTTATCGACCCGACAAGTGTTGAGGGATCCCTCGCCACAACAGCTCTTATAGAGACTAGAGAACTAGAGGCTGATGCCTTGGGTGACTGTAAGTTACTTTCCATGACATCAGTAATCACTATCGGAGGACTCAACTGATCAGGGTGCTCCTTTTCTGTACAGTGATCACGACACTGGAGGGTGGTCGGGCTGCTGAGCCCGAACAATTCGCGAGTGCGCCGATGAAAAACATGTTTCCCCATCTAGAACATGCCTCCCAAACTGAGTTGGCCCCATCAACTGGTGAGAAGGGAGCGGCAGAAACCAGTGGTGATGCTGTCGGGGCAGGCTTGGAAGTCAACAAGGGTGCCACCAGGATTGAAGGGAGATAGAAAGGTCACCCAGATACTGAGGAGCCTATTCCCCTAGAAGGGATCTCTGAGGAATACCTTCCCGTTGGCCTACTTTCTGTCTTCCCTATTTATCAGCCTGATGATCCCGAATAAATTGATGATTCAGATTTGAAAGCGCCCGAGGAGAGTCATATGACGTGACACAAGGGTTGGAAGTGCATCCTGCATTTTCTCAATCAGCCCCAGGATGAATGGTTGAAGCAAATGGGGTCACTCAACACCTAGCTGCACTTATTGTGTGCTAGAGGGGTGGATTCTCAATTTCTTCACATGACGGTCCGTGATTACATGGACGAGACCATATGTTAGAGAATCCGGTGCACCGACGTCATCCGGTGCCAGGATGAGTTGGGGAGTACTCGGGAATTTCTGTGGTTGGAGAACGAGGTCCAACACCTCGAGGAACATGTGAAAGAGCAGGAGGTATTCATCGTAAACTGCTCTAAGCCCATGGAGCAGTTGAGGGCCCTCCTGGAGAATGCTCAGGATCAACTCATAGAACTGAGTCGCCAGATAACCGAGCTCCAAGCTGAATAGGCGCGGGCGTGGTCCAGGGTCAACGAGCAGAACTTCGCAGCCGCCGATGAAGAAATGTTCCTCAGGGGATGGGAGGTAGTATTGGGGGTCACCAACGAAATGGTGGTGGTATTGGAGAGATCTATCGAAGCAGCCAACCCTTAGGGGCCCTGTTTTGGGCAAACCCATACACTTTTACCGCTTTTACTGCTTATTGTTCTCTTGAACTGTATGTATGAGCAAAAATATTTACTTTCCCATTTGCATAACATACTTGTCTCGTTGGTTTAACATGATCAACCATAATCCTGGAATAAATAGCAATCTATCACTAAGCTCACGTGTGCCATGAGAAGCAAAGGTGGCTCGTACTATCACTTTGTTTGATCATGGGAGCATCAAACAAGCTTCGGGAATTCAAAATTTGAACCCGAATTTCCAAGGAGAAGAGGTAGGCCCATCCAAAGGAAGGGGACCTCAGACCAATCGATGTATCATCTTCTCAATGTGCTCTAGCACATGAGCGAGGCAATTCCAGGGGCATTGGAATTAGTATGAACATAGGGGGAATGAAAAATGTGAATCACATTACTCAAATTCGGAACACTACAGGAGGGGCGTGGCAATGAAGGAAGACTATTGATCGTGTTCAAAACACAACATTCGTATAGCATTAGCCTAAAATGGGGACAATAAATGAGGGTCGACCACTGACCATGTTCGCAACATGTGACCTAAATCAAATATTGTTGATCAGTCATCCGGAACGTTGGCCCATGATATTAGGTGGACCATAGCTCGAGCATCCATACTGTTAGGGGGTCCCTTCATACATGATCAGTTTTTCGTAACGTTGGCCTAGGATAGTAGGAAGACCATAGGTTGAGCATCCATACTGTTAGGGGGTCCCTTTAAATGTTAAAGGGGATGAAAATCCGAATAAAGGGGCTCACAAAGTGTGGAAAGTGAAGTTGTGCTTTGTCCAAACAAAATCCATCAGTCCCAATATTACGCCACTATGGTTGATGCACATTAGATGGATGCATCAATATAATCATTGATCATACCAACATTTAGAGAGGACCACTCTAGTGAGGGAACTGTTGCTTCCCAATGGCATTATGGGGCATCCCGAACTTGTTCGGGGCAAATGATGTAGTTAGACAGCTCCCCATGTAGTCAGGCCAAGAGGCTGACTGTGAGGCGGGATGGAATTTGTGATTCCTAGGGCTGGACCCGAGACAAAATGTCTGGGCATTCCTACGTATCCCATAAGGATGAGAATCAATCCGCACATTATTCTGGAAATGGTCTTAGTTTAAGGTCATAGAACTTGGACCTGGTAAGTGTTAAAGGTTGTAGGAGACACACGGTATGGTGATTATGAAACCCGACATGAATGGGAACATGAGTCCTTCTTACCATGTAATCGCTGGGGAAGTGTTCCGGTCATGGGATCAAACCTGAAAGTTAGGCTGGGCCCTCAGGGATGTGCCCGGGAACTCCTACGTATCTCATGAGGATGAGAATCAATCCATATGTAGTTCTTGGAGGGTGGGATGACACACTAAGGTACCTGTGCAAAGGACGAAAGGGGTGTATGGGTCTAGACCTCGAACCAAAAGAATCGGAATTTGATGTATCTTATTTGTCCATTTAGGTGAATGGTTTTTCTTTTTTGGAGCGACCAGCCTAGGGTAGAAATTCCTGGCATCGCCACAATAATCAAGCCATATACGGGCATTGAAAAATTGTATTGTAAATGACCGATACCGAACGTGATATCCTCTATGATGAGGTCATCACAATGCAGTGCCTTTTTTTGTCGTGCGACTAGGACGATGTCATCACAGTTTATGGTCATGTGGTAGGACCAACCAGCACAGTTTAAAGCCGTATGGATTGGACCTAGAAGAATGCACACAATGTGATAAATCATACCCGACGTGAATGAGGATGAGGTCCACATCATCACCATGCACGATTCCAGGAGAGGAGCCTCGGGCCAAGAGGCCATCGAGGGTCAGAGGATAAGGGGCGTGAGACACTAGATTCTTATCGAACTGGACCCAGAATGCAATGTCCAGGTGACCCCATGTATCCCATGGGGATAAGGGTCAAGTTGCACATGGCTCTTAGAGAAGATCCCAGCCTATAGTCTCAGTGCTCGGACCACGGGAGCCCTGAGAGACACCATATTGCAGCTTTGTCTGCATGACGTGCGGAGGTGTACTGAGGGTTAGTGCAAAGAGCGTCAAGATTCCACCTGGACATGATGGGGGTGGAAAATAATCTGAATCATGAAACTAACATTCAAGGCCTGAAGAGGATAGCATGATGACGGAGGATTACTGCTGACCATGTTCGCAACACAGCATCCCATCGCATTAGACTGAAATGGGGATAAAAAATGATCATCGACCAATGACCATGATTGAAACTTGGGATTTGTATCAATTTGATGTCTGATACCCTTGGGGGTGTCGTCCCGTAACAGTATGAGATCCTTTAGGCGTCGTATCCAAGCCGTTTTTGGGGGTCCCTTCAAGTGTGAAAGATAATGGGGGCCCAAATGAAGGGGAACACGAAGCTTGACACGTGGAAGGATCTGGACTTAGTTGAATCTGACACTCCAGGTCCTACACCAGAGTACTTTGAATACAGTGGAGGACCACTGTAAAGGGTCGAGGGTCTCAATTCGAGAGCGACCAAGAGATGGTGGATTTTTGGGAGAAGGGGGCATGGTGCCAAAAACCCAGTACCACACAAATATATCCCCCTTGTGGAGAGGGACATGCCAAGGTGCCTAGGTGACTGGGAGATCGTGGGATCTCTACGAGATGGGGATGAACCTGGAATCTAAATGTTCATGCAGTCCAATGTATCCTATAGGGATGAGAATCAATACACACATAGATCTTGAAGATACAATTTAACATCATGTAGGACGAACGTGCAAATTAACGTCATGTGGGATGAAATACAGTTTAATGTCATGTGGGACAAGCAGTTTAAGGTCATGCAGGACCATAGGCCAGTTTAAAGTCATCGGGACCATGAGGGCCCAAATATATGACCAGATGTAGTTTAAGGTCTTTCAGGAACAATTCATCAGGAAAAGTATTGCTGGAGGAACTTGGCATTCGTGGGAGGAGTTATACGCTAACCGTCCATGGTCACCCGTGAGTATGCTCCATTAGGATAAACCTTATGAACAATTAAAGGTCCTTCCAATTTGGCCTCAACTTGGGTGGTTTCCTACTAGAGATAATTGGTTCCCTAAGATCTATCACCAAATCACTTTGCAGTAAAGAGCGGAGGCGAACCTCCTTATTGAAATCTCGAGCCATCCTGCTCTGATGCATTTCTAGGTTGTGCAAGTCACAAAGCCTTTTCTCGTCCAGTGCTTCCAATTTAGCTAGATGGATTTCAGCCACTCTATCCAGTGCTTTCTGGTCATTGACCTCTATGCGCAATGAGGTCAAATGAATCTTGATGGGCAGGACAACCTCATCTCCGTACACCATGGAATTTGGGGTCACCTGGGTGGAATTACGGGTCGTCGTTCGGTAAGCCCAGAGGGTGTTAGGGAGCTTATCCGGCCTACTCTTTTTGTTTTGACCAACCATATTCTGCAGAATTATAGAGGGGGTTTTATTGAATGCCTAAATCTATCCATTTTCTTGTGCATGATAGCGAGATGTATGGTTGGAGCGGTTGTTGTACTTGGCATACAATTTCATCAGCTCAGCTGCACGAAAGTTGGTGCCATTATCGGTGAGGATACATGAGGTACACCAAATCTAAAGATGATATTGGACATCATGAAGTTGAAAATAGAATGGACCTTTACTTCCTTGAGCAGAATTGCCTCTTCCCACTTGGAAAAGAAATCCGTAGTGGTCAGAATGAATCAGCATTAGCAGTCTGTTGCCCATTGGTATGGTCCCACGACATCTTACCCCTAGATAGCAAAGGGCCAAAAGTACTTGGTATTATGGAGAGGCTCTGGTGGCCGATGTACAAAGTTAGCATGAACTTGGCAGGAATGGAACCTTATGGTGAACTCAATACAGTCGTGGATCATGGAGGGCCAAAAATGCCATTGTCTCCAAATCTGGTGAGATAGTTTTGGCCCAGCCTGATGGGCAACACAGGAACCGGCATGAAACTCTTGCATGACTAGTGGAATCTCAATCCCTTGAATGAAACGTAGTAGAATACCATCAAATCCGCGATTATAGAGGATCTGCTCAAGACTAGGACCACTCTAAAGAGTAAACTACAGTGCGTAGTGTCCAATTCGATCGCGTTCGGCCTGGTCTACTAGGAGGAAACCATTTTAGAGATAATTAAATAAAGGGTCTCTCTAGTCAGGAGTTGCATCGAAAACTACATCCAAATAACCTGGGGTTCCTCACGTGGAAGCTCTGGTGGTAATATGGTTTACCTGTGGGACGTCATCACCATCCGGGGTAATAGGAGCTATTAATCTCCAGTGCACCACGTGGATAATCAGATCATCTAACACGGGCTCTGCAAGCGACGTGGCCATGTGGGCCATAGCATCTGCTTGACCATTCTGTGAACGATTGACATGGATAACCTCTGGATGAGAAGGGAACTGGGCCATTAACTAGAGAGTGCGTTCTAACAATGGTACGAGCTCTGGATTCCTGACAACATAGTCTCCATTGACCTACTTGATGACTAGCTCTGAATCCCCTTTCACATGCTAATGGGGCACATTGATCTCATTGGCCATCTCAAGACAAGTAATGAGGGTATGATACTCTGCCTCGTAGTCAGTGCAACCTTCTGATAACAGGAATGAGTAAGGCAGGATGGATTGCGCCGAAGTGATAAAGATGATTCCCAGACCTACTATGTTGAGCCTATGATCATTGAGCCTCATACCGATGGGGCTCCGACAGTCATCGTCGAAGTGCATCAGCCAACACGGAACAACTTGATCGACCGAGAAGATTGCCTCATCGGGAAAATACAAGTCCAGGGATTGGTCCACGGGGGTGGGATGGTTAGCTAGAAAGTCTGCCAATGCCTATCCCATGATAGCTTGCTGGGGCATGAACCTAATGTGGAACTATTGGAGGATCACTGCCCACTGTCCTAGTCAGCCAGTCAACATGGGGAAATTCAAAATGTACTTCTGCACGTCTACTCGAGAGACCAACTGTACCTCGTGGTGATACAGGTAATGCTTCAGTTTATGCATAGCAAATACAAGCGCAAGGTAGCTTTTCTCGATGGGGGAGTATCTAGTTTCCGTATCGATGAGCATGTGGATGAGTTAGTAGAGGTTGTTTTCGGTCACCTCATTGTTCTTCTAGGAAATAAGGGCACCAAGGGATCATTCCAGGGTGGTGACATAGAGAATTAGCGGCTTCTCGGAGACGGGTGACATCAAGACCGGAGTCTGGAGAAAATATTTCTTGATTTCTTCAAAGGTGGTCTGGCACTCTTCGTCCCACTCATAAACGATGCCGTTCTTCATGAGCTGGGAAAAGGTCTTACACTTTCCAGCCAGATTCGCAATTGATCGGCATATGTAGCCTAAGTGGGCTTAGAGACCATGAAGCTCCCGAATATTGATTGGGGGAGGCATCTGGCTGATGACCTTGATCTTTTTCGGGTCAATCTCTATGCCCTGGCACCGAACAACGAAGCCTAGGAACTTCACGGAGATGACCTCGAAGGCACAATTCAACGGGTTAATCTTCTATTGGCGAGAACAGAGGAAGCTGAACACTTTCTCATGGTCCGTGAGATAGTGTTGGTGCTGGTGAGATTTGACCACCAAGTCTTCCACATAGCATTCCACTAACGTTCCCAGGATTGGCTTGAATATGCGATGCATACCCCGCTGATAGGTGGAACCTTCATTCTTCAGGCCGAAGGGCATAACCTAGTAATAGAAAGTACATTGGGGATCCATAAAAGTGGTAGACTCCTCATCCTATGGGTTCGTATGGATCTGATTATATTCAGAGTAACCATCCATGATGTAGAGGTCTTTTAATCCGGTCGTAGCGTCGATAAATAATTCTGTCACTGGAAGGGGAATATCATCCTTCAGACTGTGACAGTTGAGATTACAGAAGTCGATGCAGACTCTGATATACCCACTCTTGTTTCTGACTGGCATGATGTTGGCTAACCACTTGGGGGTACTGGACATCTTTGACGAAGTTTTCTTTGATGATCTTTTCAACTTCGGCCACGAACATGGCACCATGAGATGGATGTATCTTTCTGGGAGGCTGCTTGAACCCGTGATGGTTTGCTGGGAGACCGAGGCGGTGGATGGATACCTAAGGATCTAGTCCTGGAATCTCCTGGTAAATTTAGACGAATACATCACGGTGATGTTTAAGGAATTCCACGCACCGCTACTACTCCTCGGGGGACATAGCAGTGCTGATAAACATGGGTCTTGGATCGGCCTCACTTCTGAGGTTCACCTGTACCAACTCATCAACCATGGATGATATGCCTTCCTCAAAGGTAGGGGGTGCGTCCTCTATATCTTCTTATCCTCTTATGGAGGGATCCTCCTCTAAGGAAGCTAATTATGAGCTACCAAACCCTGATGGGAGGTTGCTACCAGCCTGTGCAGCAGTGGTCGTTGCATCAGGGCACTCCGGTGCTGCTGAGACCATGGCTATGAAGGATGTCGACCTGATCCCATCTAGTCTACGGCCCAAGGGGAAACGCTTGATAATATCGAAGAAGTAGTGGTGCGTCGGTCAGAGCCGACTTATTCCATCATAGTGGAACATAAAAGTATGACGTACTGCCATTGCCATGAGACGAACATCTCGATACCTGACTCGAGTGGGAGGCTCTAGGATCACTGGATCCTGGTTCATATAAGAATATGACGTGATCTTCCGACACCACCTGGGTTTGGGAGAATGATTCCCCCTTGTCTCGGAAATGAAAAAACACTTCCCCATATCTGGGGTTGTGGCCTCCAACCAATGGATCAGAAAGAAGTAGGCTTCATTCAGGCCTGTCTAAGGGTCGGTCGTAGCGGCGACATGATCAACTTCTCTTTCTTGTACTTGTTTATCCTTGCTCTCGTAATAATCTGCATCCAATTAGTGGGATTCACAAGAAAATAAAGGATATGCATCACCTTGAAGTACGCCTACTCACCCATTAAGGGTGTACTCGAGGAATTAGTGATATGATGAGGGGACCGCCGCGTGCAGGTGGAGCCATGGTCGGCCCATCAATGCATTGTACACGATGTCCTGGGAGACAACCATAAATTCAATACTGGAAATTAGGCCACCGAACTGGGTGTTCAAACAGATCATTACGATCGGGGTTTGTTCTATCCTTTCATATCCCTAGATCCTTAAATCGGAGGGAGTCTGGTAATCATAAGATAACCCTATCATCTGCAGTGTCCGTGTCGGGATATGGTTCATCCCAGAGCTGGTGTCAATGGGACAATGGTGAACCTCCACACTGTTGAATTGGCTAGGTATGTACAACAGGGGATGTTCCCCTGTATGGGAGAGCCTTTATCTTCTCATGAGAACCAAATGACGGCCTGGAATTCGGTAACCTCAACTGCTTCAACATAGAAGGCCTCTCTAGCTGCTACCTCTGTCTCAAACTTGATGGGGCTCCTTAAAGACACAATGAGTTCTCTGCGCATATCTGGAGACAGGAGAAGGGATTCAAGGATGGGGAGCCTCACTTGGATGCCAACTAAGTGCTTTAGAACATCATACTTTCATGCCAGTCACAAACTTTTACTTACAAGAGGCCGCTCTACAATAGAAGGCATGGCGAGCCCTTCCGGTTGGTCCAACGACAGACTGGTACTGGGTATATCCCGCTACTCACTAGTCAAAGCTAGGAGAATAGCTGTCGGGTGAGGACTGGGTGACAAAGATTGTCCTGTATCAGGGCGAAGCTGGTAGCGATATGGCAGAAGTGGCTCTGCCTGATCCAGTAGCTCATACAGTGGTGGAGGTAGACCTGTCGACACCGGATGAAAAGGATGTTCGTGCTGAGTTCTGTGCTGGACCTACTGTCTAGTCTCAGTGGCATGCACAACTTGGCCGGAGGTTCCAACGGATGTTCCCCAATAAACCATATGACCGCGGTTCCATTAACGTTGGCGTCGGCTGGGGACATTGGGGAGGTTCGCCGGATGCTCCCCCTCGTCGAGAGTCATATAGGGATTTACCAACTCATTGGTGTTAACCGAAGCGTACCCTTGAATTTCACTTGATGAATCATCCAACTCTTGGCAGATTCTGGGAGGGATTCCCATCTCCAGGGGCATGAATTCACCAATAGTGTGGGACAACGATGGCATTGGAGGGGCGCGTTGCTTATTCTTGCGTCGCCGATGATTTCTCTTATGGGAAGAGACCAGCTGAGATCATGATGCAGAAGTTGTGGCCGTAACTTCTAAAGGATTCAGCTAATTCAGGAGTGCACAGATAATGGAATGGGTGCGGGAGACCGTCCGGTGATCCATCCAGTCAATATACTTATTGGACCCGCGATCAAAAACCTGATGCCACTCGCCTTCGCCGTCGCTACTACTATTTGATCTCACAAAGACAAATGCCACTTGTGCCGGGGCTGGGCCCAACCTAACTATGTTGTTTTTAATATGGTATTGGAGCCAGTCATTGAACACATAGCATTTCTTGATAGAGTTCCCCAGGATCTGGTGATTAGGGCAGTAGTTGGGTTGATCGGTGACATGCACCTCTTCTAGCTTCCGACACTCAGGCATTCGCACAATTCTCTACGCTAAGGCACTGCAGAAGTAGCCGGGGACCTGAGACTCTTAGAATGAGTAGGTCTAATTTATTCTATATGGAAATTGGTCTCTAGGAGCCTGACCCTGACGGGGGGCCGGAGGAGGCTGCCGAGGTGGCAGAACGTCATTATCTCACTTAGGCGGTGGCGACACATTACGGAAGGGCGCTTGCCGATTCTGGGGCGGGTGATGCTAGGCTGGAAACTATGCCTGTGGTGGAGGAACATTGCGGGGATGCAGAGCTGGCTCCACTAGAAGTAATTCTAGCTTCCTGGAGGCCTCTATCTGGGCCACGACGGTGGGATTGGATCTGGTAGATCTCCTTGCTGGAATTGTAGGGGGTAGTAGGCTTGCCTGGCTAGCCTGTTGCAGGGCTTATATGAGGCACTGGTCCTTATCCCAAAAGTCTCGAAACCATCTGGGATAGTTCTGAGTGATCAGGGAGAGAACCATTTCCATCTTGACATTCCCCACACACATCGTCAATAATTGTTCTTGAGTCAGTGGCATGTCAAGGGAGTATGTGAGCCCCTTCCACCCAGCGATGAAGTCCTCGAATTGCTCATCGGGCCTTTTCTTGACACCTGAAGAGGTCTGCGATGTTCATCATCCAGGTGGTATAGAAGAACTGGTGAAGGAACTGCCTGCGATGGTCTTCTTAGCTAGTCACGGATCCCACATGGAGCTGGCTATACTAAACGAATGTTGGCCCCTTCAGTGTCTGAACAAAGAAACGGAGCATAGAGGCCTCCTACTGCACTAGGGTCCCTAACATAGGCCCACACCTTTAGTTAATGTGGTCCAAGTGATGCGGAGGGTCCCCTGTCTTGTTAAAGGGGGAGAAAGAGGGATTCCCAAATCCTGGGGGTGTCGTCTTGTCATCCACCAATGCCGGGTATAACCTTCCATTGGGAGAGGTAGCCAGTTGTCGCATTTCCAAAGCCTTGAGGCAGGAAGTGAGTGCCGCCATTCGATCCTTCGGGTGGAGGACCTGGTACTGATGAGGATACCTAACCACGAGTGCATTTTTGGGCTCTTCAATGTGGTAGACATGCTTAGCGGCTCGTGGAGCGGCTGGTGGGGCGACCCTAGGGGCTGCCGGGGGGCCCCAAGCGGGGTTCCTTGGATTTTCGTGCCGATCGGGAGGTTTCGGCAAGACATACCGCACCCTATTGCCAAGGGTTCCAGCGTCCACCCTGTTAGTGAATGCAGCATGATCAGGGTTTCCTGGGAGAATCTCATTTAGAGGTAATTGTTCCTACCCCTGCTGCACCGACCTTGGATCACCATAGTCGGGTCGCCGCTCTACAATGCATTCAACCATAAGTTCATCAATTAACATCTTCTTCTCAGCAAGATTTTGGCGTAACGTGGCCTTCTTGGGGTCCTCTTCCTTCTTCTTCACTGAGGCTGATGGGTCGGAGATCTTGACAGCTCCAACGCGATCTTTTCCTTTACTGACATTACGACTTAGTACCAATTCCTCAGTGGGTGGAGGGAGACCTAGGAGGTTCCTCTACTGGTGAGTAACCCTTATTGTTGGGTCCATTGGTAGAACGTCCTCAGGGGGGACATCCCCAACGAGAAGTCCTAGGTCATTCGAATTTCCGGTCAGATCAGTCATGTTGATTGCCACTCTTCTTGGGGGCATGTCCTCACGATCATCTAGCAAGTCAGGCTGCCGGTGAATCACAGTGAAGAGGAGGACAACTTAATTTCCACAGCCACGGACTTGCGCGTGGGGGGTACCCTCCTCAATAACTTTGCGGAGTACTTGGAAACTCTAAATGTACTATTTTTGGATGACCCTATGGTGGCCATGCCACTCAGGGTGATGGACCACGGGGAGTGTGGCCAGGTCATCCAGATGAAATTTTTCGCCAATTTATTCAAGGTGCTCCTGGTTCTTGGGATAAGTCACTCACCATTGGAGAAGATGGAGGTGAGTCTCCCCGAGGGTCAGGCAGAAACATTCAAACTCCTTCGGGGTGAGCGATTTTGTTGTACCAAAATTCGATCATGCGGCCGACCAAAACTTCTCATGGAAGTGGCCCACAGCGATGATGGTCTAGAAGATCCTCAGCTCAAATTAAAGGTATGGCCCTTGATTTCCCCCCTCGTCAACAGAGGGTGGCTGAGGAACTGGAAGCGGCGCTGAGTCAGGACACTGGGGAGGTGGACTAGCCGACGGAGAATATGACGAGCGGGCGAATTGGCCGCTGAATCTTGGGCTGTCCTCTGAAGGTTGCAGCGACCTGGTCGCCATATTGCGATAGGATGAACCGACAACCAGGTCTCCTAAAACAGCATCAGCGTCTACCGAGGGTGGGTTATGCCATGGATCTTCTTCCATTGACCCCCAAAATAGCTCCGTGGTAGAGGGGACCTCCAGTGATGATGGCGACGACTACGTGGTCGGCCCTTGGGAACATGACAGGGTCTCATCCTCAAGGATATAACTTCAGAGGGAAACAAGTATCCTAAGGATCTCTCATTCCAGGAGCACGAGGCTGATGTTCCTCATTCTTTCCCCAACCCTTGACTTGGAGGGATGAGGGGAGGTCTCCTGCGTTGAATCGTACTCCGCCTCGGATTCTGAGAGGCGGACTGGTCTAATTCCTATCCGTCCTTCCCTAGGATTCCTCTTGCGGTGGCGGAGACCTTCTCTCATACCACTGGATGGTTCTTCAGGGCAGGGCTGATTTCTGACATGGGGTCCTCCGGCTGCACTAGTGTTGGGGTGGAGAAAGTTTCCACCTGAGGAAGCCGGGGTACGAGGAGCACCGGGACAAATATCGAAAGGGACACGGGTAGGAACTCCGTGCTGGGCGATGGTGAAGTGGGGTTGGCCTACACCTCTCCGATTGCTGGGGTGAGGAGGACCTTCACAGATCGGCACAGGGGCATGGGGAGGACCTCCATGTTGGAGGGTGACCAGACATGTAATGTCTCCATGCTCGCGGTTCGTGGCAGGGGGAGTGACCCCGAACCCATTGTAGTGAGAACTAGAGAAACCCCCACATGGAGTGTTGCTGTCACGGGGAAGACACTCACCTGGGTTGAAGGTGGAAAGGGGCAGACCTCCAAGATGAGGTTGGATGCAGGGAGGGCCCGCACCTTCTGTAGTGGTGGTGTGGAGTGAGCCTCTATGCTGGGCATCACTGCTGTGAATTGGTCTGCACTAGGCATCGCCTGTGCCGTAGACAGGGAGAGTCAACCAAACCTACTCGTGGGGCAGTTGAGGCCTCGATCTGGGTCAGGCGTATAGCTTCCCCTACTCAACGTACGTAGGGATTTGGGGATATGAATCAGTGGTGGCTCGGGCCACAATAGTCGCTGATGTTGACGCCCCACAATGAGCGTCTTCTTCTACTCGTGCCTGATTCTAGCATCAGGTCAGGTGGATTAGAGCGGGTGGTACAAGTGCTTGGATTACCTGCTCCTCAGCTCGGGGAACTGGGCGGCAGTGCTGACACAGCCTGGTGGGGGCCCTCACCGGGGGCCGTTGAAGCGGGAATCCGATCGGGCCGACCCGGATATCCCCTACTTCATTGGCGTAGGTGAGGGAGATGTCAAGGTGCTCCAGGTACAGGTTCCCGAATCCATTGAAAGTTGGGGTGGGGAGAAGCGGCTCCCTGCATGGACCTCAGGGGCGGTGTTGATGGTGATGTGAAGTTTCCTCAAGATCTAGGCGGGCCATATCCCTGGTGGGGTTGACCCCCTCTTACTCGTACCTGCGTACAATGTCATTGATTTCCTTTCAATGGATAATCTCTGATGGGGAAAGGGTGAGTGGGTGCCCAGCAGTCGTGGTAGTCGCGGCAGTCATGGATGCGGTAGAACCACACGGGGTAGCCGCAATGATATTTCCCCTACCCCTGCGCTGGTGGGTAGGTGAACGAGCTCTTGATGCAACAACGTGATTCCTGAAAGCAGGGAGACAAACTCATTAATACTGCTAAGAAAAGGAATTGACAACCAGTGCCCCAACGCCTTTGCGTCTTCCGTGGTCGGTAAGAGGGATCCACGATGACAACATCGCAGAACAGAATTCTCAACGTCTTGACTGTCTGAACTTCTGGAGAGTCTCATGTCATGCTTGAATGGTGGGACCTGGTACTGAAATATAGGGTCATATGACATGCTAAACCAATGATGCCTCGAACGCTAATATCCATCCAGCTGAGGAGAGGGGATTCACGACGGGTTCACCATTTGATATTTCCGATGCTTTTTTCGGGGTGTGCGCATCCGTCACGCAGAGGACACCCTACTGTTACCCTGCATTCCCACTTTCCAAAGGTGGGCGACATTGACTCCTTATTCAGGGACGTCAGCTCTTTGATTGAAACATGATGATGGGATTTAGGTTATTCCTTATGTGGATTCCTAATCGGAGCTCGTCACCTAGTCTGGGTCTCCCTCATAGATTTAAAACGTAGTTCGTGAGGCTCTTCCCGGTGCCATATCGTCATGGACACCAGTTAATTATGTCTCTACTGTTAGGACCTTCCAAGGGGTCCGGTCAGGGGAGCAACCTTCAGTTCGGAGAGTAGTCACATTGGGGCATCACTAGCATGTCTTGATGCTGGGGATTTTCATGTATGTCTTATGTCCCTTATTATAGGGCTTCTTGATGGCTTGGAAGCCCATGGAATCCCACATCGAATGCGGGGAATTTTATGTCATAGGCGCGTATCTGAGATTTTCCTTAGCTTCCCATGTTTAACACAGTGTATGCCGCAAGTTTAACGTCCAGTGGAGACAAATTGGACTGATTGGAACACTATATAGAGTGAATCAGATTGAGAAACCACCAAGAGTGAACACCGATGTTGGTGCCACACATGGGCGGCTTCCCGAATGCACTGACAGGGAATGGGTAATGAAGTGGCATGATCCCACTAGGATGTGGCTTCCCGGGTATGAATCTGAATGAATTATGGATTTGGGCTTGAGCCTCTAAGAGACATCCTACGTATCCTCGTTGTAGGGAATCAATGTCCGCATAGTTATATGGATTAAGGGGAAACCAGAAGAGGCGACCCGTGAGAATGGATGCATGGATAGGACCCAGAGGAAGTGGAACCTCCATGTTAGGGAATGAGATTCCCAAGACTTGTGGGCTCGAGGGAGAGATCCGGATGAGTCATGAGTGATGGGCTTGAACCTCGTGGAGTCATCCTATGTATCCCCATGACGAGGAATCAAAGACCACGTAGTTCAGATGGAAAATACAGTTTTACGTCATGTGGGACGAGTATGGTTCTTACAAACTAAGGCATCCCAAGGTGATGTAGAACTGATGTGAATGGGGTCAGAACGACCGGGTGGTGGGATTTAACCTTGTGGAGACTTCCTATATACCATTCCTTAGAACAGATCAAAGTCCACATAGTTCGAGATGGATTGCAGTTTAACGTCATGCGGGACATGGGAATTTGGGGCTTATGCTCTGAGGCGGCCCAAAGTTGGAGTCGGTGAACCGACGTGAATAGGGACGAGGGTCTAGATGGATTGGGGATAACACTCTGATGCGACCAAAGGTGATGATGTAGGTGAACCAACGTGAAGGGACCAGGGGTCCAGGTGAGCTTGAAACTTGTTGAGGATTTCTACATACCATGCATTAGCATGGATCAAAGTCCCTATAGATTGGGTTGGATGGGGCTTACGCTCTGAGACGACCCAAGGTGATGGGTCTAGAACCTCGTGGAGGCTTCCTACATACCATTCTTTAGCATAGATCAAAGTCCTCATAGTTCAGGGTGGAAGGGGATTACGCTCTAAGACGACCCAATGTGGTGTGGCTTGAACCTCGTGGAGGCTTCCTAAGTACCATTCTTTAGCATAGATCAAAGTCCTCATAGTTTGAGTGTGCAATTTAACGTCATGTGGGACGAGGGAATTTGGAGATTATGCTCTGAGGTGGCCCAACGTGTGTCATGGTATGTTCTCACTCTAAGCTCATACGAGTCATGCTCAATGTGAGAAACAAGAGGAAATAGCGACCAGATGATCACGTCGCAAAGGGTGCGTCCATGTGAAACGAAGAAGGTCTTGCGCGTTTAGAAGCCCGTGGTGTGGGGACTTACTCCAGGATGGAGGACCATGGGTGACAAACCTCAGTGGGAGAGGGACCTGGGACCGATGAAAGGAGGATCCCCATTCCCTGTCATGCCATCTGCTGTCCATGGCACTGAGGATGTGAGGAGGAGTAGGGGTGCTTCCTCCTGCATGAAAAGCTAGGGGCTTACACCAAGGTGGTTTCCCCTCCCTACAGACAAACACCACTCCAATAAATCACCCATGTGAGGGATGACCCCACCATCCCCGTGGAGACGAGTGGGCATGGAGAATTTCTGAGGTTGGGGGACCCAGGGTGTGAGGCACAGGGCTAGGTAAAAGTTTAATGTCATGTGATGAGGACGAGGTGCTGGGCTGTTTATCGTTCTACAGCTCGGACGAGGTGGGTTTGCTCTACACCCCTAGGACTTCCGTAACCGGTACCCTATTCCCCTTGTGGAAGGGAAGGCATCGACAATTCCATACTGAGGGGGTGTCGCGGAGCGAACCATCTAGGGGTCCACATTAGAGTGGCTATGCAAAGAAGCAATAGCCGTTAGCGTTCCTACGCAAAGAAGCATGAGGCAAAGCCACGCAACGCGAAGGATTTTCCAAGGGAATTTGATGTTACTTCGTACAATCCTAGAAGGACGTATGGGAAAAACATATATAATGTGGATGCCCGAGGTGCACCAGACACCTACGAATGGAACCCGGAAGAAGGGAATCAGTCATTCGCACAAGGGGGCGCCCGAGGAGCACCAAGGTGAAGGGCCCCGGGGGATTCCGCACAACCCATGAGGAATGCGCGAAATAAAGGGGCCCATTATGAAAAGCCCCGGGTTGGCGCGAAATCATTGTTTCTTACGTGGAATTAGGGGATGAGGTTTTGTGCGTGACTTGAAGAGATTATGTGCAATTGAAGGGATTGCACGCAAAGGGAGGGATTGCACGCAATGGAAGGGATTGCGCGCAATGGAAGGGGTGTGCGCGCAAAGGGAGGATGGCGCGCAGCTTGGCCAGCCTGCACGCAACGGAAGGGGTTGCACACAAGGGGCAGACCCCGAAGTTGTTGGAATTTTGTCTAAGCCATGGAGATCTCGCGGGAAGGCAGTCCCAGGGCGACATGGTGCGAAAATAACCATACCTTAAGGCCATATTACGCGCGTGTGGAATACCGATTACGTGCATAGGAGGCGGTTAGAATTCTTCAGCCCCGAAAAGGAAAGGGATTTCATTCCATTTATAGGCATCCAGCGCCATGGAATTCAGGGCGATATGAAATAATTATGCGATAGAGGCGGAGACATGAAATTTCAACCACAAGGTGTAGGGGCGTGAAATTATTTCGCTCTGGAACTGTGACTCTTCACAAATCCCGGTACATTCCGTGCGGGACAACTTTTTTTGCACACTTCACCCTTTTTTCATGCAACAACTCCAGGCCCTCTGGACTGGGTCTCCGGGTACAAATATGACTTCACATTTTTGTTTCGGAACTTTCTCTAGCACTTAATTACTTTTCGGCATCTATAGGAAATAAATGGTAGCATAACATTACTTTACATGGATTCATTTACATGGATAACTTTTCATAACCGATCTATTTGAAAAAATAATCCCATTTGTGAATATGGAACATTGTAATTTTTGGTATAACCACATAGAAGATTTTAAAACATAGCCACATTAATAAATTGAAAATGTAAATCACATAGTCAATTGCTTTGACATAGCCATTTGTGTGTAGACATAGAAATATCATTTATCATTAAATGATTTATTCTTGTATGTTATATATTTTTATTTTTTAAATGATCACATTAAAATGTTATTGGAGGTATTTTATGGAAGAAGAAATGTGTGATAATTCTATGATAATGAGTATGATATTTTAATTAATGTGTAACTAATATATTTACATGTATGTTATTCTACAACATGGAATTATAACATTTGATCACAAGAAGAGTCCATTTTCTTGAGAAGATTGTGTTGTAAATGATGTGGGGTTTTGTATTAGAATGAAATCAGGAGGAAAATTATTATATAAACAAGGAAAAATTTATTCAATAGAGATATATAGAATAATATTTCATTCGTATACAAAGTATGATGTCATGAAACCCTATTATTGCTACTATAATTATTTGATGAATGATTTTTTTTCAATAGTGATATATAGAAAAATATTTCATTAATTTAAGAAATATGATGTGATGAATTTCTCTTAGGACAACTATTTAATTGGTGATATCATGAATAAATACATATTTTGATGATCTAATAAGGAAGTGATTGAGGTTCCTGAGCCGTATAAACGTTCATCATAATCTACTCCAATGTTATGAATAAATATTTTTGGTTTCCTTTTTTTTTAATATTTTCATTTTTGTATTCTTTCCTTCCATGTTGATGTATACTTTTCCTATCCCAAATTTGTCTTCTAAGGTATTAAATCTTAAAAAAATGAATTTAGAATATAGGAACCTGAATAATAATCTATTTTTTCAGGGGTTCTGAATCCCAAAAATGCAGTTGGTAATACAAACATGATAGAAAAAGGTACTTCAATTACTAGGTACTCATTAATTAAAAAATTGACTATATTAGTGAACACCTTTATTATCACTGACTGAAGAACATTAATGAGTAATGAATGGTACTTGTGACCAAATATAATTTAAAAATATCATGTTTCAATTTTTACACTACGCTATATGTTTTAATTTTTTAACTATTTATTTCTATAAGGAATATAATTTATTTAATTAAAAAATGATCCATTCACCCCCTCTAATCCATCATTCCATAACACATGGACCTCATAGTTCAATCCCCCCCCCAAAAAAAAAATTATTATTAAAATTTATGAATTATTAAAATTTAGGGAAAATTCATTGTCTTTATTCTTTGAACAACGATAATATTGCAATGATTGATGATAAATAAAATACTTACTCCATTAGTGTTCACCATATACGATTTTGGTGGTCAAAATATCCCATAATATTTATATTGAAAACTATTTATAGATATTTCATGAAATAATTCAAAGCATTCCACACTTTTCATCACCATATATGATAATTATACAATATCTTCTACTTTCAAGTGCTCACCTTAGAAAATATTTTTGAAAATGATCCCATTAACAGTTTTGTTTCTTGAACATCAATGGGTACTTTTTTTAAAATCTATTTGAATATATCACATGCTATATTAATTTTCATTAATTTATGATGAATAAAATTTGTGATGATTATAAAGAGATTAAATGATTTATATGTGGAAACAAAGCTTACTACAATGAATCTATCTATATCATCACTTGTTATATTGAAATATGGTGAAAATAAATGATTCATAGTTTTTTCATTTCCCATAGAGAAATTTTCAAAAATTAATCTTTATCACAACATTAAAAATATTATACAATATTAAAGTATAACAAAGATATATGAAACAACATAATTTAATATTTTATATCATGATGATGTAGTTTAGTGAATTAGACTAATTTTGAGATCAACATTCATATTTCTAGATTAATTTTAAAGTTTTTTACAATGATCAACGACACTAGTATGGTCAATTATATCCAATAACTTGATGTCAATCAATAATAAATCGACAATATTTACCTCATCTTCTTTATTTGATAATATGATAAAATACTATTGTGATTTAGAATGAGGCATTTTTGAAACAAGTAATAAAATTAATAAACTTTTAAAATTAGATTAAAATAAAATTAGAATATGGGAATATTAATTTATAAAATTCCAATTAATCATAAAGAATCTCAATCCTTCAAAAGGGAATCCCTTTAGAGTGACATAGAGTCATTTTCGTAGGGAAGACCCATATTTCAATGGAAAATTCTAATGGATTGGATTTTTTTCATATAAGGTGAATTAGAAAAGTTATTTTCATGTTATATTATCTCTTAAAAGATACAATATTATTCATTATTTCATGATTATTATATGATCATGTATGTTTAAAAGGAATTTATGAGACACCATTCAAAAATACCAAATATATAAATTAAGAGATAAAAAATTCTTCTTTGGGAAACATCAAAGGGACTTATAGATATTTCAATATACAATGAAAAATATATTAAGAGTGTGAAATGAAATTATATGTGAATAATCCCCACAATGAAAAAAATTTAAGGCAACATATTAAATCAACAATGTTTAATAAAAATATACATAGGCGAGAAAATCGTGAAGGATTTTCAAAAAATTCCTACACACATATTAAATTTTGGTTGTGAAATCTATATTAGTTCTTAATTATGGAATCTTACATGAATCCTCTACTGAAATTACATAAAATAAAAATATAATTATTCTATATAATTAATAAAATTAAAACATTATAATACATAAATAACTCACCATCTTTTAATAACAAGGTTCAATGACTTTTGGGGCTATCTAAAATAGAAACTTATTTCACAATTATTGAGAAAATTTACACATAATTTAATTATGATATATCTTATTTTAACAGATCCCAAGTTAAACTTCTCCCCATTAAATGGGAAATAAAAAATTATAAAATTGGCATTCTAAAATTCTTATTCTAGAAAAAAATATATGAATATGTTATGTGGGGTGAGATTATAAATATATAGAAAATAAAAATAATAATAAAAAACCAAATTATAATAACATTGATTTATAAAAAAATTATATAGAAAGGTAAAAAAATCTCATATGATCAAACATATAACTTGGTTTAAAGAAAAATAAAACATGATACAAAAAACATTATATATATAAAATACAAAATTTTTATATCGAATTAATGTTGAGCCCATATTAGAAAAAGAACACAATATTTTTTATTAGGAATCATCATATGATTCACATAGTGTATGTGGAATCAAAAAATATTTACACTACATTATTTTACAACTAAACATGTATCCTAGAGTGTATTAGGAATCACAAACCCTTTCCAAATTTGGATAGAGCATCACTACATGTTTCACTATTATATCCTCAGGTGTAATGACATACACAATGCATTAGATATATACAATCCCCACCCATAAATTAATGATTAACAATAAACATGTTTTCCAAATTAGAATATAAAATCATCACATTAATAAAACAATATATTTTGAATGGGTTTTCATATTATATTTCAAAAATTCTCAAAAATTCCATGATATATAATGTAAAAATAGATACAAAATTCAGTCTCCCAAAATATGAAAAACATAAAATCATTTTGATGGTGATTTATAAAGCATAACATCATGGAAAATAGATAGATTTAATGATAAATAGTAAAATTAAAGAATAATAATAACAAAATAATGAAATAAATCATATATTTAAATCTAATTTATTATTACCTCATTAATCGATACATATTGTGTTGTATGAATTAGAATGGAGAATATTGGTAATTGAAAATATGGTTAAAAATAATATATCCAATTAAAATAAATCAAAAACAGTGAGGAGGATAATTATTCCAAATATATTATAATATAATGTAATAGAATATAATTCCCTGAAGGGGATTTGAATGAAAAACACATTTTACTCTATAGTTAAAAAATTATACCTCATATGTAAATCATTATTAATCAATACAGTAAACATTTTATATTAATGTTAAAAAGAAACAATGTAACTAAAATAAGGATATTTAAGTTATGAATATATTGTTAGTCACAAAAAAAATATTTAGTACAAATATGTAGATGATGTTCCATAAATAATAAATAAAATATCATCGAAAATGAAGTTATTGTAAAATAATAAATAAACAGGGCAGTGAACAAACAATTAAAAAAATAGGGTTTATAATAACTTTTGTATCCGATGTGGATGAAATCTAAGACATGTAACCCATACAATATTAGAATCATTTGAATCTGTTCCCTGTATGGTTTAGGGTTTTAAATGAATAATAATATTTCAGGAAAAATTATATTATCGCGATATTAAATATTAAAAATTATTTTGATAAACCATTCCAAAAAACATGGTGAATGAAATTGTACATGTCTTAAAGAGTAATACTTTAAGAAATGAATCCCTTAAAATTAAAATTATCTTCCTTAAAATTTCTCCTAACTAATATATAAATAGAATAAATATCATAATAAATTATTTCTATACCCTATTTATACATTAATATATATATATAATTTCTAATTTTTATTATTATACACATTTATATTATATTTTTGTTGCCTATTATCCCTCATCAGGATTTTAACGCTTTGACAGTTTGAAATTTCATTGTGGTAGTAGATTCTAAAGTGATCTGGGATTAAAAAAATAGATATGAGATAATTTTTGCTGAATATTAATTATGTTATAAAATTAAATGTCTATGGACCATAGTTGTTGATGCTCCTTTCCCTCACAGAGTCTAAAGGAATGAAAAGGGAAATACCTTGAACCCAAAGTGACTCATCCTTTGAAGAAATATCAAAAATTGACAAAGGCATGAACCAAGATTCAAATGCACTTTGGTTGCACAAGTTACACCAAGGTCGAGAAAGTATACTTGCGTGTCGCCCAGTGGTCGCGCAGGTGACTTATGCACCCTCTTTAAAATTTCACCCAGGGTCTCTCCAGCCTATAAATACCCTCGTGGGCCCGCCATTTCAAAGGATGGAAAAATTACAGAAACTCATATTTGAGCTCTTGGTGCCCTAGTCTCTTATCAAAGCTTCCGAACACTTGTAAGGTAATTTCATACCTTGAATGGAAGATCTAAAGAGGGAGAGTAAGTCCTAAGTGTTGAAACTCATCAACACTTGCGCACCTAGGTGGCCATCCCTTAAGGGAAATGGCCACACTTGCGCGCCACCTTACCCCTTCAACATAACTTGCGCTCCTCTCTTCTGGAAGCCTCTAGGGGTAGTACCAAAGTCTTGAGCCAAGACTCTCCCATGTTCTACCCTAAGGGTTGACCGTCGCTCAAGTATCCATGTGTCGCGCAGGTACACCTGTGTGACCATGACTTGCGCGCCCATGCATGAATTGCGCGACCCTTCTTTTTTGGGTGCCCTTCCTGCCCATTTAACCCCTCCTATGCCTATCCACCTCTCCTATTCAAGATTCAGCCTTCAAACCCCTCTTCAATGCCATTTATTGCATGTTTCATTTGTTGGATTCAATATTTGAAAGGAATTCGGTGGAACATCTCTCAAAACCTAGTGATTTATACATCTTTATGTCACTAAGGTTAGAGATTTCATTCATTCAACCTCATCCTTTAAGATGAGAGAATCCTTAACCTGGGTCTCCTTTTCATGAGTAATCCCTATTCCAAATTCTCTAAATCTGGGAATCTTCCTTAGGAGTATGCCCCAAGTCCCCTAATCTGGGCATCCTCCTTAGGAGTAATCCCCAGTCACAAATCCCTTAATCTGGGCTTCCTTTTCAGGAGTATGCCACAGTCTCAAAGTTCCCAAATATGGGCATCCTACTGAGGAGTAATCCCCAACCTTAATTCCCTAAATATTGGCATCCTCCTCAAGAGTAATCCCCAACCATAATTTCTCAAATATGGGCATCCTCCTTAGGAGTAAGCCCCAAGTCCCTTAATTCTAAAATTCCCTTAACCTGGTCCTCCTCATTAAGAATAAGCCCCAGTCTTCAAATCCCTTTAACCTGGGCCTCCTTCTCTAGAGTAAGCCCCAATCTTAATTTCTCTTAACCAGTATTAATCTACTTTTTGATCTGGGATTCCTTCTTAGGAGTAAAACCTAATCATAAGTCCCCTTCTAATTTGGGCATCTTCCTCAGGAGTAAGCCCCAAGTTAGAGTATCCAAATCTCCATAAAGTACATATACCTTTATGGACCCTGTTCCCAGACTTCTTCTTTGAAATATGTCCCAATATCTATCTTTTTGGGCAGTCATACATACATAAGACTGACATCATTTTCTATGATTGCATCTTTCGTGGAACAATTGTCTAGTTTCACCAATACCTCTTTTTTCTCACACTAAACATGACTCACATGAGCTTAGAGTGTAAAAGTAATTATGACATCTTTCTTTGAGGAATTAGTCATACATAAACATCATGCTCCCTTACTCTAACTACATGGGTTATGATTCCTTTTCTAAAATAAAGGATATGTAGGTAGCCCATCTGTGGGTACGATCCCAAATCTGAAATAATCCATGTCCTTCTGAATGAAAATAAAATTCAAGTGTCCCACTAAGTGGCTTTAAAACTAGTATGGTCATATTAATGACCAAGATAATTTTATATAATGTATTAAAGGATACCATTGAATAAGAATCTCTAACAAATACAGATGATTCTCTATCGATGAAGAACCTCGAATACATATAAAAGATTCTCTGAATTTACAACATATCAATCTTTGATTGTCAGATCTAAAGGAACCCTCATTTTATATTTTGTAATTTAATAAGGATTCACAAACATAACTTAAATCTATAAAGAGAGTCCTGGAGTAGACAATAATTTCCATCAAAAATGTGCGATGAGTCTGACCTCCCATCCTCTCGACCAATGCAAATCTTAAGCCTCATCAGTCCATAACTAATGAGCGCCTACCTTTGGAAGGTAGGTCCAAATGGATATGGAATCATTGGATGTTTCCGGTTCTATGAACAAAACTATTAGAAACTACTTGGAATGTTTAAACCTTAAACCAACACGGTCATCCCCAATTCTAGAGGAAACAAAAAATGGTGAACCCGACCTGAATCCTTAACCAAGTTGAAATGATGTTTTACCTATTTGTTAGGCCCCTATTTAAACTCAATGAGAGGGCCAACAAGACAGTTAATAACATATGTGCTTATCCAAAAGATTTAGTGTCCATAACTATCTTGATTACGTCTGTTATATCAAACATGCACTCTTTTCCAAGATCTTATGTGTTACAGAAATGGCTTATCTTAAGTTCACACTCGTGAATACTTCTGCTGGAAAGGCCTCTGCTGCTACTCCTACTAGATCATCGTCCACTCTGAGGATGATATAACCTACTTAGAATCTTCAACGCTGGGTATAAAATGTGTTGGTTAAGGAGTATCGTCAAAACGATACTATTCTGACTTTGGAGGCTGCTCAACAAGCCCTCCAAGTCAATAATTCATCCTGGTCATCCGAACAGCGATGACCAGCAATTAAGAAGCAGGTGGTGCCAACCACCATCTCCAACCTTTTCGGGTAATTATCCCCGAAACTCAATCACCATTTACTCCCATATTATAGGGAGGTGAATGAGGAGGTCCTTCAGGGCCTTAAATCAAGGAGACAAGAGTCCTTCCAGAGGGCTCCCATCAACAATCACTGCCAAACTCGTGCGACAGTGTGCCCTCAACATGATGAGAGTATAATCTCCAAGTGTTCAGCTCAGGTTCCTCGAACCTAATAAGGAAAGACGAACCGCTAAAGGCGAAATCCGGTCAACAGTGAGCAGGCTCTCATCTCTGCCATCTTTGGAGAAGTCCACCATCCTAACTTTGTGGCAAGCAATGAACATGCATATACACCCATCCGTTTTAATTCCGTTGTCCAGCAAACTTGTCTGGAAGCAGCACACCAATCCCACCAGGAAATTCCGGTGGAGTACCATAGACAGGAACATACACTTGTTTAAAAATCATCAACTAGTCACCATGCTCATCTGACTATATATGATGGATCTGGCCAACCCAATGTGTTAACAACTGGTAAACAGGCACATACACTTGCTTACACTATTCAATACTGCCAGCAGCCTCGTCTGTCAGTATTGAAGGAAGCTCATTAACCCCATTTGGAGGAGTGAAATCAGCAGGAAAATTCACCTGAAAGTATTGATCAAGCCTACCAATAGTCTCATTTGGTAGCATTCAGAGAAGCTAGTCGGAAAGCTCCGGCGACAAACAGGAGGCAGACTCCACTCTCTTCCCCCACACTTGTGTACTGTCAGGATTTACTGACAGGAAAAGGAGGAAAACAGTAGTAACACACACCTATTCCAAGCACGGAATGGATGTATATCCCCGTTCCGGTAGCTTTAGTCACCAAGCATATTCTATCAATGGTGAAAGAGCAGATACAAATCCCTACTCATATTCTGGATGCCTGCCAGGATATTATAACAGCTTCAACAACATCTCAGGGAAAGACACATAAATATATCCCTACCAGTGGGGTGATACATCAACAGTTCACTCCGGAACAGACACACACCTCTGTTCCAGTCTAAGAAGGTTGTGGGGCGTACTCCCCTATATCATACGGACAACCAAGTCAGGCACATACACCATATTTGAGTGGAGATAATCAGCCTAACCTGATCATTTCTCCTGAGCAAGCACATACAACAGCTCATAATGACCAATTTCTTCAACAAGTGGTTCCCAAATTGAGTAAGAAGGCATCTAAGAAGAAGACCCATCCATCACAGTCAAGAAATCAAGGGCCAATCTGTAATAAGGCCTTACTTGATGCTGGTGTTCTTGATGCACTCGGACAATTATCTGTTGCAACTCAATATTCTACTCTCTCAGTTCCCAATAGTGGGAACATTAATTCTGAAGGTCTTCATTAGACACTTCCTCATGAAGGCTTGCTTCCTGACAGTTCAGTTGATCTCGAAGTTTCATCTTCAGATGAGAGCCATAGGAACCCTCGTGTGGTCAGATGACCAAGGAGAAAAATGTTTCATCTTTTGTTGTAACCCACCATGGTGGTCCTCCCCATGATGATGAATTTCGCTGTGAAAGTTCTCTCCACAGTAGTAACTCACGTTGTCTGGAAAATTCTTTAGAAGAAAATGCAGTGACGAGAAATCCCTCTTATCTTGAGGAACATGCAAATGTGAAGCCAATCATGTATGATGCTTTACCACTAGTAGGTGAAATACTTTCTCAATCAGAAGGTAGCTTGGGGTGTAGGTCATTCTCTGTACCAACCTTGGGTCATTCAACTTGTAATTTGATCAGTGAAATCTCTACCAATATTGTTGAATCCAATGAAGCAATAAGGAATCACCAACTCTGATCTAATAAGGTAGAAGAATCTTTATTGAATGATAAAGAGGAAATGATGAATATGAGAAAACAACTGGAAAAAGGTGAGGTGCCAGTTATGTTTTGGCCTTTGGCTGACTCTCATTATGACATTCCAGATATGTTGATGAAAGATAGAATTCATGATATTTGTCTCAACATATGAAAAACTCTTTGTAAGTTGAAAAAGAAAATATTATCTTATGATGAATATTAAAATCATATCAATATAATAGAAGGGTTACAACGCCAAATTAACTTGGCATCTCTCTCAGTTTCTTGATATCCGAAGGCTGAAAATCAGCATAGAGCCCTTCAGTGTTAATGCCTTGGTGCACTAAGAAGATTGCACCAGTTAATTTCCAATGCCCCATCTAGTATTTATATCAGGTGATGGGGTGTTCATAGAGCACTAAATTTCACTGTACCTTCCAATCAGCAAAGCCATCCGAAAATGGTCTCACGCAATGTTATTGCCCATGGTCGACTACAATCAATTCGTTTTGTTTCTAATCAAAGGATTGATCAAGAACATGCTTCAACTAGTTCTTCTCAAAATCAAGCATACAGTGAACAAGTTATTGAATTAATCCTACATAAAGTGAACGATAATATTGAACAAGCCTCTCATTTGGAGCAAGCACATCATCAAGTGACAGAAGCGTAAGAAATCATCCAATGGTATTTGAGCCGGGTGACAAAAGTGGATGCAGGTTGATGCATCCAGCTAATCTCCAAACTAAAGTCTGCAAGATCAAAAGATCTTACCAGATGGTCTCAAATATAGCATGCCAAGAACCACCCCAGCATGCCAAACTGGGGACTCTTTTAACCCAACCCTCAGAATCAACACATAGGATTTGAGGAGTTGAGCAGGAACAGCCCCAGTCCACCAGACTGGGGACTTTTTCAAATCCTCAATCTCTTCCTCGGAGAAAGTAAGTCTTCTCTCGATTAGGTAAGAATCCCCAAGAGGAAAGGGGAGCCAAATTATCCAAAGATTCCCTCCAAATTACGGTTCGTCAAGAAGTTCCTGAGGGATCAAATTGACAAAAGGCAATGTCTCATCAGAGACATGGAAGAAGACAATATCACAGAAATGTCGATAGAAGGTATGTAATGAATTATGCATCAATTAATGTCATCAATGACATTATTTCTGATCCACCAGATGAGGCTCACTCAATGGGATCAGATGAAGAGGTTCCTACTCAAGAAGTTGTACACACAGAAACAAATAAAGAAGGTGTGCGTACACGAAATCAAAGGCTTACCCAAAATCTGGGTGTTCCTTCAAGTAACCCATTTCCCCCTCTCCGAAAGGGATCTAACATGGGTAAAGGAAAGAATCAGGTTACATATCCTTCCTCTGGATAAGACCAATCTCTCTCATTAGAAAAAATATTTTCACAACAGGAGGATGAAATAAAGGAATTGAGGAGGATGAATGCAAAACTACTTCAGGGTAGTCTTCCTCCTAAGCGTACTGGAGTCAGTCAACCAAGGGAATTTGTTACAGCTACTGATATGGATCAAGAATGTACTCCTTTATAAGTACACCCTCATAGGTCTAATCCTATGGGTCAAGTGCTGCCATCAGTTGTAGTACCGGCTGTCACATCTATCCAAGATCCTTTCAGTGCACCTGTTTAGGTCCAAGCTCAACCAGATGTTTCTCAAAAGTTAATAACTACTATTGAGTCATTAACAGCTTAGTTGGAAGATATGGAAGGAAAGCGTGCTCAAATTAAACCAGAAAATAGAGCTTACCTTGAATGGGTTGATGCAATTCCTCCCCCATCAAATTTTGAAAATACCACATTACCAAACATTAATGGTTCGGGATATCCAGAGCAACACTTAACACATTTTGTTTCTCGTTGCGATCCTATGATGGGAACCCCTTAGCAACAGGAAGTAGTTAAGCTCAGGTGTTTTGTACAGTCATTACAAGGTCCTGCCTTTTTCTGGTACACAAGCTTGCAATCTCAGTCAATTACCGGATGGGAAGATCTCCATCAATGATTCCTTCTTCAATTTAGCTCAACTTTTCCAAAGACAACAGTTATTGAACTTAAAAACTATAAGAAAAGTGAGAATGAAATGGTTTTAGATTTTATTGCTCGCTGGAAGGGATTAACATATTACATGAGCATAGAACTCCCTCAAGAAAAATTGTTTCCACTCTGTGTGACAAATATGCATGATGAGTTACGCACTCCGTTGATCCCTGTGAAATACACAGGAGGGTTTCGAGACTTTACTTCAATCACTCAACAGATTGAAGATTCTCTTATGAAGACTAACGAAAAAACTCGTGTAATTCCATCAGCTCCAGGAAAAAGAATGGGTAGATTAGAGACTTCTACAATTATGCTTAAACTAGCACCTGTACCTTCTTCTAATTCAAAACCTTTATCTTCCTGAAGGGATCCACCTCCTAAGCATCAGAAACAGAGTCCATTTCGTCAAGATGATCAAATAGATCAGAGATGAAAATAATTTGAGGATTTGAAAATAAAATTTTACTCCTTTCGAAATGAACAAGTTCCTGGATACTTCATTTTGGCTCTGGAAAATAATTTGGTTCAATTGAAAAGGCCCAAAAGGCCTAACAAGGAAGGAGATAAAGACCGTCCCAACTATTTACCATTTCATTAGATGTTGGGGCATCCCATTCAGGAGTGTTTTTTCTTCAAGGACCTCCTAAAAAATGGTTGACTGGGGACAAGTCAAATTGAATGGTTCTTCAGCTTGGGTAGCATGTGTTACTGCTACAGATCCAGAGGAGGAAGACGAGTGGCAAGAAGTCAAGAACAAAAATGCACAAAAATATGATGATTGGATGGTTAGAAAAACGATCAACTGAACTCATGGTATTTTGTGAACACAATTGAAGAAACCAATCGTGTCTTCTGCTATGAATGCCACAGCAAATCCCCCTTCATCTAATGGAAAATCCTAAAAGAAATGAAATGATTCAAAGAAAGAAGAAGAATTATAAGAAGATGAGTATGTGTCAAAGCCCAAGTTGTCTTTGACTCTGGCAGATTTTATGCCATCTACTTCGATGCAACGGGCACCATCCCACCAAACAGAATAACCTAAATTGGCTAGTCAGGTTGAGTCTTCATTAGATAAAGAATTAATATTCAGTTATGTTAATATGATTCACTTAACAGAACCTTATGCAAGTCATAGTTTCGATCTCAATGAACCTGAGTTCCCTGTATCAAGTAGAGAAATCATAGGAAGTTCCAGAGGCTCAGGGTATAGGGGAAGACGTGGATCTCCCAGAGGTCACTATTCCAATTCTACCCCTACTAGAACTATGTATGCGGTAGAAAATCATGGTATAGACCTTCAACGAGTTCAATAAGAACAAGCAAGTTCATCCTCAAAAGGCAGATGCAGTCCTGGAACACTTATTCTGGAGGATCAGATGGAAGTTACACCTTCTTCCTCTCAGCAAGGAAATAGACCTAATCGGTCTAATATTCCAATTCCAGGAGTATTACCAACTACTAACCCGATACAAGATGCATCAACTTCCAAGGCACATGCTAAACCACATGTTCATGTTGGGAAACATAGACTTTTGGATCAAAAGTATGATTTATTGAAACACCTAGCCCAAGTACAGACCAATTTATCAATTTTGGATGCCTTGAATTTATCAAAGGATATCTGGGAGGCACTCATTGAGGATTTGTCAATTCCTCAGGAGTTTGAAACTGAAATTGCTGCAGCTGAAGCCTACCATGTAGAGAATAATCTTGCAGAATGCCATGCAGTGATATCTTTCATAGATGAAGATGAAGATGATGTCATGCATGGACATATTAGACCTTTGTATTAATCTGGTAAGGTCAATGATATAGACATCTAAAGAGCTTTCATTGATAATGGTTCAAGATTCAACCTCATGCCCATTGGTACACTTCATCGATTGGGCCTCACGGAATCTGATGTATCTCCCGATACTATGATGTTATAAGTACATGATAAAAATGAAAAAGAACCACTGGGCAAGATTACACTCAGAACTCAGTTTGGAGATCTTGTATCCAATTAAGATTTCATGGTTGTTGATCAAGACTCAGCCTTCAACATATTTCTTGGAAGACCCTGGCTACATCAATATACGACTATCACTTCATCATATCATCAATGTCTCAAATATTCTTTCGATGGTCAAATTTGGAGATTGTGTGGTGATAAAGCCCCGTTCAAGACATGTGAATCTCAATACATTGAGTCAGAATTCTGTCACATGAAGTTAAAGGAGAAATTCACAACAAGGGAGATTACCAAAGTCAGTGCTCCATATGGTTTGGAAAAGATTCCGGTAAATCCATTTAAACATGTGAGTACAAATTATGTGTTGCCAATCAATCAAATTGATAGGATAGACTCAAATCCAAATACTCCTATGGAATCTTCCATAATGTCAATTACGGAAATCAAGCCAGACAGTATGGGAGAAATTGGTGATTCACCAAGTAATGATGAAAGATCAAATAAGGATGTCTTCATTTCATCTGCTGAAATTCAGTAAGTCTATTCTTCGCCAACCAGGCTAGAAGAATTTATAGCAATGCCGGAGGTGAATGATGACGTCGATTCTCAATCCATTATCTCCACTTTAATACTCAAGGAAGACCCTTCATCATCAATCGGGTCATAAATGAAAGATTCTTCTTCAAGATGTTCAAATTTTAACATCTCTTTTGATCATGAAAATTATACTTCATAATCTAATATGCAAGTAGTAGAAGAATAAATAACACATGTTGAAGAGGAAGAGGAAGATCTCAGGGATGCTCCTCTAGTATTTGAAGAGGGTATCTCTAACACCGGGGATGAACATAGAGAAATAAATCTGGGTACAAAAGATGATCCACACCCCACTTTAATTAGTGTGTCCATGACTCTTGAAGAGAAAGATATGTATGTTTCATTTTTAAATAAAAATTGGGATATATTTTCATGGAACTATACAGAGGTTTCAGGCCCTGATCCTGATGTTTCCACTCATCATTTGGGTTTTCCAAAAGAACATCGAGGATTTAAGCAAGCTGTGAGAAGAACACATCCAACTTATGCTTCCAAAATTGAAGCTGAAGTGGATAATATTATCAAAGATTACTTCATCAGATAAATTCAATATCCCAAATGGTTGGATAATATTGTCCCTGTGAAGAAGAAGAACAGACTAATTAGAGTTTTCATCTATTTCAGAGATCTTAATCGGCATTGTCCTAAGGATGATTTTCCAGTTCCGATCACAGAACTGTTAATTGTTGCAACAACTGGAAATGAAGAATTTTCCTTCATGGATGGATATTCCGGGTATAATCAAATCTTAATGGCTCCAGAAGATGAAGAATCTAGAGCCTTCAGAGCCCCTCAGGGTGTGTTCTACTATCAGGTAATTCCCTTTGGCCCAAAAAATGCAGGCGCAACATATCAGCGTGCCATGAATCGTATCGTCAAAACATTTTTAGGGAAGTTTGTTGAATGTTATATGGACGATTTGGTGGTTAAATCCAAAATACTTTGTAATCACTTGGCTGATTTGGAATTCATATTCCACAAGCTTTGACAATATAATTTGAAGATGGACCCCTTAAAATGTGCTTTTGGGGTAACCTCAGGAAAATTTCTCGGCATTGTTGTACGCCATCGTGGTATCGAAGTCGATCCTAAGAAGACATAGTCAATCCTTGGTATGTCACCTCCTCTAAATTTGAAATAATTGAGAGGACTTCAAGGAAACTTATCCTATATTCATCGTTTCATCGCCAATTTGGCAGGAAAAAGCTTACCCTTCACCAAGTTGATGAAGAAGGGAGTCACTTACCAGTGGACTAAAGAATTTCAAGAAACATTTGAAATTCTCAAGAAGTATCTCTTGAGTCCACCGGTATTAATGCCACCTTTTGAAGGAAGGCCACTTATCCTATATGTGGAAACCTTAGAGCAATCATTGGGTGCTTTTCTTTATCAGAAGAATGATGCTGGGAATGAAAAAAAACTTTACTATCTCAGTAGAACTATAATTGAAGAAGAAACCCGATATTAAAGTATTGAGAAGTGATTCCTAGCATTAATATTTGCAGTTCAGAAGTTGAGACACTACCTACAACTTCACGAGGTCCAATTGGTATCTCATAATAACCCGATCCAATTCATCCTTAGTCGTCCAATGCTTACAGGACGTCTAGCAAGATGGGCAGTTATTTTGCAGCAATTTGACATTCATTATGTGTCTCAAAAGATAATAAAGGGCCAAACTATAGATGATTTCTTTTCTGAACACCCTTCAGTAGAAGATACATCTTCAGATATTGAACATCCTGATGAAGAAGTATTCTTTATTCAAGATAGTCTTCAAACATGTGAAATGTACTTTGATGGTTCTTCCAGAAGTCCAACAGGGATGAAAATGAAAAATCCTAAATTCAAAATAGTTGGGTTAGTATTTGTGCTCATTTGTCCAAAAAAGGAAGTTTTACCCTATTACTTTTCATTGTTGGGAGGCAGTACAAATAATGAAGCAGAATACCAAGATCTCATCGAAGGTTTGGAGTTGTCATTTCAAGCACATGTGAATCACTTTAAAGTGAAAGGTGATTCAGACCTGGTAATAAAACAAGTCAATGGGGATTATGCCATCCTAAAAGAAGAACTAATCCATTTGTATTATTACATCAGAAAGTTAATGGCGAAATTCCCTTCTGAACCGACATTTTCTTATGTCCCATAGTCAAAAAATGCCCATGTTGTTGCACTGTCTAATATAGCCACAACTCTGGAAGATCCAAATCAGAAAAAAGAAAACCATCTGTATTGCCTATTGTCGTACACTTTCACCTTATGTTCAAACCATAATAGAGTAAATCAATGAAGTTAGTCCCATTCTTGAAACATATGGTCATACTACAGGATGGATGACACCTATCAGGGAATATTTTCAAAATGGAACACTTCCACCTGATAGAGATGGGAAAGAACAAATCTGATGACGTGCGGTCAATTTTACTCCTTATTATAGCCCATACCACCTAGATAAAGTTCTCTATAAGCGTGTTTTTGATGGATTTCTCTTTATATTCATTGATGGTGAAGAGAAAATGGATGTCATGAAAGAAGTAGATGCAAGAGTCTGTGGTGCCCACTAGTCTGGACATAGACTGTCTGATCAAATTCAAAGGCTTGGATACTTTTGGCCATCAATGATACAAGATTGTGTTGATTTCACAGTGAAGTGTCATTCTTTCCAAGTACATGACAACTTCATTCATCAATCCCCATAGTTTCTTCATACAACTAAATACTCATGGCCATTTGCCACATGGGGAATGGGTGTGGTGGGACCTTATCCTACAGCTACAACCAAGTAGTTTAAGTATATTATTACTGCTACTGACTTCTTTTCCAAATGGGTAGAGGAAATACCTCTCAAAGAAGTTAGTTCTAAAAGCATTGTTAGCTCCATCAAGTCTAACATCATTACCAGATTTGGTGTCCCTAATACCATATTGACGGAAAATGGCACCAACTTCTGTTCATCCGAGGTGAGGAAGTTGTATCAAAAATACAACATCCAATCCAATCATTCATCTCGGTATCATGCAGCGGCCAATGGACAGATAGAAGCCTTCAAAAAGTATCATTCAAATATACTAAAAAAGATGGTGGATAAAGATAAGAAATCATGGCCTGACAAACTCTTTCATGCTTTATGGGCTTATCGGACCACCACCCGCACTGCAACATGGTCAACTCCATATTCACTGGTATATGGAACAAATGTAGTCTTACCCATTGAAATTCAATTACCTTCGCTCAGAGTAGACATTTGTGATTAGTTATCTATAGATGAACAATCTCAAAAGTGATTGGATGAATTGGAACGGTTAGATGAGAAAAGATTGTGCACTTTTCACCACTTGGAAGTCTATCAGAATCTAATAGCATGAGATTTGAACAAAAAAGGTTCTTCTTCGTTCATTTGTTCAGGGAGAATTAGTATTGGTTCTCCGAACTCCAATGATACCAGGAAAGAAACCTCCCAAGCTTGAACCAAAATGGGAAGGACCTTATTCAATACATAAGGTATACTCGAATGGAGCTTATTCTTTAATCTTAATGGATGGAGAACACATCACTACTCCAACCAATGAAAGATTTCTGAAGAAATATTTTGTATAAACACAAAATACATCAGTTATGGTCCATGCATATGACCTTAAACTATTTGAACTTTTGTCCAACATGACGTTAAACTCCCTTACTTGGTCCATTCATATTACATTGAACAATTTGTATTACTTTCGTCCCACACGACGTTAAACTGCATATCTATGGTCCATGCATATGACCATAAACTATTTTCACTTTCGTCCCACACAACGTTAAACTGTGACATCCTAGCTACATGACGCTAAACTATACAGAAGTCACTTACATCCAGCAAGACATTAAAATGCACAATTACGGTCCATGCATATGACCTTAAACTATTTTCATCCCTCTTGTCCAACATGATTCTAAACTATATCGTCCCTAATATGTTCAACATGACATTAAACTGTGTCCTCTTTTGTCCTTACTGCATGACATTAAACTACACAGTCCCCTTTTATCCAACATGATGTTAAACTGTATTGTCCCCATCATCATAGCTATAGGATGCTAAACTGTACAACACCCTTATTGTCCGACATGACATTAAACCGTGTCCCTTTAATACGTCCTACATGACGTTAAACTGTATTTTTTCCCTACTACATGACACTAAACTGTGCAACACCAATAGTCCTAACTACTAGACTTTAAATTACATAGTCCCTTCATATTTCCTACATGACATTAAACTATGCATCGTTAGGGTTGTTGCTACCTCTTGTTTCTCACACCGAGTATGACTCACGTGAACTTAGAGTAAACATCAACCATAACACCCTCTCTGGGACACTAACCATACGTAAGTCCCAACAACATTTTTTTAGGTCATTTTCCCCAAGAAAAACTTGATCACTAATTCATTCATTAATTTAACTACGTGGACTTTGATCCTCCCCTTCTAGGCTGGGTACGTAGGCCACCTTCTAAGGTTCAATCCCAAAACCAATCTCTTCACATTATTTCACCTTTGTCCTTGCTATATGACGTTAAAATGTACAACATTTTTTTGTTCTGTATGATAATAAACTATAATATTCTTTGATACCCCCACCTAAGAGGGAATCATTATTTACATTGATTTTAAATCATGTTATATTCCAAAGACTACATCCATACATTGAAACGACTGAGTCTTTTATCTTGGGTCAAACCATCATTGCACTAAAGTCCCCTTTTCACCCTTCAAATGTACAAACCAATTCTGTACAGAGGGTATTTCTAGAACTAAGTGGGATTGATTCCCATCATTATGGGATACGTAGGAACGTTCGAGTGTCCCTAGAATCCAGCCCCAAGTCTTTGGGCCTAACCCTAAATTCCACTTTCAGTCCCCTAGCTGAAAAGTCCCCATAAAAACAAACACTGTGTATTTGTTATAATGGTCTGAGCTCTATGACCCTAAACTAAGATCTCCCATACTCTCATCCCACGTGAAGTTAAACTATATTTCAAGAACTATGTATGGATTTATTCCCATCCTTATGGGATACGTAGTGAATTTCGATATTTCAATTCAGGACCCAGCCACAATGTTATTATGGTTAGCATTGATCTATGAATCTTTACATACATTGAACAATACCCATTTTTATGTGTCATAATCCTAACCTTAAATATTTTTCAGATCTTCATAACACTTTTCTTGACTTCTAATAAAAAAATGTCCAAATTATGATAATTCTTTTGCCTAACTATGCAGTACGTGCCCTTAGGCGGCCTTGCATAAATAGTCTACATAACGGATCTGTCAGCCAAAAGATGTAATTATTTGACTATGAAGCCAATTCCCTTAGGCACCCCTACATAATTCAACCCCCTAATGGGTTTTTTAAATAATGGTAACTTCATTATTAGGACTAAAACCACTTTTGTCCTTAGTTTTCTTAAAGATAATATGTATGGATCCGAAAAAATAGCCATCCTTAATATATTTGTATCATAATATTTTTCATGATCTGAAATTATTCAAGTCTATGGTTTATATTTTCCTTCCCGCCGCTTGGGTCAGACCTTCGTAGGAGTAACATTCATCTATTTCTTAGAAAATCTTTTTTGGAAATATCTTTTCCATATTCAAGTACCTCTCACCATACATAAAACTCTATGCTTTGGAAAATTTGAATCCCCATAAACTTTCACTGGCTTTTTAGAAGTAGAAAAGTAAATTTATGAGAATTCTTTTGCTTGACTATGCAGCACGTGACCTTAGGAGGGCTTGCATAATTAGTCTACATAACAGACCTGTCAGCCAAAAGATGCTATTATTTGACTATGAAACCAATGCCCTTAGGTGGCCCTGTATAATTCAACCCCCTAACGGGTTTGTGAAATAATGGTAACTTCATTCTTGGGAACTACTTCTTCTAATGATTTTTAGACCTTTTTCATATCATTCCTCATATTCAAAATTTCTTAATTCATTGTTTACATTTTTTCCCTCATACATGAGTTTGGTAATATGTTTTCAGATGAATTTTCAAGGAATTGAGTCAATTTTAATTCATTCGGTCAAAGCTATTTTGACCTTAAACATTAGCCTTTTTATGGCCGACATGCATGAATTTAAACAGACCACAAAAGACAATGGAAATCTGAATAAAAGTCAAGTTCCATCTCACTAAACATACATTTTGTATGATTTAGGTAATATTGAGAAAATAAAAGATTCAATGTGTGTGGGGTTATTCATAATAATCCTCGTAAAAATCAAACTATGCTTACCAGGCCCATTGGATTAGGTAAAAATTTAAAGCAGCTAGCAGGAAAATATGTGCACAAATGACTGAAGATGAAAGCGTTCTTTCCATTTGATGCACAAAAGTTAGAAGGACATCAACAGATTAGAGTCTCTTCTCTTTTCCAAGAAATTACAAGAGGATATCAACATAAGTCTTCACTTGATGTACAACATCCCGAGCTTCATCAGTAGCCACTTGTAGCTCATGCACTCGACCAAATTCACTCTTTTCACCCTGATGGAGTGCTTTATTGGCATCCAAAATGGCTTTCATACCATTAGTTTGAGCTCCCTCCAGTGAATTATTGAGTTGGTCATGTTCCGCAGTAATAGTATCTAACTGTTGCTGAAGGTGCATCTGCTGGATGACTTTATATTTGATCTTATGCTTCAGCTCCTTCATCTTGGAAGCATAGTCAGCCTCAGCTTGGGATACTGCAGCCTCAAATTCACTAATGTTGGCTGACAGCTTCACCTTGGTCAGATCTTCAAAGAACTTTTGCTCCTGCTCCCTGCTTAAGATGACTTGTTTTACCGCGACATGAATCTTTTGATATCCAAAACTGCCAAGTCCCAGCATGAAAAAAAGGGATGATAGTTGCGGGATATTTGATGATAGATCTTCAAGAGGCACTTCAGATATGATTTTACATATATTTTTCCATGCCTTACATCATGAAAATTGGAGCACCTTTTGTACTTCTGGATCCGACTCAACATCACTGTCACATGGGGGAATGTAATATAGGATTAATGCACTTCGGGAAATGCCCTATTCTGATCCTTCCCCCTGACCAATGCTTATTCATTTTCAATTCCCATTGGGGTGGAGGCTGAGGCTTCACCTCTTGATCTACCCACTAAAATTGATGGCCCTGCATAATAAATTGAAAGCTTAGGTTAGTTTAAAAGAATAACATATGTTAATTGGTTGTCATGCAAATTAAGTAAATTCACAAATATTGTTATCCCTTACCCAATGATAGATCAATAACTTGAGAAGGCTCTTTATTTCCTTTCCTAGCTTCAACAGGATTTTCAGGGTGTGTTTGGGGAAGCTCTATGGGGTTCATCTCCACCTAGGCTAATGTCTCTGCAATATTAGGTTTTTCTATACCCATTTCAGGCATGGGTAGTTCAGCAGCTTGCTCAGACAGAACTGCACATTTGAACCGATCATGATTAGACATGTAATAAGAAGTTATTTTTTATAGGATTAAGGATAACACTCACATCCATAATCTTCTAAATTAAATGGTAATTTAACATGATCTAAAAAATATTTGAAAAGATGTGCCAAGTCCCATCATTTCATACAATGTAATCACAGAATCCTGGTTAATCTCACTAGTGGGAGCATTTGGTATGTCTTCTTGGTGACCTTCATCCTGCGTCCCCTGACCCTGGACAACATTTACAGATAAAGGGGTGGTGTCAGTTGCAGTGGCCGCCAAAAGCGCGAATGCAGGGGTTGAACCTAAAGTATTACATAATGGAAGTCATTCGATGTTTCATTCAACATTTTTATGAAGCATTGTTAACTTAATAGAAGCAGGTTCTTATCTTCTGCAACAACAGTAGAAGGGATACTGGGAGCAGACGCTGGATCTCCTCCAGGAGAATCCATATTGGCCTGAACTTGTGATTTTTCACCAGTACCCTCCGTGGTCTTAAAAGGAGGGTCTGTCCTCTCCCTCAGAGGAGAAATTGAAGAAGCCCATGCAATTACAAGGAAAATGAGAAATCTTTTCATGGTTTAAGACTCTTGATTATTCAATGGACTTAACACTACTAATGAAGCGTTTATATGTGGACTTCCTCCTTTGATTCTTTTGCTTCCTTGTCTTTTTTGGATTGTCAGAAGTCTCCCTTATAGGTACATGAATTGGAGAATGGAAGGCCATGTCCAACTCCTCATTCATGGCCTGCTATCCTGGAGATATCTCGCCTGATTTGCGAGGAGATTCAGCAGCAGCCCCAATTGAAGTACCACCAGGGCTATATTACGGTGAAGGAACCTCAGTAGTTCGTTTATTGTCAAGCTGTAGGATGAAGAAAATAATTTCCTTGAGTAAAAAATATTTGACTGAAATCAAGTTGAAAAGAAAATATGGAAAGAAAACTTCCATCTTCAGGAGCCACGTAATCGTGCCACTCCTCATCTTCGGAATCATCAAGCCCCTCATTGGTGCCATGATCTATCATTTTCTTCACCAACTTGGTGACAAGAATGGAATCGCCAGTGGCATATGTGAGCATTTCCACCTCTCTGTTATAATCCCGTGCTTCATCGGGGTTATTCTTGAAACAGATATCTGTAGAAGCCAGAAGATTCCCTATTCCAAGGAGGTGTAGCCCCTCGCACAAATCCAGCCAGACAGTTTCAACACCACATTATAAAATCTTCCATGTTTGGACAGCCTCTTATCGTAGATATTCAATATGTGTACCAGAAGTTTGCGAGGAAGGTCCTACAATCTTGGACTTCAGTTTCTTCCCAACTCCTGCAACTACTAATAGAGAATAAGAAAATAAGACTTGTTGCTCTACAAAGTAATGGGGATTAAATTTCCACAATGAAGTAACTTACCATGAGATGATGGAGTGGGTATTTTGATTCTGACTAGAGGATTATATCGGGCACAAGGCCGCTTTTCGATTTGTTGTGTCTTATCATACCCATATTGGGAATCCGGTGAGTCAGTCCTAGATGAGGAATCCGACGAATCGGCTTCAGGTGGGGAAGCATCACCTTCCTGAGGAAGGGTTTCTTTCTCTACAGTTCTCTTCCTTTCCCCACATGATAAACTGGGTGATTCAGCACCCCTCTAGGGTATGATGCTATCTAGTGATCGACATACCATGTAGTCATGTTATTTTCCGCTTTATCAACTGGTATCTTAAACACTACCCCATTCTTCTCCCTAGATGTCAGCAACCATAGTTGCCGGGAAACCATCGGATGTTGCTCTGACCTGACATGCACAGGGGGAGATACAGTAGTCTGCTGCAAACACTTGAACAGACGTGAAAATCTATATGGAGCATAGGCCTCACATATAATATCTCCGTCAATCCTGGAGACCAGCACACCATCTCTGCAGGCCAACATGTATTCCCTTAATTCCAGACTGGCTGTTCCATCATCAAAAAACCACCCGGTTGACAGATTTCCATAAGGAAATAAATTAAACTCCTTATACTTGCTCAGCATCACCTTCATGTCATAATAATTGTGAGCTAGTGGAGCAATTCTAGAGAATTCTTTCACTTATGTCCTGAAAGAAATTTTGGGGATCTTTACTACATTTTGTACATTATATGTCCTGAAGTGAGTGGTTATCCATCCCCAAAAAACTTGGAATGGTCCCACTTATCTCAAAGGAGACTTACCCATGGAGACATGGAGTAAGCTCCTGTGAATATTTTCTATAATGGGGGTAGCCAACCCAACAATTTTTCCCTTAGCGAACTTGGCCGCAATAACGAATGTACCTAGAGTGATGCCTTCCTTCGAGTCCCAGACTAGAAGAAGATAAAAACTAAGACACAAGGCCAATAATCCTGCCAGAAGAGTCTTCTTTAATATTTTCTGATTCACCTCATATCCCCACTTCTCAAATTATCCTGCTTCTAGGGTCAGCCAAAATGAGCCAGGAGTGCCCCTCTTCTCTATTTTGGGGCAGGTAGTAGGACGTGTGGGCCTCTTCTACTTGGGCCCCTTCTTCTTGGATCCCTTCTCCTTCGATCCCTTATCCTTTGGCTCCTTCTCCTACTTATCGATAAGAAACATTTTCATCCACTCATCAGGATGAATATCCTTTCTAGAATGAGTTAAGGAGGTCTCTAAACTCTTGAGCTTATGGAATATTTTCAATAATTCCCGATCTAAAACCAGAGTCTTCTCTGAATCATTCCATGTCACCTTTGGAGGGATGAATTCATCATACATACCACCCAACATTGGATCCCCTGAGATCTTGTGGACATCTCACAGACTGATACCTACTTCTCCATGAGTTAGATGGAAAGAATTGGTTTCTGGGCTCCAATGGCTGAGTATCTCTAGTACAAAGTTATTAAGCCTGTAAACATATGTTTTCCCAACCCAGATGGCTTCATATATCACAACTCCTTTTATATCCTTGAAAAACTATGCATAGGTTTGTCTCACCCAGTATTCCCACATCCAGGTTGGATTCACACCTCCTCCAGGACGGAAGTCCCAACTTGTCTTCTAGCCTTTGGATCGATCCATATGAGAGTTTCGAAAAATTGAGGGATAATAATGTGGTTACATCTCGGGTTCATGAGGTTTCAGATCTGGCGTACAAGGGATATGATGCATCATAAGGGCCTTCTCCACTGTTCCGGCCTTTATAAATACAACTCCACATGAGATATTTAATGAAGAAAAATTTGTGTAGTTCTGAAACCAAGAAACTGGGAGATATTTCTTTGCCTCTGGAATGGTAACTTCTCGCAGATGGCCATAGCCATACAAAGGCAGATAAATGCTATGGGGGAAGTCACAATGATACTTCTTCAAATACCTAGCCAAATCCGGGAGATTGCGGTTGCAGATGGTATATTAATCATGGCCAATGATGCTCATCATATCATCAATTTTCTTGCTAACCAGTTCATCATCCATTCCGATTCTCTTGGGATCCATTGAATCTACACAAAAGTTGAATAAATTAACTCTTAAATGGTTTGTTTTTTTATAAAATTTGTGAAGAAATTTCGAAAAATTGGAAAAGGAATTAAGGAGAGCAAGTCTAATTTTGGTGCACAAGTATGGATGCGTCACGCGAGTATGGATGTGTCGCTCATATTTTTGGAGCGGATGTATCACCGCACAAGTCCAAATACCTGGAATGCAGCGCGATAACGAAGAAATAGCGGAAAACAGGGTAACTTGCATGATGGAAGAAATTTGCATGGAGAGATATCAAAAGTGTAAAATTCTATGCTTTACTCGAGGAATGAATGCGTATATATAGGCCAGGCTACACCCTTGCATTCCGACGCCTGCACGACTCAACACATGCGCGTCACACTCTGCGCGCTCAACACTTGCGTGCCGCATATTCCTTGGTTTTTCTTCTCTTCCTCAGAGTCACATCCTCATTTCTTTTGGATCAGACTTTGAGGGGGGTCTTTTGTTAAAGCTCATTTCTGTCACAAAGTCTAAAGGAATGAAAAGGGAAATACCTTGAACCCATAGTGATTTATCCTTTGAAGAAACATCAAAAATTGACAAAGGCATGAACCAAGATTCAAATGCCCTTGGGTCATGCAAGTTCCACCAAGGTCGCGCAAGTATACTAGCGCTCCACCCAGTGGTCGCGCAGGTGACTTGCGCACCCTCTTATAAATTTCACCCAGGGTCTCTCTAGCCTATAAAAACATATGTGGCCCCCCAATTTCAAAGGAAGAAAAAATTATAGAAACTCATATTTGAGCTCCCGGTGCCCTAGTATCTTCTCAAAGCTTCAAAACACTTCTAATGTAATTTCATACCTAGAAATGAAGATATAAAGAGGGGAGTAAGGCCTAAGTGTTGAAACTCATCAACACTGGAACGCCTAGGTGGACAGCCCTTAAGGGAAATGGCCACACTTGCGCGCCGCCTTACCCCTTCAACACAACTTGCACGCCTCTCTTCTGGAAGCCTCTAGGGGTAGTACTAAAGGATTGAGCCAAGCCTTTCCCAAGTTCTACCCTAAGGGTTGACTGTCACACAAGTATCCACGTGTCGCACAGGTACACCTGCGCAACCAATACTTGAGCACCCACACAGGACTTGCGCGCCTCGCCCTTTTATAGGTTCTCTTCCTATCCATTTTACCCCTCCTATTCCTATCCACCTCTCCTATTCAAGATTCATCCTTCAAACCCCTCTTCAAATCCATTTATGGCATGTTTCCTTTGTTGGATTCATTATTTGAAAGGAATTCGGTGGAACATCTCTCAAAACCTAGTGATTTACACATCTTTATGTCACTAAGGTTAGATATTTCATTCATTCAACCTCATCCTTTAAGATGAGAGAATCCTTAACCTGGGCCTCCTTTTCAGGAGTGATCCCCAGTCCAAATTCTCTAAATCTAGACATCTTCCTCAGGAGTAACCCCCAAGTCCCCTAATATGGGAATCCTCCTTTGGAGTAAGCCCCTATCATAAATCCCTTAAACTGGGCTTCCTTTTCAAGAGTAATCCCTAGTCTCAAAGTTCCAAAATATGGGAATCCTCCTCAGGAGTAAGCCCCAACCTTAATTCCCTAAATCCAGGCATCCTCATCAAGAGTAATCCCGAACCATAATTTCTCAAATATGGGAATCCACCTTAGGAGTAAGCCCCAAGTCCCTTAATTCTAAAATTCCCTTAACCTGGGCCTCCTCTTCAGGAACAAGCCCCAGACTTCAAATTCCTTTAACCTGGGCCTCCTTCTCAGGAGTAAGCCCTAGTCTTAATTTCTCTTAAATAGTCTTAATCTACTTTTTGATCTGGGCTTCCTTCTCAGGAGTAAAACCCAATCATAAGTCCTCTCATAATTTTAGAATCTTCATCAAGAGTAAGCCCCAAGTTAGAGTATCCAAATCTCCATAAAGTACATATACCTTTATGGACTATGTTCCTGGACTTCTTCAATGAAATAAGTCCCAATATCTATCTTTTTGGGAAGTCAAACATACATAAGCCCCACATCATTTTCTATGATTGCATCTTTCGTGGCACAATTGTCTGGTTTCACCAATACCTCTTGTTTCTCACACCGAGCATGAATCACCAGAGCTTAGAGTGTAAAAATAATTATGACATCTCTCTTTGAGACATCAATCATACATAAAAATCATACTCCATTAATTGAACTACTGGGTTCTGATTCCTTTTCTAAAATAATGGATACGTAGGTAGCCCATCTGCGGGTACTATCCCAACTCTGAAATAATCCATGTCCTTCTGAATGAAAATAAACCTCAAGTGCCCCACTGAGTGGCTTTAAATCTAGTATGGTCATCATAATGACCAAGAGAATTTTATATAATGTATTAAAGGATACCATTGACTAAGAATCTCTGACAAATATAGAAGATTCTCTTTCGATGAAGAACCTTGAATACATATAAAAGATTTTCTAAATTTCCTACATATCAATCATTGATTATCAGATCTAAAGGAAAGCTCATTTTATACATGGTAATTTAATAAGGATTCATGAACATAACTTAAATCTATAAAGAGAGTCCTGGAGTAGACAATAATTTCCCTAAAAAAGGTGTGATGAGTCCGACCTCCAATCCTCTCGACCAATGAAAATTCCTAAGCCTCATTGGTACATAACTAATGAGCACCTACCTTTGGAATGTATGTCTAAATGGATATGGAATCATTGGATGTTTCCAGTTCTACAAACAAACCAGTTAGAAACCACTTGGAATGTTTGAACCTTAAACCAATAAGGTCATCCACAATTCCAGAGGAAAAAATAGTACATTAGTTTATTTGGAAACATATAAAACAATATCCTGACATGGAAAAAGATCTTCAATTCTCCCACAATGATCCTACCATTTATAAAACATACTTAAAACCATTATTCGACACCTAGGTAAAGGAATCATAAAAAAGGGTGGTATCATAAGATTATTAAGGGAGTATAAAGATGATACATAATCATAATATATGGATTAGGGTATGAGAACATGATAATTACAATTTAAGATCATACCCTCATTATCAAAGACCATATGCATGATTCATTGAATAATGAATGGAATCTCACAAGACATGAATCCTAATGTAATCAAGAGAATAAACCATTTGAAGAATAAATTAGGAATAATACATATTACTTTGAAAGACACATAAACATCCAAAATTATTTCTATAGTATGAATGGAATCGCTGCTATGGACATACTTGTCGAATTGGTTCACTTCTGAAACTATCTTAGTAGTCAAGGTTCCCTCATAAATACATATTGACATAAAAGACCTTTATTTAACCATTTTCACTCCCTATTCCATCCATTTCTATCTCATGATATATAAATATTTACCTAATTCATTGGAGGGAGATATATTTCCCACATGTTTCATAATTAAAATATAAACATGTGTTCCATAAGATCACACAACATACAACATATCATAACCCAATAATTATAATGGGTGCCATGAAAAATTCATCATATCATAATATTTGGGAGGGACACTATTTTCAAAATAATTCCAACATATACTAACCTTATAAAAGAAGTTTTTTTCTTATTCGTTTATCATGGTATAAACTATAGAAGATAAATATATCTCATCAACAACATAACAACAAAATCATAAATCATTCGTAGACTAAATAAGACTGGTATCCTTGGAGGACAACCCTAGTAGGGTATAGTTAACATCAACTATTATAATAATTGATGAAAAATAATTTTGAATGATCATTTATCAAATTTATTAAGGAAAATATCTCTTCCGCTCCGAAAAATTATTTCAATAACATAATATTTTATAAATAATTTATATTTTAAAATAAATTTCAAATCTAATAAGGAAATCCAAAAATCATGTTGAAAAAATATTCTTTAAAATTACTTTTGAAAAAATGTAATAAAATCAAGAAAACATTTTTATTTGTTTTTTATTAAAAATATCTCTCAAAACTTATAATGTAATTAGGATTTTTTTTAAAATATTACCTTTTAAAATATATAGGTAACTTATAGATAAATATTGAAAACTATTTTAAGACATTTAATTTGAAATTATATTTCAAAAATTATAATGGAAGATAATTTCTTTTATGAAAATGTTTTTTATAATATCATTGAAATTTATAAAGGAATATTGAATACATTATGAAAAAAATTTTCTTAGAAATTATGTTTGAAAACAAATAAATGAAACATTGAAATCATGTAAAACACAGTTTACATATAAAAATATTTTTAGGAAATTATTTTTTCAAAACCACATAAAAAAAATCTATTAAATATGAGGAAAAAATATTCGTCAGAAATATTATTTTATACATTCAAGTGAATCATAAATGAAATTAAATTCATGATTGTGGATAAATCTGTACACATTTTTTATTCCTTTTATGCCTTCAGATTATTAGAAATGTTCAAAGTTTTGAAAATGAAAATAAAATTCTCATTTTAAACAAATTTTTCTTATAAAATTTCAAAAATGAGAATAATTTCATTTAATTATTTCATTATAATATTATATAATTTTTTAATTATTTTTTAGGAAACTTGGTTTTGAAAGAACCTATATTTTACACTAAAGAGAAGAATAAATTCATATTTTCTTAAATATAATTCATATTCATGTTATGTACCAATGAGTGAAAAAAGGTACCAATACAAAATTATATAATAATCATCATTATATTTATTTATATATGCATCAAAATATTTAAAAAATTGAAGCATTAACATAAATAATCTTGATAAATGATGAGATTACAACAATAAAATCTTACCACTTTAGTAACACTAAATCAAAATACCCTTGAGAGAATGAAATCAATTGAATAATAAAATATCATTAAATTATGGATAACAATGATATAACATAAAAATTTTATGTATATACACATTGTAAATTAATATTGGTTCATAACATAACAACTGTCTCAAAGATTCCAAATTGAGAAAAAATTACTTTATCTGTTTTGTAATATTTCAACCAATTATCCAATGAAATATTGATCATGGAGGTTATATTTAACAACCTTTAATTTATGTATAATAATCACATAATATATTCCTTGTAATTATATTCACCACAAATATGAATTTATTGGAGAATATGGAATAATTTCATAGAAATAAAACTGGGACTAGGAATCCCTTATAATAAGTATTTAATTTATTTGTACACATTAAAACCTACTTTATAACAATTATAATATTATTATAAATCCTTGAATGTAAAATATTCACATATTTCATATTATATATCATTTTATTAGATCATTATATTACCCTTTTGTAAGCAATTCAATGTTAGGGTTATGTTTAAGGTAATAATTGTTTTTCACATGTGTTTTGATTTGTTATATTTATTTATCTCATAATTATATCATGATATAAAAAATGTAAAAAATATTTATATATTATAGATAATTTAAAAATATTTATTTATAATAATGTATATAATATAGAAATAAAAAATTAAATACAATATTCATGGAGATGACAGGTTGTACATATGTTTGAATTATGTTTCCATTTTCATATAGTATTGAAATAAAGAATATATATATATATATATATATATTATAATTTCATTATATATAATATTTAATATATAAATTTTATGTCTTTTAATACCATCCTTAATACATTCAATGTAATGTGTGAATGAATCACATCGCTTGGAGGAGGTGATAGTCCACACGTCCTAAAATGAAGTTATCATATTCCCATAAAATGGAAAGCATGAAGGTAAGGGTTATATAATATATCAAGAAGGATAAGGAATTAATATGTATAATATATATTTTAATAAAAAAATATTATTTACAACATTATTCTCATCCTATAAAGCTGGAAATGGAAGACTGAACGACATTTTTTTTATGGGTGGTAGTCTTCCGTACACACGAACTATCATTGTCTATCTCATTTGATGGACGTGTGTGTGAGTATAGGTCATGAACATTACATAATTAAATATAAATATTTTTATCATAACTTGGTAATTATATAATAATATAGTAATAATAACCGTAGTGGTGGTGAGTGAATTAAAACAAAATTGCATATTGTGGGCCGTTGCCTCTTATTTGGGTAACTACATTTGGCTTCCACAAAATGGATTCCATGGATGTATTTATTACCAAATTGTGGATTCTAGGATGATAGAAGTTAATTTTGTAAGTTAATTTTATATGTTTTAGCTAACAAAAAGTGATTGAGATGTTTTAATAAGTGACGAGGGTGAGTTCCCTTCTATAGTTTAAAAGTTGAGACATTCTTGTAAATTTAAAAAACTGGACACAATAGAGAGTCCTCTATTATATCATTTTCCTAAAATAATAATACATTTAGTATAAAAGGAATTATATTATATCCATATGTCCATATTATGGACTTTGGACATGTTTCATGGTTGTTTTTCCAAAAAGATAATGTTTTACTACTATAGAAACTCATTTTTACCAAAATCAATATAATTAATTTTATTTGATTTAAATAATATATTTTGCTAACAAAACAATAATTATATTATAATATAAATCATAAAATATTATGAATAAAAATATTTAATCCATTTTTATATGTTCAAATCACAGAAGTGGAGAAAATTAACTTAATATTAATCTTGTTGGGGTGATGGAAAAGCATGTTTTTAATGTAAAAAGTTCAAATGTTTGACATGATTTTATATCCAATTACATTGAAAAATTTATTCCAATGAAATAAATATGAAATTTTTTATTTAAATAATTATACTTTAAAACCAACTTAAAATATAGCTTATATATACAAATAAATCAGAGGAAAAAGTAATATTTAAATTAATATTCAGTGTTTTTCACTATTTATAAAAACAAATCTTATCATAAATATACCAAAAAACCACCCAATTTAAACTTGGATATTATAAATTACAAATTAATTTTAATTAAAAAAACTAGATAAGTTTATAATATTATTATTAATATCGGTGTTCCATTAAAAGGCTGTAATATTTCCTTTTAAGAAAATACATATTTTTATTGATAAAATTAGATTTATTATTATCTCACGTCTATCAAACACATATGATTTAAATTAAATAGTTTATTGAATATAGTATATGTATATATATATATTATTAAAATATTTTATCAATTGTTTTTGATTTAATTTTGTAGGTAAAAGGTGTTTGATTGCATAAATATGGTTTTCTAGCAAAAGATTTATTATATTTACAAAAATGTTTTATTTTAATTTATATTTGATTGGTTTCAAAATAATTATTCATATATACATGTTTAAAAAATATTTTCATAATTTAATTAATTATATTCATAACTTCCATTCCAACAGTTAGGTGAACACTATAATAAATTTTTATTAATATTAATAAAGGTTCATTGAAGTTTTGTAAAACTAGGTCTTGCATGTCATAGATGTTATCAATGGAACATGGCATTGTATATAAAAAAAGAAAAATATAGTTTTAAATGTACATCAAGCTATTCTATGAGTTCCGTATTGCACATGCTCAACTTGGTGTAGTGTACTAATCAATAATAACTAGTTTCCATCAATTAACACCTGATGTATTCGGTGTTCGTTGAAATGTAGTATATTAAAATATTAAATTAAACAGAAAAAAATATATCAAAAAATATCAAGTTGTTATATTCTACACCATAAAATGATTTTCTGCCCCACAATTTCTTTATATTATCAATGGTGTTATAAATTCAAATTTCTTTCAATGAAAGCATCATCGTAATTATAAATACTAAAAAAAACTTTTAACAAGGAATATTAGAACCACAACAGTTACATAATGTATTTCATAAATAGGATTCCACAATGGACAATGTCAGAAAGGAGTGAATTTTAGACAAAAAACAAAAGCATTAATAATCGTACAGAGTGATAAAGATCATTGATCACCAACAATTGAATGAGAAATGAAGGTTAAGGGCCTCAATACCATTAATATGTGAAGATTTTCATTCCATCATTTAAAAAAGGTATTTGGATAAATAATTTTCAATATCCTTTTCAAAATGTTAAAGAAATATTTTAATACCTAACTACATAATGAAAGAGTGTAACTTGATTTTATTCGTTTTTATATGAAAAAACTCTCCCTTTGGTTGTCCCTTTATCGATTTCAATATCATCTATTACTCAATGAAATATAGGTGAATTTCTCAATCATGAAATATTAATATATCATGTGGTAGAATGATAAGTCATATCATTTTTCATTAATAATAATCACACTAATTGTTATATCACCCATAATCTCAAATTCATAAATCATCATATGTTGTGATAATATATTAATATTAGAAACATCAACTGAAGTTTAAATTAAACTTACAATAAATAGATAACCTTATAAACCATTCAAAATATGAAAATAAATAAATTAGAAAATAAATAAATAAATTTATCATAATAACTTTAAAATTTATCCCCCATATATCACAATGTAGCTCTTTGTCATCACATACTAAATATGTGAATACCTTCATAATATATTATATTAAAACATAAAAATTACCGGAATTTAATTAAATCCTTTTTGAAAACATAAATTAATTTTTATTATTTACCTAAAACATTGATTATAGGATACTCCAAAAATCATAATTTTTTACACACCATGCATGATTACATAAACAACATTGAAAACCAATTCATAATCAGTTCCAAGTAAATCAGTGATGCCCAACTTACGTAACATTATCCAAAATATCTTTATAAAAACACAATTATCTCAACATCAAGAACATATTTGTGGTTATATTTATATTAATAATTTTTATCCATTAATATAAATTTTCTATTAAATCACATTTCTAGTCCATCACATCCATTTAGAATATAATTGAAAATATTATGCAAAAACATAAAACAGACAATACATATATATTTCACAACTTATAATTCATGAATACAATTAAATAAACACATAGGTTACACCACTTTATCATTAATCCATTAAAATTACTTCATGATAATATTACAAAATTCCTCAATTATTTAGCATTTAACATGTATTCTCTTCACCATCACCAACATCACCATTACATATACAACCTTTCTGATTATCCTCATTGGATTTCCATTTTGTAAATCGATATACATAGTTCCCTTTAATTAAAAATTTATATAATTTAATGATCTATGATTTCATAGGGAGGCCATTTGGGAATCCCTGACCTGGATTCCACTTAATAGGGGCCTGAGACTAGTGGGCTACATGGCCTCATGCACATCTTTCCAAATACAAGAGGTCATATACTATAAGTGATGGTATAGATTTTATCCATGGGTATATTATTCCCTCGTTACAAATGTGTAGAAAAATGTAAAAATATTAACTTAGGTAAATAAGGGAAGTAATACAAGTAAAAAAAGAACCACAGAAAATAGAGACAATAGTAACAATTACCGATATTACTGGAATAACATATATGTATTAAAAAACTAATGATGACATGTATTATAAATAGAAATCTTAAAAAACAAGGATGCAAGATAGTAGAAAAAAAATATTCCAAAAAAGTATAAGAGAAATCGAAAGATTATCTAAAGCATCCTGGGTTTCAGATCAGTCATCTACTATCATGCTTTGTCTTAAACCACAAGAAATCAAGATTTTGAAGCTATATGCTTCACATTATCAACACATGCATTCATGTAATCAACTACGGGTACAAAACGACACTCAGAGTGGGAATGAGATAAATCTCAGGGGGCCACCAGCAATGTTGCCTATAATATCCAGCATGTGTAATGGAAATGTAATAGTGTGGAAGTAGACATATATAAAGAAAATTAGTACATTTTAACTTAATACCCAATTACTTGCATCAGATTTTTGTTGGTTTATGAACATAAGTAGTCCACTAATTGATTATTACCGATTTATAAATATGTCACATGTTAATAATTGTGAAGGTTCCAAATTATAACAAGGAACCCTGTAATTAAATTTAATACTAATGTTAAAAGATAATAACCAAGGATATATAGACCTCAAGGGTCACCAAATCAGTAATAATTATATCTTGAAAGAGGGTAAGGGTATAATCCAAGGAGAATATTCCAAGAAATTCCACAATAATATGAATAATGAATTAGATGTCATGCTTATAGTAAAATGGGGCTAAGCATAGATTGGTCCCTATGGGCTATATCCATGAAAATTAAATTTCAATGTTGGATCCATGGAGTGTATCCATGGTATAATTTAATACTTCATGAGGAATCCTATGATGCCATACCGTGAATCCAAAAATAGAAAATGATCATGATCTTGGTGGGTCTCAAACAAAATACACCATATCCTTAAATCAAAATGTGGTTCCTGAGTGATCATGGCATTCCTCTATAAGAATCCAATATGATATCGAGTCACGCCACTCCAATTTAATTATGAATACATGTAATATTTCATTTTTTTAATCCTTTAATTTCATTAGTGTGATATGGCTATGTAGTATGAATCCTTTTAATCACGTCATAATTAATCAATATGTCTATTTGGGTAAATCCTTTAATTTCATTAGGGTGAAAATGAAAAGTAGCATGAATCCATTATTAATTCAACTTAAGTAATATTTTATAATTAAGGTAGATTATTCTTCCTTCCATTAATGTGGTATGGGGTTCTTTGAAAATTTATCCTATTAATCAATCACATTTAATATGGTTAAGTCATATCCTTAGTATAATTTCCAATTTCCCATTCAGCTTTAATTGTAAATTTGAATAACATACCTCAAATGGGTCAGTTGGAAGTGAAATTGTAATTGATATTCACCGTTACATGATACAATAATAATTCATGATAAAAATTCCTACCATTACTGTGGTCAAGATCTAGCACATCAGAACGATGGATCAAATGTTTCAAAGCACTAATAACTTAACAACGACATATCATTCTACATTGGATACTGGGAATTGTGGGTGTAACCTCAAAAAACTAATAACATATATCAATATTGAATTATCATATGGTTATAATGATTGTAATAATGATAAATAAATTAAATAAATGACACCTGATGAAATTGGTGGACCCCACACATTAATTCTTAAATCCATGAGCATGAGGGATGAGTTATAGACCAAATACCTTAGTGTTGTACGAATCTCCTACTTCTATATTGGACTTTTATTTGGATAATAATAGAGTAGATCTGTGGAAAAGGGAAAACACTCACACCATGATAACTTAGTCGACAAATATAGAGAAGAAGGAAGGCTCAAACAGACTCGAGTACTTACCATTGTGAAACTAACATGATGAACATAAGATATATATAAAACATGAAAATGAATATATTTACATCCCAAGATTATTCCTTCAAATAGATCCAAAGGGGGAGAAAAATATTTCATTCCCATATAAATTTGGATTCTATGGAAGGAGGAGGCTTAATTAGACCCTTAATGAATAAATAGTACAATTACTATGAAATTAGCATCTCTATGGTTTGGGTAAAAGGATTGAAAACCATGCACCAACCAAGCATGGGTACCTGGGAATGAAATGGCACTTACCTGGTTAGGTTTCATGGTAAGGTAAATTGTACACCAACCATGCTCTAAGGCTCCATCCAAAAAGTCACCATCCACACTGTTTGTCAAAACTCTAATGCCTTCCTGTCCGGTTTGATCTATACAGTTAGCCAGAACTATTCTCCCTAAAATATGGGTTCTATGCTCTAAAAAATCCCTAGATAACATTGGAAAATTCCCTAACCAATTATGCATCCTTATTATCTGCAAAAAAGAATAGACCGAAATTTAAAGGATCTATACCTAATTGAAAATCCCAGGTTCTTACAGTCTTCCCCCCTTAAAAGAACTTATCCAAGATTTCACCATCCAAGGATGTAGAAATAATTTCAAAGATCGATTATGACTACTGAACATGTATATTTTCCTCCCACTTCCATGCCTCATCCTACCTCATCCATGCTACCACAACACCCATACTAGACGGACAAACTGGCCTCGAAAAACCATCATGCTTTAGTCGAAGATGCATATTGGATACTCCTAAAAGGTAAAAATGATATCTAACTCCACTTAAATAGGACCAAATATATGAGATGTGTCATCAGGATATTGGTTAATCTATGAAACATGGAAGATGTGGGGCCTATCATAATACCTTAGAGGTTGTAGTAACCGATAAGCTACTAGAACGACTCTCTCTAGGATCTCAAACATACCTATATAATGGGGAGGAAACTTATTTTCTTCCATAACTATTTATTCCATAGCATGGGTGATACATGAAGGAAAAAAAATCCCTATCCTCGAACTCTACTGTTCATCGATGATGATCGACAAAAGATTTTTTTCTAGACTAGGTAGTAGTCATATGCTTTCTGGTTAGCTAAACCCACTCCGAAGTTTATTGAATGAGATGAGGACATTCTATGGCTGCCTCACTAGCCTCTAGCTAGCACATGGTTGAACGGAACAACCTAAAATATAATTCAACAAAATAGATATTCTAATTTTCACCTCAAAGTTATTATTATAGGTGAACTCAACAAGAGGGATATGCTTTACCCATGAACCACTAAAATCTAAGACACATGCTAGGAGAAAATCCTCTAGAACCAATATAATCCATTTTGATTTTCCATTGGCCTAAGGGTGAAAAGTGGTGCTTAGAAGATCATGTGTTCTCATAGCCTTCTACAATCCATGTTGAAACCATTATGTGAAATTATTATCTCTATCTGAAATGATAGTACTAGGACCCAGTGTAGTCATATAATTTTAGGAACATAATTTTACCAGCTCATCAATAGATAAATTCTCATGATTTAGAATGACGTGGGATCATTTTTTGATTCATTCTATAACAACCCATATAGAATTTCTACCACTAGGATACCTAGGAAAAACAACTAGAAAATACATAGAAAAATCATCACATTTCTATTCATGGACTAGATGCAGCTATAACAGGCTTGATGGTATCTTGTGCTCCGCCTTAACCTACTAATAGGTGGAACATGTAGTTATAAATATTGTTATCTTATTTGTCATCCCAGTCCACAAATACTGGTGTCACATGTATCGATATATTTTCGAGATTCATAGTTGAACTTCCCACTAAGAGGCATGTGACTATATCATCAACTCCCCTATCATATTTTTTGGGACCCATACATGTCCATGAATATTCTAGATGTCATCTATGTCGATAGACCAATCATGATGTCGGTAATCTCCTGATATACACTCACAATGTACCAATCCTTCATAATCTGAAAAGTGTCTACCCTTCACCATCTCATGGATGGAATAAGTAACATTAAAGGTTGAGAAATAAGTCTTCTCATGCCTATCAAGAAAATCTGGTTAAACCTTATAGACGTGGGCCATAAACATCCATTCATCGATTCCTTCCACTAAATCCTATGTTTTAGTTTTTGGACATAACGCATATGTAAATACATTTCCCTTCCTAGAAATATAGGCATGCCCAAAATCAATGTATTGTCGATATTTGACCCATATTTGTTGACTGAAGATCAATTCATGTTGTAAAAAGATATATTTGATTCTATTTTGGTCCATGTACTCCAAAACGTTCTCACATAATAGATATTGTCTCCAAAAACGTAAGGTGTGGAATAATGCTACTAGTACAAAGTCATGCATCAGGTAATTACTCTCATGAAGCCTCAACTATAGAGATCCATATACAATGACTCTATCTTCCACCATCAAAACCTCTCTTAGGATGATTCCTGATGTATCAAAGAAGATGTGATAACCTACGCCTAGCTCTATAATAATTTGAAAAGGTTCTAAGAAAATCCCCCCTTCCAGCTTCGAAATGTCTTTCTCGCATTCTTCTGATGATAGTAAATTTACTCCCATTATGGTAAGGCTAGCGAGAGGTGAAACAAGACTCAAGAAATATTGTTTGAAGTACCTGTAATATCTTTCAAGACCCGTAAAACTCCAAATATAAAACACATTAATGGGATTATACAAGAAGAATACAACCCAAACAGTTTATGGGTCAGTATATATGCCTTATTTTGATATAATATTGTTGAAGAATTGAAAATTGTTGATCAGAAGTCACACTTAATGAGATTTTCATAATGAAGATACTCTCATTGTGTACTCAGAATGGCCTCAAGATGTTTGGAGTGGTTGTTGTGAGGGGTCTAATATTCCAAGATGTTTTCCACAAACACCAAAACAACAGAGTCCATATATGGATGGAAACCCCTATTCATTAGATACATGAAAATGGGAGGTGTTTTCGTAAGACCGAATGGAATAAAAAGGTATTCATACTTACCATACCGACTATGAAAAGTTGTATGAGGTATGTATGATGGCTGATCTCAAAGATGATGATAATCTGATCCTAGGTTGATCTTATAGAAGGCCTTTTCTTCTCAGATATTTTCAAATAAATCATGTATTCAAGTTAGGGGAGATAATTTATTGATCAAATTCTGGTTCAACCTTCTATAATCCACTCATAAACATGATGTTCTATCCACATTGTTGGTGAAAATCATAGGAGAACCCCAAGAGGATGTACTGGGCTATATGAAACCCTTGGACTCTAAACCCTATAACTACCTCTTAAGCTCTGGAAGCTCTGTATGTGACATCCAGACCAGAGGAATGGAAATTGGAGCTATTCCTGGAATAAGATCCATTGTAAACTCTACCTCTCACTTAGGATGTAATATAGAAAAATCAACGGGGAAGACACGCATGGAATAATCAACTACTGGAGGTAAATCATCTTTTCGTAAACCCTAATCCTACAGGAAGATATTACCAATCTGGTTGGTCACTCCATTATTCCAATGATGCTCAAGTCCCACTGCACTAGCCAAATCATTCCACTCACCCTTATGTACATAACTTATTGCCTCTGGTGATGTAAATGATACCCTGTGGTTTTTATAGTCTACAAAATCATCAAACTGAACCAACCAGTCCATCTTAAGAATGGCATTGAATCCTATCATCTCGATAATGAAGAGGTTCTATAAGAAATGGTAACTTCCTACCAAAAGGAGGAACCCCCTACACTGGTGTTTTCCCTCTTCTCGTACCCCCAATGGAATATCTATTGTCATTTGACTATAGTAATACAATATCACTAGTTCAAGAAATTCTACTTTAGATATAGATATAAACAAGGTCAATGAACCTATAACAAATAAGTCATATACTATAGTAGATGCCACTATGAAAATACCTTGAACTATATATGGTCTCATACCCCGATCCTCATGTTTCTGCTGCAATGCATGCATTGGACCTGATCCATGACCATGTGCAACAGATGGAATAGCATGACCAGAACTATTATTTTGGTGCTGTTGGTGATTAAGAGTCTATATTATAAAGCCACAACCTCCTCCTTGGCTAGTCTTATTGGTTATATTCCAACTCCTTTTTTGATATGATGGAATGAAACCTTCTATTGAAGGTTGAGATGGTTCAGATCCTTTTCAACACCATGTTAGTTCCATAGTCCTACATAACCTTTAAAGATTCCCATTGTAGCTGAAATCCCGACACTCCATTGGGTTTCTATCACAATGTGGAAAAGGATACCACATCGTCCACACTAATGGCATGCTATAGATATTTTGAAATGGTCCCTCTGGTTATCACTACACCTACGATAATCCTTGAGGGAAAATTTCCTACCACTGAGATAACTAATAGAATGGGGTGACACTGATCTTCTATATCCAATACTATTTTCTTCCCTAAGATTACACTGATATGAACATGATTTAATAATATAAAATATGTAGGAAGGTGAATGAAAATGAAATCTATATTTATGTAATACTGGAGGACATCCTAAAAATATATACCACACAAAACATCTTCACCGGCTAGAAGAAGTTAAAAGCGCTGAAACTTTGTGAAACATGCTGAATAACCTATAACTAACATGGAACCCTTATAAAGATATTTAAAGTCTCTTGCTCTATAAGATAACATTATTTGAGTAATGAAATAATCATTGATGACTTTCTTGAAATCAACCCATACAATGCCCTGATGATGATTGTCCTGGGCAATCACATCCCACCATTGCATGTTCGAGTCCCAAAAAAATGCATCTTCCATTCTGGAAGCTCCAGCCTAGATGTGTATCTGAATTCTCAAATATATATAGGGTGGATTATAGTATAGACTCATCACCTTGTGAACTTCCATCCTTAGATAATGTAAGAGGATTTAGATGTTGTAACTCACTAGTCAGATCATCCATCATAGGTTCAAGATATAGAGGACCATGTATGGACTGCATCTGATGTAGGAAACTATCACGAACATGGGAATCAATGACCATATTTTGTACAATATCGAGTGCCTAGAATGGAAGTCATTGAGGTATGAGTGGTGGATCAGGGCCCACCACGTCTGCATCATGGTTGTCACCACCCTCATGTCATATGATATAATGGAATCGTAGTGACATTGGTCTACAAATTCCATGCACATGCATCATAAAAAACACTAGCAGATTTATAGAATCACCAGAAGAAGTTGAACATAAGAAAACATACTACCCAAGGCCTAATTCCCAAAATACCACTTATATAGCTAGGTATGTCAAGTGATCCAGTATATGTTTCATTTCATTTTACATTTAATTTCAAGGTTCACTATTTTACTATTAAGAAGCATGAGAATGTGAGATAAAGATGTGCACCCAATTAATTTTAGATTTCTTAAATAAATTTATAATGGGTATCCATTTCTGTTGAATTAGTTCCCAAACAATATAACACTATAAATGAAAACCATTTATTTATAACATAATGGATAAACTCGGTAAATTACTCATCCGAAACTGTGAGGGACCAAACACATCATGAATTGAGATATTCAATCACCCAATCCTATCCAAGAGTAAAAGAATAAGAAGGTAACTATCACAACCATAATCAACAATCATAGGCATATGAACCAATGAAATATTGTGAAATTCCCATATATGGAATCTAAATATGCATGAAATTTGAATCCCAGGGGCCTATAATGATGCATTTAATGATGCTCCTTGCCCTCATATCATTAGGCCCATGATAGAAGAAAATCCTCAAACACAGTAATAATCTACATGGCCACACAATATTTGTGTCACCCGACAGTGAAATAATATCCACTATAACATGAAAAATAGAACAAAATTTATATTTTGGGCAACATAGATTTTATCACAAACAAGGGTTCATAGCATCCATGAACATCTTATGACAAAGTTACTTGCATTCATAATATCCAATATACTGTCTCTGGTTAGTAAGGAATGAATGGAAACCAGGTGTAATACCAATTTTTGATTTCCAAAACATGATGCCACTAAATAGGTGCCCCGACACCATTGGGCCACATGGCCTAAAGCACATATCCTCAAACACTAGAGGGTGACAATGAAATGAGAGGCCCTAGGGTGTGTCCATGGGGAGACTATTTCCTCATTTTCATAGCATAACGCAGTGGATAAAAATGGACAGAGGTAAATAGAGGAATAAAAACATATCAACTGAAGGCACAATGAAATATAGAGAAAATAGAAACAATTATTTAAACAACTGGATAATAATTATGTATATAACAAATGATGATGATATTTGATGTCACTAGAAAACTAAATTTTTTTGACATAAGGCAACAAGAAATACCAGTTTCACAAAATTATAAAGGAATTAAAATGAGTTCTCAAGCATATCGAGATCCAATTTGGTCAACTGCAATCAAGATCTATTCTAAAAAATAAGGAATCAAGTGTTCGAAGATGTATGCATACCTATATAAACACCTCCAATAATGTAATGTACTATATCTACCAAACGAAACCGATATAGGGTTAGAGATAAATCTCATTGGGATACCACCAATGGTTTCTATAACCTCCGGCTCATGTAATGGAAATGTAACCATGTGAATGGATTGATATGTAAAGTAAAGTAGTAAATTTTACTAAATACCAATGTAAATTCATTAGACCTCAGTTGGTGTCTGAACAAAACCGGTTCATTAATGTATTTTTTCCATTTTATAAATAACTTACAAGTTGAAAATCATGATGTTTCCATGTTATGACAAGGCAACTGGAAATGAAATTTAATAATGTAGTTCCAAGGTAATATCCAAGGCAATGTAGACCTCATGGGTCGCCAACAGGGTAATAAATTTTGCCTTCCTAAGGGTAAGAGGGAAATCAAATAATCATATTCCAATTACTTCCACAATAATATACCTACCCAAACCAAGGTTATCATCTAAGGTAAAATGGGTCTATGCCGAGACCCGTACCTATGGGTTGTAACCATGGAACATACTTTTCAATACTCGATCAAAGGAGTGTATCCCTAGAATCCATTAATATTATTTGAGGTATCCTACAGTTTCATATGAGACATCTATGAATAGACAAGGATCATGATCTAGGTGTTTCTCAACCAAAGAAATCTATATCCATGAATCGAAATAGGGTTCTCGAGTACTCTTAGAATCCCCCAATAAGAATCCAATGCGAGCTCGAGTGAGTAAAATACTATTTAATTATGAAGTCATGTAATATTTCATTTGTTTAAATAATTTTCTTTCACAAGATTGATAAATTCATTTATCATAAAACCCTTTAATCAAGTCATAATTAATAAATAAGTACATTTGGTTAAAGCCTTGACTTTCATTTGAGTGATATAGCCATGTTGCATGAAAACATTATTAGTTCCCTTAAATGAAAATAATATAATTAAGGTTCATTATTCTACCTTATATTAATGTGGTAAGTGGTGATATGGATAAGAAACTAATTAATCATTCTCATTTAACACAGTCAAATCATATACATAGTATACTTGTCAATTTTCTTTTCACATTTAATTATATATTTTAAGAACATACCTTAGTCGAGTCATGTGTAAGTAACATAGATATTTTCATTAACCCTTACATTATATAACACTAATTTTTTATTTGGTGGACTACAATTAGAGTTTTCAATCTCGATCATATCCGAACGATGGATGAAAAGTTTCAATGCACTAAAACTCCAACTATGGAATATCATCCTACATAGGATATTGAGTGTTGTGGGTGTAACCACCAAAATATAATCATGTATATGGAAATATCAAAATCATTTGGTTATAATGATTATAATAATGACATATAAATTCAATAAGCATGACACGATGTAATTGGTGGGCCCCACATGATAATTATAAAATCAAATATCTTGATGGATGAGTTATAGACCAAACATCGTTGGGTCATATGAATCTACTAATATTATATCATCATCTAATTATTATTTTTTGATGTATAACTAATAAAAGGGAAAAACACTATCACCCCGATAAGTAGATCAAGAATAAGAGTAATGAAGAAAGGCTCAAATAGACTCGAGTACTTAATATTGCACATCCAATGCGAAGAAAGAAATATTTATCAGATCCCAAACGAAGGAAATTATTGAATCTTAAGAATATTCCATCAAATATATGAAATGGAGAGGAAAAATAGTTCATCATCACACCAACTCAGATTATAAGAAAGGAGGTGGCATAATTATATCATTAAGTGAAAAATACTAAAATCACACTGAAATTTTCCTGTGCACGGTTTGGCCACATGGTTTTCAAAACTGTGTGCCAACCATGCATGGGAACCTGGTAGAAAAATGGAACTAGAATGGTTAGGAATCATATTTAGGTAAAACTTGCACCAATCATATAGTACGGCCCCGTAAAAAATGTCACCATCCACATAGTTTGTCATAACTGTGCAACCTTCCCATACAATTTTTCTATAAATAGTATTCCAGGACTATTAAAAAAAAGGGATCCAAGATTTGAATAGGCCCTAAACACCATTGGTACATTCAACAACCCAATATCCATCCATATTATTCCCATAATAAATAATTAGACTAAAATTTAAAGCATCCATACCTAAGTAAAAAACCAGGTTCTTACACCATTATTATCAGTCATTAAGTTTTCAATGAATTTTTTTTGAAAACACTTTCAAATTTTATTTCTAAGTTTACAAAGATTTTTTTTCAATTTTTTTCATGTTTTTTATCATTTTTCAGGGAAAATGGATTTCAAAACGTCTTAATGTTTTGTTTGTAAATTTTCATCTTATTTTCAATGAAAATGGTTTTCCAAATGTTTTCATGTTTCTCTTATAAGTTTTCATAGAAAATGGAATTCAAATAATTTTCAATCACTATTTATAATATTTATTTTAATTTTAAAATAAAATGTTATTCTAAACATTTGATACATTATTTATATGTTTTAAAATTACTTTTGATGAAATTATTTTCAAAATTCATTCAATATTTCTTTATAAAATTTAAATGTGTAATCAAAGAACAAGGTGTTTAATATGTATAGAAGTTAATTTTATATGTTTTTAAATAAAAATGGATTTAAAATGATTTAAAGTCTTCTTTATATGGTTTTTAGGAATGTTCTAGTATATTTATTTTCAAATGGTTAAATAAATGTCAATTTTCAAATAATAATGGATATTTTCATCAAGAATACCTTTTGAATGATATTTATAAATTGTTTTTCTTCTATGATGGCATTTATCAATGTTACTCGTAACATTATAGGGAATTATATAAATCTTACATTCATATCTTTTCTATTAATGGGTTATACATAATGTTTTGGTCTTTTGGAAGCTCGTTTCTCTTTTAGGGGTTATATATTTAACAAATTTATTTCTATTTAATAGGTTATTCTTTTGATGAAATGATTATGAAACCTGTAACTTTTTCAATAGGTTACGAAATTTTTACAAGTTTATAATTCGAATTTCATTTCATGGGATCTCATAGGATTATTTATGATCTTGTGTAACATTTATGTGTGATTTGATTATGTGATGGGTGGGAGATATCTCTCCCACCAATTAATTGAGTAAGGATTTATTTCTCTTGAGATAGACTATGATGGGCTTATAAGTGGAACTTGAATACCAAGATGTTTTGATTAGTGAAATAATAACACTAAGATAGCCATGAGAGTAAACCACAACTACCAATATGGTATGACGATAAAACACATGAATCATAGATTTCCATGGGAGTGAACCTTGACATCCAAGATGGTATGTGTAGTGAACCCATTCTATAATGATCTCTATGGAAGTTAATACCTAATTACTATGTGTGAAATTGATTACATGTTCAAAAATATATGGATAGATCTGTTTTCATGTCCCTATGTTTATGCAAGGTCCCGGGCTCATGTCTTTAACCTAATGAGTGAACTTGTTTCTTCTTACACATGTTCACACTAATATATACATATGCATTCACCACAATTCCATGTTTTATTAATATTCTATGATTTCATGAACTATGTTCTTTATTTCCTTATGATTCTTTTATTATGAACTAAAAATATTTATAATGATATTTTATATGCATGGTATGATATTCAAATGTTATTCTCGAGTTCCATTCCCTTTTATTCATGTAGTTATAAGACATTATATTATTTACCCTCACTAAGAATCTGAGCTCACCCCATTATTATGTTATCCTTCATCCAATTGTGAAGAGACATTTTAGGTAGAAGTGAAATATGTGTAGATCATTATGGGATATTTTGAACAACATTCACCAGGATAGAATATTTTATTCCCATGTTTCAAAATACACAAAACTATTATTGTCCTAATGAATGTATTTTTTCAATGTACAAAATATTCATCTAAAATGATGTAATTTGCATGTATGTTTAGCCCGGTTTGTTACAACATCCCTCTTCCACACCCCTAATTCTAGTTTATTGTGGTGTGACCATCACTTGTTAGGGTGTTGGAGGCTACTTGAATCCAAAATCACTAAACGTATGTGGTTACCACAACCTCTTTCCAACATTCAATTATTAACATGATTAACCTATTGAGTCTTGAACATTATACCATAACATCTATTTGAGATGTATAATCCTTCAATATCATCACAAGATTATCAATTCTCATAACATCACATGCATAAATAAAATAAATTAAGGTTTCCCTTCAAAATAAATTTGTAAAGATCCATGGGCTCTTAAAAAGACTTCCCTCTCTTCTAGGTGATAAAACCATGTTTTCCATAATTATTTTAATGGATTTTTTTTTTGTGAAATTAAATTGTAAAATATTTTCATCAATGAATCAATTTTATGTTTAATGACCTGATACAAATTTTTATTCAAAACAATATTTAAGCCGAACAATTCAGGGTGAAAAAACATCTCATGATATTCCATTTGGTACATTTGAACATATTATCAATTAAAATGAACAAAAATGAACGAATATAAGGATCTGAAGTCAGTTAGTGTGGTGAATATTCATACCATCATGAGACACTAGATGTTAAAAGGTATATTTAAGATGGATAATAATTTAATTATATGCATAATGGTGTTTTATGAAGATTAAATGCATTTATATCCTGAACCTTATTGAGGAAGATATATGGAAATATTCACATGTACCATAGATATTTGGAAGAAGGATTTAAATATTATTTTAAATCTATATAGACAGACATAGAAATGTATTTTTTTTCCAAAAAATCATAAACATCATAAGTTATATGCTACATAATATATTAATATCTTGATTTCAACTTACGATGGAAATTTGTTGAATAATGAATCTTCGTGATAAAAAATCAATTATATTAATGATTAAAAATATATATTTATATCATGAATCCTTTTTTAATAGATAATTTTAGTACACCAAGAATATTGTTTTCTAGGAAAGCCTATAAATACATCCTAGGTCATACCGTATTAAGAAATCAACCAGACTGGGGAAGATCTAGACAATTGCCAACTACTACTATACTTTTATATGTTATTTTAATTCCTTCTATTTTCATTAATAATTATAATGACTTTATTATACTAAATAAACTCTATTTATATATAAATGGACATATATTTTTTCATTATAATTTGTAAAGTTGGAGGTTATACCAATTGTGCTATATATTTTTTTTGTTCTTTAATAAATAAAAACCATTTATTTATTATTAATTTATTATATTTTAACACTCAAAGAGATTTTGTTTGGGTTAAAATCAATTTTTTTTTTAAAATTATAGGGATGATGATCCATATCTTCCCTCACCCATTTAATGTATATATACTATGGAACAATTAGTATTGGGTAGTGAATTATTATGATTCTCTAAAACATGCACGATGTTGTTACTTAGACTATCAGTAATTAGGGAATATCAATTCCTAATTAAGGATTCCTTAAATTAATCAAGAGGACCTAATGAAAGGCTCTCACATATAGGAAGGAGGGTATACCAACCTAATATATCAATTATGGATACTATCACCCTAACCATCTAGATAAGATAGAGAAGATGAATTGATAGCGGAATGTCTCTATAAAAATAAATGAAAGAAAAATTGGTAAAAAATTAAAACAACTATAGAACACCACTAGGTCTATCCATTGTAGACATGACCATTATATTCCTTAAATGAGTTTATATTAATAAATATAATTATCATACAAAATTCCTAATTTCAAAACCAAAATAAAAAATCAAATTTTCTAAAAAAACTTAAAAATGAGAAAACCCATTTTTTGTTAATTCCTCGAATTAATACTACCTAAGGCTACCCTCATTAAGTTTTATAGTTAATAAAACAATTTATTCACCCATGATAAGTCACACATAACATTTGGTGTCATTTACAGTGAGGGAATGAAACAAAATAGGGACCATAATTTTGAATGACCCATAATTCAAATGACCCAATAATTGAATTTGACATGAAATTTGATAAATGATATCCCGTGTAAGGAAAATAAATTTACAATTTTTATTTGAGGAAATAAACTTCAAATATCAATGTTAAACATTTAGTGTCCAATCTAATCCAGACAATATGGTTGTAAATTCTATTCAAACACTTAAATTTATATTATAAGTAAAATTTTCAAAATAATAAAACAATAATTTTTATTTAAATGAAAAATATATTTTTAATTGTGTATTAAAATGGTTAAAGGGTATCAAAATTTTAATTTTCTTCTCAGGAATAACTGAATCTACACATCCTAATAACTCAATTATGACTACACTAAATTCACATCATGAGGAGTCATAGAAGATCATGTTAGGTTGAGGTAATTAAACTTTTAAATATTAGGATTTGTGAAGTAATGGATGTTAAATCTATAACCAAAATACCTATACGATTGGAAATAACTAAATTTTTTTATGATAATTATTCATCCTATACATTTTTTCATGGTAATCAGGAAAGAAATATATGAAATCCTTCAATCAATAGAAAATTATAACTAGGAGTACTATGATACACTCAAGATTCACTTTAGTGAATGTCCAAATAAAAATATTGAATTGAACCACTTCCTTTTTTAGGTATACCCTGAAATTGTCAATAATGAAAAAATATACCCAACACATCATCTAAATGATACATGATTGAAACTTTTACAACAAAATCTATTGGTTTAATTCAAAAAATAATTTATAACTCACACTAATTAGTAACTTTAGGATTGGTAACTTGAGGTATTCATGAGGAATGAAAACCCAACACATCAATAGTTTATTAACTCTTGTTAATGAACTCACAAGTATTGTGAGAAAAATACTTGTGAATTGAGAAACTATTCAATAGGATCCATATATGTTATTTGGTTTGTACTTATCTCATAATAATTATAATAAGTAGTGTTTAGATGACTAGGGAACATAAATCTGCATTGCATCTCTTTAGCTTATGAAATTAAAGAATAATTACCCACTTCAGCCCATTTCCGAAACATGATATAGAAACACAAAACCAACTATGTGATATACATCGTTCCAAACTAGTACCTCAATCAAAATCCCTTCAATTAGAAATAATAATGGAACCAACCACTATTTATATAACACTATATTCCATTGCATTATAAACAATCTTTTAAAAAAACCCCAATTATCAATAGAATCCTTAAGAACTACCTTATAATAATAATTATTAAAAAAAAAAATAGGAATATATTACATCGATTGAGAACATAGTTAAATTTATTAACACTTTGTTTTCCTATATTATATAATTTTCGATCAATAATCTAGGAAAACTACAATCATAAAAAATATAGAACCTTAGTCAACAAAATTAATTTAATAAAAATAACATAAATGAGGAAACAATTTTTTTTCCTTTGTATACTTTTACCCAATAGAATATTTTTCCATAATTTAATAGTTTTTCACTAAAATTTGTTATTATTATTCTTCCTAGGCCCATATACATTGAGAAAGAAAAAAAATTAAGCTATAAATATACCATTTATTGAATATTCTTTAATATATAGAAGTGGTATAATAGAGGTTGGGCAACATGATTAAATCCACATTGTGAAGGGGATTATTTGTTTTATTGTTTTATATTATTTACCCCTATAGATATAAATATACTTTTTAGATTTTGAATAAAATTGAATACATTTTTTTAGTCTTATATGACAGTGGTCTAGGTTACATAAATGTTTCGGAATACCATGATTCCATGCATCATGTTTTTATAGTAATGAGATTGAATGAGTAAAATTGACAATTGATTGGTTAAAGGGAAGTAAAAAAAATATATTTTATGAATCAAGATTGGATGGATTAATTAGATTTTGTTAAATGAAATTTTCTGAAAATTTATACAATTTTATTTAAAAAATTTATGGGGATTAAATTCATATTATTATTTCATTCCATTAGTTATTATCCCAAATTAATACGTTAAATTAATGAAATAATTTCTTCAAAAAATATTGTTCATTAATTTCTTAGGCATATTTATTTTGTTGAATTTTGGTATGACACCTTATAGAATATTCATTTGATGTTTTTGAAGTTAGGGATATGAAACATACATTTTATATGAATTATTAGATTTTTATAGATATGGAATTATCATTAAAACAACACATTATATAAAACCTTATTTTATCTCATAGATACCCTGAATGAGAACACTATGAATAAATGATGTTAAAATACATTTATATCCATTTCCACCCTGCTCTATTTATACATCATGATATTCTAATGTTGAATTATGGTGGTAAGGGAAGTCTTAGAATAAGGAATTTATTACACATTAAAGAAAAATAAGTGGTGGTGATATTATTGGGTATCAAGATATGATGATGATATATTCATTATACTTATATTTATTTTCCTCTATGGTAGAAAGAATATATATATATATATATTGGTTTGTGTTTTGGGAATTTGAACTAACACTACTATCAAACTAATGTTTATACAGATTGGGGTGAGTAGACTAATGTGAGATTTTTAATATGAATAATGTTTGAAAAAGTAAATATAACTAATATAATTAAAATATAATTAAGTTTAAATCCCTTAATTATATTTATGATGAACATAATCTCACCCTTAGTTCTTGAAAGGGGGAGTTACAATCCTATAATATAATCATTCATTTACCATAGATTTGAGGTCATGATGTATGATTTAGGGATAAATCTCCCTTGGAGGCATAATTTTTGAACATATATTCCTTCCTGAAATAAGTAACATAGTCATCAGAACAATATTCTCAAATCAGTCAATATTTTATTTGAATTTTTTTCATTATAATATTCATAATGATTATCCTTTTTAATACCATGGAAAAAGAGAATGTACTAATGGTTTCATCATAATTATACTTGAATTTGTATCATGTATGATAAGACAATATAACCAATTTTAAGGTAAATACAGACCCAAAATTATTTATGAGGATGAATTACGAAATATGAATAAATTATTTAAAAATATCCACTAATTCATAATTTTAAAAAGTAAAAAAAATTAGATTGATTGGTCTATTTTCATCGGTGTGAAGGTGTATTTGGATTTGATGTAGAACATGTAAGGTTAGTCACCCATTTAAAATAATTTCATTTAGTTTATTGAGAATTTAAATATTTTTAACATGATATTCCACTTTACATTATTTTGATGTTAAATTCTTTAGGTAAATTAAGTTATAAGTATGTGATTATTGGAAGAACAATATTTTTCAGGATTATATAAATTTTAAACTATTAATTGTGAAATTAAATTTATTAATCTTATTGGTATTCGTTAATTATTATGTATTATGTATATAGATAAATTATTATTGAAAAATATATTAATAATGAAAAATAGAGATCGAGAAAATTTCTTGTGTATACCATATAGTAAATTTTAACATAACTTCGGGGAGAATGAAAATAGAGGGATGAATATAAGGAGTTATAAACACTTAATGTTTCCACATTTACCTTTTTAGTGTGAGCATAGATGATTAAATATATGTTAAATATAGGGGAGAACATAAAAAGAAATATAAATACATATTTAAAATGATAAATAGAATTTATATACATAACCGTTTTAAGGATGTGATACACAAATAATTGTTTCACCCATACATCATACGAGACAGGGATATTTGGCTTGTATCTATGAAAAAAAAACATCATATAAATGGAATTTAAATTTTAAAAATCATTTGTATATTATGTTATTCGGAAAATAATATATTTACATCGTTATTTCATCTTATATTGTAATGTTGTCAAAGGAGGGGACATAGAGATTTGGGATCCATAATATTTAAACCAAAAAAATATAATTGAAATTTTGAATTAGTATTAAATATGGAAAATTAATTCACCTATTAGATGATTTTCCTGGAATGACTATAAATTCAACTTGAGCCTTACTGCATGATGAAATCAATCATAGACTGGAAGCTATAGATGATGGGCTACTAATACTCTAATTTTCTATTTTATTTTAAATATCTTCATTTTCATTCGTTCTATTCATTTTTTATTTCTCCATCATAAATTTTATTACCACATCCATGGAGGTATATTTTTTTATGTTACTGGGAAAGGGGGGAGTTGGATATATTTTGTTATATTTGATTTTTTTATTAACTAATTCAAATAAATTTTTTATTATTCATTATGTTTTCAATCATTAATTATTGGATTTTAATACGGAAAGTACTAATATTAGGGAAAAATATATTTATTTAAATTTAATTGGGTTATAATTCATAACTCCTTCAACCAGATTATATTATGTCTATGATGGAATTTTTTATGAGTTAGAAGTAGGTTCCTAGTGATCACATCCATTGTATTGAATTCTGATGAGAACAATTAGAAATTATTGAATACCAATTCCAAATAAAGGATTTCACTAATTATTCAATAGGACACACTGTATTACTCATACATATAGGACAGAGGGTAGAACAATTTGATATTTTAATTAGGGATACTATCACCATAATTATCTGTCCATGGGGAAGAGAAATTTATTGAGAAATTACTCTCCAAATATCTTGTGAAATAAGAATTGTTATATATTTTAAACAATTACATAATAATAACAGGTCTAGAAAAACCCAAAATTATCACCATCTTCTATTAATATTTTTTATTTTATCCATTATATATGTTTTTATAATTCTCAATTTCATAACCTAAATTAAAATTTTAATTTTATTAAAATTATAAAAATAATGGACAAACCATTTTTTGGGAACAACTATTCTATAGACAATGAATGTTTAACCTATATACTACAATTAGAAAATAACAAATGTATTATTTTTGACACCCCATGATAAGGTTTTATTTACTTCTTTATTCTAGAAACTATCCCAATAAGGGTAGGATCATCAAAAAAATACCTCATGTCACTAGAATCAATAATAAAAAAGTATAAATATCTTATCACTTTTAATTTAAATGTAAAAATTCATTTATATATGGAAAATCTCTTTACGAAACCTCACTATTTTTGTATACATCTATCTAAATACATTAAATATCTTTTTATAGGATAATCATTGATATTTTGAGAATACTAGTTTTTTTTAAAAATATATGATTTATTTCATAAACTGAATAAAATCCCTATCTTTGAGAGAGGTGAATTAAAATAATTTCATATGATTTCATTTTACACATACTATTTTTTTGTAACATCATAGCATATTTACCCACATCAAACTTGATTAGTTGTGTCATCATGAAAATTTTCCTAACATGCTAACTCGATAGTTGTTATATTAATAGAATAATTCTAATACATGCATGAGGACATGACAACCTTGTATATTATATAAGGATCATGACTGATCCATAAAAATTAAAAATAAATCACCCATTCAATGAACATAAGAAATATATTAAAACAAAAATGGTAGAAACTAGGGGTATCCCATAGTTTATTATTTATTAAAACTATTTTCTATATAATATACGTTCATACATATAAAATTAATAACCTATATATTTATATATCAATTCGTTTATATAGAAAAAGAATAGTTTTCCATATTTTTTAACACATATGAAATAAAAAAAATAAAAAAAATATCCTCCCTTGAAACACTTATTATACCACATGATAACTCATTGGATTTATTAACACATCCCAGCCAAAGATAAAACTCAATGAAAATGATAATAGTATAAAATAAAAAAAATTATTTTAAACAATATAAATACAAAATTAATTGCATTAGGAATGTACAGGTGAATTCCATTAACCTAGTAGGATTAACCCATTATCCTCAACTCATTGTGAATTGGTGTTCAAGTGATTGTACGTGTAAAATTTTGATGATCGAAACTCATCCAACAAGAATCATTACTCATGGATTCTTACAAAATTCTGTCATTATTAAATTCATTGATCATGTAGGGAACATGAGAACACACTATTATATTCATAAATTGTCCCTAAACACATGTTAGTTCATTAATACATTGTATAAAATTCTATATTTTCTTGATTCAAAATGGGGAACTTATGGATACAAGATCTCATTGTATTAAAGAACCTCAAAATATATAATCTGAAGACCATAAGTTACTAACTATCATGTTTTATCAAGTCCCAAATCATCCAAAAATATGGTCACTACATATTAATAACCAAAACATAATAATATAATGTTAAATAATTTCTATATCATTAAATTCATTAATGATATATTAAATTATGGTGAATCATTAAATGTTACTTACAAATTATTATTGATCGGAAGAAGGATTTCAAAGTGTTATCAAAACTATAATTAATAATTAATGAAAATACTATAAATGATAAATAGGAAAAATATTGTGAGAAATCCACCAAGGTAACATTGATTAATTTTTTTGGATAATTGTGTTTGTTGATAAAAATTGTTTTAGAGCGGCATGTAAGGTGAGTTGTGAGACATAGGATTGGAAAAATGGACTAGAAGGCTGGAGAAAGATGTTTTTCATTCTACCAGGGTCATTAAAAGGTATATAAATAGATGACTAACCCATTATTTTAGAGAATCAAGAAACTTAAGGAAAATTCATTCTCTAGTTGCATAAGTGGTGAGGTCAGGAAATTAGTGAGTAATTTAGATGTTTGACACCAATAGTGATTTCAACGTAAAAGGGTGTGGTCTTGCAGGTTGTGAGTATAATATTTTTTTTTCATAAATGATTGGATTGGAATTAAAGTTGGATTTTTGTGACAAAGTAAACAATTGTTATCCATGCTTAATGTTGCATGAAATTTAACCTAGGGTTGCACGAAAGTTGTATGTTTCCCAGAACACCTACAACAAAGTTGAATTCATTATAGTTTGAAAGTGGGGGAATCAACAGAGAATCTACAAACAGTGGAGGATTCACTCATTTTATATAATGAAGGTGCCTACATGTGAATAAACTATGGGTGGATATTCCTAGGAAGCAGTGAGCACATTTCTGTTGAGAGAGTAGTGAATATTCAAATTATAATTGGTTGTAAATATAGGGGGATAATGAGTCCACTCCAAACATTTTAAACAAGAGAGTGCTTGTAGTAGATTTTATACGTCAACATATTATCATTGTGTGCTCCATGAATATATCCCAATGATGGTGAACCATGTAAAATTAATGTATCATGTTCATGATTTAATTTCAATTCATATATTTCTATTAAAGTGAAAGATGTTTCCTTTTTTAGGGAAGTAACATGATATGAAGTGGAAGTGGTTTTAATCTGTCATACCCTGAATCCCCCCCTCAGGGTAGTTGACCTTGTGGGACTAAAAAACCAAAAATAAGTAATAGGAATGTGAAAACCATCTTGAATGTCAATCATACTCTATTTAATTAGTCCAAAATTTATTAAACACTAATACTACTCATTGTTAATATCTTACTATATCCCATGTGAAAAATTATTTATAATGTTTGGATTTGATGACATGATCATAAATCACTATGAATGTACATAGATTCATTAGATAACACATCAATCATTATTAAATTCACCACTTGTTCATTCATTATATTATTTATATGGTACAACATAGAAGAATCAAAATATTCTCTATATATTAAACAATCACATCATCAAACAAGTCAACCTAACAATCCACTATTATAATCCATCATTATAAAACGTTCAAAACCACAACAAGAAATGAACATTATGTGGATGACCTAATATCAATCACACTTGTAATCCTCAAAGAATATGAACATATATGAAATTAATGTATTCTCTTATAAAATATCAGGTTTCCAATACACCCCCAATATCGAAAAATATATGGTATGATGATTTCATCCTAAAATAAATCATGAATTTTTTTCAATTTATTCTATTGAAACATAGGAAAACCAATCTTTATAGGGAACATACTCTCATACTATAAGAATATTTTTCCCGTAGCCATCATTAATGGAAACACCGGGTACACTTCACAATATAAAAACACTACCCAAAGGGTCGATTGGAAACTCTCTCGGTATTAGTTATTCAATTTTTTAAAATTTAATGAAATTCCTATGAATCATGTGGTGTATAAATACCGATAAATAAATTTAAATCAATGGTTCATGATCATAATTCATTATTATATTATATCAATATCCAAATAAATAATCATTCATTTTATTGATTTTACTATACTCTCATTAAGTTTCATAATTAAATCAAAATATGAAATTTCCTAAAATCAATGTAGATGAGGAGATGTGAGTGTGTATAAATATTTTTGTTCGTTATAAAACTATCCAAATAATCCCAAACCATATCTATAATAAAGGGGTAGAAATGGGGAAATTGGGGAAATGGGTGAAATGGTAGAGGGGCATGGTGATCAAATTTTCCTCGTATGGGTATGATTTCAAAATATTTTCAAATGGGGGAATAATATATTTTCATGACTCTTATACAAATGAAAACAAATGTTAGAACCATTTAGAATATATTGGACAATTATTTACCTTATGGAAGTCCACACATGACCCGGTGTAAAAACCCAGCTATATAACACCAACAACTGACCACATAGTACCTAGAAATAGTCTTAAGTTATCACCATCCATCCCTAATTTTCTAATATCCCTAAATATCCCTAAATATCACAATTTAATTTTTTTAGTATTTTTATAATTAATAATCAACCATAAAAAATCTAATAAATCATTAAACTTTTCATCAAAATTATCTAAATGAAAAAAAAATAAATATTACCTGAATTTGTTAAACAAAAATCATGTTATTTCTTCTATATATCAAATAATGATGACGATGTGTCATAAAAACAACACACCAAATGCAAATTTACATAGTGAAACCAAATCAATAGGAAAAGTAAAAATCTGGAATGATCTAAAATTACATTTCATTAATGACACACAATATTCTATCCTCAAATAAAGATCACACACCTATTGTGTAAATCTAATTACTCAATCACATTTTTTACTATCAAGAATAATTATAATTAAATTTTATCCCAATACACAATCTATTATTATTAAATCAATAGAATATTTATTTCATCTTATTGAAAATCAATACCATAATAAGCCACTATAGAACACCTTATTGAAACCCATCATATGATTCACTCGTGGAAACACCAGAAACATTATTTAGAAATTACCTCTATTGATCCCAATAACTAAATTCATATACATCCCACAATACAATTTCAATTAACATCTTAATTAAATAATAATATTTTTAAAATTATATAATTCATAACAATAATATCTTATTATACCTCATTGAATACAAATATTTTATAACACCAAATGTTTTATCATTCAACCTTTAAAACTAACTAACTCAGTTACTTGTAAACTGATTTATCATTCCATACAATTAAAAAACTTATACCTAAATAATACATAATTGTTTCTTGAAACACTACTTGGAACCTATTTTGTACCATAAAACCTTGAAATTTAAAACAATCATCCTCTTCGGTCATTTTCAATAAAAAATATTTATACACACCCATTTAAATGTATTTTTAAGCCAATGTTAAAAATTATTTCATTTTTATTCACTAAAACCAAAAAAATTAAAACCATAGTCATAATCATCTATTTGAAAATTAAATATTTTTTCATGCCATTTTACATAACATGTGTATGGAATTAAATCTTATTTAAAAAAATATACTTTTCATTTAAATTCCATTTTACTCCAAAACCACCACCTCACTAGATATATCATGTGAAACTAAATTATAATATAATTTTGATGTATGACTTTTTACATTTGAAAAAAATTCTTTTCAAACAACCTAATTTTTAATAATATTGAAATCATTTCTTTTTGGTTGATGAGCATTCATTAAATTATAATAACTCTTTTTCGATTTAATTGAATATAAAAAAATATTTTGTTTTGAAACATATTAAATATAATGGTAGTTAAATTATATTACATATTAGTCCTCTAAATTCATAATGGCACTAAATATATCAGTAATATTCCCTATGAATTCCATTATCATGATGAATGGAAAATTTTAAAATAACCCATTGTAATTCACTACCACCCATCTCATGTCATGTATACTATATTCCATAAATGATAAAACAAAAAAATCAATCAAATCTTGAGTTCCTATGATATTCATAGAGAATTTTTATAAAGGTTGAGTATTAACTATAACCACAATTTATTGTAATTATCTTCATCCACCAATATACTCCTTACATCATATTAATTCCCCTAAAAACCGTATCAAAAAACTGACATCGCTTTGAAATAAATTTTTATATATTGATATAGGTACCCTTTTCATACCTATAATAGGGTCACCACTTGACGTTAGTATACCATCTCATTGGCTATTTCATTCATGATAAAGTCTAGTGCCTAATTTATATTCAAATTTATAATTTTTAAAACATAGCTATGTTAATAATATGTTTTTATTTTCAAAAAAATCCATTGATATTTTTTTAATTATTTTAATTTATGTGATTTTATGGTTTTAAAATAATTTTTTTATTATAATTTTTTTGTGGATATATTATTTTTAGTATTATATATTAATGGTCGAATAATACCAAATGTATTGCCTCTTAATAGGATAGAAAATCCCTATAACAATTTTAAATGTCTCTTATTTTTACAAATTGAATTAACTTTCTAATGTAATGTTATGAAATAATGGATTAACATATTAATTCTTACAATGAAATATATAATAATATGAGTCTTATGATTACTCTATCAATGTACGATGTTACTAAAAATAGTTAATGTTCACTCTTCTAAAGAATACATGTACTTTAATAATGCTGAAGTTCACTCCTCAAAAGGATAAATTTACTCTCAAGTTGTTGATTTTTACTCTTATAAATTAGTATTCCTTTGAAAAATATATGTTTACTATTTTTATTGGTATATTGACTCCTAAAAATTAGATATTTATTCTGGTGATGTATAGATTGAATCTTTTTAACTAGATTACTTTAAATAAATTATTCATATTAATTATGATGATAATTTAGGAATTTAAATATTTTATTCCATATATTTTTATATTTTATGGTTATTCATTTATGGAAGAAATACAATTTTTATTTATACTTATGTTACATGAATGTTTTTATAAAGTCATTAAAACAAATTAAGACATATCTTTGATTTCATGGATATCCAAAGGTTCTATAAATGGTAGTATTATTACATTCATGAATGAATATTTTGGTGGTCATGATTGATTAATATTTATTTATTAAATATTTTATAGTTTTTATAATTGTAATTATGAGGAGTTATTTAATCTTGGAGATAATAGTATGATGATACATATTAAAATTTACAAGAAAAAAAAGCTATTCATGTTTTCGTACTCAATTGAGTACTAGATATTTATTTATTCATGTGTACTTAAGATTTTTCTAATCAACATAAAGAAGAAGAATAATGATATGTTTATTGTTCATATATGAAGATACATTATTCATGTTTTCATACTCAATTGAGTACTAGATATTTATTTCTTCATGTGTACTTAAGATTTTTCTAATCAACATAAAGAACAAGAATAATGATATGCTTATTGTTCATATATGAAGATACATTATGTATATAATAATTCATACAAATGATAAAATTTTATGAATTTAATTATCTTTGGAAGAAATTATATCATATGTTAGTTTCTGGAGTGTGACCATCTGTACTAATTTGTTCCCAATTATATATATTTCATTTCTATGGTATGTTCACAATACTAGTAGTGAGTGTGGTGTGAATAAATTTATATGGTAAAGTAATGTGATATAAATTTAAAGTCTCTTATAAATTTTTTAAAATTAATAAACTACTTGAAATCAAATACATGGTATTAAGAAAAAGGATCCAAATAAAAATCATAAAACTCATAATGAGTGTTGGAAGAGTGTAATTGGGGAGGTTATTATTATCTTGAACCAATATAAAATTATCTTGTATGAATATAATTATTTACTATCATCTTATAACTATATAATATTTTAAATAATAGGAATTATTTTACATCTTCTAAAAATGGAATGTTTAAATTGGGTTGAAATTATTGAACTCAATTCAATAACCCTTGATTCATTTTAATTTTTTTAACAAAAAATATTGTATCATATATATAATTTTATGTTCTCTAAAATTACTAGATAATTTGTATAAATTATTTTCAGGTTTTTATATGGAAAAATATTTTAAAATTAATTTTTATGGTAAGAGAACACATTTATAATAGAGAAAACTATGGATGTTGGAAATAGAGGATGGTTTATTATATGAATAATCATGGAATTAATGATTATATGATTTTTTTTAATTGAGATATCATTAAATATAGAGAACATGAGCTATTGGGTACATAATAAGATACGAATATGATCACAATTCGAAATCCATGATTGTTATTATATTTGGTTAATGTACTGATATGTTTAACAGAAATTATCAGTGTTTAGAAACTAATGATATATACGAGATGGATGATGTTACATTTAATTATATAGATAATATAAGGGGATTGATATATAATGTAGTTAATCTTATGTTTTATTTTTCTATTATGTGCAATGGAGAAATAATTATTTTGATGAATGGATGAAATATAGATATAGAATATATTTTTTCTTCTTTGGGAGTTCTAGTGAATGAATCTGGTAGATATTTAAAATTATACGGTGCTTTATCTGCATGGTGGAGTGTAATCTCACCTTCTATCATAATGAAATCATAATTATATATATATATGTGTGTGTGTGTGTGTGTGTGAAAAATATAATTGGGAATATTATAATGTAGTATGTATAAATAAATTTATGGAATATAGTCACATGTTTATTTAAAAAGTAAATACTTAAAATGAAGAGTGAGAGGTTACTGGTGGATTACTAGATAAATCAAATTATGTATAATTTAGATCTTAAAATAGTGCTAATGGACTATCATAGTTGGAATGGAGGATAAAAAAATTTATAAGAAGGGGAATCATTTCATGAAATCAGTTGGAAAATGTTAAAATAAGTTATGATGATCAAGAAATTTATACTTTATTAATGAAAAAATGAAGGATTTCTCATATTTCATTATCTTTAATATAATGAATATCATCTAACTCTGAAAACACTTATATAGAAATTTAGGTTTTAAAATAACAATTTTTTTTAATTAAATAAAAATTTATTGCTTCTGAACACTTTATAAATTTTCAACATTTGGATTCAAATTTTGAGAAATTAAATTAGATAACATAAATATGTTTTATAGCTCAAAATGAGATAGTAAAATATTTTCTCACTTGATTATAAATATAGATGTTATTCCAATGATTAATGAGAGAAATATAATTCTATAATTTAGGATTAATTTTAATCAAATAAGAATAATAATAAATTAAAAAAATATTATGATTCTGTTATTAGAGAAAAATATGTTTTCTATAATAAAATAATGTATTTAAATAATAAAAAAAATAAAATAAGGATGTAATTGTTAATTTTATTATATTATGATTAATAATTTGATGGATAATATTGACCCCTTAATGTTTTTTTAATTAATGATTAATAAATGTTAAGAATAGAATAATATAAATATTCTAATGAAAAAAGGAAAAATAAAAAATATGTGATTGGATGTAATATAGAAAAAAAAGTATTTTATTCTAGAATATATGGTAAAACATTTATACTATTACATGCCTTCATTAAAGAATTTCTATTCACTATGAAAATTATTATTTAACAAAAATTACACAATTTTTTTAGTTATGAAAATTCTATCTTAATATAAGTTATATAAATGTTAGGGCTGAAGGTGTTTCTTTGTAAAAAATTATTTTTCTTACAAGATCCATAGATTTTATCATAGATAGACACAATTGATATGGGTACAGAAAAACCTCATGGTTTTTATTTTTTTATGAAAGGAGATACGTAAGTTTTAATTCTAGAATTTATATAGATTGTTTCTATTATGGTCATATGAGTGGTTATTTTTAAAATTTTCCTTCATTTACAAAAATATATCGTAGTTACAACACATTTGGTAGATACTATAAAGGAAACAAACAATGGATTTATATCTGTTGTAAATCATTAATCATACATTAACAAAAAAGTACATTATTTAAATGTGTTAAATAATAACATGATAAGGGTTTATCCACATTTTAATAAATGTTATTCAATTAATTTCACAAATAATGCATACTGAATTTTGAAATATAAAATTCTAAAATATTATTTAAAAATACTGTATGTTTAAATAGTTTATATATTAAATATTTATATAAAATAAATATAAACTATTAGAATTTGAAAATATTTGAATCACGGATATGTAACAAAATTCATGAAACATGTAAGCTTTAACCTTTAATGGATTTATTTATAAATTATTTTATTTCTAATTTCAATTATTTATTGTTATATAAAAAATTTCTATGTTATCAATTCCATGTGAAAGAAAAAAATATTATTTTCAATTAGTGGATATGGTTACATGATTTAGAAAATTATAACCTCAAAACATGGATTCTTTTCAACCATCAATAAGAGATTACTTATGTGGAAATTATTTTTCTTTTGTTTCTATTGATGATTCTTATGCGTTGACATGTGATTAGTTTTTAATTATTAATATTTATTCGTTTACATTCTTATATAATTTATTAAATGATAATTCATATTTAAAATGTTTTCAAATTTTATTATTTTATTATTAAACATGGTTGAAAATTTTGAATTCATAAATATAAATCATTTTTTACTATTTTTAGTATTAAACATAAATTATTTTCCAATATAAAACCTAAACCAAATGGTTTTGGTAAAAAGTTATATGAGATATTATATAAAAGTTAATAAAAAATATTTATTCAACATACCTTGGTAAATCATTTTTTGGGTATAAACAATGTATGTTATATTATAGAAATTTTTCTAGAATAAACTATATAAATTAAATCAGAATATATGTTATAAAATAATATAAAAACAAATGTTTGATACATTATGAATTTATATGAATGTTTTTTTCAGTAACACAAAGAAAAATAATAGAAAGGAATAAATTAATAGTTTATATTATAATAAATGAATAAGAATGACTCTGAATACCTTTCTATTCCTTATGATGATTAAATAATGATATATAATGTGGATTTCAGTCACTCATATGATGTTGAATCAGGTGATGAAGAAAACAAAATTTATTTCATATTATTATAAAGGATAAATATTGAAAGGCGAACTATAGAATTAATTTATGTAAATGAAGGGTGACAATGGTGAAAAATATCAGATGGCATAATGATTATTCCAATTTTACAAAACCATACTTGAAATATCTGTATTGAAATTTAGGGACATTTTATGGTTAAATAAGGAATTCATTGATCTAATGAAACCTATTCTATTTTTAGTACCTAAATATGTTTATGTATCATTAAAAATTTATTCAAGATTGAGAATGGATGGTGAATATAATGTAACTAAAATATATAATATTTCCTAACAACTATTTATTTATTTATTTATTCAATAAAATGAGGAGAAGGTTGAGTACAACCTTTATATAGAAGCTTCATAGGATTAAGTTCAAAGGATGTATGAAAAAATGATTCATGATAAATTTATGACCTAGAGGAATTAATCTATAGCCATGATTGAATTCATCTATGTGGTTTTGATGAGGAGAAAATCAATATGGATGGGTACATCATGATTTTTAATAGGTTATCCTAATTATTCAATTGTCTCATCCACAATGGTCCCAAAATGATTCATTATTGAATTAATTGGTTAAAACATATGGTTAATGGTGGTAATAAATTATTTGATTTCTTAAAAAATCATAATATAACATTATGATATAATTTATTTTATGAATCTCAAGGTTTTTCAAGATCATGTTTATCCCATAATTTGTTTTTTGTGAAAAATTGAAAAAATGACAATGAGAAGTCAAGGGTACTTAAAGAATAGACTCATGTTAAATTTTCAAAAATTAATCCCCTTTGGTAAAATAAAATAACACATTGATATAATTAATGACTCTGTACATAGCTTTAGAGTTGATACTCATATTTATAATAAAAATAATGTTTAATATGAACATGTTCAAACATAAAAAGACTAAAATGGTGAAAAATTAATTAAAATCAATGATTTGTACCTATATAGTCTAATTTTTTTTATAAATATCCCATTTAAATGATAATTAGAAGAATAGTTAAAGGAATTTGTAATAGAAGGGGTACTTATAACTATTATAAATATTCTACCATTTTTCCAAGATTAAACCTAAAAGAATAAATGAATCCTTGAGTCGTTTTAGTTTGGTTGGGTCTACAAATAAGATTTAACTATAGAAATATAAATCTGGTTTTGTAATTTTTTGATAGACCCTCATATTATAATTTTATATGTAATAAATGTATATCTTGGAAAAAATTAGTTAAGAGTTATTATTAAAAGAATTTACCTTAGTAAAAATGGGTTATAAAAAAGAGAATGAAATAGAATATGATTGAACCTTATCACCGGTATCCAAATTAAAATCCATTATAATCATTTTCGCATATTCATGTTATATAAATTTCAAAATCAAATACGTAGATGTGAATATTATTTTTCTAAAAGGTTGTCTCATTGAATAATTTTATATTGAAAACCCATCAAGTATATACATTTCAAATCATTTAAATTTCATATTTACCATACCATATGTTTTTATATACTTAAACATGAACCCATATATTAGTTTGAAATGATTGGTTCCTTTATTTTCTCCATTGGTACATATATAGGTTTTTTGAACCCTACATTATTATAGAAAATATCATCATTTTATATTCTACATGTTTATTTATAGATTGAAGAGTTGATTTTCTTGTCAACTAATTAAAATTCATGTAATAAAATTTATAAACTCATGTTACAATATTTTTAAATGAACAAGATATGTGGGTTGAATTTTTTTCTTGGTTCTTATATCATTTGATAATTTTTTGGGAATGTAGTTAGTAAAAATAATTATATACTGGTCTTAAATATAATTTTTCAACTCTAAAAAATGTGTATTCCTCTCCAATGAGTTATAATTTTGAAAATGATTTAAATAAATCATGGAAACTAGAAGAGATAAGATATATATGGGAATAATATGTATTTAGTTATATTTATCTAGAAGTTGATCTAAGATTTTTATTTCTATTGTTTTCTTATTATATCATTCAATTTAATTGTAAGTAATCTTTTTTAAAATATTATAAAATAATATTAGTTTAATTTAAAAGATCTATTTTAGTTTCATTTTATTATCCAAAAAAACTCTGGATTATATTTTTTTATTCTGATGCTGACAATGAGTAAACTATACTAGTTGGGAAGATCGCCAATACAACCAATAATATTTTAAATAAATTCATCATTTTATATACAATCAAGAGACAATATTTATTAACATTATCTATTATTGAGGTAGAATAAATTGAAATATGTATTTATTATGCCCTACTAATATGGGAAGTCCCCACCCTAATGGATTTTTGTTTTAATTTTTTGATTAATCCTATAAAATCCGATATAAATGGTTTAATAATTTTTTTTACAATATAATTATCAGTTTTTGATGTATGAAAATTGATATTTTGAATTATTTCATGGGTGATCATAATGAAAAATGATACATTTTCCTATAATTTACTGAAACTGAGAAATAGTTATCCAATAATATTAGTAACCCACTCCTTGTTGAAAATTTAGTTATTAATAACTATTTATTAAATCTATTTCAATTTAAATAGATTTAATAGATGTCTGTTTATATTTTATTATTATTTTTTGTTTATTTAGTTTTGGACTATTAATTTTATATACATAATATAATTATTTATATTAACCTTATATTTATTTCTCCTCAATTTAATATCATGTTGTAATTTATCTTTTCTATATTTATTTCATGATTGACTATTTTTAAAAAAATTAATAATTTGATACCTTAAAAATCATTTTTACTATAAATTTAAATAAGAACCCTTGGAAACTTAATGTACTATTTATAAAAGTAATTTAAACGATAAAAAATGATGTACTCTCAAAAAGTTCAATGAGATTGATGTATGTGAGTTTAGAAAGACTATTTTTAAAATTCCATGATTTTGATCTCATTATTCTAAATAGAATAGAAATTGTATTGAATAAAGTTCATTGACTTCCTAGAAATGTGTTCAATTTAAATTTGAAAAAAAATTATTTTTGTTCATAAAGATATATGCGAGTTTTTTAGGAACACTAAATTAAACTTCTTAATATAATATTTTTTGATTAATTCTAATATAATGCAAAATATATATCCATTTGAATTTTATAAATGGTTAATAAATTTTATTACATTTACAAATAGATTTATTATTTATTATCAGTTTCTAAAATAACAATTACTTTGGTTTTTGATGATATAATTTCTTATTATTTATGAACTAGTCTAATCAATAATATGATTTTAGAGGACCTAATGCATGGGAATAAGGGTCATCATATGTTTATTTAATCTATAAAAGCTATGATAAATAGAGTGTTTTAAATATTTTATAATAATTAACTATAAAATTTATTACTAAGGTAATAGAATATTAATCTTTCTAGATACATGATTTGGAATATATATCATCATAATTAGATGAAGTATAAAAATAAAAAATATTACCTTATAGGGGGTGGTTTAAAATCTTATTTAAGAAGAAAGAAATATAAGTAAATGTCTTTTATATTGTAATATTTTATGAAAAAAATTCTAAATATGTATACTGAGTAATATGGTTTTTTCATGAAATGATTCATTGAATTTTATTTTTTCTATTATGAACATTAGATAAGAGCATAATTATATAGATAAAACCACACTATTTAAGTGAGATATTGGTAAGTATTTTATATATCTATATTGATCCATAATATATAATTGTACTGATAAATGTATATAGATGGAAGTATTGGTGGTTAAAAAGAATCCACTATTCATATTGAGGATGGGGATCATGAAGTTGGAATATTTTTTTAATAATGAATAATTATTTATTAATTTATGGTTTGATTCTATTATAATTATAAATGATCTTGTCCACTTGAGAATAATGTATAATCGATTGAACACATAGAAGTTACAAATTCAAAAGAAAATTTATTATAATGAATGAATATTTCTTGGATAAATAAATTATCTTAACTGTTGGAGATTAATGAGGTGAATATTGTGGAACCCTCCATGTATATATGTTATTAATTTGTTAATATAAAAAATTTAATGTTGTTATGGCTTACTGATAGTTTTATAGAATGATGTTAGAGTGAACAAGAGAATCTAATAATATAAACTAATTATGGTGACCAAAACCGTTCTACTCCAATAGATTTTCTAATCTTTTTTAACTAACACACAATCCAAATCAATTGATCCTATTTCCTTGCTAATACTGGATAAATCTATTAAAACAAAGTGGTTCTTTAAAAAAATGCATGTGGTGATATCCATTCTAAAAGAGTGTGTTAAATTTCATTCTTTTAATTACATATTTTATGTTTTTGATAAATTCATTAAAAATCATCCATCAAAAAACAACATGTGGGAATCCTTTGAGGCCATTGGATTTGTTGAATTTAATATCATATTTCTCATCTCATTGAATGTTGTAATACATTTATCAACTGAGAATTATTATTACCGGTTTTGGTCAAGGGGTTGTTGGATCCTTTTAGTATTTTAAACAAATTATTTAAAATAAAATCCATAGCTTGATTTCAATTCTTAATCACCTATTTCACATGTCTGGTTTTGATTCCTAAGATTTCCATCACATTTCATCCTGAAAATAACCATCTTCTCTATTGATAATATAATTTGTAATCCAAATAAATTAGATTATACAATGCACAATTTTAAAATATCATCAGTTTCTCAAGTAATTATATAGTAAGAACATACTCAATCCATTCCTTCTATCATCTTTATAAAAAATTGTGATGCATGTTTTATCCAAGAAGTGGAAATAAAATTTTACCAATCTAATACTCCAATTTCATTGACAAGGTAAACATAAATGAATAATGTGTCACTATGGAATACCCCATGAGAAAATTTACCTTTGTAAAATTAAAACCCACACTACATAAAGGAAAATAAGTCTATGTCAAGAACGATAAATGGTTTATTACTGGGAAATTTAAACACTATGGAGATAAATACATAATGTATTTTTATTCTACCCCAACACTTATCCTAACTCAGTCTCAGGGTACTTGAATTTATTTTTTCTCATGGTTTTTGGATGCATTGAATAATGGTCATCCCACTATGGCCTCCACAAAATACATTTGAATCAATCTATATTTTTCACAAGTGAATCACTTGGTTTCTAGTGAATCTAATATTGGTTATTATGAATAGGCCCAAAAATTTATAAATACCTGAGCTTACATTCCATGTAGAGTAATTCATTGCCCTATTATTATGAGAATGATACTAATAATTAGGAGACTATTTTGAAATAGAGATATTGATTAAGTAAAAATCCATTGATTAACACATATGCATTCATCACCATAATTACCAATAAGTGGTTTAAACCAAAATATTATTCAAATATATAAAGAATAATAATAACTATATAATTTAAGGCCACTTGGATGAAAAAGAATATCTCCCCCATAAAATTCTTTTGTTGAACCTTCTTGGTCACACGCTGGAGAGGGTGCTTCGAAAAGTGTAATATTTAATGAAGACATTGAATCCTCCTTGAATGATGAAAATAGGATCTAATAAGAACTAGGAAGTAAATTGAAAACATGGTTGGAAGAAAAAATGTAGTTTTTTTAAAAAAATATAAATATTATACAATTTTGGTGAAAACATACCATTAAATTAGAGAGCAAATGATTTATCAAATTATTGACGGATTCATATGTAATCATGACATTATTTATTAGTATAATCCATTAAAATGACTCATATGTTCCATATAGTTGTTATCACAGTTCTCTGATCCTCATTTTCATTTGAAATCAAATTAGGAATACTGAATTTAGAGATGCCTATTGGCTTGATTTTTATACATCTGATCTTTCTAGACTGAAGTTTATATATTTTTCATTTTTGAGGGTTGTATTCATTGGTTTTTTTCAATTTATTTTTCTACTTCGTGTATGATTTTTAAAAACTATTTTTTTTGAAATACTGAATGTTGAATGACTATACTGTTTGTTTGGATCTTCATAGGATGAAAAATTCATCTCCTCTTATGTATGTTATTTTGTGTTTTGGTGTACCTCTAAATTATCGGAATTTTCATTTCAATTTGAATGATTTTGAATATTTAAACTAGAATTAATGGTTTTCCTTTGTAATTTGGCTGGACAATTTATATATGAATCATTTTTTTCTAAAATATAGTTTTCTTTGAAGGTTAATCAATTTTGAATGATATTATTATCTTCATTATAGTACTCATGGTAGTCTAAGAGGATTTAAAATATCCTTGTTGAGATGTTCTCCTGTAAATCATAAAAAATATTATTCCTTTATTATGGGAATATGATTATTTACATCCAATGATACGTTTTTATGATATTTATAATGCTAGTTGTGTGCGTCTTATGTAGACAACTTCTTGAATGTAATGTTCGTACATGGATTATGTTTCCTTGATTTCTTTTATAAAAGTGACATGTCAAATATTTTATATATATGTAATGAATTCTTTATATCTTTACTAATGTAAGGATGGACCAGTATTAATGGATACAATGGTCCAATTTATCATTATTATTGAGATATTGATTTTTGATAACCAATGTTTAACTGTGATGCTTGAGTATCTTGGTTCTTTTATATGGACCTATTGATTTTGGAAGATGATTATAGTGAAAAAAAATTATAGTCATGATACCCTCACTCTAGTGAATAATTGTGTGTCTCATATGGACTATTGATCTATATGTTGATTGAAATTCATAGTATTCCATAGGAATGTTTCAATTTCACATTTTTCATATTCAGTAATGAATATGTTGATGAAGGCTCATTTCACCTCTTGTATAAAAATTTTATGACATTACATTAATAATATATGGGATGTGTGAGTCGAGATTCCAATTCACACTTCAATCAATTTCTTTAACACTGATAGTTTTGAGTGAGACTTTTATAAGTTACAATAGAATATATTGCTTTCATGGTTAGTGAACAGTTTGGAGTAAAAATGGGATAACAGTGGATGATGGGAATAAACCTTAAAATGATATTTTTAATGGTTTTACTAGATTAGCTATGTGACATTTCTTTTTTAGGAGTAACCATTTTGGTGCATCGTTATTTTATAGTAGGGACAATATAATTACAACATGATTTTCAAAACTGTGCAACTAAATTATGAAAGAGACCCTATTTAAAAAATTCATTTTATTCTCATTTTTTTCGACCTCCACATTTCCACCCCTAATACGTCTCATGAACCCCAACCTGAACCACATATGTATGTATCCCTACCCATCAGATTATCAGTCCACATTATCTTCAATGTATATTTCATCTAGAATTGTGGTCTATAATTTAAGGTTATTTACCCTCTCCCCCACTCCAATTTTGAAAATTTTTATTAACTCTCTATATCACCCATATCATTCGTCCAACCCCCTGAGAAAAGGGGAATAAATGTTTTTAGATAGTTCCTTTTTTTGAGTTCGATGGGTCTTTTAGGCCACCCTCTTTTGTGTTTGGGAAACTTACACCAATGGTATTTCATTTCTGCCCATTGGATAATCCTATTGCTATTTGAGGAAGGTGTATCAATGAAACCCCTTTAAATACTTCCTATAATCTTATTTTTTTTCTTTTAAAATTTTAATATAATTTAAAATCAAATAATATGATGTTTTATGATTGAAATAACTTTTTACTAGATATTTGAGCTTATCATAGGCTTTGGATGCATACCAAGAGCTTGGTAAATGCTAGTGTGGCTCTTTAATAATATTTCATGTTTTTTTAAATGTTTTCTTAGAAATTTTAATGGTTTGGGAAAAACATTATTTGTTTTTTTAGATTTAAAAATGATTTAAATTCATGGAATAGTCCTTGACAACATCCCCAACCTCATATTATATTTCCTTATGGATTTTATTATGGGATTTCAGTATTTATAATGATATATTTAATTCTACTTTTCTATTGGAAATGGGTGCGGTTTATATTTATAGAGTGTTTAATGAAATTAATATAGTGGTCCCACTATTGAAATTATTTTGATAGTGTTGGTCATAGGTGTTTGAAACAACAATGAGATGATTTCCAAATGGACATTCATTACTTTTTAAATGATTTGTTTTAATGTGGTATTTGATATAGGATTAAAACGAATTTCAAGATGTGGGAATGTGTATCTATATCCTAGGTGTTCTATTTTAATGGAATTTTGGGTTCATTAAATGATTTCATAAATGAGTGAGACTTCCTTGAACCTCATATGTTAATCTCATATGGCTATGGATTGTGACCATTTTTTTGATACATTTTGTTTACATTGATTTTTCAATGATTATGGTTGGGTCTCATATTGTATATTTTTCTTGTGGCAGTTTAGTATATGAGTATTTTTTTAATAAAATTATATTTTATGCAGGTAATTATGGATTTGTCTCCTCCTTTATTGATTATTTGTGTTACAACTAGGATTTTATAAATTGAACTATGTGATGTAAAACCATAGTGTGGAGTTGGGTTAGGTAGAAAATCATATCCTATACATAATAGGAGGGATATGATTGAAAGAGTGGAAGGATACAATGAAAGTGAATTATTTTTATTGGTTATCATGGTAAAGTAATCCCAAGGATGCCACCATTATTAATCCCATGGGTGACTGTATTTGGGGAACAAAAAAATCATCCTTATCCCCATAGATTAAAACATTATATTTATGATATCAAGGATAGATCAATGACACCAATGCTCATATTTATAAGTTATGTTGGGTCGTCTAAGGTTCATTGTCTATAGTTCTGATCAATTATTACTAGAGGCACAAGATAATTCCAATGAAACTATTTAAATATGTAAATTTTACGAGATTTTTTTTGTATTCCCAATGTTTGAAAATATGTTTCCAAAGAGTATAATGAACATTATATTTCAATAAAAGATTTAAATAAATTTGTTTTCATTGTATTTTTTTTGAAAATGATATTTTCTAAAGGTGTTGGAAAAATTGAAAATTATTTTGGTTGTTTTGCTCATTGTTATGGGTTATTTTTAAATTTCTTAATATCATTTTTTTATTTTATATAACTGTAGTTTAATGATAATTGTGGGGTTGTTTGGTAATATATATAAATTTTAAACCTGAACATATTCATAATGCTCAAAAAATAAATTTATAAACTATTTTACGAAGTATTTTTCAATATATTCAGCTAGTTGTGGTAACCATCTATCTTCTTACTATCTCATACCTATTTCATCTTAGTCTTAGTTTCCTGGTTCTCCCAGACTAATAATTTATTTTTTATTGTTCATTGGTTTGTAAATATTTAATATTATTATATCTTTTGTCCCATTACATGTTATTATTAGGACTGAGTTTAATTTTTCCTTGAATGTTTGATGAGTTTCACATTAAATGATTTGATTTTACCAATTACACATTTATTTATTTCAATAAATATATGGTAAATATAGTTTCAATTAGTTAATTGAAAGGAAAAAATTGGAAATCTTTTTCTTATGGCTGACAGGGCGGGTTGGAGAGGGGGGTTAGGTGGTGAGGAAGGTTTTTTGTGATCCTGTAATTTATTTTTGTTTTGTTATAATGTTTGTTTGTCATTTCAATCATTATTGAATTTGAGTGTATCTCAAATATAATAATAGGTCATTATATATTTTTATTGAATTATAGTTGGTTCATTTAGTATGCTAATTATATAATTCCATTCATATGTTTATTCATGTGATTCCTATGCTCTCTTTGTCGGCACATGAGGATTGAGAACACTATTTAGGCATGTGGCACGTCATCCATAACATCTGTTTGGAGGAAAAATGTGTCTTTATGTTTTAAATTTTATTAGGGGTTTTATTTATTATTTTTATTACCTTCTTAATCCATTGTGATAATCTTTTATTATTTAATGCGGTAGAATATGAACAAGTTTGGGTTCTTCAATAGGAAGGTGTAGGGGGAGGGGGGTCTAGTAATCTTTTTCTTTCCCTAAGGCTTGTGTTTCCATGGGTAGTGAGATGTGTGTTTGTAATTCAGATTTCATTTTATTAATCATTGACTTTTCTTAGCCTCATTTGAATAGGGTTAGTTGCCTTTGGTTTATGATGGATACTGGGATGTGAGTGGAATTTGTATTAGTTGTGTGATACTAGGTTTCATGGATAATTAAACAGATTAATGACTAAATGTAGGATCTTGAAATATTATAGGAATTGTTTTTTGGATAGCTCATGGTCTATTGTGACAAGTGGTCTTGTTATTCCTAGTTCCACATCATGTTTGGATACTTGTTAAGATTATTTTATAGAAATATCTAATGGAAATGGAAATTTCAAGATTTTTCAAGGGTTATGTTTATTATATTCATCATGTTTTTATGGATTTTGATGCTCCTCTATCATTATTTTATTTATGATGGTATTAGGTTTTTACAAATAAGGAGTGCTTTTTGGGAAATCATTCTATTTTGAAAAGAGTTCTTTATGTTTTTTTTATAAAATGGGATTCAAAATTACGACACAATGTGTTTTAGGGATTTATTTCTTCATGTTCTTTTATAAACTGAGATTAATGTTTCAGAAAATTTTATTCATTTTTTAAATTGATTTTTTGGTTTTTTGGAAAAAAATATTTATTTCAAAAACAATTTATGATTATTTTTTGTGATATTTTTTCTAACATAATGAAACAGGGAGGAGGTATGTTTTTTAAATGATTTAAATATAGAGTTTTTGAGAAGCACAAATGATTTCAATAATGGGTAAAAATTATTTATTATTTCTCGGAATAATTTGATGATTTTAAATGTGTATGTTTTTTGGAAATTTATTTTCTTTAATTAGTAATGTTAAATTTTATTAAATTTTTTTGGTTTTGGAATGTGATTTTTTTTATTTTGCGTTTTTTATGATTTTTTTCTGATTGTCTAGGTCGTGACACAGTGATTTGATTTTGGATACAAGTATGATTTTGGTGTATTCTATCTTTTTCTATGATTACACCTCAAAAAATAGACTTAGTAAATGTTTAGAATTTGTATTTTGGTGTAGTTCCTCCATTACTGGTTCATCTATTTCCTATCCTACAAGTGAGTGAAAACTTTTTCTCTTATATCATGATTTTTTAGTGATGTAGAAATGTGTTAAATATCATTTTTTGGACACTATGGTAGTTAGGTGTTTTATAGTATGTTGTTGACTTGATGATGAATAATCACTTGATGATGTAGTATTTCCCTTGAATACATTCTTGACGAGTTTAGATCATTTAATACATGATATTTTATATTTTTTTGTAATATTATTTTCCATATTCATGATCATTTTTTCACTAATGATTGGAGTTTTCAACTATAGGCTTTTGTTAAATCGATGGTAGCTTGGGTGGTTAATGCATATTTATATTTATAATTATGTGGTTATTTTTTGTGATGTTGGCCTTGTAGTGAAGGTGTTGTGATTATTTTCAATTAATTTCTATAAAATTGGATGTATATGGGTTAGATTCTCCAGGTTCTATTACTAGTGTGTCCGTATTTGAAATTGTTCATTTACTAGGGTAATATTGAATCTTGTTTGGTTCACAATTAGAGGGTTTGTCACTGGTGAGGTCCTAGTTCAAAAAATTTTATCTTTATTGGTGATCCAATCTTATGGTCTATCAATTTTTTTAGGCTTCTGTTTAGTTAGTGTTGTGTTTTTTTCTGGAGATACAATGGTTTCAGTAACATAGTATTGTGAACATAATTTCATTAGATGTTTTGGTAGTCATTTTTTTAGATACCAAATATAGGATCATGAATTTTGTATGTAATTGGAGTCATTTAGCAGTATATTAGATTATATTATATATTATAGATGATATATTTATTCACTTCTATAGTTATTAGAGTCCTGTTGAATCTCATTTTATTTTAATTAAATTGTTGTTATCTTGTTGAAACTCATATTTAAGGACAATTAATTATTAATTCACCATTTAGATTATTTGAAAATGATTGGGACATCTCTATTCTATCTCCATTATTTTAGAGCTTCATATGTGATACATATTTTTGATTCTTGTATACAATTTTTATTGTTGTTAGAGTATTTTAGGGGATTCATGGATGTTTCACTGTGTTGAGTCACTAACTTATATAATTTTATAAATTTAATTCATTTACAATGACTAAATGGGTAGAAATTTAAATGGTAGGGATTTTAGGACACACCATAGTTAATTTGGCATTAATTAATTAATTTAATTATATATGTGATAATTTGGGTTATTGAGAATTTTGAGATGGAATTTTAAAAATTACAAAGGAATATTATCTTTGTAATATTTGAATATAATTAGTTTTAACTATTAACTAACCATGTTTGAGGGTTCTTGATTTGATCGTACAAAATCACACAGTTTGAGAGTGAGGTTCTCAACCATTTATGATTATTTGGAATAATCATGTGTGTGTCTCAGGCTAATCCAGTATGGATAGTAATATCGACCCATGGTTTACAAAAATGTGAACCAAAACCATTATTTACAACAATTTCTTTTATAAAAAAAATTTTATGTTATTTTTACAACTTTTCTAATGTGATCAATTTCTCCTATCCCTCCAGATTTCATCCCCATTCAATCATATGACCCACCTGGCCAAACCCACAGTGTGCACAACTTCCCCCTTCTACCTTCCTCCCCCCTTACACATCATTCCCAATTTATTAATGAATCATGGAACCTATTTTATGTTAATATCTCCTCTCTCTTATTCCATCAATGTATAGTGATTTACCTCTCTTTCTCATCTCTTATATCCTTCATCCAAAAAATAACAAATGGGTATTGACCTGATTTTTTTGTTAATTTGATTTTTAGGATGTGGGAGGGGTCTCTTAGACCACCCATTTAATATTTGAGAATATATCAATATAGGAGATACATTTTGGTCAGTTTTTGATTTCCCTCCATCGTTTTGAGGTATGCCGCTCTATATAACCCATTATTCTAAATGTTCACAATTTCTTTGTTTCTTCAAAATCATTTTTATAAATATAAAATTTTATTATATAGAATTTTATTATTTAATTGATTTTAATTTGCCTTTTTATATTTGAACATGAAATAGTCACATGAAAATTTCATTACCCAATTCATGTATGTATCATTAAAAATAGTTTAATAATTTTAAATCATCTTACCTTTTATTTAAAATGTTATTAGTTTTTCTCTTTCAAAATTATTCAAAGGAAATAAACAGACCTTGGTATCGTGTTAAGAGTTGGAATAAATTCCCCATAGGATTTTATATATTGATTTTAATATTATTAAAAATATATATGAAGCTAGTTTTAAATTAAAAAATGATTGAATTTATATTATTCTATATTTTTATAAAAATACTGTAGTTGAAAAAAACATTATAATTTAATTTTTAATGTGGTTCTTGGTTGTATGAAATAGCCTTAAAATTGGTAATTAGTTTAATTCCAAATGGAATTTCATCATGATGTAAAATATTGGTTTTAATGTGTTATTTAAAATTGGTTTTAAATTAATTTTATAATTTGGATTGTATATCAGCATCCCAAGTGGTATCTTTTTCATTTCTGTTTAGTACAAAAAATGATTTTGAAAATATTTGACACTCTGTTGATCCTCATGTGTTTATCTTGGACTAATCTAGATTGTGAACCCCTAATGAGTTCATTGTGCTAACATGAATATTGGAATTCTTATTCCTATATATTTTTTGGGGGTTTCTTCATGAGGGGGTGTGTGAGGTTAGGTATTTATTATTTTTAAATTCCTCATAGTTGATTCATGTGGTTCTTGATTTCTAACATCCTTTCTTATCTAGTTATGGAATTCGATGGTAGAAAGTGCATGAACTATGTGAGGTCAATCCCAAGTTTGATTGTGTGTTAGCTAAGGAATTGTATCATATCCAAAATTTCATGATTAAGATTGAAGTAGTGGAAGGAATCCATGACGGTAATTTTTAATGTTCTTATGATGTAATATAGATATAGGGGAGCCCCCATTTTTGGTCTCTTGGGTGATTAGTTACAAAAAATGATAAAACCATCATAATTACATGCATAGACGTATTTTATAGAAATTATCTTGAGTATTTTTTTGGGACCACTAGTTATGTTGAAACATTCTATAATATTGGCCTAGGTTCATTTTCTCTTATTCTGGAATATTAATTATATATCCAAGGGAGGAATACCATGACACTAGGTCCTTAGTGAAATTAATATGGATTAATTTTTGTTCACTGATTTTATTCCCCTTTATTTATTGATTGTATTACAATGATAAATATTTGGCGCTTACTTGATATTGGGTTGCCATCTTATGGTATATGTATCAACTTGTGAGTGATTTTCTTACATTCAAATGAACTTATTTATAATATTTATATTGTATGATTGAAAAAAAGTAAAATGACTTGGGTATTTGATTAATATTTTTAATGAAATATATTTTCCTTGAAATTTATTATAAAAATGATATCTCTATGAGATATTGGAAAAAGGTGAATTTTTTTTAGTTATTTTTCGTTGATTCATGATTTATTTTAAAATCTATAACATTCCTTTTGTTTATTTAAAAAATCATATTTGTTTGAAAATGTTCATGTGGCTTGGTTTAATAAATCCTTTTGAAAACCTAGTTTATATATGATGTTCAAATTATAATAATTTTTTTTGGATGAAGTAAAGGCATTTACTGGGTTCTTTTTCCTATAAAGATAGTGAGATCAGGGATATGGGGGGGGGGGGTTAGTGGTCATTCTATTAAATTATTTTTATATTCATGTTTTTTATCATGGAAATCTGATATATTGATGGTTTATGATGGATTTTTTTCATTATTTTAGTATTGTATTATTTATTCTGATTATTCATTGATTATTTTCCAAATTATGTTCATGTGATTCTTTGGAACATGTTTCATACCCATGGTGATTGTGAAAACTATTCATTCTAGTGTTTTACTAACTTAAGAATCCATCAGATGAACATCATATTCCTGTTCATTATAAATATTTAATATCTCTAGTTTCTAATGTTCATATTTAATGGAATAGAATATTAACGAGTTTAATGATTTTATAGATGTGTTATCTTTGTGCAATCACATATTGTAGTTTATCATTAGGTTATACTCCATGATTAATGATACAATGGATGAGTAGAAATCATTGATATAAATTTCCAATTAAAAAATATTATTTTAATGAAATAAAATCAAAAATAGAATAAAAAAATTATTTTTACTATATAATGGATATTATAATATATCATTCTAGCATAACGTAGAAATTTCATCAAATAATAATAGATGTTTCATTATTAGTGTTGAAAGTGATTAAATTAATTAGATAGGATATATAGAATTATTCATCTTCCATAGTCTTGATAAATAGATGAATTTCATCATTTTACTATGGTTCAATATCATTTGATATTTTTCATGAGTTATTGAAGGATTTGACAAATTATGTGAATAAGGTCAATAAATCGAATAATTTGGATCCCAATGAGATTGATAAATCGTTAATGGAATGATTTTCATTTGATTAATATAGTTCATTATGTTTAAAAGATACTCATTTTGAAAATATTTGATTATGACATATTATTTTCATAATATTATGGAAATATAAAAAATTTATTTATAATTTTAACTATTGGGATACTACATAAAATCAAAATTTATATACATGGAATGAGTAATTTTATTTATAATTGAAAATATCTTCTAAGGAATATAATAATGATGAACCAAATGTTTACTAAAACTGTAAAAAATGAATTGTGGTTGTAGAATACAGAGGAACCCAAACTAAAAAATTTATTTTTTTCACATTGTTTAAATGATAAATAACTAGTGAGTTTTTTTTGTTACAAAATAAATATATAAAGAGATATTAAATGAAGGAAATTTTCAAAATTATTGGTTTCCATTATGGTAAAATATGTTATTTTATTGTGATTTTTTAAGGATGAAATTAATATGTGGTTGGATATGTAGGAGAATGATATTTTTGACTTTATATTTTATGTATCCCTTGGACCTTATCCTATATAAGGAGATCATGCTTCCATTAATAGATTTTTAAATGTTTTAAAACATCATATATCATTCTATTAATAATCTATTGTTAATTTTGATTCTCCCCAAAGGGAAGAAATAACAAGCACTGAATCTAGAACCTCTCAATCTCAATTTAATTCTTATAATACATGGATGTATCATTGAAAAAATTAATAAAAGTTATTATATATGATATTTTCTATTCCAACACACACTACAAATGATATGATTGGTCCTAGGGTGTGTGAGAATCAATTCAACATAACTTATTTTTTTACTAAATGCTTTTTAAATGATCATGAATGATTAGGGGAATCAAATCCTTAGGAAAATAACTAGTTTTATATTTATATTTTCATTTTTATTATTTAACTATTTAATTTAATTTTATGAATTGAATATTTATTAATTTAATTTAATTCCAATGTTGCCATTCATTTTGTAACGGTATTCTAAAATTTATATTTTTAGTTTGGTACATAAATGTACTCTACCCACTGCTTAAGAAATTTCATTGTCCATTGTTGAAAATATGGTTACTAATGGATTGTAAAAAATTGAAATAGAAATTATACTTTAACAATTAAGTATACACTATATTTATAATCATACATAATTCATAATCTATAAAATTTCAATCTGATGTTTTTGGATTTTATGATCATTAAAAGGGTTTTATTTTTATTAATTGAATGACAATATATATAAATCTATCATAATATTTTCTTCTAACTAATTATTAATTTATTTTACTAATTATTTTCCATTAATAAATTTTCAAATTTTTATCTAGTGTTTAATAATGTTTTTTAATATCTGGGTCATTATAATTTTTTATAGTCGGGTTTAATAAATTTTGTATGTACATGACTCTAACAATTACTATGAATCACTCTTTTTCTTCAGGATGATTTCAATTTTGAAAAATATTATTAAACTTATGAATTCTTGTTATAACTCTTATGATGTTGAAAATTTATCATTAATAAGTCAATAGTTTTTATTACTACATTCATATTTAATCTACATATGTATATTTTTACTATTAAGGAATTCAATTTTACCCTTATAATGTTTAATATTAATCATAAAAATTTCATAATCATTATTCAAAATCCTAATGTTACTCCCATGGAGTATGTGTTTACACATATGAAGTTAATGTTCACTCTTATGAAAAATTACACTCCCATAAACCAATTTTTTACTTCTTAGGTGTATAAATGACTGTAAATATGTTTAGTTTGATACTTATAAAGTACTAAATGACTCTAATGTGGAAAATTAAATAAAGTATATTACTCTAACAATATTAGATGATTCATTTCTAATTTAAATATTTATAACTCAATTTTTTAAAGGTGTTTTGAATTGGGATAATTAATGAAAATTTTTACTAATTGATCAATTTAATCTAAATATATGATTCATTCAAATCCTTTTATTGAGTTGAAAAGTTATTACCTTCTTTTCATAAAATATGGAGATAGTTGATTACATGATTTCACATAATTTTTTAAACCTATCTAACATTTTTTTATTTAGTAAACATCATAAATATTTCCACAATTGAGCGATAAAAGGATCATAATTTGTGACACAATGGAAAAATGATACATAAATTTATTTATAATCTGAAATCAACTTCTTATATTTTCATATTCATTGGGAACTGTGATATTCTATTTTATTTTAATCTTAATGAATTTAAATTAATCACCCGGAAGGAAAATACCCCAATGAATCTTGATCTTATGATAATATAGTTAATGTATTATAGTAATTATAACCAGAGCAACAAAATTATATAATTTATTTTCTCTTGAATAAATTTTATCATAGATCTTTTGTTTTATACTAAAAATATGTAAAAATATATGTTCACATCTTCATCATTATTTTTTATTTCATTTACAAAATACACTAGCTACATTCTCTGTGAAAACATAGTATAACTCATATGTAGAGAGAGCCTAAAAAAACAAATAAACCATCGTAAAACAAATAAAATATTATTTCACTAATATATGAGTTCCTTTGAAAAATAATCATAATAAAAATAACCAAACATATATATAGTGATGGTGGTGTATTCCAAGGTAATCTATTAGACCTTTGAGCTACCTTAAAAACATCTAATTCCAGTATCATAATTTACCTCACATGACTGACTACAGATGAATTTACAGGGAAAAATAATTTTTTACATAAGAAGAGGATTTTTTTAATTTGATAGGAAATTCAATAACAAAATATTCACATTTATAGACATTTGATTTTCAAATATGGTTATTTTTATTATTTTCAACATATTAACTAAGAGTAATACATTGTAAAATCAAAAGGTTTACTATATTAGTAAGATAATGTTTATACATAACATAGATATAATAAAATGTATAAATTATTTAAATAATTTCCCACTGTGATGACCCCCTCCCTCTAAATATTTCCCTCCTAGGATGGCTCTGTAGAAAATTAGATACAAGCCCCTATGTCTAGCCACCAGTAGGCTTTGGGTTGGTGACTAAAGCCAAAGGCATTCAATTCTAACTAAATATGTGACATTACACTTTATAGGAAAAAATGATCTCGATATTATATTGTTCGTACCAAAATTATCAATAAGAAAATTATGAAAAAAATCCAAAAACCATCCCATATTCCCTCATAAATTAGAACTATTAAAAATAAAAAATTGTCCAAAGTAAATACCAAAAGTAAAGGTATGCATCGACACTTCATCATCTAATATCTAAGTTAGTATGGTCTGTCATGGTCCATGAAATCCTCCTTGAAACCTAAAAATTTTATTATATATGTCAAGTGAGCATATTATTATACATATATGGAATGCCAAAGTATTTGGTGATCATGTTAGGGAAGCATAGTAAATCCCCTGTGAGAAAACAATAGTACCAAACTGGTATGCTAACCATCCCAACCTATCCAAGGAAACCTCAATAAATAATATAAGTCAAGTAATGTAAGATAATGCACAATGTTAATAGGGTTTTTCCACACCACTTTCCCATATATTAGCCTCACTATGCTAATGAAAAATATCCTCAGACCCCCACCTCTTATGAAAGTTACACTTCAAAACCCTCCCTCACACACATGTGACTCAAAAATCACACCATATGCCACCCATAACCACCATGGAAACAAACCACCTCACATCCCATCCACAGACACCCCAGCCATAAACCACATGATATCCCTCCCACAGTCACCAAGCCCATAAAACACACACATACCACCCACAGAAACTAGGGCCACAAGCCACACATCATCTAGAAGAATCCTCAGAAAGAATTAAAATATCAACCCTAAGACACTTGGGAAGTCACAACTCACATGTAAATACCTTGTAATCACAAAACACATCCTACTTGAATAATATTTAGTATATAACAACCTCTAAAATAGAGCATGGAAGAGCTGGTGGCCGTCTATCCATATTCCCACAAGGTTGTTTCAAAAAGATTCCCTCCACCGTGATGATGGGGGTGTTCAACACATAGTTCTCAACCATGGTTTGGTCTATATATAAATTTAATAGAAAATAAAATTATATAAATATATGATACCAAACCCAGAAGTACAACCTCTATATTATCAGAAAAATCATTGTCTCACTACACATACAACTTTGCAGCTATCTATAATTGAAAAACACCACACATAAATCCATAAAACAATTTCATATTCAAAACTAATGTTAATTAACTATTTCCATAATATTATCCAAGACATCCCAAGACATTTCAGGATTCATTAATGAGTTATTTCTTTCAACCATACCCAGGAAACTACCAAGAACAATACACTATTTGGAACACATAAATAGTTAACACAGTTTTCAGAAGTTGAAGAGCCCTGATAATTGAAGGTTGTTTCAAAATAATGACACCTCATTCCAAAAAACTCCAAATTTAACACCATGTCATGATATAATATATATATATATATATATATATATATATATATATATCTAGATACAGGTGAATCCTTTGACATGGTACTCATGGAGAAACTCTAGGTGAATTACAGGTACCAATCACCATCGTCCTACTTCCAACTCATCCTTCTAGGGTCACGTACTAATAAAACCAACCCCCAACTCACAACCCCAAACAATAACACATTAACACACAACTATGTTTTTCATTCACACTACATAACCCTTATAATCCATTCCACAATGAATCAATATCTCATCTTGAGATTACATTATTCTAACTAATCCACACCAAAACACACAAACGTGGTCACACCATTACTACAACACAATACAATGAAAACCCACATATCACACTATCCCATGTGACATGGAAAAACACAATTTCAATATTTGAAAATGAATACCATCTTAATTTAACATGTTTAATTAATGGTTTATGATGTAACTGTTTGATCATAAGGAATCCAATCATTTGTCAAATATACATTATTAACCAATTTCTATTATTGAGAGATACCAAACAGTAATTATCAATCAAAAACCATAACCCACATACCCAGTGTAATAAAATCCAGCAAAGGAAAAAATTTTCAGTAGGTTATTTATCCCATATAGTCACAATATCAAAAACATCTATTTATAAAATCAGGAAAGAACGAATCCATCCTCCACTTAATTTCTATTAACTGATACTTTAAAATAATTTTTCCTAGAAAATTCATGACCCATAGGTGAAAAAATTATATTTTTATCACATGGTTCAAAAATGGAGAGAAAAAACTGAAATACTTCTATAATAGTATGTCAACGATAATAAAATAAGAATAGATCACATAACAGAACTCTAAATACCTCTCTCACAAGATCTTAATCAACTAGAGGATATCATGACACCACCATATCAACAAAAACTAATAATAACTACATTATAAATATATTATAACATTCCCCATCAAATGTAAAGATGAAATAATAGGGGAAGGAGACCAAACTAGAAGAAAGCGCAAGAACAGATGAATAACCTATCATTAATCAAATATAGATCACTATGGATAGAATGATGGAAGATAATAATAAATACTTGGTGTATGAATCCTCAAAATTCTGAATTGGGGCTGTTGGGACACCAGAGGTCGATGAAGGGTTGATGAAGGAATATGGTTTGATAACCTGAGTGCCTGAAAAAACAACCAAATGATACAACCGTGGGGTATTGGATGTTGTGTAATACACATTCTGTAGAGACCTGAATCTTAAAGTACATGGAAATTACATTACATTTGCGGAATACTTAGTATATAACAAAAACACACACACAAGGACCGTAATAGTTTAGTGTCTTTGGAAACTCAGAATATAATCTTCTAATCGTGGTTAAATACCTTCAACATCTCCCATAAATATCTTCCTTTTTTTTACCTAAAACCATTCTTTGTATCCTGGGGAAAAGAAAACATAAAAGGGTGAGCTCAAATGCTCAGTAAGGGTAAACAAAAGAAATATCAACCACATCATATTCATAAGAACATAACATTTTTGAAATCTTAACCTGCAAAAGAGATCATAATATCATAACATGGGATAAATCATAGTAGTGAAATGTAATCTCAATAATCATAACTTAAAACATGAAACTTTGTGGCATACACACATAATCATAGAGAATCATTTATTATTAGTCAAGACTCATTGCCAAGACTATCTTAGTGTACAAAGTCCATTTCTGAACCGAGTTCACTCCTTGTTTCAGTCCTGTTTCACTGAACCGGTTTAACCTGCTGTTCCAGCCATGTCTATCTCTTGAGATATAAAATTTTTACCCAATTCATTGTAGGGAGATATAGGTCCCACCCATATCATAATTATACCATTCTTATGTGTTCCACAAAATCATAAACCATACATCATAGCATAACCCATGTAAACAAATGGGATTCTTAAACATCATGAAATCATAAAACAATTCATATAAGATAAAGGAATTCATAAAAATAATTCCATCACAAAATAATCAAATCAATGTAATAATAGGGATAGAAACAGAACCCTTTATTATCTTAGATGGAAAATAATTTTGATAAAACACTTGAACTCCATTCTTGAGGAAAATATCCTTTCTACTTCAAAAAGATTTTCCCTTATTAACGTGTCATACAATTTTAAACTAAAAGAAGCTGATTAAATATAAACTTGAAAAAATGTAAAGGAAGCTTCTTGGAAATAATGTTTTAAAAATCCATTCATGTTGTATAAGTTAAAAAAAACATTCTTCTCGTACTTTTGTCGGAAAAGTCAAAAAGTACCTCATACGAAAAACGACAAAAGATTCCTTTCATATATTTTACTATAAACTCACCAAAGGGTAAAAATGGATTTAAAAAAATTTTAGGTGGATGGAAATAATATCACATATTGAGGAAACATGGATGTGGATGATAAAATACACCCCAGTAAATACCAAAGTATAAACAATCTTGGATAAAAATGAGATTGTGATATTTCCCTTACCTTAGGTCCGATTTGCTTAGTAAGTGTCCAAACATCCTGTATAATGATGAAAATAATGTCATTGACTTATTGCAGAATCTTACTCATTGTTATGATATCATATATGGTTCACTCATGACTTTATATTACCCGTTCTTTTGTAAATTCCATGTTAAAGAGCGTTTTGGGTAAAATCGTTTCATTTATCGTCCGTGTTTTGATTTGTAATTATTCATATGATTACTTAGATCATGATTACTTAATTTCAGAATATAAAACATGATTTATATAAAATATATATTCATAATATACATATATATAATAGATCAGTAAATGGAAAGAAATACACCGTTCATGGAGACGGTAGGCCGTACGTACGCATGAACGCTATTTTCGTTTCCTTATTGAGTTGAATGGAATTAAGTAGATGACATACATATATATACACATAAATCTAGTATCATTATAATGTCATATATTTCATGATTACTTATTATATATACTTTATAATCATTCATGAATGGTTAATGTGGAGAATGAATCTCATCGCGTCGTGGAGACAGTAGTCCGTACGTACGCACGAGCGATGATATCATTCTCACAATCGTGAGATTGTATTGGAGTGTATGTATACTATTTTATAATCAATATCACTTTAAAATAATCATATATATTTATTATTTACACCATTATACCCATCCAAGTAAGGTGGTGGTGGAAAATAGATTACACCACGGCGTGGAGATGGTATTCCATACGTACGCACGCGCGGTGATTTCGTTTTCCGTAGGATGGATAGATTGTGAAATAGGGTTGTTTCATACTTATAATAACATATCAGTATATGAGTGATACTGATTTTATTACTTCATAATGAAACAACCTAAGAAGAAGAAGTGTAAGAAGAAATAAAGTTGAAAGAATCGGTAACAGACATTACCTCTTCTTTGAAGCGCCTCTTTGAGTCCTCCTCTTAGGAAACTAAAATTGGCCTTTTAAAAATACCAGGACATCTAGGATGTTTCTAGAGAATTGAAGAAGATAATTTGGCAGGGTTTGGCCGAGCTTGAAGGCTCAAAGTGGTGTGAGGAAGAGAGGGAGGAGGTTCCCTTTTATAAGGGAGGATAGGGGCACCTTTAGAATAACTAAAAATATTATTTTATTATAAAGGAAAATTCGGTTCTAAATAGATCCAAATTGATTTATTTCGAATCTAAGGTGGGGATGGGTCGATATAATCTCATCCAATATAATTTAGACAAGTTTAGGTTCCTATTTTAACCTTATCATTTAGATTTAACATTAAGTTAGATAATTTTACTTTTACCATGTCTTTTTGTGTTCTTACACTATAAGGTTAATAAAATTACTATAACAAGCCAAAAGAACCCCAAGTTGTTTATTATTAATATATATAACCTTATATAAGTCATTTGGCCGAACCTTAGATTTTTAAGAATAGAATAACAATTAATAATATAATATTTGTTTTAAAAACTATTTTATGTCAATTTTGACACTATTTAGTAATTGATTTTTGTGAAACTCATAACAGAATTATTAATTCAAAAAAGGTACATTAAATCACTACTAACATGTCATATTATCCTATAAAATTAGTGTAATTCATAAAAAGTATCAAATTACATTTATTTGGGTATTTATAACATCAATTATGTCAATATTCCATTAATAAGATAATTACTACATCATCGTTGTGTCATAAATAAATTAAATAATTTAAAGTCTAAAAATTACAAATAAAATAAAATTATGTAGGAAATATTTTTAAATTTCTAATGAATATTTATAGTCTAATTTATCTTATGCATAACCCTATATTAAAAATTATCTACTTATTAAACTTTGATTTTAACTATTTTAACCCTTCTTTAAATAAATTAATAATAAATGTCCTAATCTAATCCAAGTGGTCCTAAATGGTAATATTTTACTCCTAAGGTTGTTTATGATCTAATTAATCTTATCCAATAGAATTAGGACATGTTTTAGGGTAATAATAATATCATTTTTACCCTTAACTACCCTATTTACTTTTAACCGTGGCAAAAAAAGTAAAAAGTTACTATTCACCAAAAATTATTTTCATCTCATTGAACCACATTTTAGTCCTTGATGTTAAACGTGTCTCTCTAATTTTTGAAACTCTACTCACAGAAGCGGTAAAATTAAGTTTTATGAAAAATTCAGTTTTTTTAACTACCACTTAGTGGTTTCACTATTCATCAAAAAATGAAAGTTTCCAGAAAAATACCAAAAATTAGGCCTAAGATATATTTGATATTATGAATTTAAAAATGATGTTTATTTTACCAAATTCAAATCATATCAGTTACATTAACTAATTTAAAAATTAATTCCTGTCGTCAAAACAAATAGTGTGTTTTTAAAAGATAATAACTATCAAAAGATTGACACTTGTTTATGTCTTCTTTAAATGTGAAATTACATCCAATGAACACCAATGTATTAAATTGTAAAAATATATTTTAAATATAATTTTAAACCACTCAAATTAATAATTTATCACTATTAACTATTTCGATTAAAAAAGTTGTTTTTAATTAAAATTTAGTAATTTTCACTATTCATCAGAATATGAAATTTATCCGAAAAGTACCAAAATTTTACCCTAAGCTAATTTTGATATTCCGAATCCAAAAAATGAAGTCCATTTTGAAAAATAAAATTTACAAAAATTTCAAAAAGTGGTTATTACTATTCATAACGGCTAGTACTAATAATATTTTAATAGCATATTGTTGTTTAGTGAAACTCGGTATTGCGTACTACACACGCTATCGAGGAAGGTCGTGATTGCATGTAATGAAAGGCAATTCAAGGATGCGTTTTGTGCAAGCTCCTTTGGTGCAGCGTACAACACAAGACATTAGTGAAATTAAAAAGAATATTTTTCATAAAATTTCGGGGTGTTACATTCTACCCCCCTTAAAATGAATTTCACCCTCGAAATTCGTTGGGGGTTATAAATGGTTTACTACTCGAAAGTTTCTTTAATAGAAACCAACATCGTAAAAAGGAATACCAAAACCAATCTCTAAAAACAAAAGTATGAAACATAACGGTTACCCAAATAAACTAATCACTGGGTTTCCACATAGGTGAAAATATGGATATGGAAGAGAAATATAACCATCATGTTCTGATAGAGAGTGGTAGAGAACATGGCTATTGAAAAGACAACAATCACAAAGCCATAAATTTGTGACGATCTAAGGTACCATCTGATTCATCAGATATAAGATCACTAGGAAAACATTTTTGGGTTTCAAGATTATTTCCCTAAAGTTGATGAAATTGGAATTAGAAGAAATAATGTCATGATTTTGGTATAGTCTCACCGTTGGTTGTTCTTTGGACAATTTCCACTTTATATCTTAAATAAATGGAGTTGAATTTTCCATTCGTGATGTGTTAGCAGATCATGTGATAGAATGATGGGTTATTCCATCTGTCTCAAACAAAAGGTTAGAAAAGTTATCAAAAAAATACATAAGTCCATCTATAGCGAGATTAATCATATATGGTTCCTAAAATGGATTTATACTTCATATATCATACTTCTTAATATAATAAAACTAGTTTCTACTAAACAAGGACTTCCTGTAGGCTAGTGGTAGGCGATAAAGGCCAATCACACTTTGGTTGTGGGTTCGATTCCCACAGCCTTGTCCGACGCGATGGGCTGTCTCCCATCCTGCAGGTTGTCTTTTTTCTAAAACTACATTACTATAACATCCGATAAATAATATCGGAAAAACTTCTATCCTTAAACAATACTAACTTATGTCCAACATAATCCATTCCAATCTTTAGAATTATCAAAAATAATACTGTCTGATCTCCTATTATAGTGAAAACGATTACCAAAGAGTTTATAAAACTAGCATGTTAATACCATTGTTGATCCCCATATATCATGAGATATGTCTTGTTGGTCACATTCCAAACATTCGAAGGCCTTAATAATGTATTCTCTTGAAAAAAAATGAATACCCATTGAACCTTATTGAAAACATGAATGCTGTTAAAACATAACACTTTCCACATACCAAAATCCTCAAAATTCTATATACTCAAACCATGATATCACTTAGTCCTTATATCAATCATGAGCTCATGAATACTATCATACATTTCATTTTCTCATTTTCCCTTCATTATGCGCATATTATCTTTTTTTCCAAGAAAAATCTCAATCACTTTCCTTGGTTACCGGTACTATTGAAAACCACAATAAACCAACACATAAATATTCCAATATTCCACGATACTATATACAACATTATTTTGGAATCCCATTACATAAACACTAAATCATTCCACCACATCGTTTTTATATTCAACATCGCCAATAGTGATCGCATGTGACTTCCCTTTGTCCTTTTCCTTAAGTGGTTGCTCATGTCGATCATCACTAACCCTTAGATTAGGGCATTTATTAGCATAATGCCCTATTTCCTTTCACTTGAAGCATTGAAGTGTTGGTGGTGCGTTTTCTACAGTGTTTTCTTTATTCACATCATTATAAACCCTTTTTCCATTACTTCGACACTCAGTTCCTCGATGAACTTCTTTTCCACACATAAAACATTTTCTTGTCCCCTTAAGACAATCTCCACCATGCTTCTTTCCACACTTTGAGCATAAGGAAACATTCATCATCTTTTCACCATTATTATGAGATTTATCCTTGAACTCCATCTTTCGTTTCTTGTCAAAACTATGAGATGTATAAGTAACACCAACATCTATTTCTACCTTGATAGCACAAAACACAATTTCTTCATAGCTACTGATGTCTCTTATAGCTAATTTCCTTCGAAGATTTGGTTTTAAGCCACTGAAGAATCGATCAACTTTACTTTTGGGTTGGATGATAAATCCAGATGCATACCTTGCAAGCCTTGTAAAATTCACTTCATATATACCAACAGATTCATCATCCTTTTGCTTTAGTTCAAGAAACTCCTTCTCCATCTTTGTTCGAAGAATACGAGGGATGTACTTATTGAAAAATAAGTTCTTGAACTCGTCCCATTCCATGGACTCAATTTCATCTCTTGGCCTCATATTCTTGATAAGATTCCACCATTGGATAGCATCACCTTCCAAACGATACACTGCTAATATGACTTTATCATGTTCAGAACATTGAAGAACTGAAAATATCTTTTCAGTAGTACTGATCCATTGTTCAGCAACAAGTGGATCAGAAGACCCACTGAAAGAAGGTGGACGTTGCCTCATGAAGGACTCAATAGAATATTGTTCCCTTCTCTGTTCATTTGGAAGTCCAGAATGATTCATAGCTTGTGTAAGTATAGCAATAAAATTTTGCACTCCATCTCCCATAACATTTGTTTGTTCAAGAGGACAATCATTTCATTGTCCATTACCTTGATCAACACGGTTCTTTCGGGTTCTAGACATCGTCTAAAACCCAAAAACAATAGTGTGAGAGGAAAAAATCACGCTAGGGAAAAAATATAATAAAGGGGGAGTACCTTCAACATCTAACATCTTGGGTTACCATAATTCTAGTACTATAACCTATACTTATACTTAACCTTAGGGACATCCCTAGACATACCTTAGAAATATCTCTAGGGATATCACTAAAGTTTTCGCATCCTAGTTTCCAAAGGTTGACTAAACCTTTCCTCTGATACCAAATGTAGAGACCCGAAGCTTAACCTACATGGAAATTACATTACTTTTTCTGAATACTTAGTACATAACAAAAACACACACACAAGGACCGTAATAGTTTAGTGTCTTTGGAAACTCGGAATATAATCTTCTAATCGTGGTGAAAGATCTTCAACATCTCCCATAAAGATCTTCCTTTTTTTACCTAAAACCTTTCTTTATATCCTGGGGAAAATAAAACATAAAAGGGTGAGATAAAATGCTCCTTAAGGGTAAACAAAAGAAATATCAATCACATCATATTCATACGAACATAACATTTTTTAAATCTTAACCTGCAAAAGAGATCATAATATCATAACATGGGATAAATCATAGTAGTGAAATGTAATCCCAATAATCAGAACATAAAACATGAAACTTTGTGGCATACACACATAATCATAGAGAATCATTTCTTATTAGTCAAGACTCATTGCCAAGACTATCTTAGTGGAAAAAGTCAATTTCTGAACCGAGTTCACTCCTCATTTCAGTCCTGTTTCACTGAACCGGTTTAACCTTCCATTCCTGCCATGTCTATCTCATGAGATATAAAATCTTTAGCAAATGAATTGGAGTGAGATATAGGTCCCACCCATCTCATAATGATACCATTCTTATGTGTGCCCCAAAATCATAAACCATACATCATAGCATAACCCATATAATTAAAATGGGATTCTTAAACATCATGAAATCATAAAACAATTCATATAAGATAAAGGAATTCATAAAAATAATTCCATCACAAGATAATCAAATCAATGTAATAACAGGGATATAAACAGAACCCTTTATTATCTTAGATGGAAAATAATTTTGATAAAACACTTGAACTCCATTCTTGAGGAAAATATCCTTTCTACTTAAAAAACATTTTCCTTTCTTAACATGTCATACAATTTTAAACTAAAATAAGTTGATTAAAAATAAACTTGAAAAATTATAAAGGAAGCTTCTTGGAAATAATGTTTTAAAAATCCATTCATTCCGTATAAGTTAAAAAAAACATCCTTCTCGTACTTTTTTCAGAAAAGTCAACAAGTACCTCATACGAAAAACGCCAAAGATTCCTTTCATATCTTTTACTATAAACCCAAAAAATGGTAAAAATGGATTTAAACAATTGTAGGTGGATGGAAATAATATTACATATTGAGGAAACATGGATGTGGATGATAAAATACACCCCAGTAAATACCAAAGTATAAAGAATCTCGGATAAAAATGAGATTGTGATATTTCCCTTACCTTAGGTCTGATTTGCTTCGTAAGTGTCCAAACCTCCTGTATAATGATTTAAATAATGTCATTGCCTTATTCCAGAATCATAATCATTGTTATGATGTCATATATGGTTCACTTATGACTTTATATTACCTGTTCTTTTGTAAATTCCATGTTAAAGAGCGTTTTGGGTAAAATCGTTTCATTTGTCGTCCGTGTTTTGACTTGTAATTATTCATATGATTATTTAGATCATGATTACTTAATTACAGAATATAAAACATTATTTATATATAATATATATTCAGAATATACATATATATAATAGATCAGTAAATGGAAAGAAATACACCGTTCATGGAGACGATAGGCCGTACGTACGCATGAACGCTGTTTTCGTTTCCTTATTGAGTTGAATGGAATTAAGTAGATGACATAAATATATATAAACATAAATCCAGTATCATTATTATGTCATATATTTCATGATTACTTATTATATATACTTTATAATCATTCATGAATGGTTAACGTGTAGAATGAATCTCATCGCGTCGTGGAGACGGTATCCGTACGTACGCACGAGCGATGATATCGTTCTCATGATCATGGAATTGTATTGGAGTGCATGTATACTATTTCAGAATCAATATCACTTTAAAATAATCATATATAGTAGTTATGTACACCATTATACCCATCCAAGTAAGGTGGTGGTGGAAAATAGATTACACCACGGTGTGGAGACTATATTTCGTACGTACGCACGCGCGGGGATTTCGTTTTCCGTAGGATAGGTAGATGGTGAAATAGGGTTCTTTCATACTTATAATAATATATCAGTATTTGAGTGATACTTATGTTATTACTTCATAATGAAACAACCTAAGAAGAAGAAGTGGAAGAAGAAATAAAGTTGAAATAATCGGTAACAGACATTACCACTTCTTTAGAGCGCCTCTTTGAGTCCTCCTCTTAGGAAACTAAAATTGGTCTTTGAAGAATACCAGGACCTCTAGGATGTTCCTAGGGAAGTAGAGAAGAGAATTGGAAAGGGGTTTTCCGAGATTTAAGGCTCAAAGTGGTGTGAGGAAGAGAGGGAGGAGGTGCCCTTTTATAAGGGAGGATAGGGGCACCTTTGGAATAACTAAAAATATTATTTTATTATAAAGCCAAATTCGGTTTTAAATAGATCCAAATTGATTTATTTCGAACCTAAGGTGGGGATGGGTCTAAATCATCTCATCCAACATAATTTAAACAAGTTTAGGTTCCTATTTTAACCTTATCATTTAGATTTAACATTAAGTTAGATAAATTTACTTTTACCGTGTCTTTTTGTGTTCTTACACTATAAGGTTAATAAACTTATTATAATAAGACAAACGAACCCCAAGTTGTTTATTATTAATATATATAACCTTATCTAAGTCATGTGGCCGAAACTTATATTTTTAGGAATATAATAACAATTAATAATATAATATTTGTTTTAAAAACTATATTATGTCAATTTGACAGTATTTAGTAATTGTTTTTTATTAAAATCATAACAGAATGATTAATTCGAAAAAAGTGAATTAAATAAATAATAACATGTCATAGTAACCTAGAAAATTAGTGTAATTCATAAAAAGTCTCAAATTATATTTATTTCGGTATTTATAACATCAATTATGTCAATATTTCATTAATAAGATAATTACTACATCATCGTTGTGTCATATATAAATTAAATAATTTAATGTCTAAAAATTACAAAGAAAATACCATTATGTAGGAAATCTTTTTAAATTTCTAATGAATATTTATAGTCGAATTTATCTGATGCATAACCTTATATTAAAAATTATCTACTTATTAAACTTTGATTTTAACTATTTTAACCCTTCTTTAAATAAATTAATAATAAATGTCCTAATCTAATCCAAGTGGTCCTAAATGGTCATATTTTATTCCTAAGGTTGCTTTTGGTCGAATTAAACTTATCCAATAGAATTAGGACACGTGTTAGGGTAATAATAATATCATTTTTACCCTTATCTACCCTATTTACTTTTAAACGTGGTAAAAAAAGTAAAAAGTTACTATTCACCAGAAATTATTTTCATCTCATTGAACCACATTTTAGTCCTTGATATTAACCGTGTCTCTCGGATTTTTTAAATTCTACTCACAGAAGCGGTAAAATTAAGTTTTATGAAAAATTCCATTTTTTTAACTACCACTTAGTGGTTTCACTATTCATCAAAAAAATGAAAGTTTCCAGAAAAATACCAAAAATTAGGCCTAAGCTACATTTGATATTATGAATTCAAAAATGATGTTTATTTCACCAAATTCAAAACATATTTGTTACATTAACTAATTTAAAAACTAATTCCCGTCGTCAAAATAAATACCGTGTTTTTAAAAGATAATAACTATCAAAAGATTGACACTTGTTTATGTCTGGTTTAAATGTGAAATTACATCCAATGAACAATATTGTATTAAATTGTAAAAATATATTCTAAATATACTTTAAAACCACTCAAATTAATAATTTATCACTATTAATTATTTCGATTAAAAAAGTTTTTTTTAATTAAAATTTAGTAATTTTCACTATTCATCAGAATATGAAAGTTATCCGAAAAGCACCAAAATTTAACCCTAAGCTAATTTCGATATTCCGAATCCAAAAATGAAGTCCATTTTGAAAAATAAATTTCACAAAATTTCAAAAAGTGGTTATTACTATTCATAACGGCTAGTTCTAATAATATTTTAATAGCATATCGTTGTTTAGTGAAACTCAGTATTGCGTACTACACACGCTATCGAGGAAGGTCGTGATTGCGTGTAATGCAAGGCAATTCAAGGATGCGTTTTATGCAAGCTCCTTTTGGTGTAGCATACAACACAAGATATTAATGAAATTAAAAAGAATATTTTTCATAAAATCTCGGGGTGTTACACATTCACACCGTGTGTTTCCGTAGGATAGAATTAGGTTGAAAGAACTCTCACCGTTGAATTTTTGTTGACCTTGAATCATTTCAATCCATGAACTATCCTTGAAAAAAACTAAATCTGATTTTCACGTCATGTAATATAGTTACATCATATTTGACTCCTACATTATCATTGCTACACCCCCATCTCCTACGAAAACTCTTGAAACCTCTCCCGAACACATCTAAGGACCAAAAACCCTCAATGTAATAGAACAAGAAGGAATATTCCATTAAATCATATACCTCTAAAATAATTCACTTCCTTGATAATACAAAACCATCCCCATAAGAAACGGGGTCAGATTAACCACCCCGTGAGATACCTCTCAACGATCTCTTCATACCTCAAATGCTACCACCAAAAAAACACACAAAACCAAATGATATAAACCACATTAAACATCCTCAATACAATAATCACATGTGTATCTTCCCCCAAAACAAAAGTTCTACACAACCACTGCACAACCATCTCAACCTCTATGTAGCCCAAATCAACAACTGCTATGGTCGATGCACTACACTATCCCAAACATAGAAATCATGGAATTTCATATTCCAGTCAACATATTGTCCACACTAGGCAGCACTGAGACTAAAATATGGGTTCAATTGGATCACAGTCGATGAATCATGATTAAGAATCAGGTCACCCTCTCTTGGTATGTTAGGTATTTATCCCATAACACACCACACACACTGATATCCAAAAAATTGTAGCTCGTCTTATAAACCAAGATTCAAAAATTACATTTCGATCAAAATATAGCATGTAAAAACACAAAAAACAATTTTTACTAATCATGTATCTACATTACTCACTCCCACATACACTGATACAAACCATCATTCCTCTACAACACATGAAATAGGATAATGGTTTACCCATGTGACACCTTTTTAAAAAAATTATGGATTTCCACAAGATGCTTCATGAATGTAACTTCATCCTCAATATCCAGCTCACCCAAGTCCAGAACATGGGAGTCATTTTATAGATACCGATGAAGCTACGAGACAAATAAGATTTCATGGGTTCTCTGCACATGTTATGGGAATTCCAACTGGTATGCCACCTCTATAACTCTCCCCAATACCACAAGGGGTATAAAAAAATTGGGATAAGGCTTACTCACACTTCCAAACCATCATTTACCACATTTAGGGGAAACCTTCAATAAAACATGGTCCCCATCCATAAACTCTACGGTCATCCTTCTGTGATCAACATATTACTTCATCCAATCCAACACTTCTTGCATCATCTCATGAACAATATGAACCTTCTTCATTATGCTCTTCAATACCTCAAAACCATGAATATTTGTCTCTCTAACCTCCATCGTGTATAGAGGTGAACACCATTGTCTTCTATAAAAATCATAAAATGGATCCATTCTAATGGAAGCTTGATAGCTATTATTACAAGAAATATGTACCAAGAGTAGGCATTGTACGTAATATCCCCCAATGTCCCATACACATTCTTGTATCATATCTTCCACTTTATGGACCGTTTTCTTTGTTAATAACTCTATCTGTAGGGAGAAACCAGTGCTATGGTGTAACTGGGTGACCCAAGCATGTTGAAATCCCCTCTAAACACATGCGGTAAAATGTCTGTCCTAATCCAAGATAATGGATATTGAATCTCCATGTATTGGCATCACCACATCCATATAACATTTTTCAATGTCATCAACTACACACAACTCATTGATCGTTATGAAGTGGGACAATTTTATCAGCTGACCCACTAATATATAGATAATATAATAGTCTCCCTGAAATCTAGGTAAACTTTTGATGAAATCCATCGAGAGGTCATCATAATTTAGCTCGGAAACATCCAAGGGATGCAAAAACCCACCGGGAACACAATTCTTGTCATTAACCACTTGGAAGACCAAGGTCTTCACCAAAAACTCTACCACTCTCTGATTTATCTTGTTCAACCAATACTCCATCTGAAACCATGGTCCATCTATGAAACTATTGGGTGTACAACTAAACGTGTGTAATGAATCTCAAGAAGGACTCCCTCCTCCACCACCACAAGAACAAACATCTTCCCCTGGAACAACATTTGATTCTGATTGTCCTCTGACTATCCCTCCTTAGAATCACCACGTCAAACATGAGTGTGAAACAACATTGTCTCTGAGTATCCCCACAAAGACTCTTACACCAACTACATCATAGAATACCACACTGTAATCTATGAAAAACATCCCCATCCATCTTCCACTTCTGCATACATTTGTAATGTTTCCAACTCCTCCATCACACTCCATGCATCCGCAAATTCCTGAACAACCACCTTATTCAAAATACTACATAAATTATGGTCTATGAAATTCCCCTTTACTGAAGTGTATGATATTTCAAAATCATAGTCCCGAAGAAACTCCATCCACCTATTCTATTTCATGTTTAGAGATCACTGGGAAATGATATACCTTAAAAACTTATGATCTGTCAATACTATAAATCACCCCCATTGAGGTAGTGCCACCACAACTTTAGTACGAACATGACCACTAATAACTCCAAATCATGGGTGGAATAGTTATGATCATGGGGTTGTATCTGCCCAGACCTGTAAGAGATCATTTTTCACTACTCAACCATGTCACATCTAATGCCTTAATATGAGGTGTCATTGAACACCCCATACATCACCTCTTAATTGGAGAACTAGTGAATTGGAGAACTAAACAACTTCCCCTTTAAGTAGTGTAGTGTTTCCTAACACTACTCAATCCATATAAAATATTTTCATTTCTAGGTTAATTCTTTTAATGTGGATACAACTAGAGGTAAATAGAGTATAGAACTTAGATAATAGCCTAAGAGACCATGAAAACTATGAAAATTTACCACTTCCTTTGGTGAATCACATGAATGAACTAATTAAACCTTCAATTATTCTACTATTACACTCTTCTAAGACACCACATGCCCTATGAAACACTACTATCATGTCTATAACATACAAATGGAAAACTTTCCACAGATTTGGCGGAGTCGAAGAGCATTAAAGACAATTATGAGATTCTCAACATGCTTCTCTTTCAACATTGACTACATCGTGATATCATCAATCAATAAAATGATGAATTGATCCATGAACTCAAGGAACATAGTTTTCATAAGTCTCATGAACATAGCTGGTGTGTTCATAATGTTGAATAAAATGACCACAGAATCGAAGTTCAGATAGCTGCTTATGAATTCAGTATTCAAGATATCACCTACCTTTACACTTAACATGTTTTATATAGACCACATATCGATCATAAAAAACCAAATCTCCCCTTTTAGTTGGTCTAAAAGACCATCTATCCTCAGAAGATGGTAATGGTTCTAAAAAAACCCCAGATTCAACCTCTAGTTGTATATGGACAACCTAAAAACATTTTCCTCATTCTTTACGAAAAACGCTGGAGCACCCCAACAAGAGATACTAGGCTAGATAAAACCCTTATGCATCAGATCTTCAAACTGAATCATATGCTCATAAAACTCAAAATGTTCAACCCAATAAGGAACCATCAAAAATATAGAAGCACTAGACCACATATCTATACCGAACGTAACATCACATCGAAGGTTTATCATAAAAATCTCCTTAGGGAAAATATCCAGGAACTCCCCAACGACCCTATGAACCTCTACCATCATAGAGTCCACTGATTCCATTGATATATAAAGCAATAAGTAAGGAAAAGGCTCTATATATTGACTTCCCTCTAGAAAACTCCTCCCTCCAATATAAACCACACGCTGGCCCTCTAAGTATGAAAAGAAAACTCTCATATGGAAAAAATTGATAATAGAATGCATGGAATACAACAAGTCAATGATGAGAATGATATTGTATGGTTCCATTGGTAGCAAGAAGAGATCCCCATGGGACTGATGTGGTCCCATCATAAGTCTACATACCTAGCACCCAACAATGAAACATCCATACCATTAAAATGACGTACTCAACACCTGGGGAATGGGAAGCCTATCTATGTCTAATCCCATAGCATGGTCTAGAGAGGGTGAAAAAAAATTAGTGTGAATTTCATTAATCAGACAAAGAATAAGAAATGTTACTAAAACAATTGATCGCACCTCAGATGATCACTGGAAATACTTAAACTACCACCTCGGCTGCACAAACCCAAGATTGCACGAATCCTCTGCCTCTTTACTAAGGACCACATCCATGACCATGCCTGGGTTAAGGCCCTTGAATAGTAAAACATCTTGAAGTCATCCCCTACCAGCTCTTTCTCCCCTTAGTGTAACAAAAGCCTACTACCCCTGTAAATGAAATGGTTTCACCGAAAACTATTATTGAGGATAATGATGAAACATTCCACCACCACAATACTAAACTTGAATAGTTATTGGACACCAGTTTTGAATATGGATTCAAACTCAACAATATAATCACCTCTTACCCCAATCTTAAATCCATGAGGAACAAATGGTCAAAATGGAACTATTGAGGTTGACTCCCTGTAGGTCAAAACCTCAATGATCTTAGCTTCTAAGACATCCCATAGGAAAAACATCATCTTAAAGAACTCTGTTGAATATCCTATCACGGTATATCCCCTTGAAAGAGAATCATAGAAATATCCTCTACCTTCTTATGAACCTCATTGTACAATATCAACAAAAAAGGTGTTACCACGTATTAGATGTACAGACATATTGCCTCCGCATGGTGTCTCACAGAAGACACGTCATCCAGAAAGAGATCTTGGAAAAAACTAATGATGTCCTTGAACTTCATCGCAAGATCTCGTACTGACATACTCCCATACTAAAGAGAGAGTAGCTCTTGCATCTTCTCATACATCATGGTCGACAAGAAAACAATGCCAAAAAGACATTCTGGAAATCATCAATAAAAAATCATCCCCATTCTGCTCTCCCAGATAAAGAACCCACCACTGATGCACATCTCATCGCATCTGGCAGATGGACAATGGGAAAAATTACACCAATGGGGCCTAGATCAAACTGTAGGTTAACTCGAGCTCCTCAAGTCATCTTTCTATCTCCATATCTGAAACCCTACCCTCATACTTTCCCAAAATCCTACTGTTGGAAAGCACAAATATTCCTCTACCACTAATCATTATCCTCAATCATATCAACCCTATTATGATCAACTATATCATCCTAAAAATCCTCAAGTAGATGATCCCCATGAAGATGATGACCATCATTTCTAGATGAAAGAAAAAAGGATTTTTTATTCCCAAGTTGTGTGTTATTTTATTAAGATTTATTTTAATTAAATTCATTAATTTTATCCATTTTAACCTTCTAAAAACAACAAAATTCAAACAAGAAGACATTTAATTATGATGTGTGTACCTGTCATATATCACTACCCTACAAGCAGGTCCACCTCACATTGTCATTTAAAAAGCTCAAAGCTCATGCACTAGAACATGGTGTGGGGGACCCAAAATCATATGTCCCAATTGTTCTTCTGGGCCTATGTCACGCACCAAGTCAATTGGAATTATTTCCATACCACCCAATGCAATACTTATTTTTCCTTGATCTAAACTCAATCCCATATATCATTCATAACCACTGATGCCATTTTATCATGACCCCCTACCCCAAATGATTCCCCTCCTGGGATGAAAATGTTGAATGAGATATACTTATTCATGAGTCCTACCTTGAGTAGGCCCCATAATGGGGAGTAGCACTAAGGGAATATAATAATCACTAAATGGGAGGCATTACCCTCTATAAGAAAACATGATCTCCATAAAATATGGTCCATACCCAAAACATCTCCATGAATAGTATGAAAATAAATCCATAAACTATCACATATGCATTCATTAATTAATGAATTTATATATGAAAAAAATCTCCAAAATAAATATGAAAAGTAATGTTATGAATCAACACAGAAAAAATCAATATTCAAGCTATTAACTGAATGAAAATTAAATTTTTATTATTCGAACACTTTTGAGGAAAAAGTGAGATACCATACAGGACTTCACGACATCATAACATCATGACTTAAATGAAAAAAATAGACCACAATGGACCAAAACTCAAGATCAAGGACAACCATGAAAACAAGAAATAATCTCATCCCAAAAAATAATATTAAGTCCAACTTTCATCATTTCATCGCATTCTGGCTTGCAGTCCCGTTCTAAAGAACACATGCATAGTACCGATGCATAGCCATACCCTCTCAAACAAACGATTCTGTGAATCCATGAAATAATGAAAGCTGGTAGGGTTTTTCATGATCAATGAAATAATCCTGGAATCCTAAAAAATGTTTTATATAAGTAGGGTGATCATATGGGTATACTCATTAGAAAAAACAAATACTCGTGTGCACATTTGATGGAATCGTACTAATGCCCCTTTGACAAAATAGTATAACCAAACAGAACCTAACATGTATACTAACCATCCCAACCTCACTGAGGTATGCTCAGAAAATAATGTAATACAAGTAATGTAATATAATTCATGATGATGATAGGGTACACACACCACTTTCCCTCTAATTATCCTCTATTTCCTAATGAAAAAATTCCTCGTGCTCCAACCTCTTCCAAAATTACCATGTAAAAACCCACCCACACACACTGAGGGATACCAAACCGCACCACAAACTACCCACAGAAAGCTAGGCCACAAACCACATCACATACCACCCATGGGAACCTATACCATGAACCACATCACATCCCACCCGCATAATCCTAGGGAACAAACCACATCACATCCTACCCACAGACACCTGTGTGCACACCACATCAAATCCTGACCATAAACACCTTGGATAAGGGCCACAACACATCCAGAATACACCTGGGAAATAAAAGCACATATCATCCTGAAGAAGACTGGGAAATCACAAATCACCTGCACACTTGGGCCTCGCAATCCATAGTCATCCAAATGAATCTTTGACTATCACAACCTAGAAGGGGAGCATGAAAGAGCTGGTGGCAGTTAGCCATCCATCCACCAGAATTTTTAGTGAAGACACCCTCTACTATGTGGATGTCCGTGCTTAGAACATGGTTATAAATTAGGGGGGTGTGTATTTAAATCTAAAGGAAAATGAAATTTTATACTTATTCGAATCCAAACACTCAAGCGCAACCTATGGATGCTCATACAATATACCATCTCACAACACTGCCAACATTACTGCTACATCTAAATACAAAACACCACAAATAAATCCACAAAACCATTTTATATACCCAACCAATGTTAAATAAACATTTCTAACATTTTTTCTTAATCAACCCAAGACATTCCAGGCTTCAGTAATCAGAAATTTACTAATATTCATCACTACTCGGTCAACAACCCAGCATATCTAACAACATGTGACATTGAAATGGTTAACACTGTTTTCAAAATGTAAGGACACGAGATAAATGAATTCAAAATCACACTAAATACACATCATTCCATGATATCAATGACTAACTCCCATTAATGTCATAACTTATATCAATCACTATATACGGGGTGAATCCATCTACATGTTACTCATGGAGAAAATCCATGAGAAATACCAGTACCAATCACTATATACCTTCTTCAATGTCATCCTACTCCTGTCACATACCAACTGATCCAACCCTAAAATTATTTCTCTTGCCAATAAAAAATATTACACAACCGCTTTTAATAACCCCATTGAAAAAAATATTCTTATCCATTCCACAATCAATAACTCTCTTAACCTAAGATTACATTACACTACCCAAGCCATCCCACATCACACAACCTTGGTCACAACACTACAACAACACAAAATAGAGAAAACCCACACATCACATCACCCTATAAACCATGATAAAATATAATTTTCAGATTTGACAAGGAATCCCTTATTTAATTCCACTTTATTAATTATGGGGTTATCACAGAACTATATGATCAAGGGGAATCCATTCATTAATCAGATATATGTGATTAACCAATTTAATGTTTTTTGTGATACCAAAGAATCTTGATCAAGAAACAACCACAGCACTCATATGAGAAGCATAAAAATCCACCAACATCCACAATTTTCATTGGGGTATTTATCCAATATAATAAGAATATCAAAAACAAAATCCAGGTGTAAAATATTGAAAACATATTCCCTCTTCACATTAATATCAATTAACTAATTCTTTATATACAATTTCTTGGAACAATCATGACCAATATGTGAAAAAAGTAGATTCCTATCACATGATGTGCAAATGAAGGTAATGAAAGGGAATCGTACCACAAAAGGATGTCAACGATCGTCACACACGAACATATCACATAATGGTCCCCCAATTACCTCTCATAGAAGATCTACATTTAGATAAGAATCTCACAACACCACCACATCGACAACTACCAAATAGAAACCCATTAGAACTAGAGGAGAATATTCTACATCACGTGGAAAGAAGAAATAGGGAGGGAAGGATACCAAAACTGAAGAAATTGAAAGAACCGAGGATGAATTTACCTTATATAAGAGATGGATTAGTATGGATAGATGATGGGACTCTAGGAATCTATCCTTGGTGTAAGATTAAAGAAGACACTAGAGATGGGTCACCAAGATTCCTAGGGTCGAGGAAGGGTCATCATATCCATAGCGTATGACAACTAGAGTGGGTAGAAAACACTTAAATGTTATAGTAGTGGTGTATTACTCATTATATAATACCCTTCCATGACCTGTAATGTCCCAACCTCAAATTTAACTGATAAAACCTCCACCTTTTGAATATTTTTCATACCTTGAAGCATTTCACACCATGAACTAACCTTGAAAAACTCAAGAAACTGATCTTAATGTCTTGTAACACAGTTACACAATGTGTAACCCCTACACCAGCTTTAATGAACCCCTAGATCCTTGAAAAACTCCTCGAACCTCCAATAAACACTTCTAATGAATAAAGGCCTAAAACGTAACAGGTGGGATATGCACATACCATTACAACCACAGACCACATAAAAGATCATTTGTTTGATTTAGTACATGTACCCATGGATATACATGAAAAATACTTTGATATAAACCTCAAGTACATGGATGAAAAAATAAAAATTATTCTTTATTACAGGTATGATTACAGTAATCATCATCAACCAATATGAATATGATCATCATCATATGAAATATGGGAGAATATAAAAATGAACAAAATATGGAATATGCATTATAAAAAAATATCATATCATTTGGGTTAAATCATAAAAATAATTTTTCAATACTTCTATAACCATGAAAACATATAAAAAATGTGTTCAAGTTAGTGCATCATAACTATAAATACCTTGATCATAGTATCCCAAAGTCGGTGGTTACATTATTACAGTGGATTAATATACAAGGAAAAACATCATGAAGGACCAAACAATTTAATAGTTTAGGAAAACTATATTAATTCTTGAACATTATATTAAAATTGAAAATATAAAATACAACATATTGAATACTTTGATAACACCATTATTATTCTATCTTAAACTTATAAGTCATTTGTAATAAAATTCTTGACATCATGGGGAAAATTAAATCATATCAAAATAGGTGAGATGAGATGATAATTATGGGTATTTAAAATGTGAAATAATTAATTAATAGGAAATAAAAAATATTTCATAGTGATTAACTGAATATCATTCCATTTAATCAATAATAGGACAATAATATGACAAGAATAAATGATAATAAAATAACGCTAGATAAATAATCAGAAGAGCTATAAAATGTAACTATGGGTATTCTAATAATTAAATAATTAAATGGGAAATATATATATAATCTCATAATGAAGTAAAACCAAAATTCAGACACCACAACTAACCATCAAAACAACATACAAGACATTGTACATAAATGAGTATAACATAAGCCAATACCCAAACTAGTTTGTCTCGTGAAACATACCAATGTATAAATGGGATATAAGGGCCTCAAACATCACATAATAAGTCTAATTCATTCGTCATATGATTTTTTAATAATAATTAACATATACATATTATTTAGACTAGAAAAAAGTTAAATAACTTTCCCCATTCATTAAACATAATCACAAACGATCGATAATAAAATGGCGAATTGTCTCAATAGAGTACATCTATAGTTGAATAGATCAAAAATAATTTAAAAATATAAAGATTATAGTTTCATAATAGATAAACCTTATAGAATAATATGATTCTACAGTGCATGTTGACATATATGTAAATACTATAAATGATATCATTAAAAAATTCCTGAGTAAAATTATTTTTTTTCACCATGAAAATCCATTTTAAAAACACCAGATATTTATGAAAGGTAATATTTTATTTTAGAATAACATTTTAATCTTATAAATTAATCATTATAACATTAAATATTCATGATGATAAGAAAATACTCTCATTATATATATGTACACAAATATTACTTCAGTGTTAAGATTCTAGAAATGGAAAAAAGGACCCTATTTCAAAAACAACAAACAGATTCATTTCAATACATTTTATAATAAGTTAAAAATGTGTAAAAATTAATGTAAATATCATAGAATAATATTAAACACATTTTTTTATTTTTTTATGAAACTTGTATATGGAAGTGAAATATTCCCTATTTTAGAGTTAAACATAAATAATCCTTAATAATGATGCCGATGTGAAATAAACTACAACCACTTTTTAATTAGTTCAATAATATACCCCATGATATAATTATGGTTTAAAATATAAATTATCATAAAAATAAATAAATTCATGATATAACAGATTATAAGAGCTTTATATACCCTCTAGAGATTATTATATTAGTACGACATCAAAATATGACTCAACGAAATATAATTCAAATGATGTCCCTTACAAAGATCATATCATTTAATAGAGCATTAATAAAATCAATAAATTATATGTATTAATAGTAAATACAACAAAATAAAGTCAAAATAAAATTATAATATAATCTAAATTTTCTACCGACATTATCTATGAATGAAAAAATTAATGAAGTATATGTTTTACATAATAAATATATGTTGATTAAAGAAATAACTTAATACTTTTAATCAAATGAATCGTATTCCCCATAAAAGTAATAAGTATCAAATGAAACATTTAATAAAATGATAAAAATTATATTAATGATATTATATATCAATGGTATGTATATATTTTATAATAAAAAAATTAGGGAAAAATAATTAATATGTCTCACAAAAGTTAAAGTGAGACGAGAAACCATTGCATCATGATTCCATTCAGATTTCTGTACTTTAACCTCATATATAAAGGTTTAATGAATGTTATTATGTTGTTATATAATTTAAATAATATTTTTAATTACTTATGTGATAACTTTATAACATTTTACAACACATTAATTAATAATATTTCATTGTTTTCATTCTTTTGGGTGCTTTAATTTCTTAGTTTCCCGATTAGTTCATTTGAGTACAACTATGGATTTTATTTTTCAAATTAAAATAAAAATCCAGAAGATAAAAAAATTGTGTTAATCCACATTATTATATTTCAAGGTTCTTAGAAATAAATTTTCTTTCCACCATAACAATTATTCATTTGACAAAAGTTAATGATAAATGGTTAGTTTGTTTTGGTATTTTTTACAACCGTCACAAACTAGTTTCTTTTTATTTAATATTATGAATATATATTCACTAAAAAATATAAAATTAGTCATAATATACATTTTAAAAAATTATTTAATCATAATAATACTTTTAGGACCATCAATGAAGGATTTAATAGAAATCATAAATCAATATTCGTAGAGATACTTAACCACCAGAAATTTGTCAACATATTCATTTCTTTGAATAAGATATTGTATCAAAAGGGTTGGAAAATAGGTATTAAATTTGAAACATAATATTATAGTATATAAATAATATTGTATTTATTATTACTTCATTTATTGAGGTGTTTAGAAGAAAGTTGAAGGGGAAACAGAATTAAGAGAGGATGTTTGACAAAGTAACCACTTGAATATCAACTCCTAGAAGGACACATTAGGGAACATGGAATTGGTATTTGTGTTATAAAAGAAGGAATGGTCATTGGTAGACTGTATGTGATATATATATTTAGCCATTTTAATATATTCATGTCTTTTTATGAGAAATTGGGTTTGGTGGGTGGTATTTATTCATGAGGATGGTTGGTTTTAAGTTATTAATTAATGATTTTTTTGTATTTAAACCCAAACACATTTGGTTGGAATTAATTAAGAATAATTTGGTTCATATTTAACTTTTTAATGGAATTTTAAGTATACTAACACATAAACCACCCATTTAATGTTTCAATATTTAGGTATTTTAGGCTTTTACCTTTTACCTTTTACCCTGAACTCGCTACTTTATTTTATATATACTATGGTAAATCGTTTTTTACAAAGGTATAATTTTTATACATGAAAAAAATGAAATTTTAACCTATTTAGAAACTCCTAGTTCAAAATAAAGAATCCATTTTACTTGATTCAATTTATAAAAGTGATAAAAATCAATTCTAATTATGTAATGTGCATAACTCTTATAAACAAATTTATGGTAAAAATTATGGTTTAAAAAATTGTTAATAATGTGTTTATAAAAGTAAAACATTTTAAATTATATATTATAATAAATAATAATGTTATATACATTTTAACTCTTATTAATATATTAATTATTTCAACTGATTTTCAGTATTTAGTAACAATAGTGCTTTTACGTTTTTTCAAGAAAATAATTTTTTTTCAAAATTCTTGAAACAATAACCTACGATAATTTTGATGTTCTGTGTAATAAAATAATAATTTTTTGTTATGTAAATTTTAAAATGGTTCAAAAATTATTTTTATGCATTTTCACATTTAAATAAATAAATGTTTTTTAAGAAGACTTCTATTTGCAAACAAAAGTAACATTACTAAATAAACATTTACTCTTTTCTATGGAATAATTTCATTTTATTGAATATAAATGTAATATTTATTTTATAATATATTTAATTATATTCACATCCACCAATGTAATAGTTTAATTAATCTGTTATTGATTATATAGTGATTTTTGGATATTTTATAAACTCTGTGTGATGTGTAATGTAGTCTATTTATCATAGTGTTATTTTTAAATATATTGGTGTTAAATTCTAAGATACATAAATAAATTGCACCATCATAAGTTAAATTGGGGAATGGTAATCATGGTCTTCAAATATTAAAATTCACATCTAGAAATACTGAATTTTAAAAATGGAACATCCCCACCAAACAAGATTTCCATATGGGACAACACTAGTGGGAAGTGAAATTATGGAGAAAAAATAAAATCTAACTATCATGTTCTGATGTAGAGTGATATAGAACCTGGTTAATATAATGTAAAATAAACCAAATACATAGAAGAAATAGGTTTGAAAATGATTATTAATATCATTAGAAATGATGATAATATGATTAAATTTTATTTCATAATCCATTAAGAATATATGCTTACCATATTTCATTTCAAAAGTACAATCTAACTCTTTGGTTGTTAATTTATCAAATTACTCTTCATTTATTACTATAATTATTCATTTTTCAATTTATATTTTAAATTATATAGTGAATCATAAGATCAGTATTGGGATACAAATTCATTCCATCCGTATTTATTTTTCATCGTAACAAAATGTGTAGAACATGTTATCCAATAAACATAAATATTAAAATTATTATGTAGTAAATTAATCTCTAAAACCACATCGAATTATCAATATAAATAATTTCAAACATGATTACCCTTATAATCCTTAAAAATGATTAAAATCCAAAACATTCAATAGAATTTAACAAAACTTACAAAGCCATATTATCCTAAATATTTCATTAAAAAAGTATATCATATATACCAATCTTGTGTATACACTAGTCATGTTTTATCTTGAAACATTGTAATTAGCTGAATTTCAAAAACATCATATTAAAAAATTCATGATTTAATATTCAAAATTTTAATCACATATAATTGGTTATTTCCCATAAATCCAAACATTCATTAAACTATATGAATGATAACAAAATGCATCGATTCACTAACCATTTCCATGGTCACACATGATATTGTATAATCATCTATTTTTTATATTTTGGTCATCATGAAAATATTAACTGTTTTGATACCTTAGATATATGTCTACAAGATGGTCAACATTCCATTTGAGTCACTTTTCTTGGTACGATTTGACACATACATTCAAATCCTATAGGAAATAGTATGACAATACATTTCTTAAACATTTCCAGAATTGAATTAATAGAATAAAATTTTAAGATATTTACTAGATAAAAATAAACATGAAAATTAATCATTCCACTTTAGATATATAAAAAGTGAAAGAATTACTATGACTGTATTTATTCTACCATGTAATATTCCATCAACTGTTGGGGAAATCATTTATGTAGTTTCCTATATCATTACAGTATAAACATTGCACAATATCATTATTTACCTTTCAATCAAAATCTTTTTGGAATAACCCCCCACCCGCACACTTGTAACAAAATTCCATTCAATTTTAACAAGTACCATAGTGTTTATTTCCCTATACATCAAATTTAGGAAAAAACTCAACTACTTTTTATTTTCTCTCGTTATCCATTTTTTTCTTTTCCCCTCTATATCTATTTTAATCATTAAGAACCATAAGACTTTTAAAATTTATTTTCAATCATTATAGGTTAAATAACATCAATTAAAAGGTCAACAATACACTTTCCTTTACTTACATTGTATATGGAATACCATGATAACCTTGAAAATATGGATCCACACAAAAAAACATTCTCATACTACTTTTATATTAGAGTCATGACTTTTTAATCTATAACATCTCATAATTTGTATGGAAAATATTTTTTCCATGAAAACATTCTTAAAATCCATTTATTTGATGTTTGTTATTTCAATATCATCTTTTGTGATTGGAATCAATGACTACAACAAAACTACATAGGATTATAGAAGATAAATATAAATGAAATCCTTCTATATTTCATTACATACCAATGAATGAAATCCCTTATATAATGAACAATCCATTTCTCATCTAAAACTGGATTTTCAATTCCACTAAATGATGGAAGCTGCTGATATGGGATATTGTCTAAAATTCTTACAATATGTTTTGGATCAACAGGTACTTCCATACAGGTAAGGTTATTTATCATCACATGATTCATCGGTACTACTATATGTATATTTTTTCCAACACACACATCAACTCCAACAACAATAGTATCTCCAGCTTCATTACCTTTCCTAGGAAGGCAATCCCAACATGGAATATGTCAATTTAAATATTTCTTATTCAATCACATATGTGTATTTTATAAAAAAATTAATACACTATATTTTATAATGATATTATGAAACATAATTTTATCTATGAACATTACTAAACAAAAATTGAAAATGTATGTATAAATAATATCTAAATAATATGTTTTCTTTCATTAGGATTATTTCCAATGAACATTCATAGGGTTTCATTCCCGATTATATGATTTCCAAGATCATGTCCTAATGATTCTGACTAAACATCATTTGATTCCAACTATATATACCCTAACCCTGGTATCCTAGAGTCCATGGTTACATTATCAAATTTGAATAAGACACAATGAAACACATCCTGAAAAAAATGAAAAGTTTAGTAGTTTTAAAAAACTATATAAATTATTGAACCATAAATTAAAATTTATAATATGAAATAAAATATATCAAATCCTATTAGAACACAATTATTATTCTATAATAACCTGATATATCAATCATAATAACCTTTTGGTATCATGGGGAAAAATTAAAAATAATAAAGGTGTGTGATCATATGCTCAGAAAGTGTATATATACCAGAAGATATCATAAATAAGTAATAATAATTAATTAATTTTATATAATTAAAACAAATTCCATTTAATCTCTAACATGGGAAAATTCCCTCAATAAAATATGACAAAATAGTTACATATAAATAATCACATGAGATGGAAAGCATAACCACATATATTTAAATATTGGAAAAGTAAAATAGAAATCAATTAGAGTTCTCATAACGATGGAATAGAAAATTATAGAAATCACAAAATATTGTCCTAGCTTCAAACAAGACACCATACATCAATGTGAAAGACATATTATAATACCCAATCTAGTTTGTCTCATTAGACATTCTGATACATCGATGAGCTATAATAGGCCCCTCTAACCACTTAAAAAGTCCAATGAATTCCTCAAATTAATGTGTTAAAACATAATCAAAATATAAATATTCATTGATACTATGATAGGAAATGTTTATAATTTTCTCCAATAAGTAAAATAATGATGATCTATCCAAAGTAATATAGCGATTAGTATAAAATATAATATCCCCATTCAAACTAATAAATTTTTTTTAATAAAATATGGATTATTGTTTCGTAAAATATAGTCCTCAATGATGAATAATATTAAAAAAATGATGTTTACATATATGAAAACACTTTAAATTAGATCATATAAAAATTCATGAGGAAAATACACTTTCAAAAATTAAAAAAAAAATTATTTTTAAACACTATATAATTATTAAAGAAAATAATTCATTGAAAATAACAATTTAAAGATGTAACGTAAGCCTCAAAACATTGATGTTTTATGATAGTGGAAAATCAGCTAATATCATATATGTTAAAAAACATTCCTTCCAATTTGTTTCCACAAAATTCTCATATTTCCCTATTTGGAAGATGAATAAAATATCCATGTCAATGTATTTTTTTAATAAATAAAACAAGTGTAATAATTAACATAAAAAATAATAATAAAACACTAAAAAAAATTAGAATACTTTTATTAAAAATGGATTGAGAAGAGAAATATTCACGAGTTGATTCTTAAACAATAACAATCCTGAACAATGATGAAACTGTGAAATAAACCCGTACTACTCTGTAATTAGTAAAATTGAATACCAAAGGAAATAATAAAATATAAAAAACAAAAAAGTCCTTGGGAATTGAAAAATTTATTATATAACTTTTTAATTGGGAAATATATACACCTTATATAATTCCAATGGGGTATAACTTCTAAATATATCCCAATGGTAGAAAATTGAGATGAAACCCCTTGAAAAGATCATATCAATGAAATTAGATTTAATAAAATTAAATGATTTCTTGTATTTGTAGTAAATAAAAATAAAATAAGATAAAATAATGTCATAAGATAATCAGAAGTCATTCCCCATATCACCATATCATTATATAATCATTGAAGTATGATTTTAACGTAATTAATGAAAAATTGAGTTAATAAATCCCTTAGGACTTTTATTCAATTGAATCGTATTCACCGTAAATGTAATACTTATAAAATGAATCATTGAATAACATGAATGTAATATGATTAATGATATGATATATTATAGTGAAGTATATACCCCACAAAAATAAAATAAGTGACTAGTATGGAACAAATCACATAAAGGTAAAAGTGAGACGAGAAACCCTTGAATCATGATTTCTATTAGTATTTCATAAATTAAACATCGGTATAAGGGTGTAAATATTGTTATTAATTCATTAAATAACTAAATATATATTTATATATTTTATGTGCTATTTTTATTACATATTACAACCAATTCATTAATAAAATTTCATTATTTTCATTGTTTCTGGTGTGTTCATTCCATGGATTCTTGATAGGTTCATTTGTGTATACTTATGGATTTCCATGTCAAATGTATATAAAAATACATAAGTAAAATTAAATGGTAATAATAATAAAATTAATTTTAAACGGTCCAATATATCATTTTCATTCATACATTAGGATGATAATTGTATAAAATTTAATGATACATGTTTAGTTTATTTGGGAAATTTTTCCAACCATTACAAACTAGTTTTTATTTAATATTATGTATATATATTACATTAAAAACCTAAAATACATTATTATATAGCTTATAAAATTTTATTTAACCATATCAATACATTTATGATCATCCATTTAGGAATTAATAGGAAATGAAAAGTCATTATTCATGAAGATGGTAAACCTCCAAAATTTAGATAATGGTATCATTTCATTGAATAATATGATATAAAAATGTATGGATATAAAATATTTTGTTAGAAATAAAAATATTATATAGATGATACTAGATTATTTAAACCATTATGGATTAAGGAGGCTTGAAATTATATAAGAATAAATTAAAATTTGAGAGGATTCTAGAGAATGTTACATTTAGAATATCATCTCCTTCAAGGACCACATAAGGAACATGGAATTTTTATTTTAGTGGGAGCAGACACACATGGATGTGTGGAGAGTGGAGAGTAGATAGTTTTATATATATTTTTGTAGGTTCAAGGAATTTTAGGATAAAGGTGTTGTTGAAGGGTGGTATTTATGTTTCAGGAGGGTTATTTTTATATGACTAACTAATTATTATTTTGTATTTAAATGAAACCAAATTTTGGTGGAATTAATTCCAAATAATATAGTATATAATAAATTTAGTATATTATGGTTAAGATCAATAAACACATTAATCTTCCATTTAATTATATATATATTTTTTATTTTATTCTTTTACATTTTTACCTAAACATGCAACGTTGTTTTACCAATACTATGGTAAAACAAATTTTCAACACATAAACATTTCTATCCCTAAAAATAAAAATGATCTTCTAACCTATAATTTACATAAAAATTAAAAACATGGAATCAATTTTACATTATTCAATTTATTAAAGTGATAAAAATCACTTCTAAATATGCTACATGTATAACTCATATAAACAATTTTTTGGTTAAAATCAAGGTTTTCAAAATTGCTAGGAATGTGTTCCCAAATGAACCACCATATGTATTTAAATTTTCCATATAGTTTATTAGTTTATAAATTTTATTTCCAGATCATAAAATAGTAATTTCATAACATTTATGGTATTTTTTAAAACAATATTTTCACTCTTTAACAAAAAAATATTTTTTGAAAATTCCTAAAAAAACATTCCCTATGATATTTTTAACACGATGAGTATAAAAATAGAAATTATTTTTTAAACAAAATCTCTAAAATTGTATGAATGTTATTTATAATATAAATAAATAAAAATGAGTTTGTGAAGGGAAAAAATATTTTTAGAATAAAATGACTTTGAAAAAAATTGTTTGTTCATTTCCTAAAAATAACATAATTTGTATTGAATTTGGATGTCATAGTTATTAAATAAAATATTTAATATTATTACCAATATCCCATTTAATGATTATTTGATTACTATCATGCTAAAATGGAAATATTTTGTAGTTCATTTAATATTTGTGTTCTATTCAAATAAATATATCTAACATTGTGCTATTATAAAATATTAGAGTGTTGTAATATATATAAATCAATATAGAATCACATTCACAGTAATACACATAATATCATGAGATATATCAAGATGTCTAATTCATTAGAGGGATTTTAAACTCCTAAAAAAACCTTAGCATTATAAAATTCCTATCATCTTGCATGCCACCTAGAATGATAGCATATAAAAATCATAATCACTTAAACCCCAATATAAATAAAGGTTGCAGTAAAGATATCATAATGAATATATCACTGAATAAACTATGATATTAATAATTAAATATGTTAAAATATATTTTTGACTATGAACTACTAGTATAAAAATATAATCACTCATAGTGAGAATGGGAAACAAGTCAACAATGATTAATAAATTTTTCTGAGAATGTAATATTTAAAAAAATTTATAGTAAACACAGAAATCATATCAATGACATATTAACATCCATATATATAGAAAAAATGAGAATGTTAATTAGAAAGTTTATAGAATGGTATTTAGTGGAATTATAAAAAAGGACAAGTTATGTGAAAATGAATCCAAAGGAAAAAATTCAAGTCCATCATTTCTTTTACTATTGATCCTGATTTAATGTATAATTTTTCCCCACTAAAAATAAAATTGTGTTTAACTAAAAATCAAAGGTTCTAATATTAAAATTTTATTAAAATTTAAAATCATCTATTTTTATTTGCGGAATTTTGTATTGTTATTTACGCTTTAGTATAATTAACTCCAAATGATTATAAAATCATATAATAATTATTATATATATATATATATTAAATACTATATTTTAACAATCTATAAATGTTCTGATATGTAGAAAATTTGAAACTTCCTCAGTGGTGGTTCTCTGTCCATTAATAAAACATTGTCCAAAGATGAGGTTATAATGTAGAATATATATTTATGTTGTATATACAGTAGTATAGTATGTGAAATGGATTATAATATTTCTCATTAAATATCTAATTTTTTTTAAGTCAATTTTGTTATAATATAATAGATTTTTTGAAGTTTGAGAAGGGAAAAATGAGAGGATAAAAAAGGGAAACTTTCTTCCTTCTTAGTGTTATTCCTTTTCTATAACCCCTATCATTTTGAAAATAATGATTTACTTTACTCAATAACATATCCAATTATTACTAGAGTCTTAGTTGAGGAAACTTTTCCTGATTATTTTCCTAGATAATAGTTCATGTAGTGGTTTTCAAAGGTGTACGAAAGGGTGAATTTATATCTAAGGAGATGGATTTTTGTGAGGATAAAATATTGATTTTTTTTTCAAAGATAAACATTTTTACAGTGATTTTTGATATTATAAATTATATTAAATTAAAAATATTTTTTATGACAATAAAAAAAATTATAAAGAAAATTTATTGGTTTATAAAAACTATACTTTGACAAATGAGAAAACAATTATTTTATGGGATGCTTAATATTTCTCATGAAAAATATATTTTTCTACTTTTAAATTTAAATTTTAAAATTATTTATCTTATTAAATAAAATTTCCCAAGCATTAAATTATATAATTTATTTAGTGTCTATTATATATTAAATAATGCGATTAAAAAAAATACTATCTACAAAAAGTATATATTTTACCAATAATCCAAAATTATTGTTTTTTATAATTTTACAAAAAAAAATCATCCATAAATTTTTTAAATAAACTAATTCTAAAAATGGACTTTTTTTATAATTATTTTCATAAAGATACTTTTTTTTATTAAAATAGATATTATTTTAATATTATATATAATTTTTCATAATTTCAAATACACCTTAATTTATATTATAATCTAAATATTTATTTAAGAGAATTATAATTTTTATGTATTATTGAATTTTAAATGTTAAATTTTATTTCTATTTAATTTTTCATTTTTTATTTAATGTAGATTTTTACAAGAAATTAACTCTTCTATATAGTTGGTTTAATATTTCATTAATAATATTAGTTTTTTCAATGGTAATATTCCTCATATAATAACAACCTAATTCATTCGTAAATCCTTAAACATAATTCCTCTCATTGTTCTATATTATTTTTTTATAAAATTTCAATTTGATTCTTGATGATTTTTCTCTTTTTATATTGTTTTTCGTGAAAGTGATAAATATATGGGATGAAACTGATCTAATTATTCTAATAATATAATTTTATTTTCTCAATTTATTTACCTTTTTTAAAATTTTTAAATTCTGTGGATATATTTATATTGTAAATGTAATATCCAATGTTAATGAAATAAATTGATGTTGGATTTAATTTTTTAATTATAATATTTTCTTCTATATTATATTCTATATATAATAGATTTTTTTTCAGAAGAATTTATTTTATTTCTAAAATTTTGAGTCCTTTTATTCACCCCCCATTTATAAATTTCATACACAAAATTTCATATAAAATTACTCATATTGAGATATAACAAGGTAATTTTGATTTATTTCATAATTGAGATCTCATTTTTCTTCTTTTACTAGTGATTTAGTCAATGATCATCAATTCAGTGAGTTTCCTTCTTTCATGAATATTTATCTATATAGTCCATGTTCATAACATACTTCTACACATATGAGAGGTCATGATCATATTTTATGACTAAGGGATTTAGTATTTTAGAAGGATTAGGTATGTGAAACACTTAATAGTGGTACTTGGAACACGTTATAAGCATTATCCATGTTTGATGGAAGTAAAAGAGGATAACCCACATCTCCAATGTGATCAACGATCTCAAATGATCCAATGTACCTAGTGATAAGCTTTCACTTATATTCAAACTTTATGATTATACTATAATGTGATATTTAAAAGAAGTTATTTTCTCTAACATCAAATTTCTGGATCCTTCAGCAATTTTAAGAATAACTATTGTATCGACTTAAAAGGTCTCTATTGTGCTGTTGAAATAGATTGATCTTTCTTTACCATATATTATGCATTATTAGGTCAAAGTGACCTATATTCTTCATATTCATCCCCAAATATAGGGGTTTTAAATCACTACATATATAAAGATTTATATATGGTCATTTTAATACTTGATTGGAAGATATTGTTGTATGAGAGCTAAACAAATATTGCATATCGACCCCGTAATCCTATAGATAACATTCTGAATGCTCTCATGTAGTCATTGCCTTTATAAATAATTATTTCTAATTGGTTACCAATTTATGTGTGATAGGGCCTACTAAATTTCAATTTCATAATATGGAGTGCTCAATACATCTTTCTAATTTAGTGGAGAAGATGGATCTTAATTATAAATTATCATTAGTGGTTCCCAATATGGCCACATCACCTATTTAATTTATATTTTAGAATATTTTTCATGAAATAAGTAAAATCCAATAATTATATAGTGACTATTCATAGATATTCATTCCACCACTTCTTGTATTGCATTTCATCCATTGGATATTCTCAAGAGACAAGTGAAAAAAATCTACGGTGATGTTATTTAATTTCATTTTTGGTAATAACAATGTATTCATAATCCATTTGTGCGTATATACATCTAATATTTCATTATAATATTAAATTATCTTTTAGGACTAGTGAGAAATATTCATCTCCGTGTTTCCCAACTAGATGTTTCGTTATAGATAAAGATGAAACTCGAAATTTCATGATCAATAAATAAATATGAGAAATGAGAATTATTCAAAATTGATTTCACTATATCAAGTGATAGAAAAACAATTATTTTTCCAAACTATATTAAATAATATTTGTTTATTTTGAATGAATGAATCATCAATTCCATTATTTCTGTAACCACTAGTAAAAAAATTAGGTTATCCATTTCTGCATCACTTGTCTTCTCTATCAATAATGATTGGAAAATCATTTGGGAAATGTAAAATACATTGTACATAATTATTACATATTTATATATCATTTGTATAACCTTTAAGACTGGGTCTTTCTCAATCTCTATCATGGATAGAGTATCATATTATTTTCAACTAAGATAATAATCCAACTTATTCACCTTTTTTGGATGTGTTAATTTAGAATTGTTGATACAATATTGTGGGAATATATATATTTAACATTTATGACTAGAAAATATGTAAAAGTTCTCTCTATAAACATATATTTAATAAATTTTCCAAATTAAGATCACAATTGTTAACTCAAAATCACATGTCAAGAGAGTCTCCTCATATATCATCAATCATTCAGGATGTAGAGGATATAACATTAACATTTTCAATAGTACATAACCCAATATATTTTATGACACACTAATTAATATGAAAAACCCTTCTATAATAGTGGTTAGTGTGATTATAGGTATATAAATAGCCTCTTATTTAGATCCATAAAGTATTTGTAATGTTACATTGTCCAAACATACACTACACATTTCTGTGTTAACTTAGCTAGTGTGGTAGACAATTATGAGATATATCTCAAAAATAATTGGTGGTTCCCAACTAATCCAAGAAATCTATGGATGTATTTGGTACTTTTGAGTTTGTTTCATACCTCATTTCCATTTTCTTTTAAGGATCCCTTGAAATTTCATCAATAGTGATCACATAAACAAGAAATTTGACTTATTTAAATTATATGTCTCCATTAATGATCATATCTTACAACGTCTCTTATTTTAATGTTTCCAACACAATAATTATATTATATTCATGTTCCTACATTCTGTTAGAGTAGATGATAATATCATAATTAAATTATACCATAATTTTTTCAAGGTGCTCTATAAATACTCTATTCATCATGTCTTTGTTGATTATAGGATAATATGTAAGTCCATAGGATGTCAATATGAACTAATTGTGTCCAAATCTGATTAAAAAATTTATATTTGGGATATATTCCTCCTTCCGCTTTAGCTGATTATGTCAATAATACTGAAATACCATGGAAAAGTATTGATCTTATTTGTGTTGATCTAAATGTGATCAATCCATGGAAGGGGATTCTTATTCATCACATTAATTTTTGGAGTGCCCATTAATCAATGCATAACAAAATATTTTTTTTTCTTATTTATGAAAATAATTACTTGCACACCCCCAAAGTGATTCACTAGGGCCTATTAACCCCTTTTCAAAATACACATGTAACAAATTCATTAACTCATATAGTTCTATTGGGGAAATCACATAAAGAATTCTGGATATAAGAGTGGCTCTATGTATGACAAATAAAGATAAATATAACTCATGACTTGGGGGAAGTTAAGGAAACTATTTATAAAATAAATAATTACATTCCATTAGTATAATAATAGACTCAAGGATTACTATTTATTTTGACACAACCATTTGAGAAACACATGGTTCTTTTTTCCTTACAAAATACACAATGACAAGGGGTTTCCTTTATAAAATTATTGATCATCCTTTTATTTTACGTTAGTATGGTACATTCTAAGATATATATTGATATTTATTTGTCACATTAGTGTATGTGAATTTTATATAATAACATCGCATCCAATCCAATTAGATCATCAAATTCAACGAAACGATTTATTTTAAAATTCATCAAAATATTATTACAATAGAAGTTAACTAGAGAAGATTCAAGCTATTGGGTGGAAATGATTGACCACCAGGTTGTATCTCATATAAATATACATCAATATATCTATGAGGATATCTAATAGATCCAATAACATATCATGATATAAAGCATTGAAAACAATAGTAATCATGTTCATTTTTATATTTTTTCTTGTAAATATACAGTACGCCTTATCAGGTTTAACTTTTTATTCCACCTAAGTGTTTGTGATGGACTAAAAATTCAATTTTACATTATCATACGTTATTGATACAATTTAATAAACTTGAAGTCCCTATGGGTGGATAATTTGAATGAACTGTGTAATTTCATCTTATAGTTAAATCATTAAACCATGGGTGGTGCATTGGGTTGTTCTATTATTTACTCTATCAGGTTGGTCAGATTCTTTATATTTCATCATGATGTATGATATTTATTTCCTTTAATAACACATTTAAATAAATTTACCCTTCCATTAAGAAAATTTAAATTATTCTTTTTACCACCTATTCCATAAAGGATGGTTGAATATTCTTTCATGTCATATTATTTGATCCCCATACTTCAAATCCAATCAATTTTTATTATTTCTATCAATGTGGGGAGATTATATAAACTAAATATCTATATTGTTATAAAATAAATCTACATATTCATACCTTATAGTGTCTTGGATATCAATATCATTCTAGTGATGTGGGTTAATACTAAAAAATAATATATTTTCTATATCATTGTTGAAAAAAACCTCAGGCATACCATATAGGACTTGTGTGAAATTTTACACGAAAGATTCACCCTCCTTCATAATAGGCTATATAAATTAACAATCTATATTTATTCAATGATTTTGAATGAAAAATATGGTAAGGAATATATTTATAACATATTACCACTCCAAATTGTTCATTTCATATTTCAGCTCCATATTATGTACCAATGCCCACCATTGAACAAGTTCTACACCTATTTTTTAAAAATAAATTGTATGATTCTATTTTCTAGAAAAAATTATTTATTAAAAATATAATTTACATGAATTTATTCCATAATTATAGGATAGGTGAATCAGAAAACCACTATATATCAACTTTTAAGTATATAAATGGCTCAATGGAGAGTTTATCCTTCTTCAGTCATCATTGCTGTTGCACAAAGTTTAAGTTATTATTCCCTGCCTAGGAAAGATGTGACATAATTGTTATGTGTTTTTATACATGAAATCTTATTTCATTGGAATGTTTGTTAAGAAATATATTCAAATAGGCATTCCATTATGACACACATTGTTTGTTCATCCAGTTTCTACAAGTTCTCGCCATTTTAAAAAATAGGAAAAAATATAACATAAATTAATTCCAAAACTCAATAAAGAAATAATTGATTCTCATTTCCAAAAATATTATAATTTATATTTTTATATGAACCATATTTTTAGCCTATATCAAAATTATTTCTTCTTGGATCATATATATCATAATTTACTAACATTAAATGAAATAATTTCTTTAGAAATATATTAATTATAATTATTTTTTAGTAAAATGTCATCAGCCTAAGATTATCCCTCTAGAGTTCCAAACCAAGTGTTAAGATAGGCCCCCTTAATATACACTGAGATATTATTGTTCTAATACTCAACCGACCTTTTTGTGGTTATATCCCATTGGTTTATAAGTGCCCAATCCTTTATTCACCTATTTTTCTCCAAATAGGGATTTAATTTCAATGAATCCACATTCTCTATAATTTACTAACATTTTAGGATGTTTTCCTATATTTAGAGTTATAAATAATTTTTTTTAATTTTTTTATAATAAAAATTCATAAATTAACTATAAATATAAGTAGTAAATATTATAATTTCCATCTAATTTCATTTTTTTAATACATCAATTGTATGATAAATATAATAATTGTATTAAATTACAAAATCAAATGTATTATTACATTTTGAAAAATATTTTTATACATAAGTTATATAATTATTAATTAAAAAATTCATTAAATCCTTATCCACAATCCAATTTATGGTTCCCTTGTTCAATTTAGTATGTATAGTCACCTAAGGATATAAATAAAAAACATACAGTTCTAAAATCCATGTATGTGGTATAATAAAAAGGAAGGAATATGATATGTTTTTCTATATTGCATGGATGAGAATAATCAATATCATCTTATAATAATGAAATGTTCATCATCATATGTACAATAGAATCATTTTCAAATTCATGGAATGAAGTAATTACATAATAATGATTCAATTTATATTTGTATTCAAATTCCACATAAAAGATTTAACCATAGTTGTTATCATTTTCATAGAAACTATATGGGCACAAATACATACATAATAACTACTAATAAATTTATCATAATGTTTATATGTAATGCAAATTATATCATGGGTTATATTTTTCCCCCAATTCATTAGAGAGCTATATAATTATCAACTTACCTATCACATCATAAAGTGATTAGAATCATGCATGCAAGATGGGTAGAAAACATATACCAATCATACTTGTTAAATAAACCCATGGATAGTAATGGGTTTCATAAATATTTCACAATGAATATATTTATGAATAACCATAGACATTCAAAAGGGAGTAAGGTAAAAAATATTTTTCCAAATCAATTATTTTCATAAAAAAAGGTCATAGTGAGAATTATAAATAACTCAATACCAATAAATGATATATTTTTGGAAAATATTCATTTTGATTAAAAATTATAGGAAAATTAGAAATAATATCAATTATATAATAAAATTTATATATCTAGATGAAATCGATAAAATTAATAAGAATGAAAATGTGATTGGTTTTAAAATAATTACAAAAAAATATAGTGGTAGAGATGAACCACCATAAGAATGAACCATGTTCAAAATACCACTTACATTAGACAGCTATATATTTCACCATTATTTATATCCTTATATATAATGTTTATGATTAAAATAATAATAATAAATATTTTTTTCTATATTGTTTTATTCTTTATTTATTTTCCACAACGTACTTTACATTTTATTTCTCTTTGTTAAATGTGAATGTTTTTGATATTATATAATAATTAAAATATTCCATTATATTTAAATTTTATGATTTTAATTTTTTGTCAATAATAAATTAGTAAGAAAAACTCCCTTTCCAATACTTCTAAAAACATTCAATTTAATGTTGAGTATGAAAAAAAAACTCTTCTCTATTCTAAATTCATGGATATCAGGCACTCTTTGGAGAAATGTAGAAAAAAAATTTCATTTTAGGGATGTGGTTTTAGAGGTCACTCTGTCATCCTCTACTGAGTGAAATCAAAGCTCAAAGATGATGATTTTTCAGAAAACATTTCTCATAATGAATTACATGAGGAGAAATATAATTAAGAAGATGATAAATGAAAAGGGCTGGTAGCCACAGATTAAACAAACGATTCAAATAATTTTAGAGCATCAACTTATAGAAACAAGTAGAAATCATGGGCCTTTATCTACTTAGAATAGGTTAATTTCTCGGATGTAGATAATTTGAACAATAGACAAAATACTAGCTTGCAGTAACATCATCTCCAAGCCAAAGGTAATGAAAATGAAGTTATGGTTGAACATGTCAAAGAGGAAGAGAATCACTAAGAGGTTTGTCTACAAATCCATAATGAAAATTTGACTACCTTAGGTAACCAAAAGGTTAACAAAAATTGGATTTTACTCCCACTTATGAAATATTTATTGATTCATCGAATCCCGTCATGGATAATGAGGGCTTCCAACTTGTTTACTAAAAGATGGAAAGGTCCTTGGGTAACCTTAATGTAGAGGTTCAGTAGCCAACTGAGGAGACTAAACAACCAAAGAGTCATCCACAAACTTGAAAGGTTGAGGGGATGAGGGACATCTCTATAGAAAAGAATATTGAGAAGATGACAAATAGCTAAGACTCTAATAGCACTAATGTTCAGTCAATATATGAAAGGAATAAAGATCTTTCACTAAATGAAGAAAATCTAGAGGTTAGTGGTGGAGGCACGAAATATCTATTTCAAAATAGAGTAAACATAATATAGAAAAAATAAGACTAAGTGAATGATTGATAAAAGAGTTTGGTCAATAGATTCTTCTTTGGGCACTATGCTTTGTATTCCCTTTCCATATCATGTTCGAATGTATTACTATTTTATTTGTAATAAAAGAGATACCACATCAACCATTATTAAAAAAACACCATTTCACTAAAAATATATTTATTTATACAATTATATATTATAAATGATTAATTATATGAATCCATAAATTTAGTGATCTGTTGAGAAATGTTCTCATATGCGGTTAACTAGCCATTAACAGGACATAATCAAAAAGGGTGGTGATAGATGTATAATGTACTCATATTTTGTAGTTTAATTCATTAAATTATTCAAATTATGTTATAATAACACAAATATTTTATTTAATAAATATGATGAGGATTGATATAACAGATAATAGAGTTGATGTGTAAAATATGTAGAAATTGAATGGGGAATATGTAGGAATCATAACTCTTTCTCAGTATTGTTACATTCCAATGGAAAACAACACCTTGAATATATGTCATTATATGAACCTTGAAAATCACTAAAAATAAAATGAGGATTACAATAGTGAGTTTGTTGTGTTTTTTTCTGGGGGAGTTAATGAGATGTTTTTCAAGGATAGAGAAATTGTGTGTTTATACTTGTCAAGTGGGGGCATTTGGACTTTAAAATATTTAATAAAATATAATTTCTTATGTTTGACACTTAATTGGTGAAATATTGTAATTAATGAATTACATTTTATTATGAATATATTTTTATAATTAATTGATGAAAATTTTAAATTTTATACATTAGTCTATCAAAAATGGTAGTTAGAAGATAAATTGTTTTCTCAATAGAATGCATTTTATTTTCATACTATGGAAATTCATTTTTATGCTTGGTATTTTAATTTCATGAAATTATTAACATATTATATTTTTTTTCTAATAAGTAAATTATATTTGTGATTTGATCATTATTACACATTGGATAATTTAATAAAGGCATAACATTTTCTTTAAAACAATGCTTTAGAATTTCAATAAAAATTGTGTTTTTTATAAATTTACCGAAAAAGTAATTGTTACAATATTTGAATATTATAATTATTAAAATGATATGAATTTTATTATTATAATATCCATCATTATTAATTTTATGTATTACTAGGAAATTTGATTCATAAAAAAATGTTTGTAAATATTACACATATACATCAATTGATATTTTAATTCTTTATTTATTTTATAAAATTATAATTATTATATATTAATAAATTATTCAAGGTTCTAATTATTAATATGTTGTTTTTGGTTTTTGATTTCAATTTAATACAAAAATGAAATATTTAATATTCTAAACATTTAGGATAATATTCCAAATGGTTTGACTACTATTTCATCAGCAATATTACTATTATAATTATAATATTTTTGCCCAATAAATACCACTTAAATATTTTATTCACCATTCGTCACAATTACGCACTCAATTTTATATTCTTTGTTTCATAAATTTCTATATGATTGTTGATATTAAATCTATTTTATATTGCGTTATTCATGAGTGTGTTAATTCTAGGTGATCAAAATGATCAAAATTTTCAGATTATTCTAATTCCTATTGTTATATACACTCTAAAAAATTTTATATTTTCATGGATATATTTATTCTATAAATATAATGTTCACCTAATATAGTTCAAATTTTTTGTTGTACTATTTTTATTTTCTAATCTAATTTATACTATACAATATACCTATATATAACACACATGTTTCTCAAAAGAAAAATTCCATTTATAAATTTATAGTTCATTACCACACTGCTCTTGTGTAATTAAAAAAAGTGATGGGATAATAAAATCATTCATAGAAATGATATTTACATAGACAACTAATAATGTTCTTACCGAAATCTTTTGAAATGTTTTCATCACTAATACATATATCAGACATACCAAACTGTATTAATCAAAATTTAGAACTAATAGTGATTTTACAAAGACTAATATAAAAATATAATAGTCTACATGATATTCATCCATACATATAGTGAATCTATTTTATTTATACCAAAAAAATTATTCAATAATTACACATATATGAACTTTATTAAATATCTATATAGGATAATAATGAAAAAACTAAACTATATTTGTATCCAACATTGAAACTATCAACTATCAACTCATTAGATGTAATAACATTGATTCTAATGAAGAATAACTCTATAAGAATAATAATAAATGAACCTATTATAGAACATAAATTTCTTCCACCATGTGTCGAAATAAAATCTATAGATTAATGTGAGGGGTGAGCTGAACAACTCATCAGTATTTCACATTACACTTCATTATAATATGTGATACTATTCTAATATAAATTTTCATAATATTATGCTAAGCTCCACACATGCCACATGAAAATAAAAAAAATGACTCATTGAATTTAGTCATACCTACATGTCATTAAAAATATTAAACCCACATAACATAAATGATATTCTCAAATGGAACCCAGTTTTAACATATATAAATATTACATTAATTTACCTGAATATTTATTATATATAACCATAAATCATACAATATAACCAAAATTTCTAGTTCATTATATATTTCAAACAAAAGACTATTATCTTGAAAAAAACTATTGACAAGTTCCATATATAATCTTTTTTCCAGGCACCCATTTAGAATTTTCACACATAATAATCATCTAAATTACCCATGGAATGGAAAAAATAGATTGGTTGTGAAAAGATTCACAATAATAGTTGAACTTTAGAGATATTATCTAATGATCATAATTAATAATAAGTTGAAAATCTAAAAAAGATAAAAAAATCATGGAACATGACCATAACATAAAACATGTGACATACATTATGTATCACAATATTATAATTTCAAAAGAATATAGTAAACTAGTCATATAAATGGGATATATATATATATATATATATATATAGAACCATTTTACTGGTCAAGGAAAACTAAAGAGATTATCATCACAAAGTGGATAAGAAACTATAGTAATGTGAGGTTTAATGACTATTATATACAAATTTTATAATGATACTTATATTTGGTTTCACTCACTCACGATTCTATAAACATGGTAGAAAAAGATCCATACAATATTGGGGTTTCTCTCAATTCCATAAATATAGGGGATACAATTCCAATGATTATAAGGTTCTCTCCACATTCCATACAATATAATGGATAAAGTCAATTTGGTGTTTTGGATCACTCTCTATTCCCAAAATCAAAATGGAAAAAATATAATAAGGGTTAGGGATCTCAAAAAATTATAATTATCATATTGGAATGTGTCACATAGTCTTAATAATTCACTCCTTATTTGAATAATATTAGTAGAAAGAGACACATCAGAGATTAGTTTCACACTTAATTCTTATAATCATTGTGGAAAAATAATATTATTTTTTTGGTTTTTCTATTTATTAGGATAATCATAGTGGATTGAATCCCTTGAGTTATAGTTTCACTCCTGATTTATATATTCATTATATATAGTGTAAATTAATTAATTTTTTACTCACTATTTTCTCAGATTTCATCTCAATTGATATAATGATTTAAACAATTCATTAGAGGGTTTTATATTTGTCGTCCAACCAATCAAATGATGAAAAATAGTATATATGTGGGTCATTTAACAATATTCATAATTACAATAGTGATTAATTAACACATAAAAATGGAATGATATTCCTTAAAACTTTCATAAGTCTTGTTATGAGACATATAGTAGAGGAATCTATATTGTACCAATAAAAATTATTCATATTCATGTATAGAAAACATTAAATAAAATTTATATACATAAAAAAACAATTTAGGAGAATTTGAAATATCTTTTCAAAATAAGAACACATACACATTTCATATTGAAAAAATAAATTTTTTTAAAACAAAATTTATCAAAAATAGTTTAAAAATAAATATAATGTCAATGAAACATTTATTTGAAAACTATGGAAATATCAAATATAGTATTTAAAAAAAATGAAATTATATATAGTGGGAGAAAAATGACATTATAAAAATATTTATCAAAATTAATTTTATTAATCATTAAAAAAATCAATAGAAATATATCATAATGACTCATGAATGTAAGGATATGTACAACTAAAAAATCATATGAGAATCAGAGAATTTGAAGCGATATATTTCATACTAATAAATAGAAATGTTGATTATTTCATTTAAAATAATATTTTATGGAGAATTTTAATCACTATGGAGGAGAAATGATAATAATTTATATATACCAAAAAATTAACATTATAAGAAGAAAATATATGGGGTTTTAGAAATGAAGAATTAATAATTTACCCAACATAAATTTATTCATAAACAATCTATTTTTAAATATGAGATATAAATGAAATCATAATGGATTTGTAAATAATAGAATCAACATAAATTGATAGAAGGGAAAAATAGATATATTTAAAAATAATTGTAATTAAATGAAAATTTTCATAATTAAAATCTATGGTGAATTATATACAGAACACAAAAATGTGGTGAATGGGATTCATAGATCAATGTAGTGGCATTGACATAAGTAACCCTTAACTCAATATTCCATTTATACAAATTCCCTCTATAAACCTATATAATATAATATTTAATATCATTTTATTCAATAAAATTATTTATACTTATATTAATTATTTTCATTCAATTTAAATTCCTTATTTAAAAAATATATATTCATTAATGTTTAACATAATATTCAGCTATTATAAATTCTAATTTTCCACGAATAATATGGTATAATAGTTCTAATCCATTATTAATTATCATTAATTCATCACCTCTATAATGATCATGATGATTCATTATATATATTTTATATATTATTATAGTTACACAATCATATCATGGATAAGTTGTTCACATTCTACTTTAACACTTAAAAATCTCCATTTGGAGATTATTAAGTTAACAAAATATTTAGATTTATTAGAGAATACACATTGTAATATTACCATTACAGAATTATTAGGACTTTTAAAATTAACCCTTATTACATAGTGTTACAATTATTATATTTTTATTAGAAATTCATTATATAAATTTTATAACATCATTGATTTGATGGTAAAAGTAAAAAAACGTGAACTTTTAATAGTGACTAAATTAGTAAGAAGAATTTACTGTATAGTAATAAAATAACAATCACATAATCTATTTTGTTTCAAAATAATTTACAGAAGTCATTAATAATAATTAACTAGTGTTAGATGATGAAAATAAAAATGAATGATTAAATAGAGAATAACATGTATGTTTAGTTCAAGATTCTTCTCATAGATTTCCCCTTAGAAATGATGGATTTACTTCACCACCATTTTATATAGTGGATCATAAATATGAGAATGAAATTTATGTGAAAGAATATGGTTATTAATTCCAATGTAAAATTTAAAAATAATTTTTCTTTATGTGGGTAGTTGGGAAAATATTTTTAATATGATCTTTTTTTGGAATTTTAACAAATACACATTCATTATTATATAAGTAATTTCGATTTAAAAAATATGAATTATTTTATTTTATTTATATATTTAAAAAAATAATAATTTTTTTTCTAAACCAAACACATAAGAAGCATTAGTTGATAAACATTTATATTTTAACCATGAATAAAGAATTTAAGCATGTTCATTAACCAGTAATAATCATTCGATTGATTCTAATATAGTTTATTTTATCACTAAAAAAATAATATTCATTAATATCATTCTTCAACTATGACCATTTTAAATTATTAAAACTAAAATACATAATATATAGAAAAAAATACATTAAAATAATTTTTTTAAATTAAATAATTTCATATTAATTTATAAATAATTAATAACAAATTCATGAATATTAATTTTATGTATATTTATATATAGATTGTAAATTTCATTAAATTTCAAAGTTAAAATATAAGAAATTTAGATTTTACATAAAAACATTTTATATATAATGAAAACAATATTTTTTAAATAAAATACTATTTATAATGAATACGTAGATTGGAATCCTTTATAGTAATCTATCCATTTGTTCTATCAAAACAGAATAATTTTCGAAATAATACATATATTTCATTTGGAAATACTTATGATATCAATTTGACAAGAAATTATTTTAATTACTACAAGTAAATCATATGAGTAGGCTCACTAGAGTCTATATTATTTTTCAACGTGGATATTTATTTTTTTATTATATTCAAAAAATTATTTAGGGATTTTTAATTAAAAAAAATATAATAAATTTTTTTAAAATTCAAATAAACATTATTTATTACAATTATATAAATATAATTTCAATGACGTAATACATTAATTGTTCATATACAAAATCTCTATATACTATTTAATAATTGAAATATAACGACTATATTTTCCACATATTGTCATATAAATTGATATTATTCTTACGTCAAAATCATACTTCTCATTCCTATTATTTTTCATTTCAATATTATAAAATTATTTCTCTATTAATGAAGTTTAAACTCATTATATGATGTGTTTTAATAACATTTATTGATTATGTTGAAGAAAATTTAGTGAGTTTTCTATTTTTAAAAATATTCTTATTTTCTATTTATTGGAAAATTTTAATTTATTCTTTTAGTGGGTGTGATTATCCATTGATTATAATAATACATGATATGTAAAACATGGTATCATGTAATGTTTTTGAATTTATCATTATTATTGGATATATTATTTTTAATTTTATTAATTTCTTATATCACTTATTAATACCTATGTTTTGATTCATTATTAATATTTTCTAACTAACATAGTAAAATAACGTGCATATATAAATATAGAATTATTTTTTATGAGTAGATAATTCAAACATATTAATTTAAACTTTTTAAATAATTAATGATGTTTTTTATTGAAGAATGTTTTTTTCTATGTAAATAATTCAAAATTTATAATCATGATAAAATGCCTCCACTTCCTCAAGTTATTTAGCCCAATACTCAATTGGTCATTTTTATAATCCTTCAGCATGAAAATTATGAGAGTATTATCTATAAATAATAACAAATTTTTTTAATGGAAGTCACAAAATAAAAAATCAATCAAATCTATGAAGATAACATGGTAATTTATAAGTCTAAATGGAAACACTATGAACAAATATTCTCCTAATGTTTTATGAATGGGTTTCTTGTAATAATTCCCTCGTTTCACCTTTAATTGGACATATACAGATAAATGTTAGAAGTTGATGTAATATTGATACCCTTATAGTTTTCTAATCATATACCCAATATGTGGTAGTGGATTATTATTCTTGATCACGATCTTTTTAGGGCATGATATATAGAATATTGATTCATTAATAAATAATTCTTATTTACTGATAGGAAAATCTCCAAGGAAAACATCATTGCATTATTTTAAAGTTATCATATCTCAATATTTAGTTTCTTTATAACAAATAGATCATAACATACCTCATTATTGGTTATAAATACTCATATAAGATAGGTAATACCCCTTGTAAATTCATAATCATCCTTATAATGACTGATGATATCTATTTAATTTGGGATTTGGAATGAGACTTATCTATAATGAAAAAATATAATATCTTTGTAGTGTTTTTCAATCCATGAAAAATATCTTATAATATTAAAAATGGGTCATTTTAATATTTTTGAGAATAATATTTCTACAAATATATATAGTAGTGGGGTGATACTCGTGTGATGAAATAAACACGCCATTTAAATTTTTCACTTATAATTAAATATCTATACATTAACGATAAAAATTAGTAATATTATAGAATTTTCATTATATAAAATAATTAATAAATTTTGTCTCAATAAATAACTTTTCAAAAGAGGGAATACAAGTCACCACCCTAGTTAAATGATTATTTCATCACATCCATACTGAAATATAAATGGCTAAAAAAAGTGTTAAATAATAATTTCTATAATAAATAATCAATTCAAAGGTATGTTAACCACTGAACACATCATATTCACATATAAAATATAATGTTTAATTGTTTTAATAATTGGTTCATCAAATAAAACATTACATTAAGAATATTTTGGTTTATGTTTTATCCTATAAATCTTTAGTAGTTACTTCTCAAAATTAAATAAAACGCACTATGATACCAATTCAGATGAAAAAAATTAACATAAATAAAAATTAAATCCATTAACATTAATATTACACAGATTTATTAGAAAATCAATCCCTTTAACATAGTTTTTAGTTTCTTTTTAGATTAGAAATTAGACCATTATAATTTATAATCATTCATTAAAATAATCTAGAAATAATTTTCTCCGAGGAAACATGTTAGATTGATCATTTATAATAATCTTCATCATTACTAGGGGAATTTAAACATATGCTGGGGTGAAGTTAGATTCTCAGTCAGGGATGTCAATTAAATATAATAAGTGAGAATAAGATGAACTTATCTTTATTAGGACATAATCATGTTAGATGAATTTAACATGTGTAAATTACACCAAATAATTTACAGATAATAATTTATATTTCGTGATATAAGGAAATTTTAATAACATGTAAAATGAATCCAAGTAATGTTGATGACACTTATTCATAGGAAAATATTTATTATGTCAAGTATCACTACCAATAACATATTCAGATTGTGGAAAGTTATCGAATACGGATTAATGTTCACTCAACATCCATATACATTGCGAATAGAGTCCCTTTGTGGATTAGAGTCATTATTTATTCTATAAACGTAGTGGATAGAGTCTTATTTTTGATTTTATTCACTAATCATTCAAAAAACATAGTGGATAGAGTCCTAAAATGGATAGTATAACTCAAAATTTTATAAACATAGTAGATAAGGTCCCTTAAGGATGTGGGATCACACCTCATTCACATAATACTTGTTGATGGAGTTCCCTAGGGGTTTGATTCCACTACATATCCCCAAAATAAATATTTAAGAAAAACTTTTGGTGATTATGTTTTCTCTCAATTCCCATAACCATAGTAGATAGAGTATATATGTGGATTGGTTCTACTCCTAAAAAAAAAACAATCATTATTGATAGAGTACCTTTGAGATTTTCTTTCACTACCCATTCCCATAATCATTATGAATGGAGTCGCTCAAGGATTTAGATTAACTCATCATTCCCGTTACCTTAGTTAATAGAATCCTTTATGGGTTTGGGATCACTCCCCTTTTTTATAATCATGGTGGATAGATTCCCTTAGATTTTTTTGATTTTACCAAATTCCAATACATTTTTTTTCATGAGATTCAATTTTTATAAAATTTCTATAGACAATTATCCTATACCGGGACCACCTCCCAAAAATTGAGAATAAATTCCTATGTGTGTCACATGAAAAATTTCATTAGTCTATCATTGTTTTTTTAAATTGTTGGAAGGAAATAGGTTTCATTAAAATGTTTGTAACACATATTAACATTCCATCCAAATAAATATGTTTTATAGTATTAATAAATCATATTTCCAAGAATTTATAATAAAATTTAAAGGATATTAACATATATGAAACATAAAGATAATATAATTAGATACAAATTATTGAATTTAAGAAAAAATTACTTTTTATGTTGGATAATTATTATTTAAAAATTATAAAATTTTAAATACAATAGTTTTAGTGATAGAATGATAATTAAAAAATAATGTTCCTAAAAATAAATGAGTACATTGAAATAAATATTAATAAATAAAATATATAAAAACAATGGGAGAAATATATTTTGAAGAAAATTTTAAAAAATACATTTCACACTCTTTTAAAATAATGTCAATGTCAATGAAAATTGACCTAAAGCTGTCATATAGGAGGGTGTTAGGGAGAAAATAAAACAAATAGAAAAATATGGACTTGGATGAAATTTATTCCAAGTATAAAATAAATGATAATCTAGGTTTTACATAATAGAATCATTTTGGGTAAATTATTTTACAATAAGTGGGTAAATGGTAAGATTAATGTACAAAAAATAAATAATGTAAAATAATGTATATGAGTTTCTCTAAAAAAATTACTTTTAATATACCTCCATGTATTTTAGTCATTAGGGATATTGATTTTAATGTTATATTGGAATGAAATCGATACATATTTTGTAAATTTTGAATCACAAACCATATATATAAATAAAATGAAATTGATTCAGAACCCAAATTAATTATATAAAAATTATGATACAAAAACACTCATGGATTAGTATATATAACATATAAATGAAAACATGTTAGAAATGAAGTGAAAATATCATTAAAGGGAAATTGAGATGAGGAACCATTATATGATTATTCTTCTTGGTTAGATAAACTCTAACTAACTATATAATTAATTACTGTCAATTATTCATATTTATAAGACATTATTAATATTTAATTTACTTAATATCATTCATTTATAATTATTTATCACTAATTTATTAATAATTTTTAAACAAAATAATGTTTAATAGTTAAAATTTATATTTTCCATGAATTATTTAGATTTAAGGATATGGTATGTGTTTCTTGATTATTGTTTATGTAAGAACCTAGTTTTTCACTTTGGTATGGATCATTTTAATTTCAGTTTATTCTTTACATTAGACCTTTTTTTGGATGCCTAATGATTTTGAAAAACTTATTAGGGTGTATAGGTCTTGTTTGTTGCTTAGAACACTTCTTTTTAGTAAAATAGTCTTTATTGCACTTTCTACACGCGGTTTACGCACGGTTTCCAAAACTGTGTAGATTGTGTTTTTCTGGATAGGGACACGAGCACAGTTTGCACACAACCATGTGGCCTAACTGTTAAATGTGCCCCTTCTACCAAGAAAACCTCGCACAATTTTCAGACGAGTTGTCAAACCATGCACATGTTATTATTTGGGGTAAAATGACCAATTTTCCATTTATGATTTATTAAGATCCTTTATTCTTCCCTAATTCGATATTACACGAGATTTATGTCCATGGATATCAGTTTGCAACTTTATGAAGGCCTAATACGGGGATTCAAATTAATCTTTCTTTTTGGATCTAATCGAGCCTCTGTTTGACACAGTAGATGTGAAACAGTAAGTACTTGAGTCATCTTGTTCCATTTATCCTCTCTTTTTCTCTCGACCTAGTTATAATGGATTATGTTTTTTTACATTTTCTTAGATATAATATTATATGAAGAAAAAAATGGCTGATACTGGAGGAGGAGAGTCGTACAATGATATAGTGTCTAGTCCATAATTTATTCATAATGTTATTCAATTTTAGAATATATGTGTGGGGCCAACTGGCTTTGCTGGGTTCCATTACATAAGTCTATTTTCTATGATTATACTGCTTAGAACCATATAGTAATGAGCATTCCAAATATATGATTAGTTGCTACTGGTTACACCAATAACTATATCAGCCTGATGTCGAAGGTTATGCCATATTTGTTTTAGTAGTGTTTTGACATGTTTGAGCCACCGTTCATGAGTGCCTTTGCATGACCTCCATAATGGTTATCTTTTTATATAAAAGGGAATGTGTATATTGTGAATTTTATAATGGAAAGTACCATGTATTCTTACCACTTTACTCACCTAATGTATGTGCTTCAATTGAACAATAACATGTCAAATGTGGATGGGAAGGTATACTAGAAAACGACATGGCCTTATTAAATGTAATTGAATAGAGTTTTCATGCCCATAGAACCCCTTTCCATGTTGAGGGATCGTAGAGGGGTGAACCATAATTTTTTAATATTCCTTAAAAGGATTATTCAAAGATTGTAAGCTACTTGGCCTTGTCACATAATTTAAAGGAAATGCTAGACCTAAATGGATTTATTGATTAATGATTATATGATTAAAGGGTTCCATGCTACATGGAATATTCACAGTATTGCATGGAAAGGCCTAATACAATTGAATAATTATATTAATTCACTATCAAGTAGGAATGAGATTACTCAAGATCACCTTGGATTCTGATTGGAGAATTCCATGGGCACCTTGGAACCCCATTCAGATTCAAGGATACATCTTGTTTAGGTTCTGACTCACCTAGAATTTGATCCTTATCATCGCTTTGGATGAACCATTGAAACCAAGGGATACATCATGTTTTAATATTGGATATGATGGATACACTCCTTAGATGAAATATGTCTTAGATACACTCCTCAAATCCATCATTGTTATGTATGTTCCATGGTTAAATCCCATCAGGCCTGGTCTCTAATTTACATGGTTTTAAATTATATAAACTCCATGGACATTGTTGGTGCCTATTGTGGAATGCACTGGACAATGATCCCTGGATTACACTCTTACCCCTTTAAAAGCTACAATTATTACTAAGATGGACACCCTTGAGGTTTTTATCACCTTGGTTATTACCATGTGACGTTATTACTAAATCTGATTAAATGTTTCCTTGTTACATCATGGAACCTTTTCTATTATAAAAATGTCTCATAATATAAAATGGTAGACATCAAATAATGAATTCATTACATGATCAGACAATGGCTGAGGGATGATGAAAGAATATGGATATCTAGATAAACTGTATTTTATTACATTATATGTTCATTCATTCACATAGTTATATTCCATTACATAGGCCGAATGTTTTAGAAACTATTGGTGGTATCCCACTGATATTTATCTCACACCCTCTGAGGGCACTGTTTTGTACCCAAAGAAGATTTCATGACTGTATGTGTTTATTAAGGGACGTATTCAGCATCGAGCACTTGATTTCTTACTGCTTACTTTGGATATTGTTGGTAGAAGACAGAGTTGGATATTAGGATTCATTGGATAGTCATTTGTTTTTAATTATGATTTTATGGAAAATATTTTTCCTTCTTTCTTGTATCCATGTTTTCTAGTTTTCTACTGACAATACCTTTCATCATTAGATTTTGTATACTTGGACGTTATTCCAGTTATTACAATTATTGTTATTGTTGTCTCTATTTTCTGATGTTCCTACTTTTCACTTATATTTCTTATGATATTTAAATATTTTTACATTTACCTACAATGATACACTTGGGTAATCAAAACATAGTATTCCCATGACGATTCCCAAGGCCCTCACAACTAGTCATCCACGTTTGGCTTTTAGGGAGATTTTCTTGATGCCATGTGGCCCATCGGTCTTAAGGAACTATTACGTGTTTTACGAGTCTGGGAAATCATACATTTTTACGATAAGGGGGTTCCATCCATTCTTTACTACATCGGGGCATTAGTAAGGAGATTAAGAATGATTTGTACTTGGTTATAAGTCGTTCATCAGCATCACAAACCAATGTTTAGAGTAAAATCCATGTTTCCAGAATAATAATTGTGATTCTATTTTTTCCTATTATAGTTGAGATCATTTGACCATTGGGTGATTCTCATGTTGTGTGGAGGTGTTTATATTTACATTAATTGAGTATATCCTTCATCCTTATCTTGATTATATGAGGTTAGGGTGAATTGCTACATGCATCGTTATAGGCATTGAGAATTTGAATTTCATGCGTATTCTCATGCCCTATAGGTTCATTTCACTGACATGAATTTCATGATATGACTATGATTTTTTATTGATGTTGTGATAGTTATCTCATGTTTGTATTACTCTTGGTTGTGATTGAGTGATTTCAAGTCTTAATTCAAGAGGTGTTATGGTCACCCATGGGTTGAAATTAGTAATTTACAGAATCAAACCATTATACTATAAATAAATGGGTGTTGTTTTTGGTGATAGGTGTAAGGGATCTAATTCACCGGAAATGGGTATACATTATAAAGTGAATAGTTAAATTTAATATGAAATGGGTTAAAATATGTGTCCTTCCTTATCATGTTTATGAGAGGTAATGGAGTCAACCTAGTGATTACTGGAAAAATGAAATGATACTTATAGTTGAGAACTTACTCTTACCTAGCAATGTATGTTTCTATTTTGGGTAGTATTCCATGGTAGTGGGTTTTCGTACATTCATATTCTACTATTGATGCAATCATATGATTATAATATGGTTTTAAGGAGTGTTCCAAGAATTTGTAGTCCAATGCCACCACAAAGTCCTCAAGACTTTTTCCAGGAATGTGGTGATGATCATACCCCAGACGTGGTGTGACCTTAGCTTCGAGTTGTTCCTACAGGAGTGAAACATGCAGGACCACCTATTGTACCTAATCTAGGAATTTATCCCCATGTTAGTGATAGTTTTCTACATCTAATGTAGTCTATTCATGGTGCTCCATAAGTTTCACCTAAGATGGGTGATCTGACTCATGAGTTCCAGTAGCAGCATCATCCTACTTTCTCAGGGGATGGAAGTCCATAGGCTAATGAGTCATGGATATAGGCTAACCTATCAATCTTTTATAATCTGGAAACACCTCCAGAGCAGAGAGTCAAGATTGAAACATACAAGCTTCAAGATTCACCCAAGCGTTAGTGGGATGTGGTTACCCAGGATGAGCACCGTCAAGGCATGATATGAGATAACATTAAGACTACATTCTATGATTATTTCATTACATAAAGAGTAATATTTGATAGATAAAGTGAGTTCATGCATATCAAGCAAGGTTTTAGGTCAGTTATGGAAAATTCATAACGTTTCACAGTGTTGCAGCACTTTGCAACGCTTCAAGCCAGTGATGAGATTTCTTAATCTATTCACTTTGGGGATGGGATCCAGTACACCATCAGTATGTCTGTAAATATATTTCACCTGCCTACAATTTCTGTAATATTTTATCATGATCTTATCACTGAGAGTAACCTGGGGGATGGAAATGGTACATGGTTTAATATATTAGTTCCATTGTAGTCCAATAGTTATTCTGATGATTGAAAACATTCTCTTAATGATTCTCATTAGAAGAGTGACAACCAGAGTACCCATCTCGATAGATATTTGGTGTTTCATCATTGTGGATGGGGGGTTCATTTGATGCCTCAGTGTGATAGAGACACACTAGTGTGTTCGTCTTATGGGTGTATGGGGAATAATCATTGTTTCTGCATAACCTTTCATCAAGCTTTGAGAGGGAATGTATCACCACTAGCTCGACCTTTAGGAGTGGGTTCTTTCATGCCACGTCAGGTAGGATGTAAGAATAGGCAAGTATGGTTTGGACAAGGTGGGGGTCGTGTTTGAGGTAGTCAAAACCCTGATCATTATTAATGAAAAAAAAGTTGTTTTGATTGTGGTAGTCTATCTGTTGCATATGATTGTGGATTAGGTCACCAGTGTGCACTATAGCTGAGGACTGTGGAGTAGGCTATGTGACCATCTACAGTATTTGGTACTATTCTAGTAGCCCCCAACTTTTCATATTATTTGTTTTCTATAGTTTCTTAAAGCTCTTTTATCTCTGTACCTATTTTGGAGAGTTTCATACTTGAGATGCAATGTTACCATGGTGTAATTACCCTAGATACACTGTTGGGGATACATAAAATGGGGATAATCTAGTGTAGGGATTTTCTCATTCAGGTAAGAAGTTATCCATTCTTATAGAACCATGTTGTCATCAAGATGATGTGCTTCGAATTCATTCTTAGAATAGACTTATTGGTTAATTACAATGCTTTTGTAGACATCAGTTACTATAAGTTATCTTTTACATCACTAGAAGGAAAAAGTTATCTACATAAGGGTATGTGGGATGTGTAGGCTTGAAAATATACACAGAATCATCATGTGCTAGGTGGCGTGACTTCCCATATTTCCATTCTCTTCATGGAAGATAAGGGTTTTTATAATGTTGTTTCCCTCCGGTATTAGATCATTTTGGAGGTGTCTTTGTAAAAAAAATTTATGGATTACCTTTTAAGAGAGAGGTAGAGTTTAAAATTAAGATTTTTCATCGAACTTCCCTAGTTTCCATTCCTCCATATAGGATAGAACATATATAGCTTTAGGTTCTCAAAAAATAGCTAAAGGATTTAGAGGCCAAAGGTTTTATATATCCCATTACTTCCTCTTGGGTTTCTCCCAAACATTTTTCCAATATGGAGGATGAAACCATACATATATGTAAATACCAAAAGCTTAACGTATAGAGAAATTACATTACTTTTTTCAAATACTTAATACATTACCAAAAAACGCCCAATGACCGTATTAGTTGAGTGTCTTTGGAAACTCAGAACATAATCTTCTAATCATGGTGAAAGATCATCAACATCACCCATAATGATATTATTTTTTTCCTACATAAAACCATACTTTAAATCCTAGGCAAAATGATAACATAAAAAGGGTGAGCTCAAATTCCCATTAAGGGTAAGCATGGAGAAAATAAAACAACCCATATACATCTGAAATTAAAAACATGAACATAAATTTTAAGCATCAAAATCAAGAGAAATAACATTAAACATGGTAGGACGTAAGGAATAGATCATAATGGAACATCAATCATGAAAAAATAGCATGGGAATAAAAAATGTAATTGTGGAATCCATTATGCATATGTTATGATTTCCATATTAGGAAAGGCATTGATTCCAAGACCATCATAGTGGACAAAGTCCCTTGTAGAATCGGGTTTACCTGTCGTTCCAGCCCTGTATTACTGTACTAGATTTACTTTCCACTACAACCTTGTCTATATCCTGAGATATATATCTTTACCCAATGCATTGAAGGGAGATATAGGTCCCACCTATCTCAAATAATTAAATCATTCCTACTTGTGCCACAAAATAAACATAAATAATTCATCATAACCCAAAGAATAAAAGGGGTTTCATAAACATCATCCCATCTTAAAGTAATCCATATAAAAAAATGGATATCGTTTCATCACAAGAAGAATCAAACCATGTAAATAATAGATACATTATACATGAAACATAATCATACTAACTAATGTCATCTTAGATGGAAAATAGTTTTGACAAAACACTTGAAATGAATTCTTGAAGAAAATATCCTTTCTTCTTCAAAATCATTTTGAATTCACAAAATGCCATTCAATTTTAAAATAAAAGGATTTTGTTGAAAATAATAATGAAATATTTTAGAGGAATATTCATGAAAATTATGCGTTATGAAACCGTAATAATCTTTTCATGCCGTATAAGTTAAAAAAACATTCTCATCGTACTTTTAACGGAAAAGTCAAAAAGTACCACGTATGTTGAACAGAAGAAAGATTCCTTCCATAACAAAATGTAAAAGTCAAATAGGTCTAAAAATGACATTAAAAATACATGTAAATATATTAAAAACTTTATGAAAAACGTTTTTATGGACATGGATGAAAAATATAACCCCAGTAAATACTTACGTATAAGAAAACTCAAATAAAAATGAGATTATAAAATTATCCCTTACCTTCGGTCCAATTTCTTCCATATGTGTCCAAAAATGCTTTATAGTGGGTTTAAACATATTATTAACTTTTAATAAAACCATAATAATATTTATTATATCATATATGATTCACTTAGGACTTTATATTACCCATTGTTTTGTAAATTTAATGTTAAAGCAGCATTTTGGGTAAAATCGTTTCATATATCTTACATGTCTCGAATTGTAGTTCGTGATATTATTACTTATATTCTGATTTACTTAATTCTAGAATGTAAAACATTATTTATATATAATTTATATTCCACATATTAATATATAAATGATAGATAAATAAATGGAATGAAATACACAATTCATGGAGACGGTAGGTCGTACATACGCATGAATGCTGTTTTCGTTTCCCTATTTAATTTAATGAAATTAAATAAATGAAATATATATGTACATAAATACAGAATAATTATTATGTAATATCTATAATGATTATGTATAAAATATACTTTATAATTATACTTGAATGGTTAATCATGGAGAATGAATCTCATCGCGTTCGTGGAGATGGTAGTCCGTACGTACGCACGAGCGACAATATCGTTCTATTGACATTACAATAATATATAATTGGATGGTATATCATATATAAAGAATCTTCATAATGTTATATTTATTATTTATATCATTTATACTCATTATTATACCCTTCCTAATGATGAAATGTTTGAATAACAAACTACACCACGACGTGGAGACGGTAAGTCGTACGTACACACGTGTGGCGACTTTTTCATTAATAGGATGGATAAAATAACTACTATTATTTTAAAATTAAATAGAATATTCTGGAGTTATATTTTTTTGAATGGAAACAAAAAATAAGGTGAGAGTGGAAGAAGAAAGGAACTTGAAAGAGGTGGTGAGATATTTACCTCTTCTTCGGGTTCTTCCTTTTGATTTGATCAAAAGGGATCCATAGGTTGGATTTATGACTAAAGGAAGGCCTCTTGTATTAAGGGAGGAAATTTGAGAGGTTATTGTTTTAAAGGTTGGCCATGAAAAATGGCTTTGGAGGTTTGAATTTGAGAGAAGGGGAAGTGAACTTTTATAAGAGTGGTGAGTGGCACCTTAGGAAAAACATAAAATATTATTTTATAAAAAATTCATATTCAGTTTATAATGGCTCTAGTGTGACTTATTTCGAGGATAGGGTGGGTATGGGCCGAAATAATCTCAACCAATAGATTTTAGAAATGTTTAGGTTACCATTTTAACCTTATCATTTAGATTTAACTCTATGTTAAATAATTTAACTTTTACCTTGTCTTTTTGTATTCTTAAATTATATGGTTAATAAACATACTATAAACTAGTAATCAAACCCCAATTGGTTCATTAATGTCATATATATTATTATGTAATTCTTATTTCTGAACCATATATTTTTAGGACCATTTTATCAATTAATAATATAATATTTGTTTTAAAAACTCTTTTATGTCAAATTTGACACTATTTGGTATTCTATTTTTTATAAATTTATTATAGCATTATTAAATCGAAAAAAATTCATCTAACCAACCCTAATATGTTATATTAACCTAGGAAATTAGTTTAATGCATAAAAATTCTCAAATTACATTTATTTGGGTATTTATAATATAAACTATATTAATATTTCATTAATAAGGTAATTTTTGCATCATCATTGTGTCGTAAATAAATTAATTTATATATGGTCTAAAAAATATAAATAAATTACGATTATATATGAAATATTTTTATCTTTATAATTAATTTTTAATGTCGAATTTATCTTATGTATAACCCTATATTAAAAATGTTTTACTTATTAATCGTTGTTTTTAACTCTTTTAACACTTCTTTGAATTAAATAATAATAAATGTACTTATGTAATACAAGTGGACCTAAAGGGTAATATTTTATTCTAAGGTAGTTTTTGGTCTATTTACACTTATCCAATAGAATTAGGACATGTGTTAGGGTAATAATAATACCATTTTTACCCTTAATTACCCTATTTACTTTTAACCGTGGTAAATAAAAGTAAAAAGTTACTTTTCAGAAAAAATTATTTTTATCTTATTGAACCACATTTTACATACAGATATCAATCGTGTCTCTTGAATTTTTTAAATTCCACTCACAGAAGCAATAAAATTATGTTTTATATAAATTTTCAAAATCTCGTAGGAGGTGGGTAAAAGACGGTGAAAAGTTCAATAAAATTTTTATATATCTAAAATTATTATAAAATGATAGTAATGAATTAAATTGAACTTATATTGGTATTATGTATCTATTTTGACCTAAAATAAATTTAATTAAAATAAATGTTTATTTTAATAAAAAGTCGGTTTTAACCAATAACTCAATGTTTTCACTATTCATCAAAAATTGAATGTTTTTAGAAAAATACCAAAAATTTACCCTAGGCTAATTTTGATATTCTGAATCCAAAAATGAAGTCCAATTTGAAAGATAAAATTTATAAAATTTCAAAAAGTTCATATTACTATTCATAATGGCCAGTTTATATAATATTTCAATAACATATTGTTGTTTAGTGAAACTCGGTATTGCGTACAACGCAAGCTATCGAGGAAGGTTGCTCTTGTGTGTAACGTAAGCCAAAAATAGTGTTGTGTATTCGACAAGATAATACAGTTATTCATATAGCGTAATATAATCTTGGATTAGCATAAAACAGATGACATCAGTGAAATTAAAAATAATATTTCTCAAAAAATCTCGGGGTGTTACATTTTATCCTCCTTAAAATGAATTTTGCCCTAGAAATTCATCAGGGTTATAAATGGTTTACTACTTGAAGGTTTAATTCATATAAACCCATATCATAAAACGGAATACTAAAAATTAATTTTAAAAAAGAAACGTATTGGTTACCCAAATTAACTCATCAATGGGTTTCCACCTAGAAGAACATAGGGGAAAATATGGATATGAAAGAGAAATATAACCATCATGTTCTAATGGAGAGTGGTAGGGAACATGGCTATGAAGAATCCAACAATCAAAAAGTCATACATTTGTAAGGATCTATGGTTACATCTGATTCATCAAATTTGAGGGTACTAGGACAACGTTTCCGGTTTTTAGGATCATTTCCCTAATGTTGTTAATTTTTCGCACAAGGGAAAATACTTAGATGATTTCAATGTAATATCATCGTTGGTCATTCCATGTACAATTTCCAATTCATCTCTTATTTAATGAAATGAAGTTGAATTTGTACTTCTTGAAATATTACCAGATCATGCAATAGAATAATAGGTTATTCCATCAGTATCAAGAAGTTATCAAAAGGTATTAAATATACATAAGTCCATATATGGAGAGATTAATCGTATACGGTTCCTAAAATGGACTTATAACTCATATATCATACCACTTTATAAATTAAAACTAATTTATACTAACCAAGGACCTCTTTTCGGCCAGTGGTAGGTGATAAAGGCCTGTCGTACTTCGGGTGTGGGTTCAATTCTAGCAGCCTTTTCCGACACGATGGGTTGTCGTCCGTCCTATAGGTTATCCTTTTTCTAAAACATCACCATTATAACATTTCAGAAATAATATCAAAAAAAGGTTCTTGTCTTAAACAATACTATCTGATGTCCAACATAATCCATTCCATTTTTTGGCTTATCCAAAATACTTCTATCCAATCTCAATGTATAAAGCAAACGATTGCTATAAATGTCATCTTACAAGCATGTGAATACCATCATTTATCCCCTATATATCATACTATATATCTTGTGGGTCACATTCCAAACATTTTAATTCCTTAATCATGTATTCTCTTGAAACATAAATTACCATAGAACCTTAGTGAAAACATGAATGCTATCAAAAGTTATATCATTCCACATACCAAAATCCCAAAATTCTATATACTCAAATCGTGATATTACATTGTCCTTATATCATTCATGAGCTCATTAATACTATCAAAACTCTCATTATCTCTTTATCTCTTCATTATGTGCATTTCATCTACATTCAAAAAATACTTGAATAACATTTATTGGTTACTGGTACCATTCAAAATATACTTTCAAATGATATTTAAAAAACAATAGTTTCATAATCCTTAGATGTGTCTTTATTCTATAGTACCATTACCTATACCGTATAGCACTTGATAAACATAAATCATTCCACTACCTTCTTAATCCATTTACCAAGATTCAACAATTCTTTCATCTCACATATCATTTGTAGTCTCTTCATCATCATCATTATAAATACTACCCATACGACCATGATGATTTTATTCATGAGACATTCCCTTAGGGAATTGGTCTTCATAATGTCCATACATTTCACATTTAAAACATATAACCATTGTTGATTTGTTAGCAATACCATTATCATAGTCCATGGTGTTAACTGAACTTTTTTCTTTTCAATTAATGCCTTTGTGTCCTTATTTTCAACACCCTAAGCATCTTCCTTTTCCTTTGAAACATTATCCCACATGCCTCTTCCCACATGATTTACATGAAGGAAATTGAACTTTCTTTCCACTATGATCATCATGAAACTCTATCATTCTCTTATTAGATTGGTCAGGAAACATACCAAAGTTGATATTATTTATCATATTATGAGATTTCTGATTAGGCATAATAACGATGTTTGCACTTCCAAATCATGTTTCATTTGGTTTATCATGAAAAATATCATTCCATTGTCCATCATATCCTCCATTATCGTGAATATTCCTATTTCCATCCATTTTCTAAAACCCAAAAAGAATAGTGTGAGAGGAAAAATTCATACTATGAAAACAACATAATATAGGGGGAGTACCTTCAATATATAACAACTTATGTTTAATTCTAATATCGTTACCATAATTCTAGGACTATAACCTATACTTATACATAACCTTAGGAACATCCCTAGACATACCTTAGAAATATCTCAAGGTATCTCACTAAAGTTTTCGTATCCTAGTTTATAGAGGTTGATTAAACTTTCCCAATGATACAAATTGTAAAGATCCAAATCTTGATATACATAGACATTATATTACCTTTTTGGAATATTCAATAGATTACAAAAAAATGCCCAATGACCGTATTAGTTTAGTTTATTTTGAAACTTAAAACATAATATTCTAATCATGGTGAAAGATATTCAACATCTCCCATAAAAATATTATTTTTTTCCTACCAAAAACCATCCTTTAAATCCTGGGGGAAAGGAAAACATAAAAATGGCGAGCTGAAATGCTCAGTAAGGGTAAGCATGCAGAAAATAAAACAACCCATATACATTTGAACTTAAAAACTTGAACATAAAGTTTAAGCATCAAAATCTTGAGCAATGACATTAAACATGGTAGTACGTAATGCATAGATCATAAGGGAACATCAATCATGATAAAATAGCATGTCAGAAAAACATGTAATTGTGCCATCCATTAAACACATGTTATGATTTCCATAGTAGCCAAGACATTGCTTCCAAGACCTTCATAGTGGACAAAGTCCCTTACTGAATCTAGTTTACCTGCTATTCCAGCCCTGTATTACTGAACCAGATTTACTTTCCATTACAGCCATGTATATCCCATGAGATAAAAATCTTTACCCAAAGAACTGGAGGGAGATATAGGTCCCACAAATCTCATAATGAAATCATTACTAATTTTTCCACAAAATAAAAATAAAACATTCATCATAACCCAAAGAATAAAATGGATTTCATAAACATCATCCCCTCTTAAAGTAATCCATATTAACCAAATTGATATCATTTTATAATATGAAGAATAAAACCATTTAAATAATAGAGACATTATACTTGAAACATAATCATAATAAATAATGTCATCTTAGAAGGAAAATATTTTTGATAAAACACTTGAAATGAATTCTTGAGGAAAATATCCTTTCTTCTTCAAAATCATTTTCTTTTCACAAAATGCCATTTAATTTAAAAAGAAAAGTATTTTGTTGAAAATAATCATGAAATATTGTAGAGGAATCTTCATGAAAAGTAGGCGTTATGAAACCGTAAAAATCCGTTCATGCAGTATAAGTTAAAAAAACATTCTCCTCGTATTTTTAACGGAAAAGTAAAAAATTACCACGTATGGTAAAGAAAAGAAAGATTCCTTCCATAACACAAAGTAAAAGTAAAAGAGGGGTAAACATGACTTTAAACATACATGGATGTATATTAAAAACATTATGAAAAACATTTTTATGGACATGGATGAAAAATATAACCCCAATAAATACTTACTTATAAGAAAACTCGGATAAAAATGAGATTGCAAAATTAACCCTTACCTTAGGTCCAATTTCATCTATATGTATCTGAAACTCTTATATAGTGGGTTTAACCATTTTATTAACTTGTAACATAACCATAATAATATTTATAATATCATATATGATTCACTTAAGTCTTTATATTACCCCTTCTTTTGTAAATTCCATGATAAAGTAGTGTTTTGGGTAAAATTGTTTCATTTATCGTACGTGTTTCGACTTGTTGTTCTTGATATTATTACTTATATCTCGATTTAAATAATTCCATAATGTAAAACATGATTTATATATAATATATATTCAACTTATAAATATATATATGATAGATAGATAAATGGAATGAAATACAACATTTATGGAAACGGTAGGCCGTACGTACGCATGAACGTTGTTTTCATTTCCTTATTGAATTGAATGGAATTAAGTAAATGAAACACATATGTACATAAATATAGTATCATTATTATGTAATATCTTTCATGATTATTTATTATATATACATTATAATCATATTTGAATGGTTAATCATGGAGAATGAATCTCATCGCGTTCGTGGAGACTGTAGTCTGTACGTACGCACGAAGGACAATATAATTATTTTGATATTAAAATCAGATATAACTGGATTTTATATCATATATAGAGAATCATAATAATGTTATATTTATTATTTATATCATTTATACTCATTATTATTCCCATCCAAATGATGAAATGTTTTAATAACAAACTACACCACGACGTGGAGACGGTAAGTCGTACGTAAGCACTTGTCGTGAATTTTTCATTAATAGGATGGATAAAATAACTAATATGGTAGTATAAGTATATAGAAGAAACTGGAGTTATTATTTTAGAATGGAAACAACAATGAAGGAGGAATTGGAAGAAGAAAGGAACTTGAAATAGGTGGTGAGATAATTACCTTTTCTTCAGGTTCTTCCTTTTGATTTGATCAAAAGGGCTCCTTCGGATGGATTTATGACTAAAGGAAGAACTCTAAGATTAAGGTAGGATAGTTTAGAGGGTTTTTGGGCAGGGTTTTGTAGAGACAAATGGATTTTGAGGTGTGAATTATAGAGAAGGGGGAGTGCCCTTTTATAAGTGGGGTGAGCTGCACCTTAGAAAAAACATAAAATATTATTTTATAAAAAATCCATATTCGGTTTATAATGGCTCCAAAGTGACTTATTTAGAGGCAAGGGTGGGGATGGGTCGAAATAATATCAACCAATATGTTTTAGACAAGTATAGGTTACCATGTTAACATTATCATTTAGATTTAACTATAAGTAAAATAATTTAACTTTTACCGTGTCTTTTTATATTTTTACATTATATGGATAATAAACATATTATAAACTGCCAAAATAACCCCAATTGGTTCATTAAGGTCATATATATTATTATATAAGTATTGTTTCCGAACAATAGATTTTTAGGACCATTATATCAATTAATAATATAATATTTGTTTTAAAAACTATTTTATGTCAACTTTGACACTATTTGGTATTTTTTTTATAAATTCATAAGAGCATTATTACTTCGAAAAAAATTCATCTAACCAACCCTAATATGTTATATTAACCTTGAAAATTATTTAAATTCATAAAAAGTCTCAAATTACATTTATTTGGGTATTTATAATATTAATTATGTTAATATTCCATTAGTATGGAAATTACTTCATCATCATTGTGTCATAAATAAATTAAATTATATAATATCTAAAAATTATAAATAAAATACCATTATGTGGGAAATATTTTTATCTTCATAATTACTATTTATAGTCGAATTTATCTTTTTTATAACCCTATATTAAAAATATTTTACTTATTAAACTTTGATTTTAACTCTTTTAACTCTTCTCTGAATTAAATAATAATAAATGTCCTAATCTCATCCAAGTGGACCTAAAGTTTCATATTTTATTCCTAAGGATGTTTTTGGTAGAATTACACTTATCCAATAGAATTAGGACTTGTGTTAGAGTAATAATAATATAATGTTTACCCTTAATTACCCTATTTACTTTTAACCATGATAAATAAAAGTAAAAAGTTACTATTCCGAATAAAGTATTTTTATCTTATTGAACCACATTCTATATACTTATATCAACCATTTCTCTTGGATTTTTGAAATTACAATCACTAAAGCAGTAAAATTATGGTTTATGTAAATTTTCAAATTCTCGTAGGAGGTTGGTAAAAGACGGTGAAAAGTTCAATAAAATTTTTATATATCTAAAATTATTATAAAATGACTATATTGAATTATAATGAACTTATATAGGTATTATGTATCTATTTTGACCGAAAATAAATTTAAATAAAATAAATGATTATTTAAATAAAAAGTCGGTTTTAACCAATAATTCATTGTTTTCACTATTCATTAAAAATTGAATGTTTTCCGAAAAATACCCAAAAATCACCCTAGGATAATTTCAATATTTCGAATCCAAAAATGATGTCCATTTTGATATATAAAATTTATAAAATTTCAAAAAGTGGGTATTACTATTCATAAAGGCTAGTTTTTATAATATTTTAATAACATATCATTGTTTAGTGAAACTCGATATTGCGTACAACGAGAGATATCGAGGAAGGTTGTTCTTGCGTGTAATGAAAGACATGAATAGTGTTTTGTATACTAAAAGCTAATACGGTGTTTCGTATAGTGCAAGATAATCTTGGTGTAACGTACAACACAAGACATCAAAGAAATTAAAAATAATATTTCTCATAAAATCACTGGGTGTTACAGTATATACATGCATTACAGAAGGATAAAATAGATCACAGACTATAATTGATATCCACTTTCTTAAATTGATGATCTCATTAACCAGCTCCAAGGAGCAAAGGTCTTCACTATGATCAACATGATATATGGTTATCATCAGGTGCAAGTTATACCATCAAACATACCTCGTATAACTTTTTGTAGCAGGAATGGTTTGTATTCATACCTTGTTTTGATGTTTGGTACTATGAACACCAAAATTGTTTTCATGGCCCTTATGAATTGGGTTTTCCCACCCAATTTTAATTATTTTGTAATTGTCTTTGTGGACAACATATTGGTGTATTCTCATATTCATAGTGACCATGCCAAAAATCATGTGGTAATTCTGAGTACACTTAAAGAGAATCTAATTAATGTTAAGATTAGTAAGTTCCACTTTTGGATCGAACATTTTCACATCATGGGTCATATTATTTTGTAATTATGCGTCTTTCTTGACCCAAAAAAGGTTAGTGTAGAAGAATATTAGAATCATGCCAAGAACGTTATAGATATCATGAGATTGATGGGGATTATGAAATAATACAATAATTTCATACATGACCTTTTACATATTTCTACACCTCTTATTGGTCTTACAAATATGGGTTTCATGTTTGTGTGTTCTGAAGCGTGTGAGAAAGAAATTTAAGAGCGGAAATGGAGGCTTGTCACTACACCTATTCCGATTATACTAGATCATAGAAATGGCTACACCATTGTATTGGATGGATCATGCATCATACTAGGAGTAGTGATTATGAAGGAGTAAAAATTCATTGCATATGGATCTCGGTAGTTAAGGCATCAAGAGAGAATCTACCCAATGCATGACCTTGAGATAACCGTGGTTGTGCATGCCCTATGTTGCTGGAGACATTATATGTCAAGTGAGTGGTTTGTGTTGTACACAGACACCAAGATCCTCAAATATGTCTTTTTACTGAATTAAATGAACCTAAAATAGTGGATATGGGATGAATATCAACTATCCTTTGATTTTGGGCTTGCCTATATGCCTCAGAAGGGTAATGTGGTTGCAGATGCACTGAGTTGAAAAACTCAAACGCAAGAAGAATGTTAATCTATTGATGAATGGAAGTTAAGAGAACGTATTGATAAGATATATCTAGAGTTTCGTGATAGTCACGAAAACTCTTACCCTTCATCCTTAATAGTTACATCTTCCATCCCTGAGAAGGTAAAGAGCAGAGAGTTTTCAGATCTTGAAGGCTTGGTACTCCAAGAGAGTATATCATGAGATAACCAACATCTGTATTGGTCTATGGATAGAGACAACATCCTGTATCAACATTAACATATCTATGTTCTTACAGACATGAGAGAGGAGTTGATAAAAGTGACTGATTCATCTTAGTGGGTAGTTCAACCAATAATCTTCAAGATATATCTAGATACGTGACACTAGTATTGGTGGACTAGAATGAAATATCAGATTGTAGGATTTATCGCTAGGTGTTCCACCTCTTGGAAGGTGAAAGTGGAGAACCATAGACATGTAGTCTAGTAACAACTACTTCTAGTCCTAGAATGGAAATGATAATATGTTTATATGGATTTTGTAGTTGGATTACCTAGGTTGTTGAGGGGGAGGGATGCTACCTGGGTAGTCATTGACCGACTAATGAAATAAACCCACTTAATTTTGATTGATGATAGAAATTCCTAGTTGTTGAGATTAGAAGATAGTATATATGAGAGGTCATACGACTACACAGGGTCCCTCGTACTATTGTTTCAGATTGGTATTCTCATTTCACATCATGGTTCCAGTAGGGATTGTAGAAGGCTATAGGAATACTTGTGCTTCTATGAAAAACTTTTCAACCTCATTACAATGGAAAATCAGAATAGAAAATACTAGTTCTAGAGGATATGCTTTGAGAATGTGTCCTTGATTTCAACAGTTCTTAGGATAAGTATATCCCTCTCACAGAGTTTTCCAATAACAACAACATTCATGCCACATTTTTGATGTATTAATTTGAGGCTTTGTAAGGTAGGACATGTTGTTCACCATTGTAATGGTTAGTTGAAGGTGATACATTCCTACTAGGTCCTCGAAAAGTTCATGATACTTAGGAGTAGGTTCAGATCATCAGAATGTGTATCACAACTTCTCAGTCTAGATAGAATGCTTATACTAATCACTATCAATGACCTTTTTAGTTCAAGGTTTTTGGATTTGTTTCGTATTGGGTGTCTCCCAGTCTAGGGAATAGACATTTGTGGAAGTAGAGAAGGCTATAACCTCCTTATGTTGGGTCAGACGAGATTTTGGAGAGAGCTGAGCCAATAACCTATCATTTGCTACAACCTCATAGGTGTCGTTCCATGCACGACGTCTTCTTGGTTTCAAAACTTCTCAAATATAATTCTTACACATCACATGCCTTTGATACTAAGGAAGTTGATGTAGATGATGATGCTATATTTGAGGAGTATCTAGAACACATTGTTGAATGGAGCACAAAGGATATCTGATGATGTTCTATCCCTTTATTACAGGTGTTGTGGGAATATGACCGCATGTAGGATGAGTGTTGGGAGCGGGAGACTCATGTACGTGCCCAGTGGTCATAGTTATTCTTCGACATTGTTTAAGCATATTTGTAAGGTAATCATGGGGGAATGTTCATTTAAGGGGGGAAGACAAGAAGTACCTTTTCATTCACTCACGTATTGATCCTTCAAATAATTACTAAATATTCACAGTAGACATATTATTGATGCGTAATGAGTTAGAATACATAATGAGGGTTTCTAGTGTTTTTTTGGAGCATGGAAAACCTCTTTTTTGGAAAACAGGCCATGTATCACGATTTTCACAAGGTTACCACTTGGTTTGCCTAGACGTTATGATTGGGTTTCTTTCTGGACACAAACACTAGCAAGGTTTTCTCATGGTCATACAGTCTAGCTGTGCAATTGGACCCTTCTAAAAATAAAACCTCACGTGATTTAGAGATGTTTTATCAAAATATGCAAACAAACAGTTCCCAATCAATTTTTTCAGGGTAAAATTAAAAATATTACCCTAATGATCTATTACGATCTCTACTTCTTTCCTAATCTATGATTGGACTATATTTACCTCTATGACTCTCATTTTGAAGAGTTTTTAAGGCCAAAGGTATGTATTCAAATATCTTTTTCGTCCGTGGTCTGATCAAGATAATGTTCATCACGTTGGATGCCTAACAGTAAGTACATGAGTCCTCTTGAGTCATTCTTCCTATATTTTTTATCAACCTAGTTATCATGTTTTGATCATTTTTCACCTTTTCTTAGATCTAGTTCTATCCCAGGAATTTTGAGGGATGATACAGAATGAAGAGTGTCATACATTCCTTAGGTGGGTGGTCTATTATTTAACCAGAAAGTTTTTCAAATTTGGAATTTACGTGTATGGCCCACCAATTTTGTCGGGTCCCATATCATAAATTTATATTCCATGATTATAGTAGTTAGAATCATATTTTTATGGTCATTCAAAATATCTGATTAGTTGTTTGCAATTACACCATTAACTCAATCTCCCCCAAGTTGAAGGTTATTCAATATTTGGGATTTTAGGGTTTTGACACATTTGAGTCATAGTTTGGGTGTGCCTTCACTTGGCCTCCCTTAAATGTAATCTTTCTTTATGAAATTTCATGAACATATTTTGAATTTAATAATGGAAAGTAAAATGTATTCTAACCAGTTCTCAAACCAAAAGTAAGTTCTTAAATTTGTCAATTAAATGTGAAATGTGGAGTGGAATGTATACTAATATATGACACATCCTTATTAAATGTAATTGAATATAAGATTTATTTATTTATGATACCATTACATGTTTATGGAAGGTATTATAGTGAAACTTAATTTCTAAATATGCCTTAAAAGGATTTAACAAAGGTTTCATGCTACTTGGACTTATCACACTAATAAATGGCATTGCATGAACCAAATAGACATATTGATTAATGGTGACTTGATTAAAGTATTCCATGATACAAGGCATATTCACACTAATAGATGGAAAGGCTTGATAAAATGGAATTATTATATGAATTCACTATCAAATAGGATGGTCTTGACTCAATCTCACGTTGGATTTTGATTGGAGAATTCAATTATCACTTGAAAACCCCATTCTAATTTAAGGATACATCTTACTGAAGATGATATCACCTATAACCCCATAATTTTATTATCTTTGGATGTCAGGAATTTCATTATGGGATCTCTCATGCAGTACTATAGGAATCCATGGATACACTCCTTGGATCTATGGTTCATTCGATACACACCTTGGATCCAGCATTGACAAGTTGGTGTCTTGTTCAATTCCCATTAGGCCAGGTCTCTTTATAGCCCTGTTTTACCATGGATAAACTCCCTGGACTCTGTAGGTGCCTCATTGGGGAATAACATGTACAATTCCCCTTTTATTACACTCTTACCTCAGTACTTGCTATATTTATTATTGAGTTCGTGACCCTTGAGGTCTACATTGTCTGGGTTATTACATTGGAACTGCCTTACTAAATATCATAAAAAGTTTTGTTTTAACGTCATGGAACAATTAATATTATAAAAATGTGGCATATTATAAACTAGTAACAATAAAATATTGAATTGGCCATAAGATCAGACACTGACTGAGAGCTGATGTCGTTAAATGCGTATTTAGTTACACTGTACTACTTTAAATTATATTTTCTTGATTGAACACTATTATATTCCATAACAGGGGCCAAAGGATATAGAAACCATTGGTTATGTACCATTGATATTTATTTCACACCCTCTTTGGGAACAATTTGGTACCCATAATTGATTACAGGAACACAGGTGTTGAAAAAAGATGTACTCGACTTCAAACACTTGATTGCTTGTTGTTTAGGTTGGAGATTGATTATAGGGGACTAAGTTGGAGCTCGGGATTCTAGGGATAACATTTTGTTTTACGTTTTCATTTTAGGGAATATGTTATTCCTTCTATATTGTATCCAAGTATTCTAGTTTTCTAATGAAATTATATATAATCATCAGTTGTTCTATGCTAGGATGTTATTACAGTTGTTTAGTTATTGTTATTGTTTCCTATATTTCCAATTTTGCCTTCAATTTAATTATATTGATTGTACTATTTACCTAATTACATCCACCAACTATGCTAAGCTATGGTAATTAGGGAGTAGTATGCCCAGAGAAAAACCCTTTACCCTCGCTTATAGTCGGTACCCTCTGGCATTCGAGGAGATGTAATTAAAAAGATGTGGACCACCCGAATTGAGCACTATTATGTGGAATCCGGGTCCGGGATGTCATAGTTTAATCCAATATATAATATTAATTACAATTAATTATTATATTTATATATATTTATATTGTCACCCATTCATTTAATGGATCTTTTGTTTACTCTAATCATTGTATTATTAAAAATTCACTTTTTCAAAACATTATAATTATCAAAAGTGTTAAATTAATTTGTGAATATAAATTGTAATATTATTAATCAAAAAATATTAATTAATTCATTGTGGCATCATATTACTAATAGTTTTGTTTTTTTAGTCATTGATAGTGAAAAAAAGGTAATATTATTCTTATAGCTCGTAAAATTGACCCAAACCAAAATGTGTTATAACAACTGATTGAGCAAGTGAATGTAATAGTTCATTAATAATATCAATTTTATATAATTATAATATATTGAAAAAATATTGATTTTATAAATCAGGTTTTTAAAGTGATTTATGATTATGGAAACAATATTTATTTAGGATAATCCACCAAATTAATTAATTTTTTCAATATTCATTTAGAGAGACTCTTTGATAAAAGGGATTTGGTGTCCCTTATTTGGAATATCGATTCCCAAATTTAATTTAATATTTTCTACTATATAACATTCTCAATTATTTAAGTGGAAAGTTATGTGAATATGTCTATTAATGTCGGTAGTAGATGGGTAATTTTATTGGAGACCTTGAGTGTTATTTTAACTAATACCCATCCAATAATTGTTTTGAATGCCTTATTGCATGGAAAATGTATCTAAAATAAAAACATAACTGATATAACCTATTTATAGGGATATAATTCTCTAATCCTCTCATTTATATGTAATTTTTTATGATATTTTATGTAATTAAATTTCGGTTCAACCGTTTTATATTATATTTTTATTTTTATGCTAACTAAATTTTAAAATCTGTATCAGATTTTTATTCCAAAAATATCCTTATTAACTGATCTAAAAAACATTATTCATAAAATTAAATAAAATTTCTACTAGTTATAAAAATTAATTTTGATTTATGAATACATAATAGATAAATTGTTTTTGGAAAAAGCTTTATTTTTTCCTAAAAATAAATTTCATATTTCTAATTTATAATTAATCCTCCATTAACAAATGTTAAATTATTTAATATAAATATTAACAAAATTTATCAAAATTAATTTTTTAATAGTTATAATTTTATTTAATTACAACATACACATCATAGAGAAAAAAATTTATTGAAAAATATGTTTGTGAGTTTTAAATAATTTTATATTCATTACTAAATTATTTACAACCAATGTGAAAATGGTTATTAAATTTTTTTTCTATATAAAAAATAAACATACTTATATTTCACACTAAAAATATGAGAAATATGTCTATAAATTAAAACATGTAATATTTAAAAAATAGTGTTTAAAAAAAATAATTTATCCGTGAATTTAAATATTATTATTAATTACAGTTCATCAATTGTGTATTGTATGTTATAAATAATTTTAATAGTCATTACATTTAATTTGTAAAGGAAACTTGTATATTTCATTATCCATATATTATAACATCTATATGAGTTTATAAAAAAAATCATTTTTATTGACATATACAATTTAAATGAAAATAATCAAAATCAAAAATTGAATAATGTTAGTGATTCTAAATATGGTAAATGGAATTTATAAATGGGTGTCTACTTATAATAATTTATAAATTAAGTTTTATCTATCTATAGTTAACCATGAAATAGTTGAGGGATTGTTGAGGATTGTGATATTGCCTCAATTTGGACCATGTGGCAGGGTACGAGGGATGACTTTTTATGGATATTTTCTAATAACTCTTATGTATATGTGTTCAATATGTTTTATTCATCCTTTGAAATATGTTTGGATTTGTAGAGAAATTCCACCATAATTATGCTTGTTCATAAAAGGAAAAGAGTAAATTCTTCTAAATATTCCTCCCATATCAATGTCATGGGCTTCGATAGTTTTGAGTGAGGAAGCAAGAGATTATTTACATGAGATATTTTTTATATTTATACAGTTAAAGGAAAGACACCCATGATGGGTTGTGAATAGTATGTTAGACATGACACAAGAGATATAGTTCCATGACCCTCCAACCTTCACTAGAGTGGGTGGACCTATAGAATCTATGTTTTGTATTTATTCTATCTCGATGATCCTTGAACACTTATAGACTCATGCTATGATGATAGTTAAACTAGAGGATTATATTTATGCGGTATGGTGAAGAATTGATGGTGCATTCAGACTCCTGATTAAAAGTTGATGACTATGGATTGAAATGAATATTAAGAGATGTTATTTGGGAATATTTACCATGAGATTCTCTGGAAGGATAGAAAACCATTCTATATGAGGTTAACCCTTGATTGTATTTAGCCGATTTTCTGTTCCAGTTACTTTATAGATTTTAAATTATTTGTTCCATCAATTTTAGTAGAGGAGGATATGATGTTGAAATGGTATCAATATGGGATTACCTAAAATATTAAATTACATGTTTACATAATTAGTATGAAGATGTTTTTAGAGGTGGTGAAACATGCTCTCAAATATTAGGGGAACCTGAATGATGCATCCATTATGATGCAGTTGGTTTCTATTGGATGACAAGATGGTACATCTTCCAATAGTAGGAAGTATCACAATTATAATGTTAACTATAGTAGTAAAAAAAGAGTGGATTGGCGGAAGGTTCAGTAACCCATGACATGACTAGGGTCCTATGCCACTAGTGCGGTATACTTGGTCACTTATGTATACTGTTACTCAACCCCCAGTCGAGTGATGATCTTTTGGTAGGATGAGACATTTAAAAAATTCCATATTAACTTGGTACAAGTGGGAAGTGACTGAGGACCTAGGCACAAACCATATTTAGGACGGGTGTCTTCTAGACCATATCAGTCTAGAAGATTCATTTATATTTTCAATGGGAGTCGTGGTTATAGATTGGGTTCTTAAAAGAAACAGAACACATATCATTATAGTTGTGTAGATCAGAGAACTCAGTCTAAAACAAAAGTAAGAGATGAAGTATAGTTTGATGTAGTCCATCCAATAATTGTGGTTAGCGGTTCTAGATGTCCAACAATAATAGAAACTATTATTATTGATTCTAATCTTTCATGTGAATTATTTAATATTGGTTCCTCGTATTATTTTATGTATCCAAAAATTATGAACTTGTTGAGTCTTTCTGTGGAGATCATGAGTTGGGTTGTAATTATTTAAAAACATTTGGAAGGATAGTCAAGAGACATATTTTTATGCAAGGGTTGTTGTCTCACATTATGGGAATATTACATCATTTGGTATATTTACATCCTTAATATGTCATGCATGGACATGAATTTTGGTATTAAATAGTTAGTATGGTATAGATACCACATAAATTGTTACCATAACAATGTGAAGATTACATCTCTTATGGGTAAAAATTATTTTTATCATAGATAGATGGATATTTAAGCTTTTCATGCTGTACTAATTCACCAACAACTAGGGGAGATCCCAGATTAGGTTGAATGTCATTTTCATGATGTTGTCTGTGTGAAACGTGACGAATTTCCACATATAGTGGGAAACTTTGAGGGTGTTATTGTGAAGTAATTTTCAAGGAATCTACTAATGAGGAATGTCATGTTTACGATTGAGCTCATACATGGATTTTTGATAGTTTATATTCCCCCATATATAATATTTATAATTGATAACTAAGAACATAAGACTCACCTATATGAGTTAATGGATATAGGGTTTATCCATCCAAGAATATAACCTTGGGGTTCTCCAGGATTTTTTTATGATGGATAAGAAAAACTTTATATTTGTTGTTGATATTAGATGTTTAACTGGATGAAAGTGATGAACAGGTGTCCTCATCCACGTCTTAATGTTATCATTGACCAATTGAGAAGAGTTTGTATTATTTCCAAGATTGAAATGACTTCAGGTTATCCTTATTTGAGAGTTTTACCTTCTAATATTTGAAAGATAGAATTCATAAGTAGGTATGGCGTATATGTGTTTTTCATGACGTCATCCGAGCAGAAGAAAATTCTAGAAATATTTATTCCCTTAATAAAAATAATTATCAACATATACCTAGATCTATTTGTGGTTGTTTTTTGTGGATGATATTGTGGTGCACATCAAGAATCATGATGATCATGCCCAATATCTTGATATCATTTTAAGTTCCCTGAGAGTGCATCAGCTATATGCCAAGATATCATATTTTATATTTTTGACTGATTAGGTACATTTCATGGGTCACATCATCTCAAAAGAATGTATATCATTGGTTTCCTGACTGAATCATAAGAATGTTTTTATGATATGAAGTATTCAATGTTTTGTGGGTTATTATTAGAGGTTCATTCATAACTTTTCTTTTATGGAGGCTCCATTATCATTCTTTATAAAGAAGGAAGTTATGTATGAATGGTATGGGTCATGTGAGAATTATTTCCAAGAGTTTAAGAGTCATTTTTCTATGGCAGAAATATTAATATCACCCAAGTTGAGTGAGTATTAAAATGTATTTTTTGATGCATCTGGGATCAGAAATAGAGATGTATTTTTGTAGAGTGATCATGTTTTAGAATATTGGTCATGATAGTTGATGACAGATGAACAGAACTATTCAAGGCATTCCATTTAGTTAGTATAAGTGGTTTCTTCTTTACAGTGCTGAAAAATTTTCTATTTGGGATAAATGTTTATAGTGGATACTAACCAAAAGAGCTTAAAATATATCCATTTAAAGTGATATATGAATATTTATTATCATAGGTAGGTTGATTAGATTATGTCTTCTGATTTTCAAATAGAATTTTCAACCATAAAGGGAAAATGTGTTCTTAACACATAATGTAGGAAGAACAAACATAAGTAGTTCTGAGTTGAATATGAAGTCCTTTTTAGCTGAGATTCATGTTGTGGAATATGATGGTTAGGAGATGTTGTAACTCATCTTTGTGTTATGGGAATCCACACAATTGAATGAGATATGTAAGAGGGAGTGTGATTATTCAGAGTGTTTTTCCTTGACCTAATGCACTGATGGTGGATAGTCAACATTATACAAGAATGGAGATGAGGATGGGAACATATATTCCAAGAACCAAATTGTTTTTCCTATTAGTATGAGAGAGGATTCGATGCATGAACATTATTCCTTGATGTGGGCAGTGCATCCAGTCCAATTCAAAGTGAACTATAACCTACATTGATTGTATTTTTGTTCAGGCATGTACATGGAAATTTCTAGGTTCATGATAGTATGATATACCTATCAATAGGTGAAGACTAAGCATCAACATGCTAGTGGTTTACTACATCCATTTCCCATTATAGAATGTAAGTGGATAAAGTTTCTATGGATTTTTAAGAATCTATCCTAATGAAACCAGAGAATATTGATTTTATTTTGATAATTTTTACCAAATAATGAATTTAACACACATCTTTCCTATAAAGAAATGATTAATGTGGATCAGTTGAGAGGCATGTATGTTTAGGAAATAGTGTGTTTATACGTTGTTCTGTATAGTATAATTTTAGACATTGACTCATGTTTTACATCAATAATCTATCAATTATTACATAATAACTTAAATACAAAATTATTTCTGAGTATAACATTACACCCATAGATAAATGGGAATTCAAGACATACACTATATGTTTTGGAGGATCTATTTAAAGTGGGTGTTCAATACTTTGGAAGGTGAATTGAGAATAACCTATCACTCGTTGAGTTTCCATAAAACAGTAGTTATCAGGATATTATTTAGATGGAACCATATGAGGCTCTTTAGGATAGGCCATGCAGATAACCTCTCTAAATGATAGAGTCAGGCGAGTTAGAGTTGTTCGGAATGAGTCTTGTAAATGATACATTAGAACATGTACTGGTGATTTAGAAATGTATGGTTAGGGATGTGAGTATTTAGAATTTTTTGGCTTATAAATTTCAAGTAGTCATTGAGTTTACTGTTGGTGATCATGTATTCCTTATGATTTTTCTGAGATTTCGCCACCATAGGATCAGATGTAGTGAAAGTTGGAACCAAGGATTATTGGCCCTTTTGAGATTATAGAGTGAATCATTTCTGTAACATACCGATTGAATCTTTCATATGTGTGTAGTTATATTCAAAATGTTCTTCATGGGTTATAGATTCATTAGTATCACCTCAACCCTTATCATGTAATTTATTTTTATGATGTTGATCATCATACTAATACATCCTTTATGGATCCTCTAATATGTGTTATGGATCATAGTGGGTGATTTTTGGGGAAATATGGTTCTAATATGTCAAGTATTATTGAAACCCAGCTTCATTTAAGGGGATACATATGAGTGAGAAGAATATATCTGGGACTAATGGACTGGTCCTTATAATTATGATTCATAGATATGCTTCACAGAATGTGATGAGGATAAGATGTTAAATGGTGGGTTATTATCATATCCATCATTTTCTGAAGATGTATTATGCTCTTTTACAGGTACTATTTTATGCTTATTTTGGTATACCTTGGGTGGGTATTGCATTGGGTAAGTTTTTTTATGAAAATTAATAATTTTTGAAGAAGAAAGGGAAGTTCACATCTAGCACAATGTTTTCCCAAACCATGCGCCTACCCCAAAAAAATAGTGCAATCCAAGATAGGTGTAATTGCATCGCTGTTGCAGTTTTTTGACAAATAGTGTTCCCTATTAGTAGAAATCATTCACCCATAATATGAGGCACGTGGATTAGTATCACATTTTGTAAAACCATGCACTCCATATTGGAAACTGTTTATACAAGAATTTAATCCTCTTATAAGTTAGAAAATAATACCACCCCCACGACATTATTGATTCCTAAAATCCCCTAATTGAATCTAAAGTATTTACAATTTTGTTTTATAATCTCATGAGGATTCCAAGGCTCCAAAAATATCATTCATGCTGAATAAAATATCCATTCAAAGGATTGCCTCTCTATTGGTAAGTGGTTATATCTGTAATTGGATTTCTCTCTTATTCAACCATATTTTGAGATGAACATGACAATTTTATCGACCGTTGGAGATGGATTAGATCTATATTTTCATGGATATTATTTTATTCTTCTTATTTCTCTTGTTTGACCTGATATATTCAACGTCACTGGGATCACGATAATTCCTCTCCAAATTGGGGATTTCTATTTAGTGAATTCTCATTATGGACCAGGAGGTATGGGTTCAAAATGCCAATTCCACTTATATTAAATTATATTTATTATTAAGTAATTATTTTATTTCAACTTCCATTTTTGGATATAAAATCATGAATTGGATTTATATATTAATTAATTTAATTAATGGAATTATGAAATTAGTGGGGTATTGGGATTATAAAATTTGGTGGATATTAGAATAATGAAATTGGTCAATTTATGGGATTATGGAATTGAGTGATAATTTAAATTAAATGTGTGGTTAAATAATCCTTGATGGGTTAATAGATATTATGATTAAATGTTGATTAATTATTCAATGATGAATATTTCAAATTATTCATTGTAATTTAATTGATAAAAAATGACATTTTGATAAATTAAAATTGTTTATAATTATGATAATATTTGATAAGAAGGTCAATGGTGTTTATTATTGATGAATTTGATATGTGGTATATTTTTCAAATATGCAGTTCATTGATATATGAGTGTGTGATATGGACTGATGATCCAAATACACATATGAGATTGATTAATATACAAGTTTTTGGGGATCAATGATGCTAAAAATACACATATGTGATAACAATGAGGTTTGGGGAGAGGAATGATTCTTCAAATATCCATGGGGAGCTATGCATGAGGTTCTTGTCCCAAAATATTGGCATTAAACAACTATTCCAAGTAACAATGAAATGATATTGAATTGAAACAAATGATGAATTCCCATGATATAATGAATTCTAATTCCCCGTGATATATATATCACATTCCATCATGGGTAGAAGCATGTATTGTAGTTTCAGGTGTCGTTATGATGTCATTTAATTATGTTTCAAAATTATAGAATAAGGAATTTTGAAAAAAAATTAATTGTTTTTTTAGAAATTATTCTTTATAAAACATCTTACACTGCTATATACTAGATTTTATTTTAGACACATTTTTTTGTGTATGACTTTTTTTAATCACACAATAATTGGGATTCCTTATCAGTACTCAAATAGGCAACATGTCTGCATGATATGATTACTAAAAGAGACATATCATAGATGGATGAGTTGGGGAGGACCATTGATTAATGAACTATAGATGATGCCAGGACCCACTTGGGAGATGGTAATGTGTCCTTAATTGGGGGCTTTCATTCTATCACTTGACACATAAACGACATGAAATATCTACTTGTAATGGCCTGGGTTTTTCGGGTCCATTACTTGGTAAAAATATGTTGTTTGAGGTGTTCTGGGTGGTCTGGAAGGCCATCCCACCTTCTTGGTGACTCCTAGCGGTAGCCTTAGCCTACCAGTAGACCTAGCCTACTGGTGTCTTTGGGGTACCGGTAGCCCTAAACTACCAGTAGCTCTCGGCTACCGGTCGCTGTCGCCAATCAGTAGATCTCAGATACCCATAGCTGTCGCCAATTGGTAGCTCTCGGCTACCGATAGCTCTCGGCTACTGGTAGTTATCTCCAACCGGTGGCTCTCGGCTACAGGTAGCTCTCGCCTACCCCCCACGGGTTTTCCATTAGTGCCTCCTTTTCATGAAAATTGGGTTTTAAACCATGTTTGGACCCCTTTAAGCATGTTTTAAAGCCCATTAATTCCCATTAATGACGATTAATTAAATTTTTGGTGAGGTACCCTCATTAAATGAAAACCAATGTGGTGTGTGTCAGTTTAAACCGCCCAGAAAGGACATGGCCCTTTAATGGTGTGTGGGCTGTCGCAGCCTCGTTGTCATCCCACGATCCTACTTCTTACACGATTTCGAGTATTTATTTCCAAATCTTAACCATCTCTAGAATGTTTTATCTCATCCTTTATCAGCCTTGATAACCTAAATACTTCTCCCTACGTTTCTTTTTTTCTCGATCCCCTTGCGATCGGAGTACCCTTCCTCCCAACGAATTGTAACCTGTGAAGTTTTCCTTGATCGTGTTCCATGGAGTTCATGTTACTCACATGAGGACTTAACGTCGAACCTTGATCAGTCAGGTATGGATCTTACCTTTGTCTCTCCTTTCTGTGTATCATGCACGACAAGCATGATTTTGTTTCTTTGGAAATTGAAGAAACCCAACTTAATGAAGATAATGAACAGACCTTTAAAGAATGAGGGGGGGGGGGGTGATCGATGTCTTGTTGTGCTCTTTTATTGTTGATGTGTGTTGTGAATTATATGGGCCTATGCACACTGAAAATCATGGCCGTTGGTGGTCTTTATCCGTGGACTAATGAACCTTAGTGCTCCTGGATGTTTAAATAATCATAACAAGGAATTAGTTAATTACATATACTTGGTTCAATAAATTGAAAGCACTAGGATTAACCCTTTTCTGTGAAAACCTCGGTTAAAGCACAGTGCAATTGAAACCATGGAGTGTGTTAAATATTTTAAATCTGAAAATACACGTGTGGGCCTACCTTGTGTTGTTGGCAGTGGTTTGGTGGTTTTTCCTTCACAGGATGTTTATGGGTGACTTTATGGTTTTCTGGGATGGATCCCCTATTGTTATAATTTAGCTGGTTGTGAATCTGAGGATGTGGGGGTTACTCTACTTATATCAAAAATTGGGGTGGAATCCTCTGTTGTTGAGAAACCATTGGCTTCTGGAGTTTGGGGACATGGGGCTTTGTCTCGGGGTTGTTTTATTTCTTGTACTTTGAGGGATCTCACTTGATCACTAGTTGTTGTGACTTCACAAGAGAACCAGTTGTGAATGCCTAAATTTCTTGACGTTTTCCTTTCTGTTGATTTTTTTGTTTCATCTGTGAATGTACCTATTAGTTTCCTAGTAGTGAAAGTATTAACTCATACTGAACTGTTATGAATGATTACTTGAACAGGGGAACTGGGAACTGTTTGTTGTGTGCCTGATTTCTGAGGCAGCAGTGCATGTGAACCTTCTTGTATCTGTTTGAGAAGTCGTGGGTTGGGTTGTGTGTTGGTATATATATGTATAACTTAATTTTTTTATGTTTAGTTTCACCCCACCTACATTGGGAATTTAGTGCCAGACACCCCACCTCATGGGGAAGGGTGTTTACCCCTAGTTACTCTCCTTACTTCTCCCTCTTCCCTCGACTATGATGGCTGGAGGTGACCATACACCCAAGATTATTTGGGTAGGTTTTGTTTGGTGTGTTGTTAGTGCATGTGTTTTCAGGCAGGGGTTATGGTTATGGTTGGTTTTCCCAGGTTTCTTTTGGATGAGGCCCAGGTGTTTTCGGGCAGGAATGTGTGGTTGGGAGGCCCAAGTGTGTGCGGGCAGGGATGTGTGGTTGTGAGGCCCAGGTGTGTGCAGGTGGGAAGAGCGTGGTAGCATCAGGACGTTTTCCATTATAGATGAGATGCTATCTAGTGGGGGAAATGGTGGTGCGGGGTACCCAAGTGTTTTGTTCTTCACTATTACCTTACTCCTTGTTTTATTTGGTGAGCATGGCCGGTGAGGTGGGATGGATAGACTCCTTGATAGATGTTGGTTTTTCTACTTCTCACGGGACTTTAGTACGTCTCCCCACTTGTGCACAAGAGCTATAGGTTTTTCCTACTGAGTATACTTTGTATGCTCACCCTATGTTTACATTCAGGTTTCCAAGAGGAATTCGGAGGCCGTTTGGGACCTTACTAGTCTGGATGTTGGAGTTGCTGCTGGTCATTTTTAGTTTCTGATTCGCCTTTTCATTTCCTGCGGGATTGTACTTGGGAATTCTTGTACTTTTTTTAGTTTTATTATTAAAACATGCATATAGTTTGGTTTTACCTGGAGTTTTCTATAATTGGTGGTGGTTGGTGTTGACTCATTCTTTCACCCAATCTTGGTTAACAAAAAAAGGGTAATGCCTCCCATATTTTGAAACTGTTATACCCTTTGTGCTAGTCGCCACTCTGGGGCCTAATGGAGGCGGGACCCAGGGGTCATTATGTCTCCATAAACATAAAGAAGGAAGGGCATGGCAATCTATTGTCCGTTCCCTCTTTTTGGTGAAGGCGGGTCATGTCAAAATGGTTTCAGAGGGAGGCTGAGGGATAGGATGGAGTCTGCAGTTAGGCATAGTGAGGATTTCATGGGACGGTAGGGAAATAATGTTAGGTGATCTTAGTTCATGAAGTAGGCCAGGGAGGACCGGCTAGGACACATGATTTTAGGGCCCCCCGTGATCCGATGCAAGGAATCTGAGACTATCAAACTACAAAGTGAGACTACATTTATTGCAGGGTAGAGACCCTAGGGAAGGTACATGCATCATACAGATTGTGTTTTTAATTTATTTGGGGCACCTTGGGGAGAAAAATTTAATAATAATAATAATTATTCCCTTGCTACTCGGGATTAGAAAATGTTTGTTTACCTTGCATCTATGGAACCTGGATGTTATCCACGAGCGACTCGGGTGGTTGAGGCCCAGCGGATTGAGGCAGTTGACTAGCAGCGGGTTGACCGAGATGAGGAGGATGACTTGTGGGAGAGGACTCTGCGCTCCTTCCAGCAACAAACCCTTGAGAAGTACGAGGGCCATGTTTCTGACTCAGTAATGGAGGGATGGCAAGAGGAGCTAGCCATCACCTTCTCTTTGATCCGTGATCTAAGGGAGTACTGGGTTCTGTTGGCCGTCAGTCAGCTGAGAGGAGTAGCGAGTCAGTGGTGGATGCTTTTCATGGGAGGGAAGACTGAGGCAGATGTTTCATGGGCTTGTTTCGAGAAGGAATTTTGTGAGGAGTTCCTCTCCTCTACGGCGAAGGCTGAGAAGAGACATGAGTTGCTATCCCTTCATCAGGGAAGCATGTCAGTGTCAGAGCTGGGGATCAAGTTCAAATATCTCATGCACTTTGCCCCGGATCTCTTTCCGGATGAGGAGTCTTGGGCAAGACGGTTAGAGGAGGTTCTCTGTCTTTCTCTTCAGTACGCTATCACTCCCTTCACTCTTCCGACATACCTAGCAGTACAAAAGAAGGCCAAGAGAGTAGAGAGGATGCACACAAATGGATGCACACCACGAGAAGGGAACGAGATGAGTTCATAAAAGGGGAAGGCGGTAAATAGTAGGTCTCCAATGATAGGGCATTTCAGCGTTTGACAAGAAGGGTTTAGACCTCATCAGTTCCAGTCCTGAGCTTCTGGCCATCAACCTTTTCTCGCAGAGCTAGGACTGAAGTATTTATCTTAAAGAATTTTCAAGCACGTCCAGAGCAAGTGTCCGATTCGAGACTCACATGGTGGAGGTGGATAGTTTCAGCACCCACCTCAGTAGCATCTATTTCCGGCGAGGCCTTTCTAGTAGTAGCAGCAGGCCCCGTGCCCTCCGAGGGACGAACTTGCGGGAGGAGACCGACACCAGGGTACTCCTCAGGGACCTCGACCCGGGCGTGGTCGGGGAGGTGGTCGACAGAAGGGAGGCATAAGAGCTCAGCATGGACAGTTGAACACCATAGTGTTAGTAGCTCCGATGGGACCAGAGGTCATTTGATGTATGATCAGTTTGTTCAGCACTCTTGTTTCCGCCTTGTTTGATTTAGGAGCTTCACACTCCTTCGTTACGCCCGATTTAGCCCATGATCTGGGTCTGGATGCCAAGAGATATTTTATGCCCCTAGTGTTGAAAACACCATTTTGGGGTTAGACCTGCGTGTCTTACTTCTTCCGAGGGAGTAGACTAATGTTTGGACCGCATTAGTCCAGTGGAGACCTTCTTTCCTTGTAGATGCAGCAATGCGATGTCATTCTAGGCATTGAATGGTTATTCTCCATGGATTCCATCATCGACTGATATTGAAGAAGGATTGAATTCTCTAAATAGGATGGACGGTGTGTGGATTTTTTTGGGGAGAAGAGCTATCAGGAAGGGAGTTGACACGCAGAGCCACTCCTTTCTATACTGAACGGGATGTCAGTAGAGTCGGCGGACGGAGTAATGATGGATGTCCTAGAGGTCGTAAGAGATTTCCCTGATGTGTTTCCTGATGAGGTTGTAACTCTACCCCCTCAACGTGACATTGAGTTTGGGATAGACTTACAGCCTGGTGCCCGCTCGATCTCGATGTCTCCTTATCGGATAGAACCTTATGAGTTGCGAGAGTTGTGGATACAAATTGATGATCTGATGGAGAAGGTATTTTTTTGACCCAGCATGTCGGCATGGGGTGCTCTAGTTTTGTTCATAAAGAAGGCATATGGTAGTCTACAACTATGCATAGACTACCAGAGGTTGAATCAGGTGATGATCAAGAATCGTTACACCCTCCCGAGGATAGCCGATCTCTTCCACCAGCTGAGGGGAGCAGGTTGGCTCTCTAAGATCGATATGCGGTCTGGATACCACCAGTTTAGAGTGAAGGAATGTGATATCTCGAAGACGGCTTTAAGGTGCAGATATGGCCACTTTGAGTTCGTGGTCATGCCATTTGGCATTACAAATACACCAGCTATGTTCATGAACCTCATGAACTCTGTTTTCCGAGTGTTTCTGGACCATTTCGTTGTGGTGTTCATCGACGAAATCCTTATCTACTCAAGATCGGAGGAAGTGCATGTTAAACATCTTAGGGAAGTTTTGTGAGTCCTTCGAAAACAACATATTTATGGGAAACTGTTTAAGTGCAAGTTCATAATGCAAGAGGTACATTTACTTGGGCATGTAGTGTCTCAGAAAGGAATAGAAAAAGACCCGTCGAAGGTCGAGGCAGTCATTTCATTGGCAGCACCCAAGAATGTGGTGGAAGTTCGTAGTTTTATGGGTTTGGGAAACTGTTAATGAAGGTTTCTTCCCGACATCTCTCGAGTTGCAGCTCTATTGACAACACTGACTATGAAGGACCAGGCCTTCGTGTGGAGTGACCAGTGCCAGACAACTTTTGGCTACCTAAAGGAGAAGCTGGTTAGTGCTCCAGTGCACAGATTACCAGAGGAAGGGGTGTTGTTTGATGTGTTCTGTGATGATTCTGGCCACGGGTTGGGATGTGTGTTGATACAACAGCGAGCAATGATCTCTTATGGGTCTAGGCAGTTACCTCCTGATGAAAGTAACTATTCCACCCACGATCTAAATCTTGTGGCCGTGGTATTCACATTGAAGTTGTGGCGGCACTATCTCATCTGAGAGTGCTTTGTGGTCTTCTCAGATCCCAAGAGCATGAGTTATATCTTTTCCCAGCGAGATCTGAACTTGCGGCAGCAAAGATGGGTTGAGTTCTTCCAAGATTACAACTTCGAGATCTCTTATGCTGAGGGAAAGGGAAATGTTGTGGCTGATTCCCTAAGCATGAAATCGCAGAAAGAAGTAGTTCGGGAATCTGCAGATACTTGGAGAGCGATAGAAGAGTTGGAGGCCTTACATTTAGATGCAAGGGTGGAAGGTGGAAGAGGTTCTCTTTTTCAGATGACTCTAGTTTCCTCCTTAGTGGTGCAGGTGGAAGAGTCTCAGTGGAGAGACTCAGAGGTGGAAGTGATGCGAGATCATGTTTATTAGGGAAATTCTCCTGGGGGATGGTAGGAGGATAGTCAACATCATATTCTTTTCCGTGGAAGGCTTTTCATTCCGGAGATGATGCGTAAAGGTGTTCTCTGTGAGTTCCATGGCCCGACTTTAGCGGTATATCCAGGGGTCTCAAAGATGTACGAAGGCCTGAGGAGACAGTTTTGGTGGCCTAAGGTAAAGCGGGTGGTGGCAAAGTTTGTGGCTAGGTGCCTCATGTGTCAGCAAGTAAATACTGAATACCGTTTTCCTGGAGGGCCATTACAGCCGTTAGATGTTCCCGAGTGGAAGGGGGTGACATCTCGATGGACATCGTCACAGGGCTACTTAGGGCTCAGGGAGGCGATGATTCCATCTGGGTAGTGGTGGATCGTTTTATTAAATCAGCAAACTTCTTGGAGATTAAAGAGTCGAGCCCCATGTGCACCTTAGCCGAGTGGTACGTCGATGTGGTGGTACGGTTGCACGAGATCCTGAGATATATTGTCTCCGATTGAGACATGCGGTTTACCTCATGAGTCTGTAGGGGATTAAATCATGCCTTTGGAACCCAGCTACGTCTTAGCACTGCTTTCCACCCTCAGACAGATGGGAAACTAGAACAAACGATCCAGACGTCGGAAGACATGCTGAGGGTATGTGTTCTGGATTTTGGGGGATCATGGGTACGACACTTGCCTCTAGTGGAGTTTTCTTATAAAAATATATTCCACTCCACTATTGGTATGACACCATTTGAGGCCTTATATATAAGGCCGTGTCGTTCACCTGTTTTCTGGACAATGATTGGGGAAGTAGCTATTCTTGTGCCAGAAGTGGTGAAGGGAACCACTGAGAAGGTTCAGCTTGTGCGTGAGGGGATGAAGGCAGCCCAGGACCGGCAGAAGTCTTATTCTGATCATAGGAGGAGTCCCTTGGAGTTCGAGGTTTGGAATCATGTGTTCTTGAAGGTTTCACCTCGACGTGGGCTGCGATGGTTTGGTAAGGGGAGTAATCTCTTACCTAGGTTCATCAGACCTTTCGAGGGTTTGGGACGAGTTGGTGAGGTGGCGTATCAGCTGGAGTTTCCACCTTAGTTGGAGAAAGTTCACAACCTCTTTCACGTCTCCCAGCTTCATCGATATCAACACGATGACTCCCACTTCATCAATTGGGGAAAGTTAGATGTCGAAGACGATGCAACATTCATAGAATGACCAATCAAGATCTAGGATCGTAAAGAAAAAAGTTCTTTGTGGATGAACCATCCCCTTGGTTCGTGTGTTGTGGAGGCATGGTGGCCTGGAAAAGAGCACTTGGGAGCAGGAGGCCCATTTACGCATTCAGTACCCAGAGCTGTTTTGACTTGTTGTTTTTGTTCTGATCCTTGTTGATATATTCTACCTTGTTCTTTAATATATGAAATGATTGTTTTTCTTAACTATTAGATGATATGTTCTCTATTCTCTCTATGTGTGTGTCCTAATTTCTGATGATGTGAAAAACATGACTGCTAATCAGGAAGCATTAATGTGGATGCGATTAAACCCGTGCGGGCGAGTCAGTACCGCCCAAAGCAGATAATATCCTGACATGTAGGAAGGGACTCCCAAACTCATGTGTTGGACAGTGTGATCCTTGTTCTTGTTGTGAATGTTTGTGGTTGTAACTCTTGAGGGAGTATTCTTGGATGTAGAGGGAGGGTTCTCTTCCAGCTTTCAAACAACTCCAGGGTTTTCCCCTGAGAATTATCTTTAGAGTCTGGTTGTTTGGACCCCTCTTTTATCCGATCTGGTTTGTTCTTATATTCTCAGGGATGAGAATAGTTTGAGAAGTATCTGATGTACTGGACTGGGTTTTTGAGGTCCATTACTTGGTAAAAACCTATTTTTTGCGGTGTTCTGGGTGGTCTAGAAGGCCATCCTAGCTTCTCGGTGACTCCAAGCAGTAGCCTCAGCCTACCGGAAGACCTAGCCTACTAGTGACCATGTGGTAATAGTAGCCCTCGGCTACCGGTGGCTCTTGGCCACTGGTTGCTATCACCAACCGGTAGCCGTCGGCTACCGGTAGCTGTCGCCGATCGGTAGCTCTCGCCTACTGGTAGCTGTCACCGACAGGTAGTTCTCGGCTACTGGTAGCTGTCGCCAACCAGTGGCTCTCGACTGCAGGTAGCTCTCGCCTACCCCCCACGGGTTTTCCAGTAGCGCCTCTTTTTTGCACAAATTGGTTTTTAAACCATGTTTTGACCCCTTTAATCCTGTTTTAAAGCCCATTAATGACCATTAATGACGATTGATTAAATTTTTGGTGAGGTACTCTCCTTAAATTAAAAACCATGAGCTGTGCATCGGTTTAAACCGCCCAGAAAGGCCGAGACCCTTTAATGGCGGGTGGGGTGTCCCAGTCGAGTGGTCAACCCATGATCCCGCTTCTTATGCACTTTCAAGTTTTTCTTTCCGTATCTTAACAGTCCCTGGAATACTGTATCTCAGCCTTTATCATCCTTTATAACCTAAAGGATTCTCCCTACATTTCTTTTTTTTCTTGATCCCATTGTGCTCAGAGTACCCTTCCTCCCGACGAATTGTAACCACGAAGTTTTCCTTGATCGCGTTCCATGGAGTTCATGCTACTCACGCTAGGACTTAACGTCGAACCTTGATCAGTCAGGTAGGGATCTTACCTTCATCTCTCCTTTCTGTGTATCATGCGGGGCGAGCATGCTTTTGTTTCTGTGGAAATTTACGAAACCCAACTTAATGAAGATAATGAACGGACCTTTAAAGAATGAAGGGGGGTGTGATCGATGTCCTTATATGCTCTTTTGTTGATGATGTGTGTTGTAAATTATACGGGCCTATGCTCACTAAAAATCATGGACGTTGGTTGTCTTTCTCTGTGCACTAATGAACCTCGGTGATCCTAGAAGTTTAAATAACCGTAACAAGGAATTGGTTAATTACATATACTCGGTTAAATAAATTGAAAGCACCATGATTAACACTTTTTCTGTGATAACCCCGGTTAAAGCATAGTGGAATTGAAACCATTGAGTGTGTTAAATATTTTTAATCTAAAAGTACCTGTGTGGTCCTACCTTATGTTGGTGGTAGTGGTTTGGTGGGTTTTCCTTCACGGGATATATACGTGTGACTTAATGTTTTTCTTGGATGGATCCCTTGTTCTTATACTTTCACTGGTTGTGAATCTGAGGATGTGGGGGTTACTCTACATATATCAAGAATTGGGGTGGAATACTCCGTTGTTGAGAAACTTTTGGCTTCTGGAGTTTGGGGACATGGGGCTGTGTCTCAGGGTTGTTTTGTTTCCAGTACTTTGAGGGATATCAATTGATCCCTAGTTGTTGTGACTTCACAAGAGAACCGAGTGTGAATGCTTAAATTTCCTAATGTTTTCCTTTCTGTCAATTTTGTTGCTTCATCTATGAATGTACCTATTAGTTTCCCAGTAGTGAAGGGATTAACTCATACCGAACTGTTACGAATGATAACTTGAACATGGGAACTGGGAATTGTTTGTTGTGTGCCTGATTTCTGAGGCTGCAGTGACTGTGCACCTGCTTGAATCTGTTTGAGAAGCTGTAGGTTGGGCTGTTTGTTGGTATATATATGTATAACTGTATGTTTTTATGCTTAGTCTCACCCCACCCGCGTTGGGAACTTAGTGTCGGACACCCCATTTCATGGGGAAGGGTTTTTCCCCCTAGTTACTGTCCTTCCTGCTCCCTCTTCCCTTAGCTGTGATGGTTGGAGGTAACCATACACCCATGATTCTTTGGGTAGGTTTCGTTTGGTGTGTTGTTAGCCCAGGTGTTTTTGGGAAGGGGTTCTGGTTATGGTTGGTTTTCCCAGGTGTCTTCGGGATGAGGACGATGTGTTTTCGAGCAGGAATGTGTGGTTGTGAGGCCCAGGTGTGTGCGGGAAGGGATGTGTGGTTGTGAGGCCTGGGTGTGTGCGGGAGGGAAGAGCGTGGTAGCTTCAAGATGATTGCCATTGGAGATGAGAATCTAGCTAGTGGGGGAAATGGTTGTGTAGGGTACCCAAGTGTTTTGTTCTTTACTATTACCTTACTCCTTGTATTATTTGGTGAGGGTGGCGGGTGAGGTGGGATGGATAGACTCCTTGATAGATGTTGGTTTTTATGCTTCTCACAAGACGTTAGTATGTCTCCCCACTTGTGCACGAGATCTATAAGTTTTTCCTAATGAGTATACTTTGTATGATCACCCTACGTTTACTTTTAGGTTTCCAGGAGGTCTTCGGAGGCCATGCGAGACCTTACTAGTCTGGACATTGGAGTAGCTGTTGGCCGCTGTTGGTTTCTGCTTCGCCTTTTCTTTTCCTGCTGGTTTGTGCTTGGGAGTTCTTGTACTTTGTTCAGTTTTATTATTAAAACATTCATATAGTTTGGTTTTACCTGGATTTTTCTATAATTGGTGGTTGTTGGTGTTGACTCATTCTTTCCCCTAATCATGGTTAATAAAAAAAGGGTAATGCCTCCCATAATGTGAAATTGTTATACCCTTGGTGCTAGCCGCCACTCTGGTGCCTACTAGAGGTGGAACTCGGGGGGTCATTATCTCTCCTTTAACTTAAATAAGGAAGGGCGTGGAAATCTTCTATCCCTTACCTCTTTTTGGTGAATGCAGGTCGTGACACTACTACTTTATTTTGATATTGTTTATTTGTTCTGGATCATCATGTTATACTGGACTATTTTGGTTACAGAATTATTATAGTGATTAGAAATTATAATTTTTCTATTTTATTTATTCCGATATTCTTATAATATGATATATATGTTTATAGCCTCATGATGTTATATATATTAGAGACTTATTGCTAGTCGGTAGCATCTGAGGTATAAGGATGTCTGCCTGTGGTCTTTTAGTGAACTTGCTCGATGCATCAACCTATGGAAACTGGGTTAGGACGTTGCATTTACCCAACCATTTCCTCATACAAAATCTATAGAGACCCCTCTTAAAAAGTCATTTTCCCATTTAAAAATAATATGAATTCCATTCCCACAAGATAACTTTTTCTTTTGAAATCCCTTTAAAAAAATCAATTTCCTCTAAAATAAATTTTTGGATGTTTATTTTATTTTATTTTTTAATAATTTTGAAAACATAAAATCACACATCCAATATAATCCCAATAAATTACACTAATTATATTTCATCTTTTGTGACACTAAATTAACAATTTAGTGTTATTATCATTATTTCCATTTTTTTTGGAAAAAATTAAGCTAACCCGTGGAATTGTTATTTTATAGAATCATTACTGGTTAAATAACCATATTAATCATAAAAATTATATTTTTTCACTGTTATAAAATAAATCGTATTCAATTTACCACATTTATTGACATTAGAATATATAATGGGTAAAGGCTACCAAACCCCAATGAATTATCAATTCATAAATTGGCTCTAAAATCCATCAATATAATTATGAATCTATTAAAATAAAATAAAATAGATCACCATTAAATATGTCATTAAAATAATATATGAGTAATAAATTATTATAGATAGTAAATAACTCACCATAAAGTGTTAATGAGATGATTCATGCATAAAATTATTATATTTTAAATAACTTCAATTATTTAAACACTGCATGTCATAAGTAAACTCAGAATACTGGAACCTAGAGACCTATAATCTTGCAATATTATCTACATAAATTATTATGGAATATTATTTATTCAATATATTCATAACTATACTACAAAAATAACTACCATATAAGAATATATCATGATGTAATTACATGGGGAAATAGGAAACATAGGGATTTTTTTACTAAAAAACTCTGTAAGGCATAAATTACCGTTGACTGATACTGATATACTTTATAAACATGTCATAAAATATGATCATAGGATTGATATGTACCTAAAATCATCATCAAATAAAAATATTTATCATATTAGACATGATATAAAATCATAAATCAAGGTATGGTAATATATGATAATAAAAAGATCATCATAGAAGCATAAAATATACCCTATTGCATTGAAATAAGTGACAGTAATTACTAACCAAAAAATATAAAATTGGATTGTGTAATAAATATACACATTGAAAACATATCACATTTCATGATTTATTCCAAGGAATATCAAAACATAGGGGGATAATAATCACTATGTATACCTATAATATATTGTACTAGGTTTCACAATATATGTCTGATAGCTGATTGAACATCACTACTCATATCCCATAATAATATTTGGAGATATAATATATAACTGAATTCATTGGATAGATATATCAGAATAAAATAGGAAAAATTAATATACTATAAAAATGTCTTTCATATTACATTTAGTATAGACCTTGTCATGTAAGACCCAATGAAATAAAATGGGTCACATAAGAATTATAATTAGTATCACAAAAAATAAAACCATGAATCAGATTCGTTAATACAAAAATTAATATTTTTTGAAAATAAGTATATAATTATATCATTTATAGGGGTATCATGAACATTGATCTATAGAATATTGATCTTTTGGGTATATATATGAAAATGGAATATGCATTATAATAATAGATTCCATAAAATGTTTCATATCACTTTTGAAAAAAAATATTTCAATAAATTAGTTAAGATGAATTTTTTAAATTGATATTTCAAAACAATGGCAACATTAAATTAAATAAATGTAATTATTATAAATTATGGGTAGAGGAAACAAAATATATGAAACTGATAAGAAATTATATTTTAATTATTCTAGATTGTTTTAATGAAATCCTACATCATTGAAGGAGTTTTAAAATTTCATTTTGAAACTACATAAAAAGTAATTTTATGTACATAGAAGATAATACACATTATTATTTAAAAAAACATAAAAAATATATATTTTATTTTGAGAAATATTGATGTGAAGGAGAAAGAGAACCTATAAATATAATGACCCAAACTTTACATACATTTTTATTACTTTAGAAATGAAGAATACTTATTACAACATATAACAAAACTGTGATTGGACCTTATAGGTATAATGTCTTTAGAAACTGGGAAATATAAACAACTGGTTCATAAAGCATCTGCATTGTCTCCCATTTATTTCATCATATATTGAGTCCCTTTTGGAATATACTACTCAATACCCTTCTTCCTGACCAGGGGAAATGAAAACATACAAAAGGGTGAGCTCAAATTCCTAGTAAGGGTAAACAATGGAAATATCAATCATATCATAATCATAAAACCATAACATTTTTAAAATTTTAACCTGAAAAAGATATCATAATATCATAACATGGGATAAATCATAGTAGTGAAATTTAATCCCAATAATCATAACATAAAACATGAAATTTTTTGGCATACACACATAATCATAGAAAATAATTTCTTAATAGTCAAGACTCATTGCTAAGACTATCATAGTGGACAAAGTCCATTTCTAAATTTAGTTCACACCTCGTTGCAGTCCTGTATCACTGTATTGGATTTACTTTCCGTTCCAGCCATGACTATCTTATGATATATAAATATTTACCCAATGCATTGGAAGGAGATATAGGTCCCATCCATATCATATTTAAATCATTCTTACGTGTGCCACAAAATAACCATAAATCACTCATCATAACCCAATGAATTAAATGGGTTTCATAAAAATGAACCCATCATAACATAAAAAAAAATGGATACCATTTAATCATATGAAAATCAAACCATGTAAATAATAGATACATTATACTTGAAACATAAACATACTAAATAATGTCATCTAAGATAGAAAATAGCTTTGATAAAACACCTGAAATGAATTCTTGAGGAAAATATCCTTTTGTCTATAAAATCATTTTCTTTTCACAAAATTCCACGATATTTTAAAAGGAAAGGATTTTATTGAAAATAATCTTGGAATCTTGTAGAGTAAGCTTCATGAAAATAAAGCATTATGAAATCGTAAAAATCTGTTCATGTTGTATAAGTTAGAAGAACATTATTCTTTTTCTTTTAACGGAAAAGTCAAAAAGTACCACGTATGGTAAACAAAAGAATGATTCCTTCCATAACACAAAGTAAAAGACATAGAGGGGTAAGAACGACTTTAAACATACATGGAATAATATTAAACACTTTATGAAAAACATTTTTATGGGTGTGGATGAAAAATATAACCCCATTAAATACTTACGTATAAGAAATCTCGGATAAAAATGAGATTGAAAAATTATCCCATAACATAGGTCCGATATGATTCGTACGTATCCAAAACTCCCGTATAATGATTTAAATAATGTCATTGACTTATTACATAATCATATTAATTATTATTATATCATATATGGTCATATTCTTATCTTCTTATTAGTAATATTTCGATGATACTTTTTATTCGGGTGTTCATTGCTTTATGTTCTTATGCATGTTTTGTCGAATAAATTCGTATTAATCTTTATAGGTTATAGATACCACATTTATAGAATGGTATTAGTGTAATATATATCATATTTATTCATTCAATTTATATATATAATCATTATTCAATGAAGATCATGTAGAACGAGTCGCATCACATCATGGAGACAGTATGCTGTACGTACGCACGACCGATGATATCATTCATTTGATATTAAAATAGTATATAATTTGATGGTATATCATATATAAAGAATCATAATAATGATATATTTATTATTTATATCATTTATACTCTTTATCATTCCCATCCAAACGATGAAATGTTTGAATAGACGTGGAGACGGTAAGCCGTACGTATACACGTGTGGTGACCTTTTCATTCATAGGATGGATAAAATAACTAATATGGTTGTACCATTTATAATTAAATCACATTATGAAGATGATATTGGAGTTATTATTTTATAATGGAAACAACAAAGAATGAGGAAGTGGAAGAAGAATGGAACTTGAAATTGGTGGTGAGATATTTATCTCTTCTTCGGGTTCTTCCTTTTGATTGGATCAAAAGGGATACTTAGGTTGGCTTTATGACTTACGAAAGTCCTATCGGATGAAGGGAGGAAAGTTTAGAGGGTACTTTGGAAGGGTTTGGAAGATCCAAATGGCTTTAGGGGTGTGAATTTTAGAGAAGGGGGAGTGCCCTTTTATAAGAGGGGTGAGGGGCACCTTAGGAAAAACATAAAATATTATTTTATAATAAATTCATATTAGGTTTATAATGGATCCAAAGTGACTTATTGTGAGGCTAGGGTGGGGATGGGTCTAAATCCTCTCAAACAATAGGTTTTAGAGAAGTTTAGGTTATGATTTAAACCTTATAATTTTTATTTAACTCTAAGTTAAATAATTTAACTTTTACCATGTCTTCTAATATTCTTACACTATATGGTTAATAAACATACTATAAACTGCCAATCGAACCCTAATTGGTTCATTAATGTCATATATATTGTTATATAAGTATATTGGATGAACCTTAGATTTTTAGGAATAGAATATCAATTAACAATTTAATATTTCATTTAAAAACTCTTTTATGTCAATTTTGACACTATTTGGTATTTTGTTTTTTCTAAATTCATAACAGCCTTATTACTTCGAAAAAAATTCATCTAACCAACCATAATATGTTATATTAAGCTAGAAAATTAGTTTAATTCATAAAAAGTATCAAATTACATTTATTTGGATATTTATAATATCAATTAATTTAATATTTATAGTCGAATTTATCTTATGTATAATCCTATATTAAAAATGTTTTAATTATTTAACTTTGATTTTAATACTTTTAACTCTTCTTTAAATAAAATAATAATAACTGTCCTAATGTAATACAATTGGACCAAAGAGGTTCATATTTTATTCCTAATGTTTTTTTGTCGAATTATACTTATCCAATAGAATTAGGACATGTGTTAGGGTAATAATAATATCATTTTTACCCTTAATTACCCTATTTACTTTTAACCGTGGTAAATAAAAGTAAAAAGTTACTATTCACAAAAAATTATTCTTTTCTTATTGAACCACAATTTACTCATTGATATTAACCGTGTCTCTCGGATTTTCGAAATTCAACTCACAGAACTGGTAAAATTAGTTTTTAAGTAAATTTGCAAATTCTCCTAGGAGAGGGTAAAAGACGGTAAAAAGTTCAATAAAATTTTATATATCTAAAATTATTATAAAATGACTCCAATTAATTAACTTGAAATTATATAGGTAATATGTATCTATTTTGACCAAAAATAAATTTTAATAAAATAAATAATTATAAAAATTCGGTTTTAAACTATAACATAGTTTTTTCACTATTCATCAAAAATTTAAATTTTTCAGAAAAATACCAAAAATTTACCCTAATCTAATTTCAATATTCTAAATCCTAAAATGAAGTCCATTTTAAATGATAAAAGTTATAAAATTTCAAAAAGTGGGTATTACTATTCATAACAGATAGTTTATATATTGTTTTAATAGTATATCATTGTTTAGTGAAACTCGGTATTGCGTATAACGCAAGCTATCAAGGAAGGTTGCTCTTTCGTGTTACGCAATCCAAGGCATTTTTGTGTGTAGTGAAAAATTCCTTTGGTGTTGCGTATAACATAATACATAAAAACAAATTATTTCTCATTAAATCTCAGGGTGTTACATTTTACCCCCCTTAAAAAGGATTTCTCCCACAAAATTCGTCACTTCGTAACAAACAGTTGAGGATACTTCTCCCTCATAATATCCTCAAGTTCCTATGTAGCTTCTTCTAATTGGTAGTTCCTCTTAAAAACATTAACCAATTGACTAGAAATATTTTTTAGAACTTTTTCGTTACGATTCAGAATCTTCATTTATTGTTCTTCATAAGAATGATCTTTCGCCAGCGGTACATCATCTGAGCATAGAACATGTGAAGTATAAGGTATGTACCTTTTCATGAGAGATACATGGAAGATATCATGAACTTGAGAGAGATTCGGTGGAAGCACCAATTGGTAAGCTACCTTCCCAACACGATCCAGTATTTCAAAATGACCAATATACCAAGGGCTCATCTTGCCCTTTGTTCCAAATCTCATTACTCTCTTCCAAGGTGATATTCATAAGAACACTTTATCACACAATTAAAACGCTAGGTCTTTTCTTTGGTTGTCGGAATAAAATTTTTGTCCACTCTGAGATGCTCTTATGTGTTGTTGAATAGATCTTACCTTTTCTGCCATGTCATCAACATGATGAGGTCCAAATAGCTTTCTTTCCCCAACTTCATCCCAAAAAGTTGGGGTTCTGCATTTCATTCCATAAAGAGCTTCATAAGGATCCATCTGAATGCTGGAGTGAATGCTATTATTATAATAAAATTCCACCAAAGGTAGGTGTTCATCCCAAACACCATTGAAATTCATAGAACGAGCTCTCAACATGCCTTCTAGAGTTTGAATTGTCCTCTCAGACTGACCGTATGTTTGAGGATGATAACCAGTGATGAAACTCAACTCTGTATCTATAGTATGCAGAAGAATTCACCAAAACATCGAGGTAAACCTTGGATCTCGATCAGATATAATGAAATGCGGTACTCTATGTAATCCTACCACTTCTATCACATATATCCTAGCAAGATGATCAAGAGAGAAATATTCTCTAACTGCAATAAAGTGTGCCGACTTCGTAAGATGATCAAATATATCCCAAATTGTATTATTGACCTTGGATGTTGTAGGATGTCCAGTGAAAAAGTTCATAGTGGTGTTTTCCCATTTCCATTCTGGTATGAATAATGTTTGTAACATCCCCTTAAACTTATTTCTCTCAGCTTTAACTTGCTGACAAACCAATCATCGAGAGACATATTCAGCAACATCTATTTTCATGTCATCCCACTATAAGTACTCATTCAGGTCCCTATACATCTTCGTGCTTCCAGGGATAATATAAAATGAATAAATATGAGCTTCATCCAATATTTCCTTCTTTAATTATAGGATGGGAGGAACAAAAACCCGATTTCGGAACCTTATTATTTCATCATAATCAATGTGGAATTCATAAACATTTCTCAACTTCTTTTGTAAATATATATCTTCGTTCTGTTCCTCTTTAATCTTCACATGTATAGATTGTAGAACATTCATTTGATGAAATACTATTTTTCCCCTTCCATTATAATTCTAAGATCCATCCTTTGTAAATCCATAAATATTGGATCTTTTGTGATCCTCATCATGGAAAATCTATCATGGTCTTGTCGAATTAATGCATCTGCCACCTTGTTTGCCTTCCCAGGGTGGTAATGAATTGAGCAGTCATAATCCTTAATTAGCTCCAACCATCATATTTGGCGCATTTTCAGCTTCGTTTGTGTGAAAATATACTTTAAACTTTATGATCAGTATAAATATCACACCCTTCACCATAAAGATAATGCCTCCAAATTTTTAATTCAAATATTACCGCAGCTAATTCCAAATAATGAGTTGGGTAATTTTTCTCGATTTTCAACTTTTGTGAGGAATAAGCTATAACCATATCGTTTTTCATGAGAAGACACCCTAATCCCTTCTTGGATGCATCACTATAGACCACAAACCTTTCTCCACTATAAGGTAGTGTGAGCACAGGTTCAATGGATAACCTTCTTTTGAACTCCTTGAAATTCTCTTCACATTCCTCTGTCCAAATGAACTTAACTTCTTTTCGAGTCAACCTGGTTAGTGGATTAGATAATCGTGAAAAATATATCAATAAACTTCGATAATATCTAGACAAACCAAGAATACATTGGATTTCTTTTACTGTTGTTGGGCTCAACCATCTTTCGATAACCTCTATTTTTGATGGATCCATAGATATACCCTCTTTTGAGATTATGTGACCCCAAAATGAAACTTTTTGAAGCCAAAATTTACACTTGGTAAATTTGACATAAATATTCTCTTTTCTTTGGGTATTTAATACAATTCTCAAGAGATCTTCATGTACTTCCTTGATCATTGAATAGACAATAATATCATCTATGAAGACTACCACAAACTGATCAAGATAGTCTCTAAATACTCTATTCATTAGATCCATGAAGATAGAAGGGGAATTAGTAAGACCAAATGGCATCAATATAAATTCATAGTGCCCATACCTTGTACGGAAAGACGTATTTGGTATATCCTACCTTATGACCCTTAATTGATGATACCCTGAATGAAGATCAATCTTGGAACAATATTGATCTCTTCGTAGTTGGTCAAATAAGTCATAAATGTGTTAGAGAGTATATATTTTCTTGATAGTGATCTTGTTAAGTTCTCGATAATCAATGCATATTCTCATTGATCCATCATTCTTCTTAACAAATAGAATAGGTGAACCCAAGGTGATTCACTAGGGCGTATGAATCCCTTATCAAGATTATCATGGAGTTGATTCTTCAATTCCTGGAACTCAATTGGGTCCATTCTATAAGGTGTTTTCAAAATGGGCATATCACTCAGTCTGAGTTCTATTAAAAACTCAACTTCACGATTTGGTGGATGACCTGGAAATTCTTTTGGAAAGACATCATCAAACTCCAGTATAATGGGAATATTCTTAATCATCAGTTTCTTTCCAAATATTTGAGATATATAACCTTCATTTAATAGAATCAAGACCCAAAAAATTTAAGAAATTTCCACTGGGAGGTTATATGCATCCTTGCAATGAAAGATGATCATAGATTAATCAGGAATATGAAATGTGACTTCCATTCATTGGAAATCGATATGATCTCCATATAAGGGAAGTCAATACATGCAATGAATCACATCAAATTCCACTATAGGAAGGATCACAAGATTTGCAGGAAGAACTTCCCCACAAACAGAAATTGGAGATCAATTATAAACTTTTGATGAAACTGTTGTTCCATTAAGAGTTATCACAGCTAACTCAACAACTAATTGTTGAGGTAGTACAACGATACCCTTAGAAACATCTTCATAAATAAAAGAGTGGGTGGATCCAGAATCAAATAAATCATTTTCTACTTTAGAGTGGATGGTAAGTGCGCCTTTCACCACTTCATTATCATTCACCACATCGCCGATAGAAATTGCATGTGACTTTCCTTTGACTTTGGTCTTAAGAGTCTACTAACGTCGATCATCATCAACAACCCTTGGATTAGGGCATTGATTAGCATAATGCACCATTTCCTAGCACTTGTAATATTGAAGTATAGGAGGTTCATTCTGTGTAGCCTTTTCTTTGTTCACATCACTAGACATCTTTTTCCCATCATTGCGGCATTCAAATGCCCGATAACCATATTTTTTACATTTGAAACATTTACTTGTCACTTTAAGGCAATTATCTCCATGTTTATTTCCACACATTGAGCATAAGGTAAAAATCATCTTCTTTTCAGTGTGGTCTTTAGATTTACCTTTGAATTCCATTTTCGTCTTCTTATGAAACCCATATGACTGATGGGTTACTCCAATCTCCATCTATACCTTGAGAGCACATCAAATAATTTACTCATAGATATTGAAGTCCCTTATGGATAACGCCCTTCTAAGACTTGGTTTTAATCCACTAAATAATCGATCGATCTTACTCTCAGGTTGGATAATAATTCTAGAAGCATACCTTCATGTCTTGTAAAATTTGTTTCGTAGATACCAACAGATTCATCATCCTTTTTTCCTTAGTTCAAGAAACTCCTCTTTCTTTGTTCGAAGAATACGAGGGAAGTACCTATTGAAAAATATTTTCTTGAACTCGTCCCATTCCATGGACTCAATTTCGTCTCTTTGCCTCATATTCTTGATAAGATTCCACCATTGATCAGCCTCACCTTCCAAACGATATGCTGCAAAGATGAATTTATCATAGTCAGAACATTGAAGAACTGAAAATATCATTTCAGTGGTACTGATCCATTGTTCAGCCACTAATGGATCAGTAGACCCATTGAATGAGGGTGGACGCTACCTCATGAAGGATTCAACAGAATGTTACTCCTTCATCTGCTCGTTTGAATGTCCTACATGATTAATATCTTGAGAAAGTTGTGTGAGCATGGATACATGATTTTTCATTCCATCTCCCATAACATTTGGTTTCTCAGGGGGGACAATCATTGCATTTCCTATCTCATTCAACATTAACACGGTTCCTTCGAGTTCCATCCATTGACTAAAACCAAAAGCATAGAGTGATAAACACTAATCATAATAGGAAAACCACATAATAAATAATACAATTTCACACTTAAGGTAATTTCATAGGTTATTCATGGCCATTTCTAAAACACTAATATTGTTTTCTATGTATAAAAATATCCTTAGGGTTCTTACTAAGGCTTTCACATCCCATTTTCCAATGGTTGACTATACATTTCCTTTGATACCAACTATAACGACCCATACTTTACATACATTATTATTACATCATAATTGAACCATACTTATTACAACATATAAAAAAACCATGATAGGACCATATATGTATAGTATTTTTAGAAACTTGGAAACATAAAAAACTAGTTTATAAATCTTCTATATTGTCTCCCATTTATTTAATCATATCTAGGTCCCTTTTGGAATATCCTACTTAATACCCTTATTCTTGACCTTGGGAAAAGAACACATACAAATCTGTGAGCTCAAATTATCAGTAAGGGTAAACAAAGGGAATATCAATCATATCATATTCATAAGAAAACAACATTTTAACAATCATAACCTGCAAAAGAGATCTTAATATCATAACATGGGATAAATCATAGTAGTGAAATGTAATCCGAATAATCATAACTTAAAACATAACACTTTGTGGAATACACACATAATCATAGAAAATCATTTCTTATTAGTGAAGACTCATTTAAAAGACTTTCATAGTGGACAAAGTCCATTTCTGACCCGATTACACTCCTCGTTCCAGTCCTATATCTCTGAACCAGATTAACTTTCCATTCCAGCTATGTCTATCTGATGAGATATAAATCTTTACCCAATGCATTGTAGGGAGATATATGTCCCACCCATCTCATATTGAAATCATTCTTACGTGTTCCACAAGACAATCATAAATCAATCATCATAACCCAAGGAATGAAATGGGTTTAATAAACATCATCCCATCATAACATAATCCAAATAATGAAATGGATATCATTTAATCATACAAAAAATTAAACCATGTAAATAATAGATACATTATACTTGAAAAATAAACATACTATATAATTTCATCTTAGATGGAAAATAACTATGATAAAACACCTGTAATGAATTATTGAGGAAAATATCCTTTTTTCTTCAAAATCATTTTCATTTCACAAAATTCCATGAAATTTTAAAAGAAAAGGATTTTATTGAAAATAATCATGAAATATTATAGAGTAAGATTCATGAAAATAAGGCGTTATTAAACTGTAAAAATCCGTTCATGTCGTATAAATTAAAAAAACATTCTCCTTGGACTTTTAATGGAAAATTCAAAAATTACCACTTATGGTAAGCAAAAGAAAGATTCCATCCATAAAAAAAGTAAAAGTCAAAGAGGGGTAAAAATTACTTTAAACACACATGGAATAATATTAAAAACTTTATGAAATTTTTTTTATGTAAATGGATGAAAAACATAACCCCAGTAAATACATACGTATAAGCAATCTCGGATAAAAATGAGATTGCAAAATTATCCCTTACCTTAGGTCTGATATGCTTCATAAATATATGAAACTCTTGTTTAATGATTTAAATAATTTCATTAACTTATTGAAAAATCATATTCATCGATATTATATCATATATGGTCATATTATTATCTTCTTATTAGTTATATTTCATTGCTACTTGTTATTCGGGTGTTCATTGCTTTATGTACTTATGCATGTTTTGTCAAATAAATTTTTATTCCACTTTTTAGGTTATAGATAACTCATTTATAGAATTGTATTAGTGTAATATATATCATATTTATTCATTCAATTCATTTATATAATCCTTATTCAATGAAGATCATGCAGAACAAGTCGCATCACATCGTCTAGACGGTAGGCCGTATGTACGCACGAGCGATGATATTATTCTTTTGATATTAAAATCTTATATAATTGGATGGTATATCATATATTAAGAATAATAATAATTTTATATTTATTATTTATATCATTTATACCCATTATCATACACATCCAAATGATGAAATGTATGAATAACAAACTATACGAGGACGTGGAGACGGTAAGCCGTACATACGTACGTGTAATGACTTTTTCATTCATAGGATGGATAAAATTACTAATATGGTTGTAACATTTATAATAAAATAATAGTATCTAGAAGATACTGGAGTTATTATTTTATAATGGAAACAAAAAACAAGGAGGAAGTGGAAGAAGAAAGGAATTTGAAATAGGTGGTGAGATATTTACCTTTTCTTTGGGTTCTTTCTTTTTGATTTGATCAAAATGGATACTTAGGTTGGAATTATGACTAAATAAAGGACTGTAGAATGAAGGGAGGATAATTTATAAGGTATTTGGGAAGGTTTTGGCCGAATCCAGATGGATTTGGAGGTATGAATTTGGGAGAAGGGGGAGTTCCCTTTTATAAGAGGGGTGAGGGGCCACATAGGAAAAACTTGAAATATTATTTTATAATAAATTCATATTCGGTTTATAATGGATCCAAAGTGACTTATATTGAGGCTAGGGTGGGTATGGGTTAAAAGACTTTCAAAAAATAGGTTTTAGACAAGTTTAGTTAACCATTTAAACCATATCATTTAAATTTAACTCTAAGTTAAATAATTTAACTTTTACCGTGTCTTCTTGTATTCTTACACTATATGGTTAATAAACTTACTATAAACTGCCAATCGAACCCCAATTGGTTAATTTATGTCATATATATTATTATATAAGTCTTTTTACCGATCCTTAGATTTTTAGGAATATAATATCAATTAACAATTTAATATTTTCTTTAAAATCTCTTTTATGTCAATTTTGACACTATTTGGTATTTTTTTCCTAAATTCATAACATCACTATTACTTCGAAAAAAAATTCATCTAAACAACCCTAATATATTATATTAACCTAGAAAATTAGTGTAATTCATTAAAAGTCTCAAATTACATTTATTTGGGTATTTATAATATCAATTATGCTAATATTTCATTAAAAAGGTAAATACCGAATCATCATTGTGTCATAAATAAATTAAATTATTTAATGTCTAAAAATTATAAATAAAATAATATTATGTATGAAATCTTTTTATATTTCTAATTAATATTTATAGTCAAATTTATCTTATGTATTTCACTATATTAAAAAAGTTTTACTTATTAAACATTGATTTTAATTCTTTTAACTATTCTTTAAATAAAATAATAATAAGTGTCCTGATCTAATCCAAATGGACAAAAGAGGTGTATATTTTATTCCTAAGGTTGTTTTTGGTCGAATTAAACTTATCCAATAGAATTAAGACTTGTTTTAGGGTAATAATAATATCATTTTCACCCATAATTACCCTATTTACTTTTAGCCATGGTAAATAAAAGTAAGAAGATACTATTCATGAAAAATTATATTTATCTTATTGAACCACATTTTACTCCTTGATATTAATTGTGTATCTTGGATTTTCTAAATGCAACTCATAGAAGCGGTAAAATTATGTTTTATGTTAATTTGAAAATTCTCCTATGAGGTGGGTAAAAGACGGTTAAAAGTTCAATAAAATTTTTATATATCTAAAATTATTATAAAATGACTCCAATAAATTACCTTAAACTTATATATTTATTATTTATCTATTTTTACATAAAATATATTTATATAAAATAACAAATTATAAAAATTTGGTATTAAACTACAACTCATTGTTTTCCCTATTCATCAAAAATTGAATGTTTTTAGAATAATACCAATAATTGACCCGAAGCTAATTTCGAAATTCCAAATCCAAAAATGAAGTCCATTTTAAAAGAAAAAATTAATAAAATTTAAAAAAGTGGGTATTACTATTCATAAAGTCTAGTTTATATAATATTTTAATAGCATATCGTTGTTTAGTGAAACTCCGTATTGCGTATAACACAAGCTATCGAGGAAGGTTGCTCTTGTGTGTAACGCATGACAAGATAGTGTTGTGTGTAGTGAATGATTCCTTTGGTGTTTCATATAACATAATACATAAAAACAAAATATTTCTCATAAAATCCTAGGGTGTTACCATAAATCATGATAATTATTCAAAACAATTCATATTTTTACGAAGAAATAAATCATTCAAGGAATTTTTTTTCTATTAATATGTAATTTCCTTAATTGGAATGAAAAAGCCATATAAAATGTTGAAATAAAAAAATATGAAAAATAAATAAGACCATAGTATTGAATGAAAAATATTACCCACTGAAATGGAAATTATGTAAACAACAACCTTTTAATGACTTCCATAATTGTTAGATGTGATATCTTTCCACATACAATCAATTTAACATTATTAATAAAATATATAAAAAATATGTATATATATATTATACCTGATAAAATTTATTTAAAAATTTCTATTTCATAGTTTTCAATAATTATTTACAAAATTATTATTCGTTGGTTAATTGTCTCTTTTATTCTGGGATAACATCATTTTGGATGTAATTGTTCTTGAATTATTCCCAAGCTTTTATCAACTTCAAAACGTCCATTAAGGTTACATGAGTTTTATTTTTTTTGTTTAATTGGTTTTATGGAAATTATGGTAATGGTTCATCAAGATCAGTTAAAATATCAATTTATCTAAATTCTATTTCAAAACAAATTAATTGATGTAAATTAAGAATATAATTATATATATTTTCAATAAAAATTTATAAAAATAATTGGAAATTTATAATTATTTAATAAGAAGAAAATATTTATGTATTTTTATCATTTGTGATTTAACCTCAATAACAACATTCATGTAGTTCATATAATAAAACCAAACAAGAATGAATTATTACTAATGGATGAATAATAACATGTTATTTAATATATAAAAAATCACATTTAAATAATAATAATGGTTTTAAAATAAAATAATTAATGTGAAATATTTATCAACAAAAGAAAAATGAAAATATATAAATTAATATGATTAGGTGGAGAATAAAAGTTATTTTAATGACTTGAATTTCTTCTGTACATGAATAATAAATTAAAACATCGAGTTCTTCTTATTTTATATTTTGTTTTACATAAAATGAAAATTTAGATGAAATTATAATTTCTATTTTTATTGTCAATTTTATAAAAAGATATAAAAATAATTATTAAACAAAATTTGAGGCTTTCAACCTTAGTAATTTTGAGAACGAGAACTGAAAATGACAGTTTACATCGTTTATAAAGTCAACAAACATCACTTTGGAAACCAGTTATAAAAATGATCAATATTGAATACAATAAAATTATTACATTTGGTGTTGGATATTTTTATAATGAACATTGAATTTCACCTAAATCATCAATCAATTTTATAACTAATGTTATAGGTGACTTAAAGGCTGACTCTCAAAACAACCATTACTGAATGATGTTGAATTTTTTAGAAATACTTTTCAGTAAACATAAATCATTTAGATTAAATAATTGATGTTTGAACTAGATATTTTTTATTCTAAATTAAAATATGAAATTTAATCTCGATTCTGTGGTTGTATTCCCTTATATATGGTGGTTTCCTCTAAATCAAAATATCATTTATTGATATTAATATTCATTTCCCGGAAGAACATTTGTTTAATTTTAAATATAACAAGCTAAATCTTAGGTAAAAGTATTATCATTTAGACATGATCTAAATAGTCAATTGTATTTATTTGATCTCGAATGTTTGATTTGAATTTGTGTTCTAGGATCTCTTCTCACCTCTCTTGAGATCCTGATTTCACGATTATGTGTTAACTATTTGTGGAGAATCATCTCAGATTCATTTTATCTTCACATTAGATATTCCAATCAAGTGTATATATTCTATTTATTATTCTTATTATTCATTTGTTACTTTAATTTATGTTTATTCTATTGTAAAGAATTTAAAAATTAATAAACCATTACAAAGCATAAATTAAACCATTTTTTTTTTGAAAAATATTATTCTTCATTAATGATTTCACATTGTGAAACAATTTTTTTGGATTGTTATTGGAATATGTTTAATGATTGGTATTTTCGTTAATGAAATATTAAAAATCAAGTTGAGGAAAACATGTTGATTCTATAATATTTTTCTAGATTTCCTAAAATGGGTATATTTCACTGAAATGTATTATTTGAGTGATTTGATGAATAATTTGAGTATTTTTTAATTTGAAATAAATAAATAAAATGGTATTTTGAATGAAAATTGATATTTATTGGATTTTAATACCCTTTCTAAAAAAAGGTAAATTTTCATGATTAAATTGGGTTTTAAAAGAATTAGGCACATGCGATACATTATTATAGTTGATTTCAAAGTGATGTTTTGATTAATTGGTAATGGTATGATTTATCAATTTTTTCCCTATATAAATCATATATTCACTATGTAATGAAATTCCAATTTCAGAAAAAACATTTGATAACCCCCTAGGTTTATTCTTCCTTAATTAACTGCTTATGGAGTAATTGTTAACGAGTGTTGAAATAGGGGTTGTACACTTTGAAGGATCTTGAGGGTGATAGTAAGATATAAAACCTTATATGGGATTAAAGAATATATTATGAATGATAATCATATTATGGATCCCCATTAAGATCCTTGACAATTCATTTTCTCACTCAACTATTTGATTTTTCATTTGAAACATTGGTAGCTTGGTTTGATGACCGTAAACATATTATACACTTTAGTATACTCACACACTGACTAGTGGCTTCCTTAATATTATTGATACAGGATATGGAAATTCTTGAAGAAGGTGGGTTTTCACTATGTTTGAAATATCAATATTGAGACATATTAGATATTGGAATAAATTCAGCCATTGTTTGATTGATTAACATTGGTGGACTCAGTAACATGTCTAGTACATTTCAATTACACATATCCTTCATATTTTATATTTATCATTAATATATGAATACGATCATTCGATCATAATATGGAACTAGAGTTTCCATGATGAAAATTTTTATTATAGTTATTTGATTAATATGATATACATTATTTTTCCATATATATCTTATGGTATGACTCACTATTCTAGTATAATTGGTATGAGATCATTTATTTCTTATTATTTTTAAAATAAATAATATTGAACTATTTCAATGGGTTTTGTGAAAATGTATTTCAATTTTGGATGTTTTTTTATTTTATTAAAAGGAGAAATTTACATCATTTATTATAAATGATTTCAACACGTATTTTCAAATGGAATTGGAAGTGTTTTAGACTATAAATTCTATACAATCGGGTTTATAGGATTCCTTCCCCTATCAAAAATCAATTTTTTCCTCATACTTTTACTAAAAAACCCATATTTACATATTGATGGTTTTAAACTAGTTTATCTAGACTATATTGAAGAGATGTATCATAGACACATGAGTGGAATCCTGCTAGGATATATAGATCACAACATTCTCATACTATAAATTGTTTTTAGACTTCATTATCTATACTAGGTATTTGTTTAGAAGTAAGAATATTTTTGTTTGTTCATTCTTGTTTGGATAAGGATAGTTGAATCATGACATAAAGGGTGGTGGTCAACCATCGAGAGATGGGATTTATTAATTCAATTTTTATGATTACTATTTTAAATCCCTATACTATTATCTATTTTTAATCAAATAGGGATGTAATTATTATTTATCTAATGATATTTCATTTTTGTATATTGATTTTTATTTTTATTTTTTGAGATAAATCCTTCCCAATTTAGTCTTGAATCATATTCACATGATGCTACCCTATGGGGATGAAGAATTCCATTTAAGTCATGGTAGATTTGTTCAAATACTGCTCCATATGCAACCCCTATTAGTTTCCTTAAAAATGTTTTCAATATAGGATTTATTCATAAGGGGATTTATTTTTTCAAAATCCCTTGTGTTTTTTTGGGTGAGTCATTATATAAAAGATTTTATTATTTTGTTATAACTAAAACTGTAGTTTAGGAATGGGTAATTGATCACCCCATATTCAAGATTTGATTTACATTACCAAGGAGAGTTCTTACCTAAGTCTTTATTTTCAGTTGATCATTTCATAATGATGATTAAAATTATATTCCAAGTGAGACTATCTTTTATTTTGAAGATATCTTCTATGTTTGGGTTGGAATAGAAAGATTAAAAGATAAGAAATAATGAACCTAGCCCTATATAGGATTATTTTTACCATGTACAAGATATAATTTATATTTTCTTCAAAATTTAATTCCATTACGTAAGGAAAGATTAGACGGTTTATGATTTGAAATGAAAAAATATATGCATGGTTTGTTTCATTAACTAGTTTGGTTGTTTCAATTTATTCCAATTGTAGATAATTTTAAATACCATATATAAACATATTATAAACATAAAACTAGTTTAGTTCGGATAATTTCAAAGGTGTTATCGACTACCAAAAGGGGTCATTTTATAAAATCATTTAATTTGAAAATAAGATTTCATTGACTAATACATAATGTGTTAAATAATTATTTTATGATGAAATTTTATATTTTATGGATTTTAAATGGATAATTGTTTTAAAATTGAGTGTTGGGAATAATGTTTTGAAACAATGTAATAATATCCAAGATATTTAAAAAGGTTTTGAAAGTGAGAGGAATATTAACCAAGATTACAAATTTTAACGGAAATAGAAATATTTTATTAAATAGAGAATTATTTTTTGAATTTATTGATACTATTATTTAATAATAAAAATATCCATATCTTTATTTATAAGATTGTTTCCTATATTTCATTTTTTGACTTTTGATCCATCCTTTAGCTGAAGAGAATGTGTTTCCTGATTACCATATATGATTCCTAATTTTTTTCCATGAAAAATATAATTTTTTTCGACAATAGGTTCTTTTAAATAGACATTTTCATATCTTAGAAGTGGAATATATATTTTGAGACTCTACATAGACTCTAAATCATGTTGTGAATTTGGATCCCTTCAAGATTTTTAATCATAAACATAACTTATGGATTCATAATCAACAATATTATCAAGGTTTTTGTACTTATACTAAGGTAATTATGTTTCCTGATGGTTTTGAATGAGGCTTTTATTTCACCCATGAATCCTGGTGTGGTGAGGGTCAATTAGGTCAATCCATTATTTGAGATTAATGGACGAGAGTGGTGAAATGTCATGGTTATTCCCAACTTCAATAAATTAATATATTGGGAATTCATCAAGTCAATATCAATTCATTGGAAATAACACGAGAAACTATAGCAGAAGAATCTTCTTGAGATTATGGGTCTCATTCATGACAATGGATCAATTGAGAACTATTGTATGAAATTCAATGCCTTTGTATGTTTCTCACCAATTATTGTTGGTAATGATTGTATTAATGATATTGATTGAATAACGGTCATCACTAGGAAATATGATGTTTCATATCAGAATTCTTTTTTATTGATTGTATGGTGGTTCTTGAAATTAATTTTTGATATAGATTTAATCTATAAATAGTAAAGGAATTAATTATTTCTTGTTTATGGTTGTGTTTGGAGAAGATATCTCATCTATTGGGAAGCATAATTTGGATGATTATAGTTACCAATTTTTTAGAATGAATATGAATATAGTGTTCTTATATGGTGAAGACGCATGTCCAATTCCTAGAAACATGATTGATAAGTCTATGATATTTTTATCATTGTGTATGTTTGGGTTAATTTATGTTTTCTTACACCGGGATTCAAAATGGGATGTTTTCATTAGGGGTTTTCGTATCCTAACTATGGGGATGTAGGATGCTTAATGTTAACATGGATATATATATATATATATATATGTCTCTATGTTATGCGTTTTATCATAATTATGTAGTTGAAGGTAGGTTTTGGTTATTGTTATGATTTTTAACCCTAATGTATTATTGGTGTCTGTTTGAGTTTACAATGTTATAGTTCATCATTTTTAGTGACCTTCTAGTTTTGGAGGACCACTTATGTCATATTTGGGTATCATTTGGTTGATGTATTTTAGAATATTGGTTATAACATGATGGTGTTCTTCATCTTGAGATGTAATTTGTTTTTCATTCTGAATGGTCTATCTTATATGGTTTAGAATTTTTTGAGGTTTTCATTGTTCTTAGTGATTATATAGATTCATGTTCCAAAATGTCTAGATATATTTTTTCGTTCATTCAAAATCCCCTCTATTTATTTTAATGGATGAGTTCATATGGTTAGTGTTAGATACCATTTGGGTTATCATTACATAGTATGATATCATTCTTGTATTGTTTCATTAGAGATCAAACATGATGTATTGGGTGATCTCTCCATTTATGAAATTTTAGTTCTTGGTTTGTGAACTGGACATGTTGTTCTGAGATCATTAACATTAGACTTTGATATACCTTGGTAATGTAATCATTTTACTGGTAGAATATGGTTTCTTGATGGACTAGGGACCTTTAGATGTTGGTGGTTGTTTTTTATGAGCTCAATGAGGAGTGTGGATATATATTTCATTTAATGGGTAACAATCGATTATTTTCTGGAGGTATAAATCCTTTTTAGTTGCATTCCATTACTATGGATATATTCAACATTGATAGATCTTGATGAATTATTATTTTTAAAAATAATTTACATGTTTTGGTAGTTACTTTCCTTGAGGATTCTAGATTTTTTTGATAGATTGATCTTCTTGGTGAGTGATGGAGGTCTCTTATTTTGGTTTAAGGGAATTTTCATAAAATATGTACTCCTAGTCATATTCTTTATTTCTATTCATTTGTCAGTTTCCTAAACAATTAGTGTAGTTTTGTTGTTGTTTGTAAAAATTAGGTATTCTTGGAGGATATTCATAAATAGTTCATTGTAATGTTGTTTTTTTTTCTCTTTTGTAGTTATTCCTTAGGGCCTTTAATGGGTGAGACTTCCTTAGGTTCATAGCAAAAAATCCACAAAAGATGAGTGAGGGAGTTATCATAATCTTCCCCCTCAACTCTAATTTGACACAATGAATCCTTAGGATCCTTTAGGGAACTTTTGGCTCTACAAACCTCTCATATTGATAGATCACGTTATCGTTATAAGAAAATACTCTCTTTCAATAAGTAATTCACTTATTATTCATAGACCACTTTTATTCTCTTGATACATTATTCTTAGTAGATGAGGAATCCATGTTATTTTTTTTACGAATATTGGTTTATGTGGATTTTTGTATCTAGGATATCTTCTCACGTCCCATGAGATCCCTCTTCCTAGATTATGTGTTCTCTAATGGAGGTGAATTATCATGGATTTGTCGTAGTTTAATTATCAATACTCCATGTGGGTGTCTCAATGATATTCAATAATATTATGATTCAGTTGTTTCCGTTAATATTTCTTTTAAATTTGAAGATGTTTTTGATTTATTTAATCGATTTAAAGTATAGGTTTCCCATATTGGTTAAGAAATATTTAGTATGATTGATTTCACATTGAGAAATATTTTTTTTTAAATTAAATTGTATTATATTTAATCATGGTGATTTTGATTTATGAAATGTAAATCCCCATTTTGAAAAAAAATATTTTTTTCCATGATGATTTTTCCAATGGATATGTAGTGTGTATTCTATGCATCAAAATTTTAATGGAAAGACTAAATGAATAACATGAAACTTTATTGTTTTTAAAAGTATGGGTGAAATGGTATTTCATAAAAACATGGGCTTTGATTTCATTTTCATTACCTTTTCCTTGAAGGACCATTTTCTCCTTAAATTAGTTTTATAAAGAAGAATGAACGGGTGGAACATTTGAATGTTTGAGTTCATGTTATGTATTGATTATGTAATAATGTATTTTTTAACAATTTGGAATACTTTAAAAGGTCCATTTGGAACATTGTAATGAAATTTTCTTATACTGAAAATACATTGAAATCTCAATATGTATACACTTCATTGATGAATGGTTTATAATGCTTGTGATTATGGGTGTTAAAATAGGGTTTGTAATATATTAGAGTTTTTGTGGTTAAGGGTGAGATAAAAAACCTTGTATGGGATTGAAATATTGATTTCGAATGATGATGTTGTTGTATATCCACAGTATAATGCTTGAAACATGATTATTTAACTCACATATTTGATTATTCTTGAGAGACATGAAAATAAATTTTAGATGACCCATCATATTTGCTACAATTTTTACGAATCACAGAAAGAATAATTTCTACCTTTAGAATGTGGATTTAGTCTTGGTATGTAATCAATGTAGGTGAGTATATGCAAATCCAGTAGGAAAATATTCTTGATAGATTCAACATTTTGATTGAGTTAGTAATTTTTTTATTGTCTTTTATGGACTCACTAATGATTCATTAACATGCCCATAATAAATTTCAATTAAAAAAGAAATTAATTATGTATAATGACTCTGATCATTTAATCATTAAATAGTACTAATTTTTACACAAGGACATTATTTAATACATATACCTAAATATAATAAATTACTATATTTATCTTTGTATATCATTTTTAATGAAGCATTGTGTTTTGATACATGGTAACATATCTTAGTTTCCATATGATTTTTAACATTAACTTCTCCAAAATATTTTATTTATTTTATAAAAGGGATTTCAAATTTATGAAAAATGATTTATTTTATCATCTGTGGATTTTGACATGGTTTCTTCTTGAGGATTCTAAAAGGTATTTTAAAATGTGAATGTTAGTGTTTTAGACTCTTTTTTCCTCATAGATAGATATTTTGAAATTTCCCCAATGAAAATCAGAATGTTTTAACATCAAAATTTTCAGTTGAAAAACACTTTAATCATATTCATGTTTTGAAACTAGATTTTCTGAATTTCTTGTAATAGATAATTCATAGGCACTATTGTGGAATATGGATGATAATTATAGATTATTACCTAATTTTATTGTTTATTATTTCTAGACTTCATGATCAATCATAGGTCATCTAGTATTATTAGAATTATTTTTTTTGACTTTTACATATTTGTAAAATGGTAGGTGTTTGTGGCACATGGGGTGGTCATGGACCACCAGGAGATAGATTTTAGTAGTTATGTTATAATTAATTTTTTTTAGCTATATTTTGTATCATCTCATTATAACCAAACAAAGTTTAATTTTTTAGTTATCTAATATTGTTTTTTTATTTTACATTTATTTATTTTATCTATTTTGTTAAAAATAATTCATACATATTGTTTTTTTTGATTCCTATATGGTTATCACTATGAAATGGGGATCTGAAGTGGCATATAGTCAATTGGAAATCAAATGTTAGATTAAATAGTATTTTAGTCTCATTCATTAAATCGAGAATATAAAATAAGGGAAAATAAAAAATTTTATATGGTATAGGGAAATGATTTATCATGAAATTATAAATATTTGTGTGGATTAAATTATAGAATTGGTATTTTATAGAAAAAAAAAGAAACATTATGATCGTGAGATTTGGAATTTTACATAAAATAATTTGTTTTTATCTAAAAATGAATAATCCTAACAATTTAACACTATGTATATTATAATATATGTTACAAATATTTTAAATGTTTTTTATTATATTAATATTGTTAAAAAACAACATCATAGATAAAAATATGAAAAATAAAAATAGTTTACCATAAAACATTTTACATTAAACGTTTGTGATGTATGGAACAAATGTCAAAATATAGATTTTTATGGAAGGTACATAATAACATATTTTAATTGTGGAATTCAACATTGGTAATATGATTATTAATGATATAACCAGTATGTAATGTTTTTTTAAAATAGTAATTAATATAAAACATTTAAATTATTTCTCTCATAAGTTATAAAACAATTGATGTTAAATTCCCAAGGCAAAATGTACTTTTTAATACTTATTTTTCAAAAATAACCTCTTTTAAATAGTTTATTTTGCACTCATTCATGTTATGATCATTTATGAAACCTAATAGAGGTATTCTAGGAAGTTAATTTAAACTTATATTCAATAGGAACCATTTTGAAAATTTTGTTATAAGGTTGGTAGGGGTCCTTTATTAGGTGAGATTTAATATGTTTTCAAAAATATTCATTCCAAAATTAATATGAAATGTAATTTATCAATTAAAATTAATAAAAATTATAAAATAAAAGATATATAGTACGAGGTGGTCATTTATAAACTTGTAGATATATTTACTGAGAATAGTTTTTTACATTTAAGACTTTTCCAATTAATTTAATCATTTTAACTAATTTTTCCTTAAAAGTGATGACCCAATTTTTACCTCATTAACTTCTTAATATGGATGACACATATATTTAATTCATTATCTAAAATATAGATATTTATTTCTAATATAATATCCATATTATTTTAATCAATTTCTAAAGGTTATAGAAATAAATTATATTTTGAAAATGTAAAATAAATAAAAATGTATTTTAGTCAAAAATTTATATATAAGATAAAAATGTTTATTTAATAAAATATACTAATCATTAAACTAATATTAGTTTACTTTTAATATATATCTTCATCATATTTATTTAAAACAAATTCATTGGTTGTTTTTTTTAAAAATAATACAAACATGAAAATCAATTCATTTTTACTATATCATTTTAAAATTGGATGATTTAATTACAGTTTATTTCAAATTTATTATTTATTTACTAAATAATATTTATATTTTATCATAACAATTATATTAAAAAATTTACAATTTTAATAAATTAATTTATTTCAAAAATAGTTTCCAAAAAATTAAAATTGTATAATAATATTAAAAACAGTGAAATATATAAAAATTTTAATAAATTAATAATTACAATTTTATACCATCAAAACTTCTACTTATAATTCCCCTTAATACCTCTGGGCATGTCTTAATGTTGAGATTAGAAATTCTGTCTATTATATGTGGTTTCCCATGTATTATTAATCATGTAATGATTTCCATAATCTTGACCTTATTTGGAATATTATTTCTCTCATGAAGTTATTGGTAATGTTCATCTTTGTCTTGTTGGAGGAAAAATGATACAACTTGGTCCTTCACTCTAAGATCCAGTTCTATAAACTCAAACATTTCACAATGTTTTTTAAAAAATCTATTGATTCATGAACAAAAATATCCCAAAATAACCAAACATAATTAAAATATTCCATTATAAGCATTCAGATTACCTTTTAAGATGAGTTCATTAGAGTGTTAGGAGAGTTCCTTATAAAACAAATCCAACCAATACATTAGGATATAATTAATATATAAAATTACTTATTATATCCAATTATATTTTCAACGTGTTCTATAATTCTAGAGATATCATGGGTAATAAATTTCTTCTATCATAGGTAATGGAGATCATAGGAAGGTCTCATATCAAATGTTTAGTAAGGGAAATATATAGTTGAGGTTTTCAAATAATAACAATGGACTAAATAATATTAAATGAATAAAATAAGAAATTAATGGAATAATTAACTGAATCTAAGGTCATGTTATATCCACATGAATAAATTAATTCATGCATAATACTAAATACTAATAACATACTGATGGATTTCATAATTTCAAACATTAAAACCACATTTCTAGTGACTTGTGACACGTCTTTTTAATGAAATGGAGAGAGGTATACATTGAAAGTGATGTCATTTTGGTTCTTGAGACCTGTTGATGCATCATTGGGATATATAATTATAGTTCCCACCTATCAATTTTCTATGTCTAATACATTTAACAATTTATAAAACAAATCAACTTTAGAAATAATAATCAATATATATATTAATTAATATAGAAGGTCAGTACATCCCTACTAATTAATATAAAATGTTAATACACATCAAACAATTAAGAAACTACCTTATATGTTGAACATCCTCTAATATAAATCATGTAAATGGTGATGTTATCAACATATATTGTAATCATTATAAAGATATTTAAATTCTGGAATAATCAGATCATAATTTATCTATTGAAAGAAGGGTTATGGTTTCAAAATAACATAACCATAATTTTTCAAAGGAATCATAAAATGTCATGGGAATATATAAAATGAAATCCCTTTAAATTAATTTGTTTATGATACATCCCAATCAGTGACCATGAAATATTCTATTATTTTTTAAAGTAGGTTCACTTTTGAGATTTCACATTAATTAAATGGTTGGAGAGAGTTTGATATTGGTTTTGGACGATTTGGTGATGTTTGGATATTTAATGTATAAATTTTGGATATAAATTATTCTGCAAAAAATTTTCATAATGTGTAATAATATTACATGGCATGAAATATTTAATTGGGATAAATAACCACTTGAGGTGATGGGTTTTCAACATAAATCCATTATAATGAATTACATAACATGTAATGGAATTATACACATATTTTCTTGGAGGAGAAAATTAAAACGTGTCATGCGGTTCATTTAGAGATTGTTTTATTGTGAAGACATCTTTGTCTCAACACTACAGATACTCAATGTTGTTTTGGAAAAGAAATTTCAACTTCAAACTTCATGGAATGGGTTTTTCTTCTTGTTAAGTATGTTGTATTTGGTTCTATTTTTCCATCCTAATTTTCATGAAGCAGTATAACCATTTCATAGGTGTGGTTTTGGGGTTGATCTTGCTCCAAGGTTTTGGTCCTAGATCTCTACTTATTTCGTTGATCATACAATTCCACATCAAATGTGGGTTGTGTTTGGGCGGGCGTTGGTCAATGTTCTTTAGGCAGGTGGTCCAAATGACAATTTTCTTAGTCTCCATTTAACTTGATTTAAAAAGATTTTTTATTTCAGTAGTTATTATTTGGAAATTTAATACAATGGTTTAACTGAACCAATTAAATTTCTATATGATAATTAATTGGGATAAAATTGGGGAAATGGAAATTGGAACAGTTTTGATTATGATATTGGTGGGTTAATGGGTTTTTTATTTCGATTGAGTAATGTGACTATAAATTGATTGATAATGGTATTTTTGGGATTTTTAGATTAACTATGAAGGGTAAATAGTTTACAATATTAATTTATGTTAAATAAATTAGTGGTTAAATGTTCATATAATGTCATTATGATTAATGTGATGAATGATTATTCTTTTGTCAAATTGAAATGGTGATCCATTATGTGATTAATTATTAAAAATATTAATGATTATTAATATAGATAACTATGATATATTTATTATTGTGATATATGAGATATTGTGATTGATTTATAAAAATGTTTCGTTAATGAATGATTCTTGAAGTTCACATATATGATAAGTATGATTTTGGTACATATAATGATTATTAAAATACCATAGGGGATAAAAATTAGTGTTGGTGGCATACTAATTTTTCAAAAACATATGTAAGATAATAATGAGTTGTGGGACTTGGAATGATGCTTCCAAAATCCAATGGGGTGATATACTTGACATTCTAGACAAAAACAATATTCTATTTAGCTTTGGGTGCATGTTTCTGTGATATGAATTGAAATTAAATAGATAATATAATCCCATGTTATAATGAATTTTTATTTCTTTTATGATATGTTACAAACTTTGGAATGTGTTAAAGTAGGAATTGATGGATTATATGTAATCATGAACCCATTTAATATAAGTGGTCAATTAAAGAATAATTAAATGTGAAAATTTTTCATTTTATTTCACATTATATTGTATGAAACAGAATAAACTTTTATAGAAGTGATATTTTTTTATACATTCATGGTGGTGGACTACTGAATTTTCCACACACCCTTCTCATTATGTATAATTGGTACCCAAATAGACTTTACAGTTGCAATATTTGATAAGGTCCAGATCCATATGTTTGATGGCTGAGTTGGTATGGAGCATGGATGAGGGAACCTGATGTGATGTCAGGAACTTGTTAGGATTTATGAGTGTGTATTTATTTTGGGTTTTAAGAATTGACACATTACACATATATTACATGACATAACTACTAATTCATTTTGTATATTTTTTTTTACTTTTTGGATAATAATGTGATACTTGTCCATGTTGGTTATCATATTATTTTGGTTATTGGTAAAATAATTTTGTTATTGATTATTTATTTCTTTTGTTGTGCTACTTTGATAAATAGGGTATAATACATCCATGTTATATATATTAGACCCTCTCTATGAGTTAGAAGAAATAAGTGTTCCCGGAGGTGTGCATGAGGTCACAATACGAATTGGCCCAGTGCACTGGCATGTGGTACATAGGTGGGGACATTTCTATGTTGTATTAATGGAGTTTTATTTTCATTTTTCTCTCTCCAAATTTTGTAATGTTAGAAAGGAGGCTAGGATGTGTTAGGATTTGTTCTCGATCTCATTCATGAGAGTATTTAACCCATATATGGGGGTAAAAACCGAGTACCTTGGTTTGGATTGATATTATGGATGGTTTTTATTACCATTGGATGTTATTTCACCTTGGGTGATACACTAGTTGTATGATTTTAATTTTTTTAGGATTTTATTCATGTCCATGTGTTGAATAAAAGTTATTATTCGTCCATAATTCTTGGAACTCAATAATTATTGGGGAATGAATAATTTTTTGGAATGCACCGAGAAGATGGTTTGGGGTATTTTTTATAAATTAAAATGGTTTTCACAAAATATGTAATATTAATGAAATGGACCAAAATTTAAAATTGATAGTTGAAAATGATGATATATATTGTATATGAAATGGTTAAATGGCGGTCTAAAGATATATTTGAAATATAAAATTGTTTTACCTTGTATTAATCATGACCTAGATATGAATGGTTGATGTTAGTGGTATTGCATCAATTTTGACCGTATAGAAGGATATAGGGGATGACCTAATATAGATTTATGTCAATACCTCTTACATAAACGTGTTAATGTAGTGTTATGTTTTCTAAGATGTGTATTTGGATGTACAGATAAATTCCCCCATAATGAAAATTTTTGATAGGAAGGCCGAAGGACATGGTGATAAATGATGCTACAGTAGTGATACATTACTTTCTGATAGTCTCGGGTGAGGAATTTGGAGATATTTTCAATGAAACAATTTCTCTCATTATGGTGATTATAAAAAGAGAATTGTTATGGGTTGGTAAGAGTATATCAAATTTCATATGGTAATTCAAGTTGAAGTATCTACAAACATTCACCAGAGTTCATGGACATGATGCAACTGAGTTCTTGATTCAGTCTATCCAGATGTTTTGTGACCATTTGGAGACTCCTAATGAGAATAGATTCAACCTAGGAATATATATGTCATGTGATCAAGTTATATTTTTGTAGAATGTAAAAAAAAGGAGACTTATAACTAGAGAATATAGACTTTAAGGACTTGTGGGAGATTATCATGGGAAAACATCACTTGGAGATGCTAAGAGAGTAGAGGGAAGAAGAATTTAGGAGGATTATTCAGGGGATCATTTCTGTAATGGAAAATGATGGAAACATCAAGGTTTTTTAACTCTGTGATAATGAATTGGTTGGATAATAAGACACTATAGAGAAATATTTTCAGGATGGGACTGAATTTGATATTATATCCCACATTATTATCTTCATACTAAATTTATATTCACATGTGGTGAATCATGCACTCATTTGTAAGGGAAACATGAATGAGGATTGTACTGATACATGGGTGGTTTCTACTAAAATACAAGCTGTTAGGTCTTCTAGGAGTAAGAAGCATCACTCCAAAAATGATAACCAAAGTATTTTATTGTATAGTGTATAGGGGGATGGATAATTTAATTAGTACATTAGAAAGTGATCTTACACTAATGCAATTGGATGGGTTATTTGAATATATATTTCCCCTGACCACTAGTAGAGTGATATTATTATGAAGATATGGGGCATCTACAATGTTTCAACAGGAACCCATGAAATGTGGTCAATGAAGGAGGATCCTAGAATAATTAGAGTATTGGAAGGTGTAATTCTACACCATATCAGTCTTTTATTTGGAGTTCATTTATATTTTATAGTCGAGGTAGTAGACGTACTATAGCTGGACAAGAGTTCCCATATTAATATAGTGGTGTTTCTCATTGTAATTTGACTATAAAATAGGAAATAGGGCATGTGTTGTTGTATTCTATTAATTATACACTTGGGAATTGCGAGGATGGTCCATTGATAGTAAGAGGTACTAATATTGTAACATCTATTTGTTCTAGCACCTTATTTGTCACCGGTTCCATTCATTCATTTATATCCACACAAATTTTTAATTGGTTGATTCTGAAAATGGAGTTTTTGAGTAGGGTGATTAAAATCAATACACCATTGGGTGTACGGTCGAGAGGCATCTTCATATTGGAGGCATGTTCTTCAGAGGATGTTGAGTGTTGTTTTTGATAGGATATTTACGTACATGACTTGTTATGTTTTTAACATGATTCATGATATGGACTCGTTGATGGTGTATCACACCCACATAGATTATTGCAGTAGGTGAGTGAAAATGAAATCTCCTGAGGGTGGAAATTATGTTCATTGTGTAGAGTGGGAAATCAAGGCAGGTCGTGAAATGCTACTTCGTCAAAATATTGGGGGAGATCGTCACCTGAGGTGCAAGAATTTGGATCGATGATGGGGATATAAAGCATGATCTCTTTCAAAATTTTGTAGATCGGTTCTCGGATATGTTTTGGGATGACATCTTAGGGATTCCACCTAAGAGAGATGTGGTGTTTATGATTGATCTTATTCTTAGATCAAATCCTATTACAGTTCCACCATATAATATGGATCCAAAAGATCTTCAAGAATATAATACTCAATTAGATGTGTTAATTAAAAAGTGTTTTAACCATATGATAACATAACCTTAGTGGTCCACATTTTTTTAGACAAGGCTAACAAGACATTGAGATTATGTGTTGATTACCAGAAGTAAATCATATGAATGTGCAGAATTAATATCCTCTTTTGTGTATCAATGATCTATTTGACTAGTTGAAGAGGCTTCTATTTTCTCCAAGATTGATTGGGGTTGTGGTATCATCGCCTCATAGTTTAACCTTCAAATATAACAAGATCATCATTTAAATGAAGTTATGTCCATTATGAGTTCTTCAAGAGTTATTTTTGGATAAGGAGTCCTCCTGATGTGTTTATGGTCTTGATTAACCAAATGTCCCACCAATACCTGGACCATTTTGTAGATTATTTTTGCATGATATCTTCATTTACTCTAAACTAAAGATGATTAATACAAACATGTTGACATCATTATGAGTATTATAAGAGAGTATTGGCTATACCCTAATCTACCTGTGTTTCATATCTGGTTTGATCATGTACATTTATAGGTCATATAATCTTAAAGGAAGGTCTCTCATTGGAACCCAAGAAGGTGAATATAGTTGTTTCTTCAAATCTCCCTATGAATTATTCAGCATTCATAGCTATCTAGGGATTGTGGAATACCATTGAATGTTCATATAGGAAATTTTAAACTTGGTAGCACCACATTTTGGCTTGGAAAGGAAAGGATTTTATTTTTAATGATCTAGATCAGGTGAGAATTCCTTACAAGAGTTTAATAAGAGGTTGAATACCACACAAGTATTGATCCCAACTGAGCCAACTGAGGTATATAAAATGTTTTGTGTTGAATTCAGAAAAACGATTAGAGAAGTATTGATGTAAAGTGATACAGTTGTGAACTGTGGGGCATGAAAGTTGATTCCACATGAATGTAACTAAAATATTTATGATTTTAATGTATATATAGTGGTTTATTCCTTAGATTGTTTTTGGAATTATCTCTTGAGAGAAATTTTTACTATGGATATAGATTACAATATGTTAAGGTATATCTTTTCATAATACGTTTTGAATCTCCAGCAGTCCGGGTGGGTTGTGTATATTCAGTCTTTTGATTTTGACATGGCGTTTATTCTTGGGATTGGAAATAATGTTTATGATGCTTTAAGTAGGAAAACTCTGACTTAGGCAGTTCAATAGTATGGTTTTTTGTAGTAGATGATGACTGTGTGTGATGTGATATGTGTTGTGGTTCAAGAGTCCTAGGAGAAGATGAACCTAATATTAGTTTCAATTGAATCCAATGTTATTGATTTGGATGAAGTAGACGATTTATGAGGATCCTGAGTGATTGATATTGATTTACATCCTTCAAGGAGGGGAGTCACATTTTTATTAGACTATAGATGAGGATGAGACCATCTATGTTAGGGGATGTGTAATTGTGCTTAAGAATTTGTTAGATGAGGTAATATGTGAATTTCATGGCTTTAATGTGGTGATTCATCCTACATTGACCAAAATTTATTGTAGCCTTCATCGATAGTATTGGTGGTCATGTATGGAAAATCAGATTTTAGGCTTTGTGTCATGATGTTATACATTCCAATAGTTGAAGTCCATGCATCAATAACCTTATGTTCTACTAAAACCATTTACCATTTTGGAATTTAATGGAGATTACTTAACCATGGATATTTTTTATTAGGTCTCCTAAGGACATTTTTAATTCTTGATGTTATTTGGGTGATTGTGGACAGATTAATGAAATTATATCATTTCATGCATATATGAGAATATTTTTCAGTGGATCTTTAGGGATACCAGTATGTTCAAGAAATAACCCATCTAAATGGGGTTCCATAGAGTATTGTTTTTTACCATGACTCATGATTGAATTTTTCTTGTAGAATGATTATAATAAGTAACTTTGTAAATAGGTATTTCTTAGTACGAACATACACTAATAGATTTATGGTTTGTTGAAATGTACTTTACAGGTTTTGAAGGATATCCTATGGGCATGAATTAAATAATTTGGTGGTTCTTAGGAGAATCATATAGAACTCATTGAGTTTTACAATATCCAAATTTGTTAGGAAAATATTCTGAGGAACCATATAATTCTCTTTATGTAAGGCCACGAATATTATCACAATGTTATATGCAGGCAGGTGAGTCAGTTATGTTGGGTCTGACTGTGATTTTGAAATAAATGTAGTAGGTTTAACAAATTTGGAAACAAATTGCTATGGCGTAGAGTAGGAAGATGTCATATTATCATATAAATCGATGAACTGTTGAGTTTATGGTGGGTGATCATGTGTTTATCCAAGTGTCTCCAATACTATGTCATCATAGGATTTAGAGTTTGGGATGGTGGGTGCCTAGGATTCTTGAAACTTTCGATGTTATGAAGAAAATCGGTTTGATAGAATATCGTTTGGATCTTCAACAGAGGTTCAGTGTTTTGTATGATATTTTTCACGTGTCACATATTTGGTAGTATCACCTCATCCACACTCATGTGATCGATGTGTATGATGTTTCTATATATATTGATGCGTTATTTGAGGAGCATATGATACGTGTTGTGGATCACATTAAAAATGTGTCTTGTGAATATTTTGGGCTATTAATTCATGTATTGTTCCAACATGGTCATGTTTGGGAGGAAACATGGGAGAGGGAAGAAGATACGAGGGCCCCGTTTCTTGACCTTTTTACCATGGAATCATATAGATTCCTAGGATTAAATCTCAGGGAAGATATATTATAATGTTTTGATATTGTAATATCCTGTTATTTTTCTAGGTACATTCACTTTTGAGATTTATATTTTTTATAGGGATGGTGAGAGTTTGATTTTGGATTGGAATGATTTAGAGGTGGTTTGATATTTTAAATATAATTTTCAGCTGACTATAATTCTATAAAAAATTATTCATTGTGTAATATTTAATAGACATATATACCTACCTAAGGTGTTGAGTTTTTTTGTGAAACCCAATAAAAAATCACACGATGTGTAATGCAATTACACATTGGGTAATGGAATTACATGTTGTGTAATTACCTATGTAGAAAAATAAATATTGTTTTTCATTTCATATTCACTTCAATCCTCCATTCAACCTTCCATATCTCAACCCTATAGTGACTCTTTATGGAATTGGATCTATTTCTTCATTTCGGTTCATTGTGGAATGGTGTTTGATTCCTAGTAAGAATTTTTTGATTAGGATTTCATCGGTTCCACCTTATTCCAATGAAGTAATGGATGGTGTTGACAGTTATGGATTGGGGGTTCATCTTGATCATAGGTATTGGTGATATATCTCTCCATCCATTTTTCATTAGAACGTTCTACATGAATTGAATTTTGTAGTGGGGTGAGAATTCATTAACGATCTTCTGGTAGGTAATCTAAAATTAAATTTTCATTTTTAATATTTAATTTCTTATATGTAGTTGAGGAATTCTAATTTCCTTGATTAGGAAATTAAATCCAATGTTTTAATGGATTAAATTTAAGTGCAATGTGAAAATGAAATGGGTTTAAGTTTGTAAAATTGAAATTGGTTGTATATTGATTATGAAATTAGTGGGTTATTGGGATTATTATTTTTTATTTAATAATGAGAATATAAAATTATAAATAATGGGAATTATGGTATAATTGTATTAATATTTAATGGCTAATAGATTAAATGGTTAAATGTTGTTAAATAGATTAATACTGAAATGATCATTTTATTTTTCATGTGATTAAAGTGATGAATCATGACATTTTTGTTGTAATGAAATTTATGTCATACTATTATTTATTAATATGATTATTAATGATGATTGGTATTTATAATTGTGATTTATATGATATATTAATATATAATATATTATTATTTATTGATAATTGTGTGTGGGATAAAGAATAATGTTTCAAAAGACCATTTATGATAACTACGAGCATGGGACACAAACTGATGAATCGAAATCCAATTTGTAATAAATACATGTTTGGGAAATATATTGATGCATCAAAATCCAATGTTTGATAAAAATTTCATGTGGGATAGGTACAGATACTTCAATACCCAAGGGGTTCTAGACAAAAAAATTTATACCAAAAAATGATGGCATTGAACTTTGGATCCTTGTAGTTTTTATATGAATTGAAACAAAATGGATATTAAAATCCCATTATATAATGAATTGTGGATTCTTATATAGTACAGTTCATAATATAACAAGGTATGAAGTAATTATTGATGGTTCAAGTGTCATCGTTTACATGATTAATTTATATTGGTTATTAATGAATAATGAAATGTTATAAGCATTTATTCTGCAATATTTTATTATTGATACAAATTTATACATTTTTATTAAATAGAAATTTTTCTAGAATATGTTAGATGTGGACTGTGGAGTTTTAATCACAATATACTTTTGATTCCTGATTAGTACCCAAATATATGTTATCTTTATAGGACATGATAAGGTCAAGTGCCCTTTGTTATGTGGAAGAGTTACGATGGTGTATGGATGGGGGAATAAGACATGTTGTTTGGGCCATCTTGTGTGTTTTCATTGGGTATTTATATATGTTTTTTCATATATAAGTATTCTCATATATGGAATGAAAAATTTACTTATTTAGTTTGGATATTGTTTTTCTATTTTGGTTATTCATGTGATATTGGTATATATTTATTATGTTAATATTCTAGTTATCAGTTATATGATTTTGTTTTTATTTATTTATTTCTAATATTGTTTTTAATTGATAAAGATGATATAGATTCCCCATTATATATATATAAGTCCCTTTATTATAGTTATAATCATCTAGTATATGAGGATGAACACCTGAGGTCTAGTGGCGAACTATCTCGGGGCACCAACATGAGGCACATGGGTTCATACATTAAAGATAATGAATTGTAATTTTTTTGTAACCATGAGTTAAACCACCAATATATATATATATATATAAATAAGCTAGTATATAGTGAATAATAAATCCATGATATAAAATAATTTCTAATATGAAATGTAAAATGGTTGTGGAAAATAAATGAGTACCTAGAAAACATTTTTAACATTATTGTGAAATACGATTTTCTGTGTCACCTACAAAATTATTTTTCAAAGAATAATGTTAAAACTAATTCAAAAATTGTAATTTTAAAATTATTAATCAATAATAGGTCCTTTAATATAAACAATTTTGTTCTCGAAGAATTTACTGACGAAGAATAAATTGATTAAAGTGATAGGGAACCGTTATTTCAATATTTAAAAATTATGTTTGAAGATAACCCACATTTTAATATTTTTTTTAAAAATATATTTTATTTAAAGAATAATCTTATCAAATAAGAATTTAAAATATCATATAATAAAATATTATATTACAGAACACAAGCATATAAGAAGGAATTTCAATATAAAACATGTAACTCATTGAATAGAAAAATGATTTAATAAAATCCATTATATTTTTAGGATGGGAATAATTTTATAGAAAAAACAAAGAAATATTACGAATGGAATAGAAATTTTCATTACCATTATTAATTTATGATATTATAAGTCAATTGTGTAGTAGATAAACCATAAAAATGAAAACATAATGGACAATATTGTACATGTAACATGGAATTTAAAATAAAGATAAATAATAATTAGTACTTTAGGGGCATAAAAATAACTTTATGGAGAGATATATATTTAAATTGAACAAAAAATGCAAGAAATAAATTATATATAATTATATAATATATCCAATATTAATTATAAACACTACATAAATTAAATTATTTTTATAATACAATGCATGTCTAATTAAGAAGAATTGATAGTGAATCCCCTTACCTCGAACAATATTCATTCAAAAACTAAATAAATATCATGAATAATTAAATTTAGTTTAATTAATATAAAAACAATAATATTTTTCATACCTAAAACCATTTATAGAGTATATTTATAATATATATATATATATATATATATTAGTCAATTATTACTTATATTCAATATTGGGTGTTTATGATTTTGATTGAATGTACTTTTTCTATAGGAGATGTCATTATATTCATTATTTATCAAAATTTATTATTACATAGACCACTATAGGTATTCTAAATAATGTAAAAATATATATTATAATGTTATAATTTCATTCCAGGGGAATTTGTATCATGATCCATCAAGATAAATTTGGTGTCGATCAAGTTTTAGTGAATTCTATTGAATGAAATGTGTTTTAATAATTATTAAGATTAATGATAATGGTATAATTTATGTTCCAAAATTATTTATTTACTTATCTATGTAATATTATAAAGGTAAATTATTCCCCAATATCATCTATAATTAAATTTGTTTATGTTTTTGGTTAAACCGACCTGAATAAGAATATATCATGATTAACATATTATTATGAATTGATTTAGTTATAAAAAAATTACACTAGAAGCTGAATGTTATAATTCAGTTTTTATCAGCATGATATATTATAATTATAAATATTTAGAGTAATATTATAATTTAAATAATTTCCTTACATAGAATGGAGCAATTTTTTTCACTTAGTTTGTTTGTTTAAGATAGTTACATTTATAATGATTTTATATTGTTCATATCATTAATATATTGTTAATTTATTTACTAGAACCAAAACAGGTACATAAATGAATATTTATCCTTAATTGTTTTTTATATCTATCATTTAATTGTGGGGGTGAATCATGGAATTCATCATTTCATGGCGAATGCAGATGAAACATACACATGGAAGTTGATTTCATTTTCCCTAAATGTGAAGAGGGGTAATATGGATTTTCATTTAGGAATATAAAATAGTTCATTAATATAATAATTTTTTAACATTTTTTTTACTATATATTATAGGTTTCAACGAAAATGAACACACAACTTCATGGGGGTGACAGTTTTGACATATATACAATTGTTGTTTTTCTTTTTCGTAAGGGAATGTTGAAAGGTTGTTATTGATTTTACCACAATTATTATAACATATAATTATATTTATTGTATTTTTTTTAAATATAATGATGATTTCATGGAATATTATGATGAATATGTATACCAAATTAAATATATTGAGAATGGATCTGTAGGAAATTTATTCCTCTCTTATTATATTTTCACCTTTGAAGAGGGGGTTAGCCAAATGAGGTATGATCTTTTTAGGAGACAAGAATTAATTTAAGGTGTGTATAAATTTTTAGGATATAGTTTTTTTATTTATGTCCAATAAATGTGCATTATGTGTGAGTGGTTGTTAGCAGATGAATGCCCATTTTAAAAGTGAAAATGAATGAAATTTCTATAAATTCACAAAACATTTCAATAATTGAAAGTAACTCTAGATGAATATAATTTGATAATTAAGAAAAATAGATAGGGTAATTGATATGGTTGAGAATGGACTCAACCAGCCATTTCCGCATATTTATTATACAATTTTAGGCTATTCCCTCTCAGATTAACCCTTTTTCAGCCTTTTTTTACCGAGTTTACTAGTTATTAACAAATTATGTCTTAAATTATATATGAAAATAATCTTTTCCTTATTATATAATTTTGAAATACATATTCCAAATTTGAAATAACTTTTATTCTATTTATTTCATAAAAGTGATAAATACTATTTTTAAAATACTATATGTATCATAAAATAAAACAATTTAAAAAATTGATAACTAATGTTATAAAATGTAGAATATTGGAATGTAACCAATATTTTTACATTTTAAAGTAAATTTTAAAATTAATATTTAGTCCCATAAAATGGTTTAAATAATTTTTCATTTTAAACTTATATAATTGTAATTTCATAAAATTCATGTAATTGGAAAAAATGTATTTTTTGCTATTGAAATATAAATAGAACATTTTCAAAAAATAATAGTTATTCATCATAATAAAATATTAATATGTTGAACAAAAACTAATTTTAATTTTAAAAAAATCTATTCAATTTTAAAATTAATAATAATATAAAAATATGATATATATTAAAACAAATTTACAAGAGAATGGATTATAAAATATTGACCGTTCTCATTAGTATTTTTTATCTTTTACTAATTAATTAATTATTAATTATATATTTCATAAAATAAATTTTATTGTAATTATTCATAGGTTTATTTAAATATAAATTCATATTTCAGAATAATGGAATTTTTATAAAAATACATTTCTAAAAAATTGATCGTATAAGTAATTTTAGCTATATTAATTGAAATTCATTAAAATTTAAATTAGAATTTATTTTTATTATAATAATATATAATATGTTGGTTATTTATATTCTTTAATTATAAATAAACATCTAGGTTTTTATGGTCTCAAAAAAATTTGGCTCCTTTTTGGTTTGATTTTTTTGATGTAAGCAATCAGGCACATTTGTAATAGAAGGAAAATGTACAAGGAATCCTCAATAAATTAAATTCTACCCATTTAAATTCATTAAAATCTCAAAATTTTATTTATTACTCAATAACGAAATAGTGTGAGAGTATTTTTAACATATTCATCATCTGGTGTATAACCTACAATACAGAATCTAACATACTTAATTAGGTTATATAATGTTACTTATGTTTCTTAAAACCTTATTATCCATTCATAAAATCATATTCCAATGTATATATGGTACCTAATAATATATTCCCCAGAAAATACATTACACAAAAATTTTCACATCTACAAGTCATTAAAAAATATATAAACCATAAACCCGTCCATAAATTAATACTATCATTAACCCTCAAATGATATAAAATCAAACACTAACAATTAGATATCAAAATCCTAAAATATTTACATATATCCACAAATATATAATTTTTCGTTTATCAAAATCAAATTTAAAAATACTGACAAATTACCTTTTCAAAATAAATCAACCCTTTGTTATCACAAGAATAATTGTATACAAAACATAAGTGTTATACATCGTTCAATGATGTGTTCACCAATAGTTGTTTCCAAAATTTAACATTTTCATAAAGTACCATTTAAATGATTTTGATACCATTTTTTATAAGTGTAAAATTCTTTAATGAAATTAATTATAAGAGAATAATCTTTATATGATTCACATCACTCACTTAGAATTTATTATATACTAGAGTATCATCCATAAATATCACATACAATTGAAAATATCTTAAAGTTTGTAAATTAATTTCTATTAGGATAAAATCCCTTCTATATAAAATAATAATAATATAGTCTCATTGTTATCATATTTTCAAAAAACAAATGTTCACAAATGATTACTTATGTTATTTTTTAGTAATAATACATAATTATTTTTAGAAACAAAAATATCTCATCTTCAAATTCATGATCTAGTTTGACCAAATACAAAATCGAAAAATGATTTGAATATTATTTAACATTATCAGAGTAAATGGTCAAATGAATTGGAATGGTCAAGATTATCTAATAAAAGCCTAATTTTATCCATTGATACTTTTATTCCATTCAACTAATCATTACATTATATTCTATTATTCTTATTGACCAATCCCCATAATTCAATTTGGTTAAAAAACCATCATAATTTATCATAACATGAATCTAATTTATAATATAATATCCTTCAGGAGTGTGAAATCAGATGTGTAGTTATCTCTCTTTTTTATACACTTAATGATGATTGAGTTAACAAGCAATTGTAACATCCCAAGAAAATAAAGAATATTAAATTTTCATATTTATTAATATTGTGAATTAAATATTAATTTTACGTTATGGGGTTTCTATGTTCGATAGCGTACCCGATACGCAACAATAAGTTTCTTTGAAATCTTACGTAGCACACTAATAATATAATATAATATTATTATTTTAAATGGTTGTTACCTCATAGCTGTTGTATTGGAAGGAATGAAAAAAATAACAACAATATTATTATAGATGTTTGTTAAATGTATTTACATTTATCCAATAAAAGTTAGAGGCTTAAAATGTGAATGAATTTAATTTCAAGCAAAATTTACATTAAATGGTCGATTTACTACCTTTTAATGTAGAACCCTATTTAAATATAGTTTTGGTCCCTTTAATACATTATATTTGACGAAATAAAATCCTTTTCTATAATTAGGACATCAAAATTTAAATTGTGTAAATTTTTGGAATTTTTTCCGATAAAGTTCATTTTTTTAATGAATAGTGAAAAATATTGCATTTTAATTCAAAACTGTGTTTTAATATAATTTATTTATAAGGTTAGATTATCTTATTACTTTTTTTAAAGTGTAATTATAATATATTTTTACCATTTAATCCAATGTTGGTCATTGGAATTAATTTCACTTTGAAATTGGACATAAACAAGTGTTAATCTTTTGATGGTTATAGTTTCTTAAAAAAAAATATTTGTTTTGACAACAAGAATTTATTTTAAATTAATTAATGAAAATTATATTTCTTTAATTTGTGAAAATAGACATCATTTTTCAATTTAGAATATAAAATAAATCTTTGGCTGAATTTTTTGTATTTTTCTAAAAAACATCAATTTTTGATGAATAGTGAAACCACTTAGAAGTTGTCAAAAAACTGACATTTTCATTTAAATGAAATTTTAAAACTTATATTAGTAGAATTTAAAAAATTAGAGAGACACGGTTAATACCAAGAAGTAAAATGTGGTGCAATTAGATAAAAATAATATTTGGTGAATATTAACTTTTGACATTTATTTACTGCGGTTAAAGGTAAATAGGGTAATTCAAGGTAAAAAGAGTATTATAAGAATTCAAAATTACATTAAAACTTCTTCAAAACTTATTGGTTGAGTCATTAACGACCATGGGAGTATTTGGGATGATTTTGGGACCCCATTGAGCCACATGGGAGTGATAATGACAATTTAGATTAATTAACTCAAAGTAAAGGAAAAAATTACAAAAAAAACATATCGTTTAGTAAATTAATTTTTATATGGTGTTATAAACATTATTTTTTTGACTATAAATATTAATTTGAAAGATAAAAATATTTCCTACATCATGGTATTTTCTTATAATTTTTAGACATCAAATAAATTAAATTATTTATGACACAATAATGATGCAATATTTTCCTCATTAATAAATCAATTAAATAAATAAGATTATAATGATTAAATTATTATCCAAAACATGTCCAATTCCGATGGGATGATTTTATTTAGAAAAAGAGTCATCTTATATTCTACTGTAATGATTTTTGGAATTTAGAAACTGAATATCATTATATAATTAAATAATCATTTCAAACATTCCAAAAGAGCCCATCCTCTCCCTTATAAAAGGTGACCACTTATAACCAATTCCAAACACCTCTAAAGCCTTTTGGATCGTCCCAAATATTCCCAATTATTCTCCCTACATCCCTATCCTCTTCCTAGAAGCCTAAACATATGTAGAAGGCACTTCAAGAAGTCCTTTTGTTCAAACCAAATGGAGTTACCCAAATTAAAGGTAACAGTTTCTCTTAAACTGTTTTCATTATTTTACTTCTCCAACCCCTAAACTATTTTTATTCCATTCTTTTGTAAAAAAAATATTATCCTAAATATACTAGTATAATGTTATGATAAGTATTATAACTACAATTACACACATCTACATCTAATCGGTGAAGAACATAATGTTTCTGTGGTTCAAAAACTAACGCCTCACGAAACGTTGATTGTTCAATTACTGCCTACCGCCTCTCATGGTGTCCATTATGATTGAAATATATTTATATATGATATATATTATGTTTATTTATTCTTTATGCCTCTGTATTTTCCATTTATATCATACCTTTATGGTTTCCATAGTGGGTAAATACGATAATCTCATTAGAGGAAGTGCATACTACCGCCCCCTCAATGTGATATGACTCGTTAAATGCCTTATGTGGGATGTATAAAAGATAGAGTTAATAATATAGTATATGAAATTATACTGGAATTATAAATATTTATCATTATATATTTAATTCCATTAAAATAATAAATTGAAATGGAAGTAGCGTTCATGCGTACGTACGACTTACCATCTCTATGAACGGTGCATTTCATTTCTTACCTCTAAATGTTATGTACTATTATAAATAAATGTATATACTGGATATATATTATATATATGATATCTAAATCATTAAAATCATTCTGAAGATAATGGAAATCTTACCACATGATCACTTTTAATTATAAGGTGTTCACTTTTTACTCAAGTACCAAATATCGACAAAACGACCGTTATTAGCTTAAATGATTAAATAATGTTTATAACCTGGTAATAAGTAATATAAAAAGAATAATAAACTTTAAATTATTTTAATTAATTATAAATTAACATTAGTTCATTGTTCATAATATTAAAGAACGAACGGGTAAAGTCGGACAACGAGGTAAGGGATTTGCTTATCTCACTTTTAATTCCATTAGATTTTACATTATTCGCCACTTATTTATTGAATGTGGTGTATTGTGTACTTCTTGTTGATATATATTATCATTATTCTCATTATATTCATGGTATTATGTGATTCATTTGGTGGTTATTAACATTGGGTCATACGACTCGATTGATTACAACGTGGTAAGGGGTTTTAATCTTACTTTTTATCCCCATGAGATTCATGCTATATTTTCCACTACTTTCATTTGTGTGGTGTATGTACTGCCCATTATTGTACTATTGGTGTAATATAATTTAATTTATTATTATTTACATCTTAATTGTATGATCCTTCTTTCATGTGGCATATGTTTTGTATGTTACCAAATCGGTAAGGGAACCTTTTACCATCCTCTTTTTAAAAGACATCTTTTTGTTATGTCTTTTAATTCACATCTTATTATCTTGGGTATGTTCTTATATATCATTATTTCAATAAATTTTATGTCCAAATAATGAGATTCCCTTTTCTCTCTCATTAACTTAGTTTCTGAATTTTAAAGTGACACCGTTTGGTTGTCAAATTTTCTCAAGGGAACTTCTTAACCCAATTTCGATTCTTTGGGTTAAACTTGTACTTTTTTAATATGTCATCCTATAAATATGTGTGAATGACCTATGATTGTTTTACACTGAATAACCAATCATATTTAGTGTATCTATATTTTTCACACTTAATTATGTAATTGATTTATCCTTAATCTAAGGATACAAACTTTATAATGGATTTCATCTCACTTTACATTCCATTGAGACTTTATTATTGTTAAGCACCAATTCAATCTTATATGGTGTATATACTATCCTTTGGCATGTTAAATAAGGAATAACTTTATTCTCATTATAATATAATGTTCTAATTAAATGTTATTCCTCAATTATTTGTATTCAATCATTTCTAATTTTGTTAAAAACTCTTTAACTAAAATATAGTTTTAAATGTTTTAAAGATTTATTCTTTTAAATCTTTATCATTAATGTCCTTGTTTTAAAAATGGTTTTAAGGATTTATTTATATGGACATTACTATTTTAAAATGTTAATTCCTTAAAAATCTTCATTGTGGTATGGGACACTTTTATTCCAAAAAAATGCACTTTATTAAATGGTTTTATAAATGGTTTGATAAAGCATTGATTTTGTCAATATCGTGAAATGATATATTGTGATAGTGAAATCTTTATATTTGAAATATTTTATGTGCTATGATTTTATAATGGTACTTGGACATTAGACGGGTGGTTATGTGATTTATCAAATGATGGTTGGTGTCGTGAATTCCAGGATGGGTGGTTACGTTATAACCTCGAATGCATTGGGTATGGATTTCGGCCATATGGCTATTCCATTTTGTGATATGTGTGGATGTCGACCATATGGTTATTCCATTTATGTATGTTTATGTCCCATGTTACCTTTATATGTTATATGTTTTATATATGGGTTTTATGGTAATCTTTTGGTTAAAATAGGGTAAGAAATGATCTTTTATTCAGTGAGGAGTATTTACTACTTCATAAAGGTTAAAAGTATTACTCATGATATTCATGGTTTACTTGTTGTTTTGAAAAACTAATAGCTTCCTTGTTTGTGCATCCCTTACTGAGCTTTTTATTCTCATCCCATGTTTTTGAAATTTTTTCCATAGGACATAAAGATGAATAGGGTCATGTATGGGATCAAGGAAAAGTCATGCTGTCTAAAACCTGGAAGTAGACATGTTTCTTTTTTAGAGTTTTTATTTTATAAAAAAATAGATACTGAGTAGTAGTGTCTACTTGTAATCTTCAAGTTGTTATGTAATAGTTATTTCCTAATTCTATAAAACTATAACCCTGAAAATATCATCAATGTGAATTAATTAGTTAATTCAATATTATGTAAGGTTTGTTGCTGGGTCCTTATAGTTGGTATTAGAGGTCGGTTTAGACAACTTTAGGTATTAGGTGTTTTCGTTAGACACATGGTTAGTCCCTATGTCAATTATTTCAGTTGAATCCATTTTTTATAACTTTTTCAGATCAAGGAATGTTAGTTACAAATGGAAGTAGTAGGATATCAAACGACATTCTTATCTTTTTCTGATTACATGCTTGCAATAATTAATGCAAAGTCATTTTCTGATGATTGTGGAACTTTTTCTAGAATACAACTCACTTGCAAGCAGTTGTTTGAGATATGAAAACCTCTACTATACCTCGTTATCATCATGGATCATGGGTTGTATTTAGAAAAATACTATTTTTGAAAATATTCTCATATTTTCAAGAAAGGTAAATATTATCAAGGAATTTTCAAATATTTTACCTTATCACAAGATTTTGAAGCATCTTTTGATTTTGAAAAATCTGTTGAAGAAGGAGACACTTGCGCAACCTATTTATATTTTCTTTTAAAATGTTGTCTCTTAGAACATACCTATGGTATTTTAAAAGGACCATTAATTGAATGATTCAACTCTAATTCAGTTTGACTATTTTATAGAAATCATGTTTAATCAGATGTATTGAAATTATATGTCATACGTGATTATTATCCAAAACTTATTTTTTGTGAACACCCATATGAACCATGTTGTACAAGGTGTATTTCTATGAAGGATTTAAATGATCTTGAAGGATATATAAATAGTTATTGTGATGCATGTACCATATACCTACGTTAACAAGATGACGATAAAACCAAATGGACACCATGATCACGGTATGAAGTTATTCATTTTGGGGATCATTTTATTTTATCATATGGTGGTGAAATAATATTTCAATAATTAAGTTGTTGAGATAATAATGAATTTGGTTGAAAACTAGTGGTATAAATAAACCATTTATGTTAAAACATGTTAGGTTTATTTTTGGGTTTTATAAAAAGGACAACCCGTAGGATGGGTGACAACTCGTCACATCCGGCAAGGCTGAAGGAATCGAACCCACAACCGAAGGGTGACAAGGGTGCATCGCCTAAAACTGGCCAATGTGAAGTCCCTGGTTAGTATGACTTATTATTTTAAGTTAAATGGTTATATGGATAAGAATAAGTTGATTTTGGGATGTAATGTTTTATCGAATGGATATCCTTAGTATAAGAAAATGATTTGGTGATTAAGTGATAATGGTTATTTTGGAAGACATTCTCTCTTTTGAGGAAATACTATATGCCTAATGAAAATAAAGTAATATATGATTTCAATTGTGGAGGTATGATTGAGATTTTTTTTAATAATCTTTGTATTTTTTGTTGACATATGGTTATTTGGGTTATTTCTAGAAAATGATTAACCTACCATAGAGAATTATTGATTAGGTTAATTATGCTTTAGTATGTGACTTTAAGAGTAGTCAATAAATATTTGGAGATAAATATTAAGATCTATTAGGTAAGACTATGTGATTTAAATCCTTCTATGTTTTGGGTTTCAATCATAGTTTGAATTATTTTGAATAATTTTATGGACAATTATGTATTGAATGGTCTTTCTTGAACTTTGGGCACTTTTTGTTGAATTTTGGTGATTAAGAGTATTATTTTTTTTTATAAAGGATTATCCTTTTTGGGGATTATATGATCTCATACTAACCATTTTGGGTTTAATTGATGTCTAAAGATGAGGGAAATATATATTCCTTCTTTTGTGGATAATATGATTCTCTAAAAGAAGATTCATTTTCTTTGATGTGACCATGTATTTTTTAATACTCATTGTTTGGAGAAAATATTAGTTTTCGGTAGCAACATAATAAAGGAAGAAAATCTACATGAAAGTAAGTATATTTCCATAGGTTTTTATTCTATGTAGTAAATTAATTCCTCAAATTATGAAAAGGAATGTAAAAAAACATTGTTGGTTTACCTTTCCTACTGGGTGATCAAAGAATGTTTAACACATCTTAAGTTTGTGATTTTCTTATGGTTAATTTTCTCTTAATCATGTTTTCTATCACTCTCCCTCAGAACAAGACCGTTTGTTTTCTCTTTCATATCCATGTTTTCCTACATGTAATACAAGTATCGGTTAACTCGAGTGACCTTTGTACTTCTCTTTATTTTTTATAAAGTGATAGTTTTACTGACTCTTTTTCCGATGCGGGACTTTCAATGAAGATTCAAAGCCCAATTTTAAAATTGTTAGAACGCAATTTCCAAAAGGGGGGAAGAATGTAACATCCCATGAAAATAAATAATATTACGTTTTCACATTTATTAATATTGTGAATTAAATATTAATTTTAAATTAAGGGGTTGCTATGTTCGATATTGTACCTAATACGCAACAATAGGTTTCTTTTAAATCTTACAAAGCACACTAATAATATAATATTATTATTTTAAATGGTAGTTAACTCATAGTTGTTGTATTGGCAGGAATGAAAAAAACTAACTACAATATGATTATACATCTTTGATAATGTGTTTACATTTATCCAATAAAAGTTAGAGGCTTAAAATGTGAATGAATTTAATTTTAAGCATAATTTACATTAAAAGGTCGATTTACCTCCCTTTAATGGAGATCCATATTTAAATATAGTTTTGGGTACATTAATACATTATATTTTACCAAATAAAATCTTTCTTTATAATGAGGACATCAAAACTTACTTTCTGTAAATTTTTGGAATTTTTTTCTAATAAAGTTCATTTTTAATGAATAGTGAAATATATTGTATTTTAATTCAAAACTGTGTTTTCATCTAAATTATTTATAAGGATAGATTATCTTTTTTATTTGTTTTAATGTTTAATTTGAATATATTTTTACCATTTAATCCAATTTTGGTCATTGTAATTAATTTCACTTTGAAATTGGACATAAACAAGTGTTAATCTTTTTATATTTATTGTTTCTTAAAAACACGCTATTTGTTTTAACAACAGAAATTAATTTTAAATTAATTAATTCCAAATCTATGTTTTGAATTTGGTTTAATAGACATAATTTTTTAATTTAGAATATCAAGTAAAGCTTAGGCTGAATATTTGGTATTCTTCTGAAAAACTTCAATTTTTGATGAATAGTGAAACTACATAGTAGTAGTTAAAAAACTGACATTTTAATTTAAATGAAATTTTGCCGCCTCTGTGAGTTGAATTTGAATAATTTGTGAGACACGGTTAATAACAAGAGGTAAAATTTGGTTCAATAAGATAAAAATAATTTTTGGTGAATAGTAACTTTTGACTTTTATTTACCGTGGTTAAAGGTAAATATGGTAATTCAAGGAAAAAAAGAGTGTTATAATAATTCCAAATTACCTTAAAAATTTTCCAAAACCTAATTGGTTGAGTAATTAATGACCATTGACATTTTTTGATCGATTTTGGGACCCCATTGAGCCACTTGGGTGTGATAATGACAATTTAGATTAATTAACTTAAAGTAAAGGAAAAAATGACAAAACCAAATATCGTTTAGTAAATTATTTTTTATATGGTGTTATATAAATTATTTTCTCGACTATAAATATTAATTTAAAAGATAAATATATTTACTAAATCATGGTATTTTGTTTATAATTTTTAGACATCAAATAAATTAAATTATTAAGGGCACAATAATGATACAGTATTTACCTCATTAATAAATCATTTAAATAAATAAGATTATAATGATTGAAATATTATCCAAAACATGTCCAATTCCTAGTGGATGATTTTATTTCGACTATTAGTCATCTTATATTCAACATTAATGATTCTTGGACCTTAAAAAACTGAATATAATTATACAATAAAATAATATTTTCACACTTTCTTAAAGAACCCCTCCTCTCTCTTATAAAAGGAGGCCACTTCAATCCAATTAGACACACCTCTCAAGCCTTTGACTCGTCCAAAATCTGTCCAATTCATCTCCCTACATCCCTCTCCTCCTCCTTGAATCCATACCTTATGCATACGACACTTTAATAAGTCCTTTGGTTCAAACTAAAGAGGGTTACCAAAATTAAAGGTAACAGTTTCTATTAAATTGTTTTCCATTATTTTACTTCTCCAACCCATAAAATATTTTTATTCCATTATTTTGTAACAACACCAGTATCCTAAAGATAATAGGATGTTGTTATGAGAAGGATTCTAACTACACTTACACACATCTCCATCTAATGGGTGAAGAACATAATGTTTCTGTGGATGGAAAACTAACACCTCACGAAATGATGATTGTTCATTTACCTTTTACCGCCTCTCATGGTCGCCATTATGATGGAAATATATTTATATATGATATATATTTTGTTTATTTTTTTAAGCTTCTGTATTTTCCATTTATATCATACCTTATCGGTTTCCATAGTGGGTAAATATGATAATCTCATTAGAGGAACTGCAGACTACCACCCTCTCAATGTGACATGGCTCATTAAATGCCCTATATGGGATGTATAAATGATGGAGTTAATAATATTGTATATGATATTATACATTAATTATAACTATGTATCATTATGTTTTTAATTCCATTAAAATAGGAAATATAAATGGATGTAGGGTTCATGCGTACGTACGACTTACCGTCTCCATGAAAGGTGCATTTCATTTCTTACCTCTAAATGTTATATACTATTATAAATACAGGTATATACTGGATATATATGATATATATGATATCTAAATAATTAATATCATTCTCAAGATAATGTAAGTCTTACCACATGAACAAATTATAATTATAAGGTGTTCACTTTTTACTCAACTACCAAATATCGACAAAATGACCGTTATTAACTTAAATGATTATATAAAGTTTATAACATGGTAATAAGCAATATAAAAGGAATAATAAACTTTAAAAAAAGGTTCACAATAAATTATAAATTAACAGTATTTTATTGTTCCAAAGATTAATGAATGAACAGGTTATGTCGGACAATGAGATAAGGTATTTTCTTATCTCACTTTTAATTCCATGAGATTTTCCATTGTTCACCACTTATTTATAGAATGTGGGGTATTGTGTAATAAATTTTGATATTTACTATCATTATTCTCATTATATACATGTTATTATGGGATTCATTTTGTGGTTATTAACTTTGGGTCATATGACTCGATTAATTACAACGTGGTAAGGGGTTTTCATCTCACTTTTTATCCCCATGAAATTAATGCTATATTTTCCACTACAGTCATTTTTCTGGTGTATGTATTTCCCATGATTGTACTCTTTGTGAAATATAATTTCATTCATGAGTATTTACATCTTCATTTTATGATCCTTCTTTCATGTGGAATATTTTTTGTATGTTACCAAATCGGTAAGGGATCCTTTCACCATACACTTTTTAAAAAACTTATTTTTGAAATGTCTTTTAATTCACATCTTCTTATGTTAGAATATGTTCTTATATATCCTTATTTCTGTAAATTTTATGTCCAAGTGATGAGATACCCTTTTATCTATCATCAACTTAGTTTCTGAATTTTAATGTGACGCCGTTAGGTTGTCGAATTTTTGTAAGGGAACTTCTTAACCTAGTTTCGATTGTTTGGGTTAAACTTGTACTTCTTGAATATGTCAACCAATTAATATGTGTGAATACCTTATGATTGTTTTACAATGAATAACCAATAATATTTACATTATTTATCATTTTTACACATAATTATGTAATTTATTTATCCTTAATCTATTGATACCTTCTTTATAAGGGATTTCGTCTCAATTTACATTCCATTGAGACGTTATTGTCGTTATGCACCAATACACTCTTATAGGGAGTATATACTATCCTTTGGCATGTTATATCATGAATACCTTTATTCTCATGATAATATAATGTTATGATTAAATTTTATTCCTCAATTATTTGTATTCAAGCATTTCTCATTTTGTTAAAAACACTTTAACTAAAATATCATTTTAATTTTTTTAAAGATTTATTCTTCTAAATATTTATCATTAATTTCCTTGTTTTAAAAATAGTTTTAAGGATTTATTTATATGTAAATTACTGTTTTAAAATGTTAATTCCATTAAAATATTCAAAGTGGTATGTGACACATTAATTTAAAAAAAACTGTAGTAAATGGTTTTGAAAAGGGTTTGATAAAGCATTGATATTGTCAATATCTTGAAATCATATATTGTGATAGTGAAATGTTTGTATTTGCAATATTTTATGTTTTATCATTTTATAATGGTACTTGGACTTTTTATGGGTGGTTACATGATTAACCAAATGACGGGTGGTTACGTTATAACCTCCAATGCATTGGGTATGGATGTCATGTGTATGGCTATTCCATTTTGTGATATGTGTGGAAGTCGACCGTATGGTTATTACATTTAAGTATGTTTATGTCCCAAGTTACCTTTATATGTTATGTGTTCTTTATATGGGGTTTATGGTAATATTTTGGTTACAAAAGGGTAAGCATTGATATTTTATTCAGTGTAGTGTATTTACTACTTCTTAAAGGTTAAAAGTATTACTCTAGATATTCATGGTTTACTTGTTGTTTTGAAAAACTAATAGCTTCCTTCTTTGTGTATCCCTTACTAAGTTTTTTATGATCATCCCCTATTTTTGAAATGTTTTACATAGTACTTAAAGATGAATAGGGTCATGGATGGGATCAAGGAAAAGTCATGTTGTCTAAAACATGGAACTAGACATGATTCTTTTTAAGAGTTTTTATTTTTTGAAAAAAATAGACACTAAGTAGTAGTGTCTACTTGTAATATTCAAGTTGTTATGTAATGGTTATTTCCTAATTTTCTAAAACTCTAAACCTAAAAATATCCTCAATGTGAACTATTCATTTAAATTAATATTATGTAAGGTTTAAGGCTGGGTCATTATAGTAATCCTTCTTTTTCATGTTTATATCCCTTACATGTATCTATTCACGATCCCACATACACTTGAAGTATGCATAAATTTATGACATTACTAGGTGAAATACACAACCTATATGTTACGAATGTATCTAGATTTTACATTATTATATGAATTATCTCATAGATATAACCCCAGGTTCTTGATAAAGGTTATCTTATTCCAATTCAAAAAATATTGTATATTATTTCAAAAAAAATAAAGGGTTATTTATATTATTAAAATTTTGAAAATTTTTAATATGTCACTTCATCTTGATAAATATATCCTTAACCAATAACATCATAATCTCCAAATGTATCTAAACTATCTTCTAATACAAATTTTGACAGCCTAGACATTCATTCTGAGATACAGTGCCCCCAATACATAAAATAAATACTATATTTGATACCAACTCTATTTTCTAGGACATAAAATTCCCAAAATAGTACGGTCTTAATGACACTATACATTACATATACTCCATGACCACAGTACATTTATAGAATTTGAGAGTTAGGGAACATAATGAACTAATATATCCAATCGAAACATTTAGAACTAATTTATTTAAATAAATTCTTCAAAATATATCCCAACACCCTTCCAAATTTTCCATCATACTAGATATATCATCTATAATACATTTCATCATAACATATGGAATGGATAATATTTTAATGGTTGATATCAAACTCTTATTAAGGGATTCCTATAATTAAATCTATCAAAGAATAAGAATGACATAAAATATTTTGTGATTTTAATTAATAAAAATAATTTCATAATCAACAGAATATTGGGTCATGATATATGTATAATAATGAATTAAAATAAGTATAATAATAAGAATTATTGAATTCATAGTTAGGGAGTATATAATGTGCAACATCAAAAACAATTTTCAATGGCCTTCTTCTAGGAAATTATATTAAAATTGGGGTGTGGTATTCATGGAATCCCTTATTTTTTTATCCCGAAACCTATCTATACATGGAGGAGGTATATGTTGTCGGATTCAACAAGTTACTTGATAATCACCTTTATATTCATCATTTAATAAACAAAACCCAATTATATAATATTTATGCATATAGAGATGAATTAAATATGGAATTTCCATCCATCTAAAATCATGTTACTTTAAAATAAATATAAATAAGGATACCTTAGTGTTCTATAATAATTTATATGGAATACAAATACATCCCTATCTCAAAATGAAACAATATTTGTAGTTAAAAATAATAGGATTTAAATTATATAAACCATTATTTTCAGAAAATATAGAGGAATTATTATATGACTATTTCAATGTGATAATAGAAGTATACTAATAAATTTATATAAATATGGTGTATTTTTTTCAAATGAAAATAACCCACTAAAAATTAAGGAAACATATATTTATGTTCATATAGAAAAAAATAATAATATTATAATTGAATTATAGAAAGGTGACTCCAAAGAAGGGATGAATAATTTGACTTTTTGATATCACAAGTTCAATACCTAAAAAGATAAAAAGAAAATAAAATTGTAGATCATGACATATAAAAACCCATAAATTAATTCTTTTTTAATATGAAAATTTAAATTGATATCAGAAAATAAAAGTGCTTTTAGAAAAATAATTAACATTATTGTAAAAGGTGATGTTATTAGTCTTTTCCAAAAGAGGCTTTCAAAACATGAAATTAAAACTATTTGAAACAATAGTTTTTTTTAAACTGTACGAAAAATTTGGCCCTTGAAATGGAAAAATTTTTATTTCGTATAAATTTATATAGGAAGAAAAACATATTAATGTGAATAGAAAATTCATTTTTCAATATTTTGAGAAAAAAAAATTTAATGGGAACCCACATTGTAAAAAGTTCTATAAAAAAATATTTTTAATTTTTTTACCACTGTAGAATTTTAATAAATATGTTATATGATATTATAATTTTAGTTCATGATGATGTAATAACAAAGCTCAAGATAAAACATATAAATCAAGGAATAGAAATAGGAGTTACCAAAATCCATTATATTCGGGAGAGTAAATCATTAAATGAATTAAGTAATAAAAGTAAATTAATGGATGTCAAATTTTGAATAATTGAATCAAATTTATACTATATAATTAATTTGGATAGTAGTTTCAAAAATAAAATTTAGAACACAGTGTACATTATAAAACATGTCCCCTTGAATTCAAAATTAAGAGTAACAACCCTTAAAGCATATGTAGAAGAAAAACATCTTGAAAGAGATAGATATATAAAAATAACATCGAATACCATGATTAAAATTGGTTTCATGATACAATTTCTCAAATAGGTACTAAATAACCATTATAAATTAAATTATATTTATAGTACCACAAAAATTTCAAAGAGTGGAATATGAAATGAAAACCCCTACCTTGGTCCTAATTTATTCTGAACATTCACAAAATTTCATTAATGAATATAGTAAGTATATTAAATATATTATTAATAACCTTATTCATAACTAAAACCATTTATATTTCACAATTACTATCATTCTATATATATATATAAGTTAGTTAATACTAATTTTAAATATTGGTTGTTTTTTATTTGTAATGTTTTTACTTGATTTTTATGAAATCATTCAGTATTTATTATTTTCTAAATTACATCATTAATAGATCACTTATAGTATTATAATATATTTTGTAAGATATATTATAATTTTTTTTATTTAATTGGATTTTTTGTTACGATCAATGAGGATGAAAAAGAAATGATCTTTTTACGATGACTTTTGGCGAACAAAAACTGTTTTCATAATTAATTCATTCAATTTGAATATTTAAATTATAAAAAAAGAATAAATATATATTTATATCACAATATAATATTAAAATATTCTGAATAGTTATCCATTTTTATCATTTTCCATGACAATCGTCAATCCAACCAAAACATGATCATATTATGTATAAGCGAAAACAATGAGATGATTATTGACTTAAAACCAATATAAATGAAGAATAATGATCATTTTAGTCTTTATTAGAAGTGATATATTGTAATTCTAAAAAAATTAATAAAAATATAGTTATACAAAATCATTACATAGAGTGTATAGAAATGTTTCCTATTAGTTTGGTTGTTTAAGATGGTAAATTTTATATTTCCTATATATCATTCATATCATTTACATATTACACCAATTTTCCTACCAAAAAATTAAAACTTTTATAATAATAATGTATTTAAATAAAAACTATTGTTATAACCGTCTATTAAATGAGGCAATGAATGTGTGGATACATCATTCCAAGGTGGTAGTAGTCCACAAGTACACATGGATAATGTTTAAATTTTCATTGAATGAGAGAAAGAAATAATATGATTTAACATTTAAAAACATTAAATAAGATGTAAAAATATATAAACATATTATCATAATTTTTTCATAATATCATTGATATATAGTGATGTAAAATTATCATCGTCATTCGAGGAGGTGGTAGTATTCACATTCAAATGATTAACTTTTTCATTTTTCATAAGAAAAATGGTTATTGTTTTCAATAATTTTACAATAATTATAATAACATATTATAGTATTTGTTATAGTAATGATATAATTTCAATGTGTTTAAATTTAAATATTGGAATAATAAGTACTCATAAATAAATGAAATCAGAAAGGGGAAGTGAAAAATGTATACCTAACTTATTGGACTATCTCATATGAAATGTGTGTTATGCCTTTATGGTATAGTCTATTGGTAAGAAAAAAAATACCTTAACGTGTATGGAAATTTTTTAATTGTATTGGTCTGATTTTATTGTAAACTAATTGGGTTATGGTGCTAGGGTATGTGAGGAGAGAAGTTCCCCGTTTTTATGTGATAAGGGTTGTTAATTGTTTAAATACCCATAACCTTTCTGTAATGTGAATAAAATATTATGAAAAGAAACAAAATACATTTTAAATAATGTAGTGGAGAAGTTTTATGGTGGATCAAGGCTCTAAACACCCATTTTCACACATTTTTTAAAAATTGTTAGTGTAATTTATCTCTTAGTTTGACCCTTTTAACACTTGTGATTTTTATTGAGATAACTAGTATTTATAATTATAATTTATGATGTATATATAAAAATAACATGTGAATTTTTTAATAAATTGTATTTAATTAATCCTAGTTTGAATTCCATTTTATTTTACTAAATTTATAAGTGTGATAAAAATTAATTTTAAAATACAAAATTTATAATGCATTAATACACATTTTTTTAAGATAACCTAACTTATAATATTTCAAATATGGTTTTGTAAATTAAAAAAATTAATAAAAATTATAAATTTATTTCTTTAATTAGTTTATTTGTATACAACCTTTTCATGAATTTCCAATTCATAGTGGTACACATATAATTTCATATAATTTTTCTTATTTTATAAATCATTATTTTCATTATTTTCTATAAAAATCAATATTTTATGAAAAATTATAAACCATCATATTATGAAAATATTACAATGATGAATCAAAAAATAAAGTTTATTTTTAAAAAATTCCAAATACAAAATTTAAAATTTTATCATTTAAATAATATTTTGAGATATAATGGAAGAATAATTTTATAGGGAAATAACTTTTTAGAATATTAATAAATCTCATTAGTATTTCATATAATTTTACTATTAAATTAGTATTAATCAATTCTTCATAGAATATTTAATTTATCATCATTAATTAAAATAATATTTAAATAAAATTTAGTATCGCATAAAATGTAAATAATTTCACATATATATTTCTAAGAATAAAATCAATTTATTTTTAAGTTTAAAAATACTAGTTGAATTTATTTATATTAAAGGTATAATTTATTTTAATTTATAAATACTATATAATTTGTTTACTCCTATTAATTCATAATAATTTAACTGATATATTTTAATAGTATAAATATATCAAAGGTTGTGTTAGCTTATTGTTATGTATTGAGTAACTTATCAAACACATTTTTTATCTATTGAAAATGTATATTAAAATTTTAGGGCGTTATAGAAAAACCAAATAATTAATATAGAATTACAATATTTGAAATATATGCCAAAATATTAACAATTCTACAACATGATTCCATTTAATTTTATTTATGTATCAAAGTTATATGTGGTTAATTCTAAGTATAACCCCTAATTCAATGACTATGTTAAAATATTCACATTTTAATCAAATTCAATTAATAGTGAAATTAAAAAAATATTTCCAGTGGTTATAATGATTAGTTATATTATCAATAACCTTATGTTCCCAATTGTCATGTAATCCCAACACTAATTTAATCCAAATGTCCTTATACACTCAAGAATCATATATTTAATTGTCATATTTCATTCCCAAATATAACATCACACACTTCCTAAAAATCCCACATCAACATCCATCAATAAATTTAAAAATATATTTATCTTATATGTAACATGTTGTATTAAATTAGTTTTTTCATCAATTTTATGGTCCTCATAGATGATTGAGATGAGGAATTCATTGGAACTTTTGAATTTTTATTCACAACTGATTTCATTTCCTTTATATGAGTGTTAATAATGTTTTATGTATATATATTCTAATGTATTTCATTTTTTCTGATTGTATTCAATGTTAATTTAATAATGAAATTTATATTTTATTCTGAAATTTAATGTAATAAATGATATTAATACATTAAGTAACGATTATAATTTTATGTTTAGGGTGTTATACTCTCTCAGGTACCTAATTAAATCTTCCTACAAAATTGAATTACATTGTAAAAAAATAAGGTATCTTTGGTTACATTAATACATCATGTTCTCACATAACTTCCTCAAAAATAAGATTTCACCAAGAACATTGACTATGTTTTTCTACTTTTGTAGTATCTTTATCTCTGTGAACCAATATCTATAATGGATTTACCTTGTAAGAAGTATCATGTTCCAATTATGGAGCATATCATTTTAGTAAACTTGATAGTCCTAGTGTGTGTTTCACCAAAATAGATAAATGGAAAACATAATTCACCATTTAGTGTTTTTAAGGTTACGAGATATGATATATACACTATATGATCCAGACTGTTGAAGAGACTAATGATTCTTGGGAATAACATGTTTTTATTCTGGAATATCACAACCCTCTTTAAATATTATATTATAATGAAACGTTAATCTCCACTAAAATATTCTAAATCCCATAGATGAATATTAGAAAAAATCATCATTGGATTTTTTTATATTTTGATTTTCCATGGAATGGTGTAAATTTATACACCATTCCCTAAAAAATATCATTCCCTAACAGGTTTTTCACTATAACTTCAACATAGCATGTCACAGCTCATCATATTTACCCATATAGATGATTATTTAGATCTATTTAGATTGTGGTGTAAAAACTATTATTATTTGATATATTAACCATAAGAATATGTTGATCCAAACAATAATTTAAATATATAATGTATGACATAATAAAAATTTATTCTTTTTGAATGGTCAATAAACATTAACCATCAATTTGATAATGATAACTTGTTCAACATATCAAATCAATATCAAAGGAATATTATATATTTTTTATGAATATTTATGTGAACCATTGGAATCAATGAGATATAATTAAATTTTTTACATCATGTTGACCTTCCCATTTTTTGTTCATAACATTAAAATATGATAAAATGAGAAAATGTATCAATCACTAATAAAATTTTTCAAATATTTATGATTATACATCACTACATATAGGAAATATATTCCTCCAAATTTTTATTCATTACTAATAATAAAATACATAGTGATGTTTTATCATTTATTTACTATTAAAGGTAATGATGGTATTATCCCCTTATATTTAGTACATATAAATTTCTCTTATTGTCAAAATAATAATAATCATATATACTCAATTATGACCATATTTATGATTTCACAATTGTTGATCTACTAAATATATTTATATCTCATTGGGATTCTAAATATAAGAGATCAGGATGATACATTTACAACATCAAAATGATACGTTTTTTTTCTAGTATGTATATGACACATATTTTAGTTCAAAAAGTTATATTATTTCTTTAATGAGGTTAAACTATATAATATTTTCTATGTTATTTTATAGATCCATAAAAATTGAATAAACATATTCATAGGTTCCCTTTCCATCCTCATCAATGGTAAGATAGAATAATCCTTTCTACATAGAGTATCATCTATAATTTTTTATCACATAATCATAGTATATTTTGTACTCATAATCATTGATTGAATCTAATAATATACATTTGTTATTTTTTAACACAATCTATATGAATATATAACTTGTATTACATTGAATAGTATGTATATCATAATTATCAACACAAAAATAACTCAATTGAATTAATATTCTAAAAAATATCACTACTAGATCCAGATCATACATTGGAGAGTTTTTATTATTACTCTATAATTTATGTGAGGTATAAGATATCACCTTTTCATTTTATAAAATTACTCATCCCAATACATAATTTTAAGATCCATTTTTTGTCCTAAACTATTCCTTAATAACATATATTGTAGTTATAGGTGTAGAAGAAGTCCCATGGGTAGTATCATTTCAATTATGTATATATTCTTCTCACTAGGGTAATGTCATTCTCTTCCTAATTTATTTGGTTACTGGAGTTGTAATTTTGTGGAACATTCTCACAAAACAATGATATAATATATATAATCCCATAAAATTAAGGATTAATAACACAATGGTTCATTTGGTCTATTATTTAATGGAATTTTGTTTGAAGGATCCACTGATATATAATTGACGAGGGTTACATGAACCAATAAGGACTCTTTGAAATATATATTGGAATGTGATATCAAAACATATTACTGAATTATGTGATTATGATGGAGTTATGATATATTAAATGACCATACTTATAAGGTGAACCACCTTGAAAACATGTTTTTAGAGTAAGAACATGTTCCCAGGAGAGGTCCAAGCAACTTTAGTTCAACGCTGGTGATAGGAAAACTATGTTTTTAATTCATATAGAAAATAAAAGATACGGTTTGATTTCCCTAACATCCTAATAGAATATGGGTCCCTCACTAGAGAAATTAATTTGGTTGGTTTCATAGTAAATATTAACTCAAATTTATTCATAAAGGTGTTATTCGAAGCAATCTCAATGAGTACCCAAGAGATCATTTCATTCTATAGGATGATATCCTCTTTGTGGTTTCCGGTAATATCAACTAGGGATTGGTGAAAATTTATTATAGGGAGGGGGATCAGGCTATATTTCCTTCTCTACACCAATTATGTACCCCTGTCCTATATGGGTATGTAGTTTCCTTTTATGTTACCTCTGGGAATAATATCAAGTCCTAACTCTTGGAAAATATTCATCAATTTTTCCAAGGAAGTAACCCATTCTGGGTAGACAGTTTAACCACAATATTCATCCATCATAATATATGTGACCATACTCAATTAATAATTTTAGAACCATTATTATGATAAATGTGTTGTATAAGGTACATGAAACTGTGATCTATTGGAGACTCTACATACACCTTCCGGAGTGGGTTTTAGAGGGAGATCATTCTTTTATCAAATGATATCTCCCATGGAAGCTATTTCGCACACACAAGAGATTATCACATACATTAATAGGAAGAACTCATGATCCAACATTTTTATCAAAATTATATCTATAATTTTTATGAATGATTTAACTGGGGATTAATTTTATAGGTGATGTCATGAATATGGTTCTCTTGTATGGTTTTTTATTAAATCTTTTATTACTTTAGTTCTCTATGGTTTCTGATTACATTCACTGGTAAAAGGTCTGGATTCTTTAAATTGATGTGAGACCTAAGATAGGGCTTCCTTCTCTCCATGAGTCTCTTCATTATTATCTAAGGCACATTTAGCATACTCAAGTCCAACTAAATCAGGAATAGAGATCCTACCCTTATATATAAGGATAAACTTTTAATGAATTTATCACCTTCTTTTCACTAATGAAATCCCATTTTCACCAATGGTAGTAGAATATCCATTCAAAAGATATAAAAATCTCTGGAGGAATATTCTGATTGGAGAGGAAAACGAATCAGTAATGTGAGGAGTTATGTTCACATTTACAAATATTTCATGGATATTCGGGAAAACATTGTTAAAACCATATGAGGATTAATAGTAAATCCTTCCCTATGGACTACTAGGTAGTGTTAATTCCACTTAATAAAATCTTCATTCCTCTCTTTCACACCCATGTTCTTAAAATTAAAAGTCATTTCTAGAACTGCATGACCTGCTTCAAGTCCTTTTGAGGTTATATAATTTTGATCAATTATCTTCTTACATCATTATTTATTAATTCCATCTCAAAATTTAATGACCCCAAAATTGTGCTCTAAAACATTAAATATATCATGAATTCCCACATTGAGGTCCGATACCTCTGGGCCTCTTAGGATAAGTTGGACAATCCCATTGAGTCATGGTAATTTCCATTGGATGAATTACTTCCACCATTCATAGCCATCAAGAAAATCTAAAATCGGGATTTATAGAAGGATGATCACTATGGGGTAATTTTATTTCTTTCATGTAAGGTGGGGTTTAATCTTCTCAAGTTTTCACTTTGGGACAAAATCTTGTTTCTTCAATTCCACAAATGATGTATCTTCGAACTCATGGAAATCAATTAGTGGAATGATAACAGGGTGGGTACTCCTCTTGGGTTCTCCATCATTCCTTATCAGGATATTTTATTCACCAAAGTATATTCCAATATGACATTCCATTAATACATACATAACGAGTATTAATATGATATTATACCATCCCTTCTCTTTGTTACAAATTAATACATGGTTTATTACATAATCTTAAACAAAATTCAAACAAAAAACTGATATGTAATGATTCTTTGGGAATAAGGTACAAAACATAACATCTAGAACATGGGATAGAACTACATTATTTAAAACATCCTTAACATGCTTCATTTAAAACATCATTAACATGTTCAAAATTATCCTTCAAACATAAGACTGCATGGGATAACATAGGGACATACATAAGATAGGGGTGATGTATAAATCCTTGTAATGGAATGAACATGGAATAAGTGATACATGTTAGAGAATAGTCTAATCAATAAGGAATAAAAGGATTGTGAATAAAAAGGATTGATATAACATGATTATCATAACATGGGAAATGTGGAAACAACATAAAACACATAATCATGAACATAGGTCAAAGATAATCCACCAATAAGTAATAGTTTAAATGTCCCATAATGGAATTAGAAATACCCCTATCCCAACATGACATATTATGATACTAAACATTTCATATGAATTGGAGTACTATCAAATAGAACCTGTCATAATCATCTCATTTTAATGCTTATGTGTGCCACATAGTTCATATGAAATGGATTCATTCTTCATCATAATTTATTATTTGACCAAGGAATTTTAATTAAGTACATTTGAGTACCCAATAAATAAGAATATGTTCATAAAGTTAAATTCCCTTTTAAATAATAATGGGTATAATTTTCACTACAAAATTGTTTTTCATTGAAAAACGCAGTGAAATTTCATAAGCATAACAAAATAATTTAAAAATTAATAATTTTTTTGATGTTAGAGAAAGGGGTTCATAATTATTTTTACAAAAAATAGTTTGTGATAGGGACATGAAAAATCATATCCCAATATTAAATACTTTTAAATAGAAGGCATAAGGTTGTGAATAAACATGTATAGTTAAAGAAATCCTAAAAATGATTCACCAGGGTAATGGTTGTATATAAAGAATCATGGGAGGATTAATGTGAGTGAAAGGAAGAACTCATTATTTATATATCAAATTGATTTTAATAAGATTATGGAATATAATATCCCATTATATGAAAATGAAACGTAAAACATAGAACATAAATGGAGTGTTTAATAATGGTGATGTGTGGAAGATCCCTAACCTCAGTGTGTCACTCGAAAGACATGGGAGGAGATTATTTAATTCTTTGGGGAACTGTGGGAGTACTTTTGGGAGGGTTGGGAAGATTAAGGCCTTCTTATAAGGATTTTTAGTGAAGATAAAAGTGATATTTTGTGGGTTTATATTGAAGACTAGGGGATTTTTTTTTATTTTTTTTTATTGGAATCTATATAATAAAATAAAAAAATAAAAAAAACCATATCATGATAAGTTCTCATGGTTTCTATCAAAGTATATTTGTGTTCATTATATTACAATGGAATTGTCCGATCATAAAAAAATATTAACCTTGGTTATGAGGAGGTGAGTCACACTCTTAATGAAATGATTATTAAATCATAAAATATATTATATGTAATGGAGGTTTCATAATCACCTACCAAATTAAACTAAATAATCATAAAATCATATTATTTTAAAGTTAAACCATATATATATTCTTGTATCCTATTTTTATTACATATATATCACTTTTGGTTCATTGTGATGGTATAAAAAAAGTAACCTTATAGGGTATTGGTTTTTTACCCAAAAAATTGATTATCTTATAAAATTATAATATATTCCATAGTGGATAATTTCAACATCTAGATTGAAAAATTAATATTCATTTTATCTAAATAATATTCGAAATATTTGAATTATAACTTTAAAATAAAAAACTAACATTTATAGAAAATGACGAGTTTTTTTACTATAGCATTTTTTGGCCATTATATAAATTAACATTTAAATTCATAAAAATTATATTAACATTTATATTTATTTATAAATATTTATTAAAAATATTTTATTGAAATATTTATTACAAATATCTTTTAATTCAACAAAATAGATTTCTTAATTGAATTTTAACGATAACCAAAAATACAATTTGGGTTTATTGAATTGAGAAAATTATTTATAATGTATCAATAATAGGATGGAAGTGTATTCGTTATTCTATAAAAAATAATATATAAATTCATATATCTGGGGTCTTTTTATACATCCTGTTAATACACCTTCTTACTTTCTATGGGTAAGGTTCGCGATGACGAGACTTTCATGTGGTGATTCTGCTAATAAGGTTTGGTAAGAGATCTCAATGAGCATGAAAATCTCACATAAAAAGTTTTTCTCATGCTTAAATTGGGAATCTCAGCTTCGTCTAGGTCAAGGGAGAGGACCAGAAGTGTTATCTCCCACTAACTCTATGATAAATGGGCTTCAGAGAATACGATCCTATGGGGCGAGGTCATCACTTCGTTTCTCAATGATAATTTGATTTTTTAAAACCCTATATTTATACTAATCTTGTGACCTCATTTCATTAGATATATTATCCATGGTAAATATAAATAATTTTATTTTAAATATATTGGGAATAAAAAGTAATATAAGTGTATTTAGTTTCTATAACAATATTATATAATAAGGAATTTACTAAAAATGGAAGGGAAATTTTATTTATAAAATTTCATGTCATTATAATATAATCCCCTTAAAAAATTTCACCATATATGTTTTATTTCCCCACACTCAAATAGATGATAGTAACTCTACTTTATCATATACTCTAGTTCCCATGTTTATTCTTCAAATTTGTGGTTTCTCACAACACATTTCCGTGGGGAATCGTCTAATTTCATAGAAATTTGTCAATATGATATAAAATCTTCACTGGATTCTAATTGTAGAAAACGTCATTATCAAATGGTACCACATCATATTTTATTACATGTAGGTGTATGGTACTTATGTTAATAAGAGAGATACTTGGAATACATCATGTATTTATGATAGGTTCGGGGGGGGGGGTGCTATTTGATATACCATAGCTCTGATACGGTCAAGGATTTAAAAATGATTGGTGTACATTGGATTAAGATTTCCCTTATTCAAAATTGTTGTCACTTTCTTCCATATAGATATAAAGAGGATTACCATGTCTCCAACATCAATCTCTTGGTATTTTTGACAATTTTCAACAAAGAACTTATGTCAACTGTAAGCAGCCTTTATGTGTTTCTGAATGGTCATAACCTTCCGCACCATTTCATCATCCATTTCTAGAACAATATGTTTTTATACCCCATATTCATCCCATCATTCTACTGTTTTTCTCATCTTTACAAAAAGGGATTCATATGGATCCATGTGGATGTTCATGTGGAAAATGTTTTATAAAATAACTTGAACAGATAATGATGTTGTTCCAATAAAAATTTTAATCCAATTTATAATACTCTCAACATTTTCTCAAGTGTTTGGATTGTCTGATCAAATTTTAATTAGTTTGAGGGCGATAATTTTACGTATGTTCAGATCTATTTTTAGATAATTTTGGAAACTATCCCAAAAACATATAGATGAATATTGGATCTTGATAGGTTTTAATCAATAGTGGTATTCTATATAGCCGCACAAATTTCCTGATATATATCCATTCAAGTTGATCTAGTGATAAATCCTCTCAAATCACTTTGAAACGTGATTTCGTTGTAAGACAGTACACAATAACCAAAATAGAACTGTTTCCATTTAATTTCTTCATATTTTTGGTGACAAAGTCCATGGTTATATTATCCTATTTCCATGTTGGTATGTGTAATGGATGCATTATCCCATAAGGATTTTGTCTTTTAGCCTTCCCTAGCTGAAATACTAGACATTTATATATATATATATATATTCATGAATTTATTTCTTCTTTTTGTGCCACCTATTGTTCTATTAGAGATCATGAAACATAATTTTTTCCTAGGAGAATGGAGATTTTTAATTATATGTATCATCAAATAATTCCTTCATTAAAATTGGAACACATAGAACAAAATTTCTTGACCAAAATATATAAATTAATTCTTCATTAACATTTAACATCAAGGATTTCCCATTTCATGTAGTTTCTACAGACTTCTGAATTCTGACATCATCATTTGGATCATCCTTTATCCTTTTATGAAGAGATGATTGAGAAATAATTTGTGATATGATTGATGGCATTCCATCCTTTATGATTCCCATGTCCATCCTTTTATGTTCTGAAATGACTATATCCTTCCCTATTCTCATCATTGATAAAATTTTTGGATCCTATCTAGTTGGATAATCAGACAGTTTTTTTCATTACCAGGATGATAGTGAATTCATAATTCATAGGCCATGATCAGCTCTAACAATATTCATTGGTGCAAATTCAACTCTTTCTTTCTTAATATATATTTGAGACTCTTTTGATCATTATATATTCCACACTTATCCAAAAAGATAAAATACAACCATATATTGAAATTGAATATCACTATATCCAAATCTGAATCATGAATTTGATAATTCTATTTCTGAATATTCAACTTCCATAAAAAAGGCAATGAATTTTTCATTTTTAATCAACACGCAGCCCAATCCCTTATTCACAACATCGTAGAAAACTATGAAAATTTCATCCAGAGGGTTGTGTGAGAACATTAAAAGTGATAATCCTTTTTTTAACTCCAAGATGATTTCTTCAAATTCAATATTCTAGGAAATCATGAATCCCTTTTACATTTTCTTGGTAAGTATGTTCTAAAATCATGAGAAATTTCTCACCAACTGATGATAATATCAACTAACCCAAAGAAACTATGGATATCTATTACAGATGTTGTGATTGAGCATCCTTTGATTTATTTTTTCTTTGAAGGATAAAAATATATCTCATTTGTAGTTATGACATTCCCAAATGATGAGACTCACTTCTAACATAAATAACATATTATACACAAGGAATAAATTTTCTCTTTTCATAAGGTTTTTAGCATAGTGTTAAAAAAATTTTCATTCTCCGCCTTACATTTAGATTATACTAGGATAGCATATATGAATACTACCAAACAAATTTCATGGTAATCTATAAAGACTATTAATGGAATCAATGAAGATTGGTGGTCTATTAGCGAGTCTGAATGGAATCACTATGAACTCATATATGCAATACCTTATATGGAGAGTGGTCTTGGGGATATCTACCTTCTTCAACCATAACTGATAATATCCTGAATGAATATCAACCTTGGAGAAGTATTTTTATCCACATAGATGATAGAACACGTCTTCAATATGTGGGATAGAATACTTGTTCATTATCTTGATCTTGTTGAGATCATGATAATCAATGAAATGGTGCACATACCTATCTTTATTCTAAAAGAAGAAGACTTGTCCACCCCATGGTGAAGGACTCGAGTGTATAAAACCTAGATCTAGATTCTCATATTTCTTTATTAGTTATATCATCACATTATACAATATACATCCTATATAGAGTTATGAATATTGGCAATGCATCATGTATAAGATCAATTGAAAATTCAATATCCCTGGTACGAGGAAGACTAAGAATTTTTACGGGAAAATCAGTGTATTCCCTCACAATACTAACATCTTTGAGGATGATAATGTTCATAGACTCAATCATTTTAGATAGATGTTATTTCTCTTATGGAAATAATATCCATTATTGAGATGATTTTGTTAAAGAGTATTCATCCCTCAGTTGCAATTGTATAAAATCTAGGGTGAATTATCTATGTAGAGAGTTATTTGCTTATCACGGAAATTTATGATAGCTCTATATAAGGAAATCCAATCCAATCCTTTAATTTCATAAAATTCCTCCAAAGGAATAATGACAAGGTTTTTAGTGAAGACCAACTCACGAATTGTGACATGGGAGGAGTTACATACATGTGATGAAATAATTTCCAATTTTCCATTTTGACCAACATCTCATCTTGAATTATTTATTGTGGATTTGAATAGTTCTACAAAATTTTTGTGGTATGATGTAATTTTTATAACTAGAATCAAAATAATTTTCTCTTTTATTGAATGAATAAATATGGTACATTCCATCACTTCATTGTTGGGATTCAAATCATCAGTAGTGATGAAAGAATATCATTGTTGTTACCTTAGAGGTTGTTGGTTTCCTCCAAAAACCATTTGATTAGGGGATTGGATAGAAGAGTACCCTGGTTCATTGTAGTTGAAGTAATGAAAAATGCACTGAGGTTTTAATATAGTATTACATTCCTCCTCACATTTGTGGGTTTCTCCAAGTAGAAATTACTAGCTATGTTTCCCTCCTTCCCTCACCTAATGCATTTATCTACCCCCCTTAGTCAATTTAGAGGGTGCTTCCATTTAGACCATTGACATGTTTGTTGCTGAAATTTCCTAGAACCATTAGATTTCTCCATATGAATAGATTAATTAAACTCAAATTTATACTTCTTTTCCCCATTATACCCATGGGATTCACCAATATCTATTTTGATATTGAGAGAACATCAGACAATTTCCTCATAGTAATCGATTCCATGGATCTCTAGGGAAATACGTAGTATTTTTTTGAGCACACCAATGAAGCCACCATCCTTTTATTTGGGTGTAATGATAATGAAAGTGGCATATAATGAAAGTATTTTTAGGTTTCCTCATATTCCCTGATATATTCATTATATTTTTTCTTGTAGGTAAGGAAATCCCATTCCGTTTTATGTCATTGAGTGCAATAAAAATATTTATCTGAAAACATTTTCTAGATTTCCTTCCACTCTATCACTTCAATATCCTCCTTAGGCTTTGTATTATTTATCATTGTACACCACTGATCATTTTCTCCATCATTATGATAAATAGCTAGCTACAGTTTCTCATGCTCAAAACATTGAAGGATGGAGAGGATTTTTTCAATAGAGGTTACCCATTCTTCCACGATTAAGGGATCTAGTGATCCATTAAAAGTAGGAGGCCTTTTTCATATGAAGATATTGATTTCATATTTTTCTCTCTTATGGGGAGTTTATTCAATCTAATTAATCTAGGATTATTCTCTGAAAATTATTGAGATTAATATGTATCATGATAATGTTTTTGATTACCACTCTCAGAGAGTTTGGAATCTCATTCAAGAATTCATGACATTTCCCTTCACATCGATTATAAACCTAAGCACTCCTATTTATATCCATTTTATATAATGAAAGAAAATTCCGGAATGAGTATTTTAATATATTAAACACCTAATGGGGTATCCAATGAAATTAAATGGATAATATATAAACTACATTTAGTTTCATAACTTATGAATTTCTAGGCCTCAATAATTGTTATCTATGATCTATTTCCTATCATAAATTCTTATGGGAATTTTTTTGTTACATATATAATGGATCATAACGATCTTATGAATTTACAAAAGAATATAACTCAGGAGTGTCAAATTATTTGTGTAGTAAGGCCCGTTGTTGTATACCTGCTTACCCCGAGTCTAGCCCCGAACACCTAGATGGAGTTATCACTCTTAGGTACACCTGTTCCATAACAATGTCCATACATACAATCCAGAATGAAATGTATTTTCATGAAAAACCACTTAATATATAATAACAAAAATTTAGGGTCGTTTTAATAAACATAATCTTTCCTCTACGAATTTCTCTATAGTTCTCTAATCGTAATCGAAAATATAACTAAACATTTCCTCTAATACAAACTACAAGAAATATACTCTTTGTTACAATATAATACTTGATTTATTATATAAAATTATAATTAATACAACAAAAATGATTGATAATTCTATTGTACTAATGAATTATGTACATAAAATAACATCTTGAACTTGGTAAATGATAATATTATTATAAAAATTCGTTAATATGAATTATTTTAATCTTGTTTAACATCTTCAAAATCCTCCATCGAAGTTAAAACTGCATGGAATGACATATGGAAATCAATAAGAAAAAGGAAATATATAAATCTCAATAATGATATAAAAATATAAAAGGATTTATGTTAGACAATATGCATTACAATGAGGAATAAAAGGAAATTGAATTATAAGACATTATATAGAATAACAGTCATATCATGGAAATGTGGAAAAAACATAAAACATGAAATCCCAAACATAGGTCAAATATAACCCACCAAGAATTTATGGTGGAAAGACCCCCACAATTGAATTGGGTAAACCCATGTTCAAAATACTCCATCGAAGTTAAAACAGCATGAGATTACCTAAGGACATCAATTAGAAAAAGTATATATATAAATCACAGCAAGGATATAAAAAATGAAAAAAGGATATATGTCAAACAATATGCATTTAAATGAGGAATGAAAGGAAAATGAATAATAAGACATTATATAAAATAACAATCCTAAAATGGAAATGTGGGAAAAACATAAAACATGAAATCCAAAACATTGGTCAAATATAACCCACCTTGAATTCAGGGTAGAAAAACCCCCACAATTGAATTGGGTAAACCCATGTCCCATCATAAGGTATCAGGATAATAAAAAACACCCAATTATTTTGAGTGTTATCTTGGGGCACCCGTAATAATCATTTTATTGTAATGCTTAAGTTTTCCACATAGATCACACAATATAGATTCATTCATCATCATAATTTATTACATGATCAAGGAATGTGGATTTCATAAATGAAATTTCCCTAATCAATTTTTATATCTACTTAAAGGATAATACCCTCGATTGAATAATTGGTATGGTATTAAGTACAGAATTTTTCGGAATGGATAATCATTGAGAAATGTCAGCAGTATAATGTTGTTTCGTAAAAATTCATAAAAGTTGTTCATAAGGGAAAAATGTGTCAATAAAAATTATTAAATATTTAGGGATATAATAGGTACATGAAAAATCATATAACCAAATTATAAATTTGGATATAGAATGCATAATGTAACGAAGAAACATGAGTATAGAAAACAATCCTTATGAAATTTTGGCAAGGTAAATCTGGTACATAAAGGATCATGGGAGGATTAATGAGTGTGAAATAAATATCTCATAATTTATACTTCAATAGGAATGTAAGAAAAAAATTTAATATCATATCCCATCATATAAAAATGAAATTTAAAAGCTATAAAATAAACTGAGTTCTTGAAAAAAGAGGACAGTGGAAAACCCCCTACATTATTGTGTGACTACAGAGGCTTGGGATGGGCTTATTAAAATCTTTGAGAACCATTAGAGGAATCTAGGGTGTGAAGATAAGAGTAGGGATGTACATTAAGTAGTTTTAATGAAGATAAATGTGATCTTGTGTTTGATTATATATGAAAAGATTACGGTTTCATTATTAATTAGGTTTTGGACTCTATATAATAAAATAAAAAACCACATACCATCCTAAGGTTTTAGAACATGATATTAGATAAAATAGATCGAGTTGAAATATTTATAAGGGAAAGGGGATAAATTAATTTAATATTACCCTTGGTGATCTGTAGGTGAGTCACACTATTAAAAAATTGGATTTAAAATCATAGAATATATTATAAGTCTTGGAGGATTCATAATCAATTTAAAAAATAAATAAAATAAAAAATAACATTATTTTAATGTTAAATCATACATTTTTTCATGTATCATATTTATATAACTTATTAAATAACGTTTGTGTCATTGTGATGTCATAAAACATAAATTATACTTATAGGGTATTTAATATTAACCAAAAAAATTATTGTTTTAGAAAATTTTTATAAATTAAACATTGGATAATTTTAAGGTATTGATTCCAAGAATAATATATATTTTATCTGAATAATTTTATAATTATGTGAATTTTACCTTTTAAATTAAAAAATGGCATTTTTTGAAAATGATGTTTTTTTACAATAACATTTTAAACCCTTAAACAATTTACATTGGACTTTATAAAACATATATGATCATTTATAATTAATAATACTTATGTAATTATAAATTTTTAATAAAATATTTACTACAAATATTCATTAATTCATCAAAATATATTTTTTAATTGAATTTGGAAATTAACGAAAACTATTATTTTGGTATTATTGATTCAAAATAAAAATCACTTATAATGTAATGATAATAGGTTAGAAACATATTAATCATTATGTAAAAAATAATATAAATATTCGTATTTCTAGTTTTTTATTACATATCATTTCAATACAAAAATATTTCTCTATGGGTAATGTGCACGATGGTGGAATGTTGATGGGCATTTTAGCGAATATGGTTTTGGCCATGATCACAATGAGCATGAACTTCTACTGTAAATGATTTTTTATCATACTATATTTGTTTGATCCAAGCTCTAACTAGGTCAATAAAATTTTCTAAAAACCTATCTCCCCCAGAAACTCTAAAAAATGTGATTCATAGGATAAATTCATACTGGTTGAGTATTTTACTTCTTTTGTATGTGACTATTGGATTTGTTTAAACCCTATATTTATAGTAATCATGGTTTTACACTTAAATGGGTATATTATCAGTGTGAATGATACATAATTATCTTTTAAATAAAATGGGAATAATAAGGGATGTTATGGGCATGTGTTTTCTATAACTATATTATATAATAAGACATTATGATAAAAATTTAACGGTGTTTTATTTATAAAATTTAGATTCATCACATACATATTCATATGTATTCATCTCATGGAAAAACATGATTGTTAGGTATTCTTACGGAGTGTGTTGGGTCTCTTCCCATCAAATTATTATAGTAGGCTCCATCAAGAGACTCTATTAATTCAATGAGTGGCCTTCTCAAGTGCATGGAAATTACGATCCAATTTTATTTTAACACATTGTGTTTAATGGAATCATGATATTCCAAAAAATTATGCAATAAAACATGAAGGGAATTATCTCAGGCCTAGATTTTTATTTTATAGTTTACCGAATGAGGAATCAACAGATCGCCTATTCATTAAGAGAAACTGTGCATTAGATTTTGGGAGTTTCTTCAGTATGTTAATTGGAATATCCGTTATGGTAGAAAATTGAAACTCTTTATATTAGGGAATGTTATAGGGTTGGGAGTTGAAGGTTCTAGAGAAAAATGTGAAGTCTAACCTTCTATCTTGGTTTTTTCAGTGCATCTCAAATTCTAGAAACACAACACGGGTAGAGAACATCTCAAACTTAAGGTTTGAAATTAGGATTCAGTCCAGTTGACTTGCTGTTGATTTTGGTCCTATCATCAATAATTGGTATTCCTCTTATACCATGAGGATATTCATGAGATTTAGTAATTATTATCTCTCTCAACAAGGTGTATCTCATCCAGTAAGATGGGTTTATTAGAGCTCTCTGAGAAATGGGTTCAAACTCAATATTGATGACTCTAGTAGTTTTGATACAATGAAAGGATGAGGTGGGTTTTGAAACTCCACAGGCTCAATTATCATTGCATTCATCAGCTTTTATATCCCTGGAAACTACTTTATGGAAGAGGCTTATTCCATGCATAATGGTATTTAGACATTCCTTTACATTAATATTACTATTAATGAAAAAAATCCCCTACTTGGTCATATCTGATTATCATAAATGATGGTGTGAACACCCTTGGTCAATTATCTACCTTGTTAAAATTCATGAACCTCATTGGATAAGTAATTGTGAACCATACCTTGTGTGACGTAAATTTTTCGAATGATTTTCCTACCTCCGAGGGTAATTAGGATCATCCAACATTATTTTCTCTAGTATGGGATCCCTCCCACTTGAGTTTAACTATTATTTTATGGATAGTTAACTTTTCATTCACTAATTTAGGCCTTCTTCAACTTGAGGTTCCTAAATTGTTTTATGCTTGTTAATGTTTATCAAAATAATCTTACATTCTGGTCAAATGAAATCACAATGAATTCATACATTCAATATCCTTTCTAGATTTTTATATTTGGTATGTCAATTATCTTTATCCTTATTTATGGTATCCATATCAAGGTCCCAACTTTAGTTACTATTGAGAACAACTATGTAGATCAAACAAATAATCAATATAGGGTAATGAGATCTTATTGTTAAGGAAGTTCTACACATTATTGATTCACATAGTGGTGTTCATTCAGTTAATAAAATCCATTTAATTTTATTTTATGGTTTATTTTCAAATAAACTTGTATCAATTTTTAGAGTGAACGATATTACTACACAACTAATACACCCTAAGAATAATAACAACTTTGAAACTCTATGTACATGTTTTACCTCTCAAAAGAAGTAGGCTAGTCTTTAGTGTGATATGGAAACCCCATAGATCAAATTGACAACATGAATCAATATCAGGTATACAATGAGAAGGGTATATCCTGATGAAATGATATAACAATAAACATCAATTTTGTATCTTTATATATCATAAAAATAAATACAATATCATTATTTATAGTTTAGGTAATGATTTTACATAATCTTTAATGATTATCTCTTAATAATATAGAATGCCCCACACATTTTTTCACTATTATAATATCAATGAATTCACTAAATTCATTTAAAAAATCAATATTATTATGGTCTCATGACCAAATCATTTTTCATTTTCTCATTGATTATTTATACTTGTAATTATTTTATGTACACTCTAACCCTTCTAATAGTTTTTCATCTACTTCTTATCCTTCCCAGTTTGAATTGTTTTTCCATGTAATATCATCCATGATGAAATTTTATTTATATTTTTTTCATCAACTTAGATAAAAGTATTCTCACATTGTTTAATAATCTGTTTTATTATTCTCAGATTCATTTTTGTATTGTTTTTCGGATAAATCACACACCAATCTTCTCTACACAAAAAAAATCGATACAACACCATATGAGTTTTTATTTCCTATGTAGTAGTTTAGAAACATGATTGTATTTAAATTGAAATTTTAAATTCAAATTAATAACATCATTGAACTACATAATATCATCTAATTTGTTTTCTATCATCATCTTATACTATTAAAATGTGGTTTCAGGTCACTATAGTTGCATAGCCCTTGTTTCATTATAAACATGTTTTTATTGTAGTAGTTTAGTCTTCATCCTTCACTAAAACTCATTTTTATTGTGAAAATTTCATTTCTTATTTTATTTAATCCCAAATACCATTTTGTGAAATTTAAAATCTAACATAATAGATTATGAATAATCTCATTTGGATTTATTAACCCAAAAAAATCCTTTAAAAATCGATTTAAATTTTACAAATTCAATAATTTTCCATATGTATTTAACACATTAAAAATTATCGATATATAATGTCCAATAACAAAATCACTCATACACATCGTGAATTTTCTCAAATTTTGTTTGAAGAAACCCATACCTAAAACAATTCCCTAAGTATATGTCCAATCACACAAATAAATAAAAAAATTGAATCATACAGATGTCAAAATTGACTCACACTATCTTCTCGGATGACTTATATGCACCTCAGACTTATCCAATTGGATAAATAACATCAAATTCCTAATGATTTTAAAAATAATTATATATTTTTTCCAATCCTAATAAAACATAATCTAATAAACCTAATGTAATTAATTAGCATTTTAATAAACTTTTTTAGAAGAATCACTAAACAACACTTGTGTTTGAATGTGACATATTTGTCTATGACAAAATATAATAAAAGAATCCCATCAATTTCAACAATCTGGAATATTTATTCACTGATAATCATCTCATTATAGAGGATCTTGTTTATTTCAAATAATCTTTAATGGGAGGAATAATTTCCTTATCTATTTAGCAATTTTAAAAATATCTTATACTGAATAGTATCTTCCTTTGAATTTTCATGGAAACCGTGGAAAATAAATCAAAATAAAACAAAAATATCCATGAAATGAATCACAATTAAATAATTATCTGCACAATTGGGATAAAACTTTGTTAGAACCAAACAATGGAATAATAATATATTTTATTCAATAGAAAATTCATTTATAAACTTCTTCTTCAAACATGATACTCTTACTTCAACATAATGAAATAATTCCTCTAAAAAATTCATCTATAAATGGATATATTCTTTTTGAATTAATATATCATTGTCTGGTCCATTCATGACTCAATATGAGAAATATATCCATTTTTTCATGCAATATAAAAACGATTTGATTAGTTTACATATTTATAATGTTGATCTCACTACATGCATCATTTAATTAATACCTATAAATTTCTACTCAAACAAAGTTATTACTCCCCAACAGTTTTACACAAATAAATGGGTAAAAAACCAATAAAAAAGATTCCCTTATTTTGTGACCTAGAAATAGATACAAATAATTTAATATTTATGTTTTTTCCCTTTCAATATTTCTATAAAAAATAAGATTAGACAGGGGAACAATTTTCGTACCATATCCTTTGATGGGTGATGTATTTTAATTCAATATTAAGCACCAAAACATATAAAATAACTCCACATTTTAATATAATACTTATATAAAATAAATTTTCATCTTCAACTCCCACATTATATTTGGAGAACACATTTTATTTTTTATTTCTATCACATTGTATGATAATGATACATTCATCATGATAGTATTTAATTCATTATTTTTTAAATATATTTTCTAATAGGAAAATAGACATAAAAATACCGTTAGTAAATATTGTTTTATATTATGTGGGTTTATTTTAAAAAAATATTGAAATTTTTGTTTTCATGATTTTTTCTTCTATTTCAATGTATGTTCACTTCATTTAAAAATAAAAGAGAAAAGTGTCAAGGGAATTAACCCTTATATTTTGTTCTATTCATAATTGGATTATTTATCATGAGTATAAATTCTTTAATAATATACATTATTGGTTTCAAAGGAACTCATTCCATTCATTTTTTGATTATTTTTTCTCAACATGACTTATAAAAGTTTAGTGGAAATCGTGTGAGTGAAGTTGTTTCGGTTTCATAACATTATTATTGGTGTGTTTCAGGTGTATCACATGGTTAGGTATGTTGTGTTTCAATACCATTTGTGTGTTTAGAGAAAAAATAGAGGATACGATGACATTATTTTATAGTTTTTCTATTCATTCAACCTATCCATGTGAGGGATACATATATTATAAATCATGATATTCTGATAGTACCCCTTATCATAATTAAGGGTTTGGTTTCATTTAAAAAAATTGTCATCTTAAATGAGTCATATTATAGTTAATGGATAATTTCCCATAAATTATACAATGGTCTCTTGCCACTTCACCTTTATTTCATTAGAGATCAAAAATTAATCTCTCTTCCTCTCTTCTCTCACCCATCATTATCTCCCCTAAATTCATATTTGTAGTAGTATTTCTCTCCCAAAAATACTATAATTTCTATTATATCTATATTAGAATTAGGATCTCATAATAATATGTAATATTTTTATTTTGGATCATGTAGTATCACAGATTAAATAATTTAGTATTCACTTTTGAACGAGACAACATATGTATTAATTTCTAATTGTCCACAAAAGATGCACATTATTTTTTCATTAAACACAATATCATTTATTGTTTTTATAATTATATAGACATTTTTTTAAAAATTATGCGTATAGGTTATTTTAATTATTTACATTTTAAATAATATAATGGACTTATCACATGGAATAAAAGTGTTAAATGATTTTTCTTATTTTTAAAATTGTTTTGATGGACCTGTAATTTTTAAAATTTCTTTATGGATTATTTTAAATGAATTTTTATGATTTATTTAATTTAAACCGCAATGAGTCAGGAAATACATAGTGCTATGTTTTTCAATTGTTATTTAGAAATATTTGTGATTAATGGGAAATTTTATTCAATTTAATAGAAATGAGATTTAATTCAACAATTTTTTTTAAATCAGGTTTTGTTTGTCTAATATTTAAATTTTATTTAAATTTAATTTCTATTATTTGGTATCAATGAATGTTTAGAAATAATATTCAATGTAAATAAAAGAGGAATGTCATTACAAGAAATATTTCAATGAAAGGATTGTATAACATCCCCATTATTCTCATTAGCTTGAGGATAAGATCGAACATTACAAGGCCTTAGGTGACATCCCCATGATGTCAACGTCTGTCATTAAATACCAAGGGCTTCATCAATAGTTTCAAGATGATTTTCCATTGAAAATAAAACTACAAACCAAATATTTCATAAAAAAATAAATCACTACATTATAAATTATAAAAAGTAAATAAAACTCAGGTACCAAATTTATATCAAAACTAACACTAAAGAGTACCACAATTGATAGACTACTATATACAAAGTTCATAGTAAAAGACTATAAAACCAAAAAAGCATAATGACAACTATAACTCCAATTATCCAACCAACACCATCTTCCACTCCACAAAAGAAACCATGTATCACTGAGAACCACTAGATAAGATTGATACATTGTTTTTTACCATGTCTTAATAAATGAAATCTAAAAAATCGACAATGTTCCAAAGTAAGAGTGAGAAATGAAACATAATAGGATTTCCTCAAATGACTTCCATACTCAAGACACAAGGATATAACAAGTTATCACATTTATATGAACTAGTTTATAAAATAAATTCTTAAATATTATATGAAAATATAATCAAATTCCATTAAAAAGTAGTTTTCACAATAAAATATCAAGCACCAAGGAAATAAATCAAAAACTACACCAAAAAGTTCAAAAAATTTAATTTTTTTCATAACCAAATTGTTTCAACATAAAAAAAATACAAACCTCCAACAAATCATGAAACCCTGGACATCCTGATAGTCACGATTGGTGAGTCATCCTTTCACAAATCCATCACTTAGTGATCCATTTTGATGGGAGTATATAAAACTAGATCCATCCCTACATTTTTATGGGGTACATCAAACTCTTTTCTATCCCAATGCATAATAACACCTACCACAAAACCATTAAAAACCAATGAAAGTACCAAGTGTTCCAAATATATTTCAATAATAATACATTTTAATTGAAAAGTATTTTTCAATGTAGAACAACTGAAAAAACATTATGAAATAATCATTTTAAAATCCGGTTACCAATTTCAATTTCCTACCGAAACACCAAATTTCCAAATTTCTCAAATCATTACTCATGAGTGTTTACAAATTGAAATTATTATAAATTTCACAACCAATTTAATTAAAATATAAAATTTCAAATTAATCCTTAAAATTCTTAATATAGGTGTTCAGAGTGAAGCCACATACCTCGCATGTTTGGTGAAAATGAAAAACATAATGAAAAGCATCAATTAAAACATGTCAAATCACCAAAATCCCACCTTATATACCTTCCCATTTCATCCAAATAGTGAAGTATAAACATAATGGTAATCAAAGAACTTTAATCAATTCCTAACAGACATAGATAAATGAATTAGAGGGAAATGGGGATATAGATCCAAGGAAATCCATCATGAACAACCACAAATGATGACATACCAAGATAGATATGCTTCAAAACAAAATTAAAACCCTCTGGACCACTTCCAAATTAATGGGAAATGAATCCCTGACCTTTGAGAGGGAAAATAATGAGGTTAGTTCAAAATGGGGAAATAAATAATTGTAAAAACAAAAAATGACCTTCATCCACTTTTGTTTATCATGTTTTTAAATTGTGTGTGGTTTGTTTCACTTTTAGAAAAATCAATCTCTAACAGTATGATAGTTACTATCTTAGTTGAGATCCTCACGAGTTTGGATCATGAGGCTTCCAAATGATGCACCAACCATTCCAAATCCCATCGTACATTATTTCATGGTTTCAACTAGGTGGTTGTATAGTTTTTCTAAACCATACTACTTAATCATGCACCAACCTAAAGCCCTTTATCTCATTTTTCATACTTTCCTAGGTATGTTTCATGGATTCCACTAACTGTTAACAAACCATTCATGTTTATAAAATCGATAAAAAAATTCTAATCTTATTCTAAACCCTCCCAAACATGACCAAAGTCATTATGTACATAAAGAGACTAAACGAGGGTATACATAATTGAAATTAGGAGGGGGGAGGGGGGGGGGGGTGAAACATTCTTGATACCATAGGAATTTCCATCCCATAAAAGTAAAAAACCATCACTATACCAAATGATTTTTTGTCATTGATTGATGATTTAATTATATTTTCCCACATATATTACGATATCTAACTATGTTACCACAAAACCCTCAAAAAATGATAATTTTACAATGAAATAATTTACCTTACCTTTAAAAAATATGTACGGGCTTATGAAAAAATGAAGCATTCAGATCTATGTCAATGAGATCATATAAAATCATGTGGTCGGGATTAGGATGATACATTATAAACTAACATACATGAAACATATTAAGAAAATCCCAAAAACATTGTGGTAATGCCAACTAATATTCAACCTCACGAATACATTCTATTATCTCAATAGGTCCTATGTATCAAGGAAATAACTTTCTATATTTTCCAAAATTATTATTTCCAAGAAGTGGATAGATCATAAATATCACATGATTACTCACCTGGAAGAACAATAGTCCTCAACGATGATCTACAATAGAAATATGATAACTCTATGCCACAACCATCCATTTGTTGATCAACCAAATCTTCTCCATTTTTTCATGGACATGGCATGGTCCAACTACTGATGTCTCACATGTTTGCATCAAAAAATTGTTGTATAAACTAGGATAACCCTATAATGCATAATAAAAGATATGTATTTATCATGGTCAGATAACTTTTGTTATAATATAACTCCACCAACAACACTTGATCTTTCTATGAGCGATAAAAAAACATTAAAGAATCCAGAAACATGTATTCCAAGGTTTGTACCATCCTTTATGATTTCCCATCCATCTGACGATTATTTATCATTCTCATTTTCAATTGAGTTAGAAGATATTTCTATATGGTTTTTTTGAAACAAGTCATAAAAAATGGTTCTCTTTATGTCACTACAGAAACTGGTATTCCATTCTACATTCCCATCTCAAATATTTACTTTTTTGAAATGTCATCCAACTTATGAGATTCAAAAATAGGGATGAAATAGGCTGTCATTGTTAGCCGATATACTACCACCAACATGTCATCAATTTTATGAACCATTACTGGGAGACGTGTCACAAAATCCATAGCTATATTCTACCATTTCCAAATTATAATACATTAATACGAAAACATACATGCTAATCAATGATTCCATACCATAACCAGATTAAAAGTTAAGTATCATGAAACAAACTAACCCACATTCATTATCATACAAACCTACCAAAATGTTTCATTCAATGCATTATACACCTATTTTATTACACGAATAACAACCAATCTTGAATTGTGGTAATAATGATGATGTTTTACCTAACAAACCATATGTTTGACCATCCTATTTATGAACCACAACACTAAAAAATCATCCATCTTCCATCCACAAATATTCTCCCCACCATTGAGTTTTGACATCAAGTCTACACATTCTTAATTGGATGTATACACCGCTTTAACCATCAATATTAAATTAGTGAAAAACAAATTTGGAAAGAAGGATGCAACATCACCATATTTTCCACATTCTGATCACATTTTGTCTAGGGCTGATATCAACTACCACTCTCCTAAATCATATTTTTCCAACTAAGCATATAAATTTCTATATAATGCATTAGAGACTAAATTACCTTTTCCTTATGTATACATCATGTCAATGAAAAAAATTTGGAGATACTTCATCAATCATCATTGTCTCAAATTCAAATCTTGTTGTGATAAAATATTCTTGAAAATATCATGATATGAGAAAACCGTAAATTTCTCACCAAAGAGATAATGCCGCAATGTCTTAAAATCAAGGACTATTGTAGCTATCTCCAAATCATGTTTTGGACAGTTCGTCTAATGGACTCATAATATGTAACATCCCATGTAAATAAATAATATGACATTTTACTATTTCTTAATTCTATAAATTAAATAATAATTTTTATTAAAATGAGATTATATGTTGGATGGAGTACCTGACATGAAAGAATGGGTTTCTCTGAAATCTCATGTTGCACACAATGCTGAGTAATACTAAAAACTTATAATAATATAATATTTTTTTAAATGGTAGTGAACGCCTAGTTGTTTTATTGGCTAGAAAGAACAGAACTAACTAAAATATGATTATACATTTTTGTTATATGTTTTTACATTTATCTAAAATAGGTTAGTGGCTTCAAATGTGAATGAATCCAATTTTAAGCATAAATACTCTAATATTCTTCAAATGGTCGATTTAGTGCCTTTTGATGGTGAACAATTTTTAAATATAGTTTTATCAACTTTTATATATTATATTTCAAAAAATAATAACATTTTTTAGAATTGGGATATAAAAATTTTCATTCGATAGATTTTTTGGTATTTTTTGTACAGTTCATTTTTTAATGAATAGTGAAAAATACTTCATTTTAATTCAAATCCACCTTTCAATCAAATTTATTTAAATGAATAGATTATATTTTTAATTGGGTTTAAAGATTATTTAGATTATATTTTTACCATTTAATACAATTTCTGGTATAGGACGTAATTTTACTTTGAAATTGATCATAAACAACTGTTTATCTTTTGTTAGTTATTATTTCACAAAAACACGGTTTTCGGTTTTGAGAATGGGAATTAGTTTTAAATTAATTTCTTCAACTTCTGTGTTTTGAATTTGGAAAAATGTATTCCAAATTTGGAATCAGGATGTATAAATTGTGTAAATATGTATCTTTTATTTTTAGACATTATGAATAGTTACATCACTAAATATATTATTTACCATGGTTAAAAGGTAAATCTTGTAAATAAGGGTTAAAAATATTATAACAATATTAAATTAAACTGACATGTGTCCATATCCTATTAGATGATACCTGTCTAACCATTGGTATCCTCTGGTCAGTTTTGGGACCTTGTGCAACCACTTGTATGTAAAAATGACATTTTATAAAAATAAATTTAATGTTAAGGAAAATATAACCTACAAATATATCTTTTACTAAAACAATTTTATATGGGGTTATTAAAGTGATATCTTTGTCTATAAGTATTCATTTGGAAGAGAAAATGATTTCCTATATCATTTTAGTTTATTCATAATTTGTAGACATTAAATAAGTAAACTTAATTATGACACAATGGTGATGCAGTAATCAGTTCATTAATAATGTATTCAAATAAATGATATTATAAATATTAAAATAAATTTATTTTCAAACTTTTTATGTAATCCACGATTTTTTTAAATTAGGATGACTTTTTATCATTGTATTAATGATGGGGTTTCTAAAGAATCATGTTGGTTTGGATTTTTAAAAAAGTCATTATATGAATAGTGTCTAAATAGACATAATTCACATTTTAAATCATAAAAACTTTTATACGATATTATAAAATTAAAAACTCTATTAATCTACCAAATAGTTATAATATGTCTAAAATATTATTATTGACTATTTAATTGTTTATTTTTCTTGTTTTGGTAACTATTTTGATTTTCAATGTGTTGAATAAATGATAAAATCGTAACAGTAAAATATGCTTAAATAAAACATATAAGGATTAAAAAATATTGAAATCCTATAAAATTCTTACTGAATGATGTTATTTCCACTTATATGAACCTTATATTATAATTAAATAAGGTTTGGATTTTTTTTTGAAACCAAAAATTAGTTTATAATAAAATAATATTTTCAAACTTTCCTAAAGAGCCTCTACTCCCTCTTAAAAAGGCCACCACCTCTAACCCACTACACACACATCTCAAGAACATTGGCTTATCCAAACTCTTCTCCAAGAATCTCCCTACATCCTTTGATTCGACCTCATAGCCTTAACATATGCATAAGGCTCATCGAGAAATCCTTTTGGGTCAATCCAAAGGGAGTTACACAATTTAATGGTAATGTCTTCTCTCTAGTTATTTTATTTTATTTTTTCTTTAATAACCCCCTACACTCTCTTTATTTCAATATTTTATAAAAAAATAAATATCCTAAATATAGTAGGAATTTTTATGAGATGTATTAGAAAAACACTTCCACACACCTCTATCTAATGGATAAGAACATATAGTTTCTATGGACAGTGAACTGCTGCCTCAAGAAAAGACTATTGTTCAATTATCTCATACTGTGTCTCATGGTGTTCATTATGATAGAACTAAATTTATATTTGATATATATTATATTTATATTATCTCTGTGATTCTTAATTTTTCATTTATATCATACCTTTATTTTCTCCAAAATTGCTAAATATGATTAGTACATTTGAGGAAGTGTGAACTACCGCCCCCTCAAAGTAATATGACTCATTCATGCCATACATGGAAAGTATAAAGGATTGGGTTACAAAAATTATATATGATATTATACTAGAATTATAATATACATTTTCATCGTTATGTTTTTATTCCATTAAATACTAAATAGAAATGAAAGTAGCCTTTACGAGTTTGTACGACTTATCATGGCCAGGAATGGTGCATTTCATTTCTTATATCCTAATGTTATGTAATATTATAAATACATACATACATATATATATACTGGATATATATGGTATATATGATATCTAAATAATTAATACCATTTTAATGATAGTGTGAGTTTGACCACATGGACAACATGTCATTATAAGATGTTCATTTTTGACTCAAGCATCTAATATCAACAAAACGACCATTATTAACTTAAATTATTATGTAATGTTTATAACTTGGTAATAAGTAATATAAAATGAATAATAAACTTGAAAACGGTTCTTATTAAATTATAAATTAACTTTATATTATTATTCATGAGATTAATGAATGAACGATACAAGTCAGACATGAGGTAATAAACTTATTTTCAGTCTCCATTAATTGAGGAATATTTTGATTCATACATGAATTTATTTCTAAAGTATGCAATGACAATGACGTTTCTGCCAACATGTTTATTATTTTATCTTTGGATTTCATAACAATACGTGGTGTTTTTATAAAAGGAAAATAATTATCGTATAACCATTTTACGTATTTTGGTATTAAAAATGGTTTTGAGAAAACATTGATTATTCCAATATCATGAAATGATATATTGTGATTTCAATTTGGAAATTATATATTTGCATTATTCTTATTTTATGTGTTATGGTTCTTGGGAATTTTTTTATGTATACAATTGGTTACATGATAAGCATAGGGCGGGTGAGCCCAAGATAGCTCTATAATTAATTGGTAAATGTGACAGAGGTAAATGATAATGTTTATCCTAAGATATTTATGAAATATACAATGATGAGTATTCCAAATGTTGCTCCCTACATTAATGTGAAAGCTAAAACGTAAATATTTTTTGGATTCCACAAGTTACCTGTATGATTTCTGATTAGTATGTGTTATCAATAAATCTTATGAATTCATGAGGTATGTTAAAGTGCTTATAAATTTTACATAATGATTCACAAAAGTTTTATTTCTTTATTTTATAATCCTTAATGATATTTTTATGCTCATACCGTGTTTTTGAAATATTTTTTCATAGGATATAAGGTATTGGAAGAAGAAGGAATAATTCTATAATATTTATATCAAGACAATAATTATTATTTTCTCTAAAGAGTTTGTTATATATGAAAAAAATGGATACTGTGTAGAAGTGTCTACATTGTAATATTTTAGATGTAATATATTAGTTAAGACATAATTCTATAAAACTCTAAACATGAAAATATACTTAATTAGAATTATTAACATAATTAAAAATTATTTAATTTTCAAGGATGAGTTATTATAGTTGGTATCAGAGGTCGATTTAGACAACATTAGGATTTAGATTATTGTAAAATTAATATCCCTAAATTAATTTATGTTAATATTGAAATGTTATAGCATTTACAATATACAATATTTGTTCTCCTATAATATTTCTATGTTCAGAAATGTATTATGAAGAGGAAACAATGTAGCTATGATGGGACGACATCAAGAGGTAAAAAACCTTCCAAATAACCTACTTGTGATGACTGGAATCAGAACTGAATAGTTTTTTTGTAGTGATGGATTAGTTGAATCAAACTATAAATTGTGATAGTATCTATGCCCAATATCATCTAGATCAACCACAATGGAAAATTTCAGTAGCGGAGCATTTCATGAGGAAACATCCCCCATCATTTAGTGGCTCATCTCACCCTATGCTAGCTAAAGGGTGGATTAATGTATTGAAGAAGATTTGTGAGGTCATGGGGTGATCAAAACATCAATAGATTTTTCTTTATGCTTAGAATTTTTAACATGAATACGATCAGTGGTAGTAGATGGTGAAAAAATCACGGATAGTGAGGAGATTGATGCTATTGTTTGGGATCAATTTAAAGGTATATTTCTTGAGAAATATTTTTTTAAGGTGGTTCATCATAGGATAAAAAACATTCCTGGAATTGATGTAGGAAGATGATTCAGTGGATTCTTATGAAAAAAAATTCACTCGACTGGAAATGTATTCTTTATATTTCATAGGTGATCTTGATAATAAAATGAAAAACTTTTACTCAGGTTTAAACCAAATTATCGACCGACTTTAGCTTCTCGTGAGTTAAAAATTTCTGAAAAATGTTTTTGACGTTTAGAGAATGAGGAAATGTAGTTTTTCGATGATCAGGTGTTTGTTGGAAAATAACCAAATAAGAGGATGAGGTGGAAGATTAAAGGGAAGAACTCTTCAAAAAAAGTATGATGGCAAGAATATTAAGTTTAATGTTTGTGAAAATTGGTGTAAAAACATATTGAGGAATGTATTATGAATTCTAGTAAGAGATATCGATGTGGTAAAATGAGACATAAGGATCATAGTTTCACTAAAAATGATCAGGGTAATGGTAAGACAAAATTTGATTTATATTCAGTAAAATTATTTACGATCAATGACGTGGATCATTATGAAGATGAGTTTCCAACTAATAACTCAGCTAAGGGAAATAAGGTAATATACAACCAGAAAGGGGTGGTGAAATCCAATGCAACTACTTCAGCAGGTGTTGGGATATCAAATGAAGTAGTATCAGGTACATTGTTTATTTACTCCTATTATACCAATGTGTTGTTTGATTCAAGGTCTAAATATTATTTCACTTCTAAGAAATTTTCTATTAAATTGGGAATTCCTTCTCAATATATGAATCCTAAACTTATGGTAAAAACAGTAGGAGGAAATGTTGAGACAAAAAAACTTATTTTAATTTTCATGTTCTTGTGTGTGGAATGAATCTACCTTCAAAGATTTTTGGTTTTCCTTGGCTATAGTTTGATGTTATGTTAGGTATATATTGGATTTCTATTTATCAGGTTAAGATTGATTGTATAGCTAATGATGTTTCTTTTCAAAAATAATTTGAGTTTGTGTACAAGAATTAACCCTTACATTTGATAAAATATTAAGATAATGAGAAAATAGTAAATTATGGAAATGAACATTACCTAGAACAAATTTATGAAAACAAAGGAACTATTTTGATTAATGATGTGTTAATGGTAAATGGGTATCTTGATGTTTTCCTTAATGAGGTACCTCGAATAATACCTTATTAGGAAGTTGAATGTACTGTTGACTTAGTTCTTGATGCTAATTTTATTTCAAAATCCCCTTATCTAAAGTCTCAAATTGAACTTATGAGACTCCTCATGTGTTAATTGTGTTTTAATGATCACAAATACTAAACATTTTTTAACACTTTTTAATCTTGTGTAATCTATCTCAAATTATGTGTACAAATGATTGGTTCTTTATGCATTAAATAAACCTATCAAAGATCATGAGTGTTATGTCGAATCATTATGAACTATTCTTAATTCGTGTTATAATGAATTACCTTGATAAATGATTGAGTCTAATATATTCGATGAATATCAATGTTTATGTCTATATACATATAGTTGGATAAGTATGAGAAATCGTTAGTCTGCCACCCATTATGTTTTTCTAGAAATGGACCCAGACACCGTGACCAGACACTGTGACCATACATGGTAACCCTGAAAATGTTACTAGACACCATGACCAGACATCGTGATCCTAACACCACATCTGTACTACCAGTTCCTAATCTCTATTGAACATCACCATCATAAATTTCTCACAGCTCAATGGAAAACAAGGAGAGACCGTTTCAAGGAGATGCCATTTCTAGAAAGACAGTGACATTGTTTCTTAATCTATTTTATCGTTTCTCAATTTAATATCTAATTATCATATTTGAAGATTTTAAATGTATTGAAATAATTAATGTTTCTTTTTAGACGTGCCACCTGACAGTACGAGGTATGAGGTGCAGAATACATGCATCCTGTCAGCTCCAACACATGAACGCCAAGAATAAAAAGGACAGTGTGGTCAAAAAACAAAAATAGATGATAGAGAAACAAGTGTGCATGATAACGAAGAATAATGATAATTCTTGAGAAAAAATGACACATGAAACTTCACAAATTACACATTAAAAATTCACTGCGACACCATATATCATAGTCCAGAACATCTTTGAAATACAGACTCCATGAAGAACACGAGTCAGATCTGAACCAGAGCACCAAACATGTGATACTATGTTTTTTTCAAGAGGATTCGATTCATGAATATACTTCAACCTAGATGTCAAGAGCATCATATTCAAACACTTAGAGAACTTCTAACCCTATCTCATCATGTTACTATATTGTGTATTATTTTTGACTTTCAAGTACTCTGTGTGTGTGTGTATGAAAGCATGCACTATATCATACATTAAATACAAGTATACAAGATATAATTTCACATACATCTTTTTACAGTTTTGTATTCACACAGATAAGTGTGGATGAGGTCCTTGTGTGACTTGATAGTTCATACCCATGAAGAACTGTGGAAGAGGTCGTGTGACCTGGAAATTCCTATATACTGTTGTTATCCCTGATCCAGGGTGTGGATAAATATTATTTATATAAACTTTAGTTGGATGGTGAACACCAAGTAGAGTGGATTAGGTCTCAACTTTAGACTGAAACACTTGTTTTATATCTGTTGTGTTGTTTGATTTAGTTTTATCTGTTTTACTTTATAATTCAGATATAACTAAACATTATTAGATATTAAATCTTGGAAATAATTTATAATTGTTTTTTATTATTTGAATAACATAAAAAGTAATGTTAATGACATATATTAAGATTATTGAGAGTTAATTAATCTTATGAGAAGTTATTTAAATAGTCAAACATTCATAAATGTATTAAATTTCTTAATTGAGATTTATTTAAATTAATTTGGGAACCATTCTAAGAATTATTTTCTAAAATAATTTTTTAACGATACTCAATTCACCTCCCTCTTGAGTACTCTAATCAGACCAACAGTTGTTATCAAAGTATGTTTCTAAGACTCTGTTTTTGACCTTATTCAACGGTGATTTTAGTTGTACATTAAAGATCTGTAAATTTTTGTTAATTCTAAATTTCTATCTATTTAAATTATTTTACAATAATGGATAATAGACCGGTCGGTGCTACAAAACACAGAACACCATTCATTAATTGAAGAAATTATGCATAATAGAAAATTAAAATGAAAATGCCTTTTGAGAGTATGATTTGTGAAATTTGGTTTTCAATTATAGATGAATATGAGATTCCTTCTACTGATAGAATCACTTGGGATGACCCTACCAAGATTGCCTACATTAAAAATTAAAAACCCATGAATTATTTATATTTCTCCTTAGGAGATGTGGAATTTAATAGAATTTCTTCATGTAAAACTGCCCAAGAAATTTCAGATACCTTGTTTGTTTCACATGAAGGAAACTATTCTTTGAATGAAAAGAGACTTAATACTTATACTATTAAATATGATAACCTTAAAATGAAACCTGGTGAGTCTATTTCTGACAGGTATCTTAGGTTCAAAGAAATGTTTACCACAAGGATTTCTCTTGGAAGAGAAGTTATTTCCAAAGAACAGATCATGAGGATTCTCATATTCCTACCTGACAGATGGAGAGGAACCTCTATCACCATTTGAGAATCATGTGATATCTGCAAGTTACATATGAATGTACTCGTTTGGAAACTAATGATCTATGAAGAGGAGATCAAATACAAAAAGGAAGAGGATGATGAACCCAAAAGAAAATTTGTTGCATTCAATACCACCACTTCTATAGGAAAGATAAAGGGTAGTTGAAAGCCTATGTAAAAAGTTCATGTAGTGAGAAATAATCACTTGGTAGTGATGGGGAGATGGCTTAATTAGCCAGAAGGATTAAAAAATTTTATCAAAAGAAGAAATTTTTTAGAAACCCTAACTTCAAATGAAGATTTGATCAAAAAGGAAGCTGAAAGAAATATTTGAAAAGAAGTGACAAGTCTGAAGAGATAGTATTCTATGAGTGTAAAAAAGGGACATATAAAAGATTATTGTCCTAATATAAAGTACAATATGAAATATGAATTTCACGAACCAGCCCGAGTCGACCTTGAACCGGTCACCCAGGCCAGCCCACGACAAGTCCCGGGAGACGTTCCCAATCCTCCCAGGATGGTGACAAGCACCAAGGGAATAAATATAGTACACAAAGGAATGATTTCACCCATATATAAACAATCAATCAAATAGCAGAAATAAACAGACAACCCAAAATGAACAATCCTTATGACCATCTAACTCCATGTGACAATTTTGGTCACTCTCCAAAATAATGATAAAACGTCACCCAAGGTGATCGAACTCAAGATGAAACCTGCACAAGGGCTAAAAAAAGAAGAAGACTATAGGCGTGAGTATTAAAACAAATTAGGTTAGCCTGATATTCTATTACCAATGCACTTTCCTCTATAATAAAAGAAACATAAATTTATTGTTTTAAATTCAAGATATGAAATATGGTTTTCAAATGAGGTTCCATGCTATAATAATTATCAGACAAAAACATGTATGTTTAATAAACAAAATTGTAATTAACAATTTGTTTCAAAGATGTGCAACTTCAAAATGAAAATTGTTTTCAAGAGGGATGATTTAAATAAAAGTATCTTTTAAATAAATAACACATACGACTGAATTTACCAAAAAAACACACCGTATGCCGATGGTGAGTACAAAATAGCCCATGAGCACTAGTCACAAGAACACCCCTAGGTACTAGTTAGTTTTGAGCCCTAGGTACCTCGTATCTCAGTGAAAGTAACCATAATAAATATCCGTTCTCATGCACACGAGCCACCAGTAAAGAGCATAACCATAACCAAGTTGTCCTCCAACAAAATCATCATCATAGTTTAGTTAGGGTTGTCATCGTCAAACATGCTACGTGAGACAGGGGCCAAACCCCACAGAATCACTAGCATAGTAGTACACGTCCACCCACCTAGATACCCAGGATTCCCTTAAGTGCTAAATCAAGTTACACAAATTATCAAATACACATTTCAAATCCAAATTCCATTCCCAAACCAGAGAAACACAAACATCCCACAAAATTGCTTTACATTTCTTTCACGAATCAATAAACCACTAAAACATTTCGTAAAACAATCTCAAGGAGTATAACGAGTAATTACACATAAAATCCATTCAAAAATGCTTCTTAAGGAAAAAAACCCATCAATAACATATAAAACTAGATTTGGAAGCCCCAAAACCAATTAATAAATCAATTTCATGGACTATAAAATGGTCCCAAAAGATAGAACATAAAATAAACATGGAAACAATTTTTTTTTTGAAAAAAATGCCAAACGGGCCTTTAAATATTTCTCAAAACAAACATTTGACAAAGGTATGCATTTTTATATTATTAAGGCTGTGTATAAACACCATTTACAGAAGAAGAAAAACTCATAAATCTCTTATAATACTCATGGTATATATTCAAAACAAAACCATTTTCATTAAGAAGTGAAACGATCCATTTTTGGGTAAATCGGGCAAAAATATGTTGTAAACCAAAACCCACTTGTTTGTAAAACCAAATCCAAATTGGAAATCCATATAAGCACCCAAAAATACCATTTATCAATTGTAACACCCTGAGATTTTATGAAAAATATTCTTAATTTCATTAATGTCTTGTGTTGTACGCTACACCAAAAGGATCTTGCACAACACACATCCTTGAATTGCCTTGCGTTACATGTAATCACGACCTTCCTCAATAGCGTGTGTAGTATACAATACCGAGTTTCACTAAACAACAATATGCTATTATCATATTATTAGAACTAGCCGTTATCAATAGTAATAACCACTTTTTGAAATTTTGTAAATTTTATTTTTCAAAATGGACTTCATTTTTGGATTCGGAATATCGAAATTAGCTTTGGGTGAAATTTTGGTACTTTTCGGATAAATTTCATTTTCTGATGAATAGTGAAAATTACTACATTTTAATTAAAAACAACCATTTTAATGGAAATAATTAATAGTGATAAATTATTAATTTGAGTGGTTTTAAAGTATATTTATAATATATTTTTACAATTTAATACAATGTTGTTCAGTGGATGTAATTTCACATCTAAACCAGACATAAACAAGTGTCAATCTTTTGATAGTTATTATCTCTTAAGAACACAGTATTTGTTTTGATGACGGGAATTAATTTTTAAATTAATTAATGAAACTGATATGTTTTGAATTTTGTAAAATAGACATCATTTTTGAGATCATAATATCAAATATATCTTAGGCCTAATTTTTGGTATTTTTCTGGAAACTTTCATTTTTTGATGAATAGTGAAACCACTAAGTGGTAGTTAAAAAAACTGAATTTTCCATACAACATAATTTTACCGCTTTTGTGAGTGGAATTTCGAAAATCCGAGAGACACGGTTAATATCAAGGACTAAAATTTGGTTCAATGAGATGAAAATAAGTTTTGGTGAATAGTAACTTTTTACTTTTTTTACAACCGTTAAAAGTAAATAGTGTAGTTAAGGGTAAAAATGATATTATTATTACCCTAACACATGTCCAAATTCTATTGGATAAGTGTAATTCGACCAAAAAAAACCTTAGCAATAAAATACGACCATTTAGGACCACTTGGATTAGATTAGGACATTTATTATTAATTTATTTAAAGAATGGTTAAAATAGTTAAAATCAATGTTTAATAAGTAGATAATTTTTAATATAGGGTTATACAGAAGAAAAATTCGACTATAAATATTCATTAGAAAGATAAAACGATTTCCTACATAATTATATTATATTTTTAATTTTTAGACTTTAAATAAGTTTATTTATTTATGACACAACGATGATGCAGTAATTATCTTATTAATGAAATATTGACATAATTGATGTTATAAATACCCAAATAAATGTAATTTGATCCTTTTTATGCATTACACTAATTTTATAGGTTACTCTGACATGTTATTATTGATTTAATTAACTTTTTTTGAATTAATCATTCTGTTATGATTTTCACAAAAATAAATTACTAAATATTGTCAAAATTGACATAAAATAGTTTTTAAAACAAATATTATATTATTAATTGTTATTTTATTCCGAAAAATATATGGTTCGGCCAAATGACTTAGATAAGGTTATATATATTAATAATAAACAACTTTGGGATCTTTTGGCTTGTTATTGTATGTTTATTAACCTTATAGTGTAATAACAAAAAAGACATGATAAAAGTAAAATTATCTAACAGAAAGTTAAAACTAAATGATAAGGTTAAAATAGTAAACTAAACATGTCCAAATTCTATTGGATGAGAGTATTTTGACCCATCCCCACCTTATATTCTAAATAAATCAATTTGGATCTATTTAAAACCGAATTTGGCTTTATAATAAAATAATATATTTAGTTTTCCAAAGGTGCCCCTCTCCTCCCTTATAAAAGGGCACCTCCTCCCTCTCTTCCTCACACCACATTGAGCCTTCAAGCTCGGCCAAACCCTGAAAAGTTATCTTCTCCAATTCCCTAGAAACATCCCATAGGTCATAGTCTTCTTCAAATACCAATTTTAGTGCCCTAAGAGGAGGACTCAAAGAGGTGCTTCGAAGAAGAGGTAATGTCTGTTACCGATTCTTTCAACTTTATTTCTTCTTCCAATTATTATTCTTAGGTTGTTTCATTATGAAGTAATAACATCAGTATCACTAATGTACTGATATATTATTATAAGTATGAAACAACCCTATTTCACCATCTATCCATCCTACGGAAAACGAAATCACCGCGCGTGCGTACGTACGGAATACCATCTCCACACCGTGGTGTAATCTATTTTCCACCACCACCTTACTTGGATGGGTATAATGGTGTAAATTATAACTATATATGATTATTTTAAAGTGATATTGATTCTGAAATAGTATACATACACTCCAAAACAATTCCAAGATCTTGAGAACGATATCATTGCTCGTGTGTACGTACGGACTACCGTCTCCACGACACGATGAGATTCATTCTCCATGTTAACCATTCATGAATGATTATAAAGTATATATAATAAGTAATCATGAAATATATGACATAATAATGATACTTGATTTATATGTATATATATGTATGTCATCTACTTAATTCCATTCAACTCAATAAGGAAACGAAAACAACGTTCATGCGTACATACAGCCTACCGTCTCCATGAACGGTGTATTTCTTTACATTTACTGATCTATTATATATATGTATATTATGAATATATATTATATATAAATCATTGGTTTATATTCTGGAATTAAGTAATCATGATCTAAGTAATCATATGAATAATTACAAGTCAAAACACGGATGACAAATGAAACGAGTTTACCCAAAACGCTCTTTAACATGGAATTTACAAAAGAACGGGTAATATAAAGTCATAAGTGAGCCATATATAATATCATAACAGTGATTGTGATTCTGGAATAAGTCACTGACATTATTTAAATCATTATACAGGAGGTTCAGACACTTACGAAGAAAATCAGACCTAAGGTAAGGGAAATATCACAATCTCATTTTTATCCGAGATTGTTTATACTTTGGTATTTACTGGGGTGCATTTTTTCATCCACATCCATGTTCCCACAATAAGTAATATTTTTTCCATCCACCTACAATTGTTTAAATCCAATTTTACCCTTCGGTGAGTTTTTAGTAAAAGATATTAGAGGAATATTTTGTTGTTTTTTGTACGAGGGGCTTTTTGACTTTTCTGAAAAAAGTATGAGAAGAATGTTTTTTTAACTTATACGGCATGAATGGATTTTTAAAACATTATTTCCAAGAAGCTCCATTTACAAAATTTCATGTTTATTTTTAATCAACATCTTTTAGTTTACAATTTTATGACATGTTAAGAAAGGAAAACTGTTTTTGAAGTAGAAAGGATATTTTCCTCAAGAATGGAGTTCAAGTGTTTTATCAAAATTATTTTCCATCTAAGATATTAAAGGGTTATGTTTCTATCCCTATTATTACATTGATTTGACTATGTTGTGATGGAATTATTTTTATGAATTTTTTTATCTTATAGGAATTGTTTTATGATGTCACGATGTTTAAGATTCCCATTTTTATTACATGGGTTATGCTATGATGTATAGTTTACGATTTTGTGCCACACATAAGAATGGTATAATTATGAGACGGGTGGGACCTATATATCCCTACAATAAATTGGGTAAAGATTTTATATCTCATGAGATAGAGATGGCTAGAACGGCAGGTTAATCCGGTTCAGTGAAACGGGACTGAAACGAGGAATGAACTCAGTTCAGAAATGGACTTTTTCCACTAAGATAGTCTTGGCAATGAGTCTTGACTAATAAGAAATTATTATATATGATTATGTGTGTATGCCACAATGTTTCATGTCTTAAGTTATGATTATTGGGATTACATTTCACTACTATGATTTATCCCATGTTATGATATTATGATCTCTTTTGCCGGTTAGGATTTCCAAAATGTTATGTTCTTATGATTATGACGTGATTGATATTTCTTTTGTTTACCCTTACTGAGCATTTGAGCTCACCCTTTAATGTTTTCTTTTCCACAGGATATAAAGAAAGGTTTTAGGTAGAGAAAAAAATAGGAAGATCTTTATAGGAGATGTTGAAGATCTTTCACCACGATTAGAAGATTATATTCTGAGTTTCCAAAGACACTAAACTTTTACGGTCCTTGTGTGTGTGTTTTTGTTATGTACTAAGTATTCCGCAAAAGTAATGTAATGTCGATGTACGTTAAGCTTCAGGTCTCTACAGTTGGTATCAGAGGAAAGGTTTAGTAAACCTTTGGAAACTAGGATGCGAGAACTTTAGTGAGATCCCTAGAGATATTTCTAAGGTATGTCAAGGGACGTCCCTAAGGTTAAGTATACGTATAGGTTATAGTCCTAGAATTATACTAACGATCTTAGAATTAAACCTAAGATGTTAGATATTTAAGGTACTACCCCTTTATTATGTTGTTTTACCTAGCATTATTTTTACCTCTCACACTATTGTTTTTGGGTTTTAGAAAATGGCTGGAAATAGGAAGATTCATGATAAGGGAGGATATGACGGACAATGGAATGATATTCTTCATGAGAAACCAAATGAAACGAGATTTGGACGTCCAAACATCGTTATTATGCCTAATCAACAATATCATTATATGATCAATAATCTCAACTTTGGTAAGTTTCCCGACTCAGATAATAAGAGAAAGATGGAGTTTCATGATGATCATAGAGGAAAGAAAGTTCAATTTCCCTCATGTAAATCATGTGGGAAGAGGCATCGAGGAGATTGTTTCAAGGGAATTGGAAGATGATTTGGGTGTGGAAAAGAAGGATAGAAAGCCAGTAAGTGAAAATGAAAAGGTTCAGTTAACACCATGGATGAGGATAATGGTATTTCTACGACATCAAAAATGGTTAAATGTTTTAAATGTGGAATGTACGGGCATTATGCAAACCCATTCCCTAAGGGAAGGTCTCATGAAGAGAATCAGTACGGTCGTATGGGTAGTATTTATGTTGATGATGACGAAGAGACTAGAAGTGATATGTGAGAATTGTTGAAGCTCAGTCAATGGTTTAAGAAGGTATTGGAATGATTACATGTTTATCAAGTGTAATGTTGTATAAGTAATCTCATGGTACTATGGAATAAAGAGACATCTAAGGATTGTTACACGGTTGTCTTTCCTTAAGTTTTGAAAGTGTATGATGAATGGTACCAGTAACCATGAACGTTTATTCAGATATTTTTGGAAGGTAGATGATATGTGAATAATGAAGGGATAAGGATAAAATTAAATGTTTGATTCGTGAGCTCATGATTGATATAAGGAGAAGGTTATATCATGGTTTGAGTATATAGAATTTTTGGATTTTGGTATGTGGAAAGAGTTACCTTTTGACAGCATTCATGTTTTTACTAAGGTTTAATGGGTATTCATTTTTCAAGAGAATACATGATTAAGGTATTCACATGATTGGAATTTGACCAACAAGATATATGGGGGATAAATGATGGTATTCACATGCTTGGTTGATGACATTTCAAGTAATCGTTTTCTTTATACTATGAGCTTGGACCGAAGTATTTTAGATAAGCCTAAAGATTGGAATGGAATATGTTGAACAAAAGTTAGTATTGTTTAAGGATAGAACCTTTTTCGATATTATTTATGGGATGTTATAGTAATGTAGTTTTAGAAAAAGGACAACCTACAGGATGGGCGAAAACCCATCGTGTCGGACAAGGCTGTGGGAATCGAACCCACAACCGAAATGCGACTGGCCTTTATCACCTACCACTATCCTACATGAAGTCCTTGTTTAGTAGAAACTAGTTTTATTATATTAAGCAGTATGATATATGAAGTTTAAGTCCATTTTAGGAACCATATATGATTAATCTCACTATAGATGGAATTATGTATTTTTTGATAACTTTTCTAACCTTTTGTTTGAGACAGATGGAATGACCCATCATTCTATCACATGATCTTCTAACACATCACGAATGAAAAATAAAACTTCATTTAATTAAGGTATGAAGTGGAAATTGTCCAAAGAACGACCAACAGTGAGACTATACCAAAATCACAAAAGTATTTCTTCTAATTCCAATTTCATCAACTTTAGGGAAATGATCTTGAAAACCAAAAATGTTGTCCTAGTGCTCTTATATCTGATGAATCAGATAGTACCTTAGATCGTCACATATTTACGGCTTTGTGATTTCTGTCTTTTCCATAGCCATGTTCTCTACCACTCTCCATCAGAACATGATGGTTAGATTTCTCTTCCATATCCATATTTTCACCTTTGTGGAAACCCAGTGATTAGTTTATTTGGGTAACCGTTACATTTCATACTTTTGTTTTTAAGGATTGGTTTTGGTATTCCTTTTTACGATGTGGGTTTCTATTAAAGAAAATTTCAATTAGTAAACCATTTATAACCCCAACGAATTTCGAGGGCAAAATTCATTTTAAGGGGGGTAGAATGTAACACCCCGATATTTTATGAAAAATATTCTTAATTTCATTAATATCTTGTGTTGTACGCTACACCAAAAGGATCTTTCACAACACGCATCCTTGAATTGCCTTGAATTACACATAATCACGACCTTCCTGGATAGCGTGTGTAGTACACAATACCGAGTTTCACTAAACAATGATATGCTATTATAATATTATTAGAACTAGCCGTTATGAATAGTAATAACCACTTTTTGAAATTTTGTAAATTTTATTTTTCAAAATGGACTTCATTTTTGGATTCATAATATCGAAATTAGCTTAGGGTGAAATTTTGGTACTTTTCAGATAACTTTCATTTTCTGATGAATAGTGAAAATTACTAAATTTTAATTAAAAACAACCGTTTTAATCGAAATAATTAATAGTGATAAATTATTAATTCAAGTGGTTATAAAGTATATTTAGAATATATTTTTACAATTTAATACAATGTTGTTCATTTGATGTAATTTCACATTTAAGCCAGACATAAACAAGTGTCAATCTTTTGATAGTTATTATCTCTTAAGAACACACTATTTGTTTTGACGACGGGAATTAATTTTTAAATTAATTAATGAAACTGATATGTTTTGAATTTGGTAAAATAGACATCATTTTTGAGTTCATAATATCAAATATAGCTTTGGCCAAATTTTTGTTATTTTTCTGGAAACTTTCATTTTTTGATGAATAGTGAAACCACTAAGTGGTAGTTAAAAAAACTGAATTTTCCATAAAACATAATTTTACCGCTTCTGTGAGTGGAATTTCAAAAATCCGAGAGAGACGGTTAATATCAAGGACTAAAATTTGGTTCAATGAGATGAAAATAATTTTTGGTGAATAGTAACTTTTTACTTTTTTTTACCACGATTAAAAGTAAATAGAGTAGTTAAGGGTAAAAATGATATTATTATTACCCTAAAACATGTCCTAATTCTATTGGATAAGTGTAATTCTACCAAAAACAACCTTAGGAATAAAATATGACCATTTAGGACCATTTGGATTAGATTAGGACATTTATTATTAATTTATTTAAAGAAGGGTTAAAATAGTTAAAATCAAAGTTTAATAAGTAGATAATTTTTAATATACGGTTATACATAAGATAAATTCGACTATAAATATTAAATAGAAAGATAAAACGATTTCCTACATAATGGTATTTTATTTGTAATTTTTAGACTTTAAATAAGTTAATTTATTTATGACACAAAGATGATATAGTAATTACCTTATTAATGAAATATTGACATAATTGATGTTATAAATACCCAAATAAATGTGATTTGAGACTTGTTATGAATTACACTAATTTTATAGGTTAATATGACATGTTAGTATTGATTTAATTAACTTTTTTCGAATTTATCATTCTGTTATGAGTTTCACAAAAATCAATTACTAAATAGTGTCAAAATTGACATAAAATAGTATTTAAAACAAATATTATATTATTAATTGTTATTTTATTCCTAAAATTCTAAGGATAGGCCAAATGACTTAAATAAGGTTATATATATTAATAATAAACAACGTTGGGTTCGTTTGTCTTGTTATAGTATGTTTATTAACCTTATAGTGTAAGAACACAAAAAGACATGATAAAAGTAAAATTATCTAACTTAAAGTTAAAACTAAATGATAAGGTTAAAATAGTAAACTAAACCTGTCCAAATTCTATTTGATGAGAGTATTTATACCATTCCCAACCTTATCTTTGAAATAAATCAATTTGGAGCTATTTAAAACCGAATTTGGCTTTATAATAAAATAATATTTTTAGTTTTTCCAAAGGTGCGCCTCTCCTACCTTATAAAAGGGAACCTCCTCCCTCTCTTCCTCACACCACATTGAGCCTTCAAGCTCGGCCAACCACTGAAAACATATTTTCTCCACTTCCCTAGAAACATCCTAGAGGTCCTGGTCTTCTTCAAAGACCAAGTTTAGTGCCCTAATAGGAGGACTCAAAGAGGCGCTTCAAAGAAGAGGTAATGTCCGTTACCGATTCATTCAACTTTATTTCTTCTTCCACTTATTCCTCTTAGGTTATTTCATTATGAAGTAATAACATCAGTATCACTCATATACTGATATGTTATTATAAGTATGAAACAACCCTATTTCACCATCTATCCATCCTATGGAAAATGAAATCACCGCGCGTGCGTACGTACGGAATACCGTCTCCACGCCGTGGTGTAACATAGTTTCCACCACCACCTTACTTGGATAGGTATAATGGTGTAAATAATAACTATATATGATTATTTTAAAGTGATATTGATTCTGAAATAATATAAATACACACCAATACAATTCCACGATCATGAGAACGATATCATCGCTCGTGCGTACATACGGACTACCGTCTCCATGATGTGATGAGATTTATTCTCCATGTTAACCATTCATGAATGATTATAAAGTATATATAATAAGTAATCATGAAATATATGACATAATAATGATACTGGATTTATGTGTATATAAATGTATGTCATCTACTTAATTCCATTCAACTCAATAAGGAAACGAAAACAACATTCATGCGTACGTACGGCCTACCGTCTCCATGAACAATGTATTTCTTTCCATTTACTGATATATTATATATATGTATATTCTGAATATATATTATATATAAATCATGTTTTATATTCTGTAATTAAGTAATCATGATCCAAGTAATAATATGAATAATTACAAGTCAAAACACGGACGACAAATGAAACGATTTTACCCAAAATGCTCTTTAAAATGGAATTTACAAAAGAACGGTTATTATAAAGTCATAAGTGAATCATATATAATATCATAACAAAGAGTATGATTCTGGAATAAGTCAATGACATTATTTAAATCATTATACAGGAGGTTCGGACACTTACGAAGAAAATCAGACCTAAGGTAAGGGAAATATCACAATCTCATTTTTATCCGAGATTTTTTATACTTTGGTATTTACTGGGGTGTATTTTATCATCCACATCCATGTTCCCTCAATATGTAATATTTTTTCAATCCACCTACAATTTTTTTAATCCAATTTTACCCTTTGGTGAGTTTTTATTAAAAGATATGAAAGGAATCTTTTGTCGTTTTTCGTACGAGGTGCTTTTTGACTTTTTCGAAAAATGTACGAGAAGAATGTTTTTTTAACTTATAAAACTTGAATGGATTTTTAAAACATTATTTACAAGAATATTAATTTAAAATTTTTCAAGTTTATTTTTAATCAACATCTTTTAGTTTAAAATTTTATGACATGTTAAGAAAGGAAAAATGTTTTTGATGTAAAAAGGATATTTTCCTCAAGAATGGAGTTCAAGTGTTTCGTCAAAATTATTTTCCATCTAAGAAAATAAAGGGTTCTATTTCTAAACCTATTATTACATTTATTTGACTATGTTGTGATGGAATTATTTTTATGAATTCATTTAACTTATATGAATTGTTTTATGATGTCATGATGTTTAAGATTCCGATTTTTATTACATGGGTTATGCATTGATGTATAGTTTACGATTTTGTGGAACACATAAGAATGGTATCATTATGAGATGGGTGATACCTATATATCCCTGCAATGAATTGGGTAAAGATTTTATATCTCATGAGATAGACATGGCTGGAACGACAGGTTAAACCGGTTCAGTGAAACAGGACTGAAACGAGGAATGAACTCGGTTCAGAAATGGACTTTGTCCACTAAGATAGTCTTGGAAATGAGTCTTGACTAATAAGAAATAATTATCTATGATTATGTGTGTATTCCACAAAGTTTCATGTTTTATGTTATGATTATTGGGATTACATTTCACTACTATGATTTATCCCATGTTATGATATTATGATCTCTTTTGCAGGTTAAGATTTCATAAATATTATGTTCTTATGAATATGATGTGATTGATATTTCTTTTGTTTACCCTTACTGAGCATTTGAGCTCACCCTTTTATGTTTTATTTTCCCCAGGATATAAATAAAGGTTTTAGGTAGAGAAAAAAATAGGAAGATATTTATGGGAGATGTTGAATATCTTTCACCGCGATTAGAAGATTATATTCCGAGTTTCCAAAGACACTAAACTATTACGATCCTTGTGTGTGTGTTTTTGTTATGTACTAAGTATTCCAAAAAATTAATGTAATTTCCATGTACTTTAAGATTCGGGTCTCTACATCAATCTTGCAACTAATTTATAAATCCAAAAAAATAACTTTTAAATCACACATCACACATAAAATCCAACTGGGCAATTTACCGAACACATGACATGCCCTTTTAAATAAATAAATTTATTTTAAGTACGTGAAAAGGAATAAAACACCAATTTAATGCCATATTTTCATTCAAGATACTGTAAAATGTTAAAAATACCATAAAACAGTTTATAAACCTCACAAAATATTTTCCAATGATAATAGAACATTTAAACAAACAGTTGTTGAGCACTTTCATGACAAAACAACACTACCTTTCACAAAACAATGATTAAACAACCACTTTGCACACCAAGAAAATTATCCAAAGGATTAGAAATAATAATAAACATTTATATCAGTTGAGGAAAATATTAAAATATTGAAAATTGAATGATAAAGGCATGTGAAAGGGATATACTACGTCAAATCCTTGGCATAATTGAAACGCACACCCAAAATCACCCGCCACGGGTTTATAAACCCTAAAACTATAAATACCAGATCTAAACAAGCAGAAAAACCATCTAACAAACATGGTATAACAAAACCCTAGTTATATAAATACTTGGGGACAATATAAATACAAGAAATAATGAATGGAGGGGGAAGAGAAAGGAGAATGGAGAAGAAATATCACCTTTCACCCTAGAAAACTCTTCGTCTTCCATTAGATCTGCAACCCTAGAGATAATGGAATGGATTGAAACGTCTTAGAGAGGCTCCTAAGGTCTGTAAGAACCAGGTAAAGAATATTGGTGTACAAAATAGTACAAATTTATTAATTTATGATTGATACAATTTACCTTTTCAATTCTGGATGGTTTGAGGTATCCTGAGAATGGTCTCCCTAATCTGAGACCCATATGAGCTCCAAATAGGGTAAATAGATTATGATGGTAAGGATAGGGTTATTGGATTCGAGGGGGAGGTGGAATCACCGAAAAATATTAAAAATGAAAATGATATAAAGGAATCATATTATTTTTTTAAAACAGGAAATGGGCCCACATGCTGGCCCAATACCTAAATAAGTAACCCCAATTCACCATGTTTATGAATTTATTATGGGGTCCAAAAGGATAAATAAGTTTTAATAAATCTGTATAAGAATAGTGGGAAGTTGAATGGGTGAAAATGGTTGAAAAACAAAATATTTATAAAAGAAACAAATTCGGTTTTTAAAACTGGAAATGGGCTCACGGTTGGCCCAAATCATTAAGTAACCACCCATTCTTCAAAAACCTCATAAACAAGAAATGTGGATCCCAAATTAGGGTGGTTAGACATAAAATAAATTTGAAAACTCATGATTAATCTAACCAAATACCCATAAAAGGATTGGGATTTCCAATGGACCGGATCAATACAAAGACAAAAAAAAATCGGGTGCGACAATTCTCCCCACCATTAATGCTTTCCGCCCCCCAGAAATCCATAACACTTTCCGGCTGAAAAATCACCACCTAAGGATTACCTATAAACATTATCCAACCTCTCAATAAAAATTAATATCCTCAACCATTAATGGATGTTAATCCTCTAGCTCAAAAAAAACACACTACTCACAACCACTTCTGGAAAATCATTGGAAAAATCAGGCCACCACCTCCATAACCAAGCGAAGAACCTGATTATTGGGCCTTCTCCCAATGAACCCAACCATCACCCAAAACAAAGAGAACTCACAAAAACCAAATATTCGAGGGGAGTCTATAATGGACTCCCCACCATTAAGAAACAACTAGCACTATAAAGTTTCTTAGGATGAAAATCCAGGTGACCCAAGGTGGGTCTCCCCACCATTAGAAACCAACTAGCAACGAACAGACAAGAATTCAACATGTGGTAGAATTGGGCCTCACTCACACAAGACCAGAAAAAAAATATCCTATAGAAACCTAAAATACCATGTTAATAGGGTTACAACATGGACATCAATACCAGCCACTTATGAATAGAGGGCACAAGAACTAGGCAAAGACTTTCAGCACGGATCTCGACCCCCACCACTCGAAGAGTGGAGGGAAGGGGACCAAATAATTTGGCCACATAAACCACAAAAGAAACAATGAAACTTCTAAAAACTATCCACATATGAATATTTAACACCAATACCACACTGGATTTTCATAGGAGGTCCACACAGGGACATTTATCGAAAACCCACATCCATGAAGGCATAACCCTAGACACTGTGTGAGGGGTTAAGTCCACCACGCTTGTTGCAACAAAGGGAAATTCATAGAAATGAGGAACCAAAACATTGACATAGAAAATAACTTACCAAAATAGAGGTGGAATTATCCTAATCGAGCACTCCACACCTCTGTCGATTTCCTGACTGCGTGAAAAGCTTCACTCCGAGGCCTATGGCAGGAGCCCTGATTATTGAAGCATTTGCTGCACCACAATCAGGTGATAAGGATCACACCACTCAAAAAAACCTCACTTGATGACCCAAAAAAACCTTCATCTAAATAATAACTCATAGATACATATCAATATTCTGTCTCACTCCTAACGAGGGGCAGAATGGACAAGGAATATGATGAAACACATCAACATGACTGAACAAAACTACTCTGTCTAAAAGAATTATCACGACCTAGAATCACTTATAATAGATCCCAAACTGCTCTCTATTCAAACGAACAGGTTGAGGAATCATAAAAAGAGGTGGATTTAACATTTTAAATGAATCCTTAGGTTGATCAGCAGAAAATATTTCCAATGGAGAACTATCCATGGCCACATCACAACATCAAACACATATTTAGAAACCCAATGAAAATTACTCCAAAACCGAGCTACCAACAAGATCTCATCTCAAGATACAACAAGAGTATGAATTATAGATCACAAGGAATCTAACCAAATAAAAATCTCTTCTAAGACATAGAAAAATCAAGCCACATAACCATTGGTTTTTTAAAAAGGCCACAATTTTTCAGCTCAAAACCCTTTTGAAAAACAAACTAACTTGGTGGGTTTCGACATTAACCAATGGTGTTTCATCATGTCTCACCCACATGAACATTTCCTTGCCACCCCAGGCACCCAACTACCATACCTTATAGGCCATCCATCCAGATATAAATAAAACCATGCATGTGAGCACACATAAAAACACCAAAGACTAAAACAAAACAACATCATTCCAAAAAAAAGTTACCTTCAAAATGAACACCAAACACCAATTCAAATAAACTTTTCATATTTCACAAAAAAACCAAAATTCATTAAGAACCATTTTCTTAAAAACCTACCGCTTTAATTTTTTTAAAAAAATTTAAATAACCAAGCCACTCCAAACCACCCCTTCCCTTTTTTTAAAATTCAGCAAGGTATATTTTCATAATCCGAGGTCCATTGAGACCAATACCCTTTCTAGTAAAACACCAACCAATCAAAAACATTTTCCAAAACTAATTTATCTGATTCAAAAACTTTTTTACATCCCAAAATACCCTATTTAAAACCAAGATCCACAATCACCTTAAAATGATTCACAATTTCAAAACCTTTTATTTCAACAAACAACAAGTTTAGATTATGGATAATCCAATCCCTTTAAATCATTTCTACTTCCCTCCATCTTTTTCACAGAAAACACAACCTTCCAAAAACCATTCGTATATTTTATTATTGAAAACCCCATTTAACTTTTCAATATCTAATCCTTACTTTAAAACTCATTTCCACAATTCTCACACTAGGAATTAAAAAAAATCAGAATTCAAGAAAGGTTCAAGAGACCCAAAAAAAGGGAACTAGTGTTAGTGGGTGACTTGACCATATGGTTGGTGGACATATTTCAAACACAACACCAACACAGAGAGACTTAATAGGACCATTCCCCTTCTCCACATGGCTTGCATGGCCCTGCGAGCTCCAAGGGGCCATTAGTCAGAATCCCCTTGTCATATCCCAACACCAAACAATCAACAAGAACAAAGGACACTAATAAAACCGGACTTCACATGGAAATATAAGGATTTGAATGAGAAAGAGTTCATGAAGCTCTTCTTGCACTTACCCCTCAAGTCCCAAAAATCCTACGCCATCTAACTTGACATCTCCAAAATAAATAGTGCGCTCTAAAAATAAATTTCTGCTGAGAGCCGACCTCCCCTGATACCTTTTTGTCACGAACCGGCCTGAGTTGACCCTGAACTGGTCACCGAGGCCAGCCCGCGACAAGTGCCGAGAGACATTCTCGATCTTTCTGGGATGGCGACAAGCATGAAGGGAATCAATAGAGTACACAAGGGAACTATTTCACCCATATATAAACAATAAAACAAACAGTGGAAATAAACGGACAACCCAAAATGAATTTTTATAAAAATTGAACTAAATATTATTTGTACAAGAAACTAAAAGTAGATCAAAACCAAAAACTCAACTGAACAATACTGATGACCAACTAACTCCATGTGACACTTTTGGTCACTCTACAACACAGTGATCAAATGTCACCCAAGGTGATCGAACTCAAGATGAAACCTGCACAAGGGCTATAAAAAGAAGAACACTATAGGCGTGAATATTAAAACTCAGTAGGTTAGCATGATATTCTATTCCCAATGCACATTCTTCTAAAATAAAAGAAACATAAATTTATATTTTTAAATTCAAGATATGGAAGTATGGTTTTCAAATGAGGTTCCTTGCTATAATAAATATCAGACAAAGACATGCATGTCTAATAAACAAAAATGAAATGAATTTTTTTTTCAAAGAGGTGCAACTTTAAAATAAAAATAGTTTTCAAGAGGTCTGCATTAAAGTATTTTAACATTTAAATAAATAACACATACCAATGAATTTACCAACCAAACACACCGTATGCTGACGGTGAGTACAAAATAACCAATGAGCACTAGTCACAGGAACACCCCTAGGTACTAGTTAGTTCTGAGCCATTGGTACCTCATATCTCGGTGAAAGTAACCATAATAAATATCCATTATCATGCACACGAGCCACTAGTAGGGAGAATACCCATAACCTAGTGGTACCCCAACAATAACATCATCATAGTTTTGTTAGTGTTGTCAACGTCAAACTTGCTACGTGAAACAGGGGTCGAACCCCACAGAATCACTAGCATACTAGTACACGTCTGCCCACCTAGATACTCAGGATTACCTTAAGTGATAAATTAAGTTACACACATTATCAAATAAACATTTCACATAAAAATTCCACTCCCAAATCATAAAAACACAAACATCCCACAAACAATATTCACATTTCTATCACGAATCAATAAACCACTAAAAGTTTCGTAAAACAATCTCAAGGAGTATAACGAGGCCTTGCACATAAAATCCATTCAAAAATGATTTTTATGGACACAAAACCATCAATAACATATAAAATCAGATTTGGAAGCCCCAAAACCAATTAATAAATCAATTTCATGGACCATAAAATGGACCCAAAAGATAGAACATAAAATAAACATGGAAACAATTTTTTTTGAAAAAAATGCCAAATGGGCCTTTAATGATTTCTCAAAACTAAAATTTGACAAAAATATGCATTTTAATTTTATTAAGGATGTGTATAAACACCATTTACAGCAGAAAACCACATTCATAAATCTCTTATAATTCTCAGCATACATATTCAAAACACATCCATTTTCATAAAGATGTGAAACAGTCCATTTTTGGGAAACTCGGGCCAAAATATGTTTTAAGCCAAAACCCACTTGTTTGTAAAACCAAATATAATTTGGAAATAAATATAAGGACCCAAAAATACCATTTATCATTCTTACAATTAACTTATAAATCCAAACAAATAACTTTTAAGTCACACATCACACATAAAAGCTAACCGTGCAATTTACCGAACACATGACATGCCCTTTTTAAACCAAAGAATTTATTTTAAGTACGTGAAAAGGAATAAAACACCAATTTAATGATATATTTTTATTCGAGATACTATAACATGTTAAAATACTGTAATCCAGATTATAAACCTCACAAAATATTTGTTTCGGTGCGGATGTGCGTCGGGTTTCCATTCCGACGCTGTTCCGCCAGGACGCGTTCGCGCGTGCACCCGTCGACCTGAGGGGATGGGCGCGCGGCTTGTGGCCCTGCAGTCCCGCTTTCCAAGGGCGGGCGGCATTCGTCCCTTATTCAAGGGCGTCTGCTCCTTGATCGAAACCGGGATGATGGGATGTCGGCTCCTCCTTCCGTGGATGTCTCCTCGGAACTCGTTGCCTAATCCGGGTCTCCCTCATAGATTTAAGACGTGCTCGTGAATCTCGTTCCCGGCGCCATATCTTCATGGACACCGGTTAATTACGCTGCTTCCACCCAGACGCTCCAAGGAGTCTGGTCGGGGCAGCAACCTGCGGTGAGGAGACCGGGTGGCTCTGGGTGTTGGGGGCGTGTCTTAACACTGCGGCTCTGCATGTCTGCCTTCCGTCCCTAATAGGGCTTCTCAAAGGCGTGATGGCCTGAGGCATCCCACGTTGGGTGCAGGGAGCTGTGTTACCTGAGTTTTTCCTCAGCTTTCCATGTTTAACATGGGGTATGCCGCGAGTTTAACGTCCAGCGGGGACGGCATCGGACTGATCAACACGAGAAGTGGATCAGATGACATAACCCCTTGCGGGGAACCTCCGACGCTGGGGCCAGCACATGGGCGGCTTCCCGAGTGGAGTGGAGTGGAATGAAGTGGCATGACCCCACTGGGATGTGGTGGCCCGGGTAAGGATCAGGATGGATGATGGAGTGAAGAGCTTGGACCCCATAGGGGCTTCCTACGTACCGCGCGTTAGCGCGGATCAAAGTCAGCGTAGTTCGGACATGCAGTTTAACGTCATGCTGGACGTCGGCAAGCCGACTCACGAAGAGATCGAGGCTGCCGGGCGAAGGGTTGAACCGAACCACCTCGCACAGAGGGGGATGAAACGGCCGGGTGGATCACAGTTTCACGTCATGCTGGATGTTGGCAAGCCGACTCACGAGGAGATCGAGGCTGCTGAACGGAGGATTGAACCGAACCACCTCGCACAGAGGGGGATGGAACGGCCGGGTGGATCACAGTTTCACGTCATGCTGGACGTTGAAGAGAGAAATAGAAAAAGGCAGTGGGGAAGTGAAATGGAGATACACATGTGCAGTCCCCCACAAGATCATATTCATAGGTGAATCGACGCGAAGGTGAACCCGGGAGGGGTCCACGGATGGACGAACCGACGTGAGTACGACCGGGACGACCAGGTGGTGGGTTTGAACCTCGGAGAGGCTTCCTACGTACCCTGTTTAGAAGACAGGGATCAAAGTCCACGTAGTTCACTCTTTTTGTAACACTATACCCCCTGTGGGTGAAGGACACTGCAATCCTGACATCCCTGCAGAGACGAGCGGGTGGGGGCCACATCCAAACCGGGAGGACCCTGCGCGCGGGGCACGAGATCAGGTGATGCGGACGGTTTAACGTCTTGCCGGACGAAGTACAGTTTAACGTCGTGTGTTGAGGACGAAGCGGACGGTTTAACGTCTTGCCGGACGAAGTACAGTTTAACGTCGTGTGTTGAGGACGAAGATGCTTGGCAGTTTAACGTCTTGGAGCGCAGACGATATGCTAGGAAGTTTAACGTCGTGCAGCTTGGACGTGGTGCAGTTTAGCGTCATGCAGGACGAATGCTGAACAGTTTAACGTCTTGTAGCTCGGACGAAAAATGGTGCCGCCGATGGGTCCGTGTCACGTCGCGCGAGCCTGGAGGGCCGCACGGGAAGACAACGCACGGTGCGGGCACCCGGGATGAAGATCATCGGGCGCCACGCTGGCGGGTACCCTCAGGGGGTCAAAGGGGGCGACCTCGGCGGATTGCGCGCAAAAGAGAAGCATGGCGCGCAATACCGCGGGTCGGCGCGCAAATGGGCGTGCTGGCGCGCAATTGGGCCAGCGCTTTGCGCGCAGATGATTGAGATTGCGCGCACAGGGCTTCAGATAGCGCGCGGGGCAAACGACTCATTCTTTGATGAATGGACACTTTAAAACGGGGGGTGCGCGCAATCGGGCCGGATTGCGCGCACCCCGGGGGCAATTGCGCGCAAGAGGCTTCTTTTGCGCGCGAAGGCCTTCGAGTGAAGAATTAGTTCAAAGGAAAGGAGCCAAAGGGATTGCGCGCGAAGGCGAACCCCGAGGCTTTCTTGCGCGAAAGAAAGGAGGTTACCTGAAGATCGGCATTGCGCGCGGAAGGGGTTGGATTGCGCGCACGAGAGACCTTTCGACTTCCGGCAACCTTCAAAACGTCGGGGGTCGCCTTATATTTCTAGGCAACCCCGGGCGCGGAATCCGGTTTGCGGGTGCGGAATTCCGTTCGCGGGCGCGGAATCGGGCCCGGCGCGCAAGGCAGTTGCGCGGGCAACAGGCGCGCAAAATTGCGCGCCGGCTCAGCGCATTGCGCGCATCCCGGGAGGTTTGCGCGCGGCACTCCAACTTTGCGCGCGGCTCTCCAAAATTCCGCGCAAGGCTTCCGGGCCCTCCGAAACGGGCTTCCGACTCCAAATATGACCTCGCTTCCCGCATCCGGAGCTTCGTTTGGGAACAACGGACTTTTCCGGCGTCTACAAAAGCCCCCCCTCAGAATCTGATCGGCGAAAGGTCGCAACGATCGGGTTCCGAGGGAGACGCCGGAATGCCGAAGTCCTGGGTGGCGTGGGACTGTGGCGCGCAAAAAAGGGCGTCGGGCGCGAAATTCACCGGTGCGGTCGCACAAAGCGCTTTCCGCACAGCGCGGACTCCCGGCCTTGCCTATAAATAGGGGCCTTGGGTCCCCCGCACCGTACACTGGCCTTCCGCGCGATAAGCATTCGAGCTCTCGTGCGCGAAATTTCCCTTTCCGGCACGGAATTCACCTTTTCGTCGCGCAAACCTCTCCGGATTTCGGCCTGATTTTGCGCGAACACCCGAGGTTTTACGCGACGGACTTCCCGATTGCGCGTCGTCCACTAGGATTGCGCGCCAACTCCCAAACTTCTCTGCCAGCCTCGTCCGATTCCGCACGCTTCATCCCTTAACCCGCACGACTCCCGGAGCTTCTGAGATGGCCGCGAATCAAGGGAATGAGGGGGATGCCGCCACTCGCAGAGCTGAGATGGCGACGAACGAGGAGGTCTACGGAGCCAAGGAGATTGTTTCCAACAATCAATCCTTGTTCGACTTGCTGACGACGGCCCAGAAGACATATCCGCTGTCGGACAACCTCCCGCTCTAGAACTTTGGCATCCTAGATGAGGTTCCGGTGCCAGGGTTCGAGGTTGATGCGCCACAGACCTGGGTGACTCGGGAGGACGAGCTTCCCCGCTATAACATCACCAACAATGGGCATCCTGCCAGGGAGATGAGGCACTTAGATGTCTATGTCCTGAACCCGAGGACGCGAACCATCGTCAGAAGTGAGCCTACTGCGGAGAACTCTCCAGCCCTCTACTCGAGCACATATCGCCAGAGTGTCACTGACGACACCAAGGGCTGGCTGAAGGACTGGGACTTGCGGTCTGGGGGTAATTTCACCAGTGAGTGGGCCTGGGCGTTCTGGGTACGCCACACTTGCGATCACTTCGCGGAGGAGCTGTGGTACATCGGCATGTTTGAGGCGGTGTGGACATCGCAGTTCCACTTCTACCAGCAGTCCGAGCTCGGGCCGGAACTGTTCACCCGCTGGTCCCCGGATACCAACACCTTCCATCTTCACCATGGGGAGGTCGGCATCGGTCTCTGGGACATCCACTGCATCGGAGGTATCCCGCTGGAGGGTTACCAATACGATGAGTTCCTGCCTCCGAAGAACATCTGGGAAGACAGGTCACGGACTCCCATTCTGACATGGCATCTGCTTGACCTGGCTACGCAGCGGCTCGGGATCAAGGACTTCCACAAGGACATAGCCTACAAGGAGTGGTTCGGCCAGTTCTTGGAGCATGACCCGGCGGTCAAGATGCCAGGAAGGGGGAAGCGGTGCCCGACCGCGGCTCAGAGGAGCCGGAACTGGTCGTACTGGCGGGTCCTGGAGACGGGCGACTACCGCTCATGGGGGTACCGCGTCATCGAGGCCCGAGACCCAAATGTCCGGTACGCGGCGTTCCTGGCCGCCTTTCTGAGTGGGTGGCTCCTGCCAGTGCGGGACGCGAGAATGGGTGTCCGCCCGGCGACACTGGCGATGGCGGGCGCTATGGCTGCCAACAAAAGATACAACCTCGGGGTCCCGGTGCTGGCTAAGCTGTACGCCATCCAGGGACGCATCTCGCGAGGGGGGTCGCCACGAAGGATCTGTGGGCCCTTCCAATTCTTCCACGGCTGGGTGGCTGCTCACCTTGGTGGGTACACGTTTCCAAACGCCGTCATTCCTCCGGGCAACGGCCTGCGACCCTCCCTGCTGAACATCGCGGGGGTCGCTCTGATGACCCTAAATGAGGAGGGCGTGAGGATTCGGATTGGCAATCACGCCAATTTCAACTTCAGCCCGTTCCCCACTCCCGTTGGCCAAATGATCGACAATGGGCAGGGTCCGCTGGAGCAGCACGAATACTTCCTGAACATGCGGGGCGGGGTGCTCGTGGCTCGGATCGACGGGAAGGTGATCTGCGAGCCATACGTGCCAACCCGGTTCGCCAGGAAGTTCGGGTTCCTTCAACGGATGCCGAAGAGGGTATTCACTACTGTTCGGGAGGAGACGAACCCTGGCGTCCTTCGCCAGATGTGGCTGATGTTCGCCGCCTTTGGTTCTGGCGACGTCATCACTCTCCCTCCTACCGGGGTCGACGCAGGCTTGGCAACCGAGTATGCCGAACACTGGGCCATCGCGTACCCCGAGGGGCTTCTACGGAAGCCAGTTCGGCGGCTTGAGGTCACCCGTGCGGAGACCGGGCGTCAAGGAAGGAGGCGAGGCGCCGTCACGTGGGGGAGAACGGAGGCGCGCCAAGCAGCGGAGCCGACGCGGGTAGGGACTTCGGCGGCGGGCACATCGCAGGTTGCCGCCACGACTTCAGCGCCCATAGAGGGGGCACATGCGGTGGTCGGGGAGCGGCCCGAGAAGCAGGTAAGGCGTCTGCTTGAACCCTCCCACGATGCGGTCTTCCTGGCGTTGTGGTCGGCCTGGATGACCCTGTGGCAGTCACTGGGGACCGACGCCATCTGGCGAAAGATACTCAAAGAAGGAATCCATCTGCCAGAGGTCGGGCGCCTCCAGATCGCCGACAGGGTGGACTTCAACCGGCAGTATGCGTATCTGACGGCCATGGACGAGTACGCGCGCCAACGTGGTCAGCGTGCGGAGCCGTCCCTTCTGGTGAAGGTGATGCTCGGTCTAGAGCCCGCTCCAGAATAGATGCCGCCGGGGGAAGACGACAGTAGCAACGACTCCGAGGAAGAGGAGGAGACGGGGGAGGATGAAGGCTCCGAGGGAAGGTCCCATCAGGGGAGCCCGCGGGAGTGCGGCGAGGTGGCCGGCTCTGACAATGTTGATGTCACTGAGCTCCTCGAGGTCCGCTTCTATCCATACTCAACCTGCTTCATCCATTCTCTTATGCAGCTTCTAACCCATTTCTCCACCTTTCTCAGGAGCGCACGGATGTTGGTCAGGCGTCCTCAGCGGGAGTAGGAGAGGCTCCAGCAGGACAAGGCGGGGGCCAGACACCCATCATTGAATTGACAAGTGCGGAAGGGTCCCCTGCTGTAATTGTTCCTGCGGCGGCCGGGGCAGCGGAAGATGACGCTCTGAACTCCCGTAAGTCTCCTTACTTTACTGCTGGTGTTTTCCATTGACGATCCGTGACTAACCACGGCATGCCCTGCGCAATGATCTCAACACTGGAGGCTCGTCGGGCTGTTGAACCTGGGCCATCCACGAGTGGACTGGTGGCAGACATGCCGCCTGCTCCGGAACAGACTTCCCACACCGAGCTGGCCCCACCAAGTGCTGATCAGGGGGCAGCGGACGCTGGCGGTGCTGCCATCGGAGAGAGGTCGGGGCTGATGAGGGTGTCAACGCCGCTGGGGCAGGAGAAGAAGGTCGCCCAAATGTTGGAGAACCTATCCCCCGTGAGGACACCCCAGGGGCGGACCCTGCAGCAGACCTGCTGGCTTCCTTCCCTGCCTACCAGCCTGCCGACCCCGAGGAGATGTACGACTCGGACGCGGAGGCGGTCGAGGAGAGCCGGATAACGCGCCGCAGGGGGTGGAAGTGTATCCAGCGCTTCCTCAAGCGAGAGCCATCGGAGTGGCTGGGGCGCATTGGATCCCTTCAAACCTGGCTGCGCTTCCTGTGTGCCGGGGAGCTGATGCTCAACGCCTCCATCTGACGGTCCCTGATTTCATGGCCGAAAAGATGCGCGAGAGCCGCCGGCATGCCGACGTCGCACAATGTCGGGACATGTCGGAGAGCACGCGGGCGCTCCTCGTGGCGGAGCAGGAATTCCGGCGTCTCGAAGGGCAGGCGGCAGAGAAGGAGGCCTTCGTTGCAACGTGCACTGAGCTTGTGGAGCAAATAGCGGCCCAGCTGGTTGACGCCCAGGTACAGCTGACGGAGGCTGGCCAACAGATGGTCACACTTCAAGTCGAGCGGGAGCGTGCACAGGCCAGGATCGACGAACTGCGTGCTGCGACCGCCGACGAGGAGAGGGCACGCAGAGAGCGAGAGACAGCTCTGGAGGCCACCATCCAGAGGGTAGCGGCGTTAGAAAGACTTATTCAGCACGCTAATCCCTAGGGGCTTTGTTTTTGCCACTCCCAGAACATTTGCTTCCGCTATTGAATATTTCGATCCATTTGTATGAACCAATATATTTATCTGCATCTTTTGGCTTAACATGCTCAACCACAATTCATTGTCTCGCGGGAGCGTTAACCAAGATTCAGGCATCCACAATTGGGCCTGGATTTCAAAAGAAAAGAGGGAGATCATTCCTAAGAAAGGAGACCTCAGACCTAATCAATGTATCATCCCCCAACTTGTTCCGACACACGAGCGGGACAACGCTAGGGGCGTTGAGATTTTATCCGAACATAGGGAAATGAGAAAGGGTGAATCGCGTGTCCCGAATTCAGAAATCCACAACGGTCGGCCTTCCAAGAAATGCCAAAGACGGCAAGCGGACAATGGATCAATCGACCATACTACTGCAATAGACGGACCGAAGGTCATCATTCATATTGCAGGAGGCGGATCACATGTCATCATCAATGCCGCTTTGGGGGTTCCTTCATGCACAAGGGTGGAAATCCAGATCAACAGGGCATGCGAAGCGTGGGGTAAAGTGATGATTTGTTCGGACAGAATCCAACGCTCTCAAAATTGCGCCACCGTGGGGAAAGTGTATTAGGCGGATGCACTAATCTGGTCTTGAATCACCTCAATTCTCAGACAGAACCTCTTTGACGAGGAAACTGTCGCTTCCCATCATTGAAATGGGGAATCCCGAGCTGAATCGGGGAAAATATCACAATCGCACCACTCTACCAGAAGCCAGGCCAGACGGCCGGCGACAAGGAGGGGCGGGACATAGCGATCCCTGAGGCTGGACCCGAGTCGAGATACCCGGGCGTTCCTACGTACTCCATCAGGCTGGAGATCAAGCCACACGTAGTTCTGAAAGTGCAGTTTTAACGTCATGCGGGACGTAGAACCCCGTTTTGGGGGATCTTAGTTTAAGGTCGTAGAGCTTGGACCAAAGGGGCAGATCTTAGTTTAAGGTCTTAGAGCTCGGACCATAAGAACCTCAAAGCACGCCACATCGTGGTCCCATCCCCTGGATATGCAAAGATGCACTGAGGGATAGTGTCAAGAGTGTCGGGGTTTCTTCTGGTCAGAATGGGGGGTGGAAAATGTAATGTGAATCATGCGGCCATTCACTCAAGGACTGGGGGCACCGGCGTGACGATATAAGAGTACTGCCGACCGTGGCGGAAAAGCAACATCAATATCGCACTGACCGCTGATGGAATGAGGCAGCAAACGAGCATCAACCGCTCAAGCGCAGGATTCATATCGATTTGCTGCCCGAGGCCCTTGGGGGCACCAGCCCGAGTCAGTGGGAGAGCACTGAGGCATTGTGTCCAAACCGCTCACGGGGGCTCCACCCAGGGCATAGGCAATGGGTCCGAATGAAAGGGAGCACGAATCCTGAAAAGTGGAAGGAACCTAACCAAGCTGAACCTGACCCTCCTGGCAATAAACCAGAGTACTCTTGACACCGGTGGACCACTGCAAGGGGTCGAGGGACACGCCTTGAGGGTGACCTGAAGGCGGCGGATTCCCCAGAGAAGGGGGGAATCTCTAAGAGGTGGGGGCTGGACCCGAATTTTCAAACATCCGGGCGTTCCTACGTATCCCATAAGGATGAGAATCAAGCCACACGTAGTTCTGGAAGCGCGGCGCAACACAATCGGGCACCAGCGCGGGGAGGGGTGCGGGTCTGGCCCTCGCACCCAGAAGAAGCGGCATTTGATATTTCTTGTTTGTCCTTAAAGATGGATGGTTTTTCTTTGTGCAGCGACATGCCTGTGATTAAGGAATCCCTGGCGTCGCCACAATAATCAAGCCATGAGAGGCATTGATAAATGGCGTGGTTATTAACCAGCGCCCAACGTGAGTGTCCTCTGAGGAGAACATCACGATGCAGTGCCGTTTCTCGTCGGGCGGCCAAGACGATCACAGTTTACGGTCGTGTGGTAGGACCGGACAACACAGTTTAAGGTCGTGTGGTTCGGACCATGGAGGAACCCGCTTATTGCGATATGGCGGACTCAGCGGAGGTGGGAACATACCCAGCCCTGCGGTCACGCACGATTCCAGGAGAAGAATCCTGGGATAGGGGCCTGCGTATGTCCATCACCCGAGGGGCAGAGATGCTAGCCTCCAGTTATACTGGGCCCAGAACGCGATTGTTCGGGCGACTCCTTCCTCCTTATGGGGACGAGGGTCCAGCTACACATGGCCCTTAGGGAGGACATCAGCATATATCCTTGGTGCTCAGATCACGGGAGCCTCGAAAGACACCATTACCCTGGTTGGCCTGCCTAACGTGTAAAGGTGTACTACAGGTCAGTATGAAGAGAGTGTCGAGATTCCACTACAACGCACAAAGGCGGAGTGTGATGAGGACTGCGCAACCAATGTTCAGAGCCTGAAAGAGCCGACATGGCGATCAAGGATGTCGCTGACCATATTCGCAACACAACATCCGATCGTGTCAGCCTAGGATGGGGCAAGCAAACGAGCATCAACCGCTCAAGCGCAGGATTCATATCGATTTGCGGCCCAGGACCCGCCGGTAAATCGACCCGGAGCGGTAGGAGAGCACTGAGGCATCGTACCCAAACCGCTAACGAGGATCCCTTTGAGTGAAGGCTCGAACAAGAGGAAGCGCGCGGCCCGACAAGAAACACAGGACTTGTCGGGATTGAATCTGACACCACGGGTCATAGACCGAAGTACCCAAAACATGTTAACAGATCACCGGAAAGGGTCGGAGGACTCATCCTGAGAGAAACCAAAAGACAGCAGATCCCCATGATCAACCAAGAGACGGGGCTGGACCTGAGACACAAGTGTCCAGGCGGTCCTACGTATCCCATAAAGATGGGAATCAAGCCGCACGTAGTTCTTGAAGTGCAGTTTAACGTCATGCAGGACGATGAGGGGTGTGAGGTAGTCTCACACACGGGGGAGGCGTACGGCGCGGCCAGTAGGCCAACGTGAATGTGGACATAATCCCCCACTCACGCCATACGCCTCGCACAAAAAGGAGGGGAATTTGGGCCAGAGGCCCAATGCGGGATAGAGATTCCCGGGAAATGGGGCTGGGCCTGAAACATGAATGTTTAGGCGGTCCTACGTATCCCATAAGGATGGGAATCAAGCCACACGTAGTTCTTGAAGTGCAGTTTAACTTCATGCAGGACGAAAAGAGAAAGGGGGGAGCAGAAGGCATCCCCAAACGTGGGGGGCGTATAGCGTGGCGAGCAAACCGACCTAAATAAGGGCATAGCCCCGCGTTCACACCATACGCCGCACACCCGGAGGCAACTGGGCCAAGGGCCCGAGATGGGATGGAAATTCCCGAAGGATGGGGATGGGCTTGAAACATGAATGTTCATGCGGTCCTACGTATCCCATAAGGATGGAAATCAAGCCGCACGTAGTTCTTGAGGTGCAGTTTAGCGTCATGCGGGACGAATGATGAACAGTTTAACATCTTGTAGCTCGGACGTGGTGCAGTTTAGCATCATGCGGGACGAAGATGCTTTGCAGTTTAACGTCTTGTAGCGCGGATGTGGTACAGTTTAACGTCATGTTGGACAGAACACTTGGCAGTTTAACGTCTTGCAGCGCGGACGATGTGCTAGGCAGTTTAACATCGTGCAGCTTGGACGTTATGCTAGGCAGTTTAACGTCGTGCAGCTTGGACGAAAGTGCACTCCGGCAAAGTACTGCTTGAGGAACCTAGCGTTGGTGGGAGGAGTGACACACTCACCATCCATAGTTTCTAGGGAGTACGCGCCATTGGGATAGACCTTGTGGACAACAAAAGGTCCCTCCCACTTGGGCTCCAACTTGGGAGGCTTCCTGCCGAGGATCATCGGTGCTCTCAGGGCTAATACTAGGTCACCCTGCAGGAAGGAGCGGAGGCGAACCTTCTTATTGAAAGCTCGATCCATCCTGCTCTGATGCCTCTCCAAGTTGTGCAAGGCGCGAAGTCTATTCTCATCCCGTGCTTCCAACTCGACTAGACGGGCTTCAGCAGCTCTGTCCGGCGCTTGCTGGATGTAGACCGCAGTGCGCAAGGACGGTAGTTGGATCTCGATGGACAGGACGGCCTCAGCTCCATACACCAGGGAATAAGGGGCCTTCTGGGTGGAATTGCGAGTTGTCGTCCGATAAGACCAGAGGGCGTTGGGGAGCTTGTCCGGCCAACTCTTCTTGTTCTGACCAACCATCTTTTGCAGAATGTTAGAGAGGGTTTTGTTAAATGTCTCGATCTGTCCATTCGCCTGCGCATGATAGCGAGATGTATGGTTCGAGCGAATGTTGTACTTGGCGTACAACTTCTTCAACTCGGCTGCTCAGAAATTGGCTCCGTTATCCGTGAGGATAGCGTGAGGCACTCCAAATCGATGAATGATGTTGGAGGTCACGAAGTCAGCGATCGAACAGGATTTAACCTCTCTGAGCGGAATCGCCTCTGCCCATTTGGAGAAGAAGTCTGTAGCGGTCAAAATAAACCGGCACTGGCGAGCCGTCGCCGGCGGGTAAGGTCCCACAACGTCCATCCCCCAGACTGCAAAGGGCCAAGAATACCTAGTGGTATGGAGAAGCTCCGGCGGCCGATGCACAAAGTTCGCATGAACCTGGCACGCATGGCACCTCCTGGAATACTCGATGCAGTCATGGATCATGGAGGGCCAGAAGTATTCCAACCTCCGAATCTGGTGGGACAGCTTTGGCCCAGTCTGATGGGCACCGCATGAACCAGCATGAACCTCTTGCATGACTCGTGGGATCTCAACTCCATGAAGGCAACAGAGGAGAACACCATCAAATCCGCGTCTATAGAGTATCTTCTCCAGGCCGGGACTGCTCTGGAGGGAAAACTGCGATGCGCGGCGTCGAACTCGCTCGCGCTCGGCCCGATCCGACGGGAGAATGCCATGTTGGAGGTACTCAACCAAAGGCGTCCTCCAATCAGGGGCTGGTTCGACTGCCATATCTGGGGTACTTGGGGCTCCGGGCATAAGGGCAACCGCGGTGAGATTACTTACCGACGGGCCGCGATCTCCCTCCGGGATAACGGGAGCGATGAGCCTGCGGTGCGTCATGCGGACGATCAGGTTGTCCTGTTCAGGCTCTGCAGGTGACGCAGCAAGGCTGGCCAAAGCATCTGCTCGACCGTTCTGCGACCGGGGAATATGGACAATTTCTGGCCGAGAAGGGAACTGGGCCATCAGAAGGAGGGTGCACTCCAGCAACGACACAAGTTCCGGCTTCCTGACAACATAGTCGCCATTGATCTGCTTAACGACCAGCTCAGAGTCCCCTTTCACACACAGATGGGGCACGTCGATCTTGAGAGCTAACTCGAGGCCGGTGATGAGGGAATGGTATTCCGCCTCATTGTTGGTACAGCCCTCTGACAACAGGAAAGAGTATGGAAGCACGGCTTGCTCCGGGGTAATGAAGACGATATCCAATCCCACTCTGTTGAGCTTAGGATTATCGATCCTTCTACCAGTGGGGCTCCGGGAGGCACCGTCAAATTGCATCTTCCAGCACGGATCGGCATGATCGACCGAAGGAATGGCCTCATTAGGAAAGCCTAGATCCAGCGGCTGATCCGCGGAGGTCGGGTGAGCAGCCAGAAAGTCTGGCAATGCTTGCCCTTTGATGGCCTTCTGAGACACATACCTGATGTCGAACTGCTGGAGAATCACAGCCCACCGCGCTAGACGGCCAGTCAACATAGGCCGGCTCAGGATATATTTCAACGGGTCTACCCGAGAAACCAACTGTACCTCATGGTGCTGCAAGTAGTGCCGTAATTTCTGTACGGCAAATACGAGCGCCAGGAAGCTCTTCTCGATGGGGGAATACCTGACTTCCGCATCGAGGAGCATGCGACTGAGATAATAGAGGCTATTCTCTGTTCCCCCGTTGTTCTTCTGGGCGAGAAGGGAACCCAGGGACCGTTCCAGGGCGGTCACATAAAGGACCAGCGGCTTCCCGGATACAGGCGGCATCAGAACCGGAGGTTGAAGCAGGTACTGCTTGATTTCCTCGAAAGCGGTCTGACACTCTTTATCCCGTACATAGGTGGCACCTTTCTTCATAAGCCGAGAAAAGGGATTACACTTACCGGCCAGATTCGCGATGAATCGGCGTATATAGGCTAAGTGGCCTTGGAACCCTTGCAGTTCCCGGATGTTACCTGGGGGAGGCATCTGGATAATCGCCCTGATCTTCTCTGGGTCGATCTCAATACCCCGGTTTCTTACCACAAATCCAAGGAACTTTCCGGAGGTTACCCCGAAGGCACACTTCAACGGGTTCATCTTCAGGCAGCGAGACCGGAGGAAGCCGAACACTTTCTCAAGATCTTTGAGATGGTCCTGACACTGGCGTGATTTGACCACCAAGTCGTCGACGTAGCATTCCACCAGTGTGCCGAGGATTGGCTTGAATATGCGGTGCATCGCCCGTTGGTAGGTGGCACCTGCATTCTTCCGGCCGAAGGGCATGACCTGGTAACAAAAGATACCTTGGGGGGCCCTGAAGGCAGTGAACTCCTCATCCTTAGGGGCCATCCGGATTTGGTTGTATCCGGAGTATCCATCCATGAAGGAGAGGGCTTGGAACCCTGCCGTGGCGTCAATCAGCAGCTCTGTCACCGGAAGGGGAAAATCATCTTTCGGACAGTGGCGGTTGAGATCGCGGAAGTCGATACAGACTCTGATCTGCCCGTTCTTCTTCCTGACCGGCACAATGTTGGCCAGCCATTTGGGGTACTGAACTTCCCTCACGAAGTTGGCTTTGATAAGCTTGTCAACTTCGGCCTCAAACATGGCACCGTGGAATGGGTGCATCTTCCTGGGAGGCTGCTTGAACCCGCGATGGTTCGCCGAGAGACCAAGGCGGTGGACGGCTACCTGAGGATCTAGCCCCGACATCTCGTCATAGCCCCAAGCGAACACATCACGGTGCTGCCTGAGGAAGTCCACGTACTGCTGCCGCTCCTCAGAGGGCATGGCGGCACTGACCAATGTGGGTCTTGGATCTTCTTCGGTTCCAAGGTTCACCTGTACTAACTCATCGACCGTGGCGGAGACGCCCTCCTCAAAGGCTGGGGGTGCATCTTCCACGTCCTCTCTACTCGGGGAGGGATCATCCACGGGAGAGACTGCGTTGGAAACTTCATCGGGCTACCAGATCATGCTGGGCCGCTGGTGCTGGCATGGGCGGTCGCGGTCATCTCATCGGGAGACTCAGAGGCCGTCGAGACCATGGCCACGTCCAACCGATGAATCGGGAGGACGTAAGCATCATCCAAACTTGCCCAGGGATCACATACAATAGTGACAGGCTCAACCTCACCTGCCAAGATCTGCTTATCCTTGCTCTTGTAATAGTCCGCATCCAGATAGCGGGCTTCACATGAGGCAAAAGGAGAGGCATCTCCCTGAAGCACTCCTACTCGACCATTGAGGGAGTATTTAAGGCATTGGTGGTATGATGACGGAACCGCCGCATGAAGGTGGAGCCATGGCCTGCCCATCAATGCGTTGTACGCAGTGTCTTGAGAGACTACCATGAATTCGGTGTTGGCAACCAAGTCACCGAACTGGGTCTTCAAGCGTATCTTGCCGACCGGGGTTTGTTCGGTGCGGTCGTACCCCTGGATCCTGAGGTCGGAGGGGATCAAGTCATCCTCAGACAACCCCAATCTCCGGAGCGTCCGAGTTGGAATCAGGTTAATCCCGGACCCCGTGTCTACAAGACAGCGCCGGACTTCAAGGCCATTGAACTGGCCAGTAACATACAGTGGACGAATGTGCCCCTGTATAGGAGGGTCTTCATCCTTACCAGAGAACGAGATAACTTCCTGACATTCGGCGTCCTCAATCGTTTCGGCGTGAAAGGCCTCTGAAGCCGCAACCTCTGTCTCAAACTGGAGGGGGCTTTTCAGGGCTTCAGCGAGTGCCTCACGCATCTCAGATGACATGCGCAGAGCCTCAAGGATGGAGAGCCTTGCTGGGATGTCGGCCAAGTGCTTCAGGACATCATACTTTTTTGCCAAGCGCGAACCCCTGGTTGCAGGAGGTTGCTCTGCGATTGGAGGCATGACGGGCCTTGCCGGTTGGGCCGGCGGCCGACTGGTACATGGAGCATCTCGTTGTTCATCGGTTGAAGCCCGGGAAGTAGTCACCGTACTGGGGTCAGGAGGCCGAGACGGACTCGTGGCAGGGCGGAGCTGATCGCGACGCGGCTGAGGAGGTTCTGCCTGGTCCCACACCACAAACAGTGGCGGAGGCGAATCCGTCATCCCCGGATGGGGGGGCTGCGCGCACTGAGCTCGGTTTTGAGCCTGCTGCCTAGTCTCAGTGGCGTGCACGTCCTGGCTGGAGGTACCAACTGCTGTGCCCCGGTGACTCCTGTTGTTGCAGTTCCTCCGACGGTGGCGATGACCGGGGACACTAGGGAGGTCCACCTGGTGTTCTTCAACGTCGGGAACCGAAAAGGGATTTACTAGCTCGACGGTATTAACCGAAGTGTACCCAACACTGTCATCGGACGAATCATCCATCACCGGGCGGATCCGAGGAGGGATCCCCATCTCCGGGGGCATGAAATCGCCGAGAGTGCGGGATGGTGGCGGAACTGGCGGGGCGCACTCTTCCTTCTTGCGCCGCCGCCGTTTTCTCTTCTCGGAAGAGGCAGGCTGGGATGACGATGCCGAAGCAGCACCCGCAGATTCTGGGGGCTCAGGCTGATTCAAGTGCGCACGGATGATTCCATGGGCTCGAATGATCGTCTTGCGGGCCATCCAGTTTTTATACTTCTGGGATCCACGGTCGGAGACCAGCTGCCATTCGTCCTCATTGCCGCTATCGTCATCTGATCCCACGAACACGCCCGCCACTTGTGCTGGAGCTAGGCCCAACCTGATTACATTGTTGTTGATCTGGTCTTGGAGCCAGTCCTTAAACACGTAGCACCGCCGGATGGTGTGCCCCATGGCCCGATGGTAAGGGCAGTAGCGGGGGTTATCCGTGAGATGTGCCTCCTCTGGCCTCCAACACTCAGGCAGTCGCACAATCCTCTGCTCCAGGGCGCTCTGGAAATAACCGGGGACCTGATCCTCGTGAAATGAGTAAGTCAGGTATCGCGGGCCCCTGGGAGCGTGGTCTTGACGAGGGGATGGAGGGGCCTGCCGAGGAGGTGGACCCTGATTATCTCGCCTGGGTTGTGGCGGTACATTACGCGGAGGGGCCGGACGGTTCTGAGGCTGCCGCTGCTGGGCCGGGAACTGAGCCCGTGGAGGCGGATTCCTGTGAGGCTGTGGAGCTGGCCTCGCCGGCAGCAGCTCCAACGGCCTGGGGGCCTCTATCTGGGCAACAGCAGCGGGCTCAGCCCTGTTGGCTCTCCTTTCAGGAATCATAGGAGGCAGCGGGTATGCCTGGCTGGACTGTTGTAGGGCTTCCTCAAGACGTTGAGCTTTGTTTGAGAAGTCCCTGAACCCTCCGGGGTAATTCTGTGTGATCAGGGAAGGGACCAGCTCGGTCTTGACGTTCCCGACGCACATTGTCAGCAACTGCTCCTGAGTCAATGTCATGTCAAGGGAATACGTGAGACCCTTCCATCCGGCGACGAAATCCACGACTCGCTCATCAGGCCTCTGTTTTCACTTGAAGAGGTCTGCGATACTCGTCTTCCGGGTCGTGGAACTGAACTGGTAGAGGAACTGTCTACGAAGGTCCTCCCAGCTAGTTATCGACCCGACGGGGAGCTGGCTGTACCAGACAAATGCTGGCCCTTCCAGTGTCTGGACAAAGAAGCAAAGCTTAGCGGCCTCCTACGGCGCCGGAGTTCCCAACATAGGCCCGCACCTCGAGTTGAAATGGGACAAATGCTGTGGCGGATCTCCAGTCCCGTTGAAGGGGGCGAAGGTGGGATTCCCGAATCCCGGAGGTGCCGGCATGTCATCCACCCATGCTGGGTATGGCTTGCCGTCCGGTGGGATCGCCACTTGCCGAGTCTCCAAGGCTTCCAAGCGGGCGATGAGTGCCGCCATCGGATCGTCCAGACATGGGTTCCAGTCCTGGAGAGGATCTCTAACCACGAGCGCATTGCACGGCCCTTCAATCGGGTCGTCAACCGGGTCGTCGAACTTGGCAGCTCATGGAATGGCGGGCGGAGCGGCCCTTGGGGCAGCGGGAGGAATCCGAGCGGGGTCTCTCAGGTAGTCACGCCGCTCGGGAGGGTGCAGTGAAACATACCGCGCCCTCTTGCCATAGGCAATGGCCTCTCCCCTGTCGGCAAACACGGCATAATCACGGTTGCCCGGGAGAGCCTCATCGAGGGGTGGTTGTTCATGTCCCTGATGTCCTGGCCTAGGATCACCGTAGTCAGGCCGCTGCTCTGCAGCGCGCTCGGCGAGGAGCTGGTCAACTAGATTCTTCTGCTCGGTGAGCTGTTGACGTAGAATAGCCTTCTCGAGATCCTCATCCACCCTTTGTATGGAGGTGGATGGGACGGCGAGCTTTATAGCCCCGCCGTGCTCTTTACCTTTGATGACGTTTCGGCTCAACGTCAGTGCTTCAGTGGGTGCGGGGAGTCCCAGGAGGTTCCTCTGGTGACGAGTAACTCTCACCGATGGATCCAACGATGGCTTGTCTTTGGGGGGAGAGCCCCCGTCGAGAAGTTCCAAGCCGTTCCCCTCCCCCGACAGGTCAACCATATTGACCGTTTCCGTCCCCGGGGATGTACCCTCAGGGCCACCCAGTAAATCGGGCTGTCGGCGAATCACACTGAAGCGTAGGGCAGCGTACTGCCCCCATCCACGGATATACACGTGGGGGGTGGCTTCCTCGATAACCTTGCGGAGTACTTGAAAACACTCAACGCATCGTTGTTGGAGGGCCTCGTGGTGCCCAAATGACCCGGGGTGCCGAACCGCGGGGAGCGTGGCCAGGTCAATTTGACGGAACTGCTCACCAATATCCTCCAGGTGTGCTTGAATCCCGGGATATGGCATTTTTAGGCGGTGAAGACGGGAGTGAGTCTCCCGGAGAGTTCGGCGGAAGCATTCGAACTCATCCAGGGTGAGCGATTCGGGTGCATCAAAGTCCGGTCCTGCGACTGGCCAAAACTTCTCAGGGAAGTGGCCCTCTGCAAGGACGGTCCAGAAGCTCCATGACTCAAACTCGGGACCCAGGTCTCCCTGGTCCTCTTCAACGACTGGGAATGGACGGGGAATCGGCAGTGGTGCCGAGGCAGGCCGCCGGGCCGACGGGCTGGCCGGCGGTGAATACGGCGAGCAGGCCGATTGGCCTCCATATCCCGGGCCGCCCTCTGAGGGTGGCGGTGCACCAGCTACCACATCACGATAGGACGGGCCGGTGAGCGAACATCCTGTCGTAGCATCGGTGCTCGCCGAGGGTGCACTAGATCGTGGTTCGACCGTCGGTCCCCAGAAAAAGTCTCCGGCTTCTCCGATCGAGGCAAAAGGTTCTTCCGGAGGGGATGGTACCAACCGCAAGCTTGATCCTTGGGGGTCTACCAGGCCCTCGCTACTCCGGATATACCTTCGGAGAGAAGCGGGGATCATATCGATCTCGCTCTCGGGAAGTACGAGGCTGACGTGCCACATTCCTACCCCTGCCCCTAACTGGCGGGATCGGGGGGAGGGCTCCGTCGCCGAATCATACTCCGCCTCTGTATCAGAGAAACGAACCGGTCGGATCTCTGTCCAGAATTCCGTAACATTCTTCCCTCGGCGTCGACGCCTCGCCTTCCTGCCCCTGGGTGGTTCTTCGGGGCATGGCTGATCTCTATCCTGGTGTCCTCCGGCCGCACTGGTGGTGGGGCCAAGAGGACTGGAAACCAAGGTGCGAGGAGCACCAGGACGGATATCAAAGGGGACGCGGGGAGAGATGATTCCGGGAAGGCCTCCGGGCCGGGATCGAAAGGTGGGGTGACCCATGCCTCTTGGATCGGCCACGTGGAGTAGACCATGTTGGTGAATAGCGCTACCACGAGGTGGTCCGCGGTGGCTATTGCCTGTACCAGCAACTGGGAGAGTCAACCCAACCTTCCCTTGGGGCGGTCGGGGCCTCGATCCAGGTCGGGCATAGAAGTGCCCCTGCTCAGGATGCGCAGGGGCCTGGGGACAGGAGCCAGCAGTGGCTTGAGCCAACGCGGCCGCTGTCGCTAGGGCCCCAAGGTGGGCATCCTCTTCCGCTCGTGCCTGACGTTGGCGTCGGGACAAACGAGTCGGGATGAGCGGCGCGGGAAGGTGGAGAGTACGTTCTTCGACTTGAGGGGCCTGGCGGTGGTGTCGTCGTGGCCTGATAGGAGCCCTTATCGCGGATCCCTGGAACGAATCTCAGATAGGGTGGTCCCGGACATCTTCCACCTCATCCGCATAGGGGAAGGAGTTGTCGGAGTGCTCCGGGGATAAGCTCCCGAAGCGGTTGGACGTCGAGGTAGGAAGCGGTGCCTCCTTGCGCGGCCCTCGGGGGCGGCGTTGGTGGCGAGGTGCAGCTTCCTCGAGGTCTAGGTGAGCCATGTCCCGGGTGGGGATGACTCCCTCTTCCTCATATCTCCGCACCAAGTTGTTGATCACCCTTCTCTGGATGACCTCCGAGGGGGAGAGAGGGCGTGGTTGCCCCGCAGCTGCGGCTGCTGGGACGGCTGTGGAACGGGCGGGACCACGCGGAGTAGCCGCGTCTGTGTTTCCCCTACCCCTGTGCCAGTGGGCGGGTGGCGATCAGGCGCTGGATTGGACGACTTGATTCCTGAAAGCAGGGAGAAAAACCCATTAACACTGACAGGAAAAGGAATCGACAACCAACCATTAGTGCCACGACGCCCTCCGTGGGGGGGGGGGGACCCAGGCCATCGGCGTCGTGAGACGGAGTGCCCGATTTCCCTTCCCCAGCCCCTGGCGGATTCCGTGCCCCGGTGTTGAATGCTCGGTCGAGCAGCATGCTGGTCTTCCAACACCTCTGAAAGCCATCGGTCTTCGTATTGAGGAGAAGAGTTTCACGTCGGGTTCACCATTTTTCTGTTTCGGTGCGGATGTGCGTCGGGTTTCCGTTCCGACGCTGTTCCGCCAGGACGCGTTCGCGCGTGCACCCGTCGACCCGAGGGGATGGGCGCGCGGCTTGTGGCCCCGCAGTCCCGCTTTCCAAGGGCGGGCGGCATTCGTGCCTTATTCAGGGGCGTCTGCTCCTTGATCGAAACCGGGATGATGGGATGTCGGCTCCTCCTTCCGTGGACGTCTCCTCGGAACTCGTTGCCTAATTCGGGTCTCCCTCATAGATTTAAGACGTGCTGGTGAATCTCGTTCCCGGCGCCATATCTTCATGGACACCGGTTAATTACGCTGCTTCCACCCAGACGCTCCAAGGAGTCTGGTCGGGGCAGCAACCTGCGGTGAGGAGACCGGGTGGCTCTGGGTGTTGGGGGCGTGTCTTAACACTGCGGCTCTGCATGTCTGCCTTCCGTCCCTAATAGGGCTTCTCAAAGGCGTGATGGCCTGAGGCATCCCGCGCTGGGTGCGGGGAGCTGTGTTACCTGAGGTTTTCCTCAGATTCCCATGTTTAACACGGGGTATGCCGCGAGTTTAACGTCCAGCGGGGACGGCATCGGACTAATCAACACGAGAAGTGGATCAGATGACAGAACCCCTTGCGGGGAACCTCCGACGCTGGGGCCAGCACATGGGCGGCTTCCCGAGTGGAGTGGAGTGGAATGAAGTGGCATGACCCCACCGGGATGTGGCGGCCCGGGTAAGGATCAGGATGGATGATGGAGTGAAGAGCTTGGACCCCATAGGGGCTTCCTACGTACCGCGCGTTAGCGCGGATCAAAGTCAGCGTAGTTCGGACATGCAGTTTCACATCATGCTGGACGTCGGCAAGCCGACTCACGAAGAGATCGAGGCTACCGGGCGAAGGGTTGAACCGATCCACCTCGCACAGAGGGGGATGGAACGACCGGGTGGATCACAGTTTCACGCCATGCTGGACGTTGGCAAGCCGACTCACGAGGAGATCGAGGCTGCTGAACGGAGGATTGAACCGAACCACCTCGCACAGAGGGGGATGGAACGGCTGGGTGGATCACAGTTTCACGTCATGATGGACGTTGAAGAGAGAAATAGAAAAAGGCAGTGGGGAAGTGCAATGGAGATACACATGTGCAGTCCCCCACAAGAGCGGATTCATAGGTGAATCGACGCGAAGGTGAACCCGGGAGGGGTCCACGGATGGACGAACCGAAGTGAGTACGACCGGGACGACCAGGTGGTGGGCTTGAACCTCGGAGAGGCTTCCTACGTACCCTGTTTAGAAGACAGGGATCAAAGTCCACGTAGTTCGCTCTGTTTGTAACACTATACCCCCGTGGGCGAAGGCCACTCCAATCCCGACATCCCTGCAGAGACGAGCGGGTGGGGGCCACATCCAAACCGGGAGGACCCTGCGCGCGGGGCACGGGATCAGGTGATGCGGACGGTTTAACGTCTTGCCGGACGAAGTACAGTTTAACGTCGTGTGTTGAGGACGAAGCAGACGGTTTAACGTCTTGCCGGACGAAGTACAGTTTAACGTCGTGTGTTGAGGACGAAGATGCTTGGCAGTTTAACGTCTTGCAGCGCGGACGATATGCTAGGCAGTTTAACGTCGTGCAGCTTGGACGTGGTGCAGTTTAGCGTCATGCAGGACGAATGCTGAACAGTTTAACGTCTTGTAGCTCGGACGAAAAATGGTGCCTCCGATGGGTCCGTGTCACGTCGTGCGAGCCTGGAGGGCCGCACGGGAAGACAACGCACGGTGCGGGCACCCGGGATGAAGATCATCGGGCGCCACGCAGGCGGGTACCCTCAGGGGGTCAAAGGGGGCGACCTCGGCAGATTGCGCGCAAAAGAGAAGCATGGCGCGCAATACCGCGGGTCGGCGCGCAAATGGGCGTGCTGGCGCGCAATTGGGCCAGCGCTTTGCGCGCAGATGATTGAGATTGCGCGCACCGGGCTTCGGATAGCGCGCGGGGGAAACGGCTCATTCTTTGATAAATGGCCACTTTAAAACGGGGGGTGCGCGCAATCGGGCCGGATTGCTCGCACCCCGGGGGAATTGCGCGCAAGAGGCTTCTTTTGCGCGCGAAGGACTTCGAGTGAAGAATTAGTTCAAAGGAAAGGACCCAAAGGGATTGCGCGCGAAGGCGAACCCCGAGGCTTTCTTGCGCGAAAAAAAGGAGGTTACCTGAAGATCGGCATTGCGCGCGGAAGGGGTTGGATTGCGCGCACGAGAGACCTTTCGACTTCCGGCAACCTTCAAAACATCGGGGGTCGCCTTATATTTATAGGAAACCCCAGGCGCGGAATCCGGTTCGCGGGCGCGGAATTCCCTTCGCGGGTGCGGAATCGGGCCTGGCGCACAAGGCAGTCGCGCGGGCAACGGGCGCGCAAAATTGCGCGCCGGCCCAGCGCATTGCGCGCATCCCGGGAGGTTTGCGCGCGACACTCCAACTTTGCACGCGGCTCTCCAAAATTCCGCTCAAGGCTTCCGGGCCCTCCGAAATGGGCTTTCGACTCCAAATATGACCTCTCTTCCCGCATCCGGAGCTTCATTTGGGAACAACGGACTTTTCCAGCGTCTACAATATTTTCAAAAGAGAACAGAACATTTAAAAAAACACTTGTTGAGCACTTTCATGAAAAAACAACACTACCTTTCACAAAACAATGATTGAAAAACCACTTTGCACACCATGAAAATTACCCAAAGGATTAAAAACAATAATAAACATTTATATCAGTTGATGAAAATATTAAAATTATGAAACTTGAATGATAAAGGCATGTGAAAGGGATATCCTACCTCAAATCCTTGGCGTAATTGAAACGCACACCCGAAATCACCCGTCGCAGGTTTATAAACCCTAAAAGTATAAATAAAAGATGTAAAAAAATAGAAAACCCATAAAAAAACATGGTATTACAAAACCATACGTCATTCAATAGTAGGGGACAATATAAATCCAAGAAACAATTAAAGGAGGGGGAAGAGGAAGGAGAAATGAGATGGAATCTCACCTTTCACCCTAGAAAACTCTTCATCTTCCATTAGATCTGCAACCCTAGAGAGAAGGGAATGGATTGAAACATCTTGTAGAGGCTCATAAGGTCATTAAGAACCAGGTAAAGAATATTGGTGTCGAAAAGAGTACAAATTGATTGATTTATGAATGATACAATCTACCTCGTAAATATGGACGATTTGAGGTATCCTAAGAATGATCTCCCTACTCTGCGACCCATATGAGCTCCAAAGTGGGTAAATAGATTATGAGGGTGAGGATTGGGTTATTGGATTCGAGGGGGAGGTAGAACCACCCAAAAATATTAAAAAATGAAAATGATATAAAAGAAATGAATTATTTTTTTAAAACAGGAAATGGGCCCATGGGCTAGCCCAATACCTAAATAAGTAACCCTAATTAACAATGCCTATAACTATATTATGGGGTCCAAAAGGATATATAAGTTTTAATATATCTGTATAGGACAAGTGGGATGTTTAATGGGTGAATAAGGATGAAAAATATAATATTTATAAAAGAAACAATTTCGGTTTTTAAAATTGGAAATGGGCTCATGGTTGGCCCAAATCATAAAGTAACCACCCATTCTTCAATAAACTCCTAAACAAGAAATGGGGATCCCAAATTTGAGTGTTTAGACACATATGAAACTTTAAAACTCAAGATTAATCTCACCAAATATTCATAAAAATGATCGGGATTTCCAATGGGCCGGATCAATACAAAGAGAAAAAACAATTTGGTGTGACAATGAAAACAATGATAGAATGAATAAAAAGGAAATGAAAGAAATAGTGAGTGCTTCTGAAGACAGTTCAAGTAACTTAGAATCTTCAAATGATGAAAAAGATATCTATGAAAATATGTGTTTTATGTAAAACACATTTGAGATAACATTGGAATCTCCTGTAAACAATTCCTATGATTCTAGAGATGAGAGTGACTATGAAAATATGCCTAATGAAGAAATGTTTGAATATTGTAATATGCTTGAAGAGAAATATAATGAACTAAAAGATAAATATAAATCTATAAAGAAAAAACATGATCTTACCTCAACTGTTAAAACTGAACTTAGTGTAGAAAGGGATAAAAATGATCAAATACTCAAAGAAAAAAATTAACTAAAACTATATAATGAACAATTGAAAAAGGATCTTTAAATGTTTACTATTTGAAAAGATACATTGGTGAAAATTCTAGGTAAACAAAATGCTCCTAAATATAATACTTGCATTGACCATAAACCTGGTAAATGAAAATCTTGATGAACTAATTTTGTTACTAAATCTAGGATATACTGCTTTACTCATAGTTTTGGAAAACATTTAGCTAGTTTATGTTATGATACTATCTCAACAGTTTCATTCTTTTCTAGACCAAATCGAGATTATTTTTCATGTACTTAACATAATTCTTATAGGAAACCTATGAGGAATATATAGGTTCCTAATGAACTGGTCACTAATCTTGATGGACCCAAATGGGTGTGCGTACCAAAATCTGTTTTAATCTGACTATTTTGTAGGAAAGTTTCTTAAAGGGATCCTATAAGAGCTTATGGTACATGGACAGTGGGTGTTCAAAAAACATGATAGGGGACTATTCATGCTTCAATAATTTAATAAATATTTATGGGGGCATTTTACCTTCAGTGAAAATTCCGAAGGAATGATCATTTTCCTTAGCCAAACCAATAACTCTAACTCAGTTTTAATTTCCAAGTACTTTTTTTAGATGGATTGAAATATAATCTCCTTAGAATTTCACAATCTTGTGATGATGGATTTCATGTTAAATATGAAAATAAATCTTCCAATGTTTTCAATTCTAAAAATATATTGGTATTTTATTCTTTATGAAATGAAAATATATATTTTGTTAACATAGATTGTTTAGTCTCTCAAAATTGAACATATTTCACAATGAGACTTGGATTTGACAGTACAGGATAGGAAACTGTAATATTAACTCTCATATAAAGTTAAACTAAAATATTTTAGTCAAAGTTCTACCCAAACATGAGTTTTCAAATGATAAAGTGTATAGTCCATGTCAAAATGGAATGAAACACAAAATTTCCTTCAAACTTCTGAAAGTTGTGTAAACTTCTCAACCTCTCGAATTGGTTCACATGGATATTTTTGGACCACCTAGAGTTTATATATTGAATTGGAAGCACTATGTTTATGTTCTAATTGATAACTTTACTAAATATAAATGGACATTATTTTTGGATTATAAATTTGAATCCTGCTCTCATTTTACCAAATATATCAAAACTGTAGAAAATATTAGTGGACAAAAATTTAAATCCTTATGAATTGATCATTGTTGTGAGTTTGAAAATCAAGAGTTTGAATCCTATTGCCCACAAAATGGATATAGTCATAATTACTCTACCCCTAGAACGCCTCAATAGAATGGATTTGTATAAATAAGAATATAGAACCCTGTAATATATTATAAGAACCATGCTCAGTGAATATGACATACATATTTATTTTTAGGCTAAAGTTGTAAAAACAATTCTATATTATTAATAGATTGTTGATTGGACATGTTATTAAAAGAACTCCCTATGAGTTATGGAACAATAGAAACCCCAATGTTTGCTACATCAAAGTATTTGGTTTCAATGTCTATATAATTAATACTAATGAAAATGTTGACAAATTTGAATCAAATAGTGATGAAGGGATACTTTTAGGATATTATATCAATAGTAAAGCCTATACAGTGTTTAATAAAATAACTATATATGTAGAAAAATATGTCCATGTAAAATTTGATAAAACATATCCTCATGAGTCTAAACCCACTCTAGAGAACCTGGAAGATGATGTATCAAATCTGTACATTAATTCCAAATCATGTAACAATCCTTCAAAGGATTCTGTGAAATCTTCTAGTTCTAGAAACACATTAGATTCAAGTCAAAATGAACCAGAACCTATTGAAGAACCTGAAATCACTAGTCCTTCTTTTTCTAGAGATATTAGAACTCTTATGAAACTTCTTATAGATACTATTATAAGAGACATAGATAAAGGAACTCTAACTAGAGCTTCTCACAGAAATTATGTTGAACACCATGTCTTCATGACACAACTTGAACCTAAATATGATAATGATGCTATCAATGATGAGTTTTAGGTGATGGCTATACAAGAAGAGCTTAATTAGTTTGAAAGGAACAAAGTTTGGAATCATTTTAATAGACAAAAAGACTCATTCACAATAAGCAATAAATCAATGTTTAGGAATAAGGTAGATGAAGCTTGTAATATTGTTAGAAACAAGGGTATATTGGTTGCACATGGATATAGTGAAGAATAAGTAATTGGATATGAAGAGACCATTTCACTCGTAGCTAGAATTGAAGCCATAAAAATTATACTTTCTTATACTGCACATTTGAATTTCGAACTATATCAAATGGATGATTAAAAGTTTATTCCTAAATGGGTATATAGCTAAAGATGTCTTTGTTGAGAAACCCCCTGGTTTTACAAATCCTCATTCTCCAAATCATATTTTTAAATTATCAAAAGCATTATATGGTTTAAAACAATCTCCAAGGGCATTGTATGATAGAATGGGTACCTTTCTTATTTACAATTGTTTTGAAAAAGGAATATCTGATCCATTCTTCTTTATAAAATGAATTATCAATGGTGGTTTAGTAATTCAAATTAATGTATAAGTCATTTTCTTTGGATCTTCAAAAAATTATTTATATATTAAATTTTCTAAAATAATGAAAAATGAATTTCTAATTAGTTTAATGGGTGAAATCAAATTATTTATTGTATTTCAAATATTTCATAATAATGATTATATTATTTTAAATCAAAGAAACTATACTAGAGATCTTCTAAAATGTTTTGGTTTGGATAGAACTAAAAGTAGTGACACTACAATAACTACTACATGATTGTTGGATCCTGAGGAAGATAGAAAATCTGAATCCACTTACAGAGTAATGATTGGATGCTTACACTACTTAACTACTAGCTGACCTAACATTATGTTTAGTGTGTGTATGTGTGCTCATTTTCAAACAATACCTAATTAATCCCATTTTAATGTGGTTAAATAAATTTTCAAATACCTCAAGCAAACAACCACTTTAGTACAATTGTATCCCTTAGGAAAATCATTTGAGTGTGTTAGGTATTCTGATGCTGACATCGATGGTTGTAAGTTAGATAGAAAAAGCACCTCTGGAACATGTCACATTTTAGGAAAGTCACTAGTTTAATAGCATAGTATGAAACAAAACATAGTTTCACTATTTAATGCAGAAGATAAATACATAGCTACTAGTAGTTTTTGTGCACAAATTTTTTTGATGAAACACAAATTACTAGATTATGGATAAAAATTAAAGAATGTACCTATAAATTGTGACAATAAAAGTGCTATTAACATCTCAAAAAAATACTGTTTTACACTCTAGGACAAAACATATTGACGCAAGACGTCACTTTTTGAGAGATCATTATCAAAAAAGTGATATCACTTTGGAATTCATTATTATTTCATATTATATTAATGATATATTCAACAAAAATTTAAATTATGAACGATTAGATTACATCATACATGAGTTAGGAATGAAAAATCTTAATATAGAGACCCAAGATTGACATAAATAGACATTACATTACTTTTTTAGAATACATAATACTTGACAAAAATAGACACCCAAAGACTGTATTAGTTTAGTGTCTATGGAAACTCAGAACATAATATTCTAATCATGGTGAATGATCTTCGACATCTCCCATAAGGATATTCCCCTTTTGTTTTCTTACCTAAACCATTTTTTTATATCCTGGGGAAAAGAATATATAAAAATGGTGAGCTCAAATTATCAGTAAGGGTAAACATGGAGAACATAAAATAATAAATAAACATTTGAAAGTAAAAACATGAACATAAAACATGAGTAAGGAAATAAATCATGGAAGTACATAAGGCATTGATCACAATGGAACATTAATCATTATCAAATATCCTGGGAATAAAACCAGTAATTGTGGAAAACCAGTAAGCACATGATATAATTTTCAGTGTATCCAAGGAATTTCTGCCAAGACCATCATAGTGGAAAATGTCCATTACTAAAAAAAGTTTACTTTCCTTTCTATCCTTGTATTACTGAACCAGATTTACTTTCCGTTCCATCCCTTTATTTTTGAATCGGATTTACTTTTCATTCCAACCCTGTATTGTTGAACCAGATTTTCTTGTTGTTCTATCCATGTCTATCTCATGAGATTTAAATCATTACCAAATTAATTGGAGGTAGATATAGGTCCCACCCATATCATAATTAAATCATTCTTACATGTGCCACAAAATAATCATTAATCATTCATTATAACCCAAAGAATAAAATGGGTTTCATAAACATCGCCCCATCACAACATATTCCATACAAAAGAAATGGATATCATTTCATCATAAAAAAAACAAACCATATAAATAATAATGACATTATATTTGAAACATAAACATACTAAATAATTTCATCTTAGATGGAAAATAGTTTTGATAAAACATATGAAATGACCTTTAGAGGAAAATATCCCTTCTTATTCCAAATCATTTAATTTTCACTAAAATATGATTCAATTTTCAAAGAAAAGGATTTGGTTGAAAATAATCATGAAATATTGTACATGAATCCTTAGGAAAATAAGGCATTATGAAACTGTAAAAATACATTCATGTTGTATAAGTTAAGAAAAAAATTCTTCTTGTACTTTTGCCAAAAAAGTAAAAAAGTACCTCATATGGTAAAAAAATGAAAGATTCGTTCAATACCGTGTGTTAAAACTCAAAAAAAAGTAAAAATGACCTTAAAAATACAAGAAATAATAGTGAACATTTTATGAAAACATTTTGAGAAAACATGGATATGGATGATAAACATAACCCCAGTAAATACTTACGAATAATCAATCCCGGATAAGAAAGAGATTGGAATAATTATCCCTTACCTTATGTACAATTTCATTTTTACATGTATGAAACTCCTGTATAATTATTTAAATATTGTAATTGAATTATTCAAGAATCATAGTCATTTTTTATGAAATCATATATGATTCACATATGACTTTATATTACCCATTCATTTGTCAATTCCAAGTTGAAGCAACATTTTTAGTAAAAGTCATTTCATTTATCAAACATGTTTGGACTTGTTGTTATTGATATTATCAATATTTTATAACTTCTAGAATGTAAAAAATGATTTATATATCATATATAAATTCATTATATATATATATATATCATAGTTAGATAAATGAAATTAAATACACCATTCTTGGAGACGGTAGGCCATACGTACGAATGAACGATGTTTTCCATTCCTTATTGACATGAATGGGAGTAAGTAGAAGACACATATATATACATAAATAAATAAATCCAGTGGCATTATTATGTCTTATATCTCATTATTATTCATTATATATACTTTATAATCATTCTTGAATGGTGAACATGGAGAATGAATCTCATCACGTTGTGGAGACGGTAATCCATACGTACGCACAAGCGATGATATCATTCCCATAATTATTGAAAGGAATTGGAGTGGATGATATAATATCTCAGAATCATTATGATTTTATAATAATCCTATATAGTTATTATTTCCACCATTATTCCCATCCAAGTATGGTGGTGGTGGAAAAACAGATTAGACCACTGCGTGGAGACGGTAAGTCGTACCTACACATGCGCGGTGATTTCGATTTTCATTGGATGGATAGATGGTGAAATAAGTTTGTATCATATTTATAATATAATATAATTATATTATTTATAATTATGTTATTACTATATAAAGTAACAACTAAAGAAGAGATAGTAGAAGAAGTATGAAACATGAAAGAATTGGTAGAAGAGATTACCTCTTCCTCGACATTCCTCTTTACAACATCCTCATAGGGCACTCGAGTTGGTCTTTTGAGAAGTCCAGAACCTCTATAATATAATTAGAGAGGTTGTGAAGATGAATTTTCAGGGGTTTACCGAGTTTTAAGGCATAAAATGGAGTGATGTGAAGAGGGAGGAGGTGCCTTTTTATAAAAGAGTAGAGGGGAACTTTTAGAAACCTTCAAAAATATTATTTTATAATAAACTCAAATCCGAGTTAAAAACATCCAAAGTGTCTCAAATTAGAAGATGATATATGATAGGGTTGTAATATAGTCAAAGAATAAAATTTAGACATGTTTTGATTTTATTTTAAACCTTATCAATTTGATTTGTCCTTATTTAATCTATTTAATTTTATATGTGGTAACAATATTCGATATTTTAAATTTTTTATAAATAGTTACATATGTGGTGTGAATTATGAATAATTAGACATATAATGAACATTTAGACCATATAATTTTAAATTTTAAATTTTTAAATATTTTTGTGATTTTTAAACAATTTAATAATAAGCTATTTTTATAAAATATCGATAGTGTCAATTTTGACACTATTAAATTAATAGAATTTAAATAAATTCCAAAAAGAGGATATAATCAAAAAAAATATTATATAGATTCATAAAATTTCATATTCATCTATAAATTTTTTTTTTCACATTAATTATTTCATATAATATTTATTTTAATATTTTTTAAAACCATTTATTTGATACTTCTCTTAATCAAATAATTACTACAACATATTTGTATAATTATTTAATATTCATATTTTTTCATAAAAATTAAAAATAAAATACATTGAAGAAGATAAATCTAATATATTTCATAAGAATACTTTTATTCAAATTTATCTTCTAAATCACCCATCTTTTGAAATGATAATTTTATTAAATTGTGATTGTGACAACTTTGACGTCATTTAAAATAAAATAATATAAATGTCATAATCAGTTTTATAAGGCTCCAAATAGTCCAAAAGTCGACCCTCGGATTCTTTGTGTATAGATATACTAGACCAATGTGGTTTAGTAAAGTTAATGGTCCTTTGGATGGGTATTATTATTTTAATAGAAACTATATTATTGATTTTTTCACTAAATCAATGATTTCTGTATCCTTAATGTATAAGCTGTTAAGGTAATTATATATTTATTAAAAATCACAATTAAATTAAAATGATGAAGAAAAAAATTTTATATTTCAAATTAGTATTTAAAATCGAATTTATAATATGTATATCCTTATATTAAAAATAGTTTATTTTTAATGTTTGAGTGAGACGTATTTCACTTTCTTGAAATAAAATAAATTAAAGGTATTAATCACATCCAAGTGGGTTATAAATGATACCCATTAGACCCAAGTATATTTTAGGATAAATTATAATCATCTAATTATATTAATACAAGTGTTAGGGTAATTTTATAATATTAATTTTACCCTTAATTACCTGATTTACCTTTGACTATTGTAAATAAAATTCACTGTATTTACTATTAATAATGCCATAAAATAAAACCTATCCTATTAAAATAATTTGGAAATACTAATACCAAAAATGGAATAAATTTTACCAAATTCAAAATATAGAAGTTGTAGTATTTAATTTAAAATTAATTCCGCTGTTGAGAAAATAGGTTTCAAGTGTTAAAACATTGCAAAAGATTGAAATGTATTCACCTATTAATTCAATGTAAAATTAATGAAAATGACATAAATTATATTAAATGGTAAAACTATATTCTATTTATACTTTAAATCGATTCAATAATATATTTTTACCATATAAATTATTTTGATTAAAAATGTTTTTTCCAATTAAAATATAGCGTATTTTTACTATTCATCAAAATAATAAACTTGTCAGAAAAACATCAAAAATTTATCTAAAATAAATTTTTATATCCTGATTCCAAGGAAGAAGTTGAATTTGTCAAATTTAACTTATAAAAATGTCAAAAACTATATTTACAGTGGGTGCACCATCTAAATGCAGTGAAACTGCATTATTTTAAAAATACTTATTTTACCCAAAAAAATTGTTTTGTTATCATACCATGTTATAGAATATGTGTAAGATGAATGATATTGGTATAAAATTCCAAATGAGGTTAATACTATTCATAACGGCTAGTTCATAATAACAATATGTCATTGTTTAGTGAATCTCGGTATTGGGTACAACAAACACTATTGAGGAATGTCGCTCTTGCGTGCAACACAAGCCAAGAATAGTGTTTTCATATACTAAAAGCTAATAATTTGTTTCATATAGCACAAGATAATATTTATTTAGTGTACAATATAAGACATCATGTAAATTAAAAAAAATTATTTCTCATAAAATCTCAGGGTGTTACATTCTACCCCCCTAAAAATGAATTTCTCCCTCGAAATTCGTCGTGGTTATAAATCATTTACTACTTGAATGTTTCATTCATAGAAACCCACATTGTAAAAAGGAAAACTAAAAATTAATTTAAAAACATAGAATTAGAAACACAACTGTCACCCAAAGTAACACAGCACTGGGTTCCCACATCAAAGAATATAGGTGAAAATATGGATATGAAAGAGAAATCTGAACATTATGTTTTGATACAGAGTGGTAGAGAACATGGCTACGAAAAATCCAACAATCACAAAGCTATAAATTTGTGATTATCTAAGGTACCATCTGATTAATTGGATATGAGGATTATATGACAAAATTTTTGGGTTTCAAGATCATTTCCATAAATTTGAAGAATTTGAATAAGAAGAAATACTTATTTGATTTTGGTACAATCTCACTGTTGGTCATTCCTTGAACAATTTCCCTTCATATATTAATGAAATGAAATTAATTTTTCATTCTTGAAGTGTTAGCAGATCATGTGATATAATGATGGGTCATTCCATTAGTCTCTAATAAAATGTTAACAAAAGTTATTAAATATACATAAGTCCATACATTGTGATATTAATTATGTATGGCACCAAAAATGGACTTATACTTCATATATCATACAACTTAATAAAATAAAATTAATTTATTCAAACAGGGACTTACTATAGGCCAGTTGTAGGCGAAAAACGCATGTTGCACTTCAGTTGTGGGTTCGATTCCTACAGCATTGTCCGACGCGACGGGTTGTCGCCCGTCCTACGGGTTGTACTTTTTCTAAAAATACACTATTATAACATTTCAGAAATAATAAAAATTGTTTTAGACTTAAACTATACTATCTGATTTCTAATATAATCCATTCCATCCTTTAGGCTTATCCAAAATACTTCTACCCAATCTCATAGTATAAAGAAAATTATTTCTAGAATGGTGATATAACAAGCATGTCAATACCATCATGTGTCCCCCATATATCATAAGATATATCATATTGGTCACATTCCCATCATTTGAAGGACTTCATCATGAATCCTCTTGAAATATGATAATAACATAAATTAATATAGAACCTTAGTGAAAACATTAATTCCATCAAAATTAACCCTTTCCATACACCAAATATACAAAAAATTCTATATACTCAAACCATGATATCACTCTGTCCTTTTATCAATCATGAGATCATTAATACTATCAAACATCTCATTATCCCTTTATACCTTCATTATGCACATAGCATCCGTTTTACAAAAATATTTCAATCACTTTTCGTGGTTACCGGTACCATACAATTATTTAAAACCAATACATAGATATTCCAATATTCCATAATACTATAAATGATATTCCCCAACAATATTTTGGAATCCCATTACATATACACTTAATCATTCCACCACATAATTGTCATATTCAAAATCACCAATAGTGATCGCATGTTACTTCCCTTTTTCCTTTTCCTTAAGAGGTTGTTTATGCTAATCATCATTTTCCCTTGGATTAGGGAATTAGTTAGCATAATGGCCTATTTCCTTGAACTTATATCATTGATGTGTTGGTGGTGCATTTTTCAGTAATCTTTTCTCTATTCACATCATTAGCTACTTTTTTCCCATTACATTGAAAATCAATAGCTCGACAACCAACTTTTCCACACATAAAACATTTTCTAGTCCCTTTAAGACAATCTCCACCATGCTTCTTTCCACAATTTGAGCATAATCAAACATTCGTCTTCTTTTCACTAATGATTTGAGATTTTTCCTTGAACTCCATCTTTTATTTCTTGTCAAAACCATGAGATGGATATGTAACACCAACTTCAAGTTATACCATGATATCACAACACACAATTTCTTCATACCTATTGAAGTATCTTATAGCTAATGTCCTTCAAAGACTTGGTGTTATGCCACTGAAGATTCAATAAACTTTACTTTTAGGTTGGATTATAAAGCCAGATTAATACCATGAAATCCTTGTAAAATGTTCCACGTAAATACCAATAGATTTATCATCCTTTTTCTTAATCTCAATGATATCCTTTTCCATCATTGTTAAAAGAATATGAGGAAAGTACTTATTGAAAAACAAGTTCTTGAACACATCCCATTCCATGGATTCAATTTCATCTTGGGGCCTTTTATTCTTAATTAGAGTTCACCACTATTCTACATCACCTTCTAAATGGTAAACAACTAAAATGAGTTTTTCATGTTCTGATCAACGAAGTATAGAATATATCTTTTCAAGGGTACTGATGCATTGTTTAGCAATATTTTTATCTGAATATCCATTAAAAGAAGGTGGAGGTTGCCTCATGAACGACTCAATAGAATATTGTTCCCTTCTATACTCATTTGGAAGTCTAGAATGATTCACATCTTATGTAAGTATAACAATAAGATTTTTCACTCCATCTCACATAACATTGGGTTGTTTAGGAGGAAAACCATTGCATTGTCCATTAAATTAATCAACACGGTTCCTTCGAGTTCCAGAAATTGTCTAAAACCAAAAAATAATAGTGTTAGAGGAAAAAATAAAGCTAGGAAAACAACATAATAAAGGGGGAGTACCTTCAATATATAACAAATTAGGTTTAATTCTAAGATCATTACTATAATTCTGGGACTATAACGTATATATATACTTATCCTTAGAGACATCCCTAGAAATACCTTATAAATATCTCTAGGGATTTCACTAAAGTTTTCACATCTTAGTTTCCAAAGGTTAACTAAACCTTCCCTCAGATACCAACTGTAGAGACCCAAGCTTGAAGTACATAGACATTACATTACTTTTTCAGAATACATAATACCTAAAAAAAACAGACCCCCAATGACTGTATAAGTTTAGTGTCTATGGAAACTTGGATCATAATTTTCTAATCATGGTGAAAGATCTTCAATATCTCCTATAATGATCTGCCCCTTTTGTTTTATTACCTAAAACCATTATTTATATCTTGGGGTAAAGAAAACATAAAAAGGGTGAGATCGAATGCTCAGTAAGGGTAAACATGGAGAACAGAAAACAATCCATAAACATTTGAACGTAAAAAAAAGAACATAAAACATGTGTAATGACATAAATCTTTGTAGTACATAAGGCATTGATCACAAAGGATCATTAATCATGATAAAATAGCTTGGGAATAAAACATTTAATAGTGGAAAACCATTAAGCACATGAAATGATTTACATAGAATCCATGGAATTTTTGGCAAGACCATCATAGTGGACAATGACCATTACTGAATCGGGTTAGCATGTCATTCCAGCTCTGTATTACTAATCCAGATTTACTTTTCATTCCATCCCTGTATTACAGAACCAGATTTACTTATCATTCTAGCCCTATATTACTGAACCATATTTTTTTGTCATTCGAGCCTTGTCTATCACATGGGATATAAATCATTACCCAATGCATTGGTGGGAGATATAGGTCCCACCCATCTCATAATTAATTCATTCTAACATGTGACACAAAATAAACATAAATCATTCATCATAACCAAAAGAATAAAATGGGTTTCATAAACACCACCCAGTCATAACATAATCCATATTAAAAAAATGGATATCATTTCATCATAAGAAAAATAAAATCTTGTTAATAATAGAGACATTATACTTGAAACATAAACATACTAAATAATTCCATCATAGATTTAAAATAGTTTTGATAAAAAAACTTGAAATGAATTCTTTTGGAATATATCATTTCTTTTTCAAAATCATTTTCTTTTCTCAAAATTCCATTCATTTTTAAAACAAAATTATTTTGTTAAAAATAATTATGAAATATTGTACATGAGGCTTCATGAAAATAAGGCGTTATAAAACTGTAAAAATCCATTCATGCCATATAATTTTAAAAAAATTCTTCTCACACATTTTCCGAAAAAGTCAAAATGTACCCCAGTAAATACTTACAAATAAACAACCCCAGATAAGAATGAGATTGGAATAATTATCTCTTTACTTATATCCAATTTCATTTTTACGTGTCCAAAACTACCGTATAATGATTTATATTATATCGTTGACTTATTTGAGGGTCATAGTCATTTTTTATGAAATCATATATGATTCACTTGTGACATTATAATAACGATTCATTTGACAATTCCATGTTGAACCAACATTTTGGGAAATAATCATTTCATTTATCATACGTGTTTGGACTTTTTGTATTTGATATTATCAAGATTTACTTAATTCTAGAATGTAATACATGATTTATATATCATATATACATTCATTATATATATATATATATAATATAGATAAATGAAATTAAAATACACCGTTCATGGAGACGGTTGGCCGTACGTATGCATGAACGATGTTTTCCTTTCCTTGTTGACTTGAATGAGATTATGTAGATGACATATATATATATATATACATAAATATAGTAGCTTTATTATGTCATATATATCAATATTATTCATTATATATCCTTTATAATCATTCTTGAATGGTGAACATGGAGAATTAATCTCATCGCGTTGCGGAGACGGTAATCCATACGTACGCACGAGCGATTATATCATTCCCATTATTATGGAATGGAATTGGTTTGGATGATATAATATATCAGAATTATTATTATGTTATAATAATCATATATTGTTATTATTTCCACTATTATACCCATCCATGTATGATGGTGGTGGAAAAATAGATTACACTACGGTGTGGATATGGTAAGTTGTACTTATGCATGGGCAATGATTTAATTTTTCATAGGATGGATAGAAGGTCGAATAGGGTTGTTTCATATTTTGAATAAAATATTATTATATTAGTGATACTGATGTTTTTACTTTATAAAGAAATAATTAATGAAGAGGAAGTATAAGAAGAAAGAAACATGAACTGTTCAGTAGAAGAGATTACCTCTTCCTCGACGTGCCTCTTTTAAACTTCCTCTTAGGGAAGTAGATGTGGACAATTGAGAAGACCAGAACCTATATAATATAACTAGAGATGTTGAGAAGATAATTTTCTGGCACTGGATGAGCTTGATGGATTAAAATGGAGTGAAGGAATGAGGACGGAGGTTCCTTTTTATAAGAGAGTAGATGGGTACTTTTGGAAACCTCCCAAAATATTAATTTATATGAAACTGAAATCTGACATAAAAACATCCAAAGTGACTCAAATTAGAACATGAGATATGATAGGGTTTTATTCTCATCAACCATTTAAATTTATAAATGTTTTGATTTTATTTTAAACCTTATCATTTTTATTTATACTTATTTAATCTATTTAATTTTATTTGTGGCAATAATATTCTAAATTTTAAATTTTTATAAATACTTACTTATGTGTTGTGAATTATAAATAATAAATTTCATTATGACATTATCAACAATTTAATTTTTAATTTTTAATTTTTAAATATTTGTTTTTGATTTTTAAACAATTTAATAATATGTTATTTTTATAAAATATCAATAGTGTCAATTTTGACTCAATTCATTTTTTGGAATATAAATAAAATCCACACCAGGGATATATTTGGAAAAAATTTATAATAGATTCATAACATGTCATATTAATCTATAAAATTCGTCCTGTACATTAATTAGTTAATATAATATTTATTTTAATATTTTTAAATCCATTTTTTGGAATTTCTCTTATTAAAATAATTACTACAACATTTTTTATAATTATTTAATATACTTATTTGTTTCAAAATATTTCAAAATAAAATACAATTAATAAGATAAATCTAATATCTTTCATAAAAATGATTTTATTCCAATTTATATTATAAAACACCCATCTTTTAAAATAATATTTTTATTAAATTATGTAGGTGACAACTTTGACAACATTTAAAATAAATTAATATTAATGTCATAATCTATTTTATAAGGCTCCAAATAGTCCACAAGTCAACCCTTGGATTCTTAGTCTATATATATACTCAACAAATAATTTTTTTTTCATGTTTCTCAAATTTTTATGGGTATTATTATTTTAATACTAACCATATTTTTGATTTTTTTACTAAATAAATAATTCCTCCATCATTAATGTATAATTTATTAAGGGAATTATATATTTTTAAAAAATAAAAAACAAATTACCATGATGAATAAAAACATTTTATATTTCAAATGAGTATTTATAAAGAAATTTATATAATTATTAACCATATGTTAAAAATACATTAATGATTAAAGATTGACTGAGACATATTTCAATTTCATTAAATAAAAAACAAATAATGGTCTTAATCACATCCAAGTGGGTTCCAAAAGATACCATTTAGACCCAATCATATTTCAGGAAAAAATATAATCATCCAAATATATTAATAAAAGTGTTAATGTAATTTTATTATATTATTTTTACCCTTAATTACTTGATTTACCTTTAACTGTTGTTAATAAAATTAACTGTAGTTGCTATTCATAATGCCATAAAATAAAAAGTAGTCTATTAACATAATTTGGAACTTATGATTGAAAATATGGAATCCATTTTTCCAAATTCAAAACATATATTTTTCATTATTTAATTTAAAATTAATCCTGTTGTTGAGTAAACAGGTTTTAAGAGTTAAAACATTGAAAAAGATTGAAATGTTTTTACCTATGAATTCAATGTAAATATAATGATAATGACATAAATTAAATTAAATTGTAAATATATATTCTATTTATACTTTAAAACCATTAAATAATATATTTTAACCATATAAACTATTTCTATGAAATAAGTTGTTTTCAATTAAAATTTTGCATATTTTTACTATTCATCAAAATAAGAAAATTATAAAAAAAATATAAAAAATTTATTCAAAGTAAATTTTTATATCCTGATTCCAAGTAAAAAGTTTGATTTTTTAAATTGAACTTATAAAAATGTCGAAAACTAGATTAAAATGGGGTGCGCCATCAAAAGGCTGCAAAACTGAATTTTTTAAAAAATACTTATTTTACCAAAAAAATGTGTTTTGTTCTCATACCATGTTCTAGAATATGTGTAAGATGAATGATATTGTTATAAAATTCAAAATGTGATTAATAATATTCATAATGGCTAGTTCATAATAACAATATATCGTTTTTTAGTGAAACTCGGTATTGCATACAACACAGGCTATTGAAAAAGGTTGCTCTTGCGTGAAATACAAGCCAAGAATAGTGTTTGAATATACTACAAGAAAATATAGTGTAGCATATAGTGCAATCTAATCATGGGGTAGTGTACAGCACAATACATCCAAGAAATTAAAAGAAATTATTTCTCATAAAACATCGTCATGTTACACTTACGTAGTAAGTATACTGTTTGATGTTTACGATCTCACAATTACACACACACTCTCTCTATATTACTGTCTGACACGTACTGTCTCAAAAAAATATAGTGGTACAGTTTAAAAGTCACACTATTATGGTCTCATTGTGAAAACATGTTACCGTCTCACTGTGAAATCCAGTTTTGGTCTCACTGTGAAAATATTTTATGGTCTCACCATAAAGACACATTATTATTTTATTTAAATATTACAACCTGTATCATGGTATTTATTTATTGTGTTCTTTTTCTTTCATGCGCTTTTGTTTTTGCAATGCTTGGTATCCCTAAATGATAAAAACTAATGAAGTTTAACTCTTTCTTCACAAGATATCTCTTCTCCCAAACTGTAACCCCTCTTTCAACCCTTCTCTATCTCGAACCTTCTTTGAATGCCTAAGATGGGACAGTAATCATCATTAACTCTTGAGAATTAAAGATCTAATAAGAAGATAAAAATAGCACTGAACATAGCACCATAAAGTCCTCTGAATCCGAATCTGGTAGATATAATAGTGGTAGTTGAAAAGAAGATATTCCCTAAGTGTCTTCTGTCATGTATGTCTTTAGTATTTATTTCGCTAAAAGAGAAATGACGAATAGATTGTTTCACAAGGGAAGATAGGCCTATTTACCCAAAGTTAGTTGCATAGTTCTACCAATATGTTATATTCTCTTTTGATACAGATGATGGCTATATTGTGAGAAGCTAGATAAATTTCCAGTGATATACCTTTTCTTCAAAGTTATGGTTTCCATGCCTTATGATACCTCGGGAGGGTATTTGTGAGTAATATTAGAGTGTTTTTCCACCTCAAAGTGAGTTATTTATGTTTGAAATATGAATTAGGAAGCTTAACTGGAAATGAAACAATGAGAAGAGCCATAGTTGCTGAGCTAGATGGTTAAACAAGACTTCTCTTTAAATTTTTTCGGAATCTGATTAGCCCCAGAAAAGGTGACTTTGCTACACTCAATATTCATGATGTATTTTTGATACACCTAATGAAAAATACACATATGTTCAAACCATGCAAATATGTTATACTCTATATGTGTGAGTTTATCAAGACACCCTCCAAGTAAACCTCTTTGATTTACTCATGATTAATCTCAGTTATTCTTCATAAAAATGGTTTCATAGGACCAGATGAAGAAGATATTAAGGATTATGAGTTTTTTATTTCAAAATTTACATTATATATAATAAAAATCAGTTGGAAACCTTAGAGAAATTCTTGGGTCGAAGGTAATAACATGGTTTATGAAAAGTTTAATATGGAGGAACACTCTTCAAGATGGAAGGATATTTATGATCCTTGTTTTGAACCAGATGAAATAGTTGGGTATTCCAATAAGGAATAAAAAGAAGAGTCTATTGTAATTATAGGGGAAATTCATCTAGATGAGAAATATAGTGAACACGTTCTTCAATACTTAACTGGGAAAGAAATTCATGGTTCGTAAGATGTTGCTGATTTGGAAGAAAAACCTACTTCTAAAGAAGAATATTTTGTTATGGTAAATGAAAAAGATGTTGTAAAAGAGAATATAGAAGAAGATCATTATCTTGTGATAAAATTTGTTTATGGGGAACATGTGGAGGAATTGGTAGTTCCTGAAATTATCCCATCTATTGAAGAGAGAATGGATCAAGCTTTTAAGATGGCTAGAAAAGAAATTAGAGAGTATATCGGGGATAAAATCATGGAAACAGATCAAGGATCTAGATATCTTAGTCCCGAGAAAGATTCACCCATTGAGGGGGAGCATCCCCCCAGTATGGAAAGTGTTGATGTGAAAAAACCAGTTGATCAATTCTCAATAGATAAATAATATAAATTTCATAGTTATTATGATGTAAATGACTCCCAGGAAGCCTCAATGATAGGTATAGACCTCTATAAAATGATTTAATTGAAACTAGTATCTACTCTTGATGTCATAGCTGCATTGGAACCCATGCCAATCTCAGCTCTTATTTATGAACATTCACAAGAACCTTCAATCTTCCTACGTAAGGATGATTTGAAATAATTTAAAGCTACCCTATTAGCTAGGGTTGAAAAGATCATGAATACCCACCTGGCTCTTGAAACCAACTAAAGTGAAAGAGATGCTCCCATGTTGTTGGAAAAGGTTATATGGAATATTCATCCCAAGATGCTTCATGAGATTCCTGAAGTCAAAGTTGATAAAAAACAGTTAAGTGATGAAGTAATGACTCAGAGGGGTATTGTCGAAGAAATATAAAGATTAATAAACTCAAGATCATAACATGATTCTCATCCTATTGAGGATATTGATAGTAATATTCCAATGGATGTAGCCTCCCTAATACAATATAATCTAACCTCCTTAGATGACAACATAGCTAAAATGGACAAGAAAATTGTTTAATAGATGCGCGATCTTGTTATTGGTCATTACAAGTTGACTGATGAGTATATGGGTTGTCTCCAAACTGTTCCAATTCATATGAAGCCCCATACTTTTGTTGTTAATGCTTATCATTCTTCTATACAATTCTCTCAACCCTCTATGGATGGTGATCTTCTTAGAATAGTTGTCAATGAAAAACAATAGGTTGTGCTCAGTGGATTTGATATAGAATATAAATATAAAGATGTCAATAATAGTGATAGAGTTCTTCATTTGGTGATAATTCACTCCAAAATAGTAAATAATGACCAATTAGATATTACTAAGAATCTAGACTTCGACTATAATAGGTTCTTATAGATGCATGACATGAGGATCCTCTTCAAGTACCTTTTAGAGAATATGTGAATCCCTCCTGTCAATCATGCTTCCAATACACAAGTCCAAAAGCTTAATGATTTCACTCCTTTGATAGATATGTTTATAGAGAACAAGGACGATTTTGAGAAATTCATCCAGTATGGTGGTGAGACCAATTCTGACTTTACCAAGATTTTGAGGCATTATCTTCGGGTACATAGTAATTCTATAGTGGCTCCTACAGCTACACCACTGAGATCAAGTTTTACTACCATCTCCACCTCTGCCCTTGTCTCTACATATATTTCTGTCTCTTAGGATTTGATTCAAATCAGTTCTATTATCCTAGATCAAATGTTTCCTCAGTATTCCACTAAACCTACCTTGGCCCCTTCTATCATTGAAGGCCTCCCATTACCTTCTTTGTGAACTGGTTCACTTCTCACTTCCACTTCCAACTCTTCTCCAATGGCTTCCTCTTCAGCTTCTACTGTCAAGGGAGAAGAGAAGACAAGATAGTGTTGTTGAAAAGTGACTACTCTCTTTTGATAGGGATGATTTCTGTAAATTTTTCATTTTGTTTGTAATGACACTTTTCACCCATCTAATGAATTGTGCAATATTATTATCTATTATTTTATTTAATTTTTTTAATATTTTTATAATCTCTAATAGGGGATAAATATGTACTGTAAATTAACATTAGGGAAGAGAAACATTACTAAAAAATAGATCTCTCAATCATATGATCTGTTATCATAAAAAAGTGTGATATTATTGGACTCCTCATGTGTTTATCATGTCTTAATGATCACAAATCCTATACATTCTGTAAAAATTAATAATCATGTGTCATCTATATCAAATAATGAGTACTGATGATTGGTTCTCTTTGCTTTAAATAAACAAATCCAATATCTTAAGTGCTATGTTTAATTATTGTAAACTATTTTTAATTCGTGTTATAATTAATTTTATTGATAAATGATTCTATCTAATCCATTTTATGAATATCATTTTTTATGTCTATATACAATATTTGGATAAGTTTGAGAAACTGTGAGTCTACGACCATTTATGTTTTTCTGGAAAAGGACTTAGACACCATGACAAGACATTGTGACCGGACACTGTGACCCAAACAACATGACCAGACACCGTGTCCAGACACCATGACCCTAACACTTCATCTGCACTACCGATTACTGATCAATATTGAACAATTCCATCAATACATTGTCACCACTGAATGGAAAACATAGAGACACGGTTTCAAGGAGACACTGTTTCTAGACAGACTACTACACCGTTTCTTAAACTATTTTGTCGTTTTTTAATTTAATGTATAACTATCATATATGATGCATTTAAATGTACTGAAAAATTTAATGTTTCTTTGTATGCATGTCACCTGATAGAATGAGGTAATGAGGTGATAAATACATGAATCATATTGGCTCCAACACATGCACTCAAAGAAAAAAAATGAAAGCATGAAAAAAAGTGGTGATAGAGAAACAAGTGTGCATGATAATGAAGAGGCACACACATTCTTGGTAATAACCAATACATGAACCTTCATGAAGAACTCATGAAGCATTCACTGTGATACCATTGATCAGAGTCGAGAACATCTTCATAATTCATACTCCATGAAGAACACGAGATAGATCTGAACCAAAGTACCAGACTCATGATACTCTCATTTTTGAAAGAGGATGTGATTCCGGCATATGATTCATCCTAGATGTCCAGAGCTGCATAGATTAACCCTAGTGCACTTATAACAATATCTCATCATTTTTTCTCTGTTATGTATTATTTTTAGCTTTCAAGCAGTGTGTGTGTGTGTGTATGGGTATAAAAACATGCATTATCACTTACATTAATCGGAAGTATACCAGATATCCTTTTCATACATCTTTTTACACTTGGGTATTACCCCAGATATGTGTGGAAGTGGTTCATGTGTGACCAGACAATTCATTCTCAATACGAATTGTGGAAGAGATCATGTGACTTCGACAGTCCAATGTACTATTTTAAACCCCGATCTAGGGTGTGGATCAAGATTATTAATATAAACTACTTAGTGGTAGGTGATCAGCAATTAGAGTGGATTAGGTCTCATCTTGAGATTGAAAAACTTATTTTATCCCTATTGTGTAGTTTTGTGTAGTTTTCTTTGTTTTGTTGTATAATTTAGATATCACTAAACTTGAATTGATATTTAATCTTGGAAAGAAGTTATAATTGTTTTTCATTATTATAATAACTTTTAAACTAATGTTAATAACTGATATTATGATTATTGTGAGTTAATGAATATTCTGAGAAGTTATCTAAATAGTTAATCATTGATAACCATATGAATTTTATTAACTATGATGTATTTAAATTTATTGTGGAACCTTTTGAAGAATTCATTTCTGAAATTTTTTTATAGACACTCAATTCATCCCCCTCTTGAGTACTCTACTCCGACCAAAAAAAAATTTAGAGTTAAAGAAACAATTACAGGAGTTTCGTGATAAAGGTTTCATTGGTCCTAGCACATCACCACGAGGTTCTCCAGTCTTGTTCGTTAAAAGTAATTTTGGTTCAATGATACATTGCATTTATTATAGAGCATTGAATAAAATCATGGCTAAGAACAAGTATCCTTTGCATCATATCGATGATTTGTTTGATCAGCTTAGAGAGCTCATTATTTTTCAATGATTGACTTGAGGTTGAGGTACCATCTGTTGAAAGTAAAGGAAGAAGACATTATAAAGACAATGATTCATTCTCGATATGGACATTATGATTTTGTAGTTATGCCTTTTGGGTTAAATAATGCCCTAGTTGTATTCATGCATCATATAAATAGAATTTTACGTGAGTTTATGGATATGTTTCTGGTTTTGTAAATTGATGATATTTTGGATTATTATAAAATTAAAGTGGAGCATAAATGTCAATTGACCGTTGTCTTGAAAAACATTAAATGAAAAGAAATTGTATTGGAAATTCAGTAAGTGTGACTTTTGGTAATTAAAAATTTTATTCCATGATCACATTGTTTCAAAAAATGACATGATTGTGATCCTGATAAAATAAAATTTGTTGATGAATGGCCAAGACCCACAAATATGTCCATGATCAATCGTTTTCTTGGTTTATAAAGTTGTTAGAGGAGGATTGTTCAAAAAGTTTCCTAGTAATCTAGCCCAATGACTATGTTAACTCATAAAGGTGTTAAGTTCATTTTGTCAAAAGAATGTGGTGATTGTTTTCTTTAATTGAAAAAGAATATTGGGGAATTCTATAGTTTTGGAAATTCCTTCCCGAGATGGTGAATTGGTTATCTATAGTAATGCTTCGTTGTAAGGACTTGGTTGTTTCCTCATATAGAATGATGAGGTAATTTCTTATGCTTCACGCTAGTTGAAACCTTATTAGTTAAATTACCCTACACATGATTTTTAATTGGCTGTTGTTGTTTATACATTAAAAATTTTGAGGCATCATCTATATGGAGTAAAATGTGAAATATATAATGAACATAAAGTTTTTAAGTATATATTACTCAGAATGAATTGAACATGAGACAGATGAGATGGATGGAATTAGTCAAGGATTATGATTTCACAATTGAATACCATTCAAGAAAGGAAAATAATGTGGATGATTCTTTGAGTAGAAAAAGTAATGCTGCATTAACCATTTTATGTTTGGAATAACATCATTCAATTAAAAATTTGTTGAACTATGTCATAGAAGTTGTTGATGTAGGAAATTCCACTATTTTTTTGAGCTGTCGGTGAAATCATCTCTTTAAGACATATTTAAGAAAGAACAAAATGAAGAAAATGAGTTGTAGAAAAAGTTATAGTTTGTTCAGAAAGGTAAGATAGATGATTTGTACATTGATAATGATTTTATTTTGAGATTTGGGAAGAGATTATGTGTGCCATGTGATTCAATGTTGAAGAATAAGTTGTTATGTGAACACAAAGATCTGTGTTTTCAATTCATCGTAAAAGTACTAAGACGTAAAGAGATTATTAGTAGTATTACTAATGGGACGGAATAAAAAGTGATATTTCTGACTTTACTATGAAGTGTTTAACTTTTCAACAAGTTAAAGAAGAGTGGAAGTTACCGAAAGGGATATTTTAGCCTTCACCGATGCTAGAGTGGAAATGGGAAAATGTGTCCTGCGATTTTGTCGTGGAATTACAAAGGATATCTAAAGTTAATAATGAAATATGGGTTATTATTGATTGATTGAATAAATCTTCACATTTTCTTCCTATTCGAGATACATTGTCTGTTGATCAACTTTCTAAGTTGAATGTTAAAGAGATAGTCAGGTTGTGTGGAGTTTCCCTCTCTATTTTATCTGATCATGATCCCAGGTTTATTACTATCTTATAGAAAGTCATTCCGAAGTCATTGGGTATTAAATTAAATTCTAATATAACCTTTCATCCGCAATCTGATGGACAATCAGAACGAAAAATTCTGACATTGAAGGATATGTTAGGTGCTTGCTCAATGGATTACCATAGAAGATGGGACCAACCTCATTCTTTGGTCGATTTGTTTTATAATAACAGTTTTCATGCCAATTTATAGCTGGAACCTCTTATGGTATTATATGTAAAGCGGTGTCAAACTCTTGCTTTTTGGGATGAAGTAGGTGAATGGATGTTTATGGGACCATAATTAGTATAAGTGATGGTAGAAATAGTTCAATTGATTCAAAAACACATGGGAATAGCCCAGATCAGGTAGAAATGTTCTGTGGATAACCTAAGGAAGGATCATTCTTTCGAGGTAGTTGATCATGTCTTTTTCAATGTTTCCCCATGAAAATTTTTGATTCCTTTTGGTAAGAAGGGAAAGTTGAGTCTGAATTTTATTGGACCCTATGAAATCTTGGAGAAAGTTGGATCAGTTTCTTATTGAGTGGATTTACCTAAAATTTTATCCTAGCTACAAAATGTTTTTCATGTTTCAATGTTGAGAAATTATATGCCGAATACATATCATATTTTGTGTTCTATGTTATTTCAATTGGATGTGAATCTTTCTTATGAGGAACAACAAGTCCAGGTTCATGAACATAGAGAGAATGTGTTGGAGAATAATGTAATTAATAAGGTTATTTATTTTTGGAAAAACTATATGGTTTAAGAGGTAAAGTGGGAATATGAAAATTCTATGAGGGATAAATACCCCCAATTATTTGATAAGTGGATAGAATTGCGGGGATGAAATTCCAAAAAGGGGGAAGGATATAACAACCTAGATAGATAAATAAATAATATGATAACATCATATTTACTAATAATTTTGAATTAAATATTTATTTTACATTAACTGGGATGATATGTTCGATGGAATAACTGACAAGAAACAATGGGTTTCCTTGAAATCTCATGTTCCACACAATGCTGAGTCATACTAAAAAAATATAATAATATAATATAGTTTTAAAGGGTAGATAACAATTAGTCATTGTTTTGGTGGGAATGAATAGAACTAACTACCATATTATTATGAATGTTTTTTGAATGTTTTTACATTTATCCAATACAAATTATATTCATAAAATGTGAATGAATCCAATATTAAGTATAAATACTTTAATATTTTTTAAAAGATCGACATAACTCCTTTTGATGGTGAACCATTTTTTAATCTATTTTTCTTCAGTTTCATATGTTAAATTTGAAAAAATAATATTTTTCTTTAGAATTGGGACATAGAAAATTAGTTTGGATGAAATTTTGGTATTTTATGATAATGTTTATTTCTTAATGAATAGTAAAAAATATTACATTTTAATTCAAAGATGTCTTTTAATCCAATTTATTTAAATAGTTAGATTATTTATTTAATTGGTTTTAAATTGTAATTGGATTATATTTTTACCATTTAATCCATTTTTGGCCATTTTATGTAATTTTACTTTGAAATTGAAAAAAAACAAGTGTCAATCTACTGGTAGTTATTATTTTATAAAAACCAACTTTTTGGTTTTGACAACTCGAATTAATATTATATTAATAACTCAAAGTTTTGTGTTTTGAGTTTTAAAAAATGGATTCCATATTTGGAATCAGTAGGTCAAAATTGTGTAAATAGGTATCTTTTATTTTTATACATTATGAATAGTAACTTAAGTGAATATTTTATTTAGCATGGTTATAGAGTAAATGTTTTAAATAAGTTACAAAATAATTTAATAATAATATTAAATTACACAAAAAGTGTCCATATCCTATTATATGAATCATGCCTGACCATGGTCATCCTTGGGCCTATTTTGGGACCCCATGGCGATTCTTGTATGTGAAAATGACATTTTATAAAAATTAATTCAATGTTAAGGAAGATATAACATAAACATATATCTTTTACTAAAAAAAATTTAAATTTTGTTATATAAGTGATCTCGTCAACTATAAATATTAATTTAAAAGATAAAATAATTTGATATATCAAAGTATTTTATTTAAAAATTTTATAAATAAAATAAATTAATTTATATATGACATAATGGTGATGCAATAATTGCGTCATTAATAAACGATTCAAATAAATGATATTATAAATATAAAAACTATTTTATTTTTAATCATTTTATGTAATATATGAATTTTATAGAACATTATGACTTGTTATGTTTGATGTAATGATGTTTTTTCTATATATTCATGTTGTTTTGGATTTTTTAAAAAGTAATGATATGAATTGTGTCAAAATTGACAAAATTCATATTTTAAAACATATTTTTTTTAAATGTTATAAAATTTAAAAAAATATAATATTAATCCAAATTAATATAATAAGTATAAAATTTAATTATTTACTCTTTAATTTGATATTTTTTATGTTTTGGTAACTATATAGACTCTAAAAGTGTTAAATTCATGATATAACGGTAAGAGTAAAAAATGGTTAAATAAAAATGATAAGGATTAAAAAATATCCAATAACTATAAAATTCTTATTGGATGTTTTTAATTCGACATATATGAACCTTATCTTCGAATTTAAAATATATTTACATTTTAAAACCGAAAATAATTTTATAATAAAATATTACATTCAATCTTTCATAAAGAGCCCGCCTCCCTCTTATAAAAGGCCACCTCATCTAACCCATTACACACACCTATCAAGCCGCTTGGCTTTCCCAAATGCTACTCCAAGAAGCCCCCAACATCCCTCTTTTCAACATATAAGGCATAACATAGGCATAAGGAACATTAATAATTCCTTTTGGTTCCAACGAAAGAAAGATTCCCAATTTAAAGGTAACATCTTCTATCAAGTTATTTTCATTTATTTTCTTTTCCTAACTCCCTAAACATTATTTATTAAATTTTTTTATATCAACATCAGTATCATAAATATTATATGATATTTTAATTAGAAGGATTCTAACTAAACATCCACATACCTCCATCTAATAGATCCTAACATACTGTTTCTGTGGACGTAAAACTAATGCCTCCCGAATCGATGATTGTTAAATTATCTCATATCTCCTCATATGGTGGCCATTAAGATAGACATGTTTTTATTTGTGATATATATTATATTTATATTGTCTCTATTCTAATTTATTTATCATTTATAGCATACCGAAGGTTTCCAAAATGGGTAAATATGATAATTTTATTTTAAAATGTGCGGACTACCGCCCCCGCAATGTGATATGACTCATTCATTCCATACATGGAACGTATAAAGGATGAAGTTAATGAAATTATATATGATATTATACTATATTTATATTATTCCTATGTATAATTATATTTTCATTTCATAAAATACAAAATAGAAATTAAAGTAGTTTTCATGTGTATGTATGGATTACCGTCTCCATGAATAGTACATTTCATTTCTTATCTCCAAATGTTATGTACTATCCTAAAAACGCATATTTTCTGGATATATATGATATATATGATATCTAAATAATGAATATTATTTTGGTGATAATTAAAGGTTTACCACATAGACAACATGTAATTATAAGAAGTTCATTTTTGAATCATGTATCAAATATCGACAAAATTACCGTGATTTAATAAATTTTTTATGTATTCTTTATAACGGGGTAATAAGTAATATAACAGGACTAAAAAATATTGAAAAGGTTCTTAAGATATTATAATTTACCTTTTTCTTTATTTTTTATGTGATTAAATAATTAATGAGTCAAGTCGGACATGAGGTAAGGGACTTCATCTCAATCAACATTCATTGAGGCTTATTTTGATATATTCATGACATTCATTTATGCAATGTGAAAATACCTTTTAATTTTCATGTCATTCAATGGGAATAATTTTCTACAAATTGTTTTACTAAATGAAAAAAAGAATTTTTCTTTTTAAAATACGTGGTGACAATTACCTTTCTGTCACTATGAGTATTATTTGATCTTTGGATTCCTTAACTAGTTGTAGTGTTTCTTTAAAAGGAAAATAAATACCATATTCCATTTTTATTTATTTGGTTATTGAATATGGTTTTGATAAAGAATTGATTATTTCAATATCATGAAATGATATATTTTTATTACAATGTGGAATTTTTATCTTTCATTTATTCTTGTTTTATATGTTATGGATCTTGGGAAATGTTTTATGTATATGGGTGGTTCTATGGTAATCCATGGGTTGGTGAGCCCAAGATAGCTCTCCAATGCACTGGGTAACATGACCGAGGTAAACATTAATGTTTCAACTAAGATATTTAGGTTATATACTATGATGGTTATTCCAAATGTAACTCCCAATGTAGATGTGAAAGCTATAATGTATGATTGTTATGGATTCCCAAGTTACGTTTATAATATGTGGTTACTATGTGTTATTATTAAATATTATGATTTAATGTTGTATGTTAAAGAGCATATATATTGAATGTAATGATGGAATAATGTTTTCATTCATTATTTTACAACCCTTAGTTTTTTTTAAGATCATCCGAATATTTTTGAAATGTTTTTCATATGATAAAAGGAAGGGTAAGAGAAATGATGAATTCAAGAAGATTTATATCATGAAAATTATTCTTTTTTTCTCATAAGAGTTTATATTTTATAAAAAAATGGATATTGATTAGAAGTGTCTAGTTTGTGATATTTGAGATGCAATGTAATGTTTTTTCGTAATTCTCTAAAACTGTAATCTTGAAAATATCCTCAATGTGAATTATTTACTTATTTAATGATTATGAAATGTTTAAGGTTGTGCCATATATAACTACCTCTATCTATATGAAACAATAAGATTTCCCTTCATGAGAACACATCCCATCATATATCCTAAAGAATAAAAATAAAATATGTCCCCTTGTCATGAATCAAGAAAAATCATGATTGGTGATGCTGTAATGATATTTTTTTATCTCATGAGAAGACTTCTAACATTTATCATCCCATTAGTATGGAACAATATTCTTTGTCATAGATTTTATAGGTGATGATATTCATGATAATTCATGAACAATGCATTGGTAATAACCATATATACCATGGAAACAATGTATCTCATATACATTCATTGGTGGATGCCAAGAGATAATGGGATCAATCTTTTTTGGATGTACAAAATCAATTTTTTCAGAGATTACATGGATAAGGAAATGTACTTATTGTATTAAAAAACCACAAATTGATAGTTTGTTCTATAATGAATGACCCATAATGATTCCCAAAACAGTCTCCATGTGTTTCTCATTCTCAACCCTTATCCTTGAAGTCACTAATATTTCATCTAAAAAACCCCCACAAAAGAATCAAGATATTGTTGAAATATCTGAGTCACTATAGCGACCATTCGAATCATTAATTATAATTTTTCCATCAAATCATTAAATATTTAGGATCCAATGGTTTAGTTTCATGGAAATATTATGACCATAAATAACATTTACAATATAAAATATAAACATTTATTTAATTCAATATTATCAAGAATCTTATTGGACCTTGAATTCTTATTAGTACATGTAATCACTTGAGGATATTAATAAAAAATGGGTGAACTAAAAACCCAGTAAAAGGAAGGATATGAAAATGAAAAAATATAACATGGGGTGAGAATAATCATAGCATATACATAGGATCATAATCATTTGAGGAATCCTTAAGAAAAGCCTTGTATAAGAAAAATTCTAAAAAATTAAACATCTTGTCTTACTAGTTAACAACCACACATAGTTGTGAACAAATCTTGCAACATGTTTAGACATATATAATTTATCTCTTGAGTTTCCTAATATTACCCTAATCATAATATTTATATATAATTCTTGGAGCACCCGTCACATCATAACATTTACATTTCACTATATAATTCTAAGCACACCCATTACATCACAACATTTACATTATCATGCATTCCAAATAGAACATATATCAATATTGAACATAAAATAACCCATGTAATGGATTGGGTTTCATTTAATACAAATAAATTTATAAATATTTGGTTCCCAAATTAATGAGGGAATAACATACTTGAGATATGAATCATTAACCTTGAGAGAAGAAAAATCCATCACGAGAAGTTAAATATTTTTTTGAAAGAAGAGTTATTTTAGAAGACATAAAATTTGACATAAACTCATGTGAAAAAATGTATATCAAAAAAGGTAATATAATTATTCATAAATTATACTTAATAAATATGAAAACTAGAAAAGGGGTGGATGAGGGAAATCACAGAGAAAGAGAGTTTGGTTCGAGAATTCCCTTTACCTTGTGTCTAAGTGCTTTCTTCACATTAATGTCTCATATAATCATATTATAATAATTAATTATCAATTAAAGAACCTTTTATACATTAATATGATTTATTATGGATTTATTATTCTTTTTATGGGACATTTTATGTGTTATATAATATAATTTTGTTGTTCAAGATCATTCGTTTTAATGGGTTTTACGGTCTCTTTACTTTTTTTCATGAATGAATGTTTGTGTAAATTAATGAAAGATATCCCAAATTCTCATTATATTTTAGTATTTAAATTAACAAATTTTGAATAATCTTATAAATAATTTGGTTACATTGAATTATCATGAATCATTATATACAAGTTAATGATGATAATTTAAGGTTAATTTTCGTTTCTTTTCAATAATAATGAATTATTTTTGATAAATGATTTATTATTATGTTTACAAATTATTTCAAAAAAATAAAGTTTATTAAAAAATATATGTTTATAAAAATATCAACCATTTATTTGGTTTATTATCATCCTTGAGGGTAATAAAGGAAAATTAAGGTGCATCGCCCACAATGTCCGTAAATTAAAAAATCACGGGTGATGATTTCATTTTTAAAATAAAAGAGTGCGAGGGAGTGTTTATTGATGGATGTCCCACTAACCTGATATAATACCATCACATAAAAATTATCTTTTTTATCATTACATTTGGATGAGGGGTGGTGAGAAGAGAATAAGAAATGAAATGAAATTTAAAGAAATTAATATAATGAGAGAGAGGATTTTCCTATTGAATTTAACCTCCTTGGTATCACCATAGGGAATGGTTTTTTCATTTGATTATACCAAGAGCTCATGCACGTGTCAGAATGAATAGTTAATAATATGGGTTCGAATATAGGGAAGGAAAAATATTGAGAATCGTGTGGAAAAGAGGGGGCGAGGGGTGGTATTTATAGTGGTGTCGAGGGATGTTTTCTCATTATTATATTCATTAGATTATTATTTTGTCCAAAGAATATTAATAAATTGGTCATTTACTATAATAATATTGAAATAATAAATGATTTTTTGAAATTTTGGGCTTATATCTTCATTACATCATCTATGAATGAATAATTTATTTATACAACTTTTATTGTAAATTATCACATTTTATTATTCATGAAAAATTCATGTAAATTTGAAAAATAAAAAAAATAATTGTATCAAATTTTTTATATTTATAATTCAAATATTAATTCTATTTTATGAAAATAATTTTCTAAATATGATTAATTATATTTTTAATCAAAATAATCATTTAAATGGAAATAAAAAATTATGAAATTATAACTAATCTTATATAATATAAAAAATTACTTAAGGAATTATAAAATTATAATAAAAATATAAGAAAAATAATATTAATTTCTTTATATATTTTTTGAAAATACATTTTCTTTTTAATTATTAAATTACTTATAAAATTGTAATTAAATATTCGTGACATCTAGAAATTTCATCCCATAATTAATTATTTTTAAAACAATTAATTACCTAGTATATCATATAATTATACAATAATTTCATTGATCAGATGCTTAAATTTTAGGTATACTATCCTGAGAGGGTGTAATATTCATTTGGCCAGTCTACTATCCATGAGGGTCATATTATTATTCCTGAGGTCAAGTTACTATTTCATCAGTATTGTTTCCTTAACATCGAAAAATACACCTACTATCATTAAGTCTTCATATATAATGTTTTTTCATCTTTATGTGGTTTAAAGAGATTTATACTATATGAAATTTTATTAATAAGGGATAAATTACCACTTCGGTGGTGGTGTGGTGGTAAAGGTGAGTGGAACATCGACACTGTTCTTTGGGAGGTTCAGGGTTCGAATCCTGGGAGTCCGCTTTCGGGGCGAGCCTCTCCCCTAGGATCCACCAACCATGCCGGGTTGCCCGAGCACATCTGGGCAGGCAAAATGAGGTGTGGCCCAATCGATGACGGATTGCTTGACAGATTGTCACTGCCGGGCTGTCACCCTCCAGGACGCTTTATCAACTCGGCTGGCAAAGACTCCTTCCCAACTGGGGCTCTCTCTGGAGTAACCCCTTCGTGGGGAGGGGGGTTCCCTTGTGTGGAGGGTTAGAAAATGCCACATAGGGTAATTCCATTTTTGAAGAATTAATATGGGGTAAATTCAATTAAAAAATGTTTGGGACATTACATTCTTCCCCCTATTGAAATTTATTTCTTCACATTATGTTTTACATAAACTATTGAGGGTAATGCTCTTTTATCGCATCCTATGGTTCCAAAGTTGCTTATTCAAACATATGTATTCTCTACAAACATTGAAAAGTTGGGTTATTTTTTTGCATTTAACCTTACCTATCTAGTCTAGAATCATTAATGGATGCTCCTTATATGAGATTTGTTCTTCCAGCTAACCCACCAATGAGTTCAGTACATGTAAGGTATCTGGTATGAACTTATTCAAGAGTTATACGTGGAACTCATCAGGAACATGAGCTATATTTGGTGGAAGTACATACAAATAATCCATGGATCCTATTCGATCCAAGATCTCAAAGAGGTCAATGTACCTTGGGTTTAGCTTCCCTTACTATGAAAATTGTATTACTCCCTTCTATGGTGATATTTAAATGATGAAATTACCTCCAACATCAAACTCAAAGTCTCTTCAGTGGTTGTCTGCATATATATATTGAAAATTATATGTATCATTGATATATTGATGTATGGATAAAACATTCTCTGTCATCTATTGCACAAGATCAGGTCCAAGTAGCTTTCATTCACCCACTTCATGCCAATATGCTGGAGTTATATATTTATTTCCATACATAGCTACATATGGATATATCTGAACTCTTATGTGGAAGTTATTTTTGTATGAGAACTCAAACAATTGTAGATTCTGATCCCATCTACCTTTTATTTATAAAATGCAAGATCATAGAATATCATTGGGCATTAGAATAGTCCTTTCAGATTGGCCCTTAATTTGGGAGTCACAGTTTGTGCAGAAATGTAATTCTATACTCAAATCATGTTGATGACTCCTTCATAATTTAGATGTAATCCAAGGATCATGACTAGAGACAATAGATTTAGGGAATACACACAGTCTCACCACATCTTTTTCATATATATTTTCCAGTTCCTCAACTGACAGATCCTATAGAATAGGGATAAATTGGACAGTCTTTGTAACATGGTCCACCAAAAACCATATCGTATTATTTCCTTTGGATGTATTTGGGTGACCCATGTTGAATTCCATAGTGATGTAATCCCATTTACACATGGGTACATTCAATGGTTGCATCAACCCTTTGGAATTATGACACTCAGATTTAACTTGATGACATATCAATAACCTTTAGATATACTCCAAAATATCCTCCATCATGTTGTTCCAGTAGAAGTGTATTCTGATATCATGGTATATCACTGTACTACCGGGACAGATTGAGAAAGCTAAGAAATGCACATTTTCTAATAGCTCATTCTTTATACCAGGTCATGAAGGCATACAGAGCCTCTATCTAAACCGAATCTCACCATCATCATCAGTATTGAACTCTTACAACTTCCCATCCTTTATAGTATTCAGATTCTTTTGAATATATCAATCATCACTTTATGGCTCATTAATATTACCTTGGTTATATGGTTGGGAAATAATCTAGTAAAGGTAGGATGTAGTCCCTTTGATTATTATTTTCAAATCCATCCTTTTCATTTCAATCAAGATCGTGTCTTTCTCAACCCATAACATGGATATAATGGAAGATTCCTTCATACATAGATCATTAGATACATTCTTTTCCATGGTGGGGTGATAGTGAGTAGAGAGGTCAAATTTATTGATTATATATAACCATCTCATTTGCTTTATATTGAGTTATTTTTGTGCGAATATATACTTTAGGATCTTATGATCGGCATATATGTCATACTTCTCACTATAGAGGTACTGCCATCATATTTTCATTGAAAAAATCTCAATAGTTATCTCCAGACCATACATTAGGTATTTATTATCAAGGATATTCAATTAAAATGAGGTGTAGGTTTTCATATTATAATTTTTCATGAGTAGACAACCAAATTTATTCTAGGAAGCATCAATGTATATCCAAAACCATCCTCCACATTTCAATAATGTGAGTACAAGTGCAGTGATAAGCTTTCTCATTATCTCCTTGATTCTTTCCTCATATTCTCCCATCCAAAAATAATTTACCCCTTTCCTGGTTAACAAAGATAGTGGGCTTTACAATCATGAGAAATGTATCATAAAATCTCAGTACTACCCTATTAAAACCAGAAAATTGTGGATTTCTGTGACACTTAAGGGTCTTGTCCATTCCTTTATTTCCTTTGTTTTTAAAAAGCCTATAGATATTCCCTGACTTTTAATCACATTTCTAAATAATGTGACTTGATGCATCAGAATTTTTAACGTTTAGAACACAATGATATCACCAACACAAGCCTTATAGGTTCTTCATTTTCCTCTTTGATCTAGAAGTAGATTAGAATATATTTGATAAAAACTACCGAAAATTTTTCGACCTAATGTCTAAATAATCTGTTAATCAAATCCATGAATATTGAAGGGAATTAGTTCATCTGAAGGGAATCACCAAAAACTTGTAGTTCCCATACCTTTTATGGATGGAATGCTTCTAAATATAATCCATTTCACCTTTAGGTGATGATATCTTGAATAAAGATCCACCATAGAGAAGTACTGAGATATTTTTATTTGATCAAATAATACATCAATCCTTATAAGAGGATACCTGTAATTTATAGTGAACATGTTGAGTTTATGATAATCGACACACAACCACATTTATCCACCCTTCTTCTTGATAAAATGCATTGGTTCACACTAAGGTGATGCGCTAGGTCGTATGACCCCTTTGTCCAAATAAAATTGCAATTTCTTCACTAACTCCACTAGCTCAATAAGAGCTACCCTCTATGGGAACATTGAGATATGAGTAGATCTGGGTATGAGTTCTATTGATAAATCTACCTCACATTCTTGGGGAAATTGTGTTAACTCTTATGGAAATACATTTTTGTATTCCCTCACGATGAGAATTTCTTATAGTTTGACTCTTTCCTTTGACTCAACCATTAGTGAAATGTATGATTATTCCCAAGGAATCAATACACACATCGTTGAAGGATTCACCAAAAGATATTCATGATGTTCTTTTCATTTGTATTAAAGCATGTGGTGGGTCAGAATATGAAAAGATATTTCATTTTCTTGACATTTTATATGTGCTCTATAAAATGAGATCCAATCTGTCCCTCATATAGTGTCCAATTCCACCCTAGGATAAACTATGAGATTTTCTATGATATTCTTCTATTATATTCCAATATGATAAGAGTATAAGACTTATTTTTCAATTATTTTACCACTTTTAGTTTTAACAGATATCACTAAATCATTCTTTTGGGGCATTGATTCAATTGTTTTGAAAACGTGAATGATATAATGGAATGCATAGAACTAGAGTTAATGAAGACCTTTTCTATTCATGAGTCAGTAGGATGTGTACCTTGCACGACTTCATTTTATTTCTCATTAATAGTAGTAGTGATGGAATAACTCTTTCCTTAATCCTTTTTCATTGGTGGAATTGACCCTGATTACCCTCTAGGAGTTGAGATATAGTTAAACTATATATATAGTGCCATTACTCCTTATTGTTTTAGGATTGGTCCATTTCAGGTTCTCTCCATTCCTCCAAGAAATTTCCTAGCTTCCTCTTGTCATTTTGGCATTCAAGATCTTAATGGAATTATCTCCCGCACTCAAGTAATTTACCCATCACACTATGGTAGTTTACATGATTCATTTCCTACATTTTATACATGTGGGTGGTTGATTTTTTATTCCAACGTTCCCATTAGATCGTTTACATTGGATCAACATATTTCATTTAATCTCACCATAGACATGGGACTATTCTATAAACAACATATCATCTTTGAGAGAACATTGAAAAACCTCTTCATAACTCTAAAAGTCTTGAATTGAGAGATCCATTCGAATGTGTAGTTTTAAAGTGCTAAAGAATATTTCAATTTTTCAATTATTTTTGTTAAAAAAAACATTAATTGTACCTTGAAAGAGATGTTAAATTTTATTAGTAGGACATGAAGGATTACCCTTCCCTTTGCATTGGATCTATGAATTCTGTCTCTAATATTGTATGGAGAGTTTTAGGGAAATACTTGGTAAGAAATCATATCTTACATTCATCCCACTCTATCTCTTCAATTTAATATTTTGGTGTGGTGTTCATAATCAAAACACACAATGGATTTGCCTCTCCATCTAGAGGATAAATAGTTGGATTCACCTTTTTTATCTCAAAATAGTGAAGCATATAAAATTTATTCTCCATTGAGTTGACTAACTATTATGTGAATATTAGAGTAAAATATCTTCTAAATATTGATGGTTTTTTTCGAATAAAACACTCCATATCTAGCTATTAAAACTTTGGTAAAAATGAAATTTCTGAATTATCTAGGTTAGTGATAATAAATGAAAAAGTTGGGTAAGAGTCTCCATGAAATTTTTAAATCCACCTCACAAGAATTGGGTATGCCATTCATGCAATCACTGCACTGTCTCTTGCATGGGTTGTTGGCCTAGTTTCTCCTAGTTACCACTAGTTTCTAAAACAGAAAAGGTTAGACCATAAGTCAACAAGTCATTAATAAATAATATATTCCATTATGAAAATATTCCATTGGAAATATAATTTGGTATTCCTTTTTTTATCATTTTCTAATACATTGCCTCTTTGGTGGTCACATGTACTTAGTCTCAAACTATGGATTTTCACTAAGGATATGTAATCCTAATATCCAAATTAACAAAAACATCACCCAATACCAACTATGGTGACACATATTTTCATATATTATTATTATTCAATACTAAAATAATTGCACAACTAGGGTCCAAATGATTAATGTCAAGTAAACATTAGAATCATACATATCATTTAAAAATTAAAACAGAAAAATTTATTTAACTATTTCATCTCTGGAATCTTATTGGCACTTGAATTGTCCTTATTACATGCATTCAGCTCGGGATATACATTAAAAAGGGGTGATAAAAAACTTATAGGATGAAAGATAAGAACATGAAATAATATAGCATGGGGTGATCATAATCATAACTTTGACATTGAAACATAATCATGAGATGAAGCATTATGAAAAGTCATGGTCTGGGGAATTTCATAAAAATGTAATGTCACATCTTATTGGTCAACTACCACACATAGCTGTGAACAAATATAACATCATGTTCACTCATATTTCACATTATTTCATGATATTACTCAAAATACCCTATGCATTTGATACATATAAAATTCCAAGGGCCCCTGCCACATCATTAAATTTTGATTGTACTATTTAATTCTGGGTACACTATTCACATAACAATATTTACATTCTCATGAATAACACATAAAAAAATTCCAATAATGAACATAAAATAACCCATGTAATATAATGGGTTTCTTTTTATAAGAATACAATCATAATCCTTTGGCTCCAAAATAAATATTTTTATAACATACATGATATAAGAATCCTCAACCTTGAGTGAAGAAGAGTCAATATCGAGAAGTAAAATGTTTCTTTAATGTGTTATTTGGGAAAACCTTGAGTTTTTAAAAAAAAATCATGTAGAAAACATGTATATTCTAGAAAAGGTAATAAAATTCTAATGAAATGATATTTACAGAATATCCATACTGAAAATGGGGAGAAATAGGGAATCCCCAATGAAAGAGAATTGGGTATTGGAATTCACATTACCTTGTGTCTGAATGATGTATACACTCTAATGTCTTGTATAATTGTAGTATATTCATTAATTAACAATTGAAAAACATTTTATAAATTAATAAAATTATTTATGGAATATTAAGTTATTTTATAGGCCTTTGGATGAGTTATATAATTTAATATCATTGTTTGATAGAATCTGTTACCATGCTTTTCATGATCAGTTCACTTGTATACATTAATAGAAGATCATGTAATATGATTGTAAATATAAATAAATTATCCATTTTTATCAATATTACAGAATATTGAATGATATTATATGTAATTGGGTAGTATTGTGTGAAGATGAATCACTAGATATAATTTATTGATGATAATTTCAGGATAATTTTTGTGGTTTTTTATCACCCTGAATTCATTTTGTTGAATCATTTTGTATAATGTGTATAATTCAGTTCCAGAACAAAAATATGATTATGACATAACATTAAAATATGTTTTCAACCATTTCTTGGTTTTATTAACATCCATGAATGTTTTAAACAAAAACTAATGTCTGTCTCATCCTAAGTTGGTAAATTGATAGATTATGGGCGACGATTTGATTTATATAATAATATATATAGTGGGAGAGTTTTTTTATGGATCTTACATTAACCTGATATAATACAAAAATATCAAACATCATGGATTTATCATACCATTTGGATAAAGGGAGGTGAGGATAGAATATGAAAATAAATTAAATTGAATGGAAATAAATATAAATAGATAGAGGATTTACCTCATGAATTTATCATCCTTGTGAATCTACTTATGGAGAGATTTTGATCAATTGATGAGGGAAAGTGCTCTGGGTCATGGGAGAGAGACTAGGAATGATTATTGGGTAGATTATAGGCATGTCTCAAAGCTGGATATGTTTGAGAAGATGAGGGGGTTAGGGGTGGTATTTATAGTTAAGGAGAGGGGAGTTTTTAGTTTTTATATTCATTAGTTTATTATTATGGCACAATAAAATGATTTTTATTGAGAATTATTTTTTAAAATATATTAATAATTAATTATAGTACCATATTTTAAGTATACATAAACTTTGATCATCTATGAATCTATAATTCATGTATTTATCTTTTATTCCAATTTATCATATTTTATTATTCATCAAAAATTTCAGTAATTTAGAAGAAAACCAAAACTTTACCATAACCATTTTTTGATATTTATAATTCAAAAAGGAACTGAATTTTATGAAAATAATTTTATAAATATGATTAATTTAATTTTTAATCAAAATCATCCATTAATTGGAAAATAAAAATTTTAATTTTATAACTGATTTTAAAACTCTTTGAAGTTTTATTTAATGACTCGTAAAATTATCTTAAAATAATAAGTCATCGGAAAAATAATTTATGGATATATATTGTGGAAATAAATTAATTTTATATTATTATATTTATTATACAATTTTCTTTAAATACTTATAAATTTCAAAAATTCTAACACTTTATTATTAATTTCTGAAAAACATAATTACTTATTCTATGATATAATTGTACAATAATTTCATTTATAGGATGCTTAAATTTTATTTATACTATCATGGGTGAAGTTACTATTTATCTGGTTGGTTTATTATTCATAATATTTATATTATTATTTCTACAGTCTTGTTACCATTTCATCCATATTGGTTCCTAAACATCCAAAAATACTGTTTATTTCATTAATTCTTCATTTACAATGTTTTTTATGGTTTCAAGCTGATTTTATGAAATTTATACTATATGAAATTTTATGAAAAAGGGATAAAATCCATTGATAAATGTTTTTGTTGTTACATTCATTAAAATCATATTACATGTTGGTGAATTTGTGAGACCTATATGAATAAATATACATTCATAATGGCAGTATATGATTCTAAAATTTGTCTTTGAAATATCCTCCTTCCTAACCTACTATTTGTGATATTAGGATTGCAAGTCAATATTGTAGAACAATTGTTCTCCCCTAAATAGATCAAATAGATCATCAATGAATGGAAGTGGATACATGTTCATTAACATAACTTGGATATACTTATGGGAATCTACACATATCTTTAGAGTTACATCTACCTTTTTGATAAATAAGACTGGTGCTTCCCACAGAGGCATTCTAGGAAAAATGAAACATTTTCATCACATCTCCTATAATTGAACATTCATATCCCTCAAATATTTTTGTTCCATTATTTATGGTGAAAGTTAAATAGTACATGCCCCTAGAAGGAGATCAGTTGAACTCTCCTCTTCTCTCATAGATGGGAACCCTGTGAAATTTTGAGGAAACAAAACAGGAAATTGATCATCAACTGTTAAAAAAGTACTCACATTAATCTCATCCATTGATGCAACAGAAATCACTTAAAACTACTATTAGATGATTCCAACTGATAATTATAATAGACATGTTGTACTGACCATGACATTCAGATATCCATGAAATAGATTATCGACACTATCTTTAGATATGAAAATTACCTTTCTTGTATAATAGTCGATGTAAGCATTTAATGATTTCAACAATTACAACGAAACGATTATATAACAGAGATCCCTCTTAAGAATAGAGAAATACCGACTCCTATTATCTCCATTAACAGTTATAGAACATGATCTACAAAGAATAACTAGACACTATCATTGACAATGTAGAGTTAGATGTTTTAACAGAGAAGGCATCATCTCAACTTTTAGACTCATGAAATCAGTATCAAAAGAATTAATAAATGAATGGGATTTTCCCATATAGAACAAAACATGAGTAAAGGTAGAATTCAAAAAAATAATACCAAGAATTATATATGGTATAGACAGATCCTCCATAAAAACACGCTCAAATCCATATAATTTTCTACTCACTCCAATTTGTTTTGTATTTTCCAATTGAAATTTCACTTAGTTGAAGTCATAAAATTCAAATAATCATCATTTATAGCTATAATCTACTGAAAATATTTATTTTAATGTCCTCACCCCATCAAATGACATGACGTCTGCGAAGCATGAGATGTTTCCCAAAAACTAGGACTCAGTGAAATGCGATAACATCGCTGACCATGACCTGTTTTGTTGAAATTTTGGCTAACTATTTATGATTTTAATAATATTTCATAATGTTGTAAAGGGAATCACATTGGAAACATTTATCTTTATTCATGGTCCACAAAGGATGATTCGCTAATATTGTCTTCGGTTTATTAATTATAATGCATCCTATGATATAAGTTTCCCTCTTACTCTTTATTCCACATTATAATTCCCACTATTTGTCATGGGTATCAAAATGATTCTTCCAAAAATATCTCATAAGATGTACATTTCATCTATCGTCTCTATATTTATCAAAAGATTATAATCTATAATAGATAGAACAACAATCTTCATGAGAATCTGCTCCCCTAACCCAGATTCAAATATTTTTTCCATCAAAGATGTAGTAGCAGTATCATCAGGTTCACAGAACCATAAATTCATTAATTTAGACGAATAATCCATGAGATAAATATATTATTTCTACAAGATAAGAAATATTTTTTTCTATTGGTATTTAATGTATAAGGGTATAATTTTTGAGTTAAATAATTTCCTTATATCCTCCTAGGAAAGGTCATGATCTAATTTATCCTGAACTGCTAAATCCAACAATAACCATGAAACTACTTCCAAAATTTATGTTTCATACTTGAAATTAATAACTACTAATGTGCCAATGAAATCGATGATATGAATCATCTTATTTTTTTACACCAATTCCTTTTTATGTTCAAAGCCACCCTGAAAGATGTGTGGATTATATTTTTTGAATTTTATAGAATGATTCACTTTCCTTGCCCCATACGTGCTTTTATATCTATCCAAATCCTAAAATTCTTTGATAATACAATGTACTAGTTGTTGCTTCAACTATGGCTCATGTGAAACCACATTCTTAGTATCCTCATCTGATTGGTTTCTATGATTCCCACATGTTTCTATTTTATTTACATTCAGAAAATGACGTAAGTCTAACTCTCTATTAACTGATGGTTTAACATTTCAAATTCTACCAAATCATATATCATAATATTTCTCTCCAAAATCAACCATTTTATATGATTAACTATTTTCAAAAAATAAATAATTACTTTTCAAAATCTATCCCTTTTTAAAATAAACATTTTTCTCTATTTCAAACACAAATAATGGAAAAAATAAATTAACAAAAAAAATTCAAAAGAATTGCATGAAAAATAATTATTTAGAACTCATAATATAAAATGAACATCCAGTGGGAAGTCATTGTCTAGAATGCATGTCATGCTCATCTCATGGGATATACCCATGAAAATGAGATTCAAATTATTATAAGGGTAGCCAAAACATCTATATAAAAAACTACTTGGTAACATTATTTTCAGAATGAAATGATTAGCTATGTCTTTATATGATCAGAATTTCATGTTCCATCAATCCTACACCTTTCTATAAACATGATAAAAGAAATATACTATAATTAATTTCAACTCTGAGACTGAAATAACTAATGAACACTTTTTTCACATCTCTTTTTGGAAGGACCAAGAATGATACCACATGTAATATAAAAATTATTATTCTTGTCTTAAGAAGGTGGTGGAATGTTATTTTTCTAAAGGCGACATCACCAAGATGCCAAAGGCATGCATTTAATGTCAGGGGATCCATCAACATATGGGGGATGAATTTTTATATTAATATAAAAAAACCAACCAATCATCTCATAACCAAATAAACTATAACACGATGACTGAAAATATGAAATAAAACTCAAGAATACCATTTATAATGAACCCAAATCCAAATTCTACCACAATAGAAGACAGAAAAACAACCATTTACACAACGAATGACTACAAAACCAACAAATCTCTACAGAAACTATAACTCCAAAGCTTCAAATTACACCAGGATCCACTAAAAAATATATCACATATATCACTGAGAACCACACGATAACTGTGATACTTTACATTTTTCCATTTCCTAATGAATCACATCTCCAAAATTACTAAAGTGCCAAATCATGTGTGAATAATGAAACTCAATAGTATTTCCCCAAATGACCTCACCACTCACTCCACTATGATAGAACCTGTTATAACATTTATAAAAATAGTTTATATAAAAATGTTTCTACATATTTTATGTAAAAATATTATCAAATTAAATGTTAAATCATCTTTAAAAAATAATAAATGATCTAGGGAATTAAAACTAACAAAGCTCTAAACCCATTCCACAAATTCCATTTTGGTAGAACCCACTCCTTTCAGCATAACTACACATCAAAACATTCATGAATCCATATAAATACATATACTCACGAGTGAAGAATTATAATTTCACTATTCAATTACTTTGTCAATAGTATTGACGGGGGTACGTTAGACCCATTCCCATGTAAACATTTTGACTAGGGTACTTCTCAAACATATCCATCCCAGTGCATATGAACACTTTCTAAACTACCATGTCAAACACATTCCAAGACTAGGTGTGAAAATTCAATTTCAATAAAATAAAATTTTTATTGGATTATATATTACTTTCACCAAAACAAACTATACATTTTAAAACAGTCTTTTTAAAATAAATACCAAATTCACTTTCTAACAAAAAATACCAATATCCCAATATCTCAACCCTTCACTCAAGAGGGTTTTGAAATAGAAATTCAAATCTATTTCAAAAAAAATTTCATGAAGAATATTTGAAAAAAACCATCATATTATTAACATATTAATTTAGAGTGAATCTACATACCTATGAAATGTAGAGAAAATGATAACAAACAGGAAAAAAATTCTTTTAAAATTTATCGATTCTCAAAAAACCCATCTAAGATCACGTCCAAAAATTTCTAGAAATATAAATCTAATCTTATTTGGAATAAAAAACCATAGATATATCAAAAAAAAATCTATGAAATTATTAGATATAGGGATATGGAGAATTTGATCTAAGGAAAACCATTAATAAAAACCACAAACTATGACATACCATGATATATGCTCTTCCAACGCACCATGAAATGCCTCTAGATCAATTGAAAATTGTTTGGGATAACTTACCTTGCGTATGAGTGGGATAAATCCTATGTTTGGGTGAAAATGGGGAAATAAGTAGGTGTTAAAACATAAAATTGAACTATATAATTCTTTTGTGGATCTAGTTTTTAAAATGTGCACAATTAGTTACCCCGTTAGACAAACCGTGCATTAAAAGTGCGCCTGCTACTTCTTCACGTGGGACCCTCGTACTATTTCATCTCAAAGATTCAAAACCATGCATTAACCATTCCAAATCCCACTATCCATATTTACACGATTTTTACTAGGTGGTCATATGGTTTGACCAAACCATTCATATTAATAGTATGCCTACTCATTCCCCTTTGTCTCATTATGATCGATTTACAAGGGAAGTTTCACAATTTCCACTCATCATCCACTAACTTTGCACCATTATAAAAGCCAGAAAAATATTTAAACTTCTTTCAAACCATCCCAAAAATTACAAAACACGTTATGTATATAAAAATCATAAAATTAGTATTTCTTACATGAATCCATGGGTTCTACATCTTATTCGGTACTAAATGTTTTCTCTGTAAGGGAATGTGAGACATTTGATTAAGCCCCTTAATTGTATAGATTGATATGATTTTTTCACCCAAACCCATCTGGAATGTTTTTTATTTTTATACTTAAGGATTTTTAGGCAAGTAAAATGTGTATGTTTTTACACAGGGGTTTTGGATAATATAAATGTGATTTATTTATAATCTTTTATCAAAAACATTGTGATTATTATGTGGCGTGTTTGTTTATTCACCCCAGTTGTGATATGTAATCAGAACCTAGGTAACTAATTGACTGTGTATATTTTTTAGAAAATATGATTGTATCCACATTCATATTAATTCTTTCTACATGTTATGCCTTTTTAAGGGTTTTTATGTTACTTGATTACCTAAGGGGTTCTCAATGGAATATTTATTTTATCTTTGGGAAATTCAGGAAAGTTAATTGAGGAAACAAAGTCTAGTATCTTTCATATTTGAGGCTAGTGTATTTCCCATATTACTTGGATTCCAAACAGGATTTTTAGGTAACTCTTTATGCCTTTTTTTATCCATAAGACCTTGATCGTTCCATGGAACCATTTTTTTGGGTTTTCCTCCCCAATTTATATGTTTTTACCTATTATGTATTAATCATTTTAGTTATGGATTTTTTGTATAATAAAATAGAATATAAAAAATGTTTATATTGGTTTATTTAAAAATGAAATTTTTGTATCATTAGTAAATTATGATTTATAAAAGATTTGAAAAAAATAAAATTGGATAATTTGAATATATTTAATAAAGTATTCTCTTTTCATATTTTCAATGTTTTCTAAAAAATTATCTTTAATATATTTTTTCTGAATATAGAAATCGGTGTTTTATAAAGATTACCTTGGAGTGTTATTCGGTTCCCATTACATATTTGGGGAAATCCTAAATTGCAATTAAAATTTATATTTACAATATTGAAATGAACTTTGAAAATAAATAGAACAAATTATATGTTGTAATCCTATAATGCATGTTTAACGGACCCCACACATACCCCATTTACTGTATAGAGGTATCTTTTATTCTTTTATGTGCCTCGGAACTTGTCTCATTTCAGTTTTTTATGTTAAATTTAGATATATAGTTTGGGTTGTGTTGTTTAATTGTGGGTCATAAGAAGAAAATTTTTCATGGTTTAGGAATAGTTTTATTTTCTTATGAGATTGTAATATGTAAAATTTTATATGCAGATGTTTTCAGTAATTACTATTTCATATACAATTATATTTCTCGATAAATCAATTTATTATTATTATTATTTGTAGTAATTATTTTGATTGAAATTGTCCACTACTCTAGTTGATTATTACCTTTATATTAAAACAAATAAATTTTGAAATGTTATTTCGATACTCATATGAATAATGGATTATTATATGGGAATCCATGATGGGATTTTATTAAATCATATAGTGAAATAATTTCAATTAACAATTTCATTTTACACAATAACTAGTTTCCATCCATTAGGGATCATAACCCCCCTTCCAGCCCTATGGTTTGTGAGGTTGAGTGATGTGTTAGTTCAGTCTAGTCAAGTTAACTAAAAATGTTATTGGATCCAAGGTTTTGAAAAAGGGATTGTGTTAATAAAACACTCCATTGTTATTTAGGGATTCAAATTTGTATAAAAGAGATTCAGATAATCTTTTGAAATCAAGAGGTTGATCATGAGTGGGTTTTTGACCACCATTGTTTGTGATAAACCATCAATTACCACATGCCGTTAATATAGGAGTCTGGATTTTGAGTCCAATTTTATTTATTATTATTCAGTTTCTATATGAATGTTTTGTGTGATGATATTTTTTTAGTATACCAATGAATTTTAGTGCCCTATTACGACTTTTGAGAGAAAGTGGATGAATAACAAGAGTTTTAGTTGTATTATTCTTAGTTTGAAAAACTTTTATGGTTCATGAGAGGATGGTTCAGTGAGATATTATAGATGATGTTCCATGGTTATCACATTTTGTTCTAATCCATGATGGCATGATTTAAATAATTTTACATTACTCCAAAATTTATTTTCTTACATTCTAAATTATCTTCAATAGTTGTTACCATTGATTAGAAAATAATTAAGAAAGTTTTATTGTAAATCAATATTAATAAATGATATCCATATTTTTATTTTTAATATTTTATTTTCATAGTTGATTTGAAAAGTTAGTTTCTTATTTTGGAAGTACATATTATGGACATAAGACTTGATTATAGGGGTTTATTCTCTTTTCAAACTAATTTTATGTTGCAGATGAAATATATATGTGGTAATTATAAAATGTATTGAGGCGTTATTATTAAAACACTTATATTTTATATTATAAAAATTTTATTTAATTAAAAAATATATTTTATTAATGTTTTTTCTAACATGGAGTTAAGGTTTATTTATTCTCTCTACATTTCTAAATTGATATAAAATCATTCAAAAGGGTACTGAATTGTTTTTTCAAATAATAATTACTTTAATAATGGATATTATATTAACTAAAATTATAAATTTTAAGTATTTATTTAAATTAATTTTTTAGTTAATTTATATATATTTGGGATTCTTTTTTGGACCGGTTGGTTTGTTTTATCTTCAAAAAATAATCAAGAGCTAATTTGGAATTTATATATTCTTGTATGAAACATATTTTAAATGGTTTTATTGTTTTTGAATATCACTTTCTTTTGACTACTCTTTCTATACTATATAAAGAGTGGGGTAACTCGAATCATCTTTAAATATGGAATTCATCAGTTTTAATCCCATCTTATATAGTGAACATGACCCCATCGAGGCAGTTAATAGTTATGTTGTTTTATGGAATCCAATGAGTTGAATTTTATAGAGAACTGTTTATTAATTTTTTTTATATTTTTTTGGTCATCAATTTGTGAGGATATCTATTTGAGAGTTGTCATGGGAATGCCTTGAATCATGTTGATTTTATGTTATAAGATATTTTATTATTGGGTTTAGATAATAAAATGGTTTTATAGATGACTTATGCAATTTTATTTCATTTGATTCATTGTGGTTAATCATCATTTATGTGTTAGTAATATGAGTATTTATTATGCCCATATACTTAATTTAGATTCTTATTATTTTGATAGAAACATTCATGGGTAGGATTAAAGTGTATGGGACATTTGTAAATCATATGTTTCTGTTTTGAGATTATGGTATTTCATATATAATCCATTGACATTATTAAGTACCTATTATTATTTTAGATCTTATTGTGTTAAATATGAGAGGTTGTTCTAAATATGAGGTCAATGGTATTCCCATTTCATTTAGTTTTATGACCTAAGGTTGGAGCTAAAATTATTTGTGGTTAATTAATTTCTTAGATTGAGGTACCATTTACCTTAATAAGGATATTATATATAGTTATTGGGTCCTTTTTGGAGTCACATTTTCCTTGGAAATATTTTATTTAGTGTTTATATTAAATGTATGAGTCATTTTCTCAGTTCTATTTGTAGTCTATGAAATATAGTGGGAATTGTAATTTTTTATTAGAATCATACATAGCTTGATGAAAAAATCTTTGTAGAATATTTGGTCATTCATTCTATATTTATAGGGGAATTTTGAATGGTTGGTATACCTATGGAAGGAATTAACATTCTTATATAGTTTTGTTTGTTCCGTATGGAATGGTCTGTGCATAGAGATGATTGAATTTTTTTTCAATATATTATATGAATTGATATTTTGTGGTGTTTTCCTTATCCTAGGATCCTATTAATATTTTTCTCATCTGATACCTCCACTTGGATGATTTTGAGAATTTCCTTTTTCTCCAAATTCGACATCCTTGACGGAATTTCTAGTGTAATAATGTGACATTATACTAATAATTATGAGACCTATTTTTCATAGTTTTTTCTTATATTGATCTATTTTGGGATAAAAAATGTATCTACTTCACAATTTGAAAAAAAATATTGAATTTTCCATTTATCACACGTTTAGGGAACATGGTTTAAGTGGAACTATGTAACACCACATGATTTTATAAAATATAATTTTATTTTAAATGAATACTATTTTAAATTACATGTTTAATAAAAACTAGATTTAAATTATAGTTTACATACATGAATAATATTATAATGAATATTAATGAATAATAAAATAAATTTTAAATTTTTTTTTAATAAATTTTGAATTCCTAAAATGTATGATTAAGAACACCGGATATTTAAACAGTATGTTTTTTAGTAAAATAACATTCCCATATATATTATATTTTCATGTATAAGGTAAATTAAAACATATTTTATTTTTTACATGTAAAATATGTATTAATTTTTTACAAATAATACCAATATATTATTATGATAAAATTTTGAGATTTTTTTGGGAAAAAGTACTTTTATAGTTGAGTTTTTAAAATAATTGTTTTACCAAAATTATAATAATATATTTATATAAGTTATATATAGTAGAAGATAAACTATTTTATTATCCAGATATTTGTTTATTGAGTAAAAATAATCAATTTTTAATTAATATTATTAATTTTGAAACACTATAGTTAATATTTTTGGAATTTTATTTAATATTTTCTTATAAAAAATATTCATTTTCTTTTTTTGATATATTATATTTTTAAAAATCTTTAAATATTTTTTTTGAGAGACACAATAAATTTATTTATTTTAATATAAACCAATTTATATAAAGAAAATCACATACATGTATAATGTAACCCATCAAATAATTTTATGTTATAAACTACAATTTTTTTATAACAGTTTTTACACATTATAGAAACTAACGTTAAAATATATTATGCATAAAATTAAAAAAATTCTATTTTAAAATAAACTTCCTATATCTAACTAAGATGTATAAATTATTTAAAGAGCAACAATTTTGTTTTTTCCAATAAAACTACTTATATAAAAACTTGTCACTATTAAAAAATCAAAAAAAGTGAATGTGATAAATCAAAGTGAAGGAGGGATAAAAACAAGATAAAACATGTTTTTAATTGTTTAGTAGAGATATTATCAATATTATATCATCCTTCACCCCATTTTGGCCTCTTTTTATCCACTTGACATATTCATCGCGTTCTCTTTATATATTAGTTTGAAATATATACCAAAAAATGTATCCCAAAAAACATATAAATAGGGATCTCACCACCCATTCATAAAAACACAATTAATTCTATTTCATTATGATTATCATCCAGTTATCCTTATTTTTTAATTATCTTAAATTTCCATGATCATATGGCCACCATGAATTAGCTTCTGATCTCTATTTAAAAGGACTCCTCAAATGAAATGCCAAATTCTTAAATGTGAGTATTCTCCTTTAATAAAAACCAATTATTTTCATTTATACCTTACAGATTTAGTTTTTAAATACATAATTATTGAAAATAGTATTTTTGGTTTACTAATTTTATTATTATTTTTGAATAACTATTAACAATTTATATGATTTTCATTTAATAAAAGATAAATTATCGTTTGTGCAATGGGTGGACTATTTCTTCCATGAACTGACGACATCCATTTATGAACACCAATAATAATATATGATTATTATGTGAAAATTATGAATAAACATTAATTATGAAATAAATTTTTTATTTTTATGAGATAAATTATAATCCACATTCTTTTGTACCTATTAATCATGAAAGGAAAATATTAATCGTGCATTGTGTGGACTACCGCATACACAAAGTATTGTATCCCATTTTTGATAGACCATTTTTATATTTTATGATCATCAATTTATTATGGCATGTTCATATTATTTTATGCCTAAAATCATACTCAAACAATGCTCTAGAATAATATTATTTATAAATTTTAGAAAATAATTATCGATAATATATTATATGACAAAATAATGATTTTTTCATAAATAATAATTTAAAATTTAAACACATTCATTAACATACTACTATTTGTTTGATAAAAATCAATTAAACATGCTAGTCAAAAAGATCATATTCCATGAAATTTACTAAAACCCCGATAGGATAAAACACTATTTTCATAAATAAATATTAAAAAAAATTAATGCATTAAATTTTCTAAGTTTATCAAAATTGAAAGATGAATTAATTCTCACAATGCTCTTATGAAATTAGTTTGAAACAATTATGTTCCCTCATACCAGATATTCAAATTAATTAATTACTACATCATATACTTTTAGAATTTAATTATAAATTTGGAATATAAAAGTTTTTAAATAATATTAATTTTCTAAAATTTTAGACATAGATTGTTATTATTAGTATAAATGATGTTATTAAACATCTATGTAAGATGGTATACAGGGTAAGGGATTCCTATCACACATTAAATTTCAAGATATATTTCTTACTATATAAAATGATTTCATTAGAGTGTTGTACATACCATTAAATTATATTTTATATAATGACAATATAATTATTTATGATACTTATGGTTTCATTAGAATCAATATCCTTTAAGGGGTATTGTCATGAATGATTATGACATCGTAAGGGTTTCTTAGCCTTTATTTTTACCCCATGGTACATGATGGATATTCTAAAAATTAATTTTTCTATATTATATATTCACTATCCAATTAAATTTACATATGGAAATATATTCCATTTTTGGAAAATTTAATGTCTATTTCATTATATTCCTCAAAAAATCCATTGACTGTTATGTTACCAATATTATAAGTAATTTCCATGACTCAACTTATTTTATTAAGAAATAATAATTCCTTTTTTTTTGGTATTGTCTTACCAGATGGAATTTTTTTAAAAAAATTATAACATAATGCCTTGTCTCACATGGGTAAGTAGCATTTTTAAATCAATTCACCTTGTCAAAATTTTATCATAGTTTCGAATAATTTTCATATACTCTAATAATTTATTATCCATTATGACACGAATATTTTCAATGTCCATTTTTTAAAGTATAGAAATTGTTTTATTAGGATATGAGTTTTTATGATTGTACATAAAAATATCAAAATGATTTTAGATCCCCTCCAATTTATATAATTTATATTCTAATTCAATATATTTTCAATATTCTTCACATATTTTCCAAGAATATCTTAAACATTATATATTTAATTAATTTTTTTTCCATATTGACTATTCAAATTTTCAAAAGATAGTTTTGAATGATATATTAATCTTCATCTATTACAAGAATGCTCATAAAATTGTAAAAAACACTATTATTGTTTTTTAATATTTTATTCTTTATTTAAAAAATAATTATTTACTAGGAAATTTTATTTCATGAATCACCCTCATAATGTTCATATGAAATAAACTATTAGGATTTTTGAATTTGGGGAATCAAATATTTACATTTTTATGAAATTTGTTTTATTTCCATTTTGAAATACTATGAAACCAATTTTTCTCTCAAAGGGTTATCTATGATATAAATAGTAAATTGTTTTAATCATAATATCAAAAAAAATTCCATTTTTTTCAATGGGTAATTTATGAATTTATGAATGAGACCCATTTTTTTCAAATCATATTTTATGAGTTATTGAATAATTGATATGTTATGGAACATATAAATATGGATTATAACGGGTGGTGTCCAATATCATCCTACAATACCTTGGTTTATGATTTATGAACCATGAGATAATATAGTAAGATGCTTCATGTATATTCTCACTAACTAATTAGATGGACATCTTGGATATACTCACAAACTAAATGGGGTTTTCTCATTAATGTACTCACAAAATAAAGGGTGACCCTTAATGTATATGATCACAAGGAAACAGGTGATACATCAATAATTTTCTCACAAACTAATGGTACTTAATTCTTTGATATGTTCAAAAACTATAATTTTTGGATTCAGTGATATTTTCAAAATATTGTGTGAACAAATGTTTATTTGTTTCGATTGAATCATTTTTTTATATGTATCAAGGCCATCTTATATTTTTAGGATCTGAGATCATCAGAAGTGTGTTTGCAGGTGTACCCAACATTAATTGTTCCATTAAGAAGGATCAATCTAAGATCCATCACGATAATAAAATGTTGGATCATTGGTATAAAATAGAGAATTATTGAAAGTAAGGGAGTCCGATAACCATATAGTGGATCATCATATGTTGGTTATAATTAATTTAATTAGAAGACAAGAATGAACTTGATGGAATTCCCTCCCTGTTGATGTTTCTAGTTATGATCTGATGTGATCTGTTTTTGCATCATAGAATCCAAGTGTAGGATTCCTTTATCGGAGATCAACACATGGTCCACATATCTCTGGACGTCGCTGAACCGATCTCTAGGTGATGGAGTTTCTTCCAAAGTGCTCTCCTTGATCCGGTGGGGTTGGATCAATCTCATAACTTGAGAGAGTTCTTGGTGGAAAAACATTCTCTCTTGGTTTGAGATATTTTTTAGATTCGTTGTGCACAACCAAAGAAAAATTTCTAGGCGAATGAGAATAATATATTTAGTATTTTTATTACATAAAATAATAAAATGAATTAATTACCTGAAAGAATTTATTCATTTAATTTATTTAATAGTAAAACCTCATGTCTAATAATAACAATTGACTATTATTATTAATTTACATGCTCCCTATGAATTAAACCTAATAAAATTTAATTTAATAAATAATCTTATATCTCACAAATCCCTAGATAAACTACACTGCTTGTATATTAATATACACTGCATGTACTTTTGTTTTTCAATTTTCCTTATTCACTCCACCACATTTATTAGAACATGAATAATTGATATTTATTTAATAAATAAATACCAAATAATTAATCAATTATAAATATATTAAGTTTCCCAGGATATATTCTCTCAAACAACTAGTGTCGAATTAAATACAATCAGGAATCATTGAATAGTTTTTAAACCACAATTCAGAATAATCTTTATTCATCTTGTTAAATGAATATTTTACTGGGATTCATGGACAAACATAGTGTGTGACTATCTTGGCCTCTTTCTCATTGGCATTAGGTGGAGAATACCTAAAGTCCAAGGTTTTTGTTTAGAAACATGCAAAGGAACTCATAGAGAAAAATATTAATGCTGTAATGGTGTGTCACCTCCTATGAATGCTTATCGGGTAATGTATTCTATTTTTCTCGATATCTTGAATCAAGAAGGTTGTGTGATAGTTCAATCAACCCATGTGCTCGATTATTCTTTCATTCATTTTTCGTAATTGACATTACCATTCCATACAATGGCCATGTATTTATTTAGGCTATATTAATTCCATAAAAGGGTCTAAGATATAAAAGTCTTCTATGGAACAGAAGCGACAAATACTTTCTCCAATTTTCTATTAATGCAATATTACTCCTGACGCATCCAACATATCCTAACTCACTGCGAATAGTGTGTATTCAGATCTTTCATCAGTACATCTAAGTGCATGATTTCTAATACCCAATAAAAATAATCTTAATGTCTATAAAAAATTCACATGTCTGGAGATAGGAATATCCAATGACACTATAAGGTGTGGATTTCCTACGGCCGGGTATGATTCTCATAATATCTTCTTGGATTTTACCAATGGTGAACCTCATGAGAATGTGCCTCAATGTTTTATGAGTCCTCACCTCTAATTGATTGTATTATTTTTGTCCCTCAAATAACATCATTTGGCCTTAGAACATATATTTAAGAATAGTTTTATGAAACATCTGGGTTCTCATCAATGCAGCGATCCTCTATGCCCCTTTTGTGAAAAAACAATCCTTAGGACATTATCACATGTGTTTTCATGAAGAAGAATAATAAAGATGTGATAAGGTATTTGTTATTGAATAAAGTACAAATTAGTTGGTTCTAGGACAAAAAATCCAACATACTCCCACACGGATTAGTGGAAATTGATAACAAACATTAACAAGATAACTATCACAATATATTCACGATTCTATTGAGATAGAAATTTAGTCATGGTTCTTCCATGTTCTCTTCCATGGACACTCTGGTCACTGCAACCTAGCCCCTTTGATAGAAATCCTTCAAGAGGTGATACTTTTGGAGAATTTTCTTTGTCTGTTGATCTGACCTTGGTTCTTTTGCAAGAGCCACCACATCTGTATGATCACAATACAATGTGATGAGATCTTTACTACTAGGCAGCACATACAACTCATAGACAATGATAAAAATCTATAGGACTTCCTTGACTATATCATAAGCCTTTATATGTTTAGAATCCACATTAGAATTGGTGAAAACTTGCTGATTTGAACTCTTCCAGCTCACAGCTCCTTCATTGGGACAAAAAAAATATCCAGATTGCAACTTCCGATCATTTTGATATGTCTGAAAACCATTTTCAATATACCCTCTGATTAAAATATCTTATTCTCTTCCACACACCAGGAATATATCCTTAGTTATTCTCAGATACTTAAGGATATTCATAACAGATGTCCAATGTTTTTATCCTAGATCTGATTGATATCTACCTTGCATTCATAGTTCATAGGAAACATAAAGCCTAGTACATAACATGACAAACATGATGTATCCTATAGATGAAGTGTATAGGATCTTACTCATCCTATAAATCAACTATTATGATTGTGGACACATTTTTATAGGAAGATGAGGGCCATGTGACGCTGGAACCAATCTGTTTTTTTATTGTTCCATACTAAATCTCTATAGCATCTGGTCAATGTTTGTACCCTGAAATATTCCAAGAAGGCCCTTGGATCTATCATGAATTATTTTGATCCCTAAATTGTAGGATACATTGCCTAAGTCCTTCTTAGAGAAACATTTGTTCAACCAGTCCTTAACTAACAATAATAATGGTACATCATTTCCCATATGTAATGTGTCTTCAAAATATACTACAAGGAAAATAGATGCCTTCCCATTAAACAGCTTATAAACACATGGATCACATTCATTTTTAATGAAACTAAATTTTTTATGGCTTCATTATATGGAATATTCCATGACCTATATTATTACATTAATCTATAAATGGATTTATACAACTTGAAAACCCATTTTTCATCACCTGGTGTCACAAACCCATCTGGTTGTGTAATATATACATTTTCCTGAAGGCTCCCGTTATGGAATGTTGTTTTGACATTCATTTTCCCAATATCATAGTCATGGTATGCTCCTATGGAATTTATGATTATTATGGAGTTAAACATGGAAACCGTGGAGAAGGATTCATAATTGTCAATTTCATGATGCATTCTGAATCCTTTAGCCACTAGTTTTTCTTTATAGGTGCTAACTTGACCTTCCTTTTCCAACTTCCTCTTGAATACCAACTTTCATACAACACTATTTACATCAATTATATCATTGACCAAAACCCAAATATGGTTCTGATACATGGAATCCATTTTAGAATTTTTGGCTTCTATCCATCTTGCAGCATCAATGCTATCTACCGATTATATGAATGAGAGAGGTTCATCATTGTCCAGTAATAATTATTCACCATCCTCAGTGACGAGGAATCAAAATCTCATTGGTTGCATTAGTTCTCTGGTTCCCCTATGTAGTACTTGTGTTATTGGAACCTCTTCCACAGGGATTTATGGAACTTTTTCCTGTACCAACTCCAGTGTATCACGAGCCTCAAATTTTTCAAATTAAATGTCATTCCCACTATCCTTTTGAAGATGTTCTCCATCTAAATAAAAACGTCTCTTCTGGAAATAATCACATTCATTCTTCAAGGGTTATATATGTAATATCCTTTCGTTTCCTTTTCATATCCTATAAAGTTAAACCTCATTCCCTGGGATGCATGTTTGTTTCCTGAGAAGGCCTTAAGAAACTCCTCCCATCCCCATACATGTTAGTGTGACAAAATGGGTTTCTTTCCATTCCATAACACTGAGTTAATTACATTATCTACCAAAGTTGTTACTCAGTTTAATATGTATGATTAATTTTATAATGCATATCACCAAAAGGATAATGGAAGAACCAAAATACTCTTCATTAACATCAACATTTCCAACCAGGTGCAGTTCCTCCTTTCACTAACACAATTTCACTATGGTGTATAAGGAGGAGTGAGTTTAAATAGAATCAAAAACTCCTTTAGAAGATCAATATACTCTTGGTTAAAATATTTTCCACCTTGATCCGGTTGAAGATTTATTATCTTCCTACCAGGATGATTCTCTACTTCATTCTTGAATTCCATAAACTTCTCTAAGGATTCTGACTTATACATCATCAAGTAGACATAGCCATATCTACACAAATAATCAATAAAATTTATGAAGTAATAATATCCACCTATAACTTTTATGGGAAATGGTCCACACACATCCATGTGCACCAATCCTAGAAGCTCTATTTCCCTTTCACCATTTCCACTGAAAGGTGGATTTGTCATTTTACCTTATAAAAAAGAGTGGCATTTATCTTGTAGATTTTCCTCAATGGAGTCTAAATAACCATCATGGTAGAGCTTTGTCAAGCTCTTCTCATTTACATGACTGAGACGGCGATGCCACAACTGGGTGATATATGAGTCATGTGAGTTTGTTTCGTTATAGATTTGTAACACTCAGTTTTCATAATTTATTACATAAAAATGTTATTTAAATGCACCATTCCTAACATACCTTGATCTTATAAAATAAACAAAACTTATTTATGCACATGAAAATAAATCCATCTATATCCAAACATGATAAAAAATTTATGTTCATGGTTTCAATAGGCACACAATAATATTTATGTAAAACAAAAAGCATCCCAATTTTCAAAGAGAAATGGAAATCACCAATGGACAATGTAGCCAGCCTCGTGCCATTGGAAGCTTGAAGATACACCTCTACTCTAGTACTATTTCTAAATAAACTTGGTTCTTTCATTTGAATATAGATGTGAGCCCCACAAGCTATATCTAATACCCAATGTGTATAAATGGAATGATTGCACTCGATAACTAATGCACTTTTAGTGTCCCCACACTTCTGGGTTAAGTTCCTCTTCTAGTGGACTAGATTTACACATGAAAAACATGCCACCCCCATTCATTTCACTGCCTATGGATCATACACTTCTTTGATGGACTGTTCTTAGGGGATTCAGACCGTCTATGAATTCATGGCCCCTTTTCCATTTCCTTCCTTTTCATATTCCCCATATAGAATGTGGGTTTTTCACACCTCATGTCCTTATATTCATGGATAATTAATGTTAATAGTTTTGATAGACTCTTCTAGTGTTTCTCATGTTTCACATGTTGTAGTTGACAATAAATCTGTAGAAGGTCTTGGGCGGTGATGATAGGATGAGATCTATACACAACTCATCCGAGAACATAATACCCAAGATGTCCATGCATTGAATGTGGCCAATAAGCATGACAAAATTAGTCCCACCTGGTACATACTCTCCTAGATTATTTGTAAAAAATGCATTGGAGATCTCATATCTATCCAATCTTGCCTTCTCTTGATATATATCCTTATGGTGAGGCATCATGCTATATGCGTCCATGTTTTCATGTTTCATCAAGATCACATTAAGAGTTTCCAAAAGAATGAAACAATGGACATCTGTGGCATTATCCATATGTTTCATACAGGTTTATTGTTCTTCATCACTTGCCTCTTTTCCTGGAACAACTAGACTTGGATTCTCCAGCACACACAATTTCCTCTCGTGGTGAAGGATGAAGCATAAATGCCTCTTCCATTCCTAGAAATTGGTTCCAATGAGAAGGTTTTACTTCTCATGTATGGTTCAAAATGATATATTTGATCCAATATTTTCTTGTCATTTCTACAAATTAATATGAGAAATGTTTTTAGTACTTTATCATGATAAAACTCAGACAAATAAATAAATTAATACTTATTAGTATCTGAAGATTTTATCCAAATCCAATAACAATCACCATTGACTTCAGAGTATTCTGTTGCATTAATATTCTAGTGATAATCGAACCATATTGACCTTTTCATTACCCCATTTAGGGGATTTTCATGTAGATTTAAGGGTTTTAGGAAGGCATTCAAAATTCCAATGGAATTAACTCGCAGTTCCTTGACCCGTTGAGTGGACCCCCCAATCACGAAACACTTTTTTCATGGATTTCCCCAACCATTGCCTCTAGATCACACCATTTCCTACAGTGGCAGTCAATCCTTGATGATAACCAAGTCATGTCAACCCAAAATCATTAATTAAAATTCACTTATAATTGAAAGCACCCCATCTAGTCGTTTTCAATAACATTAAACAATGGTTAGATTCTAACCATGATCAAGGAAGGAAACGCCGACATAATATTTCTTTGAGGGATTTTATCCTTATATTTAAATTTCCATATTATTACCTTTTATTAAATGCTAGTTAATATTATGTGGGATATACTTAATTTATTAACCATGTCTAAGATAATATTTATGCATAAGACGGTCTTATATTGGATCCATCATGTATTCTTGTTTAATTCATTGATTTTGTGATTGTGACAACACACATACAGAAAATAAACCATGCAACTAAATTATATAAAGAAAGGTATGATCACGAACTTGTTCTATTGGTTAGTTTATCTAGTGGCTGATAAACAAAACCAATAACTATAGGAGAAACACCTTGAACATTTTGGGTTTGTGTTTACAACATTCACTTGTCCACCTTGGTATCTCCATGGATTGGTTTCACTAGGTCTCCTAATATTATCCACCTCAACTGGCATGGGAGTTCCATCCATTATAGACGATTTTATCTCACTTGTATGTGAGGGGTAAAACTGGGCATTACATAAAAGAATCCTTGGGAATGTGGTCCCTACATATTAATGAGGAGAAGGCACATCGGCCAACAAAATTAATTTAAATAAATTAATTAAACGAAACCATTAACATATAAAGGTATTGGTCTAGCTCATGTTTATCGATTCATGAAACTATTTTTACGCCTAAATTAAATTGGAAATCAGTTCATTAATCATTACTGTTTATGATAAGTCATGCTCAAATAAATTAATTATCTTCAATTAATCAATACTTCTATCGTGAACCTTTTTTTGAATTTCATTGAGATTCTCATCAATCATAATATTAATCAAATAAATTCATTTAAAATTATCTATGTTTGTAAATTGTACCTTGGAGGAAACCCAATGAATTCTCGTCCAAAAGAACCCAATGATTAGAAATGAACATGACAAAGATGTTAAATTAAAAAAATATATATATAACATCTATCCCATGTAGTTCCTCATATTTATGCCCACAAGATTCTACCTGTCTCAATGGATTGCATAATATAGTAATAAATTTCAACAAATCTTCATAATTTGGATGTGTACATTTTGTGTATTTCTGACTACACGGTGTGTACTTTTTTCCCCATCCTTTAGAAGTACACACACTAGGATATGGCGTGTATATGTACTAATGAAATATTCAGAGTACACGTGGTTTTAGTGGTCCACATGCCTTTTAGTGTCCACGTTACACATTTTCCAACATTGAAAGCCGTGTACAGGGTACAAAGTTCAACCATAACCTAAAGGGGCTACATGCCATGTCCTGGGGACCATAGGGCATGTAATCCAAAAAAAATGTGCCATATATTTCTGGTCAACAAAGAGAGTCATTTATGACCTAGAGAGATAAAACACATGAACTAGTGTGGCAGACTATATCGATGCATGGAACCTAGACTACATGGCGTGTACTGCCAAATACACACCGTATGTTCGGGTGTTGTATGAACATGATACTTCAGCACCTCTGGATGTGATCGTCTGTTTTATTTTTATCAAAATTAAAAGAAAAAATTGTTTATTTATGGTGATTGTGAAATGAATGAGGCTGAACAGATCTGAAGATTCATATTTATAGAAATATTAACTTGAATTAAAGAAACTAAATTATTAAATGTGTAAATCATCAATGAAAAAAATAAATAATTATAATCAATGATATGACCACTATGATACAACTTCTAGGTTTTGGGTGTAGTAAAAGTTTGTTGGTGGGTGTACCCAATATTATGTTTTCTGTTAACAACGATCAATCTGAGATCATCCATGATAATAAAACTCCATATCAATGTAATAAAATGAAGAATGAAATAAAATAAGGGAGTCCCGAAACCATAGATAAAATCATCATATATTGGTTATAATTAATTTAATTAAAAGATGATAATTACCTTGAAGGAATTCTCTCTCCGTTTCTGTTTCCGGTCATGATCTGATGTGATTCATCTTTGTGTCATAGAATCCATGTGTAGGATTCCTCTAGTCGAGATCCACATATGCTCTGTGTATCTCTTGATGTCACCAAGGGGTTATCTTAGTGCTATAATGGAAGATACATCAATTGTGATGTCTTCCTTCGATCACCCTCAGAGTCACTTCCAAAGTGCTATCCTTAATCCGATGGAAAAGGATCACTCTTGTAACTTGAAAGAGTGTATAGTGAAAACAATTTCTCTTGGATTGAGTAATTTTTCTGATATATAGGGCGCAACCAAAAAAAAATTCTAGTCTAATGAGGATAATATAATTGGTAATTATAATTATATAGAATAATAAAATGAATTAATTACCTGAAAGAATTTATTCATTTCATTTAATTCTTAGTAAGACCCTATGTTTAATTACAATAGTTGACTATTATTATTACTTGACATGAACCTAGTGAATTGCCACTAATATAATTTAATTAAATAAATACTAATATTTCTCACAAATTACTAGAAAAAACTACATTATGTGTATATTAATATACATGACGTGTACTTTTATTTTTCCATTTTCTTTATTTCCTCCATCACATTTATTAGACCTTGAATAATGTCTATTTATTTCATTAATAAATATCACTACATTATATGCTAAAAAATATATTATTTATTCCACAACATATTCTCTTGAATAACTCGTGTTGAAATAAATGCGATCAGGAATACTTGAATAATTATTAAACCAAAATCTGGAATAATCTTTATTCACATTTTTAAATGAATATTTAACTAAGTACCTGGACACACTTAGTGTGTGACCCTCTAGGCATCTTTATCAGGGGAATTAGGCGAAGCCTGCCTAATATAGCAACATGTCCCTTTTCGTACATTACTATTACATAATTTTATGGATAAAAACTTAATAGTATTACACATAGAGGATCCAAAGGATTACTGTATTGGGAAAATTAAGACCATACCAAACAATTATAACATAAAGAATAAACATTTATTTAGTTTCTTCTTCTCAAGATTCTTATTGTAACATGACCTCTTCTTATTACATGTAGTCACCTAAGAATATAAATGAAATGGGGTGAGAAAAATTCCCTGAAAGAAAATATATAAGAACAATATAACAATGGGTGAGTATATCCATAACATAGTCAAAGGATCTTGAACGTGAGAGCAATCCTTAATAATAGACTTGAAATGTGGCAATGCATAAAAATGAAACATCTTATATTAGTGTTTAAATAACACACATACTTATGAAAAAAAGATAGAATCTTTTTCACATATAATTTCATATTTACTAATGAGATTAACTACTTTACCCAATGAATTGGGGGGATGTATCATTTCGGGTTCACTCGTCACATTAAAACATTCATATTGTGCTATATAATTACGGGCACACCCATCAATTCAAAACATTATCATTTATCATTCATTCCACAAATAACATATATAAACAATAAACATAAATAACCAATGAAATGTAATGGGTTTCATATCATATGAACACATTCATAAGCATTGGGTTCCCAAAGAGAGAGGTAATAACATACAAGTTATATGAACAGTCAACCATGAATGAGAAGTAAATATAGTGTTCTCAAAAGAGGAGTTCCTTTTGAAAAAATTTATTTGACATAAACAACCCTGAAAAATATGTAAATTACACAAATATAAATAATATTTTGAACAAATTGTTTTTAATAATTAACTATACAAAAAAATAAATGAAAGAGGGAGAACCCGAATGATGCAAGTTGGGTTCGAGAATTTTCCCTTGACCTTATATCTGAATGCTTCCTTCGCTTTAATGTCCTGTATAATTACATTATAATCATTAATTAGAAATTAAAGAACCATTTATACATGAATATGGTTTATTTTTGTTTCATTATATTATTTAATGGGCCTTTTTATGAGTCATATAGTTTAAAAACATTGTTCATGAATGTTCATTTTTATGCTTTTCTTGAGCGGTTCACATGTATTCCCAAATGGATATTCATGTAGAATATGGATAAAAATCCAGGCCATATATTTCATGTTACTAATGATATTAAAGAAGTAAAAAATATTTTATAATGAATTATATTATATACCATGTAGATGAATTATTGGATATGAATTAAATGATGATTGTTTGAGTTAATTTAGGTGGTTTTTTGACGACAACAAACTTGTTTTGTTTACTCATTTAGTAATATGTACATATGTTAGTCCCAGAACATCAAATAGTAAATAATAAATATATAATATTCTGGTTCAACCATAAAAATGTTTTCATGGAAATATATTAAGGGAGAAATGAAATAAGAAAACATGTCTTTCTTGAAGGTGGTAGATTAACACTTAACGAATAACATTTTTTATAAAATAAAAGGAATAGGGGAATGGGGTAGGATGGAATAATATCCGATTAGTATCATAGAATTAATGTATATGTATTATACTAGAGTTTCCATACCATTAGGATAATGATAGGTGTGGAGAGAATAAAAAAATTTCTACAAATTGAAAAAAAAATTAAGGAGAAGAGGGAGAGAAATTGCTTTTGGAATCCACCTCTTGAGATCCTCCAGAAGGGGCCTAGTGCTGAAATTCTGATGATCCCAAAAGCTCTTAGATTTCAGGAGGGACCAGGAAATATTCTTGGGTAGAGTTTAAACAACCCTTGAAGATTGAGAGGTGTGAGTAGATGAGGGTGTGAAGGGAGGTATTTATAGTGGAGGGGAGAGGGGGTTTCTTAATATAAAATTCATTAATTTATTATATCCCAACAAGAAAAGGAATAGTGAGTCTTCCTTGGTCAAGAATAGTAATGTATATTGTGATCACTAACCATGTGTTATTACTTTAGTAGAACATCATACATGACCCTATAATTAGCTTATTTAGCTTATTTTTTAAATTAAGGAATTTCACTATTCATAAAAAATCATTTATTTCAGAAGAATCCCATAAATTCACCCCAAATTTTTTTCGATGCGTAGAATCCAAAAATGAAGTCCATTTTTTTTAAAACAATTCTAAATATGATTAATTTTATATTTCATAAAAATCATAATTTACTTGAAAAAAACAATTTTTAAAATTAAAACTGATTTTATAATGCTTTCAAAATTAAATTAAAGTATTATAAAATTATAATAAATCTAGAAGACATAGATTTCTAAATTCAAGAACACATTTTATGATAATTCATTTTCTATTAAATTAATTAATTTATTAAAATTATTTATTTATTACTTATAAAAATACCTATACTTTTACTATGTTCAAATTTTCACGTATAAGATGACTTAATTTTATTTAATTATTAAAGTGTATGGTTAATATTATTTTTGATGATTTACTATTCATAAGGATAGGTTTTTATTAATATGTATATGTTACTATGCACCAAAAATTAGTTTTGTTTTATTAGACTCCATAATCATCTTGAACACAACCATGTATGTCAGAGTTTTGAAATTCAAAACATAGAAGTTGATAAGTAATGAATAATGGTCACATAATATTTTTTCATTATGAGTCCGAATATTATTATAATATATGGAATAATTATAATAAGTGAATTCCACTGAAAAAACTCTGGGTTGTTACATTCATGCCCCTTATGAAATTTCACCCTCACAATTTCATTTTACACAAACAGGTTAGGGTACTTATCCTTTATAGCCTCTTCAAGTTCCGAAATAACATCATCAAAATTATCGTTCCTCCATAACACATGGACATGGTTGGTTGTCTTGTTGCATATAATTGTATATCTTCGGTCCAGAATCTCTATGGGATACTCCTCATAGGAGAGATCATCTTCCAGTTGTACCACCTTTGAGTTTAGTATATGTTAGGGGTCTGGTATGCACTTACTCAGGAGTGATACGTGAAACACATCATGAACGTGAGCCATATTTAGTGGAAGTGAAAGACGATAGGCCATGACTCTTATGTGCTTAGAGATCTCAATGGGGCCATTGTACCTTGGCCTTATCTTCCTTCTCTTTCCAAACCGCATGAATCTCTTCCATGGTGATATTTGAAGGATGATTTTATCACCTATATCGAACTCCAAGATAGTTTGCCGGTTGTGAACACAGCTCTTTTACCAACTCTTAGAATCATTGATGTGTTTCTGCATTACATGAACCCTATTTGTCATCTCTTTCATAAGATCAGTTCCATGATTATTTCTTTCTCCAACATCATCCCAATATATTGGAGTCTTGTGTCACTTTACATATAGAGCTTCATATGGAGCCATCTGAATTATCAAGTGGAAGCTATTGTTGTATGAGAACTCATACAGTGGGATATGTTGATCCCATCCACCTTTGATTTCTATAGATTAGGATCATAACATATCTTCTAGAGTCTAAATAGTCCTTTCAGATTGGCCATCAGTTTGGGGGTGATAGGCCATGTAAAAATTTAACTCAGTACTCATAGCTTGTTGAAGGCTCCTCAATAATTTAGATGTGAACCTTGGATCATGGTCAGTGACAATTGATAGTGGAACACCATGAAGTCTCGCCAATTCATTCCCATATATCTTTACAATTTGATCAAGCAAGAGATCTTCCTACATAGCGATAAAATGGATATTCTTGGTGAGTTGATCAAACACAACCCATATTGCATGATTTCCCATCGGCGTCTTCGGGAGACCCATGAAAAATTCCACAGTAACATTTTCCCATTTCCACATAGGTATATGAAAACGGATGCATCCACACTTTGGACTTTTTTCGCTCTGGTTTAACTAGCTAACATACCAAGAAACTTGAGATATATTCTGCGATCTCCTTTTTCATGTTATCCCACCAGAAATGATCTTGGTGATCACAGTACATCTTGGTACTCCTTGGATGGATAGAGAATGTTTAGCTAGGTGAATTGTCCAATAGCTGATTTTTTATCCCGGGTGATGATGGCACACAAATCCGCGTTCCAAACTGAATCACACCATTATCGACGATATAGAACTCTGGAATCTTCCCTTCCATCACTGCATTCACCCTCATTAATATCTCCACATAATCCCTTTGTGCTTCCTTAATCTTCTCTTGGATGGATGGTTGCGCAATCATTTGGGCAAGGTAGGATGTATCTCCTGCCCTTTTGATTTCTAAATCCACTTTCTTCATATCCTAGAAGATAAGGTCTTTCTCAACCCTTAACATGGATAGTGTAGTAGGTTCAATTCTTCTTAGAGCATCATCTACCTTCTTCGCCTTTCCAGGATGGTAGTTTATAGAGAAGCCATGATCATTTATTAGCTCCAACGATCTCCTTTGATGCATGTTGAGCTCCTTTTGTGCGAATACATACTTTAGGCTCTTTTGGTCGGTGTATATGTCACACTTCTCACCATAAAGGTAGTGAAACCAGATTTTCAGGGATAAAATCATGGATACCAGATCTAGATCATGCGTCGGGTAGTTCCGCTCAAGGATCTTCAACTGCAATGAGGCATAGGCTATCGCATTATCATTTTTCAGGAGTACACAACCCAAAACTTTCTTTGAAGAATCACTGTATATCCCAAAACATTCTCAGCTTTTTGGTAGTGTGAGTAAAGGTTCAATGACAAGCCTTCTCTGTAGCTGCTTGATGCTTCCCTCACATTCCTCTATCAAGGCACACTTTACCCCTTCCCTTGTTAACTTAGTTAGTGGTCTTGAAAATTGTGTGATGTTTCTCACAAAACGTTGGTAGTACCCTGCCCATCCAAGAAAACTATAGATTTCTATGACACTAGAGGGTCTGGGCCATTACTCAATCTGCTTTTTTTGAAGGATCCACATAAATTCCATCACTTGTGATCACATGTCCTATGAAAGTGACCTGCTTTATCCAAAAGTCACACTTGTTGAACTTGGCACCAAACTTCTCCTTTCTCAATGTCGCCAACACATGTCTTAGATGTTCTTCATGTTCATCCTTTCTCTTAGAGTATATGATAAAATCATCAATAAAAAATACCACAAATCGGTTGAGGTAATGACTAAAGACACTATTCATAAAATCCATGAAGATTTCAGGGGAATTAGTAAGTCTGAAGGGCATCACCATAAACTCATAGTGCACATACAATTTATGGAAGGCAGTTTTATGAATATCTTCCTTCTTCACCTTTATCTGTTGATATCCAGAATGAAGATCCACCTTTGTGAAGTATTGATCTCCTCTTAACTGATCGAACAATTCATCAATCCGTGGTAGAGGTTACTTGTTCTTTATGGCCATCTTACTGAGTTCTTGCTAATTGATACACAACCGCATTGTTCTATCATTCTTCTTCACAAATAGTATTGGCGCACCATAAGGTGATGCACTACATCGTCTGAACCATTTGTCCAGATTCTCTTGTATCTGCTTTTATAAATCCTCCAGTTTGATATGATCCATCAATATAGACACTATTAAATTGGACTAGCTCCATGTATGAGTTATAGTGAGAAATATAAAACAAAATCTGGTGGAATTCTAGGTATGTCATCGAGAAATACATCACTGTATTCCCTCACGATGGGAATTTCCGCAAGGTTTGAACTATAATTTTACCCAACCATTTGAGATTGGTATGCTTCATCATAGATAATAAACACCCACAAAGATGATGGATTTTTCAAATGAGATTCATTATATTCCTTGCATTAGTAAGGGATAATGGGATGGTTTAGAATATGAAAAGTTATTTCCCTTTCCAGATAGTTGAAATGTTCCCTATATAATGAGATCCAATCCATTCCCATTATAGCGTCAAATTCCACCAAGGGAAGTATTACGAGATTTGTTGGAATAATGATCCCACATACACCAACAAGAGAAGAGTAAAACACTTGGGTTGCAATGATTTCACCACATGGTGTTTTTACCGATATCTCTACTTCATGGTTTCAAGGCTTCGATTATATTGTTCTAGAAAACTTGCAAGATATAAAGGAATGTGTAGAACGAGAATCAAATAACACTTTTTCATTCCTGAGTGAATAGGAAGTGTACCTTGTACGACATCCTTATCTTTATCCACTTTTTTAGTAGTGATGACATATTCCTTCCCTTGTTCCTTTGGATTTGGTGGCTGCTGCAGCTGATTACCCTCAAGAACTCTAGGTTTAGTGCACTAGCTTGCATAGTGCCCTCGCTCCCTAAAGTTGTAGCATTGAACTATGGGTGGTTCTCTCCATTAATTTGCTACTTACTACTTCTTTTTCATGTCCTTTCGACACTCTTGAGCATGGTGTCCTTCTTTCCCACACATGATGAACTTCCTCACCCCTTTTAGGTAGTTGCCATAGTGAAACATCACACATTTTTGGCATGTGGGTCGTTGAGTTTTCTTCCCAGCATTATCATTAGATCTACCAGCTTGAAACTCCATCTTTCGTTTCCTATCACCAAAATCCATGGGATCATTCTCTAAAATCCATCTATACTTTGAGTAAATATTGAGCAACCTCTTCATAACTCCCAATGTCTCCAATTACAAGAGCCTTTCAATGGTGTGGTTTTAATCCACTAATGAATCTATCAATTTTTCTATCGTTGTTGATAAAAAAAATGAAGCATACCATAAAGGCCTTGTGAAATTCGCGTCATAAGATGTGAGAGATCCCCTTTATTTCTTCTTGAGATCCATGAATTTTTACTCCATCTTTGTGCGAAGATATCATGGGAAATAGTTATTAAGAAACATGATCTTAAATTCATCCCATTCCATCTCTTTCATTTCCTGCCTTGGCTTGGTGTTCTTAATAAAAGCCCACCATTGATCAGCCTCTCTATCTAGACGTTAAATGGATAGAGTCACATTCTCCATCTCAGAAAATTGAAGCACTAAAAATATCATCTCCATGAACATGACCCACTGTTATGCAACTAGTTGATCAGATGATCCACAAAACATCGGTGTCCGTTGATGCATAAAACATTCAATATCCAGTTTCTCCCTCTTTGGTGATGGTGGAAGTTCCCCATTAGTATGGGTATTATTTATCTCCTAATATATTTGGGTAATAATAGCCATGTTGTATTGAATTCCACCTCCCAAATCATTGGGGATGTTGTTCGTGCAATCGTTGCATTGGCCCTCGCACGGGTGTTGGCCTGGTTTCTCTTGGTTCCCACCAATTTCTAAAATTGAAAAGGATAGAACAAAACATGAGTCAAAAAGTTGTGAATAAAAAAATATTCGTTTTCAATATTTATAATAAAAAAATAACATATGGGATCCCAATGTATATCTTCTTTATGCATATTTGTACTTAGTATCATATTAGAGGTTTTCTCCAGGGTTCCCTAATCCTAATTATAAAATTAACTAAACCATGCCTCTGATACCAACTATAGAGACCCAAACCTTTTCTTATATTACTATTAAATCATTTTAAGGATAAAAAACATAATTGTATTTCATATAGAGGATCCAAATGTTTAGTGACTTTTTAAAACAAAGACCATACAAAACAATTAAAACATCAAGCATACACATTTTTTTAGTTTCTTCTTCTCTAGCTTCTTATTGGCACTAGACCCCCCCTTAGTACATATAGTCATCTAAGGATATACATCAAAATGAGTGAGCTAAATTCCTAGTAAGACAATATATAAGAACAATATACCAATGGGTGAGAATAACTATAACATAGGAAAATGATCATGAACATGAGAAAAATAATTAATAAGATACTTGAAATGTGGAAATGCATAAAATGAAACATCATGTATTAGTGGATAACTACCACACATACTTGTGAACAAATATATAATCGTGTTCACACATAATTTCACATTTACTCAAGAGATACATCACTTTACCTATAATGTCCCAGTTCCAAAAGACACCCAGGGGAGCCCCATACCTAGTTGGTCACATGGCCTCAAATGCATCTCCCCGAACGCTAGAGGCTGCCGACTAGTAGCGAGGGCCATGGGTGTGATAGTGGGGAAACTATGCTCTCATTGGAAGAGTACACATTGGAATAGTAAACAGTAAACAACTAGAGCTCCCATTTATATATTTAAATGAAATTATTCATGATACATATAGGTCTAGGAAAGTATCCAAACAAGTCACAATGCTGAATACAATACTAAAACTAAGTAAAAAAGAAAAAAAATGAGAAACTCCTCATCATTGCAAGCCTCGGCTTGGTCCCATGCTCCCCGTCTCTAGTGAAATCAAGAACCTAATGTAGAAGGTCTCTTACCCTTATCTATACATGAAACAATATAATCTCTTTTGGGCCCAAAAGCATGGCCCAAACAGGGTGTGAGACGAATCCCAGTAGGCAACCACCACAAGATCTATGTCCAACAGTCAGTGAAAATATGACAAGTAATTTATAGAGAGCGGAAAACATGAAAGTACAAAACTGTAAACAGTCCACAATTTCAAATCATGCGATAGTGAACTACCGACTAAACCTTAAACAGGCAGCCCTCTGGGGAGTACTCACAGCCACCCCCTCTATTCCTTACTAAGAAGCACAGACAACCCTCTGGTCAGCACACATGGTCTAACCCCTCAGGTTCTGTATATGAATATAGTAAGACTCTCTGGGGTAGCACTCACAGTAAATCCCATTATAGTCAAGGTAAAACAAGACTCTCTGAGGAAGATCACACAGTCCATTCCCCGTATAGTCTATATTAAGCAAGAATCTTTATGGAAGCTCACACAGTCAATTCCTCGTATAGTCTAGGATATTCAAGGACAATCTGAGGAAACTCACACGTCAATTCCTCTTATTTCCCTAAGATCTAGGACTCTCTAAAGAAGCTCACTCGGTCAATTCCACTTATAGATTAGGTCATTCATGGTAAAAACAAAGTAAACAATGACTCTATGAGGAATATCTCTCTCTCTATCCTCTTATAGTCTATAACTTCCAAAGACTCTCTGAGGAATCTCACTCTGTCTATCCTCTTATAATCTATAATGTCCACAGACTCTCTGAGGAAACTCACTAAGTCTATCCCTTTATAATATACTACAACAGGTTCTCACGACCCCATGTAAATCTACGCATGAAAACGCTATAAACCAAGTAAACCTTTATAACCACTTTTCTAAATAGTTTATAGAATCTCAACATGTCAGAAAAACAACACTCAATCCAACAATCATTAGGCATGGGAAATAAAATCAATACAGGACCAAACGGTCTTAAACAGAACATGTATGGAAAAACATCCAAGGCATGGTAAGCAATTCTATTTTTATCCAATTAACCTCTACACAAGAATACAAGCATGCCAGGAAAAAAATCAGGGGTAAGACAGTAAATGCACGGTACCACATTCAAGGGTATTGTCGCAATTTCCCATAATATACAAGGACCTTAAAACGAAAGGCAAAAACCACCTACCTTTAGGGTTCTATCAGAAATTATTGAAAAGCTATTCCACCTCCTCAAAACTGGCAAACGCACCACCAAAAATGGCCTAAACCTCCTTCCCTAAAATCCAAACGTCTAGAAATAAACTCCTAAGGCAAAAAAACCCCTAGATCTACTCACAATGGGTGTAGATATTGAAAACCGAGGGATAGAGAGATGTAGACCTAGAGAGAAACACAAAATAACCAAGAGGAGAGACATAACCGAGAAGAACCGTCTTGGATCGGCCAAGAAACCCCTTCGATCTGCCTCCAAAACAAGTGAGGGAGCACCATAAACATAATAGAACACAAAAACCCATGTGAGGATCTAGTGAGAGAGAGTTTTGAGGAGAAATGTGGAATCCTGAGCAACCCCGGGCATTAAACCCTAATTTTTAAGTCTCCACACAATTTCCCCGCATGGTTTGGAAAACCGTGTGCCAACCGTGTGGTTGCCACTGTCTCTCCCAGGGACATTGCATGGACTTCTCGCACGGTTTGACAAACCATGAGATTCTCGTGCAGATCCCACTGTCTCATCCAGGAACATCACATGGTTTTCCAACACGGTTTGACAAACCGCACGCCTCCCGTGCGGAGCCCACTATCAAGTGTGCACCATTTCTTGGAATGGCCGCATGGGTTGTTTAAACTGTGTGCCCCAACACAACCTCAAAAAAACCTCTTCTTCTAAAAAATGACCAGAAAAGGAAAATTTACTTAAAAATAAGGTTCGAGTTCTTAGAAACTTCCCCCCCTTAAATAAATTCAGCCTCAAATTTCCCTAGCGCGGCGTAGAAGAAGCAACCCTGAACGGCTCTGGCCACTATGCTCGTACATCGGCCTCCCTCCCCAAAGTCTCATCTTGTACCTGCCCGTGCCTCCATAACACCCATACCATAGGGATAGTATGGCCATAGAGGACCCCTGTAATGTGATCAAGAATTTGGATAGGATGCTCCTCAAACAATGTATCCCATTATAATTCAACCTCCTCAGGTTGGAAGACATGAGACAGGTCTGAAAAGTAAAGTTGAAGATACGAAACGTGGAAGACGTCGTGCATAGCTTGGTACCTCTGAGGTAACTTCAACTGATAGGCAACCTGGCTGACTCTCTCCAACAACTCAAATGGCCCGACGTACCTCTAAAAACGCGTACCCTATCTCCTAGTCCTTCTATGCCCTAACCTCGGTGCGACACACAGGAAAACATGATCCAAAACCTCAAACTCCCAAGGTTGTCTCTGCTGATCAGCATATGACTTCTGATGAGACTGTGCAGTATCCATACTCTTCTGAATCAACTCAATCTGCTCTGTGGTCTCCTGGGAAAGATGAGGTCTGAGCATAGCTACCACTCCTACCTCTATCCAACACAGGGTTGATCGGTATAACATACCTTATAAAGCACTATAAGGTTCTATATGAATAGTTTCATGAAAACTATTATTGTAGTCAAACTCCATAAGAGGTATATGCTTCTCCCAAGAAACTCTAAAATACAGGATGCATGCTCGAAGCATGTCCTCTATCACCTGAATCGTACGCTCATATTGGCCATCTTTCTAGGGATGGTAAACTGTACTCAAAAGTACATGTGTACCCAAAGCCTTCTGAAGCCCCTGCAAGACCGTAGAAGTAAAATTAGCATCCCTGTATGAAAAAATGGAGTGTGGAACCCCATGTAGTCGTACAATCTCTCAGATGTACAACCATCCAAGATCGTCAACACTAATGGACTTATTTATCGGAAAGAATTGAGAATACTTCATAAGCCTGTCGAGGACAACCCAAACAACATCATTCCCTCAAGGCTACCTCAAAAAACTAGTCACGAAGTCCATCGCAACATCGTTCCACCTCAACTCCGGAATGGGTAACTACTGAAAAAGACCAGTTGGTCGCTAATGCTCCTCTTTCAGCTATTGAAAAGTTGAACAACTCATGAAGAAACTAGAAAAATACCTCTTCATACCTGGCCACCAATACTAAAGGTGTAGATCATGATACATATTGGTGACGCCAGGATGAACTTCCCAAACTAAGGAATAATAATCCTGCATCAGCTCCTCGCCTATGTCTGCAGGCTCCCACACGCATCCCTATAACCACAAGATCTCATCCTCACCTACTATCCATCCAGGAATAGGGTCCTCTCTTAACATGATTTACCATAAGACTAGGCCTTTAGAATCTGATAGCTACATTATTCGTACCCGGTCAAGAAGTTTAGAGGTAACCACTACATAATATAGGAATGTCTGTACCTATCTGTCGTGCACCTTCAAATGCATCTGAGATAACAGATCCATAATTTTCCACTCACCACTAGCCTCCATAACTGCATGTATCTGATTTCTCCTGCTAAATGCATCAACCACTACATTGCCTTTCCCATGCGTATATGCAAGATCAAAGTCAAAGGAATGTAGGTACTCAAACAACATGCACTGCCTCAAATTCGGATCACACTGAGTGAATATGTACATGATACTTTTGTGGTCGGTGAAAACCACAAAGTGCTCTCCCATAAGATAATATCTCCAACAGTGTAGGGAATTAACATAAGCTTCCAACTCTTGATCGTGCATCTTTTAATTCCTCACATTTGGCCACAACTACCGAGACCCAAAAGGAACGACTCCATCTCCCTACATAAGCACAACTCCCAGCCTGATACCTGAAGCATCATCGTAAAAAGTATAGCTCTTGCCTGACTTTGGCAAGACTAGTATCGGTGCTAACGTTAACCTCCCATTCAGCTCTTGAAAGGAAGACTCACAAGAAACTGACCAAAATAACTTCACACCCTTCTTAGTCAGACCTCTCAGCGATGCTAACATGTGCGAGAAGTAACATATGAAACATCGGTAGAACCCATCCAACCACTGAAATCTCCGCACCTCAAAGACATTCTTCAGATTCTCCTAGGAAACAACAGCTCTCACATTTTATGGGTCTACTGATACTTCTATCTCTAAGATAACATGACCCAAGAAGTGAACCGGATCCATCCAAAAGTGGAATTTCCAGAGATTAACATATAATTTATGCTCTATCAGTGTACACAAAACAATCTAAAGATGGGTAGCAAGGCCATGTCGAGTGTGAGAGTACACCAAGATTTCATCCATGAAGACTACCATGAAAGAGTCTAATTATGGATGGAACACTCAGTTCATCAGAACCATTAAAACCATAGGTGTGTTCGTGAGATAGAACAACAGAACCGTATACTCGTATAGACCATACCTGCTCCTAAAAGCTGTGAGAGGTATATTAGATGGTCTAACGCTCAACTGATGGTAACCATAACTCAAGATGATCTTCGAGAACACCCTTTCTCCTCTAAGATGATCAAATAATTCAACAATCCATGGTAAAGGATATTGGTTCTTGACCATCAACTGGTTCAGCTTCTAATAATCGACACAATGCATATGGGTGCCATATGTCTTCTTTGCAAACAGGACATGCGATCCCCATGGAGAAGTACTGGGTCAGATGAATCCCTTCTCCTGCAACTCCTCCAACTGTTTCTTGAGCTCCTGCAACTCACGTGTATCCATCCTATAAAGATGAATGGATACTGATGCCCCTCCAAGGACAAGCTAAATAGAGAAGTCTACCTCACTCTCTAGAGACAAACTCGAAATGTCCTCTAGATAGACATCATAGAAACAATCCACCACTATAGGAAAGTCTAACCGTAAAGTCCCCTAGTCATCCAGATAATGACTAGAGATCTGGGATGTAACTCCTTCCAACCCATGATGCTCTCGACCCACTCTTCTCTCCTGGACATCCCACTTTCCCTTATAAAGAAAAGATGATCCTTTTTATGATCTAAAACTCACCCTACGACGATAAAAGTGGACGATTTCCTTGAAGGGAACTAGCCAGTCCATTCTGAGAATGACATCATAGTCGGTCATCTCCAGAACATAATGATAAAAAATGAAGGGAAACCCACCAAAATCGAGAGGGAACTACTTGAACTGATGTACAATAGTCGTACTAGTACCCAATGGATTGTCTAGTGTCAAGACATCAAAAGAAGAAAGGATGTAGATCCCAAGGATATCCATGAAAGAAATAGATATAAAGCTATGTGTAACACCTGTATTGAAAATAGTTGAAGATAAAACTGAGGCTACTAGGAGCGTACCTCGAACAGTAGAGGGGTAAGGATCCTGCTCCGGAAGGTTCTGCTCCACTGCAAATGTCTGGCCAGCTCTGCGGCCCTGTGACCCTGCCTGACTACTCTGGGTGGATCCAATCAGCTGTCGCTGGTAGCATGGTGACTGACCGCCATGGCTGAGACCTCCTCCTCGGCCTGAATGGCTGGAAGAACTCCAGTTACATGATTGGTAAGAAATTTGGGGGGGGGGATGCTTCTGTATGAGGAGTCATAGAAGAAGCCCTATCATGAGATGTTGGTGAGAAAAACTGACAGAAGTGCTGTAGATGGCCCATCTTACCGCAAGATCGGCACTCCACTGGGTCTCTCTGGCTCTGCGGCCTAGTATGTCGGCTTCTCCCGCACTGGTGGCACACCACCTGGCTACCATAAGATGCATATTTCATAATCTGGTATCTTCGAGAAAAGCTCCCTGTGATACATTCTGCTATCAGAAGAAGGAACACTAACTCTGGATGTTAAACCGCCACGACTCACTACTCCAGAATCCCGCAGATTGCACTCGGTGATTAGCACCGGGTTAATAATAGAGGATACCAATGTCAGCATGAAGATGTTCACTTGGGATCAGATCGCCTATCTGAGACTGTCTTCAAACTTGCTAATCAGGAACAACTCATCACCTGCTGGGATAGGTATGAAATGCTTCAGCTCTGTGAAACGAGAGGAATACTCCATCATTGAAAGAGTACCCAGCTCTTAGCTCATGAACTCACATCCTCGGTCGGCCCTCAGGGTCTCCGAGTAGAAGTAATCGTAGAAAATACATTGAAACTCATCCCAATCCATATTCTTATGGTGTCCGCCTGAGAGATGACATCCCACCACCTCCTAGTGAAGTCTCAAAGCATATAGGTCGCAAGTTTCACCCTCCACTCTGGTGGTACCTCGAGATGATCAAAGATCATCAGTGTGGCTTTGAGCCACAACTCTGCAGCCTGAGGACATACTTCCCCTGAGAATGTGGGAGGATGCTGCTATTGGAAAACCCGTGGAAAATCATCCATTCATGGGGCAGGAGGCTACACTCCCTAGAATGTCTGCATCATCCTCATTAAAACCTCCATAAACTATGCATCAACACCTGGGTGAGGTATAACTACTAGTGCCGAGACATTCACAACAGGAGGATCTGCTAGAAGTCCCTGATCAGCCATATCCAGTGTCTGATCACCGCTTTGTGGCTGGTGTACAACCGGAGGCCGTCTCGGTGGCATGAATCTGCAAGGTCATATATACACCTCAGATCAAGATTAACTGGGAATTAAACATTGGAGTACACGACATGTACTTAAGAAAGACTATTTTTTCCGATTAGAAGAACACATGACATGTAGTCGAAACTACACGGCATGCATTCTGGGTTTTTCTAGAAGTTAAGCATTAGAAACTACTCCGGAACCTAGAGAATACTGAAACAAACATAGAAAGTTCCAAATTATGATCTTTGAGGTCTCATACTCCCCAAAAATCAAAGATTGGCATCTCACACAAGTTATAAAAAGGAAAACAAGCAATGATCCACCAAATTCTGGTTCATGAGGGCCCATAACACCTCCAAAACCAAAGTTTGGCATCCATCTAGGAAAAACACTATATAGAAAAATTCCCAATCAGACAGTAGGGATTATATCAAAGTATCTATCACAATAGAATGCATAATATACACAACACCTATAACAAAAACATGCAATCACAATTTTATCCTAGATGGCATGGTAATAATGCATGGAAAGTGATTTCTAACAAGTGCCTATACGATTCATGAGATAGAATACCCTCATCTCATTGGGGGTTTCATAGAAATTGAAATGCAATAACAACCATGGTAACAACACAAGGCATGTGAATCACCCAATGGTGAAATAAAATCAACTCTAAAATATTCAATCCAGTAAAATTGCAGTAAACGAGGTAGTATGGTGTTTCCTTGTACAGGGGTTAGATACTACCCAACACAACTTATTACCAAGTACCTATTCCATCCTATCCTTGACTATAGGATCCAAAAAGTAAAACAAGGGAAAAGAATCCCTCTGATACCACTTTGTAATGTCCCGGTTCCGGAAGCCACCTAGAGGGGTCCCGTACCCATTTGTTTACATGATCTCAAGCACATTTCCCCAAATTACAGAGGTTGCCGACTAGAAGAAAGGGCTTTGGGTGTTATAGTGGGGAAACTATGCCCTCATTGCCAAAGTATACAGTGGAAGTAACAATATATACAACAATGGAAGAAGTAAATATCCAAGAACAATAAACAGCGGAAGACTAAACAGTAAACAATTGGAGCAACCATATATATATATTTAAATGAAATGATGCATGATACATATAGGTCTAGTAAAGTATCCAAACAAGTCAAAATTCTGAATACAATTCTAAACAAAAGTAAAAAAGAAAAAAAAATGTGAAACTCCTCAGCATCGAAAGCCTCAGCTTAGTCCCATGCTCCCCAGCTCCAGAGCAACCACGAAACGGATGTAAATGGGAGATTTCCCTTATCTATACCTACAACAATATAATATGTTTGGGCCCACAATCATGGCCCAAATAGGTTGTGAGACGAATCCCAGTAGGAAAACACCACAAGATCTATGCCTAACAGTCAGTGAAAGTATGGAAGGTAAAGTATAGAAATGGATAAACAACAATGTACTAAAAAGTAAACAATCCAGTGTTTCAAATCAAGCAACAAGGAACAAGATGCTAAAACTTAAATAGGCAGCCCTCTAGGGAGTACTCACAACCACCCCCTCTAGTCCTACCTAAGAAGTATAGACAAACCTCTGGGCAGAACACTCGGTCAAACCCCTAAGGTTCTATATATGAATATAGTTAGACTCTATAGGGAAGCACACACAGTCAATCCCATTATAGTCAAGGTAAAACAAGACTCTATGAGGAAACTCATGTAGTCCATTCCTCGAATAGTCTATGTAATTAAAGACTCTTTGAGGAAGCTCAAACAGTCCATTCCCCATATTGTCTAGGATAGTCAAGGACTCTCTGTGAAGCTCACACATCAATTAATATAATAGCCCCAACGTCTAGGACTCTCTAAGAAAGATCACTCAGTCAATTTCCCTTATAGCCTAGGTCGTTCAAGGTAAAGGCAATGCAAACAAAGACTCTCTGATGAAGCTATCTCGGTCTATCCTCTTATGGTCGATAATGTCCAAAAACTCTCTGAGGAAGCTCACTCGGTCTATCCTATTATAGTCTATAACGTCCAAATACTATTTGAGGAATCTCACTTGGTCTATCCCCTTATACTCCACTACACCTTTTTCTCACTGCCATGTGTAAATCAAGGCATAAAAATTCTATAATACCCATGTAAACCGACTGAACTAATTGGCTAAACAGTCTATAGAATCTCAACATGTCCGAAAAAACAACACTCCATCCTACAATAATTAGGCATGGGAAAGATAATCAATATAGGACCAAACAGTCCCAAACAGAACATGCATGGAAAAACATCCAATGCATGGTAAGAAATTATATTTTCATCCAATTAACCTCAACACGAGCATACAAGCATGGCAGACAAAACACATGGGTAAGACGGTAAACACACGATACCCCGTTAAAGGGTATTGTCGCAATTGCACATAATATTCAAGGAACTTAAACTGAAAGGCACAAACCACCTACCTTTAGGGTTCCAGCGGAAATGATACAAAATATATTCCACCTCCTCAAACCTGGCGAACGCACCACCAGAAATGGTCTAAACCTCCTACCCTAACATTCAAAATTCTAGAAATCAATACCCGAGGAAACAACAACCCTAGATCAACACACAACAGGTTTATATCTAGAAAATAGAGGGATAGAGAGATGTATATCAAGAGGGAAAATCAAAAGAACCAAGAGAGGAGACTTATCCAAGAAGAACCAGCTTCGATCCGCCAAGAAACCCCTTCGATCCGCCTCCAAAACGATTGGGGGAGCACCTTAAACCTCAGAGAACACAAAAACCTGAGTGAGGCTCGAGTGGGAGAGAGTTTGGATAATAAATGAGGAATCCATAAAGGCTTGGGGATTTAAAACCTAATTTTTAATTGGCCTCACGGTTAACCTGCAGGGTTTGGAAAACCGTGCACCAACCTTGTGGTTGCCACTGCCTCTCCCAGGGACTTCGCACGACCTGCCCGGACGGTTTGACAAACCGTGCACCACCCGTGCGGATCCCACTGTCTCCTCTAGGAACTTCACATAGTTTTCCCACACATTTTGACAAACCGTGCGCCTCCCAAGTGGATCCCACAGTCAATGGTGCACGGTTTCCTAGGCTGGCCGAACGGTTTGTTTAAACCGTGCGCCAACCGTGCGCCCCTGCACAACCTCAAAAAAACGCCTTCTTCAAAAAAACGACCAGAAAAGGAAAACATACATTATAATAAGGCCAGGTTTCTTACATTACCCAATTCATTGGAGGTCTTTATAATTCTGGGTGCACCCGTCACATTGAAACATTCATATTGCGCTATATAATTCTGGGTGAACCTATCACATCATAACATAATCATTTATCATGAATTCCCTAATGAAAACATATCAAAAAATGAACATAAATAACCCATTAAAAGGAATGGGGTTCATCTTATAATTACACATTTATAAACATTGGTTCCCCAAAGAAAGGGGGAATAACATACATGTTACATGAACCGTCAACCTTGAATGAGAAGTAAAAGGTGTGTTCTCAAAAGAATAGTTCTTTTGGACAATATTTTGTTTGAAATAAACACCATTTAAAAAAATTATATCCTATAAAAGGAAATTAAATTATGAAAAAAATTATTTCTACGAATTAAAAATATCAAAAAAGAAGTGAATTAGTGAGAACCAGAAGGATGAAAGTTGGTTTGGAGAATTTTCCCCTTACCTTATATTTGAATGCTTCTTTCAATTTAATGTCATGTATAGTGACTTTATATTCATTAATAAAAAATTAAAGAACCTTTTATACATGAATATGGTTCATTTTTGATTCATTATGTTATTTTATGGGCTTTTTGATGAGTTATATAGTTAAAAAACGTTGTTCGAGAATGTTCATTTTTATTGTTTTCTTGAGAGGTTTACATGTATTTGTAAATGGAAGTTTCTGTAGAACATGGATAAACATCCAGAACATATATTTCATTTTACTAATGATATTACAGATGTTAAATTTATTTTTGGATTAATTATATTATATACCATGTGTATGATTCATTGGATAAGAATTAAATGATTATTGTTTGGGTTAATTTAGGTGGGTTTTTGACGACAACAAACTTGTTTTGTTTGCCCATTTATTAATATGTACATATGTTTTTTCCAATACCTAAAATAGGACATAAAACAAATATAATATTCTGGATCAACCATAGAAATTGTTTCAGGACCAAATCATAAGATAGAAATGAAAAAAATCCATTTTGTTCTTGAAGGTGGTAAATTAAAACCTAATAAAAAATGTTTTTTATAAAATAAAAGGAAAAGGGGAATGGGGTCGGATGGTATAATATCCAATTATTATCATAAAATTATAGTATATGTATTATAAAGGTGTTACCATACCTTTTGTACCAATATAGATGGGTATATAATTATAAAATAACTTGATATTGAAAGGGAATTAAAGGAGAAGAGGGAAAAAAATACCACTTGAATCCTCCTCTTGAGATCCTCCTTAAGTTGTCTATTATTGGTCTTTTGATGATACCAGAAGATCTTGTATGTGGGGGAGGGTCTAGGGAAGATACTTGGGAAGTTTTTATACAAGTCTTTAATCTTGAGAGGAGTGAGGAGATGAGGATGTGAAGGGTGGTATTTATAGTAGAGAGGATATGATTTTTCTTAATATAAAATTCATTAATTTATTATTTCTCCACAAGACAAAGAATATTGAGTCTTACATGACCAAGAATCTTAATTTTATCTTTTTATCCAGAACCTAGTGGGATTACATCTGCATAACATCATACATGACTCTATAATTAGCTTATGTATCCTATTTTGTAAATTATGGTATTTCACTATTCATAAAAAATTCATGTATTTCAGAAAAATCGCAAACATTCACCCCAACCATTTTTGGACGTGTAGAATCAAAAAATGAAGTCCAATTTTCGAAAATAAATATCTATATATTATTAATTTAATATTTAATTTAAATCATAACTTACTTGAAAAAAACAGTTTTTAAAATTATAACTGCTTTTATAATGCATTCCGAAATTTCATAAGGTCTTATAAAATTATCATAAATCTAGATGAAATAGATTTGTTAATTTATATACACATTTTAAGAGAATTTATTTTATTTTAAAATATTTAATTAATTATAATTAATTATTTGTGACAAACAAAAATAACAATACCTTTACTATGTCCAAATTGTCACCTATAAAATACCTTAATTTTATTTAATTATTCAAGAGTATGATTACTATTATTTTGGATGATTTACTATTCATTAAGGTCATATTACTATTCAAAAGGGATGGTTTCTATTCATAAGGTTATGTTATTATTCACCAAAAATAATATTGGTTTTTTAGACTCTAAAACCCATCTTGAACACAACCGTGTATGTCGGATTTTTGAAATTTAAAACATAGAAGTGTAAATGTTATGTTTAATAGTCACATAATAATATGTCATTGTGATTTCTAATGTGATTATAATATAATAAATAATTATAAGAAGGTAGTTCTGTTGATAAAACATTGTGTCATTACACTTAATGACCATTGTTAGCGTCTAGAAACATGCCAAGGCACCCATAGAGAAAGAAGTTAACATCACAATGATGTGTCACCTCCTACGAACTCTTACCATGTAATGTAATCCCTTTTTATAAATATCTAAAATCAAGTGGGTTTCATACTAGTTCCATCAACCCATGTGCTCAATTACTCTTTCATTGAAATTCAACAATTGAACTCGCCCATTCCATACTATGTCTGTGGAAATATTTAGGCTATATCAATTCCATAAAAGGATCTGATGTATCAAATTTTGTTATGGAAAAGTAGGGTCAAACCCTTTCTCACATTATATACTAATTCAATATAACTTAGGATCCACCCAAAAAATCCTATGTCGTTGTTAATAGTGTGTTGTCATAGTTTTGTTCAATACTTATATGTTTCCATGTTGGGACACCCATCAATAAAAATCTAAAATTATAAGGATAAATACACACATTCACATATAGGAACATACAATGACACGATCAACTGTTGATTTTCTACTAGAGGGTCTCATTATTATAATATCCTCCGGGATATTACCCACGTCGAACACCATGAAAAGGTGACTCAATAATTTACGAGTACTCACCCTTAATGGACTATATTATTTATGTCCTTCAAATAACATCATCTGGACGTAGAACATATATTCAAGAATATTGTAATGGCACTTCTTGGTTTTCATCATAACAGAGACCCACTATGACCTTTTGGTGAAATAATTATCCTTAGAAAATTATCTTATGCATTTCATGAAAAATAAAAATCATGATCTGATAAGGTATTATTAATGAATAAAGTACAACAAACTTGGTTCTAGGCCACCAACTCCAATAAAGTACAACAAACTTGGTTCTAGGCCACCAACTCCAATTTCTCTTATATATTATTATATCATGAATGATTTGAGAATATCATAGATTCCAAGTTCATTTATGAAAACATTTCACTAATTATCATGTGTTTTATTATTATTATGTTCTAAAACATCAAAATTTGATGATATGATTTTCATTAATATGTTATCAATCCTTCCCATTTAATATTATCCCACTAAAATTTTTATAAATATCATTATATCATATATGAATACTAGAAGGTATTCTTGTGTGGAAATCTTATGATGGAATGTTCACAAGTGTTACCAAATATATTGCATCTGTAGATAGACATTAAAAACCCTATACCCTTAGTTCTCCAGTTTGTGTAACTAATTGTGTGATTAAATTATTTTTCATGAAAATAATAAAATAAATGAATTTTTTAAACTTTGGTAACAATATTTGGTATCATATAATGGTTTATTTATTTATTACAATAAATTATTTACTTTTGTGATTTGTACAATAGAAACTTATTAGAAACCCTAGAGTATAGTATAAGGTAAAAGTATATGTTTCGAATAACATCAGGATGCTCCAATAAATTATAGATCATGTGTTCATCATTGAAATTAATGTTCTTTTTTGGATACTACATGTTCATATTGGTTGTGTCAAAGATGTACCTAGAGGTAATATTATAATAACCCTACCTTTTTACATTACATAATATAGAATATAGTTAAGAAATTACTTCCTTTAACATTGATGATATTTCATGTTCAAATATTTAGATAAAAAGGACATAACACATTAATACATAGTGGATACCATAAAAACCGATCTCATTTATTCCAAAATATAAAACATTTCCAATAAAAATTAATTTCATTGAAAATTCATCAAACATTAAACATGGATTCCTTATCTTTCTAACACATACTTATAACATGTTAAAATCATTTACAAACATGGGAAGATAACAAAAAGAACATTAAGGGATATAAAAAGAAGGAAATGACACATTAGCCCATGAATACATGTAACATATGAAATCATTTTCAAAAGACATAATTTTCACCAATATATACATACACTATGAAAATTGATATTACCAAATGATTAATAAAAAAATAAAATAAATAAAACCATAATGGTATCATGGTGAATTACTTCCATAATCTAGTAACCGTGTCGGCTAACTTATAATTTATTACCTGCATTGATACCTTACAATTCGTGTAACCATCATAGTTACACATAGAGTAACCATACGAATGAATTCCAACTAAAACATAGCCAATGAATTGTTGGGAGATATTGGTCACATACTTAATTATAATCAATGGAAAAGAACCATCACCCAATCTTAAAAAATTAATTATTTCATAAAAAACGTTGCTTTTGAATTTTGTAAGACCGAATTTTAAAAGAAGATTTTAAAAGAAAAACCCCTTACAAGAATCATATTATAGAATATTGATTTAATAGATTTGATGAAATATGTATATACAATGTAAATAAAAATATTTCAATATAATATAAACAAAATTAATCACACAAAAATTCTTAATACAACATAAATAATGAGGTAGAATGTTAACCCGAAGAATGGAAATCGGGTTAAGAATTCACAAACCTCAGGTTTGTCTTAAGTAAAACTCATTTAAACCTCTTGTATAATGGTTAAAAGAGTGTTATTAATATTTGAAAGAGACATATTAATATTTATAATACCTTATATTATCATTTAATGAGATCATTTCACACTTTAATTGTTATTATTTTTTTCCTTACATTGTTTTGGGTGCGTTCTTTACATGATTTCCATAATCGGTTCATGATTGATATTCTTGTCGATTGGAAGTGTAACTACAGAATTAGAAAGGTGTGGTAATTAAATATTTCCAGAACCATTAATTATACCATTTAAAATTTTTAATTCAATTATGAGGATGATTCATGTGTTAAAACATTATTGATATTTGTGTAGGTTATTTTGGCGATTCTTCCATCGTAAAGAACTCATTTTATTTCATAAACTAATAAAATGTGTAAAAAATGATTCTAGAACCTTATATAAGTAATAATACATAAATTATAATCATTTTTAATGATAATAATTCTTTCATAATCAGTCATGAATAAATTAAATGAAATTGGAATCACATCTTCCTGGATGTTAGTAAATTGACACATCACAAATGGTGTTTTAATTTCTTTAATAAGAGGGAGAGGAGAAGAAATAAAATTATGAGTATTCAATAAAAATGGTGAAATATAGAACATGTAAGATAATGGATTATTTATGCATATTAGATAAGGGTACATGTGGAAATAAGAATAATAGAAAATAATATTAAAATAAAAGAATGAAAACCAAAGAGGATGTTTACGTCTTGCTCTCTTTTACTTAAGATCCTTCTCATGGCCTTTGGTTTTGTCCTTTTATTTAGAAAACCATCTCAAGGACGTGGGAAAGAGGATTTAGAGGATTATTGGTAAGAAAAAAGATAATTATCAAGGCTTGAGTAGTGTGGGAGGAAGAGGTAAATAAGGGTGGGTTTTTAGAGGAGGTGAGGAGGTATTTTACATTATTTTAATCATTATTGTAATATTTTTTTCTCAATACTATGAATAGATTTAATTAATGTGACCCAAAATAATAAAAAATGTATGTGAGTTTGAACCAAGTGTTATTACATCATCCTTGAATCACATATGAAGCAGTAAATTAGTTATTTAGCATTTATCCTATTTTATAGTAGTTTACTATTCACAATTTATTCAAAAAATAAAAATTTTAAAACTATAACTGATTTTATATCACATAAATAAATTATATATGATTTAATTATCATAAATCCTTCATAAAGTAAAATAATATTAAAATTTTCTATTCATTAGGGTCATATTACTAATCATGTTATTATCCATAAGGGTATGTTACTATTCACCAAAAAGCAAGTTGGTTCTATCCGACACCAAATAACACAGTAAACACAATTTTAGGTGACTATTTTTTGAAATTCAACACATAGATGTGGGAATTTTATGATAAATGGATACTTATTAATATCTATTTATAACATTGTTTCAGTCAATAAAATATATTTTTTTCAAAAAAATGGGATGTTACAAACATCCGTGAAAAGGGTGTATTAGGTATTAAATAAGTCATCACCTGGTGCAAGACCATAGAGAATAATTATATTTATAGTTTAACACTCACATGTGTATTCATTATGATTTAATACACTCTTTATGTAATTTTATAAAGGATTATATAATATCATTATTTTATGTTTTGAGTATCGAATAAGAGATCAAAAATAAATAAACCAAAATGAAACATAAATATTTATTCCATGTATACTATATACCATTTATGATTAAAATATTTCATTATTTGATTTATAATTATTATTTATTAAATTATCATTATTGAAAAAATGGATAGAGAAGGAAATGATTTGTAAATAGTGTGTTTGATCGAAAAAAGATAATTTTTCCAATGAGGAACCAAATAGGATGGGAGCATGAGTATAAAACATTTTATCGATTAACACCCACATTTCCTAGTTAATGAATAACAATGAAAACCATTTTTATTTATTGAATAAAATAAGAATGAATCATATTTTAATGTATTACTTAATGTGAAAAAATCCTCCCTTTTTTATTTTTTCTCTTAATCAACATAATATTGTTCAATTAATCTATTCGATGGAAACATTATTTTATTGGACAAGTTCTCAAAACATGAGAATGTTGTGTTCATTATATATCATTTAGAAGGTGTTTCTATGAAATGAGGTAAGATCATTAATCATATAATAGATAATTATGAATTGGATATTGTACCATAATATGTGTTTATGAAAGTGTTCATTAGAATGTATTTTCCTTACACATTTTTCCAAATATGGAGTTGTAATTCTTACTGATAATTAGAAATGAGGATGAATATATTGGCACATATGAAGAAGAATTCATGAGGATTTCATGGTATGCCTCTAGCTTGATCTAGAATCCTGAGATTGAAATTGTTTTTTTCTTTAGTGGCTTAATGTTATCTAATTGAAAATAATTATTTGTAAGAGGCCTTGTAAGCTACGAATAGATTATTTAATGTTCTCTAAATATGGAGATAGAAACTAGAGTGTATAATATTACTTGAGGAGGGGGGGTGAAAGAATTTTTTCATGGATTCTTCGATGATAAATCACCTATGTAAATAAAGTAAAACTAATTAAATGTAATCCAATATAGGGGGATGAAATTTGGTAACTACCTCAAAATTTGAATGATCTGCTTCATGGGTAGTAATATTATTCATAAAGCTAAAAATTATCATAATGGAATGAAGATTTTAGACATTATGATGGTTGAAAATATTTTCTAACTAATTAAAATCCTATAATTCAGTAATTCCAAAGTAATCGGTTTGAGAATAATAAAATTCAATTACTTAACAGCAGATCCAATAGAGAGAATATTCTATAATAACATCCAAAACCATGGTATTGTGGAAGAATCTATGATATATATAGTACCATGTGGAATATTGATTGTGAATCAAGGAATGTTAAAATAATTCTCTATAATAGAGATTTAAAATGATTTTTTATTCTGGTTCACCATATATATTTATTACATGATTTTTTTAGTAATCTCAATTCAGTAGCTCTGACATAAGATAATTAACTCTTAATGAAAACACAAGGTGGAATAATGACCACGTATAATATGTATAACTCTTTTCTGTTATACATTTTTTTGGAATAAATTTAATGTGAATCTATATATTCTTATCAAAATTGAATTATTTATAATATTGGATATGTATTTTCTTTCCCAATGTAATGAATATATCGATTATATTGATAATGAAATATTATTTCATACCATGAATCATCCTATTATAGAATATAAATATAATGATGATCATGAAATCCATGTGGAAGAAAAATCTATAATATGGGTTCCAATACCAACTAATAAAGGAATACTGACTCAAATTAGTGAGTAAGAAGTCACTATTCATAACATGATTATTTTATAATAGTATAATAAAGTATTTTTGTCTGAAGTACCTTATTTTACCCCAATTATCAAGGTTGATATTTCAATTAAACTCATACGTGGATCCATTCTAATCTAAAATTGTACATGATTGATTTCACCCATTGAAATTTTGAAATTAAATAAATAATATAGGATAAACAGGACAAGGATTTTGTATTCCCTTGTGGATCACCAAAGGGTGAAAAAGTTATCTTGTAGAATATAATGATGGATTGTTGTGATTTTTAATTTTTATCAGGATCTAAATAAAATAATAATCATTAACGATTATCCTCTCCATATTTTGGTTGATCTATTTAATTAACTAATAGGTTCTCAAAATGTCTAAAATATTTTCCTTTGATCTGGATATGATGAGTTTAGTGTTAACAAGGAGGATATTTTATTCAAATTTTTTATATGAGTTATAAGAAGTCGGAATTTAAAGATATTTAATTTGGATATAAAAATGGACATACATTCTTCATTGATAAAATTTATAGAGACTTTATAAAATACCATGATCAATTTTTGGTTGTTGTCAAAGTGTATGTTCTTTTATAATTAATGGGAATGAAATACCATTTAGATTATTTTTTGATTTTTTTGAAGAACCAAAAAAAATTATTCCATGTTTTGTAGGTGTGAATTCAATATGTATAAATTATAATTCATGGGTTATAAAATAACAAGGTAGGGAATATCTATAGAAAAATTTCTGTAATATGATTTCATGAAACTTCCAAGACATACCATAATAACTAAGATCCATATTTGTATTATGTTTGATGGTTACTATAAAAGAATTGTGATGAATTTATCATGGGTATCAATTCTAATATGCATTTTAATGTGGATGGGAGTGAAATTTATTTTTTATATAAGATTATAAATACATTTTCATAGAATAGGATAAGTGGTTGATCAATACACCAATACATACTTTTACTTATAGTGGGGAAGGGTTTGTAACAGATATTGATGATTAATTTAAGGGGTTGGGATATATCCTCATGAAAAATGATATGGTGGTTTCTTATTTCCCATAAAAAAATAATGACTCTTGTGAAAAATTACATAATAGACCATTTGGAGCTGGAAAGAATAATAATGTCATTAAATATATGGTAGTATGATCTCTACAGTGAAATTTGTTATAAATAGATTTACTAACTATAATATCTTCTAATATATATTCATAGAGTTGGAGTTGAATATTGACCCAAGAATATGGTTTTCATTTTTAAAATAATATGAATGATAAAAACATTAATAAATGTGGAATAAAAAACAAAAGGATAATTATCTTAATGCGAATAGTTGATCACACCAAGGCCTAATGAGTTCCTTTCCACCTAAGATGGATCTCATCTTCGTATGTCTACTTTATTAGAATGAAAATATTTTTGGAAGGGTTTTCACCATATTCTACTTCAATGTATGAGCATAAATGATTCATGTTGGGTATACTTCACTCTCAAGGAATCACTTGTTGGTTCAAATTCTTTTCACCTCATGTAAAAAAATTTCATTTCTGTTTTTTAATAAATATTCTGGAATTGTTAGATGGGTTTCCTGTTCACACTTCATTATTCTGAAATGAATTTATGAATAGAAATAGTATCTCTCCCAACATAACTTCATAAGCAACTACTGATATTAAGATCAATGAATCCTAGAATATAGTTTTACATCTACAGAAAAAGGTAGTGAGTTTTCAGTAGTCACCTTTGATAAAAATGGAGTTTTAATATATTAAAAATATATATGGGTCAAATAAATAATCTAATTGAAGAGGAAAATTTTATATTATGATGAAATATCATATTTATCTACTCATATATGAAGTAGGATGATGTATGTAGAACTAAAAATCATCCCATGGGGTAACATTAATATGGATATCATAGAATAGGGATCTCAATGATTGGTATGCCAAAAAGTTATGGTTGTGAAACATATGTCTAAGAGGTTGATGTAACCATTACCCATGAAAATATAGAAAGATAAAGGTACCACCATGTATATTATTTTAGTAATAATTATGAAATATATAATCCATAATTTTATTTTGATTGTCTTTGATCACTTTATAAAGTCATTTCATTTCATTTCCATTAACTTATATCCCCTGCATGTCCAAATCACCATGATATACATAAGTGATATCGCAAATATAAATGGCATATTACTCAATATGGCATCTAATCTACATATCAGATATATCATATTATTCATGAAAAGTATTTATATAGTATTATAGATAGAGAAATGTTTCATAACTTCTTATGACAATCATATATACAACAATTTTCAGAGAATCATCCAAAATTGTGTGGATATGAAAATACATTATTCAATGAATTTCAAATGATGTTAGTATGAACAAATTTCTCTAGTAGAGATCTCATATACACATAGATTACATTATAGTATTCATATGGCAATAGATGAGGCTCTATATGGGAAAAGAATCTAAACAACAACAATATTGGATAAAGATAGAGAGTGGAGTGCCATAGGACCTTACCATGTCTATGAAATGATAGACATCGTTTAATCCATTTAGTGGCATCTGAATGATTCAATAAGATTAATTATGAGTTATATAGATAAATAGTATGATATAATGACTTTAATTATGGGGATAATGTATTCCTCAAAATATATTATTGGAAATGGATCATGTGATTTGTGATGAAAGTGAAGCTAATACCTCAGTATATCATTCACTTCTAGATCCTTGATCATGTTTTTGTAATAGATTATCAGATATCACTCCAACCAGATCACTCCCATGTTCATGATATGTTTTATATATCATGTTTGAGGAAGTAAACTCCATACCTTTCATATATAGTAAAGTCAAAATCTATTCAATAGAAACATGTTATTTTTTCTGAGTAATAACCTATATATATTTTGGATTGGAGAGATAAAGAACTATAAAATTATATCATTAATTTGTAAATGGTTTATATATGAATCATAAGTTTCAAAAAGATACATTAGAACACATGGTTGTAATGATATAAAAATATAATAACATGTTTTTTTCCTAATTGTAAAATATTGAGGACAAGATTCGTACTGAGGGAACTATAATGCCCCATGATTTTTCCAAAAATTGATTTCATTTAAATGAAATATGCATTTGATAGTCTAATTCAAATGAAACACCAAATTAAAATTATTAATTAAATATAAGATTAATTTAATTAATAAACTGTAATAAAAATAATACCTATAGTAAATAAAAATATTAAAAGCATATAAAAATTCATAAAAAGTATGATTATGAAAATGTAATGTTTTAAAAGTTATTTTATTCAATAAATGTATTTTTAATTTATATAATTTATTTTAATTTAAAATATTAATTATTAAATATTATATTTTAAATGTAACCAAATTTACATAATATTATTAAATTGTTTTTTATCTTCTGAAATGTTATTGGAATTTTTCTAAAATATAGGATTTTTGTACAATAGAATAAATAATATTTTTATAGAAAATTTAAGTTTATAATCATATAGAAAGTCAAAAATGTTTTTAAACCTTTTAAATGATCAATTAATTTTAAATAGATTAAAACTATTTCTTTTAAATATTATTTATTTATAAAACTGATTTTCATCAATTTTTTATCCTAATTAATATTTTGGAGAGAAATTTTATTTGATTATTATATTTAAGTATTATTTTAGAAAAAATATTTATTTGTATTTATTTGAAATAAAATTGATGTTTAATATATTTAAAATAAACCAATTTACATTATGAAAATACTAAACATGTAAAATACTTCCAAAAACCAAAATTTTTAATCGAAGAAATAATAATTTTTTCTTCTAAAAATGTGTTTTATAAGTCAAATGTTATAAGGATAAAATTAATTTTTCCTTCAAAAAAACTCAATTTGAAAAAATTAATATTATATATGGAGTCATTATATCCATATTATTTAATCTCGGTTTTTATATTTTTAGGTATTAAAATTATTTTACTTTGCTGAAATATAGTTATTATTTTAAAATGAAATATAGTAAATGTAATGAATCAATGTATTGAATGTATTGAAAAATATTAAAGACAAGTTTCTAATATTGTAATTTATATATTTTAGATTCTTAATCATCATAGACTTTATTGATTTCAATTTTCAAAGCCACATTACATGTGAATCATTTTCTCACATTAAATTATGTAGAAATATTAAAAAAAAATTCATTTTCACATCGTTTAAAAGGGCCCTCAAACCATCCATTGAAGATCTATCAATGAATTTGTATTCCACATGAATCTATTCCCATTATCCTTATTCTATAACCATTTTTTATCATCCTCTTATCCCATTTGTTTCTTATTCTATAAATATCCAAGGAGTCTTCTACGGAGAATCCTAGTTCCTAAACGTGAGTACTTTAATTTTCTAAACATCATATCTTTTTCATTGAGACAATAAAATTATAAAATTATAATTTTTATATAATGAAATAATTATTATTCTTATACTGAATACCACTTTCTATTGGTATAAAAATGAACCATATTTTCCATTTTCTATTAATCGATAGTGAATCTTCCATTTCTCTTTTATGTGGATAACAACTTGGATGAAGCGAAAACGAATGTTTCTCATAAATGCCTATATTAATTTAATATTATAGAAACATTTAATTATATTTTTGAAATATGTTATATAATTATTATTTCAAATAGAAAAATCATAATCTTCCTTGTTTCTGAAACCCTTTTATTCACAAATGTAAACATTGACCATGCGTTGTGATGATTACGTCCTCCACAAAGTGGCCTATTTAATATTTCATCTTGTTTATTACTCAGTAATTATACCATATATAAATATGATTCCCCAATTTAATATTATCAAAATAAATTATTTATTTTATTAAAAAAGTATTATTATGCTAAAACAAGGATCTTTAAAAATCATAATCATCAATTACTTATATTATGATTAGGCTTGGTTCAGTCTAACACCCAACTCAAACAATGATATAAAATAATATCACATTTATGAATGATAAAATATTAAATGATAATATAATATATAAATAAAAAAATAATATTTTTATTTTAGTCTAGGAATGATGATATAAAAATTAATCTAATTCACTTAGATATCAACACAAATTTGATAATATCACTAAAACATACTCATTATCATGTTCTTATTAAATAATATTGACATAAAAACTCATTAAATGTAATTATATTTTCATATCAAATATAAATAATAAATTATATTATCTTTAATGATCACATCCGATGAAAATTAGGAGTAGAAATAATGCTGACAATTGTATTGGTAAAATAATTTTAAACAATCAAGCATAATCACTCTCAATATTGAAAATAGTTAATAAATAATTAATATAATTGTAAATATTATTTATAAATTATGTTTTAAAAAAGGTATATATATGTATAAGGTTATTAAATATTTGATTAATAAATTGTTATATTATATAGGATTTGGAGATTGTTTGAGTAAGTGGGAATACATGTGAAGAGTTTTTTGTATCAAATTTAGTTTTTATAAAAATATAACTTATTATAAAACATGATTTCATTATAACAGTATATATGATGAACCATTAATTTTTCGTATCATGATTCACTTATTATTCATGATATTTAAAGTTCAATTATAAACCACATTCATTATTGGGTTTTCATTTGAGATATTCTAATATTATAAGGGTTTCTCTGTATCATTTTCTACTACCAGAGTACTACTATATATTGATGTTAATTATTTAATTTATATTATGTATTTATTTAATTTTTTATTTAAAATATGAATATTTCCTGCATTCCAATAGATTATAATATCAATTTCATTATTTTTTCCCATGATCCCATAATTCTTGTGTTACTATTACTGTAAGGGGTTTCCATAACTCAACTTCTTTTATTGATGGATAATTGTTCCATTTATTACTAGTGTTTTAGAAGATAGTTTTTAACTATTTATTGATGAAAATAAAATGCATCCCCTCTCTATGAAAAGTGATTTTACTTAATTTAAATATTTACGACATCATATTTCAATTTAAAATATAAATAAAATTTTAAAGTAAAACATATCCATATTAAAGATTGTTTATCCACATTGTTTATATTATATATTCCACCAAAATGTATTCCATTATTGTTGGAAACCTATATATTGTTTATCCATGGTAACCCACATATTTTCCTTCATATTTTCTAAAAAGGTATTTGTTAATAAAATATTTTTGATATAGGTTTTCAATAAAGGAATTTTAAAATTTTAAAATTATTTTCCATCTTTACAAATACATTTTCTATGCTCCACTGATCATTCATTCTGAAAACAATTAATTTATTTCAACTAAATATATTTAATGAAATTTTTAAATACTTTTTTCATAAATATTTACTTAACCTGTTCATAAATATTATCTCAATAACATATTAAATTTATTCTTTATAACTCTGTCCAAAACATATTATAAAACACATTTTATTCTTTAAATATCATTTTACTTATTATATTAAAAGGATTTAGTTCCTAAAAAATTATTCCCATGAAAACCCCTTTACTTTTCTAAGATAATTTTTTAGGGTTGTTGATTTATTATATCAATAATTAATATTCTTGTAGTAATTTTTTGGTGATACTATTCCTAAATATTATAAAAACCATTTTCTTTACATGTGTTCATTATATTCTAAAATGTTATTGATTTTAAAATAATAAATTTATGAAAACCATTTGTCTTTCTATGGGTTATTTATGATGTGATAAAAAAACCAATTTTATCCCTATTTATATTTATGATATATTGAATAATTCGTATATTACTGAAAAAATATGTAAGGATTATGATGAGTGGGGTTATATATGGCCCTCCAATTTAGTGGCTAATGAATTATGAATCATTAGATAGTTTAGTGCTTTATTTATTAGATATTAATATAAAATAATGGTTGATCCTTCCCAGAGGTGCTCAAAAACTAAAGGGTGATAATTCATGGATACGATCAAAAATTAATGGTTGAGTATTCTTGGATATACAAACAAAAAAAATGTTGATATTTCATCGATTTCATCATAAACTAAATTTTGGAGCTTCCAAAATATTCCTATAATATAACGATACATTATTCTTATATATGTGCTAAAAATAATTGTAATTATATGTCTCCAAGTCATTCTATATATTCATTCCATATACGGATAAGTATGCTATTTTATGTAATTTTGTTTTTCTCAAAGTTCCATACTCTTCTTCCATGGTAATTGTTTTTTCATATATGTTTTTATATCATGAAACACTGATAACTCTCGCGAATTCCATGGTCATTTCATAATAAACTTTTCCCTTCCCCATGTTTAATCGTAATATTATGATCGAACCATTTGTGATTGATGATGTTTTTTCCTTAAAAAATATTTCATCTCAAAATATTATTATATTTACATTACCAGGGTTATAAAAGTTATAATGGAATATAAAAAGCGTAAAATGTTTTCTTGTGTGGATCAACCATTGAGAAATATTCACTAATGTCACATAATAAGTTTGATATATAATCATACCCCAAATATATTAAACCATAATTTCTCCCATTTGTTTGATAGTTTGTTTGTGGAATTAATTTTAATGTAAAATTATCAAATAATTATACATATATATATAATTTATTTTATTGTGTATAACCCCCAATGAGAATGAAGAATTTGATTTTATTGTTTTCTTCTATGGTAAGTTGTGCAATGGTAGTACGTTGTTTTTAAAAACCATGAAGATTTTAGTTGAACATGTGTATATCCTTTTGAAATTTTGATGTCACTAACTAGATTACACATATTTAGAGATTACAATATGAGTTACCATTCTCCAGGGGTATAGTATTATTAGTGGAGTTTTGTAGGGTTGGAATATGGTTAGATAAACTATGCGGAAAACCATTATTGTGTGTGGTTCTTTTTGAGTGAAAATTTCATGGGTTTCAAAAGGATTGTAAAAACATATTGTCAAAATTTTCCAACAAATTATATCAACAAAATATTGAAACTCCAAAAATACCACTTTTCAAAATTTAATGGTGTAAGTCTCATTCCAGGCCCCCCTTTTTATTCAACTGAGCCTCAGTATGCATGAGGGAGCTTCTACCCTCCCATATCATTGGTCTTATTACCTATTTACCTGGATTTGTAGTGGAGTATTTCAGTCGGATCTATTACACTAGTATATATATCCTCTCATTCTACCATGTACGTATTTTTGTTTTGGTTTTTTATACCGAAAACATTACAAATGTTTTCAAGAAAATATTATGGTTAATAGTGACTGAACCATGGGGGTTTTGGCTCATCGATGGTCCCTCATTGATTTTCCAGGTGTACCCAAAGAAATAAATTTCTAGATTGATTTATGACTCTCTAAGGTAGGTGATTTTGTGTATTTAATTTAAATTTAATCAAATTTAATATATTTCTTTATATTTTTTTAAAATTAATCATTTTTATGATAGTTATTATGGAATTTATAAATGTTCTAATGATATTCTAAACTGTCATTAAGGTGTTCAGTGAATTTTCTAATTTTAAGATAGAGGTTTAATTATATATGATTTTTAAAATTCTTCAATGGGTTTTTTGAACTAAATTTTGATAATTAAAGGAATTAGAACCTCTTTGAGTATCCAAATATATAATGATTTGTCTTTTAAATTATTTCAACAAATAAATGGGATATTGGAAATATTTTAAACATTTTAATTTAAATGATAATCGGTTCATAAGTTGTTTCAAAAAGAGGATTTACTATATTTCGATTTTAAATGGGTTTTTAAATGGAATTACATGATCTGTATTCATGTAATGATTTAAATTATTATTTCAAATGAAAAATTAATTGGCATTGTAATCTACTTTGGATTTAATGTTGTGTTTTATGTCATAACATGTCTTGTTAAAAAGGTAATGTGAAAAAATAATTCGAGGACATTATTTATACCATGACGTTATATAGTCACCCCCTAAGTTATATGTTATATTTTCATTATTGGTGATAGTTATTATAGAAAATAAATTCATGTTTTGGAGTTGCATTTGATACTGGGGATTTATTTACATTTTCTTATTAATCACCTTGCAATGCTCCATTTACATTCATTTTTTTTCCATTTTAAGTTTTTATCTCAATGTAACCTTTGTAAATACTAGAAGGCTGTGATGAGTTTTGAACTATTGTACTCTATGATTAGTAGCTAGTCCCCAAATAAATTTTCACCCTTTCCAGTGTAGATATTATAAGGACATGTTCTTATCATATTATATAATCTATAATTGTAGTCAAGAAATCACTACCTTTAATTTTGAGGTTTTTTCAAAATAGTGTTTTAGAGAGTTGGGATATAATTCAAACATAACATTCCTAATTTATATATATCAGATACACTAAAACTATTATCCATTTCTTTAAAATATAAAACTTTTCAAATAAAACATGTTTTTTAACAAATCTTCATAACATTTAATTAGGATTATTTTTTTGCCTTACAAATAACTATAAACTATAAAAGTTATTTAAAAACATGTGATGAGGACAAAATTCTTAATAAGATATGAAAAAATGATATTAAAATAGTATTCTATGAATACTTGTAAGCGTATTAAATCATTTTCAAAAAGACATATTTATCACCGATATATACTTACTTTGTGAAAATTGAGATTTCCTTGAGATTACCAAAAATCATAAAGAACATAAATATTACCTTAAAGGTATATTTGGTAATTACTTACATATATTTTAACCCTATCAGAAACCTTCTAATTTGTAACCCTTATTGCTACCTTACATTTTAACCCTCACGACTACCTTATGGTGTAACCATCGCAGCTACACATGGAGTAACCATACGACTGAAAACCAAATTACCCATAAAAAATTCATGTTAGGGATATATATATACCACCCTTAATCATAAAAAATTCCAAATAAAAAATAATAATCATACAACAGTAATAATTTCATAAAAACATTGCTTTTGAATTTTTTAAACAGAATTTTAATAGAGGATTTCAAAAGAAACCCAACATAAAAATTTCATATAATTAACATGAGACTTAATAGATGGATTAAATATGTATATAAATTATAAATACCCATAATTAAACATAATATAGAAAATATTCATTACACAAAAAATTTTAATACCACATAAATAATGAAGTAGAAGGTTAACCCAAAGAAGGGAAATTTAGTAAAGAATTCCCTTACCTTGGTTATTCCTTACTTGATACCTCGTTAAAAATATCATATAATGATTAAAATAGTGTTATTAATTTATTATATAAAAATATTCATGTTCATAACATCTTATATGATCATTTCATTACATCATTTCACCCATTAATTATTAGTATTTCATTCCTTTCATTGTTTTGGGTCCTTTTTTATAGGATTACCATGGCCATTTGAATTTGATTTTTTTGTATGGAAATGAAATTAAAGAACTACAATTAAATGGTATTAATATTATTCTTCAAAATTTATTGAAATCATTAATAATTTTTTATCATATATGACGATGAATCCTCAGATAAAATATTAATGATATTTTTTAAATCATTTGTTGTGTTTCCTTAACAATCATGAACTTGTTTCCTTATATAATTTAATGTCATCCAAATAAGTTAATTCATAAACATAAAAAAGGTTAAATAATACACATTAAATTATATTTCAACAATAGAAATGGTTTTATATATTGGTTTTATAAATGTAAAGGATATATCAAACACATCGCACATGATATTGGTAAAACGACACATCATGAATGATTTATTATATTAGAGTGGGAGAAGCAGAAGAATGATGTAAAATTTTATCCATAAACGTGATATAATCCAGTATATATAGGATTATATAGCTCTATTTTATATTTTATAAGTGTATGAGATGATAGTATAATAAAAGAAAAGGAATTTAAAAAGAAAAGACAAGTATAAGAAAGATGATTTTTACCTCTTGATCTTTTCTCATTGAGATCCTCTTCTTGACCTTTGTATTTTTCCTTTTGGTGAGACAAATAGATCATAGATGTGGGGAAGATATGTGAGGAGGGTATTTGGTATAACATATTCAATAATTAAGGCTTTAGAGGGCTAATAGGAAGAGGAGAATGGGGTGGTACTTATAGTGGAGGAGAAGAGGGATTATAAAGTATTTCAATCATTATTTTAATATTATTATCCCGGAATATGAATAGTTTTCAATCCTATAATAAAGAGTAAATAGTGAATGGGAGTTCAAAAAAGTTTTTTTTCATCATCCATGATGTTAACAATATTGTGTTTAAGTGATAATTTGTATATATGGTATTTTATTGTATTTCAGTATTTATCAAAAATTCAAAAATTTCTTAAAAATACCAAAAATTCACTGTACCCATTTTTAAAATTTGTAGATTTCAAAAAATGAACATATTTTTTGAATAAATATTTCTAAATATTATTAATTTAATTTTTATACAAAATCATACATTATTTAAAAATTAAAAAATTTTAAACTATAACTAATTTTACATCACCATGAATAATTAATCATGATTTCATTATCTTAATGCCTTGAGAAAATAAAATAATATTACAATTTTGTATTCATTAGGATCATATTACTTTTAATAATTGTATGTTACTATTCACTAATTTTTTTTCTGTCATTAGAGTCAAAATAACTTACTGATCACAATTTCAGAAGAAAATTTTTTGAAATTCAAGACATTTAAGTGGAAAAATTATATTTTAATGTTAGATATAAATATCAACATAAATAAGTATCATGCATTTTATTTTATTTTCAATTCAATGGGGTGTTACAGTCTCCCCGAATTCTGTAAATTACATCCTCAAAATTTTATTTTCTTATGAAACAAGTGAGGGTATGTTTCCATAAAACCATTTTTAGAAACCAATGTTACTTCTTAAACCACGTGGTTTCTCCACAAAATCTTTACCTAGTGGATTACTTTACACCACAATTCTTTTTCCCTTAGACTATGAATCTTAACTGGTTTCTATTCATAATAATGGTTCTCTTCCAGTTGAACTACTTCTGGCCTCAAGACATAAGATGAATCTGGATCAAACATTCTCAACATTGAAAAATAAATAACATTGTGTACCTAAGATAAAATTGGAGGCAAAGATAATTAGTTTGTGATTATTCCCAATTTCTCCAAAAATTCATATGGTACAATAAACCATGGACATAACATTCATTTCTTACCAAAATTCCTAATACTTTTCTATGAGGAGATTCAATAAAAACATCATCACTCGCCTCAAAAGAAAAGTCTTTTGTCATGTTGTCTGCATAAAGTTTATGTGTGATTTGATCTATAATAATGTATTACCAGATAATTATCACTTTCTCATCCACTTAATCTATTAATTCTTATCCCATAATCTTCCATTCCCCAACATCATCCCAAACAGCTGGAGTTCTACACAACTTCATGTAAAATGCTTCAATAGGTTCTATTTGTTTACTATAATGAAAATTTTTATTGTAAGAAAACTCAACTAAATAAATATAGTGATACCAACTTCCTTGAGATTCCATTGAATTAGATCGAAGCATATCCTCAAATTTATGAATAGTTCATTATGACTTCCCATCTAAATGAGGATGAAATGTCATATTGAAATTTAATTATGCACCCAACAACATCAGAAGTCCCTTCAAAATCATATAAGTGAACCTCAGATCACAATCAGATATAATGGAAACATGCACTCCATTTTTAATGGATAATCTCACTGAGTTATAGTTTAGAAAGTTTATCCAAAGACATTATATCTCGAATAGAAATAAAATGTGTAGATTTAGTCAATTGGTGAACAATAACCCAAATTTCATTGTTACCTCAAGTAGACTTTGGTAGTCCCACAAAATAGTCCATGAATATATTTTCCCATTTCCACTATGGCACTAGTGAAGGCTGAAGCATCCCCATCCATAACTACCACTCTTCTTTAACCAATGGACATTTCAAACATTTCAAGATAAAATTAGAAATATCTCTTTTCATTTCATCCCTCCTGTAATACACTCGAAGAGCTCTATACATCTTAGTATTGTCAAGATGAACTGAAAATGAAGAAATATTAACTTCACAAAAAAAATTATTCTTCAACATCAAATCACAAGGAACACACAATATTTTTCCAAATCTAAAAAAAATCCTTATAAAGGTAAAATTTTGGATAATTACCCATTTTAACCTATTATTCCTTTTTATATAGATCATATTCTTCCTTCTACACTTACATTACTCTATCTCATAATGATAAATGTACTAAAACCTGAAACAAAATAGATTTTTTCCATACAATACTACTCAAAAACAACAATTTATCAAATCAATTATCAAGGGATCCTGTTATAAACATAACATTTATAATGGTGTATGATGTTTTTGACTCAAGGGAGCTACCATATTGTTTTCTATTCCCGGATGGTAATTAATCGTGCAATCAGAATCCATTATCAATTCAAGACATCTTTTCTACCTCATGTTTAATTTCATTTGAGTTAATATATAATTCAAACATTTACTTTATGATATATTTGACATTTGTCTCTATATAAATGATTCCTCAAAATCATCAAAGGAAAAAAACATAGCTTCTATTTCTAAATCATGTGTGGGATTATTTTACTCATGAGGATTTAGTTGTCTTGAAGCATAAGAAATTACATGACCATTCTACATCAAAACCCAACCAAGTACCTTCAATGAAGAATCAATGTAGATGAGAAAATCCCCAATTCAGGACTAAAAAGGGTAAAACTAGAGAATTCACCAATATCTTCTTCATTTCCTAAAAACAAACATCACATTATTCTGTCCAAAAAAATTAAACCACTTTTTGTGATAACATAGTTAGCAGGATAGATATCGATGAATTTTTTTTAACAAATAGTCATTTATAACCTCTTGATCCAAAAAATCATATTTATGTATCATTTGTAGGTTTTCGCCATTCATCAACCACTTATGTATTAGTGGGTTTATATATTATTCCATAATTAATTACAATGTGTCCAAGAAAAGACATTCATTGAAACCAAAAAGTGCACTTGCTGAATTTGATTTAGAGTTTCTTTTCCTTTAATGTTTGCAAAACAACCCTTATCTTTTCTAGTACATTAATTTACTATTTGAAAATATCACAATGTCATCAACAAACACAACCAAACACTTATCAAAGAACCCATGATGTATTCTATTCATATGATCCATGAATACAGTAGGTGAATTAGTTAACCATGAAAAATTACAACAAATTCATAGTTCTAATATCTAGTATCAAATATAGTTATTAGGATATCAACCCCATTACCCTTCAACTGATGTTATCCAAATCTCAGCTTAAACATGGACTAGTACTGAGCTCCATTGATCTGATCAAATGAGTCATTAATATGAGGTAATGGATACTTTTTTTAATAGTGATTTTATTAAAGGCTCTACGATCAATGAAATGTATCATGGAACACTAATTACTTTTAATGAACAAAACATGATCAACCAATGGTGAAGTGATCCAATGAATGGGTACTTCATAAAGAAACTTATGAAACTATTTTTTTATTCAATAAGTTCTACTTGATAAATTCGATATAGGGGATTTGAAATTGTATTAGCATGAGGACCTATGTCAATTGTGAATTGAACTTCTATATTAGGTATAACATTGGGTAAATCGTCAGGAAGCACATGTAGATATTCACTTAGAACTCCCAAATTAATAATCTGAATAGTTTATTTTATTTCAATAATAAGAAAGATAACATTCATTTCCATATTTAATTAGTTTATCAGCTTCTTGATATATTTTCAATATTTTGGGTTTGTTCTTTTGTAAAAAATGAATCTCTTTGTGAAAAATAACTTCTTTATCTCTATATTCAATCATAGCATGATAAAAAGAAATCCAATCCATTCCCAAAATAACACCAAACTATATTAATGAAAAAAAGAGAAGGTTTGAAGGTAATATCATTCCATAGATAACAATACAAATATTCTTAAAATGACTTTTTTTCTATAACATTTCACATGGTGTCTTAACAAAATCTTTCGTTCTCATTTATTGAGTTGATATTTCAAATTTAGAAAAAAAATTCTAAAAAAATAATGGAATATGTATACCACATATTAAACAAATGTTTTAAAAAATATGAGTAAACATACATGGTACCTGATACATTTTCATTGGATGGCCCAACATCTACTGGTGTAGTCTCATTGGACCTCACTACACCTTTCTACTTAAAATATGGATTCTTTGCATTATCAAGATATTTCTTTTTGTGGGTATTTACATAATGACACATGTCATCACATTTTAAAAACATTATATTTTCCTTATCTGAATTAGTCATAGGATCATTTTCGTTACAATCTCAGTCTATATATAAAAATTTACCCCATAAAAAACTTCCCAGTTTTAGTATGGTATTCCCCCTAGTGATTTTTGCTTCACTTTTTCAAATTTGAATCTTGAAATTCTTACCATAAGATTTCAATGATTGATTCTTAGACATTACATTCAATCTAGAACTCTTCATCTCCTTGTTGTGAAATTGTAGATGATCATCAATAAACTCCATCTATACCCTATAATCACATCAGAAAAGTTTCTCATAACTTTTGAATTTATGGGAAGAAAATTCATTATGATACCATGGCTAAAATCCAAAGTAAAAGTGGTAGATTTTTCTATCAAGATCTAGAATAATATTTTTATAAAAACTCAAAAATTTGGTGAGTTTTAATTAATACACAACCATTAAATCTTCCTCATATTGATTCAATTCATTGAATTTATTCTTTATCCTAATTTTTACCACCATAAAAAAATATTTCTCAAGGAAAAGACCTTAAAATTTATCCTACTCTAAAGCATTAATCTCATCTCCATCCATTGACCTCCACTGATAAACATAACCATCAAGATGATAAATGTAAAGAGTTTCCTTTTTTATTTTATAAACATCCCATATTACCAAAATTATTTTCAATGGATTAAATCCATCCATTAGCTACTATTGGGTCAAAATATCCATTTATAGAAGGATGTTGTTGTCTCATAAAATCTTACACTATAATCCTGATGTTTTATGGTACCTCTAGTTGTTATCTTCCATGGATTCCACCACCATATTTTCCCTATTTTAGATTATACATTACTTTCAAATACTTATTGGTTCCAATCCCTATCATTCTGGGCTATAGATTCAGAAGGAAATTGTTTTTTTGATGCTTATCCACGTGAGCTTCCCTATTATTTCTACAGAAAACTATTTTGAACAAGCATATATTAGTTGAAAAAATATTTTAATATTTAAATTCTATATCATTTCACATTAACCATAGAGTAAAAATAATCTATGTTATTCTATTAACATCAACCTAACCCATAAAGTTATCTAATACATCCTCTCATACCACCTATAAGGACCCGGCTTTATTACATAATATTATCATGATTTTAGTTAAGAACTAACTTCCTTTAATTTTGAGGATCATTTTATGTTTATAGATTTAAAAAAATAGGATATAACACATACATAATATTCTATATTTATATAGAGAAGATACCACAGAAATGATGTCCATTTATTCCAAAATATAATACTTTTCAAATAAAACAAGAATTCATTGAAAAATCTTCTTAACAATTTACTTGGATTCATTATTTGTCTTAGATATACTTAAATCCTTTGAAAATAATTTGAATCTTGGGATGAGAAAAAAAATCTCAGTAATTGATAAAAAAAGATGAAAAGAAAGCAGTAGTATATGAATACTTGTAAGCATCTGCAATCAGTTTCCAAAATAACTTTCAGTCACCCATATATATTGACATTTTGAACATGATATTTCCATCTGATTCCAAAAAACATAATAAAATTAAATAGAACCATAAAAATATTATATGTAATTACTTACCTATATTGTAACCCTCACATTTACATTATGACTTGTATCCCTCACTACTACCCTACAATGTAAACCACATGACTACCTTATGGTTTAACCATCAAAGATATACATGGAGTAACCATACAATTGGCCTCCAATATATACATGAACAATGATTTTGAGGGAGATACAGTTCCCAACGTTAATCATAAATAGTTCCCAACAACCAGATCATAATCATGAAACATGAATAATTACATAAAAACATTGCATCTTAGTGTTTGTAAAACAGAATTTTAAAAGTGGATTTTAAACGAAAATCCACTTAAAAAATTTCTTATAATTGAAGGGAGAAATAATAGAGTGAATGAAATATGTATATAAACTCTAAATATAAACAATTAAAAATAATATTGAAAAAATTCATCTCACAATCTATTTTAAAACTACATAAATATTGAATTAGAAGGTTAACCCAAACAATTAAAATTGGGTTAATAATTCCCTTACCTCGGTTATGTATTACAAGAAATTTATTTAAAACTATTTTAAAATGGACAAAATAGTGTTATTAATATAATAAAGAAACATATAATTTTATAACACCTTATAAGATCATTTCATAACATCATTTCACCCATTAATTAGTAGTATTTTGTTCCATTAATTGTTTTGCATGTATTCTTAACTTGATTTCCATGACCGGTTTGTATTTCATTTTATATTTATATAGAACATAAAATAGATAAGTGGAATGAAATGGTAATTATGTGATTCCATAATATATAATTATTCAATAAATCAGTTTTTTATCATATATAGTGTTGAATATTTAGATAAAACATTAATGATATTTTTTTAGATCATTTTTGTGGTACCTTGATAATCCTGAACCTATTTAATAGTATAATTTAATGTAATGCATAACTAATGAACGTAAAAGAGGTTACATAATACACATTACATTCTTTTTCCATGATTATAATGTCTTTAAAAATATTTTCTATGTATGTAATGGAAATTCCAAATACATTGCCTATGAATTTAGTAAAATGACAAATGACAGATGATGTTTTTATAAGAGGGGGAGGAGAGGAAGATAGATGAAGAATTTTTTAAATAAAACTGATAAAATTCAGAATATATAATATTCTATATCCTTCATTCTTCTTGGACGAGTGGAAGAGAATTGTGAAAAAGAAAAAAAGGAATTGAAAAGAAAACAAACGAATAAGAAAAATGATATTTACATCTTTATATCTTCTCCTTGTGATCCTTTTTATGGAATTTGGTTTTTCCCTTTTGTTGATATCAGTAAGTATAGGAAGTGGGGAGGATCATTTGTGAGGGTATTTGTCAGAACGTATACAAATTTCATGTCTTAAGAGGTGTGGAGGAAGAGGTGAATGGGGGTGGTATTTATAGTGTAGGGGAGGAGGGAGTTTATATTATTTTAATCATTATTTTAATATTTAATTCCAAGTCTATGAATAATCATAATTAATATAATAAAAATAGTAAATTGATCACATGATTTAGAAAAAAAATTTCTTACATCATCCATTTTCAAAATAGTTTATTTAACTAATAATTTGAATATACGTTATTTCATCGTATTTCACTATTCTTAAAAAATTCATGAATTTTAGAAAAATCCCAGAAAACCACCCTAAACATTTTTCAAGGTATAAAATTGTAAAATTAACTCAATTTATGAAAATAATTTTATATATATTACTTATGTAATTTTTAAATAAAATCATAATTTTCTCCAAAATAAAAACGTTAAAACTATAACAACTTTTATATCAAATTTAAAAATTAACCATAATGTCATAATAATAATGTCCTCAAAAAATAAAACAAATAAGAAAATTTACTATTAATTAGGTTCATATTAATATTCATATTACTATTCATAAGGGTATGTTACTATTCAATAAAAATCATATTGGTTCCATCAGACTCCAAATATCTTACTGATTAAAATTATCGATGATCATTTTTTGAAATTCTAAACATTAAAGCGGAAACATTATGTTTAATTTTTTTTATAAATATATAATTAAAATAATGTTTCATGCATTTCAATTTATTTTTAATAACATGGGGTGTTAAATTTTTTGTACTCGATAACCCCATGTGTTTTTAAATGAGAATTATTGTTTAAATTTGGGTGGCCCATAGGATAAATGAACTATGGAAACAAATTTTAGTATCATTAATGTTAGTGCCTATTTTATTTTCCCTCGAACCATGGTTTCATTGAGGATTATTTATAGGATTATTTGTTCAAAAATTTTAAACCTTTTCCTTCAATTGTTTTATGGAATTATTTCACAATATCTTTTTTCTATTCATTGTTGATATGTATGTTCATATTTGTTTTCATAGTTTTTTATATTCATTTTTTAAATTCATGTAGATATTAAAAATAGTTCAGAGGGTTGATATTAAAAAGGAATTTTGTGGTTCTTGATTCAAAGTTGTTTTATAAATGTTTTGATGTATAAATGAATTGGGATTTTTTAATATATATAATATTTAATTCCCTTTCCATATTTTAGAAGATATTTTAATAATTACTATTGGATCCACTAATCCTTACTCAAAAAATGGTTCCATATATTTGTAACCATGGAATGTTATTTTGTATTTTTTACATGTATGAGAAAAAAAATTATTTTATATTTACACTATCATTAAATAATATGATTTCGAATGTAAATTTTAAAAATTATTAATGAAATCTTACTAAAAATGTTTATCTCAAAAATTGATTACATTATTTATATTATTGAGCCTAGACTTCATCTTTCAATTTCCTAGTATTTGGTCTCCTTAATTTTTTTCAGTTTCTTCGATGATGGATGTTATTGGATGTGGTGAGTGACCAAGGGCTACAAGAAAATATATCTTCATGGTTTAGGTATTGTTTTATTTTATTTTTATATAACAATTTAATGGCCAGATCATCATAATGTTTTCTTCATTTGTTACTTCTATTATATCTATATTTCATGAGGAGGGATTATTTTATTCCTATGATGTTTTTTTGCTTTCGTGATAGTTATTGTATAATATAATGATTGGTTGTTTCATATATACTAAAACTATTTATTTTGGAATCCTTATTTGACTAAATGATTGTCCATTCATGTTTCCTTACTGGGTTATGTGAATTGATTATATTTATCTCATGTGGTGAAATAATTACCTAGTGTTCATTATTGATTCCCATGTACATAATGTTAGCCCCTACTGATCAACTACACCCTTCAACCCTAATAGAATTCTTTGTTAGGATAATTTTAAGGCCGCCCTTAGTTGTTTTTATAGGAAACACCATTTTCATCTCATTTTCTCTTATATCCTATTCTATAATTCATTTCATTGGACTTGTTCATTTGTGTACATTTTGTTTCACTCTCTTTTGAAACAAAAATATTTAATGAAATCCCATTAACTCTATTATTATTCTCACATTATATATTATTCTTAATTATTTCAAAAATATAATAATGGTTTCCTTGAGTTTATTGTACTCTCAATGAAAAATTCCCAAATTTTAAATTAATTACATAACATTATTTCTAATAATTTATTTTTTTTAATAATCATCAATGATTTTAGAAACACTTATTAAATTATGTTTCATCACAAAAAAATAATAATGGATTCTTCAATTTCAACATTCCTTATTCAATGATTTTTCATCAAATACCACATATTTTCAGTTGTTTATAATTATAAAATTATATTTATGGTTTATTTATCTCTTAAAAATTCTATAAAAACATCATATCTACTTTCATAGGGGATAAGAATCCAAATCCCAAAATCTAAGGACATCTATTTCATTTTTCTATATGTACGAAATCAAAAATTAAAACATTATCTGTATCGAGAATCTTTATTATTAATTTATAATAATTCTTTTAAAAAAATTATTTAATTATGACAATTTTTGTGTTCATATGAATGGTCACCTATTTCGACACATATTCTACATTCTTAATCGTGAGAAACAATATTCACCATGGGTTATTTTCTAAGATTTAAATTCATTTTTTACATTCATATTCTAATAGTATTGAATCTAGATCATTAATCTTAATGAATACCAGGAATGATATGAATATAATAATTAAACCAAAACACCATTATTGAATTCACAAAGCATCCAAAATACAAAAATAATCCCTAAAAACATACATATATTTATAAATAAATTGTTGTCTATAATTTTAGACTTTTTCCCATTAATTTCTAAATCTACAATATCACCTAGTTTTTATGAACGTATATTATTTTGAAATAGTAATAGATATATCAGAATATAATGATATCTCCAAACCTGTTTATATTCAACCATTATTGTCATTTTTATACTTCATGTTAGTGTTCATTGTATTTTTACATTTCAAATGGTCAGATGATTTTTTATTTACTAGGTATCTCAAAAAGCATCTTCATATTAGATTTTCCTGCAATGTTTTCAAACATGTTTTCAATATTTGAGGTTTGTTATTAATTTTCCTCTAACACATAATATATCATTATACATTCACAATCTTATAAAATAGAACACTAAACTATGGATTCACAATTTTTCATATTTTCTTCTACCTTAACTTATTTTTGTTGAATATAAAAAAGATATATATTCTTATCCACCATTCAGTTAATAATAATAATTTCTTATTTCTTATCATCATCAAGAAAATTATATATGTCCTTAATCAAATTTAGAATCACAATTATTTATTCTATGAAAAAAATTTATTATTGTCTTAATAGTGATTTGCATTATTTATTATTCTTATATAATTATCGTGTTTAAATGTAACAAAGAGGCATTGTTTTATTTATATCTCCAAAATATATTCCATATATGTCTCTTCATTTTCAATTATATAAATTTTACATCCTTCACTTGTTATATATTTTAAAATTAATTTTCAAAAAAGAATTGTTTCCATCATCTTCACTGTCAGTTGTTTAAAATTCCTATTTATCCATATTATCGCCACTTCCATCACATATATATTATATCATTAAATTTATATTTTTAAAAAACAAATCATAAAATTCATTATAAAATCATTTTCCTTATTTTTTCTATATTGACAACATTTCATTTATTTCTTCTTCCCCGTCAATGTATTCTTCATCTATTGACTTTGGTTTTTTTGTTATGAATTACCCAATGGATCCTCATGAAAATAATTATAGTTTTATATTTATAATATATTTTATTTTAATTATTCTCACATTATATACCATAATATAAAAAAATTAATGAATTTCATTTTGTATAATTAAAATTTATTGGAAAGTGACCTCATCATCAATTTTCATATTATAACTTTTGGGTTTTAAGGATTTAAATTAAAGTTAAATTTCAAAAATTATATTCATTTCGAAATAGAACTATTATATTTTACATAATTGAAATAATATATAAATAATTAATAGGAATTTTAGATATATTATATTCTTATAAATCCATAAATTTTCCATAAATCAGACTAGAACAAATATAAATGATCTTTTATAAAATTTCAATGCCATATAACTTCTCACCATTACCCATTATCATGATCATATCATTATTCAACATTGTGAATATATACAATATTTTTGAATCATAATTTAATATAATTTATTCAAAAATTAACACTGAAATTAGTCACTTTTACTTTTCCACATTTGTATAATAACGTTTATATTATCTGACTTATCCAAAATTCCTATTGTTCATTCGATTAATTTGAATTGAAAAAAATATCTCTACAATTGATGATAGAATAGATTTATAAGAAATAAAATTATTTTCTAGATTCCTCATATAAATTAATTTATTCTTATAGACATCATCATGTTGATCTAATTTATTAGTCATATATTCAAAGGTATCATAACAGATAAATATAATTTAAATAAGAATTCAATATATTCATTTATGATATAATCTCCAATCCATTTTTTCAGTACCATTTGTTTTAATAAATGTAAGTTATCCATTCACAAATATATAAATTTGAGGATGAATCTAGAGATATTCAAAGAGACATTTTTAAGGAACTGAATAATAAAAAATATCAAAAATAATTCAAATAAAATAACTTTAAACATCTTAATCATTAGAGGAGAAACATGGGATGTCTAAAATATTTTGAGTTGGCCATAGAGAGTGGTTTATCACGAACAGAGGATGAACTAAGGAATATTATTCATCATATTTTATTTTACTATATGTTATCAAATTAACCATTTTCACTTGTTGTTGTCAATGATCTAACTACAAAACTCATAGACACTGTCAAAATAAACAGTATTGACACTCGATAAACAATATTTCCCACTGAAAAAATGAGTTATAGTTTATTTTGAATTATGGAAACACAATAGATCTCCAATTTTTTTGATTTACTATCTTTGATACAATAAGATGAGAATAACCTAAATTCATGATAGATAAATAATTAGTAATAATATCCCCTAAAATGACTCTATGTAAAATGAATCAATTTATTTCAATATCATGGTAGGGATCATAATTAACTTATGATAAATATATTTGGACAATATATATAACTCCTTTATTTATTCATCCTTATTATAATTGGTGCAACTTGACTATATCATTCATATCCACTTTTCTCTATTATGTATATCAGTATCAATAACTATTGTATTGCTTGTCTTCTTTCATTTTCAACATTCACTACACATAAGTAATTTATTCATCCTCTCAATTTATTCTTGTATTAATCTATTACACTTTTTGAACATTCATAAGGAATAATATCTCTTATGATGTACTCTTTATGATATTATTTCATGTTGAATATGAACCATTGTTCTCTTTAATCATTTGGATTATTATGTTCTACACTATTTAGGGTCACCATTTGTTATAGGACAGAATAATGTAATCAAGGAAAACATTCTCCATTCATAGACTTATTCTATTGTAATGTTTCATGCAGTAGAAAAAACATGTAATAATTTTAAGTTGAAATGTATATTCAAATTAACAACATGATAAAATTTTCAAACCCCTTTCAATTTTGTTATTAAATATATATATTATTATTTTATATCATTTTTTCTATTAGTTTAGTATCGAGACCCTAACCACTAGAAAATTTTAAAAGAATTTTAATAATGGGGAACAATATATCAGTTATCTGTCCTCTTAGAGCACTAAATCTGTTGGTTTGAGTTGGTTCAAGATTTTAAAATGATTAATGATGTTTATGGATAATTTATATGGTTTGTAGCAGATGTGTGTTTGTCTAGTGCATCATTTTCATTAGACCTGGTTAATATTTTTCAAACCCTAAAACCTATTATTTTGGCTTTTAGGATTTAGATTTCTCAAGAAACTAATTTCATGAACCTATTTCTTGGAGTTGCAATTTCCAAGTAGATGGTAATTATTAAACCCCAATGCAATTGTTTGTTACATTTTCAAATTAATTACGATAAATATGTAATTATTAAAAAAATTTACATCATTATTTTTTTGGAACTTTTTATTTTTTTGTATAGTTTATATTACATGAATAATTGTAAAATTTTAGTACTATATTAAAAAATATCCAATAGTATCTTTTTATCCAATTTTTAGTTCACATAATGGTCTAAACCAATACAGATCTAGTGTAAATAATGAGATTCCATCATGAATTTAGACATTCACCCATAGCATTACGATGGTTAGGGAAAATCATACAGTTGACCATACTATAGTAATATAGTTTTTAGTATTGTGGTTTTCATTGTTGGGATATTATTTAGTATTCTATGAAACTATCCTAGGAATGTGAGATATTGTCTTCAACTGAGAGACATATAGTTTGTTAATAACTTACCAAACCATGAAACATTTCCTTGAGGGTTACATAATTAAAAATAAAATTAGTTTTATACTTCTCCTCCACTATTTTAAAGGGATGTATTCTTCCTCCCTCACAATCTATCAACTGATCCCATATAAAATAAATGGAGATCCTGTAACACCCCGAGATTTTATGAAAAATATTCTTTTTAATTTCATTAATGTCTTGTGTTGTACGCTACACCAAAAGGAGCTTTCACATCACGCATCCTTGACTTGCCTTGAATTACACGCAATCGCAACCTTCCTCGATAGTGTGTTCAGTACGCAATACCGAGTTTCACTAAACAACGATATGCTATTAAAATATTATTAAAACTAGCTGTTATGAATAGTAATAATCACTTTTTGAAATTTTTTAAATTTTATTTTTCAAAATGGACTTCATTTTTGGATTCGGAATATCAAAATTAGCTTAGGGTGAAATTTTTGTACTTTTCAGATAACTTTCATTTTCTGATGAATAGTGAAAATTATTAAATTTTAATTAAAAACAACCTTTTTAATAGAAATAATTAATAGTGATAAATTATTAATTTGAGTGGTTTTAAAGTATATTTAGAATATATTTTTACAATTTAATACAATGTTGGTCATTTGATGTAATTTCACATTTAAACCAGACATAAACAAGTGTCAATCTTTTGATAGTTTTTATCTTTTAAAAACACGCTATTTGTTTTTACGACGGGAATTAATTTTTAAATTAGTAAATGTAACTGATATGTTTTGAATTTGGTAAAATAAACATCATTTTTGAATTCATAATATCAAATATTTATTAGGACTAATTTTTGGTAATTTTCTGGAAACTTTCATTTTTTGATTAATAGTGAAACCACTAAGTGGTAGTTAAAAAAACTAATTTTTTCATAAAACATAATTTTACCATTTCTGTGAGTAGAATTTCGAAAATCCGAGAGACACGGATAATATGAAGGACTAAAATTTGGTTCAATGAGATGAAAATAATTTTTGGTGAATAGTGACTTTTTACTTTTTTTTACCACCATTAAAAGTAAATAGGGTAGTTAAGGGTAAAAATGATATTATTATTACCCTAACACATGTTCAAATTCTATTGGATAATTTTAATTCGACCAAAAAAAGACTTAGGTATAAAATATGACCATTTAGGCCCACTTGGATGAGATTAGGACATTTATTATCCATTTATTTAAAGAAGGATTAAAATAGTTAAAATCAAAGTTTAATAACTAAAGCATTTTTAATATAGGGTTATACATACGATAAATTCAACTATAAATATTCATTAGAAAGATAAAAAGATTTTAGACATAATTATTTTTTATTTGTAATTTTTAGACTTTAAAAAAGTTAATTTATTTATTACACAAAGATGATGCAGTAATTATCATATTAATGACATATTGACATAATTGATTTTATAAATACCCAAATAAATGTAATTTGAGACTTTTTATGACTTACAATAATTTTCTAGGATAATAAGACATGTTAGTATTGATTCAATTAACGTTTTTGGAATTAATAATTCTGTTATGATTTTCACAAAAATCAATTACTAAATAGTTTCAAAATTGACATAAAATAGTTTTTAAAACAAATATTATATTATTAATTGTTATTTTATTCCTAAAAATCTAAGGCTCTGCCAAATGACTTATATAAGGTTATATATATTAATAATAAACAACTTGGTGTTCTTTTGGCTTGTTATAGTAAGTTTATTAACCATATAGTGTAGGAACACAAAAAGACACGGTAAAAGTAAAATTATCTAAGTTAATGTTAAATCTAAATGATAAGGTTAAAATATGAACCTAAACTTGTCTAAATTCTATTAGATTAAAGGATATCGACCCATCCCCACCTTATCTTCTAAATAAATCAATTTGGAGCTATTTAAAATCGAATTTGGCTTTATAATAAAATAATAGTTTTAGTTTTTCCAAAGGAGCCCCTCTCCTCCCTTATAAAAGTGCACCTCCTCCCTCTCTTACTCACACCACTTTGAGCCATAAAGCTTGGACAACCCCTAAAATATTCTCTTCTACACTTCCCTAGAAACATCCTAGAGGTCCTGGTCTTCTTCAAAGACAAATTTTAGTGCCCTAAGAGGAGGACTCAATGGGGCGCTTCAAAGTAGAGGTAATGTCCGTTACAGATTCTTTCAACATTATTTCTTCTTCCACTTCTTCTTCTAATGTTGTTTCATTATGAAGTAATAACATCAGTATCACTAATATACTGATATGTTATTATAAGTATGAAACAGCCCTATTTCACCATCTATCCATCCTACAGAAAACGAAATCACCGCGCGTGCGTACGTACGGAATACCATCTCCACACCGTGGTGTAATCTATTTTCCACCACCACCTTACTTGGATGTGTATAATGGTGTAAATTATAACTATATATGATTATTTTAAATTTATATTTATTCTTAAATAGTATTCATTCACTCCAATACAATTCCACGATCATGAGAATGATATCATCGCTCTTGCGTACATACGGACTACCGTCTCCACAACGCGATGAGATTCATTCTCAATGATTAACCATTCATGAATGATTATAAAGTATATATAATAAGTAATAATGAAATATATTAAATAATTATTATACTGGATTTATTTGTATATATATTTATGTCATCTACTTAATTCCATTCAACTCAATAAGAAAACGAAAACAGTGTTCATGCGTACGTACGACCTACCATCTCCATGAACGGTGTATTTCTTTCCATCTACTAATCTATTATATATATGTATATTCTGAATATATATTATATATAGATCATGATTTATATTCTGGAATTATGTAATCATGATCAAAGTAATCATATGAATAATTACAAGTCAAAACACGGATGACAAATGAAACGATTTTACCAAAAACGCTCTTTAACATGGAATTTACAAAAGAAAGGGTAATATAAAGTCATAAGTGAACCATATATGATATCATAACAATTATTATGTTTCTGGAATAAGTCAATGAAATTATTTATATCATTATACAGGAGGTTCAGACACTTACGAAGAAAATCAGACCTAAGGTAAGGGAAATATCACAATCTCATTTTTATCTGAGATTGTTTATACTTTGGTATTTACTGGGGTGTATTTTATCATCCACATCCATGTTTCCTCAATATGTAATATTATTTCCATCCACCTAAAATTGTTTAAATCCATTTTTACCCTTTTGTGAGTTTATAGTAAAAGATATGAAAGGAATCTTTTGTCGTTTTTCGTACGAGGTACATTTTTAATTTTCTGACAAAAGTACGAGAAGAATGTTTTTTGAACTTATACGACATGAATGGATTTTTAAAACATTATTTCCAAGAAGCTCCATTTATATGTCTTAAAGTTTATTTTTAATCAACTTCTCTTATTTTAAAATTGTATGACATGTTAAGAAAGGAAAATGTTTTTGATGTAGAAAGGATATTTTCCTCAAGAATGGAGTTTAAGTGTTTTATCAAAATTATTTTCCATCTAAGATAATATAGGGTTATGTTTATATCCATATTATTACATTGATTTGATTATGTTGTGATGGAATTATTTTTATGAATTCCTTTATATTATATGAATTGTTTTATGATGTCATGTTGTTTATGAATCCTATTTTTATTATATGGGTTATGCAATGATGTATGATTTATGATTTTGTGGCACACTTATGAATGGTATCATTATGAGATGGGTGGGAGATATATCTACCTCCAATGCATTGGGTAAAGATTTTATATCTCATGAGATAAACATGGATGGAACGGCAGGTTAAACCGGTTCAGTGAAACAGGACTGAAACGAGGAGTGAACTCGGTTCAGAAATAGACTTTGTCCACTAAGATAGTCTTGGCAATGCGTCTTTACTATTAATAAATGATTATTTATTATTATGTGTGTATTCCACAAAGTTTCATGGTTTAAATTATGATTATTGGGATTACATTTCACTACTATGATTTATCCCATGTTATGATATTATGATCTCTTTTGCAGGTTAAGATTTCCAAAATGTTATGTTCTTATGAATATGATGTGATTAATATTTCTTTTGTTTACCCTTACTGAGAATTTGAGCTCACCCTTTTATGTTTTCTTTTCCCTAGGATATAAAGAAAGGTTTTAGGTAAAAAAAGGTAGATATTTATGGGAGATGTTGAAGATATTTCACCATGATTAGAAGATTATATTCAGAGTTTCCAAAGACAATAAACTATTACGGTCCTTGTGTGTGTGTTTTTGTTATGTACTATGTATTCCGCAAAAGTAATGTAATGTCCATGTACATTAAGCTTCGAATCTCTACAGTTGGTATCAGATGAAAGGTTTAGTCAACCGTAGGATACTACGATGCGATAACTTTAGTGAGATCCCAAGAGATATTTCTAAGGCATTTGTAGGGATGTCCCTAAGGTTAAGTATAAGTATAGGTTATAGTACTATAATTACGGTATCCCAAGATGTTTGATGTTGAAGGTACTCCCTCTTTATTATATTGTTTTCCCTAGCATGATTTTGGCCTCTCACACTATTGTTTTTGGGTTTTAGACGATGGCTGGAACCTGAAAGAACTATGTTGATCAATGTAATGGACAATGCAATGATTGTCCTCCTGAACAAACAAATGTTATGGGAGATGGAGTGCAAAATATTATTTCTATACTTACACAAGATATGAATCATTCTGGACTTCCAAATGAGCAGATAAGGGAACAATATTCTATTGAGTCCTTCATGAGGCAACGCCCACCTTATTTCAGTGGGTCTTCTGATCCACTTGTTGCTAAAAAATGGATCAGTACTACTGAAAAGATATTTTCAGTTCTTCAATGTTCTGAACATGATAAAGTCATCTTAGCAGTGTATCGTTCGGAAGCTGATGCTGATCAATGGTGGAATCTTATCAAGAATACGAGTCCAAGAGATGAAATTGAGTCCATGGAATGGGACGGGTTCAAGAACTTATTTTTCAATAAGTACTTCCCTCGTATTCTTCGAACAAAGATAGAGAAGGAGTTTCTTGAACTAAAGCAAAATGATGATGAATCTGTTGGTGTATATGAAGATAATTTTACAAGGCTTGCAAGGTATACATCTGGATTTATCATCCAACCTGAAAGTAAAGTTGATCGATTCTTCAGTGGCTTAAAACCAAATTGTCAAAGGGAATTAGCTATAAGAGATTTCAGTAGCTATGAATAAATTGTGTGTTGTGCTATCAATGTAGAAATGGAAGTTGATGTTACTTATCCATATCATAGTTTTGACAAGAAACGAAAGATAAAGTTCAAGGAGAAATATTAGAATAATGGTGAAAAGAAGATGAATGTTTACTTATGCTCAAAGTGTGGAAAGAAGTATGGTGGAGATTGTATTAAAGGGACTAGAAAATGTGTTAGGTGTGGAAAAGAAGTTCATCAAGAAACTGAGTGTCGAAGTAATGGAAAAAGGGTTTCTAATGATGTGAATAAAGAAAAGGCTGTAGAGAATGCACCACCAACACTTCAATGCTTCAAGTGCAAGGAAATGGGGTATTATGCTAATAAATTCCCTAATCCAAGTGTTAGTGATGATCATCATGAGCAACCACTTAAGGCAAAGGACAAAGGGAAGTCACATGCGATCACTATTGGCGATGTTGAATATGACAAAGATGTGGTGGCATGATTAAGTTTTTATGTAATGAGATTCCAAAATAATGTTGTATATAGTAGCGTGGAATATTGGAATATTTATGTATTGGTCTATTGTGGTTTTCAATGGTACCGGTTACCATGGAAAGTGATTGAGATATTTTTGGAAAAAACGATGATATGCAGATAATAAAGGGAAAACGAGAAAATGAAATGTTTGACAGTATTCATGAGCTCATGATTGATATAAGGACTAAGTGATATCATGGTTTGAGTATATATAATTTTGAGGATTTTGGTATGTGGAAAGAGTTAACTTTTAACAGCATTCATATTTTCAATATGGTTCAATGGGTATTCAATTTTTTTCAAGAGAATACATGATTAAGGCCTTCGAATGTTTGGAATGTGACCAACAAGACATATCTCATGATATATGGGGATCAACAATGGTATTAACATGCTAGTTGTATGAACTCTTTGGTAATAATTTTCACTATAATATGAGATTAGACAGTATTATTTTGGATAATCCTAAAGATTGGAATGGATTATGTTGGACATAAGTTATTATTGTTTAAGGATATAAGTTTTTCCGATATTATTTATGGGATGTTATAGTAATGTAGTTTTAGAAAAAGGACAACCTGCAGGATGGCCGATAGCCCATTGTGTCGGACAAGGCTGTGGGAATCGAACCCACAACCGAAATGCGACCTGCCTTTATCACCTCCCACTAGCCTACAGGAATTCCATGTTTAGTAGAAACTTGTTTTATTATATTAATCAGTATGATATATGAATTATAAATCCATTTTAGGAACCATATATGATTAATCTCACTATAGATAGTCTTATGTATTTTTTGATAACTTTTCTATCCTTTTGTTTGAGACAGATGGAATGACCCATCATTCTATCACATGATCTACTAACACATCACGAATGGAAAATTCAACTTCATTTCTTTAAGAGATAAAGTGGAAATTGTCCAAAGAACGACCATTGGTGAGACTATACCAAAATCACGAAAATATTTCTTCTAATTCCAATTTCATCCACTTTAGGGAAATGATCTTGAAAACCAAAAATGTTGTCCTAGTGATCTTATATCTGACGAATAAGATGGTACCTTAGATCATCACAAATTTATGGCTTTGTGATTGTTGGCTTTTCCATAGCCATGTTCTCTACCACTCTCCATCAGAACATGATGGTTAGATTTCTCTTCCTTATCCATATTTTCACCTATGTGGAAACCCAGTGATTAGTTTATTTGGGTAACCATTACATTTCATACTTTTGTTTTTAAAGATTTTTTTGGTATTCCTTTTTATGATGCGGGTTTCTATTAAAGAAACTTTCGAGTAGTAAACCATTTATAACCCTGATGAATTTCGAGGGAGAAATTCATTTTAAGGGGGGTAGATTGTAACACCCCGAGATTTTATGAAAAATATTCTTTTTAATTTCATTAATGTCTTGTGTTGTACGCTACACCAAAAGGATCTTTCACAAAACACATCCTTGACTTTCCTTGAATTACACGCAATCACGACTATCCTCGATAGTGTGTTTAGTACGCAATACCGAGTTTCACTAAACAACGATATGCTATTAAAATATTATTAAAACTAGCCGTTATGAATAGTAATAACCACTTTTTTAAATTTTTTAAATTTTATTTTTTAAAATGGACTTCATTTTTTGATTTGGAATATCAAAATTATCTAAGGGTAAAATTTTGGTACTTTTCGGATAAATTTCATTTTCTGATGAATAGTGAAAATTACTAAATTTTAATTAAAAAGAACCTTTTTAATTGAAATAATTAATAGTGATAAATTATTAATTTGAGTGGTTTTAAAGTATATTTAGAATATATTTTTACAATTTAATACAATGTTGGTCATTGGATGTAATTTCACATTTAAACCAGACATGAACAAGTGTTAATCTTTTGATAGTTTTTATCTTTTAAAAACACGATATTTGTTTTGACGATGGGAATCAATTTTTAAATTAGTTAATGTAACTGATATGTTTTGAATTTGGTAAAATAAACATCATTTTTGAATTCATAATACCAAATATAGCTGAGGCCTAATTTTTGGTATTTTTCTGGAAACTTTCATTTTTTGATGAATATTTAAACCACTAAGTGGTTGTTAAAAAAACTGAATTTTTCATAAAACATAATTTTACCACTTCTTTGAGTAGAATTTAGAAAATCCGAGAGACACAGTTAATATCAAGGAAAAAAATTTGGTTCAATGAAATGAAAATAATTTTTGGTGAATAGTAACTTTTAACTTTTTTTACCATGGTTAAAAGTAAATAGGGTAGTTAAGGGTAAAAATGATATTATTATTACCCTAACACATTTTCTAATTCTATTGGATAAGTGTAATTCGATCAAAAATACCTTAGGAATAAAATATGACCATTTATGCCCACTTGGACTAGATTAGGACATTTATTATCAATTTATTTAAAGAAGGGTTAAAATAGTTAAAATCAAAGTTTAATATCTAAAGCATTTTTAATATAGGGTTATACCTAATATAAATTCAACTATAAATATTCATTAGAAAGATAAACCTATTTCCGACATAATGATATTTTATTTGTAATTTTTAGACTTTAAATAAGTAAATTTATTTACGACACAAAGATGATGCAGTAATTATCTTATTAATGAAATATTGACATAATTGATGTTATAAATACACAAATAAATGTAATTTGAGACTTTTTATGAATTACACTAATTTTCTAGGTTAATATGACATGTTATTATTGATTTAATTAACTTTTTTCGAATTAATAACTCTTTTATGAATTTCACAAAAATCAATTACTAAATAGTGTCAAAATTGACATAAAATAGTTTTTAAAACAAATATTATATTATTAATTGTTATTTTATTCCTAAAAATGTAAGGTTCGGAAAACTGACTTAGATAAGGTTATATATATTAATAATAAACAACTTGGGGTTCGTTTGGCTTGTTATAGTAAGTTTATTAACCTTATAGTGTAAGAACACAAAAAGACACGGTAAAAGTAAAATTATCTAACTTAATGTTAAATCTTAATGATAAGGTTAAAATAGGAACCTAAACTTTTATAAATTCTATTGGATGAAATTATGTCGACCCATCCCCACCTTAGCTTCTAAATAAATCAATTTGGAGTTGTTTAAAACCGAATTTGGCTTTATAATAAAATAATAGTTTTAGTTTTTCCAAAGGAGCCCCTCTCCTCCCTTATAAAAGGGAACCTCCTCCCTCTTTTCCTCACACCACTTTGAGCCATCATGCTCGGCCAACCCCTGCCAAATTATCTTCTCCACTTCCCTAGAAACATCCTAGAGGTCCTGGGCTTCTTCAAAGACCAATTTTAGTGCCCTAAGAGGAGGAATCAAAGGGGCCATTCAAAAAAGAGGTAATGTCTGTTACCGATTCTTTCAACTTTATTTCTTCTTCCACTTCTTCTTCTTAGGTTGTTTCATTATGAAGTAATAACATCAGTATCACCAATATACTGATATGTAATTATAAGTATGAAACAAGCCTATTTCACCATCTATCCATCCTACAGAAAACGAAATCACCGCACATGCGTACGTACGGAATAACGTCTCCACACCGTGGTGTAATCTATTTTCCACCACCACCTTACTTGGATGGGTATAATGGTGTAAATAATAACTATATATGATTATTTTAAAATTATATTAATTCCTAAATAGTATAAATACACTCGAATACAATTCCACGATCATGAGAATGATATCATCGCTCGTGCGTACGTACGGACTACCATCTCCACAACGCGATGAGATTCATTCTAAATGATTCACCATTAATGAATGATTATAAAGAATATATAATAAGTAATCATTAAATATATGAAATAATAATTATACTGGATTTTTTTGTATATATATGTATGTCATCTACTTAATTCCATTCAACTCAATAAGAAAACGAAAACAGCGTTCATGCGTACGTACGGCCTACCGTCTCCTTGAACGGTGTATTTCATTCCATCTACTAATATATTATATATATGTATATTCTGAATATATATTATATATAGATCATGTTTTATATTCTGGAATTATTTAATCATGATCTAAGTAATCATATGAATAATTACAAGTCAAAACACGGACGACAAATGAAACGATTTTACCCAAAACGCTCTTTAACATGGAATTTACAAACGAACGGGTAATATAAAGTCATAAGTGAACTATATATGATATCATAACAATGAGTATGATTCTAGAATAAGTCAATGACATTATTTAAATAATTATACTGGAGGTTCAGACACTTATGAAGCAAATCGGACCTAAGGTAAGGGAAATATCACAATCTCATTTTTATCCGAGATTGTTTATACTTTGGTATTTACTGGGGTGTATTTTATCGTCCACATCCATGTTTCCTCAATATGTAATATTATTTCCATCCACCTACAATTTTTTAAATCCATTTTTACCCTTTGGTGAGTTTATAGTAAAAGATATGAAAGGAATCTTTTGTCGTTTTTCATATGAGGTACTTTTTGACTTTTCCGAATAAGGTACGAGAAAATGTTTTTTAAACTGATACGGCATGAATGGATTTTAAAAACATTATTTCCAAGAATCTTCCTTTACAAGTTTTAAAGTTTATTTTTAATCAAATTCTATTAGTTTAAAATTGTATGACATGTTAAGAAAGGAAAATGTTTTTGAAGTAGAAAGGATATTTTCCTCATGAATGGAGTTCAACTGTTTTATCAAAATTATTTTCCATCTAAGCTAATATAGTGTTCTGTTTCAATCCCTATTATTACATTGATTTTATTATGTTGTTATGGAATTATTTTTATGAATTCCTTTGTCTTATATGAATTGTTTTATGATGTCCTGTTGTTTAAGAATCCCATTTTTATTACATGGGTTATGCAATGATGTAGGATTTATGATTTTGTGGCACACATATGAATGGATTCATTATGAGATGGGTGGGACCTATATCTCCCTCCAATGCATTGGGTAAAGACTTTATATCTCATGAGAAAGACATGGCTAGAACGGCAGGTTAAACCGGTTCAGTGAAACAGGACTGAAACGAGGAGTGACCTCGGTTCAGAAATGGACTTTGTCCACTAAGATAGTCTTGGCAATGAGTCTTGAATAATAAGAAATGATTCTCTATGATTATGTGTGTATGCCACAAAGTTTCATGTTTTATGTTATGATTATTGGGATTACATTTCACTACTATGATTTATCCCATGTTATGATATTATGATCTCTTTTGCAGGTTAAAATTTACAAAATGTTATGTTCTTATGAATATGATGTGATTGATATTTATTTTGTTTACACTTACTGAGCAATTGAGATCACCCTTTTATGTTTTCTTTTCCCTAGGATATAAAAAAAGGTTTTAGGTAAAAAAAGAAGATCTTTATGGGAGATGATTAAGATCTTTCACCACGATTAGAAGATTATATTCCGAGTTTCCAAAGACACTAAACTATTACGGTCCTTGTGTGTGTGTTTTTGTTATGTACTAAGTATTCCGAAAAAGTAATGTAATGTCCATGTTCATTAAGTTTAGGGTCTCTACAGTTGGTATCAGGGAAAGGTTTAGTCAACCTTTGGAAACTAGGATGCAAGAACTTTAGTGAGATCCCTAGAGGTATTTCTAAGGCATGTCTAGGGATGTCCCTAAGGTTAAGTATAAGAATAGGTTATAGTACTAGAATTATGGTAACCCAAGATGTTAGATGTTGAAGGTACTCCCCCATTATTATATTGTTTTCCCTAGCATGATTTTTGCCTCTCACACTATTGTTTTTGGGTTTTAGACGATGGTTGGAACCCGAAAGAACTGTGTTGATCAATGTAATGGAAAATGCAATGATTGTCCTCCTGAACAATCAAATGTTATGGGAGATGGAGTGAAACATATTATTGCTATACTTACACAAGCTTAATCATTCTGGACATCCAAATGAGCAGATAAGGGAACAATATTCTATTGAGTCCTTCATGAGGCAACGTCCACCTTCTTTCAGTGGGTCTTCTGATCCACTTGTTGCTGGACAATGGATCAGTACTACTGAAAAGATATTTTCAGTTACTCAATGTTCTAAACATGATAAAGTCGTCTTAGTAGTGTATCGTTTAGAAGGTGATGCTGATCAATGGTGGAATCTTATCAAGAATATGAGGCCAAGAGATGAAATTGAGTCCATGGAATGAGACGAGTTCAAGAACTTATTTTTCAATAAGTACTTCCCTCGTATTCTTCGAACAAAGATGGAGAAGGAGTTTCTTGAACTAAAGCAAATGGATGATGAATCTGTTGGTATATATGAAGAGAATTTTACAAGGCTTGCAAGGTATGCATCTAGATTTATCATCCAACACGAATGTAAAGTTGATCGATTCTTCAGTGGCTTAAAACCAAATCTTCGAAGGGCATTAGCTATAAGAGACTTTAGTAGCTATGAAGAAATTGTGCGTTGTGCTATCAAGGTAGAAATGGAAGTTGGTGTTACTTATCCATCTCATAGTTTTGACAAGAAACGAAATATGGAGTTCAAGGAGAAATCTCGGAATAATGGTGAAAAGAAGATGAATGTTTCCTTATTCTCAAAGTGTGGAAAGAAGCATGGTGGATATTGTCTTAAAGGGACTAGAAAACGTTTTAAGTGTGGAAAAGAAGGTCATCGAGCAACTGAGTGTCGAAGTAATGAAAAAAGGGTTTCTAATTATGTGAATAAAGAAAAGACTGCAGAGAACACACCACAGACACTTAAATGCTTCAAGTGCAAGGAAATGGGGCATTATGCTAATAAATGCCCTAATCCAAGGGTTAGTGATGATCGACATGAGCAACCACTTAAGGCAAATGCCAAAGGGAAGTCACATGCGATCCCTATTGGCGATGTTGAATATGACAACGATGTGGTGGAATGATTAAGTGTTTATGTAATGGGATTCCAAAATAATGTTGTATATAGTATCATGGAATATTGGAATATTTATGTATTGGTCTATTGTGGTTTTCAATGGTACCGGTAACCATGGAAAGTGATTGTGATATTTTTGAAAAAAAAGATGATATGCGCATAATGAAGGGAAAATGAGAAAATGAAATGTTTGACAGTATTCCTAAGCTCATGATTGATATAAGGACTAAGTGATATCATGGTTTGAGTATATAGAATTTTGAGGATTTTGGTATGTGGAAAGAGTTAACTATTAACAGCATTCATGTTTTCAATAAGGTTTAATGGGTATTCATTTTTTTTCAAGAGAATACATGATTAAGGACTTCTAATGTTTGGAATGTGACCAACAAGACATATCTCATGATATATGGGGATCAACAATGGTATTAACATGCTAGTTGTATGAACTCTTTGGTAATCGTTTTCACTATAATATGAGATTAGACAATATTATTTTGGATAATCCTAATGATTATAAAGGATTATGTTGGAAATAAGTTAGTATTTTTTAAGGACAGAAGTTTTTTCGATATTATTTATGGGATGTTATAGTAATATAGTTTTAGAAAAAGGACAACCTGCGGGATGGGCGACAACCCATCGCATCAGACAAGGCTGTGGGAATCGAACCCACAATCGAAGTGCGACTGGCCTTTATTGCCTACCACTAGCCTACATGAAGTCCCTGTTTAGTAGAAACTAGTTTTGTTATATTAAGCAGTATTATATATGAAGTATAAATCCATTTTAGGAACCATATATGATTAATCTCATTATAGATAGACTTATGTATTTTTTGATAACTTTTCTAACCTTTTGTTTGAGACAGATGGAATGACCCATCATTCCATCACATGATCTACTAACACATCACGAATGGAAAATTCAACTTCATTTCTTTAAGAGATAATGTTGAAATTGTCCAAAGAACAACCAACAATGAGACTATACCAAAATCACGAAAGTATTTCTTCTATTTCCAATTTCATCAACTATAGGGAAATGATCTTGAAAACCAAAAATGTTGTCCTAGTGCTCTTATATATGATGAATCAGATGGTATGTTAGATCTTCCCAAATTTATGGCTCTGTGATTGATGGCTTTTCCATAGCCATGTTCTCTACCACTCTCCATCAGAACATGATGGTTAGATTTCTCTTCCATATCCATATTTTCACCTATGTGGAAACGCAGTGATTAGTTTATTTGGGTAAACATTACATTTCATAATTTTGTTTTTAAATATTGGTTTGGTATTCCTTTTTACGATGTGGGTTTATATTAAAGAAACTTTCGAGTAGTAAACCATTTATAACCTCGACGAATTTTGAGGGTGAAATTCATTTTAAGGGGGGTAGAATGTAACACCGCGAGATTTTAGGAAAAATATTCTTTTTAATTTTATTAATGTCTTGTGTTTTACGCTACACCAAAAGGAGATTTCACAAAACTCATCCTTGACTTGCATTGAATTACACGTAATCACGACCTTCCTTGATAGCATGTTTAGTACGCAATACCGAGTTTCACTAAACAACGATATGCTATTGAAATATTATTAAAACTAGCCGTTATGAATAGTAATAACCACTTTTTGAAATATTGTAAATTTTATTTTTCAAAATGGACTTCATTTTTGGATTAGGAATATTAAAATTAGCTTAGGGTGAAATTTTGGTACTTTTCGGATAAATTTCATTTTCCGATGAATAGTAAAAATTACTAAATTTTAATTAAAAAGAACCTTTTTAATCGAAATAATTAATAGTGATAAATTATTACTTTGAGTGGTTTTAAAGTATATTTAGAATATATTTTTACAATTTAATACAATTTTTGTCATTGGATGTAATTTCACATTTAAACCAGACATAAACAAGTGTCAATCTTTTGATAGTTTTTATCTTTTAAAAACACTCTATTTGTTTTGACGACGAGAATTAATTTTTAAATTAGTTAACGTAACTGATATGTTTTGAATTTGGTAAAATAAACATCATTTTTGAATTCATAATATCAAATATAGCTTAGGCCTAATTTTTGGTATTTTTCTGGAAACTTTCATTTTTTGATGAATAGTGAAACCACTAAGTTGTAGTTAAAAAAAATGAATTTTTCATAAAACATAATTTTACCACTTCTGTGAGTAGAATTTAGAAAATCCAAGAGACATGGTTAATATCAAGGACTAAAATGTTTTTCAATGAGATGAAAATAATTTTTGGGGAATAGTAACATTTTACTTTTTTTTTACAACGGTTAAAATTAAATAGGGTAGTTAAGGGTAAAAATGATATTATTATTACCCTAAAACATGTCCTAATTCTATTGGATTAGTGTAATTCGACAAAAAAACCCTTAGGAATAAAATATGACCATTTAGGCCCACTTTTATTTGATTAGGACATTTATTATCAATTTATTTAAAGAAGGGTTAAAATAGTTAAAATCAATGTTTAATAACTAAAGCATTTTTAATATAGGGTTATACATAAGATAAATTCTACTATAAATATTAATTAGAAAGATAAAACGATTTCCGACATAATGATATATTATTTGTAATTTTTAGACTTCAAAAAAGTAAATTTATTTATGACACAAAGATGATGCAGTAATTATCTTATTAATGAAATATTGACATAATTGACGTTATAAATACCCAAATAAATGTAATTTCAGACTTTTTATGAATTCAACTAATTTTCTAGGTTAATATGACATGTTAGTATTGATTTAATAAACTTTTTGCGAATTAATCATTCTGTTATGAATTTCACAAAAATCAATTACTAAATAGTGTCAAAATTGACATAAAATAGTTTATAAAACAAATATTATATTATTAATTGTTATTTTATTCTAAAAAATCTAAGGTTCGGCCAAATGACTTAGATAAGGTTATAGATATTATTAATAAACAAATTGGGGTTCGTTTGGCTTATTATAGTAAGTTTATCAACCTTATAGTGTAAGAACACAAAAAGACACGGTAAAAGTAAAGTTATCTAACATAATATTAAATGTAAATGATAAGGTTAAAATAGGAACCTAAACTTACCTAAATTCTATTGGATTAACTTATTTCGACCCATACCCACCTTATATTAGAAATAAATCAATTTGGAGCTATTTAAAACCGAATTTGGCTTTATAATAAAATAATATTTTTAGTTTTTCCAAAGGAGCCCCTCTCCTCCCTTATAAAAGGGAACCTCCTCCCTCTCTTCCTCACACCACTATGAGCCATAAATCTCGGCAATACCCTGCCAAATTCTCTTCTCCACTTCCTTAGAAACATCCTAGAGGTCCTGGTCTTCTTAAAATACCAAATTTAGTGCCCTAATAGGAGGAATCAAAGGGGCGCTTCAAAGAAGAGGTAATGTCCGTTACCGATTCTTTCAACTTTATTTCTTCTTCGACTTCTTCTTATTAGGTTGATTCATTATGAAGTAATAACATCAGTATCACACATATAATTATATGTTATTATAAGTTTGAAACAACCCTATTTCACCATCTATCCATCCTACGGAAGACGAAATCACCGCGCGTGCGTACGTACGGAATACCCTCTCCACGCCGTGGTGTAATCTATTTTCCACCACCACCTTACTTGGATGGGTATAATGGTGTAAATAATAACTATATATGATTATTGTAAAGTGATATTGATTATTAAATAGTGTACATACACTCCTATACAATTCCACGATCATGAGAATGATATTATCGCTCGTGTGTACGTACGGACTACCGTCTCCACGACGCGATGAGATTCATTCTCAATGATTAACCATTCATGAATGATTATAAAGTATATATAATAAGTAATTATGAAATATATGACATAATAATGATACCGGATTTATGTGTATATTTATGTATGTCATCTACTTAATTCATTCAACTCAATAAGAAAACGAAAACACCGTTCATGCGTACATACGACCTACTGTCTCCATGAACGGTGTATTTCTTTCCATCTACTAATCTATTATATATATGTATATTATGAATATATATTATATATAAATCATGTTTTATATTATGGAATTAAGTAATCATGATCTATGTAATCATATGAATAATTACAAGTCAAAACACGAACGACAAATGAAACGATTTTACCGAAAACGCTCTTTAACATGCAATTTACAAAAGAACGGGTAATATAAAGTCATAAGTGAACCATATATGATATCATAACAATGAGTATGATTCTGGAATAAGTAAATGACATTATTTAAATCATTATACAGGAGGTTCAGACACTTACGAATCAAATCGGACCTAAGGTAATTGAAATATCACAATCTCATTTTTATCCAAGATTGTTTATACTTTGGTATTTATTTGGAGGTATTTTATCATCCACATACATGTTTCCTCAATATATAATATTATTTCCATCCACCTAAAATTTTTTAAATCTATTTTTACCCTTTTGTGAGTTTATAGTAAAATATATTAAAGGAATCTTTTGTCGTTTTTGGTACGAGGTACTTTATGACTTTTCTGACAAAAGTACGAGAAGAATGTTTTTTTAACTTATACGGCATGAATGGATTTTTAAAACATTATTTCCAAGAAGCTTCCTTTACATGTTTTCAAGTTTATTTTTAATCAACTTCTTTTAGTTTAAAATTGTATGACATGTTAAGAACGGAAAATGTTTTTTAAGTAGAAAGGATATTTTCCTCAAGAATGGAGTTCAAGTGTTTTATCAAAAAAAAATTCCATCTAAGATAATATAGGGTTATGTTTCTATCCCTATTATTACATTTATTTGATTATGTTGTGATGGAATTATTTTTATGAATTAATTTATCTTATATGAATTGTTTTATGATGTCATGTTGTTTAAGAATCCCATTTTTATTACATGGGTTATGCAATGATGTATGATTTATGATTTTTTGGCACACATATGAATGGTATAATTATGAGATGGGTGGGACCTATATCTCCCTCCAATGAATTGGGTAAAGATTTTATATCTCATGAGATAGACATGGCTGGAAAGGCAGGTTAAACCGGTTCAGTGAAATAGGACTGAAACGAGGAGTGAACTCGGTTCAGAAATGGACTTTGTCCACTAAGATAGTCTTGGAAATGAGTATTTACTAATAAGAAATGATTCTATATGATTATGTGTTTATGCCAAAAAGTTTCATGTTTTATGTTTTGATTATTGGGATTGCATTTCACTACTATGATTTATCCAATGTTATGATATTATGATCTCTTTTGCAGGTTAATATTTCCAAAATTTTATGTTCTTATGAATATGATGTGATTGATATTTCTTTTGTTTACCCTTACTGAGCATTTGAGATCACCCTTTTATGTTTTCTTTTCCCCAGGATATAAAGAATGGTTTTAGGTAAAAAAAGGAAGATCTTTATGGGAGATGTTTAAGATCTTTCACCACGATTAGAATATTATATTCCGAGTTTTCAAAGACACTAAACTATTACGGTCCTTGTGTGTGTTTTTTTGTTATGTACTAAGTATTCTGAAAAAGTAATGTAATGTCCATGTACGTTAATCTTCGGTTCTCTACAGATCCTCCATAATTTATTATTAAATTATTTGTCCTCATGCATTTAATTTTAAAAAATTATTAGTGTTAAACCCCTCATCCATCCTTATATTTTCTTAATCTGTCAATTTATAATATTTTCAACATGATCTTTACTCTCTATAGATCTATATGTGTTATTGGGCCCTGATTTTGGTATTGGGTTGTTCTAATTTAGGGATATGTTTATTTATGTATTTTACATGACATATTCTTACTTATTTAATAACGCTTCATTATAGAATGTTCTATATGGATATTTGAAATCCTTTTCTTGTTGAATTAGATAATGGTTTATGGTAATTTCCATTCTTTATAATATTAATCAATTTTTATTAATTTTTTATTCATTGGTTTTTTTAAATTAAACCTATAAATAGTAGTTATATTGGAATTTATAAATCATATAATTTATTTACATTGGAAAATAAAGGTTATTTAATGAGTGGTTTAAAAATGTAATTGATAGTGAATTCTAGTTTTTTATTAAAATTAATTTATGGATGATTTAAAATGGATTTTTGATGACTGTTATAATTTGACAAAATTTAATTTTTTAAGTGGATTGAGTTCTTCTATTTAATTTATTTTTATAAATGAAAGTGTTGTTCCAAATTTATCCTAATAATTTACATAAATTATAATATTTTTCTATAATTTAATTCAATAGAAATTTCACCCCATTTGTTTTGAAATGGAATTTTGAAATATTTTACATTATCTAGTTTCCATGAATATTTTAAATCTATTCTTCAAACGGTGGAAAATGACATGGCCTTTGGATTAAAATTGAATTATGGGGTGCAATATGATCTTGGAAGGAAGTATTTGTAACATTTGATACCATTTATTCACTAAACAAACTGATGGATAACATAGGTTTATTCACTAGAGTTCCAGTAATAGCTCCATAATAAATCCGGTTAAGAATTATAAAAATTATTTCTGTGGTTCCATAAAACTACCCATGATATATTATTTTGTTTTTCAATTTGTGGTGGTATCAATTAAACCACCACTAAAATTTTATAAAAACAATAATATCTCTCCCTCGCTTCATATATATGACGTGACCCCCGCATCCTACATCTACCAACCTCCTCTTCTCCACTCCCTCGTGGAAACTAAGAGCCCAAAACCCACTTTCCCCCACTCATACTCCTCTATTATCCCCAACGGAGTCCTAGAGCTCATGACCCCAATCCCAAGACTCATGACCCCTGCAACCACCCCCATCCCCCTCAATCCTCACAACCTATGACCCCCACCCCAACCTCTTCTCCGGTGGGCATTCTGGTGATGTTATGCCCCCAAAATCCCTCACCCCATCACGGTTCCCCACATTGATTGGGACAACATCCCTCACCCCATCACAGTTCCCCACAATGATGGGGACACATACTCCCCCTCTGAGCTCCATATTCCTTACTTTGACCCCCAGTGGGAATGAAGAAACCTTCTTAATGGTTGCATCATCCTCACCCTAAATTTATTATTGAGTAGCATTTTATAGAAAGTCATGGGTAATTAAAAAAATATAATTTTCTATTCCGTAGACATTATTTTGTATTTAATTTTGTTTTATATTGTGTTATTTGGAAGATTCAGTTCATTGTTTGGAGTTATAATAATCATTAATTTTGGATTTTTTGTATTAAATTATAAAAATAAATTCATTTATGATATATATTGTAGTATCAAAATAAGAATTTGGATGCTCAATATACAAGAGGGGGCTGAATTTTATACTTTAAAATTCCTTTGGAACCTTTAATGTAATGTTTAACAAGGTTAAACAAACATCCACAAGACTTATTAAAGAAACGTCTTCTAATTTCTTTAATGAATGATTCTACCTTAAATCATATAGAACCTGTAATATAATCAAAATAAAGAAATTACAATGTATATGAATGTTATACTTTTAACATTAACAATGTTAAGATAAAACAGCCGAATTAAACCAACTTGTAATAGTAAACAAGTAAATATAGGAATCTTTTAACCCAAACAGAAGGGTATCCAAAAAACTTGGAAAAACGTTACTTGATTTATACTATCAAGAAAGTCTATCTTACCCAATCCCAGGCAAGCCCTCAATCTGATGATCGATATCTCTCTTACAATCCTCGCAAGCCCTCGATTTAATGGAAATCAGAACCTCTATCTTCAAAACCTAGAAGCCCATGATCAACATGATTAGAGTCTACACTAAGCAAGTTTTAACAAGTTGTTCGTGCCTGAAAAAGTTGTTCATAGCATCCACACGAAGCTCTGAGAGTTGTAAGAGCCTCTCTCTAGAAATCACTTTAGAGATATTTTCTATGCATCATGTTCCTCCACTCTCTACAATGTGTGTTTCTTGTTCAAATGAGCTTGTATTTATAGGCAAACCTTCCCAATGGTTGGATCCTCTCCAACGGTCATATTTACCTTAAAATTTCTAAGCGACCTGGACACGTGGCAAACATACAACAGCTAGGTTGTAACAGATTGTACGACATCATTTCATGTAACCAAAACGATGTTAAGTTAAAGATAAATGTTAGGTATAAGAAATCGTGGAATCCGATTTCATTGGAATGATACATTAGGATATTTCTAACATTATCAAGAAAACATAATCTTAAGAAATCAGAAAAACGGATTCTTAGATACAATATTCTCAAGAAAGCGGAATCATAAAATCAGAGTCATAATTACACCAGATTCGGTATCAAAAATTGGCATCATATATACACAAGAATCAGTATTTAAAATCGGCATCATATATACAATGGATTCAGAATTGAAAATCGGCATCATATATACTCTGAATTTGGTATTGAAAATCGGCATCATATATACACCGGATTCAGTATTGAAAATCGGCGTCATATATACACTAGATTCCATATTGAAAATCGGCATCATATATACACCAGTTTCAGTATTGAAAATCAGCATCATATATACACCATATTTGGTATTGAAAATTGTCATCATATATAAACTGGATTCGGTATTGAAAATTGGCATCATATATACACCAGATTCTGTATTGAAAATCAGCATCATATATAAACCAGATTTGGTATTGAAAATCGTCATCATATATACACCAGATTCGGAATTTTAAAATCAGAATAACAGATCTGTAAATCTAACAGAAAATAAAAATATAGTGATATATTTGTAAGCATAACAGAATGAAAATTCATGATATTATGAAAAAATTATAGAACTTAAAAAAATATTCAAAACTTATGAAAAAAGTGTTTGTGATTTTTAAAACCAAAAACCACAAAGAATGGAGAAGTCATAAGATATACTAATTGAATAAAAAATCTCCCCCTTTTTTGAAAGAACAAACTACTTTGCTTTAAGGAATAATACATTTTCCTAGATAAACAAGTAAGAAAAACTTGTCTCCCCCTTTCAATGAGACTATAAAGGAATATGACTAACTCCCCCTTTGGTCATGTTTCCGATGGATCGTATTCTTGATCTATAATGTCTGGGTTTTCTTAAGGAAATATCTCCCGCTTAGATAAACATCTCTTCTTAAAAGAAAACTCCCCCTTACTTGGAAAATTTCCTTTCTTGCCAAACTCCCCCTTAATAGTTTCTCCCACTCTCAAAGTTAGCTTAACAAAATCATTTTCAACAAATGAAGAGGACTAGGTTCCAGAAACAACATTTCCTTTCTCAACTCCTTTTGGAGTTAAGGATACTGGTCTCTATAATCTCTTGGAAGAAATCCGAGGAGTTTCCTTATCAGGTGAGGAAACCAAAACACTTTTTCCTTTGATATGATTTCGAACTGGGATTTGTTCATCAGATACTTGGATCACATTAGGATATTCCTGTTTATTATCTATTTATTTATAATCATCCTCGTCTTCACCTTTTTATTCAACCTGTTATTTCTATACTTCATCTTCAAGTTCAAATTCGACTTCTTCTTCATCTTCATCATCAACCTCTTCCCATACTTTTATTTCTTCCTCAATTTATTCTTCCACTTGTTCTCGGAGTTTTTCTACTGAAACAGATTTGGAAATTGAACTTGAAGGAGTTCCAACATAATTTTCCACTTCCCTTAAAACATAATCATCATCTTATTTGACTATATTATCATCTACTTTTAGAATAGGTTCTAATAAATATAGGAATTTATTAGACTTATATATTTCTGGAGTTTCCATTTGTTTCTTATGAGAAACATCAGATTCTTGAACATGTTTAGACTTCTTTTCCATGACTTTCAATAAAGACTGGAACACTAGAGCTTCTGGAGATTTCTTCGATAACTTCTTCTCATTCTTTTATTTTTCTAGAATTTCAGTTTTCTTGATTATCATGGACTTAGCCTCCACTGGATTAAAAAAAAGAAGGATCCCCTTCCTTTCTAGTGGCTTCCATTTCTATCCACTTTGCAATAGTTGCATCTAAATTGGCTTTCAGTTTCTTTATATGAGGAGGTGCTGATACCGGGACATCAGGAACTGGTGCTGGAAAGCTTGGTTCATCAAGTTTTCTTTTCTTAGATACCGGCATTGAGGATTCCAGAACACCACCCTTATTCTGAAAAATTATCTCATCAATGGTTTTTTATTATGTAAAAATCTCTACCTTCATCCTTATTAGAGATTCAACACATAGCAACAATATCTTGAACGACTTCAATATTGATCGGCATGGAACATTCATTTCATGGAGACAGAAAACTATAATCCTCAAAATAGTTTCTGGGTACATAAGGATCTGAGATCTGATAGATCCTCCTTTAATTTCTCGGATGGTGAGAAATATGTACTTAACCAAGTTGATCTTCCATAAGTTTACTAGAATGTCTAGGAGAAAGATATCACATATCTTCAAAGAATCCTTATCTCCCTTTCTTGGAATAAGAATTCCTTGAATCCAAAGGGAAAACATTTTGTGATTCGTTGAGATATTCTTGATCTTCAGAATCTTAACAATACTAAGACCAAGAAAATATAGTGCCTTGGACTTTTCAAAATATCATTCATTCTTTGGATGTTTTTAATAGCATAGAAGAGATTCCCCCTCATAAGGAATATTGAGAACTTTGGTTGTCTTCTTGTATGGAACTGTATGTGACTTATCATAACATTTGAACTTAAACAGATCATCACCATCCTTTTGAAAGAAAGAAACAAATTCATAGAATTGAATAAGAAGATTAGGATAAAACGGATCCTGATATTTCTCCTAATCTATACAGACGATTTCCCATCCATTACATCTTATAACCTTAGAGATAAGGGAGTCATATTTTTTAGAGAACTTATGGCGTACCAACCTTTAAATATTGACCAATATTTTATCTCCTTGCTAGCCGACATCTGATTTGATGAGGATTCCAGAGTCATTATAAGAAAGATAACTTTGAAACAAAAGATTTGATGGCTGGAGATCTTCAACACTAAGAACAGTAAGGATGGTGTGATACATGAGAACGAGACACCCCTTAAATAGACATAACTGTGACTTTTTAACTTCCATAAGATAATAAAACAGCTGAGGATAATTTGATATGATTTGACGGTTGAGAATGGATGTTTGAAAAAAAATGAATTCCGATCTTTTGAAGTAAGGTAAACCAGATTTTAAGAAATATTGAAATACTAAAAACTAAAACATAGCATAAGAAAATAAATGGTAATAGAGAGTACCTCTTGTTAAATTCTGAAGAATTTATCGTTATTAAGAATTTTCTTAGAAATTTTAAAATCTGACATTTTCAAATCCAATATTTTGAAATCCAAAATTTCAAATCAGATGTTTTCAAATCCAAAATTTCCAAATCCGAAATTTTCAAATCCGAAATTTTTAAATTTCAAAATTTCAAAATTTGAAATTTTCAAATAAAAGAGAATGAGTATAAAGGGAATAAAAATGAACAAACAAATTTACTCCCCCAAAAATAAGGAGTAACTTAATGTTAGCTGAAGATTAAAACAAGAAGTAGATATGAATGATTATCTTACACAAATCATTCCTAACTTCTATTTAATGTATTCAAATATATTGGATGGTAGAGGCTTTGTGAAAATATTAGCAAGTTTCTCTTGGATTCCAATGAATTAAAGAATAATATCTTCTTTGAGTGTTTGATCCCTAAGAAAGTGAGGTCTAATATCTATGTGCTTTGCACGAGAGTGATGTGCCGGGTTTTTACATAGGGAAATGTCACTTGTGTTATCACACATAATCGGAGTCTTAGTAAAACTCATACCATAGTCTATGAGTTTGTGTTGCATCCCCATCACTTGAGCACAACAACTTCTAGCTGCTACAAATTCAGCTTCAGCAGCGGAAAGTTCCATAAAGTGTTGTTTTATGCAAGACCAAGAATCCAAGGAATCTCATATGAAATGAAATGTTAAAGATGTACTTTTTCTATCCAATTTACCACCACCAAATTCAGCATCTGAAAAGATTTTATGTTCAAAAACATTTCCAGAGGAATAAAATAGTCCAAAATCTAATGTTCTCTTTAAATACCTAAAAATTCTTTTCACAGCTTTTAAATGGGATTCATTAGAATTTTCTTAAAATCGTGCACATAAGCATAAAAAACATTAAGTCAGGTCGACTACCAGTTAAGTATTGTAAACTTCCTATAATCCCTCTGTAAAATGTTTAATCTACATGTTTCCCTAATTCATCAATATCAAGAGTATTAGAGGTCCCAATAAGAGTACCTATACTCTTAGTGTTTTCATACCCGAACATGTTTAGATGATATTTTATATACTTATGTTGATATATGTATGTTCCCTCTGGGTTTTGATAAATTTGAAAACCAAGGATAAATGATAACTCACCCATCATACTCATCTCAAACTTAGATTTCATAAGATTCGCGAAGGAACCCATTAAGGACTGCGGTGTTGATCCGAAGATGATGTCATCAACATAAATTTGAATAATCAAAACAACTTTATTATTTTTCTTAATGAAAAGGGTTGGCTCAGTAGATCCCTAAATATAGTTATTTTGAACTAAAAATCCAGAAAGTCTATCATACCAAGATCTAGGGGCTTGTTTGAGTCCATATAATTCTTTTGTAAGTTTATAATGCAATTAGGATATTTTGTATCTTCAAACCCAGGGGTTGATATACATAGACTTCCTCCTGTACATAACCATTAAGAAAATAACACCCCACATCCATTTGATAAATTTTAAAATTTAAGAATTATGAAAAGGATAGAAGAATACGAATAGATTCAAGTCTTGCTACAGGATCAAAAGTTCCATCATAGTCTTTCCTTCTTGTTGATTATAGCCATTTGCAAGTAATCTAGCTTTATTTCTAAGAATGACTCCATTTTCATCGCTTTTATTTCTCAAAACCCATTTTACTCAAATTGAAGAAGTTCTCTTAGGTTTTTTAACAAAGGTCCAAACCTGGTTCCTTACAAATTAATTGTGTTCATCTTGCATAGCCTTAATCTAATATTCATTACCCAAGGCTTCTTCATAAGTCTTTGGTTAAAATTAGGAAATAAATGAAACATATACAACTTCATTACTTAAAAAACTTATAGTTCTTACTGGTTTATTATCCTTTCCAATGATATTATCAATGGGATGATTCCTAAGTAACAACTGACTTGGATTTTGAAATACATGATCATCAAAATAATGTAGAAAATCATCAAGAGTAATTATTTCAGAAATATTTTCTTCAACATTTACCTTGTCTGAAAAATCTTCTATCAAATTTTTCTGATTTGTTTTAGAAAATGTATCAGGAAAAGATTCTGGATGTTTGAAAACAAAAGCAACATTTTCATCAAAAAGAGCATGTACTGTTACTTATACAATGAAGGTGTTTTTATTAAAAACTCTATATGCCTTAGAGTTAGTAGAATAACCTAAGAAAATTCAGTCATTGTATTTTGGTGTAAATTTATGTATGTTATCCTTGGTATTAAAGATAAATACTTTGCAACCAAAAAAATTTAAGTAAGAACCATTTGGTTTTTGACCAGTCCACAACTCATATAGTGTTTTATTAAGAAATGGTTTTATTAAAAATTGATTTATAGTACAACAAGAAGTACGTACAGCTTCAGCCCAAAAATGTTTAATTATAGAATATTAAATAAACATGGTTCTAGTCATCACTTGATGAATTCGATTTCTTATTTCAAAAACACCATTTTGTTGAGGTGTTCTTGGAGCTGAGAAGTTGTGAGTGATACATTTTTTACTACAAAAGTTTTCAAAATCAGAATTTTTAAATTCTCCACCATGATCACTATGAATAGTTATCAACTATAGGTTTTTCTCATTTCGTACTTGGGTTCTAAAGATTTTTAAATAAGTAAAAGGTTCATATTTCTTTGTAAGAAAATAGACCTAAGTAAATCTAGTGTAGTCATCGACTAAGAGAAACACATAGGATTTGCCTCCAATACATCCAGTTTGTGTTGGACCATATAAATCCATGTTCACTAAATGTAAGGCATTAGAAGTCGTAACATCACTTATAGAGTTAAATTTAGATTTATGTTTATTTCCATATTAACAAGGATCACATACTTTTGAAGAATAAAAATTATGTTCTGGTAGATCCTGAACATGTTCTTTCTTAGAAAGCTTATTAAAATTTCTTATGTTATAATTTCCTAGTATCCTATTCCAAACCCATGATATGTCTTCAAATTAGCTAAGGAAAGGTAGTTCATGACATATAATCTCTTCTAGGTATAAGGTGTACACATTATCATGCCGAAAGGCAGAGAGAATAAACTCATCCTAGGAATTGTGAAGTAAACATTTATCATTTATAAAATACACAGGGTAACCTTGATAAAAAAATTGACTTATGCTTATAAGGTTGTGCCTAGGTCCTTTTACAAAAAAGAAAATTTGAAATAACATCTTTTCCATAAAGAATAATTTTACAAATACAGACAATTTCTCCTTGGGAATTATCACCAAAAGATACCTTCCAACCTTTAGTCTTTAAAATATTATTGAAATATTCCTTGTTACCAGTCATGTGTCGGGAAAATCCACTATCCATGTACCATATGATGTTGGTACTTCCTTCATTTTCCTACAAAATAATGTGTTAGGTCTTCAGAATCCAAACTTGCTTGTATCCGGAACTCTTCGATAACAAAGACTTGGGTGACCATATTTGTTTGGAAAAATAAGCTTTATGAAACCCAAGGTATTGAACCCTATTTAAAGAATAGTTTTTCTTCCAATTCACACCACTTTGAAATTTAGTAAAAAAAATGGGCTCTAGAAGGAACAAAATAACAATTTCTAAAATTAGGCTTTTCATGTGAATAACCTAAACCCTGATTATTACCACGAGTTTGGATCTGGGAATACATCTTGTCAAAAATTTCCATACTAGGAGAGAATTTTAAAATAAGTTTCTTCAAAGAAAATATTTCATATTTTAGTCTTAGGACTAAATTCACATCCTCAAGAATAATAGATTTGGAGTAATGTTTATCCTCCAAAACACCTTTTTATAAAACTAGATTTTTAAGATCCTGAGAATGTTTATTCTTCTTAGAATTGACTTCCTCATGTTTTTTATAAGGATTTTCTAAAAAAAAAATTTCTCAACAGGATTATTGGAAAGATCTAAAATTTCTTTTATTAAAATATATTCTCTAGAATTTTATTTTTCATGCTTCTTAGAAACATTATAATTTCTTTTCTCAAGCAACTTAGAAAATCAAGAAACCTCCTCATTGGATGGAAAATCATTATCATTATTTGATGAAGAGGATTTTTCATCTGTATAAAAAACCTCTATCTAGGAAATTTTCACCTAAAGACATATTGGTTAAGGATTCAGCAGTTCATACCTTAACAATAAGACAATGAATTTGAAATGGAGCTTTGGTGACTAGACCAACATTATTTTTCCTAGAAGATTCATATTCATAAAAATTTTCAGAAGAATATCCACATCTGGAACTCCATGTGTCATTGGCATTCAAAACTTTCTTATGCATTGATCTGTAGAACATCTTATTTTTTCTTTCAGAATTCCTTTTTTTCTTGTCCATATTCTTGAGTAATGGACAATCAGGTCTGATGTGACCAGTTCTTCAACATTCATAGAAAATTACTTCTCAATCTTTCTTATCTTTTCCATCTTTCTTATTGTACCTATATTAAAAGTTCCTTTTACCAACAATCTTGTTCATTCTCTGAGAAATATTTTCTAGCTCATTTTTTGAAGATCCACTTTCACTGGATTCAGATTGTATTACAACCTAATTTGTTTTTGATCTTGTAATTATCTCAATAGTCTTGGATTTCATATGATTCGATGTAGTTGTAGAAGCAACTCCACAATTCCCGTTCTTCTTCTTAATATTATCAGTATATACATTCATTACTGTTTCATGTTGAAGAAGAGTTCAGAATAGTTCCTCAAGAGAAATCTGAGTAACTTTCCTATTCTCATCTATAGTAGTTCTCTTGGATTCTCATTCATTAGAAAAAATATCAATGATCTTATCTACAATAGCCTCATCATCCAAACCATTCTCACCCATGGATTGTAGGCTATTGAATATAGTTATAAATATTTGTTTTACCTTACACACGGGTTCACCAAAAGGAATGTAGAAACCATGACACTCAGCCCTGAGCATTTCTCTTCTAGTTCCAATAACATTATATATTCCAATGTGAGTTACGTCAAGATTCTTCCAAATACTATTTTCATCTTCACATGATGAAATTTGGCTATATATGTTTCTAGTCATGAAACATAGAAAAGTATTATTTACCTTAATGTTCAGCTGATATTCCACCTTTTCCAGATTAGTAAATGTTCTATGTTCCTCATTATGAATCTTATAATCTCTTGTTAAGATAATGTATTCTTCTATACCTATGTTTATCACAAAAGACTTTATTCTATCTCTCCAGTACTCATCATCATTTCCATGGAAGATCAGTGGTCTAGTAAGATTGAGATTATCTAGATATCCAACATGAATGCCTGCCATACTAAAAAGATCTTTCTTTCCACAAAACTTATTTGTAGTAAATGTTAAAAATCAAATATGAATAACTTAAGTAAAGGAAAACTTGACCAAGAAATCATATATGTGAATATAAGTATTTCAGAGACCTCCTTTGATACCAATTTTAGGATCCAAATAAGAATGTAGATGCTCAATATACAAGAGGCGGTGAATTTTATACTTTAAAATTCCTTTGGAACCGTTGAAGTTAATTTTAGCAAGGTTAAAAAAACATTCACAAGACCTCTTAAAGAAAAATTTTCTAATTTCGTAAAAGAATTATTGTACCTTAATGTGTATGGAACCTATAATATAATCAGAGTAATATAATTACAAAGTATAAGAATGTTATATTTTCTCACTTTAACAAAATTAAGATACAACAGCAGAATTAAATCAACTTGTAATAGTATACAAGTAACAATAGGATTCTTTTAACCCAAAGAGAAGGGTATCCAACAACCTTGGATAAAGGTTCCTTGATTTATACTTTCAAGAAAATCTGTCTTACCCAAACCTAGGTATGACCTCAAACCGATGATTGGTATCTGTCTTGAAATCCCTACATGCCCTTGATTTAGAAGGAAATCAGAACCACTGTCTGCCAAACTCGGAAGCACATGATCAGCACGATCGGAGTCTTCACTAAGAAAGTTTGATCAAGTTGTTCATGACTGAACAAGTTGTTCAAAATATCTGCATGAAGAACTAAGATTTGTGAGAGCCTATCTATCTAGAAATAACTTCACAACTATTTCTCATGCATCAAGTTCATCCACTCTCTACAATGTGTGCTTCTTGTTCATATGAGCATGTACTTATAGGCGAACCTTCCTAACGGTCGGCTCCTCTCCAACGGTCATATTTTCCTTAAATTTCGGTGGGACCGGGACACGGGGAAAACATACAATGGTTAGGTTGTAACAGATTGTACAACATATTTTCAAGTAACAGAAATGATTTTATATCAATGATAAATGCTAAGTCTAAGAAATCATGGAATCCGATATCATTGGAATGATACATTAGGCAATTTATATCATTATCAAGAAAATGTAATATTTAAAAATTAGAGAAACGAATTCATTGAAACAATATCCTCAAGAAAAAAAATCATAAAATTGGAATCACAAATACACTGGATTCGGTATCAAAAATTGGCATCATATATACATCGGAATCGGTATGAAAATCATCATCACATATACATTGTATTCAGAATTGAAAATCGACATCATATATACAACGGATTCAGTATTGATAATCGACATCGTATATACATCGGATTGGGTATTGAAAATCGACATCATATATACAACGAATTATGTATCAAAAATCGGCATCATATATACACCAGATTCGGTATTAAAAATTGGCATCTTATATATACCAGATTTCATATTGAAAATCGACATCACATATAAATTGGATTTGGTATTGAAAACTGGCATCATATATACACCATATTTTTTATTGAAAATCAACATCATATATACACAGGAATCATAATTGTAAAATAGGAATGACAGATCTTGTAAAAATAGCTGAATGGAAAATCAGAATGACAGATCTGTAAGTATAATAGAATGGAAAAATATAGTGATATATCTATAATCATAAAATAATGAAAATTCCGAATCATACGAAAAAAGTACAGAACGTAAAAAAATATTTAGAATATAAGAAAAAAGTGTTTGTTATTTTCAAATCATAAAACTATAAGGAATGGAAAAGTCAAAAGATATCCTTATTGACTCAACATATATTAGTTATTATATCTCAACCGTTCCTAATTCCATTGTTTATATTTCATGTTACAGAATTCTACTTTGTTCTATATATTTTAATGCCTCCAATAATTGATAGATAAATAATTGATGCTATTTTCCATCCCTTTAAGAATTGGTGGTAGGGTTTGGGGTCACCCAATATTTACTCATCATTCGTGGAAATGTCTTCATCGACAAAGAACATTAAAATGAGATATTAGATATTTTAAAATTTTATTAGAATATGTCATGTGTTATGCATTTTTGAGTTATAAATAATTTTAGTAAAATCAAGTGAATAATCAAAGAGTAGTTTGCATTATGTTTTATATTCATGATAATCTATTTTTTATTATTGTAACTAGAATGGTCAACATAGTTTCATTGATTTTATTTTGACTAACATGATATTTGATAGAACTAATTATAGCATGTAGTTTTTTTTATCAAATGAAAATTTTTATTTCATTTGAAATGAAAATAATAATAATAATCAATCAAATTTATGTCAACATCATGTATTTTTATGTATATATAAAATTGAAGGAATATCGAATTTGATGTTATGTGAACATAATAAATTTATATAATTCATGGAACAACATGACGTTGCATTAAACTAGTTCCTAAGAATATATGAATGTAGAGTTGAATATTTTTGGGTATGTACTATGTATAATGATATCCATATAATGTATACCTTTCATTCATGTTTTTAAATGGGTTCTCTTGGTCATAGTTAAATAAAAGGTAATGGTTCATACTTTGATTAATGTAGCTAATTTTACCATGGAGTGAACCCACCATAATTAAAACAGTTGGTTAAAATACACCAATATATTTTATTTGATTAACCCCATTCATCTACATTCCAATAAATCATAATTTATTTGATTCATGAATTTAGATTACATATTTATAAAGAAAGGGTTCCATATATGATTCATCAAATTTTACATTAAAGTTTTTATTAAATAGTAAATGGAGTTGTTGTGTTATATTAATATTTTATTTTTATTTCTTGAATAAAAATTTATATCATTGTATCTGAATATATATGAAGAATACAATCCAATACATTTTCCAAAAAGTTTTCTTAATTTACCTTGAAACACACATTTGTATGATAATGGTTTTGAATAAATTTTAGATTATGTATTTTTAAACCGATTAGTGGATGGTAGACTAAAATAAATGTGTCTTTATATTAAATCCATCTAATGGATTTAAAGACAATAATTATTTTAGAATTTGATATTAAAATATTTTCAATTTTGATATGTTTGTTGTATTTGGCCAGGTGAATCAAATGTAATGGAAATTCAAAACATTGATAATACTCTAAAAAATTTGACCAGGAAGAGGAGAATTCTGATCAAAATATATAGAATGAATCATTTGTTTATATAGAATAAAATATCCATGATTTCAATAGATCAATAGTACCTTCAATTGATCCTGAAGAGTTTAATATTTCTCGGAACTTCAGTGACCAAAAAATGATTTTCATGAATTGGTTGAAGACATATAATAAGAAATATATTAATGGAGTTTCTAGTATTCAATTTTGTCTTTTATAATAATGTTGTATAATATCAAATGTCTCTATAGAATTACTAGAACTGTAATTTACATGATTTTAGATTTACTTCGTGATAAATTTAGTGAAGTTATGATCCATTCATCATTCTATGAGATGAAAAAATTCATCAACAAACATGGACATGATAATACAAAGACACATTAATGCCCTAATGATTACATGATTTAATTGGGTGAAATGTATGATAAATAAGATTGTGCAACATTTCATAAAAGAAAATGGAACTCAATGAACAATAGTGAGAGTATAAATCAATGTAACAACAAGAAGAAATATGATATAAAAACTCCAGAAAATTTATTGCATTAAATTTCTCTGAAAAATTGTTTTTAATGATTATTCATTTAATCTGTGAATACATATGACATAAAGTGGCATGCTCAGGATAGCAATGATGGATTGATGAGACATCAAAAATATTTAAAATCATGGAATATATTTGATTCTCTATATCCAAATTCTTCATCGGATCATAGTAATTTACATTAGGGATTGGATTCTGATGGTTTTAACCCACTTAGTACATCAAATACTAATTATATAAATTTTCTAGATATTTTGATTTAATTTAATCTACCTCTATATATGTGTATTAAGAATACATCATTAATTATTTTTATGGTTATTCATGGAATGAAAATTCCATGAAATAACATTATTATGTTCCATCAACCTTTAATAATATATTTTCCTGAATTATGGGGTGATGTAATAGAAAGATATGATCATTCAATGAGAAAAGTCTTCAAAATGAAAGCTTCTTTTGTGTGGAAAATTAGTGACTTTCCTAGATTAATAAATTTTACACGTATAAATATTCATACAAGTTTGGATTATCCAGTTTGTAATTCTGATTTTGAACCTCAATGATTACCTTGTAGAATCAAAGGGTGTTTTATGTGTAATCATCTATTTCTAGGTGCCTCTAATAAATTCGTATTTTGTAACGCCCCAACCCCAGCTTCCCAGAGTCGGTGCATTACTTCGTAACATTGGCATGATCACAAAAGATCAAGTCTCGAAAGACCGATTAGTTTAGTAGCCTTGGAAACACTAGATACATTCAGAAATGTTACATTACATCATAAAGTGAAAAACTAATAACAAATTCTTCATAGTCCACACTCATATCCTATTCTGACTATCCCTGCACGTCATTCATAAAATACTTCTTCACATCCTGGAAAATATTAAAACATTGAAAGGGGTGAGCTCAGATTCTCAGTAAGGATAACAATATAGCGGAAGCTTTCATAAATAAACATAAAAATTTAAGGCAATGTATAACTAAAACAAAAGCCTTTTAAAAATGAAAATCAACATAATATGGAAAAAGTAAAATGAGATAATGCCATTCACTTCTTCACATGGAAATTATACTAGTCGAATAATCACATGCAATATCAATAACCACTTTCATAATGAGGGAATGTATAATGCCAGACATTCTGAAACATTTTGTCAAGGCCTCGGCCAAGACGTCTAAAATGATTAAGGCCTCAGCCAAAACCATAAATCAAATTGGGAAAGGGCCTCGGCCAATTCCACGTCTAGTTGTCTCATGAGACCCACCGATGCATCGAGGAGCTATAGTGGGCTCCACCCGCCACTTATTAAGTCCAATACATTCCTCATATGAATAGGTTTAAACATAACATAAATATTCGTATTAAAACTAGCATACGAAATGTCAACAGTTTCTTCATAAACTATGGATGGTATAAAAATAACACATCCACAGTCAAATGTTTCACAAAATGCTCAATGGAAGTTTTGTATCATAAATCAATTTCAAATAAACTTAAAACCCATCAAAGGATGTTGACATGGATGAAATCAAAGCTATTTGAGAGAAATATATCTCTTTTTTGAAATCATTTAAAAGTCCCATAATTATAAAATAATACATTTACTTTGAAAATATTATTATAATCTTTCAAGGGAAGCTTCGAAGAAGTTATAATGGCGGAAAATATCCGCACCCTCCGTATAAGTTAAAAAGAACATTCTTACCTTAAATTTGTCAAAAAGGTCAAAAAGTACATTGTTTGGAAAATGACGGTAAGATTCCTTTCAAAAACGTATAATGGTATAAATGACTTTAACCCATTTTCCATTTAATAGTAAAAATGTTTTGAAAGACATTTTTATGAAACATGGATGTGGATGATAACGAGGTCCCAGTAGATAATTATGTATAAACAACCTTGGATAATGAAGAGGTTGTGATGTAAACCCTTACCTTGTACTTTTCCTTGGTTGGGGTAGGTTAACCTCCTCTTCTTCGGGTTCTTCCTTTTGATTTGATCAAAAGGACTCCTTAGGATGGCTTTCTGACTAAAGTAAACCTTCTAGGATGAAGGGAGAGAAGTTGGGAGAGTATTTGGGCAGAGGTTGGCCGAACCAAAAGGCTTGAAAGTGTGAATAAGGTGGTAGAGGTGGGGGCCTTTTATAAGAGGAGAGGAGGGGCTCTTTTGGAAAGATTGAAATGTTACATTATTATACAATGCTTTTCGGATTCTAAAGGTCCCACACTTATATAATTCGTGGATAAGGTGATAAGGGTTATAAATCTACCCATCCAATAGTCTTTGGACAAGTGTAAGCCTTGTATTTTATATTATCTTTTCATTTTATTAAAATCGTTAAATAATGAGGTCATCGTTGCATCATAATGATGTCATAAATAATTTAATTTATTTAATGTCTAAAAATTATCAAAAAAAATACTATGATGTAGGAAATCTTTTTAGATTTATAATGAATATTTATAGTCAAAATTTGGACTTGTGTAACCCCACTTAAAAACTGTTTTAGTAAAACTACTCATGTTTGTGTCAATTTAATTTTAACATTAAATAAATATATATTAATGTCATTTTCCAACTAAAGTGGCTCCATGGGGTCCCCAAGTTGACCCATGGGTTGTCTTGGTCGGACATTACTCATCCAATAGGAGTAGGACAAGTGTCAAACTCATCTCATATTATTAAAACATTATTTTTACCTTAAACTACACTAATTACCTCTAATCGCGATTATGAACTTAAAAGTTACTATTCACCAAATAATTATTTTAGTCTCATTGAACCACATTTTACTTCTTAATGACAACTATGTATGTCGGATTTTTGAAAATAAAATCACAGAAGTGGTAATATTTCATTTTAACGAAAAATCAGTTTTTAACAACCACTTAGTGGTTTCACTATTCATCAAAAATTAAAGTTTTTCAGAATAAGGCCAAAAGTTCACCCTAAGCTATAATTGATATTCCGAATTCAAAAATGATGTCTATTTTACAAAATTACAAACATATAGATTTCATTAATTAATTTTATAATTAATTCCCGCTGTTACAAAAAATAGTGTGTTTTTAAGAAACAATTTACATCAAAAGATTGGCAATTGTTTATGTCCAATTTCAATGTTAAATTAATTCTAATGACCACAATTGGATAAAATGGTAAAAATATATTCTAATTATACTTTAAAACCACTAAATAGTATAATTTATCACTATAAATTATTTTGATTAAAAAAAGTTGTTTCTAAGTAATTTTCACTATTCATAAAAAATTGGAAGTTCTCAGAAAATTACAAAAAATTCAACTTTGGATAATTTCGATATTACAAATACAAAAACGAAGTCCATTTTGAAATATTAAATTTCTATAATTTTAAAAAGTGGTTATTAATATTCATAACGACTACTTTGATTAGTCGCGGTGTTTTAGAACTCAAAGTTGCGTACAATGCAAGTTATTGCATTATTTAATGAGAAGCGTATCGTGGAAGCTCGGGGTGTTACATTCTCCCCTCCTTCAATAAATTGTGTCCTCGCAATTTGAAATTTTTCTTTGAAAATAAAAGGTTGAAAAGAGAAAATACCTTTGAGGAAAACCCACATCAGAAATAAGATTAATAAAATTTAGTCTTAATAAGAGGGAAAGGGAAATGAAAAAGTCACCACCCAATTATGGTCTCGATTTGGAGAACATTGGTGGCAATTAGAGACATATAATTGGAGGAAAAATTTAAATATTTGTAGGGAGTGATTGAGGTCATCAATTACAATCAACTGTTAAATTGAGGGCCTCAAAGCCTTCAATCTATGTTGATTTAAAATATCATCAGTTAAACAAGACATAAGGTATTAGGATAACACATTTTTTTGTTTTAATATCCCTTTACAAAAGTTTAAGAATTAATTTATTCATTGAATAAGAGATAGGTATATATATATTTATGCTTGACAATTAGAGTTTCAACCTTCAACTCATCTTTCACTCAAAAGATAATAGAACTCAAAAATATTATACTTATCCTAATTGTATAAGGTTCCAAATGTCAACACATACCATTTAGATTAGTAAAATTATTTCGTAATAACCAGGGACTTCCTGTAGGCTAGTGGTATGAAATAAAGGCCTGTCGCACTATGATTGTGGGTTCGATTCCTGCAGCTTTGTCCGACGCGACGGGTTATGCCCCACCCTGCAGGTTGTCCTTTTCCTAAAACTATAGTATCATAATATTCCAAAAATAATCTTCATAAATTTTTTAACCTTAAACAATACTATCCAAAGATCAACTTAATCCACTCCAACCTTTATAGTTATCCAAAATACCTCTGTCCAGACTTTCTCTAAAAGGTCTCTTAATTCCAAAATCAATTTATCCGATTCCCCAAACAAAGTAAAGTTTCTCTTATTGTCACATACTAAAAATATAATTACCTTCATCATATTAAAACCTTACTGAAATCAAAAAGTACTGCAGTACAATCCTCATATATATATCACATTATTCTAATAACCAGAATATAATCCATGAGTCCAAAAGCACCAATACATTAGTTATTCTGCTTCAACTATAGTAACAACATAAGATTGTCCTTGATCCCTTGGCCTTTTCTGAGGTAAGTTTCCCTGACGCTTAGGACATTCATTTGCATAATGACCCATTTCTCTACAATTGTATCATTCAACTTTGATAGCCTCTTTCTTTCCCTTTCAATCACGAGCCTGATGACCCTTTCCTCCACATTTATAACAAACTCCCATTCCTTTTAGGCAAGTATCAGGGTGATTCTTCCCCCAATTATCACATAATGAAAAATCCTTCTTTCCCTTTTTCCCTTTATATGTCTCTTGTTCCACCGTTATCTTCTTCTCTTTCTTTACTTTGTTGTCATAAGACTTAGAAAATTCCTTTTCTGTCTTGATAGCACACGAGACAATACCTTCGTATGAAGAGAAGGTTTGTGATATTAAAGCTCGACGGAGAAATGGTTTTAACCCATCATAGAAACGATCAGTCTTACTTCTTGGGTTACGTATGTAATATGCAGCATATCTCGCTAACCTTGTAAAGTTAGCCTCATACTTTGCGACATTCTCATCCTCCTTATGCCTCAGACTCAGAAATTGCCTTTCCATATCCGCTCGATGGTCTCGAGGAAAGTATATTTCTAAGAACAGCTCTTTGAACTCATGCCATTCCATGTTTGTCAATTCATCGTCTTCCTTTGTGTTTTGAATTAGTGACCACCATTGATCAGCATCTCCAGTGAGGCGGTAAACTGCCATGACAACTTTCTCCCTTTCACTACTCCCCATGGCATGGAATATTTTCTCTAAGGAATCTATCCATTGCTCAGCTACTATAGGATTTGTACTCCCATTGAATGTTGGTGGTTGTAGCCTCATGAAACGGTCTAGCATTGATCCTCCACGTTGCGGATCAGGGTGGTCTATACGAGTATGGTTATTATTCATAACCTGTGTGAGTTGTCCCAGTACGGTGAGAAGCTGATCAGCACCAGTTGTATCACTAGCTCTACCATAATTATCTTGATTAGGAGGGAAATACCTACATGGAGTGCGTGCATTGATATAGTTTCCATTCCTTCCACTAAGAACCATTTCTAAATAATGGCATAAACTAGATTAGTTTATGAATCAAAATATATAATTCCATACTTGTAAAACACTTAACATAAATTGAACTAATTATCGATATAATCCATAATTATAAAAATGTTTTCTTTGAGGAAGTATATACTCGTAACCCTTCATAGTGGTTAGTAAAGAAAATGGGAATTATCCTAAGCATATCCCCCGGGAGTGTCGTAACCAAGAGTGCAGCAAGGCCCGTTGATGTGCACCAGTTCCCGTTCGAGTCTAGCTCAAAGAGGTGTTTTCAGGTTTTACCCCTTGGTACATCTGTGCCAGAGCCGCCTCTACCTGCTCGTATCCAGACAGGGATGTATTGCTCGGAAAACTCACAACATCTCTACAATACCAAAATTCTAGGAAGTTCTTCTATACTAATCCTCAAAGTCTATCTTCGGGCTATGTGCTCTAATAAGAGTTTATCTAAATCTAGCTTCCAAGGTTAGTACTAAACTGCCTCTGATACCAACTATAACGCCCCATCCCCAGCTTCCCAGAGTCGGTCCATTACTTCGTAACATTGGCATGATCACAAAAGATCAAGTCTCGAAAGACCGATTAGTTTAGTAGCCTTGGAAACACTAGATACATTCATAAATGTTATATTATATCATAAAGTGAAAAACTAATAACAAAGTCTTCATAGTCCACACTCATATCCTATTCTGACTATCCCTGCAGGTCATTCATAAAATACATCTTCACATCCTGGAAAATATTAAAACATTGAAAGGGGTGAGCTCAGATGCTCAGTAAGGATAACAATATTGCGGAAGCTTTCATAAATAAACATAAAAATTTAAGGCAATGTATAACTAAAACAAAATCTTTTTAAACATGAACATCAAAATAACATGGCAAAATTAAAATGAGATAATGTCATTCACTTCTTCACATGGATATTATACTGGTCGAATAATCACATGCAATATCAATAACCACTTTCATAATGAGGGAATATATAATTCCAGACATTCTGAAACATTTTGTCAAGGCCTCGGCCAAGACGTATAAAATGATTAAGGCCTCGTCCAAAACCATAAATCAAATTGGGAAAGGGCCTCAGCCAATTCCAAGTCTAGTTGTCTCATGAGACCTAACGATGCATCGAGGAGCTATAGCGGGCTCCACCCGCCACTTATTAAGTCCAATACATTCCTCATATGAATAGGTTTAAACATAACATAAATATTCGTATTAAAACTAGCATACGAAATGTCAACAGTTTCTTCATAAACTATGGATGGTATAAAAATAACACATCCACAGTCAAATGTTTAAAAAATGCTCAATGGAAGTTTTGTATCATAAATCAATTTCAAATAAACTTAAAACCCATCAAAGGGTGTTGACATGGATGAAATCAAAGCTATTTGAGAGAAATATCTCTCTTTTTTGAAATCATTTAAAAGTACCATAATTATAAAATAATTCATTTACTTTGAAAATATTATTATAATCTTGTAAGGGAAGCTTCGACGAAGTTATAATGGCGGAAAATAGCCCCACCCGCCGTATAAGTTAAAAAAACATTCTTACCTTAAATTTGTCAAAAAGGTCAAAAAGTACATTGTTTGGAAAACGACGGTAAGATTCCTTTCAAAAACGTATAAGGGTATAAATGGCTTTAACCCATTTTCCATTTAATAGTAAAAATGTTTTGAAAGACATTTTTAAGAAACATGGATGTGGATGATAATGAGGTCCCAGTAGATAATTATGTATAAAAAACCTTGGATAATGAAGAGGTTGTGAAGTAAACCGTTACCTTGTACTTTTCCTTGGTTGGGGTAGGTTAACATCCTCTTCTTCGGGTTCTTCCTTTTGATTTGATCAAAAAGACTCCTTAAGATGGCTTTATGACTAAAGTAAAGCGTCTAGGATGAAGGGAGAGAAGTTGGGAGAGTATTTGGGCAGAGGTTGGCCGAACCAAAAGGCTTGAAAGTGTGAATAAGGTGGTGGAGGTGGGGGCCTTTTATAAGAGGAGAGGAGGGGCTCTTTTGGAAAGATTGAAATGTTACATTATTATACAATGCTTTTCGGATTCTAAAGGTCCCACACTTATATAATTCGTGGATAAGGTGATAAGGGTTCTAAATCTACCCATCCAATAGTCTTTGGACAAGTGTAAGCCTTGGAGTTTATATTATCTTTTCATTTTATTAAAATCATTAAATAATGAGGTCATCGCTGCATCATAATGATTTCATAAATAATTTAATTTATTTAATGTCTAAAAATTATCAAAAAAATACTATGATGTAGGAAATCGTTTTAGATTTCTAATGAATATTTATAGTCAAAATTTGGACTTGTGTAACCCCACTTAAAAACTGTTTTAGTAAAACAACTCATGTTTGTGTCAATTTAATTTTAACATTAAATAAATATATATTAATGTCATTTTCCAACTAAAGTGGCTCCATGGGGTCCCCAAGTTGACCCATGGGTTGTCTTGGTAGGACATTACTCATCCAATAGGAGTAGGACAAGTGTCAAGCTCATCTCATATTATTAAAACATTATTTTTACCTTAAACTACACTAATTACATCTAATCGCGATTAAGAAATTAAAAGTTACTATTCACCAAAAAATTATTTTAATCTCATTGAACCAAATTTTACTTCTTAATGACAACCATGTATGTCAGATTTTTGAAAATCAAATCACAGAAGTGGTAATATTTCATTTTAACAAAAAATCAGTTTTTAACAACCACTTAGTGGTTTCACTATTCATCAAAAATTGAAGTTTTTCCGAATAAGGCCAAAATTTCACCCTAAGCTATAATTGATATTCCGAATTAAAAAATGATGTCTATTTTACAAAATTCCAAAAATATAAGTTTCATTAATTAATTTTATAATTAATTCCCGCTGTTACAAAAAATAGCATGTTTTTAAGAAACAATTTATATCAAAAGATTGGCAATTGTTTATGTCCAATTTCAATGTTAAATTAATTCTAATGACCAAAATTGGATAAAATGGTAAAAAAATATTCAAATTATACTTTAAAACCACTAAATAGTATAATTTATCACTATAAATTATTTTGATTAAAAAAGTTGTTTCTAAGTAATTTTCACTATTCATAAAAAATTGGAAGTTCTCAGAAAATTAAAAAAAAATCAACTTTGGATAATTTCGATATTACGAATACAAAAACGAAGTCCATTTTGAAATATAAAATTTCTATAATTTTAAAAAGTGGTTATTACTATTCATAACGGCTACTTTGATTAGTCGCGGTGTTTTAGAACTCAAAGTTGCGTACAATGCAAGTTATTGAATTATTGAATGAGAAGCGTATCGTGGAAGCTCGGGGTGTTAAATATTTTAATAGGCATGTTTCAATAGAGTTATTGAAATGATAATGTAACTGAATGTTTAATATAGTTTAGAAATCCTAGGAGAATTAAATAATTTCAATGATGATTTTGAAAAACGTTATTTGTTAATAGAAGGGGGAAAGGGTATATGGTATAATATCTAAATAATGTGGGAAATGATAAGGGATGAAAAGTGATATATTTTTTAAACATTCTTTTTAGGGGATCAATTAGAAACATAATAATATTGACATAATGCATATTTAGAAGAACATTTGTGATAATTTAATTTTTGTAATGCTTAATGAGTAGGGTAAAAAAAATAATCACCTTAATGCTTATATTTATATATAGTCAATGAATATAAATCAAGTTTTGTGGAAAAATGAGAATGGATAGTATTCCTCACCAACTTTTAGAATGAAAAATAATGAGAAATTCACATTCCTATGAAATTTAAATAAGGTAAAAGTGTTATAGGGATATTCAATAACATATGATGGTGTATTTAATTAAACAATAATATAATAGATGTATTATAAATTCAATACTCAAATATTTAGGGGGAGATGTTGTTGTATTTTCCTTAAAGAAATAAATTACGTAAAAAAGTAATGATGGATCCAGTTGTGTTTTGTAACATTTTTAGAGAGATTTTTTGAAAAATAATAAATCCAACCAAGAATGATTAACATTAACAAAGAAATATTTTGACACTATGTCATTTATAGATGTTATCTCCACCTTCATTCCTAAAAGTCATGAATCATTTGTCTGTTCATTTGGTTGAATAAGCTAAACATGGTGGACTAGAACACTATCGATGGAGGTATCCAATAATAGGTACACTGATAATTTTTTTCCTTGGTGAATTTGATTTTTTCAAATCACTATGTAAAATATCGTTATATATTCCTTAGATTTTTTCATCTGGTACATAGTTCATATGATGTCATACGTGAGTAACAAATATCAACATGGGTCTATTACTGAAGGTTACATATTTGAAGAGTTAGTAACCTTATATTAAATGTATTTTTATGATATTGATACTATATTCTATCATTATGATTGTGCTGAAAATATCTCTGCTAATTCTCATTGAATAAATGTATATTCTACACAATTGTGTTATTTGAGATTAATTTATTAATGAATTGAAAAATGAATGACTCAGGTGACTAAGGTGTTGAACATGAAATGAGCTCGAATTAACAAATGTTGTTACTAATGATATTATCAAATGGTTCTACTATCATGTAAGTATATAATAATATTCATATAATTGAATTAAGCTATCCTGGAATTTTTTTTATTGTCTTACTCAAATTTAAGTGTGTCAACATTGATAGGGGTATAATTAAATATTTCTTACATTTTACTTATGTCAACATTCATTGCCTGATGGATACTGGTGAGCATGCAGAGAATGAACCATGTGTATGGGAATCAGAGGTAATGATGTTTTATTATGTGTATGATGATATACATGGATGTTTGGGTGATGTTTTACAATTAAAAGCTGAGAGACTTATATGATATAGGCGATGAAGATCAATTCTCAATTTCTGATAGTGAAACTCATCTACCACTAAATTTTAAATAGTTTTTACTGACAAAATTAATATGGTAAAACATGAATCTAATGTTATAAATGAATGTCTCATCACAATAGAGTTTGATAACAATGAAGACAATGAAGAAGAATATGATTGAATGTTTAAATTTGTAATGAAATTATATTAAAATATAATTATGATTAGTATTTCTCACATATATATATTTTTCTAGTATTAATTTTTTTAATGATTTAAGATTTATATTTTTAATATATTTAATAAACCTTAACCAATTCAAAAGTATGAATTCTAAGAACAAACGAATCTGGATTCTAACATATCAGCATCTCATAGCATTCCACCACATTCGTCATCTTCTATGAATCCTAGTGATTCTATTATACCCGAGACTGTTAAAAAGATATCTATTTCCATATATGATGTTGGTAGCTCACTGCCTCATTCACCTATACTGAAAAATCAGTTGTTAACCCCTCTTTTTTAGGTGATATAATCATGTTACATTTACTGTTATGCATATTATTGTTTTTTAAAAAATATTTTTTATTAATAATTTAATGAATTTGTAAAATAGATAAAGATAAATATAGAAGGGTTATAAATATAAACATAGTTGATGTATTATATCTATATGAATTCAATATTATCATTCCATTTCATGAGTTGGGCATTAATATTTTTGATGATACCAAAATATATTGGAATATTATTGGGTAGTTTTGTTGAACGATAGTGAGCTTTCCCAGAAATTATAATGATTGGATTCATGTTCCTACATCATTGAAAAATGAGTTCTTTAATACTCATGTATAGGTAATATTAATTTAATATTCCTTGAAAAATAATTTAATAAAAATTCGTATTTTTTTAATATACTTATAAAGTGTTATGTTTTTTATTTTAGATGTGCTTTAATTTTGACTTCCCAAAATCGGTTTCTTGCCCAGAGACTTTTCAAAGAATTCATACAACATTATTAAAAAATTAAAATTTCACTTTTATTTAGAAAATAATAATAATTTGAGTTATATAGAACATATATTGAGTCAAATTAACCTCTGGTAGATTCCTAAACATCATAATTAAAATATGTATCATTATCCATAAGTATGAAAACAATCTGATCTTGTTTGTAAGATTTTTACTTAGTAAATAGTAATTAAATGTATAGAATCATATCAAAAAAGTGTAGTGGGTCAAAATTAGGAAAAAAATTCATTTCTCCCTTAAATATTCAAATGATGACAACATATTTTATTGTGAAATGTTTTTTCAGACAACATTTCATGACGAATGGATTTTTCCCATTATGGATGTAAATGTTTTTTTTGTATTAAAATTATAAAACATGTGTTGAATGGTTAAAATTAGAGAAATGAAATCATATTTTTCTTGAAATCATGGGAACATTTATGCACATTTAATTTTTTAATGTAGGAACTGATGTTGCATCATTCTTTATAACGGTTTTCCCTTTATGGATGTTATAATGGTTTTTGTGTTTTAAGATAATCAAAAATGCATATAATGGCCATAATCATTCAAATGATTTCAAATTTTCTTGAAATATATAAAACATTTCTTGATATTTAGCTCTGAAATGTACAAACTATTTCCATGTAATTTGGAATAATAGTCTTCACATTATGGTTGTAAACGAATTTTTAATATTTTAAAACAATAAAACATGCATATAATAGTCATATATAATAGAAAATGACATCATATTAAGGTGAAATAATGGTGAAAACACCTCCAAGTTTATTTTACATTTACGCATGAACAACACATCATTACAATATTTGTTTGAGTCATAACTACTCAGTAATCACCTATTGAAGGTACAAAATATTTTAAAAAAGTGTCACTGATGTCTAAACTAGAATATTGAGGTCCAATTATCCTGAAATCAATGAATCAGGACCATAGATTTAGTTTTGATGTGTAGGAACTAAAAACATGTCAATATAAATTATGGTTTTCATTTTATGGCCTCCCATGTGTTTTGTGTGTTTCTAAACAATAAAATGTGCATGAAATGGTAAAACAAATAAAAAGAAATTAGATTTTCCTAAAATCAATGGAAAAAAACTACTTAATTATTTTATACGGATTCCTATTGAAAACATGGAAATATGATGTGCTATGTGATTGGAATTACTAGATAATCACATATGAAAAGTATGAAAAACGTTTAAAATATGCGTTAATGGGAAAACTAAGAAAATGACATTGGCATGCCCTAAAATCAGAGGACAATTACTTTAGATTTAATTTTGGGATTCAAGAACCAACGAAACGTCATTGTAAATGAGGGTTTAAATACTATGTTTGTAAATGATTTTATAATTTTTTAGAATTCTAAATCATTTGCGGAATGGACAAAATCAGACAAATGATTTTGAATTATCCTAAAATCAAGGTACAAACACATTTATGTTTTTTTTATCATCTACATGTAGACAACACATATTTCCGACATGATATGTGATAATAATTACTCATTAAACAACAATGAATGGTAAAAAAGAATTTGAAAACAATTTTTAGTGGTAAAAACATGGAAAATGATGTTGGATTTTCCTAAAATCAGGGGAAAATGGATATATATTTAATTTTTAAATGTATTAATTTACTACAATTCATTCTAAATAACAGTTCTCCCATTATGGTGTAAATGCATTTCTAGAGTTTTAAAACACATTATTGTGTGTGGAATGACATAAACCAAGAAAATGATGTCATATTAATATCAAATGAGAGGACAATGCCTAGTGATTTGTGTTTGAAATTTAGGATTTAATAACAATTTATTCCAAAATAAGTTTTTCCCGTTATGGTTGTAAACCTATTTTTTTGATTCAAAACACTAAAATGTGTGTGGAATGGTCAAAACCAAAAGAATTATGTTCAATATCCTGAAATAAAAATATAATGATAATATATTTATTTTTGAAATTTATGTACCAATGGAACATCATTCTAAATAATGGTTTTCTCTTTGGGGTTGTAAATGTGATTAAATTTTTTTAAATCACTAAAACATTCATGGAATGGTTAAAACTATGAAAATAATGTCAGATTGTCCTAAAATCAGAGTAGAACGATCATTTATTTAATTTTAAAATTTATAAACTGAAGATATGTCATTTTTAAAGGCAGTTTTCTTGTTATTGATGATAGAGTTTGTTAAGTATTTTAAAACACTAAATCATTCGTGAAATAATAAAAATAATACAAATGAAATAATATTTTCCTATAATATGAGGAAAACCACTATATATTTAATTATGAAATATAGGAATTTACGAAACATCATTTCAAATGATGGTTTGTATGGTATGGCCGCAAACATGTTTTTTGTGTTTTAAAACACCAATACAAGCACGAAACATTCAAAACTGAGAAAATGATTTCATATTTTTTTTAAAATTATGGGAAAAGAAAATAGATTTAATTATGAATTTTAGGAATTGACTACACATCATTACAAATTATTGTATTCCCTTAATGTATTTAAGTTTTTTTTTTGTTTTTTAAAACTCTAAATCATGCCTGGAACGGTGAAAACTAGAAAAACAGCATTGTATTGTCCTCATAGAAGTTGGATAAGACCATAGATTAAATTTTAAAATATAGTAACTGGTATCACATCATTTCATATGATGGTTTTTTTGTAATGTCCATAAAGGTATTTTTAGTGTTTTAGTGCACATAAATGTTTGTGGAATGGTCATAACTAAGAAAACGATATAGGATTGTTTTGAAAACATGGTAAAATTATCATAGAGTTAATTGTAAAATGGATTAATAGTGAGATAATTATTCCAAATTAATTTTTCTACAATATGTTTATAATTATGTTTTTAGTCATTCAGAACACTAAAACGTGTGTGGAATGATCCAAACCCGAAAAATGATGTTGTATTGACATGAAATATATAAAAAATAACCATATATTTAATTCTAAACTTTAGGAACCAAAGGAACATCATTCCAAATGATGGTTTGCACGTTATCACTAAAATGAATTTAGTATTTTAAAATAGTAAAACATGTGTGGAATGGTCAAAACCTAGAATATGACATCATAATGTCTTGTGCACTAGGGAAAACGAAAATAGATTTTATTTTAAAATGTAAGAACCAATGGCATGTCATTCTGATGGGGGTTTTCCCAATATGGTTGTAAAATCATTTGTTCTATTTTAAAACACTAAAACATGCATGGAATAGTCAAAAACATATAAAAAATCCACAGATTGATTTTAAATCCTGGAAAAAACACAAATTATTTGTTTTAAAAATATAGAACATCTTTTGATTTCAATATATTAAAAATATGTTTTATATAAAATTATTGCACACCACATGTCTCTATAAAAATAAATTATATTATTGACTTATACCTTTTCAATTTCAACTATCGAATATTATCATAAATAGGAATGTTCGTGTTCATTATGTGTTTTTCATTTTATATTGTTCATTTTATTATAAAATATTATCAATTTTATTAAAAAAAATATCAAATTTAATATACAGTATTCTAAATATATTCATTATCTCTTCTCATTTTCAATCATTTTCCCAAATTTTATGGTTTTCATTGTATATGGATGATGCAAGCAGTAGGAAGGATGTTGACAATTACAAACTATGAATTATTTATGAATATACTCATGATAGTTCTTATTCCTCATGGTATGTTAAAATTTTATCAATTATTATACCATAATTCTAATTTATTATGTTTAGTTTTATTTTTTTTCATTTATTCTCATAGCTGATGTGATTACGTTGTTGGTTTTAGTTTATGTGATGACATGGCAGAAGAAAAATGTAGTGGAGGTTGTCACATGGGTGCATATATTGTGTGGGTTTTTGTGGGACATATTGTTTATGTATATATTTATGACTACGATATAGGTTGAGGTATGTTGACATATACTTTGTTTATAATGAATGTGTCTATTTGTATTAGAATAGATGTGTGATTTATGAATGATTATTTATCATATATTTATGTTATTGTTTATAGAATGTCAGTTTTTTAATTATTCTTTATTTAATATATTTAAAAAAATTCAAAAAAAATATGATGATTTATTTTTTAACCGTCGCAAAAGATATTTTATTGAATGAATTTATAGGCGGTACATCTGAACCACTAATAAAAAATCACCACAAAATGAATTTTTTAGAGATTTATATTTTATTTATATTCCCAATGGATTTTTTTATTTTTAAACCACCACTAATTAACCAACAAAACACCATTAAATTCTCTAAAACCAATACTAAAACACACTATTAAAAAAATAAACCCCTGATATTTGACTAGTGACAATGAAATACAACGTCGTTTTGTGAAAAGTCTCTAAAAAATGAAGTAGTGGTTAAACATCCAATAGAACACTAAATAAGAACAACTAATAAACCATTTTCATTTTTGTGATTGATCAATATATTTTATAACGATGTATATACATTTTTTATTCACATAATGATATGTGATTATTTTTGATTGAATTGGAGGTGAGTTGTTTTGTCTTTTAAATTGATGTTTTATCAGTTTTGTTGTTATGGTTTTTTAAGATTCTTTGTTCACTCACCTCTATTGTATTTTATCATCTAAACTTTTTAATAAAATGGATGGTACTGATACATGTTATTTTATCTCGATATGCAGTCACCTACTAGTGAATGAGGTAAGTAGTTCCCCCTTATGATTACATGTATATTGTAATTGGTAACCCAAAAAGGAATATAATTAAAGGTTCCAACAGAACATTAGGGGGAGATAGGGATAGAGGTGAAAATAATCCTAGTATGCATCATTCATGTTTGGGACTACCATTTTTATAATGTTTCATTATTTCAATTGATGACTTGTTTAGAGGAATCATTAAATGCCTGATTTTTATTCCATTGCCTCTGAATTATTTCATGGAATAATTGATGAGGTAATTTATTTTGATTATAACACACTTATATCTTGTTGTTAGTATATATTTATTATACATTAAATTTATTTTTTTCAGGAAATGAAATTTAAAAAAATATATCTAATGAAATGTTATGTAAAAGTTTATATATAGTGTGTCTTGAAAAATGGTGTTGAAAAATGGTTTTGGAATGTAGTCATGTATTTGAGATTTTGATTTGTCTAAAATTTTAATATATCCACCCTTTGTGGTTTGATTTTTTTAGAAAATTGTTAATATTCCTCCTTATCTTATTATAGGAAATGGGTGTGCATATATAAGTGATTTTTTCATGTTATTTGGGTTTAAATTTCATTACTAAACAAGTATATATTTTTTATAATTTAAAATATTTGTAAGGAAATATATTTCCTAATGGAAATGCAAAAAAATCATTGGTTAAATGCTATTGGGAATGTTTACCTCAATAAAATAAAACACCATTGGGTATATGCATCAATCATTTTTCCATTATGTTCCCATGATCACAGAACACACTAGGACATAGTTCTGTTTTTTTCATGATCATGCGTTGTTGTGATGTGATGACTAGAGATGAGTTATATAGTGATGGGTGGCTTCATATAATGCTTTGTCACGACCCGTCCTCGGGGCCCATGCCGTGAATACCCCAAGCCCACCTTCCATATGCTAGGGGCTGGCGACTAGCACCAAAGGAATAATTCTCGATAAAATGGAAGGCATTACTTTTATATAATTCAACATACACAACAGAGTATGCAAGCTAGAGTAAAAACAAAGTTAACTGAGTATGAAAGTAAGTGCTGGAATGTAAATGGGCTGCTATACAAATCGAACTGAAAGTACAGTACAATTGAGAAAGAAATTACAACAGCTGAAAAGTAAATAGAAACCACTGGGTCGTCCTCTGGAAATCCAACCTGAAGGGTGGGTACATATAGTCTCATCGGTATCTCGAGTCTGTCTGTCCACTTCGTGTACGTCCCATGAGTTGGTCCACCATCAGATACAATCCATCTCCACAAGCCTCGACCATGATCAGTGATGTCCCTCATCTGCAACCTACAAAACGTTGTGCGGGCATTTCCCATTCAGGGGTGAGTATATGATAATCAGTAGGGACCCTGAGACCCCCGAAAGTCTCCCAGAATCCATGAAGGATAAACCACAAAGGAAAGGAACAACATGAAGAATCAACCAACCCTACTTAGGTATATTCCCATGAATATATTTTATTCAACAATTCATGTACGGATCCAACTTCGGAGCACAAGCACAATCCAGTCCACTCAGGAAGAAGTCAACCACATCAATGATGATGATTGAAAGACAAGACTCGGCTCACACATGTATACTACTCACGAAGAGGGGTGGAGATGATTAGATGTATCCTCTGAATCATATCTTCTGCCGAACCCACGTAGGATCCAAGTACAGAAGCCGTTACTACCGAACCCACGTAGGATCCAAGTATAGTAACCACTACTAACGAACCCACGTAGGATTCAAGTACAATCATCCTCACTGCCGAACCCACGGAGGATCCAAGTACAGTCATCCTCGCTGTCAAACCCACGTAGGATCCAAGTACAGTCGTCACCGTCATCGTAGTCACAACCGGATCTAGGGTTCCCGCACATAGCGTACTCGATTCTGGGAGGGTCCGCTCCACGAGTAAAAATGGGTCGATACATCAAATGTCACGAAGTCCAGAGTTGATGTATCCTAAAATTTCGTCTCGTCAAAAGGAACTCAACATGACAGACGAGGCGTCCAATGGATGCCCGGTCTGAAATATGTTGTCTTTATCATTCTAGGGTCCCGGTTGAAAATATGCTCGATCAAAACCCATCAATTTACCAAAGCTGTTCAAAACTCACATAGAGTAACGAAAAAGGACCGTCTCGTTGAAAGAGTCTTAGTGCTGCAAACGACACATCGATCAGATAGGCAGTCTTTAAGTTATTCATGTTTAACTGGATAATGGCCCCGAACCGTTTATCCTTGTGGGCCGACGGGTCGGGTTAACCCAGTTTGATGGGTCTGACCCAGCAGGGGTGTGAGACCGATCTGTAGGAAAACACATCTCAGCCCGAAGGGGCACAGCCTGGCCCGAAGGGACGCAACCCGACCCGATGTGGTGCTGACCGGCCCGGCCGGCCGGCCGAGCTATTCCGAGGGGGAGGGGGGCTCACCCCCCTCCCACTGTCTGCACCGGTGGTGCCAAGCGGCACCACCATTCCCAAACTGGCCGTAATTCTGGCGCATGTGGCCCGCACAGGTGGGCCACCGGTATTTTAGCATGGCGACCTCCTGGAAACGTGGTTCGCCTCCGCCCAGCCGGCCGACGGGCCGGTCGGTTCTTCCGCCGAAGCAGCCCGTGATGCGGGCCGCGGTTCCTCCCGCACAGTTGGTGTGACATCGCACACTTCCTTCTCCATGTTTCCGGCACAGCACGACGACTTCGTTCTTCCCCCGCCTCCAGTTTCCAATTCCAAAGACATAAAGTTACAGTGTAGGGTCATTGGGCCGTGTTCGTTCAGCCCTCCCCCTCGGCGTTAGACTGTAACACATAGCCATGAATAAAAAAGGATCACAAATCACAACCAAACAATTTTATTTTCAATAAAATTGAAACAATTAACCCTACCTCAACAGTTGATGACGAACGTCAGCGTCACGTTAGATGGCGTCGCAAGGTGAGGATTCATAGACATCGACAGAGAGCGTCCGAGGGGAAAGCGGTATCTCCTCACTTGTAGCGGAGAAGAGAAAGGAATGTGCATTGTCGTTGGTGAGTTTCCCCACGTCGGTGTCTCCTCCCTTAGTCACGGAGGAAGAAGAAAAGATTGGAGGAACGAGGAACATTCTTCACCGAGAGGAAAGGTCTTCATTGGAGAAGAGTCATTCTTCATTGAGGAAGATGTTCTTCAAAACTCTCGAGTTCTCCCCCAAATCCTCCCACACAACAGTTGCCAACCCCAAATAAAATAAGGATTCTCGTTATTTTATTTAATCTTTCCATGAATTTAAAAATTAAAAAATCAAATCCCCTTAATTAATTATATGTAGAGTTGTTTAATTAATTAGAGGTAGGTTAGAAAATTTAATGGTGTGAGAGAGGGAGAGGAAAAGTTACTCAATTAAATAGGAGTTACCAATTAAATAAGGGGGGTTTAAAAAGTTTAGGAAATATGATAGGTTGGGGATCGTATTGGTCCCACCTCACTAGTATCCTCACAAGGGTAGTTAGGTGCTTGTGGGTCCCACCCCAACTCCCCCATATATGATATAACCACCTTAGATATAAAATAAAAAATTTTCCAGAATTTTTTATCACATCTTATTTAATCCAAAAAATTTAACTTCTCATCCTGTGCAAGCGTAACTATGGTGAAGGTCCCCTTAAACAATTATCGGTGTTGCGAGTTCATCAATGCCCCCAGATTTCAATTCTGAGCACTGGTTCAAAAGATAAACAAACCTGCTCTTTCGTTTACTGAACATACTCGAGCTAATTTTCAAAAAATTATTCCGGGCACACCGTGCCTCGGAATCAGGTGCCGTCAAAAGCCACAGACTCGCAAAATTCCAAAGTATTTACGAAAAACATTTGAGTGAAATTTCAAAGTCATTACATTACTCCCACCTCAAGGATTTATGTCCCCGTAAAGATACGTCATAATCTAGGGAAACAAATGAGGGTATTGTGAACGCATTTGAGCTTCCTACTCCCATGCGCTCTCCTAGAGGTTCCAATGCTACCAACGAATGCGTATAAGAGGAATCGACCATCCACGTAGGACCCACTCCTGTCGATCCTAGATCTCCACCATGACCTCCTTGATGGTAGCCTCATGATCAATGTCCAACTCCCCGTGATCAATGATGTGGGTCGGGACATGCACGTATTTCCTCAGATGTGATATATGGTAGACGTCAGGCACCTGGTGCAATTGAGGTGGAAGGGACAAGCGGTAAGCCACCTCACCTACCGTGATAAGGACCTGCAATGGTTTGATGAAGTGTGAAGACAACTTGCCGCCTTGACCAAATCACTGTAATCCACATCGAGGTGAGACCTGTAAGAAAAAGTGGTCTATATCCTTGAACTACAGTGGTATCTATCTCTTATCAGCATAAGACTTCTGTATACTCTGTGTAGTCCTCATCCACTCCTAGATGATCTGCACCTTCTCCTTCGTAGCCTGATCCATCTTTGGTCCTACTATTGCTGACTCCCCAGGGTTAGTCCAGCACAGAGGTGATCTGCAAGGTCAGATGTACAATGCCTCTTATGGTGCCATCCCGATGGTGGAGTGGTAGCTATTGTTGTAAAAAAACTCCACCAACGGTAGTTTATCCTCCCAGCTGCCACCAAAGTCATGGACACATGCACGGAGCATGTCCTCGAGTGTCTGAATGGTCCTCTCCTTCTGGCCATCCGTCTGAGGGTGAATGGCAGTGCTCAGGCACAACTACATCCCAAATGCCTCTTGCAACACCTTCCATAGCCAGGAAGTAAAGCAAGCATCTCGATCAGAGACGATAGACGATGTCACATGATGAATCCATATGATCTCCTAAACATAGAAGCGTCCCAAGATCTCAACTGAACCCCGCTCTATGATCGGTAGGAAGTGGCCCGACATGGTGAGTCGGTCTATGATTAACCAAATATAGTCATGTCCTTTGGAAGTACGTGGGATCCCTGTCACAAAATCCATGGATATCTCATCCCACTTCCACTCCAAAACCTCTAAGAGTTGTACCAAGCCTACTGGTACCTGGTACTCCACCTACACTTTCTTGCAAGTGAGGCATTATGAAACGAACTCTGATACAACCTTCTCCATACCCAGCCACAAGTGCTGTCGTCTGCGGTCCTGGTATATCTTTTCCACTCCTGAATGTACCACTAGAGGGTATGTGTGAAACTCCCTCAACACCTCCTCCTATAGTAAAACTGGTACCATGGTACGTCCCTTAAAGAGGATGATGTGCTGTCCTCCTTCAGTAAATCCATCAGGCGCCTGCCCTGTGGAAATTTGACCACGTCACATCTCACAGTCAACATCCCCACGTTGTGCCTCTCTGACCCACTGAAGTAGTGGAGGAGTGACTGTAGGAAGTTTTCCCCATCTCTATCCATGAAGGATACCTGCAATGCGGCTAACTGCTCCGTCACCTTTCAAAGTAGTTGAATGCCCGACCTCTTACTGAGAGCATCATCCACAAAATTCCCATTACCTTGAGTATGGACTATCTCATAGTCATAGTCATAGGGGAACTCGAGCCATCATCACTTTCTCAGGTTCATGTCCTTCTTCGATAAGATGTACCTAAGACTCTGCTGGTCAGAGTAGACTGTAATGTGCTTGCCCAAAAGATTGTCCTGCCACATCTTCAAGGGGAAGACCACTACTGCTAACTTCAGGTCTTGTGTAGTGTAGTTCTGCTTGTACTGCCTCAACTATCATGAACCATAGGTAATAACTACCCTTTCCTGCATCAGGAAACACCCAAGTCCTATCCCTGATGCATCGCAGTAAACTACGTACCCTACACCCTCATATGGTAGGCTCAAGATGGGCACAATGGTCAATCTCTGTCTCAGCTCATGGAAGCTCTACTGACATCTATCTGAACACACAAAGGGTTTCCCATTATTATTGAAAGATAAAATCTGTGCTACAACTCTGGAGAAGTCTAGCACAAATCTCCTATAGAACCCAGCCAGACCTAGGAAACAACGCACCTCTGTCACGCTCCTCGGTGGCTCCCAAGAAATTACTACCTCAAACTTCACTGGATCCACAACAACTCCCACCTACGAGATGACGTGCCCCAAGAAGTGAACCTCTAGAATCCAGAACTGGCACTTTGAGAGCATACCATAATGCTGGTTCTCTCAGAGTGTGTCCATTACAACCTGCAAGTGGTAGGTGTGATCCTCCTCAGTAGTCGAGTAAATTAGTGTTTCATCGATGAAGAAAATGACAAAACGATTGAGGTAAGGATGGAATATCATGTTCATGAGGCTCATGAACACTGATTGTGCGTTGGATATGCAGAAAGGAAAAACCAATAACTCGAAGTGGACATACCGACACTTGAAGGCTGTCTTATGTACATCCTCATCTCAAACTCTGAGCTCATGATGGCCTGACCTGAGGCCTATCTTTGAGAACCATCGAGATCCCTTGAGCAGATCAAAGAGGTCATCCATCCTCGAGAGTGGATACTTGTTCTTTACGGTCACCTGATTCAGGTGACAGTATTCTACACATAGTCATAAGCTCTCATCTACCTTCTTGGCCAATAAAATCGGAGAATCCCAGAGTGAAACACTAGGTCAGATTAATCCCTTTCCTTGTAAATCCTCCAGCTCTACCCACAGCTCATGAAGCTCGGCAGGAGCCATCCGATATCTAGGAGTAGAAATCGGTGCTGTCCCAGGGTATATATCAATGTAGATTTCTATATCTCTTCGAGGAGATATTCCGGAAACATCGTCAGGGAAAACTTCAGCATACTGATAAACCACAATAGGAAAATTCAGACTCCGCACATCAACTGCTCCTAGGATGAGACTAGCCAACTGATGAGTGATCGGCTTCCCTCTCCTCTGCGTAAGACCATCCTACGCTGCAAAGGCTCCCTTCTCGCTATTGAAGGTGAACCTACTCCCATCGGTGCGGACACAGAGCACCTTGCGCCTAATACAGCCGATCTAAGCATGGACTATAGATAACCAATCCATGCCCATGATGACATCGTAAGGCCTCGATGATGCTACAAGAATATCCCAGCTGAAGCTCTCACCTCCTAGAGTAAACCAATCTTCTGACACGAGTGCGTAATCATTGAGTATACTCTCATAGGAGTCTGTAGTTGTAAAGATTGAGCCAACAGCTCCGTCGGAATCTTCGAGCTCCGAACAAGGGTAGCGACAATAAAAGAATGACTCGCTCATGTGTCTATAAGAACTGCAGCAAGGATGGAGTAGACATATATAGTACATGAAATCATCTCAGGTGTGCCGTGGTCATAGGCCTCAACATCCTAGAGCTGAGCCTTCCCCTTTCTTCCATCTCCCTATGGTCGGGGGGCCCTACTAGTGGTGGTGGTGGTAGAGCCTCAAAGCATCGTCCCCCACCTCCTGCTCGGCCAACACCTCTACCTCGTCCGCCTGCTCCCTACTGACCACCACGGTCGAACCTCTGCCTCTGCCAGGGTGGTCCCTCAACTATCTGCTGCTCCTCTGTATGGCGGGGTGGGTAGTCATGAGCCATGTGGGCCTGCCCGCCGCATGCATAACACTGCCTGCCTCTCATATGACTGGCTCTGCTACGTTTGCCCTGTACATCCGAACCACTATCCTAAGGTCTCCCACGTGATGGGCTGTTCTTCTTGGACCTCCATGACATCTGTCTACTACTGGCTGTAGAAGACTCCACTACGTGTTGCCCGTTGGTAGGCCTCTCTACTGGAATAGGCTCAGTAATAAATCTCTCCACAAGAAGGGCTCGCTCCAGTACTCTTTTCTGCATCGGAATGCTGAGGGAGATCATCAAATCCCCGATCTCATGCCTCAGTCCCTGCTCAAAGGTCCAGGCCCGGAAGAATGGGTCTCGTACCATGTATGTGGTGTAGCGTGAGAGGTCGGTAAATCTTGCCATGTACTAGGCTACTGACATGTTTCACTTCCCCAGCTATAGTAACTCCTGGATGCGCACCGCACAGAGGGTGGCTGGAACAAACTCCGAGTGGTGGAGGATCTCGAAGTCCGTCCAAAGTAGATATGTCTCATCGTGCACCTGGAGCATCAGGATCCACCATATACATGCTACTTCGTGCATGCGACTCATGTCAAAGATCAACATAAGGTCTGCTGGTGTCGCTAATAATCTGAAGAATCTAACGATAGCCTCCAGCAAATCCTCGGCTGCCTGAGGATCCTTCTCTCCATGGAACCTGGGTAGCCTCTTTTGATGATACTCGTGAAACACACTCAGGCGGCGTGCACTCTATGCAGTTGGGGCTAGGGGTATCCGTAGACTAGCATGTAGTGGTACCGCTAGTTCCTCCTCTGTAATGGGGCCCTTCACCGAGGAATCGTCGCTCGGAGGGCTTCCATATCGCACGTAGCTCGGAACCCTAGCTTGCTGCCTACGTGGGGGAATCCTGAAAAGAAATAGGTGTGCCACAGTTAATACAATATACCTGTTGAGCTGACACAAAGTAAAAAAAGATAACTTTTGAAACACAAATGGAATCAGGTTTTTTGAGCATTGAGTCAGAAATCAAAAGTCAGGTTCCTGTTGTATGGATACGTTGGTCGTCACACCAACACTGGACTCCCTGGACTGAAAAACAAACTCATTATTCTTAACACTATTTCTTCACAGAGAAAAAATTATCAGAGTCCTGATTTCTGTAGTAGAACTGAGTCATCTGATACCAATTTGACATGACCAATCCTCGGGGCCTGTGCTGTGACTACCCCAAGCTCGCCTTCCATAGGCCAGGGGCTGGTGACTAGCACCAGTAGAGTAATTTCCGAAAAAAGGGAAGGCATTGCCTTTATATAATTAAAGAAACACAATAGAGTACGCAAGATAGAGTAAACACAAAGTAAACTGAGTACAAAAGTAAGTGCTAGAATGTTAATGGGCCAGTATACAAACCCAACTGGAAGTACAGTACAACTGAGAATGAAAGTACAATAGCTAAAAAGTAAAAAGCAACCACCGAGTCATCCTCTGAAAATACCACCTAAAGGGTGGGTATAGATATTCTCGTAGGTACCTCGGGTCTGTTCGTCCAATCCGTGTACGTCCCTCTAGGTGGTCCACCTCCTGGTACCGTCCATCTCCACAAGCCTCGACCACGATCAGTGATGTCCGTAAACTGCACCCAACCCAATGTTGTGCGGCCATTTCCCGTGCAGGGGTGAATATAAGATACTCAGTAGGCACCCCGAGACCCTGAAGGTCTCCCAGAATCCACGAAGGTTAAACCAAAAAGGAAATGAACAACACCAATAATCAACCAACCCTACTTTGGTATATGCCCATACATATACCTATGTCAACAATTCCAGTATGACTCCAACATCCAAGCCCAAGCACAATCCAGTCCACATAGGAAGAAGTCAACCACATCAATGATAATGATTGAACGACATGACTCTACTCTCATAGGTATACTACTCATGAAGAGGTGTGGAGATGATTAGATGTAGCCTCTGAATCATCTCCTCTGCCAAACCCACGTAGGATCCAAATAACGAAGTCGTCGCTGCTGAACCCATGTTGGATCCAAGTACAGTAACCATCGCTGCCGAAACCACATAGGATCCAAGTACAATCGTCATCGCTTCCGAACCCACAGAGGATCCAAGTACAGTTGTCCTCATAGTCGAACCCACGTAATATCCAAGTACATTCGTCATCGTCATCACAGTCGTAGCCAGCTCTAGGGTTCCCATACACAGCGTAGTCGATTATGGGAGGGTCTGCACCCTGAGTAAAAAGGAGTCGATACATCAACTGTCACGATGTCCAGAATTGATGTTTCCCGACGTTCTGTCTTGTCAAAAAGAACTCAATGCGATAGACGGCACGTCAAACAGACGCCCATTCTGAGAGATATTGGCTTTTTTCATTTGAGGGGCTCGGTTGAAAATATGCTCGATCCAAACCGTCTATTTACCAAATGTGTCAAAAACTCACTTAGTGTATCACAAAAGGACTGTCTCATTGAAAGAGTCCCAGTTCCATAGACAGCGCGTCGATCGAACGCACAATCTTTAAGTTATTCACGTTTAAGTTGATAACTGGCAGGCCCATTTAGCCTAGTGGGCCGACAGGTCGTGTTAACCCAGTTTGATGGGTCCGACCCAGCAAGGGTGTCAGACCGGTCCAAAGGAAAACTCAACTCGTCCCAAAGGGGCGCAGCCCGGCGCGGCCTGGTTGGCTCGGCCGACTGGTTCCGCGGCCCGGTTGGCTCGGCCTAAGGCTGAGTGGTTCAATGGGGGGGCACCCCCCCACCCAACTGTTTGCACCGGCAGCGCGAAGCAGCACCGCCCTTCCCAAACCTGCCGGCTCATCCAGCCGGCATTCTGGCGCATGCAGCCCACACGGGCGAGATTTCGGTGTTCCAGCGTAGCGCCCTCCTGGTGTCGTGGTCCAGCTCTGCCCGGCCGGCCGATGGGCCGGCCGGTTCATCAGCGCGGCGCCCTCCGGGCGCCTTGGTTCGCCTCCGTCCAACCCGCTGACGAGCCGACCAGTTCTTCTGCCAAAGCGGCCCACAATGCGGGTCGCGGTTCCTCCCACACAACCGAAATAACGGTGCAGGCTTCCGTCACCATGTTTCCAGCATGTCGCGATGGCTACGTTCCTCCCCCGCCTCCAGTTGCCAATTCCAAATAGATAAAGTTCCAGGGTTGGGTCCTCGGGCCCTGTTTGTTCGACCCACAGCATCCACATTAGACGGTATCACATAGCCATGAACGAACAACGTTCACAAAGCACAACCAATCAATTTTATTTTCAAAAAAATTGAAACAATTCACCCTACCTCAACAATTGATGACGAACGTCGGCGTCACGGTAGACGGCGTGGTGAGGTGAGGATTTGTAGACCTCGACGGAGAGCGTCTGAGGAGAAACCGGTGTCTCCTCGCTTGTCGCAGAGAAGAGAAAGGAATGTGAGTTGTCGTTGGTGAGTTTCCCTATATCGGTGTCTCCTCCCTTTATCGAGGAGGAAGAAGAAATGATTGAAGGGATGGGGTGCGTTCTTCGCTGAGAGGAAAGGTCTTCATTGGAGATGAACCATTCTTCATTGAGGGAGATGTTCTTCAAAACTCTAGAGTTATCCCCCAAATCCTCATACACAACAATTTCCAACCCCAAATAAAATAAGGCTTCTCCTTAATTTATTTAATCTTACCATGCATTTCAAAATTCAAAAATCAAATCCCCTTAATTAATTAAATGTAGAGTTGTTTAATTAATAAGAGGTAGGATGGAAAATTTAATGGTGTGAGATTGGGAGAGGAAAAGTTCCTCAATTAAAGAGGAGTTAACAATTAAAGATGGGGGTTTAAGGAGTTTAGGGAACGTGAAAGGTTGGGGATAATGTGGGCCCCACCTCACAAATATCCTCACATGGGTAGTTAGGTGGTTGTGGGTCTCACCCCAACTCCCCCATGTAGGATATAACCACCATAGATATAAAATAAAAAATTTTCCGCAATTTTTATTCACTTCTTATTTAATACAAAAATTTTAACTTCTCACCCCATGCAAACCAAAATACAGTAAAGGTCCCCATAAGCAATTACCAGTGTTGCGAGTTCATCTGTGCCCTCAGATTTCAATTCCAAGCACCAGTTCAAAATATAGAAAATCTCGATTGTTCGTTCACTGAACGTAACCGAGCTGAACTTCAGAAAAGTATTCTGGGCACACCGGGCCTCAGAATTGGGTGCCGTCAGAATAAACAGACTTGTAAAATTCCAAAGTATTTAAGAAAAAAAATTTCTTCAAATTCCTAGGTCTTTAAATGCTTGGTATTATTTACTATTTAAATTTTTGTATATCCACTCTTCCATCCAATCTATCTTTTTTAGGTGTATCATATATATGATATTTTTCTTATGTATAACATATGTGTTACTATTGATAGTGATTTTTCTTATTATATCTTCTTCTTATTAGTATGATTTGAAATTTATTTTATGAATTTTTTTATTCTATATATGATTTTGTATCATTAATATGGGTCCTTATTTATTAATTTTAATTTTTATACTGTTAGTTCAATTTTAATGTGAGTGTAATCCCATTCACTGGTGTGTATTCATGGACAGAAGCATTAGTATCTATCTTAGGGGTATTGGTAATTTTCTTTGATCCCAGTTCAAGCCCGGTAGGGTAACATGTCATGTTAGCCTTGGTTTATTTGTTACAACAGTGATTAACATTCATAATATTGGGGATATATACCTAAAGAAACCTTTATGTTCATATATATAGAAAAACAACATCCAATAAGCATGAAGCCAAAAAATTAAATCATATAATTATGTTTTAAATAATTTACTCATATTATATATATCAAATTTATTTCACGTAAATCACAAAGATTTTTTATGGTTCTTATTTTTAGAATATGTGTACAATCTAATCATAAGGTACTATTACTAGGTTTCATTTTTACGATGGATCTATATAAAAATAACTACTGATGAAAAATTTTAATGAAACATTTAGATATTATATTCAATAGGATTTTTTAAATTTTTTTAATAATTTTTTCAAATAAGTAATAATGTCAATAATATGTTATTCATAATAGTGATTTTTTTTAAAAAATGTTTCCATTACATTTTATGTAGTTTTGTAAATCATGTTTTTTAGTTTTGGGGAATTTAAAATGATAAAATAAAATGAATATTTGGAATCATTATTTATATATTTATTAATATGGTCAGTTTTCATTATATTCATTAAGAATAGAATCCATTGTATAAAAAATTCTCTTTGATCATGCTTAAATAGAATAATGTGTGGTTAAACATAAAATTAAGACAAAATATTTCTCAAAATAATACATTGTGATTTTTTAAATTTTATTTAGACCCAAAAATATCTTATAATTTAATTTGGGTGTATTTCTTTTCAAATTCACTTGAATAAGAATTAATTTTCTTTTAATATATTTTATATTTACATGTTTTCCACTAACCTCACTTATAAAAAGTATCCTCATCTCTTCCCAAATTATCAATCATTGAAAACTATAACTTGGTCAATAACTACTAAATTATCTTTCTATATTCCCTCCCTATGTCGTAGGGCTTCTATAATTCTATAAATAATATCTTTTGATGGAATAACGTATTTCCTTATAGATATTATAGAAAAATATGTAATTGTCTTTATTATTATATATCAAGCTTCATTTTTCATTAACATCCTCCAAATTTTATAAAACCATATTAAAATTTAGAAATATTATTAAGTAATATATTACCAAAAATATATTTTAATGTTCCAAAAAATTTATGTTTCAATATAATCCAATGATAACTGAAAATGTTGTTTGTCCATACTGGTGCATTACCACCTCATCCAAGCAATTTGATTATTTTTATGGTCATCAATATTTTATTAGTAGTATAATGATATTAAATTTATATATAAAATATTTATGATAATATTATTATTTAGTAATGATATATTATTATGTATATTTTGTTCCATTTTTTGAAAAATGAGAATATTATTCATGTGTTTGTACATACTACCATCTCCATGAAGTGGCGTAAATAATTTTTTATCACCTCCATATAATAACATTTATAATAATGTATATAAATAATATATATTATACTAATTACATGATTAAATTTTATCATTTTATCAAATGATGAACAACTTGGAAGGATGAGAAAATGAAACTAGGATATTCGTTAGAAACAGAACATTTAGCTCCCTGAATATTAATATTAATGATTAATTGTTAATAAATGGGTAAAAAATTATAGGATAATGTATATAATAATATAATTACAAAACTTTTTCCATGTATATACTCTATTTAAATCCAATTTCATATAAAATATTTTCATTTCATATTATCGACTTTCATTTTACAATCTCATTTTTAATAGGGATTATTTAAAAGTATCCTTTAGAGGTAATTAATTGTCTATATAAAATACAATTTTCTTCTACTCTAAATTATTCATAGGTTATTAATTTTAAATATATTATTCACACATTTTTAGTTAATATTATTTATAAATGTTTTTTAGAAAATTCAACCATATTTCCTTCTTAGTTGAAGATCATTTTCATTTATATCCATATTAATAAAAATGATTTAGGTAAAGATATTTTCAATGATGAAATAATTATATAAATTCATATATATATATATAACATTACTTTAAATGTTTTAAAAACGAGTATATTACATATTTTCTAAAAAATTTATTTATATATTTTAAAAGAAATATGAAATTGAAATATTTTTTTGCACATTTTCCTCAAAAAAATATTTTACCACTATCACAACCCTTATTTTCATGGAATATACAATTTCAATATTCCATAGTTATTTTCATATAAAATATAGCTCTCTATATTTTAGTAATTTTTATTTTAAAACATATTATTTTGACCTAGGATTTTCATACATTGATATTACATAATTTAGATGAATATTAATTACATTTCACAATTACATACTAGAGGTTTGAAAAGGATTAGTGTATTTGGGATCATAGATACATAACAAACTAGTTCATAAGAGAAACACAACATATCCCATTTTGTTCATTATAATTCGAACCATTATTATAAAAATCAAATATAAAACATTTATTTATTACTTGAGGTATGTAAGCCTAAGAAAGGGTGAGCTAAGATGGTTAGTAAGGGTAGAAAAGGGATATTAATAAACATAAGATGAGAATAACTGTCTAAGAATATGTGAATAACATTTAAAAACGGTTCCTTTCAAATCATATATCATAATCATGTTTTATGAAATAAAGGTTGGAACATTATAAAATAAGAATCACAAAGGAATTAAATAACATGATCCTTGATAGAATAAAATTTTCATAATATATGGAATTATTAAATACAAAAAACATTGAAAATAATTTCCATAGTAGTAAATGAACATTTACAAGGATATCATAGTATAATGGGCTTACTCCTAAAACTATCATAGTACTCATGGATCACTCAAAAGACTGTCTTACTGGTAAAAATACATTACTGAACTAGGTTCCTATTCATTCCCTACCTATTAATCTCATTAGATATTAATATTTAAAAAATTCATTGGATGGAGGTATAGGGCCAACCCATAACATAATCATATTCTTCGATATATGTTCTATAAGATCATAAAAAATTCATCATATGAGATTGAATAAAATAAAATTGGTCTTATAGACATTTAATTTTAGCATAACATATGGAAAATAAATGTTTTTCAAAATTATTTGTATATTTAATAATATCATAAGGAAGGGAAAAAAGATCATGTTTCATTAACTTTGTGTTATGTTATATCTTCTATAAAATAAATATATTTTGTAAATACTTTTTCTTCATTATCATTAACCATTTAAATAAATAAATAGAATGTTATCATTGAATCATATCCATAGAGAGCATATGTTAAATCAAATGATGTACTCCAAGATGGAAATTGACTTAAAAATTTCCCATTGAACAGTTCTTGTGGAAAATAACATTTCAACATTGAAAATTGTTTTTTTTAAATCACAATATATTACGAAAATATTTTTGTTGGAAAATAACCTTGGAAAATAATAATTTAAGATTAAAATAAATTATTGGTCTTGATAAAGTAAAATTATGTTTATTTTGTATAATTTAAAAAAATTACCTACTTCACACATTCAGAAAAATTCAATATATGTTTATTTGGAAAATGACCCACTGATTCCTTCTAATAATATTTTTAGAAAATAATATATTCATAATAAATTCATTAAAAATAATTGATGAATAGTTAAAAATTTCATTAAATTTGTTATATTACATTTATATAGAGGAATAAATTAATCAATGAGAGAAATAAAGATGATGATCCCTATAAGAATATTTTTGATCCCATGAGTACTAAAAGTGATTAAAATGAATGGAAAAAACTATATTATCATAATAAAATATAAATGAATAAAATTTATATGTTTTTTGGGAGATAGATCAACAAATATCATCATCATATACATTATAGTAAATAATCCTAACACGCGATGAAAATGTTTTATAAAAACAATTCCACTTTTGTAACATTGGAATCATAATCCCCATGAATGAGTAACATTATAAAACACTATATATCATGGATACAAAAAAATGTAATGATATAACATTAAAAGGGGAAGTATATACATCTCATAAAAGAAGATATGTGAATAATGTATCTTATGACCCAATGAAATCAATTTATGATAAAAATATCTTACAAATTTGGTATCTTTTGAACCATAAAACCTAACAAAGAGGGATCATAAAATTGATCTATATATACCTAATATTTTTAGGATAATAATTATAAAATACATCAATGGTCATTATATATATTGCGTAAAAGAAATATGTTGTGAATTTGACATGTGTCACATAGAAAATAAATTTAAGAATGAAATCCCTTACATCATGTCTTGAAATTATTAAAACCTATTTGAACCTCCTATATGATAAATATAGGATTATTATAAATATATTATAGAACTATATATTTATATATAATACCATATATTATTTAATCATAATGCTTTTATTACATGTTTATTATCAATTATTTGTTAAAATCATTTGTTCAGGTAATAACTGGTTTGTATTTTCATGTATGTTATTGTTGCATTGTTTTGGTAATTTCAATTTGATCATTATTCAAAAAATTTATGAATTTTATCCATTATATTAATATAATATATATAATAAATATATAAATATTTTAAATAATACATATATTTTATACTTAGATATATGTAATCCACTATTCAATGAGATGTTATGTCATATGTACGGATGAACATTGATTCCATTTGTTGAAAGATATAACAAAATAAAGAAAAATAATAATTAATATTTCAAAATACATCAGGATTTTATATATCACACATTTCTTCATTAAATTTATCCTCATTACCTACCATATAATTTGTTAGTGAAGTACAAGTCACATCTCTTCGTGAGATGGAATTCCACTGTACACACGAGTAACATTACCATATACCTACAGAAGTCAATTTTTGAATGGACCGTTCATATAATGATTAAAAAATAATAATTATAAAAAAATTATAATATATATATATAGTTTATATTCATTATTACCTCATTATGTGATAAGTAGTTATGGAATGTGAATTATGTATGTTTGCGAGGTGGTAGTCTTCCATAGGCTTGACTAATGGAGTCGTTTCAAATTTAAAGGAAGAGGAAATGAATGTAGGTCATGAATCAAACATAATAACATATAAAAATATGTAAGAAACAATTTTAGTTATTTTATATTTTTTTAATATTATTTTATGGGGGTTAATGTAGAATAAAATAGATTGTATCATTTAAGAATGATAAATTATATTTGGATCGCATCCTTAGGTTTAGAAACAAAAATACTAATTTGGATGTCTTTATGATAAAACTAGGGACTTAATGTAGTAAGGAGTAAGGTGATAAAGGCATTTGGGATAAGATGTTAGGAATCAAATGGATTTATAAGTGTGAAGTGGAGAAGAGAGGGGTGACCTTTTATCTTTGGGGTACTGGACACACTTTTTGTTTTTAAAAATAATCAATTATACATACATTATCAACTGAATCTTGGATCCTAAATGTCCCATTATCGAAATGTATAATATAAGTGGTCTAAATATTATTATTCAAGGGGAATTATACATGGTTAGAGTCTATTTTAGAAACTATAATTTTAGTTTAACTCTTGGTAAACTCAATTTCACCATAACTATAGAAATTAGTTTTTCATAATTTTTACTATAAATTATGGTACAAATTTAACATAAAATTATCAGATAAATTTTATTTTTCTTATAAAAAAATTTAATACAAATTTTAATATTAAATTCATTTAATTATCATAATTCAATTTAAAAATAAACCCACTATCATGGTGATTATGTGGGTTTCTAATGAAAAGTTTATCATAAGTTTAAAAGAGTTTTCTGTCAAAAGTCATCATTAAAAATATTAAAATGACTTTTATTGTATTGATAATAACATAACTATACTAATTAATCTATTAAACAAATATTAAATAAATTTGGGTGTTCTTAAATTGTTTAAATGAAATCACAATTCTATATAAAAACCAATAATTTTTACTACTAACTATCAAATTCAACTTTTTAGAAAATTATCATGATTTCCATCTTAAATAACTATTACTATGTGATTTAAAAAAAATATATCCATTATTTTAAAAATAAATTTTCATAAAATTTATTAAATTAATTTTAAAATAATTTCCCCAAAGGTGGGTAAACTAGTTTATTTAAAAAATAATATTTTTAAGTGTAAAAGTGGATATATTTTTATGTGATACCTTGAAAAATAATAATATTAATGGTAAAAAAATTTGATTATTATATAAAATATATATTTAATTAAAATAATTCAAAATAGTTAATTTATTTAATTTATTGATATAAAATGTGTTTCTTGTGGAGGAAAAATAGTTTATTCATACAATGTTTCCATTATTTTCTTATGGTATTTATTTAAATTTCTAATTAATTGGTAACCAAATAATTAATTTTATTTATTTGTTCAAACCTTTTAATTTATTACTATCTATTATCCTATTCATCCCCACTATTATAATTGAAATGGGATAACTAACATATTAAATAATGATTATTTAAGAGAATGTCATGTTTTGTTTAAACTCGGTATGACGTGTACTAAAAGTAATCAATGATTTTAAATTTCATGGAAATAAATATATCCTAATATATTGGGGTGTGACATTATTCACACAATAATATCAGTTTATCCATTAAAATTAATTCACTCTAATACAAAAAAAATGTGGATAATTTTGCTTCTTTAAATCGTCAAGTTTCCCTATAGCTTCCTCATGATAGGGGTTTCACCACAAGACACTGACCAGGTGAGGGGTCTTCATTAATTTCTATTTAGAACTATAATCTAGAGTAACCACTGATTTTTCCTTATAATGGAGATCCTACTCTAATAGAATGACCTTTATGTTTAGTACATGTGAATGGTTAGATGTATACATATTCAAGAGATTTAAATGGGATACATTATGAACATGGGAATGGTATGGGGGAATAAAGAAAATAAGAAACCATCCATACATGATCAAGAACTTAGAAATGTATGAGATAACTAATACACATATTTATTTTCTTCATGAATCTCACATCCTTGTTTCAACGAAAAATTCATAGAAAAAACATCTCATGAACATTAAATTCAAGATTACTCCAATTATCATCAACATAAAATATTTTTTCTAATTATTGATGCCCTTTTCAACTAATTAATGGCTTGAAATATATCTTCCATTTTTTGGTTAGGTTATGACACTATAGATTCCTAGCTCTACCTTTATCCCAATATATTAGAGCACAATGGTAATTTTCGTAGAGGGCTTCATAAGGTGCCATTTAAATTCTGAAGTGCAGGATATTGTTGTATGACAATGCAGCTAGAGGTAGGTGTTCATAACAAGAAACATTAGAATACATAGAATATGATATTATAATGTAATATATGTTTTGACTGGTTATCTTATACTGAACCTCTATAATCGGACGATACGTAGGTCTGAGGATTAATTTATTAGTTATCACCTTTTGAATATTTATCCAGAACTGTAGGGTATTCAATGGATCTAGATCATTCACAATATAATGTGGTAATCCCAAAAAATTCACCCCTAGATTAATGAATATCAAGGAAAATTGAACCAGATAGAAATCCACTCTTACTATAATGTATTGTACTGAATCTGTAAGGAAATCCACTACAACAAATATAGCATTATTACTTTAGAAATATTGAGGATTCCATTGAAAAAATACATTGTGATGTTTTCCCATATACATTTATGTAACGAAAAGAGTTGTAACATTACCTTAGACATTTTCCTCTTAGCCATAACCTAAAAAGACACCTTGAACTGAGATAAAAACTATACAATATGTCACTTTATTTCATGAAACCATAATTAAAATTTCTAATCATTATATATAATTATAATTCAGGATGAATAGTGAGTAATAAACTTTGAACTTTTTAAAATATATCCATCATCAAATCTGGAATGGATGGAACATACACAATATTTCTGAAAATTCTCATTAAATAAAAACCATGATTCAATGGATAAGTTTTTATCACCTTCTTTTTCCACTCATAATATTTATTTTATACCTATTCATTATTAAATACCACATATGGTTGAACAATCATTTGAGAAAACTATCATTTATCCCCATAATAAATATCTCTATATCTATCATTTTGATATCTATAAATACTAGGTCATTAACGATTCGCATCATGGAAAATCTTCCATGATCCTTTCAAAATAAGAATCAGCAACCCTGTTCAATTTCACAGAATGGATGTGTATTGAGAAGTCATAATATTTAAGCAACTATAACTTTCTCTTTGGATTATATCAATCACCTTTTATGTGAATATATAAATTAAATATTCTTGATTATTTTATATCACACGTATTTTGGTAACAAAAATTTCACTATATATTTAATTTAAAAATAACAAAAACTCACTCCCAATCATATGTTAGGTATTATTTATCATTAACTATAACTTTTAATGAAGAAAAAGCTATAACCATATCATTTTAATTGAGAACCCATCCCAATCCACTTTTTGTGCATCACTATAGATTAAATACCCTTATTGATTGTATGGTAATTTTATAATATGTGCACTAACAAACCATATATTTAGTTCCTTTAGATTTTATATATATTCATATTTCCAAAGGAACATGGATCCCATCTAGGTTAACATGGTCAATGGATTGGATTGTCTTGAGAAATTATCACAAAACTATTGACAATTTCTATCGAAACACTAAAATATTCTTATCTCAGTCACTGTGGTTCATTTGGTTCAACATTCAATGAATTAATTCTTTGATGGATCCACATATATACCCTCACATGAGATTATATAACCCACAAAAGGAACTTCTTGTAGTCAAAATTCACAGATTGTTCATTTTTCTATTGATTCTCTCTCCATAAGGACATTAGTAAAATCATTATCTAATCTTTATTCCCTTAAATTTTTAGTATATAAAAATATCATAAATAAAAATTAATACAAACTAATAATGGTATTATCTAAATATTCTATACATTAAATCCAAGAAGATAGCAGTGGTATTAGTAGTACCAATATGAATCACTATATACTCTTGGTATTCATATATTGTATGCAATGTTATATCTGGTATAACCTACTTAATGACCTTCAATTGGTCTTTTCTTGAACAGAGGGAAACCATGGAATCATATTTTACATGACACTATTAATCAAATAAATCATCTATACAATATATATGATACATGTTTTTAATAATTATATTTTGGTATTCTTTAAAATCAATACAGATTCATATTGATTCATCATTATATTGTTTTGAAAAAAAAAATGTTGAACCAAAGGTGGAACACATGGCTTAGTAAATTTCTTTTTATGCTTCTCTTATAGCATCTTAAAGAAATATTGTAACTCAGCTATGTCTATTATATCTGGATTCATTAATATACATAAGGCACTTTGATTGTGTTCTATTGAGAAACCAAATTCACAATTTTTTAGATCCCCCGGAAACACTACTAGAAAACATCATGAAACTCCAAAACAATACACATATCAACAATGTTGAGATGTGACTATCACTCCATTGGAGTTTTTTCACTACTATTATAGAATCTAATTATTCAGGTGTAATTTTAACAGTGTTATAAAATGATTATGTTATAAAATAACTCATTAATATTGTATTAAATATGGAATAACTAGTTCTATATTCGGTGTTATGTAAACCTTTCACCATGTCATTATCATACCCCTCGTCGCAAAAAGTGATTTCATGAGATTTACTTTTGAATCATAATATTAGTTGATACTATTGTCATTCAATGACATTAACCATCATATATGGTAACTAGTAAGAATAATTCTTCGACACTGATAATTTGAAACACTATAGTTTTATTTGTTCATTTTTTGGTTCTTTCACTTTATTCACATCATTAAATATCTTATTCCAGTAAATTCAACAATAAATTTCTTGATCAACATTGCTTCCATACATAAAACATTTACTATCCCCCTTAAGGAAATTTCTTCTATATTTTTCCCATAATTTTAAGACAAATGAATCTTCATCTTCTTTAATCAAGGTTTTTAGAGTATCCTTTCACTTAGATTATTTTTTTAATAAAACCCATGAGTTTTATGGGTTTCTCCAATATCCACTTCCACCTAGATAGCACATAAAATGATATCTTCATAGTTATTAATGTACCTTAGGGCTAATTCCCTTCATAGGATTGGTTTTAGCCCATGAAGAATCGACAAACCTTACATTGAGGATTGATGATAATACCAGAATCATACCTCCCAAGGCTTGTAAAACTTTCCCTATATCTACCATCATATTCCACATACTTCTACTTTAGATCACGTAATTAAACAATATTTTCATATGAAAAGTATGGGAGAAGAATATATAAAATTTCTTTTTCAACCACATCCCACATCATGGAATCAATTTCATATTTTTTATCATTATGGATGATATTCCACCATTGATCTACATCACATTCTAAATGATTTTTTGAGATATTTTATTTTTCATACGATATATACTAGTGAATATATAACAACATTTCAATGGTATGGATCTATTTCATAGTGACTAGTGGATCAATGGATCCAATAAAATAATGTTTTTGTTTCGACATCATGGACACAATTGTAAATGTTTCCCTCTATTTATCAAATTTAAGATAAACATTATTTATAGATTTAGGAAATCGTGTAATCATTGCAATGCTATCTTACATTAAAAATCCCATAACATTCGGTTTCTCATGAGTAAAATAAATACATAGTATTCTATATTAATCATCTTAATTCATTAGAGTTCTAGTCATTGACTTATACCAAAATGAATAGTGTATGAAACAATAATCATTGTTGAGAAATCATTGTAATAAAAAGTCAAATATAGGACGTCTAAATCATGAATAATTCTTTTAAATCTATGAAATATAAGATTTAACCTACCATATCTATGATCATTGTATATTAAAATCCATTATGATTGAACATTATGAAAATTTGGATTAACTATAGAATATCCATTGGGGGTGTCTAACCTGGTAAAAAATAAGGGACACTATCATGATCCATGTAATTTTGATTCCAAGCCCAATTCACCTTCTTTTGTTTTATTACACCTATGTATATCTATTCTAGAAAAATTTGTACTTTTTTTCCAAACATGATGCATTTCTAGTGAAAATGAATAATTTTTTCCATACAAAATCATTTTGAATTTATCAAATACATAGTATTATCTAATGGGTTCTCAAGGAAGTATTCTCATCTGAGTTTCCAATTGTTATCTAATCCTATCCTATAATATAAAATATTGTTACCCAAGATATTCATACATAGATATTTCATTTATTAAGAAGATTATTCTATAATTTTCCAAAAAATACTCTTGATGATTATATTGTTTTAATGAGTTTGGAAATAGGGATACATAAATAAGAAGTTAATAATTAAACTATATTATCTCCAACATTTTTCTTCATAACTAGTATCCTTCATAGAAATATCATTCATAATACCTTTCTTCATAATCCGGGGAAACGAAACATTAGATAGGGTGACATCATATGCTTTGTAATGGGAGGCAAGGAAGATATGTTAACATAACATGGGTTTAAGGTTATGTGTACATGATCATAACATTTGAAAACCATACCTTTTATGTCAAATATCATAATCTTGAGTCATGTAATTATTATTGGAAGTTAATAAGTCATGAATAATAAAGGAATATGGGAACATGAGCTATTAGTGAAAAACGTTGGCCTAATACATGTAATTTTTTTTATAATGATAAGATATTAAAATAATTCAAATAGTAGTTAATGATCATTTCCAAGGATGTTATAGTGGAATGGAATTACTCCCCAAACCACTAAGTAGTCAAATATAATTCCCAATATAATAATTGGTGACTAATTACCTTTCAAATTTTTTTTTACTCACCATTAATGTCTTGTCACAACTATAAATGAATGTATTTTATCTGATTCATTATCTATGGAACTCGGTCTCAAATGGACCATTACAGAAAATAGAATCCCAAATAATTTATTTTCAATGGTTCATCACAAAAAAACTATCTGCGATAGGTTGGTATCTCATCACAAATAATAATTTTTGGAATATAAAAATTTCTTTTGTGATGGGAGGATGCCCCTTTCGAAAATAAATATTTTCGATGGGTGGAATGTCCTGTTAAAAATAATTAAATAATATTAAAAACTATGAAATTTAAAATATTTAAAAAATATAATAATTTAAAAAATATTAATATTTAAATACCATAATAATATCAAAAATCAATTTTCCCACCGACATAAAAATGCACCATATAGAATTGTAAATATATGAATTTATTAAAATATTATTAAAAATATATACATTCAAATATTTATCAAAAAATTCATAAATCAGTGAGGAGGTCATCTAGAGGAGGTGTTGGAGGGAACTGAACCCCTAATCCATGTGTTAGATATCATAGGTAATCCATCATCTTCAAAAGTTGCTTCTCTTTCCCACAACACATCTCTTCCTGCTATCATTTATGATATCAAAATAGCTCTATATGCTCCATATGCATAGTCTCTATAAGCATGTATTGATCCCTTAGCTGCTCCTCATACTATGATGAAGATGATGATGACTCTCCATGATCTACCCTCATGTTGGAAGATGACATAACAGTGGAACCATAATAACTCTCATATATCAATTGATTGTTGATACCAAAAACTCAATCATTCAGAAAGGAATACTAAGATGAATACATACATGTTACATCATTAAATTATGCATACCTTGTAATTTGATCTTCATTCTCATCCTAGATATCATCTGGTATCTTAGAAGTCATGGCCTTATATGACTCCTTGAATTCCAATTTAAAATTAAAATATTTACTGTATAATTTTTTGATACTTTTAAATTTTAAAAAAATTATGCTGACCACACTATAACGATGTTAACCATCCATAATCTCTCTATTGAAAGGATCACTATACATCCTCTTATAACCATCAAACATCGTAATATAGGGAGGTTCGACTACCTATATGAGTAAAAAATTAAAATTTCACATTTATTGTTATATAAATTATTACAAATATAATTACCATATATCGTTGATACGTACTAAATGTCTGACTACTTGCTCGATGTCTCACCTCCTACCTCCCTAGGTTATATTGGCCTAATGATTCCCTCCACCTAAAACTGTCTCCCATTTAGTATGAACATAATCCATCGTAAACATACGATGAGATTTAACACAGTAGGTGGGAAGAACAAGAATGATCAAAATATGTGACTCCCTCTTTCTACATGGGTTTCCTCTTTAGATTATGAAATAAACTGATAGTAATTCTCAGGAATACAGACCTCCCATGCCTTTTTGATATATTCCTACATGATTTCATCAATCATATACTAAAAACCATATAAATAATTTATATTATCTTGTTACTAGTTGTATAAATTTAAAAAAATTATTTTTTTACGTACCCAACAATGATCAAACACAATGTGACGAACATCAAAAGGAATCTCATCCCTTGTCTCCCATGATTCAAAAGAAAAGAATTCTATAATACAACACTCCTCTATCTAATAGCTATATGAAAAAATATATTTAAAAAGTAGAACAACTAGTCAAACAATATGTATATAAATAAATTAATTAAAATTAATGAAAACTATCTAAAATACACAACTAAACATACCTATACATATATGGATTGAAACAAAAGGAATGGATTTATCTTATGGATAGGGTTTAGAATAATCAACTGTGAAAGACCACGGTCCCTCCGATTCATCCCTAAACTTCCAGCTATCTGACGGTTAGATGATACAGGATCAGGCTCGTCACCCAGTAGTCAATCCTCACCCAAAGCACGATATAAATCTCATGAATGGTCACCAACCATCTAATACAAGAAATGAATATTGTCATGGAATAATTGAAAACATGTGTAATATATAGATATGTATTATATATGATTATTATTATTATTTAGTCATGTCAATCTTCATCTCCATCCATCATTTTCTCATGCTTCTAATCCTATCATCGACACAAGTCCTCGTCCTCCTACTAATCCAATCGAAACGCTATATCCTTCCTATCGAGGTTTTTTTTACCAAAAACAATTTTAGACATGGTTGGCACAAAGTTTTCCTAGATTTTATAATTATAATGTGGTGAAACCTCTGTTAACTATATCCAAAATTTTCATTTCTCATCACCTAAAAATTATAGACCTATTTAATTATCATTTTTTTCTACATTTATAATAATTTATAATAGTTCATAGTAATTTATAATAATCCATACTAATGTAAAATATTTTTATCAATTTAAAAAAAATTAAAATGTTGAAATTATTATTTTAATTTTTTTAAAATTTTATTAATTTATAATAATTAATAATAATTAATATTATTTTATGTCATTTTATTATAGATTATATCAATTTACAAAAAAAATTACATCATATTAATTTAATAAAAATATTTAGTAATGGTTACTAAAAAACACTAATTATTAATAATTTATCCTTATTATTACTATTTACCGCTATTTATTACTCATTTCTACTATTTATTATTAATTAGCACTAATTACCAATAATTACCACTAGTTACCAGTTATAATTACTAACTTGTATTTGTTTATAACTATTCGTTACTAATTAAAACAAATCTTTAATGAGGTGCTCTCTTAATCTTATATAATTCTTTTGAAAATTTAAAAACATTGTTCCGAAATTTTTCACTATCAATACCATGGGTGATAACCATAGTCTTATTAAAAAATAATGACATATATAAATGTACATTTCAAATCCAATTAAAATAACATAAAACATTGAAAATTTAAAAAATAAAATGAAATTATAATTGATTCAATTTAAGAAAACGACACAAAAGATTCATTATAATTTAAACATTTTTCATTATATTGACATTTAGAAAAATCTCCTCTAAATTAAACCATTTTATTTATATAAATACATGTAGTTCAGATATCATTTTTATCTTTATAATTTTTAACTCAATTTTAATAATTATTTCTAGATATATGATTAAATTATTAACAAATAGAAGCAATACAATTACATTCATTGAAAAATTTACTATATTAATAGGAATAAAATAAGAATATAAAGAAGAATTCACAAAAAAAATTAAAACAAAATTCTTTGTTTTAATACTATTATCAACGTTAAAAATAACATTGTTAAAAATATGGAATAAATCACTCTTCCAGGATTCATGATCATGAAGTGATGGAATATTCTCCCCCTCAATTGATTAATACTTATTTTAATTATTTCCTTAAAAAACTCAACACATCATCACAAAAATTAGAATCAGTAATAAATTATAAAATATTTCCATCGAATATAAAATTAAAAGTTACTTCAATAACAATTATAATTTTATTATAAACTCTATAAGAATTACTCTAATTAAAATAAAGAATAAAATTACATCCTTCCCTTTTAGAATCAAATTTATCTAAATAATCAATCTAATTTAAATTATAAACTTTACGTCCAACACTCTTAAATAAAAATCATTTGTATTTTTATTTAATAACTTATTTAAATAGTTTTTTCCACAAAACATGTTATAATAATAATTCAATTTGAAATATAGAAGTCATACGGAATGTCATTATCTTATAAACATATAACAGAATTTTATTCCCATAACATAGTATGATTAATTTTAATTAGATTTCTATTTTTGGATATAAAAAAATATTTTGATGTGGTGTTTTAGTAGAAAAATCTTATAAAAATTATAATTAATTTCACAAAATTTTTCAATATGTAAATTATTAAATTTAAATCCTTTATCAATATGAAATGAAACAATCAAACAAATTTTTTATATGGAAATTAATTATGGAACCCAATAAATCTAGATAATTATTCATTTATATGCGTAAGAAAATAAACCGATGTAATTATACTATAATCAACAACACTAATTAACGTATATTTCATTCAACCATAACACAATGTTTGAGTAAGAATATGTTCAGAGAGATGTACTAAATATATTGTTTTATTATTTTTTATCAGATTGATAGGTATACAAGAAATGTTTCATTGTTCTCCTTTCATGAAATTATTTGAAAAAGGTATTTTATCATTCCTAAAGGTGGGAAACTACAACAAACTATCATGTTCATAGAGATTATGTAATATTTTAAAATAAACATCACTAAAACATCATTTTCAAATAATGATATAACTCTATATAGCATTCAAATAATTAAAACACTGATCAGTTAGTACAAATAAATAAATAATATGAGTATTTGAAAATTAATTATAATAAAATAATACAAAAATTAACTTTAAAAATTAAACACATATCATTTTGAAATTTTATGTATATTAAATCATCACATAACTTATATATATTATTTAAATTATATTTTAATCATTTAAAATATTAATCATTATGATCAAACGTACAATTAAAAATACATAATTTTCCAAAACCATTAAAATTATCTATGTGATTATCTCCAAATGTAACACTTTCTAGATCATATGGGTTGTTAAAGGAAATTATTAATGGGTATTTGGTAAACCACCTAGAGAATCTAATACCTATGTACCATATTTCATTATTGATACATACAATTAATATTTCCTATAATTATAAAGTAATGGTAAATTTTGGAACCCAATATACAATTAACCTAATCAGATTAGTAAAATAATTTTTAGTCACACATATATAATTTAAGTACATATTTAATGGCACTATAGAAAATAAATATTTTGAAATATGCATATTTTAAAATTTGAATGAATATTTAAATCTAAGAGAATAATTATTTTTATAGTGACATTTCATGCCACATTGAGAAACGTTTAAAATATATGTACATCTATTTTTTATTTTTACAAAATGATTTTGATAAATATTCTGTAATATACTACCATATACAAAACAATCAATGTTTTTATTTATTTTTTAACAAATAATTTTATCATATTTTTATAGTGTTTTAATAAAATAAGAAAAAGTATTCCTAATATTTTCATATTTTTTCCATTTTTCATTCAAAATGTTAGTAAATTTCAAATTACTACAAAAAATAAAATATGATTTGGATGAAATATTCCATTATAATATATTCTCCTATAAATGGATATAATTTTTTGAGAAAAGATTTCAATTATTTTCCTTCAGAATATTATCTAAATCAGACTCTTCAGAAACATAATTTCTTAGTCATTCAATTTCACCTTAAATCATAAATACATTCAGATTTTAAGAATTATAATAATATTTACAACATCTAGAATAAAATATAGAACAACTAACCTCATTCATATAATACATGATGAACAAGTTATCTTATTCTTTCTCGCATCAAAATGCTTCACTGGAATTGGTTCTTTGAGTATATCTCTAACAATATATAAATTCTTTTTTATCCTTCTTTATTATTTGACACATTTGTATAGATATTCTATAAATTACGTTTTGTTCCTCACTCAAAAATAGATAACATCTTAAGTAATTATTTTTTTAATTTCATTATTATCTACTCTGAATTTTCCTTTTTATTGTTTCTTCAAAATAGATTCTTGAATAATTTTTTTAATTAATTTTTATATTCAAATAACTATCTTATTCATATCTTTGTTAAAATAACATTTAATATAAAAATTACAAGAGTTAGTAGAAAAAAAATTAACAGACATAAACCATACAACTTTACTTTTTGTTTTATCATCTTCTCCAATGTTAATTAATTATAATTAATACTGGGGGAGTGTTCCAATCAATTCCTAAAGAGCGTACTCTTTGAATTAATTTATTTACTTAATGGATACCTTTCTAATTTCCATTTATTTTTTATTTATCATATGACACTTTTGAAAAGTATGTGGTTCTTTAATGCTTCCTTGAGGGAATTCATTCCATTTATACTACTTCTGAACTAGAAGAACATTTAGCATATAGATTTTTCTTCACCTATCTTGTGGTCCTGGTACACATCTTAAAGCATTAAATGTTTGTTTTAAAACAGTTTTTTTAAATCCAATGTGATAAATTTATATAATTTTAACAATATCATGATTTTTCTTATATGAGGACACTTGACAAAAAATACATTTGTTAACAGAAAAAAATAATAACAACTTTCTTATATATAAATATATCAACTAGCATCATTTTCTTGTAAGAGTTTTCGGGACATATTATGGAATTGTGTACAATTTCTCCATGATGGAAAAATATTCCAATCTTAATCTTTTAGGAATGCCTCTATTTTGGTTCTCCGTTAGCAACAATAATTTCCATGAAAGTGTGGTTTCATTTGAGGAATCTCATCATTGATTATATTCATTCATACCTTCTTAGTGATATTTTCTATAGACTGTGAGTTCTAGTATATGGTAATCATTGTAATATTTAAAAAAACATATATATATAGATGGATTGTAAATATTATAGATAGAGGAACCTCATATTCCAATTTTTGGTGTGAGGAAAAAAATTAGTGAGCTAAACAATCAATAATATGGTTACCCTATGATGGAATTTTTTATTTATGAATGGTTAATAAAATGAGTTCAGTGAGGGGTGACTAGACCTGATTTAAAATTTTAATTATTTATATTTATTATCTAAATTAATTATTAATGTTAAGTAATTGAGTAAATAATATAGGAAAAAGACAACAAAATGATGTTTTTAATATAGTTTATTTCAATGTGGACCTAATCTACTCCTATAACTCACAATATGATGAGTGGTATATTTTGAATAAATATTATTTATGAGGGGGAATCAAAACCTGATTACATGATACTTTTGTAAAATGCATAGGGATTACTAAAAAACACTGACTATAGCATAAGAAGTCACTTCCCTAATAAAAAATGAGTTATCTCTATGGTATTACCAACCCCAATTGTATGAATTTATGAATCTAGGAGTCACAAACTCAAGTAGAGTATTAGAAACTAATTTGTATGTAATAGAAGAAACATACAATGGAGTGCATATGAAAGAGATGGGATGAAGTCCCATAGACTCAAGAAAATATGATTGATTAAATGATAAACAAGGAATTAATGCATACTTGTTCTTGAGGATGGAGTTAGGACATCCCATAAATGAGGTAGAATTTAAGGGAAATTATGATCAATCCTTCATAATTCATCCAATATATGAAAACTTGTTTACACATGGCATCATTTGTAATGGTCATCAATGATAATTGTTAAGCACATTTGATTCTCTAATGTTATTTTTATAAGGTGATTCATATTATCTATTTTAAAATAATCATTATTCCATTAAATAGGATATGTAATCTCAAACAAAACAAACTATAATTATGTAAAAAAAAATTTAATTATACAATTTCCTAGGAGAGAGAAAAAACATCCTTCAGAATAATTTTACTAATAATTATTATAATTTAAAACTAGAAAACCAATTCAAACCCTTTCATATTAACAATTAAATATGTCATGTAGACTACAGAATAATAGGTAAACATAATTCAATAAAACTCATAAAACATATTTGAAATTATGATAAAAATATTATGTACATTATATGTTAATAAAACACAAAAATATTCAAAAATTAGTAAAATATCATTAAATAACCTAAAATGTTTACACAATTTCAATGTAACTAAATATTAATTTTAAAAATAATTTCTCCATGAAATATATTAGAAATATAAATATTTTAAACAAATTAATTATGAAGTATCTATATTCATGAATATAGAATAAATTAATAAGTATTTAAAAACATATAGAAATATTTTAAAAACACATAGCATTGTTTATAAATAATATGTATGAATTTTAGAAATCAATAAATGATTTAAAATAATTAATATAATCATTACTCTAATTAAAATTTCAAAAACAATAAAAAATAATTATTAATAGTTACATATTTTTAATAAAAATACAATACTATGTTGATGGGACCTTACTTTTGAAGGATGAAAAGTTTTTATAAAAATATGGTTGGGAACCCATGTTTTGATTCAATGTGTGGCTGATGAATTCAAATTTAGAATTAAAAAGTATGGTTCAGTGATTCTACATTTTATTAATAGTTTTTTAAGGAATCCTAATATTGAAGGGGCATATCTTTTGAAATAATAGATGGTAGTGAATTGTGTTTGCATAACATAATTTATAGTAATTTGCTATCTCACAACATGGTTCTTGTGTTAATTTAAAAACATTTGACATTATAAGATTAAAATAATACAAATGATATGTATAAATTAATTCATGGTTGTTTCTTAAAAACCCAATGTTGGTAGATTAATATCTTAGGAGTTTGTTGGATATGGTATTATTGTATTTAGTTTACACATGATGTTGATTAATAAAGAAAACATAAAAAATTTGATATCCCAAACCCTAGTGATTTTTTGAAAATCTCAAAACAATAGAATTATTGAGTGGTATACAATAATGTATTGTATAAAAAATTGATATATTTCCTAGGTTTTAAATAATCCTACAATACAACATATATATCAATATATATCAATGAAAAATTGTGAAATATAAAAAGTAAACGCCGTAGAAAAATACTAAAATTATTATAGATATTGACACACATTTTTTGTGTTATTAAGGTAACATCTCGATTTTTAAAAGGAAACACAACGTTTGATAGCATACAAGAGATACCACATTGAGCTGAAATAAACAAATAAATATTATTATTTAGTATGGTAGTTATTTTCTAGCTGTTAGCATTGAGATAATGAACACTATTAACTAAATTTATAAAATATGTCTTACATAAGATTATATAATGATTTATTTGTTACCAATTTTACCTGAAATGAAACTAAGACCCAATCGAATATAAAGGATGTATTTTGTTTGAAAATATTTACATATTAATTATTTGGTTTATAACATAATAAAATCAATATATTTGGATTATATTAAATAAATATTAGTTCAATATAATATTTAAAGTTCATCTTCTGTGTTTTCATGACAATATATAAGAAAACAAATAATATTTTATTGATAAAATGTTATTTTTTCTAAAAAAAACTTCTTTATCTCCTATTAATGGAGAACATATTTTAAATATCTTTTTTGAAACATTTATATGATATATTGAACCCAATAAACTTATTATTTTTAACAGGGACATAAAATTTTATTTTGGAATATTTTTAATATTTTTTTGATTAAATTCGATTTTTAAAGAATATTGGAAATTACTACATTTTAATTAAAAACTGATTTTTCATCTAATTTTTTTAAACTGTTATATTATCATCATAATTGGTTTTAATGCACTGTTAGATTATTTTTACATAATTTAATCAAATATTTTTCATTTAATGTAATTTCACATTGAAATTAGTTATAAATTCGTGTTAATGTTTTGATGGTTTCTACATTTAATAAACTTGTTTTTTCATTTGGATGACGAGGATTAATTTTAAAATTAATTATTGCAACATATTTGTTTCAAATTTGGAAAAATGGATTCCATATTTTTAATCATAAGGTCCATATTATTTTAATACTTCCCTTTTTTAGACAATATTAATAAAATATTTAGTAATAATTTTTATTACCACGGTTGAAGGCAAATCTAGTTATTAAAGGAAAAAATAATTTATAATAATATAAAACTACTAAAAAACTGGTCCTAATTTAATTAGATGAGTGTATTACTACCATGATCATCCTTGGTTATAATTTAGGACTAATTGTATCCACTAGGATGAATTTACTGGAATTATAGTGTTATATTCAATGAATATTCATTTTTAACACTTTTTTTTCAATACATAATGTATTTTTAATATTAATTTATATAGGGAATAAATTTTACAATAAACAGTCATTTGAAAAGTAAAAAAATTTTGTACACTAGTGAAATTTATATATAATTTTATTAAACTAAATAATTAAAATTATTTATGACACATAGATGACGTACTAATTTCTTAATTAATTAATTAATCACAAAAGGAAATTATAAATATTAAAATAAATATTATTTTACATACATTATTCTATACACGAATTTTATGGATATATATTGAAATTTTGGTAATGATTTAGTGGAGTTTTTTCTAACATAATTTGTTTTTACGATATTTTTTTTATAATTCTACAAATTAAGAGTGTCTAAATTGTCCCTATTTTTATTTTAAAATATAAAATAGTTTATTAAATGTTATAAAATTAAATAAAGTAGAAAATTCATCTAAATGGTTACGATATGTCCTAAAATGTCATAAATACCACTTTTTCTGTCTTTTTACATGTTATGGTAATTACATTAACTCAATAAATGTATAAAACATGATATAATGGTAAGATTAAAAATGTTATAATAAGTGTTAAAACAGAAAAATAAGGATTAAAATATACTAAAAACCTATGTAATTTTATTTGGATTAATTTTACTAGACCTAAATTCATCTCATATATGAAATAAATATATTCGGTTCAAATTAAAATCGAAATTAAATTTCTATTATTTAATACAATTAATATTTTCAAGGGTGTGCCTCCCCTCTCCTATAAAAAGTAACCCATTACTCTTTATAACTAACAGTTCAATAACATCTTTTTTATACCATTATCTTACAAAAAAACTTCCTAGAGTCCCTCCACACATTATTTAGGCCCTAAATTAGTTGTAACACTCTTCTTAGATGTAGAGACCCGAATCTTAACGTACATGGACTTTACCTTACTTTTGAGGAATAATTAATACATAACAAAAACACACACACAAGGACCATAATAGTTTAGTGTCTTTGGAAACTCGGAATATAATCGTCTAATCGTGGTGAAAGATCTTCAACATCTCCCATAAAGATCTTCCTTTATTTTTTCCTAAAACCTTTCTTTATATCCTGGGGAAACAAAAACATAAAAGGGTGAGCTCAAATTCTCAGTAAGGGTAAACAAAATAAATATCAATCACATCATATTCATAAGAACATAACATTTTGGAAATCTTAACCTGCAAAAGAGATCATAATATCATAACATGGGATAAATAATAGTAGGGAACTGTAATCCCAATAATCATAACTTAAAACATGAAACTTTGTGGAATACAAACATAATCATAGAGAATCATTTCTTATTAGTCAAGACTCATTTCCAAGACTATCTTAGTGGACAAAGTCCATTTCCGAACCGAGTTCACTCCTCGTTTCAGTCCTTTTTCACTGAACCGGTTTAACCTGCCGTTCCAGCCATGTCTATCTCATGAGGTATAAAATCATTACCCAATTAATTTGAGGGAGATATAGGTCCCACCCATCTCATAATGATACCATTCTTATGTGTGCCACAAAATTAAAAAAAATCATACATCATTGCATAACCCATGTAATAAAAATGGGATTCTTAAACATCGTGACATCATAAAACAATTCATATAAGATAAAGGAATTTATAAAAATAATTCCATCACAACATAATAAAATAAATGTAATTATATGGATAGAAACAGAAACATATTTTATCTTAGATGAAAAATAATTTTGATAGAACACTTTAACTCCATTCTTGAGGAAAATATTCTTTCTACTTCAAAAACATTTTTCCTTTCTTAACATGTCATACAATTTTAAACTAAAAGAAGTTGATTAAAAATAAACTTGAAAACTTGTAAAGAAAGCTTCTTGTAAATAATTTTTTAAAAATCCATTCCTTCCATATACATTAAAAAACATTCTTCTCATACTTTTGTCGGAAAAGTCAAAAGGTACCTCGTACGAAAAATGACAAAAGATTCCTTTCATATCTTTTACTATAAACTCACCAAAGGGTAAAAATGGATTTAAACAACTGTAGGTGGATGGAAATAATATTACATATTGAAGAAACATAGATTTGGATGATAAAATACACCCCAGTACATACCAATGTATAAACAATCTCGGATAAAAATGAGATTGTGATATTTCCCTTACCTTAGGTCCGATTTTCTTCGTAAGTGTCCGAACCTCCTCTTCTTTGAAGCACCTCTTTGAGTCCTCCTATTAGGGCACTAAAATTGGTCTTTGAAGAAGAACATGACCTCTAGGATGTTTCTAGGGAAGTGTATAAGAGAATTTAGTAGGGGTTGGTTGAGCTTGATGGCTCAAAGTGGTGTGAGGAAGAGAGGGAGGAGGTGCCCTTTTTTAGGGAGGAGAGGGGATCCTTTGGAAAAACTAAAAATATTATTTTATTATAAATACAAATTCGGTTTTAAATAGCTCCAAATTGATTTATTTATACGATAAGGTGGGGATGGGTCGAAATCCTTTCATCCAAAATAAATTATGCAAGTTTAGGTTTCTATTTCAACATTATCATTTAGATTTAACATTAAGTTAGATAATTTTTCTATTACCGTGTCTTTTTGTGTTCTTACACTATAAGGTTAATAAACATACTATAAAAAGCCAAAATAACCCCAAGTTGTTTATTATTAATATATATAACCTTATCTAAGTCATTTGGTCTAACCATAGATTTTTATAAATAAAATAACAATTAATAATATAATATTTGTTTTAAAAACAATTTTATGTCAATTTTGACACTATTTAGTAATTGATTTTTTTGAAACTCATAAAATAATGATTAAATCGAAAAAGGTTAATTAAATCAATACTAACATGTCATATTAACCTATAAAATTAGTGTAATTCATTAAAATTCTCAAATTACATATATTTGGGTATTTATAACATCAATAATGTCAATATTTCATTAATAAGATAATTACTGCATCATCATTGTGTCAAAAATAAATTAACTTATTTAAAGTCTAAAAATTAAAAATAAAATATCATTATGTAGGAAATCTTTTTAGATTTCTAATGAATATTTATAGTCAAATTTATCTTATGTATAACCCTATATTAAAAATGATTTAGTTATTAAACATTGATTTTAACTATTTTAACCATTTTTTTAAATAAATTGATAATAAATGTCCTAATCTAATCCAAGTGGGCCTAAATGGTCATTTTTTATTCCTAAGGTTTTTTTGGTCGAATGAAACTTATCCAATAGAATTAGGACATGTGTTAGGGTAACAATAATATCATTTTTACCTTTAACTCCACTGTTTACTTTTAACCGTGGTAAAAAAAAGTAAAAAGATACTATTCACCAAAAATTATTTTCATCTCATTGAACCACATTTTAGTCCTTGATATTAACCGTGTCTCTCAGATTTTCGAAATTCTACTCACAAAAGTGGTAAAATTATGTTTTATGAAAAATTCAGTTTTTTTAACTACCACTTAGTGGTTTCACTATTCATCAAAAAATGAAAGTTTCCAAAACATACCAAAATTTAGGCCTAAGCTATATATGATATTATGAATTCAAAAATGATATTTATTTTACCAAATTCAAAACATATCAGTTACATTAACTAATTTAAAAATTAATTCCAGTCGTCAAAACAAATAGTGTGTTTTTAAAAGATAAAAACTATCAAAAGATTTACACTTGGTTATGTCTGGTATAAATGTGAAATTTCATCCAATGACCAAAATTGTATTAAATTGTAAAAATATATTCTAAATATACTTTAAAACCACTCAAATTAATAATTTATCACTATTAATTATTTCGATTAAAAAGGTTGTTTTTAATTAAAATTTAGTAATTTTCACTGTTCATCAGAAAATGAAAGTTATCCGAAAAGTACCAAAATTTTACCCTAATCTAATTTCGATATTCCGAATCTAAAAATGATGTCCATTTTGATAAATAAAATTTATAAAATTTAGAAAAGTGGTTATTAATATTCATAATGGATATTTTTAATAATATTTTAATAGCATATCGTTGTCTAGTGAAACTCGGTATTGTGTACTAAACACGCTATCGAGGAAGGTCGTGATTGCGTGTAATTCAAGGAAAGTGAAGGGTGCGTGTTGTGAAAGCTCCTTTTGGTGTAGCGTACAAAACTAGTCATTAATGAAATTAAAAGGAATATTTTTCATAAAATCTCCGGGTGTTACATTAGATGTGTTAAGGGGTTAAAGAAGGTGATCATCCGAACGAAAGTTAATGTTTGTATTTAAGTGTTTCTATATTTTTTCTTCTCCCACTACATTAAAATAATATTCACCCAATATGAAATAATAAATCTCTTATCATCAATATTCTGAGATTTTATTATGTTAATATTATTACCTAAATCCATTTACATAGCCATTAAATGTGAATGAAATTAAACATTCATGTATACATGTGAACTATCACATCTACAAACCGATAGAATTTGTTTTTCATAAATGTATATCAAGAATTTTCATAAAGATGGAATAAAAGTTTTTATATGATTTTAATGATATATTTATCATTATAAATAAAGATTATATCGACTATTTTCTTACCTTCCATACACATAAAAAATGATAACGTGGTTTGTCCATACATGTGAATTATCTCCTCCACGAAGCGAAGTGAATCGTTTTTATTCACTACATCAGTTTTATGCTATATATATAAGTATATTTAAATTATTATTATTATGTTAATTATATTATTACCAATCTTTAATGATAAAAAATAATTACCTTATTTCGATAATGATCAATGAAAAATGGATACCTTACTCATGCATACGCACGACCTACCGTCTACAAGATTATAACAATTTTTTCATTTTTTTTGATAACAGAAATGAATGGTTTGATATAAAAAGTATAATAGATGTATCAAATTATTATTATTTCATTAATTTTATTCTTTATATGATGTACTTAGGACAATATGGACTATTGGCATCAATCCATGTTCATTTTCAACTCAAGTACCAAATATCAACTGAACACCAGATTTGAACATAAATAATTTTTGTAATTATTATAACATAGTGATAAGTTATATATAAGGAATAATAAAATTGAAAATGGTTCTCAAACAATTATAAATTAACCAATGTTTTTTATTCATGAATATAAATATTGTACATGATGAGTATGACTAATGATAACAGACATCATCTCAGTCCCCTTTTATTAAGGCATATTATGGTGTTATAAACAAACTTCTTCAATAAGGTTTAAAATCAAACCATTTGAAATTTATCATCATTAAAAGTTTCTCAGAAAATATTTATATATGAATAGTTTTACTTTATTTATAAAAAACAAAATGAATGTTTCACTAACATGTTTGATGATAACGAATTTTCTCTTAATGTAACCATTATTTGATATTTTGAATCCTCTATAAGCCTTAATGTTTTTAATAAGAACAAAAATACATTATTCTATTTTTTGGTGTTTTTTTATTGAAAATAGTTTTCAAAGTAGATTTACTATTTCAACATGTGGAAATTAGTTGTTGTGATTGAAAATGAGAATTTATGAGTGAAATGTAGAAACTGTATTCTTTTATGTGTTATGAATATGTAATGGTACATGGAAATTTTATGAGTGGTTACATGATAAACCAAATATGGGTGGATATATGATATATCAATGGTACGTGAGCCCTTGGTAGCTCTACAATGTATTGGGTAATGATATGGGATTAACCGGTTTAATTTCTCCTAATATATTTAAATAATATATTGTGTTGGGTATTCCAAATGTAACTGTGAAGGTCACTCCCTATATAGATGTGAAAGTTACAATGTATTTATGATATGGATTCCACAATTTATCTTTATGATTTAATTTTTTATGATTTCTTTCATGAATCTTATTATTTAATGAGTTTATTAATTATATTATTTCTTATGGGTGAAAAATATGATTTTGCAAAATTGTTACCGTGAGTTTATAATATTCACGACCTTATAGTTTCATTATTTATTTTAAATCCCTTAATAATATTTTTCAGATGATCACATGTGTGTGAATTTTTTTAACCATATTTAAGGTAGAATATAGTCAATGGTGGGATCATGGATATATTATGATGATTAAACCAAAAAATAAACCATGTTTCATTTTAACTATTTTGGTTTTTTGGAAAAATGGATAGTGTTGGATGTATCAATTTTCTGTTTCTATAGGTTTGTTATGTACTATTTATGGACTAATTCTGTATATCTATAAACACTAAAAAATCTATAGTATGACATAATGTGAAATTATTTTCTTAACACATAATTACGTAATGTTTAAGAACAAGGTCTTACAGATGGTATCAGAGGATGGTTTAGAAAACATTGGGGATTAATAATATTTCTAATGAGTTTTGGATATCATCCTGAGTTTATAATTTTAATGTTTATTATCATTTAAATTTCTTACTATCCATTTTAGGATATAGGTTATGAATTTTAATGTGTGTAATGGTATTATTGGAGACATTCACATTTGATGAAATTATGGGTTGTTACTTTTTGAGATGAAAAATGTGAAGTATGAAATAACCATTGAGGTTATAACATGTTATTGATATTTTTTATTATTTTATCTCATTTTGGGAATTTTATAAAAATTATATTGTTTTTGGATAAATGAAAAGCTGCATGAATGGTGAAAACCTATTATGTCAGACAACACACTTGGAATCAAACCCACAATTATTGTGCGACAAGGATTTATCACTCACCACAAGCCTAGGGGAAGTATCTGGTTAATATGACATCTATTTAGTTAAACGATTTGATATGTTGATTTTGGGAACTTATGCATTAATAAATGGATATTTTATTATTTGAAAATTATTTGGGGATTAAGTGAATGAATTATTTTGTAAAATGTTCACTATTTTGTGAATATTATATGGTTTAGGAAATATGAATACTCTAGGATTTTAATTGAGGATTAGTGGTTGAAATATATTTAGATAGATCATATTATTTTATTGTGGAAATATTGTGATTTTGGTTATTTATGGAAATCGATAACCTAATAGTGAGAATATGTGATTAAGAAATTAGTATTTGGTATGAGAAATTAAGAGTGACTTATGTTATTTTGGGATAAATGTTAAATTTTATTACGGAATACTATGTTATCAAATCCTTCTAATTTTTGTGTTTCAATCATAGTTGGGATTATTTTGAAGAATTTTATGGGTAATTTTTTATCAAATGGTCTACATTGGACTTTGTGTATTACGTTTTCATATTTTTGTTAAAAATTAGTTTTTCATCATACAATGGTTAATTATATTATGGTAATTATATGATATTATCTAATAATTTTGGGTTTTGGATAATTTTTAAAGTCATGATGAATATATATTTAATTATTTTTGGATTATGTGATTCCCTAGAAATTGATTCTCATTTTTTAGGTGCAAAAAATTCAACTAAAATACTCATAATTTGAAGAAAAAAAATGATTTTTGAGGGGAATTTTACTAATTAATGAAACTATACTTGTCATTTAAGTGTATATCATTATGATCATAGTCTGGGTAATAAATTAATTCTATAACATTAAAAGGATCTTAAATGAAGGTTTTCCATTAACATTTCCTACAATGAAATCAAATACCATTTAACCCATCAAAAATTTATATCTTTGTGATTGCAAACCTTTTCATAACAACATTTTATATTATTATCTGTAGAGACCCAAAGCTTGACGTACATGGACATTAAATTGCTTTTGCGGAATATTTAATACATAACAAAAACAGACACACAAGGACCATAACAGTTTAGTGTCTTGGGAAACTCGGAACATAATCTTCTAATCATGGTGAAAGATCTTCAACATCTCCCATAAAGGTCTTCCCATGTTGGTTTTCTTACCTAAAACCTTTTTTGAAATCCAGGGGAAAAGAAAACATATAAAGGGTGATCTCAAATTCTCATTAAGGGTAAGCATGGAGAAAATAAAACAAACCATATACATTTGAACATAAAAACATGGACATAATGTTTAAATATCAAAATCCTAGGGAAAGACATAAATCTTGGAAGTACGTAAGGCATGTATCATAATGGAACATCAATATTGATAAAATAGCACGGGAATAAATCCTGAAATTGTGGAAACCATTCAGAACTTTATATGATTTCCATAGTAGCCAAGGCATTGCTACCAAGACCATCTTAGTCAAAAAAGTCCCTTTCTGAATCGAGTTCACTCCTCGAGTCCTTTATTACTGAACCAGATTAACTTACTATTTCAGCCATGTCTATCTCATGAGATATAAATCTTTACCTAATTCATGGGAGGTAGATATAGGTCCCAAACATATCATAATGAAATTATTCTTACTAGTTCCACAAAATAAACATAAATCATTTATCATAACCCAAAAAATAAAGTGGGTTTCATAAACATCATCCCATCCTACCATAATGCATACAAAAAATTGATATGATTTCATCATAAGACAAGTGAAACCATGTAAATCATAGAGACATTATACATGAAACATACACATATGAAATAATTTCATCTTAGATGGAAAATGGTTTTCTTGAAACACTTAAAATGAATTCTTGAGGAAAATATCCATTCTTCTTCAAAATCAATTTTTTTTCACAAAATTTCATGCAATTTTAAAAGAAAAATATTTTGTTTAAAATAGTCATGAAATCATTTGGAGGAAGATTCATGAAAATAAGGCATTATAAGATAGTAAAAATCCTTTCATGTTGTATAAGTTATAAAAAACATTCTCCTCGTACTTTTTTTAGAAAAGTCAAAAAGTTCCTCGTATGGTAAAAAAAGAAAGATTCAATCCATAACACAAAGTAAAATTCAAAGAGGGTTAAAAATGACTTTAAACATACATGGAAAAATTTTAAACACTTTATGAAAAACATTTTATGGACATGGATGAAAAATATAACCCCAGTAAATACTTACGTTTAAACAATCTCGGATAAAAACGAGATTGGAAAATTTATCCCTTACCTTACGTCCGATATGCTTCATATGTATTCGAACCTCCTTTATTATTATTTAAATAATGTAATTGACTTATTAAATAATCTTATTCCTTGTTATTATATCATATATGGTTCACTTATGACTTTATATTTCCCGTTATTTTTTAAATTTCATGTTAAAGTAGGATTTTGTTTAAAATCTTTTCATTTATCATCCGTGTTTTGAATTGTAATTATTATTAGGATTACTTAGATCATGATTACATAATTCCAGAACATAAAACATGATTTATATATAATATATATTCAGAATATACATATATATATATTAGATATATTAATGGAAAGAAATACACCGTTCATGGAGACGGTATGTCGTACGTATGAATGAATGATGTTTTCGTTTCCTTATTGAATTGAATGGGATTAAGAAGATGACATACTTATATATATACATAAATCTAGTAGGATTATTATGTCATATATTTCATGGTTACTTATTATATATATACTTTATAATCATTCTTGAATTGTTAACATGGAAAATGAATCTCATCGCGTTGTAGAGACGGTAATCCATACGTACACACGAGCGATGATATCGTTTCCATATATATTTAATGGAATTGGAGTGGATGATATAATATCTTAGAATTAGTATGATGTTATAATAACCATATATAGTTATTCTTTACACCATTATACCCATCCAAGTAATGTGGTGGTGTAAAAACAGATTACACCATGGCGTGGGGACGGTATTCCATACGTACGCACGCACGATGATTTCGTTTTCTTTAGGATAGGTAGAAGTTGAAATAGGGTTGTTTCATATATATAATAACATACCAGTATATAAGTAATACTGATTTATTACTTTATAATGAAAAAACTAAAGAAGAGGAATTTGAATAGGAAATAAATTTGAAATATTCGGTAACGGATATTACCTCTTTTTCGACACGCCTCTTTGAAACCTCCACTTTGGGAACTAAAATTGTTCTTTGAAGAAGACACGGACCTGTAGTATGTTTCTAAGGAAGTTGATAAGGTAAATGGACAGGGTTTGGCCGAGTTTCAAGGCTCCAAATGGTGTGAGGAGGAGAGGGAGGAGGTGCCTTTTTATAAGGGAGGAGAGGGGCACCTTTGGAATCCTCAAAAATATTAGTTTAATATAAATTCAAACCCCACATAAAAACATTCAAAAATGACTCAATTCGAATATTAGGTTAGATAGGGTTGTAATCTCATCATCCAATCAAATTTAGACATGTTTTGATGTTATTATAATCCTTATAATTTTGATTTATCCTTATTTAATCTATTTAATTTTAATTGTGGTAATAAAATTCTAAATTGTAAATGGTCATGAATAATCACTTATGTGTTGTTAATTTTATATAATTGGATACTTTATGAAATTTTAGACTATATAAATTTCAATTTATAATTTTTATATATTTTTGTTATTTTTAAACAATTTAATAATATGTTATATTTTATAAAATAACAATAGTGTCAATTTTTACAGTATTCATTTATTTGAATTTAAATAAAATACATACAGAGGATATATTATAAATAAAATATTTAATAGGTTACTAACATGTCATATTCATCTAGGAAATTAGTGGAGCATATTAAATAGCTCATATAATATTTATTTTACTATTTGAAAAACAATTTATTTGATACTTCTCTTAATAAAATTATTTCTACAACATTTTTGTATAATTATTAAATATACATATTTGTTGCATAAAAATTAAAACTAAAATACTAGGATGAAGATAAATATTATAGATTACATATGAATACTTTTAGTCAGATTTATATTCTAAAACACCAAAATTTTAAAATGTTATATTTATTAAATTATAAAGGTGACAACTTTGACATAATTTAAAATAAAATAATATAAGTGTCATAATAATTTTTATAAGACTCCAAACGGTCATATATTCGGTAATTGGATGCGTATGGTTTATATATACACTACCAATAAATTTTTTTCAGGTTTTATAGCCTTTTATTGGGTATTATTATTTCAATTAAAACTATATTACTTCTTTTTCACTAAATAAATAATTTCGTCATCATTAATGTATAAGCTATTAAGGTAAATAAATATCTCATAAAAATTATAAATAAATTTCCATGATACAGAAAAGAATTTTATCTTTAAAATTAGTATTTAGAACCGAATTTATATTCTGTATAAACTAATATTAAAAATACTTTAATTATTAAAGTTGAGTGAGACATATTTCACTTTCCTTTAAATAAAATAAACTAAGGGTCTTAATCACCTCCATGTGGGCTCCAATGGATTCCATTTCGACCCAAATATTCATTAGGACGAAATATAAGCATCCATTTATATTAAGTCAAGTGTTAGGGTAATTTTATAATATTATATTTAACCTTAATTACCTGATTTACCTTTTTCTATGGTAAAAAAAATTTATCGTATTTACTATTCATAATTACCAACAATAAAAAGTATCCTATTAACATAATTTTTACCCACTGATTCAAAATATGGAATCCGTTTTTCTAAATTCAATACAAAAAAAGTTACAAAAATTAATTTAAAATTAATCCCCTTGTTAAGAAAACGAGTTTTAAAAGTTAAAACATTGTAAAAGATTGAAATGATTTTACCTATGAATTCAATGTAAAATCAATTATAATGACATAAATTATATTAAATGGTATACATATATTCTATTTATACTTTAAAAACATAAAATATTATAATTTAACCATATAAATTATTACGATGATAAAAGTAGTTTTTAATTAAAATCTAGCGTGTTTTTACTATTCATTAAAATATGAAAGTTATCAGAAAAATATCAAAACTTTATCCAAAGTAAATTTTTATATCCTGATTCAAAAGAAGAAGTTTATTTTGTAAAATTTAACTTATAAACTTGTCATAAATTATATTTAAAATGGGTGCGCCATTAAAAGGCGGCAAAACTGCATTTTTTGAAAAATATTTATTTTACCTGAAAATTTTTTCTTGTTCTCATACCATGTTCTTGAAAATGTGTATGATGAATAATAATATTATTAAATTGAAAATTTAGTTAATAATATTCATAAATTCTTGTTCATAATAATATTATATCCACATATCGTTGTTTAATGAAACCTGGTATTGCGTACAACACATGCTATCGAGGAAGGATGTGATTGCATGTAATGCAATCCAAGTCAGGGTTGCGTGTTGTGAAAGGCTAATTTGTTGTTGAGTATAAAAAAATCACACCATACTTAATTTAAAAATTTAATATATATATATATATATATATGCACTGAATGTTTCGTAGAATAACTACTAACAAACAAAATTGAAATTGTGTTTAACACGATAAAAGATTAGTGTTGCGTATACTGCAAGCTAATACGGTGTTGTGTATCGCACAAGATAATCTTGGTGTACCGTAAAATAGAAGATATGAAGGAAATTAAAAATAATATATCTTATAAAATCTCGGGGTGTTACATTCTACCCCCCTTAAAATGAATTTCACCCTCGAAATTCGTCGAGGTTATAGATGGTTTATTACTTGAGAGAATTTTCATAGAAACACCAATCGTAAAGAGGAATACTAAAACTAAATTTTATAAAATGAATATTAGAAACAAAACGGATACCCAAAGTAACTCATCAATCGAGTTACCACATAGGATATCATAGTTGAAAATATAGATATGGGAGAGAAATCTAATCGTCAAGTTCTGATGGAGAGTGGTAGAGAAGAGGGCTACGAAAAATCCAACAGTCACAAAGCCATAAAATTGTGATGATCTAAGGTACCATCTGATTCATCAGATATGAGAGCACTATGACAAAATTTTTGTTTTTCAAGATCATTTTCCTAATGTTGAATAATTTTTGAATTAAAAGAAATATGTACTTGATTTTGGTACAATCTCAACATTGATCGTGCCTCGAACAATTTCCACCTCATCTCTTAAAGAAATGAAGTTTAATTTTTCTTTCACAAAGTGTTAGTAGATCATGCGTTAGAGTGATAGGTCATTCCATCTATATGAAACATAGGGTTAGAACAAGTTATATACATAAGTCCATCTATGGTGAGATTAATCGGATATGGTTCCAAATTGTACTTATACTTCATCTTTCATCCTGCTTAATAAAACTAGTTTCTACTAACCGGGGACTTCCTGTAGGCCAGTAGTAGGTGATAAAGGCATGTCACACTTAAGTTGTGGGTTTTATTCCCATAGCCTTGTCCAACGCGATAGGTTGTCGCCCGTTCTGCAGGGTGTCCCTTTTCTTAAACAACACTATTATATCATTCTATCAATAATATCGAAAAACATTTCTAGCATTAAACAATACTAACTTATATTCAATATAATCCATTCCAATATTTAGGCTTATCCAATATACTTCTTTCCAAACTCACTGTATAAAAAGAATGATTAAAAAAGGGTCATATAACAAGCACTTGAATACCATCATTTATCTCTCATATATCAAAAGATATATCTTGTTGATCGCATTCCAAACATGTGAATACCATAACCATGTATTCTCTTGAAAAGTGAATACCCATTAAACCTTAGTGAAACCATGAATGCTGTAAAAATTTAAAACTTTCCACATACCAAAATCCCAAAATTGATATATACTCAAACCATGATATAAATTTGTCCTTATATCAGTCATGAGCTCATTTCATTTTTTCTTTATCCTTTAGTTATGCACATATCATCTACTTTCCAAAAATATCTAAATAATCTTTCATGGTTACCGGTACCATTCAACATAAACTTTGAAAAACAGAAGGAAAAACAATAGTTTAACAATCCTTAGATGTCTCTTTATTCCATAGTAACATGAGATTACATATACAACATTACTCTTGATAAATATATAATCATTCCATTACCTTCATAAACCATTGACCAAGATTGAACAATTATTTCATCTAACATATCATTTGTAGTCTCTTCATTATCATCAACATAAATACTACCCATACGACCATGATAATTCTCTTCACGAGTCTTTCCCTTAGGGAATTGGTTTGCATAATTCCCGTACATTCCACATTTAAAACATTTAACCATTGTTGATGTCTGAGAAATACCATTATCATTGTCCATGGTGTTAAATGAACCTTTTCCTTTTCACTTACTGACATTGTATCCTTCTTTTCCACACCCAAATCATCTTTCAGTTCCTTTGAAACATTCTCCTTGATGTATCATCCCACATGATTCACATGAGGAAAATTGAACTTTCTTTCCTCTATGATCATCATGAAACTCCTTCTTTATATTATTAACTTAGTCATGAAACTTACCAAAGTTGAGAGTATTGATCATATTATGAGATTGCTGATTAGGAATAATAATGATGTTTTGCCTTCCAAATTCCATTTCATTTTCTTGATCATGAAGAATATCATTCTATTGTCCACCATATTCTCCATTATCATGAATCTTCCTGTTTCCAGACATTTTCTAAAACCCAAAAAGAATAGTGTGAGAGGAAAAAATTATTCTAGGTAAAACAACACAAAACAGTTGAGTACCTTCCATATCTAACATCTTACATTAAATTCTATGATTGTTACCATAATTCTAGGACTATAACCTATTCTTATACTTAACCTTAGGGACATCCCTAGACATACCTTAGAAATATCTCTAGGGATCTCACTAATGGTTTCACGTCCTAGTTTCCAAAGGTTAACTAAACCTTTCCTCTGATACCAACTGTAGAGACCCAAAGCATGACGTGCATGGAAATTACATTTATTTTACGGAATACATAATACATAACAAAAATAGACACACAAGGACCGTAATAGTTTAGTATCTTTGGAAACTCGGAACGTAATCTTCTAATCATGGTGAAAGATCTTCAACATCTCCCATAAAGATCTTCCCCTTTTGTTTTTCTTACCTAAAACCTTTCTTGAAATCCCGGGGAAAAGAAAACATATAAAGGGTGATCTGAAATGCTCAGTTAGGGTAAGCATGGAGAAAATAAAACAGACCATATACATTTGAACTTCAAAACATGAACATAATGTATAAACATCAAAATCTTGAGGAAAGACATAAATCATGGAAGTACGTAAGGAATGTATCATAATGGAAAATAAATCTTGATAAGATAGAATGGGAATAAATCATGTAATTTTGGAATCCATTTTGCACTTTTTATGATTTCAATAGTAGCCAAGGCATTTCTTCCAAGACCATCTTATTGGAAAAATTCCCTTTCTGAATCGAGTTCACTCCTCGTTCCAGTCCTGTATTACTGAACCAGATTAACTTACCGTTTTATCCATGTATATATCATGAGATATAAACCATTACCTAATGCATTGGAGGGATATATATGTCCCACCCATCTCATAATTAAATCATTCTTACTTGTGCCACAAAATAAACATAAATCATTTATCATAACCCAAAGAATAAAATGGCTTTCAAAAAAATCATCCCATCATAACATAATCAATACATAAAAATGGATATAATTTCATCATAAGAAAATTGAAACCATGTAAATAATATGGGCATTATACTTGAATCATACACATATGAAATAATGTCATCTTAGATGGAAATTGGTTTTGATAAAACACTTGAAATGAATTCTTGACGAAAATATCCTTTCTTCTTCCAAATCAATTTCTTTTCACAAAACGTCATGCAATTTTAAAATAAAAAGATTTTTTTTAAAATAGTCATGAAATATTTTGGAGTAAGCTTCATGAAAATAAGGCATTATAAAACCGTAAAAATCCTTTCATGCCATATAAGTAAAAAAAACATTCTCCTCGTACTTTTATTAGAAAAGACAAAAAGTTCCTCGTATGGTAAACAAAAGAAAGATTCCTTCCATAACACAAAGTAATAGTCAAATAGGGTTAAACATGACTTAAAAAATACGTGGAATAATTTTAAACACTTTATTAAAAACATTTTATGGACATGGATGAAAAATATAACCCCATTAAGTACATACGTATAAACAATCTCGGATAAAAACAAGATTGGAAAAGAAATCCCTTACCTTATGTATGTTATGATTTGTATTTATCCAAACCTCCTGTATAATGATTTAAATAATGACATTGAATTATTAAATAATCATATTAATTGTTATGATATCATATATGGTTCACTAATGACTTTATATTACCCATTTTTTGTAAATTTCATGGTAAAGAAGTGTTTTTGGTAAAATCATTTCATTTATCGTCTGTGTTTTGACTTGTAATTATTCATAAGATTACTTCGATCATGATTACTTAATTCCAGAATATAAAACATGATTTATATATAATATATATTCAGAATATACATATATATAGTAGATCGATAAATGGAAAGAAATACATCGTTCATGGAGACGGTATGCCGTACATATGCATGAACACTGTTTTCGTTTCCTTATTGAATTGAATGGAATTAAGTAGATGACATACATATATATATACATAAATCCAGTAGAATTATTATTTCATATATTTCATGATTACTTATTATATATACTTTATAATCATTCTTTAATTGTTAACATGGAAAATGAATCTAATCGCATCGTGGAGACGGTAATCCGTACGTACGCACGAGGGATGATATCGTCCCCATGTTAATTTAATATAATTGGAGTCGATGATATAATATCTTAGAATCGGTATTATTTTATAATAACCATATATAGTTATTCCTTAAACCATTGTACCCATCAAAGTAATTTGGTGGTGAAAAAACAGATTACACCACGACGTGGAGACGGTATTTCGTACGTATGCAAGCGCGGTGATTTTGTTTTCCGTAGGATGGATAGAAGGTGAAATAGGGTTGTTTTATATATATAATAATATAACAGTATATATGTAATACTGATGTTATTACTTTATAATGAAACAACTAAATAAGAGGAATTAGAAGAAGAAATAAATTTGAATGAATCAGTAACGTATATTACCTCTTCTTTGACATGCCTCTTTGAAACCTCTTCTTAGGGCACTAAAATTGGACTTTGAAGAATGCAAGGACCTCTAGTATGTTTCTAAGGAAGTTGATAAGGGAAATGGGCAGGGGTTTTCCAAACTTCAAGGCTCAAAACGGTGTGAGGTGGAGAGGGAGGAGGTGCCCTTTTATAAGGGAGGAGAGGGGCACCTTTGGAATCATAAAAAATATTAGTTTAATATAAATTCAAACCCTACATAAAAACCTTAAAAAATGGCTCAATTCAAATATTAAATGATATAGGGTTGTAATATAATCAACCAATCAAATTTAGACATGTTTTATCTTATTTTAAACCTTATCATTTTGATTTATCCTTATTTAATCTATTTAATTTTATTTGTGTTAACAAAATTCTAAATATTAAATGGTTATAAATAATCACTTATGTGTTGTTAATTTTACATAATAAAATAATTTATGACATTTTCGACTATATAAATTTCAATTTATAATTTTTAAATATTTTTGTGAATTTTAAACAATTTAATAATATGTTATTTTTATAAAATAACAATAGTGTCAATTTTTGACACTATTAATTTATTTGAATTTAAATAAAATCCACACAGAGGATATATTCGACATAAAATATTTAATAGGTTCCTAACATGTCCTTTGAATCTAGGAAATTAGTTTAGAACATTAAATAGTTCATATAATATTTATTTTACTATTTGGAAACCATTTATTTGATACTTCTCTTAAGAAAATAATTTCTACAACCTTTTTTTGTATAATTATTAAATATACCTATTTGTTGCATAAAAATTAAAATTAAAATACTAGGATGAATACAAATCATATATATTTCATTAGAATAATTTTTTTCGGATTAATATTCTAAAAAACCCCACTTTTAAAATGTTATATTTATTAAATTATGAAGGTGACAACTTTGACATCATTTAAAATAAAATAATATATGTGTCATAATCATTATTATAAAACCAAAAATGGTCATATATTCTGTAATTGGATGCTTATGGTGTATATATACACTAAAAATAAGTTTTGGTCAGGTTTGTGGGCCTTTTAATGTGTATTATTATTCCAAAAAAACAACATTACTTATTTTTCACTAAATAAATAATTTCTGTATAATTAATGTATAAGCTATTAAGGTAAATAAATATCTCTTAAAATTTATAAATAAATTACCATGATAAAGAAAAACATTTTATATTTAAATTGAGTATTTATAACCGTATTTATATTCTTTATAAACTAATATTAAAAATAATTTAATTATTAAATTTGAGTGAGACATATTTCACATGACTTTAAATAAAATAAACTAAAGGTCTTAATCACCTCAAAGTGGGTTCCAATGGATTCCATTTCGACCCAAATATTTATTAGGACGAAATATAAACATCCAATTATATTAAGAAATGTTTTAGGGTAGTTTTATAATATTATATTTACCCTTAATTACCTGATTTACCTTTTACTATGGTAAATAAAATTTACCGTAGTTACTATTCAAAATGTCCAAAAATAAAACGTAGAATATTAACATAATTTGGAAACATTGATTCCAAATATGGAATCAATTTTTCTAAATTCAATACAAAAATGTTTCAGAAATTAATTTAAAATTAATCCCGTTGTTAAGAAAATGAGTTGTAAAAGTTAAAACATTGCAAAAGATTGAAATGACTTTACCTATGAATTCAATGTAAAATCAATTATAATGACATAAATTATATTAAATGGTAAAAATATATAATATTAATACTTTAAAACCATTCAATATTATAATTTAACAATATAAATTTTTACAATGAAAAAAGTTGTTTTTAATTAAAATATAGCATGTTTTTACTATTCATTAAAATGTGAAAGTTATCAGAAAAATATCAAAACTTTATTCAATGTAAATTTTTATATCCTGATTCAAAAGAAGAAGTTTATTTTGTAAAATTTAACTAATAACATTTTCATAAATTATGTTAAAAATGGGTGCGCCATCAAATGGCGACAAAAATGCATTTTTTGAGAAATACTTATTTTACATGAAAAATTTATCTTGTTCTCATACCATGTTCTAGAAAATGTGTAAGATGAATAATAATGTCATGAAACTCAAAATTTAGTTAATAATATTCATAATGTCTAGTTCATAATAATATTATAACCACATATCGTTGTTTAGTGAAACCCGGTATTGTGTACAACACACACTATCGAGAATGTTGCGATTGCGTGTAATGTAATCCAAGTCAGGTTTGCGTGTAGTGAAATACTTTTTTGTTGTTGTGTATAACAAAATCCAACCATAATTAATTTATAAATTGAATATATATATATATACACACTCAATTTTGCGTAGAATAACTACTATCAAACAAACATGAAATTGTGTTTAACACGATCCAAGATTAGTGTTGCGTATACTGCAAGCTAATATGGTGTTGCGTATAGCGCAGGATAATCATAGTGTAGCATACATCAGAAGATATGAAAAAAATTAAAAAGAATATATCTTATAAATTCATTGGGTGTTACATTATCCACCAGAACTTGATCATTATTTTTCTCTTCCATACCATGTATTCTTACATGGAACACTAGAATGTTTTATCTAAGGTGACCTTCGTACATTCAGTTCTTTCTTTTAATGTGGAAGTTTTATTAGTCCTTTTTTATGTGGTATTACAATAACATAATTTTGAAAAGTGTAACATTAGTTTCGTACCCAAAATAGAAATTGGGGGGAATAAACATCCAAAAGGGGGTATAATGTAACATTAAGAGTTTTTAAAATGAATCACAATGTTCTATAGCATTTATGGAACTCCACATCTAGTTAAATGAATAAATAAATATTATTATTTACTATGGTAGTTATCTCATATCCATTAGAATGGATGGAATGAACATTGTTAACTGGATATAGAAAATATAGATTACACATTTTTATATAATGATTCATTTTTCACCAAATTAACATGAAATTAAACTAAAAACCAATAAAATATAAAGGATATATTTTTAATGTAAAAATATTTAAATATGAATAATAATTTTCATAAAATAATTAAACCATTCTTGCTTAATTTTATTAACGGAATATTTATTCAATAAAAAATTTAAAATTCATCTTATGATATTTATGTACTTTATATATGAACAAATATCATTTTATGGATAAAATGTGTGTTTTTCTAAAAAAAAATTTTAAAACCTATTTATTGGGAACCCATTTTATATATAGTTTTAGAAACATTTATATTTTATATTTTATGAAATTAAATTATTATTTAGAATAGGGACATTAAACTTTATTTTGGATATATTTTGTGTATTCTTCTGATTGAAATAATATTTTATTAAAATGGAAAAATGCTGAATTTTATTTCAAAACTAGAATTTCTTATTATTTACTTTCATTATTTGATTATCTTTTTAGTTGTTTTAAAATTATAATTAGATTAATTTTTAATAATGTAATCAATTTTTTTGTCATTTTATTTAATTTTACACTGAGATTATATATAAACGCATGTCAATCTTTTGATGGTTTTTACTTTCAAATAATGTGTTTTCTTATTTTTCAAATGAGGAAAAATTTTAAATTATTTTCAGAAACTTCGATGTTTTGAATTTGAAAAAATGGAATCTATATTTGGAATCAGAAGTTTTATATTATGTAAATATGGCCCTTTTTTAGACATTAATAATTGTCACATTATTAATTATTTTATTACCATAGTTGAATGTAAATCGTGTAATTAAATGTGACAATAATATTATAATAATATAAAAATACCATAACAATATTTATAATTTATTTTTAGGTATTTATTCCGACCATTAAAATCTTTGGTCAATTTTAGGACCACTTCGAGTCAATTAGATGACTTTAATGAATTTATTATTTTATATTTGATGAATATTATTTTTTGTTACACGTTTTTCAAATATAATGTATTCAAATATGTAGTTATATAAAGGATCTATTAGACTATAAATAGTCATGGTAAATATACTATTATTAACTAGATCATGTTAATTCATTTATAGTTTTTAGAAATTAAATTATTAAATATAATTATTACACAAAGATGATGTAGTAAATGTTTAATTAATAAAGGAATACAATAAATGATATTATAAATTTTAAAATAAATATTATTTGACATAATTTATTTCGTAAACTAATTTTAGGGATATATATGACATGTTTGGGATGTGTTAAAGGAGTTGGTTTAATGTTATCTTTAAATTATGATATTTTCTAAAAGTAAACTAATGAACAATATCAGAATTGAAAATATTGGCATTTTAAACTATAAAAGACATTAATAAATGTTATAAAATAAAAAATATATAAGATTCATCCAAATAGATATTATATGAAATAATATTTCATAAAAGATTCTTATTTTGACGTTTTACATGTTATGATAATTAAATTTACTAACAAAGTGTAAATAACATGATTTCATGGTATGACTAAAAAGTGTAAAATTACGGTTAAATCAAAACAAAAAGGATTATAAAATATTAAAAACTTTTATAATTTTATTTTTTTATGGTTATTCGACCCAAAATAATGATATATTATTAATATATTATTTTCCCACCATTGAGAATATAATTTTAATGTATATTAATTTCAGACTTTTAATAACTCCAAGGATTCCACTATCCACTCCTATAAAAAGGAAACCATTCCTATCTATTACCCCAACTGCGAAAACCATTTGATTCAGATAATATCTACCCATATACCTTACTATAATCCATCCCCATATTCATGAGGCCTTATATTAGGCATATCACCCTCCTTTGAGGTGCTACGGTGTTATGAAAGATGATCATCTGAATTGAAGTTAATGTTTTTTATGTATTTCTATTTTATTAGAATAATATATTAATTATTTTCATCCATTCCATGAACATAAATATATAATCACTATAATATAATATATTACAAAAACACAATATAGTTCTCAAGAAAACTAATTTTCCCATAAAAGATGAGAGGGGTTTATAATATTCATAAACATAAAAAATTTATAAATAATAACAAACCACCCAACCCTCAATGGTGGTAAAACAAAATAATTATATATCTCATACTGAAAAAATCTTATAGATTGTTTTTGATGAGGGAATGTTATATGAAAAATTTCCACTCAACTAGTCTTTTTTTGGAGAAATAATAAATTTAATTTAGATATGTAAGAAACATAATATATAATAACCTATAAGTATTCTCATTTTTTATATCAAAGTGAAGGAATGGTGGGGGTGATATTTTATAAGGGTTATAGAATGTAATACACATATATTTTATGATATAGATCTCTTTTAATATATTTGATTTCATTAATATCATTTTTACATGCAACACAAGGTTTAAAGGAACTCTGATACAAAACGCATTTTTTTAAAATGATAGTTATCAACTAGCCATTTATTTTGATGATAAGAATAAATATAACAAAATTATAAAGAATTATTTTTTACTTATGTAAAAAATAAATTCATTATTATTTAATTTATTTTAAATTGAAGTAATAGAATTTGAAGGTAAAATATTAGATTTTATGGGAAAGAAACTGTTTTTATTGCATAGTTTTTTATCAATACAGATGAAATGAATTTATATTAATTAATTATATTGATAAATAATAGATAATATATCTAATAATATATTTTAACAATAATATAATTGTTTTTACTTTTTATGGAATGAACACAAGCTCTATTTTATATTTATAATTCATTTCTCTAAAAATAGTTATGCTTCTAACTACAGAATTATTCAAAATTAATTTCCATTAGTTATAGAAATTGAATCATTTAAAATGTATTAGATATTTTGAAATTTTAATTGTGAATATAATTTAAAAATATTATATGAAATTTATTCATAATTAAAAGAAAAAACAATAAAAATATGTTATCAATTTTAAGGATATGTTTTTTTCTAAGGGTAATCCAAAGGGATATAATTTTAAATATGGAATAAATTATTTAACTATATTTTTTTCTATATGTTAAAACGTATCCATTATAAATTTGATTATTTTTTATTTATGATCTACCTAACTACCCTATAAAAGGATAACACCTATCAATTATTAGAAACACCTTATGATCAATATATATCAACTATGACTGACCATATTACCTTATTAAAATCTATACCCTTATATTTGAGGTTCTGTTTTTATTATAAATCCATATTTTTTATTTCTAAAGGTGTAAACCAAATGAATTTTCTCAATAAAGAGTTATAACTATTAACGATGTACTTCAAAAAAATATTTTTCATCTACCTCCTCAAAATATATGAAATCAATTTTAAAATATTTTATTAAATATCCTAAAAATAATTATTTTATTATTATGTTTATGGATAAATACATTTCAACCCCTTTTACATAAAATTTAAAAATGAAAGTACAGATCATGCGTACTTCTTAACATCAAACTCCATAGATCAATATGATTCCTTTTTCATAAACATAATTAATAAGGGTTATTATTATTATAATAATGTTTATATATTATATATATGGAATAATTATTCATATGTTATTAAAATAAATTATCTACCATCTTACCTTTCTATTAATTGGAAAATAATAATGTCCATCATGCATAGCTTTGAATTACCTCCTCCACACTATAATGTATTTTATTTTTTGTCAATGATTTATTTTAATATTCATAAAATTATATTTTGTGTATTAATATTATAAATAATTATTGATTTATTTTCTTTCTTTTATGAAACAAATATCATGGTGCCTGTACAGGAACCATTGAACCTAAACATGCATGAAAGACAAACCAATAAGCAACTAAATATTAATTTTATTTTATAGATTACAAATAAAAGTATAAGTTGAAAATCTAAAATAACGTATCCAATAATTTCAAATACGAATATTGTTTTTAATATATGTATAATTAATATAAATTAATTATATTGGATATTTGTAGATGTATAAGGAAAGACAGAATTTACGCAGAGAGATTAGGTGATGACCTTATTTATTTTCGGGATTATCTAATGTTAAATTAACATTGAGAGAAATTAAATTTATGGAATCTTTTAATCCTAATTCATTTTCATCGACACTAGTTATTTTTTCTTTTTTATGTATTATTACAAGTTTTCTCTCATTGGAACATAAAATTATTGATAAAATAATTTTAATTAAAATTTTACCATATATTCGGTTTCGTCTACAAACATTTTCTTCCATAATGAAACTCACCAATTTTTTTATGAAAATATATACCAATAAATGTAATATTTAAAATACATCACTCTTAAACAATTTGAATTTATTTTAAAAGGATTAAAAAGGAACATCAGTAAGGAGTTTTTTTCTAATAAATCATTTATAACGTTTTACTAATATGTGTAATGGACGTTTTATTTTATTATGTTCGAAATGAATGTAATTTGTTATCAGAAAAGGAATTATTTTATTAAAAAATTTCTTTTTTAAACACATTTTAAAAATTCCTTTTTAAAACCCCTTTTAAAATTTAATTATTTGTTTACATAGAAATGGGTTTTATCATTATTGTTGTAATTTTTAGTAATCTTTTCTCATTAGATAAGGGATATCTTCGTATGTTTTATTAGAAAGATATGATTGGTCATTTAATGGTTTTTTTTCATCTATTTGAAAATATTTATGTATTATTTTTCTAATCTAGGAATATAAAATTATTATACAATGAACATTCTATCTCTGTATTTCTTATTAAGATGGGGATTTGTGAAGATTCTATTAAAATTTTATATTTCCCATTTGTTAATGATGTTACAATGAATCCATTATAAAACCCATTTTATTTCCATCAGTTATTCTATAGATAAATGATGAAATGTAAATGAAACTGGTACCAATAATGGGGTTATGTTATGATGATATGATTACTGTTATACGATCTTTTAGCGCACATATATATTATTATCATTATCTAATGGGTAGTCCATAAATTATATATCCCTAAAATCTAATGGCTAATTTTAAATTTATCATGACATAGTAAGCAATTAAATGGGGATTGAACCACATTCATTAATGGATTATGTAACCATTTATAGAATTTTGAGTAAAATGTTCCTAATGAAATGATCAAAAGATGAGAGAACTTAATCGACTATGAAATCATTCCCAAGGATTCATGACTACAGAAATGATTTTATATGAATATATTTATGACACAGCCTTTTTTATTATGCTTATGAAATTAATTCAACGATCATAAAAATTTATTAATGATTTATCACACATGTGAATTTTTTTATGATAAATCCTTTTTACAAAATTTTTGATTAATAATATTTGGATTATTGGGATTAATTTTTTTATATTAGGATCATGTTAACATAACATTGTTCTAATTTTATTCCTACATATTATAATATCGTAAGGTCTCTTATTTTTAACCTTACTAATAATCTATTATTAGAATTAATTATGTTTATCATACCCATACTATAAAAAAGGATTTATTTAGGGTATTTCATAAAATATTACATTGTGAGAAGATCTTCTTGGGAGATATTAGAGATCCATCATTAAATAAGATGATTATATATATATTCTCTAATTAATTTAATCCTTTATGATTATATTGGATGTTATATTTTAATCATTTTGAGTATTAAAATAATATAATGTAATATATGTGTTTGAAATTATTGGACAACCTCAAAATAAAATAACCAAGGCAATGCAAAAGGGATCTATATTCTATTAGAGAAATTAATGTGAAAATAATTTCCTAGAATAAAAGAGAAGGTTGGTCAGTGAACGTGAGATAACACATCTCTATATTAGAGAACATATATTATCTATTTTTATACATTATATATAACTTTTATCTATTCATATTTAATGAAATAGTGGTAGCTTTTGTCTTGATCCAATTGAAGGTTCATGAAAAATATTAATTGTCTCATGACATGGAACTGAAAGTGGTTAATGTTTCTTCAAAAATACTTATACATTATCTATTTGGTTAAATTCATTATATATATACATATCATAACATTTTTAAGTATATATTCACATATAAAGAGTCTAACATGAGTCAAATGTTATTATTGAAACTGATTATTTATTAATATATCTCGATATATCACCACCAAGATAATGAGAATAGAGATGTTGTTTTTATGATATAGAATAATCCTAAAATATTTTCAAATAAAAAATATTTAATGATATAAAATAAATAAGGTTTTATAGAGAATGGATCTTGAAATCATAAAGAAATTAGAATTCAATTATCTTTCCCATAATATTATTTAACTATCTATTCCTATGACATTAAAATTGTTGGATAAAGAATATATAGAGCCACATAAAATGATAAATGTTTTGAAACAATTATGCCTTAACGATAATAGAATGATCATATACAAGAACGATGTATGTGTCTGATCAATACAAATACTGAAAAATGGAACTATTTCATTAATCTCATTTTTAATCATTCTCTATTGTTCATAAATGTAAAAATATGTATTCAAATATTAAACAAAAATTTATGTGGGACACCATAACATGAGATATCCTGGAGTATGTATCTATATACTTAGTATTCTACTATGTTATGGAATTTAGATATATGTCTAATGGTATGTGACAATCAGTTCCCATACCTGAGTGGAAATGGGAAAAATCACATTGGATTTATTCATGGGACTCTAAAACAGATCTTAATTGAATAATTAAATTTTTTTATAGTTTAACCTAATAAAAATAGGAACATTTGATATCAAAAAATAATATTTTACTCTTGATCATATCTCAAGATACATTTATTATATTTTTAGTTCAACCCATACAATCATTAGATTCACATTTTCTAATAAATATGAACAAGTTTGACATTACTATTTATTAGAAATTAATTGATATTTTTTGTTTAAATTAATGATCTGGATTTGTCTATAGAAACATTGAATATGGAGTTGAGCTTTAGTACTCTATTTTATCCTCTGTTACATGGATGTTCTGAGAGGAAAATTAATTCCTATATGTAATATTAGGAACATTCACTATTGATTTTTCTACAGTTGGGATCAAGTGATTTGGTCAAATTTTCTGACAACAATTTCTTTCTTTTAGGTATTTATATGTATCCTTATAGACAACATTAGGGAATAAATTTTTGAACATGATCACGATGGGATAAATTTTGGTAACAATATCTATTAAGAAAAAATTTGTTTAATGAGATAGTAGGGATGTTTATTTCAATTTATAAACTAATAAAGGATGGACATAGTAAATAGAAACATTACAGAGACAAGTGTTGTCAATATTGATAGTTTATAGTTGGGGGTAAGGTGTTCTTTCAGATATCCCCTTGGAATGGTGTTATATGATCTAGATGTTTTGATTTAAGAAGTATATATGGATATTGTACTATCATCAAGAGTCCAATGGTTTGATTTTGATAATAAGCCTTCAGAGGTAAGAGGGATATCTTACATAATGTCAAGAATATAGAATTTACATGACATATAAAATTTTTTATTTTGTGATTTTATATGTATTTTCATAAAATGCAAGGTCTTGTGGATATACAGTGACGTGTCCCTCAATGGGGACTAAAACACAGTCCTTTTTCATTGTTGGGGTAGTGACTGTGTCAGATGTGATTCTATTGAGAACATTCTAGTGTGAGGATTCTCATAAAGAACAGGTTCCCTATACATGGGTGGTGAATGGGAATTTGGATGACATGGCCACTGTTTGGAATGTTCTTGGAATCTGATGGGTTATAACCCTAATGTAATAATTGACTAGTCGAGTAAGGTGTGAGACCTAAATACATTTATTTTTTTTGGCCATAGGGGGTTTGTGGTTTTATTGGTTCGATCATGTATCATTTGAATGATTACAAAGATATATCTTATTTTTTCAATATTGGAATTGAGAAATGTTAGTATCCATCAGTTTATTTAAAATAAATGGTTATTCCATGGATACATTCTATGGTATTCACCTTGAGTTAGGGAAGATGTAATTAAATCTCATTTTGATAGGCATGATCATTTGATGTATGCCCCTGAAGTAATTACATTCTATGGGTAATGAATTTATATTTTCCTTCCATGGTGAGAAATTGTGGTTTGATCTTGAATATAGACTCTTGAACTAGGAATAACACCAGAGGTGACTAGTTATATTGGGAATGATGTCGACTTGTGTTAAAGTAAAAAATTGTTGGAACATGCTAGATATACCTGATTCTATTTGGGAAATGTTAATGGGTGGAATGAGAGTAAGAATATATTGTTTTTTGTTAAATAACATGATGATCATAGTATATGGTTGAAGTAATTGTTTTGATTGGTTCCTATATATTGGGAATCTTGGTGATCATATTGGTCGGGAATTGGTGAGACACTTAATGGAAGGTAGGTGCATGACATTTTCTGTGTTTTACATGTCCTTATTATAGACGTGACATCAGAAATGCATGTGTTGTTTTTGTATATTTCAAAAAAATCTAAGTTTACCCCCATTTTAAAGGAGATCATGAATGAAATATCTAAAAATCAACCATAGTACACTGAAAGAGTCTCATATATAATCCATATTTATAAATGAATTTTATGGTTTAATGATGGTACTCCTAAGTGGTTATGCGGGAATAGAGGTGTAAGTAAAATAGATTGACGAAGGGACCACCCTAAGATGTTGGAGGATGTACATCATGTGTCAAGGGTAATTAGAATAGTTGAATATGTCATTGTATAGTCGAGGTAATTTTTGGATAGTAGTGAGTTGTGATTAGTAATATGTATAGATTCTTTGAATCACTATATTTGAAATTGGGATGATAAAAGGGATGTAGTCAGTGTACTGATATTGAGCTCAAAATGATCTTGTTTAGTCAAATAGATTTTTATAGGGTGAACCCCATTTTAACACATGTTTCATGGGGTGATAAATATTTCATGAGACATTTCCAGGGGGAATCCATGTTTTATATATGAGTATATTATTGGGAATAATAGGGATGTTAGTACCATGATTTTGGAACATTTTTAGGGAACGTTGAGAATATTTTGTTCTTCACATTAGAAATTATAGGGATTTATTGGGGTATGTGATCCCTATGCATGAGAATTATATAATCACCAATTTTGATATTGAACCAAACATGTGATGTGTTACTAGATAACCCATGTTTTTAGGTCATGTTAATTGTATAGTAAGATAGAAACAACACCAAACTATTTGTGGGGACACTAGTAATGTATTTGGTAAATGATCCTAAAGGTGCGAATGTCATGTGATTGAAGAAACAATTACATGTTGGGTTATATATAGTGTGTCTCCATTAACATGATTATGACATGGAAATGAAATAGTGGTGCCTCAATATAGGAGGGTATCTTAAAGTATCATCTAAGGGTTTATTGTTTGTTATACGTAAAGGATATAGTTTGGTTAAATAACGTGACATCTATATAGGTTTTTCATCTAAATATATTTTGGAATTTCGGAGTACAAGAAGTATTATTGATCATGTTAATGACACATGATTTGGTTAGGATTTTGGGTTAATGCTCGAAAATGATTCTCATGGATGATAATATTTATAATGAGGAGAATATAATAACACACTTTTTTATGATTAATAATTTAATAGGGAATTTAAATATTTCTTTTATTGGATGGATAGTTTTGAAATTCTAAAATTAGAAAATGGTTTTAGGGTTTATAATGTAAAAAAATGTGTTTTTTGATTTTCAATATGTTTTGTTAGATTTCATGGTAGTTTCGATGATCAATAGAGGAGGAACAAACATGTTGGGTACAAAAAATATTTGTAGTATGACTCATACATAATGAATAGTGATTTATGACATGAATGTTGTTCACAAGGTAGGCATGGAGGGGTTTATTGTGTGAAAAATGGTGTTTGAGGGTTTTACATGAAACTTCAAAATTTGACCCATTGATTCAGACTATGAAAAATGACAGTAAACATTTTTTATTTTAAAATGGAGCTCAACCCATTGTGTTATTTGTAATGAATGAGACACATAAGAGGGTCTCATAATGTTCTCACACTCCCTTATTTCTCCAATTTTCATGATGATTATGCGTGATATTCAATGGAATCGATGGATAATACCATCCACCCCCTAAATATGCTTAGTTTTACATACTTTTTTTATGATTTTAGATGTTTCGATTTTAGGATGAAATTATGATTTCAACATATAATAGTGAGGAGATAAATTTTTAACAATGATTCATTACATACTATAAATATGTGACATTCATAAGATCTATTCATGTGTTACTTTAATGATAAATGGAGGTATGACCCCATTTAAATTTCTCATAGTGTTTTCCCAAAATCATCAATCAAGTAGTAGAATTTTAATAATTGTAAGGTCTTTTGTGTAGAATAGATATGGGGATGAATAATTAGTAGAACATAACCTATTAGTGATGGTTTTTTGAATTTCAAAACATTCCAATTAGTAATCCAATAATATTACATGGTTGAATTTTTTTAATTAATTAATTTTTCCTACTATAATAAACTACTTTTCGTTTATTATAATGAGGAATGATCTAGAAGATCTAATATGTTTATGGTTTTCAAGGTCAATGTTGGAAGATCATGGAGGGAATTAGAACTAGACCTTATCCTAAAAGTGGAAAATAAATGGGTACAGTTATGTGGAATCACACACTTCCCTATGTATTTATGCCTAATTTTATGTGTGATGTAATGCATGAAGTTTCCACATTATGTGATGCACCATTACTAAATGATATATTTAATATCACCTGAATGTTTAAATTTAATTATACCTATCAATTTGAAATAGTTGAGAACCACACTTTGTGAACAACCTATATTTTGTATCTTGACACCACGATTACCAATGGATGATTCCATGACCTTATGACTCAAATGTTCTCTAGAACGCATGTGAGGTGATGTGGGAATATTATTTAAATATCTTATGCATGCATAGGAACATGATCGAGGTAGAATACCTAAGATGAATTTAATTAGATAAATATTTTATGTTATTTTAATTTTCCTCATTTTATATAGCTAAACACTATGGGGAATGAATAACTAATGTATGATTGAAGGGAACCTCTCCCACTGATGGATAATTCTAAAACATGGAGACATTTGATAGAATCCAAAAAAATATAGATGTGATGATAAGCCATGATACCATTAGAGCATGTACAAGGTTCTGAAACATTAGAATCTTCCTTGTGGGAATTTTCCTATTCAATATCATTAAAAAGAGATTGGAAGAAGATACCCTCTTCATTATGATGTGACTCATCCTCAAAAGGAAGACTATAGGTAAAGAGAGACTGATTGGGTGATTGAACTGACCCAATGTGACCATAAAGAATGATATGGGATATTATCTTTCTTTTTTACAGAGAGTAATTTGGAGATTCCATAAGTAGTTAAAAAGGTTGTGACACACTTCTAACAATCTCAACGAGCACAATATCCCGGTTAATTAGAAAATAAATACAAAATATAACTATGAAAGAGAAACCATGAGGGTACATATATTATAATAATACCGAGACACCATGTTGGATTTATTTTCTCTAAATGGCCTTCAGAAATGTACATGATATGGTTATGGGTTCCACCTTGAAAACTTTTCGGATGGTGAATCCCTTGAGGATTATGTAATATGGTATGGGTGTCGTATTGGGAAGTACAGTTTCTATATACTACCATGTTTTCAGCTAAAAATATTTGAAGATTTAATAGAATGTGATCTTTTTGAAAAAATACATAAAACATTTAGAGAACCAAATGATGGGGGACACCTTGGAGTATGATCCGAGGTGAATGTCTTTCCATGGAATTGGAGGACAAATATATAGTCATCTAAATTATTGGGCTCACAGTCTGGGGTTATAATATGCAGGGAGATAACATATTTTGATCCTCTATGTTGAGAGTTTATATATTGGTTCTACCCTATGTTGGTATTTCATGATGGGGATTTTAGGGAATCTGTATCCCTGGAGCCAAGGTATTTGATCAAACTACCATAGGATATATCCTATATTTGTGAAGACCTTAGAGAGATTCCATGATACTGGATCTCAGTCATTGGTTTTCGGGGAATTTATATCTAGATTAATTAGGTTGATTTAGGATTCCTAGAATTTTCAAATCCATCATTGTTTATCATGGGCCTCATCCCCATATTTCTGGGGATATCAAGCTACTGTTGTAACCTAATGATATAATGAAAGAACATTGTATTTGATAGTGTGTATATGATGCAATACCTAGAACATATAGGAATATAATATCATGATATGTTGCAATAAAATCATTATTTTAAATAAATTTAATATATTATATAGAGGTAAATATATAAAAACACTATGTTATCTTTCCTTACACATAGGAACAACATTGTTTGATAACTTTCATTACACACAACACCATGTTTTCAGAACATCTTCCCTGCAGTAACCCCTTTCATGTCCGCTGAGGTAGAAAATTGTATCAGACATGTGATCACCGAGGAGATAAATAGGCAGCTCACCAAAGATGTGATAGAGTACAAGATATGCCTGGCCTTGAAACGTCTTCATTCCACTAAGGCCCCAAGACCAGATGAGTTCCATGCATTATTTTTTAAACAATAATGGCACATTATTAGTCCCGAAATCTGCAACATGATAAAAAATATCTGGACTGGGAAGACGAGCATTGCTTCCATTAATGAATTTGTCCTTGTCCTCATCCCCAAAATTAAGAAACCACTGGAGATCCCAGATTTTAGACCAATCAGCCTCTGCAATGTCTCATACAAGATCTTCTCATATATCATTGTCAACAGGATGCGACCTTGGCTACCTTATATTATCTATGAAAATCAGAGCGCTTTCGTGGCCATGAGACTAATTACAGATAATGTGATTGTGGCCCATGAATCGTTTCGTTCTTTGATGTCATGCTCTACCGTGAAAAGAGGAACCATGACCTAGAACTTTGATATGACCAAGGACTAAAATAGAGTAGAATGGAACTTCCTACGTCTCATTATTCTAAAAATGGGTTTCTGCGCTAAATGGACAGATTTGGTCATGGACTACATATCAACCATTTATTTCAAAATCAAGGTCAATGGGGAGCTCACCAGAGGATTCACCCCATCCAGAGGCCTCTGCTAGGGAGATCCTCTCTCCCCTTTTCTTATTATCATGGTGGATGACGTGTTTTATAATCTTATTTCTAGGGTTGCATCCTCTAATTATATTAATGGGGAAATGGCCAGCTGTGGTGGCCCACTAGGGTCACATATTTTCTTCACCGAAGACTGCCTCCATTTTTCTAGAGCCACTGTAAACGAATGTCAGGTGATCTACCAAGAAATACATCGGTATGAGAGGGCGTCTGGCCTGTCTATCAATCATGGAAAATCTAAAATTTCATTCAGTGCAGGGGTGCCTCTTTATAAGAGGGAAGATCTATGTTCTTTAGCTGGTATTCATATGGTTGTGAAGCATCAGAAGTAGCGTGGGCTTCCAACGGTGATCAGCCGATCCAAAAAAGAAATATTATGATCTCTTATTGACAGAATTGAGAAAAAAATTATTGGCTGGCCGCTTAAAGTAATTTTTAAAGCTGGAAAAGAGACTCTCATCAAAGCTGTTATCCAGTCCATCCCCATCAACTTCATGTCCCTATTTATGTTCCCGTCATTCATAGTCGACCAGATCCACACACGCATTGCCAATTTTTGGTTGGGTAGGAATGATGGATGGAATCGACCCCACTGAATGGCCTGGGAGAAATTCTACAAACCCAAATCAATTGGATGGATGGGTTTCTGGAATACTCTTCTCTTCAATGATGCTTTGTTGGCCAATCAAGGATGTCCCCTGATTAACCGTCTTTCATCTATCTGTGCATGGGTTCTCTGAGCTAAGTACATTCGCCACACGGACTTCCATTCTTCCTCTCTCAGTCCCCACCCCATTTTCCTCTGGAGAAGCATTTGGGGGGATAAAATGCTCCTGGATAAAGGATTTTGATTGAGGATTGGGTTTGGATCATCGGTTAATATCTGGACTAATCCTTGGCTTATCAATAAAGATGGTATGCGGGCCACATCCCCCGTCCAAACAGATTTTGAAGATGCCACTATCAGCTGCCTTCTTTATGACCAGGGACAAGGGAGGTGTGTGGAAAAGATCCTTGATTAATCTAATGAATGGGACAAAAGAATCATCCTTAGAATTCCCTGGATCCCTAACACAGGTATTGACCACCTTTTCTGGACCAATGACATCACGAGAGAATACACAGTGAGATCTTGCTATATACTGGCCCTTGGCCACCACCCTGTAGGTCGGGATGAGGGACCTTGGAAATTGATCTGGACACTCAACATTCCCCCTAAAATTCACAAATTTAGTTAGTAGGTTTGCACGGGTACTCTCCCAACCATGATCCTTCTCGCTTACCGTCATATGGCCAGTTCTGCTTTTTTCCCTTTCTGCCCGAACAATATTGAAACTCCATTGCACACCATCATTCACTTCCCGAGAGCTAAGAATGTTTGGACTAAATGGTGCCCTACCTCTACCGATTTCCTGTCTTTCACCTCTGACCTTCCTGATCTTCTGAAGCATTGATTCTCCTCTCTTCCCTTGACTTTCTCATGTTCTCTTTGCACATTGGCCTAGATTATTTGGATCTGACGCAACGATGTCATGTTTCATCAAGATCAAAAACATCCCAAATTCTAGATTGAAAAGGCTTCTTCTTGGATTGAGGGCTGGAAAGACTACAAGGACCTTTTTTTGATAGGTGTTACCCCCATCCCACCCTCTCATTGGAACCCCCAACGGAAGGGACACTTAAAATCAACATGGACGCATCTCTCGAAAAGGATGGGCTTGTTGCCCTTAGCCTTCTGGCCCGTAATCATCTAGGGCATATCCTTGCAGCAGAATATGTTCCACACCAGGATTTCTGGGAACCGGCCGTTGCTGAGGCCACGAACATCCTTGCTAGTTTGCTGCTCGCTTTGGAATATGGATGGTGCACAATTTTTGTAGAGTATGACTGCCTTAACATCATTAATGCTATCATAAACAATGATGGTGGACTCCATACTTTTGGTACCATCATTAGGAGGATTCTCTCACTTGGCCAATTCTTCTCTTCTTGCACCTTCTCCTTCACAAAAAGGGAAGGAAACAATACGGCCCATCAGCTGGTGGCGTCAGACCCTTTTGACTCCATCCAGCTTTGGTTGGACAATTTCCTTTCTTGGCTTTGTTCTTGTACTTCTGTTGATTTTCATCAGTAATGATATCTTTTTTAATAAAAAAACCTAAAAATTAACATAGAGTTATTTTTTTTGTATTTTTCTCTAATGTTTCACTTTTTAATGAGTTGTCGAATATAATGAATTTTAATTCAACACATCTTTTTTGACTAATTTATTTGTCAGGTTATGTTATATTATTTAAAATGGATTAACTAATTATTTAGATTATATTTATATCATTTAAATATATTTAGTTGATTTGGGTCAATTCCCCTTAGATATTGAATATAAAAACATTTGAATTTTTTTCATTTTTTCACAATAATAACCTGCATTGACATCCAATCTACATGATTAATTTTAAATTAATTTCCACTAATTATATTATTATATCATGGAAAAATATATTCCATATTTGGAATCCGATAAATTTATAGTTTAATAAAATTTCAACTTATTTTTTGATCAAAAGGATACTGGATGTAATTAAAATTAATTACACTGACTAAGGTGGAATTAAGATTGACAAGGGACTAAACCATTATTTTAATGGCCAAAATGACATAGAATCTTTTCTAAAATCCATTAGAACTTCATATTTAGAGGCTATTCTTCAATGTATCTAGTTTTTAATATTATTGGATGCACTTTCAATGATAAAAACGTGGGTATAATTCCTTTTCCAAAATTTACAAGAGTCTCACTCCATTCGTACTATAAAAAGTCCTCATATCATCTCACTTAGTCACATCTCTCAACGCACTTTGGATCAAACATGATCCTCCAAAATAGATCATAAAAATACCACAAATAATCCGAGATTCTTACCATTTAAAATAAATCCATCCCTGGAGGCCCTTTGTTACAAACCAAAAACAGTTACCCGAAGAAGAGGTAGCATTATCTATCAAGATATTTTGTTTTATTTCAATTATCAACCCTCTAATATCTTCTTATTTTGTGAATATATAATAAATATTATATCCTCAATATACTAGGATGTTGTTTGGATTATTTTAATAACTAAACTCATAAAAACATCAATCTCAATGGGTAATGAACATATTATTTATATGTACAACGAACTACTACCTCACGAAACAATGATTGTTCATTTTTTTCCTTTACCACCTATCCTGGTTTACAATAATGATGAAAAATATATTTATATATTTATATATGGTATAATATTTATTATTTATTTATCATTTTTTAATTATTTTATAACACATACCCTTTTAAATTCTATTTTTTATAAATACGATAGCATCATTTGTGGATGTGTATACTATCATCTCCTCAAAGAGATGTCATATGATCAGTCTATACATGGAATATAAAAAAGATAGTTTTAATTAATCATATAAAGAAGAAATGAAATATATATGATATTCATTATATAATTAACATTGAATAAATATAATATACACCATTTTCCTTGTTACCCTTTTACACACGTAAAATGTTATATCGTCTTTCATAGGTGTGTGGACTACCATATCCTAGACAATATAGGATTCATTTTACATCAAAATAAATCAATATTTGTTTTTGAATGATTAATGAAAATGGTTTTTATGATATTATTATAATTTTGGAATGATTTATGTTACATACATTCTTTCCATAATAATCACTAAAACTTGGGAATATTACTATATCTACGTACGACCTACCCTCTCCATGGTTGTAACATTGGTTCATTTCTCAAAACCATCATTCATGACTGTTTTGAAAATTATTATTTATGTATAATTATGACAATTATTTCATTATTATTATTTTGGATATGTTTATAAAATGACCAATTTTACCATATAAAATCTACCAAATTGGTTTTTAACACATAAACAGAATATGGTCAAAACACCTGATATAAACATATTTGTTAAAGTAGTTTTTTTTTAAAATTGTATGAAGTGAATTAAATTAAAAAATATACTTGAAAATTTTATCACTCAAGTAAATTATTAAAATAAGTTTACTATTTATGAATATCATGACATATGGGATAACCCATTCTCAAGGTACAGTATTTCATCTCAAAATTCATTCAAATGAGACATATTTATTTTTATACACTAAATCAGATTTATAAGGTCTATATACATCCATTTGACATGATATATCACGAATCTCCTTATTATTAGGAAATTTTATGTTTCATTTAATGTTATTCATTAATGTGGATTATAATTCATATAATTTGAAGTGGTACGCGACACTTGGAAATGTTTAATTTTTATTTTCCACAGGAATGTTTTAATGGAATTTCAATGGTATTTCCACATAATTATGTCAACAAACATTATTATTTATTTCCCTCCAATGGGAAAATATTGATAAATTTGTATCCCTTATTTGGAAAAATTATTTAGTTATAATAACATATTTTTATTATTTAAATCAATTATTAAAGGTACGAGGAATTCTTTGGACTTTAAAATACAAGAGGGTCCTTGTTATATATAACCCCTCAATGAATCAGCAGTCTCATGAGACAAATAAGTTATCCAAATCAGAATAGTTTAAACATTACTGAGTATATATCTTGATGGTATATTTGTTTGTGTTATAGACACATGAGGTCCAATATTAAATAATTTCCTTCATTTCAGTTATCATTTTTTATCCATATGATTTTTCATCGACATATCTATGGATGCATTTTAATCACAGGTCATTGAATTAGTGGAATGTGTTTCAATTTATTAACTTGTCATATTTATTTTCCCACACTATATAATTGAATGGAATGTGTTATCAACTATTTATACTTTCTTGGTAAATATCTTAATCCTTTCACCATTAATTTCACTTTACATACCCTTGAAGAGCATTTGAGATCACCAATATTATCTTTTCCACCATGTTATGAAGTTGAAATCATGGAAGAATATTTCAAGGATTCAGTTCCTTTAATTTCATTATATAGAATGTTTTATTTTCAATTTCGCTATGTAATAATGGTACGGTGTTTGTAATCTGGTTTCATCTATAAATATTAAACTATTTAATCCCTTTTGATTTGATGAATATAGTGGAATGCATGGATTATGATCATTATATAGTTGGTTTTTTACAACTACCAAGGATTTAGAGGTCAATGGTGGTCTTTTTGGGGACGGTCTCCTATTGATTCGAGGGTTCGTTAAAGATTTCATTGATTTTCAATCCACATTTTTCATAAGTGGAGTTTTCACTGAAACAAAATTTGAGACACTATGGAACTTCATGAAGAAATTTTTTGCTGAGTGAGGTCATAAGACTAATTATCAATAGTAAATTATCTATTGTTTCATTTTAGATCATCCAAACATTTGAAATACCCATATTACTGTGTATGACAGTTCACATTGGACCACATTTGTGATTCCCTATTGAGTATTATAATCACACACTACCCAGTCCACCAATGTAAAAGGGAATCTGAGAGGAATTTCACATGATTTTAGGAACGATGTTGTGTTGAATCTTAGGATAGCTTTATCTTTTATGATAACTCGTATGGTATAGGGATATTAGGTATAGATCAGATCTGTGTTGTAGTGGAGCCCTTTATTTTATTTTATATTATTCTGGTATATATATGTGACCAACCATGTGGGAGGACTGATTTATGTATAACCAATTGTCCATTCCTTTTATAGATTTCAGCTATAATTCGTTGGATATCAAATTATTTATTTTGTACAATAGTAATTTAAAATTCAAGATAGTATGTGGGTATTTATATTTTAATACAAACACAGTTACATGAGGTATAGTCTACCTATAGTAACTCCTTTATCCCACACTTCTGGTCGACATCCTCGGATGAACAAGGAGGTGTTCTTGAGGACTCATGGAGAATTAGTCGGGATAATTGTTTTAATGTGATCTTGGGAGGGAATTTATAAACATTAAATTCATTACTATTTCAAAATAAAATATATAATAAAATATTGGTGCATTACATTTCAGTGAAATATGATTTTAATAAATTCCAAATGAATTATTTGTTGATAATTGTAGGAAGACCTGGTGATCAGCAGATTATATGTATTAAATGGTATTAAAAAATTAGACAGATCATCATAGAATCATAAAACATAATAATGTTATCCTTATTTTAATTTCTATAATTAATGATAATATAATGATTATGCTAATTCCTTTCCCTAGTATTTTTTCGGGAATCTATTTGAATATTAATGGCATTATCCACCCACTTATATTTTAATATTTTCAAATTGGATGGTAAAACTTAATTTATTTATGGTCTTATTTCAGAAATTGTTTTTGTGGAACAAAAACTAAATTTTGAAGATTAGAAACCCTGAATATTGTTTTTATGTTAATTGATTCATTTTATGCTTTAAAAAATCACCTTGGGATTAGAATTAAGTGTTCACTAAATTTTATTTTGAAAATTATATTAACAGTACAAAATTTCTTTTATTTTTAATTTTTTATGATATTTCAATTTATTTATTAATTATTCAATATAATTTTAATAATCACATTTTTTTCCTAAAAAATAATCTTTTTTCAATTAGTTTCTATAATTACTGTGAAAATATTTTGAAATGCGATTTATGGGTGAGTTAATTATTTTTCATAGTTTTTAAATTTCTTAAAATTGGATGGAATTTTTCTAATCTAATGAAAATACATTAATTATGATTTAAATATTTTTATCTTGGATCATGTAAAATAAATATTTACACCTCTCTTTACTTTTTATAAGATATCATTGGATGAATCTGGTTAACTAAATAATGATAATATTTATTGTGGTATGATCGAGTGCCTTATTTATCCTAGCCGAACCTGAACTAAATTTTTTTTACTAAATTTATTTGTTATAATTTTCAAAACAATACTTTATAAAAATTTTTAAAATATCATCAACTAATTTTTAGATATTTAAAGGTTTTAAAAAATATTTTTATAGTCTATATAAAAGATATTTTTTTGATCGGAGTTGTTTTTTCAGAAATAAAATTTAGGGTTCCAATTTGATAATAGAAATAAAACTTGGACATGTAACCTACATGTAAAATCCATTATCTGTTGGAGTAGTATGAATATAACAATGTTATCTTTTTCTACATATAAATATAAATAAAAATCCACACTGAGTTTTTAGGACAGGATTATATGGATGAATAACACAATCATATATTATAGGATTATATTAGACTTTATTCCTATTAATAATTATAAAAACAATATCATAAGATATAACATCTTAAAATAATAGTTTGAAAGAATAATAAGACTGACACCTTATTTAACATATAACACCTTGTTATAAGAAAATGGTGACGTATTATAAAATTTATTATAATCTAGTTAATGTATTTTAGGGTATGAATATGAGAAAATGAATTATGAATTTTATTAATAATATTCTAAATAAATAAAAATTTACATATTAATCCTTATGAAATAAGAACTCATTTTTTAAATCCATTTTTTAATAATAAATGCATTTTCATCAAAAGAAAACAATCTTTTGCATTTTTTCATTGAAATTATAATTTTATGATACCACCTCTATAACTTTTATTGTATAAAACAAACCCAAATTTTTAAAAAATAAAATAGAAATTTTCATAGGGAGATTTTTTGCGATTTTTTGATATTTTTATTATTTTAAATAATAGTATAAAATATATAATTTTCAGGAGCTATTATTATTATTCATTAAGTAAATTAATTTAATATTCCCATTATATTTTACCTTTATTGAAATTTTATAAATTTTATTTATTATAATGTAATTAATTCCATCATAATTAGAATATTTTTTTATCTAAGTCATCATTTATGATAAAAAATGGATTTTTTTTTTCATTTTAATCATTTATTTTAAAATTGATTTCTACCACTCATATAAATTGAATCTTTAAAATTTAATAGGATATTTAAAATCTTATTATTTCAATTAGTTAAATATGACTCTTTTATTTTTTTATTATGAACAATAATTTTGGTAAATATTTGTCACCTTAATTATGGTAAAATGGGAAAAGTATAGATAAAACAATTAAACATTGTATCAATGTAAACAAAAAACATGAATTTATTTAATTTTATCATGTTAACTCTAATATATCCACTAGAAATAGAATATATGGTATTTTGGTTCTTTTTTTCCATGATAATTACACTTATATAATTTTATATAAAGTAGACCCCAAAATGACACTTGCATTCAATTAATATCATTTATATGTTAACATGGGGATAAAAATATTCCATAAATGAATATTAATATTTATCTTGAACAATCATAGAAAATTTATTATGATGAATGTTTTAGTTTTTTGTATTCTATTAATAACCTTAAATACTTATAAAATGCTGACACGATTCATGTGCATGTAGTAGAATAATCAAAGTAAATAGTTTTAAAAACATCAAAATTAATTTTTTTCCGATTATTTAATGTCTAAATATATTATGATTAATAATGATTAATAATTTATTCTGAAATAGTTTATATTCAAACTTCTATATTATCATGATGTATTTAAAGTAATATTAACCGAATACTATCAGAAATTGACATTAATGATACTATAGAGAAGCTAATATGTAATTAAATTTCAAAAAAATGATAAAATATATATTATAATAGTAGTATTAGAATGATATGTTTTCTAAACATTCATCCTTCTCAGCTTATATGTAAAATTATTACCTTTTAATACTAAAAATGTTGTTCTATTTGTGGTCAAAATTGGTTCAATGGGTATTTAACTAAGAGATATAGGTAATGTTGCTAATTAAAATATTATAAATCTCATTTTATGGAAATAATTAGAACTAATAATATCCAAAAATATAATATCTTTCAATATGGAATTTTTTTATAGACTATTACATGATTATATTTTTATATTTTAAGTAATTATAAGTATGTCATCTCCCCCCCTTATAAAAGGACCCCCCAATTTTCTCTTCTTTAAACCACCATGATCCTTATATGTTCACAAAACCCTCAAAAAGTATAATCTAAATATCCCTATACATTATATATAGGATCTAGTGTTTATAAAATCTTATTCTAGGAATATTACAGAAAGGATCTAAAGGAATCCAATGGAAGAAGTGGATATTATTCTCCTAAACGTCTTCCAAATTTAATATTCTTCTAACTCCTAAACTTTTATGATATTCATAATAGGAAAATATATTTAGTATCCCAAATATAATAAACTATTATTGAAATGCTTAAAAAATCATTATATAGACGGGTTTCCATAAAATGGGGATTTAATGCATCACTCTTGCATATGTGCAGACTACGACCTCCACGTAACAGTACAATTCATTTTCCCCCATAATCCTTAATGTATGGTAATTATTATGTGTTTAAATATTAAATATTATATTTATGACATAATTAATTATATTCTATTATAATATCATATCTACATTCTTAAACTCTTATCTATTCGAAAATTATAAGGTCACTCTAGTCTATATGCAGACTATCACCTACAAGAAGAGATGTTATTTGTTTTTACTTTTAGTTTTAAAGGTATTCAAACATGAAAATATTTAAACAAATATTATATATATATGTTTGTGTATATTTATTATCTAAATTTTTTATAAATATTTTTTTATCTTTCATTATATGAATCAAAATGTGAAAACATAGTTCATGCATACTTATGGTCAACGATCTCCACAAACACTGGAATTGGTTTTTATATATATAACTTTTAAGAATTAACATAAATATATATATATAATGAATATATATTATATTTATATCATTAATAAACTTTTTAATTTATGTAAGCAAAATCAATGTAAATGGACTAGATCTACCAAAATGAAATTCTGAGGAAAAACAAAACAATTAACATCTGGAAACAATGAATTTAATATGGAATTAATAATATTTCTATATTTAAATGTCATCGATGGATCAAATGTGACAATATAATTATTTTCACGGTTATTTTATTCAATTATATAAAATTTATATTTATTATGACTGAGGTTAGAGAACATTTGAGGCATATCGAACTTGATGTAAGGGAATTCTCATCACAGTTTTATTTATGAGAGGAATATTCCATATTCGCCAATAGTTTTCATTTTTTGTTGTATATGATAAACATTACTATATTTTATGATTATTAACATCAAATTTTTTGGGATTAATAAATAAAAATAAGATTATATCTATTGTACGGTTTTTATTTGGTGGTTAATAAAGTGTAAGGGTTCATTGTCTCAATATTCATTTGTTGAGTCATTTTTTATGTTATGCTCTTATTTATTTTTAGGAGATGAATATTGTCAAACATTAAAATTATATTTCATTAAAATCCCTATTTTTATGATATTTAATTATTTATTTGAAATTATTCTTTCATTTGTTTTAGGAATCAAGTCTTAACAAGGTGGTAAAAGATTTATGTTACAATCTCAATATTTTTGGGGATTTTTTTGAATGTGTTTTATATTATCAAATTATATGAAATATCAATCAATATTCCATGAATATTAGTCTACTATAGATATTTAACTATATTACAAGATTTCTTCATATTTTTTTCACTTTAATAACTAATGATTAAAAAACAATTTCCAAGAAAACTTATATTGTTTCCATTTTATGAAAAAAAAATCCATTTTCTCCATATCTATAATATGAATAAAATTTTTCAATATTGTTTCTAATAATATTATATTATTTTTTTAGTTTAATTTTAACTAATTATTTAATTTTAATAAAACTGTTTAAAATGAATGTTATATCCTTTTTCCAAACAAGGTAATTTTCTCATTTTTATCAAAAATGTATATGTAATAATTGTTTTAATGTACATAACATGGATGTAATTTAGCACCATCAACACAACTGAATTATTTGAATATTATTATAAATAATTCAATATTTATTTTCAATGAAAACAATTTCATATATATAATTTAAAATTTTATATTAAAAATATATATTTTCATTGTGAAGAGGATATATTTATCAATTGATCACATTCTATAGTGAACATATCTTTTATTGTGTTTTATTATGAAATTATTTATCTCGATTTCATTTTTCCCTATTTCGATTATTTTTTATTTTCTAATTATAAATAGGATATTGGAGTGTGAAGTCTAATTCGTTTTGGTAATGAAAATATCTTATTATGCTTTTGTTACTTCCTACCACTAATATTGATAGATCAAGGGACCTCGCTGCCACTAATGTGGGTTGGGTTGTGTTTATTTATATACCCATTTAAAATAACGTGTTTTGTCTGGTTTCAAGATTACACCATTAAACTTTAAGTGTACTTTTCTTTTTATGGTATCTTCTCCACCATTTTATTCAAGAGATTAATATGAAACACTCAATAAATGTTCGAGTATCTTGAGTTATTGTTGATATACATTAAATAATTGTGTTTAATTTTTAATTACCACTATACAAAATCATTTATTTTATCATTTTATTTACTAGATGATTACATGGATTATACTTTTTTAATTTTAAAAGTTACTTTTACCCCCTCTTTCCATCATACTCTTAAAAAAATGAAATGTATTGCACTAGTTAAAAATTATAATAAAATTTATATTATTCTTCAATAATTATCTAAAATTGTGTGGTTATATTATTTATGATCCAAAAAGTCTTGCTACATTATTTCACAATTCAAAATACATATTCTTTGAGTGGTTCGCCTATTTTTAAAAAAATGAAACTTTCTTCACTTTTATGATGTAACTTTCACTACTCAGGTTATCATCACACCAAGAAACCATTAGTTAATCCAAAATATACTTAAATATTTTTCTTGAAAATAACGATACATTATAGATATTCCAGAATACTAAAAATACCATCTGTCGAAGGTTTATTCAATTGTTAAAAGGCGTTGTTTCAAGAAGTAATGTACAAATTCCCAAATCACTCATTTTTATTTCTATTTAATTATATATAATTCCTCAACCACAAAGTCTATTATACCATTTTATAATATCAAAAAATATATAATTTTATGAAATATATAACTTTAAAATTTATTATGGATTTGGGCCAACATTAGAGTTCAACTAGTTATAGAAAACCACTTCTCACATTATATTTGACCATATCAAAGAGAATAAGTAGAATTGGAAATGGATTTCATGATTATTTGTTTTTTACAAAAATATATAGATTAAAATGATATTTATAATTTCCTAACAATTTTATATAAAATAACACTTCCATTAAGTAGTTCACATTGATAAAAAATTAAATCATTATATGGCATCAAGAGGTAAAGATGTTTCAGGGGAGGGGGCTTTGGTGATGAGAATTATAACACAATTTACCCACCTATAAAAAACAAAAACCCATTGAATAATGGATGAATAATCAATATCAACTTCTATAATTAGTCTCTCATAAAAAATAGGGTTCTTTTTATTACATTTGAATAATTTTTCACATACATGTACTATATTCTTAATTCAATATTGGTCTAGTGTTAGTGTAATTGAGATCATATTATATGATCTTTATAGTGAAAAACTATTTTCATGTGAAACTAGTGAATGTAGGTCACTGGTATTGATAATATTCATATTGGATAACATAAACTCCTGTTTCCTTCTCTAAACTCTATATTTTTAGGCATAAAATATTTTTCAGTCACATATTACATTGTTATAATTTACCTAATTGTAAATCATTAAGTAAAATGATTATAATGTGTGGAATGATGATTAATGATTTAAAATTGGTAAAAATGGAATATTTATTTAATAATGTTTTCAATCTATAAACTACAAAGGTATGTAATTTACCAAAAATATCAATATCTTGGGATAAATTTTTTATTATTAAAAAACACTATATTGGAAAATATATCATCCAAATGGATGGAAGAGAAATGATTTTTTCATATGTCATCTTGTGTTTTCAGACAAGATAAAAAGGATTGCATAACAATGGGGGTGAACAATCTCTCCATTTTAGAATTTAGAAGGATCAAAATTCCAAAAAATAACATTTCAATGATAATTGAAAAGATAATGCAACGAGATTATTGAAAATGAGGATGTAAAAGACAATGGAGTAAGAATTATGGTGTTCAACGATATAGTACGACATGATTTGAAATAATATATAAAGAAACCCCAAAATAGGGTGAAAAGTTTCACTGAAAAAAATTCATAGAAATAAACATTTATTCACTCGTGTAAAGGGGGTGAAAATTTAATGACGAACATCTTCATTTTATTAACGAAGGGTGTTAGTTCTTACAACACTATTAGACTATTGGGAGATGATTTATTGGGGTATTGTCTCAAATTATAATGGTATAGAAAGATTCAACCAATGGAGGATATGTGTATGATTTTTTTAAAGTAGTTGAATAGTATGAATATTTAAGAATGGAATGAAATTAAAGACAATGAAAACATAGTGATGTTTAATATTCATTTAGTATTTGTATATATCATGTATATGAACTCAATAATAGTGAACTAAAAACAAAATTGCTTGATATCTCAATATATCATGGCCATAACATTATATATGATTTTTTAGATTTGATTAATAATAAAGTTTCACATGGGTATAGATGAATATGACGTTGGATTAATGATACGTGAGAATCATGGTAATGGAATCACCATTAAATATGTTGAGGTGAATTTTCACAATGAATATTTTCATGATGTTGTGAATCAAATGATTGATATTATGCTTTAAATTTTCTAATTTTGAATAATAATAAAATTAGAATGAAATATGGTATGAAATAGCCATATTTTTTCAAATTATGGTAGCATAATTTTCAAATTCCAGTAACTAAGAAGTTTTAGAGATAATAAAAATAAAAAACAATATGATCACCCCATGATGACATACTAGACATGGATGATTTATGTACTTTAGTATCATTGAATATTCTCATTACATGAGCTCACCGTGAAGGGTGGTTATGTAAAACAATTTATAGAAAACAATTTCAGAATTCTATATGGTGGCTCAAATTATAGTTGATGAAAAGAGGGTAATAATTCCAGCACACCATATATGTATTTTTTTTTTGAATTCAATGGTACATAAGTAATATGAGGATAACATGAGGATTTTTTTACATTATAAAATTAAAAAAATGAATAGTTAATGTGGGTTCCTATAGAAGAACCTCGCTATGGATGAAGGAATGTTGAGTATTATTCCTGTAATATTTGATGATGAAATTAGTTAGTGAGCATAGATGTATAAATTTTTATGGGTGATTTTAGAGAGTATATATGTCATGGTAATTTCTACACCCTTTCATTGTTGGTCTGTATAACACCACTATATTGTTTGAATATTTATTTCAAATAAATACAATCACTAATATGTTTTTCATTATATGAATTGACGTGTTTACCATGTATTACACATAATGAAAAGATTCTTCGACGGGATGTAAGGTAAGTGATATCGAGCATTAGAAAACCATGAAATAATCTTATATTACTGTTATATCTTATCTATAAAACATCCATATATATATATATATATATATTTACATAATTTATTAAATATAAATATAAATTTTCAATTCAATATAAATTTATTAACAAATTCTTACTAATTAATTAAATAATTTTTAGCGATGTAATTATATTCTTTAACTAAATATTTTCATCATAATTGATTTTATTGGAATTTAGGGAAAAATAATATAATTAAATTATACAGTGTTTCTAAATTATATTTTATAATTTTATGTGAATTTTAAAAACCATTACACTTATAGTGAAAGTTTATGATATTGGAGAAAGTATTGACATTTCTGTGAATAGAGAAAATACCAAATTTTGTAAAAAATTGTCAATTATTTTCAATAAATACGGAAATTTAAATACTGTAATATTTTTTAAATTATCATAATTATTATTTATATATATTATATCTAACTAATTAATTTATAATGATATCAATATTTTATTTTTTTATAATTTTACTTTTGGGTTTAAATTGGGTTTCTTTGAATTTTTTTTAAATTTAACTTTGTTTCTCCATTTTAATTAATTAAAATAATCCCCAATAAGTATTTTTTATGTCAAATTTATACATTTAAAATGAATATGTTTTATTATATATTAATATAATAATTATTAGTAGTCATATAGATAATATGAAATCATCTTTTCCTGAAAATAAATATTTCTTCCTGAAAACTTGCTTTTCATAGCATTAGTGTGTTTTTTTAAATTTAATTTTTTATTTATTATAAAATTAAATAGAAAAAAATTAATTTTATAAATTTGGATGTCAGAATTATATTAGTGTAGTGTTTTGATAATTTAAGAAATGATTTTATTATGAATAGAGATTAATATTGGATTTTATTTGAAAAGTACATTTTGATTAAAATATTTATAAATATAAACTATTTTATAAAATGGTTTTAAAAATAAATATTAAACTTTATATATATATACATATATTATTCTAATTTAGGTAATTTTAATCAATTTAATATTGGATTTTAATTGAAAACTACATTTTCAATTAAAAATTATATTTTTATATAATAGAACTATTTTTCACTATTTTGTAGATGACATAATTGAGAAAATGATTTAATGATAATATGACATTATTTTTATATTCGTTTGGAAAATGTGTTTTTTTTTCAAAAAAATATTCTAGGAATACAATTTTAATTTTTTTTTATTCCCTAATGATTTAAAAAAAAATACTCATGTTTGACTTTTTAGCTGGATTTTTTGAATGTATTCTTCTTGTATTTTCCAAATATTTAAATTTCTAATTTTACTAAAAATATTAATGTAATCTTTTTTAACATGCATGACATGAAAGAAAACAACCCATAATTATGAAAATTACTTACTTGGAATCATCCTGTAAAGGTTTTCAAAGTTATACTCAACTAAAAGTATTTTAAAATGTTTTATCTTTTAGAATATTCTTTCATAGTTTAAATTTTATTTTCGTTCAAGAAATGTTTTAAATGAATTTTAAGATTCATTTATAGGTTTTAAATATTATTTTCCATGAAAATGTGTTTCAAAATATTTTATTTTTAAAATAATTGATCATCAATAAAAATTTATTTTCCTCGAGAAAATTATTGAAGTTATGTTAAAAAATAATTTTCCATCTACGATTACATTTGTTAGTGTCACCTTTGACTTATGAGGAAAATTATCCAAGGTTTAAATTATCATTAATTATTGGAATGTTTTATTTTTATGATGGAATGATGTTGATGAAACCTTATTATTTTCCCTGAGTTATATCTATATAAGATTATTACTAAACCCACTCCTCTTTCAATGGGTTTTTCTATGATGAGATAATCAATTAATTATGAAATGAGTCTATTTTATATAAGTTATGATATGATGCTATGTATATAAAATCCGTTTCATTTCATGGGGTATGATATGAATAATTATTTATTATCTTCATGAAGAAATAATTATGGTTTTCATTATGATATGGGTGGGACTTATATATTCCTATAGTGTATTTGGTAGAGGTTTATATCTTACGATAAGAATGGAAGGGGGAAGAACCCTATTTAGTAAGATAATTTTTTCTCAATTATGGTATTGGGAGTGATCCTTTACCAAAATGATAGTTTAGGGAGTGAACATATTCTACAATGATAGCCTTGAAAATGATACTTGAATAATATGTCATTGATTTTCTATTCCTTTGTGTATGCCAAAAATCAATGTCTTATGTGAATCTTATGCACTAACATCTCATGTTATTTGATTATCTTTTCATTCGTGTGTTATGAACTACTTTCCTTTATTACATGACTCATGAAAAGGATAATTTATATGAAATTCATGGTTTTAAAATTTTATACTCAAATTATCATTAGCTTATGTTCATGTTCTGCTTACGTATCTCCATTATTTACCCTTGTTGAGCATCTGAGCTCACAATTTCATATATTTCCTTTCCCCTTGTTGTGAATAAATGTTATATATAATAATAATATTGGAGAAGATCATTAGGGGCGTCATTTATTATCATTAATTAATTATGATGATTATTTTTCTAGTTTCTAAATGAACTAAAATATTACAGTCCTCAGGCGTGAGTTTGTGTGATGTAATCAATAACCATTTAAAAAGATATTATATCTACGTATGAAAATCATGGATCACTATAGCCAGTATAAGTGGAAAGGATTAGTAATCCACAAGAATAATTTATTATAAATATTTATTAAAAACCATATTGACATCCCTAAATATATTTCTAGGGATATATCTATTGATAAGCCAATGAATGAGTCAATGTTTTTGGAAATTTCTTGAAAATTTTCTCAATGATTTATCATGTTGCTCAAAATAACTTACATTACAGTATAGATAATATAATTCGATGTGGATCCAGAATATATATAACTAGGGCTAATAACTCCAAATAGATTGCATTGTGTTTGACTCGATTGTCACATGGGGCAAGATAATAGGGCATGCGCCACATCTGGTTAGAAACTCTAGGGGGGATATGCATTGGAAATTCCCAAATTATTAATTAACCATCATTAAGGATTTAAATATATGATGAATATTAATTACATAAGATTAACCTAATGTGTCATATATTAAAAATAAATATTCATGATTTATACTTAATTTAAGTTATTTTTCAGGATTATTTTGTTTTCTCAGTATTATTATAGTTACTCAAAAAATTATTTTTGGTTTTAGTGAATTTATGGATCCATACAGAATAATATAAACACAAAATATAATGGATAATTTATAGAATATTAGAAAATAATTGGATATTTACCAGATAGATATATATGTTGATTTTTTATAATCAGTTATCGTGATATATGATTAACATTGTTATTTTTTACGAGATTCATAAAGAATAAAATAAGTGGAAGATGAACTTTTTTTGGGTTTATATATGGTATTGAAAACATTGGAATGATGAATCAGATTCCCATATTTCAATATGGTTATAAAAATAATATAAAAGAACATCTCTAATGTATGGTAAGATGTAATCTTAGTTGAAAATATGGCCATAGAGTGAACAATTTTCACTGATTTTCCTGTCTTATTTGTTTGGAACATGGGAATTATACAACTCAAATCCCTAACCATGAATTATCTTCAAGACCAATTAAGGACCTATTCCATGTCAATAATTGATGATGAATGATTTATGTATTTATGTATTTTCATTCATGGATTATGTTGTAGACGTATTTTACCAATGAAATTAGCGTTCAAAGAACAATGAAAGATCTAGGAATATGTTATTTTTTAAGTATATATGTCTAAATGTTATATTAATATATGATTTATGAATTATATAATGGATTTATTTGTTTTAGGTTAAACATAAGTAAAATTTTGTATTCAATCCCCATGAGGTATTATGCGATGGTAGTTTATCAAAATTAACCGAATTTTAGTAGACTTATATGGAAATAGATACTTTGTGTTTTCTGGAGGAATTTCATTTAATGGAAATGTGATTAAAGATATGTGTATCTTATAGGGTCTATATTATATTATATTTTAAGGTAGATTTGGGTTATTAAAATTCCATAATGTTTAATTAAAATATATTTTGAAAAAGGATAACCTAAATACCATGTGGAATCTTATTTTATAGGGAAATGACATGAGGCTCGAAGAAACAATAGATAGGAGATAAAGGTATAACTCACACTTCATGAGTATACAATACATAATTATTGTTAGAAAATATAAATATTGATATTGATGAGTAAGTATCTATATTCATAGTATGTTATAAACTTAAGGTTAATATAATATTTTTTTAAAGGATGATGTGATCATTATGTATACTTCCATGTAAGTGGGAATACATCATAATGTGGTTTTTCATCAAACTCCCAAAAAATATGCTATGACACATGGGCTGTAGATTATCACCATAAAAGGTCAATACTCTTCATATATATAAGAAAATAATTCCCTTTGTGTAATTTTATATGACATAAATTAATGAAGTTGTTAGGTTTCATGGAGTACCACAATTAGTTTTATCCAATCGAGAATCTATGTTTTCCTTAATGATTTGGAAAAGTCGTCCGCAAGATCCTGATATAGGGCTGAGTATCAGCTATTTTTATCATTATATAATATATGGTAATATTTTTAGAGAAATTCAATCCCTATGTGATATGTTATGATAATATATAATGGATATAAATGGTGTTTGGGATCACACTATTCTCTAGCAAAGTTTTCATATAAAAATATATTTCACTTGAGAATTTAGATATCTCTTTATGAATCCCAATATAAAAAGTGAAATGAAATTTAATAAACAATTCTATTGGGACCTAAGAGAGAGGATTTCATGTTATAAATGTCTATAACCATTATGAATAATATATGGATTTCACAATGCAGAATGAAATTTTATGTTGATAATCAATTATGTGATCAGAATTTTAAATTTGGTGATAAGTTCTTTCTTAGGAATTTTCTATTGATGAATGATGAGAAAAATAATCCATAATAATATTATACCCATTAAAATACTTCATTGTATTAGATTATTAGAATATTATTGGGATTTTCCACTGATCCTATCTCAGGTTCGTGATGTGTTCCACATTTTACTTATGAGTAAGTGCATACCTGATCCATCCCGTGTTCTGAAATTAATATTTTTATTAATAGAGGATAATATTTATCATGAGGAAAAACCGATAGAGATTATATTTAAAATTTAAAATATTCTATGAATAAATGCCAATAAACTAGTTAATATTTTTTGGTTAAACAAGAATCTTAAGGAAGCTACATGGGAAACACAAGGACATATTGGGGAAAAAGTATCCTCCGTTGTTCTTACCAATGTGATGAATTTATGGGATGGTATTCATTTTATAGTGGATATAATGTAACACTTTGATATTTTGTTAAATTATTATATAAATTTAATTTATACAATATTATTAAATACACAAAAAGTCTAAAGTAGCATGTGTTACAAAAAATAAGAGTTTCTTCAATACCATGACACCTAAGAAACACTAAGCATTATCAAAACATGAAATAATTTGATATTTCCATTATATCCTAGCATATAAATAGTTGGGTAAGAATATTAGTAACTATTTAATTAAATATTTATAAAAATATTCTAGATAATGTAAATTTATTTATTAATTAATGGTAAATAATTAAATTTTTTTTGTAAATTATTGTGTTATTCAAAATTATGTTTTCTTAAAAAATTATTTTTATTGATTTTTATTGATTTTAATTGATATAATTAAAATAATATTTTGAATAGTTTTAAGAATAAATATTTCATAAAATTAATTTTGATTTTAAGATTTTCATCTAGAAACTATATTTTGAGGAAATATCTGAATCTTTTGAAAAATATTGATTAATTGTGAATAATGAAAAATACATATTTTTATAAATTTAGTTTTATTTTCAATAAATAAATAAATTTAAATTCCAAATTATGTTTTAATGTAACATAAGTATTATTTATTTATATTTAATCTAGTTAATTAATTTTTGAATCATTTTTATATTCGTTTTTTGTATATGTTCATTTTGTGTTTAAAAATAATTTTTTTCTTCTAAAAACCGATTTCAAGATCATAATGTTTCTTCATTTAAATAATATAAAGTTATACCTAATGAGGAATTTTTTAAACAAAATTTATATATTATATAAAAAGTAATTTATATTCATACAGTGTTTATTATTACAAATACATTTAATGTAGAATCTAATTATTCTTGAATGAAAAATAGCAACCAGAAATAGTCTTCTTCATCAAATTTGAATTTTTTAAAAAATTTAATTTTTAATAATACTATTAAATTCATTTTAAAAAAATAAATCAATTTTTAAACCATCATCTAAAAATTATATTATGTAAAACGTAGGTTATTCTTCTAAAAAGAATAAATTTTTAGAATAGTGAAAATTATTGGATTTAATTGAAAACTACATTTTCCATTAATTTTTTTATAATGTTAAATAATATTTTTAATTTTTACATAACAAAATAGTAGTTAAATTATATATTTATTAATAAAATTTATTCAATTTGAATTAATTTCACATTGACATTTATATATGTAAATTTTGTAAATTTTTTTATCATTTTTTCCTTCAAAACTCTCATTCTCATCCCATCTATATGAATATTTTTAAATTAAATTTTCAAAAATATATGAATGAAATTTAAAAAATTGGATTGAATAATTTTATTCAAAAATTTTTATAGTTTCAACTATTTTGATCATACTTTACTCAAAAATGATTAGTAATCATATTAAACAATTATCCTGGTTAAGGTAAAAATGGTTTTTGTATGCGGGTTAAATTAAAAATATAATCGTTAAAAATAACCCCAAAGTAGACTAAAAACCATTTTATTGATATATTAAAACATTATTTATTCTATTATAATGATGTTTCCATTATTGGATCCTTGTGACACGAAAAAAAATGGTTGTATTTTTTCTTCCAAATCATTACCAGTGTAACACTCATTTCTCGTAAAAAATGCTACCCACTCTCATCTCATATTAACACCGCAAAATCCTTTTTGGTTGGAAACGACCTACCCAATTAACTTTTATACTTCCCTAATATAATCATATATTCATTATTTTTCATATAATTCCAACCTATGATATAATTTGGTGCAAACACAAGGAGGATATGTGATGAAGAGGTAATGTTCATTGAAGAGTGACTATGTTTAATTTCTACCTACTCATATTTAAATTATTATTATGAAATTAATATTTAATAAAATTATTATATTCTGTATACTATGAATTTTTATGTGATGTGCCTCACCTATAACCCAGTTCACATAATCAAATGGGTTATGAAATCATTATTTGTGTACAATGCACTACCACTTCACGAACAAATGTAATTAGTTTTCCATAACCACTAATAAAGGATAAACATAATGATTTATTTATTTTTTATATATTATATTTTATATATTATTACATTTGTGGATTCATTATATCACACATACCCTTATATTCACTATTGTTTTGGGAAAATGATATGGTTTCTCATCTGTACGGCGGTCTACCGCCTCGCGAAACAATGTGATTCATTCACCCTTTACATGGAAGGTAATAATGATGTGATTAAATAAAATATGTAATATATATGAAATAATTATTATTATTAATTGAAAATATATCATTTATATTTTTTTTAAATTCCATGAGAAAATGTAAATAGTTTTAATGCATATGTACAACATACTATCTCCAAGAAAGTTGTATTTCATTTTATATCACTACAAATAATGGATTACTCCAAATGAATTTATATTTTAAATATATATTATATTTATATAATGGTTAATATTTTAGGACGATGAAACCATTATCAATTATTGAGTACCAGAATTAACCAATCAATGTATATATGAAAAACAAAGCAATTACTACGCAAAATGTAACATTAACATGGAATCATTAATAAAATGGTAATTATTGGTCATAAAGAAATAATATATTGAATGATATATGTACATAATGTTTTTTCAAATACATTTAAAATAAAATTATTATTATTATAATAATTTTTTGAATTTGTATGATTGAATTCAAGACATTAGGTAAGGGATTTTTTTATCACTTTTATTTTCAATTCAGCAAATTCCATACTCACCACATGTTTCATTTAAGAGATGTATATGCATATGATTCATTTATATTATGATGAATCTAATTATAATTATATGAATTACATATACATGTTATGATCCATTATTCATTGGGTTTGAAGTTCAAAAATATCCAAATCAATAAGGGTGATTTGTATCAAGTTTCCTTCATAATAAAATATATAATATTATGAACCTATATTCATCCAAGAGGTGTATATAAATCCCATTTGACTTGTTATATCATTAATTTTTTAATCATCATGATATTTTAAATTTCTATTCTTATTTATTCCTTCACAGGGCTTATAATGAAAATATAACAATATGGTAATGATTTTATGATACAATTTCATCATTTATCTGGATTGATTAGGATTTTGTTTATGAAGATGAAATACTATGATCCATATCTTAATAAAATCATGAATTTTATTATCCTATGGTTATACATGATATTTCAATCAATAGTACCTTTAATAAATTCTATATTACTTTAATGAAATGTTTTTCTATAAAATATGACATTATTTATCTCTTCGGTTGGAAAAACTATTTTCTTATGAAACAGTTTTTTCTGAAAAATGTTATAAATTTTTTTTCTAATAATCTCCAATGATTCCAGAAAAAAAATTTACACATTTTTTATAATTTAACAGACTATTTTGAATGGAATAGTCATGTAATTTTCCCAATAAATACTTTTTTCATTTAAATAAATTTTTAAATGAATAATTGTTTTTTGGTGTTTAGCACGAACAAAGTATTCAATAATCATGACCATTGGTTTATTTTAATCTCAAGTTATAATTTTTTATTGACATTTTCAATGAAAATTATTCTCAGTATATATTTTTGGTTTAGAAAGGGTTATATTTAAAATCAGAAATGATTATTCCTATATAAAATTATTCAATGATTTTTAATGAAATTTTATAAGTTTTGAATATAATTTACAATTTATTTGATTTTAACAAAGTATGTTTTACAAAGAATTTATTTTCAAATAAAATTTATTTACTTAAATTAATGATCCTTGGGATCTTTCAAATTAATTTTCTATATAAGAAGACATATATTGATGTTACATACAGCTTAATGGTTTTATGACCAAAGGATACCATTCTTATCATTCAACCGAACGGTTGATGGTTATGATCAAATAATTTTCATGATTACCTGTTCTCTCCCATGGGTTATAGCATGATAACAATCATATTAAATCATTACCTATTTTAATGATTTATGATTTTATCAAATTATTTAATGATTATTAGAGATGTTTATTTTCTATAGTTTAGTATGTGATTACATTTCTATGTAACCCATTTCATTTCATGGGAAATTATATGATTAAAAATTTATGAACATTTGGAACACACAAATAGACACACACACACACACACACAGATATATATATATATATATATATATGGATTTCATTATAAGACGGTTGTGACCTAAATATACCTCCAATAGATTTTGTAAAGCTTTATATCTCATGAGATAGATAGGACATGAAATTAGAGTAAACATGGTTTAGTTAGGGACTTATTCTGCTATAATGGGCTTGGGATTGAACCATGAAAGCTATGATGATATGTGGAGTGACTTAATTCCACTATGATATCATCAGAAATGATACATGAATGATATTGAAATTATTTAATTGTGTAGTGTGTATTATAAAAATCGATGTATGATTCTAATGTTACGATCTCATGGGTCATGATATTTTATTCTCTTAAGATTCAGGTCTTATGAACTACCAAAAATTATTCCATGATAAAAATATTACGATCTTAGATATGTAGGGCATGGTTTTCAAATCATATGATCATATTATCATACAATTATGTTCACCTTATGCTTATATATTTCCTTTGTTCACCTATACTAAGAATATTATCTCACCCTTTCTTATGTTTCCTTTTCCTTAGTTTTGACAAAAAAATTAAGTATGTGTATTAAATTGAAAGATAATTATGGGAGACATTAAATATCATTCACGAATTAACAGTATCTTATTCCATACATCCAATGGTACTAAACCATTATTGTACTCAACCATCTGTTTGTGTAATAAACTGAATATTCATCTAAAAACTTGTCAAATCTATATATGAAAAGTCTATTTCATTATTGTATACATTTGGTAACATCTATGACATAAAAAAATGATTGAATTTTAATTTTAGTAGAGTATTTATGGTTTTTTATATCATTTCATCAAGATAGAGATATAAAAAGGGTTTTTTGAATGTCACCATGTTTTAGTAGTAAAAAAGAATAAGAATGAAGGAAGACATATCACATTCGAATGAAGATATCATTAAAAAAAATTAAATAATTTAAAAAAATTATTAAAGTCATCATAAAATTCTTATTGGACATATATAAATAACTTATAGACATTCAGAACAAGTTCTAATCTATGACATTGATGAAAATAGTTATAATTTTGATATATTCATAGAAATTTCTTGTATAAAATATTATTAAAAAGTGTAAAATAATAAATATAACCATTATATGATGAAAAAACAATATAATAACATGTTTCATTTTTGAATTTTAGTAAAAAAATAAGATATATTGAATGAATTTTATTTCCATATCTTTATTAATTCAAAAATTATGGTTTATGGAAAATAGGAAGAAATAACCTAACAATATTTTGATGGAATAAAAGGGGGAAACATAATTTGACATATATAATTATCTTCATATTGAAAATTGGATTACTTATTAATGTATATAGATAGATAAGTAGACTACATCCATGAATTTAATTGTTTATTTTATCTATCATGATAAATAATTGATTACTAAAGAATATTCTTATCAGCACATCTACAAAGATTGTTAGGTATAATAAGGTATGTATGATGTATTATAAGAGACGATAATTTCCCAAAAAAAACTATTAAAAAATACATATAAACATAAATAATATCTAAGACATTTATTAATGCATATCATGGTTATAAAATAATGGGTAGTTCCATGATATCAGTAATGAACATTTTCTAAATATAATATATATTTAATGTGTATTAGTTGTTTCTAGTAAAACAACACAACATTGAGTTTATTTTAATTTCTTTATCCCTTAATTATGAACCATATAAATTCCATGTGTTTTATGTGCCTTATACGTTTCATTTGAAACTATCATTCTGTGTGACAAGTGATATTAAAAATTAAAAACTGAAAGCTTCTTTATAATAAGGGATCTAGATATGTGTGGGTAAATGTATTAAATTAGAGGAAATACATTCAGCTAATTTAACACTAATCCACCCCTATCTCAATGATTCATGGGTTTATAAAATAATATGTAGATATATTTTTGATTTATAATTGTAACACCCTATGTTTTTATATATTATTTCTTTTGAAGAAATTAAATTTCATGGATATCGTTTTTTATATGAAACATGAAGTTTTAACAAGCTTAAAAAATTATTAGTATTATAATACATACAAGAATATAATTTCCGATGTATTAAAAATAGAGATATTAATAATAACAACAAATGTTTACTTGTAATGGTTTTATATAATGAAACAATATTGATAAAAAATAAACTTAATTTTTTGATAAATATTTTACATGTTTTGAAAATACTATTTTCTTATAAAAAAATCATTATTTATTTTTATGAACCATTTGAAAATTAATATTCAAAACTTTTAGACAAAAAATGATAAAATATACTTTTTTTAAAATATTATTATCAATATTATCTTAAGGTTCATTTTTTTGAATTTTCTAAAAGGGTTTATATAATAATGAATAGTGAAATATGAAATTTGAATTAAATAAAGATTTTTCCATTAAATTTATTATAGAGATACGTAATATATTAATTTTTTTAATTTAACATCATGTAATTTATATATAAATTAATCTATTTTTTGTCATTTGAAATATTTTTATATTAAATTTTGATAAAACAAACTTTGTAAACATTTCCTCACTTTCTCTTTGAAAAACCAGTTTCTCGTCATTGTGGAGGGATAATTCCAAATTAAAATTATCCAATTGTGTTAATTTAATTTTGAAAAATTGATTCAATATTTTGAATCATAATAATTTATAATATCAAATTACTTAAAATTATTTTATAATAAAAATAAATAGTTAAAAGAATGAAAATAATTTATTATACTTATAGAAATAATGGATTTACCAGAGGTTAAAATACATCATTATCAAGCATAAATAATCCTAATCTTTTATAAAACCCATTATATATCCATATTTACACCTTATAATATATAGGGTTTTATTTTATGAATTTTGGATCCCAGTGGAATGTGAATAACATGCATAAACGTTTTGTTTTAAAAAATTACATGTGTTCCAGTCACCTCACTTATAAACGGCCACCCAATATCCTCAACACATAACACCTTACGACCCTCTTTTCCCAGACCGTCATAATTAAAATCCCAAATTCTATCTTTTCTTCATATAATCATCTTCTTGTACATAAATCCATTCTATGAAGTCTTTTGGTGAAAACTCAAGGAGGATACTAGAATAAGATTTAATGTTCTTCCATTATTAATTTTATTTTATTCATTTATTCACCTCCATAAATTTTAATTATACTATGAGCATCCAATTAACTAAAGGTATTATATAAAATTACATTTTTAGTCAAATTTAATTCTTTAAAACCATATCCATTTCCCTTAAATGGGTAAAAAAATAATCATTTGTGTGTACAGTTGACTACCACCTCATGAACCGGTGTCATTCATTTTTATATTACCACCTCTCAAATCACGATATAATTATAGATTTATTGTCTACATAAATAGGATATATTGGTAATTATTACTCTTCTTGAATCATGATAGCACATATTTCTTCTTTCATTCTATTCTATTAAATATGATAATGTAATTCAAGTGCATGGTGAACTACCGCCTCGCGAAGCGAGGTGATTCATTCATTATTTACATGGAAGGTCAAAAGGATTGTTTAGATGAAAATTTCTAATATAAATGAAAACAAATTATTCTATAATATTTATATATTATTTACCACATTAAATTTATTTCTATTAGAAAAATTGAAACAACATTATTGCATACATAATTCATACTATCTCATTAAACAATGTATTTTATTTTCAATCTATCACATTTATGTATCACATTAAATACTTAAATAAAAAATATATTGAATGTTGTTGGTGTAGAGTATGTATGGAATGGGTTATTCCCATATTTTTTTTTCATGATCAATGATCAATAATATATTTAAAAAATTATACATGTCATCATCAACTGAATTGAATCAAACAATAAATACAATTTATTAGATTCTATATTAAAATAACAGGATCTACCCAAATATTTTTTTTAATATATGAAATAAATAGTTACCTTATGGGATCTTATTTCTTAATATAAGGATATAGTAAGGGATATACATCAGACCATAGTTTCATTTTATTATTAAATATTAGAGTCCCTCTAGAAGTGATCGACATGTGTTCAAAAAATAATTAAACATCATTGTAAGAATATCTAAGCGCTTGTAATAAAAATATTATATCCTTAATAATTCTCCTTTCATGACCTATAGAATCGATTTTAATGGATTCTACATTATCTCTCATGATTCTAGATTGGAAGGTGGGGGTGAACATTCTTTGTTTATATCATCCTTCTTCAATAAAGGAGCTCTATAGGGCTTCGAGATGATTTTTTGGATTTCATTATGAACAACCATAAATATGAATTGCTTCTCTGGAAAAAAATAATATAATTTTGATTATATTACTCAAGGGTTATAAATATATAATTTTATATGTTACCTTAATGATTTTTTTAATCCTTATGGAACCCCATTTCTATAATAATATTACTATTATTATATATTAATATGCGTTAAACACATGACTAAAATATAATATCATTTAATCATGTATTATTAATTATACCTTATTTATAACCAAACAATGAAACTCGAACCTCCATTTCTTAAAATTAATTATCATGCATCTAATAATTAATATTTATTCGATAAAAATATCATGTTATTATTCACCATGAAATAAAAATTATTATCCACATAATAAAAAATAAATATTAAAAAAATATAATCGCAAATAAAATTCCCTTTAATAGCAAGTGATGAAATATCTGAAAATAAGAAATCATGAATAATTATGATACTATGTGTTCCAAAACTATTTATTAAAATTTTCAAATAATAATTAAATAATATATTATTTAAATGAGATTCTTGATATACTAAGTTTGTGGACCTCTCATCCTCTTTCATATTGGAATTACAAAAAGCATTCTAAAGTCCATGGTTAGAGTCTATCAACATTCAAAAAACATATAGAGAACAATTTGAATACCCCAATGTAATGATAAATCATATGAACACTCACTGTGTAATATAATCACATTATCATAATATATCCAATCTAGTAGGCCAGATGTTGATTCCATCAGCTTATTTTCCTGATGAGTCTCTCTTGAAATTTTTAAAAATTGAGATTTCCTATATACCATCATGGACATGGATTTATTTAGTCAATATAATTTCCCTCATTGAGAATAATATATCAAATTTATTTAAATAATATAATTTAAAATCCATTCTCACATTATTCAATAATGAAATATTACACATAACGCACTCAACATATCATACCTCACCATGAGCCTATATCATCATGGTTTATTATCAATAAAAGAATGTATTTGACAAAAAATACTAATTAATAACCATACTCAATTATAAGGATCTGTAAAATAATCTACAAATAGGAAAATATAATAGCACAAATAAATGATGATTTCCTACTGTTGGGCCTCGTTGTAATAATATCCTACACTAGATATAACCAAAGGACTACGAAATGAGACTGTGCCTCAAAGTAATATGAATTTACACCCCATATATCATGTATCATTTGTGTCCCTCTGATGATATCATCTTTCCATAGAACATATATTTATGAATAATATCATGGATCTTCTAGGTACTCATTATAGCGACAAACTGTTATGAAATATAATGTGATATATACTCTTACGAAATTTTGACATCTAAACCATGCATAATCATAATCTTGATTTTATAAGGATTTTATATATATTCAAATGAATGAATATATGTTATCATAATGTACACATATTTTTGTTCTAGTGAAATATCTGTAACATTCTCCCAAATTTACTAGATCTAAATACAAACAACCATAATTTTGATAGCTCTCAAATGATACTCATTATTCAACTAAGATATGCCTTTAGTAATGGGGTTTTCCACATTATAATCTTCAGGGACCGTCCTTTCTATGACTTCACCACCATTGAGAAAAATTCTTCAAGAGGTGATACTTTTAGAGAACGTTCTTTGTTTTTTTACTTTGGATCTTTCTAAAATACCCATGATTTAGTAATATCACTATAGAATTTCATAGGGTCTTCAATTATTGGTACCACAACATTCAACTAGAAAAAGATTCATATAAAAATCAAATCCATGGATGCATCAGAAGCTACTATATACTCATACAACCTTATGAAATGTACTACAACTAGCCACATTGGACCCCTCTTTCTCACTTCCCATTTATTGAGATAGAAATCATTTTCATAATGTAACATCATATAATTCTAAACTATTTGAAATACAACATCATAATAACCCTTAATTTCTAGCTCTTTATCTCTTTTATACACTTGGAAAATATTATTAGTTTTTATTAGATACCTGATGGTAGCCATAACAACTTACCGATATCATTCTCTTATATATTCATGATTTATTTCTAACATGATCAATGCATAGGAAACCTCAATTAAATTTCATACTAATAAAACCAGATTTATCTCATCCCTAAAGAGTGCGGGATCTTACTCATTTTCATTTCTCGTTTTGTGTCACATGCTAATTTTTCTTATAAATATATAGATCATGTGTCACTAGAACCAATAACCTCTGGGATTGTTCCATACAGAATATCATTTGTATATAGTTAATGTATATTCTTTTTCATAGTCCAGGAATCTTATTGGATCCATCATGATGGATCTTGATCCATATAATATAGGCAACTTAACCTAAGTCCTTGATGAAGAAGAACATGCTTAACCAATCATTAACAGACAATAATATTATATGTTATTTCCAACAATTAAACTATCTTTAATATATAAAACTAAAAAGATGTCGAAACTCCCACTAAACCTCATGTAAACACATGTCTCACCTTTATCTTTATGGAAAATAAATCTTTTATAGCTTTACAAAATTGAATTTTCCATGACCAATATGCTTTCATAAAACCAGGGATTGATATCATCAACCTAAAAATATTTTTGGCATCACATGATGTCCCGAACCCTTTAGGTTGTGTCGTATTTAAATCATCTTAATTGATTCCATAAAGTAAATTACTTTCTATTTACATATAACAAATTTTATAATCACGGAAAGTTTCTATAGAATGTAAAATTTTTATGCAATTAAGAATAGAAACAAGTAAAAATGTATCATCAAGTTGAATTACATAACATTTTTTGAACCATTTTGTCATTATCCAATCATTATATGTATTTAATTTACCTTCAATGTCATTCTTTCTCATAAATACCCATCATCATCCTATTATCTTTACATAAACTACAACATCAACCATAACCCATACATGGTTTTGATACATGGTAAATTTTAGAATTAATGATTTATTTCCATCATGATTCTTCTTTGTCATCTAATTCCTCTATGAAAGAGAAATGTTAATATTTTTAACCAATAATGATTCAATATCTTCACTGACTGAATATTCATATATTTCTAATTATCCTACCTCTCTAGTGTTCATATATTGTACTTGTGTTTTAGGACCTACATCATCCACGGGGACCTAGGAATATTTTCATATACAAACCCTTATGTATCCTGAGTATTAACATAATCAAATTCAATCATCATCCAACTATGTTTTTAGGATATCATCCCTCTCCAGAAATATGGACTGTCTATCAATAGAAAGATTATTGTTTGAGGGTTTGTAATAGTATTACCCAATCGTTTCATTAGGATTCTATATAATGATACACTTTATTTCTCAGGGTGAATTCTTGTTCCCAGATAATCACTTAACAAATTTCTTGTAACCTTATACATGTGTATTAGAAAAAACTGGTTTTTTACTCAATAACTCTAATGAAATTTTTTAACAGTTTATTTTGTTCTCATTTTAGTGTATATGATGTAGTTTGTAATGAATATCCTGAAACTGATCCTAGGATACCAACATGACTCACTATTGATCTTACCATCTCTAAAACTGATTGTTTCCCTCATTTAATAATACCATGACACTATGGTTTGTATGGTTTATTGAGTTTATATAAAATCCCTAACATTATAAAAGTTTGATAACCTCTTGGTTACGATAATCACCACCGTGAACTGATTAAAGATTCATTATCTTCTTTAAAAGCTGATTCATTATATCATTGTTGAATTATATAAATTTTTAATAGTAGTTGAGCTTAAACCTCATAATTTAGATGAATACATATATACTAAATTCATTAGTAGAAGTTATGAAGTATGATTACCCACCTCAATAATCTACAGGAAATAGTCCACACACCTAAGTTGTTACCAATCTAAAAATATTTTTCCCCTTTGACAATGTCAAATGAACTATGGATTGAGGTTTTTTTAAAACCAATAACATATTTTAAGTGGATTATGCTCAGAAGAGTCTAAATAACCATCTTGATAAATGTTTTTCAAAATATTATCAATTAAATAACCAAAATGGTGATGTTATATTTGTGTGTCATATGCGTTGTGAGAACATTAAAAATTATCTATTTCCAATATTTTGTTTTCATAATTTTATTCTTAGAGAACATTATTTAAATTCAGCATACCATAACATATTTTCTGTTTATCAAATAAAGAACATTTATTTTTTAATAAGAATCTAAATCTGTCAATATCTAGGAATGATACAGTAAATATAAATTTGGTAATAGTTGGTACATTATTACAATACATCAAAGCCAATATCATTCATGTTGGAAAAGAAATGTTTTAGTCACCACTCGGTAGAGAACACAACCACACACTAGGGTTACCTCATAAATCCATCTATACCCTAACAGATTTTTTTGAATCTACATGGTTTTTGCATTAGGATAATGATGTAAGAACCAAAAGCATTACCTAATAGAAAATGTTTTGATATTGAATGAATACTCTAGACATTGATCACTTCTTTTGATTCACTTATATTTTGGGTGACATTATTCTTCCATTTTCCTTACTTTATAGATGAAGCCCATACACCTTACTTTTCCTTTCTCGTCCCCTGGATAATCAATTTCATGGAAGAAAAGTGCTCGGATGATTTAGACATGATTGTGTCTTGGGAAACAAATCATTTTTCTTCTTTTTCTTATTTACTAAAAGGACTATAATTTTTATCACTACCCATCCCCTATTACACTTGGATAATCAGTGCAAGATGTTTTGAAAGACCCTTTTAATTATATATCATCATATAATTTTATAACTATTTAATATGATCCTGGATAGTGATTAAAATATGATATCTATGAGTAACTACCCTTGGAATTTAATCCCTAATATGAAAAGGAATTTATTGTAGCTAATAATCATGACAACAAGATATCCGACTATAGAAGACTCTACAATATTAGATGTAAAATGAGCATAAGAGATCTTGTATGTAATGACCCAAAGTATTATATATGGAATCCCTTTCTTATAATTATGCCTTATAGTATAAACACAATAAGAAGAATAATTAAATATCATGATACTAAATACAATTTGATCATTAAACATAATTTTTCCACTTCTGTGATTTGAAATTCGAAAATCTAACATCCATAGTTGTGTTCAGGATGATTTTTGGATTATAATAAAAGAAACAAAATTTTGGTGAACAGTAAGATACCTTTATGAATTGTAACACACCCTTATGAATGGTATTTTTACCCTCATTAGTAGTAAATCGACTAAAATAATAGTAGTCTTACCCAAGAAAGATTAAATAAAATTTAGGCATCTTAAAAGTGGAAAATTGACTATAGTAAAAGTATTTGTATTTGTATAAGTCATAAATAATTTATTATTATTAATTATTTAATTTAAAATAACAAGTATTTTCTAAAACATTTTTCATAAATTTAAAATTCCATGACTTCTATTTTTATGATAATTTATAAGATCTTATGTAATTTTTGAATGAATTATAAATTACGTTTTAATTTTAAAAACAGAATTTTCATGTAAATTATCACTTTTATAAAAAAATTATTAAATAGTATTTATATAATTATTTTTGAAAAACGGACTTCATTTTTGGAATCTATGAATTGAAAAATGGTTTTTGTGAATATTTGGGATTTTTCTGAAAAACGTGATTTTTTAAGAATAGTGAAATATGATAACTTAAAAAAAATAAGATAAATACACAAATTATAGAGTCATGTATGATGTTCTGCTAATGTAATCCCAATTAGTTCAGATTCACATGATTATATTACTATAATTAGCCATGTATGACTCAATATTACTTGTCTTGTAGAGAAATAATAAATTAATGAATATTATATTGAGAAAATATCTCTCTCCTTCACTATAAATACCACACTTCACACCCTCATTTCCTCACACATCTCAGGCTTCAAGCCTTTATTAAATACTACCAAAGCTCTTCCCTATCCCATCCCCCATGACCAAGAGCTCTATTCTTCATCATAATTCCAATCCTAGGCTTCTTATGGAGGATCTAAAGAGGAGGATTTGAGAGGTAATTCCTCTCTCCATTTTCATTCATTTACCATTCAAGTTTATTATATTTTATTCTATTATATTCATATTCTATTACCCACATTTCATTATAAAAATATTATAATTGATATACAGGTATGATATCTTGTTAATGGAATATTATCATCATACTCCTTCATCCCTCTCTTTGTTAATAAAATGTAATTGTTTCCCATGATGTGTTAATTTACATAAATCATTGGCGATGCACTTCGTTTTTCCTTCAAATCCAACAAGGATTCTAATAAAACCATCAAATGGTTGAAAAATAATTGTAAATTTTAATTCATATAATCTTTTATGTTCTGTACCTAAATTATTTACAAGACAATATGTGATAAAATAATACAAGTTCATTGTGATAAAAAAGTAACCTAAATTAACATAAAACGATCATCATTAAATTTTATCTAATGATTCATCCTCATGGAGCATACCCAAATATATTATAATATCATTTATATCTCTATAATTTCAAAAATAATATATATCAGAAATTATGGATGTTCAACCACATTTCAAATGAAAATTCTTTCATGAATACGAGTGAACCGTTCATAAAAGCTATGAAAATTAACACTACTGAACATTGAATTCAGGCTCCATAACTCATCCAAAGGGCCATAAAAGAACAAAATGAGACCAACGTAAACCATGTTATTGTATAAAAGGTTTTTTAATTTATAATTAATGAATATAATCTCATTATACTAGATATTATAATGAATAAGTCATTCAGATACAAGGTAAAATGAAATTCTTGAACCCGGCTTTCTTTCTTTGGGATATCCCTCTATCACTCCGTTTTTGATAGGGTCACTACTTAAAAAAAATTCATCATTATATTATATTTTTTGTGATATAAATGTGTCCACTGGATTTTATATCAAACAAATGTTTTCCAATGGAACACTTATTTATAAAAACTCATTTTATTTGTAACTCAAGGATGATAGTTATTGTATCAAGTATGTTATTCCCACTTTTTTCTAAACACAATGTTTATGAATGTGTTATTATGAGATGAAACCCATTCATTTCCATGGGTTAGTGATGGTCATTTTTTATATATTTTCTATGTTTCATTCATGTTAATGATATTGTTGTTATATGATGGGTGCACCCAAAATTATATAGCATATTATAAATGTTTGCATGTGGTGGGTGCACCAGGAATTATACAATGCTCCAATGCAATGGGTAAAGTGATGATTCTCCATAGTTACAATGTAAGGTTGTTTTAATGTGATTCTATCTTTTTTTCACAATTATGTGTTTTATTTAACCACTAATACATGATGTTTCATTTTATATGCATTTCCACATTTCATGCCTTTTATTATTGATTCCTCTAATGTTCATGATTATTTTCTTATGTTATATTTATTCTCAACCATTGATATATTGTCCTTATGAACCATCTTACTGTGAATTTATCTCACCAATTTTTTATGTATATCCTTCGGTGACTAAATGTACATAGGATTGTTCATGTTCCAATAAGAATCTATAGAAGAAGTAATTAATAAATGTCTATGATTGATGATATAAATGTTATATTTGGTCCTAGTTTTCAAGGACACTAATCCTCTGGATCCTCGTGTTGTAAAAATATTATGTTTTTTATCATTATAATGAATAAATAATACTTTAAGAATAGTCAGGATCACTAAATTTGGTACCAGAGGTAAGGATTATTTAATTTGGGAATAGGATTAGTGAACCATAGATAAAACCTTTAGCATAAGACTAAGTAAAAATATTAACACAAGAAGCTTTACATTGGGATCCCAAAATTTATGCTTTTAGTTTAAATATTACAAATGAATATGTTATTAATGGTTTTTTGACATATATTTTGTTCTATCCTTTTCTATTTTAGATAATTGTTGGAACCGGGAGAAACCGGGAAAACAACAGAGGTGAGGGCCAATGCCATGATTTCTCTAATGACATCCCCAATGATTTGGGAGGTAGAGTTCAAAACATCAGGGGGATGCATACCCAAAATTCATAGGTTATTAACAATAACCAAAATAATTGGGAATGTCCTCTTTTACCAAAGAGGGATCAATTAGCTATCGAGTGTTTTATGAGGCACCAACCACTGAGGATTTTTGGTTCTTATGATCCACTTGTTGTGGAACTATTGGTCAACTCCATGGAAAAAATCTTCTATGTCATTCACTTCATTGATATGGAGATGGTGAATCTTTCAATTTATCATCTAGATGGAGAGCCTGATCAATGGTGAGATTTGATTAAGAACACCAATCCATGGGGGAAATTGAAGAGATGGTGTGGGGAGATATTAAGATCATTTTTCATAACAAGAATTTCCCACAAACTCTTTTTATGAATATGGAGAAAGAATTCATAGAGAACAATAAAAAACAAAGAGAATATATTACATCCAATGAAGAATATTTCTCAATGCATTCAAGTTACAAATTAGGGTTTTTTATCAACAATGATAGAAAAATTGATAAATTCATTAGTTTCTAAAACCACACCTTCTAAAGGCTCTCACAATTCAAGACATTGGGTGTTATGATGATGTTGTTCAATGTGCTCTCAATTTTGAGATTATTTTTAGATAATGTTCCCATGGATATAGTGATAAGAAATGAAATATAGAGTTTCAAGCTGGAGTAGCTAATGATAATGGTGGGAATAAACATGAATGACCCATATTTAAAAAATGTGGGATGTTGGATCATGAGAACTGCCTCAAAGGGATGGGGAAATACTTCATGTGTAGGAAAGAACGGAACTATTCTCAGGAGTATCGAAAATACTTGAGATTGAATGAGAATGATTCATATGAAATGGGAGAACCACCCATGGATCATGGCTTCAACAGTAGAGAGCTAGGGCACTATGAAAGATAGTGCACTGAACCTCCAGTTCTCAAGGGTAATCAGCATCAGTAGCCACTATAGCCTAAGAAACAAGGGAAGGATTATGCCATCACTACTATGGATGTTCATTATGTTAATGAAGTCGAAAAAGGTACACATTCTATTCACTCGTGAATGGAACAAATCATATTTTATTTTTGTTCTATGCTTTCTTTATATCATTCATGTTTGATAGAACTATTTAATCGAAGCCTCAAAACCATGAAGTAGATATATCAGTAAAAACACCAAGTGGTGATATAATTTCAACTCAAGTGTTTCACTCTTCTATTATTGGTGTAAGTGGGATGATTCTTCTAGAAAATCTCCTAATATATCCCTTAGTGGAATTGGACACTACAATGGGAATTGATAGACTCTTGATATATAGAGGAAATATCAACTATAGATAATTGAATATATCTTAAATATTCTAAACCATCCAATGATCCACTAAAAATGCAAGGAAGACCATGAATCTCCATTGAAAAATCCTTATCTGGTGTGAGTGTTTATACCCTATGAAGAAGCATACCTCACCCAAATGGTTAGTCAAAGGATAGTTCCAACCTTGACAAAATTCCCATCGTGAGGGAATGCAGTGATGTATTTCCCAAAGAGTTACCTAGACATACCCCATAACGTGAGCTAGAGTTCTCCACAGACTGCATACCTGGAGATTCTCCTTTCTCAATGTAACCCTATTGGATGGATCCTATCAAACAGGAGGTGTTAAAGAATCCCCTGGAAAAGAATTTGGACAATGGTTTTGTACACCATAGTGCCTCAACTTGGGGTGAACCAGTTCTCTTTGTGATAAAGATGGATGGAACAATACGGTTGTCTATCGATTATCAGGAACTCAAAAAGACCACCATTAAGAACAAGTGTCTTATTCTAAGTATTTATGACTAGTTTGATTTGTAAAGAAGAGCTATATACTTGTCAAAGGTGGATTTTCATTCTGGATGTCATCGGCTAATGGTGATGAATGATGATATTCAAAAAACTATATTCTATACAAGGTATGGACACTATGTGTTTCTGGTGATTCCCTTCAGAAATATTAATTCCCCAGCAATCTTCACGGATTTTATGAATATAGTATTTAGTTTTTACCATGAAAAATATTTGGTAGTGTTTATTTATGATATTCTCATTTACTCTGCGATAATGGGGGAACATGAATAATATATAATACTTGGGTTGGTAACATTGAGAAAAGAGAATTTGTATGCCATTTTCATAAAGTGTGTATTTTTTATGATGATAGTCACATTATTGGGGAATGTGATCACAGGTGAGGGAATTTCTATATACCCTTTATAAACAAAGGCAATTGAGGGATAGATCAAGCCCCCCTAGTGTAACAGAAATTCACTGTTTTCTTAGATTAGATGGGTACTATAGATTTTTTGTTATAAATTTATCAAAACTGTCAATACCACTAAATAAGTTAACATGGAAAGGGGTAAAGTAAGTATGGATGGAAGAATGTGTGGGAAGAATCAAGGAGATAATGATAAGTCTGATCAATGCACATCTACTCACAATACTGAAAAGTGGAGAAATATTTGTGATATACAATGATTTTTCAAAGAATGGATTGGGATTAATAGTTATGAAAAATAATAATATGATAGCCTACACCTCATGAATATTGATGATCCATGAGTAGAACTAGCCAAACCACGATATAGAGATAGAATCCATGATTTTTTCCTGGAAAAACTTGCAACACTACCTCTATGGAGAGAAGTGTGAAATATACAGTGACTAGAAAATCCTATAGTATATATTAATACAAAAGGAGATCAACATGCCTCAAAGGAGAAGGTTATACCTAATCAATGATTAAAAATTGTTGTATTGACTATCGTCTTGGAATGGAGAACAATGCAGCTAATGCATTAAGCTGAAAAGAACATGTAACTATATCCTTGTTGTAGATTTAGAAAGGCCTTATCTTATTGGATATGAAAATAATTTATTTTGCAATCATAATGGAAGTGGATTCATCTTACCTTGAAGAAATCATTGTGTCACCGTCTATAAAAGAAATGATTAAGGAGGCACAAAGGGATGCTCTGTAGTTACAAAAGAAGGTGAATAAATTAACGGAAGGGAAGGTGTAAGAGTTCCATATCGACGGTGAATGTGTGGTTCAGTATGGAGAACGAATTTGTGTGCCAGCATTACCTCGGATAATGAACAAGCTATTGGACAATGATGATATTAAAAATTTCCCAATCCATCTTGGTAGCACCAAGATGTACTGATATCTCTGTGAACACTACTGGTGGTATAAAAGGATGAATTAGATATTTTAATACTTCTCAAGGTGCGTGGTATATCAACATGTTAATGGTGAGTGACAAAAGCCCAAAGGGATGATGTATCTATTGCTTATACCCATGTCGAAATGGGATAATGTTACTATGGACTTTTTCATGGGACTTATAAAGACATTGATGGGAAATAATGGGATATGGGTTGTGGTTGAATGACTCACCAAGACTGCCCATTTTATCGATATCCAATAAGATCTCTCACTGGAACAACATGTAATGAAATATTTGAATAAAGTAGTGAGACTGTATAGAGTTACACTCTGGATTGTCTCTAACTGTGATCCAAGATTCACATCTAAATTTTGGAGGATCCATCAACATGGTTTGTGTACTGATTTAAATTTCAGCACAGCCTTTCTCCACTAAATTGATGGCCAATCTGAAAGGAATGTTTTGACGCTTTATGACATGATAAGATCTTTCTCTTTAGAACTCAAAGGTGGCTGGGATCATCATCTCCTTTTGGTTGTGTTAGCAAACAAAAATAGCTTCAACTTGAGTATTCAGATGGCTCCGTATAAAGCATTGTATAGAAATTGATGTATAAATCCAACCTATTGGGAAGAAGTTGGAGAATTAAAATTACTTGGACTCAAACTTGTGATTGAGATGACAGAAAAGGTTCCAGTCATCCAGAAACACATCAAATCTGAAAAAATTCAGGAAAAAGGGTATGCTGAAAACCATTGAAGGGACATGGAGTTTTACATTGGAGTTAAATTATTCCATTGAATATCACCATGGAAGAGGGTCATGTGGTTTGGAATGAAAAGGAAGATAATACCAAGGTACCTTGGCCCCATTGAGATTCTTGACCACATATGAGCCATGGCCTATCAGATTTCACTTCCACTGAATATGTCTCAAGTTCCTGATGTATTTCGTACTTCACTTCTGAGAAAGTAAATACTAGATCCCTCACCTGTACTGGACTCAAAGGTGGTACAGCTAGATGATAACCACTCTTATAAAAAGCAGCCAATAAGGATTCTAAATTGAAGAGATAATGTTCTACACAACAAGACAAAAAACCTTGTCAAAGTGTTGTGGAATAACTATATGTTTGAAGATGTAACATGGGAACTGTAGGGGGTGATAAAGGATAAGCACCCTCAGCTGTTTGTGTAAAACGAAATTTTGAGGGTGAAATTTCATAACGGGGGAAGAATTTAATGACCCAAAGTTTTATCAATGGAATCCCCTTCGTAAAATTATGCCTTATAGTATTATAATATTAGGATGCACAATGACATATGATGATACTAAATACTATGTGATCATTAAAAATATTTGTTCCACTTTTATGTATTTAATTTCTAAAAACTAACATACACATTTGTGTTCAGTATGATTTTTGTGGTCTAATTGAAAAAATATAATTTTTGGTGAATATTAACATACCTTTATGAATAGTAACAAACACTTATGGATATTAATATGACCCTTATGCGTATTAAATATTCCAAAATAATGGTAACTTTTTCAATGACTGATTAAATAAAATTTAGGCATTATATATATGACAATTTGACAATAGTAAAAGTATTAGTACTTTTGTACGTAATAAATAAATAATTATAAATAATTAATTAATTTAAAAGGAAATTTATATTCTTAAAATTTTTCCATAAAATAACAATTTCATGTCATATAGTTTTAAGATAATTTTATAAGACCTTATGTAATTTTTAAAAGAATTATAAAATCCTTTTTAGTTTTAAAAAGTATATTTTTCAAGTAAATTATTGTTTTAATAAAAAATTAAATTAATCATAATTGTAAAATAATTATTTAAAAATGAACATCATTTTTTTATTATACACATTGAAAAACTTGATAGTTTGATTTTTGGGGGTTTTCTAAAATACTTGAATTTTTTATGAATATTGAAATACCATAATTTACCAAATAAGTTAAATACAACAATTATATAGTCATTTATGATATTATGATGATGTAAGCCCAATTAGTTCATATCGACATGATAAAATTACTGTAATTAGTCATGGAATTCTCACAATTACTTATCTTATGGAGAAATATAAATTAATGAATATTTTACTGAGAAAACTCATATCCCCTCTACTATAAATACCACCCTTCACTCCCTCATTTCATCTCACCTCTCAAGCTTCATGCCTTTAATAAATACAACCCAAAGATATTACCTAACCCTCACCCCAACCCAATGACCAGGAACACATTTCCACTTCAAAATACCATGCTTAGGCTCTTTATGTGGGACCTCAAGATGGCGATTCAAGAGGTAATACCTCTATGTCTTTTGTTTTATTTTCCTTTCAAATTTCTTTTCTTTTCTTCCATTATCCCCATATTCTCTTATCCAAATTTCATGATAACCGTAGTATGCTTGATATGATGGTATGATAACATGTTAATGGAAGATTAATCATTATAACCCTCCCTATCTCTCTTTGTTAATAAAATGAAATCGTTTATCATGATGTGTTAGTTTACGTAAATCATGGGTGATGCACTTCCTTTTTCCTTCAAATACCTCAATATTTCCAATATAACCATCAAATTGCTGAAAAAATTAGTAATTTTTATGTCTTATCCCATTTTATATCTAGAACTAACTTATAAACATGAAACTAAGTGATAAAATAAAACAAGTTCATCGTGATAAAAACCCACCCAAATTAACCAAAAGTGATCACCATTAAATTTTATCTAATGATTCATCCTCAAGTTACATAAAAAATCATTATAAGATCATTTATATATATATAATTTTATTAATAATATAAATTATCCATTATGGATGTTCAACCACATTTCAAATGACCATTATTTCATGAATACATGTGAACTGTTCATAAAAGATATGAAAATTAACACCCCTGAACATTGATTTTAAGAACTATAACACATCCAAAGGACCATAAAAGAACATAATGAAACCATTGTAAAAAAATTTAATGTATTAAATATTATGTAATTTCTAAATAATGAATATAATTTCATTATACATGACATTAAAGTGAATAAGTCATTAACATACAATGTAAGGGGAAATTCTTGAACCCCACAATCTTTCATCATGTTCTCCCTGTTTTAAATAATTTTTGGTATTTTCACTCCATAAAAATAATTTGATCAACATTATCTAACTTTTATGTGGATATATATTTTTTCCACTAAATTTTATGTCAAATAAATTTTTTCCATAAGAAATCTTCATTCATTAAAACACCTTTTATATCTGAATCAATGTTGGTGGTTATTCTATCATGTATGTAATTACCACATTCTTTTAGGAACCCATTTTTTATGAATGTGTTATTTTAAGATGAAACCCATTCATTTACATGGGTTATTTATGTTAATTTTTCATATATGTTCTATTTGGTTTTCAATATAATTATAATGTTATGATGTGACTAGTTCACATGGAATTATATAACGTGGTATGAATGTTTGAATGTAACAAGTACGCTTGGAATTATACAGTTCTCTAAGACATTGGGTAATGTTTTGAATCTCATGAGTTAATGTAAAATTATTTATGAAAGAGATTCAATATGTTTCACATGTATGTGTGGTTGTTAACCACTAAGAAATGATGTTTTATTTTTTATGTGTTGCAACATTTCAAGTCTTTTATTAAGGATTTCTCGCATGTTCATGATCATTTTTCTATGTTGTGATTATGCTCACCCATTTTTATATTGTTTTGATATAAACTCTTATTTGGATTTTATCTCACCCCATTTTGATGTATATCCTCATGTGACTACATGTACTAAGGAGAGTTCTAGTGCTAATAAGATTCTAGAGAAGAAGGAATTAAATAAATGTTTATGCTTGACGATATAAATGATATGTTTGGCCCTAGATTGACAATGACACAAAACATTTTATCCTCATTGTGTAATACTAATATGTTTTTATCAATAAAATGATGTAATAGTAATGTATGGAAAGGGTCAGTCACTATATTTTTTCTCTCTTGCATCTCTTTATCTGTATAGAATCTACGATAGTGAGACATCATGCTATATGCATTGCTGCCCTCATTTTTCTTCAAAAGACAACTTTCAAAGATAATACCATAAAAAATTGTATATCTATAACATCATTAAATCTATGTAATATATAGATAACTTTTTGTCACTAGCCTTATTACTAGGTGCTTCATGAATAGTTTCTTCTTTCACGTATAAATCACTTTATTAGAGTATGATAACGCACATGAATCTTTTACACTCATAAAAACATCTCCCCATAAGACGGATATACTTATCATGATTGGATTGTTGTGACTATATTATATTCAATTTTATTTTTGTATCAACTATTATGATGAGAAATTATTTATCAAATTATTTCATAAATTTAGAAAAATTAATAAATATTATATTTATTAATCTTAAACTGTTTTATTAAAATATAATAGCACTCAATATTATCTTTAGAAAATCTTGTTGGTTTGAAATTCTATAGGAAAGTAATAATATTCCCCTTCAAATCTCCACAAATTTGGTTTGACATTATATTTGAAAGGTTTTACATATGTATTTAAAATTACCACTATATGGAACAAAAATCATTTCATTTTTAGATTATACTCTTCAATCAAAAAATCCTTAAATTGGATTTCCTTAACCCTTGACTCTTTGTTACAACAATTCATTCTTTGATAATAAACACATGATGTGATATATGTTATATCAACCCAGAAACTAATGTTCTTATTCCATAATTATTTAATGCAACTTCTATTGGATGGTTAATATCTATGAAATAGACTTCAATTTTAACAGCATTAGTGAAAAAATATACTAATATTATATGTATAATCTAGGTATTTTATCAGTAGGTGTAAATTTATTATTATTACCTTTATTACATGATTTTAATATCAATTTCACTTAATTAAGTGATTAATAATTTATTAGATTATATTTACATATAAACTATTTTATTATGGTTCTATATTGCATTCTTGTTAATTCATTAATTCATGTGATTTTGAAAAGACATCAATAACAAAATTTCCAGGAATCATGATAGAAATTAAATAATAAATTAGTATGATCATGTTATTTTTCTAATGGTACATCTATATTGTTTATTTTAAAATTACTATTAACCCAGTAGAAATAACCTTCACCCAATTATGTTTCATGCTGAATCATTCCACCTATTTACCAATGTATCTCTCTTATATTAGTTTTTACATTACTCTAAACATAAACTGCCACCACAATTTTGGAAGCTCCATCCAATGTACATTACTTTACTCAAAAAAAAGTGAGAGGAAGGGTTTCACAAAAACTAAGACATGGTAATATAAGACCTTACCTAATAATAGGATACATATCACACATGAATTTTTTTATTAATAGATTAGAATAATACAATCAAAAATAATTTTCTTATCTATGTTTATTATCATCCATATCCATGAAATGAATTACGTATTCAGTAATATTATAATTCAATTCATAATTTTTCTTTTTTAAAATAAATCATGCTTGAATCAATTAATTATCTTTTTTAATTAATTAATTATTAAAAACTATCACTCATCGAAATTTCATTGATATTGCCTTTTGTTACTATTTTTAAAAAATTAAATTAACTTATTTTTAATTAATAGTATACTATAAAGAATTTAACATAGAGGTAACATGGTGAGAACCCATCCCATATACCCAATGTGTATTATACTTGTTTATAGTTTAATATTACAACATGTTGAATACAATACTTATTATAAAATATCATGATTTCCAATATCAATACAATGATCACACATTTTATATGATTCATTTTTCAACATAACGTGTAATCATTCAATGCACAGTTTAATTACATTAATAAAATTTATACAGGATATATTGATCTAAATATTACACATAAATAAATTGGGGATATATATATAAACCTTTCCCATGGCATGTCCTATTATCTTAATGACCACAGATAGAAAATGTAGAAATGTTTTACACAATATAATGAATTATTTTTTAATTATATATAATTTGGTATAAGTACACGAAATGTGAAAGAAAGATACATGGTATGTAAAATTCAATCCATCTATATGGGGTACACACCTAGGTACCTATAATGTAATAATGTCATCAAACGTATTTGAATACATTGTGTGTACAAGATCTATATGGAATGTGGTCACTGAGTTGTTTGTTCAATATCCTAGTATGTCGCGTAAGAAGATACACAACCTATCTTTGATTAGCAACTACATGCCTTCTATGAATGTGACATAAGATGTAAACTAGCTAACTGTGCGCCAGGGTGGCCCATTCAGCACATGTTGTATTGTTAAATTCACTACATCTAATAAATTAAATGATTATGAATTAATTCAAAATTAATTATTACCTCACTAAACACCAGTGTACATCATTTACACAGAGGTACATGTTGTGTACTTTCGTGTTATCTGGAATGATATTTCATCACCTATATATGAGATAATAAAATTTATTTTATTCATAAAAAAATAATTTGATTAAATTTATGATAAATGAAGAAGACTGATAATATATATAAATTATAATTTAATAAAAACAATACTGTAATATAAATCTAAATTACAAATTCATAAATTATTAAATGATCATTAAATATTTATAAATAATTATGAGACCATCTTTGATACCACTTGATGGTTTTGGGCATAGTCGAAGCATGTAATGCTCCTTTCCAAAAAATTTATTTTTGTAATGATCAATAATAAATATGAGATTTACACAATAAAAAGAGTCATGATCAACAGAATTGAATCAAATAGTACAGAAAATGGATAAAATTTCATAACCAAATCATTATATGATCACAAATTATAATGAATTAACTTTAAGATAAATAATTTATTTAATTATATATCCAATATTGGATCGATGTCATACCATTATAACACTTTTAAAATGATAATTTGATTACCTTTAACGGTGATTCATACATGTTCCAAAAATCAGGGAGTTTCATCATAGGAATCAACATGTGCTACCATGGTAGATCCTATCACTTGTGTCATTCTCTATTTATCAGCTAAATAATATTTTAAAAAATATTCTCCTTGATATCTCTTCAATCAACAGTTGTATGTGGATGAATATGAACATACTTTTATGGAGAGATCATAGATAATGGAGCTCTCTAGGTAGTCGAGAGAATTATTTCAATTTAGTTATTCATAACCAATAAAATAAATTGGTTCCCACAATAAATAATAAATTTTAGTATATCTACTATAAGGGTTGGATATTAATAATTGTACAATATACCTTTATTGTTTATTTAATCCCTATATAAATATGTGTCTAATATAATAATATTGTTCTTATTTCCTAACATGCTCTAAACTCATAAATTAAATTAAATATTATTTAATCAAATAATTATCAAATTATATTATTTTATAAGAAACCATTAAACTCAGTCGTCCTTTCATCCAAATTATTTATCAAGACTCATATAATGACCAGTTTTTTACGAAATATATAACACTTCATTATTCTACAATTAATAAATCTATATTTCATCCCCTAAATAATTAATATATATACATTTAATATTACTCACACATAATGTCCTCTAAAATTATTTGTGGAGTGATATATTTGAGGAAACATTCCTCAAAAGTTAATAAAAACAATATAGGAATAATTTTGATTAATTTTTAAATAATAAATAAATGGTAAGTTATTTAACAAAGATTATGTATACACATAGTGTGTGACCCTCTAGGTCTCTTTCTATGTGGCACTAGGTGAACCATCCTATATTCAAATGTTGGTATCTAGAAACTCCCCAAGGAACCAATAATGTCATAAGTTAATTAATCAATTATATAATAACCCATATTGATTCTCATAGTGTAATAAAATTCATTTAACTTGATATCTTTAAACAAGTAGGTTTTATGATGGTTCTGTTTACCTATGTGCTCAATATCCCTTTATTTAAATTCTTATATATCTTACTGTACTATAGAAACAATGAATATTGATTTATTTAGGTGATATAATTTCCATAAAAAGGTCATAAGATATAAAATACATTAAATAAAATATGTTACAAAACCTTTCATGAATTATTCATTAAGGAAATATTACTCATGATGCACCTATGGAATCCTACCATACCATGAACATATGTCGTGTCAGTTTTCATCAATATGAAAAAGTAAGAGACTTATTATAATTATTATTAATAATAATAAAATCTATGGATAAATAAAAATTATTAATATAGAAACATCAAATGACATATAAATGTGGATTTTCTAAAAAATGTATCATTCTCATAATACACCACAGTGTATGTTACTAAAGGAATATGACCTCTGAAGTTTACTTAATATCTTATGAGTATCCACCCCTGGTAGTATGTATCATTTGGGTACCAAAAATGACTTCATCTAAATATAGAACATATATTTTTGAATATTATCCTGTCGCATCTGGGTTTTCTTCATAGCGGGGGATCTATTTTTTCCATTTAGTGTGACTACTACTCTTAAGAAATTATCATGTACTATGTAAGACATAATTAAATTCGTGATGTGATGATGATTTTATTTATATTCAAAATAGTGAGTAAAATTTATTAGAATGTATGGAAAACTATGTTCTATGGATGAAAATCAAACAGATATATGATATTTTTATCATTATTTATATTTTGTAGATGACAGAACCATGATCAATGAAATATGACAAAAGATAACAAAACCCTGACATATATGAATAAAATGATCTAATCACAATATACACGACTTTAACATGATGTTTTCAATAAATATATAATAAAATTTCATGAGTATATCATATATTGAATGTTATATATAATTATGGATCCCTAATAAATGTATAATAAACATAAATTTATTATACATGATTTTTGAATGTGTGTGGACGATGTGGAGATTTAATGTAATATATTTCTGGTATCTCTTTTATTTCTTGGATACATATGATAAATGACCTCTCATTTAATTTTTGTAGTGTATATACTACCCATAAAACATGTTATGAAATTAATAAATTAAAATCTAGATATTTAAATTTTCATTTTATGTTATTATTTATTGGGTATTATGATTCAACATAGTTTTAAAGTGGTAAAGGATTTTTATATTAGTTTTCCTTCTTTGAAACATATATTATGTTATAGGCTAATATAATTTCACTAGGTGCATATAAAACCATCTTTTCATGTAATATCTTTAATTTATTTATATTATGGATATTTTAAGTTTAATTTTCTGTTATTCCTTCATGGGTCTTATGATCCAAATTTACCAAGGTGACAACTATTTCATGTTACAATTTCAGCATTTATCGGGATTAATTATTATTATATCTCCAATGATTAAATTTTACGATCAAACACTCAAGTAAACCGTGAATTTTATTCTCTTTTATTTATTGTTAATATTTGTAATACAATTTTTTATTATTTGGTACTTTAACAAATTATTAAAAGTTTTCAGGAAAATCCAAAATTATTTCTCTTTTTGGGAAAAAATCCATTTCTACTAAAAATTTATGCTTTGGAAAAATTATTAAAAATTATATAATGATTTTTAAAATAAATTTATACATATATTTTAATTTTTAAATAAAAAAATTTAGGATTCATGTAGTTTTTTTCCAAACAATTTCTATTTCTATATTAAAGAAAATGGAAAAGTAATAGTGTTTTAACATTTATAACATGAAAAAAAGTTATCATCACCAACACTATTTTTTTCATTAAAGATTCCTTTATATGTTTTAAATATTATTGTAAAGTAAATATTTTTTAGAATATTTTATGTTTTAATAATTGTTTTTCCATAGAAAAAGAGATATTATTCTCATGAAATGTTGTAAATGATCGTTCAAAACAATTTTCCATCTAAGATTGCATCCATTGTTATTGTATTTTTCTAATGAGGACTTAAACTCCATATACCATTTTAATTATATTATGGAATGGTTTATTTAGATAATTATTTTTTTCATTCTCCCTCCTGAACAGGTTCGACCATAATAAACTTCTTATGAATCATGCTTCCCTTTTCACAAATTTTCTATGTTGAAAAAAATAAATTTTTATGAAACCAAACTCTCTTCATGATGTTATGATATAATGAAATGTTTATGAAACCCATTTAATTTCATAGATTATTATATGATGAATGATTTACGATCTTATGGACAAAAAAAATATGGGTTTCATTATAAAATATGTTATACCTATCTCTCAATCTAATTCATTTGATAATGATTTATATCTCGTGATATATATTAAACTATCTCGGGGAGTTAACCAAATTTAATAATGGAATTTTTCACTTATGATGGTATTGGGAATGAAATGTGACTACTAATATGGTTAGGGGAGAGAACCCAATACACTATGATAACCTTGGTAGTGGGCCTTTTCTATTATAGAAATGATTATATATACCTATGTGCATGAAACAAATCTTTGTCTTTTTCCAATGTGATACTCCCATGGATAATGTTCATTGATTATATTTTTATTATTGTCTTATGAAATTTCTATTATTATTGCATTAATTTTGGTTTTGGTCTTTGATATGCAGAGTCTGGTTTTAAAATCATATGATCATGTTTTTATACACTTATGATAATGTAGTGGTCATGCATCTACCATGATTACCCTTAATGGGTATATGATATAACCCTTTTATTATGTTTCCTTTTCCCAATATATAAATAATAAAAATATGGATGAAATTTATAAGGGATATAGTTATGAATAACATGGTGGCATATGACATAGTACACATATGATCTAGTTGTTTAAGTTTCCATGTTTCAGTTGGAATTATACCTTTACAATTATCATGCATGTGTTTGCGTAATGCGATTAATTTTCATAAATAATGATTTAATATTTGGGCATAATGATACATGTACCTTTTTTTGGTATCATAGTACTATTTTAGTCATCCTTTGGAACCAATAATGAGAAAAATTTAGTGATATACCAAAGAGAATGTTGATGGATAATTCTAAGGGTGAGTCAATGTATATGAAAATTTCCTGTAATATAGGTAATTGATAGAGTGATTATTTACCTATGGATAACATCCTTGCTTAAAAATTACAAGTTTATGTGTCTCTAAGACATTGGTATCTAGGGGTAACGTCTCTGTAAAGGGTGCATTGATCTATATGAGATCATCACCAAGGGAACAACGACGAGAATTATTGTACACCATGTTTTAAAATCCTGGGGGATATAGTTTGGAAATTCAATATTTTTTAAAAAAAAATAATGAAGGACATAAATATGAGGTGGAAATGAATTATCTCAGAAAAACCAATTGTTTCTTCCATTATGATTTTGGTTTCAAGATTTAGAAACCCTATATGTTATTTATCACGATTATGTGGTTCCCTACAGTGATTATTACTTCATACACTATGTGTTTTTGTTTTGATCAATGGTTAGAACCCAAATTAACTATTATTATACATATTGTGATAATAAATGAAATAATTATCCTTCATGGAATCTAACTGTTATGGATCTTGAATGAAAAATCTCATCATTATTATCACAGATATTTTTCAAGCGATGAATCCTACAGTAATCTCAATGGAAAAAAAGGTGTGAACAACATTTGGTAGAGTCCTTCAAGTGGAAATTTCCCACATTATTTTTGTTCTAATTCGAATCCAATAATAGATGATAAATGTATCAATACCGCTGAAAAAAAAATTTCTCTAGAGTTTGGATCAAGATAAATTCATTTTAGTTGGCTTCTATTTGGATGATTATGAGGATCAATGGTGTAATTCTATTAATAATTCATAGAGATATGATGAAATTGATTCCACGGATTGGGAAAAAAATAAAAAACTATTTGTCAATATGTAATTTCCTCATATTAATCTTTAGAAGATGGAGATTGAGTGCTCAAGTTAATGAAAATAAATAATGAATATTATGGTAGCTATGAGGTGAATTTTACAAGACTTTTGAGGTACGCTTCTAGAATTCTCAGCCAACCTATAAGTAATAGTGATCGATTATTAAATGTATTAATCCTAATTATATAAAGTTTATTAGCCCTAAGAGACAATAATATCTATTAAGAAAATCATTTTGATATGATATCATGGTCAAAATTGAGTTTTGAGTTATGTTTCAATCTCATGGTTCTAAAAAGAAGAAAAAATGAAATTCAGAGGAATGTATTTGAACCACAGAGAGAATAATATGATTTATACATTATAAAAAATGTGTAGGAAGAATAATGGATAAATTTAAAATAATGGGACTAATTGATTTTTTATGTATGGAAGGTAAATTTTTTAGAAAATTGATTTCAGAAATGATAGGGTGATGTTAGCTAATGGTATAAATAATGATTAAGTTAGAAAAAATGCACCCCCAATATATAGTGATTCAACTACACAGATTTTTGGGAACTATACTAACCAGTTCCCAAATATGATAGTTAATGAAGATGATCAATTCCAGCAGTAACTTAACTTGAGAGACAACGATAAATCTCAGTTAATGATCAATTTTAACATGGGTTTCGATAACATTGTGGAAAAAGGTACACTTACAATCTACTCTAGAAATATTAATGTCTTATTTGACTTTATAAAAAATATATATTTGATATATGAATAATTTTATTAGTGTATCTATATTCCAACCAAATGATATGATATAGAGTTTATAGTGAACCCCCACGATGGTGGGGTTATCACATATATTTTATATGATTTCACTCTTGTTGATTTTGGTGGGAATTTTCATCTTACAAATCCTTTCACTATTCATATGGCCATATTATTTGTTCTCTTATGAATGGGTTGGGTTTATATACATAAATAATTCATCAATATTCTTGAAATTGAAGTCACATTTAATATTCCACACCAAATTTTGATCTTTCATAAAAATGATGATATGTATAAAGATCCAATGGGGGAACATCCATTGTATGGATGTTAATTACCATTTATATGTTGTGTTTTTCTCTTAATGTCTGGGAGAAATTGTAGATCTATTATATAAATTTATTTAGGATTATTTTGATGACACTACGAACAAATTCCAAATCCTTCTACCAAAACATGATGTTGAGTTCTCAGTATAACCCATAGATGGTTACACACCAATTCTAAAACACCATATAGAATGGTCCGAATTGAGTTTCTTGAATTGAATAATAAAATTTATAAGTTGACCATGGAAATTAATTTATATTGATGAATTTTTCACCTTGAGGTTCACCTATTATTTTAGTTAAAAATAAAGATGGATTGATGAGACTTTCCAAAAATTATTGGGAGATAAAAATATCAAGACCAAGATCAAGTATCATCTGTAATGTATTGATAACCTATATGAATAACTGCATATAACACAATACGTTTTCAAGATTGAACATCATTTTAGATATTAATAATTGAAGGTAAAGAAGGATGAGATTCCCATGGAATCATTTCATATAAGGTGTGGACACTGCGAATATAGTGATTTCATTAAGCCTTACTAATTCCAATTCTATCTCCACAAATTAAATAAATAGATTATTTATATATTAACAAGATCAATAAGTGGTAGACCTTATAGGCGATATTATTATATATTAAAATAATAATTAAGATCAAGAATATCATTAAAATTGTTACAAAATACCCAATTTAATGATAAAATATAGTAATATTTTAAATAGTATAAATATTGGTGGAAAAAGGTTCCATGTTTGGGTCATATATTCTCAATAGAGTGTATTTTAGTAGATCCATAATATAGAAAGGTTCTTAACTGTTGTCCCAGACTAACCAACATTACCTAGATTAGTAGTTTTCATGGTTTAAATCAATAGTATTGATGTTTTATAGAGATTTTATGATAATGATCTAATCCAATCTCCATGTTAACCTGTAAGGGAGACAAGTTTCTTTAAATAGATTAATTTAAGGGATCTTTCAAGGAACCAAATATAAGATTATTTCGTAAAATTATGCTTATGTTACTCTATAGTGTATAAGAGTTTTCAATCTAATGTGATTTATCCATGAAGGGATTGATATGTTTTATTATGAATAGTCACATTCTTATAGCTTATACCTCACAACAATTGATGAATCATTAGAAATATTATAAAACACATGATTCGTAGTTAGTTATTGTAATTATTTAATTCAATAAATGGAGTCATTGATATCATAAGGAACATTGTGATATATAATATGATAATAAATTATTGACGTATGTAGTCATATAGAAGGAGATGAATGTGCTCCATAAAATTTGGATGGAGGTGATTAAATATTATGAATTATCAATACATTATGACCTTTGGAAAAAAAAAAGAAAAGGTGGGTGATGCTTTGAATTTAATGTATCAAGAATGAATAACCATGTTGAGGAAAAATATTATCCTATATTCCATAATTTTTGCATGAAAAATCAAAATATCATGATAGACAGGAAAAAATCATATCGTTATCAATTGAATTTTCAACAATATATCCATTTGAAAATGAAAGAAGCTCATAAGGAATATGTAGATCTATAAAGGTATAATAAAAAATTTCCTGAGTTTAACCTTGATAATGATCTGATGATAATGTTTATGAACTATTTATATGTTTCAACCATGGTAGATTTTATAAAATAGTTGTTATAGGAATCTCATTGTTCATCATTCTATATTCATCTTCATAGTTCCACCATATATCTCCCATATGAAATTATATATATGGCCCTTCACATATAATAAATTCATATTTCATAGAACATGAGAAATTTTGTTCTTATGAGGAACAACTGGTTGAGATTCTGGATTATATATAGAATGTTACATGAAAGATGAACACTCTACTGGACAATCTTTTGTGGTGAAACTACTAGTTTTATAAATATTTATGGTAACATGAGGATATGATGAGGTAGATATGAAAATAGTTTTTTAATATCTTAGTTATGAATTTATAAGGAAAAATTAATTTTATAGAAGGGATTTAATATAAAACCTTAATTTTATATGAATTAGTTTTTTCTAGTAAATTAAATTTTGTTGGTATCTTTTGTCACATATTGGAAAGGGATTTAAAAACCACAAAAAATTGTTACTATTATTATTTAAATAGGATCATCATTGGAAAGTTGTTAAACATATCAATATGAATAGTAATAAACTGATTTTTTATTGTTATATATCAATTTTTATATATTGAAAATATATAGGTAAAAATGTACTTATTTTTATTGTTATGAGTCTTTATATGTTTCGAAAATACAATTTTTGAAAAGAAATGTTTTATTTTTTATTTTGGTAATAAATAGTAAAATTATTCTTTGAGAATTTTAGAATATATATTTGATAAATGTAACATGTACTTTTAGATCCGCATATCCAAATTATCTTTTGGTGATTTTTTTTGGAGTTTTCATGAAAAGGTTAGTTTCATTGAATAGTGATTAATTTCTAAATTTTAATCTAAAACTGCTATTAAGTTTAAATTATTTGTCCAGTTAAATTATATTTTTAATATTTTAGTAATATTTCATAAATTATATATATATTAATATAATTTAGGTCATGGTAATATTTTTGATGTGGAATTTTGATATTAAAACATTGTAAGCAATTTAATACTTTATCCTTGAAAACTCTTTTTCCCATCATGTTTTCATGTTAAATTTTAAATTAAATCTCAAACATATATAAATTTAATTTTTTTAAAATAGAGTATATAATTTTAATCATTATAATTTATATTTTATATCATGGTATACATCTTTTTTAACAATATTTAATTGAGAAAAAAATATACATTATTTATCATAGTTATTAAAAAAATGGGATTATTGGGAGGTAAAACTAAAATTATAAGGGTTAAAAATAACTAAAAAAAATCCCAAAAACATATTTTGTAGACAATTTTCAACCATATAATGTAATATTTACCTTTTTGTAGAATGTTCTACCTTGTGAAAAATGTGTTTATAAATTTTTATTATTAATGATTACAATAGTGTCTCTCACCTCTCTTATAAAATGTCACCCCCTATCCATTAATAACGAAAATTTCATTAGAAATGGAATATATAACACACCTAAAAAACTCATTAATAATATCCTGTAATCCATAGTTGGTACATAAATCAAACAAATAAATTATTTTTGTGCAAAGATAAGAGTGATACCCAAAGGGGAGGTAACATTATTCGACATACATTTTTATTTTATTTCATCCAATACCTAAATTAATTCTTATTAAACCATGATAACATAATAACAATAGTATATTAAATATGAAAAATGTTTCTATGTTTATTTCATGACATAGAAGCATCTTATCTTCCATTAAATGTGTTACAAAATCATTATCTTTGTGTACGACTAACAAGAAGCTTGCAAAATGATGTTATTAATTTTTCCCTTAACACCACTCATGGATGGAAATAATATATCAATTTATTATTATTTTATGATATTTAAAATTTTATTATTCTTAGATCATTGTGATATCATGTGTTCCTTCTTACATTACATTATATGAGAATACAATAATAACATTTGGGTGTGTGGAGGACCACCGCCATGCAATGCAATGTGAATCATTCACACATTACACTGAAGGTAATAACGATGGATTAACAATAATATGTGATATCATTAAAATTAAAATCATTATGGATTTTTAATGTATTATTTACCATTATTTCTTTCATTTCATTGGGAAAATGGAAACAACATTCATGCGTATATATGAATCACTGTCTCTGTGAGCTATGTATTTCATTTTCAGTCTATAACTTTTATGGATCACTATAAATACATATATAAATAATATATATTTTATATATAAAATTTTAATAAATAGTTATATAATGTAACCGTGATCAATTTAAGTGAACCAATTACAACAAAATCAAAATTATCCGAAAAATAATGTTCTTTATTAATGAATCATTTCCTTAAGTGGAGATTATTAATTTATGGCTAATAGAAGGAAATTAGTAAATCATATAAGGTATGATATATATAATTATGTTTATATAATAAATATATTTTAAATATATTTTTTTATATAGTATGATCTAATGTGTGTGACGGAAATCAACATTCAGGTTAAGTGATTTTTAGTCTCTCTTGTATTTCAGGAAGACATTTGAATATTCATTATTTATTTCTTTTATCTGATGTATGTATTTCCCCTTTAATATGATTCATCTTAAATCCTAATAATTTCACCATATTTAATGTTTAATTTAATTTTATTCATTATTTTAGATTACTTTTCACAATATTACTATGATGATAATATATTTTTGCCTCAATTTTCTTTCTTTGAGAAATGTATTTTATTATGCCCCTATTTTATTTTATGAGGTATATATACAACCCAACTTATATGTATTATTATGAGTTTATTTATCCATATTTGTTATTATTCATGGTAACTTATTACTTCACGGGGCTTATGGTTAATGGTTTCCATAATGGTAAATTTTTTATGTTACATTCTTATCCATTATCATGATAGTTTTTGAATATGTTCCTGATGAAAATATATTATGATTTATATCTCTTGAAATATATGAATATTCATATAATTTGATTATTAATGATATTAATAGTACCATTTTTCACTCTTTTTTAATTAAATTAATTGAAATTGTCATTTAATAAAATCCATCTTTATTTCTATCTTCGGTAAGAAAGAAATATTATTCTAAACCCATGATTTTGAAAAAAAAATTATATTTTTTATTATACACCAATGATTTTTGAAATTAATTTTTATAAATGATTTTATTATGACAGGAAATTTTTTAAAGGAATATTCATGTAATTTTCAAAACAAAAAATATTTGGTTTTTATCAAAAATGTGAAAGGAATAATTATTATATCATGTACAATATGAATACAAAATGTCATTGTCATTTAAATTATTATAATTAATTCTTACATTATAAATTTTGAGGGATACTTTCAAATAAAATATTTTTCAAAATATATTTCTACAAATATAATATAAAAAATGACCTTTTCCTTAAGAAACATTTTAAATGGTCATTGAAAAACACTTTTCATTTATGAATACATCCATTTATGTTGCCTATTCTTTACTAGAGATAAGAACCAAGGAATTAAATATTATTCATTCTCTAAATGGTTTTTTATAAATCATTTTTCTATTCAATAGGTTATTCCATGATAAAAGTATTATGAATCTCACTTCTTTTCTCACAGGTAATTATATGATAAAATGTTGACATGATTATCAAACCTATCTCTTTTTTATAGGTTATGATATAATGAAATATTTATGAAACCCATTTAATTTTAGGGGTAATTATATGATATTTGTTTAAATATATTTTATATTATAAGAATATGGTTTTCATTATGAGATTAGTGGGACCTATATCTCCCTAAAATGTATTATGTAGTGATTTATTTCTCATGTTATAAAAAGGACTGGAAGAGGGAGTGAATCCAGTTTAGTATGGTACTTTTTCCACTACGATGATATTGGGAGTGAACCCTAAATACATTAATCATTTTCAGGGGGAACCCATTCTATATTTTAAACCTTTTCCTTAATCATTGACTACTATGGAAATGATTTTATATGAATATTTTTAAGACATAAATATGTGCTTTTGAAAATTTTATGTTCTCATAGAATATGTTATTTTATTATCTTATGATTAATGTCATATTAACCTATAATATTTATTCCACAACTCATAATTTTGTTCTTTGATAAATAGGGTACTGTTTTCAAAAGTTTTTTTCATGTTAATATACTCTTATTATCCTTTAATATCTTTTATCTTCAATTTATACCCTGATTAAGAATCATAGATAACCCTTTATAATGTTTCTTTTCCACAATTTATAAAGAAATTTATTTTTCATGATATGTCTATGAATTTTTCTAATTATGATGAAAATTGTGAGAGATGATATAGGTCACCAATGGACCAATTTTTTTATATTACATGTTTCTAAAGGCACGATATATTTATGATCCAAATGAAAGGACCGGTTTGGTATATTTTAAACATTGATTTTGGGTGATTCAATTTTAGTTAATTTTTAATCCAACTATTATTTTTACACCTTTACCTATTTAACCTATTAGGATATAGATTTTATTATTCTCATTTCCCTATCACATGAAATAATATTAATGATGTAAAAAATAACACAAAATATTTTTACAAGGTTCATTAAATAATAATAGTATCTAGTCCTTGAAATGGTATGAAAATAATCATGAACACATAACTACATAGTAAAAAAAACTTTTATAAATGGATAATAAAGTTAAATTAACCCTTTCAATAAAAATTCACTATATTTAATTTATCAGGCATGTTTTATAGAATATACAGGGATATTTATATTGAATATGAACATAGTCTTCTCTTTTTATTGTATTGTAACACCAAGAAAGTATTCAACCTATTGGGACATGTTGGAAGTCATAGTCATGATTGATATTCCACGTCTTCTTCACTTGTTACATTCATAGAATAAAGTACTAAAATCTTCTTATATATTCACATCATCTAACTAAAAGTTACACAATCTTCTGCTTCAATAATGCACAATAATGTGTGTTCATTGTATACTAATGGACACAAAATTATTCCTAAACAAATAGTAATCAGGTAAATTCAAATTTTTCTGTCACTCCTCTTATTCTTTCATTATTATTAATTTCAAAACTAACTTCACTTAATCCACTACATTCAATGTTTCTAGAGTCACCAATTACATTTTAAAGTACAAACCAATAATGATCACATCAACACAACATCATTTTAATTAATTCTTATTTGTGGATATAAATTATCAACATTGAAGGAAAAAATTATTTATCTTCTATTATTCATACTGTAGTATATAATTTTTGGAATATATATAACAACAAATTTAATTTTTATGTTGTAATGATATTTCACATCAGAATTTATTCTCTTCTAGAATTACCAAACCAATTATATCGTGTGCACAAAAGCATGCAATTAATGATGTATAACAAGTGGAACTCTTAAACATTTATCAAGGTATACTAATATTATTGTGAAAGCATTAATCATATTTTAAGTATCTCAAATGCATGGAAAATTACGTGTTCATGATAATTTATAAGTGCATGACAACATACATGTATTGTTTTCTTCTTCCTTACCTCGTTGTGAAAAAAAGTATAAACGAACTTGTTGTCCCCTTCCCATTCACATAAACTTACTTAAAAATCCTTATATTATTGAATAATAACTAGGTTTATATAACTAAATATATATTTATAAAACACATATTCATGCATGCACAAGATATCACATGAAATCTTGAACTGCGATATGAGTTATTCTTCTTATATGATTATGATTATCTCTAGTATCCTGTCTAAAAGATGATAACTTCACAGAAGAGGTTCTTTTTTAATCTCTTCATGGTTTATAAAAACATCTGAAGTCTTGTATTTCTCATCCAATGCATCTCTCTGAAATTCAGTGAGAGTTTATAACTTATATGCAGGTTTTTGGAACTATCTATCTTTGTGATGAACAATGATAGTGTGAACCCCAGTCACGTTTTTCTGGATAATATTTTGGTTGTGTTTGTTTCTCCTTCATTAAAATAAAAATATTCCCATGACTCCACTTCTTCATGTGACTATGAAATTTCGTGGTTCTATTATTCTCTTTCATGAAGCACATAGATGCTATATTTAATTGAAATTGAGGGATCTCAATAGTATTGAGCAGGGGGGCTTGATCATCCTCGAGGCTTCTATTTTTATTGACATGATTCACTGGATCTATATTGTCTAATCACAAAAAATGATGATTTTATTTTATGATATTTATCCAATTGAATTTCCTGAGTACTTTCCACTTGAACACTTCAACCATGATTTAAATGATATAAAAAATGGTTATGCCCTTAATTCATGATTGGGAATCTCCTCTCTGTTGTTTCATCATGTGCATGTCATCAGAATCACATTGTATTCAATTCTTGAAGCGAGACCTTATCTTTCCAAACACCTGAGCACAAATGGCCTCCTACAACTGCATTTTCAATTTAGCTGATATTTCCTCATATGAATCGTAAAAATGATGTTTAATGATTCATTTAATTGTGTTAATACCAATTTTTTTATCATAATTATCATTTCAACCTAGGGTTCGATCGTAGGTTAAGAAAAAAAATTTATCTAGTAAATTACACTGGCATTATTTCCTTTTTGAAGGGGGGTGATTATGAATCCATTAAAAAATGATCTGCTAATTTCAAATGATAGTTCTATTAGAGATCATTAGTAAAGATTGGATTATTGTAAAACAGATGTAATATCCTTTTTTAAATGTTGTTGTATAGTTCACTAGATCACATTTTCCCACATAGAAACATAACTCAGGTGAGGTACTCATTTAAAAATCATGGGCCAGTGCATTGTTTCCAAGATATGACTCCCCCTCTTGATAATGTCCCTTATAGTTCTCTTTATTTTTATGTCACCCCACATGGTGGAGCTATTATTCATTCACATTATACATAGAAAATTTTGGTATTAAATACACACTAGCTCTTCTGCCTCGTTTGGTTATCCATGGATAGCATCTATTGCTTGTGGTTGACCTATATGTCCTCCATGAACCCTCATTTGAGGCATGCTAGAATGCTTAGTTAGCTAGCTCTATTTTTAAATTTAGTCCTAGAAATCATACCTAGTAAAATGAAATATGTAGATTAGAAATTGATATGTATAGAAACCATTATACTTGGATATCAAAATATATAATTCTTCATGTTAGCTCTTTCATGTTATCCAGCAATACTAAAATATTACATGACCCTCTTCTAATACACATAATATACTTCTATTCTTTTTGGAATATTAATTCTAAGTAAAACTTCATCTTCAAATCATCCTTCTACTCATATTTTTTTTAAATAACATGTCACCTTAGACATATGTACATTTAACTAAGAACCAATTATAAAATTTGTAGTATTACCATGGATAACTATTAAATCATCACATCTATTGTTATCAAGGAATCCATAACAATTCCCCAGGAATCACCATGATAATCCAAGTATTAAAAATCTGTTTCTTATAATTTCAAGACATGAGTAAATCTTCAACTATCCATTTACATTGGAACTACATCATCATATTGACATCAAAGAGATCTTTATATCTCTTTGATCAACTTTGAAACCCAATGAAAACCATTGAAAAAAATTTCAAATCATACACAAAGTGATATATTCAACTTTATTGGATGTTTTAGAAATATAATGAATATTATTATAAAATGATGTAATATTTATTTATTAAAAACTAAGGTAATTATAATTATATTTTTAACAAAAAACAACTAGTAGAGCATATTTTTTATGATTTTTTATTTTCATCTTATCAACCAGTGTAATTATATTAATAATTGAAATATTGTCCATAAAAATGGTACAAATATTAATAATTATCATGTTTAAATCCACATGTTTTTATGGACTTTGACATGTATATATATATATATATTGAAAACATGATTTGAGAGAGTTTTGTGATCAAAGTATCATTAGGATGATAATGAATCATGGAGATAGATTTTCTTTTGTAAAAATAAAGATGTGAGTATATAATACCACATTGTAATAGATAAATATCATGAAAAATAGTTGTGTTATATAGAGGAGTTTAGACAGGATAATTTAACCAATCAGTATTAGATGATGTTTTAAAATATTTTCGTTGTAAAGAGATGGTGTGAATAATACTATACAGTGGTAATTAAATAAACAACACAAATTTTATTACCTTATATTATATATTTGATGAATAGATATTTAGTGTGGATTTTTTTTCATGTTGAAAATATGTATAAACTATAAAATTTAGTATATCATCTACCAAACATAGGATATGAGTAAATATATATTGAATAAATTAAATAATTATTTTTTGTTTAATATAATTTCAATTTTTATATAACACATTGATGAGATATATACATTACTCAAAACATTGATTAGTATTTATCTTATATTTTTCATTCATTAGTATATTTGATGAAGATTCAATGTTGTTTACATGATGAAACTCATAGAAAAAATCAATCCAACTTAATTAAAATTTGATGTAATCGACAACTGGTAAAATTTATAACCAAATAATAACAGAATAAATCTACACAATAAAATGTAAAATTTCAATAAAAAAAATGATTTTAGAATATATTTATCCTTAAATAATTTTTTTAGTAAATTGTGTTACACAAAAGACAATGTTTTAAAAAACCATGATGTACTATTAAACCACTATCATATAATGTGGTGGTTATATGCTACCCATTTAATTAGTGGGAAAAAATTAAACTAACTAAATTAGAAAAAATTTATAATCTATTTATGAATAAAATAATTTTATAAATTAATTAATATGATAATAAAAATAATTTAAAAATAAAGGAGATGATTTTATGAAAAATTGTCTTCTGGATGGAATTTTAATATCTTAATAAAATTAATCCCTGTTGGATAATTGAATTTAATATGTTCATAAATTATACAATAAACAAAATCCTTTATTATTTATCAAATAATTTTTTCAATGAATTGGATAGTAATTAATCAAGCTTTGTTCTTAAAAAATTATTTTCCTAGGAATTCTTTTTCACTTTTTGTCACATTAAATTTCAAATGAGTTCTTTAAAATTATTAAAATTGAATAGTGAAAATTGGATTACATCTTTTGAATTTGATGGTTTATATTTGGTAAATATGTTCCATTTCATTTTAGGAATTATGAATAGTAGTCATGGAATTATTTACCACCTTAGTAAAGGGTTAATATGGTTAACCAAAGTTAAAATTAAATGTTAATGTCACTAATTTTTACATTAATTCATATTGGATAAGTAGAATTTTATGATTTTCACCTTTGGCTCAAATGTTAATTAGTAAAAGGACACTTGAACAAGATAATGACGAAAATAATATTTAAAGACAAGAAAAATAAATAATATCGGACTATTAATTATAAATATTTCTTATTTGTTAACATGGTGATGAATTTATGTTGTAAACAACCCTTAATGTTTTTAAGAATAATGAATATATTTTCATGATGGTTCTGAATAGTATTTCAACAATAGATATAAAAAACTGATTTTTAAAATTATAAAAATAATATAAATTTTCTATGTTATATTTTTTTAAAAAAAAATTATTTATGAAAATAACATATTATAGATTTGTAAAATGACTATATACTAATTCTATCCTTTTCTTGGGGATTTAATATCAAATTAAATTTATAGTTCCTAATTTAATAGTAAGCAAATACAATAATAAAAATATATTATTTAATGATTTAGAATTCATAAAAACAATGTTTTCTATAAATTAAATGGAATATTGTTTAATATATTATTTGTGGTCCAGTTATGAGTTAGTTGTCCCATTATTTAAACATTTATATCCATTTATGATTAAAATTACGATCTCTATGGTAATGGTAAAAATTGGGTAATGAAGGGATATTTTAAAATAATATGGTTTACAATATAATAAAAAACTATATAAAATTCATTTGATTATATTACAAACACCCTAGAAGTGAATGTATCGCTTTATCATAAGTACATTTTACAATCTCCACATAGAAATACAATTCATTTTTTATCCCCACATTTTATGGAAGGATATTATGTTGAGTTTAATATTTATATATGATATTTATGAAATAATTCGGATTCTAGGATGACTATATCATATGCACCATCTTACCTTCCAATCCATTGGAAAACAATAACGTTGCTCGTGTGTACGTGTGGGCAACCACCTCCACAGAATCGATGTGATTCCTATTTTATTTCAACATTATATAGGGGGTAATAATGATATGTTTTATGAATATATTCATGATTTATATGATATAATAATAAATATGTAAATTTGAATTATTATTTACCTTTCTTTTATACCATCTGAAAAGTGAAAATGGTGTTCATTTGTAGTTACGACACATAGTGTCAATGAATGATATTATTAATTTTTGTTTCTATAAATAGAATAGATAAATAAATTATTTAATTATAATGAATATATGTTATATTTATATCATAAGAAAATTATGTATGTGATGCTACCATGATTAGAGTACATGGATCGGAACTACCGAACTTATATTCCTAGGAAAGAACAAAACAGTGAACACCTTGAAATGATGATTTTAATGAGAGATTGTTAATAAATTCTTGCTGAAATATTATAATGGGATCATATATGATATTATATTTATGAAGATAACTAGGTTTATAAAATTATAATAAATTTAAATTTATTATACAGTAGGATCAAACACATATTTATATGAAGTACGAATCAAGGAATAATTTTATGTTACATCTCATTATTTATCAGGAATGTTTCTGATTATGTAATAGATGATCATATGTTGGGACCTAACTATAATGAAACTAATTTATTTACTTCTCTATTAGTTTTTACTGAAAAATATATGTATTCCATTTTTATTATACACATTATGAACTCAGTATATTAAATGGGTTTTTTTAAATAATATCACATTTATTTCTTTCTTCTGTTTAAAACCATTTATCATCATTGTCCATGTTTTATAAATATGATTTCAGGACAATTTTAAATATTATACTATGAAATCTTAATTGTGAATTTTACATACGGTTCACTATTTTCAAAAAATTATTAAATATGATTATCTTGACCTCTTATGAATTATATAATTTTTGAATTTTTCTCCAAATCATAAATGTAATGTATTATTTTAACATATATAGCAAGAAAATAATTTTATGACATCATGATAACTAAATTATTTGAAAAAAATAAATTATGATTATTCTTGTTTAAATTCAATGAATATTTTTTTCTATTAATATTTTTGAGTTTAATTTAATTTATATAACTTATTTCAAACTAATATGTTTATTTTACTCTAGAAATATTCTATGTATTTGTGTAAAATATTTTTCATCTGTCATAACAAAATTTTATTTCAACTATATTTTGTTGTGGATATTATTTAATTATACCACCCTTATTCTTCCTCTTTTTGGTTTATGATTTATATTATGAGAATTTTATGAAATCATATTATTTTACAAAAGTTATGCTCTGAATAATGTTTTATGGTCTGGTGACATTTATATGAATGAACTACTAATATTTGATAACCATATGTATTATATGCCTCAAATGCATTGACTAATTTAATATGGATATATCATGAGATGGTGATGATAATTGTAGACATGATTGAGAATAAATTTCATCATATAGTGATTAGTGAGTGTGATTTCATTCTGGATATGCTAATAGTAATGTGTATAGACATGATTTTGAATTTATTTGATCATGATTTGATGTGGGAATATGATAGAATTCTAGATATACACTCAAGATTATTTGTTGATTTGATTTTTTTAGATAAAGTTGAAATTTTATGATTTCTTATGATTGTGATTCGTCCTAAAAAAAATTGTGACTAAAAGGGGCTATCATGGTCACCTTCAAATGATATGTGATGTTTGAGTACTTAGGTACTAGATAGTGGTTGAACAAGGTCATATCTCAGAAGAGTAAGTAAATTTAAAAAGCATATTAAAGGTATTCTCAAAATAAAATAAAAGGGAATTAAAACACAACATGGAAGTATGGGGGTTTGCTGATCATTTATAAGTCTACAAAATTTTTATGAGATGAAGATTATATTCTTTTGTTTTTATTTTTGAAATTATGTTCAATAAAAATGACACAACATGAAGATGTTTTATTTACGAAAATATTTATAAAGGATTAATCGATTTAACTCTACCTATTCCCTCAATTAATTATCATTATCATTTAAATGAATAACTACTTAATTATTATCCCTTAATTTTTTATCCACCGAACCCTGTGATAATTAACTTAACCACCAAGATGAAATTAATTAAACCCTAGGCCAACTTTAAAACTGGCAATCACGACATCATCATTGATTAATGATCTAAACCAGGATTATGGTCAATGGTAAATTAAGGCACATATCTATCATAAAAATGAGGATGAATTTATCTTATGGGTTATATTTGAGCTCTACAAATTTACCATGTGTGGTCTTGATTTACCGATTGTGTTTTTTCTCTCACAATATAAACAAATTCTCGAGCTCATGTGTTTTTGATTTAATAAATTAATTTTTACATAGTATATTCTAATTCAAAAACTCAATTCATGAATCAAATTATTTTAATTATAGTATCTCATTTATTAAAAATAAATCAATGAATAAGGTAAGAGGTAGATGGATTACTAAAAAGAAATATTATTCCATAGGCGGTTTAGTCATCGTTAGAAACGTTATGCATTCACATGTTGTTTGAAAGGGTATAACTCAATCTTGTTATTACTCTATAATTTTATTCCAAATATGAAGATTAATATAATAATAATATTTAAAATAAAATAATAAATGTAAGAGAAAGAAGGGTTTATTGAATGAAAAAACAACATTAGAACAAATAATAAGAAAAGAAGGGCATTTAGGAGGGGATCTATGCTTGGTAGATTACCTCCTCAAATTGTGAATTTAAATGGTGTATATCCACATCTATTCTTATCCCAAACTCCTTATTCACTTTCTATCCCCTCTAAGTGAGAAAAAAACTAATTTATATAGTGGAGGGGAGGCTAGGTTCAATGTGGTTTCAAGTGTTCATGGAGAATCTCAGCCAAATATTTTATGCCAACGTCCACCACACATTTGACCTCCCTAATCGATGGACCATGTGTTCCTCCATAAAATTGATTTTATCACAATTGGGTTGGAGAACATCCCTCAAACATTGGGACTAATAAAAGCATGGAGGAAGACATTATTTCCCATATACAAAACTAATGTCGAATAGGGCGTGTCCATCCCACCTTTGGAATTATGGATATTTAATCCAATTAAAGACACTATTTATCTCTAATGTTCTGAAAAACGTTCTATACAATTAAATTAGGAACACATTTTCAAAATTTCATGTTTACATAATAAATATAAAAAACATTATATCTAAAAGACTACAGTGAACAATAAAGGATAAACCCTAAATTAACATTTATTTTTCAAAGAATTATCCAATCCAAAAAATTATAAATAATTATTATTAACACAATGTTAGGAAACTTTATAATTTATTATCAATAATATACTCTATAAAAATGTGTTTTACAAACTCCCCCACACATTCTATTTTCCACACCTATGAAAAACTTCATATCTTGTATTCGAAAAAATTATGACATGATATGCATATTCATATTCCTCAAACTATAGTGATAATATAGGAAAAGTAAGATTCCATTCAAGAGTCAATAATAATAAATTTAAAATTCATTGTCTCATAAATTATGTCAATAAAATATAGTGATATTTATAACACTAATCACAACTAAATATGTCATGGACATACTTTACCTCTATTTCTCCACATGTGTGTGTTCCAACCATTCCATGCTCATAAATATACCTTTTATTCAGTGTATTAATTTCAACTAAAACAATTATTATTTCCTAATTTAATTCACCTAACATGTTCCACATTACTTTCAATCTAATATCATGACCTGCACACTTATGCCTTCCAAAAAGTCATGCCTTAATCTCCCAAAGTATATATTTCTATATGTTGTATATTTTATCACTCCCCTCATTAATTTTTATTTTTTTTAGGTTTCACATAGAAAAAATATCACACTCAACTCACTTCCCCTTTTTGATCTCCTCACGAAAATAATTGTAATAATTATTACAAGAACACATGTCGATGAAGAGTGGTTTTTGACCAGTCCAAGACACAAAAAATTTATTATTTGGAGTGCATAAAATAGTCTGCTAAAAGTTACACATGCATAGGTAAATTAGTTATAGTAATGAAATAGATTAGAAGAGAAACAAATTTATGGATCAACCAATAATGTTTTATACCTAACATTACCCTACCTTAAACTAAGTTGGAAAAATTTTACAAGCCAAGGTTGATTGAAATTTTTTGTGGAGAAATAAATGACACAATTTACCATGGACAAATATAACAAATAATGATGTCAAAATCTAAAAGCATTTATAATGACACAATAATTCATATCATCGATGACTTCAATTTTTATAAAAATCCCCCTTGATGATGAAATATCACTCAAGATTATAATTGTGCTAATTAATTTTGAAAACATGCATTCTCCATATATCCTATATCTAAATTGGAATGTTACATGATTTTTTAAAAAAAATATTACAACAAAAAAGATACGAGAAAATACACAGAAAACACACATATGAAAAAAAATTATTTACCAAAAAATGTTGTCCGCTCCACCACATGTAAAATATTGTATTGACTTCAATGTGAACCTATGGGGTGATTTATGCATATAAAATGTACTATTTTAAATTGGAAAAAAATATAAAAGTGGAATGGTTAAAAACAGCCCGATATGCTCTAGTGATGATGGGGTCATGCAGTTTGATTAAATACACTACATCAGTTGGAACTTCCTCAGTGTATTTCATCAAACATTGCCTGTTGACAATAAATACCCTTCTAGTGTCCTCTTCTGTGATATCCACTGCACCATAAAAAAATATTAGATACAATATATGTACAAATCCATCTGGAACACAACTTATGAGGCATCAGCTTCAGCTGTGAACTGTTGATAATGACTTTATCTCCAACATAATGCTCTCTTTTATGTATCATTTTTTCATGAGCTTCCTTTTATCCTTCCTTGTTGGTCCATGACTTCTCGTATGAGGGAAATAAAATCTCCACATTCCCTTTCATTTGTATCATCCATTGAATTTCAGCTTGGGAAAAATCTATGTTGCATTTCATTATAGCCCAATATGCCTGATGTTTGACTTCCATGTGTAGATGATGGGATTTCCCAAAAAACAATCTGAAATGGGTACATACTAATGTGTGTCTTGTATGATTTCCTATAATCCCATAGAATATTATCTAAGTGCATTCTCTTATCCTTCCTATTTGGCATCATACTTTTCCCCAATTTTTTCTTCAACTCACGATTTGAATCCTTAGGCAAACCATTTATTTGGGGGGTGGTATGGAATTGATGTGTTGTGTGTCACCCCATACATCTGAAGGTGGGAAGCCATATTTCGATTGTAGAAGTGTGTCCCTTGGGCAATGTTGATGTCCATTGGTACTCTAAACATACAAAATTATCTTTGTCTAGGAAAATTCCACTAGAACATGAGCATCATCTGCCATTGTTGCCTTGTCCTCGACCCATTCACTAACATAATATAAAGAGAAAAAAATATACAAAAATCAAAATGAACTAGTTAAAGGACCCATAAAATCGATTCCCCATACATAAAAAATTTCACAGATTAGTATGGGTTTTAGGGCATCTCATGTCTCCTAGAATTGGTTGTAGTGTGTTGGGAATGAGAGATTTACTTACAAAACACATGGTATCATGGAATAATCTAGGCCAATATAATCCAGAGTCTAAGAAAATCGTATACGTTAGTTGGGGTCCAATGTGTCCACCATAAGAAAGTGTATGATAGAACTGTAGAGCATACTCAAACTCCTTATCAGAATCACAATTCCTAATAACATGATAACTACCCATGCACCAGTGGTTGGGGTCAACCCATACTTAAAATCTTGACTCAGTCTTTATTTTCCGGACTTGATGTTTCATTAAATTTTCAGGTATTTTAGAGACAACAAGGTAGTTAACTAAATCTGCATTCCAAGGATGTGTACCTAAGATGACATAAATATTCTCATCTAGGAAAGTGTTTTGAAGTTGTACCTGGTCCAAGGTTCCATCCTCCAGTGTGTGAGTAAGCATTCTCATGTGGCAGGACACCATGTTTTCTGATCCACTATTGAATTTTAATTCAAAATCAAATTACTAAATAAGTAGCATCCATTGTATTTTCCTGGTATTTAAAATGAGCTTCTTCAAGAGGAACCTCATAGTTGTATAGTTAGAAAAAACAACTTGTTTAGAGCACAATAAATATGAATGGGATTTATCTAAATCAACTATTAAAGAAAGAAACTCATTTTTTGTGGTTGTGCTATTTGATTAGGCTGAATGAAATGTCCTCAAAGCATAGGAGATCACATGTGAACATCCCTCGACCTTATGAGATTAGACATCTCCAATTGAGAAGTTGGAGGAACCACACATAAGCTCAAATGGATGATCACATCGTGGGGGATTTTTGATTGGTGGAGTGGTTAGACGCCTCTTTATCTCAATAAAGGATATCCTGCAAGAATAAATAAACACAAAATCAGAATCCTTTTGAAGTAATCGTGACATAAGAAGAGAAATCTTACTAAAATCATTGATGAGGCACTGATAAAATATTTCATGCCCTTGGAAGGATCTGACATCACACACACATGAAGGATATGGTAATGATGAAATAAAATCTACATTAGATCTATTATCCACTATCCCATGTTTTGAAACTACATTCCCTAAAAAAATTCATTCCCCTTCCATAAAATGACAAATTTCAATGTTCAAGATCAAATTTTATCAATATAATGATTCAACACCTTTTACAAACTAGATATAGAATCATTAGAGGAATAACCGTAAACTCTAAAATCATCCATAAATTCCTCCATGTAGTTCTCAATAAAATAAGAAAAAATACTCAGCATTCTTCTTAAAAAGGTACCTAGTCCATTGCAAAGACCAAATGGAATCCTCCGGTAGGAAAATGTGCTGAAGGGATAGGTAAATGTAGTTTTATCCTGATACTATGAACTAATAGGAACATAAAAATATTCAAAATATCTATCCATGAAACAATATAGTGTCATCCCAACTAGTGTATCAAGCATTTTTTCAATAAATGTGAGAGGGAAATGGTCCTTGTGAGTGGACTGATTTAGTTTTGTAAAATCAATACAGACACCAACTATTTTGCACCCTCATTAGAACTACTGCATCTTTCTTATTTTTAATAACAGTATCAACACCTTTCATAAGCACAACCTAAGTAGGACTTACCCATTGAGAATCTGAAATGGGGTATATTATACAGGCCTCAAGAAATATTTCAACCTCTTTTTTAACAAATTCTAGAAGGTTTGGATTGAGTCTCTATTGTGGCTGCCTAACCTGTTTAACCCTATCTTCCAAAAGAATCATATTCAAGATAATTTAGGTTCTAATACATGATATTGTCATCCAAGGTCCACTATATTTCCTTGATGTTCCCTCATAAAAGATACAAATTCATTTCTTCATGATTAAAAGGAATATTATTAGCAAATATATTAGGTAATCTCTCACCACATAACAAGTATGTGTGTTATATATTAGGTTGAAAGGGCTTGAGTCCAATGGATAGGGGACATGTATGGATGTATACATTGATGGAACCAAAAACATTTCATAAATAACATCTATATTAAAATTATCATCGAGAAAAATCAGAGAATAATTCATCAAATCCAAGAGAATCCTTGAGAGTAATGTCATAATAAGATTTTACATGATCAAAATCAAAATATGAATCTGTTTAAAAAAATCAAAGATATTATTTTGAATTATATGAAGGGTAATAGGTACTATTAGACATAAATCTAGAACCAATACTCATAATATCCCTATGAATATGAAAATCAAATTCTGTAGGGTTTTTATTTGGTTGTTAAAATGGGATATAAAAAATGCAGAATGGTCCTATGAGGGATAATTCATGGAATCCATAACATTAAATATCAAAAAATCATATCCAAATTCCATTGAAAGTGTACCCTCATTGACATTTATGATTTTTTTGTAGTTTTGTGGAAGGGTCTACCTAAGATAATGGTAGCACATGAACTTACCTGATCTTCCGCCATTTCAATCATGTATAAGTATGGTGGAAAAGTCATGTCTCTTATCCGGACAAGTACATCCTCAATGACCCCCATAGGATATGTTGTAGCTCTATTTTCCAACTGCACCACTACTCTCATCAGCATTATCTCACCCACTTGTATAGAAGAGAATATAGAGTGATGAATCAAATTTATGGATTATCCTAAATCACAAAGTGCTTCAGAAAATTGAAACTCCCCTATAGTTCATGGTATTGTTAATGTCTTGTGCTCATTACACATTGATTTCATTTCTAGAGTAGGTGTAATGAGTTCTAAAACATTCCTTAAAATACTGATCCTCTCATTTCACTTCATTTTTCTTTGATTGGTACAATGTTCTTTTAATATTTTTGCATTCATTATGATTTTATTGATATCATCAAGTAGAGGGATATTGATCTCCTCATGCATGAATATTTCCAAACACTATTTTTTCATGACTTCTTCAGCCATATTTTTGGTTTGTACAAATCTGTTTGTAAGTGGAAGGGGTGTGTGAGGAACATCATCAATCTTTTTCATTTCATTATCTATCTCCTTGGATTTCTCATTAGTTGGTATGGAATAGGGATTCTCCGGAGTTGAGGTGAATCCTGGTGGAATGATATGTGTAAATATATCAATTGATTGCTTCCCACACCTCAATGTGATGGAATTGAAATTCCCCATTAAAATAGGAGTTGTTAGGGAAGGTTTATTTCCATAATTTCTACTGACATGTTCATAAAGGGCAATGGGATTCTTGCTCATATGTGTAATTAACACCCTTATCTCCGAACCTTGTCTCTTCGACTCATTCTGTTGTTTAAGAACCATTTTATTCAAATTTTCATTAGTGTTAGAATATTCCATGGAGGGGGGAATTCCCTTGTTGTTTTCTAGTTGATGATTTATATTCAAATTGCCTTTTGGGTTGTTGAAAACCCTGTTGGTAAGCCAGATGTAGCTAGAAGTATTATTGAAATGCATGCCTTTATTATTGTGAAAATTCTTACCTCATGTTTGATTAATCTTACCACCCTTGGTTGTATGTTGTTAAAAAGGAATCAATCTTCTTATAGGGATATGGTTGTTTTTTCAGCTTATATGGTTTCCTAAGAAACACTACATTAAAATTTTTTGTTTCTTGTAGTTTGGGGAAAAGTCAGTTGGGTTCTTGTCTCAGTGCAAATGCACCAAGGCCATGATGGAGTGGGTTGGGATGTCTTTTGATCCAATGTAAATTGTCTCACTATAATGTTCAATTATTCCATACTGGTATCAAATAAATGACTCTCAATAGAAGAAGGACTTACCTGATGTACTCCCCTGACATGCAGTGTGCCTCGATCACCAAATTGTTGGGAGTTTTGTGCCATTTTAACAATAAATCCACCTGCTACTACTGGATTATTGTCCCCCAATGCTCATCCAACTATAGAATCTACCATGATCCCTTCCATTGGTTTGGGTCCTTCATAGATGTATTGTATAATGAGTTTCATACTTATTTTATGATGTTGGCATGTTTCACACAACTTCTTGAATCACTCTGAGTATTCGTACATTTACTCCCCTTGGGATTTCTTGAACCTTGATATCTCCTTACGAATGGAAGTTGTCCTTGATTCTGGATAAAAATATCTTCCAGAAAAATCTTTTCAAATCATTTGAACATGTAACATATTCATTATGTAAATAATAATTCCAATCCATTACAGCTCCATAAAGTGAATATTGAAATTCTCTTAGTTTGAATTGATCTTCGAAAACATTTCTTTGTTTAAGGGGTGAGAAAAATGAATTTAATCCTTTAAGTTTTTTCTTTAGATCCTCTCCATATAATCCATGAAACATTGGAAGAATATAAATTAACCCAAATTTCAGTTCAATGATCGATTGAAGAATTTGGTTTGAAATACAATTTGGTTGATGGTTTATATTAGTTGCATCCCTTTCTATAATTGTTCTATTAAGTTCATTTCCATTATTTTCAGCCATGGGTTCTTGTTTTTAGTTGTAGTTATATGTGTTTACATATTCATTGTTATAGGAGTGGAGGAATTCTCGAACTGGAAGAATGTTGAAACTTCCCGTAGACTGAGAATGTCTGATCCGAGCTAAAAGGATAAGTATAATATTCATAAGATCTAAGATATATTTGGGATTAGTTCATGTCATAAATTAAGTAATAATAAAAAAATAAATTAATAAAATTAGACCATAATAAAAATAAATGGACTTTGAGTTAGACCAATAAAAATAGTGTAAGAGAGTAAGAGAAAAAAACTAGACAATAGGCAAAGATGAAAGAAATAAGAGAACAAAAAAATTAAATGAAAAATAAAATAAACACCACTAATAGGTAGAATAAATTACTTGCATCCCTGGAAACAATGTAAATTTGAAAGGCACTATTAAGTGTGCTCTTAAATGAAGTGTGATATTTTGGTACATGGGTGTATGAGAGTGGATGACCATAGTCGTCTCAAAAATGAAGTAGGAAATTAAAACAACTTCATAAAGTTATTATAAAAATAAAATAAAAGAGAATAAAAAAATGATTTGAAAGGATAGTGGCGTTTCATATAATTTATAAATATAGAAGTTGTTTTATGGAATATGATTGTATTTTCTATTTTTATTTTTGAAATGATGTTTGATTAAAATGACAAAACAATAATATGTATTTCAAAAAATATTTAAAATTGTGTAATTGATCTAACTCTACATATTCAGTAAATTATTTATCATTATCATTTAAATCCATATCATCTTTTTTATGATCCCTTAATTAGTTAACCCCCGAACCCTGCAATAATTAAGTTAATCACCATGATGAAATAAATTAAACCCTATGGCAGATATGAAACATGCAATTTTGGCACTCTACATTGATTATTATTCTAAATATACCTTATATTTATGGGTAAATTTAGTCACATTTCCATTATTTAAATTAATGATGAATTGAGCTTAGGGATTATATTTGAACTATATAAATTTGTCCTGCGTGGTCTTGTTTTATCAATTAATTTTATGCTCTTACAGTTTACACAAAATCTCTACCTCATGTGTTTTGTGTTAATTATTAAATTTCATACATAGTTTCATATAATTAAAAAACTCAATATATTAATAATATAATGTGAATTAAATTTTATCATTGATTCAAAATAAATTAATAAAGAATTTATGAGGAATATCGTTTGCTAAAAAGAACGACACTTCCATGGGTGATGTAGTCATTGTAGAAACGTTTTGAATTAGAAAGGGGTTATAAAGGGTATAAACCAATTGTGATTCCACTCTTGAATCCTAAACCAATTAGGAAGTGTAATAGAAAAAAGAAATTAAAAATAACATATGAAATTTAAGAGAAAATTGCGTTTATTGAAAGAACAACAACATTACAACAAAGAAGAAGAAAAGAAGAGCATTTTGGAAGAGATCCTTGCTTGATAGCATCCCTCCTCCAATTAGGAATGGATATATTGTAGAAACACTTCTTCAAATCTCCCAAACACCTAATTCACGTCCCAAGCCCTCAAAATGAGAAAACACTAATTTATAGAGTAGATGGTGGCTAGGTTCAAGGTGGTTTCATGTGTGAATGGGGAATCTCGGACAAATATTTTAAGCTAACTTGAATAGCCAATTTTACCTAAAAGGAGTGTGAACAAGCTGTTTGTACATAATAATGATTTTTAAAAAATTGGTTTGGATAGATTCTCTCAAATATTGGGCCTAATCTATGAATTGATGAAGATGATATGAAAAAAATACAGAACTGATGTCCAATATGGTAGGTCCAGCCGTCCATTGACATCATGGAACTGTTAGTCCAACCACATTCATGGTTTAGATCCATTGTCCTAAACAAAAGTTTTATCCCATTACGTCAAGAACATATGTACAAATTTCATGTTCAAATAATAAATATAAAAATATTTGTATTTAAAATGCAATAGTGCACTATAAAGACTAAAACTACAATTTCAATGATTTTTTCAAATGAATGATCTAATCCCAAATATTTTTATAAATAAACATATTTAACCCAATTTGAGGATATTTTATCATTTTTAGTCAATAAAATATTTAATAAACCATGTTTTTAGTGAATCTAGGATTTGGATTATATCTTCGAAACTATTATCAATCATGCATCTAAATATGATTTGATTCTGAAGATTATTATTTTTTCTTTTAGAGTATGAATACATAATGTATAAAAAATAGTAGGGTGTACCAAAAAAGATTATTATGTGGGGTGATATATATAAAACAGTTTAATTCCCTATGTATTTATTATTCTGAAACATGCTGAATATTCTTTTAAAATGATTTAATACAAATATATTTTGTTCTTGGGTAACATTATATGGTATCATAGCACATGGTTAGTTAATATTTTGATATTGTTTTTAGAATCAATTATTGATTTACTTAGGTATAAGTCCAAATACAGGATAACATCCTTAAATTTTGTTAATGACAATAGAATAACTTGGTTATACTTATGGTTCCATATAATACAAACACCATGTCATGATTTTAGAATATAATGAATAATATTTCATAATTATTATAATTTTCACCCTAATTATTATATTTTTATGATTACACTATGTTTTCTGTGTTAGGAAATGCTTATTATAAGAATAAATCTTGTAAAAAACAATGGAATGGTCAATGAAATGAACATCCTCAAAAGATATCAAATGGGTTGGGAGGTGGGGTAAAATATATTTTGACAAAAATTTCTCAACTACCAAAATCATTGATTGTTAATATAAATCTTTTTGTGAATCTAAATTCATAATGAATTAAGAAAACTACCATTAATTATATATAAAAACAATCCATCCTTCTTTCTATATGTCTTCTAATGTAGTAGTTGTTAATAAATTGATCAATTTGATATAATTGATATTCTTCCATTTTTCACTACAAAAACTATGAGAATATTTTATTATCATTATATCACTTCAATTTTTGTTTTCATCAATTTGGACTCATATAAAGGGAATGTGGTAATATGATGAAGCAAAATCCATAGAACTAGAGGTTTTAAAAATGGTATTTCTAAATAAATGCTTTCATTTATCCGTTCAATACATAATGGAAATGGATTTTCTGGAGCCGAAATAAAGATATGATGAATCCAAATGTTCTTATGAAGAAAAAATTACATCACTCTAAATGTATAATTATTACACAATAACATAGCCTGAAATAAAACTGATCATTTCGTTTGTTTCAGGAAACCAAGTCTTCAAAGGTTATCATCCATTATTGACTTTGGTAGTTATTAAGAAACTTTTCATTGTGCTATGAATGTTGAAATGGATAGTGTAAAATATAATTTTTCTTTTTTTTATTGAAAAAATTATAGAAAAATAAATCTTTATAGATAATCAAACGTTAACTCTCTGATATGAATGAGATTTCAACCACTAATGTGCCAAAACATAGGGAAAATATTTGAGAATTTTTATAAAAGAATATATGAAATTTCTCAATTGTGGAATGGAAATCAATCATTCTAGTCACTAGAGATTGGGGATTAACAGGCCATAAAATAAAATATACTAGAATAAATATCCAACCAATGAATATAAAAATTTTATAAGTAGAGATATTGGGAATTATGAAAATAAATTCCCCAATATAAGAGGTAATGAGGTTAGTGGACCTCAAAAACCCCTATAATAATGGTCAAAGGGAAGTCCATTTTCATAAAAAAATATGATGGTTAGGATAATGATGTGGTGAAAGGTAAAATTATCATCCACTCTATTACTATGAATGTGTTATTCGATTCTAGATCTACCCCCTCATTTATATTTGAAGAATTTTATTATGGTATTAGAGAACCAACAAAAATGATTAATGTTAAATTTGTAGTAAAACCCCATTAATAGTGAAATGATCACATATCTTGTCTTTAATATTTATCTAATTTAATTTTATGGTAATTATTTTCCTTGAAATATTATTATTCAACGACGAGTGGAATTTGATGTAATTTTGGAAAAGGAATTTCTTTCAATAAATAAAGATGACATCAACTATCATGGAAGAGATTTTACATTTGATATTTTGGAAAATCCTATGACCATCTATCAGTGTGGTGATGAAAATGGACATCAAATAGAAACAAAATCCATTTAGAATACATTTATTAAAATTTAAAAGTGTTATTTATCTATGATAGATGGGGAAAACTCAACATAAAATATATTCTTATTATATGGGAGTATGTTGATTCGCTTCTAGAATAATTTCATGATTGTCCTCCAAATAACGATGTTCAATTTTCAAATGGAACTCATAAATGGTGGTTATCCTATGTCAATGACATCATGTAGAACATATTTGATTGAGTTACAAGAATTGAAGTTACAACCATATGAAAATTATGGAAATGGATTCATTTTTCAAAGTGGTTTGTATTGGGGTTCACCTATTCATTTTGTTAAGTACAAAGATGAATAAATGTGAAAATATATTGATTATTTAGAAAATAACAATATAAAAATAAAGAATAAGTATCATCTACCCCGGATTGATTAATTTTTTGATTAACTAAAAAATTTCAATACATTAACAGGTCATACATACATTTTAGATTACATAAACTATGTGTCAAGAAAGAGTATATGCCCATGAAAAATTCCATTCATGTTATAGACCTAATGATTTTATAATTACTCAATTTGGTATTATTCATTAATTATATATAATTATGGATTTAATAAATATATCCTTTTGATATGACCTTGATTATTTTTTACATTCTTTATAGATGATATTCTGATATATTCAAATAGTAAGGGTAAAAATAAAAACTAGTTGAGGATTTTACTGAAAACTGTATGGAAGTATAAAATGTATGAAACATTAAAAAAATAGTTAATTTTGGTTATAATACGTATCAAATTTTTATCATATAATATTATGTGAGGGTAAATATGGGGATCTATTAATGATGGAAGTTATTTAAAAATGTACTAGACCGAACAGTGTGATTGAGATATGATGTTTTGATTGTTTCTCTATTTTTCACAAAATCGTTTTGTATAATTTATCATGGATACTTAATTCAATTATCATACTGACATTTAATGTGGTTAGTTACATGTGGATAGATGAATTTGAATAAAAATTCATTGAACTAAAGAGATGGTAAGTCATCACAAATGTTATTACATTACCTTCGAGTGGATACGTATTACAACCCTATTATTTTTATAAAATTCATATATGATTTTAAAAAAACCACACTTAATACAATATGAGAGATAGATAATTATATTGTCTTGTGAAATTAGGTACATTACATAACAACATAAAACATGAAATAATAAATTATTATTGAAAACCTCTTTTACATGACCTCTCCATTCTTTCATACTTAACATTACATTGGATAACCTGAGGGGATACATAAGAAATGTTTGACATATAAAGACAAGTATGGGAATAAAATAGAAATAACCTTTGTAAGAAAAAACATGTATGAAAATAATATTATCAATGGATCATAAGTGAAACATGAACATACAGGATGGAATAACATGATAATCATAACATGGAAATGTGGAAACAACATAAAACATTACGTCATACATTAATGATTAACTGCCAAGTCATCATAGTGGAAAATTAGATTAAATTAATCAGGTAAAACCATATACAAATATGTCTTATCATGATATAAAAAATTATCCAATGCATTGTAGTTCTATATAATTTTGAGTGAACCTGTCACATTAATTTCATTCTCATACTTAAGTTTGCCACATATAACATAAAGCATGGACTCATTCATCATCATAATTTATTCCACAATCATGAAGTGTGGAATAAAAACATGTAATACCTAAATAAAAAGTTATATGTGTATAAAAGTGAACACCCTTGATAGGTAATGGCTACGGTATTCACATGTACAATTGTTTTGGAATAGAGATTCAATGTGCAATTTTGGGAGCATAACGACATGGCATAAAAAATTCATAAAAAGTGTTGATGATATGGAAAAATGTATCTCCAAATATATAAATGTATTGTAATGTAATATGGTTATATAAATACTTTTCCCACCAAAATAAATTTGGAAATAGAAGTCAAAACATAATAATGAAACTGGATGGAGGAGAAATATAATAACTCTTATAATGTTTTGGCACGATAATGGGTGAATGTGGGAAGGATTAATGAGAGTGAAAGGGATATATCATCCTTAAAAGATAATAAGTGTATTATAAGGGAGGTTAAAAAACAAACTCCATCATTTTTAAAAGAAAATAGAAGGGTGTAACAATATATGGAAACATGGATAAACATTTAGAATGGAAGGAACCCATACTTCAGTGTGTAACTTTAAAGGCTTGAAGAGGGGATTATTGAGATCTAGGGTGCTTTATGAGGATTAATCATAATGTAGGACGATGTGAAGATGTGTTAAATGGATTTTTTGTGAATCGAATTTGGAAAATGGGTGAGTTTATATATGAAATGAAAGGGCAATTCTTTAATATTTTTCAAACATAGCCTTTGGATGGTATATAATTAAATATTCAAATCCAGAAACATTCCCATAGTTTTTTTCAAATAGTTTATTACATATGAGAGTGGAAAAATTATTTTATAAGCCCATGGTTTGAATATATAAAAGTTTTAGCATTTCTTATATGGAGGTCAGTGTCGTTATAATATAATTGAACTTTAAATCATAATATAAATTATACATTTTGAAGGATTCCCTAATGATTCATAAAATAAGTTAAAAAAATAAAAAATCACATTAATCTAAATTTAAAACAGATATTTTTTAGAAAATCCAGTTTATAGTGTTAATTACATCACTATTGTGTCGTAATGATTTCATAAAACAATCTATATATTTATATAGTATATAATTTTTTGCCAAACATTTGACAGTCTAAGAAAATTTTTAAAAATTCACAGTTTGATATTTTTGACATCCTGATTCCAAAAATAATAGTTATTTTATCTAAATAATTTTATAAATATTTCAATTTTCACTTTATAAATAAAAAACAAGATTTATAGAAAAATGATTTGTTTTTACAAAAAATGATTTTAATCCATATTTAAAATTATATTTGGACTGATAAAAATTATATGATTATTTATGTTAAAAAAATTATTTAATATAATATTTTTTAAAATATTATTTAATAATTCATTAGAATTTATTTCTTAATTAATTTTGATTATTAACCAAAAATACTATTTTTTCTTTAAAAAAATAATATAGTAAAGGTATATTCATTATTCCGAAAAAGAATTATGTATATAATCATAATTCTAGTGTCTTGAAACATGTTCCTTTATTACACTGGTGTACACCCTAAGAGTAATGTGTGTATTGGTTTGGATTTCATGCGGTCATTCTAGGAACATGGTTTGGGTGGTGACCTTGATGAGTTTGAACTTCTCCCATAAATGGTTTCAAACATGTTTATCTTTTTGGATATCATATTGGGTTTGGTCTAGAGAAAATCCCAACAATTCTATATCCCTCAAAAGATCCAATAAACAGTCTTCATAGAGAATGATACTACTAGTTGAAGACATCACCTCCTTTTCCATTTTTAAAGTATTTCTTAAAACTGCCTATTTATTCTAGTCATGTGATCATTATTCAATGATTGTTTTATCAATAGTATGGATAACTATCAGTAATTTAAATCCAACATGATGTAATAAATCAAACAGAGTGAATGTGTCTACTATATCTATTTTCAAAAATAATACTTATAATTAAATAAAGAGGTAAATTTCACTTATAATAGTTTATGTTGTAACAATATTCCCCCCTCTAAATTTTTTCCCTTGAAATTCTCATTTCCCAAATTAAAATTGACGTGGGTTACTAGGTTCCATCACCTCCTCTAGTTCCCATGTTTCATAATCAAACTTATTGTTTCTCCACAACACTTTGACAGGGTTCGTTTTCTAATTCCATAGAAATTTGTCTCCATGTTCTATGACCTTTACTGGTTTATCCTCATAAGAGAGGTCATTCTCCAATGGTACCACCAATATATTGAGTACATGAGCGGGTTATGTTATGTAAATTATCTTGAGGGATATATGAATATATCATGTACTTGAGATAGGTTCAGTGAGAGTACTAGTCTTTAGGCCACTGCTCTGATGTGATCAAGGATCTAAAAATGGTAGATGTAACTTGGACTAAAATTTCACTTCTTCCCAAATCTCATTAAGCTCTTCAATGGATATATGAGTAGGAATACCATGTCTCTAACATCAAATAGTATGGCTTCTCGATGATTACCAACATGGATTTTCTGTGGACTCTTTGTAGCCTTTATGTGCTTCTGATTTGCCTCAATATTTTCTACAATATCTTCTACCATTTTAGGACCTAATAGATTTTTTTTCCAACAACATCCCAACATGTCAGGGTTCTGTACCTATTCCCATAAAGGGAATCATAGGGAGAGATGTGTATGTTTGAGTGGAAACTATTTTCTTAAGATAACTCAAACAAAGAAATAGGTTGATCCCATCATCCATTAATGTCTATTGATCATTCCCTCATCATTTACTCATGTTTTTGGATAGTCCATTTAGATTGGCCGTTAGTTTGAGGGTCATAAGTTGTGATGATGTTTATCTTATTATATAGAGCATGTTTGAGACACTTCTAGAACATAGATATAAATCATGGATCTTGATTGGATACAATCAATTTTGGTCCACCATAAAGCATTACCACATTTCTAATGTGTCATCGTTCATGTTGATCCATTGATAAATACTATCAAATGACAATGAATTGTGTATCCTTGTTTAGATGATCCACCATAACCCAGATAGCGTTGTTTCTACTAGATGTCTTAGGATTCCTAGTTACAAGGACCATGGTAATGTTTTCCCATTTCCACATATGTATGGGTGAGTGTTTCATTATACCCTTATATTTTCTCATTTCGTTCGTCACTTGCTGACATATGAGGTATCATGTAGTATATTTTTCAATATCCTTCTTCATATTGTACAAAAAAAAGTGTTCATAGAGACCTCAATACATCTTTGTGCTTATAGGGTTGATAGAGAAGGTTGAACTTATAGAATCATCCAAAAAATCATTCTTTAACTCTAGATTTGATGGTACAAATAGTATTTCCCCAATCCTTACAACAAATTCATCATTAACATTAAACTCTATGGATATAATGATTCTAATAGTTTCAACTTTTTTCTAAATTTCCACATCATCACTTTAATCATCCTTTAAACTCACCATAAGAAATTTTTCAAAAATAATTTATGAAAGTATTGATGATGTTCCTTCCTTTATGATTCCCATATCCTTCCTCTTCATGTCAACGAATATAAGATCCTTCTCAATTATCCTCTACGAAAGTGGTGTTGGATCTATTATTATTAGATCATCTTCCATGATATTTTCTTTCCCTAGATGGTAGTGAATTGAGTATTCATTGACTTTGATCAGCTATAATCATATTCATTGGCACAAATTCATCTATTTTTAAGTGTGTATAAACATGAACATTTTTTGATCTATATTTAATTTAAACTTCACCCTAATGTGGTTATGATTCCATGTTTTAAATAGGAATATCACTGCATCCAACTCTAGATCAGGTGTTGGATATTTCTGCTACAAATATTTCTACTACCATAAAACAATGGAAAATGTCATTGTTGCATTTAATCAACCTGCATCTCATGACCTTCTATGAAGCATCACGTAATACCATGTAATGATTTCCATTTATTAGTGGTGTGAGCATAGTTGCAGTGATAAGACTTCTTTTCAACTCTTTGAATCTCACTTCATATTCTTCATTCCAAGAATACTTTACTCCCTCCCATGTTATCTTGGATAAAGAGTATGAAAATCGTGATAAACATCACACAAATTGACAAAAATACCCAGCTAATCCATGTAAACATCATATATCTATCGTATATGTTGGCATCAACCGCCCTTTAATTTACCAAGTCTTTGATGGGTACACAGATTCCACATTGTGTGTGACTACATGACCCATGAAATACAATTCCCTAACCCATAACCCACATATCTCGTACATGGCATAAATCATTTTTTCCTCAAGTTCTTAGCATTGTAATTAAATTATCCTTATACTCCTTATTATAGAGTATATAATAATATCATCAATAATGACTACCATAATTTTTTTGAGATAATATTTAAATACTGTATTTTTCATGTCCATGAAGATTGTTGGAGAAATAGAAAGTCTGATTGGTATCAGTATGAACTCATAATTCCCCTACCTTGTTCAAAAATCTATATTGGGGATATCCTCTTTCTATACCCTTACATGGTAATTTCCTGATCTCATATCCACCTTGGAGAAACATTGTCCTCGATATTGCTGTTAAAAAAAGACATCAATTCATGGAAAAGGATATTTGTTCATTATCATGATTTGTTTGATCTCACAATAATCAATGCAGAGGGAAATTTACACATAATTCTTCTTGATGAAGAGAACCGGTTCACCCCATAGTGATGAACATGGTTGTATTAACACTATATACATATTATCCTATAGTTATTTCCTTAACTCCACAAGTTCCACAATAGACATTATAAATAGAGTCTTGGATATTTATAATATCCTATGTATAAGATCAATAGAGAATTTAACATCTCTTCTTGGAGGAGGACCAGAAAATTCCTCAGGAAAAACATCAGTATATTCCCACACAATATGCATGTCATCAAGGATGATTCCGTCTTAGGACTTGATCATTTGTTAAAGATACACATGCTCCTGTGGCATTAATATCCATGCTTGGGATGATGGTGATAAAGAATACTAATAGTCATCCTTTTACTTGTGTAGAATCCCAGGATGAATTGACTTATGTACAGTGATTTCCCCTCATGGAAATTTAATTTGGTTATATATAGGGAAATCCCATCCATGCCAAAAATTATATAAAATTCCCCCAAGGAATGTATGATATGGTTCACTGAGAATTTTAATCCAAAAATTTTGATAGGGGAGGAGTTATATACATGGGTTGCTATAATTACCTCATTTTCCATTTTCACTGAAATCAATACATCCATGAGTTATGGTGGTGTTTGGATTGTTCTAATAATATTTCTGGAAATAAAAGAATGCGTAGAACTAGAATCAAAAAATAAATTCCTTATTGAAGTATGAATAACTAGTATACCTATCACCACATCATTGTTGATATTCACTTTGGTGGTAGTGATGGAAAAAGATAACTGTTTCTACATTGGAGGTTGTTGGCTACCTCTGAATGTCCTTGTCTTAGTGCATTGGTTAGAGAAATTTCATGGCTCCCTAGAGTTGTAGAAATGATAAATTCCCTAAGGGTTTAACAAAGAATTCATTTCCTCTTTTGTAGTAATGGTATTTTCATTCCGGAAATCATTAGCTAGGTTACCTTCCTTCTTGCACCTAAATCATTTTATTGTCCCCTTCAATAAATTTATAGGGTTCTAATTTCATCACATTTAGAAATTGTGGAGTGGAAATTTCCTGGACCAGTTAGATACCTCTATTATACCGCCATAATATGACTCCAACATCCACATTGTATCTCCATGAAAACTAGGAGATTCTTCGATCACCGTTTCCATAATGAGGGAAAATTAGAAAATTTCCTCATTGCAATCAATATCTTGGATCCCCAGGTATTTATATGGACTAGTTTTCAGCCCAAAAAATAAACATTCATCCCTATATTCTGGGGTAACAAAAAATAATGCGGCTTATCATTCAAGCCTTTTGATGTTTGCATCTTGCACTCTTTTGGATTCACCATATTTTTAGGTAATGGAAGCCCTTTCCATATTATGTTGGAGGGTGCGAGGAAAATAAAAAGAAAAAAACATTCTAAAAATCCTTGCATCCCATCACCTTGATATCCTCGTATGTATTTTATTTTTGATTAATGTCCAGCATTGATATGCTTCACACCCCATACAATATGTATCCAGAAGAACCTTGTCTTGTTCAGAGTATATAATGAGGGAGAAGATATTCTAATTGGATTTGATAAATTATTCGATGATTGAGGTATAAGATGTTCAATTGTAAGTAAGTGGCCTTCTTCTCATATACCAATCAAATGTGACTTGTCATTTCATGGGGGTATATTCTTATAAATCATAGTTTCTATTAAAAACATGAGTTAACTGAGACAGTATCATGAAATAGTTTTTGATTCCTGCCCTAGTCGTATTGGGAATCTCATTAGGGTAGTTAGTACATTGATCTTCATAATAGTTGATATCCCAATTACACACATTAACAACCACCAGATATATTAAGCTGATAATTGGGGAAAATTATTTTAAACTTTTAATCAGATAATGGGGAATCCAATAAATTTATAGGGCTAAATTATAAATCATATTTATTTCCATAACATATGAATTTATAGGCTTCAATCTAAATTATCCATGATTTATTTCATAATGTATATTATTAATGGTTTTTTTTTTGTTCCCTTACAAATATTTTTTGCTAAGATTATGACTTAATAAAACAATATCACTGTTGAGTGTCAAACCATTAGTGCAATAAGGCCCATTTTCATGCACTAGTTCTCATTCGATTCTAGCTAAAAGTGGTGTTTTCTGGTTTTACCACTTTATACATCTATGCATGAGACAAATCCAATTTTTCTTACCTAGGTGGGGATTTATTTTCATGGTAAACCACTTACGCTATACAAACCATGATTTAGTGATGTTTTTATTATATTTTGAATTATCACTAAGGATTTTGCTAGTGTTTTCCAATATTAATCGCAAAAATAACTAAACATTTCTTTGATACCATCTACAACAACTATGTTCTTTTTATTACAATCAACCATTATTTAATGGAATAAAATTACCCTTAATTCAAACATAAATATTGATAATTCTAGTCTATTTAGAAATTAATAACATTAAATAAATACATAAAAAATGGAATAAAAAATAATTATTGAAAACATCCTTTATATGACAATAATATTCCTTCATACATAACATTACATTGGATAAGTTGAGGATATACATAAATATTGGGTGATCTATAAAGACTAGTACATGAATAATCATGGAATAGCATAAGGATGACAAAACATGTTAGAAAATAGGCAAACCAATGGATATTAAGAGTAACATGAATAAAAGGAATGATATATCCTGGTAATCATAACAGGAAAATGTGGAAACAACATTAAACATTTCATCACAGGTCAAAGATAAACTGCTAATACATCATAGTAGAAAAAATACCGTAATTGAATTAGGTAAAATCATTTCCCAAAATGTCTAATCATAATAATAATCATTACCCAATGCATTGGATTACTATATAAATCAGGGTGCATCTGTCGCATATATTTCATTCTCATACTTAAAGGTGGCACAAAGATCATAAATCATTAATTCATTCAACATCATAAATTTTTCCAAGATTAAGGGGTGTTGAATAAATAAATGAATTTAATCAATAATATGTTATATATGTATATAATCGAACACTTTGATAGGGAAAGGGTACTATATTTACATACACTATTGTTTTGGAATAGATATTTACAGTACAATTTTTGCAGTATAATAGTGTGAAAGAAACGATTCATAAAAAGGGATTATGAGAGAGAAAAAGGTATCTCATCATATATACATGAAATTGAATATAAACTGTTGCTATAAATACATGTTACATGATAAAGAATTTTGAAATATATGGGATAACATAATCAATAAATTTTATGAAAGAGGAGAAATTGAGTCACTCTAATGAAATTTGGGCTTCGTAACAGGTGAACTTGTGAGGGATTAATGAGAAATAAAGGTGTATATCACCATTAAAATATACTAAGTGGTTTATGGGGAGGTTTTTAAACATATCCCAGAATTTTTTATTCAAAATTAAAGGGTTTAAAGACATAAGGAAACATAGATAAAAATGATATTGGAAGGAATCCTTACTTGATTGTGTGACTTGAAAATCGTAATGTTGGAAATCATGAGGTATTTGGGCACCTCGAGAGGATTTGAGAGTGTAGAGGACATAGTAAGGACATGATCCAGGGATTTTGATTGAAGTTAAGTGGAATAATTGGTTGATTAATTATGGAAATGATAGGGGAATTCATTAATATTTTACAAACATATGTTTTGGAATCGATATAATTAATTATTCAAAACTGTAGAATATATAATATGTTCTTCCCATGGTTTTTGACATAGGATTGGAAAGTACTATTGTATACGTCCTAGGGCTGAATATATTAAAATATTATCCTTTATAATTTGTAGGAGAGTCACATTATCAAATAAATGAACTTAAATTCATAATATATATTATACATTGTTGATGATTCACTGAGGCTTTATGAAATAAGTCCAAAAAATTCTAAAATGGAATTATGTTAACTAAAAATCTTATATTTGATCTAATATCCCTTTTATAGTGTTTATTACATTCATTAATGGCCATTAAAATGTCATAAATTACATTATATATATTTATATGGTACTTTATTTTTTCCTTAAAATTCGACCATAACATATTATTATAAAAAATTCACTATTGGATAATTTTGTCATCCAGATTCCAAAAAGTATTATTCATTTTATCCTAATGATTTTAATAATATTTCAATTTTAGGTTTTAAAATAAAAACAAACATTTATATAAAACTGACAGGTTTTTCCAAAAAAATATTTTAAACCCTAATAAAAATTACATTTCACATCATATAAATTATATGGTCATTTATATTTAATAAAAGGAATTTAATAATAGTGTTTTTTAATATTGTTTTTTTTATCAAAAAATATTTCTAAATTCAATTTGAATATTAACCAAAATACTATTTGTGATTTAAAAATAATAAAAAAATGTATATTTATTAGTCTATACAAAAAGAATGTACCTAATCATAATGTTAGGGTCTTGATACATATCCCATTATTAAACTAGTATACATCCTATGAGTAAGGTGTGTGATGGTTGTGATTTCATTCGGTCATTCACTGAACATGGATTGGGTCTTCATCTCAATGAGCTCAATCATTTCTGACAAATGGGTTTCCTTTTGAATATATTATCAGATCTCAGCTAGGTCTTGGTCTTGGGAAAAGCGAAGAAATGTTATCTCCCTTAAAAGTTCTAATAAATGGGCTTCATAGGGAATAATCATACTGATAGTGTAAATCATCTCCTCTTTCTTGGTTGAAATGATTTTTTAAATCCATATATTAATATTAGTCATGTGCGCACTGTTCCATAGTTGAATTATCAATAATAATTATACTTAATGGTCATCTAAATAAATTCGATATAATAAAAAATAGAGGGAATGTGTTTTCTATATCCATTTTAGAAAATAACACATTTAATTTATTAAAAATAGAAATTTCACTAATCATAGTTCAGGTTGTGAAAATATGTCTTTTTATCAATAGTTACATTTTAATGAAGCGAATGTGAATAATTATCATGGAGATTATGTTGGGATAGAGTATTCTTCAAAATAATTAAATTTCGATGATAAAAATTATACAACTCGTGATTTGAAGTTAGATATAGTGATTTTTGTAAACTGACATAATTTAATTATCATTAGGTGGAATGATGTAATATATATGAGGATCATACAATATTAATATATATTTTCACTCATAAAGAGTTGAATATATGCCCGAGAATGCAGTTCAATTTGATTGATGAATAGGACTGGAATTTTATATTACACCATATGAAATAAAAAATGTTGAAGATTCTCTTTGTAAATAAGATCATGATAGAATATATATAGTGATGATCACCAAATATCCAATATATATGTATTTTTTAAGGATGGATTTAAAAATCATTAATAAATTGGGTAACTATAATTGTTTAACCATAAAAACTCTAATCTAATGTATACTACCATTATATTTTAATTTTTACATGTAATCACATATAAAATGATCAGATAGTTTAGTAATCTTTGTTAACTACATACATACATGAGTCTTACATTTCAATTAAATAAACTAATTACAATATATATTTTTTAACTTTCGGATAATAACTTCTTTAAATATAGAGTATTTTTTCATATCATTATTGGAAAACTTTAGGTAATCCAAGGAAAATAAGAATAAAAGGCCTGATCTCAAGTTATTAGTAATGTTTATGTATATCATATTCTATAATGAATCAATGAGAATATTTAATATATAAAGTTAATAACTGAAAACACTTTCCATGTTATAAATAATTTAAATTAATATACAACCTGTTAATATAGTAATTGAACACATGTTCTAGGTAATCAGTAAATAATGGATGAAAGTCCATTGACATATAATTTCAAAGTAATAATGTAATGGATAACAATAATAAATAAATTCATAGTAAAGGAAAGGCTTGAATAATTTATGTAATGTATCAATCAAATAAACTAATAATATCAAGACATTTCACAAGATGGTTTATGTCTATTTCTAGAAACATATCTATTTTTGTTGGAAACATACTCGAAGGGTTTGATGCCAAATAATTTCATCTCATGAGATTATACATGAATTGAGGGGCTTACATTAAATGGTTTCCAACCCAGAGGTATTTCATTAATTGGTCCTCATGCCATATATTTTAGGTCCATGTCATTCATCATATATCTAATAATAAATTTAGTTCAGAAATAATTTGAATTATCAACATGTATCTCTATTGATTAAAATATATGGATTTATCAACATTTCTATTGTTAATCAAAAAAACTGTCAAAGAAAAAACAATATATTGAAATGGAAAATTATTTATGAAATAATAATTTCTATGATAAATTCCATTTATAATTATGGAAAATTAAATGTTAAAGGATCATATAAAATTATATATTTCATGGGTAATAAAAATTAAACAAGTAAGTGAATGTTAATAATATCCTTTTAAAAATTAGTTATAAAAGGTCTAGTTGAATAATAAGGATGGACACAACACAAAATATCCCTAATAAAGTAATTAAAATATTTTTTTATCATTCATAAATTAAAATACAATATTTAAGAAAAACATCCATGGTGACAATATAATTTTCATATTAAAAAATATTCACATTAATTTTCATAAAAATAAAATTTAAAACCAATTTATTGAAAAATTGATAATTTAAATATCAAATGTAATCTTAATATAAATTATGACAGGTAAATCCATACATGTCTTACATAGTAAAAAAAGAACATTCCTTTTGCATGGAAAAGTATTGATAAGTTTCTTCTTCATAAAACAAAAATAATATTCCATTTAAAAAAATTACAAGACATAAAGAGTAAAAAATTATTGAATAACTCATTTTGGAATGATTAAAAACATGTTTGAAAACATTTACAGATTACCATGTTTTTCAAAAAAAAAAGGTTCTTTATCTAAATTGATAAATGAAGTCAGGTTTTCATAGAATCGTTTTTAAAAAAAAAATTACATACCAAAGAGTAAAAAATGGATCTATTACATGAATAAGTAAATTAATAACAATGGGGGAATAAAATTTATGTGCTAATTATATATTTAACTAATAAATTCATATGATGGTAATTCCAGCGTAAATAGTCCATAACAAAATGATATTATGACATAATCCCTTGAAAAGGAGATAACATTGATGTGATAATAAATCAATTAATAGATTATGTGCATCATATATAAATTCAAATAAAATAGGTGAAAATAAATAATATAAAGTAAAATGTGATAACACACGTTATCTAAAAATTTAGCAACAATGACGATGTATTATAACCCAATGAAACAAATTAGAGTTATCAAAATTTTCAACCCCTAGGTAAATTATAACTAAAATAACATTAAAAGAATTAATAAAAATTGAATCTCACATTACCATAATGGTAAAATAATTCACGATATAATATAGAAAAATTTGAAGTACATACACCAAAAAATAGGGAAGTTGTGAATAATATATTTATCTCATAGATATAAAAACAGACATGAAAATCCCTTACCTTGCCTTTATTTTTTAGGTAAACATCTATTAACTGCATGTATAATAGTTTAATGGATACTATTAACTTGTAAAGTAACCTTATTCAGATTTATAATATCATATATCATCATCTTAAAATATAATTTTACCCATTGTCGGAAATATTTCATTATTTTCAATATTTCATCTATTAATTTCCTAGTTTTCAAAGTATGTTTTCACTTGTTGATTGTTGTTTCTATTAATCATATCATGATTTCAAAATCTGCATAATTTTAAATATGATGTAATTATCAAATATATTAATTGAATATTTATTTATAATAATACCTAATATTTGGACAAATGAAATGAGATAGACCATTCATATAAATGGTAGGCACTACATAAACATGAATGATGTATTACATTCATTAAATAATTTAAAAGAAATAATATAAGTTGATATTTATATAATAATTCCAGTATCATATTTATCTCACATATCTAACATATGATTAATAAAAAAATAATTTATACATTCGTTGTATAGCAGGAATGAATCACATCGACTTGATCAGACAATAGCCCACATTTCCACAAAAGATGTTAAAGTATTTAAAAAAATGGAATGAATAATAATATGTGTTATTTAAAAGTAATAGAAGAATAAAAACATTTGAATTATCATATATATCATATATAAATAATTTATTCATCATAATTAATAACCATGGGATGAGTTAAATAAAAAATGAATGACATCGTTTTGTGAGGTGGCACTGTACACATAAACAAAGTGGTTGTTACCCATTAGATGGATATGTATGTATATGTAGGTGGAAAACGTATAATAATAACATTTAATTATATTTAGGTTATTTATATTAGTATATAATCATTTGATAAAAATATTTGTGTGGGTGGAGAATTAAAATAAAGAAAATGAGCTTCAGGAAGGATGTCACCTCTTCTTTGGGTTACTCCATTTGGTATGCACCAATGGGATTTATTGTAAAGAATAATTAAAAAAACAAGGATTTTAATATTAGGGGAGGTATATTGAAGAGCTATTTAGGAATATAATGGTCGATAATAAGTGTTTTCAAAGGTGTGAATAAGTGGGATGGTTGAGTTCCATTTTACAGTGGAAGTAGAGTGGCATTCTTGTATGTTTTTGAAAACAAAATTCCACGCACATCATTACTATGTTATGTGGTTACAAAAATGAACAAAATTCCTTAAAATATAGGATATTGTAGAAGTATTATAATCCAATTTCCTTTGTACAAGTGCTTAGGTCATTTTTTCTTGTATGATTAAGGTTTAATCCCTTATTATGAAATTATTTCTCAGAATTCTTGTAATTAATTTTACTAATTTCAATAATATTTTATGGGAAAACTATGATAAATTTTTTTTTAAATTCAATATTATTTGTATTATAATTATTGAATAAATTTTTTCAATATTTCAATCAAATAATTTATAGAAATTAATTTAATTTTGTGGCCACAGATGGGACGACAAAGCGGGGTTTTAAAGAAACAATGTTGAAAATGTTGGTATGTTTTTATATCCAATTTCAACGATAAATTGGATTAAATGAATTAAATTTTATTAAATTATGTATAATTGATCTAAATGAACTTTAAAATAAAAAATTGATAACATTCAATTATAAGTAAATTAAAAATAAATGAATTTTGGGAATTAATCTTCTACATTTTTTTACTATTCATCAATAAATAAAACTTCATAGAAATATAATAAAAACTATTACTAATGTAATTTTTATCTATAAATTTCAAAAGGTAAATATAGTTTTACATATAAAATTATTATCTATTTAGAAAATTGAATTTAAAATAGGTTTATCATTTAAAAGGCGGTAAAAATATCCATAGAAAAATATAGGTTCTGTGTGTAAAATTGTGGCTTTCTTTTATTATGACTATAAAATATATTGGACGAATTTAGAAAATATATAACATATATATTTAATTAATATCATTCAGTAACTGTAATTAATTTATTTTATTAATATTTCAAGACTTTGTGAGCCAAAAAATAATTCTTTTTATTTTCAATCGGTTTATATTATCATTTTTAATTAATCAGCATCCAATATATTCATCTCATATTTTAGTAGACCACATATTTTCTTAATTTAGTAAATTATATTCATAAGAATTATTTTAATTTCTAGTTTATATCTTTTTATACTAAATATTAATATTTTTTAATATTTTATTTTTTTAGAAAAACTGACTCTTGCATTTAACGCAAGCCATTAATGTAATTAGTTGATGTCAGTGATACATGCTAACACATTATCATGAGAATTAAAATCTATATCATGGGATAATTTTATTTGAAACAATAAATATATTATAAATTCTAGGGTTTATATATTCCCTTACATGCTTAGTTTTGTGTTCTATAACTCTACTGAATACAATGTTCCTACATTATAAATTTGGGGTGTTACATTCTCCACACATTAAATAAATTACATCTTCTAAACATAAAATCTATATTGGAAATAATTTTTTTTTATATTTCCTATGTTAAAATCCCAAATCTTTATAAGGGTTCTTAAAAATCCATTAGAAAATTTGTAATGTGAATTAAAAAGGTCACATGGGCTAACAATTAACATGGTCACTAAATGTGATCACATTAGTGAAAAATTGAGATATGTACATGGATGAATGGAAAAATTATTTTTAAGCAGTGATTGAGGTCATAAATAACAAACCAGTGAATTATTAATGTGAATTTAATGGTCTTAAAGTCATAAATGTTTTATTATTTATAATACTATTAGATCATGAAAAATTAAGGTATTATGACAATGTTTTTTAAAAGGAACGTTTCCTAAAAATGAGTAATACATTTACGACCTAATAAATATGATAAAAAATAATTTATTGATAAAATTTTATTTCTTAAGAATAATTCCATATTTTGGATGTGCTTCCATAAAATTCTTATTCATCCCCAACTCCATGAAATTTATATCCATGAATGAACCCCTTTTTAGAAGCACTAATATTTTTATTTATGGATCATTATACCCATAAAAGAAGTCATTATACTTTTCTCTAACATTTCTCCATGTCCAGTATAGTTAATGGATTAATCTCTTCACATAATAAGTAACACTAATGGTAAATCCTTAATATTTATTCATTAAAATTTTCAACTACAAAAATGACTCATTAATCAAGACATTGCCTAGGGAAATGGATCATGCTAAACAATTATCATTCTTTGGTAATGGTTTCATGTCCCTCGGCCTTACTAGACATGATATGTTTTCAACTGGCATATAGGTTTTTATTTTCTAAAACCATATTAAGATAATTCCAAAAAAAATTATCATGTACATACTTGAAATATTATATATCACTAAATATTTTTTTAACAATGGTTTTCAACACAACCGCAATACATAAACCATTCATCTATTTTATTTCAAAGATGAACCTTCATTGATTAATGGCTTCTCCTGTGTCATTAATTTCCATTATCAATTCGTATAAATTATAATAATTTTTACAGAAAAGTGATTTATTTTAATTGTATCCCATGGATGGGTCACAATTGGTGTGTATTAAGGTCGGTTTTTATATACCAAGTAATGCTCAAGTCAGGCCCGACACACATTTTTGTTGTTGTTACCCCTAGGTACATCTATGACAGAACCACATCCACTTTTAGTATCAATACATAGATTTATATAACGTAATATTCTCATTATATAAACATAAATAAAATTCTATAATGTTGTCCAATACTTATTCTAAAATTATACATTAGGGTTATGTTCTACAATCTATATTTTCAAAAATCGAGATCCCAAGGTTTCTACTGAACTTCCTTTGGTAAAATCTACATGGAACCACCCCCAGAAGCCTATATCTTGTGTCTACTACCATTACATTATCATGATTTCATGAAATAAAATACCAAAGTATCAAATAGTTAATCTCCTTGGTAAACCAGTTATATACATGATTCTTACAATACAACTGAATGCAGAAATTACAACATAATTGTTTTTCTAGTATAACAAAAGTTATTTCATCTAACATATCCATTAAAATATTTCTTATTAATCATTAGGAAATAATGGGGAAATTGAAGTTAATGATGGTGAGTTCAAGTGCTCAGTAATAGTCAATTCTAGTGCAATCAATAACAAATAAATGAGAATAATCAATATAGAAAGTTAATAATTGAACACAAATGCAATGTAATCAATAAAATAAATGGATAAAAAATATGTTAAGGTAATAATTGAACACAAATTTCATCTAATGAATAAATTAAAAATGAAATTGTATCCATAGATAATGTAAAATAAATATTCTCATAGAAAATAATAACAAATTAATTGTCAATAAGGGTAATGATAAATTATTGGAGATCATGTATCATGAACATGAACCACTATAATCAATACCATTTACACGATGTTTTATGTTTGTTTGTAAAACACCATATATTCTTCATGGAAATAAACCCAAAGGGGTTTTCACCAACTAATTTAATCTCATAATACTATAGATGCATTGAGGGGCTTACTTTAAATGGTCCCCACCTAAAAGGAATTCATTAACCCATCCCCAAATTGATTGTTGGATGTCCAATGTAATCATAATATATCAAATAATCAATTTAATTGAAAAAAAATATGATTATCTAAATGTATCTATATTGAGTAAAGGATATGAATTTTTCAATATTTCATCATTTATCAAATAATTCTATATATAAACACCCTATAAAAAAAGTTATGTGATTTAGGAAATAAAATTATCAATGAATAATTATATTTATAATTACGGGATAATAAATGTTTAATTATCATAGAAAATTGGATATTTCAAGGAGGATAATAATGCAACCATTGAAGTGAATGTTAATAATATCATTTAAAAATTCATATTTAAACCATCTAGAGGATGAATAAGTATGATATAAATACAAAAATATCCCATGTTTAGTAAGTATAAAACATTCTTTTTATTGATGAATGAAAATACTATACAAATAATATTTTAAAACATTCTTGTAGAAAATATCCTTTTCATTTTAAATTTTTTCCTGAAAATACCATTAATCAAAAATCCCATTTTAAATTACTTTATTTAAAAACCACCTTTTAAAATTTAATAGGATTGTTTGAAGAATTTGTGGTAGGTGAATCTTTATATGGTTCAAATGTATAAAAGAACATTCCTTTTGCATGGTAAAAAGGATAGAAATGTTCTTCGTCCAAAAAATGAAAAGAAGATTATATTATAAATATTATTCAAAGAAAAAGGGGGAAAATGTATTTTGAATATAATTATGGAATGGTTAAAAACATTTTTAAATCCATTTTATAAAACATGAATTTTAAATTAAAATTGGATCTTCGACTGAACATATAAATAAAGTTGGGTTTTCTTAAAAACATATATTAAAACATTTTATGTAGCAGTGAGTCTAAAAATGTTAATATTATTTGAAAAATTACATCAATAATTTTCAGTGAAGAAACAATAAAGGGTTTATTATAAAATGATCAAATTATTTTCTCTGATTGAAATTTATGTGTAAATAATCCATAACAAAATGAGAATTTGAAGTAAGCCCTAGAAAGGTCATTAAAGTTGTTGTGAGAATCAATAAATGAATATGTTATATGTGTTGAATGTAAATATATATATATAATGAAATAAAATATATATATTAAAAATTATATCATAGAAATAATCACAGAATATTATTTACAATGATGACGTAATATACACCAATGAAATGAAATCAGGTTAGGGAAATTCTTTTAATCATTTAACTTTTAACTATAATACACATAGAAGTGTTATATAAATTAACACTAAAAATAACCTGATTATAAAATAATTAATGATATAATATCTTAATATGGTATGTATATACTACACACAAAATAGGGGAGTGGTTAATATGATATTTCTCTCACCCATTTAAAAAGGTGAGATGAAAATCTCATACCTTGTGTTTCCTTTCCACGTGAACGTCCATAAAATTATTTTATTGTTTCTAAAGAATTTTATTAACTTATAATTAATTATTAAAATATTTTTAATTTAGTATATCATATTCTTATGATATATTATTTCCAGTTGTTAAAAATCCTTTATTATTTTCACAATTTTTAGTATTGATTTCCTTATTTTTCAAGTATGGTTTAACTTGTTATATTTATTAAAATTAATCAAATATTGATTTACTCATATAATGAAAATAATACAAATTGATTATCTTATATATTCAGAAAATAATTAGTTATAACAATCCAAATATTTTGAGATAATAAATGATATTCATAATTCATAGAGATGGTAGTTTGTACGTCCACAATAACACTACTTTTATTTCTTTACGGTAATTGAATGATTGAATGAAAAATGATATATATATATATATATATTATAATTCCAATATCATATTATTATAATTTATTCCACATTTTTTAATGAAACAATCATTTATATGTTCCATGTATAGCGTTAGTGAATCACATCGCTTTGAGGTGGCAGTAGTCAACACTTCCACAAACGATGTAATCGTATTCACAAAAAATGGTAATATTAAGGATATTTGTTATATAAAATTAGGTAATAATAAACAAATAGTATATATAATATATATAATATATAAATATCATGTAAATCATAATATCCAACCATGATAGGTGGTAATGAAAAAATGGACAACATCATCTTGTAAGACATTAGTTTATCATAAACATAAATGGTAAGTTTCTTACCAATTAGAAGAATGTTTGTCAAAGTGCTGGAGTAAATTTTATAATAAAAAAACTCAATGTTTATTTATGATATATGTGTTATTATATAATAATGTAATTAGTATATATTATGGGTGGAGAATTCGAATAAATCAAAAGCGATTTTGAAAGTATGTTTCCTCTCCTTTGGGTAACTCCTTATCATTTATACAAAAGAGCTATTTTGGATGGATTCTATACAAATGGAAGGATTATAATATTGAGTCAGTGATTTTGAGGATCTATTTTTTTATATAATGGTCGAGCTAATGTGACTTAAGAGGTGTGAAGTTGTGTGAGGGTTGAGTACCTTTTTATAGTGGGTGAGGAGTGGTTTTCTAGAAATATTTTGAAAATGGAATTCCATTAAAATTTTTTATTTTAAAATTATCTCCAATAATTAAAAAACATCCAACAATAGTGTCTATATGGTTTATATATGAAAAGAATGGCATTTGTTAAAGATTATAAGTCATTTGAAAGATTATGTTTAAGGTTTTTTCCCATTGTTATCTATTTTTTCACTTATTCATTGTAATTAGTTTTTCTAGTGTTAAGAATTTATTTTGTAATAAAATAAGACTAAATTAATTGAAATTATAATTTATTATAATTAAAAACAATGGATCCATTTTTCAAAATTCTAATCATATATGTGGATGGAGATAATTTAACATTTACCACATACATGGGACTAGAACACAAATTTTTAATATAAAAATGTTTTAATGATTGGAAAGATAGTATATCCAATTTCAATGTGAAATTAATTCATTACATAAATTTGACTAATTGATGCATAATTGATCTTACTAAACTTAAAATCCAAAAAAACTTAAAATTATAAATAAATTATATTAAAAAGAAGTTTTGAATTACAATTCAGTTTTTTCACTATTCATTAAAAATAGAAAATTCACATAAAAATACCAAACTATCTTTCTAACCTAGTTTTAATGTTTTGATTAAATAAAATTAATTCTATTTTAACGTATAAAAATTATTAATGATCCCAAAATTTTATTTCAACTAGGACCTCCATTTAAAATTTAGAAAAGTTTCTTTAAATAAATGAATGTTTTTATGTGTAAATTTGGATTTTTTCTTATCATATTCCTATAAAATATAGAGGATGAATATAGAAAATATTAAAAAAATATTTTTTAATATCTTTCTAAAATTTTAATTATTTTTACATAATGTGATAAAAATATTTTGGGAGCATAAAGATATTTTATTTATAAGTAATCATTTTGTATTTCCATTTATAATTAGTTGGTAACCAATGAATTCTTCCAAATATTTTATAGACCATATATTTTAATAAGTTAGAAAATAATATTGATAAATCATAATTTAACATCATGGATATATCATATTCTAATAAATAATTAATTTTTATAAATTTATTTTTTTCATAAAAATCAATCTTCAATGGAACACAATCCATTGAAAAAATTTATTGTGCCATGTGAGGCATGCTATCTCAGTATCATGTGCACTGAAATATATATCATTGGTTAATTATTATTTAAAATAGTAAAAATATTTTAAATTATTGGGATTAATTATTCCCTTATGTTCTTGGTGTTGTGTGTCATATACTCTATCAAATAATATGTTTTTACTTTTGAATTTTAAGGTGTTATAGGAACTGTTTTCATTCTAAGATAAATTTTTAAACATCTATCCATATGATACATAAAGTGTTGTATAATGAATATGTAGAGATTAATATGAATGTGTGAAATTTTATTGTGATTATCCTTGAATGTTAATGAATGGTAAGGTTAATTAACCTTATATGTGTGTTGTCCATACTATATTTTAAATAATAACTGTATGATATAAAACATAATACATTATTATCTATTCATTCTGGAAAAAAAATTTATGGAAACCTGAAATACTATTTTTGATCATGTATAATTAAGAAAGAAATTTCATATTAGGAACATCATATCATGATATGTTATTATGTTAATTATAAGTGATATAAGTATATGTAGATGTTACAACCATCAACCATAACAGAATGGAAATAGGATAACATCACAATGGATTTTTTTCAGACAACTGAAAATGCCTAATGGTAATAATGTAATTAGGGTTATATTCAATAATTAAACAATTTAGTTTCACTTATTCACTTTAAATGAATATTTTTCAATTGGAAAACATTGTAAAATATATATTAAGTAATTGATATGACTGTATAGAGTAATATATCTTATTATATATCGTTGAGATTTATGGTTTACTGCAAAATTTTGTTGAAGTCTTCAAGAGCCTCTACATATAGTGTTGAGTTTTAGTATTGATTATTATACTCATATAGATGGTAAATTTCATGAAACCATTCATAACATTGATTTTATTTTGAGGTTTTTTATATGGATTTAAATGGTTTTGGGATCAACACCTTTTTCAAGTCGAGTTGTTTTACAATAGTAGACTTCACTGGAGAATTCATATGGCTCCATATGAATCCCTCTAAGGATGGATGTGTATAAATCCTATGTTCATGGATGTTGTTATAAATGAAATATATTAGTGTTTTAACTATCTACATAAATGGAAGGGAAATTAATATCCATTTATCATCACATTAATGTAGCTCAAAGTTGACATAAAATACACTCTACCAATCATCAGCATAATCAATTATTCTATATTGGTTAGAATTTTTTACAGAAAATTTATCTATGGAATATATTCTTCATATTCATTGAGTTTTGAAAGCTAATACATAGGTATATTGTCCCATTGAAACTTCCACAAAACCTATCTGATGTTTAGGATGTGCTCCATGATTCTTTGCAAATGATGTATATACCTGATCGATCCCATTTTGTAAACTCATAGGTCTTTTGACTTTATCATGACCATTATAATGATGAAAATTTGATATAAATATTAGATTATATATATAAATTTCCATAGAACAATAATACTCATCTGGTTAATGTTTAATAGAGGAATCTAAATTTGTAAGAAGCTATTTGGGAACCTTATAATGATATTTTGTAGAGATACTTTCATTTAATATATCATAGTGATGGAATTTCATTGGTGAATTTCATTTTATGGGGGACATATTTAAACATCCCATAAATTTTTAATATAATTCTCTTTAAAAAAATATTACTTCTTGGATAACATGTGATATAAAAGACACCAAGTTTAAATGAACCACAACATTCTATTAAAATATTATTATTTAATGTGACTGTTATCACCAATTCGTTGAAATGTAATCTATAAACAAGAATAAATAAATTATGAATAATATTTGTTATACATAATAATAATAATATTAATTCATAAATTATTTATAACTTAAAATAAATAATCAATTGAAAATAAATGATAGGTTTTTATGATGAAATGCTTTTATGTGTGCAATTGTTTTTATAAAAAAATCACTATTTATTATTGATTTTACTAAAATGGATATACTATATAATAAATATAATTTTTTGAAATTTATAATTTTCTTTCTCATCATGGGATAAAAATAAATCTATTTTTATGATGGAAAATGTATTTTCCTAGAGAACTTTTTCCTTCACTATTTTAAAATTTATTTTCAAATTATTTTACTCCACATAAATAATAAATTTTTTAAAAATGGATCCCACATTTTAATTAAGGATTTAATAATTGATAAATATGACCCTTTTTTATGCATTGTGAACTCTAACCATGGTAAAATGTATCACCATGTTAAAGTGATTTTCTAGATAACATAAAATAAAACGAAATGATAATCTCTATATTGAATCATAAATCATATTGGATGATTGAAAATTGACATGTATCACCATTGAAATTAAATTTAATTTTTTATGTGTAAGTATTCAATGAAAATAAAATCTATTATATTTAAAAAATGACAATTAAAAATTATTAATCTATTAGTTTTAAATATTAATTATGTGCAAGCATTGGAAAAAAATAAACTTTTCAATAAGTATTAAAATGTTTTTTTAAGAATATTAAATTTTCATTCATAATGGTAGTTTATTTATATATTTTGTTAATTATATATCTTTTTTTAATTCTTACTCAACTCTGACACAATATTTCAACAATTAAATGGATAAAAAACATAATGATTTAAAAAATGTCGAAGTATTAAAATTTGAGTTAGTTATAGTGTTAATGTAATTTTATAGATGATTATAACATATGGGTGATGTGTAAAATTTTATATTCCAATTAAATAGTTTCATTATCATATTTAAATTCCAATTATATGATTAGTTACAAAATTTACATTAAATATATTCTATAATATGTAATATTTCATCAAAAATGATTTAAAGTATATAAAAAAATTATCATTGGAAAAGGGAATTCAATTTAGTAGAATATATAAAACATGGACCATTTATGAGTCACTTTTCCAGTAATGGTTTCATTTCAATACCTTTAAGATTGAATTTTTTTTATTGTGGTCAAGTCCAAAAATGTATAACTACGTGTTAAATCAAGAGGAAAAGGTTCAAAATGAATCCAAAACATGTATAAATTTTATTTTATATCATTAAATTTAACGTATCCACTATTTTGTACTATTTAATGTCAATTTTGAAGAATTCTTCTGCATAACAACTTTATTGTATTTCAAAAATTTAAGAAATTACATATGTGTACTCTCCCTCCCTTATAAAAGGGAAGACATACATTATCCTATTTACAAAACAATGATCCTTCTAGATTAACCAAACCTTGATCAAACATCATATTAAAATCCATATCCAAATTATTTTGGTTTTGGGAATCTAAAATCTCTATCCCTATGAGCCTTAATATGAGATCTAAAAAAATTTCTAAAGAAGAGGTCATCACATTAACATGTCACATTATTTTTTTAATTAATATATTAATTCCTATAATAATATTATTCTTATAATTAAATAAAAAATTATGTTTAATAAAAGTAATTAAATGTTATTATTAACATAAAAACATCATTATCATAAATATTTCGAATCAAACTAGAAGTGAAATTATCGCTCGTGCATATATAAAACATAAAATCTCCACATAGCAATATAATCCATTTTTTCAATAATTCATTTAATGGATTGGTATTATGATCAGTGTAATAATAATATATAATATTTAGGTATTAATTATTCTTGAAGAATAATAATATCATACAATTTTTATCACCTTCCAATCTGTTGGAAAATGATTTTATCTGTTGTACATACGAGTGGACTACAATCTCCATGTAGCGATGTCATTCGTTTTCATTTATTATTTATGTGGGTGATAATAAGGATGTATCAAGTAAATATATATCATTTATTGGATATAACAGTGATTCATAAAATTTTATTTTTTATATATATTTATCTTCTTTCATTTGATTAACATTGAAAAAAATTTCATGCATACAAAAAGACTTCCATTTAAATGAACACCATAATTCATTTTTCTATCTCTAAATTTTGGTACTGACTATAAATATATTAATATATAATGTATATATAATTTTTCAATATGATATTAATATCATTATTATAAATTCAAATATGTTGAAACTAAGATCAATGTACATAGAAGAGAACATGAAAACCAAAATTCTAATGAAATAATGAAATAGTAAACACTCAGAAATGAAAATTTTATTATAGACTTATTAATAAATGAATATTGAAATTTAATAATGTTATCATGAATAATATTGTATTTATATACATGATTTTGGTATGTAATTACAATAAATTTAAATTTATTATAGATGTGTTAATGAACACTAAATTCATGTGGAACATGAGGTAAGATTTTCATATTAAAATCCCATTATTTATCATGACTATATACAATTAAGTTCCCATTGAAAAACTATTATGATATTAACCTCAGTAATATCATTAATTTACTTATCCTTTGTTATCTGTAAATAAAAAATGTTTCCCTTTAATATTCATCACATTATATACTAAGGAGATCAAATTAATATTTTTCAGGAAAACAATATTTATTTCATTCTTCTAAAAAAAATATTGTGTTCTATTTATATGTTTTCAAAACATTATTTCCATAATGTTTTTGATTTTTTATTACTATTATTTACATTAATATTTTATTATTATTTAATTAATAATGTTTTTTTAAGTAATCTTATTTTTTTGAATACGCTACTTTTTTAGTTTTTTACAAAAGTATGAATTGTATGTTTTCATATCACTTACACGAATTGAGCTGAATATCCCAAATAAATCATCAATCAATTATTTGAAGATTATTTTGGAAATTTTAATGTTTCTTTAAAAATAAATGTTTCCCCACAATATTAAGAAATTTTCATAGTTTTAAATATGTTATTTTCATGTGAAAATGGTAATTTCATAGTGAAATGTTTCAATAATTATTGTATATTTTTTATCTATGATAACATAATTTGTTGTTAATAACATTTTATTAGGGTTAATATCCAATGATAAAATCCTTATCTATTCTCAATATGGTCTACGAATTATATAAAGAGATGTTGACAAAATTCAATTTTTTCCAGGATTGATGCTTAGAATAATGTGTTATGATCTTGTGGAATTTATAAAATGAAATATGATTGTGTAATGGTTGAGTATATTATAGACATCCAATGAATGGGGTAATATAATATTTAAATATCATGATATGATAATGGTAGTCATGTTCATTATTATGTTTACATTTTTTCACATATTGATTTACATGAATGCTTTTTTTTCTAGTTGTGTTAATAAAAAAATGTGTGTAATTGATTTTGAATAACATTGTTCGCATATTGATTTATGATCATGATATGTTTATATCTATACTCATAAAATTATGTGTGGATATTATTTCATTTTTCAATGTTAACATGATTATTATTTCTCGTTATTTGGATTCTTTGAGCCTATATTTTTACTCAAGCATGTTTATTAGTACTTCAATAGCCTTATTAATCCTTATTAATAATATAAATTCTGTATACTGCTTATGTGTTATGATATTTTGGTAGAATCAATTTATCATAACAATATTCACTTAAAATATGTTTTATTAAAATTATGATTTCCATACCCTTACGTTATTTATATCTCCATGTTTTCCCTGACTAAGAATTGGGCCTCAAAATTTCTTATGATACATTTTTCCCGGTTTTAAGGAATGCTCCATAGTACGATATTCCATATGCGAAAAATATATGGTAAGATATTTGAGATTAATTTTGAATATATTTTATTAAATATTATTATTATCTATCTAGTATCCAAATACACTAAACCATTACATCCCTCATTTATTTATTATCATGAAATGTAATAAACAAGTATTTCGTTAGTGCATTCACACTACACTATATATAAATGTTTATTTTCAATTTTAAATTACCATTTTGGAAACATAGTAATTCCTATTAATAATTATTAAATATAAATCCCAAATAATTTGTACATAATAAATGACTATAATTTGAAATATTATTGATAAATCATGAAATAGATGAAATTAATTAGTTGAGATAATAAATAATATTAATTTATATTGGGAATTTAGGATGGAGAAATCAATTACATGATTGATATAAGAATCACGCCCCCCCCCCCCCCCAATTCCCAATTCTAATGAATACCATAGAAATATTACTAATGAATCCCAATATAAAAAGATAGTTGAGGATCTCCCTTGTGTTTTATAGGATCGTAGTAATATTGTATCTGCTCTAATGATGAGGCTCATGAACATGATAATGATCTAGATTCTATTTTTGGACTTGTTAAGGTGGAAGGGGATACAATGGATTTTCATATCCAATGTAATTCTAATCCAATTTTCTGTTTATAAGAAATAAGTTTTCCACAAGGAATATCTTTTTGAGTTATTTCACTATAACAACAGAATCATAATGTTGACGGTGACATCTACGTCATATGATGTTTAGAGAATCATGGTTCTGATAATGATTCTACACATGTTCTAGCACTGTAATTGGACGAAAACAAACATTAAGAGGTTTTTTGTTTTTCACCATAATATAATTTTATTCATAAAAATAATTAATGAATTTTCATGATTTAGTGGGCCTATAATTTATCCGGTTTTTATAGGAAACCAAATCTATTTTGGTTAATGGGAAGATCTACCAGAACTCATTAGATGCTGTCTTGGGTTTTACTCAAATTCCGTATCAAAATGACATTAATTATGGCAGATGAATTTAGACCTTATTTAGTCATATACATTACTAATATAAACAACAAAAGAGGAATCAATTATTCTATGGGAAATAAATCCTCCTTTTTGGATAAAAAAAAGATATCAGATAATATTAGAATGTGAATAATCCTTGTGTGGTTCTATAAAATTATATAGATAACCCCTTTAAAGGTTCAATCAGAGAAGAGGAACCTCCTCATGAATATCAATGAAGATAATACTTGATGTGTGAAATGTATTCATTTGTATCATTAAAAAATAAATATCATGTCATGTTAAATTTTGATCAAAACATATATAAAATGACATAACAATGTTACAATTCATTTTATGAAATACTATATTAAAAAAACACCTAGTTGTGGTATATTTTAAAAAATAACACAAACCATCATGATCATTATTTATTACAATCTTAAAAGAATCAATGTTTTCAAAATATGAATTTTCTAGGGTAAAAATCGCTATTAATAACATATGAACCTTGATATGTAACATAATCATTGATATTATATGTGATTAAATGTTATAATGATTGTCACCAACCACAACCCTTTTTATACAAGGAAAATACACCATTGTAAAATCAATAGCATAAGTTCAAAAAAATCATGTTGATCTATTTTTCTGGGTCACCATTAGGTTAGTAGTTATAGTTTTTATCTATTTTATGTCATTAATAAGAATCTATTTTCACATGGTAATAAATAATATTTTTGAAAATAAATACATAAATTTATATATGAAATCTTATAATTAAATTCTATTGAAAACATAATATATTTATAAAATATATTAAAAAAGAACATGTTTTCAATATTAATATATTAGTGATGTTTAAAGATCAAAACGGGAATAAATTCCATTATTATGATAAAAATTAAATAGTAAATAATACATGAGATCTAAAGGTTTAATTCTTCCAGGAATTCACGGGAATTTTTTTTATTCCATATAAAAGATAGTATATACAATGAAGGAATATAGGGAACAATATATATAATATGACATCAAACAGTGCTATTTCTAATTTATTAATTTGAAATAAACTGGGAAAATTAATTTTTATTTAATAAAATTGAAAATGTGATACAATTCCATTATATTGTGAGAAAACATTATTAATTATAAAAATAGTGATAAAAACAATAGTTAAAACAAAAGTACATAATAAAATTACATGAAATCCATAATTTCTATAAGATCATACAATAGTGAAAAAATTTACATTATGCACTATTGAGAAAAAATATCCGGTGATCACTTATAAGTAAAACAAATAATGATTATGAATAAAATGAAAAAAATATTGATGAAGAAGAAAAAAATAGTAAATGAAACATTATTATAATGAAAATTGAAATAATATTGAGAAATAATTTCCTTGAATCAGTGTTACCATTTCAATTATAAAATTATATATTGTGTTTATGAAGCATGAATCAAATAAGACATTCAAGATCATTAATAACTAGTTTAAATGTCATTCATTTTTTAATCAATGTAGAGATCATGAATAACATTGAATTTGGCATAATATGCATCAAATAATGAAACAACAACACAAAGATACAACTTTACAATGTGGGGGGATAAAGGTAACACATATCATTTTCGATAAAAAAACACCTCAACTCAAATACAAAAACATATAATGATATTTAGTAGGGAATTTAATAGGTGTAAAATGTATCCACCATAAACCGAAAATGTTATCAATATTCCAATATTGATAGTGTTTAGATGTTCTAAAAAGAAGGAAAATCATTATGTCCATAAAAATTTAATGGGAAACAATACATGAGATCAAAAAGTTAAATCCCTTAATGAATATTAGGAAACAAATATTATTAATCTTAAAAAGCTTAGTATATTAAATGAAGGAGTGAAGGGAAACTATATATAATGTAGCAATTGAAACAATTTTATGAGTATTATTTTAAAATTATATAACTAAGATAAAATGAATTTATTTCAATGAAATTGAAAATGAAATAACAAACATTGATTCGATGAGAAATAATTATTATAAAAAATTATTGTGAAAAAAATAGTTAAAAAAATATACATAATAAAAATAACTTGAAACACCGATTTCCTAGAACATGCAACAATAGTGAGTAAAATTTATTAAATAAAAATGAGAAAAAATATTAAAAAAATACTAAGAATATAAAATAATAGGTCGGATAAATAATGTATCAGAAAAATATTCATGATGAACAACACAAAAATAAATTTAACTTTATGTTAATGGAAATAGAAATAATTATGATAAACAATTACCTAAAATCTTTTTTATAATTACATTAAGAACATTATATATAGATAAATAAACCCGAATTGTAGAAGGTGTGTATGTTTATTCATCACAATTTTAATAATTTGTCATTTTAGAATCATATTATAGATCATGAATGACATTGAAATTTGTAAAATGTGCATCAAATAATTAATAGGACAAAAAGTATCATATAACTAAAAGAAATAGATACCCATATTTTTTAATCTGAAAAATATATGTTCTATAATAACATTTGAAAAAGTTATAAGTTAATGGAAGTATTAATAAATATAAAATCAATCTACAAAAACTCGATAAAAAAGTATGGATGAATACATTTTGGCTAATAAAAAAATTATCTATAATATTTTGTGAATAAGAGTAGGTGTTTTATTATATTAAGGTCTAGAAAATAGAATATGTGTTGTATTATATTAAATTAATGGAAAATGGTAAAGACATGTTGTGAAGGGAAAATTTAAATATAGAAGATGTGTTGGGAATAAGATGAATATGATCTAAGGGGGTTTTTTTAACCCAACATCATGTTCTGTGATGGAATAAGAATATATTTTTTTTAATAAATGAGTACGATTTGGTGGTGATGAGGAAATTCATAAGGCAGTTGTGGGGTGTATTGTATGGTAATTGATAACTTTCTAAGTGTAGATCAAATCGGAGTTGAAATACCCAAATCATCCAAGGGAAATGAGACAATACTCATGTGTGGGAGGGATATGGATTTGATTGACTGAGAGTTGTGGTCGAAAGGGGAGGACCACATCAGCAATGATGAAGAAACAATTAGAGCCATTGTGGGAGGTAGTGATCGAAGGAGATAAAAAACATAAGGAACCCTAGGATTCATTGAGGTAAATTGTGAGTTGGAGGGGAGGGATTGGATGATATTAGTGTGATGGGAAGTGGATTTTAAAACCCTATGATATTTCAATGGAATATGGGTGCGGGTGGGGAGTGGTTAGAGGGAATGTGTGTGGTGGGAGTTATATTAGGTGGTTGGATGAAGGAGAAGGGGACATAAGTATGGAAGGATCCATTGGTTTAATATATATTTATTGATATTAATATAAACTTATTCAATATTTATTTATATTAATCTTATATTGAATCATGTTCTATATGATATAATGCTATCATAGAGTATAATCTAAACTAGTCTACTAAACTATAGTATTTTGATTTGTTCTACTATATGTATAACTAATTATTTTGTTTCTTTAACATTTGTATCTAATATACATTATAGGCATAATTTTATAAAGAATTAATATAGTATACATTCAAATGAACTAAATATAGGAAGTTCAAATCTATATTAAAAACCATTTTTATGAAGACAAAAGCAAGATAATTTTTGCTTTTCGTTTTATAGTGAAGAAAAAACTTATTTTAAATGAAATAAAAAAATAACATATTTGTGTACATAATATGAAATAAAGATAAATCTACTCTAAGAATGATAAATTTCAAATAATAATAAAGGAAATTATGAAAAAATAATTTCATAGTTAATATATTAATTTTCTAAAATTAATTATTATATTTTTATTCATTAATGTGGATGCTATTTTATAAATAAAAAATATTATATCATTAAAAGTATGGATGAAATACAATTTCAAAAAGATATATGGATCATTTAAAGTTAATTTTAATAGAAAAATCCAAAACCTATCTATTACTGAGTACCCAAGGATGATGAAGATGTTAACCAAGATATGAGAAGAAGATACCTAGAGAAATGAATAAGGATTTATGTTAATGGTTCTTATAGTCATATAATATTCAATTAATCAACTCGAAAACAATAAATGTGTAACCATGATATAGAATTTGCATTTAGATAATAATATATACCAATATTACTTTATTTAATAGATACAACATATAAATAATTAATCTTATTACACCACAAAGAGTAATCTTCCTACAGTGGAACATAAGTCAAAAATATAAAACATATTATTATTCTAGTAAATGTTATAATATCATAATCTCAAATAAGAATATTAAAATTTATAAATAATTTATATTAAGGTATTTAAAAATATATCATAGGGAGATAATGGTTGAAATTTTTTAAATAACATCAATTATAAAAATGAAATAATATCAAATAGATTATTATTTATCTAATAAATTATGACTATTGATCGTTTGTAAATATATTTTAAAGAATTTCACTATTTATTCTTCTTCTATAAGTCCAAAAAATAATGTTATAAGTTATTAAAAATTTAATAAAATATTAGACTCACCAATTAATTATGGGTAAACTTAATTAGATTATAATATATGGATATGAATGATTTGAAAACTAGCCATAATACATGAATTTTAAATAATAAAATTCAAAAAAATTTAATATTTATGCCACATGTAATATTCTATGTCAATAATATATCATGTTATATTATGTGACATTTTGGTTATATCTATTTCAATCTTCCACATTCACTAAATCATCATTGACATTGTACATAATTCACATTATGATATATCCTTTGTAGCAAAGTGTATTACAATTTTATTTCCCCCCTATAATCTATAAATCATTTCAATAATATATAATATAATGTATAATAAATGTTTAAAAATATAAATAAAATAAATCCTTACAAATATATTATTTTTTCCCATATGGGCATTTCAAATATCAAAAGTGATTATGTATTTCTAATTTAGAACCCTAAGAAATTTCTAGTATCTAGTACAATATTAATGACACTCAAGCAGTAAAAATAACTGAAATGATTTCCATTACATATATATATCTTCATATGATAACATACTAGATACACACACACATATATATATATATATTCTATTTATCAAGGTCATCATGTTTATCGATTAAACATGGAACTTTTATATCAATAATAATATAACTCATATATTCCTTATTCAATGAGTTAGAATAGAATTGATAAGTTATTATATCATGTAATATTTATCTACATATTTTATTTCCTTAATGGTAACTCAGTTATGTATTATAATACACATCCTTTTCATTACAGAGCTGAGGCACCAAATGCCTCACCCATCTCATGGTTGGAAACAAATCATATTTTTTTTAAGAAAAACTCATGACATGATAAATAAAAAACTGAACCAACCCTTCATGACATTAATCATTAAAAAATAATGTAGTTAAGTGTGAATGTTCAATTATAGATTTCCTTTTTTAATATAGGTATATAGTATTACTAATTTATATACATTCAATATATACAAAGGAAAATGTATATATAATTTTAAATATTATACTAAATTGATCGATTCCTAATAAAAATGTAAACTTCAATCTTAAAATTGAGCCATTAAATTGTCATCTGACCCTACACAAACATTTTATAACCTATAATAATTACACATTCCTTTATGTGATTTTCAATTTAATTAAATTTAAATTTTATCTATGATTGGTTATCATCAGTCATGTTTTTTGTTAAAAACCAATATACATAAGTGAATGATATATTGTAATGATTAAATATGTATATCTAATTATTATATTTATCAAATTAAAAAAATTTAATTCGAATATCATTTTAGGATTTATTGTATTACCATATAAACTAGAATAAATCATATTACACACTATAATATAATGATTTAAAATGAATCATGTGGATCGATTAGGCTGATAAAATCATTGATAAAAAATTAACCTAAATAATCATAACCTACCATTACATTTTTAAAAACATAGAAGATTATTTAAAAAATATCCTATAAAATTATTTTGTAGGATATCATCTATTTAAAAATTTGTGTGCATTTAATGGTGAGAATATTAGTTTATCCAAAATTATGATCAATTATTAGTCTATAAATTAATATTTATAACCCAGTAAAATCCAAACTACATACATTTTACTGATATAATTATTTTATTATCAAATAAATTATAAATAAATTGAACTATTTGAGCTCTCTATTCACTATATAAGAAGATCATATGACCAACCTTATAAAAAAAACATATAAATTGTTAAATTTTAAAATTGTAAATTTTAATCATTAATGGTTACATGTTATTTCTTATAAATTAAATAACTCATTAAAAATATATATTTTTCCATTGATTTCATAATATAGTGTTTACATTGGGGTAGACATTCAGTGTGAAATATAGGATTTCGAGTTCACAAATAATTTTTAAAATGGTTATTTAATAATAAAAAATTTTGAGAAGTGTTTATTATTTGTGGATAAATATATAAAAACATTGAATTCATGGATTATATTGTTATTATTTTAGTTTAATATTTAATTAAGATAAATATTTTATTAATCCCCTTCGACATAAATATATGTGATGTTTCATGCACTTCCTCTTCCAATTTTCTATTTGTATGTATAAATATTTGTTTAGACCAATTTATTTTTATTTTTTTCAAACTATGATGAAAGGTATAAAAAATGGATATCAAATAAAGGGGTTGGTGTCCCCTGAGATAGTATAACTCAGACCGATAAAAAAATTTATATAGAATAATTACATTAGTTGATTTATAATATAAAGCATCTAATCTTTAAACTAGATGAGTTAAAATTAAATAAGGTGTTTAACACTGTTATCATTTCATATATTCTTCAAAATGTTATTTTTCATATTAATACTAAAATCATCCTTGGTATTTCATGGTATCCAGGGAATTCACCATGATTTGTGGTCATGGGTGATATACAATATCTTAGCAACCAAAATGCCTCATGATGGTAGCTAAAAATGTTATAATTAATAATTAACTGGGATGAAGGGGGTTGATATTGTTAAATTTTGTCCACCAAATTTAAGTGACTAAGATAATAATTATATTTTTAAATAAGGAAAATTTAGTGGTTTTATTATCTGTTGGGGGGGTTTTTGGACATTGTGTCTGGTGGTTGGGTATTGTTTATAGATTTCAATCTTTTAGAAGAAATGATTTTTGGTGGATAACAATTATGTTTTCTCGGTAAAGCTTAACCAATGACTATTTTTTATAAATGAAAATAATTTTATCTATTTTTGTGGGATCCCAAAAAAATTAATACAAAGAACAATATAGTTGGACAAATTTCAAAAAATAAAAACTAGAAAAAAGAACCACGTATATAAGAATGTATGACCTGATAAATAAAAAAATAATCAAAACCAAAAAAAGGGACCGTGAATCATCATTCCGGGGCTCATAAACCAAACCAAAACATATTCAGAACAAATATTATTCTCATAAAGATATATAATTAGATAATTATGTCGTCCCCACTATTTGAAATAGAGTCTTTATAGAAGGACCACCCATAACTATGAGAAATACATTAAATATAAATAAGACATAAATCTAACCCTCAATCAACACCACCAATACATCATTAAGTGTTAATACTGACTATAAAATCATTAAAATAAAATTATGTCACAACTAAAAGGAATTAAAACCCCAAAAGAACAAAAATACCTAATCTCCCTCTTGAAATTATGAAAGATTATAAATTTTTCATAAAAACTATCACCGATCCAAATTTAATTGGAAAATCTAGTGAACTTGAAACCCTTTGGGTAAAAAAATTAATGATAACATCACTCATGGGTAAAAACACATTTAATCAAATTTTTTTAGTTTCAAATATGATAGAACCTATGCTGACCATGAATGAGATCCTTCAAAAAATTGCTAGGATCCCCTAAATATTTGAAATAAGATAAATGAAAATAATCGTATTGAAAATGAAATTTCTTCCAAAAATTAAATGATTAAATTCGAAAATAATGTTGACAGTGCTATAAAATGGGATGCAATAAGAGAATTCCAGAAGTGGAAAGCCTAAAAATAGGAAGGAATACTATTATTTTGAAAAAAATAATAAATAAAATAGGAATCAATTAAATAATGAGTAATAACATTTCACTTTGATGAAAAATAGTAATGAGAGAATATTGAGGGATTAAATAAGAAATACACATAATTTTTGTGGCATTGATGTGAAAAAAGACCTTGCTACTCAAAAAAACTCTTGTCAAATAGTTGGATTACCCTTAATTCAAAATCTTAATTTACATAAATGTATATATATAATTAATTTATATATATAACTGCATAAATACATTTTTATGTCAATTTTGGTTGAGAATAATTGGATATATAATATATTAAAATTTCATGATTAGGTTTAATAAATTTGATTAACATATTGGTTTTATATTGTAAAATATTGTTATTATAATATTTAATGATGAATATATAGTAATAATTATGTTTTTTATGTGTTAATGTATAAAAATATTGTTTCATAATTTAATAACAATATTTTTAAAATAAATATTGAATCCCACTCATTTTTTGACAAATTCCATGTTCAAGAAATTTTTATTGAAACAAATATCATTTACAAAATAGTTTTCAATTTTAAAATATTGTAAACCTATTGTTTCGTTAATGTGGAATGTAAATTTTTTGAAAGTACTGATTTTGGAACTTCATTTAGTGGACCATAATAGTTTTCTATAATGGGGGACTTGAGAACCAAATACCATATAATTTTAAAAATAGGACTTGAACTAAGAGTGTGTAAATAGAAAAATCACGACTTATTAAAATGATTTTGATATATGAATGAAACTATAGTGGGCCTCATGATCATATGTATAATTTTAGTAACTTAAACTAAATAGTGATTCCTTAATATATTTTATTTTGTGTCACTAACCAACTTGGGTCGACCCCAAACTGGTCACCCAAGATGATCTATGGCACAGACGAAAGGGTGTTCCCGATCCCCACAGGATGGAACATAGCACCAAGAATCAATAGAGTACCCAAAGGTAATGATTTCTCCCGAGTATAAATAAATTAAATGAAAAAATTAATGAAAAAAAAAATCCAAATTAAAAAATATTAACCAATGGCACATCATTTACAAGTTGCGGAAAGGTAAACCAACTATAGAAAAAACAAACAAACAATATGACAATTGTATTTCCATGTAAACCAATGGGTAACTCTCCATCACAAAGATAAATCATCACCTAATGTGATCAAACTCATTCTAGAAAAACTATACTAAGGGCAATAAATTAGATGAAACAATAGGTGTCAGTACTGAAACTCATAAGGAAATCCAGACAATCTATTCCTTCATTACTCACTTTAATATAAATGACAAATCAACTTCAACATTGAAATATAATATATAAAATTAATCTTCTCATATATTTTACATAGAAATGAACAACTTTCAATTGCCCAAGCTGAGTTTAAAACCATGTTCATTTCCAAGACTAAGACATTAACATTTTAACAAAAAAGGGATGTTTTACTTTTCATTGGCACAATACAGTATAAAATACTATTAATTTGAAAAAAATTCATAAACCATGAGAAACCAACACATAACTTTCCATGAAAATAAAAAACAAGAGTGAACTATCATAGTCACTTCAAGAGAGAAATTGATATAAACATAAGCATATAACCAAGAATCTCAATCATCATTGTAGGAATATATGTGCTAATATAAATGATTGAACCTTGAAGATCGTGAATAAAACCAAAAAAACTAATACATAATACCCATCCCCTGTATCATTCCACACATGATGAAATCAAAAAACACAACACCCCCATTCAACCTAATTCAGGACAGACTGAGGTAAAAATCCTATATCAGTAAACCCGAATATATCCACCTACTATTGGACACCATCTAGTGTGTAAAATACCAAGTGTAGAAATCATTCTAAAAACATTATAACTATTCTAGGTTCCCATGTGTCATGTATAACATGGGCGAGTTGTCCGATGTAAGAAACACATCCCATCATAATCATATAATAATAATAATAATCTAACAACAAGCCTTACCCCGAGTCACTTCCATGATTAATCTCACACTATAAAAAAATATAACACAATGAGAATGTGATGAGGATATACAATAATAGATCATGATGATTCCACATTGACTAAATCCCATCTATTAAATATGGAAAATTCTATGGGAATCATCAAAAGAAGTTTTTCATAATAAACAATTTTACTATTTTCACAAGAATTACAAAAGGTCACTTAATCATTTTTCACAAAACCAACATTTATCAAGGATACACATCTATCATTCATAAAGGATGTGGACACACCAATTTCCATTTGTACATGATTTAAAATATATTTTTTTACATTTACATAACACTTTAAAACTATGACCGTTTTTATAAAGATCCCAAATGGGCCACTAACGAGAAATATGCGTCAAATATCCCTAAAATTCAATACACATATTTGATTATAAAACCCAAACTTACTTACAAGTCCCATACTATGAAACAAAAATATAATCTCTCTTGTTTCTAATATTATTAAAAACCCAAAACATGAATTTTATAAGTCAAATCACCAATAAAATCTAACTGATCATTTAAACAAACTCATGGTGTTCATGATTTAACTAAACAATTCCTTTTATCACATAACAATTAAAAACACCACTTTTCACACCAAAATTTTATCAAAATATTAAACAACACCATTTAACATATATAAAAGTTTTAAAAATTGTGAAATTAATGATTACTAAATTAAAAAGGAAGGTTCATGGGAATACCTACCTCGAATCCATGGAGCATCAACAAAACACTAAAAAAATCACTCAATGGGGGTTCAAAAACCTTGGATCTATAAAAAGGGACCCTAAAAGAAAGAAACCCCAAACATAAAATATTGGAAAAATAAAACCATAGTTCAACATAACCATTGGAGATGAGAGACTCAAGAATAAATTGAAGGATAAGGAAGATGTAGATTAATAGAAGAGAATACCATGAGTGAATTTCCCAAAATCATGAATAAATCATTAAATCCACTCCCATAGAGGAAAAAGAAATCCTTGAGAAAAAGGAGAGGCCCCCTCAGGGTGGTAAAAACTAGGTGGAGGAAGAAATTGGTTGGTTTAGGGTTAAAATATTATAAGGGTATAATTAAAATTTCGCACATTTTAAGATCTAGGATGCTCGCACAGTTTGGCTGCATGGTTTACAATACAATACCCCAACCGTGCACCCATTACTAGACACACCTGGGCACAAGTACATTTTGGATACATGGGATCAAAACTATTAGAAAACCATTCCAAATTCTTCTATCTGAACGTGTCACATGGCCACATGGTTACATGGGTTTGGCATTACAATTTATCAAATTGTGTGCTGAATGTGAATAGGAAACTACCAAAACTAAATTTACCAATTTTCCCTAAAAACACCCAAACGAACTAAAGTCTAACCATAAATTAAAAACTAAAAAAATAAACACATAAAACATTAATCTCTATCACAACTATAAATCAAGTGAAGGACCAAGATTCCCAGTGAAGTAGGAACATATGATATGAGAATAAAAACCTGGTGTTACATTTTGAGGATATAATTTGTGAGTTGAGTAGAGATGATCCCTTCAACATTATTTTTGTTTGTTAAATGATCACAAGAGAAAAGTTATCTTCAATGTGACATGACATGAATAATTGATGGATTAAAACTTTTTTCCTACTCATTTCTTCAATGTGAATATCTCATTCATTTGAAATGAACTAGTTATTTTGATAAATTAGACTTTTTTATATCAATGACCTACAATTATAGTGTATTGTAATTTTAAGGGTGCTTTATGATTTTCTTTTATACAATGATGATAAAATTTATGATATAACTATCTTTCATCGTTTTTAATCTACTTCATATACGGGTTGTGAATTGCAAGAATTTTTTATTGAAATGTGTTACAATATTTAAAACACTATTATTCTTGTGTAATGTGATTTTAAAATAATAATCAATATAATTTTTATGTGTATTCAATATAATTTTTGGATTCATGGTAGATTCCACTTAGAGGTGTAAGACTGTGTTGTGGATAGTTATTTTAGGAAATATTTGACCATTAATATATACAAGTTTACCATATTTATTAAATACTCTAGTACATGAGGAAACCATTATTATTTCATAGATATATAGACATGTTTCCAAGGTTTACTAGATATGTTTTTGGACATGTTGAATTTGTATAATGGATAGTCATTTATACTAATAGGTATGGTCATATTGATAGTTCTATAGATCAATTTAAATGAAATAAATTCCATGATACTATTTTATCATACGATAAAAAACCAATTATGGAATAAGACAAATGATTCATATCATATTATATAATCTCATTTCTTCTTGATTGGTAGTACCATTCTCCTAGAAAACAAAAAATTAGTGGAATATTCTCAGTTGTTACATATTATTTATTTGATGAGTGGAATCTATATAAACACATTAAATAACCTACAATAATATATATTAATTTTTTTAATTTCATATTTATTTAGATAATGAATGGATAATGGGAGTTATGTTTTCAAAGATTCTTCTCATGTATAGAAATAAGAAATTTTGTGACAAATCTAGTTTTTTTATATATAATTTTAGTAAATTGGACAATTCATGAAACTATAATGTATTAGTTATTCTATATGAAACATATATATTATTGGATCATGTAACATATTATATATAATATTTTTTGGTAATTTGTTTTAGTGGTAGGTATAGTAAAATGATATTATAATTTGATAGATATAATAAATATGGAACATTGATTTATCTACATTATTATATTCATTTGTATTATATTATTAAGAATGATGATAAAAAAGTAAATTAGTTAGTACTTGTCATTGATAACTTCTACTGATTTTTTTACCAAGGGGATCATTATATAATATTATTCTACCTTATGATTATTTTCAATAAATCAGGTTGAAATGGTTATTTTAATATAGGTTTTTTCCTAAAAAGTGTATGGACAATCTTAACATAAATTTTACTTAGAGTGATTTACTATTTTGTAGGTAGAGTTTATTGGGAGCCATAGATTATTGACAGTGGTTTGTAACAATAGTTTATTATTTAAGGATTTTCTTTTTTATTCCATTTTGGTATATTGTTTTTGGATTTTAAAAGTTATGTAATGTAGTTAGTAATTTTATATCATCTGTATATGTATTGTGTTATTGTCTTGTTTTATGGAATGTTCTTATTTTTTATATTATTCAGTATAGGATTATTTTTTATCATTATTCATTATTTGGTTTGAATTTTCTTTTAAAATTTTTTTTGTTCAATGGATGTTATTGCCTCAATGTTTACATACTTATACTCAAAATGAATACCCCAAGCCTTGGTTATATTGGAATATACAATCAAGGTTCATACTAAATATTTTCACTCATACAGTGGGTGATATCATTGGTATTGAGTCAATAGAATTTTGGATCCAATCATTTAGACATGATATTGTCTATAAATACATTCTAGAAAACATTTGAGATTTTAGTAGATCAATATTGAAAAATTTAACTATTTTAAATATATTATAGTTAAAAACTAATGATTAGAGATCATGTCTATGTAATGTTAGCGAATGTATTCCAATCTTTGAACTTTCTTTGTCTATATAATGAATCATATACATTAATAATTGATTATATGGTGTGGTTATGTTTTACATGTACAAAATAGTGGCCTAGATAACATATATTGACATAATATATTATGATTTGTAAACTATTATTCAATGGAGTGTTGATGAATTCAATGATGTCTTCTAAAATAATCCCTTTTGTACATTATTATTTAATTAAAATTTTCCACCACCTATTTTATGATGATAATACCATTTCTTGTGAATAAAAAGATTAATTAATTTATATAGTGAACATTTAAATACTAGGATGATAAAGAATGTAACAATCACACAGTGAATATTTTATTAGTCTTGGACACTCTTGTAGATTTTTTAATATTTATAAAATCTATTAAAAATTGAATTAGTTTCTTCTGATGAAATATATTGATTAATATTATTTATTTCAAGAGGGCATTGGATATATATTTTATCAAATTTTTATTTAATATGTAGAAATATGGAGAGTTTTAATTGGAGGGTTTTGTATAATATAATATTAAAAAATAATTTTATTAGGATGTATAATGTTTCAACATATTAAGATGAGGCCTACAATGGTTGTCAATTGAATCCCTGATTGGTGGAATAACAATCATTGTTGTTCATGTGAATTAATCAAATATATGAGTTAGAGTAAGATAATAATCTAGGGAAAAGAGGATTACCATTTTAAATTAAGGAAAAAGAAATTGAATAATTTTAAAACAGATAAAAGAAGGTATCCAGCTGCATTTTAACATTATATGATAAGGAATATATGGACTAAATTTTTAGGTTCAAACCATTAATGTGCATTAATATTATTTTCAATGCGAATATTTGGTCTAGAATACCTAGAAATTTTTGAATATATAGATAATACATTAGAATCCCTGTATAAATAAATGCACGGAAGTAGTCATGTATCATTGATATTTGAGGTCTACAGAATAATGGATTCCAATCTGTAAATACATAAAAGGTATGGTGTGCCCTAAACCACCTAGGAATTGACTATGCTTTGAGAATTCTATATTCTCATTTTTTAAATGTTAGTACACTGAAACATCATATTTTCATCAAATTTGTATCCCCTATTAAATTTATCAAAACATTTCCTTCAACTTCTTATATTTTTAAAAAAATATTTTTTCGTACCACAAAATACCTAATAATAATTGAAACCATTCAGTGTGAAATTGATTAAATAAATATGGAATCTAAAGGACCTTGAATTTTTTTTGTTTTTGGGATATGGTTGTAAAATGAATATCATTATTTCCCTTATAAATAAGAGAAACACCATAGAAAGAGTGAGAAATATTCAATTGGGAATAAAAAATTTATAGATTTCTCTTTTACAATACATTAAGTAATATAAAAGTCTTATCTATTATATTTCTATGAAAATAAATATATCTCTATGGACTCTACAAATAGTTAATTAGTAATTTTAATGATATCTTCTTTTACACAGGAATCCGAATTTTGACCTACTATAATAAACTATTGAATTTCAATTATTTAATGTGATGTTTATTAACTAGTTATTTTATAGGAATGGATAAATATTATCACATAAATAATGTAATCCTAGTAATACATGTTGAAATTGAATTCATTTTTTGAATTTGGATAGAAATGATCAAAAAATAATTTTAATGTCAATATATAAATATATATTTATAAATTAAAAGAACTATTATTTTTATATTAATGCATTATATTATAAAATATTGATTTTCTATTTTAATGAAATTTTGAGATAATATATTTAAGAAAATATTTTACCTTTCATATATGGAGTTTTTCTATGAAATGAATGACAATCTATTTAGTTTTATTTATAAAAATTCATTTTTATAAAAATGGTTTTATTGTATTTTAAAAAAAATTTAAAAATAAATTTTTTCCACATATAGAAATTGTATCATAAGAACTAGATTCCATATTTTTAATCAAAATAATCAATATAATTTAATGTGTTCCAATTATTCATTTTCATAATGAATAATCGTAGTAGTCCAAATTGGTTGTGGTAGTTAAGGTTAATGTCAGTTTAATATATGATAAATTAAGATATAAGGGTATCAATGAATTTTAAACTCATCCAAGTATTATTATTAATGACTGTATATCAACCTTTTATTATCCTAAATTTAATATCATATTAATTTGGATCCACTTTCACAACATACTGACATTTAATTATTTAAATCATTTAATATATTTGATGTATGTCCACCCCCTTGATTATAAATAGAAACATCTTCTCCTCTATTATTAACACAATATGAGCCTTATAGACTTGTTAAAACCTTCCCAAAAAATCTCATATTCCTTCCTCTTATTCTTGAGCTCTTGTATATAACCTTATTGTAAATAACCAGTCTTAATCTATAATCCTATCAAGGTATATCGAAAAAGATGTACTCATCTTACCCAACTCATTCAAATTGTATTTCTTCATCAACAACCACTACATATATTATATAAATCATAAAATAATTAATCAATATCATAATTTTATTGATATATTATTATTAGGTAAAATCCATTTTATAGCTCATTTATTTCAGATGGGGAATGAAAGTGTGGTTGGTGTATACAAAGGGATTACCACCTCCACAATGTGATATGCTTCATTTTCCATCACCATATATAATTATTTTTTCTATTGATGAATTTAATATTTATTTATTTCAATTATCGAATAATTATCCTTCAATAATTTTAATATCATATCTACATTATTACACTAACATCTGTTGAGAAATGATAATGTTGTGGTGTTTACCTGTTGACTACCACGTCCATGAAGAAAATTGATTTTATTTTAATTTCAACATTGGACGGAATATAACAAGGATACATTTATTGAATTTATTTGATATTTATTATATGATAATTATTTTAGGATATTTATTTATTATTTAGTATATTTTATTCCATCCATAAAAATGTGAATGTAGCAATCATGCATACATACAAACTATAGTCTCTATGAAGCGATTTAATTCATATTTTTTCAGTGCACATTATGAAATGAAATGAAATTTAATATAATAATTAAATATAGTAAGTATATCATTTTTCAGAATCTATATATAATAAAACCATGACCAAACTAAATGTTAATGAAATTTATAACTAAAACATGCAAGAAAAATGAAACTATCATCACCCGGAAATATGTTTTCCATAAATAATTTTTAATAAATAGGATATAAAATGATATAAGTAAATTATATACAAAATATTCAATATGAAATAATTTGTTCATATATCCTGCCTCCAGATACAGTAATCCATTATAGTTCTAGGAAGTGTATAATTGTGTTTTGTATTGAATATTCATCTAAAATGATGTAATATTTATATATGTAATACTTTGCTCACCTTAGTTAGTATCAGAATAGGGATTAGTTATTTATTAAGAATAGGATTATAAAAAATTATATAAACCCCTAAAAATAATTATAATTAAATGATTACATCCCAATGTTTTGAAAATTTAGATATTATTTGTATTCCTAGAAACTATATCCTTGTCCATATATGATAATGTGTATGTGGTTTGAGAATAAAACTAAAAGGGGTAAGTTGGGTGTTAAATTTACCATCAGTGATGAAAATGACTGTCCATATGATATCAATCGTATCAGGACATTCCCGGTGGATATGTTTTGGTTATTTAACATTATCTTTGTTAAATATTAATAAGGGTTTGAGTAGATGGAGACCATGGATGTACTAGCGTGAACCCAATGTGTATTAGGTTGACAACATGGTGTTAAAATTTAGTAAATAATAGGAAATATTTCCATGACTATTTGATTATTCAATATGATTTGTGTAACTTCATGCATGCACTATTTTTTAGTAAATGGTTTGGACCAGAATGAATTGTGTAAATAATAAATGTTATGACTAACTAAATGACCATATTCATGAGTTACAAAATATATTAATAACTAGTATTAAATATATTATACCTATACTCACTCAGTATTCCCAAGATATAACTAGTAATGTAGGCCAAGTTGAGAGTTTAATTGAATCGTATGGAATGAAAAATGTCATAGAATCAATTATGCAACAATGTAAACACTGTTTATATGGGTCTTCTAAAAAAACTGATGTTGAAAAATTGATTAATATGATTGGAAATATTTTCCTAATCAATAGTTATTAGAATATGAGAACATTGTCTTAAAAATCTATTGGATGGAAGAGGAAGTAGATCAATGGTGGACTCTTATCATGATTACTCGGAATGCTTAATAAATAAACTCCATTGAATAAATTTAGTTTAAGGGGATATTTATCAATATTTTTTTTACATAAACTCTTTATACATAAATGGATACAGAATATCTAGAATTTCATGAGATGGATGATAAATACTTTGTCACCATTGAATAAAACATTAAAAGACTTGTGACGTACTTTTCAGGTTTTATCATCAACTTGGAAAGAAAGGATGATAATTTATTTATGGATTTGCAGCCATGTATTCAAATTAAATTATCCATAATGAAATTTTGAAGATATAAAGATATTTCATATTGTTAACTCAAGGGGGAAATGGATTATGGAAACAATTATTTAAATGTTTCTTGTTATATAAAAAGGAAGAAGTTGTTTCATGGATTCCTTAAGGGCACGTCACTGGATGGGAAAATGATTCAAACTCATACATGTGAAAAATGTGGAGAGAAGAACATAAGTAATTCAATGAATGTGAAAATAAGTTGTTTCATCTCATGGAGGAACCATCATCAAGAAAAATACTATCAAAGTTATGTGATGAGGATAGTCGATGGACTTAATTGATAGAAAGATCAATTAATGGAACCACCCACAAAACAGTTCTTTAGAACCATGGATTTTAGGAATTATGTGTCAATTCCATAATTCAATATCTAATTTGGAAAACAATCCAAAAAAACATATAAATTCAAAATACACAGGGAAATATTATAAAATATCAGCTATTTATATAGTTATTGAGAATAATGTGGTCAGTGTTACCATTTTCATAAAATTAAGAATGTAAACAGTTTTATTTCATTTTGGTTTTACAAACACATTCTATATACAAATATTTATATTGATTTCGCCTCAAAACCACTACAGTTAGGAAAACAATTATCTATAGAAACATCTAGTTTTATTATTATATCATATCGTGCTTATAATTCTTCTTGATAAATGATTTTGGGCATTTTCTATATGAAATTATTATTATTCCTCACATATATTATGTTGATGTAATTTTGGGTATTATTATATTGCTCAATATAAGACCCATAATATCTTGGTTGGGGATGTTGCATTTTAAATTTTGAATAATCCCTTAGATTATCTATTATTTTCATTACAAATATGTACTCCCAACAAAGATTATATTCATCAAATGGATTTCAGAACATATTCATGAGGGGCATATACATTAATTTATTGGGGGGAAAGACATAATTAAATATATTATAATTAATTGGGAATATATCGATTTAGTTACATAGTAATTTCTATGTTTTCCTTATATCAGGATGTTGAGTCATCAATAAAACCCATACATTCACCTATTTCAAAAAATCCATATACCATTGGATCGATTGAGCTGTTGGAATTGAAGAAGTAACTCTAGTATAATATAGAAAAGGGATTTATTATGAATATTGTTTCACCATTGTGTGAAATAATTTTCCTATTTAAAATAAATATGATTTATTGTGTATTTGAATTTTTTTTGAGAACATAACCGGATGGAATTTATGAAAATTTATCATCGACCCTGTATCTCTGATTTTTTTATCAATTATATGGTTCTAAATGTTTTTATAAAAATGATATTTTATCCAATTTCATTAGCTAGGACTTAGTAGGGTGGGTAGACCAAATTTTTCGTTTTATATGATGTATGGTTGTTATGAAGTTATAATAATTACATTTCAATTTCAAAATGATCATGTTATCCTTATAGATTTAATGAATAGAGTATTTAGAAATTAGCTTTATTATTTTATGGAAGTTTTATAACTAATATTCTTATTTTTTTCAAATGCATTAGAGAATGATGATTAACAAATGAGGATTGGGTTTGATACCCTTGGGAAATAGAAAACTAATAACATGTTTAATATGTGTGAATTCTATTTATATATTTTATCCTTTGTGGGTCATATATCACAATTGGGGTTATATCGGTGGATCCGTCAAAGATTGAAGTTACTGAAAAATGCCCCACAAAAACCACAGTGACCAACACACAATGTTTTTTAGGATTGGAAGGATTATATATAGTATTTGTAATCAATTTATCCATACTACCAAATATATTATCTATGTTGACACAACAGATATCATAGTTCTTTTAGAAACATGGATATGTGGATAATTTCATGAAACTAGACTGAAGGATAGTCAATAAAACTACAATCACAATATACTATTGTATAGAAGGGTTTTCATAGCTATAATAATTCATTAATGAATGTATTGGGATGTTTTATTATTTATAATTAAATTTATATAGTATATTTTTCTCAGAAATGAAACATTCAATAAAAAAGTTACCTAACTCGTGTATTAGAGCTCATAGTGCTATGTTCGTTATTGTATGTATAGATGGATTACCTATTTTTTTAGAGATATAGTATCTATAATGATCATAAGAATTTGATTTATATGATAATATTGATTGAGTAGAATATGTTATTGAGAATATAGTTATAATTGATCAAGTATTTTCACAATATATTACCCATTTGGAATGCGGAAAATGTGGTTGATAATTTGAGTCTGAAGGACTGAAATTGTTTTCCAAATTATGGATTGAAAAATAAATTTTTTTTCTTGATTTTAGGATTATGGATATTAAAACCATAATGAAAGGGAAAAAATCATATCTTATATAGGTTATTTTTTTCTACCCGTCTATTTTAAAATTAATGAGGAGTTGAATGGGGATCTGGAACTGTAGAAGACAATGAGCTACGTTCCAAATTTCAACCATATTTTTGATATAATGATATATATTAATAAATGAATTTGTGTATTTTCAATACCATACATGAATAAGGTTGTGTTTTATAAATATCATAGTTCTTCACTATATATTCATCTAGGAAATAAAAAGATGTATAAATTTCAAAAAGTGTATTTGGGGTGGAATAAAATGAGAAAGGGTATTAGAGAATATATATCTCGATGCTTGGTAGTTCATCCAAATAAGGATAAAAGATATAATTTAGTGGTTTAGTTACAATCATTAAAAAAATTAAAATGGTAAAACATTGATAAATTTCTATCATCAGACTCCCTAAAACATCTTAATTGCATAATATTATTTGGGATGTAGTCAATCACCTTAAACAGATGGAACATTTCATTCTAATAAGAGAATATTTCTCACATTATTAACTTTCTATTGTATAAATTGAATAACCATTAAGGTTTTATGGATTACTATATTTGATTATATTTTATCAGGATCTGAAGTTTACCTCAATGTTTTAGACAATATTTCATCAAAAATTAATTATAGTGTTGAACTTTAGTACAATATACCAACCTCATAAAAATGAATCATATGAGAGGAACATTAAAACAATAGATGAAAGTTTGATATCATGATCTACAAATTACAAATATCATTATGACCAACACACTTATTTTTCATGTTTTCATAAAATAATAACTTTCTCTCTAGAATAATGGTAAATCCTTATGAATCCCTCTATGGAAGAAAGTGCATAACCTCTATATGTTAGGGTGATGTTGGAGAATAATTTCCGGTGGAACCTGAGATAGCTGAGGAAATGATACTGAATGTTATATCCATTCATCAGAATATTTTGGAATCATGGAGTCAATTTAAAATTTATGCTAACAATAATAAACAATATCTAGAGGTCGATGTTTTTAAAACTATATTCCTATAAAAATCCTCTTATATAATAGTCATAAGATATTGAATATAGGTAAATATGAGCCTTAGATATATCAGTACCTTTCAAAATAATGATTGAATCAAGACAGTTTATTGTCCCATTGTACTTGCATCCGATATCTTTCATGTTTCATTTTGTTTTTCAAGTACCCACTTAAGGTAAAACACAATTTACCCTTCTCATGTACTTAACAGATAATCCCTATGATTGGATCATGGTCTCATTTTTTATGAACAACTGGTAATGTTTCTTGATGTAATTGAGAATGTGATGGGAGACAAGACCAATCACTAGGTTATTCTTTAATACTAATGTCAAAAATTAGAAACATTATTGTGTAATATGAATACTTTTATGAGGTATATGTTTCCCATGTTCTTTGTATAGGTGTGACTAAATTTTGAGGTTGAAATTCTTATAAGGGGTTAGAATATTCCACATTGGGATTTTATTATAAATTTCAATTTAAAATTATTTAATTTCATTGGTATATTTATAAACACATAAAACATATTTTTAATAATCCATGATATGAAATTGAATTTTTTTTGTTATTTAATGTAAAATATGGTCTCACTGATAAATTAATTTATATGAATCTTAATTGGTTTGATGTTCTTCATTCTGAGTTGATTTCTCACTATAAATGAGATTATTATAAAATATCATTCTTTAGTCTTATATAACCCATTATTTTTTAAATAAATATTCCTTGAAAATTTTAAAAGATGAAATATAAAAAAATAAAAAATTATTTCTCTTTTTATCAACAGGTTAGAAATAAAAATAAGATAATCTAAAAGAAAAAATTGGATTTTTTTTCAGAAAAAAAATTTTACGTTCGTAAATTTTTTATTTTAATAAATTTAATTTTTCAATATCAGTAATATTTTTAATGATATTTTTTGGCTAATATACTAAATTTAATATTTTAACTTTCATTTAATTGTTTTCACAATTAAATAAAAAGGTATATAAGTAGTTCCAAGCGTAAATTTGAATTTTTCGAAAAAATGGTTGTTTTCATTTTATATCATTATTATAAAATGAATATAATCCACATATAGGAATTTAATATTTTAAAATATATTATTTATTTCCATTATTAATAATTAATATAATTTATTAAGGTCAAAATAATCATTGTTCATAATGAATACCAAAATGTTTAAGAATCATCCACAATAGTTAGGGTTAAACGAGGATTATTGGGTGTTCAAATGTGAGATAAGGGTAAAATTTAGAAATAAAATATCATAATGAATGTTTATTAAATATATTTCTACCTTATATTATCAATACTTTGAATACCTATCCTTTTGGTTCCACTTTCATGAGAGATTGACCATATATTATTGAAATATTTTTAGAAATTTGATGTGTTTCTATCACCTAAATTATTAAAAGGGATCCTTTTCTCATCCTTATTCACAAAATTTGATCCTCCTATAATGAAAATTAATTACCAAAAAAGATTCATATATTCCTTAACTTTGTTTCTTCCATCATTTTTTTACCTAAATTCCATATTAAGAAGGATTTTTATGCAATAGAATGTCTGTCAATGATGAGGTAGTTGTCATACATGACACTTTTATTATTTTATTATTATTGTATATCATAAAGGTGAGTTTTATCCATTGAAATATAATGAATAATGTTAGATAAATTTAATTAGATGTTATAATTATTAGGGTACCACCATTTTCCAACATGTTTCGCTCAAATGTTAAATGTTTGTATCACTTATGTGTATGTGTGGCCAATCTTCTCCTTCGAGATAAAGGAGTAATTTAATATCATCATATTTAAGGAATTATTATAATGACATATTGAATATTTATATATGATATTTTTGAAATAATTAATATTTTTTAATTATATTAACTTATATACATTCTTATATTCCTATTATTTGTGAAATGATAACATCGCTCATTTGTATGGGTGAACAACTACCTCCCTGAAGCGATATGATGGGTTTTTCATTTCAACAATACATAGGATCAACTAATGATATATTTAATAAATATATATGAACATTATGTCATATAATTATTAAGTAATTTTAAATTAATATTTACCATCATTTAGTTCTATCCATTGAAAAGTAAAACATTCCACATGTGTGCCTAATGTATATCGTCTCAACGAAGTGATCTAATTCCTTTTCTACCACCACATTTTATGAATATATATAAAATAGAATATAATGAATAAATATCACAATTATATCATTATTAATATAATATATATTATGAAATCTAGTCCAAGGAAAATGGACTAGAACTACAGAATAGAAACAAGAGTGAAAAATGAAACAGTTACAACCCAAAACGGTGATTTTTATAAGGAATTATTAATAAATTAGAGATATGATATTATTAGTAAATAATATATGGTATAATATGTATGAATATGGTTCTCTATTATATCTATAATGAATATATATTTATTTTAAATTATATTTGAACAATTATAATGTGAGAAGAGACTTTTGGTAAGGGGTTATTTTGTAATTCCATTTGGTTTTGGGATTTTATTAGATAAAAATAATTTCATGTAATATGTACGGTTATTATATATTATAAAAAAATTAGTTTATTAAAAAAAATTTATTAATATTTTTTCATGTTATAGTTTCATTTTCTTCTATTTAGTACTTATAATTATAATGAAATTTGTTTTATAATACACAACATAATTTCATCTTGTCCTAATAATGTTTTACTCTATATATATATTTCCATTAAAAATGATTTCATGGTGGTTTATAAATTCATAAAATAAAATATTATGTTAATATATATTCATATTTTAGTTACTATAAAATTTTCCATTTAGAATCCTCTTAAAATTTTCAAATGAGGTACTATTTACTAAAGCTTTGAAGATATTATTTATTAGAACATATAAAACACTAATAGATATTTGTCTCATCATATGTAATATTTTTTAATGTTATTTTAGAATATGTAATTTTTTATTCAAAGAAGAAAAATTCGTAATATTTTATAAATATTTATATTTTATATATGTTGATTAAAATAGAAATTTTATTTTCAAGTAAAAAATTTCAGTGATCATTAAAGTAATTCTTCATATTTCATAACACTCATTTATATTACATATGAGTAAATGGGTATGGTATCCATTGATACGACAAACTTATTTTACCTACATGGTTTTTGATAATGATGTATTAAGGATAATTATACGAAATGAATTACTTTTCTACATGTTAACTATGTTATAGTGGAATCTTTCTGAATCCTGTTTCATTTCTATAGGTCTTACTATTGTCTAAATGATGAATGTTATGTTGATGAAGTGGAAAACATATAGTTTATTTTATTTTTGAGACCTCTATATCCATCCAATTGAATAGGAAAATATGGATCACCAATTATATTACTATTTTATGTGGGAATAAGATTTTATTTTTACACAATTATATATAGAACTTGTTTTACATCAACATATTTATTTTTAGAAATGGTTTAATGTCTATTTGTTAATGTGTGTACCTAGTTCCATGTCATTAAATTGATAAGTTAACCTATTAAAATTTAAAAAAAAATACCATTTTATAAGATTATTCTTGTTCCATATTCCATATTTTATGATTTGATCTCATGGTTTTTTGATTATTTATGATTATTTATTTATATGAATTTTTGCATGTATTATGAAAATTATTTGTTGAATTAATTAATATATCTGATCCATAAATAGATTAGGAATTAATTTATCATGTTATTATAATTTTCACTTACACTAATTCACACTTATGATAATTTATTTATAACTCTTTTTTTGACTCCTACAGGGAATATGAGTTGACCATTCCATTTATTTCTATATTCAAAAGTATATAAAGAAAATATGCATGTATGTTTTGTGTAAGATTAGAATTATGATGGAATAAATTTATAGTAGATTTTAAATATCATTTAAGGAACACTTTGGGATATGCTCAATATATAGAGTGGGGTGAATCAACACTATGAACTTTATAACCAATCAATACTTTTTATCTATTTTTCTCCTTGGTCTATTAGGACCATTATTTTTCAATTATCATTTTTTTGTAATATGAATGTATATAAAATACTGTAATGGATGGAATGATATATTTTTAGATGTTTCAATTCCCAATTAGATTCTCATGACCATATTTATTTGTTATAATGACTTGTAAGAAGATTCTTCATTATAATGTGATTCTATGTACAATGGTTGGATACAAAATAAACTTAACCTCAAGATTGGTTCCATACACATTGATATGGGGATAAGAGGATTATATAAAATCAAATGAAGAGAAATAAAATTATAATTATTTATCTCATTAATGGACCATTATACATCCTAATTAGGCTATTTTTAACTTGTTCAAAATACATTTCAACAAATATAAAGTCTTCATATAATTGATATATTTCAAGGTTTTCACAATGATGTCTTATTATTCACTTCATTATTATTTACTTGTTACATGCATATCATCTGGAAAGAAACATTGCATATCACTCTACCTTAGTCCATAACCTTTTTATTTAATCTTCCTTCTTATCTTCTATGTCGGATAAAATTTCATCTGATCATACATCATCTGATAACTTCTTATGCACCATGTCCGTATGTTTTCATTTACACATCATTAATCATATACCACATGATATGTATATTTATTCTATTATTAATTGGACCAATTCTTCTTTCGCATGTATTTATTATAGAAAATTCTTCATCGCGTGAAATTTTATCGTTGTCTTGTTCTTTTTTTTCTATCTAAAAACCCTTGCTTCATCTATTACTCTTCATAAAAAAAATTCAATCCCAAGTGAAAATTTCTATCAAATTGTATATATAATTCTTTATTATAATACATAAATTCCTTAGATAAATTCATATCCATGAAAATATATTATCTCACTTTTTCTCAATGTAGTCATACCCAATTATAATATATGTGGTTTTCTATAATTTTAGGGTGAGGTGTCTATTTGATTATAAACATCATATTAAATATTTTTAACATCCTAAAGAAAAAACTCATGTTAAATGCATTAAAACCACATAAAAGTGTGGGGTGAACCAATATAAAGAGAAATTTACATTTTTATCATCATAAATTATATCTTTTTATCCTCCATCGATATTCTCAAGAATCATGATCTGAATTTTTATTATTAGAATGTTGTAAAATTATTTTTTCATCATCAATTTTCACATCTTTATGAAAATATCATAAATATATTTTTAGGTAATCATTTAAAAAAATAACCTACATGGGACACTTTATTCAGTGTTCATTCACTACCTCATAAGAATACTTTCATCCATTGTTTATTCATTCAATAATAATTTCTCTTGTATGATTGGTAGTACCGAACTATTATAGATTCGTTGAGTTGTATCATCTAGTGAATTATTTTTTAATTTGAACTCCCATTCCTCCTAGTATTCTGTAACAAATTTTCTGACAACTAAATTTATAATATTTTATCTTATACCTCCTTTTTATAGGTCTTTTCAATAATACATCTAAAGTATTTCCCTGTGATTTATGGATTCTCATATGTTTGTTTATTTTCCTAGATCCTATATACCCTTATATATAGAATGAACTCATTCTTTTTTAGTGCTTTGTACATTTTCTTTTCATTATTCACCTACTATGGAATTTTATTCATTTGATGATCACTGCATTTTTGATCTATCATATGATTTTTATGGGAATCCTCATCTTGATAAAACAAAAAAATTTATTCCAACAAAACAATATGTTTATATTAAATGTTTCATAATTCCATTGGAATTATATAATATAAAGATTTATCTCAAATAATACACAATAATAATTTTTACCCCAAAAATTACATTCATTCTCATTGAGGGTATTTTTATTTATTGAGTTTTAGGGAATTATGAGACATATAATAAATAAAAAAACCATATTATACAAAGTTTACACTTTTAAATAGTATCCATTCATTCAATCATATAAAATGATTAAAAATTAAATCATGATCTCATTTAAGAAAACTTTTAAACGAATTCAATGTGACATCTTCTAATCCCATTACCATTTTTAAATCCTGTAAAAAACATTTAAAAACATGGGATGAGAATAATAGCTCTGAAAGTAAAAAAAACAAGGAAACTATTAGATGATTCATTATCATTAAAACTCATAAAAAACTATCTTGGACGAATAACATTTTTTCCAAAAAGGATATATAATTCTTTAGTATATATCATTTAATTTACCTTCTAAAAATAACTTATTTATATGAAAACAAAATAAAAAATATTTTATATTAATGTAGGTAACATGGGACATCATGATATTTAATCATTATATAGCCCTTGAGGATTCAAAAAACCATGTTCCAATATTTCAATATAATACTCTAGAGAATATTATCATTACCCAATGCATTGCAGCGCTATTTGGGAACAGACATTATTTAATCTACAATGGGCCCACATAACATGATAATATGAACCTATAAATTTTAATATACATGAACCATAACATGAAATAAACCACATTATAATTCATGTAAATATTTTTATCTTATATTATAAGAACTTTCAGATGCTAAAATACCATTTTCATTCACAATCCCATTTAAATAAAAAAGAAACATTTCTTTTAAAAAATATTTAATGCCAAAATACCAAAAAAATGGAAAGATGTATTCTCAATTAAGAAAACATGAAATCAGGAAATAGAATTAAGAAATAAAATAATTTCCTTGTTGTTGGAAAAATCACAGTCGTTGCGTATGTTAAGAATAGAACATCCCTTTTGACTATTTTTATAACATTCTTTAAAAAACAAGGGAACATATAACATTTTTAAAATATTTTATTAAATTTAAAATTATCCATGAATGTTTCTTTAAACTACCATTATATCCATGTAAATAAATATGTTAAATAAAATCAAGATTATTGACATGGACAAAATATTTCGAAATTAAATTTTTTAACATTCAAAGTGTCTCATACAAAATTGAACAATTAAATCATATACCTCATGAATGATTAATATTTAACCAAAAATTAAATAATATTATAATTGATTATATAAGGATATATAATGTCAAATATATGATATTTATTCCTTATAAAATCATAATGGTGTATATCATCAAGAAATGCCTCAATGGTAGTGGATTGAGACAAAATCTTATACCTTGAGTCTGACTTTTAATTTCTATATTTATATACCTAATTAATAATAATATGTTTAATGTTAAATTAAATCATAAAACACATCATGTTTATTATTAATTTTATTTCACATCTTTAAATGTTGTAACACACTACTTAAATAATAACGATTAAATCATATTTTTTTAACTATATTCAGTTTATGTGTAGAAAACAACCATGGTATATCATCTTTGGTCAAGGAGGTCATTATATAATCATAAAAAGAATAATAATCATGAAATAATTATCAAATTTTTAACTTAATTATACTTTTTATAACCATTCATGATGTGTGGTTTATAAAAATTATCCAACCATACAATCATGGAGATTGAGGTTATATGTGTGTGTGAGTAACATTCATAGTTTTCAATGATCATCGTAGAAAGAACTTCAGTTAAATTTACCTCTCTATAATTATTATTAAATCACAAATACCATGTTATTTAAACATATTTTCTTATTTATATAATTCTTATGATATAAAAAGAATCACATCACATCGAAGAGGTGGTATTCCACACGTCTATTCACATTGTCAGTATGTGAAAAGTTAATAAAGAAGATGATATATTATATTTCCAAAAAAATCATTTCATCAATACATATAGTATTTATTTGTGTCATTTATGTTTAATTAAACAAAACTTTAATACATTCCACGTAATTTTTGAATGTATCAAATCACTTTGAGGAGGCGGTATTCCACACGCCCAGAGATGAGGTTATCATATTTACACTAAATGGATACAATAAAGGTATGTGTTATATAATAATAAATTAAGTATTAATAAAACTATAGAATCATATATATCATATAGAAACATGTTTCCCATTATAATTATCAACCATGAGAGTTTTTAATGGAAAAATGATCGATATTATTTCTTGACACGGTAGTAAACCCTACACGAACAACACTTTTTTTAACCATTTGTTAGAACTGTGTGTTGGTGAAGGTTGAACCCCAATTGTAACAAAATATTAGTATAGTTTGGAAACTATTTTCATAAAATAATGTAATTATAAGAAATAAATGGGTGAAGAAATAAAAAAATTATCAATGCATATTAAAGAATGTTACCTCTTTTTCGGGTAACTCCTTCTCGTTTGAACCAAATGTCTTCCTTGGATAAATTCATTCCCATAGTGGGGGAAATTAGGTTGAATGTAGTGATTTTGGTAAATTTTAAGGTAGTTTTGGGATGAGTTAATGTTTCTTATATATTTTTAGAAAAGGGGGAGGGTGAGTTCCTGTTTATATAGGAGTGGGAGTGGAATTCATGTAAATATAAAAGGTTTAACACTATTGAGAGGTCTCCCATAACTAATGTACCTCAAATAATGATAATAATTAGATATAATATGTAATATGTTCTAATAAGATCCATAAAATATGTTTTTACATGTTTCTATATCATTTAGAGTCATATGATTAAATTTTAACCACAAAGTAACACCATTTTTAAATTAATGACAGTAAAAAATTTGAACTACATCCAAAAATGATTGTAGTAGAAAGATTAGTTGACCAAATTTGATATTGAAATTTATTTTAATTATAAATAATGTAACTTTTTCATGTAAGATTTATAAGTCAATTTAAAATTAATCCCGCTAGTGGGACGATAAAGAAGGATTATAGAGTTTAAACTGATCAAACAAATGGCATGGTCTTTATATCAAAATTCAATGTGAAATTGTGTCCATTTTCCAAAATTGGTTTAGATGGAATAAAATTTATCAAATAATAGTTTAAAAAAATAAAAAATTAATTTAATAATATTAATAAAATAGAATAGAATTATTTTCTAATATTAAATATTATTCATGTTTCTGCAAATTTTAATGCTATCATAAAATTACCAAAAAATCCCCCAATATAAATTTTGATATTTCACATTCAATAAGATGTTTACTTTATCATTTAAAATTTATGAATGTTCGAAAATGTAATTTTAATGTAATCCTACCATTAAAAGGTTAAAACCAACCATTCTAAATAATAATATTTTTAGTATATTATGGTCTGGTATAACTCAACCATATGTGGAACAAAATATTTCAGTAAAACTCATTGTTTTATGTTGGTTATTCTAATAGACCTAGAATTCCATTTATGTTCAATTTTCTATATTATTCATAAATATTAATATATAAAGAAAATAATTATATTATCATTACATGGGTTGTTTCATCCTTCCCCTCTTTTGGAAATTTTTTCCTCATAATTTCATTCACATATAAGATAAGTGGGGATATTTTTCCATCATATCCTTATCAGATTCCCATGTTTCATCTTCAATAAGATTGTTTTCCCAAAAACAAATAACTTTACGGATCACTTTATTCTGTAACACATTCTATCTATACATCATAACTTTATCTATTTGTTCCTCATAAGAAATATTTTCTTCTAGAGGAACTACTTCAAGGATCAAAAAAATAAATAAATTTGGTAAATACATACATAACATTGATACATGAAATATTCTATTTTTGTATGATAAAATCAAAGGCAAATACACTCAATATTAAATTGCTCCAACTTTCTCCCATATTTAGTATGTTCAAATGAACAATGGACTCAGCTTCCACTTCTTAACAAAACACATTACAATTTTCCATAGAAGAACATTGAGAACGACATTATCACATATCTTGAAAGAAATATATTTCCTCCAATTATTAGAATAACTTTTTTGCCTCCACTAAGATTACCTCATGTGTCAATGAATAACATTAAATTTATATGTCATTTTCTCTAAAAGTTATTATCACATTATCTTCTATTCTTCTACATCATCTCAAAATGCCAATGTCTGACATCATATTCAATATAATTCCAAAAATCATGCTATCTATATACTAGATTGAAAATAGATATTATATGAAAACTCAACCAATGAATGATATTATCCCCTACTTCCCTAGTAATCCATAGGTAAATTTCGATGTATATCATATAATGTATAAATATTCTCCTAAGAGATTCCATCAGATTAAGAATAAAAAATATGAATTGTGACATTATTCAGTACACAATGGACTTTTTATTCCTTTCAAAAAATTGGATTTAAAAAGGGGATAACTATCTGATACAATAAAGTTAATCACTCCGTGTAACCTAATAATCTATTTTAGATATATTCTACAAAGCCCCTGTAAAGAGATCATATCTCTAATGAATGAAAATGTGTAGATTTAGTTAATTTATCAACAATAATCAAAATTGAATTATTACCTTTAATGTTGGTTGGGAATCTTACCATTAAATTCATTGATATATTTTCACATTTCCACTCTCGCATTAGAAATAGATAAATCACCCCTTAGATATCTATCATTATTATTTTACCTGTTGAAAAGATAAACACCCTCCAGTATCGTTAGAAATGCCACATTTCATTACATCCCATCAGTAAACCTCTAGTAATAACATGTTAATCCAAAAAAATTATGAATCTTGACGATCATAGTGGGTATTTCCCATTCATTAATATCTTTCTTTTGAAGGATCAACAATTATTCCATCTTTTGAAATAATGTGACCAAGGAAAGACATTTTTTAGAACAAAAAATCACATTTCATAAATATCCTATTAAGTTTCATTTATTTTATGGTTTCCAAAACAATCCTTAGATAATTTTCGTGATCTTTTTTAAATATAGAATACACAAAATTTTAATCAAAAAACATAATGACAATATTATCCATGAACTCAAGAAAAATTCTATTCATAAGATCCATGAATACAATAGGTGTATTATGTAACCCAAAATATATAACTATGAATTTATAGAGGCCATATCACCTTTGAAATTCCTTTGGAATGTCAATTTCCTTCACTTTTGACTGATGGTTCACTAACTATTTTTCAAACATTGAAAACTATTTTTCTCCCTATATATAATAAATAAAATACAAGATATAAGGAAAGTAAAACTTTTTCTTAACAGTGATGTTATTCAAGGATCCATAATCAATGAAAATTTATCATGGATCCATATTTATTTTTAACAAATAGTATAGAAAAACCCTATGGTGATTTGTTGGTTCAGATAAAACCTTTATCTAATAAGTCCTCCTATTTATTTTTAAACTCTAAAATATATACTTGAGACATTAGATAAGGGGGTTTATAAATTATATAATCATCATGTACTATGTCAATAGAAAAATCTATCCCTCAATTAGGAATAACCATAGAAAAATCAATTTAAAAAAATCCATGTATTAATAAACTAATAGCACATCACTAATGAAAAAAATTTCCTTATATTCAACAATATGAGATAGGTCACTTTAATTTCCATATGTAATCAATTTATCCGGTTCTTGGAATGTTATCAAAGGCATAAAAACAATAATTTTACTATAGTATATCTTATCATGATAAACTGAATGAAAATACAAAACCAGAATGATATCAAACTCTATTATGTCCAAATCATTAGATTTGTAGTAATGACCATACCACTAATGAAAATATGAAGCTTCTAATTAATCATGATGGTTTTAACACTTACACACATATATTTACTAAATGTTATATCTTACTATAATTCGGTGAAACTCCAAATTTACAAGAAATATTTACGTAAATGATAGAATGTGATGATCCAAAGTCAAAAAATAGAATTGGTAATATTTGAATACAAAAGTAAGAAACATGTAACTAAATCATTTGATGTCCCAAATCCAATTATAGTAATAAAAAAATACTTCATGAAAACTTATGTTTCCAATCATAATGATTTTCATCTTATGTAACTGTCACGACCAGAACCTACCTGGGCTCGAGCCGAAACAACCCCAAACCTACCTCCATATGCCAGGGGCTAGAAAACAGCGCCAAAGGCTAGAAAACTCTGGGAAGCCTTTTCGTAAGTACCTGTACACACACACAGCCCATACAATGCAGAAGTGCATAGTTAAAAGAAAATTAATGTACCAACTGCTATAAATAAACCCCAAAGTGCGTCGACCTCTAAACAGTACAAAGAAAGTGCTGAAGGTAAACTCTAAAGAAAAAGGGGAAAAAACACACCCAACAAGAAAAGTGCCACAACCCGACAATAGGTAAACGAAAGTAAAACATCTAGGAGAGTCCCACACCTGGAACCCAACTATGACCACCGCACACTGTCCAAGATCCTGAACTCCTAAGATCCTCAAAATTCATGACCAACATGTCCATTTTTTTTCAATGGCACACTAAGTGAAGGCAATGAAAAAGTAGGAATGACTATAAAAATACTCAGTATGATGCCTCGAAGGCTCGAGGTAGAAAAAAAGGAGGTACTGAAGAGGTGAGTAGTAGATCGAACAAGGAAAAGAAAAGGATTACAACATTGAGTGCAGTAAAGAGTACAGCTGAACCCAAGAAGGGGAAGGAAGTAGATTCATCCTAACATAAGGAGCTAGAAGCAGTGAGAAGATAAACTTCTCATCGAGTCTTTGCTAACCATAGTAGAAGAGTAGAGTCGTCCAACCACTAGAAGCTAGACACGGAAAGAACGTGGCATACCCCATGCATCTTCACATTTCCTAGAAGGAACGGAGCTAGAACTCAAGGAGTGGGTACTAGAACAAGGTATATACATATATATATTCTCTGTCAAGATTCCCGAACAAGATCGTAAGGGGATCTCCATACCGTAGCTCAGCCCAATAAAGTGAGTAGCCAACCGTCATAGAAGTAAACACCATTGATGCCCAGCATCCCACACGTTTTTCCAGAATAGCAAGTCAAGGGGCTCAAATCACCACACCTTGACGTTATCTACTTTGGGTGGCTCTGAATCACCCGTATGGTTTTAGGTCGCATCTCAAGGATGCGTCTTAGTGGGGAAGCACCCCTCATACTTGAGGGTTATGGGGAACTTCAATCAACACCTCTTCACTACCCTGCAGTAGAGAGGTCTTCTCAGAGATGACATGCGACCCCCTGCCCAGCCTCGCTAGAGGGTAATCCCTAGAAGTCGACAGGTTCCCAATAAAGGGACACCTGTAAAAACTCAACGGGTGCCACACTTCCCAGTCCCTAAAAAGTGTAATCCACTAGAGGGAGACCTGTCTAAAGTCGTCGACGAGTCCTAATTCCCAGTCCTGTAAAAGGGTACCCCAATGGTGGGAGGGTCAGAACCGTCATCAGGGACCACTTCCCAACCTAGTTAGAGGTAATCCTGGCATCGAGGAACACTTCCCCAGCCCCGCTGGAGGTAAACCCAGAACCACTCTGGCCATCCCTACTGGAAGGTACTACTCAGTGATCACCATTGTACTAGCCATACATACTGGATGGTACCCCAATAGCCATTCCTATTTAATGGTAGCTCACTAGCCATCCCTGCTGGATGGTACAACCTCAAGGCTAGACCTACTGGAAACAACCTCCTGGCCATCCCTTCTGGAAACAACATCCTGGGTAGAGGATCGGTGCCTGCGTAATGTGTTGGTCACACCGAATCCTCAAGAACTCTACCAGGGAGCACGAAGGGATGGGAGAAACTCCCCGGACCCCGTAGGGCGATCACGCTCCAATCCGTTGAGTCACTGTCGAAGAAAACCGAGAAAACTCATCCCAGAAAGTGGAAAAACACCCACGCTTTACGAGCATGCATAGTCGTAAACGGTTTCGCAATCCGATTAAAGGGGCACGATACTAAAACACCTCACATTCAAAGAAACATAGGAACTAAACCATCTCTTCCGGCCAAACCATTGAGAACAGAACTAGGGGAAAACTCAACCCTACTACTCAACAAACAAGATCCGAAACATGGGGAAACTCAACCTGGATGGTCAAACTAATGAGAACAGAGGGACCCTCTACGTCACGAGAGGTCAAGTGTATGCAAATCAGAACACATCACGCACATGGTTCCCACACGATGTGTGTCCCCAAGTCAACTCCAACCAAGAACACAAAATTTCTCAGGTACAAACAACCACATGTAACTCTAAGAGTTCTCGCATAATCCCAGAGTATGCTACGTCTCCACTCTAAAGGCTAACGTGTACATGACCCCCAACGTCAATGAGTAGGTGTAAATGTAACAACTCCAACTTGCCACCTCAATGGCTCAGGTATAGCCAAGCACATTTCTTCAAGCATTTACGTCACTCACACGTGAGTGCACGAGATCTCACGCCAGGGGTTCGCTTCCGAACATATCAAGAAGAACCGCCACTGGAGCACCTTTCATATTCCAAATTTAATAAGATCACATAAGAGGCTCTGCTCGCCTGAATATATTCCACCATTGTAATCCTCGCAGAAAATCATGTGAGATAGACTATTTACTCGCCTCCCACGGATATCCGATAGAAAAGTCTCCAACACCTCTTTATGCCCGAACGTCGTCCCGTGGTCCCAAGCCTCAGCCCCAAAAATAGTCAGGCGCATCGTACCATTGCGATCCCCTCAGGAAAACACATCAAAAGGACTACTCACTTGAGTGGAACAGATATCTGATGAAAAAGATGCATTTCTTTGTACCACACACGAGCGGTGCTGCGTGGGATCTGCATCCCGGTCCCGAACCACAAAGAACAGATCACACCGTTGCAATCCTCTCAAAAAAGTACACAAGATGGACTATTAACTTTTCCAAAACGGACACCTCGTGATAAATCCGGAAATCACTGCCAACTACCAAAACGGCCCTCACGGGGCACACACCAGCATGCAGAATTAAAGCGTTCAGATTGCGCCAATGCAATGCCTTCGGAAAAACACCCAAAAACCACTGCTTTCATGCCCCGAATGTACATCTGATGAAAAAGTTGTAAAGCGATGCACGCAGCTCGAAAGACGGGACGAGGGGCCCATGCCTCAACTCTAGCTTCAACACCCGAAACCGAACTGGCAATCTCCGGCTCAACACCATGGTCTCAATGCCATTAACGGTGCTCAAAACGGACATCGGATGTGTCCGCGCCGCCCGGAACAAAACCCCGAGAAAAGCGCCAATTCACATAGAGGAATCTCGCGCCTCCGAGGCCCCTTGTTTTGGGATTAAAAACTCCTGAAACCATCTCAAAAATTTTATATCAACACCAAGAATGATCTGTCATAGAAATCACACAAAACAGACTCTCGTAATGTAAATTACGGATGCCCGAATAGGGGACGAATCCCCTTGGGATGGACCGGCCTGGACCGGCCGGTCCGCCCGGCCTGACTCGTAGCGCATGCCCGTGGCTCATCCAGATGGCCTGGCGCTGACCCGTGGTCCACCGTAGACCAGACCTCGTGGGGCCGGTTGTTTTGACATGTCAAGACCCATGGGACATGGGTCTTTGTCCCCGCGCGGGGGTCACTCGCCGCGACCGCGCGGTCGTCGTGCCGCGGTGGCTCGACCTCGCCGCATAGAGCCGTCGCCTCGCTCGACAACCTCCACCTCGCATCGGTTCCCTCGACCAGCCTGCCCCGCTATCGAGCCACCTGGATGACCGCCTCTTCCTGGCCTCGAACTGCCACCACCGTTGCCTACACCTTTGTCGCCTACCGCCACCCCAGGCCGCAGGAAATCACCCCGAAATTCACTCGAACTTCGTCAGACATCCATGGAGGCCTCAGAGCTTGGAATTCAAAACCGTAAATTGAGTCGGAAATCATAGAATGATTTATACTTTCTTATGGTCTTCTCTCGCCAATCAGACAGAAATTTTTCTCATGTAACTCAATTGAAGGAGTTTGCGGGAATTAAAAAGATAAAACACAATCCTACCTCGTGGGCATAGCCCGATTTTTCGCAGCAATCCGCCGGCTACTGCACATGGAGAGGAGGAGAAGGAGAGGACATGGTGGAGGATCTCCCTTGGTTGAGTTTCCTTCCTCCAGAGAAGTTGTAAAATGAGGAGGAGTGGGGGTAATTGTGCATAAATAAAGAATTAAATAACTTAATTAATCATTTAAATCAACCACATAAAACTCACGTCTGAATCTCCCAATGGGGTAATGTTTAAGCCTCCCCTAGGTAAACACCACCTCCTGAGAACAAAGGGGGTCTCAGAATTTTAATTCTAGGCCCTGTTAAAATGTTATTGAATTTAACGTCTGAAGTCGCTAAATTATGAAAACACACTCGATGGAATTTTTTACAGAAGGCCCGTACCCATGAATGTTACACCCCTCCTAGGGTAAACGGCATGATCCGGACTCAACGGTGCCCCTGGGTTTCCAATAAGAGATACCATTTAATAGATAATTGAGTTTAAGAATTAAACGAATAAATCAATTAATTAATTTATCCATTTAGCGTTCTGATAGCGATTGAGGGTTCCAAACGCCCCATGCCTACATGTTTATGTCGTAAGTATGGTAAACACCACATTTCGGAGCCATTAGTACTCTCAGTTTTAGGATACGAAGTACCGTTTATGATTTATCCCATTATTTTGGCATTCCCAGTGTGAACGCACTGAAAATTTAATTCCAGCCACATCGGGGCTCGCAATCGCACGATGTCTGAAGGCACTGCTCTGGAATAACATCAAGAATATTCCAAAGACATTTATAGCAAAAACTGGGTTCTTACATCATACACTCCTTCAATATTTTTTTCCCTGAAAAGAAAAACTAGGGAACAACTCAAGATATTAAGCCCGCACCTGGCTCTCCCGTACCTAGAAGAACTCTTGCACAGTCCCACGTCACCGCACACAGACCAAAGGATTTGATCTATTCATGCGAGGTCTTGCCTTGCCGATGACGTGAATAGGAGCACACACGTTTCTTCTCAGGTGAGTCACGCTGGAGATGCTATGCACCCAAACCAGCCTTTGGGGTTAGGGAAAGGCATTAGGGAACCTCACCATTGCTCTTCAGGGTCTTAAACTCCCCGAAGGCTCTCGAGGGTAGCCCACCACCCCGACCGAACCCCTATGTCGCACGCCGTGTCTGGAAATATTGTTTGGACCTGGGGAAAAGCCTAGTGATTACCTCCTTCATAATATCTATATGGTGAAACACCCAAGGATATCTGGTCACACAAGATTTCATTCAGATAGAGATGAAGTCGTCACCATGAACTAATGAAAAGGTTCCACGTCTTCTACTCAACTGACACATGGTTACACCGACGCCCCGCGCCACCCTAGTAACAACTCAAAAAAGGAGTAGGGTGAAAAGGCATTTCACGCACAGAGTCTAACAATTCCATTGCAAAAAGAGTACAAGAGCTATAAAGAGTACTTCTTATAACTTCATGCTCTGCAGGATCGTAGACATCCAAAGCTCGTGGCTGTCCGCGGTCTCAACCGTCAGCTCCCAGAGCCTAACATGGATTGACTAGTGGGGATGGAAAGACCTCGTAAAGTCATCCCCCACTACCAGCTCCACCCACTCTTCTTCTAGCTCCACCTCTCGGGGCACTACTCTGATCACGGCGCAACCTCCATCGCAGTAGTGTACCTACTGCCTGTCCGATGTTCTCAGCATGCCTAGCAGGGCAGTCTTGTGCCAGGTGACCTCGCCCATCACAGGCATAACACCAGCTCTCTCTGGGATGCACTGGTGCCTTCCGGCGCCACTGTGGTGTACGACCATACCCCTGAGTCTGGTTATCAGAAAGCCACCTGCGTCGAGGTTCTGCTTGCCGACACCCGCTAGTTGTGGAAGACGTCTCGGCTCCATCATGCATGCTGCCACCACCAACTATAGAACGCGATAGAAATATTTTAGTCACCAGTGCATGCTCTAGAACCTCACAATATTTGGAAATTCCCAAGGGTACTATGATAGCATGAATCTCTTGGAGGAGACCTTACTCAAACTCCCACGATCGGAAGTTTCCATCATGGACCAAGTCCAGGTAAAAGTGTGCATAGTCTACGAATATAGCTACGTACTCGGACACCATCATCCCTCCCAACTGAAACTTTAGGATCTCTTGAATATGAACAGAGCATAAGAAAGAGGGGAAAAACTCCTCACAAAGCAACAACTGAAAATCGCCCCATGAAAGCGACGGCTCGTCAAGAAACTGGGTTACCAGACTTTACCAACGCCAAGCTATTCTGCGGAAAGGGTTGGTGGCCAAAGCCACCATAAGATCATCTGGCATTTTCACAAGCCTGAAAAGGAGAACCACTGTCTCTTGCAAATCTTCTTCTTCCTGAGGGTCTTTCCCACCAGTAAAGGTTAAAGGTATCTCTCGCTGAACTCACGGTGCGCCCTCAACCTGCGCTCAAGCCCTGTCTGCTCTACTGGAGCTTTCTGCTGCTCAGAAGGTGGGGGTACTGCTACTAGACCACCCGGATAAAGGGTCTCAAATGATGGGTCCTAGACTGAGGCATCGTAGATCACAGGGTTGTCGTCACCCACCAAAGCTGATATCCTCGCTGGTTGTCTTTGCAGAGACATATTGAATGTTATCAAGGAGTGTCGCGGACAGATGAGCATATATGTATATAACAGTAACAAAAATGGGGAGCTGACTCAAGAAGGTTAGTCAAAGACTCAATCCTATGTGATTTACAAACCAATTTTCACTGCAATAAGTGTCTTAGCATTCTGAGTCGACAAAGAGGTTATCAGGGTCCTGGTGAATGGATATGTTTTTCACTGCACCATCACTGGACTCCCTGGCCTGAGAGCTGCTCTTGAGACACATTAACAATGTTTCCCTAAATCCCAACCAATTCCTTTTTAGGGATGTATGAATCATGCCTGAAGGAATGAACCACCTTTGATACCACTTTTTCATGACCCAACCCTACCCGGGCTCAAGCAGCAACTACCCCAAGCCCGCCTCCATAGGCCAGGGGTTGGTGACCAGTGCCGAAGGCTAAGCTACTCGGGGAGTCCTTTTCCTAAGTACCTGTACACACACACACAACCCAATCAATGAAGAAGTGCAGAGTAAAAAATAAAATTAAAGTACAAACTGCTATAAATAAACCACAAACTGCATCGACCACTAAACAGTTCCAAGAAAATGATGAAAGTGAACTGAAAAGAAAAAGGTAAAAAACGCTCCCAACCAAAAATTTTCCATAACCCGGCAACAGGTAAACAAAAGGAAAACAGCTAGGGGTTCCCCAAACCTAGAACACAACTACAACCACTGCACGAGGTCCAGGCTCCCAAACTCATAAGCTCCTCTATTGTCACGACCAACCTGTCCATCGTCTGCAAGGGAACACCAAGTGCGGGAAAAGCCCAAGCAGGGGTGAGTATAAAAATACTCATTAGGATTCCTTGAAGGCTCGAGGGAGCAACAAAGGAGGTACTGAAGAGGTGAGTAGTATGTAAAACAGGGAAAAGTAAAGGATTACAATAGAGAGTGAAGTATAGAGTACTACTCAACCTAATAAGAAGAAGGAAGTAGACTCGTCCAAACACAAGGATCTAGAAGTGGTTAGAAGATGAACATGTAATCAAGTCTTCTCTACACATAGCAGGAGAGTAGACTCATCCAACCACGAGAAGCTAGACATATAAATCATGTGGCATACCCCGCACGTCTTCACCTTTTATGGAAGGAGAGTACCCCTTACCCAAGGAGTGGGTACTAGAACAAGGTATATACACATATATATGATCTGTCAAGAATCCCAAATAAGATCATAAGGGGATCTCCATCCCGTAGCTCATCCCAAGAAAGGGAGTATCCAACAGTACTAGAAGTAAACACCATTGATGCCCAGCATCCTGCACGTCTGCCCCGAACTGCAAGTCAAAGGGCTCAAATCAGCACACCATGACATTATCCACTTTGGGCAGCACTGACTCGCCCACACAGTTTTAGGTCACATCTTATGGATGTGTCCTAGTGGGGAAAGTTCCCATCGTACTTGATAATTATGGGGAATGTCAAAACACACCTCGTCACTGCCCCGCAGTTGAGAGGTCTCCTCCAAGTCGATAGGTGACCCCGTGCCCAGCCCCGCTGGAGGGTAATCTCTGGATGTCGGCGGGTTCCCACTGGAGGGTGACCCGGAAAAAGTCGACAGGTGACACACTGCCCAGTCCTGTAAAAGGGTAATCCACTAGAGGGAGACCCTACTAAATTCATCGACGAGTCCCAATGCCCAGTCCCGTGAAAGGGTACTCCACTGAAGGGAGGCTCGAAACCGTCATCGGGGACCACTTCCCAGCCCTAGTGGAGGTAAACCCGGCATTGGGGACCACATCCTAGCCCTATTGGAGGTAAACCGGGAACCGCTCTGGCCATCCATCCAGGATGGTACTTCTCATTGAACACCACTGTACTAGCCATCCTAGGAGGATGGTACCCCACTAGCTAACCCAGCTGGATGGTAGCTCACTGGCCATCCTTACTTGATGGTACAACCTCCTGGACAGCCCTGTTGGAAACAAACTCCTAGCCAGCCCTATTAGAAACAACGTCCTGGTTAGAGGTTTGTTGCTCGCGTAATGTGTTAGTCACACCAAATCCACAAGAACTCTACCAGGGAACACGAAGGGATTGGAGAAACTCCTCGGACTCCTCAGGGAAATAACACACCAATCCACTAAGTCACTGTCGAAGCGGACCGAGACAACTCATCCCAGAAAGTGGAAAAACACCCATGCTATAGGAGCACACATAGTCATAAATGGTGACACAGTATGATGAAAGGGGCATGATATTGATCTCCCTCACAGCTGAAGAAATAGAGGAACCAAACCATTTCTTCCATCAAAACCATCGAGAACAGAACCAGAGGAAAACTCAACCCTGCTGGTCAACCAATGAGAAAAGAACCTTGGGGAAACTCAACATGGATGGTCAAACAAATGATAACAAAGGAACCCTCTACATCGTGAGAGGTTAATTGTATGCAAAGCATAACAGGGAATGAACATGGGGCCCACATGACGTGTGGCCCCACGTCAACTACAACCATGCTCACAAACATTATCAGGTACAAAAAACCACATGTACCTCCAAGATTTCTCGCACACTCCATGAGTATGCCGCATCTCCATCCCAAAGGCTAATGTGCACATGGACCCCAACATCAACGCGAAGGCATAAACGTAACAACTTCAACTTGAAACCTTAATGGCTCAGGCATGACCAACCACATATCTTCATGCATTTACTTCACTCACATGGGAGTGCATTCAATCTCATGCCAGGGGTTCTCTTCCGAACATAGCCAGAAGAACCACCACCGGAGCACCTTTCATATTTCCATATTTATTAAGATCACGTAAGATCCTCTTCTCACATAAACATATTACACCGTTTTAATCCTTGCGGAAAATCATGCGAGATAGACTATTTACTCGCCTCTCAAGGATATCCGACAGAAAAGTCACCAACACCGCTTTACGCCCGAACGACGTCCCGTGGTCCTGAGCCTCGGCCCCGTAAACACTCAGGCGCATCGCACCATTGTGACCCCCTTAGGAAAACACGTCAAAAGGGCTGCTCACTTGAGTGGAATGGATATCCGGAGAAAAATATACAGTTAGTTGTACCACACACAAGCGGTGCTACATGGGCCCCACATCCCTATCCTGAAGCACACCGAATGGATCACATCATTGCGATCCTCTCGAGAAAGTACACAAGATGGACTATTCACTTGTCCAAAACGGACACCCGGTGATAAATCTGGAAATCACCGCCAACTCCCAAAACGGCCCTCATGGGGCCCGCACCAGTGTGTAGAATTAAAGCGAGCGGATTGCCCAAATGCAATTCCCTCGGAAAAACACCCAAAAATGACTACTCACACGCACCGAACAGATGTCTGATGAAAAACTTTTAAAGCGCTGCACGCAACTTGAATGACGAGCCATGGGGCCCACACCTCAACTCCGGCTAAAACGCCCGAAAACACACTGGTAATATTAGCCACAAGAACAAGGTCACAACGCCACTGATGACGCTCAAAACGGTCATCGGATGTGTCCGCGCTGCCTAAAACTAAACCCCTGGAAAAGTGCCAATTCACTTAATGGCGTGTCGCGCCTCCAAGACCCCTCATTTTGGGAATTAAAAACTCCCAAAACAATCTCAAAAAGTTCTTCTCGACTCTAGGAATGAACTGCCATAGACGACACACAAAACGGACACCCGTAATGTAAATTACGGGTGTCCGAAGAGGGGGCGATTCCCCTTGGGAAGGACCGGCCTGGACCAGCCGGTCTGCCCGGCCAAGGCCGGCCCGCGCTGGCAGGTCCGACCCGCAGCGTATGCCCACGGCTCACCCGCGCGGCCCGGTGCTGACCCACAGTCCACCGAATACCAGCCCTCATGGGGCCAGTCATTTTTCCATGTGAAGACCCGAGGGACGCGAGTCTTTTTTCCCGCGCTGGGGTCGCGCACCGTGACCCAGTGGTCGTCGCGCCCCGGCGGCTCAGCCTCTCCGCCTCCTCCACCGCCTCGCACAGCCATCTCCACCTTGCGCTGGCGCCCTCAACCGGCCTACCCCACTATCGAGCTGGCCGACCGACTACCTCCTCCTGGCCTCGTGCCGCCACTGCCATCGCCTGCTCCGCTGCCGCCCCGGACTGCCAGAAATCACCCTGAAAATCACCTGAACTTCGTCGAAGATCCACGGACGCATCGGAGCTCGGAATTCAAAGCCATAAATTGCATCGGAAATATTAGAATGATTCCTACTCGTGTATAGGATTCTATCGATGATCAGACATCAACTTTTTGTAAGTAAATCAATTGAAGGAGTTTGCGGGAATTAAAAGGATGAAAACACAATCCTACCTCATGGTCGTAGCCCGATGCGTCACAACTATCTGCCAGCTACCGCACATAGAGAGGAGGAGGAGGATAGGTCATGTTGGAGGAGCTCCTTTGGTTGAGTTTCCTTCTGCTAGAGATTTTGTAAAATGAGGAGTATAGGTGGTGATTGTTCTTAAATAAAGAATTAAATAACGTAATTAATCCTTTAAATCAACCACATAAAACTCACGTCTGAAACTCCCAGTGGGGTCAAGTTTAAGCCTCCCCTAGGGTAAACACCAACTCATGAGCACAATCATGGTGTCAAAATTTTAATTTGAGTCCCCATTCAAATGTTTTAAAATTCAATGTCTGAAGTCACTAAATTAGGAAAACTCCCTCAGTGTATTTTTCACAAAAGGCCCGCAACCGTGAAATTTACACCCCTCCTATGGTAAACGACACGCTCCAGACTCAACGGTACCATCAGTTTTCAAATACAAGCTACCGTTTATGGGATATTTGAGTTTATGCATTAAAAAATAAATAAATTATTTTATTTATCCATTTAACATTCTAATAGCGAGCGAGGGGTCCAAACGCCCATCACCGACATGTTTTATGTCGTTCCTAGGGTAAACACCCCATTCCAGACCCATCCGTACTCTCAGATTTATGATCTGAAATACCTTTTAGGATTTATCCCATTTTATTGGGGTTCCCAGTGTGAACGCACAGAAGATTTAATTCCTTCCACACCGGGGCACGGAATCGCACGCTGTCTGAAGGCGCTGCTCTGGAATAACATCACGAATATTCCAAAAACATTTATAGAAACAATGGGGTTCGTACAACAACAATCTTCGGGAATGAATTAGCATAATTACACATCTAATTTCTGATAAAATAACTTATTTCCATATGGATATTGGTTACCACATTCTTTTATTCATTGTGATTATTTTAAATTCATGCACATGCTATGTCGCCATCATTCCATAGTGGTAACTATTCTCGATATTCATAATAAATACTTCATGGGGATTTTTACAACAATTAATACATAGTTAAAACATTATTTTCTTCTATCCATATTATATTTCATCTTGTTTCCCTATCCCATTCCATCATAACAACTTCCAACATTCATCATCTCGAGATGCATAAGAGTCATAAAACTCCATCTCATTCATTTAGAACAATAAACAACAATCTCATATATTTTAAATTATCTTATGTTAAAATATCTTCATATACATGGTTTAAATACTAATTGAAACCAATTAATTTTTCAATTATTATCTATATTAAAATCCATCACATATCAAAACAATATTCCGATGTTTCCTTTATATGAAACTTTGGATTATTCAGCATTTTCATCAATTATAGTGACTTTTTTACATTTGTTGTCAAACAACCTTAGGGATATATTTCTCAAGGAATGTTTCATTGAATTTTTATAATTCGAAGAAATAAATGAAATCTATCTATTTGTTATTCTTATCTAAATATTTATATCCATCAGCTTCACCTTCAAATTAATAAATTTAATGTGTAGGCTTTTGAAATTACAAACATCCAATGGAATCAAATATCATATCTAGATCATTGATTCTTCCTTAGGTTACCACTAGGTCAGATGATATAGTAAATGAGGGGGATTTTGTCTCATGAAATGCTTGACAAAATACATGTTATTTGGGGTAGATCGGGTTTCTCTCTTGCTTGGGTACCACAACCATGTATCACATAATTAACCAAATCCATTAATATGATAAAATATTATATTATGATTCTGACCATCTCGGGATGTCGATTTGGAAGCATATATTTATATCTATTCCTTCCCACTACAACTTCCCTATTTCTTTTACAAAAACCCATTCTGAACAAACATATTTTTGAAAAAAAAACATGGTCATCCTTATATGATATAAAATTTTAAAATGACTATAATGTAAAATATTTCAATAGAATGTTATTAATATAACCATAACATCTAAATAAATCTAAAATAACCTTTGGTATGAACTATAAAACTTTATACTTAAAGGTAAAATAATCTTGAGTTTTAGTAGAGAATTTACTTTCTTTTAAACTGAGGATCTTTTCTGGTTTAGATTTTTATCAATTAAGCCATAACTAATACATAAAATTCTATATAATATATAGTGCATAAATTTAATTAGATTCCATTTTTCCTACCATATAATGCTTTAAAATATAAATCATTATCTCTTATGTAAAAACTCTTCACGACTATCTACATGAACACTTCTAATTCCCTAACCATTATTAAATTATATTAAAGTTTTTAACAATGTGGGATGTGCAGAAATATATCAGTAAATAATATAAAAAATTGAAACCATTCTACAATTTCAAAACATTAAAACTCATGAAATTTACCTTTTATGAATACATAAATTTTAATCACAAAGGGAAATATAAATATTTAATAAATATTATTTAATTTAATTTTTGGAAAACATTATTTCCCTGAAAACTCTTTAGAAAACATACAAAATTCATATAACTACTTTGGTACACAATCACTCTTAACCATTACAGAACCCTTATAAATTAAGATAAATGTATGCGAAACATGAAATATAATTCTCCCAATGATATATTCATTACCCAATGCCTTTGAGTTATATCTGGTCACACCGATTATTTATGCAATAATGGGATATCCTAGTGTTATATGAGAACACCCATCATTTATAATATCTAATAACCTAATCATGATATAAAACACCTCATCATTTTAAATCTCCATTAAACTCATTGAAAAATCAATTTTAGATATTAAAATACAATTTTTTTCAAAAAATCCCCATTTCAATACAAAATACCCATTTCAATTGATAAACCTTTTGGATACCATAATAAACTGAAAGGTAAAGAAGTTTTCTCATTTAATAAAAAATAAAATATCAAATATGAATCCAAAAAATAAAATAATGTCCATGTTTGAAAAAAATAAATTTTCGCTGTGTATGTTAGGAATAGAATATTAATTTTTATTTTTTCAAAACATTATATATAAAACTCATCAAAATATTTCCATTTGAAAATATTTGAATGAAAATAAAAATAGATATTAAATTTTCTATATAACCATTTTATATCCATATAAATAAATATGTAAAATAAAATGAAGAATGTTGACATGGGGAATATATTTTTAAATAAAATATTTAATCCTTCAATGTGTAACATACTACATTGAACATTTAAAGAATAAGCCTGCTGAAATATTAACACTTAACAAAACACTAATTAACATGATTTTAGATAAAATTTGGAAATATAATTTCAAAGGGTAAATATATACACCTTATAAAAGTATAATGTTGTATATTATCATGTAATGCATCAATGCAATGAGATTGAGATTAAATCCAATAACTCATGTTTGATTTGTCATGTGTCCCTATGCCTTCCTAAATAATAAACTTATATACATTAATCACATAATTTATAAGTTTTTCTTGTTTATCATTACATTTATTTCAATAATTACAGTTCTTTAAACAATGAATTAAATAATTAATTTTACATTGGGTGTTTGGACATATTTAGTTTATTTATTCAAATAAATTTTGTAGGTCAACTATGTTCAATGTGATCATTATATAAATATCTCTATAATAATAATTAGGAAATAATTATCATATTTATACATAAATTAATTTATTAAAATAAATAACGCAATTTGGTTATGAAAAATGAACCAATGTTACAATCTTAGAGACAGTAAGTCATACATATGCAAGAGAAACATTCCCATTTTTCATCAATCATTATGGAAAGAAGATTTGTAGAATTTGTCTTTAAATAATGGTGATTATATCATAAATACTATTTTATTTATAATATATATATATATATATAATTCTTGTAGTTTAAAAGTAATCATATCTCATCGAGGAGGCGGTAGTTTACACATCTTTGAATGAATTTATCACTATTTTACTATGTGAATGGGTAATGATGAAAATGTTATATTATACTTATTGAAAGGTAATTTTTGTAATAATAGTCGGTGGCCTATACCCAAAAATGTGGTAATTTGGATTACCAAATCATGTATAAAGTGATCTATTCATGATGTTCAGTTACCATTACAATGTAGACACTTTTGCATTTACTATTTCATGGTTATTTCCATAGATTAATTACCTTATCAAAACGATATAGTAGATTTCAATATATAACGTGAATCATGAGATACAATGAGATTAATCATAAATATAGGTCATATGTTCTAGATTCATCTTACAGACTGTAGATAGTATATGTTTTACTATGAGGTGATAGGGGATTATAAAAATTGATACTTCTTATCAAGAAGTTCCCAATTGGTGATCTCTAGTAGTGATATAATGAAGAAAAACCTTCCAATATGAACACCACATGTTTTGGGTGTCATTGAATGATTATATCCATGGACATGATTAGTGGTCTGTTGAATTTAGATCATTTTAAATGGCTTCTCTCCAATTAGATACTTTAATGCAAGCCAAAACCCATTATAATTATTTCTTGGTGAGGTGGATTGTGCAGGGTATATCATTGGTGGTATGAAATTGGTAAAATTTTCAGGAAAATATTTTTCTCTTCTATGTTAATGATGTAATATATCTTGTACATATCGATCAGTATTGTAGTATCTTTTTAAATCAATTTCAATGGTACTCAAAGATAAATCAATCTAGTTATATCACAAAATCATAATTCGTGGAAGGAAAAAATCATCGGTGTGCATCCTACATTATAAGATATTAATGATAATGATATTATACTACATAGTTATCTTCTGTATGTTGGTTATTGTTAATGTGAAAATCCTTCTCTCTTTAGGGTCCATGATGGGTTGCAAGATCCCAATCTAGGTCCATGAATTGTATTCACTCCAATTGAGATAAGGGCCTAGAGGGTCCCAAAAAATATTGTATTGAATTTTTTTTCTAATTTGGGTATATATGATTTTTTTCACATTCTGGGACCCACCATTGGGATCATTTTTTAGGACATATAATCACTAATGGAATAAATAAATACATATTATTCAAGTAATGAGTAATTGGTATTGAATTTATTTATTATGAAATATCTTATTTGAATTAATATTAGTTTAAATAATCATGTTTCATTTAATATTTGATGGATTTATATTGTGAATTAAATTATTCGGTTTTATCATTTAATAAATTAATTATATTAAAATAAAGTGATTAAATATATAAATTATATTTAGTATTCAATTTAGTAATAAAAATATATATTTTCTGTACTGAGAAATAAATATTCTGATGTTGGGAGAATATTTACGATATTTATTCATTCATTATATATTGAGAAAAGATAGCTCCTGATGAGTACTATTCACTATTAATGGTGAGATCTTCTCTATCTTATCTCTCTTGACTCTAGGGAAGAAACACTCTAGTTAAAGGCGCATGATCACAATTCTACATCATAGATTGATGTAAAAAATGAATTTTTATTGTTGAGATGATTCCAGAGTGGTCACAACTCTATGCTAGCAACCAGATACAAACGATCGACAGTCCCCCAGGCATTCAAAGAGTATGTGGATGATCTATTGCGATTCACCTTCAGATCCTTTAATCGTTGATCACTGCTGATGACCATACCTCATCCCCAACTTCCAATCTAACCTGGTACTTATGTTTTATTATTTTTGGGCTTAAAGTTCCTCACATTAGATCATTGGGAGGTAATCAGACATCGTTTCACCAATGATGATGTGTTCATATTAATCGTTAGTAGAAAATTTTCAATGTACTATTTTTTATAGACTCTAATACATGTTTTATACCTTCAATCAGTATTATGGGGCAGTTGAAAATTTTATGTAAATAAATAATTTATTTTCATTATTTTTAAAATATGGAATCATTCCGGTAATGGCGTCATAAATAGTGATTAAATATGACATCAAATGACCATGTTATGATCATCCAATGTTTTAAATATGTATTGAATATCAATTTTTGTGGAAATGAAAATTAATAACATATATATATATATATATATGTTTAATTAACTACAAACTATCATATTTTAATTGTTTTCCAGTGAACCCCAACATCGGCATGATTTATGATAGTAGGAAATGTTCTTTCCAAAAATGATAATTTTAATATAAAAAAATTAATATTATTATTTTATATTTTTAAAAAGATTATTTAATTGTATTTTTTTTTTAAAAGAAGAATGGTGGTTCAAAACCCTGTTTTAACAAAAAAAAATGAAGGGTTCTGGTGGGGTCATCTAACTTCCATGAAAAAATTAAAAAAATAAAGTCCCTTTTTTACTTGTGACTATTGGATTATACGAAAAACAAAAATAATAATAATAAAATATAGATGACTAAAAATTGGTTCTTCACATCCATGGAATCCACCCTCGCTGTCATCTCCCATAGCTGGATAGACATCTACATCATGGTGGACCGGCTACCCAGGAGCCCTCCTTTTGAATTCACCTGATGGTCCAGTAAGAACCAACACTTATCCCATCTCCTACCCAATACTATAAAAATAGACTACCTCATGATGATTCCCTCATCTAAAGATGTATATTGTAAATAATCACCTAGTGGTTGACCCTCTCGCAATCATATCCCTCTTCTCCTGTGCACCTGACCAGCACTAGAGGAAAACCCTACCTCTCATTTCCAAATCTGATGTGATCCGGCATGACGACCTAGGTCGAACTCCACATAGCTCACCATTTGGGAGCCCTCCTCCAACATCTCTAGACACCATAAACCATCAAATTCCACCACATATTATAGAAATAGTGTCACCAAAACTCTCTCACAAAGATCTTGGAGGTTCTCTCTCGAAGGAGGATTGGAGAATACAGATGGAGGTGCACCACCAAATTTGCCCTGATGACTAGGCACCATGACCCCAACTCCCACCTACCTCACCTAAAGTTGTCAGCCAACCAGAAATCATTCCCTTTAGTTTCCCTTCCCCGATTTTGTGTCATGGTCAGATTAGTGATCCATTATGATATCTACATGTGGGCTTGGCCAGAGCATGATGAGACTGTTGGGGAAGTTCTGGTGACCCTCCCCCCAAGAAGGTAATTATTCCAAGACTTACGTTTTCCTGAATTGGGACTTGGTTGTTCTATATGATTAGAAATGGATCTTGCTCGACTGGCCTCACTCAGATTAGCCTTGAAAGGTCCTCAGACTAGCCATATCAGGTCGACGCGTGTTCTACCCAACCCACATAGGCCCTACCTGATGTTTTTTTCCACAATTAATTTTAAACAATAAAATTTAATTTTTTAATTAATTTTATTGTTTTAAAAAATACATAAATTTAATATAATTTTTTTATTTAAATTTAATTTTAATTTTAGGGGTTAAATTAATTTAATTTAGGTGTCAAATTATATTTATTAATTAATTTAATTTTAGATTTTGAAATTAAATTCATTAATTGTTCTAAATGTAGGGAATTGATTAATTAAGAATAAGAGTGAATTTTTAATTCAATACATTTTCATAGACAATAATCTAATGCTCGTATAATTTTATATCTGTATTTATTTTATATATGTGAGTTTAGTTCATATCAACTATTCTTGTGTCATGTAATGATCAATGCATTTATGGTGTTTTTTCATTTATTTAATTTATTATTGCAATGGATATTTGTAGTAATTATTTTAATAAATAATGATCTGTAAGTCGACTTTGTCATTAATGGTATAAGATCTTGCATGCCCAATTCATTGTTTTATTTTATACACCTGAGACCCTATCGTTTATTTGGAATAAATCTTTTATAATGATGAAGATGAGTATTGGTACACATCACTCACTGTTATGGTGACACACCATATATGATTTCAATGCATTGGATGTGAAGACGGTGCATTTAAAGTCATAAGTGGCAAGGCTCAAGGTATTACCCCTTGGGACTAGGTTCATCGATTACTTTCTCAATGGATTATCCATTAATATCATATCATGGCCATATCGTCATTTTATTCTTGTGTGGTTTATTATTTTCGAATGTGTTTTTGATGCGTGATCACATAGAATAATAAACATGCATTAAAAAATGAAATGAACATTAGACATGATGAATATTTTATATCTTTTTCATGGTGAAGGGTTATTAAAATGACATAGTATTTGTTGATTATGTAGAAAATTATTTATTTTAATCTCATAAAATTAATAAAACTCTACATGAAATATTAATTAGTTACCACCTTCCATCATTAAAATTCTAACAAAACCGGGTGTTTTGGGTGCTCGTTAGCCATAGTTGATGGTTCATATTACTACTGAGGAGTTCTTATGAATGTGGTTTGTTGATATAAAAAATGTGTGAGTTTGTAATATCCAAATTTAAAATGATAATACTTTTTAAGAAAGCATTGAGTAAATCAAGTTATTATTTTAGAAGCTAGGACTTCATTCTACATATTAAGAAATCACAAGTTAATGAGTTGGGACAGCAAAATGCCTACCCTGAACCCTTAAAGTAGTCGAATAGCCAACAATTTTACACTATGAGCGGAGGCTTGAGGATCCAAACCACTATAAATATCAAAAGATAGATTATTCTAATTTTAGAAAAGAGGGTTCCTTGAATTTCATAAAATAGTTTGATATATTTAATGATTTTGTTAATTAATAAAATATCTGAATCATTAATCAATATAAAATTTAGATACTACTATATTTTATTTTTTCGGATAATGAATAGTTAGACTACATTAAATGAACTGATAAATAATGGTTAATGTATATGTCCAAACCGGAAGTAATATTCAACAGTTGTACGAGCGTGTAACAACCCGAAAATTCATTAATGAAAATTCCTCTTGGCCTTATAAATTTATTCCTATAATTATGTAAAATGTATGAACTTATTTGCTTTTATGTATTTGATTTTAAAATACCGTTAATAATTATTACCATTGCTAATATCACCATTGAACAATGATCACATGATTAGTATAAATACAGGGCATTACAAAATTCAATTTATTCAGACAAATGATGTGATGGCCTCATCCAGTAGAATTTCCCTATACGAAGACCATTTGATGGATCTTGGAAAGGAGGTTGTGTCTTGTGGCGTCGCTCTTGAACAAGCTCAAGATGATCTTGAATATTTTTAGCTCACTCGGAACAACCTACTAGAGAAGTGGATGTAGATAGATATCACATGTCGAGCAATGTTATCTAAGCCACCAAGAGTCTGCCAGCATCACGCACCCTACCATAAGATCTTATGTGGGTTTTTAAGGGGTTAATTAACAATACCCTAGTACTATGATTATGTACAATATTCTTTTATAGAAAATATACATTCTTAATATTATAGTTACATAGAAAATTGTTTTGAAAGCACAACTATATTTTTAGTTAATATTCAACTAAGAAATCTATTTTTATGAATTAATGTATTTTTGAATTAAATAATATTTTAATAAAATTTTATTATAATTATTAAATTGTTTATCATTAAATATAAATGATATTATAATTTTATGAATGCAATTGTAATTTTTAATAAGGTTTGAAAGCTATTTTTGTCAATACCCATTAATCTTTGATAAATGTTGGTATTATTTTTAACGTAAAAAAATAAAATGTTTAGAAAATAATTTAGATAAATTGAATTTGATTTTTTGGAATCAGCATGTCCAAATTATCCAACGGTGTGTTTTCCATAATTTTCTGAGAGATTCGAATTTTTTGGATAAAATTAATGAGGGTTTAATTATATAATGGGATTTCTGACATCATAATGACCCAATAGTGATGTAATAAAATACTATAAATATTATGTTTGGCCAATATATGGTCTACCCTTAAAATAATGAGATTTTTGGTTTGTTTGATTTATTTTGAAAAGCCTTAGTGGAGCCATCAAGGTTTAAAAAACATTTGGTCTTTTTAAATTGTTTTCCATGATATTGTGACTCACCTACACATAATAAATCCTATTATTTTAATATGTTAGGAAATTTTCCTTATAAAATATTATTTTTCACTCACCTATGGAAAAACGAGGGGCAAAAACCATGGGCTAGTTTGTGGTATTGTTTGGTTTAATGTGATTTTTCCCAAAATTGAAATAATAAAGAATTCCTTCTCCCTTCCTATATAAACCCACCCATGCTCTCACATCCTCTTAACTCAAATCCCATGGAGTTCATCAAACTACTTCCCACCTCTCTCTAAAATCCTTCCATGTTTCCCCAAGCTTCCATCAAGCCTCTCTCTAGCCCCACCCAAGCCTTTTGGATCACACATCCATTTAAGGGATTCCTTACTTTCTCATTTTATCCAAGTTTCTTAATATTGTTATGTCCTTTTATTTTGAATTATAAATGATGGGGTATGATTTATCACATATCCCATAAATTCATATTTATTTTTGAATGTTTAGATAACACTTTCACACTGATTAATTCCTCCCATGTACACCTGTTACAATGCCAAAATTCTATAAAGGATTCCTACCATTCTCTTTTGATCCATGTTTTTAATATTATTATGATCTATTATTTTCAAATATTAATGTTGGGGTATGATTTTTAGCCTATCCCAAACTGCTCTCATTATGTTTGAATTATTAGAGACCCCTTTCTATCTCATTAAATGCCTTCCATGTACAACCATTACAATGCCGAAATTCTTAATGGAATTTTTCTCTCTATGTTCACATTCAATAAATACTTATGTATCATTAATCGAAATTCAATTACAATTTTTGGGACGTGTATCTATATGAACCCCTTACTATCCATTTCATGTACATATTTTGAGACACCCCTTTCTCTCTCATCAACGATTTTAATGGATTCTTATGTCACACCGTTATGTTTCCGAAATTGCACCATTTGTTTCCCAAACCAAATACATTGGGTAGTGAATACCATGCCCATTTCTCAATCAAGGGTATTCACAATTATAATAATTTACATATTGAATGTAGTGTTTCATGTATGAATTAAAAAATCTATTATTGTGGACTAAATGATGATGTTTAATGAATCCATGTTATGTTATCTATGTGGACCATGTATACATGAAATGAAATGTTAAAGAAGGGTGCACCTTGATAGAGCTTCAATGAATTTGGTAAATTATAGTATTATGGTACATCATGTGCAATGATTGTTGACTCATTCTAATTCATGGGAAATGATGGTTTACTTATGCTTCAAGTGCTATGAGGGTTTACTCATGCTCCATATGCAACGAGCCTTGGCTCCTTCTAATTCTATTTAAGTGTTGTTGCCAGATTTCCATGTAATGATAACCATGCTATCTGAGGCCTTTATATTCAAGTTTCTCATGCACTGTATTGATATTCATGTTTCCAAACATGTATTTTAAACTTCATGTTATACCTTGTTTACTCCCATATTGGGCTTTATAGCTCACCCTTTTCATATGCATGTCCTCATGTTTGAAAATGCAATGCTATATATGAGGGAATGTGGTGGTATTGTTAAGGAAGTTTTCAATACAATGTTGAGTTACAATTTTTAGTTGTTATTTAATGTGATTAAGCCCCAAAGTCACTAGACCACTCTATCATCCATTTTGTATCAGGGGGAGAGTTTATGTAATGAATCTTGTTTATGTGTGTAATTAAAAGCAGGTTTTTCACAGTTGGTATCAGAGGATAAGATTTGTTATTTTTTTGATTCAGACTAGAAAAATATAGTGAATGACATAGGGATAATAATAAGTATAATAAAAACATCACTATGTTTTTGTCTGTGTTGAGTATGTGGGTTATCAAAAAAATAAATCCATTTCTAGATATGTTCATGTAGAGGCGGCTCTCACATAGATGTACCTGGGGTTGAAATACCCAATAATGAGTTTTAGGATTGACCCAGGGTAACCTAGAACATTATAATATTCCTTACTATACTATTGGTTACAAAACTCTCGAAGGATATGTGTTGGTATATTCACAAGCCTGGAATGAACAATTATTAAGGGAATAAAATAAAATTCTTTTAAGAATATATATTTGAAAGTATATCATAGATATCATAGATTGAATCATATATATTAATATGTTATGGAAGAAAAATCTATTTATTTGAGATTAATTTTTTCCATGGATTAACCTTCATGTGTCACCCCTAAATTTTACTTTATTCTAGCCAATGGTCGGTAATAGGAGGGCTTGGGCTAACAACTGATTTGTAATTCAATGTGATGAATGTTCTAATGAGTTTCTAAACCCTAAGGTAGTGGGAATCACGAATATTGTCATGATTATCTCTCAGTTACCTCAAGAATTGAATAGAAACATGGTTCAAGAGGAATGTTCACCCCCCATTAAAAAAATATTCTATCTAGAGCTACAAGAGACAAAGGCCACCTACTTTTAATGGATCATTTGATCCGTCAATCGCCGAAAAATGTATCTACTCAATTGAATAGATCTCCTCCATACTTCAATGTTCTGAACAAGAGAAGGTTCTCCCAACTCTTTATCATATGGATGGTGAATCTTATCAATGGTTGACATGGGTCAAAAATACGAAACATGAGTAGGTGATCAAGGCGTTGGAATGGAAGGATTTCCAAAAGATGTTTTCATAAGTATTTTATGTGCTCCCTCCGAATTATGATGGAAAGGGACATCCTTGACATCCAAATAAAAGACGACAAATATATCAGAGCATATGAAGAAAACTCTACAAGGAATTCATGATACACCTCCGACATTTTCATTACCCCGATGGCGATGTTGACCGCTTCTTTGTTGGGTGGAAACCTAGCTTGCAGAATGCCCCCACGATCCTTGACTTTGACAACTATGAATAAATTGGCTGACGTGCCATCATGGTCAAAATAGAGATCATCTAATCTCAGGGCTATCATGGGGATGAAAAGAATAAGGTGGTCTTCAATTCTAGTACTCCAATGGATAAATAAAATAGGGACATGGAAATCCAGCACCCCACTTGTAAAAGGTGCAGAGAGAAGAACCCTAAAAATTGCCTAAAGGGGACAAGGAAGTGATTTTGGAGTGGAAGAGAATGGATCCTAGCTATTAACTTCCAGTAACAAATACCCACAGTTACGATAGAGGTGAGGAATGAAATGTTCAAACCTTGACGCTTTGTTCATTTCTTCAACTGCAATGAACCAGGGCACCTTGAAAATCAATTCCCTAAGCCCTGGGTTCTCAAAGGAAACCAACAATCTCCAAGGTAGTGATGGAGATATTTTTCCATCACTAATGCTAATGTGAACCCCGAAAATGAAGTGGTGAGAATGTTTGATAGTTATTCATTCAATAATAACAAACATGCTCATTGATTAGGGTTCTACACAATATTATATATTCTGAATGTTTTTTATAACAATCACATCACCACCAAAAATCATGTATGTAAAGATGTCCGTGATTATGGAAAATGGGAAATCATTTCATCCCATGAATATAACTCCTCCCCGATCAATATTTGTGGACTAAACATCCCAGAAAACCACATCATGTTCCCTCTAGTGGAATTTTATTCAATTATCCGCATGGATTGGCTTTCCTTATATAGAGCCAACCTAAATTGTCGTGAGAGGGAAATTTCTCTCCATGTGGAGAATTTCCCCCCAATTCTATTAAAGTGAAAGGAGGTTGATGAATATTTAATAGCTTCATCATCTCAAGCATAGATATTACTTCCCTATAAGAACACATATATGACTCAGATTATTGAGACTAAGGAAGCAACAATCCTTTAAGACATGGCCATTTGGGGGGAATTGTTGAAGGGTTTCACGAGGAATTGTCTGGTCTCCATAGTAGAAGAGATGTTGAATTCTAAATTGACCTTATACATGGGGTGATGCCAATATCCAAGACTCCATATAGAATGGCTATTGTAGAGCTTGAAGATCTAAAGAAACAGCTATAGGAGAATCTGGATAAAGGTTTTATATGCCCATGTGCTTCACCATGGGGTGTAGTAGTTCTCTTCATCAAGAAGAAGGATGGGTTAATGTTCCTTTACATTGATTTTCGTGAGCTCAAAAAATCACGATAAAAAAGTATCTTCTTCCATGAATTGATGACTTGTTCAATCAGCTGCGTGGAGCACAATACTTCTCCAAGGAAGATTTGTGGCCAGGATATTATCATTTAAGGTGGAAGAAGGATGATATTCCCAATACTCCTTTTCGTAGAAGATACAGTCATAATGAATTCATGGTATTGCCTTTTGGACTCACCGATTCTCTAGAAATATTCTTTAACTATGTGAATAGGGTCTTTAAAGATTACATCAACAAATTTTTTATCGTCTTTATATCTGATATTCTAATATACTCCAAAAACCAAGGAGGATCATGAGGAGAATCTATGAACTATAATAGAGACCTTGTGAAAGGATAAGCTCTAGGAAAAGTACAACAAGAGTGAGTTCTGGTTAAAGGAGGTCTCTTTCATGGGCCATATCATCACAAGCAATGAGATATATATGGATCGCTCCAAGACAGCTACAATAGAGGGATGGTCAAGGCCAACATCGGTAATAGATATCCATAGCTTCTTGGGATTTTCAAGATATTATCGATGATTTTTGAGATATTTCTCATGATTGTCCAACCCTCTTACCAATATAACTCGGAATGGAGTAATGGTTGCTTGGTTTGATGTGTCACAACCCGTACTCGAGACCCGTACCGTGACTCCCCAATGCCTGCCTTCCATGGGCCACGGGCTGGCGACTAGCACCAAAGGTGTAAATCCCTATGCTGGGAAGGCATTGCCTTTATCAAAAGTAGACACACACAAATAGAGTACACAACTGGAAGAAAAATACTATGTAAAACGGAATAAAAAGGTAGTGCTGATTGTAAATGGGGCCGGAAATACAAGCCCAACAGTAATGTACAAGGAAAAGTCAAAACAGGTACAACTAAAAGGCAAATAGCTGGAAGGTGTCTAGCAGCTCCTAGATCGTCCACCACGAATCCTACCTAAAGGGTAGGTACAGTTAGCCTCCTCAGACCTCCACATTCATCCATCTCCACTTGGTACCGACTCGTCTTGAGGTCCACCTCTGGGTACCATCCAGTCCTTGTACACTACGCCTCGGTCAGCGCTGTCCATTGTCTGCATCTAACACAACAATGTGCGAGAATAGCCCGTGTAGGGGTGAGTATAATGATACTCAGTAGGGACCCCGAGACACTCAACGTATCACAAAATCAAAAAAGGATAAGACACAATGTATGAATCATTGGATAACGATTACTTAGGTATATTCCCATACAAATACCTATGTTATTTAGTAACCCATCTAAGTCCTGAGGAAAAAATAAATACCATTTACTCAGATCAAACCAAGATTATCATTATCTATACCATGGTTGCTGGAGAAATCCTCCTCTGTAGAGAATAGTGGTCCTGTCGTGACACCAAGGTGCTTCACACTATCTTTGGGGAGCATAGGTACTCCTCCTGTTGAGTACCGCAGGTCTGCCGCTAAATACCAGGCGCTCCTCCGATGTGGGTATGCCACCAAATACAAGGCGCTCCCCCTAATAGCCTGCAGAGGTACTCCTCCTGTTAAGTATCGCGGGTTTTACTCCAAATAATAGGCAATCATCTGTCTTGGGTCTGCCTCCAAATACCATGCGCTCCCCACTAGGATAGCCGAATCACTCCGAGTCAAATCAGTTAAGTATTCGTTAGGTCTGTCAGCTACTAGGTCCCCGCACTCTGTCTGCACATCACTGGCAGGATCTCCTCCACGAGCTACTGTACAATACCCCAACTATAACTAAGTGACACAAAGATGTATCTCAAAGGTCCATATCATCAATGGGATCTCAACGTAACAGACGGCGCATCATTCGGACGCCTGGTCTCTAAGTTATTGGCATTTCTGTTCTAGGGGCCTGGTTAGTTTTTAGGATCAAACCAACCATAATGTACCCCAGCTATATACAAACCTCATGTAGGCTATGCCAAAGGATCCGTCTCAGTATCAACTTTTTGTCACTATATACGGTTCTTAGATCAGGCACCCATACCCAAGATCTGGGCTAAAATGTGTAAACGGACCATAGTAGGTCTGGGTCCGGTCCGACCCAGTCGGATCGACCCGGCCTGACCTAGTTCGAACTGCGGTCTGACCCGTTCCGTTGGTCCGAACTGGTCCAAGGGGGCAGCCCGGCCTGAGCGCGGCCCAGACCGAGGTGGCCCAGCTCGATGCAGCCCGGCCTGTGGCGGCCCGACCATTGGCGTCCCGACCCGAGGGGGCCCAACAGTTGGCGGCCCGGCCCGTGGCGATCCGGCCCATGGCGGCCCGGCTGGCCGGCCAGCGTGGTCTGGCTGGCCACACATGGGAGGGTGGGTATCACGCCCCTATTTCCAATCCGAACCGGAACTTGGCGCCAATTCTGTTTTCTCTGTGGGACCCTTTGGGTCTCGCCTATGGTACGCACCAGCGGCTGGCTCAGCCAGCAGCCCCTAGTTTCTCCACCACGGTGAGATGACGCCACAGTTTTACTAGCCTTCGTGCGTTGTGAGGGTGCCTCTCCTCCTCTTCCGTGACCCGGCCTGTATGCGGCCTCCCTCTCCTCTTCACGGCGTGATGGAACCACACTCATTGTCTGACCACCGAGGCCCTCCTGGCTACGGGCCTTCCTCCCGACATCGTGTGATGAAACTGCACCCCTCCAACACTAAGGTAGCCCGCCTGGCCGCAGCTCGGTTATCAACGCGGCATGGCACTGCCACACCCATGTGGTGACCTGGCGGCCTTGTGCCCCCGAATTTCTTCGTGGCCGGCTCGTGGACAGTAACCATGTGTACCGACTCCATCTTCATCAAACAAAAACCCACAAAAGGGAGGGTTGGGCCGTGTTTGTTCGGTCCAAACCCTCCTCATTACGGTGATATCATTCAGTTATCAAAGAACAAAACATATGATGGGGTACATAGGGTTATATTCAATTGTACAAATAACCCCCACCTCTATCTTTTCTTAATGGCGGTGGAAGGAGGTGACGTCATCATTGGCGACGTTCCTCACAGGCGGCGTATTCTCCTTTGACGTTGATGAAGTTCACTGGAGATGTTGTGGGTGTTCATTGTGGGTGTCGCTTCCCTTTCTTTCCCGGAATGAAGATGGAAGGAGATGACGACATTTCTCCATCTCCTTCATTGAGAGGATCTTCTCTCAATTCGTCCAAGGCTCAAACAAAGAATTGTGCCCACCCAAATAAATTAATAGAATAACCTTTAATTCAAATGGTTTGCAAGAATTAAAATAGATTCAAATAATTAATTAATGAACAATTAATTAATTTATGTGGAGTGACACACTTATGAGGGAAGGTGAAGAGTTTCACCAATTTAATTGGGTTTTTAGGGAGTTTAAGGGTGTTAGTGGAGTTAAGGATCTCGGGTGGGCCCCACTTAATGACATCCTCCCAAGGGAGGTTATGATGGAGTGGGCCCCACCACCATAACCTCAAATGGGAGCATCAGGTGTGGTGGCCCCACCTCCAACCTCCCCTTGTAGGTTTCAACCACCAAAATTAAAAAAAAGTTAATACTTTATTTTTATTCAATTTATTAAAAAACCCCAAAAACTATCTTCCACTCTCCTTAAAATGCATCTTTGTTGAAGGTCATACTAAGAAATCACAAATGCTCTGAGTTCAACGATGCCCTCAGATTTCTGTTTCGAGCACCGGTTCAAATGTTTTAAAATCCCATATGTACGTTTACTTAACGTTCCAAAACCAAACATTAGAAATTCATTCCAAACACACTAGGCCTTGGAATCAAGCGACGTCAGAAACTGCGGACTCGTAAAATTCCCATATATGTAAGAAAAAAGAAATTCCACAGAAATTCAGGGTCTTTTCATTCTCCCCACCACAGGGATTTACGTCCTCATAAGCTACAACTCGAACTAAGGGAACAAATGGGGGTACTGTGCACACATCTGAGCCTCCCTCTCCAATGTGCTCCCCTAGAGATTCTTGTGATGCCAATGAACATGAACCATAGGTATGGACCATCCACGTAGTACCCGCTTCTGTCGTTCCTCAATCTCAAATAGAACCACCATGAAATTCTCCCCATCATCGATGTCCATATCCCCATGGTCGATGATGTGGGATGGGTCATGCATGTATCTCCTCAACTAAGATATGTGGAAGACGTCGTGCACCCGATGCAACTAAGGTGGAAGAGCTAAGCGGTAAGCCACCTCGCCTACTCTATTGAGGACCTGGAAAGGTCCTATGAATCAAAGAGATAACTTGCCACATTGGCCACATCTACGTAGAGGTCGTCGAGGTGAGACCTGTAAGAAGACATGGTCGGCATCCTCGAAATCCAGAGGTCTCCATCACCTATCAGCATACAACTTATGTCTGCCCTATGTAGTCTTCATCTACTCCTGGATGATCTGCACCTTCTCTATGGTATCCCGTACCATCTCTAGTAACACTAGTGCTGACTCCCCTAGGACTTCCCCGCACAGTGACGATCTGAAAGGCCAACCATACAAGGCCTCAAAAGGTTCTATACCTATGGTTGAGTGATATATGTTATTGTAGGCGAACCCCACCAAAGGAAAGTGATCCTCTGAAATGCGACCAAATTCGAGGACACATACACAGAGCATGTCATCAAGGGTCTGAATGGTCTTCTTGGTCTAACCATCTGTCTATGGATAGAAGGCAGGGATCAAAGGAATTTGTGTCCAAAAAGCCCCCTGCAACTCCTTCCATAGCCAGGACATAAATAGAGTGTCATGTTCAGAGATAATAAATGATGGTACACCATGTAAATGAACAATCTCCTGTACATATAGGTATCCCAAGATCTCTAATGAGCCATGATCTCTGATCGGTAGGAATTGGGACGAAATGGTGAGTCGGTCAACGATCACCCATATCGAATTGTGAATCCTAGATGTATGTAGAAGACCCATCATGAAGTCCACAGATATCCCATCCCACTTCTACTCAGGTACCTCTAAGGGAGGTACCAAACCTGTTGCTACCTGGTGCTCTCCCTTAACGTGCTAAAAAGTGAGGAACCGTGAGACAAACACCGCTAAAACCTTCTTCATACCTAGACACCAATACTTTCATTGAAGGTCTTGGAACATCTTCGCCACTCTTGGATGTACCGCTAGTGGTGTAGTGTGAAACTCCCTCAGCTCTTCCTCTCAAAGTGCATTTGGTACCAGGGTACGTCCTCTTATGTGGATGACATGCTCCCCGCCATTATAAAATCCATCTGGAGCATGTCCTATGGATATCTGTTCACGTCACATCTCGTAGTCAGTGTCCCCATGTTGCGCCTCCCTGAAACACTGAATAAGTGGAGGAGTGACTGTGAGAGACTGTAGAAAGGTTGCTCCATCTCTATCCACCAAGGATATCTGTAAAGTAGCTAGCTTCTTTGTCACCTCTCCTAGCAGGTGAATACCATTCCTCCTACTGAGCTTATCTACAACAACTTTCCCCCTACCAAGAGTATTGACAATCTCAAAGTCATAGTCTTGGAGGAACTCAAGCCATCATCAGTGACTCAGGTTCAGGTCCTTCTTAGGGGAGATATACCTGCGTCTCTTGTGATCAAAGTATACGGTAAAACTCTCGTCCTTCATATAGTGTCACTGCATCATCAAGGAGAAGACCGCTACTACTATCTCCAGGTCATGGGTATCGTACTTCTTCTCATGTTGTCTCAACTGCCGAGAACCATACGTGATCACAACTCACTCTTGCATCAGGACACACCCAAGTACGGACCCTGATGCGTCGCAGTAGACTACATACCCTACGACTTCTTCAGGAATCCTCAAAATGGGGGCACTAGTTAGCGTCTTCCTCAGCTCATGAATGCTCTGCTGGAATCTCTCTAACCACACGAAGGTTTTCCCCTTCTTCGTCAAGTCTGATAATGGTGCTGCAACTCTGGAGAATCCAAGAACAAATCTTTTGTAGTATATCCAGTCAATCCCCAGAAACTACATACCTCCATCACACTCATGGGTGGATACCAAGAAAGCACTGACTCAATCTTCACTGGATCCACTAAAACTCTAGACTCTGAGATGACGTGTCCCATGAAGTGAACCTGTCGAATCCAAAACTGCCACTTCAAGAGATTAACATAAAGCTGGGGCTCTCGGAGTGTGTCTAGTACTACCTACAAATGGTAGGCATGGTCCTCCTCATTAGTTGATTAGATCAAAATGTCATCGATGAAGAATAGGAAAAAGCTATCAAGGTAAGGCTAGAAGATCCAATTCAGGAAACAAATAAACAATGTTGGTGCGTTGGTTAAGCCGAAGGGCAAAACCAAGAACTCGTAGTGGATGTATCGACTCCTGATGGCTATATTGTGCACATCCTTGTCTCAAACTACGAGCGGTATGATAGCCTAATCTGAGGTATATCTTTGAGAACCATCGTGATCCCTTTATCGGATCAAAAAGGTCGTCAATACTCATGAGTGGGTACTTGTTATTCATGGTCACCTGGTTCTGGTGACTATAGTCGACATAGAGGCTCAATCTTCTGTCTGCCTTTTGGCGAACCAAATCATGGCTGCTGAGGGATAAAAAATGGGCCAGATGAATCCCTTTCACTACAATTCCTTTAGCTTTAATTGCATCTCGTGATACTTCATGGGTGCCATCTGATATGCTTGTGTAGATATCGGTGTCTCCCGGGGTAATGGTCGATGTAGAAGTACACCTGTCTATGAGGAGTTATTCCTGGAACATATTCGGGAAAAAAATACTTGTACTGGTCAACCACTACAGGATAAGTTAGACTCTCCACATCAACTGTTCTGTGGTAGGGAAAGCCAACTGGTGAGTGTTCTGCTGCACCCTCCTCCGAGTAATTTTGTATTGTGCTACAAAGGATCCGTACTAGCCGGTGAAGGTGAACCTGGACCAATCCGTGTGGACACACCAAACATTGTGCCATATAGAGTCGATCTAATCATGGACTGTAGATAACCAGTCCATACACAAGATGACATTGTGAGTCCTCAAGGCTGCTATGAGGAGATCCCTACCGAAGCTCTCGCCTCATAGAGTAATCTCACACTGCCATAAGCAGTGCGTAATTGTCATGTTTTCTCCCCTAAGAGTCTCTATCCATAAGGATCGATCCAACAACTCTGTCAGAATCTCCGAGCTCCGAACGAGAGAAGTGGAAATGAAAGAGTGACTAGAACCTGTGTCTATAAGAACTACAGCTAAGGTGGAGTAGACACATATAATGCCTCGAATCATCTCCGAAGTGCCATGGTTGTATGCCTTAGCTGCCTAAAGTAGAGATGTCCACTATCTGCCAGCTCCCTATGGTCGGGGTGGTTCTCCGGGTGGTGGTGGTGGCAACTCCTCGAAATGTTGTCCACCGCCAGCTACTCGACCAGCTCCTCTTCCACATCCACATGTTCTCTACAGACCGCCTCGATTGAATCTCTACCTCTGACTGGGAGGTCCCTCAACTGACTTCTGATCGATTGTAAGGTGGGTCGGACAGTCACGTGCCATGTGACCCTACCCGCCACATGAGTTACACTATCCACTCCTAGCACATCTGGCACTGTCTCCACATTGGGTGTCTCACACATCCAATCCTGAGTCATGCGGTTGACCACCTATAGGTCTGGTCCTCTTGTACCTCTATGTCATCTATCTATTACCAGCTATAGAAGACTCCGATGAATGTCGGCTAGTGGTGGGTCTCGCTGCTAGAAAATACTCAGCCAGGAAATGCTACACTAGGAGGGATTGCTCCAACGCTCCTACCTATGTCGGAATGCTAAAGGAGATCATCAGAGCTCTGATCTCATCCCTGAGCCCCTACTCGAATGTCCAGGACCTGGAGAATTGGTCACATACCATATCTGTGGAGTAATGCGAGAGGTCACTAAAACTTGCTGAGTACTGTGTTACTATCATACTGTCCTGCTGCATATGATGTAGCTCTTGTATCCACACCGCACGAAAGGTGGATGGGACAAAATTTTCCCAAAATAGTCTCTCAAGGTCTACCCAGAGTACCATCACCTTGTCGTGGACCTGGAGCTTCAGGATCCACCATTTTCCTGCTCCTACATGAAGAAGGATAGCAGCAAGGATCACCATGTAGTCTGCTGGTTTCCCTAATAGCTTGAAGACTCTCTCCACAACATCCAGCCTATCCTCAATCACATGTGGGTCCATCTATCCATGGAACCTAGGTGGCCTCTAGGGCTGGAACTCGTGTAGTGTGCTCATGAGGCGTGAATCGTCTACTGCTGGTGCAAGTGGCATCAGTGGACCAATGGGTGGTGGTACCGCTGGTGCCTCCTCTGGTGCCTCTACTGAAAAGGGGACATGCACTTAGGCCTCGTCGCTCTGTGGGCTGTCAGTGCGTATAACTCTCGGGGATCTAACTGGTCATCCATGGGGAGGAATCCAGAAAGAAACAGATGCGACACAACTAAATAATTATATCTGGGGAGATGACCTTGTTGAGCTGTCTTAAAGAAAATTTTTTGAAACACACACGCAATCAGTGTTTTCATGCACTATGTCAGAAATCAGTAGTCAAGGTCCTGGTGTACGGATACGTCAGCCGAGACACCAACACTGGACTCCTTGAACTGAAAATCACACTCAGTACCCTTAACACTATTACTTCACAGAAAAAAATATCAGAGTCCTATGTTCATTGGTGGAACCGACTCCTTTGAAACCAATTTGTCACGACATGTCCTCGGGACCCTTGCCGTGACTACCCCAAGCCCACCATGCATAGGCCAGAGGCTCGCGACTAGCACCAAATATGTAAATCCCTATGCTGGCAAGGCATTTAATTTATAAAAAGTAGACACAGACAAACCAATTACACAACTGGAAGCAATATACTATTTAAAACTGAATACAAAGGTAGTGTTGAAAGTAAAGGGGGCCGGAAATACAAGCCCAACCTTAAAGTACCAAGAAATGACAATATAGGTACAAATAAAAGACAAACAGTTGGATGGTGTCTAGAAGCTCATGGATCATCCACCATGGATCAAACCTGAAGGGTAGTTACAGATATCCTCCTCACCACTTTACGTCCATCCGTCTCCTCTAGGTATCGACTCGTCGTGAGGTCCATCTCCAAGTATCGTCCAGTCCTCGTCCACTCCACCTTGGTCAGCATTGTCCATCATCTGTATCCATCACCATGAGGTGTGGGCATATCCCGTGCTGAGATTAGTATAATGATACTCATTTGGGACTCTGAGACCCTCAAGGTCTCACAAAATCCCACACAGAAAATCCAAAAGTATGAATCATCAAATAACCATTACATAGGCATATTCTCATACATATACCTATGTTATCTAGTAACCCATATCAATTTTGAGAAAAACATAAAGGTCATTCAATCAGATCAAACAAGAATTTTCATTATCGAAACCATGGATGCGGGAGAAATCCTCCTCTATCAAAAACATTGGGTATGTCACGACACCGAGGCAATTCTCACTAACGTTGGACTACTAAGGAACTCCTCCTGTCGAGTACCGCAGGTCTGCCGTCAAATACTAGGCACTCCTCTGCTGTGGGTCACTGCCAAATACAAGGCGCACCACCTAATATCCTGCAGAGGTACTCCTCCTGTCGAGTACCGCAGGTCTGCTGCCAAATACGAGGCGCCCATCCACCATGGGTCTGCCGCCAAATATCAAGCATTCCCCACTAAGCTAGTCGAAACACTCCAAGTCAAATCGGTCAACCAGTCGTCAGGTCTGTCAGCTACTAGGTTTCCACACTTTGTTTGGTCGTCACTAGAAGGATCCGCTCTACGAGCTACTGTGAAATAGTCAAACTATCACGAAGTGCCAGGAAGAAGTATCTCTAAGGTCTGTATCGTCAATGGGATCTCAACTTAATAGACGGAGTGTCATTCATACGCCCGGTCTATAAGTTATTGGCATTTATGTTCCAGGGGCCCAGTTGTTTTTAGGTTCAAACAAACCTGACAGTACCCCTACTGTATCCAAACCTCAACAAGGGTATTCCAATTGAACTATCTCGCTCTCTGATTTCTATCACCGTAAAAGGTTTCTCAATCGTAAACCCATAGCACAAGATGAGGGCTAAAAGGTGTAAACGGGCCATAACAGGTCGGGGTCCGGTCCGGCCCAGTTGGACCGACTCAGGCCGACCCGGTCCGTTGGTCCAACCTGAGCTAAGGTGGAGACCTGGCCTGGGGGCAGCCCGACATGAGGTGGCCCGGCCCATGGCCGCCCGACCCATGGTGGCCTACCCATAGGCGGCTTGGCTGGTGGCGGCCCGACCCATGGCTTCCCGGCCTGAGGCGGCCCGGGTGGCGGCGGCCCGGCCTGAGGTGGCCCGGCTGGTCGTGGCCCCGCTGGCCTACCTGCATGGCCTGACTGGCCATGCATGGTAGGGGGTGTCATGACCCCCCAGTTTCTGATCTGAAATGACACTAAGTGCCGGTTATGTTTCTCCACGGGACCCTTCGGGTCCCGCCTGAAGCTCGCACCGGCAACTGGCCCTGCCGGACGCCCCTGGTTTCTCCTCCACGGTGCGATGGATCTGCGATTTTGCTGGCCTTCACGCGGCACGACGGAGTCATTCCCCCTTCGTCATGGCCCGGTCTTGCTACGGCCTCACGGACCTCTGTGTTGCACGATGGTGCTATGCTCGTCGTGTGACGGCCACAGACCTCTGGGCTGCGGCCCTTCCTCCCAGCACGGTGCGACGACACCGCACCCCTCCGGCACCGCTGTGGCCCACCTGGCCGCGGCTCGGTTCTCAGCGCAGCATGGCAGTGTCGTGCCCTTATGGAGACCCGGTGGCCTTACTGCGCAGGCTTTCTTCACGGCTGGCTCATTGTCGGTTATCACATGTAATGCCTCTGTCGTCATCAAACAAGAACCATAAAATGGAGAGGGTGGGCCATGTTTGTGCAGTCCGAACCCTCCTTGTTATAGTGATATCATTCGGTTACCAATGCACACAAAATACGATGGGGGTATAGAGGGTAATATTCAATCGTAAAAATAACCCATAACTCGATTGTCGCTCGTTGGCGGCAGATGGAGGTCTCGTCGTCTTTGGCAATGTTCTTCACGGGCGTCGACTTATCCTTTGACATAGATGAAGTTCGCTGGAGATGTCCTGGGCATTCTTTGTGGACAACACTTCCCTTTCGTTCCCTAGTTGAAAAAGGATGTATATGGCGACGGTTTTTCATGTCCTTCATTGAGAGGATATTTTCTCAATTCTTCCAAGGCTCCACCAAAGAATTATTCCAACGAAAATAAAGTAAAATCATGACCGTTATTTTAAATGGTTGGCACGAATTCAAATGGATTCAAATAATTAATTAATGAACCCAAAATTTATTAATGTGGAGTGGCACACTTATGAGGTAAGGTGAATAGTTTCACCAATTTAATTGGGGGTTCTAGGGAGTTTAAGGGGGTTAGAGGAGGTTTGGAGCTTAGGTGGGCCCCACCTAATAACATCCTCTCAAGGGGGGTTATGCTCGAGTGGGCCCCACCACCATAACCTCCCATGGGAGGTTGGGGTGACGTTGCCCCCACCTCCAACCTCCCCTTGGAGGTTTCAACCAACAAAATAAAAATTATGTTAATACTTTATTTTTATTCAATTTAATTAAAACCCCCCAAAACTATCTTCTACTCTCGTTAAAACAAAACTGTGGTGAAGATATCACTATGCAATCACCAACACTGTGAGTTCAACGGTGCCCTCATATTTTAGTTATGAGAAACTGTTCAAAATTTATAAACTGTCATACTTATGTTTACTGAACGTACTTAAAAAAAATTTCAGAAATTGATTCCGGACACACCGGGCCTCGGAATAAAGCGCCGTCAGAAACTGCAGACTCCTAAAATTCCCATATATTTAAGAAAAAAAAATTACATCGAAAATATAGGTCTTTACATGATTAATGGGAATAAATATTAAAAGAGTTGAAAAAGAGGATTATCAATGCACCCGTGCTCACTTTACCCACATGTGGAGAACTGTTTGTGGTATTTAGCTATGTTTCTAAGAAGGGCCTACATTGTGTGTTGATTAAAAATTAAAAACTCATTACCTATGCTTCAAAATCAATTGAATGATCATGAGAAAAATTATCCATCAAATGATCTATTGTTGGCTGTGGTGATTTTCACTTTAATATTCTCGTAACATTATCTCTTTGGAGTGAAGTGTGAAATATATATGAACCAAAAAAATCTCATGTATATTTTCACACAGAATGAGTTAAACATGTACCATTCAATATGGCTATAGCTTATCAATGACTATTATTTCTCAATTTATTACCACCCTGGGAAATCAAATAAGGTAGCATATGCTCTATATAGAAAGGACCCAACGATTCTATCCATATTGAGAATTGAAAAGTATCCAATCTTCTATTATTTTATGAAGATTTACATGATAATCATAAAGAAAAGTACATCATAAATCATTTCACAAATGATTTCTCAACCGTCCCTTTTGGAAAAATAAAAGGATACTCAAAAGAACGAAGTGGGAATTCAGAATAATGATGATGATATTGGAAAAGTGAAATCATCAGAGTTTATTGTTAAGGAAGATAGAATTATGAGATTTGGGAAAATACTATGTGTTCCATCATGTTTGGAGCTGAAGAAGGAACTATTGGATGATGCACATAGTTCAAATTACACTTTTCACACAGGAAACACAATTATTTATTGAGATCTCTGAGAGCATTATTGGTTTGATAATATGATGAAGGATATCACTGAGTATACATCAATGTGCCTAGTTTGTCAGCAAGTGTAGGCAGAGAGGCAGAGGACTAGGGGGATGATGCAACCATTTCCCATACCAGCATGGAAAAGAGAGAAAATAAAAATGGACATTGTCACCAGAATTTTGAAGACAACCAAATGCAAAAATGAAAATGGGATGTTGTGGGTCATCTTAAAAATCCTACACACTTCATTCCAATTCGGGAGGATTTCACATTTGATCAACTAGGACATATATACATTACGAAAGTGGAAAGGCTGCATGGAGTACCGCTATCTATTGTATTCGATCAAGATCCAAGATTCACCTCAATGATTTGGAAGAGTCATCTACAAACACTGGATACTAAACGGAATATCAGTGTATCCTATCATCCTCAAACTAACAGCCAATCTGAGAAAAATATTTAGACACTAAAAGCTATGTTAAGATAATTTTGAATGAACTTTAAAGGAACATGTGATCTACATCTTCCTCTTGTTGAATTTTCCAATAATAATAGTTTACACTAGATCATCTGAATGGGACTTTATGAATATTTATTTTGGAATAGGTTCAAAACACACACATGTTGGGATAAAGTTTTTGAGCGTAAGCTGCTAAGACCATAAATGGTCGAAAAAATGGTGAAAAGGTGAAAACCATTCTGCAGCATATCCTGGAAGCCCAAAGTCGATAGATGAGTTATGCAGATATCCTTTGATGAGAACCTAAGATCAAAGTTGAATATATATTCTTTCTACACATATCTATGCGAAAGAAGGTCATGAGGTTTTGAATGAAGGGGATGATAAGTCAAGGTACATCGACCCCTTTGAGATTCTTGATCATGTTGGGGTTGTGGCCTATTGACTAGCACTTACACAAACCATTGCCAAAGTAAATGATTTCCTTCTTGTATCTCTCTTAAGGATGTACATACCATAACCGTTATATGTACTCTCTTCAGAGGTAGTACAGTTAAAGGATGATCTTTCTTATAAGGAGCAACCAGTAAAGATATTATATCGTAGAAAAATGTACTACAAAATAATGCAATGCCCCTCGTCAATGTGTTGTGGAGAAACCTCATGTTCAAAGAAGTGACATGGGAATTGGAGGTAGTGATAAAGAAGAGTTACCCAAATTATTTTTTCTATGGGAAAAGGAATTTTCAAGGGTGAAATTTCCTATGGGGGAAAGATTTTAATGACCCAAATATTCATTAATGAAAATTTATCTTGGCCTTTTTAAAAGCCTTCTTATGGTTATGTAAAACGTATGCACTTATTTGGTTTTTCGTTTTGGATTTTAAAATACCATTAATAATTGATATTGTTGCTAATATAGCCATTGAACAGTTATCACATGATTAGTATAAATATAGGGCACTAAGAAATCCAATTCACTCCGACAAAAGAAGAGATGGCCTCATCTAGTACACCTATATCATATGAAGACCATTTGATGGACCTTGGAACGGAGGTTGCATCATTGGTATTCACTCTTGACCAAGCCAAAGTGGAGCATGAATACGATAAGCTCGAGCGGAACCACCTACAAGAGAAGTGGATGTTGATAGAGATTACAACTCGAGAAATGTTATCCGAGCCACCCCAAGAGTATGTCACCATCACACACCATTGCCAAAGGTCCTATACAATTGTTTTAAGTGGTTATGTAACAAGACCCTAGTACTAAAATTATGTAAAATATTCTTTTATAGATAACATACATTCTTATTATTATTGGTAATTTGTAAATAGTTTGTAGAGCGAAAATGCTATTATTAGTTAATATTCAACTATGAAATATATTTTAATATATTAATGGATTATTGAATTAAATAATATTTTAATAAAATATTATTATTAATATTAAATTAATTTTTATTAAATAACAATGAACGGATAATTTTTTTAATTCAATTATAATATTTATTAATGTTTGGAAGCTGTTTTTTTCAAAACCCATGAATTTTATATAAATGTAAATTTTTATTTTAAAAGTAAAAATTCAAATATTTAGAAAATAAATAGATAAATTAAATATTTTTTTGGAATCAGGGCATCTAAATTATCCAATCGATAGTTTTTAATAATTTTCTAAGATAGTCTAATTTTTGGGTAAAAATTAAATATCATTTTAATATATAATGGGTTTTATGACAACATAATTACCCAATAGTGACGTAATGAAATACTAAAAACATTATGTTCAGCCAATATATTTTTTACCATTAAAATAATTTGATTTTGGGTTTGTTTGATTTGTTTTACAAAGATTTAGTGGACCTTTCATAGCTTATAACGCATTTTTACTTTTTAAATTGTTTTCCTTCAGAGTGTGACTCCCCTCCACATAAGTAACCCTATTATTTTATGATGTTATGCCATTGGAATTATAAAATATTTTTTCCAATCCCCATTGGAGAAATCCATGGGCAATAACCATGGGCTGGTTTGTGGTTTTGATTAGATTAATTTGAGGTGTCCCAAACCTAAATAATAATACATTCTTTCTCCTTTCCTATATAAATCCCCCCAGGATCCCACTTCCACTTCTATAAAAACATTTGGAGTTCGTCCAACTTCTTCCCTCCTCTCTCTAGAGTCCTACAAAGGCTCCTTATGCTTCCAAGAAGCCTCTCTCAATCCCCTCTCAAGCCTTTGGGATCACACTTCCATGTAAAGGATTCATTCCTTTCTCATTTTAGCCAAGTTTCTTAATATTGTTATGTCCTCTTATATTCAATTATGAATGTTGGGGTATGATTTATAACCTCCACAACACTTTCCTATTTATTTTTGATTGATTAGATACCCCTTTCTCTCTCATTAATTCCACCCATTTACACCATTACCATGCCGAAATTCCGAAAGGGATTTCTACCTTTCAATTTTTATCCATGTTTCTTAATATTGTTATGAAATTCTATTTTCAATTATAAATGTTGGGTTATGATTTCACACCTCCCCCATACTGCCATATTTATGTTTAAATGATTATAGAACCATTTTCTCTCTCATTAAATTTCTCCCATGTACACCGATTACTATGTTGAAATTCCAAAATGAATTTCTCTCTCCTCATTTACATTCAAGAAATTATTTTGTATAAATAATATAAATTACATTACAATTTTTGGGACATGTATCTATAAGAACCCCTTACTGTAGATTTCATGTACATATTATGAGACACCACTTTGATGCTCATTAATCATTTTTATGAATAATTTTTCACGCTGTTATGCTGCTGAAATTGAACAACGTTTTTCCAATACAAAGTCATTGTGTAGTGAATACCATGCACATTTCTCTATCAAGGGTATTCACCATTATGAACATTTAGTTATTGATTTGAGAGTTTCATTTTTGAATTACACATTCCTTTATCATAGAATAACTGATGATGTTTAATGAATCCATGTTTTATAATCCATGTGTCACATTTATGCATGAAATGAAATGTTTCAGAAGGGTGCGCCCTGATAGCACTCAAATGAATTGGTTAAAGTATAGTATCATGATATTTCATGTGAAATGAATGTTGAATCATTAAAATTCAAGTGAAACTAGGGGTTACTTCTGCTTCATGTCAAATGAGGGTTTACTCATGCTCCATGTGCATTGAGCCTTGGATCATGCTAATGCCCTGATAAGTGTTGTTGCCACATTTACATGTTATGATAATCATGCTATATCATGCCGTTATGTTCATGTTTCTCTTATACTACACTGATATTCTAATTTCCTAACATGTATTGTAATATTCATGTTATACCGTTTTTAATCCCTTCCGGGGAAATATTGATCACCATTTACATATGCATGTCCTCGGGTTATCCAATGAAATGATAAGTATGCTGGAATGTAGTGGTCATGTAAACGAAGTTTTCAATAATATGTTGCGTTCGATGTTTTATAATTTTTGTAAAGTTCATAATCCCTAAAGTCACTAGACCCATCAATCATCTGTATTGTTTCAAGTGAAGAGTTTATGTAATAAATCATGTTTAGGTGTGTAACAAAAATCAGGGTTGTTATAAGGCACTAGCGCAAAGTCTATGATATTGTAAATTCAATGTGATAGTGTCCCCAAAACCTGTTCAGTCAACGTAGAGAGTGATAATGATTAAAATTTATTAATGAGTCCTCATGTATGAAGCATGTAATGGTTGTGTCAAAATTTTATTATTGAAAACTGATCCATGTTGCAGTCACTACAATAGAAAAATAGTGACATTACATGAAGACTCATCTATGAAAAGTTTGCTAGGAGAATATAAAGTATGATATGAATAAGTTGACAAACACACTGTTCATGTGTAAATTAAATAAAGAATATTTATATTTCAATAGATACCTTAAACATATCATTTTCACCCAATTACTCTTATCACGTTTAAGGTTACAAAATGAAAAATATGTAGAAAAATCTTTATTACCCTTTTGTATGGATTTAATTGTACGATAATGACCTCAGAGAATGATTGATCATTAGTAATTTTGGAGAAGGATTTTAAAGGTAAAGTGAAAATACCAATAGAATGTGTAGAAAAGAAGGAAACTATTCAAGTCCATTTAATCTGATGAGGTTAGATATAAATAATATGGTCTTTTCATTTCAGACAATGAAATTATACTATTGAAGTTTAAATGTAATAAACTAAAATAATGAAGCTAGTTATCGCTTATTCTTCAGGTGCATCTATCTCTTATATATAATTTTTTAGTCATACTTTTATGGAATTAAGTACAATATTCTTTTAAAAAATATTTATTTAATTGAAACCTAGTATGTGTAGAATTGTTACAACAAGTGAGGTGTATTCGTTACATGGTTCTGAAAGGGTTCATCCTTTTTTAGTGGTAAAAAGTACTGGATTTCTAAATTCCCAAGAGAATGACTCCTATGTAACTAATATTTAGTATCACCAAAAAAACAATCTTTTTTGTCTATTGGACATATAGAGATATTATTCCATGTTTAGAATAAATGTTTTTTTGCTGTTTAATTCTCAAACAATAGTTTTGTAATACATGAATCAAAGGTAATAGGTAATGGATATAATATGTAAGAATCATTTACCTAGTTTTGGAAGATAAAATTTCTCAAGAAAAACTAAAATGAACCATATAGGGGTATACTCATCACTATATTTGGACTTAGATGATCTAAACACCTTAGTTATTACACATTTATATATGTATTTTATGATAAAATGATCCTTTATTGATAAAAGTATCACTTTGTATTAACTTTTTTAGGATTTGGAGGATGATGTGATTATGTTTCTAGGAAGATCTCACCATAATGATTCACAATTCACTAGGTTTGTCTAGTGAAATACATAATGAGGATTGGTTATATTTTTTTAGATCTTCTTTTTGGATTAGATGAAATCCAAATCTAGTGTTATTGTCTATTGGGATTAATTTCCCTTGTTTCCTTGTTTCTATGATTGTATAATCTCTTCTTTATTCTATACTAATGTTGAGTTTTATTATTCTTTTGAGAAGCATGAAAAAGGATCTATGAGGGATATGATGTTTAACCATGTCAATTAAATCATAACATGGACTTTTCATTGGTTGAGGTGATTATACGTGTTGTCCAAGCATCAGGAAACCGATCACCACCATTTTCGGTTCATGCCCTAGTTGTGGAACCTCAAAGAGACACTACGAATAATAATTTTAAGGAGTTTCTTTTACAAAATACACCATATTTAAAAGTCTCAAAATCACTTCATGAGGCTCCAGAATTCTTCAGAAGGATGGAACATTTGATTGATTTCTTGGAGACACCTTAAGAGACCAAGGTGAAGTGTCCCACCTTCATGTTGTTGTAACTGAGCAGAAGATGGTGGTTCAAGATGGTGACATAATTAATGCATGAGTTCATTGAGTTGAAATATATCAAATATCATTTCATTGTCTAATTATACCCAATATTGTTGTTTTTGGTCAATGCTATTGAGTTTTTCAAACATGATGAAGATGATAGGACCATGATGAAGAATGAAATTCATTTTGTTGATCTAGTTGTGTTGGAACCTCGAATTGTATCTAATAAGAAGATGATGATACTATGGTCCATTTTGGGAATATGATCTAATATTCATTATAAATTTCCTTATAGAATCTTACTTCTTATGCTGATGTGATAGATAGAGCACTGATGGTCGAAATGGATCAGGCAGGGATATCCGGGTTGATGAGTGTTTCCTTTTCTCCTAGTGGTAGTGTGAATTTCTCAAAGGGAAATATAAAGAGTGATGATTCAAAAGTTAATTCATGCAATCATGGTTTACTGAAACATCTTTTAGATCATATATAAGAACATTTATTTAATAATAGTGTACAATTTAGTTCATTCAATGTGGGTTTTCACAAAGGGAACCATGATATGTGGCTCTTGTGGATGCTCATGTCACATACAAATGTTTTTCCATTTATATTCCACGATATGTAGTAGAACAAGACCATCTAATTATTCTTAAACTATGGTTCTATTAGATACTTCATGAAAAAATGGTTATATCCACATGCATTGAAAACAAATCCTCTTCATATAGTGGCTGAGTCTCTAGTGGAAGTATATATGGGTCCAGTGACTATGATAGTTACCATCACTATATATTTCCCATTAGTGACTTCATTATTGGATATTTGTTCATCGTTATCATTTATTTTATCATGTATTTTTAATCTACTAAATCTTCTTTTGGAACATTAGTCTTAGGTAGTAGATATCACTACACCCCTTAGAACAAATAAAGAGCATGGTGTCTACAGTCCCTTTGGTGTGTTCTCTTTATCCAATATCATGATTTCATGGACTTTTATAGTTCTATAAATGACACCTCTTGACAAAATATTATAGATGGATTGGATTATTTACAATAAGGTCTTGATTTATTTTTTTCTTCAACAGGTCCCCTTCACTACACTCAATGATGTATGTTGTATCATTCAAGGATAATTGGGTCCAAAGTCAATCAGAGTTGGACCGTCTTATACAGAGTTGATTAAATTAATATACATATTTTTCTATTTAACTATACCGATAATATTTGGGTGTGATCTACCACTTGTTTTCATTGAGTTTTTGGATGTTTTTCTTTATGAATTATCTTGTTTTCCATCAATAATAATTGTGGTGTTTTCTATCAATTTATTTTCTAGTACTCAACCAATGTCTATTAATTTGTACCACCTATAACGAGTTGAAATAAATGTGATGAAGGCTCAGTTGGACGATCTTCTAGTGATATTCTTCATTCATCCATGTTTGTCACATTGGATGACACCAACACTCTTTGCAAAGAAATATTTTGGTTGATCTCTCCTTTGTATGGATTACCAAAAAATCAGTCATGTTATGGAAATAATAATTAAATAATTACATGTATTGATGAATTTTTGACCAGAAAGTGGGGGGAGTGGTTATAAAATATTGATAATTAGTCTTTTTACCATCAGTTATGAATAAAATAATATGATATTTAGAAACCCATCTTTTAGAGTAATAAAAACCATCATGAGTACCTTTTCATGCATTTTTGTCTAACCAATTCCCCTAATCAACTTTAGCCTTTAATTTACGATAATTTCCATTAGGATCATGATTATTTGTTGGTAGTATTTGTGTTTTAAATCCTTTTTTACTATATATTTGGGGAGGATTATATACATCATCAGAGAGATGTTATGGAATTGTTTGAAATTTTTAGACTATATGTAACTATTTAAAAATGACATATATGGATTTTTGAAGTGAATCCCCTAGGATAGGTGGTGTCAAAACATAGTATTAATGATGATCATTAAATTGTTAAAGAAATTATGATATGAGAATAACCATGTAATGTTTTCATGATTTCGAGCCTCCTAGGGTTTTATAGGCCTTATCATTGGTTCGTTAAGGACTTCTCAATATTTGTTTCTCAAATGGATGCTCTAACTCAGAAGGGTATAAATTTTGTTTGGGATGAAAAATGTTAGAAATATTTTGTTTAGATGAAATATCCTTTTACTACTGCACCAGCGTTGACTCTTCCAGTGGTAGGGTGGGGTTACATTATATTCTTTGAATCATTAGTTTTTAGTCTTGGATAGGTTTTTATGCAAGGTGATTATTTTTTACCTATTAATCTCATCATCTTAGGCCACATGAGAAGAATTATCCAACATAATACCATTAACATGATGTTAGGATGTATGTTCATAGGAGAAGGTTCTGTTATCTTTTCTGATTTTTTTTTTCAATTTCTTCAAACCATAAAATCTTGAGTAATATCTTCCCTAAAAAATATGAGAATCTCTACCAGATGCGTAGGGTAGAATAACTTTAGTATTTTAACATTCACATTTCCTATACTCTTTGAAAAGGGAATGGCATCTCAAATACTTGGATAAGGATAAATATGATGCATGCCTTGAAAAAAGAATTATAATAGTGGAACATGATCTCTCTATTTGAAAAATTCAATAAGGGAGTATTGGAAAGAGGGGCTGAGTTTATATTTGCATGTTTTTAGTTGAACTCCACTCTTTTCGAGATAGTTCTACGAGTACTTAATCTTAATGTTGAATTATGTAGAATTAGATACTCTCTTTATGGTGGGGAGACGTTGGCTGATTCTTCATTCTTCAAATAGGTCATTCAATTCTTCTTGAATCAATTTCTTCTATTAGTTGTAATAAATACAATAATTGAGGTATTGTTAAAATTAACAGTGGTCAATTCACATTGTAAAAATAAATATGTTCTATAACATTAAGAGAATATTTTGATATTTAGGAATGAGACAAGGAGTTTATGTGTTGGTCATTCATTATAATAAAAGCGAACATATCCTGGTTGAGCACCGAAAACCATCAGGTTTTCTTCACCCACATTCTGCCCTAACATGGAAGTGGGATGAGATATTTATGGACTTTGTGTTTGGGTTGTTGTATACAGAGAGAACGAAGAATGTGACATGCGTTATGAGTGCTTATATGATTAAATCATCACAAATTTTACACATTAATGATACAACCAATGTTTAACAGTGGAAATATTTATGAGAAAGGGATATTTCATTTTTATAGAGATCCATCTGATGTTGTGTCTAATAGGGATCCTTATTTCACTCTTCATTTTTAGGAGGCCTTCTGGATTCACTAGGATCTAAAGTCTTTTTGAGCATGACATTCTATCAAAAATCAGATTTCCAGTCATAAATTGATATAAAAATTATTTTGGACATGATATAAGCATATATGCTAGACTTTGGTGGGACTTTGGATGACCATATGGGGATAAATGAATTTTCATAAAATATTCATTACTGGTAAGGGATAAAAATGTGTTCATTTGAGACTAGAATGACTGGACTTGTATATCTATGTTGTGTTGGTCGAATATTGGTTAGATTTTCTTGGTATGAACAATCATTGTTTAAGAGGTGAAAGAAATGATTCATTTATTTTTTCAGAAAATTTTGATGGAACGTTTCTAGCATAAATCTTATGTTGACCATCGTCACATACCAATGGATTTTTCAGATGATGACTAAGTGTTCTTGATTGAATAACCTCTATTTGGTCATCAATGGATTGGGAGGAAAAATGAGATTTCTCATCCTTTTATGGGAGATTCTGAGGATGTTTTACTTGTAGGAGAAGTCTTACCATTTAATACATCCACCACAGATGATGTCGATACATACCATGTTCCATGTATCGCAATTGTGAAAGTATCTATTTAATCCATATCATTTTATGAGCTATATATATCTTTATGTTAATCAAGATTTATCTGGGACTAAAAATCCAGTTAGGAAATTTTATTCTATGACAAAGGTACTTCATGGGAGGACAAAACCTTTGGTTCATGTGCTATGGAAGAATAGTTCTAATTATAAATATATGGGGGAGAGTAAGGAACTGGTGAGTGAGTAGTGGAATCATCATTTTTTCATGGAAATCCCATATTAGGCTTTATGGGAATAGAGAATTTCTATGGAATGATGGTTATAACATATTGTTTTAGATTTCTGGTATTTCTAAACCCCTATTTTGATCATTCATTGGTTGGGTTTTACTAAGGGTTCTTTTCAATGAAAAATTGAAAATCATTAATGTGATTTTGGTCCATGCACACTTTGAACACCATTTTTCATATTGTTTCTCCCTATTGGGGAAAACTATTCAATCATAGAAATTGGAGTTTTTCATGGTGATTGAATGTTTTTTAAACCTTGTTACCACCTAGGATAAACCATGAATTTAGTAAAAAGGGGTGATTGACTACAGTGCCTAAGTTTCTCTAACCATTTCCCCTTCCCATATAACCATGCATATAAGATTTCGTAATCTGAAAATTAATTTTAAACATACAAAAACCCCCCCTTAGAGGATCCCAAAAGTACTAATTCTACCAACATTATTTTATTCATCCAATGAAGCTCAAAATAGGTTACTATGTCCCCTTTAATACATGCCACTAGCTGATTGAATCTTGGAGAACCTATTTAGGTCTCTTCCTGAGAGGTTTCTTATTCCTGTTATCATTATCCCACTCTCTCTCCATTACTCCATCAGGTTTTGTAGATCACTATTCTATTAGAGAATCAAATATAAATTTTTAGATCATTATTCATGGGATGATATTTAGATCTACATTGGAAAAGATATTAATTGTAATTTTACACATAGGGCATGGTTTTTTAAGATCCCATGATCCCATGGTAGATGGTTCCATTTTTATTGGGATACTAGATTAAACCTGAACATCATATATTAAATTCAATTTATTATATAAATGATGTATCATTAATATTATGGACTATATACCTATTTAAATTGAATTGTGGTTTTTAAATTTCATTTTCTATTAATTTGACAAAAACACAAAATTCTAATCAATTAGGATGTGCCTTTTAGAAGACGGATTAAAATGGTTTTTATACAAATCCATTGGTTTTATCTTGGAAAAAGGAATGATTTGATTGAAATCCCATGTATTTGTTTTTAAATGGATAAACATAATATTTGATTAAAAACTTATATATTGGTTTTAAATGTAAATTACCATATTTTTATTAATGAATGAGATGAATTTTATTTCAGGAAGTCTTAAAATATATTTTACATCATTGATTAATGTTAGAGAACATGAAAGACTAGGAAGTTAGTGAGTTTTTGGGATCAAACAATTTATATTCTTATATTTGAAATAACCAACTACATTTTTTTATATCAATTATGGAATGGTGATGGGTCCTATTTGGTTACTATCATAGGGGTGTGGGTATTTTCATATTTCCAATATTTACATTCATGTGTGTGAGGGTCTTGTAGCCTAGAACTGTCAAACCTTTTTGCAGATGACCATGTTTATAATTTCTTTTTTAAATATATGACTTTTATTGTTGTAAACTATTTAATATTACTAATGAATTTTTGTAATTATATTATATAAAATTTTTATTAAAAAAATGTGTTTAATGTTTTTAAATGATTCTAAATGTAAAGAATGGTTTGATTGTGTATGATTTGGAATTTCAGTACTGTTTAATTTATTTTAAATGAAATATTTGGTTAATTAAATGTTTTCATCTTATGTTTTAATAATTTGTGATAACCTACTAGGAATTTATCTAACTCTATTCCTATGCCTTTGGGAGTTTTTCTAATATCTTCATTCAGGTTTGATAAAGGGTAAAGCACCAATAGAAGGTGGTAGTGGAAGTTTATCCTCAGTATTAGAGTGTTGATTACATTATAAATAGGGTTTTTATCTTTTTATACAAGTATTTTTTCCTTTTAATTTGGGTTTTCATATATGTTTCACTTATGGAAAACTTCTCCATGTGGAGTATTCCTTATTTTCATAAAGACATTTTGATCCTTCTTCTATTGAGTTAGAGGTAAATTCATTTCCATATTCATATTTATTGATGAATGACTCTAGAAAATAATATCTGGGGATCAAGAATTTGCTTCGGGATATACCAAATTCAGATAAAGTATTCAGTTACTAGTGTACCAGGGCTGGTTCGTGAAACATATGAATGTAGTTAGTCAAATGTTTCTTCCACCTTCAATCTAATCAATTTGGTTTTATCAAATTCATCTGATATAACTGTGAGAATTCCAATCCATAAATTTAACACTTAGGTCAATCACAAATGGTAGAAAAAACAATTAATTATAAACATTCTGGTAACCTCATGTTGATGGAAATGTTTGATCACGTTGGAACATTGATCACTCTCTCAATACTGTTATCTTGTTATACTGATCTCTCTCTAATAACTGGGATCTGATCAAATCCATCAGATAATCTTGGATAACTTCTTCTATTTGGATTGACCTTCACTATTGGATAACATTTTAACAAAGATAAATTTTCATCAAACTCATTAATAAAACATAATAATTTATAATACAAAGTCACTTCTCAAAACTTGAAGCACTTTTCTGAGATATTATGACTATCTCATCTATCATCGTATGTAAACTTAAAGTATTAAATGAACTTTTACAATCCATGTAATTTGTATATATAAAAAATACACAAAATTGATGAACACTAAGTATATGTTTCTTAAGAAAACATGACTGGACCACCTCTTTTCTTTTCATCTGCCATCAACAATAAAATCTATACCATTCATTCATTATTCTACCGAAATTTCAAAAAACATCTACTTTGTAATATCGTCATGATATTTTTATCAATGAATCATTTATATTTTATTGAAAACAAATTAAAATAATTTAAAATTAATAAAACAAAAACAAAATGTGGGATCTTTAGTCCCCCTGTTTTTATATATTTTCATCACATTCACTATTTATTTATAATGTGTATTTAATTTTTTGAATCATTGTCTTCTTTCTCATTTATTCTAGACCTTCATTTTTTCCCAATTACTTTTCAATACTTCAAAACATTTATTTTAATTTATCCCACATTATTTTTAAAAAATAAAATTCTTTTAGAAAAACATATTGGTTTATTCTGATAAATTTTTTCATTTTTCGTTTCACTAAATGTTTACATGAGCCATGATCGATATACAAAATAACCGAATTAAATTTTTAAATTTTTGTTTGATATTGATAACTCATGATATATGAAATAAAATTAATATATTTAAGGGTTCTGCAATCATATTCATTTCTAAACATAAATAATTCCATATAAAAAATTCGTAAGATATATCTCCCTAAAACACATTTATTTACTTCAATATCTAGATTAAATATATTCAAGTACAAAAAAAATAATAACTATAAATGGATCACTTTTATACTTCAACATAACGTATGTCACAGATTAATTCCATTTTACCTACTTCATTTTAATTTTTTAATAATTAGTTAAAAAATTAGTTATTATAAAATAAATTTTTTACAGATGATTTTTCTTTATAAACATTCCAAAATAACAGAATTGGAATGGTATAATCATTGTGCTGGGAACACTATCATTCTCCATTTATCCACCCTTCATGGTGGATTTTATTACTATCTAAATGATGAATCTATCCAATAAGTATTATTTAGGAACTACATATTGATAATTTAAAGAAATGTAACTTTATTATGTGGCAATACAAACATTAAAATTTACACTTCTTCACAATGATGGATATTCTCATGATATTTACCTGTGATCCAATATTAGAAACATTCTAGGATGGAAAATTATATAAATAATAATATCCAATGATGTAATTTCAATCATTATCTTAGGATATCTCCCAATTATCATGTTTCCACATAAATTTATTATTATGATTGAAAAAATATAATACACAATGGTTACGTGAATAATGTGTCTCTTCATTACTCATCTTTGGGAATGGTATGGTTGAGATTATTTTCCCAACCAAATTCATTAATCTCCTCCACTATTCACTCCTACAAATATGAACATCAATTTTTAAGGGGTCTATATGGATCATATCAATTCATCAATTTCATTTTATATCAACATTATCTTCTCAAGAACCTTTAAAATACATGTATCATCTAGTGAAACATTAAACTTATTTAATAACTAACATAGTTCTAGAATTATTTTAAAAGAATCTCTATGTTTGGGTCCAACCATATTTCACATCACATAAAAAATAGCATTACATTCATTTGGAATATTTTCTTTTTCTTTTTCACTATCATTATCTTTTGAGTCTTTAATTTTCTTAATTATTTCAAAACCCTTATACCAGATTAATAAAAATATCATTACAATTATAGAATGATTTTGTGGGTTATCCACATGACTTTTTATGAGTTCCTCCCTTATTTTTAGATATTTTAAACTATGAAATTTTATTAAAATTCATGTATTTTGAATCAAATGACTTCTCACATTTCATACTAGATATATCCATGGGATAAAAATAATTTTATTTGCTTCTAATGGTTAATTCATCTATAATAAAAAACTTTTGTGATCATTTTTTCTTATTTTATTTAAATTCATGTTTGCAAGGGAATTCACCAACCTTATAACCATAAAAATTTAATACATTTAAAATATTTTCTATTATTTCAAATCATTTGGAAATATATAGTATTTTAATATTTTGTGGATATTTTTTCTTAATAATTAACATTCTCTCCTTGCTATATGGACTTTCATAAAAAAATTAGATCATTGTACCAACATTTCAATACACAATGACCATTTAATACATTGCCCCAACACTAACAAATTTTCCATTATCATCTTATATATTCTATGTGTTACTTTTTATCATCATTGAATCTTTGTGGGATTTTATTTCGGAATTATCCTCCTTATATCTTTTTATATACATATTAGATATAGTAGAAGGACACTTCTCACTTTTTATAATCCTTACTAGCAATGATTTGTTTCCACCTAAATTATCAATGAAAATAGATTTACAATCAATACTAGAATAAGGTAGAGATGTTGAATCACACTTTATAGATACATGTGATAGATCATCAAATAATATCATTATGTTGTTATCACTTAATGGAGTTTTTCATAATAGAATCCCCCAATTACCATTGGGTAGTATTGGTAACATTTTTCTTCACTCATGATCAATAAATATTTGTCTTCTAATGATTTACCAACATAACTTACATTTCTATAAATTTTATATTATTTGTGTTTTTTATTTTAAAACATAGTCTTCTCCCCTTCATAATAATTATTAATTGTTTCAACATTCAATTCCTACATCATATGTTTTATTCTTTACTATCATTAATGTTCTTTGATCTTCATGGACCTTACATCTAATTGAAAATCCTTGACCTCAATTATATTTTTACTTTTCTTCTAGTCTATTTATATTTTTTTTAGATCCTTCATGAATCCATCTTTCTATTCAACCAAAATTATCAAATTACTTTAAAATTATAAAGGTATTTCTTCAGGCTCCATTTATCATGATTTTAGGGTTCCAACCGGCATTGATAGATTAATGGATTATAGAAAATTTTCCTATAATTCCTTATATATTGTATCGTTCTATTCATTTGGCTATGAAATTTCATCATGTATATATTCAAAGACACCATAAAAACTGATATTGTTTGTTATGAAATAAAATGTAGAATAAATTATAATATATATAATAATATATCTTAAGATGTCATCCATTTATTATTACCATGACATATATTATTTTATTCTTCATTAGGATGGGTTATCAATGAATTTTAACATACCTCATTGTCCTTTCATCTTGATCCACATTAGGTATTAATATTTTCCACCACCATTGTGGGAGAAAGAAGTGCTAGTTCTTCAATTTATAAGACATGTTTTTCTTCAGATTTATCTTGTAATGGAGAAATAGAACATCCTTATTACACAAGTATTGATATGGATATAATATTTATACTTCATATATATTTTCTTTATTATATTCATAAATAACATTGTATTAATTTTATTATACTCAGATATAATTGAATATTCACTAAAAATAAAGTTTTTTCTTAATATTATAATGAAAATAATATACTAAAAATAAAATTTCGTCAATATATATTATCCAATATAGGTGAATCTCACTCAAATAAAAACAATATGGGATACTTTGAGATATTCTTGGCACTATGAGGTGAGATGAGTGAGTGTTAGGAACATTTTAACCAATTATTAATTTTTATCACTTTACCTATTAGACCATTTTGGATCAGGATTCTCCTATTATATTTTTTGTAAAATTGTAGGAAATAAATTATATGGTTTAAAAAATATTTATTTATGAGGTTCGTTACTCAATAATAGAATCTAGTCTCTTTAGTGAAATGTGATAAACAATACATAGATTCTAATATATATTGTGATGCCACGTATAGTGGTTGGGCAGAAAATAATCCATTTCCCATGTGTGGATACCTAAAATCTAAGAGGGGGATAAATCAAAAATATTATATCCCTAGACTGGTAGGAATATTCAATTTATGAATCTACATGTTTGATATTTATATTACGTATGCATAAAGTCATCAACTTCTTCTTGTGACATTACAATACCAAGACATTCTTCCACCTATCAATACTTTTTTTTTATCAAATTATATCTTTGTTCTTCTATACCTTATTCATTTACTTTTACTTTTATATATTCATGTATAAATCCATTCCATCTCCATATTCCATAATCTTGAACATGCACATTTGATCTTTCATTTAATCGCATTCATTTAATGGATATTCATCCAATGATTGTTCATCTGATACCTTATTCTTCACCATGTTCAATTGATGGATTCATCACAATGTTAGTCATATAAAAATTTAATGTAAGACATTAGTAAATATATATATGACTACTTCTTTATCAACATATCCATCAAATCGTCACTTCTTCTTCTAGAGAACTTGTAACTCCATCTATTGGTAATTCTCTATCGGGTACCCCATTCTCTTTCGGGTACCTATTCTTAAAAAAGTACAACCCAAATTTGATTTTTTATTAAGACTCATAGCTGAAACATTATTGTGACACATCAATTCCTCAACATAATGAACATCTGAAAAAATATCTTTTCTATTTTTTTCATAGTGCATCAACACAGATTTATATAGAAAGCGGTGCATTGAGATTTCATGGTGAGGTGAAAATTTGATTTGAAACTTCCAAATTAATATTTTTATTTCACTCCTAGAATCTTCCTCTCATTAACTACATTCATACCTCATAAAATTTAGGTGCTAACCAATATTTATAGGAAATACCTTGAATATTAGAATCAACTATCTTCTTTAACCCCATTCAATGTCAACTAGAATCATGATTTCCCTCCAAAATTTTGGGAATATTGATAAATAATAATTATATCCTTATATATGGTATCATTACAAAATCTTAATACATATATTCCTTTGAGTAAAATTGGTTACAATTATTCATCTTAATAATTTTATTTATTGCTCCATTACAACAACATATGAACATTTTTTCCCATTGTTCTAGAACTGTGAACCAAGTGACTAGTTTGTATAGAGTGTTCACATTACTCATAGTTTTTCATATAACATTTCCTAATTAATACATCAGAATCTCTGAAATCCCTATCCCCCCAAGAGTTTGTAAAAATATCTTTGATTGATGACTTTATAAGAGTTCATCTAATACTTCTTTTATCAAATGAATCTTCTCAATCATCATGTAAAAGGATTTTGTTATGGCTTATGGGTTATCAATGGTATTATTTTCTCCTATATCCTAAGTAGTATCATATATAAATTCATATCCTTCAATATAATAACATTATATAAAGACATTATTTAGTCGCTTATATAAAAAACATATTCATTTTATTATTTTTACGTATTTTTTCTATTAGATGAATTTTACAGGAATAGTTTTATCTATAATTTGAAATATTCTATCGAATGAATAAACATGTTCATACGACATACTTCATAATTTGTTTGTAAATTTATAACCTCAATAATAGCTTCCCCGATGCTTCAAAACTCTATGATTTTATAAGTCAATCTTATAAAAAATATGGAACAATTTGAATCACATAAATAAATTATTTTTGATTTTTAAGTATCATAGTTCCATTGTGTTCCACCAAAAAGTTCATGAATAGAAAATTTTATGTTAATATGAAAATCTCCCACTTCATAAACAATTTTCTTCCATTGAAATTTTAGATTTCCAAATATATGATAATTTTACGATAAGTAAGCAATAACATGATTCAATATCCCTAATAAAAAGGAATTTCCAATCTTACAAACTAAATTAGTTTAAATCATATTAACTAGATATTGGGATTTTCGATCAATACGGATCATATTAATAAGAATACTTTTTTTTAAAAAAATAGTATGTCTTCATTAACTTATTAATGAAATCTTTTAAAAAATTTCTTCCACTCTTCTTTTTAAAATTTTTTTCCAATTAACTCCATCTGATAGAACTACAATCATTTTCATCATTTATTGAGAATTTATTTCCAATCACATCTATTCAATGGATCCCATCCATGACACATAGTGAAACAACAACATACTAAAAGACATATCAACTGAACTAGGAATAATGAATTCATTCTCGGTTTGATCATCTCGATACACATAACTTTGTCTGATAACCACAATATGATATAATCCATCTAATTATAATAGATAATTTTTTCTCTTTGGATCCATTTCCATCTAGTAAAATTTTCCTAGTAATGTTATTAATGAAACTAAATAATATTGATAACAAGCCTTTTAATCCAAACATCAAGAAATTTTTTTTAACTATATGATCAACTCACCAATAATATTTAGTAAACTCTTTGGATTTTCAAAATTTCATCCATCCATGTAATGAATATATGTTATAACTCTTTCAAATGCATAAATGGTTATTATATGTTTCTAATGATATCAATACTTGATCAATTCCTTTCAATTATTCTTCATTCAATCTTCCAAACTATATCAACTTCCATGATAGTATTTTATACATCATACAATCCTTATCAATATATTTAACCAATGAAACCTTTATATTTCATGGAAAACCAATGATAACTATTAAAAAAAATACATGTCACACAATATGTTGTCTCTTCATATCATTCATGAAATAAGATGAATATGTGTATAGTATTCAAAGACACTCAACCATTACCATTTTTGGGAATGTAAAATTTTGAAATACATTGAATATCCAACTAAATTAATGTATTGTATATGTATATTATTCTGTGGTCTCATCAACTATCATATTGGATTTATTTTTATAAATTCATCTTATAGATGTTTCATCTTTTATAAAATAAATTTTTTATTTTTTGTCAATATTCTTCACCTCCTCATGAACATACACTCATGTATTAATGTATTTTTATGGGTGAAAAATCCAAATAGAATGTGTCATATAATCATTAAAATTTACATTATCTCACATGAATTTGAATTATTACATTTCCACACAAGGACAAACAGTCATAGAACACATAATAATACTACTATCGCCATTTAAAAATCAATTGAATGTAAGGATTATTTGATGGTATGTTCAATATAAATGATATTTAATTATATAATGGTCTTTGTTATATTCAGTTAATCAAATATGTTCCCTGTTTGAATAATAGCACAAGTAAGTGGATTGTATGTGGTATTACATGCCATAAAATTTTCTGAATATCGAAATACCAATCATATTATATAATTTATTATACAATTATGATAAAAAATGTCACCATTCATATATATAATGGGTAAGTGGATGATTATATTATAATAAGTATTAAAAATTAATGATAATAAAAATCATAATGAAATATATTGGGATATCTGATTATGATGAATCATCAACGATGATATTGAGTAAATACTTTATATTTCAACAGATATGTTGGAGATCACCATGTATATGAAGGGTGATGAAATTCAACATACATCAGTTATTTCATTAATTAAATATGATGACAGCATTCAATAGTCCCCATAAAAAACAAAAATGAAGATGTTGAAAAACCTATTTGGAATAGTATAGTCGTTTGGATGAAAGTATAAACTGTTCAATTTCAATGGAAGTTTAACACTTGTCTTTGGGTTAACATGTCTAAATTAAAATAATATTTCATTAGTATATATAAAATAAATTTAAATCATCAAAAATGTTTTAGTTTATATAGATATTCATATGAGAGTTTATGAAATAATTATTATTATAGTTTCATGAATGCCACTTGAGATGCATGTTAATATTTCTATTCTAGTCACTAGATGAATTTAGAAACTGTTACATCATTTTCAATGGGGTGATTTTTTAAAAAGGAAATATACTCTATGAATGATATATAATTTTGTATAACAATAATTAATGAGGTTATAATTTGGAAACCATTTATTTGTTCATTCTTCTAGTTACTGGATAACATTTCCTGATATTTTGGCAGAATTTTTGGTTCCCCTATATTTTAATGAACCCACATACATGTTGGGATAGTTTTAAAACTTTCCTTATTCCCATATGAATTACTTATTGGGGTGGCAATAAACTGTTCTATTAATTCTCTTAATGATAATCAATATATAATTTAATATCAAGATGGGGTTTTGGTTAACCAAGTTCATGAGATACATTTTTTGAACATTATAATATATATAAAATTGAATATTTTTTTTGAACATTTGACGAATTTATCCATAAATATACTATATAATGAGAGGTAGGAAATATCAAACAATATTATTATAGTTTTGGCTAATCCAAACATGAAATTCTCTAAATATCCAAATTATGTTGTAATTTGGTATGACTCTAATTAGACCGTCAATAGATTATTCTCATTAATTGATTTTATGTCATTTAAATTTTATAGTAAGAAAAATATTTACATGAATAAATGTGTCTTTTTTCATGAATGAATTATGAATAGTAGTTCTAACTATCTTCATAATCATATGGGAAGAACACCCAAAAATTTATATGGTTTGGTGGGAGTTTTCAACGTATATTAAAAATACAAGAGACAAATAAAATTAATATTTTATGAGAGTAAAATGTTATAAAAATCTAAATGAATATATTTGTGTTCTTGATGGTGGAAATACATGAATAACATAAATTATTTAAATATTTATTTACATATCAATGCATTTTTAAAGGATTTATAACCAAAAAAATTTTGTTTATTATAGTAAAATGGTATTAGATTATTTACAAGAATAATTTAATATACCACATATTTAATATATTTCTACTAATAGTATCAATGCTATATTTTGTGGGAACATTCCCATATAACGTATTTCTTTTTTCAAAATTTCATTATGTTTTATTCCAAATAATAATAATATCTATAACCTAAATTGATTTCTCTACGGGAATTAATATCTTAAAATATAATCCAATCCTATAGGATGTGGATATTGTTTGTCCCAAAACTATTAATAAATAATTCCCTTAGGGGGAATGCATTGAAAATTCTACATTACATGATAACTGAAACCCTTAGTCTTTTGGTAGTAGAAAACATGGTCAGCAATGGAGAATAAATCCATGTTTATGGGTAGATTGATTTTATTATAAGTCATTTTATCCTCCTATATGTGAAACATTAATCAGTTATGTGGTTATTGTATTACCAAAAGTTATATTTCATGCAATGGATGATAAAAACCGTAAAAAAAATTATTGGACCATCAAACAAGTATGTTTATTTATTAAAAAGAAAAGGAATATCCCCTATATATATTTATATAGATAAATAAATTAAAAACATGTCAATTTGAATTCCATTTAAAAATAAATATGATAAAAATATAATTATATGGGCCTCAAAATTGTTTGAATCTAAATGTGGTATTTATAGTTTCCCAATGTATGTATATAGATTTCTATAAAACTAATGTCGATATATTCAATAAAATAACATTTGGATGTATTTTATAACTAAAATTAAACCTTGGATAATAAAACAAATTATGTGAACTAGATATTGTTATCATTACCTATCAATTTGTATTCTATTTTCATGAATCATTTTTGAGTAGATGAACTAATATTCAAATAATACTAAAACCATGTATTTTGAATAAAATGACTTTCTTTTTGTTGAATATCTATTTTTTTAAAAAAATAAACTTTTGAATTTCTTTTAAAGTATATAAGTTTAAAGCATAATGATACTTTAACTAAGATACTGTTAAAATTATTTTACTTCTTGAAATTTACCATTTATTTAATTTTCAATATCATCAATTTATTGATGAAATCCAAAAATCTATATATAGATTTAATAATTCAAATCAATTTTTCCACATAAATATAAAATATTATGGGGTTATTTAATCATTATTACTACTATAGATATTATTTTTATATGTTCTAGAAATAGATTATAAAATAATTAAAAAAGCACTATTAATATCAATGAGGATAAAGGGGTCACCTTTATGAGTGCTAAAAAATCACTGCTAGTGGCACCCATTTGTTAGCGCTATTTTAGAATGGATTAAAAAGTCCCTTTATCAGTGATATTTTGTGCACTGTTAAAAGATCTATTTATCAGCACTTTAATTAGTACTTATAAAGGAGGACATTATCAATTCTTGAAATAGCACTAGAAAAGGCCTATCTATTTGAGATATACTGTTTATATAACAACACACCCTAAAAAACCTGCACAAAATAGTGGATAACACATTAATTTAAGATAGTTATATTCTCACACGTCTTCACTATTGAAAATAAATAAAGTTATAATAAATATGAGATAAGAACAAAGAATGACATAAAAACAATAACATGAATCTAATGATGAAAGAACAAGCAGTGCACACAAGAGTTTGGAAAACAATGCTATATAGCTTTAAATGAAATAATGAATTCAAAAACATCAACCCATATTATATACTAAAAAACAATTATATATAAATTTAAACAACATTTCATATAAATACATTTAAAATTATCCAACCAATAGGTTAAAACTTTAATGTTTCATTTTTCGATGTGTGTATTCCCCTCTTAAAAATGTCCTACCATGGTATTAGTTGATGACCAAATCATCCCAACTCATGAAAAAGAATCCACCTATATATGAAAAAAACAATAATGTTATAAATATTATAAATAAATAAATTAAACACTAATATGAAATAATAAATTAATAAAATGTAAAATTTGAAAATATAAGACACATTTGGAGTTATAACAGTCACACCATGCATTGTATTGATGCTAGGATGATTCTTACATGTAAAAACTTATGTATGGATAATTTTCCTAAAATAACAAAAATAATATGAAAATGTTTTCTCGGTTTGATGCATTTCACTAGTTCTATAACTAAAATTAATATCAAATTTTAACTACACATTTAGATGTTTATTTGTACCAACATTCATCAGATTAAGGTTTAATTGATTCTTAAATGTCATTAGCGACTCATGGATTAATGTTCTAAAGTATCAAAGCAATAAAAATGAGTTTTATTGATTTCATTATGTTAGTTGGGGTTTTTTTACTAAAATAACATTTCAAATTAGAAACACACATTCTGAGTCATATCGGTTGCATTGTGCTTTAGTTTTATGTGAGACTAATTCATATATGACACAAAATACTTATGAATCATTGTCCATGATTATTACAGACAATAAGTGGGTGTTTGCTTAGTTTTTAGTGAATGACCATGTTATAGCTAGAATGACAATTTTAAACTAATAATAGACACTTCTAGTCATACAGGTCATACCATTCATTGGATTGAGGTGGGGTTAATTCATACACATCCCAAATAACTCATGGATTGTTTTACAAAAGTATAAATACAAAAATAATGTGTTTTCCGGATTTTCAGTATGTCAAAAGTTCTTTTTTACTTAAATTAATTTCATTTTTAAATAAAAAGACACATTTGGAGTTATACAGATCACACCGTGCATTGTATTGAGGTGGGTTTGAATCCTACACATCAGAAATGAATCATGGATTATTTTAGTAAAGAATAAATAAAATCCAAATGTAGTTCCTCGGTTTTCCGAATTCAAGTTCCATTTTTACTAAAATATCATTTCAATTTGGAAATATGCAATTTATTTCATATTGGTCACATTGTAAATTGGTTTGAGGAGAGGAAACTACAAACACATCAGAAAGGACATACAAATCACTATTCTAAATTATTTTGACAATCAGATTATGTTTTCTTGGGTTTTAGTGAGTGACATATTTTTTAACTAAAATGTCAATTTTAAATTAGTAACATAAAATTTTATTCATACTTGTCACACTATGTGTTTTATTGAGGATGATTTTATTCCTACACATCACAAATGACTCATGGGTCATCATGAAAAAGTATCAAAACAATCTAAATGTCAGTGCTACGTTTTCAGCATGTCATTGTTCTTTTTTTATTAAAGTAATGTAAATTTTATATAAAAAGGAACATTTTGAGTAATACTAGTTAAATAATTTATTTTACGGAAGATGATATTATTCCTACACATCAGAAATTACTCATGAATTGTTTTCAAAAATTAGAAAAATTATATGAATGTTTTTTCTTGGTTTTTAGTATGCCATTTTTATTTATAAAAACATTATTCCCATTTTAAATAAAAAGTGACACCATAATTTATACAAGTAACACCATGCATTTTATTGATGTTTAATTTATTAATACATGTCAAAAATGAAATATACATAACACTTATAATGTATCCGGACAATATGAATGAGTTTTCTATGTTTTATTATATCAGTTCTACTATGTTACTATAATGTCATTTAAAATTGGAGACACACATCTTGAGACATACCGGTCGCATTGTAAATTGGTTTCATATGAGACTACATAATACACATCACAATAAACTTATGAACTAATGTCATAAATTATGAAGGAAATTAGAGTGTGGATGCTTGGTTTTTAGCAAGTGTGATGTTTAAAGATAAAATGTAAATTTTATACTGATAATAGAAACTTTTAGTCATACCTATTACACCGTTCATCTTTTTGAGTAATGGTTAATTCCTAAAATTCAAAAATAACTGATGGATTATTTTCATGATGTATCAAAAACATCCAAATGGGTTTTCTCTGTTTTTATTATATCACTTGTTCTTTTTTCTAAATATATTGTCACTATAAAATTTAAATACAAACATAAAGTCAAAAATATCGCATCATTTGTTGGATTAGGGGTTGGTTAATACCTAAATTTTACAAATGAAATTTGGATCATTTTCCTAAAGTATCAAAACAATCCAAATGAGGTTGCTTAGTTTTCAGTAAGTCACATTTTATTTTTAATAAAAATAATGTCAATATTAAAAAAATAGATACTTTGTGTCATAAATGTAACATCATTCATTGTATTGAGGTTTTATTGATTTCGATCGGTGTTAAAAGAATTAGGGATCATTACTATAATGTATCAAAACCACTGAATTTATTTTCTTAGTTTTAATTAGATCAGTTTCTTCGATAAAAACTATATTGAACCAAACATATCATACATATATATCACATATTAGTAGATTAATATTCCTTAAGTAACATAAGGATAAATGACAGAATTGTTTTGGTAAAATGCTTCTACAATCATGGAATCAGAAAGAACATGTTCAATAGAGTCTCTCTTTATGTTATTCTTTACTAGAAAGACAAATGATTTCTAAAAACACTCTTTATACCCAGAGGATATGAAACATATGATATGGTGATCATATGTACCAAAATATAGTATAGAAGGGGGATATCAATGATCATATAAGGATAACAAAAGAAGCAGAAATTCACCTTTATATATTCCTAACCAATTTACTTGTTTTTTTCTCATTTTTAGCCTCAAATTCGAATATCTCACGAGCATGATCTGTTTCGAACAAACTAACCCAACTCAAAGAATAATTCACCTATATAAGAAAAAAATTCTTATGTGAGTAATACTAAAAATAGTTATATTAAAAATAAATATGAAACAAAACACTACTTCTGTGGAAGTCATATCTTCATGTTATTTGTTACATTTTTCAATTAGATATGCAACCCATTCACTTCTAAAAGATTCTATATCATCTTGTGAATATGAGTCATTTCAATAGTCATAGTAGTGCTGAAAATTATTAATACACAAAAGAATAATAAATATTTTAAATTAAATTGTTATTATATTAAAAAATACCACTCGAGGGATTCTTTTTTTTGATTAAATATGGTATTTTTCATAAATTAACAAACATAATAACCACAATATATTTTCCTTGTTTGTTTCAGAAACATGAGAATCATTGAGAAAAAATAAGTAATTTGTTTTGATATGTATTTGGATAGTGAAATATTATTATATATATCATGATACATATCTATTCGTTGTACTTTTCATGTTTCTCATTCATAGCCCCTCGCTTCAGTCCATAATGGAGACGATATTGAAGTGCAACCCTATCATAACAAAATTCCCATTAAATGATAATATAAATTTTAAAACTATAAGTTCATTTTTAAAATTATTGATGTGGTGTATTAAAAATTGAAAAACTATATCATATTTGGTCGGTTTGTTGGAATCCATGCATTGTATCTAGGAAATAAATCATTGGAATATCCAAATTGACTGCATTGGGATTTCAATGCTACCTAAAAACACAAAAAGGAATTTTTAATGGATGAAATGAAAATATATTTGATATGATTAAATTTTAAAGTGTTAACCATGAATAATTGGTATTTTTAAGATTTTTTCATCCATATTTTTTGTTTTATGCGACTTGAGAAAGATAAAAACTATATCAACCTCTTTCTTGGAATTATTTTCTTTTGTAGAAGGTATGTGAGTACTAAAGAGTCGAAAAAAATCATTGGTAAATCCCTTCATTATTTACATATATATTCCAATAAATAGAATAAATGTATTTATTCATAATTAAAATATTAAATTAGCTTTTGGAATATCAAATATTGTAAACATAACTCATGTGTACATTTACAACTGAGCCATCAAGCCAATCATAATCGCGGATTTCACTTATATTCTCCACACCAATGAAGTCTAGATCATTCCTCCATACATATTTTCGTCCAAATTAATTATTCAAGTATTACCATATTTAGACATTATATCCACATTATCATGCAATGATAATAAATTCGGATATAGAATGGGTGAGGTTATGGTGCATTCAGTTTGTTGTTTTGATTGGCAGGTTGATCATTGAAATAGATTCAACGTATTATTTTGTTTCAGGCCTTCTATTTTGTATTCTGTAATAACTTATTAGTTTATACTCTTTTCATTAAATGTTAATGTTTTTTCTAGAAATATAAATTATAAATTAATACATCATTGTCGACATGTTTTCTTACAAGATGTGATGGTCATGCGATGAATGATTTAAGGTATTGTTCAAACTTATGAATATCTTCATCGAGAATTGGAATAGGTATCTCGAAACTCCAACGATGGAAAATGTTAATCGAAACTCTGACATGGCATGTTTAACGAGGCATGTTTTTTATTATGTCGTTTTGGATATTGAACATTGTAGCCCTCGTTATAAGATGATGGGTGGGTGTTGATAGATATAAATCATAAGCACCTTTTCTCTATAGAATATTTATACTAGAAATTTAATAGTTCTTATCTGATTGAAAATTCACCAAAATAATTAATATAAAATTGATTACCTTATCCAGGATAGGGTTTTGGGGGGAATGGATCACCAGAAAGGTGGTGGCGGTAGGGTGGGATCTTTACGCACTTGTTGTTCTTGAGTTGTTTCTTCTCTTTATATCACCCATAATAGTTGATAGAATATATCTCTAACATTGGAATTATTCATCAATTATATCTATTCATTCTCTCATTTTTTTATTTCTATACTTTTTCCCTCCTCTACTTTTGTTTTCAAAATATTTTTGTGTTTCCCCACAAACCCACACCTCTGATGTAGCTGTAATGTTTTGGATGCTTTAAGGGTACATATAATATGTCCAAATATGGTTTCACTTTTTCAGATTCTTTTTACAATGTTTAATAGAAAATATTTGACAATAAGTAATAATTTTTTTGTAATATATATTTAATGAAAAAAAATTATCATTCTATAATTACATATGATTCCCACATATATTTTGTGTTCTCATATATTAGTATCCCATTATTATTTACATGCGCCACCTTTAATAGAAAATGGTGTGGGATAGAATTAACTTTGGATTTGGATTCATCAGAATTTTTATAAATAGTTGTACATAGATATAGTGTTGTTTTATGTCACATAAAATAATTATGGTACATTAAAAATAAGTTCCAATTTTATTCAAGTGAATCATACCCCATCCGTGTATTACGGTAGGGGAATAGTAGGTTTACATTCCATTCCTTATTTTTAGAACTAACTTTTTGTTTCATAAATAAAAAATATCCAATCAATCTGATAATGGCATTTATCATCAAAAAAATGTTTTATCAGACAAAATGTACTTAAAAAGTCTACTTCACACGATGACTAGTAAATTCCTCTCACGCTACCTAGGTTACCAGGTGTTAATAAATATGATGTGGTTGCGTGTTTATTTTCCCCTCATCATCATTAAGATGATATGTTGTTAATTGTTTTTGAAATCCTCTCTAAATCCTTCCATCAACCCGTAATGCCTAATACATGTGTAAGTCATCTACTATAAATTAAATATACAAGGGATGATTAAGATAAGTTCAAAGTTTCATTATATTAAAATTTAGTAAATTAATTAAATGATATCATAATGTTTCCATAATCTCATCCTACATCATTTTCATAAGCCCTATGACAACATGGTCCCAAGAGGGTACATCAATCGGAATATTTTACTAAGTGACGATTCTAATGTAACTAATGAACACTTCTTGAATGGGGTTAACCTACTGGCCATGTATATTCCATCCAACCATGTATTTTATAACTTTCCCATTTTCCTTAATGATTTTTAACACCATCAAACTACAGTGCTCATGTTTTTTGGAACCACTAGTGCTTCATCGACTACCATTTACTCAGATTCTACATCATCATTTTTTTTTCTCCAATGTTATAGTATTAGCATATGTCGATGATGGTTGTACCTTTACACTGGGAGAAGAAACAATTTGAGAAACATGTTTTACCTCTCCACTGGGAGCAGTATCCGGATATGAAACATATTCTTTCTCTACACTTCAGGCATCAGCAGGTTCAGAGACCCGTTTGAGGCTCTGGATTGGTAGCATAATTACCTAAAAAGTCATTATATGAAGACGTGTTCTAAAATTTAATTTATATTAAATAAAAGTAGCAGTTTACACATAATTACATAATCTAACATGATGTATATTAGAGAAAATATATAACATGATTAGTGAACATGCTTTTCATAAACGAATGAATGGATATGACCCCTCTATAAACTATCCAAATCCCATTATTTTGGTATTTTATAACATAAAAAATGCCTCTTCCATTGGGACCGCTACGAAATTATTTTGATGCCCCAATGAACGGGTCATACTCTGTTGAATTTTAATCTCACCCTTTATTGGTTTTCGTCGATAACATAATAATTGACCAGTTTTGGTTTAAAGCGTATGAAACATCAAATACATGTATTTCATGTGAGACCATTATAAATGGTTCATCTTTGTAACCTTCCAAACAAAAATTATCTTTCACAAATCCCAACTCATCTATTTAAATAACACACATGTTATCAACTAACATGAATTGATAAATCATCACATGGAATGTTATACAATTCAAATCCCATATTTTTTTGATGATGAAAACGAATGGCATGTTAGTGTAAATTTGTTTCAATCCTTAGAACCAGAAACATGCATTGCATTAGCTGCAAGTGTAACTCCACTATTCTTCATGGAATTCTCCTCAACATGTTCCATAGTATAGAATGTATATCCATTAATTACATAATCATTGTAAGATAATAACAACCCAATTCATCCTACATGTATCCCTTGAAGTCTCTCTAAAATTGATTTCTAGTTTTCATATAACTCCATAAAAATATGTCCCTGAAACCATCCTATAAATTTTTGATTCTGTGTATTTTATATCCATTTATCAGACCTTTATGGATTCAAATGCATAATAATTTCATTATGGGTTTCATAATATTGGTCAATGTAAAAAATACTCTACAAAATGTAATAGTGGAACTACTCTTGAACTGTAGTATTGTTTGTGAAAACCTCTCCTCTAGAAATTCCTTCACCCACAAGTTTCCCAATGTGATGATATTCTGGTAAAACAATGTGTTCCCTATTGTATTGGTATTTGTTAATGAATTAAATGGAATACTCAACAGTATATTTCTACGAAATAAAACCATATATCTGACATTAATTTTCAATTTACCTGTTCAAAATATTCATATACCATTCAATGGGGTACATCCATCCCTAGTGTATAAGACCATAGATTCGAATATTTCTATCCAAGTGAACCATAAAATTAACTATCATATCATGGAATGTTTACATGAATAGAATTTTCAATTCAAATTATTTAACGGAAATTTATCTTTCCATAGTTGGAAAGTTCACTGGGTATATAACTTTGCTGCAAATACATTTGAAGATGAAATAGATATTGGTTAATGTATGAAATACATTCTTTGAAAATATGAAATAAATATCTATAGAAATTAGAGATTGCATCAATATATGACAGTCATGTGACTTCATACACATTAACATTAAATATTCCATTGACATTATGTTATTCATATTCGATGAATACATGTATGGATACTTTATGTCATTCAAGAAGTTGAAAAACTCATATCTCTCCTTCCTAGAAAGAGTTTAATGATAATAAGGAAGAAATGTTACTTTTTCACCCTTCATAGGCTTCATCTCTTCTAGTATTCCATTGTCAACCATGTCAAACCCAACCTTAATTCCATCCTATTTTAGTCAGTTATATTTTTTTACTTTTTGATGACACCAACATGTTCATTTTTTCAATATTCATAACATCAATAAAATTTTTGATGTATAGAAAATTCATGTATAGTAATTGAATAAAAACTAATAACTTTTTCCAACAGGTTTTCATATGTTTTTTTTTGAAAACTGTTTCCCAAAATACGTGACAACATATTTTAAATTCTCAAATAGTTGATCACCTATTAGTAGAGAGAATGTTGTACCTCATCCTGAGATTCCATAAAATGTTGTTGTCCATGATTAGCACTTATGTCATCAGGGTAGTAATCTGTGATGTTCTAGAAATAGGGTTTTCGATGAATGTTTTAACTTAATTTATTATGTACCCTATTCAAAAATATGTCACAATTTACTTCCTTTAATGTTATATCATGACAAATTTTCATAAGGAGGAAATCCATTCATTGTCATATACAACATAGATCTCAAATTGAACTCTTCATTTCTTTACGAATCATTAAAATAAACCCATGAATCCCATAATAGTTTCAAATACTTGATCTATGATACTAAATTAACATCAATATTATTACCCAGTTATTTGTCATATATAATCATAGATAACATTATTTATTTTCCTTTGAGGGATTACCATAGTTGTAATTTATAATTTACCCCCATAATCGGACTTGTACTTTGAGAACACCTTTGAAAACCAAATCATTCACTCCATCTGTTTATAATGAAAGAAAGGGGTTTCTTGGATGATTTCCAAATTTAGAATATTGATGATCAATTCTCTTCCACTAAGGAGAGTTTGTTAGGTGATGTAGTTTCCAATCATTAATTATTGTATCGGTATTCTATTTCAATTGAACTACAGTCTCCTCACATCCATATAGGTTCCTAAACCATGGAATGATTGGAATGTACTGTAAAACATTTATAGGTCCGGATTCATCATTCTGGTATTGAGAAGAACCAATCATTTAGAATTATAAAAGTGATATGTGGTCCTTGTAAAATAGTATACAGTCATTCGGGCATGCATGTAATCTTTAATAGATTATGCCAATCAAGTGTTTCATTCATTTTGCATCAATTATTCTACTCAAGTGTTCATTATAATCTGGGAGCATGTCATGCAGAAGAGAAAGAAGTCTGTAAAATTGGAACCACTCTATCCATTGTCTACATTCAAATAATATTGATTCTGTAAGGAAAAAAATGTTGTATATTTTTTGAAACTATAATACAATGGAATCTAAGAACAACTCACTAATTTTCACATGTTGGGAAGGAAAGTAGTTAATCTTTAAGTGTCACACCCTGACTACGGACGTCCGAAATTTTTCTCCTTTCTTGGTCCCGGTTTAAATTTTTCGAAGATTAATTGTGATTGGTGATTTCGCGCCGGAGCGCGGTCATCGCATCGCTAGCGGTGATCGTGCGTTCGGCCCGGGTGGTGATGTGTCCACCCGGCGTTTTAAATATTAATGTTTTTACGTTGACTTTTTATTATTATTACTATTTGAGTTGTGTTATTAATATAGTAGTTATTTTCCGTGTATAAGTATATGCATATATATGTCTATATATGTGTATATATATACATATGTATATACTTTAATACGTTATGTTTATATATGTATATATATATAAAATGTATCTATTTGTATATGTTTGTATATAGATATATATATAAGTGTTTAGGTATGCGTATACATACACGGGTATTTTGATTATAATGATTATTATTAAAATAAACTAACTTTTATTTGTTATCATTATTCTATTATTATTATTATTATTATTATTATAAAGTTTTATTGTTATTAACATTATTATAAATTTTGTTTACCATTTTTATAAAGTTTATTATTATTATTATAAAGTCTTAATATTATTATTAATATAATGTTTATTAATTTATTATTATTATTATTATTATTTTTATCATATATATATTAAGAAACCTGAAACCCCCCTATCCTACCCTCCTACCCTAGCGCCGCTCTCTCCCCTTCCCTTGCCCTGCACGCCGCCCGCCCTACTCCCTTCAGCGCCCGCCGCCCACACCAGCTCCCGCCGCACCCCGCACCCGCAGTCTCGCCGGCGTCCGGCCTCCACCCCGGTGCCCAGTCCCCTCCGCCGATCCTACCGACCACCTCGGCCTCACCTCCCCGCTTCCGCAGTCGGCTCCCAGCTCCACTACGCGACGGCCTCCGGCATCCCGTCTCCCCTGCGCGTTGCAGCCGTCGCCGTCCCGGCATCCCTGTTCTGGCTCTCCCCACAGCCGCGCTCTCCCGTTCCGCTCCCCCTCCGGCGCTCCACCTCGCCGTGCCCGCGTCCGGCCGCCAGCCTACCTCCCTCTGGCGTCGTCTCCTCGCACAGCACCCCGGACCCCGGCTCCCGACCTCACTCCCTCTCCGGCGGCCGCCCCTGCTCTCCCCCTGCGACCCCCGACCTCCTCCTGGTTCGGCCTCATCCCGTCGTCGTCCCGGCTCCCCCGCGCAACCGCCTCCTCCCTCACCCCGTTGCTCCGCAAACCACCCCTGTAAGTATGTTTTTATTTTTATTTTTATTTTATTTTTAAGTTAATCTTATATAACATTTATTATTTTTATCCTATTAATAATATTATCATTTTTTTTCATTATTATTATGTTAATATTATTCTATTAATATTATTATTGTATTACTATATTATTATTATTATTATTATTATTATACTAATATATTATAATTGTGCTAAAATATTGTTGTTGTTATTATTATTATTATTATTATTACTAACATATTATTATTATTATTATTATTACTAACATATTATTATTATTATTATTATTATTATCATTATTGTTATGAGAATATTATTATTATTATTATTATTATTATTATTATTACTACATTATTATTATTATTATTATTATCATGTTATTAAGTTATTATTTTTATTATTATTGCTATATTATTATTATTATGATTTTATTATTATTATTCTTATTACTATTGTCTTATCATTCTTTTTATATTATTATATTATAATTATGCTAAATGATTATTATTATTATCTTTATATTACTATTATTGTGATTATATTATTGTTATATTTTTATTATGATAATATTATGCTATTATTATTATTATATTATTATGTTATTATTATTATATTATTATTATTATTAATATTATTATTGTTATCATTATTTTATTGGGTATGCTAACATTATTTTTATTATTATATTAATATTGTTATTACTATTATATTATTATAATTATGTTAAATTATAATCGTTATTATTATTATTATTATTTTGTTATCATTATTATTATTAATATTATTAATGTTGTTATTATTGTCATTACTAATCTTATTATTATTATTATTATTGTAATTATAATTATTTCTATTATTATCATTTTTTATTACTCTGGCTTTCACTTTCGCTTTGTTAAGGGTTTTTCGTCAGCTTATATTTGTTTTTGGTAGGTTTAGGATTTTAGGACCCGCGCAGGGCGTTTCCGAGAGAGCGCCATCGCTGCGCCTTGTTTCCGAGGTTCCGCCGTCTCCGTGCCTCAGTTTCGAGAGTGTTGGACTTTATCACGTGGCTTTGGACACACGTCATGTCGTCGCACTTGGATCTTGAGGTAGGTCTCCCATTGCACTCGCCTTTAAATTAAGAATTTATTTATTCCTTGCCTTTTTTTTGAATTTCAGTAAATTTAAAAGTAATATTAAGTAGTTTTTATAGTGTGGTGATCTGCTGATGATAAATTGTGTTTTTAATTCTAGTGTTTCATTGAAAGTGTTCTTCTTGGATTTAGTTGTGTGCTTCCATGGTAGTATTTCTAAATGGTTCTTCCTGAATAATGAAAGTCATGTTAAATTGTGTTTTGAAATGTTTTTGGCGGGTGTAAATTTGTAGATGTATTGTTAATGAAAAAGGTGATTCTTAGAACCTAGAGTAGAGAAAATGACCGTATGACCTTTAAACTTGATTTTGGAAATTTAAAGTGTGGTTCTTGGTTGACGAGAAATATTTTCCTTTGTCGCGTGAACAAAAGTTTGGATTTCATTTGAGAAATGGTGTCCCTTCAAAAAAATGATTTAAGGCCCGTTTGGCTCTTAATAAAAGTGGGGTGCATTTGGATATTGGAAAATGATTCTACTTGTGGAACCAGTGTGTTTCGGGTTTAATATGTCGATATGAGTTTCTTAAATAATGTTCTAAGTGTGTTTCTGGTTTTCAATGGCATGGCATGTGTCATATCCCTTTGGAAATGTTTTAGTGTAAAATGTTAAAAATGTAAATGATATGACGGACCGGTTGGCACTTTAATAAATGTGAAGTGATTTTTATATATATATATATATATATATATATATATATATATATATATATACGTACTTGTGAGGGAATTTCTACAAGGGGACTTCCCTTCGAGGGTTGTCGTGTAGCGATGTCCGTGTAAGGGGTTGGCAAGTGCGGTGAGATGAGTCACGTGTGCGAGGGTCTCCCACTTACACAGTGTTACAAAAACCACTATGGGTTCCTGGGCGTCTTGTAGATTATCGAGTGACGGTTGCTTGCTAACCCTGATTAGACGGGTTGGTACCCCCTGGAGTTGTGGACAGGCCAGGTGGGATGTGCCACTGGTTGGCTATTAGGGCGGCCAGTTGGTTATTGACTGTGGAGTACCATGCCGGTAGGTAGTCTGAACCCGAGTACGTCCAGGGGTTTTCTAGGGATGTTCAAGATCGCCCATGGTTATTGCTGATAACTTCTGGTTTATTTTTACTTGCACTTGGTTTTCCTTTCCTGTTTACCTTTACTTTCACTTGTTTTCCCTGCTTGTTTTCTTTCAGTCATATTTCACAGCCTATACTGTTAGACTTTGAGAAAAAAATGGTTTTCAAATGAAAATGCTTTATTCGCTTTGGGTTAGATTTGAAAATGTAAGACTTTTCTTTTCAGAATGAGTTTAAAACTGATGAAAGGGAATTAACTTTCAAAAAGGAATAAGGGAAATGTCTCGTGTTTTATTTTCAAGTAAAGCATTATGAAAACTTACTTTTATACATTAAGGTTCAAACCTGGATTATGTAGATTCTTTATTTACTGGCGGTGCATTGGGATTTGTTGTGGGGCTCACCTACTGAGTACTTTTGTGCTCACGCCTATCTCTTACCTTTTCAGTTGCAGGTTCCTTGTCTTCAGGTTCTCCTGCTTGAGTCGCTCAGTGTGGGAGAGACGTTGGTTGTAGTTGGGTGGTGACCCGCGAGGTCACATGGAGGTATGTCGTGGTGTAGTTGTTTATGCCTTTAGTGTTTGTCAGTTTGTTTAGTTTATATTCATTCTTTCGATCCTGTTTTTAGTTTGGGCTGAAATCATTCCCAACGATTAAAATTTTAATGCCCGTCACTTGTTGCCATCCCGGGGGGATCGGGAAAGCCCCTCGGGACTTGCCGCGGACCGGCTCAGGTGACCGGTTCAGGGTCGACCCGGGCTGGTTCGTGACAAAATGGTATCAGAGGTGGTTCTTGTTAATTGGGTTGTCCGGTAGAAGGAGATTAGGACTGTCGGAACTCGAGGGGTAAGTGCGGGAAGAGCGTCGCGAACTCTTGCTCGCACTGATCCTCGAGTTACCAGGGGTAGTTCGGGAATTGTGTCCTTGTCTTTTCTGGTTTGTCTTGGATTGAGAGATGATAATGGAGGCAAGCCGACGCTACATCGCAATTTCACATGGAGTAGTGACCCATGTGGAGTCCGAGTACATGGTTTGAATTCCTCCTAGTGGTCGACGCTGACTTGGGACATGTCCCACTACCATGTCGACAGGTTGAGCGTGACTACTAGTCCCTCATTTCAGTGATTGATGCAAATTTGGATGTTGTTTCCGTTTTGGTCTGTGTGAGTGCGTAGTTGGAAATGAAAAAGGGTTTTTGAAAATTGGACTGGTTTCCTTTAAAGGACGGTAAATGTATAAAATGGGTTTTGAAACTGAATTCTCTTGATTTTAAAATCTGTTGTTTTCTTGGAATTGGTTATGAATGATTTGGGGTGAAACCTCGGTTCCTCTTCATGAACATTTTCACATGTGTGAGAATGCATTCAAAATGCGTGTTGGTGCGAGTATTAATGGACCGTGGATAAAGACATGTGAAACGGGTCATGGGAGTACCTGGGTGTGTATTTGAAATTTAACGCTTGACTTTGTTTTCTAAATTGGTTTTAAAGGGGAAACGGTTTTGGAAAGATTTTGGTTTGAAAGTGGATTGGTTTTGGAAAGTGATCTAGAAAAAGGGTGGTTTTATAATCCAAATGAAAAGGAAATTTTAAAGAGGAGATTTTATTTTGGGATGTGTTTGTGTTTGTTTGGTCTTGTGCTGACTGTTTTGATGAAGGTGCTTTTATTGAGGTTGCTTTGTGTTGATATTGGTTTTGGCTTTGTGTTTTATATGTCGCTCAGGAAATGCTGCCCAGAAAGGTCTCTAGGGATTCGGATATGTCATGCCCAGTTTTTAGTCCTCCTCGGACTCTGCCTATTCTCCATGGTGATCAGGGTCCGTTAGAGGCAGTGAAATGGCTCGAGGAAGTGGAGCGTGTCATTAGAATGTTGGGAACTCCCGATAATGTTAAGGTTCGTGCAATTATGGAGTTGTTCGAGGGTCCAGCTCTGGACCAGTGGAAGGTGGTTTCCCCACCATCGACGCAAGTTGAAATGACATGGGATGTCTTTAGAATTGTTTTTATCCAATGGTTTGTACCTGAGGAAGTGAAGCTGGAGAAAAAGAGAGAGCTTGTTCATATTCAACAAGGTCAATGGACAGTGAAGGCATATGTTGACCATTTCAAGGAACTGATTCCCTTTTCTCCAGAGGTAGCGTCGCATGAGCTCATGAAGGTCTCTCTTTTCACTGGGGGTCTTCATCCAGAGATCAAGGAGCGAGTTCTCCCTTATAAAGACCTTTGTTTCGAGAAGCTGGTGGAGGAAGCATTCTTGGCTGAGTTGGTTTCTGGTGTGCGGGTGGTTAGTACTTCAGCATCCCCAGTTGTTCGTAAGAGTTCCTCCTCTGGTGTGGAAAATATGCCAGAGATACCTGTTCCTAAGGGGTTATCCCCTTTGGTCTCAGCTTCCAGTTCGTCAGATCATTCGATGGTATGCTATAAATGTGGTCGTTTCGGGCATTTAAAGCCGTCTTGTCGCAACCCTCCGAAGACGTGTCGTAGATGCGGTTGTCTGGGTCATCTGGAGAAGTTTTTCCGGAAGCGTCGCTTAAAGAGGACGCCGTGATGGGAGAACGTCAGTACCTGACTGTGAGGCAGAAGATGCTTCAGCCACCAGAGCCCCAACCACAGGTCTCGGGGTGAAGCTCGCGCACAGTCAGGAGTCCCCAGGGGTGTGAAGCCTTGGTCCAGGTTTTGTGTTCCGTGTTAGTAGTGGAACAATCAAGATCTTTTAGTACTTGTTTTTCTGCTGTTATGTTTTGACGTTATTGTATGTTCATTGTTTAACCATGGGGTTATCATGGACTTGTTCTATTATAATCCAAGTAGTCTGGTTTATGTAAATGTGTTGTTTTTCTAAAAAGTGACAATGGACTTGTTCTATGATAAATCTAAGTGGACTTGTCGTGTGAATGTAGTATTCTAAATCGTTTGTCCTTCTCAAAAGTGTGTTTGACTCTGGTGTGGGTTGACCTTGTTTTAGTTATGTTGTCGATGTGGTTATGTTTCGTGGACTTCGGTGAATCATATCTCCAATTTGATATTGGTTAAATGTTTTTCTATGGGTTTTCCCTGGTGTTGAAGTTGTTGACTCTAGTCGTGGGTTCAAGGTTTCGACGAAGGTGTTGTTTTTCACTCGTGCAATAAGAGTTGGTTTGAATTGGTTGGGAGTTCCCGCGTCGACCCCCCCCCCTTTTCCCAGGGTTTTCTATTTAGATGGTCAACTTTTCTGCACTAGTTAAGTTCTTGTGGTGGGGAGAACCCCTTCGTGTTCTCCCCTCAATCTCGGACCTCAGTTTTCTCTTGAATCGGTCGGGTGTGACCTGTGTAGAGTAAGGTCATGCCTGAGAATCTCAGTTTTCCTCAGTTCCTGTAGTTCTGTTTGGGCATGGACTTGGATTTTGGATGACTTTTGGCCTGGTGAATTTCTGGGGGCAGAAAGTGTCTGTGGTGGGGAGAATTGTCACACCCTGACTGCATACGTCCGTAATTTTTCTCCTTTCTTTGTCCCGGTTTAAATTTTTCGAAGATTAATTGTGATTGGTGGTTTCGCGCCGGTGCGCGGTCATCGCATTGCTAGCGGTGATCGTGCGTTCGGCCCGGGTGGCGATGTGTCCACCCGGCGTTTTAAATATTAAAGTTTTTACGTTGACTTTTTATTATTATTACTATTTGAGTTGTGTTATTAATATTGAAGTTATTTTCCGTGTATAAGTATATGCATATATATGTCTATATATGTGTATATATATACATATGTATATACTTTAATAAGTTATGTTTATATATGTATATATATATATATAATGTATCTATTTGTATATGTTTTTATATAGATATATATATAAGTGTTTAGGTATGCGTATACATACACGGGTATTTTGATTATAATGATTATTATTAAAATAAACTAACTTTTATTTATTATCATTATTCTATTTTTATTATTATTATTATTATTATAAAGTTTTATTGTTATTAACATTATTATAAATTTTGTTTACCATTTTTATAAAGTTTATTATTATTATTACAAAGTCTTAATATTATTATTAATATAATGTTTATTATTTTTATTATTATTTTTATTTTTATTTTTATCATATATATATTAAGAAACCTGAAACCCCCCTATCCTACCCTCCTACCCTAGCGCCGCTCTCTCCCCTTCCCTTGCCCTGCACGCCGCCCGCCCTACTCCCTTCAGCGCCCGCCGCCCACACCAGCTCCCGCCGCGCCCCGCACCCGCCCTCTCGCCGGCGTCCGACCTCCACCCCGGTGCCCAGTCCCCCCCGCCGATCCTACCGACCACCTCGGCCTCACCTCCCCGCTTCCGCAGTCGGCTCCCAGCTCCCCTACGTGACGGCCTCCGGCATCCCGTCTCCCCTGCGCGTTGCCGCCGTCGCCGTCCCGGCATCCCTGTTCCGGCTCTCCCCGCGGCCGCGCTCTCCCGTTCCGCTCCCCCTCCGGCGCTCCGCCTCGCCGTGCCCGCGTCCGGCCGCCAGCCTACCTCCCTCCGGCGTCGTCTCCTCGCACAGCACCCCGGACCCCGGCTCCCGACCTCACTCCCTCTCCGGCGGCCGCCCCTGCTCTCCCCCTGCGACCCCCGACCTCCTCCTGGTTCGGCCTCATCCCGTCGCCTTCCCGGCTCCCCCGCGCAACCGCCTCCTCCCTCACCCCGTTGCTCCGCAAACCACCCCTGTAAGTATGTTTTTATTTTTATTTTTATTTTATTTTTAAGTTAATCTTATATAACATTTATTATTTTTATCCTATTAATAATATTATCATTTTTTTCATTATTATTATGTTAATATTATACTATTAATATTATTATTGTATTACTATATTATTATTATTATTATTATTATTATACTAATATATTATAATTGTGCTAAAATATTGTTGTTATTATTATTATTATTATTACTAACATATTATTATTATTATTATTATTATTACTAACATATTATTATTATTATTATTATTATTATCATTATTGTTATGAGAATATTATTATTATTTTTTATTATTATTATTATTACTAAATTATTATTATTATTATTATTATCATGTTATTAAGTTATTATTTTTATTATTATTGCTATATTATTATTATTATGATTTTATTATTATTATTCTTATTACTATTGTCTTATCTTTCTTTTTATATTATTATATTATATTTATGATAAATGATTATTATTATTATCTTTATATTATTATTATTGTGATTATATTATTGTTATATTTTTATTATGTTAATATTATGCTATTATTATTATTATATTATTATGTTATTATTATTATATTATTATTATTATTAATATTTTTATTGTTATCATTATTTTATTGGGTATGCTAACATTATTTTTATTATTATATTAATATTGTTATTACTATTATATTATTATAATTATGTTAAATTATTATCGTTATTATTATTATTATTATTTTGTTATCATTATTATTATTAATATTATTAATTTTGTTATTATTGTCATTACTAATCTTATTATTATTATTATTATTATTGTAATTATAATTATTGCTATTATTATCATTTTTTATTACTCTGGCTTTCACTTTCGCTTTGTTAAGGGTTTTTCGTCAGCTTATATTTGTTTTTGGTAGGTTTAGGATTTTAGGACCCGCGCAGGGTGTTTCCGAGAGAGCGCCATCGCTGCGCCTTGTTTCCGAGGTTCCGCCGTCTCCGCGCCTCAGTTTCGAGAGTGTTGGACTTTATCACGTGGCTTTGGACACACGTCATGTCTTCGCACTTGGATCTTGAGGTAGGTCTCCCATTGCACTCGCCTTTAAATTAAGAATTTATTTATTCCTTGCCTTTTTTTTGAATTTCAGTAAATTTAAAATTAATATTAAGTAGTTTTTATAGTGTGGTGATCTGCTGATGATAAAAGGTGTTTTTAATTCTAGCGTTTCATTGAAAGTGTTCTTCTTGGATTTAGTTGTGTGCTTCCATGGTAGTATTGCTAAATGGTTCTTCCTGAATAATGAAAGTCATGTTAAATTGTGTTTTGAAATGTTTTTGGCGTGTGTAAATTTGTAGATGTATTGTTAATGAAAAAGGAGTTTCTTAGAACCTGGATTAGAGAAAATGACCGTATGACCTTTAAACTTGATTTTGGAAATTTAAAGTGTGGTTCTTGGTTGACGAGAAATATTTTCCTTTTTCGCGTGAACAAAAGTTTGGATTTCATTTGAGAAATGGTGTCCCTTCCAAAAAATGATTTAAGGACCGTTTGGCTCTTAATAAAAGTGGGGTGCATTTGGATATTGGAAAATGATTCTACTTGTGGAACCAGTGTGTTTCGGGTTTAATATGCCGATATGAGTTTCTTAAATAATGTTCTAAGTGTGTTTCTGGTTTTCAGTGGCATGGCGTGTGCCATATCCCTTTGGAAATGTTTTACTGTAAAATGTTAAAAATGTAAATGATATGACGGCCCGGTTGGCACTTTAATAAATGTGAAGTGATTTTTACATATATATATATATATATACGTACTTGTGAGGGCATTTCTACAGGGGGACTTCCCTTCGAGGGTTGTCGTGTAGCGATGTCCGTGTAAGGGGTTGGCAAGTGCGGTGAGATGAGTCACGCGTGCGAGGGTCTCCCACTTACACAGTGTTACAAAAACCACTATGGGTTCCTGGGCGTCTTGTAGATTATCGAGTGACGGTTGCTTGCTAACCATGATTAGACGGGTTGGTACCCCCTGGAGTTGTGGACAGGCCAGGTGGGATGTGCCACTGGTTGGCTATTAGGGCGGCCAGTTGGTTATTGACTGTGGAGTACCATGCCGGCAGGTAGTCTGAACCCGAGTACGTCCAGGGGTTTTCTAGGGATGTTCAGGATCGCCCATGGTTATTGCTGATAACTTCTGGTTTATTTTTACTTGCACTTGGTTTTCCTTGCCTGTTTACCTTTACTTGCACTTGTTTTCCCTGCTTGTTTTCTTTCAGTCATATTTCATAGCCTATACTGTTAGAATTTGAGAAAAAAATGGTTTTCAAATGAAAATGATTTATTCGCTTTGGGTTACATTGGAAAATCTAACACTTTGCTTTTCAGAATGAGTTTAAAACTGATGAAAGGGAATTAACTTTCAAAAAGGAATAAGGGAAATGTCTCGTGTTTGATTTTCAAGTAATGCATTATGAAAACTTACTTTTATACATTAAGGTTCAAACCTGGATTATGTAGATTCTTTATTTACTGGCGGTGTATTGGGATTTGTTGTGGGGCTCACCTACTGAGTACTTTTGTGCTCACGCCTATCTCTTACCTTTTCAGTTGCAGGTTCCTTGTGTTCAGGTTCTCCTGCTTGAGTCGCTCAGTGTGGGAGCGACGTTGGTTGTAGTTGGGTGGTGACCCGCGAGGTCACATGGAGGTATGTCGTGGTGTAGTTGTTTATGCCTTTAGTGTTTGTCAGTTTGTTTAGTTTATATTCATTCTTTCGATCCTGTTTTTAGTTTGGGCTGAAATCGTTCCCAACGATTAAAATTTTAATGCCCGGCACTTGTTGCCATCCCGGGGGGATCGGGAACGCCCCTCGGGACTTGTCGCGGACCGGCTCGGGTGACCGGTTCAGGGTCGACCCGGGCTGGTTCGTGACATTAAGTGTCATTTTAATTTCCTCAATTCCATCATCATCATCATCATTCACATCTTTAATGACATCCTTGATATGTAATTATTTGTTTTTCTCACTTATAGTCATATAAGATGGTCCATAAAACAAATTATTATCCCACCCACTACCAACATTCAATTTTTCAATTTATGTATTCCTACATTTAAAACATCAATATTTTCCATTATAGATCATGTGTTATATAAAATCCTTTGGAATAATTAGTCACAAATAAAAATAGTCTAAACACATAAAAAAAAAAGAGTAGGTCCATATGGATGATCTTTTTCAAACTTCATGAACTCTATCACACCATATTCATACTCTTTTGTCAAACTATTGGCATTCATTCATTATTTATTCATATCTATCATATTTTATTTTGGAATATTAATATTTAACCATATCAACAATCAAAACATTGAAATAATGTAATTTTTCTCCTATTTTATTAAAAATCTAAACATAAAATATTATTAAAATACTACATTTTATATTTCCTTTGAAATAAATTATAAAATAAAAACTGAAATTCCATTAAAAACCTATCATTTAAACAAATTATTCTTTAAAATAACAATCCATTTTAATGTAAACCAATCAGTTCCTAAGACTCTTTTACAAAAGCACATTTGTTTAGAGAATTCAAGGAAACTCAATGATCCAAATAATCTTAGTCTCTTAAATTGAGAGACAACCCTCAATATTTTTCAAATTTTCATTTAAAAAGTCACACTCCCCTAGATAAAATGAAACTAGTATTAAATACAAAATAAAGATATTCCCATCAAATTATGAAATCCAATCTAGTAAGTTGACGAACACTTGGAATCCAATCTAAGTCCATGAAATGTGTATGAATAATTTTTAGCGTTATTTACAACCATAAAAGGGTATGATGAAAACATATAATTTGTTATGAATCATTTTAGAAAAAAATGAATTATTTTAAAAGTACCAATTAGGAATTTTTAAAAATAAATAAATCCCAATATAGGCACAATATAAAGGATACAAATAAATCACGTCAATTCATCCCAAATTATTTAGTGTTATATGATTCCATCGCATTATTCCAAATATTGTTGTAATAATAATAATTTCCATATGCATTTGATATAGTTCTCCCCACCATTGGATATCCATTATCCATTCTTCATTCATCTAGTTATATCTATTATCCTTCACCACAACACCAGATTCCATGCGAAAATGTTCTATAGATAGTGACCAACCAAAAAATCATCAAACAATTGTGTTCCAGTTTCTACAAACACTACATTATCCCAATGATCCTTATCTCACACCAAATCAATCAATTCCTCATTTTATAAATACACAAATGAAAATCTATATTCATTAAACAATTATATAATAAAAAATGTTTCATGTTTCAATCCTTTCACAAAAATAATTTCCATATTCCACTCATCACAAGAAGAATCTATGTTGCATTCTCGATCCATTTATGTACATCATGTTTCAGGTCAAAATAAGAAAATAAATATTGTAATAAGATAGTATATCATATGATTATCCATAGTCTATTTTATAAAATCTTTAGAAAGAACTTGTTAATGACATTCCATGGACTAGTAACTCTAAAATCATTAACTAAACCCATTTTAGTAACCTCTAGAATCAGTGGGATGAGAGTATTATTATGAGTCTCAAAAGAAATCTGACCTCTCGAAAAGTCATTAATCATTTTAAGAACATCGTGTACCAAAATTGTCTAAAATATTTTAATTAAATCCTAATAAAGACAATATAGGTAATGTACCTTTGATGGAAATATCAACCTAAATGCCACGACCACTTCATAACATTGAATATCGATAGTCAATAACTCATTCATGTAATTTTTTAATGTTTTAATAAACTAATAATTGATATATTTAGATATAATATTATCCTAACAAAAAAATATTATTTGATAATCATATGAATTGTATCATCTTCCCCTATGAGGAGATTCACTATATAGTCCTTCTGGTTGGATGGATTAATTACATGTGTTGTTATAGTTATTTGACTATGGTGTCCAAAAATTGTCTCATGTATCATACGATAGGTAGGGATAACAAAATATATGTTTACCTTATTACATAATTTATTACTTAATAAAAGAATCAATATATTCCAAGATGAATAAGGATTATAATCCAAAAAACATAATTTTATTGTGTTGTTCCAATTCCATTTATGTCATAATAGTTTTAGTTATTTATCATTTTCCTTTGGTGGAGGTATTTTCAAAACCATGAGGTTAATTGGACTTGTAGGTATATATACGTTGTTGTGAGATAGACAAATCTTTACTTCTATGTGATTGTATATAATGTTTTTAGATTATATCCAATTCATGTATGACCTGGAATTTATTCACATATGTGAATGTTTAGGGGGTGTAATTTTTATTTTGGGGGTTATACATTAGGATTTTTTATGTCTACGAAATAAAATTAGTTGTATCAAAAAAATTTATTATTAAGCTTTCAGTTTCGAAAAAGGGTTTCTGAGGATTGGTTACATAACATATAGTGATTAATTTAACCAGACTCAATATAAAGCCATGCATTGAAGACTACATAGTTTCCTCTAGTGAAGTGGTTTACTAAGATTCAATCCAATTACACAAGTATCAATGTGGTGGTTCCATTGAAATTGTTATGGTTTGGATTGAAATTCAATATTGGATTATTCAAACTTCAGGGAGAATGTCTTTGAAACTTTGGTGAGTTCAAATGTTTCATTGATATTGAATCAGTCAGAAGCGATGTGTTCATTAGAATTGGAATCCATGAGATGAAAGTATTAGGAAATCATTAAAAAGCTGTGTCCAAGTGAATCAAGATAAAAGAGGTAAGAAGGATATTCTTCAATGATGTTGAGAATTAAATGTTTATGTTGAGTTGATGGAGGGATCCCAGATTAAGTTTCATTCAGAATCAATGGATGCACAACTTCTAAAATATGTTATACATAAAATATAGTAGTTGAAAGAATAAAAGAGAAGAAAATCATCCTTTGATTTATAAACTACATTCACTCAGTGGTGGTATTCTTTATATTTAATACATCTACCTAAAAATAAAGACCAAACAATGGAAAATTCAGAGTATACCATATTGATGTGATAAAATTTTCACCTTCATGATGGGATCTTAAAAAATTATTAAATCCTATGGGAAACCCCATTTTAAAAACATGATCATGTTAAAAAAAATTTATAACAAGCATCAAATTAATTTCAAAATTTAAAGATGTATTTAATGTACATAAAAAGGAATCCAACACACCCTAAAAATCCATTTCCCTTGGAGAAATCCTTTCTCAACACATTTTGAACATTAAATATCATTCGAAAAAACAAATATCACCTTTCACACATGGCATAAAAAATTCTAAATAAGCCCCACCACAAAACTACTAAGTATTATAATCAATTTCGATTAAAAAAACAGCGAGCATCACATATTCATGTAAAAACGTTTCCTGAACATGTCTCTCCCAACATTAATAATCCAAAAAACACAAATAAGCTAACAAGAAAGCATATCAAAATCATATAATAATATAAAATCATGGAACCACCAACGTCACACTAGGAAACCATTGGAAATCGATGTGAAACTAGATCCAGACCTCTACAAGACCCTATAAAGAAAATATCCAATCTCAATCATAAATATTTTTCCCAATAACACTATATCAGGCCAACATTATGTCAAATAACCTGTTAAAAAATAAGAACTCAATAAGTTGAAAGAGAAACCCTACCACGAGGGAGAATTAAAGAGAAATGAGACATAATTGAGGTTTCCTTGAAAAATCTATGTCAAACCACCTTATGAATTGTGTATAAGGGCTTCATGAAATCCTGGAGGGGGTGTGGATCATAGAAAAAATGGGTTCATGATTGAGGAGGCCCGCAAATGAAGAAGGTCCTAGGTTGAGGAGCGTCTGCGGAGGAGGAGCATCTGCAACGGAGGAGCATCCACGACTTAGGATTGTGCACTGTAGAGGAGCATTCATGGTGATGGAGAATTCATGTCAGATGTGGGTTCACGACTTAGGAGTGTCCTGGAGGAGGTGGGTTCATGGAAGAAGATGGTTCCTGGTGAAGGATCATTCATGGTAGAGGAGGGGTCGACAGCGCTGGGGTCAGCTTCCCAGAGAGATTGAGGGGTGTGAGAATGGAGGTTACTAATCAGGTTTATTTATAAAATATGATTAACCATTTATCAGTGCTAGATAAAAAAGTGCTGATAAAGGCTTGTTTTATTAGTGCTAAAATATAATGTGTTGATAAAACACGCCATTAGCAGTTCTATGATTGTAGCGCTGATAAAATTTATATCTTTATGAGCGCTAAAAAAATAACTAAAAAATAAATAATGTTATTAATTTTTTGATATTATTAAATATATTTATAGAATTATATATATGATAATTAATTAAATATTTATTTATACTTATAACTATATATAAATAAATATTTTTTTATTTAAAAATTATAATAAATACTGTTATTATATTTATAATCATAGAAATATAAATAATTATATGATTATTGACATATATAACTATATTTCTTCAAATTTGGAAATTATTTAAATGAATGTATATACCTTTTTATATACAATTATAAATAAATAATAATTTATTTAATTAAATAATTATCAAATTATAAAACATTTGTATTTCTAATATTTTTAATTTTATTAAAATATATAATTAATATATTAATTATAATTTTATAATTTTATAATTATTAAATAGAACATTATTTATTTATAAATTTAAATTTATTTATTTATTTTTCAATATTCATATATATTTATAAATATATTTATTTAATTATTTATAACATTATATATTAAAATAATAAATATATTTTTTATTAATTAATAATTATTTAAAAAAACATATAAATATTTATATTTATAAAAATTAATAAATATATATTTATTTGTAATAAAAAAATTATAGTAAATAAATATTTATTTGTAGTTGTAATTATAAATATATATACATATATATAAATAATTATAATATTATAAGAATTATGTTTATAAAATTTTAATTATTTAAATATATCATTATTTATTTATAATAATATTTATAACTATTTTTATTTATTTGTAAATATTTTTATATAAATATATATAATTATTTTATATTTATTATAATGGATTAATTTTTAAAATACATCTATATTAATTTCAAAATTATAATTATAACTATTTGTATTTATTTTTAATATTTTTTTTATATTTATAAATATATTTAATTAATTATATATATTTATAAATTTATAAGTAAAATAAATATATTTAATAAAATTTTATAAAAATTTACCAACTTATATTTATGAATCTTCATAATTATTACTATATATAAATATATTTATAAATATTTGTATATATTTATAAATAAATATATATATATATATATTTATAAAATTATAATATATTTATTTATGATAATTTTATAAATTTAAAACAAATATATATTTATAATAATAATTACATATATGTATATTAAAAAATTATATATATATAACTAAAAATTAGTAATTATAGATATAATAAATATATATAATTTAAATATATATATTATAATTTTATATATTTTTATAACATATATAATAGTTCACATAGGTAACAGGAATTAATCATATACCTAGTAAAGTATACATAATAAAAAAAATGATCCATCACATATAGACAACACGAATATTAATAAGGGTTTAATGTATAAATAAACATTCATGATGATACATAACTTATTTACACATCTACTCATGCATGATTAATATATTTATTGACCAAATCTATCAGGGACATATATATATATTTAATAATTATATATATAATGTATTTATATATACATATTAATTTTGAAAAAAATAAATATAATAAATATATAACATATATAACAAATATAATAAGTATAATGAATATAATATATAAAATAACAACAATAAATCTAATAAATCTAATAAATATAAATCTAATAAATCTATTAAATATATTTTCAATTTAATAAAATTTATTATAATATTATAATTATATAAAAGTATATATTATTTATAATAATCATAGAAATAATTTTTTTGAAAAATTATATATATATGATTTATTAAAAAATATATAATAATTATAACTATGCATTTTTGTTTAATGTATACAGATTAACATTATTTTTCAATATGGATATCATAATTATATATATATATATTAATAATTTTTTTATTAATAACATTTACCAGTGCTAAAAATATTGCTGATAAAGGGTTGATTTTTCACCACTTTTAGCTATCACTGATATAGGCCCCCCGTTTAGCATTGCTATTTGTATAACACTGATAAAACCATGCAATTCACTTGTCCCATTCTATGGTAGTGTATAAGATGCATCAATAATTTGTAAAATGTTGTTTAAATGGTCAGTTTATTTTAATTTTAATTTCTCAGTCGAGTATCAGTAGATCAAAATATTAGCACTTGTGTTTTCATCATAACCACGAAATAGACTTTCTGATCAATTTTGAAATAGATTTTATTTCATCTTATAATTTTTCACCTAGAATGATATTTTTATTTTATATTATTTTTACATTTTACATATTTTTAAACCAAGGTTAAAAAAATAATCAAAATAATGAAATATATGTATGTTGATTAAAACCCTAAAGATGTTTAATTAAATTGTGGACATGTTAAAATAGGGTTCATGTTACCATAAATAACATTTCTTGAGACTCTATATAGATATCAAAATTAATCTATATAAATAATATTCTAGTAGTTATATTTTTGTTTTATATCAACTATCCTAATATATATAAATACAATTTTTTAGGGTTTTATATTAATCCCACAATGAATTGTGTATTTTTTTAATTTTTCTCTATACTATTGTTTTGAGGAGAATGTTTTCATATTAACGATCTAAGACATGAATCGTTCTAAATAAACCATTTATTGGTTTTAAAATATTATTATTTTTTATTTTTTCTATTTTTCTCTATATTCACTCTATACCATAAATGTTGTAGAATTAATGACATATTACATTATATTTGTTTCAGTATTTGACCTAATTGGGTTATTAGTCAATAATGTTCTATGAATTTGATCAAAATATCACATTGTAGATGCATATGTGACATTAGGAAAGGTATAATGTGGTAGTGTTTTGTTATCAAATGTGAATCAAATTGATCCCACCTTAATGATGCAAAATCAATGTTTGAATGAACAATGATGATTATAGTTCAATGTGAATTGGGTACTGAATTATTTTGATAATTCCACATTAGTTAAAAGAAGGTATTTTTTATTTGGTGTTTTTTGTTTTTTTCATTAGTTACCTCACTATGTTGTTGTAGATGAAATTATAATTATTTCATTCACATCAGGTATTGTTAACTTATGTGAAAACGATTTTTTATGTTTTTTCTATAACAATGATGATAGAAATTATCCCTTAACTACATATTTGGAATGGATTCACATTGAGTTTCAAAAATTGAAATATTTTAGTTATTTTACATATTGTATTCGGAATAATTTTTAATATCTATTAATTTTTACTCAGTTTTTTACCATAATAAATAGTAAATGAAATTAAAATTAATTACAGGGAATAGGTTAAAACAAATGTGTTGACACAGTGGATAAACGTTAATATTAAGAGGTCAAATGACCTAGAAAAATTTCAAAACCCATTTTATGGAAGATAATCTACAATATACCCATTTGTTCTAAAATTTTATTCATTATTGGGGTCACGTTATGGAAGGGGAACTCTTAATAGTGTTTTATATTTTAATATTTATAATAATTACACACTCTCTGCACTATTAAAATAAACTCACCCTTTCCACTTTTACAACCCTGTAAAGCACATTGTATCAAAAACATTCTACCAAAATAATCTTCCAAAATCCCATCTCTCATCCAGAAAGACCTTTTTTATTCATAAAGTAATCCAAGGATTTACTTAGGTGAAAAACCAAAAAAGTTACATGAAATAGGGGTAGCATTGTTTAATGATTACTTTTGTTTTATTTCATTATCAAAACACATCAATTCCTCTTATTACTTTGTTATAAAATAACATAAGTGTCCTTGATATACTTATATGTTAATGTTTCTACCTAAAACTTCACAGTATTTGAAAAAATGGGATACGTAATTATCATTCATCTATATGGCGGACTACTGCATCACAAACTGATGTTATTCGTTATTCCGTTACAACCTCTCAAGGTTGCATAAATTTAAGGAATTATTATTTTTATATGATATATTTGATATTTATAATTTTTATTATACTAATTTAATTTTTTATTACACATTATTTCATTATTACAATTATATTGAATAAGATAACATCATTTGCGAACGTGTAGACTACCACATCCTCAATGAGATATGATTCATTAACTCATTACATGGATTATATTAAGGATGGGTTTAATATAAATATATGACATAAATGATATAATTATGATATTATTGAAAATAATATATCTATCTATACATATATCATATCATATTTCTTATCTCTATTTGACAAACAGAAAAACGGGTAACATCATTTAAGGACTTGCGCACTACCCCCTGCTTGTGGCATTGTGATTCTTCCTTTTTCATCACCACATCAAAAGGTTGGTAAATATGTATATATAATTAAAAATAAATTATTTATGATATAATTATCCTTATTAAAATATAAAAAATACTTACCTTCTTCAACATTGATCATGGAAAAATTGGAATGTTACTCATGTGTACATACGACCAACCATCTCCCTAATTGTAACACTATTTCATTTTTCATAACCATATATCATGTATGATTTTTAATATATAATGGAAGTATAAATGTTAAAATAAATTAATATTTATTATTCATGAGGTTTTTATATAATTTTCTCATCAACAATAGTTGTCCAATCAAAGACTCTTTTAGCTCTTATGTCAAATACAGTAATAACATCAAACTTAATCATTATTGATTAAGTAATATTATATACCTATTTTGTATGTGAAATAAAATTATTAATAAACATGGAAATAATTACTATTCATGTAAATAATTACCGTATGTTTATTATTCTATATGATAGTGGGAAATCATGACAAATTAGACTAAAGGTATGAGATTTCATCAAACAATTTACATTCATTGGTTTAAACAGCAATGTCATGGGTTTTTCTTTTCCAATAAAATGTATTAAATGATGTATGCCTTTTTTATAATATATTAAAACTTTTATAGTGTGGATTTAATTTTGTCACACATCATTATTTCATGGGATTATTTTCACCCCTATGATTTGATCTTTGTTAGTGATTTTTATCTCACTTTTAAATATGTGAGATAATTTCCTTATTCACTAATTATTTATTTTTTGTGTTGTATCTACCACCCATTTGGTTATATTATATCATGAATTATTATATCATTATTGATTATAAATGTTTCATTTTTTGATTATTACTTTTGGGGCATCTGATTCGGTTTTTACCACATTTATAATGGGATTCATCTCAACATTCATTCTATTAAGACTCAGTTTTTTTATAAACCAAATTATTTTTATATGGTGTATATATTACTGTATTAATATTTTATATCATGAATATCCTTATTTTTATGATATTCTATTTTTCATTAAATGTTATTATTTCATGTGGATTATGATTCATATGTTTGAAGGTGGTATGAGACACTTTGTAATATTAAAAGGTTATTTTCCTTTTGAATATATTTAGTAATATTTTAATGGTATTTACAATCCTTGACAACAACAATCCATGTTGTTAGATATTATTCATTTGGGATGTTTTTTATTTATACTATCAACATTTTATTATTGATTTAATAACATTGTTTGAATTAAATTGTTTTGGGAAACTGTTTCTTTTACATGCGTTAACCATTTGTCAAAGAGATAATTATGTAACACATATCTTTTCAATTGGTTAATATTGTTTCAATGGTATTTTTATGGAACCCATTTCTTTTCCTCGAGTTAAACATGTTTCAATGATATTGTGATTGAATCCTTCTCATTTCCGTGCTTTAATATGTTTTTAAATGATATTATAATGGATCGCATTTAATTCCCATGAGATAACCATGTTTTAATGATATTATTATAGAACTAATTTTATTTCCATAGGACGATGATTTTCCAACGATATTGTTATAAAACCAATTTAATTTCCCCATGTTAATTGTGTATCAAATATATTAAAATTAGACTCATTTAATTTTCATCTTTTTATCAGATTATTGATGAATAATGATGATTTATATGAGTTTTATAATTGATTTTTTTATTTATGATATGGTACTAGAGCATTATATGAAATAGGTGATACCCTTATAGATTATATTAATGGTTGATCCCCATTATAGCTCACGGGTGATCCTGATATAGCATATACGAAGGGCTAAGACACATTGTAGGTCACAAAAAAATATGTGAGGCTAATTTGACTTATGAAAATGGTTATCACCGTTACTGATCTATGATGCATTGGGTATTGATAATGGTGGAATTAAGAAATATGTTTATTCAAATTAAATGGATTTTGAATGGGGTTTTAATGGTTTTTATGAAATTGATTCTCCATGTTACCAAAAAGTGTTTCATTTAATTGTTATGAGTTTATAATGATTCTAATGATTGAGATTGATATAACATCTCCTTTGATTATTGATTTAGATGACTCATTGATTTTTCCATATTTTCATATATTTTATCCACGTACTAATGTGTTTTGTTTTATTGTCTTTCTCATGCCTTTTATTTGTGTCATCATACCATTCAATACTCTTATTCTCATTTATGATATTCAAATGAAAAACTTTATTTTTAACCATACTAAACATCTAAGATCACCATTATTATGTTTAATATTCCATTTTATTTTAAATATTATGTTGAATAACTTATATCTATGAAGTATTTCATATTTATGACGATGATTTACTAATTTGAAAAATGAAAATATTGGTGAAGTGGGAGAAAATATCATTTAATGTCATGTGAATTGTTTAGGTATGTGTTTGTCCTATTTCCCAAAAACACTAAACCAACACATTACTCTGTTACGTAAATTATATGTGTTTTTAATTTGATTTTATACGATTTGGTTGAAAATTAGGGTCACAATTATCAGCATAAAAGCTAGGAATATAAATTTATGGGTTTCAACACTGGATCCAGGTGTTCTTGTTTTGGGTTAATATAGTTGGTATCAATGTTTTGTTCAGATAACTTTGTATATTAGATTGTTTTCATATAATGATATATTAAGGGTAATGGGTACACTAAAAATAATATAATATTATGTTTTATCATATGTTAAAATTCTTAATCACCCCACTTTAGGTTTTAAATAGTAAAAATTTTGATGTTATCAAAGACTTTTTTGGATCCATTTTATTAGGTTAAGATATTTTTGACCCCTATAATCAACATAATTTTTTTGGAGGAATTATTATTCAAAATTACTGAAAAAAATTTAATCATGAAGGTTGGTTGAAATCTTTTCGTATCCTGTAAGGTTTCAGGACTTAAACCCAGAACTGAAGGGAGACAAGGGTGTTGCTCATAACAATATATTATGAGTTATCCTGGTTGATATTTAAATATATAAAATTTCAAATTATGTTTATTTTGGAAGCATATGGGATTTTATCTGAGTAAAAATTATTGATTTATATTTTCAGAATTCACGATCAAATCCTTATAATCACTGGGTTTCAATATTAAAAATGAAATGTTTGAAGAAATTTGAGGATAGTTTTTATGAAAAGTTTCTACTTGAAAAGTTGGTTTTAAAATTTAATTTATAATTTTAGTGTATTACTTTACCACATACACATTTTAGTAATTGTCCAAACATATCCTAATCATTTTGATATTCGTTAAGCTCTAATGTCAGGAGGAAAATTGTTTATATCCTTTTAATGGTTATATGGTCTTTAAATGTCTATTTTAGTGATTCAGAAATAAAAATTCATCCTGAACACTGATCATTTATTGAAAACGATGATACATTTTTTAGAAATTTTTCAATGGAGGAAATTATACTCATCACGAAAAATTATTTAAATTTTCTTTTTTTTCTTTGTCTAGATGATAATGGAATTAATTAAGTCTATGAAAAATATCGTGAAATAAAAAATTTATCCAAGTACCTTCAATTGGTAAAAACTGATGGAATTTTTAATCATCACATATTTATGTTTTTTAGGCCCTTAAATTTACATTTATCATTAACGTGTTTAAGATTAATTTCCTCAATCAATCTCTATAATTATTTACAATTTTCCACAATTCCCACTTACGTTTCCATATCTGGAATCCTAGTTATGGGTACTTAGGGTAACGATTATGGTACCCAATTTTGCATTTTTTACAATTTTATGAAATTGTTTTTGATTTTGAATTAAATAATGTATTTCTAAAAATTTTAATCCTTCGATAATGAATAATAATTTTGAGGGAGAAATTCATTTTGATGGGGGTATAATGTAACATCATGATATTTTATAAAATATATTTTTTAAAAATAATTTAAATTAATTGATATCATCAGTTACATAAAACAAACTGTTTAACTCTTATTTTACCCAACATAATACTTATCTATTGTTGCACATAACATTCAGTCTCTTTAATAATGTGTGTCACATGCTAGACAACTTTTTATGGAAAAACAATATAATATTCATATTTATTATGATAGTAATCACCTAGATATAGGAACTTCATGATTGAATACAATTATCTAAATTTTGAATATTTGGATTACACATTTTTATATAAATAATTATTTGGTTATAAATTAAGTATAAATTAGAATAAAAATTAATTGAAAATAATAGATGGGTTTTATGAAAAAATATTTTATTACCAAAATGGAAATTTATTTTGATAAATTAAATTAATCACTATTATTGAAATATCATTATTAAATTTATATTTCATATATACAATAAGATATTTGAAATTAATTTAATTAGTATTATAGGGTTTATAACACTGTAAATATGATTATAAGTATAAAAAACTTTATGTTAATAATATGCAATTTTATTACCTTTTAATGGAAGACCATTTTTAAAAGTACTTATTTTTATAATTTTATAATTTTTATTTGAAAAAATAAATTTCATTTCATAAATAGGAATATCAAAATTTACATTGGGTTACTTTTTGTTATTTTTCTAAGAAAATTCCTATTTTGATGAATATTGAATGACAATGAATTTTAATTGGAAACATATTTTTAAACTAAAACATTTATATTGTCGAATTATATTATTAATTGGTTTTAATTTTTATATTGATCATTTTTATAATAGTTAAAAAAATTTATGTCATTTTAATTCATTCCAAAGTCATATTTGATATAAAAACATTTCAAACATTTGAACTTTTATCTTGAAAAACCCTCTCTATAATAAAATATATGAGATTTATTTTAATTTAATTTACTCTATTTATGTGATTAAATTTGAAAAAATGGTTTCCAAATTTTGAAATATAAAAATTAATAATTTCAATTAATTTCAATTTAGTTTTTTTAGATATAAGAGAATGAAATTAAAATCAATTATAGCAATTAAGGTAAAGAAAATATGTTCACTTAGTAGTAATAAATTTCTTTTACATGGAAAAATATCCTAAAAAATTATAAAAATATATTTTATTGGAATTATTATTTTGTATGCCCATATTTAGAAAAAAAATTAATTATTTTTTTCATATTATATAAGGGATACCTCTCAATGTTTTTTCCAATTTTATATTTACAAAAATTGTAATCCCTCTCTAAGATAAAATGACCATCATCCTACCCATATATTCACACCCATAAATAAAATTGTATCATCCAAACCATGAAATAAAAATCGTCCTGGATTCCTTCTCTCATTCTATAAGACTCAATTTGGGTAAAAATAAAACTAAGTAAATCTTTTGGTTCAAACCAAAACAAGTAGCCCAAAAAATATCTAATATTCTTCAATGATAACCAGTGTGTTATTTCATTCTAAAAATTATTAAATTATTATTAATAAGTGATTATATAATTACCTGTGTATTATAAATATTCATATATCTTAATGGTTTTACCTACATCTTCACGCACATCCATCAAATGGGATATGAAATCAACATTCGTGTGTACTGCAGACTACCACCTTTCAAACTGATGTTGTTCATTATTAAATTAAACAAATAATGGTTGATAAAAATGATTTAAATACTCTTTTTATATGAAAAATATTATATTTATAGTTTTATTAGTCTTATGTAATTTTAATGTAATAAATAAATTCCTGATTTCCATTTTTTGGAATATGATAACATCATTTTTGGATGTCTGGAATTATGCCTCCTACAAGTGTTGCGATCCATTCACTCTATAAATGAATTGTAATAAGTATTATTTTAATTAAATTACATGATATAAATGAAATAATTATTATATTAATTGAATAGTAATCTATATATACATATAACATATCCCTTTCTTCTTTCCATTTCACATAATAAAAAAGTGATATCCTCATTTGTGGATTTGCAGACTACCGCCTCCACAAAATTATTTTATAATTATTTTTTCATGACTAAATAATTTTAATTATATATATAAATATATATATTTACATGAAATTTTATTTACGAAATATTTTTTATTATTGATAGATATGTGTTACTCACATCCTTTTCATAATTACTATCGAAAAACGGGACCATTACCCTAGGAACATACGACCTATTATCTCCATAATCGAAACATTTATTCAGTTTTCATAACAATATTTATTCTATGATATTAAAATTATAATGGATATAAAAAATAATAATATTTTATTTATTATTTGGGATATGTTTTAATAATGACCTCATTGACCATAATTTCTTTATCAACGACTGTTTTAACACATAAGATGAATATGGTATAAACATACAACTTATTTTTTAAACACTAAGTAATTGTATATCACTTTTTTAGATGTGAAATAAAAGTAATAATAATCATTTTAAAGGTTATTAATCTTGTAAATAAATAATATAAATATATAATTCATGAATATGTAGAAAAAACAATGAAAAACCAGACACGATGTTAGTGTTTTTTCGACTCAATTTCAATTCACTGGGATAAACATTGATGTCATTATTTATATTATGCCAAGAATATATGTGAAATTACCTCATAATATTGTATAAAATATATAATATTTTATTTAATTGATATATATTTTTTCACAAATAATTATTTCATTGATTAATTCTCACACCAATGATATGATATTTGAAAGGGATTTTTCATCTCACTTTTTACATCCTTGAGATAAATTTCATATTAACCACTTAAATTATATTTTTTGGTGTATCTAATAACCATTTTAAAATATTATATAAATAATTATTTTATCTTCATGGTATTTAAAATTTTCATTTATGAATTATTACTTTTTGGGATTCTGATTCAGTTGTTACCACAGTTGTAAGGGGTTTCATCTTAATTTCAATTCCTTTGAGATTTATTTGTTTTTATACACATAAATATTTTTATAAAGTATATATATAACTATTATGAAATTTTATAACATGAATATCAATATTATTGGTATACTATATGTTTTTAAATGTTAATCATTAATTGTGGTTATGATTCATATGTTTTTATGTGTTATGTGACTCTTATGAATGTTTAACGGTTGGTTTACTCATGAATGTTTTTAATTTGATTTTAATGGTATTTCAATTAATTAGTGTGAAACCCCATGTTTCTAATTATCCTACTCAAGGAATATTTTGATCTGACACTATCACTATTATATTATGGATGGAATAATATTCTAAAAATTATATTTTTTGGTAAAACATTTCTTTTATCGAGGTTAACCATGTTTCAAAGTGATTATTATAGAAGTTGTTTCATTTTTGTTGGTTGAAGTTGTTTCTATGATATTTTTATGTAACTAATTTTTTTCATGGGTTAATAATGTTTCAAATATATTTTTCTGGAAGCCATTTCATTTCGATGGGCTAATCTTGTATCAGTGGGAATGTTATGGAACCCGTTTTGTTTACAAGAGATAACCATTTTTTAATGAGATTGTTATAGAACTAGTTTATTTTCCACTAGATAGTCATGTCTCAGGGAGGTTTTTATTGAAAATGGTTATTTTTCATGGGCTAATTTTGATTAAAAAATATTGAAATTAAACCCATTTCTTTTCAATTGAATTATCATGTTTTAAATAAATAATGATTGTTTCTATGGGTTTAATGAAGGGTTTCATTTATTCATGATATAGTACATGATAATTATTAGAAATAGGTGATCCCAATATATCATATACGATGTTTTTATGCCCATTATATCCCATGTATGATACAGATAGATCTTTATGATGGGTTGATCACAATTATAGATCAGAGAAAATTGGTGAACCATATATAGAATATACAAAGGGTGATCCCCATAATATATCTTTATAACATTGTGTAATGATAAAATTGAAATTTTACCTTATGTATGATCCCATTAAAATGAATTTTAATGGTTTTTGAAAGGGTTTTGTGAAATAGATGCTCATAGTTACCAAAAACAGGTTTTAATTTATTGATATCATTTGATAATGTTTCTAATTATCTTGATTGATGTTACATACCTTTTGATTATTGATTCTGATGACTCGTCAGTTTTCAATGTATTAATAATTATAGATATATGTATTGATGGTTTTTATTTATATTATTAATCACATATTCACATTGATCATTTCATCATACACTTATTCAACCATATGTTCATTGATTATATTCAATTTTTAGTGCATATGGGGACCCTAACTGGTCATCTAAGCTAACCCTTCATGTTTTTCCTTTTCTCAATGGTTTAATCAATTATTTTTATCAATTTATGTCTAGAATCGATTTCATATAGATTATAATGATATATTAAAGTGAAAAATAAAATATGGGTTAAGTGGGAGAAATTATCACTTAAATTCATGTATTGTTTATATATATATATATATATGAGTTTTTCATAATTCCCCAAAACAATAAACCATAGAGGTCCTTCATTAAGTATGTGATCTATTTTTTCTATTGATTTTATAATATTTGGATGAAAATATGAGTCATAATTATTGACATCAAAGATGAGAATGGAAATTTATGGATTTCAGCACATAATTCGAGGGTGCAGGTTTTGGAATATTATTGAAACATCCAATACATAGTTGCATTATATTGAAAACATTTCAAAATACATACCATTATTTTGATATCATTCATTACCCTCACTATTAGGGAAGTAAATTGTGGGTCCAAAAATCTATATACTAAGGTAAAATCATACTATATAAAAAGTGTGTAAATATACATATTACATAAAAGTATATTTATTTTTTATCAAAAATTTTACATTACATAAAGATACATTACCATCAAATTACATGGAAAATAATTGAATCATGTTGATTCCGAACAAAATTCCAGTTACAAGCTCAAAGATATCTCTCTTTAAAATCATTATATTCATTTCATAGAAAAAAATGTCATCATCATTTAGAATCTTGAAAATATCCACTAACAAAGATGACAATATTGAATAACAATCACGTCTTAATGAAGTAGTATCTTAATTCATAGAATATTTTATAATTTTTTGTCTATATAATATCACTTCATGTTAAAATAATTCATGTAAAATTTTTATAAATATAGGAATTTAAAATTATTAAAAAAAATTAACAGTAATATAAAATATATGATATAATATTTACATAACCCAATAATAATTTTTCAAACACATTTATAGGGAAAAAACATTCAATACAGTGCAAAACTACGGTAACCTATTCTGTGGGTCATGGTACTCTCGCTGATATATCTATAATAATCTTAATGGTGAACCAAAAATTCTCCATATAAATATGTTGATGAAGATTGAAATTCCTAATGAAATATATAATCCCATGTAGAAATATTTTATGTTGGTGATCCTCAACGTATGGCTGTCAATAAATGGGAATATGTGGAGGAGGAAGTAATGAAGTGGGATATATATAAAGAGTTGTATGGGAGGGGTTTGTAGGGTATATTGAGGAGTGGCATCTACTCCCTAAAACTGTTTTTTTCATGTATGTAAAATTCAATAGTATCGAAGATCAGATCCAATGTTCCATAATCACACTCATAAAATTATATTTGATATAAAAATATTCTTTTTTATCATTTATATATATATCCTACATTAAAGAATCTATAGAATGAGAAAAAATATTTATGGATAAAATGGTACAATATCCTTAAACTGAACTCATGTGCTCAGTATTTCCCAATAAGTATTTAAAATATCCTTCCTACCCTAAAATATAAATGTATTTTTTGTGTACTTTCATTAAGGGATTCATGTATATAATATTTTGAAACATCATTACTGAATCCAAAAAAATTAGATTTTAATTAATATTAATACCCAAAATAAATTTAATAAATTCTAAAAATCATGCCAACATCATCCCCTGATCCTTCTGTATGATATTGTCCATTTTCACTTATTTGACCACTCTTCTATATTTCATGTCATGTAGGGGATGGTAGTTCAAACTCTCTAGTTCCTATAAAATCAGATCACATTTTTTTGACATCATTTATCAATCATTTTTTCATGTAATAACGTATACCATCCACGAGTAAAATTATGAGGGAATAAATATTTTTATGTGATCTCCTAATGATATATCATATTTTACTATAAATTAAGAATTATAAAATCATTAATTCTATAATTGAAAAACAAAAAACATATAAATAATTACATTAAACATAACCAACATAATTCTTATTATGTACATTCAATGCACCACTTCTATGTACATTCATCTAGATAAGGATATATATCACATTTATTTTTATTTTTTCTTCCGCAGAAACTAAAATCATATCTGTGGTTGAATTTAAAATACTACAATACCAAATCACCTAAATCAATACATTTATTCATGACATCTCACGTGTTAAGAATATCATCTATCATAAGATAAAAACTAGAAATGCTATATTATGATAAACATTTCATGAATAGTAAAGTAATAACAAATGATATTAACAAAATTGTATCACATTTTGGATATATTTTCTCATTGTGGACACTTTTCCAATAACAAATAAAAATACTAACTTTGGCTCAATCGTGAATTGAAATAACAGTGTTGAGTTATTTTGAAACCAGACACTCAGAAATATCATTATCATAAAACTCAATATATATCATCTAGTCTCAGCGAAATATAACTAATAATTTTTTAATCATTTGTAACCATTTTTACCAACCCTATGTGTCTTTTATTCCCCATTATTGTATATTGATACAATAAGGATAAGGAGGCTCTTCCACAGATGTATGTGTATGGTCCACAAAAAATTATCAATGTAACTCTGATCATTGATCTAACATTACCTTGCAATCAAAGTAATCAATATTTTGTATAAAAATAAAAAATACTATTATTACATAAAAAATAATAAAAAATTTAAAATTATTGACTAAAATGTAAAATTCTTGAAACAAATTTTCATTTATATTTATTATATTATTCAGAAATATTATTACAACATTATTGAGGTGTGAAAGGAAATAAATAATTGATTACAAAACCAACTATTAAAAAATAAATTGATTAAAATTAATAAAAAAACAATAATACTGGAACCACTGTTTATCATATTTGTTAGAGTATCTATAATTTAATACACCATTTTAAAGTATAATTATTCCAAAATGGTTCATGAATAGTAATATTTTCTCCAAAATATTACCTAATGTTTTACTCCAAATATAATATTTTTTAATAAAATCTTTTATAAGATTATTTTAATTTAACATATTTAATTAAAAATTTTTTCCAATATATCAACAAAATAAAAAATATATGTATGGTTATAATGTGTTATATTAGGGTAAAATAAAGTTATGATAGGGTAATATAAATTTAAGTACATATGTTTACACTTACATACCAGTAATTTATCCTTATATAACATTGTACTAACATAAATTAAATTTTATTTACCCTCACATATCTTGTTTACCCTTAATTACCTTTATAAATTTGTTTAACTTCTATTTACAGTTACATAAAATATGTTTACCCTTATAAAAATATTTTCACTTAAATATCATTAATAACCCTTATTAACTTTAGTTAAACCTTTCTTAAAATTGTTTTACACCTTTTTAACTTTTTTTATACATATAAAACTTTTGATTACAAATACATAATATTGTGTTTCCCATACATACTTTCTTTTTACCATTATAAAACATTATATTGCAATTAAATAAATTTCTATACCCTTTGAGAACATATATTTACATTTACATAAATTTAGTTTACCCTTAACTAATTTTTTTACCCATAATAATCTTTTGTCTTCCCTTAAATAAATATTTGTTAACCATGCATAACATTTTTTTCACATAAATAACATTATTTTAACATTACTAAACATTAGTTCACCCGTAACTTTTTTTCACCCTTAAATAAATTCTATTTCCCATTATACAACCTTAGATTAAACTTATATAACTTTTTTTACCCTTACATAACATTTTTATAACCATAAATAACTAATGTTTAAAATTAATTAATATTTTCACATTTACTTAACTTCTTTTTATCCATAAATAATTTTATTTTACACATATATAACATTATTTTACCCTTACTTACCTTTGTCTCACCGTTACATAACTTTTTATACATTACAAAACTTCTTATTAACAATTTCTAACTAATTTTTTCCGTTATTTAAATTTATTTTACCATTACTAAACATTCTTTACATTTAAATAACATTATATTTCCCTTAATAAAATATTTCACCAGAACATAACTACATTTTCCGTAAAATATCTTCAATTTACCAAATCATAAAATTCTATAACCTTATAAAACATTTATTTAGCCTTATTTAATTTTTTTACCTTCAGTTGAAATTTCTACACTGAACTTGTGTTTTCAATTACATTAAATTATTTTATTCTTACATAATTTTTCTTTTACCCTTACATAACATTTGTTACCCATTATATATCCTGAACAAATGTATTTTTAAACCTAATAACATTAACCTAACTCAACTTCTTTTTACACTTATATAACATTATTTTACCTATAGATAAAGCTTTTACCGCTACCTAACTAACTGTTACCCTTATAAAACCTTATTTAACACCTACATAAAATTTTATACCATTGATAATCAATTTTTTATCCATCCATAACATTATACATTTCAAGTATACAGGTCAGACATTGTTATATAATGTTAAATAGAAAAATTTATATGTTATTTAAGCGAATACTAATTTAAAATAATTTTAAAAAATTAATGGAATATTTTTTTGGTTGGATATAGAGATTGAATAGTTCACAAAAATTTTAAAAATAATACAGGAAGTATTATTTATCTTACTCTATTGTAGATAACAATATTAAAATAAATTAAAAAATACATGTAAACCATAAATAGTTATGGAGAAAAGAAAAAAATATTTTTTAAAATTTATTAAAAATCCAATTATTGTATATAATGATTAATAATTAGAAATTGACAAAATTAAAGTTAATCTAATTTAAAAAAACAAATATCATATAAGTAAAAATAATATTATGTCTATTATTTATGAAATTTTAAAAATATATTTGAAATAAATATATGTTTCTTATAATATTTTTAAATTACTAAATTATTTCATTCCCATATTAATTACTTGTGATTATTCTATAAAGAAAAGTCCAGGTCTATGATGTGAACATAAAAATTATCTATTAATATTTCCACTAAAGCATGTATCTCACAAAAATCAGTGTCGTCAACATGTTTTTCATCCACAACATATTATTTGTTCTTTCAAAATTATAAAATACTGCATACGTAACGTATTGAGAACATATAATTTTTTTCTCTTTCTATGATAAAGGTATCAATAATATATTCAAATATATTTAGATTAACTAGTTCCATACCAAATTTATCATTCCTAAATCTATTATTTTTGGTAAATCATTTTCAGTTATAAAATTGAACTAAAAATTTAAAATAATCAACATCTCATATTTATTCAAGTACTAAATAATTTTAACCTGAATTGGAGATTAGTTTTGGTCCTTCGACACCCATTAATTAAATTAATAATATAAACATCAATACACTACAATTCTAAAATTAATTTCTTTTATCTTGATCTTTCTTGTGAAAGTTATAGCCATTAATGTCATTCGTAGACCATCTGTTCAAATTTCAACATGGGATCCATACTAATCATATCTATGTTTTTTACTTATCTATTCTACCATGAAAAAACACTTTTAAAAAATAAAAAAATTATTATGATCCTTCCAAATCCATATATAATTCATCTTTCGATAACAATGTTTTAAATAGTTTATATGAAATATTATATGTGGTAGATCATCATCCATGTTCTGAAATATGTATTGATATAACTTATTAGTCTATTCAATTATCATCAATTTTTCTTTCAAAAAACAAATCCCCATTCCACATAATCATCTTGTTCATATTGATATTTATGAAAACATATGTTCTCTATCATAGAAAAGTGGGTTTTAGAAATCTCGATGACCTCTTAAAAAATAATCTTCTCAATAATGGATGATTTAGGTCAATATATAATATTAGCATGTACCTTTAATATACTCATGTAACATTAAAATGGAACATCCCACATAGAAATATATTTCCTAAATTATTTATTCCAAAAACCAAGTGAAAAATTAAATTGGTCATTACATCAAAAAAGGATGGAGAAAAATACATTTATAGTTTAAAATAAATAGAAATTACAAAATTTTCAAAATATTTCAATGAATTAATATCACTAAATTTGTTAAAAATTTAACATATAAAATAACACTTCTTCATAACAGTAATTTATACATTGATCGAGGAAATTTGATGCAATGCCACATGAAGGATTTGTTGCATCCTGACCGAAAAATCATGTCATGAACCAACCCAAAAACCCTTGAACATTTATACCTTTGTATTCTTAGCATATCATGAATAGTTATCCTAAACCCTAATGGATTTGTGACTAAAACTTAACATAATATCAAGAAACAACTGGAAAATATTTTTTTAAAAGACAACTGATTATATAAAATATAAGTTGTTATGTGAACACTACATAGGGAGAATGAACCATAATAAAATAAGAAAATGAAATGAATAACAGTTCATCATCAATGAGGGAAACCTCATCCTAGATAAAACATATAAACCCATATAATAGGTGGATCACATATCCACTATTCTTATACATCATTGTAGGTCGTATTAATAGGGTACACCACTTTCTATAAATGGATCTTTATTGTTGGTCAGACCTAGAATAAGATAATCTAAAAATTGTTGATGAAAACAGTAGGGGATGAGATAAAATTCTTTAGTGACCCACCAAGTGTACCAAAAATAATAAAAATAGTAAATATTTAATCATTCAATATAAATAAAATTAGTAATGTATTGGAATTTACAGAATTAAAAAAAAACCGGATTTTGATTAAAAGATGGAAGATATAAAAAAACATGATTAAATGAACATTTTATATAATATATATATATATAAATCTATTGGCCTAAGTAAAATTGATCATTAATAAGTAGATTTTATATTCAAGTCTAGTAAAAAATTATAGCACCATTCTCATAAATCCTAATGTACATTAGTTTCAAGAGAAATCATCTTCACACCTCTCACACATCAAAGAGCCTCAAGATATGTGTTCACACTTCTCTCTAGACCGGGCCCTCAAGATCACTAATCAACAACCCATTAGGGGATGCATCATGGTAAATCAGGCCGAAATTGTTTTAGTTAGTGTTTTAATTTTCAATACATTGGCATGGTGTTGGGGTTCTCGCATGCTTTCCATAATTACCCACCAAATACATGGGCTCACAAGTGATTTAATGATTAATATATCATTCCTAGGAAAATAAATCCTTTCAAATCAATATAATATTTAATTACTCAATTTCAGTATTCAACATTAATTTTCAATTAAAAATTAATCATAGGAATTTAACAATTCATGCATTTTTAAATCAACATTAAATTTAACAAATATTTCATAAGGATCATAATTAAATAAATTTTCAAATTAACCTATCATTTATCTCAAATCCACTAAAAATTTCAATTACATTTAAATTGGGGTATTTTAATAATTTACATTCCCATTTCAAAATGAAATATAAATCATCTGAAATCAAGGTTTTTAATTTATTTAAAAACATATATGAAATCAATCAAGAAAATTAGTGTTTCAATTATATGGTAAATATTTGTTGAATATCATACCTTTATGAACACTATAAAATCAAAACCCTGAATGGTAAAAAATGAAATGATGAATAAATGTGAAGGTGATCATGGAATATACCCTTGATATATAGCATGTCAGATCAAGGACCCAATCTATCTGTAAAAATAGGTTTCACAACACTCAATGTAGAGAAGGTAAGAAATTTGTATTTCAGGAAAAGAAGAAGTCTCACTTAGTAAAGAGAGATCGAACAGAACTACATGTGATTCAATGTGAGTAGTATGTATATTAGGGGAGAAAAATTGGATCTAGATATTTCTAAAATATTCTGGTTTAGATTAGAATCGAATAGGAAGTATTATTATGCTAGAAATCGAAACAGAATTTTATATTCTGCAAAAAAATTACCATATCGAAGCTACAACATCCTGGAAAAATTTGAGCATGGTTTTATTTTATTTAATAATCATTTTTTTAAATAAGTATTTCATATTAACTTTTTTCCTGTATGTTACCTTGAATACATGTAAAATATAAATTTGATATTAAATTTTATAATGTAACATATTTTAAATAAACTTGTTTTCATTATTAATTCTTTATTATTTTGATATTTTACTTATATATATAATAAGATATGTATATAATAAATTTACATATATTATCATAATAAAAATCGTATATTTTCTGATTGTTATATTTTAGGTTCTTGAAAATATATAATAATAATTGAATATAAATATATAGAAAATATATTAATATTAATATGTGGAAATGATAATTTATAACCATGAATGTATGTATCTATATATATAAATATGTGTAAATAATAATTTAATTTGTTTCATGCATATAATGTTATAAGCATGTATAAAATATGCATATATATATTTATATATGTGCATGATATATATTTATATAAATATATACATAGAATATATATGTATATGTATATCTATATAATTATATTTTATATTCATATATAAAGAGTGAAATTTAAGATGCATAAAGTATATATATGTGGCGCATGATGTGAAAGATTTATACAAATGAATAACAAAATATAAATTAAATGAAAGGTGGATAGTGGTGTGTGGTGGAATGATTGCACAAATAAAAATTATACATTAGGTGTGTGTTAGTGTATTGCATAAGGAACCTAATATATATATATGAATATAATTTTAATAAAATATTAATGAAAATATATTTTAAAATATGTAATATCTATATTATAACACATATATATATTATATATAAATATATATATATATATATATGTGTGTGTGTGTGTGTGTCTGTGTGTTATATATATGGGTGTATAGAATTATATATATATACCTATTTATAAACCTAGAAAATTAGTAATGTAATAAAATATAAGAGTATATGTATTCTCTAATGTGGTAACATGTGTGAGAAAGGACAAAAAAATAATGAAAATAACTTTGGTGTGTGAAATGGGAGAATAAAAAAGAATAAAATATAATAAAAGATAAAAATAGCACACACACATATATATATATAACATTAATATATATATATATATATATACATTTATATATTATACATATATATGTATATATTTACATTTTATTAATATATATATGATAAATATGTTATATTAAAATATATTTTTAATTAATATATATTATAAATATGAATAATATATTTATATGTATATTTTTATTAATATATATGTCTGTGTTCATTACGGTTTATGTAAAAAAACCAGACAATAAAATTAAATAATTATTGTTCATAATAGGAAACCCCGTCATGTTGAAAAAATAAACACTATTTGGAATCTTTTCAAAATTGTTTCTAAAAATAAATAAATAAATAACTATTTTTAAAAATTTTATGATTTTAAATCTATTCTCTTTCCTTAGGTTCTATAGCTAATTAATCACTACAAGACACCCATAAAAATATGAATTCTTCTCGAGATGTAGAGTTAATGTGAGGGTGTGTTTAGTTTGTGGGAAAGGAGGTTTGGCTCAGTTTCATATAGACAAGTTGTTTGTTTTGAAATTTAAGGTAAGGGGCTATATTATTTTGAATTTATAAGATCATCATATTATTAAGACTTTTAATTATGTAAGGGAAATATTATTTCCAAATCATATATATTATGTATTATTTTCCAAACCCCTATGTGGGTAAATATTATTTGTTTATAGTTATTTTAAATTCATAGTTTTCAATAACCCATTACAAATGATATTGTTTTTTTAATATTTATTTTATTTTATTTCTGTAAATCTATTATTTTTAATTTTTAATTTATAAATTATATATTCCTCAAAATTATAATTAAAATTGTTTTTTATAAGAGGGTCATTTTTAAAAATTATATTTTACGTCACATTATTTTATACATAAGAAAATTTATATAGTTTTAAAAATTAATACTTTTGTGGGAAAAATGAGTAAATAAACCATAGAAAATTTCTTTCATATAAAAACTCATTAACTTTGTATCGAACGATATTATGAAGAATTTGGATTGAATACATGGCCTCAAGATAAAATTTTCAAAATATGATACGTCAAGTGGTCATATGGATTTCATAAGAATTTCATGATATCACTTTATATCTGTAAGAGTTATTATTTTCCAAAATAATGGCCTATAATTCATAAATTATAAATCAAAGTATTTTCAAAAGTTAATATATTTAGGGAAAGAGTGTTTAAAAATAATTATTCATTCAAATAAGTATTTTTAGATGTTATTATATTTTGGAAAAGTATTTTTAAAGTGCTTTATCGAAATATATATGTATTTTTAAAGGATTTTCTACACAGTATTTAAAAAAATAATTTTTAAAGGTCTATGAAACCCCATAATAGGAAATATTATTCTTATCCCTCATTTAATAATGATTTTATTAGATTATTATAGGACTCAAGTATTTTAGCATCCTTAAAGAGAAAGTCTGAGCCAATTCAATATAGTAGTGTATTTATTATTGTTTAAACTGCAATATTTAATAATTGTTAATCAAATTATTTTAAATCTTAAAATGGAAAAATTCCACATATTTTGAAATAACTTTATATTTTTTAGTTTTGGTTTTCAAAAATAAGTACAATATCTTTTTAAGATCTGGTTGTGTCGGTCTTGGGTCATTACACTTAGTATTAGAGGTATAGTTTAAAACATTTTGGAGATTATGTGCTTTCATTTAGATATAATAAAACAAATATAAAATAACTTTGGTTATAGGTAATTAATATTTTATTTACTTTATGAATGTTGGAGTTTTAGTAGATATAGTTTTCCAGATTCTGAAAATGAAAATTCCATATTTTCTTTAGGTACAAAGAAAAAATATAATGGATGGAATGAATTTTAAGGGGGTCTAATGTAAAATTCGAAAAAAATTTGATCTTAGTTATCCTTTTTTATTGATAATTATTAAATATATATATTATATTCATTTAGTAAAACTATTTTACCTTAATTACATGTAAAATATTAATCTGTTATTAAAATTTTCAATGTAATGTTTATTAAAAATTTCATGTTTTCATTTTTAATTTTTATGTAATTTTATATTAAACTAGTATATTTATAATTATAAGAGTATATAACCAGAATCAATATTTAAAAAAATATGTATTTTTATTATTATTTTTATGCGATTATATTTATAGAAATATATATATTTACACATATATAGAAATTGTGTTAATATTTATAAGTAGTAAAATGAAATAACAACCATTTATATACGTATATATATGTGTGTGTGTTTGTAATTAAAAACTGTAATTCCATTTATATAGAATGTATTAAAATATTATTTTGTAAATATATATACATATGATATATATATATATATTAAGAGTATATATAGGTATAAATATACACTTATATTTGATATATATGTCTATATACATTTAATGAGTTAATTGTATATATATGTGTGGAACATGAAGTGACAGATTAAAAAAATTAAAAAAAATAAATGAAAATGAAGGAGGAGAGTGGGGTGTGGTGGAATGAACCAAAAAAATAAGTAAACAAAAACATGAGGTGTTTGCCGGTTTGTAGTGTACGGTAGTTTAATATATATATATATATAATCCTTTTAAACATATATATATATATATGAAAATATGTGTTATGTAAAGAACAATCTAAAATATATGTGTGTGTTATATATGTGGGTGTATAAATATTTATATGTGTGAGTGTGGAAATATATATATTGATAAATTTAGTAAATTAGTAAAAAATATAAACATTTATTTTATGACATGGGTGATGTGTGAGAGAAGGGAGAAAAAATAAATAAAAGAATTGGGGCATGTAATGTGAAATAATAAGTAAAATTATGGCCAAAAAACAAAAAGCACACTGTATATATATATATAACATTGATATATATATGTGCGTGTGTGTGTTCAATTTTTATAGTTATATATATATATGTTATAAATCTAATTTTAAATTATATTTGTCATAAATATATCTTCTAAATATATGTATATATATATATTATCTTTAATGTAAATATATATATATACATTTACTTAAAGGGTTATGTAAAAAATATATAATGAAAACAAATCATTGTTTTGCTTAATGGGAAACAACATATCGAAAAAAATCAGTATTTGGAATTCATTCAGAAAATTATTTAAAAATAAATAAATAATATATTATATTATATAAACATTTTTGGTGTATAAATATAAACTTTTCCCTTAGGTATTAAATCCAAATACTCAGTACTAGACTCCCTTGTTGAAAAGATCTATGGTTATCTGAATACAATGATAATCAGACGGTTAGTTTAGTCTTCAGAGATGGAGGTTCGGCTCGCGATCAAATAGGTTTGATGTTTATTTAGTTCTTTAAGGTAAGGTTATATATTATTTTCTAATTGAAATATTTATTATCTTTAAAAAAATTAATTATGTATGGTTAATTTTAGGTTGAAAATATTATATATTACATATAGTTTTCCTGACCCATTCAATGTAAGTGTGATTTGTTTCAAAATATTTTAAATTAATGGTTTTCATAATCTTCTTAGGAATAATTATTTCACTTCATGGTTTATTTTCAAATGGTTTTTTATAAATTACAGTTCTCTCCATTTTTTTATTAAAATGGGGTTCTCTTAATGAGTGATTTTGAAATGGTATATTTTATGTAAAATTATTTTTTGTTGATGTTTATTAATGTAGTTTTTTAATGATTGTTTCTAGTGTGAATTAAATGAGAAGATCAATCATAATAATGAAATGGTTTTTTAAAAAAACTCAATGTTTGGGTATTTGATGAGATTATGAGAAATGGGTAATGAGCACATGCTTTCATGCAGATAATATCAAAAAGTTACATAGTAAGTGGAAATATTAATTTTTTATCGTTTTCTTATTAACGTTTTCTCTCTATAATATATATTGTTTTCTAATAGAACAGTCTTTATAACATATAAGATATATCCATTTATTTTCACGTGTTTTTATATTATGAAAATTTTAATTAAAATTAATGTTTTCTTACTAAAACTAAGTTTAAAATGTTCTTATAATTTAGAAATATTTTTTCATATTAATGTTTTAAAATAAATAAAAATTTTATATAATTATTATATATAGAAAAAAATATCAAAATAATTTTTTCACTGACACAAGTGTTTTAAAATGATTTTTTCAACAGTATATAAAAAAAGTTGTTCTAATGGTTCTGAAAACCCCTTTCTAGGAAAATATATTATTATCTTATGTTTTATAATTTTTTCTAGTGATTATTATAGGTTTCAATGAATTTATCTTCATTGAAGAGATATCATGGGAAAATTCAAAATGGTTTTATATTTATTATTATTTAAACTCTAATATTTTCTAATGTTCATTCATTTTACTCTCAATCCTATATCATATGAGTTCATTATCATATTAAAATTTAGTATATTTTTTAGATTTAATTTTGAAAAACAAATATAATTTTTTTAATTCCAGTTTCAAAATTGTATGTTTCAGGTCTCTATAGTGGCCCCTCATGGCCATTGTGATAAAGGGTGAAATATACCTATCTATAGAGCAGTTACCATAAACCATGATAGCACGGATCCTTGAAAACTTACCTCTGGAGTTCATCAATTAGTCAACCCTAGATCATTGGGTAAGACCATGGTGCAACCCAGACATCTTGCCACAACCACCCTCATAATGTCAAAGACACCTGAAACCACACCAAACCTGTAAATCCCCTCGACACCGAATTAGTTACCAAATGGAAGTGAAACAAATTTCCTTTATATGGATCCATTTTACAGCATTATTTTCCACATCATGATGGTTCCCTAAAAAATAAGTACCACCAAAATATACCATGCCACAACAGGAAAGACAACACAATAGCCTCCCTCCCCACAGTGGCACCCCTCTCCTCCATGGTGTAACCCCCGTAAAAAAACATGAAATTTTACATAACTCCATGAAAAACATTTGGTAATTCTCAAACCAAAGGAGATAAATCGGGTATAATAGTACCGATAAACAATTTATAAGATGTTACATCCTCCCCAGCATTGTAACTTTATTCCCCTAGAAATCATATCAAGAGGATTCCAAATGAAGGAGAAATGTCCAATTATATTTCATCACTTCCTTACAATCCAATGTATCATGTGAATCAAAAACAGGATCGCATACAACATGGATCAAAGGTATAAAATTCCTATAAAGAACATTTGTTTCAGAATAAATAATCCTCACTAGGTTCTTAATAATGGATATATTCGGTTCAAAATCATGATCCCCACAGCTCGATAAAATAGAAGGGTAAGAAAGATACTTATTGAGATATGATTCATGAAACATATTATGGATCAAATTATACCATAGTGTTATGTATAACCAGTAAGACACATTACAAAAATGATAAAATATATCAAAATATCCCACAATCCTTGTAGTAAGATTTTCCATTTCACAAGATGTTGATGACCCAACTGACGTGAAACTCCCAAGAAAACCTAGTCACCAACTAAAAACTCAAATGATCTCAAATGGTAATTTCAACAAGATTTATAGATTCTTCATTACATTAACATTCAATGATAAAACAAACGAAACATAACCATCGTCTCATGAACCAAAATTGTTCCGATCAAATAAGATTTAGTAATCTCTAACCAACGCATGAGATATTTACTAGAGTTATTGTAAACGTCATGAAAAGGGGCCATTACAATTTTGGATTGCAGAATAATATTGTAGGAGAACTCATATTTTCCCAAGTGGACATCTCAATATCCACCAATTTTTAGAATGCAATAATGTAACATGTCTTCAAGAATCAGTATACCCATTCTCTATGACCATCCATTTAGAGATGATGTGTTTAACTCGAACACACCTAAGAATGAATTGTCTATTGGAGGGATTTCCAAAAATAAAAAGGGAAATGGGGATCCCTATTCGTGTCTATAACATATGTATCTTCATGAATCGTGAAAATACCCTAAAAATGATGATTTTTATTATACTCAAAATTGCTTGTAACACCATAAGAATAAGCTATTGATCACAAGTCATAAAAAATTTCACCTTCCAAGGATCAACTCAAATACACCATTCAAAAAAATGGGTCCCAATAATATCACTTCATGTATCCAAAAATTAGGTTTTTAAATATCTATATAGTTTCTATAATTACTATATATTTTAGAACACCTCTTAAATGAAGAACAAGGTATTACATGGTTTCTAAATACAGTAAAAAATCATCAATAATTAAAACTACAAATTAATTGAGGTACTCGTGGAATATTCTATTTATCAAATCTAAGAAGAATATAAGAGGTGTGGTTAGAAAAAAATTAATAACAGGAAACTCATAATGGAAAAACCGAATCAGAATGGATTTATTTGGGAAACCATATTCTTTGACTTCCATGTTATTACAACTATATAGAATTTAAATATTTAAAATCCACATTTCCCATTTAAATTGGTAAAATAGAACATCAATCCAATGAAATGGATTCTTGTTCAACACCGTTACAAGATTTTTTGGTAGCCAACATAGTGGATAAATATTTAATCATATTTATCTTTTAAAAGATCATGTGTTTCCAATGTTGAAACACATAGGGGTAAAAATAAAATCTCTATCATATCATCGAACTATGAATTTAACTCTTTCAACTGCACTTGTTCCATATGGTAAAAAATAATAGATATCGGTTGCATATAATGTACTAAATCTATAGATTACTACACTTATCATTGGTATGGAAAGCTATATAAATTAGAAGGAAAACCATAAAAATGAATATATATTATGGAAGGGATATCATCACTTAGTTATTCTTGATCAACAAAATATATCAATCAAGGATATTACATATCACATCTCTAGAAATCATAGTCTGGATAAACTCTAATTTGGGAACTATTCTCCCTAAACAACAAAATACACCTAATCAGGTGTAGTATTGGATAGTAGCTGATGAAAATAGTCATTAAAAGAGTTATTAGAAACTAGAAAATACATCATAAATTTTTTTTTCAAGAGGATTAACATGTATAACTAGATAAATACATGTATAATCAAACTCTGTTAATTTTAAAACATTAGAGGAACATCGATGAATCTTATCCCTCTTCATTCTGAGGGGTGTAATAAGATATTACACTTATGATAAAAGATATGTATAAAGGATAATCAAGTTCATAATACAGGTTGATATATATGATTGAGATACACCAGTACCAAATAAATAATTCACTAAAGATGACCCTATAATGATGGTACAACTCACATTTTCAAAACCAACATTAGTTTCCTCTAAAGGCACTTGCACTATTCAAATAAGCTTTTTCCTGGATGGATGTGTCTACAACCCAATAGATCATGAAGAATCTGATTTCACTAAAATAATTTTGGTTTTTGAGGATCATGTTTCACTCAATGGAGAAGAACATATATGGATGAAAATTTATAGGTGGCCCTAATATCTACCCAAACTACAGATATTGGGTGCCTCAATACACACCCAGTTTGAATAAGAAACCTTGTCACATTGGAAGTATGTCAAAGGGAATCTATTATGTACCTGAGCATGTTTAGCACACATATATAGTATAGAACCAACATGAGACCCATTATGTGTTATCTTCCTATAAAAGTAAATCACTGAATTTCCCCCAGGATTAAAGTGATCTTTTGACAACGAAGTTTTATCAACCATAAAAAATACCAGCCATCAATTATCTATCAATTATTTTATCCTAATAGGTAAGGTTCAACAAGTTGATTTGAGATTATCTTTTATGGAAAATAGAAATATTAATCATAGATCTTTAAGTTTATTTTTTGATGAAAAATCATTATAAAGCTAAATAATATAAACAAAATAGTATGACTACTACATCATGGTCTCATCTCACTATTATATGATATGAAACTCCATAGACAATGTCAATTTCCTCAAATCTATATATAAATAATCCATGAAATAATATCTAATGTATTTCCACTACAAGACCTCATGCATCTACCCTATGACTATTAAATCACACCATATATTAGTAGGTTCCTCAAGTATGAATGTTGTAAAATTCACATTAATAAAATATAAAAGTAAAAATAAAATAAAATGAAGATCTCTCACTTTCAACTAATCCTTATACTCTTGGGGATTATTAGACCCTTATATTGATTGTGGCCTACATTAAGGAAAATATTGAACATTATTATGAGATTCATCCAGTAACAACCCGTAATTTTATCAATTGAAATTCCCTTTAAATCTCATAATACATATACATCACATAGAGAACCCAATAACAAATTTTTCTCATAAATAAAGAATGAAAAAATTTTCATTCAATACTTCTACAAAAATAATAAATATTATAATGGGATAACAAGTAGAAAAGAATATAACAAGAAATGGAAAATTTGGATCTTCTAAACCAACAAGAATTTATGGAATCATTAATAAAATATATATAAATTAAAAATAATGCTCAAAAATAATATTAATTTTGAATATGAAAATAAATAAACTTTAATGAAATTATAAATTAATGAAAAATTATGGAAATAAGTGGTATTTACAAGAATTGAGGATCCATTATAGACATCATAAATCATACCACTATAAAAATAATTTGATCATTAAGTATAATAATCCGGACGTTAAATATAATCCTCACATATCAACTAATAAAATTAAATTAAAGTATTATTTAAATATATATATTTATTTATTTATTTCATGATATATGTACATTAATTTTCAAGAAATCAAAAATATACATGTTGATATTATTTCTAAAACATCAAGGTTTACATAAAATTGTATAGTTAATGTAATGACTTAAAATAATTTTTTTCATAAAATATATTCATAATTTAATATTATGTTGTATTATAATTGAACAATAATTTTATGTGTTCTTAATTAATATTTTAAAGGGTGGAAAAGTTTATTTTAATATTATAATGAACATTTTTCAAAAAAATAGATGATATTACTTACAAATTATATTTCTCTTATTTGGAAACGTATTTCAATATAATGGATTCAATTATTGAAATCTACATGTTGAGAAATTGACAAGGGTAATTTTTAAGTTTTTTCTAAAATAGTTGAATTTTTGTAGAATAGTAGTGTATATTATTTTATGGTTCTTAATATTATATTCCAAATTCATGAATTTTTCAGTAATGGATTATATAATAACCCATTGTTTTGAAATATAATGAACCATACATAGTATTTAGTCATTGTAATCAACAATATTAATAATTTTGAGGAAAAATAGTTTATTGTAAATATAATGATAAAAAACACTCCTCTCCCCCACCCCTTATACTTGGAAAATATTATCCTGGTAACTTTTAAATATTATTCCCAATTTATTTAAAAATCATCTTCCACACTTATAGGATATTCAGTTGTCATCAAAAATCAAATTCAATGTTCTTTAATGGGTATATCAATGAGGTGATATTCAAGAGGTAACTTCCTCATACCATTTAATTTAATTTAATTTACTTTTTATGCCTTATCATTATCTCCTTCACGCATAAAATCATAATAAATCATGTATCATGTGTATAATTTAATCTTAAATTTTTATTGTAATGTATTCTATCTTCCCCTTTTCTTATCTCCTCTTATATAATAAAACAAAATCATTATCCAAATAATGGTCATTTACCTTCCCCATTGATAATGAGTTTTTGTTTTCCATTACTAAATTTATGGATATTAATAGAAACATAAATATGGTTAAAACAAATTATAATATTTTTATTATAACTTTTTCATTATTTGGAACTAATATATCGATATAATATTAAATAAAATGATACTAGTTATTGATTTTTGAAAAAACACCCAAAAAAATAAAACATTATCACTAACATTTTATCAAATAAAACATCATTATACCAATGATAAAAATGATATATGAGACCATTTAAAATTATAAAATTTAATTAATACAAAATAAATTCACTTTTACATGATTATTCTCATTTCACATGAATTTCTATATTTATATACCAGCCATGATACATTGAAAATAAATGCACCTAGAATAATGTAATTGATCCTTATAACTAATAAAAATGGAAATAATTTATTATAATAAAATTATAAAAAAATAATTTTTTCAATAGATTTTTAATTAAATAATTTATGAATATAGTTTGATTATATAAATATTAATTCCATTTAAAGAACACATTCAGACATATGGTAATGGATTTTCCATAACCTTTATATCTCCTAAGTTACATTCTCTACAAATCTTTCAAAATTTATCACTAAATAATTTTTATATAAATCATTTATATTAGATATTTTTATATTTATGATACATATATACCATGTTTTATTCTTTATTTGATGGGGATATACATGTATTAAAGGTTCTTTTCATATTTCATCTAGAAAGTTTGATTAATGATAACTTATATATTTTCATTAAATATTTTTTTAAAGGTAATGTCTTTGTCAATGACCAAGACAGAATTTATTAAAAACAAGCAAGAAAATTAAAAAAGTATGAAATAGGGAATTTAATTACTATCTTTAACAATGAGAGGGAGGAGATCATCCAATAACTCATCAGACTGAGTAATGTCCTAGCTGATCCCCTTGTCGGCATGACCATCTGCCACCATATTAGCTTTACGGTAGGCAACGGTGGAAATATATATGATTTCCATAAGTGAGTTAAGGGAGATCTACCAACTCGCAGTAAGGGGCCAAGAGAGGTGAACGTCCACATTCCAAATAGACTAAACAATGGTGGTGGAGTCGCTTTCAATCTAGATGTTGTTCTTGCCTTTACTATTAACAAATCAGATGGTATGGATGAGCGCCAACATCTCCGCTTCATGGGAGGAGGTGACCCCGCAACTACCATAGAAACAACTATTGCAGTGACCTTTATAGTCTCTGATGATTGAATCACAACCCTCGGGGCCTGGATTTCCTTTGGAAACTCCATCTATATTCATCTTGATCCATCCAGGTAGCGGGGATTTCCAGAAGAACTCAAAAAAACGTTTTGGCTGCGGAAGAATGCCTCTAATCTTCAGACGTCACAAGATCATGAAGTCACCGATCGAGTTGTTACAATTAGTTTTCTGGATCAAGGGAGCATCGTTAATGGCAATCAGGATTCTCATACGGCCTGCAATGAGGTTGGGTGAGGGATTATTGTGAATAATGGCATTTCTCTCATACCAGATAATGTGTACAACTCAATGAAATGTTTTTAACATTATATGATGTATAAAAACCCTCCTAATTATTTGGAATTCCATTTATTTACTAATAGTTATATATATATATATATATATATATTATTATCTTATCCATTTTTAATACTCTTCGCCTTTTTTCTCAAAACACTACATAAGAGGGACCTTTCGAAAGATACTGAACCAATCTTTTTACATGTTTTCACATTATTTGGACATAATTGATCATGATATGTACATATTGTTCCTTTTTTATTTTCCACTTATGATTTAAATCCCTTATTTAGTTTATACCATTATGATTTTACGTTTTTTTGGCTTACGACATGATTTTGATACCCATTTAATTACTTGGTTGACACCAATGTTTATTACTTGTGATTGATTTTTTATTATAGAAAACATATTCATGAATAAATTATGATGGGTACACCATGATGAAAATCCAATGCATTAGGGAATGTTTATTCTCATGATACATGATGAATGGGTCTTAGGAGTAAATCTAATCCATTATTGCACTTTTTCATCCATTGATAGTGTCTACGAAGTTAGACATTACTCGTATTTATTCCATGATAAATTTTCCATCCATATTCATATATTAGCATGGCCATTTGATTCATTGTTCTATATTTTATTGATTTATGTGTTTTTTGTAGTGGTTACAGGTGCAACCGAAGTACGGTGGGGCCGACACACCAATGTAATTTTAACCACGATAAATGATTTGTCTAGGATCAATACGATGATGAACCCCAGTCTCCATAGAATATAATCAATGATTTAGATAAATAATGAAGAGGACCAAAACCTTTAGAGAAGATCTTGTAAATCATGTTTATATTTAATTTAATTAATTTTATAATGAAATGAAAACCTGGATCTTCAGTACATTTTATGTTGATGTTGATAATCATCTAGAAGGACCATTCCAGATTGTCTCGTTGTGCTTCTGAGGATCCAAACTAGATCGCTCAAGCAGTGATCCACATTTTCTCTGATGGCCTTTAGTCAACACCACTCTTTCTCTAGGGACATGCATAGAAAAGCAACTATCTCATGTTAGTCGTTCTTTATTGTTTGTTCTATGGACTTGATGAACTTTTCTCAACCATGAGAGAGATTATAGGAGGATTCGAGAGAGAAATCGTTCAGCTCAATAATTCTCAATTCACCTGGCGTGCAACATGATACATGGCCCAATATACATATATGTCTATATTTCGATGTGGGGATTCAATGACAATATATAATTGTGTAAAATAAATTAAATACATTCATAACCGTAGAGAAAATCCATGCATTTAAAAAATAATACCAAATCATTATTTTTAGTGCACTAACGTCCACAAAACAAAATTATAAATAACATTCCACATCATAAAATAATAGCAATGTTTTTATTATTTTAACTTGTAAAAACTAGTTAAATAATTATTTACCATCTTGCAACTAATCATTTTACTACCAGACTATCCTTCATCTTCTCGATCTCTACTTCCATTTATTGAACAACTAAATAAATAAATAAAAATTATTCTCTAAAATATATATTTTACTGAAAAACTATAAAATATATATTTATTAAATGTTCCATAAAATAAATAAATACTTTTTCCCATAATCCAGTGAATAAATATATATTTAATTTATGTAATCATTTTAACATTAATAAAATTATTCCATTTTATTGATAATGATATTTATTCCACTAACTAAATTCAAATAGAATTTAACTGAGACCACCAAAAACACAAATTCTATGACCCTCTATGGTTCATTCACATTGAGATTAGGCGGTCTTTCCAAAAGTCCAAGATTATTTTCTAGCAACAGGCCAAGGGACCTAAGATAATGAACATAATGATGCAAAAACATCCTCCACAAACGAATTTTCACTATGTAATATAATCCTTTTAATCAAATATCTCATCAAACATGTTTCATGATAGTTTCATCAACCATTGTTCTTTATACGCCATTCCTTGACTATAGGAAATAAAATCGTCATTAAACCATGTCCACTGAATTCCACACGACAGTTCTATTTGAATATAGGGTAGAGATATCATCATTCATAAATGGAGGTGACAAATACTTCCTCGACTAATCCAGTAATAACATTTCTTTCATGACACACATAATGTACCATAATTCCCGTTAACTGTATTTGTGATGGTTTCTGTCAGCCAATCAAAGTGTATGAGTAACAACACTTATTAATTACAATCTTAAAGTATTTTTCTCATTAAACATGGTTGTAGATAGGAATATCTGATGATTCGAATACATGCGGAATTCCTACTGAGAGTATTGTTCTCATAATCTCTCATCTTGGTGATTACCAAGTGCGAACTTCATGAGAATAAGTATCATCTGCTTATGAGTACTCGCCCTAGATGGTCTATATACTATGTGTCCCATTATATTATGTAATCCAACCATAATACTATATTTATGAATTTTGTCATAGCACTTCAAGGTTCTCATCATAGCAGGGAACTGCTATGACCTTGTCAATGCGACATGTACTCCATGTCATTATTACAAAATAGTAAAGATGAAAATGAATAATATCTAATAAGAGGTTTAATATTTAAATATATTAAATATTCATCTAACAAATGTACAAAATGACCATTCTAGGACACCAAATCTTAAATTTTAATAATACGTTCCTTTTAATTTATCATTTTATTCGTTTTTAAGTCACATGTTTTGTTTCATTCTAATTTGAATTCCATTATTAGATTTTTATGCACATAAAGTTTCTCTATGTAATGCCTGAGTTATACTATAATGATATAGGAGCTTAAAAGGAGGTCATAAGATCATTACGGGGAGAAAATACAATAATAGTTTTTAGTATCATGTTTTCCAATCATGTACCTAGACTTCCAAAGGAACTATTATATTTTATCCTTGGTTTGTATTATTCTTAAAATAATTTTACAATATTTGTGATGAGATATGGTCTCTATAAATTGTATCAAAGAAAGGTCCATTTATTTTTGATGATATAGACTATAAAACATTATTAGGAACCCTGTGGATAATTTTTTCACCATTGATAACCTTGATTTATTAAGAGGAAATCATAATATAGGTTATAATTTTCAGTTATATGATATTACATTAATGTTTATATATTCCTTTTAATATGATATGTATTCACGACCTCTTATTGTATGTTTAATTTTTCTTAGCTAACGGTGAGAAATAAGGGAACCCATGAAAACAACCATTGTGCTATAAAATCTATTGAATTCCTTAATGATATAACAAACTAGATGTGAATGGGAACCCAAAAAATCATGACATTTCCAGATCAACTAGTTTATGAAATGAATAATAACATCAATCGTTTGGAACACCATCCTCACCTTAAGAAATAAAAACATCTGGTTGAATCCCTTATTAGATAAATTACTCATATATTTATGGGATAGTCTAATACCCTCATCATTGTACAAAGAATTAACTATATTAAAAGTATTTTTCTATCCTTTTGTGCTCATAAGAAGGAAATATTGTACTAGTGGTCTTTCATTTTTATGGTGAATCTGATCAGTATTGGAAGCTGATCAAAAATAAAAAATATAATGTGGACATTAATTCAATGTATTGGGACATATTTATGAAAATATTTTTAAATAAATATTTTCACCCTAATCTCTATCCTAAAATGGAGAGTGAAATCCTTAGACTAAAGAAAATGGAATATGAATCTATCAGGATGTATGATGAAAAAATTACAAGGTTTTCACAATATAACTTCATCTTTGTCATGAACACTAATATTATGGTGGATTTATTATTTAGTGGATTAAATAAGAGTCTATAAAAATCCATGAATAGTATTGACATTGATAGTTATGAGAAGATAGTCTGTTTTTTACATTAATTATGAAAATTAAATTAGATAATAAAAATTGTATCATGGTCATGAAAATAAGAAGTGGAAAATGGTTTTAAATGCAGTAGGATAAATATTAAACTACAATGATGGAAAAAATACACAACTTCCCATATTTCAAAATTACGGGAAGAAGCATCCAGAGATGTATCTATAGTGATCCGGGAGATGATTTAAATGTCAAAAAGATTGGCATCATGTTAATTATTTTCAAAGGTATTTAAATAAGCCTAATAATGAAGATGAATAAAGGATGTTATATATCCACACACATCATTTATTTTAGTGCCTCAATATCAAGGATCATGGAAACTATGTGATCCAGTGCCCTATGGAAAGGGTTGTCAGAGACAATCAACAATGACAACCCTCTACGGTAATTTGGAAGGGAATACACTATCACTACTACTGAGTTGGAGCTAGAAAAAAATGGTTTGATAAGTATTATAGTTATTCATTAATTAGTATTAAACATACTATTTTATTATGGTTCTACAAATTATTTCATATCTTATAAGGTTAATAAACGTGTTCAAATACAAGCTCAAAATGTAAATGTTATTTAATATGTGAGAATTTTAACTAAGGAAATTATTAAATATTAATTATATAACTCCTCTATATTAATTATTTTAGACTAAACCTTCCATAAAATCTTATCTTTATTCCTTTCGGTAGAACATGATTCCATATTTGGAATGTATTGTAAATCATTATATAAATCCAATATAAACAGTTGAGAATGGGATATCACTCTTTACATCCCAAGGCATCCCCAAATTATTTAAAAATATAATAAGGAGGATGAATCTAAAATATAATTCTCTTATTAATTATGTATATTACTGCCATATGAGAAATTATATATTGGTAAAATTATTGAGACAGAAGATATGATCATTCTAAAAGACATTTCTATTTTTAGGAACTACACATATGTGTTAACTAATGAATGTTCAGGCCTTCCTCTTGACCAAGTGGTTATGTTCTCAATTGATCATATTCCAAGATATATTCCTATATTAGGGTCTCATTATTGTATGTACAACATCAATTTAATATAAATAATGTAGAATTTACATAAAAATCTGGACACAGATTTCAGGCCCCAGATTTCTTCGTTGTGGGTTGCGCTAGTCCCATCCATCTAGAAGATGGATTGATCAATTATCCCTAGTATTGATTATCATGAGATCTTTAAATACTTGATAAAGAAAAATTATCCGCTTTCATGGATATATTAACAGTCTGATCAAATACTTACATGTATTACTCTAAGGTGGACCTTCAGTTAGGATATCACAAATTAAATGTAAAGAATGAAGATATTCCCAAGGATTCCCTTTGAATGAGATATGGACACTATGAGTACATAATTATACCCTTCAGACTCACTAATACTATATAAATTTTTATGAACATAATAAAAATTTCCTTGAAAATTTTACATGACACATTTGTTGTTGTATTTATAGATTGTATTCAGATATACTCCTCGTACATTGAGGAACACAATAAGGATTTAAATACTATTATAATTACAAAGATAAGGGAGAAAATAAATGAAAAGTATAATAAATTTTAGTTTTTATATAATATTTATAATTATGTGGAACTATTATGAAAAGAAATAGAATATATGTAGCCCCTTATAAAATAATGGAAATTAAAGAGTGGCCCATATCAGCATCATTAACGGAGTTCCATCATTTTCATGTTCTATCTTTGTCTTTTTGATGATTTGTGAGGAATTATCATGATTATCAAATCCACTAAACATGATGAATTAGAAGGGATTAATATATATCTAGAAATGTGATTGAGAATACTACTTCAAAGAGTAGAAAAATAGTCCCAACACTATACTAGTACTTCATCTAATAACAAGTGGGGAACTATTGATAGTATAAAATGATAGTTTGGATAAGTAATTAGGAATTTTATTAATTAAAAATGATTATTTGACACAATAAAACTCAAGGAAGATGAAATTTTACTTAAAAGGATATCCAACACATGATATGGCGTTAGTGGTTACGATCATCATGTCCAATCTTTTTAGCCACTATCTCTATACAAAAAAGTGTGAGATATATATTGATCATAAGAACCAAAATTATATATTCACATAGAAGGATTTTAATATGATCTTGTAAAAATGGTTAGAAAAAATCAAGAATTTTTAATTTTTAATTCACTAACATCCAGGTAAATCAAATAACGTTGGAGATTTTTTATGTAGAAAGTCTCATATAACCTTATCAAAGATGATAATTGAAAAGGATACAATATAGTTAGCCTTGTAATGGAAGGAAATGGGAATCATTAAGGAATGTAAATAATCATTCCTTTCAAAATTTATTTCTCAACTATCCCTTAAGGTGAAGATAATGGATACTCATTGAAATTATGTGGAAATTCAAAAAAATAAGATGGAATCTACCAGAAATGGAAATCCTTATAGTTCAAATTTGACGAGGAATGAGTCTTTATATTTGGGATGTGATTATGTGCACCGTAAATTCATAATTTTACGATGGGAATTTTGAATTTTGCACATAACTCGACCTTCAAGATCCACCCAGGGAGAAAATATATGATTTGATAACTATGAGACTACTATTGGTTGGACAATATATACAAATAGTTCTGTAAATATGCATTATAGTTCTTGGTATGTCTGAATGTGAAGGATAAATGGATTTTTTTTAGAATTATGTATCTATTAAAAATACCAATATTGAAATTCAGAAATAAAACTATATAATATGTCACTGGACTTCCAAATACATCATAAGGAAAATATTCTATATGGGTAACTATGGTTCATCTTACAAAGACTACTCACTTTTTTGAAATTATATAGGACTTCTCACACAATCAAATTGCATAGATATTCATTAGAGAACTGGTATGGCTGCATGGAATACCATTATAGATTATATCTGATCATGAACAATGATTTACCTCCACGATCAAGAAAATTAAATGTCAGGCTCAAAATATTGATCTAATATTCAGCATTTCTTATTGTGCTAAAATAGATGACAAAACTATGATGACTATTCAGACAATAGAAGACATGTAGAGAACTTGACCAATGCACTTCAATATTAAATGGGTTCAGTGTATTCCATGGGTCATGTTCTATTATAGTATTAATTTTCACTCAAGGATCCAAATAACATCATATGATTCCATTTGTCGAAAAATATGTAAGACACCGTCATTCTAGGATGATTACGATGAGCATAATCTATTGGGACCCATATTGTCAAGGAAATGACATAAATGTTTAAGACCATAGTGTATTGTCTCCATGAAACCCACACTAGATATAATATCTATATATATAATAACAAATGGAACATTGAATTTGAGGTTAGTGACTTTGTATTCCTATATATATCTTCCTGGAAGAGATTCATGAAATTTGGGAAGAAAGGAAAGTTATGTCCCAGGTATATCAACACCTTCAACATTTCTTACTGGGTCGGAGGTGTGTCCTATCAACTATAAATTACACAAAATATTTCTCAATTGAATGATGTAATGCATGTTTCCCCCCTATGTATGGACATTTCAAATCCCTCTTTTGTATTGAACATAGATGACATGCAAATACTTTTTTTTGACTCTTCATAGTAGTAGCCAGTGATTATTTGTTGTCGTAGTTACACTGTTTTATCAAATAAGACCACTCCCCTAGTCATGGTACTTGGGAGAAAACATAATTATGAAGAGGTGACAAGGGAATTGGTGGAAGAAATGAAATAAATGTACACTCACATATTCTCACCTTATTCTATAAAACAAAATTTCAAATGTGAATTTCCTAATGTGGAAGAATGTAAAGACCTATAATATTTTCATTTGAATTCACATTATTATTTCAAAAAAAATTCTTACATGACATTGATAATCCAAAAAAAATTATTCTAATAAATGAATAATGGTAAATTAAATAGAAAATAAAACAATAATAATTCCAAATATTGGTACTAGAAAATAAATAGAATATACGATAATATTAATGGAAAAAAATATTCTCAATCCACTAGATGGAAATACATTGTGAAAAAATGAAATAGAAATAAAAAATAATTTTAATAATATAATATTCACTTTTAAGATTAAATTAAATTACTTTGATAGAATGTATTATTGAATGAAGGATGAATGAAATAAGTGGTATTTATATAAAGTATGAAACTTATATGTCCATTATAAATTTGACTATTGGAACAATAATATCTCCATTAGAATAGTAACATAGCCTATGATAGTATAAAGTAATGTTTGGGTATCTTATAAATTTAAAAAAAATTAAATTAATTTCAAGGTATATGTTTGGGAATGTTTTGAAAACGATAAATTGGGTAAATGTATTTTTTATAAATCATATCTATAATTTAAAATTATATAATTAATATAATTATTAAAAAGAAAATTTATTTTCATAAAATATATCAAAAACTAATAACATTTTTCATTATAATTATAATATAATTCTATTAGAGATTAAATATATTTTCATAGGGTAAATATATCGATTATAATAATAAAATTGGTATGTTTCTATTAAATGATGGGTTTGTTTAAATATTAAAATTAAAATATTTAAGAAATTCAATTTCATAAAATGGGTTCCTTTTTTAATATCTAATCATAAAAAATTATTATGGTGAATTAATGTGATTTTTCTCATATAGATTATTTTTTGTGAATAATGAAATATAGTAATTTAAAGTATTAAACATTATAAGGAAAATACATGAACTTTTTAGTCATATATAGTGTGGGAAAAATGGTTTCCAACTATCCTAAACAATGTACATCATTTAGTTTTATATAATCCACAACATTGATTGTCTTGATCCAATATAATATACTAATAAATATAATAATAATAAACACCACTATACTCTCCAAAAAATGCAACCTCTCACTACCCCTTCTCCTCAAACCAAATATGATTTTATATTTTAAATATTAAGAACCATTATCTCCGCAAATATTTTTGAAAATCCATGAGTTAACAGTCTCAAAATAATATCAATTTTGAGTTCTTTACGTGGTCCTTCATGGAGTTGATGTTCAAGAGTTAACTTTCTCCAAGTAACTTTTTTAATTTCATTTATTTTTCTAACTTCTCCTAACCTCCTTTATCTATAAATAAATAGAAAATCAAATATCATGTATATAATATGATTTATTATTTCTATTGTAATATATTCTTTTTTGTTTCTTTTCCCATGTCCTCTTATTAAATGAAATGAAACCATTATCCAAATTATGGCTGATTACCATATTAATAGATAATCAGTTTATGTTTGAAATTAAGTCATTGAAGGATAGTCATAAAACCATATTCTGTTTAATAATAATTGTAATATTTATGTTATAAATTTATTCATTTTAATTAATATATTGACATAATACTAAATAAAACAAGACCAGTTCATCATGATTGAAAAACCATTAAACCAAAAAAAATATTATTAATGTTTTATCAAAATAATAATACTCATACCAGTAAAAAAATGATATATGTGACAATTTAAACTTATTAATGTTCATTAATTCCTTAAATTTCGTTCTAGATGAGTTTTCACATTCAAATGAACATGCATAATTGTAATCTATCGGTGAAATAATGAAATTTAACATTATAACTATCTGAAATGGATATAATTGTACATAACAGAATTATAAAAAATCAAAAACATGTATAATTTGTTCTTAATTATATGATTATTTAATATAATGTTATTATATAGGATGTTATATATAAGTGTATAATGCATACTGACCTATGGTAAGGGATCCTCTTGAACCTCTATATTTATTTTAAGTAATGATCTCTCTTTATCAACCTCAATTTATAAATTCATTCTTACTATATAATTATTAAATGATATATATATATATATGAATCACACATGTATATCATGATTATTTATTCTATATTTTATTGGGATATACATGTATAAATGGTTTCGTTCTTAATTCCTTTTGAAAAGTCGATTTATGGGAACATCTCTATTTTATTTGTCTCTTTTAATGTAAAATGAAAATAATGGTTTTAAAAATTACATAATTTTAAAATATAATATATCTTTTTTGGAGATTTTTTTTTCATTTTTGTTTTTATGTAAATTATTATTATCTTATCCCCTTTAAAATACTTTTTTCCTCTTTTTTAAATACCTACTTAAGATGCACATTTACAAGGTTACTAAACCACACTTTTTATATATTTTCACTTAATTTGGACATAATTTATCATTATCCAGACATAATTTTCTATAATGAATTTAGTAGATTGCTCAAATCCCATAGTTCATGGATACTATTATGATAATCCCTTTGGTTATTCCTTATGATGTGATTACAATAATCATTTAATTTCATGGATATGTCTAATATTTATTCCTTATGTGTGATTATGTATTATGGAAAACATCTTCATGAACATATTATGTTGCGTCCACACAGATAGAAATAAAATTCATTGGTTAAGGTTTAGACACATGTGATATTGTTTATGGGATTATGGGGTAAACCATGTGCATTATGGTACATTATCACTATGTTATATAGTATTTGAAATTATCCTTGAATTATGTTTATGTGGTTATACATTGTTCTGCCTCAATGTAATATTTCCATGAACATATGATTCCCTAATTCCAATATTATTCTTCCATATGCTTTCCCATGATTTCTTCCATATAGGTTTTCATGTTCTGTCATTCTAACTCATGTATTATGTTTCATTCTCATATTAATTCACTTAATATAATTTTTATCCCATCCCTTCTGTCTATACAATCCCTAAGTTATCCTATACAATTATAGGATCACAAAGGCAGTTAGGATTTCATTTTGGGAGTAAAAAAATTATTTTTAGTATCATTTTTTCTAATTATTTACCTATTCATAAAAATACATCATCATATTTATTCATTGGTTTTTATTGTGTAGAGACTCTTGTAATAATATGTGTAATAGTCTAGGGTATCTATAGATAGTATTAGATAATGGCCTAGTTATTTATGGATATTATGACTAGAATGTTTTACTATGAAACCTAGGGATTATTATATAAACAAGGATAAACTTGAATTAATCTTGTGGAATCATATATTTAGATTATATATTCATTTAAATATTATTCCTTCTTTGTTCATAGTTCCTTCTTAATAAGATAAGTATTCATTCCCCAAAATTTAATTTCAAATAATTTTCATTGATAATGATACTAAATAAGAGAACTTGTACAAAAAATCAACGAAATAGAAAATTTCATGAATTAACTAATGAGATTCCAAATTTAATGGCAATTGGAACACATAACTTCTTGGAAGTACTGGCTCAACAAGCTCATGTTATGAATAATAACTTTAATCTTATGGAATTACCTCTTCTTAAAAAAATTTATGTGTGGTCAACATAGATTTATGAAAAAAGAATAATATATTTAGTGGATCTTATGGTCCCCTCACAATGGAACAATGTACTATATCCATTCAGAATACATTCAATGTGGTTCAATTCTCAAAATATGAGAATTTCATACTAGCGATCTATAATTTTTAGGGGGAAGATGATTAGTGTTGGAAATGGATCAAAACCACGAAGTATAAGTGTAAACTAATTTCATTTATTGGGAAGGATTCTTGGAAATATATTTCAATAAATATTTTCCCCAAACTATATTTCTTAATATGGAGATAGTGTTCCTTGTAATGATGTAATTGGAAGTAAAATCTATCTGGACATACGTTGATATCTTTAATAGGCTTCAATGATAAGCCTATGGCTTTTTCAAGATACCTGAAAAAAGGTGGATCAATTATTTATTCGATGAATTCCAAGTCTATATTTAGACTTGTCCGTTTTAGACATTGACAGTCTTAAGGATATTGCATGTTGATCAATTAAGGATGAAATGGAAATTAAAGACTCTCATTGGTCTCATTGGACTGAAGATAAAAATAGAAAATTGATTTTATAATGGGAGGATCAATTGATTAATTCCTTGATGAAATGAAAACCCAACATCCAAAATGACAAATGTCTGGGAAGAAGCATTATAGTACATTTAAAAGGGGGTCCATGAGATGCTTCAAATGTGGAAGAGATGGGAATTAAACTAATTATTAATGAAGGGATTTCAAGAATCCCACAAATGATAAAGAATAAATAAAGTATTAGATAAACAATCAGAATATATTATAGAGATTGAACTAGAAGTAACATGGGTTGTATATAATCCAAAACCACAATATAGGGTTTGTTAGAGAACATCAAAAATGAAAACCTCCTAGGTTACAGAGAAGGGAATAAGTTATCACTACTACTATTGTGGATCACAAAAATTATGTGGTGATAGGTACACTAGTTATTCTCTCAATATTAAAAAAATCTCTATTTGATTATGGTTCTATGCATTCATTCTTATATTTCATGTTTAGTATAACTATTCAATTACAAACTCAAAATAAGATGGTTTAGTTATCTGTGAGAACAATGAATGGGAAAAATAATAAATTTATATTCTATTACCCCTCCTTGGTTTATGTTTATCTACAAAACCTCCAAGAAAATCATATTTTATTTACTTTGGTAGTTATTTATGCTTTATTGGGCATGGATTGAATGAATATATATAAATCCATTATAAAATTTGGGGAAAGGGATATCACCCTTCACATCTCAAAAATCCCCCAATTTTATACAATTATAAGAAGTAGGATGAATCCCATTTATAATCATCATCCCAATCATGGATATTATTTCCTTATGAGCATCTATATCCAAATAAAATGAGTGAGACAAATGGAAGGATCATACATGAATACATTTCTATTGTGAGGGACTACAATATTTTATTCCTTAATGAATTATCTAGTATTCAACTAGACAAAGAGTTTTATTTCTCAATTTATGTTATACCAAGATATCTTCCCATATCAAAGTATCCTTTCATGATGGACACTATTTAGTGGATAGGCTAATGATTAAGAAAAAAATCTGGAAAAGAGTTTTATACACCCAAGTGCTTCACCATGGGGTGTTCTAGACCTATTCATCAATAATATGGATGAATAAATTCCACTTTTATTTTACTATTATATGGAATTAGTATCCACTTCCATGGATAGATGAATTTATAGATCAGCTATATGGGTCCTTGATTTTATCTTATGAAAAACATCAGTAGGGATATCATAAATATAGGTGAAAAAGTAATATACTCCTAGACTGCCTTTAGAAAGTTGTATGTACACTATGATTTCACATTGATTCCATTCATACTCACTACTGATACAAAATTTTTTATGATCCAAATTAATAGTCTTTGGATGTTACCATAACATTTTTTTAGATGTCTTTATTGAAGATATTATGATATAATCCATTGGGAACATGGACATGAGGAGAATTTGAATATTTTTCTAAAGTCTTTATGAAGGGTGAAACTACATTCAACACCCAATAAATGTATGTGATCAATAAAGGAAGAATCATTTAGATAAAATTTAATCACTAAAAAAGGATTATATGTTGACCCTTCTAAAGCAAAGGCAATTGAGGAGTGTGCCAGACCAGTATCTGTAATGGATATCAATAATTTCATTGGTCTAGATAGGTATTAATGATGAATTTTTTATGAACTTAATATGGTTTTAAAACCCAAAAATTAAGATTTCACAGAAAGGATGAATGATTTTTTAGACAAGGGAATGTGAAGACTCCACAAAATAGCTAAAATAGAGGGATATCACAGCACTAATAATTACACTTCTGCCACATGGGGAAATTTTTATTGTATAACTACAAAATATAAATGTAATTATGTTTTATACAGATAAAAAATGATTATGTGATAGATTACGCCTTAATGCAATTGATATTTCATGAGAAAAATAATCCCACTCATGATCTGGAGTTGGTGGGTACAATCTTTATGAGGAAAATTTGGTGGAATTATCTCATTGGGGAGTAGTTTGAGATACATATTGATAATAAGAGCCTAAAATATATATTCACATATTGTGATTTTAATATAAACAAGAGATTATGGTTATAAATTCTGATTAATAATGATATCACAATTCAATACCATCCTAGTGAAGTAAATAATTATTAAGATTCACTAATTAGAAAGGATACTAATACATTATCAATGATGACCTTTGAGATGGATTCATTCTTCTTAGTCATTAGAAGGATGAACATGGGAATCATTAACTAAGGGAAACCATCATTCCTTTCAAAAATTATTGTTCATGTATACCTTATGGAAACGATAATGGATTTATAATGAAAATATGTTGCGATTTAGATGAAGGTGGAAACCCTAAAAAATGAGAAATCCTCAGAGTTCAAAATTTAGGAAGAATGAGTTTTAAGACTTGGGTCGTGAATATGTGCACCATTAAATCGTGAGGTTTACTAGGATAATTCGATTCGTTCAAATTCCTCAACCTTCAAAATTGACCCAGGGAGCACAATGATATATTGAAATCTCGGATGGTACTATTGGTGGGACAATATCAAAAGGGGATCATTGTATATATATCAATGTGACTCATATGTTTGAAATTGAAGTCTAAAAGAAAATTCTAAGGGAATAATCCATCTATTAACCATAACTTCATTGAAATTCGAAAATATCACAATATAATTTCTCAACAGATTTTTGAAGATATAAAATGGAAATTATTATATATGGGTTATTATCAATAATCTTATAAATTATGCTGACTTTATGGAGATTATAGTGGACATATAACTCAATAATCTAGAATGGATACAAATTAGAGAATTGGTGACTCTACATGGATTACCAATATCGATTATAATTGGTCACGATCTATGATTCACCTCCACATTCTGGAAATGTCTCCCGAATGAACTAAATATTATGAGGAACATCAGTAAATATTATCACCCCAAAAAATTTGGCCATTATGAGTGACCAATTCAGAAATATGATGAAATATTGATTTCATGGTCAATGAACTTCAATGGGGAATGAGATCATCATTTCCCACGAGTCTAATTCTTTATCATCAATAGTTTTCACTAAAGCATCCAAATGGCTCCATTTGAAACCCTTTTGGAAATCGATGTTGAACAACTACAAACTATGATGAAGGTGGAGAACATAGGTTTGTGGGACATAAAATGGTCAAGGAAATGGATGAAAAGGTGAAGAACATTCTGAAACATATCTAGGCTATGAAAAGAATATAGAAGAGTTATGAAAATAATACATGATATGACTCAGAGATTAAGGTTGGGGAAAATTTATTAATATTGATATGTCCAAAGAATAGAAAAAATATATTTGGGAATAAAATAAAGATAAATCCCTAGTACAGTTGTGTACAACCCATTGTTCCAAGCATGGTTCCCTTTAATAGCATATTTCAAGTATGTAATGTGTTTGGGTGAATTTAGGGGGGGGGGTTTTGAGGACATATGTAACATTTTATGGGCTTCTCTAAAGCTAAACGATTTGAGATAGTTACTAAAAACCATGAAATACATTCAGGATAACATGAATAGAATACAGTGTTCTCTATGTAGGCACACAGTTAGGAACTTGTTTTGGCAAAACTATGTGGCCAGCCATGAATAACAATTAAATGTAGAATGGAGGAAAACATGGTTGGTGCACGGTTTGTATAACCATGTGATCCCACTATGAGAAGTGTGTTAGGTGGTAGTGTCTAGTGCATGGTTGGTCAATAGTTTTCTTAACTGTGCATCCCAACCATGCATGATTGTAGTTTTGATCCTAAAATGTTTATCTCACTCATTTTTAACTGAATACCACTCTATTAACTCCATTACAACCCAGTATAAAATTTAACTCCTCCCAAATGTTGTGGAGACATTCCCCTTTCATCCGAGCCCATCCTATTGATAAATCATGTTGCATTAAATGCTGAATTCTTTATTATGCCTCAATTCATGGTGTTTTTTCATAGGTTGTCTTTTATTACCTCTACTAGATACAAATATCTAGTCTATTGTCAATAGATCTAAGATAGTTTATGCTAATTAAAGATAGATTTGTCAATGTGGATGTTAGGGAGATGATCTATGTGGGCTTTTTAGATAATATTCCATTTTTGATGAGAAATTATTGTAGTCATTCATTTTATCAATAATTTCAGAGGAAGGTTCCTTCTATATTAACTGTACCTATTATAGCATAAAGCTTTAGTTTCAAATTTATTTGAATTATATGAAATTTATTGTGAAATAGATTTCAAATTCTTTTTATAAACAATATTTTTTAATTTTTTTTTGGATTTCTGGAAATAACATGTTGTGAAATGTGCTTGGTTTATGGATTTTAAATTAGTGATGTTATAAATATGGATTTTTTTAATGGATATGATTTAATTTAAAAATTTTCAATTAAAATCATATTTTATTGAGATAGATTTAAATGATTTGTTTCACATGGTTTTGGCCTATATGGGTTGGGGAGAATTCATGCTTTCGATGCGACCTTGAATAAGAGGCATGCATCTATAGGGTATAAGGGGATGTTACCCTTGATGCAAGAATCTCCGATTGGGCCACCATGATATTGGACACTTAGTGATGACTCGGTGGATGGATGATAAACATATAATGAGTATGTAACTATCAATGAAGCTTAAATGTGAGGTTGTGTGTCTATGAATCATATATTGGTTATGCCAAAAATCAATATCAAATGGTTTAAATATTAGTTTGGTAGATTTCCTTGGATACTATATTGGAAACAAAATTGTTTTATATTTTTATATTAAATTAAAATTTTTTTATGTGGTTTATATATATTATAATTGATAAAAATGTTACCATGTCTTATTATATTGGTGTGAGTGGGGATGTCATTTGGGGATAACCTATTGGGATCCCCTACCCACCCCATGCTTCAGGAATTTGGTTTATTTTCATATATCATTTATTAAGATAGAATTAAAGAGAATGTATCAATCGAGTTGGTGGAGTGTGGTGATACATAGTCATGGATTGTGAAGTTGGAGTTTAGATCCTTCTGGGATTTGATGTGTCATTGTATTTTGAGTAATTGATATTTAATAGTTTGGTATTCTACTTTGTATTCAATGTTTTTATTGGTTTCTTCTTTGTAAATTTTCTTTGGATATGGTGTAGTTTTGTACACTGTTTTTGGGTATTACATTGTGTTGTATTAAATTTTTATCTTTCATCATACATTAGTTTTGGATATGGAATTCTTGCTTGTGGATGTTTTTTTGAATGGGAAAATATTTCACCAATTATATTGAATCCCATGGAATTTATTACCATCCTTTGGTATCTTAGGGATTTCTCATTAGGCCATGTTGTAATTCCACCTTGACATAATACAATGATAATGGGAAGTATGTTAAAAATGGAACCGTTTTGTTTAGTAATTGACATGAAAGTGGTATCAATATTGTTCAAGACATCATTCATTTTGAGAAAAACACTCTTGGGTTTTTGGTTTCTTGGAATTGAAATTCATTCTTTCTTATTCCCTGATTTGGGATTGTAGAATGGAGTATGATGGTCAGGAATTGAAATGTAGATTATAATATTATTTAACTAACCTATTTTTATGTCACTTCATATTACCAGGGGGTTGGGTGAAAATGTGTTTTGTAGAAAATTATAATATTTGAAACCCCATTTTCTTGTGTTTAACTAATGAGATATGAAGGAAATGAATTTATATAAATTACTTCCCACAAGGATTGTGTATTTCATTTTGAGTAATGATTTATGATCTGGTGAAAAATATTCATGTTATGGACACAATTAAAAAAAATGAGGGAATTTGAAAAAGGCATGATAATGGAATTTTGAAAACATTCTTATTTTAAAAAAGAATGGTGTACTTTTTAAATATTGATTGAAAATGAAATGTTTTGATTTTTGGAATGCAATGTTGTTATAGTTTTTATGTGGTAAATTTGAAATTTTTAAAACATAAGTTTCTGGAGAGTGAGACTTATGGAGTATTTATTTGGTTATAAGAAATGGTACCCGATATGAATCATAAAAACCAAAAAATAGAGGCTCATGAATGTGTGGTTCTCTTGGGACCCATGTCAACAAACTTATGGTTCAGTATATAGTCCAATCCTTTTTTAATCGTCCGGGAGTGAACTGAAGGTATGAATCAAGGAATGTGGGTCATTTCATTCTTTTCCAAAAGAATAATCCACCCATATGTTGGCATGATTTTAAACTAGAGTATGTAGAGGTGATACTAAATAGGATTATCTAAATATTTGATTAATTTTGCACCCATGAATTGATAAAAGTAAAGTTGGATACATATATTTTTGTGAATCATTCACACCAAATGTGGGATTTTGGTGTTTAGGAGAAATTGGACCAAGTAATTTCATGGGATGATTTTGAAGAATTTTTCAACCAAAAATTATATACTAATATACTAATAATATTATGAATGAAAACAGTATCGTATTGAATAAGGATAGCCTCTTGGTGAATGAGTATCAGGTAAATTTTATTAATTTAGTCCTTTTTTCACCCTATGTTTCTATTACACCAAGTTTGTAGGAATGATTTTTTTATCACGATTGTAACAAGATATTCTCACTAATGTTTTTTTACTTTGTATAATTAATTAAAAAAATAAGGTAACTTGATAGATGGTGGATGAAATGGACTTCCCTGGAGATACATGTAGGGGGTGCATCTTGATACCTATAGGAAACTATAGGAACAAATAATGCTTGGAACAAGCTGAAGATGGACACCTATTTCCATTGTGGGATTATGATGCAGAATAAAACTATAAGATGTGTAAATATTACAGAAATACGCTAGAGTAAATCTGGTTGTCTCCAATGTGGATGTTTTGATAGAATGAAATAGGTTTGTACAACATTACATAGATTATCACATATTTACAACCAAATAATGCATCATTAGTTTTATTATCATGGTGATCAAGGGTCGGGTGTTTAGGAAACATCTCATGTTCTTATGACATCATATGCCTTCATAGAATGAGTGATGTAGAGAGTGATCATGAATGGAATCATTTTATCCATGGTGAATCGATGAATTCCATGACTCCTTAGGCCATGAAATATCAACATAGCAGTAATGAATAGTGTGCATCAATTAAACATTTATTTGGAGTTAAGAAATTTATTATGGATGAAAAATCTAGACAATCAATGGTGATAGGTATGATTATTTTGAATTAAACAATTTTACATGATTTATTTATTATGTGTGCATCTCATTCATTTATTACCTATCATGAAGTTGATTTTTAGGGTTTTCTAGTTGAGATGATGTCTTCTATTTTGAAACATAAACTCATCTTAGACAAAGAGGATGTCAAGATATTATGTGTAGAGAATGTTTTATAATTTTTGATGGATCCAAGTTGATATATCATTTCTATGTGGTTGAAATGTATGCATATTAAATAATCATGTGTATGGATTGGTTGACAATGGTCATGTCTCACATCGATTTTAATACCTGAATAGTCATCCCTACAACTAAAGACATCGTCGAATATCTCATTAGATGATAATGGAATGGAAGGAAAGGTGAAATGGGATTGTTACAACTAACAGTTGGACTGATCTCATTCCAGTTGGATGCGTTGACTTTTTAATCAAATAAAGATGTCAATAAAAACAATTTTCCGTCAGCTTTTGATTAATTAACATATATATTTACCAATAATTTTTCTGTTTTTGTACCCAAAATTGAAGTGGAGTTGATGATTGATCTCCATATAGGGAACACTATTATTTACCTTCTATATTACTAGATGTAGCCACAAAATTTAATGGTATTGAATTTTTGGTCAAAAGAGATGGGATGTAAAGAGTTTATCCAGCCTGACAAGTCTTTTTAAGTAGGACCGACATTATTTGTTTTTTTTAAATGGTGGGAAATCATTGGTTTTGTATGTATTTGTGTATGAATAACCAAGTTATGAAAAACAACGGTACCAATTCCAAAAATATATTTTCTATTTGATCAATTGAAGGGATCCCATTGGTTCAAAAAAATTAAATGCGATCAGTATATCACCAATTTCTTGTTCTAAAAGAAGATATTTCAAAACGATATTTCATATGATGATATGTCTATTACGAGTTTGTTGTAATGACTTTCAGACCTAATAATTCGCAATAAATATTTTTGGAATGGTTGAATATAACATTTCAATGGAATATGGATTCTATTTTGGTGGTGTTTTTAGATGTCATATTGTTGTATTCAAGGACAATAGTTAAGCAAGAACTACACTAGTACACAATGTGGGCAATTTTTTGGGGTGATCATCTATAATCCAAATTATCAAATTGTGATTTTGTTGGATATTATAGTTATGTTTACATTTCCATGTAAACTTCAATAAAGGCTTATTGGTTGATCTAGAATATATAATTTTTTTTTATCAATTTAAAAACTCCCAATAAAGTAATTGATGTATACAATTTCCTTAGTTAGCTAGTTATTTTCAACAATTGTTTTTCGAATTTTCTCAACTAGAATAAGCAATAATGGCTTGGAAAATAAAAATTGTTCTATTTCAATGTAATGGTGATTTTTAGAGGAACAATGAAGGGCTCAACATTTCCCCATATATCACAACTAATATTGATATTTCTAGAATCAGTACAAGGTTATGTAGTGTATTATGATTCTTCAAAACCTTGGATGTGAAGTATTCACATATATGGAGATCATGTGGTTATTTATGGATCACCGGATTTATGGTCAAATTAGATGAACTACCCACCCCATTATTTAGAGATAAATGTGGTGTTGCATGATTTTATTACTTGGTTACCCTAACTATATTAGAAATTCATAGTGTTTATAGATCATAAGAGCTTCAAGAATATTTTTTTCAAGATGATATTTTAATCCATGAAAAAAAGATGGATTTAGTATCACCAAAAGAATTATTTTCATTGAATTAATTCATCGGGTAATGGAAATGTTGTTGTTGATGAATCATGTAATAAGTCACATGGTCAGTTGAAAAAAGAAGCTTTAGATCAGTGGTAATTGATGTTAGTGATAGCCGATATACACTTGGATTATTAATACTGACATAGAGTAACATACACCTTTCCATTTTTTTTGCTCCTAATTTAGTAGATATTGTTAAAGAGGAACATACACCTGATTCATAATATGTTTCAATGTGGTCGAAACTCAATGGTGGGGAGACCATTGATTGTTTAAAGCAAGACGAGAGTTTATTTTTTGGTTTCATGGTTGGATGGGTGTACCATTAGAATATTATGAATAATAGCATTATGCTTACCACCATTCAAGATCGATTGGTCATCATGGTATACAGATGATGTATATGGCGTTCAAACCACAATTATGGTGGGTTGGTATGAAAATATAGTTGTCTATGTTTTTTTCAAGATGCATAATTAGTTAGTAGTTTATGGTATATCATCATTGACTGGTGGGTATGGTGCTTCATTTACCTTTTCCTATTTGGATATTAGAGTAGATAACTCTGTACTATGTGATAGGTCTCCCAAAAATGGTTTAGAATCATGATTTGATATGGGTGACAGTGAATCGACTCAATATTTATTATCATTTCATCCCTATTCAACAACATAGTAAGATTAAGGACTTATCCAAAATATATATCTGAGAACTGTTAAATATTTATAGTATTCCAGTTTTAATAGAATTAGATACAGATCTATGATCTACACCTACTTTTATGAAATTATTACAGCAATCCCTTGGAACTCAGTTTACCATGACTATGGCATATCATCCTCATATGGATGGACATTCCTAAATGATGATACAAACATTGGAAGACATGATTTGGGTTTGGGTAAGGGATTTTGGAGTCTCATGGGAGGAACACATACTTTTATAAGAGTTCTTGTATAAAAATAGTAATCAATCCTCGACAAATATGGAATATTTTGGAGAATTGTACAGCCTTTTTTATCATTCTCCACATTCTTTGGTGGAATCATGGGAGACTTCACTCGTTGGACTGAGCCTTATACTAAAGACAATCACAAAGATTCATTTGATCAAGAAGATGATTGTGATGGATCACAATCATATTAAATAATATGTGGATCATCTTCGATGATTTTTTTCATACTAGGTGAGTGTTCATATACTATTGAGAATCTCTCGAAGTCATGTGCAGAATTGTTTTCACAAAAAATGGGCTGTTATCTCTACAATACATAGTACCTTTTGAGATACATAGACATATTGGTGAGGTGGAATATCTATTTTCTTTTTCACCACAATTTAGTCAGGTGGACAATGATTTTCATGTAACTCAGTTGATAAAGTATCATCATAATAATGACCAAGTGATTTGATGGGACCATGTTTCAATATAGTCGGATGCTTCATTGGATTCTGTGGAAGTAAAAATTTTAGATAGGAAGGAGAAAGGATTTCATTGAAAAGAATTGGTCAAGTTCTAGTTTTGTTGAAACATGGTAGGATTTAGTAGGAAACAAGTGAATGGGTGAATTAAATTCATGATAAATGGCCCTAGCTATTTTAGTTAAATTTTATCTTTCTACATTCTAGGGGTGGAAAGGCCAATAGTAGAGAGAATTTATAATTCCTAGTTATAATCCAGTAATCCATTTTTTATGTATTCGATGTATGTGAAGTATTTGGGTGAAGTTTGGGTGGATTTTTAGGACTTTGGGAATGTTTTAGGGAGTTTTTGGAGGTACACAGATTTAGCACGGTTTGTAGAAATCCTTAAACACTTTTAAGAAACCATGAAACTGTAGATTTTGGGCTCTTGGTATGTACACAATCAGAGTAATAGTATCATAAAACCATGTGGCCACCAAAGAGTAACCATGAAACATAAAATAGGTGGAAAACAGAGATGGAACAAAGTTTTTCATACTATGTGATCCAGTCATGATATGGGTGTTGGAAGATAGTTGCTAATGCACAATTGGTGCACAGTTTTCCCAATCATGCAATCAAACCATGCATAGTTAAAATCTAGACACTAAAAAAGTATATCTGACTCAGTTTTTTCTCTAGAATAGTATTTTTCATTTATTTTGACGCTAACTCAAATTTCTATCCTCCAAATGTCTCTGTAGACATTCCCATTCAATACTAGAGATATCTATTAGCAAATATTGGTGCGTTGAAGGCCAAATTTCATACTACGTCTCTATTCCTGGGAGTTTTTATTAGGCCTACATTTGTTCCATCCATTGGATTCATATAACTAGTATATTTCTGATATATATATGATAGATGATTCCAATAATGATGTTATTTGGGTATGTGTATGTTAGGAAATGATATTTATGGATTTTAGAGATTCATCATTGTTCTTTAAGAATTTATTTTCTTCTTTGTTTCCACCATAGTTTCCAAGGTAGGTAAATTAACTATCAACTCCTCTAATTATAACCTAATTCCCTATTTCCAAATTTATTGTATTTCATGAAAATTATTATGAACATGATTTGAAAATATTTGTAGAAATTGTCATTATTGATGATTTTTGAATACGTGGATATTGTTTATCATGATAATTTCGTTCTCTATGTAATTTAAAATTTTGGTTTTAAAATTGGGGATTTTTTTGATTCTATAAATGGATTGATTAAAGTTTTTTTAATTAAGATGAGGTTTTATTGAAGTGTCTTGAAATTATTGGTTTTCCACGGTATTGGCATACACAGATTGGTGTGATTTCATAATTTTTACATGACCCTTAATAAGGGGAATGAAGCATTGCAGAACAAGGGGAAGTGACCTTGGATAAGGAGACTCCTCCATTGGGGAATAAGAAGATTTTCTATATGGTGATGACTCAGTGTGTGGAAGAGAAACCAAACATGAGTATACAACTATCATTGAAGCATGCATGTGAGGGTGTGTATGTGAATATTATATTGGGTATACAAAGAAGGAATGTGAAATGGTTTAAATTGTTGTTTGGTTTCATAACATGGAAAACATTTTGTTACAAAAATTGTTTTATATTTATATATAAATTTTTGAAATGTTTTTAATGGGTTTTATATGAATTGTTTTAGATAATTATGTGAACATGGTATATCCTAGGGTCGTGTTTTGAAAATTCATTTGGATAAACCCTATTAAGATTCATTACTCACCCCCTTCATGGGTACATTGTTGTGCTTATAAGTATAAATTATGAAGACACAGATAATGGGAAGGTATCACCATTCATTACTAATTCATTGTGATACATTTTAATGTATTATGGAGATTGATATTTGAACTTTTCAGCAGTTTCTGAGTTGGTGTCTTTGGAGTCATTGATATTTGTTGGTTTTCTCTTCTACTCAATAGTTATTATTTATCTTGGTTTACACATGGTAAATTATGTTTGGATATAGTTTCTTTTGGTATTATTGTCTAACAGTATTACATTAAGTCTTATTACATTCTTATCATGCATCATAATGTGGTTTTGTTTGTGGTATTCTAGTTTGGGGTAGTTTTTTATTTTGAATGGAAAACATGTTCCCTTAATGTATTGAATCCATTAGAATTTATTTCAATACATTTACATCTTGGGCATGTCTCTAATGGTCATATTGTAATTCCACCACGACTGAAGCCTATGGGGATGGGTGGGGTATCATAATCAGCCCCATAAATATTCTTGATTCGATCAGAGTTCAGTCCTACAAACAAGAAATTTCTCCACCCATGTCTCAATTACACGATGTATTCCATGAATCGCTCTCGAGGAAGTATATACAAGATCCATCAACTGTGATAAACACATAGGTGGTATAGTTAGACAGTGATATCACTTTAAGGAGTATAATATGTAGACTATAGACTATCGACACAGGGTCCCCTCACTAGGTCAATGTATTATGGAGAAACCATATGTATAAAGATGTGACTTGGGAATTATAGGTTCTAATTAAGGAAAATTACCCTCACATCCTTTCATCTTAGTATTTAAAAATGCAAGGGAAAATTTTCATAAGGGGGATGAATGTAATGAACCAGAATTTTATCAATGGAATTTCCCTTATTATGACATAAAATTCAAACATCACATAGTGAAACCAATAAAAACATTATTCTTTTAACACCCTATATTTTTTTATTAAACTTTTATTTGAATAAATTAATTTTTCATTTATGTATTATAATGAACTAAGTTAAACATTACATTCACATTCCACTAAATAGACTTACATTGCACAGAAAATCGACTTTATCTAATGATAAAAAAACACTTACTTGTCTTACGTTACATACTACATCGATGTTTCAATGAAACATCATTTTATTGTTATATTTATTTAAATGAGATAATTAAAAAATAGGTCTTAAACTGATAATTTAATTATAAATAACATCTTTTATAATGTTATTTATTTTTGTTATATATATATATATAACATACGTATAACAATAGATATAATTTTTCTTAATGCCCTTATATGTTTAAAAATAATATTTTCTTAGATGAACTATATTTAATGTCCCTCTATTGAAAGAACTAAAATTTATTTTAGAATAATTTAGAAAATTAATTTTTTAAATTAATATTCATTATTTAATTTATAATTCCTAAATAAGATTCAAGTGATTTTTTTGGGTTTTTTCTGAGAAACATCATTTTCGGACAGATTGTGAAAAATATCGAATTTTAATTAAAAACAACATTTTTTCTAATTTGTATATATAGCTAAATTAATTTTAAATTTAGTTTGAAATTTAAATTCGATATTATACATATTAATTATACCAATTTAGGTCTTTAGAACTAATATAAAATTAAAATTTGATACAAAATCATAGAAAATATTAGATCATTTTAACTCTAAAACCCTGCAAGGTCGTCCTATCTGTGGGATACAATTTGGATTAGTTTTTTTATACTTTTATGATTGGAATTTCAAACAATCGGTTAAATATTTGTATTAATAAAATTCATAATTTTTAAAAATCAATTGACTTACCATATTTCAATGCCATAACCAGTTTTTATCTAATTGGATTCATTGTTGGATCCACTTGCAATATGAACTATATGGTTGGAATTCGGTCATCAAATATTTACAAGAGTTCCACTCCGCTTACACTATAAAACATTTTCCTCTCCTCCCACTTAGTCACACCATTCAAACCACATAAGTTCGAACACGATATACCCAATACAAATATCTACATTCTTAACTTCCTCATGTATTCCACCTCTTGAGAAGAAATAAATCTAAGGAATCATTTTGGTACAATCCAAAATAGCTTACCTGATTGAGAGGAAATGACTTCTCTCAAAAACCATTCATTTACTTTCAATAAATTCCCCCACCACTCTCTTTGTTCCATGATTGTATAATTACATTAGTATATAAACTATATTGGTTTGTTCTTATACTATGTTTTTTACCAACAATTACACACACCTCCATCTAATGGTTAACGAATATATTGTTTATTTGTATGGTGAACTACCGCCTCACAAAATAATGATTGTTCGTTTTTACCTACCACCTCACATGGTAAAATGTTTAATGGAAAATATATTAATATATTTTAAATATTATATTTGTTAGGTCCTTCATATTATTTAATCATTTTACAACACATATATTTATAATTTTCATATGTTGTGAATATGAAAATTTTGTTTTAATAAATGTGGAATTTCGCCCCTCAAAGCGATGCGATTCATCCAAACTCTACATGGAATGTAGTAAATATGGGATTAGTGTAATTATATTGGAGAAAATATATAAAAATTCTACTTTTATAATGATATATTTATATAAAAATAATTCATTTACCTTTTTTTCTATCAATACACCAATTAAAATAGAACCGACGTTCATGCCTACCTACGGCTTACCGTCTCCATGAATGGTGTATTCCATTTCATAATTATATATTATATATATTATTGTAAAACACATATAAGAAACATAATTTTCAATAATATTATGATTTAGATTCCCTAAATCATGATTTAATTGTATGTACTAGTGATATAACATGTTATGTAATAAGAAAATAATAAACAGTATATTGCTTGAAGTGAAACCTTAACATCAGATTGTTAACATGTGGGTAATAGAAGGTCATAATCAAACCATATAAGATATTAGATATAATAATATTGTTATTTGATATATTTTTAATAATCATATTATTATTATACTTATGTTTTGAATGATTACAATGAAAGTCAAGAGGCAAGGTAAGTGGATTTCATCTCACTTTTTATTTCTGTTAGATACATGCTTTATTCACCACCCATTAATTTTTTTTATTGTGTATACTTACCATGGATGTATTAAATGGTTATTAAAACTAAATTAATTTTAATTCACATATCCATTTTATTATATTTGTTTCATGGGGTTTATGTTTCAGTAGTTATCAAATCGGTAAAATAATTTTGTCTTAATTTTACTTCTTTGAGGCTCATGTTCTGTTATGATCCTAAAATATTTTTCAAGATATATATACTTAAATAATAAATATTATATCTTTAATATCATTATTTTTATGATTATTTAGTCTTTATTAAATTTCATATTCTGACATGGATAGTATTATCCAATGTAACCATGTGCTAGGATTTTATCGAAACAAACTCATCATTTTTCCAGAGTGACAATGATTATGCTTATTTGATGAAATAGTATTATCCATATCTCATTAGAACTAGTAATTTTCCATATAAATTTTTTATTCAATATATATCAGTGTATTAGTACAAATTTTCAACTCTTTGGTAATTTGAATAATAAATAAAATATATTTAAAATAACATAACTATATTTCTCTCTTCGGTCGGAAATATGTTTTATTTCAAAAACCTTGTTTTAAAAAATGTTTTAAAAAATAGTTTCAGATAATATATAAAGAAAATTTTCAATGATAAATTATCTTAAATCTTTTTATTTATTTAAATCATTCTTAATATTTTTTCAATGATATTTTAAATTTAAAAGTTTTTCAAAAATGTTGTAGGTTTTAAAATGATTTTTTCAAAAAATAAAATATATTTTCATCAATAATTATTTTTCATTGATATATGATAATTATTTCAAATATAAGACAACATCAATGTGTGTTACTCATGTATGTTTGGAAAAATTATTCAATTTTTCCATTAATATTCATTATTTTAATGGATTATGTATTGATGGAACAATGATTGTTAAACTCGTCCCTCATTCAAATGTTATATTATTTTGAGACCCAATTATTTTCATAGGTTAATTTAATAATGAAAATATTATTAATAAATTATTTTTCTAAATGTTATGACATAATTACATTTTTATAATAACTATTTCATTTCACGGGTTTTGATGTTATGGTTTATGAAGTAGTTGCATATGTGTTTATAATTCTATAATGAGATGGGTAAGACTTATATATCCCTAAAATGCATTGGTTAAAGTTTTATATCTAATGATATATACTTGGATGGAAAGAGAAATAAACTAGGTTCAGTATTATCAGGCTAGAACATTGAGTGAACTCAATTTAGTATTAAGGGGATGGAATAAAGAGTGAACTCTATTCTGTAATACAAGGATTTAAAGGGGTGTAAAACCAATTCAGTAAAGAAATTTTCCAACAAAGATTTCATTTTCAACAATTACTTTACTACTATAAAAGTCATTATACATGCTTTCGTGTCTACCAAATGTCCATTTCATATTCCTATATTATGATTTCATGGCTCATATTATTTATTTTTGTACGATTCATGTCTTATGAACATCCATACATTATTCCATGGTTCCTATTTATGATCATTAATATGAAAGAGAAAATCATATAATATCATGATCATATTATCATACTCATATTCCCATGATTATTCTTACATATCACTCTTTATAACCCTTATTGAATATCTGTGCTCACCGCTTTAATGATTCCTTCCCCAAGGTTATGAAGATATGACTGTTTTTTGATCTGTTTATGAACATCTAAGGTCACGAAGAATCTATTGGGAGATGATGTAGCTCATTTTTATACCATTGTTCATGTTTCCAAATTTCCAATTGAACAAGACTATTATGGTCTTTATGTGTCTGTTTGTATATTTTGTTTAGTATTCTGTAACAATTATGTAATGTTAATTTATAAAAAGAGATGGTTGTTATAGTTGGAATTAGAGAAAATTATTTTTTAAACATTGTAATATAGTATGATAAAACCTTATTAATAACCTTAAGTACCTGTCTATGGATAATTATAAGGTTAAGAAATATTATAGTGAAATGTCATTTAATTTTGGTAAAGGACAGAGTGGGTGGTTTTCTAGAAATACATCCATATCTGGATATTACAAGTGGATGTGGCTCTAGCACATATGTAAATAAGAGTAAAACTCAAAAATAATGTTTTGGGCCTATTGCGGGGTAATATGGTATAGGAAAATATTCCTTCTCTCACTTCAAATTTGAAACTCCCATTGGATATTCATTGGATATTCACAAACTCTTCACAAAAAAAAATGATGGATTTTAATAGAAGTTTGAAATAAATATCTTTGGATAAAACTAAGGAGTCATAGATTAAGAAAGTTGTAAAAATTTAGACAACCTATATATGGATTATCAAGATTGTCTGGTTCCTCAATATGATAGATGTTTCATACTCTATTTCATGGTTTTATTCAATGGATAGAACATGAAGGAAGTGAAATAATGCAGATTTTGATTGAAAATGAAATGATTGTCTTCCTGAGCAACTGAATTCTATGGTAGATAAAATGAAAAACCTTGTTTCTTTGCTCACACATCTACCTCAAGCTATGAATAATGGTTCAATTCCAAATGAGGAAAGAATGGGAAACATTTTTTCGTGTCATTCATGAGGAAAAATATGCATTCTTTAGGAGGGTATTCTAATCCAATAGTTTCTTAACAATGGATCAATACTACTGAAATGATAATATACATTATCATGTGTTTGGAGAATGAGAAAGTCATTCTAGTTATTTATAAGTTATAATGAGACGCAGACTGATGGTGGAATCTAATCCTGAATATGAGGAAACATGATGATATTGAATCCATTGGTTAGGATGTGTTCAAGAACTTATTTTTAAATAATTAATTTCCACTAATTATATATACTAGAATCAAGAAATAATTCCACGGGTTGAATAAAAGGGATGATAAATCACAAAGTACCTAGGAGGCTAATTTCTCATGACTTATGAGGTACACTTCAAGAATTAGCATCCAACCCAAAAAATAATTTTGATGGGATATTCAATGAAATAAAACCAATTCTCCAATGGGAGTTGTCCATAAGTGACTTTAGTGGATATGAAGATATTTTTCATTGGGCAGTCAAGGATAAAATGGAGGTTTGATTCTTGTATAAACCTCATTGTTTTGATAATAAAAATAATATGAATTTCAAAGGAACCTCAAAAAATCAAAGAGAAAAGTATATTATTTTTCCATTATGCTTTAATTGTGGGAATATATATGGAGGATATTTTCGTAAAAGGAATTGTAAATTTTTTAGGTGTGGAAAATTAATTTCATCTGGAAATTGATCATTGAAATGTTGGGAAGAAGTTATCGCAGATTTCTAATCGAGAAAAGCCACATAGAATGCAACCCCCATGATTTAGTTATACAAGTGTGAGGAAAATGGGAATTATTTTAACCACTGCAGAAACACAAGGGCTAATGATGATGATTGACATCAGAAACCACACATGCCGTGATAAAAGGGGGAATATCTGGAAATCATTATTTTTTTATGAGAGGTGTGATAATAACGTGATGGAAGTTACACTAACCATCAACTCTATAACATTTAATGTTATATTTTATTCTATATCAAACCAATATTTAATATCTAAATAATTAGTTAATGTTGTTAAGATTCCACATAAACAATTAGATGTGGAATTAGTAGTGAAACCCCACAATTGTTTGATAATTGCATCCCATGTCTATGATTCCTCTCTGGTAGATGTTTTTTTTTGGGAATGTGCTTCTTGAAAATATATTCATTCTTCATTTGTTTAATTTTATTGTTTATTATTCATGGATTTATTTTATCATTATAAATCCCACATTAATATTCAAAGAAGGAAATATATTTTTGAAATTTCAAACTGTCATATGATCATCCATCTATGTGATGATATGTTTAAACATCATATAGAGATTACATCCAGTGTAAGGGTCTTAATTCCTATTCATAAGGGATATTTATATCAAATTCTTTGGGAGAAAATCAAAATAAATGATACACCTATACATTTCAAAGATTGAACTTGAATTTCGATATCATCAATTGAGGGTCCAAAAGGAGGATATTACCAAAAAAATCCATATTATGTATGAATTATGTGATTATGTAGTGATGCCTTATGGACTTACTATGGACAATGTTATCTTCCTATATTTAAGGAATAGAGACCTCAGAAAATACCTCGACCAGTCTGTAGTAGTCATTATATATTATATTCTTATCTATTGAAATAGGAGGTAAGTGTGTGAATATCACTTGGAAATTTTACTAATGACCCTAAGGAAGGAAAAGTTAAATGAAAAATTTACCATGTGGGAATTGTTTTAGAAAAATATATCATTTTTTGTCACATAATCACAATTAATGGTATATCTATTGACCAATCAATGATAGAGGCTATTTAATGCCATCCTAGACCAACCATGGTGACTAAGATCCGTATCCTTCACGTATTAGGTGGATATTATTGATTATTTGTGGATGATTTCTAACGAAACTCTAATCATCTAACCAAGTTACCTTGGAAGGGTTTCAAGTTCCTCTGGAAAGATGAATGTGGGGAAAATTTCAAGAAACCTAAGATAAGGTTAGCCAGTTCACCTATGCTTACATTAAACTATTGTGTAAGGGGGTTTTAGTCTATTTTGATTCAACCAATAAGGGATTGGGGTGTGTACCAATGAAAAATAACACGATTATTGTTTATTCCACATGGAAGGTGATGATTAATTATAAAACATAACTAAATCATGGTTTGGATTTTGAAGTGGTTTTTTTCTATTAAATTTATTGATCCATTATATTTGTAGATAAAAGTGAGATATATATAAAAATCATAAAATTTTGAAATATATATTCACATAGAAGGTTTTGATCATGCTCGAGAAAACTTATCTAGAGTTTATAATGGATTATGACCGCTCAATACATTACCACCCTGAGAATGATAACAAGGTGAACAATTCTTTGAGTCGGAAAGATCATGATATCTTATCCATGTTAGGTATCACAGAAGATACAATATTTCTTGATTTACAAAGGATGGATATAGAAATTATAATAGAAGGGGGAAATATAATCCTTATCAAATTGATGGTCAACCCTCTGTCCTATTAAAGATTAGGGAGGGAGAGAATGAATATGTATATCTTAACAACAATGTTATAAATGTTCTTGAGTTTAACAATGATTAGGATGGAGTTATAAGATTCTGTAATAATGTCTATATCACTTCTGATCCATATTTGAAGGATCTGTTTGAGGATACTCATTGTTCGTCATTATACATTCATATTCAAAGTATGAAGATGTTTAGGGACTAGAAATAATACTTCTGGTGGGATGGAATGAAGAGATATATTGTAGTGTTTGTATCGTGGTACTTAGTATGAAAACAAGTTATGTTGGAAACCCAAAATTCAAAGTGGATATTGCATCCATTACCCATACCAAAATGGAAATGGATAAAAATAACAATGTATTTTTTTTTGAAGGAATATCCAAACAATATAAAGGGGTTAATGCTATTTGGGTGGTCTTTTATCTCCTAATAAAGTTAGCACACTTCATATCTATCATAAAATACTTATCTCAGTATCATATTTCTGTGATATACATTAAGGATTTGGTATGGTTGAATGGTGTACCACAATCCATTATATAATAACATGATATGAGGTTAGCTTCAATATTCTAGAGAAGTCTTCAGTAAGAACTTCATGAAAAATTGAGTTTTAGGATTTTCTATCACCCTTAGATAGATGGTTAGTCTGAAAGAACAATTCATTCCATATTGCATATGTTGATATCATGTTCTCTATATTTCATAGGTGGTTTGGATCACCATCATCCACCAGTTGAGTTTCATAAAATAATATATTTCACTATATCATTCAAATAGAACCATTTGAATCCCTTTATGGAAAACAAATATAGAGCTACTACATGATATGATAAGGTTGGAGAAACAATGTTATTGGGACCTGAGATCACTGATGAAATGCTCGAGAAGGGTTGAACGATCCAGCACCATATCAAGGCAGATCAATTTCAGCAGAAAGTTTCTGCTGATAAACAAAGGAATGGTCGAAAATTTAATGTTTGTGAAAGGGTGTTTCAAAAATTCTCACCCTGGAATAATTTTATGAGATTCCGGAAGAAAGGGAATCTAAAAATAGGGTAAATCCGTCCCTCTGAAATTCTTAATCATGTAAATATGGTATCCTATTAATTGAAACTTTATAAAAATATATCTAAATTCAATGATTTTTCCATGAATATTTCCTGAGGAAGTACGTACCTGATCCTTCAAATATACTAATCTCAGAGATCGTACCGCTATAGTAGGATGTTTCTTACAAAGAACAACCATTTTAAATTATAGACTGATCATAGAAATTTCAACGAAATAAGACCACTCACCTAATAAATGTTTTCTAGAGAAACCACAAGTTAGAGGAATCTATATGGGAACTTGAGGATATGATGAAGAATAATTATACACATTTTTCTAACTATGTGACTAATTTCGAGGGAGAAATTCTTTTTAAGGGGGGTAGAATCTAACACCTGATGTTTTTTATGGACCATTATTTCGAATAAATTAAATTCACATTTATGTTTTAAAACCAATTAATTCAAAATGATAAATTAAAACCGCACCTAATCAATGTACATTACACGGAAAATGTATTCGTCCTATGTTACATGCAACATCGACCTGGATTACGTTATACACAACCCCAATGTTTCTATGAAAGACCATTCTGTTGTTTTAATTATTTAAATGTGATACTTATAACCTATAAAAAACATATAATATGAATAGTAATAACTAATTTTAACATATGGTATATATTGTTTTTATATAAATAAAACATATTAATATTGAAAGATACAATTTTTGGTAAAGCCCTTATAGGTTTAAAAATACTATATTCTCAAACAAACTAATTTTAGTGTACTTCAATAAAATGTAATAAAATTAATTTAAGATAGATTTTAAAATGGAATTTCATAAAATAAATATTCATTTTAGAAATCTAAATTTAACATTTTCTTAGGGAATGTTTTAGTTTTTTTAATGAGAAACTTCATTTTTTGGATGAATAGTGAAAAATACTAGATTTTAATTAGAAACCACCTTTACAATTAAATTATATAGAGATAAATTATATTTTTATTTGGGTTAAAAAAATAATTTGATGTTATTTTTTTAATGTAATCATATTTAGTTCATTGTAAAAAATTTCACAATGAAATTAGATGTAAAAACCTAGTTAACATTTGATAATTTCTACTAAAAAAACTTATATTGTCGTCCCGTTAGAGTGGTTAATTTTAAATTAAATTATTCCACTTCTATTATTGTAATTTCGAAAAATTGAATCAATATATTTAATCATAAAAAATTTATAATTTATAATTTTTTACTATTATTTTTTGAACAAAAATATTAGTGAATGTAATTATAAATAATAACATCGATTAAAGTAAAATTAAGCATAATTAAGGACTAAACAATAAATTTAATACCGAAAAGGTACAAGAAACTAGTACAAGCGATATTTTATGACTATATATCTATACAATCCTCCTTTGGATATAATGTTTTCATTATTGGATCCACATTCATCATGAAAAATGTGGGAGTAATTCTATCTTCAAATATTTACATGAGTGCCACTCCTCCTCCACTGTAAAAACACCTCCTCTCCTACCACTTACTCAGACCATTAAAAAAATATAATATTGTATATCATCTGGCAAATAATGTATAAAAAATACAACAATTACTCCTTGAACCCTCTCCTTGAAAATAAATACATCCATAGAAGCCTTTTGCGAGAAACCAAAAGGTGTTACTGAATTCATACATTACGACTTCTCTCAAGCCACTTTATTTTATTTTATTTCTCCACCACCTCCAATATTATAATACCATTATTGTATAAAAAACTACTATAATCAATATTATATTTTTTTTTATGATTTTTTATATACCCACACTTACACATAGCACCATCTAAAGGATAACAAGCATTATATTTTTGTGTATAGTCAACTACCACCTCACCAAATGATTATTGTTCATTTTTCCTTACCGCATATCATGTCAGAAATTATAATAGATACTGTATTTATATATGTTACATAATATATATTATTTCTTTAATATTATTTAATCCTTTTAAAACAGATATCATTATACATTCCATTACGGGTAAATACACTAATTTCGTTTCAGTAAGTGTGGACTATCACCCCTCAAAGTGATGTGATTCATTCATATATTATATAAAATGTATTAAGGGAGAGTTTAAAGACATAATTTCATATATATGATATAATAATGATAATATAATAATTGTATATATATATACAAAAATATATACACATTTTTCATTTAAATTGTATATTCGATAATAAAAACGGAAACAACGATCATGAATACACACAATATACCATCTACATGAATAGTGTTTTCCATTTAATACTTATATATTACCAAGATAATTATAACTCATATATACATAATATATATTATATTTATATCATTATTTACATTATTTAAATTGTCCTATAAGTATAAGGACCAGATATATCACAAATTGAGACCCATGCAAACAACAAAGTGAATATTACCTGATGTGAAACCGTCCAAATGATTTTTAACAAGTGGGTAATATTAGGTTATAATATAACCACATAATGTACTATATATAATAATTTTTATATTTTATATATTTATAATGAAATTATGCTTATTATATTGGAGTTTTTAATGTGTTTGATGACATTTAATACAGTTTGTAAGGGGATTTCATCTCTGTTTTTATTTACATGGGATACATTATTTATTAATCATATATTCCTTTTGTGTTGTGTGTATACATCCAATGGATGTTTTATATTATTCCTAAATATTTGTTTATTTTTATTCAAATATCCATTGTAATAACATTATTTCTTGGTTTTAAATTTCATAAGTTAACCAATCTGTAAAATTGTTTTGTCTCAATTTACCCTCTTTTAGAGTTATGTTTTATTATACACCTAAATTATTTTTCGATGTGTATATACTCCCATTTTAAATGTTATATAATTAATCAGCTTAATTGAATGATATTTTAATATTTTTTTAATTTAATATTTTTACATGGAGATTTTGATCACAAGTAAAAATGTGGTAAGAGTTTATTGAAACAATCTCATCTCTTTTGTAGATTTTTATTGATTATGGTTTTTTGATAAAATATTATGATACTTATCTAAATAATAATCACATGTTTTATTTTACTATATTTAATATATATTTAAACATTTATAAGTAGTATTTTTCCACTCTTTGGTATTAAATTTAATAAAAAACTATTTTTATTAAAATCTGAAAATATATTTTTTTAAAAAAAATGTTTTCAAGAAATGATTCCAAATGATACATGAAGAAAATTTTCAATTAAAATGTTATTTAATTTTTTTTTATTTTTTTCAATGCATCCTTTGTATTCAATCGAAGATATTTTTAAATAAAAATTCTTTAAAAATGTTAAATATATTAAAAATACTTTTCAAATGTTGAAAGGATATTTTCCCTAATAAATTTTTTAAAAAGATCAATAAAAAATATTTCCCATAAAAGATATGATACATAGTTTAAAATTATTCTCTTTTGAGGAAATTATTCAACGTTCCCAACAAAATTCATTCTATTAATGGATTATGTTTTTTTGGCAGGGTGTTTATGAAACACATTCCTCTTTAACAGTTTATATTTTATTGAAACCCACTTATTTTCATTGGTTATGTGTATAATGAAATTATTCTGTAACCTATATTTTCCACATGTTATTATACGACTACTTTTTAAAATGCACATTTTATTACATGGGTTAGGATATGACTGTTTATGAGTTTGTGAAATATGTATATATGATTTCATTATGATATGGGTGGGACCAATATCTTGTCCAATGCATTGGGTATATATTTATATCTCTCGAGATTGAAATGGATGGAATTAGAAATGAAGTCAATTTAATACTACAATTCTAGAACAAGGAGGGTACCCAGTTCTACGTAACATGTATAGCATGATGAGTGAACTTAGTTGAGTAATACAATGTCGGAACAGGGTGTGAAACTAGTTCAGTAAATGATTATGTCTACTAAGATGGACTTTGAATCAATCCCTTGACTACTATGGAAATCATTATATATTATTATTTTTCATCCACAATTAAATGTTTTATTCCAATGTTGTTCTTTCATGGAATATTTAATTTATTTAATTATAATTCATTTCTTATGAACTGCCATGATTTATTCCATGATTCATGTTTATGATCTTTCATATGAAGGGTATTTTCTTTTTTTACTATCATGTTCTCATAACATTACTCTAATTAATATGCTTAAGTATCTCCTTTTTTACACTTACTCGGTATCTGAGATCACCCATTTTTATGTTTATTTCCACTAGTTATGAAGATATGTATTATGTTTTATGTATCTAATAAAAGTTATAGTCAAGAAGAACCTAGTGGGAGATAACATAACTCATTTATGTACTAGTGTTTAGGTTTCCATGTTTCTAAAATAACTATACTAATATAGCCTTTGGGAATCTGTATGTATATTTTTTTAATTATTCCAAAAAAGTTATGGAATGTTAACATATGAAAATAAAGTCCAATATAAATATTATAAATTATCAAAAATAAATCGATTGAAAATAAACCAAAAAATAAAAAATATTATAGTGTGATAAAAAAGGATAATAAGATAAAAATAATAGTAAATATTGATATGTTTGATCCAAACGATTTGTCACACACATGAACAATGTAATAGAAACAAAATATAATTTTTGTAATATAATATTCACTTTTATTATGAAAATAAATTGTATTTATTGAATGTATAACTGAATTATGAATTAATGAAATAAGGGGTATTTATATAAAATAAGAATCCTATATGACCCTTATAAATGTGACCATTGGAATAGTAACCTGCTAATTCGAAATTTTAATCTCATTGTAATAATACTAACCTCAAATATTAAAGTAAAATTAAATTTAGTTATCCTATAAATAGAAAATTATATATTAATATCAAGGAATAAATAAATAAATGTTTTAAAAATTATAAGATTGGTGTTGATGTTTTTTCTAAAACATAATTATATATTTAAAATTTTACAATTTATATAATTATATAAAATAATTTTTAATTTCATAAAATAAATTCCTATACAATAATAAATTATATTTTAATTATATTTTATTTTCATGTGACCGTAATTAATTTTTCTATGTTTCAAAAAATCAATTATAATATAAAAATATGTATTTTCTAAATAAAAGATGATCAAATTTAAAAATTAAATTTCTCATATTTAGAAAATTATTATCCTTAAATTTATTCCACATTTAAAATCATTAAATAAAAAAATGTTTAGGGTGGATTTTTGGGATTTTCCTGCAATAGTGGAATATTTCGTGAATAGTGAAATACGATAATTTATGGTATATGACATTGTAAGAAAAATAAATGAATTTTTGAGTAATAGATGATGTTATAACTAATTGGTTAAAACTACCCAAAAACATTTAATATAATCACTCCTATAAATAAAAAATATTGAAAATCATGATACAAAATAATAAACTAAGGATTATAATAATTAAAAATAGCTCTCACTACTCCCTATAAATATTTCCCTTCTACTCGCACATTCTACGCCTAGTTCATTATAAATATTCTGTGAATTTATATTAGAAATCATATTATACACATCCAAGAGCTATAGGTCTTAATGAATTACCAATTCTATGTTCATTATGAGGTAATTCAAGGATGCGATATTAAAGACATAACATTCTTATACCTTCTCCTTTAATTTCATTTCTTTTTTACTTTCCCATAACCTACATCATCAATAAAAGTATAATAAATCCAATATAATTTATATAATTTAATGTTATATTTATAGTGTGACATATTTTTTCCTCCACTTTTCTCATATATAATTATTCAATGAAAAGAAATTGTTTCCAAAATTATGATGATTTACATTCTCCGTGGATAATGTGTTTTCATTTTCCATTTCCATCTTCACGGTGGGTCATAAATCCATTATTATGGTTAAAAACATTTTAATATGTATATTATATTTTTTTTAATGATATGGCACTAATAAATAAAAATAATATCAAATAAAATGTAATTAGTTTCGGTTGATTGAAAAACTACAAAAATAAACTTAATATTTATTAATATCATTTTATAAAATGAATAATCACCATACCATAAAAATGATATATGTGACCATTTTAATTTCTTAAATTTCATCAATACATTATTATTTTACATTTGTATTATTATTAACATTTCAAAATAACATCCATAATCATAATCTTACGATGAAACTGTGAAAATAAACGCTCCCACTATGACAAAATTAAATTGTATAACTGATCAAAATGGCCATAAATGAACAGAAATAAATTTTATTTGAATATTATCTTAATTAATTAATTAATTAATATGATTTTATTTTCTAGAATATTATCTTCAAGTGTAGAATGCATTCAGACATAAGGTAAGGGATATTTTCGAACCTCCATATTTTTTTAAGTTGCATTCACTCTTTACCCACCTCAAATTATAACTTAATTATTTTTATAATTATGTTATAAATTATGTATAATTGTCTCAATAATATATAACATTTTTATTTATACTTAATTTGATAGGGACATGCATTTAATGGTTTTGTTCTTAATTCCTTTTGCAATGTCAATTAAAGGGAACTAGTCCTTTTTCTTTTTCCCTTTAAGTGTCCCACTCTAGGAAAATATTTAATGATTTAATGATGTATTAAAACACTTATTGGTTTTTTAAAACCATTTTTTACTTCTTCTTTTATGTAAATTAGTATTCCCTTATATGTTTTAATGAATTATTACATCTTTTCCTCAAATTCCGCTTAAGATGAACATTTTCAGGGTTACAAAATAACTATTTATACATGTTTTCACATTATTGGTAAATTAGTTATCATGATTTATTATTTTTTAAAACTTTATATAAGTACACATATGATTGATTCTCTTATTTCACACATACGATTACGATACAACTTTTTTATGCATTATGACATGATTATGATACATATTTCATTGAATCATTAACTATTATCTTTATTCTTTATGTTTGATTTCTTATTATAGAACACATATGCCTGAACATATTATGATCGGTGTTACTAGATTGAAATCCAATGTATTAGGTAACGTTTAGTATCAAGAGATGTCGTGTATAGGATTAGGGAGTATACCTTATCCACTATAGAACATTTTCCACTATATGATATTGTCTTGGAAGCTATCCTTGACTCATGTTGAAGTAATTATACATGTTTCTATCACATTAAAATATTTCTATGATTATATTATTCCGCGCTCTTTATGTTATTCTCCCATATGCATTTCATGATCCATGCATTTTATGTTATCATGTTATGCGATTTTAATTCATGTGTTTTTTTTTCATTTTCAGTATTTTCAATTACTAGGATTTTTATCTCATCTCATTTGTATATGTAATACCTATGTTATCCTATGATATTATAGATGATTAAAGGGATTTAGGATCTTATTATAGATAGTAAATAAAATATTTTATTGTTTTTAATATCATTTTTTTTAAATCATGAGACTTGCCTTCCAAATAAAAATTAATATTTAATCCATGGTTTGCATTATGCATAAAAACATAATTATGTATGTAAAAGAATAGTTTCACTATATATCACTTTTGATTATCTACTAATGGATCCTAAATGGGAATGGTTGAAGTGGAATGTGCCAAATCATGGAAAGTGAACACAAAATTTTCAACAATATTCATGTCCAATAGAGGATTTTCATATTATGGATTATCGGTAGCTTCCTCTTATGTATTATTCAAATTTCATCTTAGAGATATGGTGTTACAAAACATCAAAATACATTACCAAAATATCAGTAATAATAATCATTCCTATGAATTTTATATCAAGGGATACAAAAATATTAATTCCATAAATCAGAATTTAAAGTTATTATTTCAAAAAAAACTAATCCAATATAGGTAAAAGACATGGATCAAGTCCAATTAATCATCAAAGACTCTGTTTTTAAACATTTATAGTGAAATAAGTCTCATTATGAAGATATATGGGTTCACACTCACTCACAAATACCACCTATGTAAAGATAATCATATCTCATGTCTCCCAACACAATGTGTGTTGCATTCAAATATCATGAAAATATTAACATCCTCAAAACTATGCTAATAATTTTCCTGAACTAGCCTGAAAACATTAGAACACTGACATGCAAATCAGAAATGACACAACCCAAACGTTATTCTTAATTCCCAAGAGTTAGTGAATATTAAATTTTATCATATCAAGTTACATGATGGAATAGTGTTTCTATAGGACTATGGAAGATATAAGATATAACTCAGTATATTAAAATTCTTCAAGAATAATGTCATAGAGTTAAATAAGTTTGAAAAATAAAAAATACTTGATCATAAATTTACAACATGTTTCTCATATAAAACTCATAAAGCTCTTGTAACATGTGGATTACATCTCTACTAGTCACCTCCATCAATTTAGGTACCATGAATCAACTACCCCAATCACCTCCAAGTGGCACATTCCCTTTTCACATACATGGAATAATATTACATAAAAACAACCAAAGTAAATGGTATGGTGTGAGATAAACAAACTAGTAGTGTATTACAATGTGTTTAATAAGAAATAACAAACAATAAACCATTTAAAATTACAATTTAAAATTAATAAAAGATATTTATTTAGATATTTTCAAAAAAAAAGATTCTGATAAAAATATGAAATATATATTAAAATAAGAAGAAATGGGAATTTTATATACAACATTTACATAAAATAGTTTTCATCGATAAAATATTTCATAAATAAATATAATGTTTGTTTATTTCATGTAATAAAAAACATAGCACCATGCTAGTATTATTTAGGGAACATCAGTTACTAAAAATAGGATCCTCGCTCTTCTTATTCATCAAAATGATAAGTTATGTTTGTGTACAGTTCCATAAGTCATAGGCTGTCAGTATCTTCTCTCAATTTATCACTAAGGGACGCAACATAGATACTCTTGTCAAAAGTTCTATAGTTTTTGTTGTCATCTTCAATCAATTTCTAGGGAGTTAGAGTTGTATATTTATTATCATAATAACAAGATAACTACCAAGGATCACATGTTCTTCAATAAACTAGTCATTCATTCATGGGAAAATCAATATGTTCAAATAAATTCAAAATATAATTGAAAATGTATTGTTTTTAACATTAATTTCCAATTAAAAGAAAAATATTGTTTTTTATCAAATAATTATTTTTAATTTCATCCTTAACATTATGCCATTTTTCTTAATGATTAACATTAAATAATCACAAAAAATCAATTTTCAAAATAATTTCTAATTGTTCTCAAATCCCCCTAAAAATTTCAATTCTATTGAAATTTTTTATTTTTATCAATTAGTATTCCCATTAAAAAATAAAACTTAAATCATCTAAAATATGGATTTTATAATCAATTTAAAACACATTTCAAGTTAATCAATAAAATTAGGGTTACAGTTTAATGGTAACTCTTTATGAAACCATATACCATTAATCACATGATCACATAAAAACCTAAAATGGAAAAGGAAAATGAGAAATGAAGGTGAAAAAGGATAAGGAATCAACCATTGAATCATATCCCATCATATCAAGGTTCCAACAAAATAATTACAAATATGATGAATAAATCTTAATGTATAGAAGAGAATAAATAAGATTTAATGACAAGAGGATTTCTCAGATACCTAAGAGAGATAAAATAGAACCACCAATGCTTTAATTTGAGACTAATAGATGTTGGAGGAGCCAAAAAATTTCTTAAGAGACTTCAAAAGAATATGGTTTGGGATAGGATCGAATAGACTAGAATTTTTCATCAAAATTAGTTTTTTTTTAAATTATATAAATTATATACCATTCCTAAACCCAACATATCCATGGAAAGGGAGGGTGTAAATAACCCGACCCATGGATTATCCACCCCAAGCAATAGATCATCCGCCTCCTACCAATATTCCTACTCAATATGTTGTGTAGTACGCACATGGATATTATATTCTTAGGGTAACATCACATCCTAACCCACACATCAAACAATACTCAACCAAAAAAGGGAATACACTTGAAACCACCTAAACGATTCCTCTCCCATCTACATCATAGTGATGAAAATATGGTACTAAAAAACAACTCAATAAAGATCCGTGTCTTTTCCATTTTCACTAAGATACATTTTTCTGGAAAAGGAATTTTCACCAAAATCATCCATGATATTTTTAGAAATACTGTGTTGCAACCTCACCCTCCAAAATTTATCACCACACATCTATTTTGTATCCCCTAGAATACTACAATAAGTGTTATAAAACTCTATAATAAGCCTAGGAAAATTATAAAACAAAATGAGATAAAATTAATGTTATATAAGTACCTAAAATATATAATTAGATCTCACAAGTCATGAGATTCCTTGCATTTAATCTACAAATATTTTAGTGGCACAAAAATTTAACAATTGAAGAAAAAACATGTCGAAATTTTGTTTGATGGCTACACTAAGAAAAACGATTCTCTATTTTTTACAATTTATGATATCCCTGAGGAATGTTTGTTTATATTTATTAGGAGTGGTAGTTAAATCCACATATCTTCCCATTGAAAGTAAGTAGAAACATTCATTCAAACCATTTTAATTGTTATCCTTTAATATATAACAAATTTTATAAAATTATATCAAGGTTGTTGTTATCCAAATTCATTAAATAAAAGTAATGTTTGACCTCATGATATATCAAAAATGGAAGCTCTAATAACATTATTGATTTTGTCCAAATATTTTTCTTAGTACCAAAACTTTATATTTATAAACGTGATATAAATTTTTTTCACCCTTCAAAAAAAATTAATAGATGGAAAATGTTTTGAAGAAATATCAATTCCTTTTGAGCTATTTAATATCATTATTAATCTTCAATAAGAGTGACGTATATAAAAAACTATGATTCTATTTGTATACTATTTTATCCCATGTTTTATTTTATAATAATATTTTTTATCACATATTGGAGAAGCATCATGAACTTTAACACTGTATTGTGAAGTATTTACAAATTCTAAGGTTTTATATATAGTGAAAATAATAATTTTCTACAATTTTAATGATCCATTATATAATAATCATATAATATATGGAATTACTACAATAAAAGTTTCAAATCACCATTAATAGGGATAATAAAAGATTAATTTATTTTATAGCCGAGAATGGTCATGAAATTTTTATGATCCACACGATATATTTTATATTCATATAAAATTCATTAAATAATTTTTAAATTATTAATAAATTAAGGAATGAACTATGTGTTATTGTAGAGATTTTATATGGATTCATTCCATCTATATTCAACCCATGTCATATATTCCTAGTTTTATTTATATTTGTAGTAAACCATTAACGGTTTTCATCAAATGTGGATAATGTACAAGATGATGTAATTATCTACCAGATATCCTCTAATATACTTTTCATATTATCCTTTTTCATCATTTTAATATTAAATTTTTTTTAAGAAATGATTTACATGAATATACCAATTTTCCTTGGTAGGAGTACCTATACCTCCCAATCATTCTATGATTTTTCATTTATCATATAATAACATATACCAATTTAAGGGAACTATGAAAAATATTATTATTACATTTAATATAAAACACATTAATTTGTGTATAAATGTTTCTTATTATAACCCAAATATATTTGTCAAAATATTTTCTTCTCGTTTCAATGTGAATTGGGATGATAATTATTTTTAGGATGTATATCTCTCAATGGATATAGAAATATTACCAAACAATTTTAATGCCATCAATTTTTCCCTATTATGTTAATAAATCTCAACACCATTATCAAAATAATAAATTTTGTAACACCTATATACAATCATTTTTTATCACCACCCTACAGATTCTCAATTATCGATTCATTATAAATTACATCTACATCAATATAATGAATCATAACATTAATATCAGCAGGTTTATCATATTGGAAGCCATCATTATCAATATATCATCACTTATTCCAAGTTTTACCATAACATATCCATGTGTTGTACCTACGATTGAAACCATGAAAAATTAAATGATTTATCATTTCACTTCTTTTCATCTTCTTCATATTAGAAAATTTCAAGCATGGGTAAAAAATATTTCTTTGATTGTAAATGTATATTTAGAAAACTCCAACAAATAAACATATACACCTTTCTCAAATTCATCATTTATTTGTAGTGAAGTAATATGACATCCCCACATTATTTTATATAACAATTATCATTAAATGAAGTTAAGTTATTATATTTTGAAATATAATTTCAAAATAATTAATAATTTAAATTTCATAAAATTTTCACGAATTAAAGAATGAAATGATACTTGATAAACAATGTATCTCTTTGAACATATGGAAATAAAATAGTTTAAAAAAAGAATATTATTATGAAATAAATATGATCATCTAAATTTATTTTATAAATACCTTATATTTTACAATGCCTTAATAACACTCATTCATAATAAAAACAAAAAACATACCATAGACACACATTAATCTGTAAAATTACATTATTTATAAAACCAATTCATAAAATAATCTTTTAATGAAACCATAATATTAAAACATGTTTTAATAAATTAAAACAATTACATTTATGCATGAATAGAGAATAATGAGAATAATAATAGTGAATATAATATGCATGAAATATAAAATTGAAGTAAAATTGAATCTGATAAGACAAATGGAAATACATTGGATGCATGAAAAATAAAACAATTAACAAAAACCACAAAATGATACAGGATGTGGGGATACATAGAATAAAATAGAAAGAGTCAGATACTGTAGAGAGAGTAAAAGTGGTGGATGATGATAGATGAGGGTTGGAGGTATAGTTAAATCCAACTGAAATAGAATTGTTTCTATTTGATCGAAGAATAATGATTCAGGATTCACCATGTGTGAGAAAACCAATGGTTGTCAACAAATTAAAGTACAAAAAAATAATAATCCTCACATTTCATAAAAATGTATATTTTTTCATATTTTCTATTTAATTACCGATGTTGAAACGGTATTTATTATATTTTTCACATTGATTATAAAATAACCTAGGAGGAAAAAAATTTCTAATGTCATTTTTAAGTATCTCACATGAAAAAGAAGTCATCATAAATGTATTTTTTCTAACTACACCAAATATTTATCACCTTGACATTACAAAAGAGAAAAATAATGTTAGATACTGTATATGACAAGAAAAACCAAGATAATAAAAAAAATTAAAAACCCAGAACATTACAATATATAATTTTAAAATAAATTTAATCACTTTGATAGCTTATGATGAATGTAATACTTGGTTCAAATGAAACATAATGCTCTTTTAAAATATTCCTAATTAAAAATGACCATTATATCCTAGTTTTTATGTTAGAGGATAGGAATATGGAAGAATAAATTGTGAATATTATTTGGTTTAAAAAAGTGAAAAATTATTTCAATTGTTAGATATTTAATATAAATTAAATAATATCCATTTGAACGAGGAGAAATTGATTTCTAAAAAAACTATTTTTTTTGAATGGTGGGTTAACCACACTTTTCATACATAATTTTAAATGACTTTTACCTATTTTAGAATATATTATTTATAAAAATAAAAAATATTTTTGAAATAAAAAATTCATATTTATATTTGGTTGAATGTTTTATAATTTTAAAGAATGTATAATTTTTTGATGAATATTGAAATATAATAATTCTTTTTATTTAAAAAGGCATCTTAATTTAGATTGTTTTTAAGGTTAAATTATATTATGAATTTTTCATAATGTCACATTAGTGAATTTATATTAAAATTTAACTAATTCATTTCATTTTATTAATTTCATAGTTACTTTTGATATGAAAGCATTTTAGTGTTTGGAAGATTTCTCTTTGGGAAAAAAATTTTCAACTCGCCCAGAGGCCTAAAATTAAATTGAATTATTCCACTTCTATGAATTTTATTTTGAACATTGGATTAACAAATTTTAGTCATAATAATTTATATAATCTAATACGCTCAATTTATTTTTTTACCATAATGAATAGTGGAAATATTAAAACCAATTACCATAGTAATATTAAAAATGTGCACGCATGTAACCCACAAACCCCAGAATCCAAGAGTTGGTTCATTATTATAATAAACTGGCTTTATTTCCAGGAATCAATTCCCAAAGGACCAATCCGTTTAGCTGTTTTTTGAAATAGATTACATACATTAACATTACATTTCAATTTCTAACATACATTAAAACCTAGATAATATTTTGAGAATTCCATTATTTTTCTTGCTTAAACCTATATATAAAATCATAATACATTTATTGGCATCTTGGTAAAATGAATCATAAGAAAGGGGGAACTCAAATGCTTAGTAAGAGTAAGCATTACAGTGGAAGATAACATAAACATTAGGCATAATGAATAATTGAAAACACATGCTTTTAAAAAAATTAAACATGAACACATTATGGAAGGAATATGAGCATAGTAAGTAATGAAATATTAAAACATAGTGAGGTGTATTTTACTAGTCAAATGACAATATGAACCATTAATATTATTTTCATAATGAGGGATTGTATGATGCAGGACATTCTGAAGCAGTTTATCAAGACCTCAGATAATATGTCGAAAAATTATTAAGGCCTCAGCCGAAACCATATTTAAAATTGGGAAAGGCATCATCCAATTATGCATATATTTGTATCATGTGAAATACCAATGCATGGAGAAGCTATAGTGGGCCCCACCCATCACTTACTAAGTCCAATACATTCCTCATTTTAAATTGTTGAAACATGACACAAACATCCTTATTAAAACTAGCATACAAAATGTTAATAAATTAACAGTAAACCGTGAATGGTATAAAAATTACACATCTAAAATCAAAAATATCACAAAACCTTAAATACAATATGGAATATTTGAAACAAAATAAATCAACTTAAAAAAATTGTAAAATTTATCAAAAGATGTGGACATAGATCAAATTAAAAATATTTGAGTGAAATATAACTTTATATTTTGAAATTCTTTAAGAGTCACATAATTATAAAAGAAACCATTTATCTTTATAATATTCTTATAAACTTATAAGGGAATCTTCGACGATATTATAATGGAGGAATATAGCTGCACCCGCTGCATATGTTAAAAAACATTTGTACCATAATTTTGTTGAAATGGTCATAATGTACCTTGTTTGGAAAACAACAGAAATATTCCTTTCAAAATATATAAGGTAAAATAATGGTATAAATGGATTCAACCCATGGTAAATTAAATAGTAATAAATTTTTGAAATACATTTTTAAAAAAACACAGATGTGGATGATAAAGAGGCCCCAGTAGATACTTTTTTTATTAACAACCTCATACAAGTAAAGATATTTTCAAATTAACCCTTACCTTGTACTTTTCCATTTTCTATGGTAGGTTAAACTCTTTTATAATAGATAAAAAATATATTTTAAATTATAAAATAACTATATTCATAAATATGATATCATATATGATCCTCTAATATTGCTTTGTTAATAATATTTCAGTAGTATCATCGTTTCGAGTGTTAACGGAATCATTTTCCATTATATGCATGGTTACGTAGGCAGTGTTTGTTATTGATGGGATGTATTTGAATCATATCCAAAATGATATTATGAATTTTGAAATTATTTTTGAATGATTATGATGGGGAATGAATCTCATCGTGTTCGTGGCGGCAGTAATTCCGACGTACGCACAAGAGATAATATAGTTATATTGATGGTAAAATCATATGTAATTGGATGGTATATCATATATAAATAATAATTAACATGTTGTATTTATTATTTACATTAGTTATTCTCATTTTTACATCCATCCAAATAATGAAGTATTTTAATAACAAACTATACCACGATGTGGAGACCGCAAGAAGTGCGTACACATGTATGGTGACTTTTTCATTTATATAATAGATAGAATAATGAAAATGGTTGTACTATAATTATAATAAGATCTCAGTATATTGATGGTACTGGAGTTATTATGTTGGTATGAAATCAACAAAAAAAGAGGAATTGGAAGAAGAAAAGGACTTGGATGATGGTGGGGAAATTATTACCTCTTCTTGGGGTGTTTCCTTTTTGAGTGGCTCAATCATAGGTTGGCATTGTGATCAAAGTAAGGTCACTAGGTTTAATTAAGTAATGTTTGGAGGATATTTGGGAAGGGAATGTCTGATCCAAATAGGTTTGGAGGTTTGATTTGGAGAGAAGGGAATGTACACTTTTATAAGAGTGTTGAGTGTCAGTTTAGGAATAGTTTAAAATATTATCTTATTATAAAGAAATTTTCGAATTCTAATGGATCCAAATTAATTTATTTCAAAGCTATGGTGGGCATGGGTCTAAATACTCCCTAACAGTAAGTTTTAGATAAGTTTAAGTCATCATATTAACCATATCATTTAGAATTAACTCTAAGTTAATAAGTATAACATTACCAAGGTACTCTAGTATTGTTATAATAAATGGTTAGTAAACATACTATAAAATGCCACGTGAATACCAAGTGGTTCACTAATGACACATTAACCATTATATATGTCCTTTGTAAGAACCTTATTTTTTTAATAATATTATATCATTTAATAATATAATATTTGTTTTGCAAAATATTTATGTCAATTTTGACACTATTTAGTATTTGGTTTTTGTAGAATTCATCAAAACTTGATTACTTAAAAAATACAATTAATCAACACTAAAATGTCATATTCAACTATAAAATTCGTGGATGGCATCAAAACTTCAAAATTATATTTATTTTAATATATATAATATCAATTATTTTAATATTTCATTATGAAGGTAGTTATTGGATCATCATTGTTTCATAAATAAATTTAATTATTTAAGGTTTACAAATTAAAAATAAAATACCGTTATGTTCGAAATCAATTTATAATTATAATTAATATTTATAGTCAAATTGATCGTTTGTATAACCCTATATTATAAATGGTTTAGTTATTAAACTTTAAATTTATCAATTTTAACTCTTCTTTAAATAATGAAATAATAAATGAGCTAATATAATCCAAGTGGAATTAAAGGATCATATTTTTGTTGTAAGGTTGATTTTTGTCGAAAAACACATATCAAATAGAATTGTGGCATGTGTTAGTGTAATATAATATCATTTTTAACTTTAATTATTCTATTTATTTTTAACTGGGGTAAATAAAAGTCAATGTTACTATTCACCAAAAATTATTTTATTCATATAGAATAACATTTTAAATACAAATATTAACCATGTCTCTCAGAATTTTTAAATTAAACTCATATAAGTGGTAAAATTATGTTTTATGCAAATTTGCAAACGTGCCTAGAAGGTGGATAAAAGACGATTAAAAGTTCAATAAAATTTTATACATATAATTTTATTATAAAATCTCTCCAATGAATTAAATTGAACTTATATAGGTATTATGTTTCTATTTTGACTTTAAATAAATTTTTATTTAAATAAATTTTTTTTGTGAAATAATAACACAGTGTTTTTCACTATTCATCAAAAATCAATTTTTTTAACAAAAATAACAAAAAATCTCCATAAGTTAATCATGATATTTCAAATTTAAAAACGATGTCTATTTTAACAAATTAAAAATATATAAGTTTCAATTACTAATATAAAACGAATTCCCATTGTCAAAACCAAAAAGTGAATTTTTTATAAAGTAAAAACTATCATAAGATTGACATTTGTTTATTTATAGTTTCTATGTGAAACTACATATAATGACCTACATTGTGTTAAATGATTAAAATATAATCTAAATATACTTAAAAACTATTCAAATGATTAATTTAACTCGATAAATTATTTTAATTAAAAAATTTGTTTTCAATTTAAATTTAGCATCATTCACTATTCATCAAAATATGAAAGTTATCCGATAAACACCAAATATTTGTCTTAAATAAATTTTTACGTCACACTTCTAAATTAAAATTTTATTTTGTCAAATTTAATATAATTGCATCAAATATTGCATTTAAAAAAGGTTCACCATTAATAGGCAGTAAAATTAGCAAATTTTTAAATATACTTCATTTATCTGAAAAATTGATTTTTTTTCATATATTATGCCTAAGAATCATATAATATAGATGTTAGAATTATGTAGAAAATATATAATTCAAAATATTGTTAATACTATTCAATACTTCTTTTTGAATAGCTAGTTTGGTAGGTTTTGGTGCACTCGAACTTGGTGTAGCGTGTAGCGCAAGATATTGAATTACATTAATAAGATAACATTATATTAAATATTGGGGTGTTATATACTCCCTTAATTAATATATTACATCCTTGCATATTGAAATTGTTCTTCAAAAATAAATGGTTAAAAATAGAAAAATACCTTTGTTGAAAACCCACATCGAAAATTGGGTAAATAAAATTTATTTTTAATAAGAGGGAAATGGTAATGAAAAAGCACCACAAAATTATGATCTCGATAATAAGAACATTGGTGGAAATTCGAGACAGAAAATTTGAAGGAAAAAGTAAACGTTTATAGGGAGTGATTGAGGTCATCAATCACAAAAAACTGTAAAATTGAGGGCCTCAAAGCCATCAATCTATAATGATTTAAAATATCATCTGTTCAACAAAACATAAGATATTAGGATAAAAAATTTTGGTTTTAAGATCCCTTCCCACAATTTTATGACTTAATTTATTCATAGAATAATAGGAAAAAAATATACTTGACATATAGAATTTCATCCATCAACTAATTCCTACCACAAACTCATCTTTCACTCCAAATGACAATAGAATTCAAAATTATTCAATTTATCCTACTTGTATAGGTTTCCAAAAATAATGAATTTATAATTCATTTGTCAGCCTATTTGGAAAAACTACATTATAAAAACCATGACATCACGTAGGCCAATGGTAGGTGATGTACCCTTATTTCCCTTCGGTTGTGGGTTCAAGTATCATGGCCTTGCCAGATGTGATGGGTTGCCGCCCGACCTTTGGGTTCTCCTTTTTATAAAAAACCAAAAATAAAATTATGAAATTGTTTAAACCTAACAATAGTATCCAATTTTAAACTTATACCATTCCAACAATTATACATATCAAAAATAATTCTCTCCAAATTCACATTCCAAGATTTATACGAAAGGTAATCACAATTAAGATTCTTGATTCCACATAATAACATGTGAATACCTTCATCCGGTATTCTTTTAAAACACGGTAACACCCTGCACTACTATAAAACCATTTTGATTACATTATTTCTCCCTTATTCCTTATAAAATACTAAATATACTCCTTTTATCCAAAAATGTTGTAAACTCCAATGGTAATAGAATAATCAAACAATTAATCAGTATCAATGTAGTCAAGATTATCGAATATAATTTATCCAAATCAATCATATTTTTTTCCAAAATCCGTACCTCAGTATGAAAAAAATATTAAGGTTTATCTTCCCTTAAACCTTGTATTTTCAAAAAAAAATTATCTTGAAACTTTGTCCCATTACGTGGTACCATAAAATATTAAATCCTTACTGAAAAATGTACAGCAGTACAATCATTATATACTTTATAATTTATATAACTTGTATATCATTAATACAATACTCAAATTAGGAATTTCTTTAATAAAAACATAATACCACTAATCATTCCACTTCATTTGCAGTAGTATCATTACGTTATAGTTATCCAATAATAGCATTTGTGGTATAATCTGATGATGGGGACATTGATTTTTGTAGTGTCCCAACTCCATGAGGATGAAGCATTGTACATTCGATACTTTTTTCATACCTATGCTATCATATAATTTGTGTACTTTTTCTCCATACATGTAAACAACTCATATTCCTTTCAAGAATTTACCAAGGTGATTCTTTCCTTAGTTATCACATTTTTGAAAATCATTCTTTCCCCTTTTCAATTATCTATATTTCTCTGTACCATCCTTTTATTTTCTTACTTCCCTTCAAATCCATCGGATTCGGAGAATTCATTAATTATCTTATTAACAAGTGACACTATTTATTCATATGATTATAATACATTGGAGAATATTTACCTTCTAAATTTTTTCTTAATAACATGAATGATATGATCCTTCTTTATATTGGGATCATGCATATTACTGGAGATCACATTCCTTCTACTGGGAACCATTTCTAAACAATATCATAAACAAGGTTTGTTTATGAATCACAATGCATAATTAAAAACATGTAGAACACTTAACATAAAATGGATAGTTTATGGATATAATACATAATAATAAAAATGTTTTCTTTGAGGATATATATACTCATAAATCCATAAAAATGGTTTTTTTAAAAATTATAAAATATCTTATACATATCCCTCAAGAGTTTCATAACCATGAGTGCAGTGAGGCATATTGTCGTGTACTAGGATACCTCGGGTCAACCCCGAATCTCCTTATTAGAGTTTTCACTCCATGGTACATTTGTGCCAGATCCGCCTCTACCTACTCATATCCCGAAAGGGTTTTATTTCATGGAAAAATCACAAAATCTATATATTACCAAAATTCTAGGATGTTCTTCTATACTAATGCTAAAATTTTATCTTAGGGTAGGGTTATCTAAATATAGGTTTTATAAATCTATTTTTCAAGGTTATGGATGAACTTACTCTAATACCAACAGTAATTTCCCAACCCTAAAAACCCAATGTAGGGGAATTATTTAAATATATTGTCGTCATTACAAGTAATCATGTCCTTGAAGGACTGATCATATTACCAATCTTCGAAAATATATTACATACATGAACCATACAATACAATTTCTAGAATAAATTAAAATGTATATAAATTCATTGAGAATTCTGTTATTCATCAAACTTAATCATGCATATAAAATCGTAATACACTTATTGGAATACTGGGAAAATGAAAGATAAGAAAGGTGGGATCTCAAATGCTGAGTAAGAGTAAGCATTATAGAGGAAGATAACATAAACATTAGGTATGATGAATAATTGAAAACACATGCCTATACAAATAATAATCATGGAAACCTTATGGACAAAATATGATCTGAGTAAATAATTACATAATAAAACATAGAAATTGGTATTCTAATAGTTGAATAACCACATGAACCATCAATATTATTTTCATAAGGAGGGAATGTAAAATGTGTGACATTCTGAATCATTTTGTCAAGGCCTCGACCAAGACATCTAAAATGATTAAGGCCTTGGCCAAAACCATATATAAATTTGGAAATGTCCTTGGAAAATTCCATATATAATTGTCTCTTGAACCTACCAATGCATCATGGAGATATAGCGGGATCCACCCATCACTTACTAAGTCCAATACATTCCTCATATGTAAGGGTTGATACATAATATAAACATTCATATTATAACAAGCATAAAACATGTCAATACATTAACCATAAACCATTAATGGTATAAAAAACATATACACAGTCAAAAATATCATAAAACCTTAAATACAATATTTAAGATTTCTATAATAATAAATCAACTTCATGAAAGTGTAAAATTTATCAAATTATGTTAACATTGATGAATTCAAAACTATTTGAGAGATATATATATTTCCATTTTGAAATAATTTCAGAGTCACATAATTATAAAATAAAACATTTATGTTGAAAATGTTCTTATAAGCTAGTAAGTGAATCTTCGATGATGTTTTAATGGAAGGAAATAGATTCACATGATGTATTAGTTAAAAAACATGTTTACCTTAATTTTGTCGAAAAGGTCTTAAATTACCTTGTTTGGAAAATGACAGAAAGATTCATTTCAAAACAGATATGGTCAGACAAGGGTACAAATTATTAAAACCAATAGTCTAGTAAATAGTAAAAATGTTTTGAAATTCATTTTTAAGAAATCACTGATGTGGATGATAAAGAGGTGCTAGTAGATACGAACGTATTAACAACCTCATATAATTAAAGATATTGAAAAATTAACCCTTAGCTTGTACTTTACCTTAGACGATGGTATGTTAAACTCCTATATAATAGATAAACACTGTTATTAAATTTTACAAGAACTATATACATAAATATGAAATCATATATGATCCTATTGTATTTCTTTGTTAATAATATTTTAGTAGTATCATTGTTTCTGGGGTTAACAGATTCATTTTTCTTTATACACTTCGTTATCTAAGACTTGTTTGTTATGTACAGGATGTGTTTGATCCATATCTATTATATTATTTAACTCATAAACATTATTTTTAATGATCAAATGAAAATTATTCTTGAATGATTGTAATGGGGAATGAATCTCAACACATTCATGGAGAAGGTAATCTGTACGTACGTATGAGCGATAATATCATTATATTGATGGTTAAATCATATTTAATTGGATGTTATACGAAATAAAAAATCATTAACATTTCATATTTTTTATTTAAATCAGTTAAACTCATTATTATTCCTTTCCAAAAAATCATGTGTTTGAATAACAAACTACACCCTGACGTAGAGACGGTAAGCCGTACGTACACACATATGGTGACTTTTTCATTTATAGGATGGAAATAATAAAGATTATGGTTGTACCATATTTATAATAAAATCATTGTTTTATAAGTCACTAGAGTAATTATTTTGGTATAGAAACCATAATGAAATTGGAAGTGGAAGAAGGAAAGAACTAAAAAGAGGGTGGAAAAATTATTATCACTTCATTGGGTGTTTCCTTTTGATTTGTTAAAAAGGGCTCCATAAGATGGATTTTTACTGAAGGGAAGGCCCCTAGGATGAAGTGAGAGAATTTTGGAGGAGATTGGGGTAGGTTTTGGCGTAGCCAAATGGATTTGGAAGTGTGATTTGGAGAGAAGGGTAAGTAACCTTTTATAAGAGAGGTGATGATCAATTTAGTAAATGATTAAATTATTATTTTATTATAAAATTATTTTCAGTTTCTAATGGATCTAAACTGATTTATTTCGATTATAATGTGTCTATGTTTTAAAATACTCTCAAAAAATAGGTTTTAAATATCATTAGGTCACCAAATTTACCCTGTCTTTTAGATTTAACTCTAAGCTAAAAATATTATCTTTTACAATGTACTCTTGTATTATTATAATAAATGGTTAATAAACATACTATAAAATTCCACGTGAAACACAATTGGTTATTGAATAAAATATTAATAATTATATAAGTCAATTAGATGATCCTTAGATTTATAGTAATATTACATAATTTAATAATATAATATTTTTTTAAAAACAACTTTATGTCAATTTTGACACTATTTAGTATTAGGTTTTTTTGAAAGACATAACAACTTGATTACTTTAAAACAAATACATTTAATAAACCCTAACATGTCATATTGACCAAGAAAATTCGTGGATGTCATCAAAACTTTCAAATTTAATTTATTTTAATATTTATAATATCAATTATATTAATATTTCATTAAGAAGGTAATTACTTCATCATCATTGTTTCATAAATAATTTTAATTATTTAATGTGAAAAAATTATAAATAAAATAAAATTACATAGAAATCTAAATAAATTTCAATGGAATATTTTCATTCCAATTTATCTTATGTATAAAAATATATTAAAAATGGATTAATTATTAAATATTTAATTTAACACTTCTAACTCTTATTTAACTAAAATAATAATAAATGTCCTATTCTAATACAAGTGTACCTAAAAGATTATATTTATTTATAAGGTTGATTTTGGTCAAAAAACACTTATCCAGTATAATTAGGACATTTTTTTGGATAATAATAATATAATTTTTAACATTAATTGCTTTATTTACATTTAACTGTGGTAAATATACGTAAAATGTTACTATTCATAAAAAAATTTCATCGTTTTGAACCAAATTTTACTTTTTGATATAATTCTTGTCTCTTGTATTTTTTAAATTCAACTCATGGATGTGGTAAAATTATGTTTTATGCAGATTTACAAACATGTCTATAAGGTGGGTAAAAGACGTTAAAAAGATCAATAATATTTTATACATCTAATATAATTATAAAATTGTTACAATGAATTACATTGTACATATATAGGTATTATGTGTCTATTTTAATTAAAACAGTTAAATTAAAAAAAAATATTTAAATATAAATTAAGTTTTATATAATATCGCAGTTTTTTCAGTATTCATCAAAAAATAAAAGTATTCTGAAAAATTCCAAAAATTCACCCTATGATTATTTTGGTATTATAAATTAAAAATTATGTCTTTTTACCATATTCAAAACATAGAAGTTGTATTTATTAATTTAAAATTTACTCTCGTTGTCAAAACCATAATCATGATTTTTTAAAAAGTAAAAACAATCAGAAGAATGAAATTTGTTTTTGTCCAATATATATGTGAAATTTATTATAATTATAAAAATTGTATTAAATGATACAAATATAATCTAATTATACTTCAAAACCAAAAAAATTATAATTTAACAAAATAAATTATTTTGATTCAAAATGTTGTTTTAAACTAAAATTCATTGTCTTTCACTATTCATCAAAATATGAATGTTATTAGATAAACACCAAAAATTTATACAAACTAATTTTTACATCCCACTTCTAAATAAGATGTTTATTTTGTTAAATTTAATATAAATCTTTCAAATATTGCATTTAAAAATCTTCACAATTAATATGTGGTAAAATTTATATTTTTTGAATGATACTTCCTTTATCTGAAAAATTATATTTATTGTCATATTATGTCTAAGAAACACATAATATGGAAGTTAAAATTATTAAGAGCATATAAGATTCAATGTTAAGTTAATAAAATTCCTAATAGTTTTTTGAACGACTAGTTTGGTATGTTTTGGTCTGCTCAAACATGGTATAGCATGTAGTGCAAACTATTAAATAATTTTAATGAGATAATGTGCTATTAAATCTTGGGGTGATACATTACAAAGAAGTTTAAATAAGAAGATAGGGGTTAAAAAATTATCAAGAACTTGTCCAAAACCCATTACATAGTCATATATTTTTTCTTATAGCTTCTATAGTTCACGAAGTTCTCATTTTGGAGGCTTTATGTAATGAAAAAATGGGGTAATTTTTCTTTTTAAAAATCCCAAGTGTTCCCTTCCCCCACATTAAGAATGCTACACAATATCTTTTCATCATAACAATGCCGAATACATTTATTTTAGCCAAGACATACCCAAATAAATTCCTTATATTCCTCAAAAATTCCTAGATAAATTTTATGATCATAAATACAATATAGGAAGGCTTTAGTTTGAACCCAAAGAGCATCCTTGAAGAACATGTAATGTTTTTAACTATGAATTACCATTTTTCATATCCTTATAACTCATTAAAATATTATAGATCAATTAAGAAATAATTAAACCAGTAATTAAAATATAATTATATTTGATTATGTTAATGTAATAAACCTTTTTCATCTACACTTTCATCAAATGGAAAACTAAATCGTCGATCGTGTGTACGAAGGACTAACAACTCCCAAACCGATATAATTTATTATCCATAACCACCATTAAAATACATATATAATGATAAATTTCACATATTTATATTATATAAATGAAATTATTATAATTACATTATTTTTAAATCACATATACAATCTTAATTTCAATTCCTTGGGGGATATGATAATGTTGTGTGTTTCTACGGAAGACTATCACTTCGTGAAGTGATGTTGTTGGTTTTTCAATTATAAATTACATGGATGTTATTAAGGATATATTTAATGAATATATTTCACTATCATGAGATAAAAATAAATATTTAAATGTAATATCTAATATAACTTCTTACCTTCTAATCCATTGGAAAACAATATTGTCACTCGTGCATAAGTTTGTACTATCACCTACATGTGAAGATGTGAAATATTTTTCATTGTAATTATACATGGATTGTAATAAGGATGAATTTTATTTATATAAATAATATATATAACTTTATAATTATTATATAAATGTTAATGAATATTTATTTTCCATTCTATCCAACCATCATGAAAATGGACTCTACATTAATTCAAACTTATGAATTATTGATATAAATAAATATTAAATCAATATATATGATATTTATATAATATTTTATACTATATATGTTATGAAACCATAAATAATTTATAAAAACCAAAATAACTGAACAAACCCATACATGAAAAATGAATCACTTATAATATGAAGTAGTGATTTTAATAAATAATTTTAACATGTGATCAAGAAAATACAACAAATAAATAATATATGGAATAAGATATATGCGTATATTTCTATATTATATTTATAATAAACCTATATTTATAATATATGTGGTATGAAAACATACAATGGAAGTAAAATAGAGGGTAAGGGTGTCTCGGCTCACTTTTATTTGTGGGACACATATTCTTTATTCAACACTTATTTCATTTTCCAACTGAATATACTAAAAATCATATATGTTATATAATAAATATATGTAACTCAATTTTATTTAATTTTTAATTTTATGTTTATTATTTATGGACCTTTCTATTTATTAGTTACCAATGTGGTAATGGTTTATTTCACAATCTCCTCATTACATGGGATTGTTTATGTTTGCATCACCCTTTAGGTAATTATTAGGTATTTGTATAATAAAACCAGTATATATTCACCACATATATTTATTATTTAACTTATCAAGTATTTTTTGAATTTTCCAATCTTTTTTACTTATATAATGATTGAGAAAGTGTTTTTATTAAGAGGAAACGTTATTTCTCTTTTTGGTCGAAAATGATTTTTTCCCAAATAGATTCTATATAAATGTGTCTAATTTTTTGTTTAACAATTGAAAAATGATTTATAAAGTAATTTTTTTCTAATTTAATACATTTCAGAAACATTAAAATTTAATTCATGATTTATTTCAAACATGGCACATTTGTCTTTAACAAAAAATGTAAAAGATTGTTTTTTGAATTTAAAAGTGTATGCCTTGAATGGAATTTCCCCCCATCATTACCACTAAATGTTTTAATGACTATTATATATATTTCAATGGTTATTTTAAATGAAATTTATTTTCCAAATTTTTTATGAATTTTAAATTTAAAAATTTATTTTCAAATGGTGTTGGTTTTTTCCACTATAATTTTTTTGGGGATATTTGTATTGTATTTATATTATTCAAAGATAAAAACACATTATTATAATTAAAATCCATAAGTTATATAATTTATTAATATAAAAATATTCTTTATTTGGATATTTAATGATTTTTTGACTAAGTATGTACAATTTCATTAAAATTCACAATATTTCATTGTGTTGGTTCTGATTTTGTTTATTTGATTAAGTTAAGTATTAAAATTTCATATGATAGTTTTTCAATAAGAATATTTATATTTATTATGTTTGAAACAATTATTATGAGGAATTAATTGGACATAGTATGATATGGGTGGGGCTCGGTTATAGATTTCCCCTAGATGCATCGATATGTCTCATGAGATAAATCATTTGGAAAAATTATATGGGCATTTTGCCAATGTTTTGAACTATCTCGTAAAAGGTCATGATAGTACATTTCCGATGTTCGATATTATAAATTACCTAAATATGGAATCATTTATTGATTTTAATGTGATTACATAATTAGTTAGATTATATATGAGTAAGATTCAAGATAAAATGACTATTTATTTTTTATTTATTTTACCATCGATTATTCCTACCATATTATACTCAAGCTATTATTTAAAAAAATTGGTTTTTATTATTTTACATTATTTATTTATTATTATTATTTATTCATGATATATTCAATTATATTCATACCGACACTGATAATTTGATCTCAAACCTTTCATAAGTTTTAATTTACATATGATACAGAGAAGTATTTGTGATTTATAATCATGGATATGATAATGGGTATAATCACTTTATTGAATACAATAATTTTTGTATTTTATATTTTAATAAGTAATATAAAATTAATATATGTATATATTTTACAAATAAAAAAAACTACCTAGTCCTTTGAGATGTGGTTATATGTATCTAGTGACAATGTAATATAACATACATGGGCTATGTGCTACTAGAGTTGGGGTTGTTGTAGTTTGTATTAGATAATATTTTGTAGAAACCTTTGGAACATGATTTAGAACAAAATAGATTATGGAATATAACCATATTAATTTCATTAATGATATTTCTAAGTATAAGATATCTTCATATTGAATTTAGATTAGATATTATATGGTTTTCTGAGAATTATATCCATGTATAGATATAGAAAGTGGGTGTGGATCAGGAAGAGATATACATAGGGGTAATAACTTCAAAAAAGACATTTTTCTCTTGACACTTTTTTTAGCTAATACATGACAATATGACTTACAAGACACATGGTTCGACATTACGAAGGGATATTCTTGGTGTAATTCACATTTTCATTACAATACATTTTAAAGAGTTTGAAAATATTTCTTTGATTTGAAAAATTTTACAAATAAACATTGTTTTTTATTATGAGATTATATATGAATAATTATTTAAATTTAAGTTAATTATTTCACAAGTTGGGGAATTAAATATTATGATTCATAATTTAAAAATGTGTTCTAGGGTTTTCCAATATTAAAAAGTGGTTCATTACAAAACGAATAGAATCTTTATCAATTCATAAACCACATGAATGGATTTTACACATAAGAAAGATAAAGAAGATGGAGAAGGAGAAATATATGGTCATAGTAAAATTATACCCATATTTGGTTACTTTAATTAGGTTATAAGAAAGAAATAATTTCCCATATATAGCATCACTTTTTTCTACTATATGGATTGTCAATGTTTTCCACTTTATGGATAAAAAACCTCTATTAATTAATGTGACTACATATACATTAGCTTCTATAAAATGTTTATTTTACATATAAATGATATTTATTACTATTTTGGTAATGAATAACATAAGGATTTCATGGAATTTTATTTTCTAACAAGTGATTAAAACCAATAGATTTCATTTATTCAAAATAGTAACGATGAAGATGAAATAAAAAACCACTGAATAAAAATATTGTATGGTACTCTTCATGGAAAATTATTTTCCTTAGTAAAAATGAATATATGTAGAGTGAAAATTCATGAGTGTGAGAAAAAATAATTTTAAATATTTTTTATGTATGATTAAAACCATACAAGGCCCACAAGACATGCTACAAACTACATATTTATTACAAATAAACAAAATTAAATATTTTTTATGGGTAGTCACCAATTCATCAAATGGAAATAGTCTCTAAGTCCTTACCATTATAAGAGGACATGGTATCATGTGAAATCCAGATAATGAAATAATTTACAATGTATTATATCTAATAAGGGAAGCATTAAAATAAGATTACATTTGAAAAAATGATTGTATAAAAAGAATTATTGATTGAAGGATTTTCCCACAAATTAAGATTATTAAAGGAAACACACTTGTATAAAATTTAATTGAATGGTAATTTTCTACATGTGTGGTAATGGATTCTAATATAATAATTATTATAATGGAATTAAATAATATACCAAGGATTTATGATTCAACTGTAAGGATATGGGGAACTACATGAAGAAATTCTCAAAGAGACAAGGGAATATACCTAGAAAGAATATAAGGGAATCAGGAAAATAGTATTCTATTGATAAATGAAATTTGGAATTATTAAAGTACTTTTTATTTTAGTTTCATTAATTATATTGAATAACTATTTTATCAATTATATTATCATTATAAGAATCATAAAATGTGTACAGATTTTAATATAGTGCCTTTTGTTTAATGATTTGAAATCATATGATGAATGGTACTGCTTACCATAAGAAATTAATATATGGAATGTTGATATTTTTTTAGGACACCTGGTTGATGGAAGATAACCACTGATATGTGGCCAATGTTGAGATAAAAATTATAAAGCTATTTAAGGAGATAATGTTGGTAACGTGTAAATTGGTTAGTGATTTATGTTCTCTTTGATGGAGTTTACTAAATTTTTATATTTATAGAATATATTCAATAATATCATATTTTAGGATTGGAATCATGCATTCTTTTATTATAGATTTATTTTTATCAATGTATTGGAATATTTGAAATTGTGACATTAAGAGCCACATTATACTGACTGGGGAAAAATTGTTATAAAAAATCCCTAATAGTGGTGATTTGCATTGAATGTGTTTGTTGAAATGTTTTGAGGTTGCTACAGAAGTTTTATTTTCATATTACATGTGATGTGTGTACACAAGATGTGTGATATCATAGAGTGTGAGATGTGTGAAATCATAGAGTGTAATATATCTAATCTTGTGAAGAACGATATGTTTAATCTCAGGGGGCATGAATATCTGTTCTCATAGGTCATGAATGTATGATATTATAGAGATGTAATGTTTGAACTGACCTAACAATAAACCGTATTATTTTCATAATACATTATAGTGAAATCATGAAAATAATCAAAATACATAACCTTATTTTTAGAGTATCTCATAGAGAGATAAAGCGAATCACATGATAAACCAACATGATTGTAAGAGGATCTCATTGAGAGATCATGATATGTGTATAAAGACATGAAATTTATAAATAATGGAGGTATCTCATAGTCATTTGAAATAACATGACTTAATGATTATCTTTGGATCTTAAAACAGGTATACTTGTGGCACTAGAAGAAAATGGTGTTACAAAAATGATTTTATTTTTATATAGTGATGGGATCACGCAAAGCGAATGGTTTTCAGTGGATCTCACAATAGCATATCATGAGGTACTGGAAAAAATTTCATTAACCATGTTATTTTATTTCTATTTCACGATTGGAACATGTGGAACACACATATACAATAATTTTGATCATGTGAATGACTTGATACATGTGGTAGGTAATCATGTGACGTGTTCATTACAAGTTGAAGGTTATAATTCTATGTGAAAATATGAATGTTGTGATGTTAATAGATGTTGTGTTGGAATCAATAGGTACGAATAATTTTTTGAGTTATGCTGGTACATTTATGGATATAAATATCCCCTAACCCCTTATTTAAATGTTCTATTTTTTTACGAAATGATTTGATTTGAAGAAATATAATTATTCAACTATTAAAAAAAGTCATATGATAGATTATTTTCATCCATATAATTAGTAGAAATTTTTATAAATGGATATCACGGTAGAGTATCATGATGTGAAGTACACGATGGATGTTTATGCACATAGATAGAACTCTGAATTGTCACATTACACATGATCTGATCAATGTATCATGACCTATATAAGCTAAACAAGGTTTTGTAATCTATGTGATCTGAACAAGGTCTCGTGATCTACAAGATCTAAAGATGGTCTCACTATCTACATTAAATGGTAATGGTCTCACTAAATGTTCTTTCGTTGGATTTTATGCATTGGTAATAGGTAGACTGATCAGAATCATGTGGTCCTCATAAACTGAACATAGTTTGGAAGGGGATTCATTCAATCCATGTAATCTGAAGGGTGAATCACAATGAGGTCTCATGGAGAGGTCCTGTGATGAAGTCATAAGAAAATATTATTTTAATATCATTGATAAAATGAGATCACAAATACACAGATGAGTGTGAATCAACTCACAAATTATTTTTATAAATGGATACTGGAGGATCAATAGATTCACTTCAGATAGAGAGATCAGTAATCTTTCAAATTATGAAATATAGTAAATAAGGGGGGACAATTTGTCTTCACCAAAAATTGTAATAGTTGTGATATTTAGTGGGTTTATTACATCATCACATTGTGTTTTTATTATCCATTTATGTATCATAGTGAGGTGGAACCATGTAAAAAAATTCATGTTCATGTTTTAATATACATTTATATTATGGAAAAATCATGAAAATAGAATGGTGATTTATATTATGATAAAATAATATCTAAAGAAAGAGTTGATTTAATATATCATAACAGGATTCACCCCCCCCCCCCCACAACATTGATCATGTTACTTAACTGAGCTAGGATATAAATTTTTATTATAGTTATGGGTAAAAATCATATCTTCTCTCTTAGAAAAATAAATATAAGCTATCAATCATAATTTGATGAACCTATCTACAATAAATATTCTACAGAGATATCAGAATACGTTAGAGGGAACTAATCCATGAATTTTAAATTGGATCCCACATATCAAATCTAGTTTTTCTTTATGTTCAATGTGATAGTTGATGTAATGCATGTAGAGTGAAAATAGTTATTTAAGATAAATTTTGACGTGGATGGTAAATTAAATAACAATAAATAAAGGATAGTGGGTAAAGGGTTTAAAAGTGACACAAAATTTACTATTATGAACCCTTTTTCAAATGTTTATTAAGAAGAAAAATATAAATGAAATGTAAAGTAATATACAATTCATAGATACTCACTTCTCCAATATTGATCCAAAGAATGGAGAGTGATATTCCACTACCTTCTACTTTCATGTCGAGAGATATCATGGATAATCCATTGAAAGTGATTCCAAATGAGGTCAAATATAAAAGATGAATGTGATATGATCTTCCATGAAAGCACTCAGAGGTGAATACGAGGATGTTCTTATATTTTTTAGAACATGTTTTTATTGTTTATATTCCAAATCAAATACCCCATGGCTAGCCCAGAACATTCAATTATCACGGAATTGTAAAATAAAATTAGTTTGACATAAATTAGTTTACATTAATGGATTTCTAAAAATTATGTACTTGTTGTTACTGATATGAAAATGGTTTAGGCAATCAAATTTCCGGATTTAAGGATTGGGGAGTCCACTCTGAAGATCAAGTAAATGTCAGTTAATATAGTTTTCTATTTGAAATTCTACCTAAAACCCTTAAATGTTTTTAACCTACTAATATTGGGATGATGAGAAGGGGAATTTGGATTGCGGCCTCTAGAAAGTCCAAGAAACATGATATTCTAAAACCAACGATGAGGGATACTCTGTTTTAATAAAATAGAGGGAGATTAAAAAATATATAATTTATTTCCTTGTCTTAAAATAATCAAATAATGTACTAAAACAATAATCTAATAATTTTTAGAAAAAAAATTCTTTCAAACATATCAATATGATATATACTTTCAAAGGATAACCTTCTCACATCGATAATTTTTTTGGGAATTGAAAAGGATCCTTTTCACTATCCTATGTTGTGAATGGAAATTGTTTGTGTGGTTGGATCTTATTCTGGATGCACCCAGTAATTAGGTTAGTGAGGAAGAGTTATATCTCTATGAGAATCATTTAATTGATGATACAGATGTTAATAGTTTTAGGTTATAATCCATGAAAAATGAGATTTGTAATTAACCTGAGAACATGGATGTGTATAGAATGATGTCACACTATCAAGATCTCTATCAACAGAAGGCTAGATAAGAGTGATACGAGATCTCCATTGGTTTTTTTACAATTACTCTTGGATTGGAATAGATTGTAGGTCCTTGTGTAACCAATATGATTGGCTATATTGAATTCTTAGACATCTTAGTGATTAAATTCCCATATATGTTGTGCACAAATATCATATTTTCTTCACTTACCAATACCTTATCCAATTTTATTATTAATTTTAACATGAGAAAGAATGAGAAGAGTCTTTTAGAAAATATTACACTAATTCATCAAGTGGATGTGGACATGGGGTGTGAAAATCCTACAATTTGTATGATGATAAATAAAATAAGATACAATGGAACATGGCCCAAGATACATAAAAAGTCAAAATCTCTTAAGCATCAACATTCCATGAAGAGAATGATCAATGGGAAAGGTAAGGAAATTGAGGTAGAATGATTTTCATGTGAAAACCAATTCCAATGGAAGATGATATACACTATGATGAAATGATAAGCTAGTGGTGCATTCATTATCAAGTGTAATATTTCAATATCTACACATTGGTTATTAGATATAGTCTATGGTGCTTGCATATATATATCTGAGTTGAAGAACAAATTATATTTCTAAATATTTATAGATGAGAGGCGGATTTATGAGCTTCCTAAAGTGTGATCCAGGAGGATCTATCCATTTATGACTACCACCATTAATTCCTTATAGTATTGATATTGGTTTTAAGGGATTACTATTATGTACCATCTGTTACCAAGAACATAATTTTTGACCAATTCCTAGATGCTGATGGTTTTTTAAAGATTTCATAAAAAAAATTTCTTTTATAGAGAAAACATATGGTATGGTATGAATCATTTAAATAATGATCTTTATATATTAAATTATGGAATCCTTTTTTGGAAGTGGATAACGATTTATCTTTACATGAATCATATAATAACTAGTTATGGGATCAAAATCATGGTCAGGTAAATGAGATGTATTTGGAAAATCTATTTAATGATGGTTATTTAGAATCTTGTGAGATATAACCACTTGAAATTTTTCATTATTGTTTATAGGAAAAAATGAACAAACCACCCTTTGGTGGATAGGGTGAAAGGGATACATATCCTTTTATATTTCTATACACTGATCTGTGTGGACCATTTCTAGTTCTAGATAGAGTTGGGTATTCTAACATCATAACATTATCTAATGAAATTAATATATATGGGTTTTTTTACATGATGAGGTATATGTCTTAGTAAATTGATAAATACAATGAATTCAAGAATTAAGTATAGAATAAACTTGGAATGAAGATAATTAAGCTTCAATTAGATCAAGGTGGGGAATATCATATCCAATATTTGATTTATTTTTAACAAGATTTTTTATTTTTTCTCAACTCAATATACCTTACACACCACACTATAATGGTGTTAGTGTAAGGAGGAACCATACATTTTATACATAGAAAAGTATATGATTAGTCATTTAGATGTTCCACTTTCCATTTGGGTATATAAAATATTAACAACATCATATACATTAAACTAAGTATCAACTAAATAATAAAATGAAATTCCCATTGAATTGTATTCGATGTATTAGAATCAAGTTTGGATTATGTTTGAATCCCTAATTGATATAAATCATATGTGGTAAAAATGGGTAGTCAATAGAAAACATGATATAAAAGGTAATTAAAATATCTTAAAATAATTTATTGGGGATAAAGTGTTTAAATAGTTTCATGGAATTTACTATGATGAGTTCCTTTCAACATTCTCCATTTTTAAATACATCATAATTATACTACAAATATCATATTACCATGAATATGAAATTTATAATATGGAAATAAGAATAAATATCCATAATGGGAACATTATAGAAGATTTATATATAAAACAACCATAAGTGTGTCTGACTCCATGTTATTCAAAAATGATTTGAAATTGACATAGAACTATTTATGAATTTTAGCAATAATATTGGTCATAGAATATTCAATTTAATAAAACTAGAAAATATTATCTTTTCATTGATAATGAATATGATCCATGTTTTTGCAAGAGTTTTAGTTTTAATGTTGTTATTTTACTCATAGTATATTTGGATGACATATTAAATATTAGAGAACATGTTACAATCCTATATATTTTTTTAAGAATAGTTAAAATTTATGTTTCTTCATGACGTACATAGTTTAAGCAGCCGATATTCTATGAATAAATATCATTAATGATATATACAATAGTGAGCATGGAAAAATTCAAAGTAACTACATTGACCAAATAAAAATGGGATTTATTATAGAACAATCCAAGATGGGCTTCGTTCCAATGACACATGGTATAAATAATTAGAATAAAATGTGTCCTCATAAAAGATAGTAGTAATATAAAATGAGTAATATTCCCTAAACATTATTGATAGGATCAATCATTTATGTAATTTTATGTACTATGTTTGATGTTTCCCATCCATTTCCCATGGTAGGAAGATGTCAATAAGATCTGGGATAATTGAATTGGTCTTTTACATATAATTTCCACAAGTATATGTGAAGAATTAAAGAAATATTCAGGGTATATGGAGGAGATGAGGAGCTCGTAATAATGAGTTATATTGATGAATTATTTTAAAAGTACAAAGAGATATAAAGTTGTGGTTAAGATATGTCTTCTATATCAATGAAGGATATAGGAGCTGGAAGAGTTCAAAGCATCCAGTTATCACTAATTCTAGTAAAGATCATGAGTATATGAACAGTTCTACTACAACCAAATAATCTTTATGAATGTAAATCATAATCTAGTAGATTGATGTCGTACCTAGTAGTAAATAACTTATCACATTGTATTATGATAATTTTGTTGTGTTGGATCTTACAAATTATTCAAGGTCACACCAATTGACAAAGCAAATACTATGAAAGTATCACCTCTTAGGATATTTTTCCTCGAGTGGTTATGTTTTATGTAGAATAGATCTCACTATTGAAAACATGGTAAAAAACATGACTTAATGCCTAACATAGCAGAATTATGATTATCATCTAAGAGATAGTAGAATGAATGTAGTTTATAGTTGGCTCTAGTGCATGTTGGAGTCTATTGGACTTTGTTCCCTGGATCCCACTTATGTGTACTTTATGATAGCATAGATTATTTTTTTGAATATTAATAAACTCTATATCAGATAATAATTTTTCCAATGTGGGACATATTGTGTGATAATGTCCTAAGACTAGCTGTACCACTAAAATTTAATAGTAGTTCCCCTCAATGATGATAACCCAGAAGTTCCACATAAATTTTCATAAATATTTGTTTTATATCATGATGAAATAATTTTAGAGACACAAATGATATAGTCTATCTTCTTTGGACACTCATTAGAATTTTATTTACCTTCTCATGTTGTATGCCCTTGGTAATATTTTGTGTATGGTATTATAAGATTGTGACCCACTATCAAGAAATCCATATATGTATGTGTCATTAAATGTTCCAATCTACTAACAAGTATATTGATCATTATAATTTATTTTTGTTATTAAAGAGTATTATAAGTTATGTAAACTGATTTATTGATGAAACCCATGAAAACATGTGATTGATGTGAGTTTGGATATGTTGGGTGCTTCATGAGTAATATTTCATTAATGAATAATTTGAGAATGGGTTTTTTAATTCTATTCATTAATGGATGTTGATATCTTAGGCCCTATTATGGAAATTATATAACCTAAATAAAAAAATTCCCATTGTGTTTTATAAGTATACTCGATATCAATATATTCAATGAAAGATATATCGACAACATTAGTATATGGAACTAGCATGAAACCTATTTGATTAGATATATCACGATAAATTGATAATATTACATAGTGAATGTATATATTAGGTATTATGTCCTTGTTTCAATGTCTTCATTATCTATGGGCTCTTTGGCGTATTTCATGATGCAAACCCTTGGCATTATGATATTTCAAATAATGACACTGAGAAAGGCTGCACACTTTGTGTATACAAAATATTTGTCAAAAAATATATTATTTAATTATTATTTTAAAAGTTGAAAAAACTATTATTCTCAGGCATGGTTTAATAATTATTCTTGTTTTCATGTTGTCATATATTATGTATCATGTTATTTGAGATAATTTTATATAAGCATAATATTTACTATTTATTTATTTTCTATTTTAGGGATATATTATTTACTTATTTATTAGAGAATAATGCAGTGATAATTTTTTATTAAATACATGGTCACTATTTGAGAACTAATATATATTTTGGAGGAATGGTTGGACAAGTTTATTTATCCTGGGAGAAAAAGTATATATTAAATATTGTGTGATTAAATAATATTTAAATTAACTCATGAGTTTATGATATGTCAATAAATTAAAATAATAATATTATTATAGACATGGGGTTCAAAACTAATTAGATAAATAATAAATTGAAATTTTTCAATTATTTATTTATAACCCATGCATTTTATCAACCCAATTATTTTATTTTTCAATAGTGCAAATATTTTAACTATTTATGTACAACAAAATAATCTAAATACTCATGAATACCTAGATAGATCACTTATTCAAGAACACTCCCATGAACATATATTGATCTTCCTCCACCTTCCAATATTGAGTAAATATAGGTCATGTAGAATCCATTGGAAGTGATTCAAAGGGCGATCAATGGTAAATGATGAAAGCGATATGATCTCTCATGATTTCACCAAAAGATTCATATGGAAATGTTTGGAAGTTTTTGGAACATATATCGATCATAACTAGATGAAATATATTCATTTTTCTTGTAATGAAATTATTATAAGATGTTGATCTATCATTACATCCACCAAAAAAATTCTCACAAGGTCATTCATTATTTAATAAATTATTTATAAATAATATGTGATGATCCTATACATTGGTTTCAAATATTTATTAGTTATTTGTATTCATTTATTCAACTCTATTGATCGTGAAAATTTTCATTTTGTAAATATCTAATTGATCATCGATCAGGGAAAAATAAAAAATTGTCACAACCTATTACATGATTCTATTGTTCAAAGAACAATCACAAAGGAATTCTGATCATTGAAGGAAATAATTTTATCTATGGAAGAATTAGATTTATAAATTTTTTTTATCATTAGGTATTGATGTTTTTAGAGATTCAATTAGTGGAATTTCATCCTATATGAATAGTTTAGTTTTATCATATGATGACTATAGAGAATTTTATAATGATTCAAAATAAATCAATGCCCTATGGGGAGCATTATATAACAGTATCTATAAAACAGTGATGTCATATAATCCATATTATGCAATATGTGGAAATATATAATGAATATTATGTGAAGAATATATGAGGACCTAATAATACACCCCAATGATTCTATAAATTCATTCTTAGATCACGTAAATATTCCGGTGGAATACATGTGCACTTTTGGACAAATTCGTAGAGATGTAAGGATCATTAGATGAATTTTGAGAATATTTTATCCTCAGTTTAATATAAATGAATTCATACTCTAAGATAAATTTCAAATGGATAAGACATTGGATATATAAAATAGTACTCTTATTTGTTAGAAGATGAGAAATGATGATAATGAATATGTGAAAAAAGGTACAACTAATGAGGTGGAAACCACATACCAAAATAAGCTCTATATATAAGATGACTGGTAATAAGATGTTATAGATGATGTTTTGTGATTATTTTACTAAAATTTTCAATGGTGAAAAGTAATGTTTATTGGGAATATTCTTCATGCATTCTTTCATTATGGAGGATTCATACATATTGTATAAAATTGATTCAATATGATTATGTATGATGATGAGAATGGTGAATGGTTTCCAAAGAAGAATTATTTAGTAGAGTGAAAGTTATGAAGAACTGTAATAGAAATTTATATAAACATAAAAATCTATTTTCACAAAAAAAAACACGGTTTAGATGAATCTAATGTATAAGGGATGGAATAATTCTAGGATTATAGTAAAGATCTTATGGAGGTGGTTTTAGGTAAATCTAAAACAACGGAATAAAGGGTCGATGATGATGTATAAACTGATTGAAGAGTTTATCTTCATGTTTAATTAGAAGATATTCATGAGAAGATAGATGTTTGGAGATCATAAATAATGAAATCCAACATAGTGATTTGTGATCAAAAACACTTATGTTGATGTAGGAATAATATAGATATGATTTTAAGAATAAAATAAAAATATAATATTATAAAATATATAAAACATGGAAAATGTAATTATGCTGACTCTCATATTTTGGGATTTTACTAGATTTCTAGATCGCTTGACTTACTCTGAAAAAGATCGATCCAAATGTATTGAAAACTTGAGGAGGATGTTTTGAGCCTCTGGAGAATGGTAAAATATCCAGAGAAAAAATTCACTCTTAATATGATATTAGGAAAAATGGTTCCTCATTTGATAGAAAAAAGTAATATTATGGAACTAAGGTCCTAATAATTTATATAAAACTTTTATATTCAATAAAATGACACATCAGAATGAAAAAATTGTAATGAAAATAGATCTTCAATAGAACTAAATTAATATTTATTCCAATGAAAAAGATTCCACTCTGATTTGGAATATTTGTTTTGGTTTAAATCAATATAAGATGATTCGGTGATCTTATGGGATTACTAGAACAATAATAATGACACATAACAACACAAATCATATCAAGTTCTATTGTTTTTGAATTATTGGACATTATAAAAACGTATGTTCTATAAAAACGAGCTACCAATGGGGTCAAGAGAAATTGATGTATCGAAATAGTGTTCAATATTTCATGAATTCCTTCTATGTTCATTGTTATTATTGTGTTGATTATTTTCGTATGTCCATATATTTATTATTTATTAGGAAGAATAATGTGATGAAGTAGAACTAATGTAGTTTTATTTAGTTTTTCAAGGGATCATCTAATGATCTGAGAACATAAAATTGATTTGAATCTCTACAATATGGGGTTGGACAATCATACCTCGATGAAGATAAAAAATATCATTCAACATAATTTAGGACATAAAATAAATTTATTGAAAAATATATATTAAATTATTGATTACAATGATTTCCATGCATGCATCAGAACACATTAGAACATCGATCATTAATCGTGAATGTACAACCAATAAGAAATGAAATTAATGTCTGGTGATAGAAATTTTTAACAATAAGGATGGTTTTGATAGATTTAATTAATAATGAGGGATTAAATATTATTAGATTGGGAGAATACTTGTTTGGGGGGAAATACATGAGTCATAATGATGTCATGATTGATGAATATCATAGTTAAAACATTCTATGCTTCAGTCAATTGTGTGACTGTATACATTCTATATGTTTTTTCATGAAGTTATGCGTCATTAATGGAATAGACTACGTAGTTTTGTTTTAATTAAGTCAAGAAAATGGGAGTTTCTACATTTTTAGTATACAAGAAGACATGTGTATTCTAATCATGTCAGAATAGAATAGGTTGTGGCATGATCATTTGAGTCATCAGAGCCAAAAGTACATGGAAGATATGGCAAATGTTATGTTGCTTAAAGTCTCCTTAATTTATAATGTGATCATAATCATACGTTTGATTCTTCTCAACAAGGTAATATTACTCAAAAAATATATAAGTAAAATGATCAAAGGTTAACAAGAGTGATTAAATTGGTTCATATTGATGTTTTTGGACCGATTTCACCATGATATATTAATTAGAAGTTATATTATGTCCTTTTAATTGATTATTTTTCATAATTCTATGGGTTTCACAAATATAAAAGTGCAGAATTATCTTGAGAAACATGGGATAAATCCCCAGGTTTTGAGAAGTATAATGTCCATAGTAGATTATAGTAGTTGAGTAAAGAAATTATATTATAATAAACAATGATAGAATGATGCTGACTGAGAATGACCATACAAATATGTTTTCGAATGATGTAGTGTTAACATTAGTGAAAATTAATAATAGATACTTATTGTATCAAATTTTTGGAAAGGATCCATTAGATTTGTGGAATGGGATGACTACAAGATAGAAATACTTTTGAGTCGTTGAGAGTAAGTGTTTTATTATCAATAAATATAAATACAAGAATTTTGAATCTTTTGGAGATAAAAGGATATTTCATGATTTAATATGAAAAAATAGAGCTTTTAAATTATTCAATACATTTCTATGAAATTTTATGGGGATAAAGTATGTTTTTTAGTGGATTATAATAACAATCATCAAACCAATTAATGAACAAAAATAGGAAGAAATAAATAAAGAGTTGAGTTCCTTCGGGGGAGTGATTGTGTAACGCCCCAACCCTAGTTACCCAGAGTCAGTGCATTATTACATTACATTGGCATGATCACAAGAAAGATCAAATCTCGAAAGACCGATTGGTTTAGTAGCCTTGGAAACACTAGATATATTTATAAAGTTTTACATTACATTAAAAAGTGAAAAACTACTACTACAACATATTCTCCATATTCCACACTCATATCCCTACATACTATCCCTGCAGGTCATTCATAACTTACTTCTTCACATCCTGGGAAAAATAAAACATAGAACAGGGGTGAGCTCAAATGCCCAGTAAGGATAACAATATAGCGGAAACTTTCATAAATAAGAATAAACATTTAAGGCAATGTATAACTAAAACAAAAGACTTTTAAACTTGAACATCAAAATATTATGGCAAAAGTAAAATAAAATAATTCCATTTACTTATTCACATGGATATTCTACTAATCGAATAATCACATGAAATATCAATAACCACTTTCATAATGATGGAATGCATAATGACAGACTATCATAACCACATAGCCAAGGCCTCGTGCCAAGACTACAAATATGATTTTTCAAGGCCTTGTGCCAAGACACTAGTTTGTCTCATGAGACCTACCGATGCATCGAGGAGCTATAGCGGGCTCGACCCATCACTTACTAAGTCCAATGCATTCCCATATGAAAAGGTTTAAACATAACATAAACATTCGTATTAAAACTAGCATAAAAAATGTCAATACATTCTTCATAAACCATGAATGGTATAAAAAACACATCCATAGTAAAACATATCAAAAAACATTCAATACAATACAAAAGTTTTGTATCATAATAAATCAACTTCAAATAAGCGTAAAATCCATCAAAGGATATTGACATAGATGAAATCAAAACTCTTTTTAGAGAAATATCTCTTTCTATTTTGAAATCATTTAAGAGTCATATATTTATAAAATAAAATATTTTCTTTGAAAATATTCTTATAAGCTTGTAAGGGAAGCTTCGATGATTTTAAAACGGTGGAAAATAGCCGCACCCGCCGTATAAGTTTAAAAAAACATTCTTACCTTAATTTTGTCGAAAACTTTAAAAATCACCTTGTTTGGAAAACGATGGAAAGATTCCATTATAAAACTCTTATAAAAAGTCAAACAGGGGTATAAATTACTTTATCCAATATTCTTGTAAATAGTCAAAAATGTTTTGAATACATTTTTAAGAAACATGGATGTGGATGATAAAGAGATCCCAGTAGATTATTACGTATAAACAACTTCAGATAATGAAGAGATTGTGAAATAACACTTACCTTGTAATTTTCCTTGGTTGGGGTAGGTTAACCTCCTGTATAATGGTGAAATAATTGTTATTAAATTATACAATAATCATATATATTAATATGATATCATATATGATTTTTTAACATTTATTTGATAATAATATCTTTGAATTATCGTCGTTTCGGGTGTTAAGTTACTCGTTTTCTTTTATATGTTTTGTTAAATAAGCTATATTTGTTATGGATAGGTTGTATCTTATTCATATCCAAAATTTTATCGAGTCCTTGAACATCATTTTTAAATCATCAAATGATAATTATACTTGAATGGATATGATGGAGAATGAATCTCATCGAGTTCGTGGAGACGGTAGTCCGTACGTACGCACGAGCGACAATATCATTCTTTTGATATTAAAATAATATATAAATGGATGGTATATCATATATACAGAATCATTAACATGTTATATTTCTTATTTACATGAGTTACAGATCATTATTATACCCATCCAAATAATAATATATTGAATAACAATTACACCACGACGTGGAGACGGTAAGTCGTACGTACACACGTATGATGACATGTTATTCAAATGGTGGATAGAATTCTGAATATGGTTGTACCATATTTATAATAACATCACATTATATATAAGATACTGGAGTTATTATTTTATAATGGTAATAACAAAGAAAGAAAAGTGGAAGAAGAAAGGAACTTGAAAAGGGGTGGTGAAAACATTACCTCTTCTTCGGGTTCTTCCTTTTGATTTGAACAAAAGGGCTCCTTAGGTTGGCTTTATGATCAAACTAAGGCCTCTAGGTTGAAGTGAGGGAATTTGGGAGAATATTTGGGCAGAGTTTGGCCGAACCAAAAGGCTTTGAAGGTGTGAAGAATTGATAAGGAGGAGTTCCCTTTTAAAGGAGGGGTGAGGGGCACCTTCGGAAAAGCTAGAAATATTAATTTATAACAAATTCATATTCGGTTTCTAATGGCTCCAAAGTTGATTATTTAAATTTTAAGGTGGGGATAGGTGGAAAACCACTCAACCAATAGAATTTATACAGGTTTTGGTCATTATATTAACCTTATCTTTAAGTATTAACTCTAAGTTAATTAGTTTCACTTTTACAATGTCTCTTTGTATTTTTATATTATATGGTTACTAAACATACCATATACATCCAAGCGACCCCCAAGTGGTCCATTAATGATGATCCTATCATTATATAAGTCTCTTGGCCGAACCTTATATTTTTATGTATTTAATATCAATTAATAATATAATATTTTTTTAAAAAACTCTTTTATGTCAATTTTGACACTATTAAAAAATTGATTTTTTTTTGAAACTCATAACAGAATTATTACTTCGAACAAAGTTAATTAAATCAATACTAACATGTCATATTAGCCTATAAAATTATTTTAATTCATTAAAAGTCTCAAACTATATTTATTTGGGAATTTATAATATCAATTATTTTAATTTTTCACAATTATGGTAACTACTGCATCATCATTGTGTCATAAATAAATTAAATTATTTAAAGTCTAAAAATTATAAATAAAATATAATTATGTAGTAAATAGTATTATATTTCTAATGAATATTTACAATCGAATTTATCTCATGTATAACCCAATATTAAAAATGTTTTAGTAAATAAACTTTGATTTTAACACTTTTAACTCTTCTTTGAATTAAATAATAATAACTGTCCTAATCTAATCCAAGTGGACCTAAATGATAGAATTTTATTCCTAAGGCTGTTTTGGTCGAGATAAACTTTTCCAATAGAATTAGGACATGTGTTAGGGTAATATTAATATCATTTTTACCCTTAATTACCCTATTTACTTTTAACCGTGGTAAATAAAAGTAAAAATATACTATTCACCAAAAAAAATTCATCTCAGTGAACCATATTTTACTTCTTTATATTAACCGTGTCTCTCGGATTTTCGAAATTCCATTCACAGAAGCGGTAAAATTATGTTTTATGAAAAATTCAGTTTTTTTAACTACCACTTAGTAGTTTCACTATTCATCACAAATTGAAGTTTTTCAGAACAATGCCAAAATTTCACCCTAAGCTATAATTGATATTCCAAATTCAAAAATGATATCTATTTTAAAAAATTCCAAAAATATTAGTTGAATTAATTAATTTTAAAATTAATTCCCACTGTCACAACAAATAGCGTGTTTTTAAGAAACAATATATATCAAAAGATTGACAATTGTTTAGGTCCAATTTCAAAGTGAAATTAATTATAATGAACACCATTGGATAAAATGGTAAAAATGAACTCTAATTATACTTTGAAACCACTCAAATTAATAATTTATCACCATTAATTATTTTTATTAAAAAAAGTTGTTTTTAATTAAAATTTAGTAATTTTCACTATTCATCAAAATATTAAAGTTATCCGAAAAGTACCAAAATTTCACCTTAGGATAAATTCAACACTCCGTATCCAGAAATTAAGTACATTTTGAAATATAAAATATATATAATTTCAAAAAGTAGGTATAACTATTCATAACGGCTAGTTTGATTGGTTGTGGTGTGTGTTAGAACTCGAAGTTGCGTATAACACACGCTACTGTATTATTCAAAGGAAAGTGTACCGTGGAAACTTGGGATGTTTCATTTTAAATTTTTTGATGTCCCCATTTAGTAAAAAATTTTAAAATATTGTATCTAAAAAGGATTCATTATTAAAAGTTGGTAAAAGTGCAATACTGAAAATGAATTTGTTCTTATATTATGTCTAAGAAACTCATAATATGGATTCTAAAATTATAAGGATTATATAATGTTTAAAATTTAGTTAATACTATTCATAACATCTTTTGAACGGCTTGTTTGGTATGTCATGGTGTGCTTGAACTCGGTGTTGCGTGTAGTGCAAGTTATTGTATTATTTTGAAGAAATAACACAATATGAAATCTTGGGGTGTTACATTCTCCCCTTCTTCAATAAATTGCGTCCTCGCAATTTCAAATTGTTCTTCGAAAATAAAAGGTTGAAAATAAAAAAATATCTTTATGGTAAAACCCACATCGGAAATTGGGTTACTAAAATTTAGTCTTAATATGAGGAAAAGAGAAATGAAAGGGTCACCACCAAATTATGATCTCAATTAGGAGAACATTGGTGGCAATTAGAGACATATAATTGGAGGAAAAACGTAAATATTTATAGGTAGTGATTGAGGTCATCAATCACAAACAAGTTTAAAATTGAGGTCCTTAAATTCATTATTCTACGATGATTTAAAATACCATCGATTCAAAAAAACATAAGGTATTAGGATAACACATTTTTGACGTTTCAAAATATCTTAGTCGAAATCCCACATCGAAAAATGAATTAATGAGGCCTCTATTTAAAATAAAGAGTGGAAAGTATGAAGATTACTGAACATAAGACATACTAGGGTTCCATGTAGGAAAATATGGATATGGAAGATAAATATAACAATCAATTATCTGATGGAGAGTGGTAGAGAACATGGCTATGAAAAGGACAACAATCCCAAAGCCATAAATTAGCGATGATTTAAGGTACCATCTAGGACAACATTTTTGTTCTATGTTCCTTTTCTTAATGTTGAGGAATTTATTTATGAGATTGGCTAAGATCATAAGGAGATATACTTACTTTATAATTAGAGTTTTATCAATTAATAAATTTCTACCACAAACTCATCTTTCACTCGTAAAAAAAATCTATTTATATTATTCGTACAGGGTTACAAAATAAACGAATTTATAATTCATCTACCAGATCTTTTAAAAAAACTACATTATTAAATCCAGGACATCTCATGGGCCAGTGGTAGGTCATACACCCTTGTCGCCCTTCAGTTGCGGGTTCAAGTCTCACGGCCTTGCCGGTCGCGACGGGTTGCCGCCCGACCTCTGGGTTTTCCTTTTATGGCAATCAAAAATTAATCTCAAACTAGAATTTATCCAAAATACTTCTGTCCAAACTCACAGTCCAATATTTATAAGGAAGTTAAAATTAATGTAGATCCTTTTTACCCCGTAATAGCATATGAATACCTTTATCATGTATTCTTTTAAAACACTGAAACATCCTAAATTACCATAATACTTATTGATTACATTCATGCTCCCATATTTCATATAGAATGCTGGATATACTTCATCAATCCAAAAATGTTTTAAACCCAAATAATGATGGAATATACAAATCATTAATCAGTTTCAAGGTAGTCAAGAATATCCAATATAATTTATCTAAATCAATCATTTATTATTCTAAAATCCCTACATCGGTGTCAGAACCATATTATGGTTTATCTTTCTCTCAACCATAAATTTTCCAAAAATTTAACCTGATATTGAGTCACTTTTCTTTGTTCCACACAATCTCAAGTCCTTAATGAAGTAGTACTGCAGTACAATCCTTATATACTTCATAATTATTATAACAAGTACATTGTTGATACAACACTCAAATGAAATAATCAACATAAGAACTCTAATCATTCCTCTTCATCTGTGGTAGTATCATAACATGATTAGTATCCAATAGCATCATTTGCGGCATAGTCTGATGACTGGGACATAGGTTTGCGTAGTGTCCAAACTCCTTGCAAATAAAACATTGCACATTTGAAAGCATTTTCTTACCCTTGTAGTCACGTACTTTGTGCCATTTTCCTCCACACTTATAACAAACTCCCATTCCATTCAGACAAGTTCCAGGGTGTTTCTTCCCACAGTTAGACATATGGGAAAATTCTTATTTTCCCTCTTCCCTTTATCCATCGTTCTCTCTTCCGTCCTTTTCTTATCTTGCCTTCCTTCAAATCCATAGGACTCAGTAAAATCTTTACTTATCATATCAACACATGATATTATTTCTTCATAAGATGATAATACATGGGAGACTATTTCTCTTATAAATTCTGACTTAAGACCATGAAAGATATGATCCTTCTTTCTCTTTGGATCATGTACATTGTTGGAGTTCTCATTGCTTCTACTGGGCGCCATTTCTAAACAATGGCATACACTAGATTAGTTTATGAATCAAAATACATAATCCCATACTTATAAAACACTTAACATAAATTGAACTATTTATGGATATAATCCATAATCACAAAAATATTTTCGTTGAGGAAGTATATACTCATAAACCCTTCATAATGATTTGTAACGAAAATGAGAGTTATCCTAATCATATCCCCCGGGAGTGTCGTAACCAAGAGTGCAGCAAGGCACGTTGCTGTGCACCAGTTCCCGTTCGAGTCTAGCTCAAAGTAGTGTTTTAAGGTTTTACCCATAGGTACATCTATGCCAGAGCCACCTCTACCTGCTCGTATCCAGAGAGGGATGTATTGCTCGGAAAACACACAAAATATCTACAATACCGAAATTCTAGGAAGTTCTTCTATACTAATCCTCAAAGTTCATCTTAGGTCTACGTGCTCTAATCAGAGTTTATCTAAATATATCTTGTAAGGTTTGTACTAAACTTCCTCTGATACCAACTGTAACGCCCCGACCCTAGTTACCCAGAGTCGGTGCATTATTACATTACATTGGCATGATCACAAGAAAGATCAAATCTCAAAAGACCAATTGGTTTAATAGCCTTGGAAACACTAGAAATATTCATAAATTTTTACATTACATTACAAAGTGAAAAACTACTACAACAACATAGTCTCCATATTCCACACTCATATCCCCACATACTATCCCTGCAGGTCATTCATAACTTACTTCTTCACATCCTGGAAAAATAAAACATAGAAAAGGGGTGAGCTCAAATGCCCAGTAAGGATAAAAATATAGAGAAAACTTTCATAAATAAGAATAAACATTTAAGGCAATGTATAACTAAAACAAACGCCTTTTAAACATGAACTTCAACATATTATGGCAAAAGTAAAATGAAATAATTCCATTTACTTATTCACATGGATATTCTACTAATATAATAATCACAAGTAATATAAATAACCACTTTCATAATGATGGAATGCATAATGCCGGACTATCATAACCACATAGCCAAGGCCGTGTGCCAAGACTACAAATAAGATTTTTTCAAGGCCTTGTGCCAAGACACTATTTTTTCTCATGAGACCTACTGATGCATCTAGGAGCTATAGCGGACTCCACCCGTCACTTACTAAGTCCAATGCATTCCTATATGAAAAGTTTTAAACATAACATAAACATTCATATTAAAAATAGCATACGAAATGTCAATACATTCTTCATAAACCATGAATGGTATAAAAACAACACTTCCATAGTAAAACAAATCACAAAACATTAAATACAATACAAAAGTTTTGTATCGTAATAAATCAACTTCAAGTAAGCGTAAAATCCATCAAAGGATGTTGACATAGATGAAATCTACACTCTTTTTAGAGAAATATCTCTTTCTATATTGAAATCATTTAAGAGTCATATATTTATAAAATAAAACATTTTCATTGAAAATATTCTTATAATCTTGTAAGGGAAGCATCGACGATTTTATAACGGTGGAAAATTGCCGCACCCGCCGTATAAGTTTAAAAAAATATTCGTACCTTAATTTTGTCGAAAAGGTTAAAAAGCACCTTGTTTGGAAAATGACGGAAAGATTCCTTTATAAACCTCTTATAAAATGTCAAACGAGGGTATAAATTACTTTAACCCATATTCTTGTAAATAGTGAAAAATGTTTTGAATACATTTTTAAGAAACATGGATGTGGATGATAAAGAGATCCCAGTAGATTATTACGTATAAACAACCTCGGATAATGAAGAGATTGTGAAATAACCCTTACCTTGTACTTTTCCTTGGTTGGGGTAGGTTAACCTCCTGTATAATGTTGAAATAATTGTTATTAAATTATACAATAATCATATATATTAATATGATATCATATATGATCTTTTAACATGGATTTGTTAATAATATCTTTGAATTATCGTCATTTCGGGTGTTAACTTACTCATTTTATTTTATATTTTTTGTTAAATAAGACGTGTTTGTTATGGATAGGTTTTATATTATTCATATACATAATGAAATCATGTCCTTAAACATCATTTTTAAATCATCAAATGATAATTATACTTGAATGGATACGATGGAGAATGAATCTCATCGCGTTCGTAGAGACAGTAGTCCGTACGTACGCACGAGCGACAATATCATTCTTTTGATATTAAAATTATATATAAATGGATGGTATATCATATATACAGAATCATTAAAATGTTATATTTATTATTTACATGAGTTACACATCATTATTATACCCATCCAAATAATAATATATTGAATAACAATTACACCACGACGTGGAGACGGTAAGCCGTACGTACGCATGTATGGTGACATGTTATTAAAATGGTGGATAGAATACTGAATATGATTGTACCATATTTATAATAACATCACAGTATATATAATATACTGTAGTTATTATTTTATAATGGTAATAACAAAGAATGAAGAAGTTGAAGAAGAAAGGAACTTGAAAAGGGGTGGTGAAAACATTACCTCTTTTTCAGGTTCTTTCTTTTGATTTGATCAGAAGGGCTCCATAGGATGGCTTTATGATCAATCTAAGGCCTCTAGTTTGTATTTAGGAAAGTTGGGAGAGTATTTGGGCAGATTTTGACCGATCCAAAATGCTTTGAATGTGTGAATAAATGAGAAGGAGGAGTTCCCTTTTATAAGAGGGGTGAGGGCACCTTCGGAAAAGCTAGAAATATTAATTTATAATAAATTCCTATTCGGTTTCTAATGGCTCCAAAGTTGATTATTTAAATTTTATGGTGGGTATAGGTCGAAACCCACTCAACCAACAGAATTTAGACAGGTTTGGGTCATTATATTAACATTATCTTTAAGTATTAACTCTAAGTTAATTAGTTTCACTTTTACAATGTCTCTTTGTATTTTTATATTATATGGTTAATAAACATACCATATACATCCAAGAGACCCCCAAGTGGTCCATTAATGATGATCCTATCATTATATAAGTCTCTTGGCCGAACCTTAGATTTTTATAAATTTAATATCAATTAATAATATAATATTTTTTTAAAAAACTCTTTTATGTCAATTTTGACACTATTCAATAATTGATTTTTTTGTGAAACTCATAACAGAATTATTACTTCGAACAAAGTTAATTAAATCAATCCTAACATGTCATATTAGCCTATAAAATTATTTTAATTCATTAAAAGTCTCAAACTATATTTATTTGGGAATTTATAATATCAATTATTTTAATTTTTCACAATTATGGTAACTACTGCATCATCATTGTGTCATAAATAAATTAAATTATTTATAGTCTAAAAATTATAAATAAAATATAATTATGTATAAAATCGTATTATATTTCTAATGAATATTTACAATCGAATTTATCTTATGTATAACCCTATATTAAAAATGTTTTAGTAAATAAACTTTGATTTTAACTCTTTTTAACTCTTCTTTGAATTAAATAATAATAAATGTCCTAATCTAATCCAAGTGGACCTAAATGATAAAATTTTATTCCTAAGGCTTTTTTGGTCGAGATAAACTTGTCCAATAGAATTAGGACATGTGTTAGGGTAATATTAATATCATTTTTACCCTTAATTACCCTATTTACTTTTAACCGTGGTAAATAAAAGTAAAAAGATACTATTCACCAAAAAAAATTCATCTCAGTGAACCATATTTTACTTCTTTATATTAACCGTGTCTCTTGGATTTTCGAAATTCCATTCACAGAAGCGGTAAAATTAAGTTTTATGAAAAATTCAGTTTTTTTAACTACCACTTAGTAGTTTCACTATTCATCAAAAATTGAAGTTTTTCAGAACAATGCCAAAATTTCACCCTATGCTATAATTGATATTCCAAATAAAAAAATGATATCTATTTTACAAAATTCCAAACATATAAGTTGCATTAATTAATTTTATAATTAATTCCCGCTGTCACAACAAATAGCGTGTTTTTAAGAAACAATATATATCAAAAGATTGACAATTGTTTAGGTTCAATTTCGAAGTGAAATTAATTATAATGAACACCATTGGATAAAATGGTAAAAATATATTCTAATTATAATTTAAAACCACTCAAATTCATAATTTATCACCATTAATTATTTTGATTAAAAAAGTTGTTTTTAATTAAAATTTAGTAATTTTCACTATTCATCAAAATATTAAAGTTATCCGAAAAGTACCAAAATTTCACCTTAGGCTAAATTCAATACTCCGAATCCAGAAATGATGTCCATTTTGAAATATAAAATATATATAATTTCAAAAAGTAGGTATTACAATTCATAACGGCTAGTTTGATTGGTTGTGGTGTGTGTTAGAACTCGAAGTTGCCTACAACACACGCTACTGTATTATTCAAAGGAAAGCGTACCGTGGAATCCTGGGATGTTTCATTTTAAATTTTTTGATGTCCCCATTTAGTCAAAAAGCTTAAAATATTGTATTTAAAAAGGGTTCACTATTAAAAGTTGGTAAAAGTGCAATACTGAAAATGAATTTGTTCTTACATTATGTCTAAGAAACTCATAATATGGATTCTAAAATTATAAGGATTATATAAAGTTTAAAATTTAGTTAATACTATTCATAACCTCTGTTGAACGGCTTGTTTGGTAAGTCATGGTGTGCTTGAACTCGGTGTTGCGTGTAGTGCAAGTTATTGTATTATTTTGAAGAAATAACACACTATGAAATCATGGGGTGTTACAGATTGTCAATGAGGTAGATTCAAAAAATGATTCAAATTATGACCATAATAAACATGTAAACAAATCCAAAATCCGAATGGACATTGAAAAGACAAATATCATTAGGGGCCAACATACTCTATTATAGATGAGGAGGATGAAGAATCTATGGAAGTCACATTTTTTCACTTGTAGATCCACAGAGTTTGGAAGAATCATCAAGAGACAATATTTGGGTTCAATTAATGAATACTAAACATAACCAAATAGAAAAAAATCATACAAGGTAGATTATTTTGAGGCCAACTGAAAAGGTTATCATCAGCACCAAATGGAATTTCCATAATAAAAAAATGAAAATTGAACAATAATTAAAAATAAAGAATCACTAGTGTGAAATGGATACTCTTGGGAATATGGGATTGACAACGATGAAACATTTCACCTATCGTAAGCCCATAGAAAATTAGATTATTCTCTTTCATAATTGTTAAAATGAAATTTAATATACTCCTGAGGGATTTTAAGCCAACATTTCTAAAATGGATTATAGAATAATATGTTTATGTTTAATATCTAGATATTTATATCATTCATAACGATTATAAAAAATTATTTCGGTCTGAAAAGGATTTATATTGGTTGAATCCTGAAACAAGTGAATGGTATTCATAAATTGTTAATTATTTCTGGACGCATATTATAATGAATGGTGGAGTTGATTATAATATCTAAGTTTATACTAATAATAATCGATGAATGAATGTGTTTTTATATGTATATGACACAATAATTGGTGGATTAAACAAATTACAATGAAAATTCTTTGAAGAATCTATGAAATATTTGTTTAAAATGTCAATGATTAAAAAGATAATTTTTAAAAAGATTTATTGGTAAATTAAGGAAGACATGTTTCTTTTATCTATCAATCAAAAATATTCCATGTAGATTCTGATATGATTTAAAGTTGAAAATTCCAATGAAATCACAACTCTGGATTCTACATGGATGTAGTTGTCCAGTGATGATAACAGAAAATAAGTTAATAACACATAATATAGATGGATAATTATTATTTTGTCATTACATTGTTTTTATTAATAGTGAATCAAGATGATATTGTTTTTACCACATTCTAGTTGGTATGGTAGCAATGTAATATGAAATAATGAAACTAACTTGTAGTGAAAATAATACTATAGTATATCAAAGGCACACTTGATTTCATTATTCTTTACAATGAAAAATATCAGAAAGTGTTATTATTATTAACATATATAGATTGGTCCTGATATATAGATGATCTAATGAAAACATCTTGTAGTTAATTATATCTTTGAAGACTGTGTATTTTTATAGTTAATATATAAATAATATTTTAGTTCTCTTGGCACTACAATATAGGAATAAATGGTAGCTATTCATTCTTTTATGAAATTACTATGGATAGGTGTAATCTTAGATATACTGTCGGTGAAGTGAAGTATGTGATTGTGATTCATTGTGATAATATTTGTAATATAAATCTAAATAATATTATAGTTAATTACTACAACATAAATAGCATTGAAATAAAATATCAATTTATCAGTTGGAATGTGCAGCATGACTATGTGAAGCCAGAGTATGTTCCTAGTAAACTATAGCTTACCGAAATCCTGACACCAGAAATACTTAGTAAAGTGTCTGAAAAAAATTAAATGGATCATGGAGTTCTATTGAAAGCATTCACTTTTTGTTGATGTGGTTCCCCCTATCCAAAATTAATGGTGTGTTTTACCCTATATAATGAAATATGTTCTTTACTATGTTGTTGAAAAAAAGGGATAACATTGTGATCATTTAAAAAGGGTGGAAATTTTTGTAATCAAGAAAGGGGGGATAGTGAAACTATTTGAGTTTTAAATATTATGATGCTAAAACTAGTTAGTCAACAAATAAGAATCATGCAAAGAGATTTCCTTGGGGGTAATTATGCAATTAGTTGAAATGTAAACATTACAAAGTGATCACTAAGGATGGTCATGTTCTATCCATTGGTATCGAGAGGGTTTCTTGTGGGAGGATTGAGAATGAAGTGATTCATCAATGGACATATAGTACATGTGAAGGAAGTCCATGTTCATTAACTGGGGTGGTAGATGGAAATTTTTTCCCATGTGGATGACATTTAAAAAAGGTGTTTCCCAATTATTATAAGATTTTTAAATAAACCCATAGGGCGATATTGTTATAAAAAATCTATCATGGTGGTGCTTTAGGTTGGTCGTGTTTTTTAAAACTATTGTGGTTTTTTTATGAATGTTTATTATCAAAGGATATATGATGAGTGAACTTGATATGTATTAACTATTAATGTGTGCGAATTTTTATATCATGAAGCATGATATTTTAGATCTTACAGAGCTCATGATGTATGGTCCCACAAAGTGTGAATATCACATCTCATGGAGCGTGATTTTTTGATCTCACTAATAGTGAATGTCTAAAATGACCGCATGAAGAAGACAATGATATTCAGAAGGTATCATAGGTAGATCTTGTAAATCACCTAAAGAAATCACATGATTTTTAGAGGATCTCATGAATAGATCATCCTAAGAACATTAATTTATTTCGTGACTATCATAGGATCTCATGGAGAGATCCTAAAAATCACATAACTACAAGTAAGTTTGAAATTAAAGTGGAAAATCACATTCATTTAAAATCACATCACTACATGATTGACTTTGGAACTCATGATACGGTTTTTTAATTCACATGAAAAAAATGGTGACAGCAATAAGATTGTATTTGGGTCTCATGATGGGATCATGTTAAGAGAATGATTAATAGTGGACCTCATTATGGAATCTTGTAATAAACTATAATATAATGTCACTAGCCACATAATTTTGATTGGATATCATGATGTGATCATATTACACACTCATAGACAAAAATCATGATCATGAGAAGCACATTAAATAGATGGATGGTGATTATGTGATGTTACTATAACCTATTGCTGGTGATCATGATAAGTGATCAAGTGAATCACATGATACTAATTGATGAGGTAGTGTAACGAAAGGATAAACATGATTTATTGAGTTAATAATTTTTATTTTTATGATGTTTTCTTATGTCGTTCTATTTTTAGAAAATGTATTTCACATGACCCGAACAATGTATTTTTCCTAAATTCTTTCAATTTGTGTAATCAGTAGAATGTCCTGTGAAAAGATCCTAAAAATGATTCTCATGAATTAATTTATACACCGGGTTTCTTCACAAATAGTCATAGTTGTAGAGTCTTGTGATTCTCATGATCTGGACAAGGTCTCTCGATATATATGATATAGAAATGGTCTTCTCATCTGCATGATCTAAACAACATATTATGATCTACATGATATGAAGAAGGATCTCCCATCTATGTGAATAGAATAAAGTCCCACTAAAGAATCATGGGAAAGTTATTATTTAATGGGAATATGGAGATAAATCATATTCCTGAAATCCTCTTTAACTAAATATATTCTCATGGTGGTGTCTTATGATCCGTATGATATAAAGGGTCACTCAATAAGGGGTCTTATAGAGGGGTCTTGTGAAGGAGTCTCTGAAAACATTGTGTCCACATGATACATGAAATAAGAGCATATATAAATACATTATTGTGAATAAACTCAGAAATAATTGGAGGATTAGTATAATGGAGGAGTATTGAATTTATGTCATATAGAAAAAATAGAGTTGGGGGATTTCAAATTGCGATTAGTTATAAATATAGAGGGACATGGAGTCCACTCTGAAAATTTTAATAGTAGTGATATTGTTTAGATTTTGTACATTATCGCATTACTATTGTATGCTTCATGTTTCATATTTTTTGCGGTGAACAAAGATAAATTTTTTTATCAGGTGAATGTTTTAATATCCCTTTATATTATTTATTGGAAATTGTTGAGAAGAGTGTTTTATCTGATGGTGAAACAAAATCTAAAGAGACAATTGGATTAATATATCATACCCTATATCACCCCACCGATAGGTAATTTAACCATGATCGGATAAAAATAATAATTGTTTACATCCTCTGTTCTCAATTTTTGGAATTTCAATTTTGTGAGGCATGTTTTGCTTCATTCCAAAGGTTAACTACTTATGGAATGGGATAAATTTATCATGAGTTTTATTGGAGACATTTTTCTAACCATTTTCCCTAAAAAATATCTTAATACAGGGGGATTGAATATCCATTTCATTACTGAGGTAATGATGAATTAAATTTTAAATTTAGTGCTACAGGAAAAAAATTTCAATTGGATATTTTTTTTTTGAAGTAAGAAATGAAGTTTTAATTGATTGAAAAACAAAAAAAATGAGGTAATTACATGATTTTTTTCTGGTTTTCACTATCATAATGATAATAAAATTCATCCAAACATGGAGTGGGATATTGATATTTGAATGTTATTCTAATAACTTTTTTGATGAATCAAATAATCCTTCAACTCTTAATACATTTATGGTTTTCAGTTCCTTAAATTTATATTAATAACTCAATTTATTACGATCATTGATCTATATAACTCTATATTAATCATTGGGTGCTATTATTCTTTTTCATGTCCATGTATTTATTTCACTCCAATTTTATCCTTCTATGAATTCTAGAAATGTGTTATTGAGAATAACCTTTATAATTCACATTATCTCTTTTCAAGTGTAAAATATATCATCATTTTATATTATTTGGATTTCCAATAATGTTATTTATAAATTATGAACCCTTGATTACATCAATAATTATTTAATTGTGAGTTTGTAATTTATTTAATGTGGTATACTATAACACCCAAATATTTTATAATAGGAACATCAATTTTGATAATGTATATGACATAAAACACTAATATTAGAAGATAATTTAACAACATAAGACTTTGAAATATATATTTTTTAAATATAAAAATGATTACCTTGATTGATTTTGATGCATGTAATACATAGTTTAGATGAAACATGATATTAATTTAAAATGTTATTATTTAAACACCACCAATATAATCAAGTATTAATATTCGAGGATGTGAAAATAATAACCAAATTATTAATTTTAAATGTTTTATAAATTTATAAGATAAAGAAAATGGTTTTATATTTACTATAAAAAAATAATAACCCTTGTAAAGAGAAAAAAATGTTTTTTGAAAAGTTGTATTTTTTGAGAAAGGCCGATTAGTTGTGCTCTACGAACATAATTTATATATATATTTTCCACTGTTAGGAAATTTATTTTGAAAAAAAAATTTAAATTTTAATGTCAAAATTATCTTAACTTCAAATTTTGATAATTTTATGAAAAAATTATTTTTTTGATGAATAATGAAAAATGTAATTTTTTATAAAAAATAGAATTTTAGTTAAAATTAATTACAAACATAAATTATATTTTAAATTGGTTGTGAAGATTTATTAGTACAATTATTATGAAATTTAACTGAATTTTCTCATTTTAATAATTTTCATATTGAATTTTATTATTAAAATATTTGAATCATTTAAAATATTTTCTTGAGAAAAAATTAGTTTTTTTATAATATTGAAGCATTAATTTAAAATTTAATTTGGATATTTTATTCCATGTTTGGAATCAGTATAATTTATATAATCTAATAAGGCTAAATAATTTTTTTTACCATAACGAATAGTGATAATGGTAAAAATTAATTATCCATGTTAACATAAAAAACGTTTTCTAAAGTATTACTATGAGATTATAATTGTTAAAATGACCACAAACATCTATAAATAATATTAATGGAAATATTTTAACATTATCACTAACATAGTTCTATAATAACCCATTTTTTCCAAATCTTTTCATCAAAAAAAACATTTTTTAATTTCTAATTTAAAAAAATTACAACTTTGTTATCTCCTCCACTTATAAAATGAAACCAAGTCTTCAATCCTAATAAAACTCCAAAATAAATATTTCTTTTTAAATAACTACCCAAATATATTTAATCACTTCATCTGAAAATTCAATAGGCCTTTTTTATAATAAATCTAATCTTGAAATGTTTTAGAATAAACATGCAGAGGGTTCCCAAAGAAGAGAAAAAGTTTGTAACTATGTGTTTTCATTTTAATTCTTTTAATAACACCATATAATATTATATATACATGAAAAAAATAAAAAACATTATATTATATATAATGAGATTTTATTATGTTCATTAAAAAACCTATATCTCTTTTGTTTTCCAATAAATGGGTAACAAATCTATCGATCATGGGTGCGATAGACTACTACCTTTCAAACTGATATATTTTTTTCATAACCACATTACAGGGATAAGTATAATGATGGATTTAACATATTTATTTCATATTTAATATAATATTATAAATTTATTCTTTATAAATCAAATATATCTTATTACATTCGATTATGTGGGGGATGTGATAATGTCACTCGTTGGTACAACGGGCTACCACCTCGCAAAGCGATGTCAATTTTTTCATATACTATCCGAATGGAGGGTAGTATGGTTAATTATAATTAATATATTTCATTTTTATTAACTCACCATTATTTTGGAAATATAATACAACATATAAAATATTAGATTCTAATCTATATGAAAACAGTTACATTACTCGTATGTACAGGTTGACTTCTGCTTCCACATAGCTATGTGAAATATTTTTTTATTTTAGTTTTATATGGATTTTAATAAATAAATATTTTAGTAAAATAAATTATATAAATAAAAAAATTGTTATTTTAAAACATTTAATTAATATTTATATTTCTTTTTTACCCCTATTCGTCAAAAATGGAAATGATGTTCATACATAGGTACATCACACATCTTCATTAATGATGTATTTCATTTTATAAAATTAACATATATGGTTTACTATAAACAAATAGATAAAGAATATATGTTATATTTATATCATGTTTTCCTTTCTATATATTATTCAACCATGGTCAAATTAAATGGAACGTAATAACCGGAAACAATACAAGAACAATGAAGCAGTAATCACCATAAATAGTGTTTTTGATAAATAATTTTATTAAAAGTTTGATAAAATATTATAGGTAAATTTTATATGGTATATGATATATTAATTTTGTTCTATAATATAATAATAATAATACTCAATTTTTATATCTAATTTTATGAATCGTATGAATAAACTCAAACCTGTGGTAAGGGTTTCTCATATCATGTTTACTTGTGTGGGAAATATTCCATATTCACCACATATTTAATTTCTGTAATGTATATAATTATCCTATGGTATATTATACCATGAGTATCTTAATATTAATAGAGTTCAATGTTTTATTTTATTTTATCCCCTAATCAGTCATTTGATTAATAAGTTACGAATGTGTTAAGGGATTGTATAACAATCTCACCATTATTCAACATTATTTTTTTACATATCCCATAAGTTAAATATTAGTTATTACTATTTAAAAACCAATTTTATATTCATATATTCTATTTATTCATTATATGTTTATATATTCATACCATTTTCACATAATTGTTACGAAAAATGTTCGAGATGATATTTAAAAGAAAATGTTTCATTATTTCTCTTTTTGACCAAAAACATTTATTCATCTAAATCATGTTTTCCTGAAAATGTTTTCAAAATTTATTTTATAATTTTAATAATGAATTATCTAATACATTTTCACCCATGTTTTTATTTGAAAAAATCATTTGAAAATAATCTTCATTTCGTTTTTTGAACAAATCTTAATTCGTTTTTACAAAAAATGTGAATGGAATGTTCATTTAATGTGTACATAATGAATGAAATTTCCCTCCGTGATGAACAATAAATTTATTAATGATTCATTTATTTTTTAGAAACCTTATTTTCAAAGAAAATTTTCCAAAATATTTGTTGCTCTATTTATTTGAAAATTTTATTTTCAAAATAAAATAGTTATTTACTAAAACAGTGTTTCTAAGTATATATTCCCTATATTTCATTTCTTCAATGAAGAAAACCATTTATTTTACATATGATCCAAAATTTGGGTCCAAGATAGATTTATAACAATTTGAGATGCTAAATGGGTGTTTAATTGAATTATTTACTATTTTTAATGAAAATAAATCACCTCACATTGTATTTATTGGGGATCAGAATCACAATCGTATTCTGTATTTTTCACCTCACAATGTTTAAAAAATTCCTTTTTATTGAGAATAAGTTTTCTAGGAGGAAATTATTATCATACTCACCTTGGGTCTAGAATGATATTATGGTTGTAATAGTGGATAGAATCATATTCTCATCCAATGTAAAAATAATGATGGTTTGTTATTTTTTATTTCACAAAAGTCATATATTCTTTTGAATAACATGTGAAAAAAATATCATTAATAAAATGGGGAGTGAAGAAAATTATATATTGTTTTTTATGGAAATAAATATGTTTCTATATGATTAGTATGTTACAATACTTCTAAAGGTAAGTTAGAAAATCCTATTTTGATCTTAATCATTCCCAACATCATAAAGAAATCATGATACAAGTATATGTTTTTTGGAAGATAAATCATGCAAAAGATGAAGAGTAATGGTCTATGTTCAATGGTGTGAGATCACCAGACATATTGTTTATTGAATGATGATAAGTTTATTTTGAATTTATAAATATAAAGATACATTGTTTTTTGTTAGAACAATAACCAAATACATATAAATCTTCAATTAATGAAAGAAACTTCCATAGATTTATTGGTATCATAAAAAGACACGGATTGATGTTTATGAAGTAGAACAAGTTGGAAAGAGTCCATCTGATGGGGGGTTCCACATAGAATTCTAATAATACTCACATGTATCAGTATACACATATCTGATGTAGAATTTTTATTAGTGGGAGTTTTGTGACTAATGAATAAGAGAAAAATAAAATTTGTTTATGATTGATGTGAGGAAGAAAAAGTGATATCAATCGACAATTTATTCTATCATTTTAATCAAGTAGAATATCTAGATTCTTTATAATTAGGTAAAAAAAATAATATCTCTATTATATATTTATGATTTGGTTTAAGTGTAATTAGGGTATCACTGACAATGATTAGAATATTGTAGCCCAAAATGATCCAACTATAGCAGGATGAGACTGATGAATATTATTGGTGTAGGATCAACAGTCTAATAAAATTAATAAAATAAGAAATGTTTCAACCATCATCAAATCTCTTTTTAACATAAACCTAATGTTTTAGTTGTCGATATTGTGTTATTTGTCTGAATAGTTTCTTTCTATAAGTTAGTAAGAATCATTGTAATTAGAAAACAAGTATTTTTTATATGTTTCATTTTATTAATTGGTGTAGAGAAATGTAATGATGTATCTTTAGTTCTGATTTGTTTTCAAGATGTTCAAGAACATTGGAGTGACTATATGCTTCCATAATAATGGGAAAATATAACTGGGAAATCATAATATTATTGATGTTATTAAACATGGAATCCAGAGCGATAAAGATGTGAGAAGATTCTATGAGATTTGTGAAGAGTTGACAAGAATTAAAAAGTCAATATGTATTTGAAATTCAATGTTAATATATGATCCAAGAAATTTGTTTGAGTGGGAAAGATTTTAAAAATCCCATCCAACCAACTTTTCTGTGCCTTTTGAAGGGAGGATGAACTATTTACATTCTAACATGGATGTACTATTTAAGATAAAAGTTGTAGAACTAAATAATCCTAGACAGAAGAATTTTTTCAATCAATAATTAATGAGTATGTTTTACATATAGAATAATAAATAAGAAGAGACATGATCATAATAAAATTTTCAGGAATAAGATAATTAAATCAAACTAATATTTCTATACTGAGGATGAAGCAATTTAGAATTTCCTCAACAATGTTTTGATAATATTATATTATCAGATTGAAAAATCCGATATAGTTTTTGAATATGAGAATCAAACTAAGTATTATTATAAATTATAATAATTTTATGCTTACTTATAGTTATGAATGTGAATAGTTGTTTTGGAAAACATATTTTTTTGATAATAATATGATAGAAAAATAACATATTATTACACAAAATTTAATTACATCATTTATTTCAACATAAATATTATGGATTTTTGTATTGATCAAAGAGCTACATGAGTGTATGGTAATTTCAAACTCATTATCTTTCACTCAAAATGAATATTTACTAGTTCATTGGGTTGTATTGGATTTTTTAAACCATACCAAGGATGTAGACAATCTTATTTTGTATAGAAACTTTTAAATTATTGGTTCCCTATAGATGTGTTATTTTTTATGTTTTACAAAAGGTAACAAATGATTAACTGGAAGGAAAGGATAATTCAAAAGAAAGTAAACATAGAAAAGATATCATTGATTCTCCCCCTGTCCCTATCAATGATACATTGATCCTAAAATGTATTCTCAATTAGTATTAGAGGTGAGGATCCTTTATTTTACTCGTTTCATGTGTTTTGAAGAAGAATTTGTGATTTATTATCATAATTTTGTGAACGGGAATGGGATTCTCGAATTTTGTGAAAGATCAATAATTTTTAAGAAGAAAGAATGTATCCATTAATTTTTTCCTATTGGTTATGTTGTTCTAGAAACAAAAATAGATAAGTTTCATTATATTTATAAAAACATTCATCTTACATATGATGAAAATATTAATGTTGATAATGATAGAAAATTTAATAATTCTTTACTCACAACACATTCTGAATGTGAGAATTTCAGAGTGAAGTGTATTTCCACTACTAAAGGTTTCTAGGATAAGTTTAAAAAATTTATGAAGGCCATACAAAATTAATCAAGGAAAAGTAAAAAATTAAAAGGCTAAAGTATGAAGATCTCATGATGGGTGAGTATGAATTTTATGGTGACATCATTACCAAGTTGAATGAAATTGTTATAACTATTAGATGTCTTTCTGAAAAGTTTGAAAATTATACTATTGTTGAGATGGTCTTGATAATTCATATCGATAATTTTGATGCTAATGTTTTTACATTGGATGATATAGATCCATAACCATTTTCTCTAAATGATATTCATAGAACTCTTCAAATATATTAAATGATAACTATGAAATTTATGTATGTTAAAACAAAAGTTGAGAGATAAATTCCATTAAAAATGGAATCGAAGGAAAATAAATGAATATTTTTATTGATGATGAATATGGTGATCTTATTCTGAAAATTATTTATGCATAAATCTTGAGGAATTAATATCCCTTTTTTATATAAATGTTAAAATAGGTACATGTAAATATAATGGAAAAAATCCCATAAATGTTTTTGAATATGGATCTATTGGACACATTTCCACTAATTTTCTCAAATAAATAAAGAAGATGATAGTGAAAAAGATGATATAAGGAATGTGCTGTAACACCCCGACCCTTAAATCCCAGAGTCGGTGCATTATTTTAAAAAAAATACATTATTACAAGTAATTATGACCCAAATCACCGATCAGTTTAGTAGTCTTGGAAAATATATTATATACATGAAATTTACATTACAATTTCTAACATAAATTACAATGTAGATAACCCTTGGACAATTCCATTATTCTTCTAGATTAAACCTAAATATAATATTGTAATATGATTCTTGGAATCCTGGAAAAATGAATCATAAGAAAGCGGTGAGCTCAAATGCTCTGTAAGATTACGCATTACAATGGAAGGTAATATAATGATTAAGCATGGTAAATAATTGAAAACACATTCCTTTACAATTAATAAACATGAAAATATTATGGTAGGAATATGAGATCAATATATAATGCCCGAATAAAACATAGACCTGGGTATTATACTATTCGAATAAACACATGATCCATCAATATTATTTTCAAAATGCTGGAATGTAGATTGCGGGACATTCTGAAAATTTTTGTCAAGGCCGCAACCAAGACGTCTAAAAATGAATAAGGCCTCAGCCAAAACCATATATAAAACTGGGAAAGGCCTAGGAAAATTCCACATCTAATTGTTTCATGAGACCAACTGATGCATTGAGGAGATATATAGGGATCCACTCATCACATACTAAGTCTAATACATTCCTCATATGAAAATGTTGAAACCTAACATAAACATTCGTATTAAAACTAGAATACGATATGTAAACACTTAAACCATAAACCATAAATGGTATAAAAATAACACATCCATATTCAAACATGTCACAAAACATTAAATAAAATATAGAAGATTTGTTTTATAATAAATCATCTTCAAACAATTATAAAATTTATCAAAGGATTTTGACATTGATGAAATCAAAACAACTAGAGAGAAATATATATTTCAATTTAGAAATTATTTAAGAGTCACATAATTATAGAAGAGAACATTTATTTTTTAAATATTTATATAATCTTTTAAGGGAAGCTTCGATGGTGTTATAATAGAAAAAAAAAGAAGCTACCGCCATATAAGTCAAAAGACCTTCTTACCTTAAATTTGTCAAAAAAGTCATAAAGTACCTTTTTTGGAAAATAACAGAAAGATTCCTTTCAAAACATATATAGAAAAATAAGTTTATAAATGACTATAACCCATATTCTAGTAAATAGTAATAATATTTTGAAATACATTTTTAAGAATACATGGATGTAGATGATAAGGTGGTCCCAGGAGATTATTACGTATTAACAACCTCTGATATGTAAAGAGATTGTAAAATTAACCCTTACATTGTAATTTTCTTTATTCGATGGTATGTAAACCTATAGTATAATAGTTCAAAAATTGTTATTAAATTAATAAATAATTATATACATAAATATGATATCATATATGATCCTCTAATATTTGTTGGTTAATAATATTTCAGTAGTATAATCATTTTGGTTGTTAACAGATTCATTTTCCTTAACATGTTTGGTTACGTAAGACATGGTTGTTATGGATAGGATGTATTTGATTCATATCCATAATTATATTAAGATCATAAACATTATTTTTAATCATAAAATGAAAATTATTCTTGAATGATTATGATGCGGAATGAATATCATCTTATTCGTGGAAACATTAATTTGTACGTACACACAAGCCACAATATCAATATATTGATGGTGAAATCATATGAAATTGTATGTTATATAATATATATAGAATCATTAACATGTTATATTTATTATTTACACCCGTTATACTAATGATTATACCCATCCAAAAAATTAAGTATTTGAAAAACAAACTACACCACGAAGGGGAGATGATAAGTCGTACGTACACACCTATGGTGACAATGTCATTTATAGGATAAATAGAATAACGAATATGGTTGTAAAATATTCATTATAACATCACAATATTTTTTAGGTACTAGATTTTTTATTTTGTTATGGAAACAACATTGAAAGAGGAAGTGGAATAAAAAAAGAACATGAAAGAGGGTGGTGAAATTATTACCTCTTCCTCGGTTATTTCCTTTTAATTTCAACATAATGGCTTTATAAGATGGATTTATGCTCACGTTAAGACCACTAGGATGAAGTGAGGGAAGTTTGTAGGAGATTTGGCCAGGTTTTGGCAAAGACAATGGCTTTGGAGGTGTGATTTTGAGATAAAGGGATGTACCTTTCGTATAAGAGAGGTGAGTGTTTCTTTTGGATATGTTTAAAATATTAATTTATTATAAACTATATTTAGATTTCTAGTGGTTTCAAAAATATTTATTTCATATCTATCATGGGGATGGTCAAAATACTCTCAACAAATAGGATTTTAGACAAGTTTATGTCCCCATATTAACCCTATCTTTTATATTTCACTCTAAGATATACAGTTTAACTTTTACAATGTCCTCTTGTATTATTACAGTAAATGGTTAATAAACTTATAATAAAATTCCATGAAAACCCCAAGAGGTTCATTAATGACATGTTAATCATTATATAAGTCCTTTTTCTGAATGATATATTTTTCTAAATATTATATCATTTAATAATATAATATTTTATAAAAAAACTAATTTATGCCATTTTTGACAGTATTTAGTAATTGGTTTTTATGAAATTTAGAAAATCATTATTACTTAGAAAAAAATACATTTAATCAACCATAAAATGTCATATTAACCTATAAAATTCTTTTATGGCATAACAAAGTTCAAATTATATTTATTTTAATATTAATAATATAAATTATTTTTATATTTCAATAAGAAGTTAATTACTGCATCATCATTGTTTCATATATAAATTTAATTATTTAACATCTAAAAATTATAAATAAAATACCGTTATGTTGGAAATACATTTATCATTCTAATGAATATTTATAATCAAATTTATCTTATATATAACCCTATATAAAAATGGTTTAGTTATTAAACATTGAATTTAACACTTCTAACTCTTCTTTAAATAAAATAATAATTAATGTCCTAATCTAATCCAAGTAGACCTAAAGGATCATTGTCTTGTTCTATGGTTGATTTTGGAAGAAAATAACTTATCCAAAAGAATTATGATATTTGTAAGGGTAATAATAATATCATTATTTCCTTTAATTACCCTATTTAATTTTAACCGTAGTAAGTAAAAGTCAAAAGTTATTATTTACCAAGAACTATTTTCATATTATTGAACATCATTTTACATACTGATATTAGTTTTGTCTCTCATAATTTTTAAATTCAACTCACAGAAGCAGTAAAATTATGTTGGATGCAAATTTTCAGATGTTCCTAGAAGGTGGGTATAAGACGGTAAAAAATTCAATACAATTATACTCATCTGATCTTATTATAAAATGTCTATAATGAATTACATTGAACTTATATAGGTATATTTTTTTTATTGTTCCTTAAAATAAATATATATATTATAAAAAATTATTTAAATAAAAAGTTGGTTTTAAATTATAAAGAAATGTTTTTCTCTAATCATCATAAATTGAATGTTTTCAAAAAAATACATAAAATTCCCCAAAGTTAATCTTGATATTCCAAATTCAAAAATGATTTCTATTTTAAGAATTTCAAAACATAAATTTTTAATTTATTAATTTAAAACTAATTCCCTTTTTCAAAACCAAAAAACAGATTCTTTAAAAACTAAAAACTATCAAATGATTGACATTTGTTTATGTCTAATTTATATTTCAAATTATATATATTTAACTACATTGTATTAAATGATAAAAATATAATCTAATTATTCTTATACACCATTCAAATTTATTATTTAACAGTATAACTTTTTATGATTATAAAAGGTTTTTTCAATTAAAATTTAGCATTTTCACTGTTCATCAAAATAGGAATGTTATCAGATTAACACCAAAAATTTATCGAAAATAAATTCTTATGCCACACATATAAATAATAAGTTTATTTTGTCAAATTTAATATAAAAGAGTTAAATATTTCATTTAAAAAGGTTCATAATTTATATTCAGTAAAATTTTGTTTTTTTGAAAAATAATTCTTTGTCTGGAAAATTAAATTTGTTCTTATATTATGTATAAGAAACACATAATATGGATTTTAAAAATATATATATTATATAAGATACAAAATGAAGTTAATATTATTCATAACCGATTTTTGAAGGGCTAGTTTGGTATGTTTTGGTGCGCTCAAACTCGATGTTGCGTGTAGCGCAAGATATTGAATTACATTAATGAGATAACGTACTATAAAATCATGGAGTGTTACATTCTCTCCTCGTTCAATAAATTACATCCCTACTATTTGAAAGTGTTATTTGAAAATAAAATGTTAAAAATAGAAAATTATCATGGTGGAAAACCCACATCGAGAAATTGGGTTAATAAAATTTAGTCTTAATAAGAGGGAAAGGGGATTGAAAAAATCACCACCAAATTATGATATCGATTATAATAACACTGTTGGAAAATAGGGACACATAATTGGAGGGGGGAAACATAAATATTTATAGGGAGTTCTTGAGGTCATCAATCACATACAAGTGTAAAATTGAGGGCCTCAATGCTATCAATCTCTGATGACTAAAAATATCATCGACTCAACAAATCCTAAGGTATTATGGTAACTCATTTTTTATTTTATGATCCATTCATTAAATTTTAATAATTAATTTATTCAGAGAATAATTGGAAAAAATATACTTGACTAGTAGAGGTTAATCCTTCAACTAATTTCTACCCCATGCATATCTTTCACTCCAAAAGACAATAGAGTTCAAAAATATTCTATTTATCCTAGTCTTATAGAGTTCCAAAAATAAAGAATTTCTAATTCATTTGTAAGACTATTTAAAGAAATATATTATAAAAACCATGACATCACATAGGCTAGTGGTAGGTGATGCAAACTTGTCGCTCTTCGGTTATGTGTTCCAGTCTTGCAACTTTGCTGGACGTGATGGTTTAGCGCCTGACCTCCGGGTTTTAGTTTTTATAACAATCCGAAAATAAATTTAAGAAATTTTTAAACCATAACAATTGTATCCAATGTCAATCTTATTCCATTCCAACCTTTAGACTTATCCAAAATACTTCTATCCAAATTCAAAATCCATGATTTATAAAGAAGGTAAACACAATGAATATTATTTTCCACATAATTACATGTGAATACCTTCATTGTGTATTCTTTTAATACACGGTAAAACCCTAAAATACCATAAAACCTTATTAATTACATTCATTTTCCCTTATTTCTTATAGAATATTGGATATGCTCATTATATCAAAAAATTTTGTAAAAACCAACAATAATGGAATAAACAAACAATTATTTAGTTTCAATGTACTCAAAACTATCGAATATAATTTATCCAAGTCAATCATATCTTATTCCAAAATGACAACCACAGTGTTAGAACCATATTAATGTTCATATTTTCTTCAACCATTTATTTTTTGCAACTGTGTCTGTTAACATGGTACCTTAAAATTTCAAATCCTTAATGAAAACATACAGTTGTTTAATCATAAAATAAATTATAATTATTATAACTTGTACATCAATAATACAATTCTAAAATGACACAATTCATTAATAACAACATAAGAATGCTAATCATTCCTCTCCATATTTGGTAGTATCAAAACATGATTATTATCCAGTAGTAGAATTTGGGGTATATTCTGATTATTAGGACATTGATTCGTGTGGTGTCCCAACTCCTTGTGGATGAAGCATTGTACATTTGAATAAATTTTGTTACCATACCAATCAAGAACATGGTGTCCTTTTTCTTCACACTTATAAGAAACTCTCATTCCCTTCAAAAATTTACCAAGGTGATTCTTTACATAGATATCATATATGGGAAAATCATTCTTTCCCATCATCCCTATATCTACATTTCTCTTTACCATATTTCTCTTATCTCGCTTCTATTAAAATCCATAGGACTCATATAATTATTTACTTATCTTATTAGCACATGATACAATTTCTTCATCTGATGATAATACATAGGAGTCTATTTCCCTTCTAAATGATGGACTAATACCATAAAAGATATGATCCTTATTTAACTTTGGATCATTCATATTATTAGAGTTCTCATTCCTTCTATTAGGAACCATTTCTAAATAATGACATACATGATGACAGTTTATTAATCGCAATGCATAATTCCAAACTTGTAAAACACTTAATTTAAATTGAACAGTTTATTGATATAATCTATAATCATAAAAATTATTTATTTGAGGAATTATATAATCATAATTTCATTAGAGTGGGTTGTAATGAGAATGTGAATTTTCCTAAGAAAATCCCCTTGGAGTGTCGTAACCAAAAGTGTTGCATGGCCCGTTGTCACGTACCAGGAGACCCCGAGTCAAACATGAAAATCCTTGTAGGGGTTTTAACTCCTTGGTACATTTGTTTCATTGCCGCTCCAAGTTTCTCATATTTCAACAGGGATTTATTTCTTAGAAAATTCACTAAATATCTATATTTCCATTATTCTAAGATGTTCTTCTATACTAATCCTAAAATTTTATCTTAGGTTAGTGTTTTCTAATTATTGTTTTTTTTATCTAGTTTCCACGATTATTTCGAAACATTCTCTGATACCAAATGTAATTCCATGACACCTAGAGCCCAGAGTCGGTGTATTATTTTAAAATTTTGGCATGATTACAAAGAATCATGTCCCAAAGGACCGATCAGTTTAGTTTTCCTGGAAAATAGATTGCATACATGAACTTTACATTACAATTTGTAACATAAATTAAAATGTAGATAACCCTTTAAAATTTTCATTATTCTTGAACCCTAAACCTAAAAATATAATCATAATACACTTTTTGGAATCTTGGGAAAATGAAATATAATAAAGGGGTGGTCTCAAACCCTTAGTAAGAGTAAACATTATTGCAGAAGATAAAACAAACATTAGGCATGATGAATAATTGAAAACGCGACCCTTTATAAATAATAAACATCAACACATTATTATAGGAAGATGAGATGTGTAAATAATTCCATAATAAAACATTATCATGTTTAATCTACTAGTCTAATAAACACATGAACCATAAATATTATTTCCATAATAAGGGAATGTATAATGCGGGAAATTCTGAAACATTTTGTCAAGTATATGGGCTAGACGTCTAAAAATGATTAAGGCGTCGACCAAAACCATATATCTAATTGGGAAATGAGTCAGAAAATTCCATATCTAATTGTCTCATGAGACCTACCTATTAATAAAGGAGTTATAGCGGTCTCCAAACGTCACTAACTAAATACAATACATTCTTCATATGTAAAGGTTGAATCATAACACAAACATTCGTATTAAAAATAGCATATGAAATGTCAATAATTTAACCATAAACCCTAAATGGTATAAAAACAACACATAAACAGTCAAACATATAACAAAACCTTAAATAAAATATTGAATATTTGAATCATAAAAAATCAACTTCAAACTAGTTTAAAATTTATCAAATGATGTTGACCTATATGAAATGAAAACTATTTTGGAGTAATATTTATTTCTATTATGAAATTATTTAGGACTCACATCATTATAAAAGAAAATAATTATTTTGAAAATATTCCTATAATCTTACAAGGGAAGCTTCTACGATGTTATAACAGTGGAAAATTTCGGCACCCTCCGTACATGTTAAAAAACATTCTTACCTAATTTTTTTTCGAAAAGGTCATAATGTACATTGTTTGGAAAATAACGAAAACCTACCTTTAAAAGAATATAAGGTCAAATAAGGGTATACATGAGTTTGAAAAATAGTCTAGTAAATATTAAAAATATTTTTAAATGAATATTTCTGAAAAAACAGATTTGGATGATTAAGAGGTTCCAGTGGATACTTACATATTAACAACCTCAGATAAGTAAAGAGGTTGTAAAATTAACCCTTACCTTGTACTTTTCATTAGTAGATGGTATTTTAACCTCCTTTATAATAATTAATTTTATTTAATATATTATAAAAGAACTATGTACATAAATATGATATCATATATGATCCTATAATATCTCTTAGACAATAATATTTCAGTAGTATCATTATTTTTTGTGTTAACTGATTTGTTTTCCTTTATATGGTTGGTTACGTAAGACATTTTTATTATGGATAGAATGTATTTGATTCATAAACAGAATTATATTAAGTTATTAAAAATTATCTTTAATCATAAAATGAAAATTATTCTTGAATGATTATGATGGGGAATTAATCTCATTGTATTCTTGGAGACGGTAATCTGTACGTATGCACGAGAAAAAATATAACTATATTAATGGTGAAATCATATTTAATTGGATGGTATATCATAAAAATATAATCATTAACATATTATATATAATATATAAATTAGTTGAACTCATTATTAAACCCATCGAAATATTAATGTGTTTGAATAACAAACAACACCACGACATGGAGACAGCAAACTGTACATGTGTACGTATGATGACTATGACATTTAGAGGAGTGATAGAATAATAAATATGGATGTACCATATTTATAATAACATTAAAGTATGTAGATGGTAATTTATTTATTATTTTGGTATGGAAACAACAATTAAATAGGAGGTGGAAAACAAAAGCACATGAAAAATGGTGGTGAAATTATTACCTATTATTCTTGTGTTTCTGTTTGAATTGAACAAAAGGGCTCCATATGATGGCTTTATGATCAAGGGAAATCCTCTAGGGTGATTTCACGGATGTAAGGAGGTGTTTATGGAAGGTTTTGTCCATTTAAAATGTCTTTGGGTGTGATTTTGAGAGAAGGGGAAGTACCCATTTATAAGAGAGGTGAGGGTCACTTTTGGAAAACTTTAAAATATTATTTTATTGAAACTAATATTCAGTTTATGTTGGATAAAAATTGATTTATTTCGAAGATAAGGCAGTGATGGGGAAAAATAATCTCAACAAATATGTTTCAGACATGTTTAGGTCACCATATTAACCCAATATTTTATATTTATCTCTAGGATAAAAATATTATATTTTAAAATGTTTTCTTGTATTATTAAAATAAATGGTTAATAAACTAAATATAAAATGCCACACGAACCCCATGTGGTTAATTAATGATATATTATTCCCTATATAAGTCCATTGGTCGAACCGTTTATTTTTATGAATATTATATCATTTAATAATATAATATTTGTTTTAAAAAAAATTAATGTCAAATTTGACATTATTTATTATTTAATTTTTGTGAAAGTCATTACAACTTGATTACTTAGAACCAATTACATTTAATCAACTATATCATGTCATATGCACCAAAACTTTTTGTGGATGTCATAAAAAGGTTCAAATTCTATTTATTTTAATATTTATAATATCAATTATTTTAATATTTCACTAAGAGTGTAATTACTGCATCATCATTGTTTCATAAAAAAAATTTAATTATTTAAGGTATAAAAATTATAACTAAAATACGATTATGTAGGAAATATAATTATATTTCTAATGAATATTTATATATGAATTTATATTATTTTTAAACATATATTCATAATGGTTTTGTTATTCTTCATTGAATTTAACACTTTTATCTCTTTTTTAAATAATATAATAATAAATGTCCAAATCAAATCCAAATGTACCTAAAGGATAATATTTATTTTCTAAGGATGTTTCTGAATGAAGGGAAATTATCTAATAAAATTAAGACATGTTTTAGGGTAATAATAATATCATTTTACCTTTAATTTCCCAATTTACATTTAACCGTGGTAAATAAAAGTCAAATGTTACTATTCATCAAAAATTATTTTCATCTTTTTGAACCAAATTTTACTTACAAATATTAACCATGTTTCTCAGATTTTTGAAATTCAAATAACAGAAGTGGTAAATTTAAAATTAATGCAAATTTACAAACGTGGCTAGAAGGTGGGTAAAAGAAGGTACAAAGTTCAATAAGATTTTATAAATCTATTCTAATTATAAAATTGATCAAATGAATTACATTGAAATTATATAGGTATTATTTATATATTTTGTCATAAAATAAATTTAGATAAAATAAATATTTATTTAAATAAAAATTCAGTTTTAAATAATAACGTAGTGTTTTTTACTATTCATGAAATTTGAATGTTTTTGGAAAAATACAAAAAATTCACCCTAAAAAATTTTTATATTCCAAATTCAAAAATGAATTCTATTTTAACAAATTCATAACATAGAATTTTCATTTATTAATTTTAAATTAATTCCCTTTGTCAAAATCAATAAGGGGGTTTTTTACAAAGTAAAAACTATCAAATGATCGATATTTACTTATGTGAAATTTATATGTGAAATTACATATAATGATATAAATTTTATTTTATTATAAAAATATAATCTAATTATACTACAAAACAATTCAAATGTATAATTTAACACAATAAATTAATTTGATTAAAAGAATTGTTTTCAATTAATATTTAGCATCTTTCCCTGATCATCAAAATATGAATGGAATCGGATAAAAACCAAAAACATATCCATAATAAAATTTTATGTCCCACTTCTAAATAAGAATTTTATTTTCTTAAATTTAATGTAAATGTGTCAAATATTTCATTTAAAAAAAGTTCACTATTAATAGGTGTAAAATCTCCATTTTTTAAGAAATACTTACTTTAGCAGAAAAATTGAATTTTTTCTTATATTATTTCCATGAAACTCATAATATGTATGTTAAAAATATATAGATTATAAAATATTATAAATTCAGTTAATATTATTAATAACCACTTTTTGAATGGCTAGTTTGGAATGTTTTGGTGCGCTCGAACTCAGTCTTGTATGTATCGCAAGTTATTGAATTACTTTAATGAGATAACATACTATGAAATCATGGGGTGTAATAGATAATGTCATGGAAAAATAGGGTAATAAATCCATATATTATTCCAAATGTAATGATAAAGAATAATTCAAATCCAAAAGGATAATATTCATATATAAATATGATAAATTAAGAGATACTATAGATGAATCCGAAAAGGCTTTTGGGAAGGCCAAAGATAATACTTTCACTAAAAAAGTGGTAGATGAAGAGTTCAAAATTATTAGTTTTTAATAAGATGAAACTCAATTATAGTTTCCCCTGAAGGAGTAATTGAAATCACAGTAGATGAATATTGGGAGGTCTGAGAAAGAAATCAATAATCTGAAAAGAAGATACTTTTCAAAAAAAAATCCATACTATTTTCTTACTGATAAAGTTGTGATTGGGGAATATATTAATGGTTTTAATAAAAAAAATTAGAAAGAAAATATTTTTAATTAACTTTTGGAGGTAATGTTGAACTAAAAAGTAGAACAGTTTGAAAATGTCCCACAATAACATACTAAATCTGAATAGAGGGTTACAAATTTCAAAAATTCTATCACTAATGTTGGTGAATTCTCTACAATGGATAAATATGATAAGGATAAAAAACACCATAAAATGTTGAAAATAGAGAGGATGTTATTTTACAAAATAATAAATGATAGAAGTTTATTTATGTGAAAACGACAAAATAGTTGAGGGGTTAGATGTTTCTAAAGACATTTAGTCAGAAAGGGTTTCTATTACTTCTGTTTCTAATAAGGTTGAAATGAAAATTGAGTGAAAAAATGAATATTTTACTATTAATTGAAAGGTTGTTGGTCAATATCGTTCTGGAAAAATAGATAATATGGTTATTGGGAAAAAGTCCCACAACTATGAACAATATGAAAAATTTAGAGGAAAATATCATTTCTATAGATACTACTGGCATTTTTAGATATTTTTACAAATATAAATAATGGGTTGGTTTAACAAACAACATTACCACTATTCCAAAAACTGTAATAGGAAAATCATAAGGGGGAGTAAATGCCCTCAAAGGAAGAAGTTTGAGAAGGATTATTTTAAGAAACATGAGAAGGTTGGTAAAAAAAATTAAAAATAGGTTCCATCCCTGGAAAATATATGTGAAATATGTGAACAACCTATCCACCTTAAAAGAGGATTCCATGTTTTATTAGAGGCATAATGAAATTTTGTTAATAATTTTTAAAAGCAAAAATTCATGAAATATTATGGTAAAGAAAAAGATCTTATTATTGAAACATCAATGAAAGCTAAAAAGGATAATGACCATCGATCCTGTATAGTGGGTTTTCTTCTCATATGATTATAGATTTAAAATTTATAGAGGATTTAAAATATTTCAAAGAAGTATGGGTGACATTTGGTAATGATGAATCTCTCAAAATCAATGGTTTTAGATCATCCATCACTGGGTAAGAAATGTTTAAATCCAAGAAAGGTGTAGTTATAGATGGCCCAAACCACAACTTTCTATATGTTTTAGAAATTTTTCATGAATTCAAATAATTTTTTTCAAGAAAATATGGATCAATTGTGAAAACTATGGAATATTGAAAACTTGTTACAAGAGGTAAGCATACAAAAGGAAACTTGTTCCCATTTGGTGAGGACCAAAAACCATGTAACATGAGTATGGTGAATGAAAATAAATTATTGAATAAAATTTAGGGATAGATTTGTTAAATAAATATGATAAATTTATCAATGTGATATGGTGTATAGGGTATTTCTCATATGTTATGAAGAAGATATTGGTGTTTCCAGATTTTTAAAAAGGAAATAATTATAAACTAGATGCATAAGAAATTTGAAATTTTTATAAAATGACCCTTGTGACTTATTCAATCTTATATCATGGTCTAATGATAAAAACTAATTTTTTTACATAATTACTTCATTACATTCATTTATGGATTCACAACCATAACTTGTGTTATGTATATGAAACATAAGTCAGATGCTCTAAAAATGATTCCATGTTTCAGGAGGAAAATTGAGAAGGGATATGAGTATTCAGTGAAGATGTAGAGAACATACAATTTTGGTGAATAGAAAAATAAAAAATATATGTTGTCTTGAGAAGTGTATAATTATAAATTAATATATCAAAGTATACTCTCCACGAAAAATTGTTGTTTCTAAACAGAGGAATAAAATTTTTGTGGAAATGGGATGAACTATGTTACTTAAGAATTTTCTTTCTCAATAGTTTTGAATGTATCTGAGGACCACTATTGTGTGTATTAAAAACTGATGTTTAAATTGATAAAATTCTAATATGAAAGCATATTAAATGTTTTATGAAAAAAATTCCATGTTTGAAACACTGAATAAATTTTTTGGAGCCCAATCATCTTAAAAAATAATCGAGGAAACCATGGAATTTTTTATAAGAGAGATAAAGATGGAATTTTACATAACAATGTTCTAGATAGAAGATGATATAGATTCATTAACAAAGATTATAAATGATTATTTTACTCTATCAATGTGAAATTTTTGAAAATAAAGAGGAAGATAAAAATACTCATGCAATTAAAGAAGATGGACCAGAAGAATGACCTTATGATATGGATTCTGATAAGGGTGAAAACAACTATAATCCTTTTCAGGAATAAGAATAAGACTCATTGGTTTCTATTTAAGATTATGAATCTTGAAAATCACATCCTTATAAACTAAACAAGTGGAATATCAAAGCATTATTGTTGATCAACATCAAAGGGTTCAAGAAATAATTAGAATTACACATTCTTATTTATATTTCATTGTGAAGAAAAATTATGTGAATGAAGAATTTGACCATCCAAAATGGGTTCAGTATATGAATGAAGAGAATGATCATTTAGAAAATAATGATATTTGTGAACTCATACATAAACAAAATGATAATAAAATGAAATTGGTACAAATTGGTATTTTCGAACAAGCCGAATAAAGATGGTGAAGTGATAAAAAACAAACAATGATTAGTGTGAGAAGTTAAATTAAATGTTGAAGGAATTGAAATTGATGAAATTTTTTCCTATGTAATGGTCATAACAAATCCTAATCTTTCATTATATTACTACACAATGATGTTACACAAAATTTCAAATGTATGTGAAATCGATAATTTGGAAATGTGATATAGATGAGGAAGTTTTAAAAGAACAACCATGTGAAATTGTTGTTTAGATGGATGAATTTTGTGTTTCCATGTTGAAGAAATCCAAATATGGGATAAACTAATCTCCAATGTAATGGTATTCCATATTGGATAAATTGATATGGAATACGAGTTTTAATAAATGAATATTTGATAGTAACATGTACATTAAAGAATGTTTGAATTGTTTCCTCATCATAGTAGTTTGTGTCGATAATGTTATCATTCTTGGGAATGATTAAAGGACCCGTGTAAGACTTTTAAAATAGAATAAAAAGTTGTATTAAGAGTCTATGTTGGGAAAATGGGATTACATTCTTGGGTTATGAATATCAATGAAGAAGAAACAAATTTTAATTTTCCAATAAAATTATGTAGAGAATATTTTTATGAAGATCAACACCAATAATTAAAAACCTATCTCCACAACATTATTAGTTAGATAAATGTAGTCTAAAGAGGGAGACAGTATATAAATTTAACAGAAATAGTTTCAGAAGCTAGCAATATGTTTTTGATATTTTACTGCCTCATGATCTAACATTGTTTACATTGATACCGATGATCAAGATGTCAGAGTTATCCAAAAGAATCAACCTTATTTTATAGAGAAACAATTGTCAAGTATATCATAGGAATAAAAAATTTCATAAATTTGTATAGCTTAGAAAATATTGACTTGTTTGGGTATTTAGATTCAGATTGGGTAGAAAATATTGATGAAATAAGATCAACATTTTGTGGAGTTTTATTTCGGGGAAGAGGTCCTATTAATTACAAATAAAAATAATTCATTTTTCATTACAATGACTAAAGAAATTTATTCTTCTACCACTCAAGATGCTCCACAACTTATGTGGATGAAGACTCAATCATAAGGATTACTTTTTATCTGAATTAACCCTTTCCCTTTGTTTGTGATATTCAATGTGAAATAAATATTCTAATAAACCCGATACAACATTGTCATTAAAAAATGTGTATATAAAATATAATTTCACTAAAGTGAATGTTTAGAAGAAGGAATACAAGATATATTTTGTTCCTATATTAAAACAAGTTGTTGAAATTTTAACAAAACCCATTACCAAATGAAACATTTCAAAAACTATGGTTGAATAAGGGTATCCAAACTCTTTCTGATCATGATTGAGGTGTGTGTTTTTTCCCACTGTCATCTTGTATTTTGATATTGTTTTCAAGGGGGTGTCTTTTTAGGGTCATGGATCATTGATACATGGTGTGACCCTCGATGGTAATGTATTGAGACCCTCAACCCTCGGTGGTGTCTCCTTCAGTGGAGAAGACTGATATGGGCGGTGTGACCATGGTGAAGCAGGTAACACGAAATGTCGCCCATTATTCAAATACAACTATATTGGTGAATGATGTGGGAGAGATGAGGAAATCTGAATATTAACAAGCTGGGAAGAGTAAAAAAATTGTTAATATAGTAACTGATCATGATTTCAGCAGAAGATTATTGTCACAGGTGAAAAATTATGTTCTGGAGCTTACATTGAAGAAACGAGACATTGCCCATGTAATTTCTAATAAAGAGGCTATTTTTTATAGATTTGAGATCAGTGAGCACTCTATTATTGCTCGTCTAGTTCATCCCATTGGTGGAAAGTCATGAAATTTTGGTGATTTAGTTCAGAATATGTCTTCTATATGGGGTTTCACTAATTTGATATGTATCCCCTTGGGGAAAGATTTTTTCACATCATTTTCCCATTAAGGGATCTGAAGCATCAAGCTTGTGGAATCAGCTAAATTTATTTAAAACTAGGTATGATTTTTTTTTCAAGAGTTGTATTTTTGTTCTAATACATTTTTCATAAAGAATAATAAAGATCAAATATGTATCAATATCAATGGTCAAAATTAGATTTTGTGGCATCCTAAGATCTTGTTTGATATAACCTCCACAGTGGATATTCCTATCAAAATGGATTGAAATAACGAGGTTTCCAAATTCGGTCACTAGTAAAGGATATTTTTGGGGATTTTCTAGAGTACTTTTTTGATTCATAATTTAGTTTTGTCAGAACTAGATGAAGATATCTCTTTAAAAGTGTAATTTGAGAGACATCCTGACTTCTGTTCATAATGTCAAATTATTGGTCACGTCAAGGACCAATGTCACAGGAATGTATTTTTTTCATTTATTCTCATAAAATGGACATCATAAAGCTTCATATAGGAAGAAATTAAAAAGACAAACTAAACATCATAATGTGGACTTCGTAGGAAAGACTCTTGACAAGGGAAATGTGCATGTTGTTTCACCTCAAATAGACATGGAGTAGTCTTCAAAGATGATGATGGTGGCTCATGAGTTAGAGATGGCCCTGATCCTATTTCCTGACCACAATGAATTTGCTATTGTGTATAGGGTATACCTTAATCCATTTGTGATTTTAGAAATGAAATAGTGTTTGTAGGAATTCTCTCCAATCATCAAGGGTTAGAAAAACCCAATTGATGGGGGGAGGATTTCAAGGATATGAGAGGAAATAAATAAATTGAGGGAATCTCAGTGTATTCATGAAAGATGGGAGGATATTGAGGATGGCTCTCGAAAAAATATATAATTAGCCAGACATTCCCAAGGTAAAAATGTTCTAATTGACAATGAAGGGGAAAATGGAAATATACACAAGAAGGTAACTCATTCCTTTTTTAAAGATACAATCTGGCATCGAAGGGAAAAGGTTACAGACACTGAGGATTTTACTCCACCCCCTTTCAAGATAAGAACAGGAAAAGGACTATTCTAGCATACCATAGAAGGAATATACACGATCTTCATCCAAATTATCAAACACGGTCAGTGAATGAATCATGATGATCTTAAATACAGGTAAGTCCCAATCTATGTGGGAAACTACTGATGACACTTAGTATAGAAATGACTTGTCATTTTTTTTATCTCTTATATTTCTTATGTCTATGGATGATGGAAAGCCCCTATGTTTGACCGCACTCATTTAACATATAAATTTTCTTTCATTTTAATAAATGATCCGAAGCATTTATTCTAAATAGACTTGTTGATAAGGTGAATAATGTTGTGAAGAAAATATAAGGAGTGCATGATGAGTCACTACATTTGGACATCATGGTATTCACTAAATAATGATTATTTCCAACAATGAATTAGTTCACATAGGCTTATAATTATTGATAAGTAATTTATATCACGCAGTTACAATTTTTAGTGATTTATGAATCTTGGTTAACAACAAAATCTAAAGGTGAGATTTTTGGGAACAATTCGGTGATGCAGAATGAAGTAGTTCATAATAGAATTGTCTCTTATTTTCGATGAAAAGAAATCACATCACGTAGTATTTATTGTTTATCATAATCAGAATGTTTGATATGATTTAGGACAAACACTTCATTATAAATTACTTTATATTGGGAGAATGTTTTCTGGAAAGAAAGGCTCATCGGACTCACCTTGGGTTCAAAATGATATTATGATCATATTGAAGAAGATAATCAGAATCTACATAAATAAGATGTAAATATGATGATTCTTACCTATTGTGTATTTCACAAAATTCATTATTTTATTGATAAACATCTCATAAAATCCTAATTAAATAGAGGGGTATTATTACCAATCATATTCAGAGTAGGTTGGAATGAAATAATATACTGGGACACTGGGGTTTTATAATACATCCCATGGTATGACAGATGATTCTATAATGATCATAATCATATAATAATCCATTTGAAATCCATGACATAATTAAAAGTCTTAATTATAAATATATTTTATAAAGTTGATAAATTCTAAAAATTGTTCAATGGTTTGAGATAACTGGATGCCGATTTGATTAAATACAGAGAATGTTGATTAGAACATGGAAAGATAAAGATTTTGGATTTCAGTATGAATACTAATCCAGAAGATATAAATGTTCAAATAAATAATCAATGTTGTTTAAATTATTTTTTATCATAATCAAAAAAATTAAAGGTAGTTTCTAAAGTTGAATATTCAATAATCATTCCATTAGAGGTGTGGTGCCATCGAGAATTGGATTCATACTGACACTGATCATAAGAGGCAAATCAAAGGGAGAATTTTTTTTAGTGGGAGTTCATTGAAGCAATAAATAAGATAAGGGGAAATGTTTCTTGATACTGATGTGGGGAAATAAAAAAATAGAACAGTAAACAAATATGGTCAACCATTTTTTTCATGGTGAATAACCCATTTTCTTTCAATTGGGTCAAGAGGATGATGAACTTTGATATTAGTTTATAAATTGGGTCGAGATTAATTTAACTATAACTAACAATGATTTTTAGAGTGATGAAGAGACTATTCGATATGATTCTCACTAACACCGATTAAAAAATTTAGATATAAGATCAATGGTGTGTAGAAAAATTATAATGGTCTCAATAAATAACACAAACGTTTTCGTGGGAATCATGAAGATTAAAAAGTCTAGCAGATGTGTTTTGTTTAATGATTTTTTTATTTCAATCAGTTGTTATAGAGCATAATAATGAGAATACATGTGTTTTTGAAATGATTTTTTTTCTCAAATTGTGTATATAAATGTAATTAAATAATGTTAGTTCTGATTTATTGGCAATAGGGTCTAGAAAATTTGGGTGACCATGTACCTCCATCATAATGGGAAAATCGTAATGGGAAATTGGAATTATACTGATGTCAGTAATGAAAGTATGAATCAAGATGAATATGTGATGATATTCAAGATGATATTAAAATATTTGATAATAATGGAATATATCAATAAGAATATGAAATTCATGTGGAATTTATAGTTTATGAATTTTTTTGAGAGGGATATATTTTCAGAATCCCTCCCAAACCACTTTTTGGCCGCCTATAAAAGGAAGAAGTAATTTTTTCTTTTAAGAACATATATACAATTATATAGTCAAGGGGTAGAATTATATAATTCTAGAGAGAATAAATTTTTGGATTTAATATGTTTCCATATAGAAAAATAAGGGAAACAAGAAAAGATCACAAGAAGAGTTTATGTAATTCGATGGAGTAATTGGATTGGGATATCAGGACTGAGGAAAAAACCATTGAAAATTGTCCCGGTGGTATTCTGATAGTTTTATACTATCATACTCCATAATCGAACATAGTAATATGACTTGGGAATGAGATTGGGAAATCAGATAGTGTTTTATTGTAGTGTATGGGAAGTTCTTGCCTTATTATGGGTTAGAATAATAAGAATTATTTTGAGGTACAAATTTATAAATGTTGACAATGTAAAAAATGAATCTTGTTTCATAACGTGTTATAAAAAATTATATTATATAATTTTGTGCTACTTAAAACAAATGTACAATTATATTGAACATAGTGACACAAGAGTTTAATGGAATATCCTACTTATTATATTCAATAAAAAACTATTTTTTTATTGTTATGTGTGGTATTGTATTATTTCCAAACCATACTAAGGATGTAGCTACTATTTTTGAGTAGTGAAGCTTATAAATTATTATCTTTATGATGGTGTGTAATTGGTATTATTTTAAATAGGTTAAAAACTCTTTAATAGGAGGAAAAGGATGTTTAAGAAGAATAGAAACTTAAAAGAAAATGATATAATTCATGCACCACATCCCATTCTCAGTGATAAATACATCATACATTGAATTCTCACAAATGGGGTATTATTGTATTGATATCATCCATAATATTTATTTAGACGGTTAATGACCAATTTATTGAGAATATTGAATTTTATTACCATTAAATATATTACCTCTTATAGTTTAGGATTTTTTTTAATTTGCAAATGTATTTATATTTATTTTCGTAGATTTTCAAATATGAATTTTGTTTGTTGATTTTGTTTCAACCCTATCATATCAGGAATTTTCAGGTCTTAGAATGTGATTGGTGGTTCCAGTTATATATATCCACTCAATGCATAGATAGGTATCATGATATAAATAATTTTTCCAAATTAGATCTGGTTTAACACTAGTTTTATATTTTCATGTGAATGTTCTTGATAGTATGTTTCAATCATAAAAAATTATTCTTTCCCTCATTATCTGATCAGTTATTGGCCTTCATGTGAATTATCAATTAGTTAGAATATATATAGATATGTTTCAAGGTCAGTTGATTATTTATATAGTTTTATTTGACAATACATTCTTTTCTAATTATTATGATCATATAATTTTTTAAATGGAATGTGTTTCAATTATATACACATGAATACTAAATATTTATATTTAATAATATAGTTTTTGCATTGTTCTTAAACGTACAGAAAGTATAATCTCACCTATTTCTTATGTATTATTTTTCCAATGATTCAAAATAATGTTTTTGATTTATATTAAGGTATTCTCTAAAGATAATATTAGTGTTTTTCAAAAAAAAAACACATTGTATATTTTATATTTTAAAATGAAATGTGTATATCATATATGTATCTAGTTTACCAAGACTACTAAACTATTTGTTACTTTAGGATGTGATTTCTTGTGTCCAGTGCTAATTAGATAATGTAAATACTCATTCTGGATACTGGAGTGGGGGTCACTACATAATATATTTAGGTGGGAAATATAAGAGAATTTAATATCCTATATACTAAATGAAACATTATATTGTACATTAAGACTTTTTGTTACACCCACATCCCAAAGCACCTGAAGAGGGGGTGAACAAGAGTTTCCTCTTTTACATATCTTTTTCTTCTGTTATCATAAATTATACAATCATTTAACAATTTCATGAAAATATAACATACATGTATATAAATTTAATAATACAAAAAATATTATTTACATCATTCACAACTAAAGAGAAATTGAGGGAGCATTCATTGTTTGTGTTCTTATTTACTAAGGAGTTACACTTCACACGATAGATGCTACAAATATTTTGGAATGATGCATCGTTACTAAGGGGGAATCCCAATTATAGTATCATTTAAAACTTCTATGAGATAATTGATATAAAATATATATTATTATAATGACAAAAAAATGATTTTCAAAAATATCAAATAACCAATCAATTATGGCTATTTCTGTCAATTTATTTCTTTATGTATGGATTTCAATTGGACTTCTACTAACATCATTCTTACAAATCACTATTTATCTGATTTTTTCTATGGTCTTCCCATTACTGTATCTCTCGAAATTGTGATATTTTTTTGAGAACCTCCCTCAACTATCAATTACCTGTTAAATAATGGAATCACTTATCTAAACATATACAATAAAATCTTCAAATGTAACACATTTAATTTGTCATAAAAATAATTTATTCAACTACCATAAAGTCAGTCAAGCCTCATGAATTTAAAAAGAATAAAAATTGTTTTATGTATCATATAATTTCTTAATCAATACATCATTCATAGTGAAACCACCCATATTATATTTTGAACCTCATTAAATTCTCCAATTTCATGGTGTGATTTCCTTATTCACAATGTGGTACAATTTCAATCACCATATTAACTTTATTCTTCAAAAAAATGAATTTTAGACTCTATGGTTAATGAGAAAATATTTTCACAAATTACTCTGATAATATATATTTTCTAATATGTTAATTTTCTCTATGATATATACACATGTTCTAGTGTTGAGCTACATGATTCTCCAAAATCATGGACCAATAGTTTTTTCACAATTGGAAATAACTATATGATTCTTTCAAGTATAAATTTTCATAGAATTGATGATGGATTAGAGTTTCATCCCTGGTGAAGTCAATATAACTTAGGAACCATTTAATTAAAAAACTTGGTAGAACTATATAACACCACATAGAATGAATAATTCATTCTATAATTACAAATATTCACAGGACTATCATTATGGTGTGACATCTTGGTTTTTGTGGGTAATATGAAAAAAATATTGATTAATTAATAATTAATAAATTATTCAAAAATGATTCTTGTCATTTTACAAATGATTCTGATGAATGCTTCATTAAATCATAAGCTTCATAATATTGGTAATGTCCCCTAATCTAGAAGATGCTCATCTCGCCGAAACAGGATGGTTATAAGACCACAAGTGCACCTCCCCATAATCACGAGGTTCACAACTAGTCATGTGGGTGTGGTAAGTATTGTGGGGATATTTTACAACCAGGTTATAGTTTTATTACACAGTTAATATAACCATATCCATTAAATATTAAATAGGATGAAATAATGGAAACAATATAATACATCTGAAGCCAACAAATAAAATCTAATAAAATAATAAAAAAATTAATAAGGAATAATGTAATTTCATTCTAGAATCTAACTAAATTCCATACTATAAGTATTAAAAGTAAAAGGATTACATAGTAAAATAAATACTCAAAAGTCCCTCGTACTGAGCCACCTGTTGGTCCCATATCCAAACTCTAGCCCATCCATTAGACAACAATTAAAAACAAGGACCCCTTCCCTTATCCAATAATGAATCCATGTAATATTCATTAGAGCCAAATGGAAGCTCGAATAGTGTGTTAGTATAACATTGTAGGTAGACACCAGCATGGCTAAATATAACCAACCTAACAATAAGTTTGTGAAATAATTCAATAAATATATGTATTAATTAATTTATCAATTAAATTAATATCACATCAACCTTATTTCGTGTATTGATATAATATCTCTGAAAGGGTCTCATGATAATTCCAACAAAAACCATATATCAATGGTTAAACATAACCACCATTAACACCATGTCAGAATATCTCTTATCATTTCTCTAAACCATTCCAACCACAACCATATACCCAAATAATAAACACAAAAATCTAGGTCAATGATAATGTATAATCATTTCATTTATAAATCATGTTAATGGTCGGTACATAAGTATTACAACATGTATCAGGTATAATACTATTATATAATCACTACAACATGTATTAGGGCGAATCTCATACTATAACATTACATCCTCTATCATGGAAATTCCTGATATTTATACATTATATATTGTATCATGGATGAGATCAGTATATAACCATTACATCCAGAATAATAGTGCATATCCATCTATGTAATGATTATAGAAACATTGTAGGTCAAGAATGGTATATAAGTATCATAGGATTTAGAACTAGGCATATCAAAATGGATATCATAATATTAAATCCTAAGGCTAAAAGGATAATTATTGAAATTGTAATTTATCATTCAATTGCATATTTATCTTATCATTTGGGAAAAATCCAATAACATGTCCATCATTTCAATGATCAAGCTAAGCCAACTAGTGAATATATCTCAAACAAATCTCCTAAAACTAATGGAATTCTAAACACAATTCAATCCAGTAATCAATTAATTTATGATCAATGTTTCACTCACCACAATTGTAGCCTAATACATGTCAATACTAATTGAATCCAATTAAATTACAAGGAATAACCCCAATTAACCATTTGACTAATTTAAGAACATTTAAGGTCTACACAATTGAAATTCTACACATAAATTGATAATAATCACACCTTAGGGTCATGTTCTAGACAACCTGCATTTCACAGGCAATTAAATTCTCACATCCAAAAGGGTAATGATAATGAGGAAGAATTTGAATATGAATGAAAGAAGGATCCCATATCAAAATAGATCAAGATAAAAATGAGAAAAACATTCAATATAATAAACATTTTCAACATGATTATTATTGGAGGGGAGGTAAAATTGATGCAAAACCACTCACCAAGGATCATATGCATGATCTGGATATTCAGAAAGAATAGAATTCTTCCAAAATTTATTAGTGAGCAATCTAATGTAGAGAGAGGATAGGATGTAGTGTATGTAATGAAAAATCAGATACATTGTACCTTTAAAACTATTGTTTGGAATGTTACATGGAATAAATCCCATTAACATGTTGTTTATTTATTATTAGAGGGATGCACCAAAAAACTCATTGCCTCGGGTTAACAATTATCGTGCTCTATATATACATGATTTGATTGGTTTACATAGTTTGTAACTATTTAATGCCCTTTATTGGTTTCCGACATGTATCTATTTGAAGATACAAGTCATGTAATAGGTGAATGAAATGTAATCTCCCAACTGATAGTTTTCATCTATTTTCATACATATGGTTTTGAACCACCTCATAAGCCTTCCAAATAATGGAAAACCTATTTAAACTTATTGAAAATATTTATATCTGTATTCCATTTTAAAAAAAATACATATATAGGATATAACACTTTTTTCACAACAAAATCATTCCATCTTAAAACAGGTCTCAACCACCATAACTCAAATGAAATAACTCAAAGAGGGATATACATTGATAAAATATGGAATCTTAAAACCTCCCCAACCATATAACATCTTGTCTCTGAGCTTCTTTAATCACCAATTTAAGGACTCATCAAATGGGTCAAGCCACTATGCACTTATTTAAAAATATCTCCCTTTAATTTGTATCTAAACTTTGTTATGAAACAACTGCACTGAAACTAGAGGTATAGTACTTCCACAATGATATATCTCACTATGGTCCATAATCCTCCTTAGATTCTCCTAAAATGACACATCTACCACAATATCTATGTATTCTATGTATATCACATTATAATGGTCTATATAATGTCTCTGAGGCTACAAAACATTGAACAATTCTTGTATGGAACTGTGGCATTACGGAAGCGCCAATCGACATGCTATTGGACCAACCTTATCCACTATCTCATATGTCCTCAAAAACATGGGTGTCAACTTCAATTATTTCCTAATATAGAATTACACCAACCTAGATGAAACATGATAGAAAAAATGATCACTAACCATGAACTCCCTAGGCTATCTGTGATGGTCAGTGTAGACCTTATTCATGTACTTTGTGATCACCAACACCTTCCCCATAAAACAACCTCCTCATATGTCGTTAGGATGAGACTAGGCTTAACCAGGGCTGACTCACCTACTTCCAACCAAAAAATATTCTAACAGAATGTAATACTATATAAATTCTCTTAAGGAGTCGTATGGATCGAATCTTATACGTTATTATTCATTGAAAACTCAACAAGTTTAATATTTTTTTCTCATGAACCTCCAAAATAAAAAACATAGGATCATAAAATATCATCCAGAACCTGAATAGTCATCTCTCATTGAATTCCACTATTAGGATGTTTTTCTATTATCAATAAATCATGTGATCACATAGACTTCTGAGGACCCCTCCAAAATTTTCATGTTAAATGTGTATCTTTATCCCAAATGACACTCTTCAAAACACCTTAAAACTAAACTACCCCATGAATGTATATATTTCATATATCATCAACTGTGAAGGTATCCTTGTTAGGAAACAAGTTTGATACCCTATTCAATCGATCCAAAATCACCTATATAGATTCATTCTTACATTCTTTCATGGTGAAAACTATCATAATATCAATTGGGACGTCATCTAATTTCCATTCATGAATTTGAAATGGCAGTGAAATATCATCTTCATTATGAAGCTCAGCATTCAACTACTGATAGATGGGACATCTATCTATGAAAATCATTGCCTATTTTTTTATACCTACACACCTATTATGTCTATTGATATCACATTACATATTTTTCAAACCATGTTGTACCACCCATAAAGAATCATGAATCACTCTCATTAACTCCTCACACAAGCCCATAGAAACCCATAATCCTCCACATAAAAGATACAAATTATTGTTTCCAAGAGACCATAAAAATAATGTCTCTACACAATATAAGAATTATCTCAGAACTAAGACCCCATGATTAGATAATTTCTATGTCTTTCTATTTTATAATATAATAGGTATAACTGATGTTGATGTCCAAGATTTTTGACCCTAAGTCTCATGGACATCGAAATTCATTTCTGCGAAGTGATTAATCATTTATCACTCGTCACAAGTTTTCTACACTACCATTGTTGGAGTATATCTTATTAATGATTTGGCAATGATATTCTTCATGTCTGGTGTATTGGATAACTGAAATTTGATAGAATATAGATACTCCACCCACCTCCTCAAAAGAAGTATCATGTTCTACTTGGAAAATATATACCAGAGTATCTTCAAGTGCATTTATATCACATATCTCACACCCATGAGATGATCCATCCAGTAGATCAGGGAATTTACCACTACTGCAACATCATATCACGAGTAGCATAATTCCTCTCTTTTGATCTCAGGTGTCTGAAGCGGAAAGCAACCACTCAATCCTCACGCATCATAATTTCCCCAGGTCCAACATCATATTTGTAACACCCCATGGTTTTTAAAATAAATTAAAATTCATGAATCATTTTTTAAAGTAAATATTAATAACTAGACATTAAACATAATTTTTTAGATTCTAAGTTTTAAATTTTGAAAAATGGTCATCTAAAATTGTGATTTGTAAGTTATTTGGAGACTAATGGAACAAACAAGATTTTTGATGAATAATAAAATAACAGTAGAAATTGTAATATTAATAGTTATATGACCTTAATGTATATTAATTTTTTATTATTTTATTTTCTTATATATTTATGATAATGATAACTTGATTAACTTTTCAAGGTTTTCAAAAATGGTTTATAGATTTAAAATTGTTTTTTTGAATAATTTATTATTTTATTTAAAATTTAAATTATTAATATTTAAAAAATTATTTTCAGAAAATTGATTTTATTTTTTAATTCTACTCATTGAAAAATAATTAGGGTGAATTTTTGGGATATTTCTAGAATTCTAATGTTTTTATGAATAGTAAAATATGATAAAGTAAAATAAATTCTAAATACTTTTTTTACTACATCATAGTTGATGTAATGATAATATAATTCCACTTTTGTTTTTATATGACATAATTGTTTTACTATTTTTGGCTACATGATCAAGTATATTCTTAGTCATGAGGAATAATATTAAAATACTGTAAAATCCATCCTCTCATCCACAATAAATACCACCCTCAGTCTCCTCTTCCTCTCACACAACCCAAGACTTAAACAATTTTTATGTTCTACCAAATACCCTATCCAAGGATCTTCCCATTTCATAGATCTTATACTCTCACCAAAATTCCAAAACAAAAGGGCTTAAAGAGGATATCAAGGATAAGATTTCAAGAGGTAAAAATCCACTCCCTTATTCTTTTTTTTTCTTTCAAATTCTGTTCTTTTATAATACTCTATTTTCCTCCAAATATCTATGAGGTATGAAATCTCCCGAATAATATTTATTATTTGTGTTACCATGATCATGTAAATGATTCATCATCATCCTACCTCTCTTATCCCTCTTGTTCTACAAATAAAAACACCATCCATGATGTGTCGATTTACCAAAATCGTGGACGATGTTTTTACCATATCTGTTACATCGCAAATAGATGATCATAAAACCATTTTAATTGTACAAACAGAATTTAATGTTTATTTTTTAACCTTTTTTATGTTCTATAATTTACTTCAATTCATGACATTAAATTATATAACGAATCAAGGTCAGGATTATCAAGGAACCACAAAATTTATCTAAACAAACATCATTAATGTTTTATCTAATGATCCATCATCATATATGATAAAAACCCATTTATGGTATAATTATATACTATGGAAACATGTGAATATTATTTCATTCCAGTTTTGGAATTTAATTTCCATATGACAAGAAAATAAAATTCAAATCGCTCATGAAAATCTGGTAAAACCCCACCGAAAACAATAGAAGGAAAAAAAATAAAAAGAATTAAAGGGTGAAATTATGTAATTAAATGGTTATATAATGGGTTATAAAAATTAATATTATTCATTAAGATATTAATAATACTATTTTAACCATTATACAAGAGGATTAATATAATTTGAAGTAAGACAATCCTCTGGTAAAGGAATTTGTAACCCAATTTCAATTCATTGGGTTAACCTTCAACTTCATTATTTATGTCGAATTAAAATTGTTTGTGTGATGTTTTTTGTTTCTAATATATTTAATTATTTTTATTTACATCGAATATAAATATTCCATCCACTAAATTAATTCTCACTATAATTATATGATATTTTTAAGGGGTTTACTTTTTCAATCATCTTTATAATTTCGTTTTAAATATTTCAAAATAAATGTTTTAATGAAAATTTTCATGTTTTATGATTGTGTTCTTGTTCTTGTTAGTTTTATATGATGAAGTGTGGGTCCTATATCTCGTTAGAATGCATTGGTTTTGTGTATAATAAGGTCGTTCATATGGTTACTCCTTGTGTAACTGCAATGGTTACACAAATTGCAAGGTAGATGTGAGGGTTACAAATTACACGGTAGTTGAGAGGGTTACAAGATTAAGTATATAATTCCACAAGATAAAATAATTTTTATATTTACGTTCATTATGTTTTCTTTGAATGTCATGTTTCGCAAAGTAAGTATATATGAATGACAATTATATTTGTTTATGAAAATTATTTCATGCATTTACAAGTATTCATGGACTAATGTTTTGTTTTTTTCTTTTTATATCCTTTATTGAGAATTTGGAGCTCATGCCATGTTTTTTAATTATTTTCATACATTTTAAGGATCTATAACACATAGAAGGAAACCAATTAAAATTTTATGAATATTTTTCATGGAAATCATGTTTTATTCAAAAATTATTATATTTTGGAAGAAATGGATATTGTTTATGTTGTATCTTTTCTATATGAATTTGGAATGTTATGTACATATTATATCCTAGTTATCTTAAACTCTAAATATGAAATTATCCTATATATTAAAGGAAGTGATTTCTTGCCTAAAATTCATGTTTATCTAATATAATAAAGGTGGGTCCTTATAGTTTGTGTCATAGTACAAAATATATGATTTATCTAGTATAGGTAATTCGATTATAGGCCTTGAAGCCATCCTGACTTTTAGTTCATAAAAATATACCTCACAAGAATTAGACAAAACATGCGTCATATCATTCATTTCCAACTAGGGATTCATTCTAGGATAATTTGATAATTCCAGTATAAAAAATCAATAATAACATACTAGACCCAGAAATATCTGAATTTTAAAGACATTTTTGGGCTGCTCGAAAGATACCATGGTGAAAACATTCTCTAGGTACATTGAAACTACATTCAAAAAGATAATTTGGTTGTAAAATGTTAAATTATTAATCTAAAACCCTCATTTTGATAGTGTTTCATAATGTCGAAGAACTCTCAAGGTACTCATAACGATGTCATGATGTTGGGAATAATTGTTTTCTGACATAGAGTACACTAACAATTCATTGACTACAACCACAACAAACTAGTCTTGAATGGGATGAAAAATCATATTAATCAAATCCATTAATTGTACCACTGAATTAGAAAAACCAATTGGCATCACTACATACTCATAATATCGACACCTTCTCTTAAATGAAGTCTGAGGTATGTCTGATGCTCTTAGCCTAAACTGGATGTATGCAGTTCTCAAATCAAACATGGGGAAAATCATTCACATCTTTGATAATTAAAGATATCATCAATGCGTTGAAAAAGATAACGGTTCATTACCATCATCTAGTTTAATCTTTGATAATCCGAACATAACTACAGGGTACTATTATCCTTCTTAGTGAAAACAATCTATAACCCCATTGAAACGTACTAGTCTATATGGTCATGTATTCTCAGTAGTTGATGTAGTCTATAAATCATGCATCCAACAGGCCTCTGTTCAATAGGATCTAGTCTAACTCCCCAGAGATATTTCCTCCCCTTAGTACTGTCATTCCTGAACTAGGGTACCACATCCCCTGCCATGATTATAATTTCTTATGGAATTTTATCTGCTTTCCCATTAAGTAGTTGGGCACTTCCTAGATTCGGGCACATTTCTTGATCCCCTACTAGATCTCTGCTACTGCATAACCCTTTAAAACCTCATTAGGTGGCCCATCCTTCTATAGGATTGATACTCAATTATGGGGTTTGGACACAGATTCTATTAGAAACACATCATTAAATACTTATAACACTATAAATGAGCATGATACTAAGATGTGTAACCACAACCATAATTGCTCGGACTATTATCTCCTTGGATAAGACTATTGTAATGATGCTTCTTCCCACTATAAGATGAGTTCATAGTTCTCCCAACTCAAACAACCTGACTTTGTATTGGGGCATTATTCAGATTCTCTTGTATGATGGCTACATCATTCATGACATCAAAAAAACACTTAATAAGAAACAAATTTAACTATGACCATGTATCATATATAATACCATCTTGTAAATGACTCTCCCTGGAGATCTCATCAGTTTATAATGATGGATAAAATCACTCCTACTCGGTGAAATACTCATTATAGACCAACACTATCATTCCCTCCTATACCTAGTGCATGAAATCACTAGAATTATCACAATTCAATGTCTTTGGATATAAATGTCTTAGGAATTTCACTTAAAAGTACTTCCAAGATAAAACCACATTAAACATATCCTATTCCAAAATTTCTAACGAATGATTATATTGTCTATGACACATATATGCAGCAAGATTCACCCCCACACATGTGGGTCTTTCAAGATTCTTAAAAATGGTCAATACTAACTTGATCTAGAACTTTTCTACCTAGGGTTTTCCCACTATGGTGAACTCTATAAAATGATATAGTTTTAATTCTCTCGTACTCTAAACATCAAATGTACGATGTGAATAGTCTCATTATCCATGGATCATATGAGCCTTGGGATGATTTCTCAAAACTGAACATCTATCTAATCATCATGAGCTACAGGAAGCTCCAACTCAACTATGTTAGTATAATTCTAATTTCAACTCTCCTAATTCAAAACTCAAAGATGAAGAGGAGGAATTTTCACTACATTAAAAAAACTCCTTAAAATAATTAATATAACAACAAGGTCAACCTCAAAATGTTACAATAATAGAAACCCACCACTCTATGTCTAAATAAACATAGGTTACAAGTGATTCAACTTAAAATATAAATTCATTCATTTAATTCTATATTGATGAAATAAATTGTATTTATTACCATAGTTTATATAGGAATGTTTTCAAAAAATCCAATAATATGTACCTATCATTGGAGATGAAATTCAACATACATCCCTACAGGCCTATCACGATTCATGCATACCCATCTTGAACCATACTGCTCTAGAATTATAATTCTCATGAAAAAATAACATTATAAAATAATAATACCACACAACATGTGAATCACGCACGTTGAAATAACATCAATTGTAATAATAAAACATAATCAAGAGAAATCTCATCCCATATAACATAGATTTTCGAAAATACATGGGTCAGCTAATCAAATAAAAATTCTAATTACCATGACTCAACACATCCTAGTATCCTTTTTACCCTTCCAAAATAGTAATGAAATCCAAAAAAATAATCATGTTTTACTTTGAAACCCCTTTGTAACATCCCTTGATCTTGAACTATCTCGTATGGCTTAAACGTGTTGGATACGAGACCTCAAGTGTTCCTCCCCATATTCTAGAGGATTCCAACATGAAGAAGGAGTGTGATAAGTATAGTGGGGTGACTATACACCTAGTTAAAAAGTTATAACATAATAGAAATGACCCTGTATAGTAAATATTAAAGTAAAAGAAATAATTGAAATGATGCAATACAATGGAAAACCAACCAATAAAGCACAACCTCGTATTTAAATAAATTAAGAATGAATAATTTAATTTCATATTGTAATGTATTTAAATTTCATTCTATAAGTAATACAAGTAAAAGAATATTATAATCAAAAAAGGAATCAAAATTTCTCGGTCTCGAGCCTCTTCTCGGTCCCATATATAAACTCATTCCTATCCATCAAGAAAAAACCAACATCATCAACAGATAGCCTTGTCCAATATTTAATTCATGTAATCTACTTGGGTACCAAAAAACATCCCATATATTGGGTGAGTATTATATATCAGGTCGACACTACCATTTCTAAACATAACATGTATCATAATAAGTGTCTCAAATAATGAAATAAACATTTTTATTAGTCAATTAATCAATTAAACTAATATCACATCAACCTACTTGAGCACCATTCTAGAATATCTATGAGATTGTATCATGATCATACCAACCATATCCCAATATCCTTGATAAAACAGAATCTTCTTCAGTGCTATATCAAAATATCTTTGAGCATGTATCACAAAAAATCCGACCAAAACCATATATCCATGTTATAAACAAACAAATCCACGTCAATCCAACTATGTAAGTAATAAATCAGTACTACATTCATTATATAATAATTAAAACAAGTATCAATTCCAAGAAAAATATAGAGGCATAACATATTGTTTGAGGGACAATCCTTATGTATAATAATTAAAACATGTATCAGGTATAAGAATTGTATATTTGAATTACAACATGTATCATATTCAAGACCATTATATAAGAATTACAGCCTGAATCAATGGGCTTAACCTGCTATATTAGTATTACATCAAGCCTCCAAGAAATATCAATACATAAGAATTACAACATCTATCACTAATCATAGCTACAAGGATTTCACAATATCACATCATAAGGATCAATGGTTAATTATGAAAAATATCATTTATCATTAAATAAAAGTATTTTTTTATCATTTGGTCAAAAACCAATTACATGAAAATCATTCCAAAATTAAGTCCAATCAAATGGGTGAATCTATATCAAGAAATTATACAAAATAGTTATCATGCTAAAAAAATGTAAGACATTAGTGATCTAATTTATAGTCAAGTGTCTGATAACAAGAACAGTATCTATAATCTTGGTTAATATGAATTGGATCATATGTGATTCCAAGGAACCATTCCAATTCATCTATTATATAATTTTTGGAAAGGTCATTTTGGATAAATTGAAATAATGCAGACAATTTCCAATTAATCAGACCCCATGGTTAAGGCTTAGAACCCATATCATTTACCAACGATTATTGAAGCACAAAAAGATGGGGAACACCAACAACAAAGAAAGGTGGTATCACCCAAATATACCCAGGTTTTTAGGTTTAAACAGTCTCTTGAAGATTATCATGCGTTGTTGAATCCTTCGAGACCTATGAAAAAACCTATAGACACGTAAATTATATGTACTATTTTTGTATATAAGGTGGCTCACATGGGTTGAATGTAGAAGGGTCAAATTTAACACTATGTGATTTAAGTGAATTCAATTTAAAATAATGATTTCATCCTACGTTATCACTTAGGGGGGATTGGGTGAAAGTCTTTTTTTACGTTATCAATTTCTTATATTCGGGATGTATTTATTCATGAATATCAAACAACTTCATCACTTACCAGTTTAATACCACAAAACTATAATTCCAATCACCTATACACTTGAAGGATCATATTAATGATAAATCATAGGTAAAGTTTCGTATTAGCACGTGACGTATGTGGCCATAAAATTCATCAAGGATGAAGAAGTTTTAAAATCATCTAATGAAAATCTCAATTAAATTAAGTGATTAGAAATTAATGGGGTAATAAATAACATCTAATCCAACACCTTTCTCTTCCCTTGTATTTTCCCATATGCTGGGTAGCCCTCCATTGATCTTATGATATCAATGCAAGAGGAATGTGGACTCATGGGGGAGGAATTAAAGGGAAAAACAAAAACAAAGTAAAAAAACTATCCACCATTGTGTGATAAATCTCAATGCATTTGGTATTAATAAATTCAAACCATGAAGATATAGAATCAATGTGTAAATAATATGATCATTAAATGAAAGGAATAATATGTTTTATAAAAAACATAAGTGATTCAAATAACTTGCAGTTGAGGATGAACATTACAAAAGAAAAGTTAGAGTATAACATTACAATTAATCCAAGAACACAACATGAATAAATCCACTAACAAAAACAAACATAAATAGGAATTTTAGAATCATTTGTTCGATCAAACAATATTTAATGTCATCCCACTTATATATGGTAGGCCTTGGGTGGTGTAATGTAAGGGAGAGAATACTTTTCCACCCTTGATTTGAAGTTGCATCATGCTTGCATCCACCGAAAATATATGCCTAGATGACCATCTAGATGGTAAAATTGGAGTAGACCATAGAAAAGACAAATGAAGATCTTGATTCCTACTAACTCTTCATAAAATTGTAGCCCCAAATAAAATGCAGTTGTTGAGTGATGATATTATTGGTGGGCTATTTTTCATGGCCATAGTATCTGGCCTAGAATTTCATCATCCACTTGGGCCGCCAAGAACCCCATTAAAATGTCCCAATTATCTCTTGTCAGTGGTTGATGAAATGTTCCACATGATGTCTCTATCATCAGTTAAATGATAACAATTATGGGGCTTGTATCTTGGCCGATACAGTCTCTTTATTGGGCTATTGTCTAGTTTAAATTGACCAAAATGTGTTGGCATGAAAGCCCATTTTGGTGGTCTTTTAATGTGAATCATCAAGTACTCGAAAATTATAAATTGTTACCAATTTAATGATAAACCTGAAAATTAAATATGAATATAAAATCAAGGTCATTAGGTTCTTTAAAATTCGTTTAAAAATTTATCATTTAACTGTTCAATTTAAGGAATTACAATTAAAATATGAAATAATGCTCAAAGTGTAAAATGCACTAAAATGGTGTTTATGAATAATAAATAACATGAATATTAGGTATATTAAAAATTAATGTTAGCTTTATTAAGTGGAAAATCACACCCCCAACTTGAGTATTTCTAGACCCGAGAATAATAGATCTCAAAAATATGAAATTCGAATTCAATGTTCCAAAAATATTTTAATACACAATAATTAAAAAAACACTTATACCAAACAATCATGAAACCCATAAAAATATATCAATACATGATATTTTTATAAGAAAATCCAAATCCCAAGCTCATTACTTTGTTGAAATTCATCACCATATTTCATCCAATATCAATTAAGAATGAGGATGTGGTGTGTATCACAATAGGCATGCAGGTTCATCTTTATTAAAGGGGGAAATTATGGAAGTGCTTGGTGGAATAACATTTCAATATTATGATTATTATTCAATTTGACACTGTTTTTTGAAATATTTCCATGGTAATTGGATTTTCACTCAAAATATTCAACCCTTGTAGCGAGACTTTTCCGATGACTCTTATGCTCAATAACCTTTGGGCCCCATGTGAAGCCCACATACTCATGAATCATCACAAGTTAACTCAGTAAAAAACAATTTCAAATTACAAAAAATAGAGATAACATTACTATCTCCGGGCCGTAAAACTATGGAGTCTCAGGCCTCAAGTGTAGAAATCCAACCATTAGGTCATTTCATTACTCTTCGTCCAAATTTATTATTTTTATTTATTTATTTATTTTTGATTTGTTTTTGAATACTCATATTAAAAATAAAATGAACACCAAACCTATGCCCATTATTTGGGGGACCCCATGAATTCAAACTAATACCCCATTATCTAGAGGACGTGTGTTGTGATCTTTTTTTATATAGATGAAAATATAAACGATGAACACCAAACCTATGCTCAACCTTTGTAGTGAGACTTTGCCGATGACTCCTACGCTCAATGACCTTAGGGCAGCATGTCAATCCCACAGACTCATGAATCATCTCGAGTTAACTCAGTCAAAAACAATATCAAATTACTAGAACTTGAGATAAAATTACTATCTCTGGTCCATATAACTATGGAGTCATGGTCCTAAAGTGTCGAAAGTCACACATTAGGTCATTTCATTACTCTTCGCGCAAATTTATTATTTTAATTAATTAATTTATTTTTGATTTTTTATTGAATACTCATATTAAAAATAAAATGAACACCAAACCTATGTTAATTATTTCGGGGAACCCATGAATTCAAAAAAATACCCCATTATCTAGAGGACGTGCGTAGTGATCTTTGTTTTATTTTGATGAAAATTAAAATGATGAAATTTCACGTTAGACGGCCATAATTTCCAAAATTTATGCTCATGAAAAATACAAGGATTAATATCAAAATCATGGCATGATTAATTTTTTGTTACTCAGTTTCAATGTGTTCATTACATATTATCATGTTCAAGGATAAAGGAACTTTTCCTTACAATAAGGAATGATTTTTTAAAAAAAATATTTGTAGAGAACTTTTTTTCATCTCCCCCCAAAATAAAATATAATTGTCCCTATTGTTTTATGAAAATAAAATTTCAAAGGGGGTAAGAGGTAAAAGATTGGAGTTCTAAAAATTTAAATAAATAAACTTGGATCAATGTCACCTTCTTTTTTATGTTGATGTTCATGATGCTGATGATTATAGTATTGTTCTTCACACTACTCATGGACTCCAAATGGAAGATGGTAGAATATTCTAGATGTTCGGGATATAGTTGGTTTAGCTATAGAACATTTGGGCCTCAATAGCCCATGTTTCTCACTCACAAACTAAATTAGAAACCATGGAAACCATAATAGGTTCCTTTATTTAAAAATATACAAAGACATAAAAACATACTTATTTATTATAGCATATAAATGACTGATACAATTACCACGTAGAAAGAAAATTAATATATATATATATATGTCAAATATATGTATATAAAAAATTATAGATGAAGGAACAACTATAATAAGTAGGTCAGTGGAATGTGTGCACCCCTGTCAGCCTTTAGTCCAAGGTTCGAGTCCCCACGGCTTGGGGTTTTCCCCAAGACCTCTGACATGTCCTTCTTAATTTATTATTATATGCTTTGTGTTTTCATTGTAACCTAAAATCCCAAAAAATAAAATGATGATACATTTTCTTCATTTAAAATTTTTGGGTATGGTATTACTCAAAGATCACACAATATGGAACAGATAAATATGGTGCTCTCTTTTCTTAACCATCCATACTGATAATAGAAGAAAATTTCCACAATATATGGTACTATCAAATTTGGAGTTAGGAATTTTCTTAAATATAAAATTTATTTATTAATAAATATTATTCAATGATTGTAACCATGAAAACCACAGGTTGCCTCCCATGCAGTGCTTTTGTTTAAAGTTCTTAGAATGACATGGATCCCCTAAATTACCCTTTACCAACTTTCAGAATCATAAGGGCCCCATATTTCACCACTTCTACTAGATTGAGATTTATTCATTGTTTATAATTGTTTTCATGAACAAAAGTATGTTCTACAATGAGCGGTAAAATCCAAGTAATATATGAAATGGTTGATATGATTTCCTTTATAGTCTTTCCTATGACATCAATGATCACACCAACATATGTTTTGTTTGGATAGAAGAATGAATTATAACTAAAAGGTTATGGTTATACCCTATGAAGTGATACTTATGCAGGGAAGAGAGGATAATAATTTGGAGCTCAGGTTGAATAGGACATTCAGACACAGGTAGAGATTTTGAATCCAACTCAGTTTTGTTTTCCAAATTTATCAACAAAATTAGTTCCATTTGAATATAAGGTTAAACCACTGAATTAGAAATATCAGTGTCAAGAATGAGTATGATCTAAATTTTTGTGATTTATTACAATGTTTCATTGATTGGAGTTTCTAAAAATCATCCATGGAGCTATAATAAGGATAGTCAATCAACTACATCAAATTTACCTATTGTGAATACATTAAATCAATTAACTCATGATTTAAGGAACCTATAACAATATCTTGATTTACATACAATACCTCAAATCCATATACTGGTTCATCAATAAATTCATGATATTTTTTTGGGAAACTAGACACTACACATAAGGTTATGGAAGGAACATTCGGTGTAGGGATGAGTTCCTCACAAGTATTAATGCATTGAAGTTGTATTCTCAATGATGAAACCTCGGAATTCATTATCCCCATTTGATTACAAAATATTTTAGTCAATGTTTGAGGAATATAATTTGTATTAGGTTGAACATCATGGAAATCCCTAGGATTGATCTCTTCAAAAATCATTAAAATTGATGGAAATTTGTCCTTTAAATAGTAATTGTTTAAATAATTGTGCATCAACCCGAAAGTGGGGTGATCATTGAAGGGTGGATCAAATAAATTCATTGAGTCAGATAATTCCCAATAATGATTTCCATTTTGATTCCAACATTGGATTATGATAGGGTAATGTTGAAGTGACTCTATTAGAGTACACTGAAACTACGATTTGGGATTCTTATGACACACACAAATAGAAAAGTGAAAATATAAGTGATGTGGGGGTGAGAATAGAGAAATTGGGGGGCGAAAATGATGATAGTGTATAATATAACATACTTAGGTCTAGGAAATCGGTACCAAAATTTGATCTCCCCCAAATTTACCCAAGTATTTAGGTTTAAGCAGTCACTTGTAGTTTATCTTGGGATGTCCAATCCTCAGAGAACTATGAAGAAACCTATTGACACGTACATTCTATGGACATTTATTGGATATGGAGGGGCCAACATGGATTGATTTTATATTATTTTAGGTGAATACTATGAGACTTAAGTAAATTAAATTTAAAATAATGAGTTGACCCTATGTTATCAATTGGGATGGATTGGATGAAAATGTTTTTTTACGGTTTCAATTTATTATATTTGGGATGGGATTCTTCAAGAAGATAAAAAAACATCATAACTTACTGGTAATATACCAAGAAACCATAATACTAATCATGTATTCAATTTGAGGATCAAAATTTTGTGCACTACAATGTAATGGTTATTATTGGCACTTGAAGTATATGGCCTTAAAATTCAAGGTCAAAGATGTTTAAAAATCATCAAATAATAAATTCCTTTAATAGAAGTGATTAGAAATTAATGGGGTGATAAATAATATCTAATCCTAATACATGATACCTCCTTGGAACAACCAATAATTGGGTTATCCCTCTAATGATCCTATGCTCTTCATTGAAGTTGAAAGTAGACACATGACGGAGGAATTGAAAGAACAAAAAACAAAAACAATGTAACAAACATTCCACCATTGTGTGATAAATCTCACAAGGCTTGGTGTGAATAAATTCAAAACATGATGAAATGGTATCAACATATTAATAATAAGAAATGGAAATGGGATGCAGAAGAAGTTTTATAAGAAAACTAAGGTTATTCAGATATCTTACAATTGAGGAAGAACATTACCAAGGAAAAGTGGCAGCATAACGTTACAATCAAACAAAGCACCAAACATGAATAAATACTCCAAAAACACTTCCTTAAATTGTATTTTTTGGATCCTTGGGTCGAGACTCCAATAGTGAAATTCATCCCACTTGAGAATGGTAAGCCTAGGGTGGTGGAATATAAGGGAGGGAATACATTTTCACCTTTGACCTGAAGTTGCAACTAGCGTGCATCCACCGAACATAGGCGCCTATATTTCCTTCTAGATGGCCGAAATGGTGTGTGATATATTAACAAAAATTGAAACTATGGATTTATAATAACAATCTATAAAATATCTAACCAAATATTGTGAGGTTTTTTGAGATATGATTTATTTTTTTGCTTATTTTTCTACACCATTGAATCTGGCCCAGAATTTCATCTTCCACTTGGGCCGCCTAGAACTCCATTAAAACATCTGAATTACCTCTTCGAACTATTTGATGAAATTTTCCACATGATATACTTTAACTTTATTTAAATTTTGAGAATTATTGGGCATGTATCATGGCCGCTGCAGTATCATTACTAGGATACTGTCTAGTTTACTTTTCCCAGAATATTTTGGTATGAAAGACCATTTAGGTGGTCTTCCAATGTGAATCTTCAAGTGCTCCAGAAGTATGAATTATTACCAATGTAATTAGAAACCTGAAAATTAAATATTAAAATAAAATCAACATTATTGAATACATTAAATTATGTTAAAAAATGTATCATGTAATAGTGCATTTAAGAGGGAATTATAAATATAATATGAAATAATGTTTAAAGTGTAAAATGCACTAAAATAGTGTTTATGAATAATAAAGCACACAAATATTATATATAGTAACAATTAATATTAACCTCATTAAGTGGATAATCAAAATATCATAATAATGATAGAAGGGTACTAGATGAAAAATTGTCAAGATCATAACCAAAAACAAATATTGGTGAAACATTTCCACTAAAACAATTAGTTGAAAAAGGGAGATAAGGGAAAATTGATGCAAAGCCCTACACCATGAATCAGATGCATGATCCAAACAACCAAAATGAAGGGAAAGATTCTCAAATCTCCTATAGTATATTCTATGGAAGAGACGAGGAACAATGTAGTGTATGGAATAAATATTTGTCCTCACATAACCATTAAATCTTATTTTCGTGTTATTACATAGTGTAGAACACTTTACAACATTGTGTATATCATTTTAGAATAGTATGATGAAAAACTAATCTCCTTGGTTAAATGATTTTCCTACTTAAAGTTTAAATTATTTGAATGGTTTATAGGATGTGTAAATATTTCCCTTCCTATACAGGTTTATAATATGTACCTGTAGGATGTTTTATGTTGTAAAATAGTTGTACATAGTTTAGTCCCCTATGAAAATGTGTTCTTCCCTTTCTCCTACATAAATATTTGAACCACCTCCAAATCATTCTACACTATAGAATACACTATAAACCAATTTAATACGTTTATTTCTAGACTCCACTAATTAAAACAAACATACATCCCAATGAATCAATTCATTTTCCCAATAAAGGCTCTCCATCTCTGAAAAATACCTGACCACCATGGTTCATAATGAAACTCAAAGTAGGACATACCAGGAAACTATATAGGATCACACATTGTTCTACAACAAAAATGTTTTATCTTTATTGATATGTCATACCCTAGAAAAACTCCCTATAACTCAACCTACTCCTTTTTCTAAATATAGATAAAGTACAAAACTAGAGAAAGATGTACAAAAAAATCATATCTATGATAAGAACAATAAAGAATTTTATTTTTCCATTTTCATGCTCAAAATCATTCCTGGCAGGATCCTAGATCACAAAGTGTGATTTATCATAATCCTACTACTTATGAAATATTATGCTGCCATCTAAATATGACTTGAAATATACTCCATAGACATCAAGGTCATTAACATGATTTCTAAAAAACATATAATTATGTAAAAAATAAAATATTATATACCAATGGTTGAATAATTCTCCCCCATTTTATTTTTTATCAATCATTTAATCTATTCAATTTTTGTTCAATCATTCTCCCTTATTGAACTTAAAATTCCACATAATTATCGTATTCTATTTCATTCAATAGTGAACCTCATTGAAACTTCATACTCTTTAGAAACAATGAAATTTTATTTTAATAATTTCATTAATATTATTTGAATAAAATATCATTTTATGAAATAATATACAAAATCAATTTCTATAATTTTTTTAATAATTTTTTGTCAATCATTTCACTATATATAACAATATCTAGATTATATCTTTTCTATCATCAGAAAAAATAATATATAATACAATGAGAGTAAATAATTTCTAAATAAATCATTATAATCAATATTGAAATGTTAGTTTCTAAACCTCTTCATGAAATATTGTGGTTAAACGCCATGGCTAAACTGATGTTTTTCAAATGTTAGTGTGAACATTAATTTCTTAACTATGATCATCATTAGTTTTATTTTTAACCATGTTATCCTATTAAAAAATTACCTTTTATATATTTTCCATAATAATTTGATTTCAAATATCAATATGATTTTTTGAGGATTTTATATTAGATCCATTGATAGCCCTATCATACCTTAGTTGTCAAAATACAATATCATCGTTATCTTCTCATTTTATCCATGGTACATTGATTGTTCTTTCATCCATTATTATAGTTTATATGATTTTGTTTCTAGATTATAATTTATTTAACTATGCTACAATAGATTCTTTATTTATTCATGATAATACACCCAATATAGTTTGAACCAATGAAAAATGATCATCCACTTGAGAATTTTTTTATTCACACTACATCTAGCCCAATCCACAAAAGATTACAAAAAAATCATTTTAAATTCCTTCACAATATACCAAACCATTATAATGTTTCTGTTGATATACGTCATTTTTTTCATTATAACCTAGATATGTTCCTCCATATGATAAATTATGTAGTATGAACCCATGAAATTTGTAATAATATATATTTTATTTCAATAATTGGATTCAAAAATCATGTCAACGACCCCTAATAATGAGTGGGATCATTTAATTTCCTTTCCTATTGTATTATATCATTTTTCCATTCATAAATGTTTTTTAAAATCAATTTTAATCTTGTATATCAAAAATTTTCTATTCTCATAGTAAATGTTTTTTCTGGGAAATGAATTTTTATCCCACGTTTTGAATCACATGAATCCTAATACCAAATTTAGAGTCTTTAATCATTTACATTTAAAACTCCAATATCAGCCATTTTAAAACTCTTCACTAAAACATTAATTTATTCCCTCATGTAACACCCCAAGCCTCCACGGTACGCTTCTCATTTAATAATACAGTAGTGTGTGTTGTACGCACCTTCGAGTTCTAACACACACTACAACCAATCAAATTAGCTTTCATGAATAGTAATACCAACTTTTTGAAACATTATAATTGTTATCACTAAAAATGGATTTCATTTTTTGATTCGGAATATCGAATTTATCCTTGGGTGAAATTTTGGTACTTTTCAGATAACTTTTATATTTTGATGAATAGTGAAAATTACTAAATTTTAATTAAAAACAACTTTTTTAATCATTATAATTAATAGTGATAAATTATGAATTTGAGTGGTTTTAAAGTATAAATAGAATATATTTTTACCATTTAATACAATTTTGGTCATTGTACATAATTTCACAATAAAATCGGACATAAACAAGTGTCAATCTTTTGATAATTATTATCTCTTAAAAACACACTTTTTGTTTTGACAGCAGCAATTAAATTTAAATTCATTTCTGCCACTTCTGTGTTTTGAATTTGGAAAAATGGACTCCATATTTGAAATCAGGATGTCCAAATTGTGTAAATAGGTAACTTTTATTTTTAGACATTTTGAATAATTACTTCAGTTAATATTTTATTTACCATGGTTAAAGTGTAAATCCTGTAAATAAGGGTAATACAATAATGTTATAATGATAATAAATTACCCTAAAACGTTTCTTAACCTTATTGGTGGATACAGGTCCGACCATGGGCATATTTGGGACGATTTTGGGACCCCATGGAGCCACTTGTAGATGATAGTGACACGTTATATTAATTAAGTTAAAGTAAATACAAAAATGACAAAAGCTTATATCTTTTTAAAACACAATTTTTACATAGGGTTATATATGTTATATTTTCAATTATAAATATTAATTAGAAAGATAAAACGATTTCCAAAATAATGGTATTTTATTTATAATTTTTAGACTTTGAAAATTTAATAATATATATGACACAATAATGATGCAGTAATTTCCTTATTAATGAAAGAATCAAATAATTGGTATTATAAATGTTAAAATAAATATAATTTTAAAGTTTTAATAACATACCCGATTTTTATTGGTTAATATACCATGTTAGGATTTCATAAATAAATTGGGTTCGAATTAATAAAGTTGTTAAGACTTTAAAAAAAATCAATTACTGAGTAGTGTCAAAATTGACATAAATGAGTTTTTTAAATAAATATTATATTATTAATTTATATTTTATTCCTAAAAATCTAAGGATCAGCCATAGGACTTATATAATTATTTTTTTATAATTAATGTACCACTTTGGGGTCTCTTGGATGTATATATAGTATGTTTACTAACTATATAATATAAAAATACAAAGTGACATGGTAAATGTCAATCTAATTAACTAAGAGTTAAATCTAAAAGATAAGGTTAATATAATGACCCAAACCTGTCTAAAATCTATTGGATGAAACAATATAGACCCATTCCCACTTTATACTTTGAATAATCCAATTTTGAGCCATTATAAACCTAATATGAATTTATTATAAAATAATACTTCAAGTTTTTTTTAAAGAGCCCCTCCTCACCCAAATAAAAGGACACCACTTCTAACCAATTCCTTACACCTCTAAAGCCTTTTGGATCTTCCAACCTCTAACCAATTAAGCTACCTATATCTCTCTCCTCCTATTAGAAGCCTTACCTTAGGCATAAGGAACTTCAAGAGTCTTTTTTGGTTCAAACCAAACGGAGTTACCCAAATTAAAGGTAACGATTTCTCTTAGCTTCTTTTCTATTATTTTACTTCTCCAACCCCTAAACTCTTCTTATTATTTTATTTTGTGAAAAGACCAATATCCTAAATATACAAGGATATTTTTATTATAATTATTCGAAATACACTTACATAGACCTTCATCTAATGGGTGAAGAACATAATGTGTTTGTGGATGGCAACCGAACGCCTCACGAAGCATTGATTGTTCAATTATCTCCTATCACCTCTCATAGTGGCCATTATGATGGAAATATAATTTTATATGATATTAATGATATCTATTTTATATATAATCTTCTTTAATTCCATTTTATATCATACCATTATTCGTTTCATGTTGTATATATATACGATAATTTCATTTGATAGAGTGCGGACTACCGCCCCCTCAAAGTGATATGACTCATTCATACCATAAATTGAATGTATAAATGATGGTGTTAATGAACTCAAGTAAAAAATATAAGATATTATATTATAATGTAATAATAATATACTTATTTATCATTTGGTTTTTATTCCTTTTAAAATGAAAAATGAAATGGAAATAGCGTTCGTGTGTACGTACAGATTACTGTCTCCACAAATGCGATAGATTCATTTCTCCATCATATCCATTAAAGACTAATTATCTTTTGATGATTAAAAGTAAGGTTTAAGGACATGATATAATTATGGATATGAATAATATAAAACCTATCCATAACAAACACGGCTTACGTAATAATTCATATAAAGGAAAACAAATCAGTTAACACCCGAAACATCGATAATACTAAAATATTATTAACAAATCAATATTAAAAGATCATATATGATATCATATTTATGAATATTATTCTTGTATAATTTAATAACAATTATTTAACTATTATACAGGATTTTAACATACACACTATTAAGGAAAAGTATAAGGTAAGGGGTTTTCATCTCACTTCTTATTCTCGTGAGATTCATTCCATATACCACTATTACCTTTTGTGTGGTGTATGTACAAACCATAATTGTATTCTTTGTATAATACACTTTGATTTATATGTATTTACATGTTAATTATATGATACCTCTTTCATGGGTTGTATGTTTCGTAATTTACCAAATTGGTAAGGGTTTATTTCACAATCTCTTCATTATCCGAGGTTGTTTATACGTAATTATATAATTAGACCTCTTTATCATCCACGTCCATGTTTCTTAAAAAAGTATTTCAAATCATTCTTAATATTTTACAGACTATGGGTTAATGTCATTTATACCCTTGTTGACTTTTTTAAAAGATGTTTATGAAGGAATCTTTCTATCGTTTTCCAAACAAGGTCCGTTTTTACCTTTTCGACAGAATTAAGGTAAAAAAAATTTTCTTATACGCCAGGTGCAGCTATTTACTGCCGTTATAAAATCATCGAAGCTTCTATTAAAAGATTATAAGAATAATTTCAAAGTAAATGTTTTATTTTATAATTATTTGACTTTTAAATGATTTCAAAATGAATATTTTAAGAATTTATGAATGTTACTCTTTATGAAGATCGTAATTTTAAATGTTTTAAAGATTTATCATTATAAATATTTTTAATTAATGTCCATGATTTCAAAATAATTTTAAGGATTCATTTTTATGGACATGATTATTTTGAAATGATATTTCTTTTCAAAATTTTCAAAGTGGTATGGGAATCTTTGATTCAGAAATCTCTTTTAAAATACTTCCTTTATAAATGTGTGACTTTTCAATGATTTCATAAAAGAGATATTTCTCTCAAATAGTTTTTTATTTCATCTATGTCAACATCCATTGATTGATTTTAAAGATATTTAAAGTTTATTTATTATGATACTAAACTTCCATATAGTATTGAAGGTTTTGTGATATGTTTGACTGTAGATGTCTTATTCTTATACCATTCATTGTTTATGGAGAATGTATTGACATTTCGTATGTTAATTTTAATACAAATGTTTATTTTTTGTTTAAACCTTTTCATGTGAGGAATTAATTAGACTTAATAAGTGACGGGTGGATCCCTCTATAGCTCCTCGATGCATCGGTAGGTCTCATGAGACAAACTAGTGTCTTGGCACGAGGCCTTGAAAAAATATTATTTGTAGTCTTGGCACGAGGCCTTGGCTATGTGCTTATGATAGTCGGGCATTATGCATTCCATCATTATGAAAGTGGTTATTGATATTGCATGTTATTATTCGATTAGTAGAATATCCATGTGAATAAGTAAATGGAATTATTTTATTTTATTTATACCATATTATGCTGATGTTAATGTTTAAAAGGCTTTTGTTTTAGTTTTATATATTGCCTTAAATGTTTGTGATTATTTTTGAAAGTTTATTCTCTATTTCTAACCCTTACTGAGCGTTTGAGATCAACCTTTTCTATGTTTTATTTTTCCCAGGATTCCAAGAACTATATTGTTATTGATATTCAGGGTTAATCCAAGGGAATAATGGCATTCAGAAAGGATTATTTATGTTGTTTTGTATGTTATTAAGTGTAATGTAATATTCATGTATGTAATCTATTTTTCCAAGACTGCTAAACTGATCGGTCCATCGGGACTTTATTCCTTATAATCATGCTAATGTATTGAAATAATTCACCGACTCTGGGTAACTGGGATTGGGGCATTGCATATCGAATGTGATATCTTCATGATATTCAAAAATCATCAATATGTATTAATTGTATAATTTGACATAAATATTTTTATTATCCCTTCTCATAAAAATTTTAGATTCTTAAAAAATGATTATATCATAGATTACCACACTTGAGGTGCATATTTTATAATTTAAAAAGCTTTATCCAGTCATTATAAAATTTAATAATAATCATATATAATATTTATCACCGTTTTTTCATGTTGAATTATTCATTGTGAATCACATTTAAAATCATTTTTTCAAGAAGAAAATGCATGATTTTAAATCTAAAATTGATAGTTACAACAAGAAATAGTCTTGTTGACTATATTGTTTCCATTAGTGTGAAATTTTATTCCACTTCAATTCCTTTAACATGTGAATTACCCTAATAAAAAAATCCGAATTTTACAATAATATCTTATCCGTCCTCATCCTGATTACTTTTCAACTCTAATATTCCTTCCACGGTATTATGAATGATTTCCTTATCCTTGAGCTTCTAGGTTTTATTTTTTCTTAATTTAATCATACTCTTCATTAATGGTCTTGAACGGTGAATAATTTATCCTTGTTTCTTCTAATAAATTATATTCCAATTAAGTTAATAAGGAAATATTATCTATAGTTATCATCCTCTAATTTTTATTTGTTTAAATTCCTCACCGATGGTTTTTAACTCATCGAATTATCTCAACTTCCACTTTGTCGAGTAACTATTGGAATCCTTTCAATATATTATTCTTCCAATGATTTTTCCACTAAAACCTCATCACATGTTGGAAAATGGGCTCATCCATAATTATTTTTTATTTTTTAATCTCCATAATTGGAATATAGATATAAAATTAAATATCAGTTTCTAGGGTTCTCGGAAATTATTATTTTTTCAGTACTCTATATTATATTTTGTAAAAAAATTTGTGATAAATATATATATTAATTTAAAAATGGTATCTTAAAATTACCCCTTAATCCTATATGGATTTATACTTTCCATGGTTTCCATCATTATATTTAATTTATCATTTACTCTAAAACACTCTAATATTAATACACATTTGTTTACCTCATTTAAACATATCATAAATTTTTATCCTATCAATAAGGATAAATAAATACCTAAATTATGTTTACATTCCTACATGTGTAATTTCCTCCCAATAATGATGACAATTTTTATTTTTTGTGAATAATTTTTTCTATGTTTTTCATCATTCTATTTTTCATTATACCAAATTGTTTTATTGTATTTTTCTCTAGGTTGAATCAATATACCTAATCCCATTTTTATTAAATTAATATTCCACCTCATGAGATTTATATTGTGTTTCATTTTCATATCACTGGATTTTTATCATTATTATAGCTTCATTCTCATATCTCCTATGAAAATGAATAATTCAAATAATAAAATATATAAAATCCTACATAAAAAATGAGAAAACCAATTTTATAATAATCTTCCATTAACATAATAATTTACTTCCCATTGTATTTACCAGAAACCTTTGTGGGTTAAAACACACTAGTGGGGATTATACTTAGAATTTTTTTGAACATTTTCATTTTTTCATGATTGGGGGTTCTCATTGAATTATTTAAAACAAAGAAGTCACATGTCTTCTATAAAACACTTATAATATTATTAATATCAATTAAATATTATACTTTTGAAGAAAAATTAGATAGTGTTTTGGTTAATATTTCAGACCCATTCATGCCATGGTATATTGTATTCGCCCACTATAATGAATAAAGTGTTGTGTTTTTTTCTACCTACATTGTATACGATTCCATTTTTTATTTAATTTTTCCATTTTTTTGAAGTGATGTGGTATCAATAAAATTTATCTAGTGGGATGATGTGGTCACTAGAAACACAGTTTTGGTTTTCGAATCTTCATAGACAAAATAAGTTACGTACTGATGCTTGATCCACTGATGGGGATATTTTTCATTGAATTAGAAAATTTTCATTTCATTTGACATGGTTCCTAGAATATATAAATACAAATGTGAATTTAATTGATAGAAATGATTTCTTCCTGAGATATTTTTAGACGTTAATTGGATGGATTTAATTGAGATTTTTTCAACATTATATATTTGAGAGTGAGTCATTCACTGAGATAAATTATAATCATCACTTACTATTATAATATCTACTCAAATTAAACTTCAATCACCCATACTCAGGGAGGATATATTTAAAGAGAACTAAAAACATTGTTCCCTAAAAATTAAATAAGGACAGTAAATAATGAATCTTGTTGAATCAAAATATCAACTTAAAAAGATTGTGAATTTATATAAATAGAAGCAACATCCTAACCATCCCCTTATGACATTTTTTAATATACCTATAAGAGGGTTAACCTTATATGGATATAAATCACATAATAGGAGGAATAATTAGATTTACCACGGTGAAATTAATAAAATGAAAATGAAAAAAAACAATGAAAACTCTATTATTGTGTGATGAATTTCACACATTCAGGTGTGAATTAATAAATCACCCCTTGAGTAGGAGGTATCAATGAATTATTAATAATAAAGTAAATTAATAAGAAAATTAAATTTTATTAATATTGTTATGTGATTTTATAAACATCAATGATAAAATAAACCTTTCAACAAATAATATTAATCATAACATTAAAATTTAAATTTCAAAAAACATCCATCAATTTCTGTCAATACTAATGACTTAAATATGAAAATTTATAACCTTGGGTAATACACCTAGTATTCTTGGTCACCAAACATGATTAAGGTATTCATTTTTTTGTGGAATTTCTGTTGAAATTAGATTTTCCACATTTGAAATTAAATGGGTGGAATATTGTTTTATACAATTGATGTTCCAAAATGAGCATCAAGATTGATGAATTATATAGGCATAGAATTTATTATTCAAATTGGACTAACAAGATCACCATTTAAACCTATAATGTATAACATGAAAATGTTGATTGATATTTTCATCAAGAAATCATCTATCCAATGATGAATTTTCAGACTTTTTTGGGTATTTTCATGGTTGAAACAAGTATTTTAGTAGACTGGTGTGCAGTTCAGTTTTCATAGAAAATTATAGATTCAATTTGAAAAATAGATGACTTTCCCAATGAATTTCATTTTTATTTTAAAGGTAAATACTTTCAAAATTTTGGTAACCATATATTGAAATATATTATTCAAAAAAATAACAGGAGGTTTTATACAAGATGAGGAAAAATGTGTTATATATTATTGTATTTTAATCATAATTAAAAACATGATAATAATTGATTTTTATATTGTAAAATAAAATTTTATTTGGATTTAAAGAATTATGAATAAAAAAATCGTAATATATATTATTTATATTAGCCTACATTAGTGGTTAATCACCCCCACCCACCAACACAATATTTTTTTAATTAGTCCATCACAAATAACTATATAAAACTACAAAAAATGAGCACCCTTTTGAAAAAAACTATTTTAGCATACAAAATTAAAAATAATGCTTCACAACAAAAATTCCATAATCATGAAATTTTTTTCTTTCAAACAATCTTGGTTCACAACCACAACGATAGCCTAATCCTAATATTTTTTTCAAATTCATCAATTCATTTCATCCTATTATTCTTAATAACAATGTAGTTTTTTACATCATAAAATACATAGGGGATCATTTTAAATGAATGTTAAAACCTTAATGAACAAAGTATGAATCACATTTTAATATGAATATGGGTAATAAATTTTTTTTATTTATTTTTTTAATTTTCCATTTGATAGTATTTTTTTCCGCATAAAATCAATACTTATAGAAAAGTTTTTTTGATGACTCCCAAGAACAAAGACCGTAGGGAACAATGATAAGGCCATATATTTGAGAATCATCTAAAATTAACTAATAAAAAAATCAAACTAAAAAAAGAAAATAAATATAGAATTCCAAATTCAATGCAACAAAATATATAGTTGTTATACTCTTATGTGTCAATCCATTCATGTTTTTTGTCCATTAACATATATGAAATATTTATAAAAAAAATATTTTTCTTTGTTTGAAATACTCATATTTAACATAAAATAAAACCAACCCTATGTTATTTTTTGAAGGAGACCCCATTTTCTCAAATTTCTACCCCACAATATATTAGACATTATTTGTGACATTTTAATTATTTTGTTGAAAATATATACGATGAAAAACTACATCGAAAAACCATTAATTACAAATTTTATACTTATGAGCATAATATTTTATTTATATCATATTCAAGTAATGATAAAAATTTAGATATTCATTTCTAATGTTCATATAGTGTATTATAACAAGTAAGGTTAAAGAAATTTTATTTTCAGTTGATTCAAAAAAATCTCTTCTATATTTTCACACATTTAATTTAGAATGAAGTCATCCTCAGTGGATAAAATTAAAAATTTCAAAACAAATTGAAATTTATTTGGGGAGTTCCAAATTGAAATTTTAATTAAAAACAAAGAACAAATTTACTATGTATATTAATGAAGAATGTGTTTTTAGTAATAAATTGATTATTCAATCTCCATGCCACTCACAGGCTTCTCGAAGGGGATTAAAGAATTGATCAGAACTAAATGATGTGTTTTATTTTAATATAAATACCTCAAACTATTTAACCCATGAATATATAAAAAATCCATGTTAAAACAACAAGGAATCCCCAATGGGATATATTAATTTAAAATAAACAAAAACTAAAAAAATAAAAATTAATGAAAGATATATGTTTATATTTGAACACAATAAAGACACAAAGAAAAAGTGGAAACCCAAAATATATATTTACCAATATATATATATATATAATATTTATAAAGATATTATGGAAAATTGAAAAGTTATAGTCCAAATATCATTGGGTGGTGTAGTTTCCTGATATCCCTTCTGTCATATACTCAAATATCCTAGCCATACCAAACATGATGGGGGTTTCCCTGTAACTTATTACAATACCAAATACCATAGATGGTAAAGAAAAAAAATTAAAAAGTTAATAAGAAAATAAAATTACATAAATGAATATAAAACATTTCTTTTGTTTTATTTTATTTTATTCAATGACATTTTATCAATTTTTCATTTTTCATAACACACTAAATAACTCAGAAAAATATGAAAAAAAATAAAATCCAATTGATTTTTGGTTTTCTCTTAGGGAGTGATTAGTTATAGAAATTTTTTCAATATTGAACACCAAATTATCATGTTGTCTCTACCTCATAGTTTGTCTCATTTAAATCCTTTTCAGTTTCATTCTAATTGAATGTTTTGGAAATGTTTTATATAACCACAATTGAATTTAAATATATTTCCACTATTGGGATCTGAGATCTTGATATCCCCATGAGGGTATTCATGATTTATTGCATAGGGCCCATACCATCTAAAAGTTATTTTTCTCAAGTGAATATTTTGATTGAAATCATAATGGAGCATATATTTTTCTAATCAGTGTTTTTTAGCATCACTATTTCCATATTGATAGGCTTAAACTCTATCCTTATCGATCCTCATACTTTGGTAATACTACATCCTAAGTACCCCAATATCATTAATGACCAATTTTCTCTTCCTTCAAAAAACTATTTTATTCAAATTTATCCTCTTAGGTTTTTGAGTATCATTATAAACAATTTTTATTGATAAATCATATTCATTTTCAAATACTAATTGATGTATGAAATTGATAATAATTCGTATATATGAGTTGATACACCAAATAAATCAAAATTATTCAGAAACTAATTATTCCTAGTGGCTTTGACAGTTTATTCAATAATTTGATTTATTTACCTACTTCTTGACTCACCATAAACATTGGTTTGAAAGTGGTTTTATGTGGAAACATTGTGAGATATCCAATAATTATACATGATTTCAAATAATTTAAGATTAAATACATTGGATTTATGATAACTGATGATGGCCCTTATAATTCAAAATCATGAAAATATGTTTTCTTTAAAGAATAAAATAAAAACATGATCATCATTGGACTTGGTGGAAATGAGATTAACACTTTTAAAGATGAAATAAATAGATAAGAGAATGTATAGTTGTCCCCAATAGTGATTAAACTTTCACATAAAATTAACTCCACAATAATCAAATAATTATACATTACAAATTTTGGTAATATTAATTTGATTCTATTTGGTTTTGGACAACATTTTTTGTAATTGAGGGTTGATTTTATAGATTATGTTTGAATACATAATTTGGTAGGACTAGAATAATCCATTTTAGAGCACCATTTTATTTTATTTTTTTAGTTTTTCCCCTTATTTTTACCAATTATTGAAATAAAAAAAGACTTTTGGATCTTCCTCTGGGACACATATCCTAAAAACCTGCATAGGATATAACCTGTAGAGGTATGGATCATCATACACATAGATCGTGACATTTAAAATTATTTTTAACCTATCCTTTTCCCTTGAAAATTTTGGAATCTTAACATTAACCAAATAGTTTCATATATCATAATTCCTTTCAAAAAAACTCATAGAATAGAGATGGTCATCATTAAATGAAACATATATATAATTATTAAATAAATTTTCTTTAATTTAAATCCAAGAGGAGCGATAACTAACACATTGCCAGCATTTTTTCTTAATTTTTTTGCAGAATTATTTTCGTAGATGGACCAACGTAATCAATATGGAAATTGTTTTATATTTTTTTAAAACTTCCTTCTCATTATTAGTGTAGTTGATTTGTTCATTATTCAATAATTATCTCATATAAGAAATTAAAAATAGATTTTTTAAATATATTTCCTTTTTCAAATACTTTGGACAATTAACTTACATCACATGTAATTTTTAAAAGCAGAATTCGAATTTAGAGCTTATATGATGTGTAAAAAAATATGGCATGACTTTAGTGTCAATAATTATTCATCACGTGGTTTTTTTCATATAGAAGGAGTATAATTCAATAGTAGAGAAAAAGGGGCCCTTAAATAAAGCTAAAGTTCCTAAGTATCCTTCTATATAAACCATTATGTCCTAAGAAGGACCCTAAATTATTGATTGATTTTAGGGAAGGTAGGAAAGGAATTATATCTACTTAGGATATATAAACCTAAATCCATATCACATAAATAACATGGCTGATCACTAGCCCATACATTTCTATGAGATAGAATTATTCCAAATTTTGGAAATGATTTTTATCATCAAATCATAACAAAACCCTCTTATTCATTTTGAAATGATAAAATATGGTTGTAAATATGGATAATGAAACCATAAACACCAAACTAAAATCCCCCATAATTTCAAATAAAATTCCAATCATCCACCTAGGGATGTTACATGGGTCATTACACAACAATAAGGGCGTGATAATAAAATGAAAAGGTTCAAAATTAAATTGGTGAAGCATATTTTCGTTGAACATTAATGGGATCAAATTTATGGTGCCCCAAATACCCATCTAAGATGTATTAGAACTCATTTCCCACCACTCATTCAATGATTTAATCTATAATGTGTCTTGTAAAATGGTCATTTAGATTACATGAGTTCAAATTCCTATATTCAATTAATACTCTCTATAAAATACTCATCCTTTTGGGAAAAGATCTCCATCGTAATTGTTAGTCTCTATAGATCAATAACTTTTAGAAATAATATAAATCGGTATTTCTGATTTACCCACCATGATTTTGTAGTTAATACATGATATTAACAACATATGTAGATCATTTCATTAAATATCCTTATGAATGGGATTGAGTCTATGTTGGAGTTAGTGACACTGATTTGAAATGGTTCAGTAAACAATAAAATTGGTAATGATGACTGGGATAATCCTTTGTATATTCAAATTGGTGCACCAATTGTTTTCTTATACCTACTCAATACATCTAGAATCATTACCTCTTGACAGGAATGTTAGAAAGATGAAATAACCATTGAAAGTGTTTATTTTTCTTCAGAAAAATTAAAATATGATTTTGAAAATTGAGATCTTCAATTCGAGATTAGGTATGATATACATTTTAGAAGAATATTGAGAATTTGAATAAAATTGTATTATTTGTAGGACCCTAGAACAACGCTTAGAGGGGAGGGGTGAATCAGGTTGTTGAGTTTTTCTTTCAATGAGTCAGATATTGTCTCCACGTTGGTAATAGCTTTTTAAACATGTCTATAGGAATCAAGAAGCAATTAAACACCCATATTCATATCTAGAAACGTGATTCTATAGTTTTATTTTGTTCCACAGTAAGTGATAGTCTAAGGAGCTTATGTTAACAATGTGTTAGGTGTACCTAAGTCCAGTAAAAATAACTAGATATTGATGATTAATATAGAACATACAATATTAATATATGCCAGACTCACGACCTTTACAATAATTTTATGGGTAGCACAATACCTTCCTTTAAACATTTCCATCAACACCCCTTACTCACGGGCTTAGGTTAAGTCTTACCTAGTTTATCAACGTAATGATTTCCTTAATATATTGGGAGTAAAATAATATTCCTTTGATTTGGATGAGATTATTATTTACATATATTTCTCAATTAATTCACTTGAATGATCTATTCAATCAAAATTGATTTTCACTATACTATTTGAAATTCTCCAATACATTAGGAAACCCACATTTGGATTCATATATATTTAATCTTACATGAAGATACATACTTTTTAAAGATCACATAATCTATAATGCTCCCAAAAATCATCTAAATACATTCCATCATAAAGATCATAGCCTTCATAGAACTCTAAACTACTATCAAACTCATAGCCTTTGTGAAATACCCATTTCTAAAATGCCTAAGTGTCCATTATTTCATGACAATTATTTTCAAGATGCTTCTGCTCATAAAGAGTTCCAAATTCTTAAAGAGTTCATCCTTCATGAAATATGAGTGACTCGCCCTTTATTAAAATTATCTACATGACTTAGAAGTTATTTCATATCCAATTTATTGTAAACACCACTTTTGTGATGGTTTTAGGCTCATTGTTAATTTTTTACAAACCACTTCATTCTTGTTCTTAAAAATCCTTTTCATCGTCAAGATTCATGTATGGTTTCCATTCAAGATGGTTTTTTGACTCAAATTCCTTAACATATTTTCATTGTTCCTCATCCATTACTCTCAAAACCTCATTCATGAACCTTCATACATTCTTGAAATTAGATACTATATTTCTTCAAGAATATCAACAGCATTGAGAAAATACATCCTTCATAAAATCGATCATTTTTTACTATTTTTAATTAATCAATCAAGGATGTCCATATTTCATGACTCTTTATCATTCCTGAAAATTATTTCCTCAGAAAATAAGTTAAATAATGCAAAATTACACCACATTGAATAATAAATCCTCTTTCACCTTAATATAACTTGGTTTTCAAACTCCTAATTCGCCGTATTTAAGATTAAAAAAACAGAAAATTAAATATTATTCATGTTTTAAAAAATAATACTTCCAATAATATCGCTTTTTGGTACTGTATTACACCTGTATATAAATTCAATAATGAACCATTATCATTCATGAGTACGATATACATGAAATAACTCATCCATCACATATTTTATACCTTAGAAAAGATCTGTGTGGAAAACAATTGTGGATGATGTGATTTGCATGACTTGATAGACTACTGACCGATCCACCTATCTATAAAAATTTTTAATTTCATTATACCATTTGGTTATAAACCTAAAGAAACTCTAATTAGACCTTATTATAAAAAAACCCCCCTTAGATCCTATATTCCCCATAATCATGCTCATATCGACAAACATATTAAAATATTTATCATAAATGGGGAGAGTGTAAATCTCAATCCAATTAACGCACATGGATATAAATGGACACTATGTTTAATTAAATTCTCCTTAGACCTTAGTGATACAAAAGAATTAGTCAATATATTATCCATATGATCATTAGTTCAATATTAATCTATTTTAATCACACCTTGTTTATAATTTTCATTGATAATGTCATATATGATATCAATATTTGTGGCACTATAGTGTTAAAATGTATTTTATGAAAGATTGATCTTTCTCTTATTGTCATACAGAATCACCATAGTGTATTTCACCCCACCAAAAATATCATTCATTTGTTTCTTCATCCATAATAGCGGAGTGCATGTCTTTGTCATAGAGATATAAGATAAGTAATTTCAACAGAACCCCACATTTTTTAATGAATAATGAACACCCAATTGAGTACATTTGATTACAATCATCTCCAGCTAAGTCTACCTTAGAATATGATGGTAATTTATTAAATCATATTTTTTAAAATAATAATCAAATGTTAAGAGTACCTTTAATGTATCACATGGAACGTTTTACACCTACAATATTCTCTAAGTATTTCATAAAAATAAATCCCCTAAACATATTTCCATGATAATATATATCCATGTTTTACCCAAATACAGTAATCTTCCAATGATACTCTAATACGGGTTTGGATCCACATATTCCCATCTTGATTTCCTTTTTTTCTCAACTACAATCATTGCGGATGATTTTTAATCCCTGCATATTTAATTTATTCATAAACTCTGTTACATATGTTTCATTAGTAATGAAGGTGCAATACTTATTTTGAATCACCTTCATCCCCAAAAAGAACTTCAGTTCACTAATCGTTGACATTTAAAATTTTATTTTCATGTTATTAGAAAATTCATCCACATCCCCATTCCTACTTCAACCAAATAAAATATAATCCACATACCAAAGAACCCTAAATTTACCTCCATGAGATTTATTTATATATATATTAAGACTAAAACATACTCTTTTATATATTAGTCTCTTTATATGAGCATCTAGTTGATAAAACCAAGATTGTGGTCCCTGTTTTAGACCATAAAGTTACTTATTTAATCTACAACACTTTTTTTCATAGTTTCAAATAATAAATCCTATTATTTGTTCAATTTATACTTCCTCTTTCGGAACACCATTTACGAATTCCATTTTGAAATCTATATGATAAACTCTCTAACCTATTGGTATTTCTGTGGACTAGACGATCCAAATAAAATCACGATGAGATACTGGGGAAAAGCTTTCTTCGACAGAAAATACATCAATACATGCATAGACTTTACAAACCAATAATGACTTATTTATGATCACATTTAATTATCACCATTTTTTCATCAAGATCCATTTTCTATAATCACATTTTATGATTATAGTCATTAAAAAATCCCAAGTATGGTTTTTTTCAATCTAATTTAGTTGTAAATTTATTTCCATAACCCATGATTTATTATTCATTAATTCATCTAACAAATTTGGTTCCAAAAATGATAGGATAGTATAATGTGATTCATTCCTAATTGTCATTGTCTGTGTAGGTGTGGTCTAATCCCAATTTATGTTGGATTGATAAAATTGTTATATTCTATTTATCATGTGAGTTTACGATTTATTTTCTTCATCATTGTTTCCACTTATGATACTATAGATGAATCACAAAAAAATTTAGAACCATAAATGTTAGTCCAGACTTCCACAATTTCTATATTTAAATATATACCTCATCCAGATCCTTGATCATAATAAGTCATATAAAAATATTAGATCCTAAAATTATTCATTGTTTTATACTCAATGATCCTGATATCATTTCTTTCCACAATTATTCAGAGATGATTATTTGAAAAATTGTATGATTTAAAATTTATTGAGTATCCAGCGAATATTCACATCTCTACTGTGTCACTATACATTCCATAGTAATATTCATTGATTAATACGAAACATTAACTTCTAACAAAATGAAACTATTTTGGTGTGGGTTTCCATCCATGACATATCTTTTATGTTGTCTTTTCCTCTCCTATAAATATCCCTATTTTATATTTAGTGTACACTGAAACATAAAAATCCTATTTCCATTTGTGATGAGAAACATAACTCTCAATCAACATTTTACTAGACATATTAATCACTTATCAATTTCTACCATCAAAATCCCATTTTTTGACATGTTCTCACCAAGGAAACATAATTATTGATTCCATTTCTTTTGAGGTAATTTTCTAATAAATTTGTTTTAAATTATGCTTTATTGTTTTATCATAATATCTTGATTGTGTGTCCAGTTTCATTCTGAAAACCGTATGAGATTTCGTTATACTATCAATCACTTATTGTTTACAATTCAAAAACATTACACATTCCAATATCCTATAATCCTTAGTAAATATAATGATGTATCTCTCTATATATGTTCTGGAAACTTTTATTGGGACACACACATCTGTCTGGAAATGATTATATAAATTTGATTCCCATTAATTTTTTGGTCGATATGTATTTTGGACTATCTTTCCTCACATGGAAGCATCACATGTATTTTCTTGATCGTGCATCTGATTGGGAATATTGATAACTACATATAGTTTAAATATGTTTCTCATGATCTATGGATTAATGTGACCAAACCTCTAGTGTTATATTGTCTTTTCCTATTCAATTTTTAATAAACTAGTTTTTTTATTACTTTATACCTTATATAAATTACTAATTTTCCTAAATCCATTCCTGATAAAATTAACTATATTCTGTTTGATGGAGAACCCATTATAAATAAATGTTATAACTAGTAAAAAGTCATATAGTGGAGTCACACTCAGTATATTGTAACACAAACCATATAGAGTACTTTATTATCATTAAATTATCATTCAATAATTCTATTTTTCCACTACCTTTTTTAAGGCACATTCATTTTAAAATATAACTATTCCATCATCCATTTTAATTAATTGTTTCATAAAATTCATATTTTCTATCATGTGGGATGAGGACCCACTCTCATAAAATCTAGGAGATTCTATTCATTTCAGTTTTGAGAGTGATTTAATTTTTTTTTTATTTCTTAATATTTTAGTTTTCCTTCCATGTGATAATTGATTGAGTGGGGGGGAAAGATGGCATTTATAATATTATTTTGGCATGAATTGTTTAATCATAATCATATTCCCCATAATTAGGAAAATAGTTATTTTCATGTGTATTTCTATTTGGTTGATTGGTATTGACTTATCTAGGGGTTATGTATTTATTATTCCTACCAATCAACTCCCTACACTGAATAGATTTATGGAAAAAGTTATAATAGTGAAAATAATATCCATATAAATTATTTCTTTTAAATAGTGAATGATGTGGTCTCGTTATTCTTTATTAACATCCATGTTCTTCCCCATCTAGAGAGCTCTTTACCTCTTCATAGTATGACATTGTACGACTAATGAAACCACAGAATTTATATTTCATAAGAGGAAATATCTTATCACTTCCATTCATCCATATTTAACATTTGATTTTATAGTTATTTTACTAGGGATATTCTATGGATAATTGAGGATTATTTTTATCCCTCCCCATTGTTTGTATTGAAACAGGATATATTGAGACATCAAGTGCTTTCGTGACATGTCAAATACTATGAACCCATTTCCTTTGGATGACCACTTTTCTAGCCTTTGAGTTGATTGTATCACATCCAATTCCACTTTTCCCAAAAATTTAGTTCACGGATAATTCGAGGCTTCCACCAATCCTTTGGAACTACATTTTAATCATTCCAATATCTCCAAAAATGAAAACCATCTAAACTATAATTTCATCTTTAATTATATTGATTTTGATTCATTTTCCAATTTAATGAATATTAAAAACATATTCATAAAATTCCTCAAGTATCTTATCCTTTTCATCTAGTCTTAATGTTTTTTCACTGATGATTTCCCCCTCTTTGATTCTAAGTTCAAATTCCTAAACCTCTTACAAGATTTAACGTGTTTTGAAATTTTCATATGTCTCTCCTTAGAGTTGACCAATATCTACTTCATGTTTGTCTACATACATTAATCATTCTTTCAACATTGCTGTTTTATTTATATTTTCATTTCATTGAATTTAAATCTCATTAAGAGAACCCAAAAGATACAAAATTTCATAAACAACTCCATTCGATAGATTATATTCATCTTTCATAGATCATAATTTTTCAGCTACAGCTATCACAGATTCATCAATATCAGATTTACACTCTTGTTTTATATCCTTAAAAAAATTATTAATACATTGTTCCTATTTAATGATGAACAAAATACTCTTTAATTACTTTCTATATTTGATTTATCCCTTTTATAGGAACTTCTTATGAGGCATAAGCTTGGTTTTTTTCACTTTATACATTGTAAAATCTCCTTGAGAATTGGGAAATATAGTACAGTTATAATAAAAAAATAAGTATAAATGTATATTTACTTCAAAATTCATATTTCTTATATTGATTGTTTTTTTTATGAAGAGGAAGAATAAAGTCATTCACATCCTATCCATCATCACTGTCACTGATGATCAACATGTTTTACCTAGAATTGAACTTGATTTCCCTACTTACAGAAAATTTTTAATCATCTGGTTTGACTCTCATTTCATACGCTACAAGATTGCTTAAAAGATCACCAAGAGAAAACCTAATCAAATCTACATCCTAAAGGAATGATACTATTGGATTGTACTAATGTAGGATCCATTGCATTATATTCTTCCCAATGACAATACCCTTGATTAATTCTCCAAGTGCTCAAATATGTCCAATAAAATTAATAATTCTATTAAAAAATATATCTACATAATCATCATAATTCATTTTCTAATCTTGATAATGATAGTGGAAACATTTATGTCTTACCTCCTCAATATTGTTATCACCCATGTAAATATATTCTAGTTACCCCCACAAGGAACTGGTTGTAGTGAATCTCAGCACCTTCAAATTGATTTGATCATAATATGTTGCAGAAAGATCATTTAAATCTTTTTAATCTAAATCATGCATTTTTTTATCTGTTATAGTCATAGAAAATACTATAACTTTACTAAACTAAATCTATTAAACTATGGAAAATAGATTATCCAAACCACGAGATCATATGTGAGATCTCATTCATTTCCTCTAAATATGAAATTTTCTTCTTTCAAAGGGGGGAACTCCCATAAAATTAATTGAATTATCAATGAAAATATAAATAGATGATAGATTTATCTCCTATAACATTTATTATTTGATACCACTTGTATGACACTATAATTCCATGAAAGGGGAGTGGTGAATCATTGTGTAATCATTATCATTAAACATGTTTCATCTAGTCATAAAATTTAAACTAACATTCTAATCATATCTGATAGAATCATGAAGATCTTAAAAACCTGTATACAGTAATAGAAACACAACATTGTAGTTTTATATGGTTCACTACCAATGGTTAGTCAAATTAGAATACTCTAAAACTGTTTCAGTCATATTGAAATCCACTAAACTTCACTAGACATTTAAGATTAAAAAATATCAGACATGGTTAGTCTTTTATAGGCTCACAATCCATAATGGAGTTCTAGGTATAGAACACTAACTCCCTATAAACACTACCATTGACTCCCCCTTTCCCCCTACATTTTGTGAATTCAAACTCATTTTACCATCACCTAAAATGATTTGGAATATGTGTCCTTTTTAATTCCTATAATACTCTTCGTTTACCTTATTCCTCAATTGATGCATTTGAAGCACTTTTCAGTCCAAAAATATGTTCAGTATACTATTTGAATAACCCCAAACCATACTGAACCCCACATTTGGAATCAAATATCATATCTCATCAAAAAATCCACACACATTCATGAATTCGCCAAACATCATGTAACACATGACCTTTAAGAATCTCATATCCTTATTGGAACACCGATCTATCACAAAACACATTGTCTTAATGAATCTACCTTTATTGAAATTACTAAGTGTCAATTAGTTGTTAACCATTATTTTTATTAATCTTATACTCTTGAAGGGTTCCTCATTCATGAAGAATTTAACAATTCTGGAATTTGTTAAATTCAACATTTTTAAAAATTCTATTAGTCCCTCAAATGATATCTGGTCACATTTGTTTAGGAAACACCTCCTTAAAAATCATGTAATATCATTGTATCTTTTTTGAACCCCTTCGTTCATGTTTTTAAGCACCCTTTCTTCACAAAACATCAAAGATATTTTACATTCATTATGATTCTTATAGTCGGGAACCTTACCATCATTTCATAGTGTCTCATCAAATATTCATGAAAAATCATTCGTGTACCTTTATACATTAATGAAAAAAGAAACCATATGCCTTTGGGAAGCTCTAATCCTTTGTGAAACTTCATAAACTATAAAATCCATTCTATTTTCAGATTTGTATTGTTTCAGTCCTCAGAATCCATATTTGGTAATAATTTCTCATTCATCTATATTTTGAGATATAAAAATTATGAAAACAATGGGAAGAGACACCACCTTCATCATAGATGCCAAATTAAGCATAATATCACATGGACTAAAGACTAAATTTCTAAACTAGAGTGGATTGAAAACAATGAAATAATAAAATCCATTTATACCTATGAAAAACCTATGTTCAAAATTTTTTAGGATTCTAGAAATAAATGATACCTTAAAAAAATATTTTATACCTAATAAATTGGCATGATCAATGTGGGAAATGAGGGGAAACCCACTGATTAATATTTCTCAAATTGTATTTCTAACTGGTGATCCAAAAAATCATTATAGGGACTATATGGAAGAGATTCAAGATACAGAGAAAATGTTCCTTCATTTGATCAAAGGAAATTAATCGATTCTAAACCAAATCATCAATTATCAATTCTACGATGTTACATAGGATCATTTATAACACTTAATATCCAATTCACCTCATGAAACGCCTCCTCATCCCTTATTTTAGATCTTCCCTTGAGAAATTTAATATTGAGGAATGTGTTCCTGAATGTTATAATCATGTTATCATTAATTAATATGATGATTTCATTGTTTCAATAAAGATAATACCAATGTTAATATGAATTTTTCACTACATCCAACATTATATGACTTTAAATGAATCTTATTTCAATGGAGTATATTATGATTTCAACATTTACCATAATGTCCCTTAATATAACATTAGAAACCCAAAAATATTGATTCACTAGATTAAGTGTAAAAAAAGTGTGTTCAAGCACCTCAATACCAAACTAACAATGCACGACATGTGGAATGAGGTTAACACTAGGTGCATGATTATATATGGCCTTGAAAACCTTATTCTCTCTTTGATCCACAATAATTTATATATAATCATGTTCTTTCAAATTATGATGCATTGATACTTTTATTAATGACCTCATTTCAGTACCCAAAATATCTTGGTTTTTATGATATAATTTCTTTTGAAGGTACACAGGACCCTAATGTACCTCATTTATTAGTGTATAGTTTAGATTTCATTAAGAAGGGGAGCTTTCAGATTTATATGAGATAATATTCCCCTCAAATTTTTATTGAACAATGTTTTAGATTTTCCTACTATTTATTGATGGAATAGAATATATATATATATTATTATTGTAGGATGTGGTTCTTAAATATTCTCATCTGAATTCAAATAATACATTTGTGGTTTTTCATGAATATAATGAGACATAGAAGCTTTAGATGTTCTGGGAGTGGTTGATTAATGTTTTTCTAAATCATGCCTTCTTTTAAATACACTAACTATGTTGATATTTTTTTAAATTTATTAATGTTATGGAATGGTTAACCTTAGTGATAACTTTGTCCGTTTCAATTTAAATTTTTTTAATTCTTATTTTTAGGGATGAAACATTTCATTTAAATTTCTACATTTTTGTTTAAAGTTTCATAAGTAATGGGGGTGGAATATAATTTGAATGTGTTTGAATGAGTTTTCTTGTCAATGGATGATATTTAAGTATTTATATGGGTAATTGGAATTGAATTTTAGAATATTATAATTGGACATATTGGGATTGAAGCTAGCTATGGGTTGTAAGACTTTTTTGGTTAAATATTTATACCTTACTGTATACATGGATGTAAATTATTTTTTTAATGGATTCATTGATGATAAATGTAAATTGTATTAATTTTTTTGATTATATGGTTTCTAAATATTTAGGGCATTGATATCTATTATTGGTCCACTAAAAAGAAAATATTTCATGGAAGGAATGGTTGCACAATTATCAATCTTACAGATGGGTTTTTTAAATATTGTGTAATATTGTTGAATAGATTTAATATCATGAATTTTTCTAATAATGATCATCATAATCATATTAGTATGGGAAAATTCTATCCATAAGGATTTCTTCCTCCATATGAGTTTCCAACCCCCATATTTGGAGGCTTTATGTAAAATGGTTGTATTCCATAAGCATGGTTTCCCCATTCCGCCTTCTTTGTACTCGAAAGAATCATACAGGGTTTTGTTTTTAATGGTCACACCAGACATTATAGAAAAAAATTATTATCTACCTTTCCCTTACCCTTATAAAATATTTTATGTTTTTATATGATTTAAAATCCATGGTTTGGTACCAAGAATAATTTTTCATTATAGCTTTTCCAATTTTCAAAAAATTTATCTTCACCATTTTTTTGAAATTTCTTAATATTTTTCTTAATTGGAATTGTTTGGGGGTGTGGGAATTATTTTTTCATAAAACAATACTAATTATTGGTCCCATTAATTGATTGATGATTGTATTATAATTTTCATCCATGTATTATATTGACCATTTAACGAAAATTTAAGGAACCTCGTCTTAAGTGACTCAATTTGATGTTGGGGTGAAATTGCCTTGATGATGTCATTGATCACTTTAACATATTGCATAGTATTTTTTAATCCATACCATGAAATGTGGTAATATGGTTTAGTTCATGGGCATTGAATACATATTAATTATCTCAAATTTATTAATGTTAAATATAAGAGGTAGTATTTTATAGGAAAGTTTAACACTGTCACTCATTATTTGATCTACCACATTCTCCAAGATAGGGTCCACCTCATTTGGATTTCATTTTTAGTTCCCACCAAAAATTTTGTTTTTTATGGAATTCAATATCTTGGGGAGAACAAATATTTGTAATATAATGTCTTAGGAATATTATATTTAAAGGAATAATAATCTTTTATACACATAACTCCCCATCCCTTATACACTCCACCATGACTAGTCAATTTCAATGGTCATGAATATGGGAATCCTTACACAGAAGGGCCTGATGGATAAAAAATTAATAGTGAAAGATTTTTAATAGACAAATGGGGTTAGAATTAAATTATAAACTAAGATATGTTCCCTCATTAATGTCACTACTACTTGGATTCACTCAAATTTAACAGGATGGTTGAAGCAATATCTAGAAACACAACATGGGTTTTCAAATCCTTAAACATCGTTGAAGTAATCTAAATATTCTTGAAAATAATATGGGTAATTTTTATTTTATATGTCTAACTAGTGGATGGTTATATTTGGATTTATATAATTCAAAAATATATATTTAAATTATATGAATGATAATAAGTTGATCCAATATTATTTTAAAGGTTTAATTTGATGAAATTATTTTAGATGGTTTTCATTTCATAAATTTAATAATGATTCATTCAATGATATATCACTAAACACATCACTTATTAGTTTAATACCTAACCAAATAGAATTCAAACAACATATACACTTGGAGGATCATTTTCCAAAAAATTATAAAGTAAAGGATCATATAAAAACTAAAAATGTATATCCTTACTATTCACTAATTAAGGGGAATAAAGGAAATAATTATATAAATATCTAAACTAATAAAATTATTAACTTAATAAAAAATAAATAAACAATAAGGATAACTTATTTGAATAATTTTTTGTTATTCAAACACCTTACATGTGAAAACGACCATGAAATAATAAAGTGACAACATAACATTACAATTCAAATTTAAATATAACATATTCTATTTTCCTTATCTTCCATAGACATAAATAGGTATATTTTTGCGCTTTGGGTTAACCCAAAATATTCTAATTTATCCCACATTATTTATGTTACTATATAGGTGGGATGAAAGTTGGTAGAGATTTATATTATCCAAACATGACTCAAAATTAGAGCTATAAATCTTCATCCAATTGATATGAAAAAATAGTTTTTGGACGGCTGAATTTGGGTGGATCAGATTTGAATAAAATATGAACAATAATTTCTTATAATAAATGTTAAATTTTTATTCAAATTTAATTCAATTCCATTTAGTTGTGAGTAAAATGGTGGGATTTGATTATGGTCCACAAAAGTGGTCCCAAAATTTCATCTTCAAAACGGGCATCATAGATCATATTTGAATCCTCAAAATTCATCATGTTCATGTTGAGTGAGATTTTATTCATGATAAAATAAATAAAATATTGAAATTTCATATATATTGACATTTTATAAAGTTTTATACTTATATTTTATCATACTAGTTCTTAGTTCACATTACCTAGAAAATTCTACATTCACGGTCCATAATAAATTCAATCCCCATTAAAAATATTATTTTCTCTAGAAGATATTTTTCATCCCTATAGAATAGAAAAACTAAAAATTAAAAATATAATTAAAATAAATACTAGTGTATTTTTTAAATTTTGATGACAAATGTACCAATTATTAGCTCCTTTTATATAGATTTACAAATATTATAAGAATCAATGTTTAAATTGTAAAATTTAAAAATAGTGGTATTTATGAAAAATAATGCAATGAATATTATGATATTAATTATTAATATTAGTCTAAAACATTTGAAAATCAATCATATCTTCTAATGAAAACTGACATAGTGTCTACTGTCCCAAATTTGAATCTTAAAGAGAAGACTATGTAATCTGTTTATATCAATTATTTCTAGTCTTTAAAACCTAATTTCCCCATATACATTTATTTTAATGGTACATCATGTAGATTTATGACAATACCATCCAATAGAATCTTCATAATCACTATATTTTTTATATTTCAAGTCATGTGGGACAAATGACCCCTTCAAGGATCAAAGTACTTCTATTTTGGATTTCTGGGATAGAAATATTAACCAAGATATATTTATAATTTGTCATATACTACTTACAATAATTGGAATGTAGAGTTGAGAAAAGAGATTTTATCTCATAAATTCCTTCTTCATAGGATACAATAACAAACTATTCCACCTCCAAAAGTAAAAAATGAATCTTGTACAGTTGTTTAATTAACTTTTTCTTGTGAATTATGTCCATGTATGCTTGATTACATTTTTTCATGGAATTCACAAAAATGTAACCAATTTTAGAATATTTTTTAAAACATCTATAAGTATAATTTTTAACTATTATATATTGGATATGTTCTCATTATTTTTTATTGATTCTAGAGATCTTCACTTCTAAAATATAATTCTTTCACATTACTTTACTCCATTACATCAAAGGAAAACATTTTTCACTTTTAAAATATATATATATAAATATTTGGAGTTTATTATTGAAAATATGTGTATTTTTACTAATGGATAGATTTCACAGAATTTCTAATCTACATTATTTAATAAAGAAAATATACCAGCATTGGAAGTGCTAACATCAGTTTCTAATGAAAATGATCAATGTGTTCATGATGTTTTATTGTGTGGGTTTTTATGGATGTATAATAATCATTTTAAGGTTCATAATTTTGGAGAGGATTGAAATAAATTCTGTTTGTGGAGTCAAAACCCACAAATAGTTCCCTTATTCCAACAGACTTTCCCAAGGTAAAAAATTATTGGAAAATGGTCCAATAATTCTAAGGGACTCATATTGGTCAAGAGTATGGGAGTTCAAGCTCTTTACACTATTTTAGGGGTAAATTTTCCCTATTCTGAGATACTCTTATAGATTTAATATATGTTCATGATTACTTAAACAATTCCTAAGTAAGATGTAGGCCACCCATGAATTAAAAATCAATTATTATCATACATGGAATAAAAACCCTTTTGAATGTAGTTGAGGTTGATCATTGTGGGATATATTAGAGTGTATCTATGGTTATCCATTGATAGTACCCTATTTCATATAGATAATATAAAAAATTTCATTTATTTTTAAGATGATGGTTTAAGCCACACACTGGGGAAATATATCATTTATCATCATCCAGAGAGACGAGTGTTGTTTTGATGTTAGGATCAGGGCCATGAAATGGGATTCCAATTTATCCATATGAAATGAATCATAACCAACATAGTATTTTGAAACATAAAGAGATAGATAATAAATTTTATGTTCATTTGATAAGGACCAAACCATTCAGTTTGACATCATCCGACAAGTACATCATTGTGAAATTTTCCTAGTAAATGTTTGGCGTGGGACTTATGTCGAGATTTCCCCTGGTACATGAGAGGGATATGGAATCCACTATCATATATAACTATAATAGGAATATTACATAGAGATAAATAGGATTGATTTGGGGTCTTGGGTTTAGACCTCAAAGAGTCTTCCTATGTATCCATTTTGAATGGGAGTCAAATCCCACATTGATCGAATAGGTTTAAGAAACCACAACTATATGGGCCCTAAAATGTTTTTTTCTTATGGGAATGATACCCTTTTATATAATTAAGAATTTATTTTCACATTTATACAATTTATGAGGATTATATTCAACATTATTCATTATAAATATGGACCCTTTAAAAATCAAGGAGTGGTTTTAGCACTTACACCTTATAACAGAATGTCCTAGGTCTCATGAGAAATATTCCCTTTTGAGATGTTTGAGTGAGATCATATAATGAATAGGGGTAATCCCTGGGTATTTAATGAAATTTTTACATTTTAATGTATTTATTTGGACTTTACAATAAATACGAGGATACACATGAGTCTGATACATGGCTTCGAGGACTGACTCCTATGGAGGTCCTCTTAAGTGAGATGCAAATAAGATCAAGATAAAGATATCTACCAAGACATGCATCTGACCATTTGGATGCAATAATTATTGGTAAAATCAATGAATGTGTGATTCAATCTCGGATGTGAGAAATTAGGGGAATTAGAATATCCTAAAAATTGCACTATCTTTATACTCATGTATGAAGAGTCTAGGGATATGTTAGAAGATGAAAGGGATTTAACGTTCTGGTGCCTGCCCATTTGATATTCATATTTGTCCCATCAGACTAAACATCTAAATACAATCCCTACGAAAATTCAATGGTATTTCTCCAGGAGGGATTCCCTTCTCCTAGTTCATAGAAAATCTTTTATGATTAGACACTAACCCTCAAAGGGAAAATCAATCATGATTCTCTCCCCGCCCACCAATAACCTAGGGTCCCTAGACTAAAACCTGACTATGGGAGAACATGGTCCAAACTCTAGTATCTATGAGCTGGATATCCCTAACACAATACCTATGGTTGAGTTCATTGCAACCGATGGGATTCATATCTTCATGCTCCCCCAAGGACCCTTCCCATCAGGAGGATAATTTCATGACACATTTAACCATTGTAATTCACATCCAAATTGGATACATGCAGTTGTGTCTCTTTCCATTTTCATGCATGTTTGGAGGATTCGGTGCGGGTTTCAAGTGTTCCTCCCTCAGAAGATGGAACCAAAGAAAGGGGATCCCTTCAACTAGTGGCTGGAAATAGGTCTTGGAAGGTCTCTCATGTAGCTCATGGTTTGGAATGCATGATATTATTCACATAGGTCCTATAATAATATATAAGTGCTTCTCACGAGTGGTAGGGTGTGGGTGGTTGGACAGTGTGAGATGAAGGTTCGTTGGATGATAGACCACCTGGGTGACAACACTTGGGAGAAGCCCTTCTCTTGTCACTATGGGTATCCTCATGTCTCCATAGAAGGGACTCGTATTTATCATGGGTTTGGGAAGGGACCTTCATGCTAGTTCTTTTTAACTTTGTAAAAGTGGTCATCACACATGTGTCTTCTGTTTCATACCATGGATAGACATTGATCTTGTAAGAACCCGGATCTTTGTTTCAGGTATGTCTTTCTTTTTCTGTAGTTTTTAAGAAAAACAATGTTTCTGGAAATTTTTGAATTACAGGCCGTGTACATTCTGAGTACACTCCTTGTACTCTTTTCCCAGTCGAATCTGTGTATTGGCCGTGTCTGGGCCTCACACATGGTGTGTAGGGGTGACGTCGAGGCCGATTTTGGAGGAGTATAGAAAGACCTAGTACACATCGTGTACTCTAAAAGTACACACCGTGTACATTATTTTTTTTCATCAAATGGACCGGGGTCACGCCTGACAGAAAAAACATGATTCTTATCAGGATCTTCATCATAGAGCGACCCATACGTCTGAAAATATTCCCAGAGCCCCTGTGCCTCCATCCAATCTATGTTCTAGTCGTCGTCGATTGTGTTGGGATCGCCTCAGTAAACTGTCTCTTTTTATTTATCCTTGTTCCATGGTTCTCCTCATTTTCAAGTTATTTTGGGATGAGTGTTCTATACGTTTTCATAAATCTTCACCGTTCTGAGGAGAATCAGGCATCTTGGTTCAAGTCTATTGATCCCCTAACATCAAGGTAGGTGGTTTGTGCCTTTCTGAAGGATGTATTTGAATATTATGTGAAATTTCCACCAATACCCTTGAATGGGGTATTGTGTGTTCTTGTTTTTTCCATTTATTGATTGCCTACTAGCTTTATTGCTATAGTAGAGGTTTACTTCTGTGAATAGAGTTTTTTTTGTTGTACTCTGAATGTTTTCCATACTTTCTTTGCCTGTTAGGTGTTATTCCAGTTTCCATGACTAGTTGTAGGATAGTGGGACTATTGTGATGTTTTGCTGATGAGACTTAGAATGATAGCGAAGTAGTTCTTGAGGTTTACTTGGATGATACACGTTCTCTATGCATGTTTATTTTACAGAGGGCTGCGAGAACCTAGTGTAGTTGACCATATGGAGAATGGATGGAAGGGATTCTCCAGAGTGTCTTTAATTACGTTGCAAGACCACATGGGGAATTGGCATTGAGTACTTCCTTAGAGAGTCTGTAGTTCCTCGATACAGGCCACATGGGGAATTGACGTTGAGTGCTTCCCCAGAGAGCCTTTAGTAATATAGGAGACTATAAGGGGAATTGACGGTGAGTGCTTCCATAGAGAGTCTATTCTTTAGCTAAACCAGAGGGGCGAGACTGTGTGTGCCTCCCAGGGGGTTGCGAGTACTTATTGGTTGAACCATAAGGGTTAGGATGTGAGAGATACCCATGGGGTAACCTTGTTTAACTTTTTGATTGTTTTATACTTGTGTAGTTTATATTCTAGTATGTAAATTGTAGTTGCAGTGTATTTTTCCTGTTTATAGTTCTTGTACATTACTTTCCATGTATTCATTGACTATTAGGCACAGATATTTGGGTGGTTTCCTACTGGGACTTTGTCTCACACCCAATTTGGGCCATGATTTTGGGCCCAAATAGACTATGTAGCTGCAGTTATAGATAATGTAAAGTGCCCTTCTACTTCAGGTTCTTGACTGCAATAGAGCTGGAGAGCATGGGACCGAGCCGAGGCTTGCGATGCTGAGGAGTTTCTCATCCGTTTGTCTTTTTCTATTTCTTTAGTACTTGTGTTCAGTTGTATTTCAGCACATTTTTGTGTTTTCTATTTTCCTTAGATACTTGTAACTACTGTATCATTATCATCATTGTTATATATTTATTCTTCCGCTGTTGGTTATGATTCTGTATGTTGTTACTACTTCCGCTATTGACTATTGTTTTCCATACCTTGTATACCTTACCAAATGAGGGCATAGTTTCCCCGATAACATACCAAGGCCCTTACTTCTAGTCGGAAGCCTCCGGTGTTTGGGGAAATGCGCTTGAGGTCATGTGGCGAACCAGGTACGGGGCACCTGTGGAGGGGCTCCAGATTTGGGTCGTTACAAAGTGGTATCAGAGGAGTTATTTTCTCTTGATTTACTATTTGGAGACATTATAAAGGGATAGGATGGACTCGGTACATGGTATTAAGTTGTTCCTCGGAGTAGCTAACCCATGTATAGAGAAAAACCATACTACCTCATTAGTTGTGGTTTTCTTGTTTTGATATTTTATGGTTGATATGATATCACCTAGAGTGATTCACATGTTTTGTGTTCTTATAGGCTTGACTATTGTGGTTCTACTTCTATCGCAACCTGATGAGATGAGGTTATTATATCTCCTGAATCATATAGGAACTCATAGAAATCACATATCATGCACTCTTGCCATGCCATCTAGGGTGCATTAGCAATATCATGCTGTTGTGATAGACTTTGTGTAGATTATGCATGCGGTTGTGATAGATGCATGATATAATCTCTATTTTCTTGTTATAGGATTTTTGTATTCTACATTTCTTAAATGAACGCCATGTTTTGATTCTTGGGGAGTATGGGCCCCCACAAATCAGAATTTGGCACCTCTTTGACTTGTTTTCTGTGTTTTCAGGGCTTCTGTGCAGTTTCTAAGCTACTGCCCAGAAAAACCCAGAATACACGGCGTGTACTTTTTGACTACACGCCGTGTAGTTTTTATACCGTGTCACTGACCATGTGAGCAGGGACATGTTGTTGTAGAAATAACTTTGGGAAGACTCCATGTACGGTTGGTACACGCCATGTAGTTCGGAGCCGTGTACCTAGCTGTGTCACTAACAACATGGGTCGGGGAATGCCAAGTAGAACACGCCGTGTTGTAAAGGAACACACCGTGTTGTACTGTCTAGGTAACTGACCTTGTCATGAACAACACGGGTTGGCGTTACCTTCTCTTAGACACGCCGTGTTGTTTTCAGAACACGTTGTGTAGTCTTGGTCAGGTACCCGGTCGTGTCATGAAAAACACGGGACCGTGTCACCTTCATCTATGCACGCTGTGTTCATTTGGAACACGCCATGTAAGGTTCAGCCTTGTTTACGGCCGTGTATTTAGCAACACGGGCTGCCAAAGCATTCTCTAGTACACGCCGTGTTTGTTTAGAACATGTCGTGTAGTCTCCGGTTAAGTCGGACCGTGTGGGTTAGCCGTGTAAAGAGACTCGGGCAGGGGAATAGATTTCAAGTACACTCCATGTGTGGGGCCAACACACCGTGTAGATTGAGGAGTTACACGACCTGTAGGGCAGGGGTACAATCCCATTTCATTGGCTTATGAATACATACAGTGTAGTTTTTATAAACTCCATGTAGTCGTGTTTTGTAAACTTGTGTGTTTTCCTTCCCCTATTCTCGTTTTCTACTCCTTTGTTCTCGGTCCTTGTTTTTCTAATCTAAGGTAATATTTTTATCTTTCGGAGATATGCCTCCAAGACGTCCTCTTGTTGTACTTCAGTTATCAGGTAGTGATCAGACGCCAGATATGGCTGATCAGGGACTTCCTGCCGATCCTCCAGTCGGGCCAGCCTTGGCACCAGCCGTTATAACTGTTGCATGCATTGATGCGTAGTTCAGGGAATGTTTTATGAGGATGATGCAGACCTTTCAGGGAGCACCGCCTCCCACAATGACTATGGAAGACTTGATTTAGGTTTTCTAGGAGCAGCATCCTCCTACTTTCTCGGGGGAAAGAGGACCACAGGCTGCAGAGTCATGGCTGGAGGCCATGCTGACTATTTTCGAGCATCTGGAGATGCCTCCAGATAGGCGGGTCAAGCTCTCTACCTACATGCTCCGAGACTTCACCAAGAGGTGGTGGGACGTGATCTCACATGCGGTTCATCAGCAGGTTATGGCTTGGGAGGAGTTCTAGTGCATGTTCTAAGACTACTTCTACCCAGAGACCCTGAGGACCGATCGAGCCTCGGTGTTCATGAGTCTAGAGCAGGGTACTCCTTCTGTCATGGAGTATTCATCTCGTTTCACTGAGCTGCAGCATTTCACACCCCTATGGGATGGTAGTGAGGTGTTCATAGAAAGGAATATTGAGGATGGTCTCAGGTGGCAGATCCGCTCTCAGGTGAATATCTTCCAGTTGACTTCCATCACTTCCATCGTCAACCAGGCACTGATTGCGGAGCGCAATCTGAGAGACTCTGGAGCTGCGAGCCACAGCGGTTCTGATTCAAGAGCTATTGTTCCTCTAGTTGATAATAGGAAATCAAATAGGGAGTCTTCGCGCTGTGACCTGAGGAAGTGAGATACATCTTCTGGCAGCCAGGTTGTATGCAACCAGTATGGAAGGGCAGGGCACACGAGGCCGCAGTTCTAGAGGGACCCAGTGGAGTGCCGATCTTATGGAAAGATGGGTCACCTTCAGTATTTTTTCCAGGTTTTCTCACTAGTTGCTGGTGACGGGGGTTCTTCCATGACTCCTTGTTCAGGAGCAGCACCACCAGTCTCACACCAGTCGGGGAACTGGAGTTATTCCGGTCGTTCAGGCCGAGGTGGAAGTCGAGGTCATGGAAGTCAGTCATCGTTCCTTCAGCGCCAATAGGGAGGTTTAGCTCAGAGTGGTCACGCAGGGTCACATGTTCATGGGGAAAGCGAGACTTTTGCGGTAGAGAAGACTTATCAGGAGCCAGATCTTGGACCTTCTATAGTTCGAGGTACAATTTTAGTAGCCACGGTTTTATCTTCAGCTCTTTTCGATACTGGTGCTACACAAATAATTATCTCTGTTGCGGTTGTGGAGATCCTTGGGCTCTGTATCATTTCTTCTGCTGACTCGTTGACTCTAGAAACAACTTTGGGGACGAGGACATCTAGTGTATGCCAGTGTAGAGAGTGCCCTCTCGAGGTTTCATGGTATTGTTTTATATGGGATATCTATGTCCTAGGGATAACAGGATATGATTTCATCCTTGGGATGGACTGGTTCGTTCCCTTCCAGGCAGTCGTCGACAATTATCACTGCAGAGTGAGTTTCGTTTCACCAGAGGGTGAATATTTTCTGCATAGAGGCGAATGGGATGTTCAGGCGAGTCGACCATGACTCAAGCATCATGGGCTAGTAAGGGTGACAACCTAGATTTATAGTCATTATCTAGATGATCAGGGAACTTCCCACCTAGAGTTTCTTCCAGTGGTGGATCGTTTCAGGGATGTCATTCCAGAGTACTTTTCAGTTTTTCCTCCAGAGCGTGAGGTAGACTTCTCTATTGAGCTCGTTCCAGGAGCGGCACCGGTGTCCATTAATCCCTATAGGATGGCTACACCTGAGTTGTAGGAGCTTAAGAAGCAGTTGGAGGAGTTGCAAGAAAATGGTTTCATCCGACCCAGTACTTCTCCTTGGGGTTCGTCTGTCCTGTTTGTAAAGAAGGAAGACGGTACCCATCGGATGTGTGTGGATTATACGAAGCTGAACCAGTTGACGGTCAAGAACTGATATCCCTTGCTGAGAATCGATTTCCTCTTTGATCATCTTCGAGGAGCCTGGGTGTTCTTGAAGATCGACTTGAGGTCTGGTTATCATTAGTAGCACGTTATACCATCAGATGTTCCTCTGACAACATTCAAGAGTAGGTATGGTCTCTACGAGTATACTGTTATGATGTTCGGTCTCACGAATGCGCCTGTTGTTTTCATGGAACTGATGAAACGAGTGTTCCATGCATACTTGGATTCCATCGTTGTTGTCTTCATGGATGATATCTTAGTGTACTATCACACTCGACACGACCATGCCACACGTCTTGAGATCATTCTGGGTATACTAAGAGAGCAACAGCTTTATGCTAAACACATAAAGTGCCACTTTTGGATGGAAAAAATTCACTTCTTGGGTCACATCATCTAAGAGGCAGGAGTATCTTTGGACCCAGAGAAAGTGAGAGTTTTTGTTTCGTGGGAGTAGCCGAAGAAAGTTTTTGAGGTGTGGAGTTTCCTAGGTCTGGATGGATACTACAAATGATTCATTCCGGACTTTTCACGCCTAGCAGCACCTTTGACAGGTCTGACCAAGAAGGGGGAGAAGTTCTTATGGTCATATTCTTGTGAGTCAACCTTTCGGGAGATGAAGGTAAGGTTGACGTCAGCACTGATACTAGTATTTCCAGAGCCAGGAAAGAGCTACACTATTTATTATGATGCCTCATTTATCAGGCTAGGCACTGTGCTTATGCAGGGAGATGGAGTCGTTGTGTATAGGTCTCAACAGTTGAGGCCACATGAGAGGAACTACCCTACGCACGATCTGGAGTTGGCTGCTGTTTTTCATGCCATACGCTTTTGGAGATACTATCTTATGGAAGAGCAATTTGTTTTCTTCACCGACTACAAGAGTCTCATGTATATCTTCACTCAGCGTGATCTGAATTTGAGGCAGCACATGTGGGTGGAGTATCTTCAGTATTTTGATTTCGATCATGCCTATATGCCGGGAAAGGGAAATGCAGTGGCATATGCATTGAAAATGATAAGTCAGATTAAGGAAGTTCAAGAGGCCAGCAGTGAGTGGCATATTATGGCTCTGTTCTCTGAGATGCATCTGGATGTGCACGACCTACAGGGATAGACCTTCCTATCTTCTGTAGCTGTTATCTCTACACTACTTGATCGGGTACGGATGAAGCAGCTATCAGAATCAGAAGGCTTAGTCCTGTGGGAGAGTGTGTCAGTAGAGGACCCTCTTCCTGAATGGACAGTGGGCAAGGATGAGATCTTGCATTTCCATGGATGCATATGGGTGCCAGCAGACATACGCGAGGAGCTCAAGTGGTACATTCATTCCTCAGTTTGGACAGTTTATTCTGGATTCATGAAGATGTATCGGGATCTTCATCACCAGTATTGGTGGCCAATTATGAAGAAGGATATCACCGGGTTCGTCTTAAGGTGTTCTACTTGTCAGCAGGTGAAAGAGGAGAATCAATTACAAGTAGTCCCTTTACATCAGTTACCCATTTCGGAGTGGAAGTGGATCGATGTTGTGATGGACTTCGTGACCGGGTTGTCGAGTTCGCCTCGGGGGAACGATGTTGTTTGGGTTGTCATCGAAAGGCTCACGAAGGATGCTCACTTCATTCCGATCAAGGAGACCTTCAGTGTCGATGATATGGGATGACTTTACAATAGAGAGATTGTGCTTCTGTATGGAGTTCCACACTCCATTTTTTCAGATAGGGATTCACGCTTTATTTCTTAGTTCTGGCAGGGACATCAGAAGGATTTGGATACCCAGGTACTTCTGAGTACGGCATACCATCCCCAGAAAGATGTCCAGTCTGAACGTACGATCTAGGTGCTTGAGGATATGCTCCGAGCATGCCTTCTAGACTTTGGCGGATCTTGGGAGAAGCAAATTCCTCTGGTGGAGTTTGCCTATAACAACAGTTTTCAGGAAACCATACAGATGGAAACATACGAGGTTTTGTACGGTAGGCCATGTCGATCACCCTTATGCTTGATGGAGGCAGGAGAGATAGCTTTATTGGGACCTTGTCTTGTTCTGGAGACTTTTGAACAAATAGAACTGATTCAAAAAAGGATGGCTATAGCACCGTCTCAGAAGAAGTATTACGCATATCAGTGGAGATGACCTCTGGAGTTCGAGGTCAGGGATCAGGTTTTCCTGCATGTCACACCGCGGTTGGGACACTAGAGGATTCAGAGGTAGGGTAAACATTCACCATGGTACATCGGGCCGATTGTGGTTTTGGAGAGAGTTGGGCTGATCGCATATCAGTTGCAGCTACCCCAAAGGTACCAGGCCATGCACGACGTCTCCCACGTCTCTCATCTACAAGGATACTTTTCAAACCCGTCTCATGTCTTTCAAACCGAGGAGGTTGATCTCAATGTGGATGCATCGTTTGAGGAGCATCTGATCTAGATTATCGATCGCAGTATGAAGGTTCTTCGTGGGTGGTTTGTCTATCTTGTACAGGTGCTATGGCATCATGGGCAAGTACAGGATGAGACCTGGGAGAGGGAGGCTGATGTACGATCGCAGTGGCCATAGTTGTTCGGGGTTTCTTCTTCTATGCCTCGCTAATAAAATTCAGTAATGAATTTCTTTAATACGGGTAGTTTGTAAGAACCTAGATCTTCATTTCAGGTAGGTATTTCTTTTTCTGGAGTTTTTAAGAAAATAAATTTATGGAAATTTTTGAAGTACACGTCGTGTACATTCTAAGCACACACTGTGTACTCTTTTCCCGCACGAAAACGTGTACTGGCCGTGTCCGGGCCTCACACACAGTGTGTAGGGGTGATGTGGAGGCCGATTTTTGCAGAGTACGGAAAGGCCTAGTACACGTTGTGTACTCTAAAAGTACACGCTATGTACTTTCTTTTTTTCATTAAATGGACTGGGGTCGTGCCTGATGGAAAGAAATTGCTTCTTCTTCATGATCTTTGTCCAAGAGAGACCCGTACGGCCTAAAATCTTCCCCTAGCCCTCGTGCCTCTATCCGATCTTCGTTCCAGCTGCCGAAGATTGCGTTGGGATCACCTAATTAAGCTCTCTCTTCTTATTTAGCCTTGTTCCATGGTTCCTCCTCATTTTCACGTTATCGTGGGTTGAGCATTTTGTGTGTTTCCTTAGATCTACGCTGTTCTGAGGAGAATCAGGCATCGTGGTTCAAGTATATCAATCCCCTATCATCAAGGTAGGTGGTTTGTGCTTTTCTGTAGGAAGTCGTTGAATATTATTTCCAATTTCCTCCAATATCCTTGAACGGGGTATTATGTGTTCCTGTTTTTTTCCTTAATTGATTGCCTGCTTGCATGATTTCTATAGTATAGGTTTAATTTTGTGAATAGAGTATTTTTTGCTATACTCTGAATGTTTTCTGTACTTTCTTTGCCTGTTAGGAGTTATGCCAGTTTCCATGCCTAGTTGTAGGATAGTGGGACTATTGTGCTGTTTTGTTGATGAGCCTTAGAATGATAGCCAAGTAGTTCTTGAGATTTACTAGGACGATACACGCGTGTTATGCATGTTTATTTTATACAGGGCGGCGAGAACCTAGTGTAGTGGACTATAGGGAGAATGGAAGGAATGGATTCTCCGGAGTGTCTTTCATTACGATGCAAGACCACATGGGGAATTGGCGTTTAGTGTTTCCTTAGATAGTTTGTATTTCCTCAACGTTAGCCACAGGGGGAATTGACATTGAGTGCTTCCCGAGAGATTCTTTAATACGATACGAGACAATAGGAAGAATTGACGGTCAGTGCTTCCCCATAGAGTCTATTCTTTAGCAAAACCAGTGTGGTGAGACTGTGTGTTCCTCCCTAGGAGTTGCTATTACTTATAGGTTGAACCATTAGGGTTAGGCTGTGAGAACTACCCCTGGGGTTACCTTTGTTTTACTTGTTGATTGTTTTATACTTGTGTAGTTTATATGATAGACTATAAATTGTAGATGCTGTGTATTTTTCCTGGTTTCTATTCTTGTACTTTAATTTCCATGTATTCATTGAATGTTAGCCATAGATCATTGGGTGGTTGCCTACTGGGACATTGTCTCACGCCCTGTTTGGGCCATGCTTGTGGGCCCAAGGAGACTACGTTGTTGCGGGTATAGATAAGGGAAATCGCCCTTCTACTTCAGGTTCTTGTTTGCACTGGATCTGGAGTGCATGGGACCGAGCCAAGGCTTGCGATGTTGAGGAGTTGCTCATCTGTTTTTCCTTTTCTGTTTCTTTAGTAAATGTGTTCTGTTGTATTTCCGCATGTTGTTGTGTTTTCTGTTTTCCTTAGATACTTGTACCTACTGCATCAATATCATCATTGGTATATATTTATTCATCTTCTGTTGGTTATGATTCTCTATGTAGTTACTGCTTCCTTTATTGACTATTTTTTTTCCTTACCTTGTATACCTTACCAAATGAGGGCATAGTTTCCCCAATAACATACCAAGGCCCTCACTGCTAGTCAGCAGCCTCTGGCATTTGGGGAAATGTGCTTGAGGTCATGTGGTGAACCGGGTATGGGGAACCAGTGGAGGGGATCAAGATTTGGTTCGTTACAGATCTCAATATCCCTCTTAATTACCTATCCTATAAATTTTGGGAGAGCTACTTGAGGTATTTTTTTATTTATTGGGTGAAGGGGTTTCATGAATATAGCCTAGATGATTTATATATTTCTCTAATAATACAAATTAAGGTCCCCAAGGTCTTATTTATTGGAAAACATGGGACCCTGGTCGGAAGAGCACAATTTCATAGTTTCTAGGTGTAGGTACCTCACATAGTGGTGGGTGATCCTTCTTATCCTTGTAATAAATAATCATAAGTGTATGGTGAGTGTACCTCTTTCACAGGTATCTGATACCTATGGACCATTCAAGAAGAGAATTTATGATCCTCTTAGTGCTTAGTCAATGTGAATGGAGGCCCACATGTTTGAACAACCAGGGTGAACATTGCACTCTGTACCATAGGGGATTCACCCCAACTCCCATGGTTGGGGTCTTTCCCAGAATATGGTCTCCATATTTTAGGCATATCCCAGTTCTACCATCACTGACCCCAAAGAAAAATAGATAGTCACAACATGAACTTCTCAAGTCAGTTCGAGGATGTTTTGGGTTATGATACATACACACCCAACTCTCATTCAAAATCGGTGGTCTTATCTCAAAGGGAGGTTCTCACCAGCATTCCATTGGAATGGGAATTGTTTCTATGCAATCACCATACTCTACTATGTAATAATTTTTATGGCACATTAAAATCCAATATTCTTCTTCTTAAGGAATAAAGAAATATTTCTAATCAAACATGGAATTTTTTGTCTGAGTGGGGATCCCATTATGAATTATTGGGAAATATGTACAGAACACATTTATCAGTGTCTAAAATATACATACCTTATGAATTATATTTTTTTTAAATGAAAAACGTTAGTTCTATGGAAACTGTAAGGAACTTACTGCATTCCAATATTAGTTTGTCTGATTTGGGGATTTCTCAACTATGGGATGATTATCAAATTTCTCTTATTCCATGGGGAATAGCATGGTTAGTTTTAATATTCATATGGTCTTATGTAAAACCCTATACAGATTATTATTTTGTTTCACCTCCATAACTATTTTCAATAGTCCAATTTTATGAAGATATATTAAGAAGGACTCCGATTTTTATTTTTCCACCCTTTTTCTATTTAATCCTAACATGTTATGTTTCTATTTATTTTCATTGCATTATCTCCACTTAAACTATTCATTAAATAGGTCAAGAGAGTTGTTACTCATCTATTACCCATTTTCCCTTTTCTATTTTTTATTATATTGAGTAATGTGTCTCCTATTATGGTTAGTTTAAATTCTCTCACAGTAAACTAATGCAACTAATGTTTTAGGTTGATCATCTTTGACCATGAGTTTTTAAATAATAATACAAATAAGTATTATTATATAAGAATATTCCAACATTACCTTGATAATTACATTGGCGTTTTGAGTGACAATTTTGTGATTTTTAGATCTAAAACAATAAACGAGAAATTTATGTAAGGAATTTTAATGGAAAATGTTTAAAAATATTTTTCTATAACATTATGTTTAGGAATTATCATAATAGATGAGTTTTCTCTAGAGTTTCAATATGTCGTTGTTTGAGAAACCCTTTTAAGGGGCGACTTTATGAAATACCAACTAGAGTGTGTTACTACATAGTCAAATAGAGGCATCCTATAGAGGACATTCCCTTTTGGTGGGATACATATGTAACATAAACAAGGGTCTATTACTATAGTGTCATCCAATTATATTCATAGGAGTTCCTATATTCTATTACCATTGTTGGTAAATTTTTGGAGATATGTATTCCTCAAGACCATGAGTGGTGGTTTTCCAATGGAAGGTGTCTATTAATTAAGAGAGCATTAGTATTGGAATTGGAAATAAATGGTCAATTGCTCGTGAAAAAATTTGGCTAGTGTAAAGGATGGTGCATTCCACTAAATGTCAAATGTTAGGGAGAATTATCCTTTTTATCAAGGGTTGAATAATTATGTAGTGTAATGTCATACGATCAGTAAATAGACTATGAAATTTACCATCTTACAACAGAGAATTTGTTATATATTTTAACATTATTGACTATGAAGTTATTATATGTTGTTTAATGACACACATCGAGGACATTAGGGATACAATTTATGTTAATTTATCTCTTTCCGAATTATTAGTGAAGCTCACATTAATGGTAATATGTTCAGGTTTATACCATCATTTTTAGGATTGAATAGGGAATGTTGTAAGATAAAATCTGAGGATTCCATATCTAAATATTGTTATGTAGGAATGGTAAAATACTGATATAATTAGCTTGTCTTGAGGAAAATTGATCCACTGGTCAAAAATCCCTTTTTTGGGTGAATTTTTAGAAATCCAATAGGGTCATGTTACTACATAGTCAAAAAAATGAATCCTCAAGAAAATATGCCTTTTGGTGGGTGATGTAACACCCTGACCCAAGAAGCCTGGATTTGGTGCATTATATTATTACATTTTCCTCATTACATAGAGTCAAAATCCTCCATGATTGATCTGTTTATCATTTTGGAAAACTAGATTAGATATACGATACCCGTAATACATTGGGAAAAAATAAGACATGGTAAAATATAAAATGAAAAAATATTCATCCATTAAAGCTTATAAATTTTTTTTTCTTAATAACATGGGGAAAGGAAACATAAGAAAGTTGTGAGATCATATGCTCATAAACGGTAAATAATGAAAAATAAGTAATCATAATCACAATCCCAAGGCATGGTTTGTAGCTAAAACACATTCCATTAAAATATACTTGTGGATAATATATATGAAGTGAATGGGGAATAAATAATCTCATAGTAATACATAAATAAGGATATTCTAATAGGATAATAATCCCATTGATCATCAATTACTAGTTTCTAAATGATGGAATACATAATTTCCGACATTATAACCCTATTTTTAAGGCCTTATGCCTAGGACATTCATAAATGGGTAAAACCCATACTAGATTGTCCCATTATACCTACCGATTTATTGAGGGTCAATAGAAGTCCCCACTCATCACTTAAAAAATCCAATGCATTCCAAAAATGAATGGGGTCAACACTAACAATATATATATTCATATCGAAACTAACATATTAAATATACATAGCTTTCCCCAATCATTATACAAAAACCCAAACCATTTAGTGTAATATGATTAATGGTATTAAGTTAAAACATCCAAAATCAAACTAATCATAATCCATTCAAAAAAATATTTTATATGATATCATAAGAGATTAAACTCATTGAATTAGAATATTAAAAAAATAATCTTGATATACATGAAGATACTTTTAAATGATATCATTGAAAAATTCATAGGGATATAATCCTTAATCACTTCAATGTTTCCCATAAGACCTTGAAACATTCAAATAATAATCCTCATAACATCATGAGAATAATGAGAATCTTTATATTTTATACCAATGTGTAGTACATACACAATAATAAATAATCGGTAGTGAACAAATAATATTTCTCATAAAAGGTAATGTGAGGTGAGAAACACCAATTTTTTCTATTTATAGAAGAGCTATTTTCGAGAATGATTTGTATTTTCCCTAAAATATTTTTGTAAACATGTATATCTATGAAAAAATGTAAATCACATTAAAAGTATATTTTAGGCATAAATATTGTCCCACTAAATTGAAATCAAGTAAAAAGTGTTTCTAAAGAAGATTTTGAAGCGAAACATTTTAGTGTAGTTTAAGGATAAAATTTAAGAGAATTTAAAGAGGAAGGGAAATTTTTTTCATAAAACTATTAATTATCCAAGAAATGTTTTCATGAAAAAATCATCGATTTAAAAAAATGGCTTAATTATATATTATATACTACTATTGTAAATGCTAATGATTTCAAGATGTTCCCTTTATTGAGTCTTGTTTATAAGGATTAATTGAGAATGACATAATTAAAAAGATATGATCACCATAAGAGAAATATAATATGATATAAATATATGATTTTGGCACATAAAAACATAATATATAAGATGTTATTAAAAAGAAATAAGGATTCTATTTGGTTAAGGACAGTGAAGGAATAACCTAGAGGTAAAATGAATGTTCAGGTGGAATCTGATTCCAAATTGTAATCAACCAAATCATATACCCCATAATTAATAATAATAAAATTATATATTGAATAAAATTTAAAAAAATAGATTCCTAAAATTATAGATCAATTTGATTTATACATACACAATACAGAAGATATATTGGTGAAGAAATAATATCTCTTAAAATAGTAGTAAGATTAAGAAAACCCTACCGAATGATTAAATGGGTTTTGGAATTGACCTTAACATTATAGATAATAAATTTAAATACTTTACTTAATTAAATAATAACCTTATATACAATTATTTTATGCATTGAAGTTTTATTATTTTCATATATGAAGTTATTGATATGATATATGATTGAATTATATTGTTCTGGAGTGTTTGATTCATTGATTTAATGATCAATTCACATGATTATAAGTAATGGAGTTCATGTGGAATGGATTTAAATATCTATAATTGAATTTATATATTTTAATTAAAATAAATATTTTTAAATGGTTAAATATATCATTTTATTTCAGGGTATGATGATGAATCAGAAGATAATACATTTATTGTTAATTGTTTTGATTCTTACGAAAATTATTGATCATAACGAACTCATATTGTTTTATCATTTAATTTTATCTAAATATGTTAGATAAAGAAAATGAAAAGGGTTATATTATAAATTTTACAGTATTTATAAATCATTAAAATGGTTTCATGAACTACTTTGATGTAGAATTTAAATAATGAAACATCATCATCCAAGATGGTTGAAAATTGGTAGTACCCAGACCATGATTGTTTTATAAAAAAAGAGGGAGAGTTAGGATATAACAATAAGGAATGATAAATTGAAATGAAATAAATTGAAAAAATGAAGAAGATTAACCTCTTGAAATAACCTCCTTGAAAACCTCTTTATGGGAAAGGGTTTTGGCATATTAGAATGATCAAGGGATATTGCATGTGGGGAGGGAATAGGTAAGAGTGTTTGGGTAGACCCTTGAAAAGCATCTAGTCATATAGTAGTGAAGATAAGAGGGAGTTCGGGTGGTTTTAATTGTGTAGGAGAGGAGGGTTTTCTATTATTTTAATCATTTTATTATTATTTTGTCTCAAGAATGTGAATATTCCTGATTATTGTGACTAAAAATAGTAATAAATTCATGTGAGTTCGAACCAATGGCCATTTAAATCATACATGACTCAAGCGTGATGTACAAATTCATTTATTTATCTTTTTTTGTAAACTATTGAATTTCACTATTTTTTAAAAAATTCTAGTATTTCTAAAAAATATAAAATATTCACCCTAACAATTTTTTACATTTAGATTTAAAAAATGAACATCATTTTATCAAAACAATTTTCTATATAATCAAAAATTAATTTTTAAATAAAATCATTATTTTCATTATAAATACCGATTTTTCAATTAAAATGGATTTTATCATGTATTAAAAAATTAGCTGATGTATCTTAAAATTATCCTGAAGTATTTGGTCATAATATTATTTATTTTGGAATAAAATTAATGAAAAATAATTTTAATAATTAAAAAATTTAAAATTGTACTTAAATATTTACTACTCACAAAAATAGAAATACTTAATTATTTATTTTTAAAACCTTAACTCTCATTTATAAGTTGGATAAATTTTATTTATACTTTCTTGGGTGACATTAGTATTCATAAATGGAATATTTCTATTCAAAAGGGTAACATTATTATTCATAATGGTTTATTACTATTGATAAGGGTTATTTTAATATTCACTAAAAATGTTGTTGAGCCTATTAGACTCAAAAAATATTACTGATCACAATAGTGTATGTCCGTTTTTCAAAATTCTAATAACAAAAGTAGGAAAATTAGATTTAACAGCTATGTTTTAATAATTATAATGAATTTTTTACAAAAATACTCAATGTTGGGTGCATATAAGCTATATAATGAATTGATTTTTTAGGAAGTATACCATAATATCATGGGGTGTCATATTATAGTAAATATATTCATAACAAAATTTATTGTTCATAAAACAATTATAATATAATTTTAGAAAAAAATATTTAATTAAATATTATTTTGAGAAAAATGAATCAAATACATAAATTTATATTAGAATATTACTTTACACAAAAATATAATGTAAAATAGTATTTTTTTAGAACCTTTATTAATTACTTTTAACACTATAATTTTTAATTATTTATAACTATTAACTCTTATTTATAGTATATTATTTTTCAGAAAATTATTTATTGAAAATTATAAAACAAATTATTAGGGTGTAACATATCCCATCTAAATATAATTGTCGAATTGTAATTCATAACTGCTGTTCGAAATTTTATAGTTGATAGTTGAAAATTCCATTATGGGAAACCCACATCAGGAATAGGTTTAATAGAATATCCTATTAATAACTGGTTAAGGGAAATGAGGCGGTCACCACAAAAATAAGTTTTTTCAAATGGGGTGACATTAGTTGAAAGTAAAAACCTATACATGGAAGAAAAATAAAAATTATGAAGTTCTGATGGAAAGGGATAGGGAAAATGATTATAAGAAACTTGATTACTACAAAACTATAAACTAATATAATGAAAAAATACATTGATATTCTCAATGATTGTGATTCTATGATTTTTTTTATTTAAGACACCATTCCTCAGTTTAGGAATTATTCATCATTATAAGGGTATAAATATACATTTCAATTTCATAAACCCAATCTTATCCGTTGGTTCCAACATGAACTATTTATACATAATCTCTTAGTACAGGGAGCGTCCTATGATGAATTAATAAATTAACTTCTAAAACCTCAAACAATGGTCAACCTAAACCATTCTTAAATTTTTTCTCATTCCAAAATATAATTATTCAACAAATTATAAATAAGGTCTCTAAATTTTCAGGATGATCTTATCATTAGCCCTTAATCAACATGAAGTAGTTCAAAATTTTCACATTCAATAAATTATAATAACATCGTCATGTATCCTATAAAAATTTAATAATTACTCAAATTAAGGTAAAACATTGTTGGAAACATGCATTCTTCTATATTCCTTAAGTAAGATACATGTTATAGGATGTATTCCATAAATCCCAAAGTGTTGTAAACTCCATCGATTATATCTGGGACCACTTATTGAAAAGAAAATAACCAATTCCAAGGTAGATAGTAATTATCCTAATCAATCATTTCATCATTATTATCTGAACATCAGAAATTTATTAAGGGGTTTCTTTCCATCAATCATGTGTTTTCCCAAATGTTTAACACTCTACTAAATATCATTTCTTCATACCATTCAACATATTCTCTCAAATACTTAATAAAAAATTCCTATAGTACAATAATAATTTATAATATAATTAATATAACCAATAAATTGATAATAAATTATTGAAATGAAATAATTCATGAATCTACATATTAATTGTTCAACATCATCTGCGGTAGTATAATGACATGATCATTATCCAATAACATCTTTTGGTGCATATTTATCTGACGCTTGGAATGGATTCTCATAGTTCCTCATCTCCTCATAGTAAAATCATTGTACATTGGAAACCTTTTTCTCACCCTAAAAATCATGAACTTGGTTACCTTATTCATTACACTTGTTAGAAACTCCCATTCGTTGGAAACATTTTCTAGTGATATTATTTTCATCATTATCACTTGTGGGAAAACACTTCATTCCCTTCATCCATTTATACAAATTTTTCTCTACCATTCGAATTCATAGGACTCAGAGAATTCATTACATATCTTGTTAACACATGATTATATTTCATCATATGATGAGGTTACCTTGGAGACAATTTCCCTTTAAATTTTTCACTTTAAACCTTAAAATATATGATTATTTTTACACTTTTCATCATGTGTATTGATGGATTTACAATTATATAAGCTATGTTCAATTTATAAATAATTCCATTTACAATATTACCCCCATTAAACTGTGAACATTCAATAACTATAAACATAGAATAACACATGATAGAAATTTATGATTTAAAAATCTAAGAACTATATACTTTTGATACATTGAATACATGAATTCTGCATAATGGTATGTATGAAAAATATGAATTATCCAAATAATATCCCCGATGAGTGTCAAACGAGGTGCACAGTAAGGCCCGATGTTGTATACCAAGTTACCCTGAGGCAATCTTTGAAGACATTGTTGAAGATGTTACCCCTGGGTAAATCTATTACTGAACCCCATCCACATGTAATATCCAGACATATATATATTTACTAATAATATCCATAGAATTTATACCTTATCAATATTCTAGGATGTTTTTGTATGTTTATCCTCCATTTATATCTTTGGGTTTTGTTAATTAATCAATGTTTTTTAAATCTACTTTACATGGTTTCTATTAAACATTCTTTGGATCCAACTATAATGACCCACCCATTGAATCCTAGAGCTGGATAATTATTTTATTAAATAATCATGATAATAATGAATCAAAATCTTTAAGGACCGATCATGTTACTAGTCCTGGAAAACAATATTACATACACGATACCCATAAAACATTGTGAAAATAAAATAAGACATGATATAATATAAAATTAAATAAATTACATCCTTATAAGATTATACAATGTATTGTTTTCCATAACATTGGGAAAAGAAACATAAGAAATGGATGATCTCAGGTTCTTGGTAAGGGTAAATAATACAGTGGATGTAATCATAATTATAAACACTAGGCATGGTGATCTTTTTAAAAAAATCCTTCAAAATATACTTGATCATAATATAAATGAAATGAAAGATGAATAAATAATGACATAATAAAGAATAATCATGTGTATTCTACTAGTTGAATAATAACATGAACAATCAATTAATAGTTTCATAATGTGGGAATGTATAATTTTGGTCATCATAATCATACTATCAAGGACTTGTGCCAAGACCATTCATAAATGGGTAAAAACAAAAACTATTTTGTCTCAAAAGACCTACCAATGCCTCGAGGGGATATAGTGGTCCCCACCCATCACTTAATAAGTCCAATAAAATCCTCATATGAATTGGGAGAACAAAATAAACATATAAATTCATATTGAAACTATTATTTGAAATTTCAATAACATTCCACAATCATTAAACATAATCACTAACCATTATGAGTAATATGTTGAATGGTATGAAGATAAAAAATCAATAGTAATACTAATATAAAACCCTTAAAAACATATTGATGATGATATCATAATATATAAACATCAATGAGGTACAATATTTGAAAAATTGTGTTGACGTATATGAAGAAACTTTTAAATGAGACTAGTGAAAATTATTGGGGAAATAATCCTTAAACATTACAAAGTGTCCCATACAACCATGACAGAATAAAATCATAATCCCTTATAATTTCTTGAGATTAAGGATACACTTGATATGATATACCAATATTAATTACTTTCAATACATGCAAGGAATAAGTGGATAATGTGGTACATATCTCCAAAAAGTAAAAGTGAGATGAGAAAAATCTGTTTTACCTTTGAAAGAAGATTTCTTTTGGAAAATCATTTGTATCTATCATGAAATAAAATTTTAAACATGTATATCCCAAAAGATAAAAGGTATGTAAATTGAAATTATATTTTAGGCATGATTTTTTTTCCTTCTAAAAATAAATCATGAAAAAATTTGTTTAAATAATTTAAAGAAATAAAACATTTTAGTGTTGTTTAAGAAAAATATTAAAGAGATTTTAACACGGAATGGAATGTTTGTTTTCATAAATCCATAAATTAACCAAGATAGTTTTTCATGATAAAATTAATTATGTTAAAAAATATTTATTGCATAAAATATATAATATAATGAACTTATAAATGGGTAAAAATTCAAGAAGTTTCATTTAATAGGGCTTGGTTATCATCAAAAATTAAGAATGAGAACTATTATAAAACATATAATCGTCATAAAAAATGTTGAAATGATATTAATATATTATTTTAGAAAATAAAAATATAATATATAGTATTTACAAAAAAAAAAAATCATTTAATTTGGGTAAGTATAGTGAAGGAATAACCCAAAGGGAAAATGAATGTTTGGGTGGAATCTTTTACAACTTTGAAATCAATCGAATGATTTACCCAATAATTAATAATCATAAATTTATAAATTTAATTAAATTAAAATAAATTGATTCAAGATAATATAAATCAATATTCTTTATACATACATCATACTAAACATATTGGGGTTAATTAGAAATATCTAAAAAAATGGTTGTGAGTTGCGGAAAACATTACCTAATGTACGAACATGGTCTACAGTTGACCTTAACTTCTCAAATAATAAAATAAATTCCATAAATAAATTATTTTATAAACTTATTTGAATTAATGTAATTAATTATATTTTTATTATGTTCATTTATGGCTTCATTGATATGTTATATGATGTAATTTTGTCATTTCGGTGTGTCTGTTTCCTTGATTTCATGATCGTTTCTCTTGATTATAAATAATTGAATTAATGTAGAATGAATATAATTATATGAAATTGAATTTATATTTTATTATTGAACATAAAAAATTAAAAATGGTTATATATATCATTTTGGTACATGTTTTGAGGATGAATCATTAGATAACCCATTTAGTGGTAACTGTTTAGATTATTATGGTGTCCATTGATCATAACGAACTCATTTTGTTTTATCATTTAATAATATGAAAATATGTCACTTTATGAAAATATAAAGTGTTATATTATACGTATAAAAATCTCCTAAAACCAATAAAATTATTTTCTGAACATCTTTGGAGAAAAATTTGAAGAACAACACTTCATCATCCAAGATGGTTGTAAATTGGAACCTCCCAGATGATGATTTAGTTTATTAGATAAAAGAGGGAGAGTAAAGAGATTGATAATGGTTATTACATTAATATGATATAGTTCCATTATATATAAGATAATATAGTCATGATGATAAATTTGGCAGAGTATTATAGGAGATAATAAGAAATGAAGTTAAATTGAAATGAAATATAATGAAAAAAGAAGAGGATTTACCTCTTGAAATAACCTATTTGGATCCTACCTATAGGAAAGGTTTTTTGTCAATTAGAAATACCAAGGTATCCTTTATGTGGTGAAATACAAGTTAATTATATTTTGTCATAAATTTTAATATATTCAAGACTTATAGCAGTGGTGTGAAGTTGGATTGATGGGTTGATGGGTTGTTTTTTAGTGAAGGAGAGACGGGTTTTTCTATTATTTTGATCATTATTTTTTTTATTCTGGCTCAAGAATATAAAATGTCTTCATTATTATAACTCTAAATAGTAATAAGTGAATGTGTGTTCTAAAAAAATTCATTTATATTATCCATTACTAAATCATGATGCAAAAATTCATTTATTAAGTATATTTCATAAATTATCGAAATTCACTTTTGATCAAAACACATAAGTATTTTAGACAGGTCCCAAAAATTAACCCTAACCATTTTTTAATATGTATAAATAAAATATGAACTCAAATTTTTTCAAATAATTTTATAAATAATAAAAATTTAACTTTTAAATAAAATCTATTTTTACTTCAAAATTGCCGATTTTAAATTTAAAACCAGTTTTATAATACTTTCTAAAAATAACCGAGGTCTCTTAAAATAATCTTAAAAAAATAGAAAAAAATATTTATATAATAATAAATTTATGATATTTATTTTTTTTAATTTTTTACATAAAAATTTTATTTTAATATTTATTACTCACAAAAATAGCAACACTTAATTATTAATTTTTTAAACATCCACTCTCATATATAAGTGGCCTAAATTTAATCTCTACTTTCATTTGTGGAATTACTATTCATAAGGGTAAAATTTCAATTAATAAGGGTATCATTTCCATTAAAAAGGGTATATTAAAATTCCTATGGGTCAGGTTACTATACTCCAAAAATTATGTTCATCCTATTAAAAAATAAAAAAATAAACTAATTGAAACAGTGTGTGTTTATTTTTTAATATTAAAATCATAAAAGTGTAGAAATTATGTTTAAGGGCTAGGTTATAAATATAAAAAATGATTTTTCATAGTGACTCTGTGTTGTCAATATATAAGTTATTTAATGAATTGAGATTATTTATGAATAAATATACAATAAAATCACTGGGTTTCATGTTAAAAGTTAATATAAGAATAACATAATTTATTATTTCTTAAAATAATTATAATTAAAATTATACTTAATATTTTTTAAAAAAATATTCTACTTATAAAAATGAATCAAATGCATAAATTCATATTAAAATGTTCATTTACAAAAAATAATTTTTAAATTAGTAGTTAATTTTTTAGAACATTAATTAATTAATTTGAAAGATATAAATTTTAAATATTTATAATTATTAACTCTTAAATTTCAATAATTTTGTTTCAAAGAATATTTTATTTAAAATTATAAAACAATTACTGTGGTGTTAAAGGTTATGTATGCAAAGTCAACCATGGCATGTTACTTCATAGTCATATAATGGTTTCCTTGGGTATCGTACCTTATATTAAAAGTGGATTGAGAATTTTTATGGAGATTCACATTTCCTCAGACATTGTGTTTGGTTTGTGGAAAGAAAGTGAAAGAATATTTAAGGATAATTTCAAGTAAAAAATACCTATGAATTGTGGAAGATTATTCCTATAAAGGTTTAACCCATACACAAGATAAGTGGTGTTCGTTTCTAAAGTTGGGTTTGAGGTACAAGTTCATAATGTTTCTATGTATATAAATTAAATGAGATTTTTTCTATATGTAGTTCTGGAAAAACATGAATATTAAATTATTGTTTTATGGAATCATCATGCATTTTTACAAAGTAAAAAGAGAAAGATATTGTTCTTATTGGTTTATTACATACGGCTTGGACCATGGTATTACTGAAACGATGTATAATATGAAGCCTACTGGACCATGGTTGTTCTATAATACATTTGACATGAACGTCAAAATTGTAATCCAAGATATTTGGGGCTCTCGGATCTAGGGAAGTGATATGTGAAAAACATGTGAGGGATGATTTTGGACCATAGTCGAATATTGGGTTCCAAGATGATGTATTTTTGGCTTATATAGATTGAATAGTTTTTTCATTCAATTCCATTAGTTGAATACCCCATTTTGTGGGAGAGTTTACACAAATCCAACTAGGGTGGGTTTTTGTCTAGTCAGAAAATGATGTTATCAAACAATGTGATCCTTTTGGTTGGTGACTTATGAAAATCTGACTGGATAATTTTACTGTATAGTTTGAAAAAGGATTCATCTGGTATCATAAATTGCATATCCAATAGCTAATGAAAGATTATTAATATCCAAAATTGTCCATGATTTTGAGGTTTACGTGTGGAAGTATTATTTCTAGGGATAAATGAATAATATAATATGAAATTGACTGTGAATCCTAATATACCATGTAAATATATGACTCTTATGTAGTATGGGACATTTATGATTCCGTGGTAAACACTAGAATGAGGGAAATAAAATTAATATCTCTATCATAGATCATTTTTTGAATGTGGGATAAGGGAGATTTTTCTTTACTATATTATTGGAACTAATACATGATGCCTATGGATCACTACATAACTAATTGTTATGAGAACCATGCAACATGTAATTCATGAGGAACCATGATGCTTTGTCTCATGGTTCAAGGAAATCATCCTTAATATTTAAAATCATGCCGAAAGGATGAAGGTGACTCGATGTGAAATAGGAACACAATGTGTGGAATTTAGTTCAGGACACATGTGTGAATGTGTATCTTGTGTTAGTGAGAATCAATATATATATAAATTTTAAAGAACTATGATGTTTAGAGTCATGCGGTAAATACTTTTGGTGTTCCGTTTATAGAGTTTTCTATCATTACCATAGTTACCGAAATGTGGATTGATATACATTGATCAAGTGTGTAATCCTTTACTAAATTGACTTATATGATGTGAGAGATTCTCAATGCAGGAAATAAGGATAGTTAAAGGCCTCTTCCACCATACAAGGACGATAAAAGTATGGATTGGGGGATTTTTATTTTATGGTGTCTATAGAAAGATATAACATCCTAGAATAGGTACATATCTCATTATTATGAGAATCATGTAGTACGTAGTTCTAGAAAAGTCTCTCTATATATGTTTGACTCATAATCAGGGAGGGGGGGGGGGGGTTTGATGCATTGTGGATGAACCTGGGACCCAATATCCAGGAACCACTACATATCATATGATGTAAAGAAGAATGACTGGTGTGGTTAGATTCTATAATGGATTATTATGATCCTCTCAATCATAAATTCAAATTTTATGTAATTTTACATCGTGATAAAATAAATAAACCATGCATTATTATGTCATACGGAAAATAAATTTTCTTATAGTTTAAAAAATTTTGACTAGGAAGTTAGTCTTCGTAGTTTAATGTATTATCACTTGGACTATTATGTCATATAGTTTTAATTCAAACAACTAGAACCATATGGTGTTCTATTTATCATCGTTCATGAAGGACCATAATGTTATGCAGTTTAACATAATACAATAAGGAGGGTTGTATCATGGACTTTATCCCCATGAAATGTGTATAAAATTTTATATCTTTTAAGGTCACAAGAAAAAAATGTGTATCTTATTTAATGTGTTGTGGATGATATGTATCGCTCATTTATTGTAAAAATTACTTTTTGAGAAACCCATCTTTGGTATGGGCCATAATGAGCTCTATATCCCTCTAGATCATAGAAAAATCTATGTTATAGTGGACCTTGTGGCTGGAGTAATGTCCCTCCCACATTGGATCAATAATTGGAGGCTTCTTCCCAATAATGAACGGAGTTTTAATAACCAATAATAATTCTCCTTATAGGAAAAAATTGAGGTAGAATTTTTTGTTAAAATCCTGGGCTATCAATTTTTTATGGACCTCTACCTTAAGTATGGTATGTAACCATTTCTCATTATATCGATCTAATTAATCCAGACATTTTTGGTGTTTCTGATTCATGGATGTATGATCATTGATTGAAACGTGGGGAAATAAAAATTGGACCTCAATGGGAATAAATACCTCTGTTCACAATAAGAGTGAATATGGGGTCAGCTATGTTGTAATTCATGTTGTCGTAAGGTAGACCCATAAGGCATGAAATAGATTAGAAGGCTGTAAATTTTCATCATCATCCACCATCTTCTAGAGTATGTTTTATAGTGCCCTGTTGAAGGCCTCCATCTGTCCATTAGTCATTGAACGATAGCAGGACGAGTGGTTGGATTTGATGTTATACTCTTGATGAAGAATATCTAACTCAATAGAATAGAAATTGGTGTTGTTTTCCATCGTTATTTTGTGAGGGACACGAAATATGGTAATAATTTTGTATTAAAAAAATCTAAAAACACTATTGGCCCAGAATTCATTGAGGAGTATTTCCTCATCACCTTAAGTGAAGGAATCATTAAAAGTGTTGATGTATTTTAACATTGAGGCTATAGTTGGGTGATATTTTCCTACAAAATCTATTCCCCATGTGAAAAAAGGCTATGAGTAATTGGATATATGTAGAAACATCGATGGTTGATTTATAAGTTTGGAATTCACATTGAATTAATTTCTTTCTCGATTAAAATATGTGAAATCTTATGTCATTGAAGGAAAAATGTATCCAAAATTTGGATTTCATTAGAAATTCATAACCCAAAATGGAGGGCACCAAAGGATCACACATTTACTTCATTCAGGATAGAATCATTCTCTTATCCATCAATGAATTTAAGGAGGTCCTCCATCAAATCATTGTTTATAAAGCACTTTTTTATTATTGGACCATCATAAAGAGTAATGTTTGTCAATCTGCATTGGTTATACTCTTTTCTAGCTCTATCTGATATGAGTACACCAATTTTAATTTAGCCCATAATGTTTATCATCTAACACATCATGAAAGCATATGGTTTAGTAATAGGACTATCCTTATTGATTTATTATACACTGAAATTAGAAAAATGACACATCATTTGTTGATGAACGATTTTAATGAATTTGTCATCATAGTATGGATCTACCAATGTTTTAGATTCATTCACCAAATCATTTGGCTAAGAATTCTATGATAATGGTACATGAGTCATTGTTTTCTCCAAGTTAAAATCATCCATTAACCCTCTTACATAATCAATAACATGAATTAACTCTTCTTTTCAGATGTCACAATCCACATTGAACTATTTAATTACCAAATATGAATCAACATTTCCCTCTTAGTGTTCTGCTGAAATTTAAATTGGTATTTTAGGCCTAGAATGTGGGTCTGATATTCTACCTCATTTTTATATATACTTTTTACACTATGGAGAAATAAGGAAAACATAATTTCCTAGAGAGACGAGAACGATTCCAACCTGACATTTTTTTAGCATAGTTTCTTCCATTTTATAGTTTGTTGGGATACTGGATGGATTTTCAAAATAGTTTTCACATATCCAGAGGCCTTCATAAATATAATAGAAAACATCATATATAAATATAGTATTTAACAACATTTTTTCTGTATGTTGGTGTTCTCTAGGAAAACCATCCAAATCTCGGCATTTTATTTCTTTCTGAGGAATGAATTAAATGTAAAATTATTGTATAATAACCATCAACATTGCAATATATCCTATAATAATAGGACTAATAAGGAAATATTTATGTCATTTATGTTAACAGACCAAATGGGCCTAATGATATTGTAGGTAGTGCCTCAATCTCTGAACTGTGAAGTATATTTATAAAAATCTCTTCTTAGTATCAAAATAATGCATCTATGTGTCGATCATGGTTCGACTGAGATAATGAAGGAAGTATACATCATTATTTCATTCTATAACATCAGGAAAGAACCCAATTATCACTTGAGTTTTTTCATGTACAAAATTAGTGGATATTCTAAAAGAGGTTGTACTGGCAGTCATGGTCTTACGATATACTTCTTGAAGTTGTAAAATGCTTCTTGATAGTAATTAGTATAATGTTGTGTGACCCCCTTCTCCAAAATCGTATTAAAGATAAAACATATTACAATAGATATATATATATAAAGCATTGATGTTGGGAATGTTTCCTTGAAATACCATCAACATTTTTAGGCTTTTAGGTTGTGACATACTAAGTATATTCTTTTTATTCTCAAGGTCGACTTTGATGCCATGAAGTCTTATAATGATGCTAAGAAATTTTCCTAAGGTTATCCCAAAATCACATTTCTAGGGGTTCATATTTAGTATAAGGACTTTTGATTTGTTTAATATTGTCTTGATCTTATATATGTGGTAAAAATATTTTTGGTACTTAACCACCATATCATCAACTTAGCATTTGAAAAACATAACGAGGAAGGGTTTGAAAATGTGATGAATAGAATGTGGATATGTGGAACCATCATTATTCAAACTAATTTGATTTAACCAATAGATTAATACCCACTATGGGGGCCTAAATTTTGTGGCATATTAATCTTCTCGGCTTAATAACTATTTAGTTGATCCATCATTGGTTATGTGATTGGGATTGGGAAATATTTTATCGAGAAGTTCCAATTATATCATTAATGTTGATAAAGAACCTAATTTTCATATTCTTCTTCATTTCTGGGATGATGTTTTCTAGACATTTAGGGAATCTTATTTCAGGAATGATGTCTTACTTGATAATATTGTCAAAATAAGCCTTAATTTGTTTTGTGCAATTCATATGTGTTCTTTGAAATGCATCTCTTTACACATGATCTATTTTTTTGCAATCCCAAGTGATTAGTGGCATCCCCAAAATCACATCATGGAATATTTTTGTAATTATAGGAGATAAAAACCCATTTCTACTTCAGGAAGGAGGAATATAACTCTTTTTCTTCAGATTTCATGGGCACAATGATTAATCTAGTTCTTGGATATACATATGTTCCCAAAATTATTTCTCTGAGTTCATCAATGATGGTGGAGACACTATCCATATATATTGGAGGGGAAATGATGATGTATTCATCTTCTTCCTCAAACTCTTGATCCTATTCAACTACTTCTTGTTCATATGGGGTGTATTTTATGATTAAAAATCCCCAAAGATAGGGGAGGAGTCTGTATTCTAATAGTTAGAAGGTAAAGAATCTTCTTCAGACCCATATAATGATATTGGTCCTCTTTTAAACTCTGATGAGTGTAAGAGGGATATAAAATGAGAATCGTAATCTTATCATAGAGTTGTGCCAACCATTGCTAACCCATATGATAGGTAATTGATTTATTGATGCTCAGGGGGATTGAAATAAGTGATTATCACTAAGGATTTCATCACTACCAAGAGTGTTAGAGACTTCTCCTGTGTGGTAGGGTTTGGTTGTCATGCCCAATATCATGAATGTCAGAAAATAGTTTCTGGAATTTGGACCAACCTCACTGATGGATGGTAAGTAAATACATCTCACATTGGTACTTGAAGTGATTTTTTGGGCTTATATATAGACAGTTATGATAACTTATTTGAGAATAATTATCTATCATGGGTTTCTTCTCATCCCTCTATAAAAATATAGAAACAATTGATTCTGATTCTAGGGATTAAAATGGGCATTTATCACCATGAAATATCCCAAATGTTCCATTAATTAATTACTTAAGGAATTGGTGGTATGATGAGATAATAGATGAATGATGATGCAACCAAGGCCTTCTTAGCAAAATGTTGAAGTTCATATCATATTGAAAGGACATTAATTTTGAGTCTTGTATGACATTTCCAAAATAAGGCATGATCCTGATTTCACCGATCGGCTTCGTATAGCTCATGTCATAAACCTATAGTTTTATTGTGGAGATGACAAGTGAGACTCATTATAACCTAATATATAAGGTTTCCATGCTAGAATGAGGTTCACTCCTAAACAATTATCCATAAAATACTATTATATATTAACAACATTTATCATTAAATATATAAAAAGGAATTATCTGTCCTTTTATAATGGGTTCATTGTCCTAATTCTTGAATGAAATGACCATATTTAATTCTTATGGATCTATCTCAACCTAATATCATTTTGTAGAAATAACATCAGTTTAATATTATTAGGGGCCTAAAATTTCTTTATGAGTGATTCCCTGAGGTCAATTGAGAGACTCAAATCCTTAATAATAGAAAACATGGTCAACACGAGGTAAGAATTCTTTAAGATTTCATACTTATGTGCTAATGTGTGTCACTTTTAAGTATATGGAAGATATTTTTTAGGAAAATAGGAGAAAAACATCTTACTATAGATAGATTGTCCCATTAAATATGTTTTGAAAGAGCTTAAACCCTTGCTAGATTGGGTAAACTAGGACTGCATGTGCGCCAAGGCTGATTGAGCGATGGTATCCAATCAATTAGATCTTTTAGGATGATAATTTCATGGAAATACCTAACATTTATGTGGGAACCATCATTCCCTATCTGATCTCACTAGTGTTCTCTCCCACATGTTTCAGTCATGTAGATGTTTCGACCATGGATATGATTAATGTATTGAATTATGGAAGAACACATCTTCCCCTATATCCTCAGCTCTGATTTCCTATTCCCATAATTCCTCAATAAAATATAGGAAATTTTGTTTTATTGTCACATTCATCATTTGATAATGGATCCATTACCGGAATAAAATTAATGAGTCTAAATATAAACACCTCTCTCATAAATAATCTGATGGAATTACAACCCTGGATATACAATTTAGTGGGGTGGTGCCCCTCATTTTGGTACTATTGTGATGAAGCCCAATAGAGCCAAATCCATATTCGAACTTTGTAGAGGTTTATGTTTCTATGATGTCTTCCTTATTTTTTTTTAAATTCTATTTCATGCAAGATATGACTTCATAGGACTATGGTTTCGATGTGACCGGTTATGTCATAGAGAAAGTGACCAGATAAATATTCAGTTTTTCCACTATTATATGAGTATATCTTGAGTTCATTTGATCGTATTTATGAAATATAATCATTGAAATTCTATGTAACATTTCTATTAATATCTTGAATTTTATTCTTCTCATCTAGATTAGTTGTAAAAACAAATACTTCCAATAACAGTGGCATTACCAACTTCACATCCTTGGAGTCCACCGTTTTTGAAGGATGTCTCTAAAAACAAATCATTTTTTGATGGTGTTCCCAAATTCATGATGGAAGGTTAAATTTTATAGGAGATTATATACACAATATCTATTGGGAGTCTAGGGATTTTGAAACATAATATTGATATTCTCCAATTCCATGATGAATTGATAGGGGACTTGGTCATTCCCCAATGAATAAATATTGTTCTTAAATTCCAAAAACTATATTCTCCTCTCCCCTCTATCCTCATCCTGAAGTGGTTAGAATAATTATGGACTCTTAGGAGGAGTAACTAACTGATATATCATGGTATTTGGAGCCAAAGTGGGTTCAGGGGCTAACTTAAGTGTCACAATGGTATCTACATCCTTCCACGTCCTCTTTCCTTAAGCTGATGGAATCATATGGGACTTAGCCTTGGTTTGTGTGATAGATTCATCCATCATTTTAGAAAATCCATAAATATCTTGAAAACCTCCAATATATTTCATAGGAATGAGTGGTGTCTAAAAATCAGTGTGAATATTTTCTATTCAGATAGACAACAAATCATCTTGAAGAAGCTATAAGATAAAAGATTATATTAAAACCATCCACTGAGAATTGAAATCTAAGATTTTACCATTCTCATATTATTTTTAGTTTCATAGTTCAAGGATTTTTTTATTATGTAGAATTGATCTTAATTAGAAGTTATTATTCTAATGAATATATTAACATTATGTAATTAACTATTCGGGAAAGATGGTGTACTATTACATGGCTAGCCCCTAAAGTGTTTTCACAAATAAAAAGAGGTTCATTACTTCATGTTGTGAAGGGTTCCCCTCATATGATCACATATGAACATGAAATGTTTCAAATACTACTTTGGGTCCGCCAATTTCAAATATATTATTCATAATGTTTGGTTGTGGAGGACTCAGTTCAACCGATTCAGTTTAAGGATTCTTTTCTGGTTGTTCCCGTTCAAGGATGTCTTCCAAATATTCGAATCGGTCCATTAATGAATCAATATTATTTATGTTCTCTTGAGTAATGATTGGATGTTCAAGAGTATGAGGAGGTGCAGCAAAAAATTGGTCTTAATATGGTGGACCTTTCAGTATAAGGTCATTCCTATAAATATTATAGTTTTTTAACCAATAGAGGTAACTCTAGATCAATTGTTGTTGTATCCAAATATATTTTTTTGTACCCACATAGGGTGCTTGTTCTACATCCATCTTGTTCACAGTGAAAAACCCTCTTTTTTTCGAGATGTTCTAGCAATGAATCAAATTTGAGGTTCTATTTTTAGAACATATTAATCAATAATATCTCCTCATAGTAGTTATGTATTTATTCTTCTCAATTATTTCATCTCTTTCTTTTGCAGAGTCAATCCTTCCTCAACTCTAAAGGTTCAATCCTCTCCAAGAGGTTGGTGAAGTGAAACCATACGTTTACCCTTTTCTCTAGTAGATGTTATCTAAATAGGTAGTGATTAAGTGGTTGATGTGATTCTTAAATTTATAGAAATCCTCTACTTCTGAGTACAAACTCCTCCTTCAATCATTTGAATGTGGATTGTATTATAAACAAAAACTTCTTCATCTTTCATCTTCTTATTTACCTCATGTTATGTATGGTATGTGTAGGTTGTGTTAATAAAATTAACTTATGTGTAGTGAATTATAGTATTTCACCAGTTTCTCTAAGGGACTACCTTTTCTTTATCCCCATGTGAGGCCTTTTACTCTCCATCTCGAGTTCTCTCTAAGTCATTTTGGAATATGGTTATCTGAATGGAATCTCTATAAAAAATCACGCATGTTCCTAATAAGGATATTGAATCATAAGATAAGAAAAAAATATTATTCACATTGTAGTATTAACCAAATTAGGATAATACTGACTTCCAATGAGATGGAGGTTGTTGTGGTGAAAAGTCACCCATCATTATGGGCTCAGTATATTCCTACCCCATTTCCACAAACATTCAATCATGGTATGAATATGTAGAAGTATTTCTTAAAATATCCACTAAACCTTTGTGTGGGGGTTTCTCATGGACTTTCATGGCTACTATTATTATGGATTCATTCTTGATTTAACATATTTCTATTCAAACATGGGTTGGGTGCTTTATAATGATTTCACTAGAGCAACCTTCCTCCGAATTAATTTTTGATATTTCTAAAATTTTCTTGATATGGAGAATGAATTCCATTAAGCATTAAGAATACATGCAATTTTTATATGCCTGATGAAAATGTATTTTGATTCAATTTAGTCCTAATGTAGATGGGAATCATTCAAGGATCGTTTTTATGATCATACCATTTTATAAAAATATATTCCTTGTATTGAATACTAGAAAATTATATGACCCTTCTTGATTTCATCATTGGAGTACTTTTATGATTGGGATGTTTTCTGAAATACTACTCTTCATGTTCCTCACACCCAATGATATGGACACTAGATGGGGAACCTGTGATCAACTGACACAATCATTTTAAAATTTTGAGTCATGCCCACTGTATAGATACTATTTTTATCTATATTTTGGGTGTTGTGGAGCTAGAAGACCTCTCAAGTCAATTTGGTGGAGTTTCCTTTCTATTACCATTATGTGGCATACATATTCATCATAAGGTAATAATTTTTTGGTGATAAATAGTGTTTGACACATTGGGGTGGATTTCTTCCACAAAATCAAATAACAAAACCTCTTGAATGTGGTATTGGGGTGTGGATAAAGCACAAAACATGAATGGTATGTCATATTTAGCCAGTTATTTTCTAATGTTCAATGTTTCTTCATCAATATTATCTAAAGGTTCCCTATCATGGACAGACCAAAGTGGATTCTTCCCAACTTTTTTATCATAATCATCAAGCTTGGAAGTTACTTCCTCTATCATGATAGAGGGAAGATGATCCAAGGATGGTTTATATAATGACCTCAACCTTGTGTAGTGTTCCGATGGAGAAATAATTTCACTTATCAATGGAAATGAATCAAGCATTACTAGCATTATATTCACAGGTGACTATTCATTGTAGTTATTTATAATCAATAAATTGCTAATGGTAGGACCCTTTTGACGAATTGATAAGCTACCATGGAGAGAAAATTCCTAGTGAATTCCATTATAGGGAGGACTACAATCTTGGATGTATGTCCAACTATAAGGATAATTCATAAATTATACACCCTACGGGTGGGCATCAGGATATTCAATAGTAAGGGGAATACATTCTTGAAATTTGATAATATGGCCACGCTGAGTGTTGCATGTCTTTCATCATGAGATGGGATCTCGAGTTTTATCATATTATGGGCATGATTCAATCCTTCATTGTGAATTTAATGGAGAGGACCTTCAAAATTACAGATACTATTCCCAAAATGTTTTTAATAGATAGGATCTTCGGATACCATAAATAAGCCTATGTAGGCTTCAAAAACTCCCATATTAATTAGAGAGATATTGAAGATTTGGAACATCCTTTTAAATTCATCTCTGATGAGTCTTCATTTTGGGTTCCTTCTTATGAGAGACTCAGTCTACTTTCAAGTGAAAGTGGTTTTCAATAATGAAAGATTTGTTGACTATATCATCTCTCACTAATAGAATTTTCATGTATATTTATATTATTTTTGAAGGGTTTTTCCTACCTCTGAGTGGCAATTATGATAAACCAATTTCTAATAGTTCGATCAAAGGGGTATGGACCTGATCAGTCTGTCTATATATCATTGGGGATTTTGTTCCATAACCAGCATTTATGGGTGAAAAGTTATGTGACAACTCTGGAGTGACATGTTGATGATTCCATAAAATTTTGGGGATTGAGTTTTTTATCTTTCCCTTGGTCATTGTGGTTTTTGTTATGATTACATTGAATATTTGTAGGATGTGAGTAGATATTTATGCCTTCCCATTAACAATTTTCAGGATGTTCTTGGTCACTTCATTGACAAATATGGGGATATATTTACATTTTTTGAATAGGTGTGTGTTCCTACTCATGTCCACCATTTCCTACCAATGTATATAGAAATTAATCAGGTGCGGTGGTATAGATTTTTTTTCTTCCTCTTATTCATTGTCACGACTTGTTGGCTTAGTTATCTAGATGCTACTCAACAATCCTTCTTGAATGATTGATAAATACAGGTAGGTGTATGCACCTTCTCACATTTTACCACTTCATTTCACCCATGGGTATCATTACAAACTTCTATGAGAGACCATTTTTAGGGTTGGTTGGTATATGACAATGTTTTTTCCTGCTCACTATTTTCTGACATATTTTATTTACGAGAATTCTAGATGTTGGATGTTGTTTGTACAAACTATCATTTTTTCAAAAACTTTGATTAAATGGATTATCTAGAGGTGAAATAGGTGTTTCTATATTTCCTATTAATCAGTAAAATACCTTAAGGGCCTATCTTACATGTCGGGGTTTGGATAACCAAGGTCGTACTACTAAGGATTGAACCCTCATCGTGACAAGGGTTCACATACATATATCATTGGTGAAAGAATATACTAGAGGGATTCACATGAATAGAACCCTTAGTCTTACGGTTGAGATCATTTTTTACCTATTGATATTCCACCATAGTATTATAAATGAGTTTATTACTATGTTTTTGGGATAAGCTCCCAAAATGATTAGGGACGATGATTGCGTTCACCTACTTCTGGACCACCTATTTTCTCTGAACTGAACTTTTTTTGGGATCCAAGAGATAGACATCCTATCGAGCAAACAAAATGTTTAGAATAATACCATTTTGGATGTACTCTTGGACTAGAAAATTTAATACCCCATATTGAAGATGTTAGGTTGGTGACAAAGTCCTCTTCTTAGATGAGGACATAGTATGAAACTTAGTTGAGGCATATGTATTTGAGAACTGGTATGATGCCATTTGGATTGAACAGAACTCTTGTCATAGGTTCCTAAAATATAGAGGACAAAGGAACAAAAATTTAAACATCATAATAATATTGGATAAATAAATTAAAATTTTTATTATTGATTATGAGGTCTTTTCCTCATTCATTTTGAGAAAAATATTACCTGAAGGTGGGAGAAACTAACATCTTATTTATAGATTCATGTCAAGTTCACCATTTTTGTTTCTGGTGAAAATGCTCTATGTATTCTCAATGGTCGATTATGTTGGTTTTTATTTTTTATCAATCATTCATGTGCGTTTCTTCATTTTTGAATGGATTCCAATGGGTTTCTTTTGTGGGTTCTAAAAAACACAATGGTTCTCTTATTCAATCCAGCTTTCCAATGGTTGGATATTGTTTTGAAATAGTCCAAAAAATTTTATGAACTCATATAGGTTTTGATTATGGGAGCCCTGGATCATCACACCACTTTTGAGGTAATGGTTTTCTAATCTGATGCTCTCTTGTAGATTTATGATATTTTCATGAATCTTCATTAATTCCCAATTATGACATAGGTTTGCCGAGAAAAAAAATCAATTAAAGAATACATTGAACATATAATAATTTCTATGTATATGTGGTTCTTCATGGTTGGAAATATATGTATTCATATTATGTTATATATTGAAAGATCTGTATTTTATATATATTATATATTCATAGGTCCTTTATTATTGTGGTGTTGGTATTAAGACCCATAGTGGTGCAAATGGGAATTGATCATCATCCCAGGAGATGGGAATTGTTTTGAAGTTGGTATATGGCCAGTGAGAGGGACTTCCTACATATCATTATGAATTGAATCATATCCCATATTGTTCAATAACACTTAATAGGACACAACATAACTTTCATGGCCAGGTGAAAAACGATTTTCTAGGTGAAAGGTTTCTACTCAATTTGTCGGTGTGGAACATACACTAAGTTATCCCAAGGAACCTTATAAGTATATGGGATCCCATGTTAGAATTGAATATATTGGTAATGTGATAGAGATAGATTTAGGTATGATTTTTTGTGTTGGGTTTGGACCTCACATGGGCTTCCTATGTATCCCATTTTAATGAGAATCATATCCCACATAGTTCGAATGGGGTTGCAGACCCACTTCTATTGAGGTACAAATAATGTTTCTATCGTATGGGATTGTGTCCCTTTGATATAATTAAAGAATGATTTTGGGTCATACACTATTTATGAGGATTCCCTTCAATTTTCTACATCCGGGTTGGAGCCCCTTGGATGATAAAATAGAGGTTTTGGGGAATAAAACATATTAGAGAATTTATTAGCTCTCAAAAGAAGTGTGTACTTTTAAGAGGATTGAGAAGAGCATTACACAAAATATTAAGATTATCTATGTCTAACAAGGAATGAAGCCTTTTGAGATGATTTATTTGGGGCTTACACCGAATAGGAATATTCCATTTAGTGGAATACATGGTTTCGATGACCCACACATATGGAGTCTCTCATAAGGAAGATGAGAGGATTATTCGAAAAACATTACCTACAAATACATGAATATGAATATGTGGATTTTATAATCAGAGTTGACTCCTAAGCCCATTTGAGTCATGGTCATATTTTAGATACAAGAGTTAGTGGAGCATATGGAAAACTGAACAATCCTTCTTCCACAACTTGAAGAGGTTGTAGATCTGGGAGAAGGAGAATGGGATTTGATGTGATATTCTCTACCCGTTTCATATATTAGATAGTCACATTATACCACCTATATGGATCAAAACAACATTAAATGGACATAGTCTTAATCCATGAACGGTACCATATTCTTAATTCTTGTATAAGAGAGTAGTATTTGACACATACACTCAAACATAAAAGAATTAAAGTTCCTCTCCCACCCTTCCAGGAACTCAGTGACCTTGTTCTAAAAAATTAAAATGGACATACATGGCCCTAACCATAGTATATTAGATTCGGAGATCCATGACACCACCTTAAGGTTTGGGTCATCATGAATTATTGGATGTATATCTACATGAACTTTGATGACCCTACCCATTAGATAAGACACGTGCAGGGAACCTCTGACCAAATGAATTTATATCTAAATAGTAGACACGTCGATGTGTCTCTTTCCATGTTCATGCATTTCTAGAGGATTCGATGGAGGATTAAATTAGGACCCCTATAGATTAAGGATCCAAAGAGAGGATAAACCTACCATTAGTGTATTGAAATATGTCATGGATGGTTTCTCACATATGTCATGTTTTTTCAGGGAATAGGGGTTTCACGTATGACCAGAGATAAGCTATAAGTGCTTCACCAAGTGGGATAGGCCAACGCGGGTAGCAGGTGCCTTGGGTAATGGACCACCTTGGTGAAAAAACATGAGCGAGACCTTTCTCTAAATTCCAAGGGTCTCTTTATGGGTCCATATAAGTGTTTCACATTGGTTCTGGGTTTGGGAAGGGACATTCATGCTAGTTCTTGTCAACTTGGGGAAAGGGTTCCTCACTCTTGTGTCTCGTGGTTCATACCTTGGAGGGACTTTGATCTCACTAACCCCCTTAATCCTCTATTTTATTAGGTTTAGGAGAGCTAACTAATGGATTTTAGAAGAACTGGGTTAAGGGACTACATGACCAAATCTTCTAGTATTCTTTAGTTTTTACAGTATCCAAAATGAGGATCCCAAGGGTAATATTTATATAAAAATATTAGACCATAATTGAATGATCTCGTCCATTATTGTATCTGGTGGATGTACCCAATAGAGGTACTTCACACAGGAGTGACTAATCCTTTAGAGTTGTGCAGTTCTAGAGAAAAAGTGTCTAGGATATGTGCCTCGGGAAATGGGATCAAATACTTATATATTGTTTAGGTAGATCTTATGCATCCTCTAGGTGTGTAAGATTTGTACACATAGAACCACCTCAGTGAACTAGAAACTCCATACAGTGTGGGCTATATCTATGCACCCTTACTCAGGATCATTATCCAACCGTGGTCGCTACTATATGGGATTCTCCCTTCACTATCATAACTAACCCCATGAACAATGTAGAGTCTCACTTTGAACATCTCATCCACGGATGTGGATGTTTTCTACTGAAAAACATACAAACCCACCCCTCATTCAAAATCCATATCCTACTCTCAATGGTATGTAATCACCACCATGCCATTTGACTGGGAAACATGTTTGATGAATCTCCAACCCCTACTGTCTCAAAATTATCACAGAATATGAAAATCCAATCTTCCCTTTATTTTGTCATAAATATTTATGTTTTCACCAACTCAAAACTTTTTTCAAACTGAGGATCAAATATCTAATCTTATAGAAATGTTTAGGGAAAACGATTTTTTTCAATAGATTGATATAAAATCCAACTCATATCCATAATCGTTGGACTATGATCATTTATGATCATTTAAGTAGTCCTAATATTTTTTATTTATATCAAAAAAATTGAACTACTATTATTATGAATTTTTCTTATCCCTATTTATGTTTTCTTGGGTTTCAAATTCATTCAAAAAGATATAACCCCATTATACGGGATTTTACCATATCCCATATTTATATAATAGATATATTGATACCATCAAAAAATTTTTTCTATTATTCGATTTCAAACTAGAATGTAATAAGTTAGGTGTTTATGGTTTGATAAACCGCATACATTTTAAAATCCTTATTTAACTAAGATATTTCCCCATCACGTGGACTAGAATACACAATATGTTCCATTATAAAACCAACTATCATTGTGTTTTTCATATTTTGAATACATAATTTATCTAATGAACCTTTTTTCTCGATATTAAATGTAAAAACTCCATATTGTTGATGTTATTTCAAATCATCACTCTTGATTCCCTCAAACATTACCATTGTAAAATATTACCCAAAATAAATGAACTAAAATTATACATTTTCAAGGATCCTTTTTTCTTATTATTCTTCAATTAACAATATTTTCCATTGTACCCTCTTTGTTGTCAATGTTTATGAATTAAGGATTCATCCTAGGGGAATCCTTATCTATTTTTTGGACTCCACATCATCTTGAGAATCATTTCCTTCTTTCATTAAAGATATTTATGTGATATTTATATCCGTTAAATAATTAAAAAATGGAAATTTTATTTTTACATCATATCTGTCATTGACTCACATCAATTTACATAAACAAGTGAATCAAATTCTTCACTAACATCATCATAAATGTTTCTAGAATCATGAACCAAAGATTCTCTTTGTATTTGAAGGAAATATATTTTCATGATTAACTCAATGTGATTATTGGTCTTATTGGATATCCTAGGCCACCAAATTACTATGATTATAATAAAAAGTGATAATATTATGATCGTGTTCCTCAGGTAACAAAATCATTTTCTTATATTATGTTTTTAGTGTTCTATGATTTTTTTCTCAATATAATAATAAGTCCTTTGAAAACCAAGTCAATTAATAAATATAGAAAAATCAATTTGATGAGTTAAAAAGTCATCATTATTATCATTTGGGGTCATATTAATCTAAAAAGAAATTCATATGTAGATTAGTCAATTTAGCTCATTAACCATGAATACTAAAAATAAAATATTTTTCATCTAGTCCCATGTGTAAGAGCATATGTTTAGTCCATTACATTTATACAAATACAGTTTGAAAAGAACATGGATAAAACATTATGAGTCATTGCATTAGTATTAAATATTTTTACATCCTCTTTATCCATTAACACACATGTAGGATCACACAAATTTGTCCCAGATAATGTAATAGTGATTAAATCGTTTCAGATATATTTTAATTTAGATATCATTTTATTTTTTTCTATCGATATATTATCACCATAACACATAGGGATATTTTTTACTATAATTGCATTCATCATATAAGTAACCTTAAATAGGTATATATTTAATTAAATAACCTTTTGGTTATGATATGAAATTTTATATGCATATACCCAATACAAACTAAGAGGAGGGGTGAGTTAGATAATTTGGTTATTAATTTATTCAATGGATCATGTTATCTTGTTAGCATAAACATCATGACCCAACCAATCATTCAATCCAACATAACATCCATATTCCTAAATTAACTATAGAGACATACAGGCTTTTGTTGGTTCACAAAAAATGGATAGTAAAATGATCGGTCATAAATAATTTGTTGACAATCCACTGATAAACATAACGTATTGTTATGTTAATATTTTTTTGGAAGGATTCTATATAGCTATCATAATTGATTCTAAATGAAGAATTATCTTTCCATGGATACTCCCTATTCTTATCTCTTGGGGATCTTATTTTAGGAATGGAATAAAAAACATATTATATGATGATTTCTTATATTGATTCTCACTATGATAAAACACTACTCTGACATGTGTCTCATTATTGATCATTAATATCATATTTAAGCTAGGATATTTTGTGGATATCTTCAAAAATATGTCTTCCCTCTAACAGATTATCATAATTAATAAATTTACCTCTATTCTCTATATGTTATATATTTTTTATAATTTTCTCATATACTTCACCTCCTATTGGTTCTATTTTAAAATAATAAGTTATTTGTTTGAATCATATTTCACTAAAAATTATGATGTTTTTTTTCAAATTAATTATATGGTATAATAGTAGAAACTATGATAATTTATATTAACATCGCACTCTATATTGATCTCCAACACCTATAAACTTTTCATCACATTCTCATTGAGATATGTAAAAAACCACTATAATGTGACAAAAATTATTTTCTAGATTTTTTATAAAGGAAAAACCATTTAATGGTTAATATTGACCTTATTGATCCTAAATAAAGCCACAATAGAAAAATAATTATCGTTTTTGAATGTTGAACATCATATTTGGTGCCATACACGACCTCAATTAATGATCCAAAATATTCTTTCTCACTAAAAAAATCTCAAGTCATCTAAAAAAACATGTAAACAACTATGAATACTTCAATCCCCTTAAAAACATCCAAGATACATCTAAATATAGTAAAATATAGAATTATATCCCAAGTGTACCAATAGTCTCAATAATTGAATTAGTTATATAGATACATAATTTGATATTCCTGAACAATCAATGTTTTGTGTCATGCAGCATAGAACAGTCAATGATGTTTATGTATATGTGAAATGCACCAATGTGATTTATATTATTTCAACTAAGACACCCCATTTAAGTTTAAATTCAAATTGATTAGGATATATTTAATATGGTTTAGTGTTATGTTATGAGGACCATGTACTATTATATATAGATTTTTATTATAAGGATATTTTTAACCATTGTGAAATTTGTGTCAATGTATTACTTGAGGAACCTCACTTTAGTGGAAATCATCAAACACACCTTATCCTAGGTGATTAGTGAATATTATACACTACTATAGTCCTTGTATATCATGAATGGTATTTTCAATTATAGGTTATATTTTTGTTTTTTAATTAATTTTATCATTAGTATCCTTAAATTAAATATCAATTAACCCATTCTAGATGATCAATCGTGAAAAATATTTCTAAAAACTCAACCTACATGATTTTGGTGAACGTGCATGTCATAAAATAGCCTAATACTATTCTCATTAGGTTGTTCAAACTCATCTAATAAAATTATTAATTTTTATACCATAGTAATATAAATAAATGTATAATTATAAAGGAGAAAATTTAATCTCAATATGTAATATTTCTTCAGTCCCCAACACAAGAGAATATGTGGTCACATCTATAGGATCTCATTTAATTATGTGCTAATCCAGATAAAAATTGAGGATTAATTCTATACATGAATTTTTCTCTTTATCCAAAACATTTTTTATTATATTTTATAATGAATTTTAAATATTTTATATATTTTTATTTTTAGATATATGATAGTGCAATTCATGATTAGATGGGATGATATATTTTGAATATAAAATTTTCAACTGAAGAATATCATCAAAATTTTCAATTATCTATGAATATAAAATGAATAAAGATAAATATATTAATTATGTTTTCTTTTAACAAATTAGTAACATTTTTCATGTATATCCCTATCAAGTGAGCGTTAATAAAAAATTAGAAAATGAAATTAGTGGAATTGATAATGAACATAAACAACATAATAGTTTCTAATGGTTATGGACCCTTGAAATGTATTCAACATATAAAAAATTGGTAAGAGTATCTTTTAGAATTTATAAACCTCAGTCTTGGTAAATAAAAATATTGTTCACCTAAGAATAAAATCTCTTCCTTTTGAAGCCAATATAATTTTCCATTATTGGGTGAAAAATTATCCATTCCATTATCTATATTGAGATAATAAGGACCTATCTAATATCCACTATGTGTATAAACATGAATTAATTCCATTACTATTAGTAACACATATTCTTAAATAAAATGAATCCATTGAAACCATTCTTTTATAAGATTATTTTAAAGTTCAACCATCATCGAGGATAAAAAATTTCATATTCGTGAATATGTTCTTTTTTAGATAATTCATTGTGGAGAACTCTGTTTAATATATAGTTGACTATTATGCACATTGATCCAACAGTTGTATTTAATTTTTAGGATGATTAAATGAAATCATCTTTGGTTTAATCAACTCTGTCTACCTCTTTTACCTCATTATTAATAAATTGAATTACTACCCTATGATTAGAAATATTGATGATCATTTAATCTTGATTTTTGTTGGAAATATCAGTGGTATGGATTTATTATGCATCTTAATAATCATTTTATTGTCTTAAGATATATTATATTTCACATTTAAAGGAAACAAATTCCCTCAATAGTCATATCTGGTCAATAAAATTCCTTAACCTCTCTTTATTAATAGAATATTATTCATAATATTTTTCAATACACAATTTTAAATGTAATTAAATTTACATTTGAGTAACTAGTATTCATAAGTCTACATTTATAAATACGATGAGGTATTTATAATCATCCTCATTACTGTTAAACTATATAAAATATGGAAGGAGTATAGTAATAGTCCTTTTATTTTTGAAATAATATAAATATTAAATCGGCCGGATTTTTTTTTCAATCCTCCATCGTGTTACCGATTGTGTTACTGGGAACCACTAAAAATTATATCTACCATTATTATTAAGAACATAGTAGTATCCTTCATAGAGGATATCGATATCTAAATTCAATTCATTTGATATTGGATTTACACCTATAAAATTTAGTATTTGATTATATTTTTTCCATGTTCTTGGAAGTTAACATAATTTTGATCTACTGTAGAATGAAAACCACTCATTCAAATCCCGTAATCTAATTGAAATTTAATAATGATGTATTCTAATGTTAAAAAATAATACATCAAGTTAACCTCATAATTTTACATATAATAATATAATATTTTCAACACAAATATCACTGAAATTAAATTATTATCAATTGTATTTAATCTTATCATGGTTTTTGAAATCATTTAGATGAGTCAATAACTGGTTTTGGTAACCAAAAAAATTATTTAAAGATAGAAGTGCATAAATAAATCAGTCGTTTCATACTAAATAATGAATAACCCACTTTCCAATCGTGGGAAGAAATAAAATAATAGGACATGAAAATTACCCCATTATGTTTATCAAAAAAACAAAAACACACACATTATACAAATAAAGTATCCCATTTTTCATCATCATTTTTAAATTTAAACACTATTGGGATAGGGTTTCTATAAAATTCCTAATTTAGGAAATCTATCCCTGTAGTCTTCTTCATTAATAATGTTTTCAAGTATGTATTTTGAATATCTACTTGGATTCCCTCTTATCTACCTTATTTCCCTGATGAAAAGACTAATAAAAACTAAACAAAATTCAAATGACACTCTAAACGTTCACTTTACATGATTCATTTTAAAATTTTGAGACCATATATTATAAGGAACCAATTCATTTAAAAAAATGATCGAAATTATGGAATTATTCAACAATTAAATCATCGAAAAACAATTACATGGTTCTTTTATAATAGATCATAATTATTTATTTACTCACCCTTTGATAGTAATCACCATTAACATTCTAAGGGGAGGGAATCACTAGGTTGAAATACACTCCATGGGTAAAGGCAATTTAATTCTCATATTCAAGATGCATTTCTATTTTTTATATTAAAAATATACACAGAATAAAGAATAAGTGTGGAAATTGGTTTTTTTGTTAATCCTAAATTCAATGATAGAAACTATAAAATCATCCTTCTATAAATATAAATTAATTCCATAGAAGAAATTATAAACATTGATCGATGTATAATGTTTCATGATAAACACTATTGTGTACCACTACTACTCATAAAGAAATTATCAAATGAAAAATTATTCAAATGGAATATAAACCATATATTCCAAAAGATAACTATTATATTGAATCATTATTCTCAAATATTGTATTGAAATTTAAGGATTCCTTTAGTCTAAGGTAGTGAAATTCAACATGACTGTATAATTTTAGTCATTCAATGCAGCTTCATTAAAAAAATATTTCTAGAAAAATCAATGGGGTTACTTATTATCTTCAATATTATTTGTCTCTATAATAAATGATGCTTACGGGGTGTTTCTATGGAATAAAAACTTCATCAATAGATCCCCAACTGAGATATATATTCAATCATCAATGGTGGTAGGGAATATTCAAAATCATCCTCATCGACATCAATAGAAGTTAATTTTTATTACCATTAAACCATAATATATTTCATAAAAATATAATCATCTTTTATAGGCTCATACTCATAATGGGTAGATTAATATTCTATAAAATTAGTTGATACCATCGGAATTGTGGAATATGTTCCTTAGTTTTTTTTTTGTTTTTTTACTATATATATACCTTAGTTTCATTAACTGTTCATTATTTTTTTGACGTATTAACAATTTATATATATTTTCATGAATACACTCATATTAATTATTAATTTTATTATAATGTAAAATAATATGAATTCCTTAATCTATAGATAGTAATGGTTGAAATGATTTGAATGTATGTAAATCATATGAGAAGAAGTTGATTTGTAGATCCTTCGATTTGGCTATAATGACAAGGTAATTTAATAATACCATCATTTTTGCATCAATATGATGTATTTGAAATAAGGAAATCTATTTAACATCATTATATGGAAACTATAGAAACCCAATATTTAAAATATGAAATTACATTTTGAATGGATAAATACCCTATTTTTTAATTTACTTATATAAAACGCATGCACTATATATCTTTTTTTATTTTGTACAGTGATAAAATATATCCATAATATGTCTATAATGATTAAAATATCATTAATAACCATAAATTCTATAATAATAGTCATTTTATAATTATTACCAATATTAATATATATTAAGTTTTATAATAAAATCAAATTTTTAGAGAGGGGAGAAATGACAACATCAATCAATATGATCAAACTCTCAAAATCACTATTATAAGTTATTTGGAGGGAGATGGAATCACATCATGTTTCCCTTGAACAATCCCAATCTATTATTCAATAATTGAAACTTGGGAAAACACATTTAATGAAGGATTCCAATATTATAGAAATCAACTCCCAAATCATGTTCCTTAAACCGCCCAATGAAGTAAGCCCATCACACACCTTACCATTAAGGCATACACTAGTGTAATAATGATTATTTATGATACTTCCATCAGGGAACTTCATCCTCATGTTATATATCCCATTGGTGTCACATTTCTACCCCACATTACCTCTTTCTAAAGGTAAATGACCTCTATCCATTCTTTAGGGATGAATTCTCCTAGGTCAAAATGGTATGATATGATGTAATCTTCTCCATCCATGGATTCCCAATTGGAATGAATCTCCTAGTCATGGTCACCTATATATTTTAAGAAGTGATCATAAAACTCATTCCCTATAGCATATCTTTGTGGATTCTGGTTAATTACACTTCTTCTGTCTAGACATTGCAAGGTGTTTTTCCAGGGATACATCATTTAGTCAGGGGTGTAGTCATGTTGGGACTTTTTGGCATGTCTGTACATCAAATCATTGTAACACGTGAATTTTTCCTCATATAGAGACTCTCTAGGGAACATAACATGAGGAAAACCACATCAATCGTGGGTTATCTTATTCTAGATGATTTTTTTCCAAGGTTTCCTCGGTCAAATAATGTTTAACATGAGTTATGACGTATGTTTAAAAATCTATGGATATTGTGAAAGAGGGGAAAATCACAACACTCTATGGAGGCTGATCAAAGTTGTACATCACTAGGAGGAATCTCCACGATGGTGTACTAGATGGATGGATGAGAACTCTTAATGATAGAGGACCCATGGTGGTGTGTCTGATAAATGGAATATGTCACACTATGAAGGGGTATATCCCTATGATGTAGGAACTAATGTTTAACAAATGGATTGTTCAGAAAGCCCAATGAGGGAAATCATTGAATGGTGTGTCCCATAAACTGATGATTTCACACCATGAAGGAAGATTTGGACATAGTTGATGATGGATCATAGAGGTTCACCTCTATGATAGGGAACTATGATTTACCATTGGTCTATATTAGGCCTCATCAAGTCATCATTCATACCTTATTTAGAGGATAGTGATCAAAACCTAGTTAGTTCTTAAGGGTATGGTGTGGGGAATACACATGGTTAACATACTTTATAAGAGAATTTCTCTTGGTTGAATGATGGGTGATATGTGTCATACCCATGAATATATGCCTGAGTAACCCTAAAATCATTGATGATGTCGATGGGGATGGCATATAGTAATGGACCAAATTAATTTAATGATCTCTTGGTGATGTGGAAGACCTGGTATGAATCAGGATGGAGATGGGTGAAGTTTTTGAGTGGAATGTATATAATCGATGGAGTGTAAGAAATGTTACACATGAACCACGTAGAGGCTTGCTATACATTATAGTTGGTTGGGAATCAAAGTCCACGTAGTTTGGATGGAATCTGTGTTGCGATATCTAAAGAGAGGGCCTATATGTTAATAGGGTAATGAGGTAGGGGCTTATGCACTGGAGCTACCCAGGTGGATTCTATGATCTCATCGGGATAATGGTGACATGATGGATAATGGATCAAAACACCCTATAAGAAGATTATCCAGGGGATTTTTAAAATTAAGTGATGATTTCATATCATGAGGGTACATCCATAGTAAGGATAACTTGATTTTACCATTATTTAGTATTGAACCCCATGGTGGAATCCTACATACCCTATTTAAGGAATGGTGATCAAAACCCATGTGGTTTTGAAGGGGGGGGTCATGGCCTCTGCCAATGTCTATGACTATGTGAGTCGTGCTTGCTGTGAAAAACAATAGAAGGAGATACGCACGACACTATCATCATGAAAGATGCATCGATGATGGACGTTTTTGGTCAAACACATAGGAGATTTATGAGGAGGATCTCATTCCATGTGAGGAGGATCTAATTGCAAGTGAGGAAGATCTCACTCCCATGGAGATGAGTGGGTGTGGAAATTTTCTAATGTGTGGAACCCCATGTGTGTTTCATGGGGTGTGTCTACTGTTTAATTTCAAGTGCAGAGGGAAATGGTGCGGGGAACATTTATGTCTTATTTCATGGATGGAAGAACACAATCCTTGACCCTTGGACATACACAATTGGCACCAATAAATCCTTAGTGATGGGATGACACCAAAAATTAAAGGTTGAAATGGTTTATTGTAGTGTTCATTCATGGGTTCCATGTGATCATGACTATTGTGAAATGTAAAATTCATTAGCGTACCTATGAAAAAAACAATAGGTAGGGCCCCAAAATAAGGGAAATGTAATGTGGGACCAAAAATCTCTACGTACAAGCATAAAAGGATACATGGAAGACGATCTTACAAACTAGGGGTCATTTTAATAAGTTCTTCGTGATTCATAGATCCTTCATAGAGGTCTGGAGCTTTGCAAAAGAAAGATATTTGGGAAGTGAGGTGACTGAGAATTGGAATAAAGTCCCAAATAAGTAGAAAATCTCTTCTTGAAGGATGAATGCAACATGAATCACTGACTAACCCAAAGGTTCTCCTTCTATAGGGTAAGGAATGTGCCTACATGATAGGAATCCCTACCACAGGAAGGTGAATTTTAGAACAAAGGAAATATGGTATCTCATTTCATAAATACATTGCGTGATTTATTTTCTCATTAGTTTTTGGTGATCTAGTGCTTCGCGAAATGTGAGATCACCTATAAAAAGGTTAGGGTCGTCAAACCTTTATGTTGGGGTGAGATGGATATTTTTAGGCCATGGATGATATGATGATTTCAGTCATTCAATGACAAAAAAATGTTCTCCATGAATGGTGGTGGCTCCATCGGACTCAAAGAGTTGCCCTTCAACTAGAATAGCATGGTCGTCGAGACTGTCGGACTTGCAGAAGTTTGGTTATTTCCTCATGCATTCATGGTGTAAGGGGATAACTATGAATGAATTTCAAAATAAATATCCATCAGATGATATTCAGTGACTTTTGGCTTATATTTCATCCCAAATGGCCATGGTGATTCTCTACTTTCTTCCATGAATGAATTTATGTAGCACAAAATGCACCCCTAATAGTATGAGTCAATGATAAAAGAGGGTCTGATTCTGATGGAGAATCACAAAAAACATGATAAATTTCTTTATTAGATGTTAAGATCCTTCTCTATGTGGATTTTTGAAGGCTGTGTGAAAGAGGAGGGCTAAAAACCCATTTATTATAAATAGTGGTGGGGCCCAATCATTTTTACGAAGCTCTATCACAAAGAGTGGTTGTCACCTCATTTCATGAAACTCATTCCTTCGAAATTCCTCTATATTGATGCAGTCATTACCATATAGATTCTTTGATCCTTTTCTCCATGAACTATTTTTAGTTCTCTTATCATAGTGATACTTTTATTCATTGTAAATCACTCTAAGATTACCAACACAAGAATGTCATGTAACCTACAAATTCCCTCTGCGAACGACTTCCATGAATAGATTTAGAAATATTCCTATATCCGGGATCCAATGGCCATCCGTGAAGCATCTTTAGAGGTTCTTACAGATGCTACTTGAATAGAATATGTGACTAATAATATCATGATCAGCAAGTATGTTTGATTTCATTCTGATTATGAATGATTTCTCGAGATGTTGTTATAAGTAATGGAGGTCTATACATCTTTCAAGAGATTTAATTTGTATAGTTTCACTCTGAGTGATGATGTCTTTATCCCACTACTGAGTAGGGATGAACTGGATTTTTGGTTCAGGGGGACACTGAGGCTGTACCAATGGCACATGGTTGTTTATGGTCACCTATGGAAGAACCATCAAGACATCACAGCTGACTGACTCTATAACCATACCAGAAACATCAATGAGTGATAGTTGGAGATATATAATTCTATGTTTTAGTATAATACCATCATAAATATGGGATTAGGAAACACGAATAAGTGATGTACTATGAGTTAGTACCCTCTCAAGGGTGGAAACATCACAGAGGAGTGGGTCTGGACCTACTGGGTGTGCATATCATGCGATGAGTTCAGCATAGAGGTGACCTGAGTAGGACTATATAAACTAGCATGGGGTTGCCAATTCTTTGTCTACCAGCCATGATAGATCATGTTGGAACTACATAGTAGATGGTCATCAGAGACCAATACTTTCAACTTGCATCACAGGGAGAACAACATTATCCATTGAGACCTCTATCATATTTCTAGGATCCACATCCACGGATCCATTTTTGGTGAGTTTCATCTCTCATTGAATGAATGGGAGGATCTATAGAAGATTCCACATATTGATAAGGTGCACCTGGATTTGGTGAGAGCAAAGATAATGACAAGGATATGATAAGGGATTCCCACATTAAGTAGTGGTTCATTTACATCGTGAACTTCCCTATAGAAGATCCTACTGAAGGAGAATAGGAAACATTAAAGCTATTTAAAAATCCATGTACTAGATCCTGAGGAGTACAATGTGGGAAGTAGGGAGCTTAATGAAAGATCTTTGAGGATATACTGTGGCAGCTATGTGGGTACAACATCTAGTTCAATCCTTAAATTATAGTTATATTGATCTGGTTCATCGATGAATTGATATATGGGTGGATGTTTTCAGTAAGTAACGTGTTCATGGGGGGTGGGTCCAAGTATATATATCATCAAGGAAATGTTGGTGATATAACAATGTATAAATTTTGGGATCCTAGTGTGGGAAAGCTCAATAAGGTTCATTGGCATGTCAATGGTGGGAAGATGTTGATGCACATTTTCAGACCACTCCACTTCATATATGGATGGGTGGAAGTACCCATGGGGGGATAAAGATACCTTAATCCCATATCCCATAATAAGAAATACTTTAGACTGACGATTATGAATATCTTAGGATGTTACCCATTCCAGATGGGATTGATGGCATGTTTAGAATGATTGAAGGGTATATCAATTCAGCATTGATCCATTCCCTCAATTAAGGGGGTGATCACAAATGACCACATGGGAACCTAAGAAAATTGGTCGTATATATTGTCATTTAAAGGTGGATTATTGGGGATGTGAGCCGATTATGAGCCAAACTGTGAACCACACAACCTACACTTATTCACGAGGTTGTTCTGATGTCCACAAAGGATGACCCCCATGGTGTACATGGGTGTACTCCATGATGATCATTCATTTGTGATGAGGAAGTTATAGATTATGTTCACATGTGAATATGAGAATGTAAGGAATAAGCTACAACTATTTACTATTACATATGGTCTTATTGAGTAAAATGTGAAGAGAAGGTAGGCTGCATTCTGGGGAGAAACGTGGTGGAAGAGTACCATCCTAGCCAACGAGGAAGTGTCTCCTCTATATCAGGGCCGATGATGAATGTTGTAGATGGAATGATATGGTTGTAGAGATGGTGAAAATATTGGGGATGGATTTTTAGTAGTGGATAAGTCAATTAAGAGATCTACACAAGCTAGAGATGATTGAAGTAGAGCAGCAGCACCAGGTCCAATGATCCCACCTAAGCTGACTCATGAGGAAGGGGGAATCGAGGGGGTTCCACAGTGTGCCTTCTCGAGCTCCCAATATGTGGTTTCACCATGTTGTAATTTTTGAGGATGTCATATCTCTTGAGTCCAAGAAAACCTAGGATGTCAATAGAAATTTCCTAGATACTAAAAAGAAATGGGACAATCATAACAGGCATAGAATAGAAATGTTTTGGGTCAGGTATGCCAAGGATGGATTCCTCATATCTCAAGATGAAGGGGCATGATGTGGGGTGGAGTTAGTTGATCTAGTGGTCTCCTGAGTCATTGTCTATCCAATGAGATATCTAGTGAGGGTGATTTTAGATATGACCTCTCCTATGAATCTGTCAGTGACCGAGATGGTACTGTAAAATCCCTTTCTTTATGAATCTAATGAGTCGTGGGAGAAGACATCAATGAATGGATATCCTTAGTAGATTGTGAGGTGGTAGCTTTAGAGGCATCCTATTTATAAGGATTCAATGATTATCTATAAGTAATATTTTAATCATTATGAATATTTAATACATTCCCCATATATTATATAAATTCCACAACTAACATATATTTATGGATGAGGATCTTGCACAGGGGACCACTACTGATAAAGTTGAAGGTGCATCTGCAAGTGAAGAGGACCAATCCCTAGGATCTTTGTTCGAGGTAAAGTTAGTTGTAGTTCTAATCAGTGTTGAGTCATATAGGGTGTTCATCCAAGAATCTCTAGAGCCCTGATTCGTATATGAGGGGAAATGTCTTGATTTTTCAATAGTGAAAAACAAGGGAACTATATTCCACTGCTCGGTTTTCATAAGTTCTTTCTATATAATACACATTGGATATCTCCAGACATGTTTCAATGACATTGTACTGGTTTGAATAATGATAGGAGTCATGGGTGCTTGGCAATGGGACATAGTCAAGGACCCTTAATCCTTTTTACAGTAGAGATGTCCATCCATTCAAAGTGAGAAGCTAGAGCTAACCACACCATGACCTCTAATGAATGATAGGTTGTAGCTTCATAGATGCCACTTGTAGGGAGGTACTTAGGGATAATAGGGAAAACATTATCATAGTGGGTTCTTGTGAGTATCATCAACTTCATGACATGGATCCCAACCGATATGACAAATTTTTAGAGGAGGATCCTCCCAATGGAATATTATCTATATTCCCGATAAACAATCCTACAAAACCTAGAGAACTATAAGGCTATGATTCTAACATAGCTGAGGAGAGTCACATGGTTTAGTATAGGTTGTGTATATTCATCAATTGTTTCATTGAAAACACCCGAGAGGCACAATTGTTGAGCTGAATGGGATCACCTCACCACTGGCTGCACAGTCTATGTGATGGAGGGGTGGATGCCAAAAGTCTCCATACACTGAAGCATGACTATCATGATGATAAGATGAGGGAATTTAGTCGGCACCTGGATGATTCTTTATTCTAGGATATGTCATACAACATATGGAAGCTCTGTGAGGATGAACAAGAGATCTATCACCAAAATAAACATACTAATGTGCATTCCATCTTCATTGCCACTCACAAATTTTCATACAATTGGGGTTCTAACTGGTGGAATCCCCAGAGAAACTGATGGAGGTTTCACGTCATGTGGATGATCTCCATATCGAACTGAACCAGAAATAGTCCAGGGTTGATGAGCTCTTTCTTATGTCTTATGATGAGGAAAGCAATATTAGAGGGATATAGAAGATCCTGGAATCCACACCCCAATTGGTGTTTTAGTGAGATCACTAAATTTAAGGGGAAATACCATAAGGTGATCCTTACAAAACTTATGAGAGGCTCTAACATGTATATTTTCGTACTTCTATCACAATCAGTATCTACATTGAAACTTTTTGTTCATGGACACATTCTTTAACTACATTATTTACCTCAAACTGATCATATTTTTGAAAAAACTAATGACTAATCACAAATATCACATGTGGAAATCATGGTGTGGGAAAATAGGGGCAACAACATAATTGTTCACTTTATTATAGAGTTTCATACTACCTTTGAAAAAATTTGGTCTTCTATTATTGACTCACCAACAAGGATTTTTGGGCTGAGAGAGGTTATTGTTAGAGAATATAGCTCTCTAAATAAGCCATTTTTTATTACCAATGTGCTCCTGTAGATGAATGGGGTAGTTCCTGGTATGTTTCAATCTATTTAAAAAATTCTAATGTGAAACGTGAATCATGATACAATAATTTCTTAATAGAATTGTAGAGACATCCTAATATAGAATAACTGATGACCATGTTCACATAACAGTATCCATATAGCTTATCCTGAAATGAGGATAGGCAAACAAGGTTTGAATGCTAACCATGTTTGAAACATGGGACCTATCTTGAATTTTCATCCAATTTCTTTGGAGACAATATTCATTGATGTTAGGTTAGCCTTGTCCAGAAATAATTTTGTTAGTGTTTCCCTTCATATGTGAAATATGATAAGGATATGTGTAAAAGGGAATGCAATGAGTTGGGGTGGAGTGATGTATTTTTCAAATTGATTCCAACACTATCAGGGGTACACCACTATGGATTATAAAAAACATGTGTAAGAATATTAGTTTGAACAAAGATAAGACTTGTATTCCAAGGGAATGTAATCTCATATGATGACTATTAACTAATGATATAAAAAATTTGGTATATGAATAAAATTATAAATGGACCTTTTAGGATAGGTACTGGAATACCTTACCTTTGTTTCATGAAAGTGAGGAATATGAATATGTAGTTTGACATCATATGGTGAGAATGATGCATGGTACTATTTAATTTCATGTGATCAGGATGTGTCCCACAGTTTAACAGCATGTGACCAAGACATTACAAAAAACATAATGTCATATTTCATGGTCCCTGGCTATCAATTTAATGTCTTATTGCATGGAAAATAAAATTTTCTATGGTATTTCTCTAGTATGGAGATAAGAACCCCTAATGAACGAGATGTTGGAGTTGGTGGCCTAGAACCAACTAGTTTGTAATTTATTAATTAATAAATTCCTTATCGCATATTGATTGTTCTTCTACATGAAAATGCATGTGATAATGTCCTAAGGACAGTTGTGGCATTAATGGGTCATAGCGGATCCCTTATATGATGAGAACCCGGAAATGCCATAACATTGTTCTTGAATATATGTTCTATGGCCGGATGATATTATTTGAGGGACACAAATAATACAGGTCATTAGGGGTGAGGACTCATACAACGTTGAGGCACCTTCTCATGGTGTGCACCCTTGGTAATATCCAAGAGGATCTTATGAGAATGAGACCCTCCAGTAGGAAATCCACATTTCATAGTGTCATTGGATGTTCCTATCTACGGATGTGTGTATTGGTCCTTATAATTTAAGATTATTATTAATGGGTATTACAACTTGCGCACATATATTTATTGACGGAAACTGTGACGACACACTGTTCGCAGCGAGGTAGGATACGTTGGGTGTGTCACAAGTAATACTGCATTAATGGATAATGCAAGAAAGGATTAGTCCCTTATGTTCCATAATGGAAGTAGATATCTCCGGCCCTTTTATGTAATTGATATAGCCTAAATAAATCCATGGCCATGGTAAGGTATGGGAGAGTTCAATTCCGGGAAGTCAAAGAAAGAATAATCGAGCACATGGGTTGATGGCACTAGAATGCAACCCGTTTTATTGGAGATATCGAGACAAAGGGATTATATTACATGGTAAGCATTCGTAGGAGGTGACACGTCATTGCGGTGTTAACTTCTTTCTCTATCGGAGCCTTAGAGTGTTTCTAGATGCTATCCTTGGACTTTAAGCAGGCTCCGCCTAATGCCACTGAGAAAGAGGCCTAGAGGGTCACACACTAAGTGTGTTCATGTATCTCAGTTAAATATTAATTTAACAAGTTAAATATATATTATTCCCAAAAGTGGATTAATAATTATTTAAGGATGCCTGATCACATTTATTTCGACACTAGTTATTTGAGAGAATATATTGTGGGAGAAATAATATATATATTTATTAGTGAGTAATGCAGTTACATTTATTTAAAATATAAATATCCATTACTCAAGGTCTAATAAATATGGTGGAGGAAATAAATAAAATGGAAAAATAAAAGTACACGTCCTGTATATTTATATACACGTCGTGTAGTTTTTTTTTTCGGGATTCATGATAAAATATTGTTTATTTAATTAAATGATATTAAATGTAATATGTTGGGTGAATTTCATGTAATAATCATGGTCAACTGTAATTATTAAGACATGGGGTATTACTAATAATTAAATGAAATTATTAAATGATTTCAGGCAATTAATTCATTTATTATTCTAAGAATTATAATCCCAAATTACATTATTATCATTGAAGGAGAGCCGTTTTTGTGCACAACAGATTGGGAAATCCTCTCAATCCAAGAGAGAATATTTTTTTCCACCAAGAATGATTTCAAGTTACGAAAGAGAGATCCTCCACCGGATCAAGGCAGTTGAAGGAGGATATCTCTAGCGAAGGCTCTTCCGCGCTAGCACCCGGAGATCCCTTTGGCGAGGTCTAGAGATACGTGGAGCACGTGTGGATCACCTCTAGAGGAATCATGTACTTGTATTATACAATGCAACGATGGATCACAGGATTGTGATTGGAGACTCCAACGAATAAAGAATTACATCTAGGTAATTCTTATGAATTAATTAAATTAATTATAACCAACATATGAGAATCCTATATCAAGGGTTCCAGGACTCTTCTTTTCTTTTTCGGTATTCATTCTATTCTGATGATTCGACGTTTTAAATCGTGATGGATCTCGGATTGAACGTTGTTTAACGTTAAAAGTAAGGTTGGGCAAACCCACCAATGCGCTTCCGCTACACCTGGAACCTACAAGTGGTATCAGAGGGGTCATATCTTTGATTATAATTATTTAGTTTTTCATTGGTAATTTACACATTTAATAATTTTGTTATTTCAATTCTTGTTTAATCGTTCTGGAAATTTGAATATCGAGATCTGTTCCTCCTCCCTCGTTTCTCGTTCACCTCACAGAAATGACTTTTTCTTTTAATTTTTATTAAAACAAAATAGAGGAACTCATCCAGAGGAGACAAATGTTTCTGGTCGTAGAACACTAGAATATACAGCGTGTTTTCGGAAGTACACGTCGTGTAGTCTAGGTTCAATGAATTGACTGATCTGCTAAATCAGGCCGTGGATTGAATTCTTTCTAAGAATTTATGACACTGTTTGTTTAGCAGAAACAGGTGGCACACAGTTTCTGGAATACATGTCGTGTGGTCCAATGAACATGGCTTGTAGTCCCTTCAGGTTAGGGTTGGGCCGTGTACTCCACACACGGCCTGCTCGGCTGGAAACCGTGTAACACAGAAACTACATGGCGTGTGTCCCACTGTACATGCCGTGTACCCCAAAAATTTCTGAAGTACATTAACACGCCCTGTCCCCAGGCGTGTACTTCGGATGGACGGTGAAGAAAAGTACACGCCGTGTAGTTGGTACTACACGCCGTGTACTCACCCAAATTACGCAGATTTATTAAAATTTATTATTATATTATACAAACCCTTGAGACGTGTACCATGTTGCAAGCGTAAAGCTGAGGCACAACACGTGATAGGTGTTTTATATATATTTGTTTAATTTAACATCTGTATAATGAACAAGAATTCACCGGGTTGCCTCAAAGGTACAAGTTATGTACAAGGATAATTTTAAATGAATTTGTTTGTTTAAAATTATGATGGATGAGAATCTCAAGGAAATTCCGAAAAGGGTTTAAGATAAAAGGGTTGATTATTTAAATATAATTAATTGATTCGAGTGTGATTTATCTTAAAAATAACGATTAAATAATTGAATGCTAGTTTTATTAATGCGTAAATATCGTTGCATGTATGGATGATCATGAGCTAGATCGAGACCTTTATATGTGAACGATTTCTTTTAATTTATTTATTTAAATTAAATTTTATGGCCTACGAGGCATCTCCTCATTAATATGTAGGGCATGTGAGCCCAAGGATTATTTTATGTAAAACCCCCTTTTACCCCTCACCTGCATGTGAGATAAATCCATTTGTAATGGATGGAGAACCCAAGATAGTGGAGGCGGCTCAAGTCAGGAGCCCAGGTGAAACCAATCCAAGGAGATACAAAGGTTGACAGGTGGAAAGCTATAAAAATGAACCCGAAAGGTTCAAGGTGTTTCTCCCCTACGTCTTGGGTTATTTTATCAACCACTAGATAAACTAACTAATAGAAAAGTTCATGATCATACCATCTATTTTATTTCTGTCAGTTGCATGGTTTATTTATTATGGGTGTGTTGTCACGATCAAACATTCAATAAATTAAACGACCATGCAAGATGAAACTAAAATAAAACTGACTTATACGTAAATATTATCGCAGACATGGTTAATCACATAAGTATATCCCACTTAATATTAACAAAGATGTAATCAATGATAATAAAATGTCAATTTACGTATAAGGATAAAATCCCTCAAAAGAAATATTAATTCGGTATAGCCTTCCCTAATATTGGTTAGAATCGAACCATAGTTCAAAGTGCTTGAAAAACCCTAGTTGGGGTGCTTTCAATTATCGGGGAATTCTAATTCAAGGTTTTGGGTTGACTTGACTTGGTTCGCATCAAGGGTTGACTGCCACAGCAGGACCTGGTGTGACTAAGAGGCAAAGGTTGAGGAAATCCAAAATAAAAGGATTTCAGGATTGGGGAGTCCACTCAGCGGATCAAGGAGCTGTGACTTAATGCAGTTGGAATTTGGAATGCCTACCTAAAACCCTTGAAGTTTCTTGACCAACCCTAGTTGGGGTAATGAAAAGGGCAATATGGATCCTTGCCACTAGAATATTCACGCAACAGAATATTCCGAAGTCAATGGTGAGGGCTATGGGATTTTGAAAAAATAGTGGGAGACTAATAAGTATTAATTTATTTATTTGTCTCAGTTTTTAATAAAGTACTAAACCTTTTCTCATCATAATTTTTAAAAACCGCAAGAAAATGACTTCAAACATATCATTTCTCACCATACATGAAAAAGAAAACCTTTTCACTGGAACCAATTTCCAAGAATGGCAGAGGCGTTTACGCGTCGTCCTTCGCCACGAAAGGAAATTGTATGTGTTGGAAGAGCCTATTCTAGTTGCACCTGGGAAAGAGGCTAGTGATGAGGAATTATCTCTCTACATGAAACACATGGATGATGCCACAGATGTCTAGTGTTTCATGCTATCAGCCATGTCAAATGAGCTCTTGAGGCAACATGAAAACATGGACGCGTATAGCATGATGTCTCAGCTTAAGGATCTCTACCAAAAGAAGGCGAGACAGGAGAGGTATGAGATCTCCAATGCTTTGTTTACCACGAATCATGGAGAGTCTGAGCCAGCTGGGCCTCATGTAGTCATGCTTATTGGCTACATTGAACGACTGGACATTATAGGGATTAAATTCTCGGATGAGTTGCGTACAGATATCATCCTATCATCACTTCCCAAGACCTTATCTAGCTTTATTGTCAACTATAACATGAGAAGAAATGAGAAGATTCTTTCGGTGCTTTTGACCATGATTCACCAGGTTGACAACGACATGGGGCATGAAAAACCCACGGTCCTTATGGTGAACAAGAAAAGGAAGGACAATGCAAGGGGGCCAAAGACTTATAAATGGTCTGAAGCCCCCGAGAACCGTACCTCCAAGAAGGGGAAGATCCAAGGGCAGGGCATGGAATGGGAGATGGTGTGTTTTTCATGTGGCAAGCAAGGCCACTGGAAGAGGAACTGCACCCAAAAGCATGGGGACGCTAATGGTTCATTCGTTATCGAGTGCAATCTTTCCATTTCTACACATTGGGTATTAGTTATAGCTTGTGGGGCTCACATATGTATTCAAATGCAGGAACCATGTAGATTTAGAATGATCGTCAGAGGAGAGGTGGATCTTTGAGCTGGCAATGGCGCAAGGCTGGATGTGTTGGCTATTGGCAACTACCACCTCTCATTGTCGACACGGATGATTTTGGATGTACTTAACTGTTATTATGTGCCTAGTGTTACCAAGAACATAATTTCTATATCTTTTTTGGATATGGATGGATATGTTTTCAAATTTGGAAATAAGGTTTGTCTCTTTTAGAAGAACAACTTATGATATGGTATGGCACATTTAAATAAAGGTTTTTATGTAGTTAATTGTGAAAACCATGTGTTGGAAGTCGATAAGGAAGCAAACTCACATGACTCATACATCACCCAGTTATGGCATCACCACCTTGGTCATGTGAATGAGAAGCACTTGAAAAAGCTATGCCAAGATGGCTATTTAGACTCTACTGAGCTAAAACCACTTGATAGATGTCACACTTACTAACAAGGAAAAATGACCAAGCCACCTTTTGGTGGACAAGGTGAAAGGTCCACAGAGCTTCTAGGATTGGTACACACGGATGTGTGTGGTCTATTTCCAGTAGATGCTAGAGGTGGATATTCTTACTTCATTACTTTTACTGATGATTTGAGTAGATATGGATATGTCTACTTAATGAGGTATAAGTTAGAGTCCTTAGAGAAATTTATGGAATTCAAGAATGTATTAGAGAATCAGCTTGGTAAGAAGATATAGATAATTCAATCGGATCGAGGAGGAGAATATCTGAACCAAGAGTTCATCGATCTTCTACGGGAGTCTGGGATTCTATCTCAGCTCACTCCTCCTTATACACCACAATGGAATGGTGTTAGTGAAAGGAGTAACCACAACTTCTTGGACATGGTGAGGTCGATGATGAGTCATGTGGATCTTCCATTATCCTTTTGGGAATATGCATTAAAAACTGCAGCATACACATTAAACCGAGTACCAACTAAGGCAGAAAATTGAATTCCATCTATGTTATGGAATGGAAGGAAACTCACTTTGTCACCCACACGTGTATGGGGATGTGAGGTGCTTGTTAAGGCCTTATCAGGAAACAAACTAGCACCCCGGGGCACAAAGTGTATCTTTATAGGATATTCCAAGGAAACGAAATGATATTACCTATATAACCCTCCAGACAAGAAAGTGACTGTCGCCAGACAAGCAGTATTTCATGAGAGGGAGAATATCCTCATGAAGGATAGTGGGAGCATGATTGACTTCGATGAAGTTGATGCTCAAGATACACATGAGTTGGTATAGGAACACGTTCCACAGGTCCCCATGGAAGAGGTTCCAGAAACACAAGTACTGCGTAGGAGCACAAGAGAGGTAAGGGAACCAGAGAGATTTGTTTTCCTAGTCACCAAGGATGGGGAATCATTATTGTTGGGCAATGATGAACCTCTCTCCTACAAGGAAGCAGTAGAAAGCTCATAAGCTGCAAGATGGGTAGAAGCTATGAATTCTAAGATGGATTCCATGTACCAAAACCATGTCTGGGTTCTGGTCGATTAGCCAGTTGATGTAAAGCATGTTGGATGCAAATGGGTATTCAAGAGAAAGCTGGACATGGAAGGTCAAGTTAGCACCTATAAATCAAGGCTAGTGTCTAAAGGATTCAGACAATGTCATGGAATTGACTATGATGAAACCTTTTCGCCAGTTTCCATGTTTAAACCCATAAGAATCATACTTGCCATATCAGCTTACCATGACTACGAGATTTGGAAATGGATGTCAAAACAACATTACTTAACAGGAACCTTCAAGAAGATGTCTATATGACACAACCAGAAGGGTTTGTGACACCAGGTGAAGCCAAACGGGTTTTCAAGTTTCATAAATCCATTTATGGATAGAAGCAAGAATTCAGGTCATGGAACATTCGATTTGATGAAGCCATAATGGAATTTCGTTTCATTAAGAATGAATGTGAGCCATGTGTTTATAAGTGGTTTAATGGGAATGCGGTTGTCATCCTAGTGGTATATGTTGATGACATATTGCTTATTGGAAACGACATACCATCCTTACAGTCTGTTAAGGACTGGTTGAACAAGTGCTTCTCCATGAAAGACTTTGGTGAAGCAGCCTACATTCTTGGGATCAATATCATTTGTGATAGATCCAAGAGGCTGCATGGACTAAGTCAGGGTACATACATTGACCAGATACTAAAGAGATATAGTATGGAACAATCTAAGAGGGTATTGGTTCCAGTGTCATATGGCTTACATCTTTCTAATAAAATGTGTCCTCAGACACAACAAGAGAAAGATAGAATGAGTAAGATCGCATACTCTTTGGCTATAGGATCCATCATGTATACCATGTTATGTACTAGGCCTGATGTTGCCTATACACTGAGCATGGTATATAGATATCAAGAAGATCTAGGAGAATAGCATTGGACTGCTGTTAAGACTATCCTTAAGTATCTGAGAAAAACTAAGGATATGTTTCTTGTGTATGGAGGAGACGAGGAGCCTTCCATCAGAAGGTATGCTGATGCTGGTTTTCAAACAGATCAGAATGATCTGAAGTCACAATCTTGATATGTTTTCTGTCTCAATGGAAGAGCTGTGAGTTGGAAGAGTTCAACGCAGCCAGTTGTCGCCGATTCTACAGTGGAGTCCGAGTATATAGCAGCTTCTGATGCAGCCATGAAAGCAATCTAGATTCGGAACTTTGTCCAGGATCATGATGTGGTGCCTAGAAGTAAAGATCCCATTACATTGTATTGTGATAACACTGCAGCGGTGGCTCTTGAAAAAGAAGCAAGTTCACATCAACGGACAAAGCACATACTCCAGAAGTATAACCTCTTGAGGTATTTCTATCAAATGGGTGAAGTTGTAGTGAGAAGAGTGTCCATGGAAGAGAACATGCCAGACCCCATAACTAAAGGCCTATCTCAGTAGAAGCATGAATATCATGTGAGAGCTAGCAGGTTAAAGGTTGTTAGTAGTTGGCTCTAGTCCAAGTGGGAGTCTGTTGGAGTTGGTGGCCTAGAACCAACTAGTTTTTACTTTATTCATTAATAAATGCCTTATCACATCTTGATTGTTCTTCTACGTGACAATGCATGTGATAATGTTCTAAGGACAGATGTTGCATTAATGGGTCATAGTGGATCCCTGCAATGATGAGTACCCAGAAATTCCATAACACTGTTCTTGGATATATGTTCTATGGCCAGATGATATTATTTGAGGGACAAAAATAATACAGGTCATTAGGGGTGAGGACTCATAAAACATTGAGGCACCTACTCAGGGTGTTCTCCCTTGGTAATATCCAGGAGGATATTATGAGAATGAGACCCACCAGTAGGAAATCCACATTTCATAGTGTCATTGGATGTTCCTATATGCGGAGGTGTGTATTGGTCCATAGACTTTACTATTATTATTAATGCGTATTACAACTCGCGCACTTAGATGTGTTGATAGAAACTTCGACGACACACTGTTCGTAGCGAGGTAGGATACGTTCGGTGCGTCACGAGTAATACTGCATTAATAGATAATGCGAGAAAGTATCTGTCCCTTCTGTTCCATAATGGAAGTAGATATCTCAGGCCCTTTGATGGAATTGATATAGCCTAAATAAATCCATGGCCATGGTAAGGTATGGGCGAGTTTAATTCCGGGAAGTCAAAGGAAGAATAATCGAGCACATGGGTTGATGGCACTAGCATGCAACCCGTTTGATTGGAGATATCGAGACAAAGGGATTATATTACACGGTTATCATTCGTAGGAGGTGACACATCATCGCGGAATTATCTTCTTTCTCTATGGGTGCCTTGGCGTGTTGCTAGACGCTAACCTTGGACTTTAGGCAGGCTCTAGCTAATGCCACTGAGAAAGAGGCCTAGATGGTCACACACTAAGTGTGTCCATGTATCTCTGTTAAATATTAATTTAACAAGTTAAATAAATAATATTCCCGACTGTGGTTTAATAATTATTTAAGGATTCCTGGTCACATTTATTTCGACACTCGTTATTCGAGATAATATATTGTGTGTGAAATAATATATATACTTATTAGAGTGTAATGCAGTTACATTTATTTAAGAAATAAATAGCCATTACTCAAGGTCTAATAAATATGGTGGAGTAAATAAAGAAAATGGAAAAATAAAAGTACACGCCGTGTATATTTATATACACATCGTGTAGTTTGTTTTTTTTTGGGATTCATGAGAAAATATTGTTTATTTAATTAAATGATATTAAATGTAATATGTTGGGTGCATGTCAAGTAATAATGATTGTCAACTGTAATTATTAAGACATGGGGTATTACTAAGAATTAAATGAAATGATTAAATGCTTTTGTGAAATTAATTTATTATATTATTCTAAGTATTATAATCCCAAATTACATTATCCTCCATGAAGGAGAGCCGTTGTTGTGCACAACAGATTGGGAAATCCACTCAAAAAAAGAGAGAATTTTTTTTCCCACCAAGAACTCTTTCACGTTATGAAAGCGAGATCCTCCACTGGATCAAGGCGGTTGAAGGCGGACATCGCAAGTGAAGGCTCTTCCACTCTAGCACCTAGAAATCCATTCGGCGACATCCAGAGAAACATGGATCATGTGTGGATCACTACTAGAGAAATCATGTACTTGGATTCTACAACGCAACGACGGATCACATGATCGTGACCGGAGACTCCAACGAAGAAAGAACTACATCGAGGTAATTCTTATGAATTAATTAAATTAATTATAACCAACATATGATGATCCTATCTCAAGGGTTCATGGAGTCTTCTTATCTTTTTCGTTCTTCGTTCTATTCCGAAGATTCGGTATTTTAAATCGTGACGAATCGCGGATTGAATGTTTCTTAACGTTAAAATTAAAGTTGGGAAAACCCACCGATGTGCTTCCACTGCCCCCGGAACCAATATGAGATAGGAGGGGATTTCATTCCAAACAAATATCCTGGAATATTTGGGAAGAAGACTTCCTAGAAGTGAGTATATATGGTGTGGAACACTGATAAATCTGACATCAATGAGACCATAAAAGGACGTATGTTACACCACACTTTTTCTATTGGGCTCTTAGTTTATGGTCATAGATTTTGGACCCACATCTTAAGTTTTTCTCGACCACATTGATACACACCATACCAAAACACTAAATCCCACATGAGTATACTCCATCTTGGAAAAATGTAATTGTAAGGGGGTCTATCCAACAAGTAAGAGTTCAAATTAGGTGTGACACCAAGTATAAATTCCCACTATGATACAAAGATGTAAAAAAAGGCATTTCAAGAATTTGAAGGGCATGATGAAAAGAAGTCATGTATGAAAGGATAGACTCTTGACCATGTTCTAAACACTTGGATCGTAACCACATTAGTTCTAATCTAAGAAAAATATGCAAAATCAACTGTTGGAAATTTTGAAACATGTGATTCTCCATTTATTTTCAAAGATCCATTATGGTATTTTCCCAAAATGGAAGATGATTTCAAGTGGCATGAGACCATTGCTATTAGGGGGTCTATCTTGATGTGAAATATTGTTGAAAACCCAACCAAATGAGGAATCCGAGTGTGTAATGAACATATTATTGAGTGGGATTCAGACCCAGGTGTGAAAATAGATAAATTTCATATTGCCTGGACCATGGAAAATAATTTATTATTGATCACTTATACTATAAGAAAATGTTCTATATTATTTTATGTATACATAAAACTACTGTTAAAACTGGATGTGGATGAAGAAAGGGATGCTCATATGTTATATTGATAACTTAAGATGAACAACAAAAGGATTAAGGTTACAATTATTAGATCATAACTAAGTTGAAAAGGATGAAAAGGCTAATGTACCAATGGTGGGGCCCAATAATGAAGTGTATGGGCATCGCTAAATATTATATAAGTAAAGGAATCAATTCACAATTAGTTCTTAAAGGTAAATATACATATTCATGTCTGACCTATAAATAGATAGGGAGGGAATTATATCTTCTTTTTTGGGTGGTTGGACTAGAATAGAAATTCTTGAAGTCACGATGTATCTTGTATAGTCAGGAATAGAGTTGTATGTAGTTCTTGACAAGTTTCTTGGTTGTTTGAAAATTCCAAGTGTGATGTCCTCTCTAGTGAGAGCACCAGAATGTTGTGACATTTTTTTTTCATGCGTCTAGGACAATAGTGTCAAATTTTAGGGTGGTGTGATAGGAATAATCTGGGAATTTTATTGTCATGTGGTAAGGACACTAGTAATAATATGGGTAGATGTGTCCTCCATGGGATGTGTATTGCATGAATAAATACCCCAATGTGAATGAGGTCCATGGATGCCTGCACCAAAACAGACAATCCCAGTAGAAGCTCCGACCAAGGGACCAACAAGATGAAATTATGAATGGTCCCAAATAAAAGAATTTGGTAATTACTACATTTCGCAAAAGGATATGAATCTAGCCATACATGCTTCTCTATCAGGGAAGGGTTGATGACCAATGTTAGAAGCGATGTACTCTTACACGAGGACATCATGATGGCAGTGCATAGTTTAGTGTCATACAGCTTGGACTATATAGTTCCTAGTTTAGGGACACAGAATTTGGATAGTGGGGTAAGCTTCTGAAAAAGATATACATTAAATGGAGAGGTGACGATCCTGATGTCAATGAGATCAATGGAAACATGGCACCACAGCACATAATCCTGAGGGTAATTGACTATAGTTTATAGTCATGTTGTGCGTACTAAGGTTATATGAATAGTTCATCCTTATAATGTATGGAACTGCTATAGATATTGTAAGACAGTGTTTTTAGACAATAGGATCTTAGTTTAAATTTCTAGAGTTTGGACCATGGGTGAGAGGAGTGCACCCATGGGAGGTATATAGAGCAGTCATTATAAACCAACATGAATGAGAAATAAAGAGGACCTACACCACACTGTGTACTACTGAGGGAAATCTAGGCCATGAGGCCAAAAGATTGAATTTGTAGCTGTGACAGAAGATGATGTGTGTAGGCATCAACACATATCTCATGAGTATTGGAATCAAGAAACATGTTGTTACATATATTGGGAATGTAGTTTACCAATGCCGAAAGCGTTTTCATCTAAGGTGATGACATAAAGGTGGTGATACATGGTTTAGTGTTAAATATCTTGGATAATATGGTTATTATAATTGGGTTATAGAATTTATTCTGTGGGGTTGTGCAGCTCTCCAACATTTGTGTTTCTGAAGATTTATTCCGCTGGTTCATGCACCATAGACGAATATTCACTGCTTTCATTCTTATTCTCACATTCCAAAGGGGGGAAACATCCATCACTTATTCATCAATATTTTCTCCTTGATCCAAACGGAATGATGTGTTCATAGTTCCTCATTTTGTGGATTCCCCCCTGTAAGTGGTCTCTTAGTCCTAGTATACCTCATATATTTGAGTCCTTTTTCCTGAATCTCATTCCCCATGCCATATCATAGTGGATGTCGGTTAATTATGCTTCTTATTTCCATACATTCCAAGGGATCTTGACATGGAAGAAATGTTTGGTCGGAGTAGATGGTAACATCATTCATGTCGGCGAAACATTTCCTGTTTGAACGTTGGTCCCATGTATTCTTCATGATGGGATGGAATCTCATGGGAACAAAAACCTGAGGCATCCAATGAATATATTGGGGTATCTTATGTGATAGTCTTGTGTCTGGGGTTTTCCTCAATTTCTCATCCTTATCATGGGGGGTTCCAAGAGATTAATTTCTAGTAGCGAGAGATTAAACTAATTCGAACACTAAAAACAGTGGATCAGATGGGTCAATACTTAGGAGGGAAAACCTGGAAGTTTTACCAGATGGATGGATCATAACTACTAGTAGGGATGGATCTAGGGTGGTGTGTCCCACAAACGGAAATGATTCACATAGTGAAGGTTAGTCTAGACACCACAAAGGGTTTATCATAATGGATGATGGGTCCAAGAAAAGGGTACACCAAAGTTTTCGATAGGATGAAAATGAACCTCATGGAGGCTTCCTAAGTACTCTATATAGTAGATAGGGATGAAACCCTATGTAGTTAGAAGGGATGATTTTGGGATTACACAATAAGATAGCTTGGGAAATGCTTGGAGAAGAAATCACATGGAAGAATTGGTCATATGAACTGAGATGGCCCATATTTATGGAATTATCTCACCAGGATGTGGTGGCCCATGGTAGGGAATAAAATTCCACAACATTCAAAATTGGGGAATAAAATTGGGGGGTACACAAAGGAAAACCACATGGAGACATGGTTTTCTTATGTATTGTTAGTGACACATAACAAGAAGGGTACTCTTGGTTGGAGAAGTATGGATTGAGTGTGGGGAATACACACTGAGACCTCCCAGTTGGATTTAAAACACCTCATGGAATCAAGTCCAGTAGATATTCCCCAAGAAGTGATGATGTCACATATAGAGGGTGCATCCCATGGAGGTAGCACCGAATTTTACCATTGGTTTGGTGGAGCCTCATGGAGGAATCCTATGTACCCTGCCTTGGAGGTTAGATTCAAATCCCATATAGTTAAATAATATAGTTTAATTTCATTTAGGAAAATGGTGAACCGATGTGAAGTGTTCGAGACTGAGGGGTGATGGTCTTAAACCTCAGGGAGGCTTATGATGTACCTCGATTTAAAAGGACAAGGATCAATGTCCATATAGTTCAATGGATGGAATGAATGAGGCCCATGATCCTACCCAAACTTGTTCACCTGAGATGAATCATGATGGATGATGAATGAGAGAGGATGGATCAAGACACCTAATGGTGGTGGATTCAAGGGTATGTCTCCCATAAAGGGAAAATGTCATGTTATGAGGGTTCATCCCTTGGACAGAGTGCTAGAGTTTACTAATGTTTGGGTCAGAAAGCCTTATGATAGTGTACCCAGGGTGGTGTGTCCCATAAAGGGGAGATTTCAAACCTTGAGGTTATATCCCTTATAGGGAAAACTATATTTTACTAGTGGTTGGGTCAGAATTCCCTATGGTAGAAAACTCAGGGTGATGTGTCCCATTAAGGAAATATGTCACACATTTAAGGGTGATTAGAAAACTGATGGAGGTGGATCAAGGAGGTTGAATCCATTAAAGGGGGTGCCAATGTTTACCATTGATTTGGATTGATCCTCAAGAAGGAATCCTATATACCCTATGTAGAAGACTGGGATCAAATCCTACATAGTTCAAAGGATGGTGGGATTACACATTAGAGAGGCCTAGTGCCACTAAGAAGCAGTAATGATGGATGGGTATCACACAATGAATCTTCCCTGGTGTCAGTAATGAGCAGCGATGATAGATGAGGATTACGTGGGGAAGCTACCATGGTGCTGCTAAGGAGAGACAATGATGGATGGGGAACACGTGTTGAAGCTGCCTGGGTGCATCTAAGGAACCTCAATGGGGGATGGACATTACATGTTGAAGCTTCCCAAATTCTCTTAGGGAGTGAAAATGATGGATAAGAGCCTACACATTGATGTTTCACATGTGCCATTATGGAGGGTAAATGACAGATGGGGCTTACATGTGTAATCTGTTCTTGTGCCACTAAGGGGAGGCGATGATGGATGAGGCACATGTGTGGAAGATACCTAGGTTCCAATAATAAGCAAAAATTGTGGATGAGTCTTACGTGTGTAAGGTTCCCCAGTTCCACTAAGGAGAAGAAATTATGGATGGGGCTCACATGTGGATGCTTCCCAGCTGTCGCTAAAGAGCATAAATGGTGTATGGGGCTTATGTGTAGAATCATCCCATGTGCTGCTATGCAGTGTCAAGGTTGGTTGGGTCTTATGCAAGGAATATTCCCATGATATCCTCCTCGTTTCCAGCTAAAAGGGAATCTCTACATTATAATTAGTCTAGGGAATATGGTTTGGGGTTTACACCATAATAGGAGAACCATAGTGGTTGTTTTCTATTTAACAATGATGAGGCATCTTTTGGGTGATTCATAAATCATCCAATCCATGAATAATAGGGAATGATACATTTTAATTACATGTAGTGTGGACCATTGGTATCTTATTCTTGGCATATATGGAATCCCTTGTTTGGAATAAGAGGATCCCTACATGTAGATATGTAGGGTATCCTACAGTGTTTAGTCAAGTAGTGAGGACTATTAGGCATAAGGTTCCTATAAATGGCTAGTTTTGGGACTTACACAAGAGCGGCCATTTCTGGTTCAACTAGCATTAGAACCATGTGATGGGGTTTAGTTGAGTTTATTTAGGAATTGTTCAAATCAATGTACTTGGGGAATTGATGATGAAAATATCAACTCGTGACATGGGAAAGAGACCAAGAGGAATGTGTCTAATGAAGGAGTTTCATGGATTGTAGAGAATATTCTTGAATCATGGTATCTAATAGTTGGATAGTGGGTGTGCATAAGGGTGAAAGGGAAAAGGGTTGTACCCTAGAATGAAAAGTTTACGGTGTGAATCTCCTTTTTTAATGGGGGTTAGTTATAGTAGTGAAGGGAATGGCATGGAGGTCCCAGACCATAGCCCGTCACTGAACCCAAGTGGGGGTGCATGTGTGAATCCCCCATGGTATAGACCAAAAATCATGAAGGTAGGGACTTCTCGATGGAGATTCATAGAGATAATGTCCTCACAAAGGATAGTGCTTTGTGGAGCTAAGGGGCTCACTGAGCACAAGGATTTCCAGAGCTCAGGAGATCACAGAGCTCACCATGATCCATAGGGGTAGTGCTTTGTGAAGGATTAATGCTTCATGAATCCTTATGTGCCTTAAAGGGCCTTATTCCATTGTGAAGTGTGCAGGACTTCTTCCATTGTGAAGGATGTAGGCCTTCTACCATTGCGAAGGGAATATGCCTTCATAAAGGGAATCTCAACATCGGGTGGAGGATCATGAGGACATAATAAATATGGTTTTTCAGTGCCTGTGAGCTCCACAAAATAGGGTTTTCAGGGAACATATGAGTTTTGTGAATTGAGAGTGCAAGGGTAAGGCCCGCCAATGTCACCTCCATTAAATGAAGTCATGAGGGGGTATTTAAAGGAACATGGGGTCTCATGATGCTCATAGATGCACTGCGATGGAAATTTTACTTTGTGATTAGGGTTGGACCCATAAAACTTCCAAAGGATACCATTATTACATCGTAGTGCTTTCAGACCTCTTTGAACTTGCATAGCCTTCCTTCATTACTCCACGATCTAGCATAGAGCTTCGCAAATGTTCTCTATGAACCAATTTTCCCTCCTCAAAATAAATGACAATTATTTCTAAACTATAACACCATTCGGGCTCCACAACTAGTCAAATTAAATCATGGTAAATGGACTACGCTCTTGGATCATGAATGTAATAATTGTTTGAATCTTGTAGAGTAATTTTCTATTTCCATAAGTGTGTATTGGACCTACTAAGACTATTAATCCCCCCTAATACATGATTGGTGTTTCAAAAAAGGAATGTGTGAGTCTTTCCCCATCATAAGATGAAGCGTACAACAAGGGTGAAGGAATTCTAGGATGAGAATGTTTCAATGACACTAACATTCCTTCTCAATGTGTGAAGATGCATTCAGGGATGACACTAATGGGGAGAGAGTTCCACGAGAATATAGGTAGGTGACAAGTATGAAAATAAAAATATACAAGATCTATATTATGTAAGTGGTTAATAATGGGTAGGAGCACTATTGACCAAGGTCGGAACATAAGATCTGTAACTTCTTCAGTCATCGATTGGGTGTGAAATCATAGAATCGACTACTAACCATGTTCGACACATAGTATCTGGTATTTTTTGTTAGGGATACATTATGGTGTTGAACTAGTATGAGAGGTGAGGTGATGAAACATGAGACCATCACCATTAGGGGTTCCTTTTGGATGTGAAAAATGTTGGAAACTCGAACCAGGGAAGACACTAAATATGGGGACATTTCAGGGAAGTGTCCATGTGGAACTTGAGACTTTAGGTTTCACACCTCAATGCATCAGAGCATGTTTGTGGAAGGACCCAATAGAACTTGGGGTAAGATACCCGGGTATATCAAATGGACCAAATGCACTTAGTTTATGGTCATTGAGTTTGTACCATTAGCATCTAGTTTAACACCGTGTTTTTCAAAAATTTCTATGCAGTTTAACATCATTCGGTAAGGAAATTGGGGAAGAGGAGTGTTCCCAATGGAGGGGGATGATGTATCTGTTATGACATGATGTGGCTAAGGCCCAGGGTGGCACACCCACCACATCTTCCTTCCAAGGGAAACTCAGGCCAAGGGAATTGGAGGATGAAATTATGGATGTGCCCAATGTCAAAATTATTTTAAGTTCCTACATATCATATAAGGATTGGAATAAAGTTATATTTTGTTCTAAATCATGTCATTATAATTAACTAGTGCCAAGGGTGATGTCCATATATATGAGAAAACCAAAATGTTGTGTTGTTTATCATCATGTTTCTAGGATGATGATTCCAAAGTATAATGTAATGTGATATGAATGGTTCAATTATATTAACTTAATATGTCAATAACATTGTAGTATATGTTGATTTTTTATTATAGGGATGTATATAGACAAATTAAGGATGTCGTTCTTGGACAATAGGCTCTTTAGGTGAAGTAATGTTTGTGGAACTGGTAATTGGTTGGAGGAGTGATGTTCTCCCATTCCTTGGCGACCAAATCATAAAAATGAATGGGATAGACCTTATGAATAATGTAAGGCCTCTCCCATTTGTTCTCCATATTTGGTGGATTCCATTTATATATCATCAATATCCTTAGATCTAGTACTGTGTCACCTTTTGGAAAGAATGGAGATGGGAAATGTTGTTGAAATCTCTAGCTATCCTGTTCGGTCACCTCTCTAGATTATGCAAGGCATGAACCCTATTCTCGTTCTAGGATTCCAATTAAGCTAGATAAAATTAGGATACCTTTTACAATGTCTTCTGGTTGTATACAACTATGGGGAGTGAAAGAAATTGAATAATGATAGGAAGAACATCCTCTATTCCATACACTCAAGAATATGGATTCACCTGGTTATAATTGAAAGTTTTTTTCCATTAATTGAAGGGGGAATTGGTGTAATTTTTGGGCTAGGTATTCTTATTCTAAACCACCATATTTGGAAAAATCAAGGAAATGGTCTTGTTCAATTCATTGATCAATCTATTTTGTTATCCATGGTAGTAAGATGTATGGTTGAACCAGATGATGTACATGGCATAAAACTTATTCAACTCAGATGCCCAAAATTTGGTTATGTTGTTTTTCAGAATGATGTGCGGGACACAAAATCTATATATGGTGTTGGATAACACAATTTAAAAAATATACCAATATGTGAAATCATTTAGAATTATTTCCTCTGCTTACTTGCAAAGAAATTCATGGCAGTCATAATAAACCGTCCCTAGCAAGCTGTTTCTAGTGGATATATTCAAACAACAATGGGTCTCCAAATAAAAAAGGGATAATATTACAAGGTATTGTCTAGGATCATTGGAAATTAATTCATGAAGATGGAATGAATATAACACACGTAGAACATCATGGATAACACAATAAAATCACGGACCATGTTGCGCCAGATGTAGACCAACCTATGAATCTTGCAGGAATGCTTCAACCCTGCCAGATAAACTCTATAAGAACTATCATGAACCTCTATACTAACCTGATGAAATTAATCTAATTGATTCTAGTTGGGGGTAATACAAATGAAACCAAATTATTATAGTTTTCTCTTAATTATTGTGCCACCCTGGAGGGTGAAATGTGCCTCACACTGATGGGTTTGCATGTGTTTGACTCTATTGGAAGGGATATTATAATGATGGAGATAATAAATGAAGAGAGTTGTGCATTAAGAGGTATTTTTAGATATGGTAGGATCGAGAGGCCCTGATGTGGGGACATAGGTTGTCAAATTTTTTACTTACTGGGCTTCCATAATTGTCTGAAGTGATGGGAGTGATGACTCTTCAATGTGCCACATTAATGAACCGAGCCTATTGGTTTGGATTTATATGGGAAGTGGCTAGACTATATAAGGAATCAATGCCACTATTCTATAACCAGGCCATATGAGTCACCTATGGATGAGAAGGGAACTGAGCGATTAGCTAGAGAGCACGCATGAGAAAAGGAATGAGCTCTAGATTTCTAATGAAGTTATCATCATTGATCTGTTTTATGACTAAATCAGAGTCCCCATTGATGTCCAATTAAGGAACATCAATCTTTAGGTCCAACTAAAGACCAGTAATGAAAGCATGATACATGGAGTCACTATTGGTGCATCCTTCTGATAATAGGAATTAACATTTTAGGATAACATTTTTGACATGATAAAGACAATCCCCATCCATACTCATTTGAGCATGGGATAATTGAGTCTCCTGCCAGTCGAACAATGGGAGGTGAAATAAAAATTCATTATGAAACATGGAACATACTGATCCCCTGAGAGGATCACCTCATATGGGAAATAATGATCGGGGGACTACTCTGTGGGGTTTGGATGGGAAGAAAAAGACCCACTAGAGCCTGCCTTGATGGCCTTCTGTGGAATGAATCCGAGGTTGAATTGATAAAGAATCAATGCCCAATGATCTAGAAGGAATGACAAAAATAGTCTAATAAAATATACATTGACATATAGATTTGGGATACCCGTTGTATCTCATGATGTTACAGATAGTTTCACAAAATCAACATTGGAAAAACTAATGTTAGGTAGCTTTTGTCTCTAGGAAAGAATTTGTACTCAGTATTGAGGAGCATGTCACTATGACAGTATACAATTTTCTTTTTCCCTTCATTCTTATTCTGAGTGAGAAGGGCACTATGTGATCACTCTAGGGAATTCAAAAAAAGATCATAGGCTTTGATGAGATCGGTGGCATAAAAATGGAGGTTTAAATAGATACTGCTTGATTTCCTCAAATGTGGTCTAGAAATCTTCATCCCATTGATAGATCAAACCATTCATCATGATCTAGGAAAAGGTCATACACATTCTGGCTAGATTCATGATGAATTGGAATATGTTGTCTATGGGGCCTTGAAGGTCTTAGAGCTTAAGAAGTTTCTTAGGGGACGAATCCTATTGATGACATTGATTTTATATGGTTCTATCTTGATGACTCTATAATTGAAAACAAAACATATATTATTTTTAGAGTTAACCCCAATGAAAAAAATTATGCTGTTCAAATTTAGATAGCGGTACAAGAGAAAGGTTATCATGATTTCTGAGATGATCCTAATGCTGGTGGGATTTGAACACTAAATAGACTGCATAGAAATCCATAAGAGTCTAAATAATCATTTTAACAATACGTGGCACGGATCATTGGTAGTTAGGCCCTATATTATTTATGTTGGAATGAATTATCTGATATTAAAAGCTTCCATGGGCTACCATGAAGGTAGTGGAATATTCATCTTTGGCGGCCATTCTAGTTTAATTTTACTAGGAATACCAATCCATTAATGATAAATACTATAACTAGGAAAATGGAATTGATCAACAACTCTATTATTGGAAGTGGAAATCGTTATTCAGACATTGGCAGTTGGGATCTTGAATGATGTTGCAAAATATGATCTATCCGTTATTCTTACAGAAGGGGTTGATATTGGTTATCTATATAGGTTATTATACTTATTTAAAAAGAATTATATATGATATTATCATCTTCGGCATCAACCATGACACCATGGTAGGGGTGCATCTTTCTGGGATGTTTCTTGAACCCATGATGGCCAACCGGGAGACCAAGACAATGGACATCGACCTGAGTTTCCAGTCATGGAATCTCATCATAGCTCCATGAAAACAAATCACTATTCTAATTCAAAAAGTCCTCATACATCTGTTCTTCCTCAGTAGGCATGGATACACTAATCAATTTTATCTTTGGATCGGTCTTCATAACATGATTCAAGAGAACCAACTCATCGATTGTAGTAGAGGTGCCTTCTTCAAATACGAGATGGGAATATTCCAAATCATATTAATTGTTTGAGGTTGGGGAATTAGTAGGAGGATATGGTTCATCCAGTCTAACTGATCCCTGGGGAACCCTAGTTCTTAGTAGGGTGGATATGGAACCCTCACTAGGTGACTCATGTGCAGCAAAATCCCTGGAAACTATGAATTTTAATCTGATCCCATTAGTCATTCAACTAAGGGGCCCATGCTCGATGATGTCAATGTAGTGGTCATAGGTTGGTCTGTGTCTGCTCAATTGAGCTCAATAGAATAGAAAAATTTGTAACAAAATTTTAGACATGAGGTGAACATATAGATACCTATCTTAGTTGGTTGTTTTTTCTATATCTAAATACTACATTGTGTTGGAATATGACATAATATTTTGACATTCCTTTTACATGGGAACATGAATTCACCTCCTATCGGAAACGATGAAGTAGTATCCGAATTATGGCATTGTGGCTCCAACCTATTAATTGGGAGGATGAAACTGTCGTCCAAGTCTACCATTGGTTTTGCTACATTGGTATTATGCTCAACCATATTGGTCTAAACCCATTCATCCTTCATCTTGTATCATAATCTAGATAGTGAGCATCCCAAGTGGAAAGGGGAGTAGTGTCACCATGGAGTATGCCCACTAGTCCATTGAGGGAGTACATGAAGAATTAGTGATATGAGGAGGGAACTTATTCATGTATATGGAGTCAGGGACTAACCTGTAGTGCATTGTAGGTGGTATCTAGTGAGACAACTTGAAATTAGTGATTTAAATCTTTCCTCCAAACTAGGTATTCAAATGTATTTTGCCACATGGCCTCTTATCGGAAAAATATTTACTTAATATCTTCATATCAGAGAGACTCAGGTCTGTTTCAGTCAATCATAGCATAAAAAGAATTATGTTCGAAATGAGATTGATCCTGGAACCAATGTCAACTAGACAATTGTGAACAACTACTCTATTGAATTGTATATAGATTTATAATAGATGGATGTGTCCGTGTACGGGATATACTTCATCTTATCCTGATTATGTGATGATGACATGGGGTTATTTTATCTCAACAACCTCATCATGGAAGTCCTCTTCAGCTACTGCATCTATCTCAAACTGGAGGGGCTTTTCAAATCTTTTATGATGGATTCTCACTTGTCTTTTGACAGATGGGGGGAGTCAATAATCGAGAACATTGTATGAAGGATGGTTATGTGCTTGAGCAAATCATTATTCTATGCTATGAGAAGATTTATATCGGCAAGATGTATGACAGACATTGATGGTCGAAACGGGGAATTGGAGCTAGTGCTAGGAATATCATGTTTCTCAGCAGTTTAACCACACAAGATCAGTACTTGCAGACTATTAGATGACTAGGGAATGGTATTATCTTGGCGTGTTAGGTAATATTGTAGTTACGGTTCTTCCCCCAAGCCGACTAGAAAAATCTCCATTGATAGTATGTCTAATAAGATGGGATGAGAGGACAATTCCTACTAGGTTCTTTTGTAGACCATTTTTCATTGTCTCAGTAAATTTCATGAAATTCTTTTAAGTACTGGACTAGGTATCCAGATGATTCTTATATCCTCGTCTCCTTCAACGATGTCATCATTCAGAGAAATTCAGAGGGTTCACATGATAGTCAAAATTTATGGGAACTATATAACAATCCACTAACATGATGTTATTCACATAGGATTACTCTTAATCAGCATTAAAGGAATATTCCATTACTAGTTGGACTTTATGGGGGATTCTCATCTTTGGAGACATGAAATTTTCAGTTGTACGATATGGAATTTGACTCAGAGGAGGATTTTTTCCCCTTTATACTTTGGTGCCTACTCTTCTAAGACATCAAGGGGTGAGATATGGACACCGAAATGGTGGATGGAGAACCCAATGTAACCTATAGAGGATGAGACCAACCTTGAAGGGAACAAATAATTACTTGGGTGTGATAAAATGACCTTTGAGAAATCCAGTCATCGTACTTCTATATCATCTAGTTGTATAATTGACACCACTCACCAGAACCTTCACTATCAATATCAGGAATAGTAGAGATATGGGTAACCTATGCTAGGAGTTCTCCCAACCTGATCAAGAGAAGTTCCCACGTAACTTATAACTATGGCCTCTAGGAAAAAATATACATGGTTTCTCTTGACTGTATGGGGATCCATCATAGGCAAATTTTAACGAGGGGGTGGTCACAAATGAGTGGTTGGAACCACATTCTCCCATCTATGTGGTAGTTCATGTTGATTCATAGGTGCATATCGATACTAAGGTTGATAAGATTAAGAATGTGGACGTTTCATTCCTTGACGAGGAGGCTCCTATAATGGATCTGTTTTCCAAAACTCTAGTGGATTTGGGGCCCCTACATATACAATAGTGAAAATCACTATTTTGGTGGTTCTTCATGAAGATTCTAGAAGTGGTAGTGGTCATTACTTCTTATCATACATCAATGATTCCACTAAGTATTGAGCCTTCTCAGAGAAATCATGGTATCCACCTAGGATGTTCAATGTCATGATGCAGGGGAAAATTTTATACATAACATTCCTGACACACATCATAAATATATGTTTTAGAGTTAGTGGAATATTTATTGAATATACGAGGACCTTCCATAGGGAGAATAAGTCTGCAACGCACTCATATGGTCATTTCTTGATCTTGAAGAGTTCGACAATACTTGTCTTCCGGTTGGTAGAGATGAACTAATAGATAAAATGACTGTGAAGATCTTCCCCACCTGCAATAGATCATATGGGTAACTTTTTGTACCAGAGGAATTCATTCCCTTCAAATTTCAACACAAATCATCATAGAATGGTTGATTATTTCTGCTCTAGAGTTCCCAACATGGGCATGCACCTTAAGATGATGTTCTACAAATGTTATAGAAGGTCACCCATCCCATTGAAGGGGATGAAGGTATGGTTCCCAAAACATGGGGTTCAGACATATCATCCACCCATGCTGAATGTGACTTACCATTAATTGGTATTTCCGCCTTTCATGTCTCAAGGGCCTCTAGATGAGAGGCGAGTGTAGCTATCACATCTTCATGGCAGGGACTCATGTGTCGAAATGGATTTCTGACCACTGAGGCATTGAATGTATCATAAAAATTATATTCATGTTTATCGTCTCATGGAGAAGATGGTGGATTCACTGGTGGAGTTTATTGTGGTACGACTCGATCTGGATCATTGGGATAATTATAACGACACTTGGGTGGATTTTGCGACACATACCATGCTGACGTTCCATAGACTCGAGTCTCCCACATATCGGGATGAATGATAATTTCAAGATCGGGGGGAGGAAACTGGGGAAGAAAAACATGTGGAAGTCCTTTCTTACATAGAAGAGGAAGGAGAGGACTGTGTTGAGGATCATTGTAATTAGGGTAATGTTCCATAAGGCTCTCAACAGGTAGCTCCTCAATGAGCCTCTCCTGAAATATAATATTTTGGAGAAAGGCATATTTGGAGAGATAAACCTCTGTATTTTACCTATCCTTATATGTTTTGGGTGGATGGGAGGTCTCGATATGATCCATACCATTGGGGTGTTTCTTACCAATGGGTAATTACAAAAAGGGATCTCCAAGGCCAAATTAAAATCATTAAAAGGATACATGAACAAGGATCCACATTATGATTTACTGCCCTTTGGGGTGTGTCCTCTTCATTAGAACATTCCTCGGTATCCTTCTCCTTGATTGCATTGAGTTAATCGATATTCACTATGACAACATCCAGAGGAAAATCCTCAAATTCACCAGGTAGGTTCAGTTGATATTGGATGGGACTAAAATAGTGAGTATCATACTACTCCCAACCCTAGATCATAAAATGTGAAAATTATTTTTCAATAATTATGTAGAGCACAATGAATCTCTTAATGCATCATTGATAAAGGGTGATGTGATAGTCGGGTAACGTAGGATGAAGAGCCAATAGACTTTTTATTAGATATAGTATGCAACACTACTAGTCAATGTCAATAAAGTGCTCTCAACTCATGGGGTATACCAACTAACATCCATGTATGTGAAACTACATCACCCAGAGAGTAAAAAAATATCATAACATCATTCTGGGTGACAGACCACAGAATGACAAAGTGAATGGTTGAAATCATCTATAATGTCTCAAACTGTTGATCTATATCAATAGTGTAGCATATTATTCCCTTCTCAATAGAAGGATATTACACATAATTCCCCATTCTCTAATTGGTGTTGGATGAGAAACTAGTAGTGGAACCATTGTAGATTTTTGCAGTAGTGGACTGGATGAAAAAGAACCCATTGCATGAGATGACTAATTGATGCATGTTGGATCATATCTCAGGGGAGGTACCAATTGAATCATTATGTTCCTATAGTATGAGTTATTTTGGACTACCTCGTGATCTAGGATAGAATCATTTTTGGTTATTCTGGATGGTTATTGTAATCTATAAAGCCCCAGAATAACGTTTTATGATCTTGAGTAGAGGTAGACAATGAAACTAATAACGATAGGGATGACTACACTAAGAGATCCTAGAAGGGAAATGAGTTTTCCACCACCTTAATATACCAGTGAATGGATTTGGGTATCTGGTACATCTCACCTTCCACGATTTTTAATCTCACGCTCTAAGTACCATCCCCAGACATTGACATATAGGATTGAGGATAAGGCTCCATCAATGAATCACATTCAGATTTATAAAATGAAAAGTGAACATGATTCAAAACAACATGGCACTTATTTGGGTTCCTCCTTTGGTTTTGATGTCTCTCTCTTCTGCACTTGTAAATTTCTTCACAGTAAGGTATATCATCATAACTGGGATGACCTCCAAATGGGTTGGTGTTCGACTGGGTGGAACCTTCGCATGAGCTTGTTGATAAATGAGGAGGACCTCTATGTTTGTTATCAATGGATCATGTAGAACATCTGTTGAGACTACCATGACAGTGGGGAGGTCCTCTACTTTGGGTACTGACATAATATAGAGGACCACTACTTTAGTCAACAGGTACATGGGGAGTACCTCCATCTTGGTTGTGAGAGCAGGGACGACATCATATTTGGTGATCTGAGGTGCAAGGAGTGGTGTGGAATAATGGGGAGGACCTCATCAAAATAATGGGGAGGACCTCTAGGATATACATCAAAAATTTGAGGAGGACCTCTACCTGGACAGATGATGGGGACATGGGGAGGTCCTCCATGTCCTTTGTGTGAGTGGGGAGGTCCTCCACTCTGGATGGTGATTGTATAGGGAGGACATCTGTACTAGATTTCATAGCCACGGGTTGGTCTATAACAACTGATGGTTGCATCAGTGGTTGACAGATTCAACCCTACTCTTCTGTTTGGTGGTTAGGGTCTCAATCCATATAGAGCTCTGATGGGTCCTTGCATTGTGGTTGTGGGGAACAGGTGGAATACTTTTGTGTTGGTGTGGTCTGATAAAGTTGTGGAAAATGATTCCCCCTACTGGGCACCTTCGTGAGCTTCCATCTGATGTTGGGGTTGGGTCATCTCTACCATGGCAGAAGGATTTTATGTACAGACCAAATTCTTCTAATCTCGAGTGGCTGGACATTGATGTAATTTAAGTGGCATGGGGGGCGTCCGACCTAAAAATCCCAGGCAGTATTCATAATTGGGGTTACTCGAGCATCCCATACCTCATCAGCATTCAAGAGAGTGTGTCATTGGAACTCTCTAGGGAGAGTCTCCCAAAGTGGTTTGCTGTCAGAGTGGGGATAATTGTATCCCTATAAATCCCTTCAATGTAGTAGTATTAGCAACATTAAAAAACCTTTAGGTCATAGTGGGACGTTTACCTTGTGGGAATGACACCACTTTTGTTCGTTTCAAATTACAATGATGTCCCCCACCCTCCTTTGAACAATACTGTACTGTTAGATGGTGTGTAGGGTCCTAGAATCCATATTCAAGGATTTCTATGTGATAGGGATGTATTCATGCATGATGACCACATTAACACTCCTCCTTCCCCTATGTCAGTGGGCGGGAGGTGATTTATTCCTTACTGCTTGGGTGCTGCACTATAGGAATATTCGTCTATCAATAGAGATATCAAGAAATCAATTAACATTTCCCTAGAACAATCCAATATTCCCTAATTTCATGATATATCCATAATAATGATGTCCCAGACCAAAATTCCAAATGATTAATTGCCCCAATGATTAGAGAGTTTAGTTCCATGCCCACTATTTTCTTGATGGGTCCTAGCACCAGATTTCTTGACCTAGTGAAATTATATATTTGGATGAAATTAACACTAATAATACCCATGAATAGGAGAATATATTCCCATCAGTTTTATGATTTCTATTTTTGAAACTTTTTTTGGGGTACATCTGCCTCTTGTGTTTTCAACTGATGGTGTCTCAATGTTGTGCCACATTCCTTATTTCCAATGGTGGGTTGCATACATCACTTCTTCAGAGATTTCAAATCCTTTATCAAAATGGTATGATTTAATGTCTTCTTCCCCTTCCATGGATTCCTCCTTGAAATTCATCGCCTAGTCTGGGTGTCCTTCATATATGAAGACGTGTTCGTGAAACTCATTACTAGTTCCATCTCACTGTGGATGCTGGTAAATTATGCTCCTTATCTATAGAAATTCCAAGGGGTCTAGTTACGTATGAATCTATTTATTGGGGGAGTAGTCATTTTTTCCATCTCAAGCATTTCTAGTGTCAGGAACATTGGAAAACTTGTATTATTCCTCATATAATGCTTCTCAATGGAAAAAACCTGAGGAATCCCATCTTGATTGTGTGGTATCATATGCCAGAGGAAAGTCTTCCAAGGTATTTCTCAGACATCCCATTTTTAACAGAAGGTATTCCATAATTTTGACATCCTGCATATAAGAAGATATAGGGCTCGATCAGTATTCTCAATGTATGTGGATCAATGAGTTACATCCCTTGGAGAAAGCACTTGAATGGTTTACCGGAGGGATAGATCCGAAAATCCATTGATAGCATAATGAGGGTGGTGTTTCCCATATATGGAATATGCCACACCATGAATTGGTACTTATCTATGAGTAAGGAATAATGTTTTAACAAATGGATGGATTATATATCCAAATGTGTTTTTACCCTGAATGGCATGTCCAATAAATTGAAGATGTCACACCGTGAAGGCTGGTTTGGACACCTCTAAAGGTGAGTCAGAGTGGTGTACCCTATGAGGGGGACACCAATGTTTACCATTGGCTAGGATTTTTCCTCGTAGGGTCATCCAACATACCCTATTTAGAGGATAGGAATCAAGATCCACATAGTTCAAAAGGGTATATCTTGGGGTTTACACATTGTTGGTTTCTCTGCACAGGATAATTGCTTGTGGTTGGATGATTAGTGATGTGGGGATAATGTATGGTTAGTTTCATTGGTATTGAATGGAGTAGTGATGATGTGTATGTGGGTTATGTTTAGGTACAACCCAAATAAATGGAATTTTCTCAATCAAATGTTTCATCTTTGGTAATAATGAAGATGGAAATGGGTGAGTTGTTGAAGTGGAATGGATAGAATAGATAGAGTGTGAAAGATGTCTGGATTGATCATCGGGGAGGATTCCAAGATTTCCCAATTGTTTGGGAATCAAAGTACATAAACATTAGATAAAATAAGGGTTGGGACACCTAATGAGGCATTCTAGATGCTAATAGGTGCATGTGGTGGGGGCATACATGCGGGAACTACTCGTGTGGATAGTGTGATCTCATAGGGATAAGGTTGAGGTGATTGAGGATAGATCAAAACACCCTGTAAAAGGTGAATATGGGGTATTAATACAATAAAAGGATGATGACACATAATCATGTTATAACCCTATGGGGAGAAACTATGTTATCCATTTTTGGGGATGGAACAATATGGAGACATCCAACATACCGTATTTAAAGGACATGGATCAAAACCCATATAGTTTGGAAGGGAAAATCATGGTCACTGCAAAACTATAATCCATAATGAGTCATGATAAATGTGAGAAACTTGTGAAGGATGTAGGCGTGATTCTCATGTTGTGAAAGATGAAATGGATATGGAAGTTGTGGGGATTACGCATAGGGGTTTCTTGAGGCAGATCTATTTTAATATGAAGAGGATCTAATTCCATGTAATAAATATTTCCCTCCCATGGAGATGAGGGTGAATGGAAAATCATGAGGCATGGAACAACATGTGCATTAAAATGGGATATTCAATAGTTTAACTCCATGTTCTAAGGTGATGGTGTTGGGAATTTTTACGTCCTGTAGTAGAGATGAAGAAAACTCACTCTTCTCCCCTTGGACATACATATCAGGGGGCCATCAACCCTTGGGGAAGGGAAGGATAAAAAAAATCAAGGTTTTAACGATGTGTAAGATTGGTTAGTAAATGGTTCTATGATAGCATGTATTAATAGAAAAGTAAAATCTATTAGTGTGTCTATTCTTAAAAGCAAGAGGTTGGTCACCGCAACCAGGGACATCTCATGCGGGATGAATAAATAACTATGTACAATCTTGGAAGGATATATGGAGTAGTGTTTAGAGATATAGGGGAACTTTTTGAGAGGAGAATCATAATGATTGGATTCTTTTTAGAGTCTAGGAGATTTGTGAATGAAAGTGATTCAAAAATCAGGGTTACCCTAATATAGAACGAAGTCCTAGATCAGTGGAAGAGTGATTCACAAAGGGTGAATGCTCAATGAAGCCTCATGCAACACAAAGGGACTCCTTCCATTGTGAATTTCATGGTCCTGAATGAAAGGAATCCCTACCCTAGAATGTAAAATTTAATAATAAATGAATGGGGTATCATGATACTTCGTGTAATGGGAGATCATAAGTTGAATTGTTTGGGTAGTCATAGCATTGAGGTGGGTTGAGCTAGATATTTATTGCCCATGGTTGGAAGGATGATCAGGGGAACTCCATGATGAAAAAAAGGATCTCTGTGAAGGGTGGTGGCTCCACAATTCTCACAGAGTTGTCTTTACACTGGCTTAAAAGGGTCACGGAGGGTGTCTGACTCACAAGAGTTCCATCAGTGTCTCGCACATTTGTAGTTGTGGGGGATCTCCATGAATGAGCTTCACAATGAGGAAACTTTATACAATATTCGGTGTCGTTTGGGCTTGGATTTCATCCCAAATAGTTGTGGTGTATTTATACATTCTTCAAGGCATGAATATTGGTGCCAACATTATCTAATCCTTAGTTCAATGAATTTTTATATTTTCTTCAGATAAAATAATTATTATATTTATTCATTTTTAATAATACATTATGTATGATTATATTTTGAGATTTATGAAAATAATATCTTCATAGATGAAATAAAAATTATATTCTTCCGAAATATATAGTTTTAATATAAAATATATTTCATATAAATTCAAAAAAATTAAATAATTTTTTTCATGAAATCTTATTATTAACTAAAATATTTTAGAATATATATGGTAATATAATTTAATGAATAACAATGAACTATTTAAATGTTTTGGAATGTTTTAATTATCTTATAATATATAATTCCTTATTTGAAAAGGTTTTTTATTTAAAATTATTAATTATATTATTTAAAAAATTATTTTCATAAAATAAATATTATTTTTAAATAATCACATCAAAATTAGCTAATGGGAAATTTTATATAATTTTCTATGGAAATTAAGTTTTTGGGTAAAAATTAAATACTTTATAATATATAGTTTGTATTATGAGATCATAATTAACCAAAATTTCAATAATAAATACTATTAAAATATTCCAAGAAATAAAATATTTTATTTTTTGAATAATATTTTTAGTTTTATTTGAATAATTTTTAAAATCTATAATGAATCCACAAAGACATTATTATATAATTGGGTTTTTTAATAAAATTCTTTAGGACCATGAATCAATTCCACATCATGAATAGTATTATTTTGAGTATTTTAGTTCTTATCCTATGAATGTATTGAAAAAAACTACTATTTGGTAGAAACCAGGGCCTAGCCAGTGGTAGATTTCTATTTTTTATTATTTTATCCATTTGATTTCTAAACATTTGCTTAAAATTTATATAGAATTCTAATCCATTTTTCAATTTATGCCCACCCAACCACTCATTCATCTCCACTCTAAACCCATTGGGAACTAATTTTCACAACATCTCTATGTATAAATATATCAAAAGGTGTTCTGAAGAACAAAGGATGATCCTCCTAGTCTTTTTTTAAGCACTCTCTCAGGGTAAGGGATACTCTGCCTCTTACTTTTATTTTCATAATTTCATTGTAATAAACCTTTTTTATTGAATTTTCCATGTTTTAATATGTTTTTACACATCCCTTTACTATATATATGATTCCCAAGTAATTAGAGACTACATTTCAATATAATTAAACCCTTCTATGAACCATTATATTCACTAGTAATACTTTTGAAATTATTATATGATAGTCCGTGAAAAACTTTTTTATTTTGAATACCCATCCCCATTTCCACTCAATTTTATTAAATAATTTGTACCTATAATTACATTATTTTAGGCGTCTTTGTATGTAGCCAATGCTCATCAATAATGGTATTAAATTACATGAAATTTAATATTATGTTCTATTAACAATGTGGAACACAAAAGAAAGTACATGATATCAATCTGGTGGACGATAATGAAATTACATAACTCTCCCATGAATTTGGCAAATATTTTATCTACTAATATAAAATATAAGATGCATAGGTGGTTATACTATGATGCCTCGTTAGTTAGAATTGAATTATGTTTATGATGTGATGTTATATGTTGTTTCCATATTCCTATTATTCCTTAATTTATTCATCATATATCATGTTTTGATGTTCATGATTTTGATTATCACCATTCTATGACTGCATGTTATGCCTCTTGAATCACATGTATGGATTTATTTCATCATATTCTTTTATAATTCCTATAAAGAGATTTATATCCCATCCCTTTCCTCGGTACGTCCCCAACATATCGTATACAGTTTTAAAATGTCAAATGAATTTAAAGGAATATAATATATTTTTAAATTATTTATATATTATATTGATTTCAAGTCATTGAAATAAACACACAACTACCCAATTAAACTAGGATATGTGATTCTTGGAATTAAATTATGCGAATATTTATGTATTAATAAAGATATAAGACTTCAAAACATATGGTTTTTCATAGTTGGTATGAGAGAACGGGCTAGTTATTTATTGGAATTGTTCCTAAAAAATTATTAAAAACAAACAGATATGACTAAACATAAGAAAACATACCTAATTTTGTTTAACGTATATTGTTCTTGGTTTTATGAGAATATATATCCTTTTTGGGATACTGGAATATGGATGTAGTTGTGGAATATATTTAGATAGGGGTAATAATTCCTAATGAACATTTCAGTTATTCACTCAACATATACCTTGTAAATGAAAAAGTGTCCAAAAATTGCACACCTATCTAGTCACAACATAGTGATATTCATTGGTTTATCAAATTATTTCTGAAAATTATTATGAAGAGAACAAAGATGAATATGAAATCTAATATTATTAAATATATTATGTATATCATATATTGAATCCTATAAATTCATATATTTGAGATTATATCATTTATGGGTTATCCCCTTAATATTCATAGACTTCAATTTATATGTGTCATAGTTATGAAATTATTCTTCCTAAGTTTCCATTATTTTAGTTATTATATTCAAATGTGAGGAACTATGTTAACTACAAATATGGTGGGAAATTTTATGACTACCCAAATGAGATTCCCAACCTGATAGGAGAAGGAGATGAGAGCACCATGAAAATAAATAATAAATTAACTCATTTTTAGAACATAAATATTAAATATTTGGATCACATAAATCCCCTTAAGAAATAGAATGTTTCAATATAGACTATTATAAGACAACAACATCTGACTTTGTGTGGATCTTTTGATCCCTTAATCATAGAACATTATATCAACTCCATTGAAAATATTATATATGTCCCTAAATTATCTGAGGCTGAGAAAATCATGCTAGTTGTTTCCATATGGAAGGTTAATATAGTAAAAGCTTAGAATTGATCACCAATTTTAATCACTACCAGGAGATAGATCCAATGGTGTAGAAATAATGATGGAAAATATTCTTCGATATATATTTTTTTCCCATATTCTTTGACATAAAATTGATACGGAGTTTATTGGCCTCAATCTAATAGAGGAAAAATATATTAGTTAATATGAAGAAAAAAACACAATACATTCAAGATACGACTTTATCATTGTTATTGACCATAAATTTAAAGTTTACCACTTATTTAGAGGGATAAATATGAAGCTACATCATTTGATATTCTCTAATTTTTTAGGTGTGTGGAAATTGTCTGAGGATTCCTCAAAGTAGAAATTGGGATCCTAGAATCTCCAGAAACTCATGGGTATAAATATATGAAGTTTCGAATAGAGATTAATTTTATCTAAGGTAAGGGGAACTATCACGGTGGTATGAAATTATAGAATCCCACATGTTAAAATTATAGTATGAATATTCCTAAAAATTTCCTGAATGTGTAATGAAATTATTTAGTTTTTATAAATATGGGAACCTAGATTATGAGTTGAAATGGAAGAAACTCACCAATGTGATGGAAGAATGGAATTATCTAATAAACCCTCAACCTATTACCCAATGTTTCAACTCCAAGGAACACACATGCACTATAAAAACAAATCCACTAAGATAATATTTTTCTAAGATAAGTGAGGATAAAATCCCTTAAGGCCAAGAATGAAAGGGTGGCTATATTACATCACAATTGTAAAGGTAGATCTTGATAATAATGTTGTGATAGGTACTCTAACTACTCATTCAATGATATATAATATAGTTTTTGATTTTGGTTACATGGATTCTTTCATATCATAATGACTTATTATAACTATTAAAACACCCACTCAATACATGGATGTCTAGTTATCAGTATAAATGAAAATTGAGAAAATTTTAAAATCACAAGATTATAACATATTCCTTATAAAAATATTCTGGCAGAATTTTCAGTGGACCTTATGATACTCCCTTCAACAGAATTCAACTCTATCCAATGTATGTAGTATATTTTATTATATTGGGGAAACATAAATTACTGAGATAAGAAAATCACCCTCCATATCACGAATAATCCATTTATTTTATACTCATGTAAAGAGGTGTATAGATACCTTTTAGATTCATCATCTCATGCATGGACATTATTACCTTACGATCTTGATTATCTAGCTAAAATGATTGATAATATTTAAAATATTATCCTTCATTGTATTAAAATTATACTATAATATTCTAATGTGTTCCCAAACGAATTTCATGTTCTTCCTTCAAAACAAGAGGTTGAGTTCTCAATCAAACTTATTCCCATATCATTTAAATTATTCAAGAATCCATATAGAATGGACACTTTTGAAATTGAACAGCTAAATAAGAAATAATAAGACAATCTTGAAAAGGGGTGGATATGCTCATGTACCTCACTGTGGGGTGGAAAAATACATTTAATCATGAATAATGATGGTTGAATTCACTTATGAATTGATTATTATGTGCCCAACATGATAACAATAAAGAAAAACTATCATCTTCCAAGGATTTCTGAATTATTTGATCAGATATATGGGTCATGATATTTATCTAAGGTGGATCCTCAATTGAGTTATTATATTCTAACGGTAAAGGAGGATATCCCCAAGAATAATTTTCATAAAATTAATGGGATCATTGAGTTCCAAGTAATTCAATATGGACTCATTAATGCTCGAACTGTCTTTATGAAAATACTGAATATAATCTTCTGGGATTACCCCAAAAAAAGTTATTGTGTTATTTATAAATGATATTATTATCTACTATAAAAGTATGTGGTAACATGAGGGGAATTCTACTGATGTAATAAATTACTTTTAAATGTAATTTTTTATATAAATTACATTAAATGAGATATTTGGATGGATCAAGTAACGTTTTAAGGGAATATTGTATCAAACCAAACTGTTATAAAGAAAATTACCCTTTTGATTTAATTAAATGGAATATGATATAAGATGGTTAGAGAATAAACATGCACTTATTATTTTCATTATGTCCAATTGTATTTAATTGACCATTTAGTATCATTACAGTTCATAATATAGTCATTAGATAGTGATAACTAGATTGTTATAAATATAAGGTTTTAAAAATCCAATTAACAAAGACAATAGTTGTGATTTTCTCGACCAATATGATCATACCCTATGAAGAAAATTTATCAGATCTTCTGAGGGAGACATTATCACTATCATTTTCCCATGACTAAGGCTGAGATGAGATAAAAAAACATAAGCATGAGTGAAACCATTTTTGAATAATTTCAAGCTCATTGATATCATGACCAAAACCATGTTCGTCAAACCACCACAAAAAGTACCACAATCATACACCTTACCATTTGAGAATTTTTTTGCATATTAAAGGGATATGTATCAATACTATAGAAATATGAGTATATACATTATTTTTTATTGAATAATGATTTTATTTTCATCCTATTATTGTTACATTATAATGTATTTTTATTTTGATATAATAAGGCACATATATTAATTTTGGGTAATACTAAAATTCAATTAATGATTTTTTTTTATTAATTAATGGAGTTTTTGAAATAAATAATAATTTAATTAAATATTAGTATTAATTATTTTTTATTATAAAAAAATTATCATATAATTTCTATTAATTTCAATGTAATTTTTATAAGGGTTCGAAAATTATTATCATCAAAACCCCCATTATTTCTTAATAAATGTAAATATTATATTAAAATTAAATATTATAATAATTAGAAAATTATTTTGACAAAATTAATAATAGTTTTGGAATCACAACCACAAAATTTTCCATTGACTCTTTTTTCATAATTTTCATAAATAGACAAATTTTTTGTTAAAAATTAAATAATATTAAACAAATATGCAAATTATGACATCACAATTACCCAATAGTGAACTAATAATTACTATAATTAGGATCAATGGAAAAATATGTTTTTTCACTTTATGATAAAGTAAATTTCAGTTTATTTTAATTATTTTGTAATTCCATTATGAATCCTCCCAAAGTTATAATATATTTTAAGGGCATAAAATCATTTTTTAAGAGTGTGACTCACCTCCACATATGAAAGGGAATTATTTTATTTTTTTAGGCCCTTCTCCTTATAAAATAATGTAAACCACTCCCATTTGAATGAAACCATGGGAAAACCCAAGGGAAGGTTTGTGGTTTTGGTTATTTAATTATGTGGAGTCCAAAACAAAAAATAGTAATGAAATACCACTATTTTCCGATATAAACCCACCCAAGATCATATTTTCAGCATTAAAACTAATTTGATAACATCCATACTCTTCCATCCACTATATATATACCTTCTCATTCACCTCCATGCTCACAAGAATCCCATCCAAATCATTTCGAGTCACACACTCAAGTAAGGGGTTTCCACTCTTCTAATTTACATTCATGAACTTATTTTATGTAATGTCTCTTAAATTTCATGATAAATTGTGTATACCTATTATCATGGGAAAATATAGTTAGGTATATTTTATTTATTAACGGTTCTTCATTAACTTATGCATTAAATTTCCAATTTCTAATGTTGTGATATTTTTTTCAATGTCCAGGTTAAAACCACCTTTATTTCTATGTAATGAGATACCCCCTTCTCTCTAATCAACCCTTTTTTATTAATCATTACGTGACATAGTTATACTTCCAAAATTTCACATGATTTACAATTTCAAAAACATTGTATAATGAATAGAATATCAATTTTCTATCCAAGGTGTTCATATTAATGAAAATATTATTTTATAATGGGGACATACATTTATTTATTCCCCAATCCTTGAATTTGAAATAAATGATGATGATGAATGAATCGATATTGTATGATCTCTGTGGCACACATAAATAAAAGAATGAAATTAACATGATGAGTGTGAATAAATTATATAGAACTCCAATGCATTGAGTATTGATTAGTATCATGATACATCATCTTGGTAATGTTAGTGTACATGTTTCATTTATGGGAACTTGTTCTCCATGATGACATAGTGTCTTTTCCTAGAACTATGTTTATGATTCAAGGTTTATAGTTGTTTACACATCTCTCATATTATGATTATCATGCAACATCATGTCTCTTCGTTCATGTTTATGATTCCAACTCTTTTTATACAAAATTAAAATGTTCATTGTCTATCATGTATCACATTATGGAATATTTATTACCATACAGGGATTTATATCTTATCCATTTCATATGATTCTCCCTAAGATATCCCGTGAATTTTTAAAAGTAATGGAATTTTAGAATCATATTAATGAATATTTTAATAATGTTATTGTATCCCATGTTCAAGATGGTATTATCTGTACCTAACATTAAATTAACTAGACTTCTTGATCATCCATGTTGTATTATGTGTACTTTTTTTAGGAAAGAAATATTATATTAATGGTGAATATCAGCATTCATACATAAGCAGATCCAAGAAGGGAAATTGTCCAGCCATAGTTGGTTGACATTGAAGGGGCCTGAGGCTGCCAGCTGATGGGCCGCATTGTTTCCTTCCCTTTTGGTAAAGGATAAGGTGCAGTAAGAGAATCCTTGGCACCGCGAGCAGATCCTTCTCACGATAAAGCCAAAGGCTCAGATTCCGGTGTCATCATGGTTAATATCATTGATAACTGAAAGGCAGTCAGACTCGATGATTATATCAGCCTATCCACGTTCCACAGCGAGCATCATTCCTGCTAGAATGGCATAGGCCTCAACAACTGTAGGTTCCCAGAAGGCATGATGTGGTTCATATTTTGCTGCAATGATCCGCCCCAGATGATTTCGACCTAGGAGGCCAGGAGCAACAGGCCCATCCTTGGGGAGAGAAGCATCCACGTAAATATTAAAACTCCCTTCCTTTTCGGGGGTCCAGTGAGGGGAACAGGAGGGGGCAATGCATAGAATAAAGTGTCCTCTGCGGTCCTTCCATCCCTCAATCCATGAAGTTTCTCTTTCAATCCGGAACCTGGGAGGCTGATGAACATGGTGGAAAACTGAATCGTTACGCCGAACCCAAATTATCCAGGCCAGGGTGCAACGGTAGCTTGTATCAAACGTTGATAGAGAGGAACACCTGTGCATCAGAAGATCAGGGAGTTCAGAGGCAATGTTCAAGGAAGCATCTGAAACCGAGTCCCATTTATTCCTAATTTCCTTGGCTCCCGGGCAGTGAAAGATGGTGTGCCAAGAGGTTTCAGGAAAATTTGGGCAAAAAGGTCAGGATTTAGCACTGGCCATATGTCGGTAAACAAGGAGGCTCATGGTAGGGAGGGTGACCATGCACACCTGCCACCAAAACTGGTGAATGTTTTGTGGGACATTGAGCTTCCAAAGCGCTTTCCATGGTCTCTCATCTCGGTCGCGAGAGTGAATGCCTAGAGACAGTCTATACCCAGATCTCACCGAGAAATCGCGTGAAGAATCATTGGTCCAAAATCGATGGTCAGGGTCGGCATAATGGATCTAGGGGATGCTTAGAATAATTAATTGGACTATTTCATTAAACCATTCCGAGATTATTTCCACACACCGTCTCGGGCCCCAGTCTGAAAAGAGGCAGTTTACAGTGGCATCTTCAAGACCTGGTTGAGCAGGGGATGTGGCCCTCACACCATACTTATCGAAAAGATATGGATCGGTATAGATGTTGATGGATGAGCCATTTCCAATCCTCCATCCCAGTCCTTTTTCTAGGATATTTCAGTTCCCGCAAATACTTTTCCAGATGAAGCTACTGTGGTGGCCAAGAAAGGAGCCACATAAGTCCATTTGGGGAAAGTACTTGGCACAGAGTACCCGCACACATAAATATTATGTATGGTTAAGAAGGCACCATCCTTTCTTGTCCAATAGTTCTTCATTGAACAACAGAAGATTCTGGAATCCCAACCCTCCCTCCGACTTGGGTTTGCAGAGTTTCTCCCACGCCAACCAGTGGGGTCGATTTTTTCCATCATTTTTTCCCCACCAGAAGTTTGCAGAAAGTGAATGGATCAGGTTAACGATGGCCACTGGGAGCTTAAACATCGACATATAGTGTATTGGGATAGACTGAATGAAAGATTTAATGAGGGTTCCTTTGGCATCTTTGGAGATTCTTTTTGGGGTCCAGCCTTGAATTTTTTCTCAATCATGTCCACCAGTGCTGAAAAGACTTCTTTTTTTGACAGGCCAATCACCGTAGGAAGTCTGAGATACTTCTGGTGTTTTTCGACCAAATGGATGCCTGCATATGCACAAATATCATCTCCCTTGGCAGAGGGAACCCCTGCGCTGAATGAGAATTTTGATTTTCCATGGTTAACAGACTGTCCATATGCTCGCTCATATTTCTGGATTGCTTGGCTGATCACCCGGCATTCATTAACAGTGGCTCTAGAGAAAAGGAGGCAGTCGTTATCAAAGAAGAGATGTGACACTTGTGGGCTCTCATGGAAGACCTTTTCACCATGAATAGACTTAGAGGATGTAGCCCTGGAAATACAGTTAGATAAAACATTAGCCCCCAAAATGAAGAAAAAGGGGGAGAGAGGGTCTCCCTGGATCAGGCCACGGGTTAGGGTGAATCCTCTGGTGAGCTCCACATTGACCTTGATTCTGAATGAGACGTTCGTGGTGCAGTTCATGGTAATTTATTTCCATTTAGTGGAGAATCCCATTCTCAACATCAATTCTCTAAGGAACTTCCATTCCACTTTATCATAGGCTTTGGTCATATCCAGTTTCCAGGCCATGGTTCCTCTTTTTGTAGTGGATCATGTTTTCATAGAGTGGAACACTTCATGGGTCACAATTTAATTATCAGTAATTAGCCTCTTGGCCAAGTAGGCGCTCTATTTTTCGGTGATACTATCAGGAATCCAAGGACGCATCCAATTGACAATGATTTTTGAGAAGATCTTATAAGAAACATTGCAGAGGCTTATAGGTCTAAAATCAGGAATCACCTGAGGTTTCTTGATATTGTGGATGAGGATGTGGACTGTTTTGGAAATGGAGGAAATGCTTGTATTCCCCGCCCAGATGTTTTTTATCATTTTCCAGAAGTCGGGACTAATGATGTGCCTGTATTGTTTAAAAAAGTGGGTGTGAGAACCATCCGGTCCCTGGGCTTTAGTGGGGTGGATATTCTTCAACGCCAAGTGTATCTCATCCTTCGTCACGTATTTTGTAAGCTTCCAGTTAATCTCCTCGGTGATCACAATTTTGATCCATTATTCTCCTTCAGCAGACATGAAAGGAGTCCCCATGGAGAAGAGGTTCTGGAAATAGCCTACCAAAGCTTCATGAATGCTACAAGTGTCAGAAACATTGCTTCCATCAGGTTGTGAAAGGCTCCTGATAGTTTTTTTTTCGGCTCCTAGAAGACGCTTTCAGGTGGAAATACCTTGTATTAGCATTTACCTCTTTAATATGTGTGTCACACACCCGTATAGCCCAAAAGTTTTCCTTTACACAAAGGGCCCCGTCCATCTCTCTTTGAGTGGCACTAATCCTGGAAATGTTTCCATTGGAAGGGGGTTGCCTGAGTAAGTTGTGAAACATCTATTCAAGGGCATCACAATGCCTATCAGGTGGGTGGAATTTTTTGGTGCTCCAATATCTCAGGCAGGAAGCAACCTGTTGGAGATTGTGGCCAACATCTTCCTGGGGACTCATCCAACTTGATCAGTTCACCTCTTTGCATTCCTGGTCTTTTACCCAGAAGCTCTCAAATCTGAAGGGTTTGCTGGGTTTTCTATTTAGTTTTCCTTGGAAATAGTCAATGATAATTGGGCATTGATCCGAACAGTTAAGGGCCATGTGTCCAACATGAAACATATTAAATAGATTGATCTAATTAGTAGAATCTATAAATCTATCAAGATTATCTATGATGAGAGTACCTTCAGTGTTGCTAAGGATCCAAGTAAAAGGATTACCTGTGATCCCCAGATCAACCAGGTTCACCTTAGTGACCACATCTTTGAAGTTACACATTGAGGAAGGGTGTCAAAAACTTCTGACTCTTTTTTCCTTATGGAAAATGATCTCATTGAAATCACCTCTGAAGAGAATAGGGCTCGGTAGATCATGTTGCAGATTTCATAGAAGATCCCATGGATTCCACTTATCAAAATGGGATGGCCAGCCAAAGAATCCCACAAAGGTCCAAGGTGGGTGCAAGTCAGATTGAATAGTCACAGCCATTTGGTGTATGGAGAAAGACAAAAATTTTACATCAATATTATCCTTCCAGATGAGATAGAGGCCCCAAGAATGGCCTTGTATAGGCACCAGAAAATATCCTTAGAAGCCACACTACTAAGAAATACCATTGATGTCCTTGTTTTCCAGTATGGTTTCAGATAAGAAAACCATATTGGGGCATCTTTGAGTGCAATTATGCTGAAGCATTCTAACCGTTCATGGGTTTCCAAGCCAACGACAGTTCCAGCATAACAAAATCATCACTCTAGGAAGGGCTGGGTCTCACCCGCTGCCGCATTTGGATCCTCCAGACTCAATTTTCCACTTGTCATTTTCCATATTTTGGTGGGATTCCTCTCCAACTGGCATGTTTCAGTTTGTCGTTTCCTGACCCCAGGGTTAGGTTCTTCCGTGTGACTATCACTTCCTCCCTATTTCACCCTTTTCCATGTGTGACAGGTGATTGGGCCTAGCATTGGGGTTCTCATCTATCCATGGGACTCCATTGGTGTTTTATAAATTACGAACAATTGTGGCTCCAGATCCGGATCTAGTGGCTCGAAGTGCATCTGCATTGGCGTTTAGCATTGCCTTGGTGGTTATTTTTTCCTCATCGTCGACCTTGTAGATGGTTTAATTTTTTCCTGCAAATGGTTAGGATGATCTCCACCTCCTTTATTTGTGGGATAGTGTGGTTTGGGAAAATCCAGAGGACCTAGCATAGTGGGTTTTCCAAGTGTAGGTTCCACCTCACTGGTATGTGCCAACGTGAGATGATCACGGTCCTTTTGTTTTCCCGTCTCAGGGATGAAAGTATATTTATTCGTTTTTTCATGGAGCCAAGGGCCATATTGGAGTGTGATGTCACCTAATCCACACTTGATATTTTTGGAAAACGTTCTTTCCTGGTGGCCAAGACAACCACAAAAAAGCAAAAGAGTGGGAGGTTATCAAATTCAAAGGATATCTAGGTGTTGGCATCTTCGATTTTCATAAACATTACCCTCATCAGGGGCTTTGATACCTCGATTTCTACCATGATCCGAACCTCGGGGCCCCATTGTATTGGTTCTGAGCCATCCCATTCAATAAAGTGTCCACGACTGTCCCCAATTTCCCTCGTTATGTATTCTGTTCAAGTGTGGAGGGGGATTCCTTTAACTCGTATCCAGAAGGGGGAGTGGGTTAAATTCACTCTATGGATATAATCTCCCACTTTGAATTCCTCCATGATGTGTAGTTGATTATGGAAGGACCACGGTTTTCCATGAGATATTTTTTTCTATCGCTCTCGTTAAAAAACTTGAAGACGATGTGAATATTCCCCGCCTCCCGAATAGCCACACCTGCATCAAGTTTCCAGATAGACTAGACAGTTTTTTTGAGAGCCCCATGATTAAACGAAATTTTTTCAATGAACTTTCCAACAACGAGTAGAGACATGCGTTTTTCCAAGAGTGGGTCTTCATTTCTCCGTGCTTCGATCAACGCATTTTCTTTTTCAGTTAGGGACATCCCCTTCCACTGCTTAACTAAATTAGCTTCCATAGATCAATTAAATGGATGAGTGCACAATCCTGCAAAGGGGCCGGCAGCCTTGCATATCCCAAACCAACCTCACTTCAAAAGACCCCGTACAACAAAAGGGTATTTGTACTGGAGCATTTTCTTCAGACCCTTACATGGTCCACCCACCCGAGACCACCTCCCCAGCCTTATCAAAACAACCAATAAACTGGTCACGTCTGAGACCCACGTCGTGCACCCCCTTGTCTTCGCGGAGTAACTCCCCACGGGAGGCCTTCACGGCTTCACCACATCTCAGTCCTTCGCAGGTAAAAAACCTCAGAGCCTCCCTGTAAGAACGTCACAGATTTGCCACCCTGAGAACACGGAACTCCTCCAGCCTTCGCAAAATATTTTTCGTCAACTGGCCTCTTCGGGGCCTCACTTCGCAAACTAGAAACCGAGCTCCATAGCCATTCTCGGCAGGTTCTTCGAAGAGAAAACACAGCGCGAGCACACAAATGCCTCGAAACAACGCGGTCGGTGCTTCGCGACTCATGTTCTTCACGAATCGACCCCTTCACGGCAGGTGCTTCACGAATCCTCCTCTTCGCGAGCGCTCAAAACAGGGAAACCAATGTGGAGTGTGCTTCTCGGATAAAACCTCAAACATAGAAATCTTCGCACTAGCAGGGAATTGGAACCCACCCCTGATTCGACCCCTATCTTCACGAAGCCGGAATGAAGGCCAAAAAGGAGAGGTACATGATGAACAAATCTGGCCCGATGTGGATGACGGCGTCGGGAAATATTACATGGTTCCCTAGAGGGCTGGATCTGTGCTAGGAGGCGAGAGTGAACAAAGAGAGAATTATGACTCCCTTTGAGCCCAAGGGAGGGCTCCGGGAATTGGCAGAGAGGAATCTGATCAAAATAAATTGGGAATGTATGGGCATGGGAATCATAAAGGAAGTAACATCATCAATCCATTCACAGAGAACGGCTCCACCATATCTTTTAGTTAGGTTAAAGGGTGAACATAAAAATGATGTTGGAATTATGAAGAAAGTGGTAGCTATAAGAAGATGGAATTCCTCATAGTCCTATGTTAAGGAAGTTGTTATTGTGATATGTGGATCAAGAATATGTGTATCATTATCTCCTGAGTTAAATAAAGAGTTATTTGATGATGCACATAGCTCAACATTCTCCATCAAGCTAGGATTCACATTTGTATATTGAGGTATTTGAGAATGATATTTGTTGGAAAATATGAATAAGGAGACCACAGATTTTACATCAAGATGTCTTGTATGTTAGAAAGTTAATTAATAAGGGAAAAAATCGAAGGGGATGATGTAACCATTAACCAAACATATATTGAAATGAGAAAAAATATCCCTGGAGTTTGTCAGTAGAATTTCACAGATATCCATGGGAAATAATGATATATGGTTTGTGGTGGATTTTATAAAAAATAAAACAAAAATTATTTTTATTCAATAATATTTATCACCACATCAATGTTCACTGATACACGATAGGGATGTTTTGAGGCTTCATGAAGTACCACTATCGATTGTATCTGATCAAGATATGAGATTGACCTTTATGTTTTTTTGAAATACATCTGCATGATCTAAACATTGAGATGAACATAAATATGACATATCATTCCAAAACTAATGGATAATATGAAAAGATTATACATACATTCGATGAAATTTTGTGACCATGTTCTAATGACTCCAAATGAATATGGGACCAACATATTACTCTAGTTTATTTCTCATACAACAATTGTTTACACTAATGTATTCAAATGGAATCCTCCGTAGGCCATTATGGAAAGAGGTGAAGAAACATGAATGATATGACGATGTTGGGGAATGAAAATTGATATGTCAGCAAATGGTATTGGAAATTGAGGAAATATTAAGACCATTCAACAGAAAATACAGGCTTCTTGGAGTCGATAGAAGTGCAATGATGACAATAATAGATGAGACCTAGAAATTGATATTGGATATATTGTATTCCTATAAATATCTCCTTGGAATAATTTGATGAGATTTTGGAGGATGTTAAAGCTCAGTCCATGATAGATCAGCCAGTTTGAAATCCTTGATCTTATTATAGCGGTGGCCTACTGACTTTCACTCCCACATAACCTATCTCAAGTACAAGATGTATTCCATGTTTACCTCATGAAAAAGTGCATACCAAACCATTCACGGGTACTCAATCCAAAGGTGGTTTCATTGGAAGATAAAATATCATATAAGGATCAGGAGGGGAAATCATAGTTAGTGGAGACAAAGCTCTACTAAATACAAAAGTGCACCTTGTAAAAGTGTTATAGAGAAACCATATGTATGATGAAGTGACATGATAATCCGAGGAAGTAATAAAATAGATTTACCCTAAACCTTTATATAGTGTAAAATGAAAATTTCAAATGAAAATTCATAAAGGGTAAATATTATAATGACCTGATCTATTATAAATGAAATTTTCATTTTTATTTAATTAAATGTCTAATCATAATATAAGGAAATAGAAATAAAATGCACATATTTACATTTATTATTTACATTTAGACTTAATTGAGCATCAAATGTCATTAATATTGTTAATATAGTTGTTCAACAGTCATCACAAGATTATTATAAATATAGTTTTTTAACAAATCAAGTTGACATAAATGAAGTAAGTGATGGCCTGAACTAGTAGGATCATTCCCTATAAAACCATTTTATCTGAGCTTCCATGGGAGATTGAATCACTAGTATTTTCCCTTGACTAAACCCAAAATGGGATCCTGTAACTCCCTATGATTTTATAGTATGTTATTTCATCAAATTAATTCAATAAGTTGCACTACACGCAACACCGAGTTCAAGCGCACAACAAGATTTCCAAACTAGCTGTTCAAATGTAGTTATGAATACTATTTACTGAATTTTGAACATTATATAATACTTATAATTTTAGAATCCATATTATGATTTTCTTAGACATAATGTAAATCTAAATTATTTTTTTCATATAAAAGATGTATTTTTAAAAAAATGCAGTTTTATCGTCTTTTAATGGTGAACCCTTTTTAAATACAATATTTAAAACATAAATATATTCAATTTTACAAAATAAACTTCTTCTTTATAATCAGGACATAAGAAATTAGTTTCAATAAATTTTTGGTGTTTTTCTGATAACTTTCATTTTTGGGTGAATAGTAAAAAATACTATATTTTAACTGAAAACAACTTTTCTAATCAAAATAATTAATACTGTGGAATTATTCATTTTAATGTTTTTAATGTATAATTATAATATATTTTTACCCTTTAATTCAATGTTGGTCATTGGAATTAATTTCACATTGAAATTATACATTAACAAGTGTCAATCTTATAATAGTTATTGTTTCATAAAAACACGTTATTTGTTTTGACAACGAGAATTAATTTTAAATTACTAAATGAAATTTATATGTTTTTAATTTGGTAAAATAGGCTTCATTTTTGGATTCAGAATATTGAAATTATCTTAGGGTGAATTTTTGGTATTTTTCTGAAAACATTCAATTTTTGATGAATAGTGAAAACCACTAAGTTATAGTTTAAAACTGAATCATTATTTAAATAATTATTTATATTTTTTACATTTATTTTAGGTCAAAATAGATACATAATACCTATATAAGTTCAATGTAATTCATTGTAGTCATTCTATAATAATTTTAGATATATAAAAATTTAATTGATCTTTTCACCGTCTTTTACCCTTCTCCTAAGAAAATTTGAAAATTCACATAAAACATAATTTTTGCTACTTTTGTGAGTGGAATTTCAAAAATCCGAGAGAAAATTTAATATCAATGATTGAAATGTGTTTTAAGAAGATAAAAATAATTTTTTGTGAATAGTAACTTTTTACTTTTATTTACCACGGTTAAAATTAAATAGGGTAATTAAGGGTAAAAACAAAATTAATATTACCCTAGCACATGTCCTAATTCTATTGGAAAAGTTTATGTCGACCATAAAAGTCCTTAGGAATAAAATATTATCATTTAGGACCACTTGGATTAGATTGGGAAATTTATTTTTATTTAATTCAAAGAAGAGATAATAGAGTTAAAATCAAATTTTAATAACTAAAACATTTTTAATATAGGATTATACATAATATAAATTTGATTATAAATATTAATTAGAAATATAAAAAGATTTAATACATAATTGTACTTTATTTTTAATTATTATACATTAAATAATTTAATTTATTTATGAAACAGTGATGATGCTGTAATTACCGTATTAATGAAAGATTAAGATAAATGATATTATAAATACCAAAATAATTGTAATATGAGACTTTTTATGAATTAAAATAACTTTAACTGTTAATGTAAAATATTAGGATTGGTTATATGAATATTTTTAGAAGTAATAATTATTTTATGAATTTATAAAAAACACAATACCCAATAGTGTCAAAATTGACATAATAGATTTTTTAAAACAAATATTATATCATTAATTGATATTCTATTTCTAAATATCTAAGGCTCGGACAAAAGACATATATAATGATAGGTGAATCATTAATGGACCACTCGGGGGTCTATTGGAAGTTTATAATAATTTTATTAACCATATAATATAAAAATACAAAGAGACATGGTAAATGTCAATCTAATTAACAAATAGTTAAAACTAAAAGATAAGGTTAATAAAGTGACCCAAACCTTTATAAAACCTATTGGTTGAGTGGTTTTGGACCTATTCCCACCTTAAAATTTAAATAATTCACTTTGGATACATTAGAAACCGAATATGAATTTATTATAACATAATATTTTACGTTTTTCCTAAGGTGCTCCTCACCCATCTTATAAAAGGGAACTCCCCCTTCTCTCTAATTCACGCCTTCAAAGCCTTATGGCTCGGCCAAACCCTTCCCAAATATACTATCAACTTCCACCAATTCATCATACAGGCCTTTGTTTTACCATAAATCCAACCTATGGATCCCTTTTGATCAAATAAAAAGGAAGAACCCGAAGAAGAGGTAATGTTTTCACCACCCCATTTCAGGTTCCTTTCTTCTTCCACTTCTTCTTTCTTTGTTATTTCCATTTTAAAATAATAACTCCAGTATAATCTTTATATTTTGATGTATTATAAATATGGTAAAACCATATTCAGTATTCTATCCATTTTTTGTTTGGCATGTCACCATACATGGTGTAATTGTTATTCAAAACATTATTATTCGGATGGGAATGATAATGATGTGTAATTGAAGTAAATAGTAAATATAACATTATAATGATTCTGTATATATAATATATCATACAATTATATATTATTTTAATATCAAAAGAATGATATTGTCGCTCGTGCGTACGTACGGACTACCGTCTCCACGAACGCAATGAGATTCATTTCCCATCATATCCATTCAAGACTAATTCTCATTTGATGATTAAAATTAATTTTTAAGGACTTGATATAATTCTATATATTAAAAAGATACAACCTATGGATAACAAACATGGCTTATGCAACAAAACAAATAAAAGAAAATGAGTAAGTAAACATCTGAAACGATGATAATACTAAAATATTATTAGAAAATAAATATTAAAAGATCATATATGATATCATATTTATGTATATGGTTCTTGTAAAATTTAATAACTATGATTTAACTATTATACAAGAGGTTAAACTACCCTCGACCAAGTAAAAGTACAAGGTAAGGGTTTATTTCACAATCTCTTCATTATCCGAGGTTGTTTATACGGAATTATCTACTGGAACCTCTTTATAATCCACATCCACGTTTTTTTAAAAATGTATTTCAAATCATTCTTAATATTTTACAGACTATAGGTTAAAGTCATTAATACCCTTGTTTGACTTTTTATAATAATTTTATAAAGGAATCATACTTTCATTTTCCAAACAAGGTCCTTTTAACCATTTCGACATAATTAAGGTAAGAATGTATTTTTTTAACTTATACGGCGGGTGCGGCTATTTTTCACCATTATATAATCTTTGAAGCTTCCATTACAAGATTATAAGGATATTTTTGAAGTAAATTTGTTTTATAATTATGTGACTTTTAAATGATTAATAAAAAATAGATATTTCTCTCAAATATTTTTTATTTCATCTCTGTCAACTAATTTTGATTGATTTTAAGCTTATTTGAAGTTGATTTTTTATGATAAAAAACATCCATATTGTATTGAAGGTTTTGTGAGTTTTTTAACTGTGGATGAGTTATTCTTATACCATTCATGGTTTAGGGATAATGTATTGACATTTCATATGCTAGTTTTAATACGAATGTTTATGTTATGTAAAAACCTGTTCATATGAGGAATGCATTGGACTTAGTATGTGACGAGTGGATCCCGCTATAGCTCCTCGATGCATCAGTAGGTCTCATGAGACAAAATAGTTCCTTGGAACAAGACCTTGACAAAAACATATTTTTAGTCTTGGCGCAAGGCCTTGACTATGAGGTTATGATAGTCTGGCATTATGCATTCCATTATTATGAAAGAGGTAATTGATTTTTCATGTAATTATTCTACTAGTAGAATATCCATGTGAATAAGTAAATGGAATTATTTCATTTTATCTTTTCCATATTATGATGAAGTTCAAATTTAAAAGTCTTTTTTTAGTTATACATTTCTTTAAATGTTTATGTTTATTTATGAAAGTTTCTGCTATATTGTTATCCTTACTGAGCATCTGAGCTCACCCATTTCTATGTTTTATTTTTACCAGGATGTAATGAAATATTTTATGAATGACCTACTGGGATTGTATGAGGGGATATGAAGACAAGATGTTGTTGTAGTTTTCTTTCACATTATAATTTAATGTAAGACTTATGAATGTATATAGTGATTCCAAGGCTACAAAGCTAATCGGTCAATCGAGACATGATCTTTTCTGATGATGAAAATATTATGTAATAATGCACCGACTCTGGGTAACTGGGGTCAGGGCATTACATTTGGTATCATAGGAGGTTTAGTACAAAACATGGAAGCTATATTTAGATAAAATTTGATTATAGAACACTGACCTAAGATAGACTTTGAGGATTATTATAGAAGAACTTCCTAGAATTTTGGTATTGTGGAGATTTTATGATTTTTCTGAGCAATACATCCCTGTCTAGATACAAGCAGGTAGAGGTGGCTCTGGAACAGATGTACCTTGGGGTAAAACCCAAAACACCTCTTTGAGCTAGACTCGAATGGGAACTGGTGCACAACAATGTGCCTTGCTGCACTCTTGGTTACGACACTCTTGGGGGATATGCTTAGGATAATTCTCAGTTTCTTTACAAACCATTATGAAGGGTTTATGATTATATACATTCTCAAAGAAAACATTTTTATGATTATGGATTATATCCATAAACTGTTTAATCTAGGTTAAGTATTTTACAAGTTTGGTATTATTCATTGCAATTCATAAACTGACCTACTGTATTCCATTGTATAGAAATGGCACTCAGAAGAAGGAATTTGAACTCCTACAATACATATGATCCAAAGAGTAAGAAGGATCACATCTTTCATGGTATTGAGCCAACATTTATAAAGGAAATAGTCTCCCATGTAGTCTCAATATATGAAGAAATAATATAATGTGTTAATAAGATAAGTAAAGATTTCTTGATGTCCTATGGCCTTGAAGGTAAGCAAGAGAAGAAAAGGACGGAAGAGAGAAATATGGATAAAGGGAAGAGGGAAAAGAATAAGGTTCCCATATGTGATAACTGTGGGAAGAAACATCCTAGAACTTTCTTGAAGGGAATGAGAGTTTGTTATAAGTGTTGAGAAAATGGACACAAAGTACGTGACTGTAAGGGTAAGAAAAAGGTTTCAAATATACAATGCTTCATCTGTAAAGAGTTTGTACACTACGCAAAGCAATGTTAAAATCATCAGAGTATTACCCAAATGATGATATTAGATAATAATCAAGTTATGATACTACCACAGATGAGGATGAATGATTAGAGTTTTTATGTTGTTATTAAAGAATTATTCCATTTGAGTGTTGTTTCAACATTATACTGGTTATAGTAATTATAGTGTATATAAGGATTGTACTACAGTACTATTTCATTATATACTTCAGATTGTGTGGATCCAAGAAAAGTGACTCAATAATAGGTTAGATTTTTGGAAAATATACGATGAGTGAAAGATAAACCATAATATGGTTCTGATACAGAGGTAGTGGTTTTGGAATAATACATGATTTATTTGGATAAATAATATTGGATATCTTGACTACCTTTAAAATGATTAATGATGTGTATATTCCATCATTGTTGGAGTTTACAACATTTGTTTCGGATAGAAGGAGTATATCCATTATTCTATAAGGAATAAGGGATCATGAATGTAATCAATAGGTTTTTATGGTAATTCATGATGTCTCATTGTTTTAAATGAATACATGATGAAGGTGTTCACATGTTATTACGTGGGAAAACAGATCTTTATTATGTTTAACTTCCCTATAAATTTTGGACTGTGAGTTTGGACAGAAGTATTTTGGATAAGTCTTGTTTGTGATTATTTTTTAATTTCCATAAAAAAGGCAACCCGGAGGTCAGGCAGCAACCTGTAGCGTCCGGCAAGGCTACGTGACTTGAACCCTCAACTGATGGGCGACTAGTGTGTATCACCTTGGACTGACCCATATGATGTCCTGGATTGAATAATGTAGTATTTTTAAAGATTCTGGTAGATGAATTATAAATTCATTTTTTTGGAACCCTATACGAAAAGGATAAATAGAATTTCTTTTTTTAAATTATATTATCTTTTAGAGTTAAAAAAGATTTTGTGGTAGAAATTAGTTAAAGGATGGAACTCTACTTGTCAATTATATCTTTTTTTCTTCTCTTATTCTATGAAGAAAAAAATTATTATACTTTAGGTAATGCATCGTAAAACCTAAAATGTGTTATCCTAATAACATACATTTTGTTGAACCGATGGTATTTTAAATCATCATAGATTGTTGTCTTCGAGACCCACAATTCTACAATTGTTTGTGATTGATGACATCAATCACTCACGATACATATTTATAGTTTTCCTCTAATTATGTGTCTCTAATTTACACAAATTTTTACCTAATCGAGATCATAATTTGGTGGTGACTTTTTCATTCCCCTTTTTCCTCTTATTAAGACTAAATTTTATTAACCCAATTTTCGATGTGGGTTTCCCCATAAAGGTATTTCCTATTTTCACCCCTTTATTTTAGAAGAACAATTTAAAATTGAGAGGAAGCAATTTATTAAAGGAGGGAAGAATGTAACACCCCAAGAATTCATAGTACATTATTTTTCAAAGTAATTCAATAACTTACACTACACACAACACCGAGATCAAGCGTACCACAAGATTACCAAAATAGCCGTTCAAAAGCAGTTATGAATATTAATAACTGAATTTTGAACATTATATAATCCTTATAATTTTAGAATCCATATTATTAGTTTCTTATACATAATGTAAAAACTAATTCGTTTTTTCAGATAAAAGAAGTATTTTAAAAAAATGCACTTTTTCCATCGTTTAATGTTAAACCCTTTTTAAATCCAATATTTGAAATATTAATATATTGAATTTGACAAAATAATCTTCTTCTTTAGAATAAGTACATAAGAATTTAGTTTCAATAATTTTTTCTGTTTTTCTGATGACTTTCATATTTGGGTGAATAGTAAAAAAATCTACTATTTAACTGAAAACATCTTTTTTAATGAAAATAATTTATATTGTTGAATTATACATTTTAATGTTTTGGAAGTATAATTTGATTATATTTTTATCATTTCATCCAATGTTTGTCATTGGAATAACTTTCAACTTGAAATTACACATTAACAAGTGTCAATCTTTTGATTGTTATTGTTTCATAAAAACACGCTATTTGTTTTGACAACGAGAATTAATTTTAAATTAAAAAATTCAACTTATATTTTTTCAATTTGGTAAGATAGAATTCATTTTTTTATTTGGAATATCGAAATTTTATGAGGTTGAATTTTTGGAATTTTTCTGAAAACATTCAATTTTTATGAATAGTGAAAACACTGAGTTATAGTTTAAAACCGAAATTTTTTAAAATAATTATTTATTGTATTAAAAAAAAATTTTGGTAAAAATATATACATAATACCTATATAAGTTTAGTGTAATTAATTGGAGTTAGTTTATAATAATTTTAGATATATAAAAATTTTATTGAACTTTTCATTGTCTTTTACCCATCTCTAGGAGAATTTGCAAATTGATATAAAAAATAATTTTTACTACTACTGTGAGTGAAATTTCGAAAATCCTAGAGACACGGTTAATATCAAGTATTAAAATGTTGTTCAATAAGATAAAAATAATTTTTGGTGAATAGTAACTTTTTTACTTTTATTTACCATGGTTAAAATTAAATAGGGTAATTATGGGTAAAAATGATATTAATATTACCCTAAATCATCTCCTAATTCTATTGTAAAAGTGTATCTCGACCATAAAAGACCTTATGAATAAAATAATATCATTTAGGACCACTTAGATTAGATTAGGACATTAATTATTATTTAATTCAAAGAAGAGTTAAAAGAGTTAAAATCAAATGTTAATAACTAAAACATTTTTAATGTAGGGTTATACATAAGATATATTTGATTATAAATATTCATTATAAAGATAAAAATATTTCCTCCATAATCATATTTTATTTATAATTTTCAGACATTAGATCATTTATGTTATTTATTACACAATGATTATAATGAAATTACTGTATTAATGAAGGATTAAGATAATTGATATTATAAATACCCAAATAAATTAAATTTGAGACTTTTTATGAATTAAAATAATATTATAGGTTAATATGACTTATTAGGATGGTTTATATGAATTTTATTGAAGTAATCATGCTGTTATGAATTTATCAAAAACAAAATACCCAATAGAGTCAAAATTGACAAAAAAGAGTTTTAAAAAAAATTATATTATTAATTGATATTCTATTACTAAAAATATAAGGATCGGCCAAAAGACTTATATCATGATAGTTGTATCATTAAAGGACCACTTGGGGGGTCTATTGGAAGTTTATAGTAAGTTAATTAACCATATAATATAAAAATACAAAGACACATGGTAAATGTCAAACTAATTAACTAATAGTTAAAACTAATTGATATGGTAAATGAAGTGACCAAACCTGTATAAAACCTATTGGTTGTGTGGTTTTTGACCGATTCCCACCTTAACCTTTAAATAATTCACATTATATCCATTAGAAACCGAATATGAATTTATTATAAAATAATATTTTATGTTTTTTCTAAGGCGCCCCTCACACCTCTTATAAAAGGGAACTCCCCCTTCTCTCTAATTCACACCATAAAAGCCTTTTTTTCACGGCCAAAACCATCCCAAATATTCTCCCAACTCCCCTCACTTCATCATAGAGGACTTATTTTGATCTAAAATCCATCCTAAGGATCCCTTTTTATCAAATCAAAAAGAATGAACCCGAAGAAGAGGTTATGTTTTCACCACCCTCTTTCAAGTTCCTTTATTCTTCCACATCTTATTTAATTGTTATTTCCATTATAAAATAATAAATCAATTATATTCTATATACTATTATGTTATTATAAATATGGTACAACCATATTCAGTATTTTATCCACCCTTTGAATTACATGTCACCATACGTGCGTACGTACGACTTACCGTCTCCACGTCGTGGTGTAATTGTTATTCAAAACATTATTATTTGGATGGGTGTGATAATAATGTTTAATTTAAGTAAATAATAAATATAACATTATAATTATTCTGTATGTATAATATACCATCAAACTATATACAATTTTAATATCAAAATAACTATATTGACGCTCGTGTGTACGTACGGACTACCATCTCCACGAACGCGATGAGATTCATTCCCCATTGTATCCATTCAAGAATAATTTTCATTTGATGATTAAAAGTAATGTTTAAGGACTTGATATCATTCTATATATGAATAAGATACAACCTATGTATAACAAACACGAATTGTGTTAAAAATTATAGAAAAGATAATGAGTAAGTGAACACCCCAAACGATGATAATACTAAATTATTATTAACCAATCAATATTAAAAGATCATATATGTTATCATATTTATGTATATAGTTCGTTTATAATTTAATAACAATGATTTAACTATTATACAGGAGGTTAAACTACCCTAGACCAAGGAAAATTACAACATAAAGGTTTATTTCACAATCTCTTCATTATCCGAGATTGTTTATACGTAATTATCTACTGGGACATCGTTATCCTCCACATCCACGTTTCTTAAAAATGTATTTCAAATCATTATTACTATTTTATAGACTATGGGTGAATGTAAATTATACCTTGTTTGACTTTTTTAAAAGAATTTTTTAATGGAATATTTTTGTTTTTTTCCAAACAAGGTCCATTTTATCCTTTTCAACAGAATTAAGGTAACAATGTCTTTTTTTAAAATTATACAATGGGTGTGGCTATTTTCCACTGTAATAAAATATTCTAAGATTCCCTTATAATCTTATAAGAATATTTTCAAAGTAATCATTTTAGTTTTTAATTATGTGACTTTTAAATTATTTTAAAAAAGATATATTTCTCTCAAATAGTTTTGATTTCATCTATGTCAACATATTTTGATGGATTTTAAGCTTATTTGAAGTAGATTTATTATGATACAAAACTTCCCTATAGTATTGAAAGTTTTTTGATATGTTTTACTATGGATGAGTTATTTTTATACCATTCATGGTTTAGGGAAAAAGTATTGACATTTCGTATGCTAGTTTTAATATGAATGTTTATGTTATGTTTAAACATGTTCATATGAGGAATGAATTGGACTTAGTAAGTGGTGGGTGGAGCTTGTTATAGCTCCCCGATGCATTGGTAGGTCTAATGCAACAATCTAGTGTCTTGACATAAGGCCTTGAAAAAAACAAATTTGTACTCTTTGGCATAAGGCATTGACTATGTGTTTTTGATAGTCTGGCATTATGCATTCCATTATTATGAAAGATTTTATTGATTTTTCATGTGATTATTCGAGTAGTAGAATATCCATGTGAATATGAAAGTGGAATTATTTCATTTTATCATTTCCATATTATGTTGAAGTTCAAATTTAAAAGACTTTTTTTAGTAATACATTGCTTTAAATGTTTTTTTTATTTATAAAAGATTCCACTATAATGTTATCCTTACTGAGCAACTGAGCTCACCCATTTCAATGTTTTATTTTTCCTAGGATGTGAATAAATATTTTATGAATGACCTACAGGGATAGTATGAGGGGATATGAAGACATGATGGTGTTGTAGTTGTTTTTTACTTTATGATGTAATGTAAGACTTGTGAATGTATGTACTGTTTCCAAGGCTACTAAAATAATCAGTCTTTCGAGACATGATCTTCTGTGATCACGCCAATATTATGTAATAATGCACCGACTCTCGGTAACTGGGGTCGGGGCATTACAGATCCATATACTTATGCTTGAGGGAAACTGTTTACAAGATAATTTTAATCTCATCGAGATCACTTCCCAATCCATGTTCGTCGAACCGACCCATTAAATTCCTACCATCATTCACCATACCGACATAGCATTTTCTAATACAGTAAAAGGATTTGTATGAAGACCATATAAATTTGACTATCTATATTATATTTTATGGAATAATGAATATATTTTCATCCTATTGTTATGTTGTAATTTATTTTTATTTTTTTAAATAAGACATAAACTTTGTTTTTGGGTAATATTAAAATTCAACTGTGGAATGTATTTTTATTAATTAATAGATTTTTGAAATTAATATTTTTAATAAAATATGAATATTAAACCATTTTTTTAAATATAAATGATCATATAATTGTTATGATCTCAAATGGAATATTTATAAGGGTTTGAAAACTGTTATGGTCAAAACAACCAAGCATTTCTTATTAAATGAATATTTTATTATTAATGTGAAAATTTAAATATTTAGAAAATTATTTTGATAAAATGAATATTACTTTTTTAATCATAGTGTTAAAATTATGCACTAGTGATTTTTTTCACAATTTCGAGAGACATCTGAATTTTCAGGTAAAAATGTAACACCATATTAATATACTTTGTGTATTATGATATCATAATGACCCAGGAATAAGGTAATAATTACTATAAATGTGATAAGCGACAATATAAATCTATTTTAAATTAAAATTATTTAATTTTAATTTTATTTTATTTATTTTTCAAATTTATTTTGAATCGTCCAAAATTTATAATGGTTTTTAGGGTTTTAAAACCATTTCATTAAGAAGGTGACTAACCACCAGATAAGTAATGGAAATATTTTATTATTTTCAGACCTTGTACATATAAAATAATGGAACCCACGATCATTAGGGAAACCCCATAGGTGAAACCATGGGAATATTTTTGGTTTTTTAATTATGTAGACTCAGAAACATAAATAACAACGAAATCCCCTCATTTCCTATATAATCCCACACAAGAACCCATTTATCTTCATTTAAACACCTTATATTACCTTTATAATCAGTTATCCACTCTCTAGATAACTCCCAATGTTCCCCAGATGCTCTCAATAATCCCCTCTTAAGCATTTTGGTCTACACACGTAGGCACAATATTTCTCACTTCTCATTCGATTCAAGCACTTATTTTAAGTTATGTATCCTAAATTATATTTTTTTATATTTTTATATGTTCCTCCATATTCCCTTATTTTTAATTTAATTTATACAGGGTTATATCCCCCCTTTCACTCTGATTAATCAACCTACGATATGTTATGTACACCTATCACCATGAAAGAATATAGTTATGAGTATTTTTTCATGATTCTTCATTAACATATCCATTAAATTTCAATTTTATAATGTTTGGATATATTTTTCCTTGGGGATATTTCTCAAAATTTTATTAAAATGTGATGATATATCCTGTTATCTCATATAATACCATTTTTATTAATATTTATCTGAAGATATTATGTTGTAGAAATTTCACTATGATTTTCCAATCCAAAACAATTATATATTGAATACCATACTCATTCCATATATAGGGTGATTACTTTTATGAACATATAAATTTTTATTAGGGACATAATTATATTTATTCCACACTTCTTTATCATGGAATAAATTATTATGTTAAATGAATCTATTTTTTATGATCTGTGTTGCTTACTTGTGCATTTGAATGAAATGAATGTGTTGGATGCACCTGAAATTATATTGATCTCCAATGCATTGGGTAATATTTATAATCATGATATGTCATGTTGTGAGAGGGAGTGAAACTAATTCATTTATGGTACATTTTCCACCATGATATATTACTAGGTTTTCCTTAACCTATGTTTATGATTTAGTGTTTAAGTTGACTACACATTTCCCATATTATGATTGTCATCCAATATAATGTCTCATTGTTTATGTTTATGATTTATATTATTTTTATTCCAAAATGATATTCCTATTCAATAACATGTATCACATTATTCTATGATTATTCACATTCTGGGATTTATATCTCATTCATTTCTTATGTTTATCCCCAGGTTATCCCATGCCTTTTAAAAATACATGGAATTTTAGAAGTATGTTATGGATTTTTTTAAAAATGTTCTTGTATCCAATGTTCTGTACAATATTATTGGTAACTAATAACGAATAAAACTATACATTCCAATCAATTGGGTTATATTAAGTGTACATAAATGTAATAAATCATGTATTAAAGTGAAATAAAGAAAATAATTTTTATATATGTTATCACAAACAAATGGATATATGTGGAGATGTCAAATATAGAGGCAATTAAATGATAGAACAGACCAATATCATTGATGTATATCCATATAATCATTATATTATCTTGGAAAAATAATTTATTTTTTTATAATCTTTTCACAATTATGAAACCCACATACACTGCTACCTCATAAAGGAGTGTTGTTTTTCTGGAATGATTATTCTAAGGAAAATTTTAAAGAGTAAAAAAATAGTTTCATCACTACAAATGTTCTCACACTACTCACTGGTTGGGAAGGATTTGTGATCAATAAATATGGATATAAATTGGATTGGGTTTTATAGTCATGTTGAATTAAAATTTTGTAGCATGTTCCTCCCACCACTTAATTATCAATTATAATAACATCCCAAAGCATGATATGGAATTAGCCATAGTGATCTTCACTTTGAATATTTGGAAACTTTATATCCACATGGAAACATTTGACAAATATAAATAGCATAAAAGCCAAAATTATTTATTCACACAAAAGGATATCAATATGAGATAATAGAGGTGGTTTGAATGGATCATGTATTTTTTCTCTTCAATCCATTACCATCTTGTGAAAGTGAGAAAGGTGAAAAATTATCTATGTAGATTAGATACCATAAACCTACCTATGCTTAAAATGAAAAGGGATTCAATATTATTAGAAATTAAAAGTATGGAAATGGGAATCATAAAATTAACACCTTTGTACCTTTATAAACTATTTCCCAATCATTCATTCTTGAGATGATAAAGGAGACCTAAAATATACAAATGGGATTTAGAGAAAGGTAGTGAATATTTATGAGGTCACCCTTTCTAAGGATGGATTTATATAGTTTGGAACCTCGATATTTATCCCATCCAAACAAGAAATGAGGATTTTACTTCAAGATAATGGTCATATATCATCCTTCTCTATTAATTCATGAAGAAAAAATATTAATTGAGATTTAAATAAAAACATCTTGTAGGAAAAAATAAATTTGGTGATTGTATAATTTTTATCTTGATGTTTTGTCAGCCAATAATTCCAAGATTTAGAAATAAAGTCTATGGGTATGATGCAGCCATTAACCATAGTAGTTTGGAAATGTGAAAACATAACTATGGATTTTTTAAAAGGAATCCTAATGTTATATAAATAAAATAACACAATTTTGGTAATAGTAGATTTTTAATAATTGATAGTGAATTTAATTGTTATAAACGAACATTTACCTACTGAAAAACTCACTATGATATAATTATAGAAGTTTTATGAGTGTGTAGAGTACTACTCTAGATTTTATCTAACTTGGATCTTATACTTACCACACGATTTTGTATTATCTTTATTATGAATTTAATATAGGGATGTGTTTTTTTGTTTCTTATCACCCAAATATTGATGCTCAGTCTAATAGAACCAATAAAAATTTATATGATATGGTGAAATTTTATTGAATACATTTTCAAGGATGTTGGAATCATCCCCTTACCCTAATGGGGTTCTCATATAATAATTGTTTTTTTCTAGCATTCATATAGAAACTTATGTGGATCTATATGGGAAGACGTGTCTAACAATAATATGATAGGATGATGTTTGAGAGAGAATGATTATGGGAACTAATCTTATCTAAGAGATGATAGAGAAGGATTATACCATTAAATTTTATATTAAAATAATTTAATGTAGATAAAAAATTTATTAATATAGCCATCAACTTGAGATAGAGCTCAAGGTTAAATATAAAGTTTTCCTTAATTATGATCGTGGAAGGATTCATTATGTTTAGGAATAAGGGAAATCATAGTCAAAATTACATTAAACACATTGAGATCCCTGATCACATCACTGTTATAGGAAACTGACTACCACCCCCACATGGTCTATCTAAAGAACATATTTTTTTGATGTATTCCTCTTAAGGATGTACATATTTGATCACTTAGATGTAATGAATCCTGAGGTGGTTCTTTTAGAGAATTATCTCTTAGGTGTGGAGCATCTGGTGAAAATTTTAGATCATAGAGACCATGTTCTATTAATAAAAAATCACCACGTCAAAGAGTTATAGTGGAATCCAAATTTTATTATACAACATATTAACCAGAATAGGTGATCAAAAAAAATAGTCATATCAATTTTAGCGGGTCATATAAAATTTCGACAGTGAAATTTATGATGATGGATGAATGTAATGAACAATTAATTAACAAAAAAAAATTCCTTTCCGAATAAATAAAATCCATATTATGTAATTTAATTATATATGAAACATACATTGTGTTTCACTTCCTATTCTGGACCATTATAAAATATATCCATATTTGTATTTCAGGATTAACATACAATTATGAATCATAATTTTTTTTAATATAGTTGTACTATGGTTACCATAAAGATTATTGTATGTTAAGGGTTATATTAAAATATAATTTAATCATATTGAATAAGTGGTGTCCTCAACTAGTATGATTGTACACCTTGATGCCCATTTATCTTAGATTTTGAGGGAGTTGGAATCACTGGGATTTTTACTTGACCAATCCCATGTGGAGATTGACAAAATGAAATAAGAGTTAGATTTTTTATGGTAGAAATCCATGATTATCGATATCATCACCCAAAAATTGTTCTTTGAAGGACCCAATTAAAGTGCCACCAACACATGATTGATCATTGACTGAACTCTGGATTTTATAACCACATCCCGATGAACTCATTGTTCAACATTTGTCTCCATTTGATGCACATTATTCATTTTTTTAATGATATATCTTACGAACATTCCTTCTTTCTTTCCATCATATGGACATTATATTTATCTAAAAAACTATTCTTCACATGGAGTAGAAAAACCACTATCAATCAAAAATTAGTCTGATGGATCTTCATCTAACAGACTTAGTCAGATAGGATTCATTTAGTAACATGCTCCTTGATTTCGAAACACAAAACATTTGATAACATACAGCTTCATCTTAATAACACGTGAAAATTCAGCATTATTCACTTTATATATCCATCATTTCTTTTTGAACGTTTTATTTCTTCTCAATCACTGACTTCCAACACTTTTTACCTCTCCCCCATTATACATATTTCACTTTGTAAAAATGCATTAAAAATAAGTAATGCTGACTAAATATAAACCCCAATTCACTATAATCATCCCTAGTTCATCCAGTAACATTTCATAACATCAAACATTGAAAAAAATCAGCTTATATCTTGAGTTCACTAATGGTGTTAGGAACATGAATATAAAAAAATGTTAAACTTTCGGAATCATTATTAACATGCATAAGGAAACATTCTTATTCTCCCCCAACACATCATAAAAAACATTCTTATGAACTCCTTCAACACATTCTTACCTGATATAAATAAGTATTTTCAATAATATATGTTGAAACAAAATTAAAAAACAATTCCCAAAAACATATAAATGTATCATTATCATTTATTAAAAAAATTATTCATAGATGAAAAAAAGTGTCAAGGCCCACAATAGAAAAGTGTGCATTTGGTTGATTACCCATATCTTGATGGTCATGGAATAATATTATAAATACAGGCCTTCATATACATGGATTCTTGTGGGTTATAAAAAATATAAAGTAAATTGAAATAGATGACTTATAAAGGTAACCTTAGCTCATTTAGTGGGGATGATTGTTGAATGAGAGTGACTGGCTTGAGTAATCTATGATTGAATTTGTGATGTATTAGAATAATTGGAATAACTTATTATATATTGGGGTTGGTCATACTTTCCCTATATTTTGGTATCACCCAAGAGGGTATTCCATGGATTTATTTTATTAGGTTAGACATTAGGGGACCAACCTTTGATTATCTAGGGAGTTGTGGTGGGTAATATTCCACGTTTTGAGGTAAATAATGGTATTGAATTTAGAATAAGTTCATAGTATGATAAGGAAGATGATGTGGGATGACATTCCCTCTGAGTGGAGGGTGTTCTCCGAAGAGTTTAGGTAGAGGGAGAAGACCCTACATAGGGTGTTTCTTAAACGAAGTGACCTAGGAGACAATAATAGGTACAAAAGTGTTATATTTAACTATAATAAGGTTAGTGTGGGGATGATTTGTGAAGTTTTTTTGTGTCACCATAGAACCCAAATTGATGATGAGTTCCTAGTAAGGCTACAATGATGGTGATGGGTCATGATGTTGATAAAATGACCTTGATGATATGATATGGGTTGAAAAAGATGAAAACCCATACTATTATGATTATTATTATTTTCTTGAGACATCATCCGAAAAACTTTAGAACTATATGATTTATCACAAGATTATCTCATCCAGATATAGGTATCAAAATATATGATTACAGAGACCAAGTAATGCCTCCATAGAATATGATAGTTTTTTATTGTCATAGATTATATTAATCACCTCCCTAGGATCCAAAGAGGCTTGTTATTGTGGGTATACCATCCCGACACGAATGCCACTAAACTGGTACTCTAGTCGCGTTCACAAAAAGGCCTCAAGAGAACCTACCTATATGCTAGAGGCTTCTATCTAGTAGCAAGGGCCTTGTATGTGACAATGGAAGGAATATTCCCCCATATCAGGGTAGAAAGTAGTAGTAACAACAAGATATTATCCAATAAGTAAATTTTAATAGTACAGAAGAAATAAATATTCTGAAATAGGATCATGTTGTAATAATAATGAAATTTTATTAAATTATGAACATCCATATCTAACATACAACACTGACCACCCACTGGTCTAACCATAAATATGTAGATATAAATAAAATAAATGAAAATAAAATGCATGGATATAATACATACACTAAGGTATACCACATAACTTGTCTCCACATACATGTTCAAACCATCATGATTGATCATTCCTAGTCCTCATCCCTAAAAATACTTGAAAACAATTGAAGGTATAAATTAGAACTATAGTGAAATGGTGGCCTGAGTATGGTGTGAGTAAAAAACACAGTAGGGAACAACCAATGTGGTATCTAACAAATCTAGTAATACGAAACATATATACATGTGGGATACTTATCAAGATAAAAATATTAATAATTATAACTACAATGAATAAACCTAAGGATGAATTCATGAATGGAAATCACAAGTAAAGCGTTAAAACAAGATGAGACATAACTGAAATAATAAATAAATTGATTAACATGAATCCATATTCGATCCATGGTTCTGTGATCCCGATCAACTGGAAAAGGTTCCAAAATGTATATATATATATGTGTGTGTATATATAAATCCACATAACTATATATATATATTTTTGTACATGACTAAAGTAAAAATATGATAATTCAGTAGTATCTGATCATTGGGCCTAAAAAAATCATGTAGATATCATTTGAGAAGGGAATTAATCTTGATTTCATACAACTGAAAACATGTAAAATTATTAAAATCTATTAGTCGGTATCCTGGGTCAATAATACCTGCAACGATCATCACTGGAAATGCCTCTGAGTAAGATACATCACCACATCTCTTATAAAATTGTCCCCATGGGTACTAACCGGTTCATCATCCCTATTAATTAACTCATGAAACTCCATCTTGATCATTATACGAAGAACATAATGCATGTACTTATCGTAAAATATGATAGATATCCTAGAACTTGAATCCTACATACTACCCTACAATCAATGTAATGATTTATTGCATGTAAATACTGGACATATTATAGTTACTGTACATTAACATATATTAATAGTACTAGTGATCAAGGTACATAACCAAGGTGTAAATGAGTAAAAATAAAAAAAATTAAGTTATATTCATCTAAAATTTGAGTTCTCGAAGAAATTCCAATGTGGTAATCCATTTATCATCAAAGTTTTATATAAAACCATACAACCTATGATTCCATTCAATGAATTCCTTCATCGAAATCCTGGTATCACTCAAAGAGTATAGAATCTCATCTATCCTATGATCCCATCAAAGGAATTCCATATCAAGAATACATGTATTCCTCAAGTCAAACCATAATTCATGCATCCTCTAAGCCTTTATATGGAATTATGAGTAAAGAACATGAGGATCTGTCCAGGTACAAAAAATATCAATAACACTATGATACCTTCGATATCATTCCATGTAAGGAATCTGAGTATCACTCAGTGTTTGATATTAACACATGCCCTTATAGTCTCATACCTAGAATCCTATAACGAAACCCGGGTATCGTTGAGGAACGGTATGAAAAATATCACACGGAGTCCATCCAAGTAGTTCCATATATGGAAACCCATGTATCACTTGATGAATAACACTATTCATGAAACCGAAATACCATCCATGGAATTCTGTAAAAAAGAACCCATGTTTCTCTAATAGAAAAATAATAAAATAGGTATGTGAGCCAAAAACTAGGAAGTGCACCTAGTAATCCCAAAATATAAAACTCACATCACATCTGGAACACTTCCCAACAACCAAGAATCCCATATGGAAAGAATATGTCCAATGTTAATAATCATGTAAATGAATGAATAAAATATTTAGTGTTATCAAATGCCTAACCCACCACTTCCACTACAATGTAATGTTATACAAGTTAGGAATGGGTTATAAGGTGACATGTGTTACCATCTGAACCCCAACCTAACATACTATATCATGGTCTGACAAACAATTGGGTACCCCTAGGTCCCCATGGTTAATACATGGAAGAGGCATCCTACTTGAGATACTAAATGTCCACAAGTAAATAGAGGAATCCCTCTTGGGTTCCTCAACATCAATATTTAAGTAATACATCGATATAATAATATTAAATAGGAATAATATGCGGCATACCACATGGGATCCTTAGTCCTGGTTAGGTTCTATGGTCATGGGATGAATCTAGTTCACTAAATTTGTTAATGACACCAAGTGTTCATCTAATAAAATCTACCCATTTCATTTAATTAAACAATTGATTAGAATGTGTTTATATAAGGTTAATCTACCCTTGGGGAAATATTCAGAATCCATATAATACCATAAAATGTATAGACTCTAATGTTATGGTATGACATACCACCTACCTTCAAAAAACATTAATCCATTTATAATCATCCCTCAACAGCTCTGTCCATGCATGCCACTTGTCTGAGCAAGGACACATTGACTTAAAAGTCTCACAATATAATAGGGTAGGTCAACACAATAAAAAAATAAATTAATACATCAAACAATATAATAAATAATGAAAAAAATTATAATATTTTACATCTAATTGAATACCTATTGCTCGATTAGAATCTTAGAAACCACAGACAGAAGGTCTATCAGGTACCCCCAAACCCATTCCACTTAAAATCCCTGGAAAAATAAATTAAAATTATTGATCAAAAAATTAATTAAAAATTAGATAAATAAAATAACCACAATGAGATACCTTGATGAAATGGCATGTTACAATGTGAAAACTACCAATTTGGACATCCTTGTTCTAGGAATGGAAAAATCTGCAACTAAAATAGTCAACTCTACCATGATATGGAGGAACCGACAAGGAACCCTAAATTTAAACACATAAAATTGTGAACGTCAAAAGGAAAATAGATTAAAAGGATAATGGAGGGAGACCATACTCGTTGATGACCCCAAAATGGACCTAATTTTTACTAGATTGGTGAATAATTGAGGGTGTGAAAGGAGCTCTTCCATGATCCCCCAATTTTATCCCTGTATTTGTACAATACAAAAATGGGGAGGGGTCCCCTATTTCCCATTAAAATGAAACATCACCTATTAAAATGTGTGCAACTATAACACATTTTGTAACAGTTTCATGAGATGGAATTAGAAACAATTCATGATTTTCTCATGTAAATCCCCCATGATTTTGCACAGTGAATTTTCTAGGCCATACCCCATGGAACCAATACATTTTGTTTAAATAATAAAGGACATGTAAAACTCAATGTAGTGGTTTTAAGTATCCCACATTCCGATACATCATTAGGTTTTTTCCAAAACCCCTAGGACATCCACCAAATATATAAACCGAATTTAAAAACACTACATACAAATATTATAAATTTCATAACCTCATTCTACATTCAATTTCATAGGACAAATCCTCCAATCATGGAGAAAAATTTATATTCTCTATATGTTTTCAACAAAATCAAACACACAGGATTTTACAACCTTCCTATATTAAAACATCCCATCCCTACGTAGCCTTGGGGAATAAATAAAACATCAATTGACCTACCAGGTCTTGAAAATCCACTCATACAACCATGTTTCATATCTTAATTCCCAACGGACATCAAAACAATATTTAGAGAACACGGATCAATGGCCGCTAAAACTCATGAAATTAAAAAAAAATATATAAAAAACAGAAGCCAACTAAAAAAACATAGGTCAAGACACCTTTTGTCAACTAATCTCACTAAATTATTTCTTCAATCGCCGATTGTCAAAAAAATAGATTCCAAAATCGTTTACCCTAAGGCATATCAAGATCATTTTGAGCATGCTCACTGAATCCCAAAACAGGCTTCTAGTGACTTCTCATTGAAAAACCATCCCCTTTCCATACATATCGTAATGTCACCATACAAAGATTGAAATATTTCTGATCCAATACCCCCATATAGTTATAGGATATTCGAGGCTCAACACCTGATCTTGGACTCAGACCAAGTCTATATTCAAAAATCGACCTAGAATATACCATAGATTCTAGCAGTACGCAATTCTATATATCCAATGTTGTAAAAGGGAAAAATGGTCATCCTATGACTGGTCTCTCCATCTCACTCCCCGCCTTAAATGAATCTATGTCATTGTACCTATGAAACGATTACAAAAAACAGGTAAACTCATGCTCATCACTTATCGGATATAATAAATGGAATGTCTATAGTATTTCCCATTCCTGAGCATTAATTATTAATTTGATAATCACTCATTCATAGTCAATGTAAATAGTACCCATGGAGAGGATGAAATCCTAGAATAGAATGAGGTTCACCACCCTAAAAATGCCAATGTTGTACTATTCACCATAAGACATTTCTAGTACTGCTGCTTTGACGTAACCTCATCATGTACTATTACTAAAGAAAAAAATGATATTTCTAAAGCTCATCATATATACCATTCTATGTCATCATACTCTAGATGATGTTAACAATGAGCATGATCATCTCTAACTAATATTACACAAATATTCCATCGAAAGGCATGTATATCTCAATAGATCCATGCATAGATAATAAAACTACACTTTCCAATAACAAAATACTAGCACCACGTCTCTTCTATAATGACCCAATATTTTATCAATGGTATTTCATTATTGTAATAACATATTATAGTAAAATCACATAATATTACTTATAGAACACAACACAAACCTTTTAAATGAATAATGAGTTAAATAATTCGTATCTCTAGAGTCTAGTGAACATATACCTAATGAATGGTAACATGACCTAGGAAAGGTAATGTGACCCTTATGAATAGTAAACCAGCCAATGTAATAGTATCATCACCAATGAAATGATAAATAAACTTTATCCATATTATATGTTATAATATGGAAAAATTATATCTTAGTGTAAGTAATTAAATATTTTGGAAATTATTATTTTTGTGTTGGTATTTTTGTAAGACGTGAATATTAAAATAACATTTACTATTAATTTAATAATATGAATGGAAATTTACTTTCAAAAAAGTTATTTGTAAATAATTATTTTTATGAATATTTATTATAAGATAATTTTGAGTTACCTTAGTTGATTTTTCAAAATGTTAGAAATGTAGTTTTAATTTTAAAATTTGTAATTTTTAAGTGAATTAAAAATTTAATCAAAAATTAAATTTCTCATAGTTGTATTTTTTTTGAAAAAATCAATTTCCGTTTTGAATTATAAATATTGAAAAATGGATGTTGTGAATTTATGGAATTTTTCTAAAATACTAGAATTTTTTTTAATAGTAAAATACGATAATTTACAATAAATGCTAAATAAATGAATTTTGTCATCATGATTGAGTAATGGATGATGTAAATGGAAATTATCTCAAACTCAGAAGTCCGATTAGTATTTTTGGTCAAAATAATAATTAATATACATAGTCTTGAAAAAAAATATTAAACTAATGGGAAAACCCTCCTCTCCTCCACTATGAATACAACCCCTCTATTCCTCTTCTATTCACTCCTATCAAGCCTTGATACTTATCTAAATTCTACAAAATTCACCTCCCAAGATCCTACCTAGGTCTACAAGACCTTGGATGCTTTCAACGGCCACGTCCCCCCACCTAAAGAAGCTCTGAAGGAAAATATATTCAAGATGTAAATCTCTCTTTTTTCATTTATAAATTTTTATTTCCATTCATTCTTTTTCTTCCATCACATCCTTTCATCCAAATTTTATGATAACTTCAGTACATTATATGTAATGTAATATTTTTATTAAAATGGAATAATTCATCATCATATCTATTTTCCCTTATTTTATAGTAGAAATGAAAACCCCTTCTATGATGTGTTAATTTATCACATTCACGGACGATGGGTTTTCAATTTCTATTATAGTCTTCAATTCTTGAATGAATACATTTTTATGGTTGAACTAGATAATAATAAATGTGTTATTTCTTATTTAATTTTCTAAAATCTTTTTTTCATGTGATATTAATTTATAATGAAAAATGAGTACATTGCGATCAAAACCCAACAAATAACCAAATTAGTTACCATTAATGTTTTATAAAATGATATATTTTCACTCCAAATATAAAAATAAATTTTGATAACCATGTAATTATATGGATGTTCACTAATAACATATAAATCCAATTACATACAACCATTATATTATTTAATATTCATCCTTACATGTATATAAGTAAAAAAAAATAATGAAAACAAAGGAAACAAACACTTCCAAACTATGAAATTAAACATTTTAACTCATCAGAATGGTCAGGAATGAACATTATATAGTTATAATAAATAAATTACATGAATAATAGGTCCTAGAAATATTAATTAATGAATGTAATTTGTTTTTCTTGGTCATTTTGATTAGGTTAAAGTCACCATCAAATATAAGGTAAGGGATTCTACACGAACATCCATTATTCCCTCAGGTTTCTCTATCATTATTTTTACCAAAATGAAAATATCTTTTTTTACATCTTATAAGTTTTTTACAAGATCCAATATCATGTATAAATTTCCATTCATCATTCTCCTTTGAGAACACTCTGGTTTTTTTGTGGTTCCCTTCACAATACTTCACGACTAACAAACTCGTTTAAGGGAACATACCGAATTCTTAACCACTTTCAAGTGCACTATATAATATATTTTATTGTCGTCATTATTTTTTTAAAACCACCCTTTTTATTATAAAATATTTTTTTCACTTTGGGTTTTATATAAAATATTATGTACATTTATGTATTTAATGACCTTTGATATTTTTCATAAACTGCATTTAAATGTTTTAATTATAACATTGCATAAGAGCCATTTTTTCCAGTTATTGCTTGAAGATGACATAAAATTTCCTGATATATGCATATTCTACCCTATTATTTTCCATGCATTATTTAATTCCCTTCCATTAGGAACATTTTTATGATACTCCCATTTGTTATTCTTTATGACTTGACTATGATACCCAATTCAGACCATGGGTAACCCATATGTTTATATATGATTTACAAGGTATAAATCTATTTAAGGCATGAATATAAATGAAAATTATTATTGGTTTTCTAAGATAGTTCACCAATTAATTTCTTAAATTTGTGTCTCATGATACTTTTTGTGAAATGTTCTTAGTGGTTATCCTTGACTCGTTCTATCATGTGTAACGATCTGGGTGGTTAACCTTGACTTGTGATCCTATATGTGAAATGAGCCTTGAATCCAGATAAAGTCATGTATTATGTTTCTACCACATTACTATGAATCTATGGTTTTGTTATACCATGTTTATATTTTATGATGATCCATGCCTTTTTATATCATTATTCGATTCCTTTTAACCCATGTACTAAAGATTTATTCTTATGTATATTCCCTTGCTAGGATTTTTAGATCATACCTTTTTTCAGGTTATCCCCAGGTTATCCTATAATTATGTATAAGAGTAATGGATTTTAGGATATCTTTATAAATATTAAATAAATAAATGTTTTATTTAGTCCCATGTTTTATGTTTTATGTACCCAGTCATCCAAGGCACTAGACTTTACGATCCTTGTCTTGGGATATGATTTTTTATTATGATAAAAATCATGTAATGATATGTGAAATAGGCTAGCGTTACTATAGTTGGTATCATAGGGTGGTGTAGTTATTTTTGGTGATTAGGAATAGAGAACTTTTGTATGAACCTTACATATAAAACTAATTATAATAAAACAACAATATAGTTTGGTAAGTATAGAGTTAGTGGTTTATGAAGAAAATATATCTTTGTATGGATATGGACATGTGAATGTGGATTTGGAACATATGTATCTTGGGGTAAAACACAAAACACTACTTTCAGCTAGACTCAAATGGAAGCTTGTGCACGACATTGTGTCTTGTTGCACTACGTGATTGACGCTTATATGGGATATGTTTCGGTAAATCCATAAGCATAGTACAAACCATTATTAAGGGAACAAAAAAATGGAACCCATAATAATATATGATAGGAAACAGATGATGGATATCCTTGATTGAAGACTAGGGAATCACAAGTTATGATATACTTTTCCATTAATATTTTGTCATTTTATTTTTAATGTATCCTTTTTTATTCTTATGATCAATGTATTCAAGCCCCCTAATTGTACATTATTTTTCATAGTTGACAGTGGGAAATAGAATATCACATTCATACAATAAATGTGATAATTAATGTGATTATTTCACTAATGATATTCCAAATATGATGGAAGTAGGTGCTCAAAACCTTATGATGGTACTTTCTCACCTGTCTAATGTTATGATTAATAACTTGAATCATGTGGAACACCTTCATCTTCCAAGGAAAGAAGAATTTGTCATCGAATACTTCATGTGGAAAAGTACTTCCACGTTTAGTGGTTCTTCTTATCCCCTCCTACCAAAATAGTTGATTAACACCATTTTAAATATATTATCTATGCTCTAGTTCGTAGAAGAATAGAAATATGTACTGGAGGTCTATCATTTTGATGGGGATGCAAGTTAGTGGTGGAAAATTATAAAGAATACGATTGGAAATTGAAAATTGTAACCATAGATTTGGAGTAATTAAATAAAATATTTGTAAATAAATATTTTACCCTAACCATCCTTCACAAGATGGAAAGAGAGTTCCTCAAAAGTAAGGAGAAGGCAGATGAGTCTATCGGGGCATATGAAGTCAACTTTATAGGGCTTTAAAGATATGCTTCTGGATTCATCATGAACACCGCAATCAAGGTGGATATCTTATTTAGAATACTAAAGTTGGGCCTATGAAAATAATTGGTGATTCATGAAATCATTAGTTATGTATAGATTGTATGTTGTGCCCTCAAGGAAGAAATAGAGATCAAAAACTCTTAATAATCTCATGGGCCAAGTAAAAAAATCTGAAAAAAGAGTTTAATATGGGTGGTTTGGGAAATAAGTCCCATAATGGAAAGAAGGTAAAACATCCCTCTTGTCCAAATTGTTGGAAGAAGCTTCCGGGAACTGTCTAAAAGGATCCAAGAATTGCTTCAAATGATGAAGAATGGGACATCTTGATAAGAATTGTTAGAGGGATATGAAGAATACAACTAACATGAAAAGTTAAAGGAAGGTTCAGATCAACACTCATCATGTAATGTAGTATTACAAATTCTAGTAACATGGGAATTATGTGAACAATTACCTTAAACAAATAGTTGTTGGAGGAAATAAACAATAACCTACAAGGAAACAAGTAAGCACCTATTCTATCACTACTACTGAGGTAGATCTTGACAATGATGTGGTTATAGGTATGCTAGTTATTCATTCCATAATAGTGAGTGCACAATTTGATTCTTGTTCTATGAATTCTTTCATACCATGCATGTTTAGTAGAACTATTCAAACATCACCTCAATATTTGGAGGTTGAGTTATCTTTGAGGATATATAATGGGGAAATTGTTGAATCCAAGGTTTATAACTCCTCCCTAGTAAATGTTTGTGGACTAAACCTCCTTGAAAATATTTTTATACTTTTTCTCGTGGATTTTGATGCAATTGTGGTCATGGAATAACTATCCTTACTCAAATCCAACATTAAATGTCATGAAAGGTATATCACTCTTCACATCCTAGAGTATCCTCCAATCCTATACATGTGTAAGGAGTAAGATAATTCTCCTTTTGAGTCTTCATCCCAAGTGTTGATAATGTTACCTTTTGACCAAGAATGTCTTTCCCAAAGGATTTTGACAAAGGAGATTTTATTTCTTGATGATATTCCCATCGTGAGTGATTACCCTGATATGTTCCCTGAATAATTTCCTAATCTCCGTATTGATCGAGAGGATAGGTTATCAATTATATTTATTCCCAGATCCCTACATATACTTAAGAAACCTTATATAATTGACTTCATTGACCTATAAGTGATGAAGAAGAAATTATAGGATAATATTGAGACATGTTTTTTTTGCTCGAGTGCTTCACTATTGGGAGAACAAGCCCTATTTTTCGATAAAAAGGATGGTTCAATGCTCTACTACATTGATTATCATGATATAAATAAAATTATGATAAAGAACAAGTATCCCATACCTCAGATAGATGATAGGTTTGATCAGCAATGTGGGGCCAATTATTTCTCTAATGTGAACCTTAAGTTGGGATATCCTTGATTAAAGGTGTGAAAAGAAGATATTGCAAAAAAACTGCATTTTGAATGAGGTTTGGACACTATATGTTCCTAGTGATTCCCTTTAGACTCAATAATTCTCCTGAAATATTCTTAGATTTAATGATTAGTTTCTTTAGATATTTCTTAAAAAAATTGGTAGTCTTTATCAATAATATTCTTATTTACTCCATGAGTAAGGAGGAACATGAGGAGTATTTGAATATTGTGCTGATGACTTTACGAAGGGAGGGACATTATGAAAATTTTAGTAAATGTGAGTTCTGGATGGAGGAATTATCATTCTTGGGGCATGTAATCAACATAAAAGAAAAGTTTGTAGACTCTTCAAACACCAAGGAAATCAAAGAATGGCCCAAACCCAGATATGCAATGGAAATTCATAGCTTCCATGGTCTAGCTGGGTATTACTAATGATTTTCAAAGAACATTTCATGGTTTTCAAAACCAATGACCAAGATTATATGGAAGGGTGAGATGATTTTATGGACTTAAGAATGTGAGGAATGATTTTAGGAGATCGAAAATATGTTTATCACTACACCTATACTCACACTGCTGATAAGTGGATAACTCATTGTGGTGTATAGTGATGCATCATTGAATGTCTTAGGTTGTGTTCTAATGAGAAATGATAAGGTGATAGGATATGCCTCAAGGAAGCTAAAAATTAATTATCATAATTATCCCATGCATGATATGGAGTTGGCAGTTGTGATCGTTGTGTTCAGAATATGGTGTCATTATTTTTATAGAGAGAAGTTTGCGATATATACTGATCACAAGAGTCTCAAAAATATATTCATGCAGAAATAGATTAATATTAACTAGTGAATATGGTTAGAGATTATCATTGATTATGACTGCTCAATCCACTACCATCCCGGTGAGGAAAATAAGGTGACAATTTCTCTAAGTAGAAAGGATTTTTCATATTTATCAATTATTAGAATTAAAACGGATCCAATATTCATATATTTTTATAGGATGGATGTCGGAATCATTAAGGGAGGTACATCATCAAAATTTATCAGATTATTTCTCAACCATCCAACATCGATAAAATAACAGATGCTGAAAGAAACGATCTGCTTATTCAGAAAATGGTGGAAGCTATTAGAAATGGGAAATCCTCACAGATCAAGATTGATGAGGAAGGATTTGTATGATTGGGGCCATGATTATGTGTATCATCTGATCCATTGATAAAGAAGGAGATTCTGGATGATTCACATAGCTCAACCTTCTCTATTCACCCTGGGAGGAAAAAGATGTATAGAGATATTTGAGGGAAATTTAGTTGGGACAATATGAAGAAGGAGATTGCTGAAAATACCTCAAGGTTCTTGGTATGAATAAAATTAAAGGCTGAAAGTAAAAATTGTAAGGGGATGATGCGGCCACTATTCATACGAACATTGAAGTGGGAGAAAATAACCATAGAGATTTTCACTAGACATCACAGTAATCTAAATGAAACAATGCTATATGGTTCAATATGGATCGTCTTAGAAAGACATATCACTTTATATCAATTAGGGAGGAATTTTCACTAGATCGAATTACACAGAAAAATATCAAAGTGGTTGAAAGGGTGTATGTTGTACCACTATCAATTGAATTTGATCGAGATACGAGATTCACCTCAAATTCTGGAAGAGTCTCTTACAAGATCTAAGGACATAGATGAACATCATTATAGCCTATCATTCTCAAATTGATGGTCAATCTGAGTGAAATATTCAGGAATTGGAAGATATGTTGAGACTGTGTTCTATTGACTTTAAATGAGGTTTCGACCAACATCTTCCACTTATCGAATTCTCTTATAGGAATAGTTTCCACTCTAGCATCTGAATTGCACCATATAAATCCATTTATAGGAAAAATTGCAAACCACCGGCATGTTGGGATGGAGTTGGTGAGCATAAGCTGCTAGAGCCATAAATGTTCTACCAAATGGTAGAGAATGTGAAAACCTTATAAAAAATACATCAAGGTAGAATAAAGTCGATAGATGAGTTATGTAGACAATCCTCAATGAGACATTGAGTTTAAAGTTGGAGAAAGTGTATTTCTCATCATATCTCCATGGAAGAAGGTAATAAAGTTTGGGAAGAATAGAAAGCTATGTCCTAGGTACATCAGCAATTTGAGTTTCTTTGTGGAGTTAGAGTTGGGGCCTATCAACTGACACTTCCACCTAAATGTCTAAAGTACATGATGTCTTCAATGTATCCCTTTTATGTAAGTACATACTCGATCCTTCACATGTATAGTCATCAAAGGTGGTACCAATGGAGAATGGTCTTTCTTAAGAGGAGAATCTGGTAATGATCATGGATCATAGAGATAATGTTCTTTGTAACAAGACTACTAACCGGGTCAATGAACTATTGAGAAACCAGATGTATGAAGAGGCAACATGGGAACTGGAGGAAGCAATGAAGGAAAAGTACCAACACCTTTTTAATGAATATAATGTAAAAAAAATTGGGTAAAGTTTCATAAGGGTGGATGAAAGTAACAAATCGATATTTTTTCAATGGAACTCCCTTCTTATAATAATGTATTATTTTACAATATCATATGTTTACCTATAAAACTCAATACAAACCTTATAAATAAAGAATGACTTAAATAAAAGGTATCTCTTGATGTTATGTATTGTATACCTAAGAATAGTAAATTGGCCTTCGGAATAGTAAATTGACACTTATTAATAGTAAACTGGCCAATGTAATTGTAACCTCACCAAAGACTATATAACTAAATATTATTCATCTTATAAGTGAAAATATGGTATAATTATATCATAGTATACAAAAATTAGTATTTTATAAATTATTTATTATGTTTTTGAATTCTTGTAAGAGATGTATAATTAATATTTATTTTAAGATTAATTTAATAATTTAAAATGAATTTTTTTTCATAAAATGTATTCATAATAAATTTATTTGATGCATTTTATTTATATGATAATTATATGATAGACAAATAATTTTTCAATATTCTTGAAAAGTAGTTTTATTTTTAGAATTTGTATTTTTCATGAAAATTTTGATTTTAATTAATAATTAAATTTCATATATTTTTAAAATTATTTTCATAAAATGTATTTCATTTTATAATTATAAATTTTTAAAAATGGTAGTGCTGATGTTTTGAAATTTTTCTAAAATATTTCATTTTTTGTGAACAGTAAAATACAATAATTTCTGTTAAATGATTATAAATGAATTTATGCCTAATTATTGATTCATAGATGATGTAAATGGAGATTATCTAAAACACACATGCCCACTTACTATTTTTGGTCCCAATAATCAAGACTATCCATAGTCATGAGGAAAAATATTAAACAAATGATTAAAATAATGGGAGACCCTTCTTCTCCTCCACTATAAATACCACCCATGTTTACATCTTGTGTTCACTCATATCAATCCACATTCCTTATCTAAATTCATTTCAAATATCCCCCAAATATCATACCCACATAAATAATCCATTTTCTCTTCATAAGACCAAATCATCACCCATAAAGAGGCTCTCAATGATGATATATTCTAGAGGTAAATTCCTATTTTCATTTCTTTTATATTCTGTCAAGTTCCTTTCTTTTTATTTCCTCGCCTTATTTCGTCGAAATGTTATGATAGATCCATTAATTTACATGTACTATATTTTATTATTATATTGTAATAATTCAACATCATCTTGGATTTCCCCTCCTTTTATACTAGAACTTAAAACACCATCCAAGATGTCTTTATTAATCACTTTCCAAGATGACAGATTTTCAATTTCTACCACTGTATTCAATTATGGTCATGAAACCATCTCTATGGTTGAATAAGATAATAATAAATATATTTTTCAAGGTTATGGAATATTTTGTTCATGTGATATTAATTTATAATCAAAAATGATTTTATTGTGATCAAAAACCACCAATTGAGCAAAACAGTTATCATTAATGTTATATATATCGATTCATCTTCACTTTGAATAACCAAATGAATTTGATAAACATGTATTTATATTTATATTAAATAATATCATATCACTCAAATTTTGGACAACCATTCTCATCTTACATATTTATCCTTACATGTGAATAAGTAAACCAATAATGAAAACCAAGGAAACAAATGCTCCCAAATAATGAAATCGAACATTTTAACTCATCAAAAACATGATGAATGAATTTGATAAATTTATTCTAAATTATTTACATGATTAAAAGTATGTGTAAATATTAATTAATTAATGTAATTTGGTAATCCCTTACATTAATATAAAGTTAAGGACACCATCAGACATAATGTAAGGGATTCCACCCGAACCTCCATTATTCTCTTGAGTTTCTCTATCATATATTTTTATCCAAATGATGTTATATGTTATTTTTATGTACAAATTATAAATTCATTTTACATGATCCAAACTAATTTATCAATGTCCATTCATCCTTCCCTTTCATGGATATACTGGTTTTTAAATGGTACCCTCCCTAATACTTCTTGTTATGCAAACTCATTTAAGGGAACTTCCCGAATTCTATCCCATTTTCAAGTGCATTGTATAATCAATTTTTAAGACAATTTTTTTATGAAACCACTATTTCTAATATGAAATATTTCTTGGTTTGCTTCTTTTTTTATATAAAATATTATGCAATTTTATATTTTGAATGACCTTTGATATTTTCCATTAACAGCAATGAAATGGTTTAATTATTATGTTTCTTAAGTAATATTTTTATCAATTATTAATTCATTTTGAAATGAATTTTATGATATATGCCTATTGTAACCTATGATTGTCCATGAAATATCTAATTCCTTTCTTTCTTTGATATTTTATGATACTCCCATTTGTTATTCTATATGATAGGATTATGATAGCTAATTCTTACCATGTGTTATTCTTATGTATATGTATGATTGATTATGTATGATTATACATGTGGTAATAATATTCATGAACATGTTATATTGGTTGTGCCAAGATATTTCGCCAATGAATTTGGTAATATTGTGTCTCAAAAGATGTTATGTGCATTGGTCTTGGAGGTTAGTCTTGACTCATGTTACCATGTGCAACGGTCTTTTTGGCTAACCATGAATTGTGATCTTATATGTTCCACAAGCCTTGAATCATTCTAAATTAATTTTTTATTTATCATCAAAATTACTATGACGGGATGTTTATATTTCATAACGTTCTATGAATATTGTATCATTATGTAATGCCTTCTAACTGATGTGCTGAATCATTATTTTTATGTGTATTCCCCGACTAGGATTTTTAGGTCATCCCTTTATCCATGTTATCCCCGAGTTATAAAATGAAGATGTATGAACAAAATAAATGTTAGGATCTATTTATGGATATAAAATAATGAATTTTTTATTTAGTCCAATTTTTTCAGTTTTATGTTCCTAGTCTTCGAAGACACTAGACTTAAAGATCCATGGATTGTAATGTGATATTATATTGTGCCCAAAATCAACTAATTATATGTGTAAAATGCTAGGGTTTCTATATCTAGATAAAAAATTTCTTTCTTCATCCATGGATCAATAATATAATGGATAAAAATTAATCTCAATGTTTCCTCACCCACAGTGGGAAATTTATAATTTTATCAAAACTCATTGAAAATATGTCTGTAGTTTTTCTTGAAACCACTGGACCTTATTTTGAACACAGAAACATACCACTTTATGACATAGATGGTACCATGTGTTATTAATGTATACCATTGTCACCTGAACTACTCTCCCCTTATACATCCCCCTTATGCCAAAGATGATTATGCTACATGGCGTGTCAGTATCACTAATACATAATAACCCTTGTAACTCCACTTGAAAATTAGGAACTTCAGCCATGCCACAATTTATTCCATGACTTACCATAACCTGGAAACATTCTAGTCATGATAATATACGCATCCTCTTCCTATATTTGGTAAAATTGAATCACTGTTCAATAGGTCCAGACACTCGAATAGTTCTGCATACCAAAGCTAGTCTTGAAAAAAACACCCTTGACACTTCCAAAAAAAACAAAATGAATCATCTTGTGTATATCATAGAACCTGATTAACTGTCTATAAATCTCAGGATAAGAATATAATAAAAATTATTTCCTAAAAAGGCATCCATAAACCTAGTTCATCTCTACTCATTTGATTTCCTTGATCTAATTGAACATCGACATACAAGTGTCTGAGTCAACACTAAGGACCTCTATGTCTCCAACCTATCCCTACTGATCAATATGCACCACTGGTTTAGTTGGTATAACCACATAGACGAAGGGTAAGACCCCTCAACAGGGTCACATGTCATGGAGAATCATCTACGCACCCATCTCTGCATAATCCATTCAATTCATCTTTCAACCCTCTCAAAAGTAAGAAATGACAACTTTGACCTACAAGGTTCAAAACTATTATGTATCATCCTACATGGCCCTTGATCGTCTCCAATCATACTCATAAGGAGCATCTACCAAGATTAACATGATATAATGTAGAAATAAATATGAACTAAAACTAATCTTGGGTATATACATGGTAATAACCCCCCGTGTTCAAGTACACTATAAACATTTAGGTTTCTATCTATGGAATACATGGGTACCCCACTAACTCACCTGAAACAAAAGGATACACCCAGAAAGGGACACCTATAAACATAAATTGTAGATACTGACCTATATGACGTACCATAATCAAATGGTTTGTTTAAGTAGAATGTCCTCCCAAGATATTTGGGGATAAACATTATAGGTTGTTACTGATACAGTAAATAACAAAACCTAAAAAAACAACTTGTTATAGGCTCATCACACGATAATCATGTGCACCATAAATGAACTATGGTCACTTCAACTCTTGTGAATGGGATAATATTCATCATCCTCACCATCAAATATATCTCCATAGTTCCACATAACCTTCCCTCAGAAGTAAATATATGAAATTTGACCCAATTTAGTATAAGTCCCCCAGGATCATATACGGTAAAAAATCATTTGGTTTTTTGTTGAAACATTAAACAATTTTCCTCTATCATTATTAATAATCACATTATATTAATCCTAAAATATATGAAACTGATGTGCCAAATATGATGCATGAGACACCTCTTTCCATTGCCAAGCAAGAATCAAAATCTATCACTAGAATCTTTCCAACAACCAAGATAATGAAATCCATAATAAATCAAAACATACAATGAAAATAAGTGTCACCCAAAGATAAAATCATATATAATTATGACCTCATATATTACAATAACAGTACTATATATCTAGAAACCATGATTTCTCATTGAAATATATTTTCTTAATGCACTAGTCCGATATAAATCCAATGTTATGATATATTCCTAATACTCTTATAAATTGCATTCCAAATAGTAATACAATAGGAAAATAAATATTTAAGATACCCATTTGTAACATGTTGAACCGCATTCCACATAACCTGTTCTATGAACTAGTTCACAGCAAGTCTTCAAGTGTGCCTCCATGTATTCCATAGGCTTCCAACCATTTGCGAGGGCCTAGGGGGTAATAGTTGGAAGACTATGCCCTCATATCAAAGTAAGAAATAGATTAAACAACTAGATATAATCAAAGAAGTAAATAAACATAGGATGGAAGAAATAAATAAACTAAATTTGGATCATAATATCATAATAATAAAATGACATAAAATCCCAAATATAATTACAACACTGATCACCCATAAGGTTGAACATATATATCAGAGGTAAATAAAAGGCAAAGAAAATAGAAAAACAATGCTCTATTACAATCATTGAGAAATACCACATACTGGATCCTAGAATAAATGTTCAAGCCATACTTCTCAATCAATCATGGTCCTTGTCCCCACCCGTGTCTAAAACCAATAGAAGGTATTCTCGGGTACCACATTTCAATAGTGGCCCAAGAAGGGTGTCAGTAAAAAAATTGTAGGGAACCACCAATGTGGTCCCATACATAACTTGTAATATATAGTGCATATACATGTGATCTACTCATTAGGATAAAAATAGGGACAATAATTATAATTTCATGGAATAAATTGAGATACAGTTTCATCAAAGGCATTCCCATGGAAATCACTCATCCTTTCATAAATGCAATAAGAATGATAAATAAATTGAATAACATGAAACCATATTCAATCCCTAGGTCTATGATCCTGGTCGACTGGGCAAGGTTCCATCATGAATATATATATATATATATTGGTATTTGTATGTATCCATATAAATATATATATTTACATATATAAATATGTATATATAGGAGTAATGTGAAAAATAATATAAATCTATTGTAGCTAATCCTTGGGCCATAAATCTTGATCTTCTGGACATCCCATGAAAATGTAATTGAGATATATGTCATAAAGCTCATGTTTTGTATAATAAAGTTAACTATATATTGGTAATTCTGATATAAAATAACATTTTTTTACAAATGTATAAATTCTCTCATAAATCTAAATCACCATAAGGTGATACACGTCATAGTCTGGAGTTCACCCATACTCACCTCCAATCTCTATAATGATGGATTCTAGGTATAGATCGAGAATCATATATTTATGGAATATGTAATTATACTAATAAAATTGGCACCCTAGGTACATGACCAGGGTTTACATGAATAAATATAAAGAAAAATTAAGGTAAATTCATCTTCTTATATGAGTCTCTTTAAAGAATTCCTACTTGTGATTCCATGTATCATCAAAGGTGAATATAAAAACATCTGATCGATGAGTCCATCTAAGGAATTCCTACATGGGAATGAAAGAGTCACTCAAAGAATATATAACCTCTCATATCATTTTAGCATGTCCAAGTCATTCCATATCATGAATCCAAGTATCACTCAATGCATATTGTAATTCATGTAACCTTTGATCCCATACAAGTAATTCTATATAAAGAACCAGAGTATTTCTCATGGTACATAAAATATGAATTAGACAAAGTGATTATACAAGGAAATCCACATAAGGAACTCGATTATTTCTTAAGGTGTGATGTGAACCCATTCCCCTGAAGGCCCATATGTAGCATCCAAAAGGGAACCTAGGTACTTCTGAGGCATGGTATGAATAATATCCTATCAAGTCTATCCAAGGAATTCCACATAATGAAAACTATATATCACTCAATGAAAAAACAATTAATGATACCCTAGATCCCACCCATGGTATTCCATAAAAAGAAACCTAAGTATCAATCAAGCTATTCTTATCACCATTGTAGCTTATAGGTACATCCAAGGAATTACCTTTATAGAATTGAAGATTAGATCAATGAAAGATTCCATGAAGCAAATATAATCATCTAAAAAAATATAAGGGGCATTGTAGTTGGACCATAGGATGTAAGTCTGGCCATCCCAAAATAAGAAAGTCGCATCACGTTAAGAAAATTGTTCAACTACAATGAAATACATCTAGAGGGAATAATTTCAAAATTAGTAATAAAGTAAATTCATGAATAAATATTGAGGGGTACAAACACCTAACCCACCACTACTTTCATTCCTCAAGGAATTCAAGTTTGGCAAGAGTCCTAATGTGACACCCACTACCATCTCATCCTAAACACAACATTCTAACTCAGGGTCAGTGAAGCACAAAGGTACGCCCTGGATTCCCTAGGTCAATACATTGAAGAGTCATCCCACTAGGTATCCTCATGGTCTACCAGTAAATATATGCATCCTTATTGGGTCCTCTAAGTCAGTATATAAGAAATTCATCCCTCATTGGATCCCAAAAAAGGAGTAAGCATAATAATCCCACGTGGGATCCTCGGTCATTTTTAGAACCTCAGATGTTTGGATGAATATATAACCGCATTGTTTTTAGTGACCCTGGGCATTCATCCTATACAATATAAAAATTTTATTTAATTAAAAAATTTATAAGAATGAGTTTAATCAAGGTGTATAACCCTTAGGGGAAATATTAAGCATCCACATTTTACCATAAATATGAAAAAATACTAAATTACATGTATTACATACCAAATATCATTATAAATAATTTAACCATTTATGACCAGTTGTCAGTAGCACCTTCCATGATCATATCTTATCTGAACCAAACCCCATCAGCTTCCAAATCATTGGAAAACATAGTGTAGTTCAACATTTTCCGTAACATCAATTTGGGCATTAAAATATTAATATAAAAAGAAAATAATATAGTTATGATAGTTCATATCTCCTTATATGTCTATCACTTGATGAGAATCTAAGAAACCAAATGCAAAAGGTCTACATGGTATATCCAAGACCATTTTTAGGAAATACCCTAACCAACAACATCAAAATTAATTCTCAAAAAATTACATTTAAAAAGTAATGATTTAGAAAATAAATTTGGCAATATCCCCCAAGGAGATGGAACATGATAATGTGGTGATGGCCTATCAGTACATCTTTGACATAGGTAGAAAATATTAACCAGTCAAAACTATTGATTCCACTATGCATAGGTTGGATAGATGAATATTTGTAATTAAAAAATCACAAAATTAGGATTGATGGATGTAAAATTGTGAATAAGGATGAAGGATGAATATATTACATTCCAATGCATTAAGATTCACCTAATATCTCCTTGATTGGTCAAGGATGGAGGAAGGGAGATAAAATTGGCCCAGCCACCCCCCTAATGTCCTACTGTCCAATGAAAAAGGGAGTGTATCCCCCTATTTACCATTATGAATATCCAACCCCACCTATTATATGTCTGTAACTATTATATATCATGAAAAATTTTCACAATTCGTAGTTATATGCATGTAATATATTCCTTAGGAAAATACCATGAGATTTCACATCATCAATCTGTCAGGATGAACCACGTGAAACCAATACATGTAGTGTAAATAATACATGAAATATAAAACTCATCATAGTGGTACTCATCAACCGAACTGCCTGTTCTTCTTTCCTATCTTCTCTAAAACACTTGATACATCCACTGAAACTTCATCATGTTAAAAAGAACAATGAAAAACATTTAAACACATGGAGTCTCATTCTTGTTTACAGTGCCATGGATGGATCGTCCACCCATGAAGAACAATTCAAATTAATTATATGTATTCAGGTGGGCCTTGAACATGGAACATTATAGTGGGGATTATAGGGATAACATCCCTCAGATATAGTGGTTATACCTAGTGATGTGGGGTAGTATTCTTAATGAATCCTAATATTTGGAGATATTCTTATTGAAATATATTAAATTCCCAATGCTTCCAAAAATATTATTGGATATAAAATGATAAATCATGTTACATTCCTAGTGATATCTCCTATTTTTTTAGGATAATGTTAATCTAATGATATTTCAAAAGATACATAGGATATAGCAATGATCCTATTAATATTATCATATTCTATGATTTAGTATGAAAACTAATGTTAAAGATGCATTCCTAGAACTTTTCTTAAGGATTTAACTTGATAATGTATAGGATACATAGGATGTACTAGGATCTATTAATTATAACTAATGGAGGCATGTTTTTGAATTATAGGGTTAGGCTATTTATCCCCAATGGATAGCTAACATTCTCAGACACACTCTTACCTAGACTGAGCAGGTATAGTCATTCTAGTTTGTTATATTAGAACTAGAGGATGGAAGATGTTTATTTATTTATGATTTTATAGTTATATGATTTATTCATCTAACATATCACATATATAATGAATTATTTAGTAGTTATTTATGTGACGACATGGCTGGTCCCCAACTGATTTTTACTCACACCCTACTTTGGTATCCATGGAACATGGGTACCAGAGCAGATCCTCTCTATTTTAAATTTTGTTAAGGGGTGAGCCTTGGTGTAATATTATTGATTAGGTTATATTTTATGGAGTTTGGAGGATATGGTTTTAGTGGCATAATTATCTATGTTGAATCATGGGTAAATTTATTTTTAGTTATTTTTTTCCATAAGTTTCCTAGTGTGAAACTACATTATTTATATATCTTTTTCTTCCCTATTATTTTTATACATCATGTAAATTTGTTTTACTATTTTACATTATTTAATATTGGGTCCTATGGGAATCTAAATACTTTTATAATAAGTATATGGATTTTCTATTATACAAATTGTTCATATTGAAATTTTAGGATAATCAAGCTTTACCCTCAAGCCTTACATTATTGTTCATTTTCACCCCAACTATTTTATTCCCTTGAAAGTGTTCTGAAGCCTCTAAAATATTGGAAGGTGTCCCTAAACACTTATATAATCCCCATGATAGTGTCTTTTTGGATATTTTAGATAGATTATTGCAATATTGTCCCATAGTTATTTTATGGTGGGAATGTATTTTATAGTAATGGAGATAATTTTTCAGGACACACATATGATGTTGAGAACATGACTATAGATCATAGAATGGGTTGAGAGATATGTTTCCATGAGATTTTAAGTGTCAGGATAAGGTCATTTAGGATGAGTGATGTTTTTGTAGACTTATAATTCTATTCAGGGATGGATAAAACTTTGGATGAGTTATAGGATTCATCTTGGAGCTACTAAGTTTCACGTGAATCATATTTGGAATCTATGATTCACATGAAATATTAATACCTATAAGTGGTTAGTATAATAGGTTTTAGTGGGATAAATTTTTTAATGTTCCAGTGATTACTTATATAAAATATTCCATATTTAAATTAATGGTGGAATTTTTATCAGGTTCATCATGATGTGGTTTCTTCAAACGGAATGTCTTGTGCATCTTATAGTTTAGTAAATTTCCCAAATTGAGGTTATATATTACCTATTGTAAGGGACATATATTGAACCTTAGTGGATTTATGTTGTAATTTATTGTCATGATAGTTGTTCGTAAAATAAAATATGTTTGATTATTTAATGTTCAAAAAAAAATATTTGATGTTTTCCTATATAGCTTGTTTGTGTCATTCTACATAACTGAACCTACTAAAAACGGTTACATGACAATGATCATCATGGAATTATATCATTTTATAAAAATATAAGAAAATATATGGATGGGACAATGACCCACAAGGGATTGGGTCCCATTGGTGGAGGCCTAGAGAGGAATAGTTTGAGACCATGAAAATCATGAGGGTAGTCCCGTATGGTGATGATTAGTGAAAATTAGTTCATTGGAAGGCTACTGAATAGGTATGTAATGCCTAATTTATAATGTATATATTTACCAATGAGACCCTAGAGTGGTTAATGGCCTATGAGTTATTGAGTGATATTTAGATGGGAACAAGGATGTTTCATATGATCTTTGAGTTTTTTTATATTTGACTTTTATACAAGGAGGAGGCCCTACTATCTTTTCAAATATAACTCATGATTGGTATGTTATGTACTATAGATGAGATGTGTTCAGATGTGTGAGGGTAGATGGATAGTGGGGTTATCCTGGTTAGGTGAGTTCATTAAACAAGGAAGCATGGGATTGTGCATCGGGATTTAAATTTATGAGTGGTAAATGTTATTAGATATGTTATATTATCACCGATATTCCTTATATTTTCATGAGGAAAGTACCTTTAGATCTAGTTATTTAGGTATTGTTGTTATATATATTATATATCCCATGATATTATTTTTAATTTTATTCTGAAATAACCATGAGTGCTAGTTGTTTTTTCATTGATGTTTTGGTTTTGGAGGGTAGGCCCTGGAGATTTCATGGCCCTATTTATTCTGAGTGTGTTTTAAAAGAATGATGTGCGAGTGGATAAAAAATTATAGTTAGTATGGAAATTACATGGTGGTACATTATAAGTTATTATTTGTTGTATAATGAATACATAAAGGCCCAATAGGGGTGAATTGAGTTATTCAACTTTTCTTCACTTTACCCCCCCCCCCCCCTCTTCAGGTATAAAATATTCTGATTCTCTCATATCACAAGAAAGTATCTTAAATAAATGTATAAATAAAATTTCAAACACATGATATTAATCATGTTTCTATGAACTGACGTCGACAATTCAACTCCACCAATGATCAACTCGTAAGAGTATGGTGCATTAATTAGTACAAGTCCCTTTTAGGGGACCACCCAATTGAGTTTAAGTAGCTATCACTTGGTACAATTATATAAGCATTTTTTTGGATCCAATAAGGATTTACAATACACCAAACTTCAACACATAGTACATAGAGTTCTCACTTCCAAATATTTGACAGAATAATGAAAAGATACAAAAAAAAAGAAAACAGTTACACATAAGAGAATAATTTTTTAGGATAAAAAATAAGAAATAATTATAACTCAAGGAGAGTCTTAAAACAAAGAATGGTTGAGAATGATACCATACTGAATAAAAATAGATTCTTTTTTTCTTACCAGAGATAAGAAAAGTTTAATGCTTCGAGGGAGATATTTTTATGTTGTTACACATAGTATTTTTTGAATTCTATTGCATACATTATTACCTAATATTGAACAACATGATATCCCAAAAAAAAACTATCATTGGGGAAAAATGCATATTTACTTTTCTAGAAATGACCTCATTAAAAAAATTGAGAAAAAAATAAATATGTACTATTTGCTTTTCATGGAACTTTCAAAAATTTTGAAAATTGATGTTACCATGAAGAGGTAGTAAATTTTTAATGCAATAATCATATAATTAATTTCCATTTAAAGTAATCCATTGTTAATAAATACTTGGGTTTTAGAAAAACTCACTCAATTATAGATCAACACATAGAAAAATCTATATATTATAATTCATTCAGCCAAATTGATCCATTTAGTCATTTTTCACATAGATGATTTCAACACATAGCCAAATTACATTTCCATCTTTCTCACACGGTAGACTAAATCACACAGTAAATTAGAAGTTCATATAATAATATACCATATATCTAAGTCACTTAGCCAATTTATCCATGTAGCTGATTAAGAAATACATTTATTCAACATAGTCATTTTCCCACATGGGTGATTCATCAATGTAGCTGATTTTCAAATAGTCAAATTTGTTACTTAACTGATTAATGAAGGTGAATCCTTCACATGGGATATTAAAGAATCTGATAACTATATATTTTAAAAATCCATGTAACTAAATTCCTTACATTTAATAAGTGTCTAGAATTATATAAATTTTTTAAGATGACATGGAAATGGAAAGCTATTGAATATTTTACATAATTAGGATAAAAAATAATATACACTTAAATACAGAATTATTAGATACATCTGAAGATTTTTTGAGATCATAAATCCATAAATTACATGGTATTTGTTGGAACAACATTGTAATTACAAAAATATAACCCTTTTTATGATTATAAATACCATTGAACATTAAATATGAAATTTTCAAAACATATTTAGTTTTTTTGAAAAGTATATAATATATATTTATTTTAAAATATTATGTTTATATTTTTTATTGACAATTTATTATTTTAAAAATTGTGTGGGAAAAGAGAGGAAAAACTCTTTTAATGTAGAACCTTTAGTTATTAAATGATATGGAAAATATTGGAATTTAATTTCAATCTGTCATGACTAAAATTTAGATATTTCGATCAATAAAATGTTTAGAAATATGAAAATTTATTAAATGAAAACAAAAAATTAAAAATCAAAAAAATAGTTAAATAAGAATTTTATTAATCTTGAACACTTTTATAAAAATACAGAAAACCCAATATATAAAAATAAATTTTTTAGATTAACATATCTTATGGATGGGTTAAAATTACAATAGAGGTTTTGGTGGAGGTTTTTCATAGGATATAGTGGGAGAATAGGATTTTTTATGGTCAACTACTAGAAGAAGAAATACTCTTCAACACTACATACAACTTTCATAAGTTCCAAAACATGATATTTCTCTTAATATTTAAGTAGGATTTCAGAAGACCCTATTATGATTATTTGAATCAATACTGATGTAATATGACATCAAACTCACAAATTCCATTTTCATGGATGTCTCTAAATATATAGCTTTTTCAGAATTTACATCAATTGGAGCATCACAGAACATTGAATACACTATATGATGGATCCAGGATGGATTAAACAATGTATCTAACCATTTCCTAAAGCCCTTATAGGTATCAGGAGGTGTTTATCCAAGATACCTTCTTTTTCTTATAGAATAATGTGAACCAACACACATATTGATACTCTTGATGATGTCAAACTTAAAGAAATATAAAATGGTAGTACAGGATTGGTTATACATATATGAAACCAAGGATAGAACCATATTTGTTATCCCTTTAAAATATTAAATCCTCTCAATGTAAAATATATTAGAATAAGTTTAGTCTACAACATATGGATAGGAATTGGATGGAAATACCGAATGTTTTTCAGACAAAATGTCTTGAAGTCTGTCACATGATACATGAAACATGCCCAGCCTCCCTTCCAAAGAAGTCATCATGTGATCGATGTTTTTTAGTCACTCTATAATCACCTAAGGAAACTCATGGACATTAGTGTAGGGGTATTTAGAAACTAAATCATTTATAGTAGATGAAACCAGTGAAACTATACAAAGAGTAATGCATGGAGAAATATCTTCAATTTATCACTAGATTGTATAGTGTGAGACTCTTATAACTATAAAGAATAAGCATACTATTTAGAAGAGTTGGTATAAAAGAATTCAACACCATCATATATATTTTCCTGCATAGTAGAAGACATCATATGGTTTTCTGTGATTGAATCAATGGATGATGACACCATATTTATGGTGTACTTAGATACCTCCATAGTTTCATCCATATATTCTTTGACCAAAGGAACAAATTCATTGAAAACGTAAGGTATCTCATTAAGAAAAAAATCAGTTCAAGGACCTACTACTGTTATTGCTTATTTTGTTCCCATAAAATCATCTTGAATATCATTCCTAAAATATTTAAATATCAAAGGAAAGAGAATTAAAAATTATAGTTATTAGATCTATAATGATATATAATTTAGATCTGAAATTAGTTTATCAAATTGAATCTGAATATCTGTAACCACTTAAGGTGGAGGAAAATGTGTGGTACTTGGATGAAACTTCATAATAAACACAATTTGATCATAAACCTATTTTTCAAGTTATATAGTCTTTCATTAATATCTGATTTTAATGTAATAAATTCACAAAGTGAATCCTTTGAGATATTATATAGAACCACTTTTGGGTGTTTAAGAATGTCCCACTTAGTTTTATTAAGAATGTTAAGTTAATTTACCTTTAACATGGTTGCAAAAAATCCTTATATGATCACTTACCTAATCAGTCACATCCCCAAATTATTCATAATTAACACCATGAATCTAGTTTCAGTATTAAGTGGTTCTTGATTAATATTTTCATGGTAAAAACATCATAAACATCATATCAAAATCATCAAAAGAAACTACACTCTATTAAGTTGTCTAATAACATCCCTTGAGTAAATTATATACTTATTTATATCATCATTATATCATATTAAATTATCAAAAATCTATCATCACCACTAGTGAAAAATACATCATCTATTCTTCAATATGAAAACCTTAAGAAATTTTTTTATATATGGTGGATCCTATTACACAGGAGGGGAAATATAATGGGCATTGGGGTATCTGAAAGATTAGAATCTTCTTCGATGTATACATCTCATCTTTTATATCAGTCTCTAAAAGGAGATACAGGGATTGGATGAACCATTATGTGACTACAACATATTCTACTCCAATTTCATTAATATAAACACTAAGAACAATCCCAATGGCCCTTTCAACAAGATATCTAGCAATTTTCTCCACAGTTGGCACAACAAGAGAAACTAACTCCGAAAAAATAATATGAACAACTTCTGGACTCTAAAAAATTATATTATCTTGGAAAAGATAAATAATATTATTTTGAGGGTATTTTTTTAATAAGGAGGATATTTTATGCGTTTTTGTTCCTCTCGGATTCATTATTTTAGTTTTGAAGACTTCCATACCAACTAGAAGGTGTATCAGGATAAAACTTCTTAGTATTTTTGAGTATCTTTAAAATGTATTATTTCAATATATAATTTATGGGTCTACATATCCATAATCATGTTACATACATAGAGGGATATTTCAAAAAGGGAATCTAATTGTCCCCCAAATTTATTTTCGTTCTTATTCCAAAGCTAAAACCATCTACCATATCTTTATTGAAGGTGAGTGGGTAGTTTTTATATTTAATATATTTGATGGCTTATTTGGAATTACTTTTATGTTGGATACTTTGCATAATTCTATTGAACATAGGTTTTATGGAGGTACCATGGTAATAGGATCCATGTGTTGCTTATTTCTTACAATGGGATGGTAAGTTATATGGGAGGCTCAGAATGATGCTAGTAATAATGACCATAAAATATCATCTCTCAGCAAGAAGGTTAAATTGAAATATCCTAGCTAGGATTATGGTGTCCTTATTAAGTGGAAGTAATGTTCCCATATCTGTAGGTCCCTAATAATATGATCTTCATTTGGACTAAAACTTTGCCATGGTCATTGGGTGATGAAATAAACCTTGTTGTGGCATGATGGTCAATTCAAGTGGTTCGTGTGAGTATATAATCGTGAGAGGTAGTACAAAAAAAGGGAATGGATTTGGTTCTATAGAGGTGGTGTAAATGCATTATATTCCCCTATAACATATCTTATTGTTGTGGAAAATTCCCTTCTATGTGGCGTCCCTATGTGAAGTCTTGTTAACATCAGTCTTTAAAAGGTTGAGATGACTTCATTTTTGGTACATAGATCCCACCTAGGTCTAGATACATATCATTGTTCCATTATTTATTAGATTAGATCATTTAAGGACTTATTTAATATTAATGTTGAAATCAAATATTCATTGAGATATGTTAATAGATTTATGGATTTGTGGTCAGCTTAGGGGTATTAATGAGACACTATTATTATTTAATCAATTACAAGGTTTCTTCCCAATAAATGTGTGAACTTTGTAAGAGAAGATACACTAGGATTCCATTATTTTATTCCACATTTATTTCCATGATTCATCATTTTTTTAATAAAAAAATGATTTATTTCATACCATCCATAGTGTGGTTAGGCTTCTGATATAGCAAGTTAATATAAAGTAACAACAGTCTCACCATATTCCATAGTAGGACCCTTATGTATATGATTTTCATCCCAAGGTGGTATATTTGTGGATGGATCCCCATTAGTTAGTATTAAAAATGGTAAACTTCCTATGTAACAAACCTTAAATAATTAGGGTAAGTATCCTAGTTATATCACAATGTCCTAAATATAATCATCAAAAGGGTTTTTCTCCTATAACATATGACTACATCACATTTATTCATGTCTAAATCATAATTTTTTATAACTAGAGATTTAGTCCCTTCATGGGGTTAGTAATATATCTTATATTTTACTTAGAAGTGGAGGTTCATAAAACTCAACATGTACCTTGGAAGGTTTGGCTTAATATTATTGATTATGACATAATAGAGAAACATTTCCTGAAACAATAACATTTCTTGATCACCATCTCTCTGACGAATTCCAGCCTAAATTAATTTTTATAGAAGATTTCACTGTTCCCACAAGTCCATCGCATCCTCCTTCTAAAAAGTATAAGATAAAACAAAACCTTGAAGAGAACAAAGGTCCCAACCGATATCTTTCCAAAAAACGTATGACTAAAACTGTACTCTTATTCATGAGTATATTTCATGATTTTCACATTTTCTATATAATTAATGAGTAGAGATGTCCCTTTAACACTATATGAATGAACATCCTATGTTTCTCTAAATGGATAATCCATATTCATTATGAATGTGATTACCTACTCTTTAAAAAAGTAACTAAATTTATTTTAATCGAACACAAATTCACATCCATTGAAATAGTGGGCCCTCTTCACTAGAATCTATGTTCATTTCAAATAAATCCTCATATACATAATTCCCTATAAGCTTTTTACATAGTACACAAACATCTATATCATTCATTAATGATCTCGAACAACTATTGTATCCTCACTTTGACTTCCCAATCACATAGATATAGATCGAAGGTTGGGAGAATCAAATGGTGACTATTAAAATTGGGTAAAGAAAGAGAATAAGTGTATTTAGAGATAGTATATTCTAGATTTAATGTTACAACATAGACTCATTTGATGAGACAGTTAAGTACCTGATGTAATTTTTGGGTTGGATTTGAAGTAATTCTTAGAAATAAACTCCACATTTGAAGTATACTATTATTACATAATTAATATTTTGATTTAGTCATTTTACGTAATAGATTCCTTCACATAGACAATATATGTGGATAAACTCGACGTTTCTTAATTCCAAAAATGGCCAATTTTGTCAAACATATACAAATTTTCGAAACCCCTAACAAAATTTAAGACTAAGGAAGAATTAACATAAATAAGATAAATAATTTATAAAAACACATAAGAAAGAATTATTAGAAAATAATCAAGGGGTTTTGATATCACTAAAACATAAATAATAAGGGATATTACTGAATAACATTGGCAGTTAATTATATATAATATAACATTGGTTGATTCCATGATTTATTAGAGTATCCTTAAGGGTACTTCTTGTTTGATGTGACTTAAATTATATAGAAAATGTACGTATATTTTGGCACATGATCCTAGGTATGATGAGATGAAACTCAAGCGATTACGAGTCATCTTAAATAACATGTTTTTATTGGAATATATACCTATGAGTTTAGATGATATTAAAATAGAATGGTTTGTGAATGTGAGGTTTTTTTCTTATAAATTGATTAGTTTACATGTGTGGGATGAGGATCGATAGGTTTAAAAAGTCTCTTGGGGTTATTGTAACATGATTGGTAGAATGGAAAGGAAAATGTATTTATAAAATTATAGGTGACACCAGAGATAAATTTGGGGGTCATGTATGATTGAATCAAGTATATGCCTTGGGATTTATTCTTAGAGATTTGTGGTGTTTGGAACCATTTAGTATAAGATTGAAGATCTATATGAGGAAATTTCATTTGGTGTGGTGCTTTATATTAGCCATTGAGAGTGTGACTATCATTATAGATTTAAATTTTATTGGGGACTTCTATGAGGTTCCTGGTGAGTAAGGAATAAGTGGATATTTATTTCATATGTTAGTCCTATGGTATGAAAAATCTATCTACATCCACTAATTACATGAATTAGTATATAGAATATGTGATGTGGTGATATACCCCTAATATGGGAAGGGTCATTTTTGTGATGAGACTTGTCCTTGAATAGTCTATGTGTATTTCAGATTCTAGTGAACATATAAATATGATTCCACGTATAATAAAATGTTTGGTATTTGGATGAGTGTTTGAATATATTTCATAAGCTGGTATTATGATGAAGATGATTTTTAAGTGATCTAAACATGATTTCAATCAAATATGTTCTGGTTATTTTGAGTGGGGAATGATAATGGTTATGGTTGGTAGAGGTTCTAGTTGTGAAATTACATCTACCTAGGCTTTCACATTAGTGTTAATATTGAACAATCTATGGATTCCTTTGAGGAGTTAAGGAATCATGAACTGCTGAATTTATAACACATCTGATGTTTTACCTATATAAATTCAATAATATTCATCCCTAGGAGTTATAACCACTGTATGAATTTTGTTGTTATGGTTATTCTAATGGTTGGTAATGCCATGGATCAGAAATTTTTCTTATGAGTAATGTCTTCAGGGGGTATCACCGTAATATAGAGGATAAATTGGATGATGTAACTATGGTTCCTTAGAATAGATTGTGTGGGGAATCACAATCTTAATGATGAGTAACATTCCTCAAGTTTTTGATTGCACATTGAATGTTCATTCATCATTAAATAGTAGAGTGTGGTGAATTGTACATAAACTAAAGATATATGGGTGTCTTTATTTTTAATAGATAACTACTAAGGCTTCTTGGGGGTAAAATTAGTGATGTTTTTAGGAGATTATAAGTTCTAATTGTTTTTTGGGTAGTGATTAACATATGAATTTTGATTTTTTTGGATGATGCATACAAGGTGTAAAATAGTAATTTTACCTTTCTAAATATCACATTAATATTTTATGAAGGTTCTTTTGATATATAAATGAGGTATTCACCAAATTTTTCTAATTTTATGAGATTTTATCTTAAGAAAAAATTTCTAGGATATTATAATATTTATCAAATGAATATTTAATAACTATTGTATGAAAAAAATGATATCTTTTGAAAGGATTCTTGGCATGAAATTCCATCTTCTTGACTAAGTATATAATTCAGTGTTTTACTTAGTCTTGGTATAAACATGGTCTATGTTTGAGGGACATGGTGTATTTACTTAAATTTGTAATTAAATTAAATTTAAATTTAGGATTTTTTTATCCACCCCTGGTCTCCCTCATTTCACATGATGGTGGGGAGTGGCTTAATTTTGGAATCCTCAACTAAACAAAGATAAGTGGAAGGAGAGGGAGGTCAGAACATTCTTGTCATCATACATGGAGTAATATTTGTGTACAATGTTCATTGGGAACATGTTTAAGCTTGGATAATCAATATTCCACCATGAGTTAGGTTAGTAAATTTGCTTAGTTTGGATCTATAAGTTGAATTATAATTTCATATTTATTTTTTTGGTAATGTGAGTAGAAGGCTAATTTCAGGTAATTAGATATAGTGCCCTAACCATAGAATCCCATAGAAAGTGTATTATTTTATTACATTGGACTGCTTATAAGTAATCAAATCCCAAATGACTAATTGTCTTAGAAGACATGGAAGTCCATAATGCTTAAATGATACCCATAATACATTGGTAAATAACAAATATAAACATGATACATAATAAAATGAAAGAAACTGCCTCCTTGAATAGTTATTCAATGATTTTATCTTCACAACCTACGGAAAGGAAGCATAGTAAGTGTGAGCTCAAATTCTCAATTAGAGTAGGTAAATTAGAAGCAATAATGAATCAATGATAAGAAATGAAATTTTAAATAACTAATAGATCACTCCATTTAAATTACTAGATACGGTAAAATAGATAGAGAAAGGTATAAAATTGAAAACACATGTCATTTAATCAACGAACAAAAAATTAAATGAATCTATAGATATGTCAATAAAAATATCATGGATAAAGATGACAACTAAAATGAAGAAAATGATTTAATGGTAGACTTCATGTGTCTGTAATAGGAATCACTATACCTCTATGATGTATTATCAATAAATTTTAAACTATTCTGATTTGTCCAATTGATTCATCTCATGAGGCTACTGATGCAATGAGGGGCTATCTATAACCCCCCTCGTGTTATACCTGTCCAAATCATACCTTATATTGAATAGTCGATTAAAATAATAAACAATATACCTTATAGAAATTTTTTATTGAATAAAATATATTGATTTATCAATATTTCTTTAGTGGAGGCTATGTAACAATAAGGGTTTTTTATTTAAATGAATGGAAAAAAATTTATATATCATTAAAACATTCTTGATGGAAATGACAAATAAACATTCCAAACTAACCCATACTACATCAAATAATTTAAATCATAATACCCATAATGTATTTAAGTTAAATAAAACATATAATATACTATGAGTAATGATATTCATGATATAATACTTCAAAAACCATTTTATATGCTAAATAAACTTGAATTGGTTTATAATAACAAATAATTCTCAATAGAATGTAAATTGAGATGAATTTTCCATAGCATAATTCTAACTTGTTTCGAGTGTCTTAATATTCCTAAATAACAAATTTATGTTATTTATTTAATTTATTAATATACTCTTTCGTTTGAATCATTACATTTATTTCACTTATTACCATGTTGTATACAACTACTTAAACACTTAAATTGATGTCGGCTGATTTGACCAAATTATGTTTATATGACAAAAACAAATTTTGTGTGTCAACTATGGTCAAATGGATCATTATATTATATCTTTGGAATAATAATCATGACATATTTATCATATTTTTACAATAATTATACATTTAATCCAAATCATGAATGAAGGTTATGAAAAATGAATCTTTGTAACAATCATGGAAATGGTAGGTCATACTTAAACATGATTAACATTCCAATTTTTAAATGATCATTTTTGAAGGAATCTAAGTAACTCTATATATTTTCATAATTATAAATATATCATAAATATCATTTATTAAATCATATATAATAAGATATTATATTATAGAAATGTAAAATGAATCACATTTTGTCGAGGAGGTGGTAGTCCATACTTCCATGAACGATTTTCCCTATTATGATATGTATCTCTTTGCATGAAAGATGAGGGAAAGCCCCTTTATTTTCCCCACATGTCTCCCTTGTAATTGTTCATTCATTTTTAATTAAGGGTCAGAATCATTACCACTCTTTGGACTTGTTTGGTATAAGTGTGTGAAAGTGTAATAAAGATAATGATATATATTATATGTATAGAAAGGTAATTATGTCATGAATATTATTTATATTTCATTTATGTTGCATATTATTAATTTTAGCTATTCATTATATGCTTTATATTCATATTTAATGAGTCACGTCACTTTGAGGGGGTGGTAGTCCCCACATCCACTAACGATGTTATTGCATTTACACAAAATGGAATATATAGAGGTATGTTTTATTACATAATTGAAAAATATTAAAGACATTATAAATATCATATATATAATTTATAAATAGAGTTCCCATAATAATTTCCACCATGACAATAGGTAATGGAAAAATGAATAATCATCCTTTCGTGAGGCGGTAGTACATCGTGCATGCTTATAGTATGTCCAATACCCATTAGATGAATGTTTTTATGGGTGTTGGTAGAAATATTAGCCTAAATAAATTCTATTATTTTGATTATAATGTTTTTTATTTAATAATTTAATTGTAAGTGTTTATGGGGTGTATAATGGAAATAGATCTAAATATATTATGGAAATATGTTACCTCATAATCGGTTAACTCCTTTGGGTTTGACCAAAAGGGCATCCATGGATTGATTTATTCCCAAAAGGAGGATTTCATAATTAGGGTTGAAATATTGATAAGTTATTTTTTTAGAGCATGGTTGAGAGAATGTTTCTTTAAAGGAGTGAGGAAGTGGGAGGAGAGGAGTGTTTTTATAGTGAAGGATGAGGGGAACTCTTGTAATATTTTGAAAATTGGTATTCAATACACATTTTTCACATTTCAAGTAGATCCATAAGTATAAAATTCCATCCTCGATGGGTACATAGTAAAAAAAATGGAAGTCCATAGTCTCTTAAATTGCTATATATGTCATTTGGGCCATTAAGATTAAGGTTCAGTCACGTATTATGTTTAATTTTACTTTAATCATTTCTGTTAATTTTAATTACTTTCGCTAATGTTTTCAGTAAAAATCTAAGTTGACCCTATAATAATTTAAAAATTATTATGATTCAAAATATGGAATCAATTTTTCTAAATTATAATCAAATAATTGTGAGAAATTAATTTTAATTTAATTATGTGGGTCGGATAACTATGTGGGTTTTTCGTATAAAATTATTTGAATGCTTGTTATGATATTATAATCAACTTTAATGAGAAATTGGTTCTAATGACCAAAATTGGATTAAATGATAAAAATATAAACTAATTAAACATTAAAACCAATTTAAAATATAATTTTTCCTTATAAATAAATCATAAGCAAAAAAAGAAATTTGAACTAAAATTATCTATTTTCAGCAATTCTTCAAATAATAAAATATTACAGAAAAATACCAAAAAAATCACTATGAATTAATTTTTATCTTTCTATTCAAAATATTATGTTTATTTTGACATATTTAACAAATAAAATTTCAAAAAAATAGATTTAAAATGGGCTCTTTATCAAAAGGTGGTAAAAGGATCTTAATAAATATATAGTATTTTATGAGTAAAATTGGGTTTGTTCTTAAGTTATGTTTATCGAATATATTAGATGAATATAAAAAATATTATATTAAATATAATATATTTATTAATTTAATAACTCAAATTAATTTTAATTAATTTAATATGTTAGGGTAAAATATATTTTTAAGCATAAACATTGATTTTTATAAAATTGTCCCTATATTTTCAATTAGTCCTTTAATTAATTTCTAATTAATTTTTATCAAATTAAATAGTTCTGTAGGAAATATATTTAAGTAAGTTATTTAATAATATTAATAATGTCTATTTTATTAAATATTTATATATTAAAAAATAATATTTTAATAACATATTGTTGTTTGGTAAAACTTAATCTTGCGTGTAACACAACCCAATGAAGAAACTCATTGTTTTGAATGTTGAACACTAACTTAGTATCAAACGAATTTAAAGCTATAGAATAAAATGAAATTATTTAAAATAGTATATATATTATAAATTATTAGGTAATTATAATCCATTACATTCATGGTGTTGTTTGTCATACATATATCCAATAAAATTTTCATATATTATAATATCAGGGTGCTACTTTCTCCGCACCGTAATTAAATTGAATACTAACAATTTAAAATTGATCTTGGTAATCAAGGGATTTATATTTGATAATAAAAATTGTTCAATACCGCCTTCATAAATAGGTTTAATAACACATATTCCTAATAATATAGAAAGGAATGTATAATGGTCTCGTAAAAAGGTTCCTTAGTAGGAGAACATATGTTCAAATGAAAGTTTATGACCACAAAACCATAAAACATGGGTGTGAATAACGGTCATAGATATCATTGAAAATGATTATTATATGATAACATTTTTTTAAAGACCATTATTCTTATAGTTGAGAAATTCATTCACTATATATAAATAAATATATGTTTTTATTGCATAAACACAATATTTTCCTTTTGTTGTTCCTTGTATTATTTCTACTTATTCTCATAGCACAATTTGTATCATAAGTTGAATTAATACATAAATCTCTAAAATGAAATCCAAAATTCAAAATAAAACATTTCATAAATGGTAAAATTATCCAAATTATTTTGATCCATCACTTTGTAAGGGTGTTTGTGGATTTTATGAAATTAACATATCATTATACATTAATTAATATGAACAACCTATAAATTTTCTCATTCCAAATATGTTAATAACTTCATCATATATCCTCTTAAAATGTGGTAATAACACTAATCACTATAATATATTATTAGAAAATTGCATTATTCCTTATTCCTTATGTAAGACACATGTTATTGGATATATTTATTAAATACAAATGTTTTGAAAACTCTATCAAGGATTTTATATACCACTTTTCAAAAATTCATTAATTAGTTCAAAGTTAACCAACACATTTCAAAATAAATCATTTCTTTGTTATTATTATAACATAAATAAAATATTAAAGGTTATATATCCTTCATTCATGTGTTTTCCAAAATAATTAGAATTATACTGAATAAATTTTCATGGTTCCATTTATGATATTATATAAAATAATTAATGAAAATGTAATATAGTAGATTCCTTATTTATTTCAAATATCATATAACAATAAAATCGTAAATAATAAAATTTTACACCATATTTCTTATATCAAAATAATGAATGACATTAATCATTCAACTTAGTTGTGTCAATTGCATATGCTTGACCATGCCCCTTAGATTCTTCTGAGATATATTATCTTGACGCATGGGGAATTAATTTTTTTAGTTCCTCATATCATTGCAATTTTGGCATCTAAAAGTAGCCTTTTTATTTTTCATTTTACCATCTTTATCATGGTTTCCTTAGTCTCTACACATTTAAAAAACTCGCATTCCCTTCATGTATATACCACAGTGATTCTTCTGATTGTTATCAAATGTTGGAAAATCCTTTCATCCCTTCTTCCTTGACTCATTCAATTTTTATTGCTTCTCTAATGACCTTTTATTCTCTTGTTTTCTCTTAAATATATTTATTATAGAAATTTACTTCCATATTTTTATTGAACATAATATTCTTTCATTGTACAATTTAAAATTCTAAGAAAATGGTTCCCTTTATAGATTTTTTCTTAAGAATGTTAAATAAATCATAGATCATGCACTTCATTTTGCATATATAATTATTTTCATACCTTTATAACCATGTAATTATAGATTCATAAACTGGTACACTCCCTTATTCCTTTTTATTTTAGCTAAGTAACATTCACTTAATCTCAATTTTTAGTTATAAGGAAATTATTTACCAATGAATTTCTCCTAAAAATATAAGTAACATTCTCTTTAGAGAAATGACATTTATTCATTCCAAAGTATCACATAACACATTGAATTATTTAAATCATAATCCCCATAAAATAATAATAATAAATGAAACATATAAAATTCTGAGAATTACCATATTCATGAATATTATGTCAAATGTTAGTGTATACACAAAATAAAAGTTAATTGGTGCATAATAAATAATAAGTCGCAGTGGATTGAAAATTGACATAAAAATCTCTTACCTTAAGTCTGACTAGTCTCATGTGTCATTATATTCATGAATAATAAACATATGTTAATGATTTACATTCCATAGTAGATTTTTCATTTTTATCATTACTTTTACTTAACTAATTATAATGTTGTACACAAAAACATAAACAATTGAGTTTATATCAGGTGCTTTGACTAAATTTAGTTGACATGTAAAAACAACATTGGCAGAACAAATATGGTCAAATGGGTCATTATATAACATCTACTGGTCAATAATCATGAAATAATAATCATTTCATTATATTATTTATATTTTTAAAATGAACATTCAAATATGATTAAGAAAAATTAACCAATGTTATTATCATTGAGATAGAAGGTCGTACGTACTCATGAGTAACATTTTAATTGTTCACTGATCATTTTTTAAAGAAGATAAGTAAAACAGTTTATTTCGAGAAGGATCATTATATCATAAATAAAAGTTATTTATTCTTATATACTTATATATTGGATTCTTTGGATGTAAAAGGAATATCATCGTGTCATGGAGGTCGTAGTCCACACATCCTCGAATGACGATATCAAATTCTATTTGAGTAAATGGGTAATAAAGAAAATGATATATATTATATTTACATAAATTTAATTATTTCATCATTATTATATATATTTATTTTATGTAATAAATTTTTAATTACAACCATTCTTTATAAGTTCTATGTAATGTGTGAACGAGTCACTTCGCTTTGAGGTCGTTGTATACCACACTTCAACAAACGATGTTATCACATTTACACAATATGGAATGTTTAAAACATTGTTTTATTAAAAATTTAAATAACAATAAATACATTACAAATATCATATATATCATATATAAATATATTTTGAATCATTATCTATGCAATGAGATGCAGTAATGGAAAAAAGAACAACCATCATTTTTTGAGGTGTCATTCACTGTACACATAAACAATATGTTCATTACCCATTAGATTGAATTGTGTGTTAGTGTAGGTATAAAAAAATAATAAAAATCATATTTTATGGATTATATTAATTTTTTTATATAATAAATAAATATGAAGAGATTATTTGGCGCAGAATGGAAATAAAACTAAATTGATGAAGGGAAGATGTTACCTCTTAATCAGTCAACTTCTTTTAGTTTGATCCAAAGGGCTTCCATGGATTAAATTAGTCATAGGGAGAATAATAGGACAACGGTAGGGTTTTTTAGAATCTATTTGGTAAGATCTTGGTTGATCCAAATTGGATTTATAGGGGTGGGGAAGCAGGAGGAGAGGATGCCTTTTTAAAGCGAAGGAGGAGTGACACACTTGTTACATAATGACAATGGAATTCCATACACATTATTCACATTGTAATTGCATACCATAATGGAACAATATAATTAAAATTGGGTAAAGATTCTAAATTTGTCCATTCAATAGATCTTGGACAAGTTTATAGGGAATTTGATCTCTTAACATGAAGGTTTAGTGCCTTTTAATGCTTAATTTTACCTTAATCGTAGTAATAAAATTCAATTACGTCACTAATATATTAGGAAAAAATATTATAACATATTAAAAAGTTATAAATTATTTTTATTCCCAATATATAATCCAATTTTTTCAATTCCAATCATAGAAGTTGCAGAACATATTTTAAATTTAATCACATAGACTGGATAATAATGCGGGTTTTAATGTAAAAAAAATCTGAAAGTTTTATATGTTTTTATTATCAATATCAATGTAATATTGATTAAAATTTGTTAAATTGGTTTAAATTATAATTAAATAATCTAATTAATATTTAAAACTAATTAAAAATGTAATTTAACGTTATAAATAAATCAGATGAAAAAAACAGTTTTGAGGAAAAATTCAGTAGTTTCACTATTCATTAAAAATTGAAACATCAGAAACAATACCAAAAAATCACCCAAACATAATTTTAATGTTTATATTTTAGTGAATAAGTTTATTTTGACCGACTATATCTATGAATGTTCCAAAAATTATATTTAAAATGGTGTCTCCATTAAAATACGGTAGACCTTACTTAATAATAATATTGTATGTTATTATTAAAATTAGGATTATTATTATATTATGTTTATAAAATATAGATAATGAATATTAAAAATATTATATTTAATATAATATATATATATATATATATATTACATTAACATCACTCACTAATTGTAATTAATTTAATTTATTAGGGAAAACAGCATTGTGACCATAAAAATAGTTTTCGATTAAATATTACTTTTATTTTCAATTGTCGATTCTATTAATTTCTAATTAATTTTTTACTACATATTTAGTTATGTATACCATATATTTTTATAATTTAGTTAATATAATTCATAATGGATATTTTATTATATATTCTTGTTGAGAGTGAGGGATAAACATAGGGTGTGTGTTTCAGGTAGTGACATAGGAGACCCTGATGGATTCCCCAGGTGTATGTTTAACACTGAGTGATTCTGTAAAGATTAGAGTAGATATGAAAGATAGTTTCACCATATATACTAAATCGATAACAGTTACCTAATAGTAATATAGTGACATGTATATATTGTGCACTTGAGAGGCCAATCTAGATAATTTGAGAAGGTTTGGATAAGTTGGCAAACCATACTATTCTGATTATTATTATTATTATTATTATTATTATTATTATATGAGATACCACTGAGTGACACCATCCCGCAATGATTTAATATACTATGATAGTAGGTTGATACAAGACCATAAATAAATGATGATGGATATTTTAAATTACCCTACTAGAATCTAATGGTTCTTGATGATGATTGATTTCACGGATCACCTCCATATGATCCAAATATTCATGTTTATTTTTTTAGATTTTACTGATTACATTTTGCAGATCTAGTGGGATAACCTTATGATATTGAGAGATATTATTAGTGTTATGTAGGATCTTCTGTAATTTCTAGTGAAACAATATGATATGACTATTGAAACCTTGAAACTAGAAGGATTATTTATGATAAATCATGTGAGATGCCTAGTGCATACTAGGATCCAGAGAAGAGCCTTTTGATGTTATGATATGGAAAGAAATACCAACATTTTAATGATGAGCATATTACGAGTATGAGATACCTAGAATGCCTAGGATCCAGTATGAGGCCTGGTGTTATATACAGAAATCCTAAAATAATCCTAATATTAAGAAACATTACCTGATATTATTTGGGATGCTTAGTATTTCATATGAGCTTGTAATTACACATAGTGGTGGTGAGTTTATGAGGTTACGAGGTAGAACTTGTTTACCCCCAAAGATGTGTAACATTTTCAGACATATTACTACACTAGTAAAAGTAGTTACACTGTATCATAAATATTATGCTAGAACCTAAGGATTGATTAAAATTATTTACATATTGTTTTGTTGTTAATTTATTTATCTATCCTTTAATATCACATTTACAGGAACCATTTTATTTGTTATGTATTGGGCCACATTGGTTGTTCCCTATTGGTTTTTACTCACCCAACATGGGTGGTTGTGGTACTTGGGTACATATGATGATCATCGTTATTCATATGTTTAATTGGGGTTGAGGCATAGTGTATCACAATAGATAAGGCCATAACAAATAAAATAAGGAGACCAAGGTTTGAGTTGGATGATGGGGTAATTTGTGCCAGAGTCTAGTTTAATTATTTTATTTATTCTATATGCATTGGTCAATGGGCCTCTTGTATAATTATGTATATTCATCTTCCTTATTTTAATTCATTTCTTATGTGGTGTGGTTTTATTTCATTCCATTTGAGACTGCAGGTGCCCATGGGAATCCCATTTGTATATCTATAGGGTTTTGGGATATTATTTATATTGATAGATCGTTCCAAATATTTGATAGAATCATTCATGACCATTAAGCCTTATATTAGATGGAATAGTATACCCAAGACTATTATAGGTCATCATAGCATGTCTCTATCCTCTGGAATAGAAGGTGGAATTCATAATGTATCATAGTTTCCCCATATATGTGTCATCGAAATTTTCGTATCTATGGAATTGCATGTTTTATTATAAAAATACTGATTGCATTAATTAATTTATAATCAAGGATGGTAAATCCATGATGGTTTTTTTAAACCATGAATTTTTTATATATTTAATTAATTATATAGTTTTCATAGTGTTTTGGTTGTGGATTGATGTCTGTGGTGGTGGAATATAATGTGATATGCACAATGGTTTCTAGGATGACACAAGGGAAGTTGGAAGGAATTAATATCTGGTCTTGCTGATTGGTTATTGTTTGATGTTTGATTTTAAATGAATGTTTTGTTGAATTTTTTTATGGTTTACAAATTCATGTTGTTGTTTGGATATATGAAGAATATGTACATCTAGTGATGTCGTGGGAGAAGACGATTCCTGTAATTATAAAAAATCATGGTATTATAATTATAATAATATTGGAATCATTTTATGGGTGTTTTCATTAGAATTATTGATATGATTTAATTAAATAATATAATCCATGGGATGGCTGAATAAAATTCTAATAGAACATGGCTATTGAATTAGTATTTATAATACAATTTCAAAAAGCATATTGGATTGTGAGGGATTGAAATAGTTAAAATGGATTTAATTTTGGGATAATGAATTATGTGTAAATTGTTGGATAATTAAATAAATCAATTTAAATTTTCGAAACAACTATGTATTTTTTATTTAATATGAAAATCTTGATGATTGTGTGCATGTTTCAAAAATAGTATCATAGGCACTTCAGGTGACAGTTGAGTGTATTGGGACATTATAATTTTTGTTTGAGTATAAGACTATGTAGTTTCATACAGTGTCGTTTTTAGTGATTATATTGTTATATTTTATTATTTTGTATTCCTCACAACCCATTTTGTTAAAGATAATGACACCCTACTATTTTAGGTTTTTTCCCTGTCATATATAATATAAAAGGAATATATAGTTGAATTCTCCCTATCCATATTTCCCCCTTATGTTGTAGAATATTATGTGGGTATACAATGGTTTTAGTGGCCAAATGTAGAGGATATAGAATCACACAGGCTATGATAGAACATAATATATTATACAATTATGTGTGATCTGTAGAAACATAAGGTCATATAGTATTCCTGACTCTGGTCGGGGTGACTATGTTTTCACATTGGTGTTAATTAATAGGATTTATTATATTGATTTTTATTTCATGATACATGGTATATTATAACATATATAAATCTATATTATTATTGGATGAGGTTAGGATGAGATTATGATGTGGTATATAGATTGAATGATGGGTTTAAAAATAATCCCAGTTTCGGGGCAGGATTACTTATGGGAGGGATAAGAACAAGATGTAAGCCATTAGAACATCAGAGAGACAAACCAGTTGGTAATTGGGAGTGGGGTACCATTCATATATATATGTTTGTGTGTGTTTGAGTGTATTTCTATTTCTTATATCTACTTATTTCCTAGTGAGTAAGCCACAGTGAGGATAAGAAATATTTTTTCATGTTATTTTAATGAGTTAGATTATTTTTTTTATTCATTGGTATTTATTACGCTTCATTCGCATTTTCATGATAGTTTTTAGGAGGATTACATAGAGTGTACTCATATAATAATACTACGTATATATTATATGAATTTTATGTCTATAAGAGCTAGTTTTTTATCATGGTGGACATTACTAGTAGAGAGTAGTTTTTCTAGAGCTGCTAGAGCTCATGGATGATTCATATAATGGTTTCTTTATTTTAATTTTTTTCAAAATATTAATGAAATTTCATTCCTGTTTTTGGATTTCTTCATTATTTATACATTGAATTGATGGGTGGGTCTGATCTTGTCATGTTTTCCTTAAATTTTCTTAAATAGAGTAATGTATTCAATTTTAACAATATATACTTAGGGTTAGTCTCTAACCAATGACCTATTAGAGGTGGGCTTCAAGGGTCATCTCCTTCTCCAAATTGTCTGCCCAAGAGGGGAACTAGTGGATGGAGTCAAGGAATATACTTCCTCAAAAGTGATACATGGAACATAATGCAATATAATAATCTACAATGGTTATTCCATCAACACTTTAAACATACTCATGTTTCTTTTATGCACTTTCATGGATGAATCATCCCAAATTTTTATAATTTAGGTGGTTTTAATTTTTTTCATTCATATGATTTATCATTCACGTTTCTTTGAAATTAAATTTTACATTTCTCATCTATAAATCCATGATAATAATTAGTGTCTCCATTTTCTATTTCTATCTTAATAGTATATTAGACAATTAGATAGTATCTACTAAAGTATTTTATAACTAATTCTCTTTAGAGACTTTTTTTTATACCAATAAAGAATCGATATATTTTTATTTTAGATAATTTAAAAAAAATAAAAGTGTGGCTTTATATTCTGTTGAAGTTATGTTCATTGTTTCAAATAGATCCATTCCCCTTATGTTTTAATTGTAACAATTCCTTCAAAATTATAACTTTAAGAGTTGTGAGAATATATTTGTTAAATAATTCTCCACCATTACATTGGAAAATATTTTCATGTCTTGGAATCCTCTTATTTTATAGATTCGATGTTTTTTTTCATTATATTCTTAATATGGTTCCCCAATTGGTCTAACCCACCATATATGAAATAGAAGTCTAAACAACACTATAATGTTCTGAACCTTGGAAATAAGAAAATAACTTCTCTATATCATAAAATATGTCTCAAAAACTTTGTTTGATGTAATCCCCACTAGAGGACAGTAGACATTTTGGTATGAATGAATCTATATAAATCTTCTCCTTCCTTATAAATTTTGAGAGTTAAACATGGTTTAAAGTTCTATTATTGATAGAGATGATTGATGGAAATTGTACATGAAGTTTTTTACTCAAGCTCACATCCCATTTATATTATATGGGGGATAACCATCCCATTATCCATTTCACCCATTCATAAATTTGTTTCTCAGTGTTCCATATATTTACTAATACCCAAATAAATTAACTTATGTAATAAACAATGACTTCTTATGATAGTGAGAGTGAAAAATTGTATATATTTTTATAATCCATTTTATGAATGACATTCTCTATGAAACCTTAATCTTATATTAGGATACTCTTTTTAAACTATTGATTCAACATATATCCCTATTGGTTCATCTTAGTTTTTTTATGTTTTGGTCTCTAATATTCCGTGACCTTATCACCAACAATTATTAATACACTCTCTGATACCATCTAATGGAATCCAAGATAAACATTCATATTATTCACATCCTTTTCATAATTTAAACATTACATATAAAAAAATAATCGTTAAATATTTAATCCAAAAGTTTTAGTGTTTTGAATGGTCATTTATCTAATTTTTTTGACATGTATATATTCAAAATCTATTATAAAAATATCTATATATAACATCAATCTACACATGGTCATATATATAAATAGTACTTTTCCTATACAAATGCATGATCTGAATCACCTATTATTTTATTAGATGTTAGTGGTTCCATATTATATCCAATGAATGTAAAAATTATATTATAAGTAATGTTATAAAGAGAGAGTTAAATAAAAAATTAGAAATATTTTAAATTATTGGGGTGATTATTATGTTTAGAATTTCATTAATATATAAAATAAAATAATTTAAGGGACAATAACACTGAGTAGTGAAAGAAAATTCACATGCTTCATGTCATTTACGTGATTAATAAATTTCAATTTACATTCATATTATTTGTTACAAGTAAACTTAATTGATGGTATTGCTTACATATTTTGTAGTGAATATACCATGTATCTGAAAAAACAGTATGTATATCAGGTAATTGAAATATCATTCATACAGCATACAAACTACACATTAAGTATATGGTAATTGATATAGAAGGAAGTTGACTTAACCACAAGGAAAGAACATGTATATTAATATAAATTATAATATATACTACTATGTAAAAAACATAATTTATCTTTCAGTATAGGATATTGAATTTTAATCTTCATTATAAATAGTAATAAATAGTTTTATTTAAATGGTGATATATACAGAAATATAAACTATAATTTCAGTCAAGTGTAAACTGTAATATAAACTGAAATATAAACTGTGATATAAATGATAATATAACCAGTAGATTCAATTCCTAATAAATCATACACATGGATGTTTTGTTTTTCATCCTGAAATGATATGTATATTAATAAGAAATGAAATATAAATGACATGTACATGACGAATTTAATGAAAATAATTAGATGAAATGTATATTAAGTGATTGAAATTGGATTCATAATGATTGTAAACTAAAAATGCATTTAGAAATTGTAGTTATGTGAATAATTTAATAGGAGTTGAAAGAAAATAACTTATCATAAAATAATAAATAAAATAGTAATATAAATTCTAATATTGTAATAAATGAATAAATAAAGGATATTGTAATATCAATAACTTAATTAAATATATGATCGCCATAAAATAAAAATCAATTTTAATTAAAAAATAATATAACAATTTAGTATACAATAAAATATCCTAAAAATATATAGAAAAAAATATGGAATAGAGATCTCATTCTAAACATATGAAATAGATATATCAATTTTTTGGGAAGTAAATGAGGTTTATAATGTACAAAAAATATGTATAAAGTCTTTAAATGAAGTTAAAATTTAATGAAGTTTGTCTAATATCAAGATATTTAAAAATATATTTCTATTCAAACAAATTTAATTTCCTTGATAGCTTCTGTAAAACACAACCCAATGTTTAAATGAATTGTAATATAATAAACAATTATAACATAAATTTAAAATTATAATAATGTATAATAAAAAAATTTAAAATTATTTACAAATGTTTGAGATAAATAAAATATTTTTATGAAATATTTCATCCTAATATGATCCAAACTTCAAAAAGTGGGAAATTTGGAATAATTTTTCTTGAAAATGACATTATTATATTTTACCCTTTTAAGAAATCTTAAGTGGGTCATCTCCACAACATAAAAATGGACAACCCTAATTTTTCTTATTTACCCCACTTTGTGCCATCAATCATGACAAATCCTAAATAAAATATCTTCTAAACTTCCATATTCATTAATTATAGGTGTATTTAATTTTAAAATGTTTTTTAAAGGGTTTTTAAGAAAGGTATGTAATGTAGGCCTACCGAATTGTTGGTAATCATCTAACATGACCTCTTCTTAATTATTTATCCTTTTACCTCCACTAAATATATGGTATTAATAATAAATTAATAACATAGGTATCCTAAATATAATGAAATTTTATTATGATTATGTATCCTCCAATATAAACACTTTATTTCATCCAATGGGAAGTGAAATTATCACACATACGTATGTGCGGACTACCACCTCCATGTGGAAATACCATTCATTTTCCATCACCATATTTAAAGGATGGGTATTATGGTGGTTATAATATTTAGACATGATATTTATAAAATATTTTTTCTTTTTATTTCTAATACCATATCTGACTTCTTACCTTCCAATCCATTTGAAAATTATAAAAATTCTCATGCATATGTGTGCACTATAACCTCCATGAAGAGAAGTGATTTATTTTTCATTTTCATATTAAATTGAATTTAATGATGATAGATTTAATGAATTTATATTTTATATAAGAAATAATATTGACTATTTAAAGGTTAATTTTTAGTTATATTTTTTTCCTTCTGTTGAAAATTGGAAATGGTGTTTTTTCAAATGTACGGCTTACCGTCTCCATGAACAGTTTGACTTGTCTCTCTATTTCTTCCTTTTATAGATAATTGTATATTTATATACATATAATGAAAACATATGATATTTTTTCACTATTTACATTGTCGATATTCTGTAATTATAATCAGTATGTGTGGACTAAAACAACTACACTGAAATTCTCATAAAAATGAAACAATTAACACCTATAAATGATGGTTTTAATAATAAATTTTTAATAAATGGGTGTTTAAATGGTATAAGTGGATAATATATGGTATTATAATTTGATAAAATGAATTTTTTATAGAATCATAATATATTAAAAGTTATTATTGTTTAATTTAGATGACTTTCAATGAAATTTGAACTTGAGATAAGGGATTTATGTTACAATCTAATTGTTTATGATTAGGTTTTTAGTGATAAAAGTTTATGATGTACCTCACAATAAATCCATGGATTTTATTATGATATAATTATTTCCTAATATTTCTTATTTTCCTTTAATTTTCCTCTCTGTGTGAACTCAAGATACTGAAATAATTGTTTTTTCTGAAAACTGACATTATTTGTATATTCAGTTCAAAATAATTTTTTTAAACAAATATTTTTGTTTTAACATGAATGATATAAAGTGAATTTACCACCATTATGGAATATCATTAATTTGAATCTTAATTTAAATGTTTCCAAGTGACATTACAAATAAAAAAACATTAATATTTGGAAAAAAATTATATTTTAAATAAGTGATTTCAAATTTGAACAGGTAATTCCTCAAGAGATCCTACTAGGATATTTTTAATGAATTTTACAACAATGATAACATAATTTTATTTCAATTATTATTTAATAGTGATATAGTCTAATAAATTCATTGAATTTTATTATTTTTAGTTATTATGCTACTTATTATTTAAGTATTATAACATAAAACTCCTTTCTCTCCCATGGGTTAATTATTTTATGATGAAGCCATTATGAACCACATTTCCTTTTTGTAGGTTATACTAGATTCAATGATGAAATTTTTATGAAACCTATTTCATTTAAATTTGTTATACAATGATTATTGTTTTATGATATAGTGGGACACATATGAGTAGATTATGATAATGTAATTTTTATTCCTTGAATTATAAAAAACTTCATTTAATTAGGCAAATATCGATATATCGTTAGAAAATAAAGACTAGAGTGGGGAGATAACCCTATTTATTATTATCCTTTTCCACTATGATAGTCTTGGGAGTGAACCACAACTAATGATATGATATAGTAGGTATTTATCCCAATTGAGTATGATAGTCTTGTAAGTGATCCTTGTACAAAAAAATTATATTCTATGATTATGTATATGACACACAATTTTGTATTATTCCAATTATATTCTCTCATAGATCATGAATTTATTCATTTATGATTCATGTATTATAAACACTGACTATTTATTACATGACTCAATATTATGATCTATGATATGCCTTATATGGTTTTCAAATACTTAGATCATGTTCTTATTCCCTTCAGGATATGATAATGTGATCATTAATATCTCAATGTTTATCCTTATTAGGGGTTTGATCTTTTAATTACTTCCGTATACATTCCCTAGATTATGAGGAATGATTTTAATTATTATGTGTTTAATAAGGGTGATATTTATAAAGCGAATAGTGTAATATGATGTCAGTATATTTTTAAAAATTTCTTATGAATCCATGTTTCCAAAGACACAAGACCTATATGATTCTGTGGTGAATCATAATGTTATGTATTGATTATTATACAAATATGATGTAATATTTACATAGGAAATGTATGGGCCACAATAGCTGGTATCTGAAAAAAGTGTTAGTCACCTTTAAAAACTAGGATGATAATTATTTTGAAAGAACACATGAGAAAAAATTATGTATAAGATAATGTGGTAGGCTATTATAAATAAGGAGTGTAGTTTTCTTGAAGGGAATACCTATATGGATACTTTAAGTATATGTGGTTCAAGAATATTTACATTTATGGGTGATAAACTTGAAAATATCTATTCAAGTATATCTCCCCCTTTATTTTGGTGCATGGTGAGTGTTCCCTAACTATGAACATGGTTTGACACTCATTGGGGATATGCTTGGGTTAATTCAGATTTTCTTTATAAACCACCTAGAAATAATGGAATAGATAATGACCATAGATGTCCTAGGTAAATCCTGAGGTGTCATTGGATTAAAATAATGTGTCAGGAATTATACATCCTATTAATGAATTTTTATCATTATGTAGATTACCACTATGCTTACATTTTCTCCCAATGTGGTTTTTGGTTTTAGTCAATGGATATAACCTGATGGGATGTTTTTAATGTTTCATGTCACAAAAAATAAAGAGATTTTCCTCCTATGAAACTCATTGTTATAGGATCAAGAATAAAAAATCATGTTTCTTTGCATACACAAATTCTAAATCTATCAATCGTTCTGATCATCCAAAAGAGAAAATAAGGGAACAATGTTATACTGATTCCTTTATGAGGCAACATCCACCTTCTCATAGTGGGTTTAATAATACAATTGTTTATGAGAAATTGATAATTACTATTGAAAATCTATATTCCTTCCTACAGCGTATAGAACATGAGAAAGTTATATGTTCTATTTATCATTTGTAGGGTTAATAAAATCCATGGGGAACTCTTACCATGAAATGTTTTTAATATAATTAAAGTTACTCAATATAGTAGGTTAAATTTAAGTGATTATTTTTCAATAAATACATTTATCATATTAATCATATAAAAATGGGGAAGGAATTCATTGATATAAATCAAATGAATTTTGAATCCATTAATACCAATGTCGTAAATTTTACAAGACACGAGAGGTACACATGAAATATTATCATCCAACATGGAAGTAAAACTAATTGATTTTTGGTTTCTTAAAACCAGGTATCTAATGGGTGTTAGCCTTAAGAAACGTTAGTAGCTATGTATAAATAATTTTATGTACTATAACGGTGTATATGGATATTAGATTCACCAATCAATATAACAGTTTCGATGAGAAATTAAATATGGAATTCCATGGAAATTCTGAAAACCGTGGAGAGAAGATAATGATATTTCCTTTTTTATAAAACTATAGAAGGAAATATATATGAAATAGTCATACCAGATCGTTTTAATGTTTTATGTATGTAAATGAACGACATTGAACAATCAAATGTTGATTTGATATAATGAATAAGGTATAAAATGATTGGGATAAATTACCACAAAATACACCACCTACACTATAGGGTTCCAATGCAACAGGTATCACAATTATGTTAACCAATTATCAAATACAATGTTAAAAGATTATGATTAACATTAGAAACCTATTAATCTAAATGACAAAGGTAAATGTAATTCAATTTCTATTTCTAATCGTTGGTATAAGAATGAAGTTGTGATAGGTAAATTAATATCCAGTCTAGAGAATCTAATATCTAATTGGATTCTAGATCAAACCACTCTATTATATCTAAATAATTTTATATGTGTATAAATATTCCACCTAAATGATTAGATATTTAGATAGTTGTAAAAAACCCTAATGTTAAGATGTTATCATCTCAAGTATATGATTCTTATCCAATTGATGTTTTTTGGAATGTACTTCCTAAAAATAATTTTATTCTCCATCTCGTTTAATTTTATGTTATATTAGTTATTTATTGGATTTATTTACATAAATACCATATCAATTACTAAGGAAGGGAATTTATTTTTTATATTCTTATGCAACTTATGATTACATATCATTACAATTGTAAATGAAAACATCTATTGGAAATTATATCCTCTATATAGGTCTTCATTCCAATTTAAAAGGGGTGTATATCTCAGATGGTTGGGGAGAAACACAAAATTAAACATATGGATATTGTACCAATGTGTTTTAATGTTTTTAGGAATATTTTTCTATTATTCCACTAAATATTGAAGTTGAGTTTTCAATATAACTAATTCCTATTTCTATTAAAATTCTAGAGACTCCATACCAACAAATTTGACTAAAATATTTAGTTTTCTTGGTTTTGGTGGAAATTACTGATGCTATGTGTAGAATTTCCTACAAGTTTTTAATCCTCTATCCATGTTAACTCAGATGATATCTAAGTTACTTTGGAGAGTTGAATGTGAAGAAAAATCCAAGGAACTAAAATGATGGTTAGTTAGTGAAAATGTTCTTACACTACCATATCACAGAGAAGGGTTTGTGATCTATAGAGATGCATCAAAAAATATACTAGGATGTGTCCCCTAGTAGATATATATGGGGACTGATGATGTCTCATGAAAATTTAATGTTCATGTCGAAAGATACCCACCCATGGATTTGGTATTGGGTGAAGTAATATTTTCCTTAAAGATAGGTAGGGGTCATATTTATGGAGAATGTTGTGATATATATATATATATATTATAAGAGTTAAAAGTATATATTCACTCATAAAGAGTTTAATATTAACCATTAAAGTTTATTGGAGTTGATCAAATATTATGACTACTCAATACATTACCACCCTGGTAAGGTGAACAAGGGGGAAAATTCCTCGAGTCAAAAGGATAAAAATAGATTATTTGTGTTGAAGATAAAAATACATACCATATTTATAAATTTTTAATATATAGATATAGATATCTAATAGAAAGGGGTGAAATGGTCTCTTGCTTAAATAGTTTTCAATCCTCTATCAAGGTGAAGATTAAAGATCCAGATATGAAAGATGTAGAGATTAAAAATAAGGTATGAAATATTATAGATTTAAGAAATGGTTTGGATTGAATAATATGGATCAGGAAACATGCATTTTTATCTTCTTTAGTTGATATTGGGAAAGATATATTAGAACAATATCAATGTTCTTCATTCACTATTACTTGTAAAAGTAAGATTTTTTATTGAGATCAAAAAGATAATTTTTGATGGGAAAACATCTTGTGGATATTTTATAGTATGTATCCCAATGACTAATAATTAATAAATTCAAGGTTGAGTGACATAAGACTATGGGGATGTTATAAATATTTATAACCCAATAATGAAAATTGGAAAACATCATCACAAATTTTTTTATCTGACTCCCAAAATAATGAAAAATTCCTTAATGTTTTAAGGTTTTTAGTTGATCCCTTAAAATATCATAACACTTCATTAATACCAATATTATTTATCTCTTGGTCATATTTTTTTGGAATATACATTAATAGTATAATTTCATGTATTATAACATAATTTTATATATGTTTGGGATTCCATATTTACCTTAATATTCTCATGAAATATTTAGTGAGATCTAGATTCAATGTTGTGTAGTAGTTTTAATTATAATCTATATATTTATTTTCAGTATAATATAAAAATTCAAACTTTATAGAATATACTGAGGACTTTTTTATGTATTTAAATGGTTTTTGGTATCAACAAATTCCTCTAGTGAAGTTTTATTACAAAAATAGCTTTCACTCGATAATTTACAATGATCCTTATAAATATGTCTATGGAAAGAAGTGTATAACTCAAATCTGGTGTTATCATGTTGGATAAATAAAAATATTGGGACTAGATGTAGATGATGAAAGGAAAATAAATTACAAACAATCTAGTGTCACATCAAGGCACCTTAGAATCAATGAAAACATTATGCTAACAATTATCGATGAAATGTGTAATTTAAATCTATTGAGAAGGTATTTAAATGAATTTATCCATGGAATTATGTTATGAAATTAATAATTAATGTAAATTTGAAAACTAGGTATATTGACCCCTCTAATATTCTTAATCATGTAGGGATGGTATCTTATCGCTTGGCCCTACCACCAAACCTCTCTCAAGTTCACGATGTGTTCCATGTATCTCCCATAATGATGTACATACAAATTCCATCATATGTGTGGAACTGAGATATTATACAAATTGATCATGATATTTCATAAAAAAAACCGGTATTAATTTTGGTTCATAGATATAATGTTCTATTGAATAAGACTACCCATGTGGTTAAATATCTCTTGGTGGATTAAAGATATAAATAAGCTATATGGGAAACTGAGTATATAATGAAACTAATATTTCATCATTTGATTATATATTAGTGAATCAATTTTTAAGGGAAACACATTTTAGGGGGGAAGAATGTAATACCTTAATATTTTATGATATATTTATTTTAAAATAAATTTAATATCCTCTCTATCTTGAATTACATGCACCAAAAATTCTAAATGAACAGTAATATTGTATAAAATTATATCCAAGATGTCAACTTGATATAATGAATAAAAACCAAAATTTAAAATTTATATATATATTTAATATAAATCAAATATATTGATAAATAAGTACTGAATTTTTAGTAAAGTAATTATATGATTTAAAAATACTCATTTCATAAAAATAATTTTTGTTACATTGTATGATAAAATAATATAATTAATTTATACTACTTTTATAAAAATTTATTTAATAAATTGAACTTCAATTATTAAATTATCTTGTCAAAATTAGAATGGACTTATTTTTTTAGAATGTAATGAAAAGTTTTATTTTTTGATGAAATTTAAAAAATACAGATTTATATTGAAAACTAAATTTTGTTTCAAGCATTTAAAAAGGTTAATTATGTTTTTAAATGATTTATAAAAAATAATTTCAATTATATTATTAAAAACTATTTTATGTCATTTGACTTAATTTTATGTTGTGTTTTGATATAACAAACATTTATACTAATGGAATATTTATGGGAAATAAAATTATCCTAGTGTTTTGTGAGTTTAATATTATAAAAAATTACTCTAATTCTATGATGATAATTTAATAAAATATATACCATATATGGAATCATAATTTTTTGATTTTTTAATAATTATACATTCATTATTGTTCATAAGGAATAAAAAAACAATAAGAATTTATCAACATGGTTATAGTTAAAAATAGGTTTACCGGGGGTTTAAACAAGGGATAGTAGTAAGTTTTATAATTAAAAATGTCTAATATCTATTTTATAGACATATTAATATCACATACTCTCTCAACATAGCATATATATCAGTTTGGAGTCTTTTTCAATATAATTTCATTATAATGTTTTATTATTTCAAGATTTTATAAATTTTTCCTCTCCCCCACCTATAAAAGGAAACCCTTTAGTTCTATTCATTACATCAGATGGTGCCATATATCATAAAGAAACACTAAAAAATTATCTTTTATAAATCCCTAGAATATAATTAGATGTTTTTGTCTTCTTAAAATACAATATAAATGTCCTAATGAAAGGATCAAATGAGGATTAACAAGAAGTGGTAATCATCTTACCTGACCACTTCCAGTTTATTTCTTCTTCTACCTTCACATTAATTTTGGTATTAATCATAATAAAACTTAATTATCATAAATATACATAAATTATCTTATTATTATATAACCACCAATATTCAACCTCTATTCCATCACAAGTGTAGTGAAACTATCTCTCATACATATGATTGGACTACTGCCTTCATGTATCGATGTCATTCATTTTAATTCACCATATTTTATGTATAGGTATTAGTAAGGGTTTAATTTTTATACATAATATATATTAAATAATGAACATTATTTAATTATATTATAATATCAACATTAAATACTTCCAATCTTTTGTATAATGATAATGCCACTCTTACATAAATGTTGAAAACCACCTCCTCAATGTGATGTGATTTGTATTTTGATTACTCTTTACAAATATGGTAATAATTATTGATTTAATGAATTTATATGGTATATATGACATAATAATTAATCTGGAAATGGAAATTCTTATTTCTCTTTTTATCATTCAATCCATCATAAAATGAAAAAAAATTGACATGTACGCATGGGATACCATCTCTATGAATGGTGTAATTCATTTTTTTATCACTAAATTTTATACATATCAATATTTGTATATTATTGATATCATTATTAAAATTATTTTTTTTATGAAACCATAATTAGAGTACCTGTAAAGGGACCAAGAAACCATAACTTCGTGAAAAATAAAATACCTGACATAGAGAAATGAATATTTCAATTGGGAATTTTTAATAAATTGGTGTGGAAATGAATAATGTGGATCATATATGATATTTTAAATGTATAAATGACTCTTTTATGAATATACAATAAATTTAAAATTATTATACAGTAGTATAGATCGGTTTCGAAGTAATTCCATCTTGAGTTACAGGATTTATGTTATAATCTCAATGTTAATTAAGACAGTTTATGATTAATTTTCTAATGATAAACTTTTATGATATATTTCTTAAGAATCTATTAAATTTTATTATAATATGGTAATTTTGAATATTTATCTTTTCACTTTCATTTTCCTCTATTTAAAAACTAGATATATTAAAATAATGCTTTTAAGGGAAAATAACTTTATTTCTACCTTTGATCGAAAATACATTTTCATTCATATCAATGTCTTTTAAAATTTTTTCATTTATGATTTTTAATATTCTCCTATTATTTTTTATTATGATATTTAACCATGATTTAATTTTAAAAAAATTGTATGAAATGGTTTTTTTTATTTTCAGAATGTGGCATTTTTAAATTTTTACAAAATATGTGAAACGAATTTTTATTTTAAAATACTTTGACTAAACTGAATTTCCCACATTCATGAGCACATAATGAATTGAATATTAATTTATAAATTTTCAGGGTTATTTTAAAGAAAATTATTTCCATAATATTTTGGGAAATGTATAGATTTAAAATATGTGATTTCAAATTTAAAAGGTAATTTTTCACCAAGAAATGTACTAATGATATTTTAAAGTCATTTTTTTCTATTATAGCATTCTATGATGTTACATATTCTTTTATAAGGACATGATCCAATGATACAAATAAATATCATCAATTTTCTTGTATTATGATGATGATGATTTAATTATGATTTTATAAAACTCATTTCTTTCCCAACTGTTGTTATGTTATAATGAATTAATTATGATACCTATTTTTTTCTATGGTTTATTCTAGATACTATGATAAATGTTTTATGAAACTTATTTTATTTACACTGGTTATGTAATGATGAATGTTATATGATCTTGTGGAACACATATCAATGGATTTTTATTATGTGATGGTTATTCCTAATGTTATAGTTCCCTCTAATGTATTAGATAAATTTGGGTATCCCATGAAATAATAATCAGTGTAATGGATAGTGAACTGGATTTAGTAAGGGACATTGTCTATAGTGATAGTCTTGGGACTAAATATTAACTAATGGTATGATGTAATGTTGATTGAAACCTATCCACTATGATAGTCTTGGATTTGATCTCTGACTAAGGAAATGATTTTTTATGATTATATGTCTGCCAAAAATGTTTATCTTATGCCAATGTTTTCTTCAAATGGGTTCTATTCATGGATAACGTTATAATTCATGTATTGTTAATATCCAAAAATTATTACATGGCTCATGATTATAATCTATGATATCTAGGGTATGGTTCTAAAAAAGTAATCTCATGTTCTCATAACCTTATTCTCATGTCATGATTAATTTATCATTGATATCTACCTTATTTTCCCTAATTGAACATCTGATCTCACTGTTTCTAATGTTTAATTTCCCCATCATATGATGAATAGTTTAAGTATGATATATATAATAAGGGGGAAAGTTATCAACAATTTTGTGTGACATATTGTAGATAATTAATGAATATGTTTTTTATGTATCCATGTTTCCAAAGACACCATGCCTATATGATTATGTGGTGGATCGTAATGTTACATATTTAATATTAATCTAACAAAATATAATATTTATTTGTTAAATGGATGGGTCACTATATTATTGATTTTGTGTTTCTTAGGTACACAACTAATGTGATTAGGTTGATTAGGAACAAAATTTTGGGTATAAAGAGAAAAAAAATAACCACATAGAAAAATGCCTTCTTTTATTCAGGAGTGATGGCCTTGAAAGGGTATCCCATGTAATGTTAGGAAACTACTCTACCCACTTTAAAAACACAGAATATGACATGGTTGTTTTAATATTGGCCATTGGTGACCAAATTATAACATATCTAATTATATTTAAAAGTAAAATAAAACCTAATAGTAGAAAATATTTACACTTTCAGGATAGAAAAAATTCAATAAATTCACACCCATGACATTTTCAGTTTCTTAGGAAGTAGATAAATTAATCCATACATATAAAAAGTAAGAAAGTTAATCAGAACTATGATTATTGGGTAAATTGAAATATTTTATTATGTCTCTAAATATAACCTATATTAAACTATGATCTCATGCATATAAAATTTACTCATTCTTATTTTGAGTTTGAGAGAGCAACATTATTTATGTGATGAATATTTATATTTTCTTTTGGGAAAAACAAATATAAAATAGCTAAGAAAACACAATATAAAGTAAATAAACTATCAACTTCTAATATATTTATTTGTGGGTAGAATCAAATCATTATATCTTGGTAAAAGGATATTGAATATGATCTATCATATTCATCTAATTGGTCCATGTAAAAATATTTCATTACCTTTACAATGTAATAAAAACATAAGTTTATAAGTTTTTTAAAACAATAACCAATAATAAATGACAATGAAAAAATTAAAGAAATATTTACTAACAAAAAACTGTTGAGTATCTTATTTATGATTAGTGACATTACACCTTCTGGATATGTCTAGATACTAACACTATCTTTTAGCATTGTTTAAAATATCAAAATCATAATTTCATTCAAAATATATCTATGATCACAACCATATTGGTGGTAAAAAATGGGGTTAGGTCATATATTAATCTTCCAGAATATCATTACACTATATTATTGTGTTTATTTTCATGCGGGGTGCTCTCCAAAAATATATAAAAGGGAATTATAACTATGAATTGTCAACATAAGTCCTATATATTGTGTTGGGAATATAATAATTTTAAATAAAAAAAATAATATTGTTTTTTTATTCCACACAATTATAAAATTTTACATTATAAATTTGGTAACGAAATTGTGAATCCCATTTTACTAAATCAATTTCTCATGTTGCTAAAAATACTAAAAAATGATCATACTTAAATAGATTATATAATTTATAAAATATATGTCATTATACACCTGAATTTTCTTTTGGGATGAATTTAAAATATTTGAAGGGTATCAAAATTAACATGATATTCTATGATCACAAAAACTTATGATGAATCTCAACAAACATAACTCTATTAAAAATATTATTATACACTTATCTTTATGAGAAAAGGAAAATTGAAAATACATTGTAATAATAAGTAAGTCCAGATAGTTAGCCCAAAAATAATCTTAAATGATAAAGTACGACCATTCATAAAACAAACTAAAAAAGATCCAAAATAAGGAAAACCTATAATATTTGTTAATAAGTTTCTTACTAAAAACTATCTGAAAAAGAAAGAACTTGTAAAAACAAAAAAACATTATATATATATTATAATTAAGATAATAATACATATAAATATTAAAGAGGATAACAAGAAAAATTATCTTGAGACAGTAGTTCAAAATCAAGAAAGTATACATTAGAATATATGGATAAATTTTTTAACTCTAAATATTAATTTCAATAAAAATTTCATGGTTGAGACTATTTAGAAGACAATAATTTTTCCAAAATATTAACCTTAAAAAAGAGCTTCCAGGTTATAGTAATGTAAAGATACTACTATTGGAATTATTAAAATTACTAAAAAAATATTTTTTAAAAGTAATCATTCTTAAATTAATAAGGGAAGAAACGGTGGTGAAATGTTATAAAAAATGTTAAACATGAGGCATTCATATAAAATAGAATGGATATTAATAATTGAATATTAAATCATATAAATAATATAGTTATCAATTTTAATATAAATATAATGAATACTAAAAATATTTTAAAACTAAATAATCAATAATGAACAATACATATAAAAATGAAACAATGTATTAAACTAAGTTAATCGTTTACCAAAATACCTAACATTATTTAATACAAATGATATATTTTACCAACTATACATCCTTAATTCATACAAAGTGATTTAATAAATTTAATGTGTTAAAAAAAACTGTTAAAACATTAAGATGATATATTATACTTCACCAATAGTTTGTGTACAGTGAATGGGAACACATATATAGCTTATTAACATCTCCTAAGTCGTGTCATATTGACATTCACTAAATGTACATAAACAATGTATATGATTATTCATGTAAGTGATTAATTAATATATCAATAATAGTTTTTTTATAAGAACACCATTTAACAATAAAAAATATACACAAAGAGAAAGTAAACACGTATACAATCACATAATATTATTCAAATTAATATGTATAATATATATCAGATCTAAAGATATAAAATCATTAAACTAAAAAATTTTATAAAATAAATAATGTGTACAAAATAAATATGTCCATAAATTTAATGTGTGAACAAAATGAATTTTTTGTATAAGATTAATGTGTATAAATTAATTGTGAAGATGATTTATAAACATAAGAATGTGTTTGAACAACAGCTGTATAAACTTAAATTTTGTAAACTGATTGTGAATTATGATTATAAATATAAGAATGAGTATAAACTAAATGTGAGTGTATAACAAGTGTATATATAATAATTGTGGATATGGGGTAAATGTGTGTTTAAATTTAATTTTTTATAAATTTTATTTAAAGATGTATACCTACGGCCACATTAGGGACATCTTTTACATACCTGATATTATGTTAATCACTTTATAGAATTCCATCCCCCACTCAACCATTAAATATGGATCACATATTAGTACAAATAATAATATTAAATTATGAAAAATATAAATATTATAAAAAACAGGTATATATTCTGACTAATAGATTTCAATATTGTATGAAAGAGGTATATGTTTTATATAAATACATATTCAATAAACAATTTAGTCAGTGTATTAAATATAATTATTCTTGAAATTAAATTTTACATTTAGGAAAAAAACTATATTTATTTTATAACTAATGTTCTAATGTAATATGGGGAAAATATATGATTTCATAAAAAAATATGAAAACAATAGTATACATAACTCATATGGACTGTGAAAAAATATTGGCAGAACTATTAAGTAATCTGAAAAACATAGATTTTAAAAAAATTTGTCACACAAAAAAATTATAAATTTTGTAATCAATTATGGATAATAAAATAAATAAAATTTATATATAAAATTGATATGTAATCCTATAATATATATATATATAACTAATAGATAACACAATATATAATATGGATTCTAAAAATATTGAATATAAAGAACAATGATTAAATAATTGAAAAATATTTGATGAATTACAATTATATTATGTTAAGGGTTACAATGAAATCATGATATTCCAAAATGATAATGTATATGCTATTATAAGATAAAGAAAATGGTATGAATAAATTAATGTAAAGAATAGTAATATATGATATTTAAATAAAGTATTTTTTTCATTGAAATGATAATAGAATGGTATTGAAAATATATATACTGGAATATAAAAGAATTTAAAGTGAACTTAAAATATAGCAACTAGAATTACAATACTCTATGTATAGTTTAGTTTTAGAAAATTAAGCTAATGGTATTTTTACAATCAAATGACATATCAATAGAAAGGAAAAAAATGGGAACAAATGTATTAGACATTAGGTTTTTTTTCATAAAATACGGCCTGATAATTCCAGGAATAAGTAGAAAACAATTAGGGTAATATAAGGTTTCATATGTGTTTTGTGAAAGAAATTAACGAAATCACCCATATGATTAAAGTGGGGTGATGATAATGAGTTTCCAAGATGTTTTAGCTTCAATGTCATATAGAAATTACATAAATGAATTTCAGTTACAAATCCGTCAAGGAGGATGACCAACTTCCCTTTTATACTCCTGGGACAATAAACTTTATGGAAGAAAACAGTGGTTAAGTTGTACTAGAGGGGAGGGGAATCTAGGAAGGTAGGTAGAAATTTGAATGGTAAATAAATGGAAATACTATGAGAGGTGACAATAAGAATGAATTGAATATAATTATGAATGTAGTGATTGGACGATGAAGGGCTTGGGGATTCAGGATAGTGTGAGTGGTGGTAAGGACATATTGGAAAGGTTCATAAGGGAATAGGGGAATAGAAATTTTAAGTGGTGATGGAGGCTAGGATGTGGTGGAGACGGAAATCTATGTAGAACGAGGAAAATGAGTATAGTAGGTGAGTAGGATAATTATGATAGCTAGTGATGATTGAATGGGGAGGGAGGGAGAATTGGGAGGTGTAATAATTTTAGAAGTAATTCACTGCAGAAGTAGGAGGAACACATATGAAATAAAACACAATGTTAGTATAATAATAACATTCATAGGGGTAAAGGTAAACAATGAAATAGTGAGATATAACAATTAGTAAAGGAAATATTATCAATGTTTCATAAAGGGTTATTTTAGAATATTATGAGATAACATTATCTTATAATAAATATATGATTAAAATGATCATTTAATCATAATAGAAGTTTACAATGACAAGAGATACTAAGGTCAAAAAGAGATCATAATGGATGTATAAAATATATACCATGTCCTAGAAACATTACATAATAGTTTGGTATAAACACATGCATAGAAAATTACTACATTTTTAACATAGATTCACAAAAATATGTCCATAGAAATATATATTTAATAGTTAAAAATCAGTCATATCTACACACAAGTTTTTGAACATATCTAAAAAATAATCATTTCCACACAACATGTTCTAAACATATCAAAAAAAAATCATTTCCACACATTAAATCTTTATATCATGAGGAATAAATCATTTAATAACAAATTTTAGTGATATATAGGACACCACCCATGACATAATGATAAGACCTACTTATGTTACCACAATAATATAACAACATTAATCATTTCATTTAAAGAAAATTAACAAATGGAAAAGTAATAGGTTTCATCAAAATTTCCTTAAACAATCACAACAATCCACCCATAGAAATAATTTGTATGCTTTTGTTATATAATATAAACAATTAATGATAACAATAATTAATCAATATTGACATGGATGAAAAAAAAAATTAAAAAAATGATCTAAAAAACATGAATAAATATGATTTTCTTTTGGTATCTTCTAAAAAAATTGACACTAAAATGGGAATCGAATATTACTTCAAAAAATACAGAAACATATAAATGAATATTGAAAATGAATAATGTAAATAATTTTAGTAAAATCTGATGAAGTTGTAAATGTAAAAAATATATCTCCATACCTTCACAAAGAATGTAAAAAATGATCTGTATGAAAACCATTACAAATATTCATTTTTAATATTTTGTGACATTTAATATATAGAAAAAAATAATCAGAAGAATTTATTTATGAATATTGCAGATAATTTTTAAAAATAATATAACGATTCTTCATATTCATGAGAATGATTTTGGTAAGATGATTTAAATAAATTAATGTATTTATTTAAAATAAATCCCCTCACATCATTTAAAATAAAAATCCTTCAAATAAAAGAAGATGAGATGGAAATTAAAATATAATGATTATAAAGAGTCATGATATAATATTTAATAGAAGATTTATGTACACCATATAAATAAAAATTATTGAATAATATTATATATGTCTAAAAGATAAAAAATTGATATGAAAACACATACATGATGTCTTCACTCACATAAGTCATGTATCTAAACTCATTAATAACCAAAATAAAATTTTTGATACATTATTCCGAAATCGTTTCAGGTGTATTTCATTTTTAATAATCCATTTATATTTAGAATTATTTAAATTACTGTATAATTGTTTTTCTTCTAGGATTTTGGGGGTTATTTTGTCAATTCCTCGAAAGATAATGTAATATATTACCCGTGGAAAAGGGTATTTTAGAACAGTTCCATCACCACCAGAATGTATAAATACTATACACCTGTCATCATACTTGCAGAAAATATTTACTAATTAAAAAATTATTAAAAATATATTCAAATTATGAAATTTGTCTCAGTATGATTGTTTTAGGATGATTGAATTACAATAGACATTTTTTATTAATATTATTAATGAAATGAAAATTATATATATTTAGATATATAAAAAAGCTATAAATTTTTCATTTATTTATAAAATTGATTTTTATGACCAACCATGTGAGGAAGTGAGAAAAATGAAATTTTTCATTTCATGGAGACGGTAGTCCTGAGTTAACACAAGTGATGATTTCATTTCCAATAGAATGCGATGAAAGTATATAATGATTATTACATCAATATAAAAATTTATAAGTTTATAATTGATACCACATTCAATATATTATGATGGTTATAAAAAATATTATATCAAGGTATAAGTATAATGAAATTTTATATAAAATGGTAAAACAATTACCACATCCTTGATTAATCTCCCATAGACCTCTCTTTTAGGCTTCCTAGATAGGTATTTTAGTGAATAGAGAACTTATAGTAAATGAGAAAAATGGTTTGGGATATTTTTTGGTATCTTTTGGTCAAAAATGGCTGTTTTACGTATGTAATATAACCATAACATACATAAATATTACATCATTTTGATGATAAATTCAAAAAAATCAAAACAATACGCACCCCAGAAATGTAAAGGATATTTGTATTTGGAGACTAGTTAAATAATCAATATATTTCCTAAATGATCTTCAATTTAACCAAAGGTTTCATCTCTAATATTACAGTTCTTATACATTTCTTACTAAATACCATACTTCATAACGTAGTGAAGAAGGAATCATAAAAAAGGGTAATCTCTGATGCCTAGATAGATAAACATAGTAGATATATGTCAATAATAATAATAGAGTATAGGGATATGGGTTTGAGAACATGATCATAAATTAAAAAATCATACTCAATTATTCAACAAAATTTATTCATGACTAATGGGATGAGGATTTTTCAAAACAAAGGATGAAAATTATAAGTGTGAGGAATCATAAATAATCAATCATTGTATATGTAAAAATATCATTATCTTAATACATATGTTTTCACAATATAGATAAGTACATAATTTATTTATTTAGGCTAGCTTCACAGGCAATACTATTATATTGGAATAGTTTAAAGACCTCAACCTTAGTAGCCTAGAGTTAGCACCATTATTATGTTTGCATAATAATCAATTAAATCTTATCCTGAGGAAAAATTAGGCAAGTAGATTTGGAAATTGTAGATAAAACAGTATAACATCAAAAAAAAAAGAAATAAAATTTTAACATATTAACCACATTAGAGACTACCTTATTCTCTTATATTATCCCCACATATCAATCATAATATAAATCTTCAAATCTGGGGGAAAATAAAACATACCTAGGGTTGATCTTAGATGCTTAGTAAGGAAAATAGTATAGATGAAGAAATTATAAATAAAAATAAAAAAATACATCATGGTTAATAACTAAAAAACATTCCAATAATACATAATATTTACCATAATATAGAACGAATAAAATCTAATCAATTAATTCCATGTAAATAATCACAAGAGAAGGAAACATAACCCATGATATTTTACCAGTCGAATAATCACATGGGTTATCAATAAATAAACTCATATTTATGGAATGTATAATTATGACATTAAAAACATATTTTCAAGGCATTGAACAAGAATTCTACAGAGATGGGTAAGTCCTTCGATAAAGTTAAGTCTATATTGTTTCATGAGACATATCGAACAATCAAGGGGATATTAAAGTCCCTTCAATATAATTAATATGTCTAATCCATTCTTCATATGAATGGTGTGAAACATAATCAAAATATACAATCATATTCAAAAAATTATATCAAATGTAATAATTTCCCCGATCAGTATACATAATCCTAAACTATTTAGATTAATATGGTTAATGGTATCAATATAGTATATCCCTAGTCAAAATGATCATAAATCAATAAATAAAATAAGGTTTAGGGTATCATAATAGGTAAAACTCAATTAATCATAACATTCAATTGTGGTTGTGGGTATAGATGAAAATAATGTATCAAACTCTTTTAAATTTTATTGAGAGAAATAACCTTTTTACATAGGAATAATTTATTTAAAAATCCATGTAATTATAAAAGAAAAACTTTTATTGGTAAATAACCTTGTAAACATGTAATTTTATCCCAAAACATTTTTACTTCATGTAACGATGGAAATCATCTCATTCCCTATATGTTTAAAAATGTTTCTATTAAATTTTAAAAAATGAATGATTTAAAAGAGTACATTTAAATGAAAGTGTGAGCTTTAACGAAAGGAATATATTATGTGTATTATAAGTGAATAAACATAAAACAAGTGTGAATAACTTTAGATAATAATAATTTAGTGGAATCATCATCATATAATGACATAATCATTTTATTATATTTTTATCCTGAACAATGTAAATTTATTTAAGAATTCTCGTACCATAATGAAAATTTTAGAACCCTATGATGCTTATAATTAATCATCATTAAATGAAACAAGTAATATCATAAAGATAAATAAAATCATTATGTGATATATAAAAGGTCATAATACATACACCACAATACCATATTAGAGGTCAATGAGGTATATATTAGGGAAAGCAATGTGCGATGAGAAATCCCCTACCTTAGGTTTGAAGTTGTTATGCACTTATTCATAATGACTGGGATAATAAAATTACATACCATAATTACTTAAGAACAATTTCTACAAGTATTTAATTTACTATGATTTTATTTGGATCATATATTTCAATTTTTATGAGTTATGATTTCAATTTTTCTATTCCAAGGGTCTTCGTTTCTTGGTTTTTCATGAATAGATTTCTTTTATACATGTATGGGTGTTTATATAAATGGAAAAATTATATAGAATTAAAATTATATTTTATTAATAATATTATTTAATTTTAAATGATGTTATATATAATTTGGTTTTATGGTATGATAATTATTCATTAGTTAAGATTTTTATGAAAACGATTTAATTTATTTTTGTGGTTTTTATGACCATCACAAACTTATAAAATTTTATTTAATGTTGTGTTTATATATTAGTTTCATAATATTATATAACTTATTTTATGTATAATAAAATACTATTTATTCATAATAATGTTATTATGACCCTAATTGATAGAGTTAAATGAAAAATCATTGTCCACGATTAAGGTAAATCGACACATCACATGTGATTTCTTCATTATTAAAATAAAATATAGAGGAGAAGGGGTTTGATGATGGATATTACAATAACATAATAAAATTATAATATATATAATATAAAATATTTATAATTAATACTTGTATAGATGATATAAGGATAGGATAAGAAAATAAAAAAATTAAAGGAAATTAAAACAAATTAAAATAGAACAAAATATGATTTTACATCTGGTATAGAATCTCCTTTAGATCCTTCTTTAAAGAACCTGGGATTGACAGGATAGAGGGACCAGAATGACATGTAATTGTGGAAGAGGTTTGGGAGATGAATTGAGTAGAATATAATCAATCTCTAAGGCTAAGAAAGAATGAGGACAAGAGGTTGTGAGGAGTGGTATTTATTGTGGAGGACAGTGGTATTTGTTTTATTTTTTTAATTTAAATACTATTATGGATCAATAAAATCAATAGTTTTGATTATTGTGACATAATATATTAACTAGTGCATGTTATTAGAACTATATTTTCTTTCACCATTCATAAATCATCCACGAAAAAATAATTCATTTATTTAGTTAATACCATAAATCACTGAATTTCACTGCTTACTAAAAATTCAAGTATTTTTGAAAAATCCTTAAAATTCACCCTAACCATTTTTAGAAGTATACATTTCCAGAATGAAAACCATTTTTGGAAATAATTCTATAATTATTAAAATTCTAATTATTAACTAAAATCCTTATTTATTCAAGAAATACCAATTTTTAAAATATAACTAATTTTAAGAAACATAGACAAATTAATTTTTTCCTCTTAAAATATCTTAAAATCATCAGATAGGGAAATATTAATTTATGACTATATTTTATTAAAATAAATTACCTTTTAAATCATTATACTAATTACCAAATTATAAATAAACATTTACATTTCACAAAAATACTATCACATAATTTATAATTTTTAAATATTTATTTACCTATTGTAGGATATAAATATATCATACTATAATTTATAGGATACCTAAATTTTCTATATAATTACATAAGTGAGTTTATATTTATAATTTTCTAATTACTATTCTAAACAGTCGCATTACTATTCCAATATTCATGTTGGTATTTAATAATATTTCATGGTTCGTTTAAAATCAGTTTTACATGCATCATCATCTAGTGATGATTTTAAATTTAAAAACATATATACTACAAAATAATTGGGTGTTACATTCCCCCCTCCATCAAAAAACAATGTCCTCACAATTTTAAATAGTACTTCAAAAATTAAAGATCAACACATAAAAATTCAAATCTAGGAAACCCACATCATAAATAGGGTTAATAAAAAATCCTCTTAATAAGAGGGAAATGAAAAATGTGAAGGCTACCATAAAATTAGGAATTCAAATAGTATAATATTATAGGAAAGTGAAAATATAGTCATGGATGAAAAATTTAACTATCATGTTCTGATGGAGAGTTATAGTGAACATGGTCCTATTGAATATAACCATTACAAAATTGTTAATTTTTTATCATATAATAAATCATTAATTTCCTAGTAGTAAAAATAAATTGATAAAATTTCTGTTCCTTAAATACTTTTCTAGATTTGGGGGATTATTGTACAATAAATTTAGGCACTTCAAAAATTATCTAACTTTATTGTTTTCTAATTCATAATCTCATCCTTTTTTTGTGCTTTAATCTATATCAACTTCATTTCTTGAATATAGAGATAGGCTTTCAAAACAATTTTTAATTTCTAAAGCACATTTTTGAATTATAATTTCTAATAGTCATTCCTTCCTCCTTTAAAGGGTTAGCACATTTTATCCCATACGATAAATCCTACTTTAATCTTAATCAATATTATCATAAATATATTCCATAAGTATCTAACCTTAAGTCATATTCAAAACATGATTTTTCAAATTCAAAGGCACAAAATATATATAGATGGTCACCAAATTTCTCAAATCATCTTAAAATACGTTTTCCCATATAATTTATCTCTTATTATCACATAAATAAATATATTAATACCTTGATCTCCATTAAAACATCATGAAAACATACATTCCTCCAAGTGTTAAATCTAATGTTGTTGAATATATTCCTCAAATCCAAACATTTAATAATTCCAGCATAACCTAAACCATAAAATCACTAACCAAAACAAATATCTATTTTCTCTATATCAATCACATATTTAGGGTTATGTTTTTTCACGAACCATGATGGTTCGCCATCCGACTCGGTGCTTGACTTGGTCCTCGGCATGACCCGAAGAGTGTTCCCGGTCCCCAAGGGCTGGAAACCAGTACCGAGCATCAAAACATGCAGTTGGGAATGCTTTATCCCATAAAAATAGAATAAAGATAAACAATAATGAACACAATAAGATAGGAAAACAATTGCAGTAGAAAATAAAATTAGAGATAATAGACTAGACATACCTCCAAGTGACCCCATGGGTCACCACCGACATAGAACCACACTTGCTCGAAAGAAACCCAAGTCTGAAATCTGAAACTGAAAGTAAATTAGGTGTGAGCACCGAGGTGATGAGTAGGAAATCCGGAAAACAATATTCAACAATGTATCATGCCCCTACCTTAAATAAGAAATCCAATCATTAAAGTTTGAAAATAAGACCTATTTAAATAATTTTTTCCACTCCATTAAAAATTTATGTAACTGGGTTCACTTTTAAGGAAAAAATTTCATTACCATTATGTTTAAAAAAATTGAATCAACCATGCATTAACATTTTGAAATGAAAAGAGATAAATTTTTAATAAATTGTGGTTTCTCACAAATGAAGCATTAGATAGGAAGCAATTAAAATGGTAATCACACAACAAGTAACATTTCACAAGCGAGCACCATGGGCAATCCATAAAGGTAACTAGCACATGTGGGACCCTAGAGACCTCATACCTCGGTGAAACGTAACCATAAAAATTATTTGTTCTCCTGCACGAGCCCCTAGACAGGGCAACACATCCATAACCTAGTGGTCCCCAACATCATCACATGTTTAGTTAGTGTTGATGTGTCAATCCTGCTAGACTGAACTGGGACAAAACCATGCCGTGTCATCTAGCGTACTATTCCTAGTCCACCAACCTAGATACCCGGGGTTTCCCATGTGCTCTATTCCAAAAAAGAGGTGAGTTTTTATCAAAGAAATGAAATGAACATCACATTTTCTTTATCCAAAAAACTCACTAAACCGCTCACCACAGTTCTCCATCCTTAAGCGCATTACTCTCTTTCACAATACATAATGCATAAGCCTCGACATTAGGCACATATTCATACACTCATCAGACAAGTCATTTTATAAAACCAAGAAGGTTTTCCATAAGAGGGGTTTTCTAATTTTACAAACCATTTCAAGGGTCCAAACATGCATCATTGTTTTACAAATAATAGTCTTCATTTTAGAACAAATAATCATCTAAACACATTGCAAAACCTTTTAACATCCCAATTAAGCAATCTACATGTTACATAAAAACAATATTGAACTCTTTATTAAAATAATGAAATTCATTAATGAGATTCCAAATGGGCATTAGTAATACATTACTTTTTTTCAAAACAAATGCATAACCATTATTAGAGAATGCACCCAGATTTCATAGAATGTAAACATAACATATATATATATATAACATATTTTCAAAGAAATCAAGAAATTATGAAATTAAAACTAATGGAATAGGCATAGGAGATGTACCCAAAACATGTCATTGTTTGATGATGACCACCTGAACAGATCCTTGGGACAAACATGCACATTCATGTATATATATATATACACCCCTAGATGAATTTCACATATTCCCTGTGCCCTGAGGGAATTTTCACAATGAGGGAATATCTACATACATGCCTTACCATATGCACGTACATGCAGGGATCCTCAATACCCACAATCCAAAACCATCGTAGCGAATTCCAACACAATACACATATAATTTAATAAAACAATTAAAACACGTAAACAATCAATAAATCATTTCAAAATAACACGTCAAGGGATCAAACCATTGACACACTCAACTTCATGTTGGGAAGCAACTTTGAAACCAAATTTACTACAAATAGACATTAAAACATACCTTACAAAATTTAAATGAATTTACAATACATATTGAGGAATGCACAAAAAGTCATACACAAACCCCAATTCCATTGTGAAAATATGACACACAATAAAAACCTTTTAAAACTCCATCTACATCACCCACACAATTAAAATAACGAACTGTATAATTAAAATGCCCATTTTATTGATTAAACAAACCGCTGGTAAATTTATTAAACAGTTTTCAAAATGCATCGAATGAATCAAAATGACAAAGTCCTAATCCAATATTATTTTATGACTACACACACACTAATGCTACACAAAAATATCAACTGCACCCTTTGCACATACTAACAAATTAACTACACAATTTATAATGAACTATTAAATAGTTCAACATGGTATTTCATAGAAACAAATACTCATATCATATAAACATACCACTATACTCATAAACACATTAAAAAATATACTAAACCTCAACTAAAATCAAAATCTCATAAAAAAAAGTTAACAAACATGCTAAATTAATTAAATTCATGAATCAATTTATCAACAATAATTTTATGAGGGACCGCCTACCCTATGTAGGCCAACATCACCAATTTGGTGCACAAAGTCCACCGCACCTTAATCACACTTAAAACCACTCACATAAACCCTAAAATGAAATCATTAAACAATTTATAATCAAAATAGAAACAAGGAAATCTGAAAACCCTAACCTGGAAAACCCAATACCCAAACAAAGGAGACTTACCGAGGTGATTTCCACAGACGGTGAAAGGAGAGGGGTTGTTGAAGGAGGCTACACTAGTAGAGGCCTTTCCAGAGATGGATGAACTGGAGGAGGTTACGTGGGATAAGGTCGGGAAAGTGGGGGTCGCGTGGGATGAGGCCATGAAATAGGGGGTCGTACTGGTGGGGGCCGGGAAAGAAGGGCGGTCGAGCGGGATGAGGTCCGGTGGTGCACAAGGGTTTAGAGAATGGCGGTTGGGGTTAGCCTGAAAACTTGGGGAAAAGGGGTGGTATTCTGTGTAATGTGGGTTAAAGGGGGAGGGATATTATGTGGGAAAAAATAATTAAATGAAATAAAATAGAGAGAATGAAAAGAGTATAAAATAATAAAAAAGGATAAAATAATATAAATAAAAACCTAATGATAAAAAAATAAGAAAATTTAATACTAATTAAAAAAATTACTAAAACCAACAATAACAATAATAAAATTATTAACCTACATTGGACACCGTGCACGATTGCACGCACAGTCACGCACTTTATTAAGCTCCCAAATAATAGAAAATTTAATTAAAATAATAAAACCAAAAATAATAAAAACTAAAATAATAATACAACAAACTACTTAATATAATAATAATAATAATAATAATTATCTAGATCAGGAAACACACACGTTTTCGAGCATGATCATGTATCCCAATAATAATAAATTTAATACAAAAAAAACATTTTATTATCAAGGTTGGGAACACAGTCGTGTGCCCGTATAATAACCCAAGTATTTATTTATTTATTTTTACTAGTTCAAACTAAGATTCAAAAATGAAACCCAAAATAATTAAAATAAAACATGACGTCGGGTCGGGGTGAGACAATTCTCCCCACCATGACACATTATACCCCCAGAAAGTCCCAAAAGACTAGGTCAACCAAGGGTTCTATGGGAGACCGCAAAGACGCCTTAAACCAAACCTCAATCACCCAATGACCGAGAATTCAAAACGCAGATGACCTCAAACATCAAAGATCTCAAAATCAGAATCACCGAGAAAATTGACCAACAGTAAGGAATTCACCTCGAAACAGAACTACAACAAGGAACACCCTGACACCTGACTTAGGGATCACTTGGGCCGCTCGAGACAACAATGTACACTCGTACAGTGACCCACTACTCAATCTATCGAGTTACCATTGTCCAGGTAGTGCGGAGAAGAAGCAAGGGGTCGCCCCGACAATCACATTTTGAAAATGGAGTTCTTCCACAAATTCATCCAGTGGTGGTCTCCCAACCATATTAGGATTATTGTCCAACATTGGTTATCCAAACCAAACGACTCACAAGTTTAGTCAAACATCTAACACTGGAGTGACCATCCATGCTCTCTATGTTTAACCAACACAAGAAGGGACATCAGAGAGACCTACATTGGGTCTCCCCAACATTTTAAAATTTTATAACTCCACGAAACCCTCACAGGCATTCCAATATTATTTGAGAAATACAGAATGAACCCTTCATTAAAAACTCACCAACACAGGTCGTCCTGCACCAAAGATTCCTACACTGGATAAAACTTTTCCCCATGAGATAGATTTGATAGCAGAAACCCCTAACTTGGAGGAGAACCAAATAGGTGCATGTCAATTCCAAAATACATGAACATCTCTAAGACGAGTAAAATTTCGATTTATAAGTGTCCCACAAGAAGGTTTACAGAGCCCTCCTGCTAGATTTACAAGAATACTGATTCTTCAGACCACTTTAAGACCCAAGAGGAACTCCCTTAAATTAAGACCACAATAAGTATACAAGTCCTTGAGAGACAGTATCACAATAGTAAAATTTAACTTCTCCCCATATTCCATTGCGTACTTAATTTAGACCAAACGTGTACCATGTCCGACGAGTTTGGACTGCGCGCAAGCTTCACCCCGAGACCTATGGCTGGGGACCTGATGTCTTAACAATCTACAACCTCACAGTCATATGTTGAGATCCTCTGACCGGAACATCCTCTACTGGAAAATTATCCTACATACTACCCCTTACCCTCCAAGGGTACACTCTTTCAATATACCAACTTATAATTGTAGCGATCGACATAGGGTGTCCGACTGACCACACTAGAGGTAGGAGATTGAGCGGTCTATCAAACGCACGACACAAACTGACGAGAGGGGAACTCCAAGAAAAATTCCATTTGGTTCACACTCTTCATCAGATGAGGAACTCTAACTTACATAGGTACAATCATGGGATGAGGTTAGTCTTAAGGATCACTCGAGACATACTTATTCGCCACAAAAATGGAGCGATCATCTTTTACTGGATTAGTGTCGTTCCACCAGGCGTAATCGATACAACATACACAACACATCTTTGGAGTTCCTCCAAAAACATAAAAACCTCCATCTTTCTTAAAACATTCAACAATATCCAACTAACCTCGACGTCTAGGAATGGTCAACACCACCGAGAAGAACCCAAATCCTCCACGCCACAGGGTGTCTGGGATGGGCCAAGAACTGAGAGAGACATGCTGGACCCCATGGGACATTTATAGGGGGCATATCCCAAAAAAGAAACACAAAATAGCCTTCCTCAAATCCAAACACATCACAAAACAAACATAACAATTCCATAAACAATCCCAATCATTCCTATTTAAAACATCAATTCATTTTCAAAAAGAAGTCACTTGAAAAACCAAGCACTTCACAACAAGCCCGAAATCTATTTTGATAATCCATATTTAATCTAAATGCAATGTCATTTTTTTCCATTTCCAAAACCATTTGTGCAAAAAAAGACCATTTTGGAAAAAGGCCCACTTTCTAGGAAACATGAAGCAACCTTAGAAATCAATCTTTCACAAATGATATTCCATGGTGCCTCGCAAGTATGCATTTTTATTCCACTCAGGCACCCATCCACACAATCCACCAACTATCCATTAATCATGTCCACATGCACATGCGAGCACCCATAAGAATATCACTATAAAGAAACAAGGCTACTCCGCTTTCAAATCAAAATATTCTCAATATCCGAAAATACCCCTTTTTTCCAAAACGATTTAAAATTTTCAAGGAAAATTTCAAGAATTCATTCCATATCTAAAACAACATGTTTCAATTTTAGATAACCCAAGATATCCTTTTAGAAATTTTAATTCGACAAATCAATGACAAATTCCAAAAACATGTTCAGAGAGAGAAGCATCCCAAAAATCATATCAAACACACACCAAAATAAAATAAGACCATCACCAATGTCTGCTTATCTTTATAAAGGAAATAAATATCGCACCAATACCAAAATTGATGCATGATATCACAAACATTAAAGCACCTGGGAAGAGGGCTAGTGGTCATGTCTAACCTGGCTACATGGTTTAGAAGACCATTCCCTAGGCAAGCACCAGCCACTAGGAGTGTCGAATGGTATTCTCGGGAATCACATGGGTCGCTACTCTATGTGAGACCGCTTGTAGTACTAGTTTACTCCCATTGTCATCCCCCATCCACAAACACCAAAGCCAAAACTTAAATCCCTAACTATCCCTGTTTACTCAAGGATCGGAAGGAGAATGAGCTTGTGATTCTCTTCCCGCACCTACCACTCGAGTACCGACAATCCTATCTCCGATCTACCTAACACCCCAAATAACAAGAACAAAACCTCCTCTTTTACCATTTTGTCACGAACCAAGCCAGGTCGCCATCCGACTCAGTGCCTGACTCGGTCTGTGGCATGACCCAAAGGGCGTTCCCAATCCCCACGGGCTGGCAACCAGTACCGGGCATCAAAACAAGAATTTGGGAACAGTTTATCAAATAAAAATAAAATACAGATAAATAAGAATGAATGCAATAAGGTATGTAAACAATTACAGCAGAAAATAAAATTAGATATAATCAACTAAACATTCCTCCAGGTGACCCCATGGGTCACCACGGACATAGAACCATGCTTTCCCGAAATAAACCCAACACTAAAACTTGAAACAGAAAGTGGGCCTAAGCACCAAGGTTCTTAGTTGGAAATACATAAAAAAAATTCATCAACGTCTCATTCCCCTACCATTAATAAGACATCCAATCATGCAGGTTTGAAAATAAGACCTATTAAAATAATGTTTTCCACTCCATTAAAAATTTAAGTTACAGGTTTTACTTTTAAGGAAAACATTTCATTTCAATATGTTTAAAGAAATGGAATCAAGCATGCATTAACCATTCTAAATGAAAAGAGAACAGTTTATAATAAAATGTGGTTTGTCACAAATTAAGCCTTAGATATGAAACAATTATAATGGAAATCACACTAGAAGTAACATCTCACAAATTGGCAGCATGAGGAATTTTTAAAGGTAACTTGCACAAGTGGGACCCTATAGACCTCGTACCTTGGTGAATGGTAAGAAAAATAATTATCCATTATCATGAACGAGTTACTAGACAGGGCAACACATCCATCAAATAGTGGTCCCCAACATCAACACATTTTTATTTAGTGTTGTTGTGTCAATCCTTCTATACTAAACGGGGACCAAACCCTATCGTGTCATCTAGCGTACTAGTCCTCGTCTTCCAACCTAGATACTTAGGGTTTCCCACGTGCTCTATTCCAAAAAGGTGGCGAGTTTTTATCAATGAAAAGAAATGAACATCACACTTTCATTATCCTAAAAACTCACTAAACCGCTCACCATTGTTCTCCCTCCTTAAGCACATTCCCCTCTTTCACATTACATAGTGCATAAGCCTCAACATTAGGCAAATATTCACATGCTCAACATACAAGTCATTTTCTAAAACCAAGGGCATTTTCTTTAAGAAGGGTTTTCCAATTTTACAAACCATTTCATGGGGCCAAATAGGCTTTATTGTTTTACAAATAATAGTGTTTATTTTTGAACATATAATCATCTAAACTCTTTTCAAAACCTTTTAAAATCCCAATTAGAAAATCTACATGTCATATAAAAAACAAGCTTGAACGCTTTCTTAAAATAATGCAATTATTTTATGGGAGTCCAAATGGGCATTAGTAATACATTACATTTTTTTCCAAAACAAATTCATAACCATTCTTAGGGAACGCACACAGATTTTATAGCATGTAAACATAGCATATATATAAACAAAACATATATTCAAAGAGAGCAAGAAATTATGGAATTCAGAGAAAAGGCATTGGCATTGGAGACCTACCTCAAACATGTCGTTGTTTGTCAACGACCACCTGAACTAATCCTTGGAACATACATGAACATGCATGTATACATATATATATACAACCCTAGATGTATTTCACATATTCCTTACACCCTGAGGGAATTTTCACAATGAGGGAATATCTATATACATGCCTTACCATATGCAAGTACATGAAGGGATCCTCAATACTCGTGACCCAAAACCATCACAATGAAGTCCAACACACTACACATATAAATTAACAAAACAATTCAAACACTTAAAAAATCTATAAAACATTTCAAAATAACACATCAAGGGCTCACTCCAATGACGCACTCAACTTCAAGTTGTGAAGCCACTTAGAATCCAAATTTACAACAAATAGATATTAAAACATACATTACATAATTTAAAATAATTTACAATACATATTGAGGAATGTACAACAAAACACACACAACCCCCAATTCAATTTTGAAAAATTACGCACAATAAAAACCTTTGAAAAATTCATCTGCATCACCCACACAATTAAAATAACCAACTGCATAATTAAAATAAAAATTTTCTTAATTAAACAAACCGCTTGGAAATTTATTAAACAATTCTAAAAATGCATCAAATGACTCAAAATGAGAAAGGATTAATCAAAAATTATTTTATGACTACATTCACACTAATGCTACCCTAAAATATCAATTGCAACATTTCCACATACTAACAAATTAACTACACAATTCATAAAGCACTATTAAATAGTTCAACATGGGTTTTCATAACATCCAATATTCAAATCATATAAACATACCACTAAACTCATAAACACACCAAAATATATACTAAACCTCAGGTAAAATCGAAATCACATCAAACAAAAAAGTTAATAAACATGATTAATTAATTAAATTCATGAATCAATTTATCCACAATAATTTTATGTGGGATCGCCTACTTTGATGTAGGCCAACTTCACCAATTTGGTGTGCAAAGTTCACTTCCCCTCAATTTCACTTAAAAACACTAAAATAAACCCTAAAATCTAATCATTAAACCCTTTATAATCAAAATCAAAATAAGGAAATCCTAGAACCCTAACCTGGGAATACAAATAAACTAACGGATCAGACTTACCTGAGGGATTTCCACCAGCAGTGAAAGGAGAGGGGTTGTCGGAGGAGGCCACACTGGCGGATGCCGTGCTGGAGAAGGATGGACGAGAGGAGGCAGTGTAGCATGAGTCTGGGAAACTGTTGTTCGCAAGGGATGAGGTCGGGAATGAGGGGGTCACACTGGTGGAGGCTGGGAAAGAAGGGCGTGCGAGTGGGAGGAGGCCCGGTGGTGCGCTAGGGTTTGGAGAATGGGGGTTTGGGGTAGCGTGAAACCCATGGGGAAAAGGGGGGTGGTGTTGTGCGTGATAAGGGTTAATGGGGGAGGGAGATTTAGTGGGAAAAAAATATTTAAAAGAAATAAAATAAAGAGAATGAAATGAGAATAAAAGAAAAAAAGGGATAAAATAATAGAAATAAAAACCTAATAATTAAAAAATAAAAAAGTTTAATAATGATTAAAAATAATTATTAAATCAAACGATAACAATAATAAAATTATTTACTGACATTGGGCACTGGGCACGATTGCGCGCATAGTCAAGCACCTGATTAAGCACCCAAATAATAAAAAATTTAACACAAATGATAAAACCAAAAATAATAAATACTAAAATAATAAAACAACCAAAACATATTATTATTATTATTATTATTATTAATATTGGGAAACACGTGCGTTTTCAGGCACGATCACACACCACAATAATAATAAATTTAAAAAAAACATCTTCTTATCAAGGTTGGGCACTACGCATGGTCGCGCACACAGTCGCATACCAGTATAATAACCCAAGTATTTTTTTTAACCAGTTCAAATTGAGATTCAAAATCAAAACCCAAAATAATTAAAATAAAAAATAACGTCAGGTCACAGTGTGACATGATTCCCAAGAAATCTACTTATAATAGAATCAGTTCTCATGATTACTAGTGTTATTCATAACTAGCTTTGGAATATTTAAAGTAGTAATAATGTACAATTCTTATATGTCTCATGATTCTTATAACAAAAATATTATTTCAAACATAATACATGAGTTGAAAACGAAATTACTTTGCATATGCCACATTGATTATAATAGCTACAAAATATCGACCATGATATCCTTACTTCTTCCTTGATATATTCCCTTGAAGCATGGGATGTTCATTTTCATAGTACCCCATCTGCATAGAGTTGAAAAATTGGATGGATTCTTTCATTAAATAATATTTGACAGCCTGGTGGAACTTATCTCCACACTTTTAATAAAACTCCCATTCCATTCAAAAAATTACCAGGGTGTTTCCTTCTAAACATTTCATATATAGAAAAATACTTCTTTCTCATATTTCCATTATTCAAATATTTACTAGATTTATTAATGTTCCCTTTATTCCCCCCAAGTACGTAATAAATATATAATTATTTCTTTGTCTCATTACCACGTGATATTATCCTTATATGATAACAATGTTTGGGAGAATTATTCCTTTCTAAGGAATGATTTAATCACATCGAAGAGTTGGAAAAGATTACTCATTTGATTATGTTATTAGTCTATAGGATTAATGGAAGATATTCAATAATTTTAGTCATATATAGCAAAATTTACTTATGTCTTTTGTCTCACAATCACAAATTGTCTCCAGATATCTTCCCTTTGTTATCTTGGGAAAAAAATTCCATTAAATGTTCTTTAATTCCATATACTCTATATTTTAAATTTTATTCTTCCTCTTTATTGTTTTGAATCAATTACTTGAATTGATCCACATATACATTGACATGAAATACTAACATGATAATATTATCTCATTCACTACTTCACCAAGAAATAAATTTCATATCTATGGAACTTATCCATTACACAGCTACAAATGGGAAGTTAGTAACATTGAACGATGGCAGTTGTTATTATATAAAGTGGTCTAACATTATTAAACACCACTGTCGATCAGTACTCCCTATATGGGTAAGATTATTTCTCATAACCTCAGTCTATTTTCTCATTGATGTTATAATTTGTTCATCTCCAGCTACCAGTCTTACTCTATCTTTATTATCATTCATATAATGGTAATCCCCACGTGGATTACATAAATTAATATGGTCTCAATTCCATCCACTATAGGTTATTTATAAGTAATGGTATATATTATATTCGATAATAACATTATGAAACATAATTTATAATAATAAAATTTTGAAAAAACATAACATAAATTATAAATCTAGTTACAACAAGTCCTTAAATCATAATATTGGTTACTTTAGAGAAATTCAAATATTCAATGATAGTTTTATATTTACCTAATCTATGTTTCAATAAATATAGTTTCCAAAGTTTTAAGTAAACCACATCCAATACAAACGGTAAAGACCCAACCCCCAGTATGCTAGAGTTGATTCCTTACTTTATTACATTTTAATAATAAACATGTAAATCAAATCCTGAATGTCTGAATAGTTTTCTATATTTTGAAAACAATATAAAAACTTATGAATTACATTACAACATAAAATGAAATACAACATAGTAACCCCTTTTGAGACACCCCTATTCTCTTATATTATCCCTCCATGTCGATAATAATATACATCTCCGAATCAATGAAAAACATAAAACATTATAAATAGGTGATATCAGATGTTTAGTAACGGTATGAATACATCGAAATATATCATAAATAAACATAAAAAATAATTCATGATGAATAACTAAAAAAATCCATTAAAAATAATCTTGAGGATAATATGGAGGGAATAAAATATGATCAAATACTTCCATATATAAAATCACATGAGAATGATACCTTACCCTAGATATTATACTAGTCAAATAAACACATGGATTATTAATAACAAGAATCATAATGAGGTAATACATAATTGGGTAAATCATAATCATACCTTTAATGCTTCATCCAAGAAGTATATATAAATGTGTATGGCCTTAGCCAAAACCTGATCTAATTTTTCTCATGAGACCTACCAATGCATCAAGGGGACTATATTAGGCCATGACTAAAACATACTAATTTGAATGAATTCATAAAATGAAAGGGTTTAATCATAATCATTTTATACATTCATATATAAACTATAATTTCAAATGTAAATAATTTCCCTATTATTTTAAGAAAACCATAAACTATCCAGAGTAATATGGTGAATGTTATCAAGATAGTACATAGACAATCAAAATTATCATAAACCATTCAAAAAAATATGTTATATAGTTCCATAAGATATCTACCTCAATTAATCATAAGATTAAATATTCGGTGTTTACATAGAGGAAATACTACAACAAAATAATTGAAATTTTCGTGACATAAATACCCATCTAACTTTGGAATAATTTATTTAAAAATCAACGCATTAATAAAAGAAAAAAAATTCATTAGAGTTAACTGTGTAAAATTTTAAAGGATTATTGAAAACATTATTGTGTCTAAATAGTGTTAGAATCCCATAATTAATTATAAGTTTTAAAAATATTTATTTTAAATTAGGAAATTTGGAAACATTTAAAAGATTATTTTCAAAACAATATGTGATAATTAAAAAAATGAATCAATTATGTTTATTATTACTGATCCACATAAAACAATAATAAATACAACTTAATATTATAAAAATACATTTTACACATAAAAATTTCATGGAATAATCATTCCAGTATATTTTTAACCCAAATAATGAATATTGGGTTAATAATTCCCTTACAATAAAGAAACCAGTCAAACTATGTGCCTCATAAAATTAATTATTATATAATGGGACATTGAATATCATGATGATTTAGATATTAGTGATTTTATATATCCGTAATAAGTATAAATAAGTCAGACAAAATAAATAAGTGTTGGAAATAAATATCTCATGGAAATAAAAGTGAGATTAGAAAACCCTTATTGTATGCACGAAAGTGTGTTTCACTGGTACTTAAGTCCAAGATAATAAATATATATTCAGTAATTACTTATTTTGTTACCATTTCAAACATGTATTTTATTTTTTAAAATTTAATTAATTATATTTATATCTATTTTGATGATTTATAAGATTCAATTTCATCATTATGGGAGTGTCCATTTTCATGGTTTTTCATGATCGTCTCGCTTGTATTCAAGTGTAAAAGTTAGTATAAAATGGGAATAGTTGTCGGGAATAGAAATTATATGTCATAAATGAACTTACATAAAATTTCATGATATTAAATATAATTTTTATATATGGTTTTAGAATGATTAATTGGATAAAATAGTAATAAAAATGATTTTATTTATGATGGGGGTGTTTACGACCATCACAGTCTTATATCATTTATTTTCATATAATTATTATATGTTTCTTACAGAAATTTATTTAAGTAAAAAAGTATAATAATATCTAATTTGACAATAATAGAGATATTTTGACAAAAACTGAACGTGGTTAATGAAAAAATATCATCCATAATGGTGATTAATTAACACCTCAGGGAAGATGTTTTCATTTCAAAAATAAAAGGGAGAGGGGAGGGGGTTTGATGAATGATATTACATTAAAATTATAAAATTATAGTATATATATCTAACTAATGTTCTGATTCATGTTTGGATTGTGGATTTAAGGATATTTTAATAAAATATAAGAAATTAAAATAGAACGAAAGAGGATTTGGCCTCTTGAATATCCTCTCCTTGAGAACCTCCTTAAAGAACCTGGGATAGGTCTTTTACTGATATAAGTAAGACTCATACATAGGAACGATTTTTGTGAGGGGTATTGGGTTTATATTATTAATATATATGTATAATATTTTTAAAGGATAAGGGGTGGTGAGGAGTGATATTTATAGTGGAGGAGAGGGGTTCTTTTTTATTAATTTTTTCATTTGTTCATTACATTCGCTCAAGAATATCAATAGTGACTAATCTTGTGACAAATTATAGTAAATATTTCATATACATTTTAACTAATGGTTCGTAAATTACCCATACATCATCCATGACTCAATAACTCATGTATATAACTAAAACCATAAATTACTGTATTTTAATATTCAACAAAAATTCAACTATTTTAGAAAATTCCCAAAATAAATCACCATAATCATTTTTCAATTAATAAATATAAAAAATATACAACTTTTTTTAAATAATTTTCAAATTTTGATAAATGTAATTTCAATTAAAATCAATATTTATTTGACAAATACATACTTTAGAATTATATCCAATTTTATGTCACTTTGAACCACTAATATAGGTCTCATAAAATTATTTTATAATCATATTACTACAAACTATTAAATTAATAATATATTTAATAGAAATAATTTTTTTTAATTTTTATACTAATTATAAAATTGAAAAAACAAATTATGTTTCACAGAAATACCAACACTTAATTTATAATTTTTAAAACATTTATTTACATATTCCAATATTTAAATATATCATATTTTCATTTATAAGATTCCAAATTTTTTTTTATACTATCATAGGTTAGGTTTTTATTCTAATGGTCACATCACTATTCCTAACAGTCACATTACTATTCCAAAAGACTTATTAATATTTAATAGTATCTCAAAGTTCATTTAAGCTCGGTGTTGCATGCAACACAAGCTATTAATGATTTAAACAAAATATAGACATCCATAAAATCATAGGGTGTTATAAATATGTTCACTTGTCATTTCATCAATTCTTTAGTCATGGTTTACTCTCAATATTATACTATTTTTCAGAGTTCAATACTAAACTGGGTTGATGACACGTGGTCGAGTGCATCAAATTAGATGTTTATTTTACTAGAATTTTTTCAGTATTTTCATAACTCTAGGTCTTCTCTCGATGGATCCTTGGATCATTGAAAAACAAATATGGTTGTTATTGTTAAAATATAAGGGGAAATCAATTTCGGAAAACATAGGGTATTATGATTTAACATTCCAAAAGAAATATAAAGGCAATAAAAACAAAGTGGAAGTTAAAAAATGTAATTAAATGTTATCAATGTAGGTCAGTCTAATGATTCTTATACTTTATCACATCAAGAGAGAGGGTTTATATAATTTATTACTTTTTTTTCAACTAGAACAATTATTATATATATTTTATACTATGATAACTCCTGGGGTTCAGTCAGAAACACATAATTATTCACAAAATACTACCAATGATTTAGTGATTTGTGTTGAACTTCATAAGATAAAATCACCAAGGAAACACATGAAGAAAGTGATGTGTTATCTAGTTTTTTATGTTATTTTATTGTGATTCCATGACATAATTCCACATAAACCTTGAAAGTTATTATATGTGACCAATTGACCAATATGAACCACATAAACATCGCAATTGAAAGAGGGAAGAAAATGGATGAACGGTGTGGGAAACATCAGAAGATATTGTACCCCAAAGATGATCATATGAGTTGGATAATTACATAGTAGTGCATATATCAATTAAATAACAATAAAGGATGATTAAAAACATCACACACACATGTAATTTAAATGACCATTAATATATTACAAAAAAGCAAGCATGGGATTACATCACATTCGCCCCTGGGTGATCGCGACAGGTTTATAAATCCAGGGGAGTGGAGGAATAAGAATATATTGAAGAAGAACATCACATATCCACCATAACATCTAGGGATAATGAGAGGACACCTTTGGAAGTACAAAAATTCAGCACCTTACCTCTTGGTCGAACTCCCAAATGGGGTACCCAAGGTTCTAATTTATAGGAATAGAGGGAGGTGGTTTGGTGCCCCCTGATTTTGAGAATCCACTTGGTCAGTGGGGTTTTCAAGTCAAAAATACTTCAATCACTTTAGAAAAACTATAATGTTGTTGGGAGGAAACATTTCTATATCTGTGTCAAATATTGAATCTGTATATTTTCTATAATAATACATATTTCTAAATTATAGAGGAAAAGATTTTACCCCATGCATATTCAGTTAATTGGATATATCCGTTGAGATAGGCCATTAAATAGAAAATTGGGAATGTATTCCTTCACGAATGATGCATTCCACATAGACATGGATTAGATCATAGAATATCATCCAATTTTGATGCATTGATTTCTCAGATCATGAGAAATAGTTGACATGTATTTGTGGGATTCAATGTAGTTCAGACCATTTCCTTCCACTTCATTGTGGGCTCTCAAAATCTCCTCCACATTCAATGAAACAATCAAAACAAGTGAAATTTCTCCTTTTAAAAGTGAAAAGTGAAATTTTATTTAACAAATAATGTAGTTAAATTTGTTATTATAATTGCAATTCTCAACCAAAAAAATAGTTTAATACATTTGTATATGGGTGAAATAAAATAGTGAATTGGTATGATCAGTTCACTCTTGATTCCAATATTTATTATCATAGGAGATGTCCATATTTAGCTATTTATTAGAGGGATATATAATTTTTAGATCATATAAATCACAATGAAAACCAAATATATGTGTGTTTCATAAGATCATTAATCATTAATTATATCATAATTCATTGAAAGGAAAAGGGTTTCATAAAAATTTCATCATCTCATCATAGCAACCCTATAGAAAATAAATTCGTTTCATAAATATTTAATCATAACTTAATTAGAATTGGTAATGAAATGGGTTTCATAAAATAATACTTAATTCATTTTCATCATAATCCTTACAAAGAAATAATTTGGATTGTATCCCAATATCATATCCCTAATTTAGTATAAAAAACATTAAATGATGTGAATAGATATGAAAACTAAATTTAAATACACAGATGGAAAATTGTGTTTTCCAAAAACTTTTATACCAACGGTTTATTTAAACCATTGGTATAATTAATTTTTTCCAATGATTTCTTCAAAATGTTGGGATAATGGGATGATAATTAGCTTCTCCCAACGGTTTACTTAAAACATTGGGAAAAGTGTGGAATATATATATATGATGGAATGTGTTTGCAAGGGATAATGGCCTGAGTGACTCTTTGGGGTTATATTATTGAGTGAGTTGGGTGTGTTGGAAAATTTTAGTTGAATTCCTTGTGTCCTATGGGTATGGTTACAACCTTGAGGGGTGTTATGCTGGGATGTACATGATGGTGGCTGATGAGAGTGACGATATATCGATTATTTCCTATGGGATTGTGTATGACATTTAGATATTTCTGAGTTATAGTGTATTCCTTGGGTGGTATGGTATATGGTCGAATGGGATATGAAAATTGATGATTGTTTTCTTATACAAATTTCACTTAGGAGGGGGGTGTGTGTTGTCCCGGGATGTAGGGGAGTTGTCCATCCCCCACCCCCACCCCCACCCCCTTGGACAACCACCTGGGCACCACCCCACCCCCTGGACACCCCCACCGCCTGGACAACCCCACCCCCTTGGACAGCCCACTGGACACCACCCTCACCCCCTTGGAAATCCCCCACCCCCTAGATAACCCCCCTGGACACCACACCACCCCACCCACCGGACAGCACCCACCCCATAGACAACGCCCCTTGGGCACCACCCCACCACCTGGAAACCCTCCCACCCCCCAAGACACCCCCCTAGACACCCCACCCCCTGGACACCCCACCCCCCGGATAGTCCCACCCCCTTGGACACCACCCGCCCCTAAACACCACCCCACCCCCTGGACACCCCCACCCCCTAGACACCCCACCCCATTGGATAATCCCCCGGGACACCACCCCACCCCCCTGGAAATCCCTCCCACCCCTTTGGACTGCCCCCCAGGATACCACCCCACCATCATGTACAACCCCCACCCTTTGGACAGCCTTTTCACCCCGTGGACAACCCCCTGGACACCACCCCACCCCCTGGACATCCCTTCCATCAAGTGTAGATTTATTTGTTTTCTATTTTCGTTTTACAATTAAAGTGTCATGATTATTAGAATCAAAATTATTTTAAGTATTTATTTCCACTCCTTTTAGGTTGTTTTCCTTTTTTTGTGGGGTGACATGGTATATTCTATGGACTTTAGTTTGGTTTTTATGAGATGTACTAACTTTTCACAATATTTCCTTTTATTATCATCAATAACATATTTAAAAAATCTATTTACACATTCTGCATCTTTCATGAAATGTTTTCAAATTTTAATATCAAGAAAAATTTTTTATCAGGTCTATGGTGTCTTCCTGGAATGTGATAAATAAAAAAATTACAGAACACATCTCACCTCAAATTTAGGCACACATAACTGAATTAATTAGTATATCTATAAATTGTTTTAATAATCCAATAAATCAACTAGAAACTACTTCATGTATCATTTACATAAATATATTTTCAATTAAACTTCAATATAAGTGAATTTATTATGATTGAATGACTTATAATAGTTCTTTTTAACAGAATGGATGGATGTTGGATGTATGAAACCGATTAGATATCAAGCGATTCACAAAACAATTTGAAATGATTTTTTAGATTTTTCATTTCACAATGCTTCAAATAGTGGTCTCATACATTGTCCATGTTATGATTCTGTTGGTAGACATTAGTTGAGCAATGAAGAAGTCAGCTACCACATAACCAAATATGGTTTTCAAGAAAACAACTATTTGTGGAATCACAATGGGGAGAAAATGAAATCTCAAATTGCTTATGATCGAAATGAAAGGATTAGACTGGAGGATTTGTTAGAAAACCGGTTTCTATTTATTCATCATCATGAAAAGGAAATGATTTCAACTCAAGAAGACTTCGATATGAGGATAGATGATGCATCTAATGAAAATGATGATAATTTTTGTGTGAAATAGTTGACTGAAGTTTCCACAACTCCAATATATCAACAGTGTGATAAAATAAAAAAATCTAGAATTATTAATCTGATTATTTCATGGGAAATATGTGTATGGGATTTCTAATAAAGCGATCAATTACATTCTTAACTTCGTGGAGGATTTACTTCCATATGATGCAGATATTCCCTCAAACCACTATATGGAATGGAAGTTAGTTGAGGAAATTAGATTTTCAAGAAACAAAATTCATTCTTTCCCGAAAGATTGATGTCTATTATGGGAGGAAACTACTGAATGAAATGATTATATAAAATGTGGCACATCCCACTGGAATTCAAAATCTGATGGAACACCATCTCGTGTGCCACAAAACGTAATGTGGCACTTTCCATTGATCCCCGGACTCTAGAATCTTTGTATATATGATGAAATATAAATAAAAATTAGTTTTAATGATACCAAGAGAACGAATACTACTGTTGATTTGGTTCACCCTGCAGATGGATTTTTAGGCAGAGATTTGATGCTCGATTTCCTGATTTTGCAGCTGACGTGCATAATGTGAGGTTGAGACTTTCGTGCAACGATTTTAATCTGTTTGGGAAGATTATCACTTCTCTCATCACATGTATAGTCTTTATACACATTTATTATCTTCCCACATGGTTGTGTATGAAAAAACATATCACATACTTGCGTATACTCATATCTGGCCCTTCTGATCCCAGTACTGATATTGGCGTATACAGGAAACCTTTAATAAAAGAGTTGAAACTTCTTTGAGATGTGGGTGTGCGCACATACGATGCATATTCTAAATACATATTTCATATGTGTGTTTCGTTATATGGACGACGAAGTATTTTACGTATTATGAAAATATTTCGGAATCAAGGACAAAGGGAAAACTATCATGACCTATATTTATGAAGAATACACGATCCAGAAGACTAAAACATCGCTATAGTTTCAATTTTATGGGAAATCGACGATTGATTCCAATGGACCATCCATATAGTAATAATCACTGAAGATTTTATAATACCATAGAGACCGATGATCCACATCACCGTATGTCTGGAACTGATATGCTTAATGAATTGAAAGATTTAGGTTTTTTATTCGGGAAGGAAAAAATTGAAATTTGGAAAGAGAAAGAATGTTTTCACTGAAATATATTAAAATTAGAGGAAGATCCGTATATTTTTCGATTTTCCTTATTGGTCAACCAATTTTTTATATAATTACTTATATGTAATTCATATTGAAAATAATATATGTGAAATGTTTCTTTCAATACTTCTAAATGTTAAGGGAAATAAAAAAGAGGATTTACGGTCTCGGCGCGACTTGGTGGATTAGAGCATCTAAACAGAATTTCATCCTGTGCATATCAGTGAAAATAAATGGAAAGTTCCATGTGCTTCTTATAACATGAATCCTATGGAAAATAACAATTTATGGATGTATTAGAGGCTATTAGAGTCCGGATGGCTATTCAAGCAATATATCTAAACGATTCAACAGAGGAGAGTTGAAGCTAAAATCCTTGAAGGCGCATGATTATCACATTCTTCTGCATGAGTTTATTCCAATAGAAATCTATCATATTTTCTCCAACAATGTAAGGGTGACTGCTATTCATTTGTGCCATTTTTTGGAGATCTTTGTGCTAAGAAGTTGTCATGTCTTTCTTGAAAAAAATGTTGACAGATTCACAATTAATTTTATGTGGTTTGGAGATATTATTTCCTCCATAATTTTTCACATGCGTGTTGCATTTGACTATTCAAATTCCCACTGAAATACTTCTCAGAGGACCTATTTCTATTCGTTGAATGTATCCAACTGAATGAAATATGTACACATTAAAGTCATATGTCCGAAACAGGAATCATCCAGAAGGTACTATCTTGAACGGTTACCTTTCCCATGAATGTATTGATTTTTGCTCAATGTATTTGTCTGATCATATTACAGGAATGAACATACCAATGAGAAATGAAGAAGAATTTTTTGAGAAAATTGACGCCAGTTTTCCATCAGTTCCTCAAACAGGAGGAACTCCTATATCATATACATTGATGACATTAATCCTTGATGATCGGGATATGGCACATCGCACAGTTTTGTTCAAATGTGATTTGTTCGATGACTACATCAGGTAATTAAATAGAATATGTATATCTTATATATATATCTATTAAACTACTTAGATTTTTTATCTACAGGGAACATAAAACAATGATAAATACAAAGCATTGTTCATTATATTTTATAAGGATGGATACTTTGCATAGCAATGAGTTTTCTTCTTGGTTAATATTGAAGATAAAAATATTAATGTTTAAAATAATTAAATCAATATTTAATTTAGTTTAATATTAATTTATATTTTAGGTATTTAGTTTTCCTACTGACTCTATCTCCGATGAAATAAGAGCTTTGGCTTATGGTCCTAATACCATGGTTCGTGACTGTACATCAATTGTTATAAATGGGTACATATTTATTGCCACTGAATGAGAAAAAACATTAGAACAAAACATGATGGTGTTATGGTTACTGCCACAACAGATTGTTATGCCAATGCATCATATAGTAGACCGTGATTTTAAAATGTGGGATATTATTGAGTCATTGAAAACATAATAATGTTTTATTATTACGCTCATGGATGAGTCACGATGATGAGATGCCATTGGTCTGATTTAATGACGATACATGGAACATTTATTGAGGATTATGGATTTTGAGTAATTAATATGACTCATACTCTTGTTACCAAAGAACCATATGTATTAGCATCAATGGAAAAACAATTTTTTTATGTCAAAGACCAACATAGACCTGAATTTGGTTTCATAGTAGAAGTATTTCCAAGACATATTTTTGAAGATGGTGATGGTGGAATTGACAACACACCTACTTCCATTGGAACCAATCCATTTATTTCTTTTGATGACTCCAATAGATCAATTGTCAGAGTTAACTGTGAACCTGAATTTGTGGTGGGAAATATATAAAATCATCTATTCATGTTCTCAATTCTTGTGGATTACCTCTAGTTGGGTTGTTAAGGTTGGTTCTATTCGAATTGATTTCATATTGAAACCCGCATAATATACTTGAGCTAAAGAAATTAAATTTTTACTTAATTTTTATAATTGGTTTTCCAGTTATGATTCTAGTAGAATCAATGTTTCATGATTTTAATATAATGATGACAATTAGTAATTAATCATCCCACTAAATTTTAAATTTCATTATTATATCTTTTGTGATTTATTGACTTCATTATGTACTTGTTCAAGCTCACCTAAAACAATGGTTAGTTAAATTATCCAAGAGTCCCCTTATTCCCTCTCATTTATTTTGTTTTTTGGGTTACACATTAGTTATCCTTTTCTATTTACTTCCATATTTGTTTTCAAATGCAGGAAATGAAATCAATTGAATAGATTCCATGGAAATAGATTATGGACAACATCATCACATGACTGAGTAGGGAATTCCATCACTAGTTACTGCAGCGAGTATTGTTTTCAAATATATTTACCAAAATTATATCAAATTTAATGTGATTAATTTTTTTAAACATTTTTTCAGGATCCATATATTAGGAGATAGTTATTTGAGAAGTAGACGAGTAGTGGTCCCAGTACTCGGCGTGTTCATATGAGGGGTTGGTACAGGAGCTAGACGATCTGGTTGGCATACCCGATTAGACCTTACCCCTCCCAATGACATACCATCCATCCCACATTATAATCCCTATGTGATGTTAGGGACATTGAGGATATTTAGGCGTCCCATGTTTTCTCCACCATTTACATCTGACCCTCCTCACCCATCTGTATCATATACGATGATGATTCTCACTCCCCATCTATCATTTGGCCAGCCATCCATGTCATCTTCTTTTACTACTTCTGTGATCTCTCCGAGCTTTTATATTCCATCTTCTTTGACTAATGCTCCTCGAGAGTCTATCCCTATAGAGCATACATTGGGACCCACTCCATCTGTATAGGCTTTTCTTTTAGTTTCTACAGATCCAGCGGTGCCCATTGATCATACTATCGCAGGTATACTTATACATCTCTATCAAATTGTTACACCATTATTTATGTTCATAATAACATGTATTGATAAAATATTTGTGTTTCGTTCATAACAGATACATCTACTGATAGGAGGTGGGGGTGGGGGGCATACACGCATGCGTTCGGTGTGGAACCACCACACATAGTTGATGGTGGAATACAATGAAGATAGTAAGATTATTGAAAAACCCGGTGAACATTGTCAGAGTTTTTTGGCGACACTTTCCAAATACTCTGACAACATTCCTGTCAGCCCGCTCTCATGGAGTCAACTTCCAAATGAAGTCAAGAATAATTCTTGGGTGTGGATATGGGTACTAAAGTCTATTGTATATAGTGAAATATATTAATTTCTGTATTTATATGAATTAATATTTTTATTTCATCTGTGATTTAATTTCCCCAGTGGTGAGGGTGCACGGCTAGTATGTCTAAAGGATTTAGGCAAGCTTTGAAGAGAATATTATCATGATTTGTACATTGTCTAGCTTACTAGAGTGGGTACAGAGTTAGAGGCAGTCCCTATCATGGATGATTCTCCATTATAACAGTACCGACAGAGGATTACTCATTGGGAGACTAGCAAATTTTCACTATTTATCAATTTTAGAGTATTTAAATAAAAATTTTAATGTTTTCCGTTAATAATAATTATTGAAAGCTATTAAGGTTGCCTTAGTATAAAATGAAAAAACATTGATGATATCAAATAAGTTCACACATTGGGATGCGATACGATTCCAGATCATGAGAGATAGCATGTATGACAGTTTATAATATTTCATTATTACTTGAACATTGTATTTCTTCATCCAAAATTTATTCGATTGCTAAAGTTGTTACATAATTTTAGTTATGAAATTACTATGTTTTTTGGTATCCTAATTTCAATTATGGTTTTCTACATTCAATGTCATTGTAGAGGCATAAATTGAATATAAAAGGAAGTGTTCCTTGAGCAAAACTGTTTTGCTCGAGTAGAAAGAAGAAAGATGGGAGTGCGGTCAATGAAATGACTCAGTAGAAGATAATATGTTTTACTTTTTAGTTTTAAAATTTTAACATCCTTTTTTTAACTTACTAATATATATATATTTGTAACAGGTTTCTTTAGAGGACCTTGATTTCCAGGAACTTGACAATTTTGGGCCAAACGATCACTTACATCAAGTGTTTGGAGATTTCACCCTAGTAGAGTATGATGCTGGCCTGAGAAGAGTATAGTTTTGACGAGGTATTAGACCTCCTCAGGTATGATTTGTAGTGCCACTGAGTTGCAGCAAGTTAAGGCACAGGTAGAACAGGCTGAAAAAAGGGCCACAGAGATGGCAGGACAGTCTACTAGGGCAAGCACTACATTTATGAAACTAATGGAAGTTTTACGTACAACACTTCCACCAGAGGCCAGCACTTCTTGTGATGAATATAAGTCATCGATGCATTCTGTATATGGTTCACTAGGTGGAAATTCTAGTGGTGGTCGAGATGATGGAGAGGAGGAGGCTGAGGCGGAGGAGGAGGGTGAGGAGGAGGTCGAGGCAGAGGAGGAAGGTGATGACGAGGCCAAGGATGGGTAAAAGGGAGTGGAGGAGGGCAGGGATGATGATGGGGATGATGAATAGGGTGAGGGTGAGCGTGAAGATGATGGTAATGATAGTGATAGACATGAGGGACAGATTGATCCATTAGATTTTTGAATGGTATTACTGACCTTTGATGTTTATTGATTTAATGTTCCTGAATTTATGTGTGATTATGTAGGTCACATTATCTTTATTTTTTATCTATTATAATGAAATTGTACTTTTTTAGTGGAAGTTAGAATATTGATGGTCTGATTAGAAGTTGATATGTTGAAATTATTTTGTTAACCATGATAAACTTTTCTTAGAAAATATGTAAATATCATCCCATGTGTCTGTGATAGCCCCCAGACAACCCCCCGAATACCCCCCCCCCCCCCTCAGATATCCCCCTAAACAGCCCCACTCCCTCTTCATTGGACACTGAGCAACACCCCAGATAGCCCCCCACCGTCCTCCCTTGACCTCGGATAGCCCCCCACCCTCCTCCCTGGACCCCGGACAGCCCCCCGTTCTCCATGGACCCTGGACATCCAACCCCCCTCCCTCCTCCCTAGACCCCGGATAGCACCCCGTTCTCCCTGGACCCTGGACATCCAACCCCCCCCCCCACCCTCCTCCCTTGACACCGGACAGCCCTTAGACAGCCCCCTGGACAACCTCACCCTCTTCCCTAGACCCTAGACAGCCCCCCTCCTCCTTGGACCCCAGACAGCCACCCTCCCCCCCCCCCACCCCACCCTCTTCCCTGGACCTGAGACAGCCCCCAGACAGCCCCCTAGACAACCCCCTGGACAGTACCCCTGACAACCCCCAACCTCCTTCCTGGACCCCCGGCAACCCCCACCCACCTCCTTGGACCCCGGATAGCCCCTCCTCCCTGGACCCTGGACAGCCCCCACCCTCCTCCCTGGACCATAGACACCCCCCATCCTCCCCCCTGAAGAAATCCCCCACCCTCCCCCCTGGACCCTGGATAACCCCCCTCCCTGGACACTGGACACCCCCACCCTCCTTCCTCGACCCCAGACAACCCCCACCCTCCTCCCTGGACCCCTGTGACATTCTCTGAGCCCTTTATTTATTTGACCATGGTATCAAACATGCACAGTAATAGGATACATCATATAAGTCTTGGATTAGAATCCTTTTTTGCAGAGATATTTTAAGATTTCTTGGTCAACATACACAGTGAATTTTTGGAGTATGAGGTATGAAAAAAATCTATCAAAAGAAATAAAAAAATTGTAAGTAATTCCTTCTACACAGCCTTATATTTTACATGAGAATCATTAAGATTAATAATAAAATAGTAAATCGATCTGAAATTATGACCAATTATATATCCTAAAAATTCTTTGATGGAAAAGTAACTCACACCAAACATCAATTCAAAGTATCATTCCTAATTAGGTGATATTATAATTGGGGTAATAAATTAATTGTGATTAAAGGTGTCAAAAACCTTTTAACACTATTCATTAAACATGAATGGAAAATCCTTTTCCAAAAGGTGCATTAATGTTTGTGATATATTAGATAAGTGATTTATAAACTAGAGATAAAGTCTCACATGGCCAGGAAAACTTCTAATACCTTTCATTATGGTGGGTTCTAAGTGTTCTTTTATGGACTTTACATATTCTAGATCAAACTAAATCCTATACTTAGAGATTTTATGCCTGAGTTCAATGACTATTTATACTACAAAATAAAATTTTCCCAAATCGATTTGAGGAACCTTTCTTCACATCACCTTAGATGATCCAATTTTTTTTATAATGCATCAAATTATCAAACATTTACAAGTAAAATCATCTATAAATATTTCTTGAAATTATTTTTCTGTATCCTGAAATATGAGACTCATCTATCAATGGAGTGTTGTTGGTGAATTATACTTCCCAAAATACATCCTTTGATAGGTAAAATCTTCATAAGGGAATTTCAATGTAGACTTCAATTGATCCATCAGGTCAAATGGTATTTTATTATATCCTAGATAACCATCATTAAAATAGTAAAATTATTTCATGATTGTTCATTACAACATTTAATCCATAAATATAAATAGAAATGATCCTTAAGAGTAGCTGTGATTGAATTTTGGTAGTCAACACAAACTCTCCATCCTATGATTGTTGAGATTGGTATCATCTCATCCTCATTTTTCTTCACTATTGTAAAACTGCCTTTTTCAGAACTACATGATTCATATCACCCTTTCACTATCAGAAATGGATAAAATAATGATAGAATCAAGAAAATATAAAACTACCTTCTTAAAAATGACATTCATAGGTTAGGAGAGTCTCCTTTAAGGATGATAGAATACTTTCACTCATTATTTAAGTCAAACATTATTCATGAAAATTTTGGGGATGATTCCTTTGATGTTATCCACACTCCCTGATATTGAGTATTTCCACATCCCCAAGATTATAAAGATTTCATATTTTTTTTATTTATATTGTTTAGAGTTTATGATGACCAAAAGAATATCCTGATCTCCCAAAAATGATTACTTAAGTCTATTTGTTAATGGTTTCAGCTCCAATGTTAGTGGCTTCATAATTGAGTGTGTGAACTCTGGTTCGAAGTCCCTTGTAAATGGATTAATTCACTGAATGTCCTTAAATTCACTAATGTACTATTCTTTATGGGACTATGTGAATATTACATAAATTATTTCATTAATGATATTCATCATTTCATCATCTTCTTCTTATTTAAGCTACTAGAATGTTATCTCATTCAATACATTCTCTTCATTATCCACAAAAATGTATTTACATTCAACCAAATCTTCCTCTTGTTTAATATATTTTATCAAATCAAATACAAAATGATCTTCCTTGAATTGGAAAATGAGTTTTTTTGTCATGTTGATTAATTCCTTCATGGTTGCAAGAAATGGATTCATATAATGATGATAAAAACACCTTCTTCCTCTATATAAAGAATAAGGAATTCAGTGGGAAAAATAAATTTTCTAACCTTTACCTAAACATATTTTATAATTCTTTGAGTATACTTTATTGATCTATTAGTAATTTACAATAGATCCCTTATATAATTGGTTTCATCAACCCATAATCTTTGAAGGATGATAATTGGAAATAAATTAACACTGTCAACAAGGTCTAATAATTCTTTTCTGATGTTCTAGGTGCGAATGGAACATGATATAGAGAAAATTATCGAATCTTTCATTTTGTATAGATGTTTCTATTGAAAATAAAACTAAACACTCTTCATTAATGGATTTAACTCCCAATAATTCTATATATTTCATATTAAAGATTAATTCCATCCATAATTTATCTTAAATAATCATTTGGGAGATAGATTCCATGAATGAGACATTGATTTAATGTTTCATGGATATATTGAAGAACTTATTATATTTTCCCTACATCATTCATTTCCACATTCTCTTTAAAATAGAATAGGGGGTTGGTACGCTATCATTTCAACATAAAAGTATTATTTTATGACTTGTTTTTTTGGTGATTGAGCTCTTTCTTCCTTGATCGATTCTTTTGAACAAATGTATTCCTCTTTATTTTAGGCTATATGTATATATTTGTCTTACCCCTATTCATTCTCTATATAATAAACTTTATACTTTTATTTTATTGAATTACATTCCTCATATTCCTCACATTTTGGGGATTATTGTTTCCTATACTCATGACCACTTCTTAAGACCACAACCTTTGCCTCTTATCATTACTAGTAATTCGTGTTACCAGGTCTTGGGAAATAATTTAAAGAGGGTATGAGTAATCTGTCTCACTTGGTGTTTGATTTTTTATAGAGAAGCCTTTTGATTTCCCCCTAGTTTAATGAGTATTCATTCATTGATTTTTCTTCTGAATAAATGAACAGATAAATTTTTTGAGGTTGGATTGTTTTGGTTGGTAAGGTTACTTCTTTATTGGTGGAGTGGATTATAGAATAGACTTTAAGTGGAAATTATTGGTCCCTTTGTGGTGAAAATTACCAAAAGATCCCATGGCTAAGGTGAATACGCAAGTAGTACTTAGTAAATATTAACATGTTCATTATTGATTACATCCTTTATTATCAAGTTCCTGATGATGAACATGTGTTTATTGAGAGTATAGTGGTTGATATTACTACAATGGTTGTTTATAAAACTTATAGGTAAAATCTTGAGGGAATTTTTCAACAAAGCCAAAAATGACACTATTGATAATATTGTGGGACTCCACAAATTTTATATTTCTACAATTCCATGATTGGAGCTGGTTAGAGTGATTTATATTAATGGAATTGAAAGTTTTTAAAGTACATGGAAATAGATTCTACTTGATTTGTAAGGTGAGTGGTTTTTTATACATGATTCATTCCTCTCATTGGTGGTCCCCAATCACTTTTAAAAACATTGGAATTTTGAAACATCTCACCAAGGGGATCCTAAACAGCTTCTGGATTTATTATCATCAAGCCACCATTAGTTGGGACATCTACCATGACTCTCAATATTGGCTTAAATCCATAGTAAAAAGTTTTTAGTTATATATAAGCATCAATCCCAAAATGTATGGATATTCTTTAAAAATCGTTAAATTATTCTCATTCCTCCTAGGTAGATTCAACATCTATATATGAAAAACAATGAATTTTAATTCTTATTTCCATGTTATCACATGTGTAAAATATTTTTCTAATAATTTATTAATAATTTCATCCCAATTAGTAATAAATCATGACGGATGATTCAATATCCATTCATTTTCTCATTCTATTAAGGCATTTGGAAAACATCCATGCCTAATTGCATCAGTGGTGACCTCTTGGTGTTTGAATGTGTCATAGTCTTTCATAAAATTTTAGATTTTCCCATGTTGTTCTAATCTCTAGAGTCCACTAAATTGTCCCATATTATGGATTATTTGAATTATATTGGGTTTAATTCCAATTGTGTTCTCTTATATAGGAGGGAGAATGATTCTGATTGCATCACCATCAATGGATGAAAAGACAAAATCCATAATGATGGGCTATGGTAAAAACAGTCATTATCTATTTCATTATTGGGGAGTGAAATGAGAATTTTTGGTAGTGAGATTTTTATTCTCATCCATGGTTTAAATACATCATGTATTGAAGTACCTTTAGATTATAGGTTCAACCATGATCATTTCTTGAGAGTCAAGGTTCATAGAATTAATTTTGGGATCTTATCTCAGACACTTGAAATAGGTCACAATAAAAAAATTCACATATGTGCAGAAATAAAATGGTAAAGGATGTGAATCAGTCATAGGTTCACTACTGATTTCCACTCTACCTCATTGATAATAATTCAAAAAAAATTGAAACACCCATGTGGTGCAATTATATCACCTAGGAGGGAGATCAAAATTGTAAATTCATAATATGACTAACTAATAATACAATGATGGTTCATTAAAAAGTGAACGCTCATGGTAAATCTCAAAAGGAGGTGTTGGTGGTTGGTTAAAAATTATAATTGGCACCTAGAGTCAAATCATCTAAAAAATATGGAAATTTTATTGAATTAAGTTTTTAAAATAAATAGTAATTAGTTATAAAAAGGTTCAAAATCTATTTTAGATTGTTTTTTCAAAGGATATAATTAACCAGATCTAAAGTGAATCTAATGGTATCAGTTAAAAAATTTCTCTACATTCATAAATATCTTTTGGTAAAATTAATTGATTCTAACTAAACAAAAAAACTACCCTTTAGTCTATAATTAGTTATCAAACTAGATTATTTAAGTGAAACTGTTTTACAAGAAAAAAATTATGATATTTTTTAAAAATCATATTATTCAAATTAGATTAAATTTCCACCTTTATAATTCTATGAATCAGATTTCTACAAAAGGATAAGATGAAATTGATCACATAATTTAATTTCTAATTGATTAGATTACCCAAGTTCAAATTAATTGTTTATTTAACTTCTGAATCCCCTAATAATGATTCATAACATAAATAAAACTATCCATTAATTGTTGAAATAGAATTATTAATATGTGGTTTTAGGATACCATAATTAACCATCATGATAAAATAAGATATCAAAGTAACAAATTTAGATCAAACAACTTACTTAAATGAGAGAAATAAAAAATGAAACAATAATTGTATTCGAAAAAAAATCCTAGAATAATAAAAAAAATGTGGATAATTCTCAAACTTCAAGAGTATATTAGGAAGATAGAAAAAATAAATGAGAAAAATGTCAAAAATAATTTATACCTAAAAATTTCAAGCCACGTGAATATAAATAGTAAGTCATGATTCATAACAAGAACAGTAATTCATGTGGTGAGATTGCATGAGATATTTTTTATGGGAAGTTATCCCAAAATTTCATGTCATGAATAGTTTTTTTTTGTCATGAATGGAAAATGATACTATTCAGGGGCTTCGGTATTCCTTGACTCATGGGTTGAACTTCAACCACGTGATCTTTTGCAGCTTCAATAAGGACTGACTGATGGATATAGTCTAATATATTTATGTGGTTAACTATTATTCAAATCATTATTTATCTTTATTCTATATATTCATGGATTCAACAATGATCACAACATGAATGGAATTCTTTCATAATTTATTTTTTATATCTCTAAAATTTTACATCATTAATAGATTCTTAAATAATTGAATCATTTGAAATACAACCTTCTAGAAACACATATTTCAAACTCCTTAGTTTCCAATTACTCTATAAAACTCAAGAAACAATCATGGAATCATAACATAAAATATGCATGAAACATTAGAAATTAGAACTAGAATGTATATAGAAATTAAACATATAACAACCCAAATAACATTGTTTCCTTTATATGTGGTCCACCTTTTATCTAGATTCTTATGAAATTATTTTACTATATTGGATGTGTGATTTGGTGAGTGAGACATGGTGAGTCTTGGGATTAGTTTAAGGACATAGGGGCTCGTTGATTCTATTATTTGTTCACTAGGTAATTAATGTACTCTTTCCACATTAACATTAGATATATTTGGTATTATATTACTAAGTATAAATTTTATTCAAAATTATATATATAAAACAATATTTGAGGTTATGAGGATAGTTTTGGATACTAAGTTAGATATTATAATGTTATGTCTTGGAGTTAATATATCAATTTCCTAGGAGTTTACATGGTATTTTTCATTATGATGCTATGTATTTGTGGAATTCACATGCATTACGTATTTATTTAGATTAGTTTATATTATATGATTGAGATTATTGTTGTTTTTAATCTTTTATCATGATTATTTTCATTATATTGGGGGTATTTCCTCACATTTTTGGAATTTTATACACTTGATACTAGTTTGTAACCAGAGGCCCACTAGATGTGGGACTCATGGATCACACTCATCATCATCACTGACCTAGGAGATCTTCCCAATGGGGGAATGTTGTTAAAAGATTAAATATATCAAACAGATTAATAAATAATGAAGTAAAATTTTAATATCCATTTTATAGGGAGAATGTGTTATCTATTCTTAGTGGATTGATGATTCATAAAGATCATATTAAATAAAATTTATTGCTTATATTAATAAGAAAAGTAAAAATAAATGTTTTTTCATGAATGAATGTAACATACTATTTTTATTTCTGTAAGAAAACACAAAAAATGTAAAATAAAATTTCAAGGATCCAAACTGGGTTATAGTAATGCATGACATGCTAAATTAGTTTACTAGAAAAAATATTTGAGGGTCTGTTGAAAACCCTTAATATAAAAAATTCAATAGAAAATGATGAATTTATGAGAATAAACATGAAAATTAGAAAATATATATTAGAAATAAAGACATATTATTAGATCAAGGGTACAATTAGTTAGAAGGTTTTAATTATGGTGAAATATTTTTGTCATTTATCTAGACTATAAATAATAAGGGTATTATTAGACTATTCAGCTTACATAAATTTAAAATTATATTACACCTATATAAAAAATTATTTTTTGAATGGTTTAACAATGGAATATTTTTTTTCCTAATGAAATCATAGATTTGAAAAAATTAATATTGAAAACAATATTTTCAAATTAGCTGGTGAATTAAATAGATTTATATGGTCCCAAATTCCATTAGAAATATAAAAATTATTTTTATTCAAATATAATCTTAATAAACGTTGAATAATCCCATCATTATTTATAAAAAGTATATCTCAATAAATATTCATTTTTAAGGTATATAAATGTGAAAAACATTTCAATTATACTAATGAGAATTTTTGTAAAGAGTGTTAAACAAGGAATTTGAAATGAGTTTAATCCATGGGTTTATGTTTTTTCTATAGATTTAAAATATCTTAGTGTAAAGAAAATTGTTTCATTAATAAAAGTGAGAAATATAAAGATATGGTTAATAGGATTAGTTTAGGAAAAATTAAAATTATCTAAATATCTATGACAACCTCTTGAAAATTAAATTTGTACTGGATTGGAAATTCAGTTGCCCAAAAATTTAAAAGAGGCATGATAGGTAACCTATTATTTCTAACAACCAATAGACCTGGTATCATTTTTATTGTATGTAAGATTTTATTTTAATCCAAATGAGTATCTTATGAAGCTTTTGAAAAGAAAAATGAAATATTTTTAAGTATTTTTAATAATAGTATTATTTTATCTTTGATATACATTATTTGAATTCATAAGTTACAATGGCTCAAATTACGGTGGATGTAAGATAAATAGGATCAAAATTAGTAGAATCTGTCATTTATTTGGAAAGTATTTTGTAGATTGAAGTTTCAAAAAAAAAATCCATGTTTATTTCAATAACATAGTTGTAATATGAAGTGATACCACGTTTCTAATTATATATGGAAAAATTAAATGCTATCTGGTTTTAGAATAAATTTTGAAAATATTCATATTAAGTGTGACAATTCATAATGAATATCAATTTATACAAACCTAGTACCCCTTTTAAGGACTACATATATAGATGTGGCACGAAATTTTTTATGGAACCATGAGAAAAAAAGTGATATTTATCTTTATTTTGTGATGATAGATTCTCAATTAGAGGATATATTCACAAAATTATTCTTTAATAAGTTTGATTCTATAAAATAAATTTTTGGGATTTTTTATTTCCTAAAATTTAAATCTTATTAAGTTTGAAAGAATTTTGATAAAACATTTATTTATTTTGGTGATTTAATTTAGGTATTTATGTTGTTAAATATAATATAATAAATATCTATAATCAAAAAATTATTTTAAGATCCATTTGTTATATAAAAATTCATATCACTAAGAGATATATAAGCTCATTTTTAAGGTTGGAAAGTGAAATAAAATATCATTGGATGTGATATGATTCAAAGAGAATGTTGAACTATTATCAATGAGAGAGACCTTATCAAGTTAGTAAGTGACGGAAAATTAATTACCAAATTTTTAGTGATCAAATATAATATAGTTAATATTATACTCTTGGGGATATAAGGAACACACATTATAGACAACATTATATCATTATCTTTGGGAGAAAATAAAATAGATGTAATGAACTCTTATATCATATATAGATATTTCCCCTTAATGTCTAAAACCCCTATATCAGGGTTCATGATATTTAAAAAATTCATTATGTAATATTTCAATTATAAATTAGAATATAAAATTTCTTAAAATTTAAACCCATATAAATGATTACTAACAAAAAATATTATTTATAAAAACATAAATCTTTTTAGACACTGAAAAAAGATGATTTATCTTTTTAATGGTTAATCAAATTGTATTTATGTTCTATATATAAATTAAACCAAAAATTATGTAAGTATAATAATTTATAAATATATTAGATGTTTAAATAAAGGAATATAACTACCACCACTAATTATAAATTAAAAATATAAAAAATATTAAGACATGTAACACCCTAACTAACATTTCCAAATTGAAATCTAGCTTGTGTGTCGCAAAACCTCATGTGAACCTCCCTGCATGAAAGTTGTTTCAGAATAGTAACAAGAACCTGAACCATATGTTAGGGAGATAGTTTCATCGATATTATAACCATTAATAATGATAAATAACAATATATCTTCAAAAATAGATAATTGTATTAGATATATAGAATTATTGTTTACAAAAAACTATAATGAAACAAACATACACTATGGTGTAACAAATAAACAATGCACTCATACTATAAAACATCCCCAAAGACATCCCATTGGGTAAATCACATATAATAAAATTAATAAAATAATAAAATAATTAAGGACTCTACTGTAACCCCAATCCCCACCTTAATACATATCTAAATCTTTAATTTTATCTCTAACCTAATCCATTAAACAACATGTTCCCAAACCTATGGTCCCAACATATGGTTTATGTACATAGATTTTCCATTATAGGGTGTGAGAAATACATATCAATATGCTATCACCAAGTTATCTTAATATACACTATCATATACTTTTGTTTTCTTGAGAAAAAGAAATAATATAACATTTGACATACAAGTATACACATTGGGTCATCATGTGCTAACCAAACCACTATGACACCAAACCATACCAAGCCCAATCACCTCTCATGAATGATATCCTTTATATTATAAAAATAAGGATTATTTCATATGATATCCTGTACTACATTGTATTTTACCATAAATGATAACAAGTGCTTGAATCTGTCTCGAATCTCAACTGGTCTAACCATGTGTGTTAAATGTCATATAGAATCTCGAACTCTTTATTACTCTAACCAAAAATGATAAATTCCATATAGAATCTTGGGCTCTCTGAAGATATGACCATATGAGTAAAATGTTAAATAATGAATCACTATCTCTTAGAGCCTAATCAAAAACAATAACTATTATATGGTGTCTCACGGAATCGATTAGTATGACCATAGATGTCAAATGTTATGTGAAATCCCAATCTATCTACTGGTCTAAACATAAAATATAAATTCCATATGTTTTCATAGGATCTCATTCTATCTTATCTAAGGATCCAAATGTAATATGGTGTCACATACTCTATATGTTTGAAAATAGACATCAAATGTCATATAGTGCCATGGACTAGCTTCCAGTCTAACCATATATATAAAATATCATATGGAATTCAAGAATCTCTGTGAATCAATACATGAATACTAAAATCCATATAAGGATTTGAGAACTAGGGTGATGTAACTCAACACCCTACTTCCCAATCCCCTATTTCACCATCCCCTCAATACCTATATCAATGTAAAATACAAAAATATACATACATGGCCACCACTGCCCCAGATGTATCTCCCTAGTAATATCCCACACACCAACCTCATCTCGTACCATGACTCACAACCTGTATTCTACTCATATAGGGCTTATCCCCACCACCAATTCCTTGCCTCAATGTCAGCGTAGCCTTATTGGGTAATATTCCATACATCTCATGCATCTCATACCTTTTTTATGATCTTATAACTAGTCATATGTGACATATTGATGTAGATGAAAGCCCATATTTTTTACATATAACCTTTTTCTAATCTCTCTAAAGGTTTTATAACCTATGGAATTGTACACTAAACCCATCACCCTACCAATATTTCCTGATTAGGGAAAACCAAAGGTTCACTGAACACAACCTGACCATTGTATAATTATATCAACCCATATTCCACACCCCATGGGTGATCCCATGTATTGTAGGTTGAAAAATGAGCTACATTGAAAAGGTTGTTCCAAATATTCTTCAAGTTTACACACTACAATCATTTTCATGATACTATGGGCCATGCCATGCTAAGAATACCCAATACCAATTAGTAATTCTTTTCCATGATATTAAAATAAATCCCCACAACTAACTTTCTTTCTCATCCCACATATCCCATAGGGAGTTATCAAGCCCCGTATATAGAGGAAACCCTCCTCATTACACAATATAACCCTGATTAGGCTTAACGGACTCACCACATGCTACAAGGATATTACCCTCTCTCAAGGGGATAGTCCCAACCACAAGGGTGACATACACCCATCTCACCCATCACACATATTCCTAAATCATTCAAGCCTACTAACGTGACCTAAGAAAAACGATACTAGGTTTTCCACAAATCATCTTCACCATGAGACCTATCATACGACACCCATAAACTGAACCAGCATCCCCACCCCATTGGAAATGTAGATTTCACACATTTTCATGACCCTCAACTCATTGTATAGCACATTCTCCAATATTAATAGGCACGAATTCACCTAATTCCTCCACTTAGGGTGTCCACAGTTCTTATCCATTTTTCTTAAGCACCCCCTACACTCATGAATAATAATGAATACAAAATCATATGGTTAGTATTACAAATAATACCTCACATAATATAAAATACACCATCCTTAATCCAAGCTTTCCTAGCATTGACTTAGTCCAAACCAATATACAACAACATTCTATATCCCTATCTCAAGGGAAAACACTAAAACGATTTCCACCCAACACATCATTGGGGGGTGAATTAGAGTGTTTCCCAATTGATGTTATTTTTTTTCTTGATTTACTCCCTTTAGGATATTATTCTCATGTTATAAATATTAACGCTTACCATATTGATCAATTACTCTCTGATAGATCTCACAAAATACTATAATGTAATCAAAAGATAGGATACATGGATTAAACATGGTTCACCACTAAGTTATAATCCAAGGATTATATTTTGATGATCTTTAAATATACCTAGATATAACACTACCCTCTTTTTTGTTATAAAAGTGTCATAACAATACACTTTTGATCCTAGGGTTTGTAATGACCCAATGTTTAATCAATAGAAATTCACTTCTTATAATTATTCCATATAATCACTTGAAATAACAACACAAGTAACTACTAAGAACTATGTGACCTTTAAACATAATATTTTCACTTATGCGATTTGAATTTTGAAAATCTGACATACATGGTTGTGATTAGTAAGATTTTTGGAGTCCGATAAGATAAAATTAATTTTTGGTGTATAGTAACTGACACTTATGGATAGTATTGTTACCCTTATGAATAGTAATATCACCTTTATGAATATTAAATTTTCCATGTAAATATTAACCTTACCAATGAAATTATAAATAAAATTTATGCATCTTAAAAGTGATAATATGATAGTGTTGGTATTTTTATAGGTCATAAATATTAGATTAAAATTTTATAAATAATTTAATAATTAAAAAAAAGAGAAATTATTTTCATAAAAATTTATTCATAAATTATTGTTTTGATGTATTTGTATTATAGGATAATTTTATGAGACCTTAGTTAAATTTTCAAAGTATTATAAAATCATTTATAATTTTAAAATTTATATTTTTCATGTAAATGATGATTTTATTTAAAATTTACATTTCCCATATTTAGAAAATTATTTTGATAAAATGGAGTCCATTTTTGGATTATACACATTGAAAAATGGTTTGGGTGAGTTTTCAGAATTTTCTAAAATACTTGAATATTTTATGAATAGTAAAATACGATTATTACAGTAAGTGCTGAAACCTGATTATTTTCATCATGCTTGAGTCGTAAATGATGTAAATGGCCCTTGTTTCGAACTCAAATGCACTTATTACTATTTTATTTTCATATAATCATCACTATTTCTTGACTTATGGTTAAATAAAAAACTAATGATTAAAATATTATGAAAATCCTCCTCCCCTCCACTAAAAAACCACCCACAGTCCCCTATTCTCTTCATTCCTCTAAAGCCATTTCCCTTTCCAAAATTATTATAAAATATCTTACCAAGATCCTACCCCACGTCTATCATCCCTTGGTCTCATCAAAGGCCAAATCCTTTCCTCTTTAGAGGCTCTCAAGGAAGATTAGTTTAAGAGGTAAATTGTGCCTTTCAATTCATTTACTTTCGTTACAAGATCCTTTGTTTTCTTTTCTATCATTACTATCCTAATAAAAATTTTATGAAAAATATATTACCTTATATATACAGGAATTTTCTTATGAAAATGGAATAAGTTATTATCATCTCTCCTTTACCCTTGTTTTATAGTATTAGTAAAAACATTATATGAGATGTGTTAATTTACTACATTTAAGGACAATGGGTTTTCAGTTTCCATTGATGTATTCAATAATGGTAACAAAATTATTCTTATTGTCGATAGAGACTATGATATATATATTATTTCTCATCTATGGTTCTGGAATAATTTTGTAGACATGGTTTTTATTTATAAAACAAAATTTATTAACTTTGATAAAAAACAGCCAATTAACCCAAAAGGTTAACACTATAGATTTATATAATGATTAATATTCACTTCAAGTAAATAGATGAAATACAAACATGTAACCTTTTTTATGTTAAATAATAAAATATAACTCCAATTCTAGACAACTATCTTAATTTCACATGATTATCCATTCATGTATATAAGTAATCCAATCATGAAACAAACAGACCTAAACAATGAAATTGAACATCCTAACCAATCAAAAAGGTTATGAATGAACTCAAAAAGGTTGTACTAAATCAATTAAATGTAAAAGAGGTTATTAAAATATTAGTTAACTAATTTAATTTGATTATTCAGTTTATTAATATCATGTGGATAACACCACCAGACTTAAGGTATGGGATTCTACCCGAACCTTCCTTATTCCTTCGGGTTGTTATATCTTTCATTTTACCCAAATGATGTTATCTATTAGTTTATGAACATATTCTAAATTATATTTTTATGATCGAAACCTGTTTATTATAATCCATTCCTCATTTTCTTTTTGGTATATACATGTTTTTAAATGATTCCCTTCTCAATACCACCCGATAAGAAAACCCGTTTAAGGGAAGTTCCCGAATTCTTACTAAATTTCTTATGCACTCCATCATCTTTTTTTAGACACCTTTTTTATAAAATTAGTTTTTTGTTATAAAAACTAGTTTTTTAACATTTTTTATATAAAATTTTACTCTATTTTATATTTTAAAGGATCTTTACTATTTTCCTTAAAACCACACTAAAATGTTTTAATGATAAAATGTCATAAATACTCTTCTTACATGTTGTAACTTCTGTTTGAAATCACATACAATGATATATGCCTATTTTAACATATCCATTTCAATGTATGGTATAATTACTTTCTTTCATGGACACTTTTATGATACACCCATCTATTATGATTTACGATGTGATTATGAAACCCATTCATTTCATTGGGTTCCCTTATGTTTATGTATGGTTCATTATGTAAGATTATTTATGTGGGAAGCATATTCTTGAACATGTTATGATGGGTGTGCCTAGATAGAACTCCAATTAATTGGGTAGAGTTGAGTCTCATGAGATGTTATGTGAAACAGTCTTGGAATTTATCCTTGACTTGTTCTACCATGTGAAACTGTCATGGTGATTAGCCTTGACTTGTGCTGCCATGTGCAACGATCATGGTGGTTAACCTTGAATTATGATAATATAAGTGAAATGATCCTTGAATAATGCTAAATCTCTGTTTTATGTTTCTTCCACATTACTATGATTCCATTTTTATATGATACCATGTTATACATGTTATGGTTCCATTTATGGAATTACATTTTATGTCATTTTATATCATTATGTAATGCTTCCTTAACAATGTGCTAAATCTTTATTATAATGATTAATACCTTACTAGGATTTTATATCATCCCTATGTTCATGATATCCCTGGGTATCCTATGCATATTTATGATAACAATGTAATTTAGGAGCTCAATTTGAAGATTAAATAAAAATTTGTTTTTATGATGTTTGATTATGTACCTAGCATTCTAAGACACTAGACTTTACGATCCTTGGATTTTAATTAGATTTATAATTATTCTTAAAATCATGTAATGAAGTATGTAAAAGTCTAGGTAATATTTAGTTGGTATCATAGGTAGGTTTAGTTATCTTTTGAGATTAAGAATAGGGAACTTTAGTGAGAACCTTTGGGATAAGAGTAATCATAAGAAAACACCTCAAAATTTTTGTAAGTATGTAGTAAGTGGTTTATCAAGAAAATACATCCCTGTTGGGATAAAAACAAAGATAGGTGGATCATTCATGGATGTATATAGGGGAAAACCTAAAAATACCTCTTTGATCTAGACTCAAACGGGAACTGGTGCATGACAACAGGCCCTATTGCACTCTTAGTTTGACACTCCCAGGGGATATGCTTTGGTAAATTCATGATATTTGTACAAAACATTATTAAGGGGATAAAAAAATAGACCATAAGAATATAAGTTAAGAAATAGATCAAGGATAACCAAGATTTAATCCTAGGGAATACCAAGTTAGGATATACCTCTCCTTTACAAGTTTATCCTTTGATATTCAATGTTTCCCTTATGCTTATTAGGTAAGTATTCAAGCCCCCTATTGTACATTCCTTTTAATAGATAATGGAGGGAAATGGAAGAACATGGAAAAATAATAAATGTGATAGGGAATGTGAATATTTCTCTAATGATATACCAAATATAAAGGGAACTGGAGGAGGAAATGAAGGAAAAGTACCCACACCTATTTATGGCTTAGAATGTAAAATGAAATTTTGAGGGTGAAATTTCATAAAGGGGGAAGAATGAAACGAACCAATGTTTAATCAATGGAAATTAAATTCTTATAATTATGTCATAAAATCACTTGAATTCACAACACAAAAAACTAATAAATAATATGTTACTATTAAACATAATCTGGTCACATCTGTGATTTGAATTTTGAAGATATGACATACACGGTTGCGATCAGTGAGATGTTTGGAGTCCAATAAGATAAAATTATTTTTTATTGAATAGTAACTGACACTTATGAATAGTAATTTTAAACTTATGAATAATAACATGACCCTTATGAATAGTAAATTGGCCAAGTAAATAGTAACCTTATTAATTAAAGTAAAAATAAAATTTATCCATCTTATAAGTGACAATATGATAATGTTTGTATTTTTATAAGTCATAAATATTTAATTAAAAATTTATGAATAATTTAATAATTAAAAAATTATTTTCATAAAATTCATTCATAAATTATTTTTTTATGTCTTATGATTATAGGATAATTTTATGTGACCTTATTTAATTTTTCAAAGTATTATAAAATGAGTAATAATTTTAAAATATGTATTTTTCAAGTAAATGATAATTTTATTTAAAAATTAAATTCCCAATATTTAGAAAATTAATTTCATAAAATTGAGTTCATTTTTTAATTATACGTATCAAAAAATGGTTTGGGTGATTTTTTGATATTTTTGTGAAATAATTGAATTTTTGATTAATAGTTAATTATGATAATTTACTATTAGTGATAAAACCTAACTTTATACATCATTCTTGAGTCATGAATGATGTAAATTGAAATTGGTTAGAACTCATATGAACTTATTATTTTTTTCATGAAATCATCACTATTTCTTATCTTATGGAAAAATAAAAAAACTAATGATTAAAATATTACAAAAAACATCCTCCCCTCCACTATAAAAAAACACCCACACTCCCCTCTTCCTTTCACACCTCTAAAGCCTTGTTCCTTGAATAAATTATGCTCAAATATCTCCCCAATATCCTCCCCCACTTCCATCATCATTTTTTCTCTTCAATGATCAAATCCTCTAACCTTAAGAGGCTCTCAAGGACGAGTAGTTCAAGAGGTAAATTCCTCTTTTCAATTATTTTACATTCCTTTCAAGTTTCTTTGTTTTATTTTCTATCCTTAACTCTCCTCATCAAAATATTATGAAAAATAAAGTACCTTATATATAATGAAATTTTTTATGATAATAGAATAATTCATTATCATCTCTCCTTTACCCTTCGTTTATACTATTAGTAAAAATATCATCTGAGATGCGTTAATTTACCACATTCAAGGACGATGGGGTTTCATTTTACATTACCATATTAAATTCTAGTCATGAAAAATTTATTATGGTTGAACTAGACTATGATATAAGTATTTGGTCTCATATATGGTTATTTATTCTTTTTTTTACATATGGTTCTGATTTATAAAACAAAATGAGTTCATTGTGTTTAAAAACCACCAATTAACCCAAAGGTTATCACTAAAGTTTTATATAATGATTCTTCTTCACTCCAAGAAACAAAATGAAATTTAAAACCATATAAACTTTTGGATGTTCAATTATATAATATAACTTCAATTATAGAAAACCATACTCATTTTACATTATTATATGTTCATGTATATAAGTAAACTGGTAATGAAATAAACGGACACGAACAATAAAATTCAACCTCATACCCAATCAAAAAGGTTATGAATGAACTAAAAAGGATATAATATATCAATTAAATGTAAAATAGGTTATATAATTATTAATTAATTAACCTAATTTTATTATTCGGGCCATTAATATCAAGTGGAGAACACTATTGGACTTAAGTTAAGGGACTCTACCCAAACCTTCTTTATTCCTTTGGGTTGTTGTATCATTATTTTTACCCAAATTATGTTATATATTCCCTTATGAAATAATTAAAAATACTATTTATATGATCCAACTCATATATCAATATCCATTAAACATACAATTTTGTGTATATACGTGTTTTTAAATGATTCCCTCCTCAAAACTTTCTGATAAGAAAATCTGTTTATGGGAACTTATTGAATTATTACGCAATTCCAAGTGAACTCCATCATGTGTTTTAATATACCATTGTTTTTATAAAATCAATTTTATTTTTATTAAAACCTTCTTGGTTCACTTCTATTTTTATATAAAATATTACACCCTTTTCTATTTTAAAGGCTCTTTAGTATTTTCCTTAAAACCACACTAAAATGTTTTAATGCTAAAATATTTTGAAACCCATTATTACATGTTGTCACTTATATTTGAAAACACTTAACATGATATATTTCTATTTTACCTTATCAATTTCCATGTATGTTTTAATTCCTTTCTTTCATGGATGCTTCTGTGATACGCCCATCTATTGTTCTCTATGACCTGATTATGATACACATTTTATTCCATGGGTACCCTTATGTTTATGTATAATTGATTATGTATAATTATATATGTGGAAAAAATATTCATGAAAATTTTATGGTGGGTGTGACCATATAGAACTCCAATTAATTTGGAAAAGTTGAGTTTCATGAGATGTTATGTGCAATAGTCTTGGTGGTTAGCCTTGACTTTTGCTACCATGTGAAATGGTCTTAGCGGTTGGCCTTGAGTTGTACTACCATGTGCAACGGTCTTGGTGGTTAACCTTGGATTGTGCTCCTCTAAGGGAAACAAGCCATGACACATTCCAAATTCAGGTTTTATGTTTCTTCCATAGTATTATTATTCCATGTTTATATGATCCCAAGTTATATATGTTATGGTTCCATATGGTCAATTATGTTTTTTTCCTTGTTATATCATTATATCATGCTTCCTAACCAATGTGCTACCTCTTTATTATTATGCTTAATCCCTTACTGGGAATTTCGCTCATCCCTTTGTTCATGTTATCTCCAGGTTATCCTATGCAGATGTATGAGCACAATTGAATTTAATATCTCATTAGGGAGATTAAATAAAAAGAATTATGATATTTGATTATGTACTTTTTCTTTAAAAACAATAGAATTTATTATCCTTTGCCTGCAATTTGATGTATAATTATGCTTAAAATCATGTAATGATATATATAAAAGTCTAGGGTCTCAATAGGGATTCTCCCTCTTCTTATCCCTTTATGCTCTGATTTTAGGTAAGGGATAATCAACTTTTATATGAGAGGGTCTTCTTCAATAGTTTATAGATATAAAGGTACCTTCTTAATCAGTATAGGTTTCTTAGAAACCATACATCCTCATCACTATATGTATTCTCTATTAAAATCTACTTTCACCGCAAAACTATACTTAAATATGGATCAAATTAATATCTTTTAGAGAGTTGTGCTTGTGTATTTTTATTATATAATAAAATGATAGTATCATCATTCATTGAGGATTTAATCTTTGTCTTCCAAATTATAACAATGGTGAATAACATATTCTCATAAATATTAATCCATTATAGGATAGTTTGTTTCACTTATTCTACAGAAATTGATATATAAATATAAATCTTTTATGGATCTCTTCTCACTTATTTATAGGACCAGATATGTTAATATGTTCTTTTTTATAAATATTCAATATTCTACTCTCCCTATTCAAGAACATCTACAAGCAGTTTTTATAGAGTCTTTCATGAAACAAACATTTTATTTGATTGTTGGGATCAATTACCTTTGTTCAAAGACTCCATGATCATAATAGTTGTTCCACATGATTAATATTCTCATAAATGATCATCTAAATCAAAGTTATCTTATTTAAATATCGATCCAAATATCTTCCTTTCAATTTAATTTATTATTATACATAAATGCTACAATATTTTCCATGGTGAACCATCATCCATCACAACATACTATTATCCTTTGTCATCTTTATTTTGATGTGTTATCATTCATTACAGTGTAGTACAAAACCAAATTCTAGATCCACAAATTCTAGTAAATATATTCAATTTAATTCACTAAATATCATGGAATGATCATCTAAAATCATCTTCATTATTGAAAATATCACAACTTGATAATCATTATCATGATTCAATCCCTGAATATTATATAAAATAATACTTCTCATTTTTCTCATGACTAAGAAAAATGGTACATTCCCCCTATTTTCTTAATGGGTTTCAATATTAACCTTCTCCATGGAAAAGCGCTTCTCAAAGAACCTATTTTTACTACTCTTGAATGAGTCCTCCATGACACCTATGTGAAATATTGTTCCTCTCACATGTGATCCAACATGGTCTTCACTATTTTGTGGCCCCTATTAAATCCATGTTTCATTCTAACATAGCTACAATCTAATCACATGGGAGATCTATGGCTCTTCATGTCTCCTTATATAGCCTCATGAATGATTTTGATGTAGCCTTGGAAGAACTCCTTTCATTGTTTTGTGGGAATATAAAATGGAGATATATTTATACGTGGCCTAAAGAGTAACATAAGTTTTCATACATAGTTTCCAAAAATATTACACCAATCTTTATTAGATATTTGTGCCCCTATTTAAAATAACATATCTTCCACAAAAATGTATTAATTCCAAGAAACTCTAGAATAACCATTTTAATATAATGAAGGATTTGGAAACCCTTTTTTAACCTTATTTAAGACATAATTACTGATATAATATTCTCTTACTTAAAACCCAAGGTACCCTTTGGTATACATGGTTAATTTTAGGTATTTTAAGCATTCCATTTTGATTATCATAACACACTTCCTTGGTTACTCTTATTTAGAGGCATGGTTACCTTTACATATATAATGTGGTTTTCATTAACAAATATTTTATGAACTTAAATTATAACATGGTATCATTTCCCACCACATTATGTTATTTTCCTCCATAAACCCTATACTAGCCTTTATCAAATTATATTAAATCCAAAGAATATATCTTATTAATCTTCCACATTAAATATGATGTTTCCATAAATTCTCAAATTTATTTTTAGATGTTCAAATTCTTCACTAAATTTATTTCATTCCAAATATATAATAGTCACATCTTTTAAAACGTGTTTCAGAACAACTTCCAGTTCATTACTTCAATTTTCAAAGTAAATTTTGGTTGATTTTAGATAACTTCATGAACTAATCCACCTCTAGTATAACTTCTAGAGAAAATCCACTTCTGTATTATTGTTCAAAACATTCAAGCATAAACATGTCTTGTACATCATGTTTATGTATCTTTTATAAACTTTTCAAAACTAGAATAATCGATATTTGGGGTTTTCATCCATTCCCCATGTGTCCTCAAGTATTTCACACCCACTACTTCTTGTTATGAAAATCAACACTTACTAGAAAAAAATAAACACATAAAATCATGGATACAATATTCTACCCCTTTGTATTTTATTGAAAATACACACAAAAATCCCACTACACATTTTAACTATAAATGATTAAAAACATTTTATGGATTTATTTTTCTTTTTAATCAACCCCCTTTTTAAATAAAATTCAAAGGGTCTTCTTTTCTAGATTTTAGTTTTCAATTTTATCCTCCTTTTTTATAAAATTACATTTTTGTTATCTTTAAAAATCTACCCCAATTTGTAAATACCAGACTCTTTATGGATATTCCATGATCCAGAAAAGGTATTGTAAGGGAAATTTATTCTCCTTAGATTATAAAAATTAGATTTATGGAGTTTTTTATCCACATTTTTCATGAAAATATTCACATTTCATTGTGATATTGGGATCTTTCAACCAATTTTTAAATTAAATAGCTTCATCTTCATAGCCCACCTAACACCATTTCATAAAATCCAAAACACTTAGTTTTGTTAACCAGTATAAATTTTATCTTTAAATATGGTGGTTTTCTTTACGACTTACAAATTATATTTATCTCTTGAACTATTGTCTATGTTTAGCACCATAAAACATTTATGTTATTCCTATGAACTACTGGTTTAACCTTCCAAAATATTACCCATCATGGACCTCTATATTTTCACTTTATATTTTATGTCTATAGTACCTCGTAAATCTCTAAGAGGGGTGTGGTGAATCAGGGTGTCAAATTTTTATTTTTCTTCAAATAGATCTTATACCTATGCTAGTACGAACTTGTTAAACCTATATAATTTTAATGAACATTTAATAAATATAAAAAAAGTTAAAATAAAATATAACACAATGGTTTTTGTAGGGTTCAATACAAAGGGAATGTTTAAGGATAATACGATAACAATGTGTCAGCCATATCATAATATTCTTTTATTTAATAGATTTCATGGAATAAAATTGTTCGACCTTGGTCATTCAATGCAAGGAAAACAACCTTTAAATTAAATCAAGAATAGGGAACTACCTCCCTAGGATCACTTACATTTAACCCTCTTTGCGCACTTTTGTATATGAAGTCTATCTCAATTTATTGGCTTAAATGCCACTTCCTCATTATCAATACTGTAAGCTTTGATTTGAATCATGAAAGCCTAAATTTGATGCTCCAATATACATCAAAGCCTCAAAAATACCCACAATATATTTTCATGTGAAATACCATATCAAAAATACCTTATGTGAAGTAACCACGTAGAAAACTATTAACCACATGCCAACCTTTTCAACCATGTTCTTTTCAAAGAATATTGTGCAAGAAACTTCATAGACCAGCCTCATGAGATTCCATCATCTTTTGCTGACTATCTTCATGGAATCCTCTTATGTAGGCCTCCCTTGCTAAATATGACATTATAAATTTACTTGAGTAGATTTTCCCATCCTGAAATACCATTTTGGTAGTGCTTCTATTTCCTAATTCTCCCACTAAATTTGTAAACAAGTCCCCACATACACTTTATGTGGATCCGACTTCAAAATAGATTATTATCATCATCAATATTACAATTAATCTCTGGATATTTTATAAATTATAATTCACTCTTAATTAATGGATTGTTAGATATTTATAGACATTTTTATCAAATAATCTCAATTACTACCATAATTACTATTCAACCCTTTGTTATATAGACACCATATAGTCCCTTAATTGTGTTCACACGCCGAATGACCTTTATGAATCATCATTTGTAGACCTCTCAGGTGAACCACATACTTTCTTTATATTCAATAAAAAACCACTATTCCAGGACTATAAACCCACCATATGAAACTCATAATTTCTTCATGGTCGACAGCAACCCTGTGTGGTTAAGAGAACTACATACTCAGCTCACAATCACACAGGGAAGGACACAAACATATTATATGGTACCCACACTCAATATGAAAACAACCTTCATTTTCTTTGAATTATACATGAAAATTCTCCAAAACCATTAATTTTCACACCCAACAATCGGGAAATCAGGGGAAAATAATTCAATTGAAAAACATATAAAATTGCTCTACTGAGATTCCATTTTCTATAAACTATCTTCTTAGGTATTCAAAATCCTCTTATAAACCAAGAAATAAATTTTTAATAAACACAACATCAATATAAAACAATATCTTGACTCACTATGGTTCTAATTTCCACCCACTTTAGGTTTGTTGGAAATAAAAAGTGAAATGTAGTTTCGTACACACATTACAAACCATCTAGATATAAGTAGAACAAATCTTACCACACTTTAAGTCTACATGATTTGTTCTCGATGAAGAAAAAATCACTCAAGAGAGAATTTCATGACTTATATCATGTCACATTCCACTAACTCTCATAATGGAGATAATATAAACCAAATCATTATGTAATTTCACTTTTCCTTCTCTCTATTTGAAAATAAACCAATTTATAAAGAATAAAAAATATTATTTCAGTATAATCATCCCTATAGATCATATATACCACTTAATCCTTCACTACATCATAAATAATTATAAACATTTAAATGTATAGGGAAGGGAAAACTACTAAAACTCCTCAGAATTAGAGAGGTGGCTAAATATTGAGGTTCATAATAAGTATCTCAAACACTTGAGTGGAAAATGGTTGTATTATGATCTCATCCACTTGTGAATTTTTTCCAACATATTCCATTTTGATCATTACATGATTTACTATTTCATTGATAAAGTAATACTAGATATCGATATTCTTGGTATGAGAGTGTTGTATGGGATTCTTAGTGAGTATTATTACTCTCGTTTTATCATAGTATTTTACCATATGCTAATTCATATATTCTCTAATATCTTAAAACTATTTATTCATCCACATAGGATATGTAAAACCCTTGGTCACTAAGATATATTATGATTTTTTGTTACTCAGTGAAGTGATTTCTTCCTTTTTTTTCTCAACCAATCCATACATTTATAGACACTAAAAACAGAACCAGCACTCATGGATTTTTGATCAACCACATCACCATCCTAGTTAGCATCAGAAAAAACTAAAATTCATGATCCTTTCCTTCATCAAAGAGAATGAAAAAACTGAGAGTACCATAGATGTACCTCAGGATTCAGTTAATTAATACAAGTTGTTCTTGCATTATATTTCTCTAGAAACAAGACTCTAAACATGTTATAAAGACAATTCTAGATATATTGTAGTAAAATATATAAATAATCCAATTATCCTCCTATAAAATGAGGAATCCATATTTTCCCGTCCTTTTTCCTCCAAAGATATATTTCATCTATAATTAAAGTCGACATCAATTTAAAATAATGCATGTTTAACTTTTTAATAGTTCTCTTGCATACTTTTCATGAGAGGTAAAAGTTTATTCTTTTTGTTCTAACACATATATCCTCAAAAAGTATATGATTTCACCTATCATGGAAATTTAAAATTCTAATTTCATGTGATTAGAAAATAATTCCACATATTTTTTCCTATTTTATTTAAAGATAACCTCATACACATAAACAATCACCATAATCTAGCCTTTGTAGGACATATTTAAAGAAATATGATGGTCAACACCACCACTTTTGAATCATGTCTTCATTTAATATGAATCAACTCAAGCATACCGTGATTGAAGTGTTTGTTTTAGAACACATAGAGATTTAATCAATTTAAGAAACATATATTTTATCTATTCCAATAAAAACTCGTTGGCTATTCAATTTACACTTATTCTTCAAGAATTTCATTTTAGAATTCCATTTTCACAACCATCTGATAAAATTTGTATCCTCTTTGAATCACCATAGCTAAAAAGATAATGATTGAATCCAACCAGGATATTGGGGAAAACACTTCTTCAACATTGATTCCTTTAATTTTTGTATTAACATTATAAACTAGGTGTACTTTATTTCAGATCACATTTCCATTATCATCAAATTTTTTCAAGAAGACTCACTTAGTTCAAATCACATTTTGATGTTTAGTACTTTGAATAAGTTTTAATGTCTTATTTTTTTGTTAATCTAGTCTAATTATTCATTCATTGATGTAAAAAATGATTCATCTCTATCACTTATTCAAATGAGGTTATTTTTACAATAGATATTAGAGCCACATGATCTTCATTTATCATTTTTCTTTTTTGTGTTGGTCTAGATCTATCTCAAATTATATATGATGTCTCTACATATGTTATCATATTTATCCTATAAGGTAAAAATTTCTATTCTCTCACACTAAGATCCCCTTATAAATCAGCCTAAGAGTCTTCAACATCCATAAAAATCAATACAACTTCAATAATTATACCAAATTCATTTTATTTATGTTCTTTTTTATAAAAAATATCAATTTTTTTCATTAATATATCTTTATATAATTCTCCCCAATAAACCTAATGAAACTTATCTCTATAATTTTTTCCAATCCATTACTGTAGAATTTTTTATCATACTCTTTATTGAGTATCCTAGAAATAATTCTTCATCTACATCGTCACCATACTTTCACAATTTTTACCCAATGTAACACTTACTTCCAAAGACAAAAAAAATGTTTTAATGAGGGCTCCCTTAAATACCATATTTCATATAGGGTCCTCTATTCCCATTGTATTATAAATTCTTGATTATGAGTGTACACCAAAACATATACTTTGTGTTTCAAAAAGCGGTGAGAAATTTCACGTTCAATGAGTAATGTTTTGGCCATATTGTTCACAATATAATTTAATTTTCCCAAAAATCAATTTTTATATATTTTTTCCATGGAGGAAGATTCATAATTTGTGATATGTTTCTCAATATGTTACTTAAACTCAATGGAGTTATACTATGTTCCATTGTCAAAATGAAATTTTTTTAATTGTATTCTAAGTCACATTTTTTGACTATTCTGGGATACCACTTCAAGAATCCCTTATATTATTATTTTTATAAACATATCACATGATATTATGCTATAAAAATAAATGAAAATAATGAAAGTTATTTATATATATATTATAGATATATTTTTTTTACCATTTATGTCAGCATGGATGAGATCAAGTAGTTTATATTATCTCTTATTATTCAGATAGTAATGATTTCCGAACATTTTTTCTCTAATATATACATCACGTATCTTTTTATGTGATATATTAAGAATTTTTATGTTTAATAAAACTTTTTATCTTGGATACACCTCCATTACGCTTTTGATGCAAGTGACCAACATTCATTTCCATAGGTTATTTTGTAGACACTATAAGGAGAGTTGATTTTCATAACTACCCACCTTGTATAGATCACTATCAGTTCTCATTCCTCTCATAAGATAGTTTACATCTCTAACTTTGATAAAAACCCCTTATGGTTAATTGTATCCTCAAAAATAGTGTCATAAATTTGACTCAAACTATGTAGGTTACATCATAGCTCATCCATTAGAAGAACTTTGATTCTCTTTAGCTCATATCCTTACAAATGGGTATTTTCACTCCCATTGATCTTAAATTATATGTAATTTTCAAAAAAATGTTTCATTAACACTACATTATATATTTTCAAGAGATTTACATTTCCTATCATGTGTGATGAACACCCACTATTAAGAATCCATGTGTTACCCTTATTTTTATCTTTTAGAGATATTTCAACTAGGTTTTCCTTCTCTCTCTTCTTCTTCTTTTCATTCCATAAGATGGAAGGTTTAGTTGAGACATAAGAAAACCATTACTCTTTTACTTCATACCAGTTGGTGAATTTATACTCATATTCTTCATCCAAAAGAGAGTATGTATTTTTTTTAATACATTTTTATTAGGTTTCATTAAATTCCATGGGATTTTAATTTTAGGGTGGTTGTCACCTCTCCTCATTTCCTTGAAATTGATAGCTTTATGCCAGAAGTTAGAGAAATAAAAATAATATCAATAGAAATAATGTCAACTCTGATATGGTTGATATGGTACCATACTTATTTATTGACATCTCAAAATTTATCCATTGAATTATCTTTTTTTCTTCATCATAATAGGACATTGTGTCACCAAGGTTACCATAAAACTGCAATTTCATAAGAGGAAAAATATATTCCCCTTAATTCCTCCACATGTCTCTAGTCTTCATTAAGTTACTCATTTGTTATAAAATATTTTTGGACTATGAAGTGTTTCAAAATATTATATTTACTTTTATGGGATTAATCATTATATATGATGCTAGAGTTTTAGTGTTGGAAATAGAATAAAAAACCTTGTGCTTCTCCCCACTCTATTATATTTATTCAACTATATTAAATGTTTTAGCATCAAAATAGATTCATATTTTACTAATGAATCAATGAATTTATTCATTCATAATTATATAAATAAATTATAAACATAATTTGAATCTATCTAATATACCTGTATCTAAGATTTTTCAAAACTATAGATTTTCCTTCATCTCACATATTTGAACATATATTTTAAACATTGCAATAAGAGTAACTACTTATTCTTTATTTTAATATCATGTTCTTGAAGATATTCATAAAATTAAACCATGATATTGAAAACACATTCTTGTTCATTATATTTATTATTTTTGGATTCTTTTCACTCAACAGTATTAATCAATTCACCTTTTTCATCGGATTAAAATTCTATTTCGACTGGATAAAAATAACCTTATTCATTATCTTTTTCTTTGTACATTACTTTCTTTCTTTGACTCTTTCTCCCTGTATCAGATGCATTCTTAAGATTTAATATTCTTCATGGATTATGATCAAATTTTTCTTCACTATCTTCATTGCCAAATATTCTTGACCACCATGTTGCAATGTTCCCTACTTCGCCACATTGTAGTCATGTTAAGGGTAAGATAACCCAAATATTTTTTTAATCATCAAGTATCATGATTTGTTAAATAATGACACACAAAACCTAATACCATAAGATTAAGATGTCAAATGTATTTGGGTAACTATATATATATAACAATGACATGGAAAAGGAATACAACAACATTATTTAAAAACTCTATAACATGCCCTTAAATTCAATTGATCTTCTATAACTACATGGAATAACTTGGGGATGTGTATAATGAAAGAAATTTCTATAAATTCCAATAAGGGAAAAATCAATGCATAACATGATGAAAGTACTAAATTTGATTTAGTAGGAATATCATGGTGACATAAATGGGTGAGAATCATAAATATAAACATTGAAACATGACATATTATAACGAAATTAGGGAAACATTGGAACATGACAACAATATAAAACATTATATCTTAGAAAATGTCAAGGATAATCATATAGAAATCCAAAAATATTTTTATTAGTCTAAATAACCATGAACCATAAATGTTATATCATGAAATAAAATTATTAACCAATTCATTTTAGGGATATATAATTTTGGGCCCAAATTTCACATTCATATTATGTTCATGCATTTTTTTGACATAGATCCTACAACATAACAATGAAATTAAAAAAAATAATCCCATGATTATGGAGTGTAGTTTATATACTTTAGTTCCCAAATCAATGATTGATAGGTGCATATAGGTTAATAACCTTGATTAGAAATGGGTAAGAGTATTCACAACACAAATTTTGGTATTGAAAATCATGAGATACTTTTAGAAACATAATAGTTGTATATACATGTTCATTAAAGGGTTAAATGAGAGTGAAATGTGGTATTTTGTTGCCTTTATATAATAATTATAGAGAAGGTACTTGTATGTATGTATCATCGTGGGTTTTTGGAGAGGTTAGAATTACTCACATATTTTCAATTTTCAGAGTTTAGTGGGTAGTACACTCCTTTCATGATTATTAGAACCTATTTTAAAGAGTTCATTTGAACCAAGAACTTTTTTTTGGATGAGTTTAAGTTATCTTCATGTGTCTCGGGTTTTTAGATGGGTTTTGGGTGCATCAGAGTCTAAAAATCCATACATTTTAGAGTTCGTATTAAGGTCCACTGTTCATAAAAACTGTGTGTACTGCTAGGGGAAATCATGCATCCCTCCATATACTCTATGCATGGATTTCCAAATACTATAGGATGGGGTGAATGTACACATGGCACCTCAGAAATTTTTATAAGATAGGATTCTCATGGTTGGTACATGGTTTGGTAAATCATGTTCCATGGTTGTGTAAGGTGGATCCTTGAGCTTGAGCTACCACAGGGCTGCCCATGGGTCTCCATACCGTGTGATCCCACTATGTGACACAATTAAAAACAAGAAATTAAGATACTTCCAATACATTATTTTGTATTATTTTCCACCCTTTATCCATCTTTTTCATGCACAATAGGATAACCCCTCCCAAGTTCCTTCGCCTTTAGGCTTGGAGCTCGACTCTTCATCCAAGCTTTGTTCTTCAAGTCGTTAGGCGTATTGGAACTGAGTTTCTTAATGAGTCAATCCTCTTTATTATTTTAAAAAAATTATCTATCCATATAGAATAATAAATCTGTGTGATAAATGTTACCATATTTTTAGGGTTTTCATCTAAAATTCCAATTTGTCCCGAATTTTCTTGAGTTAGAGCCTAATATCGGACATGTGAGCATGTACCAACATGAGGTTGTTGGTTCTTATCTATATATAAGATTTTGTGGTTGTTTTGGGGATGATACATTGAGAGTTAAATTGGTTAGTTTTAGAGAGACCCTGATTAAATAATTTCTTACCTTTAAATTAAATTTGAGACAATGGGGGATGCCTCTAAGGATGCCCTAGATTTTTCTTCCATGACAAAGTTGGGTATGGTTCTTAAGACCACTTGGGCTGTTAGACTGGGTGTGTTAATTTTTAAATTGATTGTTTAATTATATAACTTTCTATTGAGTTTCATGGAATCTTGATGCGATTATCCTAAGTATTGAGATGGTTTAGTCCATCTAAAAGTGGCGACAGTGGTCATCATGTTGGGATTGGACCAGATTCTATTAGGGACGTTGATAACATTTTGGTCGACATGGTCATTGGGTTGAGGAGAAAATGGTCATTAGGTTATGGGAAAAACCCATGTGATTTTGTATAGTTTTAAACATCATTCTTATAGACATGGTCGCATGGGAATGAGGTTCTGGGATGATGTGTCTTAGATACTTTGTTGGTGATTTCCACTCAATGTGATTTTTTTGATGCACCATTGGATTCGTGTGCACACAATAAGACCCAGATGATGAGGTGGTGATAACCACACATGTGGGTAGTGGAATCTTTTATTTGTTTCTTATGATGGTATAAACTAATATTATGGTTTGAGGGGATTTCTATAGAACTCGACAAGGTTGGTGGGGAGCCATCGGTTGACTGTTTTGAGACTATAAGTTGGTGGATGCGGCTCATTGTACTTGAGGATATTGGGATAGGATTATTTGGAGGATTTGAATCATTGTGCCTAATAAATCATGTTTTAATCCAATGGGTTTTCTTATGAGCTGAAGTTTGAGGGACCATTTATTGTTTTGGAATGCTTTTGTGAATTCGATTCTTAGTTTTTAACATGAGGTTTTGGTTGTCATGTGGTTTTGAGACACTATTATAGGAGGGGACTAAGGTCTCCCCATCTTGTTATAAATCAAGGGAATCCTTGGTCTATATGATAAGGATCCTATCCACCATAGTTATATTGGTTATGGCCAAAGAAGTTGATTTCTTCCTTGTGGTGGTTGAGAACAAGGAATGAATGTTTACTTATATGATGTGCATGTGTGGCTTTATTTATTTTTAGATACACCTGCTTTATCATAGATGTAAAATATGCACACATTGGTGGTGGACTACTAATATTATTCCCAAACCCTACATGGTCCCTTTAAGAAACATATAGATATCATGTATTTGTGATCAGGTAAGGGTTTCAATTTAGGAGATGGATCTTAGTAATTACGTCAAACCTTTTTCATATGATGGATGGAAAGGGAACTTGAGGTTCCTACATCATTTGGAGTTTATTATTTGAAGTCCTCATTTTTTGTATTTGCATGATATTATATGTATATACTATGGTCATCCATGTGTGACCCTTTCTTTTTTATTTTCTTTTATGACTTGAATTGTATGTATATTTTACTTTATTAACTACAAACGGTATCTTGTGACATTTATTTCTACAAATGGTTTATTTTGAGACAGTGATTATTAATGTTACTATTTGATTGTGCTTTATCCATGGGTGGGTTACTTTTCAAGTGTATTATACACTTTATTTTCCACTGGTTATATATTCTTATACCATTACTATATTTAAATCACCAAAGGGTATAGTCCCTCCACTACCACTTCACACCCTTACTACTAGTCAGCAGCCTTTGGCGTGTGGGGAGGTATACCAATGTCCCTATGGAACTTGGACCAGGGCACTATGCAGGTGGAAAATAGGGTCATGGAACTATAGATTTTATCAAAGGAGTTTCTTTTACCTATTTTTAGATTTTACTATTTGGAGTATGGCAGACCAGAGATAAGGATGTTGACCGAACTAGTTTTAGAACTTGGGTCCGGGTGCCTACAGAACCATGCAAAGGGGACATACCAAGTTTTTATGGGTGTAAATTTTTATTCATAGTTTCTATTTTTATAGTTGATATGATTTACCCCTTGATAGGTTCACATGGATGTGATTGTTAACATTTATGACATGTGACCCTATCCTCATATAGAAAGGGAGGATTTTTGGACCCTTGGATCTCTATGGAAATGGATGATTGTTTTTTTCTTTTGATAGGCATATAGGATGTTATATATATATATGCTCTTATAATTAAAATTTCTTATGTTTTACATTGGGAACTAGGACTGCGCCATGTGGGGCAGGTTGTTTAAAGTGTCCACAAAGGAAGCAAGAAGTGTTTTCCTACATATATTCTTTTTTTGTGGCATTTTAGCTTATCTATCCCAAGAAAGTGAACCCAAAGATATCTGTGTGTGATTTCTTGTGATTAGTTATATATATGTATGTTTTTGGATTTTATAGGAGCATGTAGGGATTTACATGTGATGACTGAATCTGATGTGGGTGTGCCAGATTTATATATGATATCTGGCTCTGATATGGGTAGGTAAGGGGCCATGAGGCTGGATATCGTTTGAAATGGTTGTGGTGGGATAGGATAAGGGTAGTGATATTTTTCATCATGTTACTACTTTCCCCTTATGTGTTATATATGTTTTTATGGATGATTGGCCATTATATTGGTATTTAGTGAGATTCCACCTAAATGAGATCTGGTATAATTTGAGGAGGGTGGTGATTTTTGGAAGTAGGAGCATACACAGGTTGATCCCCCTAATGGATGTGATGAGGCACCATAGGATAAGGTAGAGAATGATCTAGAGGAGGAAGCTCAGGTATATTAGGGATATCCATAAGATTTTATATGTTTTTGGACATGTCTTGATGAGTATCTCAAGTAGATATTGGTACGTGTCATACAGGGTATTCAAAGGGGAACTTTCAAAACAGATCCTTCAATGGAATACCTGATTTGAGAGTTACAGTATTAGAACCCACTAATTTTTTTGAGTGAGGGTGGAACACAGGATATTGAGAACTGGATCGATTCAATGCATATGATCATCGTCAGCTTTAGACACCTATAGTGTATAGGTGTAATATAGATATGTACATTATTATAGGTCTGGATAAGTACAGGTGGGATGTTTAAGTGCAGGAGGGAAGATATGAGAGACTATCCTAGAAGTATTTTGAGGATAGTTTCTTTGTGAACTTGTCTAAAGATATGTTGATGGAAGATAAATCATGAGAGTTCTTGAGCCTATAGTTGTAAGACATGTCTTTCATGGACTATGAATCTACTTTTTACAAGTTGTATCATTTCACACCTGGTATAGTGGGAGATGATACCTAGATTGAGAGTCATTTCATGGATAGATTATTAGTTGTAATTAGAGTGTAGTTAAACATCTTTAGTCTGGATTCATTCTTAAATGCGAGGAATTAGGAATTGATATAAGGGGGTAATTTGACAGACCAGTCTTTCTTGATCCAGGTGACAACTTTAGGGAATTACAGTAGCGATGATTCAGATAGAAGGAAGTGAGGATGAGATGAGTCTTGGTTGGGAATTATGGAGAGATACTCAAGAAAACAAAAAAAATTTGTGGCATATATGGTCTTATTATAGTTTGGGAAGTTATTAAAAGTGTGTATGCAATGTCATCGGGTTCCAAAGGAGTGCTGATCAAAAAGGCATGTCGGGCATCTTGAGAGGTTTTGTAGGAATCCTTCTTGGACAATGAATTACCATGGATTGTGGTAGAGTCTAGGTCCTATGATCAGATTGGTAATAGTAATAGGAGTTGGTAACATATATTTATCTACAAACTGAGGTTTTGGTATAAATAGACACATTAGTGGGGTCAACGAGCATTGGAAGTTATAACACCACATCGAGGACAGACCTCAGGTAGTTGAGATTCAGCCTAGATGCACGTATTATAGCTGATAGGTGTAGATAAGTTTAAGGATCCAATTATGGTTAGAGATATTCTATTAGCATTACTAATTTTTTTTATTTTTTTCATGTCCATTTATTTAGTAATGTTAGGTTTTGGATTCATGAGGTGTACGAGATGTGTATTTTGGACTAAATAGGAAGAGGCTAGTGGGTTGGAATCAACAAGAATGTGTTATATATATATATATATATATATATATATATGAGGTACATGACATTGATATTATTTATGTGAATTGATGTGATGTATATTACTTGAGGTGCAACTCACCAGGACTGACTACGTGCATCTGTTGAGATTTGGGACCTTATAGGTTCCATGTGCACAATGGGCATGAACTAGGAATCTGGTGAGATGTGGTACTTGATTGGTGTTAGATATGACACATGTATGTTTGGATAACCTAATGAGGTTCATGAGTGATGATGCATCATAGTAGGACCTTGAGTGTAACGATGGCTGGTAGACCATTGGATTTGTTTGTGTTTTGGGTCGAGAAGCGACCGGGGTAGATAACTCCTATGGTGGGGAGAACCTTGTGGGAGTTGACCTATGCTTTTATAAACTAGGAATTCAGGGATGATTTAAACAATATGGGTAGGTTTTTTTACCATCTATAGGTTTTTTATCTGTCTGGTAAAGGCTATGTTAAGGTGGTGAGATTATAATTTCCTAGGTTTTTGGAGTGGGTTGAATTCCTCTCCCATATTGAATTTTCAAAGTTTAGTGGGTAGACTACACAATTTCATGATTATAAGAACCTAATTCTAAGATGACCTTTGACCCAAGACCTTTTTTTTGGATGATTTTTCTAACACCCCAAGCTTCCACGGTATGCTTCTCTTTCAATAATACAGTAGCGTGTGTTGTACGCAACTTCGAGTTCTAACATACACACCACAACCAATCAAACTAACCATTATGAATAGTAATACCCAATTTTTGAAATTTTATAAATTTTATCTTTCAAAATGGACTTCATTTTTGGATTCAAAATATCGAAATTATCCTAGGGTGAATTTTTGGTATTTTTCTTAAAACTTTCAATTTTTGATGAATAGTGAAAAACACTGAGTTATTGGTTAAAACCGAATTTTTATTTAAATAATTATTTATTTTATTTAAATTTAATTAAGGTAAAAATAGATACATAATACCTATATATGTTCAATGTAATTCATTGGAGTTAGTTTAGAATAATTTTAGATATATAAAAATTTTATTGAACTTTTCACCGTCTTTTACGCACCTCCTAGGAGAATTTGGAAATTCATATAAAACTTAATTTTACCGCTTCTGTGAGTGTAATTTCAAAAATCCAAGAGACACGGTTAATATCAATGAGTAAAATTTGGTTCAGTGAGATGAAAATAATTTTTGGTGAATAGTAACGTTTTACTTTTATTTACCACGGTTAAAAGTAAATAGGGTAATTAAGGGTAAAAATGATATTAATATTAACCTAACACATGTCCTAATTCTATTGGACAAGTGTATCTTGACCCAAAACAACCTTAGGAATAAAATATTATCATTTAGGTCCACTTGGATTAGATTAGGACATTTATTATTATTTAATTCAAAGAAGAGTTAAAAGAGCTAAAATCAAAGTTTATTTACTAAAACATTTTTAATATAGGGTTATACATAAGATAAATTCGATTGTGAATATTCATTAGAAAGATAAAACTATTTCCTACATAATCGTATTTTATTTATAATTTTTAGAAATGTAATAATTAATAGTATTTATGACACAATAATGATGAAGTATTTTCCTTATTAATGAAATAATCAAATAATTATTATTATAAATATTAAAATTAATATAATTTGAAAGTTTTGATGACATAAATGACTTTTATTGATTAATATGACATTATAGGAGTGCTTAAATGAATTTTTTTCTAATTAATAAAGTTTTTAAGACTTTATCAAAAATCAATTATTGAATAGTTTCAAAATTGACATAAAAGAGTTTTTAAAACAAATATTATATTATTAATTTATATTAAATTTCTAAAAATATAAGTTTCTGCCAAGATACTTATATCATGATAGGTGTATTATTAATGGACCACTTGGGGGTCTCTTGGAGGTATATAGTATGTTTATTAACTATATAATATAAAAATACAAACTGACATGGTAAGTGTCAAACTAATTAACTAAGAGTTAAAACTAAATGATAAGGTTAATATAGTGACCTAAACCTCTCTAAAACCTATTGTTTGAGTGGTTTCCGACCCATACCATTGTTAACCTTTAAATAATCTACTTTGGAGCCATTAGAAACCAAATATGAATTTATTAAAAAATAATATTTCTATCTTTTCCAAAGGTGCCCCTTACCCCTCTTATAAAAGGGCACTCCCCATTCTCATTAATTCACACCTTCAAAGCCTTTTGGATCGTCCAAACCCTGCCCAAATACTCTCTCAACTTCCCTCAATACAAACTAGAGGCCTTATTTTGATCATAAAGACAACCAAAGAGCCCTTTTGATCAAATCAAAAGGAATAACCTGAAGAGGAGGTAATGTTTTCACCACCCTTTTTCAAGTTCATTTCTTCTTCAACTTCTTATTTCTTTGTTATTCCCATTATAAAATAATAACTCCAGTATATTATATATAATTTTATGTTATTATAAAAATGGTACAACTATATTCAGTATTCTATCCATCCTTTGAATGACATGTCACCATACGTGCGTACGTACGGCTTACCGTCTCCACATCGTGGTGTAATTGTTATTCAATATATTATTATTTGGATGGGTATAATAATGATGTGTAATTCATTTAAATAATAAATATAACATGATAATGATTCTGTATATATGATATACCATCCAATTATATATTATTTTAATATCCAAAGAATGATATTGTCGCTCGTGCGTGCGTACGGACCACTGTCTCCACGAACGCGATGAGATTCATTCCCCATCGTATCCATTCAAGAATAATTCTAATTTAATGATTAAAAATAATGTTTAATTACTTGATATCATTCTGGATATGAATAATATACAACCTATCCATGACAAACAAGACTTATGTAACAAAACATATAAAAGAAAACGAGTAAGTTAACACCCGAAACAATGATAATACTAAGATATTATTAAAAAATCAATGTTAAAATATCATATATGATATCATAATTATGTATATGGTTCTTGTATAATTTAATAACAATGTATTAACTATTATACAGGAGTTTAACATGCCATCTACTAAGTAAAAGTACAAGGTAAGGGTTATTTCACAATCTCTTCATTATCCGAGGTTGTTTATACATAATAATCTACCGAGACCCCTTTATAATCCACATGAATGTTTCTTAAAAATGTATTGCAAAACATTCTTTCTATTTTACAGAATATGGGTTAATTTCATTTATACCCTTTTTTGTCTTTTTATAAGTGGTTTATAAAGTAATATTTCTGTTGTTTTCCAAACAAGGTCCTTTTTAACCTTTTCGATAGAATTAAGGTAAGAATGTCTTTTTTTAACTTATACGGCGGGTGCAGCTATTTTCCTCTGTTATAAAATCTTAGAAGATTCCCTTACAAGATTCTAAAAATATTTTCAAAGTAAAATTTTTATTTTATAATTATGTGACTTTTAAATGATTTCAAAAAAAGAGATATTTCTCTCAAATAGTTTTGATTTCATCTTTGTCAACATCCTTTTATGGATTTTAAACTTATTTGAAGTTTATTTATTATGATACAAAACTTCCATATTGAATTGAAAGTTTTGTTATTTTTTTGACTATGGATGTATTATTTTTATACCATTCATGGTTTATGGAGAAAGTATTGACATTTTGTATGCTAGTTTTAATACGAATGATTATGTTATGTTTAAACTTGTTCATATGAGGAATGCATTGGACTTAATATGTGATGGGTGGAGCCCTCTATAGCTCCTCGATTCATCGGTAGGTCTCATGAGACAAACTTGTGACTTGGCACAAGGCCTTGACAAAATCTTATTTGTAGTCTTGGCATGAGGCCTTGGCTATGTGGTTATGATAGTCTGGCGTTATGCATTCCATCATTATGAAAGTGGTTATTGATATTGCATGTTATTATTATATTAGTAGAATATCCATGTGAATAAGTAAATGGAATTATTTCATTTTATTTTTTCCATATTATGTTGAAGTTCAAGTTTAAAAGGCTTTTTTTTTAGTTATACATTGCCTTAAATGTTTATTCTTATTTATGAAAGTTTCTGTTATATTGTTATCCTTACTAGGAATTTGATCTCACCCCTTTCTATGTTTTATTTTTCCCAGGATGTGAAGAAGTATTTTATGAATGACCTGTAGGGATAGTATAAGGGTATATGAGGGTTTACTATGGAGACTATTTTGTTGTAGTTTTAATTGTATGATGTAATGTAAAATTTATGAATATATCTAGTGTTTCCAAGGATACTAAACCAATCGGTGATCCAAGACTTGATCTTTTTTTATCATGCCAATGTTATGTAATAATGCACCGAATATGGGTAACTGGGGTTGGGGCGTTACCGTTTTTAATTATCATTAAGTTTCTTAGGGTTTTAGTTGTGTTTTGGGTAAGATGGAGGCTAAAAACCCAAACTTTTCAGAGTGTGCAGATTGAGGGGAAAATTTGGAAAAACCTTGCATCCTCCCAAGGAAACCTATAAATTCATATAGGTTCTCTACGCACAGTTGGAATAACTATAAAGGTGTGGTATTATGGCCATGCAGAACCAATTAAATTTTTAGTAGAGGGGATTCACATGGCCGATGCACGGTTTGGTAAACCGTGATCCAAGGTCTTGCAAAGTGGATCCATGGGCTGGTGATACCTCATAATATTCACATGGTTAGCTAAACTATGTGAGAGAACCATGAAACACACATAAAAGTGGAAAATTTCCATACTAACCCTCACGTGGTTTTCTTCTTTTCCTCTATTATCCTTACTTTGTCTTGCACAATAAGAGAAAAACTCCTTCTTTTCATCCTCCTTTATATATTGAGATCAAATCTACATATAAGATCTATTCTTCAATTAATATGGTGTTTTGGAACCACACTAAAGATTTATCCAATACTTTTTATTATTTTCTCATTTTATCTCTCCATATGGAGTGCTAAATTCATGTGATCCATTTTACCCTATTTTTAGGGTGTTAGTCTAAAACTGTGATTTCTATTGAATCAGATTGATTTAGAGGCAATGATCAGATGTGTGAGTGTCTACCAAAGTTATGTGGTGATTATATTTCTTCATTTTTTTGGTTGTTTTGGGGGTGATTCCTTGATCACACCATTAGGTAGTTTGAGAGAGAACCTAATTAATTAACACATAACTATTTATGTTAAATGTGAGACCATGGGGGATGACTCTAAGCATGCCCTAGATTTTTCTTCCATGACCGCATTGGGTATGGGTCTTAAGTCCACTTGGTCACTTTGGGTGGGTGTGTGAACTATTAAATTGATTTTTTAAACATATAATTTTCTTGTGAGTTCCATGGGAACTGGATGAGATTGGACCAAGGATTGAGGTGGTTTTGACCATCTGGAAGAGGAAAATTCTTTAATCAAGTTGGGCTTGTCCCATATTCTAGGAGTGACATTGATCAGAGGTTGGGATACTTGGTCATTAGGTTGAGTTAAAAAAATCATCTTATAAGAAATAACCATGTGATTTTGTATAGTTTTGACCATTATGCTTAAAGACATGGTCACATGGGCACAAGGTGCCCAGATTATTTGGCTTAGGTACTTGGTTGGTGATTGTCGTTGATCGTGATTTTTTCTACACACTGTTGGAGTCATGTGAACACAGATGGACTTAGATGATAAGGTTTTGATAAAAAATCTTGTGGATATAGGCCTCTGTTAGTCAAATATTAGGATGGTATCAACAATCCATATGGTTGGAGGTGCTCTCCATAGAAATCCATGAGAATATTGGGGAGCCATAGGTTTATGGTGTTGAGATTGTCAGTTGGGAGATGAGGCTCACTGTACTTGAGGCCATTGGGCCAAGATTATTTATAGGACATGTATCATTGTTCCTTAGATTTCATTCTTTGAGATGATGAGGTTTCTTATAAGATGAGGTCCTGGGGATTAGTTATTTATTTGGGTGTTACTTACAGATGTTAATTCCAAGTTTTAGACATGAGGTGCATGTTGGAATGTGGTGATGAAATACTATTATAGAAGGTTCATAGGGATCTATGGCTTGTTATACATTAGAGGATTCCTTGGGATATATGCTACGTATCATCTCAACCACCATTATTCTGAAAACGGATGAAGTGGGTGATTACTTCTTTATTATTGTTGAGCATAAGGGATGCAAGTTTACTTTTATGGTGTGTATATGCTATTATTTATTTTTACATACACCTATTTTATCAATGATTTAAGATAGGAACATGTTGGTTTTGGCCTACTAAATTTATTCTGACACCCTACATGAGCTCTTCGAGATTTATGTAGACTTTTGTGCTTTGTGATCAGGTAAAGTTTTAGGATCAAGAAATGGATCATAGTGATTGAGTCAGACCTTTTTCATGGGGTGGAAAACAAGGAACATTGAGGTAACTGTAGGAACCAGGCATGCAACATAAGCCCTAAATAGGTGGTATTTCAAAAAATTTCCTTCGCCAATCGATGCAATTTTTCGATGTCAGTGAAGTGATACCCGATTAAAACTATGGATCACGCGTGAAGAGTTTAAAGTACAAAATTAAACCATAAAATACATGGTTTAGATCTGAAGCTGTGAAAGACGTCTGCTCGTTATTGGCGATCGATTATTGAAGAATCCGAGGGTGAATTCCTATAGATCATCTTCATCCACTCCAAGAAATTGTGGGAACATCGTTTGTCAAAATCTGAGTGCTAGCGCGGAATTCTGATGATGCCTTCTACGCTCCAACAATCACCACATCACTCCTCTTGTGATTCCTGAGAGAGAGCTCGATCTGGGATCCTTTTTTCCATAGAATCTCTCTCTAAAACAAGGGAGAGAGGAGAGGAGATACAATTCACATGAATAATCATTTTTGAAAGCCCCTCCTCTATTTGTAGTGTATTATGTGTTTACCTTGAAATGCCAACCCAACCCCTGAATAATCAACGCACTATTAACGACAAATTATGACTACTAAACTGAGTCATAAATATTATTATAACATTCTTGTAATATATTAAATATATTAAATGACAATAATTGAGTCTAAAACATGAAATATTATTCCCATAAATATTAATTGAACCTTGAATGTTTTAAAATAATATTCGTCAATTAATATTTCTCATGAATTCACTTAATACTCGTAAATACATTTAATAAATAAATTCAATTCTCATTATTATAAACATGAATAATATGAATTTATTTATTGTATTGGTGATCATTTTTCCTTGGAAAATTTTGAAACCCTAGTGGTGGGGCCCACCATGTTCAAAACTCCTATTCAACTGAATAGGGAAAATTCTCGAATACGCTATTGTGTGTGACCATCTAGGACCTTATCTCGATTGTAATGAATATTATTTAAAGACTAGGAGTGGGATATAGAAACCAATCATGGACCCTAAAGTGATACGGATTCTCACAACAGTGACAACCAACCTACGAATACACACTTTGTAATATGATCACTTTGTCTATAATATCTCATAATGAAGGATGCACTCATGTGTCATCACAATTTTTCTTTCTTTATTATTTATTAATCTAACTGGAAAGATTTACCCTAGATTTCCATGGCCATGGTCTTATAATGGTACAACCTTCCTTATCAACATGGTGTAAGATATATTACTTCAATAACCCGGAAGTGAAAAATCCTTTATTGACCATTCAACCAATGACATTCCATTAATCATGCACCTAACACAAACTACCTCACTGTAAATCATTTCCATGGTTTTCGTCTTGCATCAAAGAAGGAAATCAAATAAAATTCACTGGTAATGATATTAGGTTAGGAGACCATTACACATGATCACAGATAGGAACATCCAATAACTCCCGAAACATGTAGTGCTTCTATTGGTGGGTCAGTCCTCATGATCTCACTAGTAGTGATCACTAAGTGAAAACTTCATGAGAAGAAATCTAAATTCTTATGATACCCCAACATATAATATTCAAACATCTGTTGTGTCTAATCAATAAGATGTATCTACACCATAGAAAATATATTTAAGATTAATGTCATAGAATCTTGAGGTTCTCATTATAGCCCGGGATCTGCTATAACCTCTTGATATGACAATTAATATTTGGAAATTACCATTTCAATAGTGGAAGCAGAAAATTATACACTATAATGTTAAGATGACATCATATATAGTAAACAATATAAACGACATGGTAATCAAAATCACTGAATAGTTGGTTCTAGGGAACCTACTATTTCAACACTCCCACTTGCACTAGAGACAACTTTCTAACTATACTAGTTAGAAACTCACATGATAAAGATCATGTTTCTACTGAGTAACGAATTTAGCTACTAGGCAGGCCACGGTTCCTCCGCATGGCAATTCTGGTATAGAGACCTCATCTCCTTGAGTAAAACTTCTCAAGAGACAGTATCCCGAATATATCCCACTTTTCCACTGTCATAACCTGACATCCTAGACATTAATAATATCATAATTTAAATTATGATAATACTTTTTTTACTAGGTGAGATTCTAAGAACTGGAACAAATCTTATCATTTATCTTCATCTTAGCTACCTTAGAAGCTACAACGTACTCGGTCTTTGTGGGTATGGCCACCACTTGATTTTATGATCTTATCTCATTCATCATAATAGCCTAACTACGATAGTAGATCACATTTATATATGGATGACTAGTTTGTATCCCCAAAAAGTAGTATCATTTATTCTCCACTTACCAGGTACACATCTTTTGTACTTTATGAAGAACAATTAGATAGTTCTGACTGCATCCCTTGCAGTTCTCTTAGATATAATTGATATTTTCCAATTATAAATCATATCCTAGAAATATCCATTCTTTTACATATCATGGAATATGTGATTAATATATCGCTTAAGCGTATGGACTTCAACTCACCACGTTTATCTCTTACCATGTCCCAGTCATGTCAACCTGAAGAGATTATGCCATGTGACCTAGGAATCAATTTATCTCTTGAATTGTTCCAAATTTTATTTTTCAATATAATGTCACCATATATACAATTGACTAGGACCAAGTAACCTATAGATCAACCTCAGTATATATTATTCCCTAGAACATAGGTTGTAACTTTAAGTCAATCACTGGAGAATAAATTTCATCTTGGTCTTAACTAATTGTGAGACTAATGTGTGTTTTCATATGTTATTGAACATCTTTTTTCTTGGAAAACATTGGTGCTCCCACTAACCATTAGTAGACACATGACATACATTCATTCCAAATTAATTTTCTATGATCATGTTTCTTACTTAAATCCTAAATTGGATTTCAGTAACTTACAACCTATATTAGCATTATGTGACATGACCATCCATTTCTGGTTGCGTCATATAGACATCATCCACGATTGGTGGTCATTTAATCCAATTCAAAATAATTTTATTGTAAATATTATCTATGATAAATAAAATTCTAACGGATTTAGGCATAACACCTTGGTCAAAACAATCGAGCCTTATTTTCATTATGCTTGTACCATCTATGTATCAACACATTTGAATACCCACCGCAGTATTCAAAATAATAATCCCCTTTACACCTTGATACATGAAATCAATTAATTGAATTTTAGTTGGTCTTTTAAATCATATCTAATTTCCTTACACTACTTACATGTAGGAGATATTATTTACATTGAATAATAGATCACCAACTATGATGAATATAAAAAAATCACCATGTTTTTATCCTTCCTATTCAGTATGTGTCTCTAGAACATAATCTGTTCCACATGCACTTGTGGAACTAGTCCCTATGCCAACAATTTCTGTATCTTGACCATTGAATAAAAACAAGTCTATATAGCTCCCACTACCTCTAATAGAGATGTGAACCCTTATATAGAAGTGTAATCTTTTCCTTGACTACCTACTTTTCTATTATATGGATTTATGTAACATCCTAAGAAACTGTAATGATAATTAGAATAGATGCACATTGTATTTTTACCTGATTCATGTTTGTTTATGTCCAACCGATTAGCATGAAAACACTTGTCATTATGAACTAATATATTTACATCATACTATAACCTGTATGTTATCCATTCGTCATTATAGTTGGCATATGGTTGTAGGATATCGCTATTATTTGCAAATAATTTCATGAAATATAATGGAAGTCTATATAGGTTTTAAAATTTATATTACTTACATCAATACATTGATGTATAAAATGTGATTTAAGGAATTACTAAATGCTATATTTTTTCTTATCAATGTTAACATGTAAGACTTCATCATCGATCCTCCTCATTAACATCAAAGTCATGATGTGGATAAGGTAATGTGCATTTAGGAATTACTCCATGCTACATTATCATGATCGATGATAACATGTAAGACTTCATTATAAATCTTCCTCATTAACATCAAAACCTTGATGTTGATAAGGTAATGTGTGTTTAAGAATTATTCCACACTACATTATCATGATCAATGATTGTACAATCAAGATATTTTTCGGCATTCCAACTTGAAGCAGCTCATATCTTCTGACTATGAACTTACTTCATTTTTTCATTACTTAATTACTTAAATGAATCATATAAAGTAAATATACCTCTAGGATATTCTTGGAATAATTCCCATTCACTTGTTAAACAATTTCCAAAATTTTTTGACATAAATTTATTTTAAAGGCTCCTTTGTCCAAACTAAAGACATCGAAAGTATTTATCAGTTCTGAGCCTAAATACCATACATGGTATATTCATGACATCCACTTTTAGTATTTCTTGACAAATAATTATCTTGTCAGAACCGGGTATAATTCTTACATTTATATTCATCACTCATTTCCTATGATTATGGAATTATTGAACTAGTGATTGATTATTGAATGCCAAAAGCATCATTCATTCAAAAACATGAAAGAATGTCTCCTTGTGTCCAAGGACACAAGAGATTAATTTTTGTGGCTATACTCAATAATAGTTCTACATGAATCTTTCACTTTGAAATTAATAAGTCCTGTAATTATCAAAATTGTCCTAGGTATTACCCTTTTGCAGCCACTTGGAGAATACACCCGACTACTTGTAAGGTTTCTATACTAGGTAATTTTATTTAAATACACATATGTAAAAGGCATATATTATTAAATACCCATGTAGTAAAACTAAAACATTACAGTCGATGAATGTTCTTGATGTTGAAGCGGCAACATGATCCTTTAAATAAGTTTATTGAGATTAAACTTCCATAATATTATTTTGTAACATGTAGTACAAAAAACATCCTGTTAATACCTCTTTCATGGAAGGACATTGCGAATGTGTAATTAGCATTACATGAATTTTACCCACTACTTGAAAAACGTCCTATACCCACAGTTCAAAACCGTGGGTATAGCCCCCAAAACCGTGGGTATAGCCTATACCCACGGTTTTGGGAACCATGGGCTGGAACGGCGTCGGTATAGGTCCCCAGCCTATACCCACGGTTTTCCAAAACCGTGGGTATAGGTGTCCTTCCACCGTGTCACTGAAACATAGCCAATTGCCACGGTGTCAATGACTTTTACCCACGGTTTCAAAACCGTGGGTATAGGTCCTAAAATAATGCAGGCACCGAGATTCGATCTCGCAACCTCTTCGCTGCAAACACCGCGTATAACCACTACCCTAACTTCACCTATATGTATATATATATATATATATTTAGTTAAATATAGTTATAAAAACTGTGGGTATAGAGGGAAGAACCGTGGGTATAGGGTTCCCACCAAAAAAAAATTCCTTCCCGCGCACACAAAATTGACCTATACCCACGGTTTTTCATAACCGTGGGTATAGGTATTTTATCCCAGACCTATCCCCGCGGTTTCCCCCAAAACCGTGGGGATAGGGACCCCTATGCCCACGGTTTTGGGAAACCATGGGTATAGGTGACTTTTCAGGACCTATCCCCACGGTTTTCCAAAACCGTGGGGATAGTGCCCCTTATACCCACGGTTTTGGAAAATCGTGGGTATAGGTCATGAAAATTCACCTATACCCACGGTTTTCCAAAACCGTGGGTATAGGGGGGGTCTATCCCCACGGTTTTGGGGAAAACCGTGGGGATAGGTCCATTTTCCAGTAGTGACCTTTTAACCTTTTTTCAATTTATTCTCCATATGAATTAAAAACAAAACAATATTTTATTCTTATTCACTTTGAGAACCTTTACCTAAATAGGCAATGTAGAGATTACTCAATACTTGTTCATATTGTAACTTAAAATGAAACTTGAGTAAAGGGGTGAAAATGATATGAGAAAGGGATCCCTTTAAAGATCATGATCAATCTTTCTATTTACACATGTCGATGTAACCATCACCTTGTTCATATCATTGCTTCTCTTTCTCCCTGCAAACTTCTCAAAGATGAGACTTCATCTTATATCATCCATGTCCTGGTGTAGCAACCACAACTAACACTGCACATTGATGAAAGAATAATGATATAACAATCATATTCTTTATACATTAGTATCATGTAATCAATTTCACCCTCATTTCTTGAGGTAGTATAATAGTATTAGGGACAATGCCACCTTGAGTTTCTTATATCATAATACTATGTGCAAGAGCCCATATTATTCTTGGGTAGTCATGAAATTAAAGAAATTTACTTTTTCCATTATAATATCACATTAATTAAACTTGTGATATAACTTTCCATTTTTCAACAAAAATGAATTTTAGAAGATTAGTTCTTTTATCATGATTACCAGTTAAGACATTTTGATTAATTACTTAAAACATTAAATGTCTCCCACTATTTTATCTAATTCTAAGAACCATTTGTGCTAGAATAAGAATACTTTATCTCTTGAGTATTCTAATGGAAAGGATCCTGGAACCACCTCTCATAGTCTACAAGCTATGTCTATGCCACTACTTGGAGGGTTCAAGGTAGGATTTTGGCTAGACAACCGCATGAACTCACAGTTCCTTGATCTATTAAGTGAAGTCCCAACTTCTAAAATCAGAACTTGATTTACTCAAAACTTGTCTAGAAATTGATATCAAGTTAGATATGGATAATCCTTACTAGAACATTATTTAATTCAATCCATCATTCTTGTAAGACTCCCCGGTTGTAAGAGGTACCCTCAACTATGACATGTCTGGCACCTCAAATAGCCGATTTTGTCCAAATTTCAATGACGGAAGGCAGTTATGACTTAATATATAATTGAGGGTTTTATTATTTTTAATGTGATGAAATGAATCATATTATATTTTAAAAAGAACATACTACTTGATCGCACTCGCAACTGACTATGCATGAAATATAAAAATATACCGCATCACATGTTCATTTTATCATGTATGCTTGTCTATTATTATACTATGTGATCGGGTATTAATTACACATTCACAAAAATAATAAACCACAAAAAACAAAATGACAACCTGATCATGAGCCAATACTAATAATTGATTCGTTGAGTGAATAATAGAAAAACCTAAACCCAAGGAATAATACCTTGAGTCGCGTCACTTGCGAATTGAATTGCAGTGCATGCCCCTCCAATGCATTCAACTCTTGTCTGGTGTGTCTCTATCACTTGGTGCGAAGTGTGTCACGCCTCGTCTCGTCATTATACAGTACTACTATCACACAGCAAGGGGGGCTCAAGGTATGGAATTATAACTCTGAGAATGGGCACATAGGCCCTTATACATATAAGGACTCTGAGAAGACAGGTAGATCACCCCTTTTCAATTAAAATAATTATTACAAAACTACAAGCAATAATTAAATAAATAAATAAATAAAAAGCACCAGACTTACAGTGGGCAGTCTAAGGCACATGATCAGTCATATTCACATTAAACTCACATATATTTAATAAATGTAGAATAAAAATTTAACTTTCATTAAATAAATTTGATGGAATTATTTTTTTTAAATTAAAATTTCACTCTAATTATAATTTAATATAAATAAGTGGTTCGGTCTCATTTAATTAATTTAATTTTAAAACTAAAAATTAAATTAATTAATTAATTTAATTACCACGAATTTAAATTAAGTCACACCACAGTAATAATTAATCCAAAAAATAATATTTAATTAATTTAATTATCAAATGTAATTAAATTATTTAATTTAATTAACTTTTAATTAAAATAATATTAATCGGCACCTTCAAACCCCGAACATGCCTATGAAAGTTATGCTGAACCTATGTAGGCCCATCCTGGGCCTTGCCAACCATGTGAAGGGGTGATTTGGGGCATGCAGATCCGCCCAAACCCATTCCAGGGAAGACCCACAAATTCTCATTTTAGGGCCAGTTTTGCCTATGTGGAGTGTCAAGGGAGTACCTTGTTTGAGGAAATCCTGGCCTAGATGGCGTTTTGGTGGAGGGAGGTAGCCTGGAAGGGCTGCTCGTGACCAAAGATCAGGTCCAGTCGCTAAAGAGGGGGTCATCTCATGTGAGGCTAGTGGTGGCGTGGTGTGGGGTGTTGGGTGTCAGACGCTCGGGTTCCGGCAAGGGGCATTCAAGGTGGAGGCACCCAGGACCGGGGCGCTGCTACAGTTGGGGGTTGTGGCTAGGCCAAAGGCTGAAGGTAGCGCGTGGAACCGGGGTTCAAACTCCACAGCAGGTATCCCCTGGCTAGCATATCTGGTCGTGGCATGTGGGGTTAGGCCGCATGCGCAGTAGGGAGCCGACCTGAGCAGGGAACGCGTCTGAGAGAGACCTGACTGGCCTAGCTTGGTAGGGCTGGAGGTATCGGGCACGTGGAGGGTGGCGCAATAGGTCTTGACTTCGATGGGGCGGTGCGGCGGTCTAGGATCTGGTCCAACCGAGATCAGTGACATGAACAGGTTGTTGTGCCATCGTGGAACCAAAGATAGTCGTTGCACTATGACGCGCCGAGCTGGAGCTTTCTACAATGTCGTGAGGAGGGGGGTCGACGCCTAGTGCAGGCTTCTGCAGAATGGTGCGGGATGGATCTGCCACGGGGAGGGGACGCTGGCAGGTCGCCGTCCTGGCTGGGAGGAGGCGACCGTGTAGGGGCTGTCACCCCTTTTGACTGGAGACCTGCTTTTTAGGTCTCCCCACCATTTTTTTTTTCCTATTTATTCCTTTTGAATAAAACAAACCACCCCACCCCTTTACAAATTTTTCCAATACCAAAATATTAGGCTTTGGAAAAATAATAATAATAATAGTAGTAATATTATTATTATTATTATAATAAAACTAAATAATTTTATTATTATTATAATAATACAATTAATTTTATGAAAATTAATATCAAATCAAAATTGATTTTCAAGTATTTTGGCCATGGGATTTATGATCAAAATATGAAATAGCACCAGAATTCAATCTCGAATCCGAATTCAAAACTTTGAATGGCTACAGATTGGTCATCCGTTGTCTGATTCCAATTTTGTTTGTGACGTTGGGATCGTATCGACAACCTCTATGATGTTTATTGTAGATTTAAATTTTCCATGGCGTAAAATCATCACATTATCCCTATGACACCACTTATAAGAACCATGCATGCCTCAGAAGCCCCAAACAGGTGGGATTTTAAATTTTTTCCTCCGACGATCGACGCAATCTTGTCCACGTCAGCGAAATAATGCCCGGTTAACACCGAGGATCACACATGAAGAATTTTAAGCAAAAAATTAAACCATAGAATACCTGGTTTAGATCCAAAGCCACGCAAAATGTCTTCTCATTGTTGGCGATCACTACTTGAAGAATCTGAGGATGAACTCCTCTAGATCATGGACACACACTCTAGGAAACTGTGGGAACATCATTCGTCGAAATATGAGTGCTAGCGCAGAATTATGAAGATGACTTTGATGCTCCAATGATCAATGAATCTCTCTTCTTGTGATGCCTTAGAGAGATCTTGATCTGAGATCCTTGGATCCAAATCATCTCTCTCTAGAACATGAGAGAGAGAGGGTAGGGGAGAGAATTCCCATGAATAGTCATTTGTGAAACCCCCACCTCCTCTATTTGAAGTGTGTTATGTGTTTACCTTGATATGCCAATCCGACCCCCGAATAATCAAGGCACTATTAATGACATATTATGACTACTAAACTGAGTCATAAATATTATTATCATTTTATTCTGATTTGTTCAATATATTACATAACAATAATTTAGTGCAAAACTTGACTCGTCGTTCCCATAAATATTAATTGAGTCCGGAATATATTAAACTAATATTCATGAATTAATATTTCTCATGAATTTACTTAAAACTCTTAAATACATTAAACAAATAAATTCAATGCTCATTATTCTAATCTTTAATAATATGAATTTATTTATTGCATTAGTGATAGTTTTTCCTTTGAAAAATCCAGAACCCCAGTGGTAGGGCCCACCATGTCCCAAACTCATATTCAGCTGAATAGGGCATATTCTTGAATACACTATTGTGTGTGACCCTCTAGACCCTCTAGACCCTTATCTTGATAGCATTGAATATTATTCACAAACCAAGAGTGAGATCTAAAAACCCATTGTGGCCTGTAAAGATATAAATATTGTCACAAAAACAACATACAACCTTCGAACATGCACTGTGTAATTTAATCTCTTTATATGTAATATCTCATAAAGAAGGATGCACTCACGTATCACCACCCTTTTTCATGCTTTATTGTTTGTTGATCTAACTTGACGGATTTACCCTCGACTTCCATGGCCATGGTCTTATTAATTTACTACCATCCTTATCAACATGGTTGTAGATATGTTACTTATGTAACCTAGAAGCGAAAAGTCCTTTATTGACCATTCAACCAATGTCATGCCACTAATGACACACCCAACACAAACTACCTCTCCATGACTTCATTTCCATTGTTTTCATCTTGCATAAAAGTACATAGTCAAATGAAATTAAATGGTAATGATCTCTTGTCATGAAAGTATTACACATAATTGTAGATAGAAGCATCAAATGAAACCCAAAACATGTTGTGTTTCTATTGGTGGGTTTGTCCTCATGATCTCACTTCTAAAGATCACCAAGTGAGAACATCATGAGAAGAAGTCTCAATGCTTATGACAACCCAACGCCTGATAGTCAACCATCTACCGTGTCCAATCAGTGAGATGTATCTAGACCATAGAACATATATTTAAGATTAATGTCATAGTATCTCGAGGGTCTCATTATAGCCTAGGATCAACTATAAATTCTTGAAACGATAATTATTCATTAGAAATTACTATTTAAATAGTGGATATAGAAATGTATACACTATAATGGTAAGATGACATCATGTATAGATAACTATATACACGATATGGTAATCAAAAATGCTGAACAGTTGGGTCTAGGGAAACCACTATTCAACAGTTACTGCATCATCATGAGTTTATATTTCAGAGTCCTCCTTTTTATATCAGTATTTTATTATATGTATATGCTGAAGTCATACATTGGAGATCCTTTATGATTATTTTCTTTTATGACCTGACCTATATGAATGTGTTACTATAGTAGCTACAAATGGTATATTGTGATGTATTTTATGAAAATGGTTTCTTTTGAGATAGTGATTATTGATGCTATGATTTGATTGTGCTTCTACCATGGGAGGGTTACTAGTCTAGTGTATTTTCGTCTATATTTTTTGCTACTTATATATACTTAGACCATTAACACATTTCCATCACTAGAGGGTATATTCTCCCCACTACCTCTTTCCACCCACACTTCTAGTTTGCATCATTTAGAATATGGTGACGTGCACCTAAGGCCTAGTGGCAATCGACTCAGATCACCTTATGGGTGGTAAAATGGGTTGGGGAACTATAATAAAGACATCAAAAGGTGGAAAATTAAAAACCAGAAGTCTTAGTAAAAAATAAAGTAATCGAATTAAAATTAATATGAGAGAATACCTTACCTTGAGAGGGAACTTCAATAAAATTATTATGAGCTACTTAAGACCTTGGTAAAACATTTAGAGGAATTTTTATAGGAATTGGGATTGTAAATTCATGTTTAATGAGTTTTGAGTGAAGAAAAATGAGAGTTTTAGTGGGTATTTATATCAAAATAGAACGGAATTATTTGTTAATTTTAAACATAGGTTTTGGATCTTTGTGATAAAATAATCAAAACCACGAACCCCCCATAGTTTTCACTTTTTTATACAAAGTAAGAATCATTTTAAATATTTATTTAGGCAAAGAAACAAACTGATTTAAACAATACAACTCATGATGTTCTAGTGATTAATTTTCATGAAGAATTGATTTTAAAACCTTAAAATATAATTTCTGTTTTGGAGGATTCATTAAGGGTTTTCTAAAATTAATCAAATACCAAAAATGGTTTAGGACCTAGGTAGAGTCAATCCTAAAAATTATTAAATAAAAATTAAATGAGCATTTTATGCGTTATCATAGGGTTTACAACAATGGGAGTGGATCTCACCACTCATGTCAAAATCCACCATTGAATCACAATACTTAGGAGCCCAGAAGGAAAAATTCCTGATCATTTCCATGATTTCAATCATTTAAAAGGAATATTATTCTTGGTTTTCTTCTCTAAAATCATGTGAAACAATCATCTTGAGGTGACATTCCACTTAGATATTTTCAATCAAGTGTGTTTGTATTTTCGAGAGAACATTCCTTGATCCAGCCTTAACGAATTTAATGGCCAATTAAAAATATGACTTAATGTATAAAGGATTCCATTGATGGTGGGAAGAATATTTCATGGCATAAATCATGGCCCACAGCTTAGGCTCATAGGAAATTTCAATTCCAATTTAGTGAAAAAGTAACTATTAAAAAACCATGAGGGGTGCGGAAAATACCAATAAATCTCGATGGTCTTGGGACACCATATGTCACATTGTTAATATTTAATTTTAATTAAAAGTGGATCAGTGGGATCCAACCAAAATATTTGATCATATGAGCATTCCTAGGCCTTCCATGAGTGCCCAAAAGCCTATGAATGTTGAAATATGAAATGGTGTAATGTGTGGCCCAGTTTACAATTTGGATTTAGGAAATGCTTCCCTTTGTAGGGAAAGAGTAATTGCATGAAAGGTGAGAACCTAGTTATAAAAAATAATTGAATTACTTGAATTATAGATAAATATTATAATTTATGACGCATCCACCGTGAAAAAATTAGGAAGTTTCTAAGTCCATCTATAATTACATATAGCCTCCAAGATATTATCCAACTGATATAAAGTGTAAATGTTAATTCCTAATATATTTTCCACATATTTTCAAAGTTCATGCGGAAACCTATAGCCCACAAAAGTTTTATGAACATCCTCCTTGGCTCTCATGAACAAATGATAGTTTGATGATATTTTTGGTCCATCTATTTTGAGTTGTTCAGGAGTCGGCAGTCTATTTTTCCATGTTCTTCAAAGAAACCTAAAACTTATTGGTTGAATGAAGTGTACCTTCAACTTCAAAAACCATGGTGAAGTCATGGTTGGTCCATATCATTTATTCCACTAGAATTCCTTAATATTAAACTGGTAAATCATGTTCATCATTCATAGAAGAGTGTCTCTATCAATGAAAGAGTATCTCTAAATTTTAACATAACTTTTGTTCAGAAATATCTGTAATGATGTTAACTTTTAGTTGGAGATCCAAAATTGATATTTGATACATGGTTGGAGGTATTTATATGATTTCCTTGAGGGGTCTTTCTAGCCAAGGTGTACGCTATTAGTAGTAATTTCATTTCATGATGACAATCCACTTGGAATTTCCTATGATTCCTTTGAAGGAGTTCTTGATTGAAGACCAAATAAACAAGACAAAATAATGAGGGTACCCATACATGAGCATTACATTTAACCTACATAAACTAAATTCAAAATAAGATTCATTAGACTTAATGATATTCCAGGTGAATTTATTGAGAAGTCCAATATTAATTATCTTGATGTATTTAATGTTAATTACCCCCAAGCAGTGGTTTTAATGTATTCCATCCATGCCACAATTATTAATTTTCTTTCATGGACAGATCTGGGCCATTTAATGTTTTTGATAATTAATTGTAAGTCATTGATGAGACTTTGGAGAAATTTTTATATAGAGAAGGTATAAACAAATTTGAAGGTAATGAACAAGTTGACCATGAAAACCCTTCAAGAAAGTGTCATATATTTGAATTTCCATCTATCAAGTTTATGAATGATTACAAAACATACCTCTTTAGGAGGAAAACCTCTCACTTTTCCTTAAAAAAGGGGAACACCAAGGTAAATTTAAAGGTTTGGATCCATTTTTAACTCTAATGGATCTAGTTATTTTATTATTCTTAGTGACAAGAACTCCATCCCAAAATATAATGAATTATTATGATTAATAATACATATCATATATTTATATCGTATTTAATTTTTACCCAAAAAATCATATATCCCAAAAAAATTAGAAAAATTCACCATTGAATAATATCAACACAATTATTTCAAAAATAGTATTTATTTTTAAAAAATAATTTTTTTAATATGATAAGTTACATATTTAAAGAAAAATATATATTTTCTAAAAATAATAGTCATTACAACACTAACTGCTTTGTAACCCTTATAAATGATAAATAGGACTTAATTAAATTATATTATCATTTATATATTAATAAATATCATTTAATAAGAATATTTCATGAAAATGATGTTTATTTAATTTTTTTTGAATTTTTCAAAAATATTGTTTTAAATGAAAAAATATATTTCCGAAAAAATAAAATTTTTGTTTCTTCGTATAAAAATATAATTTTTATCAAAATTATTTTTTAATCATTTATATATAATAAGTAAGAATGAAAAAGTGATAAATATAATTATTATTTTATTAAAACAGATAATATACAAATTCATACTACTAGGGTCTAGATACATAACCCTTTATCACACCAGTGTACACCCTATGGGTATGGTCAGAGATGATGGTATTTTCTTGGGGTGGTTCGGTGAACACAATTTGGGCAACAAATTTGACAAGCTTTAACTTCTCCTAAAAATGGTTTCAATTGAGTTTTAATTATTTAATCTTAGCTTGGGTTTGGTCATGAGAAATCCCAATGATTTCATCACCCTCAAAATCTCTAACAGATAGGTTTCATAGGGTTTGATGCTATTGGTTGAGGCTATCAATCCTTCCATATTTTTCAATTTTACTTTATAATAAACCATAATATATATTAACCTTAATGGTCACTGTAGAAAAACTAAATTATTAATAATTATGATTCTTAATGGTATTTTAAGCTCGGTAGAAAAATTATTTCAATTTTTTTTAATAGTCCAAAACAAAAAATATGAAATATAATGCATATTTTTTCAATAATTACATTTCTTATTTAGGAATTTATTCATTAAAAAATGAATTTCATATAAAAACCCTTGGGTGATTAAATTATTCCCCTTTTATAAATTTCTCCCTAAAAATTTTATTTCATTCACTAAAATATATTATAGTAATTTTGTTTCATCACCTTTTTCAGTTCCCATATAGCCTCCTCAAACTTGTGGTTTTTCCACAGTACATTGACCAGTAATGTTTTCTTGTTTCATGGAACTTTTTATCTATGATATATGATCTTTAATGAGTTCTCTACATATGAAATATCATTACTCAAGGATACAACCACTATATTCAATACACATGAGAGGTTTGGTATGTACTGAGGAGAGATATGTGAAACACATACTGTTCTTGGTATAGGTTTGGTTTGAGTTATTGTCAATAGTAAATAAATCAAATGTGAAAAAGGGATATCAAAGAGTATGATGTATCTAGGAATTTGATTTCCCTTCTTATTAAACATTATGGGTTTCTTCCACAACGAAATATATTGGAACACTTATCTCTAACCTTAAAATCCAGATATCAATAACGATTTTTTGCATAGTTTTTCTCTAAAGGTTTCACATTTTTCAAATGATGATGATTGGATTCAACCGTATCTATCATATATTGTATATGATTGGCTTCCATAATCTCCCTCTCTCCAACTTCATCCCAAAATGATATATCCTGACACATTTTCCCACACATAGCATCATAAGGTTCCATTTTAAGGCTAGAATGGAAACCATTATTATATGAGAAATCTAGTAGGGGAAAGTGCTAATAAAAAAATACTATAAAATGCATTGACTAAGATCCCAACATATACATTAATTTTGGATGGTTCTCTCAAAATTACCTTCCATTTGAGGGTGATAAGAAGTGCTGAGACTCATCTCTATATCCAACACTTCCTGAAGGATTTTCCATAACCTTGTGGTAAACCTTAGATCTCGATGATATACAATAAACAGTGGTAATAAATAATGTATTAATACTTATCCTATGTATTTATTAGTGAGTGGGTCAATTTATCAATCATCCTTGATATAAATGAATCACACTGACAATGTAAGGTAATCAAATTACACCCAAATAAAGTTATTCCCATTATATGTCATCGGGATTCCTATGAAAAAATCCATGCTTATGTTTTCCCATTTCTATATTGGTATAGGAAATGTTTTCATCATACCATTAGAATTTTGTGGTACAACCTTTACTTGTTGGATATCTAAGAATTGAGATAAAAATTCTATAATCCACCACTTCATATTCTCCCACTATATTTTTTTCATTAGATTTATTTATATAATAGAGCTTCTTGAATGAATAGAGAAGGATGAGCTATGTGATTCATCTAGAAGTAACCTCTTCAGTTCTGTTTTTTATGGGACACATATATGAATTCCAAAACCTTATAATCTATCTTTATCAAAGTTAAACACAAGAATATTATCTACCTTTATCTATATCTCTTTATTGTATTTTTAGTATTCCTTGATCCTCTCAAGAAAGGACAATTGATTAGTTATTTAATAAAGGAATGATGAAGTTCTTTTTATTATTTCTATGTCCATCCTTTGTATGTACAAGAATATTATATCCCCTTAAATCCTCATCATGGATAGTGTTTAAAAATCCTTTATACTTAGAGAATCTTCCACTTTAATCACATTCCCAAGAAGGTAATGGACTGAACAATCATAATACCTTATCATATAGAACAACCTTCCTTGGTGCATATTGAGATAATTTTGTGGGAATATATACTTGATGATTTTATAGCCTGTATATATGTCACACTTATCCCCATAGAGATAATGTTACCAAATATTTAAAATGAATATCACTGCATCCAATTATAGATCATGGGTTTAGTAGATATTCTCTTGAAAATTTAATTGTTTTGCTGCACATATTATCACTTTTTCATATTAATGAGTACACAACCCAATCCATTTTTGGAAACATTACTGTAGATTACAAATCCTTCCCCACTAGTTGGTAATGTGAGAACATGTGTTTTTATTAGACTCATATTTAACTCTTTAAATATCTAATTAAATTCATTATTCTAGAAAAACACCACCCTCTTAGGATTGAACTTGGTTAGTAGGCTTAAAAATTGTGATAAGTTTCTCACAAATCGATGATAATACCTAGCTAGTTCAAGGAAACTATGGATTTCCATTACAAATGATGGTTTTTTATATCCCTAAATTTCCTCCATTTTCAAAGGATCAACATATATGACTTTCTTAGAGATAATATTCTGCTTGAATTTCACATCCTCCATCCAAAAAAATTCTTTCACTATACGTCACATGTAAATTTTCCTTATGCATGGCCTTCAATATATTAATCAAAATACTCCTCATGTTACAAATTTATTTTGGAGTAGATAAGTCTATCATCTATAAATACTACCAAAAATGTATCAATGTAATCTCTAAATAATCCGTTCATTATGTCCATGAATATTTTTGGAGTATTAGTGAGTCTAAATGGAAACACCATGAAATTATAATACTTGTGCCTTATACAAAATGATGTCTTGGGGATATCCTCGTACACAATTACATGATAATATCCTAACTAAAGATCTAACTTATAAAATTAATGGGTTTCGTGTATCTGAAAAAATATGTAATAAATCCATGGTACTGGATACTTTTTCTTTATCAGGATATTGTTAAGCTCAAGACAATCAATATAAAGGCGCATTGACCCATCCATCTTCTTGATGAAAAGGACCAGCACATCCCATGGTGAATCACATGTTAATATATGTAACATCCTAAATTTTATCAATGTTATACACCACTATTTTTCATTTTAAATTAATTTTTTTCCCTAATAATGTTTCATAAGAAATAAAAGTAGGTACTAGGTGTTTACTGGGCCTATTCGGGGCTCGAAGCCTCAAAAACCAAAAGAGGTAGACTGGGCCACACAGTTTTTGAAAAAGGTGTAACCCTACACATAAGGTTTCCCTAAATAGTGTGGTTTTAGATAGTGGGGTGTTTGGGGATTCATGGTTTTTCTAAGACAATGCGACCCCAAGACCATAGTTGTGTGGTGCTACTTATATTTTGGACAGAGTAGTTTGACATGTTTTCACAGGTTTAGATAAACCGTGTGTATTTCCTTGCAAGGCTCCCTTTAAAGCATTGTGTTGACACACGATTTGACCAACCGTGTCACCAAACCATGCACCCATTTTAGGGGAAAACCCAAATTTCCCTATAATAATGTTTTAATCCCTTTTCTTCTTACTCCATCTCTAGAATATTTTTCTTCCTTGCTCACATGTGAAGTGTCTCATCCCCATCTCCATAGATTTTGGTTGATCTCCTTCATTACTCACCCAAATCTATCTCCATTGTAAGCATTGGAAACATCCTATAAGATCCTATTAACTATACCTTATAATTCATGGTACATCCATCCTCTATTTTTCTATTTTGATGTGACATTATTTCCCTATTTTCAAGGTGTTAGATGATTTCTTCATTTTCATCTATTTTTGCTCGACTCAATATTTTAAAGTGGACGAGTGGAGTGATAGTATATTGAGGTAGGTGTTCTAGGTTTTTTTTGGATCATTTAGTAACTTTTAAAATGATTCAAAACTATTCCTCATGTTGGATCCTTCCATCAATGCTTCAAATGTGTTAAATAAATTAATTTAATCGATTTTTCATGTAACGTGTTACCCTAACATGCGGTTAAAACCTTCCATGGGTTTTTTCCCTTATTATAAGACACAAAATGTGTGTTCCCATATTAATGGAATAATATCCATTCCATTAATTGTTAATTAACATTCATGTGTGAGTTGAAACTTTTTCAAATATCTTAAATTTAAAATTTGAATTAAGATGAAATGGTTGTGATGAGTTAGGAACCCCTTTTGAAATAACCTAAGACCAATTCTTAACAATCATTGCCTTGTGTAAATTCTTGTAGACTCTTTTCCTATACTTTATACATATTCTATACCCAATTTCTTGTGATAAATTCCTTATGCCATATTTTATGGATTGAATTTTATTTTTGGATACCTTTTTTGCATGAGATATTTTCTTTCCTTTTTGATGACATGTGATTGTATATGCTATGCCTTATAATATGTGCCTTGGATTATCTAATCACCTACTATAGTTTGGGAGAGAACATGGGTCCCGATTTAAGGAAATTATTAAAGGACTTCTCATGTTTGGTTCAGATCTACTTGAATCACCAGGAGAGAACCTTTGGGTTTTCCTTGGATAGGAACTCTGGGAGGATTACTTATAATTATCAGTGAAACTGGTTCCCTAGGGGAGCAACCATGGATGAGCCTATTAGAAATATGGAAATTCCATGCCTTGGGTGATACTTGGTCCCCTATGTGAGATACTTGGTATGGACTCAGAGTCACCGTTCCATGAGTGATATATGGGTCTCCATTATCGATCCCCTTGGACAAACATTGTGATGTTGGTTATAACGAAGACTCCTATAGAGACCCTAGAGATTCTTATTGAATCACCATAGATGATCTTGGGACTCCACCCTTGGATTTGATTGATTTGTTTCTTATGTCATATGTGATGTTACTTATTTATATTATGAGCATACTTATATGATTTCGTGGAAATGTGACCTCCACGCAAAAGTAAAATCATTGAGTATGCCTTTCTTGGTTGCTTAATTTATATTTCCATATATACACATATTATTACATGAATAGGTACATTGTCTCTGATTTATGTCTTAGGCTAAAGCATGTGGTATTAGTCAGGTGTCCATTTAGGAATCCTGACCAAAGTGTTTAGTTTTATTTAATTTTTTACCCTGTATTTATTATTATGGAACACAGTTCATTTACATATTGAAAGAAATGGTTTGTCCTAGACACTGTGGGTGGTAGACTACTAAGATTGTATCTGAAACCCAATGTGGGATACCTTTGGTACCCAATAAGACCTCATGATGGATTTTATGGATAAATGGAAGCATGTTGATTGTGATTCTTGATTTATTTATATCTTAGGATGGAGTACAGGGTACATGACCGATCCTATGCTCGAGATACTAGTTGTAACAGTTTTGGTCATTTAGGTATTTTTTATAGAATGTGGTACATGCATCTATCCCCTGATCCCCATGAACTCCTATTTTTTAAAGAATAATGATGATCATCATTATTTATATATATAATTGAATATTCTCATAGTACTTGATTAATTATATTACTTAGTTTATCTTCATTATTTCTGTTGTTGTCAATTTATTATATCTGATTTCACTATTCATTATCTATCATTTCCACTGTGCTCACTCTGATCTATAAGGTCATGGCCTCCCCATAGACACACCCATGGCACTCGCTGCTAGTCAAAAGCCTCTGGCATTCAGGGAGGCATTCTTTAGTCCTTGTGGCCCACCGTCATGGGGCACTGTTGAGTGGAAACCTGAGTGAGATGCTACAATGTGGAATCAAGGGTTCTTTTACTTTTGTCTTATTATTTGGAGTTATACAAGAGACTATGATACTATAATTTGGTAATGATCTTGTTCCTGGGAGCAGTGAACCCACATACAAGAAAAACCCAATTTTCACAGGATGAGAAATTACTTTTAATTCTTATACAACAACAGTTTTATGGATTTTACTATTGGGTGACACACTCACCTTGTACATTTTTATTGATAAAAGTGTTAAAATTATGGTATTTATTCTATAATATCCTAATGATATGAAGGAGTATCAAATAATTCATCATCCTATGAACCATTGGAATTAAAATTCCATGAATTATGTCATTCCATATCTACTATCAGTGTGTATTACTTATATTGCATGTTCTCACTACAATGCTTTGATTTTTACATATAAAAATGAGCTAACTTCTCCTGTAGGGATGAAAAAAATAACTAAATCATAAAGCGCCTTCCTTAATCTAACAATTTTTTCCATCATAGGTTAATTAATACACATTATGTAGCTCGTTATGGAATGTTGAGCCATAGACCATTGGTCACATGGGATGGAAGATGTTATGGTTAGAGTTATTTGACATCATATTTAAATTTGTAAGGTGTATGGGCCCTTATAAATTGGAAATGGTGAACCATTTAATTCAACAATTTTAAGTGATTTAAATAACTAAATTAGTATTAAATTAAAAAGGATATAATCATTAAAAAATGGGCATTATATAGGTGTGATATGAGACCTGGACCCTGACAGACTCGAATAGTGGGAATTTGGTCGTATCATTGTGTTTATTCAGTGACATTTTCTTATCATCTAGACCTAACTCTATGAGCAGTCTATGGGTTCTATCATATTTCAAGGAGGCCCTGTACCTACCCTTTCCTATATCTCTTTACATATATTCTTTTTTTATCTATTATAAATAATATATGAGGAGTGTGTTTGGAAATTGTAGAGTTATTCCACCACAACTTCCTCATGATATACGCCAATAGAGTGGAAACAAAAACACTCCAAAGGTGGTGGGCTCTAAGTCTCTTGTAGTACCTCATGTAGTGACACCTGACACACCTCCTAATGATCCCACACTAGGGATCAATGCTCAGTTCCATGATAGTTTTCTTAGGTATAGGTCATTTGTTCATGGTACTCCCTGGCCTACCCCTGCTATAGAAGAGCTAACATGATACTTTCAATAGCATCATCCTATCACCTTTTCAGGGGATGGTAAAACCAGGATATTGAGTCGTGGCTAGGATCTATGGTGTGTATATTCAACCATCATGAGACACCTCTAGATAAGAGGTTCAAGATCACTACTTATATGTTACATGATTCCTCCAAGCATTGGTGGGACATCGTCTCTAAGGATGAGCTTAATCAGGGTATGTTCTGGGAATACTTCAAAAAGACCTTCTATAATCACTTTTTTCATTAGAATTTGAGGAAGGATCATGCCAAAAGAGTTCATGCACCTTCAACAGGGCATTATGACTATCCTATAATATTCTTCTCGCTTCATCAACCTCCTGTATTTTGCTACATCTCTAACCAGTGACGAGTTGACAATTGTAAGTCACATTAAGGATGAGCTTGGGTATGCCATCATCACTCATTTTAACATCTTTTGGATGAATGCTATTATTTATATACTGAAACAGGCCCTAATTATGTAATAGAATCTCAGATATTCTTATCATGTGATCTAGGTAGTTTAGTTCTGAGGTAGGATGACAGTTCATCGTACAATAGGACTCTTCATTTTGAGGGTACACATGGGGGAAATTCCAGATAGGTTACATGATCTGATAGATCTATAGTGTGCCACAAGTGTGGTAGGCTAGTCCATCAGAAGACTCAATTCATGAAAAACCCAATAGAACACCAAACTTTGTTGAAGGATGAGTCACCTATAGTGTCTTTATAGTCTTTTCATCTAGTATATAATAATAGAGGATCTGTACTAACACCTCTATTAGGTACAAGATCTGTGACTCCATGTATGGCTGAGAGTTAGTCTTCTACCATCTTACAAGGATGATGTGTTAGTGGTTTTGTCCAAGGTAGTCAGGTCCTAGAGCTTCAACATCAATTGAATGGATCTGATCATGCCAATCAGATAACATCTCATGGTTGTAGTTCGGGTCATATTTATGTTGTGTAACCTATACCCGGGGATAAGAGTCTAAGGAAATATATTGTTATAGGTACTACTCTAATAGCCATAACCTCAGTTTCTTCCATTTTTTATACAGGTTCACCACAATCTTTTATTTAAATTACAGTTATGGAAGAGATTGGCCTTTAAATTGAGTACTTTAGTGGAATCAAGTCTCTAAAAATGTATTTAGGGGTTAGAAAATATAGAATACTATAGTGTTAGGAGTTACCCCTTGAAATAAGTGGGTGTTTTTTCCTCTAGAGATTCTTCATCCTTGATATGACTAACATCGATGACATTCTTGGTATGGAATGGATTATATATTATCATCCTCAAGTGGATTAAACTTGATGGTGGGTGTCTTTCACATAACCTGAGGGAAGTAAATATATACACAAGGGTGAATGAGATATCTAAGAAAACTGAGCTATAGCCAAACATATTAGGATTTCTAGAGTGACATCTCAGATGGCCAGCCTCTTTAGGAGTAGGAAAGGAATGCAGTTAGTGAAATTCCATCCTATAGAAGATCATTTCATTAATGTCTTCCCTAATGATTTCTCTGGTTTACCACCTAATAGTGATGTTGAGATCACTATAGAGATAGTTCAAGGTGCATCACCAGTGTCCATTGCTTCATATAATATGGTACGCACAGAGCTCTAGGAACTAAAAAATAAACTTTAAGATCTAGAGGATAAAGGTTTTATTCAACCCATCTCATCACCATGGGGTTCACCTATTATTTATGCCAAGAAGGCGGATGGGACCCTCAGATGGTGCATATATTACTTCCAATTGAACTAGTTTACAATGATGAACTGGTACCCCTTCCTTATATAGAATACCTCTTCGACCATCTCGGAGGAGAAATAGTTTTTTCCATGATATATTTTAGGTTAGGCTACCATCAGGTGTGTGTGATACCATTAGACATACCACACAAAGTGTTCTATAGTAGGTATAACTTGTATGAGTATTTGGTTATACTGTTCGGTCTAAGGAACGTAATTGTAGTATTTATGGTTATGATGAATCGGGTTTTCCACTAGTATCTTGATTCTATTGTGGTAGTCTTCATAGAATACATCTTAGTGTATTCACACACTAGACATGACCATGCCAATAATTTTTAGATTGTGATGAATACGGAGAGAGAGAACCACATATTTGAAAATCTCAGTAATTCATACTTTTAGATCAGTAAGTTTCACTTCTTGGGTCATATAATTTTAGAGGCTGGTGTATCTGTTGACCCAGAGAAGGTGAGAGACACGATATACTTTGAATAGCCCAAAAATGCGAAATATATACAATGTTTTTAGAATTGGCTAGTTATTATATGCAATTAAACTAGGATTTCTTATGCTTGGAAGGACTACTTATGAACATGACTAAGAAGGGTGTACAATTTGACTAGATTAAAGCCTGTGAGAAATATTTTCATGAGTTAAAGGTAATATTGTCTTTAGATCTTATCATGATTTTAATTGATTTGGGAAAAATCTATACTATTTAATGCGATGCTTTAGGAATCGGGCTAGGTGCAGTTCTGATGTAGGGTGATTGGGTTGTAGATTATGTGTCTCACCAGATGAGTCCTTATAGAGAGAATTATCATACACACAACCTTGATCTGGTATCCATGGTTCATGCTCTATGTTGTTGGAGGCAATACGTTTTGGGTTTAGTGTTTCATTGTCTACGGGAACCATAAAAGTATCAAATATGTCTCCACAAAGAGAGACATGAATTTGAGGTAGCGTAGGTGGATGTAATACCTACAATAATTTTATTTTGATCATGATTACACACACAGAATGGGAAACATCTTAGAATATTACATGATCCATAAGACTCAGAAGCACACCATCAATGAGGCCAATAGTAAGAGGTAGTTGATGGATCTATTTTCTATGATGAACCTGGATGTTTAGAATCATCTTGGGTAGCTAGTTTTAGAAACTCTAGAAGTGATTTCATTGCTTATAAAGTAGGACTGGATGAGATAGTTGTCTAATTCCAAGGAGCTCGTTTTGAGGGTGGGTGTCACAATTGAGAACCCACCTCATGGTTGGGTTGTGATAGAAATGAAAATTTACTCTTTTTTGGACGTGTATGGGTGCTAATGGATATATGAGAAGAGTTGATGAGGGAGTTTCATACCTATATTTGGTAAGATCATCATGGGATTACCAAGATGTACTAAGATATACATCTTCAATATCAGTGTATAGGTATAAAGAGGTAGATAGTATGTTTTGTGACTCGGTGCTACACCTATCTATAGGTGATGGCAGAGCATCATTGACCATCTAGACTCCAACAACCTCTCTTTATTCATTAGTGTAAATGGAATGAAGTCACTATGGATTTCTTGATAGGATTACCGAGATCCCCTTGAGGTAGCGATGTAGTATGGGTGATCATTGAAATATTGGATAAGGTTTAACACTTCCTACTAATCTTATAATACATATCTTTTGATGATCTTTGAAGGCTTTACATCTGAGTGATGTTGTGACTTCATGGTGTTCTCGTTCTATCATATCATTTAGAGATGCCCAGTTTAAAAAATGGATATGGAAAAGAGTTAAAAAGGTAAATGGGTTTATAGGTGATCTTGAGTATCTCAAACCACCCTCAGATTGATAGGTACTCAAAGAAGATGATACAAGTTTTAGAGGATAAGATTTGGGCCTATATCCTTGATTTTGGAGGTTCATGGGAAAAGAACATTCCTCTAGTTGATTTTTCCTAAAAAAACATATTTTAATAAATGATTTAGATGGATTTTTATGAGGCCCTTTATAGTATACCATTCTATTCACCATTGTTCATACTAGAGGAAGTTTAGGTAGCTCTAATGGGTCCTCATATCATTCAATATACATCAGAGAAAGTCCAGATGATTTAGAAGCATATGGAGATAGCTTAGTCTAGAAAGAATTTGTATACCAATCATCAATGTAGATCAGCAGAGTTTGAGGTGGTACATCGGTTATTTTTACATGATTCACATAGATTGGGTCATAGATGAATTCAGAGACATGGAAAGTTTTCCCATCAATATGTCAGGCCATTCAAGACAATGGAGAGAGTTTGGTTAGTATCATATCTGTGGAAGTTACCTCAAAGGTATCATTCCATACATGGTGTCTTGCAAAAATATCATCTTAGAAAATATCATGAAAATCCATATCATTCATTTGAACCTAAGGATATTGAGTTAGAGGTGGATGCATCCATATAGGAGAATCCAACATGTATCATCGATCGAAAAATGTAGGATCTTCAAGGAAGGTCAGATCCTCTTGTTTGGGTGCTATAGAATCATGGATGTGTAAAGTATGAGACCTTAGAGGGATAACCCATTGTATATGGATATTGGATAGAACTTCATCAAAAGATGTTTTCCTACCCTCATAAGGGAAGCTCATGGATGAGTTTTCTTAATGAGGAGAGGTTGTACTGTAATGGATTTTCTCAAAGATACAAACTATTTGTTTTTGGTTTAAATTTTTTATTTGAAATTAATAATGTTTCCTAAGGGATTAAAGGAGTTCTTGGGTGTGTCTAGGTCTCATTAAGAGAATGGATTCCTCAAACACAAAGATCTAAACTAGGCTGCATGGTTTGTAGAAACTGTGTAGCCCAGCCCAAATAGTTTCCCTAAATAAGATGGTTGTAGAAAATGGGGTGCTAGGGGAACATGGGTTTTCTATAACCATGTGACCCCATGAACACAACCATGTGGTGATATAAATTTTTTGGATATATTACATTCACATGGTTTATACATGGTTATATAAACCATGTAACTATCTGTTCGGGTTTTCCCTTGAATTAGTGTCTTGGTTCATGGTTGGCTCACAGTTTGGGAAACTATGTTGCCAAACTATGAACCCTTATTTTTTACGGTAAAATATCCAAATTATCATTAATAATTGTTTAAACTCCCTTTTATTCTTCCTCATTCTCTATCTAGTTTTTCTTCCTCCCTCATGCACAAAGCTTCTCCTTCACTTATCCATAGGTTTTGGAAGATTTCCCTCATTACTCTCCCAAATCTCTCACCATTGGATGAATTGGAAGGATCTCAATAATATCCTCCTTTATCTTCATTATATTTCAAGGCTCTTCCATCCTCTTAGTCAGTATTTTGGTGCAACATCTTTTTCCCTATTTTTAGGGCATTGGATAATTTCTTTGTTTTATTTTATTTTATCCTAATTCAATCTTCGACAGTAGATGATTTTGGTTATACTACATCGAGGTAGGTGGTCTAGGTCTTTCCTATTCGTTTTGACACTTTTTAAATGTTGTTACATTGTGCTACATGAATAATCCTTCCAGAAATTCTTGAAATGTGTTAAAAAAATTAATTTAATTGGTTTTCCATGTAATTTGAGACCATACCATATGGGAAAAACTATCTGTGGGTTTTCACCTAGTTGTAGGAAACCCATTGGGTGTAACTTTCTTAATGGTCTAATGGACATGTCGTGAATTGTTAAATCCCTTTCATGTATGAGTTTGACCATGATCAAATTTCCTAAATTTAGAATTTGATTTAAAATCAAATGATGTCGATGAGTTAGGCCCCCTTCAAAATTTACCTAATCACAATTCATAAAAATTTATTTCCTTATGTGAATGCATGTATCATATTTTAATATTCTTTTTACATATGCAATCCCATGTTCCTTCTTAGAAATTCCTTATTCAATTTTTAATTGATTATACTTTATTTTGTACTAGATTGTTTGCATGAGATATTGTCATTCCTTATTGATGGAATGTGATGGTATATTCTATACCTTTTGATATGTGTCTTGGTTTTTATGCTCACCTACAATGGGCTAGGAGAGAACATGGGTACCAATTTATAAAGCTTATGGATGGACTCACTGTGTCCATTTTGGATATACATGACGCTCCATGAGTGATCCTTTGGATTTTCCTTAGACAAGATCTCTGGGAAGATTAGTTATACTCGTGAGTGACACTAGTTACATAGGGCAGAAAATATGGATGGACCCATTGGAGAGATGGCTACGCCATTCCTCGGGTGATACCCGATACCAAATATGATATACTTGGTAGGGACTTAGAGTCACCACGCCATGAGTGATACATGGGTAACTGTTATAGATCAAATTAGATGTATTTTGTAGCATTTTTTATATTAAAGGATACTATTGTGATCCTTGGGATTCTAATCTTATTTCCTTGGATAGTCTTGGGACACCACCCATAGATTTGAAATATTGCATACTTATTTCTTATTTGATTTTCCTTATTTATATTATAACCTTTCTTTTATGATAATAAGTATATGTTAATGCCAATAAAGAGCACAAGATTAGGTTCTTCCTATCTTGGTTGTTTTATTTATATTCCCCTATGTACATAACTTATTACTTGAACAATTTCCTTGGCCCATACTTCCGACTTAGGCTGAAGCTGATGGTATCATTTAGGTGTCCATTTAAGAACCTAGAATGAAGTGTTCGGTTATTTTTTTATTTTTTTATAGATCATTTATTATTATGGACCATACTTCATTTATTTATTGAAATAATGGTTTGGTATAGACACCATGGGTGGAAGTCTACTAAGATTGTATCTCACACCGTGCTTGGTCTACCTTTGGTACCCAATAAGACATCATTATTGAATGTATGGATAAATGGAAACATGAAATTTCTAATGATTTATTTATTTTCTAGTTAAGATGATGTATAGGGAAAAGGATAGATAATATTCTTGATATAATAGTTGTATATTTTTTGGTCATTTTGTATTTTTTTAGCATGTGGTGCATGATTGTATCCCAGACCCCATGAACTCTTTTTATTGTAAAGAATCATGACAATCATCATTAATGATATCTATTGTTGTATATTTAGCTTCCTCTTGTTTAATTATATTTCTTGGTTTATTTTTATTATTTATGTTGTTGTCTATTTCTTATATCTATTTATACTATTCATTACTTATTGTCATTTCTACGTTCACTCGATCTATGAGGGCATAGTATCCCCCTAGAGAAACCCTAGGCCCTTAGTTCTAGTCGACAGTCTCTTGTATTCGGGGAGGAAGTCTTGAGGCATTGTGTTCCACCATCTCGGGGAACTATTGAGTGGTAATTGGGGAGGGACACTAGAATATAAACCCATTATCTAGATTATCCTGCAGTTTCTTCTTTTTCAATTTGAGTTCAATATGGGCTATTATATTTAGAGTTTTGGATATTGGAAAATATCCATCTTTAATTTTAATTGAGAACTTGACCTTTTACCTAAATGGATGAATATATAATTTATTAAGCAACACAGTATAAAATTGTCTTATAATGAAAATTTCATCAAGGTTGATCTCTTCCTTAGTATTGATCATTTGAGATAGATACACTTTCTCATATGGAAATAATATTCTTGTTTGAGAAGATTTTTTCAGAGTAGATTCATCCACCCCCTTATATATATATATATAATTAGTAGGAGATTTTTTATATGGAGTGAAATTTCCTTAACCTAGAAATTTATGTTGGCTGTATACATAGAAAAAAATCAAAACCTAGAATAACAAAAAAATCTTGCTAAAGGGAGTATCACAATGTTTTCTAGGAAATTTAACCCAGAAATATCAGGTGGGGAAATTATATACTTAGAATAAAATAATTTCCCCATTTATTTTATTCACCGATAGCTCAACTACCATGATTTTTGGTGGTGTTTGAATTGTTCTACTAAACATGTTTAATATTAAATAATTCATATATATATAATTAAATAACACATTATTTTCCTATAATGAATAGCTAGTTCACCTAGGTCCACTTCATTATCTGAATCCACCTCTGCAGTTGTGATGGTATGTACTACCCTTTACCTCTATTCCTTGGAAGTTTTTTTCACTAGTTATATTCAAAAACCCTTGGCTTAGTGAATTGTATCACATAGTGTCCCTACTATTTATATTTGTATCATTGAACAATAGGATAAGGGTTGGTCAAAGCACTCCTTTGTTCTATAACATTGTTTTGTTTCTCCTATTGGGATATGCAATCTAGGTGACCTTATTTCCTACACCTAAATAATTACCTTTTCCCCTTCAAGTAATATCTTGTACACTTTATCCAACATTTTTGATAAGTGGGATGTTGGACTTTCTTACGACCATGAAATTTATCCATTACACCACTAGAATTAAAATCCATTCTATGCTTCCTATCTCTATCCACCTTGAGATTTAATATTCTGATTGTTTTTTGGGGGAACATCAAGAAATTTCCTTATAAATTTGAAAATCTTGAATCACTAAAACATTTTGTATATTCATATTTATCCCACTAAATAAGGAGTCATATTTAATTTCGAGTCTAATAAAAAACAATAGGAATATCATGTATGTCTTATGAAGTTTGAATTTTATTATCTAATGGATTATTTATCCTTTTAATTAAGTCCAAGGAACACTAACTCCATTTTATGTTAGAGAGTTTGATGGAATTATTTACCAATTTTTGTTTCTTTAATTCATTCCACTCCATCACTTTTATCTCTTCCTTAGGATTAAAATTCTTGATCAACATCCCCCAATGATCTACTTCTCATTCAATTAGATAAATAAAAACATGACCTTATATTACTCAGAGTATTGAAGTATATAGAAGTTATTTTCATTAGGTTGATCCATTGTTCCATGATTAAGGGATTATAAGATAAACTAAATGTTAGAGGCCTTTGTCACATAAAGGTTTAAAATGAAACTTTATCCTTGTTAGGTTGATATGGGTTTTACCTCTGATTCATGTTTCTATAAAAACATGAGTTAATTGAGTATGTATTTTTATATAGTTTATGAATCCTAATCCCATTGGTTTGGGCATATCATTTGGGTAGTTATCAGATTTCCTATCAAAGGGTTGTTGACTCGGTTCCTCTTGCTTATAATAATTGAAAAAAAGAAAAGAAAAATTAGGGATGGTAATTTTCAAACTATTAAACACATAAAAGGGAAAACCTGACCATTAAAGGGATAACTAATAAATAATATATATTCCTTAACTTTTGAATTTTTAGGATTCAATATAAATTTTTCATTTCATATTTCCCAACATTAATTTTCATAGGATTTTCCGTTCAAAATGATTCATAAATAGCTTGTGAATTTTCCAAATAATATCTATTTGGAGAGTAAAGCCAGGATTGTAGTAAGACATAATTTTTATAGATCATGTGAAGATCATGTTAATAACCAATACCCACTTTTTGGGTTATTACCCCTAGGTAAAACTATTCTAGGGATACATCCACTTTTGTATCTAGTCATGTATTTTCATTCTTGGAAACCACTCAATCTATAATTTTGTAAAATATTGGGCTATTTTACTATCCTTAGCCTTATCCCTAAGAATTTTAATATGGTTTTACCACTATAATTCACATAAATAATTTGAATTTTCTCTAATACCAATTAGGAAAACCCCAAAATTTTATAGTCTATAACTTGTGATTTATTTCATAATGATACACATAAAATAATGATAAAATATCAAGAGACCTGGTTTCTTTGAGAAATTAGATAAAGAAAAAAATTCCTTGAAACATGGATACAAAAACATTATTTAAAAACTCTATAATGTGACCTTAAATTCCATTGATCTTCTAAAACTACATAGGATATCATGGGGATGTACATAAGAAAGGGGTGAGATATAAAGCATTGTAAGGGAATATTCCAAGAATAACGTGATGAAAGTAATATATGTGATTCAAGAGGTTTATCAAGGTGACATAAAAGGGTGATAATCAAAAAAATTAACATTGAAAGATGATATATGATGAAAACATCAAGGAAATATAGGAATGTGGAAACAATATAAAACTTGTCATCAAAATCATAAGTCAATGTTCACTTTATGTGAATTATATATGGTATCTAATGACATAAAAAATATTACCCAATGAATTTTAGGGCTATATAATTACAATACCACCGATCATATTCCTATTATGTACATGTATTTGTGTGCCACATAGATCACATGACATAAGAAGTTATTTAATTACATTTAATCCTAATATTAAGGAGTGTGGATTACATACATAGAGGTCTCTGATAAATTAACGAAAGGGTCATAAAGGTGAATATTATTTAGTGTAAATGTGTATGGGTATTCACAACACAAAATTTTGGCATGGAAAATCATAGAATACTTTTGGCATCATAACAAGTGAACATAATGGTTTATGAAACGGTTTAATTAAAATGAATGGTGATATATAGTTTCATGGAAAAAATAAGGATTATAATTAGATGTGTATAAACACATTAAAACATGAATAATTGAAAATAATAATGATTAGTATAATTAAATTACTTCAATAAAAAGGAATAGGAGAGAATCCCTTACCTTGATAGGGTGCTTCTAAAATCATGGGAGAAGATTATTAAGAGATTGATAACACCTTTGTATTTATTTATAGAGTGATAGGGAGATGAACTTCATTATCAATGGTTTTAAGGTGGAGAATAATAGTAGGTTGGGTAAGTATTTATAGAAAAAGATAGGGGAATTCATTATTAATTTCTAAACATTGGCTTTGCACTCCAAGTGTAAAAATAAGATATAAACCGAAAAACATAACATGATTTTTTTCCATTGATTTCTACCAAATATGATTCAATTTAAATAATTTATTAGTATATTAACCAAACTAATTAAATTAATAGAATTCATGTTTTGAATGTGATTCATGTTCATAAAGAATTGGTTTCAAAACCATAAAATATAATATATTTTTTAGATGATTCAATAATGTCCTTCAAAATTAATCAAATAACTTTAGAAAATTAATATTTTAAAGGTGAAATATATTTTTATCATGGTATCCATTTATAAAAATTATTACATAATTATTTTTCTATAAAAAGTTCAAAAATACATACTATATATTCATATCATATTTAATTTTTATAAAAAAATTTAACTACCTCAGAAAATTATATTAAATTCACTATTAGATAATTTTTGACATTCTGATTTCAAAATTTATATTTATTTTACGAAAATAATTTTCAAAATAGTATACATTTAAAAATATAAATAAAAGTCGTAGTTTCTATAAAATATTAGTTTTTATATCACTAACCAATTTATAGTCCTTATAAAAATTATATTGGGATTCATTAAATTATATTACCATTTACATTTAGATAAATATTATTTTAAAAGAATATTTCATGAAAATGTAATTTATTTTAAAAAAAATTAATTTATCAAGAGTTGTGTTTTAATTGAAGCTATATAGTTTAAAAAATAAAATTTTAGTTTCTCCTTATGAAAATATATATTTAATCAAAATATTTATTTAATCATATATATATTAAGTAATAATGAAAAAGGGATAAATATAATAATTATTTTTAAAAAAATAAAAAATAAAAATTCATACTACTATGGTCCAGATAAATGACCCCATATTACACCAGCATTCACCCAAAGAGTGTGTTTTATGATAGTGGTACTTTCTTGGGGTGGTTTGACGAACATATTTTGGGTTGTGATATAAATATTAATGAACTTCTCCAAAAATTCTTCTCTTTAGTTTGAATCGTTTAATATTGTATTCGGCTTGGATAATGGAAATGAAAAGTGATTCCATCTCCCTCAAAATCTCTATTAACTGGTGTTTATAGTGTATGATCTTATTTTTCGAGTCTATCTCTTCTTCCATCTATGGAAATTATACTTTTTTATGATCATAAATATATAATAACATTAATGGTCACTGTAGAATGGCTATATTATAAATGGTTATGATTCTTAATGGTATTTTAATCCCAATATATAAATTATGGCCTTATTTTATAGTGGTCCAAAATAACAAAAATAAATGTAGTTCATGTGTTTTATGGAACTATATTTCTTAATAAATCATTTATTCATTAATAAGGGAATTTCATTTATAAAATTTTAGGTTGTTACAATGGGCATATTTCCATCAAAAATTCCTTCCTCTCTTGAATTTTTTGTGCACTAGATATATTAATTTTTTATCCACATCTTCTAAAAAATCACCAAATTTAAAAATTTCAAGTCTTTACATTACATTTAAGTATATCTATTTATTTTTACAAATAGATACTCCTTACAATTTAAATCACATTTCATATGTCACTATGTTTTTCAAGAGATCCTAAATTGATAACTAATAGAAATATCTTTCTTTAAGAGCTATGATTTTTGGATTATATAAAGGCGAAAACCATTATAAAATATTCTTAACAATATTTATATCCTTTGTCTCTTCCCCATGTACTCCAATAGCTCCAAAAATATTATGGATTTGATTTAATAATCTATCATCATTCTAATATTGAAGCATTTTCAAATCATTAAATCTAATAAGGAGGTCCTATATCTTGGCCTTATTCACTATACTATCACATTCATATATAGTGAAAATTTTCTCCCACAAATCCATGACACTAGTACAACTCATAAATTTCATATAGATCTGATATTACATAGCTCTAAATAAATAATTTTGATATTTATCACCATTATCTAGTAAATTTCTGTCAGATTTATTAATGTACAATCTCTTTGCATCACTAACTTCAATATCAGTTAATGTAGAACAAATAACATTCTTCATGAAAGATTGAAGAAGTGATACCATTATATTCTTGAAAATATGGTAGTTAAATCCATTAAATAGATGAACTTATTTATCATTTATTTATTTATCCATATGAAATAATTTATAATGATAGATTTAACATCAGTAACCTCACTTTGATACCACTTGTTTTACCTTGAGTTTCCCTAAGTGGGTAGGGGTGAATCTGAGTGTCAACTATTTATTTGGATTTAAATTAATCTTATACCCAATTTGGTAGTAACTTGTTAATTTTTTTTGAATTTAATATAGATTAAATAGACACAACAGTAAATTAATAAATAAAATAATTTTTTTTACTTAGTTCATCACAAATTATAGTTGAACTAGAATCAACTAAGATTCACTAGATTTCATGTAATGTAATTGTTCATCCACTATAACTCCATGACATGCATATTTTACTTATAAAACATTTAGGAGCATGAAACTGCCTTCCCCATATCACTTAAACTGAATTTTCCTTTTGAACTATTCTGGATGAATTCTAACTCAATTTATTTACTTGAATGTTAATTCATCATTGTTAAGTGTTTATACTTTTGTTTGTATCATTAAAGCCTAAATTTTATAGTCTGATGTAATTAAAAATCATCAAAATATCCACAAGATATTTTCATTTGAAAATACACTCCCAAAACTACATTATATAAAGTAACCACATTGAACACTATACAATGCATACCAAACTTCTGGATCGCATACTATACATAGATGACAACAAACTGCACTTCATAGAGCCCCCACATGATCTTCTTTCTCTTTTAAAAACTATCTTAATTGAATCCTCCTCTTTGAAGGTTTATTGTGAATTGTACCTCACAGACATTAATGTTTCATCACTATCCCTTCAAGAATACTTTTGTTGTAGTGCCTCTACATCCTGCTTCTTTCACTAACTTCATAAAAAATCCATCTATACTCACTGTGTGGATCCTAAGTCACATATGATTCTTTCCTTCATAAATTTTTAAATTAATAACAAAATATTACCTTACTTATATTTCATTATTAATGAGTGTGTTAGTTTGGTATTTTTATGCCATGTTATCTGAGAAACTCAATAAATACTAGGATTTTTATTCAACCCTTTTCTAAATACACTTCGTAGACTCCCTTTAGGGTGTTCCCACCATGAACCTCCTTAGAGAATTGTACTTCATGTAATACACATGAAGACCATGCAATTTATTTGTAGTTGAAAAAAATATCTATTTTGGACTAAAACCCTACTATGAGAAATACATTCTGCTTTCATGGCTGTCAGACTCCATAAGAATTTAAAAAAAACAACATACTCTATAATGCCCCATTCTGAATCACCTAGCCTACACTAGTGAGATATATGACTTCATACATTCCACCTTGTACATAATTGATTTCTTACTAGCTATTAGGGTATGAATGGTATATTAAAGAGACTATACACTCATGATTAGAAGTCATACACTAAAAAAATAACAATAAAGGAATAATAACCAAAAAATGCTATAACATGACTAAATAATAAGATATGATTTATCAGATAACATGTGAGGTTTCATAGAGCTATATAAGGTAATAAAAAAGGATACCCAATATGGCAGGTTAAACTAATTAAAATAAGAAGAAGAAAAAAATAAATAAATTGTGGCATTTATCTACATTTTTTCGTAGTATCACATCCAATAACCAAAATGTATATCCCCAGCTACCTACTACATGGCCCTTTCCCTTCACTGAATCCCTGAACATGAAGTATTTACATGAATCGAGATGCCTATGTAAGGTTTGAGTATAAACCCAATAGGAATCCTCCAATGAATCCTTAACATAAGTTCACATGCATAAGAGTAGTATTCCATTATGAAAGGTTAATTCACAACCAATAAATAACCAATCATGTTTCGAGCGATTATGTGCTAAACAAGATTCCATGAACCCCAATTGTACCTGCATTAGAACTATTCTAGAAATGATTTCATAGAAGAAGTTGTGATCACAAGTCATCCAAAAGGGCTCCATATGTCCCAAAGCATCCACATTTCCTAAGAAAAATGTGTTGGATCACAAGGTCAAAATGTCCCATCTCTGTCCTGGATTAGGGAAAAATTCCTTCAATCCCACTCTCTATTATGGGTTATGACACAAGGACATTATACCCCATAACCACCATAGGTTAGGACTTAAGGCTATTATAGGATCGAAATGATACTAATTTTAGTATAGAAATAATGAATGTAGAAGATCAATATACATGAGGGGGTGAATTGTATACTTTAAAAATACGTTTGGAACCTTTAAAGTTGGTAATGTTTAACAAGGTTAAACAAAGTAAATTCACAAGACCTCTTAGTTCTACAAACTTGCTTGATTCGGGAGATATGGTTCCAGAAATTCAGGTTCCAGAAATAAAACTTAACGAAAGTTTACAAAGATAAAGATTCTATATTAAAGCGTATATAATCTTACTAATCAGAGTACAAGTATAAGAAAGTATAAGATATTTATACTTTCCTCAAAAAATAAAATGCAGCAGAAAACATGAAACAAAACAAGTAACAAGTAGTAAATCTGTCAACCCAAAGAGATGGGTATCCAACAAACTTGGATAAAGGTCCCTTGATTTAAACTTTCAAAAAAGTCTGTCTTACCCACACTGGGTTAAGCCCTCGATACAAATATCAAAGCCTATCTTGTTATCCCTGCAAGCCCTCGAACTTCATGGTAGTCAGCACCTCTGTCTTCCTATCCCCGGAAGCCCTCAGATGTACTCAGCAACATTCGGAGTCATGCGATGCAATTCTAAACAATATGTTCAATACGCACAAAGCATGAGAGTATCTCTCTATAAATCACTCCAACAACATGTAATCTATAGAGTCGTAGAACTGTCATCAAAGTTATGAGCTCGTTCAAATGAGCTCCTATTTATAGGTGCATCTCCAACAGTCGGCTCCCGGCTCCAACGATCATATATTTCCTTGAATCTCGGAGGGACCTGTACAGGTGTCACTCAAACAACGGTTAGTTAGAAATAGAATATATGAAATAATTTCATAACTATAGCAAGGGTAAGAAAAAAATATGGTTTCTTAAGAAAATTCTTTTTTGGAGTCTATGCAAAAAGAAAGTTCAGAGTCTAAGAAAAATAATATTCGAAGTCTATAATACATGGGAATTCAGATTCTGTTTATTAAGGAATTCAGAGTTAGAATTATATAGACTTCAGAATCTGAGTTCATTAGAATTCAGAGTCTGAATTCATAAGAATTGAGAGTCTGAATTCATAAGAATTCTCAGTCTGAATTCCTAAAAGTTTGGAGTCTGAATTCAGAGAACTCGGAGTCTGAACTCATAAAAGTTCAAAGTCTAAATTCAGAGAACTCGGAGTCTGAACTCATAAAAGTTTGGAGTCTGAATTTAGATTACTCAAACTCTAAACTCAGAAGATTTCAGAGTTTGAATTCAGAGAACTTGGAGTCTGAACTTATAAAAGTTCAGAGACTGAATTCAGAGAACTCAGAGTCTAAACTCAGAAGAGTTCGTAACCTGAATTCTGATCCTGAAAACAGAATGCTCTATATCTAGGTATTTACAAGATTCCAAGGTTTTAGATATGAAACCAGATTTTATACTTAGACATAAAATGAACTAGATTAATATATGAACAATGAAAGACATGGTAAGGATAAATTTCCCTAGGGAAGGAAAATTTCTCATATGAAGGAAAAACTAGGTTAGGAGAAAATTTCCTTGAGGAAGGAAAGTCTTCCTTATGAATTCTTATGGAAAATAAAATTTGCATTGATATAGAGTGTTTGTGATTTTCAAAACATGAAGGAACACTATGGAAAAAATGGGTATTTGTGATGGGTCATTTGCGATGGGATCCCGTCGCAAATGGCCTTTTGCGACGGGGGCCCGTCGCAAATCGCCCGTTGCGGAAAACGCCGTCGCAACAACAATTATTTGCGACGGGCCCGTCGCTGAAGATATTATTTGCGACGGGGATCCTTCTCGTCACAAATAATACTCCGTATATTTGTAAAAGCTTTTAAAAAAAGTAATTGCGACGGGCCCCGTCGCAATTGCTTTTTTAAAAGAAAAAAAATAAAAACTATTATTAAATTATTTTAATGGATATAATAATAATACTATTTGCGACGGGCATAGTATCCCGTCGCAAATACTATAAAAAAAATAAAAAAAATTATTAAAAAATTATTTTATTTAATATAATAATAATCCAATTATAATTCAAAAATAAAAAATAATAAAATATTAAAAAAATTGATTTTAATTAATATAATAATAGAATTATAATTCACAAATAAAAATAATAAATTATTTTAATTTATATAATAATAATAGAATTATAATTCAAAAATAAAAAATAATAGAATATTAATAAATGATTTAATTAATATAATAATATTAGAATTATAATTCATAAATAAAAAATATTAATAAGTTATTTTAATTAATATAACAATAATAGAATTATTTTACATTCAAATATTAAAATAATTCAAATATTACAAAAAAATATAATTAAATTATAATATTATAAAATTTTAATATATATATAATTTAATATTATAAAATATAAATAATATTATTATTCATATTAATATTGTTATTTCAAAATATAATATTATTAATATTTTATAATGAGATAGAAACTACGAATAGAAAAAAATTCATATTTTGATTTAACAAACTTTATAACATAAAAATAAACTCTAATCTGAATGAGGGGGGGGGGGAGGGGGGGATCTGCAGATACGGATGGAGGAAACTCCATCCCTAAAGCATGAGTGAGTCGGCGCATGTACTCCATCTGCTCTTGGTGCTGCTGCTGCCACCGACTCATCTGCTCCTCGTACAACTGCTGCTGGCGTCGATGCTCCTCCACATGCTGCTGCTGCTGCTGCTAATGCATCTTCTCATGCTCCTGTCGGAGACTCTCTATCAATGCAGTCTGAGATCGCAACTGATCCTCATACTATGTAGCAGAAGAAGATGCACGAGCTCCTCTCGAGCTGGACGCCGACATCGCAGCACTGCCATAATAATCTCCGGGAGTCAGTCGAGAGCTAATACCAACTACTCGGCCCTTCTCGAAGGCATACTGGGTGGCCTGAATCCATGCCGCCTCATCAAACTGATGGCCAGTGGTCTGATCTAATGACTCGGCCTGACTCTCAGGCTGGGTATGTGACACTGCGGCCTCATATGACTCTTGTAGTTGCAATTTGAAATTAAAATTGTGAATATATTATATGTAGTTAATTTTTAAACTTGAAAACAAATAATACTGACCACGATGTGATGCTAACGATCACCTCTGAGCTCCCCAGTAGCAGGATCACTATACATCCTCTGATATACTTCGTACTCCGTAATGTCGGGGTGCTCGACAGCCTATAAGAATAAAAAATAAACTGTTAATATTTATAGTTATATAAAATATTTATAAATAATGTACGTACCAGATACTGTCTATGAGTACTGAAAGAACGACTCCCAGCTCGATGAGTCACCTCCTGTCTCCCCCGATTCTGCCTCCCCACCGATGATCTCCTCTAAAAGGCACCACTCAACCAGCGCGCACATAATCCATCTCATACATGGGATGAAATGTACTATGGTCGGTGTGCTCTACATGACTCGTCAAAATCTGACACTCTTGCTTCATGACAGCTTTTCTTAAATTGTGCAAAAATTGATGCAAGCGATCACGCATGGCCACCTCCCATGCCTTGTGGATGGCGTCACACATGGTATCCCCGATCGGATACCATAAACCCTACAAATAAATCAAAATATCAAGTTAGAAATGAAATAATTTTCAAAATAAAAATTATTTATTTACATACGTACCAACCAATGGCCGAACATGGCCTGCTGCACATCAATAGGAATCTTCTCCCATGTGGTCCACGACTGAGAGAAATAGTTGCGCAAAACAGCGCTTCCCTGTCCGACTGCTATATGCGGAAAACTGTAAAAATAATAAACATTTATTATGTGAATAGATTAATGAAATCTTAGTCAAATCCACAGATTATCACACAGGTTATCACACCTCCGTGTGCGTGGATCAAACCCAAGACGTGGATGTCGCTCGAGGACGGGGTCAGGAATCATCAATCGTTCAAGACCGCGCCCCCTCCGCATACTCCCTGGAGCGCCTGCAGGCTGAGGGTCATATGCTAGCAACTCATCCGCATCGAAATGCAGGTCAGCATCCGCCAACTCACGAAATGTCTCGTCGTCCATCTGAAACAGAAAATGTTAATTTTGTTAGCAAATAATTTATAATTACTATTATATATATATATATATATTATGATTGTATATAACTACCATGGAATTCTATCAGTGTTCATCTTCATCATCATCTTTATATATGTCAATGTCATCTTCATATTCCTCCTCAACATCATCGATATCCATTCGAGTTCCAGTTGCTTCATCTCTTACCATTTCAAATTCATATGTGACATCATTAACATCATCGTCATCACCGACTCTTAAATGTGGGGTTTCGTCATCGATACTCATGTCTCTTTGTAAAAAAGATTGATTTTGATGACTCTCTTGAAAAAATTCAATTATTTGCACATCAGTGAAAGCACATTCACTTTGACTAAACTGATTGTCTAAAATTTTGATTTTTATTACACTCCACCAATCAGTCAAGTCTCTTGATGTAGCACAATACTTTGCGTAATAAACTTGATGTGCCTGTTGAGCCAATAACAATGGTTCATTTAGTGCAAGAACACTTTTACATTTAATATCGATGATTCCATGAGTCAGATGAACACGCACGACTCTCTCTGTATCCAACCACCGACATTTGAACATGGTTATGTAATGTTTTCCAAGATAACAGAGTTCAATGATTTCATCAAGTATGCCATAAAAGTCAACTTCATTTTCTCAATGATGAGATCCTCTCAAGCTAACTCCACTGTTCATTGTTTTTTTCGATTCCCCATATGCATGTGTGTGAAATCAAAATCCATTCACCACATATGCATTATAAGTTTTAACAAATTTGGAAGGTGGGTTACTCAATATACACAGCCGTTTATCAATTTTATCAGCATGTCGAGACACCTGAAAAGTTGTGAAATAATTATCAATATAGTAAACTATACATTGAATGAGTTGCTAAAAGATAAAGAATTTATGTTACCAGTTTTTGAAACCACTGAGAGAAATTTTTCATTCGGCGTTCTTCGAGAGCAGCTGATGTAATTTTTGGAATTTGTTTCTTGATATGATTATCATACAACCTACAAAAACCAAAGTTATTTACTGTAACATAAATGATAGAATAAGTGATATAAACACTTACAGTACAACTGATGTCATCTCTTCACAGTTGAGCAGAACATACGTATGAGCTCTGTGATGTTCATCATTCGAAAGCCAGCGTTCATAAACTCCACCAAAACCAAGCTCTAGCTGGTTGAAAACAGATAATTGATTGTCGATTTCATCAATATTCCTCTCGTTCCGTCCCATTCGGTTGTGTTTTGAAGGATACTCAGATTCAAAATAATGGGAGCAGAAAAAAGATATTTCCTCTTGAAAATAAGCTTCTGTAATATATCCTTCAACAGATGCTTTGTTACGTACTTTTCTTTTCAATTTTTGCATGCATCTTTCAAATGGGTACATCCATCGAAACTGTACTGGACCACCACATTTGGCTTCATATGGATGTAACATCAAATGTTCCATTGAGTCGAAGAAAGACGGCGGAAATATTTTTTCCAGTTTACATATAATTACAACAATATCTTCTTCAAGTTTTCATAGAGCATCATAATCTGCTGTAGCCGCACAAATTTCCCGAAAAAATGAGACATGTCTGTTATGGAATCCCAAATCACAAAATTCAACAGACCTCTTAATCTAATGGACAGAAGTCTTTCCATTATAACATGACAATCATGACTTTTTAATCCAGTAATATGACCATTCTTTACACATCTACCCAAATTGGAAGCACAGCCATCTGGAAGTCTCAAATATGCAATCCACTGACAAAATAATAAACGGTTTTCTTTAGACAGTGTATAAGCTGCTTTTGGTTTCCGTAACCTTTCTGTTCTGACATTCTCAAACAGTTCCAGTTCTGGACGCCTGCAAATTTGGGCAAGATCTAAACGTGCATTTACATTGTCTTTTCTCTTTCCTGGTGTATCCAAAATTGTATGAAACAAATTATCAAAATAGTTCTTCTTAATGTGCATGACATCTAACATGTGTCGGACCAACAAATCAGACCAATATGGAAAATCCAAAAATATTCTATGTTTAATCCAATTGTGTTCTTTCCCAAAACCAAAAATTTTCTGTTGGTTTATTGTGGGACCAAAAGTGATGGGAGGTAATGAAAATACAACTGATTTTAACTCCGAACCTGATAGCATTTTTGGAGGTCCATCCCTTTCAATTGTTCCTTTTCTGAAATGAGATCTGTTTTTGCGAAAAGGATGATCAGCTGGAAGAAATCTGCGATGACAGTCAAAATAACAAGTTTTCTTTCCATGAATGAGCATAAATGCTTTGTTCTCTCCCATACAGTAAGTACATGATTTCTGACCATGTGTACTCCAGCCAGATAACATCCCATAACCCGGGAAGTCACTAATTGTCCACATCAATGCTGCTCTCAGTATGAAATTCTGTTTCGTTGCAACATCATATGTACTGACACCAGTACTCCACAATAAACTTAATTCATCAATCAATGGTTTCAAATAAACATCAATATTTTTCTTCGGATGTCCTGGAATTAGTAAATTCAAAAAGATATATGGCTCCTTCATCAACATCCATGGAGGTAAATTGTACGGAGTTAAAAAAATAGGCCAACATGGATATTGACTACCATAAGATCCGAAAAGACAGAAACCATCAGTGGAAAGGCCCAGTCAAACATTTCTAGCTTCTAAAGCAAAGGATGGATGCACTCTATCAAAATGTTTCCATGAATCACCATCGGCTGGATGATTCAAGCTTTTATCGGTTGAAATATTCTCTTTATGCCATGACATCATTGTCGCTGTATTCTTAGACATGAATAAACGCTGAAGTCTGGATGTAAGTGGAAAATATCTCAACTATTTTACAGGAATCAAACCAGACTTCCCATGTTGTCTTTCTTTATATCTCAGTTGCCCACATGTGGGACAACTATCCAACGACTCATTTTCCCCAGAATACAAAATGCAGTCATTTGAACATGCATGAATCTTCTGACAAGTAAGTCCCAAATTTCGAACCAACCTCTTACTCTCATAGTAATTTGCAGGCAAAACATTTCCTTCGGGTAACAGTGTTTTAAGCAAAGAAAATATCTGGTCAAAACAGGTGTTTGACATTCCGTTATCTGATTTGATAGCCATAAATTTTTCAACTGCTTCTAATTTGCTCATCTTGCAGCCAGGATATAATGCATCCTCAGCAGACCTCAACAAATCATAAAATTCAGACGGTGCCAACTCAGGATTTGAAGCTATATCAGCCGGAGTTTCTGTATGTTGAACAGATGAACCTGCAACATCATGTACTAAATCTTGAAACTGAGATGGATTCAGAATCAAGTTGGTATCACCTGCTCTAGAACTGCGTTCACCGTATTGATACCAAAAAACATAATCTGGTTGAAAATCAAAACGCAAGAGATGTCACCCCACTTTGTCAAACGTGTCAAACGTTCTCAATGCACATTTTCTACAAGGGCATTTTATTTTGCCTTCTGAAACAAATTCTAGATTTGATGCCACAAATGATAAAAAAAGTCTCCACACCCTCTACATATACTAGATTTAAACCAGAACCATTTGTATTTCTACGTTGATTTATCCATATGCGGTCACCTAATAATGATTTTTGACGACCTCGTTATTCCATATTTTTCTATAAAATATAAATGCATTACTGGTTTTGAATAATTTGTTAGAAAAAACACTCAAGCAAGGATAATTATAGAGTTTACTAATTATTGGTAATTATTACTAATTATTACTAATTATTGGTAATTATTCCTAATTATTGGTAATTATTACTAATTATCGGTAATTATTGGTAATTATTGGTAATTATTACTAATTATTGGTAATTATTACTAATTATTGGTAATTATTGGTAATTATTCCTAATTATTGGTAATTATTCCTAATTATTGGTAATTATCAGTAATTATTGGTAATTATTGGTACTTATTAGTAATTATTACTAATTATTACTAATTATTACTAATTATTACTAATTATTACTAATTATTACTAATTATTGATAATTATTCCTAATTATTACTAATTATTACTAATTATCGGTAATTATTGGTAATTATTAGTAATTATTGGTAATTATTGGTAATTATTACTAATTATTGGTAATTATTACTAATTATTACTAATTATTGGTAATTATTCCTAATTATTGGTAATTATCGGTAATTACTGGTAATTATTGGTAATTATTACTAATTATTACTAATTATTACTAATTATTGGTAATTATTACTAATTATTGGTAATTATTACTAATTATTACTAATTATTGGTAATTATTCCTAATTATTCCTAATTATTACTAATTATTGGTAATTATTCCTAATTATTGGTAATTATTCCTAATTATTGGTAATTATTACTAATTATTGGTAATTATTACTAATTATTGGTAATTATTACTAATTATTACTAAATATTACTAATTATTGGTAATTATTACTAATTATTGGTAATTATTACTAATTATTACTAATTATTACTAATTATTACTAATAATTGGTAATTATTACTAATTATTACTAATTATTACGAATTATTGGTAATTATTACTAATTATTACTAATTATTACTAATTATTGGTAATTATTACTAATTATTACTAATCATTTTTAATTATTCCTAATTATTACTAATTATTACTAATTATTGGTAATTATTCCTAATTATTGGTAATTATTCCTAATTATTTGTAATTATTCCTAATTATTGGTAATTATTCCTAATTATTGGTAATTATCGATAATTATCGGTAATTATTGGTAATTATTGGTAATTATTACTAATTATTGGTAATTGTTACTAATTATTGGTAATTATTACTAATTATTACTAATTATTGGTAATTATTCCTAATTATCGGTAATTATTACTAATTATCGGTAATTATTGGTAATTATTGGTAATTATTACTAATTATTGGTAATTATTGGTAATTATTGGTAATTATTGGTAATTATTCCTAATTATTGGTAATTATTGGTAATTATTGGTAATTATCGGTAATTATCGGTAATTATCGGTAATTATGGGTAATTATTGGTAATTATTACGAATTATTACAAATTATTGGTAATTATTACTAATTATTACTAATTATTACTAATTATTGGTAATTATTCCTAATTATTACTAATTATCGGTAATTATTGGTAATTATTGGTAATTATTGGTAATTATTACTAATTATTTCTAATTATTGGTAATTATTCCTAATTATTGGTAATTATCTGTAATTATGGGTAATTATTGGTAATTATTACTAAATATTACTAATTATTACTAATTATTGGTAATTATTACTAATTATTGGTAATGATTACTTATTATTGGTAATTATTACTAATTATTACTAATTATTGGTAATTATTTCTAATTATTACTAATTATTACTAATTATTGGTAATTATTACTAATTATTGGTAATTATTCCCAATTATTGGTAATATTACTAATTATTGGTAATTATTCCCAATTATTGGTAATTATTACTAATTATTGGTAATTATTACTAATTATTGGTAATTATTACTAATTATTGATAATTATTACGAATTATTACTAATTATTACTAATTATTGGTAATTATTACTAATTATTATTAATTATTACGAATTATCGGTAATTATTACGAATTATTGGTAATTATTACTAATTATTACTAATTATTACTAATTATTGGTAATTATTACTAATTATTACTAATTATTGGTAATTATTCCTAATTATTACTAATTATTACTAATTATTGGTAATTATTCCTAATTATTGGTAATTATTCCTAATTATTGGTAATTATTCCTAATTATTGGTAATTATCGGTAATTATTGATAATTATTTGTAATTATTACTAATTGTTGGTAATTATTACTAATTATTGGTAATTATTACTAATTATTGGTAATTATTACTAATTATTACTAATTATTACTAATTATTACTAATTATTACTAATTATTGGTAATTATTCCTAATTATTACTAATTATTACTAATTAGTGGTAATTATTAGTAATTATTAGTAATTATTAGTAATTATTACTAATTATTACTAATTATTGATAATTATTGATAATTATTACAAATTATTACTAATTATTGGTAATTATTACTAATTATTGGTAATTATTACTAATTATTACTAATTATTCCTAATTATTGTTAATTATTGGTAATTATTCATATAATTACCAATAATTAAGAATAATTACTAATAATTAGAAATAATAACATTATTAGTATATTTTATTATTAATATTAAAATAATATAATTTTCTATATTATATACAATTCTCCTTTCATCTGCGTGTTTTCTGTCTCCACATACAAATATTAGATGTGGAGACAGCAAACACACAGATGAAAGGAGAATTGTATATAATATAAAAAATTATATTATTTTAATATTAATAATAAAATATACTAATAATGTAATAATGTAATTATTCCTAATTATTGGTAATTATTACTAATTATTAGCATTTATTCTTAATTATTAAAAATTATTACTAATTATTCCTAATTACCATTAACTATGAACAATACTAATAATTTAAATTTATTAAGTAACAAAACAATGTAAACATAATTAAATTACAACTAATTAAGAATAATTGAAACTAATAAAAAATTTAAAATAAATATTAAATTAAAATGAAAATAAATACCTTTAAAATTGATCTGAGCTTGATCTCTGATCGTTCTTGAAAACTTCAATATCAACTCCGGAGAAAAAAATTAAACTTAAGAAACACTGAACTCTAGAAATAGAATTTTGGGAGAAGGAGAAGATGGAGTTTGAGAATGAATTGAAAAAAACGGATGGGGGTATTTATAGGTTAGATTAGTTGTGACGGGTCCATTTGCGACGGGTATCCCGTCGCAAATACCTTAGCCATCATTTATTACGGTCAACAGTTAAATAGTTATTTGCGACGGGTCCCGTCGCAAATAACAACCTGCCGACATACTATTTGCGACGGGAGAATATTACCGTCGCAAATACCTTTTACCGCCGCCGGTATTTGCGACGGGCAATAACCGCCCGTCGCAAATACGTTGCGCGCTAGTTCTTTTGCGACGGGGAAAGCTAACCCGTCGCAAAAGACTACTTATTTGCGACGGGCAAATACCCCCGTCGCAAATAAGTTTTTAACGGGGCTATTTGCGACGAGAATAAATCCCGTCGCAAATACCCATTTTTCCCGTAGTGGAATGGAAAATTTATAAGGAAACCTTATTGACTCAAAAATATCCCCCTTTTTGGAAAGCACAAACATCTTTATGAAAAAGAATATAAGGACTTAGAAAATATTTTTCTGGACTTTGAATTAAAACTTATCTCCCTTAACCCATGGGAAAAGATGAATATGACAACCCCCCCCCTTAGGCTTTGGAAACACTAAGGATCATATTCTTGATTTCTGGAATGATATTTTACATTATCATGCATATGAAAATTTTCAATGATAGGATCTCCCCCTTAGATAAACTCCCCCTGACATAGGGAAGTATCTTCTTTACTAGGTATTCTATTTAACATTCATTTCTCCCCCTTTATGATTTTCAAAAAGGAATATAAGGAATGGAAAATAAATAACAGATACCAGAAATATTATTACTAGACAACCAAAATATATAAATAGCAACCAAAACATCATTATGATAGGAAACAATTATACAAGGAAAAGTACAACAAAAGATCGAAATTGAAAGAGTTTATCCTCCCTTCTCCTTGGGCATCAGCTTCTTCACTATTGTTTTGAGCTTCTTGAGCTCCTTGTGATCTTCCTCTGCACGTATGAGAAGGTGATCCTGATCTTCAGTTTTCTTCTCTAAGGATTTAATCTTTCCTTCCTACGCCTTGAGATTTTCTACCCGAGCCTTCAAAACTTCTTCTTGCTTAACCAAACATTCTTCAATTTCAATCCTGAGATCCCTTTATCTCTTCCAACTTTGAGCAATTGAATATAACTTTCCATTCAGTTATTTCACTTCTTGCATCCGAGAATTCTATTCCAGGGTTATCTTTTCCTCAAAAGTCTTAGTGAGATCTGAGAATTTACTATCTTCAGTGTCAAAAGCATCATTGACATTTTAATGAAATTCATCAAGAATCTGCATATCTTGAACTATTTTCTTTGACCAGCTTGTCATCTTCTTGCATAATCTTTTATGAGCCTCAAAGCTGATGAGAAATGAATTGAAGTATGCCTCTAGTTTGACACACTTATCCATCACCATAGATACTGAATTAGATTTCTGATTTAGGGTGTGTTGAAGCATCTGACATCTCGAGTTTATACTGGGAAATTTTGGAATTTTCCCATCAAGCTTCTTCAAATTCTGAAATATGAAATCATGTCCAAGGGAGGAGGATTTCAAATATTAGACTTTGCTTGGTGAGGGATGTTTCTATATTTCAACTGCCTTCCTCTTTGATGATCTACCAATTTCTTTCTTCTTCACAATAGCTTTTCTAGGTGTATCAATAACCACCTGTGTTCCCTTATCAACCTTTAGAATGGCTTCCTCTTGGTTAGGGGATTTGTGTTCACTATCAGATAGTTGAACAATTCTGTCTTCATCAACCTCTTTCTTCTTATCTCATGCCTCAGCATCCTCTGGTTGAATAAAATCATGATTATAACTTTCTTCTTCAGAAAACTTATTCACTTCTTCTTCAACCTTATCATCTTCACCTTTCTCATCTTTTTCTAGGGGTAGAAAGATTTGAAGACTCATCTTTAGAAGTTCGGATTGAAAGCTTCTCTGATGGACTTTCCTTCTCATTAAAATCATCTACTTTCTTAATGAGATCTTCAGTGTCACCACTAATTTCTTCTTCTTCAACTTCTTCCACTAGTTCTTCTTCTTCAACATGTTTTTATGGAACTTTTTCCATAGTCAGAAATTTTATTCCTAGAGTCTCTTGCTTCAACTAAGAAGAATTGTGGTACCGGAATATTTTTAGAGGCTTTCTCAGCAGCCTTCAGAAGGGATTTCACAATCTCTACTTCAGTCATCATCTTCTTTTTTTTCTTTTCTTTTTCATACTTCTCAAGCTCATCAGCAGTCTTTTATTTTAAAGCTTTTTTCTTCAGTAGGATCTAAACCAAAGCTAGGCTCCTCGGCTTTCTTTTTATTCTTGCCTTCCCTCCATTTTTCTACTACCTCATCCGGATATGATTTTTTCTTATTAGGATTTGGTGGTGAGGATTGGGTTTTCTTAGCCTCTGGGGTTTTTCTTTCTCATCTACTTCATCGAGCTTCCTCTTTCTTCCACCCTTTTTAGAAGGTTGAGCCACTTCCTATTTCTTCGATAAGGCTTTAGATTCTTCTTCTAACAAGTCAATGAATTCTTTAGATTCTTTAGAAAAACCAATTTTTATCCTCTTCAGAGTATCATCACATACCAGTATGACTTTGTAATTTATTGGCATAGAACTACAAGGTATTTTGAAGGACTCTGAGCACCGAATAATCATCTTTGAGAAAATGGCTGCATACATGATAATCTATTCCTTCATATTTCCAATCTTTATATTGTCAATCATAATCAAGATATGCTTAACCAGGTTTATCTTTCTTAGATTAACCAAGAAATCTAGGATATACATGCCAGTCTTCATCACAGTATCCTTATCACCTTTTCTTTGAATAAAGAATCCTTGAACCCACAATTCAAGAATCTGAAAATTTGTAGATAGGTGAACAATATTCGGAGTCTTTACATATGAAAGAAAGAGGCAAGGCATAGGCTTCACCTTATCAAAACTTCCTTTAACATCAGGCAGCTTATGTGAGAAGAACTCTACCTCACCCTCATAAGGAACTCCGGTCAAACTGGCTTCCTTGGTGTAAAAAAGAGCATAAGTCTTCCCATAGCTCTTGAAAGAGAATTTATCTTTTCTTTCTTCCTTGAAAAAACTTTATAACTCATAGAATTCAACCAATAATTCCAGATATACCAAATCATGAGATCCTAGTTTTGATACTCAAACACTCTCTCATCCATTCAACTTGATGTTCTTTGAGATGATAGAATCATACTTAGCAATGAAATTTGGATGTACCAACCTTTCTCTATAAATCTGCCATTCATAAATCGTCTTGACAGTTGAAATTTCTTTCTGGGAAGATACTTTGAGAGACATTCAGAGTTGAGGAAGATCTGAGAAGTTCGGAACAGGATTTTGAAGGAGGGTAGAACTTTAGCACATGAAGACTTGAGTTTCGATGTGGGACAACCATTAGGGGGTCCTTTATATAGGCAATTGAGACGATGGTTCATCTTCCAAACTCAATCCAACGGTTGAAAAGCCTTCTGATCAGATCTGATGGTTGAGATAATAGCCGAAAAAACATTTTGGTAGAATCCGATCTTTTATTGTTTTAAAAAAACTGGATTTAAGAAAAAGTGAATATGAGAAATTTAAAACCAAAACAAAATACCAACAATTAAATGATGATTACAAAAATTTAGGAAAGGAAACATAGCTCTTGGATTTCTAGGAAGATTATTCATAATGAGTAAAATTCTTCTTGAAGAACTTTAGATTCAAAAAATTTGATTACGAATTTTTTTGAAAAACTGCTTACGAAAATTTTCATTATGAAAAATTTGGAAAATCTAACTATAATTTTTTTTGAAAATATAACTTTGAATTTTTTTTGAAAATCTAACTATGAAAATTTTGAAAATCATCATTATGAAAATTTAGAAAATCTTCATTACGAAAATTTAGAAAATCAAACAAATGTACTCCCCCTATGAAAAGGAGTTGTTACTGTAAAGAGATTGGTTCAACAGGAAGTTAATAAGAATGATTACCTTATGGTTATCATTCCTGATTTCTGTTTAATTTATTCAAATATATCATATGGTAAAGATTTTGTGAAAATATCAGTAATTTGGTCTTGCGTTCTAATAAATTGAATAATGATTTCTCTTTTTGTCTATGATCCCTAAGAAAGTGATGCCTAATATCTATGTGTTTTGCACGAGAGTGATGTGTAGGGTTTTTAATTAGGTCAATGGAACTAGTATTATCACACAAAATTTGTGTTTTGGTAAAACTCATACCATAATATGTGAGGGTGAGTTGCGTCCACAACACTTGACCACAACAACTTCCAACTACTACATATTCAGCTTCAGTAGTGGAAAGTGCTACTGATTGTTGTTTTTTGCATGACCAAGAAACTAATGAATCTTCTAATAAATGAAAAGTTCCATATGTACTTTTCCTATCTATTCTACACCCACCAAAGTCAGTATCTGAAAATCTTTTTAAAACGAAATCATTTCCAGAAGTGTAAAAGAGTCCTAGATCCATGGTTCCCTTTAAGTAGTTAAAAATCCTTTTCACTGATGTTAAATAAGATTCCATAGGGTTGGATTAATATCCTGTACATAAGCATACTAAAAACATTAAGTCTGGATGACTAGATATCAAGTAAATTAGACTTCCTATCATACCTCTAAAAGATGTTTGATCTACTGGTTTACCAACTTCATCTAGATCAAGAGAATTTGAGGTACTAATGGGAGTACTAATACTCTTAGTGTTGTCATATCCATACTTTTTTAGAGTATCTTTAATATGCTTATGTTTGGATATATAGATTCATTATGGTTTTTGAGAAATTTGAAAACCATAGAAAAATGTTAACTCAACCATTAAACTCATTTACAACTCATATTTCATTAGATCCGCAAAAAAATCAGTTAAAGATTGATGATTTGAACAAAATATAATGTCATCAACATAAATTTGAACAATCAAAACATTTTTATTATAATTATTTATAAAAAGTGTTTGATTATAATTTCCCTTAACATAATTATTTTGAATAAAAAATCATGTAAGTCTATCATACCAATCTCGAGGGGCTTTCTTAAGTCCATATAAATATTTGGTAAGTTTTTAAACATGTTCAGGATGTTTTGAATCTTCAAAACGAAGAGGTTGTTCAAAAAAACTTCCTCTTGTACAAAACCATTAAGGAAATCCCATTTAAAATCCATTTGAAAAAGTTTGAAATTGAAGAATGCTATAAAGGCAAGTAGAATACGAATAGATTCAAGTATAGCTACTGGAGCATAGGTTTCTTCATAGTCTATTCCTGATTTTTGATTATAGCCTTTAGCAACCAATCTAGCTTTATTTCTTACTATGATTCCATTTTCATAACATTTATTTCTGAATACCCATTTTACTCCAATAACAGAAGTTTCCTTAGGTCTTTCTACTAAGGTCCAGAATTTATTCCTTTCAAATTCATTTAGCTCATCTTGCATAGCTTTTATCCAATCATCATCACCTAAAGCTTCCTCAGTGCTTTTTTGTTCTAATTGTAGAAGGAATGCTAGATGTTATACTTCACTTCTTAAGGAACTTCTAGTCCTTATAGGTTGATTTACATCACCAATTATACTATCACTGGGATGATTCTTAAGAAACAACTGATTTGGGTTTTGTAAAACTTATTCATCAACATAGGGTAGAAAGTATTCTTAGGTAAATTCTTCAGAAAGATTTTGTTGAACATTTTCCTCATCAGAAGGATCTTCTAACAAAGGATAATAATCAGTTTTTGAAAACACATTTGAAGATGTAGGTTGAGGTTGTTTAAAAACAAAAGGATTAGTTTCCTCAAATTTCACATGTATTGTTTCTTTAACAGTACAAGTGTTTTTATTGAAAACTCTATAAGCCTTAGAAGTTGTGGAGTATCCTTAGAAAATTCCTTCATCAGATTTCGGTGCGAATTTGTGTAGATTATCTTTAGTATTCTGGATGAATACCTTGCAACCAAAAGCCTTGAAGTAGGAAAGTCTAGGTTTTCTACCATTCCATAACTCATAAGGAGTTTTATTAAGAAAAGGTCTAATCAAAACATGATTTATAGTATAACAAGCAGTGCTTATAGCTTCAATCCGAAAATGTTTTGCAACTGAATATTCACTCAACATGGTTCTTGTTATTTATTGAAAAAATCTATTTCTTCTTTCAAAAATACCATTTTGTTGAGGTGTTCTGGGTGCTGAGAAGTTATGAGTAATGCCTTTTCTACTACAAAAGGTTTCAAAATCCGAATTTTTAAATTCTACTCCGTGATCACTATGAATAGTTATCAAAGGAAGGTTTTTCTCATTTTTAACTTGGTCTCCAAAACTTTTGAAATAAGAAAAATCTTTAGATTTATTTGTTAGAAAATAGACCCACATAAATCAAGTATAATCATCAACTAAGACAAATACATAATATTTTCCTCCAATGCTTCCAATTTGTGTTGGACCAAAAAGATCCATATGCAATAACTGTAATGCCATAGTGGTTGAGACTTCACCAACTAATTTAAAACTTGATTTATGTTTCTTTCCATATTGAAAAGGATCAAAAACTTTTGAAGAATCAAATCTAAGCTCTGGTAGATCCTTAAATAGTCTTTTCTTAGAGAGTTTGCAAAGGTTTCTAAGGATACAATGTCCTAACCTTCGATTCCACAAACAAGAATGATCTTCCATTGCACTAAGTCAAGGTAGATCATGACTCTTAAGGTCTTCTAATTATAGTGTGTATACATTCTCTTGCCTATGTGCGGAAAGAATAAATTCTTCATTGGAATTGTGTACTAAACACTTTTCATTTCTAAAATGCACAAGTTAACCTTCATCACATAATTGACTTATGCTAATGAGGTTGTGCTTAAGACCCTTAACAAATAAAACATTTTAAATCAAAGTTTTTCCAACAAGAACAATGTTACCTATACCAATACTTTCTCCCTTAGCATTATCTTCAAAATTTACTTTTCCTCATTTTGTCTTGATAATATTTTCAAAGAAGTTTTTATTACCAGTCATATGTCGAGAACATCTACTATCCATGTACCAAGTATTTCTGTTGGTACTCTCTTTACTTCCCTGAAAATAAGAGTGTTAGACTTTCGGAATCCAAAATTTCTTGGATCCGGAAACTTCAAAAAGAAAAATTTTAGGAATCCACATTTTCATTGAAAAATAATCTTTATGAAAACCTAAAGACTGAGTTTTGTTTAAGGATCAATTTTTTGTCCAATGCCCACCACAATGACACATAGTGCAGAATGGAGAACTTTGAGGAACAATATAATTTTTACTAAAAATTGGTTTTGAACTAGTATAACCAAATCCAGAATTATTCCTTAGAGGTTGAATTTGGGAATACATCTTATCAAAATTTTCCTTACCTAAGGTAAAGTTTGACAAACACTTCTTCAAGGAAAATATTTCTTACTTCAGTCTAATAACTAAGTTCTTGTCTTCCAAAACACTTGTTTTAGAACTAGAGTTAGGCTCGAAAACATTTTTCTTAAAAATTACCTTTTCTAGATCCTTTGAGGGTTTATTCTTCTCAGAATTAACTTCCTCAAGGTTTTTTGAAATACTTTCAAAATACAAAATTTTATTGTCAAGATCTTTAGAAAGATATGATATTTCTTTAGAAAGAATAGAAATTCTAGAATTTTCTTTATCAATCATTTTCTTGACTTTATAATTTTCATTCTCAAGGAGATTAGAAAACCTAGAAAAGTCTTCATAGGTAGGTAAAGTATTATCTTCATCAGAAGAAGATTCTTCATCTAAGGATTCATAGTATTTACTATCACTATAATTGTCATTCAAGGACACATTGGTGATGGATTTATCATTGTGTACCTTTGATATTAAATAATTATTTTCAATAGGTCACATGGCAAGAAAACCAAGATTCTTATATCTAGAAGATTTGAAATCTGAGGATTCATCAGAAGAGTCATGACCACTGGCACCCCGGGTGTCATTAGATTTCAAGACTTTCTTAGACTTATCCTTGTAGTACTTCTTTCTATTTCTTTCAGAATTATTTTCATTTTTATCCTTTATTTTAAGCAAAGGGAAATCAGGTCTTATATTTCCTTTTCCTTTAAATTCATAACACATGAGTTCAAAGTCTTTCTTATCATTCCTTTCTTTCTTCATATATCTAGATTGAAAGTTCTTCTGTCCAACAATCTTGTTCATCCTTCAGGAAAGATTGGCTAGTTCATTTTATGAAGATTCAATTCCACTAGATTCAGATTGAATAACAATATTCTTAGATTTAGATATTTTAATTCTCTTAGAAGTCTTGGATTTCATAAGATTTGAAATTGTTGTAAAAGAAACACTGTCATTTACATTCTTCTTTTTGATATTGTCAGCATCTCTCTTAGTTCTGGTTTCATGTTGCAGAATAGTTCCAAATAATTCATCAAGAGAAATTTTTGTAACTTTTCTATTCTCATCTATAGCTGTCCTCTTGGATTCCCACTCATTGGGCATGATGTCTATGATCTTGTCCACAAGAGATTCATCATAAAGTCCTTTCTCACCCGTATATTGTAAACCATTGACAATATTTATGAACCTTTGTTGTACCTTACATATGGGTTCTCTATAAGGAAAGTAGAAACCATGTTATTCAGCTCTGAGAATGGATCTTCTAGTTTCAATAAATTTGGAAGTTCCAAAGTGAGTAACTTCAAGCATCTTCCAAATACAATTTGCTGCTTCACAAGATGAAATCTGGCTATATATATTTCTAGTCATAGAACAAAGCAAAGTATTTTGTACCTTATAGTTTAGTTGATATTCATGCTTTTCTTTGTCGGTGAAAGTACTAACTTCTTTGTCAGGGATTTTATAACCTCCAGTAAGCATTAAATAGTTATCTACTCCAGTGTTGATAACAAAAGTCTTCATACGATCTCTCCAAAATTCATAATCATTCCCAACAAAAATAGGTTGTCTAGTAGGATTCATTTTGCCTATGGAACCAACATTCATTCATGTAATCTTAAGGAAAATATCTTTCCACACAAACTTATTAATAATAAAAGTTAGAGAATAGAGAAAATATGAACAAGGAAAATTTTCCAAAGAAAGGAAAATATTATGAATAATGAAAACTTGAGAAAGAAAACTTATATGGGAATATAAGTATTTCAGAAACCTGCTATGATACCAATTGTAGGATCGAAATGATACTGATTGTAGCATAGAAATAATGTATGTAGATGCTCAAAATACAAGTGGGGGTTGAATTGAATACTTTAAAAATTCCTTTGGAACCTTTAAAGTTGGTAATGTTTAACAAAGTTAAACAAAGTAAATTCACAAGAACTCTTAGTTCTACAAACATGCTTGATTCCGGAAATGTGGTTTCAGAAATTCAGGTTCCAGAAATATGGTTTTGGAAATGAAACTTAACGAAACATTACAAAGATAAAGATTCTACCTTAAAGCATATAGAATCTTACTAATCAGGGTACAATTATAAGAAAGTATAAGATAGTTATACTTTCCTCAAAATCCAAAATGCAGTGAAAAACATGAAACAAAAAAAGTAACAAGTAGTAAATATTTTAACCCAAAGAGAAGGGTATCTAACAACCTTGGATAAAGGTCCCTTGATTTATACTTTCAAGAAATTATATCTTACCCACACTAGGGTAAGCCCTCGATACGAATATAGGAGTCTGTCTTTCTATCCCTGAAATCCCTCGAACTTCAAGGTAGTCGGCACCTCTGTCTTTCTATCCCTGGAAGCCCTCGAATGTACTCAGCAACATTCAGAGCCGCATGAAGCAATTATAAACAATATTTTCAATACACACAAAGTATGAGAGTATCTATCTAGAAATCACTTCAGTAGCATGTAATCTCTAGAGTCATATAACTGTCATCAAAGTTATGAGCTCATTAAAATGATCTCCTATTTATAGGAACATCTCTAACTGTCAACTCCGCCCTCAAAAGGTCATATTTTTCCTTGAATCTCAGAGGGACCTGTACACATGTCACTCAAACAATGGTGAGTTAGAAACAGAATGTACGACATCATTTCATAACTATAGTAAGGGTAAGAAAAAATATGGTTGCTTAAGAAAATTCATTTTTTGGAGTCTAAGAAAAAAGAAAGTTCGGAGTCTAAGAAAAATAATATTTGGAGTCTATAATACATGGACATTTGGATTCTGTTTATCAAGGAATTCAGAGTTAGAATTCTATAGACTTCAGAGTCTGAGTTCATTAGAATTCGGAGTCCGAATTCATAAGAATTCAATGTCTGAATTCATAAGAATTAAAAGTCTGAATTAATAAGAATTTAGAGTCTGAAATCATAAAAGTTCAGAGTCTAAATTCAGAGAACTCATATTCTGAACTCATAAAATTTTGGAGTCTGAATTCAAAGAATTCGGAGTCTAAACTCAGAAGAGTTCGAAGTCTAAATTCAGGGAACTCGGAGTCTGGACTCAGAAGAGTTCGGAGTCTGAATTCAGGGAACTCGGAGTCTGGACTTATAAAAGTTCGGAGTCTGAATTCAGAGAACTCAGAGTATGAACTCAGAAGAGTTCATAACCTGAATTCGGATCCTAAAAACAGAATAATCTATATCTAAGTATTTATAAGATTATGAGGTTTTAGATATGAAACCGAATATTATACTTAGACATAAAATGAACTAGATTAAGATATGAAAAATGAAAAACGTGGTAAGGATAAATTTCTTTGGGGAAGTAATATTTCCCTTATGAAGGTAAAACTGGGTTAGGAGAAAATTTCCTAGAGGAAGGAAAGTCATCCTTATGAATTCTTAAGGAAAATAAAATTTTCCTTGAGATAGAGTGTTTTTTATTCTCAAAACATGAAATAATGAAAAATTCGTAAGGAAACCTTATTGACTCAACAACTATCACATCATTTACCCTTGTCTAGGTACCTCATCATCATCAACACAAGCATCACATACTCCCATATAAGGGCTAACCAAGCCACGACGGTCCCCCAATCACAAGCTAAATAAATAAAATAAACCACATTCCATAAATTCACACAAAATAGGGTATAATATGTATATGTACAACATAAAAATAAAGAATGTGTCTCATTAGCCACACACAGAAACACAAAAATTTCATAATTATAAAGGATAGTGTAAGTAATCGTCTGTAAACATCACATATCCTAGTGACTTTAAACTATAATTCAATTTCTTACCTTTCTAAATATCTTTTCGGTTTAAAATTTTATAGAGTAAGTTCATAAATATTATATAAACAACCCATATATATAAAAATTCGACACTTTTAATCAATATTCATTTTCCTCACAATATAAATTTTTTAAGTTAAAACATGATATATTTTCATGAAAAATATTCATGATATTAAACTTGACTTTTTCATTATTATTACCCATTATCAAACCCATGAAAAACATTTTAAAATGAAAGATGAGAACAAAAATCTCATTAAAGGATATAAAAAGAATAAATCATTTAGTTAAGTGAAAAACATGAAAACCTAAGTAATGTTTATATTCATCTTCAAACTTCATTGATCATATTAAATAAAACATTTCCAAATGAAACAAATCATTAAACATTTTCTCAAATTAAACCATTAAAACCCATATAAATTAAATTAAAAACATTTTTTTTGAAACATATATCACCACATTCATAAAACTATTTTAAAACTGTTTCAATTGAAATAACCATATGGACAACATCAAATATAATTATCTAGATAAAAGTATAATTAAACAATGAATTATAGAGATATAATGTGGCTCACCCTTTTATAATCTATATAATGCTCACTGAATTTTTATGTTCTGTAATGTTGCTCAACCCTCCATATAATCTATATTGGGCTCACCCAAGAGCTATAATGTGGATCAACCCATCATATAAACTATATTAGGCTCACCCATTTTTCATATAATTATAAAGTACCTTATCATGAAAAAAAATTACATGTTTTCACATTTTCATTACAAGTCCCTTTGAGAAACACTTTTGAAATCATATGAAAAACACTTTCAGATATCAACATACCATTTTCTTTAAAAAATCAATACAAAAATACCCAAAAAAATGAATGTGGAGTTTTTTGTGAAGAAAACATGAAATATTGTGAAGGAATATAAATATAGAAAAATGGTTATGGTGGAATAAAAAATTATAATTTCATTATATATTAAAATAGAACATTCATTTTTTATTTTGTAAATAATGTCAAATATTCCTTAAAAAGATCCCTTTTCTAAATATTTTAAATGAAATCCTAATGTAGATTAAAATTTCCATTAAAATAATATTTTTTCGATATAAAAACATCTATAATTATTTTTACAAATATGTACATTGAATAATATATTTATAAAATAAATCTTTAAATCTTTTTAAAAATGAGGGTTTTTAATCAAAGAGTCCCTTAGCTAGAGTATGACTTGTCACAAACATTATTTATCATATATAATAATAAACTTATGTTAATTATTTACATTATTAAGAAATTTTTTCAATTTTTTATTCCTATTATTTAACTTATTAACATGTTATGATATATTACTTAATTAATTAAATTCATATAGGATGTTTTCATGATATTCTACTTCTATGTCCAAAATAATTTCAGTCTGTTAATTATGGTCAAAGAGGTCCTTATTTAAAAATATCCAGAAAAATAATAATGAAATATTTATAAAATTCATTCATAAATTAAACTTTTAAAAATAATCAGGAAATAAGGTTATAAAAAATGAACTACATTGAAATCATGGAGACCATAGGTCATACTTACGCATGAGTATCATTTTCATTTTTCAAAGATTAATGTGGAAATTTATAAGTATTATTTTTTCTTTAAATAATGACCATAATATAATAAATAAAATATTATTTCATTAAATTTACTAATATATATCATCCATGTGATGTGGTGGTGAGAAAATAAATATATCACTTCATGGAGGAGATAGTCCACATGTACGCATGAACAACATTATCTTATCTCAGTGAATGGAAAAGTAAATAGAAAATGATATTTATTATCTTTTCATAATGATTAATATTTAATTATAATAATAATTTCATATATCTCACATATATCCACTAAATTTATCCTTATTACCGTCCAGGTAAAGAGTTTATGAAAAATGAATCATATAACATTCAGAGGTGGAAGTCCTCAATACACACGATCGATGCTGTGATATCCCCCATGAAATGGTCTGTAAGAAGGTAAATGTGTTATAATAATTATATAAGTATAATTATGTTAAAAATACCATATATATACTTCAAATATATTATCATAACAATCCATGAGAGGAAATGTTGGAAAACGAATTACATTGATTCACGAGGCGATAGTCTACCGTAAACACGAATAATAGTTTTTTAGAACTTGATGGAATAATAGGTGGATATAGGGTATGAAATTAAAATAATAACATATACTTATATGGTATACATTTTTGTGATTATTTTATAATATTAGAAAAATATTCTAGGGAGGTGGAATATGAAATAAAACTAAAACGCCCAGTTAAGTATTACACCTCTTCTTCAGAAAACCCCTTAGATTACACCAAAACCCTTCTTATGATTGATTAATGATAAAAAGATAGATCTAGGTCATGAGGAGGGTAGTAATTAATTCATTTGTGTATGTATTGTGTTATGAAAAATGATTTTATAGTGTGAATATGAGAAGAGGGTGGGGGTCTTTTACAAGTGGGGGAGAGGACACACTTGAAATTTTTGAAAAGAAAAAGAGATACCAAGACTTTTTTACATGAATAAAGGATAAATAACGGAACATTATCAATCAATATATTATATAAGGTTTTAATATGTCTATAAAATATGATTTATAAAATTTTCTAGGTCATTTAAACCATTACATATTTAGTTAAACACTCGGTAAACATGTTTTCACCCTAACCGCGGTAAAATATTTTTATTATTTCACTGTTCATTAAGACAAAAAATAAGTTAAAATTATTATATAATATAAATTATTATGATTAAAATATGTAATAAATTTTTCCATATTTAATTCATATAATTATTATACTTAAAATTAATGTTAAACTAGTAGACATGATAAAAAAGCTGGTTTTGAATAAGTGAATTTTTTATGAAAAGTATGATTTTATATTAACTCTAGGATGAGTAATAATTATTATATGAATTTAAATTTAAATTTATATATATATATATTATATAAATTAAATTAAATTCATTATGTATTATTTTAATTAATTAAATTTTTTAAGCATTATTCAAATTAAAACAGTTTTTAGAAAAATGTGTTCTTAAAATGAAAAATAGAATTATATTAAAGAAAAAATAAAGATGATTCAAATGAAATTAATTATTTTAAATAAATATATATAATACTAATATTACATTAAATCATATTTAAAACATAATGGTACATTTAGATTAATTAATTTATTGAAAATAAATGATAGTTTTACAAAAATCCATATTTTCCATTATTCACTAAAAAATAAATATTTTTTTTATATGAGAATTTGAAAAATAAAATTCAATTTATAAAATTAAAATTCTAAAATTCAGAAAATAAAATTTTAAATGAAAACCTTATAATAAACTATTTTAGTTAGAATCTATTTGCTTTATTATTTAAAAAGTACATAATATTTTTATAAGGAATATAACTATCTAAGTCATATTAATATTCATGATATTGTTTTATTCTATCATTAAATATGTAGTTATATTTTTTCACCCTTTTGTAAATTACATCCTCATAACTGTATTCACTTATTAAACAAGTGTAATTATCTCTACGTCATATCATTTCTAGATTCTCATGTTTCTTCTCCAACCATATAGATTTTCCATAAAAACATAACATGATGAAATTATTCAAAAAGTCATTATATATACATTCAATAATATGAATTTGATATTATTAATTAGAAATAATATATTTCAAATAAAATATTTCATGGTACAAATCTTGATATGAATATGATACATATTCCCAAAACATTGACACATAAAAATGTTATGTGCTTGGGATAAAATCAAATGGATGACCACTTGATAGAAAAATAATAAATAATTCTCCATGATTTCATATAATACAATGAACCATGGAAATAAATTTCCCTTTTAACCAAAACACCTAACACTTTTCAATAGATATCCTTTAAAAAAACATGGTCACCTATCTCGAATAAATTTTATTTCTTATAGTTATCCACAATGATTTTTTTACTTCTTTGAGCCGTCCTCATGTGATGCTTAATCAACTTCACCTTCTCATACATTTACTATGACAACACTTGTCCCATAAACTTCCTTTATCATAATTTATCTGAAAAAGATGGAATCTCACACTACTTTCAAAATAATGACTCAAAAGGATCCAAATGTATACAATAATGAAAACTATTGTTGTTAAAAAAATAAACCAAATAAAGATGTGGATCCAAACTTCCTTGGTAATGCATTGAACCATAATGAAGAATATATTCAATGTTATGAATCATTACCTTGGATTTTCCATCATATTGAGGATGAAAACTTGTACTGAAGTTCAATTCAATAGAAAAATATTTCAAAAGTCCTTTCAAAAAATCAGATGTAAACCTAGGACCATGATTTGATACAATGGGGAGAAGAAACCCTATGTAACATAACTATATCATTTAGATACAATCGATAACGGTTATCTAAATACATTGTATCTTGAATGGGATTGAAATTTTCAGATTTGGTTAATCAATCAACAATAACCCAAATTGAATTATTACCTCCTAATGTCATTGGATATCCCACCATGAAATCCAAGGTTGTATTTTCCCTTTTCCACTCCAACACTGATGAAGGATAAATAATTCCATTTAGTAATTTTCATTATACCCTAAGCTATTCATAAGTAAAACATTTAATTGTAAATTCATTAATATCTCCTTTCATTCTATCCACAAGTAATACTCACCAAATTCACATATTATTATGTCACACCCCGACCTTGGATACTCAATTATTTTATTATTTCCCAAATCATGGGATTTTTTTGTTGAGGTTTGGGTTGAGAGACAGTTAATATTTTTGAATTCTAGATGTTTTGGGTGATTTTTTGCCTCTACATGGTTTGAGAATGTTTCGGGTAAACCATGCGGCCTTACCCAAGTAATTGTGTGACTTGTGTTGCGTGTCTAATGGTGAAGCGCACAGGTTATGCATGTTTTGGGAAACTGTGTCGCTTGGTTCTGGTCTTGGTTTGTGGAATTAAACACTATTGATGCATGTTTTGGAAACCATGTATCCATCCCATATAGGGTTCCCCTCTTGTTTAGAATAGGGAGCATGGTTGGTGAACAACTTATTAAACATTGTGGCCAAACTGTGCATGTGGACTAGTTTTTTTAAAATATTAAAATCCCTAATCTACCGTCATATTATTTTACACTAACTTGATCCCCCCTCCATCTTGATCTAATTTTATTCATGAAGGGTTCCCACCCCCCCTCCCTCTGCCTCCCCGCCCTCTATTGGTGCTCCTCCAAGCTTTTATGGTAATATTCATTGGATTTTAGGTTATTTTTCTCACCATCTCTCTTCCACATCTTGATTTCATGGTTTATATTGGTGAGGTTTTCCTTTATATAAACCATAGATGTTGTTTTTGATGTTTGGTTCAATTTTATCGATGTTTAGTCTCTTTGGATTGTTGTTCGGGGGGTTCTTCCTTCTCTAATAGTTTCATTGCATCATCACTCCTTTTAAGTAGGTGTTTTTGTCTGTTTCTTTTCCAATGAATTCCATTTGATTCTTGGGTATTTTTAAATAACATATAAATGTGTTTCACATGATTGTGGTGTGATTTATCTTCTTGGTAGGGTGTTTTTGTGTTGTTAAAAATTTGTGGCTGTGATTTTATATGGGTTTCCATCAATATACTATATGGTTATGCACTTAAAGTGTTTTTTAAAATGTCAATAATTCTTTTAAAATGAAATTGATCACTTGTGGTTATTTTTTACTTTAGATAATTTTTTATATTTAACATGGTTAATATTTGGGTATTTTTTTGTGGTTTTGAAGCATCTATATGGCTTAAGGAATCGTGGTAAATTGTTTTGGAAATGTTCTTCCAGATTTGAAATGCTTGTTAATGACATTGACATTGTGTGTCATGTTATGTTGGTTTGATAGAAAGTGATGTTATTGATTTATAAATGGTTTCATGGAAACATGGAATGTTTCATTGGATGTTGGAACATCCATGGGTTCCTGGAGGTCACACATGGTTGGGATTTGAATTGATGATGGAATTGAAAATGATACTCTTCATTAGATTTGGTTTTCTAAAAAGGGTTTCTTATCTCTTATTCCTTACATTTTTTTCAAAATGGTCCCATTATTTTAAGTGGTAATGAGTTTCTTCATGTTTCTTATAATTGTGACTCCAAATATGCTCTTTTAAACTTGGTCTGTTTGGCTTTGAAACATGTTTTGGTGAAGTATTGGAAATGTTAAAGTCCCATCTGGATTTCTGAATACGAAAAATGTTTTTGATATTGTTTTGTAAATGGTTTAAAGAATTTTTGAAATATATTTTAATTGTAAATATGGTAGGCTTGGTTGGAAGTTTATGATTATTTTGAAATTAAATGTTATTTTGAAGGTATAAATTCATTGTTGGAATTTTAACTTTTTTTGAGAAATTGTGTGAAAGATCATGTGATGTGACAGCCTAGTTGGAACTTGTGAATGGTTTATTATATGTCAAGAATCCCTAAGGAGGATTTTACAAAATGGTTTATCATATAGGTGGTGTCAAGTTTGGGGAAGGTAAGTGTGGTGATGACAGGTAAGGTGAGTCATGCATGCGAGGGCCTCTTACTTACATAGTATAATATTACCATGGGTTTCATGGTCATCATTTAGAGGGTTGAATGAAAGTTTTTTGACAATGTTGATTAGATGGGTTTGTACCCCATGGATGTTTTATAGGTGAGGTGTTTTGTTCCACTCGTGAGCCTAACTTAGAGCATCTAGTTTTTTATTAACTATATAATTGCACCATACGCTAGCAGGTGAGTCCAGACTGAGTATGTGTAGGGATCTATGTATGTATATTTAAGAAATACCAATTTTTACTGCCTATTTTTTCTTATTTATATTCTACTGCACCTTGGTTTCTTTTTTCAGTGCCCATTTATTTTTATCTTTACTTGGTATTTCTTTGGATGGGATTTTTTGGGTTGTATTTTTTTTAAATGTTATCCTATTTTGAAAAAGGGAATGTGTTGTGCTTTGTTTTAAAAATTGGAAATCTATACAAGTTTATTAAAATGAGAATGACCTATTTTTATATATGTATTTAAAACTAGTGTTAATAGACTATTTTTAGGAAAGGAAATGTTTGGAATCATTAGTGGTTTCCTACAGAGCTGTTAATATCACACCCTACTTATACCATTTAGAATTAGTAAACCCAAGATGTTATGTAGGTTTACATTCCACGTTCATATGCTTTTGGATGGAGCTGATTGATCTTGTGGTTGGTGGTGACCAAGAGGTCATATAGAGATCATGGTAGAATGGTTCAGTTTCAATTTGGTTTTTAGTATCTACTTTTTTTAGTTTCTATAACTTAATATATTTTAAAATTTATTGAGAGTCATTTATCATTGGTTCATACACTTGTTCTGTTTATTTTATGATCTTGGTTTATTGGGAAAATCCATTCCATTGGTGATTACATTGATGCCCGAAACTAGTTTCCAACCTATGGGGATTGAGAACTCCCTTAGGTACTTATCTCAGATAGGGTTAGATAGAATCCCAACTTGGTTCATGAACAAAATGGTATTATAGTAGAAGATATTTTGTTTGGGGAGTTATGTAGATTTGAGACTAGGATTTTTGAGACTCGGTAGGTAGGTACGAGCAGAGCATCATGAACTCTTGCTCATTCTGATCCTCAAGTTTTTAGGGGAAGTCTAGGATTTTAGTCTTTTGATTTTATTTGAGATCGAGGGATAACAATGGTGGCAATTTAATTTCATGTTGTGACCTCACATTAAGTAGTGACCCATATGGAGTCCAAGTGCACATTTCAAGGTCCTCCTAGTTATTATTTGTTACAGGGGGCATGGACCACTACCATGTCATTAGGTTAATTATGACCACTAGTTTACCATTCTAATGGTTTGTTGTGATCCGTGTTTTGTTTCTGTCTCGTTTGATGTGAGTAACCTTCTAAAATTAAAATAGTTTCTCAAAATTATTTCTTTTTTATTTCAAATGTTTTTGGATTAGAAAAATGGGTTTTAAAGGAAAATTTTTTGGATTAGACATTTGGTAAATACCTCAGGTTTGATAATTAAATGTCAAGCATGACCCTTGGTACTCCTAAGAAAATTTCTCATATGTGTGGGTATGTGTGGAAAGTGGGGGTTAGCACATGTGTATGGAAACTTGTGGAAAAATATTTTACTGTTCACAAGATTATATGGGTGGATTATTAGAATCAAAGGATTTGACTCATTTTTTTAATGTTATTTTGAAAGAGGAAAATGATTTTAGAAATTGGTTTTTGTTTTAGAAAGTGGGCTTTGGTTGTGAAAAGTGGGCTTGGGAGAAGGAGGTTTTCAGGTTTTTTATGTGTTTGGATTGAGAGATTGTTATCTTTATCTTGAGGTATTCTTTTGGTATTGTTTTTTTGGGATGTTGATTTTAGTTCCATGTTCTTTTTGTTGTTCAGAATATGCCACATAGAAAAGTTTCTGACGTTTCTAATGATTCATTCCCAGTTTCTAATTATTATTGATTTCTTCCTATTTATTGTGGTGATTGAGGATTGTTAGAGGTAGTGGAGTGTCTTGAGAAGGTTGAGTGTATCTTGATATCATTTATAACTCTTGATGATGATTGATTTTAGGCCATTCTGGGTCTAATTGAGGGTCTATATTTGGATGAATGGGTGTTTTTTTGAACCGCCATTGGTGAAAGTTGGCATAAAATGAGATATTTTTTAGAACAATTTCAATCAAAGGTTCATACCTGATGAGGTGAATACGATGAAGGCAGTTGAGCTATGGGATGTTTGGAAAGGCCAGTGGTCAAAGAAACCCTATATTGACCACTTCAAAGAGTTGGGTTCCTTCTATCTATAAGTAGTGTCAGAGTATCAGTTTAAAGCTCCTCTTTTCATTTGGGGTCTTCATCTAGTGGTTGCAAAAATAATTCTAATCTGGTGAAACCTATTTTATAAAGTTAGTAAATGATACATTTTTAGCCGAGTTGGTTCTCGTGGTGTAGTCAATGGTGGTTGACTCTGCTGAAAGATCCTCATCTGGAGAGAATGGTTTTCCCAAAGAACCCATTTCTAAAAATTCACGGTCGTTTATTGCAACTCCCAGTTCATCAAATTATTCTATTTTAGGCCACCAGTGTGGCCAGTTGGGGCATTTGAAGTCGTCATGTTAGAATCCCTTGAAGACATGCCATCATTGTGGCCATTTGGGTCATCTAGAGAAGTTATATAGTTATATTTCATTAGATAATAAGTTTTTATTGGATATTGTTGAATTATAGCTATGGGATAGTAGATTCTTCATCCTATAGGGCTCTATCCATGTTCCCTAGAGTAAAGCTTGTGCACATTTAGGAACCACCGGGGGTGTAGGGAAACCTTGGCCTAGTTTTTGTCTCCAGTGTTGGAGTAATGACAATTTATGTTTCCTCTTGTAATTTATTTATAATTATGAGTTTACTATTTGTTTTAACAAGTATATTGGTTATGTATATCAGAATTTGGCCCTTTGAATCAGTTTTTCTCCTTGAGTTTTCTTATCCCTTTCTTGGGTTAGTCTTGGTTTTAGTTTTTCTCATTTTGAGGTTTATGAGTTTTGTGAAATTTATGGCTAGTGGTTCTGAGTTCAAGATCCTTTTTCGGTTTATCCCATTATATTGGGGGTTTTTTCCAATTTGGATATTTTCAATTTTAATGGAATTGTTGTTCTTCTTGTGAAGAAGGTTTCTCATTTGGGTTGGGAGTTCCAAGTCTTGGTTTTCGGATTTTCCTTGCGGTAGATTTCTAGTTTTGGTGTCGTTGCTTTTAGGGGTGAAAGTATTGATTGTGCTAGTTGAGTTATTATTATGGGTAGAACCCTCTAATGTTCTACCCTAATTCTTGTGATATATATTCTTCTTTATCGGTTGGGTGTGACTTTTGGAGTGAGTGTTCACCCTATGATGTGTGGCATATTTCAATTTTGATTAGGCATGGATTTTAGTTTTTATTATCATTTGACTGAGTGAAATTATAGAGGCAGAAAAATTTTATGGGGGGGGGGGAGAATTTCCACACCCTGCGCTTGAATACTCTTTTATTTTATTCATTTCTTGATCTTGAATCTTTTTTGGTAAGTTCCAAGTTGATACCCATTTTATATTTTTTAATATTCAAAGTTTCTAGTGAGATTTTCTTGTACACAGTTTGAGCCTGGTTATGGTAAACCATGCAGACTTTCTTAGGTAACCATGAAACTTGTGTTGGTTTTCTAGTGGTATGTCTCATGGGTTACACATATTTTAGGAAATCATGAGACAACCGTGCGGTTTGGTTCTGATCTTAGAATGTGGAATTCCGTATGGTTTGGAAACTGTGTGGCCTGCTCATGCAGTGTTCCCCTCTTGTCCTGTAGTGGGATAATGGTTGGAATAAAATTTATTAAACTATGTGGCCAAATCGTGCACATTGAGTAGATTTATAAAATATTGAAATCCCTAAAATACAGTCTTCTAATTTTACCCTAACTTAGCCCCAATCCCTCTTTGGTCAATTTTGGAGCATAAAGGGGTCCCAAACCCCCCTTCTCATAAGATATACTCCCTCTATTGGTGGCCCTCTAGGATTATCTGGGAATATTATTTGGAATTTTCGTTATTTTTTTCCTCCTCTATCTTTCCCCTATTGATTTCTTGGTTTCTCTTGGTGTGTATTCCATCTGGGAAAACCCGAGTTGTTAGGGATGATCAGTGGATTTTTTTTCTTGATTTTTAGGGTATTCATATTGTTCTTTGAGGTGTTTTATTCCTTCTCCATGAGTTTTTACACATCTACACTTCATTGGGGTAGGTGATTCCATCTGTTTCATTTCTAATGCATTACTTTTTATTCTTGGGATGTTTAAATAATGTCTAAATGTGTTTCACATGCTTGTGGCCTGATTTCTTATCTTGGTAGGGTGTTTTTTTATTGGTAAAAATTAGTGAAAGTGATTTTATAAGGGTTTCCTTCAATATGATATATGGCTATACACATGAAGTGTTTGTTAAAATGTAAATTGAGCATGTGTTGTGATTTTTGACCTTCGTTACATTTTATATCATGAAATCAATTAATATTTGGATATTTTATATGGTTTGGAAGCTTATTTATGGCTTGAGGAATCATGGTAAAATGTTTTGGAATAGGTTCTTCTAGTTTTTAAATGCTTTTTAATGACTTTAAAATTGTGTGGCTTGTTGTGTTGGTCTAGTAGTAAGTGATGTTCATCAATATTATTTATATGTGGTTTCATGGACACATAGGATTTTCCATTGGATGTTGTCACATCCATGGGTTCATGGAGTGTACACATAGATTGTCTTTCAAATGATGATGACATTGAAAATGATACTGTCTTGGAACATTAGCTTCCAAAAAGGGTTTCTTATCTCTTCTTCCTTCACTTTTTCTTAAAATGGACCCATGATTTCCAAATGGTAATGTTTTTCTTCAAGTGTCTTAGAATTGTGGCTCAAAATGTGTTCTTTAAGACATGGAATGTTTTTATTTGAAACTTGTTTTGCAGAACTATTGGAAACAGTAAAGGCCTATTTGGCATTATGAATATGAAAATGGTGTTTGATTTTATTTTGTAAATAATTTGGAAATTTTTTGAAATATATTGGAATTGAAAATGTGGTAGGACCAGGTGGAAAATTATGATGTTTTAGAAATGAAATATGATTATAAAGGTACAAATGTCAGGTTGTCATTTAAATTAATTTTGATAAAAGGTTTGAAATAAAATGTGACTTGAAGGCCCAGTTGGAACTTTTGAATGCTTTATTATATGTAGCACACCGCTAAGGAGGGTTTTCCTTTATGGGATATCATTTAGGTGGTGTCATTTTTTGTGGTAGGCAAGTGCGGTGATGGTAGGTAAGGTGTGTCATGCATGTGAGGGCCTCCTAATTACCTAGTATACTATAAACATGGGTTTCCTTGGTGTCTTTTATAGGGTCAAATGATAGTTTCGTATCAACCCTGATGATAGCGGTTGTTACCCTTTATAATTTTTAGAGGACCAGTGGGTTGTTCCACTAGTGAGGCTAGTTTAGAGCATCCAGTTGGTAATTAACTATGGAGATTCACCATACACCGATAGGTGACTACATACCAAGTATGTTTAGGGTTGCTCTTTGGATTTTTAGGAAATGCCAATGGTTTACTACCTATTTGTGATTTTGTATATTCTTTTTACCTTGTTTTGTTTTTAAACTATTCATTTATTTTTAGATTGAATTGGTATTTCTTTGGTGGGGCTTTGGTTTTGGTTTTGGTTTTTTAATGGTAGCATATTTTGAATATTGGAATTTGGTGTGATTTTTTAAAAAAAAATGGAAATCATTACTTGTTTATTAAAATGATAACAACATATATTTGTATATATACTTCAAACTATTGTTAATGAACTCTCTTTGGGAAAGGAAATGTATGGTTTATGTTTTGGTTTCCTATTGGGTTATTAAGCTCACAACCTACTTATACCATTCATTATTAGTAGACCCAAGATATATTACTTGTTCTGGTTCCTAGTTCATGTGTTGGTTATTAGAGCAGGTGGGTCTTGTGGTTACTAGTGATGAAGAGGTCACATGGAAATTGTGGAAGCATGGTTTAGTTTCGGTTTTTTATTTAGTTTCTAAATTGTTAAGTTATTTTAACTGTATATTTTCATAAATTTATTGATATTCAGTTATTATTGGTTCTTCCACTTGTTTAGTTTATTTATTTTATCATTGTTTATTGGAAATAATTGTTCTCATGGTGATTAATTTGATGCCTGACATGAGTTTCATTCCTGAGGGGAATGGAAATTTCCTTCAAGCCTTTTCATAGACCAAACTAGATGTTGGATTGGATTATATCCTCTCTTGGTTCATGAAATATCATTTCATGGATAAATAGAAACCAAAGAAGTATAATATTCACTCCACAACCATCTCTTCAACTAGGAATCCCATGACCCAAATAATCTCTTTCCAAATCTCAAAAACAACTTCTTTGTCAACATTAAATTAGGAAACATACCCTTGTTTTCCAATTATACATTTTCCTATAGGACATAATCCTCTTTTTAGGATTGTTTAATTCTTTTCAACAGAGATGATTGACGTTAGACCTGAAAAAATGGGGTAGGTACCTCCATCCATAAGTTATAGACCAAAATTCTTTAAATCATTACCTAAAGGTTAATGAGACAATCTTAACATGGTTAATATAGCATTATTTTTCTAAAAAAAATCATTAGATACATTTTTTTCCTTTATATGATAATTAATTGTTCAATTATAATCCAGTATTAGTTCTATACATCTTATCTGCCTCATGTTTAACTCATTTTGACTAAAAATAAACTTCAAAGTTTTATGATTATTATATATCTCAAACTTTTATCCTTATAAATCGTGCCTATAAATTTTTAAAGTAAAAACAATAACATATAATTATAGATGATGTAAAGGTTAATTTAACTCTTAACGATTCAGTTGACACAAAGCATAAGTAATTACCAAATAATTCTATATCAGGAGAAAACCAAGTCCCTTTAGTGAAGCCTTAATGTAGATGATGCATTTTATTTATGGAAGGTTGGTCCGAAACTAGATCATTCACCAATCTTTTGTTCATCTCCAAAAAACAATCATTACACTCTTTTTCCCAGATGAATTTAAGTATTTTTTAGTCAAATTACTTAGTGGGCTAGACAACTATGAAATGTTTTCAAAAAATAGTCAATATTAACCCTATAATATATGAAAAATATGAATCCCTATGATATTTGTGAATATTTTCCATTTTTAACAAAAACTTTTAGCAGGGTTAAAAGGTATTAAATCTTTAGAAACAATATGTAATAGTAAGGAAATTTTTTGCAACCAAAATTCAAACTTACTAAATTTTCTATGTAGTTACTTTTATATTAAGTTTTTTAAAACAATCCTTAGGTTTCTCTCATGTTCCTATTGACATTTATAATAACCCACGATATCAACAGTAAAAAAAATCAATAACATATCCAAGAACTCATGGAGAAATCTATTCTTATGGATCATAAATATCACATGTGAATTAGAAAACCCCAATGGAATAACTATAAAATCATAACGCAAATATCTAGCCCAAAATATATTCTTTAGAATATATACCTCCTTTACTTTCAATATATGGAACCTTGACCTAATACTAATCATAAAAAACACTATGCTCTAAAGAGTTGTTCAAAAAACTCATCGATATTAGAAAAAACATACATTTTTTAATAGTGATGTTATTCAAGGATATACAATCAATGGATAGGCTCATTGAACTATATTTCTTTTTAAAAATAAAAATATAATAACCCTATGGTTAAGTGTAAGGTCAAATGAAACATTAATCTTACAACTTATTCAATTGATTGTTAAATTCTAAATGTTATACTTGTTCCATTGGATAAGGGGGTATTGAAATAGACTTAACATTAAAAACTAAGTGCATACTTAATTAAATCTCTCTATAAGGTATAACAACTAAAAAATCATCAGTAAATACACCCATATATTCATTCACTACTGACGGATCACTAATTTGAATATTTTTGTTTCGACAACATGAGCTCAATAACTTTCACTACCATTTCTAATCAATTTATAATCTTCTAGGTAGGTTATTAAGGGTATGAAAACATTTATTTAACTTTTTTATCTTTTAAATTTATCTTAGTAAGATAAACTGAAAGACAATACATACAATGAATAACATTAAACCATAGTATAGATAATTAAATTATATTTGTAAGAAATACCATCCCACTAATAATAATATGATGGTCTGTATTAATATTTTTATTCTTTAATATTTCCAGACAATGTTTTCACCAAAAGATATATCTTCCATTCATGAGATGATATTTCCATTTTACGTGATTTTTTTTTCAAATTAATGATTATTAAGATACAGAGTCAAAAACGGCATTTTAATAGTTATAATTAACATATAACATACCTTCCACCACTTCACTAGATGAAATAACATAAAACATGGTTGTATCAAATGATTTCTCGACACCATTATATGTCTAGTCGTGATGATTTCTACCCTAAGTAAATTCATATACACATTAGCATAATTTCATGATTCATTATAGCTATAACATATCATTATTGACTATTTATCTGCTATACCATTCTTGGGTTATTCAATACTCTTTTATTTATAGTCACAAGCCATGTGAGAAAACTTACTACACCGTTAACACTTTCCATACCCTGAAAACATTTCCCAAAAAGGATTTTACCACACATGAAACATGTTTTGGGATTACTTCCATTATTTTTAGTTGGTTTAGTTTCTTATTCTTGAAACCATGATCATTTCTTACTTTTTCTTATAAAGTAACATAAGTGTTAGAAAACTCCATATCAACTTTCTCATCAAATCTATAAAACTTCTCATAACTTTTAATTTTTTGGATAGAAATTGCTCTTCACAAACTTGGTTTTAATTCTCTATAAAACTAATTAATTTTACTATCATGATCCCAAATAAAATCTTATACATACATATACAATATTTTCAAAATTACTATATATGTATATACTAAATCATCATCCTTTTTCTTTAATATCAATATTTTTTTCTACAACATAATCCAAAAAAACATAGGGAAATAGTTCTCAAGAAGCAGGTATATAAATGTGTCATATTCCATAGAATCAAGATAATATTTCTCTATATAATTATTAACCAAATTCCAACATCTATTAAAATCACCTTCAAAATTATAAATGAAAGGATTTTTATTTTGTAATTCTAAACACCTCAGGACTTCAAATATCTTTTCTAGAGAATTGATCAAAATTTCCAATACCATCGCATATGAAGATACAATGAATTATTGAGGATGTTTTCTCATAAAATGTTACACTATATACATTTTCCTTCAAGGTAGACTGGGTCCCTCTTAATAAAGGATACCATCACCATTTATAACTCATGTCAATTGAGCCATCATAGAAAAATAATTATTGGTTCCAATTCCAAACTTTAAGAGATAATGATTTGGAAGCATCTTGGTGCCTTCCTAATATATCTTCCTTATTTAATCTTTGTAAAACCATTCCAAGGAAACATATTTTAGATGAAAAAACAAGGTATAATTCAAATGTTATATCAATTCATATTAACGATAAGGAAAAATATTTCAATCAAATGCTATTAATATTATTCTAAAATCAAAAATTATCCATACCATTGCTTTTATACCAACTATATGGAACTGAACTAAAATATTACATATTATTTGAACTTTAAACTAGAACAAACATTCTTAAACTACCAATGATATTATAGGTTTATATTTTTAGAGAGTTAAGGAATGACATTTTCCTAAAAAAACCCATATGTAAACAAAGTGGAAAGTTATAATCTGTATCCATTTTTACCATAGCATAAAACTTTTAAAATAAAAAATGATTTATTTTTAATAAAAATCTTCAAGACTTTAAATTTTCCTTATTCTTTGTTCTTTCCCATATTTAAACCATATTAATTTTTTTAAACATGGTATAAGAAGAAAAATCTCAATAAGGGACATAAAAAAGAGAAATCTATTAATCTAGTAAAAAAATAAAATCCCATGTAATGTTAATATTTATCTTCAATGTTTTTTAAGCATATGAAATAAAAAATATTCATGAGAAAAAAATAATTTTTTTATCTAATAGAATTTAAATCCATAGAAATCAAATTGAAACCCCTTTTTGGAATCATAGACAATCACATTCATAAAATCATTTCAAAACCCATTCAATTAAAATAATCATATGGCATACTACCAATATAATTTTCTACATAAAATAATCATTACCCAATTAATTGGAGATATATAATAGATATCACTCTTCGTATAAGATATATCGGACTCATCTATTTTTTATGAGCAATAATGTGGCTTAACGCTTCGTATAGGCTATATCAGGCTCACCTGTGAGCAATAATGGGGATCAACCCACCATATAAGCTATATCGATCTCACTCATATTCCATATAAAACTAATGTTCCATATCATGAATAAACCATTTTATAATTTCACCTTTTCATTATAAAAGCCTTCGAAAAATACTATTTAACCCATATGCAAAACACTTTGTGATATCAAAATACCCTTTTCTTTTAAAACACTATTTTAAATACCAAAATACTTAGTAAAAATAAAAATATTGTTTTTATTTGAATAAAATGTGAAATATTATAAAGAAAACTAAACATAAAATAATGGATATGGTGTAATAAAACATCATTTTCACCATACACATTAAAATATAACATTTCTTTTGTATTTTTTTATAAAATTAAACATTCCATAAAAATATTCCTTTCAAAAAAAATTAAAATAAATTAAAAATATGATCAAAATTTCCTTATTAATAATTTTATTCCAATATAATAACATCCATGATAATTTTTAAGAATATGGACATGGAAGAAATTATTTTCAAAATAAATCTTAAAAACTTTTAAAAAATGATGTTTTTTAAACAAGGTGTCCCTTTATTGGATTCTGATTCATCATAATAATTCTTTATCAGATTCAATAATAAATTTATGTTAGTTATTTAAATTTTTAAGCATAATTTTAATGTTTATTGTCAATTTTATTTAAATTGTAACCATTTTTTAATAAATTGATTAATCAAATAAATTCTCATAGGTTGTTTTGATGATATTCGACTTTTATGTTAAAAAACGACTTTAGTAGGTCAACTATGGTCAAAGAGATACTTATTAAAAAATATTAAAAAAATAATAATTACATAGTTATCATATTTATACATAAATTATACTTTTAAAACTAATCATGAGATGTGGCTATTAAAAATGAACTACATTACCATCATGGAGATGGTAGGTCATACATACACATGAGTAACATTTAAATTTTTCAACGATCATTATGGAAAGAAGATGAGAATTATGTTATACTTATATAATAAAAATAATATCATAAATTACATATTTTTATATTACATATAGTTATATATATCATCCATGTGATGTGGTGGTGAAAAAAATCGCATCGCTTCATGGAGGTTGTAGTCCACACGTACCCACAAATGACATTATCATTTCTCAATGAATGGAAAGGGAAAGAGTTAAATGTTATATAATATAATTTTAGAAAGATATTTTTTTCATTAATATAATAATTATTACATATATACCACATATATCCATAATCGTTACCTTATTACCAACCATGTAAAGTGTCATTGAAAAATGAATCAAATTGCTCAGTGAGGTGGTAGTCCTCCGTACACACGAGCGAAGTTATCATACTAATCAAAGATTGAAATGTAACAAGGTATATGTGTTTTAATAATTAAAAAGTATAATAATGTTTCAATTATCATATATATACTTTAAATACATCATTATGACAATCCTTGAGAGGCTATGAGGGAAATTAAATTGCATCGGTTCGCGAGGTAGTAGTCCACCGTACACAAGAATGATGGTTTTGTTTCAAACTTAATGGAAGAAGACATGTATATAGGTTAGAAAAATAACATAATAACATCAATGTATATTAGGGATATAATTTTTATTATTTCATAATGATTGAATAATATTTGGGTGAGGTGGAAGAAGAAATAAAATAAAAATTCTCGGTTAAGCATGACACCTCTTCATTGGAAAACCTCAATCAGTTATCACCAAAGCCTTATTAGGATGAATTTATAATAAAATGATGTTTTAAAGGTCATGGGTAAGTAATTAAGGAAGTTATTTTGGTATTTATTGTCTAATCCAAAGGTATTTGGAGGTGTTAAGTGGAGAGAATATGGGGTGGCCTTTTATAAGTGGGGGAGAGGATGCACATACAATTTATGAAATGAAAAAGCGATACCCATGTTTTTCACGTGAAAAAATGATACAAAATAGACCATTATAGAGAATTATAAGTTATAAGGTCAAAATATATCGATAAAATAGAGTTTATAAATGTTTTGAGGATATTTTAACCCTTATCTTTTTAGTTTGATTCCCCTCGGTAAACTCATTTTCACCTTAACCACAGTAAAATATTTTTATTGTTTTCACTATTGATCAAGAAAAAAAATTAAGTTGATATTATAATATAATAGAAATTATTTTTATTATAAACTTAAAATCTATTTCAATAAATTTAATTCATGTAAGTGGTAGATTTAAATTTATTGTTAAATCCGCATAAGTAATGAAAAACTGGGATGTCAAGAAAATTTGTTTTAAAGAAAAAGATTATTTTATGATAATTTTTTTTACTAGTAATAAAGTATATGAATTTTAATTTATATTTTTATACATATAATAAACAAATTTAATTTAAATAATTCCACATTATTTGTTATTTAAATTAACTAAAATTAAGAAACACTATTAACATTAAAAACAGGTTTTAGAAGAATGTGTTTTTAAAGTGAAAAATAGAATTATACTAAAATCTAGTTAAATATGATTCAAATGTTATTTAGTAGATTAAATACAACAAAATAATAATTAGGTTACTTTAAATTATATTAAAAAAAATAATTTTACTTTTAAATTACATAATTTATTGAAAATAAATGATATTTTTAGAAAAATTGGTATTTTTCATTACTCACTAAATATAAAATTTTCATAAACATAAAAGAATTTAACATTAAATTAATAATGGTATTTTAATTCCAAAAATAAAATTAATTTTATAAAATTTAAATTCTATATTTTTGAAATTAAACTTTTAATTAAAAAGATTATAAGATAAGAGTTTAGTTAAAAACTATTTCCTTTTTGATTTAAAAAGTACTTAATATTTTTAAAGTGGATATAAATATATAATTCATATTAATAAATATGGAAATGATTTATTCCATTATTACATGGGTTATGAAACATGGTATCACGATCTACACATGCACAAACATACAATCATTTTCAATTGCAATCTCATGGGATGTAAACAAACAAATGTGGTAACAATCAAAGAAATAACTCATATAAGGCCCCTATATAGTAAGGAATTTAATACATTAAGCTTGTTGTTTCCATACATCAAGGTATGTTATGATTTGATACCCAAATAATTATCATGCATCAACTAGATAAATCCCTCACATGAAGGATCCCTAGAACCTATCCAAATTTATCACAAAAGGGATTCTAGAATAAGATTCCAGGAGTTTGTGATATAGGTTTAGAAACAATTCAACATATAAAACAACAACCACCATCAATATTAGATCTTGATTCGGCCCAATGAAAGGTTGGAAACTCTCTAGATCTAATGTCTATCTATAAAATAACAATGAAATATTCATTATATTAGGGATACATGTATAAATTTATCCAACATTGTTTATTTCTATAGACAATTTCAAATGAATTAAGAGATTCAAGATATAATGGATACAAATTAACACATGGGGGTTAATGGATTAATCCAAGATTGAAGTGTCAGGGATAAAGGAACGAATAAACAATTCCATAACAATAGATCTATTAGGTATTTTATAGTCAAGATAAGGTAAATCCTATTGAGTAGAATATCAAAAAGGCATGTTAAAGAGAAATTGTAGAGGTTCCCTAGCATAAAATGTCATTTGGGAACCAATGGATAGCCAATGTCCATAAGAAAAAGCCATGTCAGCCACCAGCTGGCCAGTGGTTTTGTAACATTTGTAAAATGTCTCCCTAAATCAACTTGGGAGTCTTTTAACTCCACTAGTTAGTTTTTTGGCTCTATATTGGATAGTAAAACGTATACCAGTAGTTCCATGATTCTTGTTGGTGCCTCTATCTATTTTCATTCTGATTTATATCACCCCAAAACCACTATCATCTCTCAAAAAAAAATAAGGTATTTTTAAACATAAATTAATTAACTTTTTAAATCTGAGGATGCCAAAAATATCCCCTATTACAACTTTTAATCCCCATGAAGTGCCTCTAGTAGTCTAGATCAAATAAATCGGGCCATTTTTCCTGGACATATGAATCTCACTCCCAATTATCCTCTTGGATTTATCTATACTTACACATAACCTGAACAAGGGGAACCATCCTCTCCCTCAACACCTTTTCAATGTCGCCTATAATCAATAGTGGGAATTCCATAAATTATACATTTGGTTTTAACTCAATGTCCTTGCAGCCGATTACATGTATAGGATTGGGATAGTACCATCAAATATGAGAAATATTGATCACATTATGTATACCATGATATTATAATGTAAGTTCCAAATAGTAATTAATTTCATAGATATTATAAATGATCTCATACATTCCCAAAAACTATGGTTTCAACTTCCCTTCCTTCTAGAAATAATGATTCCCCATCCAAGGTTACACCAGTAAGAAAACCTAGTCGCCCACAACAAACTATAATGATCATATCCTATAATCATCGTAAAATAACTATATAATCTTAATGGTAATTAAACACTTCCTAATAAATGTCACCCTTTTAGAGGTCTCTTTGACCATACTCAGCCATATGATAGCTGCCTCACCCACCTCATGTCAATGCATTGGTGAGCGATAAGGCCAACCATAAAGTGCTTCAAATGGTGTCATCTGAATTGAAGGATATAAATTGTTATTTTACATGAACTATTATAAGGAAATATGATCATACCATTATTAACCAAATTATAGGATCATTATTAAATAATATTCTCACATATTTTGATCATCCTCTCCTAAAATCCATGGGTCCTCTGATGATACAATATACTCATATTTAACTATATTCCCAAATCATTCTGTAACCTTAAAAAAATTGTGTAAAATATTAATTTCTATTTTGAATTTTTTTTGAATCCACATCATGAATTCATATAATATACTAAACAAAAATATTTCCAAACTCATCAATAGGGTGAGTCTCTCATATTGGAAAGAAATGTGTCACTTTCATCAGTTATTCAATTATCACCTAAAAACATACCAATATCATAGTGTCCAGGGAAACCCCATTATAAATTCCATTTTTACCACTTCCCACTTCCCCAATGGAATGATGGGTGGTTGAATAAAACCTCATTGTAATTGATGTTAAACATTGATCATATGACATGTTAGGAAATGAGATATAAATCCCACAATGTATCTCTTCATTTCTAAACACCAAAAGTGTCACCTAATGTCATGATAAATATTCATATAACATAGATGTACTACACATTGGTAGGTATGAGAATTAATCATTATCCCTTAACTCATGGAAGCATGAACCATATGTCTCCCATGAACATAAATCATGTCATCACAATCCATCGATCATCCTAGAATTGGGTTACTTCCCACAAACCATTCATGTATTACTATGCTTTCATGGTATTCCCCTTAGAAATCCTTTACCTAAAACACATATGAAAATAAGATAATTAAGGAATCATAATTAATTACCCCCTTACCCTCAGATTTATCCAAAAATAACTTATCCTACAACCTCATAAATTGCAATTCCTCTTCTAAAGGACTCCCTCCAAAATCCCTTGATTTTCTATTAAGAGAATCTACAACTACAATATTTCTCCCAGAACCATAAAAAATATAGAAATAAAGATTTAGAAGATAATATAGAAAAAAATCTATTTTATATTCACATCCCACTAAAATAATATGTAAAAAAGATCATGTGGTAAATGTATACAAAAACTAACTCACCAATGATATAATAGCGCAAACACTTCAGATCATGTGCCACAACATGCAATTAAATGTCATGCATATAATAGTTTATATCATTAGGATATAGTTAGTGAGACTCAGAATCCCTCAAATGATTCCTCAATATAAAAAAACTCCAAAGCATACACCAGGTTCATTATAGAAAACAAAATATCCAATCTAAGGCACTAGAAATATTAGGATAAGGGTTGTAATCAATCTCTCGTTCAACTCTAAGAAGTTATATTCATACTGATCCACCCAATAAAACTCCACCCCATTCTTGTAAATTTCTATCAATAATAATATAAAATGGTTTAAATCTAGAATAAACTATATTTAATACCTATCTAAAACAAGAAATATTTTGATCCCAAACACATTTTTAGAAAGTTTCCAAGAAATTACATCACCTCACCTCTCTAGGTCTAAATAAATTCCAATATAAGATATTACATTCCTGAAAAAATGTAAATCTTGAATCTAGAAGTTGAACATTGAAATATTATCACTGTGACAATCACTAGAAGTGTTCTCAAAATAATCTCCAAGTGTCTAGAATTCATCTCCGAGTTACATTAGTATATGAGGACATCATCAATGAAAAATACAATTAAGGATTAATAAAATGAGTGTAAGATCATTTTAATGAGATCCATGGACAGTACTATTTCATTTTTGAACCTGATTGGAATGAATAAAATACAAATATATTTAGTATCTACTCTTGAATATTATCGTAGGAATATCCTCCTCTCTAATATACAGCTGTTGGTAACCTGATCAGAGATCAATCTTGGAGAATCACCCGGATCCCAATAAATAATTAAAAAAGTCATCGATCCTTGAAAATATGTATATTTTCTTCATGATCATATGGATCTGCTTTTTATTGTTGACCGAAAATCGAAGGATACATTCCACATTCTTTAAGAACAATACTAGAGCACCCCATGGATATGTTCTCCGTCTGATAAAACCCATCACCTCTAAATCCCAAAGTTTAACCTTATGTTCCTTCATATTAGTCATTTACATATGATATGGAATCATTAATATAGGCCATGCTTCAATAATAAGCTCAATCTGAAAATCAAATCATCTATCAAGATTATTTTCTACGAAATCTTCTGGAAAGACATCCTGATATAGGTCCACTACATGAGAAAAACAGGATAGAGTGACCACCTGATCCACCACATTAACTATGCCTTCTACCTATGTTGTGAAAACCCCATCCTTGCATTTTTTTGTCATATTCTGACTACTCCAACTTCCTATTCACTGGTTAATACAAAATTATCTACCTTAGGAATAATGGAGGATACGAACCTCCTATAATAATTTATTTGTTCCTGATAACCGGTCAAAAGATCCATGTTAAATGTTACATTGAAACTATTCATATCTAGAATTAAGAAATCCCATAAATATCCATAACCAAAAACAACCATAGGAAATTCTATACATATCTGGAGATGATACACTTTCTTCCATAAGGGTGTATCAACAGATTGAGACTCAGAATATAACTTGATCAGAAAGAAATTCCCAACAATAACTTGAGAAGATAAAAACAAATATAAAGTTTATATATCATGCAACTCCCTATAATTTTATTATTATTATTTAAATAAATTTAATTTCTTCAATAGCTTTTGTTACATGCAACACTAATTTTATGCAAACTATGAGATACTATTAATAATATTATTTAAACATGGCCATTATAACATATCCGTTCAATTTTTTGGAATGAGTAAGAATAAACCTTTTTGAAATATTAATTATAATGTTTTTATTTAAATAAATCATATTGATAATATGTACATAGTTTTTTCTAAACTATATATGTGTTTTGAAAATAATATTTTCACAAAAAAATGTTTTATTGATTTTTGTGAAAAAATATGAAAATTAAATATTTCCACTTATATAAAATTTATAATAAAAAATAATCTTCATTTTTTAAATAAAATTTCCAAAATTTTATTTGATTTCTATGTCAACAGTTTTTTGAAAAAATTAATTTCTTGATGAATTGAAAAAAATGAAGATTTTATTAAAAATTGCATTTTCATTTAATGTATTTTCAAGATACATTTTTTTAAGATAGTTTTCAAAGAAAAATTAGTTCAATTATATATTTATTAATCCTATTTAGGACAATGAAATCAATTATTTATTTAATTTTTATATTAAAACATTCTATAATTTTGATAATTTTCACTTTAGGAAACCACTTTTCCGTCACGTCTGCAGGAAAAAAATTAAAGTATAATTTTCAACTTATGGTATTTGAATATGATATAATGGATTCAATATTTTTATTTTGAATAATTTATATTATATAATATTCTAAAATTAATTTTTTTAATAATGATTAATAATGTTAATAAAAATTAATTTTTGCAATTAAGGTTAAAATTGAGATTTTTGCATCCCATATGCTTGTGTTATAATTAACATTCCAAACCATAGGTTTTTTATAAAATAAATTTGATTCCATAAATAGGACCGAGTATCTAAATAATTTAATAAATATCATTTAATTTTTTTTAATAAAGGATAAGATACCTAAGTATATAAAAAGAAACATGTTACCATGGTAAAAACTAGAATGGTAAAATTAAGTAAATTTAAAGGTCAAGGAATAAAATGTTTAAAATATATGTGTTTTTGTGTTATGTATGTGTTTATAACCCATATAATAAATAAAATACACTATTTATTAATTTCTTATGCACATGGGGTGATAGTAACTTCGTATTATGGAATAGTTTCAGGTGTTTAAAATAATGGTACTCCTCAATTAAAATAGGGAATGTCCTACCCTTAGTTATTCACACATACTAATAAATTTAGATAAAAAAACTACCAAAATCTCTCCCCAAAATAATTATACATGTTCTAGAGCTTATGGTATTCCTATAAAACCAATCATAGGGTCCTAAATAAGATATCCAAAGGAGATTTTTCTAAGAAAAGGTGATTGTCATCACTATGCTCTTTCTTTTTTACATATTTTTTAACACTTTAATTAATTTTTTAGTAATTAAAATAAAATAAAAATATATATATAATATATACTGAGATGTTATTATGTTGATGGAATAACCTATTTACATCTCTTTATCCATCAAATGGGAAACAAAACTTCTGATCGTGTGCAGGGTGGACTACCTCCTTGGGAACCGGTGTAGTTCGTTTTCTATCACCAACTATCACAGATGAATATAATTATGGATTTATAATATTTATATGATATTTATGTCATAATAATATCTATTTAACTATAAAATCTCATATACCTTCTTAATTTACATTCCATGGGAATATTAAAACATTTCTCTTGTGTACGGCAGATTACCACCTTACAAAGAAATGTCAATTTTTCTTCATTTATACTTTAAATGGAAGGTAAAAAAGATAGTTTTAATGAAAATATGTGATATATATGAAATAAATATTATTTTATAATGCTGATATATTATTTACCTTTCGTTTTTAATCTATCAAGAAAATGGAAACAAAGTTCATGCGTACATATGACATGCCATCTCCATGAATGATATAATTCATTTTTTATCTATAAAATTATTAGATTACTATAAATAAATATATATTAAATATATATTATGTTTATATCATGTTTAAAATTATTTATATTATTTATACATTATTAAAATATAAGGATAAAAAATATCAAACCAACACATACAGGAAAAATTAAACAGTTGTTACCTAAAAGGTTATTTTGACAAGGTATTGTTAATAAACGGTTAATAAAAGGTCATAGGTAAAAAATATATGGTATTATATATATAAGTATAGTTATATAATAGATTTTTAATTAAGTTATATTTATTATCATGTATGTTTAAACATGTATGAAGGAATTCAAGATTTAATGTAGGGGATTTTTTGACTCAAAGTGCCTTCTCTAAGACATGTGTCAGGTTATGCACCTATCTATTTTGTGATGTGCATATACTTCCCTTGGATATATTTTATGATTATAATCATTAAATTATGAGATATATATATATATATATATATATATTGTTATTTCTTTCATGGGATTGGGATTCAAAAGATACCAAAGTGGAAAGGATTTGATGTTATGATTTCATTATTTATTGGGATTGTTTATGATTATGATTTTAATAATAAAATATTTTTGATATAATTATCAATAAATTCATGAATTTTATTCTCCTATTATTATTTCATTATAATACAAGTTTTAATTCACTTTCCTCACTTTATGTTATCAGGATTCATAAATGATGTCTTTAAAGAACACCAACTTTATTTTTCTATTTGGATGAAAACAATTTTTCGTCAATATCAATGTTTTCTAAAAATTCCTTCAAGAATGTTATGATGTTACTATATGATTTATTAAAATAATTTTTATCCTTTTTAAAATTTATAAAAAATTATTTAAAATTCATCTTCATGTCATTTTTCAAACAAGGTTCACATAATTTTATAACAAAAAGAAATGAATCATTGTTTTAATGTGTAAGGTATAAACGAAAATTCTCTTCATCATTAAACATCAATGTTTTAAATATTAATTTATATATATAAAAGTTTGTTTTCAATTAATTATATTTTCAAAATTCTTTGTGAACTTTTAGTTTTTAAAATGTGATTTTGAATTATTGGTTATCTTCTTCAAGAAATGGTCCAAGTAATTTTATTTTCAAAAGAATTTTTCATCTAGTATGACAACCTATGATGTTACAAAAGATTTACCTGGGATATGATCTAATGATACCATCTTTAATATTTATTGGGATGGTTTATTATTATGATGAAAATATTCTTATGATACCTATTTCTTTTCAATGGGTTATACATTGATGAAATTTATAGGAAACCCATTTCCTTTCATGGGATCTGATTTGATAAATGTGCAATGAAGACCATTTATTTTCATAGTTTCTAATATGATGAATGTTTTATGATATTTATCCACACATATATTTTATTTTTATTTTGTTATGGGTGAGACCTATATCACCCTACAATAAATTTGGTAAATATTGAGATCTCATGAGATAAACAGGACATTATTGTGGAGTAAACCCAGTTCAGTAAGAGGATTTATCCAATATGATGGTCATGGGAGAGAACCATAACTACAAATATGGATTGGATATTGAACCCAATATAATATTATAGTCTTGGTAATGATCCTTTACTACTAAAACGGTTTGTGGATTGAACCCAATACACTATGATAGTCTTGGAAATGAGTCTCGACTACCAAGGAAATCATTTTTTATGATTTTATACATTTCAAAAATCAATGTTTTATGCCAATTTTATGTTATAATGGATCGTATTATTTTATTAATTTATTATTTATATCTTAAAATATTCTAATATTTATACAATGAATCACATTTATGATCTATGATATACATGGTATGGTTTTCAAATTTTTTATCATGTTCTCGTACCTTATTCTCATGTTACATTGAAATCTATCTTATTTACCCATTATTGAGAATATGAGATCCCCACTTCTTATGATTCATTTCCACAGTTATGATGATATTTATTAGGCATAATATTTATAAAAGGGGTATAGTTTTGAAAAAAATAGATGAAGAATATGGATTTCACTTATGAAAAATTTATTTATGTATCCATGTTTCCGAAGCCACTATACAAAAATTATTATCACACGGATCATTATGGTATGTAATGAATATTCATATATTAATATTTAAAATATATTTATGAAAATAATGGGTCTATATTATTAGCATCAGAGCATAGGTTTGGTTATACTATGGAAAGTAGGATGAGAAAAATTTAGTAAAGAACCAATAAGAAGAATCTATGTATATGACAACATTCTAATTTTTAGGAAAAGAAGAGATTATATAGTTTTCCTAGAAATAAATTAAATTACGGATACTACATGTGTATATGGTTTTGGTGTATATTAATCTTGGTTATATAACCCTGAAAATATTTTTTTGAGTATATCTCGACCATCATTATGGTGTACAATGATTGTTCCCTTACTGCACACCTAGTTTGATACTCTGAAGGGATATGTTTTATAAATTCATGAAATATTTATGAACCTTCATGATGGAATTTAACAATGACCATAAATGTATGAGGTTAAGCCTAATGTATCATATATTTAAATTAATTTGTGCCCATTTAGATATCATATAAGTGATTTTTCATAATTATGTGGTTCCCCCTTATGATAATTATTTCGCACAATATGATTCTTGGTTTTATTTAATGGATAGAACATGAATGAACTATGTTAATAATGAGTGTGATGGAAAATGCAATGAATTTACACCTGAGAAACCAAATTTTATGGGTGTGATATCCTGGACCCATATGACACTTAACTCGTGCCCCAAGATCAGTTGGCCACATGACCCCTTGCACGTCTCCCCGTATTCCAAGGGCTACTTACTAGTAGTGGGGGTTTGTAGGTAGTACAATAGAGAGGATATACCTCCATTTCAGAGTAACACGGTGAATATGTCAAATAGTAAATAGTAATAGAATCACATACAACAAATAATTACAACAAACAGTGGAAAACATAACCAGATAACCACAAAATAATGAACAACTAAATAATATAGGGAAATCTTCTTAGGAATTGTTTGATACAAACACCTACAAATAGAAATCTATTAAAAAAGGAAACATTAATTTGGAAACAGGAATTCCAAATAAAATTTAAAAAGAGAAAAAAATCCAATACCTACTACCTAGAATCTCAAGCCAAATCATGATCCACTACTCTTATCCTCTATCTAAGGAAGATGAATTAACAACTTGTAGAAGGGTGCTTAACCCTATCTATACCTTCAAGTAAACAATATTCTCAGTGCCTTGGGAGTCTTGAGTAGGGTGTGAGATAAAAATATCAGTAGGCTACCACCAATGATGTAAATATGTAATAGAAGCAGGTGCTCATAAGTAAACTATGCGGAGGTAATAGTTGGAATGAAAAGCACTAATAAATAAATAAACAACCCTTTACTTGGGTTCTTAAAGGACACATGGTAGGTCTACCAACATCAAGAAAAATATGGAATGTCTAATCAAGTCACTATATATATATATATAGTTTAACTATCATTGCATTAGAATTATACCCATCCATACATGTATATTGAGATTATAACTGGTGTGGGGTAAGAATACCTCCCACCCATTCACATGTGAAGATTATAATAGACATGGAGTAAGAATTAATCCCAACCATTCACATATAAATATAGCTGGTAATGGGTAAGAATTCCTCCCTTACATTCATGTTTACACATAGCTGACATGGGATAAGAATTCCCCCCATCCATTCACATTTACACATAACCGACATGGGGTAAGAATTCCTCCCATCCATTCACGTTTACTTATATCTCATGACTATAGTAGTGGAATAAAAATTTAAATCAAGAAATATAAGGAAAAAATAATATCATTTCAATTTAAACATTGATAAAGACATTATCACATGTTCAATTCAAGGCATGAGGCAAGTCCTCTCATGCATTCTATTATCCATTCAAAATTCCCTTTTTATTGTTTCAATTATCATACGACATTTATTAAAAACATAGGAAAATGTAATGGGTTAAACCATCTTATATAAGTCATATTCATTCAATTCATTTCAAGGTAAACCCTTAATTACATTTGAATCATTTTAATCAGGGCATCTCATTCACTTTTCCTAGCATGGAAAATCCAATTACTGGAGCACAGTCCTTAAAAAAGGTCAGGTCAACTAGTTACATTCACATTATGGAAATTCCATTCCTAAGAGTTCCAAACACCCATGGGGTGTTTCGGGTTCATGAAAATACACATGAGACAAGGGTAAATTTAATTTCAACTGAAGCTGGGAGATTCAAACAAGATTTGGTCATCATGAAAAAATAGCCTAAGATGGCCAATTTGGTTGGCACACCCCTTGGGTGCCCTTATACAACATTGATGACATGGAAACCCCTAACTATGATTAAATTAACCTATTACATTGCACTATGGTCAATTATAAATGAAGGAACTAGCATAATAATGAATCTTTGAAAAGGCCGACTCATGGAATGACAGATTAAATATGAAGCAACCAAATATAAAATAGAATACTATGTGACCAACTACCGTAGGTCCGTAGATGATGCCTCACTTGATATCAAATTTATATTTGGAGATTATTAGTATACATTTCAGTTTCAGTCCAATTCCATAAAAATAGGGAATATGATCTGGAATCTAAATAGTTCAATAAAAGGTGATATTAACCGAATAACGAACTGAATGTGGGGTTAGGCTTACCATGGGCTATCTGATTATCTTGAAGTTTTGAGAAATGGGTTTCAGACAAAGGAGTTGAAAGAGTTCCAATATTTATAAGAGTTTTGGAAACAAATGGGTGGAAGAAACCATGTTCTATCCACTGGGGGTAGGATAAATTAGGAAAAAAAGTAAATTGAATAAGGGTAAAAGGTTAATTTTTCTCTAAAATTATAGGCACATGGTTTTGGTGAAAAATTAATAATACGTGCACAAACTATGCATTAACACTCTACCTCAAACTTTAGAAAGTTGTATGGTCGTACGCCTGGTCCCACATGGTGCAAAACAAACCATGAAGACTTGCAAGTACCCCTATATACAACAACAAAATTTATTAAACTATGAATATTGTGTCACATTATTTACGATAGTAGTGCGGTCCAGCCTATAGCCCACTTTTCCCCGCCAATGGGCTCCAAACTATCTCCATATGGTCCTTAGGCCTTCCCTATGCCACTGCATAACTTTACCATGATTAAATGATATATTTAAAATAAAAACCAATAATTCATACATTGATCAAAATTCGAGTTATTACAACCTCCTATCCTTATAGCAACTCATCTACAATTTGGTATTGTTAGTGTAAAGAGGTAATGTCAGCATAGAGTTCTGACCATTGAGATTTTACATTAGCTTCCCACTCTAAGGTCTCATCCTATACTTGGACAAACTTCCATAGAACCTATATAAGATGAACATATTTACCTTGGAGTGTCTTCAAGCTCTAGTCAACTATTCAGACATGATATTCCTTAAAGGAAGCATATATTTCTATCTCAACCTCATTAGGATACAATAAGTGATATGGGTTAGGAAAGTATTGAAAAATATATACATGCAATACATTATGCAAGGACTGGTATCTCTAAGGAAGTTTCAGCTGGTAAGCCACTGGTCTGATCCATTTCACAACCTCAAAGGGTCCAATTAATATAGATGACAGCTTAACCTACTTACGAATATGTATATTCCCCAACCTAGGTGAGACTCATAATAAATCTTTGTCTTCAAACTCAAACTCAAGAGGTCACTAATATCTATTGGCATAAGACTACTGTCTGGACTGACCTTTCAACATGCCATTTCAGATCAGCTGGACCTCCTCTATAGTCTCCCACAAAAGATATGGTCCAAAAGCATATGCCTCCCATGCCTCTAACCAGCATAGAGGTGAGAGAAAAGACATTTCATACAATTATTCCATGGGAGTCATCCCAATGGTGTCATGGAAACTATTGTTATAATAAAACTATATAGATGAATGTCATTTTCCCAAGAACCCCCATATTCAAGGACACATGCTCAAAGCATATCCTGTAAGACATCAATTTAATGCTCCATCAATTTATATGTATGTGGGTAAAAGGTCATGCGCAAAAGTACTTGTGTACCCATGTCCTTTTGCAACCCCTTCCAGAAATGTGATGTGAAACGAGCATCTCTATCAAAAACAATAGAAATAGAAGATCTATGAAGATGTTCAAACACCTTAATGTACAACCATCCTAGATCATCAACTAAGAAGGTCTCTTACATAGGTAATAAGGGTGAAAACTTTTTCAAATGAATAATGAAAACCCACAGTACATCATTTCCCGGAGATGACCTAGGTAAAAATGTAATGGACCGTTCTAGCCCACGATTGTTATATTTTCCACTTTGGTCCTAGACAGCATAGTTTTGATTTCCATGGGCTCAGGCCCTCATAAATCCCCATGGAAAATACCTTATGATGGGAGAGGTATCCAAACCACCTTATAAAGGGGTTCTTCATGCTCCTCCTCCTTCTATATGGGGTTATCCTAATCCACCCCCCGAAAAGGGAATGTGATCCTCATTGACACATCAAATGGACACTGTATTTGATACTATTTGTGATGGCCCAATCCATTCCACAATCATGATATTGTCTACTTTGGTCCTAGCCCACACAATTTTTCTTTCCCTGACCTCTGGACCTCATCCATCCCCCAGGAAAATGCCTCATTATGGGAGAGGTATCCAAACCACCTTATAAAGGGGTGATTTGTGATCCTCCTCTTTTGATATGGGAATGTCATAATCCACCCCTCTAAAAGAACCCAGAGTACTTACTGACTCGTCAAACTAACACTAGATCTGATAGAAATTGTGAAAGTCTAGTCCAGTGCATGATCATGATATAATCCACTTTAGGCCTATCCCACATGAGTTTGTTTTCCCTAGGATATGACCATTAGGAATCCCCTAGTAAAATTCCTCATGATGGGATATGTATCCACACCAACTTATAAAGGAGGGATTCATTCTCATACCACTTCGATGCGGGATTTTCATAGTCCACCTCCCCTAGAAGGGACCATTTTCATCACTAGCACATCAAATGGAAACTAGATATGATACCATTTGTGATGGCTCATTCCATCCCATGATCTTGATATTGTCTTTTTTGGGACTATCCCACTAAATATTTATTTCACCGAGCTCTGGTGCTCTGGAATCCCCCAGGAAAAGGCCTCAGGATGGGAGAGGTATTCACACCACATTATAAAGGGGTGATTCTTGCCCCCCCTAATTTGATGTGGGATTTTCATAATCATATTATGATAACCCTATGAAGAAGGAGGAGAAGCACGAAACACCCCTTTATAAGGTGGTGATCATACCTCTCCCATCATGAGGACTTTTCCTAGGTGATGCCTGAGGGACAAATCCCAGCGAAAAAAACTATATGGGCATTTCCCAAATTAGAGAATATCATGATCGTGGACTAGACTGGACCATCAAAAATGGTATCAAATCCAATGTCCATTTCATGTGTTAGTGACGATGCTAATCCCTTTTAGGGGTTGGATTATTAAAATCCTACATCAAAGGAGGAGGATCACGAAGCACCCCTTTATAAGGTGGTGTCGATATATCTCCCATCATGAGCCCTTTTTCTTTGGGATGTATGCGGGCCAGAGCTCATGGAAAGAAAAACCATGTGGGCTAGGCCCAAAGTGGACAATATTATGATCATGGGATGGACTGGGCCCTGAGAAATGGTATCAGATGCAGGTTCCATTTGATGATCCAATGAGAAAGTTTGGACCTTCTATGGGGGGAATTATGAAAATACCACATCGAATGAGGATGATCATGAAGCAACCCTTTATAAGGTGGTATGGATACCTCTCCCATCATGAGGCCTTTTATTTGGGGATTCATGAGGGATGGATCCTAGGGAATGGAAAACCATGTGGGCTAGGCCCAAAGTGGAAAATATCATGATAATGGGATAGAATGGGCCTTGACAAATGATATCATTTGTAAAGGACCAGTATAGACCACAGTAATGGTATTGTCTGCTTTGGGCATATCCAACACAGTTTTACTTTCCCAAGGATTTGGCCCTCTCACATCCCCTAAGAAAGGCCTCATGATGTGAGAGTTATCTATAACACCTTATAAATGGGTGCTTCGTGCTCCTCTTCATCTGATGTGGGATTTCCATAATCCACCCCCTAGAAGGGCCTTGATTCCTCACCAGAACATCAATTTGATACTTCCTATGATTCGATTTTTGATGGTATAGTTCTGTCAATGATGATGATATTGTCCTCTTTGGGCCTATCCGGCATGTTTTTTCTTTCCATGGGATCTATCCCTCAGTAATATCCTATGAAAAAGTCCTTATGATGGGAGAGGCTTCCACAATACCTTATAAAGGGGTACTTCATGATTCTCCTCATTTAATGTGGTATTTCCATAATCACTATGGGCCCAATTTTTTCTATTTTTCATGACCTAGTGATAGGTTAAACTCTTATACTTTCTTAATGGGATGACTCATAGTAGGTAGCATGCATATAATTCTAATTCCTTGCTAAATCTTTTGAGTTACGATGTAAGGTGTTGTTCAAGTTCCGTTGTCCTTTATAGGACTCTTAGCTTCTAATGACACACTTGTTCGTATGGATGGTCATTGTACCCTTAACCCTTTATTTTCATTAGTGATAGATGACTTGGTATAGAATTTTCCAAGTTAATGGTTTTATGGGGAAATACAAAATAGGGTTAAATCTCTTGTATAGACCATCCGATGCATGAATTCACATGGAAGAAAACCTATGGATAGTATTCAGGGTGTGTCTTATTGATTTTGGAATTGAGGGGTAGCATGAATTCATGTGTGTGGTGCCCCTTAAATTCCTAAATGATGTAACAAACTGACTGAGTTCGGTGTAATCATTAATCCTTGTGATTTAGAGTACTCTCTCAGGTCATCTTTGTAGAAGAGTGACCTACGAGTTAAAGACACTAGTTCATCCCAATGCTAGAGAATAATTCCTTGAGACATAGTTGTTTTGACATGCCAATCCATTTGGTTTGGACTTTTATTTCTAATTCTTGACATACATGATCATGGCATGGAATAACTTTAGGTGTACTTTTCAGTTGGATCTGATCAAGCTCACTTGTGAGTGGCTAGATTCTCTTATTTTGACCACATGGACTCTACTAAGCTTGGGAGAATCATGTAAGTTTTGGTAAACATGTCCTTTGGATAATATGGAACAAAACCAATGGGACCATCCAGAGATGGTTAGTTTTTCTTGGATTACTTTCAGGACTGAAATTATTGATTCATGTCGGTGCTTGCTCGGTAGATGAAGTTGGTGTGGTTGGTGGTGTATGAAACCTTTGATAAATTCATTTGGTCGTGGGTAGACTTTAGTGGTAAATATAAAATGATAACATAAATTCTTTGGGTGGTAATTTCTTGGTGATCAATTAATGGTGTTATATCAGTAGGTGATTCCAAGTTTCTTGCAAGGTAAGTAGACCAGTAGTGGTTCGATGATCTTCTACGTAATCTTATAACCCTCATAGTGTACTCTACTTTAAGTGATGAGCATGCCCCCTATATTGACATTATCCTTGAATCAATAAGAGAGTGTTGGTATTATACTGTTCTAAATCTTTAAATGTAGTTGGGATTGTGTAAGTGGTCTCCTAGTGAAGCATGTCATCAGGTTAGGGAGGGTGTAGTTTAAAGGTAAACATTGTGTTCTTATAAATCTAGAAAAACCAGTTCTATTTTGTTGATCTAGAATTCAACCATTTCATTACGATGGGGTCCCTGATATGAAATTAGACGTAATTAGGTTTGTTCTGTTAAAGAAAATCATGCCTAGAGCATCTCTTGAACACTTAGAGGTGTACTTTTTAAGGTAATTATGGCAGTAGAGGTGTTGTGTCTTAGAATTGGCCCCCTTTTTAAAAGGTTAAGAACTATGGTGGGGGGAATCACCAGTTAGTTGTTTCAAGAGACAAAAATATTTTCTTGTATCTAGATAAATGGGATCAGATAATAATCATTTCAATGTTTTGCTTAAAAAATGGGTGTTGTCTTAGATCTTAATGGCTTAAGTTTCTCTTTCCAAATCAATGTTTAAGGGTGCGTTGGGTATTTGGAAATGCAACGAGGCCATTTAAGTGATACTTCATGACCCTTGTATGTAGGGTGATGTTTTCTTTGTCCTTAAAGTATTATCGGGGATTAGACGTTCTAAGGTGGGGAGGTTGTAACTTTCTCATGTTTAAATGATAAAACCCCCCACTTTTGTTTGTAAATTACATGTATTTTGGTGTGAAAATTTAATTTTTCAATACTTGTGTTTATTATTGATTTACCAAAGGGTAAATAACTTCTTGAGGACTATGGAATATTCTTTAAAATATTTATAGAGTTAGATGTTGAGTCAGCAAGAGAGTATGGGGCTCGTACACCATCGATATTGATAGAATAATAATATTAAATATCTTTTATTCGTACGCTTGTGCATTTTATTGGAAAATGAAATAACTCCAAAATTATGCATCGTATGAGAAATTGGATACCACGATTAGTTTTGGAATGTGGGGTTTAGGCTAGGAAGGGTGTAATCATTATGCACATTAGGTATTTGGAAACATCACACGTGATAATACCGTCTTAATTTTTTATTAAGTTATTAATCTGTTTTATATATAATAAATAATTAATTTCTCACAAACGGTGTATCTTATGGAAAATATGAGACCATCGTTATGTCTGGACCACCAGGGATACCCTAGGTAGGTTATAACATTAATGTGCATGGGGTGTTCGTGAACCACACACATAATAATACTCTATTTATTTTTAATTAATTTATTATTCCTTTTTCTTATATAATAAATAATTAATTTCTCACAAATGGTTCGTTATGTGAGAAATCCAATACCGTCATTAGGTCTGGACCACATATTTTACCATAGGTGGGGTATAACATTTGCATGAATCAAAGGTTGGGTCAGATACCCGAAGATAATTTAATTTTTTTTATAATTATTTTCATTGGGAGTTAAAAAAAATTATTATTAATATTATTATTTGTGTTGATATCAAAAATGAAAATGCGCTTCCACAAATAATAAATTATGTTGCGGAGTAAATAATAATCGGGCAATGTAATTATTGTGATATTATTAATTGTGCAATTAAACACAGCTTAATAAATATGATACTATTAATTTTCCCAAATACTTATTATAGTGTGGTTAATTTATTAACATCATGTTTTTAATGATATTTATTAATTGTACTTTTCATGATGGAAATTATGACATAGATTTAATAATAATAATAAAATATTAAGGTAATTATTATTATTATTTTGGAAAAAATAATACATTTGCTAAATATATATGTATGTATTTACATGTGAAGTTTTATATATATATAGAATGTGTATATATATGTGTTATATATATATATATGAGGGTTTATATATGAGTGTATATATATACAGAGAGATTATTTTTAAATAAATATACATATATTTATTAATTACTTTTATTTAATGTATGATTAAATGTGTTTAAGAGGAAGAGATAAAAATGATGAAAAATTTAAAGGATTAAATGTTTTATTTAAGGAGGGGTCTTGAGGGAGCACTATACAACATGGCAGAGTGGAGAAATAAATTTCCACCACATGGATTCAAATGTTTATATAATTAATGGTATTAATTGGTTTTAAATAAAATAAAATATTAATATTATCAATTTCTTTGGGGCTATGCATGGGAGAAAAAATCTAACTCCTTTTCATGCCTATTCTTCTCCCAACTTCACCTTTCCCTTTGTCACATCATCCCTCCTCTATTATTTTTAATTTTAATTTTATAATTTATTCAAATATTCAATTATCAATATCTCCTACAATATTGATCAGATTGAAACAATGTTGGTGACATTGGATTCGTCTCGACCAGAAAAATCTAAAAAATATTTATGTTTACAAGAGCAACACGTTTTCAGTGGTGTATTTAAACTCTTATATAAAAATTCATGATGAGTCATCATTTCACCTAAGTTAGGAAGTCCTTAAAATTATCACTTGTAATATTCAAGTTATTGACATGATTATTTTTATGCATGTGTAGCCGTAGGATTCCCTTACTATATCCCCTTTAAATTTAATAATTATTTAAGTGTTTCTTTGGTAAATATAATTATTCATTCTTCAATGAAATGTTTAATATGTCAACATAATTTTTTTATAAAAAATTTCATGATTATATAATCAACCCCCTCAGATGAGATGTAATATCATATAAAACAAAAAGTATTGATCAATGATTTAAATCAGGCTTTGGATTAATGATTTGGATGATTATCTCTTTTCTTTTTTGAATTTCATAATGAAAATTGAGTGGTTTGAATTAAATGACATGGATTTTACATATTGGATTGCCTTATTTAAATGTTTAAATGTCATGCCTTTACTTTTTTAGCATGTTCAAGATGCCTTAATTTCCTTGAAGTTTTAAATAAATTAAATTAAATTGAACTTATTAGGGTTGTATGACCAAACTCTAGTTATAATTCAATAATCAGCATTTATGTAAAATATTTCAATGATATATTTGGAATATATTAAACGATATGATTTACGGTGGTTGCAAGCCTTGAATGAAATTGTTTTGGTTGGTGTAAAATAAAACCCTTTTTATCTAATAAAATTATTTATGGTATTTGTGATATGTGGGATCACACAATCATGTTGTGATCCCGACCATATAAATTGAATAGTTCATATTAAATTATAATTGGTCATTTTAAACCACCCCATGGATCCTCTTGGGTCTATAGGAATGGAGACTCAAACCTGTGGCCACTCAATTAGTGTGATAGCCTTGGACATTATTAAGACACGTTTTGTCTAAATTTAAAGCCCAAAAATAAAGTTTGATAAATTTTTTGATTGATGGATTAGTCATTTAGTAGAAATAATAATAAATTGTGTGGTTTATTATGATATAATAACTTTGGATAATATGTTAAATTAATTTATTAATGACCTTAGGGTAGAATAATTCATTTAATAGGTTTGATATAATTATTATGATAATTAAGAACCCAGATTGATGAAATATTTTTGTTTGAAAGATGATAATTTTTTTTATAAATTGATCATTGTGTTTTATAAAGATAAATTTGGAATGTTTGATACCAGATTTGTGATTTTTTCTTAACTTTTGAGATTATAGGATATTGATGTGATTGATACCTGAGAGCTTGATACTAATTGAAATATTGAGCTTGTATGGATATGAATCATGTTAAATGTGGACACATGAGGGATTGGTGGATGATCTTTATTACATCTTGAGGGAAAGGCACATAGGTACATGATGACCGAGGGAATAATATATGATTATATAAGATGTATGAGGACTCATTATTGGTGTTGACGATTGAGGGCTTGGTGAATGATTTCTAATCGCCTAACGGCTAGGAGAACTGTTAATAAATACCTAATGGAAGATTATATGATTGGGTCGGATGCCTGAGGGATAGATTCATAGTCACACAATGCATGAGGGAGAAATTATAGTTATGCATGAGGGTGAGGTTTTAGATAGATTGAGGGAAGAGGCCATATGTTATGGTATATTCTGAGTGGTTCTTCCTTGGCAGGAGAATATTCCACAAATTTGGGTGATCCTTCCTCATAAAATAGGATCTTCCCATAGACATAGACATTTAGCTTTTCCCAAAGTAGGTGGTATGGGATGAGTAACCATTTAGGATCTCAAACCAAGTTTGTATTATTTAATTTTTTATCGCTCTTAAATTATAATGGGTGTCACACAATCAGTTATTATTAATTGAATGAAATGGATTAAGATAGACACCATGGGTTCCGAACAACTATTATTTATATCTAAAAATATTCCCAGGAACTGTTTGGAACCTAAGTAGATATTTCTTTCTTGCAGGAATTTGGATTCATTTCTTGTGTTGTGTTGTGTACATCGGAGCTAGGGAGAAAAAGACTGGGCTCTTTCTCGAGATGTTCAAGGAGTAGACTGTTGTATTTTTATTTTCTTTTATAAATTTTTAATTCTTTTAATTTTAGAATAATCTGTTATACATGCATTTTTGTAAATGGTAGTTTTCCATTTTTTTCAAATATTATATTATTCTTTCACTGCTTGTCTTTATTTTACTACTACATTCACATTTATCTATTATTTATTTTCTGATAAACCCATGTGCTACTCTAATGTAAGCGGTATAGTCTCCCCACCATACCATAAATAGACCCTCACTACTAGTCAGCTACCTATGGCATATCGGGAGGCTCACTTGAGGCAATGTGGTGACCGATCCGGCCATCGTATTAGTGGTGGGATAGGTCAGGACGTTAAAATAAAAATCACTAAATCCATTAAAACATCATCCAATTTCCATGTAGGAATGGAAAATGGCTGAAGGATCCCCACTAGATGTTGATGTTCATCCTTAACCTGCTGACTAGTGGAACATTGAGTGATGAAACCATCTATCTCACATTTCTTGCCGGTCCACCAATATTGATGTCGTAAATCTTGATACATTTTGGTGACATTAGGTGATCTTCCCATTCCAAGGAATGGAAATACCTCTTCATATCCTCTATGATGTCCCATGTGACCAATACATTCCCACAAAACAATAGTGTATCATCCCTATTGACAGTCTAACCTAATGATGTATCATCATTTGAAACGCTTTCTCTGAGGACAAGACCTTTAGGATCAGATAACTTTCTAGACCTTACCTGTTCCAGAATAGTAGATTCCACCTTTAAGGATGAGATAATAGTCTAACCACATTCTTCTTGAACCTCAATGTGCATCTTTGAGAATAAGGCCATAAGATTCAATTCATCACTAGATTCTTTCACAACCTATGTCTTAGTCTTTCAGCTCACAACATCAGCTACAAAATTACCTTTACCTAGAGTGTAGGCAAGATCAAAATAAAATGATTATAAGTAATCAACCAATATATAATTCTTGAGATTTAGATCACACTGATTGAAGATTTAAATGAGGATTTTGTGGTCTATAAACACAAAAAAAACTCTCCCAGTATGTAGTATCACCAACAGTGTAAGTCATGATCAACTACAACGAGCTCGAGGTCGTGCATTGGGTAGTTTCACTCATGTGTCCTCAACTAATGGGAACCATGCATAATAACTCACTATTCTTTCATATGAACAGCTCCAAGCCTGAAACTTAATGTGTCGTAGTAAAATGTATAGGCCCTTCCTATCTCTAATAGAATTAGGATTGACAGTGAAGTTAGTCTACCCTTATACTCCTGAAATTATTCCTCACAAGCTTTAGAAAATTCAAATTTCAAACCCTTCCTTTTCAATACCTTAAGCAGCACTAAAAGGCATGTGAAATCCTAAATGGAGAATTTTTAATAATTATAAAGCCTTAAGAAACTCTAAATATCTAATATTTTCTTAGGATGCCCCCAAGAAATTGTATGTATCACTTTTTGTGGTTCAACAAAAACTCTTGACTCCAAGATGATATGACCCATGAAGTGGAAATTATCGATCCAGAAGTGGGATTTAATGAGCTTGACATAGAGTTGATTGTCTCTTAGCATATTCAGCATGATATCAAGATAAGTTTGATGATAATGTTTAGATAGTTAATACATCAGGATATCATCAACAAATACAATCAAAAATGAATACAGATATGGGTGGAAAACATGATTTACAAAATCCATGAAGATAATAGGTGCATCCGTGAATCTGAGCTGCATAACTAGGTAATCATAACGACCATACCTACTCTTGAAAGCTGTGAAAGATATGTCTGAAGTTTGGACATGCACCTGATGAAATCCTGACATTAGATCTATATTTTATAAAATTTTTCATCCTCGGATCTTATTAAGGAGGTTGTCTATTCAAGGTAGTGGATACCGGTTCTTAATCTTCAGTTGAATCAACTGATGGTAATCCACATAAAGACTAAGGGTACCATCCATATTCTTGGAAAAAAGGACTGGTGAACCCCAAGGAGATGTATTTTGGTTAATAAAGTCTTTTTCCTCTAGAACCTCCAACTAGTTCTTGATTTATATAAGCTCTTTAGGTCAGATTCTATAAGGATAAATGGTTACAGGTACTGCTCATAGAACAAGCTCAATGGTGAACTCTACCTCTCTCACAGAAGGTAGACCAGATAAGCCAACTAGAAAAACATATTTGAAATGATCCACTATAAGAGGGGATGTGAAGGGTTGAAACCCATTATCATCCAGACAAATACTAGAGAACTATGTTGTAACACTACTCAACCTCTACTGCTCAGGTCCTGTTCATGTTGCACTTACATCCTATTCTACCTTATGAATGTCCATAACACCCTCTGGTGATGTAAATATTATCCTTCGATGATAGTATTCAATATGGTCTCTGTAGGGAACAATCCATTTTATCCTAATGATTACATTAAAACCAATCATGTTGAGAACGTACAAGTTCCATTCGAAATGGTAACTACCTATATCAAGGGGGAAATTATAAAAATGATGAACACCCTATGAACAGATACCTAAAAGTGTATCTAGAATTATAAAACCATGAAAATACATGATTTCAAGGCCCAAAATATTAGTGATTTCCTCATATATGAATGAGTGAGAGACGCTTGAGTCAAAAATAGAAGACACTATGGCAGAGGTGACTAGGATCGTACCTCATACAGTAGATGGTATATAGCTCTTATCATGCGGTGTTGGCTAGACTACATGCAACTATCATGTATTACAGCCTTGAGTCCCTACCTAAATCCTATGAGCATGCCTACTTTTCTAGCACTGAGAATCATACGCCTTATTGCCTCTACCTAGACCCCCACCTCAGCTTTATTGACAAGTGGTCTTCTAAATACCTTCTTGTCATAATTGTTTTGATCCAGCTATTAACTAAGGAGTAGGTGCATATCACTTCTCTCTAGGTACTGGTGGGAAAGTCATGTAGAAATGGTGGGAATGTCCCATACTTCCAAAACCTCTACAGTAAACCATATTCTATGGAAACTTTCTCTATAAGTGCCATAGTGATCCGCACTGGTGATAGATATGATAACAACCCGTGGGAGGAGCCTGACCATAGGTAACACCCCAAGATTATTCAAATCCTCTTTTCCTCATAGAAGAAGATCCACTGGAAGCCTTCGCTTTCCGAACTGCCTTAGCCCATCCTGTCACCGTCCCTCAGATTCCATTCTATAATTAGGTCTGGGTTAATGATTTTAGAAATTTTCTCTAACTAGAACACATTAACTTGTGACCAAACGCTAACATATACCATCATCAAATCTCTGAGCAGCTATAAGGTCATCATCAACTAGAGAGGGGGAAACCGATATAGCTCAGTAAAATGGGATGATTAATCCCTCACCAACTGGGTGACCTACTACTAATTCATAAACTCTCTGGATCTATCAGTACTCAGATTCTAGGAAATGAATTCATCATAGAATATAGCCTAGAAGATGGGCCAAATCATCTCTCTATGTTATCCAGCTAGGGTGATTATATCCCACTACCTCTTATCTAACTCTCACACTATGTAATAATCTATCTTGACCCTTATATTTTGAGGGGCCTCTATCTAATCAAATATAGACCAGATTATCTCAATCTAGGACTCTACAACATCTGTACTTCCATACCTTGAGAAGGTGACATGTTGATGCAGGTGAAACTTACAAGTCAACTCTACCAAACTCAGTGCAGGCCGCACTTGGCCTTGTATGTTCTGATACCTATGAAAAAAACCATCTCAAAACTAGGCATATGTTCCCATATTTGGTACAATAAGAGGAAATATAGGTGTTTCAAAAGGTGAAATATTGGAAGCCCATGGAATTACACTTCATGAACATGATCATCACCACCTTTAGGGAATGATGCTTGAGGATGTCATGGAGGGATAATACTACAATTACAAATGAACATCTCAAAATAGATTTAATAAATTTTGAATATTGCATTCAAGAAACTAGGACATGCACTAAATCCTTCCTATAACAAAAAAACATGTCTCTGTAGATTTCCAAAGCTAGGACTAGATGTTGGAATGGATGGTAAAAGGACCTAAGAACAATGAACACCCACTACCTACTTCTAAGGATAGGTTCGGGTCAAGATTATGTGCTTGGATTTTATAAGATGTCTATTCTCACATTAAGAATCATTTACCATTTGACATTGTTCTTAATAAACATTTTAACCAGTTTAAATTGGATAAATATAATGACATGCCATTTTTTGACCCACAAGGGACCATACACCTTATGAACCAGAATGTGACACTGACATGGATGTCATTTGAATATAAATTGGGCCTATTCAGGTGGTTATACTATTTCGTAAATGGTTGATCTAGATGGAATTCCATTTTCAGGTCCTTAAGGGCACATACACCTTATGAATCAAAGAGTGGAACCCTCTAAACTCACACCATAGTAAAATAAAAATCCTCTATGAAAATTCTACATAATTATATATATAATAGGGAAAAATAAATATTCAATAGTCAATTCTCACTAAATATTTCATTGGGAATGGTAAGAATGCATGGCTTATTCATATATTTTCTATTGTGATGCATGAGCTAATGTTGAGCCATCATATCACTGGGTCAAGGCAATGAAACCATAATTATAATATCATCTCTAAGTCATGTGTATCACCCAATGGTGGAATCATATCAATAGTAAATAGAAGAATCAATAACAATCATCATTGTGGAAACATGGCCTTTACCCCATACATGGGTTCGCAATGCCCAAGAAATGCTTATGGCTATGTTCCAAAGCATTCCCAATATCCATTCTAGTTTCTACAAATAGTAAATCAAGAAAGGAACCTCCTCCAATACCACTTTATGACGTCCTAGATCTATATTCCAATTAAAACATGTCATGAGCTTGATTGGCCACATGACCCCTAGCGCATCTCCCCATATTCCAGGGCCTACCAACTAGTAGTGGGGGTGTGCAGGTAGTACGGAGGGGATACCATACACCCATGCCAAAGTAATACAACAGATATATTAAATAGTAAATAGTAGCAGAATAATATACAATAGATAGACGCAGTAAACAACAAAAACATAACCAGATAACAATTAAATATTGAGCAACTGAATATTATAGGAAAGTACTCATAGGAATTCTCTGATAGAAACATGTATTCATGAAATGCTGACACAAATGGAAACTTGAGTTAGGAAACCTGGATGCCAAAAAAAGTAAAAAAGAGAACAAAATCCAAAAATTTCTCCATAGCATCTCGAGCCTAAGCCCAATCTTCAACTCCTAATCTCCATCTAATTAAGATAAATCAGCTACCTAGAGAAGGGTGTTTAACTCTATCCATACCTATAAGAAAATATTCTTCTTGAGTACCAAGGGAGCCTGAGTAGGGTGTGAGATAAAAATATCAGTAGGCCACCACCAACAGTGTCTATATATAATCTGATTAGGTGCTCATAAGTAAATAGTGAGCAGGTAATAGATGGAAAGAAAATAACTTCCAAATAAATAAACAACATCTTTCCCAATTTCAAATGGACACCTTGTGGGTCTACCTACTTCATCATAAGACTGGTATGTCTTATAAAGTCACTATATATATATATATTATAAGTTTCATGGCATAAGAATTCCTCCCATACATACATGTATAAGGTGATTGTTACTAGCATGGGGTAAGAATTCCTCCCACCCATACACATGTGTAGATTATAATTTTCATGGGGTAAGAATGTCTTTCACTCATTCATGTTTAAATATAGTTGGAATGGGATAAGAATGACTCCCATCCCTTCAAAATTACACATTGTTGGCATGGGATAAGAATGAATACCATCCATTAACGATTACACATAGGTGGGGTGGGCTAATAATGCCTCCCATCCATTCAAGTTTAAATATAGCTAATAAGAGTAGAATTGGCATAACTTTTTACATCATGTAATATATGGAAAACCATCTTATATTATTTCAGTTTATTCATTAATCCAGACATGATCACATGTTAAATTCAAGGCATGTGTCAATCCCTCTCATTTATAATACTATCCTTTCCCAATTCCCTTTTTATCATTTCATTTTATATATGATATTTATTAAAATAAAATTCATAAGGCATGGGTTCAATCGTCCTATATAAGTCAAATTTATTCAATTCATTGCAAGTGAAACTATAAAAACCATTCTCTTTATTACAGACATAAACATGATTTGTTACATAAATTATTCACTTTATACAACGTATAATATTGAGAGGTCTAGTGTATTTGGGGCTTATGAACATTACATAAAAACTTAAAACATGATATAATCATTATTATTGAAAACTTCTTTTACATGACCACACACATTCATTCGTACTTAGCATTGCATGGTATAACCTGAGGACATTCATAAAAAAGGGTGAGTTATAAAGCCCAATAATGGAGTAAACAAGTCATAACATGAATAATACAGTACATATTAGGAAATAGGCATATCAATGGAGTATAAGCGAAACATCAATGTAAAGGCATGATATTGCATGATTATCATAACATGGAAATGTGGCATCAACATTTAACATGATATTAACATGAGTCAAGGCTAATTGCACATAGAGAATTAGTAAACCCTAATCGAACTTGTATTACCATGAGTAAAGCCTCATTTCACTTGATGTATCATGATACTAATATTTACCCAATGCATTGGAGCGCTATCAGGGTGCACCCTTCTTAATTTTTTTATTTCATGCATAAGTGTGCCACATGGATCATATAACATGGATTCATTAAACATAATCATTTATTACATGATAAAGGAATGTGGAATTAATGCATGAAGTAGTATAATCAATATGTAAAAATGTATAAAGGTGAATACCCTTGATAGAGAAATGGGTGTGGTATTCACTACACAATGACTTTAGCTTGCAAAATTGCGATGCAATTTCAACATCCTAACAACGTGACATAATAATTCATAAAAATGGTTGATGAGAGATAAAGGGGTGTATCATAATATTTACATTAAATGGATAGTATGGGGGTCATATAGATACATGTCCCAACATATGTAGATTCATAATACAAAATAATTTCTTGAAAGAAAATGAAGAGAGAGAAATCCCTTACAGAATTTCGGTATGGTAACATGTGTACATGGGAGAAATTAATGAGATAGAAAGAGGTCTATCATCATTAAAAAATAAGGAGGGATGTATGGGGGAGTTTCAAATCATACCCCAACATTTTTAATTGAAAAAAATGGTATAACAACCTAATGAAATTTGGACAAAAATGAGAAAAGAAGAAATCCTTTACAAGAAAGTGTGATCCCAAAGGCTTGGGAGGTGATTTAGAGAGGATTAATGGGACATTGGGACACCTTGTACGGATTTAAGAGAGAGGATGGAAGGTTAGGGAAGTTATAAAAGGGTTTTGAGTGAAGAGAAGTGGGTGCTTGGGTGGGTTTATATAGGAAAAGAGAGGGAATTCATTATTATTTAGGTTTTGGACACCACAAATTAAACTAATCAAAACCACTAAGCAAATCATGGATTTCCCATGGGTTTTTTTAAAAAGGGAGTGAAAAAAGTTATTTTATAAGGCCACTAGCCGAAATTATTAAAATATTGGGCTTCATTATGTGGAGGTGAGTTACACTCTCAAGGAAATCTTTTTAAAAGTTAAAATGTTTTTTAAGTCTTGGATGGTCCACTAAGGCTCCGTAAAATTAATCAAACTAATATAAAATCACATTATTATAAAGTTAATTCATATATTGGACAAAAATATAATTTATAATATTTTATTACATCTCTATTGTGTCATTATGATGTCATAAAACACATTATATAATTAAACAGTATTTAATTTTTACCCCAAAATCCGACTATCTCAGAAAATTATGAAAAATTTACCGTTAGATAATTTCAACATCCTGAATCCAAAAATGATATTAATTTTATCTATATAATTTTTTAAATATATGAATATTTAATTTTAAAATAAAAAACAACATTTGTCAAAAATTCATGGGTTTTAACAAAAATAGCTTTCAAACGTTAATAAAAATGACAATTTTATTCATAAAAATAATGAGATCATTTATATTTAATAAAAATAAATTATTATTAATATTTATTTAAAATATTAGTTAATTAAAAAATACATTAATTCATCAAAATATATTTCTTAATTGAATATTAACTAAAAATGCCATTTTTCCTTTAAAAACTATTTACAAAGTAATAATAATAAAATGAATGTATATTCTATATATAAAAATAATGTACATAATCATAGTGCTAGGGTCTTATTACATAACACCTTATAACACCCACATAAGACTAACTGGTAAGGGTGTGATGGAGACATACTCTTGGGGAGGCTCAGATAACATTGCTCGAGTGGTAATCTTTATTAACTTCCACTTCTCTCGTAGGCAGTTCCACTCAAACGTAATGTGTTGTAGCTCATCTTTGGATTGGTCAAGAGAAAATCCCAGTGATGCTGTATCCTTTCTGAGATTCAAATTTTTTGATTCGTATGAAGAAATTCTACTGGATGAGTCCATCGCTTCCTTTGTCTGAGTAAATTGGATTTGTTAATGCCCTATATTTATACTAATCACGTGATCATTGTTCAACAGATATATTGGCAATTATCACAATTCTTATTGGTATTTTAAAATCCAAAAAACATAAAACCAAATAAGTGAATATATTATATAACCATTTTACATAATAAGAGATTTAATTAGATCAAGAGTAATTTTCATTAATAAATGTTTGGGTTGTTACAGAAACCCTTTATTACATGTGAACCATTTTAATCAAGGTATCCCATTCACTTTTTCTAGCATGTAAAATCCAATTATAGGTTCAAAATATTGGGAAAAGGTCATGTTAATCAGTTACATCCCCATTTTGTCAATTCCATTATTAAGAGGTCTAAACACCCATGAAATGTCTTGGGATCATCCAAATACACATGATAAAATGGTCAATTCAATTTAAACTAAAGTTGGGAGATTCAAACAAGATTTGGGAATCTTGGGAAATTTCCACACAATGACCAATTTCATTAGCACACCATTTGGGTTCCCTTATAGGGAATTGATGATATCAAAACCCCCTATACATGATTCAATTAACTTATTTCAATGAACTAGGGTCAACTAGTCCTGAAGGATCTAATACAATAAAGTAGCATGGAAAATGTTGGCTTATGGCATGACAGATTAATACGAGATGACAAAATATCAGATGAAAAACTACGTGACCACCTACCTTAGGGTTTTAAAAGATTCATCGCTTGATATCAACTTTAAATTTGGACCATATTGGTAGATATTTTAGTTTCAGTCCAATTACTTAAAAATAGGGCATATGAAAGTACAACTAAATTGCAAAATAAAAGGAGATATTAACCAAAGAATGAAGGGAACGTGGGGTTAGCCTTATCATGGGATATCTGATGCTTTTGATAGTTTTGGAAACAGGTGTCGAACGAAGAAGTTTTAAGAGATCCAAGCATGAGAGTATTTATAGAAATAAATGGGAGGAAGAACCCATTATTTGTCCGTTGGAGGTACAATAAATTAGGAAAAAGGTTTTAAATTGAAATAGGGGTAAAAGGGTAATTTTCTCATAAAATTCCAATGTTCTCAGTTTAGGCACACAATTTACAAACTATGCAAAAATCATGTGTTACCCCTCTACCTCAGACTACAGAAAGCCACGTGGTCAGGCACCTAGTACGTCACAGTGGTATGAAAACCATGCAGACATGTAGGTTCCCCTATCCACAACAACACGACATATTAAAACTATGTAGAATTTATTACTTAATTTACTGTAACAATACAACCCAGCCTATATCACACTTTCCCAAACCAATGATCTTTAAACTATCCCCAAATGCTCCTCAAGACTTCACTAGGCCACACCATACCTTTACCTTGATTAAATAATAAATTTAAAATAAAACCCAATGACCTTTACATTGGTCAATAGTCAGGCCGTCACAACCCCACCCCCTCCCTTTTTAGTAACTCATCCCCGAGTTGGACTTCCTGAGGTTAAATAGGTACTATTATCATATATTTGCAACCATTTATATTGTAAATTTTCTTCCCGCTCCTAGGTCTCATCCTATACTCGACCAATCTTCCATAACACACATATAATAGGAACATACCTTCCTCAGAGAGTCTTTATGCTCTGATCAAATATTCAGATTGGATATTCCTCTAAGGAAGAATCTATTTTCAATGCAATATCATTATTTTAAAATATGTGAGATGTTTTAGGATACTATTGATAAATATGAGATACATGGAATACATTATCCATAGTCCAGTATCTCTGAGGAAGTGCTAGCTGGTAGGCCGCTAGTCCGATCCTTTTCACAACCTCGAATGGTCCAAATAATCTCAGTGATTTCTTAATGTACTTCTGAATACGTATATTCCCCAACCTGAATGAGAATCAAACGGGATACTATTCTCTATCCCCCAACTCAAGAGGTCACCATTGTCTATTGGCATAATATTGTTGTCTAGACTAATATGTCAACATAGGATTTTAGATATGTTGGACCTGCTCTGAAGTCTCCTGCACCAGATGTCGTATAATCACATCTACCTCCCCTACCCCTAACCATCATAGTGGTGAGTGAAAAGGCTTACCATACAAGTATTTATAGGGAGCCATCTCAATGGTATCCTATAAGGTATTGTTATAAGAAAATTTCACATAGGAATGTTCTTTTCCCAAGAACCCCAAAAATCATGGACACATGCTCAAAGCATGTCCCATAAGACATAAATTGTACACTCCATCTGTTTATCAGTATATAGGTGATAGGCTATGCACAAAATACCTACGTACCTAAGGCCTTATTCAACCCTTTCCAGAACCATGATGTGAAATGAGAATCTCTATCATAAATTATAGAATGAGGAGATGTATGAAGACATACCACCTCTTTGATGTACAACCATCCTAGCTCATATAATTATAAGATATATCACATAGGTAATAAGTGTGAATAAATTTTAAATTGATCCAAGGAAACCCACACTATGTCATTTTTATGAGGTGGCCTGGGTAGAACTGTAATGTCCCAATCCAGCCCATAATCATGATATTATCTACTTTGGGCTGAGCCTACGCTATTTTCAATTCGCTAGGCTTTGGCCCTCAGACCTCCCCTAGGAAAAGTACTTATTATGGGATAGGTAACCACACCACCTTATAAAGTGGTGCTTCGTTCTCCTCCTCTATCGATGTGGGGTTTTCATAATCCACCCACCTAAAAGGTCCTAGTGTCCTCGCTAAAATATCAAATGGACATGAGATCTAGTAACATTTTTTATAGGCCAATCCATCCCACAATCATGATATTGACTAATTTGTGCCTAGACAGCATAGTTTTCTTCCCCTGAGATCTGGACCTTAGGAATCCCCTAGGAAAAGGACTTATGATGGGAGAGTAATCCACACCACTTTATAAAGGGGTGCTTCATGCTCCTCCTCCTTCAATGTGGGATTGTCATAATCCACCCCACCCCAAAAGGGCATGGAGTCCTCAAGGACACATCAAATGTACACTATATCTGATAGAATTTGTGATAGACTATTCCAGTCCATGATCATGATATTATCCTCTTGGATCTTACACTGAACGGTTTTTCTTTCCCTGGGATATGTCCCTAAAGCATCCCATAATAAAAGGCCTCATGATGTGAGAGGTATCCACAACACCTTATAAAAAATGTTCCTCATGCTCATCCTCCTTTGATGTGGGAATTGCATAATCCACCCTCTAGAAGGTCCCATTATCCTTGCTATCACATCAAATAAATACTCTCTCAGATACTATTTATGATGGCTCAGTACATCCCACATTCAAGATATTGTCTTCTTTGGGCCTAGCCCGCATAGTTTTTTTCCTGTGCTTTGGCCCATAGGCATCCCCCTGGAAAATTCCTCATGATGGGAGATGTATCCATAAAACAATATAAATCGGTGATTCTTACTCATCCTCATTTGATGTTTGATTATCATAATAAGATTATGGTAACACCACATCTAAAGAGGAGGAGCATGAATCTCCCCTTTATTAGGTGGTGTTGATACATATCCCATAATGAGGACTTTTTTTGGGGGTGTCTAGAGGAAATATCCTAGGGAAAGAAAAATATTATGGGATAGGACCAAGGTGGACAATATCATTATCATCGAATAGATTGGACCATCAAAAATTCTATTAGAGCTAGTTTCCATTTGATTTTTCAACAAGGACACTATTCCTTTTTAGGGGGTGGATTATAAAAACCCCACATAAAAAGGAGAGGATCATAAAGAAACCCTTAATAAGATTTTTTATATATCTCCTCAATCATGATCCCCTTTCTTGGGGATTTCTGAGGGCTAGAGTTTATGAAAAAACCATTTGAGCTAGGCCCAAAGAAGACAATATCCTGATCATGGGATGAAATGGGCCATTAAAAATAGTACCAGAGCTAGGTTCTATTTAATGATCCATCGAGGAAGTTGGGCCCTTCTCGGGGGGTGGATTATGACAATCTGATATCAAAGGAGGAGGACCACGAATAACTCCGTTATAAGGTTTTATGGATACCTCTCCCATCATGAGGCCTTTTCTTAGGGTATGCCTGAGGTTTAGAGCACAAGGAATGAAAACTTTTGTGGGTTAGGAACAACACTAACAATATCATTGTTTTTGGATGGACTAGGCCTTAACAAATGATACCATTTGTGACAACCAATTTCAACCCACGATAATGATATTGTCTACATTGGGAAAATCCCACGTGGTTTTTCATTTCCAAGGCTCTCGCCCTCTAGCATCCCCCATGAAAAGGCATCATGATGGGATAAGTATCCACACCGCCTTATAAAGGGGTGCATCTTACTCCACCTTTGATGTGGTATTTCCATAATCCAGACTAGAAGGGACCAATATCCTTAGTATCACATCAACTGGATGATGGATCTGACACCATTTGTGAGGGCCTAGTCCATCCAATAGTCATGATATTTTCCTCTTTGGTCCAATCATGCATGGTTTTTCCTAACATGGGATCTATCCCTTAGGAATCATCTAGGAAAAGTTTGTATTATGGGAGAGGTATCCACTAAAAAATATAAATTGGTTCTTTTTTCTCATCCTCCTTCGATGTGGGATTTCCATAATCACTTTGGTCATAGTGTTTTCTGTTTGGTGTGACCTAATGATAAGTTCAACTCCGGTACTTTCATAAGGGGATGTCTCGTAGCATGAAGCACCCATAGAATTATAATTCCATACTAAATATTTTGATTTATGATGTTTTGGTGTTGTTTGGGTGTCGTTGTCCCTTGTATGAATCCAATCTTCTAATGAAAACCTTGTTCAGATGGGTGGTCATGGTATCCTTGACACTATATTTTTCACAATGATTGATTACTTGGTATAGTTTTGTTCATGTTAATGGGTGTATTGGTTAATATGAATTATGTTTAAATATCCTCTATGAATCATCTGATTCATGAATTCTTATGGAAGACAACCTATGTATAGAATTTAGGATTTTTCTTATTGATTCTGAAACCGTGGGGTAGCATGCGTTTACATTTGCAGTCCCCCATCATGTTCTAAATGATATAACTAACCAGCTGAGTTTTGTGTAATCAGTGAGCCTTATGCTATTGGGTATGGTCTATGGTCATCTTCGTAGTAGAGTGTCCCATGAGTTAAAGAAATCATTTAATCCCAATGATTTTGATGACTTCCTTGAGACTCGGGTTTTGTGACATGCCAATCCATTTTGTTCTGACTTATATTTCCAATTCTTGGTATACATGATTTTGGCACGAAGGAGTGTCTTGTGTACTTTTAAGTTGAATATGATATATCTCTCTTATGAGTGTCTAACGTCTCTTCTTTCAATCACTAGTAATATCTTAATGTGGGGAGCGTCTCATCGATTTAGGTAAATGTTTCCTTCTATGTAGAAGGAACAAAACCAAGGGGATCATTCAGAGGTGGTCAGTTTTCCTTGAATGCCTTTCAGGATTGCATGTCTTGAATCATGTTGGTACTTTCTTGGTAGCACGATGTTGGTGTGGTTGGTGGTGTATGAAACCACTTAGAAACACCATTGGTCATCAGAAGAATTTGGTGATTGATATTTAATGATCAAGGAAATTTCTTAGCTGGTAAATGATTGGTGATCGATTAATGGTGGTACATAGGTTGGTGAATCTGATCTTCTTGGAAGGGAAGTTGACCGGTAGTGGTTGGACTGATCTTCTTGGAAATCTTCTATCCCTCATAGTGTACTCCTCTTCAAGTGACCAACTTTTCCCCTATCTTGACTTAGTCTTTGATTCACTAAGAGAGCATTGGTCTTATTCTCCGCTAAAGCTTTAAAATCTATTGGGATTGTTTAAGTGGTCTCCTAGGGAAGAATGTCATCGGGTTAGGGTGGGTGTGGTAAAATGGTTGACACTATCTTATTAGAAACCTTGCACGACCATTTCTATTTGGTTAGTCTAGAATATGACCATTTCATTATGATGGGGTCACTAATATTACCTTAGAAGTAATCAGGTATATTCTATTAAAGAAAATTATTCCTAGAGTGTTCCTTAAATACATAGTGGCGTTATTCTTAAGGAAATTCCTGAGGTGGTTGGTTCGTGGCTCAAAATTGGCCCCCTAATAAAAGGTCGATACCTATGGTGTAGAGAACCACTAATTAGTTGTTTCAAGAGATCACAAAAAAGTCAAGTATATAGTTAAATAGAATCGTATAATCACAATTTCATTGTTTCGGTTGAAAAAATGGGCGTTAGTTCAGATCTTAATGGATTAAGTGCCGCTTTCCTAATCAATGCTTAAGGGTGCATTGAGAATTTCTAAACATAACACGACCATCTGAGAGAGACTTCATAGCCCTTATAGGTTGGATGATGTATTCATTGTCCCCGAAAGCTTCTCGGGGATGAGATGTTCTAAGGTGGGGAAGTTGTAAGATCCTCATTTTTAAATGATAACAAAACCCCACTTTTTAAGTAAATTATAAGTATTTTTGTGTGAAAATTTAATTTTTCAACACTTGTGTTTATTATGTATTTACCAAAGATTAAAATCCTTCTTTTGGGCTTTAAAATATTATATTAAATATTTTCAGAGTTATATTCTGAGTAAAAAAGGGATTCTAAGGCCCATATACTGTTGATGTTGATAGAATAAAAAATTATATATATTTTATTCATACACAAGTGTGTTTTTTTAAATGAAATAACTTCTAAATAGTGAATCATATCAGAAATATGAGACCACTATTAGTTTTGGAATGTACTTTTTACCCTAGGCAGGGTATAACCTTTATGTGCATCGAGTATTTGGAAACATCACATATGATAACATCCTCTTTATTTTTAATTAAGTTATTTCGTATGAAAAATCTGAGACCACAATTATGTCTGGAATTCTGGGTATGCCCTGGATAGTGGATAACTTTAAGGTTCTTTGGGTTTTTAGATACCTCACATGTAATAATACCCTATTTATTTTTTATTAATTTATTATTCCATTTTATTATATAATAAATAATTAATTTCTCACAAATGTGCATAGTATGAGAAATGTGAGACCTTCATTAGGTTTGGAACATGAATTTTACCCTAGGATGGGTATAGTATTTGAAAGTGTAAGACACTTGGTAAGATCTCACTTGGAGAAAATTTGATTGGTTTATAAATATTTTCTTTGGCAGTTAGAAATAATAATAATAATTGTATTATTAATATTATTATTTGTTTTGAAAGAGAAAATGAAAATATACTTCCACAATTAATAAATTGTGTTGTGGTGTAAATTATAAGAGGGAAATGGAATAATTGTTAAATTATTAATTATGCCAATTAAATTCAATGTAATAAATGTGATAATATTAATTGTCCCAAATTAATGTTATAGTGTGATTAATTTATTAACTTCACAATTTTAATTGAATTTATTGATTGAAATTTTCATGATGAAAATTATGACATATATTGAATAACAATAATGAAATATTGAGCTAATTATTATTGTTATTTTGGGAAAAATAATATATGCATAATATATATATATATATATTTGTGTGTGTGTATCTACATGTGTAGGGGTATATATATAGGATGTATATATATATATATATGTTAAATATATATATATATATGTGGGTTTATATACTAGTATATATATATAGATTATTTTTTTAATAAATATACATATATTTAATAATAAATTTTATTTAATGTATGATTAAATGTGTTTAAGAGGACATAATAAAAATAATGAAAAATTTTAATAATGACATGTTTGATTTAAAGAGGGGCCTTTGGGGATCATGATGCAATAAATAAGAGTGGATAAATAAATTCCCACCATATGGATTCAAATGTTTATACAATTAATGGTATTAATTGGTTTTAAATAAAATGAGATATTAAGATTATAAACTTCCTAGGGGATGCACATGGGAGAAAAAAGACAACTCATTTTCATTCATATCCTCCTCCCAATGTCACCCTCCCTTTTCACACCTCCTCCCTCCAATATTATTTTTTATTTTATTTTGATAATTTATTCCAATCTTCAATCATCGATATCTCCTACAATATTTATTTTATTGAAGTATTGTTAGTGTCATTGGATTTTTCATGACAATAAGAATCTTAAACATATTTTTTTCGAAAGAAACTAGTTTTTGGTGGTGATATTAAACCTAGATGTCAACCCTTGTCATCATTCATCATTATACATAATTTAAGAAGTCCATAAATGTTTCACATGTAATATACAAGTTATTGAAATGATTTTTGGTGTGCGTGTGTAGCCGTAGGATTCCCTTACATTATGACCTTTAAATTTAAGAATTATTTAAGTGTTTCTTTGATATATATAATTATGAATTCTTAAATGAAATGTTTAATATTATAAATAAAATTTTATATAAACAATGTCATTTTTTTATAATAAGACCCCTCAGACGACGTTCAATATCATATAAACCAAATAGTATTGATTAGTGATTTAAATCATGATTTGGATTAATGCTTTGGATTATTATCTCTTTTATTTTTTCCATGTCATAATGAAAATTGGGTGGGTTTAATTAAATTAAAGGGATTTCACATGGCGAATTTCCTTTTTTAAATTTTTAGATGTCATACCTTGACTTGTTTAGTATGTTCAAGATGACATGTCCTTGATGTTTTAAATTATTTAAATTAAATGGATCTTATAAGGGTGGTACGACCACACCTCTTGTTATAATTACATAATCATTGTTCATGTAAAATATTTCAAAGATATATTTTTAATATATTCAACAAAATTATTTATGGAAGTTGCATGCTTTGAATGGAATTTTTTTGGGGGGTATTAACTAAATCCTTTTGTATCTAATACAATTATTTATAGTAGTTGGGATATGTGGGATCACACCGTCATGCAAGGGGAATAACCAGATAAATTTAATAATTCCTATTAAATTATAATTGTTCATTTTAAACCACCCCTTGTATACTCTTAGTTCTAAAAGGGTAGAGACTCAAACCTGCGACCACCCGATTGGTGTGCTAGCCTTGGAAATTATTAATACTTGGTCTGTTTGACTTTAAAACCCTATAATAAATTTGGAAAAAAAAAATTTATTGATGGATTATACATTGATTTGTAATAATAATTTTTTTTTATTTTTTATGATAGAATCACTTTGGATAATTTGATAAATTAATATACTAATCACCTTAAGGTGGAATTATTTATTAAACATGTTTGACATAATTTTGATGATAATTAGGAACCTGGATTAATGAAATGAATTGGAATTATAGAAGATAATTATTTTATAAATTGATCAGTGTGTCTTAGGAAGATAAATATGGTATGTTTGATACTTGAATTGTGTTTTTTTCTTGCTTAGCTTTTGAGCTAATGTGATATTTATGTGGTTGATACTCGAGATATTGATAATGATTGATATATTGAGTTTGTCTAGATATGACTTAAGTTTAATGTGGATTCCTGAGGGATTGGTTCATATTATTTAGTACTTCCATAGGGTAAAGAACATAGGTACTTGATGCCTGAGGGAAGGGTATATGATTATATGGGATGTTTGCAGACTCATGATTGTTGTTAACACCTTTGGTTTTAGTGCATGAATTATTTCATCCTAATGGATAGGTGCACTAGTACAAAATAACTGAGGGAAGAGTATATGATTATGTCATATTCCTGAAGGCTAGATGAATAAACACATTGTGGGACCACTTTGTGTATGAAGATTGTATTTGTTGTCAACAATTGTAAATACTCGTCAAAATGAAGAAGGAGATGAAGAAGGACAAAAAAGTTAGTGGAGATTGGCTGAAGTGAGGTTGCCTGGAGAATAGTTATGGAATCTTATCATTTGATGTCATACATGATAAATTCTCTAAAAAGATCAATCCATATGATTGTTGAACTGATACTAACTTCAAAGAACTTGTGTCAAAGGTGACACATTGTTTAAAACAATAAAGAATGGTGAAGTATCATCCATATAAGGATGATTGAAGAACAATGAGGATTTAAAGAAGACCATGAAATGCTTCATGATTTCATGAGAAACATGCAAGATCTTACTTGGATAAAATGATCATATGATTTGAATGAAGTAGATAATGATGGATGAAGAATAAGAGAGAGTGTAAAAGGGCTTGGCATTATAATAAGGTCATGAATTACACATTGCCTTGAAATCAGATGATTGTTGCACTGTTCTTAAAGTTACAAATACATGTATCAAAGTTGATACATTTTCTGTAACATTGAAGGTATTTGAAGAAGTTTCAAGCCTCCACTATTGGATGAAGAGAGATGATTGGAGTTCTTTGGATTTAACACTCCAAAAGGAATTGAGGATTTGAAGTGAGGATTAAGTGGTACTTTTGAATTCATATTCCAAAAAGAATGGAAGAAACTATGATGATGCTTTGCTGATTTGTATTTTACAAATATGATATGTTTAGAGAACTTGTGATGCAAGCCTTATGAAGGATAGGGAGAGTAAAGAAGCATTTTTGGAAAAATAAATAAAGTAGTGCACAAGTCAAAAGTGACGCGCAAGTGTGGCGCGAAAGTATATGTGGCACACAAGTGTATGTTGCGCGCAAGTCATATTTCAAGATCATCACATCAAAATATGACAAAGGAAATAAAGTGGCATGCAAGTTAAAGATTGGCACACAATTCAAAAAGTGACGTGCAAGTATAAGCAACGCGCAAGTGTGGCACACAAGTATATTTGGTGCACAAGTTTATATTGCATGAAAATCATATTTCAACATCATCATATCAAAATATGACAAAGGAAAGAAAGTGTTGTGATAGTGATTGACCGGCGCACAAGTGCTGGAGCGGCGCACAAGTTTATGTTCCTCGCAAGACATATTTAAACATCATCATATCAAAATATGAAAAAGGAAAGAATGTGTCATGCAGGTGAAGGAAGGGCGTACAAGTGCTGGAGTGGCGCGTAAGTGCTGGAGTGGCGTGCAAGTGCTGGAGTGGTAAGAAAGTGCATGTGGCGTGAAAGTCACCAAAATGCCTATAAATAGATGAATAGCCTCCTCATTTTTTAAGGCTGAACACTTAAGAGAAAATTTGAGCTCCGATCGTGCAAGTGTAGAGGGCGGCGCACAAACTAAAGTGGTGCACAAGGTGATGGTTATTTATAAGGTGCGCAAGTAGGGTGTCGCCTAAGTTTTGTCGTGCCAGTTGCCAGAGGCGCGCAAGCAGGGAGGTGCTTTCAAGAAGTGGGTTGTGTATAAAACAAAGGTGGTGCGCAATTTGTAAGCTGTGCTCAATGGTGGTGTGAAAGTATTGAGTAGGTGCGCAAGCAGGTGACGTGCAAACGGTGAGGCACAAAAGCAGGGAGGCACGCAAGCAGGGTGGTGCGCAAGCTAGAACTTGTGATTCTAGAAAGAAGAATAAGATGAATAGCTCGGTGCAGATGGTTTTTCATTGAAATAAAACGTTTGAAGAAGAGTAGGATTTAGTGCAACTGGTTTTTCATTGAAGAAGAAGAAGAAGAAGAAGAGTGTGCATCTTACAGGTTTTCTGCATATAAAGAAGAGAAAAAGAAGAAGAATAGAGTATGCGTAATTTAAGCCTACAATTATTTAGGGAAGTTTAATTTAGATGATGCTATGAGAGTTGATCCTCAGTTTCTAAATAATAACATTGGTATATGTGATTCTGGCCAAGAAGATAGAAGAAGATTTAGTGCAGTTGGTTATTGCACTAACAATAAGAGAGAAGAAGATTTAGTGTAGTTGTATATTTCACTAAGAAGAAGAAAGAATAATTCTAGTGCAGTTGGTGTTGCACTAGAGAATAAGAGAAAGAAGGAAGAAATTCTTGCCTGCTGCTTTGCAAGTAATAAAGTGAAGAGCATTAAAGATGACCAAGAGAAGAACCTACCTTATCAAGAAGGAAGAATACTATCTCTAAAGGTAGTATAAAGAACCAGCTAGAGGCTGCAAGTTGGACTAGACTATCACCATTCTAGGGAAGAGGATTGTTTCCCACCCCCCTCCAAAGTGTAGGGACTTACACTGGCTAGAGGATTTATTTCCTAGACACTCCATTGTAACAACATATTACATTATAGTGTAGAATCCATGCACTGTTTATTCCCATGCATGGAAAGGACGTAGCTACTCTTATTGAGTGGTGAACCTTGTACAAATATCGTGTGCATATTTTTACTTATTTCTATTATTGCATGCGACAGGTAAAAGAGAATAATAGAATCAATATCCTAACAGGTCAAGAGGTAAAGGGATAAAAGTTGGAATGGGTTTAAAAAGTCCCCAACACTGATTCACACCCCCTCTATCAGTGTTAGGTATATCCCAAAATGGTCCTCTCAATTGGTATAAAAGGAGGTTAACCTCTATTGGACACTCTACAGGTAATATTATTATATTTTAAAGATTTGAGTTTCTTTCATAAATTATCAATGAAGTTCACTTTCAGTGAAGATTCAGTTATCTCTAAACAGAAGGCTATATCTATCAATACCATGATGAATAGAAAAAAAAGGAGAAGAGAATGTTTAAGAAGAAGTCCCTCCTATCTAAAGAAGAGGATGTATCTGGTTCTCCATATCTGGCAGATATTTTAAGACACACCAGACTTGGAAAGTTATGAGAAGGTGGCTCAAGTTTCCACTAATAATATGGATAACCTTCCTACCTCAAATGATAAAGAGTTATGTGTTAGTACATTTGGAAATTATTTTCATAATGAAAATGCTGGAATAAGTGGTGATGATCAATCTACAAAATCTCGAGAAATATCAGTTGATAGATTAAAAATGATTCTGCATGGTATTTCTAAAGTGAGTACATCCTTGGTTTGTGGAGTATTTCAATGCATGTAGGAAAGTATCACTCAGTTGTAAGAAGAAACTGATGTTTTGGAGAAAGGATTACAAGCAAAAATTGTTGAATGTATAAAGCTATCCAGACATGTTGGATCCATTGAAGCAACAAAGAGGTAATTTGAAGTAAGTTCTTCAAAGTGGATCAAAGATGTTGAAGTGAAAGAGGGATTCAATAAGACTCTAGAAGAGATGATCCATTCACATGAAGATGAGCTGAAAAGGAGCAACGATGTCAATGAGTTATATTTGGAAGAAGACTCCAAGAAGATCAATCAACTTGACTCTTTGTTACAAAACAAAGTAAGGATGCATGAAGATGAATTTTAAAGATTAAAGAAATCTTGTGAAGAGAATATGACTATGATTGAAGACTAGGAAGTCATTCTTAATATGAGATGTCTTGAATTTGAAGCTCAATTGACCAATCTTTTGAAGACACATATTGAGTCTCCACAAAATAAGGATACAGTTGCTGCTAGTACTCAATGCTCACTAGAGGATTCTGTTGTCAAAAGTTATCAAACATGTGATAAGAACATCATGGATTCACTCATTGATCTATCACAAGCAGCTGAGAAAGTAAAGGTACCATCCATACCAACTTGTACCAATGTTTCTAAAAATGTTCCTACAAAAAGTGACGGTTGGAAGAAAAATTCTAAACAAGTATGGATGAAGAAAAGTGAGAAGAAACCTACCACCATGGCTGTGGTGGATAGGGGAAAGAGTGTGGAAGATATCTCCCCACATAAAGCACAACATATTAAGAAGAAGCTTCCACAACCTTATAAAGAATATTCCAGGAAGTAAATGTTTGTTGGTTAATGTTGGTGTTGTAATATATTTGGGCATCATGCACTAGATTGTTGGTAAAATCCCTTAAATGTAAAAGCACAGAGGAATCCCATCTCAAGGGGGAGAAATTTGAAGAAGAAGAAGCTACATCCATAGATCTAGAAGCATCTGTATACTGAAAACATATTTGGAATGCTGGACAACATCTGTGATGTATGCAATGGGAGTGGTCATGAGAATGGTGCATGATTATCTCAGAATGTATTCAAAGCTAATAAGAACACAAGACCACAAAATCTGGAGAAGAATGAAGAATCTATCTTGGGAAGTAATAATAATTATGTTGCAAAATAAAATGCTCCCAATAAGATTACAATGAGGAAAACTGAGAAGTCCTTGGATTCCATGTCCAAGAAGGTGAAGGTTGGTGCATCCAAAAGAACTACTATGAAGGGTGCCACTCAGAAGAATCCATGTAGAAGATCCAATCATGATGCCTCATTACCTAATGATATTTTGGTGGTCTGTCTAAAAGATTTGGAAAGAATGAAAAAGATGGAAGATGCACAGGCTTACACTCGTGCTAAAAGCAAAAAGAAGATTCTACATGAAGAGAAGGAAGTCATGTGTGTGAGGTGCAACAAGGCTGGTCATACTATTAAAATATGGTTTGAATTTATTCTAGCCCAGTAAGAATTCCTCAAAAAGATGACAGTTGCACCAAGAGATTCTAGTGCTTTGAAATCCCTTGAAGAAAGAATATTCACACACAAAGAGATGGAAGAAATAGTGAGGTCCACACAATCATAGTCATCATTAAAGATCAGTTGTGAAAGTGTGAAGAATGGAGCATCTGGGTTGAGAAGATCATCTTAACCTTATTGTTCACATTGATGGAGAAAAGAGGATCCACCTTATTCCATTAAATCTTTGTGTATTGCATTTGTTATTATTATACAAGGAATTGAAGGTGAAGTAAGATCTCTGAGGGAAAACCTGGGATTTAATGAGGAGAAGTGTTCCCTTGATGGGGAGACACATGAAGAAGCTATCAGAGTCATTATCTCAATCAGTATCAACATCAATTGGTATAAAATTAAATTACTCTGAAGATTGTCTGAAGATCATGTCATTGGAAAAGGTATGTCGTTTTTTAATCTCTCATCCTTGGTTACTCAGAATAAATATATTTTTACAAAGGGGTAGTAACTAGGTCAATCAGTGACATAAAAAGAATGAAAGTTCCCCAAGTACACTTATCCTTCTAATTTAACTTGAATGTTTTTGATTCTTTTGTTGAAGTGAGTGCAGGAATTTCAGGATTGATTATTTCCTATCACATTCAATATTTTTTTTTCCTGTAACGAAAGTATAAAATCCATGAAGACAAGTGTAGGAGATCTCATCTCATGAGGTATCATGATCAGTGGATAATGGACATATTTGTTGTCTAAATCAAATTATCTTGTTTTCTACATCGAGATTTGCTCAAGTAGACTTAGAGTGAAATTATTGATGGCACACTGCTTCAGTAAGGACTGATACCCTCTCTACCATGAACTTTGTATTTCTTGTCAATAAGGGGGAGAGAAAGTGAAATGAAAGTTTGAAATGAAATGGGGATAGAAACAAGTAAAGGGGAGAGAGAATATTCTTATTTTAACATTGACACATTCATTTGAGGATAATTTGTGGTATTGAAATCAAAATACAAAGGGGGAGATTGTTGGGACCACTTTGTGTATGAATATTGTATTTGTTGTCAACAGTTGTCAATACTCATCAAAATGAAGGAGAAGAAGAAGGACTAAAAAGTTAGTGGAGATTGGATGAAGTGAGGTTGCCTAGAGAATTGTTATGGAATCATAGAATTGGATGTCATACTTGAGCAATTCTCTAAGAAGATCAATTCAGAAGATTGTTGAACTGATACTATGTTCAATGAACTTGTGTCAAAGCTGACACATTATTTACAACAATGAAGAATGGTGAAGTATCATACATCTAAGGATAATTGAAGAACAATGAGGATTTAAAGAAGACCATGCAATGCTTCATGATTGCATAAGAACTATACAAGAGATTACTTTATGAAAATAATCTTATGATTTGAATGAAGTAGAGAATGATGGATGAAGAAGAAGATAGTGTGTGGAAGGGCTTGGAATTCTAAGTAGGTCATGAGTTACACATTGCCTTGAAATCAGATTATTGTTACACTGTTCTTAAAGTTCCAAATACATGGATCAAAGGTGATACATTGTCTGCAAAATTGAAGTTATTTGAAGAAGCTTCAATCGTCCACTTTTGGATGAAGAGAGATGATTGGAGTTATTTGGAATTAATACTCCAAAAGGAATTGAGGATTTGAAGTGAGGATTAAGAAGTACTTTGGAATTAATATGCCAAAAAGAATGGACGAAACTATGATGATGCTATGCTGATTTGTATTTCACAAATATCAGAAATTTGGATAACTTTGGATGCCAGCCTTATGAAGGATAGGGAGAGTAAAGAAGCATTTTTGGAAAAATAAAGAAAGTGGTGTGCAAGTCAAAAGTGACGCGCAAGTGTGGCACGCAAGTATATGTGGAGCACAAGTATATGTTGCACGCAAGTTGTATTTCAATATCATCACATCAAAATATGACAAAGGAAATAAAGTGGCACGCAAGTTAAAGATTGGATCACAAGTCAAAAAGTGGCGTGCAAGTATAAGCAACGCGCAAGTGTAACACGCAAGTATATGTGGAGTGCAAGGGTATGTTGTGCGCAAGTCATATTTCAATATCATAATATCAAAATATGACAAAGGAAATAAAGTGTCCCGCAAGTGCTGGAGTGGCGTGCAAGTGATGGACTGGTGCGCAAGTGCATGTGGCATGAAAGTCACAAAAATGCCTATAAATAGATGACTAGAATCCTCATTTTTTAAGTCTCAACACTTAAGAGAAAATTTGATCTCTGATCGTGCAAGTGTAGAGGGTGGAATGCAAGCTGAAGTGGCATGCAAGATGAGGGTTATTTATAAGGCGTGCAAGTAAGGTATTGTGAAAGTTTTGTCACGCAAGTTGCCAGAGGCGCGCAAGAAGGGAGGTGCTTTCAAGAAGTGGGTTGTGTATAAGACAAATGTGGCGTGCAAGTTGTGATTTGTGCTCAATGGTGGTGTGCAAGTAGTGAGTAGGCTCACAAGCAGATGGCGCGCAAGCATTGATGCGTGCAAGTAGGGTGGCGCGCAAGTAAGGATTGGCGTGCAAGCTAGAACTTTTGATTCTAGAAAGAAGAAGAAGAGATCGGTGCAGATGGTTTTGAACTGAAAGAAAACATGTAATGAAGAGTAGGTTTCAGTGCATCTGGTTTTGCATTAAATAAGTATAATAAGAAGAAGATTGTGTAGCTTACAGGTTTGCTGCATAGAAAGAAGAGAAGAAGAAGAAGAAGAAGAACATAGTATTCCCAATTTAAGCCTACAATTATTTAGGGAAGTTTAATTCAGATGATGATATGTGAGCTGATCCTCAGTTTTTTGAATAATCCCATTGTTATATGTGATTCTAGCCAAGAAGAGAGAAGAAGATTTAGTGCAGTTTGTTATTACACTAAGAAGAAGAGTGAAGAAGATTTCGTGTAGTTGGTTATTTCACTATAAGAATAAAGAAGAATTCTAGTGAAGTTGGTGTTACACTAGATAGGAAGAGAATGAAATAGTGAAGAAATTCTTTCCTATTTATTTGAAAGTAATCAAGTGAAGAGAACTAAAGAAGACCAAGAGCAGAACCAACCTTATCAAGAAGGAAGAAGAATGTATCTATAGGCAGTATAAATAACCAGCTAGAGGCTGCAAGTTGGACTAGACTATCACCAGTCCAGGGAAGAGAATTGTTTCCCACCCCCTCTAAAGTGTAGGGACTTACACTTGCTAGAGGATTGTTTTCCTAACTACTCCATTGTAACAGAATATTACAATATAATGGAGAATCCTTTCACTGGTCATTCCCATTCATGGAAAGGATGTAGATACTCTTATTGAGTGGTGAACCTTGTAAAAATATCAGGTGCATATTTTTACTGCTTTCCATTATTGCATGCGATAGGTAAAAGAGAATAAGAGAATCAAGATGCTAACAGGTCAAGAGGTACAGGGATAAAATTTGGAATTGGTTTAAAAATTCCCCAACACTGATTCACCCCCCCCCCCTCAGTGTTAGGTATATCCCAAACTGGTCCTCTCAAACATGATTCCAACGGGAAATATTTTAGTTATGCCTGAGGGTGAGGTTTTGGTTAGGTTGAGGCAAGAAGTCATATGTTATGATATATTCTAAGTGATTCATCCTTGGAAGGAGAATGTGACACTGATAGGTGTGATCCTTCTTAATGTTGGGGGATCTACCCACAGACATAGATATCCATCTTAGGCGAAAGCATGTGTAATGGAACAACTGTCTATTTAGGATCTAAGAACAAGTTGGTATTATTTATTTTTTTATCACTTTTCATTTATAATGTGTGTCACAATATAATTTATTATTAATTACATGAATTTTATTGGGATAGACACCATGGGTGCTGACCTACTGAGATTTACATCTCACACCATGCTGGAGAATTGTTGGCACCTGAGTAGATCTTTATGCCTACAGGTATTTGGATTCATTTCTTGTGTTTTGATGTGTACATGAGAGCTTGGGAGCACAGGACTGGGCTCTTGGTCAGGATTCTTGAGGTTTAGACTGTTAGATTTGTCTTTTCTTTTGTAAATTTTTACTACTTGTACTTGTATCATAATCTATTATACATGCATTATTGTAAATTTGAGTTGGACATTTTTATTTAGATATTGTATTATTCATTCATTTATTTTCTTTTTTTATTACTACTTCCACATTTATCTGTTATTTATTATCTGATAAACATTTGTGCTACTCTAATATAGAGGGTATTGTCTCCCCACCATACCATCAATAGACCCCTCTCTTCTAGTCAAAAGCCTCTGGCGTATGGGGAGGTTCCCTTGGGGCCATGTGGTGACCAGTCCGGCAACCATATTAGTGGTGAGTCGGGTTAGGTAGTTACAAGAAAAATCGTGAAGTACACTGAAGCATCATCTCATTTCAACTTAGAAATGGAAAAAGGCTGAAGATGCCCCACTAAATACTGATGTACCACCTTTACCTGCTGATCGGTGGAACAAAAAATGATGAAACCAACTATCTCATGTTTCATGCTAGGCCACCAATAATGACGACATATATTTTGATACATTTTAGTGACATCGATGTGAGATTACCATGATGAGGCATGGAAATCCCTCTTTTTCTCCTCTCTAATGTCTTCTAGGACCCATACATGCACATAGAACAATAGAATATCATCCCCATTAACCATCCAACCACAATATGTATCATCATCTGAAACACTTCCTCTAAGGACAAGGCCTTCAGGATCAGATAACTATCTAGACCATAACTATTCTAGAAGAGTAGTTACAACCACTAAAGATAAGAGAATAATACAACCATGGTCCTCTTATAACTCAATGTGAAACTTAAAGAATAGGGCCATAATCTTACATTCATCATTGGATTCCTGCACTTCATGTATCTATTTCTTTTAGCTCAATTCATTAGCTAAAAAATTCCATTTCCTTATAGTGTAGGCAAGCTCAGAAATGAATGATTGTAGGTACTCAGCCCACTTATGATGCTTTAGATTTAGATCCTTTTTATTTAATATTTTCTTGAGACTTTTTTGGTCTATGAAAACAAAAAAAAGCCTCTCTAAATAGTTAATATCTCCAACAGCATAACGCATGTAAAACTAAAGCGAGCCCAAGGTCCTACATCAGGTAGTTTTGCTCATGAGGCCTCAACTGATGAGAACCATGCACAACGAATTACTCATCTTGCATCAGAATAGATCCAATACAGACACCTAATGTGTCATAGTAGACTGTATAGGCCCTTCCTAGCTCTTACAGAATTTGTATTGAAACTAAATATAGTCTTCCCTTCAACTCTTGAGAGGTTGTTTCATAATCTTTAGAACATTCAAATTTTACACCCTTATTTTTCAAGCCCTTAACCAGTGTGGCATGGTAGAAAAAGTACTAAATTTTCTATATGTAATAACCAAAAATCCCCAAGAAAATCCTAATATCAAAGAGTTTCTTAGGATGCTACCATGAATCTAAAGTTCACTCATTCCCTGGTATAACTACAACTCTTGACTCCAAGATGATATGACCCATGAAGTAGACTTTATCGATTCAGAATTGGCATTTACTGATAATATCATAGAGCTGATTCTCTTTTAGCATATTTAGACTGATATTAAGATGAGTTTCATGTATGTGACTAGCATGTGAATAAACCATGATATCATTGGAAAAGACAATGAAAAATGAATCCAGATATGGGTGAAAAAACTGATTTAAAAAATACTTGAAGATAATTGGTGCGTTTGTGAGTTTGAATAGAATAACAAGGACCTCATAAAGACCATGCCTACTTTTGAAAGCTATTCAAGGTATGTCTGAAGTCCTAACATGAACATGATGACAGCTCGACATCAGATCAACATTTGAAAACAATTTTCTCCTCAAAGATGATGAAGGAGGCCGTCTATTCTAGGCAATGGATACGAATTCTTAATCTTCAGCTGATTTAACTGATGGTAGTCCATACACATAATAAGGGTACTATCCATATTCTTATAAGATAGGACTCACGAACCACAAGGAGAAGTTATATAGTTAATAAATTCTTTTTCTTCCAGTTCCTCCAACTAGTTCTTGAGTTCCAGAATATCCTTTGGTGAGATTCTATATAAAGGAATGGTTATATGTGCTGCTCCTGGAACAATATAAATGGTTAACTCAACCTCTCACACTGAAGGAATAATAGAGAAGTCAGCAAAAAAACGTCTCTAAAATGATCCATAATATGAGGGAATATGGAGGATTGTGACCCCTGATCATAAACCAAAATACGAGAGACATGTGTTGTAATGCAACTCAACCCCTACTTCTTGGGTCCTATTCATGTCACACTGAAATCCCATTATCCCTTATGCATTTCCATAATTCCCTATGGTGATTTAAATGTAACCCTCTGACAATATTAGTCAATATAGTCTATGTAGGGAACTACCCAGTCCATCCCAATGAATAAATTCAAGACTATCATGTCGAGGATGTACCAGTTTCATACAAAAAGGTAACAACCTATCTCCAGGGGAAATAAGGAAAATGATGAACACCCTATGAAAGGATACTAAAGGGTGCATCGAGAATCATAAAACCATGATAATAATTGATTTCAATGACCAAAATCTCAGTGAATTCTACAGATATGAATGATTCAGGCATGCCAAAGTCAAACAAAGTAAACACTATGGTAGAGGTAACTAGAATGGTACCTTGTACAATAGATGGTCTGGTGCTCTGATTATACAGTGGCGGCTCGAGTGCATAAAACTAGCATGTACCATGTCCCTGAGTCCCTACCTGACTCCCATAAGTAGGTATGATTTTCTAGTGCTGATAATCATATTCCTGATTTCTTTTACCTTGTCCACCACCTCAGCTTGATCAACTAGTGGTATTCTAGATAAATTCTTATTTTGATCCTTTTTATTAAGCTCTTGACCAAGGAGTGGGTATAAATCCCTTCCCTCTAGGTACTAGTGGGAAATTCCTATAGGAATGGTGGTGAAGTCCCATAATTCCACAACCTATACACTAAAACAGGTTATGCACACAATTCCTCTTAAAGTTCCATGGTGCTCTGCACTTGTGATAGATGGGAGAACTACCCACAAGTAGAGCCTAGCCACTATACCACCTCAAGATTCTAAGATGTTTGTTCCTACTATAAGAAGACCAACTAGAAGTATTATGTGTCGAACAACCTTAGACCTCCCTATCAGCCTCCCTCAGATTCCATCCTATAATTATATCCTAGATAATGATTTCATAAATTTTTGTGAACCTGAACACATTAAAAATCAACTGGATAGAGTGACACATCCCATCCTCAAATTACCTAGTATTCATATGGTCATCAACGACTATAGATGTATAATTCCATTGTATCTTAGTAAAACTAGATGAGTAATCCATCACTAACATAGTTCCCTACTATTGATTCATAAACTCTCTGGCTCTATAAACCAATTAGTATGGGTAAAGAAGTAATCATAGAAGATGGTTTAGAAGTCTTCCAAAAACATATATCTCTTCAATCAATCCTGGGATATTACATGCCACCACCTCTTAGCAAATATGCGCAACATGTAAGAAGCTAGCTTTAACTTTGATTTGGAGGTGTCTCTAGTTGCTCGAAGATAGATAGAATCATCTTAATCTATAAGTCTGCAGCATGTGGCCTACAATCCCCCTAGAAGGTAAGAGGATTATGGAATTGAAACTCATGAGTCAACTCTACCATACTCAGTGTAGGTCGCACTCTATCATGCATGTTTAGAAACATACACAGAAACCCCTCTCAAAACTGGGCATTGGTGCCCGTATCAGGCATAGGAAGAGGAAATATAGGTGGATCAATATAAGGAAATATTAGTGGGACATGGCCCTCCACCTCATGAATATGATCATCACTGCTTTATGGGTGTGCAACTTGAGGATGTCATAGAGGCATAATGTCATAATGACAAATGAACATCTTATAAGGGATAAAATAAATTTCTAATATTTCATTCAAGAAACTAGGTTTAGTACTAAATCCTTCATATAATAATTAACACACATCTCTAAAAACATCAAAATATAGGACTAGATGTTGGAACATACCATAATAGGTTGTAAGAATAAGGAACACCCACTACCTACTACAAAGGCTAGCTTCGGGTCCAGATTCTCTATTAGGATTTTGTTAGATGTCTATTTTCAAGTTAAGAATCATTTACCATTTTAAAGTGTTCTAATTTAACATTTAGACCATTTTGTATCGGCTAAATCCAACGATATACCATTTTTTGGCCCATAAGGGTCCATAAACCTTATGAACTTGAACGTGGAACTCACATAGACGTAATTTTGATTTAAATTGTTCTTATTCATGTGGTTATACCATTTCATAAATGGTTGAGCTAGTTGGAATTCCATTTTATGACCCATAAGGGACCATACACCTTTTGAATCAAAGAGTGGAACCCACTAAACTCATACTGTAGAAAAATAAAATTACTTTATGAAATGTCTGCAGAATTTTATACATATAACATGGAAAAATAAATATACAATAGTCAGTGCCTACTAAAAATAAAACGAGGAATGGTAAGAATGGATGTACTATTCATATTTTTCGATCATGATGCGTGACCTAATGTTGAGCGCTCATTTCCTTGGGTCAAGGTAATGAAACCATAATTCCAATAACATCAAAAGTCATGTGTATCCCCCAAGGGTGAAATCATATCAATAGTAAATATTAGAATCAATAATAATCATAATTAAGGAAACATGGACGTTACCTTATACATGGGTTCGTGATGCCCAATAAATCTTTATGGATAAGTTCCTATGTGTTCCCAATATTTATTCAATTGTTTCCAAATAGTAAAGAAAGAAAGGAACCTCCTCTAATTTCACATTGTGATTTCCTAGATCAGGATGCCACTTAACCCGTACCCCGAGCCTGGTTAGACACATGGCCCCTGCACATATCTCCATATTTCAGGGCCTTATGACTAGTAGCATGGGTGTGTAGGTAGTACAATGAGCAGACCATAACCTCCATGTTATATTAACATAGAGGATATATCAAATAGTAAACAGTAGAAAAAGCACATATAACAGATAGATATAGTAAATAGCTGAAACATAACCAGATAACAACAAAATACTGAACAAATGAATCGTATATTAAAGGCCTCATAGGAATTTTCTGATAGAAATATGTATGCATGAAATTCTAATACAAAATTAAACATGAATCAGTCAACATGAATCCAAAAAAATGTACAAAATAGAACAAAATCCAAAAAACTTCTCCATAGAATATTGATCCTAATTCCAATCCCCAGCTCCTAAGCTCCATCTAAGCATGATGATTCAACAAACATTAGAAGGGTTCTTACCCCTATCCATGCATATAAAAAAATATTCTTCTTGAGTGCCCGAGTAGGGTGTGAGATAAAAATATCAGTATCCCACCACCAATGGTGTCCACATGTAATTTGAGTAGTCACTCATAGGTAAATAGTGAGTAGGTATTAACTAGATAGTAAAGTACTCCTAAATAAATTAACAACCTCTTGCTCAGATTCTTAAAGGACTCCTGGTGGGTCTACCTACTTCAACCCAATGCTGGTATGTCTTATCAATTCACGATATATATATATATATATATATATATATATATTATAACTAGCATGGGGTAAGAATTCCTCCCATTCATACATGTATTTGGAGATTGTAACTATGATGGGGTAAGAAGGCCTCCCACCCATACACATATAGAGATTATAATTGGCATGGGGTAAGAACTCCTCCCACCCATTCATGTTTAATGATAGATGGAATTGGGTAAGAATGCCTCCCATCCATTCACATTTACACATTACTGACATGGGTTATGAATGAATCATATCTATTCACGTTTACACATAGGTGGCATGGGGTAAAAATTCCTCCCATCCATTCAGGTTTACATATAGATCATAATAATACTAGTGGAATAAAAGTTTAAATCATGTAATATAAGGAAAACCATCTTATATAATTTCAATTTATACATTAATCAAGATTTGGTCACATGTTCAATTCAAGTAATGTGGGAATCCCTCTCATGTATGCTATTATCCATTCCAAATTTCCTTTTTTATCATTTCAATTAACATATAAAATTTATTAAAAAAATTGCATAAGTCATGGGTTCAACCATCCTATATAATTCCTATTCATTCAATTCATTTCAATTGAATCCCTTTATTATATGTGAACCATTTTAATAAAGGAATCTCATTCAATCTTCATAGCATGAGAAATCTAATTACAAGAGTACAAGACTTGAAAAAGGTCATATCAACTAGTCACATGCCCATTTTGGAAATTCTATGCCTAAGAGGTCCAAAAACTCATGAGGTGTCTTGGGTTAATCAAAATACATGTGATAAAAGGGTCAATTCAATATAAACACAAGAAATAATATTCAATCTAGATTTAGTTTTCCTAGGAAGATTGTCCTAAGCTGTCCAATTTGGTTGGCACATCTCTTGTGTTTCCTTATAGACCATAGATGACAGAGAAAGAACTAAGAATGATTCAATTAACCTCTGTCAATGAACTAGGTTAAATAATACATGAAGTAACCAACAAAATAAATAATCTCGATAAAGGAAAACTCATAGAATTATGAATTAAATATGAAACGACCAATTCTCAAATAGACAAATACGTGACCAGCTACCTTGCGGTTGTGGATGATGCATCACTTATTATTTTCCACATGTTTGGATCATATGGGAAGATATGTGAGTTTTAAACCAATGACCTAAAAATAGGGAAAATGATCCTACATCTAAATAGCTAAATAAACAGATAGATTAACCCATGAATGAAGGGCATGTGGGGTTAGTCTTACCTTGGTCTATCTGATGCTTCTAACTGTTTGAGAAATGGATGTCCGATGAAGGAGTTACAAGAGATCCAAGATTGGGGGGATTTTTGGAAACCTATAGAAGTAAGAACCCTTCTTCAATCCATTGAATGTATGAGAAACTAGGAAATAGGTTTTAAATTGAAAGAGGGTAAAAGGGTAAATTTTCCCCAAAATTCCAATGTTCATTGTTTAGGTTCACAATTTAAAAATCATGCACAAATGTTACATTAAACCTATACCTACAACTACATTAGGCTACATGATCGTGTGCCTGTTCCCACATGGTTATAGAGAAACCGTGTGAACTTGCAGGTTCTCTTGCCTGCAACCATGTGGTTTATTCATACTATGAAAAATGGGTCACATTGTTTACTCTAAATATGTGGCCCAACTTATAACCCACTTCTTGGAATCTTTGGGCTCCAAAACATCCCCAAAATCTCCTTAGGATTTCGCATGACATATCATTCCTTTACCGCGATTAAAGGAAATATTTAAAAGAAAAACCAAAAATTTGTACCTTGGTCAAAAGATGGGTTGTTACCAAGGGAACTAGAATGAAAAATATCATTAATATGATTAGAAAAAAATTTCAATATATTAATCATTGTGAACAGAAAAATGAGAAAATTGGGGAACAATGTTCTACTGAGTCCTTTATGAGGAAATTTCTACCTTCTTTTAGCAGTTCAACAGATCAACTAATCTCTGAGAAATGGATCAAGAAGATTTAAAATATATATTTTATATATTGTATTTTGGGAGAGAAAATCCATTTTGGATATTTACAATTGGAAAGGTGATGAAAATTAATGGTGTAATTTTATCAAGAATATGATTCAACAAGGTGAAATTGACTCTATGTAATGGTATGAAATTAAGATCTTATTTTTTGATCAATAATTTCCTTTAATTTTTTTCATGAAAATAGAGAAGGGATTCCTTGAGTTAATGTAAAATGTTGAAGAATATGTTGGAACCTATGAGATGAATTTTACAAGACTTGTGAGGTACACATATGGTATTACCATCCAATCTGAAAGTATAGTTGATCTATTCTTTAGCAGCATAAAACCAACTCTCTCAAGGGAGTTTTTGATAAGGGACTTCAATAGCTATAAATAAATTTTTCATTGGTCTATTAAAGTGGAAATATAGATTACAGTTACCATCAATATCATGGTTCTGATAAGTCAAGAATGATATAATTCAAAGGAAACTCGATAAACCATGGACAAAAAGATGATGAGGTTTCCATCGTGATTAAAGAGTGGAATAAAAAATAGAGGAAATTTTCTCAAGGGGATTGGTAGATTTTATATGTGTAGAAAGTAAAGTCATTGAAGAATAAATTACTTAAGTGATGGGAAAAAGATAGCTAATTATTAGAATATAGGGAAGGTACTATAGAATATACCACCCACTCTACATTGCTTCAAGTTCAATGAGAATATGATTTATATGAATGAGTTCCCTAATCCAAGGGCGAATGAGGATAATAGGCCACAAGAACATCTAAAGATATAGTAAAAAGGGAAAAATTATGAAATCACAATTGTTAAAGTGAATCATGATAATTAGGTAACACTTATCCTACTCTGTACATTTGGGAATTTTCTATTGGATTTTATATGAATGATCCCTATGAAATTATTTTTGTTCATAGTTTAGTGAAATATGATGTTATTGTTATATTTGATTATCTCCCTCAATATGGATTATAAAATAATTAAATGAAATTTTATATTTTATTAGTGGAAATATAAAAACATACTCCCAAAAAAATTTATGTCTAGGAAAATAGCTTATTTAAGAAATAAAAGGTGAATTATCTTTCGAAAGAATATACATTTCTATGTAAGATTAAACTAAGAGTTGCGGATACCATCATGGGTTTATAATTTTAGGTTTGATCATAATTTCAAAGTCATTAAAACCCCTTTTTATGATTTATGTGATGGGGTTTATCAAGATTAATTATATTTTGATAGAAATTTAGAGTAATAAAACCCTTTGGTTTTCTATATGTTTATGTGAAAAAATTATTTGAGTGGGAATGGCTTTAATTTTTAGGAAGATATGATTAAAGTTATTGGTAACCATTAGGGTTTATTTTCTCTTTGATATTTAGGTAAAAATTCTTTATTACAATTTGGTAATTTGTTAGTAAATATTTTAATATATCTTTGGAAAAAAGAATAACTCGTAGCTCGAGTGACAGCCAGTCAAATCCAGAAAGGCCACGGGGCTTGAACCCTCAACCGAAGGGTGACAGGGGTATAACACCTACCACTAGCCTGGGTGAAAGAGTATTTTTTTTGTGGGAAAAAATTAAGAGATATATTTTTTAGTATATATATTGATTCTTAGTATTTCAACATGTAAATGTCATGAGATAAAAGACTTAGGGGATGATACAACCATTATCTATATTTGAATATAAATTATAAAACCAAACATTGGATTTTGTTGTTGAAATCCCAAAAACATTTAAAGGAAATAATGATATTTTATTTATAGTTTACCAAATAAAATTTTAGAAAACTTCATTTCTATTAGATATGATTTCTCATTAGATAAAATTTCTAGAATATACATTAAGGAAGTTCAAAGGTTGTATAGAGTACATCCTTTAATTGTATCTGATCAGGATCCAAATTTTTACCATTATGTTCTAGAGAAGTCTTGAACAAGCCATGGTTATGAAGGTAAGTTTCAGTACAGTTAAATATCCTCAGATAATTGGTCGGCCTAAGATAAAAATTAAAACCCTAGAGGATATTCTAAGACCATTTTCTATAGATTTCAAATCTGGTTGGTATTGAAACATTCCTCTGGTTGAGTTTTCATACAACAATAGCTTTCACTCAAGAATTCAGAAGGATCCTTATGAATCCCTCTATTGAAATAAGTATCAAAATCAAATGTAATAGGTTGAAGGTGGAGAAATATAGGTATTGATACTTGATCTAGCAAATGAAATGGAATAGAAGGTCATATTACTACAAAATATTTCACTTTTTCCAATAGGGACATATCTGTTGGTAAAAGTTTATTTTATGTTGGTAAAATGTTTTACCAATATATATGTCCCTATCACAAAACTTTTGGTAAAAAATCTGTCGCTAAATGTTACTGAGACAGATAAAATAGTTCTGTGGAAATTATAATAATACAAACAGATAATATATATGTTGGTTAAAGTGTTTAGCAATAGGTTCTGGTGACAAATTTATCTATTGGTAATAATATTAACAATATATAAAATTTATTTATAAATTACATTTAATTAAAAATTATAAATTTTTATTGACATAAAAATTTCATATTATATTTATTAATTTATTATATATAATATATATGTTTTAATTATTTAACCGAAGATGATTTTAACACATGTTCAAAATTAGACATGAATTAATTATATTAATAATGAAATTCATTACAAACAGAATATGTTGGATCCTCACTAGTATTGTTAAACAATTTTGGACCCCCCCCAATTATGTTCCACAATTTTTTCGCTCGACAACCTGGCCCACCCCCACCATGCTGGATCCCCCTCCCCCCCAAACTGGATCAACCACCCCAACAGCTCCAGATCATCATCGCCAGCGAATCCAGCACCAGTAGCTCCAACCCATCCATGTCAGCTCAAGCCCTAGCTCATCCATTCCAGCTCTAGTCCCATCCATGCCACCTCCAATCTATTCCATCTCATCCAAATCTAGACCCATTCATGTCAGCTCTACCTCCATCCCAGCGCAAGTCTATGCCTGCTCATCCATGCCAGCTACAATCTGTCACCCCATCAATGTCAAGTCCAGTCTATATCAACTCATATATAATATAGTGATTATAAATATTATATAATAATAATTAAATTAACTTGTATAAAACAATACCAAAGAAAGAAGATATAGAAGAACTAAAAAATACTTTATTTTCTAATTAAATAATGACATTGTTATCATCATCCAATAGTTTCACCAATCAAACTATGACCATAAATATCATTCTATGATGTCATTTCATTCAATCCAAACCATGATTACACAAAATCTATGGTACAAAACCAAGTTCTACTAAACATTTTTTTACATGAGCCCAACAAAATGGAGGAACCATGACCACCAATCATGCATCTATCTTAGACCCTGAAAGTGGAATCATGCAACACTTAGTCCAAACACTGTCAACTTTCCACACTGCAACTATGAAGATAAACTCCTTGAATATATTTTGGTCCACCACCGATGGACCTTCATGAGTACTGAACAATAGAGACAAATTTTTAAAGAGAATGGCTTCGACAACAGTGGCCTACTGGCTAGCTGTAAACATCCAGAATGATAACAAAACCCAATTACAAGAAAACATTCTAGAACATAACCCAGAAGAAACTGAACAAAAAAAACATAGAAAAACAATATTAGAAAAATCCATTGTCTTCATTTGACCACCAAAAGTCTATTACCAGAACCTACATATACTGCATACAGTTTGAAAACAAAATAACTTTTCATGTTTAAAACAATTTAGAGAATTGTATGTTTAACAATATAAAATATGAAAAAACAATACAATATGAAATAACTATAAAAAATAAACTGATTCCATAATTTATATATTATGAAAAATAGTACAATATGAAATCATCTTAGGAAGTATGAAATCAGTTCATAGTGTAACATAAATAACAGGACAGTACGAAAAACAGTTGAAGAAGATGATAAATGGTTGATACATCGATCATAACATCATACAGTATGACAAATAGAAAAATGTTTGAAATTAGTTAATATTGTAACATATATAACTGAATATAAAATGAAAAAAATTATACAATAGGAAATCAATTTACAGAATACAATATGAAATCAGTTTATGCAGTATGAAATCAATTTACTGGTGAGCTATAATTAAAAAACATTATACAATATAAAATCAGTTTACTAGTGAAATCAATATGAATTCAGTATACAATATATAGAATGAAATCATTTTATAGTATGAAATAAGTATATTCAGTGAAGTGTATACATTTTATTCAAATTATTCAATAAATTTCTTTTAGTTTATGCATTTAGTTTATTCATTATACGGTTTATAGTTTATTCAATAAACTGTATGAAATCAATAAACTGCTTCAATAAACTGTATGCAGTCAGTTTATACAATAAACAACATAAAATATTTGAGTGCTCCTGGTGAGGCTTTGTTGTATCGTAGGTGATTTGGGCATTCCTTGAAATATAGAGTGTGATAAAAAATACAGAGTGCTATAGATTAGTGTTTCTTTATGGCTTCAATTTGGAATTTCAGGTGAGAAATTATAGTTCAATCATGATAGTGTGCTCGAGGATGAAACGATTGTGAATATGTAGGAGATTGGGCTTTAACAGTTGGGTATTGTGCTCTGCTTACAAGAGGGCTTCATAGATGGATTTTGGGCATAGGATTGTGTAGTAATATCCAAAAATAAATACACAATGACTTTTATATTTCCAGAAATAATTTCCCACATAATAATTACACTAAAATTAAAGTTTTTCAACATGAATAGTGATGAAAAAATTTTCATGTTTAAATGAACATAAACATTAGTTTTTAACAAATGAATTATAAATAACACTATTGAAAATTCTAAATTCTTCCAAGTTTTGTAAAAATTATAGGGTTTTCTTCTAGTAAAAAAATTATAATGAATGATAATTTCATATTAATCACTACCCCCACACATTAAATTTCCACTCCCAAACAAAAAATCCCAATGGACTATCTAAAACATGAAAAATAATAAAATTTCACAAACACATTTTAAGGAAAATCCTTTATATTTCATGATTAAAGACTCCCCATCACAATTTAAAACAAGATACCATGTATGTAATCAATGTAGATTCAAAATGAGTTTCAAAACACCTAATCTAGTTATATTTAAAACAATCCCAATATATTTGGCTTCAGATTTTCAAAAGTTAAGAACTCATAGTAGATTAGTTACTAATTTTAGATCAAAAGAATGTAGATAATGTTAGAAATTCCACAAACAAATAAAAGTACATTTTCTAAGAAATTAATGTTACACTTCAACCAAATGATAAAATTGAATATTCAAGTCAAACATATTTAAGAATATCATTTCCTTTTTTACTTTCATAAAACATCAAACATATCTAGCAGGTATCAGTTTAACAGTTCTGCAAGCAAAGGGTTATTTCCATGTATGTTTCGCTAATCAGTATACTACACCAAATAATATATTCAACCCGAATACCCTAAAATTAAATCATAAACTATTAATACATCAGTTCATTTCAAATGATTGGTATAGAAATTTCAAATGATTGGTATAAAAATTTCAAATAGGTTCTATAAAATTCATACAGGGTGATGAATCACTGAAATCTTAACAAGCTTTCTTCTTGAAATCTTCTACTATTTTTTGTTACTTCCTTTGGACTCTCACCAATAGTGATGATTATTCCAATCCCATTTAATGGAATTAATTTATATTTAATCAAAAAAAATATAAGAAAAAAATGGCAGGGTAACCATGTTATAATCAAACATCAAGTAACAAATTATTTCTACTGAGAAGATCATAAAATAAACAAGAAAAGCTTGCACTAACCAAATTATGATAACAAAACAGAGAATAACTTATGTTACGAACTTCAAGAACATCAATAAATCTGAGCATGAAAGTCCGAGATTACATACCCATCTGTAATGACTCATACTAACTGTAAGAACATTAAAACAACCAAAATTGAACCTGCAATGCTAATTTTAATTATAAGAAAGTATGATAACATCAAAAACTGAACCTGCATTACTAATAACAACTGCAAGAAAATGTGATAACAACAAAAAGTAAACATGCATTACTAATGAAAACTGTATTACCAATACTAAACCAGCAATAAATTCTCATTACTAATGTCAGCACTGACCAACGTATGATAACAAAATAGAGAAGAACCTGTGTTATTAACTGCAAGAACAACAATTAATTCGAGCATGAATGTACAAGATTACATACCAATCTGCACTGCCTCATGCCCATTGCAAGAACATGAAATCAACCAAAATTGAACCTGTTTTTAGGGGGAAAAACAACCAAAATTGAACCTTTATTACTTACTATAAGAACATGAAAACCCATATTACATACCAACCTTCACTGCCTCATGCTCATGATTAATCCAAGCCAAAATACATAGATAATTTCCCACCTTAATTAATTGAAAATAATTCTGCCCAATCAAATTAACATAAGCTTAGAAAATAAATTACAGCATCTCTCATTTTCTCATTAATATCCTGATAAACTAGAAATCAATGTAAGGAACAATGAGAATGAAAGTCTCATGTCCCATTGATTTAGTAGAAAGCAAACAGACCCAAATAGTGTCACCAAAACAACATCCTCCATCAATGATAAACAATAAATCCTTAAAACACCGTCTACAATGTCTTCCTGTCAAGGAAGAAATGAAAATGACAAAAGTCATTCTCAGTGGATCAAAGAAACTGTAAAGGGGATACATGACAAATAAATAGTGGATACCTGATACTGGTCGGCCAAAAAAACCTTTGAAATAATCGTGAAATCTTAGATTCCCCTAAGCCTATAACCCCAAATCACAAATTAAAGAGAACAAGGGAGAGGAGTGGTAAGGTCAGGCGATGAGCATGATGAGGGCGGGAGTCGATTGAGGGAGGAGCATTGCAGCTGCTGTGGGCTGACAGAAGTTAGGGAGGAGCGCAGCGTGGTTAGGGGGGAAGCACTGCAAAAATATAACAAATATAATAAATGTAATAAGTATAATAAAATTTTCCATGTAATAATAATATATTATTTCTTAAAAATATAATAAATTATACAAATAAAATATCAAATTACAATTAATATTTTAAATTAAAAATATAATAAATATATATATAAATAGAGAAATTATTAATTTTGTAAAATTAAATAAATATAATATTTAATAAATATAATATTTATAACAATTCAATATCTAAAAAAATATAACAAATAAATAACGCTTTAATATATAATTACCCATTACTAATTACTTAATTTATTTTATATAATAAATATATTATATATTATATTTTATAAATTTTAATATTTTTGTTTTATAATATAAAATAAAATTTAAATATGGGAATATCAATTGTTAATTGCTTATATTTCAATTATTTTTGTTAATTTTTTTATTGATTATCAAGTTTTTATTTATTATGTTTCTTAAATTAAAATATTATAATGGTTTAATTTTTTTATTAAAAGTATTTAAATGTTTATTAAATGAAAATAATTTGAATTATAATCACTATTAATACTTAGAAAAATTTTAAAATTAAAATCTATTGATGATATATTTTTAGTAAACCCTCTAAAATTAAATATTAACTTTGGTCATAAAAATAATTATTTATATAAAAAAATTGTTTCTCTTATTTGATTATTATTATTGAATGGTGTGTTGTAACAAATTTTATTGATGATAAAATATTTTTTGGTAATATTTATTATTAATTGTAGATTCAAGTGTTAGTAAAAAAATGTTGGTATTAGCATGATAAACCAATAGATTTAACTATTGGTAAATGATATGTTGGTGTTAAAATGTCAATTCCAACAGAAATATCTGTTGGAAAAAATAAGTGTTGGTACTTAAAATCAAAACCAAAAAAACATAATATCTGTTGGAATTGGTTACTTTTACCAACATATATATCATCTGTCAATAAATTTCTATTGGTATAAGTGATTTTTCTTGTAGTGTATCTATTCATAAATACATAAGGGAAACATAATTATGGCACAAACATTACGTATTAATCAGAAGCATGATCTAGAATTTAAAGAGGGTGAAAATGTGTTTCTAAGAATCTATCCATGGATGAAGGTAATTAGTTTTGGAAATAAGGTAAAACTAATCCATAGGTATATTGGTCCCTATGAAATTATTGATCATATTATAATAGTAGATCATTGGTCGGTGCTTCCACCAAACCTCTCTTAAGGACACGATGTGTTTAGTGTATCAATCTTGGGGATATATATACTTAACCATTCACACGTACTAAACTCAAAGGAAAAAACATTGGAGAATAATATTTATTATGAGGGGAAACTTATTCAAATTTAGTATTGTGCAAATAAAGTTCTATGAAACAAGACCACTCAGATTTCCACTGTTTTGTGCTGAAACCACAAACATAAAGAGGCTATGTGGGGACCAGGGGATGTAATGATGTAGATGTAACATTATTTTTTTGAACCAAAGTGATGGAATTTTTAGATATAAATTCATTTTAAGGGTGTTATAATGTAACAAACCGAAATTTTAAGAAATATATTTTTTTCAAGTAAATTTAATTTCTTCAATAGAATGCATTACATGATGTTTTAATTAATTATGTTATACTATTAATATTATTATTTAAATTTTATTGTTATAACCAAGCCCTTAAATTTGGTGGTATTGAATGTAACACAAAACTTCTAAATATTATTTATAATGGTTTTATATAAATAAGTCATATTGATAAAATGTATTTAATGTTTTGTACAATCTTTATATGTTTCAAATAGAGGATTTTTTCAAAAAAAATTGTTTTTATTTCTTTCTGGGAAAAAATAATAAAATTAATGTTTAACAATTTTAGAAAATTTAAGTGGAAAATAAATTTCATTTTTGAAATAAATAGTTCAAAATTATCTATGAGTTAACGGTTAATAATTTTTGAAAATATTAATTTTTAGATGAATAGAAACAAATATTGATTTCATTAAAAACTATGTTTTTTTAAAGAATTTACAAGATCCATTTTATTTTAATATAGATATAAAATTAAAATTAGATAAATTATATATATTTTGATACAATTCAGGTAATCATAATCAATTTTATATTGAATTATGATATAAAAACACTATAGACTTTAAAAAAATTCTCCTCAAAAAACCATTTTTTCATCCCATTAGTGAGATTAAACTTAAATTAAATTATGTCACTTATATGATTTCAATTTGATAAAATATATTCCATATTTCTAATAAAAAAATTCATTATATAATAATTTAAAATTAATTTTTCTTCATAAATATTAATAAATATAGAAGAAATTAATTACCATGATTATGGTAAAAATGGAGTTTTGAACGTGACATGGGCTCGTTTTGAAATTAATTTTCCACACACATAGAATTTTTAGTTAGTTAATTTTATTTCATATTTAGAATTATTGGGTCTAAATATCTAAAAAGTTTAATTTTAAATTATTCTTAAAGGATAAATTAACTAGGTAAATAAAAAGATACAATTTACAATGATGAAAACTGAAATAGTAAAATTAAGTAATCTTAATGGCTAGAGAATAACAATTTAATTTTTTTTTTCTTTGTGAAGTTTTTTCTGGACTATATAATCTATAAAATATATTATTTATCAATTTTAGAGTCACTCTGGGTTAGAGTATCTTCCCATTACTGAATAGTTTTGGGTATTTACAAAAATGTGAATCCCCAATTATAGAAGGGTACTTCATCCCCTTATTTATTAAAATATCTTAAGCCATTTGGATAAAAAAACTAAACAATATATCCCAATAATCCATAATAACGTTATACAGATATTTTTCTTCCCCAAAATACTAATCAAAGGGTCCTTAATTAGAGATCCAATTGAAGTTTTCTAAGAGAATGTAATTATCTTCAATAAATATTTTTTTTATTTCTTATCTTAAGACATTAATTCATGTATTAATAATAAAAAAATAATAAAAAAATTATATAAAATATACTGAGATATTATTATTTTGATGGAATAAACTATATTGATTTTATCTTCTATTAATTGGGAAATGAAATAGCTGACTGTGTGTACGATGTACTGTCGCCTCACAAAGCAATGTAGTTTATTTTACATCACGACCTCTAATGGATGGATATAATGATGGATTTACTTTGTTTATATTTTTGACATAATAAAACTTTTGTAATTATAATATCTCATATAACTTCTTACTTTCAATTTCTTGGGAATATGATAATGTCGCTCGCGCGTAAGGTTGACTACCGCTTCACGATGTGATGTGATCTGTTCTTCACTTACAAATTACACGCATTATAATAAGGACAGGTTTAATAAAAATACATGATTAATATGAAATTTAAATTATTCTCTAAATTTAATATATAATTTAACTTTATTTCATTCCGTTTTTTTATAAAATGGAAACAATATTCATGCGTATGTACGACCAACCATCTTTATGATATTTTTAATTAATTTTCCATACCTAAATTTAATGGATTAATATAAATACATATATATTGAATATATATGATATTTATATTGTTTTTAAATTTATGGATAATATGGAACCATTATCATTATATAATGACTTAAAATACGAATCCAAAACATACACAAAAAACGAAGCAGTTATTACATAAAAATGATTTTAATAACAAATTATTTATAAAAAGATAATAAAAGGTCATAAGTTAATACTTTGTGGTATTATATATATAATTATTGTTTTATAATAGATATATATTAAACTTATATATATTTTTAATGAGGTTCGATTGTTTATGAATGAAGGTGATACTTAAGGTATTAGATTTTTGTCTTACATTTCCTTCTTTGAAACATATGTTATATGATGCAGCTATCTTCTTTTGTGTAGTGTATATTTTTCCCATTGATTTACTCAATGATTACCATAATTAAATTATGTGAAATAAATTTCCGTATAATAGTATTTCTTTCATGGTTCTTATGATTCAAAGGTTACCAAAGTGGTAAGTGTTTGATGTTATAATCTCATTGTTTATTTGGATTGTTTAAAGTTATTCCTTCAATGATGAAATATTATGATAGAATTCAAAATAATTTCAGGAATATTATTTATAATATTTTTATTTATTGATAATACTTATTTTTTCCTTCATTTCCCTCTCTTTATGTACTCAAGATTCCAAAATAATGTTTTTAAGAACACCAACCTTATTTCTCTCTTCGGCTGAGAACTCTTTTTTCTTTCATATCCATGTTTTCTAAAAAAAATCAAGAATGTTTTAATGTTCCAATATTTTTTTAAAAGTAATTTTAACCATTTTTTGAATATTTATCAATATATTTTAAAGGAATATTCACAAAATTTTCCTAACATGACCCATTTTGGTGTTACAAAAAATATGAATGAAATCTTAATTTTCGCACGTATGACATGAACAGAAACTATTTCAGTCATGACTAATCAATGTTTTAAATATTTTTTTTATGATTAAAATGTTATTTTTAAATAATAAGAAATTTAATATATTTTTTTGAACTTTTATTTTTAAAAATATTATTTTTAAGGACCCAAGTATTTATAAAATAATTATATTTCATTCCAGAATTAAATAGTTAAATTTATTATAAATGTATAATGAAATAATTGTTATTTATAGAATTTAAGGAATCTATAATATTGGAATAGTAACCTAACCTATTTTAGTAGAAATAAAATTTATATATCATATAACTTAAAATAAGATATATATTTTTCAATGAATAAGTAAATATTTTTTTGAAAATTAGAAATTAAGTGTTGTTTTTTTTAAAAATCATAAATATTTAATTAAGATTTTATAATTAATATTATTATTTAAAAGAAAATATATTTTCATTATATAAATTCATAAATAAATATATATTTTTCTTGTGATTATAAGATAATTTTATGTGACCTTAATTATTGTTTCATGGTGTCATAAAATTAGTAATAATTTTAAAATCAGTATTTTTCAAATAAATGATGATTGTAATTAAATATTTAATTTATAATATTTTGAAAATTTTCTTCATAAAATTATGTTCATTTTTAATTATAAACATTGAAATATGTTTAGGTTGTTTTTTGGGACTATTTTAAAATACTTTATTTTTTGTGAATAGTAAAATATTGTAATTTACGATATATATACATTATAAGTTAAGTAAAGTATTACTGTAGTAATTTATGATGTAATAACCATAATCTAGAACATTCCTTTATTATTTGTATATATTTATTTATAATTCTCAAACTATAAATAGTCTTGAGCCAAAATAATAAACTAATAAATAAATTATTCAATAAACAACCCTTTCATCCACTGTAAATACCACCCATCACCGCATCTTATCCTACACATGAAAGCATTTATGATTGTTTAATTTCATCTGAATTTCCTTACAAAACATTTTATCTATGTCCAATAATTTATAGTCTCACAAAATTACCAAAACCAAGTACCTTAAGGAGGTTCTCAAGGATAAGAATTTAAGAGGTAAAATCCTCTTTCTTTTTCCTTTATTTTCTTTTCAGTTTATTTTCTTTTATTATTCTCTCCTCCACTACCCTCATAAATGTAAAATGATAACTCCAGTATCATAAATATACTATTATGTTATTGTTTTAATGGAATATCTATCGTTAAACCTCTTCAGTTCTCCTCTAATATTAAAAAATGAAAACATTATCCTTGATGTGTGGATTTACCATCATTATTGATGATATGTTTTTATTTTCCTTTAATGCCTTCATGGATGGTTATAAAATAATTAACATGATTAAATAAGATTTTATTATACATATTATATTTTATATAATTTTATATAACCAATATATAATCCATGTATTAAATAAAATTATATAAGTTCATGATGGTTGTAAAAAACAGCCAAAAAAATTAAAACATTTTCATTAATGTTTTCTCTAATGATTTATTATAATATCAAAAAAATAATAATAATATATGGTATCATTTAAAATTATGGAAACATATTAATTCCATTTCTTTCCACTTCTGGTTTTTTCTTCCAATCAACAAGAAAACCCATAAGGAACCAACCATGGAAACCCTAAGAAGAACTCACACGAAAGAATGAAAATAACAAAAAAAATCTTTACTAAATTGGTGGAAAATTGTTATAAAAAGTTCATATAACATAATATTAATATAAATATATTTCTTTAATATGGTAATAAAAATATTTAATACATTATATATGAGTTTTGAAAAAAAAAATTATGTAAGACGAACCCGATGTAAGGATCATTTCGTTAAAAATCCTCTTTTAAATTTCTATTTTTACAAAATTCAAAAGGAATATTTTTATGATAGTATTCATGTTTTATTTTTATGTTTTGGTTATTTAAAATTTTTTATGGTGAATTATGGGAATGATATCTTCTTCCAATTCCTTAGGTATCATTATGTTGTAAGTTGACTATAATGGTAATTTCAAGTGTAACTGTGATGGTTTCACCATAAGGTTGTAGTGAAGGTTAAATCATATGGTAGATATGAGGTTTATATTATAAGGTATTCGAGATGGTTACACATCATATGGAGTCAATAAGGGTTACTAATTAATTCCCCAATTTACCTATTTGCTTTTATATATTTTTTCTTTGTTTTATTGAATCTCATGTTTTTGCAAAGTAAGCATATTATAATTTAACGGTGAGATGTATATCTCATGAAAATAATTTCATATGTGTATAAGTATTCACAGAATAACATTTTATTTCCTTATTTTTATGTTTCTTATTGAGATTTTTGTTCTCGTCCCAAGTTTTAAATGTTTTATCACAGAGATTAAGGATAGGTAATAGAAAAGAAGAAGTAAAGATGAATGTTGTGAAGAATTCATGTTTATTAAAATATTTTGTAATATGGATGAAATTAAAACTATTTTAGTAATATCCAATTTTTATTCTTCTAGTTTTTTATATATGTATTATAACCTAATTTTATTAAACTCTAAACTGGAATGTTATTTAGAAATGAAATAGTTGTGTTATTAATAAATTAACCATATTATGTAATGATTTAGGTCGGGTCCTTATAAATGGTATCAGAGCATAGTTCAAATTAAATTAGGGGTAATAGTGATTTTAACATAATACCATAACTGATTTTTACCTTATGGTTACGTTGAAATGATATGGTATTTAAATATTACCATGTTTCTTCATCGATTATATGTTTATTAAGAATGGTTTTTCATTGAATAAATTTGGAAGGTGAAGTAGGAAGACATAAAGAGGTTGATATCTTTCCGAATCTGCAACCTGGAATAATGGGAATTTGAACTGATTAGTTTGTGATAGTAATGGATCAGCTAAAGTAGGTAATAAATGGTAGTGGGATCCATGTAATAAAACAACCATATATGCTAAAAAGGAACATAATTATAGTGAATCATTTTTTGAGGAAACACCCTCCTTATTTCAGTGGATCTTTCAACTTAGTAGTAGTTTAAGGGTGGACTAAATCCCTTGAAAATCTATTTGATTTCATGGGGTGTTCATATAATCAAAAGGTTAGTCATTCTATTTAACACTTTGAAGGTGAATCCAAATTGTGGTGGTCAATGATCAAGAATATTAGAGATAACAAGGAGATCGATTCATGGGACTGGGATGAATTTAAGAATCATTTCCATGAAAAATATTTTCCTAAGATTGTTAAACATAGGATGGAAAAGAAGTTCTGTGAATTGAAATAAAAGGAGAAAGATTCAATGGCTATGTATGAAGAAAATTTCACCCAATTATAAAGGTAGTCTCCAAATCTAATTCGAGCTATTAATAGTAAAATAGATTGTTTTTTAATTAGGATTGATGCTAAGATGCATGGGTAAAAATTCAATCAAAAAACCCATTAAAAGGGAGAATTTGTAATTAAAATTTAAATCATAGGAATAAATATAATTAAATAATTTTTAAATCAATTAGTTAGTATACAAACCACTAAAATAATAATTGGTTCATAAATAAGAACATTGTATCAATGAAGGGAAATTGAGACGAAATTCATTATATTGTTCAAGATTCATTATGTGTGCACACTTAACATCCTGAATAACCAAATTATTTTTATTATAAAAATTATAGGGAATCATATACTTTTATATTTAATTAAATATTTTCCATTTATTATCATATTATATTTATTCATTATATAGTTCCCCAGGGTGTTTGTGTGAAAATTGAACCAATGTTGGCTTATTTTGGTAATCGTAGAAAAAAAAATGTTACATTAATAATAAATCAAATAATTAATATAATATTTTAAAAACCATATAATAATTATTTTCTATTAATATATTATAGTAAAATTAGTCTTCATATTTCCATAGTCATCTGTAATTGTATTTTTAATGATTTTTCAAGTAGGATGTTAAATTAACCAAAACATGAGCATGCTTTAACTTGATTGGAGAGTACGGTTAAAGAGGTGTTTATTTTTAAATAATATAATTATAATATAATTATAATGATATTGTTTTGTATATTTATTATAGTGACCCATATTTTTTATTTTTTGATATTATATGGTTTTCTAGATGGAAAACAAAAGATGTTTCAATATAGATGTTGGAGTCTTCACGTATGCATGTTTAGCATTCCCATTTCTAATCTATTGAGAGGGGATGAAAATGGATAATAAAATAACATTTTAGAATTATAATTACATTATATATATAATATTTATTCATAATTACCACCATTAAGACCATCCATTATAGGAGGCAATGAAAAAACAAAAAACATTGGTTCATAGAGTCCATAGTATTCACAATGCACTAATAATGGTATTTCATTTTCAAAGTGGATGGAAATGAATGACCAAGGGTTTTACCATTTATATAAATAATAAGTATAAAAATGATGCATAATTAATAACAGTGTTAATGATATAATATATTTGTATGTGTAATATTAAGATGAAAAACTTAAGAAGGAATAATACATACATTAGAGAATTGGCCTTTATTTGAATGTTTCCAAGAAATTGAAGGTCTTATTCTAACTATGAGTTAAAATGGAATTATGTTTGACGTATATGGATCTATGGATAATAAAATGTAATATTTAAAGGTCGTAATATAATATTAATTTCATTTTTGAAAGGTGGATGTGGTACCCTTTTTAATTGGATAGAAGGAGATGTTTTAGAAATACTCAAAATTATTCAATAATTTCATAATAAAATTCAATGTTCAAGGACTAAATAGTTGAAAATATGGGATTTGTGAAAATATAATGTCTAAAATCCACTCACACCCAAGGTAAGAGTAATTTAATGTTATTTTTACTTTTAAAAATTACCTAAATTAAAATTTTCCCTATTAATTAATTTCTATCCTTAATAATTATAATTAATGGAAAATATTATGATTGGAACCTTTTACATGATTTAAAACTTCTGATTTAAAATTTTAAAATCATTTTAACATAAATAATTTCTAAATTTATAAAAATTTAATTTTAAAATAAACACATGTAATCATTTAAAAAAATGCAGAAAGATAATTTTTTGAGCATTAAATTTGAATTTAAGATATAATCATCTTGGATATTGATTTTAATGACATAAATTGATTTATGATAAACAAAATTAATGTTAGGAGGTAGATAAGGGAATCCAAAACCTAATATCATCATCTAAATACTTAATTACATAAAAATACTGAAACTAGTTTTATTTTATTAAAGTAACATTTTAATTTAATTTTAAAAAATATTAGAACTATAATTATACGTTCAAAGTATATTTTAAAATGAATAATATTATTACTTAAATTCATATTTTATTACTTAAAATTTATTTATATTTTCTAGGATAATCTCACATAATGATAAAATCATAAAAAGTTTAATTTTAACAGAAAATCCATATTTTTTACAAAAAATATTCCTTTTCAGAAAAAAAAATTATACTAAGTAAATTTTAATGTGAGTAATTAAAAAATTAAATTTATTTTAAAAAAATTTGAATTCAATTTTTTTTTAAATTTTTATTTTAAAATAAAATATATAATAAAAAAATGGGTTTTATTGAAACAATCATTTTCAAAATTAGCACCTAATAATGAGTTAACTTATGAATATTAAATGGTATATAGTCTTATTATTTATTATATATTTATTAATAATTTTATCTATTTTTTATTTTTTTTCTGTGTAGTGTGTGACACATGTTATAAATAATAGTATTTATTTTAAGGGATAAAAAATATATGGTTGTTACAATCTTCCCCTTAAAAAAATACATCCTAGAACTTTTAATTATCACTTATAAAAGACAATTAAGGGTGTCCATAAGATTTTTATAAAAAGATAGTTAATTTTAAATGTGGTATAGACCTTATTAATTTGGATGAGTTTAAAAAATTCATCTATTCTTTCCTAATATACACATGAAAATATTGAGTTTCTTTCTAACGATTTGAGCTAAACATTCTTCATGATTAGTTATCATAAATCCTATAATTGAATAATTTTTCTATGAGGTCTAATGGTTATCATTGTAATGATAGATGATCATCAGTTAATTTGAAATATGAATTTTGGGTTAATTATTCTAACAATTGATGTGGAATATATATAAAGAGAGTTGTTGAATGACCAAAATCACATTAAATTTCCTTTAAATTAAGAATAAATAATATTGAAATGTATAATATTCCTATAAAAACCATTCCTAGATAAAATAATATTATAATATAATATAAAATCATTAAGGTGTCGATTTTATGCTCTAAAGAAATATACTAAGCCTATTAGGTTGAGTATGACAAGATTCAGATTAGATATCCACAAATATAGAGTGGATGGTGAGTGTAAATTTCACCATTATATTTCATTAACTACTTTTAGTAGTAGGGAAATAATTGGATTTCCCTTTTTTCATTGGTTTAGGAGGTTATTTTTCATTAGTTTTTGGGTTTGGTCATTGATTTTCATAATGACCAAATTCCATACATTTAAGGCATTGGACATTATTCACCACTATTTTATTGAAAAGATTCTTTGTCCCAACTAAAAAATAATGAGATTTACTTTCAATCTTTAAATTATTGAAACACTTTATTTTTCTTCTAATACATTCCCTTGGGTGTTTTTATGACTTTTTTTAGATGAATAATATTTTTTCCTTCATCATGTATGAAACATGGTCTTCTATGAAACTCCATCCAGCTCTCCTTTGGTGATATTATATCTCTATAGAGAATAAATTTATTAGTCATATGTAGATATATTTAGTTGAGCGTAACTATAAGGTTTTCAATGTCAGCTTATATCTCACTTGGCTTCTCATTACTATATTTTCCATCATGTACATTATAAACAAGATTTATCATTCCTCCATCCATTTATAAAACCAAAATATTTAATCACTAGTGATAAAAATTTACATGATATGGGAATTATAGAACACTAAACCATGAAATATTTCACTCTTTGAAACTATCACATTGTCTTTTAGTTCATCCTAAATCACTCTTAGTTAAATCGTGGGTTTTTTATGTTGGGTTCTCCAATGCTTTATATCCTACTTCATTAATAAAATAAATCATTCTTAATGGCATGTAAAGTGAATGTGATAAACCAAATCATATCCCTTAGGAGTTTAAAACCAATTGTTCAGTTAGGCCACTATGTTATGAACCAAGTGATAATTGAGTTAATACCCAAGAAACCCTATTTATGGTTATTAACCCTAGGTGTATCTATTCCAGATCATGAATACAATTTTAGTATCTACATAGAGATGTATTTATAGGGAAAACAATCTATTCGTGACTTTATTAATATTTTAAGATACTGTCCAATTATGAGATTAATCCCATGGACACTTTCCTAATGTTCTTTACTAAATTTCTCTATAAAAATATAAAAAACAAATAAACATTTACTTTTGTAAGATCCTTAGTTTTTATATAAGGTAAGGATATTTGAAATTTCAGTTTTAATGATTTATTTTGTCCTTATTAACATTTTTAATCAACTACGTAAGAGATTAGAAGTTTTAACAGTTTTTTCATAACCCAAAAACATAAATTCTCAAGGAAAGGGGAAGGTTCATGGTTTAATCAAACTGTGAATTGGAGACTGCATGGTTTGGAAATACCATGCGGGGTGTTTCAGGGATCCATTTAGGGGAGTACATGGGATTATCATGGGTTGAAAAACCATTTTCCACAACCATGTAGGTCTATTCTCCCTAGTAAAGTGATAGGCACTTGGTTGGCACACGATTTATCCAATTTCACATCCAAACTATGAACCTCTTAAGATCTTGGGAATTTTAACCATTTCCCTCCAGTTTTTTGAAATGGACTCAACCCTTTTTCTCCCTTATTCTCTATAGGCCATTATTAGGGAGATCAACCTCTTACTTCCTCATAGTATTTGATCCCATTTATTTTTTCAATCTCAAATTCAAATTCGGTTCATCCCATTAGATCTCGACAAGTAAGATCTTTGATCCAATATATTATTGTCTTGGATTGAATTTCCATATATTGTGTGATCCTCATGCATGATCCATTGACATATTTTAGGGGTTTTTTCTATTATTCTCTTTTCTTTTAATATGGAGAAAATAAGTGGTTGAGGCTGGGTAAGTATTACTCTATAGGCATATGGTATGTGATCTATACCACTTATCTCAATGTATGGTTATTTATAATTTATTATTGTTGTGACACATGCCTAAAACTCATGGAGTTTCTTCATAAATTAGTAACCTCCTATATAAATTTTCAATTTATTGTTTAAGATATCTCATGCCACCTTTATACTAGGTTGGAGGTTGTTGACCTCAACCTGAACCACCCATGGGGTGGGTTCTTTCCTTTTTCAATGGAAATGTCACAATTGGGGTGATTTGATCTCTCTATTGTTTATGGGAAATTGGATGTTGTAATAAAGTGGATTGTTTGAGGTTATAAACACCTTAAAATGCCTTTCCATTTGTACATGAAAGGAATGGAGTGAATAATCCCTTAGATTTATTTTTTTATGAAGGGATTAATGAAGTGATTAGTGAAATGGTTTATAAAATGGTGAATGAATTGGTTATGATGATAATTAAGGTTTCATGTCAAAGAAATATTGACCCATATATATGCCTTGGACATTTTTACACCTTATATATGGATTAATTAGATGCCTTGGACATTTTTACCCCTTAGATCTAGATTAGAGGGATTCCATGGTTTTCACACCTTAGATCCAGCTATATTGGACTGCTTTGGACATAATCATTGGGCTCCACCAAATTCTTTACCAAATTTTCTATGTATGTGCTCCCTAGAATCAAAGATAATGCTCTGTTCAAGGACCTTGGATCCTAGACTATGTAGGTCTGATACTTTGTTAATTGATGTATTCCATTGAAGATTCTTATTATGATTTATAGTTATTCCCTATGTTATGGTTTCTTTATGACATTGATATTTGGTAGACTAGAAAATATCAAATTACTTTTACCACTTTTATTCTTACTATACATGCACACCGATTTAGATTATATGCACATAATGGACTTATTATAGAAACCGTTGTTGGTGGACTACTGATTGTTATCTCACACCCTATTCAGCCTGCTATTTGGTACCCATATATGCTTCATGGATTCGTATAGGGATATTTTTAAGTTCCCTCTTGATTGTTCTTGATTTATTGTGGCATAGGAACATGGAAGCATAGGATAGATACATGGCTCATGATGCTAGTTAGAGATAATTTTTTTCAGTATTTTTTTAATTTTGACAAATTTATTTCACTAGATGAACATTTCCATGTATTTACTATATTTTTAATAGATCTATGATATTCTAATAATTTTGTATATGACCCTACCTTTGGCTCTGATTATTATTACTATTATCTGGATGATTTACCTTTAGTTTCTGGTGAATATTATTATTTCACCATTTTATTCATTTATGATACTATTGTGTTACTCTAATCATGAGGGTATAGTCTATCAACCATACCATCAAATAACCTTATTTCTAATCGGCAACCTCTAGCATATGAGGAGGCATGTTTGAGGCCATGTGAAACACCATCTCAGGGTACTATTTAGTTGATCCCAGGTCGGGTCGTTACAAAGTTGTATCAGATGATTTTTTTATATTTCATTTGTCTTGATATTTTGGATAGGTAGAAATGAGATGAGGAAATAGTTGGGACTTGGTAAGGATCTGTGCCTGGGAGTAACTAACCAACATATAGGGAAAAACCAAATTACCAGGGAATGGCACATGATGTTATATTTATATTTATTAAAGTTTATTTAATTTAACTATTGGGTGATACACATGCTATTTGGTATTGATTGTGATTTTATTTTTCTCTTGGCATGCTATGGGAAGAAAATATTAACCTCATGCATCATTTTTGGCAGATAGTAAATTCACATTCCATGCATATGCCATGCCATATAAGATGCTTTGATTTACATCATGATATTTATTATATGATTATTGTGATATATAATTGTTAATTGAATAATGTTTTTATAGGAAACTGAGAAGGATAATTTGATACTTAAATTTCATAAACGAACATAATAATTTTTTGCTGCATAGACAGATGTATACATATTAAGAAATAAATTATAGAATGTTGAACCATAGAACCCTGATTGAAGGGGTTGGAAAATGTTCATGGTTGTGATTAAATGGATTCCACAGTTCAGATTATAATGTGTATGGGCCTTAATATATTAAAAAATTTCATTTATATAATTCAACCCTCTAAGAATACCTATAATATAAATTAATATAAATTTAACTGAATTGAAATTCTTAAAAAAAGTTTTTCCTTAAATGGAGGTTCCAATTAAAACATAAAGGGTTATTTCCTTTATAAATTGAAAATAACACTATTTATAACAGAACTGTTGACTTATAGTGGAGCACTTGAACCTGATCCAACAATAGTAGTGAATAGTAGACAATATCTCTTATTTTCTTATGATCTTTATTTCACCCATACTTGGATTCAGAAGTAGTCAAATTCGTGTGACTCGTATATAGGAATTCGTGTAACTATCCTATTTATATATCTATTATCATGTAGTTACCAAATCATGAAATAGGCATGTTCTTGAAATTTGTAAAGACCTAAAACCAAAAAATCATTCTATTGTGTTCCATGAGTGTGGTGATGACAATGCTCTAAAGTTGGTAGGCCATTAGACTCTAGTAGAACCTACAGTAGTGACACTTATGGAAACTCATATTATACCTAATGTGTGTACTGATGCGTAATTTCAAGATAAGTTACTATGATTTATGCAGACCATTCAAGGATCCCTGCAACATGCCTCAACTACAGTAGAGTTTATGTGTAAGTTTCAAAAACTACATATTCCTTTATTTTTAGGGGAATGGTGGTCCATAGGCTTTATATTCATGGATATAGTCAATGCAATCAATTTTAAAGAATCTTAAGGCACATCCCAATAAGAGAGTGAAGCTCGCTATGTATATGACTCATGATTATACCAAGAGATGGTGGGATGTTATTACTCATATGGATCATCATCAAGATATGTCTTAGATGGATTTCTAGATTGCCTTGTCTGATTATTTTTATCACATGATGTTGAGGTCCAATAAATCTAGAGAGGTTATGCACATGGAATAGGGAATCCTATTAGTCATAGACTATTCATCCCATTTTATAGAGCTCCAACATTTCAAAACTATTCTATTAGGCGATGATTTGTATAAATCAATGAGATTTGAGGATGGTATTAGGAATGACATCCAATCATAGGGACTGTGTTTTAGATTACTATTGTATCTGGAATAATAAAAATGGAACTCATTACTAAATATATCCTAAGGGGAGATGGGGGACTACTTCAGGGAATTTCAACTTCTCAACCCATTGAAACAATGTTAGGTGATAAGAAGAGATGCTTTTAGATCTCTCATGGGGTAAATACTAGCCAAATCATGTGTACTGATAGTTTTTTTTTCAGTCCCCAGTGTAGGAGGTCAGTAAACATGAGTAGGTAGTGTGATTGAAACCCAAATAAGTATTGATCCTATGGTAGGATAATCAATATATAGGGGTTTTTCAAGACATTCCCTCAAAAAACTAGTGAGAGAGGTTCTACACTAGATCCACATTTAGAAGTGGGGTCAGAAGGTGCTCATCAAATAGTGATTTGGGGTGTGATCAGCCGGTCAGGGCTAGGTGGAGGTCATGATCATGGCTTCCAGACAAAAAAACATATAATGAAAACAAAGAGGTCCTGATCAAGGTACCCAAGATATATCTGAGGGTCATTAATTAGACCATATGCATGCAATGAAACTGATCCATAATGAGAAGAGTTCCATACCTTCATAGTAAAGCATTATATTCTCTTTGACACCATATTAGTACCCTATCTTTTAGATATTGGTCACTCTCATTCCTTCATAGTTATTCTTATTATGGAGATCCTTGGGCTTGATATTCAGTTTCCATGTGGCTTGATGAAACTTGATACTCTATTGGGGATTCAATTAGATATTGTGAGCTAGTTTAGGTATTTCCCCTTGAGATAAGCGGGTGTCCCTTTGTATGAGACCTCTTTGTCCTCATGATGACAAGGTTGTTATCATTCTTGAGAAGGTCTATATGGTTCCTTACCATTCTCATGTAGATTTATATCACTAGAGGGTATCCATTATATCACCATAGGGATGTAGATATGTCCACATGGAATAGTGGTATTGATAGGAGAGTCGATATAGAACTGAGAATCTCAGGATGAGTAGGATTATATCTTGGAATGCAAGTTTATATATGGATGATCAGGGAACACATTAAGAAGATCTCCCTCCAGTGGTCTTTTGTTTTAGGGATGTTTTCATATATGAATTTTCTAGACAACCTCCTAAGAGATAGGTAGAGTTTTCCATCAATGTAGTTCTAGGAGCGACACTAGTTTTTTTTCATCCTCATTATATGCCTACTACCTGGTTGTAAGATTTCAAGAGGAAACTTGAATATTTGGAAGGTAAGGGTTTTATAAGACCCAGTTCTTCACTGTGGGGTTCATTGGTCCATTACTCCAAGATGGTGCATGGAACTGTTTGGATTTTTAATGATTACCAGTGGTTAAATATACTTATGGTTAAAAACTAGTATTTATTTCCTCATATAAACATTCTCTTCAACCAGCTCCTATGAGAATGGTTTTTCTCTAAGATTGATCTAGGGTTCTATTATCATATGGTATTTTTTTAGACCCCCGGATATACCACATACATCATTCCATTGTAGATATGTCTCATATGAGTATTTGGTCTTGTTTTTCAGTCTTATAAATGTTTATGTAGTTTTCATGGCCCTGAGGAACCGATTTTTCCATACATATCTAGATTCATTTGTAGTGGTATTCATGGATGACAATTTGGTGTATTCTCAAACATGACACGACAATTGTAAACATATTTAGATCATATTTTATACAATGAGAGAGCATCAGTTATAATATAATCTCCAAAAGTGACACTTTGTGATGGATAAAATTTACTTCATGTGTCATATTGTCTCATATATAGGAGTATCAGTTGACATAAATAAGGTTAAAGTTATAGTTTCCTCAGAATAACCTAATAATGTCTTTGATACATAGATTTTTTTAGGGTTTTATAGTTATTAAAGGTTATACATCTAATATATATCACATATAGATACACCTATTTTGGGATTGACTAAGAAAGTTGTAATGTTCTCATGGTACGAAGCCTGTGAGACATCCTTTCAGAAGTTGACTGGGAGACTAACTTCAATGTCGATCCTGATTCTTACAGATCTAGATGGAATCTATATAATATATAGTGAAGAATAGTGTGTTATGATAGGATTAGTCCTGATGAAAAAAGAGCATATTTTGGCATATGGGTCTCGTAAGTTGAGGCTACACTAGAAAAACTACCTGACACGTGATGTCAAGTTATCCACTATTGTTCATTCCCTGTACTAGTTGATAAATTATTTACTAGGAGTGAATTTTTTGGTGTATACAGACTACTAAAGACTCAATTATATCTTTACAAAGTAATAATTTAATCTTAGGAAAATGATGGTGTGTTGAATAAATTCAGTCTTATGACTTTGAGATTTCTTATACACCCAGAAGGGAAAATATAGTTGTCAGTGCTCTAGGTAGGATGAATTAAAAACAAGCGATTATAGAGGCTGGTAGCGAGTGGCATATTATGACCTTATTTCCTAAGAATCACATAGAGTTTTATGAATTTCATGGAAATTATGTACTTTCATCATTATCTATAACCTACACACTTTTGGATAGGGTAAATACAAGATACTTTTAAGACCTCGAGGGATTAGTCTTAAGGGAGAGGTGTGGTTGGTGAGGCCCCACCACATAGATGGATCATTGGAGAGGATGAAATTAAAGATATTCATGGTCTTTTTGGGTTTCTAGTAGATGTACAAGAAGATATAATGTGATATTTTCATGCCTACACCTGGCTAGTGCATCTCGGTCTTACCATGATGTATCATGATTTATGCCCCCATTATTGGTGTCCAAGTATAAAGTAGGAGATATCCTGTTTTGTTACTCGGTTCTCCACCTATCAACTAATGAAGGAAAAACACCAGTGACCAATAAGTCTATTATATTCATTTCTCATTCTTGAATGGAAATGGTGTGATGTATCGAGGGATTTCAAGACTGGATTTCCAAGATCACCCTGAGGTAGTGATTCTATATGGGTTATCGTGGTCGGGCTGAAGAAGGTCTCCCATTTCCTGCATATTAGGGAAACCTTCTCAATAGATGAGATCAAGATGCTCTATATTCATGATATTATACAGAACTATAGATTTCTACATTATATTTTATGAGATAGAGACACTCGCATCACATCACGGTTCTGGAAGGGGTTACATAGAGAACTAGGTTCGTAGGTGCTTCCAAGTATATCCTATAACCTAAATAATTATGGTCATTAAGAGAACACGATAGAGGTATTAGATTATATGCATAAGATAAGTGTACTAAATTGCAGGAGAACCATGTAACCCTAGTTGAATTATCCTAAAATAGCAGTTATTAGGAGACAATATAGATGGAACCTTATGAGGCCATGTATGGTAGGCCATGTCGGTCACCTCTATACTGGTTAGAGGTAGGACATGCAATTACACATAGACCTCATATAATGGACTATACTTTTCATAAATAGATATTATATTTTTATAGATAAATATTCATGTAACAACATAACAAAACCACGCTATAACTGTATGGGTTTATTACCTTTGGAAACTTGGAAACGTGAATAGTTGGTTCATAAAATATCTGCATCATATCACACTTATTCCTTCATAACTAGAACCCTTTTTTACATATCAAACTTGTTACCTTTCTTCATATCCTGGGAAAAACAAACATAACAAAGTGGTGAGATTAGATTCTATGTAAGGGTAAACATGGGATATGTTAATCATTACATGAGAATAAGGTTATAAGTACACAAACATAACATTTTAAACTTATACCCTACATATAAAAGATCATAATATTGATCCATGGAATAAATCATGGTTGTTCATAAGGCATGAATCGTAATGAAATCAAAGAACATGATCCATGAGAGCATAATATTGACATAATACATAGAATTTATGTCATTAACATAAGCCTAAAGAATCATTTCAATATTAGTCAAGGCTCACTACTAAGAATGTTATAGTGGATAATGTAATTTACTGATCCAGGTTTACTCCATGTTCTATCTCTTCATTACTGAACCAAGTTGACTTCTTATTCTAGCCCTATATCACTAGACAAGGATTACTCCTTATTACAGCCCTATCTACCTCATGAGATATAAATCATTTCCCCTTTAATTGGAGGGGGTATAGGTCCCACCCATAAAATAATATAAACAATATATATGTGTTCCAAATGAACATAAATCATTAATAATATCATAAAAAATGAAAATAAATGGGTTTCATAATCATTTCATCATCGCAAAACCCATGTAAAATTAAGAGAATTCATAAAAAGCATGCCATCATAAAGATAAAATATACAGATAAAGAATAAGGATGGTATCCCTATATCATATCCCCTATAATTAATATGTAAAATCAAATAATGTTTTCATACATATAAATTAATTTTAATGATCACTTGAAATAATTCTTAAGCAAAATATCCTTTTTATTTTGAAAACATTTGTTTTACAAGCCTTAAAATAAGAAAGGATAACATTTTCTTTGAGAAAAAACTTATAATATTTTATAGGAATCATTTAAACATTAATTAAATATTAAGGAATGAAAATAATCTCATTCCATATAAGTTAAAAAAAATCCTTCTGACTTTTATAAAAAGAAACAATAAAGGATATTTTTTAAAATAAAGCCCCTTACAAATAACATTGAAGTGAATGTTGAAATTTAGTATGTATATAATCTGTAAATACCCATAAAATTAGTGGTAATACAATATAATATAATCAATATTAATTTAACACATACTATTAGTATCACATAATAATTGAATTAAAAGTTTAATTCAATGAAAGGAAATTGAGTTAAGAATTCCCTTACCTCATGTATTACCTTTCTTTGTGCACATTAAAACATATTATATAATAAATATGGATTTATTATACATTAATTCCATATAACTAATTATATCACATCATTTAATTTTTATTTATTATATCATATCACTCATTAATTAATAATTAGTTATTAAAATCACTATTTTGGGTGACAACAGCTTCGTTTTCCAAGTATGTTTCTATTTTTTCAATCTTAGATCTTATATTTTTATCTTAGTCTCGTCATTTAAATAATGTTAATCATGTAATAAAAATAATATATAACAATTATATACATATTATAATCATTAATATATGGTATAGATTGTAAAATAAATTACATTGTTTATGGAGATGATATGTCGCACAAACGTAAGAACACTATTTTCATTTTTAGATTGTTGGAATGAAATAAAGGAAAATAATAATTCATATTTGAAGAATAATTTTTATGTTATATTTGTCATATATATTCATTAAACCCATCATAAAATTCATCCATAATATATGGTGATAAAAAAGGAATTGTATTGCTACATGGAGATGATAAGCTGTATATTCAAACGAGCAGTACTTTAAATTATTGTTTAATGAGAAAGAGGGTGTGTAATTGTGTTTTAATAATAATAAAATTTCAGAATATTTTGGATATTTAAGTTATTATTTTTTTGATATTCATGTTATATTTATAGGAGGTTTGGAAGAGTATAAAATAAAGTGGTCGGTTAGAGTGATTACCTCCTCTTTGAACCTCTAGAATGTATCTAGAGAATTTGGGAAGATAAATGGGAAGAGTATGGTTGATATAGAATGCTCAAAGTGTGGTGAATAAGTGAGGTATGAGGTTTGCATTTATAATTAAGGTGAAGTGTACTTTTCAAATTTCTAAAAATATTGAATAATAATAAATTTATTTTCTCTCAAAATACCACCAAATGGACATGGATTCAAACATAAGATAAGATAATGTTGTAATCTCATCAACCAATATAATTTATATATTATTTGATATTATTTTTAACCTTATCATTTTGATTAACCCTTAGTTAACTTATTTTAATTTTAACTAATCTAACAACATTTTCAATATTAAAAGGCTATACTTTTTTCTTATAAACTGACAATTGAAGCATAAGTGGAGAATTTACAATATGTTAGTGAATAAATTATCTCTTTTTTTATTATATAATATTTTTATTAATTCTAAATAATTTAATAATATATTATTTTCATAATTTATCATTAATGTTAATTTGGACACAATTCATTACTTTGACTTTAAGAAAACCAATAAACAAAATATATTCAAAAAAACATTAATACCCCCAAATATTTCATAATCATTTAGAAATTTTTGGTACACCTTAATTAATTAAAATTATACTTATTAAAATATTTTTTATATCATTTATTTGATTTTTCATTTCATTGAATAATTTCCCCCATCAACATTTTGTAAGAATTTAGTGTAAATATTTAATGATTAAAAATTATAAAAAATAACTATGATGATGATAAATATTTTTTATTTTAAAATAATATTTATAATCTAGAATATCTTCTAGTTAAAGCCATATTAAAAATATTGTACTTACTAAAAATAAGAATATGACATTTTGTCACTTTCTTTGATTTTAATATTATCTAAGTAATTTTAATGGACAAGTGTACAATAAATAAACCAACTTCGATCCTTGGGTGTTATGAGTTAAATTAAATTCATCTAATGAAAAATAAGATGAAAAATTAATTTCCTTGTCACTTATTTTTAATCCAGATTTGTAACGACCCAAAATTTCATTAATGGAAAATCCCTCTTGATCCAGTTAAATGTTTCTTTATGTTTTTATATGATGTCAACTTCTTTAGTTTAACGTTAAGATTTGTGACCGTTACTTTTATAGCCGTTGAACAATGATCATCTGGTTAGTTTAAATATAAGGCTTTAACGAACCAATTTTCTACTCAGACAAAGGAAGCGATGGCCTCATCCAGTAGAATTGCCCCTTACGAAGCCCATTTGTCGGAGCTCGGAAAGGAGGTGGCGTCTTTGGGCTTTTCCCTTGACCAAGCCCAAGCTGAGCTTCATCAATTCAAGCTCGAACGTGATCGTCTACGGGAAAAATGGAAGTTGATAGAGATTACCACTCGAGCAATGTTATCCGAGCAACCCCAAGAGTCTGTCACCATCGCACACCTTACCCTTAGGTCTTATGCGGCTATTTTAAGGGGTTATGTAACAAATAAGTAGCACCATGTTCACGTACATTATTTTTGTATATAATAATGAATATAATTTCTAGTCATTTTTGATACATTGTAATTAGTTTTTAAAGTACAAATGGTGTTTTTAGTTATTATTTAATTAAGAATTATATTTTATTAAATTAAAGTATTTTCGAATTAAATAATATTTTAATAAAATATTATTATTAATATTAAATTAATTTTTATTAAATATAAATGATCTTATAATTTTATGAATGCAATTAAAAATTTTATTAAGGTTTGAAAGCCATTTCTGTCAAAACCCGTGAATTTTTTATAAATGTCGGTTTTTATTTTAAAAGTGAAAATTCACATATTTAGAAAATTATTTAGATAAAATAAATATTATTTTTGGAATCAGGACGTCGAAATTATCCAACGGTGAATTTTTCATAATTTTCTGAGACAGTCAAATTTTTGGGTAAAAATTAAATACCATTTAAATATATAATGTGTTTTATGACATCATAATGACCCAATGGTGATGTAATAAAATACCATAATCCTTATGTTCGGCCAATATGTGTTTTATCATTAAAATAATGAGGTTTTGGGTTTGTTTGACTCACTTTTCAAAGCATTAATGGAGCCCTCAAGACTTATTCAACACTTTGCCTTTTTAAATTAATTTCTATGGGAGTGTGACTCACCTCCACATAAGCAACCCTAATTTTTTAATAAGTTCGGACCTTGGCCTTGTAAAATATTGTTTTCCCCTTTCCTTTTCCAGAAACCATGGGAAAATACCATGGGATGGTTTGTGGTTTGGATTATTTTAATATAAGGGGTCCCAAACCTAAATAATAAAGAATTCTCTCACCTTTCCTATATAAACCCACCCAAGCTCCCACTTCCTCCTCACTCAAAGCCCTTGAAGTTCGTCCAACCTCTGCCCTACTCTCTCTAGAATCCTCTCAAGGTGCCCCAAGCTCCCAAGAAGCCTCTCACAAGCCTCTCTCTAGCCTTTGGAAGCACACTTCCAAGTAAGGGTTTTTTTCTTCCTTTCTCATTTTTGTCAATTTTCTTTAAGTTGTATTGCCCTTTTAATTTCATTTATGAATGTTGGGGTATTGTTTCGCACCTCTCCCATACTGCCCTCTTATTGTTTTAATGATGGGAGACCCCTTTCTCTCTCATTAAATGCCTCCCATGTACACCCGTTACTATGCCGAAATTCCGAAAGGAACCTTTTTCTCCTCTTTTATATTCAAGCAATACTTTTGTATCATGAATCTAAATTCCTTTTCAATTGTTGGGACATGTATCTATATGACCTTATTACTGTCCATTACATGTAAATATGATGAGGAACCCCTTTCTCTCTCATCAGCCCTTTTTATGAATTCTTATGTCACGCCGTTACGTTGCCGAAATCACACCGATTTTCTAAGCCAATATCATTGTGTAGTGAATACGATGCACATTTCTCCATCAAGGGTATTCACCTTTATGCACATTTACTTATTGATTGTAAAGTTTCATGTATGAATTCCACATTCCTTTATCGTGGAATAAATGATTATGTTTTATGAATCCATGTTTTATGATCCATGTGGCACACTTATGCATGAAATTAAATGTTTAAGAAGGGTGCGCCCTTTATAGCGCTCCAATGCATTGGGTAAAGTATAGTATCATGATACGTCATGTGCAATGAGTGTTTACTCATGCTAATTCAAGTGTAACGAGGGTTTACTCGTGCTTCAAGTGCAATGAGGGTTTACTCATTCTCCATGTGCAATGAGCCTTGGCTCATGCTAATTCAATGTTAAGTGTTGTTGCCACATTTCCATGTTATGATTATCATGCTTTATCATGCCTTTATGTTCATGTCTCTCTTATGTTCTATTGATATGCCTATTGCCTAACATGTATTGTACTCCTCATGTTATTCATTATGTACTCCCTTACTGGGCTTTATAGCTCACCCTTTTCTTATGCATGTCCTCAGGTTATCCCATGCAATGCTAAGTACGAAGGAATGTAGTGGTCATGTAAAGGAAGTTTTCAATAAAGATGTTGTATTTCAAGTTTAAAGTTTTTATGTAATGATCCTAAGCCCCAAAGACACTAAACCTCTCGATCTTCTTTGTTGTATCAAGTGAAGTTTTATGTAATGAAGCATGTTTAAGTTGTAATAAAAAGCAGGGTTGTCATAGTTGGTATCAGAGGATAGGTTTAGTTATTTTTGGGATTAGGAAACCTTAGTAAAGCCTTAGATACAAGACTAAGCATAATAAAAACATCCCTAAGTGTTGGTAAATACTAAGTAAGTGTTTTATCAAACAAATACATCCCTGTCTGGATACGAGAAGGTAGAGGCGGCTCTGGCACAGATGTATCCTAGGGGTAAAACTCGAAAACACCGCTTTGAGCTAGACTCGAACGGGAACTGGTGCATGACAACGGGCCTTGCTGCACTCTTGGTTACGACACTCCCGGGGGATATGTTTTGATAAATTCACAATCTTAGTATGAACCCTTATTAAGGGAAAAATGCCCCTAAGAATATATGTTAGAAGGAAGATCATGAAAAGCCTGGATTGAATCCTATAGACTCATGAGTTAAAGAGATTAAAGTTTATTTATAAGTCATCAACTTTTGTCTTTGGATTACCCTTTATGTGTTACCCCTAACCTTCCTTTTATTCCAGCCAATGGCCGGTAATAGGATAACTCGGGCTAACAACCGTTGTGAAGATCAGTGTGATGATTGTACTTATGAGATGCCCAATCCAATGGGAGCGGGAATCGCGAACTTTGTCACGCTTCTCTCTCAGCTAACTCAAGTTTTGAATAGAAACACTGGTCAAGAGGAACGTTCAACCCCCCCTAAGAAAGAACAAGTCGCTATTGAAAGCTTCATGAGACAAAGGCCTCCTACTTTTAGTGGATCATCCGATCCCATGATTGCTGAACAATGGATCAACTCCATAGAAAAGATATTATCCATCCTCCAATGCTCTGAAAAAGAGAAGGTTCTCCTGGCGGCTTATCGTATGGAGGGTGAAGCTGATCAATGGTGGACGTTGATCAAAAATATGAAGCCTGAGGAGGAGATCGAGGCTTTGGAATGGAAGGAATTCCGGAAGATGTTTTTCGATAAATATTTTCCACGCACCCTCCGTCTTAAGATGGAAAGGGACTTCCTTTCCCTCAAGCAGAAAGATGAGGAATCTGTGGGAGCGTACGAGGCAAACTTCACAAGGCTTGCACGATACGCTTCCGGCTTTGTCGTTACCCCCGAATGCAAGGTAGACCGCTTCTTTGGTGGGCTGAAGCCTAGCTTGCGGAAAGCATTAGTGATCCGTGACTTCGACAGCTATGAGGAAATTGTCCGATGTGCCCTCAAGGTTGAAATGGAGATCGGAGAATCACAGGGGTATCATGGGGACAAGAAGTGGAAGGTGGACTTCAATGCTGGTGGTCCGATGGATAAATCCAACGGCGCTAAGAAATTCCAGCACCCCACTTGCCAAAAGTGTGGAAAGAAGCACCCTGGAAATTTCCTTAGGGGGACAAGAAAATGCTTCAAGTGTGGAAGAGAAGGGCACCTAGCTGTTAACTGTCAGCAAGAAGGACCCGAGGCTGCGACGGAGGGGAGGAATGCTCCATTCGAACCTCAACGCGTTGTTCAATGCTTCAAATGCAAAGAACCGGGTCATTTTGCGAATCAGTGCCCTAATCCAAGGGTTATCGGAGGCAATCAACAACCTCCAAGACAGCAAGGAAGAGCATTTGCCATCACTTCTGCCGAAGTGAACCCCGACAACGAAGTGGTGACAGGTACGCTAGTTATTCATTCAAGAATAGCGAACGTACTTTTTGATTCAGGTTCTACGCATTCTTTTATTTCTCAAAATTTTAGTAGAATAATCCCTGCACCACCACAAATCATGGAAGTAAAGATGTCGGTGAGTACGGCAAATGGGGCGATCATTGTATCCCATGAGTATAAGTCCTCCCCTGTTATAATCTGTGGATTGAATTTCCCGGCGAACCTCGTCATACTCCCTTTGGTGGAATTTGATGCAATTCTTGGCATGGATTGGCTTTTCTTATATAGAGCCAACATAAATTGTCGGGAGAGGGAAATCACACTCCATATGGAGAACCGACCCCCGATTCTTTACAAGTGTCAGGAGGAAGATGAATCTCCTTTAGCTCCATCATCTCAAGCATGGATATTACTGCCTTATGAGCACGCATATCTGGCTCAGATGATTGAGTTCAAGGAAGAAACCACCCTTGGAGAAATGCCTATTGTGAGGGAATTCGCTGAAGTATTTCCCGAGGAACTTCCTGGTCTTCCTCCAAGAAGAGATGTTGAGTTCTCAATTGAACTTATACCTGGGGCGCTACCAATATCCAAGACTCCATATAGAATGGCTGTGGTTGAGCTTGAAGAACTGAAGAAACAACTACAGGAGAATCTGGATAAAGGGTTTATACGCCCAAGTGCATCACCATGGGGTGCACCAGTCCTCTTCGTCAAGAAGAAGGATGGGTCAATGCGGCTTTGCATCGATTATCGTGAACTTAAAAAAATCACGATAAAGAACAAGTATCCTCTCCCAAGAATCGATGACTTGTTTGATCAGCTGCGTGGAGCACAATACTTCTCCAAGGTCGACTTGCGGTCGGGATATTATCAAGTAAGGGTGAAGAAGGAAGATATCCCCAAGACTGCTTTTCGTACAAGGTACGGGCACTATGAATTCATAGTAATGCCTTTTGGACTCACCAATGCTCCAGAAATATTCATGGACTTGATGAATAGAGTCTTTAGAGATTACCTAGATAAATTTTTGGTAGTCTTTATAGATGATATTCTAATATACTCCAAAACCAAGGAGGACCATGAGGAGCATTTAAGAACTGTACTGGAGACTTTGCGCAAGGAGAAGCTCTATGCCAAGTACAGCAAGTGTGAGTTCTGGTTGAAGGAGGTCTCATTCTTGGGCCATATCATCACAAGCAATGAGATATCTGTGGACCCCTCCAAAACAGATGCAATTGAGGGATGGCCGAGGCCAACATCGGTAACTGATATCCGTAGCTTCTTGGGGTTAGCTGGATATTATCGACGATTTGTGAGAAACTTCTCACGATTGTCCAACCCTATTACCAAGCTAACTAGAAAGGGAGTAAAGTTTTCTTGGAGTGATGAATGTGAAGAAAGCTTCAAGGAGTTGAAAAGGAGGCTTATCACTGCACCTGTGCTCACTTTACCCACAAGTGGGGAGCTTTTTGTGGTATTCAGTGATGCTTCGAAGAAGGGCTTAGGATGTGTGCTGATGCAGAATGATAAAGTGATATCCTATGCCTCAAGACAGTTGAAAATCCATGAGCGAAACTATCCAACGCATGATATGGAGTTGGCAGCGGTGATCTTTGCCTTGAAAATCTGGCGGCATTATCTCTATGGAGAGAAATGTGAGATATATACTGACCACAAGAGTCTTAAATATATATTCACACAGAAAGAGCTTAATATGCGCCAGAGAAGATGGATAGAGCTCATCAAGGATTATGACTGTTCAATACATTACCACCCTGGGAAAGCGAACAAGGTGGCAGATGCCCTAAGTAGAAAGGATCCAGCTATTCTATCAATGATGAGAATTGAGAAGGATCCAATCTTCTTAGACTTGATGAAGATGGACGTGGGAATCATAAAGAAGGGAACATCATCAATCCTTTCACAAATGATTGCCCAACCATCTCTTTCGGAAAGGTTAAAGGATGCTCAAAAGGATGATGCGGGAATCCAAGAAAAAGTGGAAGCTATCAAAAAGGGAAAATCCTCAGAGTTTAATGTTAATGAAGAAGGAATTGTGCGGTTTTGGAAAAGACTATGTGTCCCATCAAGTTCGGAGCTGAAGAAGGAACTTTTGGATGATGCACATAGTTCAAATTTCTCTATTCACCCAGGGAGCACAAAGATGTATCGAGATCTCCGAGAAAACTTTTGGTGGGATAATATGAAGAAGGAGATCGCCGAATATACATCAAAGTGCCTGGTGTGTCAGCAAGTGAAGGCAGAGAGGCAGAAGTCTAAGGGGATGATGCAACCATTGCCCATACCAGAATGGAAATGGGAGAACATCACCATGGACTTCGTCACTGGACTTCCAAGGACATCCAAAAGCAACAATGCAATCTGGGTTATTGTGGATCGTCTTACAAAGACTGCACACTTCATTGTTATTCGAGAGGATTTCTCTTTGGATCAACTGGCACGGATATATATCAGGGAAGTGGTACGGTTGCATGGAGTACCACTATCTATTGTGTCGGACCGAGATCCAAGATTTACCTCTAAGTTTTGGAAGAGTCTTCAACATGCTCTGAATACTGAACTGAACTTCAGTACGGCCTATCATCCTCAAACTGATGGCCAATCCGAGCGGACTATCCAAACACTTGAGGATATGTTGAGAGCGTGCTCAATGGACTTTAAAGGAGGATGGGATCAACATCTTCCTCTAGTTGAGTTCTCTTATAATAATAGTTTCCACTTGAGCATCCAAATGGCACCATATGAAGCCCTGTATGGGAAAAGGTGTAGAACACCGGCATGTTGGGATGAGGTCGGTGAACGTAAGCTGCTTGGACCAGAAATGGTCGAAGAAATGGTGGAGAAGGTGAAAACCATTCAGCAGCATATCAAGGCAGCCCAGAGTCGACAGAAGAGTTATGCAGATAATCGTCGACGAGACCTTGAATTTAAAGACGGAGACATGGTGTTTTTACGCATATCTCCGTGGAAGAAGGTCATGAGGTTTGGAAAGAAAGGGAAGTTAAGTCCAAGGTACATCGGCCCCTTCGAGATTCTTGATCGTGTTGGGGCTGTGGCCTATCGACTAGCACTTCCACCTACTATGGCCAAGGTGCATGATGTCTTCCATGTATCCCTCTTAAGGAAGTACATACCAGACCCTTCACATGTACTCTCTTCTGAGGTGGTACAATTAGAAGACGATCTTTCTTATGAGGAGCAACCAGTGAAGATCTTGGATCGTAGAGAAAAAGTTCTACGAAATAAGACAATGCCCCTCGTCAAGGTGTTGTGGAGAAACCACAAGTTTGAAGAAGCAACTTGGGAGTTGGAGGATATGATGAAGCTAAGTTACCCACATTTGTTTTAGTGTGGGAAAAGGAAAATTTCGAGGGCGAAATTTCTTAAGGGGGGAATGTTGTAACGACCCAAAATTTCATTAATGGAAAATCCCTCTTGATTCAGTTAAATGTTTCTTTATGTTTTTATATGATTTCAACTTCTTTAGTTTAACGTTAAGATTTGTGACCGTTACTTTTATAGCCGTTGAACAATGATCATCTGGGTAGTTTAAATATAAGGCTTTAACGAACCAATTTTCTACTCAGACAAAGGAAGCGAAGGCCTCATCCAGTAGAATTGCCCCTTACGAAGCCCATTTGTCGGAGCTCGGAAAGGAGGTGGCGTCTTTGGGCTTTGCCCTTGACCAAGCCCAAGCTGAGCTTCATCAAGTCAAGCTCGAACGTGATCGTCTACGGGAAAAATGGAAGTTGATAGAGATTACCACTCGAGCAATGTTATCCGAGCAACCCCAAGAGTCTGTCACCATCGCACACCTTACCCTTAGGTCTTATGCGGCTATTTTAAGGGGTTATGTAACAAATAAGTAGCACCATGTTCACGTAAATTATTTTTGTATATAATAATGAATATAATTTCTAGTCATTTTTGATACATTGTAATTAGTTTTTAAAGTACAAATGGTGTTTTTAGTTATTATTTAATTAAGAATTATATTTTATTAAATTAAAGGATTTTCGAATTAAATAATATTTTAATAAAATATTATTATTAATATTAAATTAATTTTTATTAAATATAAATGATCTTATAATTTTATGAATGCAATTAAAAATTTTATTAAGGTTTGAAAGCCATTTCTGTCAAAACCCGTGAATTTTTTATAAATGTCGGTTTTTATTTTAAAAGTGAAAATTCACATATTTAGAAAATTATTTAGATAAAATAAATATTATTTTTGGAATCAGGACGTCTAAATTATCCAACGGTGAATTTTTCATAATTTTCTGAGACAGTCAAATTTTTGGGTAAAAATTAAATACCATTTAAATATATAATGTGTTTTATGACATCATAATGACCCAATGGTGATGTAATAAAATACCATAATCCTTATGTTCGGACAATATGTGTTTTATCATTAAAATAATGAGGTTTTGGGTTTGTTTGACTCACTTTTCAAAGCATTAATGGAGCCCTCAAGACTTATTCAACACTTTGCCTTTTTAAATTAATTTCCATGGGAGTGTGACTCACCTCCACATAAGCAACCCTAATTTTTTAATAAGTTCGGACCTTGGCCTTGTAAAATATTGTTTTCCCCTTTCCTTTTCCAGAAACCATGGGCAAATACCATGGGATGGTTTGTGGTTTGGATTATTTTAATATAAGGGGTCCCAAACCTAAATAATAAAGAATTCTCTCACCTTTCCTATATAAACCCACCCAAGCTCCCACTTCCTCCTCACTCAAAGCCCTTGAAGTTCGTCCAACCTCTGCCCTACTCTCTCTAGAATCCTCTCAAGGTGCCCCAAGCTCCCAAGAAGCCTCTCACAAGCCTCTCTCTAGCCTTTGGAAGCACACTTCCAAGTAAGGGTTTTTTTCTTCCTTTCTCATTTTTGTCAATTTTCTTTAAGTTGTATTGCCCTTTTAATTTCATTTATGAATGTTGGGGTATGGTTTCGCACCTCTCCCATACTGCCCTCTTATTTTTTGAATGATGGGAGACCCCTTTCTCTCTCATTAAATGCCTCCCATGTACACCCGTTACTATGCCGAAATTCCGAAAGGAACCTTTTTCTCCTCTTTTATATTCAAGCAATACTTTTGTATCATGAATCTAAATTCCTTTTCAATTGTTGGGACATGTATCTATATGACCTTCTTACTGTCCATTACATGTAAATATGATGAGGAACCCCTTTCTCTCTCATCATCCCTTTTTATGAATTCTTATGTCACGCCGTTACGCTGCCGAAATCACACCGATTTTCTAAGCCAATATCATTGTGTAGTGAATACCATGCCCATTTCTCCATCAAGGGTATTCACCTTTATGCACATTTACTTGTTGATTGTAAAGTTTCATGTATGAATTCCACATTCCTTTATCTTGGAATAAATGATTATGTTTTATGAATCCATATTTTATGATCCATGTGGCACACTTATGCATGAAATTAAATGTTTAAGAAGGGTGCGCCCTTTATAGCGCTCCAATGCATTGGGTAAAGTATAGTATCATGATACGTCATGTGCAATGAGTGTTTACTCATGCTAATTCAAGTGCAACGAGGGTTTACTCGTGCTTCAAGTGCAATGAGGGTTTACTCATGCTCCATGTGCAATGAGCCTTGGCTCATGCTAATTCAATGTTAAGTGTTGTTGCCACATTTCCATGTTATGATTATCATGCTTTATCATGCCTTTATGTTCATGTCTCTCTTATGTTCTATTGATATGCCTATTGCCTAACATGTATTGTACTCCTCATGTTATTCATTATGTACTCCCTTACTGGGCTTTATAGCTCACCCTTTTCTTATGCATGTCCTCAGGTTATCCCATGCAATGCTAAGTACGAAGGAATGTAGTGGTCATGTAAAGGAAGTTTTCAATAAAGATGTTGTATTTCAAGTTTAATGTTTTTATGTAATGATCCTAAGCCCCAAAGACACTAAACCTCTCGATCTTCTTTGTTGTATCAAGTGAAGTTTTATGTAATGAATCATGTTTAAGTTGTAATAAAAAGCAGGGTTGTCATAAGATTAACCTATTTTACCCTTTACTGAGCTAATAAATTTTACCAATGTTACAATTCATATTGACTAAAAATAAAAGGGGGATAATTTCAAAGTTTTAACCTCATGATTCCAAATAGAAAATTCATTTTATCAAATTAAAAACATATATGTTTTAGATTTAAATTTAAAATTAAAATGACTAAACATAATGAAAATAGTTTTTTTTTAATTCCTTTTTAAAATATAAAATATTTTATAATAAATTCAAGTATAAAATCCATTTAAAACCCATAATTGGATTATTTCCAATAAAAATGAACTAATTAAAATTTAAATCCTTTAAAAAATACAATTTTACCCTATAAAAACATTGAAGAAAAATATAATTTTTAATCAAAATTATTATTTGTCACTATTCCTTGAAAAATAAATGTTTTTATAAAATATTCAATAAAATAATTTTATCATAATTTTGAAATTAAAAATTAGAAAAATTAAAACTCATATTTCGAAATGAATTTTATAGAACTTTAATAAATTAATATTCACTCATAAAAATAATAAAAACTCATTTTAGAATAAAAACACATTTTTGAATAATAAAAAGACTTAGTTAAAAAAAATGTGTGTTCCTTTTCTAAGAACTTACCAAAACATTCATATTGAGTTAGAACATTACATTTACTTCATAAATTAGTTATTGATATTCATTCCAACTAATTTAAAGGCTGGGTTGTAATGAACATAGAATATTTTATTTATATTTCACAATTTTTCTAAAATATTTTTTGTGTGAAACACAAGCTATCAATGAAATAAAATTGTTTACAAAAAAATATATTTAATAAGAATATTATAGTGTTACATTATACCCCCATTAAATTAATTTCTCACTCTAAATTCATCACATTATTATCAACAACTAAGGATACTTCTCTATCATTACATACCCATGTTTCCACATAGCTTCCTCAAATTGGTTGTTTTGCCACAAAACATTAATAAAGTGAGGGGTCCTATTTCATAGAACCTTATATATAAAATCTATAAAATATACTTACTATTCATCCTAAGGATTATTTTTCTCTATCATTAGGACCTTTGAGTTTAGTATATGTGATGGATCAACTATGTACTTCCTCAATAGAGGTACATATAACACATAGTGAACCCGATAGAGGTTCGGTGGAAGTTCCGATCAATAGGCTTCTGTCCCGGTATGATAAAAAATTTCAAATGGACCGGTGTACCTAGGTATTAGTTTTCCCTTATATCTTTTAAATAGTAATTTGTAGAAGGAAATTCTCACCAACATCAAATTCAAGATTTTTTAATGATTAATATAATAACATTTCTATCCTCATTGTGCATTCCTTACATGTTGTTGAATAACACTAACCTCAAATTCTATCTCATCAACTTGATCAGGCACCAATAGAATACATTATAAAATATCATTTCGGTATGTTGGAGTTATAAACATTCGTTAATAAAGGGTTTCCTAATGAGACATCTAAATTCAGGATTGAAATATATTGTTGTACGAAAACACAACATGAGGAAGTTGTTGATACCAACCACCTTGTAAATCCATAAAACTGGATCTTAACATATCCTAAAGGGTTTGAATTATTCTTGTAAACTAAAAAAATATCTAAGAATGAAATTCTAGGATGAAACTCAGCTCCATATTAAGATATTTCTAAAAACTTCACCAAAACATTGAGAAAGAATCTAGATTCTAATTAAATATAATTGAATGCTTTAATTTATGAAATATTAACACTTATTTAAAATATATTCATGAAAGTGGATCCAAAGAGAAATATTATTTGATAGCAATGAAGTATGTAGAATTTTAAGGTGATATATTTTAAATCCTAATTATATCAGAGTCAAAATAAGGCAAACCCCAATTCCTTTAATGATATATCCAAAAATATTAAATAAATTCCTCCTCAAATAAGTTTTTCACTATATAAAAAACCGAAGGTTTAAATTTCCATAAATGTCCCTTGAAATATCATTATTCTTGATAAACACCCATCGCATAACACCTAAAAATAGGTTTTCAAATACATTGAACATATGATCAACCTTAGACTTATAAACCCATGATAATATCCACAACACTTAAGTTAATCTTACTTGGATTCGTATATGCTTGGAAAATATTATTTAAAAAAATACATTAGAAGCATGGTTTAACCTGGTACCAATAGAATATCAAATGTGATCTCATTATTCTAGAATTAATGTAGAGAGATATTGGCACATGAAATTTACTAAATGATAAAAAATTTAATTTTAATAGGGATCACTCAAATAAAATTAGACATGAAATTCCCAACTAATGAGGGGAGGATAAGTGTTCCATGATTCACATTAGTCACTTCATCCATTGTGATTTCATAATATTTACATTTTTATTTTAGATTTAGAAGGTTTTTGTGGATTTTCATACATATTATACCTTGGATTAAGGAATTTATTTTCATAATGAATGAAATCCTTGAATTTTAAAAACTAGATTGAGTGGTTATTGCTTTCCAGATTTCTCTCTATTTACACCATTTGATAACTTTTTCTCATCACATCGATGAACAATTCCCATATTTCCTTCCCTTACACACATAAAACATCTACTAGTTCCATTAAGACAATTTATTCCATGTTTCTTCCTATGCATGGAGCACAAAATAAAAAACTTATCCTTCTCTCCATGGATTTTATAAATTCATTTGAACACTATCTTTCTTTTCTTATAGAAACTGTGAGTTTTAAATATAACTACCAAATAATTTTACACCTTGATGGCACATTAGAAAATTTCTTCATAACTACTAACATATCCTATGTCTAATGTACATTGATGACTTCCTTTTATACCAATGAAAAATAAATCAACCATACTTTTAGGTTAGTTGATAATTAAAGAATCATACCATGAAAGTCTTGTAAAATTTTCTTCATTGCCTAAAATATAATAATCATCTGTTTTCTCTAAATATAGTAATTACTTGTCTATTTTTATATGTATAATACAAGGAAAGTACTTATTAAAAAATATCTTCTTGAACTCATTTATTTCCATAGATTCAATTTCATTTAGTTGCCTCTTATTATTTATAAGATTCCACCATATATCTCTTTCATCATCCAATTAATAGATATCCAAAACGAAATCCTCATGTTATGAACATAGGAGAATAGAAAATATCTTTTTAGTGGGGTTGATTAATTTACCCTCCACTAGTGGGTCAGAATATCCATTAAAATAATGTGGATGTTTCCACATTAAAGAGGAAAAATAATATTTTCCCTCTATTTCTAATTTAGAAATCTAGTATGATTCATAACTTTAGAAACTTTGTGATCTTAAACACAATATTTTTCATTCCTGCTCCTATAAATTTGGTTTCTCATGAGGAAAAACATTTCATTTCACATATCATTCAAAATTAACATGATTCCTTCAAGTTCTATCCATTGAAAAAAACTAGAAATAATGGTGTGAGTAAAACTAATCATAGTTTTAAAATCACATAATTAATAGAAATTGATTATAAAATTTCAATCTATGAGAAAATGGATTTATTATTATGTTATTTATGATCATTACCAAAACTCTAGGACTGTAACATATATTTAGACTTATCCTTAGGGATCTTACCATGGTATCCTCAACCTAGTTTCCAAAGGTTTACTAAACCTTTATTTGATACAAACTCTAACAAAAAATACATTTCATACATAGATATTAAATCTTTTTAGATGAATATTCATGAAAAAAACATAAAAAACCACACCATGACCATATGGGTTTAGTTAAATTAGAATCATGGAATCATAGAGAGTTGGTTCATAAAATATCTAAATATTCTCCTTATTATTCATTCATAACTAGAACACATTTTAACATATCATACATAGTACATTTATTAATATCTTGGGGAAAAGAAACATAAGAAAGGGTGAGATCAAATGACCAGTAAGGGAAAACAAGGGTGATATCAATCATAACATGAGAATAAGTGTATAAGTACATTAACAAAACATTTGAAAATTATTCCCTTCATATCAAAAATCATAATCTTGAGTCATGGAATAAATCATGGATGTTCATAAGTCATGAATCACAATGAAAAAAATAACATGATCAATAAGAACATACTATAGACATAAGACTTTGATTTTTGTCTTACACATAAGTATAGAAATTAATTTCCATATTAGTCAAGTCTAACTTCCAAGACCATCATAGTGGAAAAAGTCCTTTAATAAACTGGGTTTACTCTCTATTACATCCCTGTATTACTAAAGGAGGTTCACTTCCTATTCTAGTCCTATATTACTGAACCAGTTTCACTTACCGTTACAAACATGTATTATTGAACTGGGTTCACATCCCCTTCCATCCCAATCTACCTCATAATTTATAAATCATTACCAAATTCATTGGAGGGAGATATAGGCCCCACATGTTACATAATGAAAATCATATATATGTTGAAACATAAACATAAACAATTAATCATATCATAACCTATGAAAGGAAATGGGTTTCATAAACACATCATCATTTCATAACCTATGGAAAATTAAGGAAATTCATAAACATGATTCCTTTATAAACATGAACCTTCCAGATAAAGAGTATGGATGGAATACTGGGATCATATCCTTAATAATTCATATAAAACATCAAATGATTTAGTCTTTATATGTAAATTATTTTGAAATATCATTTAAAATAATTTTTGAAGAAAATATCCATTCTATTTTAGAAACATTTTTTAAGAAAACTGTACAATTAAAAAGAAAAAATAATATTTTAAAATAACCTTATATGATTATATATAAATATTCAGAACATCAAGGTGTCATGAAATCAGGAAAACATTATTGTTTTATTTATTTTAAAAACATTCCTTTTGACTTTTGTAAAATGAAACATTAAAGGAGGATTTTTATGAGAAAGTCCCTTAAAAAACATTGAAGTGAATGTTAAAAGTTTATTTTTTATATTATCTATAAAAAAATATAAAACATGTGGAAATAAAATATAAGTTAATAAAAAATAATTTCACTTATAATCTCATTATGACATGCTAAATGAAGTTGAATTTTAACTCAGTGAAAGCAAATTGAGTTTAGGATTCAATTACTTAAATTCTTTCCATTCCTTGTGCATATTAAATAATAATATATATTAAATATTTATTTATTACACATTTATTCCAAAAATTATTTTTATCCTAGAAATATTTATTTACAACATCTTATCACCCATTTATTAATAAATTATTATTAAATCACTATTCTGTGTGATAACTACTTTGTTTTCGATGCATGTTTCTATTCAAAAGTCTTGTTACATATAATTTGATCAAAGTATAATAATTTAAAAAATTATACTCTGTAAATAAACATCATATATAGAAATTATATACATATTTATAATAATTCATATAATGTAGATATAGAAAAATGGATTACACCATTCATGGACATAGTAGGTTGTACATACGCATAAACTATATTTTCATTTTTCGATTGATGGAATGAAAGACAGGTAAATAATAATTTATATCTATAGAATAATTATCTTATCATATTTATCAGATAAATTAATTAAAACCATAATAATATTCTTCCATAATATATGGTGATGAAAAAATAATTGTTTTGCTATGTAGAGACAGTAAGATGTAAGTTCACACAAGTGATACTTTCACTTCTTGTGTGATGGGAAAGAGGGTGTAAAATGAAGTTATCATAAACATAATAACATTTTAGAATGTTTAGGTAAATTTATTTATTATTTAATGATAAAAATATTATATTTAGATGTGTTAAGGAAGAGTATAAAGAAAGAGATCGATTAATGCAATTACTTCTTCTTTGAAACGTCTCATTTGGATCTTCTCTATAGGGCTATAGGGATGGTATTTGGAGAATAAAATCACCTAATATATATATATATATATAAATGAATTTTTAGAAGATAAATTTTATGATTACGGTTGATATAGAAGGATCAAAGTTGTTTAATGAAGTGAGGGAGTAGTTTCCCTTTTATAATTGATGTGGGGGCACTTTTGGAATTTTTCAAAAGATTAAATTATAATAAATTTATTTTCTATCCAATACCACCAAATGGATATAGATCATAAGATAATATAAGATATGGTTGTAAAATTATCAACCTATATAATTTATACATGTTTTGGTATTATTTTAAACCTTATCATTTTTATTGACCCTAAGTTAACCTATTTAAATTTTAACTATGGTAACAATTTTGTTAATATTAAAAGGTTGTAGCTTTTTCTTATAAAGTTTAAATTGGATAAAAAATGGAAAATTAATGATATTTTAGACCATACCCTATCACCATTTTCCTTATTTAATATTTTTTATTATTTTTAAATAGTTTAAAAAATATATTTTTTTCATAAAATGTTATTAGTGTCAATTTTGACACTATTCACTACATTGACTTTAAGAAAATCAAGAAAACGTGATATGTTGGAAAAAAATAATTTAATACCTCCGTATGATGTCATATTAATCTATAAAATTATTTTATTACCTTAATTAATTAAAAATATATTTATTTTAATATTCTTATTATAATTTATTTGGTTTTTAATTTAATTGAATTATTACTACCTCAACATTCTGTAAGTATTTTGTGTAATTATTTAATTATTAAAAATTATAAATAAATTACCATTATTATGTTAAATATTTTATATTTACAAATAATATTTATAGTCAAGAATATATTCTAGTTTTCCCAATTTTAGAAATATTATACTTATTAAAAATAAGAGTGAAATTTTGTCACTTTCATTGATTTTAATAATATTTAAGTCATTTTTATAGAAACTTTTCCATTAAATAAATAAATTTAAAACCATAGGTGTTAAGTGTTGAATTAAATTCATCCAATAAAACTTATGATGAATAAGGTATGACCTTATCACTTATTTTTAATCCATATTAACCCATTTTACACTTTATCGAGCTAAATAATTTTAATAAAGTTACTATTCATATTGACTTAAAACGAAAGGGGGATAATTTAAAAATTTTAACTACCTGATTGTAAATATTTAATTTATTTTATGTAATTAAAAACTCAAAATTTTATACATTTAATTTTAAATTAAACCAGAAAACATATTCAAAAAATGTTTTTTCAAAAATTTGTTTTAAAAAAACAAAAAAAACTATTCTTAATTAAAATAATAAATCTATTTTAAAAACCATAATTGTATTATTTGAATCCAAATAAACTAGTTAAAAGATAAAACTAATCCAAAAAATTATTTGACCATGTAAAAATGTTAAAAGAAAATAAAATATTCAAAAAAAATTCAAAAAATTTCACTATTCCTTGAAAAAAATTTATAAAATTATGAATAAAATAATTTTGAGATAACTTTTGAATTATGAATTAAAAAATTGAAAATAATTTTTTCAAATACATTTTCTAAAACTTCCATAAATTAATACTCATAAAAATAAGAAAAATCCATTTTGAAGAAAAAATATTATTGAAGAATAAAAAGACTTTACTAAAAGAAATTTGTGCTCAATTTCAATAAAATTAACAATCAATTAATATTTATTTGTAAATTTATAATTCTTTAATAAATTAGTTATTCATATTCATTCCTACCAATTTAACAACCAATTTATAATGGTCATATAATATTTAAATAATATTTTGTGGTCATTCTAAGCATATTACATATAGCACCAGAAACCAATGAAATAAAATTATTTTTTAAAAACATATTAAATAAAAATATTTTAGTGTTATAACTCCTCTTATTCTAGAGACTTTAGAGCCAGTGCAAATGGTTAGAAAAAGATGTATACTGCTCAGTATAGACAGAAATCATATGATGATATCCGTTAAATACCTCTGGAGTTAAAGGTCTGGGATCGAGTATTTTTACATATCTCACCATAGCTAGGGAATAGATGGATTCATATGTAGTGTAATATTTTTCCATTCTTGGTGGGAATTTTGAGTTTTTGGAATTTTTTGGGCTAATAGTCTATCATTTGTAGTTACCTTAGAGGTATTGAGCCATGTATGAAATCTTCCTTGTATCTCAGTTTCATTATCATCACCAATACATGTCTCATAATCATTGAATGGATGAAATTGATTTAAATTTAGATTCATCCTTTGAGGAGTACCCCATAAACATCATTGATTTTTGCATGAAATCTATATGAATAATTTCATTTCATGTTGTTAGGGTTCTATAGAAGCATGAGCATGTGCTGGACAAGACCTGTGGGAGAGAGAGAGACATATGTATGTCCCTGGTGGCTATAAATCTTTTTAGATTCCACATCACCCATAGAAAGCAATCTCAGGGATGTGTTTTCCTAAAAAGGGGAGATTGTAAGATCCTTGGTTTTTCTATGAGGTTCAATTTTTTTTAAATTTTCTTCTGAATCCCCTTTTTTATAATTATAATAATTTATAATAATTTAAGGAAGAGATTAGGAATGTTTGAGGATTATTCAAATCCCATAAATCCAAATTCTAAATGATAGGGGTAAGATTATGGGTTGGATAAACCATGTATCGTAGGATTCATGGTTTGGGAAAACTGTGCATAATGTTAAAGGGCCCCACAAAGGGGAGTGCCCAGGTTGAGAATGGTTAAAAAAATCATGCTCCAAAATCATACAGGTACACATAATAGAAAACGCATGGTTGGTTCATGGTTTTAGACAACTGTGTGGAAAACTGTGTGCCTCTTAAGTTATGGTGAGTTTTTTCAATTTTTTACCACCTATGTTTTCAAAGGGAATCAACCCATATTTCTACTTTTTTAATCAGTGAACCATTCCTAGGGAGATATACCTATTCCTTCCTCCTAGGTTTTTATCCCATTTATCCATCTAGTATTCAATTAATGTGTCGTTTATCTCCTTGAATTGTTAATGGTAAGAGATTTGATCCAACATATTCATTTATTAGTTTATCTCGAAATTAATTATGCAATCCTCATGCACGATCATTTTCCCTATTCTCATGGATTTTTTCTATTCTTTTATTTTTATCTGATCTAAACCAAATAATAGAATGAGACATGAGGATCATTTATCTATAGGCATAATGTTTCTAGTCTATACCTTTACCTCAATGTTTGGTCTTTTATACTCTATTATTATTGTGTTGCATGCCGGACCCTCCGAGGGCTGATTCCTAAATTAGTAAACACCCAAATAAAATGTTAAATTATTATATAAGACTTTTTAGGACACCCTTATACTAGGTTGGGGGTTATTTACCTTTACCCAAACCAACCATGGGGTGGGTTCTTCCCTTTTTCCATGGAAATTTCACCCTTAGGGTGACTTTATCTAACTATTCTTTATAGGGAAATGAATGTGGTAATTTAGTGGAATGTTAAACGTTGTAAGAACCTTAAAAAATATTTTCAATTTTATATGAATGGAATGAAATGGATTATCACTTGGATTGTATATTATTAATATGATATTAAAGAAATGATTTTTGAAATGGTTTATGAAATTCTAAATGAATTGTTTATGATGATAATGGATGGTTCATGGTAAGGCACCAAAAAATAACTTGTATGCCTTATACATTTCTACTCATTAGATATAGATTACTTGGATCCCTTAGAAATTTCTACTCCTTGTATGTGTATTAATTGGATGCCCTGGTGTCCATATCATAGATTAAGTTTTCTTCAACTACCTTTGACATGAACCCTAGGATCCAAAAAAGTATTTATTGAGTTTTATATGGATGTGATCTGTGGAATCAAAGTGGATTCTATGGTCATGGACATTGGAACCTGAACCATATAGGTATGATACTTGATTAATCATCATAGACCATTGGATATGCTTACCATGATTTAATTTTAGCTGTTATATTATTGTTTATCAATCACAGAGAGATTTGGTAGACTACATGACATCCCGGACCCGGAATCCACTTAACCCATGACCTAAGGCTAGTCGAACACTTGACCTCTAACACATCTCTTCTTATGCTAGAGGCTGGAAATTAGTATTGAGGGTGTGAAGGTGGTACAACAGGATGAATATACCCCCATGTCATAGTATAATAATGGATACACCAAATAATATATATTATTGGAACCATAATAAAATAAAAATATTCAATTATCAGTGAAAGGATAACATTGAAAAATATAACTATGTAGTGGAAGAAATAGATAAATAAACAACTCAATAAAATAAACCAAAGCCTAAAAGGTAGTGTATGATACATATATGGATTCACAACATGCCAGTATAAAAGGAAATTGAGGAACAAGAAACCAGCATGGTATACAATAGTGTAAAAAGAAGGGAAGAAAAAAGATGATCCATGGCATCTCGAGTGCATGCTCAATCATATCCTCATAAGATCCATCTAAAGCATTACAAATCAAAATCTTATAGAAGGGTTCTTTCCCTTATTTATATCTATAGACCAACATTCTTCTTGGGCTCCAAGGGAAGCCTGAGAAGGGTGTGATATAAAATACAGACAATCCACCACCAATGGTGTCTATATCTAGAGTGATTAGGTGCTCGTAAACAATCATTGTGCATGTTTAAACTGGAATGTAATGCAATACTAAATAAGTAAACAACCTCCTACTTTGGTTCCTAAAGGACACATGGCAAGTCTTCCTACTTCATCTCATTGATGGTATGTTTCAACATGTGACTTTTTTATATTTAATATATGTATAAATACAAATAGATATATGTATGTATATATATATATTGCTATAGTGAACCAAGATTTAACACGCGGGCATCCATCTCCATTATATGATCTGATAATCTCTACTCAAGGGGAAATAAGACCAACATCCAAATATAGTGTTGGGATATTAATCTCGATACACGGTATGGAAAGTGTGCACACCATGGAAAAACATTGGATAAAATGTGGTGATGAAAATCCTGTCACCCATATCGAAGAACTAGTGAGGGTTTCCATACCCAACACCGATATATGGGGGTTCATGGGTCTCCATGCCCCATTGTTCCCCTTACCATCATTCTCAAACTTTATAAATGTTTATAATATGTTTAACTAGAATGGTGAATTACCTATAATCCATAATCATTTATATAGTTCAATTACATATTATAAGCATGTTCATTTCATTGAAACCATTACATTTCAAAAGAATCTTTTCATAAGGAATAAATAATGGGAATGATCTTACCATCCCAATGAATAATTTATTTTGAAAACAATTTGATTGATTTAATTAAAATAGAAATAGTCATTATTCTTTAACCATTTAATACATTTAATGAAAAGAAAGCCATTTTGAGTAAGCCACCCCACTCAAGGTCATCACACTCAATTTTCCTAAACATTGAAAATTTATTTAAGGTACAAGTTACAAAGGAAGGGATCATATTCAAAACATTTAAATGATTCTACCATATTAAACTATCCATTTAACCATGTCCGTATACCATATAAAAAACATCTACATCAAAAGGCAAGGAAAATTCCAATTCAAATGTTCAAGTGTCAAATAGGAAGCCATGGGAAACAACTCAAATTCCCACTTAGAATTCCAAGTATAATAAGACCAAACACCCATGTTCTATCATGGGTTCAATTAAATAAACATGATACAAGGTTCATTTCATTAGAATGTGAAGAAAAATTCTAAATTGGGTTTCAATAATTTTGATCAATTTGGAAAAAATGACCAATTTTAAGGTGGCACCCCTAAAGGTGTCCGTGTAGGGTTTTTATGATGTCTAAAACCCTAAAAAAGAACCAATTCACATGTACCGAGGTACTAGGGTCAATTAGACATGAAGGAACCAACAAAATTTAGAAGCTTAGAAAAGGCCAGCTTATGGTACGACAGATTAAATACAAAACAACCAAAAATCAAATGGAAAACTATGTGACCACATACCTTAGAGCTATAGATGATGGCCCTCTTAATATAAACCTCATATTAGAATTGATTTGTAAGTGATCAGAGTTTTAGTCCAATGCCTTGAAAATAGAGAGAATGATCCCGTATCTAAATAATGAAATAGATGGAGAGATTAACCATGGAAAGAAGGGCGTGTGAGGTAATCCGTTCATAGTGCTATGAAATGCTTCCAATGGAATTGAAACTGGATTCTAGAGGTGTGAGTTATATGATATTGAATCTTGGTAGGGTTTCAAATCTATAGTAGGAGAAACCCACTACATAGCTGCTATAAAACTAAGGAGAAAGGAATAATGGGTTTTAGAATTATAGAGGGTAAAAAGACTAAATTTAATGCAAAAATTAGGGCCACATGGTTTAGGTAAATAGTTTGAAAACCACGTGAAAACCATGAGGTAAGAATATATCCCAAAACTTCTGTAGACACGATTATTCACATAAGCCCACATGGTTTCATAACAATTGTGTGGACTATAGGTTCCCATGTCTTTAGCTTCATGGACATGTGCCATGGGTCACACGGTTTAGACCAATTGTGCTTCCAATCCCTTAAGCCATTTTCAAGAACTCTAGGATTCAAATGAGGCATAGACACTCCTAAGACCTCCCCTAGGACATATCATAAGTTTACTAAGATTTCAAAAATGTTTAAAATTGAAAAATAATGATTTGTACCTTCATTAGGAAGGTGGGTCATTACAACCTCCCCTCCTTATAAAAAATCATACCCGAGTTATCCTTTTAAAGTTAAAGAGGTAATGTTAGAGAATAAATATGACCACTGAGATCATATATCAACTTCCCACTCCTAGGTCTCATCATGTACCTGACCATGTTTCTATTTTACTAGTACAAACGGGCAGACCTTCCTTATAACTTCTTCATGCTCTGATCAACTATATGCACTGGATAATATTCTAATTAAGAATATATATCCAATTCATCCTCATTTGGATGAAATACATGTGATGGTTCTGAATAGTACCAGCAAAGTTGAGATACATGAAAGACATCATTCATGGATTGGAATGTGTGAGTAGGTTCTAACTTGTAAGACACTAGCCTGATCTGATTCACTACCTCAAAAGGTCCAAGAAACCTTGGTGTGATCTTACCCTAATTATGAATATGATTATTCCCCAACCTATTAGAGAACTTAAATAAAACCTGGTCTCCAACCTCAAATTCGATAGGTTTTCAACATCTATTGGCATAAGATCACTATCTAGACTGTTCTGTCAACATATGCCTTTAGATTATCTGGACCAACTCAATTGTCTCTTCGATGAGATAAGGCCAATGAAATCAACTACCCTATCCTCTAACCATCAATGAGGCGAGAAATAGGATCTTCTATATAAGGATTCATAATGAGACATCATGATGGTAACATGGAAGCTATTGTTATAAGAGATCTCAATAAGCGGAATGGGTTTCTCTTATGAACCTCCAAATTCAAGGACAAATGCATGGAACCTGTCCTCTAGCACATGAATTTTCTGCTCTGTTTTTCCATTGGTCTGTGGGTGATAGACCATGCTCAAAAGTATCTGCATACCCAAATCATTCACTAAACCCTAATAGAATAGTGACCTGATATGATCGTATCTATCATAAATGATAGAACATGGATCTCTAGGAATACTTACCACCTCATTGACATACAACATTCCAAGATAGTCTACTATGAAGGACTATAACACATGTTGGAATTGTGTGACCTTCATTAGATGATCAACGACCACCCACATTGCATCATTTCCCCTAAGTGATCTTTGTAGACTATTTAGGATGTCCATCAAAACATCATCCCATTTTTACTCAGGGATGGAAAATTGTAGGATCGAAATAATGATGTAGATGCTCAATATACAAGAGGGGGGTGAATTGTACACTTTAAAAATTACTTTAAACAAAGTAAATAGCTAAGTTTAACAAAGATAAACTAAGAAAGTTCACAACACCTCTAACACCAAATGAAAAACTTGGAATAAGGAATGAAGTTATAAACTTAAAGTCCTCAGTACTTTCTTATAACTGAAAAGAGATTTCGAAAGTAGGTTCCAGAAATATGGTTCCAGAAATTGAAACTTAACAAAAGATTACAATATGAGATTCTACCTTAAAGCGTATAGAATCTAAATGAAACAGAGTAAAAGTAAGGAAGTATAAGAATGTTATACTTTCCTTATAATACAAAATGCAAAATGCAACGGAAATAAACAAGTAGTGAAACTACAAGTAACAAGATATAAGTCTTTTAACCCAAAGAGAAGGGTATCCAACAACCTTGGATAAAGGTTCCTTGATTTATACTTTCAAGAAAGTCTGTCTTACCCACACCGGGGTAAGCCCTCGATACGAAGTTCAGAGTCTCTGTATTGCTATCCCCGCAAGCCCTCAACTTCAAGGTAGTTGGCAACCTCTGTCTTCCTCAGCAAGGAAGACCTCGAACTTCAAGGTAGTCGACACCTCTGTCTTCCTATCCCCGGAAGTCCTCGACAGTAATCACCAACATTCGGAGTCGCACGAAGCTTTGAGAGTTAATAAGAGCCTCTCTCTCTAGAAATCACTTCAAGCATGTAATCACATGAGTCGAAGATCAGTCAGCCTTTCAGCATTGATCTCTTTCAAATAAGCTCCTATTTATAGGCGAGGTCGGCCTCCTTTCCAACGTTCATATTTTCCTTAAAAATCAGAGGGACCTGTACACGTGTAACTTAACCAACGGTTAGTTTATAACAGAATAGACGACATCGTTTTATAACAAAACAAGTGAAACAGAAAGTACGACATCGTTTAAAGTCTAACTCAAAAGTTTGGAATGAATGTTCGGAGTGAAAACAAAAATAATTTTTTGGAGTCTAAATAAATTCGGAGTTTATAAAACAAAGATGATCAGATTCTGTTTAATAGGTGAATTCAGAATGAGAATTCGGAATGAGAATTCGTCAAAAAAATTCATAATGAGAATTTGTCATCAGAATTCGAAAGGATAATTTGTCATCAGAATTCGTAATGAGAATTCATCATCAGAATTCGTAATGAGAATTTGTCATCAGAATTCGTAATGAGAATTTTTCATCAGAATTCGTAATGAGAATTTATCATCAGAATTTGTAATGATAATTTATCATCAGAATTCGTAATGAGAATTCGTATCCAGAATTCGGAGTAGAACTTTATCAGAGTTCGTATCCGGAATTCGGAATGAAACATCATTATAGTTCTCATCTGGAATTCGGTACTTAAAACAGAATGTTTCATATCAAAGTTTCAAATGACTCTGAGAATATATAAATGAATCCGAAACTTATACTTAAGAAATATATGAATAAAAATATGATAAGGAAATTTTTCTTACAAAAGTGATCTTCCTTATAAAATCAATTTTCCTTATAAAAGCGATTTTCCTTATAAAAGCAATTTTCCTTATAAAAGCGATTTCCTTATAAAAGCAATTTTCTTTATAAAAGCAATTTTCCTTATAAAAGCAATTTTCCTTATAAAAGAAATTTTCCTTATAAAATCAATTTTCCTTATAAAAGTGATTTTCCTTATAAAAGCGATTTTCCTTATAAAATCAATTTTCCTTATAAAAGTGATTTTCCTTATAAAAAGGTGTTTGTTATTTTCAAAACAAGAAGGAATGGAAAAGTCATAAGGAAAACATTATTGACTCAAAAATCTCCCCCTTTTTGGAAAGCACAAACATCCCTATGAAAAGGAAAGTCTAAGAAGAAAGAAAACATTAAGGCTTATCTCCCTTTGTTTATGGATGTTAATGAATACGACTAACTCCCCCTTAGGCTTTGAAACACTAAGGATCATATTCTAGATTTCCAGAATGATATTTCATTAAGAATAAGAAAGTCTTCTTTAATGAAAAAATCCCCCTTAGATAAAATCTATTATAGTTTGTTTTCTTTCTCATCCTTTGTTAAGATTCTTTTTCCCTTTTATTAGGGTTCTTTTCCTTCTCCCCCTTTGTGATTTTAAAAAAGAATTTGAGGGAATGGAAAATATAACAAAGTACCTGAAAAATTAGTAGCAACAACAAAAGAAACGAGCAAACACAATTTTCATTAAGTTTGAAAGCTCAACAACAAAGAAATTTAGATACAACAAAAGATCAGATCTGTCTATTTTGGATCTTTTTACTTCACCATGAGACCCTTAATAATAGTCTTTATCTTCTTTAAGTCTTTATAATCTTCCTCAGCTTGCTTCTCTAACATAAGAATTCTTTCATTTTGAGATTCAATCTTTTCTTCCTGGGCTTGAAGCTTTTCTTCCTGAGCTTGAATCTTTTCTTCCTGAGCCTTCAAGATCTGTTCTTGTTTTAACAACTTTTCTTGAAATTCAATCTGATGATCCCTTTCATACTTCCAGTTCTGAGAAACAGAATTCAGCTTCCCATTCAGATCTCTGACTTCTTGAATCAGGAAATTCTTTTCATCTGTCAACTTTTCTTCAAAGGATGAAGTAAGATCATTTATCTTCCTGTCTTCTGTCTCAAAGGCATCCTTCACATTATCTTGAAATTCATCAAAGAGCCTCATATCTTATACAGTCTTCCTAGACCAACTAGTCATCCTCTTGCAAGATCTTTTGTGGGATTTATAGCCGACAAAGAAAGTTTTGAACTGATCCTCTATCTCAACACATTTGTTCATAACCATGGATACAGAGTCTGTTTTCTGATTCAAAGAATGTTGGAGCATTTGGCACCTTGAATCAATACTTGAGAAAGTCGGAATAGAACCTACCAACATCTTTAAAGACTGAACAACAAAGTCATGCCCCAACGAAGATGACTCCGAATCCGAGACTTTTCTTGGAGAATTTTCTTCTTCAGAATGCTCAACCTTCTTCTTAGAAGAACTAACCACTTCCCTTCTCTTTACAACTACTGAGCTCGGGGTATCAAGAACAAGTTTCTTTCCCTTGTCCTTTTTCAGAATGGAGTCCTGTTCCGGAGTTCTCTTTTCACTGTCAGAAACTTGAACAACATTCTCTTCATCATCAGCAACTTTCTGAGCACCACCTTCTACGTTCTCCATTTGAGCAATATCATGTAGAAGTTTTTCTTCCTCTGCATGATAGGCTACTTCTTCTTCACCTTTCTCCTCATCCTTTCTTGGAGTGACAAACTTAGAAGACTCAGCTTCTAAAGTTCGGAGTGAAAAATGTTCCGAAGGTGTCCCCTTATAATCATTTACTTGTTTCAAAACATCTCTGGTGTCACCACCACCTTCAGCAACTTCTTGTTCCTCTTCCACTTGCTCTAACTGTTCAACTTCCTCAACAGGCTTTGCTACTATCTCTTCCGGAGCAACAAATTTTCTTCCTGGAGTCTCAGGTAGAGATTCTAGAGAGAAATATCTCGGAATAGGAATGTTTGCTGAAACCATCTCATTAAACTTCAACAAAGTCTGAGCTACCTCAGCTTCATAAATCTTCTTCTTAAGATTCTTTTCTTTCACTTGTTTTTCAAGCTCATCTGTAGTCTTTTCTTTCAAGGCCTTAGCCTCCGCAGGATCCAAGCCAAATTGAGGCTCCCCTTGGAATCTCTTCTCTTTGATTTCCCTCCACTTAGCAACTACCTCATCTGGGTAGTATTTATTCTTCTTCGGTTTTGGAGGTGCGGAATGAACTTCCTTAGATTTGGGATTCTCTGCTGCAACTTCAACTTCTTTCAACTTTCTCTTCTTCACTGGCTTAGAGGATTCAGGTTCAGAAACTTTCGGAATAGTTTCTTCTTGAGCAGGTAAATCAAAAAACTGACCAGTCTTCTTGTCGAAGGCTACATCCATTTTTTTGAGAGTACCATCACTCACCAACATAATCTCGCAAACTCTTGGCTTAGACTTTCAAGCCTCCTTGAAGGACTCAAGACACCGAACTATCAACTTTGAGAGGATTGGTGGATACATTATGATCTGAGCTCTCAGATTCCCTTTCTTAACATTCTCAAGAGTAATAATAATGTGTTTCGTCCGGTTAAACTTCCTTAGATTTATCAGAAAATCTAGAATATAAATCTCACTCTTCTTCAGACTATCTTTGTCACCCTTTCTCGGTACGACAAGGCCTTGTACCGATAATTCTAGAATCCGGAAATTCGTAGACAGAGAAGCAATCTTCGAAACCTTGTCATCTGCCAGTCCGAGAGTCTCTAATTCCTTTTCCTTGTCGAAGCTTCCCTTTGAATCTGGCAAAACATGAGAAATGAAATCGTCTTCCCCATCGTTGTTCAGACTTACCAAGCTGGCTTCCTTGGCATAAGAAAGCTTATAAGTCTTTCCATAAGACTTAAACGATAATTTCTCCTTGCCATATTCCTTATAGAAGGAAACTGTCTCATAGAATTCTATAAGCAAATCTGAATAAACTTCATCTTGATTTCTGGGCTTGGATACAGCAACATCTTCCCATCCGTTAATATTTATGTTCTTGGATATAAGAGAATCATACTAGTTGAAGAAATCAGGATGAACCAACCTTTCTCTATATACTAACCACTTGGAAATTGGCTTAGAAAAAGACATGTCTTGAGAAGCTACTTCCACAGACATTCGGATCTGAAGACCTCTGGGAAGTTCAGAATGGATAAATCCGAAGTTCGGAACGGCTTTAAAACGGAGAGGCAGAGCTTCGAGACGCTGGAGCTTGAAAACCGATGTGGGACAACCATTTGGGGTCCCCTTTATATAGGAAACGAGAAGATGGTTCAACTTCCTCAGTTGATCGAATGGTTGTGACAAGCTGAGATCAGATCTGATGGTTGAAAACCAATTCTCAAGAAAACTTGAATCCGATCTTTTGAGGTTTTTATTAAAACAAAGAATTAAGAAAACTATAATCCGAAAGCAAAGTATAAGAAAATTCCAACAAGTAAAGTATGAATACGAAAACTTGAGTAAGGAAATCATACCTTTCAGATTAGATTAGGAGGATTATTCGTAATGGGTAACATTATTAAGAAAAATACGAAAAAATCTTTACTACAAAAATACATAGTTCGAAAAACTCACTACAAAAAACAAACTCAGTACGGAAAACTCAGTACGAAAATTTCATTACAAAATTTGAAAACGAAAAGCTCATTATGAAAGCCTCGATACAAAAATCTCGTTATTGAAATACCAGTACAAAAATTTTCATTCCAGAAGATTTCAATACGAAAATTGCCATTCCAGAAGTTTTCTATATGAAAATAACCATTCTGGAAAAATTTAGTTCTAGAAATTCCCATTCAGGAATTTTAGTTCCAAAAATTTTGAAAACAAATTTTGAAAAAATTTAGTTACCCTAACAATCAAATTTACTCCCCCTATGAAAAGGAGTTTATTACTGTAAGGAGACTTTTTCAACAGAAATTTAATCAAGAATGATTACCTTATAGTTGTCATTCCTAAATTTTGTTTAATGTATTCAAATCTATCAGAAGGCAAAGATTTTGTGAAAATATCAGCAATTTGATCTTGTGTTCCGATAAATTGAAGAATAATATCTCCTTTTAGTGTGTGATCCCTAAGAAAGTGATGTCTAATATCTATGTGTTTTTCACGAGAGTGATGTGTATGGTTCTTACTTAAGGCAATGGAACTTGTGTTATCACACAAAATTTGAGTTTTAGTAAAACTCAAGCCATAGTCTGTGAGTGTGTGTTGCATCCACAACACTTGAGCACAACAACTTCCAGCTGTTACATATTCAGCTTCAGCAGTGGAGAGTGCTACAGAATGTTGCTTCTTGCAGGACCAAGAAACTAATTAATCTCCTAAGAAATGACAAGTTCCGGATGTACTCTTTCTATCCATTCTACATCCACCAAAGTCAGCATCATAAAATATTTTTAGAACAAAATCATTTCCAGAAGTATAAAATAATCCTAGATCCATGGTTCCCTTAAGGTAGCGAAAAATTCTTTTTACTGCCTTTAAGTGAGATTCCTTGGGATTGGATTGATATCTTGCGCATAAGTATACTGAGAACATTAATTCTGGTCGACTAGCTGTTAAGTAAAGTAAACTTCCTATCATACCTCTAAAAGATGTTTGATCTACTGGTTTCCCAGCTTCATCAAGATCTAAAGAGTTTGAGGTACCAATAGGAGTACTTATACTCTTAGTGTTGTCATAACCATACTTTTTGAGAAGATATTTAATATACTTATGTTGAGATATGTAGGTTTCTTCTGGTTTTTGAGAAATTTGAAAACCAAGGAAAAAAGTTAACTCACCCATCATACTCATTTCAAACTCAGATTTCATTAGTCTTGCAAAAGAGTCAGTTAAAGATTGCTGAGTTGAACCAAATATGATGTCATCAACATAAATTTGAACAATCAAAAAAAAATTATTATCTTTCTTTATAAAAAGGGTTGGATCTGCATTTCCCTTAACATAGTTATTTTGAAGCAAAAATCCAGTGATTCTATCATACCATGCTCGTGGGGCTTGTTTAAGACCATATAGAGCTTTGGTAAGTCTAAAAACATAACCAGGATGTTTTGTATCTTCAAAGCCAGGAGGTTGTTCGACAAAAACTTCCTCTTGGACATAACCGTTAAGAAAAGCACATTTCACATCCATCTGAAAAAGTTTAAAATTAAAGAATTCTACAAAGGCAAGTAGAATACGGATAGATTCAATTCTAGCTACTGGAGCACAAGTTTCTTCATAGTCTATTCCTTCTTGCTGATTATAGCCTTTAGAAACAAGTCTAGATTTATTTCTTACTATGACTCAATTTTCATCACATTTGTTTCTGAAAACCCACTTTACTCCAATAACAGAAGTTTCCTTAGGTCTTTCAACCAAGGTCCATACTTTATTCCTTTCGAATTCATTTAGTTCATCATGCATGGCTTTGATCCAATCATCATCACCTAAAGCTTCATCAGTGCTTTTAGGTTCTAATTGGGAAAGAAATTATAGATCTTCTACTTCATTTCTTAAGGAACTTCTAGTCCTTACAGGTTGATTTACATTACCAATGATACTATCACTAGGACGATTCTTAAGAAACACCTGATTTGGGTTTTGAAAAGCCTGTTCATCAACATAGGGTAAAAAGTCTTCTGGGGTAAATGTTTCAGAACTATCTTCTTGAACATTATCTTTATCAGAAGGTTCTTCTATCAATGGTTGACAATCAGTTTTTGAAAACACATCTGAGGATGTAGGTTGGGATGATTTAAAAACAAAAGGATCAGACTCATCAAATTTTACATGCACTGTTTCTTCAACAGTACAAGTATTTTTAATAAAAACTCTATAAGCCTTAGAAGTTGTGGAATATCCTATGAAAATTCCTTCATCTGATTTTGGTGCAAATTTATGTAAGTTATCTTTAGTATTCAAAATAAATACTTTTCAACCAAAAACCTTGAAGTAGGATAGTCATGGTTTTCTACCATTCCATAACTCATAAGAAGTTTTATTAAGAAAAGGTCTAATCAAAACTCGATTTATAGTATAGCAAGCAGTACTTATAGCTTCATCCCAGAAATGTCTAGCTATAGAATATTCACTCAACATGGTTCTAGTTATCTCTTGAATAATTCTATTTCTTCTCTTAACTACACCATTCTGCTGAGGAGTTCTAGGTGATGAAAGATTGTGAGTAATACCTTTTTTACTACAAAAAGTTTCAAAATCAGAATTTTGAAATTCTCCTCCATGATCACTATGAATAGTTTTAAATGGAAGGTTTTTCTCATTTTTAACTTGAGCTCTGAAAATTTTGAAATAAGAAAAAGCTTCAGATTTCATTTCTAGAAAATAAACCCAAGTAAATCTAGTGTAATCATCGTCTAGAACAAACACATAGTATTTGCCTCCAATACTTCCAGTTTGTGTTGGACCAAAAAGATCCATGTGCACTAACTGCAATGCATAAGTTGTTGAGACTTCACCGATCAATTTAAAACTAGATTTATGTAGCTTTCCATATTGACAAGGATCACAAACTTTAGAAGAATCAAATCTAAGCTCCGGTAGATCCTTAACTAGTTTTTTCTTAGTGAGTTTACATAGGTTTCTAAGGTTACAGTGACATAGTCTTCTATTCCATAACCACGAATGATCTTCCATTGCACTTAGGCAAGGTAGATCTTGGCTTCTGAGGTCTTCTAAATTTAAGATGTAAACATTCTCATTCCTATTGGATGAGAGAATAAATTCTTCCTTGGAATTGTGAACTAAGCACTTATCATTCCTAAAATTCACAAGGTAACCTTCATCACATAACTGACTTATGCTAATGAGGTTGTGCTTAAGACCCTTAACAAAAAGAACATTTGAAATCAAAGTTTTACCTAAAATAACAATATTACCAATACCAACAATATCTCCCTTAGCATTGTCTCCAAAAGTTACCTTTCCTCCTTTCGTTTTGATAATCTTTTCAAAATAGATTTTGTTACCAGTCATGTGTCGGGAACATACACTATCCATGTACCATGTATTGTTGCTGGTACTCTCTTTATTCTCCTGAAATCAAGAATAGAATTAGAATTTTGGAATCCAAACTTGTTTGGATCCGAGATTTCCATATAACAAAATTTTAGGTACCCACATCTTTTTAGAAAAGTAAGCATTGTGAAATCCTAGAGATTGGGTTTTGTTTAAGGAACAATTCTTTGCCCAGTGACCACCACATTGACACTTAGTACAAAATGGGGCACTTTGAGGAACAAAATAATTGTTACTAAAAATTGGTTTTGCATGGGTATAACCAAATCCGGATTTATTTCTTAAAGGTCGTATTTGGGAATACATTTTATCAAAATTTTCCTTACCATGGGTAAAGTTTGATAAACACTTATTTAAGGAAAAAATTTCAGACTTGAGTTTTATAACCGAGTTTTTATCCTCAAAATCATTAGTTTTAGAACTAGATCTAGGCTCAAAAACATTTTTCATAGAAATTACTTTTTCTAACTCTTTAGAAAGTTTGTTCTTATCAGAACTGACTTCCTCAAGATTTTTTTAAATACTTTCAAAATTAGCATTTTTCTTATCAAGATATTTAGAAAGATCTGATATATCTTTTGTAAGAATATTGTTCCTAGAGTTTTCCTTATCATGTTTTTTATTGAGGTTGGAATTCTCAATTTCAAGAAGTTCAGCAAACCTAGAAACTTCTTCATAAGTAGGTAAAGTATTTTCTTCATCAGATGAGGATTCTTCATCTGAGGAGTTGTAATACTTACTATCATTAGAATTTAAAGAAACATTGGTAAATGATTCATCATTTCGTACCTTAGCCATAAAACAATGATTTTCAATAGGTAATCTGACTATAAGACCAAGATTCTTCTGTCCTGAAGATTCGTAATCAGAAGATTCATTTGAAGAGTCACCACCACTGGCACTCCAGGTGTCATTTGCTTTTAAAACTTTCTTAGCTTTGGCTTTATAATACTTCTTTCTGTTTCTGTCTGAATTCCTTTCTTTCTTTTTGAGCAAAGGGCAATCTGGTCTAATATGTCCAGCTCTCTTGCATTCCTAACAAGTGACTTCTCCATCTTTCGTATCTTTCCTTTCCTTCTTCTTATATTTGGATTGGAAACTTCTTCGGCCAGCTATCTTGTTCATCCTTTGAGCAAGATTTGATAACTCATTTTCAGAAACTTCACTCTCACTATATTCGGATTGGAAAATAACTTTCTTAGACTTGGATCTGGTTACTCTCTCAGGAGTCTTAGCTTTCATCTGATTTGACGTTGTTGTAAAAGCAACAGTACCATTTCCATTTTTCTTCTTGATGTTATCAGCATCTCTCTTCATTCTTGTTTCATGTTGGAGAAGAGTTCCAAATAACTCATCAAGAGAAATTTGAGTAACCTTACGGTTCTCATCTATAGCAGTTCTTTTGTATTCCTACTCATTGGGCATAATATCAATTATCTTGTCCACAAGTGCTTCATCATCTAACCCTTTCTCTCCCATAGACTGTAAACTGTTGACAATAGTCATAAATCTCTATTGAACTTTACAGATTGTTTCACCATAAGGAAAATTGAAGCCATGGTATTCAGCTCTAAGCATAGCTCTCCTAGTCTCAATCATTTTAGAAGTTCCAAAAGTGTGTGACTTCTAACTTCTTCCAGATACAATTAGCTGCTTCACAAGAAGAAATTTGGCTATATATATTTCTAGTCATTGAACAATGTAAGGTATTGTGTACCTTATAATTGAGTTGATACTCTTGCTTTTCCTGGTTAGTAAAAGTTATAACTTCCTTATTAGGAATTTTATAATCACCAGTAATCATAATGAAGTTTTCCACTCCAGTATTGATAACAAAAGTCTTCATTCGATCTCTCCAGTATTCATAATCATTACCATCAAATATTGGTGGTCTTGTAGGATTTAGATTATCAATAAAACCAATATTAATTCCTTTCATACTTAAAAACCTTTGTCACACAAACTTGTTAGTAGAAAAAGTTCGTAATAACAAAGTTCGGAATGAAAAAATTCGGAATGAGAAAGTTCGGAATGACAAAGTGAGCAAGAAAAACTTATACGTGAGTACAAGTATTTCAGAGACCTGCTCTGATACCAATTGTAAGATTGGTATAGAGTATGAGGTTTCCAACCTCTGATACCAATTGTAGGATCGAAATAATGATGTAGATGCTCAATATACAAGAGGGGGGGGTGAATTGTACACTTTAAAAATTACTTTAAACAAAGGAAAGAGCTAAGTTTAACAAAGTTAAACTAAGAAAGTTTACAACACCTCTAACACCAAATGAAAAACTTGGAATAAGGAATGAAGTTATAAACTTCAAGTCCTAAGTACTTTCTTATAACTGAAAAGAGATTCCGAAAGTAGGTTCTGGAAATATGGTTCCGGAAATTGAAACATAACAAAAGATTACAATATGAGATTCTACCTTAAAGCGTATGGAATCTAAATAAAATAGAGTATAATTAAAGAAGTATAAAAAAGTTATACTTTCCTTATAATACAAAATGAAAAATGCAGCGGAAATAAACAAGTAGTGAAACTACAAGTAAGAAGATATAAGTCTTTTAACCCAAAGAGAAGGGTATCCAACAACCTTGGATAAAGGTCCCTTGATTTATACGTTCAAGAAAGTCTATCTTACCCACACCGGGGTAAGCCCTCGATAAAAAGATCGGAGTCTCTGTCTTGCTATCCCCGCAAGCCCTCAACTTCAAGGTAGTTGGCAACCTCTATCTTCCTCAGCAAGGAAGCCCTCGAACTTCAAGGTAGTCGGCACCTCTGTCTTCCTATCCCCAGAATTCCTCGAATGTAATCACCAACATTCGGAATCGCACGAAGCTTTTAGAGTTAATAAGATCCTCTCTCTCTAGAAATCACTTCAAGCATGTAATCACATGAGTCGAAGATTAGTCAGCCTTTCAGCATTGAGCTCTTTCAAATGAGCTCCTATTTATAGGCAAGGCCGACCTCCTTTCCAACGTTCATATTTTCCTTAAAAATCAGAGGGACCTGTACACGTGTAACTTAACCAACGGTTAGTTTATAACAGAATAGACGACATCGTTTTATAACAAAACAAGTGAAACAGAAAGTACGACATCGTTTAAAGGCTAACTCAAAAGTTCAGAATGAATGTTCGGAGTGAAAACAAAAATAATTTTTCGGAGTCTAAATAAATTCGGAGTGTATAAAAGAAAGATGATCAGATTATATTTAATAGGTGAATTCGGAATGAGAATTCGTAATGATAATTCATCAACAAAATTCGTAATGAGAATTTGTCATCATAATTCGCAATGAGAATTTGTCATCAGAATTCGTAATGAGAATTCATCATCAGAATTCGTAATGAGAATTTGTCATCAGAATTCGTAATGAGAATTTTTCATCAGAATTAGTAATGAGAATTTGTCATCAGAATTCGTAATGAGAATTTATCATGAGAATTCGTAATGAGAATTCGTATCCATAATTCGGAGTAGAACTTTATCAGAGTTCGTATTCGGAATTCGGAATGAAACTTCATTACAGTTCTCATCTGGAATTCGGTACTTAAAACAGAATGTTTCATATCAAAGTTTCAAATGACACCGAGAATATAGAAATGAATCCAAAACTAATACTTAAGAAATATATGAATGAAAATATGATAAGTAAATTTTTCTTACAAAAGCGATCTTCCTTATAAAATCAATTTTCCTTATAAAAGCGATTTTCTTTATAAAAGAAATTTTCCTTATAAAAGTGATTTTCCTTATAAAAGAAGTTTTCCTTCTAAAAGCAATTTTCCTTATAAAAGCAATTTTCCTTATAAAAGCAATTTCCCTTATAAAAGCAATTTTCCTTATAAAATCAATTTTCCTTATAAAAGTGATTTTCCTTATAAAAACAATTTTCCTTATAAAAGCGATTTTCCTTATAAAAAGGTGTTTGTGATTTTCAAAACAAGAAGGAATGGAAAAGTCATAAGGAAAACCTTATTGAATCAACAAAAATATCTAAAGAAGACCTATCAGATGTTGTTTTTACTCCATCATCTGCTAACTTGTGTAGAATTTAGTGATAAAACATCCTATATCACGTTTCATGTTATGCCAATAGTATTTCCATCATAGATCTCAATACATTTTTGGGCACCGGGGTGAACCGCCTATGATGAGGCACAAAAATCTAACATCAGCTCCTCTCTCATGTGTACTGGGACCCATACATGCCCACAAACAATGGATTTTCATCTCAATAAATATTCCAACTATAATATGTATCATCATATGATACGCTTTCTCTTAGGAAAAGGTCTTAAGGGTAAAATAGTTGTCTCAACCTTACCTGTTATAGAAGAGTAGAAGTCACTTCTCAAACTAAGAGGATAGTCTAACCATGGTCATCCATAACCTCAACATGCATATCTAATAATAAGTCCTTAATCATCCATTCATCACTAGATTCTTGAATAGCCTCTTTACGAGTCTTCCAGATCAGACCACCGACTGTATAATTCCCCTTCCTAGTTGTGTAAGAACGTCTGAAATAAAATGATTTTCAGTACATGACCCACCTACACTGACTGATATTCATATCTCACTCTGTGAAGATGTATTTGAGGCTTTTTTGGTCAATATACACCAAAAAACTCTCTCCCAGTAAATAGTGTCTCCAACAATGTAAGGCATAAACAACAACAGCAAGCTTGTGGTCATACATCAGGTAATTATGATTGTGAGGGCTTAACTAATAAGAGCCATATGAAATGAATCGCTCATCCTACATCACAATACACAATATATCTCTTTCTTGGATTTGGAAAAATCAATATTAGTGCTGAAATCAGTCTTACTTTTAACTCCTGAAAGGCTACTTCACATGCTTCATACAATTTTAATTTCATAGCCTTCTTTATCAATCACTTAAACAACACTACAAGGCTTGAGAAATACATAATGAATCATCCATAATATCTGGAAATCCCTAAGAATCTATGAATATCAAATACGTTCTTGGGTTTTTTCCCAGAAACTATAGCTCTCACATTCTTTAGGTATACTGAAACTCCTTACTCTGAGATTATATGACCTAGAAAGTAGATTTTTTAACCCAGATATGGAATTTACTAAGATTATCTTATATCTTATGCTCTCTCAGCATATTCAGCATGATCTCATGATGGGTTTCATGCTAATTTTTAGAGCATGAATACAATAAGATATCTTCAATGAAGACTACAAAAATAATAATCTATATACAAGTGGAATACCCAGTTCACAAGATCTATAAAGACAACAGGTGCATTCCTATGTCCAAATGACATAACTAGGTACTCATAAAGACTATACCAGCTCCTTAAAGATATGAGAGGTATGTATGCAGTCCTAACATGCACATGATAATAGCCTGACCTCTGATCTATCATGTAAAAACATTCACTCCTCAAAGATGACCAAATAGGTCTTTTATTGTAGGTAGTGGTTACTAGTTCTTAACTGTAATCTGATTCAATTGGCTGTAATCTACACAGATCTTTAGGGTGCCTTTTTCCTTCTTGGTGAAAAGGACCATTGATCCCTAATGAGAAGTATTGGGGTGTATAAAGCCTTCTTTCTCTAGATCCTCCAACTACTTCTTAAGCTACAGAATCTACTTAGGCGCCATCTTATAAGGAGGAATAGTCAATGGTTCTTCCTCTGGAAAAAGATAAATGGTAACCTCTACCTATCACACCAAAGGAAGACCAGATATGTTTTCAGAAAAAAAAATTATCTGAAACAATTCTCCACAGGAGAGAAGATAGTGGGTTGTAACCCTTGGTTATCAAGATAAAGACTGATGAACTATACTATAACACTACAGAACTTCTACTAATCAGGTCATGCTTGTATTGAAATAACATCTCATTCTCCCTTTTCCTATTTTTAATTCCCTCTGGAGATGTAAACACCACCCTCCAATGATAGTAGTCAATATGGGATCTTTATGGAACTAACCACTTCATCCCGATTATCAAGTCAAATCATTCCATATTTAGGATGTACAGATTCTCCATAAATAGGAAACCACTTATCTCAAGGGGGAAATTATGACAGTGGGGTACACCCTCTGAATGAGTTTCTAATGGTGTGTCTAGCATCGAGACGCCATGATATTATTTGATGTTGAGGCCTAGAATCTCATTTATTTCATCAGATATAAATGAGTGATATGTGACTGTATCAATCAAAATAGACACTAAGTTAAGGATAGTAGAATAATAAATCTATAGTTGAAGTCCAGGCACTCTACTCCTATGAAATATGTTAAATTTATTGTAAATGACATGTACCATGGCCATATGTCACTACCTGACTCTCATTAGTAGGCCCACTCTGTTGGAACTGAAAATCATATGTATGTTTGCCTCAACCTTGACTACTAACTCGACCTAAATGACAAGTGGTATTCCAACTACCTGACTATCATGATCCTACTGATCCAACTCTTGACTGTGGAGTAGGTGGAGATCCACACTTGCTAGGAACTAGAGGGAATGTCCAATAAAAACGATAGTGATGACCTATCCTTCCTCAACCTCTGTACATAATTGGATCCCACAAATGCATATTCTTTAAATTCACTGGTTTTATACACAAGTGATAGAAAATAGAGTTACCCTTAAGAAGATCTTGACTACTTCTACCATCATGAGATACCTCAAATCATTGATTTCACCCAAGAGAAGATCAACGAAAATACCTAGGTGGTGAAATGACCTGGTTTGCACCATCATCCTCCATCATATTCTATTTTGTGATAGGGGTATGGTTGATGATTTTAGAAATGGTCATCAACCAGAACACATTGACCTACGATAAGATGTCATAACATTGACCATACTCATATTTCATAACAATCATCAAATCATTAGAAATTAGAGAAGGAGAAAAAATTTGTAACTTAGTGGAATGAGGAGAATATTTAATAAATAACATATACCACTACTGTAAATTATAGATTTCTCTAGCTCTGCTTTCCCTCAGAGTCTGAGGAAAGAAGTAATTATAGAAGATGGGCTGAATTCATCCCAAACCATATCTCTATGGTGATCTTCATGGGTTATGACATCCCACCACCTCTTAGTTGAGTTGCGTAGCATATTCTCTTCTTGATTGACCCTCTGCTCTGGAGGAGTCTCAAGATGATAAAATATATATATGATTCATTCCAAATCTCTGCAGCATGTGGTCCTCCATCACATAAGAAGGTTTGAGGATGTTTTTGCTGAAACTCATGAGTCAAATCTTCTATACTCGGGGTAGGTCACACTCCTCCTTTCATACCCTATAGAATGGACAAGAAAACCCTCTCAAAACTGGGAATCAGAGCCTACATTTGGGAATGGAAGAGGATCCAAATGTGGATCGATAAGAGGAATGAATGATGGCTCCCATATCGACACCTTAGGAATATGATCTTCATCAACTTTAGGGTGCATGATTGGAGGACTTCATGGAAGCATAATTCTATAATTCTAAATGAATGTATCAGAAGAGATTTTAGTTATTAAAACAATTAAATTTTGGGAACTAGGATAGGTACTAAAGTATTCCAATAAATAGACCATTCCTCTTTGGATACTTCAAAATCCTGGTCTAGATAGTATAAAGAGATTATAATAGGCCATAATAATAAATAAACAAAAACTACCCACTACAATGGATGGTTTTGGGTCATATTTCTAAATTAGGATTGTGCAACATGGTTGTTTTCATGTTTAAGGTCATTATTCATTTGAAAGTTTTCATTTAAACTTTTAAACCATTTTTAAATAACTGGTTCCAATGATATACCATTTTATGGTCCATAGAGTCCCAAACACCTTTTTAATCTAAACATAACATTCACTTGGATGTCATTTCCATTAAAATTGTTCTTGTTCAAGTATTACTCTATCTTTACAAAGGTTGAGTTATATAAAATTCCATTTTTTATCTATAAGGGTCTATAAACCTTATGATTCAAATTGTGGCATTCACTAACCTCACACAATAAGACAATCCAAAACCTGCATGGGTGTCGACATAATTTAATATACATGAGACGTGAAACTATGACTATGAAACATATAATGCTCGCTGAAATAAACATGGAATGGAAAGATGCATGGCCTATATTTCATGTTGTACATATAATGATGCGTGATATAATTAATCACCCTCATTTCATCAATTCAAATTAATAAAGTCATATTTATAATAACATCATGATCAATGAACTCACAAATCATGTTAAGCACCAAATAGTGAAAGGATATCAACAGTAAATTGTCAAAAATAGAACAACAATGTTAATTCATGAAACTTGGACCTTACCCCATACATGGGTTCACTATGCCCAAAAATGGCTTGTGACCATGTCCCAAGTAATCACAATATCCATTATATTGTCTCAAAATAGTAATGAAAGAAAGGAGTCCCACAGATACCACTTTGTGACATCCCAGGCCCAGATGCCACTTAATCTGTCCCCCAAGCCCAGTCGGCCACATAACCTCTGGTGGATCTCCCCATATGCCAAAGGCTTTCAACTAGCAATGAGGGTGTAATGGTTTTACATCAGGGAGACTATAAAATCATGTTATAGTAGAATAATGGATACAAAAAATACAAAATATTAGAGGAAGCATAATACAACAAGAAAATAAAATTATGAGTGGAAGAAAAATAGTGAACTCAATATCAAAGTAGTATAAGAAATAGATAACTGAACAACTAGATGTAATAACCAAAAGATGCAAAGGCGGTGTCTGATACATATATTGATGCATGAAATTCTAGTACAGAAGTAAATAGAGGAAAAAGCTACAAGAATGCTATACAAAAGTGAAAAAATAAACAAAGATAGATTCTGCTCTATAGCATCTTGAGTGAATGCTCGATCCTCTACTCTTAAGATCCATCTAAAGCAATATAAATCAGAAAGTTGTAGAAGGGCTCTTTCGCCTATCCATATTGGCATGCAAACTGTCTACTTGGGTGATAAGGGTGGCTCGAGTAGGGTGTGGGATAAAATCCCAGTATGCCACCACCAACAGTGTCTATGTGTAATCCGAGTTGGTACTTATATGTAATTAGTGTGAAGGTTTATTATGGAAAGTTAAGAAATATGGAATAAATACACCCCCCCCCATGCTTAGGTTCCTAAATGACACATGGCAGGTCTACCAGCTTTAGATAATGGTAGGTATGTCTAAACATGTCACTATATATATATTATTTGTATAGATACATACTTATGAACACACACACATATATATATATATTGCAGGAGTGGACCGAGATGCAACACACATGCATCCATCTCTAGTATATGGGCTCGTAAGCTCTACCCAGGGGGTAGTAAGCCCTATATCCTGTTAGATTGGGGGGCATTCATGCCATAAAATCAGGATGGTGAGTGTTAAATCCATGTAAAAACATTGGATGGAATGGGAAACTCAAAAATCCCATCGCCCATACTAAATCACTAGTGAGGGTGGCCATTCCCAACGCTGATATAAGGGGGAGTATGGGTCTCCATGCCCTACTAAGCCCCATACCATCATTCATAGACACTATAAATGCATATAATATGTTTAATATGCATGGGGTATTACCTCACATCCATAATCATTTATATATTTCAATTACATATTATAATAATGTTCAATTTCATTGAAACCGTTACATTTCAAAAGAAGATTTTCATAAGTCATAAATAAGGTGCATGATCCCACCATCCCAAGGGATCGTTTCATTTGAAACCCATTTGATCCATTTCATTAAAAATGAAACAACCCTCATGATTTAACAATTTAATACATTTATGGAAATGAAATCCTTTTGGGGTAATCCATCCTACCCAAGGTCATCACACTCAGTTTTTCTAAACATGGAAAACTAATTTAAGGTACAGGTTCCAATGGAAGGTATAATGTTAAAAACATTTAACGAATTATCCCATCTTGAAAAATGAATTTAACAAAGTCCATATACCATAGGCATACCATATAATTAAAAATACAAGGAAAATTTGAATTGAATGTTTTAAGTTTCAAAGAAGAAGACATGGGAAATAACCAAAATGTCCACATGGTCAATTTGAAGTCTAATAAGACCATAAACACATGGGGTGTCTTGGGTTCAATGAATCAAACATAAGGACATGGCTATTTCATTGTAATTTCAAGATGGGATCCAAATTTTGTTTCATGAATTTTGAGCCATTTGACCAAAATGAAAATTTTCAAGGTGTCACACTAAAGGTGACCATGTAGAATATGTGTGATGTATAAACCCCTTAAAAAGAAATTCTCATGTGCCAAGACACTAGGGTCAATATGACGTGAAGGAAATAACACAATTTAGAATCTCGAAAAAGGAAAACATATATAATGATAGAGTAAATATGAAATGAACAAAACTCAAATGGAAAACTCTGCGACCACCCACCTTAGGGTCTATGATGCATCGCTCGCTATCAACCTCATATTCAAAGCTGGTTGGAATAGATCTAGGTTTTCGGTCCAATTGTTTGAAAATAGGGTGAATGTTGATATATCTAAATAGTGCAATAGATAGAGATATTAACTAAGGAAATAAGGGTGTGAGAGGTTTACCTTACCTTGTCCATCCAATGCTTCTGATGGGATTGAAATAGGATGTCAGAAGTGAGAGTTGTATGAGATTTACATTTGTGAGGGTTTGAGATATAAGAGAGGATAATCCCACTTCATACCCACTAGAAAACCAAGTAGAAGGGAAATACGAGTTTTATAATTAAAGAGGTGGAAAAGAGTCACTTTACCACAAAAAATTGGGGTCGCGTGGTTTAGGTGCATGGTCTATAAACCCTTCACAAACTGTGTGGTAAGGCGATGTTCCAAAATTGTATTAGGCCACACAACCCTGCTCCTAGATCTATATGGTTGTAGAAAGACCATACAACCTATAGTTTCCCATATCTACAACTGCATGGGTATGCGCCCCTAGGTCGTATGGTTTAGACAAATCATGCGACCCAGTCACTTAGCCCATTTTCAAGAACTTCGGGCTCTGAATGAGGCCTAGATGCTCCCTAAACATTACTTAGGCCATAAAATACATTTACCAAGATTGATGAAAAATATCAAATTGAAAAAAATCCATACATTCATTGAAAATGTGGGTCATTATAGACTTTACAACATCAATTCACTTTTTTCACTTATATTTATATTTTACATGCACACCACTTTTTCTTATATTCATATACTTGATTTGTTATAGACACCATTGGTGTTGGCCCACTGATTATTATCTCACACTATATTCAAGCTGTCGTTTGGTACCCGGGACAACTACATGGATGCGGGTAGGGAAAGCGGAAAGCTCCCAGTTGATAATACATGATTGATTGTGTCATTGGATTAGGGGATCCCAAGACCAATCCATGGATCGTGATTTTATTTTACAAGACTTTTTTTCATTTTTTACTTATGATACATGTATTTTACTGGATTCTAGTTTCTATGTATTTCTCGTATTTTTTATAGCTCCATGAAAAGCTCATTTTTTTCATATATTACACTACCATTGGATTTGATTATTGTTGTTGTTGTCTGGATAATTTACCTCATGTTATGGGTAGATATTATGCTTCCACCTTTTTTCATTCATGATACCACTATCTGACTCTTCTATGAGGTTATAGTCTCACCACCATACCATCATAGACCCCGATTTCTATTCAGAAGCCTCTAGTTTATATGGTTGCACACTTGATGCCATGTGACCCACCAGCACGGGGAACCGTTTAGTAGATCCTAGGTTTAGACGTTAAACATTTTATACCTACATAGTGGCCGAATAAAAATATATATAAATAATTAATTTATACCATGATTTAATTTGAAAATATAAAAAAGTATCACACAATTATAGGACCGATAAGTTTAGTATCTTGGATATTAGCTAAATAAACATTATATTTTTCTAAAATTGTGAACATTTCACTATAATTGTGCTCCTCTAAACCCTTTTCAAGATATTTCATATGAAACGATCATATTCATAATACTTTTGCTTCAAAAATAAGAAGGGTTAATCTCAAATACATAGTATGGTAAAACATTTCAGAGAGTAATACATATTAAACATGGAGGAGAATACTAGGTTGACATTAATGTCATAATAAAATATCAAAAGACCTTATAAGATAATCATAAACCATATTAGAGTAACAAAATATCATAAAAAATAATTAAAGAGGCATAAAATATATGAATTTTCTCAGACACATCTCAAAAATAATATAACATATGGGCATGGAACAAAAGTGTAGATTATGTTAAAAGTAAGGAATAATCATAAAAACATGAAATTTCATTGGAATGAAATGCATCCTCTAATTTTAACATAATTTTTTCAAAAACCGAGAAATGTAGAACAACCATACGCATGGGATAATTATATCAAAAAAATATTTGTACCTTCTTGGTCTTTGGATAATCATCTCATGTTCCCTTGGGCTTGGTATAAAACCTCTTGTTCACCCCTTTGGGTTGGGGATAAATCCTCCCAGGTACCCTTTGTCTTGGGATAAATCATCCATCACAACTCATTGTCTTGGGATAAATCCTACTATTTACCTCATTGGATTTAGATAAATCCTCCCTTGTACCTCATTAGCTTGGGATAGATCCTCATATGTATAATTATGTGATCATCAGTAATTTAATTAAACCCATTCATTTGAGGGTTATACAGTACCCCATATGCCATTATCCATACATGTTTGTGACATTAAAAAAATAAATTATAAACATATCTTAATAAACCCATGGAAAAATAATGGGTTTATAAAACATCCAAATGGAAATAATTCAATTTTCATAAACATCCCATATAAATTAAATGGGTTTTATAAAACATATTAATGGTTTAAAATAACATAATGAATTAAATATTTTTAAACTATGAATTTGATCACCCAAAATAATCACTTAATAAGAAGTAAATAAATCATAGGATATAAAAACCTTAATTTTTCCAAATTAAATAATTTTATAATAACATATATATGGTAATAAAAACATCACTTCATAAATTATAAACCTTGGAGGGTAAATAAAAGTGAAAATAAAAAAGCTAAAAAACAACATTTTAAAACATTTAAGTAAAAATTATTTGGAAAAAAACATTTTTTTAAAGAGAAAGAGAATAATTTTGAGAACATTAATAAAAATAGTTCAAAATATAATATCCTTGAAAATATATAATGTTTTAAAAAAATATAAGTTAAAATACATTGAAATTTTTTTACTTTTAATATTATATTTAATAATTAAAATATGAATAGAACAAAAAAATTTCTAGATAAATAAGTGAAAATACATTGAAATGTTTTACACTAAAAAATAATCTTTAGTAATGAAATCATAAAAAACATATCATTTTAAATAAAATAAGTGAAATTAAATTGAAAGAATTTATTTTTAAAAATAATAACCAATAATAGAACCCAGAAAGATATATAAAATTTATGAAAAGAAAATGTGGAGTGGATGATAGAACCTTTTATTTAGAAAGAATGGAAAATAATTTTGAACATATTGACATAACCTTATTTAAAACCCACAACATTAAAAGTATGATGAAAATTCTATTTTAAAATGATTAATGTGATGAAAACGATCATTATAAATTAAAAAATTATTTTAAACTAGGAAAAATAAATTATTATATAAATCTAAAAACATTTATATTGATGAAAATTCTATTAAAAGGAATGGGAATTATTCTTAAAAAAATGCATTTTCACAAAACCAATTTACCATTAATAAAGAATAATTTAGTATGAAAGTTTATCCCCATAGAAATGAAGGTGAACAAATAACAAAACATCATAATAGGTTATAATAGATAAAACATGAAGGATAATAGTCCTAGAAGAGTCATTATGAACCAATGAAGTTATTTGACTCACAAAAACGTCTTACAACATGGGAATAATAACAATATGTAGAGTCCCAGAGCAGATGGACCATTAGGAGGTGATTTAGTGGTATATTTTTATAAATTGTTTTGATTTTCAATTAAACCTCTTGAACCTATTAATGTTCACAATCCAATAAAATATTTATCATAGTATTACATTTTTGTACATAAATAAAAATTATTATCACATAGTATATAAATTCTTTGGAATAAATTCATACTCGTTTATGTATTGGTTATAACCCCCATAAAAGATTCTTCACTATTAAACATGTGATTACATCCACTAAAATACCTAGTATGAAAAAAAAATACCCCCACTCTATTCCTCCACTTCCAGTAGAAACTAGAAGATTCAATTATTTTCATCAATGAGGATCAAACTTAAAAACATAAAATTACTCTCCTTTATTACTTCTGAACCACTTGGAAATTTGATCTCACTAAATGAACAAATCTATTAATAGTTATACACATGCACCTCTTCAAGATCATGAACACAAGCTTGTAGCTCTATAGGTCTTAAATATCCTTCCAGTTTTGGTGTGAACTCGATTCTACTCACCTTCCTTAAATACCTAGGTCTATCACCTTTAAGTACTCATGGACTTGGATCTTATTTTATTTTAGTAATGGAAATTATCAAACTGTAAAAAATATCAGTATGTTATTAATTATAGAACATATATATATATATATATATATTTACACCTATAATATTATATAGGTCTCATGTATATAAAATTATTCTAATCTTTAAAAACTCATAATAAAATAGTCATAAATTTTAATTAAAACACATAAGACTAAATTAAATACTCCCATGACTTCCAAATCTTATATGTAGTCTTCGAGTATTACAGATATTCTACTAATATTTCTTCATCATAAGTATATATAACCACAAGAATTTATTTCACTTTTAAATCGAGTCAATTTAACCTAATTATATTTTTATGAACTCTGGATATTAATTTATTTTTAATATCCTATAATTATTTCTTATGAATTCTGAATGAGTCATGGTTCAGGTATTGTGATTTTCTTCAATTAAAGAATAACTTAAATACATCACCCTATTTAATTCATCAAATATTCATCAATTAACATTGTAAAAAAATAATTAACCTCCTATATAATGCATTAATTCTTAGGTATAAATCACTATCCAAAAAATACCTTAGATCAATCTCATTCAATATATACATAAGAATAATAGAATTTTCATGAACAAGTTCCTCTGTAAAATACATGAATCTTGGGGAAAACCATTGATGTCATAGAAACCCATTTAACTCATATAGTATCAAACATCTTACCAGCCTTGATATTTCAAATTCACTATCATAGTTTCTCTATTCTTTATATTGTGATCACACCTCATGGTATCATATCAATAGTATCCCACCCAATGATAGATTCTCCTGGTATCACCCCAATGGTATCACACCAATGATCACTCACCCAATGGTAGCACTCAAATGGTAGAACCTGGTGATAGCACACCTCATGATAGCACCTAGTGGTAACATCTCAATGGTAAAAACTAGTGGTAGAACACATGATGATATCATCTAATAATAAAACCTAATTGTATCACCTCTAACGGTAGATCAAAAATGTAAATTAGATTTCCTTTTCCACATCTTGATATCTTCAAGTTTTACCAACAGATAGTTTCATTTCAATTTTCTATGGAAATAAAGAAACCAAATTATAGGCTTACATGGATATATTATCAAGAATAAAATATAATTCCTTTTTTTAATCTATAATAATTATCCAAGAATAACCTCTTCATATTCACTCACTAATACACATTAACTAACTAAAACAAATCTACCACTTTGAATCAATAATATTCCCCATTGTATTTTTTTGTCAATATCAATCCTCAATATAAAAATATATACTTGTATGGATTCTCTATATCTCCCTCTTATTGAAAATGAAATTCAATGGTCAATGTGAGGGCATGATCATCTATTCACAAGCCTATCAAGGAAAACTCATACTCTTCCTCCCCTTTTGGGAGATAAGGATGATACCACTTGGTTTTATAAGAAAGGATCCATTAGTTGGTCTACTCTAAGTCTACTTGGATAAACCCGGTGATGAAAAAAAAGATAAATATAACCAAGGTGGTAAATGTTTTCAATGAATAACCATAAATGACATGTAATGCTCAGAATATCATATTTATAAAATGAAGGTTATATAAAAACATATTATTTTATTAGAACTATGTAACCTGCGTATAAAAAACCATCAAAATTTTTCATGTGCATGTCATGCAACTCCCCCCTTTTCTAAAGTTAGGATAACTAACACCCCCTAATATGGGAATTTAAAAAAGTCATACTAATGGGTTTAAAGTTTGATTGGAATACCTCAATTATCAAGCTCAAAAATACATCTATAATACCTATATTTAATAAAATTTAGAAATGGAAAAGTCTTCTCATGGTTTTTATCCTTAAGGGATTCAATCCTTCGTTTCATGGTACACAATACACTCCATGAAGGACAATATTATCATGTTTTTCAATAGTAACAACATCAAAATTCTCCTCATGTTAGATCAAAACAAATAATAATTCATAATAATGAGATAACATTTCATTCTAGAAGATTTTCATTTAGGATGAGAGTTTCCTTCCAATGTTGGATATTCATTTCATCCATGCATATAATGAGAAGATTTCATATGAAATTTTTTTCAGTTACATGTCTCATCTTTTTGATAATATTCTTTCTTCCCCTAACTCCATTTTTATGTGTAATATCTTTTTAAACTCCAATATTCCAATTATTCAATTTTCTATTTGTGGATAACTACTTATCAATTATTACCTCACCTTATGAATCCACTAGTTTTCCTTTAGCCTCAGTATGGTTTTGAGGTTCCTATAATTTTTTATTCAATTTTAATTTATTTGGATGAACAACATGGAAATCATTATTGATATTTATATAATTACTATATTATTCACTTGACGTATTAATATTTTTTCTTTTGAAACGTATCCCTTTCATTGAATAGGGAACCTATACTTCCAAACTTTTTATACACACCTCAACCTTGTGACCCTTAAAACCAAATCTTCTGTAAAATTCTTCTAGAATCTAAAAGTTGTTTTTTGTACATACTTATGGTGTAGATATGATCCCATATTATTTCTTATGAGATGTTTTAATTATATTCTCAGTGAAACTCCACTTTAATTATTTATTATTTCTTGTAAAAGATATTTTATACAAAAAATAATTGGTTTTGTGTCCATTATTACCATAATACCAATATGAAAATTGAAACTCTTTTATTCCAGACTAGTTCTAGTCTATCTATATTTGTGTTGTTTCTCTCCCATTTCAAGTCGATAATTAATTTTCTTGGTTGGTTTTGGATTATATAGAATATTATCCCCTTCCTTTTATGTGATATATTTTGTTCTCAATTTTCATAGCACAGATATCCTTAGATTTGGTTTATATGAAAAAAATGTTCGATAAAACATTTCTATTTTGAAAGTCATTAAGTGTAGATTTACCTTATCCTATGAATACTCTATGTTTACCTTAGAAGCTTTAGTGAAGTATTCTCTATCCTTTTTCATCTCCAGTTTAATGGTGGAAATTATGTCTTGTGTTCCAAATAACTATTCTTATTTTTAATAATTTTTTCCCCAAGATCAGTCAAAATCATTTAACAAATTGGTAACATCAAATTATGCTACTTTATCTCATCAATAAAGGTTTCATCCTAATTTCTTTTTTATTTTTTATTAGTAGCCTCAATTTTGTTTTTCTTTATCAATATTTATTTATTGATATATTGTTTCTAATCCAAGTTGGAATATAATTTTTATTTTATCTCCAACTCAAGATCTTTCCTTTTTTAACTATCATCACTTTTATATTTTGAATTGAATCTAATATTTATGTGAGTAAATAACAAAAATTTATTATTTGAAGAAAAAAATGAAGATGGACCATTCTTGTGTTTTCTAATGAAATTTCCCTTATTTTTTTTCGAAGTATTTCTTTTTCTTCTTACCCCATTGATGTTTATGAGTTCTCTCATCATCTGATTCTAATTTAAATCATAATTCTTCAACCTTATCCAATGTAAAATTATTGAAAAACTTGCTAGAGTTACAATAATTGAAGTAGCTAAGAGGTTATATAATCTTTCCCCTCTAGTAATCCGTTTTGAATCAATTTTATATAATAGAAAAAATTTGATTGAAGTAATAATCATACTCATAAATTAATGAATCAACTTATTTATCAATCTCTTATTTCTTAATTATCCTTTTACCATTACATTAAAATCAATTTCATATTTTTCCCTATTTTTGAAAGAAGTTTCATTTTTTATATCGTAATCTATGATTATATTTTGTTTCTCATCAATTGTAAAATCATATCTCTATTCTAGGGATTATATTTTTGAATTATAACAATCTAGAAAGTTCCTCATTAGTTTTTAATGCTGATGGAATCCTCTAGCTTCTAAAAAGATCACCAGATGTTTCACATAATCTCATTTTCATGGGAAATGTATTCATAAATATTCTCATCAATAGTTATATTTATATATTTGAATTTACACCTATAAATAGGATGTATTTATTCCTTGAAATTGATATTAACTTCTTATTTCTTCTTAATTTTATCCATATTTCCATGGAATTATAGAGACCCATGACCTTTATATAGAGCTTCTTTGATAGAGACATCAATATGCAATTTTTGAGCCTTTTTATCTAACTCTATATTTATGTTATCATCTTTTGTTATGAAAACTCCTTTAGAAAGGGGTGTAAACTGAACTATTAAAATATCTCTCACTTCTAGTATAAGTGGTAGAAGTAAGGGTAATATCTAATTCCACCTACTATGATAATTCTTCAAATAAAAACTAAGAACACATCAGCTATTAAAAAAATCATTATTATATATCTCCCAGAATGATTTTTGGATCTTTATAGGAGATCTTCACTCTAATACATATTTTACAATCCGATTTAGTATTAACCACTGGGGGTGAATCATTGGTCTATTTTTAAAAAAAAAATCATTTCAATTCAACCTCTTCAAAATGAAAATTTTTATCATCCACTCAAATATTTATCATAGAATCACACTTGTGTACAGTACTAAAGAAGAGTAACACACATTATTTCTATGGTTATATATGAAATCATACTCCTTGATGCGTTGGTTAGACCACCCATATAAATTATTCACTATAAAAAAAGTGATTACATACAAAAACAAACCCAGTTTGATTAACAAAGAGTACCACTATGTTTCTCCACATCCATCAACAAATGGAAGATAAAATTCTCTTATAATATGAGGATATGACATAGAAATATATTATTCGTCTCCTTGTTCATTTCTATACTACATGTGAATCAATTATTCCTCCAGGAGCAGATGCATCAGTAGGTCTACAGGTGTACCTATTTAAGATCTTTATCACCAAATTGATTATCTACTGGTCTCAAAACTCCTTATAGATCTAGGGTGATCTAGATTCCACTCAGTTTCTTAGAATACATAGGTATGTCACCTTTTGGGACTTTTGGATTAAAATATTCCCTTATTTTGATAATAAAAATTATCGAACACTCAGAAAAATCAGTATCTTTTCATGTTTATAATATTTAAATATTCTTCTTTAGATGAAAGAATATAGACGTATCCTATATATATTATTATCATCATATTTTTAAAAACATGATATATCATTTATAAATATTATCAATGTAACCTAGAATATTCTGATCAAGTCTCTCCTGATATTCTAATCTTAACTACAGTCTTTTCGAGATTTTCTATAGTATCCCATGACTTTATTATCATAACCATAAATAATCATAAGATGTTGTTTATATTGTAAATAAAGTAAATGTTGCCAGAGTATTTATTTATTAATTCTAGATATTAATTGACATTTAATATCATAAAGTTATTCCTTTTTAATTCACAATGATTCATAATTCATGTGTCATGACATTCTTCAATTAAATCATAACTCAATTATATGGTCATATTTAACTCATCAAATAATTATCACATTATGTGGTAAATAAATAACAAACCTTGTTTGAAATACCTAATATATCAAGCTTAAATTTCCATAAAAACAACCTTTTCTCAATATCACCCAATATCCATGCGTGCATCGTAGTATTTTCATGAAATATATCTTCTCTAAAATACATGAAGATCAGGATGAACCTTTTATGTCTCAAAAAAACACATAGTTCATGCAGTATCATCAATACTTACTACCTTGAAAACCTAAAATCACTATAATATTTTTTATATTTTTTATCTTGTGATCTCATATCTTGATAACAAACCACGAGTGGTAAACCCAATAACAACATATCATGGAAACACCCCAACAATAGCACACCAACAATAACACACCCAATGGTAGAACTTTGAAGGAAACCCTTCGAGATAGTATAACTGATGGTATCACATAGTGGTAGTATATAAATGGAATTAGTTAGTGGTTGAACACCTAACATTGTTATCTCATTCTAGAACCTCTAACGGTAACAGACCATTGTACCTTAAATTTCCTTTACCAAAACATAATTTTTGCAAGTTGTACCCTCACATAACTCCATTTCATATATTATGGAAGAAACTAAAACAAATTTTGGACTTACATGGATTTATTATCAAGAATAAAATAAAAATCCTTCTATAAATCTATAAAAATACTCGATGAATAACTAATTTATCTTAACTCACCAACACATATTTACTCATTGGAAAAAATTGAAACACATGGGATCAACAGAATCAAATCCTTGTAAAAGAAGTAAAGTAAGATTGAACATCATTTATCATAAATAAAATATTATTCAAGATATAATATCTCAAATTGTTAGTATATATAGCACATAAATGGAATTTGGTATATAAAATAAAATGTCTCACATAATGAAATTTTGCGGTGAAACACTTACGATATGGGTAAATATTTAATCAAAACCCCGATAAAAGGTAGATCATGGAATTAAAATTAAAATACCATGAATAAAATTTTATTCATGAAATTATATATAAATTAGGTCACTTAAATAATAATTAGTGAAAAAATACAAACTATGTCTCAATGAATGAAAATTTAGAAGAAATTCTTTATCTTTTCCCAGACTCATTCTGTGCAAGCACATAACTTTCGGAATAACCAAATTATATTAAATAGAAAAATTATTAGGAAAATTATACATATATAATCAATTTAATATTTAAAATTTATTAACATATGATATTTATTTATTTTATAGTTCATCCCTGTGTTTTCATGAAAATGGAATCGAAGTTAGTTTATTTTGGTAATCTTAGCGAAGAAAATATTAAGATTAATAATAAGTTAAATACATAACATAATCTGAAAAACCCATAAAATAATAATTATTTTTTAATATAATGTAATTAAATTAGTTTTCATGCTTCCATAGACATCTATAATTGGATTTTAATGCATTGTTCATGTAGGTGGTTAAGTAAACCCAAAATTGAACACGCTTTAACTCGATGTTTGTGTATGGTTAAGGTAGTATTTATTTAAGCATAATATATTTATTAAATAATTATAATTTTATTATTTTTAATTATTTATCATGGTGAACAAAATATAAATATTTTTAGATAATTAATGATAATGTATATTAAAAAAACATTTCATCATGATGGTGAGAGGCCTCATGTATGCATGTTTTGAAATCATGTTTCTAAATTATTGAGAGTGGATGAAATTGGATCTCAAATTAAAATTTAAGAATAATAATTATATTATATATAACATATTTATTCATAATTGAAACTATTAAAACCATCCATGAATTTTGGTAATGAAAAAAACCATATAGTATTTCACTTCATGGAGGTGATAGTTCATTCAACAAAGTAATGGTGCTCTTTACTTTTTTTTAAGTGGGTAAAAATTAATAAATAAGGATTTAAACATTAATATAACAAAAAATCATATAATATTTTTAGTATATTAATTATATAATTATGTTTATAAGATATTTGGACGAGTATGATAGAGAATAAAAACATAAGAAGGTAATAATACTTACAATGGAGACATTATCTTTCATAAGATGTTCCCTTGATTTTACAGGGATTCTTCTAACTATGAGTGACGAGAGGATTATGTATTAGAAATAGTATTTTAAGGAGTGTAAATTTTTATATTTTCAATGAGTAAATGGAATTTTATTTTCATATTTGAATAGTGGAAGTGGTACCCTTTTATAAGAGGAGAAAATGGGAACTTTTGGAAATACACATCATTTTTAGTAATGCCATGAATATTTTAAATGTAAAAGGACTCAAGAGAGGTGAAATTAGTGTTTATGGATCAGATTAGAATTATAATACTCTCATACATTAATTTTATACAAGTTAATTGATATTTAATGCTTTTATTTTCCCCTTTTAACCTTTTACCGAAATTAACTATTACATTGGTAAAACATTTTTAACCATAGTTATCAACATTAATGAAAAAAAATTATATAGGTTTGTTTTACCAAATTTGAACCTTATGATTTAAAATTTTAAAATAATTTTATCATATAAAATTTCTAATGGTTTTAAAATATACTTTTAATATAAACACCATTAATCAAGTAAAAACTATTTTCAGAAAAATAATGTTTTTCATATTTAAATTTATATATAAGATATAATTATCATGGATATTTAATTTAATCAAATAAATTTATTTAATATAATGACTAAAATTTAGGTGACTTTGAAGGAATGAAAAATCAAAATTTCACTATTTAACGTTTTAATTAGAGTAAACAAAATAAAAAACGTTATTTTATAGTAAAGTAACATTATAATTTAGCTTCTAAAAATATTCATCATAGAATTATAAGTTCAATGAATATTTAAAACTACATAATTTTGTACCATAAATATTTATTTCATTTCATAATTTTTTATTTAATTATCCTTGAAAATCTTATATATGATAAATTCTTAAAATGTAGAATTTTTTAAAAAAACCATATTTTTCAACAAAAAAATCAACTTTTCAGAAAAAAAAATCATACTAAGTAAATTTTGATATGAGAAATTAAAAAAGTAATTTTGTTCATAAAATTGTAATTTTAAAACTTTTAAATCATTATTTTAAAATAAAATGGATAATATAATGAAGATGGGTTTATAGAAAATAACCTTTTTCAATATTAATTCATAATAATTATATGATTTTTGAATATTTAATGCTATTGAATCTTAATTTTTATTATATATTTATTATGAATTTTCTATAATTATTTTTTTTGTTTGTATACATTTGGTGTAACATGTGGCAGGAGTTATATAATAAATTTTGTAATTTAATGGTTCGAAAATATTAGGCCATTGCACTGGATATGTTGTTATGTCAAAGCTTCTAACCTTACACCACAATTTTAGGTAATGATAAATATTGGACTTCCCAGCTTTCAATGTCTCATTCCTAGCCAAGAGGGGAGAAAAGTGTAGTAGGCCTGTGAAATATGAAAATTAGGAAGACACTAACATCATCCACCAATTGAATCTTTACACAATCATATGTTCAATAAAACACCAAATGTCTGGAAAAAACTCCTCATTAAAAAGGCCATTGAATGGTTCCCATGTGTGAACATCATGCTTACCTTCTTATTTTGTGACTCCCCACCATCTTCTAGAATTTACTTGAATCATAATGGTTTCCATGTTTACTCATTGGTCCTATAGAGTCACTACTAGATTGAAGGTCTCCTCACTGATATAAATATTATTCTAGCATCCAAAGGGATTCTAGTGCCTTGGAATGATTGTTCATAGTAAAGATGAAAGCATCATAAATAATTTTTCGTCATCAGGGAATCTCCTCTACCTTGATCAGAAATTAAGAATAAGATTAATTGATATAATAGTTTTGTCGTCTAAACTACTAGAGAAAGAACCAAACATTTAAACCCTACTTTTCAACTGGTGGTGTAATAGGGGTGTTCTCCCTGGTGGGAGAATCCTGAAATACTTTCATCAGTGTTCTACTAAGACATATTCTAGGGGAAATTATCTATAATTCCAAACAAATGCTTATAACATCTATAATATCGCATAGAAGACATCAACTCAACCAGTTTATAGGAACATACCATGGATTTCTATTGGAAAATATATTATAAGAGGATAATTATGATGAAATGGAATAACCTTCATAGAATAACACAAGAATCACACCTGGATTAATGTACATTCATGTTAGTCATAGTAATATATATACAATAAAAAAGAATTCTCAAGTTCAAGAAAAAAATGTTAACAGAGTATATCATGAAATAATAGATTAAGATATTTAAATTAACTACCATTCATAAAACGAAAAGGGTATATATATAATAGGTGATCCTATGTACCTATTCATGATGCATGAACATACAAAAATCCCATAAACTATACAAATAAATATATTGTGGATCATTATGGAACCGTAAATCTACAACTATAACTACTGTATCATCACTAGTAGCTTAGAGTACCATCACATATGACCTATCCACACAATTCTGTGCCTCTCATAACCAAGTTCCCCAGAATCTATATCTTTTCCAATTTTCCCTAAGCATAGTCAGTTGGATAGAAAATAAAACAATATTATATACAAAATTATAACTCCTGGACCCAAATCACCCTAAGTCCTCATGGGGAACCAGTTTCAATAATTAAAATAAGGCTTTAAATCCTTTAAAAAATACACCCTTTAATCTCAATCACACTTATAAAAAAACATAGAAACACTTATAAAAAATAAAAAAATACAAATTGTGTGAATTAGACCGTATATTGTACCAATTGATAAAACTTATTTGCGATAAACATGAAATGCCACTAGATATCCATGTTCATATTATATTAATAGGGTTTACTCTTTCTTATGCTGTTTTAACCTTCCTTTGAGTTCTAAACACCAACACCCCTTATATTCTTTTAGTTCATGACATCTTATAATAAGATATTTTTTCAGTATGGGGCACCACTTGATGGATATGGAACTTTATTTTAACAACTTTTGGTATACTACAAAAAAATCAGATGATACCACAAATTAGTATACTAAAAAATAATCATACATTCCTTATGATTTTTTTTATTCTTCTCTTGAAATGATATATTATTCTCGTAGTGGTTAGATTCCACTATAGATATTTACTTATATCATTTTCTAATCTGCAAAGTTATATTTATTCCACTAGACAATTTAGAAAATGATTTGTAACCATAATAATTCTATATTAGACTCTATATAGTTTGATCTTACTCATTTGAGAATGAAATGATTTTCAATCCATTTTGGTTTCTTAACACCACTTATTGTGTTATATAGGGACTTGATACCATATGAGATAAGCCATATTCTAATTAGGAACTTTGGAAATTCTTACTCTAATTATTACATTTTTTTCATTTAGCAGACACACTCATTATGGATAATATCTCCCCATTAATTATACACCATAATAGAAAATAGTTAGAAATATTTAACACATGGGGAGATGGGTACCTCCAATATCATAAATTATAAGTGATTTTTTGATATTATAAACCATCCCTTTAGTTATAACATACTTCCAAGTATTTCTATGTATAACACTACAAGTGATAACATTTCAATGGAATATTTTATTGGAAATATTCTTATTACATGGTTTGATATTAATATTATTTATGATATTCATATTATTAGTGAAATGTTTATCCTTTAATACACCATATCTATTCTTTTCCATTCTTCTTTCTCCATATATAAAAAACACCACTGGTTTTCCACTTGTAATTTATAGTGGCATGGATAAAACCATATAAGGATTATTCATATTTTTCTTCTTCAATAGTCATCAATGCTAATTTAAATTTGGTTATCCTTTATGAAATATTCTCTGAACATCCATCTAATTTTTTATGGAATCACACTATTTCATCTTGGAAATCAATGTTCATTATTCCAAAATTTTATTAATCTCCATGAGTGTATCCTCTTCTTTCATCATTTATATTTATGATTAATTCTATTTATAGGAAGGTTAGTGTGACTAAACACCTTTGGTTCTTGATTTATTATCTACCACTTTATTTCAATATTATCTTACAAATCTATGATTATTTTTTTTGAGTATATTTTTTTATTCTTTTATTTTTGTCTCCTTATCATAGATGGGGGGATCTCATCTTGTCACATTCATGGATTTTGTTTTTATAGTACCTCACTAAATGAACATGTAAAGAAAAAATAGAAAAACTCTTATGGAAATATTCAAACCTTTATAATGAAATCCATGGATGATATAGATCACTAGGTTTTCTTTGATTTCACACAACTAAATTATCTTTTCAAACATCCATTGTAACACCCCGACCCCTCTAGGCTGGAGCCAGTGCATTACTTGGGATATTGGCATGGTTAGAAGGAATGAAAATCCTGAAGGAATGATCAATTTAGTAGTCTTGAAGAAACTAGATACATATATGTAACTAAAATTACATTGGATAAGATTACAAGATACAATACATAATGAAAAACAAAAATTGAATCCACGAGCACTCAATAAATGACTTTCTCTTCAATACCTGTTAAAGGTAAAAAATGAATGGGGTGAGCTCAAACACTCAGTAAGGGTTAAAAATAGCGGAATCATGAGTACAATAATAAGATAATCAAAGTCAATTTGACATAATCAAAATGACATAGTGAATAAATGAACAACTAATGCCATTAATAAACTGAGAATGAAACTACATCTATAGATTTTGTCATAGTGAAAACCTCATGGATAGTAATAATAACTGATAATGAACAAATAGAATGATTATTAATTAGACGTCATGTATCTGTCGAATAAACTATAATACCGTAAAAATGGTTTAGTTCTATGGGTAGAAACCCATCTGATTGTTTTGGAAACAGACTCGAAGGGTCTGTCGCCAAACTGTTTTGTCTCATGAGACCTACTGATGCATCAAGGGGCTGTAGTGGGACCCACCTACCTCTATATCCAAGAATTCATTATAAATAGATTCAATACATGAGAAATATGTATTTACATTATCCGTATAGAATAGAGGATACAGATTCATCAACATTTCCACAGTCAAAACAACCTTCAAAATAAATATCGTATGTAAAATGGTATACAGCTTAAACAATAATAATAACCATGATATGAGAATATGAATATTTAAAAGGAATATACTTTAAATTGAAAATTGATATCAAATGGTTAGTAGGTACACCACATAAGAAATAGTAGGTGCACAATTACTAAGCAAGTCACAACGATGTGAAAATTGAGACAAATCTCGTTACCGTGTTGTATTCAATTGAGTTGTATGAAAAAGAGTTAATAACCACCAAAAGAGTCACAGAATACAATGAATATAATTAGAACCATGATATCATATGTCAAATGGCAGTACACCTATACCACATATAATTAATAAGAGGTGAATAATGAAGATCCCATAGAATTGAAAGTGAGATGAGAAAAACCCCTTACAAACATTTCAGCATGGTAACGAGTGTTCTTGCGAGGGCTTAATGAGAGGTAAAAGGTTATCCCATGATTTATATATCATAAGGGAAGTATAGAGGATATGAGAAAACATACCCCATCAATAGAAATTAAAAACAAAATCACACAAGATAGGGTGGATTCTTGAATAAAAGTGGGAGAGAGGATCCCTTACCTTATGCTTGAAGGTGTTCTTGACTTGTTATTAAAGACCTGAATAAAAAAATTAGGATTAGTAATTCATAATTCCAGAACCTCTTTTATATGTAAATTATTTATTGTAATCCTTTGTTGTTCATTATAGGCCTTTCTGATTGGTTATAAGGTTCAATTTCATTGTTTGGGGTTGTTTGTTTACTTGGTTTTAAATGATTGGTTCACTTATATTCAAGTTTGGATAAATATATAAGATGGATGTGGTTGTCCAAAAATGAAGTTATACACTACTAGTTAACATATAGGATATTACATGGTTTTAAATTTAATTTGGGTTACTTAGATTGAAGTCGAAATTATATATATATATATATATATATATATATATATATATATATATATATATATATATATATATATATATAACCTTAGTGATAACCGTTTTGGCTTAATCGGTGGGTTTGATTACAGTGAACATTTTTTGATTTATAACTTAATTCCAATTGTACAAAATTATTACAGAACTAAAAATAAGATATATTACATAATAATATGGTTCAACCATAACACAAAGGGTTTCCTGGCCAGAATTAAAGATTATAATAGAAATCGATAAACTGTTGTCCTTGAATGTGCTAAATTAACACATCTCAAACGGTGCTTTCATTTCTTTCAAATAAAAGTGGGGAAAGGAGATAAGATAATGGAATATATACCATTATCATGAAATCAATCCATTACATGTATGTTACTAGATTTATCATACTATTTTGGTGATGGGAGGTGAGAAAAGAAACAAAAATAAAAAAAACTTAAAAGAAAAGAAGGGATTTGAAAGAGGAATTTACCTCGTGAGACTTCCTCCTTTGAGAACCTCTTAAGGGGAGATTTTTTGGTATTTTTATGAGACCAAAGCATGATAGATGTGGGGGAGGAGGTTGGGAAGGTATTTGGACAGAATTTGGAGAAGGAAAAAGGCTTGAGAGGAGTTAATGGAAGGGGGGTGAGAGGGGGTTTTATAGTGGAGGAGAGAGGAGATTTCTTAATATAAAACTCATTAATTTATTATTTCTCCTCAATAAAAGGAATAGTGAGTACTCCATGACCAATAATAGTAATATATTCATGTTATTTCTATATTTTGGGTGCTTACATCACTCATGATGCTAGGAATAGTTAATTTAAATTATAATGTATTTTACTATTCACCCAACATTTAAGTATTTCAGAATAATCCCAAAAATTCACCCTAACCATTTTTCAACGTGTAGAATCCAAAAATGAAGTCACTTTTTCAAAAATAATTTTCTAAATATGATTAATTAAATATTTAATTAAATCATTTTTTAATTGAAATATATAAACACTTAAAATATTTTTTTCATCTTTAGGGTGTCTAAATTCATTTATACACTCAAGGTTATGGATACCATTCATAAGAGTCATATTACTATTCATAAGGGTAAGTTACTATTCATAAGGGTAGGATACTATTCATAAGGGTAGGTTACTATTCACCAAAAATTAAGTTAATTTTATCAGGCTCTAAATATCATCTTGAACACAACCGTGTATATCAGATTTTTAATATTCAAATCACAGAGCTGGTAAATTTAAGTTTAGTGGAAAAGTTATGGATATCTCCTAAAAGTAACCATGTTTTGTTCCATAGGGGCTCAGTGATTCATGAAATATAGGCTACCTAATGAATACATTGTATTTAAGAGAAACATATCATAAAATGTTTGGGGTGCTACATTATTCCCTCCGGAAATTTCGTCCTCGAAATTTTATGTATAAATCCCACCAAAAAGATGATGGTGATTCTTTTTCATAACATCCTCAGGTTCCCATGTTTCTTCCTCCATATTCTGGTTTCTCCAAAGAACCTTCACTAGACGAGTTGTCCGATTTCTCAATACTTGTTCCCTTGTGTCAAGAATCCCAATAGGATTTTTACAATATGAAAAAGTAGGTTCCAGTTTAATTTCTTCATATGGGAAAACATGCGTTGGGTCTGGCATGTATTTCTTTAACAATGACACATGGAACACATCATGAACTCTGGAGAGATTCGGTGGCATCACTAGACAGTAAGCTACAGCTCCGATTCTTTCCAGAATTTCAAATGGCCCAATGTACCTAGGGCTTAGTTTCCCTTTCTTACTGAACCTTAGGACACCCTTCCAAGGAGATACCTTTAGAAAGACATGATCTCCCTCCTGGAATTCTAATTCCTTTCTCTGATTGTCAGCATAACTTTTCTGCCTACTTTGGGCTACCTTAATATGGGCTTGGATTGTCTTCACCTTTTTTTTGGTCTCTTCAATAAGTTTTGGGCCTATAAGTTTCCTCTCACCAACTTCATCCCAACAAGTTGGAGTTCGACATCTATTTCCATACAATGCTTCATATGGAGCCATTTTAATACTAGAATGGAAACTATTATTGTAAGACAATTCCAACAAAGGTAAGTATTGATCCCACATACCTTGGAAGTCAAGAGAGCATGATCTCAACATGTCTTCTAGAGTTTGAATAGTCCTTTCAGACTATCCATCGGTTTGGGGGTGATAAGAAGTACTCATACAAAGCTCAGTATTCAAAGCATTCTGGAGACTTTTCCATAACTTTGATGTAAAACGGGGATCTTGATCAGATAAAATTGATAGAGGTGCACCATGAAGTCTTACAACTTCATTAATATACAGTCTTTCCAGGCGCTCGAGTAGAAAATCCTCTCATATAGGAAGGAAATCTGCTGATTTTGTGAAATGATCAACAATTACCCATATTGCATCATTCCTTCTAGGTTTCCTCAGTAGCCCAGTGATAAAATACATCGTAATGTTATTCCACTCCCACATAGGAATAAGTAGAGGTTTCATCACTCCTTTGGGATGTTGTCTCTCTGCCTTCACTTGTTGACAAACTAGACACATTGACACGTAGTCAGCAATTTCCCGCTTCATATTATCCAACCAGAAATATTCCTTCAGATCTATGCACATCTTGGTGGTACCCAAGTGTATAGAGAAATTTGAGATATGGGAATCATCTAATAGTTCCCTTTTTAGCTCAGTTACTAATGGAACACATAACCTCTTCCCAAATTTTAGAACTCCTTCTTCATACACGAAGTCATCCAGTCTTCCATCCTTGACAGCATTAATTTTCTTCTGCAGATTCTCATCATCAGATTGAGAGCTTTTTATTTTCTCTAATAAATATGGTTTACCAATCACTTGAAAGAGAAAAGATTTTTCCCCTTCCTTAACAATTCCCATATCCATCTTGAGTAGATCCATGAATATAGGATCTCATTCAATCCTCATTTGATTCAGAAGGCCATGATCTTTCCTGCTTAATGCATCTGCCACCTTATTCGCCTTTCCTGGGTGGTAGTGTATTGAAAAAAATCATAATCTTTTAGTAACTCAGGTCTTCTTCTTTGCCTCATGTTGAGTTCTTTTTGTGTGAAAATGTATTTCAAACACTTGTGGTCCGTATAGATCTCACATCTCTCTCCGTAGAGATAATGCCTCCATATTTTCAGAACAAAGATTACGGCTGATCACTCTAGATCATGAGTTGGGTAATTTTTCTCATGAGTCTTCAACTGTCTTGATGCATAAGCAATAACTTTATCATTTTGTATAAGGACGCAACCCAGCCCATTCATTGATGCATCGTTGTATATCAAAAATCCATCAATTCCAGATAGAAGAGTCAAAATTGGAGCATTGACCAATCTTCTTTTCAATTCTTTGAAGCACTCTTTACACTATTTTGTCCACCCAAACTTAACTCCTTTATGTGTGAGCTTGGTTATTGGGTTAGCCAGTCGGGCAAAATTCTGAACGAAACACCGATAACAACCTACTAAGCCAACAATACTGCGTACCTCGGTTTTGTTTGTTGGTGTGGGAAAATCTTGGATTTCCTATGTATTCGCAAGATCAACTGGGATTCATCTTTAGAGACAATATGGCCTAGAAAAGAAACTGATTGAAACCAGAATTCACACTTGCTAAACTTCCCTTATAATTCATTTCTTCTAAGAGTTTCCAGAATAATCCACAAGTGATTCTCATGGTCTTCATAGCTTTTTGAGTATACCAGGATATCATTGATGAACACCACAAAAAAGTTATCAAGATATTCATTGAAAACTCTATTAATTAAATCCATGAAAAACAGAGGGTACATTAGTCAGTCCAAATGGCATCACCGTAAACTCGTAATGCCCATACCTAGTTCAAAATGTTGTCTTAGGAATATCTTCCTTCCTCACACGCAGTTGATGATATCTATACTAAAGATCAATCTTCAAAAAGTATTGGGCTCCATGGAGTTGATCAAATAAATCATCAATCCCACGTAGATGATACTTATTCTTTATTTTAATAGCATTTATTTCCCTATAATAAATGCCTAGCCTCATGGATTCATCTTTCTTCTTGACAAACAGGACCGGGGCTCCCCGTGGAGAAAAACTAGGTCGAATAAATCCTTCTCCATTCAAATCCTCTAGTTGTTTCTTTATCTCTACTAAATCTATAGTGGCCATTCTATAGGGGGTCATTGATATAGGTCTCTCACCAGGAATTAAATCAATAGAGAACTCAACTTCCCTCTCTGGAGGATGTCCATGTAAATCCTCTGGAAATACATCAATGTACTCTTGAACTATGTGCACATCATCAATTTTAATATTTCTTTCCTCACCCATAGATGTTGGTTTATCTTCCTCTACAAGTATTGCATTCACTAGAGCTACTGGGTGTGTTCTCGATAAGAATATGGTGGCGATGTTTCTACCCTAAAGACAAGGGATTCTACACCATTTTCAAAAATTGTAACTTCCTTCTTCTTACAATAAATATTCGCATCATAATTTGACAGCCAATACATACTGAGAATTATATCAAATTCCATCATTGGTATGATGACAAGGTTATCAACTAAAGCACATTTTGGTGACTGGAGGTGGACTAGTCAACATACCTTTGTTGCAATGATACATCCCCTAGGAGTTTTGACTGACAACTCCATTATTAAATCAAATTGGACATATCTAATTTTCTTGGAAAACTGAGAAGATATAAATGAATGTGATGATCCAGAATCAAATAATGTGTTGGATAAGTTTGAGGAAACAATTAAATTACCTTCCACCACATCATTAGGAACTTCGACCTCTGTAGTTGTAATCGCATAAGCTCTCCCTTTATCTCTTGGCCTTTTCTGAGTCAAGTTTCCTTGGTGTTTAGGACACTCATTTGCATAGTGTCCCATCTCTCTGCAATTGTAACACTGAATATCATTGAATTTTTTCTTCCCCTTGCATTCATCGGATCGATAACCCTTTTCTCCATAGTTATAGCAGACTCCCATGCCTTTCAAGCATTTCCAGAGAGGATTCTTTCCACATTTCTCACATAATGGGATAATATTCGTTCCCTTGCTCTTATTTGGTGCTTCTCCTTTTCCTTTGTTATCTGAGTACTGCTTCTTATCTTGGTTTCCTTTTAAAAGATTTGATCTAGAAAATTCCATATCTGTTTTAATGGCACTTGATACAATTCCATCATATGATGAAAATGTTTGAGAAGCCAGTGCCCTCCGAAGACTTGGCTTTAGGCCTTCAAAGAAATGATCAATCTTGTCTGCCGAGTCACGTACGTAATCTATGACATACCTGGTTAGACTTGTAAAAGTAGCCTCGTACTCTACAACACTGTCTTCTTCCCTTTGTTTTAAGCTAAGAAATTTCCTTTTCATTTCTGTTCGTTGCTCATGAGGGAAATATTTTTCGAAGAATATTCCCTTAAAATTCCTCCACTCCATATCTTCTATTTCTTCTTCCTCCATGGTATTCTGTATCAGGGACCACCATTGGTCATCGTCACCCTTGAGACAATATACTTCCAACACCACCTTCTCATTTTCGTTGCATCTTAATGCCATGAATATTTTTTCCAGTGACTTGATCCACTGCTCAGCTACCACCGGATTAGTAGTCCCACTGAAAGATGGTGGCTTCTGCCACATGAAACGATCCAACACAGTTGTGGAATGGTTATTCTTTACAACTTGAGTATGTTGTCCCAATATAGTCATGATCTGATCTGCTCCAACATTGACTGTGTTGACTTACTCAGTAGGGAGATCCCTACATTGCCCATGAGTATTGATTCTCCTTCTTCCATTAGATGCCATTTTTAAATAATGGGATAATCTAGATTAGTTTATGAATCTTAAATAGAAAATCACTCAACATTGATTTAAATTCTATGCATAGCTAATCTTATAAACATGGTTTCTCTGAGGTAAAATTTACATTAAACTCCTTCATAATGGCTTGTAAAGAAAATATGAATTATCCTAAGCATATCACCCAGGAGTGTCATAACCAAGATTGTATCAAGGCCCTTTGTCGTGTACCAGTTCCCATTCGAGTCCAGCTCAAAGCAGTGTTTTCGGGTTTTACCCCTAGATACATCTGTGTCAGAGTCGCCTCTACCTGCTCGTATCCAGACAGAGATGTATTGCTTGAAAGATCCACATAATCTATTCCTCACAAAAATACCATGATGTTCTTGTATGTTTATCCTCAAATACTACCTTAGGGATTTGTTCCCTACTATATATTTCCTACTCTAGTTTCCAAGTTTCCAACTAAACTTCCTATGATACCAATTGTAACACCCCGACCCCTCTAGGCTGGAGCCGATGCATTACTTGTGATATTGGCATGGTTAGAAGGAATGAAAATTCCGAAGGAACGATCAGTTTAGTAGTCTTGAAGAAACTAGATACATATATGTAACTCAAATTATATTGGATAAGGTTACAAGATACAATACATAATGAAAAACAAAAATTGAATCCACGAGCACTCAATAAATGACCTCCTCTTCAAAACCTATTGAAGGTAAACAATGAAATGGGTGAGCTCAAACTCTAAGTAAGGGTTAAAAATATCAGAAGCATTAGTACAATAATAAGTGAATCATAGTCAATTTGACATAATCAAAATGGCATAGTGAATAAATGAACAAATAATTCCATTAATAAACTGGGAATGAAACTGCATCCATAGATTTTGTCATAGCGAAAACCTCATGATATTAATAATAATTAATAATGAATAAAAAGAATGCTTATTAATTGGACGTCATGTATCTGGAACCTGAACCATAATACCATAAAAGTGGTTTAGTTCTATGGGTAGAAACCCGTCTAATTTTTTTGGAAACAAACTCGAAGGGTCTGTCGCCAAACTGTTTTGTCTCATGAGACCTACCGATGAATCGAGGGGCTGTAGTGGGCCCCACCCACCTCTACATCCAATAATTATTTATATATATATTCAATACAATATAAATATGTATTTACATTATCTGTATAGAATAGAGGATATGGATTCATCAACATTTCCACAGTCAAAACAACATTCAAAATAAATACCGTATGTAAAATGGTATACAGCTTAGACAATAATAATACCCATGATATGAGAATATGGATATTTAAAAGTAATATACTTTCAATTGAAAATTGATATCAAATGGGCAGTAGGTACACCGCATAATAAAGAGTAGGTGTACCATTACTAAGAAAGTCACAACGAAGTGAAAATTGAGACAAATCTCGTTACCATATTGTATTCAATTGAGTCGTATTACAAAGAGTTAATAACCACCAAAAGAGTCACAGAATAAAATTAATATAATGAGAACCATGATAACATATGTCAAATGGCATTACACCTATACCACATATAAGAAATAAGAGGTGAACAATGGAGATCCCACAGAATTGAAAGTGAGATGAGAAAAACCCCTTACAAACATTTCTGCATGGTAACAAGTGTTCTTGTGAGGGCTTAATGAGAGGTAAAATGTTATACCATGATTTATATATCATAATGGAGGTATAGGGAAGATGATAAAACGTACCCCGTCATTATAAATTAAAAACAAAAGCACACAAGATAGGGTGGATTCTTGAATAAAAGTGAGAGAGAGGATCCCTTACCTTATGCTTGAAGGTGTTCTTGACTTGTTATTAAAGACCTGAATAAAAAAATTAAGATTATTAATTAATAAGTCCATAACCTATTTTATATTAAAATGATTTATTATAATCCTTTTTAGTTCATTCTAGGCCTTCTTTATTGGTTATAAGGTTCAATTTCATTGTTCGTGCTCGTTTGTTTACTTGGTTTTACATGATTGGTTCACTTATATTCAAGTTCGGATAAATATATAAGATGGATGTGGTTTTCCAGAAATGAAGTTATACACTATTATTAAACATCCAGGAGATTACATAGTTTTAAATTTAATTTGGGTTAATTATATTGAAGTTCAATTTTTATATATATATAACCTTAGTGATAACTGTTTTTGTTAATCGGTGGGTTTGATTACGATGAACATTTTTTTCTTTATAACATAATACCATTTGTAAAAAAGTATTACAGAACTAAAAATAAGATATATTACATAATAATATGTTTCAACCATAACACAAATGGTTTCCTGACCAGAATTGAAGATTATAATAGAAATCGATAAACTGTTGTCCTTGAATGTGCTAAATTAGCACATTTCAAACGGTGCTTTCATTTCTTTTAAATAAAAGTGGGGAAAGGAGAGAAGATAATGAAATTTATACCATTAGAATGAAAACATTCCAGTACTTTTATGTGACTGGATTTATCATACTATTTTGGTGATGGGAGGTGAGAAAAGAAAAAAAAATAAAAGAACATAAAAGAAAAGAAAGGATTTTAAAGAGGAATTTACCTCTTGAGACTTCCTCCTTTGAGAACCTCTTAAGGGGAGAGGTTTTGGTATTTTTATGAGACCAAAGCTTGATGGACATGGGGGAGGAGGTTGGAAATGTATTTGGACAGAATTTGGAGAAGGCAGAAGGCTTGAGAGGAGTGAATGGAAGGGGGTGAGAGGGGGTTTTTATTGTGGAGGAGAGAGGGTATTTCTTAATATAAAACTCATTAATTTATTATTTCTCCTCAAGACCCGGAATAGTGAGTATTCCATGACCAAGAATAGTAATATATTCATGTGATTTAGAGATTTTGGGTGCTTAAATCACTCATGATTCTAGGAATAGTTAATTTAAATTATAATGTATTTATACGGTAAATTAATGTATTTTACTATTCACCCAAAATTCAAGTATTTCAGAATAATCCCAAAAATTCACCCTAACCATTTTTCAACGTGAAGAATCCAAAAATGAAGTACATCTTTCAAAAATAATTTTCTAAATATGATTAATTAAATATTTAATTAAATCATTATTTAATTAAAATATATAAACACTTGGAATATTCATTTTCATCTTTAGGGTGTCTAAATTCATTTATACACTCAAGGGTATGTATACCATTCATAAGAGTTATATTACTATTCATAAGGGTAAGTTACTCTTCATAAGGGTAGGTTACTTTTCATAAGGGTAGGTTACTATTCACTGAAAATTAAGTTAATTCTATCAGACTCTAAATATCATCTTGAAAACAACCGTGTATATCAGATTTTTAAAATTCAAATCACAGAGCTGGTAAATTTAAGTTTAGTGGAAAAGTTATGGCTATATCTTATAAGTAACCATGTTTTGTTCCATAGGGGCTCAGTGATTCATGAAATATAAGCTACCTAATGAATACAGTGTATTTAAGAGAAACATACCATAAAATGTTTGGGATGCTACATCCATCACGTGTCCACTGATTCCATAAAAATAACACTTCTTCAACATCATTATTTGAGATATTTTCATTTTAAATTTCTTATTTATATTCTTATTGACTAATTATTCCATATTTTTGTTCTTATTTTTACTGATAAAAGTCTCTATGTAGTGGAAGATTTTTATGAAGTGCATAGAAGAGGCCTAAACAACCTAAAGAGGAGGAAGGGGAAGAAAGGAAAAAATGAATTCAGGGACCTGAATTTTGTTAAAGGGAAATAAGCCTAAAGGACATAAGGACTACTCTCAGTTATCAAAGACTATAAAAACAAGGTATTCCAAAAGGAAGATGGTAATAGATAGTGAAACCATGTATTATGATCAAAAATGAAATGGAAGTTCAATTCATTGGAGTGAAAATATGTTAGTAGTGTGTGGTGAGGAACAACCATTTATTGGTGTTATGATGGAAGATATAATTCAAGAGAAGGTGGTGACTAGAAATTAGGTCAGGGAAGTAGATAAGGAAGATGGGGAAAATAGGGAAGCATGTGAGATCATCATTCATCTCCATAAATAAATTTTAGAAGAGTAATTTTATATCAATTATACATAGCATAAGTTTTTAAGGATGGTTGTGAGGATGATTCAAGTGGGCTTAAATAAAAAACTGTGTTAATGGATCGACAAGAAAAATATTTTTTTTGACATGTGGATTCAATGAAAGGAATATTAGTGTGGAATATTATATCGAATCATGGGACAGGATGACCTAAATTTTTTAAGACCTCATCATGGATGACCTGATCACCAAAGTCACACTTCTCAAATAGATTCTACATAAATTTAGGGTTTATAATAAATTTAAACAAGATTTAAATGATTTGGTGATTTATAATAGTGTCAGTTTATTTAATATTAAGAACCTGAAAGGTTTCACACTTTTTACATAAAATATATTTTTATAATGAAAAGTTAATTTTTAGTCATTCAGTCTGAAGTCTCTATTTGAGAATATTTAGTGTTTATATTATTCTTCATAATATTAATCTCTCCCTAAAAAAACTAATTTTCAAATATTTATATTTTAGTTTATTTCAATATTCTCAAATTGATAATTATTTTTATTAGGCATAATCTTCACTTTCACTTTACATTACTATCTTATGGAAGGCATTGATTATTTATTAAATGTCTCTTTTTTTATTCATAACCTTGAATATTGAATATTTTCTTCAAATATATCACTTTATTCCATCATTTTATCATAAATTATTTTAATAAAATCAATTGAATTCATATCTACCATTGTCAATTATTTATTTTCTTACTCTAATTTTTTCATATATGTATAGTTCTTTTCACCTTAGGCCTTAAAAAATTATATTTCACTTATCAAGTCTTGAATCTTCTATCATTTGTTTCAAAAATAGTATATAGACTTACCACATGATGTGGTCACCTAATTTCTATAATCACCTCCAAATATCTAGGTAATGTATAGTCTGTATATTTATATTTAAAAGAAACAAATACAAGAGAGTTAGTTTTTTTATACACAAGGAATCAATTTTATTAACCTAAATGGGTATATATAATTTCATTATACTCTTCTTCATCCCCTTCTTCATATTTCTACTAGACATAAGAAATTATTTTTTACCAGAATTGATATCTAGTCCATTAATTGATTCATATTTTACACTAGTAGATGTAAAATGGTTCTCTACTTCCAACATAGATTATTTACCATACAAATATTTTAACATTATATATGTTTCCATAGAGTATTTACAGTAACCTATCTTAGAGGATACAACTTATTTTTAAGGAATCATTTATGTAATTACTATAATAATTATCAATATATAATTTTATTTGATTTTTATCATGAAAAAAAATATTACACCTTTATAAAAAACCCAATTACGAAGATATCATAAGGAATTCTTACATGTAACTGTAGATATGACATGAAATATGTTTTCCAATTAGGAAAATGATTTCCATCAAAGAAATCAATTTTCATTATAGAAGCCACATATTACATAATATTAAAATCATCAATAGTTGAATGTATTAAGTTGAATCCACTAGAGAACCTATTAAATTGGATATAACTTGTTATAACCTAGGAAACCTTGAGAGGAGGGGATGAATAAGGATGTTTCCTAATTCAATGTTTTCTTTTCACTTGATTATCTCCCTTTAAGATCATTTTCTCATGTTAATAGGAATCAGCCTTAACCTATTCATCAAATAATATATCAAATTATCTCATTGAATATAGAGAAAAAAATAATGCTAAAGCACATTTCTTTTACTTGATTCACTATAATGTTCTAATACAAGGACCATACAAAAAAGGTTTGTAGGTGAAACATGTTGTAAAACCCCCCATTTAATGTGTTATAAAGGTTTCTAAAAGACATATTATCAATCCTAGGGGAATTCCCTATTCTTATCTCTATACACACTGATTTAATAAAAGGAAAATTTATTTTATAGGTATGAAGGCATTTTACTAAAAATCATTGGTTGATATGAAACATTGTATCCTCATCTCTATATATAAGCACTGTTAAACTCCACTTTCACTTCACTCCTTTTCCTTTTTCTATAAATGATCAAATATTTATAGAGAGTTGGTTATTGGTCATTCTTATTCTAATACCATAAAATATTATCTTTATTCAATTATGGTTTACCCTTTATCTTCTAAATCCATACTAGGATAGTCTTGTTTTCTTTCTTCTTCAGACCATGATATTAATGTTCAAATATTTTATGTCCCCTGTCTCCCTTTTTCATTGAATCAAATAAGTAAATATATTTATCTTTGCATATATTTAATAGTATTCTCTCCCTATTCAAAAAATACTACAAGAAGTTTTTGTAGAGTGTTACATGAACTAAAATTTTGATATGATGGTTTGATCAATACTCTTTATCCTAAGAATCCATGATCATACCAGTTGTACCACATGTTTTAATGTAGTCAAAAAACATTATTTAAAATCGAATTCATACTCCTAAAATCTTGAGTAAATATTCCCCTTTTAAATTTAACCAAATATTCCAGATAATTTGTGTTATATTCCCACTATAATACTATCATTTTTCAGAACATGATATTCTATTTTATTTGTATGACCATGATATATTATCTATATTAATGGTTTTCTGATTAACCAAATTAGAAATCTACAAATATATTGTATATATTATATTTAATTTATCGAATATTACGAAAAGATCCCCCAATCTCTTATGGACTCCCAAACATTTTGAAATATGAGAATATGCCTTTTAAATGATCTTTGTGTCTTTTATAAAATATCTCCCTCTTGTTTCTAATGCTTTGGATAGGACACGCATTCATCCGTTATTCAGAGGAGGATGCACAACTGTTTCCCCACATCCCCGCTTTCCAAAGGCGGGCGACATTCTTTCTTATTCAAGGACATTTTCTCCTTGATCAAAATGGGATGATGGTATGTAGGTTTCTCCTTTCATGGATTCCTCCTTGGAACTCATTACCTAGTCTGGGTCTGCCTCATATATTTGATTCATGGTTCGTGAATATCATTCCCAATTCCATGTCTTCATTGACACCAGTTAATTACGCTGCTTCTGTTAGGACATTCCTAGGAGTCCGGTCAGGGAAGCAACCTTCGGTCGGGGGAGTAGTTACATTGTTCATCATTGGCGTGTCTAGATTTTAGAACACTGGTGTGTCTGGGTTTCTTACCCTTATTATAGGTCTTATTGATGGAGAGGAAGCCTGAGGCATCCTACACCGAATGTAGGTAATTATATGTCATAGGCATGTATATGTGGTTTTCCTTAGCATCCCATGTTTAACACAGGGTATGCTACAGGTTTAATGTCTTTCAAAGATGTATCGGACTGATCAGAACACTGAAAAGAGTAGATCAGGTGGGTGAGACCCCTGGAGGGATCACTGACACTGGGGATAACATGTATTTAGTTATCAGGTGGCTGCTAGGAGCAGCGAGAAAGTGGGTGGCATGATTTCACCGGGATGTGGCAGCCTGGGTAAGAATCAGGATAGATGATGGAGAGTTGAATGAAGTGGTGGTGGAATGATATGGACCCATCGTGAAGGTGATTATAATGTTGGTATTGAGCCTCTAAGATACTTCCTATGTATCCCTGAGGCATGGAATCAAAGTCCTCGTAGTTCATGAGATGATGGGACACCTAAGGAGGTGACCCGTATGGATGGGAGCTGGAGGAAGTGGAACCTCCGGGTTGGGGCATGACCTTCCTAAAATACATAGGCTCGAGGGAAAGACCAGGATGATACATGGGTAATGGATTGAACCTCATGGAGGATTCCTACATACATTGCATTCGCAAGGATAAAAGTTCACGTAGTTCAGTATGGGGGCATAGAATCGGTGTGTAGGCATAAGACAATGACCCAATGATATAATGGGGCTTACGCGTGGTTAGCAGCCTGAGGTTGGTCTAATGACCGAGGGGTCATACCAAAGATGTGGGTCTCAATGAAAGGGAAAACAACGGCTTACTTCTAGATGGGGATCGCAATGGATTATCGCTGGATGGAGATAACAATGGCTTACTGTCAATTGGGGAATGCAATTTCTTACCATCAATTGGAGTATCACAACAGCATACCGATGGTTGGGGTTACAACAGCTTACTTCTAAATTAGGTTCCAAAGTCTTACCAGTGGTTAGTGTTAACATCAGCCTACCACTAAATGGGGTTTCAATGGCTTATTGCTGAATGGGGTTAGCGAAGGCTTACCTTTGGTCGGGGAATGCAATTGATTACCATTGGTCGGGGAACACAAGGACTTACTACTAGTCGGGGAACACAACGACTTACTACTGGTCGAGGTTGGACCTTAGGGAGGCTTCCAATGTACCTTTCCTATGATACAAGGATCAAAACCCACATAGTTCTAATGGGTATAGTTCAATGTCTTGCAGGAAAAAAAGGGGGCATACCGTTTAACGTCATGTGGGATAAGGGTGGCCCAAGATAGAGTGGTCAAGACCAGTGGGTGTTTGGATTGAACCAAGGGGAGGCTTTCTATGTACCTTTCCTTGGTAATGATCAAATTCCATGTTCTTCATGATGGAAAATGTAGTTTAATGTCATGTGGGACGAAGGTGAACTGATGTGAAGGGGTTCCGATCAAGTAGTTGTTGGGATTGAACCTAAGGGAGGTTTCCTACGTACCTTGCCTTGCCAAGGATCGAAGACCCAGTAGTTTAGGAGTGTTTGGTAAATTGACATGAAGGAGGTTTGGACCAGTAGGTGTTGGGCTTGAACCTCAGGGATGCTTCCTATGTACGTCGCCTTGGTAAGGATCAAAGTCCCCATAGTTCGGGATGGTGTTTGGGGATTATACACTATGACATCCCAGAGAGGATGTCATGGTGGATGCTTACTATAAGCCCATGTGACTCATGCTTGGTGTGAGAAACAAGAGGCAGCAAATACCTGGTGATCACATTGAGAAATATGTGTCCATGGGAAGTGGGGTGGGGCTTACATGTGGTTAGTGGACCAAAGAGGAAATAGGTTCTTACGCGTGGTTCACATCCCAGAGAGGAAACAAGGGATTATGCGTTGTTAGAGGCCCATGGAGATGAAGATTGGGACTTACTACAGGTTGGAGGCCTGGGTGGTGGAAAATCCTAGTGGGAGAGGGACAGGATAACAAAGGTCATGGTTCCAATATCTCATCTGGTCATTAGAACTGAATAAGAGAGGAGGATAAGGGATTCTACCTCCTACAAGAAAGGTTAGGGGCTTAAACCAAGATGGTTTCCCTTCCCCACGGATAGGAACTGTTCTAGCAAAGAGGTTATCATTCCATGTGAGGAGGATTTCACTCCAGTGAAGACCAGTGGGTGTGAAGAATGGTTGATATTGGGCACCCCGAATAAAGTGCACGAGGTGAGGTCACTGTTTAATAGCATGTGACGAGGACGATGATGCTTGGAAGTTTAACGTTATGCATCTCGAACAAGGAGAATTCACTCCGCACCCCTAGGACTTACATAACTAATACCCACCAGCCCTAGGGGAAGGGAAAGCATCATCAATTACGTGGAGAGGGGGTGTTGTGGAGTGATTCATTGGGGGGACCACGTTAACATGGCTATGAGAAGTAGCAATAGCTATTAGTGTGCCTATGATAAGAAGCATAAGGCAAAGCAACACAACCTGAAGCATCACCCTAGGGGCTTTGAAATCACTTCATACAAACCTGGAGGGTCGTATGGAAGAAGGGTGTGTAACATAGGTTCTTGTTGTGTAAGAAGTTCTCAAAGATGGTGCCTAAGAGAGCAACATCGAACACATGCAAAAGGGTGCATGCGAGAAGAAGGTTTTGCATGCAAAAGAAAAGGTTTGCACGCAATAGGTTCCCAAAGAGGTGACTCTTGCATGCAAAAGTCTAGGTTGAGTGGAGAAGAATCATTGCGTGCAAATGGAAGAGGTTTTTTTCATGAAAGAGGAGGTATTTCCATGCTAAGGGAGGGAGAGGTCTGTTTGGGTGAAAGTGGGAACGTTTGCACGCAAGTGGCCCAATACTTAAGGATTTGGGTGAGGGACATGCCCTAGTGGTCTCGTGTAGAGGCGGACCATTGGGAGACCTATTTTAGCAAATCCTATACCTATAATTTATCTTTTACATGTGGAAGAGGTGAATTCCGCATAGGGGAGACTGTTTTTATTTTTCAGCTACCAGAAGTGGGGTGGTGCACTTCTATTTATAGGCGATCAGGGGTTGCGGGTGCGTGCAGAATTTGTATTATGAAGAAAACCTGCACCTGGGGTGGTGGATTATAATTCCAATGTTTCTTTGAAAAAACCACTTCTGGTCAAGACCATTTTACGCAAGAGGAACTGGTTTTCCGCGTGAGGAAGCATTTTTCTACGCACCGCTTCGGTTTTCCATGCAACCTTATGGATCTTCACAGAACCAGTTTTCGAGTCAAAGTGTGCCTCCATTTTATTCAAGGATTCATTCTTCGGACAATTTGTGGATTTAGGAATCTACAAATCCCTCCCCCTGAATCGAATCTGTGAGGGGCACGAAGGTCGGATTCTGAGGGAAACGCCGAAATGGTCGTCCCCTGTGAGCGGTGCGCGAAACATTGCTTCAGGCACACATAAACATTTTTTGTGCATGAAAAAACTCTTTCAATTCCTATATAACCCCTTGAAGGGGCATGGTCCGTACATATTTTCTCGCGCAATAAGATTTGAGCTCTCGTGCGCAAAAAAATCTTCTACCTTGCATGAAATTCATTCAGTTTGGCGTTGAATTCCTAGATCTTATTCACGATTTTCCGTGCAACTACCATTTTCTATGGGACTTGCCCAGTTTTCTGCACAACCATCTAGTTTTTCACGCAACCATCTGATTTTGTGCAAAACCGCCCGATTTTGTACTTACCCTCCTTTGATTATGTACGCTTTGCAGATTTTTTCAGACTTTGCCAAGGAAAATGGTTGCTAATCATAGTAATGTCACAAGGGAAGCTATGTATGCTATGAGGAGGGCTGAGATGAGTTCAAAACCTAAGGTTTATAGTGAAAAGAAAGTCATATCCTAAAACAAATCCCTCTTCAGTATGTTGTCCCAAGGCCAAAAGGATTAACCGCTTTCCGAAAATTTACTAATGTCGGACTTCAGTATTTTAGAGGAGGTACCAGTGTCAGGATTTGAAGTTGATACGCCATGGTCATGGGTGACGTTCGAGGATAATATTCCATGATACCAAATCACAAACAATGGTCATCCCTCTAGAGAAACTAGGAACATGCCCGTTTATGTCTAGAACCCAAGGACTAGAACTATCTCAAGAGGCGAGCCAGTCGCCGAGGATTCTCCGACACATTACACAAGCACCTTTTAACAAATCATCACTAATGATACCAAAGTCTAGCTATAGGATTAGGACCTGAGGTCTGAAGGAAATTTGAGCATTGAATGGGCTCGGGCGTACTGGGTATGCCAATCATGTGATTAGTTCGGAGTAGAACTGTGGCATATTGGGCAGTTCAAGGTGGTGTTGATGTTAGAGTTCCACTTCTACCGTCAGCAGGAACTTGGGTCGGAGCTGTTTAGTCAGTGGTCCCCTAATACTAACATATTCCACCTCCATCATGAGGAGTTTGGAATCAGTCTTTGGGATGTACACTGCATCGGAGGTATCCATTTGGATGAGCACCAATATGAATAATTCCTTCTGACAATGAATATCTAAAAGGACAGATTGTGGACCCCTGTTCGGACATGGCACTTTCTGGACCAAGCCAAGTAGAGGCTCGTAGTCAAGGATTTTCTGAAGGATATTTCTTATTTGAAGTAGTTCATCCTATTCTTTCAGAAGGACCCAAACGTGAAAACGCTGGGGCAAGGAATGCAGTATCTGACTATGGCACAAAAAATCAAGAGATGGTCATATTGGAAAATCATGGAGATGGGGGACTACCAATCATGGGGCTTTCATGTGGATGAGACATGGGACCCAAATGTCTGATATGCTAGATTTCTCGCAACCTTCCTAAGTGGATGGATGCTACTGGTAAGGGATACTAGAAAGGTAGTTTGTTCGACAACATTGGTGATGGCGGGAATTATAAAATCCAATCATAGGTTCAACATGAGGGTTCATGTGTTGGCCCGCATGTACGTCGTCCTAGGGTAAATTTCAAGAGGGGGATCTCCAAGGAGGATATGTGGCCCTTTCCAAATCTGTCATGATTGGATCGTGTCTCACTACGGTGGATACACTTTCCCAAATTCCATTTGTCCTCCAAGTAACAGTCTACGACCTTCCTTGCTAAACATTTTTGGGACCATGACATTGATGCTCAATGAAAAAGGGATAAGTATCAGGAACAGGAATCAGAAAAATTTCACCTTTATCCCATTCCCCACCCTAACCGGCCAAATAGTAGATGACGGGAAAGGCTCACTAAAGTAAAGATAGTATTCATAAATCCTCAGAGGTGGAGTGATTGTGGCCCAGATCGATTGGAAGATCCTTTTCAAACCCTATGTGTCTTCAAGGTTTTCTATGAAGTTTGGATGCACCCAAAAGATGCCGAAGAAGGTGTATACAGATGTCTGGGAAGAGGAACACCCTTGTGTTCTTTGTCAAATGTGGCTGATGTTCACGAATTACAATTCCAGGGAAGTAATTACTATTCCCCCCACTAGAGTTCATGCTAGAATCTCAAAGAAATATGTCGAGAATTTGGTAGTGGCATACCCAGAGGGAATCCTGTGGAAAAGAATTCAGAAAATCAAGGTTCCCATCATGGAATCTAGGCAGAGAGAAATCCAACAAGGTACAACTAGGTAGGAGAGGCTCAAAACAAGTCAGGTAGTTAGGTCAGTACAAGTCGGTACCTCAGTAGAATAAGAATCACATGGTGCAGCCATGCCCTCATTGTTTGGTGTGAGAGGGGCTCCTGAACCACCTCACAAAGTTTCCAGGGATATTTTTGGGAAGAAGTTGATTTAATTGCTTTAAACCTCTAATGATGCAGTCTTCCCTGCACTGTGGTCAGCCTGGTTGACCCTGTGGCATTCAATGAGCACCAAATCCCTATTGCAAGAGATGGTACGGGATGGGATCTAGTTCCAGAAATTGGACTCATTAGGATTGACAACAGAGTGAACTTTCATCATTGTCACACATATCTAACATCCATGGATGTCTATGCATTCCAATGGGGTTGGCATGAGGAACCAACTCTTTTGGTAAAAGTGATGCTCGGTCAGGAGCATGATTTGGAATGATTGACATCTGAAGATGATGACGGTGATGAGGAAACAGAGGAAAGCGAATCAAGGGATGAAGAGGAAGAAGGGGAGGATAAGGAAGAAATAAGGGGTGTTGAAGATGAGATTAGAGGTGAAGGGTCTCAGGGGACGGCCTACCAAGGGGTTCCTTGAGAGAGCAGAGATATTGTCAGCTCTGACATGGACATAGCTAAGAAACTCCAGGTATGCATAAATTCTTATCCTAGTATTTCCTCTTTCCATCTTTAATAACCACCAACTGAACTTCTTCTCTGTTCAAGTGCATCTTGGTGATGGTGGTTAGGAATCTCCATCAGAGGGGGGTGAAGGCACACTTATAGAACAAGTTGGGGATCCAACACCCATCATTGAACTGACAAGCATTGAAGGATCTCCCATGGTGATATCTCCTACAATGACTGGAACTATGGAGTCTGATGTGTTGAGATCTTATGAGTTTTGTTACTCAAACACCTGTATCCATCAATGGAGAGCTCTCCTAATCATGGAATGCATCATTTGTAAAGTAATCACGCTATTAGATACTTAGAAAGATTCTCTATCCAGAACATCCATAGATGATTCCACATCAAATGTACCAACCCACTCAGAACACACTTATCAAACTGAGCCAACCCCGACACCTAGTGAGAAAATGGTTGTGAACATTAGTTATATCAATGCTGGGGTGGAGTCTGAAGTCAGTGGGGGTAAAATTTCTGAGATTTATACTTGATAAGAAGGTATCCCACATGTTTAAGATCCTAATCCCCTGGGAGGATTACCAGAGGGAGACCCTACCGCTGATATTTTGGCTGCTTTCCTCGACTATCGGCCTACAAACCTTGAGGAAATAGATGAATTTGATTTTGAAGTATCTGATGAGATTCATATGACATGGATCAGGGGGTGGAAGTGTATCAAACTCTTCATTAATCATCCGGATGCAGAATGAATGAACCGGATGGGATCTCTCCACATCTGGCTATGCTTTCTATGCACTGGAGGGGTAGATGTGCACCGTCTTCATGTAATAATCTGTGGATACATGGATGAGAATATATAGAAGAATATACAACGTTACAACATTTCCCAGTGTCGGAGAGAGTCATATAATACCCAGGAATTCCTAAAGGAAGAGCAGGAGGTCCGACTCCTCGAAGATCAAACGAATTAAAGGAAGGAATTCATCGAAACCCACTCTGAGACCATCAAATAGTTGAGGGACCATCTCGCAGAATCCTAGGATCAGGTAGTGCAGGCGTGTCACCAAATGATTGAGCTCTATGCTAAATGAGCTCGAGCGCATGCTAGGGCTAATGATATACGATCTGCAGCTGCTGATGAGGATAGGGATCACAGAGGGTGGGAGTTAGTCTTAGAGGCCAAAATCCAGAAGGTAGCGACGCTTGAGCAATCCATCAAAAATGCTAATCCTTAAGGGTCATGTTTTAGCCGAACCAATAAACTTATCCTTATTTATTGCTTATAATTCTGAACTGTGTGCATGGACAGACTACTATTTTGTATATTTTAATGCATTCCGACCACAATCGTGAAATAATTAGCAATATATCACTAAGATCATCGAGGTCATGCCTAATGTGAGAAACAAGGGATGGTCGCATCATTACTTCATTTGAATGTCAAAATTACAACCAAAGTTTGGTCATTCGGGGGTATAAATGACCCATATATGCTTCTATTAAGAAAGGGAAGGGCCTAACTGGAGAATGAAGCTCTCAGAATAGTCGAATTATCACCTTCTCAATGTATTCTAGTGCACGAGGGCGGTAACACTAGGGGAGTTAGACTCAATCTGAACACATGGGAGTGTAAAGTGTAAATCACAATACCCAAGATTTGGAATGCTATGAAGGTGGTGTGACAATGAAGTATAACTATTGACCATGTCTAAAACAAAGATTCCCTATTGTGTTAACCTCACATGGGGACAACAAATGAGGGACGATCGCTGACCATATTCGAAACATGGGGCCTGACTCGAAATGATATCCATTGGTCTTCTGAAACATTAGCCCAGGATAGTAGGTGATAAAACACTATTTTATTGAATATTTTATTGATAATAAATGATATAATTTCCTCACATTGTGTTAAACATGTTTATTTATAAAATATTTGGGATTTGATCATTCATTTGAAAATTTGGTGAAAATTCCAGTTTTACCCTTAATAGTGCACTGTAGTATTTCGAAGATAAATATTTTTATATTTATTATTTGAATTTGAAATTTTGTAACAGTGTCCCTAACTTAATTATATACAACTTTTATTCATGACACTAGAGCTAAAAAGTTAATTTGGTTGTTGAAATGGGGCCATGAAGTCAAAGTTGGGCTGGGCTGGCCAGAATGGAAAAGGTTCTGTATTTGGGACATATCCTCTACATACGGGCTTATATTGAGCCCAAATTTTGCGGAAAGCTCGGGGACATGATCTGGCACAAATCATCCTTCTGGAAGGGCGGTCAATTCACGCGTTTTGGAGGTCAAATTGGCGGTGCAAGTTGGAATAAAATATTTAGCCGAGATTTTCATTTCACACTTAAAAAGTTATGTATCCCTAGCCCTCACAAACTCTATTTAAAGGGGGTTTTAACTCTTTGAGAGGACTGGTCGAGGCTTTGGGAAGGTGTGGCCGAAAGGGTGTCTCTTGGGAGCCCCTCATAACTCTTGGAAGAAGTAAGCCTTTGTGAAAACCTCTCTTCCAAAAAGGCTCTCCTCTCTCACCTCTTCTTTGTATTTCTTTTCTTTCATGTTTGTTTCTTGAATTTTTCTTCAAATAATATTCTGTGTTCATCCCTCTTCTTATTTTCTTATTCTTCTTAATTGGGTTGGAATCAAGAGTGGAGACAAGATTGGGTTCTACCCTTTCAATCCGTTGCTTATGCAAAACGTCTCCACGATGACTACACCACCCATGGAAGAGTAGTTCTTTTTAGTAATCGATCGACCTCTATCCTTCTTCATTCATTTATTTTGAATCAATGAGCTACTGTAATTCACATATTATGATCTATTAATTGAGTTTTAAATTTAAATGAAACTAAGCAAGCAATTTAATAGTTAACACAAAACACGCGAGGTCGGGAATTGTGTGAACTGTGAGAGCGCAACCTTAACCGGTAATTCAAAACCACATTGGATCAATTTGTAGAGCTCAAATATAATCCCTAAACTCAATTAATCCTCATTTCCAGAGTGGTTATGTGCCTTAATTTACCACTGACCATAAGCTAATTTTAGAACATCAATCAAAGCAGGGTGTTGCGATTGCATGTTCCGAAGTTAGCCTAAGGTTAAAATGCATTTCAATCTTCGTGGTAAAGTTAATTCTCGTAGGGTTCGGGATTTAACAAATTAAGGGATCATAATCAAGTGAATGTTAATTTAAATGATAATTATTAATAAATGATTGAAGAGGTAGAGTTAGATCGATTACGTCTTTTAAATATTGTCTAAACAAACATCTTCTTGTTGTGTCATTCTAATCGAAACTTCATTTCAAAATTAAAAACAAAAAAATGCAATCTTCTTCCAGCAAACTTCTTCTAGGTTCATAAACTATATAAAAAAATCACCCCCATCCTTTCAAGTAGTTATTTTATTCTCTTTTATTTTACTTCTAGAATACCTCTAAAAATTGTTTTAATTCACTTCCTCCTTTGAGAGACGACCTTGGTCAGCCACTCTGCTACACCTAAGTACCCCAAAATCATACTAATCATTTGAGGGCGCCCACGATAGCGCTCTTTCAGTAGGCAAGCCATAAGCCAAGCACCTATACTATTTTGGGGTTCCTTTAGATGTGAAAGAGGATGAGGGTCCAAATAAAGTGCACTCAATGTGTGGAGGGTGGAGTGATGGGTTGTTCAAATGGACTCCAACACTCTTGAAATTATGCCACCATGGTGGAAACACATTAGGTGGGTGCATTGGTCTGGTCAGAGATCAAACTTTCTTCCAGATAGGATCTCTCTAGTGAGGATCTAGAATGCCTCATAGATGATAGACATGTATTTTTACATCATACAGTGTGGATGGTGCACATAATTTTAAGGTCATACTGCCTGGACCATAATTGGGGTCGAGGGGCCAGAAGGTTTAATAACTCTATGGTTGGCCCTGAGGCTAAAGGCTTGAATGTCACTATGTATCCCATAAAAATGAGAATCAAGGAAAATTTAGTTCTTAAGAACGACGTGGTTAGAGACCAACATTGTAAGGGGGAATCCTCTCTGGTGAAGAAGCTGGAACATCCCATAATTATTATAGGGCATCCTGAACTTGTTCAGGGTAGAGTTGAAGTTACATGGTTACCCAGAATAGGAAAGTGTGGTACGGTACATATCCTGACATGAATGAGACCTCCAAGAGGCACTCTTCAGAACACATATTCCCAAAAGAGTCCAGGCTAAGGTTCTGAAGAAGTGGGGGTGGCTGGATTTAAGATTCCTAGGGATGGACATGAAGACGGAATGTCCGGGCATCCCTACGTTCCCCATGAGAATGGGAATCAATCCATACATAGTTCTGGAAGTGGCATGGTAAGGTACTTGTGAATGTGATGATAAGGTCGTGCGGGTCTGGTCCACGCACCAAAAGAGGAAACCTTTGATACATTTTATTTGTTCTTTAGGATGGTGTGTGTTTTTTTGTAAAGCAATAGACCGAGGACAGAGAGTCCTGGTGTCGCTATAGGAATCAAACCACAAGTGGGGATTGAAAAATGTTATGGTGGATAACCAATACCCAACACAATGTCCCCCTAGGTGAGAATATTACAATGCAGTGCAGTTTTTAATCGTGTGACCAGGATAATAATATCATAGTTTAGGGTCTCATGATAGGACCAACCATGCATTTTAACGTAGTGCAATAAAGAATCAACAATTTAAAGTCATGAAAGACAATGAGGCATAGTTTAACGTCATGTGGATTGGACACGGCAGAGAAATGAGGTTTCCGGGGGAATGTGCATGACATGATAAAGAATATCCGACGTGAATGAGGACGAGGTCCACATCACAATACGTGAAATTATGGGGAAGAAACCTCGGGCTAAGGGGCCATAAAATGTCATAAAATATGGGGATGGACCTGTAGATGAAATGTATAGGTGTTCCTACATATCCCATGAGGATGGGTATCAATCCATACATAGTTCTGGGAGTGCAGTTTAATGTCATGAGGGACAAAAGAGTTACAGCTTTTGCGTCTTATGGATAGAATGTACAAGGAGATCTTAGTTTAAGGTCTTAGAGCTCAGACCATGGAGAAGAGAAACTCTTCCAAGTGAGCAAAGACCTCGATCCGATCCCTAATCCCACATGAGTCAAACTCAGTGTGGCAAACAAGGGTAGAAGAGGTTTTTCAACACACGTAATACATGCAAAGGGTAAATCGGTGCAGATCCCCAAATGACACGTTCCCGTAGCTTTGTCCTTCTAACATGCAAATTCCCATTGAGGGATAGTACCAAGAGTGTCAAAAGTCCACTTGGACATGATGGTGATGAAAATGATGTGAATCATGCAACCAAAATTTAGGGGCCTAGTGGGGTTGAGAAGATAATGGAGGATAACTATTGACCATGTTAGAAACACAACATCCATCTCATGAGACCTGAAATGAGAATCAATAAATGAGTGTCAACCGCTGACCACATCCGCAACATGAGAATTTTATTGATTTGTCATTCGAGGTCCTCGAGGACATTGGGCTGAAATGGTAGGAGAGCCCTTGGGCTAAGCATCCATGCCATTCGGGGTCCTTTTGGATGTGGATTATGATGGAAGCCTAAATGAAGGGGAACATGAAGCCTGAAAATGTGCGAGAGCATGTTTAGGTAGAATCTGATACTCTATGTCCTGAACCAGAGTACTCCTGGGCACATTGATGAACCACCGAAGAGGGTTGGGGGGGAACTTAAGAGCAGCCGACCCAAAAAGATGATTGTAGGACAGGGGAGTAAAGGGCTCTCATGAGGAAGAGGTACATGGAGTGGTTATTACAAACCCGACATGAATGGGGATATAAGCCCATCCCACACCATATACCCCTCCCCTAGAAGGACTCAGGCCAAGGAGACAATGTGATAAGGAGGTTTCTAAGAAATTTGGCTGGACCCGAAGACTAAATGTGTGGGAAATCCTATATATCCCATAAGGATGGGAATCATGCCACATATAGTTCTGAAAAAGGATGTTGTGCGGTTTTACATCATGCGGCAAGGATACAAATAGGGGTAATGCATCCCAATGAGGGATGTGTATGGAATAGTGAGTAGCCTGAGGTGAATGAGGACATAAGATCATACCACATCATTCAATCCCAAATGATCACTTGTTCCAAGGGGCCGAAAAGGTTGATGGACCTGAAATGGGAAGTCCCAACTAGTACATAGTTTAACGTCTTGCTGTGAGGATAATGGTGCTCTAAGTTTAAAGTCATAGGGATCGAACCGTAGGATGCATAGTTTAATTTCATATTCATGGGAAATATGAGTAGAGAGGAAGAATCACAATACCAATGGAAAACCAAAAAAATAGAAACAATGATAGAGGATAACTGTTGACCATGTTTGCAACACATTATCCATATTTGTGTGACCAGAGTTTGGGGGAAAACAGTTGAGTGTCGACGGTTGACAACATTCGAAACATGAGACTTTTATCAACTTGTTGCTCGAAATCCTTGGGGATGTTGGCCCGAAATGGTAGGAGATCCCTAGTGCCGAGCATCCATTTTTTTCGGGGGTCCTTTTGGATATGAAAGATGATGGAAACCAAAATTATGGGGAACGCGAAGCATGGAGGGGCCTATGCTCATGGAAATGATGATAGATGGAGGGATGTCTCAAGGTTCTATGTGTGGCATGGAAAAAATATCCTGATGTGAATGAGGTTGTAAGTCCATACCACACCACATAATACTAGATGAGAACTTGAGCCAGGGGGCCGAAATGGTCGAGTGACCTAAGGCTGGGAGTCCAAGCCAACTATAGACACATGACCTGTCATGCGGGTATTGCCTTACCATATCTTCTAAGCCCATGTGAGAAATTCTATATGGTGGAAACAAGGAGTAGGAATAGGCTCTTCCCATCATATAAGGGTATGACAGCTGGAATCACACTCCTGGCCGAGGTAGACTGATGTTTTAAGAGATAGAGGGATAGAATGAACCACTACACCAGATATTTGGGACATATGAGGATGGTGACAATGAAAAAGGATATTTGTTGACCATTTTTTAAAGACAACATCCATATCGTGTGTCTTGAAATGTGAATGACAAATGAGTATTGACCGCTGACCATATTCGCAACGTGGGACTTGTATCAACTTGTTGTTTGAAGTCCTCGAGGGCGTTGGCCCGAAATGATAGGAGACCCCTTAGGATAAGTATCTGTACCATTTGGGGTCCTTTTGGATGTGAAAAATGATGGATTCCCATGTATAGGGAGTGTGTGAGGTAAAAATGTGCCCATGCTATTTAATGTCAAGTAGGATGATGAAAGAGGTGGAGATCTCCAGGGAAGGGGACGTATAGTGCAGTCATGATAAACCCAACATAATGGATGGAAAAATCCAGCACCAAACCATGTTTTTTGACACAAGGGGGATCTTGAAGTCAGGGATGGGCCTATGGACGAAATTTCTAGGCATTCCTATGTATCCCATAAGGAGGGGAATAAAGCCACGTGTATTTCTTGAAGGACATGCAGTTTAGCATTGTGAGGTGAGGACATGGGAGAATAGAAGAATTAGGAGGGGAAAATGGTGTGAACATCATAATACTGACATGAGTGGGGCCAAAGGGGCCTACATGACACCATGTGAGATCCTTTGAGAGAACTATACCCATGGGGATAGTCAAAAAAGAATCTAGTGGCTGGACTCAAGATGAGGCATCTGAGCGTTCCTACGTATCCCACAAGCATGGGAATTAAGCCATACGTAGTTCTTCAAATGCATTTTAACGTATTATAGGATGGAATATGGTTTAATGTGATGTGGGACATAACAGTTTAAGGTCATGTAGGACCGGATATAGTTTAACATCTTATGGGAAAACATACAGTTTTATGTCATGAAGGACATAACAGTTTAAGGTCATATAAGACTCTTTATCTTAGGAAAAGTATTTCTTTAGGAACTTGGCATTGGTGGGAGGATTTATACGCTCAACATCCATGGTAACCAGTGATTATGAGCCATTAGGGTAAACCTTGTGAATAATGTAAGGTCCTTCCCATTTGGGATCTAGTTTTTGTGGCATTCATATAGGTGTCATTGGTGTTCTCAGGGAAAACACCATGTTACCATGTAAGAAAGAGCAGAGGAGAACTTTCATGTGGAAATATCAAGCTATATTGTTTTGATGCCTCTCCAGATTTTTCAGGGAATAATTCATGTTCTCATTGAGTGCTTCCAATTAATCCAGATGAATTTCAGATACTTTATCTAGTTCTTGATGATCATGGACAACTGTTCATAATAAAGGCAACTAAATCTCAATGGGAAATATGGCCTTCGCTCCATACAACAGGGAGTATGGTGTCACCTATGTAGAATTACGAGTGGTATTCCAATAATCCCATAGGGCATTGATGAGATTTTTTTACCAACTCTTCTTGTTTTGACCAACCATTTTCACTAGAATGTTGTAGAGAGTCTTTTTGAACGCCTCGATATTCTCATTTGCATACACATAGTAGCAGGGGGTATGGTAAGAACGGATGATGTACTTGGCGTACAATTTCTTTAACTTGGATGCCCGAAAGTTGGTGTCATTTTCAATGAGGATGGCATGAGGGACTCCGAAATAGTAGATGATATTGAATCTCACAAATTCAATAATAGAACAGGCCTTGACCTCCTTGAGCGTAATCACTTCTACCCACTAGGAATAGAAATCTGTAGTGTTTATGATGAACCAGCACCGGCGAGCCATTGTTAGCAGATATGGTCCCACAACATTAATTCCCCAAACCTTAAAGGGCCAAGAGTACTTGGTAGTGTGGAGAGGCTCTAGGGGCGGATGCACAAAGTTGGCATGAATTTGGCATGAATGGAACCTCTTGGAAAACTTGATGCAGTCACTGATCAAGGAGGGCCAAAAATACCCCAGTCTCTAGATCTGGTGAGATAGTTTCGGCCAAATCATATGATCCCTGCAATAATCGTCATGAAGCTCCTGCATGACTTGATAAATATCAGCTCCTTGAATGCAATGAAGTAGAACCCCATTAAAATCGTGCCTGTAGAGGATCTTCTCAAAACTAGGACTGCCCTGGAGGGTAAATTGTAATGTGCGGCATCAGATTCGCTCATGCTCGGCCCAATCCGGTGGGAGATTACCATTTTGAAGGTACTCAACAAAGTAGGTTCTCCAATCAGGAGTCACCTCAATCATTATAGTTAGGGGACATGGAGGTCCTGACGTAGAGGCTTCCATGGTAAGGTGGCTCACCTGTGGGCTATCATTGTCATCTGAAGTTATGAGAGCGATGAATCTCTAGTGAGCCATGTGGATAATCAAATCATCCTGTTTAGGATCTGCAAGTGATGCAGCTAGGCTGTACAAGGTGTCAACTTGACCATTCTGGGATCGAGGGACATGAGTAACTTCCAACTGAGATGGGAACTGGGCCATCAGCTAGAGGGTGGGTTCCAACAGTGGTACGAGCTCTGGATTTCTGACAACATAGTCACAATTGAACTTCTTGATGACTTGTTCAGAGTCCCTTTTCACATGCAAGTGGGGAAGATAAATCTTTAGGGCCATATCGACGTTAGTAATGAGATCCTGGTACTTCGCCTCATTGTTGGTGCAGCCTTCTGATAGAAGGAATGAATACGGCACAACGGCTTGTGTTGGGGTAATGAAGATGATACCCAGGACTACTCTATTGAGTTTGGGTTCATTGATCCTTCTACCGGTGGGGATCCAGGAAGCACCATAAAAGTGAATTTTCCAACATGGAATGGATCGGTCTACTGAGAGGATTGCCTCATCAGGAAAATCAAGTTCCAGGGACTGGTCTGTGGGATCTGGATGGGCATTAAGAAAATGTGTCGATGCTTTCCCCTTAATAGAATTTTGTGGGACAAACCTAATGACGAACTGCTGAAGGATCACCACCCATAGAGCTAAACGGTCTATCAACATTGGGTGGTTTAGGATTTACTTCAACGGATCCACCCGGAAAACCAGTTGTACCTCATGGTGCTTCAAGTAATGTCACAATTGTTTTACTGAAAATACTAGTGAAATAATCTCTTCTTGATAAGGGATTATCTAGTCTCTGTATCGAGTAGCATGTGACTGATATAATAGAGACTATTCTCTATTCCCTCGTTGTTCTTATGGGTGATAAGGGCACTAAGAGATCATTCCAGACCGGTCACATAAAGGACCAGTGGATTTTCAAAAACTGGTGGCATTAAGACCAGCAGATAGAGTAGATACAACTTGATTTCCTTGAATGCAGTCTAACATTCTTCATCCCACTGATAAGCAGTGCCATTCTTCATGATCTGAGAAAATGTATTACACTTGCAAGCCAATTTCACAATGAATCGGTGAATGTAGGCCAAGTGTCCTTGAAAGACATGCTGTTATTGAATGTTGCTTGAGGGAGACATCTAGATAATGGATTTTATTTTCTCTGGGTCAATCTCAATACCCCTGTATCTGACAACGAAGTTGATAAACTTTCTAGAGGTGTCCCTGAAGGAACATTTCAATGATTTTATCATCGGGTGGCATGAACATATGAAGACAAACACTTTCTCAAGGTCTTTGATATGGTCCTGACGTTGGTGAGATTTGACCACCAGAATGTTCATATAGCATTCCACAAGTGTCTTGAGGATAGTCTTAAATATGCGATTCATAGCCCGCTGATAGGTGGAAGCTGAATTCTTTAGATTGAAGGTAATGAATTGGTAATAGAAAGAACCTTGTGGTGCCATGAGGCCATAGACTCCCCATCCTTAGGAGCCATTCAGATCTGGTTATACCCAGAGTACCCATCCATAAAAAAGTGGTCATAAAACCCAGCCGTAGCATCAATCAACAATTCTATCATAGGGTGGGGAAAATTATCCTTCAGACAGTGATAATTGAGATATAGGAAGTTGATGAATACCCTGATATAAATGTTATTCTTCCTAATGGTTACAATGTTGGCTAACCATATGGGGTACTAGATCACCTTGATGAAATTGTATCTAATGAGCTTATCAACTTCTACCTCAAACATGGAACCATGATAAGGGTTCATCTTTCTGGGAGGCTACTTAAACCCACGGTGGTTTACTGGGAGACCGAGGTGGTGTATGGATACCTAGGGTTATAGCCCTGATATTTCGTTATATCTCTAAGAGAATACATCACAATGTTGTTTGAGGAAGTCCATGTACTGTTGTTCCTCTTCGAAAGGCATATAGACATTGATCAATGTGGGTTTCAGATCCGTCTTGCTACCGAGGTTCTCCTGTACTAATTTATCGATTGTGGTGGAGACACCCTCTTCGAATGTTGGTGGATCATCCTCTAAATAATTTTCTTTAATTATGGGGGAGGGGTCCTTGGCGGGAGGAGTCTTCTCTGATTTGACAGATCCTGATGGGACGCTGGTACCAGCCTGAGCAGTGGTAGACACTACATTGAGGGACTCCTGTGCTACCAAAATCATAGTAATGAATGTTATTGATCTGATTCCATCTGGTCTTCAGCCCAAGGGTCCACGCTTGAGGATATCAAAGAAATAGTGACATGTTGTCTTGAGCCAGTTTATCCCAGCCCAGAGAAACAAGAATGTATGGCGTATTGTTGTTTCCATGGGGCGTACATCCTGATACCTTATGGAAGTAGGGGGCTCTAGGATCCCCAGGTCCTGATTCGTATACGAATATGAGACGATCTTCCAACGTTTCTTAGACTTTGGAATGTGCCTCCCAATCATTCCAGAAACAATGAATCATTGTCCCATATCTGAGTTAGTGGCCTATAATTGATGGATTAGAAAGATATAGGCATCATCCATATCTATCCATGGGTCGATCATAGTCATCGTGCGGTCATCCTCGTTATCCTAAATCTGCTTGTCCTTGATCTTGTAATAGTCGGCATATAGGTAGCGGGATTAACAAGAGGAAAAGGGATATTTTTCACCTTGTATTATGACTGATCGACCATTAAGGGAGTACTTAAGGCACTTGTGATATGATGAAGGGACCGCCACATGCAGGTGGAGTCATGGACTGCCTATCAATGCATTGTAGGTAGTGTCTTGGGAAACAACCATGAACTCAGTGATGGTAACTAGGACACTGAACTGGGTCTTTAGGTAAATATTGCTGACTAGTGTCTATTATGTCCTATCATAACCTTGAATTTTCAGGTTAGAGGGACTCAGATCATCCTTAGATAAACCCCAGTTTTCACAGTGTCCGAGTTGGGATTAGGTTGATCCGGGATCCTGTATGGACAACACAGCGACGGACCTCCATGCAATTAAAATTCCTAGTGATATACAGTGGGTGGATGTTCTTCTATATCAGAGTGCTTTCATCTCCCACATAGAATGAAAAAATGGTCTGGAATTCAGCATGCTCGGCTGCCTCAACATGGAAGGATTCAGTAGCTACTACCATTGTCTCGAACTAGAGGGGGCTTATTAAATCCTCAGCGAGGGATTCACGCATATCCTTTGATAGGAGGAGAGACTTAAGGATATAGAGCCTTGTTGGAATGATAGAATGATGATTGAGGACATCATATTTTTGTGTCAAGTGTGAGATTCTGTTTACAGGAGGTTACTCTGTGACAGGAGGTATGGTGGGCCCTGCCGGTTGGACCAATGGCTGACTGGTGCTAGGAATGTCCCACTGATCACTGGTCGAAACCTATGGGGTCCCTATCGGATGATGTCCAGATGACTGAGAACGTTCCGTAGAAGAGCGTGGCTGATCACGGGGTGATCGGGGCAGTTCTGCCTAATCCAGTAGCATAAATGGCGGCAAAGGCAGACCTGATGACATCAGATGAGGAGACTGCACATGTTGAGATCTACGCTGGACTTCCTGTCTAATTTTGGTAGCATGTACAACGTAGATGGATGTGCTGACTGAGGCACTCTAATGACCCATATTTCTATGGCTCCATCGATGTTGGTGACGGCTGGGAACATTGGGAGGATCTGCCTGGAACTCCTCACCATCGGAAATCATGTAGGGGTTTACCAGCTCTTCGGTGTTAACTGAGGCATACCCCTGACTGTCACTTGAATAATCCTCCACCATTGGATATATTTTAGGTGGAATTTCTATCTATGGGGCATGAATTCGCTGAGAGTATAGGATGACGATGGCATCGGTGGGGGAATATGGTTTCCCTTGTGTCGCGGATGCTTGAGATTATGGGAAGAAGAAGGCTGAGTCGTTGACATAGAATTACTAGCGGCTGGTGATGAGGTGTATTCTAGAGGATCGGGTCAATTCAGATGTGAATAGATAATACCATAGGCATGGGCGACTGTCTTATGATCCATTCAGTCGTCATATGTCTGGGACCCACGGTTGGTAACCTGGTGCCACTCACCTTCGCTATCACTACCGCTATCGGGATTCACGAACACACATCCACTTGTGCTGAAGCTGGGCCCAACCTGACTACATTGTTTCTGACATGGTCTTGAATCCAGTCCTTAAACACATAGCACTATTTAAGTGTGTTCCCCAAAATTTGGTGATAGGGGGAATTAATTAGGTAATTAATGAGATCTGCCTCTTCTGTCCTCCTGCATTAAGGAAAATGTACAATCTCCTATTCCAAGAAACTTTGGAAATATCTAGGAATCGGAGCCTCATTAAATGAGTCGATCCGTTTTATCTTGTCCAAGAATGGGGCTTTGGAAGCATGGCCCTAACAAGGGGCTGGAGGAGCCTATCAAAGAGGTGTAGCATGGTTATCTCACCTGGGTGGTGGCAGCGCATTACGTGGGGGTTCCTGCTGATACTAAGGTGGGAACTGTTGGGCCAGATGTTGCGCCTGAGGTGGACGGCCTCTGGGAGGCTGTGGAGGTGGATCCAAAATTAATAATTCTAGTTTTCTAGGGGCCTCTATTTGGGCCACTATAGTTGGCTCGGCCTTGACATCCCTTCTCATGGGAATTGTAGGAGCCAATGGACATGTCTGCTCGGCCTGCTGCAAAGATTCCTCTAGGAGCTGGGCCTTATCAGAAAAACCCCAAAATCTCCTGGGTAATTATGGGTTATCATAGAGGGGAGTAATTCAATATTAACATTACCTGCACACATCATCAGTAGTTTCTCCTAAGTTAGTGTCATGTCAAGGGAGTTTGTGAGTCCTTTTCATCGGGGTGAAAAAGTCTGCGACGCACTCTTCAGGCCTCTGCTTGTACTTAAAGAGGTCCACAATACTCATGTTTTGAGTGGGGGACTGAACTACTAATGAAATTTACTATGAATATATTCCCAGCTAGCTACTGAACTGATGGGTAGCTGGCTGTACCAGACAAATGCAGGTCCTTCCAATGTCTGTAGAAATCATCGATGTTTGGCGGCCTCCGACTGTGCCAGAGTTCCCAACAATGGTACACACCTTGAAATGAAGTGGTCCAAATGTTGCATTGGGTCACCTATCCCATTAAAGGGGGATAATGTGATATTTTTGAATCCTGGGGGTGCTGGTATATCATCCACCCATGCCGTATATGTCTTTCCATCAGGCAGTATTTCCACCTGTCATGTTTCCAATGCCTAGAGGAAATCAATGAGCACCACCATGGGATCATCTGGGTGGGGGTTCCTATCCTAATGGGGTTCCCTGAACACCAATGCATTGGCGGGTTCTTCAATGTGATAAGCAGGCCCAACGAATTGTGGAGTGACTAGTGGGATGACCTGCGGAGCGGCTGGGGGAACTTGAGCTACGTCTTGGGTATTCTCACATTGCTCTAGTAGATTTGGTGACACATACTACGCCTTCTTACCGTAAGATCCATCCTCAACCCTGTCTGCATGGGAAGGATGGTCAGGGTCACCTGGAGGCAATTCGTCAGGGAGACTTTGTGCATGACCCTACTGCCCCGACCAAGGATCACCATAGCTTGGCCACCACTTCATGACATGCTTAACAAGGTGGTCATCGACCATCATCTTATACCCTGTGAGCTATTGACGCAACAAAGATTTTTTGGTATCATCCTCCACCTTTTGTACTGAGCCATATGGGTCAGAGGTTTGACTGCTATGAGGTGCTTCTTACCCTTGTTGGGATTTCAGATGAGGACTAATGCCTTAGTGGGTAACCCTTCTCGATGGGTCCAGAAGTTGTGGCACTCCCCTGGGGGGTATGTTTTCTCCAAGGGGTTCTGTCTCCATCTCTTCCTCTTATAAATCAGCCATGTTAACCGCGACTATACCTAGAGGTATATCATTGATATCACCTAGAAAGTTAGGATGGTTCCAGATAGAACTGAAATGGAGGGACTCATACTACCCCCAATCACGGATTTGAACATGGTGGGAATCCTCCTTGATTATCTTGTGGACCACTTTAACGATCTTGAAACATCGTTGTTAGAGGGTCTTATAGTGACCTAGTGACTTAGGACATTGGGCCAGAGGGAGTGTGGCAAAATCAACGAAAAGTCACTATTGACCAATGTCTTCAATGTGTGATTAAATCTTGGGATAAGCCACTTGTCGATGATGAAGATCAAAGTGAGTCGTCAAGATGGTCTGGAAAAAGCATCCAACCTCCCCCTGGGTTAGTGCTTCTGGTGCCCTGAAATTTAACACTACAATTTTCCAAAACAACTCTAGGAAATGGTCCACTTCAATAATTTCCCACAAGCTCCTCAACCCAAACTCGGGGTCTATCCCTTGGTTTCCTCACTCATTAACTGGAGGCGGTTGGGGAACTGGTAGAGGTACTGAAGAAGATCACTGAAATGGTAGGCTGGCCAGTGGAGAATAGGGAGAGTGGGCTGAAAAGCCACCACATCTCAGGATATCTTCCCAATAGTGCAGTGACTTAGCCACCACATCGAAATAAGACGATATGAAGACCGAAGTTTCTGGGGTAGGGAATACGACTGTTGGAGGTGGAATGTGTTATTTCTCGTTCGCCATCGGTCCCCAGAATAACTCTCTGTAATCTATGTTCGAGGTAATGAATGATCCTGGTGATGATGGTGTTGATTTCATGGCCAAACCCTAGGGAGATTCTAAATCTTCGTCCTCCTAGATGTATCTGAAGGGGGAGGCAGGGATCTGGTGGACCTCGCATTCTAGAAGTATGAGGCTGATGCGTCTCGTTCCTGCCCCGAACCTTGACACGGAGGGCCAAGGCAAGAATTCCATTGCTGAGTCATACTCCGCCTTAGAATATGAGAATCAGAACAAGTTTAATCTCAGTCTGAACCTTTCCAGCATTCTTCTTATGGTGACGAAGACCCACCCTCCTTCCCCGAGATGGATCTTCAGGACAGGGTAGATTTCTGGCGTAAGGAGGACCTTCAGCCGAACTAGTGCTAGGATGGAGAGGGCTTCCGCCTGAGTGGGCCAAGGTGTGAGGAGAACCTGGGAATAAGTCAAAGGGAGCACTAGAAGGACCTTCATGTCCACTCACAGATGTGTCGAGGGAATATCCACGGGAAGTTATGGAGTGGATAGAAGTATGGGTAGGACCTCCATACTTGTGTCCCCTAACAGCATCGCAATAATGAGGGTCCTCGTACTGGCTGAGCAGAGCATGGGTAGTACCTTTGTGTTGGGTGTTTATGAAGTGAGGAAAACCTCCTCTTCTCTGGTTGCTAGGGCGAGGATGAAATTTTTCGGCTACTATAAGGACATGGGTAGGCCCCCACACAGGCGATTGAATGGAGGTGTAGCATCACTACACCGGTGGCATATGGTAGGAGGAACGACTCCATACCCAATTTCATTAGCGTGGAAGAGGCTTCTGTACTGAGTGTCACTGTTGTGGGGAGGACCCTCATTTGGATTGAACGTGGCAAAGGGTGGACCTCCATGTTGATCTTGTCAGTAGTTAGGACCCACATTCTCAATGGTGGTGATACGGGGAGGACCTCCGCTCTGGGTGTCGTCACTGCGGGTCGGCCCACGGCGGGCACTACCTGCATTGGAAACTAGGAGAGTTGACCCAGCCTGTCCATGGGGCAGTTGAGGCCTCAATCCGGGTCGAGTGTATGAGTGCCCCTACTCAGCATAAACAGGGGACCGATGGTATACGTCAGCAGTGGCATGAGCCACGGTAGTCGTTGATGTTGACGTCCCTCGGTGGGCACCCTCTTCAGCATGCGCCTGATGCTAGCGTCGGGTTAGCCAGACAGGGGCTGGTAGTGCAGCCGAATAGCTTACCTTCTCTTCATCCCATGGGGTCGGGTGGTGAAGCTGGTGCGGCCTAGTGGGGTCCCTCCTTCGGAGCCCCCGTAACAGGATCCTGGACAGTCTAGCCAAGACATCCCTTACCTTTTCAACATAGGGAAAGTGTTCCCAGGAGAGGCTCCCAAAACGGTTGTGCATCATAGTGGGGATTAGTTACTCCCTATGCAGACCTTGGGGGCGATAGTGGTGATGAGGCACAGAAGCCTCTAGGTCTTAACGGGCCATATCTTGGGTTGGGATAATCCCATCCTCCTCGTATCTCTGAACGAGATCATTTATCATCATTGTTTGAATGATTTCAGAAGTGGAGATGGGGCGTGGGCTCCCAACAACTGTGGGTGTGGAAACTATTGAAAAAGTGATAGGGCCACACGGGATTGCTGCGATGACGTTTCCCCTACCCCTATGTTGGTAGGTGGTTGGTGATCAATTTCCTAATACGGTATCTTGGGTCCTAGAAGGTAGTGAAATTAAACCATTAGTGCTGGAAAAAAAATTGACATCCAGTTCCCCAATGACATTCTGTCTTCCATGGCTGGTAAGATGGATCCATGTTGGAAATGTCACAGACCGATATGTCCAATGTTTAACTACCCCAACTTCTGGTGAGTTTCATGTCAGGACCACTATTTTCTTGGTGGGACCTGACACCGGATATCTGGATCAGGTGACACGCTAGTCCACTGATGTATCAAACTCTACTAATCTCCACATTGAGGAGAAGAACATCACATCAAGTTCACCATTTGTGTTTCTAACCCTTTCTCTAGGGTGTTCATTCATCCTTTATTCGGAGGAGGATGCACAACTGTTTCCCCACATTCTCTCTTTCCATAGGTGGGAAGCATTCATTACTTATTTAGGGATGTTTTCTCCTTGATCGAAACAGGATGATGGGATATCAGTTCATCCTTCCGTGGATTCCTCCTTGGAACTAGTTACCTAGTTTGGGTATCCCTAATAGATTTGAGTCATGGTTCATGAATATCATTCCTGGTGCCATGTCTTCATGGACTCCGGTTAATTACATCACTTCTGTCAGGACATTCAAAGGGTTCCGGTTAGGGCAGCAACCTTCGGTTGGGGGAGGACTTATGTTGGACATCGCTGATGTGGCTGGATGCTGGAACACTGGTGCATTTGGGTTTATTTCCCTTATGATAGGGCTTCTTGAGGGCGCGGAAGCCTGAGGCATCCCATGTCGAATGTGGGAAATTGTATGCCAAAGGCATGTCTCTAAGATTTTCCTCAGATTCCAATGTTTAACAAAAAGTCTACTACATGTATAACGTCTAGCAGAGAGAAGATCAGACTGATCAGAACACTGATGAGAGGAGATCAGGTGGGTGAAACCCCTAGAGGGATCACTGACACTGGGGCTAACGCGTGGTTAGTTACCTGATTGCTTCTAGGAGTAGCGAGAAAGTGGGGGGAATGATTTCACCGAGATGTGGAAAGTTGATAAGTATCATGATAGTTGATGGAGAGTTAAATAAAGTGGTGTGGGAATTAGATATAATCATCATGAAGGTGATAGTAATTTTGGGCTTGGGCCACTAAGAGACTTCCAATGTATCCCCGTGGTAGGGAATCAAAGTCTACGTAGTTCAGGAGATGATGGGACACCTAAGGAGGTGACCTATATAGATGGGACCTAGAGGTAGTGAAACCTCCAGGATAAGGAATGACCATCTCGAAATACATAGGCTCGTAGGAAAGACCAAGATGATACATGGGATATTGATTGAACCTTAGGTAGGCTTCCTACATACCTTGCCTTGGAAGAGATCAAAGTCCACATAGTTGAGGATGTAGGCATAGAATCGGTTTGTACTCATAGGATAATGACCCAATGATATACTGAGTCTTACACGTGGTTAAAATCCCAAGGTTGGTCTGATTCCTGAGGAGGCAGACTAGAGATGTGTATCCCAACGAAAGGGATGAAAATGGATTACTGCTGGATGGGGATCGTAATGGATTACTTTTAGATGGAGATCACAACTTATTACTATTGATTGAGGAATGCAACGGATTATAGTCTTTTGGAGTATCACAATGGTTGACCGCTGGTTGGGGTTCCAATGACTTAACTCTGAATGGGGTTATAACGGCTTACCGTTGGTTAGGGTTGACAATGGATTACTGCTGAATAGGGTTTCAATAGCTTACCACTAAATGGGGTTGATGATGGATTATCATTGGTTGGGGAACACAACGACTTACTACTAGTCAGGGAACACAAGGGCTTGTCGTTGGTCAGGGAACACAACGGCTTACCACTAGTTGGTGTTGGACCTCAAGGAGGCTTCCTACATACCTTGCCTAGGAGACAAGGATCAAAGCCAACATAGTTTTAATGGGTATAGTTTAATGTATTGCAGGACAAAAAGGGGTGTATAGTTTAACATCATGCAGGATGAGGGTGGACCGATGTAGATTGGTTGAGACTAGTGGGTGTTCGGATTGAACCTCTAGGTGGCTTCCTACATACCTGTTCATATAAAGGATCAAAACCCTCATAGTTTAGGATGGAAAATTTATTTTAATGACATGCAGGATGAAGGTGAACCTACATGAAGGGGGGTCGGATCAAGTAGGTGTTGGGCTTGAACCTTAGGGAGGTTTCCTACGTACCATGCCTTGGCAAGGATCAAATCCCTCGTAGTTCAGGACTGTTTGGTGAACTGACGTGAAGGGGGTCGGGACTATCAGGTGTTGGGATTGAACCTTAGGGAGGATTCCTACATACCTTTCCTTAGAAAGGATCAAAGCCCTCATAGTTCAGGATGGTGTTTAGGGCTTATACGCTAAGGCAGTCTAGAAAGGATTTCATGGTCGATGCTTTCTCTAAGTCCACCTGAGTCATTATTGGTGTGAGAAACAAGAGGTAGAAAATACATGGTGATCATGTCATGAAAGATGCATATTTGGGAAGTGGAGTGGGACTTACACGTGGTTAGCGGCCCAAAGAGAAAATGGGGGATTACGTGTGGTTTATATCCTAGAGAGGAAACATGGGCTTATGCATGGTTGGAGGCCCTAGGAGATGTATGTTGGGACTTACTCCAGGATGGATGCCCGTGTGGCGGCAAAGCCCAATGGGAGATGGACGGGATAACTAATGTCCCAGTTCCCACATATCCTCTGGTCTTTAGCACTGAAGAAGAGAGGATGAGAAGGGATTCTACCTCCGGCAAGAAATTCTAGGGTCTTATACACAGATGGTTACCCTTCCCTGTGGACAGGCACTGCTCTAGTAAAGAGGATCTCATTCCATGTGAGGAAGATTTCACTTCTATGGAGACCAGTGGTCATGGAGAATGTCCAAGATGGAGAACCACGCATAATGTTCATGAGGTGAGGTCACAATTTAACTTCATGTGCTGAGGACAATGGTGCTTGGCATTTTAATGTCATATATCTTAGACGAGGTGAATTCACTCCGCACCACCAAAACATACATAACTGATACCCACCTACCCTTGGGGAAGGGAAGTCATCAAAAATTCCATGGTGAGGGTGTTGTTGAGTGATATATTTGGGGGGGCCACGTTAGTGTGGCTATGCGAAGAAGCAGTAGTCGTTGGCGTGCCTATGTGAAGAAGCATGAGGAAAAGAAACACAACATGAAGCATCAATCAAAATAATTTGAAATCACTTCATACAAACTTGTAGTATCTTACGGAAGAAGGGTATGTAACATAGGTTCTTGGAGTTTAATAAGTGCTTGAAGATGGTTCCTAGGTGAGCGACATCAAACACATGCTAAAGGGTGTGCATGAGAAGAATGTTTTTCACACAAAAGAAAATAATTGCTCATAATAGGCACACAAAGAGGGGACTCTTGCATGAAAAAGTCTGGGTTGAGTGGAAAATAAGCCTTGCGTGCAAATGGAATAGGTTTTTTTGTGCACAAGTGGAGGTATTTCCATGATTAAAAAGGCAGAGGTCTGTTTGCCTGCAAGTGGATGGGTTTGTGTGAAAGTGTCCCAACACTTAAGGAGTTGGGCGACTGTCAAGCCCTAGTGGTAATACGCAAAGGCGGGCCCCTAGGGGACCTGTTTTAGAAAATCCAATACCTTGAAATCATCTTTTACACATGGAATAGATCAATTCCATGAAAAAGATATGGTTCATATTCTTCAGCCTCTAGAAGTGGGGGGTGCACTTCTATTTATAGGCGATCAGGAGTCACGGGTGTGCGTGGAATTCATCCTACATGGAAAAACCAGACCCGAGGGTTGGTGGTGTGGAAGTTCCCATGTTGGAATGCAAAAACCACTTCTTTTCGAGATTGTTTTCTAGGCGAGGAACCAATTTTCCGCCAAAGAAAGCGGTTTTCCGTGCACCGCTTTGGTTTTCCACGCAGCCTTGTGGCTCTTCCTGGAACTGGTTGCTGGGTTAAAATATGCCACCATTTTATCCAAGGATGAATTATTGGGACCTTTTGTAGATTTCAGCATCTACACCTCACTTGGTATCACAACCAAGCCCCATGGCATGTTCCCCCTCTTTCCCTTGATAGGTTTCATTGTGATACCCCCATGGTGTGGTGTTTCTCTTAGAAACCATTTTGACTACCCTTATATCATTCATCTAGGAATATTACTTAGAATATTGTTACTCTCCCACATGATCCAAAATATTATCCTTTGTGGAGTGACCCTTGATATCTCCAAATTTCATTCTAATGTAGCTCCAAAATAATCACATGTGATCTCTAGCATCCTTTCACTCAATTTAATGATATTGATGTATCCTTGAAAGGATGACTTAAATTTTTATAAAGTCATTTAAAATGAAATCTTATTAATAAATTACCTATATAGTTTAATAATTATTCACACATAGCTTCTAAAAATAATAAATTAATCTTATATATCCCCCATTGCACATATTTAAAATTACATATCTACCATAAAAATAGATTAATTCTAAACAACTCTAGAATTCCTAGGAAATATTACACAGGCTTGGAAAACTCTATTTAACCTTATAGAATTCAAAAATTTTATCAGAATACACTATTGTGTAATAAGAAATGTTACCCTTACATATAAAGGGTTCTTCCCAAAACATTCATACATTCCATCTAAATTACCATTATTCATCACCATTGATAATATTACATATTTACATGGTTACCTTTACCTATATTTTTAAATTTTCCTTTTCTAATATTCTATGAACATCAATCACAATGTGGTCTCATACCACATAGTGCGATGTTTGTTTCCTCTATAGACCCTCTACCATCCTTTTACACATTCTATCAACACCATATAAAACATCTTACACATCTTTTACTTCTAATGTTTTTCTTACAATCAACTTTGACTTTTCTTTTGGACATCCATTTTTTTAAACTTCATGCTTAAAAAAAATACAATCTTCACATATATTAGAACACATTATATAAAAACCACTATTTCATTACATTTATTACCAAAAGAACAGTCTATAATTCATAGATATATTCTAAAACTACTCTAGATCCAGTGAAAATTATAAATTAACTCTTCTTTTTTAATTTTCACTATAAAATCACATATTTTAGATTCTATGTGTGTCAGGTTTATGAATCCTTTACAACCATTACAAAATAAGATTGACCCACATTCAGGTTGTTCATTTATTCGTTGTGTATCTTCAGGTATTTCTAAACCACTACATATTATTAATAAAAACGATAACTTATTGTCACAAAATACCCTAAATAACCTCCTATTTATAACCTAAATAATTAATTATAGTAATTTTTAATTAATTTTTAATTTTAATTAAATGTGAAATAAATATTTAAAACTCATAGAACCACTATTTATCACTGAAACCATGAACAAGGATGAATGGATGGTCCAAGACATGACCAAAACACCTATACAAGATAAATCCCCATTATATGACACCTAGAAAATAACTATTTTCATCTAATTAACCTGAATACCCTAAATAATTTTAAAAAATGAGAAAGATTAATCAAAATGGTAAAGGAATACATGTATTTGTTACCCCACAATACATTTTAGCCATCGCATGCGAAATCCCCATGCGTTGTAATTATTCCACTATGATTCTATGGAATCAAAAATTGAATTACTAGTTTCATTATATAAAAAATATCATAGAATAAAGAATAAAATATATTGAAGATAAATTAGGGAACATACCTCAAATATTTATGGAAAACACCCAAGAACCACCCCTGTTATGGGGGGACCAGGTGAGGAAGAAAAGGGGGATGGGATGAACAAATAAACTTAAATATATTCTCAATTCCCATTAAAATATATGAGGGGATGGTAGTGAAATAATGGTCATGCAACTAATTTTTCTAAAAATCGTGAAAAATCCACTAGTTTCCTATTAAACCACCATCGAGTACATAGTGAGGCATTAATCTCCTAGTAGAGTTCGATAAGCTATCTGATGGAACATGTGGTGATATTATCCCTCTTCCTGAAAACATAGTACCTATAGGGGCTTCATACTAGGTACAATATGATAAGTGTAGTTTTTATACAATTCACCACATGGAATTTTTCTTCTCTGAACATTTGATACACCTCTTAATCCTTCTTAAAAAACATAAAAATTCTTAATGAAACCTAGAGGTATCTCAATCCTTAAATTTTTTATCTCATTCAAAATTATCAAAACATCACCTATTATAGGATGAAAAATTGAAATTAATTATTGAATTAATGACCTATAATACATGGTACATTAAAAAAATAGACAATATTATTCTTATTACCCTCTAATAATCACTCATTATCATTGTACAACTTCTAATCCATCAATCGAAATATTATACAATTTCACAATCTTGAATCTAAAGAGAATTAGGAACAACATTACCAATCACACACCAAGACTAGATACACAAGGTGTTATATATAAATTCCTATTATGATATTCCAAACACATATATCATACATGATATGATGAACCCAATTTTAATTCCACACCATCTCATCCAATTATTCAAGGAATCATCAGTTGGTTCTCTATTTGTCAAGTCTTCTTAAAAACACACAGCCCCACACACAGATTCACCATCACATTATCCCAATCACAGTTATTTTACCCTCAAGGGAATTTTGATATTTCATACATTCCTATAATAGATATGGATCCCAACTATAAATTAAATTCCTTGATAGAACCCTAAATCTAGTGAAATTTCCATTTTACTCTACCTGTAAGCATCTATGTTCCCTAAATCTGAGTCCCTATTAAATAAGGCATTGAATCCTACATGAATTTTACTCCTAAGGAATCGAATTTACCTAATCACTCAAACTAAATTTATGTTATAGTGTATACCATTGAAATATATATAATTTTTATACTAATACACTTGTATCTTAATAGATGTCATAACCATCCACCCAACAGTTGTAATTCACTGCCATCCTACTAAGGCATGGATTGTATATGAATAAACATATATGTTTCTCCCCAATATGAGTAAATATATTATTATCCTCCTAAAAGAAAACACTATATCTTTTTGCACCATGATCCATTCATTATTTAATGTAATAACTTGTCATAACTGACCCACTCACAACTGAGTACTGAAAAGAGACACCAACCCCTACCAATTTCAAACTTCCTAGGAACATTATCCAGGACATTCCCAAAAAATCACCCAATAAAAGGGAAAACCCCTTAAATAACCATTTGTTAACTCCCTAATATTATTATTTTCTTACACTCCTCCCCATAAACTGACCTAGGATGGTCTCAAACTCACATGTTTGTCACTCTTTCCAATATATATTAATCACATTTAAGAAATCCCACAACAAATTCATACACCGAAACTTACAACATCATTGTTCTATAACACATTGTCTATGTATCCACTTATAATAGAGGAAACACCATTTCTATTTATCAAAACCTTGGGCCATTAGGCATAAAATAATATCACCAAGTTCATCCTTCCTCAACAGATATTCATGTTAGAAATATCTAAAACACATTTTTGGTCACCCCAAGCTGATCACATACCAATACCATCATCACTATACTTCTTAAGGTCCCTAAGAACTACGAAAATATACAATATACCCTTTAAAAAATAAATTCAAAGATAACACATTAAAAATTGTGTCACATGTAACAAAAATTCATTTTCATCCACACATTGAGACTCCTCTGAAGATCATACAACCACTCAAAATCCTTTATAAGGAAATATTTAAATCTTTTATAAATGCTCTACTTGGTTCTATACTAGTATAAATAATGGTTTTATCTGAATAAAAATGGGTTTAAACTCTTATATGACCTAATTACACCACATGACTCGTGATTAAACGAGTATCACATCACCAATTCTTGGCCCACTCACCTAACTGATTGACCATGCTTTCATCGTTTGTCAAACCAAAAAACCAGAAGTAATCTTGGTGAATTTCTTCATAAAACTCATAGGAATATCACTCATTATAAGTCTAACCATATGAAACACCCCACTCAATCATCGTCCAAAACTTACAAAGAATCTACCCATGACCAACCCATCTAATACCCAACCATCTAAGATCACCTCTCATCATTCCATCCAAAACTACAACTAAAAACATCATGTATAGGTATCTAATTGATCATACCCTCTACACATAACCATGATACCATAAGAATTGAAGGTGTTTTACATCAAATTTTACAATATATCTCACATTCCATTCCATTTACCCTTTAAAGTTTATCTAGTTCATAAAGGAAACCAATTCCCATTCCAAACCATCACATTAATATATCACACCAATATCTAATGACTACCAAGGAATAAACTACCCAAACCAAACCACAAAGGGATTAAATATGTCACTTACACCAAGTTATTTTACAATCATAATCAGATAATGCCCCAAATAAGATCCAAATAACATATCATCATAGAAACTATGGTCAAAAAAATTATAATTCCACCAACAATTTATAGAAAAAAACAAAATATATGTTATTAATGATACATTAATGATATAAACCCTTTATCATCATCCAAGTGAACCACACATGAGAATATGTGTGTTATGTAAATATAATATTCCAAATCTGATATATATATATATGCATAACTATTTCCACTCTAGTTAAAGAATAAAACCAAAATTAATGATCTCCAAAAATAGGCTATACAAGAATAAATATCTCAACTATAACAGTGAAAACCAAAAAGAAAAATCCCATAATCATTGTACATAAAATTCCCACCAAATAAGTTTTAATGAAACAGTAGTAAGAGTTCTATATTAAGCACTAATACAATCTTAACTCTTATTATAGGTCACAAAATAGCAAGAAAAATCAAAATAATTCTCTGATGCCATTTAGAATCTCCCCATCTTCATCTTTTCAAATAATATTCTAGCAAGAGTTCCACACAACCTCATGTGTAACATCTTTTATAGAAGAGGATTAAAACTAGTGGAGATATAATCAAGCATAAATTAGGGATACTACACCCTTTATATTATATCCATAAATAATAATAAATAACTAGATAAACATATAGAATCATAACTAATATCAAATTTTAAAAAATAGACACACACCATACTGTAGTAAATCAATAATAAATTCACAATGTTAAGCATCTTAACAGACCACCCATAAAGAAAATCACATGTAAAAAAATACACAATGAGGGTCTACTGTAACCCCAAGCCTCACATAAAATCACCTCAAAATACTTCCAAGTTTATCCAGCCTAAGAACTGTGTAAAATATGATAACACCTATTTACTAGAAATAAGGTATGCACATGCATTAGGGTGAGTGTATGTGGTGCGATAAATGCATCTCAATAGGGTATCCATAGGTAGTCTAAATAAACCCCATTATATAAAGTTGTATGCATGGGAAATATAAATTATAAAACTTTTAAAATAAAGGATACATGTTGGTTCACCGTGCACTAAACATCCCACCATGAATCCTAACCAAACATAGTCTAATTACATCGAGTGAATTTATGTTGTCATAGTCCTAGGAGTATGAGGATTTCATATATTATCATGGGTTTCTATCTTTCTAGCCATCGACTCTCACAAGTTCCAGATGGAAACCCATATCATGATTGTTCTAACCATGGGAATCATATATAATATGGCATTCTAAAATCTCTATCTGTCTGACCATAGATTCTAAATTCCTTATAGAATGTTAGGATCATAACTAGATTGAAGATAGAAATTTAATGTCATATAGAACCCCAGAACATTTCTAGTTTGACCGTAAATGTTAAATTCTATATTGAGTCTTAATATCTCATTAGTTCTAACTATATGCTTTAAATATCATATAGAATCTTGAGATCTCTACTGGTTTGATAATTGTTGTTAAATTTGTTATGGTTTCCAAGGATCTTGGTTGTTTATACCATAAGAATCAAATTTTATATGGAGTACTGAACTCTCTACTGTTTTGACCATAGATGTAAAATTTCATTTAACATCCTATACTCATTACTATTATGACCATATATTCTAAAAGTCATCTATATAGGTAAAAAAAGGTAGTGTAAATGAACACCAAACTTCCCAAGGCATACTATGACCATTACCATGACACGTGTATGATTTTAAACTAGATTAACATAAAAAGATGGAAATAAAATACCTATATATAACTCTTCGCTAATAACCCACACATATGGATCATCCCATACAATAGATCACAACCTAGACGATAGTTATACGTGTCTCATCCCTACCACCCATTATGGGCCTTAATTTCATCATATCCTCATTTAAAAACAATCCACACATCTCATACACCTCTCATGACCTGAGACCCAAGAATATGTGACCAAACCTTGTAAATAAAATCCCATTTCTTAAGAAGGGAAAACACTAGGTTCCATGGACCCAACTCATCCACTATCTAGAAATACCTACCAATATATAATACCCCGTAGGTGATCCTATGGCTAATGGACCCCATAAGATCTTATCCTCACAAGGCTGATCCAAATATTCTTTCAATTTTCACACAACTATCATATCCATAGAACTAAGGGCCATGCAAAGCCACACGTAACCAAGTCCCTTTTGAGAATAATCAATTGGATATTAAAATAAATTCCCATAACCCATGTTTAGGTTCCATCTCACAACTCCCATAGGTGAGTTATCAAGCCCTCTATCAAGAGGAAAGACTACTCATCACACCATATTAATCTCTTTAGGACTTAACCCACCCATCACAAACACCAAGGATACTACCCACACTCAATGGGGTACTTTCAACCACCACTGATATGTATGGTTTTCACCCCCATATTTCATACACCTAAAACCCTATTACCTATAGACTATCCCTAGTAAAAATTAGTGTAGGCTATCTACAACTCATCTTGACCGAGATACCCATAATAAACCTTTAAAAAATCAACTGACATCATCTTACCCTTGGAAATGTATACATTGGGTGATTCTATAATTCTGAACTCATAATGGAGCATTTTCTCCAAGCTTAAGAGGCACTAAACCAACTTGAAAAGAAATTATGTTCGGTGATTTGATAAAATCATTGAAATTTTATCTCTGGAAAAAAATACACTACAAATGCCTCATTAACTAGTTTTAAAAAATATTTGACAAAACTTCATTTTATCAATGCTAACACTAATAATGATAAAGGTGACTTTTATTAGTGCCCTCTTTAATGATAATAAAAATTATTAGCTATAAAAGTGTATTATTACATGAAAATAAACACTATAGAAAATAAATAAATAAATTTCAAATAAATTTACATTCATGAAATTTAAATTAAAAATAATAATATATTACAAACATTACAATAAATTTCAATTACATTGATTTATAGAATTTATTAAATTCATTTACAATTTACATTTAAAAAATAAATAAATCACATAAGAATGAGTGGCCCAGTATTCTATTATCCATAGTATCCCCTTACGAAAGGGCTAGATCACATTTCTAGTTATCGAACACAACACCCACATCATGAATAAAATAATAGTGTAATTAGAATAAAAAATACTTATTTTGATAATATTATAAATTATTAAATAAAAAATGAATATGACACAATAATTATTTAATAAAATATAATTAAAAATGGATAATAGGAATATAAACACTTAATATATAAATTTAAAAGATAATATAATATATTAATAAATATTATATTAAAGTAATATGAAATTCACAGTTCTTTTTATATGTTGTGAGTATGTGACACACTTTCAATCGTACTGGCCTCACCATGTGTAGGATTGATATCTGGTTGATTCATACACATAACAAATGAATATATTTTTTCATAGAGTATAAATATCATATGTGATTATTTTCTTTTGGGTTTGAGCATGTGAAACATGTTGTAAACTAAAATGTTAATTTTAAACTAAAAAATGCATTCACAGTCAATCCAGACACACCGTGTGTCAGGTTTATGTGTAGTTAATTCTTACAAATAAAAAATTAATCATTGATAATTTATTAATGTTTTAAGAAAATATGTGCATGTTGTATTGGTTTTGAGTATGTGATGTGTGTTTTAGATTAAAATATCATTTTTAAATGAAAACATACACATTGATCCATATCAACTACATAATGAGTTAGATTTATTTTTGGTTGATTCATACATTACATAAATTAATCACGTATTATTTTAGGAAAATATTAGGAAAATATAAGTACATTTTCATGGTTTTGATTATGTGTTACGGGTTTTAAACTAAAATATCACTTTTATACTAAAACATACACTTTTATTCAATACAACCACATAGTCTATTGAATTTATGTGAGGAGTATTCATTTAGATCAAAAATTAATTATTGGTATTTTTTATAAATTATTAATATAATATGAGATTATTTTATTAGTTTTTAGCATGGGAAGTTTGTTTTGAACTAAAATTTCTATTTTAAATGAATCTATGAACTTTTGGTCTTAATGGACACACTATGTGTAAAATTAAAATGTCGTAAATTTTTATGCATCATAAATTATTCATTTTTAATATTAATATAATATATAGTAGTGTTTATTTTTTTTGGGTATGTGATGTGTATTTGAACTAAAATGTCGATTTGATATGAAAAAAATGCATTTTCAGTCATACTGGCCACATTACATATGACATTAACATCTTATTTATGTTAAAAATGAATCATGGATTATTTTCCTAAATTATCAAGATAATCTGAGTGTGTTTGATTGGGTTTGAGTATGTAATGTGTGTTTTAATCTAACAAATTTCTTTTAAAATGGAAACATGCACATTATGTGTCACTACCCGCCTTCACCAAAAGGAGGGAAGGGTCAACAGATTGTTAGGCCCTTCCTTCTTTAAGTTTAAGGAGAGATAATGACCCCCGAAACCTGCCTTCAATAGATCCTGGAGTGGCAACCAGCACCAAGGGTATAGAATTACACAATAAATGGAAGGAATTACCCTTTTTCTTTTAATAGGATTGAGAGATAAGATAGTAAATCCCACAACACCAAAACTGAAAGTGAAAATACAGCTGAAAATAATCCATTCCCATATGCATGTTCAAAGGTAAAGGATATAAGTCACAAACTCTAAAGGTAAAAAGATACCAAGAAAAGGGAAAACAACAACTGCAACGGCCCCAAAGGTCCAAGCTAGTACGGTCCAACACGATCCCCAAAGTCCTCCTGGAAACCTGAAAACAGTTCTATATACGTAGGGTGAGCATACAAGTATACTCAGTAGGGAAAAACCAAAGACTCGTGCACAAGTGGGGAGGCATACTAATGCCCTGTGAGAAAAGAGATAACCAAGCACCTAGAAAGGAAACAAACCACCCAAGCCTCACCAAGGCACACTCCCCAAATAATGCAAGTCATGTAATATATAGTAATAGCACATCGATGTTTGGGTACCCTGCACCACTTTCCCACTGTTTATTGAAGACATCCTATGCATCGAACCAATCCCTCTATTCTCATCGCAGTCCCACTGCCAAACCCCGCCCGCAAACACCTGGGCCACAACTGTCGCACGTAACCACACCTGTAAACACCTAGGCTAGAATAACCACTGCCACACCTGAAGACACCTGGTCTATAAGAACTACTGCCACGCCCGAAGACACCTGGGCCTCATCCTGAAGATAATTGGGAAACCACCTTCCCGCAGACACCTGGGCCTACCACCACACTACCCTGCCCGAAGATTATTGGGCTAATAATGGACTTCAGGCCATCACAGCCTGCCCAAAGATACTTGATCTATCTGGGAAAGGGAGCAGAAAGGAGATAATAACCAGCCACTAATATAAGTGTTGGAAAAAACACCCTCCCCCATGAAATGGGGGTGTTCAGCACCAGCACCCATGTCCAAGTCACAACTCACACCAAACCAAAACCCATTTGTCTCATCCTTGTTTTAATGTTAAGTAATAATGTTTAAATAAGTTTCTGCACCTACTTGGGCAACTAGCAAGCATAAGAACAAGCCAAGATACTACCCCATGTTCCCAAAACCCAAGAGCCAACGTTTTCTCAACAATAGAGGATTACACCCCAATTCTTGATATAATCAAAGTAACCACACGGCCTCAAAATTCACAACCAGTGAAACCCTAACAACAGGGGATCCCATCCCCTCCCACATCACCCAACAATCGGCCCGTGAATGAAAAACAACCAAACCACTACCACCAACACAAAGCAGGACCATGCCGGTATTTTCCGATTTAAAATATTTAACACACTCCATGATTCCAATTCTGCTGTACTTTAACTGGGGTTATCACAGAAAAGGATTGATCATGGTGCTTTAAATTTATTTAGCCAAATATACGTAATTAACCCATTTCCTTTACAAGACCAACAGAAGAGGTAAGGGTTTATTAGTGCAAAGAGAAAGACCACCAACTGCCATGATTTTCAGTAGGAGTAAGCCCGTAAAATCAGAAATCGTTAATCATGAAAGAGGAGAATCCGTTTATTATCATCAGTCACACCCCTCCCCTTTATTCTTTAGAATACATTTATTATCTTCATTAAAGTTTGGTTCATCCAATTCTACAGAATCAGTAGCGTACCCACCCCACAAGATACACATAAAGGAGAGAAGAAGGTGAAACCCCTACATGATTAATCAACGATCGAAGCTTCTCTTCATGCACGAGGAATAGCGGATACACAAATTACAGGGGTGTAACCTCAGGAACTCAAGGACGAGAAGATGAATCGATCACAGGGTGATCGAGAAAAAGAAACACAGGGAGAACCCTTTAGTTTATAAGGGCCGGGGACGGTTGAGATACTGAGATAAGAATGTGAAACTGCGTAAGGAGCGGGGTCGTGGGTTGACCACGCGGCCCCACACGTCATTAAAGGGTCCCCGCCTTTAGGGTTGGTTTAAACCAACGCACACCAGGGTATCTCATCAAACAATTAATTAAATGACATTAATGGGATTTAATGGGATTTAAAGCAAGATTAAAGGGGTCAAAATAGGGTTTAAAACCCAATTTGCGCAAAAATGAGTCGCTACTGGAAAACCCATGGGGGGTAGGCAAGAGCTACCGGTGGCTGAGGCCACTGGTAGTTGAGAGATACCGATGGCTGAGAGCCACCAGTAGACCAAGGCTACCACTAGGAGTCTCCGAGAAGCCGGGATGGCCTTCCAAATCACCTAGAACACCTCAAACATCAGATTTTTACAAAGTAATGGACCTCTAATAACCTGGGCCATTTAATTATGTCAACCCAACCACACTTTGTCTTAGTATGATAAGTATTTAATCTGCACATTTAGAAAATTAATAAATAAATATTTTCATATATTATCAAGATTATACAATAATTGTTTTCTTTGTTTTTATTATCCGACATGAATTATTCACTAAAATATCACTTTTAAGTGAAAACATACCCTTTGAGTCATATAAAAAACACAATGTGTTAGATTGATGTGTAGTTTACTCCTACATGTCAAAAAATATCTACATGTCATTTTACTAAAGTATAAAATATAATATATGTGTTTTTATTGGTTTTGAGAATGTGATACACATTTTGAAAAAAAAGTCACATTTAAATTGAAAACATTCACCTTTAGTCATTTATTCTACACCAGACTGATGTTATGATAATTTCTATATATTTCCAATGAATTAGAAACAATTTTCCTAATGTATCATTAATATCTAATCATATTGTCTTAGTTTTGACTTTGTGACTTGTCTTGTGAAATAAATTGTCATTTTATATTAAAACATGCACTATGTGTTATGTCATCCACATCATGAATCATATTGAAATTTGGTTGATTCTAATCGATAAAAAATGAATTATATATCCTTTTCATTAATTATCAAGAATATCTGAGTGTGTTTGATTGGTTTTAACCATGGATGTAGTTATTTATTAAAATTTAAGTTTTATACGTAAAACACACAATTTGACTCCTAATATCCACAATGTGTATAATAATTACATGGAGTTGATTCTTACACATCAAAAATTAATCAAGAACCATTTTATTAAAGTAAAAATATAATTCAAGTGAATTTATTTATTTTTTACTATGTGATATGTATTTTAAACTAAAATGTCACTTTTAATATAAAACCATGTACTTTGAATCAAACCATCCAAGACATGTTTCATGTTGACATGAGGTTAATTTATACACATAAAAAATGAATTATAGATATTTCTAATGAGGACCATCAGATTGTGTATTGTTAGTTATGAACTATATGACACACTTTGTGAAATAAAATGTCGCTTTTATATTAAAAACATAATCTATGAGTCACATCAGTCGTACTGTGTTCTTGATTGACATGTGGTTGAATCTTAAACATCACTGATGTGATCAGAAATTTCTAAAAAATTATTCTTTTTAATATAAATTAACCCATAATTAATTTAAATAATGGTTAATCAATAAATTTCTAATAATTTTGGAGAATATTTAATTGAAATGTTAAATGGATAAAATGTTTATTTTCTATTGTATTATTCATTTTGAATAAATTGTTAAGAAATATATTGACTCAAAATAATGGAATTTATTTCTTTTAATGTAATTTTATTTTGAATTTCATTATTTTCATTCATTTAAATTTTGATATATAATAAACATATACTAAATTTTGTTTTCAATTTTAGATGTTGAAAACAAATTGGAAAAGATAATTTTTATGGTCAAATGTGTATGATAATCAACTGATTTCTAGGAATATAATTTTCATTGTAGTTAACCATGACAAGACTGAAAACATGAAGAAAAATGAATCGACTATATGTTCTCATAGTTCACCACATATTTAGATATACTAAAAATATATCCACATTTTATCCTATTGTGGAACTACCACATGAATAAAATCAAGTGATCAAACCTTTCCTCATTAATTAAAAGTGGAGGACTAACCTACCACATCACTCAACATACCATGGTAGCCTCAAGGTCACTCAACTGACCACACGAAGACCTCACCCACCATGACTGATTTTCCATGCAAGCCCCATCACCAACCATAAACACAACATTCAATCAATCATTATATATAAAATACAACCGACCATGGTGACCTCGACTATCTATGTTTTTTATCCTATAATTCATTCCTAATCCACTAACTATACAACTTAAGAAACTCTGTGAAATTGAGAAACTACACCTTTCCACTCCTTCATAGCTCAATGTCTTGAAACAAACAATAATTCTGACTCATATCATAAAAGAACATTATAATTACAAATAACTGATTTAATTAGCTCGATTGGAGCATAGACACATGATCTAGTAGTTTGTACAAACCACCATTGTATCATATTTTTTAGCTAGTGTTAAATAATCATACCGAGGGTGTGTGATCATTGAACCTTGATGAAGATTATTCAATGTGTATATTGTTAATATTATTATTATGGAGTAATATAGATCTTATTCTTTTTATCCTCATGTAGGTCAGAGTATGGAGTAGTCCTCATACACTTTTAGTATACTGACTTTGTGTATATAGAATAATGCATGTAAGGTGCTCATTGAAAAGCCTAAACCAGTATTCTAATCTAATGACAAGCCCTCTATGAAAACATCATGCCTAATCGAGTATATAAACTCATTTGAAATGTCATCAGGGAAGTCTCTCTTAGGTATGATCAGTGTATTCCCATGATCGAACTCCACCTCATATAATTCAAACCAACTCTGATGCTCATTCCCACCCCTTCCCAAACTAAGAAGGATGTCCAAATATGAACTTTTTTGGCACAAGGATGAAACTCAAATATGGATGGTTGATTATGGTCAAATTAGGAAGACATTGAATATATTTTTTATTCCTATGTATAATTAGAGATGAAGGGACATTGACCATTCCCATTGTACCTTCTGTGAGTATGAGAGAAGATAAACACAACGTTCTTGGTGAATTTTCTAAAATAGTTTCCAAATTTCCAATTTGACTAAGAAACCTAATTATGCTAGCCCTCGAAGTCATCTCCCATAATACATAATCTTATCATGCTTAAGACTCCTTGAATAACATTTATTGAAGCCCCATACACTGTAATTAATGTATTAAGACCACACTACACCCAAAAATAGTGACCATTAACTGGACAATTCATACCCTAATAGCACTATGCAAGACATGCATGACCTCCATGGAATATTTATTTTGAGTTAGTATATATAATCATGGGAAGATCCACATAATGAAACACCCAAACTTACATCTACTTAATTGGGAGGAAATTTTCAGCCATATCCAAGACCAACACCCATTTTTACACATCTTAGCTTAGCTGAGTCAGTCACATAAGGCATTCCAAAGTCCATATGTCTCGATTAAAGTATTACTAGTCCTGATCTTACCATTGAAAACCCAAATATATAAAATACCAACTTATCTTATTACATTCCTACTTTAATGAATCCCACTTTTTAATCCCATCAAATAAGATCTTACCCCCTATCTTTCTCAATCACCCAATTTACATATACACAAGGAACACCCTCGAGAAGAACTAATATCAATTGGATCCATAAAACATAAGAGAATATAGCATATAATTCTATTCAAATATTTATATAAATTGATCAGGAGAGCTATCCACTTAGATAGGTATGATTATTTTTAAATTATATTAAGTAGAGGGGTGATATAGCTTTAAAATTCAAGATTTTCCCACAAGATAAAATCCAAACCATCCAAATTTACACATGGTTACAATTAATATGGGATATAAGGCCCCAGCCTTAAACCTTACTTAATCTTGAGTTATTACAAGATTACACATTGAGGATCTTTTCAGGTTTAGAGTTTTAGAGAATTAGATCATGAAACTTGCATTACATTCCACATTTAAACAAAGTGGTTACATAAAAGACAATATTCATTCTTCCCATCAATGGAAACATATTTAAAATAAAACATGGATTCTTTCTTGACACATCCTTGACACTATCATCACATCATGTACCCTTCCCTTGACCTGTGAAAAACATTTCAAAAACTTGGGATGAGCATAAAAAGCTCAGTAAGGGATATATAGATATGGAAAGGAAACATGAGTACATGTATACATAAGAATTAAATCATACATTACCCATAAAACATAGGCATATCAAATCATGAATAAATCATAGAAATCATAAGACACAAAAGGTAACTTGAGGCATTCATAACATTCTTACATAGGGAGTAACCCTCTTGGTTACGTTTTGGAATACCCATCACAGTATATTCCCTAAATCTCTTCGGAGAAACCTCAATGTTTCACTCCTTCGCGTTACCCAATGCATTGGAGAGCTATATCGGGCTCACCCGCCCTTAGTTTATCACGGAACCACCCGTTTTCATAACAATGCCCAAGAACCATAACATAAATGTATCACATAAAACATGCATAAAGGAAACAAAACATTTCCACATTTCAATCACAATATAACATTTTAGTATATTGAAATAATTAATCAATTCAAAAAGAAAACATTTCCAAAACCATTTAAAACATTTAATAAAGAGATTTTTGAATAAAAGTGTCCCATACCACCTTGAAGCTTAAAATTTTATACCATTAATATCCATATAAATAAATCCTTAAAACCATTTTGAAAACATGGATATTAATAAGAACAAATAATTAAAACATTTAAAATGATATTTTGGTTAAAGGGGTTTTACCAAAATTAGAGACACTTGAATACAATAATTGAGGAATAACATTTAGTCAGAACTTTATAATATCATGAGAATAAATGGATTCATGATATAATACTCCAAAGGACAGTATATACACCATATAAGAGTGAATTGGTGCATAACAACAATGAACCCTCAATAGAAATGTCGAATGTGATGAAATCCCTTATAAAGAAGGTATCCTTAAATTAAGGACAAATCAACCTCAAAAATATGTGTGACAAATATAAATTTACCCAATATAAGTGGATATTAAGTGTAAAACAATAAAAGGTCATTCACACATATTCAATGGATGACATATTCAATGACTACATGTTGAACCCAAAGAAATCGAAATTGGGTTAAAAAGTTCCCCTGACAGCCTAACGACATCACATCAAAATGAGTTGATGAGAGATAAAAAGTGTATCTCATCACTTGGACATAAAATTTAAATAAATAAGGATATATGAGAACATATCCCAACATAACAATATGTAAATTAAAAGACCCAACAAAAGAAGTCTTTTAAAAAAGAGGAGGGTGAAAGGTTCCCTTACCGACTTGGGTATCTTTCAAAACATACACCCCATGAAAGAAGGACAATAGATCATTGATGTAAATACTCATAAAAGAAAGTATATTACACAAAGAGTAGAATAATGGGCAGTACATACACCACTCAATGTAATTTGTGGAAAATGTAGCATAAATCTCACGGGAATAAAAGTGAGATGAAAAATCCCTTACGAAAACTCGGCAGCCTAACGACGCCACATAAAACTTCTGAATATGGATTGATGAGATCAAATAGGGTATCTCATCACATTACAATAAAATTTATAGAAAGAGGAATATAAAATAACATCCCCCAACATTACAAAGAGGAGCTTAAAAGAAGTGACATAAAGAAGAGTACTTAAAAAGAAAGAGAGAGGTTAGATCTCTTACGAAAGTTCGGCAGCCTAACGGCGCCACTCAAAACTCCCAAAATGGATTGATGAGAGAGAATAGGGTCTCTCATCACATGAACATAAAAATTACAGTAAGTATAATATAAAAGATCATCCCAAAAACAATAAATATGAGCTTTAAAAGGAATGACATAAAAGTGTGTACTTAAAAAGAAAGAGAGGAGTAGGATCCCTTACCTCGGGTCCGACTTGACTCGATCGTTCTTTAATCTACTGAATAATAAACTTGAGTTAATTTATACTTCATTAAGAACCTTTTTCAAGTTCATTATTCCTTTTATATCACTTATTACCATGTCATAAACATTATGTAATCATTTAAGTTAATAATATTTGTTCTGCCGATATTTGGTTCCTAAGTCGAAAGTGGACTTCTTACAATTACATGTTGTTCATGTGGCCAAATGTTTATTATATCCAGAATTGTATTCATGATGTAGATATCATATATGTCATATATATCCATTACATTCATGAATTTATAACGTTACATAATCATTTAGAGGTAAGAAATGAAATGCACCGTTCATGGAGACGGTAAGTCGTACGTACGCATGAACGCTACTTTCATTTCTATTTAGTATTTTATAGAATGGAATAATAATGATATAAAGGTATATTATAATTCCAGTATAATATCATATATAATATCATAGTTCCATCCTTTATACGTCCCACATATGGTATTTAACGAATCAAATCACTTTGAGGGGGCGGTAGTCCGCACTTCCTAAAATGAAGATATCGCGTATACCCATAATGGATTCCATAAAGGTAAGACACAAATGAAAAATACAGAAGAATAAGTAAAACATAAACATATTATATATCATATATAAAAATAGTGACATCATAATGGCCACCTTTGAAGGTGTTAAATGAGTATTGAACAATCATCGTTTCGAGAGGCAGGATTTCTCCATCCACGGAAACCGTATGTTCATTAACCATTTGATGTAGTTGTGTGAGAGTGTAGCTCGAATAAATCTTATAACAACATCCTAGTATATTTAAGATACTGTTTTTGTTACAAAAGAAGTAAATAAAAAGAGTTTAGGGGGGTTGGAGAAGCAAAATAAAACAAATGAACATGAGGGAATGAATTACCTTTAAAAGTGTAACTCCTTTTGATTTGAGCCTAAAGGCTTCCTTTGAAAAGATTCTGCCCAAAGGGAATCCTCTAGGATGAGGAGAGGGATGTGGAGAGAGTAAATGGTCAGGGGTTGGCCGAGCCAAATGCTTGAGGAGTGTGTGAAATGAGGTAGAGGTGGGGGCCTTTTATAAGAGGAGAGGAGGGGCAGTTTTGGAAAGTAAGAAATATTACTTTATTTGAAAATGTGTTTCGGTTTTAAAAGGTCCCACATTGATATAATTCGTGGATAGGTGATAATGGTTCTAAATAAACCCATCCAATAAGTTTTGGACATGTGTAGGGCATAGAGTTTACATTATCTTCTCATTTTATTTAAATCGTCAGATAATGATGTCATCGCTGCATCATTATGATGTCATAAATAATTTAATTTATTTAATGTCTAAAAATTATAAAAAAATTACTATGTTGTATTAAATCCTTTTATATTTCTAATTCCTATTTATAATAAAAAATCTGACTTGTATAACCCCACTTAAAAATTGTTTTAGTAAAACATATCATGTTTGTGTCATTTTTACTTTTACATTAAATAAAAAGTTATTTATGTCATTTCTCAACCAAAGTGGTTCCATGGGGTCCCCAAGTTGACCCATGGCTTGTCTTGGTCGGCCATTACTCATCCAATAATGTTAGGACAAGTGTCATGGTGTTTTCACATTTTTATAATATCATTTTTACATTAAATTACACTAATTACCTCTAATCGCGATTAATGAAAAAAAGTTACTATTCACCAAAAAATTATTTTCATCCCATTGAACCACATTTTACATACTAATGACAACCATTTATGTCGTATTTTCAAAATTCAATACACATTAGTGGTAAACTTTCATTTAACTGAAAAATCAGTTTGCTTGATTACCACTTAGTGGTTTCACTATTCATCAAAAATTGGAGTTTTTCAGAAAAATACCAAAAATTCACCCTAAGCTATATTTGATATTACGAATTCAAAAATGAAGTCTATTTTACAAAATTCAAAACATATAAGTCACATTAATTAATTTAATAATTAATTCCCGCTGTCAGAGCAAATAGCGTGTTTTTATGAAACAATAAGTATCAAAAGATTGACACTAGTTTAAGTCCGATTTCAAAGTGAAATTAATTCCAACGACCACTATTGGATTTAATGGTAAAAATATTTTCTAATTTCACTTTAAAAACAATTCAAATGATAATCTAATCATATAAATAAATTATATTAAAAAGAGGTTTTGAATTAAAATACAACATTTTACACTATTCATTAAAAAAAATGAACTTTATCGGAAAAATACCAAAAAATTAAAAATTGATGTCCCGATTCTTAATAAGAGTTTTATTTGGTCCAAAAGAATGTATAAGAGTGATCAAAACTATATTTAATGACATTTCTCCATTAAAAGGCGATAAGTGAACCTTTAGTGAAAACTAGGGCATATACGCCTAAAATTTAATTTCTTCCGTATTTTAAGCCTTTAGCTTTTATTGGATAAATGTAAAAACATTAAAAAACATATATAATCATATTTTAGTTATTTCTATCCATTCCCGCCAATACAACGGCTACATTTTAACTACCATTTGAAATAATATTATTTTATTATTAGAATGCAACGTACGATTCCCAAGAAACTCGTTATTGTGTGTTGGGTACGCCATCGAGCATAGCGTCTCCTTTAAAGTCATATTAATATTTTATTCAAAAATATGGATAAATATGAAAATGTCATATTCTTTATTTTCCTGGGGTGTTACATCCTTCCTCCCTTTTGGGAATTGCGTCCTCGCAATTTTTAAAATTGAGCTTGGAAACATCCTTGAAAGTCCCACATCGGAACAAAAGTCGGTAAAACAAACACTTTAAAATAAAGAAAGATAATTACAAAGGTCACCCGAGTTAACCCATACTAGGATTCCTAGTATGAAAATATGGACATGGAGGAAAAAACAAAGGGTCATGTTCTGATGGAGAGTGATAGAAAACATGTTTAGGAGAAAGTTAACAATGAGAAAATCACAAACTTGTGATGGGTTAAACGGTATTCGATTCGCGAGTAGGAAAAGTTAATAGACAACATTTTTGTTTTAAGTTACTTTTTATTGAGGAATTTATTCATAAGGAAACATAATCACTTATCATATTGACTTTCAACTTTTATTAGATTCCTTACATAAACTCTTATTTTCTCCAAAAGACTAGTATTTAGGAAGACTTGTTCACATTAAGAGTACTATAATCAACTTCTAGAGAATCACCTAATCGAAAAAATAGAACTATATACTTACCATGTCTTTATAATTTAACCAAAACCAAAAAGGTTATTACAAGATCAGATAATCCAGAAAAGGATAACCCTTTATAAAAAGAAAATCTATTCTTAACCTCCAAAATTTGTCTAACAAAACCCAAAGTTCAACGAGGACCATTCTATAATAAATTTATCCATAAAATTCTTCAAATTAAACCAAACAAAGATTGAAACCCAAATATTTGAAGGATTTAGTCACATAGTCTTCCAAGTTAAATCGTAACATTTATCTCCAAACAACATCAGTTGCTCCTAAAGTCTCGTATTGAAAAGTAATTAACCTAATCACATATCCTCCATGATAAGTTAATAATTTTCATAAATAACCCAAAATAAACTTACTCTTAATTCATAAAATCATATAACTAGAAAGAATCGGTCAAACTAACCAGGGAATTCACGTAGTCCAGTGGTAGGTGATAAATACCAGTCGCACTTTGGTTGTGGGTTCGATTCCCGCAGCTTTGTCCGACGCGACGGGATGTCACACGGTCTGCATGTTTTCCTTTTTCCAAAACTATATAATTCTTAAAACATTCCCCAAAATGAGATAAAATCTTCAAGAACAATCATAACATATTTTAACCTCAAGTTTATCTCATGACCTTCATTTTCCATCATATCATATAATAACCCATAATTACCTCAAAAGTAAGGATCATATAAACCCTAATGGTTACCTTAATAATTATTACCTGAATTTCCACATCGAGTTGGCCATCTCGTACATGATGCATTAGATAACTCACCAAGGTTGAAGTGATTGATCATGACTCCTTGATAGTTGGTTTAGAACAACTATGAGATTCCTCATTGAATCCCCCATCTCATCCAGTATCTTAATCGGAGAACCACCACAGTTTCCTTCAAACCCATTCTCACTTTGGTGCCTGCTAGATCCAGCCATTTACTAAAACCAAAAAGTTCAGTGTGAGTATATCAACAAAACCATCATGTACTAATGAGGAAGGTAAACACTAATATATACTTAATCATTCACTTTATCTAAAATTAGGACTCTTTCTGAAATCCTAACCATTATGGTAATGTAACTTATGCTTAAAGAATACCCTAACCTCTAAAGTTATCTAAACTGACCTCTGATACCAACTATAAGGCCCCATCCTTAAACCTTACTTAATCTTGAGTTATTACAAGATTACACATTGAGGATCTTTTCAGGTTTAGAGTTTTAGAGAATTAGATCATGAAACTTGCATTACATTCCACATTTAAACAAAGTGGTTACATAAAAGACAGTATTCATTCTTCCCATCAACGGAAACATATTTAAAATAAAACATGGATTCTTTCTTGACACATCCTTGACATTATCATCACATCATGTACCCTTCCCTTGACCTGTGAAAAACATTTCAAAAACTTGGGATGAGCATAAAAAGCTCAGTAAGGGATATATAGATATGGAAAGGAAACATGAGTACATGTATACATAAGAATGAAATCATACTTTACCCATAAAACACAGGCATATCAAATCATGAATAAATCATAGAAATCATAAGACACAAAAGGTAACTTGAGGCATTCATAACATTCTTACGTAGGGAGTAACCCTCTTGGTTACGTTTTGGAATACCCATCACAGTATATTCCCTAAATCTCTTCTGAGAAACCTCAATGTTTCACTCCTTCGCGTTACCCAATGCATTGGAGAGCTATATCGGGCTCACCCGCCCTTAGTTTATCACGGAACAACCCGTTTTCATAACAATTCCCAAGAACCATAACATAAATGTATCACATAAAACATGCATAAAGGAAACATAACATTTCCACATTTTAATCACAATATAACATTTTAGTATATTGTAATAATGAATCCATTCAAAAAGAAACCATTTCCAAAACCATTTAAAACATTTAATAAAAAGATTTTTGAATCAAAGTGTCCCATACCACCTTGAAGCTTAAAATTTTAAACCATTAATATCCATATAAATAAATCCTTAAAACCATTTTTAAAACATGGATATTAATAAGAACAAATAATTAAAACATTTAAAACGATATTTTGGTTAAAGGGGTTTTACCAAAATTAGAGACACTTGAATACAATAATTGAGGAATAACATTTAGTCAGAACTTTATAATATCATGAGAATAAATGGATTCATGATATAATACTCCAAAGGACAGTATATAAACCATATAAGGGTGAATTGGTGCATAACAACAATGAACCCTCAATAGAAATGTCGAATGTGATGAAATCCCTTATAAAGAAGGTATCCTTAAATTAAGGACAAATCAACCTCAAAAATATGTGTGAAAAATATAAATACACCCAATATAAGTGGATATTAAGTGTAAAACAATAAAAGGTCATTCACACATATTCAATGGATGACATATTCAATGACTACATGTTGAACCCAAAGAAATCGAAATTGGGTTAAAAAGTTCCCCTGACAGCCTAACGGCATCACATCAAACTGAGTTGATGAGAGATAAAAAGTGTATCTCATCACTTGGACATAAAATTTACATAAATAAGGATATATGAGAACATATCCCAACATAACAATATGTAAATTAAAAGACTCAACAAAAGAAGTCTTTTAAAAAAGAGGAGGGTGAAAGGTTCCCTTACCAACTTGGGTATCTTTCAAAACATACACCCCAAGAAAGAAGGACAATATATCATTGATGTAAATACTCATAAACGAAAGTATATTACACAAAGAGTATAATAATGGGCAGTACATACACTACTCAATGGAATTTGTGGAAAATGTAGCATAAATCTCACGGAAATAAAAGTGAGATGAAAAATCTCTTAGGAAAACTCGACAGCCTAACGACGCCACATAAAACTTCCGAATATGGATTGATGAGATAAAATAGGGTATCTCATCACATTACAATAAAATTTATAGAAAGAGGAATATAAAAGAACATCCCCCAACATTACAAAGAGTAGCTTAAAAGAAGTTACATAAAGAAGAGTACTTAAAAAGAAAGAGAGAGGTTAGATCTCTTACGAAAGTTCGGCAGCCTAACGGCGCCACTCAAAACTCCCAAAATGGATTGATGAGAGAGAATAGGGTCTCTCATCACATGAAAATAAAAATTACAGTAAGTTTAATATAAAATATCATCCCAATAACAAGAAATATGAGCTTTAAAAGGAATTACATAAAAGTGTGTACTTAAAAAGAAAGAGAGGAGTAGGATCCCTTACCTCGGGTCCGACTTGACTCGATCGTTCTTTAATCTCCTGAATAATAAACTTGAGTTAATTTATACTTCCTTAAGAACCTTTTTCAAGTTCATTATTCCTTTAATATCACTTATTACCATGTCATAAACATTATGTAATCATTTAAGTTAATAATATTTATTTTGCCGATATTTGGTTCCTAAGTCGAAAGTGGACTTCTTACAATTACATGTTGTTCGTGTGGCCAAATTTTTATTATATCCAGAATTTTATTCATGATGTAGATATCATATATGTCATATATATCCAGTAAATTCATGAATTTATAATGTTACATAATCATTTAGAGGTAAGAAATGAAATGCACCGTTCATGGAGACGGTAAGTCGTACGTACGCATGAACGCTACTTTCATTTCTATTTCATATTTTATAGAATTGAATAATAATGATATAAAGGTATATTATAATTCCAGTATAATATCATATATAATATCATAGTTCCATCCTTTATATGTCCCACATATGGTATTTAACGAATCAAATCACTTTGAGGGGGCGGTAGTCCGCACTTCCTAAAATGAAGATATCGCGTATACCCATAATGGATGCCATAAAGGTAAGACACAAATGAAAAATACAGAAGCATAAGTAAAACATAAACATATTATATATCATATATAAAAATAGTGACATCATAATGGCCACCTTTGAAGGTGTTAAATGAGTATTGAACAATCATCGTTTCGGGAGGCAGAATTTCGCCATCCACGGAAACCGTATGTTCTTTAACCATTTGATGTAGTTGTGTGAGAGTGTTGCTCAAATAAATCTTATAACAACATCCTATTATATTTAAGATACTGGTGTTGTTACAAAATAAGTAAATAAAAAGATTTTAGGGGGGTTGGAGAGGCAAAATAAAACAAATGAACATGAGGGAATGAATTACCTTTAAAAGTGTAACTCCTTTTGATTTGAGCCTAAAGGATTCATTTGAAAGGATTCTTCCCAAAGGGAATCCTCTAGGATGAGGAGAGGTATGTGGAGAGAGTACATGGGCAGGGTTTGGCCGAGAAAAATGATTGAGGAGTGTGTGAAATGAGGTAGAGGTGGGGGCCTTTTATAAGAGGAGAGGAGGGGCACTTTTGGAAAGTAAGAAATATTACTTTATTTGAAAATGTGTTTCGGTTTTAAAAGGTCCCACATTGATATAATTAGTGGATAAGGTGATAATGGTTCGAAATCCACCCATCCAATAAGTTTTGGACATGTTTAGGGCATAGAGTTTACATTATCTTCTCATTTTATTTAAATCGTCAGATAATGATGTCATCGCTGCATCATTATGATGTCATAAATAATTTAATTTATTTAATGTCTAAAAATTATAAATAAATTACTATGATGTAGGAAATCTTTTTATATTTCCAATTACTATTTATAATAAAAAATCTGACTTGTATAACCCCACTTAAAAATTGTTTTAGTAAAACATATCATGTTTGTGTCATTTTTACTTTTACATTAAATAAAAAGTTATTTATGTCATTTCTCAACCAAAGTGGTTCCATGGGGTCCCCAAGTTGACCCATGGCTTGTCTTGGTCGCCCATTACTCATAAAATAAGGTTAGAACAAGTGTCATGGTGTTTTCACATTTTTATAATATCATTTTTACATTAAATTACACTAATTACCACTAATCGCGATTAATGAAAAAAAGTTACTATTCACCAAAAAATTATTTTCATCCCATTGAACCACATTTTACATACTAATGACAACCATGTATGTTGGATTTTCAAAATTCAATACAAATTAGTGGTAAACTTTCATTTAACTGAAAAATCAGTTTGCTTGATTACCACTTAGTGGTTTCACTATTCATCAAAAATTGGAGTTTTTCAGAAAAATACCAAAAATTCACCCTAAGCTATATTTGATATTACGAATTCAAAAATGAAGTCTATTTTAAAAAATTAAAAACATATAAGTCACATTAATTAATTTAATAATTAATTCCCGCTATCAGAGAAAATAGCGTGTTTTTATGAAACAATAAGTATCAAAAGATTGACACTAGTTTAAGTCCGATTTCAAAGTGAAATTAATTCCAACGACCACTATTGGATTTAATGGTAAAAATATTTTCTAATTTCACTTTAAAAACAATTCAAATGATAATCTAATCATATAAATAAATTATATTAAAAAGAGGTTTTGAATTAAAATACAACATTTTACACTATTCATTAAAAAAATGAACTTTATCGGAAAAATACCAAAAAATTAAAATTTGATGTCCCGATTCTTAATAAGAGTTTTATTTGGTCCAAAATAATGTATAAGAGTGATCAAAACTATATTTAATGACAGTTCTCCATTAAAAGGTGATAAGTGAACCTTTAGTGAAAACTAGGGCATATACGCCTAAAATTGATTTTTTTTCTGTATTTTAAGCCTTTAGCTTTTATTGGATAAATGTAAAAACATTAAAAAACATATATAATAATATTTTAGTTATTTCTATCCATTCCCGCCAATAAAACGGCTACATGTTAACTACCATTTGAAATAATATTATTTTATTATTAGAGTGCAACGTAAGATTCCCAAGAAACTCGTTGTTGCGTGTTGGGTACGACATCGAGCATAGAGTCCCCTTTAAAGTCATATTAATATTTTATTCACAAATATGGATAAATATGAAAATGTCATATTCTTTATTTACCTGGGGTGTTACATGGGAGGAGCCGATAACTGAATTTATGGAATGTTTCTATTATTATGGAATATTTGGGTAAGAGGACTAAGTTTTTTTCTAATCACATGGGTGATGTTTTTAAGAACATAAACAATATCTTATCATTTTTCTATAAAATAAGGAACTATTCGCTATGTAAAGGTTTCTTGTGTGTTTACTCAATTGATATAGGTTTTTGTTTACTACTTTCTTCATTCATTTATATTATAATTCTCTACTGATGTCACACTAAGCTATTAGTATATAAGAAAAGGAGATACCCTAAACCTCTATCAAATAATTGAAAGTTTTAATTGATTATATGTTATATTAATCTCAATAAATCTACAATAATGTTGTAAGGAATTATGAGATTTTCACATTACTGTGAATTTTTAATTAATCTCCCCTCTTTTACTAGATTTTACACACAATAAACTCATGTTCTCTCACTAATTTGATTGTGATAAATTTGATGATCTGAGAGTGAATAAATATTTCCTGTAACTGGGACATGTAATATTTGTGGTTGTAGTTATTATACCAACCCTCTGATCTAGCTAAAAAAACCAAGTGAGGGAGATCAGTGAGATTTCTATGATATGAGAGATAACAAGAGAGTTAAAATAGAATAATGATTTAACAACCAGGTGACATGATATCAAATGTTAGACCACTTCCTTAAATGAAAAAAATAAAACTAACCCAATTTCTTTTACTTCATCCACACACCAAACATATTAAATAATAAAAAACAAATTTAAAACACTCTCATATCCGAATGAAATACAAGTCCAAAACTGTTGTATTAATTCATGTTCAAAATAATATTTTTAAGGGTCTCGAAACAAACCTCTCATCAATATGGTTCAATTTATAGGGAGTCCATTTTTTTAATCCAATTTTATTTAAATTTTTTTCAAATAATGACTATATCTGGTTTATCTTAGATCGATAATTTTGGTCTAGAAGTTAAACAAACTCTAATGGATAAAATTGGAAATTTATGAATCGCTAAAGAAGTGTAGATATATTTTATCATGATTAAATTTAATTAATCTACCTCCTCATAAACTTATTCCACTAAAGTGAACACAGAAAGTGAAATCATGGAATAAAATCAAGCTAAATTGAATAAAACCTAGAGATAACTGTACACAGCAATTTGAAAAATCCAACTCGACTTTAAAAATATTATAATCAATAATATTATAATAGTAGAACTGTAAATATTGGATTACTACTTAAATATCCTTTTTTATTGGAATAAGACTAAAATAAACACCTAATATCATAGTAGAATTATATAAGGTGAAAAGTTCCAACTAACCTTCAATTGAAAATAATAATTATGAAATAAATGATATGAAAAATTGGGATGTGATACCATGTACTAATGAAAAAAACAACCTGTAAGAAATCTATGATTTAGATATTATTATAATACTCAATTATGTGTGGGAAAATAATAATTTATGTGACCACACTTCTAGTAAAATTTCCTACCATCTTCTATCAACCTTTATTTCTAAGAGGTATTTATAATTCCTCCATAAACTAAAAATACAATAAAGCTCAAGAACTCTCCTTTAAGGACTTTCTAAATGAAGTTGTTGAGTCTAAGGCCACTCAATAGAATACTCTCAATAATCATGGATCATAAAAGAATAAGATACATGGAAAATATGGGTAAATAATGATTTCCATCAATGACTTGAAAAATAAATGTTCAAGTAAACAACTTACTAAGTTATTTTTTTAACCCCAATAGTATTGTTAGCATATTTTATTAAGGACTATCAAGGAGATAAATAGTAGTGAATAATCACAATCTCAAGTGGATAATGGATGTTCACAACCAACTAAACATGAATAATCTATCCCTAAAAGTGATCTCTAGAAGAAGAACATGAATAAACACCCCTATAAAGATAAAAAAGGGAAAATACAAGATGGATGTATTACATCAGCACCACCCTATCTTCTTTATAAGGTTAAACCCATACAAGTAAAATATTGAATAAACATTACAATAAGATATTTTGGAGATATTTAAAAGAGTGGATATAATATTCCCTATGTTGTAATCCATCTATAAAATACCAAGGTATAAAAGGTTTATCAAGGACATGTGCACCAGAATGAGTTGATATTAATGAAATAAAAATATAAATTTAGGTAGAAATATATCAAACATTACTAACCCCCAATTACCTTTTGAATATATATATATACAGGTACCTTCACTTACCGTGAACTATAGGAGAACTCACTTTCTCAAATGCACTATGTGATTGAGCAGAATGAATTAATGTAATTACCTATTTAGTTTATTCTTCCCTATATATAGGATAGATCAAACACACTCAAGTGATTATACACCGTGATAACTGAACCATTTCTTATCTAGTTTGAGTCCTATAGTATATGATGGTAAGAATGAATTGATTTTTGTTCAATAATTATTTTTATATACTAAAAATGGAATAAGAAATAGTTAAATATCACTCCCATATAATATTAGGTAAGTTATTCCTCAAGACTTCTATGACTATAATAAATTTTAATAAAGAAACTATTTCAATGAATTTTAGAGAAAAAACAACATACTTTAATATTATTGATTAAATTAAATACCCCTATAAGAAGAAATATGTGTTTACATTGAACCATTTTGAATTTACATATTTTTATAAGGAATGAATTTTAATGTTTTATGACATAATTCAATTAGAAGAAACCCAAGAAACACCTTCTTTCTATGACGAATTTTTTTTGAAAATGAAATTTATCTTAAATCCATTTTATGTGATGAATAGTTTGAAGAAGTTGATAAATAATATTTTTTTGATTTACTCAAAAATTACATTGATAGTTTTGGTTAACATGTGTATGTTTTAAGTATGGATAAAACTAACTTGAAAACCTTATTAGATAACCTAGTCAAACTAGAATAAAGTATATTACCATCCAATATGAAAAAATCTTATTTAAATGAAAATGAGAAACTACTAGTTATAACTTAAAATAAATTATATCCCAATAAAGAATAAAATCTATTAGTAACTATGAAAGAAATATTGCAATAGATTGAAAATTAGAAGACAACCTAGAGATTATACATACCACTAATATGCTTATTATATTTCATGGATGTTAGTCCTAACATAAGATGCATCCCCAAAGATGGATTGATCCAACCCTACATGAATTTGTAAAGGAGAAAGTAGAAATAATTTTATAATCTATAATAAAATACCCTACCCAATACACATAATACGCGAGTCTAATTTAAATTTTCCCAAAGAGATGTTGACACAAAAATGTATAAAAGGATGAAAATGAGTTAGTTCCCCCAATGGATTAATAATAGCTATATTATTTGTATTGACTACCATAAATTGAACCATGTGACCAAAAAAGACCATTTCCCATTAAATTTATAGAAAATATGTAATAAGTGTCTAAGGGTCACTAATATTTCCTTGAATAATTTTTGTAGGGTTTTTTATGTTCTAATAGCTTGAAAATATTAAGAAATAATAACATTCACATGCCTATTTAGTAAGGTTTTTTACTAGAGGATATGATTTCGGATTTACAATTCCCCATGTAACTTGTAAGAATTCATGTTGAGAATCTTTTTTCCCTTGATTAAGGACTTCTTGGATGTATTCATTGATGGTTTCACTATGTATGTAACATGATTTAAAAGTTGTCATGATATTATAGATAAAGTCAAAAAAATGCATTTAGAAAGTCTTGGATTTAAATTTTGAGAAATGATATTTCGTAATGGAAAAAGGAAATTTTTTAGGCCATATTATTTATAAATATGGTATTGAAGTGGATATGTCTAAAATTGAAATTATTTCTACACTAAAATAATGCACTGTTGTGATACATATTTGATCATTTTTAGGTCTTGATCTGTTTTATAGAATGTTTATTTGGGACTTTATCATGATGGATTTCCCCTAAATATAGAGACTCGGGATTCTCATACATAAAAATTACATCTTTTTAGATTAATACTCAATAAATTACACAAAAACCTTCTTGATGGACAGAAATTATTTAGTGTATTTGATGTTTAGACACACAATATTATAATTTGGTGAATAATGTACAGTGCATTCAACAAAGATCTTCCCATTTAGTAATCTTCATATACACACTACTTGAAGCCTTTATTCATAACCTAGGGAGAGAAAACATAATAAAGGGTTATATGAAAATCTCATTAAGGGTAAAAAAGGGATATATTCATATAACATGAATATACAGGTATGAGAACATGAGAATGACATTTTAAAACCATATTGTGCATATCATAGATCATATACATGAGCCATTGAATATATCATGGCATTTAATAAGACATAGATCATAATATAATCAAATAAAATCATCTATGATAACATAACATCGATATAAGACATAAATTTGTGGAATACACATCAAATTATAACATTGTGAACATGTATAAATAGAGACAGGTTCACTCATTTACATACGAACACGAAATCAACCCCTTTCATAAACTTATGTACATGCACTTAGGTCCACATATAATATTATGGACATGAAAGATAGGTTCATTCATAACACTACTAACATGTAATTAGGATTATGCATAGCATTGTGAACATGTAATCAGGGGAACACATAACATTGTTAACATGTAATCATGTTCATGAATAACATATTTAGTCACGAATTATCAATCTTTAACTAATTCATAGGTTGTAGAAATAGGTCCCACCCATCACATAATGAAAATCAAATGTATGTGTGCCACAAGATCATAAAAAATTTATCATTTCATAACCCTTGAATTTAAATGGGTCTCATAAATATTTCATCATATTATAACCTTTGAAAAAGATAGTGGTTTCATAATCATTTCACCATTTCATTATAGTATAACTTAAGAAAAAATAAGAAGGTTTCATAATAATTTTTTCATGGTAGAAACCACGGAAGAGAAACGGGTTTTATAAACATATTTTCACGATAAAAAATTCAATTAAATAACTATAATGGTATCCTTGATTCATATCCCAAAAATATAATAAGTTACATCAATTTATATCATCTTATATGGAGAATTATTTGGAAAGATCTCATGGAATGTTTTTTGAGGAAAATAACTTTTCTTATAAACAAATTTTTAAAAATAAAAAATCACTAAAAATTCAGAAATTATTTTCATTCAAAAAAACCATGAAAAATTATAAAGGTAACTTCAAATAAAGTAATGGTTATTTGTGTGGAAAATTGCATTCAGGTTTTACACATTAAAATAAATATTCCTTCCGCATTTTTGGAAAAGGACAAATAATTTATTTTGGGAAAATACATGAATATTCATTTCAAAATATTTTTAAAAAATAAAAAAATGTATAAAAAATTGTCTAATAAATCATTTTAATAATTTTTAAAAACATTTTCAAGACATTTTTAGAAAACATGATTTTGGAAGAAAAAATATTATTGACTGAAGAGAGAAATAATGACATTTTTTCTTAAAAACAATCTTTTGAAATATTTATTATATAAAGAGAGAAATATTAAGGGAAAAATATATTATAATGGCATAAAAATATGATAAAAAAATTCTTATGTTTCTTGAGATATAGATCATATTATTTCATCATTGGAAGATTATTCGTAATCTATATTAACAAATGAAGAAATTATTCATAAAACCATTACCACATTTTTAATATTGAATTGTAAGCGCCATGAAAATTACATGTAATGTAAAGTATATTTTTATGCTAATAAAGAAATTAATTATATTAAATTTTAATGGGTTGTATATACACCTCATAAAATATAGCAGGTTCATAACAAAACATATGTTTCTAAGAAAGAAAATTGAGAGAAAATCAAATACCGTTTTGGTATATTTTTGAAATGTAAGCCTCTAGAAATAGAGGTCCTAAATTGAATATGTAAATAAAAATAATTTTTAGTTTAATATTTATATAATAAATTCATATTTAGTGTACAAACCACCTAAAATAAATAGGTAGTGAATAAGACACGTGTCTCGTGGAATTAAAAATTGAGACGAAAATACCTTATCTATTTAGTGATATTTTGACTCATAATACCCAATACATAATAAAATAAAATGAAACATTAAATATCAGTAAAGGGAGTAGATTAATTACTTAAATTGTTAAAGGGGTATTATATACACCACATAAAATTAAACAAGTTGTGAATTTTCATATGTCTCCTAGAAATAAAAGGACGACTTGAATCCCTTACCACGAGTGTCAAATTACTTAACATATGTTAGAGCATCATGTATAATAAATATAATTTTATTATAAATATATTAAAAACCATAATTATTTACATCATACTATTTATGTTTTTATTTTTACCTTTTCTTAAATTTTTATTGACAATTCCATGCTAAAGTCATGTTTTAGTCAATTACTGCTTTGTTTTTTGTGCAAGTTTTTTTTTGATATTTTTTTTGTCTACATACATTCATCATATTTACATAATCTATAGAATAATAATAATTACATAAATATAATATTTATACATCAATTATACTTTTAATACCAATCATTAGATATGGTTTTGATAAATGAAGTGTGTTATGATCATTGAGATGGTAGACCGTACATTGACATGAGTAACGTTTCCATTTTTCGAAAATCATTATAGAAATGATGTAAGTAATATTTTATCCTTAAAAAATTATCATAATATCATAATAACATATTATTTCATTAAATATTCTTATACACATCTTCTATGTTTTTTGGTCATTAAAAGAGAGTCGCAATGCTTCATGAAGGTGGTACTCCACGCATACATGAGTGACTTTATCATCTTTGTGTGAGGAAAAATATAAGAAAAAAATGATATATTTTCATTTAATATTGATTAATATTTCATTAATATCATAATTAATTCATGTATATAACATATATTCATTAAATATATCCATATTATTCTCTATTTAAAGTGTTAGTGAAAACAAATCACATAGCTTCATGAGGTGGTAATACTTCATACCAACGAGCGATGTTATCATATCACCTATGGAATGGTAATTAAAAAAGTTATATAAGATTTAATTACAATATGTGAATAATTATTTTATAAATATTATATATATACTTTATATCTATCATCATAACCAACCATGACAGGTTGTAATAGAAAAACAAATGACATCAACTCATGAGGTGGTAGTCCGCCATACACATGAATGATGATTTTGTAACCCATTTAATGTAAGGGGAGATGGTTTTAGGTAGTTAAAATATCATAAAAATATATAAATATATTTATAATACTTATGTTATTTTTTTCATCATAGTTTAATGATAATTTAAGGAAGCAAAGTATAGAATAAAATATAATTCCTATTGAAGAACATTACCTCTTCTTTGAGTATCCTCCTTAGGTTTGCACCAGATGTCTTCCTAGGTCAGATTTATATCCAAAATAAAGATTCTATAATTATATTCCAAGGTATTTTCTGATGAAAAACGGTTTTATGGTGTGAAGAAGAGAGGAGAGTGTTTGGCCTTTTGAAATTGAGGTGAGTGACACACTTGTAATTGTTTGAAAAAAATGTGTGACCACATTTTTCACATTAAAAAAGATAAAATATTGATTATTTATGATAATTAGATATGATAGGTTCTAAATATTTAACTAAAATAAATTTTATATAAGTTTTTAGGTCATTTTTATCCTTATTATTTTAGTTAACCTCGGTAAACCCATTTTTACCTTCACCACTATAATTAATTTTTACCATTTTCATTATTTATTTTAGTCAATTTTTAGTTGAAATTATTATAAAAAATAAATTATTTTGATTCCAAGTATGAAATAAAATTTTCCCAAATTACATTCACATATGTTGGAAAAATTAATTTAAAATTAATCTCGTAGATGAGATGAGAAAATAGGTTTTCAAATGGAAATTGTTGAAAATTTTATAAGGTTATTATATCAAAATTCAATATGAAAATTAAGAATGTTGTCTCTCCAGTAAGTGGAACGAGGCTCCTTCTCTTCGCTGGATGCATCTGAGGCAGCAAGGCACCCAGGCGGTGGACACCAGTGATAAAGGCCATTGGGTTCGATGGAACCCTCCATCTAATGGTATCAAGTTTAAAATCGATGGGTCTTGTATTTTGGGAGTCTTGCGAGGGGGTGGGGCTGTCCGGGACTTGTAGGGATCGGTCTGGTTGGCCTTCTCTTCCCGTCTCAGCCAAGGTTCCTCTCTTCAGGCCAAAGCCAAGGCCTTACTACTATGTATTTCTCTCTGACAACAGGAATGTATTTCCATTTCAGAAGTTGAAATAGACTCAATAATTCTATATGATTTCTTAAATAGTCTCTACCTTGCTCCCTGGTCTATTACCTATATTATCAAAAAATGTAGAGGTATGATCTCCAACACTACTAAAGTGATGCACTCCTGGAGGGAAGGGAACCAAGTGGTGGACTATCTTGCTTCTTTGGAGGTCAGTGGCCCAGATCCAGTTTGTTTACATAATTTTCATACTCTCAAACCCAAAGGGGTGAACGTTATTAGGGGGGATGCCCTCAGCCTCCACTATTTTAAACCTCCTTAGGCCCCTTCTCGGTGAGGGGCTGTGGGGTTGAGGTTCTGGTTTTTTTTATTTTTCTTCAATAAAAATTGAAATGATGATGAATATGAAAATTAGTAAAATGAATTATGTTTTATTCATAAATATATAATTGAAATAATTTTAATTTAAAACAAATTAAAAATATAATCTAACATTACAAAAAAAAATTAAATTAAAAGATAGTTTTTGAATTAGAATACTACATTTTTCACTATTCATGAAAAATTAATAATTTCATAATGTTCTTAAAAATTCACCATAATATAATTTTTAAAATATGATTTATAAAATTATTTTTAAAGAAAATTATTTTTTAAAATTGTAATAAATTATTTTTAAAATAAGTTAAAAAAACTTACTTTTAGAAAAATCATGTTTCAATCATTAAATTGGATGTATTCCTATATTTTAACTATAAAAAAATATATGAATTTTAAAATGTTTATTTAAAATATAATATATATATTTCATTAAAATGATTAAAAAAGTATATTTTTAATTTATTGAGGTAAAACATGTTTTTTGTCATAAAAGTATTTTTTAGAGAAAGATTTCCTTATTTTCAAAAAGTTTTTTATTTTTATTTTTAATTAATTTTTCCAAAATGATATATTTTTATTTAATTGTGTAAACCTTATATTTTAATAATTTATTTAATTCTATTTATAACCTCCATTCTAGTGGTATATGAGATAACTTACATTTTAAATAATAATATTGTAATAGTATTCCACATTTCATTTAAACATCGTGTTATAGGTAAAACAGGATAAAATTAGTGTTGCGTGTAACAAAAAAATTAAAAAATGTTAAATTCATTTGAAAAAAATATATTTCCAAAAATCTCAGGTTTTTATATTAACCATCCTACTCAAGAGGGAAAGTAAATTTTTATTTTAAAATTCATTCATGATATATTATGATAAGATTTAAGATAGATTGAACACAACCCCATAATATTCCCACCTAATTGAAATAAACCATTTGAGATATTGTGTAATGCTTCAATCTAAGATATGAGATTTGTGTTATAATAAAAAGTTTATGGGCTCCAAAAAGTGATTTCCTAAACTTATTATACCCTATACTAGTCCCAAATAAATTTCACATCAACAAATAAAGTGTTATTTTAATATTGGTTTATTTAAAATAAATTTGACTCTACCTATTAGGAAGTAAGGTTACTATTTATAATGACCATTCAACATTTAACTATATTATCACGAAGGATAGTGAAAAACCAAGATAATTGATGTGGATGTTCTTGATGTAATATTTTGACTTCAAGATCATGGAAAAGGAGGGCTATGAATATATAGTTATAGACCAAATGAGTAGATTACCCCACACTACTAAGTTAGAACCACAAACTCAAACAGACCTAGATAACACCTTCCCTAGTGAGAAACTATAAAAATTATCCCAAATACCTTGGTATTTATATCTCTTGAATTTTCTAGTCATCTAAAAGGTACCACCTTTTTTACTGACAATTAAACCATGAAATTGAAACAAGAGCCAAATTAATATTTATAGGAGGATTTTGACTTATGTAATATTTATAATGACCATGTAATTAAGATATGCATCCCTAGGGAATATATTAAATCAATGATTATGTTTTTCTATTAACTTGTATGTGTAGGAAATTTTGGACCTCCTAGAACTACTAAGAAGGTGTTGGAAGCTGTTTTATTTTGGGTAAATTTGTTGGTTTATGGAATGATAAATTTATTTTTATGGAAAAAAAACATCCAAAAACTCCCATATAAATAATGGTTTTGAATTACATTCAGTACAAACCTACTCTAGAAATTTATTTTGTTAATAGGGTGGTTTTTCCATCGATGCTTCATAATGCATATTGGTCAAGAGGGTGGAAGGTCGGCCTCATCACACCTTTTGTGGGGATTATTTAATACTCCAGTATTCTCTTATATATTTAATATATATTTGATAAATCCTTTTCACATACTATAGTATAATAGGTTACCCCAATGTCGACCATTGGTCGTTAACATATATCGATGTGAGAACCCATATATATTAAAGGTTCCCCATAAATGTAAACATTTTTATGATTTAGAGGTTCTCTATTTATCGAACCATATACATATATATATATATATCTAATTTTATCTATCTAGTTTCTTAATTACTTAGTGATGCTTAATTTTAAGGTATATATGGTTCAAATCCATTTAGCTAAGAACTATGGGGTTTATCTCTACACGAGAAAGAAAAAGATGTTCATGGTATTGGAATTATTTCAATAATAAGGGTTTCATATGTATCCATGTAAAAGCAATTAGAACCAATATAGTTTGGTTCCACTTAATGAGAAACATCACACCTTTTAAAGTCATGTGAAAAGGATCAATCCATATATTTTAATGTTATATTTTAAGGTAATCTTGAAATAATATTCCTCGCAAATGGTGGACATGGGAATTATGCAGGAGGGAACATTTTTTCTTCACCTCAAAGAAAATATGGCCCAAAAGGATGAGGTTGATCTCCTAAGGAATATAGACCTATGATTATAGGCCCCACTCGAAATATGGATCTATGAAGATTATATGATAAAACCTATAGGGAATATGGACCTCTGAGTGGGGGCATGATATTATCAAGAATATGGTTCAATAAAGAAATATACCATATGGAATAAGTTCATAATGAATAGTAAAAATGTAATCAAGGGAATATATTCAGTTTAGAGAAGTATGTGGATTATCTCACGTGGAATATTTCCCCATGAGGATGGTTATGGAATATGATATTGAGTTTGAACCACAAGAATGTTTCCTAGTTATCCTATTGAAACATGAAATAGAGCCTATGTTGTTTTAAATGTATAGTTTATGATTATGATATAAGGACATACAGTGTAGTTTATAATTATTAGACTAGGACTTTGTCCACCCAGTTTAATGTTTTGGTACAAGGATATCTATGTCATGAAAAGTGAAATAACAATGTTTAATGTGAGGAATATTCATTAAAACTAAACTTTTGAGTAGATTCGTGGTCTTACATCTAATGAGGAGGCCTTGGGAGGCATTTTAATTGTGCTAATGGAACAATCTACTCTGACCACTAAGCCCATATGATCCATGATCAGTATGAGAAATAAGAGATGATAGAATATTAGATACACTATGTGAGAGGGAATTATTAGATTTAAATTGGGATTATACATGATAAGTAAGCCCATAAGATATGTGAATCAGGTTTACAATTAATGAGGATATCCATAATAGATGTGACTAGGGATTACACCTAAGGAGGTGGACCATAAGATATTTGAATGGGGTTAGATGTAAGGATTATGAACATAATATATGTGAATGGGGTTTACACCTATGGTGGAGGCCCATAAGGGATGTGATTTGGGATTAAAAAAAAGGAGTATGACCATAAGATATGGTAATGGGACTTACAACAAAGTAGAAGGACCATAATAGATGTGATTTTTCCAACACTTAAGGAGGAGGTCCATAAGATATGTGATTGGGGCTTACACCTAAGAAGGAGGCCCATAAGATATGTGACTATGGAGTACACTTAAGCAGGAGGCCCACATGATATGTGATTAGGGATTACACCTATAGTGGAGGATCATACAAAATTTTACTGGGGTGTACACCTAAGGAGGGTGCTTATAATATATGTGAATGGGGCTTACACCTAAGTAGGAGTGCCCGAAGAGATGTGACTCAGGATTACACCTAATGAGGAGGACCATAATAAATTTTAGTAGTTATTATACCTAATAATTAGTACCATAAGATATGTGACTATGGTTTACAGCAATGGTAGAGTCCCATAAGTTATATGATTGGGGATACACCTAAGGAACACAGCCATAAGGTATGTAATGGGGGTTTACGTCTAAGGAGGTGGCCCATAATACATCGGAATGAAGATTACCCCTAAATCGGAGGCCCATAAGATATTAGGGGTGGCCTTACACATATGTATAATTCATATAATAGATATTATTGGGTATTACAGCTAAGTAGGAGGCCCACTTGTTAGTTTTCATAGCCCATTGATGCCACTATCAACAAGATCCATCAACCTGGAGGAGAACCTAATCCAACAATATTCCTACATGTTAGTATACCAAGGTGGTTCATAGAGTTATGAGGGTTGTATCCTACAATAAAGACTAAATTCCTACACTAGTAGGTATTTCCTTCTTCCCATATTCATTAATGTTATTATTTCAGAAGATGAAGGAGGCCTACTCTTATTCAATGGACTGGAAACATAGATATAGGGATAATGTAAGATTTTAATGCCTCTGTTTCTAAGTATACATGGTAATCTATCATGTTCCTACACCAATTGAACTTATCCCATGGTCATCCATGTTATATTACATGTCCAAAGGATGGTCTCACCGGTTTTTTACTATAGGGACCCTCATTATCTATAGAATGTGTGATTATAGAATACAAGAGGGCCTTATCAGTTAAAGAGGATAAGCATGTGACTTTTTTTATCAAGGGAATTCATGACCAAAGGTGGGAAAATCTAGTGATATTGATAACCTAATCATGCATGTCTTGTGTACTTGGATGAGGCAATTATAATTATAGTCCTTGGTAGGATACTTGTAAAAGGAATACTATACAATTGATGCCAAATTTTTCATAATTCCATGGTATGGGAGAAAAATGGGTTGTTTTTTCTTAATGGAAGGTTTGAAATATGTTTTAGCTACCTGATATAAGGGATAGTGATATGATTTCCCCAAGATATATTTAGGAGATCAATAAGGTTCACCCTAATGAGGGAGAATCAAAAACCACACCCAAGTGGTACTTGGATATAGTTTTGCTTTAGTTTTACTTGGGAGAATTTATATTCTGAGCTAAAATGTTTGCGTAAATATTTTCTCAACTTATAAGGGGTCTCCATTGTTACCTTTGGAAGGATGGTAAGAAAGTAACTTCCTACAAAAAATTCCTTCACCCTAATATTGATGAACTAGGGGATACATGGTTCTTTATAGGGTTTATTAGTATTTAAAACCCTTATAGAAACTTGATTACCCTTTATTTTGGTTAATTTGGTTTATTATTAGGATAATATAATCTAGTTAAAGGGATTTGAGGAATTGGGTGAAAGTTTTGTGTATAAAACCTGGGTATGAGACTTATGAGAGAAGAGCATTGATATGTCTATTTGTCATATAAAGGGTTTAAAATGAAGAGGAAAAGCATCCTATTTGTTGGAAAATATGGAAATTTGTGTGAATGGGGTATGGAACAAATGTTTCGTGCAAAGATGTAACTTGAACATGAATGTTGGGTATGTATGTGGTGCATGTAGGGTTGAATTGGGTGCACCTGTTGGGAGAGTTCTAGGTATTTATGTTAAATTGTTTTTCCTTCTCCACATAAATTAATTTTTTTAGTTTTGATACCCCTCCTTAAAATTATTTTTCATTCATTAAAATTAGAGGAACAAAAAATTCCCCACCTTATTATTGAATATGATTATAATAATGAAATAAAAATAGAGGTTAAATTGACCTTGGTGATAAATAAATTTATGAAGAGGGAATAATTTTATGATTAATGTTGAGTTGGCATTCACTAATTGTGCACAATGGAGGTGAATATAAGTTTTTTAATAAAATTAGTATGATATTTTCATGTATAATACTCTCACAAAACATATAAAAAATGGATATGTGGACCTCCATATGTAACTTGGATTAATGTTAGAAAGAAAATTTGATGTATGGTCACCATTGTGTTCAGGATACCTCATGGTAAATGCAAGCTTGTTGGATTGATCTATCTCTCAACACATTTAGGATGAGTGTGTATTATTAGTGGATGACTATAGTGAAGGCTTTTGGAGCTATACTAGGGATATATATTTGAGAAATGTATCTTAGGAAAAGTTCTTGTGTGAATCATTTGCGTGAAGTACTTGGGAAAACCACTTGGGAGAACTAATGTGAACTTAGTCAAATTTTGACCTAGTGATTATTCCATTTTCTTTATATTATCTCGTTATATTTTCTCACATTCTTATATCATTTATAATATAATAATATTTTTTATTGTAGGAATTAAATGTACCAGACTAAAATCACTACTTTGGATGATGAATCCACAACTTTCAGATCAGATATGATTGAAAATTTTAGACCTGGTTATTATCAGGAGTGTGATGTATTCATATCATATCTTTTGATGTTTACAAATAAAAAACTTCAAGAATATCCTGAGTGTAATCTCCTTCCATTTCATAGATATGGTCTATTTATGAACATGCACATCCCAAGGACAAACACATTTATACAATTATTTTATGTGACTGTGCATTCTAAATTCACCACTGCTAATATTTTGTCAAAGGGAACCTATATCAAAAAGGGAGTAACATAACCAACATGCTTGATGTATCACAACACAACCACCCTGGATATACATCCTCACATTTCAAAGCCCAATGATCATTGATTCTCATCTACATTTTCTCATTCTATGATTAAATATTCGAATGGATGGAATGAATACCGATATATTCGTACAAGAGGTGGTGTTAGAAAAAAATGGATTTAGATATATTGGGTTCACAAAAAAAAATTTAATTAAAGGATGAGCCCAAGGTGATCACAATTTATGAATTTTTTTCATTTCCCAGAATAATGAATACAAATAACTCTAATTTAGTTTGAGAGTTATTATACTTTCAAGGCACACAAACCAATTCCTTTAATCTGACCCATGGAGAGGTGGAAATCAGTTTTTTTGATATCTATAACATCTTGGCCCCCCCATACTTTGGGATACATAGGATAAACTTATTATACTGAAGAAAATATGGTAATATGTTGAGTGATCACCCCTAATGGTCTTTGAATTGATGAAGTTTAATTTTGAAATTATAAGGTATGATATTTATCCATGTGTTATCATCAATTTCAAAATGTGGATAAAGTACTTCTTAGAGATCCATGGAGCATGACCTAGTTTCCATTGCTCGACCTCATTATCAATAATGGAAATTAAAGGAATTTTAAGAAAATATTTAGGTATTTTTTAATGGGGATGTTATAAAACATGGGATTATAAGGTTGAACCCTAAATCCCTTCTTGGAACAACCATGCATCATTTTTAGCGATCTAGTTGAGAAACCATTCACATCTAGTACATAGATCCCAAAGTAAAGTCAATACATGATCATTCATTATTGTGGATAAGTTAGGTAAGGGAGATCATGTGGGGCTGGTATTACCCATACTAGAAAAAATCCATCATTTCTTGTTACACATTAACATAGAGAATGGACCATTCAGTATTTTTGGTCCATTTTTGGTGATATGGGGAAGGGTTGCAGTTTATTTCAATTAAATTATTCTCATTAGTGATTTAAACATCCCTAAATGTTTGTCACACCCCTTTATCCATGTTATATATGGGATTCTTCCAGTTTCTATGAATTTTGGATCAACTAAAAATATTTCAAGCATATCCTTTATATTCAACATTATCCCACATAGTGATCCTAAAACCAAGATTATTTTCTATAATGGATGAGATGATTATAAAGTCTTGTCATATATGATGATAGTGAGAGAATATGTCCTAGTGACATAGGTGGATGAATAGATTATCTATGAGGAATATGTGCATTATATATTTTCAAAACAGTTGTAATGTATTCAATAACCAACCATATTTCCACCAATTGACGTTCATGAAGAAAATCATCTGATAGTGGCATGAAACCATTGTGAGATAATAGACTAGGAAGCCACCTAATATATCATCCAATTTTATACACTAATTTAATAGGTTAGGAAGACTATTAGATATGATATTTCTTTTATTACTTTGTACCCTATGGGAATTCTAGTGGATTATATTTCCTAGGTTGATACTGCATCAATTCCAATAAAGGGAAATGATGGAAAAGGGGTTCACTAAGAGGAAAAAATTGAAGAATCCATAAGGTCACCAAAATTTCTCCAACCATGAAATGTGTAGTTACCCAAAGTGGATGATCTATTGAAACATAAATCTATACTGAGATGATCCAATATTCATTGGTGAGAAGAGACCCACTAACAGGACAAGATTGGGGATTTCACTTCCTAGAATTTGAATGATATATAAATGAATAGAATAACAGCTCAATTAATGGTTTTGGGTCTTACTATATATTAGACGAAGGTTCCTTATACTTTTTATGAAGTTGAGGGAATCTTAATTTGAAAAAATAGATCATCTGACATCATGGAATATTGGTCGATCCTCCAAATTGGTTTCCACATTCCCAACTTGGGAATCTTCAATCTTAAATTATGACACCAACCTAGTAGAGGTGTTTAAATGTATATTATAGTAGTATATGATCCTTTTCACCATAGTAATCCAGATTCCCACCAAAAGAAAAGTTAAGGAAATAATGGAGTGGGGTACCACTGAATGGGTGGTCGATCGGTCTACTAGAAAGTGGGATAAATTTGTTGATATAGAGGATGTAAGTATCATAAAAGAATACTAATCATTATATTATTTTTAGAAAGAAACTATTTATAACAAAAAACATAATCGTAATTTTCATTAGGTGAAAACATAATCGCTTCCAATGAAATCACCAAGTTATATTGTAGTTGGAAGACCAATTGGGGTGGAGAGATCATCTCCTTTAGAGGCAGGGGAATTTTACTTAGTCTATAGGATCATATAATAATAGAATGAAATATTCCATTCTAGATTTCACCCTAAAATACTACTGTTTTATTAGGAATGTTTTTTCCTTCTTCCATCTGAAAAGAAACACCAACAAAGGGAAATGTCATTACCAAAATGAGTCTTTCATCATGGTCAGTTTCCAAACCCATCATTGATTTATCTAGAACATATAATTGTGAGATGAATAATAACATTGGAAATTTATAAACCATAGATTCTACCTATATTTATTTACTCGTGGGATTTAGAATATGTTAATAAAACATAGTGTGGGGTACCTTGGGAGAATATCATATTCCTATTGACATGATCACATCCATGGATGGAAACATACCAGCAATGGTAACATCATGTGATATTTTCCACAAAGAAGGATGATAATATTTAGATATGATTAATGAAAATAATTTTAATTTCATAAAATAAATGTTGATTGATTTTTTTAAGGTAGGACTCATTACAGTTCCAAATCCTCCACACATATTAGAGGATCTCGTAGAAACCATAGATTCCACTAACCCTTTAATTCTTCCTAAAGAATATGACCAAGATTTAGTCCTACTAGAAGTGGTGAACATGGATATAATTATTAGTTAAAACATACCTCATGGAGTTTGCTATGATTTTGTCCTACTTAAAGTGGCTTCCTATGAGATTCCTCATATTAGTCTACCCCAAATGGATACTCCTTCTCAACATGTTGAGGAAGATATTTTTATAGAGGATGGTGAAGGCTTGGTTAGTGATCTGGTTATTATAGGGAATGAAAATATTCCCATTTAAACCACATCCAACGATGTTTCAATGGCGGATTCTCCTATTATCACCAATGAAGAGAATCCTATTTGGGTTTGGGGAGTGGTTCACTGGTTTTTATAATTAAGGTGGTAGTAGTCATAAAGGCCAATACACCAACAAAAAGATGTGAGTATTCTTGTCACATTACGGTATCCATGAAATTTAATTACTGACTTGTATCCTTTTATGACATTCAAAGAACTATGGAAACAAGTGATCCTGCCATATTTGGATTTTCTAGTGTTTATGTATTAGTAGTCAAGTCACATGAAACCTATGTATGTCCAGGTATCAACAGTTTTAGAAGGAATTGGCATGGAATATTCCCATAGTGACCTCCCCCCTATATGATTTCATCCCATAATATATATCTATTTCTGACAGTGAAATTGAGATATAAAAAGGGTCTTCAAACTTTTATCACACTTCACATTAGATTTCATGGGGAGATATATGAAATATGACTTAAAAAACCCTGATATCCAAAATTTGTTGGTAGTTTCCTTGATTTTACCACTTAATATTCTATATATAAAGTAGGGGTTTTAATTATAAATCTATTAATTATAAAATCAAGGTGATTCTTGAAACAAAGTAATGGGAAGAGGGGATATGGATGTCCCTCCTAGATTAAAAATCAAATTTTTGTTCTTCCAAACACCATGAAATGTTCCTTTAATGTGACTCCCACTATGCAGGATTATTCTTAAAGACACACCACATAGATGATAGAAATTATACCCTTACAATATTCCTTGATAAGGAGTTACATTTAACTAGTAGAGAGCTCACATAACACTGTAATCTCTTTGATAAATCCCACATTAAAGGGATAATAGTGGCTTTTGAGGCATAAAGTCTTCACCCTACTTAGGAGATTAAAAATTCATGACTGGATGAACATTGAAAAAATAACAATGGATCTCAAAAATTAATTATAAGACTTTAGTATTCCATAGATGATATTTTGTGATGTAATATTTTCTTTAATAGAGACTCCAATGTATAGATGATCATCTCATTTTTTATTAATGAAAGAAATCTCATTTTCTTCTAAAAAATAATTATACTACTTTAGATTAACCCTAATAATAATCAATGAAGTGTTGGAGACAAAAGTATCAAAATATTTTGAAACCATTTGAATATTAAATTTAAAATGGATATATTCAATCATAGTCCCCAAAAAACAATTTTGATTGAGTTCCTTTTGGGCCTGTTTCATAGATGGGTATAGGCACAAATAGAATCACTATAACACTAGTGTTAATGTATTTAGGTGAGTTTAACCTCGTGGGAGTGCCTCATAGATGGGTATGGGCACATCTTCTATAACTATAACACTATATTTGTTTTATTTGGATTATTGTTTTCCTCTTAGGCATGGATCATAGTTGAGAATAATCATATCTACCATCACCATAACACTACATTTAGTCTATTTAGACGATTTAATCATCTCAGTGTGATGGCAATCACAAAGTGGAAACATGGAATTATGATTCCAATCATAAGGTTTTTAATAACCAAAAGTAACGTCTTTATGCATTTTTTTATCCTCTTAGTTTATATGTCAAGGATAAAGTTAAGGATAAATTATCTAAGTTTTTCAAAGTCCAAGGATCCTACTAAGCACAAATTGACTTTTGATGATTTCTTATTATTGACCTCAAAAGATTTGAGTTTTTTTTCAATAAAATTTTGTCTAACCCTCATACTTTGGAGTATTAGTGGGAATGTACTTGAATATTTATTATATTTCCCATCACATGTTTTCATCCTTACAGGTTTAGTTCCTTTATAAAATTAAATGATCATTTTTCCTATATCATGAGAGATTAGTATCTAGAGAGAGAAGAGTCAAACTTTCTCTAGGTTTCCCTTTGTGGGTTTCTAATGGATGAGTTCTCTCTCTTTATTTAGGTTGTTTTAGTCCACACATTTCAAACCAACATAGATGGTGTTTTAGGTAAAATTACTTTGACCAAATTTTTTAGTAGTTTAAGGTTGTATATATTTGACCCAATGTGGTATAGTTCACCAATAAATGGTAAGAAATAACCTAATGAAAATGGAAGGTCTATTGCTAAAATAGAAAGCACAAGTAAATGGGTATTTTTATTTGTGTTCATGATTCATGAACTAGTGTTTCGTACTATTTACAACCACATGTTGAAAAAAAATAAAATTTAAATGGTGAGATGTCAAAATTTTGGCTAAAAATGGTCTTGATGCATATGTGTGCAATAACTAAGGTATTAAATATAGTTGAATAATTAGTTTTTGGTGATTGTAAACAATAACTTATGGTGTTTGAATTATAAATGATGATATGTGATACATATATTTGGGATGACTATAAAACAATTCAAAATATGGGTTTTACAATAATGATGTCAGGTCATATATATTTATATGATCATCCCATTCATGATGAAGATTCCACTAGTCGAAAAACCATATCACGGGGAGTATATGAAATTCTATATCACAGGCGTAATAGTATAATCAAGCTGAATTTTCCTTTGGGGAATAATATGCTCGTTAACAATAACCAAGGAAAGGATTTTGGGGATTCAAACACTTATAAATTGAAGTAGTTTTATTAAAGGATGGAGTATTCAAGAAGGGTTATGACACCTTAAAGGCTACACCATAGTGTATGGACCACATAATCAGGGTGAAGATATATGATGTATCACCACTCAAATATTTATGTAAACCAGTGGATTAATGAACCAGGATTAATATAAATAGGCATTATATAATTTTTGAGGAATATTTATTACATTACAGAAATACTTTCATGAGGAATTTAATATTTTACTATCTTTGTAAACATGGAAATATAAACATTGGTTCTTAGTTGAGCAGTGTCATCTCCCACCATGTTCTTCATAATTATAACCCTTATTAGACATATCATATATAATTCATATATTCGTTACTCGGGGAAATGAGGCATAAGAAAGGGAAACCTCAGATTCCCATTGATTGTAAACAAGGGAGATATGTAATAATAACATAAGAATATGTGTATCAGAACATGATCATAAGAACTGAAAAACATACCCTGCATATCAAAGATCATAATCTTGAATAATGACATAAAATTGGAAGTTTAAAAGAAATTAATAATAAAGAAATCATAGAACATGATCCATGAGATAAAAAAATTAGCATAATACATGAAATTTATGGAATATACCTGAGCATAAGAAATTAGTTCATATTACCAAGGCTCACTATAAAGGCCATCATAGTGGAAAAATTATTTTACTGAACCATGTTCAAACTCTATTCCAGCACTGTATTATTGAACTGTGTTCACTTCTCATTCTATACCTATATTTATAAACTAAGTTCATTTCCCATTCAATCCCACTATTATTGAATCGAGTTCACTTCTCATTCTAGTCTTGTCTATCTCATAAGATATAAATCTTTACCAAATGCATTAGAGGGAGATATAGGTTCCACCCATCACATAATGAAATCATATATATGTGTGCCACATGATCATAAATATTCATCATATCATTGTACATGAACCAAAATTAGTATCATAAATGTGTCATCATAGAATAAACTATGGTAAATAGATAGGTTTCATGATCATTTCATCAAATCCTAAACTGTGAAAAAATAGTGTTTTCATAAGCATTTTATCATGGTACAACCCATAGAAAATAAAAGTGTTTCATAAACAACATTCCAAAAACACATAAAGCATTCAGAGAAACAATATTAATGGTATTATTGGTTTATATCCCCAGTAATGAATATACAACACCAACAGATTTCATATTATATTGAAATAACTTTGAAAGATCATTTATAACATTTCTTGAGAAAAATATTCATTCCTCTTAGTTTAACTCTTTACAAAACATTTTGATAAATAAAATTCTTTTAAAATAACACTGAAATATTACAAAGGAAGATTAAAATTAATGATTGGTCCTAAAATTTGAAAATGTCATTCATTCTATTTACATTAAAATTTAGGTTCCTTTCACATTTGAAGTAAAAGAAAAATAGGAGTTGTTTTGGAAAACGATCAAAAAGATTCATTTCAGAACATTTTTTGTAAAAATTAAAATATCGATAATTTTTTTTAATATAATAAGATTGTAATAATAAATTTTTGAAAACGTTTTTAGAAAATATAGTTTTTAAAGAAAACAGATTTTGAAATAAGAGATAAATAAAGTCAGATTTTATTTAAAACAATTCTTAATCATATTAAGTACCAAAGAGTTAGAAAATGATACCAACACATGAAGATATCATGAATAACTAGATTAGAATAAAATTTATGATAAGTCATGCGATATGGATCATAATATTAAATTAATGGAAGCACAAACATAAATATCCAAATAATTAATGATATTGTAGTGATATACTCTTACTAGTTTTGTAAATTTGAATCATAATCCACATTAGAGAATGAAATTACATGTATATTACAATATCATGAAACATTTGAGATTAATTATATGACATGTCAAAGGTAAAGTATATACACCTCATAAAATAATATAGGTTCATAACTTAACATGTGTCTCAAAGAAGGAAAATTGAGACAAAATTACCTTACTATAAGTAGTAATTCCCTTTGTACTCATTCACGCATCATGTATAATAAATATATGTTTATTATAAATATATCACGGAACTATATTAATATATATAATACCATATATGATTTAATTATGAATTTATGCTACTCCTTGGTCTTCTCTACCATTTTGTCGTGCTCTTTAACTCATAATCCCATTTTGGTAGATCTATTGTGGAGATATTTTGGCAAGGTGACATCATTTGTGGAGGCTCGATAGTCCCATGGTACATCTTTATGGAGCTATGTTAATGAATCCCATTCTTTTGGTAATCCACCTTCATTGGTTCCGTATAGATTTTCCTTTGGATTCCCATATTTTCTCTATTGTTCCTGGTGAGGTTGTGTATCACCGAAAAAAACTCATTCATTGGCTTCTGTCATAACCCTTGATACGACATTCTCTTCTTTGGATTCCAGTACGATGTTGGTCAAGAACGGTGGTAGTGATATCCCAATTTTCGATAATGAGATGGGTGAATTGGTTTCATTAAGTGTGGTGATGGGATGGGTGATACATGGCCTGCATTCCTTGGGTGTTTTTGGGCAGGTCTGGCCTTAGACTTGACTCCTAATCCTGCCCGCTTATGTACCCCTTTGGGTTTCTAGTGTTGTGTCTGGGTTCTCATATAACCATAAAGTGATATTATTTGAAAATAAAAAAATAAGGTTTTTATGGAGCATGATATAACATGTAAAAAGGGAATTATATACACCTTATAAAATCATATAAGTTCATAACATAACATGTGTCTCAAAGAAAGAAAATTGAGAAAAAATTACTTTACCTTAAGTATTGACTCTCTTAGTACACATTAAAAAATCCTATATAATAAATATATTTTTATTTTAAATATATCATAGAACCATAATAATATATATATATATATATATACCATATATTATTTACTTATGTCCTTATATAACTTTTATTTTAATAATTACATGTTAAAGGTATATTTCGGGTAATAACCACTTTGTTTTTCATAATTGTTTTGATTTGTTATATTTTTTTATTACAATAATAAAGATTTCATTATCTGAAAAATTATAACCATGATATAAATATTATATATATTCAATATATATATATATATATATTAATCTATAAAATACAGAAATATGAACTGAAATACACCGTTCATAGAGAGGGTATGTCGTACGCACACATGAATGTAGTTTTAATTTTCTTGACATTTTTAAGGAAAGAATAGTATATGATATATTATCAATTAAACAATAATTTTTATGTCATATATATCATGTATTTTTATTAAAACCATCATTAAAATATTCCATGTAAAGACTAAATGAATCACATCTCTTCGTTAGGCGGTAGTCTGCCACACACACAAACAAGGTAATCATATTCCCACAAAATTGAAATAATAAAAATATGTGTGATATAAAAATTATAGCCTGAATGGATCTAAGGCCTTCATTTTTATTGATTTTTGATAACCCCACTTTCAAGGGATGAGGGGGAACCCTTACAAGGCCCATAGGCTCATAGATAACATGGACCGTAGGCTTAGGAGATTACATGACCCAAAGGTCTTAGGGAATTCAACCAAACTATCTACAAGGAACTGCCCCTCCCCAGCATCTACATCCTGATAGTAGCTCTCCACCTTTGCATGACCGTCTGGATAGTCCATCATATATGTAAAATTATGTTCATCATTATTCCCAATATTTATAGGTGGAAATGAAAAAATGAACAATATCAATTCGTGAGATCGTAGTCCATCATACACATGAACTATGATTTCGTAACTAATTCGATGGAAGTGTGTGTGGTTGTAGGTTGTAAAATAAGCATAAAAATATATCAATATATTTAATATAATTAGGTTATTATATAATAATTATATTAAAATATTTAATGGGGTTTGAGGAAGAAATAAAAGAAGAATGTTCGTTAATGAACGTTACTTCTTCCTCGGGTATCTCCTATTTATTTTCACCAAGGGCCTTACTTTGTTGTCTTTTTTCCCAAATTAAGGATTCAATGATTAGGGTAGGTATGTTGAGAATAATTTTTCACAAGTCTTCGATGAGAAAAAGGTCTTCATGGGTGTGAAGATAGGGGAATATTGGGTAGCCTCTTATAAGGGAGGTGAGTAGAAAACTTGTAAATATTTGAAAGAGATAATTCCATCAACATTATTCATATGAAAAAAGTTACCAAAATTTCTCCAATTAGACTAGTAGAAATTATAAGGTCGATATATTTCCATAAAATTGGGTTTGGATATTTTTTTGGGTCATTTTTACACAATATTTTATATGTTTAACAATAATGTAATCATGTTTTTTCCTTAATCTCTATAATTTATTTTTAATTTCTTTTACTAATAACTTTGTTAAAAAGTAAATATTATATAATTGTAAATTATAAATTTTTATAATTATAAATATGAAATATATTTTTCCAAATTTAGTCAAATAAGTGAAAAAAATTAATTTAAAATTAATCCCCCAGACGTGTCGAGAAAGTGGGATTTTAAAGCGATAATGATCAAATGTTTAAAATGTTTTATATTAAATTTCAATATTAAATTTATTTAAATGACCAATTTGGATTAATATATGTATAATTTAATGAAATATACTTTAAATACAAGATAAAATATAATTTATATATATAAATAAATTAAATTAAATAGAAGTTTTCAATTAAAATTCAGTAGTTTCCACTATTCATCAAAAATAATTTTTTTAGAAAAACCCCAAAAATTTACCCGAAGATAATTGTGAAAATATGAATTTAAAAATTCAGTTTATTTTATCAAATTAAATTTCTAAAATTTTAAAAAATTAATATTATTAATTTTCACAAAATATATAAAAAATATATTTTGGAGAAAATAATATTTCCAAAAAAATGACTTTACTAAAATTATATATTTTCTTATAAATATGTTTACTTTATGTAAAACTATTATAATTAATATTTATACATTATTCCTTATTATTCATTTTTCTATGTCTATTGGCTAGGTTATAATAGTCATGTTTAAATAACTATATTAATAATATGTCGAGGTTTTGATAAAACTTTGTGTTTTGTGTCATGCGATCTAACCAAGTCATATGTGTAGTGAAAGATAACCCAAGGTTATGCAAAGAAAAATATTTACTTGGTTTAGCATACTACAAAATCCATTAATTAAATTTAATTTATTATAAAAAAGGCCATAAAAACTTACGTTGTAACATTCTACCACCATAAAATGAATTTCACCATCATAATTTGTTACTCTAATACAAACAAATGTGGATAATTTTGCCTCGTCATATCATCGGGTTCCTATGTAACTTCCTCAAACTGATGGTTATGGAACTACAATTTGATCATTTGAGTGGTCTTGTTTTATATAACTCTCTCTCTATGATGCAAAATCTCCACCAGTTGTTCCTCATATGAAAGATCATGCTCCAATGATTTTACATATAAGTTTAGTACATGTAAAGGGTTAGTTATGTACTTACTTAGAAGAGATACATGGAACACATCATGGAATTCATCGTGGTTCAGTGGAAGTCCCAAGTGATAGGCTACTGTCATGATATGATTAATAGTTTCAAAGGAACTGATATACCTATGGCTTAGTTTTCCTTTCTTCCCAATTAACAAAACCTTATTCCAATGAGAAATTCATAGAAACAATTTATAACCAACTTTAAATTCTAGATAACTTTGGAGATTATCAACATAACGTTTCTACCAACTTTGAGCTGAATTGATATAATTATGAATGTATCTAACATTTTCTTATATTTCTTTACATATATTAGCTTCTAATATATTTATTTCTCCAACTTCATCTCAACATGTTGGAGCTCAAAATTTCATTCTATAGAGGGATTCACAAGGAGCCATATGAATGATTGAGTGAAATTTATTATTGTAATAAAACTCAACTAGAGGAAGGTGTTGATCCCAAAAACCGTTTAAATCTAACCAATAAGATCTCAACAAATCCTTTAGGGTTTGAACTGATCTTTTAGACTAACCATCTATCTGAGGATGATAATCAGTGCTAAAACAAAATTCTATATCAAGGTATTGCTGAAGAATTTTCCAGAACATTAATGTAATCCTCATATCTTGATCAGATACAATGGAATTTGGTAACCCATGCAACTATACCACTTCCTTAATATATATCCTAGAAAGTCGATCTATATATAATTGTTCTCTGATAGTGATTATGTGTGCATACTTAGTAAGGCGATCAAGTACAACTCATAGAGTATTATTACCTTTAGACACTTTAGGGGTCTTGATAACTGAAGACATAGTGACATTATTCCATTTCAATTTTGGTATGTGTAATGGATGAAAAATCCCCTTATAATTTTGTCTTTAATCCTTAACTTGTTAAAATACCAAGCACCGAGATAAAAACTCTGCAATATCATTCGTTATGCTATCCCAACATAAGTATTCTTTCAAATATCTATACATATTCTTACTTCTAAGATGAATAGAGAGTGAATAACTATGAGATTCCTCTAATAACTCCTTCTTTAAGTACTATATGGAAGAAAAATATACACGGTTTCTGAATCTTATCATCCCTTTATAATCAAGGTTAAACTTTGGAATACCTCTAACATTTTTTTCAACTCTACGTCTTCCATCTACACCTATTTAATCATCACCAAGATAGATGGTTGAACATTCAATTAAGAAATATATTATTTTTCACATTCCTTTAGGATTTCTATATCTTTCCTTTAGAAATCTAGAAATATTGGATCTTTTGTGATCCTCATCATGGATATGACAGCATGATCCTTTCAACACAAAGCATCGACCACTATGTTTTCTTTTCTAGGGTGGTAATGTATTGATCATTCATAATATTTAATTAGATCTAACCATTTTTTTAGTTCATGTCCAATTACTTATATGTGAATATATGTTTTAAACTTTTGTGATTAGTATATGTATCACACTTCTCTCTATAAGGATAATTCTTACATATCTTTAATGAAAATATTACCACGGTTAACTCTAAATCATGAGTTGGGTAATTTTAGTTGTGAACCTTCAATTTTCATGTGTAATAAGATATAATCATGAAATTTTACATAATAACACATCTTAATCCCTTCATGGATGCATCACTATAGATTAAAAACCTTTATCAACTATTGTGTAATATAAGAACAGGTGTGCTAACTAACCTTCTCTTCAATTCCATGAAATTTTCCTCACATTCATCTGCTAATATGAACTTTTATACCATCCATGTCAACTTGGCTATAGGATTAGATATTCATAATAAATTATCCACAAACCATAGATCATATCTATATAAACCAAGAAAACTATGAATCTTAGTAACCATGGTTGGTCTCGGACAACATTCAACAGACTCCATATTTGATGTATCTATTAATATACCCTATATTGAGATTATGTGGCAAAAAAAATGAAAACTTTTACAGCCAAAAATCACACTTTTTAAAATCTTAATATATTTTCTCTTTCCATATGGTCCTTAGTAAAATTATCAAGTTGTCTTCAGTCACTTTATTTCTATTTGAATTGATAAGAATATAATCTATAAAGAATACCAGAAACTGATCAAGTAATCTCTACAAAATATATTCATTAAATCCATGATGATAGTAGACGAATTAATAATACATAAAGGCATCACCATATATTCATAGTGTCCATACATTATACAAAATTTCCTCTTAGGAATATCCTCCTTATTACCCCTCAATTGATGATATCCATAATAAATGTAAATCTTATAAAAGTATTGATCTATATGTAGTTGATTAAAAAATTCATCAATATAAATAATAGGGTAGTTGATTTTAATTTTGATCTTGTTCAAATCCATATAATCAATGAATAGTCACATTTATCCATCTTTCCTTTACACAAAAATAAAAGGTGAACCCCGAGGTAACACATATAGAAAGATGAATCCCTTATCAATGCTTTCTTGGAGTTTCTTCATAAATTCCTACAACATAATTGGGGACATTACATAGGCATACATTAAAATAGGTGTGAAAACATGTATGATTTCTATTTAGAACTCAACTTCACATTTTTTTTGGAATGAAAATCTTCTGTTAAGACAACAACAAATTATCTGACAATATGCATATCATTAATGTCAGGTTTCTCCATAACCATTTGAGATAAAAACCACTTCTGAATGGGAATTAAGACCCTTACTGAGGCGATAATATCCATTAGAAGTTCATAATAATTTCCACATTGAAAATTTATCATAGGTTGGTTTGTAACATCAAACATAACTTCCATTTCTCAGTAATTGATGTGCAATTTACGTAGAGAAGGAAAATCTATGACAATGATGACATAAAATTCAACTAGAGGAAGAATGATAAGATTTATTCGAATCACATTCCCACCAACATCAACCAGAGAAGAATCATAGAGTTGAGATGCAATCATCATACCATTATGTGTTTTCACTAATAATTTCACATGTAATCATTTGGTTGGTATCTTTATACCCTTAAAAATTATTCAAATAACAAATAATGAGTAGATCTAGAGTCAAATAAGACATTAGAAGATCTAGAGTGGATGGTATGTGTATCTTTTATCGTATCATTATCACACCCCTCATTATAAATAGTGATCACATGATATTTATCCTTATTCATCATATTAATAGGTTTTTGATGGCAATCATCATCATTATCCCTCAGGTTTGGAAACTGGTTATCATAATTTATTTTCACCATACTCTTGAAGCACTCACATGTGGGAGGTGTATTATGTATAGCTTTATCTCTATTTTCATCATTAGATAACTTATTCCCATAACTTTAGAAATACATTTTGTGATGAACTTCCCTTTCACACATAAAACATTTACTAGTAACCCCTAATGGAATTCCCTCCATGTTTTTCCCAAACATAGAGCATAAAAGAAAACTCATCTTATTATCATTATGGTTATTAGATTCTCCTTTGAAATCCATTTTATTTTTAATTCCAAAAAGAATATATTGATACATAACTCCAAATTTCATTTCCACATTGTTTTCACATTGAAAAATCCCTTCACAACAACTACAGTCTCTTATGTCTAACACCCTTTGGATACTTGGTTTTAAGCTAGTTATGATTTTCTCTACCTTACATTGAGGTTGAATGAAAATAATGAAATCTTACCTCACAAGTCTTGTAAAATTATCCTCATAGGTACCAACAGATTCATCATCATTTTCCTTTTCTTGTGGATCTCTTTCCGAATCTTCATACAAACAATATAGGGAAATTACTTATTAAAAATATGTTCTTGAACTCATCCCAATCCATGGAGTCAATTTATTTTTATTTCTTCATATTCTTGGTATGTTTCCACCATTGATCCACTTGACCTTCCATATGGTAGATAAAAAAATGAATTTTTCATGTTTCAAACACTAGAGAATGAAAAATATATTTTTGGTGGTATTGATCCATTGTTCATCAACCAGTGGATCCAAAGACCCTTTGAATGAAGGTAGATGTTGCTTCAAGGTGTAAACAAAATTTTTTATATTATTTTCTTGTTTTTTGTCCATAATAATTCATCTCTTGATAAATGTATGTGATAATATCAATGAGATTTAACATTACATCTTACATAGAAATTGAGTTCTTAAGAGTATAATCATTTCATTATCAGTCACACTCGACATTAATAGAGTTCCTTTGGGTTATAGTCATTGACTAAAACAAAAAATCATAGGGTAAGAAAAATTAATCATTGTGGGAAACTAAATAATCATGAATTTAATTTATTTGATGTCTAAATTAGTAAAAAATATTTAATATATGACACCTTATCTTTATACTAAGTCATCCATATCCATCATTTATTTAAATCCTTCATGATGGTTCATAAAGAGTTTGTGAATATCCAAAGCATATACCCCACGATTTCCAAACCAGGTGTGTATCAAGGCATATTATCCTACAATAGTTCTTGATTGAGTATATTTTCATATGTTTTTTATGGGTTGTAACCTCTAGATAAATTTGTGACAAATCCACATCCACTTGTAGTTTAAAAAAAGTGATGTATTGGTTGGAAACCACTCGCTCTATCCATTACCAAAATTCCAGGACATTTTTATATAATTTCACTCATCCTTAGACTTATCCATATGCAATTCCTTTGGGATATAACCTTGGATTTTTTATCCTAGTTTCTAAATGTTAGCTAAACATTTCCTTTGATACCAACTATAATTACCCAATATTAATATACATAGGCCTTGCAATATTTTTTTCATAATTTTTATTACACTAAAAAACACACAAATAAGGATAATAATATTTTATCATATTTGGAAAGATGCAATTATTAAAATTGATTCATGGGTGAGCTATATAATATCTCAATAAATTCTTTATAACTAGAACCCTTCTTATAAATATTATTCATAATAAATTTCTTCATAACATGGGGAAAGGAAATAAATGAAAGGGTTAAATCATATTCTTAGTAAGGGTAGAAAAGGGATATACACAAGCATAACATTAGAATAAGGGTATATGAACAAGAGAATAAAAACTAAAAAGAATACCCCACATATCAAATATCATAATCTTGAATCACAAAATATAGATAAAAGATCTGAAGACATGAACCATGAGGAAATCGAAGAACATGATCCATGAGATCATAACATTGGAATAAGACATGTAATTTTTTGCATGCATATAAGCATTTCAAATCACTTCAAATTAGTCAAGGCTCACTTCTAGGTCCATTATAGAGGAAAAATTCCTTTAATGAACTAAGTTCACTCCCAGTTCTAGCCATGCATTACTGAACCAGGTTCACTTCTCATTATATCCCTATATCACTGAACTTAGTGCAATTCCCTTTACAGCCTTGTATTACTGAACCGAGTTCACTTCCCATTCTAGTCCTATCTATATCAAGAGATATAAATCTTCACCTAATGCATTGGAAGGAGATATATGTATCACTCATCACAAAATGAAATCAGACATATGTTTTCCACAAGATCATAAAAATTAATCATATCATAACCCAAGAAATGAAATTAGTATCATAATCATTTAATTATATAAAATCCTATGAAAAGAATGAAAAGATTTTTAATCATTTCATCATAACATAACCCATGAAAATAAATCGGTTTCGATAATCATTTTATCAGGGTACAACCCGTAGAAGAGAAATGTGTTTTCTAAACATCATTCCAAAAAATCCTAAACCATTCATTGAAAGAATATAAATTTTATTATTTGGTTATATCCATAATAAGGAATAGGTAACATCAAAAGCTGTCATATTAGAAGGAAAATAATTTTGAAAGATCATTTAAATCATTTCTAAGTAAAATATAATTTACACTTAAAAAATCTTTATAAAGCATTTTGAAAAACATTTTTCTCTGAAAATAGATTTTAAATATTATAAAGGAAACATTGACAGAATGATCGGTCATGACATTGATTTTTTTTCATGTCGAACTTATTAAAATGAATGTTCTTTTAACATTTGCAGTAAAAGCCAAATGTGTAATTTTTTGGAAAACAACATGAATATTTCTTTAATTTTTTTTGTAAAAATTAAAAAAATGGTAATGATGACATTGATAGATCATAAGAGAGTAATAAAACAATTTTTAGAACATTTTTAGAAAACAAGGATTTTAAATAAAACAAATTTTTGATCAAAGAGATAAATAAATTCATATTTTATTAAAAACATTTTATTAATTATATCAAGTTCCAAAGAGTGGAAAATGGAACCATTACATGAAAATATCTCTAATAATTAGGGTATAAGAAAATTCATGTGAATTATTGATATATGGATAATAATATTTCATCAATGGAAGCATAAACATAAACAATCATAAAAAACGATGATATTATAGAAATTTACATTTACCACTTTAGTAACATTGAATCATAATCCCCATGAGAGAATAAAATTAAATGAATAATAAAATATTATTAAAATAAAAATATTCATGATATAAAATTTAAAAGGGGTAGTATATATGATATGCCCAGAGGTCATCATGGCCCTCAAAACTACATTTAGAACATATACTAGTTAAGTGGTGTATGGTTGATCTACAAGGAAGGAATGTATGTAATTCTATGGTTTTTTTACAAGACCACTGTTGTCAGTAATGGGTATTTTTTTTAACTTTTTAACTTTTTTTTGTATTTTGATGTAAAAATTAAAGATAAGATAGTAAAATTTATAAAAACAAGAATGTAATAAGGTCTATGATAAAAAAGCAGTGCAAACAATGGACGAGGAGACTGATTCATGAATAATGCTATGGTAAACCGTTCTACTAATTAGGAAGATAACCTCTTCACATAAAAAGAAATTGCATTTTAGACCTCAAAAGATGAATGGATTATTCTCCCTCTCCAGGAGCTTAATCACTCGGAATAGGGGTTCCATAAGTGAGCCACAACTAGAAAAACCAGACTGATAGAGTGTTGAAAAAAGATTTACTATTGAAATTTATCTCGTCGATATAATCCAATAGTACAAAATTTTAAATTATTTTTAGAAAAACATCCATGATCTTTCTCACTGAGAGATCATGGAATTATTAAGTTAAATGGATGGAGGTTCAAAACACAACCAATTAAGATCTGGAATTGATCTCGTCGATCAGTTTCAAATCTTAGGAATGATATTTTTCATGAAGTTCTAAAATATGAACCAGTATAAGTAATTCCCCGAACATGAAAAATTACATAGAAATCATTAAAAAACAAATGGTTTTAAAAATTGAATTACAGAATTTTGAACGAAATTTAAAAGTTAAAGTGTTCTCCCTCAAAATCTACCTAGAAACATATTTGTTCTGCTCATTCTGGTGTCCTATGGTCTCATCCCTTTGTCTACTAGTCCACAGCTCCTGAATCTGCTTTGCTCTCTAAGTATCATGTTATAAATGTCGAATGAGAGTATTCGTCTCCCACTTTCTCTGTTTTAGTACCTTTGTCATGTACCCCATGTCACTGCTATTTTCCACCAACTTCAAGTGTGACTCACTTTTGCATCCCCAGCATGCACTTTTTAATGAATCATGTGTAGCTTAAGTTTTTCCCTTGTAACTAACTTCCAATGAGTTAGTTGAATACACCTAGATGTGTTTTAGGCATCATGTTGAACCAGCGAATGAAACGGAGTATAAGTAAATGTTAAAATATTGTTAATAAAAAATAAAATTAACTTAATGAATTAGATAAATCGTTAAATTATTATAAGCTATTTATTATTAATTTAGCTTTTGAATATTTGCAACTTTTATTAAAAGATTATAATTAATATTATTATTTTAAGATTAAATGTTTATTATTTTATTAAGTTAATTATTTAAATTATTTAAATTAATTTTATATGTTTATTATTATTATTTATTTGTTATTTTTATTATACCTTTATTTATTTTCATTTAATTTCTTAATCCACCCCCCCACCCCCCCCCCATTATCCGTGAAGTGGGACGAGGGGGGTTACTATTGTTCTTCCGCAAAGAAACCCTACGACAATCTTCTCCAGTTGCTCGGTTCGTGACGATGACAGCCGGCTCCAGAGGCATCGACGATGCATGATCCCTCGTCAACAGGTGCGGATCGGCCTCACGCAGCTCGTGGCTCCGTTAGCAGCGACTCCCTCGGTGTGTCTGACTACTGTAGGACCTCCTTTTCAGCGTAGCGGCGCACTGTGGGGAGGCCTGATTTCATCAAGAGTGGAAGGTGTCTTGATGTTCTTCATCAACGGGTAACAACATCATCACATCCGTCTCCTTCCAAATCTGCGCAAAAAAGGGTAGGGATTCGAAGTCAATTATGGGTTGAAAACAGGGTTTGATTTGTGGGTTCAAATCAGCTTATAATAGTTTAGGCTAAAACACTTTTAATCTCGTAAAACGGATCCAAGATGGCATTGAGTTCTTCTATGATTGCGATTTGCGTTTTTCTGTTGTTGGGGGAATACAACCTATGATTAGGCTTTACAAAAGATTGTTTCAGAGTATTTCCTTAAATCAAATACTCAAAAGTAAAAAAAAAATGAATCACCTACTCATTAAGATGTCCTACCTCATTTATGAGACTCGGCTTAGTAACCCAATTAAATCCAAGACTAAGTGATAAATTCAGAGTGACAATAGATTAAATATATGTGGAATTAAAAACATAACCGGAGAAACTTTGTACTTTGACTCGTAACCTAGGTTCCAAAAGTAAATATATAATTTTTTTGAATCACTATATTGATACGTACTAAATGATTCTCATATAAACAAATTTTCCCTCTTCTTCATCTGACGTTCATCATTACCCACACCTTAATGAACTAATTTTTGAGCATAGACACTTTATTCAATTTTTCCCAAGCCATGTAACATATTCTAAGCACTGTGCAATGCACTTATTCAAAGTGTACAGAGGACTTATAGTAAACCGAAATACACCCAGCATATAGGGTCTCAAGGATTCACTGTGTGTTCCCAAATGCCCAAATTAGTCTAGTTCCAAAAGATTTATATTAAACCATTTACATTGGGTAACTAAGATGATTACTTGTTAATAATTAAAAGAAAGGCGTGTCCCCTAGGAAAGAGTTCAAATTTCATGTTCTTAAGGTTATGATCACAATTCCACAAAAAATTTACCCACATCACTCTAAAAAGTACCAAATTTTTATTAAATTGCTAAGCATGTTCACTCAGCAATCATTCACCCACATTATTTTTTGTTTCAAAGTAGATCTTAACTATCCAAAAATCATTATTTTTAGGAAAGACTCAATTGAAATACAATGAGCAACCTAAATTTTGAAATGAATTTTGAAAACATTTAACCATTTTTTGAACAAAGGGATTGAAGAAGAAGTGGGAATTGATGAGATTTTCATTAATCATGGTTTTGCTCAACATATGTTGACCCCTCCCCCACAGTTAAAACCCAAATTTGTCCACAAAGTTGAATTCCAGAGCGGAGAAGAACAATTTATCAATTAAAGTTCACCATAGATTTTCAACAAAGCAGATTAATAAAACGTGTTAAGGGTCTAATTGATGTCCACAGAAAGTGTGTTTTCAACAATAACTACTTACATCATGTTCATATTCCCAAATACATGCATCAACAATTAAGTCAGTAATAAATATTTTCAATTATAGTTCACACGGTTTCATGTAAATTGTGGGTGCACATTGAAAAGGGCATAACAAGATTAACATAATTGATTCAGTTGGATGTTCAATAAAGCATACAATGTTTATGTTATACACCCTACAAACTAATGCAGATTCAATAAAACACAACAACCATCCTGTATGTACACTCCCCCACACTTAGATTCATATAGTGGAATGATTCTAATAACAATGAATTTCAGCCTTTCAACAAGGGGAACATGAAGAATTATATTTAACAATCCAACACAAGTAGCAGATCTTTTTTAACACAGTCAGTATATGTAGAAAAGTTTTCAACATAGTGATATATAGCAGAATATTTTCAGCAATATCAAACTAGACAACATAGTTTCAATAAAATAGAATAGGCAGCAAATTTTTAAGTAGCTCAAGTCATGCAACAAAATTTTTAGTACAAATAGAGCTTTTCAAAATCATACATGTAGAGAAGAATTTTTCTAAAGTAAACAGGAGTAGAGAAAATGACAACAGAATTTAAAATATAGAGAACCTCCCTGAGTATGTTTAACCAGAAATGATCATTGGAATTACATTCCTCAATGAGACCAATACCTGCAATTTATATTAAAAAAACACAAAGCATGCAGAACAAGTAGACATTTCCAGCAAAGCATAGAGAAAGGAAGCAACAACAACTTATTATTCAAAGTAAAAATGAAACAAAGAATAGGATAAAACAAGAACCATGGGTTGTATCCCATGCATCACTAAGATTAAAGTCATTAGTTAGACATTATATAAGTACAAATTTTTTTATTTCATGACAATAGTAAGATCATGGGTTTCCTCCCTTGCATCGCTAAGTTTGAAGTATTTAGCCGAACTCCCCTAGAACTAACCATAGTCATTAGGTGGATGTGGTTTCATTACTAGGAACCATCACATGTGTTCTGCCCAAATGTTTTTAATAATGAATTTAGAATTGGGGGTAGAAGAACTTAAGATAATAAAAACCAAATTTTCATTACTTGAAATAACCCCTATGAAACACCCTTTAATAGTTGTGGGCATTATACTGTCTACCCCTAGATTATGTTTAGATTTGAAACAATTTATTTTTTCATGAAGGAACAGCAGAGGACTATGTGATTCAAATGGTGTGACATTCTCCTCATAAGTATCTCTCTCAACTTCAATACCAACCAATTCAAAATAATGGGTGATTGTGGACGAGTATTGACAAATTGGTTCAAGAAGGGAATCAATAGTAGTGTGCTGAACAGAATCTGAAACACCAGAACACAAATAAAATTCAACCTCTAAACTACTCTCAACATCATAAAAAGAAACAACCCCCAACTCAATTGAGTATGGAAGTGAACAACAAGGAAGAATTGGTTTTTTTTATCCACATATTCTGGTTTGACAATATTTTGAATCTATTCCCACAGTTCCTCATTAGAGAATAAAAGAACATCATATACTTATTCTAAAAAATCATTTAAGAAACCATCATCTAGTGTGTTTTCAACCTCTTCTTCAAGTTCACAGTCAAAGAGTTCATTTGAAAAATGAAAGGCTGTTGACTATTCTTGAAAGGTCAGTTTAGGGAGAGAAATGTTCAATTCAGTTTCAATAAAGTAATGTTCCAGTTTGTTCAAATTTAAATAGTTCGTCCCAAATTGGTCAACCGTGTTCTCAATTTTAGTACACAAGGTTTCAGAAACATGATCAAGTTTAGAGGATGAAAATGAAAGATCATCAGTTAATCTCTCTTCAAAGGCTATTCCCTCATCTTCTACATCAGACGTCATAAAAGTGATTGTTGGGACTACAATTTCAAAATAGGGATGATTGGTTTCCAATGTAGGTTCATGAAATTGAGATTCTGTGTTTCCCAGTTTATTATTCTATTTATACATTTTCCCAATTTCAATTACATGTTCATTTTTTTCAGAATTTCTGTAAGGCTGGGTAATGAATTTGTGACATTCAAATTTCCATTTTCAAGTTTCTCTTAATCCCGAGTGATTTCCTTTTCGAAAGATATGTGCTAGTGAACCTTATCAATAGTTGTAATCTTGTAAAACACATGGAATTATGGTTCAATCTATTTTAATTCTTTCTGAAAATTATCCAACTGAACTCCATTAATGTTCTCTACATGATTTTCAATGTTGTGTTATTTATTTAATGAGTTGGTAATTTTAATTTTTTGTTCATCAGAATCAGATTGTTCAAAGTAAATGGTTTGTTTCCTATGTTCAGAATCACTCTCCTATTTAAATTCATTTTCACATATTCTATACACATTTTATTTTTCATTCATTTCAGCCTCTTTTATTTCTTTAACCCTATTCTCAATTTTTAAGAGCATGTTTTCCAACCTTTTCAGTTTTTGATCTTTCTATTGAGAATCTCTAACTTGTATTTCATGGGTCTGGTTTTTCAAAGTGTTCTAAACATCCCCCCTAACATCTAGCATTGATTAAATTTTCTCACACATTTCTAAGATGTCAGGAATGGGCTCAAGGTTTTTTCCAGTCTCTTTAAAGAAAACAGCCTGTCGGGGTTGTTTATAGGCACACTGCTTGGCAATGTGCCCATAATAGCAAAAAAAATACAGCGAGGTCTAGATCAATACCAGTCCTCATGAACTTCCATTTTTTTATTTGAATCAGATTAAACACACACTCTCAAACAGAAAAGGCATAATTTTGTACAAGCAACCAGCAGACTCATGTTCACAATTTTTTTAAAGTAGATTTTTTATATGATTTTTTACTGTGTTTTTAACTATTGATTTTTTTATATTTTTTTCAAAACCTTAAACACTCAATGTGTTACCTCCCCAGAAACAGAGAAAAAATTTTATTTTACTGGATACCTTCATGGCCATCAAAATTAAATTTAGATCCTACACTAGTTTAGTGGTGTAGGATCGATCCACTGGGAAGGCATGTGAGTAATTCTAAGGTCTTTTTTTACAAGGCCATTGCTGTCAGTAGTGGGGATTTTTTTTTAACTTTTTATTTTTTTATTTTGATGTAAAAAGTAAGGACATGATAGTAAACTTCATAAAAACTTGAATGTACGAAGGACTATAATAAACAAGCAGTGCATACATAAGAAGAGGAAAGTGATTCAAGTCTAATGCTAAAGGAAATAGTTCTACTTGTTATGAGGATAACCACTTCACATAAAAATCAATTTCATTATTGACCTAAAAATATAAATGGATTAGTCTTTCTTTCCAGGAGCATAATAACTCAAAATAGTGGTTCTAGAAGTTCTCCACAACTAGAACACCAGACTGACATAGTGTTGAAAAATATTTAATGTTGAAATTTATCTTGCTGATATAATCTAACAGTAAAGAATTTAAGAATATTTTTAGAAATACATCCATGATCTTTCTCACCTAAAGATCATGGAATTAGGAAGATAAATTGATGGAGGTGAGAAACACATCCGATTATGATCTGAAATTGATCCCGATGATCTGTTTCAAATACTAGGAATGATATTTTGCATGATGTTTTAAAATATGAACTAGTATAAGTAATTCTAAAAACATGAGCCATTACATAGAAATCATTGAAAAATAAATGGTTTTACAAATTGGATTATATAAACTTTAAAAAAAATGAAAATTAAGAGTTCTCCCTCAAAATCTCTTGAGAAGCTGCTCTGTTCTGATCCTTCTGGTGTCATGTGGTCTCGTCCCTCTGTCTACTAGTCTCCAGCTCTTGGATCTACTTCACTATTAAAGTATCGTTTTGTGAATATCGAATGAGAGTCCTCATCTGCCACTTGCTCTGTTTTAATACCTAGAAAATGCACCCCATGTCACTCCCTGTTTTCCACCGACTTCAAGTGTTATTCATTGTTGCACCGCACATGTGCACGTTTTAGTGAATCACACGTCACGTTACTTTTTCCCTTATAACTTACTCCTCGTGAGTAATTTTAATGTATCTTGTTTCATTTTAGGCTTCTACTTGAACCTATGAATGAAGCATAATATATGTAAAAGTTAAAACATAGTTAATAAAAAAGAAAATTAAATTAATGAGTTAGATAAATCATAAGATTATTATAATTTATTTATTTTTAATTTAGCTTTTGAATAATTATAACTTTTATAAAAACATAATAAATAATATAATTATATAATGAACAAAAGTTTATTATTTTCTAAGATAATTATTTAATTTATTTTATAATATTATTAATGGTTATTTTAATAAATTTTATAATCATATTATTATTATTTAGTTGTTATTTTTATTTTATATTTAGTTATTTTTAAATAATTTTGCAATCCACCCCCCCATTATCCTTGTAGCGCCGCAAGGGGGTACTGTTTTTCTTCCCCAAAGAAACCCTGCGATGGTCTTCTCTAGTTGCTTGGTACATAACGATGATAACTAGCTCTAAAGGCATTGAAAATGCATGACCCCTCTTCAATAGGTGCGACTCGACCCCTCATAGCTTATGTCTCCATTAGCAGCGACTCCTTAGGTGCGCCTCACTACTGGAATACCTCCCTTTTAGTGCAGCAGTTCATGGCTGAGCTACCAAATTTCATCAACAGTGGATGATGTCTTAAGGTTCTTCATCTACAGGTAGCAGCGTCATCACCTTCGCCTCCTTCTAGATCTGTGCAAAAAAGGGTAGGGATTCGAAGTTAAAGATGGGTAGAAAATTGGGTTTGATTTTTGGGTTCAAACCTTTTTTGTAATAGTTTAAGCTAAAACTGGATCAATCTCACACAACGGATCGAAGATGGCTTTGAGTTCTTTTCAGATTGCGATTTTCATTTTTCTATTGTTGAGATTTTGTTGTTAAATCTCTATTTGAATATAGAACTGGGTTGTGTAATAGATGTTCTGTTTTGATTAAGTGCTGGCTCGATTATGTGTAGAGAATACAACATCCGTGAGACCGACACCGATGAAGGAAGGGTGTGGCGTCAGTAGCAGTCGTGAAGGAAGGTGATGGAACCGACAATGAAAAAATGAGGGTGGTGGGACAACACCGACTCTTTCGGTGTCAGTAGAAAGAAAAAAAAAATAACGTCGGTTGTAGGGTGAAACTGACAACTAAATAGAAATGGGAGCACTGTCAGTGTTGGTAGCAGGATGCTACTGGTAGTTAAGGTTGTGCATTGGCCTCACCAATGTGTAAATATATTTAACTGTTGGCGAGACATCAAATTAACTACAAAACAAAAACAAAAAATAAAACATAAGTTAATTAAATTGCTTAATCAACTAAGTAACTAAAAACATGAAAAAAATTAAAAACTAAAACAAGGTTAACAAAATAAATTAAAACATAAAAGGATAATTATATTGAAAGCAGTCAAATCATTTAGATTGAAATATTTATTAGAGTTAACTTATTTAAAATTCAACAATTAAATATTTGTATTGAAAACTACATAATATAAATGTAAACAATATGATTAACTGATTAATTAATATGAAAGTCAAATTAATAAAAATTAAAGAATATTTTAAAATTAATAAACTAATTTGTGAATTATAATATTATAAACGTTAATTAGACTAATTTAATTATTTTAAAGACTAAAAATACATATTTTTTTTATAAAATAGATAAATTAAAAAAATTAATTATAAAAATAAGAAAGTGAAATTATTTTGTAAAAAGTGTAAAATTATATAATAAATTATTATAATCTTTATAAAAATTTGTGGAAAACAATGCCAAAATAAGTCCACATAAATATACACCTCTTTAAAGAATATAGGTATATAACACGATATGTATCTCAAAGAAATAAAATTGAACAAAAAATTCCTTACCTTAAGTATTGCCTCTTATTGTACTTATTGAATCCTCTTGTATATTAAATATATGTTTATTATAAGAATATAATAGAACCATATTCATATATATATAATACCATATATTACTTATTTATGAATTTATATTACTCATATTTTAATAATTCCATGTTAAATTTATGTGTCAGATAATAACTGTGTTATTTTTTCATAATGTTATAAGTCATTATATATTTTGTTCTCTTAAATAAATAATGATTTAATAAGATTAATAGTGATAACAATGATATAAATATCATATATATTCAGTATATTAATTTATTTATTTATAAAAAAAATATATATGATAGAAATAGGAAATGAAATACTCTGTTTGGTAGGCCATACATACGTATAAATGCAGTTTTCATTTTCTTTTCAGATTGAAAGCTAGAAAATTATATGATATATTATCATTACAAAATAATTTCTAAGTAATATATATCACATATATTTATTAACCTCATCCTTAATACATTCCTTATAAATCACAAACAAATCACCTTGTTTCATCAGGCGGTAGTCCGTTGTACACACGAAAAATGTTACCATATTCCCAAAAAATGGAAATCAAGAAGATATGTGTGATATAAAAATAAAAAAATATTATTCAAATAATAAAAAAATAAAAAATAAAAATATTATGTTCATTATTATTCACAACCATAATAAGTGGTAATGAAAAAATGAACGACATCGGTTCATGAGGTGGTTGTCCGCCGAACACAAGAACGATGATTTCGTAACCCATTTGATGAAAGTGTGTTTTTTAGGTATTAACCATAACATAAAAATATCTAAATATTTTAAAGATACATATGTTATATATAATAATTTTATTAAAGTAATTCAAGGGGTTTTTGGATTAAATAAAATAAAAACATTCCTTGATGAATAATATATCATCTTCAGGTATTTGATTTTCATTTTCACCAAAGGCCTTACTTTGTTCGATTTATACCTAATTTAAGGATTATAGGATAAGGGTATGGAAGTTCGTAAAATATTTGGTCTAGTATGGGATGAGAAAAAGGTCTTTAGTGGCATGGGGAGAGGGGAAGGGGTGGCCTTTTATAAGGGATGTGAGTGGAAAATGTGTAATTTTTTGAAAGAGGTAATTCCACCAATGTTTCATATAGAATAAGTTTCCAAAATGGATCAAATTATAATATAATAAATTATAATTTCACAATATGGCCATACAAAGGGTTTTGTGAATGGATTGGGTCATTTTAATGTATTATTTTTTGTGTTTAACCACTAAGAAATCTTGTTTTTACCTTAATCATTGTAATTAATTTTTTTTCATTCAATAATAACATTAGTAAATAATAAATTTGACCTTATTGTAAATTATAAATTATTTTTAACCAAAATATGTAACCTTTTTTTTAATTATGATTTAATAGGTGATAAAAATTAATTTAAAATTAATCCCATAAGCGTGTCGAAAAAGGGGGTTTTTGAATACAAATGATCAAATGTTTAAAAATGTTTTACATTAAGTTTGAATATGAAATTGATTCCAATTACATAAATTGGATTAATATACTTATAATTGAACTAAATATACTTTAAATCCAAATTTAAATATATTTTATCATTATAAATAAATTAAATAAAAAGACAATTTTCAATTAAAATTCAGTATTTTTCACAATTCATCAAAAAATAACATTTTAGAAAAATAAAAAAAAATCAAACTAGGATAATTTTGAAATTTATATTAAAAAAATATATTTAATTTATTCAAATTAAATTTCTAAAAACATAAAAAATTATTTTCATTATTGTTAAGAAAATACATAAAAATAATATTTTTTAGAAAATAATATTTTTTAAACATATAATTACTTTACCAAAAATTATTTATTTAATTATAAATATGTTTAATTCAAGTAAAAATATTAATAATTAATATTTAAGAATGGTTTATTAGTATTTATTTTTCAAAGTCTAACATTTAGGGTACAATTGTCACGTTTAAATAACTATTTTAATAATATGTCGAGGTTTTGTTAAAACTCATTGTTGAGTGTCACACAATACAACCACATATTTCATGTAGTGAATGCTAACCCAAGGTTGTGTGTAACTGAATATTGACTTGGTGTAGTGTGTGACACAACCGATCCCTGAAATTTAATTTATTAAAAAAAAGTTCATAAAACATCTGGGTGTTACAAGTTGGTCCAATGAACATGGATTAACTTTTTATTGCAGCATACGATGGAACATACAACATTTGTGACTTTATTAATTTATGTTATGATTTTTTATATTCTCTAAAAATAGTAGGCTTCATGAGAAAAGACATTAATTTCTCTAAGGGTTCCCTTTATGAGTTTTTGTCCTAACATGTGTTATGTATCTTTCACTAAACGTTTAAATTATTCATGTATGGACCATAGAGAGTATAGAGTTTATGGTTATAAATGTTTTACTAGTATATTAAGGGTTTAAGGTCATTCAAATTTAGCCAAAAAATGTTTAGTTTAAGTTCATGCATCTTTTACCGCATGTGTAGTGGGAAAGCCTATAGGGAATGAGAGAAGTGAAACCCAACTTTAAAAAAGAGCCTAATTCTATTTTGGGACATATCAAAGGTGTGTACACAATTTATGTTTATTATGAGTGGACCATGTTCCGTTTAGGACATAATATTGAGAAATGGTCATTTTATCCTGATGCTTCTTTAGGATATAATACTGAGAAAGGGTCATTTTATATGTTGATTCTCTAAATAAGCATCAGGAGTGTCTCCAAACATTAGGATATAATACTGAGAAAGGGTTATTTTATCTGGATGCTTATTTAGAGAATCAACATATAATGTGTGTCCTTAAATAGATATGGATAACATGTAGGGAACTTGGCCATGTATAGGAGGCCTATCTGAGTAGGTTAAGGTCATTCATGGGGGACTATGTGCTGTTTAGTTAAACATGACATGTGAAAAGGACATTGATATTATGAGATGAAAATGAGGGCATTTTATCACAACATAGGTTTATGTATACATAACCACATGCTAGAAAACATCCACCTAGCTGACATAAACAAAAAAAATCTTGATCACTTAATGAGGGATGAGATCTGCGAATCAAAAATTGATTTGGGTCGATATTTTAGTGGGATTTAGAGCTGGGACATGGAAAAAGGATCCAAACTTATCTAGATATCATATTCGAATAAGAACAAATCATTACATACTTATTGAAATATATTAGTATATGAGGCTATTGGGAAGGACCCTATATAGATATAGAGTACCATAGTGCTATGATTGTGGATTTTTTTTGTTTTAACTCCTTTATCAGTGATGGTTTTCAAATGCATCATCATTGGAAGCTTCTATAAAGTTCTGAATCATACATAGGAGACAAAGGAATCTTGGTGTATAGAATATACAGTTAATCCTTGGATATAGGACATACTAATCATTATGTATCCCATTAGATAATGAATCAAGGCACACATAGCTAGGGAGGTTATTTTTGGTAGTAGGTTCCAATGATGAATCTATACTAGGGTTATTTATGTAAATCAGTTCCTAAATAAGTAATATAACTTCTATGAATCCATAAAAAATTCTTTTGAGGATTCTTATGCAGATACTAGGATTGTATGAAGTGAATGAAAATAGGGTTCCACTTTAGTGCAGTTCTATCGAACAAATGAAATATCCTGGAAAAGGATTAAAAACAGATATTAAAGGGGGAATTTTCTTTCTGTGGATTCATATATGGTCCTATGATAGGGGATTGAGGCATCACTTTATATCATATTGAGTAGGGGTGTCCAGACCTAACCCAACCCGACGGGTTCGACCCAACCCGACCGGGTTGGGTCGGGTTGGGTCGGGTCACACAGGAAAAACCCGGGTCAGGTTCAGTTCGGGTCGACCCGTACATGGGTTGGGTCGGGTCGCGGGTTAGAGTCATTTAGACCCAACCCGACCCATGATCCGATGCTAGCTAATTTTTTTTTCTCCCCTCTCTACCTCGCTCGCGGACTCGCACCCCCCCCCCCCCACAGACTCGCTCGCGCTTCCGCTCCCCATGCCTGGAAACCTTCCCTTCATGAAGAAGAAGCCCTACTCCCCTCCTATCCTCCCTCCTTCCCTCGCGATTCGACTCGACCGATTCGATTCGACAGCCTACAAAAACTATCCTCCTCCCTCTTTTCTTCCCTAATCTTCCCCAACCCCTCGACTTCTCTGATCCCTATTCTCCTTTGCGAAAAATAATCCCTCCCATCCATCCTCCTTTCGCACCTCTGACTGAACCTAGCCAGAAAAGGGATCACGTCACCTCCTCCTCCTGCCACCTGCTGCTGTGTCACACAGCCTGTTTGTGCCGTCTGGTAGGGCTAGGTGCAGAGGGTTCAACGCTGGAGTTCAGCTTCGAATTTGGAGGAGGCTCCCCTCAGATCATCCAGATATGGTGAGGTTCAAATTGTTGGTTTGAGGTTTTCAATTGATTCCTGGTTTGACTGAGTTGATTTCGAGTTTTCAGACTGAATCAATGTTACTCACTCTGCTCCTCCTAGTGATGATTTTTTTGCATGTGTTTTCGCTTATTCGTTCTTCAAATCTGCTACTGGTGTGTATTTTGTTGATTTGATTTTCCTTTTTCTAGTAATTTTTATTTCTACTGCATCATGAATTTACTCCACTTTAACTTCAATTGGTTCTGTTACTGGTGTTGATAGTGAGTCACAGTAAGAAACGATGGTGGAATGGGAGGCCAACAGTGACTCGAGAAGGTGTTGGTAGGTCGTGTTTTCTACTGGGCATCAGTGGCAGTCTGGCGTTTTAGTAACTGGAGGTAAGCATTTTATTTTTTTATCATGTTATTTTAAATAATGTTTACCATTATGTATGAGTTCTCAATTTGGTTTTTCTACTCCTCTAGAATTCTGGTTTGGTCACAAATATTGAAAACTTAGTTCGACTCAAAATCTGCTAGAATTTAGAATTATTTCACTAGGACCAATTCTGTTTTGGAGATGTAGTTTTTGTTTTAGGGATTTTAGGATGTGTTCATTGAGAGCCCAACACCATGAGGCATGACCTTCATTGCATTGGTTTAATTGATCATTGTAATTTAATTTCAAATCCGTATATTGGTTTCAAAATATATTCTCCTTATATTCTTCAAGGAGTGTGCCACAACTAACATCAATTAGCGATTCATGGAAGGTGATAAAATAAGTGGTTCTTCTAATCCTCCAGTTGGCACAACCCAAAGTCAGATGGGGTCTACTCCAACTACACATTCAGTAGGAGGGAGTAGTAGCATACCAGTTGAAGAAAGTGAGGAGGGTAAGAGGTCTCCTAAAAAGGTAACAATTCCTAAATCTCCTATTGGTTCTAGAATTTCTCAAGCTTGGGATCACATTCATAAGAAAAATGGAAGGGATGTTTGTAATTATTGTGGCCAATATTATGCTTTCACATCATGCCAACATGGAACTGGTATTTTGAATAGGCATTTGATAAGGTGTAAAAAAAATCCACACAAAAATCTTGACAAAAGTCAAATCACTCTCAGTCTTAGAAAGAAATGTGAAGATGAGGATGATGAGACGATTAAAATGTCAGTAGATCATTTTAATCAAGAAGAGTGTAGAATAGCTCTTGATAAAATGATAATCATTGATGAGTTATCATTTAAATATGTTGAGAATCAAGGTTTTAGAGAATTTATTAAAGCTATTCAACCTCAATTTCAAGTTCCATCTAGACAAACAGTTGATAGGGATTGCTTGTAGTTATATTTGGTAGAGAAATAAAAGTTGAAGTCTATGTTTGATATGTTCTATCACATGATATGTCTTACCACTGATATATGGACTTCAATTCAGAATCTGAATTATATGTGTGTGACTGCACATTTTATTGATGATAATTGGATATTGAATAAAAAAATCATCCGGTTTTGTCTTGCCGCGGATCATAAAGGGGAAACAATTGGTCGGGTATTAGAACAGACATTGAAACAATGGGGTATTGAAAGGATTAACACCGTTACAGTTGATAATGCTAGTTCTAATAATACAACGATCAGTTATTTGGTGAGGAAGGTTAATGATTGGAAGGGGTCTATTCTTAATGGAGAGTATATTCATGTTAGATGTTGTGCACATATTTTAAACCTTATTGTTAGTGATGGGTTAAAGGAAATATCGACATCAATTTCTAGAATCATAGTTTCATGCAAATTTGTGAGAAGTTCACCTTCAAGATTGGCTCTTTTCAGAAGCATAGTCAAGGAGTTAAAAATTCCTAGTAAACAGGCCATAATTCTTGATGTGCCTACTAGGTGGAATTCTTGTTACTTTATGTTGGATGTTGCAGAGATGTATGAAAAAGTATTTATTCACCTTGAGGAGGAAGCAAGTTTTAGGAGTTCTCTTTTCTATGAAGGTGGGGCTCCTACAACATATGATTGGGAGCGTGCTCGTGTATTTGTCAAGTTCCTATTTTTTTTATGATAGCACTGTTGAGTTTTCTGGTTCTATTCATGTGACATGTCACACATTCTTTCATACACTTTGTGAAATATATAGAAAAATCAAGAAATGGATGAAGAGTCATGATATTACTGTGAGTGCAATGGCTATTGAAATGAATCTTAAGTTGGAAAAGTATTGGGGTATTGGTTCAAATTTTAATTCTCTATTTCTTGTGGCAGTTGTTCTTGATCCCCAATATAAATTGGAATATGTTCGGGATAGTTTTGAAATGATGCTTGATGATAAAGAAGATAAAAATCAGTTGATCAATAAATTAACAGAGGTTCTGCATAATCTCTATGAGTTTTAGAAATGTAGATATCCCATTGAAGTTGGTAATAAATGTGAGTCCAGTTCTCATCAAGAGTCACATATACATGATTCTAGTACCGATAGTGAGGATTATGAGAAATGGAAAGATGCATATAGATTAAAGAAAAGGAAAATGAAACTAACACAACAAAGGAATGAACTAGAGAGATATCTTGAGATTGATGAATGTGAGGATGATTTTGAAGGATTTGATATTTTGAGTTGGTGGAAAGGAAAGGAAAGAAAATATCATGTTCTCTGATGCAATGCTAGAGATATTCTAGCAATTCCTTTAACTACAGTATCTTTAGAGTCATCTTTTAGTACAGGAGGACGAGTCCTTGATCCATTTCATAGTTGTTTGAATCCCAACACTATTGAAGCATTAATTTTCTCACAAAATTGGTTTAGAAAGTCTAAACCAATTGAAATTCGAAATCAACTAGAAGAAGTGGAAGCGATTGAATCAGGTACTACCATTAAAAATATTATGATTTTTTATCATTTTTCATTTGTCAATTATAAACGTTTGTTTGATAAAGTAGAAGAATGACTTGTTCTTTCTTTTGTTGTGTTTTTTTAAGATATGTCAATGCCACCATCCATCACAATTCATGATCAGAGTTTCACTATCTAAAGTAGAAAAAGCAAGGATGATGGATGGATCACTCTTCATTAAGGTATAAATTTATGATTTTACCTTCACCTACTTACAAGGATGGAAATTTCATGTCATTTGTTTCTAAATTTTGGAAAATGATAAACTTTATCAATGTGAAATGGTTTGTGTCATCATTTCATGTGTGTGTTTTAAGTTGTTTCTTAATTTAAAATGTCGAGGTTGCTGAGACAAATATTTGTTGTACTGGGTGATTGTTTCAGGTTTGTTGTGCAGAGATGTTAGCCCTGAAGGAGGCTTCCAATTTTATATTACCTATTTCCAGAAATTGATCTAGGCGATTTCTTAACTTGTAAGTTAAACATGGTTGTTATTCTATTTTATTCCCTTCTTCATTTTGATCTTAAATTTTCAAAAAAATTTATCTTATATAGGGTGTAAGATGGTGGAGTCTCTGCCCTCAAAAGGATAGATACTGACTAATTTCTTTTGTCAATAGGTTTTCTTACCTATACATTTACATAGCATGTATTACACATTTTCTGAATATTTCATCTTCTGAATACTGATATGAAAACCTTACCTTATTGGCATTTTGGCCTAATTAGATGTTATTTTTTATTATCTCCATGTTTATTGGTGTGATTGACTTCTTCACTAGGAAGTAGATTTATATGATGATTTCCATGTTTTCTCCATGTTTATTGGGGGGGGGGGCTGGTTTGCGTTGTAGGGGGAGTGTGAGGGGGGGGGGATGGTGTGTGCAGGGGTGCAGGTTGGGTAGGTTAAACAGGTTTGGTGTGTGAAAGCAGGGGGGAGAGGGTGTTGGTGTGTGCAGGGGGGAGGCTGGGTTTGGTGTGTGCACTGTGCAGGCAGGGGGGGAGAGATAGGCTAGGTTGGTTTAGTGTGTGCAGGCAGGGGGAGAGGGGGAAGGCTGGTTTGCAGGGGGAGTGTGCAGGGGGAAGGAGGCGGGGGTGCAGGAGGGGGGAGGGAGGCAGGTTGGTGCTGGAGGGGGCTGGGTCTGGCGTGCAGGTTGGGGGGAGGATGGTGTGCAGGGGGGAGGGGAGGGGGGCAAGGAGTGCAGGAGGGGGGAGGATGGTGTGCTGCAGGGGGGGGGGGAGGGGGTAGGGAGTGTAGGGGTGCAGGAGGGGGGAGGATGGTGTGCAGGGGGGAGGGGAGGGGGGTAGGGAGTACAGGGGTGCAGGAGGGGGAGGATGGTGTGCAGGGGGGAGGGGAGGGGGTAGGGAGTGCTGAAGGGGGGGAGGATGGTGTGCAGGGGGGAGGGGGAGGGGGGGCAGGGAGTGCAGGGGTACAGGAGGGGGGAGGATGGTGTGCAGGGGGGAGGGGAGGGGGGAAGGGAGTGCAGGGGTGCAGGAGGGGGAGGATGGTGTGCATGGAGTGCAGGGGGGAGGGGGGTTGGGAGTGTGGGGGGGGGGGCTGGTTTTTTTGTGCAGCAGGCTGGGGCAGTGCAGGGGGGGGGGCTGGTTTTTGTGCAGGGGGGGGCAGGTTTTTTGTGCGGGGGGGGGGGGGGGGGGGTGGTTTTTTGTGCAGGGGGGGATGGTTTTTTTTTCTCCATGTTTATTGGGGAGGGGGGGGGGGTGGGCTGGTTTTCATTGTAGGGGGAGTGTGAGGGGTGGGGGGTGGTGTGTGCAGGGGTGTAGGCTGGGTAGGTTAAACAGGTTTGGTGTGTGCATGCAGGGCCGTAGGGGGGAGAGGGGGTTGGTGTGTGAAGGGGGGAGGCTGGGTTTGGTGTGTGCACTGTGTAGGCAGGGGGGGGGGGGAGATAGACTGGGTTGGTTTAATGTGTGCAGGTAGGGGGAAGAGGGGGAAGGCTGGTTTTCAGGGGGGGAGTGTGCAGGGGGCAGGAGGCAGGGGTGCAGGAGGGGGGAGGGAGGCAGGGTGGTGTTGGAGGTGGTTGGGTCTGGCGTGCAGGTAGGGGGGAGGATGGTGTGCAGGGGGAAGGGGAGGGGGCAGGGAGTGCAGGGGTGCAGGAGGGGGGAGGATGGTGTGCAGGGGGGAGGGGAGGGGGGCAGGGAGTGCAGGGGTGCAGGAGGGGGGAGGATGGTGTGCAGGGGGGAGGGGAGGGGGGCAGGGAGTGCAGGGGGGAGGGGGGACGAGAGTGCAGGGGGGAGGGGGGTAGGGAGTGCAGGGAGGGATGGGTTTTTTGTGCAGGGGGCTAGTTTTTTTGTGCAGCAGGCTGAGGCAGTGCATGGGGGGGATAGTTTTTTGTGCAGGGGGGCTGGTTTTTTGTGCAGGGGGGGATAGTTTTTTGTGCAGTAGGATGGTTCGGGTCCGTTGGGTTGGGACGGGTTGGGTCGGGTTTACACATATAACCCGACCCAAATTGACCCGACCCTCAGTGGGTTGGGTTGGTTCGGGTCCTTCGAGCATTCGACGGGTAACCCGATCCCAACGGGTTGGGTTGGGTCGGGTTGGCTGCTCTGGGAGCATGTGACCCGACCCGACCCAACCCGACTCATGGACACCCCTAATATTGAGATAAGAATCAATACACATGTAGTTTTTGATAAGAAATTACCTCATGTGGATCCAGATCATACATGAGTAAGAGAGGCATTTTTTATGAATTTTATATCATATGTTGAGTTGGTTGACTAGTATAAACATGACCATATAATATACATGAAATATATAAATACCCCTTATGCACCAAAAAACTCTTACAAGGGATAAAGTTTCAATAATTTTTTGATGGTTAGGCCTTAGAAAATTGATCTATTTTTCAATATGTATCCTGTATAGATATGAATGAATATAAAAGTAGTTCGTAGAAAGAACCCCCTTTCATATATTGAGTTTATATAAATGAAAATGGATATTGATATTCTTTGGGCATAGAAAAATTGTGTTCAATGGATTTATCTATAGATATGAATCTTTTTTAAGAAATTAGACCATACATATTAGGCAACACTGAGAATTTTTAGGTTATCAAGGATGTACTATTATTTCCCATCCATAGTCATGGTTCTCTATGTAATTATAAATTGGGTGATTTACCAAGACTTTTATGATCATACAAGTTATTCTCAGTGTCATAAAATAGATAAAATTGGAGAATAACCTATAATATACTAAAGAACATGACATTGTTATTTTTTCTAACACACACCATGAAATTTGGAATTCATGATATGGAGGTTTTAAAATAGTGTACTCTTATATGAAATGGACATTTAATATAAATTTTAACATATTACGAGGATGAAAATAACTAAACAGTTTAACATCATATGGTGAGGAATTTATTTTTTAGCTTTATGTAATATGACTAGGATGTTATGTTATTAAATTTAAATTCTTGCCACTAGGAATCTTTCTACAAATATTATTATCACGTGACAAGGACCTATCATTCCATTCATTTTAATTTCATCTAATAAAAATTCTCTTTCCATGCTATTTGTGGTTATATGACAATGACCTATCATTGCATGCAATTTAAGTACATTAGAAATGGAACTATCATGTTATGAAATTTGAGTTGATAATATAAAAACATCCCATTCCATAAATATTAATGTATATGATAAGGAAATATTCCATGTAGTTTAAGGGTGTATGATAACGACCTCCATGAACTGATGTGAAATGTAGGAATTTTTTTAGAAACCTTTCATTGGTAAAAAACATGATGCATTATCCATATATTATGACTAAAGAATTACCTCTATTTTATTTATCTCTGTGTATAACATAAGGTACCTCCCACTTTGGTGTGATATTTGAAGACTTCTTCCTTAGTATCATTAGAGTATTGAGAACCAAGAAATCTATACTTGGAGGAATGTATGAAGGGAATATTTATTTTTCAAAGTCCATTCAACTCATTATTGATGAACTTTCACATAATGTGAGGTTCACAGTCTCCCCTCATCGAGTCATTCCAAATAATCCAACCTCAATTTAGACTATTCATCTTCATACAATTGAGTTTAGATGGAAATAAGAAACAAGGGTAGCTAAACCTTGATGGGAAAGACTAATTCTATTCCATATACAAGATAATATAGAGTTTCAGATGTTATTGTATGGGTCATGGTGTGATAAGACCCAAAAGCATGATGAATCTTGTCAAGTCATGAATTCAGGTCGTTATCCACTATATTTCAATGTATATTAGATATAGTCTTGTAAAAATATTCAATCTATTTCTTTACCACTGCATGGTAGTAGGATGAGTGGTTATATAAAATAAAGTATTTTTGATACCCTCGGATTAACTCAGAAGAGTATAAATCGGTGCCATTACCTATCAGAATTATTTGAGGGAAACCAAATCTAGTAATAATATATTTATTCATGAATTTAATGATCCCACTTTTTTGTAACATCCTTGACTTTTATAGTATCATCCCCCATAAATAAGAATTTAGTATAAGTAAGGACATACATGCAAGTCATGGATTTTTCTATGGGATATGGCCCCCTGAAATCTATTCCCCATATAGGAAACAACTTTTAATACTTATTTGTGTGTAGAAACTCTGGGAATTGATGAATAAAATTTTCATGTATTTTGAAGGAATGTAATTTCCTAGTGAACTCCAAAAAATACTAGGTTATTGTTGACTATAATTATTGAAGACTTCTAATTTAGTAGCAATTATTTTCCCTAGATTGATGAGTAATGTAAGCACCAACAATGACTTTTTGAAAAAACATTGATGGTATTTAATCCTTCAATATATCTGAGTACGACTCCATCAAAACATTATTTATTAAGGTCTTTTTTTAGAATAATGGATATTTTAATGAACAAAGTTGAGGACCTATTGTCACATATACCTATTTTTTCTCAATTTGATAGAATAATTACCTTTCAGAGGAAGACCATCATGCGATACATCTAACCATTATTCGAATTTTTTGAAGAGGTCTTCAATTAATATTTCCCCGAGGTGGTATTAATCTCATTAAAATATTCCCTTTCATTTCATTTGAATGAGAATACGACCCCATGATGTGAAATACAAGAAATCATCTCATCACAGTCTATATCTGATAGAGATATGTTTTTATTATCTATTTTATCTTATCTGGTGTTTTGTAAATGTGTGATATAAAACAATGTTGGTTTTAAGGGGAATTCATTCACTAACCCACACACATAATAAAATAAGAGAGTCAATTCATATTTTGTAATGGAATATTCACCATCGATATGTTTTATAACCAACTAAAAATATATATTTCTATTTAGATAGACTAGTAGTATTTGTAGTGATACCTCCATGATTGTTCTGAAATCATGATATTCAACCTCATTATTAGTGTAAACTTTGGAAGCAAAAAAGAGTACGATTAGGATGACATTTCTAATGATATGAGAACAATTACCAAACCAATTAAGTTGTGTTTTGTGTTCTATATCCTTTTTCCTATTGGAATATTGTTTTCACCTTAAAAATACATCTCCCACATATGGGGAGTGTATTGAAAATGTAATACCTCTTTATTAGTAGTTATGGATCAATTGGCATGCCTTAAATGATAGGATGTTCCACAAGAAAGTCTACAAATAAATTCACATTAAATTTACTATTTGGTATCAATTTAATTTTGAATATCTATATAATTAAATCCCACCATGATAATAATCTTGTAATTATTGGAATACTGAGGATGCATTGAAGTGGGTTAGTATAAGAGACACAATGGACCAAATTATTATGTAAGTAGTATATCAAATTTTGAACGATGAAGATTAATGTAATATAATTCTTCTCAATGTCTGAGTAGCGAGTCTCGGTATCTAGCATAGTTAAATTGATTTATTAGAGATATTTTTATTTTAATGAATCATTATTTTGTATGATAAGGGTACCAAGTGACCGCTCAAGGGTTTCCACATATAATTTGAGTTGTCTTCTTTCTAATGGAGGCATCAATACCAGATGGACTACGAGGTATGATTTGATTATTTCTATATATTTTTGACAACCATCATCCTTCTAATAAGTGTCTCACTTATTTATAATCCCAGTAAATGTCTAGGTTAACTATGAACCATATGATATAGGTGAGGCGTCATTGTTTCCCTCACAACACTATTATATTTCTATGAGGTAGAATATTAATGATATCCGTAATATTATTGGGGTCGACCTCGATGTCATGATGGAACACCACACACCCAAAATATTGTAAGGACATAACCTTGAAAGAATAAATCCAGGGGTTCATTTTTGGGTTATTTTTAAATAAATTATTGAATAATGTTTTCATGTCAGTGAAATGAACTCAACATAGTCAATATTTGACGAAATGACCATCTAAACTACACTCCATAGTATTTACTAGAAAACGATTGAAAAAATAAAACATGGAATGATGATATATGGTGAAAAAATTATTTAATATGAAGGTAATCACATATTGTAATAAAATATTTGGGGAAACTTAAAGGAAGTAGACTCAGTATATTCTGGAGCTATCCAAATATAGTTATATACAAAATAACCATCCAAGAAGTAAAGGTTACAAAAACCTATATATGAATTAATTAAATTATTTTTTAATTGGAATTTTGAAGTTATCATTTGTAAAATGATTGATGAGATCACTAAAATCAATGAAAATTCTAATATTACCATTAATTTAATTAATATAGATTATGTTGGCAAGCCATTTTGTGAACTGAACCTCCTAAATAATGTTGAATTTAATGATCTTTTTGATTTCATCTTAGACCATTACAACATGAGTCAGAAATATTCTCTTGGATACATGATTGTATCCAAAATGACATTCAACAAGACCACAATGATAGAGGACAACATTGGGATCATATCCAGGAATTTCTCTATATTTGTAAGAGGATATATCCCATTGTTTATTTAGGAATAAGACATGTGAATCTTTGTCAGGAGTGGAAACGATTGAACAAATCAGGGTAATCCATGAATCATTATATGTATATAGATTGACTTGTCAAAGTAAATCAATAGTTATGAATACACCTCCCTCAAACACAGTAGGGGAATCTCACACATATGTTTTCTTCTTCTTCCTTTGTTTAAATTTTAGAAAAAGTGGGTGATGAATGGATTCTATCAGGATTAGTTGAAAACTAAAGGGAAATATAATCCTTAATAAATTACATAGAGGTGTCCACATTTCATGAGAGTAAAAATTCAAGAGAATTACTTTTAGGAGAATTCTGTATATGCTATCCCTCTTCTTATTATACCTCAATTTTAGTGGGGGTACACATATGAGGAAAATTTTGGTGACTGGAAAATAATTTGAAGTTATTTTTAGCTTCAATTAATTATAAGGAGGTGTTAGTAAATTCTTAATCTTCTAACATGTGGGTATTATCATTCGGGAAATTTTAGATATTCTCTCATTATCCTCAACTATTTCTTTGGGAAGAAGAGGTGTCACAGTACTGGTATTCAAGAGTATAAATTAGGTAATTTTTAATTCTTTTGATGATGTAGAGGTATCTATCATAATAGATAGCGATTCAAGGATCTACTTGGATTCTAGAGACAAATACGAACCATTATTGTGTGAGAAAATTATAATATTATTAGTATCTGATCATTATCCTATGTGGTTGGATTCTTCTAACATCATAAATATATTTGAATGCAAGCCCAAACCCATTACTCATATCCATCATTTAGGTCCAAGGATGGCCTGATAAAAGATCATTGGATTTATGGTCTAAATATAGGTCAAACTATCCCTCATGTAGAGATGTTCAAGAGGGATTTTGATTTACATGGGTGGTAAAATTATCTCTAAATCAGTCATTAGTAGCTTCTATATAAAGATATGTACCTAAAAATTATATGACATAAATTTAATCAGATACCCCATCCTATTAGTCAGGATTCACATGACTGGATGATTTTCAAGATCTAGGGTTATCAACTCAATCCGATTTATAGTAAATACGTAGTCACATATAATTCGTGATATTAGTTGACATGGATCATTTCAGGACCATTGGGAGATATGGTCAAAATAGAATCATTGACCATTGGTTGTTTCTCCTTAAACTAATAAAATCCTACATCTAAGAATTGATATTAATGGGAATTAAAAGGGGTTTGATTACCATGCATCATTCTAAATTATCAATTTATAGAGTACTTGAGACACTTATGATAAATGGAACATATGGATACAAATAAAGGCATGGTATTATCAGTTGGACATTGAAATGTGTGTCCTAAAAGATGACCATGAACTCGAAATCAAGGTAAAGGTATCCAAATAAGGCTCTGAGCTTGATTCTCATACAGTTACCTTTCCCACTTTTTCATACCCTTTTATTTTCAGAGTGGACCGAAAAAAATATTCTTTACTATATACTATATGTTGATGTTTCTAGATTTGGATGAGGATACTCTCATAGTTGTTTTCAATGAGATATTAGTGGAAATCAATATAAAAAAATCCATATATATATATATATATATGTTGTAACGCCCTGACCCCAGTTACCCAGAGTCGGTGCATTATTACATAACATTGGCATGATCACAAGAAAGATCAAATCTCGAAAGACCGATTAGTTTAGTAGCCTTGGAAACACTAGATATATTCATAATTATTACATTACATCATAAAAATGAAAACTACAACAATATAGTATCCATAGTCCACACTCATATCCCCACATACTATCCCTACAGGTCATTCATGAAATACTACTTCACATCCTGGGAAAAATAAAACATAGAAAGGGGTGAGCTCAGATGCTCAGTAAGGATAACAATATAGCGGAAACATTCATAAATAAGCATAAACATTTAAGTCAATGTATAACTAAAACAAAAGCCTTTAAAACTTGAACTACAACATAATATGGAAAAGATAAAATTAAATAATTCCATTTACTTATTCACATGGATATTCTACTAGTCGAATAATCACATGCAATATCAATAACCACTTTTATAATGAAGGAATGCATAATGCCATACTATCATAACCACATAGTCAAGGCCTCGTGCCAAGAATACAAATAATATTTTGTCAAGGCTTCATTCCAAGACACTAGTTTGTCTCATGATACCTACCGATGCATCAAGGAGCTATAGAGAGCTCCACCCGTCACTTATTAAGTCCAATGCATTCCTCACATGAACAGGTTTAAACATAACATAAACATTCGTATTAAAACTAGCATATGAAATGTCAATAATTTCTTCATAAACCATGAATGGTATAATAATAACACATCCACAGTCAAACATATCACAAAACCATCAATACAATATGGAAGTTTGGTATCATAATAAATAAACTTCAAATAAGCTTACAATTCATCATAGGATGTTGACATAGATGAAATAAAAACTATTTGAGAGAAATATCTCTTTTTTTGAAATCATTCAAAAGTCCCATAATTATTAAATAAAACATTTTATTTGAAAATATTATTATAATCTTGTAAGGAAAGATTCTACGACTTTATAACGGTGTAAAATATCCGCATCTGCCGTATAAGTTAAAAAGATATTCTTACCTTAATTCTATCGAAAAGGTTAAAAAGGACCTTGTTTGGAAAACGACGGAAATATTCCTTTATAAACTTATAAAAAGTCAAAAAAGGGTATAAATAAAATTAACCCATATTCTGTAAAATAGTAATAATGTTTTGAAATAAATTTTTAAGAAACATGGATGTGGATGATAAAGAGGTCCCAGTAGATAATTACGTATAAACAACCTTGGATAATGAAGAGATTGTGAAATAACCCGTACCAATTTGGTAACATACAAAACATACACCCCATGAAAGAGTTATCATACAATGAATATGTAAATACACGTAAATTAAAGTGTATTACACAAATAATACCATTATGGGTAGTACATACACCACACAAAATGTAATAGTGGAAATATGGAATGAATCTCACGGGAATAAGGAGTGAGATGAAAACCCCTTACCTTATACTTTTCCTTGGTTGAGGGTAGTTTAACCTCCTGTATAATGATGAAATAATTGTTATTAAATTATAAAAGAATCATAGACATTAATATGATATCATATATGATCTTTTAACATTGATTTGTTAATAACATCTTAGTATTATCGTCGTTTCGGGTGTTAATGGATTTGTTTCCCTTTGTCCGTTTTGTTACGTAAGCCATGTTCGTTATGGATAGGTTGTATCTTATTCATATCCAGAATGATATGAAGTCCTTAAACATTATTTTTAATCATTAAATGGGAATTAGACTCAAATGGATATGATGGGGAATGAATCTCATCGTGTTCGTGGAGACGGTAGTCCGTACGTACGCACAAGTGACAATATCATTTTTTTGATATTAAAATAAAATATAATTGGATGGTATATCATATATACAGAATCATTGTCATGTTATATTTATTATTTACATGAATTATACATCATTATTATACCCATAATAATATATTGAATAACAATTACACCACAATGTGGAGACGGTAGTCCGTACGTATGCACGTATGGTGACATGTCATTCAAGGGATGGATAGAATAATGAATTTGTTTGTTCCATAATTATAATAACATCACAGTATATATAAAATACTAGATTTATTATTTTAGAATGGAGATAATAAGGAAATAAGAAGTTGAAGAAGAAAGGAACTTTAAAGAGGGTGGTTAAGATGTTACCTCTTCTTCGAGTTCTTCCTTTTGATTTGATCAAAAGGGATCCTTAGGTTGGCTTTCTGATCAAACTAAGGCCTCTAGGTTAAATTTAGGGAATTTTGGAGGATATTTGGGCAGAGTTTGGCCGATCCAAAAGGTTTTGAAGGTGTGAATAATTGGTTAGAAGTGGTGTCCTTTATAAGGGGGAGGAGGGGCTCTTTAGAAAAAACTTAAAGTATTATTTTATAATAAATTCATATTCGGTTTCTAATGGATCCAAAGTGAATTATTCAAAGACTAAGGTGGGGAGGGGTCAAAATAATTTCAACCAATAGATTTTAGATAGGTTTGGGTCATTATATTAACCTTATCATTTAGTTTTAACTCTTGGTTAATTAGTTCGACACTTACCATGTCACTTTGTATTTTTATATTATATAGTTAATAAACTTACTATATACCTCCAAGAGACCCCAAGTGGTCCATTAATGATACACCTATCATGATACAAGTCCTTTGGATGAACCTTAGTTTTTTAGAAATTTAATATCAATTAATAATATAATATTTGTTTTAAAAACTCTTTTATGTCAATTTTGACACTATTTAGTATATGATTTTTGTGAAAATTATAACAGCATTGTTACTTAGAAAATAGTTAATTAAATCAATCCTAACATGTCATATTAACCTATAAAATTCGTGGAATTCATTAAAAGTCTCAAATTATATTTATTTGGGTATTTATAATATCAATTATTTTAATATTTCACTAGTAAAGTAATTACTCATCATCATTGTGTCATAAATAAATTAATTTATTTAATGTCTAAAAATTATAAACAAAATATAATTATGTAGGAAATCGTTTTTTATTTCTAAAGAATATTTATAATCGAATTTATCTTATGTATAACCATATATTAAAAATGTTATAGTAATTAAACTTTGATTTTAACTCTTTTAACTCTTCTTTGAATTAAATAATAATAAATGTCCTAATCTATTACAGGTGGACCTAAATGATAATATTTTCTTTCTAAGGTTGTTTTTTGTTGAGATACACTTTTCCAATAGAATTAAGACACGTGTTAGGGTAATATTAATACCATTTTTACCCTTAATTACCCTATTTACTTTTTACCGTGGTAAATAAAAGTAAAAAGTTACTATTCACCAGAAATTATTTTTATCTTATTGAACCAAATTTTACTCCTTTATATTAACTGTGTCTCTCGGATTTTCGAAATTCCACTCACAGAGGCCGTAAAATTATATTTTATATGAATTTCTAAATTATCCTAGGAGTTGGGTAAAAGATGGTGAAAAGTTCAATAAAATTTTTATATATCTAAAATTATTCTAAACTAACTCTAATGAATTAAATTGAACTTATATAGGTATTATGTATCTATTTTGACCTGAATTAAATTTAAATAAAATAAATAATTATTTAAATAAAAATTCGTTTTTAAACAATAACTCAGTGTTTTTTTCACTATTCATCAAAAAATGATAGTTTTCAGAAAAATACCAAAAATTCACCCTAGGCTAATTTAGATATTAAAAATCCAAATATGAAGTCCATTTAGAAAGATAAAATGTATAAAATTTCAAAAAGTGGGTATTATTATTCATAATAGCTACTTTGATTGGTCGCGGCGTGTTAGAATCTCGAAGTTGCGTACAACACACGCTACTGTATTATTCAAAGAGAAGTGTACCATGGAAGATTGAGGTGTTACATTCTCCCCTCCTTCAAATAATTTCATTCTCGAAATTTCTAGAATATTACTTCATAAAAAGACTCAGGTGGTTCTTCATCATAAGTTCCTCGGGTTCCCACGTTGCCTCTTCCATTTTATGGTTTCTCCATATAACTTTTACCAGAAGAGTTGTCTGGTTTTTCAACACAAGTTCTCTCGTATCAAGAATCCTCATGGGCTCTTCTCAATAAGAGAGATCAGGTTCTAGTTCTAATTCCTCATAGGTGAGTACATGCATTGGGTCAGGCATGTATTTTCTCAACAGTGATACGTGAAACACATCGTGAACTTTGGAGAGATTTGGCGGCATTTCCAAATGGTAGCTACAACCCCAATTCGTTCTAGAATTTATAAAGGTTCGATGTACCTGGGACTCAATTTACCCTTCTTACAAAAACGTATATCTCCCTTTCATGGAGATACCTTCAGGAAAACATGATCTCCTACCTGAAATTCCAAATCCTTCCTTTGATTATCGGTATAGCTCTTCTGCCTACTTTGAGCTACTTTGATGTGGTTTTGGATTACCTTTACCCTTTCCATCGTTTCCTCCACTAGTTCCGGGCCAACAAGTTTCCTTTCACCAATGTCATCCCAACAGGTTAGTGTGCGACATCTCTTTCTGTATAGCACTTTATATGGTGCCATCCGAATACTTGAATGAAATCTATTGTTATAGGAAAATTCCACCAGAGGTAAATATTGATCCCACATACCCTGAAAGTCAAGTGAGTATGATCTCAACATGTCTTCTAAGGTTTGAATAGTTCGTTCAGATTGTCCATCTGTTTAAGGGTGGTAAGCAGTGCTCAAACGAAGTTCAGTATCCAAGGCCTTCTGAAGGCTTTTCCAGAATCTTGATGTAAAATGGGGATCACGATCCAAGACGATCGATAGGGGTACTCCATTAGGTCTTACAAATTGATTAATATATATTATCGCTAGACGTTCAGGTGGTAAATCCTCCCTTATAGCAAAATAATGTTCTGAATTGGTAAGACGATCAAAAATGAACCATATTGCATCGTTCCTTCTAGGATTCTTTGGTAGTCCCATGACAAATTTCATCATGATATTATCCCATTTCCACTCAGGTATGGGAAGAGTTTGCAATACTCCTCCAGGTAGTTTCCTTCCAGCTTTCACTTGTTGACAAACCATACATCTTGACACAAAATCAAAAATCTCCCTCTTCATGTTGTCCCACCAAAAATGTTCCTTCAAATCTCTATACATTTTGGTGCTCCCAGGGTGGATAGAGAAATTGGAACTATGAGCATCATCCAACAATTCTATTTTTAGATCAGGTATATCAGGAACACAAAGTCTCTTCCCAAACTTCAAAATTCCATCTTCACACGCAAATTCACTCAATTTCCCATCATTCACAGCTTTAATCTTTCTTTGTAACTCTTCATCACCGGTCTGAGATCTCTTTATCCTATCTAGTAAAGATGGTTTGGCAACCATTTGAAAAAGCATTGATGTCTCACCTTCCATGGTGATTCCCATATCCATATTTACTAGATTCATGTATATAGGATCCTTTTCAACTCTCATCTTGTTCAAAACTCCATGATCCTTTCTACTCAAAGCGTCTGCCACCTTATTTACCTTCCTGGGGTGGTAGTGTATCATGCAATAATAATCCTTGAGTAGTTCAAGTCATCTCCTTTGCCTCATGTTGAGTTCTTTCTGTGAGAAAATATACTTCAAACTCTTGTGATCAATATAAATCTCACATTTCTCAACATAGAGATAATGTCTCCATATCTTCAAAGAAAAGATTACAGCAGCTAACTCAAGATCGTGAGTAGGATAGTTCTGCTCATGAATTTTTAGCTGTCATGATGAAAAGGCAATAACCCTATCATTCTGCATAAGGACACAAACAAGACCTTTCATTGATGTATCACTATAAATAACGGACCCATTATCCCCCAATGGTAGAGTAAATATAGGATCATTGATTAATATTTTCTTCAGTTCTTTAAAACATTCTTCACACTCTTTTTTCCAGAAAAATTTAACCTCTTTATGTGTGAGCTTTGTTAATGGGTTAGCTAATTGGGAAAAATTCTGGACGAAATGTCGATAATAACCTTCCAAACCAATAAAACTGCGTACCTCAGTTATACTCATTGTTTCTGGCCATTCTTGGATTGCCTTGGTCTTAGAATGATCAACAGAGATTCCATCCTTAGAAACAATATGGCCAAGAAAAGAAATCTCCTGAAGCGAGAATTCACACTTACTAAACTTCCCATACAATTCATGTCTTATAAGAGTCTTCAGGATAATGCGCAAGTGATCTTCATGATCTTCGTAGCTTTTGGAGTATACCAAGATATCATTAATAAATACCACCACAAAATCATCGAGATATTCCTTGAAAACTCTATTCATTAGATCCATGAATACAGAGGGTTCTAGTCAATCCAAAAGGCATTACTGTAAACTGGTAATGCCCGTACCTTGTTCGAAATGCTATCTTCGGATTTTTTTCCTTCTTCACACACAACTGATGATATCCAGATCGAAGGTCAATCTTTGAAAATTATTGAGCTCCATGCAGTTGGTCAAATAAATCATCAATGCAAGGTAGGGGATACTTGTTCTTTATTGTTATAGCATTGATCTCCCTGTAGTCGATACATAACCTCATGGATCCATCTTTATTTTTTACAAAAAGAACAAGGGATCCCCATGGAGAAACACTAGGGAGAATAAATCTTTTATTACTAAATTCCTCTAGTTGTTTATTTAGTTCAACTAATTCCACAGTGTCCATTCAATAAGGAGACTTCGATATAGGCCTTGATCCATGAATTAAATCAATGGAAAACTCAATTTCTCATTCTGAAGGATGTCCAGGTAAATCTTCCAGAAACTCATCGACATATTCTTTCACAATAGGTAAATCCTCTATTTGAACATTCATTTCCTCACCCATAGTTATTTCATTCCCTTCCTCCCCAATAATTGAATTTAGTTGAGCTACTGGGGGTTGATCTAGATAAGAATTAGGTGGTTATGATTCTGCTCTAAAAATAAGGTGTTCTTTATCATCATCATTAAAAACCGTAACCTCCTTATTCTCACAATAAATCTTCGCATCATGGTCCGAAATCCAATCCATACCGAGGATTATATCAAACTCAATCATAGGTATAACAATAAGATCAACGGATAAAGAACATTTATGTGATCTAATGGGGACTGATTCACAAAACTTTTTGCAATGATACTTTCATTTGGAGTTTTAACTGACAACTCCTTTCTTAAATCAAATTGGAAATATCTAATTTTCTTAGAAAACTGAGAATATATGAAACTATGCGATGATCCGAAATCAAATAAATCATATACTAAACTTAAAGAAACCATTAAATTACCTACCACCACGTCTTTCAGAGATTCTACCTCAACAGTAGTGATAGCATAAACTTGGCCTTGATCCCTTGGCCTTTTCTGAGGCAAGTTCTCCTGAAGCTTAGGACATTCATTTGCATAATGTCCCTTATCTCTACAATTATATCATTCCACATTGAAAACAACTCTCTTTCCCTTGCAATCATGAGCTTGGTGGCCTTTTTCACCACACTTGTAACAAACTCCCATTCCTTTTAAGCAAGTACCAGGGTGTTTCTTCCCACATTTATTACAGTATGGATTTTCAACTTTTCCCTTCTTCCCCTTATTTCCATTTCCAGATTAATCAACATATATCTTATTCTCTTGCTTTTCTTTAAAGTCATAAGACTTAGATAATTCCTTTTTTGTCTTGATAGCACATGAGACAATGTCTTCGTACGACGAGAAGGATTGTGAGACTAATGCTCGATGAAGAAATGGTTTTAACCCATCAAAGAAACAATAAATCTTACTTCTTGGGTTACGTATATAATCTCTAGCATACCTTGCTAACCTTGTAAAGTTAGCCTCATACTTTGCGACATTCTCATCCTCCTTTTTCCTTAGACTCAGAAATTGCCTTTTCATATCTTCTCAATGGTCACGAGGAAAGTATTTTTCTAAAAACAAATCTTTGACCTCCCTCCATTCCATATTTGATACTTCACCATCTTCCTTCATGTTTTTAATCAATGACCACCATTGATCAACATCTCCAGTGAGGTGGTAAACTGCCATGATAACTTTTTCCATTTCACTACTCCTCAAAGCCTGAAATATTTTCTCTAGGGAACTTATCCATTTCTCAGCTACCAATGGATTTGTACTCCCATTGAATGTTGGTGGTTGTTTCCTCATGAAGTGATCTAACATTGATCCTCCATGCTGTGGATCTGAGTGCTCCATACGGGTAAGGTTATTATTCATAACCTGAGTGAGTTGTCCCAGTATGGTGATAAGATGATCAGAACCAGTTACATCACCAGCTCCACTATAATTATCTTGAGCAGGAGGGAAATCCTTACATGGAGTGCGTGCATTGATACAGTTTCTATTTATTCCACTAGGCTCCATTTCTAAACAATGGTATAAACTAGATCAGTTTATGAATCAAAACACATAATTCCATACTTATAAAACACTTAACATAAATTGAACTATTTATAGATATAATCCATAATCATAAAAATGTTTTCTTTTAGGAATTATATACTCATAAACCCTTCATAATGGTTCGTAAAGAAAATGAGAATTATCCTAAGCATATCCCCCGGGAGTTTCGTAACCAAGAGTGCATCAAGGCCCGTTGTCGTGCACCCGTTCCCGTTCGAGTCTAGCTCAAAGCGGTGTTTTCAGGTTTTACCCCTAGGTACATCTGTGCCAGAGCCGCCTCTACCTGATCGTATCCAGATAGGGATGTATTTCTCGGAAAACTCAAAAAATCTCTACAATACCAAAATTCTAGGAATTTATTCTATACTAATCCTCAAAGTCCATCTTAGGTCTATGTGCTCTAAACAGAGTTTATCTAAATCTAGCTTCCAAGGATTGTACTAAACTTCCTCTGATACCAACTGTAACGCCCCAACCCCAGTTACCCAGAGTCGGTGCATTATTACATAACATTTTCATGATCACAAGAAAGATCAAATCTCTAAAGACCGATTAGTTTAGTAGCCTTGGAAACACTAGATATATTCATAAGTCTTATATTACATCAGAAAAATGAAAAATACAACAACATAATATCCATAGTCCACACTCATATCCCCACATACTATCCCTGTAGGTCATTCATAAAATACTTCTTCACATCCTGGGAAAAATAAAACATAGAAATGGGTGAGCTCAGATGCTCAGTAAGGATAACAATATAGCGGAAACATTCATAAATAATCATAAACATTTAAGGAAATGTATAACTAAAACAAAAGCCTTTTAAACTTGAACTCCAACATAATATGGAAAAGATAAAATTAAATAATTCCATTTACTTATTCACATGGATATTCTACTAGTCAAATAATCACATGCAATATCAATAACCACTTTCATAATTAAGGAATGCATAATGCCAGACTATCATAACCAAATAGTTAAGGCCTCGTGCAAAGACTACAAATAAGATTTTGTCAAGGCCTCGTGCCAAGACACTAGTTTGTCTCATGAGACCTACCGATGCATCGAAGAGCTATAGCGGGCTCCACCCGTCACTTATTAAGTCCAATACATTCCTCATATGAACAGGTTTAAACATAACATAAACATTCGTATTAAAACTAGCCTACGAAATGTCAATACTTTCTTCATAAACCATGAATGGTATAAAAATAACACATACAAAATCAAACATATCACAAAACCATCAATATAACAAGGAAGTTTGGTATCATAATAAATAAACTTCAAATAAACTAAAAATTCATCATAGGATTTTGACATAAATGAAATCAAAACTATTTGAGAGAAATATCTCTTTTTTTGAAATCATTTAAAAGTCCCATAATTATTAAATAAAACATTTACATTTTAAATATTCTTATATTATTTTAAGGGAAGATTTGAAGACTTTATAACGGTAGAAAAATATACGCATCTGCTGTATACGTTAAAAATACATTCTTACCTTAATTCTTTCAAAAAGGTTAAAAAAGACCTTGTTTGGAAAATGACAAAAAGATTCCTTTATAAACTTCTTATAAAAATTCAAAAAAGGGTATAAATGACATTAAACCATATTCTTTAAAATATTAATAATGTTTTGAAATACTTTTTTAAGAAACATGGTTGTGGATGATAAAGAGGTCCCAGTAGATAATTACGTATAAACAACCTCAGATAATGAAGAGATTGTGAAATAACCCTTACCAATTTGGTAACTTACGAAACATACATCCAATGAAATAGGTATCATACAATTAATATGTAAATACAAATAAATTAAAGTGTATTACACAAATAATACAATTATGGGTAGTACATACACCACACAAAAGGTAATAGTGGCAATATGGCATGAATCTCACGGGAATAAGGAGTGAGATGAAAACCCCTTACCTTGTACTTTTCCTTGGTTGAGGGTAGGTTAAACTCCTGTATAATGGTGAAATAATTGTTATTAAATTATAAAATAATCATACACATTAATATGATATCATATATGATCTTTTAACATTGATTTGTTAATAACATCTTAGTATTATTGTCGTTTCGGGTGTTAATGGATTCGTTTTCCTTTGTCCATTTTGTTACGTAAGCCATGTTCGTTATGGATAGGTTGTATATTATTCATATATAGAATGATATAAAGTCCTTAAACATTATTTTTAATCATTAAATTATAATTAGACTCAAATGGACATGATGGGGAATGAATCTCATCGCGTTCGTGGAGACGGTAGTCCGTACGTACGCACGAGCGACAATATCATTCTTTTGATATTAAAATAAAATATAATTGGATTGTATATCATATATAAAGAATAATTATAATGTTATATTTATTATTTACATGAATTATACATCATTATTATACCCATAATAATATATTGAATAACAATTACACCACAATATGGAGACGGTAGGCCGTACGTACGCACGTATGGTGACATGTCATTCAAGGGATGGATAGAATAATTAATTTGTTTTTTACATAATTATAATAAAATCAAAGTATATAGAAGATACTGGATTTATTATTTTAGAATGGAAATAACAAGGAAAGAAGAAGTTGAAGAAGAAAGGAACTTTAAAGAGGGTGGTTAAGACGTTACCTCTTCTTCGGGTTCTTCCTTTTGATTTGGTCAAAAGGGCTCCTTAGGTTGGATTTCCGATCAAACTAAGGCCTCTAGGTTGAAGTGAGGGAAGTTGGGAGGATATTTGGACAGAGGATGTCCGAGCCAAACGTCTTTGAAGGTGTGAATAATTGGTTAGAAGTGGTGTCCTTTTATAAGGGGGAGGAGGGTCTCTTTAGAAAAAACTTAATGTATTATTTTATAATAAATTCATATTCGGTTTATAATGGGTACAAAGTGGATTATTCAAAGACTAAGGTGGATAGGGGTCTAAGTACTTTAAACCAATAGATTTTAGACAGGTTTGTGTCATTATATTAACCTTATCATTTAGTTTTAACTCTTGATTAATTAGTTTGACACTTACCATGTTACTTTGTATTTTAATATTATATAGTTAATAAACTTACTATATACCTCCAAGTGACCTCCAAGTGGTTCATTAATGATAAACCTATCATGATAAAAATACTTTGGCCGAAAAGTAGACTTTTTGGAATTTAATATCAATTAAAAATATAATATTTGTTTTAAAAACTCTTTTATGTCAATTTTGACACTATTTGGTATTTGATTTTTGTGAAAATCATAACAGAATGTTTACTTAGAAAAATGTTAATTAAATCAATTAGAACATGTCATATTAACCTATAAAATTCGTGTAATTCATTAAAAGTCTCAAATTATATTTATTTCTGTATTTATAATATCAATTATTTTAATATTTCACTAATAAAGTAATTACTACATCATCATTGTGTCATAAATAAATTAAATTATTTAATGTCTAAAAATTATAAATAAACTATCACTATGTAGGAATCTTTTTATATTTTTAATGAATATTTATAATCGAATTTATCTTATGTATAACCCTATATTAATTTTTTTAGTAATTAAACTTTTATTTTAACTCTTTTAACTCTTCTTTGAATTAAATAATAATAAATGTCCTAATCTAATCCAAGTGGACCTAAATGATAATATTTTATTTATAAGGTTGTTTTTGGTCAAGATACACTTTTACAATAGAATTAGGATATGTGTTAGGGTAATATTAATATTATTTTTACCCTTAATTACCCTATTTACTTTTTACCGTGGTAAATAAAAGTAAAAAGTTACTATTCACCAAAAAATATTTGTATCTTATTGAAGCACATTTTACTCCTTGATATTAACAGTGTCTCTCGTATTTTCGAAATTCCACTCACAGAAGAAGTGAAATTATGTTTTATGTGAATTTCCAAATTCTCCTAGGAGTTGGGTAAAAGACAGTGAAAAGTTCAATAAAATTTTTATATATCTAAAATTATTCTAAACTAACTCCAATGAATTACATTGAACATATATAGGTATTATGTATCTATTTTGACCTTAATTAAATTTAAATAAAGTAAATAATTATTTAAATAACAATTCGTTTTTAAACAATAACTCTGTGTTTTTTTACTATTCATCAAAAATTGAGAGTTTTCAGAAAAATACCAAAAATTCACCCTAAGATAATTTCGATATTAAAAATACAAATATGAAGTCCATTTTGAAAGATAAAATGTATAAAATTTCAAAAAGTGGTTATTACTATTCATAACGTCTACTTTGATTGGTCGCGGCGTGTTAGAATCTTAGAGTTGCGTACAACACACGCTACTGTATTATTCAAAGAGAAGCATACCGTGGAATCTTGGGGTGTTACATATGTGCATGGTGTATCCTTTTATGGTGGTCTCCCTATCTTTTTCAGTGGAGGAGATGACCAAGTGACATTTTTAGGGTTGGTATCTATATGGTATTAAAAATTGGAAACATCCTCGATTTTGAACACATGAGATCTTTGAAGAGACTAAAAAAGAACTTATTGAAGCTACTTTGACAAATCAAGGGCATTGAGAATTTAAAATTTTGTTAACATAATGTCAATATATTTCAAGATGGAATATTTATAATAAATATTCTAATACATTCCCACATAGGGTTGAAGTTATAGCTGTCTGTGTCAGGGGATACCTTCCCTAGTTAGCCCTTGATTTCATTTTGGTTATCATCACATTAGGCTGATTTGACCTTCAAACATTTTAATGTTGACTATATATATACTAATTTACCTTTCAGTCCTCCAGTATAACTAGTCAAGAATAATAATTGGATATTTATGGAGTAGATTGGTTTCCCTAATGAGATCATTGGAGTATATTTCTTTAGGTCTCCCCAATATATATAGATTAAGTTGGGATGTGACCTGAATTTAGATATCTATAACAATCTCATATTCCTTAATCCCATCATCCTTTCTATCATATTCATAACATTACTTGATTTTAGGATAAGAAATTAGGATTGATTATGTCTTATTTTTTAGATATGGGATCTACCATGTGGATTATGTTGATATATCTAAATAGAGATTATTTTTATAAAGATAATTTCATTTTATGGGCCAGTTCTTATTGAACTATTTCGTGAGTGTGGTTGTGATACCAAGAGGTGTTGAAATGTTTTCCCAAAAATGATTTTTTTACGTTGTGTTTTGTTTTCATTACATAAATCACTTGAAAATGTTTATCCTTCAATAAAATGTTTCTATATAGAATGTTCTAGATAAATAAATATGATTCTAATAGACAGAGGTAATTGGCCATAGGATGATAGATGGTGGTGATCAAAAAAAGCCTATTAGATAAAGTATTTCTCAAAAATCATTCAAAAGGGTATCTGATGGATATTTTGGGACAAAAAAAATCTTGAAATTACTTTATATTCTTCAATTCCAAAAAATCATGATCACATTAAGTAATTCATGATTCTAGATTTGTTTTTTAATAGGAAGGAAGAGATTGGACATGGTTATTTTAAAAAATATTCCTCTAGAAAAAGAATTTGTGTGCTAGAATCAGATAAGAGTTTCTTAGAGAGGTTATCTGATAGAGGTTTTTGAGTGAATTCATGAGTAAAAGGATTATGAGTGATGTCATTGGGCATAGGTTTCTGATCAAATGAATTAGATAAAGGTTTTATAGTGAAGTCATTGGACATAGTTTTTTGAGTGAATTATTCATAAATATATATTAGATAGAGTAACTGAAATATATTTGGATGGTGAACACATGAAAATCATATCATGTGAAAAATATGGATTTTTACTAGAATGAGAATTATTTAAAATTTGAGTTCATATAAAGATGTTCCATATGAAGTTTTGAGTATATTTACAATGTTTTTATAAAGTCATACATTGTGATGATGCCAAGTTGGATGCTCAAAGACTCAATAATAACAATAATATAGATATCATGATTCTAGCCATGATTTCAAGATACTTTGAAGATCATTGATGTTGATATTTTCGGAATGATTCTATAAAGATTCTTGAAAAAAAATTGTTCATAGGTTTGAAATAAGTCAACTGAATAAAGGATAGAGTGGTACATTCCATGTAATGACCCATACTTCATTAATGATTTATTTTCTAAATTAATATTCATTATATCTTCTTATATATGTTATTATACATATAAAACACATAAAAAAACTTTATTTAACTAATTTATATTGACACATTAGTTTGTAATTACACCCATGGAAATACTAAATATTATAATGGAATAAAAAATAAAAAATAAGAATAATAGAATCGTAAAATTTTGATCATTATAATCTATTGGAATTATCACCCCCACGAACTATACTATATAAAAAGAGAAATATTAGTAAAATAATAAGAATATTATAAAATAAAATTAATAAACCTTAGATGGGATTTTAGTGACTTTTTAATGAATGAATGAAGTAATATTTTTAAGTGGTAATAATAATATTTTTTAGAGTAGTAATGTGCCCATTGGAATGGTAACCTAACCATTAGAGATGGTAACCAGAGTATTTTGAATAGTAACTTGGTTGTTGGAATGGAAATTTATCATCAAAATAATAAAATATAATATATATAATATTTATCATGAGTAATTTGGGAAAATATTAACATTAATATTTCATAAAATAAATAACATGATTAAGAACTCAAAGAAAATATATCATGTTTTTAATAATTTTTTATAATGTTTTAAATAAAAATCATAGTTTTGATATTAAAAAATAAAAATTCATATGTTGGGAAATTATTTTTATAAAATGAATTTAATTTTTATAATCATCAAGTCAAAATTTTATAAGGGTGACTTTTGTTAATTTTTTGAAATTTATAAATTTTTACGTGAATAGTAAAAATATAATTTTTTTCATAACTATATTATTTTAAATTACATCTTTTATGATGTAATAATCACCTAATAAAATCTAGTGTATATGGATTGATAAAAACCAGATTTAATTTGTTAAATGATTAATTCAAATTCAATTAACTATTTTTACAACACCTAAAAAATTATTTTATGAAATCTAAAGTCTAATATATTCTATTAAAATAATATTTTTTCATATTTACACCATTCCATTTGACTAAACTATTAAATTTAAATTGTAAATCAATTTAAATTATTAAAATAAAATATTTTAATTAAAATATTATTTATAATGTTGAAAATATCACTATTACAAAGTTTACCTTGTATTAATTATTTTTAATCAATATTTTTTCTCAAAGTACCCCCTTACACTTGTATAAAGAACTCATCTACCTCCCCTTAAATGGAATACCTCCCTCACTTATCAAAGCCAATGTTCTATAAAAATAATCTTTCCTAATACCCTTATCATCCTTAGTTATTTTCTTGGGTAAATCAAGTCCAAGCATAATGGGAATTTAGTTCCATACAATAGAAGTAACAAAGTGAAAATGGTATGTTTTTTATCAAATACATTTCACCTTTTCTCCTCTTACCATTTACTAATTACTATTATATTAATTAATAAATATTTTAAAATTAAATTAATTATTTTAAACTACTATAAAATTATATTTATAAATTATTTGTATTTCATACTTCCCATTCTCTTTTATTGGACAATGTACCATTAACGGTCGGTTAATCGACATCGAGGATGTCTCAAACTCCTTCATTATCAAAATAATTATAGATGGTTATATTAAATTATTTATTATATATAAATTTATAAATATATGAATTTAAATATTCTATAATTAATTCTATTTATGTATAAATGACATTGAAATAATAGTAAAATCAAAATAAATCAGGATAATCTTAAGGAAAATATGATATCAATACATTTAATCTTTAACAATTGTAATTAAGATCTAAAATAAAATCATTATAATTGAGAAATAGTACAAAAAATTAATATAATTCTATTCTATTTCTATGTTTTAATAAACCTATGTGTATAATTTAGGAGGTGAAAAAGAATAAAAATAAAGAGGGATTTATGGTTAGGGGATTGTCGAACCCAAACTCATTATTTTTGGTTTATCTCCTCTTTCAAAAATTTATTGTATGATTTATATTATAATTAAATTAAAGTATCATTTAACTACCACTTCATTCTATTTTTAGGGATATACATGTCTCTTATATTTAAAAAAATTCTAATCCATTTAAAAATATTTCTTAAAAAATCCCTCAATATAAAAAACATTGATTTGACCCATATTGGGTTATTTATTATCCACTCTAGAATGAAGATGTTTTATGAGATAATATGATTTACATTATTTATTTGTAAAAAATGTTATTCATTAAAGTATTCTTTTGAGAAACCTTCATGAAACCCATTCATTTCCATGGGCTTATTTCAGGACTATGATAGTTTTATATTTTATGTGGAATGTAAGATTATGAGCATTTTATGATGTCACGGGTTGTACTAAAATTATATATCCCTAAAATGAATTTTATAATGTGATATATCTCATTATATTATCTATGTTATTCATGAAAATTATTCTATATTTTTTCATAATCATGATGTTATGATTTATGCACATGATTTATGTGTGAACATAATGCTAGCTTCTTTCACAACTATGTCTGGTATTTTACAACTATGTTATGATGTTACGTTATTATGAATATAAATAATTCCATTACATATCAAATGTTTCTAAAATTCTTATAATGATGATCCCATGTTTGTAAAATTATTATGATGACTATGGTCAACCATGTAATATTTATGCATGTCTCTTATTCTTTATATGTTATCCCTCGTCTTATTGGGATTTTAACTCTCCCATTTCTTTGATGTATATCCACAAGTGATTACATGTAACATGGAGTGTGTTATAGGTTTTTATGGGATAAATAATAATGATTAAGACTTTTTTATGTCTTATTATGAATAAGTGATGCATGAGCCTAGTTCTTCCAAGATTTTAAACCTTTTTGATTCTTGAATGTATTAATATTATATTGTTTATCATAAACATGACATAATAGTCATGTAAGAAATAGTTGGGTTCCTTTATTTGGTATCATAGGATGGTTTAGTTAATTTGGGAATTAGTACAGGAAAATGTTAGTGCCAACCATAAGGATACGATTATGTATAGGTAAATATACTATATTTTGGAAAATTAAAAGATTGTATGGTTTTAATGAAATGAAATACGTGTCTAGATAATAAAAGTGGTTGTGGATCAATCTTAGTTTCACCGAAGGGTAATAAACCCTAAAAGGTAACATTTTTCATTGACTTGATTGCCACCAAGTTCAAGATAACAAGGACTTTTTTCACAACTGGATCGATACTCCCTACGGACATGATTTGGTAAGTGAAATACTATATTTAATCAATTATAAAGGATAAATAACTATAGTAATTTTTTCAACTAATGTTTATAATGGTTAAATTTAATGATCATTAAAGAAACATTTTTGAAAAAGGATAAAAATAGTGATTCCATAAGATATTATTCTAGAATTAATTTTCATGTAAGAATAAATAAATTATTCAAGATATATTAATTTATGTATGTTCAAGCCTTCTCTATTTTTTTAAAATTGTGGGAACTATGTAAATCTAAACTAACAACTAGTGAGAGGGATAATAAAATAATTATTATAATGATATCCCCAATGCCATAGGATGTGGAGTTCAAAACATTGGGGGTGATACTTACCCATATGTCTTAGGATATTAATAATAACATGAACCATGTGGAATGTCTACCTTCTCCCAAGAAATATAAGCTATCCATCAAGACTTTTATGTAGAAATTACCACGTATTTTTAGTGGGTATTCATACCCACTTGTCACAAAATAGTGGTTAAACACAGTGGAGAATATATTTTTTTTTGATCTACTGTTATAAGATGGGTGATGTAACCTTGGTTGTCTATCGTTTAAATAGTAAGGCTGATCAGTGGTGGGAATCTATAATGTATAAAAAGGTAAAAGTTGATATAGAATAAATGGAGTGGGAAGAAATTAAAAATTTATTTTTCATGATGAAGATAAAGATAATATATCATAGGAAAAATTGTGGGTGAATCTTTCATGGATTACAAGTAAAACATCACAAGGCTTTCAAGATACACATAGGGTTTTGTTATCATCAATGGTAGAAAATAGATATATTCATTAGTTGTTTAAAAAGATACCGTCAAAAGGCTCTATCTATCTGACACATTAAGAGTTATGAAAATGTAGTTTAATTTGATCATAAAGTATGGATGGTGTTTAGATAATATTCCCACTATTATAGACATAAGTAATAGAAAATGGAGTTTCCAAATGAAGGATCAAATAAAAAAGAAAGAAAAAAGATCCATCCTCCAACATGTCAGAAATTATGGAAGAAGAATCATGTGAATTTCCTCAATGAGTAAAGGAAATGATTTATGTATGGCTGAGAAGGCCATCAAGATCACAAATATTTAAGATACAAAAATAACACAGACATCTTGATAGAGGAAATAAAGAAAACACCCATGGTTCAATATTTCAACTATAGAGAACAAGGGAACTATGAAAATTGGTGCACTAAACCATGGTTTATTGATTGTAATTTTCATCAAAAATCACCAATGAAGATGGATCATGTGAAAGATTATTCCATCACCACCACTAAGGTGGAACAAAAAAATAAAGTCACACAAGGTACAATTCCTAGTCACTCAAGAATGAATTTTTTTATTTGATTCTTGATATACACAGTCCTTTATATCATACAAGTTTTGTAGAAATTTTGAATTAATGATATAATACCACTAAGTATAGATATTCATAAAAAAATATAATGGTGTAATAAATGAAACCCAAATGTTTGGTTCTTCTCATTTTATTATTTGTGGGAATATTCTTCTATAAAATATCGTAATACTCTCCTTGGAGAAATTTTATGCTATATTTGTTATGGATTGGATCACATTATATAGATCTCACATTAATAATGGGAAAAGGAAATATATCTCTATGTTATAAACCTTGAAATTTTCCTACAAAAAAATTAAGGATGATCATTAATATCCTTTGGAAAATCCCTCAATGATTTGTTTTGATACCCTACGAAGAAACATTACTTACCCAAATGGTTGAGTTGAAGGAAAGTTTCAAACTTGAGAAAATGACCATTTTGAGGGAGTACAACGAATTCTAAAGAGTTACCTAGACTTATTCTAGATAATGTGGTTGATTTTTCTATATAACTCAATCCTAGAGACAATCATATCTCTAAGTTCCCATATAGGATATCCTTAGTCAAACTAGAGGAGTTAAAAAGTAGCTATAAGAGAATTTAGAAAAAGGGTTCATATTACCTAGTGTATCTCCTTGGGGATCACCAGTTCTATTTATAAAGAAAAGGGAAGGATTAATAAAGATAAGTATCTATTATAGGGATCTGAAAAAGATCACAATAAATAATAATAACCCACTTTCAAGGATTAATGACTTATTAGATTAGCTACAAAGAGACCGGTAATTCTCAAAGGTGGATCATCATTCTAGATATATCAGATGAAGGTGAAGAAGGAATAAATTCAGAATAAAACTTTATATATGATATATGGACACTATGAATTCATAGTGATTCAATTAGTACATACTAATTCCCAAATAATTTTTATGGATATGATGAATAGATTATGTAGACACTACCTCAACAAATCTATGGTAGTCTTTTTTGATGATATATCATTTACTCCATGAGTAAGGATGCACATGAAGTATATATAAGGATTTTCATGGAGATATTAGGATAGTTTAAAATGTATTATATGTTTAGTAATCACCACTTTTAAATGAATCATGTTGCATTAATAGGGAATGTGATCACAAGTGATGGAATTTTTATAGACCCTTCAAAGAAAAGGAAATAAAAGAATAGTCCAGACCAAATAGTTTCTAATAATTCTATAGTTTTATTATCTTAGATTGACACTACAAAATAGTTTTGAGAAATTTATCATGATTTTCTAGAATTATAAAAAATATAACATAGAAAGGGGTAATGTATATTTGGATGGAGTAATATGAGGAATGTTTTAAGGAGATCAAGAAGAGTCTAATTACTATGTCTATAATCAAACTACCATTAAGAGGAAAACATTTTGAGATATAAAGTGATACTTCAATGGAAATCTTGGGTTGTGTAATCTTAATAAGTGATAAATAGATATCATACATCTCGTAATAGTTGATGATCCATTCTCAGAACTACCCAATGCATGATTTAGAGTTAGTAGTTGTGTTCTTCACCTTGAATATTTTTCGGGACACCCTATACATTGAGAAGTGTGACATATATATATATTATAAGAGTATAAAGTAAATATTAATAATAAAATATCTCAACATGTTCCAACAAATATTTTTAGATATTCTCAAGGATTATGATTACTATATTCACTACCATTATAAAGAGGTGAATAAGATAGTCGATGCTTTTAGGAGAAAAGAACCATCTATATTTTCTATTATGTAGATAGAGAAAGAAAATATCTTCATTGATATGAAAAGAATAGTTATGAAAATTATAAATCTATGGAATCCATCATACCTTTACAAATTTATTTTCCAACCATCTATCCAAGAGAAGATCAAGTTGGAACAAAGGGATGGTTTGGAACTTCTACAGAACATGGAAGGAGTATATGAGGGGAATATTCATGATTTACACATCAATGAAGATGGTTTCATTTATTCTAGAACTATAATTTCTATAAATTAATCATTCGTGATATGTAAAGGGTTTTTGTATTTTGTGAATATCTTATTTTCTCCATTCATCTTGGAAGAACAAATATATATTGTGATCTTTGAGATCACTTATTGTTGGATAACATGAAGTATGAGATCATAGAGCTTAGTTAAAAGTTTTTTCTATATCATTAAGTTAATTAGAGTTAGAGGAGTCAAAGGGTGTGATGCAACCATTGGGCATACCCATATGGAAATGGGAGAACATCACCCTAGACATTGTCACCAGTATCCCGATTAAATCGAAAAGAAGCAATGAAATATGGATTTTGGTTTATCGACTCACCAAGACAACCCATTTCATTTTTATTTAGTAATATTTATCAATTGAAAAAATTATTAATATATATTTTAAGGATGTGGTGAGGATGTATGGGGAACCACTTTTGATCATCTCAGATCATAATTTATGGTCCACTTCCAAATTCTAGAGACGTCTTTAACATGCTATGAAAATTGAATTAAATTTCAGTAGGGTCTATTAACCCCAAACCGATGGCCAATTTTTAATAGAAATTTATAAAATCGAGGAAATGGATAGATCCATTCAAAATCTACTTGTTTTTTATTATGTATAAGAGATAACAGAGAACGTTCAAGCAATACAATATCATATAATAGCTTTTGAGAGTAAGAAAAAAAGTTTTGTTGAAAACCATAAAAGGTACTTTGATATTTATTTTAGAGAAAAAAATTTCCCAAAAATATCACCATTGAAGAGAGTTTTGTAGTTTGGAAAGAAAGTAAATATTATTAGTAGTTACTTTTCTCTTTTGAGACCCTTGATTGTATATGAGTAGTGTTCTATCTGCTAGAAATTTCACTAAACATGACTGATGTTCATTATGTGTTCCACATATCTATCCTAAGTAAGTTCATACCCAATCCCTCACATGTACTGAATACAGAGGTGGTATAACTAGAGAATGACCCCCGTTATGAGAATAAATCAATGTAAATATGGATAGTAGAAAAAAAGTTCCATGAAAAATGAAAAACCTCCTTGTACAAGTGCTATGGAAAACTCATAACTATAAAGAGCTGATAGGGGAATATGAGTAAATAATGAAATAGAAGTACCCTCATTTATTATCAAATAATGACATGAGTTAAAATTTTGGGGATAAAATTTTTAAGAGGGGATGAATGTAACAACCCATATTTTACTATATGAATCTTTTTTTTCTAAAATAACTTTTTTATATTATATTATATATATAGTATTATAAATATAAAACACACAGAAAAAAAAACACTTCATTTCATTAATAGATATCATTACATTATTTAGAAAAAAACCCATGAAAATTCCAAACATTAAACTGGGGAAAAATATAAAATAAGATTAGTAGAATCATAAAATTAAAATCATTCCAATCTGTTAGAGTTATCACCCACCCAAAAACAATACTATATAAAGGAAACTGAATATGATTAAACCAATTTAAATTTTTCAAATAGAACACATAGATCCTTTAAAGGGATTTTATTAAATTTTTAATGATAGAATGACTTTTTATTTATAAGAGTAAATATTACCACTAGAATAGAAATGCAACTATTAAAATTGTAACTTGATCATTCACAATAGTATCCCAACCATTAGAAATAGTAATATGACCATTAGAATAGTAATTTGACATCAAAATAATAAAATTTAATGTAAATAATTTTTATCATGATTAATTTAAGGAAATATAAATACTATAATTTCATAAAATCTTTATCAATATTAAAAATGAAAAGAATATACTAGCACATTTTTAATAACATAGTTTTTTAATGAATTTCATAAAAAAAAATTTTAAATAAAAAATAAAGTTTCCTTTGTAATAATTGTTTTCTATAAAATTAATTTAATTTTTAGAATCAAAACATTTTAATTTATTAATGGTGATTTTTTGGTAATTTTTTAAAACACATCAATTTTTAGGTGTATAGTGAAAATATAGTTTTTCCATAATCATTGTATTTTAAATTACATCCTTGATGATGAAATAATGCACCAATAAATTATAAAAATGTTAGATGAATAAATAATATATTTAATTTTATAAATTATTCATTTTAATTCAATAAACATGATTTTCAAACATAAAAGTACTTTCAACAGTCTAAAGTATAATGTATCCCATTAAAATATTATTTTACTATTTTTTACCTGTATATTCGATTAAAATATTAAATTCATATTATAAATTATTTTAATGGCTTAAAATCATGTTATTTAATTGAAATGTGATTCATATTGTGAAAAATATCTCTATTATAATTTTTACTTTGAATATAGTATTTTATTCATTATTATAACTAAACAATCCACATCTCATTAAGTATAAATAAACCTTTACCTCCCCTTGGAGAACCACTCCTCCCACACATACCAAATCCAAATAATTTCCCAAATAATAACTCTTAAGACCCTTATAATCATTAATTATTTTGTTGTCTAAATGAACTCTAAGCATCAAGGGTGTTTATAATCCTATAAGAGAAGGCCACTGAGAAAAGAGTAAATTTTTATCGACACTTCTGTAATTTTATTCTTCTCTTCCAATTTATACCAATTTATTTAAATTAAAAATTTTATAAGAATAATTAATATGTATTTTAAAATTATATTAATTATGTTAAAATACTATTGAAATTATTATTATGATTTATTTAAATTTCATACTTCTCTTTTGTATTCTTTAGACAAAGTCACATTAACTATTAGTTAACCGCCAAAAAGGATGATTATAACTACTTTAATATCACCAAAATTATGGAAGGTTGTAATAAAATATTTATGATATATAAATGTGTAAATATATGTATTTTAAGATTATGGAATTATTTCTACTTATGTATAAATGACCATGAACACAAATAGAAAAAGAAAAAAAAAACGTGATATTTATAAGGAAAACATGATATCAAAATATTTCATCATTAACAATGGTAATTAATAAATAAAATAAAATTATTTTAACTGATAAATATTGAAAAAATTAATATAATTAAATTATGGTTCTGTGTTTAAATAAAACTATGTTTAATATTTATGAGGCAACAAAGTAACAAAATTAAGCGGTATTTAAGTTAAGGGGATTCTCAAACCCAAACTTTTTAATTTTGTGTTATCTAATCTTTCACATTTTATATGTATGGATAATCATCTATTGTTCTTAAATTTCAGTTACATGATGATTTCCATTTATTTTTATGTATATACATGTTTCTACCCTTTCAAAATGTCTTCTATGCCATTTAAAAAGACATTTTAAAAATAAATTATTATCCCAAACATCACATTGATCCCTCTTGAGTTTTTTATACACTAAATAATGATGATATTTAATGAAAAAATAATATTTCCTTTATTAATTTGGGAATACCAAAGGTTATTCATGAAATTATTCTTTACAAAACCATTATGAAACCCATATTTTCCCTGGTTTTATTTTATTTTAATGATTGTTTTGCGTTCTATTTGGCATGAATGATTATGATCATTTAATGATTTGATAGGTGTGCCTAGAATTATATATCCCTCCAACTAATAGGGTAATTTGATTTATCACATTATATTAGGTATATTATTCATAAACATTGTGATTTCTTTTTTTATAGTAACGATGTTACGATTTATGCATATATGTTATGCATGAACACAATGCTAGATTTTTCCACACCTATGTGTGTTATTTGAACACTATGTTATGATATTTCATTATTATACATATTAAAAATTCCATGAATTTATCAGATATTTATATAATTCTTATGATTACGATCCTATTCTTATCAAATGATGATGATGATTATGATCACCCATATACTATTGATTTATTTCTATTATTCATTTTATGTTTCCCCGGTAATTGGGATTTTAGATCGCCCGTTAATTTGATGTATATCCACAAGTTATTAAATTTAATAAGGAGAGAATGAGAGATTTTAGGAGGCTAAATAAGAAGGACTCAAATTGTAACTTCTTGGACGAGATGACCACTAAACCGATAGCTTGACCGGTAGGTCACATGGCTTTAATCTCACCTCCCCATATTCCATAGGCTACCGACTAGCAGTGAGTGTATAAGGAGGTGACAATGGGGAGACTATAACCTCAGGAGCAGAGTTTCACAATAGTGTAATAGATAGTAAGTAATGTACAACAACAGAAGCTGTAGTAAATGGGAGACATAACAACAAAAGAATAATATAAGCAGAATATAAATGGGAAACACCAAAATAAAAACATACATTCTTGTCCAAATGATGATACATAACTAAAATATTAGACATAAAATAGGAAAATGATATATTTTAATAAAATAATAATGAAATGAAAAGAAAATACATTTGATCAACCTCCAAAAACATCCTGATCTCCAGCTAAGTCTTGTGATCCTAACTAAAAGGTATGAGAATGACATCACAAGCAATAATCCATGGTCTTACAAACATGAGATCTACTCAAGAACCCTAGTGAAATGGTGGTCTAAGAATTATGTGATATAAAATCCTAGTAGGTTACCACCCATAGTGTCCACAAAAATATCCAGTATCTTAATATAAATTATAGTAGTGAGCATACATAAATAATGATAAAAAATATGAATAAATAAATTACATTCTGATCAAGTCCCCAAAGGAAACCTAGCGGCTCTACCTGCTTCCACTCATGGACAAAAAGTGATATATGACTAGTTAATATATTTATAGTAATAATATATATTTTATAGTTATATATTTCATCCACCTACATGGAATAAGTACATGGATACATAAGTGTCTATATATCTGGAATACTAGGTAGTGGCTACACCATGGTGTAACTCATTCATCCTTAACCATTCTAAATGATCCTATATTCTCTAGACAAATGTTACAAGCCCTAAATATCAAATTGAGTGGTTGATTTCATGATCTTCACTAGATATCCAGAGTTTTCCATCTTTTCACCACTCTAACATAGGATGTGGCACCACAAGCATAGCGTCCAACTAGTATTAGTGGCGTGAGATCACATACTCAACAACCGATGTGGGGGGGGGGGGGGTGATTCCTCCATGATCAACTAAACCCTTACCATCTAACCATAGAAATTATAAAGGTGTAATAAAATTTATAATAATATCCATGAGGCATTACCTCACATGATTTAATTAATTAGTCCAATCAAAGCTAAGGGCATCATAATTATAACAATTCTCAAAATCCATGGTTGTTTAATTATAATAGGAGGCTTGGTCATAACACCCATTTCAATTCCATTTCAATTAAACCATTATATACATTCAATTAAATCAATATATCATGAAAAAAATTCAAATTAGTACATGTATTTAATTAAAAAAAATGAAAATTATAATTAAAAATGGTCAAGGGGTTCTTGGAAGGTGCTATAGTCATATATGAAATCACACACATATCAATTCCTTTCACATGTTGGGTCATGCACATAGAAGGTTATTTATATCAATAAAAAAATATGTTGATGGTGAAAAAATACATTTAATAACAACAAATAGGACATGTACTGTCATTCCACTTATCAAGCACTAATAGCAAGTCATAGGGAATGAAAGAAGAAATAAATCAAGCATGATTTGAATAACTAATAATTAATTTTAGTTTATAATATGATGAAACTAATCCAAGATGTTTTATTATAAAACATGTCATTTTCTATCAAAAAATTCATGTACCAAAATTAAGATACAATTGAAATAATCATAACTCATTTTACCCATGGTAACATTTAAGAATCTTACCATCATAACAAAACAACACAAGGTTTAAACATGGAATCTAAGAGGTTCCATCATCAATTTAAAAAATTCATAAAAGGGAAATATCACATTTTTCTCAAATTCAAACTCTTAGAACGTGTTTTGGTTATTTATTCATTTATTAAAAAAGGTCCAATTTAATTCGGGACACCCAAGGGGTTTCTGTAGTGGAGGTTGACATCCTCTGTATGAAGGACCTCGAAACACCCTAAGAGGGGAGGGTGAATCAAGGTGTCATATTTTTCTTCTTATTGTTATGAATCTTGTTCCCTCGTTGGTAGAAACTTGTTAAATCTTTTATAAAAATGAAAGTAAAGAGATGAAACATCACTTTTACTTGGTTCACCGTAAAGGGAAACGCCCATGGAGTATACGCCAAGAGTATGTCGTTTGTATCTAATTCCACTAATCTTTACTAGTTTGTGGATTACAAGGTTCGGTCATAGTCACTATGTGCCATGCACACTACCTTTATAATGGTTCAGGGATAGCTCACATCATCTCTCGGTTCACTTCTGTCAACTCCCACTAGCCCACAGACTTGGGGGAAGTCAAACATAGTTTATCCACATGAAGGTAAATTCAATAGATCTGCATTGTAGTCTTTGTCTGTGTTCAACACGATACACTTCTTTCATCCAAGTCCTGAATTTATGCACTTGAAAACACTGATGACACAAATCATATATTCAAAATCTTGTCAGAATCACAACACCCCACTTGCACACAATACATCAACTTGCATACAAGTTTTGGGAATTTTCGTGAAAGATGACTTTCATGAAACCCCTACTTTCCGCGCAAACCTTATATTCAGTGCAACTAAATCAAAGGGTTCACTTGGTATTTTCATTCTAAAGGAACACCTTGCTGGAAAGATTAACTTTCTGTAATTCTTTCACACACAATTTTTTCACACAACAGAGCAACTGGTTTTTTGTTGAAAAAATTCTTAATTATTTCATGGGGTAGCCACCTATTTATAGGCCTTGATGACCCTACCCACAAGTTTCTGATGCATCTTTGTCGGTGCACATAATATTCTTCTTGAGTGTGAAAAAAACCTATTAACGTTGGATTGGGCTCGTACGATTCTTTCACACAACCTCATCTTTCATGCACATTTAGGTCTTGCATGCACTTTTTTCCATTTCAATATTTTAATGCACTGATCCAAAATTAGACCTTGCGTGCAATTTTATAAACACCCTTCAATCTTGCGTGCAACTCCCTTATCCAAAAACACATTTATCCATATTCCAATTCATGGACCCAAAAATTTGGCAAATACTGGGAAATGGCGCCACCTTCAATACTATTCCTCACCTGAACAATATGATTCCTTTTTGGAAAAAATTCCTAAACTTTTAATGAGGATTGACAATAAATACAAACCATAATCCATTTCCAGCAAATAACTTCCATGGTAACAACAATATCCTCCTTTGGGTTTTTTTAATCTTCAGATAAATTTAATAGAGCACCAGACACTATCAAAACCTGATACACAACAATCAACTCAGCCAACGCTTTAAGTCTACGTGAGCAATGATCAGTGTAGAAAACAAGAGGGGAAGCTTGAATCAGGTTCCCAGGTTTTGGAATTCTAAATGATGATCATGCTATTCCCTTACTATGTCACAGAATCATTACATGTCCTGAATGTATTCCTTCTCCTCCTAACACCAAATTCTAATCAAGTCATACAAGCATTACATGTCCATTACATGTCCATTACATGTCCTGAATTCATTCCTTCTCTTCCTAACCCTAAATAATCATTGTGTCACAAAATCATTACATGTCCATTAGATTTCCTAAATTTATTCCTTCCCCCCATTGAAAACAATCCCAAAGATCGGTATTTTTTTATTGTACTGCTCAAAACACCCGTGGATAGTATCTCCCCCATTAACCTACATCACATTCAAAAACATATTAAAAATATTTATCATAACTGGGGAGAGGGGGAAAATCGTAGACTCCTCATGGACTAGGAGGTGTCTGAACATTGTGGTTCAACCGTTGTTTCTCAAACACAACGGTTGATAGCGACTTGGTCATAATGTCAGCCACTTGATCATCTGTTCCCACATGTTCCATATTGATCATTCCTTGTTCAAAATTTTCCTTGATGAAGTGATATATGATTTAAATATGTTTCATACAAGAATTATGAACCTGATTTTTCATAAAATCAATTTTGCTCTTGTTATCACATTAAATCACCATTGGTTGTTTTACCTCAACACTTATGTCAGTTAATTGCTACTTCATCCAGAGTAACTGAGTGCATGTGTTTTTAGTAGATATATATTTAGCTTTAGAATTACTAAGAGAAGTACTCCCATGTTAATTGATCAACCATCCCACACATTTCTTTTTTATATAAAATTCTCTACTAGTAATTGATTTTCTATCCACTACATCCCCAACCCAGTCCACATTTGAAAATGATGATAATTCACTGTCCCTTTCTGATGCAAAGTATAATCCATAATTATGAGTTCCTTGAATGTACCTCATGGTTATTTTTACTTCTGTCATATATTCTTCCTTTAGATTACTCTGAAATTGGGCCGCTAAGCATGTTGTAAAGACAATATCAGTCCATGTCACCATTAGGTACAGTAAGCTTCCAATAATCATCCTATACATGGTGGGATCTATAGAGGTCCCATCCTCATTCATTCCTAGTTTGGATCCAACTGTAATTGGAGTTGACATTGGTTTAGAGTCATGCATATTAAATTTCTTCAGCATATCTCTTGCATACTTTTCTTGAGAAATAAATGTGTAGTCTCTCTTTTGAATCACCTACAGCCCTATGAAATATGTGATCTCCCTAATCATAGACATTTCAATTTTTGATTCCATGTGATTGGAAAATTCAACCATGGATCTCTTCCTACTACCACCAAATATAAATTCATCAACATAAACTAGAACCATGAACCAATATTTTAGAGAATTATTAACATAGAGATGTTGATCTACTCCTCCTCTTATTAATTCCATATTTTTGAGATAATAATCTAGCTGGTAGTACCGTTCTCGTGGTTCCCGATTCAAACCATAGAGGTCCTTCTTTAATATTCAAACCTTTGTTTCATCAGTACAAAGAAGAAAACCCATTGGTTTTTCAATTTAGACTTATTCTTCAAGATCACCATTCAAAAATGATGCCTTAACATCCATTTGATATACATTATATCCTCTTTGGAATTCAATCGCATGAAAAATCCTGATTGACACCAGTCTAGCCACTAGAGAAAAGGTTTCTTCAACACCAACACCTTCAATATGTGAATTTCCATTACATACCAATGGTTCCTTGTTACTTATAACATTTCCATGCTCGTTGAACTTTCTCTTAAAGATCCAATTCATACAAATCACATTGTGTCCTTTGGGTCTCTTGACTAGGTCCCATGTTTGATTCCTGTTAATATGATCTAACCCTTCATTCATGGATTTCAACCAAGATTCATCCTTCACAGATTCTCTAAATGAGGATGGTTCCACAACTTATAGAAATGCATATTGTGCATTATTTCCCATTCTTCTTATCTGTGTGGGTTCCTTCCAATCCCCAATAATATTGGATTGATCAATTTCTTCTCTTTGATTCCTCATTTGACATCCAACTTAATTTTATCCATCTATGGTTTACTCTTTAGATTATTCTTTTGAGTCAACATCATGATGTGGTTGCTGAGAATTTTGCATACCTTCCTCTATTTCTGTATTTTCATTTGCTCTATGTTCAATTTATTCATCATATTTTATCATATCAGAAAATGGATTCCTCGAATCATTTTCAGTTTTATCTTCAATGATCTTAACATCGCTGCTTTCCACAATCCTTCCCAAGCAGTTGTTGAAACACTTATAGGATTTCCTGTTCATTGAGTTTCTAAGGAAAATTTCTTCATCTGCATTATCACCACACTTCCCTTGATTTACTTCTTTGTTTCTGATGCAACATTTACTTCTAAAAACACCAAAGTATTTCAAAAATAGATTCCTTCTATTCCATAATTCATATAATGTCTTCATCTCACCCATATAATTCCCTGTTCGATTTTGAATATACACTGCATCTTGAACGACCTCTTTCCAGTAATGTTGAGGAATACAAATCTCAATCAGCATAGTTCTTGCCATGATGTTCAACTACCAATTCATCTGCTCAACAACTCCATTTTGACGTGGAGTTCTCACAATAGCTTCCTCTTGTAGTATCCCATGCTTCTCCAAGTAATTTTCAAATTCAATGGATGTGTATTCCTCTCTATTGCCAGATCGTAGCACTTTTATTGTTCATCCAATATCATTCTTGGTGATTCGACAATATGTTTTCATGCAATCAAGAACTTTGTGTTTTCTTTGTATAATCATGACACATGGAATTCTATTGTAATCATCTATGATTAGGATGAAGTACCTTTCCCAATGGGTTCTGGAAACATTTATCAGTCCAAATACGTCTGTATGAATGAGATCAAGAATATGAGATACCCTTTTCTTCTTTGGACGATATGAACTGCAGACCAACTTCCACCGAATGCATGCATTATAATACTTTTCATGTTCATACTTTAGGGTGGGAATATCTATTCAAATCATAAATTTTGATATCGTCTCCATGTCTTGTTGATTGATGTGCCCCAATTTCCGATTCCATTGGTAATTTTCTTCTTCAATAGTCATGTAGAAATTTTTTTCATTACTATCAACTTGATACAAGTTTCATTCTATTCCACATCCTTTTATAAGTGAATTTCTTATCTTTCCCGTGATAGTGAATCCTTCTTGATCTAGAGTAACTATAATTCATGATTCATAGAGTTGACTCATGTTGAGGAGATGATGATGTAGGCCATAAACATAAAGGATGTCCGTTTTCTTTATCTCTCTATTAGCTAGTTCTATACATCCACTTCCTTTGATTTTCAGGCCCCCAAGATTACCAAACTATACTATTCATTTAAACCTCCTCTTGAAACTTGTTAACAAGTCTGCATTACCTGTCATATGAGACAAACAATCACTATCAATAATCCAGGTGTGGTTTATTTTTGTAGCTTTGAGGGCTACCTATGCAAGGTTGGATTTCACAATTTTCATCTTTTCATTCCATGAGATATTTGATTGAGTGTAGGGCACTAATTTCCATTCCATTATCTCTTCTGTGTTCATGTGTTCTTCATATTAAAAATATTCTTCCAGAGGAGAAAACCTATTTGAAAGATCAACACTATCTTGTTGATGAGTTTTTACTTGTCTCAAACTTTGGTATGAGGAGTCCATGTCACTCTTCTTCCTATAATAAATAGATTTATGGCCTACATTAGAACAACAAAAACAATATCCCTATAAATTGTTTATTATGTAAGTAGTAGGATATGAATTTGTTCTCATATTTTGAACTCCTAGATCTCCCTAATTTAGATATCTCCTTGACTATTGACAATATGACATAGTATAACCTAGATATCCATATAACTAACACTTCATGAGAGGAAATGTCATCTCACTTCTATTTGTCCTCATACCTTCTTCCTTGGGAAAAATATTCAACTGCATTTTATTCCTATAATCTCAAGGATAGTATTATGTTCTCTTTTCAGTTTGATTTAGGGGTATCTTTTTCAACACTTCTGGAAATTTTATAACATGATCAACTTTCTTGTTTCATTTATTATGGTCCACATTATTTACAAAATTTGATGTTTTTTTATCACAAATGATTCCACTATTTCCCATGCATGTGGGTCTTTGATCACTCAAAATATTGTCAACTCCATCAAACCTTTTTTCTCTCTCTCTAGTAGCTCAACATTCAAGAACCTACCAAATTTCATTTTCTTATTTTCTTATTTTGAACTTGATTCACATTTGAGCATACTCTTAAGAGTTACAACTTCTTATTCTTGTCCCCCAATTCTTTGGACTTATCTTCCAGTCTCAAGGTAAGGTCATTTATGACCTTTTCCTATCATTAAATTCTGATATTTAGTTTCACTACATCATCTATCCTTTCGAGGACTGATGACTATACTTTCACCAGTTCTTCAAGTCGTTCAATTTCAGATTCCAGCTGATCAACATATTCTGATGATTCTTATACCATTTATTTCCATTTATTTAATCTATTACAATTATTATCAATCTTACTAAAATCATACTTGAGTTATAACTTGGGATCAATATTAGTTTTCAACTGGTTATATCTATATTTATCTGTTGATGGTTCTGACTTTTCAATGGTAGCCATCATGGAATCATGGTTTCTAGTTTTAAATTCTGTCTCTTCTTCTTCACAGAATTCATTATCATCATCTTCCTCTTCATAAAAAATTCTGATTCTATACTTTATTTCTATATTTTATGTCTCCCATTTTGAAAAACGTTTTCTAAAGATTCTCAATTTGTCCACCTTTGATTTCTTTATCTTCAAATTTTCTTGAGCACTGAGAGGCAATGTGCCCTACTTTTCTACAAGAAAGTAATCTAGAGGTAACATACCTTTTAAATTTCTCTTTTCCCTTCTGGAACATCTTATAAATGAGAGAAAGAATTTATTTTTCCTCATAATCTTAAGAACTAATATCTTTTGAAAATTTCAGTTTGTCCATGGCTTTGAATGACATTTCCTTGCTCACTCGAGTCATAGAATCTTCAAGCTTGACTCTTATTTCATATGCCACCTAGCTGCTCAGAGAATCATCTGGAGAAAGTTTGGAATGTTCTCTTTACACAAAGGATGAAACCTTTGCATTGTACAAGGGTGGAAATCTTCTCAATATTTAATTGAAAATATCAACGTATTTAATTTCTTCACCTAGAACTTGAACTTCTCTAACAACTTCAGTAATTTTATTGAAGAAGGAGTCTATATTCTCATCATGATGCATCTTCAGATCATCAAACCTATTGTGCATGACTTGTAGTTTCGACTCCTTCACTTTTCAATCTTCTTCATAAATATTTTCAATTTTATCCCACATATACTTTTCTGAGGTGCAACTCATCAACATTAGATAGATCTGATAAAAAAGGGCTACAATGAGAGCATTCTGGGATTTTGAATCTCCATCAAATTTTTTTATGTCTCTATCAGTCATAGTCAGACTTGTTTGATCAGTGAATTGTATTAATTTCACTGTATCAAATTGGACTTCAATTACAAGATATCTTAGATGAGATCTCCTTCTGTTCTTCCAGATTTGAAAATTACTTCCATCGAAGAGACAGAATCCCCTTACATTGGCTAAATTCTCCATGACTGTATAAGATAGATCAAACAAAAGTAACCTCCCTCTGATACCACTTGAAGGACCTCAGAACACCCTGAGAGGGGAGGGGTGAATTAGGGTGTCAAAAGTTTATTTTCAATGTTATGGATCTTATTCCCACATTGGTATAAAATTGTTAAATCTTTCAGAAAAATGAAAGTAAGGAGATGACACATCACTTTTACTTATTTCACCACAAAGGGATACGTCCAAGGAGCATACACAGATAGTGTGTTGATCATACCTAATTCCAATAATCTTCACTAGTTTTTGGATTCCAAGGTTCAGTCATAGTAACTATGTTCCATGCATAGTGCCGTTATAATACTTCAGGGATAGCTCACTGCATCCATTGGATCACTTCCTTCAACTCCCCCTAGCCCAAAGACTTGGGAGAATCTAACTCAGTTTATCGACTTGAAGGTCACTTCAATATATTTTCATTGTAGTCTTTGTCTCTATTCATCATGATACACTTATTGCATCGAATTCCTAAATTTATGCACTTGAAAGCACTGATCGCACAAATCAGATATTCAAAACCATGTCAGAATCACAACACCACACTTGCACAAAATACTTCAACATGCGCGCAAGTTTTGGGAATTGTCCCGAAAGACGACTTTCTCACAAACCCTACTTTCCACTCAACCATTATATTTCACGCAACTAAACTAAAGGGTTAACTTGGTATTTTTAGACTGAAGGAACACCTTGTAATAAAGATTAACTTTTAGTAATTCTTTCACGTGAAAATATTTCACGGAGCAGAGCAACTGGTTTTTCGTTGAAAAAATTCTTAAGTCTTTCATTGGGTAGCCGACTATTTATAGGCCTCGATGAAACTGTATGCATGTTTCCGATGCATCTTTTTTCAGTGCATGAATGATTATTATTGAGTGCACAAAACCCCTTTTGACGTCGCATTGGGCGTGTAATATTCTTCTGTGCAACCTCATATTTTATGCACATTTAGGACTTGCGCGCAATTTTTTCTATTTCCATATTTTGATGCACTAATGCCAAATTATACCTTGCATGAAAGTTTCTAAGGTCCTTTAAATATTGCACACAACCCCTTTTTCCAAAAACACTTCTCCATATTTCAATTCTTGGACCGAAAAATTAGGAAAACACTAGGAAAAGGCACCACCATCAATACTGTTGCTTGCCTGAACTGTATGATCCCTTTCCTAGAAAACATCATGAACATATAATGAGGATTGAAAACAAACAAAAACCATAATCCATTTCAAGAATAGAATGACAATGGTTCTAACAGTATATACTAAACAAGGATCATATAGAGTTTATCTAGGTGTGTTGATGAATTTGATATGAAGAACTCAATTAAAAAGAGACACTTGGTGAAGTTTAGGGTGTAGCACAATGAAAACATTTATATTTCAATGGTTATTTATGAAAAAATCCATATACCACGTACCTTATACAATGGACGCCTCACTCATTCAATATTGTGGTCTGATTTTCTTCGGTTTGAAAGAAAACAAAGAAACATACAATTTCCTTGAACACAGGGAAAATGAATCTACACTATGATAACATGGTCGAGAGGATATTAAATGGTGAAAGATTAAAAATTAAGGAACAACTTCCCAAGAAGAATCCATAGAGATTGATAGTGCTTGAATTAGATCATTGATAGAGGAGATATTTTAAATCATAGGTTAGGATTGTGATAAATCCATGGTGAAAAGAGGAGAGGGATCACCCACTAGAGGAGGAGGATAAAAAAAGAAAAAGGGAATTTAAAATTAATTTAGTGGAAAAAGGTAATTTAAACCTCAAAATTAGGCCACATAGTTTGGCCACACTACTTTCCCAAACTGTGAACCAATCGTGTAGCTCCTGCTACATAGGAACCCTACCTTGCAAAGTTCTGCCGCATGGTTTACCCTAATCGTGCACGAAGCATGTGATGAATAGTGTGAGCATACATACTAATTGGAACTTACTATGTGGGATGGGTGGAAGTTTTGGAAAACCATATGTAGACCATGCATTTCATTTCTTCTCACCTTCAGTAACTTCATGATGTTTACTAGTGGGCCACATAGTTTCAGACAAACCATGTGCCCCTGTCAATCCACTACCATTTTGAGTTTCTAAGGTCTGATGCTCCTGAAACTCACTGAATCAACTAAGACATATATAGTTATTTAAACCATGTCTAAATATAATGTATCAAAGTTTTCCAACTATCAAAATTACATTTTGAATCTTGTTTTAGATAATGGATCATCCACCAAACATCGAAATTGATATTCCTTTAGATTTTTGTTCAGTCAAAAACATGTTTCATTACAACCTCCCAAAATTATAACTTCTCATCCCCAATAATACTTGTGGGAAATAATTAAAACATTATATGAAATATGTGGGTTGTAAATTCTCACTCAAATAGACATGTTACTTTTCTAAATCTCAAATTCACCTCCATGAATTACTCAACCATACAACCTTAAGCCATCAAAACCGAAGACAATATTCAATTTCAATACAAAAACACAAAAATGGTTCTTACCAAATCATGTTTAGCTTGATAAAATATCACTTTTTCATCTCATTAAACATCTAGAAAAAGGTTCTCTCCACCATAGGTCTTAACATCAAAGTGGGATAATTTAGTACTATGACACATCCACTGTCAAAATTTCACACGAAGCATGACCTATAATTCTAGAGACGTTCTTAGAATGATTTCAAAACTATCAAGCAATCACCTACTTGCCTACTTCATTTATCCGATTCGAGTGATATTTTCCTAAAAAACCCCATATGACACATACTTCACTCTTCACCACATAAATATGTCCCAGAAACTATTATTTACCGACCGTACTACTTAAGGAAAGGGATCAAGTCAAGCTACCTATGGATGACCATTTCCAAAATGCTCATTTTAGATAGTCAGGGTATTAAAACATGAACCAGAACACCTTATTCCAAGGAAAAACACATTCAAAATTATAAAATTCACCAAATTATATAACTAACATTTGCTGATGATATGAGATCAGTCTACCACTTAAAAATTTAAACTGTTTTGTCTCAAAATGAACAAGGGTGTCACTTAGATCTATGCCAATGGAACTATTTCCCTTTAAGAAAATCCTTCGATCCAAAAAACAATTCTATGATATATTCATATTAATTAACCTAGAGTCCATAGAACTAACCCAATGCAGTACATACTTTATGTTTAAAAGTGATATTTTGGTACACGACCAAAACATCCAAATCAGATCATTGTCGGAGCCCAAAGAGGCATCCACCTAGTTGTCTAGTCAAATAAAATGGCTGTTGTTTCAGAGTTCATCCATGGTGTCCCTACATGAGAACCCAAGTATCATTTAGGACTAACCAAAACATGATAAAAACCACTTATCCATCACACAACTCATATAAAGAATATAGAACAGTGAAACAAATTTTAAAACATTACACAAAATATAACCGACACTCTCTTAGTGTATCAAGGAAGATGTCAGATAGTGGAAATGATCATCTCTAATATAGAGTACACTATGAGGATTTAGAGGTTATCAAGAAGATCATTCAAACCAATATTGCTTGACCTCTTTAATGAAGGTCAACTTCACCCACTGATAGATCATCATTTAACAGAACACAATGTGCTTACCACTCAATACATTCTATGATCGCTCAAACATAACCACTGAAGTCCATCCAAGAACAATAGTGTTTATGAAGGGTTACATACATAGGAAACCACATCAATGTTATGCTGTAGAGAAAGCACCAACACGCTATAATACCCACTAGTATTTTAAAACAACATCGACCATTTTTTAGAAGGTACTCTAAGGTTGTGTCCCCTATACCAGGAATGATACACATTCACTCGAACTGATATTTTGCTCCAAAACATAAGAGGGTTCTATTCATTGAATTAAGAGAATGACAATCCACTCATAAGCATAATATATCAGATTTACCTTTAACACATGTGTGTCACTCCACTGAATCACACTCACATACGTCATAACACTTGGCATAAAAAAACCAACCTTACCGGCAAGAAAAAAACCAGATCCTATTGAAACATAATCCAATGAATGGAGATGAAACTGATTCCTTAATTCCCAGGTCACACTACTTTGGAGATGAAATGAGAATGTACTCAATAGATTTAGGCTCAAAAATTCTACCAAACTCAACCAGTTCAACACATCATTATGAAACTCGATGGGTACCGTATATATGAGTGCACACTACCCTGTTGGTTTAAAAGTAAAATGAAACATCCAAGAAAATATCTATAGGTGTTTCAGCCCTATGAATTTATGTATTTGATGGACCATAAAGAAAACTGGCTCAAGTCATATAATTCCATATAAATGAAAAATTAACTAACAACCTCTTGGGCTTCTCAAAGAAAGAGAAATAAGGTCATAAGACCTACTAACATGTCGAAAATTCCCTAAAAACATTTAGCCTACTATGAACAAGCATTAAATAATGATTACAACCACAAAAGGGTTTAGGAAACCATGACCAACTATCCAAAAAAGGGGGTCATCATAAGATAGGAGTCCCACTAGGGAAAAATATACCCGAACAATACAACACATTATAATCCTAATGTCATTTAATAAGGAATTTAAGCTCTAAGGGTGCTTCATACAATAGGATATCCAATTTTTTAAAAACACAATCATCGACCCTATCACTAGGTCATGGAAACTGAAAAGACACAATACTCAAGAGACTACCATTTAAGCCATTTCTAATAAGGTTAAAGTCCTACAGAAAATGCTCATATTTCTGTTTCAAGAATACTCAAAGTGATTATTAAATAGCCTTTACCCGAGGGTATAAACCAAAGAACCCAACTAATATTCCATTTTATTATATGAAACTACATCACATTAAATATTTAAAAATTTAAATATTTAAAACTAAATATCATGTACCAATTATAATCTAAATGAACTTGATACCTAATTTAACTGACAGCTAAAGCAAAAATAGGAAACTCTTATCAAACATACCTTTTAAAAAAATCTACCATTTATTGAAATTCCTCCATAATTAGTCCATTTAACACATAAATTCCTTTAAATTTTAAAAGATAAGGTAACCTATGAGGGTCCCATTAAGAAAATCTGGGTTCATCAGAATGAAACCCAATAGCAGTTTCTTCATTATCAAAGTTTCAAAACACCTGTTTTGGGTTATCTCAGAGGAAACACGCCCCAAATGACCTACTTGGGTCCATTTGTGTGTTTAGTAAGGAAATCATATAGATCACCATGCCCATATTATATATTCACATGTTTTTATGGAGGTAACCAATTAATTTCAATTTTGAATTAAATAACATTTTCATTTATAACAAATTCAAAAATATAACATGGTCAAATATAATGGTTTAGTTATATAGGTTTTCATCCACCAATCTATAAAGTTCCCATAAAATTTACATGTTTACATTTATCCCCCATTAATTAATATAATTCCTTTTTTAACAAAAAATTGATCTTTAGCTTCTTTTACATTTTAGAAAGAGTCTATAAATATATATGCAACACTCATAGAATGGTTTGAGTACACAGGTTACCCTATCCTAATTAGAAGGCACCCATACACATTAAGAATGAAAACTAGTTCTTGCTTAATCACAATAAATAAATTCTACCCATGAAACTAATTACTTATCATAAACAAAACTAGGCATGTTATCATAAGAATTAAACACATAATAACATGCTAATAAGTACAAAATCATGATTTATAGGCAAGACATGCTAAATAGGAAGGCAACATGGAATATAATTATCCTATCCTAATAGAAGGCTATCATGATAAATAAATTACCTAGGAATGCTATATTATAATTCCTAAAAAATCATATTATAACAAGAAAGGTAAATATCACAATGAAATAGAATCATATAGGTTAAACAACCTGGCATGAAATATGTATGGTATGCGAATATATATTTTCCTATAATAATTCATATAATGCTACTTCATATAAATAACAATATAAGTGAAAAATACATTAATTTAATAAATAAAAAAGAAGTGGAAATTACACTATTCACCTAAGGTTAAATCACAATCAACTGTAATAACAAACAACACAAACCAAAATTCTATCTCCGGACACTTGGCCATTTCCCCATACATGGGTTTTTCACTTCCAGGAACAACTATTTACTAATGACTGACACATTCCTAGACTCTTTTATACCATCCCTAAATATAAAGAAAAAGGAAAAAGAGGCCCTGATACCTCCTTGTAAAGTCACGTCTAGCTGACTACTAAACCGGTAGTCGAACCGATTGGTCACATGGCTGTAAGTGCACCTCCCCACACACAAGAGGCTATTGACTAATAGAAAGGGTCTATGAAGGTGATATTGGAGATACTATCACCTCATGATTGTAGTATAAAATTGGTGTAATGGTTAGTTGATAATAGAAAATAGTTAAAGAAGTAGTAAATTGAAGACATAGTAGTAGAAAAAATATTATAAACTGAATATGAGTTGCCAAAAAAATATAAAAATATGCATTCATGTCCAGATGATGATACATAACTAAAAAATTATACATAAAACTTGAAAATTATAAAGTAAAATACAATAATAAATAAAATAATAGACATTTGTTCGATCATCATGAGCATCATGAGCTCTATCTCATTCATGTTCTCCTAAATATCAGGTACAGGTAAAACACCACAAGAAATATTCCATGGTCCTGGAAATGTGAGATCTTAATGGGACCCCAGTGCAATGGTGGCCCGATAAGGGTGTGAGATAAAATCCAAGTTGGTTACCACACACGATGTATTCAATGGAATCCAGTCTGTGAATACAATGTAAAGCAGTGAGAATGCATAATGAATGATAGATAAGCAGAAGAAATAAATAAAATATTGTATAGTTTTCTGAAGTACACTTAGTGTCTCTACATAATTTAGCTCACAGATTGAAAGATATATCAGACTAGTAACTATTTATATATTAATATATATAAATAGTATAGTTATATATTTCATTCACCTATATGGACCAAGTACATGCCGTCATAAGTGGCCATATACCTAGAATACTAGGTGATGACTGGGCTGAGGTTTAACTTAGTCTTCCATAACTATTCAGAATAAGGCTATAAGCTCCAAAGAAAGGGTACAAACCCTAAAAGTCATAAAGAGTGGGAGATTCTATGATCATTAGTTGATATGGTGAGTGTGTCTTCATGTCAACACATGAAAATGGGATGTGGCGCCTCAAGACCAATGTCTATCTAGTATTAGTGGTGCGAGATGCCATACTCAACACCCAATGTAAGGGAGTGTTATTCCTCCAAGATCAACAAAACCATTAAAATCATACCACATCCTTTATAAATACATAATAGTATTTATAATAACATCCTTGAGGAATTACCTCTCATTCTTTACATTTATTAATCCCAATCATAATTAAGGGAATGAAAATTATAACAATTCACATAATCCATACTTATTGGATTATAACAAGAGCTGTTGTCATACCACACAAATCAATTCCATTTCAATTGAACAATATATATATATTCAATGAAATAAATCTATCATGAAAAATCTATTAAAATAAACATATTCAATTTAATTAAAAAAACATGGAAATATTATTTAAAAAGTCTCAAGGGTTTCTTGGAAGGTGATATAGACATCTAGGAAATTACCCACATGGAAATTGTTTTTACAAGTTGGGTCTAGCATGTAAAATGTGAGTAAGTTAAATAAAAAAAATATGCAGATGGAGGGAAACTCAATTTAAGAACAAAACATAGGACATGTATTAGCTTTCTACTTATCAAGCACTAACATGAAGGCACAAGGAATTACCTAAGCGATCATCTAAGAATTGTTTGAATAACTAATCATTACATTTTAGTTTAGAACATAGTACACATTATAAGAGGTTTATTATTGTAAGACATGTCATTTGCTATTAAAAAATTAATTTATAAGAGTTAATCATCAATTATTAGAGGCATAACTCAATTTAATAAAGGTAACATTTAATAATAAAAAATAAAAATAAAAAAATAATACAAGGTTTTGATCTGGAACCTAGGAGGTTCAATTATCAATTGAACAAATTTATAAAGGAGTAAATATCATTATTAATACAAGACGAATTTTTAAAAGGTGTTTTGAGAATTTATTCATTTAATTACAAAGGGGAAATTTATTTCGGAACACCCAAGGTGTGTCTATGGTCAAGTTTGACATCCTCTATATAATAAATAAGTATCATGGGAAATTTTGGGGGAAGTCACAGACCACCAACCTTATACCATGGATGAGTCACTTGTCTAATAGAGAGGTCTGATTTCCTTAGGTTTAGAAGAAAAAAAAAATGAGCATTCAACCTAAAAATAGGGAAATTGATCTCTCACCATGATAACATGGTTGAGAGGAATTTAAATGGAAAAATATTAAAAATTATAAAAGATACTATCGAGAGGAACCCATTGAGAAAGAAAATTCAAGACTCTGATGATGGATGTATGAGATATTTGGAATCCTAGGATAGGCTTGGCAGAAACCCACACCATAAAGAGGAGATAGATCACCCACTAAAGGAGGAGGAGAAAAAAAATAAAAAGGTGATTTAAAACTCATTAATGTGAAAAAGTTCAATTCACCATCAAAACTAGGATTCACGGTTAGGCTGTACGGTTTGGACAAACCTTTCATGAATTTTTTCGCTTCTACTGACTAAGAACACTACCTTGTACAGTTGTCCCACAAGGTTTACCCAAACCTTGCACCAACTGTGCAATTAATAGTGTGAGAATACTGCATAATAAGTACCAACTATGTGGTATGGGACCATAGTTTTGGAAACTATGAATATCCTATGTTGGGTGTTTCTACTCACCTGCTATAGCCACATGATTTGCACCGGTGGGCCGCATAGTTTCAGAAAAACCATGGGCCCTTGTCAGTCCTCTTCCATTTTGAGTTTTTGGGTCTCGACACTCCCAATACTCAATGAACCACCCAATAAATATATCAAGCATTTAAACACATAAAAAACAATTTTAAATGTTCAAACTCTTGGAATTACATTCTATTGCTCGGTTTAAAGTATGACCCATCCACCAAATGCCAAAATTCAAATTTTGTGGGATTTTTATCCTATCCAAAAACTCAGTTCACTACACAAATAATTTATTGGTTTTATTATGTAAAAGTGATGCATTATACAAATTTTACCAAGATACTAAAATTTTCATTCGTTAAATATATTACTATTATGTTTTTTATCTTAAAAATGATGTAATAATAATGTATGAAAATTTTGGATCACTATATTCAAATTTAGAGTGTGAAATTAAAATTTTATGTTTTCTCACCTCCCTTAAATTTTATAGAAATGATTCCTATATAAAGGGGATTATGAGTGATAGGAAGTGTTTGATTCTTCTTGTAATGTCTATAAATAAGTGACGTGCATACCAAATTTCTTGATAGATACTTTTATCAATGCATTAGATGTTGAAGTATAAAATAGTGTGATACCAGGAACAGGTTATCAGACAGAGTGATAATAGACATATGGTATCAGATAGATAGGTATCATACACATTCTACTGGATAGAGGGTACCATACAAAATGCTACCTGAATAATAATTTATTGGATGGATAAGTTCATAAAATTCATTTTTGAGAAATTTTTTTGAATGATATTATGTAATAAATTGAAGAGTAATAAGAATAACTTATAAGAAGGAAAGTGTAAACAATTTATATAGAATAGTGATAAAGTGATGAAGCCTCATGGTGAATGTTCATTTCATTGCTGTAAAAATTATTTTTTTATATTATTTGTTTAAAATGAACATAAACTTTAATTGGAATATAAAAATATTTAGGTGATGGATACACTCTGATAGTTATAAATGACATATGATTGTTTTCTAGTGGATGTGTGGTCTTGTATTATTTTTAAAACATTCCACGAACTAGATAATCTTTCTATTTAGTAAATCATATAAATTATTATGTTATTATGGGTGTGTTTGTGTTTTGTTTTTAAATAGATTCAATTCTCTCAAACCAAAGGTGAAGGTTGTTTTGAAATTAGAATAGCCTAAAAAAGTAAACCATTTATTCACCTTTTATAGTCACACAAATCCTATAAGTTCTTTTCAATTAGTATGAAGTCCAATTCCCCTTTCATTAACTTTTGTATGTATGAAGAATTATAATAATTCTATAGTTATTAAGAGAAATATTAATATTAAGAGGACTCCTATATTCAACATAAATAACTAAAAATTATGGAAATTTATAATGAAACCCTATCATATATGTATTGTTCATATAGTTCTTGAAAATTATACAAATTGTTTAACTCCTCCCACCGAGGGTGATTCCATAATAGGTGAATATTAGAAGAATCTGAAGATTAATGGGAGATCCCTAAAAGATATACCTTACACCCACTATGAAATTGAATTTATGAGGTTTAAAGTAATTAGAAAAACAAAAGGCATATTGAAAAAGTAGAAAAATATTTTTTATGGTAATATGAAAGTGAATAAATCCAGGTTATAGATATGGAGATTGAAGTATGAAGATATTAATATGAGATATGATGAATCTATTGGAGAGTTCATTATAAGAGTCAATAAAATTATAAGCACTATAATATGTTTCAGTTAGAAATTAGAAGATTCGACTATTGATAAAAGGTTTCTATAATGACATCCTGATAAAATTTATTCCAAGGTATCATTTTTAGAATATAGATATCTCAAAACATTTAATTCCTTATGATCGACATAGTATTATAATAACATATGAAATGAGAATAGAAAATGTTATCAGGAATAATGAAATGATTAATCAAGGAAATACTAAAAATGTTTTTTTAGAAGAAGCTAGTGACTTAGATACTAAATATGAGTTAGATAAATGTTTTATAAATTCATGTTGTTGTTATATAAGGAGGTGAAAATTAGCTCAAGGAATTATAATTGAAAATTGTTCTTGAATTGATTTAATAATGAATCCATTAGAAATTTGAAAAAAACTAGTCAAGGATAAAGGAATATGAATATTAATATTAATAAGGTGGAAAGAGATTAAAATATCTCATTAAGAAGACATAACAATAAAAATACCACTTAAAATGAAGGATAATAAGTTTACTAAATTCAGAAAGAGTTTATTTTCAAAATGTGATAAATATAATGATAATGAGATAGAAACTAAAATTTATAGTGATGATGGTTATGAGAAGTATCTTATTGAAAAATTCAATGAAGATAGTTTTACTAGTGGTCAAAGTGGAAAATCTAAATAATATTAATTAGAAACTCTGATGGAGCCTATTTTTAAAATATAGTTTAATGAATTTATTTCAAATATTTTTAAACATGTTAAAGTTGATAAGATGTTAAAGAACGAATAAATATTAGAAAATAATTAGAAATCTACACATGACTAAAAATATATGTTGCGGAAAGAGATTGATCTTCTGAAGATATTACTTGATGAATATAAAAAACCTTAAAAAGAAAAATTGATTAAATGATATAAGTGAAGGGGACATAATTTGATCTTATTTAACAGAAACTAGTTAATATTGAACAATAAATATCAAAAATTTGAAACACAATTTCCAATGTGGTTTAATGTTCAATAAATATTATAATTTGTATGGATAAAAAACAATAATCCTTATATGTTAAAAAATGGATGATAATGTTAAAAATAAGAATCAAGTCAAGAGTACCATGTCTGTAGCTGAAGAAAGTGAAGAAAAAAACTATGAAATGCCTATGTAATAATGTTTTAATTGATAACTACCACAACTATAAACTCTATTTTGGATGAGATGTAGTCTATGATAAAGAAAAATATGTTATGTGTCTATGAATTTATTTTGTTCACAATAAGGATCCAAGGTTAATGTTCAAAAATATGATGGAAAACATATATATAGCTTTGGACATCATGCATGTTAAGAGGAAAATATGATTTCTATAGATATTTCTTGAACTATTGAATCATTGGGTATATCTTGGTTGGAATGAGTAACATAAGAGGAGTTGAATTGAGTTCCCAATAAAAATTTCTATAAATAAATAGACTAAAATATAAACCCGTTAATAATATAAACTGCCCAATTAATCAAAATATTAGATTGATGCAAGATCTATCATTTTAAAATATTTCTTATAGAGTGATTAGGTATTAGATAAAAAATATTTTAGAAGTACCTTATCTTTTGAAATCAATTTACAAATAAAGAAACATATATATATAAACACTAGTAATGATAAATTATCAAAGAAATTTATTTTTTGAAAATAAAATGTTATCTTGAATATGATAGTAAAAAAAACAAATAACAAAGTGAGAGAGTGGAATAAAAAAGAGGTTTAGTCTCAAGGTGACACTTAATCCAATCATCTTAGAAATCAACCACTATCAAGAAGATTATAAATATAATAAAATTAACCCACAACCGGGATTAAGTATACAATCAACATCAACAAGATGTCCATGATAAAAATCCTCTTCCACAGTTATTCATGGGATCTATGAATAGAAAAATTCACACATGGACCTCTTACAAAAACATAGTGGAAAACAGATTGAAGAAGAAGATAATAAAAATTATTGTCCAAGAATGTTCCAAAGAAAGTGTATGTTGGATAATAGGAAAAGAACACACATCTCAAAAGTAAAATAGGCAGAACAAATAAGAATAAAAAAATCTTTGTCTAAAGTGTTATGTCTATTCATAGTCTTTAGATTAGTATCAATGATGAGTCTGTGCATTGTTCTGAAAAATTGAAGTAGAACAGAGGATCCTATAAATTTTCAGATATGTTTTAATTGATATTTGTATGATGTCTTAATAAATCTCAGTAATAGGCTCTATGATTCAATTTCAATGATCACCACAGAATGAGAATAATCATGTTCATGATAATTCACAAATTTGGTCACACAATCCATTTTAGGGTTTTTTGTTAGTAAGATATTATATCAATTGTCTATAGTATATGTTGTTTTATGTCTGAGAGAGAGAGTGATAGATCCTTTTAGAATATATAGAATCATCAGTTGGAGGATTTCCACAATCCTTGGATTGGATTTTACAATGTATTGATGACATGGTCATACTATCGAATAATAAATCTACCTGTTGAGTCATTTATTCCAAAGTCACCAGACAACAACTGTAATAAGAAGCTTGTAGTGAATGAAGATATAATGGTGACTGGCCTTTGGCAGTGAATCCAATGGAATAATAGTGACTTTCCTTTGGTGTTAGCTCATCCTGGTGGTAACTCTTATTGGTGTTGAAACTGACTCAGTCTAGTGGTAGCTCATCCTAGCAGTAATGGCGACTCCGGGCCAGACAGTAATAATGTCTCCCAGCCAATAGTGACTTTCCATAATACTTATCATAAATATTAGAGAAACAATATTATCATATCAAATTCTGTCATACAACATGTGAAATATTAGTACTAAATGATTCATAGTTTGGGATCATTAAAAAAGAGAGTGTAAAACACACTCCATAAAAGGAGGTTCCAATATTCTCCCCCTTTAGATAATCACAAAACATAGTAGTTTATATATTATATACTAAATGAGTTATCATAAATAATCATAGATTTATTCAAGTTTAATAAAAATATTCTTACCAATATAAAACTAAATTACAAATTTATCACCACTTTTAGGATTATAAAAAATTAAAAATTATTATTAAACTTAGATGGAAAAGAGAAGTACACAAGGAGTTTTCATTATCTAGGTTCCAAAATACATGAGTACAAAAGGATAAGCGTGAAAGGAAAAATACAAAAAATCCCTATAAATAAATGTTAGCAAAGTAAATTCACTGTGTAGAAGACATGGGTTTATGACTTTTATCATTCCCTTTCTCTTTTTCTATGTATCTGTCCCTATCCTGTGATGAGAATTTAAAAGTGTATATTAGGGAAATGGTTTCAATGGATGGTAGCGTGGTAGCTGGAGGAAGTGGATCTCAAAATAGAACTGGTCTGAGTTGTCTGAGTGCTTCAACTAGTAAAAAACTCAGATGCTAGTGAGGTGGAGGCATATGGCTATCTGACTGAGTGATTAGAGCCGGAATATACTAAACTGAGCTAGTGGATGCAGTTTAAGGATTTTTGGAAACATAGATTGCTTATCTAGAAATTATAGTGATTTTATGGACATTAAGGTAGGGTTTATGATATTTATAAAGTCCATAATTATTGAACCTCCCCATTCCATCACATTAATGAAGTCTTTATTATCATCTATAAATATTTAAAGAGATGTTGTGAGTATCTTTAGTTAACTCACATGATCTTTGAAGTACATTTTCACTGCTGGTATCCTAAAGTTCTATGAACGAAATTTGAAATTATTAGACATTTCATTCTTGTTATAGATCCTGGACAAGTAGTACTTGATATCTTTATTTTTGTCTTCCTTATTTTGTTGATGACCTCCAGTAGTGCCTCTTATGAAATAAAATATATGTTATCCATGAAGATATATTTAACAAATTTTCTATTCCTGAGTTCTCACATCACCCATATAATTTATGATTTTTTATCTGATTATTTATATTATAAGATCTCTATCAAGTTGTATTGGTGTAGGAGGAGGTGAAAATGAAGTAGATGTCATTTCATCCAAAATATCTAACTTTTGAGAAATAGATTTCATTGATTCTAATATAGAATATATAAGACTCTCTACTGATTATTTTAAATTTTCTTTTTCATATGAAAATATTATATTCTCTACTTCCATTGATTGAATATGAAAACTAAATCTTGGTTAGATGTGTGATATCACCAATTCAATCAAATATCAAACACCTTCTTCATTGAGATGAGAAGTTGAAGATGGTTGAGATTTCAAGACATGAGTAAATTCTAAAACCAAATTCTTCCTCAATGTGTCCAAATCCAACTTCAAAATCCTCTAAAAAGAATTAAAATCATCTTTTGTCACTACATCAAGAGGTAAAATAGGTTGAAAATTTGTAAGATCTCTTTTCTCATGAGATATTTTGACCTCTACGTTTCTATTGGTTTCCATGGGGATAAAAGTCTATAACTCTCTAACTTGATTGATCTGATCCACTAGGGATACTTCACTTATGAAAAAAAAATTCAAGCTCATCATCTAAGTCACTGTATTCCAATCGAAGTCTTACAAAACCTGTATATTGTTACCAATATTCAAAGGAGATAATAAAAGGTCTTATATATTTAATAATTGGAGTTACTGTCGGTATTTGATAAATTTGACTAACTTTATATACGGATGGGGTAGAATTTTTCTAATTGGTTTCCATATTGTCTAAGGGTTCTGATTGATCCATTTGATCATCATGATTTAGAGTTATCTCTCCCTCAATTGTAGCTTCCATACCTTCTTTAGGAACTGTTGGAACATTAGGCATCAAGGTATCCTTTGGTTGATTTTCATCTGTACAAGAACTATATACCACATGTGAAGAATATTGATGTTAAACTGTCTCTTATTCACGATTAGGATGATATCCTATTCTCATCACCACCCTCATGATTATTACCACCTTTTTATAATATTTGTGATCCGGGCCACCCTTTTTATTTCCATCATCAGAATACTCATCAACATGAGATTTATAATTCGTATCCTCATCATCTTATCTAGAAGATTCATCATACTTTTCAAGATCTCTAATCTCTTTATCTGCTTATTTAGAAACAATATCATTACCTCAATTACCATTATTATCACTAGAATTATTAGAGGTAGAAAATTTAAACTAAGATTCTCCAAAAACTTAACTATCATCATCATCATCATCATCATCATTTTTAGTAAAGAGAGTTTCTGGGAATGACTCATCTCTTCTAGATTCAACTCTACAACTCACTTCACACAGACCATTCAGATTGGTTGGATGCTACCAGTTTAGAAAGTAAGAAGGAATATAAGTTCTAAAGGAAGGAAAGGGTTTAGGAGATCAAGGGTTAGAGGTAGTGAAGTTATTTTGAGTTATCCTAATGTTTTTATCATTTAAATAATATAAATAAATAATAATATAATTAAAATAATATAAATTTAATCAATAAAAGAATATAGTAAGAGTAATAAATTAATAGTGACATAAAAAGGAATAGTGGCTTGTTCAACGGTGAATTCATCAATGGTGACTCCTCAATGGTGAATCATAAATGATGAATAATTAATGGTCACTCATAAACTATGACCCTTCAATAGTGACTCATCTACCGAAATTTATCATTCCTAATTCATGGTTGATGAATTTTAATCGTTAAGAATTCAAAGGCTTTGTGAATATATTAGCTAGCTGATGTTTAATTCCAATAAATTCTAATTTTATATAACCCTTTTTATTATGATCTCTCAAAAATTGGTTCCTTACATAAATGTGTTTTTTTCTAGACTGAGATACCAAATTTTTGGAAATGTTTATCAATATTGTGTTATCACAATTTATAGTTACTTGTCTAAATTTGTATCCAAAGTATAGTTATGCATGTATTATCCACAATATTTGTGAACAGAAACTTTGTGCAATTATATATTCATCTTAAGTAATAGATAGTGAAAAAAAATCTTTCATCATACTACACCATGATACTAGATGTTTTCATAAAATATGACATGTTCTGAATTTTATTTTTTTATCTAATTTTGATATTCCAAAATCAGTATCTAAATAGCTTAATTAATTAAAATCATGTCCTCCTAGATAGAACAACTAAAAAATGGTTGTATATTTGAGGTATTTAAAATTATTTTGATAGCTAATAAATGTGAATATTTTTAAGTTTCTTCAAATAGATCCTACATAGACAAAATAAACATAATATTAGGGTGACTAGTAGTTATGTTTAAAACACTACAAATCATAACTCTATAACAAGTTTGATTGAATAACTTCCCAACTTCATCAAGGTCAAATTTATAGATGGTACTCATGTGAGTATCACTACTTCTGGTATTTTCTAGGACAAAAAATTTTATAATATATTTTGTTTATTTACTTTGATTTAAGATAATTCCTTCTTCAATTTAAAAAATTTGATATCCAAGAACTAATTTGAGGTCACCCATTAAACTCATTTTAAATTCATTTTGCATTAGTTTTGAAAAATTATTACATATGGAATCATTAGAATATCCCAAAATAATACCATCTACATATATTAGTGATATTAAAACATATTTTTAATTTTTTTTATAAAGTGGTTTGGATAAGCTATACCTTTTGAAAAACTTTTTTGAAATAAAGAAAGAGGTAAGCCTGTCATAGTAAGCTCTAGAAGCATATTTTAAACTATACAAACCTTACCTTAATTTAAAAACTCAATTTAGAAAATTTGGATTTTGAAATCACATGGGTTGTTAAAAAAACTTCCTCAATTCTAAATACATTTAATAATGAACTTGTAACATCTATTTGATATAGTTTGAAGTCACATTGTGATGCATAAAAATGTAGTATCCTAATGGCTACAAGTCTTTCTACATGTGAAAATGTTTCATCATAATTAATAACTTATTCATGATTATAAAATTGTTAATGATAATAATTATTTATTTCTTACTATTGATCCAGACTCATCAACCATGTTTCTAAACACCCACATAGTACCAATAGTTATGATGTCTTTAGGTTATTAAAAATGTTCTCAAACAATATTTATTTTAAACTAATTAAGTTATTCTTGCATATATATTACCCATAATTTATCATTGATGGCATTATTGATGTTCTTAGGTTCAATTTGAGATAAAAAGTTATGATGTTCAATTTGATTTTTCTTAGGGATGCTCTAGTCTGGGCACTAAACACCCACTTAATCTCTCAAATATCTATTTGTTTAACGTAAATTTCAAAAGGATTATAATTGAGATTCATATTTGACAGATCATCCTCAGGGTCTTCTAAGATAGTCTTAGTTTCAATAAGATCTGTTTAATCAAACATAATGTGAAAATATTCTTCCATTGTTTTGGTCCTCTTGTAAAACACTATATATGCATTTCTAGAAGTTGAATACACAAGAAAAATTCCTTCATCACTCTAGGAAGAAAATTTGTCCAAATTATCATTTTCATTTAGAATAAAAAAATTTCAAGCAAAAACTATAAATTAATTACCCTTTAGCTTTCTATTATTCCATAAATCATACGTTATTATCTTTAAGATAGGTATAATCAATACTATTTTTATAGTTTAACATGTTAAATTAAATTCTTCATTGCAAAATTAGATAGGTAGGTCATACTCATTTAACATGGTTCGTGTTAGCTGTTAAGATTCTTATTTTTTCTTTCTGCCACACCATTTTTCTATGGTGTCTTAGTAGAATAAAATTTGGGATTATATACATATTAGGAACAAAATAATTCAATGTTTGGATTTTCAAATTCCCAATCAGGATCACTTCTTAAGGTCATAATCCTTTGTCCAATAAGTTTTTCTAAAGATCGTTCATATTTAATAATGTAATAATACAGTTCAATTTTGTGAGATAGAAAGTATAACCAAGTTTATCTATAGAATTAATCTACAAGGACATAGGCTTAATGTTTTTCATTTAGACAAGAGACTCTAGAAGGTCTAAATAGGTCCATATTAGTTAACTCTACAGGTTTAGAGGTTGAAAATTATTTCTTATATTTAAAAAATATCTTATGAAGTTTCCCTTTTTGGAAAGAATTACTAACTCAATCATGTTTGAATTAAATCTTTGGTAGGTCTATAACTAACCCTTTTTAGTTTGATTTTGATGTGAGTGAATATTTTAATGGACTAGTCTTTTATGCCAAATACAAGATTCATTATGAAAGGTACTTAATTAAGAAATATTTTTAGAATGTAAATAATTTAAATCAATAGAATAAATATTATCATTTCCCATTTTAGTAAAAATTAAAACATTTTTATCATTAAATACAAGATATGTATTGTTATAAAATTTTAAAAAAAATCCATCATCACATAATTAGGATATGTGAAGAATATTGTATTTTAAACCATCTATAATACTGAATTATAATTTCTAATTTAGCTAAGGATGATTATTTTACCTTTCAAATTTTCACCAAAAGTGACATGTACACTATCAACATTGATCAAATTCATGAAGTTTGAATACTCACCAGTCATTTGTCTAGAAAATCCACTGTCTTGATACCATATGTTTTTGCTGGGGGATTTCAAACAGGTTTCCCACAACACAATGTGTATGCCAAAAATGATTTTGGTACCCAAATATTCTTGGGTCTAGTTATATTAGTAATAAGAGATTTTGGAAACCATATTTTCCCAATAGTTTTCTTATAAACATATTGAAGATTTATAGAGATAAAAACCTTATTATGTCCGTTTGAGTTGGTATTGGAAGTATATGAGATTTTAGAAATGGTACTTAATGTAAATCTTGTTTTTATTATTATTATTTCTCCTGGATAGTAACGTATTATAGTTGTATTCTTAGGATCAAATTTCTTTCATAGTATTAGAGATAATGTTTTCTTACCATTGTTAGATTTTTCAATATCATTCTTAAATTTTTCATTTGAAAATTTTAATTCATTGTTTTCTTTTAATAGTTGATCAATTTTATCCTTTTAAATAGTAAGGTTATTTTTAACATTTATTGTTAAGGAATGATGTTTGTTGAGTTACTTATATTTATCTTTCAACTCATGAAAGGTTTCTTCCAGCATGTTAAATAAATCATACATATCTTTATTGATCATTTTATTCTCATTTTCATTATTTTCTTCATTTATAGTAATGTATGAAACATTAATAGGAGAAACAGGAAGACAATTTTTTTACCTCTGATATGCTCACTGTAAAGCACATATTTCCTAAGTAAGACTTATCTTCTTGATCAGTTTCTGAGTTACTTGAGCTATCTTTATAGGCACTCCATGTTTCTTTCATTTCCTTTTTGTATCTTCTATTGTTATACCCAGTATTTTTTTTATATTTGAATTTTGAGTAGTTATATTTAACACAACCTTTCCTCTTGCGTTCATAATAGGTGACTTCATTTTGAGTGTCATCCCCTTTCCAATCCTTTTCCACTTTACTTTTTTTTATCATAATCTCCTATTACATTTTATTTTTTAAGAAATTATTTTTTTAAATTGAATTTCTTTAATCTTTTAGCCATGTGTTCCATTTCTTCATTAGTATCATCCGGAGATCCTTCTTCACTGGAATATTTAGTTTGTATATTTTTTCTCTGTCCGGAGGTATTATATTTGTAGGATACTGATTTTATTTTATGTTTATCTTCATCAATATCTATGTTAAAATTTTTCTCTTTTTCATACATCATCACCTTTCCTATCAGTTTCCTGATTGGTTGTTTACTTACATCACATTATTCTCTGATTGACACAGATGTCACTCTCTATATGTACAGTAAGCATCTGAGTAGTCTCATTATAAGAACTTTATATGTGATTATATTTCCAAGAGATTGAATAGTATTCAATATTTCATTGAACCTCAAACACATCTTAGAAATTCATTCATTATATTTTATGGTAAAAGTATCATACTTTATTGTGTATGTATTTAATCTCATTTAATTTAAATCAGAAGTTCCTTCATGTGAGATAGATAATATATCCCATATATCAAAAGTGTATTTGGAAGTAGATATTCTATTTAATTTTTCATCTCCCAAATCACAAAACAAAGCATTAATAGCTTTACAATTATTATTGTAAGTAGTTTTTGTTGCATTAATCCATTCACATCTTGGACTTTGTGGTATTTCATATTGATCTTATATTATTTTCCACATGTCAAAAACAATACTTTCCTAATTCATTTTCATTTTGATTTCACATTGAGAAAAGTTAGTACAATTAAAGTTGGTAGCATATACTTCATGTATATTATCCATAATGAACTAAAATTTAGAAATTAAAAAAACTGAGATCTTTTGAATTGGACTAAAATTACTATTAAATAGGTAATAATATATATAATGGAAACTACCCCTAGGATACCAAATGTTGGTTGGAGTGAGTAACTCAAGAGGGGGTGACTTGAGTTCCAAATAAAAATTTATTTAAATAAATAGACTTAAATAAAAAAACCATTATAAAATAAATTGTCCAATTAATCAAAACAAAAATTGATAAAAGATCAATCCTTTTAAAATATTTCTTAATGATTTATTAGGTCACTATTAAAATATAGTTTTGGAATACCTTTACCTTTGAAATCAATTTACTTATAAAGAAAAATATATAAACAATAGATAAGATTAATTATCAAAGAAATTGTTTTGATTGTAAATAAAAAAGATATCTTGAATATGATAGTAAAAAAAACGATTAACACAGTGACATAGTGGAATAAATAAGAGGTTCAGTATCAAAGTGAGACTTAATCACCTCCACTTGGAAATCACCCACTTCCAAGATGATTATAAATATATTAAAATAAATCCACAACCTCAATAAGGAATACAGTCAAAAACCACAAGATTTCTAGGTTTAAAAGGACTCTTCCATATCTTTTTATAGGATTTAAGGATAACACTGGTCACATTGGGACCTCTTCCACAATCAAAATGGGAAACTGATTGAGGTAGAAGATAATAAAAATTATTCACTAGGAATGTGAAGGGGATACTGTATGGTGGATAATATGAAAACAACACACTTCTCAAAAGTAAAACATATAGAACAAATAATAATATAAATAAATTAGTCTCATGTGTTTCGTATGTTCGTATTCCTCAGATCAACATTGGGGAGGAGTATGTGCTTTATTTAGGAAAATTAAAGAAGAATAAGGGATTATAGAAACATGAAGATATGTTTTAGATGATCTCTATGTGATGTCTCAATAAATCTCAATAATGGGTTCTACACTTATGTGTCATTGATATTCACAGAACATGAATCAATATGTTCATGATAATTCACAAATTCTGTCACCCAATCCACTATAGGTTTTTTCATTAATAAGAGATTGTATCAGCTATCAATAATATCTATTTTTCTATGTCCAAGAGAGAGATATATACTATTTTAATATATATAAGTGTCAGTTATAGGAGATTCACAATCCTCAGACGGAATTTTACAATGTGTTTCGGACTTGGTCAAACTATCTAATAATAAATATAGTCGTTGATCCATTCATGAGAAAATTTACAAGACAACAACGGTAATAAGAAGCTAGAAATGAATCAACATTTGAAGGTGACTTTCCTCTAGTGGTGAATCCTATGGTGGGGACTCCTCTGAAAGTAAGGGTGACTTTCTTGTCATGGTATCTCATCGTGATGGTATCTCATATTGGTGGGGACAGTGACTCGGTCTGGTGGTAGATCATCATGGTTGTAATGGTTACTTTGATCTTGGTAGTAAAATTATCACCTAGACAATTGTGACTTTCCTTTATAATTAGAAAAAATATCTTAGAAGCAATCCTATCATATAGAATTCTATCATAGAACATGTGAAACATTAATACTAAAATAATCATCATTTGTGATCATTAAAATAATAGAGTTTCAAACACACTCCAAACATGAAGGTTCAATAATATACAATGAAATATTTTGGTTCAATAATCAATTCAATAATGAATCTAGTATGTATTTGAGTTATATTTTATGTGGTTAGTTAGTCTACTAAAATAATAAAAATTAAAAATTCAACTTGAAAAATGATAATAGATTTCCTCCCCAGGAAACTATTTTTGAAAGATATGACCAGCCCAAAAAACATTCTAATGGATGTATTATAATACCAAAATATCAGAAAAATGAAAAATCTTAGAAACATCATGTGATATAGGGAAAATGGAATGAAAATGTCATAGTTGTTGGAACTTCTCTCAAGGAAAAAGGAGATAATATATTGAATATTTTATAGTGGGTGTTCTTTACATATGACCAGAGATTTGGAATTTTTAAAATATGTGATATAATATAATTAAGTAATGATGAAAATTTTAAATTATGAGTACCTAAAAATTAAGGTCATTGGATTATCTATCATTTGAAAAGAAAATGAAAATCTAGAATTTCTTTAGGTTTTTTAGAAAAAACCATATTTTTTTAAATGTTTCATAACTTTGTGATGAAGGAAATGAATTATGTTTTAGAATATATGGTTTAATTATTAAAATGGATTAAAATAAGAAAGTTGTAATAAAAGTAAAATGAATAAAGGGAAATATATTTCATGTTTTAGATGCATATAGTTTATTCTATGTGAACATGATTGTAGAAAATCAGTTATGGCATAAATGGATTGGAAACATGTTCTGGAGGAATATGAATATAGTAAAAAGAGATAAAGTGTTCATGATGTTCCTAATATTGTTGGATTAAGATATTTGTGTTTCTTAATATGCTAGAAAAAATGACTAAAATCTCAGTACATAAGAATATTGAGATACATTCAACTCAATCCTTAGATGTGATACATTCTAAAATATATGGGACCATGAAAAATCAATAAAAAAATTCAGATTAATATTGTATTTAATTTCTTGATGATTTCACTGTTGATACATGTATCATGTTTTAAAAAATCAATGGCTCTTAAAATGATTAAGAGTTTTAGGAGAGTGATGAAAAGGAAATGGATATTCTATGAAGAATTTTCAAATTAATAATGATTATGAATAAAAAAGTGGGAATTTTAATGATTAACTTTAAAAGAATAGAATATTTTTTTGAAATTTGGGAACCATACACACCATAATATAATGGTGTTATTGAGAAAAATAATTGAATTTTTATTGAGATATCTGAAAACATGCTTATTGAACATAATACCTCTAGATTATTTTGGAGACAGATTATTAGTGTAAAATATCATATTTATAATCATTATTTCTAAAATTCAAACTTTGATATTACCCCATAAGATATGTATTAAAAAGAGACTGAAATTATGAAATAATTATGATTATTTTTAATCCCTTGTATTATCAAGTCCAAGAGTTATTATCTTATAAATTATGATAAAATAGGTATTAATGGTATATTCCTTACATACCCGCCTAGTGGTAGATGATGAAACTAATATAACTTGTAAACTAGAAGGATTATTGACTTTTGATATATGAATGTTCTTGAATAATATGATAGAAATATTTCATATTCATCTACTGGTATAAGAGAAAGTGTATATAAAGATATTTATGGTAAACAACATGAAACTTTGAATGAGAAAGGTAATCATATAGAACTCATATAGACTTTATATATTGATTATACCATTTTAAGTGATGAGGAAAAATTGATCTCATCTCATCAAAATCTATGGAACTAAGTGAATATTAAAAATATTATTGGAGATCGAGGGAAATAGGTCCAAACTATTAGGTATTTAAGGAAAAATTATTAACATTTTTTATAGGTTGAACAAGGTGATATTGAAGTACAATTAGAGTATCAAGAGTAGATTTATTCCATGAATGATGAAAGAGAATAAACTGATAAAAATAATACTTGGGATCTTGTACCTGAAAAAGAAGACAAAAAATTGATCAGAACAAAGTGGGTTATCTAGAATAAGATAAATGAAAGAAGTAAAGTGGTAAGAATAAATTGAGGACTAGTTTATAAGGGTTAATAACTAGTTGATGTAATTGATTTTTATAAGACATTTTCCCAGTTTTAGGACTCAAAACCATCATCATCATTTTTTTATTTTCCAAATAAGATATAGATTATTTTAAATTAACACAAAATATTGATTTGTTAATGTATAGTTGAAAGTAGAATATTATTTTGAAGAACAAAGTGGTTCCGTTCTTGGAGATGAAGAGAATTATGTGTATATTTTGAACAAGGATTTATATGGGGTAAAAAAATCCCCAAGAGGCTGATATTCCAAGTTGGATTGATATTTAAATAAGATAATCATGTAGAAGGGACAAGTGGATAATAGACTCAATAAAAAATAAAATAAATAGGTTTATCTCATTTTAATTTCTTATGTTTAAGGTACCATAATTAAAAATAATAATAAATAAGACTATGAAAAATTTTCTAAATAAGTGAATATATTGTTTGAAATTTCCATGCAAGGAGAAATGAAGTACTTTATTTACTTATAAATTTATGATGAAAAATCACATTTTCTTTTCATAAGAAAAATATTCCAAGGAATTAATTAAAATATTTGAATGAGATAATTCTAATCCAATTACACAACCATATTAGTGGGAACAAATATTTTTAAGGATAAAGTTGTAAGGAATATTAATCCTAATTGAATTTAAATAACTAATTGTAAGCCTTCTATATTTAATATCTTATAGAATAGAATAGTTTTATGTTGTTACCTTGTGCTATATATTTCAATGTACACATAAATTGACCAATTATATGGATAGAAAAAGAATTAAAAGATACAATAATGGATCTAAAGTTTATAGGATAAAGTATGTCATTAATGGAAAGATGAATCTATTTGGTTATACAAATATAGACTAGGTAGTTTTTTTTTCATGATAGAAGATCAAAATGTAGTTGTGTTTTATTTCTAGAAGAAAGTTACGTTGTCAAGAATACAAATAATAAACTTTTAATGACACCCAAATCTATATAATTTGATGATATAACTTCCAATAAAGAAACAACTCAATTAATATGGATGAAGACACAGCTGTAATATTTTTTGGTTGATTTAAAACTACCCATACTCTTAGGTTGTGATATTTGAAGTATTATAAATCCCACAAAAAATTCAATACAATATTCAAGATCTAAGAACATTGATATTAAATATCACTATATAAAAAACATGTAGAAATAAGTGAACTAATACTATCATTTGTACCTATATAGAAGATGGCAGTGCATATCTTCATTAAACTATTTCCATATGAAACATTTTTGAATAAATTTTTTATTATTGGTGTTCAACCTCACTCTCTTATATTATAATGTTTTTTTATCTGTCTCTTATCTTATATTTTCTTTAGATTTTATTTTCAAGAGGGGAGGAATATTACAATATTCATTTATATATTTTTTAAATATATTGAGAGAGAATATATTTTTGGGGAACTTTTAAAAGGGGTAATCTATGATATCAACATGTGTAACCTATTTCAACAGTTTTTTAAAGTGGATAAGGAATCTTTTTGAAGTCTATTTTGATTTTGGATAATAATTTTTTGAGTTTAGAATGTAGAGTGAAGTGATTTCTAATTAGTGATTTATGGAAACTGTGATATTATTGTTTAATTATTTTTATTTTCCACATTAATTTTGCTCACATGGTCTTAGAAATGTTGGATAGTGATCCATTCCTTGAGTTTTAGAGCATCAGTAATTTATGTTCATTTCTTGAAAACAAAATAGAAAAGGGGGAGATTATTGTTACCAAGAGTTGTTGAAATCAAATTGAAAATAAATAAGGCTTTCTTGATGTTTCTTTGTATGTATATAAATAACGTGACAATGTTGGCCATTATTTATAAAGTTTCTGAATAAAATTTTATATATAAAAAAAATGTGACTAGTAGATAAAGATAATCCAATGAAGGATTGTGTACTTTATAGATCAAATAAATTATAACATACTATGAATTAGTCTAAAAGTATTCATAGGGGTATTAGATGATGTTTTCTAGATAATAAAACATGGTGATGATTTGATAGTATTCAATGTACTAAACATCATGATTAATTTTGGTATTCATCATTATATATTTGTTTTTTTAATGGATTTTATATTTAGAGCATTGGTGTTTCCATACATAGTGAAACACTATGAAATAATTGTTTTAAATGATAATAATTTCGGCAGCTTTCTTAACAGATAACACAATGCTTTAAGTGAATTAAGATATACTGTAGAACAATTATAATTTAAAAGTTAATTTTATAACCAAGATGGTAAATTTTAGGGTATTAATAGTACTAACTACATTATGACATATATCTATAATTTTCATTCTAAAGAAAATCTATTGGTTGATTATTAGGAAATAATCACTCAATTTTTGGTGATGTATTTTTATTCTTCAAAAATATGTTTTCTTTAAAAATGGTTTTTATTAAATCATTTCCATGGGAATTATGATTAATTTATTCCATTTTATGAAATTTTATGCTATGTAATTATTATCTTTTTAAAATCATCATGCTGATATTATATAAGGATGAATATTTAGGACTGTTCCAAAATAGATTTAATTTTTAGTGAATAGGGAACACATACTAATTTTTTTAAATACTCTCATTAATTTCAAGAAAAAGACAATTTTTATTTTGAATTTTATCTTAATGTAACACAATTATCCTTTAATTATAAATAATCACATTAATTACTCTGAAATCACTGTCATCTTTGATTTTTTATCAGCTCATTTTCACGTATTAGAACACATTTTTTTGAAAATGTTTTTATGTATGAAATGTGTTGTTCATCTTAATAATTTAAAATTTTAAATATTTAATAATTGTTTCAATGAAATTATATTATTATATATTCAATTAAATATCTTATTTTTTAAAAGGAATGAAATTGAAGTAATTTAAGTTTTATCCTTAAAAATGCATTATTCTAAAATGGGTTTTCATTTCATTTTGTATGCTTATTTAAAAATTATATTCTACCACTTATAGAAATTTAAAATGTTAAAATATATTACTTAATTTGAATAAGAATAATTTATATTATTTAATAATTTAGAAATATTTTTTTACCAGAATTAATAGTAAAAACAGTAATAATTTATCACCTTTGTAAAAGGGTAAAACAGGTTATTCTAGGTTAAAAAAAGTTACGAAACCATATTGTTTTCATTTTATTGAATATTGGATGAATTTATTTTGACCCTTATCACATTATTCTTGAAATTTAATTATTTATGAGACCATTTTCTATGAAATTAATTAATATTATATTAAGACTTTAAAATATTCAAGTTGTCTCCCTCCACCCACTTACAAAAGGATTCCATTCCTCTCCTTTATTTACACCTTCTTAGCCCACATATGTTGACCAAATTATAAAAAATTAGCTTCTATAATTCTCTACCCACAAATTAGAGGTATTTTGGATCCTTAATGTATGATTCCAAGGGGATTTAAAAAGAAATGAAATAGAAGACTACTGAAGTGGAGGTAATCATCTTACACGACCTCAATCAATTTATCTGTTATTCCTCCTCCTTTAAATATATGGTATTAATCATAAAATAATAAATTAATTATCACAAATATAATAAAATATAATTATTATTATCTAACCACTATTATCCACACTCATTTCAAAAAATTGGAAATGAAATTATCATATGGGAATATATGTAGACAACAACCTCATTGTGGCGATATAATTCATTTGTCATCACCATAATTAATGATAAGATAAAATGATGTATTAAATATTTATATATGATATTTATGAAATATTTATTCTTTTATAATTACAATATATTATCTACCTACTTACCACCACTCTGTCAGGAAATGATAACGTTACTTTTGTGTATAAATGGTCTACCACATCCAAAAAGTGATGTGATTAAATTTTATTTTTTTACATTACATGGATTTTAATAAGGATAGGTTTAGTGAATATATATGATATTAATCATAAAATAATAATTCTTGAAATTTGAATTATTATTTACCTTTATTTTATTTCATTAATAAAAAAGTGGAAACATCACTTGTGTATACGTACAAACTATAGTCTCTAAGAAGTGATATAATTAATTTTTCATAAGCACATTATATAAATGATAATAAAAATATATATAATGATTATCCATTTAATATATGAATTGATTTATATTTTTTTATTGGTATTGTGATAAAATTAGAAAGATCATGACTGCCAAACCAAAAATTTCTTGAGAAACAAAATAGTTAACACACAAAAATAATAATTTTAATAATGAATTATTATTAAATTATTGTTGAAATGGTATACATGGGTAATATATTGAATTTAAATTATTTAAATATTTTTTAAATAATTTTAATATATTTATATTAATTTTGTATAATGTTATATTTCTTATGAAGTAATTTAGAATTGAGGTAAGGGTTTCTCATCTGATATTTTTTTATGAGACATATTCCATATTCACCAATTGTCCCTTCATGTGGTTCATATACTAAAACTATGATATTATATATAATTAATTAATTTATATTCATTTTATTTAATGTTTCATTTATTGTTATTTCATTCAAGGAGTTCTAATTCAAAAGTTACCAATGTGGTAGGGTTTTATTTTATAATCTAATTTATTTTCAAGATTATCTATGTTAAATTTACATTGAGGAATAATATCTGGATCTTAGACTTTAAGACCCATATATTTTCTCTTTTTTTGGATATTTATGGAGTTTTATGTATTATTATCAATTTTCTCTCATTGGTACTTTAAATTATTAAGAAAATGTTTTAATTAAAAATACTACCATATTTCCTCTCGGGTTAATGAACTTTTTTCCATATATATAATTCTCATAATTATATTATGAAAGATATTATCTATTAATGAAGTGTTTTTAAAATCTAATTTTCACCACCTTTCACTTAATTTACAATGGTTTAATAATGAATCTTCATAAATAAATATGTTCTAAACAATCAATTTTTGAATTTTTACAAATGTGTGTAAGGAATGAATTATTTTGACATATATGACATGAAAATATTATCCCTTTTTTCATGAAAATTATTTTAATGGAATATTAAACTAAAGGTTTCAACGGTTATTTCAAATAAAACTTTTTTATTAATATTATGGGAATTTTTAGTTAAAATGTTATCAAAATAAAATGATATTTTCTCATGTCTTTAAAGAAAGGTTCATATGAAAATTTAAATTTATTTTTAAATTATTTCATCATAATTAAGGATTTATTTGATTATCTTTGGATATGAACTTTTGATACCATCTAAATTATTTCTATTGATGTCTTAATATGATGATGATTTAAGGATGATTCTATGAAACCCGTTTCTTTTCCCCAGGTTAACTACTTTATGATGAAATCATTATGAAACATGTTTCTTATTAAAGGGTTATGGTATAATGAAAGGATAAAATTAAATACATTCCCATTACATTCATTATGATATTACGAATTATTAAATGTTTTTAATATCTTGTGGAATATGTATCGTTTATGGGTATGTGACTAGTGGGTCCATTATATCTCTTTAATGAATTGGGAATAGATAGATAAGTTATGATATAAATTTATTACATGTAAACCTGTTTTCCTGCTCAAAATATTTTGTGTAGACCTGGTTTCATTCACATATGTTTTTGTGTGGACTTTTTTTATGTTTATAAGTAAATGTGTGGACATGGTTCCATTTCTATAAGTTTATGAAAGGACTTGATTTCATGTTTTTAACATAGTGAGTGAACCTATTATTATTTATACATGTTATAATTGTTATAATGCTATGTTTTTACCATAGTAAAATGTTTATGATATCATTTTATGGATCATGATTGATTTTTTGATTATTATGCACTCTTAAAAATTCTCTTTTAATGAAAAATCCTTATTTCTGGACACATGATTGTTGAAATTTACTTAACTAGGTATGAATTCATTATATTATGTTTATATTATTATACCCATATAATCATGAATGATCATTGATTATTATATAATATTATTACCATCACTTAGTATATGATATCACTCTTTATTTGTTTTTCTCTCTCCAAGTTATGAAGAATCAGTTTATGTATGATCTATCTAAGAAGGGTGCTAATTTTTAAAAACTAAGTGGGAGATGATGTAGATCTTTTATGAACTTATTTTTTTTATAAATCTATGTTTTCAAATACACAAAAAATTTATGGTTCTTGAATGTATCATGTTTCTATTTAATTAATAATCATATAATTAGATGTAATATTCAAGTATGAAATTCCTAGTTCACTATAGTTGGTATTAGTATAGGTTTTAGTTATATTTGTAAATTAGGATGAAAAAAATTTAGTAATAACCCTTAGGAAAGCCTAAGTATAGGAGTATATCCTATGTTATGGTAAATAAATGAGTGTATTTTTCTTATAAAATAAATTAATTTCAAGATACAATAATTTTTATACATTATGACACAGATTCACCTAGGTGTAATTACTCAAAAGGGGTGGATTTGGGAATAATTTGATCTTCATTGGTGATCGATGAGTTGGAATAAGAATGCACACATTCCCAGACATTTCTAGGAGATATGACTGGGTTAATTCAAATTTTCTTTATAAATCATTATGAAGGATTTGGATCAATAATGAATATATATGAACCAGGTTAGACCTAAGGCTTAATAGAATGAAAATAATGTTTCAATATTTAGACATTCTATGAGTGATTTTAATTATTAATCAATATGATTATTGTTTCTCACACAATGATTTTGGTTATTTTTAATAGATGGAAACAAGATAAATTTATTTTAAAACAAATTTATCGAATAATTTAATGTTTAGCCTCCTGAGCAACTCAATCAGATCATAACTAGATGGTGAAGTATTTTGATTATTCCTAATAAGTTTTCATGATATATTATTAACTACATAAACATAGGTGAGTTTTCAAACATGTAAAATAAGAGTAAAATAGGATTTTATATAAGATTATGTGGTAATAATCAAAGAGGAAAGAATGTTCAATTTCTATCATGTAAAGAATGTGTGAAATGTACCTAGGTGAATATCTCGAAGGATATGGAATATGTAATCTATGAGTAAATAAATGGAATAGAGTAAATAATTTTCATTTAATCAGTTGTCTTATACGTGTGTTACTTAGAAATTATCAAATTCGCTTCCCTATTCCAATGGTTAACTCCTAGACCAAAAAAGGACCCATATTATGTGATCATTGAACTGGTATGACTGAAGTGTTTATGTATTACGATTTGATAATTATGTTATATATGTTTTTTTCAATGAAATTATACTTATAATAATCATAAAACATATACGGGTTGTTTTCTAGATGTTTTTAATTAAGGATTTGGAATCATATGATAAGTGGTACCGATAACCTATAAAAGTGATATAGTTGTAAGGTGATATTTTATAGAACAAATATGACTGTGGGAAGGATAACTCTTAATATGTGCCCAATTTTGATATAATAATTCTTAGTGTAGATAAGGATATTATTTAAATTCATAAATTAAATATGATAGTGTTGGTAACCTTGAAAATGAATAGTGAAAGTAATATATGATGAATTTAAGTGATTTTTTTTTGGATTTTTGGGATATACTATATAGAGATAATTTCATGAAGAATATTGGTATTGATTGAGGTTCTAAGGTGACTTTGGTTATTTTGGGAAATTATTAGCATGTTTTAAGAGAATATATGGTCATGGTATCCACGTGTTTGACATTATAATTTACATTATGTTTTTTTGGGATTAAGGTTATGTTGATTTTGGATATTTAGTGATATTAATTATATATTTTTGGGTATTGAATTTGGTAAGACATATTTTTTAGGAGTCTTAATGTTAACTAAATATGGAATGGTTTATCTTTTACTTTAGGTATTGTTGTTATGGTTTTAGATATCGATTAATTATTTCATCATAAGAATATTTATCCATAATGGGAACCCTATACTAACCATTTTGGTTTTGTAAAAAATATAGAGAATTTAGGAATGAATTTACCATATTTTATAGATCGTATGATATGTTAAAATTTACTTTTAGTGGTTCATTCATGAAAAATTCATCTTTCATACTTATTTCATAGAGTAAGAGATGATGTGGAATTTGATCGAGGAAAAACTAAAGGATATAATTATTCTTATGAAATAGAAATAAATCAATTAATAATATTTTATTACGTTATATACCATGATAATAAAATAATTCCTTAATATTTTTAAAAGGTTATTTTAATAAAATTTTATTCTTTTACCTTCATTTATGATGAATTTTTCTTCTTTTCACCCCTCATAAATTTATGGTTTTGTGGTTTTTAACTTTCTACAAACCATGTTTTCTAAAAATATATATTAGTTATTGGAAGATATTTTTCACCTCCATGTCTATATTTTTAATTCCCTATAATGACATCCTTATCTAGGAACACAATTATATGTCATTTTAGATAACCTATTACGTTTTGTACATTACGTTTTCGAAAGAGGTATTATTATCCCTTTGAACAATGTGGGATTTCAATAAAGTTATTTCAAAATTTTGAACTTTTATTAACCAAGATAAAATTACAGGGATGGAATTTATTTAAGGGGGAGAATTTACCACCCTAAAAGTAAAGGTTAAAAGAATAAAAAGCTTTATTGAATTCTCAACACTCAACATCATGCTTTAAGTGAATTATGATATACTGTAGAAATATTTTTATTTAAATGTAATGATAATAACCTATCAATTGAATTGATGTGTATTAATATGTGTAACTACATTATAAATGTATAATTGTTCTACTTAATACAAATTTGTTGATTAATTATTAGGAAATAATCACACAATTTTTGGTGATGTAATTTTATGCTTCTAAAGTATGTTTTATTTTGTTTTCACACAAAATTATGACCAATTTAAATTATTTTATAAATTATGTTTGAGATAATTAATAACATTTTTTGAATCTATATTTCAATATAATATTAGGGTTATTTCTTAAGACTTTCCAAAAAAAGATTTATTTTTCAGTGAATTGTTAAAAAATACATATTTTTGTACAAACTCTCATTTATTTTCAAGTGAAATAAAATTTTCGTTTTTAATTTTAAGTTAAATTAAAATATCTTATTTTAATTACAAATAACCTAAATAATTACATATGAAAAATCATTATACATGATTTTTTTATAAATTAATTTTTGGTCTTAAATTTTTTTTTAAAAACATTTTTATAAGAAAAATGTGTTTTTATCATAATAGATTAAATCAGTATCTATTTATTAGTAGTTTTAATTATAGTTATATCTAATATATAAAATAAATTATTTTATGGTTTTACATGGTAATTAATGGAATTAAATTAAGTTTTATGATTAAAATTCATTTTTCTAACATGGGGATTCATTAAATTTTGCACAATTATTTAAAATTAAAAACATAAAATTATTTAAATTGAATATATTAAAATGTAATAAATATTTGGAATAAAAATAATTAATATTATTTAATAAGGGAAAATTAATTTTTTTTCATAATTTATAGTAAAAATAGTAAAAATGTATCACCTCTGTAAAAGGGTGAATCTGGTTAACCTATGTTAAAATTAATTGATAAGGATGATTTGTTCTTGTATTAATTTTTATTGGATAAAGGTATTTTTACCATTATCATCTTAGTCTCGAAAATGAATTATTTATGGGGAACTTTTTCATGAAATTTACTTAATAATATATCAATCCTTTAAAACATTCAGAGTGTGTCCCTCCCCCCACTTATAAAAGACACCACTCCTTTATTTTCATTACACCATCTTGAGCCATTAATTTTGACCAAGAACTACCCAATTAGCTTCTAAAATTCCCTAAATATTAATTATATGTTATATTATTCTTTAAAACCATTAAAAATTTCCTTAATGTGGGATTTAATGGAGGTCTTATAATGAAGAGGTAATCATCTTACCCAACCTCTTTCAATCTATTTCTCATTCCACCTCCATTAAATATTTGGTATTCACTATAAAATAATAAATTCAGTATCCTAAATTTAATATAATTTTATTATGATTATGTAAAAACCATTAACATCCTTCCTTTCTATAAAACAGGAAATTAAATTATCGCATATGCATATATGTATACTACTACCTATACATAGAATTATAATTCATTTTCCATCGGCATGGTTCATGGTTGGTTATTATTATGGATTTATTATGTACATATGATATTAAGGACATAAATATTATTATTTAATTATAATGTATTATCTACCTTCTTACTACCCCCTCCATTGTAAAATGATAACATTGCTTGTGTGTACATGTGGACTACCACATCCACAAAGTTATGTGATTTATTTTTCATTTATGATTTACATAGATAGTAATACATATATATTTAATTAATATGTATGATTTTTATAATATAGTAATGATTCTATAAAGATTAATTTTTATATACCTTTCTTTCATTCTATCCATCAAAAAGTCTAAATATCATTAATTCATACATACATTATACTATCTCCAAAAAGAGATGTCATTCATTTTTCAACACCACTTTATATGAATGGTTAAAAAATGTATATAATGATTAAATATTTTAAATATTAAATTATTAATAATCTATAAATGATATAACCATGATCAATATATAATGACCAGAACCACCTAACTGAGATTTTTATGAGAAACAAAATAGTTAACACCCAAAAATGAAGATTTTAATAATTAATTATAAATAAATGGGTGTCAAAATGTTGTAAGTAGATCATATATGATATTATAAGTATGTAAATTGTTTTTATATAATTAAAATATATTTATATTTATTATAATGGTGTTTTTGAACTTATGGAGTAGGTTGAAATTGAGTAATGGTTTCTCGTCTCACTTTTGTTTATATGATACATTTGTCATATTCCCCACTTATTCCTTTAACGTAGTATATATAATATCCATTTAACTTGACATATCATGAATCCATTTATATTCATGAAGTTTAATGATTCATTTTATGTTATTTCTTTCATGGGTGTTATTTTTCTAGAGTTACCTAAGCAGTAATACTTTATATTATAATCTACTTTATTTCAGGAGTGTCTAAGTTAATTTTAAATTGGGGGAAATTATATGGATAATATACAATAAACACAATCCATATTATTATAGTTTATTTAATTATTGAGTTTTTATGTATTATTATTATATTCCTCTCATTCTCATTTAAAATTATAGAGAAAATGTTTTAAAAGAGAATCTGGCCTTATTTCCTCTATGTGAGACAAAACTTTTCTTCCATGTCCATACTTCTCAAAACTATTTTATAAAAGTTAATATATATTTTAGAAATATTTTTAAAATATCATTTTCACTAACTTTAAATTTATTTAAAAAGGTTTAAAATTAATATTTATAAATAATTTTTTGATCATGTAGTTTCAAACTTTTTAAAAAAGTGTGAATGAAATGTTTTATTTCAAATATTCTGGAATGAACTGATTTTCCCACAACCATGAATATAATTTTTTTGAATAATCCTTTAAAATTTACATAGGAAGTAAAATGAATTTCTCAATATTCCTATAATTTTTTTATTAAATTTTATCAAAAAAATATTATATTTTCTTTTATTTTTAAAAAAGGATGAAATTATATTTTAAAGTTATTTTTCAACTATGTCATCATCATTTAAGGATTTATATGATTCAATAGAGATATTATCTTATATAACCATCCACTTTATTTCTCTTGATGGATTATAATGATGATAAATGAAGGATGATTCTATTAAACCAATTTATTCTCTATAGTTTAATAACCATATGATGAAATATTTGTGAAATCTATTTCCTTTCCTTCGATTAAACTATAATAAAATGAAGGAATTAAACCCATTCCATTTATTTAAGTTATGAAATTATGAATTTATGAATGTTTTTATGTTCTTCTCACACATTTATTATTTAATATCTTGTGATGGGTGGATCCAATAACGAACCATCCTTGCTTGACCCAACACTTCACCTGATCTGGAAAATGTAAAGGGTATAAATTCTAGAGGGTGGATGATTTGCTTCACAAATCATCATGTGAAACTCCCCAAATTATATAGGATTTTGAACAATGTAAAGGGTATAAATAGTACATTGGGGAGATTATACCATCTTTTCATAGTGAAATAATGATATAATGTAACCAAACTAAGACACAATGATGAATATACGAGTATGCATAATAAATAAACTAATATTAGAATTATATAAATATAAAATGCATCACAAAGGAATACAAACTCATAGAATTAAATCCATAAAATAGATGGTTTCTGATTAGGATAACCACATATAAAAAAAATAAAAAACTAAAAATAAAATACATCAAGATCTACTTCCATTAACAAGACAAACCACATCCCTGGTCTCCATGATGCTCGACCTACACCGTCCCAATCATAAGACTCCACCCAATTAGATCTACTCAATCAAGAAAACCATGGACTCTGTCCCATCCATATTTAAAACATTGATATAATATGGAAGTAGTAATTATTTTTTAACACACATTGATGTGCATGTAGATGGGGTGAGAAATAAATCTTTTTAGGGTACCCACAATGGTAAACCTATAATTACCTATCACAAAAAGATCAAACACACATAATATTCCCATACTAGTTAAAAATAATAATAGCCAGCACAAAAAAGTTATTAATAGAAATAAGGGGGGAAAACAAAAAAATGAAACAATATAATAGCAGGTTTTGGCCTGACAACTATGTTAAATCCACCATAGATCTGGACTCTTCCAAAGGATTTACAACATGTGGCTCACCCAGCCACATGTAAACCAACACATCTTCTAGATATACACAATATTTCAATGTTTCCTAAATAAAAATGAATTAATTATAGGCCCTAGATAATAACCATAGAAATTCACTACTACAACAAAATTCTAAAGGTCTCTTGGACTCCAATAGAATGATCTGAACTGGTGATATGAACATTTAGGTTGATATAATAGGAGAACCTATCAGCCCCAGAAGTCATATAGAATGAATGAAGAACCAGATATAGCCATTAATAATAATGTCCCATATGCTTCAATAATCTATAAGAGAGTACAATATCCATGGGACCAAAATGAAAAAAAATCCAAAACTAATAAAACCCACTCTTTGAGTGACATGGAACCTCACAATTCTAAAGACACTCTAGAAAGGCGAACACTCAACTAGTGGAGGGATATACTAATATAGATCATTCATTATCTCCCTAATATAATTTATTCACAATAATCCAATAGAGAAGAAAATAAGATAAAAAAATTTGGACACCAGTTGATCCAAAATATCCTAAAGGACTCATCCTCAAACCAAAGTCCTTAGTATAAACTTCCTCAAACCTCATGGAAAATGGCCAATAGAAAGTGGGATGAACCTACCTCGATCCCACCTCCAAATAGTTAATGTTTTATAACTGATCCACTCTTATATAATATGTAAAAGGCCTCTCCCATCTCCCTATATATTAGAGACTAAAAAACAAGCACCACAGGCTCTCGATGATCCACCTCATGGCTAAACCAAAACATTGGGCTCCCATAGTTCCTAGGGTCATATAATAATGTGATATCTTCCATGAAACTTCTCTGATTCACCCAATATCTTAGGTATTTCCCATTAACAAATAAAAGAAGTCCAAATTCCATAGAAATAGTAGAAAACCCTACGAATCATTCCTCCAACTCCTTAAAATAATGAGACAAAACTAGTGTGTAACCACCCTAAATGGATCCCAATGGCATCAAACTGACCATTGATCAACAACAAACCTAATGGGGCATCATAAAAAAGTATATAAACCAAGGAATCCAAAAAATTATTTAGGAGAACCTAAAAAGTATTTCCCTCTATAGGGGATCCTCATCACATTACAATGCATGCCACATATGAATTCTCAAATGCTTAATATGGAAACAACTTATCACTTGATTAGAAATGATCCCACAAGTTCATCATCAAGAGTCCCTTAGAATCATATCAATAGGTCAATGAAAATTTATTTTAACCTCATTAACATGTTGAAAACCCATCTCAAAATCTCTAACAACTTCGATCCTTAAAAAAACATGCTAAACCAAAACAACTGTAATATCAAGAAACTAGTCTTGAAACAGATTGAAAATCCCATATCTACTCAGATTTATTACTCATTCCATCCTCCCAAGATCTATTCAATATAACATTCAAAAAATATCATGTATTATATAATAACATGCTAATAAATAAGATCACTACCCTCACCTAGACCTCATATGTCATAACCCAAACCTCAAGAGGATTTAGTAATAAAATCACAAATAAATCCTATCGTAAACACTCACTTATAAAAATATATAAAAAACCTCTAAATAAGGAAATTAATTCAATATCATGATCTAGAATCATAAATAATTAGAATGGGATACTCATAAGTACAATGTTGATGCTAGGGTGAAAACTTGGAAAAAATATAGGGAAGGAAAAATTACACTATATGTACCCACATGGGTCCTCCCTCATTGTTATCCATAAGAAATTCATCATGTACTTTTCCAATGTAAATGGCATGTGAACCATGTACATAGTATCTACCCCCACATGGTCACCAACATGTGTACCTCATAAACACTCAGTGTGTACCACTTGTACAAGGTATGTACCCTATATGGGGGTTATAGAAATGTACCTGGACATGTATCCCCACACAGGGTCTGTCCATGCATAATAAAATTCCACTAGCTATATACCATGTCTGGGTCCTAGATATGTACCCTACATGGCCCTGTGTACTCATCACACCCTAAGTCACCACAACTAGATGTATATCCCCAGTATAAGGAATGTATTCCCACAAACCCAACTTCTGTGAACATAAAGATAATACTAGATTTGTTCTATAAACTACTTGTTATGTAAAGGGGTATTCATGAATTAAAAATCACCCAAAATGGATAAAAACACTCTATTTATCCTAAAAATCCATAGATCGACTAACTATGGGTCACTAACAACCCAAAAAAGGCTCTATAAACTAAATATAACTATTATAAGAGGATTTATGGATAAAAATACAAAAGGGACCACTTTTTTGTGGAAGTTTCTAAATCTCCACAACAGATCCACACCAAACTTCTATCGATCCATGATCTATCTATACAATAGCTCCCATGTGTAGAGCCTCCTCCTCTCTCTCTCTCATTGTTTTCTCCCTCTCCCTCTCTCGGATGAATAACCAAATGGGGGAACCACATAGGTTTAAAATAAATCCACTGGAGAAAGAGAAATAAGAAGAGAATAAAAAAAAAGAAGAAAAAACAAATGGAAAATGAAATAAAAATAGGCCCTGAGCCTGAACCCTGTCACACCCCGAACCTACATCTTGTAGTTGTGGTTATTTTTATTTATATTTGAGTATTTTGGTTTCTTAATTTCTAAAAATTTATTAAATCAAAATCAAAATCAAAATAAAATGAAATAAATGAAAAACAATTTAATAATAACACTATTATTATTATGGTTAATAATAATATTATTAATAAGTTTATTATAAATATTATTAAGTTATTATGAATATGAATATAAATTATTATTTATTAATTTTTTATTTATTTTATTTTATTTTCTTTAATTCATTTTTTTCAATTTTTTCCTCCTTTTTTTCTCCCCCTCTTGTTCTTCCTCCCTATGTGTCATGCAAGACCTCCCTCTCCCTGCAACACACCCATTCCTCCCTCTCACATGACCCATTGATTGTCTTCATCCCCTCTCACATCTCCTCCTCCAGAGCTCCCACTCTGGCTCATATTTCAACAGGTTTTCCATCGGATTCTTGGTTCGATCATTCAAGGTATGGGTTTCTCCCATGTTATCCCTCCATTTTTGGTCGATTTGAGGTCACCCCATCACCCTATGAAAATTTGGCCAAACCCTAATGTGTTTGGGGTTTTTCTTATGATTTAATCTTGTTATTTTGGGTTCGCTTTAGGTTCCTTGTGGTGAAATTGGTGCACGATCGAATTTTTACGTCGAAATTTGAAGTTTCGACACCAAAGGTAAGTGTTTTCACATATAAGTATTGTTTGATGAATTAATTTTCTTCTTTAATTAATTTATCACACTCATTGATTAGTTTTATTGGTGGGAATATAGTTTTACTGGAGGTTTAATATGATTTTGATGTGTTTAGTAGCGTTTTTATTTGATATGAATGTTTTGATTTTGTGAAAACCCATGATGAGCCTTTCATAGCGTTTTATAAACTTTGCCGTTGGTTTATTATGTCACCCAAGGGCTGTGAATTCTGATTTTTCATGTTATTGGTGTGCATTTGGCATTAGTGTAGGTTTTTTAGTGGGCGTTTGTGTTCAATGTTTGGTAAAACTGCTTGGGGTTGTTTTATAAAATTTTTAAGTGGTTTATTAAATCTTATAAAGAATGTGAAACATGTTTAGATATTTTTTCGGGGCGCGTACAATTTCTAAAGTGGGTTTGAGTATGAAAATGGGGGTATTTTTGTGTGCGTTTCTTGTTGTTAAAATATTTGGACAATTTCAATCAATTGTTTAAGTAGTGCAATATATGTTTTTGTGGGTACAAAAGGTGCATATGTGTGGAAAAATGTTATTTTATGGGAAATATACCACTTTGAGCTTGTTTTACTTGTTGATCATTTGTCAACATGTTTTGTAAATTCTTTCAAAAGATGGAAAGTATGTTTTAATGCCACTTTGGTGTACTTCTAGTTTTAAAGTGCATTTTCATACTTGAAGTTGAGTGTGTTATTAGTGAATACCCTTGACATTTTATTTTGAAATGTTTTTCAGATTGTTAGGTGTTTAATTGTTTTATAAAAATTTCTTTGAAGTTTGTTGGACCTCACTACGATGATTCTAGGCTACGGGTGTTGAGGTATCCTATATGTACATGCATAGGGTAAGGCATATATATATATATATATATATATATATATATATATATATATATATTCCCTCTTTTTATATATTCCATCATGGAACAAGGAATATGTGCAATGTATCTAGGGGTGTATATATATATATACATGTATAAATGCATGTGGGGGTATGCGTCAAATTTCAGTTTGAGTGGTCATCGACAAATAGAGACATGTTTGAGGTAGGTCCCCTATGCCTATTCCTTTAATTTGAATTTCATAATTTCTTACTTGTTTTAAAAATATGTTTTACATTTATGCTATATACACATGAAATGAAACCTATTTTCGGTTGCTAAAAACGATTTTTCCTTTGTTTTAGAAATTGAAATGTATTTCTGACGCCATTGGTCTTAAGTGACTTTTCATGAAAATTGGTTTCCTATGTGGTTTTGAATTGGTAATGAGTATTTCCAAATGTGTTTGCACATTTTGATAGTTAGTTATAAAAAGTGTTCCCTTTATGTAAGTAATCTCATGTGGAACCTTAATAATGTTTTATAAAAAAACCTCTCTTGATGCGTGCCCCCATGGTTTTAGAAAATTATTTGTATGTCGAATGTGTTATTATTTTCCTAACACTAAGGCTTATGCATTGTGTGACGTAAAGAATGGGGAATGCGCTTAAGGAGGGAGAATGATGGTGAGAGGTTCAATGGGTTTTGGATAAGGAAAGTATTATGTACATCAATTTTTACTTGATAAAGAAAACTCACCACCACTCGGAATAGAGAACAATGGGTAACCTGGGTATCTAGGTAAGTGGAACAGGACTAGTACAGTAGATGACATAGCAGGGGTTCATCCCGGTTTCGTCTAGATGGATTATCGCAACAACACTTACCAAACATATAAATTACTGAGGGTCGTGGTTTCTAAGCCAAATTTTCTGAGGGTCATGGTTCTAAGCCACATTTTCTGAGTGTCGTGGTTTCTAATCCACGTTTCACCGAGGTATAAGGTCTCTAGGGTTCCACTTTTTCTAGCTACCTATAAGGATAACCCATGGTGCTTGTTTGTGACATGATGTGTGTGATGTAATTTTTCATTTCATTTGTTTCATACATGATGTTTTATTTGGGAAAACCATATTTTAATCTAAATTGGTTTCCTTTCATTTTGAAATGTTAATGCATGCTTGGAACCTATTTTGAAAATGTAGTGGGAGAGAAATTCATTACATGAAAATGAAAACTTTCAACTTGGACTTGAAAAGAAGGAAAAATATTATTTTATTGTATCTTATTTTCAAACTGGCATGATTGGATTTCTTACTAAAGGAAGGAGTATAGGATGTGGTTATATTTTGGCATTCATACCAAGCATCTTGGTGCTCCCACCTACTTTACTTTTCAGTTGTAGGTTTCAGTCTTGGATCATTTTTGGTAGCATGTGTAGTTTATGTTTTGTGGTGACCCACGGGGTCACTTGAGGTATGTCACATTGCTTCATTTATTCCTTTTTCCACTGTCAATTTGTTCAGTTTATTTTCCTTTAATTATCTTCTTGTTCGGTTTATGATTCTTTATCATTGTTATGGGATAAATCATTCCCAACTAGTTTATTTTGATGTCTAACACTAGTTTCCAGCCTGTGGAGATTGGAAATGCCCTTTCAGGCCTTGTCGTGGACTGGCTCAGGTGACCGGTTCAAGGTCGACCAAGGGTGGTTCGTGAAAAAATGGTATCAGAGGATTTTATTTTTATTTGTGGTGTCAGGTAGCTTAGTGATTAGGTGTGTTGGGACTCAAGAGGAAGGTGCTGTAATGACATCATGATCCCTTTCCCGTCCCGAGACTCGAGTTTCTAGGGGTAGTCCGGGATTTGAATTTTCTTCTTTGGCTTGGTCTATATGGATGAGGGATGAAAAAGGAAGTATTCTAGTGTTACATGGCATGCTTTCATGGAGTAGCGACCCATGTACAACCCGAGTGCATGGTTCAAGATTCTTCCTATGGTTAATGCTCACTCGGAGCATGGTTTTCTAAGTTATGTTACTGGGTTGGCATAACCACGAGTCCCTTATTTTTGAAATTTTTGAAGTGAGTTATGTTAGGGATTAGTTTTGACTAACATGAGTGGATTTCAACACTGAAAATGGTTCATCAAAAAAGGTGTTTTAAAAAGGGAATGTGGTTTTGGAGTGGAAAAGTGGGTTTGAAGGGGAAATTGTTTTCTTTTAGTGGAATGTGTTTTCAAAGGAAAAATGGGAGGTGTTTTGGAAGTTGTTTTGTAATCTCAGTAACACTTTTTGGAATGTGAATTGGAAAATGTTTTAGGATTTGGAAAATTATTTCTTTAATGATAAGTGACATTTTCAAATTGGTTGAAAATTTGTGATTTACATTGAATGATCCATTTTGGAAATGAGATGTGTTTTGAATCAACCCTTGGTATTCCTATGAGGGATCACATATATAAAGGTACACATGTAGAACAAGGATAATTGGTGGTATGTGTGGATGAGTTATTGAGCTAGCACAAGGGTATCTGTATATGTATATGTGAGAATTCATGGGATACTAATGGTGAATTTGTATGTTGTTTTTTTTTCTTCTGAAAAATGGCTTTCAAAAAAACAATTTAAATTTGTTTAAAAGTGAGAAATTGATGAGCGTTCTCTTTTCATGTTGGGTGCTCTTTTTTGTGGGTTCTTGGTTTTGATATACTGAATTGTGGTTGAAAATATTGATTTGATTTTTAGTTTTAGTTTGTGATTGAAGTGTGGAATCTTGATTTATGATGTGTTTGTTTTGGCATTGTGCCTCTAGTTTTTGAGTATGACACCCAGAAAAGTCCCAGAGGGTTCTAGTGAGTCACTTCTTGTTGTTGGTCCTACCCAGACTCTTAGCAGAGTGGTGGAATTGAATTCTTTTCTATTGTTTTACATCATCCATAGTGATTGTTATCTATTAGAAGGTAGTGGACTGGCTTGGGGAAACCATTGATGTTTTAAAGTTAGTTGGAACTCACAAAGTTATGAGAGCTCGTGCTGGTTTGAGTTCGTATAAAGGTTCCACTTTGGATTGATGGAAGAAGATGATCTCAATGTCTTTTCATGATGGGATGTCTTGGAAGGTTTTTAAGACCACTCTCATATGATGGTTTATAGCGGAGGAATTGAAGGTGAGGAAAGTGGTAGAGATCTTGAGTGTCCAACAAGGCCAACGGACTGTAAAGGCTTATGTCGGGCATTTTGAGGGGTTGATTACCTTTTTTCTGGAGGAAGCATCATGGAATCAGTTAAAGTTTCTCTTCTATGGGGTATTCGTCTAGGGTTTAAGGGCTGATTATTTTTGGTGTTTGGGATGGTTCCCCATTCGGTGAGTGCGAACCAGAGGAACCTTTCTCAGACATGTTTTCTTGTAAATTCTATCTTCTATTAGTAGAGACACTCTCTTGTTCACTTCTGGTGTGGCCGGTTTGGGTACTTTATGTTTCCTTGTTTTCATACTCTGAATGCTTATCATCTGTGTGGCCATTAGGGACACTTGGAGAGGTTCTGCTAGCGGTATCTCCAAAATGAGTCTTAACCAGAGGATGTCATCTCCTGATTATGGGGTAACAGATGCTTTGAGACATCCGAGCTCGAATCACATGTCTCAAAGAGAATCCATTCACACATAAAGGAATCGTTGGGTGTGGGGAACCTTGGTCTAATTTTTTTCTCTAATGCTGAAATGGGGATGGTTTGAATTTCCCTGTTGTAGCTCTCTTGTCATTTAATGTTCTATTTTGCAGTAAGAGGCATAAAGGTCTCTTTTTCCAATTGTGGTCATTGTTATTTGGATGCCCCAATTTGGTTTTAAGAAGTCATAGAGATCCCATCTTCTTGTTATTATAGTAGTTTTTCCTCCAAAAATGTGAGCTTTGACAGTTGTGTAATTATGGCTGTGAATAGTAAGATGATTGTCTCTCTTGTGTGTCGAGCTCCTTTGTTGACCCGTTCTTGTTTTAGGATGTGCTTGTTTTGGAGACACATTAATCTTGAGAAATAATGAATAGGTGTTTTTTCAGACATTCAGTTTCGGGTCATTCGTCAAGGACCCCATGTGGTGGGGGTTTGGTTTGTGTGAAGAGTTCATGGGTCGTTTTTTGTTCGGCCTGTATCGGTCGGTGCTAATTGGGTTAAGCTGGTCAGTTATAAGATGGTGGGGAGACGCACCATGAATCTTGTTGTGCCTTCTTCGAGAGTTGGATTGTGTAGGAGTCTTAGTCCTTGTTGGAAGTTTCCACTTTGGTTCAAGTTATCAGTTCCATATTTGTCCCATGCTGAGAGTCTTAATGTTGGTCGTTCTAGTGAGGTTCTTGTGGTGGGGAGAAGCCATCTCATTTCCTGATGGATCTTCTCTTTGTAGTTTCCATTAGAGTTGGTTAGGTGTAACTAGTGGAGTGAAAATTTACACCGAGTTTTTGATTTTTTTGTCCTCGTTCTGTTTTTGTAACACCCCATGATTTCACAGTATGTTATCTCTTCAAATAAATTCAATAACATGCGCTACATGCAACACCGAGTTCGAGCGCACCACGACGTAACAAAAAATTCATTCAAAAATCAGTTATGAATAGTATTTACTGAATTTTTAATTTTATATAATCCATATAATTTTTTACTAAGACTCTATATTATGTGTTTCTTAAACATAATATAAGAACAAATTCATTTTTTTCAAATAAAAGAAGTATTTTTCAAAAAATGAAATTTTTTCGCCTTTTAATGGAGAAACCTTTTTAAAACCAATATTATACACTTTAATATATTATATTTAATTAAATTAAATTCTTATTTATAATTGGGACATAAAAATTTAGTTTGGCTAAATTTTTGGTACTTTTCTGATAACTTTCATATTTTGATGAATAGTGAAAACTACTAAATTTAAATTAAAAACAAATTTTTTAATTGAAATAATTTATATTGATAAATTATGAATTTGAATGGATTGGAAGTTTAATTAGATTAAATTTTTATCATTTAATACAATTTAGGTCATTATAAGTAATTTTACGTTTAAATTTGACATAAACACATGTCAATATTTTGATAGTTTTTACTTTTTAAAAACCCGCCTTTTGTTTTCACCACATGAATTAATTTTAAATTCATTAATGAAACTTATATATATTGAATTTGGTAAAAATTAATTAATTTTTTAATTTGTAATATCAAAATTAGCTTAGGGTAAATATAGAGTATTTTAATGAAAACTTTCAATTTTTGATGAATAGTAAAAAACACTACGTTAATGTTTAAAACTGAATTTTTATTCAAATAATTATATATTTTATTTAAATTTATTTTATTTCAAAAAATATATATAATACCTTTATATGTTCAATTTAATTCATTAGATCCATTTTATAATAAAACTAGATGCATAAAATTTTATTGAACATTTTACCGTCTTTTACCCACCTTCTAGGAACATTTGAAAATTTGAATAAAATGTAATGTTACCACTTCTGTGAATTGAATTTCAAAAATTCAAGAGACAATTATGAAATAAGTAAGTACAATGTGGTTTAATAAGATGAAATTATTTTTGTTAAATTGTAACTTTTGAATTTTATTTACCACGGTTAAAAGTAAATAGGGTAATTACAGGTAAAAATGATATTATAATTACCCTAAAAAATGTTCTAATTCTATTGAATAAGTGTATTCAGACAAAAAACAATCTCAGGAACAAAATATTATCCTTTTGTTCTACTTAGATTAGATTTGGACATTTATTATTATTTTATTTAAAGAAGAGTCAAAAGTGTTAAATTTAATGTTTAATAACTAAACCATTTTTATATAGGGTTATATATAAGATAAATTCCACTATAAATATTAATTAGAAATATTAAAATATTTAATAAATAATGGTAAATTATTTATAAATTTTAAATATTAAATTATTAAATTTATTTATGACACAATGATGATGTAGTAATGAAAGATTAAAATAATTGATATTATAAATATAAAAATAAATGTAAATTGATGCTTTTTATGAAATCCAAAAAATTTATAGGTTAATATTACATGTTAGGGATGAATAAATAATTTTTTTAAGTGATAATGTTTTTATGACTTAAAAAAACAAAAAACAAAATAGTGTGAAAATTGACCTAAATGAATTTTTAAAACAAATAATATATTATTAATTGATATAATATTTCAAAAAATAAAAGATTCATCAGAAGGACTTATATAAGGTTATATATATCAATAATGAACCAATTGGGGTTATCTTGGCTTTTATAGTCCATTTCTTTACCATTTATTATAATAATACAAGAGGACATGGTAAAAGTTAAACTATTTAACTAAGAGTTAAATCTATAAGATAGGGTTAATATGGTGACCTAAACTTATAAAAAACCTATTGGTTGGGAGGATGTGGACCCACCCCCGCCATATCTTAGAAATAAATAATTTTTTTCCATTTTAAACCTAAAATGGTTTTATAATAAAATAATATTTCATACATTTCCTAAAGTGACCCTCACCTCTCTTATAAAAGGGTACTTAGCCTTCTCTCAAAATAACACCTCCAAAGCCATTTGGATCAGACAAAACCTACCCAAATCTCCTTCCAAAATACCCCACTTTATCCTATATTCCTTCCCTTGAGCATAAATCCATCATAAAGATCCATTTTGTTCTAATCAAAAGATAACACACAAAGAAGAGGTAATTATTTTATCACCTCTTTCAAAGTTCTTTTCTTCTTCCACTTTTTCATTATTTGTTATTTTCATAACAAAATAATAACTCCAGTACCTTATACATACTATGATGTTATTATAAATATGTTAAAACCATAATAAATATTATATCCATCTTATGAATGATAATGTCACCATGCGTGCGTACGTACGACTAACCGTCTCCACGTCAGGGTGTAATTTGTTATTCAACACTATGTTATTTGGATGGATATAATGATGAGTAATATGTATATAAAAAATTAAAATAACATGATAATTTTTATGTAAAATTAATATACCATCCAATTCCTCACCTTTTAATCATCAAGGAAATGATATCGTTGCTGATGTGTACGTACGACTTACCGTCTCCACGACGCGATGAGATTCATTTCCAGGTTCACTATTCAATGATGATTATAAAAATACATACAATTAATAAGTATGTAATATATGATATAATAATACTACTGGATATATATATATATATGTATGTATGTACTTACATATATCTAATTCACTTACTTCCGTTCAATACGATATGAAAACGGAAACAACGTTTATGCATACGTACGACCTACCATCTCCATAAATGGTGTTTTACATTGCATATATCTACCTATAATACATATTTATATTCTAAATATATATTATATATATATATCATGTTTCTTATTCTGGAAATATTTAAATCATGAGCTAAATGATACGATCAAGAATAACAAGTTAAAACACGTACGATAAAGAATGTGATTATTACCTAAAATGTTAATTTAACATGGAAATCGTTATTAAATGGGTAGTATAATGTCATAAATTAATCATGTATGATATAATAAATATAAATATGGTTATGGTATAATTTAATAACATACTACGATCATTATAGAAGAGGTTAAACGTACCCTCGTCCAAAGGAAGGTGGAAGGTAAGGGTTAATTCCTCAATCTCATTATTATCTGAGATTATTTATGTGTAATTATTTTCTAGGAAATATTTATTATTCATGTTCATGTTTCATAAATGATATTTCAAAATGATTCTTGTGAGGTACTATTTTACTAAAATATCATTTTAAATGTTTTAAATATTTATTCTTCTAAATATTTCTCATTAATGTCCATGTTTTCAAAACCGTATTAAGGATTTATTTATATAGACATCATTATTTTAAAACGTTATTTCATTTAAAAAGTTTCAAATAGGTATGGGAAAATTTGTTTAAAAAATCTCTTGTAAATGCCATCCTTTATAAATGTGTGAATTATAAATGATTTCACAAAAATGATATTTCTCTCAAAAAGTTTTAATAATCATTTTCAACTATATCAACATTTTTTACTGGATATTATTCTTGATTAAGGTTGATTTATTATAATAAAATCTTCTATATTGTATCAAATGAGTTATGATATGTTCAACTGTGGATGTGCTATTTTATACCCTTCATGGTTTATAGTTTAAGTATAGACATTTCGTATGCTAGTTTAAATACGAATGTTTATGTTATGTTTCAACATTTTCATATGAGGAATGAAGTAGAATTAGTAAGTGACGGGTGGGGCCCACTATAACCCCTCGATGCATTGGTAGGTCTCATGAGAAAAACTAGTGTCTTGGTACAAGGCCTTGACAAAATTTTTATTTGTAGTCTTGGCATGAGGTCTCGACTATGTGGTAATGATGTACGATGTTAGGCACTCCCTCATTATGAAATTAATTATTACATGTGATTATTTGAATTGTATAATATCCATGTTCATGTTTATATAGTAATTCATGATTTTTTTCTCCATATTATGTTCAAGATTGTGTTTAAAAATCTGTTATTTTTATTACACATCTTGCCTTAAAAGTTTATAGCTTCCGGTAAATTATTTACCCTTAATGAGCATCTGAGCTCACCACTTTATTATGTTTTGTTTTCCTAGGATTACAAGAAGTGTATAATGTTTGATATGTAGGGTTAATCTAGGGTAATAATGGAGACCTCAATGGATTATTTATGTTACATTTTATGTTTTAATGTGTAATGTAATGTTCACATATATAATCTTTTTTCCAAGACTACTAAACTGATTGGTCCTTCGGGACTTGATTCCTTGTAATAATGAAAATGTTTCAAAATAATGCAGTGGTTTAGGGCTTCTGGGGTCAGGGAGTTATAGTTGGTATCAGAGGAATTTTATTAAAAACATTGGAAACTAGATTTATAAAAACTCTAATTAGAGAACATAACCCTAAGATAGACTTTGAGGATTAGTATAGAAGAACTTCCTAGAATTTTTGTAATATAGATATTTTTTGTATTTTCCAAGAAATATAACCCTGTCCAGATACGATCAGCTAGATACGGCTCTGGAATAGATGTACCTAGGAGTGAAAAATCTGACAAGGAGTTTTGGGGTTGACCCATGGTATCCTGTTACATGACAACAAGCCTTTCTGCACTCTTGGTTACGACACTCTTGAGGGAAATGCTTATGATAATTCATATTTTATTTACAATTTATTATGAAGGATTTAGAAGTAAATATTTCCTCAAATAATATTTTATTATTATTATTATATATTATATGCATAATATTTTCAATTTAACTTAGGTATTTTACATGTTTGGAATTATGAATTGCGATTCATAAACTAACCTAGTGTATTGTAGAAGGAATGAGAACTCTATAAATATGAATGATCCAAAGAGTAAGAAGGATTATATATTTCATGGTATTAATCCAACATTTAAAATGGAAATAGTCTCCCACATATTCTCATCCTATGATGAAATAATATCATGAGTTAATAAGATAATTACAGAATTATCTGATTCATATGGATTTGAAGGGAAGCAAGAGAAGAAATGGATAGTAGAGAAAAATATGGATAAAGGGAAGATGAAAAAAACATGTTCCTATATGTGATAATTGTGGAAATAATCACCTTGATAAATTCTTGAAGGTAATTGGAGTTTTTTATATGTGTGGAGAAAAAGGACACCAAGTACGTGATTTCAAGGGTAAGAAAAATGTTTCAAATGTACAATGCTTCATCTACAAGGAGTTGAGACACAACACGAATCAATGACCAAATCATTAGAGTATACCCCAAATGATGCTATTGCATAATAATCAAGTTGTGATACTACCACAGATGAAGAGGAATGACTAGTGTTCTTATGTTGTTATTAAAGAATTATTTCATTTGAGTTGTGTATTAATGATGTACTGGTTATATGAATTATGGAAATAAATAAGGATTTTACTTCTGTACTATTTCATTGAATATTTGAGATTATATGGTTATAATAAAAGTGATCCAATAGAAATTTAAACTTTTTGGAAAATACATGGTTAAAGAAAAGATAAACCTTAATATGGTCCTGATTCTGAGGTTGTGATTTTAGAATAAGATATGATTGATTTGGATAAATTATATTCAATATTCTTGAATACTTTGAAACTAATTAATTGTTTGTTTATTCCATTATTGTTGGAGTTTACAAGATTTTTGGATATAAAGAGTATATCTAGTATTCTATAAGGAATAAGGGAGAATGAATGTAATCAAAAAGGTTTTATGGTAATTCAGGGTGTTACCATGTTTTAAAAGAATACACAATGATGGAATTCACATGTTATTACATGGAAAAAATAATTTCACTGTGTATACCTTCCATATAAATTTTGGACTGTGAGTTTGGACAAAATTATTTTGGATAATTCTAAAGGTTATAATGGATTAATTTCGACATTGGATACTTTTTTTAAAGTTAAATCATTTCTTAAGATTATTTTTGGATTGTTAAAAAAAGGACAACCTGGAGGTCATGCGACAACTTGTCGTGTTCAGAAAGGACATGAGACTTGAACCCAAAGGGTGACAAGAGTGCATCAGCTACCATTGGCCTATGTGCTATCCTGGTTTTTATAAGGTAGTTTTTTAAATATTTTTAAAAATGAATTATAAATTCATTATTTTTGAAACCCTATACGATTAGGATAAATAGAATATTTTTGAATTCTATTATCTTTTATAGTGAAAGATGAGTTTGCGATAGGAATTAATTGAAGGATGAAACTCTACATATTAAGAATATTTTTTCCTTGTATTATTTGAATAAATAAATTATTAAACCTTAGGGAAGGGATCTAAAAACCAAAAATTTGTTATCCTAATACCTTATGTTTTGTTGAACCGATGATATTTTAATTCATCATAGATTGATGGCTTTGAGGTCCTAATTTTTACACTTGTATGTGATTGATGACCTCAATCACTCCCTATAAATATTTACATTTTCCTTCCAATTATGTGTTTCTAATTGCCACTAATTTTCTCCAAATCGAGATCATAATTTGCTGGTGACTTTTTCATTTCCCCTTCCCTCTTATTAAGACTAAATTTTATTATCCCATTTTCCGATGTGGGTTTTCCACAAAGGTATTTTTCTATTTTTAAACTATTATTTTTTTAGAAAAATTTCAAATTGTGTGGATGAAATTTATATAAGGAGGAGATAATTTAACACCCCAAGATTTTATTGTACTTTATCTCTTCAATGTAATTCAATAACTTGCGCTACACGCAACACCGAGTTCGAGTGCATCAAGACTTACCAAACTAGCCGTTCAAAAAGAGATTATTAATAGAATTAACTGAATTTTGAATTTTATATACTTAATATAATTTTAAACTCTATATTATTTGTTTCTTAGACATAATATAAGAACAAATTGTTATTTTTGTTCAGATAAAAGAAGTATTTTTAAAAAAATGCAATTTTACCACCTTTTATTGGCGAACCCTTTTTAAAAAAAAATATTTGACACTTTTATATATTTAATTTAATTAAATTAAACCATTCTTTAGAATTGGGACATAAAAATTTAGTTTGGGTAAATTTTTGGTACTTTTCTATTAATCATCATATTTTGATGAACACTGAAAAATGCTAAATTTTAATTAAAAATTAATTTTTTAATAAAAATAATTTATAGTGTTAAATTATTCATTTGAAGGGTTTGAAAGTATAATTATATTATATAATTATCATTTAATACAATTTAGGTCATTATAATAAATTTTACATTTAAATTTTACATAAACACATGTCATTCTTTTGATTGTTTTTACTTTTTAAAAACCGGCTTTTTGTCTTTGACAATGGTAATTAATTAAAAATTAATTAATGAAAATTCTATGTTTTGAATTTGGTATAATAGAATTAATTTTTGAATTTGTAATATCAAAATTATCTTAGGGTGAATTTTTGATATTTTTCTAAAAACTTTCAATTTTTAATGAATATTGAAAAACACTGCATTATTGTTTAAAACCGACTTTTTATTTGAATAATTATTTTTTATTTAAATTTATATTAATTAAAAATAGATATATAATACCTATATAAGTTCAATGTAATTAATTGGAGTCATTTTATAATAAAATTAGATGTATAAAATTTTATTGAACTTTTTAACGTCTTTTTTCCCTATCTCTTAGGCACATTTATAAATTTGAATAAATTGTAATTTTACCTCTTCTGTGAATTAACTTTTAAAAATCCAAAGACACTGTTTTCTTCAGTAAGTAAAATGTGGTTCAATAATATTAAAATAATTTTTGGTGAATAGTAACTTCTGACTTTTATTTACCACAGTTAAAAGTAAATAGGGTAATTAAAGGTCAAAATGATATTATAATTACCATAACACATGACCTAATTCTATTGGATAAGTGTATTTGGAAGAAAACCAACCTTAGGAATAAAATATAATCCTTTTGTTCCACTTGTATTAGATTAAGAAACTTATTGTTATTTTATTTAAAGAAGAGTTAAAAGTGTTAAAAATCAAAGTTTAATAACTAAAACATTTTTTATATAGGGTTATACATAAGATAAATTAGACAATAAATATTCATTAGAAGGAAAAAAATATTTCCTACATAATGGTTTTTAATTTTTAATTTTTATAGATTAAATAATTAAATTTATTTATGACATAATGATGATGCAATAATTACTTTAACAACGAAAGATTAAAATAATTGATATTATAAATATAAGAGTAAATGTAAATTGACACTTTTGATGATATACACGAATTTATAGGTTTATATGAGATTTTAGGGTTTCTTAAATATTTTTTTTGAAGTGATAAAGTTTTTATGACTTTAACAAATACAAAATACCAAATAGTGTCAAAATTGAAATAAATGTGTTTTTTAAAAACATACTATATTATTAATTGATATAATATTTCTAAAAATCTAAGGTTTCGGAAAAAGACTTATATAAGGTTATATATATCAATAATTAAAAACTCGGGGTTCTCTTGGCTTTTTATTGTATGTTTATTAACAGTTTATTATAATAATACAAGAGGACATGGTAAAAGTTAAACTATTTAACTAAGTGTTAAATCTAAAAGATAGGGTTAATATGGGGACCTAAATTTTTTTAAAACCTATTGGTTGAGAGGGTCCCGACCCATCACCACCTTAGATTCTAAATAAATCAGTTTGGATCCATTATAAACTGAAAATGATTTTATTATAAAATAATATTTCAAACTTTTCCTAAAGTGACCCTCACCCATCTTATAAAAGGGTACTTCCCCTTCTCTCAAAATAACTCCTAAAAAGACATTTTTCTTGACAAAACATTTCCCAAATATCCTCCAAACTTAACTCAATTCATCCTAGAGGATAATATTGAGCATAAATCCAAATTAAAGATCCATTTTGTTCAAATCAAAAGGAAACACCCAAAGAATAGGTAATTATTTTATCACATATTTCAAAGTTCTTTTATTCTTACACTTTATCTTTCTTTGTTATTTCCATAACAAAATAATAAATCTAGTATATTATACATACTATGATGTTATTATAAATATGTTACAACCATAATCATTATTCTATCCATCCTATGAATGATAAGGTCATCATGCGTGCATACGTACAACATACCATCTCCACGCCGTGGGGTAATTTGTTATTCAACACTATGTTATTTAGATGGATATAATGATGAGTAATATTTATATAAATAATGAAAATAACATAATAATTTATATTTAATATTAATATACCATCAAATTCCACATATATTAATCTTTAAGGAAATGATATCACCACTCGTGTGTACGTACGACTTACCGTCTCCACGACGCGATGAGATTTATTTCCAGGATCACCATTCAATGATGATTATAAAAATATATATTATTAATAAGTATGTAATATATGAAATAATAATAGTACGGGATATATATATATATATGTACATACATATATCTTAATCACCTACTTCCATTCAATACGATATGAAAACGGAAACAACGTTTATCCGTACATATGACCTACCATCTCCATAAACAGTGTTTTACATTTAATATATCTATATATTATACATATTTATATTCTAAATATATATTAAATATAAATCATTTTTTATTTTTTTGGATGTATTTAAATCATTACCTAAATGATATGATCAAGATTAACCAGTTAAAACATGTACGATAAGGAATGTGATTATTATTACCCAAAATGTTAATTTAACATTGAAATCTTTATTAAATGGGTTTTATAAAGTAATAAATGAATCTTGTATGACATAATATATAATAATATGGTTCTAGTATAATTTAATAACACACTATGGTCATTATACAGAAGGTTAAATGTACCCTTGACCAAATGAAATTTCAAGGTAAGGGTTAATTCCTCAATCACATTGTTATCTATGATTGTTTATGTGTAAGTATTTTCTAGTACATATTTATTATCCATGTCCACGTTTCATAAAATAAATTTTAAAATGATTCTTTTAAGGTACTCTTTAAATAAAACATCATTTTAAATGATTCAAATACTTATTCTTCTAAATCATTCTCATTAATTTTCATGTTTTCAAAATGGTTTTAAGGATTTATTTATATGGACATTATTATTTTAAAATATTAAAAATTTTAAATAGCTTCAAAGTGGTATGAGAATCTTTGATTCAAAATTATCTTTTAAATAAATTCTTTTATAAATATGCGACTTTTAAATGATTTCACAAAAAGGGATATTTCTCTCAAAAAGTCTTACTGATCATTTTCAACTATGTCAACATTATTTACTGGATATTATTCATGATTAAGGTTGATTTATTATATTAAAATCTTCTATATTTTATCGAATGAGTTATGATATGTTTTAATGTTGATGTGCTATTTTTATACCCTTCATGGTTTATGGTTGAATTATTGACATTTCATATGCTAGTTTTAAAACGAATGTTTACATTATGTTTTAACATTTTTATATGAGGAATGCAGTGGACTTAGTAAGTGACGGGTGGGGCCCGATATATCCCCTCGATGAATCAATAGGTCTCATGAGACAAAATAGTGTCTTCACACAAGGTCATGACAAAAATTTTATTTTTAGTATTTCCACGGGGCCTTGAGTATGTGTTAATGATGTTCGACATTAGACATTCCCTCATTATGAAATTCATTATTATATGTGATTATTCAACTAGTAGAATATCAATGTGCATGTTTATATGATAATTTTTGATTTATTTTATCCATATTATGTTCATGTTTATGTTTAAAAGGCTGTTTTTATTACACATATTTCCTTAAATATTAATAGATTCTGCTAAATTGTTTACCACTACTGAGAATCTTAACCCACCCATTTCTTATGTTTTGTTTTCCCAAGATTCCAAGAAGTGTATTATGTTTGATATGCAGGGTTAAGCTAGGGGAATAACGGTTTTCTCAATGGATTATTTATGTTGGGTTTTATGTTTGAATGTGTAATGTAATGTTCATGTATATAATCTATTTTCCAAGACTACTAAACTGATCGGTCCATCGGGACTTAATTCCTTATAATCATGCAAATGTATTAAAATAATGCATAGGCTCTGGGCTTCTGGGGTCGGGGCATTACAGTTTCGGACTCGAGTGTGATTTCTCATTTGGTTGGGTGACTTTATGGGGGTAGAATGTTTTTGTAGTGGGGATAATTGTCACACCCCGATCCGACATCTTGCAGTTGTGGTTATTTTTATATATATTTGAGTATTCTGGTCTCTTAATGTTTAAAAATTTATTAAATTAAAATCAAAATGAAATAAAATAAAATAAATGGAAAAAAGTTTAATAATAACACTATTATTATTATGGTTAATAATAATAATAATATTATGTTTATTATAATTATTATTATGTTATTATGAATATTAATAATATTATTATTTATTAAAATAATATTTATTTTATTTTATTTTATTTTTTTCCTTTATTTTTTCTTTCTTTTTTCTCCCCCTCTTGTTCTTTCTCAATATGAATTGTGTGACACCTCCCTCTCCCTGCATCGCGCCCCTTCCTCCCTCTCGCATGACCCGCAAATGGTCCTCCTCCCCTCTCCAGCCTAGCTCCCCTCCTCACCGGTTCCCTCGGATGGACCTCCCTTCGAGTGACCTCCCTCATCGCGACCTCATCTCCGTGCAACCCCCCCATCAGAGCTATTTCTGCTCGTGTCACCGCCTCCTGAGCTCCCTCTCTAGCTCAGATTTCAACCGGTTTTCCACAAGATTCTTGGTCCAATCTTTCAAGTTATGGGTTTCTCCCTTGTTACCCCTCCATTTTCGATCGATTTGAGGTCACCCCGTAGCCCTACTAAAATTTGGACGAACCCTAATGTGTTTGGGGTTTTTATTTTTATTGACTCTTGTTATTTTGGGTTCTCTCTTGGTTCCTTGTGGTGCAACTAGTGTGTGATTGATGTTTTACAATGGAATTCGATATTTCGACACTGAAGGTATGTGTTTCTATATATAATTATTTTTTGATGAATTAATTTTCTTATTTAATTAATTTATCATACTCATTGATTACCTTTCTTGGTGCGTATATCATTTTACTTGAGATTTAATATGATTTTGATGTGTTTCGTAGCATGCTTATTTGATATGAATGTTTTGATTTTGTGAAAACCCATACTATGCTTTTCATAGTGTTTTATAAACTTTGATGTTGGTTTATTAGGTTGCGCAAGGGATGCAAATTCTGTTTTGTCTTGTTATTGGTGTGTGTTTAGCCTTAGAGTAGGTTTTTGAGTAGGTGTTTGTGTTCAAAGTTTGTTAATACTACTTGGGGTTGTTTCATAAAATTTTTAAGTGGTATATTAAATCTTATAAAGGGTGCGAAACATGTTTGGAAACTGTTTTGGGGTGCATATATTTTCAAAGTTGGGTTTGAGTATGCAAATGGGGGCATTTGTGTGTGTGTGCCTTGTTGTGAAAATCATTAGAGGCATTTAATTAATTTTCTAAGTAGTGTAATATATGTTTTTGTTGGTACATGAGGTGCGTATGTGTGGAAAAAGGTTCTTTGATGGGAAATGCACCACTTTGAGCATGTTTTACTTGTTTTTCATTTATCATTATGTTTTGTAAATTATTTCAAAATATGGAAACTATGTTTTAATGTCACTTTGGTGTACTTTTGGTTTTAAAGTGGATTTTCCTACTTGAAGTTGAGTGTGTTATTACTGAAAACCCTTGAGGTGTTATTTTGACACTTTTTGTAGATTGTTAAGTGTTTAATTGTTTTATTAAATTATTTGTGTAGTGCGTTAGACCTCATTATAATGGTTTTGGGCTGCAGGTGTTGACGTATCCTACATGTAAATTCATAGGGTAAGGCTTATATATATATATTCCCTCTTTGAATATATTCCCACATGGTTTGTGGAATATTTTAAATGAAGCTAGGGGTGTATATATATATGTATAAATGCATGTGCGTGTATGCGTCAAATGTTGGTTCGAGTGGTCGTCAACAAATAGCGACATGTTTGAGGTAAGTCCCCTATGCCTATTCCTATAATTTGAATTTCATAATTTCTTGCTTGTTTTACAAGTATGTTTTACATTAACTCTATATACACATGATATGAAACCAGATTGTGGTTTCTAGAAATGATTTTTCCTTTATTTTGGAAATTGAAATGTATTTCTGACACCATTATTCTTAAGTGACTTTTCTTGAAAATTGGTTTCCAAATTGGTTTTGAACTGGTAAAGAGTATTTCCATATGTGTTTGGCCTTTTGGACGGTTAGTAATAAAAAGTGTCCCCTTTATGTAATTAAGATCCTTTGGCACCTTAATAATGTTTTATATAAAATAACAACCTCTCTTGAGGCATTCCCCCTTGGTTTTAGAAAATTATTTGTATATTGAATTTGTTATTGTATTCCTACCGCTAAGGCTAATGCATTGTGTGATGTGAAATAGAGGGAATGGGATTAAGGAGGGTGAATGGTGGGGATAAGTTGAATGGGTTTTGGATAAAGAAATTTTTATGTACATATATATTTGATTGATAAAGAAAACTCACCACCACTTGAAATAGATCACAATGGAAAACCTAGGTATCTAGGTGTGTGGACCTGGACTAGTATGCTAGCTGACACGGAAGGGGTTTGTACCAGTTTATTCCAGTAGGATTGATGTAATAGCACCGACTAAATATATTAATGACTAAGTGTTGTAGTTTATAAGACACGTTTTCTAAGGGTCATGGTTTTTAAGCCATGTTTTCTGAGGTTTGTGGTTTCTGAGACAAATTTTTCTGAGATATGAGGTATATAGGGTTCCACTTGTTCTAGCTACCTTTAGGGTTTACCCATGGTTCTCTTTTGCGACATGATTATTGTGACGTAATTTTTTATTTCAGTTGTTTCATAATTGATGTCTTATTTGAAAAAACCATATTTTAATCTTGACTGGTTTCATTTTATTTTGAAATGTTAATGCATGATTGGAAACTATTTTGAAATGCAGTGGGAGATAAATGCTTTACTTGAAAATGAAAAATTGTGACTTGAACTTAAAAAGAAGGAAAAAAATTATTTTATTATATCTTATTTTCAAATTGGCACAACTGGATTTATTACTAAAGGTAGGGGCATATGACGTGGTTATATTTTGGAATTCATATGGAGAATCTCGATGCTTACACATACTTTACATTTCAGTTGAAGGTTTCAGTCTCGGATCAATTTTAGGAGAAAGTGTAGTTTACATTCTGCGATGACCCACGGTGAATCTGAGGTATGTCATGTTGATTCTTTTATTCCTTTTTCCACATCCAAGTTGTTCGGTTTATTTTCCTTTATTTATCTTCTTGATCAGTTTATGATTATTTATTTTTTTATGGGCCAAATCATTCCCAAAAGTTTATTTTGATGCCTGACACTAGTTTCCAGCCTGTGGGGATCGAGAATTCCCTTCGGGCCATGTCGTAAACTGGCTCAAGTGACCGGTTCAGGGTAAACCCAGGTTGGTTCGTGACAACCCATTTTCCTGATGCATGATTATGTCATGCCTTGGGAAATCCACCATCCCGAACTCAACCTCATAGATGAAATATCAATCTAATTATCTATTTAAAATATTTCACTGAATAAACATGAGTGAAGAAATTAATATTTAATAAATTAAATATTAAATATTCTAAATAAATTATAATATCTTGGATTTCAACATAAGTCCAAACCTATGGTAAACACACTATTACTAGACCAATGGATTGATTAAGAAAATTATCTAAGATCATATTATTGTAGATTTTACCATTTCCCCCTAAAATAATTCTGAGAAAAAAAGGTTTCAAATTTATATTAATTTTAACTTCTTGTGGTGACATGAGGCCTCAATGGTTGCCCACCAAAAACACTTCGTGACCTTGATAAGCCTTAGTGGCAACCATAATCCATGATCTCCTAAAATAAATCGTATAGACAATAAAATCTCAAATTTAAAATGATCAATCATATAACGAACATAACTATCTTCTTATGCGAGAGACATTCTACGATGATAAATATGATTCTCCCCACCATAGTAGTATCCTTATATTCACCTTTATACACAAAATGTAGACCACATATCCCATGCTACATCCAATAGAAAATTAAATAGTTAGACATGGATAAACTACTCTCGAGTGAGTGTTAGAATGGAAACCCATAACCTTCATTCTCAACAACCCACTTAAAAAGAGGCTCACGACCACCAAAATCTTATGGTGCACTCCCCACCACATTTAATTCCTTAAACCACTATTGAGAATATATACCATTTTGACATGGACCAAGTCCATATGAAACTAGGCTAATGTTTCTAAAACCACTGAACATGATACTTATGAATGTTTGTTCCATCAAAATAGAGAACCCTTAGAACTCCTCTTTAAAACCAAGGAACCCCCCTTATGGTAAGATAAACCACATAACCACCCTCCACATGGGAATTGATCCAAAACCAGAATCATCTAACCATGCTTTCATTACGCTACCCAACGAACAAACAAAACGAACAGGAATAGAAAACCAACCAAACATATCCTCTCAAGGTAGAAATGAGATAGAGAGAACTCCCAATGATTAACTTATAAAAAAACATTTATCCTCATTACTAAAATTATCCTAGTAATATCAGACCTTAATGATCACACCAAGGAAGAACAACCATGCCCCCCAATCCATCAGTGAAAACATGAACACATTACCCACCCCATGACCTAATTGAAAATACATTGAAATAATAGTTCCCTCACAAGGAACATGAACCTGTGACATTATGGGAACCACCACCTTATGGAAACTCAATCCCAATCCACAGATCTTTTTATAATCCTTTCCCTATACAAGCCACCAAAAGGGAACTCAGAGTGCACAAGCACCCCATAAGGGTTTCCAAGCATCCCTTGACGAAGGGACTATATATCCTTCTCCAATGAATGTGTCACCCTATGATCCAGAAGACCTAGAATCAGATGAAAATATATACATTCATTTTAGTTAAGTATAATGACATGAAGTATGTATAATAGAAAACATTATATGAGGAATTATAGACACTTTAAACAACCAAACTTCTATCCTTATTAACACAACATAGACATGCATATGTCCTGTCAATCCAACATGATGAGAATTTTGCATGAACACTGACGTCTTTACCAAGGGACATATTCCAAAAAATAGAATAACCAATAAATTCACAATCTCAAGTGCATCGTAATCAGTGAAATTACACAACTGTAAAAATAGAATCTGAGGATGGCTATCGCATTCCCTAATATCTTGAACTTTCTACCTATAACGGTGTTTGTGACACACCAGTTCAAAATTTGTCATAGGTTTTGACACCATTCTATACCATTGGTCTACCAACTCACCAATCACAAAACTAGAAATATTTGATTCCATTTTTTAATGAACCAACCTAGGTCGACCCAACTAGTCACCTGATATGGCTCTCCATAAGGCCTCAGGCATGCCTCTTTGAACACCAGAGGCTTTTGACCAGTGGTGAGGGTCTAAATTTTATAGTGGGGAGAATATACCCTCTAGTAAGAGCGAAATAACGGTGGAAGGTAACAAAACTCATACATAGGGATGAAAATCGGGTACACATAATAAATAAAATAAAATAACAACATGATATAATAAATGAAATATAGAATAAAATAACATTTTCTAAAAGTATAAAAAATATACAATAGATGGTGTCCCACTATAATTACCACATATAAAAAATAGTCATTTGAAAATAAAATACAATATACTCCACCTCCAATACTGAGCCAAACTACATGCCTAGTCTCCATGATACTTGTAACACCCGAATGTTTTTTTAATATTTTATTTAATTAATTTTAATTTTTTAATAGATTTCATTTCACTCAATGTTGAGTTTAAATTAACTGCAATATTCCCCTAGTATATAATAACTATTATAACCATCATATTAGGTTAACAAGAATAAATATAACTAACTAATAAAAATGTATTGTGAATGAAAAATAAAAATAAATAATATATTTTTTTATGTTATTTAAAACTAGTAAATGAAATTAATGAAATATATTTTTTATATATTTAATAAAATATTTAATATTCATTAAATAGAAATTTTTTTCAATGGGTAGGAATAAACCGTATTTGATGTATAAAAACCTATATTTTTGAAAAGTGTAATTTTTCACCTTTTAATGAAGAACAAATTTTAAATTAAGATTTTGAAACATTAATAAAATATATATGGAAACATAAACATGTTCTTTAGAAAAGGGATATAATAATATACTTTGGATACATTTTTTATATCTTCTAATAACTTTCATTTTTCAGGAATAGTAAAAATACTGTAAATTTTTACTGAAAACAGTTTTTTCCATCAAAAACAAATTTATTGTTAAATTATAATATTTAATGGTTTTAAATTATATATAGTATATATTTTTATCATTAAATATAATTTATTTCATTATCATTAATTTTAAATTGACTTCCTATGTAGAAATATTTCAATCTTTTGCAATGTTTTGACTTTTAAAACCCATTATCTATTTTTGAAAATGGGATTAATTTTAATTTAATTACTAAAAATTATGTTATTTAAATTATAAAAATGGATTCCATATTTGGAATCAGTAATTCCAAATTATTTTAATAGCTTACTTTTATTTTTGGGCACTATGAATAGTAGTTAAGTTATTTTTTTTATTAATATGGTAAAAGGGTAAATTGGGTAATTAAGGGTAGCAATAATATTATGAAATTAACCTAAAACTTGTATAAATATCATTGGGTGAGTTTTTTTCAATCTAAATCATCTTTTGGTTGAAATGGTTTCCTTTGGAAGGCACTTGGATAAGATTAGTAAAATTAATTTATTTTATTTAAAGAAAAGTTAAATATCTCTTACTCCAATTTTAATAATAATATCATTTTTAATATAAGGATATACAAAAGATAAATTAGATTATAAATTCTAATTTTAAAGATAAAATGTTTTCTTTATCATGATAATTTATTTTTAATTTTTATGAAATAAATAATTACATTAAATACTTACACTTTAATGATTCAGAAATTATTTATTTGATGAGAAATCAATAAAATAATTATTTTGAAAGTGATAATATCCATTAAATGAACCAAAAAACTAGACCAAATCTTAGTTTTAGAGTATATATAGACCATAACCACCCAAGGGTATCATTAGTTACCATTTAGAGCCTTATAAAAGTCATTATGTCACTTATACTATTTTATTTAAATTGATGTTAAAGTTGTCACATTCATGCTTTCAAAATTATATCATTTTTAATGTAGAATTTTTTGGAAGATAAATTATAATACAAGTATTATTATTAAATATAGTAGATTTATATTTATCATAGTATTTTATTTTTAATTTTGTTCAACAAATAATCATATTAAATAATTACAGAAAAAATTTGTATTGTTATTTTATTAAGGGAAAATCAAGTAAATGTTATTAAAAATATTAAAATAACTATAATTTCGGGAAATTAATATGATTAATTTTATATATTTCTATTAACTAATAGTAATATAATAAAACATTTTGTTTTAAGTGAGCTTATTAACTTAATATTTTTAAAAATCAATGAATTGATTAGTGTCACAAGTGAAACTATTTATGTTTTATAAAAATAATGTTTTATTAAATTATTTAAAAGTAAAAATATCTTTTAAAAATATATAATAATTATAATATGGTCTAAAATTGTCTAAGTTATTTATTTATCATCTAATTAACATCAAATAAGTAAATATTTGACAATTTTAATATTGAAATATTTGTTAGCATTGTTAAAAATTTAAATGAATAACTATGTGTTAATTACAACGAAAAGGATTAAATTGATATAAATACAATCCTAAAATTTGTTGGTTGATGATAATAGAACCATATCTCATCTAATAATCTAAATTTGGACATTTTGGAGGTTTTGGATGGGTTTTGATTTTGTTATAAATTAATATTTTTGGCGATCCCTAAAGTGCCCCTCACCTTAATTAGAAATGGGAACCTCCTCCCTCACATGTTAACTTCAAAATACACCATCAATATCATCCATACCCTACCCAATTCCATTATTAACTTTCCTATTTATATTATAGTGGTTCTAGCCTTCTCCAAATACAAACTCCATTTATTTACGAGGATATTTAAATAGAGCATGTCAAAGAAGAGATAATCTCTTTTATCGATTCTTTAAAAAATATTTCTTATTCTACTTACTCTTTATATGTTGTTTCACTATAATGTAAAAAATCCAGCATCAATCATATACTAAGATGTTATTTTATTATGACACAACCATATTCCATCTTCAATCTATCCTACGAAAAATGAAATCACCATGCATTTGTACGTACGACTTACTGTCTCCACACCGTGGTGTAATATTTTCTCACCACCACCATAATTTGGATGGGTATAATGATGGAAACTATAACTATATATGATTATTATTACATGATATTGATTCTTAAATATTATACACCATCTAATTAAATACTATTAAACAATTAATGTAATGATATCATCACTCGTACGTACATACGACCTACCGTCTCCAAGATGCTATGTGATTCATTTTACATGATCTTCAATAAAGAAATATTATAAAAATGAATGGAATGAATAAATATGCTATATATTATACTAATATCATTATTTAATTGATATAAATATAACATAAAAATAGTAACAATAACTTATTGTAAAAAATGTGTAAGAAAATAAAGAAGTTAACACCCGATGGATGAGTAATAATGATACTAACAAATACATGATGATATGATCATATATGATATCATAAAAATTACTATGATTCTGAAATATGTCAAAGAAATTATTTAGTTAATTGTATAGGATGTTCAGTGTAAGAACTCGGTTCTTAGTTTTGAGGTACATGCTTCTTCCTTTCTCTTTTCCTTAAGTGTTTTTCAGAAAATAATGAAAATGGGGGAAAATCCTAAATTTTAAAAGTACACGCCATGTACTTTTCCACACAATGTGTACTTCTGGAAGTGTGGAATGAGTACACAGGGCGTGTGGCCATGTCAGCGATGAAGGGTAGGAACTGACTACACACCGTGTAGTGTTCCTTTACACACCGTGTAGTCAGTCGACAGAGGAATAGTAAGGCGGTGGCCAGCTGTGGGGTAGCACACACTGTGTACTCATTAAGACATGTCGTGTGGTCATGTCGGTAGGTGAAAAGTGCCACGCTAGCGGGAATCCGCCAGGGGAAAAATTTAAAAATGGGAAGTACACGCCATGTACTTGGAAGTACACTCCGTGTACTTTGTTTTTTTCACTTAAAATGGGCAGTAGCCTCCCCTGTTCACAGGGAATGATTAGAACAGGACGGGAGCTCGGGAGGGGACAACCGAATCTTCAAGGATCCATCGATCGCGAACCGGGAATCTGATTCCACCTCGGACGATCTCGTTGGAACTGCGCGGGTAAGCCCTCCCTTCTCTTTGTGTTTTTATTACCAATTATTACTCTAATGGAAGTTATTTAAGGTTGAATGAAAATTCTTTCACCCCAGATCTACGTCGTCTTTGGGCGCTTTTGGAATCGATGTTCGTGTATATTGTTCGTTGGTGTTAAAGGTAGGTGGCTTGGTGTTTATTTTCCAAATGTCATATGTTTTTGTGTGTTTTTAGCTAAAAACCCATATTTGGGGTGTTGTGTGGCTGAGTCCATGGAATTTTTTTGATACCTAGAATTGTATAGGTGATTTAATAAAAGTTATAAAACTATTGTTTGGGATTAGTGCTTGGATCCAGGACCACCCTGGGGGTGTGTTCCTCTGTTTATCCGTTTGGCCAGGATACCCGAGGGTATGCCCTTAAAGTAATGATTGTAGAATTTACTTGAGAGGAATTTCTTTTGTACTGCTTGTTTACATGTTGGGCATGACCTGGTTACCTGTTATCCTGAGAGAAGTGTTGTGATTAGCCTGTGGGCACTGTACTACCTAGCCTATGGGAAACTTCTTCCGTGACTATGGGCAATTGATTCTGTTCCTGTGGGCGACACTTCTTACACCCAAGGGCAATATCTGTGTGCCTGTGGGCAGATTCTTGTGTTTGGATACTCTTACCTGAGGGTAGGGGTTTACATGTCTGAGGACATTGGCTTTTTTACTTAGAATATTTACTATGGTGATATTCTAAATTAAATGATTAAATGGATGTTAAAATGGAAACATAACTAGTTAAGTTAGTTACTTTTCACAACTGCTTACTTTATTTCATTTTACTACTACATACTGTTGTTGCATGCTTTCACATTGTTGGGCACGTGCCTTTGGTGGGTGCCTACTGGGATTTATTTCTCACACCCTTTTTGGGTCATGCTTTTCGACCAAAACAGATTACGTTTCCATAGGGGTAGATAAGGGCAAGGGTCCCTATACAGGTGCTTGATGGTTGCTGAGAAGTAGGAGGGCGTGGGACCGAGCTAAGGCTCGCGATGCTGCTGGATATTCTGTTATGCTTTTCTGTACTTGTACTTTAGTTGTGATGTATTTTATTACAGTGTAACATGTTTTGGATGTTTTATAGAGTAGTGACATGATGCATCTTCATATATATATGACTGCTGGTTTTCCATTTCGTTATCAGTTATCCAATTCAGTTATACATACTGTCACTGCTTCCGATGTTGTTGTATGTTTTATTTTATTCTGCTGCGTTACACTATGAAAAATGAGGGCATAGTTTTCCCACTATCAGACCTGAGCCCTCGCTTCTAGTCAGTAGCCTCTGGCATTTGGGTAAATGCGCTTGAGTTCATGTGATGAACCGAGTTCGGGGCAACCGTTGAGTGGCACCCAGATCCGGGATGTTACAAAGTGGTATTAGAGGGGTTCTTTTCTTTGACTTACAATTTGGAACCGTAGTCAGGGATAGGATGATCGGTAGTTTCTAATAATCTATTCCCAGGCATAGCTAACCCGTGTATAGGGAAAATCCAGTCTACCTCGTATGTTTTCAATTCTTTTTATTTTTCAAATTTTACAGTTGATATGTTTTCACCGTTGGGTGACGCACTTGAGATTGTGTTATTTATATTTTATCCATGGGTTCTATTTAGTTGCAACCTGATGAGATGAGGGTATTCCATCTCATGCATCATATAGGCACATGCTAGAAATCACATGCCATGCATAGTTCCATTCCCTTTAGGTGCATTATAAATTGCATGTTGTTGTGATAGTTTTTGTGATAGTAAAGCATGCTGCTGTTGTAGCTGCTAGATAAATACCTACTCTGTGATAGGGTATTCTTTGTTTGAATCTTTTTGTAGAATGAACACCAAAATTTTGTCTTTGGGGAGTATGGGCCCTCATTGACCGAAATTTGGTGGATCATTGACTGGTTGTTTTGTTATAACACATATAAGATGTCAAACTTTGATTCGTGGGGAGTATGGGCCCTCACGGGTCGGAATTTGACACTTAGGTGTTGTTTTTTGGTATTTTTTGGGTTCTGGGGAAGTTTTTGAGGCATACTATCCGGAAACCCAGTATACACACCATGTAGTATCTTTAAACACGCCATGTATGGCCTTCTGTTCAGGAAGAAAAATAAACTTTTTGGGTACACGCCGTGTTCCCAGAGTACACACCGTGTAGTCTCTTCCCGTGTCACAAACCGTGTGGGTGGTGACACGGGGTAGGGAATGTTTTGGGAAAACACGTCGTGTACCAAATGTACATGTCGTGTTGTATTGACCCGGAGTGTGCTGTGTAACAAACAACACGGATGGAGGAGACCTTAAGACATACACGCCATGCCCACTATGAAACACGCCGTGTAGTCTAACCTGGAGACCTAGCCGTGTAACTTAAAACACGGGTCGATGTGATCCTTTCGGATACACGCCGTGTGTCTGTAGAACATGTCGTGTAGTGTGAGCCATGTGTCCGGCCGTGTAACTAACAACATGGGTCGGAGAAGCTCGTCTAGTACACGTCGTGTACCTATGGGACATGCCGTGTAGTCTTGTCTGATGAAAGACCGTGTGGACTTAGCCTTGTGGATGGGAAATAGGGTAGTGTACACACCGTGTGCGGGTGTAACACGATGTGTAGTTGCAAGCCGAGTAGTCGGCCGTGTCATAAACAACACGGGAAGTTGGAAAATAACACCATACACGCCGTGTAGATGTTATACATGCCGTGTAGTTCTTGTTCAATGGGAGCTGTGCGACTTAGCCATGTAGAAGGACCTGGGTAAGAGAGGGGAAGTCATGTACATGCCGTGTAGACTTTATACATGCTGTGTAGTATTGTTTTTCAAATCTTGAAATTCCTTCTTCCTCTTGTTCCCTTTGAGGTTCCTTTTCTTTCAGTCTTGATAATCTTGAATCTAATGCATGCTTTTGACCTTGTAGTGTCATGCCGCATCGAAGTCCATGCGTTGTTCGCTAAGACAGCGACAACGAGTATAATCCAAAGATGGTGGGCCATGGGATACCAGTAGATCCTCCAACAGAGAAAGATGCGCTGCCACCTATTATACCGGACACAGGCGCGGAGGCGCAGTTCCGTGAAGGCTTTATGCGGTTCATGTAGACCTTTCAGGGAGCACTGAAGGCTGCCAAATCTATGGCCGAGCTGACTCGTATCTTCTAGAAGCAACATGCGCATAAGTTTTCAGTGGATGGAAGACCCCAGGCTGTAGTGTCTTGGCTAGGGTCTATGAAGACTATCTTCGAGCATCTTGAGATGCCTCCAGGGAGGAGGGTCAATCTCACAACTTATATGCTGCGTGATTCTGCCAAGAGGTGGTGAGATGTTACCACCCAGTCAGAGCATCACATGGACATGGCATGGGAAGATTTTCAGGCAGTCTTCTATGATTTCTTCTTCCCAGAGATGATGAGGGTAGATAGAGCTAGAGATTTCAAGAATCTGCAGCAGGGCGCTATGTCGGTGATGGACTATTCTGCCCGTTTTACCGAGCTTCAGCGTTTTCACCCGTTTTGGTGGGTGATGAGACGTTGAGAGCCAGGTGCTTTGAGGATGGCCTTCGATATGACATCCGAGCGCTGGAGAATGTTTTCAGGTTGCCTTCAGTACATGCTATTATGAACCAGGCGCTGATTACAGAGGAACCTGTGTGAATCTAGTGGTGTAGGCCAGGGAAGTTCAGCACCAGTTACTGGAACTATTTCTGCTGGAAAGAGGAAGAGACAGATGGACTTCTCTTAGGGTGGCAGTACCAGTCAGGAGAATGATTTAGGTGGCCATGTCATGTGGTACCAATGTGGTAGAGAGGGGTAAAAGAGTCCATAGTGTCCACGTGATCCAGTGGAGTGCCGAGATTGCGGTAGGATGGGTCATCTGCAGCGCTTTTGCAGGGCGTTTCTACCAGTGGCTAGTGAGAGGGGTTTTGTGCAGACTTCGAAAGTGAGAGTAGGACTAGTAGCTTCTTACAAGTCAGGGAACTGGAATATTTCAGGGCGTGCAGGACGATATGGTGGTCGTGGTCGTGGTAACCATACACCAGGATCTCAGAGGCAGCAAGGAGAGACAGATTAGGGTAGCGAGGCTGTGTCGCAGGGCCGCAGCACTGGGCAGGCATATGCAGTGCAACAGACCCAGCAAGAGCAGGATCCCAGATTTTCTACAGTCAGAGGTACTATTCTAGTAGCTTCTGTCTTATCTTCAGTACTTTTAGATACAGTTTCTACACATAGTTTCATATATGTTCCCATTATGGAGAGCCTTGGGCTCTATGTTTCTTCTTCTTCTTCTGATACAATGACGCTAGAAACTCTGTTGGGGACTAGGACGACTGGTGTGCGTTAGTGCAAGGAGTTCCCCCTTGAGGTTGTTGGGTGTCACTTTCTATGGGACCTCTATGTCTTAGAGATGATGAGCTATGACGTCATTCATGGGAAGGAATGGTTGGTTCCCTTTCGAGCCTTTATAGACTACTATCGTCACATGGTGAGTTTTACATCACCGGAGGGAAGAGAGTTTCTATACAAGGGAAAGTGGGATGTTCAGCGAGTCGAGATGGACCAGAGCAACATGGGTGAGGTGAAGTCACATCCTAGATTGCGAGTTTATATCTGGATGATCAGTGGACTTGTCAGACGGATTTCCCTCCAGTTTTTGATCATTTCAGGGATGTATTCCTGGACGAATTTTCAGGTCTACCTCTAGAACAAGAGGTGGATTTATCTATCAATCTTATGCCAGGAGTATCACTAGTGTCCATTCCTTCTTATATGATGGCCACACCTGAGTTGCAGGAGCTCAAGAGGTAGTTAGGGGAGTTACAGGAAAAGGGTTTTATCCGGCCCAATACTTCTCCTTGGGGTTCTCCAGTCCTTTTTGTGAAGAAGGTGGATGGTACCCTCAGACTCTGTGTGGATTATTAGAAGTTAAACCAGTTTAAGGTCAAGAACCTATATCCTTTTCCAAGGATATACGATCTTTTTGATCAACTTAGTGGGGCACAAGTGTTCTCGAAGATTGACCTGAGGTCAGGATATCATCAGCTGTGCATGAGACCATCATACATACCGCTTACATATTTTCAGAGTATATATGATATGTACGAGTATTTGGTTATGCCATTCAGACTCACGAATGCGCCAGTAGTTTTCATGGCTCTGATGAATCGTGTGTTCCATCCGTACCTTGATTCTTTTGTGGTAGTATTCGTGGAAAACATCTTGGTGTACTCCCACACTCGACATGACCATGCCACCCATCTTGAGATCGTATTGAGTACACTGAGAGAGCATCAGCTATATGCTAAGCCCTCGAAGTGCCACTTTTGGATGAACCGGATTCACTTCCTGGGTCATATCATCTTGGAGGCAGGAGTTGCTGTAGACCCAGAGAAGGTGAGAGCAGTAGTTTCCTGGGAGCAGCCTAAGAACGTGTTTGAGATATGGAGTTTCTTAGGGCTGTACGGTTACTACAGATGCTTCATATAGGATATATCCCACTTAGTAGAGCTGTTGATGGGTTTGACTAAGAAGGGTGTGAAGTTCGTTTCGTTGGAAGCTTGCGAGACAGACTTTCAGGACCTGAAAGGAAGGTTGACATCAGCACCGATCCTGATACTCCCCAAGCAGGGGAAGAGCTATACAGTTTACTATGGCGCATTAGGTATTGGGCTGGGAGCAATGTTGATGCAGGGTGATCGAGTTGTTGCATACGGGTCTCGGTAGTTGAGGCCACATGAGAGGAATTACCCGACACATGATCTCTAGTTGGATGTAGTTGTTCATGCGTTGTGCTACTGGAGGCATTATCTTTTGGGAGAGCATTTTGTGGTTTTCACCGACCACAAAAGCCTCAAGTATATCTTTACTTAGCGTGACCTGAATCTGAGGCAGAGGAGGTGGGTCAAATACCTACAGTCCTTCAATTTTGATCTAGCCAATACACCTAGGAAAGGTAATGCAGTAGCTGATGCACTGAGAAGGAAGACTCAGATATAGGATGTGCAGGAGGCCAGTGGTGAGTGATAGCTTATTTCTTTGTTCTCTGAAATGAATTTGGAGGTGCAAGACAGTCAGGGGAAGACTTATCTTTTATCTTTAGCTATGACTTCTACCCTCCTGGATAGAGTGTAGATGGGATAGCTATCTAATTCGGAAGGCCTAGTTGTACGGGAGTCGGTGGCAAGTGAGGACCCTCCTCTTGGTTGGACGATAGGAGATGATGAGGTACTTCATTTCCATGGATGAGTGTGGGTTCTAGGGGATATATGCGAGGAGATGATGCAGGAGTTTCATGATTCAGCTTGGGCAGTTCATCCCTGGGTTTCCAAGATGTACCGTGACTTGAGACGTCAGTACTAGTGGCCGGGTATGAAGAGAGATGTAGCTGGTTTTGTTACAAGGTGTTCCACTTGTCAGCAGGTGAAGGCATAACATCAGAGACCAGGTGGGTTGTTACAACAGTTGCCCATTCCCGAGTGGAAATGGGATGATGTCGCGATGGATATCATGACTGGATTTCCGAGGTCACCTCGAGGAAATGATGCTGTGTGGGTAGTTATGGATATACTCACGAAGGTAGCTCACTTTTTTCCAATCAAGGAGACCTTCGGGGTCGATAAGCTCGGAAAGTTGTATATCTGAGAGATCGTACGTCTTCATGGGTTCCCTCGTTCTATTATTTTAGATAGGGATGTCCGTTGTACATCTCATTTTTGGCAGAGTTTTCAGAGGGCACTGGGTACACAGGTGCTTCTGAGCACAACATACCACCCTCAGACAGATGGCTAGTCAGAGCGTATGATACAGGTTCTTGAGAACATGCTGCGTGCATGCGTCCAAGACTTTGGGGGCTCTTGGGAGAATCATATAACCCTAGTAGAGTTTTCCTATAGTAATAGTTTTTAGGAAACTATCGAGATTTCACCTTACGAGGCTTTATATGGTAGGCCATGCCGATCACCCTTATGCTGGATTGAGGTAGGTGAGGTAGCTTTACTGGGACCATGTATCGTGCATGAGACTTTTGAGCAGGTCTAGTTGATTCAAAAGTAGATGGCTACTGCACAGTCTTATCAGAAATCTTATGCTGATCAATGTAGATGACCCTTGGAGTTCGTGGTTGGGGATCAGGTTTTCTTGTGTGTTTCACCGAGGCTGGGACATAGGCGGATCGGTAGATAGGGTAAAATTTCACCGTGGTATATGGGGCCATTTTAGATTCTGGAGAGAGTCGGGACGGTTGCCTATTGGTTTCTATTACCACAGGGGTACCGAGCCATGTACGACGTCTTCCATGTATCTGAGTTACGCCACTATCATTCAGAACTGTCTCACATCCTTCAGCACAAGAAGGTTGAGATTCAGATGGATGAGTCCTTTGAGGAGCATCTGATTCGTATCGTTGATAGGAGCACGAAGGTTCTCTGAGGCTGGTCAGTTCCTCTCATATGGGTGCTATGGCAGCATGATCGAGTGCAGGATGAAACCTGTGAGCGGGAGACCAATGTACGTGCTCAGTGGCCAGAGTTGTTCATGGTTATATCTTCGCCACCCTTGGAAGAGAAATTCGGGGACAAATTTCTTTAAGGGGGGAAGTTTGTAACAACCCAGTTCTTAGTTTTGAGGTACATGCTTCTTCTTTTCTCTTTTCCTTAAGTGTTTTTAGGAAGTAAGGAAAATGGGGACAAATCCTAAATCTTGAAAGCACATGTCGTGTACTTTTCCACATGCTGTGTACTTCTGGCTGTGTGGAATGAGTACACAGGGCGTGTGACCATGTCGGCGATGAAGGGTGTAGGAACCGACTGCACTCCATGTAGTGGTCCTTTACATGCAGTGTAGTCAGTTGGCAGACGAATAGTAAGGCGGTGCCCAGCTGTGGGGCAGGACACACCGTGTACTCATGAAGACACACCGTGTGGTCATGTCGGCAGGTGAAGAGTGCCACGCTGGCGGGAAGCCGCCAGGGGAACAGTTTAAAAATGGGAAGTACATGCAGTGTACTTGGAAGTATATGCCGTGTACTTTGTTTTTTTCTCTTAAAATGGGCTGTAGCCTCCCTTGTTCATAGGGAAGGTTTAGAACCAGACGGGAGCTCGGGAGGGGACGGCTGAATCTTCAAGGATCCGTCGATCGCGAACCGGGAATCCGATTCCGCCTCAGACGATCTCGTTGGAACCGCCCGGGTAAGCCCTCCCTTCTCTTTGTGTATTTCTTACCAATTCTTCCTCTAATGGATGTTATTTAAGGTTGAATGAAACTTCTTTCATCCTAGATATACGTCATCTTTGGGTGCTTCTGGAATCGATATTCGTGTATATCGTTCTTTGGTGTTAAAGGTAGGTGGCTTGGTGTTTATTTTCCAATTGTCATGTGTTTTTGTGTGTTTTGAGCTACGAAACCATATTTGGGGTGTTGTGTGGCTGAGGCCGTGGATTTTTTTGATACCTATAATTGTATATGTGATTAAATAAAAGTTGTAAAACTGTTGTTTGGGATCAGTTCTTGGATCCAGGACCACCCCGGGGGTGCGTTCCTCTGTTTATCCATTTGGCCAGGATACCTGAGGGTATGCCTTTAAAGTAATGATTGTAGAATTGCCTTGATAGGAATTGCTTGTGTACTACTTGTTTACATGTTGGGAATGACCTGATTAGCTGTTTTTCTGAGGGCATTGTTGTTATTAGCTTGTGGGCACTCTACTACCTAGCCTATGGGAAACTTCTTCCGTGCCTATGGGTAGTTGAGTCTGTGCCTGTGGAAGACACGTCTTACGCCCGTGGGTAATATCTGTGTGCCTGTGGGTAGATTCTTGTGTTTGGATACTCTTACCAGAGGGTAGGGGTTTACGTGTCTAAGGACATTGGCTGTTTACTTATAATATTCACTGTGGTGATATTTTAAATTAAACGATTAAATGGATGTTAAAATGGAAATATAACTGGTTAAGTTAGTTACTTTTCAATACTGCTTACTTTATTGCATTTTACTACTGCACACTGTTGTTGCATGCTTTCACACAGTTGGGCACGGGCCTTTGGTGGGTGCCTACTGGGATTTATTTCTCACACCCTGTTTGGGTCATGCTTTTTGACCCAAACAGATTACGTTTCCACAGGGGTAGATAAGGGCAAGGGTACCTATATAGGTGCTTGATGGTTGCTGAGGAGTAGAAGGGCGTGGGACCAAGCCAAGGCTCACGATGCTGCTGGTTGTTCTATTTTTATTTTATGTACTTGTACTTCAGTTGTGATGTATTGTATTACAATGTAACATGTTGTGGCTGTTTTATAGAATAGTGACATGCTGCATCTTTATATATATATGACTACTGGTTTTCCCTTTTGTTACCAGTTATCCATTTCAGTTATACATACTGTCACTGCTTCCATTTTTGTTGTATGTTTTATTTTATTCTGCTACATTACACTTTGAAAAATGAGGGCATAGTTTCCCCACTATCAGACCTGGGCCCTCACTGCTAGTGGGCAGCCTCTGGCATTTGGGGAAGTGCGCTTAAGGTCATGTGGCAAACCGGGTTCGGGGCACCCGTTGAGTGGAACCCGGATCTGGGATGTTACATTCAGATCCTTAAAAGGAAATCAGAACTAAGGTAAGGGATAATTTCTCAATATCATTATTATCTGAAATTGTTTATATGTAATTATTTACTCGTGTATATTTATCATCCATGTACACTTTTCCTAAGTATATATTTCCAAAATTTTATTTCTGCTCATATAAATTTTTTTATATTTAATTTTAATCATTGGTGAATTTTTATTAAATAGTATGAAAGGAATATTTTTTCATTTTTGGTATGAGGTACTTTTTAACTTTCCTACAAAAGTACAAGAAGAATGTTCTGTTCTAACTTATAAGACATGAATGGATTTTTAAATTTCCATAATATCTTATTTCCATGAAACTTTCCTTTCAATATTTAATTTTTATTTTAAATTCAATAACTTTTATTTAAAATATGGATAGATTTTGAGAAAATAATTTTTTTTGAAGAATAAATGATATTTTTGTCAATAATTAATTTCAAGTATTTTATCAAAATTATATTCGATCTAAAAAGACATTCTTTAATAGGGTTATATTTCAAATATAATATCCTTATTAATACTATAGTTTTATTTTTTTATGTTGGAATTCTATTCTTGAAACCCATTTGTTTTATATGAATTATATTATGATGGAATAATGTTTAAGAAACCCATTTTAATCCTTGGGTTATGCTATGATGAATGATTTATTTTTTTGTGGAACACATAAGAATAATTTCCTTATGAGATGGGTGAGATCTATATCTACCTCCAATACATTAGATAAATATTTATATATCATGAGATAAACATGGTCGGAATGATAAATGATATCGGTTCAGTATTATAGGACTGGAACGAGGAGTGAAATTGGTTCAGTAATGGACTTTGTCTACAATGATGATCTTGGAAATTATTCTTGTCTAATATGACATGATTTTCTATTCTTAGGTGTATGACACAAAATTTTATGTCTTATGTTATTAATTTTGTGATTACTTTTGTTGATTCTTATAAACTTTTATATTTTATCCTATGGCATGATACCCTTATATTTCATATAAAAGATAACCTTTTAAAATGTTATATTCTTATGTAATATGATTATGATATGATTGATATCTCCCTTGTTTACCCTTATATAGAATTTGAGCTCAGAATTTCATATATTTATTTTCCCCTAGTCATTAAGAATGGTATTATTTATGATAAGTCAAAATGGGTCTTGTTATGAAGGAATAAGCAGGAGACAATGTATATGTCTTATGAACCAGTTTTTTATGTTTCCCAATTTCTAATGATACTCTACCTATACTGTTTTATCTTGGATTTGTTATATTTTTTAATGAATATTCTTTTATTTTGATGTAATATCCATGTATGCAATGTATGAGTCGTTATAGTTGGAATCATATGAAATTTACTATTATCCTTACGAATCTAGGAATATAAAACCTTAGTAAGAAACCAAAGGATATGTCAAAGTATAGGTTAAAATCCAATTATTTTATAAATGAACATGAATAACTTAATATAAAACCTAAAATGTCATAAATAGAAATTTTATTATTTATTATATGTTTTCCCCATTATCATTATATTTTCTCAAATGATTCTTCTTGGTTTTAGTCATTGGTAGGAACTCAAAAGAACCACATTAATACTGAATGTGATAGGAAATTCAATGACTATCCTCCTAAGAATCCAAATGTACTGGGAACTAGAATGAAAAATCGGGTACCTATGATCACACAACTTTCTCAAGCTTTGTATCATGTAAGACTTCCAAACAAGAAAATTATGGAAGGAAATTCTATTGATTACTTCCTGAGGTAACATCTACCTTCATTCAGTGGGTATTCTGATCCATCAGTGTGTTAACAATGGATTAGTACCACTGAGAAGATATTTTCAGTTATCTATATTTCAGAACATTATAAATTCATCTTAGTAGTCTCTTGTTTGGAAGGTGAAGCTGATTAATGGTGGAAAATTATCAAGAATATAAGGAAATGAGATGAAATTGAATCAATGGAATGGAACAAGTTCAAGAACTTATTTTTCAATAAGTACTTTAATCATATTCATCAAAAAAAGAGAGAGAAGGAGTTCCTCGAACATAATAAAAAGAATTATGAATTTGTTTGTACTTATGAATTTTTTTACATGGATTTCAAGGTATGATTCTGGAATTATTATCCAACCTGAGAGTAAAATTGATTAATTCTTTAGTGTCTTAAAACCACGTCTTATAAGGGAATTTTCCATAAGGGACACCAATAGCTACGAGGAAATCGTTCGATGTGCTCTCAAGGTTGACATGAATATTGAAGTAAACCATCAGTCCTATGGGTTTTAAAATAATATAAAAATAGAATTCAAGGGAAAATATAAAGACCACACTAAAAATAAAAGGAGTTTACCTTATGCTCAAAGTGTGGAAAGAAACATGGAGGTAATAATATTAAAGGTACTAGAAAATATTTTAAGTGTGGAAAATTAGGTCATCAGGTAGTTGAATGATGAAGTGATGGGAAAAAGATGACTAATGATGTGAATAGATAAAAGGATACAAAGAATGAACCTTCTACACTTCAATGCTACAAGTGCATGGAAATGGATAATTATTCCAATCAATGACATAATCCAAGTGTTATTGATGATGATCGATGTCATCAAACTTATAAGGATAAATAAAAAGTAAAGTCACATGCAATCACTATCTGTGATGTGGAGTAAAACATTGAAGTGTGTAAAGGTACACTTACCATCCAATCTAAAGTAGAAAATACTTTATTTGATTCTTTATCCACCCACTATTTAATATCTAATGAATTGTATAAGGGTATCACCATATGACCTCTATAATTATATGTTGAGTTAGTTGTGACAACTCTTAGTGGAATAAGGGTCGCATCAAAAGATTATAATTCTTCCCTGGTTTTTGTTTGAGGGAAATTAATCCCTGTAAATACTATGATCCTTTATTTAGTGGAATTTGATATGATTATTGGCATGGATTTTCCTTCTCTATATGGTGCTCAAATCAATTTCCAAGGAAGGGAAGTCACATTTCATTTTCTGGATCAATCTATGACCATATATCGATGCAAGGAGGAATATGACCTTACAATGGAATATTATTCCATATTATAGGTTTTGATTCTTATAAATGAAGGTTATATATCACAAAATTTATAGGGAGAAACTCCACATTAAGAATATTCCTATTGTATGGGAGTTTGATGATGACTTTACAGAAGGATTTTCATGTCTTCCACTGAATCGTGAGGTTGAGTTTTCAAAAAAACTCATTCCATGTTCTATACCTATTTTGAAGATACCATATATAATGGGCCAAATTTACTTGTAGGAATTGAAGAAATAAATTCCAGAGAATATTTACAAGGGATTTATATGCCCTAGTGAATCACCTTGGGGAGAACCTGTTCTATCGGTTAAGAAGAAAGATAGATCAATGAGACTCTATATTGATTATCAAGAACTTACCAAGATCATTATCAAAAAATATATATTCTTTCCTACATTGATGACTTATTTGACCAACTATATAGTGTTAAACACTTATTCAAGATTGATAATTATACAATATATCATCAAATAAGGGTCATGATAGAGGATACACCAAAGACAACATTCTGTAAAAGGTATGTACACTATGAATGTATAGTGATGTCTTTTGTTCTAACTAATTCCCCTTATATCTTCCAATATCTAATGAATATAGTATTTAAAGACTACGTTGATCAATTTTTTGGTATAATTTATAGATGATATTCTTTTTTATTCAAAGAGAAAGGATAATATGAAAATCAAATTATAATATTACTAAATACCTTGAGAAATGACTAAATTTATGAAAAATTTAACAAGTGTAAATTTAGGATTAAAAAAGTTTCATTTTTGGATCACATAATCTCAAAATAGTGGATATATGTGGATCCAACAAAAACAGATGTTAATGAATGTTGGCTGAGTCCAATAATGGTAACTAAGATCCAAAGTTTTCATGGTTTTTCTTGATATTATCTATATTTTGTGAAATATTTTTCACAATTATATAATCCACTCAACAATTTGAATTAGAAAGGAGTTAAGTTTGTGTGGATGGAGGAATGTCAAGAGAATTATAAAGAGCTAAAAAGAAGGTTTTCCAGTTCACATGTGCACACAGTACCTTGTAGAGGAGAATGGTTTATGATCTAGAGTTATGAATCCAAGAAGGGGTTGTGATATGTTCTCAAATAAAATTATATGGTGATATCTTATGCCTCGTGATAATTGAAAATACAAGATAAAAATTTCTTAACTCATGATTTGGAGTTAGATTCATTAATATTTTCATTAAAGATATTGAGGCATTATATTTATAGTGAAATGTGTGATATTTATACTGATCATAAAAGGTTGAACTATATTTTAACACAAAATAAGTTTAATATACACAAAAAATGATTTTTTGAGTTTATTAAATATTATAACTACTTAATTCATTTCAACCCTAAGAAAGTGAATAAGTTGGTATATGGTAATATTTGAAAGGAACCTACTAGCCTATCCATGAAGTGGACCACAAAAGATCCAATATTTATGGATTTTCAAAGGATGAATCTTGAGATTTTAAAGAAAGGGGATAAATATTTTCTTTCACAGATAAATTTTCAACAATTTATACAAATAATGATTAAGGAGGAAAAACAAAAAGATGTATATCTACAAAATAAGGTGATAAATGTTCTTGAATTCAACCTTTATTGTGAAGGAATAATAAGGTTTATGAACTTGGTTTTTATTCCTCCCATAATAGAATTAAATAAGGGTATGTTGGATGAGGCTCATAGTTCATCATTTTCTATTCACCTTGGAAGAAAAAAAATGTATAGGGACCTGAAAGAGTATTTTTTATGGGATGACATGAAAAGAGATGCTATTTAATATATATATTAGTGCTTGGTTTGTTAGCAAGGTAAGGCTGAGTGACATAAGTCTAAGGGAATTTTACAATCATTACCCATACTAGAATAGAAATGGGAAAACATCACTATAAGAATTATCATTAAAATTCCCAAAACATCTAATGGCCATAATGATATATGGGATATAATTGATCACCTTATGAAGTTTCCACACTTCATTACAATTATAGAGGATTTATCTCTTGTTCATCTTTCCATGATATATGTAAATAAAGTGGTAAGATTTCATGGAGTACCACTTTCCATTATATCAAATCGGGATCCAAGGTTTAGCTTGAAGTTTCAGTTAAGTCTTTAGTAGGATCTAGATATAGAGTTATGTTTCATCACATCTTATCATCCTCAGATAGATGGTCAGTCTAAAAGGACAATTCAAACTATAGAAGACACATTGAGAGCTTGTTCTATAGATTTTAAAGGTGGTTGGGATCAAAACCAACCTTTAGTGGAATTTTATTAGAATAGTAGCTTTCAATCCAGTATTTATATGGATCCTTATGATGTCCTGTATGGAAATAAGTACAGAACTCCAACTTGATGGGATGTAGTTTGGAAATGAAAGCTATTAGGACCCGACCTTGTTGATAAAATGGTAGAAAAGGTAAGATATATTAAACAACACATAAGAGAATCTTAGAGTAAAAAAAGTGATACTAACAATTAACGAAAATACATAGAGTTTAAAGTGGGTGAAAAGGTGTTTCTATGAATATCTCCCTAAAATATAGTTATGAGGTTTGGAAGGAATGAAAAACTATTCCCAATGTATATATGCCATTTTAAAACGTTGGGTCATGTTAGGAAGGAAGCATACCAATTGGCACTTCCAATGAATATATCTCAAGTTAAATATTTTTTCCATGTATTTCTATTGAGAAAGTACATACCAAATCCATTACATGTACTAAAATCAGAAGTTGTACCACTAGAGTAAGATCATTATTATGAAGAACAACTGAGAGAGATTTTGTATCATAGTGAAACATTTCTATGAAAAAACCACTCCCTTGGTTGATTTTTTTGTTGGAACCACCAATTTGTGGAACCTATGTGGGAACTTTATGATTTGATGAGGGATATCTATCCTTATCTGTTTGGATCCACGTGAAAAATTGTGAGTGTGAAATTCAATTTAGGGGGTGGGTAGAATTTAACACCTGAATATTTTTATGAAATATTTTATTTAAATAATTTTAATTACGTAATATCTTTCATTACATGTAATCATGAGTTTAAATGAACCATGAGAGGCCCTTAGTATAAAATGACCATTATCACCTATTCATTAGTTTAGCTAAAATAAATATAACTAAATTATAAAAATGTATCGTGTATGAAAAATATAAATCAATTGTATATTTGTCTTTTTGTTAAGTGATTTTCAATTAATAAATGAAATTAATTAACTATAATTTTTATATATTTAATTAAATATTTTTTATATTCATCAAATAGATATTTTTGTCATAGGGTATGAATACACCCTATTTGAATGATAAAAACCTATATTTTTCAAAAGGGTAATTTTAATCCTTTTTATGGAGAAACCCTTTTAAATTAAGATTTTGAAGCATTAATAATTTTTATATGACAACATTAAAATTTTATTTGGATGTAGGATATAAAAATTTACTTTGGATGAATTTTTTATATTTTTTGAAAACATTCATGTTTTGATAAATAGTAAGAATACGCTAAATTTTAATTGAAAACATCTTGTTTCTTAAAAATTATTAATATTTTTAAATTAAAAAATTAAATGGGTTTAATGTATAAATATAATAAATTTTTATCATTCAATATAATTTATGTAATTATCATTAATTTAATATTGAATTCATATGTAAAAAAAAATTGATTTTTTTTGCAACGTTTTAACTTTTAATCCTCGTTCTCTCTTTATAACAACATGATTAATTTAAAAATAATCGTTGAAACTTCAAGGAAATGAATTTTGAAAAATGGATTCTATATTGGGAATCAGTAATCCCAAGTTATGTAAAATTGCTTACTTTTATTTTTGGGAATTATGAATAGTAACTTTGGTAATTTTTTTTATTACGATAAAATATTAAATTGGGTAATTAAGGGTAAACATAATATTATGAAATTACCCTAACACTTATACCAATATCATTGTAAGAGAGATTTTTTTACCTAAATCATCCTTGGGTATAAATGGTATCCTTTGGAATCCACTTGTATTATACAAGGACTGTAATGCCCCGACCCCAGTTACCCAGAGTCGATACATTATTTTAATACATTGGCATGATTACAAGGAATCAAGTCCCAAAGGACCGATTAGTTTAGCAGTCTTGGAGAATAGATTACATACATGAATGTTACATTACACTTCATAACATACAAAACAACATAAATAATCCTTTATGAATGCCATTATTCCCTTGTCTTAACCCTTATTATCAATCAAAATATACTTCTTGGAACCCTGGGAAAAAATAAAACATAGAAAATGGGTGAGCTCAAATGCCCAGTAAGGATAACAATATAGCGGAAAATTTCATAAATAAGCATAAACATTTAAGGAAATGTATAAATAAAACAGAATCCTTTTAAACTTAAACTTCAACATAGTATGAAAAAAATAAAATGAAATAATCCCATTTACTTATTCACATGGATATTCTACTAATCGAATAATCACATTCAATATCAATAACCACTTTCATAATGATGGAATGCATAATGCCAGACTATCATAACCACATAGCCAAGGCCTCGTGCCAAGACTACAAATAAGATTTTGTCAAGGCCTTGTGCCAAGACACTAGTTTGTCTCATGAGACCTACCGATGCATCGAGGAGCTATAGCGGGATCCACCCGTCACATATTAAGTCCAATGCATTCCCATATGAAAAGGTTTAAACATAACATAAACATTCGTATTAAAACTAGCATATGAAATGTCAATACTTTCACCATAAACCATGAATGGTATAAAAATAGCACATCCACATTCAAACTGATTACAAAACTTTAAATACAATATAGAAGGTTTGTATCATAATAAATCAACTTCAAATAAGCGTAAAATCCATCAAAGGATATTGACATAGATGAAATCAAAACTCTTTTTAGAGAAATATCTCTTTCTATTTTTAAATCATTTAAGAGTCATGTATTTATAAAATAAATGATTTTATATAAAAATATTCTTATAAGCTTGTAAGGGAATCTTCAAAGATTTTATAATGGCGGAAAATAGCCGCACCCGCCGTATAAGTTAAAAAAAATATTCTTACCTTAATTCTGTCGAAAAGGTTAAAAAGCACCTTGTTTGGAAAATGACAGAAATATTCCTTTATAAAACTCTAATAAAAAGTCAAACAATGGTATAAATGACTTTAACCCATATTCTTGTAAATTGTAAAAAAAATGTTTTGAAATAAATTTTTAAGAAACATGGATGTGGATGATAAAGAAATCCCAGTAGATTATTACGTATAAACAACCTCGGATAATGAAGAGATTGCAAAATAAACCCTTACCTTGTACTTTTCCTTGGTTGGGGGTAGGTTAAACTACTGTATAATGGTGAAATAATTGTTATTAAATTATTCAATAATCATATACATTAATATGATATCATATATGATCTTTTAACATTGCTTTTTTAATAATATCTTAGAATTATTGTCGTTTCGGGTGATAACTTACTCGTTTTCTTTTATATGTTTTGTTACGTAAGCCATGCTTTTCATGGATATGTTGTATATTATTCATATACATAATGATATCAAGTCCTTAAACATTATTTTTAAATCATCAAATGATAATTATACTTGAATGGATACGATAGAGAATGAATCTCATCGCGTTCGTGGAGACGGTAGTCCGTACGTACGCACGAGTGACAATATCATTCTTTTGATATTAAAATAATATATAATTGGATGGTATATCATATATAAAGAATAATTATCATGTTATATTTATTATTTACATGAATTACACATCATTATTATACCCATCCAAATAATAATTTATTGAATAACAATTACACCACGACGTGGAGACGGTAAGCCGTACGTACGCACGTATGGTGACATGTTATTCAAAGGGTGGATAGAATACTGAATATGGTTGTACCATATTTATAATAATATTACAGTATATAGGAGATACTGGATTCATTATTTTATAATGGGAAAAACAAAGAAAGAAGAAGTTGAAGAAGAAATGAATTTGAAAAAGGGTGGTGAAAACATTACCTCTTTTTCGGGTTCTTCCTTTTGATTTGATCAAAAGGGTTCTTTAGGTTGGATTTATGATCCAAATAAGGCCTCTAGGTTGTATTGAGGGAAGTTGAGAGAGTATTTGGGTAGGGTTTAGCCGAACCAAAAGGCTATGAAGGTGTGAAGTAATGAGAATCGGGAGTGCCCTTTTATAAGAGGGGTGAGGGGCACCTTTGGAAAAGCTAGAAATATTAATTTATAATAAATTCATATTCGGTTTATAATGTCTAAAAAGTTGATTATTCAAAAGTCAAGGTGGGGATAGGTCGAAAACCATTCAAACAATAGAATTTAGACAGGTTTGGGTTACTATATTAACCTTATCTTTTAGTTTTAACTCTTAGTTAATTAGTTTGACATTTACCATGTCACTTTGTATTTTTATATTTTATAGTTAATAAACTTACTATATACATCCAAGAAACCCCCTACGTGTTCCATTAATGATAAAAATATCATTATATAAGTCTCTTGGCCGAACCTTAGATTTTTAAGAATTTAATATCAATTAATAATATAATATTTGTTTTAAAAACTCTTATATGTCAATTTTGACACTATTCAATAGTTAATTTTTTTGAAACTCATAACAGAATGATTACTTCGATCCAAGTTAATTAAATCAATCATAACATGTAATATTAACCTAGAAAGTTAGTGTAATTCATAAAAAGTCTCAAATTATATTTATTTGTGTATTTATAATATCAATTATTCCAATTTTTCATTAATTAGGTAATTACTGCATCATTATTGTGTCATAGATAAATTAAATGTTTTAAAGTATAAAAATTATAAATAAACTATCATTATTTAGAAAATCTTTTTATCTTTCTAATGAATATTTACAATCGAATTTCTCTTATGTATAACCCTATATTAAAAATGTTTTAGTAAATAAACATTGATTTTAACTCTTTTAACTCTTCTTTGAATTAAATAATAATAAATGTCCTAATCCAATCCAAGTGGACCTAAAATGATAATATTTTTTTCCTAAGATTGTTTTTGGTCGATATAAACTTGTCCAATAGAATTAGGAAATGTGTTAGGGTAATATTAATATCATTTTTACCCTTAATTACCCTATTTACTTTTAACCGTGGTAAATAAAAGTAAAAAGTTACTATTCACCAAAAATTATTTTCATCTCATTGAACCACATTTTACTTCTTGATATTAACTGTGTCTCTCAGATTTTAGAAATTCCATTATTAGAAGCGGTAAAATTAAGTTTTATGAAAAATTCAGTTTTTTTAACTACCACTTAGTAGTTTCACTATTCATCAAAAATTGAAGTTTTTAAGAACAATGCCAAAATTTCACCCTAAGCTATAATTGATATTACAAATTCAAAAATGATATCTATTTTAAAAAATTAAAAACATATAAGTTGCATTAATTAATTTTATAATTAATTCCTACTGTCACAACAAATAGCGTGTTTTTAAGAAACAATATATATCAAAAGATTGACAATTGTTTAGGTCCAATTTCGAAGTGAAATTAATTCTAATGAACAACATTGGATAAAATGGTAAAAATATATTCTAATTATACTTTAAAACCACTCAAATTCATAATTTATCACCATTAATTATTTTGATTAAAAAAGTTGTTTTTAATTAAAATTTAGTAATTTTCACTATTCATCAAATTATTAAAGTTATCTGAAAAGTACCAAAATTTCACCCTAGGATAATTTTGATATTCCGAATCCAATAATGAGGTCCATTTTGAGAGGTAGAATTTATAAAATTTATCAAATAGGTATTACTATTCATAACGGCTAGTTTGGTAAGTCATGGTGCGCTTTAACTCGGTGTTGTGTGTAGTGCAAGTTATTGAATTATTTTGAACAAATAACACACTATGTAATATTAGGGTGTTACAAGGACATTTAATTTGTTTTATTTAAAGAAAATCTAAAAATACCTAACTCAAATTTTAATAATTATATCATTTTTAATATTAGATTGTGCAGAAGATAAATTTGATTATAAATATTAATTTTAAATATAAAATATTTTTATTTATAGTGATAATTTATTGGTAATTTTTAGGAAATAAATAATTATCTTAAAGAATTACACTTTAATGATGCATAAATTATTTAATTAATGTGAAATCAATAAAATAATAATTCTTAAAGTTATATGAACCATTAAAAGACCCAAAAACTTTACCAAATCATATTGGGTGAGTATATATCGACCATAAACATACAAGGGTCGAGTTAAGGACCATTGGGAGCCTTATATAAGAAATTAGGACACTTATATTTTTTTATTTAAAGTGATCTTAAAGTTGTCATACCAATGTTTTCAAAATTATAACATTTATAATGTTAGATTTTATAGAAGATAAATTCAAATAAAATAATTTTACTAAAATATAGAAAATATATCTTCATTATAGTATTTTATTTTTAATTTGTTTTCAACAAATAATCATATTAAATAATTACAAAAAATTCTTTTAGTAGCTATTTTATAAAGGGAAAAATCAATGAATATTATTAAAAATATTAAACTAATTATAATTTGGGATAATTAATATGTTCAATAAATTTGATCAATTACATTTACCTTTTATTAATATATTAATTTTTTTTGAAGTTAACTTATTATCATAATATTTTTAAAAAGCAATTAACTGAATAGTGTCAAAATTGATACTACTGATTGTACATTAAAACAATGTTTTATTAATTTATTTAAATTTATATATTTTTAAAATATATAATAATTATCATATTTTCTAATATTATCTAATTTATTATGTTATGGTCTAATTTACAAAAAATAAGTAAATATTTTACCATATTAATATTGAAATATTTTTTATCATAGTTAAACATGAAAATGAATAATTAAGTGTCAATTAAAATGATAAGGTGTAAATTGATAGAAATACATGTCTAAAATTTATTGTATGATTATACTAATACCATTTATCATCTCGTATTCTAAATTTGGACATTTTTGTTTTTTTTATGGGTTTTGATTTTATTATAAATTAATATTTTTGGAGATCCTTAAAGTGCCCATCACCTCAATTATAAAAAGTCACCAACTCCGTCACATCTTCACATAACATTGAGACATAAAATTCAGTCATAACCTACCCATTTACTTTCTTAACTTCCCAAGATACATTATATAGGTTATGGACTTCTCTAAATACCATCTATAGTGATTTAAGAGGAGATTTAATGGGAGGAAATCGAAGAAGTTGCAATCTCCTCTAGAGATCCATTCAAAATTATCTCTTCTTCTAATTCCTCTTCATGAGTTGTTTCATTATAAATTAATAACTCTGGTATCAATTATATAATGATTATTTATTGTGATTATGAGAAAACTATCTTCCATCTTATATCCATCATATTAAAAACAAAGTCACCACATGTGTGTACGTACGACTTACCGTCCCCATGACGTGGTGTAAAATGATTTTCACCCCAAACATAATTGGATGGGTATAATAATGAAACTAAAAAATATGATTATTATAACATTATATTTATTCTTAAATATTATAAATGATTAGAAACCAAAGGTTTTGTTAATTCCTCTGGGTGTGAGTCAAATTAGAAATTTATATGTGTCCCAAACATTACTAACTTCTATGGTGTAGTATGGTAAAAGTCTGGGCTCGATCCCACGAGGAGGGTGCTATTCTTATAGGGAAAAGAAATTTGATCTTTAATGCTTTGTTAGAGTCCTTACTAGATTTACTGATGTTTGGGCGGTGTCTAAGTAATTTTGGGTCTGACTTCAAGTGATTAAAGAGGGGTCGAGATCAAGTCTATGTATCTAGATAAAGGTGATCATTATTCTAATATTGGCAAGGTCATAAGTGATTAGTCTACAAAGAAAGTGGTTGTCACTAGTCAACCTTGGTCTAGTATTCTGGTTCTACCTTGGATGTAACAACTCCATGGTTAGGAGGCTAGCTACAGTCCTAGATGAATTACATTCAGATTCTATTGTTGAAAGTTCCAAAAGCTAATGGTCATAGTCATAATTTACTTAAATTATGATAGGGTTTTTTTCATGACTGTCTAATGGTAACAGTACAGTTGCAAAATTGGGGCTTGACTATTGGTTTATATCCTAATTACTAATACATTTAGGATTTCCAAGTTTAGAACTAAAGGTCTAATTAAGTCTCCAGATTCATCGAATCTTGATCCCTACCATGACGTGTTTAGCAACTCATGGTTGTAATTAAATCAATAAAAGGGGTGAATGAAATCATAACTATGCTAATGGAATTGCATAAATATGTGATTAACATGAAATAAAATATTAAATAAAACCTTACTTAAAAGGAATGAAATATAAATGAAGCAATGTGGGAATTGAAGACATTAAAGAAAAACAAATCCATGAATCTTCTATTTAAAATGTAAAAGAATTACAAAGAACTAAGGTGTTTAGATAGGGAAAAGAGAAGGAATTTATGAAGGAATCTCAAAGGGAGAGAGAGCTGATCCAAGCATTTTTAAATGTTCCACCAAGATGCTCCTAATATAGGTGAAAATACTCATGACATGTACGTAATCGTCACTTCATCAACCCTTAATCCACATTTTTTCGACCAGGATCTCCATTGTGGCATGCCGATATTCCATGGATTAATGAAGTTTTTCCATGGTCATGTCATGTACAGATGGTTCATGATGTGTACCCCATGTCTAGCTGGCCTTTCATATGTAATCCATGCGTCTTTCTCGGCTTTTGGTTTGACTTGAGTCACGATGTGTATGAGGGATTCATGATGTGAACTGGCAATTTCTTTAGACATTGTGGGTGTCCATGGCTTGGTTTCACAGCTTAATGCATGCTGTGATCATTAAGTACACATCATGAACTTGGCCATCACGACGTTTACTTGGCCATTTTTGTAGAATTTACGCCTTTCTTATTTAGAACCTTATGAAGCCTTATTTCCTAAAGTATTGGATATCTACCATGTGAATTATCCAGTATATAAATGAAAAAAATGGAAAAGTGATAGAAAAATATATATAACGTTTAGTCTTATCAAACCCCCCCACACATGAATCATTTCTTTTCCTCATGAAAAATATCTCAACAATGATTTCAAAAAGGATAAGCAATTTTTAAAGTTTGTAATGTATGTTAGTTCCATCCAATTAAATTAATTTTAAGAAGAAAAGTATTCAAGTTTCAATTTTTATTCTACCTAGTAAATTAGTCATGCATCGTAGTTTCGATTTTCAAAACATATTCTATTCTTTTAATCATAATCTTTTAACTATACCTTAAGCTATATGCCCAGTTGTAATTTACCTCACTGTGCTTTTATCTTATCACTTAGGGTGAAATGTAAGTAACGCATGATCTTACACTAAGTCCATGTTCCTAACCATAGGATTTCACTAGTTCTATTATATCCATTGTGTAAATACAAGTATAAAAATAATATTGAGGACTTTAAGAAACAAGGTTTTGATGACTCTAAGGATATTGGTAGGTAGGTATAATGTGAAAATTAGGCTCAAAATAAGTGTAATCTCTAAAAATAAAATGCATATAAAAAACGATAAGTGTGACAAAATTCCTCTATATGGCGAGTCAGGTCCAAACTCCATCAGCTTAGGTTAGATCCATATGCATAGCAAGTAAGTAGCTAAAGAGGCAGTTCTGTTCCATTATTTTTTTCTTTATCATTTTTATTTTTCGAAAGTTATGCCTAGGATAGATCTCACATCCATCACCTAGCAACATATGATTCATCAAGGGATTCATCAGTCTTAAAAATAGTGATTTTTCCCTCCTAGTAAACAAACTATAACAATTTAATTTTTCTTTTAATTTTTTCAAAGGAACATAATACAAATGAGATACAAAAAAAAGCATATGGACCACAACTTGGTAGCCAGATGAGAACACCATACATCTCTAAATGTGAAATTATACCATGCTGTCTGAATGCATCCCCTGCACTTGTATAAAAATAATCTTCATGCATTGTACATGGATCAGGGTAGGATGGGAAATAGTCTTGAAATAGATCTTCTTATAACAAGTCATTCATGGAATCTATGGGCTAAACTAATGATAGATGTCAGGTTGGTCTTAGGTAAAATGTCTATAAAAGTCTACCTCAATCCTCTTAAAATTACACTTGTTCAGTCATTACTTTGATATGATCTCAGTGCAAGTTCTAGTAGGTTTCCATGCCATATGTATCTCTCAAGAAATATGCTCATAAAATAAAATGATATTGGAGGCTTAGAATCCTCTTGAGTAATGAGAATAAAATAAAAAATGGAAATTAAAAAGGGCATAAATCCTAAGTAACGAGTCAATTAATCATGTTTTCAAGAATTTTGATTTTTAATTAAACTTCTAAACTCATAAATCATTCAAAAAATTTAATAAGGGGTGAAACATGGTTCTTAAAATTTTTATTTTTAACATTATCTTTAATTTACATGGGAATAATGGTTTTCAAATTTTCAGCATTAATATCAATTTGTAAAATGTCTCCCAGAATAGTGAGAACAGGAAAATATTTTACCTCAGTGAAAATATGACAAAGACCCCCCACACTTAAAAGGTGAAAGTGTCCCCACTGTCTATGAAATAATGGGTGAGAGTAGTGTGGCAGTGATTTTTTTTATAATTTAATTGACTTGGTTGTGATGAAAACATTAAAAAAGAGGGAATTGAGAGCTCCCTAAGATTAAGTGGAATGATATGGGGGTTTCTGAGCTATCATAACTTTGAAGTTTCTATACACATGAAAAATATGTTTGTAGAAACATATTTCACTATAGAATAAATGTCAATCCATAGGATTAAAAATTTGAATAGCTGAAAAATAGACAGGTGTAAAAAGAAGGAATAATAGTAACTAATTTATTTATTGAATGAATTTTTGTAAGAAGTACAACAATAAAACACCAAAAAATACAAGACTCAAACAAAACCTAAAAAACTATGGGTTGACTCCCATATAGTGCTAACTTATCATCGTCGGCCAGATGTGTGTACCAAAAATTCAAAAGTGTTGGCCCACTAGCTCAATTTCTTCTTTTTCGCTTCCAATTACTAGTCACCGTCTCCTCAAGTTCGCATGATCACTTAACTGATTCACAACTTCAGGTGCATCTTTATAGAATATTCAATGTGGTAGAAATTGAATCATTGGTGGGGGTGGTTGTTGCTACTGGTGGATTTCCAATGATAAAACCTAATGTTGATTGGTGATTTTTGCGACATGCTGGGTTACTCTTTGTGGAAGAACAGAAGGGGGAATGGGTCTATCGATAATATCCGATGTCTCAGAAGAGCTAGACATTATTAATGAAAAATAAAAAGGAAGAAAAATTAAACAAACATGAAAAAGGAAAAAAGATGGCAAAAAATTTATATAAATATACCAGTGTATTATAAAATAATTAAAAAGAATCCAGACCCTATGAAAAGTGTCCCACAAACCAAATTGTATGAAAATAAAAATCAGTGCTCTAGGACGAAAATTTCCTACATGGTCAAACCAACATCATAAGATGGAACAAACTGGGTAGCTAAATTACCATTAGTAGTAGCTGCAGTTATAGGTGGGACTGAGGAAGATGGTGGTGTGGTGGAGGTGGTAAGCTGATATGGGGTGGGTGGTGTGGAATTCATGATTCGTACAATGGCTGTGTGTCTGACAGCTAGATCAATGAACGAGATTTCTAGAGTGGTCTCATTAGCTTATACCTTTCCCTTATGGGCCTGCTATGCCAAGAAATCCTGCTGAGTAGTAGGGTCTGTGACATCGGTAGGTAGGTCGGAGGGTAGAGAGGGTGAACAAGGAAGTGTGGATAAGGAAGGTCCAGTGGTAGTAGGTGGTGGAGGGGTGAATGAGGAAGGCTCAATGAAAGAAAGGTGGAGGTGGGCATTGATATGGAAATGATTCTCTTGGACGCACTGGAGGAGTACCCAAAGGTCTTAAAGAGTGGGATGGGTAGGTACAGGCTAGGTTGATGGTGTGGTGGTTAGGGTTTCTGGTGGCTGGGTAGAAGGGTCTGATGTTACTTCCAGTGGCTGCTCCTATAGATCAACCTCCAGAGGTGCATCCAGTGGGGGTACATGCTCCTGGACTTCAGGTTCCCAAAAAAAGTGGTATAACTCCTTCACCAACATCCTCATCTTGTACAACATCACAAGATCAATTAGCATGAATTGTTCTACTAAGGTGAGTGGCTGTGATGAGTAAAAAACATGGATGTTTCTGGCCAACATGGTGATGAAAAATCCACCCATAAGTGTGCCCTGCCTCCTCTGTTCTAGTACTCTGTAGTAGGAGGCGAACTGGGTAGCCATGTTGATGGGAGGTCCACCCATGGTAGCATCTAGAATAATAACGTCATGCTGGCTGATGCTGCTATGGGTATTGCCTCGCACGAACCACCCCTGTGCCATGGCCCAGTACCGAATACGCAGAGTTGGAGTCCTCAATTGGGGGGACTTTGCCGGCCTGGGGTCATGGTAGGACTTTGGGTCATGGTTGATGAGATGCCAAAGGTTCGATGCATCCTTCCAAGAGAGCCTCTTCTATAAGGTAGGATAGATGTCTAAGATTATGAAATCCTCAATGTAGATACCGAGTCCTACACCAAACAGGGCCATGGTGAGATGGTGTGGCCTGCCGCCTATCCTGAAGTGAAGGGCATCCACTGAAATGTCCAAGGTGGCTAGGAATTCAAAGAAAAACTCCATGTATATCTCCGCCTGGATGTTAATGATGGTGTCGATCTGCATCATCTCTGATAAGCTGAGGACGATGTCTGCGATGTTCAACCTTGCAAGCATGACCATATCTATCATCTTGTTGGTCTACATGGGATTTTCTTGGAGCTGAAGGAGATTAACATGGTACTATGGATTTTCAAATAAGAGAACCAGGTGTAAATGAATTTTATCATCCATAGACGGGGAGGAGATCATATCCTGTGATATGGATCATGTTTTTGGGTGCTTGGAAGCATGTTGCTGGCTCGTAGAGGATGAAGATGCAGATGCAGAGGTAGAACTTGATGATGATGGAGAAGGTTCGGGCTGCATCCACTTGGTGCATGCCATGGAGAGGAAGAAGAGAAGGTCATGCACTGGTAGAAGGGTAGGAGATTTTGGTTGAGGATGATGCGAGGAAGAGTGGAAGAGGTTCCCGTCGTGAGGAGAAGAGGGGAAGGGTTGCGCGGGGTAGTGGAGTGGTTAAAGCAGAGGATTTTGGTTTTGTAGGGGGGGGGTCGTGGGTTGTCACCCATTGGAATATTTTTAAAATAAAACTGATCAAGTTCATGGTGTTTATGTTATGGTCACATTGTGAACCTTAAGAAAAATTGGGTTTTCTATTAAAAAAGGGTCACATCATGAAGATGTGTTCACGACCTGTACTTCAATGGTTTCCTCTAGGTTTTCCTCTATTCTTTTCCTGCCTCATTATTCAAAAAAAAAGAAGACTATGAAAAATATTTGTCCTATTCTGACATAACTAACACCTATCCTAGGTTTCATGCCAGTCGGTGCTTCATTTATAGTCCAGATCATGACTCACTTAAGGTTTATCTGAAGGTATAGTTATCATAGAATGGTTCATAAAACATCTTTATTCAATGACCATGTATTTTTTATGGAGATCTATCTATGTATAGCTCTAAGTGGACAATAATGGGGAAGGAGGAGTATTCCCTTAGAAATGAGTTTTTTAATGTACTGGGACGAATGATGTATGAAAACATGACCTCTCTGGTGAGTGGTAAAATAATGTGGACTTCCTTGAAGTCAACGAATCTTTTTTCTATAATAAATTCATCACATTCTTCCTTCTTAGCCATGGAATCTTCCTCATTCTAGGTAAGAGATATGACGTTACCATCCTTGTTGTCATATGTAGGTTTCACAACTCTAATCAGGTTGAAAACAACTCGTTCTTATCCAACTTTGAAGATGAGGATTCCTTTATTCACATCAATTAGTTCCATTCCTATTTCTAGGAATGGTATTCCAATTATAATGGGAAGATCACCTTCTTCTTCCATGTCCAATACTAGTAAATCTGCTGGGAAAATGAACTTTCCAACTTTTACTAGTACATCTTCCAGAATCCCTCGGGGGTACATGACCAAGAGATTAGCTAATTAAAAATTGACCCTTGTTTCTCAGAGATATTTGAGTCTTGATTTATGAAAGATACTCATTGGCATTAGGATAATGATTGCTTCAAGATCACAGAGTGATTTACTAAATATGCATGTGCCTACCTACAGGGGACAGTGAAGCTACTAGGGTCTCTCATATTTGGTGGAATTTTTTATTATACCTTAGGAGGTCATTCTCCATTTAGGGAGATTAATCCTAGGTCTTTTGTTTTTCTTTTGTTTGATAATAGGTCTTTTGGGAACTTGGAATAATTGGGCATCTAGCCAATAGCTTTGGAAAAAGGGATGTTGATTTTTAATTTCATGAACATATCAAGGAACTTCTTTTATTGTGCCTCAAGTCTAATTTGTCTCACTCTCTACGGATAGGGATGAGGTGGATAGTATTGAGGTGGGGAAACATACATAGGTTACTTATGTTTATTATGTATGTGTTCCTTCTCAGCTGGTATATTATCATGATGTAAGGTGGGATTGACTTTTTCATCAAGTACTAGTTATTTTCCCGACTCTTCTTCTTGAAGACATTCTTTGGGTTGTTGGAAGTCTAGAATCTTTCTACTCCTCAACACTACTACCTTAGCCTCCTCACGTGGGTATGTCTCAGTGTTACCAGGTATAGTACCTGGTAATCTCTCAAATAAGGTCTTTGATATTTAACCCATTTTCACTTCATGGGTCCTCATATATGCTCTCTAGTTTTGTATATCTATCTTAAGGGTCGTCATTCTTTGATTAGAATTTTGCACAAATGATGCAAAGAGGCTTTCCAGATTTCTTTTCATAGGTTCTTTCTATGGTCTTGGCTAAGGTGGATTCATTTTTTTTTCTCTTTGAGGGAATGTTGTTTTTGATCTTGTGGTCTTGGTATAGGGTTCATTTGAGGGTGTCCTAGTGGTCCATGAGTTCTGAATTGGTTCTGTCCTCCTCTCTATTGACATTAACCCTGATTTCTCTGAGGTTGTTGCTGAGCAGGACTCTACTAATAATAATATTGGTGATGAAATGGATGGTTTAGTTTATTGTAATTTATGTAATTAAAATATTGTTGTGGTTCTTCATATACAGCATTACATTCTTGATACATATATGGGACATCGAAAATCTCACATGATTGTAATTCCATTATAGGAGGAGGGGGTTGAGTAGTTGGTATCTGAAATGATTATTTCTTTTTATTGAGCACTTCAACATGCACTTCTAGCCTTGTGGTCTCATCAATTTTCTAGATTCCATGCTGTATTGATCTACAATCACTCTTCCATAGACTGGCATTGTGAGAGGCTTCATCTAGAATGGATCTTCTTTCTCCAGGAGTCTTAAACATGAGACCTCCATCAGAGGCTGTATCGACAACATTCTATGTTGATGGATGGAGTCCTTGATAGAAAGTTTGGAGTTTTATCCACATTTATAGTCCATGATGTGGGCACTTCCTAATTAATTCTTTAAAGCTATCCTACACTTCTCAAATAGATTATCCATCAACTTGGTTAAAATTTTGAATGTCTATTTGGACCTTCCAGGTTCAGGTGGGTGGGAAGTACTTGTCTAGAAACTTCTTGGATAGTTCATCCTAAGTCAAAATTGAATTGGGAGATTAACTATTTAGATAGTCATTAGTTCTATCATGTAAAGAGAATGGGAAGATGCAGATTCTTATTACATCAGACGAAACTGCCTGGTTTTGAAAGGTATTAAAGACCTCCTGGAAGATGGAAATATTTTCACGTGGATCTTCTCTCTGAAGACCACTAAATTTACCCATGTTCTAGATAATATGAATGAGTCTAGGTTTTATCTCAATTGTTTCGGATCAGATAGGGGGACCAACAATATTTGGAGTCACACCAAGGATTGATCACAAGCTAAAGTCTATGATAATTTTCTCCTACTTCAATATTGGGTGCTCTCCTAGAATGATTTAATGGTTGGGGTTTGGAAGGTTTGGTCCCACATGGTGGAATTTCTCAGCAATCGCTGACTGGTGAAGATTATAGATATGCCTTTCAATCTCAGGATCGAAGACCAAAACAAATTTTTCTTCAAGAGTCCTTGAACGAGTCAAGGGACTTTGGAACATGCATGGGGTGAACGAAAAAAACAAAAAGACACAAGAGTGTCTAAAAATAAAGGAAAATGGGTGAGAGAAAAGAAAATCCTAGACCAAGAATAGAGTCCCAATCATGAGGAAACAACATTGGGTCTCCTAGAACGACACCAAAATTTGATCAGTTACCCAAGGTTGTCATTAATTCTTCTGGGCATGAGTCAAATTAGAATTTATATGTGTCCCACACTTTACTAACTACTAGGGCATAGTATAATAGAATTATGAGGTTGATCCCATGTGGAGGGTGTTGTTCTTGTGGGGAAAAAAATTCTGATCTTGAATCCTTTGTAGGATTCCTTAATAGATTGACAAATGTTTGGGTAGTGTCTTACTAATTTTGGGTTCGACTTCAAGTGATTAAAGAGGGGTCGAAATCAAGTAAGAGTATCTAGATAAAGGTGATCCTAGTTCTAATCAATTCATGTTCCTAAGTGCTTAGTCTACGAAGCAAGCAGTAATATCTAGTCAACCATGGTATAGTTTTCTAGTTCTACCTTGGATGCTACTATTCCATGGTCAGGAGGCTAGCTACAGTCCTAGATTCATTAAATTGAGCTTCTATTGCAGAAAGTTCCATAAGCTAATGATCATTGTATTAGTTTACTTCAATCTAGAGAGGGTCATTTTATTGACTGTCCGATGGTCATGGTATAATCACACAAATGGGGTTTGACTATTGGTTTATATCCTAATTCCTAATCCATTTAGGTTTGCCAATTTTATAACTAGTGGACTAATTAAGTGTGTAGATACATCGAATCTTGATCCCTACCCTGATGCGTTTAGGTACTCATGGTGGTATCTAAAGAAATAAAAGGGTTGAAGTAAATCATAACTATGCTAATGGGATTGGATAAATATGTGATGAAAATGAAAGAAAAAATTAAATAAAACCATACTTGAAATGAACAAAATGGAAATGAAGAAATGTTGGAATTGAAGTCATTGAAGAAAAAGAATCCATGGATCTTCGATTGAAAATGAAAAATAATTACCAATAAATTAGGTGTTTAGAAAGAGAAAAGAGAAGGGAATTACGAAGGGAGTTTAAAAGGGAGGGAGAGAGAGAGATGATCTAGTAATGTTCATATGAGCTACCAAGCTTCTCTTAATATAGGTGAAAATTTTCACGATGTGTACTTAATCATTATGTCGTGAACCCTGGATCCACGTTATTTTGACCAGGATATCAAGTGTGGCATGAGAATCTTCCATGGATTAATGATGTTTGACCATGGTCATGTCATGTACAGGTGGTTCACAATGTGTACCCCAGGGCCAACTGGCCATTATCATTGAATCATCACGGCTTTCTCGACTTCAGGTTTGACTTGAGTCACAACGTGTATGGGGGATTCATGACATGAACTAGAAATTTATTCAATCATCATGGATGGTCACAAATTAGATTCATGGCTTGAAGAAAGCTGTGATCATTAATTACATGACGTGAACTTGGCCATCAAGATGTGTTCTTATCTATTTTTGTAGCTTTTCTTACTATCTTCTTTGGAACCATTTGAATCCCTATTTCCTGAAATATTAGACATCTACCATTTTCATGAAGCAATGTGACTCACTCTACATGATCTTCATTAAATAATGATTATATAAATGAATGGAATGATAAATATGATGTATATTATAATAATATCATTTTTTAAATGAAATAACTATAACATAAAAATATTAATAATAACTTATCCAACAAAAAATACGTAATAAAATAAAGAAGTTAAAACCTAATGGATAAAATCAAGAGACAAATGTTCTCTTTTAACTTGTACAACATGAAAGGGTTTTTTTCAATTTCATAACACCTTATTACCAAGAAGATTCTATTATATGATTTAAAGTTTATTTTCATTTCAATTATTTTCATTTAAAATTGTGGGTCATTTTGAGAAAATAAAAGGTTTTTGAAGAATAAAGAATATTTTCCTCAATAATTAATTTCAAGTGTTTTATCGAAACCATTTTTCATATAATATTACATTCTTTAATAGGGGTTTATTTTAATTATAATATCCCTATTATTAATATGGTTTTTTCTTGTTTATGTTGGACTTATATTTATGAAATCTATTTGTTTTATATGGATTATGTTATGATGGAGTGATGCTTAAGAAACCCATTTTATTCCTTGGGTTATGGTATGATGAAGGATTTATATTTTTGTGGCACACATAACAATGATTTAATTATGAGATGGGTGGGACCTATATATCCCTTTAATGAAATGGGGAGATTTTTATATCTCACGAGATAAATGTGGATGGAATGGAAAATGATATCAGTTCAGTATTATAGGGCTGGAATAAGAATTGAACTCTGTTCAGTAATGGAATTTATCTTCTTTGATGGTCTTCACCATGAGGCACGAATAATATGACAATATTGTAATTACTTATGTGTATGCTAAAAATATCCACGTCTTATGTTATGACTTTTGGTATTAGATTCTTTGATTATTATGAACTTTTATGATTTATTCAGTGGCATGATATCACAAACTTTCTTATAGAGGATAAGATTTTCAAATGATATATTCTTATGTCGTGTGATAACAATATGTCTGATATCTCCCTTGTTTACCCTTTCTAGGCATTTGAACTCACACTTTCAAATATTTTTTCCACATGTCATGAAGAAGTGTATTATGTATAATATGTAAAAAAGTGTATAGTTATGAAAGAATAAGTGGGAGACAATAGATGTCTTATGAACTAGTTTTTTATGTTTCCTAGTTTCTAATGAAAATATATCTATATAGTCCTATCAAGGATTTTTTATATTATGTATTGAATATTATTACATTTTGATAATATATATATGTATGTAAAGTGTGGGTCGTTATAATACTCAAGTTGCACCATCTTGATCTAGAGACCCCACATGAGAGGCTTTGCTTCATCAAGAAACACAGGTCCTCATCCACATTTAACACACAACTTGTTCTCCAAACTAAAAGAAGATACCATGTCTTCACACATATCAAGGTGAATATACATGGGGTGATATTTAAGTCTTACTAGGACACACCTAATGGTGGAACTATAATCTTATATCATAATAATCACATGTACACATGAAACGAAAACCCTAGTCAAATGTAAATAAAAGATAGAAGAAAAGAAAAAACTTCACAGAAACTAGGGGAAAAAATCCAACTAAATGTTTTATCCTAACACCTGAGGAAAATATACCGCCAATTTGGCCACTAAAAAGGGATTTATAGCACAAGTATTACTTAGCCACATGAAAACTATCTTGTATTCTAGATCTACATAGGAGATAGAATACGTCATGATGTAATGGAAATAATGTTATACCCTAAGGAATAACGATATCCATCCACAAACACAAAAATAAATGTACAAGGCTCTTGAACTCCAATCGCATGATAAAAATTAGTGACAAGAACATCTATATAAACACAACTACAGAACTTTTCATCCCTGAATGTACCATAAAAGGAATCATGTACCAACTGTGGAACCGAAAAAAATTTCCCCATGGGATCCATATAAAGGACCCCGTAACACCCTAGGAGGGAAGTGGTGAATTAGGGTGTCGAATTTTTCTTTTAAACTAATTGGTATTTTTCTCACATTAGTAGGAACTTGTTAAACCTATCTAAAGAGTATGCATAGAAAACAAACAATCAAATGAAAAGAAACAACACAACAATTTTACTTAGTTCACCACTAAGGGCTATATCAGAGGAGAAAATTCTTACAGTGTGTCGGCCATACCAAATCCACTAATATTTAGAAGTTATATATTACAAGATTTTAAAAAAGTCACTATGTGATAGGTTCAATTCCTTTACAAGGATTTGGGAATAGCACACCACATCCCTCAGATCACTTCCACTAACTCCCCCTTGATCACTACATTAGAAGAATCATCACTCAGTTTATCGACTTGATGGTTTCATCAATGTTTTATCATTAAATAATGAACCCTCAATTGTAAATGGATGCTATTTTGAAGTTACATTATCACCCACAGATGTAATTTACTTTCCCATATATTGATAGGTTATGGTAATTAATTTCACAAACTTATTGGGTCAATTATCAGGCTTCCTTGGGTGTTCTGCGTACCACTTTAACTCCTCTATGTACTGATTAGCGGGTAGAGTTAATGGATCACCTCCTCCACATATTATTGAGGTTTCTGTGTACCATCCAAATCCTCTGCAAACTAAGATTCTCCACGTACTTCCATGTACTATCTTTCTCTGCTACATACTGTGAGAGCTTTTACTACAAACGACACTCTATTTTCTAGAATTTTATTCCTTAAGAGGATGGTTCTCTCCACGTACCATCTGCTAAATTGTCAACCACTTTATACTTAACCATATTTCTTCCCGAAACTTTAATATACAATCCAAATACCTAACAAAGGTCATTACTACAACATATATTTGCAAAATGGTTCTGAAAAATATGTTAATCCAAGAATTACCAAAATATATGATTTTGGCGTAGCCTCCACCACGTACCACTCCTATAATATGAAATGAAAACTATATTTCGAACCACCATCCTTTCATGTACCACCTGCCTTCGTCTGTATAAATTTTCTGTGAATCAACTTTTGTTTCGCAAACCGCTCTGTGTACCATTCCCACTGTTCCATACATGGTCTGCATATCATTCCCAAACATGGTACACTATCCATGTCATGGGCCACATAGTTATCTACCATTTCTTAATTCATTCTTTGTTCCTCATTCCATACATTACTATGAATAGAATCTTGATTTTGAGGCCAAAAAATTTGTCAATCACTGGGAAACTGTTCCACCTTCAATACTACTTTAAACCTAAAATGTATGACCACATACCATGAAAACTACCTAGTCATCCATGTTCATATTGAAAAAAAAACACAAACCATATTATATTATTATCAAAAAAACCCTTGGTTCCAAGACCATACACCCCCAAGATTGCACACCATCCATGGGATTATGATCAAAATTGTATCCACCACTAAAAAACCCACTCTCCGAGTATACTAACACATTACAAACATGAATCTACTCTATCTAAGGATAACACTCAACTAGAGGGGGGGGGGGTTTACTCATCTAGATCATCCATTATATCTCTAAGACAATATAACCGTAACCAGATAATGGATGAGAGAACCAGATTAACACTCAGGTTCAATAACCAATATAAATTATCCCAGAGGTCTCCTGCTCAAATCAGTGTTCTAAGTAGAAACTACATCAAAACTCATGTACAATAGCCTACCTAAAGTGGGACAATCCAACCTCGATACCACCAACCAAATAACTAAACCAAAAGCATTTATCAACTCTCAATGAACATGAATTTGGATCTATCTACACTAAATATCATAACATCTAAAAAAACAGACACATAGGCTATCAATTTACCACCTCAAGGATAACCCAAAACACTACACTCCCACAGTCTCTAAGGTCACAACATAAAGCGACATCCTCCATGATACTCCCCTGATACAAATAACCTCTCTAGATACATAAAGTAATAGTTCAAAAAAGGACTAAAGGCCACAAAATGTGTAGGACACCATAATATTGGTTCCTATAGCTCATACAAAGAATGAGACACACTCAGTTTAGTAAAAAAACTAAAATTTCCCTTGGTGGAATCAAACTGATCCTTAATAAATAGTATACCCAAAGGATAATCCAAAAGAAATGAATTCCAACTAGGGAATCAACAAAAATACTCACTACCACCTCAAAAGTATGAACCAACACAAGGGATCCTAATCATAAGACATACCATGCCAATTTGGAATTCCCAACAGTCAACTTGAATACCACTGATGAATTTATTATAAACAATCTCATAATGGAATCCTCAATAATCTCTCACAATGATCTCAAATACGAAATGAACCCCATCCATAACATCTATCCCATAGCGACATCCCAACCAAAAGGAATCAATAAATCCAATCATCAAACACATGAGATAAACCAAAATAAATCTAACATTGTGCAACCTTTCGAGAAACATATGGATAAACCAAGATATCCTTAGAGGTACCACTCGATCTCACCTTTTGGGATTTTCATAAAAGAACCTCGAACAACACCATCATTGAATCCATAATCTGTAGCCATATAATGAGATCACTACACATACTTGGGCCTCACAACTCACAAACTAAACCCCCAAAGGATTATAAAACCAAACCTCAATAAAACCCACATAAAAACAATCACCCATCCAAAACACAATCTAGAGGACCTCTAAATACTAAAAGGATTCCACCATTATAAACAAAAAGAGAAAAACTAAGAATGGAAAGATCACAAATCTAATTCTAACACTAGTATGAAATAAAGTAAATACATTCTAGGGAAGGAAAGGCATGTGGAGTGTTACAATATAGGTCCTCCATGGCCATGTTCCTCTGGCCACTCTGCATGTGATTTTCCAAAGGTCATAGAATGTGGATCCTATACATGATGTGTACCCCCAAATGGGTACCTTTCCATGTACCTCTTCCCCACATAGCATTTATATCGGTCGTTTATGGCATGTACACCACAAAGGGTTCCCAACCATATACATATCCATAAACCCTCCACATGGGGTCTAGACACACATAGTACATGGAAACTATTCATTTACATCACATGGGCCTTGGCATTGTACTTGACACACTGATATTTTCATCCATTTTTATCCAATATAATGATTTTCATTAATTCTCAAAGAATAAATTCATTATTTTCAATGTTTTAAATATGGTATGTGAATTTTGAAATGTATAATCAAAATGGAATAAAAATAATAAAATTTTAAGGAGTTGAAATTGGGAATTTATTTCTAAAAAGTACTGAAATTTCATTAAGTTTTTATATTTTTATGGTTTAAAATATTTGTCCCATTAGTTGGCCCTCAACTTGAAGAGCCATACAAGACACCTAGCTATGCCTGAAAGGGCCCAACCCGCCATGTAGAGCCCCAAGAAATTATGGTCAAGGGATTGAGGCCACCTGATGCGTTTTAGTTCTGTGGGTGACCTATGAGGATGAATTCTGTGGAAATAAATGGTTGGGATAAAGACGAGCATTAGACCATTATGGTGAAACCCAAAGAACCATAGGAGGAGGGATTTGCTGGGATGGGGTCATCCGCAGTGGCGATAGGAGTCCTCCAACACCCAATAGACTTCATTTTGATGACGAATCTGTAGTTTGAGTAATAAAAACTTGTGGAACCCACCACACATTTGATGTGGGACCCCGAAACATGGGAACTATTCATCCCCATTTAAAATTTCTCTACCCTGTGCTCGAACACTTGATCCTCAACATATTTTCGTCCCTACATCACAGTACTATCACCAACCACCACTAAAACTCCATGGAAACACCATGGACAACATCCAAAGAGCTCAATCACAAGATCAATTTCAATTCCATGGCCTGAAATCACCAGGGATCTTCTTCTACGCCCCAAAAGACAATACAAAGATCTTTGTGAGCCCCCTACGACCACTATAAAGGGCAAAGGGGTTGTGGGAACACTGTCCTGCACTACTATGAACTCTTACCTCCACTACCTCACTTCAACTGAAACTCCAATGGTAGAATGCTGCCTCTCGACTCCACTCATCCCATTTATAACAACAAATTCTATCCAAGACAATGAAAACTTCTAATACACCATTAAAAAGACTATGACTCAGGAGCCACCATTGATACAATAGTGACTCATGAGCCACCGTTGAGATAATGGTGGATCGTTATCCATAATTGATATAGAAGTGAATAATAACCCACCATTTATATAATGGTGAACATGATACACCATTGAGATGAAAGTTGATCAAGATACACTATTGTTACAATAGTTCCTCACGAGACACCGTTGAGCTGATAGTGACCTGTGATCCACCATTGATATAATAGTGACTTGCGAGCCACCGTTGAGCCAACAGTGACTCATGAGACACTGTTGAGTAGTTTCCACCATTAGACACCACCACCTACTACCACTTATACTAACCAGCGTATCTCTATCAAATAAACCTTGTATCCCTTACTGAGCCTATTGAATATTTTAAGGCCTTCCACCACCATGATGAAGTTCTAGACTCATCCAGCCACTATAATGGTCGGTTGAGGTTTTATGAAAGACATTGATATTATTTGTTATCACACCACTACAATCCCACTTACATTTCACCATGATAACTAATTCCACTACCATGTCCTACATGGACACCCCATGAACATTGAAGGAAGTCTTTTACCTGTAGGATTTTCCTATACCCAATCTTGGTCCATGCTACAAAACATGATGGCTTGAGATTTTTTTAGTTTTAGAGATTCAGATATTCAAAATATCCTTATTCAATAAGAGATATAAATTTGAATATTTTGAGATCCTTTACTGATATATATGAAATGTATGCACCCTCTATCAATAGAGGGTCCTCCCATTGGGAGATGAGGTCATCGATCAGCCGAATGAGATAACACCCGATGCATCTACTGGACACATTGTTTTCACTTATTTAATTTAATTACACTTTTATTATATCTTCTACCTTTTCTACCACCATTTATCCCTTTTTAAGAGAGGGGTAGACCCTTTATGTTATTGGGAGAAGGGGGTTGACTTACTGTAGTGTTTGAGTCCTAGTTTTATCGAATTCTTATGCCTAGTTTGATTTATTAAATGGGTTTTTTATTTATGATTACATAATTTGAATGGGATACATTAATATTTTTATTTCAAAAATGAATATTATAAAATGTCATTGATTAAAAAAATATTATTTTCCATCTTCTTGGTATTGTATCACATAGATTGGGTGACATAGTTTCAGGAAGATAAGTATTTAGTGAATTCTAAACACATGGGGAAGACATAGGGGGATAATATCCACACTTAGGTGAATCAATTATTGATTTGAAATTTCCTAGGTGATCCATGGTAGATCCACTAATCATTTCACACATTTGAAGGAGAATAATTTAATCAAGGAAATTGGGAGGATTATTATAACTATTAATCAATTTTAATCAATGGTAAAAAAGGATGAATAATTGTTAATATGTTAAATAAAATAATTAATCAAAAGAAAATATTCAATTCACAAAGGTCCATAATATTATTAAAATATGGAATCCAAACATAAAACTCTGCCACTCTTCTTTAATATGATGTTCACAAACCAATTTACTTACTTCCTAGTCATTCAATTATTGTCCCTTAATTTATTTTGAAATTCTTGACCTTTTGATTAAAAGTAGTACTCTTAGGAGATAACATAGGTTATTACAATTACTGCACCATTAGGTGGATAATATTATATTTTTTCACACCCCATGACCCGATGGTCTTAAATAATGGAGCAATTTCATGAGAGTAGGTGTTTAATAAAATCCATAAATTTCATGAATATGAAATCCAATGAGGAAATCATATATCTTGACCCTGATATAGGGAAGGATGTTATATGTAGGCTTAGGAATCATATCCTTGAAAATCAAAGTGAATAAATCAATTTAGAAGACACAAGCGAAACATCAAGTGATCACTTTGAGCCAACAAACATGGAAATTAACCCACAACAGTCCCTAAGGGATCTTTGTTCCCAACAATTATACAATAAGAATAACCAATTTAGTATTCTTGTACAATAATATGATATTGAATTATGATGTAATATGATTCCTTTATTTCCAATGTTTCATGTCCTTATAAGAGGAGGCCTGAACTGTAACGCCCCGACCCCAGCTACCCAGAGTCGGTGCATTAATTCGTAACATTGGCATGATCACGAAAGATCATGTCTCGAAATACCGATTAGTTTAGTAGCCTTGGAAACACTAGATACATTAATACGTCTTTCATTAAATCAAAAATTAAACAAACTACAATAACATGGTCTTCAAAGTCCACAATCATATCCTCTTCTGACTATCCCTGCAGGTCATTCCTAAAATATTTCTTCACATCCTGGAAAATATTAAAACATTTAAAGGGGTGAGCTCAGATGCTCAGTAAGGATTACAATATTTCGGAAGCTTTCATAAATAAACATAAACATTTAAGGCAATGTATAACTAAAACAAAAGCCTTTTAAACTTGAACATCAACATAACATGGAAAAAGTAAAATGAGATAATGCCATTTACTTCTTAACATGGATATTCTACTGGTCGAATAATCACATGAAATATCATTAACCACTTTCATAATGATGGAATGCATAATGCCAGACATTCTGAAACATTTTGTCAAGGCCTCGGCCAAGACGTCTAAAATGATTAAGGCCTCGGCCAAAACCATAAATCAAATTGGGAAAGGGCCTCAGCCAATTCCACGTCTAGTTGTCTCATGAGACCTACCGATGCATCGAGGAGCTATAGCGGGCACCACCCGTCACTTATTAAGTCCAATTCATTCCTCATATGAATAGGTTTAAACATATCATAAACTATAACATAATCGTATCACATAAAACATGGATAAAGGAAACATAAAATTTCCAAATTTCAATCACAAAATATCAATAAAACACATTGATATAATAAAAATACTTTCAAAACCATTTTCAATACAAGAATAAAAGAAAGTTAAAACTTTGTATTTATTTTTCATTAAAAAAAACGTGATGGCTTATAGAGGAAGCCGAAACTCAAATAATGGTCACGGCGGCGGAGAAGTCATTGTCTCCGCATATGTACGGAAAGAAAAACATTCCCTTTTTGTCGTTTAGTAAAACTCTTTGTATAAAAAAGATTCCTTTTGAATAAATGTAAAAGTCAAAGGGGTTTATACACCGTATAAAAGAAAGTTGTGTATAAATCCAAATATGCCTCAATGAAAGGAGATTGAGACGAAGTCCTTAAAAAGATAATTTTTAAAATATAATAGATCTATTATTTGTATTCACTATAGGTACACATAATGAAAGTAAAAATATAAAATAAGACATAATAATATCACGAAATAATTTGAAAGTAGGAGATTAACCCAAAGAATGGAAGTTGGGTTAAGAAATTCCCTTACCTCGTGTCTGACTTGACTCAACCATTCTTTAACCTCCTGAATAATAAACTAGAGTTAATATATACCTTATTAAGAACCATTTTCAATTTCATTATCCTTTTTATATCACTTATTACAATGTTATGAACATTATGTAATTATTTAAGTTAATAACGGTCGTTTTGTCGATCTTTGGTACTTGAGTCAACAATAAACTTCTTATAATTACAAGTTGTTTATGTGGTAGAATATCCATTATCTCCAGAATTATATTCATGATTTAGATGTCATATATATCATATATATCATATATATCCAGTATATACATTCATTTATAATATTACGTAACATTTAGAGGTAAGAAATGAAATGCACCGTTCATGGAGACGGTAAGCCGTACGTACACATGAACGATACTTTCATTTATATTTCGTATTTAATGGAATGAAATCATAATTATATAAATGTATAATATAATTCCATTATAATATGGTGTATAATACCATTTACTCCATCCTTTATACATCCCACATATGGCATTAACGATTCAAATCACTTTGAGGAGGTGGTAGTCCTCACTTCCTAAAATGAAATTATCGCGTTTTACCCATAATGGAAATCATAAAGTATGCCATAAATGAGAAATACATAAGCATAAGTTAAACATAAACATATTATATATCATATATAAATATATTGACATCTTAATGTCCACCTTTGAAGGTGTTATATGAGTGTTGAACAATCATCGTTTCGTGAGGCAGAAATTCTCCATCCAGAGAAACCGTATGTTCTTTAACCATTATATGTAGGTGTGTGTAAGTGTAGCTCAAATCCTTATTATAACAACATCCTAGTATATTGAGGATACTGGTTTTGTTACAAAAGAAATGAATAAAAAGAGTTTATGGGGTTGGAGAAGAAAAATAAAACAAAATAACATAAGAGAAGACATTACCTTTAAATCGGGTAACTCTATTGATTGGAGCCAAAGGCTTCCTTGGGAAGAGTTATTCCCAAAGTGAGGCTTCTAGGAGTAATAGGGGAAAGCTGGGAGAGTATTTGGGCAGAGTTTGGCCGAGCCAAATGGCTTGAAAGTGTGAATGAGGTGGTAGAGGTGGGGGCCTTTTATAAGAGGAGAGGAGGGGCACTCTTGGAAAGTAAGGAAATTTTACATTATTATACAATGATTTTCGGATTCTAAAGGTCCAAAACTTATATAATTCGTGGATAAGGGGATAAGGGTTCTAAATCTACCCATCCAATAGTCTTTGGACAAGTGTAAGCCTTGTATTGTACATTATCTTTTCATTTTATTGAAATCGTTAAATAATGAGGTCATCGCTGCATCATAATGATGTCATAACTAATTTAATTTATTTAATGTCTAAAAATTATAAAAAAATACTATGATGTATGAAATCTTTTTATCTTTCCAATGACTATTTATAGTCAAAAATATGACTTGAATAACCCCATGTAAAAAATGTTTTAGTAAAACATTTCATGTTTGTGTCATTTTTTACTTTAACATTAAATAAAAGGTATTTATGTCATTTTCCAACTAAAGTGGCTCCATGGGGTCCCTAAGTTGACCCATGGATTGTCTTGGTCGGAAATGGCACATCCAATGAGGGTAGGACATGTGTCAAGCTCATCTCATATTATTAAAACATTATTTTTACCTTAAACTACACTAATTACCTCTAACCGCGATTAAGAACTTAAAAGTTACTATTCACCAAATATTATTTTAATCTCATTGAACCACATTTTACTTCTTAATGACAACCATGTATGTCGGATTTTTGAAAATCAAATCACAGAAGTGGTAATATTTCATTTAAACGAAAAATCAGTTATTTAACTACCACTTAGTGGTTTCACTATTCATCAAAAATTGATGTTTTTCAGAACAATGCCAAAATTTCACCCTAAGCTATAATTGATATTCCGAATTCAAAAATGATGTATATTTTAAAAAATTCCAAAAATATAAGTTGCATTAATTAATTTTATAATTAATTCCCACTATCACAACAAATAGCATGTTTTTACGAAACAATTTATATCAAAAGATTGGCAATTGCTTATGTCCAATTTCAATGTTAAATTAATTCTAATGACCACCATTGGATAAAATGGTAAAAATATATTCTAATTATACTTTAAAACCACTAAATAGTATAATTTATCACAATAAATTATTTTGATTAAAAAAGTTGTTTTAAGTATTTTTCACTATTCATAAAAAATTGGAAGTTCTCAGAAAGTTACAAAAAATTAAACTTAGGATAATTTCGATATTAAAAATACAAAAATGAAGTCCATTTTGAAATATAAAATTTCTATAATTTTAAAAAGTGGTTATTACTATTCATAAAGGCTACTTTGATTAGTCGCGGTGTGTTAGAACTCGAACTTTCATACAATGCAAGCTATTGCATTATTGAATGAGAAGCGTATCGTGGAAGCTCGGGGTGTTACATTCTACCCTCCTTCAATAAATTGCGCCCTCGCAATTTGAAATTTTTCTTTGAAAATAAAAGGTTTAAAAGAGAAAATACCTTTGAGGAAAACCCACATCGGAAATAAGATTAATACAATTTAGCCTTAATAAGAGGGAAAGGGAAATGAAAAAGTCACCATCCAATTATGATCTCGATTAGGAGAACATTGGTGGAAATTAGAGACATATAATTGGAGGAAAAACATAAATATTTGTAGGGAGTGATTGAGGTCATCAATCACAATCAACTGTCAAATTGAGGGCCTCAAAGCCTTCAATCTATGCTGATTTAAAATATCATGAGTTCAAAAAGACATAAGGTATTAGGATAACACATTTTTTTGTTTTAATATCCCTTTACTAAAGTTTAAGAATTAATTTATTCATTGAATAAGAGATAGGTATATATATATTTATGCTTGACAATTAGAGTTCCAACCTTCAACTCATCTTTCACTCAAAAAGATAATAGAACTCAAAAATATTATACTTATCCTAATTGTATAAGGTTCCAAATGTTAACACATACCATTTAGATTAGTAAAATTATTTTCTAATAACCAGGGACTTCCTGTAGGCTTGTGGTAGGAAATAAAGGCCTGTCGCACCATGATTGTGGGTTCGATTCCTGCAGCTTTATCCGACGCGACGGGTTATGCCCCACCCTGCAGGTTGTCCTTTTCCTAAAACTATAGTATCATAATATTCGAAAAATAATATTCATAAATTTTTTAACCTTAAACAATACTATCCAAAGATCAACTTAATCCACTCCAACCTTTATAATTATCCAATATACCTCTGTCCAGACTTTCTCTAAAAGGTCTCTTAATTCCAAAATCAATTTATCAGATTCCCCAAACAAAGTAAAGTTTCTCTTATTGTCACATACGAAAAATATAATTACCTTAATCATATTAAAACCTTACTGAAATCAACAAGTACTGCAGTACAATCCTTATATATATATCACATTATTCTAATAACCAGAATATAATCCATGAGTCCAAAAGCACCAATACATTATTTATTCTGCTTCAACTGTAGTAACAGCATAAGATTGTCCTTGATCCCTTGGCCTTTTCGGAGGTAAGTTTCCCTGACGCTTAGGAAATTCATTTGCATAATGACCCATTTCTCTACAATTGTAGCATTCAACTTTGATAGCCTCTTTCTTTCCCTTGCAATCAAGAGCCTGGTGACCCTTTTCTCCACATTTATAACAAACTCCCATTCCTTTTAGGCAAGTACCAGGGTGATTCTTCCCACAATTATCACATAATGGAAAATCCCTCTTTCCCTTTTCCCTTTATCTGTCTCTTGTTCCACCATTCTCTTCTTCTCTTGCTTTACTTTGTTGTCATAAGACTTAGAGAATTCCTTTTCTGTCTTGATAGCACACGAGATAATATCTTCGTATGATGAGAAGGATTGTGATACTAAAGCTCGCTGGAGAAATGGTTTTAACCCATCAAAGAAACAATCAATATTACTCCCTGGGTTACGTATATAATCGGCAGCATTCCTCGCTAACCTTGTAAAGTTAGCCTCATACTTTGCGACATTCTCATCCTCATTCTGCCTTAGACTCAGAAATTTCCTTTCCATATCTGCTCGATGGTCACGAGGAAAGTATTTTTCTAAGAAAAGCTCTTTGAACTCCCTCCATTCCATATTTGATACATCATCATCTTCCTTTGTGTTTTGAATCAGCGACCACTACTGATCGGCATCTCCAGTGAGGCGGTAAACTGCCATGAAAACCTTCTCCCTTTCGCTACTCCCCAAGGCATGGAATATTTTCGATAAGGAGTTTATCCATTGCTCAGCTACTAATGGATTTGTACCCCCATTAAATGTTGGAGGTTGTTGCCTCATGAAGCGGTCTAATATTGATCCTCCATGTTGTGGATTGGGGTGATCCATACGAGTAAGGTTATTATTTATAACCTAAGTGAGTTATCCCAGTATGGTAATAAGTTGATCAGCACCATTTGTATCTCCAGATCCACAATAATTATCTTGAGCAGGAGGGAAATCCCTACACAGAGTGCGTGCATTGATACAGTTTTCATTCCTTCCACTAGGCTCCATTTCTAAACAATGGCATAAACTAGATTAGTTTTTGAAATAAAATACATAATTCCATATTTGTAAAACACTTTACATAAATTGAACTATTTATGGATATAATCCATAATCATAAAAAGAAATGTTTTCTTTGAGGACGTATATACTCATAACCCTTCATAGTGGTTTGTATAGAAAATGAGAATTATCCTAAGCATATCCCCCGGGAGTGTCGTAACCAAGGGTGCAATAAGGCCCGTTGTCATGCACCAGTTCCATTCGAGTCTAGCTCAAAGCGTTGTTTTCGGGTTTTACCCCTAGGTACATCTGTGCCAAAGCCGCCTCTACCTGCTCGTATCCAGACAGGGATGTATTACTTGGAAAACTCACAAAATCTCTATAATACCAAAATTCTATGAAGTTCTTCTATACTAATCCTTAAAGTCTATCTTCGGGCTATGTGCTCTAATCAGAGTTTATCTAAATCTAGCTTCCAAGGTTAGTACTAAACTGCCTCTCATACCAACTGTAACGCCCCGACCCCAGCTACCCAGAGTCGGTGCATTACTTCGTAACATTGGCATGATCACAAAAGATCAAGTCTCGAAAGACCGATTAGTTTAGTAGCCTTGGAAATACTAGATACATTAATAAGTCTTTCATTACATCAAAAATTAAACAAACTACAATAACATGGTCTTCAAAGTCCACACTCATATCCTCTTCTGACCATCCCTGCAGGTCATTCCTAAAATACTTCTTCACATCCTGGAAAATATTTAAACATTGAAAGGGGTGAGCTCAGATGCTCATTAAGGATTACAATATTGCGGAAGCTTTCATAAATAAACATAAACATTTAAGGCAATGTATAACTAAAACAAAATCCTTTTAAACTTGAACATAAACATAACATGGCAAAAGTAAAATGAGATAATGCCATTTACTTCTTAACATGGATATTCTACTGGTCGAATAATCACATGAAATATCATTAACCACTTTCATATTGATGGAATGCATAATGACAGACATTCTGAAACATTTTGTCAAGGCCTCGGCCAAGACGTCTAAAATGATTAAGGCCTCGGCCAAAACCATAAATCAAATTGGGAAAGGGCCTCGGCCAATTCCATGTCTAGTTGTCTCATGAGACCTACCGATGCATCGAGGAGCTATAGCGGGCTCCACCTGTCACTTATTAAGTCCAATGCATTCCTCATATGAATAGGTTTAAACATATCATAAACCATAACTTAATCGTATCACATAAAACATGGATAAATGAAACATAACATTTCCACATTTCAATCAAAAAATATCAATACAACACATTGATATAATAAAAATACTTTCAAAACCATTTTTAATACCAGAATAAAAGAAAGTTAAAACTTTGTATTTATTTTTCATTAAAAAAACGTGATGGCTTGTAGAGGAAGCCGAAACTCAAATAATGGTCACAGCGGCATAGAAGTCGTTTTCGCCGCATATGTATGGAAAGAAAAACATTCCCTTTTTGTCTTTTAGTAAAAAGCTTTGTATAAAAAAGATTCCTTTTGAATAAATGTAAAAGTCAAAGGTGTTTATACACTGTACAAAAGATAGTTGTGTATAAATCCAAATATGCCTCAATGAAAGGAGATTGAGACGAAGTCCTTAAAAAGATAATTTTTAAAATATAATAGATCTATTATTTGTATTCACTATAGGTACACATAAAGAAATTAAAAATATAAAATAATACATAATAATATCATGACATAATTTGAAAGTAGGAGATTAACCCAAAGAATGGAAGTTGGGTTAAGAAATTCCCTTACCTCTTGTCTGACTTGACTCAACCGTTCTTTAACCTCATGAATAATAAACTAGAGTTAATATATACCTTATTAAGAACCATTTTCAATTTCATTATCCTTTTTATATCACTTATTACAATGTTATGAACATTATGTAATTATTTAAGTTAATAACGGTCGTTCTGTCAATCTTTGGTACTTGAGTCAACAATAAACTTCTTATAATTACAAGTTGTTTATGTGGTAGAATATCCATTATCTCCAGAATTATATTCATGATTTAGATGTCATATATATCATATATATACAGTATATACATTCATTTATAATATTACGTAACATTTAGAGGTAAGAAATGAAATGCACCGTTCATGGAGACGGTAAGCCGTACGTACGCATGAACGCTAATTTCGTTTCTATTTCGTATTTAATGGAATGAAATCATAATGATATAAATGTATAATATAATTCCAGTATAATATGGTGTATAATACCATTTACTCCATCCTTTATACATCCCACATATGGCATTAACGATTCAAATCACTTTGAGGGGGCGGTAGTCCGCACTTCCTAAAATGAAGTTATCGCGTTTTACCCATAATGGAAATCATAACGTATGCCATAAATGAGAAATAAAGAAGAATAAGTAAAACATAAACATATTATATATCATATATAAATATAGTGAGATCTTAATGGCCACCTTTGAAGGTGTTATATGAGTGTTGAACAATCATCATTTCATGAGGCAGAAATTCGCCATCCACAGAAACCGTATGTTATTTAACCATTAGATGTAGGTGTGTGTAAGTGTAGCTCGAATACTTCTTATAAAAACATTCTAGTATATTTAGGATACTGGTTTTGTTACAAAAGAAATTAATAAAAAGAGTTTATGGGGTTGGAGAAGAAAAATAAAACAAAATAACATAAGAGAAGACATTACCTTTAAATCGGGTAACTCTTTTGATTGGAGCCAAAGGCTTCCTTGGGAAGAGTTCTTCCCAAATTGAGGCTTCTAGGAGTAAGAGGGGGAAGTTGGGAGAGTATTTGGGCAGAGGTTGGCTGAGAAAAATGGCTTGAAAGTGTGAATGAGGTGGTAGAGGTGGGGGCCTTTTATAAGAGGAGAGGAGGGGCACTCTTGGAAAGTAAGGAAAGTTTACATTATTATACAATGATTTTCGGATTCTAAAGGTCCCACACTTATATAATTCGTGTCTAAGGGGATAAGGGTTCAAAATATACCCATAAAATAGTCTTTGGACAAGTGTAAGCCTTGTATTGTACATTATCTTTTCATTTTATTGAAATCGTTAAATAATGAGGTCATCGTTGCATCATAATGATGTCATAAATAATTTAATTTCTTTAATGTCTAAAAATTATAAACAAAATACTATGATGTAGGAAATCGTTTTATCTTTATAATGAATATTTATAGTCAAAAATATAACTTGTATAACCCCATGTAAAAATTGTTTTAGTAAAACATTTCATGTTTGTGTCATTTTTTACTTTAACATTAAATAAAAGGTATTTATGTCATTTTCCAACTAAAGTGGCTACATGGGGTCCCCAAGTTGACCCATGGATTTTCTTGGTCGGCCATGGAACATCCAATGAGGGTAGGACATGTGTCAAGCTCATCTCATATTATTAAAACATTATTTTTACCTTAAACTACACTAATTACCTCTAATCGCGATTAAGAACTTAAAAGTTACTATTCAACAAAAATTATTTTAATCTCATTGAACCACATTTTAATTCTTAATGAAAACCATGTATGTCTGATTTTTGAAAATCAAATCACAGAAGTGGTAATATTTCATTTAAACGAAAAATCAGTTATTTAACTACCACTTAGTGGTTTCACTATTCATCAAAAATTGAAGTTTTTCAGAACAATGACAAAATTTCACCCTAAGCTATAATTGATATTCCGGATTCAAAAATGATGTCTATTTTACAAAATTACAAACATATAAGTTTCATTAATTAATTTTATAATTAATTCCCGCTGTCACAACAAATAGCGTGTTTTTAAGAAACAATTTATATCAAAAGATTGGCAATTGTTTATGTCCAATTTCAATGTTAAATTAATTCTAATGACCACCATTGGATAAAATGGTAAAAATATATTCTAATTATAATTTAAAACCACTAAATAGTATAATTTATCACAATAAATTATTTTTATTAAAAAAGTTGATTTAATTATTTTTCATTATTAATAAAAAAATTGGAAGTTCTCAGAAAGTTACAAAAAATTCAACTTTGGATAATTTCGATATTACAAATACAAAAATGTAGTCCATTTTGAAAAATAAAATTTCTATAATTTTAAAAAGTTGTTATTACTATTCATAACGGCTACTTTGATTAGTCGCGGTGTGTTAGAACTCGAACTTGCGTACAATGCAAGCTATTGCATTATTGAATGAGAAGCGTATCGTGGAAGCTCGGGGTGTTACATGAACCAACACCTCTAGGATTTTAGCAATGTTTTTATGAGTTCTAAGATAAGAGGAGTGGCATCAGAACAAGTAAAGTGGTGGAAATTACCATTTTCACTAGAGGGAATTGGTAATATATAGTTATACAACCTTAAAACTAGAAAGATCCATGATTGGGATAATCTACAAATAAGTTTCATGGAGATATTATTCTTGGCCTCCCAAAGATCCACAATTCATAAGTAGATAAATTCCATCAGACAAGCTACTAGATAGACCCTCAATAATTTTTTTGAATGATTCATTATAATTTGTACATGTTTTCCTCAACAAACATTGAAATATCATCACTTCCTAGTCTTTTTCTACCAAGGGTTAATAGAAAATGAGAGAAACCTATTGGATAATTCATCTGAAAGATCCTTTATTGATAAATATCTCATAGAAACTAGGAACCAAATTGAAAATAATTCTTTGTATTCATGACAATTTGTAAGAAGATTTATACAGACCAGAAGCGTCTATAAGGTAAAATATTTTTACTCATTTAAATTGACTGAAACCGACCTATAATAATTAACAAGAATTTTAAGAAAAATGGTAATGAAACAAGTGAATGAACAACCTTCTCCACCTTAGGTATATGGTTTATATACATCACCACCATCACTTCACTGGCCAGTATGTTGAGATACTGGGTATGGAGAGAAATTCAGCATCATTCCAACCAATATAGTTTCAATAGAATCAATAATGGAGTTAAGGTCAAGCCAAGAAAGGATTTATAAGTCATAAAAGGATGACTATACCTCCATTCAATTAGAAATTCTAGAGTCATCCCCCTTTCTAACAACCATAAATGAAACGGTAACAATAATAAGAATAACAACCACATCCTTTTAAAAAACCGTACTGAAAAAAATCATCTAGTGAACCACCATTCAAACAAATGTAGTGAACATTGATGGAGGAGATGAGAAGTAAGATAAATTATTTTTCAAATAAATTTGATAATATCATGGACATGCTATCAAAAAACCTAGAGAAACTCCCATGTCAGACAATCATGAACTCATAGGAATGAATGATCATGGGTATCATAAGTACTGTCAATGAGATCAAGGAATAAGAACCTAGTCAAGCCCAAGATAACCTAGAAAAAGGTGAATATGTAATTTCATAAAATTTAGAAAAATATCATAATAGAAAACCACTATATCTTCGCAAGAGGAGAAGAATATAAAGTAATAAACCAAGAAAATAATTAGGGAATGATAGAATAAATGCATAATTTTAGAGAAAAAAGGTTGAAAAATGAAATCACCCTTCCACTACCTTTTGGATTTATATAATCCAAGAATATTGAGGATGGGAAACTTCAAATTTAAATCCAGGAGACATTTTAAAATGTTTAGATTAATATACCTCTCTAGGAAGAAATAAGAAAAATTAAAAAATATTTCAAATTACATAAATTTATTTTCACTATGAGAAATAGGTTGGATGGGAATGAACAAAAAAACCATGGGATAAGTGTTTCATCTATGATCAAGCCATAATTTTCCAAAAAAATGTTATGATATAGGGAAATTATCTATTCCTTGCATCATTGGTAGTTTAAAAAAATTTGATACCTTGTGCGATCTTGGTGATTCGAGTATTTTGATGTCTATCTATTTTTTTAATCCTTGGGAATAGGTAAAATTAATCTCATAAGAGTGGTTTTATAACTAGAAAACAAATAATCTATAATACTAGATGGGGTTTTCGATGTTTGGTTACAATGATTAGAGGGATTGGTTTTTCCAAAAGAACTTTATGTGTTGAAAATTCAGGAAGATAAAGAAACAGGGAATTCACCCATCATTTTGGGAAGACCTTTCTTAAATATGGCTAGGAATATTTTTAATGTATATAAAAGAACCCTCAAAATTAAGCTTAGACACAATATGGTGTAGTTCAATGTTCTTGAATCCAAGAGGAACCCTTCAAACAATATGTAACTCTTTTCAATTAGACATGAATAAGGAATTTTTCCAGTGGAAGACTCATGTATGCTTAAATAATTTTTATTATTTGGAGATAAACATTCTATTAAAATCACCAAGGAACAAATAAATACTCTAAAAATGGAATTTCAGATCAATAATAAATAGCATCATAATTATTTTATAATTTTCAAAAGGAACCAAATATGATACCTTTTTCTATGTATATTTAAGCTTTAGAGGTCTGAAATTTGAATTCAACCTCATATATAAAATTACCTACAATCATTGAACCAAATATTCTATATTTTGACTTAAAATATATGTATCTTATTGGGGTATAAAAATTTCCACTGATCATTTCAAACAACATGTCCCAAGATTCAAAAAAACCTTTAATTTACCTTTTTAAAAGAGACATTTAACAATTGGGTGGAGACTTGGATACTTCCTTAGAATTAACACCAATTTTTGTTCCCATAGATTTTTTCAAGAGGGATAATCTATACCTATTAGGTAACACTAAAGGATACATAACCCCACAATTATTAAATTTGAAAAACAAATATTGAAAAATGTTGGAATATAACATAATATACCCAACTTTAAAATCATAATTGGTCGACCCCATTCATGTGGTTCCCAAGAATATTGGTTTAACTGTAGTGAAAAATGAGAATAATTTATTAATCCATATGAGAGTCCAAAATAGTTTGAGGGTATGAATTGAGTATAGAAAACTAAATCAAGAAACCAAAAAATATAACTTACCCACACTTTTCATAGAACAAATTTTATAATGTTTATTAGGCAGGACACATTAATTTTTCTTAGAAGAATTATCTTTTTATTTTTTGTTACCCATTTCCCTAGAAGACCAATAGAATACAAAAATAACATGCATCTTAGGGATATATTCTAACAATAGGATTCCTTTTATATTATACAATACTATAGGTACATTCATGTGGTGTATGGTAATTATTTTTTGAGAACACATGGAGGGATTACTAAATTTAGTCATGGATAACTTTACTAATGTTGGAAACTATTTTTATAATTTCTTAGGTAACCTAGAAAATGTTTTGAAAAACTATATAGAGAAAAATATTACCTTTAACATTGAGAAGTGTCACTTTATGGTTGAAATCGGGATATTATTGGGTCATATAATTACTCAAAAATGCATTGAGGTGGGTAAGTCTAAGGTTGTAGTAACCAATTATTTTCCATATACCACCTTTGTTAGACATATTAGATCATTTTTAATCCATGTGGGGTTTTTTCAAAAGATCCATAAAAAACATTAATAATATTTCTATACCCATTTCAAGGTTACTTTTGAAAGAGGCATCCTCTAATTTTAATGATGATTATTTTAAGGAATTTTATGAGTTTATGTAAATGTTTATTACCCTTACAATTATGCAACCACCAGAACGGGAGCACCCATTCAAGTTTCTTTGTGATGAATTAGACCAATATTTGGGAGTACTATCCTCCACAATAATTAAAGGAACACCAAAATTTAAAACACATTACTTGAGAATATAGTATGTGAATATGAAAGATTACACAACTACTGAAAAAATTTGTTACTATTGAATTTTCATTGGAAACAATTAGATATTATTTATCAGGAATTGATGTGATTCTATTTTCTGATCATACAATACTTAGGTACATGATAAAGATGGATGATGCCAAACCATGACTCGTGAGATGGATAAAATCTTGAAATAATTCAACTAGGAGATCAAGGATAAGAAGGGAAATTAAAACAAAGTATAAGATTATAATAATAGACTCCCAAACACAGCTGAAATAGACATTCCAGAACTGAGCCTACCCAATGTTCTCAAACCAGGAGATAAAATCTATAAAATGGAAGGGGAAGTACCATGGTATTATAATTTAGTGAATTATTTTTCAACCTCGTATGTATCATATCACCTTAACTATCACCAAAATAAAGGTCTTAAGGATGAATCTAGATTTTTATTTGGGGAGATCCTCTTCTTTGGAAACATTGTAATGATCAAATCAAAAGGAGGTTCTTACCAGTAAGTGAAATAGAATATGTATTATAATTTTTTTATAAATTATTTTGAATAGGAAACATTGGAAATCATATAATGGCCATAAAATTGTTGAAATATAGAATTTATTAGGAAAACATATTTAATGATGCTCATGAATTTTGTAAACAAGGTGATACGTGTCAAGATTCTTAAAGACACCATATGGGAATACCATATAACTTACCAGGCACCTAATCGCATGAGACCCTATTGGATGGTTTATGGAAATATTTTTCATATGCTGGTGTAATTAGAGAACCAAGACTATTAGGGTAATTAACAAATAAATTTGGATTTGGGGAGTGCTGTGAAATAAAGAAATCTCCAACTATAAAAACTGGATGAAATCAGAAGACATTAGTTCAAAATCTTAAGAAATTATAAGAAGATAACTAAATGGGAAAATGAAAAAATAATAAAGAAACCTATCAACCTGGAGACCAAGTCCTAATCTGAAATTCTATAATGATGATAATAGATGTAAAACTTAATTCTATGTGGGAAGGGCCTTTCCTAGTACAATTTGTTATCTATGTACTGTAATTAAAATTTAGATATAATAGAAAGGAACCCCATTAACTGTCAATGGGAGGAGGTTAAAAAATTTCAATTGAAATATACCTCAAGAATCAGTGGAGGAGTTTATACTTATCCAACCCATCAACGAATTTATTCCCATGAGGTTATTTCAAGCCAAAAACATTAACCAAAGTCACTTCTAGGAGGCAACCTTGGTTTTACTATTTTCCTAGGGTTTAAAATTTGGTTACCTATATCCTTCTTCCATTGAGAATTAATAGAATGATTCTTTCACTGATATGAGTTATTTTATAGGACCTCTATAAAGTAAGTCGATAGGAAATCCTACACACTGAGAAAGAAGTAGATACTAATATACATGGGACATGGAGTTCACACTTACATTCTTTATATTAAAACTCTAAACAATTTTTTTCCATAGTTTATTAGGAATCCTATGATTCCTTGTTTTTAATTTCAATGTTAATGAAATTTAATAATAAAATGGATAATTTAATGATTAAATAGAGTTATTGATATTAAAATTAGGACAAACAATGCGAGGGAAAAAATTTATTCTTGTAAATGAAAATTTTTTATCATATTTTTCATGGTTTGAATTTCTGAATTTTATGTAAATAATTTTTTTTGTTAATTTTCATTAATTAAGTGATTATCCAAATCATATTCCTCATTCTGGACAGGATTTCAAGACCAATTACTCTCCATTTATTCTTGATCACATTTATTGATTTATCTTGTGACTTGTCCCCTACTAGAACTTTCATTTGAACTTTTCATAACTATATCTATACAAAAACACATTTAAGATTATTAAGGCATATTTTTAAAATCCCATGTCCTTAAATACCACCTTTACATTAACCATTTTTTATCTCATAGAGAAAATGAACTCCATTATTAGTAATGGGCCATGATTCAAGCCATTTTTTATCCATTTCTACCCTCCTATTAGTATTTTAATTATCTTTTAATGTTTAAGTGTGGGTGTTTTGAAAGTCATGGTAAAAGGGATAAAATGAATTGTAAGGAAAATGTTTAGGGTTTTATATTTGGGTATTGAAAAGGTTATTGATACATTCATGACACATCACTATTTTCCTTTCACGAAAAAAAATAAAAAAGTGGGACGTGACATAGAATAATAAAAAATCACAATTAGAAGATTGATGATTTTTATCATATGTGGTTTAGTGATGGATGTTAGGTTTATTATAAGCATGTTTTTTTATAAAAAAAGTTACTTTGATTAAAAAATTATTAAAGTAGAGAAAAAATCAAGAAGGTGAAAAATTAGTCATAATAACTTATTTTTATCCTAACATTACTATGAGTTTGGTTGGGATGATCATTTCTAATTTGGAAGGGGAGAATTTCGTTACACTTTTAATTTAAATATCATGTGCTATACTTTAAGAGATAACCTCCTTCTCGATCCTTGTGTTTTAAAATATCAATTCCTACCAACCTTAATTATCAGATTCATTTGATCCTTGATTGAAAATCCCTCATGATCTTATGTGTATTTTTTCTTTACAAATTAGAGAGAGTAGTTAATTTATAATATTATAGATGAATAGAATGTAATAATTATATGGGAATAAATATAATTTAATTAATATCTCGAGTGATAAGTGAATGGATTCAAAAGATATGTAAATCATGACTCAGAATGTTTATTAATAATAAATTGAGAAACTTTGATGGATGAAAGAACAAGTCCCACCATATTCAAAATGGAGAAAGTAAAATAATTGAGTTGATTGTTTCAAAGAAATTTTTTAAATTAAATTAATATTTTATATGGAATGTTAATGTTTTTATTTTTTATAGATAATCATTTTTTATTTCTTTGAGATTTCAAAAAATAATAACATCGGTTCCCTCTAAATTAGAAATTGATATTTTATGATTGAGGATACTCATAGTTTATATAAGGGAATTCAATGCAATAATATTTTCAGGAATTTTTGTTTTCAAATCAATTTATTTTAAGAGTTTTTTAATGAGTAAATTCATGATTTTCAAAAAAATGTAAATGTTGGGAAATTTGGAATGTGGAATTAAAATTTTCTAAAAAGAATAAATTGTAATGGAGTTAAAATAATGAATTTAATTATATAATATGTTGAAATTTTATTAGGTGTTAATATTTTTTAGGTGTAAAAACATTATCCCATCAGTGTACCACAACTTGAAGAGCCCCACCAGACACCTTGCTAGGCCCAAAAGGGAAAGAACATCTAGGAAGAGCCCCATGGATGGCCTATTAAGTGGAATGAGGTCACATGAGGGAATCAGGCCTATGGGAGACCAATGAGGATGAATTCTATAGGAAATAAATGGATATTCTGAAGTTGAGAACCAAACACATGGTGGTGAAACCCATGGAGAAATGGGAGGAGAGTCTTGTTAGGATAGGGTGGTGAGATTCAACGATGAGAGTCCTCTGACATGCGATCGACTTCATTATGGTGTGGAAGCTATAGTTTGGGTACTCAATGCTCATGAACCCCACCAAACATCCAATGTGCAACACAAAAAACATGGAGACTATTCATATCCATTTAAAATTACACTTCCCCATGATTAAACACTCTATCCCGGCCATCTCCTCCACCCTCTTCTAAGATAATCTCACTTAATGCCACTAAAAATATTAGGAAACACCATGGATAACGTTCACAAAGCTCCTAATTGATCTCAATCATAATATTGAGGCCTAAAATCATCATAGTTCATCTCTTAAACCCTTAAAAGACTCCATGATGATCATTTTGAGCTACCTCCTGCCACTATGAAGGTCTGTGGTGTTGAGGGACCACTATCCTCCACTTCTATTCATGCTCACATCCATTTTCACCCTTAAACCAACACACTAATTATTACATTACACTACTCAAATTCACATATAAAATTTTGATACACCACCAAAATATATTCCAATGGTGAATCATGAGACAATATTGAGTCTACGATGACTCATGAGACCCATTGATACAACAATGACTCATGATCCACCGTTGATCTAACAGTGACTCATAAGCCACCATTGAGCTGACGGTGAATCGTGAGCCATAATTGATACATTGGAGACTAAGAAAAAACCATTTATCCAATGGGACTCTTGATCCACCACTGATAAAATGGTGACTCATTTGACAATGTTTAGTAGATGGTGACTCATAAGCCATCGTTGGGACAATGAAAACTCATGAGCAATCATTGATATAATGGTTACTCATGATCCACTGTTGATAAATTTACACCACTAGATGCCACCATCTTTCACCACTTCTATTCACTAAAGGATCACAATATCAAACACATTCATGTCCAAATTAAGCTGATTAACTCTTCTAGGGCCTTCCACTAGCACGAAGAAGTAGTCAACTCATCTTACCATTATGAAGGCCGAATGTGATTTTATGAAATCAAAAAATTCTCACCATTTTCGTTCCACCATTCCTAATTAAGATGATCAACTCTTCTAGGGCCTTCCACCAGTATGAAGAAGTGGTCAAATCATCTTACCAGTATGAAGGCCGAATGTGATTTTAGGAAATCCAAAAATTCTCACCATTTTCGTTCCACCATGATATCACATCCATTTCACCATTCTCACCTTTTAAACTACCATGTACTATATACACACCCCATGCGTATGGATGGAAGCTGCTAACCTTCTAGATTTTCCCTTATCGAAGCTCGTTTCACAATATAAAACATCATCACCTACGATTTTTGGAGGTTTAAATATTCATACATTCAAAATATCATTATTAATATAAATATATCAAGATGAAGATTTTACAATCCTTGTCTGAGATATTTGAATAAGAATTCAGAATTGATAAATAGAGGGGTCTACCATTGAGAAAAGGGGTCACACAAACTATAAGGGGGGAACACTCATTGCTACTATTGGACACTAAGTTTTCACTAATTTGATTTATTTATACTTTTATTATGTATTATTCTTTTTCTACACCATTATTTCAATTTTAATGGTTATGTATATCGTTTCTTTTATTGGGTGAAGAGGGGGTCACCTACTATAATGCTAGAGTTCTATTTTTATTAAATTATTCTGCCTCTTTTGATTTATTAAATTGTTTTCAATGTATGGTATAGTGATTTTAATGTGATATGATAGTATTTTGATATCAAATTTTAACATTCAGACATTTTATTATTTAATAAAAAATATTCTCCCTCTTTTTATTATTGGATCACACTTATTGGGTGATATAGGGTGAGGAAGTGAAGTGTTTAGTGATTGGTAAACACATATAGAAGATATAGTGGGATAATTTGATCACATAGGGGACTCAATTATGGAATAGTAATTTCTGAGGCTATCTATTGGAGATCCATTGTGCCTTTAAATATTTGGAAGGAGAATAGTCTAAACAAGAAAATTAGGTGGATTATTCCACTATTAATCAATTTTAATCAATGGTTAACAAGGATAAATGATTTTTAATCCATAAATTAAACAAATTTATCAAAAAAAATATTAAAGATTAAAATTTCACTAATATAATTAAAAAAGTAAATCCAAACCTATAACCTACTAACTTTAACTAATATAATCTTTATAAACAATATTCTTTATTTCCCATTCATTCAATTATTATTCTTTAATTAACTATCACGTTTATGATATCTTGATTTAAAATAATAATCTTAGGATATGACATAGGTTATTACCATAACTTCACCCTTAAGAGGAAATAATTATCCTTTTAGACACCCCATGATTGGGTGGTGTTAGTACCCTACACAGTCATGTGTCTTATTAACACCCTGAGTCCCCACTAAATGGGGTGTACCCTTTGGTACATGGTGTATAGTCCCAAAAACTGATATTATCTAGATATAATAACACATGACATGTATTCTCTGAACTACTTATAATGTATATGGGTATTCATAAATGTAAAACCCCCAAAACATTCTAAAACACAAGATTTCTCTAAAAACATCCATAGCTCTACCCACTACGGTTCTCTAGAAACCAAATCAATGAATAAAAAAATTAATATATATGAATTTAGAATAAAATAAATAAAAAAGTCCCACCTCTAGGAAGAAAATGCTAAATATTTTCATTGAATCTGAACCACCCATCCGCTAAGCCCCAATTTAGCTCAGCCGGAGCTCCTGGGGAAGTGGCTCCTCCTCTCTCTACCTCTTTTTGCATCACCCACTCTCAGCCAAATACACAAAAGTGGGATTCCCCATGGTATTATAGATAAATAAATTGGATAAAAAGGATAATAAGAATGGAAATAAAATGGAATAATAAAGAAAAAAAGAAAAAAAGAAAAAAAGAAAAAAAGGAATAGAAAAGGGGCCTATGCTTGGGCCCTCAGTCCTGACGCAAAGGTATGAATAACTTATAATGAAAAACCTATCTTGAAATCAACTAAAAAAATGAAATTTTAATATAATTATAATTTTACATTTTTCCACAAAAAAACACACAAAAATAAATTAATATTTTTATTTATGATATATGAAATATTTTGTGAAAATTAAAATGGATTAGATTTACACTAAGAACTTATCCTAGAGTAAACCCCCTATTTTGGGACCAACAAAGTGGTCAAAAAAATTATATGACATTATATTATAGAATATTTTTCCATTTCCACTAAAACACCTTTGGATTTAAAGGGTTCAAATTTTCAAATATTTTTCCAACCCATGATGACACAAGGCATCGTGGGTCCTTTATATCCCTCAAATGCATTATTTAAAGATAGAGAACACACGAGATTAATATGTTATTCATGAAAATTGTTTCATATTAATTATATTATGAATGGAATTGGTGTTATTTTAATAAATTTATTCATTGATCTAGTATCATGTTCATATGTAAATTAATGGACTTGGTTCTCTGCCCATAAGTTTATGTGGGGACCCTATTTCATCTACTTAAATTAATGAGTGAACATATAACTTTTTATACATGTTTAAAATGTTTTCATAATATGTTTTCACAAAATCACTATGTTTATAATATTATCTTATGGATGCAGATTTTTTTTGATTGATACACTCACATGAATTTTTTTTGTTATAGCATTTCCTTACTCCATGAATCATGATTAACGATATTAAATTATATGGGATCGAATTCCTTATATTATGTTCATATTGACGTAACCTTATAGTCACATATTATTATTGATTAATATCTACTATGTTTACCCTTACTGATTATCTAAGAATAAAATTTCTTAAGTTTTTTTCTCCCAGGATATGACTAAAGGATTTATGTATGTTATTTCTAAAAAGGGTTCAATTTCTAAAGAACTAATTGGGAGATGATGTATATCTATTTCTAACAAATTTTTATGTATCAATGTTTCTAAAGATACTAAAACTTTATGGTTCTATAATGGACCACAATTTTATATGATTAATATTTATCTAATAATATGTAATATTAATATATGAAATTCATGGGTCTCTATACAGATTCCAGTAGAGTGGTTTTTAGAATTTCTATCAGATATAGGTTTTTGAGATATGTAATATGACATAGTTTTATGAATAATGTCTTCAAATAAAGGATTATTATCAAATGCATTATATAGCGGTTTCTGAGTGAAGTAATTTGATAAATGTTTCCAAGAGAATTCGTCAGATAGATCCATACGTTTTTATTAACCTTATTAGATCCTTATGAAGGACACATTTAAATCGCACTCGAAAGAAAAATACTAAGTTTTACTGAATTATGCATTAATTGACATAAGATTTCATACAAACATGAACTCAAAAATGTTTTAGGATTTTAAATTTTTTTATAATGTCATACATTATGATAATAATGATATGGAAATTCAATAACTCAATAAATATAAATGAATTATCTTGATAATTAAAAATGTTTTATGAGTCTTTGAATATCATTAACATTATGATTTTCATAAATTTCATATCAATACTTTTGAATCAAAATTAATTTTATATTTGATGGTAATCTACTAAAAATGATTTGAGTGGGGCATTAAAATATGGATAAGGAAATTAAAATGAGTTATTCTCCAAACTCATTTTTTTGGAGGGATGATTCCAATATTAAGTGGATAAGGGGAACTCTGGAATGAAATTTTCTGTTAGGATGGATTTTAATAAGTGTGGTTCCAACCAAATATTTTTAACTATATTTTGGTTCAAGCATATAACATAGAGGTATTATACAGAGTAATACAAAATATAGGGTATTGGATAGAGTAATACTACAAAGGGGGAATTAGATAGAGTGGTATCAAATAGAGGGTACCAGATATAGCATAAAAGATAGAAAAGTTAAAAAAACTATTAATGTATTTATAGGTTCAAGAAAATATGTTCAGATATATGTTATTTCTTGAACCTATGCAAGAAATAAAATTGGAAGCTGGTGAAATTAAAAGAAAAAAGGTGTAGTGAATTCAAACAGCTAGTGAAGATGTCTTGAAGTTTATTATTGAAGGACCATTTCATTTATAGAAAATATTTTCTATCATATTATCTATTTAGAAATCAATTAAACTATCAATAGTATATAGTGATATTCAAGTGATATATATACCATTCTTTTTGAAACCCATACATGATTAATTTATAGTATAAATATGGTCTTGTATTATTTCTAAATCATTCCAATGACTAGACACTCATACTGAGTAATAAACATTATAAGTTATTATATTCTTATGGGGGTTCTTTTTTGTTGTTTTGCAATAGATTTAGTTTTCTATAATTGGAGATGATGTTTATTTTCATTGAAGAAAAACCTAAAAATCTAGACCACTGATTCAATGCTCCTCTCAATGGTCATATAGATCATGATGAGTTCTTTCATTGTGGCCACCATCTAAATGTTGTTAAAAGGAAATATAACAGAGTTTGAACTAGCTTAGGCCTTGACTGGGGTTCATCCTTTTATGCCTCTATCTTATTACAATGATTTCCTTAGTTCTTAGAAGTTAAAGTCTTAGAGGAATTTGGTTCAAATGAATTTATCTTAGTTGACAAAAGGGGGGTTGGGGTCATAGTTATTTTAATAAACTAAACCATGATAATAGAATACGTATATTTGACCATCTTTTTGATCATCAATTCATTAAACTTATAAGAACCATTATTTATAACTTTTCATAAATATATATTCTCTTTTGGGGAGATGGAAGGAACATAAGCCACTTATGATACTGGCATTCATAATTTTACCTATCCCGAATCTACCATATTTTGGGTGATGAATTTGAATGAAAATTATTCTTCAATGGAATTCCCCAATATCCTATGAATGGTAAAAAAATTCCTGAAACCACTTTGGTTAGAATGATTATGATTCCTAAACTATGGAATCTTCAGAAAATTGTATTCCATAAATGTGATAATGTAACAAGGAAACTTATCAAAATAGAAAGATTAAAAATTATTCTTATATTCTTTGTAAAATATTTGCCTCTGATTTTTTCTCTCATCCTAATATGGATGTTTTTTATGATTTCATTTAAAAGGGGTAACCATATGATATTCCATAGGGTTGGGTTCCATAGCTGGTGTAAGTGTAACAAATACATTTTCAACATTACCAATCATCCTTTTTAGGGTTTTCGGTGTTAGTCGTAGCTTAGGATTAATCCATTGGATGGAGTCTTCCAATACCAGTGTGTTTGGGGAAAGACAATGAAAACTCGCTGAATATTTTATTTAGATGAGTGGTGTTTTAAAACCATTATAAATATTTTCAACATATATTCCATGTATTGTTAATTGGGGATGTTACTAGTTCATGTAATAGGTAAAACCATTTATCATGTAAATATAATAAGAGACCCTCTTGTTCACACAATATTTTTAATCTAAGAGGTCAATAGCTGTTTCCTTTTTCAATGTTGAATTGAAAAAATAATGGTATTTATGGAAGGGGTATTTCTATCATGTGATTGATCTAGTTAGAAGATTACTATACTTGAAAAAAATTGGATTATAGTGTATAAAAAATCATATGAGATTAGCCAACTCTTACTACCCAACAATCCCCATTATAGGACCATATGCAGATATAAAGCATGTTAAACACTATTCTGAGCCCCTAGAGATATTGAAAGTCAAGATATTTGGATTTTTAAATTTGGGTAGAGGAAGAGTTTTATCCACCCATTAAGGTTATGATTTTATTTTTAGGTGAACTAGTTCACACCATACCTCCATGGATTTCATTCAATCATAATGATATCTGATTGGTTCAATGAGATATAAAAGGATGGTTAATTGTCCAAACACTTGATTATAAAGAGTGGGTGGATCTTGATATGGTTTACTCGCCCATGTATGTTACTAATATCTAATATAGGTTAGTCTGGGGAATATCTTCAGATGTGGTTCTAGCTACAACCCTAGTGGAGTGAAATCAAGTTATTCTCAAGATATTACATTTAGGTAGATTGGTATCATGGATGAAAATCTAGTCATATATATTTATTCTACGCTCTATGATTTAAATTCCTCTTAATTCTATGAAATATTTGATATAAGAGAAATGTGATTATCTTCTTGGTGATTATTCTTTATGGGAATATTTCCCATGAGTAATTCATCATTGAGTCTCTTTAACTCCTTTATCTCCACCTTATATTGAGAAACAATCTATGTTTTAATAAGGGGATCAATTTAATTTTGTAATTGGTGTGATTTTTACACACCCTCTCCATTTTCATTGGTTGAATCCCAATTTATATGTAGAATAAAATAATTTAAGGAATTGGTAGATTTTGGGTCTGTCTACATTGGAAAGTACACAAACATTATTAAAAAGATTCAATATGGACCATATTTTAGATATAGAATCTCACCAACCACTGTTATATTTGATGATCATATTGTAGATAATTTTTATGACCAATGTTGTGTACTTTCACTGATGCATAGAATTAATCCAAATCCATTTTATCATTAGAGTGATAATGTGACTGGCTTCCTTCTAAATATCCATCTATAGATAAATAAAAATATTTCATATTTATAACTTTATTGGGAAACAATTTCCTCTTAAAGAATTCTAATACCTTACATTCTCCCTTTACTACCCTCTCATGAATGAATTATATTCTTTAATCCTAATAGAATCACTAGAATACATTGTAAAGAATGTTCTCAAAGAGAATGATGGATGATGTGACAAGAGTAACTGTAAAGGATTATCTTTGGATGTGATTCATAACTATGAGAAAACTAAACTCCATTGTTGAGGAGGAGATTACAGTAAAAATTCCCCCAAACCCAATGGGTTGGGGATGACTAGTTTAAAATTACATAAAATCTTAAACTCATCAAGGATTTTATGATACTTTGAGTAGATTTAGAACTAAAAATGTCCCACAACTAGTGGGATATATTTATATTATATTACCACAATAGTGACCACTACTACTACCTTATTTATTTTGAAGGATTTTTGTCAATCATGTTTCAGATGTAGTTATTTCATTGAACATGAGATACACAATATTGATTATAGAGTTTCAGTAGATGTTTTGTATTTTAAAAAATGAGAAACATGTTTAACTTTTTAAGAGGCCTGATACAGGAGTCTTTCTATGTATATCTCCCGTTGAGTTCATCAATCTGAGGATTTAGATTTTGTGGGATTATGCTGAGCTAACCAAATATATTATACAGGTCATGAGGATAAACTATAGACAAAAGAGATGATATTGTATGATGTCTCTTGCAAAGGGATATGTTGAATGGGGAGAAAAGGGAAATGTTTCACTCCCTACTCACCCCAAACTATGATGTGAATTATAGATTGATTATGATTAAAAAATTGACCTAAAGGCCTCAATTAATTATGGGATTCATGTTATAGATATCTATAGTGCCTTTTTAATTTTGATCACTATCCAACTTAAAGGGAGGCTAGGTAGATCTGGTGGATTTATTTTCTATTTCTATGAGACTATTTTCATATTCCACATAAGGTAAAGGTTTTTAATTTATATTAATAATTTCCATAAAAAAATTCATAGAAATATTTTCCATGAATTCCACACCCAACATCTCTATAACAATATACCAAGACATAACCCTATACTAGAATAATACTAATATATTGAATTTGACTTGTCTATTTCAAAAAATCATGTCATTCCCTTAATATTTACCAATATCTTCTTCTTTATTATCTTTATAGAGTGGTATATTTCTAGCTTATTTACTAGGGGGAATTAGATTATTTGGAATCTTATCTATGATATGGGATTCCAATAAATCTAAATGTAGTATAGAATAAAAAAATATCCATGGGGTTTCTTATGATTGAGAAAGAATATCACAAATTAGTGATAGGGCTCTTGGTTTGTTCAACCTTAATATTTCAAGTTCCTCATGATATGATGGATTTATCAAAGATTCTCTAAAAATGTAGAGAACATTATCATCGAAGTGAAATTTCAATATAGGGTGGACCTTAACAAAGAATTCCAATATGGGGAGGAATACTGACAAGACTTGATGTTTAGTAATATGGACGATTCCAGGGATGCATGTCGTAGGGAGGATCTTTGGGGTCAATAATTACAAGGGGAATATCTTTTTGTCTTTTTTATATTCCAACCATGAGGATGATGATCATATCTCACACTATTAGAGGAATTATCTTGACTGATCTTAATATCACCAAGGAGAATACATTCATAGATAACACTATAGGGGGGACCTCTAGAGCTATTTGTAGAAATATTTTATGATGTAACATTTAAATTGTAGCTTCTTCCACAATATTAAGATGATTTAGTGGATTTATGGGCCACTATTGAAATATATTATAAAGTTTTAATGATTCCATTATTGAGAAGGGCATGGATATGGACTAACCCCTTTTCATTTGGTTTTCCTTAGGAGGAGTTATTCTTAGATGTTCTCCATCAGTAGTTGATGTCATGTGTTTCTTATAATGACCATCACATGTGTGAGGATTTATAGATGAATATTTTCATTCCATCTAATTATATCATTGTTATTGTTCATAATGAGTAAGAATATTGGTCTTCTTTTTGGTTTCTATCAAGTTATACTGGTTACATTCCACAAACTAGAGGGGATCAGAGATGTATCCCTTATCCTGAACAAAAACTAAAATATGACAACAATATTTTGAATATTTGGAAGGAATATATGTATAACCCAAATTAGAAATTAAAATAGTATGTTGATATCTATTTTTAATGCGAATGTGTCAAAGATACTTTTGTTCATTCCTCACTAGTATATATTGAAAATCTTCTTAAATGAGAACCATATTGTGTGCCTTGTCTAAATTATATTTTTATATAAATTGAGGGGATGCTCGAGTTGTTGGGGTAGGAATATGTGCCTACCCCCAGTTGTCTTCCTTGATAAGATAATGAACATATTCATCTACTACTACTTGGATATTCTTGAATTTTTTTATGATGTGAGCATAAATATATAAATTCCCATCAATAGATGCCAAAATGTGTTTATGGAATTTTTAATGTGGATGAGAATGTGTTCCCATTCCATAGTGGGAGATAGAATTTGTCCTTACTCATGTCCTATAATTTTTGTTAGGTTATGTGAGTAGGCTTGATATGTGGGGGTGAGAATGTGTGACTTCCCCTGGATTCTATTAGGATATGCCATCATGTTTCCATTAATTCTTCTAAGGTATGCTGTCAGGATTTATGCTCGAAAACATAAATATCAGTCTTCTCATTGGTTTCCACCAAGATATATTGGGGACATTCTTCAAGGTAAGAGAGGATATTGGACCTATCCCCATGGTTGGAGGATCATTTTACCTTGAGAGATCTACAGATTGATCGAGTCTGATTGCTCTAATTAGGGATTTCCTTGGAGAAATCCCTAGTAGGCTACTGAGGGATTGATGTTGCAAAGTTATTCCCATGTGGCTGTTGACAGGATCCCACCTATTTGGATCTTAAATTGGGTTGATATATTAGTTTAATTCTTTATCAGGCTCTTTATGAAAAGGAATTTGTTTTTTTTGTGCTTAAGGGTGAGGTTACTAAAGTGATTCATGATGGTAATATTTTTTGTTTAATTCTTCTCCACTACCCATAATTAGGAATGAAATGGGGGGGGGGGGTTTAATGTAGAGGAAGGATTCACATGTTTCCTCTAATCTTGGGATTACACCATTTAGGTGGTATTATTTATCCATTTTGTTCTTCACATCATATTAAAGGTGATAGGTGGGTGATAAAAACTTTTAGTTCGAGAGGGCCTCAACTATAGTTGCAGTTTAGGGAAGCATTTTAATTATGGTGATTTGATTAATTTTTAATAAAGGGAGACTTAAATCAAGGAGTACTCTAAGGGGATAAAAAACATATATCATAAAACCCATATAATACTGCATAAAATGTAATATTTATATATATATATTTGACCAATTACTTTCTCAGTTTAAAGGATCAAATTCAGATGTTTTTTATGTTAGAATAACAATATTTTTAGTTATAAAAGGCTAAAAGATTTGAATGATTCAAAGTTGGTTCAACTTTATGATTCAGTTAGTTTTTGATGTGAAAATTATATTTTTGAAATCAGAAACATCATACAGCTCAAGAGACCATATAAGTCTGAAGATAACATCATTACATGCCTACTTTATAATGACATTAAGTATACATGATGCTTTTTCAGTGATTCTTTAGGATTAATGTTAGTCTAAAGGGTAAGAGGTTGGGATCATCACACCATTCTAAGGGAAAGTTTCTTACTATTTACTCTCTAATATATATTTATGATGTATTTCATGTAGAATTCACATATACTAGAGCATAATAGGTTACCCCATGCTAATCATTGGTCATTAAGATATTAAAAAACTAACACTAATATGTATTAGAGTTTCTAAATCAATGTGAACATCTCTATATATTATAGGATCTCTATATATACTACCATTTATATGTATTATAAGGTCTGTATCTTGTTTTTATATTACTTAGTGATTCTTAATTTTTAGGGAAGTATGGTTTAAATCCACATAGCTAGGAACAACAGAGTTTATCAACATATAAGAAATTGGTAAATGTACACGGAGTTGGGATCATGCTAATAACAAGGTCCTCTTACATATCCATTTAAAAGAAATCTAGACCCATGTAGTTCAAAACCATTTAACGAGATGCATCATACCTGTTAAGGTTGTTTGATAAGGACATGTCTATAAAGTTAAATGTTGTGTGTTAAAGATGTTTGGGGATAATATTCCTAGTAATGGTTAATGTGGGAATTATGAATGAGTCACCCTTTATAGTTGAGCTCAAATGAAATATAGCCCAACTAGGATGAATATGTATATTTGTAGATAGGGCCCATCAAGAATATGGATCGGTTTGAATGATATGATATGGCTTAGAGGAATGATGGTATTCTTGGTGGAGGCATGATATTATCAGGAATATTATGGAAAACCAGGCTTTTCAAACATAAATATTGCCTTTTTAAGTGGAAAATTCATTACATTACAAAAACACATTCTTGAGGATAAAAAAGGTATAATACCTTTTGAAATATGGAATCATTATCAACTAGTTCATATGAGAACTAAATCATCTACCTCTATGTTCTTTATAATTAGAACCGTTATCAGACATATCCTACATAATATTTTTTTTCATAACCTCAGGAAAGGAAATATAAGAAAGGGTGGGATCAAATTCTTAGTAATCATAAACAAGGGAGATATGTAATCATAAAATGAGAATATGGGTATGAGAACATGATCATAACATTTGGAAACTATATCCCGAATATCAATGATTATAATATCGATTCATGACACAATGATTAGTACATTAAAAGACATTGATCTTAAGGAAATAAAAGAACACGAGACAAAAGAACATAACTTTGTCATAAGAATTATAATCATGGCATACATAGAAGTATAAATAATCATTTCCATAATAGTCATGGATTATTTCCATGGCTATTATAGTGGAATGGGTTCACTCCCAAAACCATTATAGTATCCAAGGTTCACTCCCAAGACTATTTTAGAGGAAAAATTCCGTTAATGAATTGGGTTAACTCAGCATTTGTGTGCTATTTATATAATGAAATATCAGTTATTACCCAATACATTTGTGGTATATAATGATCCCACATATCACATAATTAAAATCCTACATATATGTGCCAAAACAATCATAACAAATCAATCATATCAAAAACCCATGAAAATAAATGGGATTCATAAAACATTTATCATATCATAACTCATGAAAATAAATGTATTTCATGAAAAACTTCATTAAAATATAGCCAATGGAAATGTAATAGGTTTCATAAAAAATAATCAAAAATATAAACCATCCAGATAAAAAATAAAAACGGGTGTTTTGGTTCATTTCCATAGTAAATATTATGTTACATCAAAGGATGCCATCTTAGATAAAAAATGTTTTCGAAAGATAATTTGGAACATTTAATGATGAAAATATATTTTTCACTTTGAAAAAAACATTTTAAAAAATAACACATTTTAAAACGTATTTCCTTTGAAAATAACCTTAGAAATATAATATGTAAGATTTAAAAATCATTTCAAACATTTTTTTTGAGGAATATATACTTTTGAATTTGGAAAACATTTTTTTGAATCACAATTTTTTGTTAAAAAATAATTTTCATTTAAAAAAACCATTGAAAATTATAAAAGAATATTTAAAACCTTGGGTGTTCATAATAGTTGTAAATTCCATTCATGGCATCCAATATTAAAAAAATATTAATTTAACATTATTGGTAAAATACAAACATGTCTTTTTTGGAAAAAATATATAGATTACTTTTTAAAAAATTTATAAAATTTTAAAACTTCGTAGAAATTTCTCCAATAAATCATTTTGATGATGATAAATATTTTTTTTATTTTTTTTAAATTTAGTGATCTTGAAGATAAAGGTTTATTGACCAAAGAGATAAATAAAGATAATTTTTATTAAAAATTTCATTTTAGTCTCTTCATTTAATTAAGAGAATAAAATGAATTGAAAACATGTATTCTTCAAATATAACTAGAGGATAATAAAATACTTGAGTTTATTTAGAGATATATAATAATATTTCATCATTGGAATCGTTATCATAAACAATCACGATAAATGATATGATTATAAAATTAAACCTTTATCACTTTGGAAACATTGAATCATAAACACGTGTATAGAATAACACTAAATTAAACTTAGAATATCACGAGAATAAACAAATTCATGATATTACATGTCAATAGGGTGGTATATAAACCTCATAGATTATGATAGGTGTATAACATAGTGTATGTAAAAAAGTAGAAAAATTAAGATTAAAATTGCTTTCTTTAATCCATGACTTCCCTCATACACATTTGAAAATCCAATATAAAAAATATAGGGTTATTATACATATATTTCTGAACCATCCACACACACACACATATCATACCATATATGTTTTAATTATGTATCTTCCATTTATTTATAATTTCTTATTAAAATAATTTTTCAAGTAATAACATCTTTATTTTCATTTATGTTTTGATTTCATATTTTTGTTCATTTTACTTTGATCACGGTCCCATCATCCCAATATTTTTACCCATGCTATAAATATCATAAATATTCAGTATATATGTATTTAGAGCAATCCATAAAAGTTAGACATATAAAATTAAGTACACAATTCATGGAGATGGTATATCACATGTATGCATGAATTTTGTTTTCATTTTCAATGGATAGAACAAAAGGATGATATATATTCATTATATATGTATTTATTGTGATCCAGAAAATTTAGGAATATAAAATGAAATGAACCTTTCATGGAGATGATATTCCGTATATACACATTAATGTTTTTTCCATTTTTAATAGATATAAAAGAAGAAAGGTAAATGATAATTTACCTTTAAAAAATAATTATGATTTCATATATATCATGTGTATTTATTATATTTATTCTAATTACCTTCCATGAAATGTGTTTATGAAAAAATAATCACATTGTTTTGGGTGGTGGTAGCCAATCGTACACACGAGAAATGTTTTCATATCCCATATCAAATAGAATGTAATAATGTATATATGACATGATAATTACAGAATTAATGTTATATTAAAATATAATATAATCATTTAATACATCCATATTACTATCCATGTATAATAGAATTGAAAAACACATCAGATTGGTTCACGAGGCGGTAGTCCAATGTACACATGAGTGACATTTTTTTTGCAATGTGTTGTAAGGTAAGAAGTTAAGTGTAATAATATAATTAATAAAGTATAATAATATCATAAATGTATCATATAAAATTAAATTCAACAATATCTTTATACATGATAGGTGGTGAAGGAAAACGAGTATCATGAGTTCATGAGGCGGTAGTCCGATGTACACATGATTGATAATTTCATTTCCCATTTGATGGAAGATGATATAGATATAGGTTATTAAATTTACATAATAAACTATCTACACATGGTATATATTATTATTATTATATTAGAATATTTGAATCATATTTTAAATAGTTAGAAGAATAAATATAATTAAATAAAAAGTTTAAGAATTTTACCACTTATTCAAAGAGCCTATTTAGGATTATATAGAAAGTCCTGTTAAGAGGGATTAATACACACAATAATTCCTATTTTATGTGTGGTGTTAAGTAGGTAATATTTTTGGTCAGGTATTGGTTTATTGTTTTCTCATGTGTGAATAAAAGAGGATAGGTGGTGGCTTTTTAAAATTGGGAAATGGGACAGACTTGTAGTTTTTGAAAAGAATAAAGTGTACCAATGTTTTTCATAGTCCAAAAGGATCAAAAATGGGTCATTAAATAAAATTATAGGTGATAAGCACAAAATTTGTTCATCAAATTTATATTGGAGCATTTTTAGGTTATTTAAGTTTAACCCCCCAAGTAAAACCGTTTTAACCTTAATTGTGATAATTAATTTTTACTCTTTTTACGCTTTTTTGATGAAAAATTATGATAAATATATTATATTATATAAATTATTCTTATTAAAAATTTATAATCCATTTTTATGATTTCTATTCAAATATGTAGCAAAATATAATTTTAAATCAAACATGCAGATATAATGAAGAAAAAAATTTTCCAAAGAGAAAATTTAAAAATGTTTTAAATGATTTTATATTATAATTAAATATAAAATTTATTAAAATTAATGAAATTTTATTATTAAATAGATAATGTTAATAATTTTACTCTTAAAACTATATAATAAAAATATTTACATTGTGAATTCTAAGAATTTAGAAGAATTTGTTTTAAACAAGTATTATTCACCATTAACTGAAAAAATTTATTTTTAAAAAATTTATCAAGAAAAAACACTGTGATAATTTTGATATTATGATTCAAAGAAATTTTTTTTTGATTTAAATATTTTTTCTAAAATTTAAAAATCTAATTTCCAAATAATTTTTAAAAATGTGACAAAAAAGTTTATTATAAAAATTTATTTTGTAAGTGTAAAATTGGATTTATTTTTTTCTCATTTCAAGAAAACAAATACTATGGATTTTAAAAAATTTATTTAGTATATAATTTTATATTTCATTAAAATATATCACCATTGTTTATTTTAAAAATTTATTTAGGTATAAAGTGTTTATGAACATCAAAATTTGTTTTTCATAATTTTTTTTTTAATTTTCAAAGGGTTTTTATTTTTATTTCTAATTAATTTGTCATGAAAAATTTATTTTATATAAATGTGTAAAACCTATATTTTCATTATTTAGTTAATATTATTCATACCCTACATTTCCTTGGAAATACAATAACTATCAGATTAATAAAATAATATATTAATAGTTTTTCTCATTTTACTAAAACTTAATGTTGCATGTAGCATTAGCTACCAATGAAATCAGAATTAGTTGAAGAAAATTTCATTAAAATATGATGGTGTTTCAAATATTGCTAGATAAAATGATGGTACCCATGTAATATATCCATAATGAATGATATATTCAGACATATAATAATATAGCCATGTGAGAGATGGAAGTGGATGATCTCATGATGAACATGGCCCCATGTAGATGGATATAAAAGATAATGTTGGGTTTAAATCTATAGGATAAATCCGATATATTATATCACAATATGAATAAATGGCCACATATTTTTAAATTAAGATTTCAATTTCTTGTGACTATATCATACTATTTGTTATAATGTCAGGAAGTAAGGATTTGGTTAGATATTTTTACATCAAGAAACTATAATGTGGACCACATATCTAAAAATCATATAGAAGGGACATATATATCTTGAAATGCATGAAAATAGTATGTTTTTCAATGCCTATGAATTGAATAATATTTTTAGAGAAATTTATGGGTCTTACACCAAAGTATAAGGCCTTGAAAGGAATTTTACTTTTACTAGTAACACGATAAACACAATTATTTAATACCATGCGAGTCATGATCAGTGTGAGAAAAAAGAGACAATAAATGATCAGACACACTCTGGAAGAAGGAATAATTATATTTAGATGGGTCTTATACTAAAATTTAAAACCTATAAGAGTTATGAATAGGGATTTCATGTAATTAAGAGTCTCATAAGATATGTGGTTGGTGGTTACACCTATGATAGTGGTCTATAAGTGAGGTGATTAGTAATTATAACTAAGGATGAGGCCTACAAGAGCTATGACTACCTATTTTGCCAATTGAGATCCATAAGATATTTTATTGAGGATTACATCCAAAGAGGAGGCTAATAAGAGATATTATTGGGGTTACCCACTAGGAGTAGGCTCATAAATTTTTTTATTGGGGTTCAAACACATGAGAGAGGCCCATAAGAGATGTGACTCGGGCTTACACCCAATGATTCAACTAATTTGTGAGTATTTCTAACCCATTTATCTAATTGTCAATGAAAAAAAACCATAGGTATTAAACCTATAGGTGAATATAATCCTGCTGAATTCTTACCTATTAGTATGTATGGGTGGGTACAGAGGAAGAATTGTGGTATCCTAGATGAAATTCATGAGAATTACTCCAGGAGGTATTCCCTATATAGAATATTACTATATGTTATAATACTATGAGATGTTGAACTTCTCTAAGTCATTGGAGTTGACATGTTGATATAATTTTCCAACCTAATTTTTTTCCTCCATCAATAATTATACATGGCTATATTATATGAAACCTTGATAATTGAACTCATGTTTTGGTAACATGGATTAGATGTCATGGTTAGGGGATAGTCTCACTGGATTCTTTATGATAGAGACCTCCATTATCATGAGAATTCACGATTACAGAATCTTGAAGGTCTGTATCGATTTGGTACGACATGAGGGAAGCTTCCATTTTCATGGTAATTCATGATCAAATTTACGGGCCTATTGGGTGATTCGTTACTAGATAATGAAGTTTTAGCGTCATTGAAGGTGGTTTTGACAATTTGAGGCCCAGTTAGGAGACTTGGGTAATGTAATTCTCTAAAATTTAATCCACGGTTTTCATGATGTGTTATTTTAGGAGAAAAATAAAATAGTTTTCCTTGATGGATTTATTGAAGGAGGTTTTACCCAAATGTTATGTGGGAGAGTGAGATTGTTCACCCAAGTGATACTAGGATGGCCAATATGGTTCTCCATAAAAATGGAAAACCAGGGGAATTGACTATGTTGTACTTGGGTAAAGTGTTTCCCTATTATTACTAGGTTATATTAATATTGTATGAAAAAATAAGAGAAACATTTCCCTAGTTATAAGATATCTCAATAGAAGCCTTTGGAAGGATGATATGCAGGTATGTTTCCTAGGAAGGATCCCTCACCCCAGTATTTATGATCTATGGAAGAATTTCTTCATAAGGGATGTTAGTATTTCAAAAAAAATATTGAAACTAAATTACCCATAATTTTATTTATTTCCCTTGGGTTTAGGATTAAATATTCAATTTATTTGATTTTATGAATAAGGAAAAAGACTTAATTTAAATAATTGGGTGCAAGAGTAGGGTGAGAAGAGTTGTGAGTCATCTATATGTGTTCCAAAATATTTAAATTTGGTGCCCAAGGTCCCTATTTATAGTAAATTATAAAACATTATGTGAATGGGGTTGGGCATGTAAGTATTGTAAATAGTTTATATTTTAACATAAATGATGGTAATGCATGTAGTTTATGGAGGGTTGACTTGAGCACACCTATTGTGTGTGATCCAAGGGTTTCAGTGAAATTATGGTTACATATTTATATTAATTTCCTTTATGATATTAATGTATCCAAATTTCAAAGTATCTATCCTTTATGAAATGTTAATCATAAAATTGGAATTAAAATTTTAAAGGCTCAAATAATTTTTTTTAAAGCCTGCCCAAACAATCAACATACTGGTGGAGTTTCCAAAGGAATTGAAATAACACAACATCCATTAATGTTTTATAAAGTATTTGTTCTCTATTGATTATATTTTGTGGGTATATCTTCAATATCATTTATTTTTTCCTATATATTATTATAATTAGACTATATTTCTTTGTATATTAAATAAAAATAAATCAGAAATAAATATTCCATGGTTTTTATTGATTTTAAAAAATAAAACATCTTTATATACTTGGATTACCTTGAACCACAATCACTGAAAAATGAACACACTTCTATAATAATTAAATTTAATCCCTGATGATTAAATATGGTTTTTCCAAAGTAATCATATTTATAGCACCCATAGAAAAATGGGATAACATAGCTATCTAACAGATAAAATTGGATGATTTTTTAGAAGACATTACAATGATCCATAAAATATAAGATTAGAAACTAAAGGATTCAAAATGGGAATATAGAACTTCATACCAAAATACCATAATATTTTTCACCTAATAGAATTATTTATAGAAGACACAATCATTTGCCTATTGATTTGAAGAACAAATCTTTCCAGGCTATGAAGATGGTAAACATGGTGTTTAAAATGTTTGGAGAGAATAAGAAGCTACAGTTGGTGGAGCATGAGGAGAAGCGAATGTATGCTAAGTATAATTCACTACAGTATAAGGAGAAGGTCAACTCTATATATGAATAACTAGACTAGAGAAGGGAATATCAATTTAGAGATAGTGTGGCATTTTAATACTCACAAATGAAGCTCATTCCTTGTAATTTGTTTTATATGCATTCTAAACCTAACAAAGTAATGAAAAAATTCTCATATCGTGAGGTTGAGATTAAAAGAGAATATTTAAAACTTCTATTTAAGGTGAATGAATTGAAGGTAAAGTATTATTATAATGAATTTTAGAAATGAAGTAGTGGAGGATCCCAAACTCCTCCCTACGACTTCTCTGTATCATAAAAACACGTTTTATCGGTTACACATTGTGATTTTAAAGGAAAACTATTCTCAAGAGTGTATTAAATATACAACACTAAGTCTAAAAGAACCATGATATAAAATTAAAATATTATATTTTAAAAGTGGATGATATAACCTAGAAATTAAATTGGTGAGTATTAATAGTATTAAATAATTTATGAAATATATTTACACTTCCCTCTCAATATTAATTTATTTACAAATAGTTAACAAATAATCACTCTACTTTAATAATGTTATTTTATTATTCAAAAAATATTTTTCATTCAACATTGACTCTTTTGTGAGAAAATATTATAATAATTTTTTGGGAATATTAGAAATTTGATTTTATAAAATGGGAAAAAAATTAAATCAACATATTGATATTAACTTATGGTGAACTTTTGGGATTTTTTTATAAACTATTGATTTTTCAATTAAGAGTGAGAAGTACCGATTATTGGAAAAGATATCATTTCTTTTTTATAAATTAAGTAATTTAAAATTCATATTACTATTTCAATTATATTTAAATATAATATAACTTTTATTTAGTTATATTTCATCCAATTAATTACATTTAACTCAACTTTTACAGGATTTTAATATAAGTTTATTTCTGGCTTTAAAACACATTTTTCTGAAAACCCTTTTATGGTGCATAATGTTACTCAATTTTAATTAATAAAAATAACCAGAAATGAGGTCTAATTAAAAATATATTAATTTATCATATTTATATAAATATTAATCTAAATTAATTTAATTATTTTTACTTAACATATACTTATTCTTATATCAAGTTATGGTAGAAAAATGCATTTTTGAAAAAATTGTTTTTTTGTTGCATCTATGGGTTTAATTTTAAATTAAACTATTAAAATTATATGAATTGAATCTTAAAAAATTTAATCCATATTTTTAATTAGTATAATTATTATCATATAATAATATAAATTTAATTTTTTTCAAAATGAATAGTAAAAATTGTAAAAATATGTTATCATGGTTAATGATAAAATCGGTTTACCGATGGGGTTAATCTAAAGTGGTAAATGGAAAAACCTATTTAAAACATGTTAAAATTGAATGGAATAGTTTTTTTGTAGACTTATCTCTACTAAAATAATTTATTTTTCAATTTTTTAGGCACTTTTCTTGAGAGTGACTTCCTATTATTAAATAGTTTTGGGCATTTACCAAAACAGTACTCCTACTCCATTATAAAAGGAAAACCCCTCTCCTATCCATTAAACATTTCCATAAATAACTGGTTAATCCATGAACACACCAAATACCTTCTTTTATTACCAGAATACATTATATTTTCCTTGTTTTTTTATAATTATACTATAAGGAGGCTTTGGGTATAATATTGAAGAGGTGGTTTGAAGAAGTGGTATCATTCTTAACCAAGCATTCCTGTTTTATTTATTCCTTACCTACCTATAAATTTTTATTGACCATTCTAATATAAAAACATAAATATATCTCATATACTATGATTTTTTTTATATTAATTGAGGATCCTAAATCTATAACCACTTCCATCAAAGGGGAAATAAAATCATTGTTCGTGTGTAGGACTAATTACCACCTCACAACCTAATGTAATTCATTTTCAATAATCACCTCTGATGGATATTCATTATTATGAATATAATGTTTATATATAAAATTATTTAAATATTAATCATTAATTAAAATTAAAATATCACATACCTTCTTACCATTACATCCATTAAGAAATTATATCATTATTCATGTGTACAGTGGACCCTATCCTCATGAAGCGATGCAATTCATTTTTTATTACCGAATCACATTGATGGTATGTGAAAGTGTATTTAAATATATAATATGATATTTATGATTTAATTTTAATTATTTATAGACAAAAAACACTTAACTTCTTTCCATCCGTATCGTAAAAAAATGTAAATGTTACTCATGTGTACATATGGCCTATTATCACCATAATTATAACATAGATCATTATTCATAGACATGTATCATGATTTGTTTTAAAATTATAATTGATATATAAAAATTATAATTATTTCATTATTATTTTTCAGGTTATTTTTTAGTAATGAATCCTTTGACCATGGTCCACCCCTTGATGCCAATTTTAAATTATGAACCAAGCATCCTTAAAACACCTGATGTTGACATAACTAAGAAAGTAATTAAATATGTCACTAAATAAATTAATTAAATGGTTTCCATATAAGGGATTAAATATTTAAAATTTTCTTAATAAAAAAATTTATATAAATTTATTATATAGGATATTAAAGACATGCTTGACAATGTATGGTCTCAAGGTAAGGGTTTTGTCTCAAAACTACCGTATTTGAGACACATATCCTTTTATACAGATAATTTATTTTAAATGGTATTTATATATCCCATTAACAAATTATAAAAATAACAATGAATAATTCATGATATTTTATATTACAATTCATTTACATCATTCAATGGAGTTATGATTCAAAATCTTCCAAAGTGGTAAGGGTTTTTGATTCAATATCATTTTAATCATGATTATATATTCCTGAATTTAAATTTTAAGAAATTAGTTTATAATTATATAATAAAAAAAATTAATTTTATTATTCTCTGGTTATTTATAAAATTTTCAAATAATAGTTTTATTTTCCTCTCTTTGGTGCTTAAAATGATTGAGAAATTTCTTTCTAGAAAATCCCACTTTATTTCTCTCTTCAGTCAAAAATCCTTTTTATTCCAAATATAGGTTTTCATAAAATGTTTTCAATAATGTTTTTAATTATATAATATTATTTTAAAAATAATTTTATACTCTTAATTATATTTTTAAAAAATGTTTTAAAAAGTAATCTTCTGATATTTTCCAAAACAAGGAACCTTGTAACTTTTTCTTAGATAATTGTGAAAGGAATATCTTGTTTTAACATACTCGATATGAATGGAAATTTATTACCATAGAGATCACACATTAATATTAATATTTCTTTAAATGTTTACTATTTTATTTTGGAATAATTGTTTTTCTAAATATTCTGGAAAATTTTAGTATTTAAAAGTAATTTTTAAAGTGAAAAGGATATTTTTCTCTAAAAATATTCATTAATAATGATAAACATTGATGTTAGGTATTTATTTTAAATTCTGTATATATCTCTCACATATATACCTAACTTATTATCACTGAAATCAATGAGATAATACATACCTTATATTCATCACTCAAATTCCTTCATAAAAAATGTTTCCTTAGATTATGATATGAGGAAAGATTATGAAACCCATTTTCTTTCAGTGATAATTATTATATTTATGGCTTATTAAAACCTTTTAGATATCGTTATGGAGAATAAAATATTTTTTTTATTTTAGACAAACTTTAAAGTCATATGATTATGGTATTCCAAAGATGCTAGGCCTATCAATCCATATGTTATAATTAAATGATGGTTATGTTAAAAACCATGTGATAATATGTGTGAAATATTGGGTATTTATTTTGGTATCAAATAAAATGTTAAGTTGATATTTTTAAACTAGTATGAGAAACATTTAGTGATAACCCTATGTATAAAACTAATGATAAGTATAAGAAAAGGCTATACAATAAAATATTAAATAATTTTGGATAAGTATTGATCAACTCAGTTCCATGAAATTACATTCTATTTAAGATACTACAAGTTTATGTGGCTCTAGAACATTTACACCTAGGTGTAATAACACCAAAAGTTCACATTGAGCTATACTCTATCATCACATGGTGCATGATAATGGTCCTTACTGTAAACCTGTTTTGACACTCCCAGAGGATATTCATTGGAAATTCAGAAAACTCTTTATGAAACATTATGAATGAATGGAAAAAAATTAGTTTAGAAAACCTAAAAGGAAACTTTAATATGAATTACCTAGATGGAAACTTATAGACTCATATGTTAGGATATACTAATAATTTATAAGTTATTATATCTATTTTAATTTTCCCCCTTTTTTATAATGAATTTTTATATTATTTTGTATATTTTTTAGTTAATGATGGGAAATTGGGGAAAGAATTCCAAAAACCAATGTGATAGGAAATGTAATGAATTTTCTAATGAGATGAAAAGACTAATAGTATTAATATATATAAATATTTTGATCATGAAAAATGAGCTATCTCAAATTATGATTAACAACTTGAACATATAAAATTTAAAAAATACATAAAAGCAACGAAGGGTGGGATCTCGTGGAATTTTAAGTGTTAAAGATGATAAAAAAAGAAGATTCAATTCCTTGTATATACAAATTATGGGAAAAGGACCATAAAAATTATTTAAAGGAACTATGAGATTTTTTATTTATAGGAAAGGATTTAAAGACCTGTAAAATTAAAGGGAAATTTTTTCTTAATTTTCTTTGGGATTTTATAAGAACGCAGTTTCTGACGGCACCTGATTCTGAGGCCCGGTGTGGCCGGAATCAATTTCCGAAGTTTAGCTCGGGTATGTCCAGTGAACGAACGCGCGAGTTTTTATAACTTTCAAACCGGTGCTCGGAATCGAAATTCAAGGGCACCGATGGAACCACAATGCCGGTAATTGCTTAAGAACACTTTTTCCGGAGTTGCGTTTTCTCGGGTGAGGTTATTAATTAATTGGGTTAACTAAAGAATAAAAATAAAATATTGTGCTACAATTTTATTTTTATTATAAGTAATGATAACCTAGGCATGGTGGTTGGAGTGGGACCCACTAATAACCTAACTCCTAGGTAGGATATTAGTGAGGTGGGTCCCACACGAGCCCCACCCCCTTTATTTCATTTTCACCTCCCACGAGCATTTAATTTGGTAACTCACCCGCAAACCCTTTTTAAATACCAAGTCAACTTTCACATTTAATTGGATTATTAAACGCCTCATTAATTGGTCAAAACACGTTAATTAAATCGTGTTTTAATTTTGAATTTCAAATAAGGGATGGCATGAGTAATAAAACAAGGCAACACCTTATTTTATTATTGTTGTTTCGTTGTGCGAGAAGGATTGGAGAGGAATTTCTCAAGCCTTGGAATCCTCATCTTCCTCCTTGAGGAAGACGAAGAACACACCATCACCGAAGAAGAACACAGACCTCTTATGAAGGATGATGATTAACGCTGATTCCTCGGAGATCGATGACACGACGCCATGTACCGCGATGCCGACGATCCTCTTCTCCGCGACACCGTGTACCGCGACGCCGACGATCCTCCTTCCGCAACGCCGTCTTCCGCGACGTCCCTTTCCCGCGAAAAACCTCGTTCGAAGACTTCATCGAGGTAGGGGGTTTGGTTTAATTTAATTTATGTGGATTATATCCTCGGCATATGATTAAATTGTTGAAATTCGTTTGAACCACTAACGCGGTGGGTGCGGAACGACGAACAAGTCCGAACCCACCGATTATCTGTTCTTGATGCGCGGAACGTTGGGCGATGATGAAATTGGACTGTTGAGCGATTGGAGGCTATCACAGTAATCTACGGGTCATGAGACAAACCCAGGCGCAGACAGGAGCAAGAACGAACCACCAGAGCGGCTCTGGTGGCCCACAGACTTCACCGGCGGCGCGGGTCGCTGGCGCGGCGACGACGTCGGCAGCGGCATCCCGGCGCACCGCAAGGAGGGACCTCCGCGGCTGAAGCTGCAATGGCAGGCGGCCAGTCCCATGGCCACACGGGACCCAGGGGAGATGCGGCGCCTAGTGTTGCGCCCGCTGGCAGAAGGGAGCGGCCCCCATGTGGGGCCGCGACTTCAATCAAGAGGGGCATCTGCCCCCCCTTTCCGCAACGGCACGACCAACACCGAGCTGGCCGAGTGGGGCACGCCCGCGCAGGCTGGGCCGGGCTGCGCTGGTTGGGCTGGGCTGCACCCACCGGGCCGCGCCGCGCCCTAAAGGGCCGGACCCGGACCTGGTTCAGGTCGACCCGGTTCGGGCCGACCCACGGGGTCTCGGGCCGGGTCGGTCTCGGTCCCAAACCCCCCCTAAACTGAACATGTTTGTTCTTTTGTGCAGATATTTGGATACGGATCTACGATCAACGCACCGTCAGTTGGGTGACGATCTTTGGAAAGAGACGGTCGTTTCTGTATATTACGCTCAAGGTTTCGGAGAACATTGGGTATAGCCAGATTGGTTCGAACACAAAACCAACCGGGACCTCGGAGTGGAAACACTTATAACTTGAGCTCTAGACCTCCGATTGACGTGTTGTCGACTTTGTTGGATTCCTCTTAGTGAGATGGACCTTTTGGCTTACTCCAATCGAGGTTTGGACGTAGTTGGAGTGTGGTCAGGTTGGTTTTGACTTAAAAACCAACCGGGCCCCTGGAACGAAAAAGCCAATAACTCTCAGACCGGGCGTCCGATTGACACGCCATCTGTCAGGTTGAGTTCCTCTTGTCAAGACGGATCTTTGGGATACATCAAATCCAGAATATGTGTCAGTTGATGTATTGACCCCCATTGGATCGTGGAGCAGACCCTCCCGGAAAAGAGAATGTTGTGTACAGGAACCCTAGAGCTGGCTGCGACTGCGACTGTGACGACTGCACTGAAATCCTATGTGGGTTCGGCAGCGATGAAGACCATACTGGAATCCTCCGTGGGTTCAACGGCAATGAAGACTGCACTGAAATCCTATGTGGGTTCGGTAGCGATGAAGACCGTACTGAAATTTTCCATGGGTTCGACGACGATGAAGACTGCACTGAAATCCTATGTGGGATCAGCAGCGATGAAGACCGTACTGAAATCCTCTGTGGGTTCGACGACGATGAAGACTGCACTGAAATCCTCCGTGGGTTCGGCAGTGACGAAGACCATACTGAAATCCTCCGTGGGTTCGGCGGCAATGACTACTGTTCTTGTATCCTATGTGGGTCTGGCAGTGTATAACTCTGTTCTTGCTATCCTACGTGGTTCTGGCAGAGTAGCTGGTCTGTATCCTATGTGGGTCCGACAGATTAGCTTGTTTAGTATCCTACGCGGGTCCCAGCTTAGATGAATCAGTGGCTATATCTGATCATCTATATCACCTTACGAAGAAGTATACCTGTGTGAGATGAGTCTTGAATTTCAATCATTATCTTCGATATGATTGAATTGATTTCCTATGTGGATTGTGCTGTGCTTTCCTGTGTGGATTGGGTTGTACTATCCTGTGTGGACGTGATCAAACTTGGGCTCGGATGTTGGAGATGAACTGGAATTGATGACTTAGGTATATGTATGGGTATATACCTAAGTATTGGTGGATGTTACTTCGTGATTGTATCTTTCCTTTGTGGATTATCCTTTGTGGATTCTGGGAGACCTTTGGGGGTCTCGGGGTCCCTACTGAGTAGAGTATACTCACCCCTGCACAGGCTATGCCCGCACTACGTAGTGTTGGATGCAGACGACGAACAACGTTGATCGTGGTTTAGGCTTGTGGAGAAAGTCAGTACCTGGAGGTGGACCACTAGGCAGAACGTACACGTAGCGGACGACTGGACCCGAGGGGATGAGGAGGCTATATTTACCCACCCTTCAGGTGGGACTTCCAGTGGATAGCTCGACGTTGTTGCTTTGCTTTCAGTTTCTGTACTTTCTTTACAGTTGTACTTTACTTTCAGTTTGGGTTTGTATTCTGGCCCATTTACTTTCCGCACTTACTTTTGTACCTAGTTTTACTTAGTGTTTACTTCTGCTGGCTTACTCTGTGGTGTTTGTTTACTTTATAAAGGCAAAGCCTTCACTTTTTGTCAGGATTTACGCCTTGGTGCTTGTCGCCAGCCCCTGGCCTATGGGAGGCGGGCTTGGGGAAGTCACGACACGGGTCTCGAGGATGGGTCGTGAAAAATTGGTATCAGAGGAGTTCAGTTCTACTGTAGAACTAAGGACTTTGATCTTTCTTCTTTGTGAAGCAATAGTGTTTAGGGTATTGAGTGTGGTTATCAGTCCAGGGAGTCCAGTGTTGGTGCAGCGGCTAACATATCCATAGACCAGGACCCTGACTTCTGATTTCCGACTCAATGCATGAAAACATTGATTGCATGTGTGTTTCAAAAGTTTTCTTTGTGATTACTTTGTGTCAGCTCACCAGGTATACTGTTTTGACCGTGGCGCACCTATTTCTTTTCAGAATGGCCCCACGATGGCAGCCAGCTAGGGTTCCGAGCTTTGTGTGAGACAACAGACCGCCGAGCGATGAGGCCTCTGTGTAGGGCCCTTTTTCAACGGAGGCACCGACGGTACCTCTACCCGCCGAGGCACCGATTCTACCAGCCCCAGCCGCTGAGAGTGCACGTCTCCTTAGTGCACTGCACGAGTTTCAGCGTCAGAGACCGCCCAAGTTTCGTGGGGAGACGGACCCTCAGGCAGCTGAGGATTGGCTGGAGGCGCTTGTTCGAGTTTTCAGGTTAGTGGGGACACCAGCTGACCTCATGGTGATCCTCGCAGCGAGCCTCCTGCATGTGGCAGTAGGCAGATGGTAGAGTTTGATGCTCCAGGTGGACGACGAGGCATCACTCCTCTAGAAGGACTTTTAGAGCCTCTTTCGCTCGAAGTTCTTCCCAGCCACCCTCTGTGCGGTGCACATCCAGGATCTTCTATATCTGCGGCAGGGCAGCATGACAGTCGCCTAATACTCGGCAAGATTTACCAATCTCTCACGCTATTCGACATACATGGTACAAGACCCATTCTTCTGGCCCCGAACCTTTGATCAGGGACTGAGGCATGAGATCAGGGCATCAATGATCTCCCTCAGCATTCCGTCACAGGCAGGAGTACTAGAGCGAGCCCTTCTCATAGAGAGATTTCTTGCCGAGCCTACACCAGCAGTGAGATCTACCGCAGGGCGGCACGTAGCAGAGTCGTCTGTAGCTGGCAGTGGACGAATGTCATAGGGGTCCAGGTGGACCGGACCATCAGGCAGACGACCTCAGGACACTGGCTCAGAGGTGTGGGGCACAGGGCGTAGAGCCAGCCTTCCGAGGAGCAGGCAGTGCTACGCATGCGGAGGGCAGGGCCACATGGCTCGTGACTGCCTGACCCGCCATGCAGAGGGGTAGCAGACGGTTGAGGGGCCACCCAGGCAGAGGCATAGGGTCGACCGTGGCGGTTCTCTGAGAGCAGGCAGACGAGGCAGGGGAGCTGGCCGAGCAGCAGGTGGTGGGAGATGCTTTGAGGCTTTACCACCACCACCACCAGGAGGTCCACCCCGACCATATGGAGCTGGCAGGAAGAGACAGGCTCAGCTTCAGGCAGCAGAGACCTACGACCACGGCGCGCCAGAGATGGTTCGAGGTACTATCTGTGTCTACTCCACCCTTGCTGTAGTTCTTATAGACACAAGAGCGAGTCATTCCTTTATTGTCGCTGCCCTTGTTCGGAGCTCGAAGATTCTGATGGAGCCGTTGGCTCGATCCTTACGGCTAGAGACTCCTACGGGAGAAGAATCGATGATTACTCAATGGTGCCGACAGTATGAGCTTACTCTAGGAGGCGAGAGATTTGGCTGGGATCTTCTTGTAGCGATGTTGAGGCCTTACGACATCATCTTGGGCATGGATTGGTTATCTACTGTCCATGCTCATATTGACTGTATTAGGCGCAAGGTGCGGTGTGTATGCACTGATGGGAGTAGGTTTACCTTCACCAATAAGAAGGGAGCCTTTGCAGCTCAGGGTGGACTCACACAGAGGAGAGGAAAACCCATCACTCATTAGTTGTCTAGCCTCGTCCTAGGAGCAGTTGACTTGCGGAGTCCAAGTTTTCCTGTAGTAGTGGATCTGTATGCAGACGTTTTCCCCGATGACATCCCAGGACTACCTCATCGCAGAGAGGTAGACTTATATATTGACCTGTACCCTAAGACAGCCCCGATATCCACTCTAGCATATCAGATGGCTCCCACTGAGCTTCAAGAGCTACAGGTACAACTGGAGGACTTGCAGAGTAAGGGATTCATCCGACCCAGTGTTTCACCCTAGGCTTCCCCGATATTGTTCGCCAAGAAGGCGGACAAGAGCTTGTGACTGTGTGTCGATTATCGTCACCTAAACTAGGTGACCATGAGGAACATGTATCCACTACCAAGGATTGACGACCTCTTCGATCAGCTCAAGGGAGAAAGGTGGTTCTCGAAGATAGACCACAGGTCTGGCTATCATCAGCTCAGAGTTCGGGATGAGGACGTGCAGAAGACAACCTTCAGATGTCGGTATGGCCACTATGAGTTCTTGGTTATGACTTTCGGTGTAACCAACGCTCCAACAATTTTCATGGGTCTAATGAAAAAAGATCTTTCATCCATACCTCAATCGATTTTTCGTGGTATTCATTGACGACATTTTGATATACTCGACCACTGAGGAGAAGCACGCCTACCACTTGCGGGTTGTACTGGACACACTCCAAGAGCACCAGCTTTATGGAAAGCTCTCGAAGTGTCAGTTCTGGATACTTGAGGTCCACTTCTTGGGACATGTCATCTCTAAGGCGGGAGTTGCGGTGGATCCTGTGAAGATCGAGGCAGTGCTAGCTTGGGAGCCACCCAGGAGCGTGACGGAGGTGAAGACTTTCTTGGGGCTAGCTGGGTACTACCGGAGATTTGTTCCAGAATTTTCCATATTTGCAGCACCACTCTCAGATTTGAAGAAGAAGGGGAAACCCTTCGTGTGGTCAGACAGATGTCATCAGAGCTTCCAGGAGCTGATATAGAGTTTGAACAGCGTGCCTATCTTGAGGCTACCGGAGGAGGGAGTAGGGTATGTAGTCTACTGCGATGCATCAGGGATCAGACTCGGATGTGTCCTGATGAAGGAGCGGACTGTGATCTCCTATGGATCACGTCAATTGAGGCAGAATGAGCAGAACTATGCTACCCATGACCTAGAGTTAGCAGCAGTGTTCTTCACTTTGAAGATGTAGCGACACTATCTGATGGGAGAGCGCTTTACAGTTTACTCTGACCACCAGAGTCTCAGGTACATCTTCTCACAGAAAGACCTGAATCTGAGATAGCGGCGATGGCTCAAGTTCCTCCAGGACTATGACATTGAGATACTCTATACTCCTAGAAAGGGGAACGTAGTAGCCGATGCTCTCAGCAGGAGGACGGGCATCCAACTACTTAGGGAGGCGACGGAGCAGCTAGCCACTTTGCAGATATCCTTCAGGGATAGAGATATAGCATCCTTTCTTCAGTCACTCACAGTCACTCCTCCACTACTACAGTGGGTCAGAGATGCACAACGTGGGGATGCTGACTATGAGACACGACGTGTGCAGATATCCTCAGGATAAAAACCTGATAGATTCTCTGTAGGAGGAGAGCACGTCATCCTTTTCAGAGGACGTACCATGGTACCTTTTGCTTTACAGGAGGAGGTGTTGAGAGAGTTTCACACATCCCCTTTAGCGGTACATCCGGAAGTGTCGAAGATGTACCAGGATCTCAAACGACAGCACTGGTGACCGGGAATGAAAAAGGTTGTGGCAGAGTTCGTTTCTCGATGCCTCACCTTCCAACAGGTGAAGGCAGAGAACCAAGTACCAGCAGGCTTGGTAGAACCCTTGGAGGTCCTGGAGTGGAAGTGGGATGAGATATATATGGATGTCATGACTAGACTTCCACGCACTTCGAGAGGTCATGACTCCATTTGGGTGATTTTCGACCGACTCACCAAGTCGGCCCATTTCTTACCCATCAGAGAGCAGGGCTCAGTGGAGAGCTTGGGACGCCTCTACATTCAGGAGATCGTACAGATTCTTGGTGTTCCATCATCTATCCTCTCCGATTGAGATGCTCTCTTTACTTCCCAGCTTTGGAAGGGGTTGCAGGAGGCATTCGGGACGCAGATACGTCTGAGCACCGCCTTTCACCCTCAGACGGATGGTCAGACAGAGAGGACCATTCAGACTCTCAAGGACATGCTCCGTGCATGTGTCCTCGACTTTGGTCATAGCTGGGAGGACCACCTGCCCTTGGTGGAGTTTGCGTACAACAACAGCTACCACTCCACCATCGGGATGACACCATATGAGGCATTGTACGACCGACCATGCAGATCACCTCTGTTCTGGACAGACCCTGGGGAGTCAGAACTTGTGGGACCATAGATGGTCCATGCCATGATAGAGAAGGTCCAAGTCATCCAGGAGAAGCTGAGGATAGATCAGATCAGGAAGAAGTCTTATGCTGACAGGAGGCGGAGGCCACTAGAGTTCAAGGATGGCGACCACATTTTCTTGCGGGTCTCACCTCGATGTGGATTACAGAGATTTGGCCGAGGTGACAAGTTATCTCTATACTTCATCGGACCATTCCAAGTCCTCAGCAGGGTAGGAAAGGTGGCTTACCTCTTGCCTCTACCACCTCAGTTGCACCCGGTGCATGACATCTTGCACGTATCTCAGCTGAGGAGATACGTGCACGACCCGACGCAAATCATCGACCATGGGGTGCTAGACCTTGACGATGGGGCGACCTTTGCGGAGGTCCTGGTGGAGATCGAGGATCTAAAGGAGTGGGTCCTTCATGGGTGGTCGATTCTTTTAGTGTGCATCAGATGGCAGCATGAGAACCACCAGGAGAGCCCTTGGCAGTGGGAGGGTTAGATGTGTGCACAATACCCACATTTATTCCCCTAATTTATGATGTATCATTACAGGGATGCAAATCCCTGTGGTGGGAGTAATTTAAAGACCCATAAAATTTAAGGGAAATTTTTTCTTAATTTTATTTTTGATTTTACAAGAACACAGTTTCCGACGACACCTGATTCCGAGGCCCGGTGTGCCCAGAATCAATTTCCGAAGTTTAGCTCGGGTACGTTCAGTGAACGAACGACTGAGTTTTTCTAACTTTTAAACCGGGGATGGGAATCGAAATCCGAGGGCACCAATGGAACTGCATCACCGGTAATTGATTAAGAACACCTTTTTCGGAGGTGAGTTTTCTCGGGTGAGGTTATTAATTAATTGGGTTAACTAAAGAATAAAAATAAAATATTGTGCTACAATTTTATTTTTATTCTAAGTAATGATAACCTAGGAACGATGGTTGGAGTGGGACCCACTAATACCCTAACTCCTCGTTAGGATATTAGTGATGTGGGTCCCACACGATCCCCACCCCCTTTGTTTACTTTTCACCTCCCACGAGCATTTAATTTGGAAACTCAACCGCACACCCTTTTCAAATGCCAAGTCAACTCTCGCGTTTAATTGGATTATTAAATGCCTCATTAATTGGTCAACTCACGTTAATTAAATCGTGTTTTCATTTTGAATTTCAAATAAGGGATGGCATGAGTAATAAAATAAGGCAACACCTTATTTTATTATTGTTGTTTCATTGTTCAAGAAGGATTGGAGAGGAATTAATCAAGCCTTGGAATCCTCATCTTCCTCCTTGAAGAACACGAAGAACACATCGTCACCGACGAAGAACTCCGACCTCCGATGAAGGATGACAATTAATGCTGATTCCTTGGAGATTGATGACGCGACGCCGTGTACCACGACGCCAACGATCCTCTTCTCCATAACGTCGTGTACCGCGACACCGACGATCCTCCTTCTGCGACGCCATCTTCTGCGACGTCCCTTTCCCGCGACAAACCTCGTTCGATGACTTCATCGAGGTAGGGGGTTTGGTTTAATTTAATTTATCTGGATTATATCCTTGGCATATGATTAAATTGTTGAAAGTCGTTTGAACCACCAACGCAGTGGGTGCAGACCAATGAACAAGTTCAAACCCCATGATTCTTTGTTCTTGATGCGCGGAACGTTGGGCGACGATGAAACATGACCGTTGAGCGATTGGAGGCCGTCGCAGTAATCTAAAGGTCCCAAGACCACCCCAGGCGCAGACGGGAGCAAGAACGGACCACCAGAGCGGCTACAGCGGCCCTCAGACTTCACTGGCGGCGGCATCCCGGCGTGCCGCCAGGAGGGACCACCGCGGCTGAGGCCGCGACGGCAGGCGACCGGTCCCGCGGCCGCGCAGGACCTGGGGGAGACGTGGAATCCAGCGCCGCGTTCGCTGGCAGAAGGGAGTGGCCCCCCACGTGGGGCCACAGATTCAATCAAGGGGGGCGGCCGCCCACCCTCTCCACAACAGCACGACCATCACCGAGCTGGCCGTGCATGGGGTGCCCGCGTCGGGCCAACCGGCCGCACTGGGCCGGGCCGCCCTGGCCGGGTCGGGCCGCGCCTGCTGGGCCAGGCAGCGCCGTTTGGGCCGGGCTGCACCCACTGGGCTAGTCTGCGCCCTAAAGGGCCACAACCGGATCCGGTTCGGGTTGACCCAGTTCGGGCTGACCTAGGGGGTCTCGGGCTGGGTCGGTCGGAGACCAAAACCCACCTAAACCGGACATGTTAGTTCATTTTCCCATATCATGGGTTACGGACCTCCGATCGACGCACCGTCAGTTGCATGGCTATCCTTGGAACGAGATGGCCGTTTTGGTATATTACAATCAGGGTTTCAGAGAAATTTGTGTATGACTGGGTTGGTTCGAACACGAAACCAACCGGGCCCCTGGAGCGGAAACGCTTATAACTTGAGTTTCGGACGTCCGATTGACGTGTCATAGACTTTGTTGGATTCCTCTTAGTGAGACGGATCTTTTGGCTTAATCCACTCATGGTTTGGACGCAGTTGGAGTGCGGATGAGTTGGTTTTGACTTAAAAACCAACCGGGCCCCTAGAACGAAAAAGCTAATAACTCTCAGACCGGGCGTCCGATTGACGCGTCTTCTGTCACGTTGAGTTCCTTTTGTCAAGACGGAAATTTGGGATACATCAACTCTAGACTACGTGTCAGTAGATGTATTGACCAACTTGGCTGTGGAGCGGACCCCCCTGAAAAAGAGCATGCTGTGTGCGGGAACCCTAGAGCTGGCTGTGACTGCGACTGTGACGACTGTATTGAAATCCTATGTGGGTTCGGCAGCGATGAAGACCGTACTGGAATCCTCCGTGGGTTCGACGACGACGAAGACTGCACTGAAATCTTATGTGGGTTCGGAAATGATGAATACCGTACTAAAATCCTCAGTGGGTTCAATAATGATGAATACTGCACTGAAATCCTATGTGGGTTCAGCAGCGATGAAGACCGTACTGAAATCCTCTGTGGGTTCGACGACGATGAAGACTGCACTAAAATCCTCCATGGGTTCGGCAGCGATGAAGACCGTACTGAAATCCTCCATGGGTTCGATGAAAATGACTACTGTTCTTGTATCCTATATGGGTCTGGAAGTGTCTGACTCTGTTCTTGCTATCCTACGTGGGTCTGGCAGAGTAGATGGTATGTATCCTATGTGGGTCTGACAGCTTAACTGGTTTAGTATCTTACGTGGGTCCCAACTTAGATGAATTAGTGGCTATATCTGATCATCTCTATCACATTACGAAGAAGTATACCTGTTTGAGCTGAGTCTTGACTTTCAATCATTATATTCGATATGATTGACTTACTTTCCTATGTGCATTGTGTTGTGCTTTCCTATGTGGATTGGGTTGTACTATCCTGTGTGGACGTGATCAAACGTGGGCTCAGATGTTGGAGGCGAACTGGAATTTATGACTTAGGTATATATATGGGCATATACCTAAGTAGTGGTGGATGTTACTTCGTGATTGTATCTTTCCTTTTTGGATTATCCTTTGTGGATTCTGGGAGACCTTCAGGGGTCTCGGGGTCCCTACTGAGTAGCGTATACTCACCCCTGCACGGGCTATGCCCACACTATGTTGTGTTGGATGCAGACGAAGGACAACACTGATCGTGGTTGAGGCTTATGGAGCAAGTCGGTAGCTGGAGGTGGGCCACTAGGAAGAACGCACACAGAGCGGACGGCTGGACCCGAGGGGCTGAGGAGGCTATCTGTACCCACCCTTCAGGTGGGACTTCCAGTGGACAGCTCGTCGTTGCCTCTTTACTTTCAGTTGCTGTACTTTCTTTCCAGTTGTACTTTACTTTCAGTTTGGGTTTGTATTTTGGCCCATTTAATTTCCGCACTTACTTTTGTACCCAGTTTTACTTAGTTTTTACTTCTACTGGCTCACTCTGTGGTGTTTGTTTACTTTATAAAGGCAATGCCTTTCCTTTTTGTCGGGATTTACGACTTGGTTCTAGTCGCCGGCCCCTGGCCTACGGGAGGCGGGCTTGGGGTAGTCACGGCACGGGTCCCGAGGACGGGTTGTGACAAAGGAGGAAAAAAATAAGCTAATTATTGAATAAAAATGAAGTGTCCTATTAACAAGACGTAGAAAAATAAAGTTTAACCCAATGCACCAATAATAATTCAATGTCATAAACACCCTTGTAATTCTTGACTCTATAATTTATATTTATTAACAAATTTTTTTATGGTTGGAACATCCAGAAAATGAACATTACAGGTAATCATTTTAGTAGAATGATATTTGTTTAGGTGTCCATAAGAATCATATTGTTGAAGTATTTTGATAAATGGTATGCTGGTTATAAGAATCATGAACCTTATAAGGATTATTATTGAAGTGTTTTTCTTAATGGATTTTCATGGATATATTGAATGGAATAAATCAACTAGAATGGTTATTTAATGGTGTGGTGATGTTTTATAGAAAATCTTTATTTTGGAAAGGATAATATTTGATATATTTTTGACATAGTGGTAATTATATTCAATTAAGATAACTTGATTTTATGGAAACAATAAGCTATATAGAGGAATTTTGTGGTTAAAATCAAATTTCATGATTAAAAATATTTTAATTATGTTCGTCATATTTTTTGTGAATTTTATATGAATTTAATTAATTTAGTTTTATATAAAAGAAAACTTAAATGTTGGGAAACAATGCATCATATCCAGAAAGGTCTTATAGCTGAACCCATAACCTAAAATCAATAATAGTGCATCACATACCACTAACCTATGTAATGTACTAGTTAGTATGAAACTGGTTTTACATAAATGATTTAGTGGATAGATTTGATGTTTATTTTGGAGAAGAATATTAGAGAATAATATTTTTTAATTTAAAGGATTTTGAGGTGATTATTGATATTTTGGGAAACACATTTTGGAGTTAAGATATATATATATATATATATATATTATTTTTATCATAAAATAATTTTGGGTAAGAATGATATTATGTTTTTAGAGATGAATTTTTAAGGGTAAGATATAAACTTTTAGGTTAAAACCTTCTTTCATGTTGAGGTAATTGAAGTTAATTTGGGTTTTGAGTTTTTCATTTAAGTAAAGTGCTATGTTAAAGCATTATTTTTATAAATGAATTTTAGAGATTAATATTTTAAAAATAATTTTGGTATTATCTTAATTTTTTATAACCATTTTTATTTTCATAAATATAGGAATAATATATTATTACTCATTTATAGGTCTTATGATCCATTAAAAATTTATTTTATTGATTAAGGCATAAAAAATTCATATTAGATATTCATTCCTCAGGGTAATTAATGCAGTGGAAATTTATCAGAGCACAATTAAAGCATGAAATTGTCTTTGTGAAATAATATTATATCACGTAATTATATTTAGCGGTGTTCTCTATATTTTTAGTAAAAGTATACCTCAACTATAAGAAATGGATATCAAAAAATGCTATCCTATTACATTAATATCTGATGAATTAATGGAATTTTAAATCATCACATAATTATGGTTTTTTGGTTATTAACTTTATCTTGATCATCGAATTTTTTTGATCAATGATCTCTGTCAATCTCCATAATTATTTATTCTTTTCTTCAATGTACAAGCATTCACATCCAAATAATGTTTTCATATCGGGAAACCTAGTCATCAGTTATTCTAGATGACCATCATATTTTCCTTTACCACTTTTAATAGAATGTTTTATTAAACAGTTTTTATGATGTGGGTTTTCTAAAAACAAATTTCTGATTCTCAAATGTATTATTAATGCGAAGAAGTTAAAATTTTGAGGATATAATTTTTTAAGAGGGTATAATGTAACAAAAAAAATTTAAAATAATTTTATTCTAGATATTATATTCAAAACACAACCCTTAGTGAAAAAAAACACTATATAACATTAAAATATTAACATTTAAATGTGACAAAAAATAAACCAGCAGTTAGATTGGCTGGTATAAAAAGTATTAACTGATTTACAATATATATATATATATCTAAATGTACTACAAAATATAGAATTATTTTCAAATTATAAACTAATAATCATTCAAATTTAATAAATATATTTTATTCTACATAAAATGTTTCCCCTTCAATTTTTTTTATTTCTTTTTGTGAGACACTTTTATAATTAATTTTTTGAACTTTTAGAAATGTTATTTTATAAAATTAACATCATTTTTAAGGTAATTTAAATTTATCATAATTATATTATTTTTATTTAAAATTTACATTTGTATTACTTATTTTTTTATTAAATTAATTACTTTTAAATAATCTTTAGATTTTATTTTAATATAAGTTTAAATTTTTACTTTTAAAATCATTTTTTTGAAAACTATTTTAAAGTGAATAATGTTTTTCAATTTAATAAAATTATAATAACCCCTAAAGAGGAATGATTTACATTAATTTTAGAGATTATATATTTATAAATTTTAATTTATATTCTTTTAATTATTGTTACATTTCATTTACTTATTATAACATCCTGTTGGTCTTGGAAAATAAATTTCTTGAAAAAACCTTTTTTTGACGCGTTTGTTGGTTTAGATTTAAATATATTCTACCACTTAATTGAATTGGATTTTATAAAATTAATTCCTTATTTTAAATAATAATAATTAATATTATATAATATTTTTAACTTAATTGTTGGTCATATTTAATAGTAAAAAATAAAAAATTGTTATCACAGTTAATGTTAAACCTAGTTTACCAGAGGGTTAAAATAAATAGGTAAATTGAATAACATGGTTAAAACTTGTTTATATTGAATTTTAGATGTGTTTCTTGTCCTTATATATCATCCACTATATTATTTGTCAATTTTTAGGAACTTTTCTTGAATGTGACTTTTCATTATTGTTTTTTTGGGTATTTGAAAAAGTATTACTCGTCCACCCTTATAAAAGGAAACCCACTATCCTCTTATTTACACATAAAAAACCTATTGGGTTAGAAAATACCCAAATAGATATATTACATACTTTACTTCCCATATACGACATTTCTTTTTTATTAGAAATATAATCTAGTGAGGCTTTAGGTATAACCTGAAGAGGTGGTTTGAGTAAGTGGTTTCATTCTTAAACGAGCATCTTTATTTTATTTCTTATTACACCTTCTACAAGTAATTATCAATCATTATTATGTAATAATATTAGTATATTTCATATAATAAGATGTTATTATATTAATTTTGTACCCCATATCTGTATCTACATCTATAAAATAGGAAATGAAACCATCATTTGTGTATACAATAGAATACCCCCTCATGAATAGATGTAATTAATTTTCCATAATTAACTATCATGGATGATAATGATGATGGATATATTGTTAATATATTATATTCATTAAATTTTAATAATTCTAGAAAATTATCATATGATATACCTACTTAAATTACCATCCATTGAAACATGATAATAATGTTCGCCTGTATGGTAGAGTACCACCTCAAGAATTGATGCAATTTTTTTTATTACCATATGCCATGGATGGTATATGTAAGTTTATTTTAATAAATAATATTATATTTATGATATAATTATTATTTTATAATTATAAATATAACTTTTCTTCATTCTATCATGATCATTGAAAAAATGAATTTTTACTCATACGTACATACAGTCTACCGTCTCCATGATTGTAATATAATTCATTATTCATCACTATATTTCATGATTTGTTTTAAAAGTATAACTGATGATAAAAATTATAATTATTTCATGATTAATTTTCCATAGATTATGGAATAATGAAACCATTGACCATGGTCAACCCACTTATTCCATATTGAAATTATGAACCAAGAATGTTCAAAACACCCAATGTAAAACTAATTGAGTAAGTTATTAAATATATGATAAAAATAAATTATAAAATGGTTTAATTATATTAGATTAAGCCTGGAAAAGTTTATTAAGATAAAATATAATTTATATTTGTTTATTATACATGAGATAAAATACATACATGATAATGATTGGACTCTAGGTAAGGGTTTTGTCTCATGACAACCTTCTTCGAGAAACATGTTATTTTTACACATAACATCATTAAAACTGTGTATATAAATAACCTATTAATATTTTATAATTAATAATTAATATTTAATTATATTTCAAGTTAAAATATATTTACTTCAATTATTAGATTTATGGTTCAAAATTTACCAAAGCAGTAATGGTTGAGGTTTCATTGTTATTTTAATCATGATTGTATATTCTTGAATTTCCATTATAGTATATTATTTTTTAATTGTATAAAAAACCGTTATTTTTATTCAAATATTTTAATTCGGGAAATATTTAAATAATAGTACCATTTTCATTTAATTGGTACTTAAATAGTGGAGGGCTATTATTTATGAAACTCCGACATTATTTCTCTCTTTAGTCGATTTTTTTCATCCAAATTCATTTTTTCTAAAAAAAATATCATGTTTTTTAATAATATTATATGAGTTTTTAATCCTATTTTTATCCACTATTGGTTTTTATTTACTTCATATCATTTTATAAATAATAAATGTTTTAAATTTCTTACAATAAAATAAAAGGAATATAAGTTTTAACGTACTAAACATAAATAGAACATTCCTACCATAATGACCACTCATTAATTTGATTATTAATTTATATTTTTAAAATTTTATTTTGTTATAAAATGTTCTCTTAATACTATGGATATTTATATATTTTAAAAGGAATGTTTAAATTAAAAAGAGTATTTTTCACAAAATAATATTCCATGTAATATATTAATGGAATTTTCATCAATGATGGAAACCATTGATGTTATAGATTGATTATAAATTATATATATATTTATCTTAGATATATACCTAGATAAATATAACTTACATTTATAGAGTTAATACATGACTTATGTTCGTCGATCAAATTCCTTTATCATGAATTTTTACTCTAATTATAATATGAGAAAGGATTATACTACCAATTTTATTTCTATGGGTAATTATTATGTTTATTGATTATGATTGATTTCCATTTTTTGGAAGAGATAACCAATGAACATGTTATTATTGGGTAACCTATATAGAACTCCAACTGATTGTCTAAATATTCAGTCTCATGGGGTTTTTTTATAAGATTATTTAGTAAACCTATTAAATTATGGGAATATTTTACCATGTGATATAGTCTAGGTAGTTAAAATTGACGTATTTTTCTCTCATGTATTGTGTTTTTTAAAAATTTCCTATATAACATGATCTTATGATACCATGTTCTTTATGTTATTTTTTTGTGATTCCTCATGTGGCTAAACTATTATGATATCATGTTATTACATTGACTCACACCTTATGTTTCATTATCATGTTGATTCTCTTACTAGGATTTTATCTCTACTAGTTTTCTATGTATTAACAAGGTCAACCCATGTAATTTTAGGCGATAAAAAGGATTTAGGTACTCATTATGGATAATAAGATAAATAATTTTCATTATAGTCTCACTTTGATGTAATGTGATCCTAGTATTCCAAATAAACCATGCGTCACAATCATTGGGTGGTAATTAATAGGTATTAATGTTAAAAAATATTTTAATAACATTTATAAAATTATAGGACTGCTATATTCTATTTCCCATTCATTAGTCTAGGTTTTTTATTTGAAAATTTAATTTCCATAATAAGTGAATGCTGGTATTTATTAGAATTGTGTCTAAGATGAGTCTAAGGTAGAGAGAAAATTAATTTAGGATGTAAATATTTCCTTTATTTTATTTATTAATTTATATTTGTATTTTAATTAACATTAAATAAATAAAATAGTGTCCAAATATATATTTAGGGTTCTATATATAATTTCTATAGGCTTTTTTCTAATTGTTTTAAAACATTTAGAGTGTTATTAGGTTGGAAAACATGAGTTGAATGATGTCCTACCTATAAAAAATATAATGCAATAATGGAGGGAGTTCGTTGGTTCTATGATTGTGAGACATAATTGACTATTGAGTGAATTTAGGAACTATTTCCCTAGAAATTTGGTCTTAGATCTAAGTAAATGAGTTTTGATCACAATATATTTATGGGATTTAAATTATAATAGAAGGATACTGTAATTTTGAACTTAATAATAGGTAACTTATCCTTTCTAAAAAATAACATCATAGATAGAAAACTTAGAAGGCATTTTTTTAGTCCTTATAGATTTGAGTAAAGTTGGATATTCAGATCCCATAATGAAGCTCAAAGACATTAGGACCTGGGTGTTTGAAAAATAAATTCAATTTGAAAATTAAATAATATATTTTCTCAATCCATGATGTGATAAATTAAATACATTCAAATTGTTAAAACTGAATTCATGAAGGTGAGAAAAACATTAAAACCAAATAAATAGGGGGTGATTAACTTCTAAAAATTTCATCTGAATTATATTATGGAGGTGTAAATGGAGGGAAAAGTTGTAAATATAAATTCCACTTATTATATTTTAATTTACAATCAAGTATGTTTATTCCAATCCTATAAATATAAAATGAAACTAATTTATGTTAGAATGTTATAATTAAAAAAATTGATGAATCTATGATTTTATTCTTCTTTGTTTTGTGTACTTAATCCAAAGGATGAAAAATCTATTAAAATATAAAAAACACTATTATTTGTATTCGATAATATTGAAATAGCTTAAGTGTGAGTCGGTGATGTGATAAAACATTTCCTAAAAAAATTATCATTTTCACTCTAAATTAACACCCAAATTAATTTAAATACTATTTAATAATTTTTTATACTTTTAGGGAATACAAAATTATATTATTAAATGTTTCAATCATATTTTTTAATTAATTTTTTTCAGTTTAAATTTAATTATCAGTACATAAATTCATTTAGAATGATGAAATTTACCTTTTAAAAGGAATTTTATTTTGAACATCATTATTTTTATTAATTTTACATTGATCTGGAATAATGAATCACTGAATTTGGTTTCAATTTTATAGGATGAAAGAAACAGCCAAACATAATTGTCTTGGTCGACCATTCATGATAATCAATTGATTTACAATTAGATAATTTTTATTGAGATTTACCATGATTGGATGGACCATGTGAATAAACATGAATCGATCATAACTTATCATGGTCCCCCATATCAATTGATCGACCAAAAATAGTGCCAATACTAAATGTGTTGTGGACCTACCCCTTGAAAACAACCAAGAGACTATGATTTTCGTCATTAAATAAAAGTGGATTCTAAATATACTATATCACTAACCTTCCATGCTAGCCTCATGGTCACTCAAATGACCACATGAATCCCTCCCATATTGTGAAAGATTTACTATGCAAGACCCATCACCTATGAAAAGAATTAACATGAATCGACCATAAGGCCTAAAAAATTATCGACCATGCTATCCTAAACTGACCTAACCCATTCAACTAATCATTCATTCCAAATCTAGAGACTATGTAACTTAAAGAATCTTTGTGAACTTGAGTAAACGTTAATTTCCACTGCTCTACAAATCTTGACTACATAGAAAACAATGATTCTAACTCATATCATACCACCACATAAGAACATTATATACCATATTATCTAAGATCAAGTTAATCACAAACACATTATACAATAACTCATCTACACTACCTCTATACTATATTCATTCAATGCTGATAAATAATATGACTCAGAATGTGTGATCATTGAACTCAGATGAAGATTAATTGAGGGAGATGAACCTATGATGATGAGAATTTGGTTTAATGGATGCTACGTATTTCTCTATACATAGGCTAGAGGATAGACTGGGCCTCATACATTCCCCAAAAAACTAGCTATGAGTGCGTAGAATGACACGAAAAACATGATCATTGAAGCACCTAGAATATTTTTGCAAGTGAATACACATTCCTTCTTAATAGAGTCATCTATGATTGAATACATAAACGAAATACTTGTATCCATGTAGAATAATATCTTATTGCTGATTATAGATTTACTAATCCCATTATTGACCTCATTCAATTTGAACCATCTCTTATTCTTCACCATTCCCCTAATTAGAAAAAGAAGGTTGAATAAAGATGAACATGCTATAAAATATGGATTATTCTTGAATATAGATGCTCGATTATGGGTTAATAAATAAGATACAAAAAATGATTTTTTTCTTATGTAGGACATAAGTATAAGGTACATCAACTATTCTCAATTCACTTAATTGGAAGGAGAATTATGTTGCACAAAATGCGTTCGATGAATTGTCACAATGAGATATCTTCTTTCCAATTCTACCAAGATATAAAACAATGGAAGAACTAAGATTCATCTCCTTTCTTTCCAAATCTACTCCCATATAAGAAACCGAGTATCACATCTAGATAATCCATATCATTCCGAATTCATGTATTCAGCCACACTACAACCAGTACTGGTGTACATTCACCCCAAATTTCATATCTCAAAAACACCCTGCAATACATTTACGAGCTTCGTAACACCTTGATTTAAAATTAAGATTTATTCTATAGTATGATCCACAATAAGAAAGACCATAACCTTCATTTATTCAATTAGAAAAGAAAAAAATCAAATTCGAAGAACAACACCAATTTTCCTATATCCTAACTCTACTGGTTTAGTCTCACGAGTCATCACCAATTATGGATTTCCAAAACCATGTATTCCCAAACATGAGGTCACAAATCCAAAACAAAATATAGACCAAGACCAAATTATCTTATTACAATAATAATTCACTAAAACATAATTTTAAATCCCACCAACTAAGGGACATGAACTTATCTTGTTCAATCACTTAATGCACACAACATAAGGAACCCCCATTAGTAGAATTTATTTTCCATTGGAAATGAGAATTATTAATGAAAATCCCCTCTGATTATTCTAGAATTTACCTGGATCATGATTATGGGAGGAAGTCTCTGATATGGGTGTGATTCTTTTTAAATTATATTAATAAGATATAATGGTTTAGCTTTAAAATTTTAAAGGTTGCCACCTGAGAAGATATGAACCCTATAGGTTTATATATGGATACCATCAAAGATATTGGATTTCAGAACTCAATTTTAGGAATATTTTATAAGGTATATAATCATTTTATATGAATAAAATGTCTATGATAGTCTTGGTGGTTAAATTTTTATGTTCATGAAGAATCTATGATCATAATGCTTTAATATGGGGTACTATAGACTACGATAAGGGTTGCATCCATTATTACACTATCTATTAAAGGTATTCTTTACTTTTATTTTATTTCATTTTCACTATAATTCTCCAATGACTAAAGACTAATCCATTAGTGGTTGAGTCAAGGAGAATCCCCTCTCCCAATGTCAATAAATTATATATTTTTATTAAATTTATTTTATATTAACCTCTATGTATTTACTCAAAATGATTTAGACATTAGGACATTTACTCATTTATATACTTTGAAATCATCTTCCATCTTTCATTAAATTTGGATCACATGCTACATAGGATCTCTGAGTACAGAAATTGTGAGAAGTGGGATTATTTAAGGGAAAATAGATATTTTGAATCCATGTTCCTGGTGAGATTAGGGGTTACTGTGTTTATTTAATCCCTCATATCTATCCAGAACAACTAGGTGAGGATTATCAGTGAGATATCATCTAATTTGAGAGAGAAAAAGAGTGTTAAAATAGAATAACTTTATAATTGAAATGATTAGGTTATTTTTAATGTTAGTCCACTTTCTAAAAATTTATTTTAAAACCAACCTATATATGATTACACTTTACACGCACCAAACCCATTTAAAAATAGATTAAAGCATCTAAAACACTCTCCTATCCAGACACAACCCAATTTTACTACTAAAATATTGATTCAAGTATTAAATATTGTCTTACAGTTTCCAAGAAACATTATTAACATCAATAAAAAATGAATCATAGGTCATTGTTCAGAAGCATCAAATGCGTTTTAGAATAAAAATACACCCTAGAAAACTTTATTCCTTTTACCTATCCTGTTTTCATCCTTGAAAAAACACATACATTAATATCACCATCACAATGAAAAAATGATCATAAATATTAAAAATAATCATCTATTTAAATGACATGTTTTTATAATATCACATCTATAACATTAATATATAATGTTTTCCTAAAACAACACTCTATATATTCTTCTATATTCCTAATAATGTAGAATGATTTTTATTATAAAGTAACTATATATAACTATAATATAAAATGATAATAAAAAAAACTAAATAAATATTAGATAAATCAACTCTTCATGATCATCATGAAATAAAAAATAAAAAAGTGACACAGAATCACCTCTTTATGATGTCTACAAACATTTTGACATCGTGTAAGATACTCAATCATTCCAAAATAATATATACTTCCTATTTTGAGTATGTGGAATTTTTAATGTCTTGTTAATATGGAAAAAATATAGAAGAAATAGTTAATTAAAAATTTAAATGAAATTGTAATTACCTTTAGAAATACATCTTTGAGGATGCTAGTTCATAGATGTAATATGATATCCTTCATAATTTGAGAAATGGAATAAAAAAAATCATTGTAATTATTATTTTTTAGACTTTGATGAATATGACTTGTATACCCTTTAAAATGGTACCAAACCCAAACCATCATATACCCAAAGGGTATTCCGGATCCCCATGGGATTGAAAATACAAATTGATAATAAAAAATAACTATAGGGAACAATTTTTCCCCACCTAAAATAGAAAACATGAAATACATGTATGAAGAAGAGGTAAATAGAATGAAATATAGTCAAAAAGAAATATACCATAAAAAAGGAAATAGATGAAGTGATACAACCCAAATTTATATAAACAATCTCTAAGGAAAAAGTCTAAAAAAAGGGATAACTAAAATCGAAACAGATGCTCCATGTGATTCCATGGAAAAACTCCCACCATCTCTCAAAAAAAAGCTAATATAAAATATGTTGCCTCAGTGTAGAGCCTTACCTTTCCCAATAGAAAAATACATAACAAAGTATATGCACCACTAAAGGTGTGCATAGGGCATGAGATAAATAGGATTAGTTGGATCCCAACTAGGTGTCCCATATATAGTCTCTATAAACCAAAAAAAAACATTATCAACATTAATGAAAAAAAAGGTATGATAAAATTTTAAAAAATATATCAAAATCGTGGTAGAATATTCCCATTTTTTACATAGTTTCAAATAATCCGGTTAAAATAGTTTCAAAGAATATCACATATATGAATACAGTCAAACTAAATAATGTATCTTATATCATATCAAATCTAAAGTAGTACAACCCAAATCCCGTGTAATAATAATATAAGGATCATAATAGGTCAGGCTAGCTAGAACACTCATACCCAAACATAGGCAATCACTCACATCAAGTCCCTAGATATATGAATTAAATGTAGAGTGTAAATGAATACCCTATTATGTGAACCTACCTATAGTTTTAATAAGTCACTATAACAACAAGCCAATGGAGAAGATGAGAACCCCATTAGTGAAACCGTAGCATTATCAAAAGATGAGGCTTATTTCTACACATTCCACCTCAGTACACAAGGTATCCCATGTTCAATATTTTCTAAATTAATTATTCAAAACCATTATTTGAGAAAAATTCATAAATCAATTTCAAAATACTTTGAAAATACCATTTCTTTTATAAAAATGAGAGGAAAACATCTTATTAAAAAACCCATTTGAACACACACAAAAAAAAATCCACCCATCATGCATGTTTATTTAAAACAAATTATAAACCATAGAAATCAATTTTCATCTGACCAAGGATAGAGATGGAATCACCGACCACAAAATTGGGTCTCACGTGCCCTTAATGGGATTCAAAAACATTTAAGATAATAATGGAAATGAAGAAGAACATAGAATAAAATATTATATCTCTGAATAAAATAAATAGGAAAAAAAATTGGCGGAAAAGATAACACAACATGTACCTAAAGAAACTCACTCATCGCACAAAAACCAACAGAATGTTTGGCCTATAGAGAAATATTACACAACATATATTGAAAGGATCAAGAAGATAAACAGTATAAGTTCAACATATCCAAAATCATAGCACAAAAGTGTTATTGTAACCAATGTCACTGAATTATTAGAATGATCAACTATATGGAGAGACTTAGTGTAACCATAATGAAGATTGATCGCCAAACGAAATGATCCAGAAGGAAATAAGATCTCTAAAATAACTTGGGTGAGCTTAAAGGTTTCAAGGGATAAGTATATAGTTGAATAAAAATAAAATTATACATGTGGAATGGTTAAAACCAAAAATCCCAAAACATTCATGGTATTACTACCTTTCATGGTTTGAATTCCTCTATTTCTAAGATAGGCTGAAAAATGTTCCCCCTTGGATTTATAAAAACACATTTCAAAAAATACACATTGGGAACCTCTCTTAATACATGTAATCATTTCACAATCTAGTCACGTTCATGCCATTATATCGATAATAGATTCACATTTTGTATCCATTTCACGACATGAACCCATCATGTAGGAATATTATATATAAATAATTAAAAAACCCCTAGGTTAACTTAAGCCCAAAAATATATCCCCTTAATCTATTTTCACATTTATACCTGGGCTCCATTAAATCGAAATAACATTAATCCTTTAACAGTTGGTCTTTGTTTCCTGAAAAGGCTCTCCATCCTCAAAATCCCCATACCACACCCAATAAAATATGGAAATGAAAATATAGATGATAAATACCAAAAATAAGGTAAATCAATGTCACAAAATCCACACCATATGGAATTACATCCCTGAGATGTATTATTGAGAATTGTATCTAGTAATCGATGAGGACACTATTCCCTCATCAGTGACTCACACTCCCATGTCCTGTGAGAATTGGATATGGGATACCATTATAATCTAAACTACGGAATTGACATCCCATGCAACACTTTTACCTAAGAGTCAATGTACTCCACTATTTTTTATAAAATATAACAATATGGCCTCAAATAGATCTCTTCCCAACTCATAACATGAGATAGATTAGGATGGTACATTCTATGCTGAGATAAGATAAAAATACCATGAATAAAAATCAAGAAAATTTAAAATGGAAACCAATAAGTTACCTATATTTGACATTAGTGGTCCCAAATTGTCTAAATATTAGGGATACAACATTCCTTTTTTCCAATCTAATAGTGACCCAACCAAGGAGAATATATTAATAAAACATGATCACCAACAAAAAAATCCAAAGGACAATGCTGATGATATGTATACGATTTCCTTTGATTCTGAGCATTTACCAGACACCAAAGTATACCTTAAAACCTCACTAACATCTCATGAATGAAACTTTTTTCCTACAATAGTGGTTTAAAACGAAGAGGTTTTAAAAATAAAATGAACTACATGAATATTTTATTTAATTAGATATTTATAACCATCCTTTAAACATAATTTTTCTGCTTCTATATTTTGAATTTCGAAAAATGGTAGTCTACAATTATGTTCAGTATGTTTTTTGGTGTCTGATGGAACCAACATGATTTTTGGTGAATAGTATCATACCCTTATGAATAGTAATATGAATATAATTAATAGTAAATTTTATTATTATTTTATTTTATTAAGTATTTAAGATAATGACATCTTGGTTCATTTTTAAATTTGATATAAATGAAGTTATAAAATTAAAATTGTTAATTTTTGAATAAAGTATGATTTTATATAAAAATTAAATTAATAATATTTAGATAATTATATTCAAAAAATGGAGTCCATTTTTTAATTCTACATGTCAAAAAATGGTTAGGGTAAATTTTAGGGAATTTTCTGAAATTCATGAATTTTTGATGAATAGTGAAATATGGTAAAATATTGTATATTCAAATTATTAGTTAAATTTACTTTTTATAACATTATAAGTGATGTAATCCCACTTGGTTCAAACTCACATTACATTATTACTATTTGGAGTCACCTGAATTAATACTATTTTATAGTCTTGAGGAAAAATATTATAATAATGATTATTATAATGTAAAATACCTCATCTCCTCACCTATAAAGACCACCCTCATTCCCCTCTTCCTAAAACACCTCTCATTACTTGATCCATACCTATGTTCTTGTCCATTACTCATCCTAAGTAACTTCCCCCAATCCTAGATCTTCTTGCCTCCCCAAAATTCTAAAACCAAAGGCCTTAAAGAGGAATCTCAAGGAGAAGAGATCAAGAGGTAAACATCCTCTTTTGTTTTTTCATTTCTTTTCATTTTCTTTTCTATTATTATTCATTATTCACCTCCAATTATCCATGAGGAATTAATGATACAGTATCTTAAATATTCTATATTTCATCATGTTTATGGAAGAATCATCATTAATCTTCGTATCCTCTCCCACTTATTCAAGAAATTAAAACACCGCTCGTGATGTGTCGATTTGTTGACATCATGGATGATGTGATTTCAATTTATTTTACTTCCTTCATGACTAGTCATTATACCATTTTTAGGGTTGAAAAAAATTATAATTCACGTATTATGTATTATATAAGTTTCTGTATTCATTTTGTAAAGATGTTATTAATTTATAAAACAAAATTAGTTCATTACGATCGAAGAATCACCAAAAAGACCTAAACAAATATAAATAATGTTTTAACTTATGAATAATACATATTTCATAATTCAAAATGATAAATGGTATAATATATGGTTCGATAAATATTTAAATACCATTCCTTTCGAATTCTGTAGTTTCACTTCCAATCTACATGAATATCCATCATGAACTGATCATGGAAATAATGTAAATAAAGCACCCAAAAAATGCAAAGAACAAAATTCAAAAAATTAAAGAGTGAAATGATAGAATTAAATGATCATATAAAGTATTATAAAGATTAATATGATTCTATAAGATATTAATAAAACTCTCTTAACCATTATACAGGAGGTTTAAATGATTTTGAAGAAATACAAATCTGAGGTAAGGGAATTATTAACCCAATTTCCATTCTTTGGGTTAACCTTGAACAACATTATTTATGTGGTATTAAAATTGTTTGTGTGATGATTTTTTTATAATATATTTAATTATGTGTATTTACAGTTTATATAAATATTCCATCCACTCTATTAAGTCTCACTTTGATTATATGCTATTGTTTGGGGATTTTATTTTAAAATATTTTCTTTTTAAAATTTTGTTTTAAAAAATTCAAAAGAAATGTTTTTATTCTAGTATTAATATTGTATGATTGTGTTCTATTTCTTTGGAATTTTTTATGAAACATTTTGGGACCTATATCTCCCTCCAATGCATTGGGTATGTTTATGTTAGAGTTCGTTTGTTTGTTTACTCCAAGTATAACTGAAATGGTTACATAAATTGTAAGGTAGCCATGAGGTTTTCAAATTATAAGGTAGCTGAGAGGGTGAAAGGATTATGTAAGTAATTCCCCAAGATACCTTTATGGTTATATTTATATTATTATGTTTTTTGTGAATTTTGTGGAAATCTCATGTCTCACAAAGTAATTATATATGGATGACAAGTGTGTATTTTGAAAATGATTTCATACGTTACAAGTATTCGTGGACTAATATGCTCTATCATTATTTTAATATCCCCTACTGATCATTTTGTTCTTATACAAAGTATTGAAATTATTTTTATAGGTTATAAGGATGTGTAAGATAAAGTAGGAATCCAAAATAATTGTTTGAAGAATTTTCAAAGAAATTGAGTTTTATTTGAAAAGTTTTATATTATGGAAGAAATGGATACTCTTTTTATTTTATCCACATTGTATTAATGTGTAATGTTATGAATGTATTATTCCCAATTCAATTAATATATAAACTTGAAAATACCCTCAATGTTAAAGGAAGTTATTTCTTGAAAAAATTCAAGATTATGTAATGTTATAAGGCTAGGTCCTTATAGTTGGTTTCAGTGGAGAGTATAGATAACTTTAGGAGTTAGGGTGATGTTAATAGAATACCATAAATGATTTTTAATATATTATTAATTTGAAATGTTATTTAATTTAAAGATTACCATGTAGCTTTGACAAAGATATGATTGTTTAGAATGGTTATCCGCAAAAGAAATAGTGAAGCTGAAGAGGAGAGGCACCAACAGAATGATATCCTTATGAATATACAGCCTAGAATGGTAATGATTGGAACTGATAAATTTGTGTTAGTAATGGATCAGCTATCACATGAAATAAATGGTGGTGTAATCCATGCAAGATAGAAAAAAGTTAAAAAAATAGAACATGACAACAATGGAACATTTTATGAGACAATACCCTCCCACATTCAATGGATCTTCAGACCCAGTAGTGGCTAAAAGATGGATTAAAACCCATGAAAAGATATTTAATGTTATGGGATGTTCAGATAATAAAAAGGTAAGTCATTACATTTACTGTTTTGAAGGTGATGCTGATCAGTAGTGGTCAATGTGAAATAATATCAGGGATATAGAGGATATTTATGCCTTAGAGTGGGATGAATTTAAGAGTCTTTTCCTTGAAAAATATTTTCTGAAGGTGGTGTGATTTAGGATGGATACACAATTCCATTAGTTGAAACAATAGGAGGAAGATTTAGTGGATGTGTATGAAGAGAACTTTACATGACTGGTGAGGTTTGATTCAAATATTATTCAGGATCTTGATAGAAAAATAAAACTCTTTTACTCAAAATTAAAGACAAGGTATTGAAGGGCATTGGCCTCTCGTGAATTCAAATGTTATGAGAAACTTGTCTGATGTGATGAGAGGATAGAGATGGAATTTGATGATGATCAGATTCATTTTGGAAACAAAGAGACTAAAAGGTCTTGAGGGAAAGTGATGGGTAAGAATCATCCAAATAAATCTGATGGTAAGAAAATCTAGTTTTTAGATTTTGAAAAATGTGGCAAGAAGAAACATGGGGAATGCCTTATGAAAACTGGGAAGTGTTTTAGATGTGGTAAGTTTGTACATATGGACCAAGATTTTTATGAAAATTATCCTAAGACTAATCCAAAAAAAAAACTATAAATTTTTTTAAATGTGGTGAGATGGGTCATTATGAAAATTCCTTCATAAAGAGAGATCAAAATGATAAAAATAATACATACTATAAACAAAAAGGTGTAGTGAGATCTTTTTGCGACTAAATCAGTAGATACCAGGCCATCCAATGAAGTTTTATCAGGTACCTTGTTTGTTTACATTGACTTTTCTAATATTTTGTTTGATACAAGGTCTACACATTCCTCCATTTTTGAGAAATGTTACGGTAAATTTGAAATTTCACCTCAAAAATGAGACTAGAACTTATTGTTAAAACACTAGGGGAAATATTATACAATGATGAATTATAATAATATTTCTATTGTGGTCTTTAGAAATAAATTACCTAAAAACCGTGTTGTTTTTACCTTATTAGAGTTTCATGTCATTTAGAGAATGGATTGGATTTCTGTTTATCATGTTAAGATTGACCGTAGAGTTTATGAAATTGTTTTTTCAGAAATAGTTTTAGTTTTTATTCAAATACAAACCCATATAATTGATAACATATCAAAAAGATGAGAAACTATTGAAAGATGTAAATGAATGTTATCTTGCTCATATTGTTGAAAACCAATGAACTATTCAGATTAATAATATACCTGTGGTAAATTAATACCATGATGTTTTTCCTGATGAGTTACCCAGCATTATACCTGACCGGGATGTCAAATTCACAATTTACTTAGTTCTTGATGATAAGAAAATTTCAAACACCCCATATAGAATGGACCTAATGGAACTTATTGAATTGAAAATTGTTTTGTAGTCTTTGATTGATAAAGGATTCATTCATCCTAGCACTTTACAATGGGGTGCTCATGTTTGGTTCGTTAAAAAGGAACCTAGTTTCATGAGAATCAGAATTGATTATAGAGATTTGAATAACATCACTGTTAATAAAAGTATCCTTTCCCTAAAACGGATGACTTATATGATCATCTCTAAGAAGCACAGTACTTTTCCAAGATTGACATGACATCTGGATACCATCAACTGAAGGTGAAGGAGGATGACATCCCTAAAATATCTTTTTATACTAGATATGAGAATTATTAATTTTCTGTAATTCCATTTGGGTTAACTAATGAACCTGTTGTATTCATGAATTTTATAAATAAAATATTTCATGAGTCTAGGGATATGTTTGTCGTTGTGTTTATAGATTACATTCTAGTATTTTCTAAGAATAAGGAGCATAAAAAACATATAAGGTATTTTTAAAAAACATTAAAGGAAAAGAAACTATATTGAAAAATTATAAAGTGTGATTTTTGGTTGAAAAATAATTATTTCCTTGGGAACATTTTAAATAAGGATGGAAAATAGTTGATCCCTCCAAAAAACGTGGTTGATGAATTGACAATACCCAAAAATGTTACATATATTCGAAGTTTTATTGGACTGGTAGGTTATTACCGACGGTTTGTTAAAGACTTTTCATAGTTATTTAGCTCGCTAAATAAGCTAACATGAAAAGGGGTTAAATTTATTTTCACACAAGAATGTGATATTTGTTTTTAGTAACTGAAGAAGAGATTGGTGGATGATTCGGTTTTGGAAATTCCTTCCTGAAATGGTTACTTTTTCATCTACAACGATCCTTCATTGAAGGTTTGGTTGTGTTTTGATGCATAATGATCATGTAATTGATTATTATTCTAGAAAAATAAAACCACATGAGTTAAATTATCCCACACGTGATTTAGAATTGATAACTGTGGGGTTTTCCTTTAAAATTTTGAAGAATCATTTTTATAGAGCCAAATGTCAAATATAAATTGACCATCAATGTCTAAAGTATATATTAACTTAGATAGAATTAAACATGATGTCGAGAAGATATCTTGAAATGATAATGGATTATGATTTATGATCAAATACCATCTGGGAAAAGCATACAAAGTGACATATTCTTTGAGTTGAAAACATCATTCATCTTTAATGATCTTATGAACATGATAAATTAATGAAAGAATTGTTGAATTATGGATTAGAAGTTGTTGGAACAGGAATTAACTCTATTCTATTTCTGGTTTTAGTGAAGTCATCATTATCAGAAAAAATTCAAAAAACCCAGATGAAAGACCATGAGTTATAGAAAAAGGTATAACTGGTTAAAATGTGTATGTTTCTAGAATTTAAACTTGATAAATATTGTGTTTTACGATTTTGAAAAAGTTAGTTTGTGCCTTATGATTCTCATTTTAAGAATGTTTTGTTGTGTGAAGCTTATAGTTCTCAATTTTCAGTTCATACAGGAAGTAAAAATATATATATAGATCTTGGGGAGTATTATTTGTGGGATGGAATGAAGAGAGATATTGTAGATTTTACCATGAAATGTTTGACATGTCAATAGGTTGAAGTAGAGTGGCAGTTACCAAAGGGGATTCCTCATTCATTGCTAGTGTTAGCGTGGAAATGGGAGAATGTATATATGGACTTTATTATGGGACTACAAAATACTTCTCTGGGTAACAATGTGATTTGGGTTTTTTCGATCGGGTGACAAAATCTTTACATTTTATTCCTATTCTAAATATAATGTATTTGGATCATCTTTCTTGAGTGTACCTCAAAAATATTTCCATGTTACATAGAGTTCCAATTTCCATTGTATACTACTAGGATCCCAGGTGCACTTATAACTTTTTGAAGTGACTTAAGAAATCGTTGGGTATATAATTAAATTTCAGTGTATCTTTTCATACTCAATCAGATGGATAGTTAAAACAAACTATTCAATATTTGGAGAATGTGATTAGATCTTGTTCAATGGAATACCAGGTAAGTTGGGAACTACCTTTAGTCGAGTTTTCTTATAATAATAGTTTTCATTCCAGTATATAGATGAAACCTTTGGGGGAATTTTTTGGGAGGTGGTGTCAAACTCTATCTTTTTGGGATGAAGTTGGGGAAATGAAGTTGATGGGACTAGAATTAGTATATGCAGTGTCTAGGAAAGTGAAGATGATCCAACAACACATGATGAAAACATATAATAGGCAAAAGCGTTATGTAGACTATAGGATGAAATACTTTTCCTTTGAGGTACGCGGTCATTTTTTCTTAGAATATCACCATGGAAAACTATTATGCGTTTAGGTAAGAAGGGAAAGCTATGTCCATGGTTCATTAGAACATATGAAATTATGGAGAATGTTGGACCGGTCACCTACTGAGTATCTTTACCTCCAAATTTATCTTAAATACACAATGTTTTTCATGTTTCGATGTTGAGAAAGTATATTCTAGATTTATCTCATGTCTTGATCCCATAAGCAGTTTAGCTGGAAGATCACATTTCTTATGAAGAGAAGTCACTTCATATTCTTGATCGAAGGGAATAAGAATTTCAGAATAGGGTAATCCCCCAGGTAAGGGTTTTGTGGAGAAACCATATGTTTAAAGAAGAAACTTAGGAATCTAAAAATGCTATGAGGTAAAGGTACTCTAACTTGTTTAATGAGTAAATAAAATTCTGAGAGTGCAATTTACAGAAGGTGGGGATAGTGTAACACCACAAGGTTTTAAAAATAAATTTAAATGCATGAAACATTGTTTGAAGTAGAAATTTTAACTATATTTTAAACATAAATTTTCAAATTCAAGGTTTTGAATTTCAAAAAACGGTCATATACAATTGTGTTCAGTATGTTATTTGGAGTCTGATAGAACCAACTTGATTTTTGGTGAATAGTAACATACCATTATGAATAGTAATATGAATAGTAATACGACCCTAATTAATAGAAAATTGTATTATTATTTTATTTTCATAAGGCTTTAGTATAAGGACATCTTGGTTAATTTTGCAATGTGATATAAAAGTAGTTATAAAATTAAAATTGATAATTTTTGAATAAAGTATGATCTTATTTAAAAACTAAATTAATAATATTTAGAAAATTATTTTCAAAAAATGGTTTTCTTTATGAATTATACATTTCAAAAAATGGTTAGGGGGAATTTTCAGATTTTTTCTGAAATTCTTGGATTTTTTAAGAATAGTGAAATATGGTAAAATACAGTATATTAAAATTGTTAGTTAAATACACTATTTATGACATCATAAGTGTTGTAATCCTACTTGGTTAAAACACACATGCCATTATTAATATTTTGGATCACATGAATTAATAATATTCATAGTCTTTAACAAAAATATTATAATAATGATTAATGTAATGTAAAATACCTCTTCTTCTCCACTATAAATACCACCCTCATTCCCCTATTCCTCCCACACCTCTAAATCATTGATACTTACCTAAATTCTGACCAATTCTACTCCCAAGGATCTTCCCCATGTCCTAGAGTTTCAAGTCCCAAGAAAAGGACAAAACCAAAGGCCTCAAGAGGATTCTCAAGGAAAATAGATCAAGAGGCAAACATCCCCTTTTGTTTTCATTCTCTTCTTGTAATTTCCATTTCTATTCTTCTTATTTACTCACATCCCATTATCCACGAGGAATGAATGATCCAATATAATAGATATTCTATATTTCATTATTTTTATCTTATACTCATCATTATACTTCTTCTATCCTCCCACTTATTCAAGAAATTAAAACATCGTCCGTGATGTGTCTATATACCGATATCATGGACGATGAGATTTAAATTTCTTTTACTTCCTTCAAGACTGGTAAGAAAAACATTTTTATGGTTGAACAAGTTTATAATCTATTTATTATATCTTACATATAGGTCTGGAACCATTTTTTATAGATTTTATTAATTTATAAAACAAAAGGAGTTCATTACGATCGAAGAATCGCCAAAATGACCTAAACAAATATCAATAATGTTTTATATTATGAATCATCCTCATGTAAAAATTCAAAATAATAAATGGTATAATTTGTGGTTATGGGAATATTTAAATTCCATTCCATTCCAATTCATTCATTTCAATTCTAATCGATAAGAATATCCTTCATGAATGGATCCTTGGAATCATGAAAAGAATGCACCCAAAACAATGTAAGGGACAAAATACTAACAACTAAAGGGTGAAATGATGTAATTAAATGATCATATAAGGTATTATAAATATTAATTTCTTTATTTAATATATTAATAACACTATTTTAACCATTATATAGAATTTTTAAATGAGATTGAAGTAAGAAAAACCTGAGGTAAGGGATTTATTAACCCAATTTCTATTTTTTGGGTTAACCATCAACTTCATTATTTATGTGGTATTAAAATTGTTTGTATGATGATTTTTTTATATTATTTTTAATTATGTGTATTTATAGTGTATATACATATTCTATACGCTCTATTAAGTATCACTTTGATTATATTATATTGTAAGGGTATTATCTTTTAAAATCCTCATTTAAAATTCTGTTTTACAAAATTCAAAAGAAATGTTTTAGAAAATTATTCATGTTGTATGACTGTGTTAGGGTTCTTATTCATTATTTATGATTAATTTTGGGAACTAAATTTCCCAAAAATTTATTGGTTATGTGTTTGTTGGAGGTCGGTCATATGGTTACTCCATTTGTAACTGCAATGGTTACACAAATTGTAAGGTATCTGTAAGGGTTACAAATTATAAGGTAGCTTAGAGGGTAACACCATTATGTATGTAATTCCCCAAGAAATAATTGCTGTTACTTTTATGTTTTTATGTTTTGTCTGAATATATTTGATATCTCATGTTTCTCAAAGAAAGTATATAGGGGTGAGAAGTGTGGCTTTTGAAAATGATTTCATACCTTACAAGTATTATGGACTAATGTGTTCTCTCTTTATTTTTATATCTCTTGCTGAGAATTTTGTACTCATCAAAAGTTTTTAAATTATTTTCATAGGTTATAAGGATTTATAAGACAAATAAATAATCCAAGTTAAATGTTTGATTAATTTTTAAGGAAATCATGTTTTATTTGAAAAGTTTTATATTTTAGAAGAAATGAATACTATTTTTATGGTATCCACTATATATTATTGTGTAATGATATGACTGAATTATGTAAAATTCTATAAATCTCTAAACTTGAAAATATCTTCAATGTGAGAGGGACTTATTTAGGACTAAATTAAAGATTATGAAATTTAATAAGGCTGGGTCCTTATAAGTGGGCTCACCCACCTCTTCCCAATAAATAGGTAACCTACATGGGTTACCATTCAAAGCCTCAAAGAAATACATTCGGACTGTTGGCTAATAAATATTTTTATAAGAAAACTCAACTAGAAGTTGATTTCTATCCAATGACCCACCGAATTATAAGAAGTGGGAAGGGGGAAGATATTTCAGGATATAAATAGGACACTACATCTATAGAGACCCAAATCTTGACATATATAGACATTACATTACTTTTTTGGAATACTTAATACATTACAAAAACAGACACCCAAGGACTGTAATAGTTTAGTGTCTTTGGAAACTCGAAACATAATCTTCTTATCATGGTGAAAGATATTCAACATATCCCGTAAAGATATAACTGTTTTGTTTTCTTACCTAAAACCTTTCTTTATATCCTTGGGAAAAGAAAACAAAAAAAGGGTGAGCTCAAATTCTCAGTAAGGGTAAACATGGTGAACTTAAAAATAATCCATAAACATTTGAACACAAAACCATGAACAGAACACATCAAAATCTTGAGCAATGACATAAATCATGGTAGTACATAAATCATAGATCATAAATGAATATTAATCTGGATAAAATAAAACATGTAATTGTGGCAAACCATTAAGCACATGATATTATTTCCATAGTAGCCAAGACATTGCTTCCAAGACCATCATAGTGGACAAAGTCCCTTACTGAATCGAGTTCACTCCTCATTCCAGTCCTGTATCATTGAACCAAATTAACTTGCCATTCCAGCCATGTCTATCTCATGAGATATAAATATTTACCCAATGAATTGGAGGGAGATATATGTCCCATCCATCTCATAATGAAATCATTTTTTCGTGTTCCACAAAATAGACATACATCATTCCTAATAACCCAACGAATAAAATGGGTTTCATAAACATCATCCAATCATAACATAATCCATATAAAAGAAATGGATATCATTTCATCATAAGAAAAATCAAACCATGTAAATAATAGAAACATTATAATTGGAACATAAACATACTAAATAATGTCATCTTAGATGGAAAATCCTTTTGATAAAACACTTGAAATGAATTCTCGAGGAAAATATACTTTCTTCTTCAAAATCATTTTATTTTCACAAAATTACATTCAATTTTAAAAGAAAATTATTTTTTTGAAAATAATCATGAAATATTGAAGATTAAGATTCTTGAAAATAAGGCTTTATGAAACCATAAAAATCCGTTCATGCCGTATAAGTGAAAAAAACATTCTCCTTCAACTTTTAACAAAAAAGTCAAAAAGTACCATGTATGGTAAACAAAATAAAGATTCCTTCCATAAAACAAAGTAAAATTAAAAGAGGGGTAAAAATGTCTTTTAACATACATGGATGAATATTAAAAACATTATTAAAAATATTTTATGGACATGGATGAAAAATATAACCCCAGTAAATACTTACGTATAAGTAATCTCAGATAAAAATGAGATTGTGAGATTTTCCGTTACCATAGGTCCAATTTCTTTCGAACGTGTCTAAAACTGCTGTATAGTGGGTTTAAACATATTATTAACTTGTAACATAACCATACTAATATTTATGATATCATTTATGATTCACTTATGACTTTATATTACCCGTTCTTTTGTAAATTCCATGTTAAAACAACGTTTTGGGTAAAATCGTTTCATTTATCGTACGTGTTTCGACTTGTTGTTCTTTATATTATTACTTATATCCGGATTTAATTAATTAAAAAATTTAAAACATGATTTATATATAATATATATTCATCATATAAATATATATGATATATCGATAAATGGAAGGAAATACGCCGTTCATGGAGACGGTAGGCCGTACACATGCATGAACGCCATTTTCGTTTCCTTATTGAATTGAAAGAAATTAAGTAAATGAAACATATATGTAAATAAATCCAGTATCATTATTATTCAATATCTTTCATCATTATTTATTATATATACTTTATAATCATACTTTAATGGTTAATCATGTAAAATGAATCTCATCGCGTTCGTGGAGATGGTAGTCCCTACGTACGCACGAGAGACAATATCATTATTTTGATATTAAAATAGTATATAATTGGATGGTATATTATATATAAATAATCATAATAATGTTATAATTATTATTTATATCATTTATACTCATTATTATACCCATCCAAATGATGAAATGTTTGAATAACAAACTACACGACGACGTAGAGATGGTAAACCGTACGTACACACATGTGGTTACTTTTTCATTCATAGGATGGATAAAATAACTAATATGGTTGTAAAATTTTTATAATAACATCACAGTATATATAATATACTGGATTTATTATTTTATAATGGAGACAACAAAGAAGGAGGAAGTGGAAGTAGAAAGGAACTTGAAATAGGTGGTGAGATACTTACCTCTTCTTCGGGTTCTTCCTTTTGATTTGATCAAAAGGACTCCGTAGGTTGGCTTTCTGGATAATGTAAGGCCTCTAGGATTAATGTAGGACAGTTTAGAGGGTATTTGGGCAGGGTTTGGCTGATCCAAATGGCTTTTTAGGTGTGAATTAGAGAGAAGGGGGAGTGCCCTTTTATAAGAGGGGTGTGGGGAACCTTAGGAAAAAACGTAAAATATTATTTTATAATAAATTAATATTCGGTTTATAATGGCTCCAAAGTGACTTATTTTGAGTCTAGGGTGGGGATGAGTAGAAAAAAACTCAACTAATAGGTTTTATACAAGTTTAGGTTACCATTTTAACCTTATCATTTAGATTTAACTCTAAGTTAAATAATTTTACTTTTACCGTGTCTTCTTGTATTCTTACACTATATGGTTAATAAAATTACACTAAACTACCAATAGAACCCAAATTGGTTCATTAATGTCATATATATTATTATATAAGTATTTTTTTCGATCCTTATATTTTTAGGACAATTATAACAATTAATAATATAATATTTTTTTTAAAAACTCTTTTATGTCAATTTTGACACTATTTGGTATTTTGTTTTCTCTAAATTTATAATAGCATTATTACTTAAAATTAAATTCATATAACAAACCATAATATGGTATATTAACCTATAATTTTTTTTAATTCCTAAAAAGTCTCAAATTATATTTATTTGTGTATTTATAATATCAATTATGTTAATATTTCATTAATTAGGTAATTACTACATCATCATTGTGTCATAAATAAATTAAATTATTTAATGTCCAAAAAATATAAATAAAATAACATTATATAGGAAATAGTTTTAGATTTTTAATTAATATTTATAGTATAATTTATCTTATTTATAACCCAATATTAAAAATGTTTTAGTTATTAAACCCTGATTTTATCTATTTTAACTCTTCTTTAAACAAAATAATAATAAATGTCCTAGTCTAATCCAAGTGGACCTAAAGGGTAATATTTTATTCCTAAGGTTGTTTTTGGTCAATTTAAACTTATCCAATAGGATTATGACATGTGTTAGGCTAATAATAATATCATTTTTACCCTTAATTACACTATTTACTTTTAACCGTGGAAAATAAAAGTTAAAAGTTATTATTCACCAAAAATTATTTTCATCTAATTGAACCGAATTTTACTTACTGATATCAACTATGTCTCTCGGTTTTTTTAAATTCAACTCACAGAAGTGGTAAAATTATGTTTTATGTAAATTTGCAAATGCTCTTAGGAGGTGGGTAAAAGACGGTAAAAAGTTCAATAAAATTTTTATATATCTAAAATTATTATAAAATGACTGTAATTAAATACATTGAACTTATATAGGTATTATGTATCTATTTTTGACCTAAAATAAATTTAAATAAAATAAATGATTATTTAAATAAAAAGTTGGTTTTAACCAATAACTCAGTGTTTTTACTATTCCTCAAAAATTGAATATTTTCAGAAAAATATGAAAAATTCACCCTAGGCTAATTTCGATATTTGTAATGCAAAAATGAATTCCATTTTGAAAGATAAAATTTATAAAATTTCAAAAAGTGGGTATTACTATTCATAACGACTAGGTTATATAATATTTTAATAACATATCATTATTTAGTAAAACTCGGTATTGCGTACAATGCAAGCTATCGAGGAAGGTTACTCTTGCATGTAACGCAAGAGAAGAATAGTGTTGCGTATACTACAAGATAATACGTTGTTTCGTATAATGCAAGATAATTTTGGGGTAGCGTACAAAAAAAGACATCAATGAAATTAAGAAGAAGAATTCTCTTAAAATCTCGGGGTGTTACACCATCTGGCCGTCAGTCTATGGATTGTATTCTATACCAAACGTGACCTCAGTCCCCATTGCCTTCTAGAGACTCTTCAAAAACCATGGATTAAACCTAATATCCCTTTATGAAATAATATCCAAGGGAACCCCATGTAACATCATAATCTCTTGTGTATACTATTTACTTAGTTTATCAACTTTAGTGGTGTCCCTAATCGGAATGAAGTGGGTCAACATTGTCATCTGATGAATCAGCACCCAAATATTCCTCTTTTTATGACTCTATCGTAATACCATAATAATGTACACATAGGCACCTAAATGAAATTAAATTCCCCTTCCCCAAGGTGTATCTAAGGTTAGATTCAAACATCTAAATGCATTCCACCCATAATTTCTATAATAATCCAAGATTGACTTACATATAAAATACATTATTTTTATAGAATATATCATAAATTACCAAAACACATGACTGCAGACCATATTTATTTACTTCCTTGGGAATAATGAAGCACAAAATTATTCTTTGAGAAATGATCTTCAACATTTCACAGAAAGATATTCCCCTTTAGTACCCCTATGTAAAAAAGTATTTATAATTTATGGAAAATAAAAATAAGAAAAGGGTGAGCTCAAATGATCAGTAAGGGAAAACAAGGAAGAATATATAAGAATAATCATGGAAATAAGTGTATGAGAACATTATTATATCATTAAAATATTATACCTTTCATATCAAAGATCATAATATTGAGTTATATAATAAATCATTGAAATTCCCAAGACATGAATCATAAAAAAACCCCGTAATAAACCATGGAATTTTGTAAAACACATAAGAATAGGAAATTGATTATATATTAGCCACGGATCCTTTCCAATACCATCATAGAGGTCAAAGTCCATTTTCTAAAATGATTTTATTCCCTATTCATGCCCATTATTATTTACCCAATATTACTCTAGTTCCAATTCTGTTTTACTTAACCATTATTAATCACGTTATATACCTCTATTACGGAACCATGATTACTCCCGTTCCAGGACTATATATCTCATAAGATATAAATGACTAAAAAATTAATTGGATTGATATATAGGTCCTACCAGTCACATAATTAAAATCACACATATGTATGCCATAAGAACATAAATCACTCATAATAATAGTACCGACAAAAAGTAATGAGTTTCATAAATATTTCATCATAACATATCTCAGTGAAAAGAAACATGATTCCATAAAATAAACAAAAAATATTCAAATCAGTAATAATAATAGTATTGTTTTATCATATCCCATGTAAACCAAAAGTAATGTAAAATAATGTTACCTTAGATGGAAAATAAATTTTAGAGATCAGTTGAAATCATTCTCGATGAAAATATCCTTTCTATTTGGAATTTTTTTTAAAAAAAAAACAAAAAATTTAGAAATTTTTTTATTTAAATAATATTTAAAAAACTAATTGATTATTTGAAAACTAATTGAAGCCATTTTTAAATCCATTTTATTGAAAATTCTTAAACGATCATTTAAAATAATTTTTATGAATGTTTAGAAAACACGTTTTTGAAGGAACACAGATTTATGACCGAAAAGAGAACAACATTACATAAAACATATAATATCATGAAAATAAAGATATTAAAGATAAAAATGTAAAATGAAATTATATATACCTTGTAAATCAATATAGTCATATAACATATCATGTCTCCCAAGAAAGGGAAATTAATATAAAATTACCTTATTTATTTGGTTACTTTTGAATCATAAACACCATGAAAGTGAGTTCATCACATGGTTATGTAAATAACCATAATGTTTGGCAATAATAATCATAAAATAAATTCAATTTAATTATAGACACTACTTAGAGGAAACATGTAGTGTATAAGGAATGTGTCCCACAGAAATATTAGTGAGACATAAATCCATTACCTTAGGTATAATGTTCTTTGTATGTATCCAAAACTATTCTATAATGGTTTAAATAATGTTATTAACACCTTATAAAACCCTATTAATTTTAATTATATAATATATTATCATATTATCAGTATTATAGTAATATTTTATTATTATGAGTCTTTTAATTGTTAATTACGTTATTTTTTATGCACATTTCTTCATAAAAGTCCCAGTAATGTTTCATAGGTTATGATTATATCATTTAAATAATAGTATCAAGGTATTATATATCATATTTATTCATAATATATATTTATATAATCATTATAAAATGTTGAATAATTCAAATGAATCAGATGGCATTTTGGAGTTGGCAGGTCATACATACTCACGAGCGATGATATCATTTTCTTAATAGTAAAAAGTATGGAAGTGGATGGAATATTTTCTATTACAAAATCAATTTAATGTTATAATAACAATATATTTAAATTATATAAATAATTATAACTATAAATATAATGTGGTGAAAGATATATTACACCACGACATGGAGACGGTAGACATACATACACACACATGGTGATTTTGTTTTTTGTAGGATGGATAAAAGGTGTAATATAGTTGTTACATAATATTAATAAAATTTCATTATATATTTAATACATTAGATATTAATTTATAATTTAAACATCATAATAAGAGGAATTAGAAGAAAAAATGATCTTGAGAGTGTTTGTAAAAGTGATTATCTCTTCTTTAGAGAACCTCCTTTGGATATTCTCTTAAGAACACTAGTTTTGGTATTTTGAGAAGATCATAACCTATAGTATTTGGCTAGGGAAATTTATAAGGGAATTGTTTTGAGACTTATTGATATTAAAGGCTCATGTTGGTTTTAATAAGTGAGTTAGGAGGTTCCCTATTATAAATAATGTGTGGGGCACTTTTGGAATTTCTTAAGATATTAATTTATTAAAAAATATATTTTAATCCAAATACTAAAAAAAGGATATGTATTATAAGATAATATTATATAAGGTTGTAATATCATCAACCAATATATTTTAGATGAGTATTGGTATTAATTTAAGCCATATCATTTTGATTAACCTTTAGTTAAACTATTTTAATTTTAATTATGGTAACCAATTTTTCTAATTTAAAAGGATGTAAATTATACTTATGTGGGGTAAATTAGACAACAAATGAAACTTTTTTAACAAAATAGACCATATAATAATTATTTTGTATTTTTATATATGTTTTATTATTTTTAAATAATTTAATAAAACATTATTTTGATAAATTATCAATAATGTCAGTTTTTACACTATTCATTTCATAGATTTTTAAAAATATCAAGATAAAAATATAACATTGAAAAAAATAATTTTTTATATAATAAGATGTTAGGGTAATTTATGAAATTATTTTATCAGATTAATTATTTCAAATTAAATTAAATTTAATATTTTTAATAACATTTATTTTATATTTCCTTTAATAAGATAATTACTACGTCATCATTTTATAAGGCATTATAGTAATTATTTATTTCAAAAAAATTAAAAATAAATTACCCTAATAAAGAAAAACGTTTTATACTTCAGATAAATATTTATAGTCTAAATTATCTTCTGTATAAACCTATATTAAAAATTATATATTTTTTAAAACATGAATACGACATCTTTAGATTCTTATTAAAAATATATTCCAAATATCATAATATCATTTAAGTGATCCAAAACATAAAAAATAAATTTATATCATGAAAATATGTTTGTTATGTTATAAATTAATATTAATATTCATCCATAACATTCATTCTCCCCCTTACGGACACAAAAGTGATATAAATGAAAATGAAAATGACATTTTGGGACTTTCTTTAATTTAAATATTATTTAAGTCATTTTAATAGACATGTTCCCATTAAATGATTTAATTTAGATCCATTAGTGCTAAGGGTATAATTATATATTTCCAATAAAATTTTATCATTTTTAGTGTAATTTTATTTCCATTATAATATTATTTTTAACCAAAATTTCTTAATTTACACTTTATCACGGTAACAAAATTAACCTTGGTTACTATTCATTTAGGAAAAAAAGGGACATACTTACCAAATATGGATCATTTGAATCCAAATTTGAAATAACGTTTTTTAAAAGTTAAAATATTGAAGATTCTGAACATAATTTAATATAATTTCGGTAAAATTCCATGAAAATTAGTTTTATTTTGAAAAAATTGAATCTTAAAACAAAAAATGTTTTTAAAATAAATTCTTTTAGAAAATACTTTTAAAAACAATAATTTAATTATTTAAAATAAAAATTAAAAAATTTTATTTTAAAACTAATACAAAACAAAATTTTACATTGTAAATACTTTATAAGAAAATAGAATTTTTAATAAAAAACTAAATTTCACTTTCCCTCAAAACATGAAACATAAAACGAAAATACAAAAAATTAAACATAAGTAAATTTTTATATTAATAATTGAAAGAAGAAGTTTATTTTTAAAATATAATATATAAAAGTTTCAAAAATTGGATTTAAAATGGGTTCTCCATTAATAGGCAATAAAATCACGCTCTTAAAAATATATATTTTTATTGATGAAATTGGGTTATTTCATAACTTATACCTATAAAATATATTTGATAAATATAAATAAAAAATTTAATATATAAAATATATTTTTCATTAATATAATTTAATTATTAATTTAATTTTTTAATATAAAATGACTTAGTGATCCAAAAAATATTTTATTTATATTAAATTGGTATATATTTTTGTTTCTAATTAATTGGTAACAAAATATTTTATCTTATAAACTAGATATATTCATAGGTTTGATGAAAATATTCATATCCTATAATCTAATGTCTATGTTATAAGTTATTATATTAAATAATAATATTTTAATAATATAATGTTGTTTGGTAAAACTCAGTCTTATTTAAAACCCAAACTATCGAAATAACTCAACATTGTGTGTAATACAAGACAAGAATAGTGTTGTATATATCACAAGGTAATGTAAGTGTTTCATGTAGAATAACATAAACACATGTTATATTTAGTGTTTTGTGATATTCAAATAATTGAAAAGATTAAATAAACTTCATAAAATATTTCACAAAATATTGGGGTGATACATTCTACCCCAATTAATGTGAATTTCACCCTTTAAATTCATTTGGGTAATCAATGGTTTAATACTTTAATTTGTATTTTATAGAAACCCACATCGTAAAAAAGAATACTAGAACTTCCTTTATAAAAGGAATGTTAGACACATAACAGTTACTCAGGGTAACTCATTTTTGGGTTTCGATATGGGAGAACATATTGGGCAAGTGAAAACATGGACTTGGAAGAAAAGTGTAAATATTTATAGCTATTGATATTGGTCTTCAAGAAAAAACAAGTTAATGATAATTTGAAAGTTGAAAACCTCAAATTCTTAAATATATGATGATTTAAAAGGCTACTAGTTTAACAAAAATCAAGGTATTTGGACAACATTTTATTTCCAGATCATTTTCTTAAGGATGAAGAATTTTCATGAAAAGTTATACTTATATGATTTCGAGACATCCATACATTTGTTTTCACTGATCAATATCCAATTCATCTCTAATTACATGAAATTAAGGTCAATTTGTCATTATTGAAACATTAATAGACTATTAGATCTTTAAATAGAATGATAGGTCACTCCATCTATTTTTATCAATACAAAAGGTTATCATACATTTTTTAATATGCATAAATCCACATATGGTGAGATAATACATTAATCTCCCAAACATATCTGAAGAGAAACATAAACATTCCATAAATGGATAACCCTACAATCCTTCCTAATACTTAAAATCCAAATCATTAGAAATAAGTTCATTAAGCTTCCAAATTAATCTTAACAATTATCCCCCAAAAACATGACATAGATCTTATTTATCACACACCAAACATGTGAAACTTATTATCATATACTCAATGGAAACACGGTAATAACATAAATTACCCTAAAAACATATCAAATAAATACATGATTTTAAAAATTAACTCTTTCACATTCTACAAATCGCAAAACTATATAAACTCAATCCATGATGTCATAAAAAACGTTGTCATTATATCAGTCCTGATGAAATTAATACCATCAAACATCCATTTATTTCATTATCCTAGAATTATGAACATATTAAGTGTTATCCTTACTTTAATCTAATACCACCATTACATTAAATCACATATCTATGTCTTCATTACTATTCAACAAATACTTTTCAAAACTTAATAAAAATATTATACATTAAATACTTACATATTTCGTGATTCAATTTACAGAATCCCTGAATTAAATATCATAAATACTAAAACAAAAAAACTTTATTCTTAAACCATTTCTCATTATTCATCAAATTATTGTTCCCTAGAATATGAAATATGAATCATATATTAAGGTTTCTCAACCTCAATATAATCATGGTTCTTATTATTAATGTAAAGAATAATGTTAGATCATACCATGCCAATTACATGATATATGTGACCCCTTTATCTAGAAATGTATAACCAATACATATACCACCTTCCTAATTTTCATCAATATATTCTCACATAGGAAATAAATTTTCACAATTCAAATACATTATACATATGTAACAATCACTATTAACACTGTTCTTTATAGTTACCACCTTTGAATAAAATAATAGGATATTAAATTATTCGTATACTTATCTTTAGGGACATCCCTATAAATATCCATAGCTATATCTCTAGGGATCTTACTAATTTTTTTGTATCCTTGTTTCCAATGGCTAAATAAACAATTTCTTTGATAGCAAATATAACAACCTAAGATTAATGTATATAGAAATTAAATTTTTGTTTTAGAATCTTAAATACTTTACACAACTATGCCTAATGGGCATATTATTTTTGTTCCTTTCAAAACATGGAACACAAAATTTTAATATATAAAATGATTTTCAATGTTTTACACTAAGATCATCCCCTTTATTACCGCCACATAAAAAATTTCTTTATGACCTGTGGAAAATAAAACATAAGAAAAGGGTGAGCTTAGATTCTCAATAAGGTTAAGCTAGAAAAAATATGTAAGAATAATCACGATCATAAGGGTATGGGAACATGAGTATGTCATTAAAATATTATACCCTACTTATCAAACAACATATTCTTATGTCATAGAATAAATAATTGATATTCATAATAAATGAATCATAAAACAAAAACATTGGCATACACATAGAATTTTGGAAAACACATAAGAATATGAAATAATTTCTATATTAGTCAAGCATAATTTAAAAGAAAATCATAGTAGAAAATGGTCCTTTAATGAACTGAGATCACTCCTCATTCCAGTCCTGTATTACTGAACCATGATTAATCCTGTTCGAAACCTGTATTAATGAACAAATATTTCTCCCTTTCCAGTCTCATATTAATGAACTAAGATTACTATTGTTCTCATCCTTTATATCTCATGAGATATAAATCTTTACCCAATGCATTGTATGGAGATATAGGTCCCACCCATCACATAATAAAAACCAAACATATGTATTCCAAAATAACATAAATCATTAATCATATCTGAACCCATAAAAAGAAATGAGTTTAATAAACATTTCAATATAGCAGAACTCATGGAGAATAAACTTGATTCATCAACATAAACATAATATATTCAGAATAATAATTATAATAGCATCATTGGATTATATCCCATGTAAATATTAAGTAACATAAAATAATGTTATCTCGCATGGATAATAATTTTGAGAGATTACTTCAAATCATTCTTGTGAAAAATATTATTTCCATTTGAAAAATGATTTTTAAATAATAAAAAAAAATCATAAAACCTTTTTCATTTATTATAACCATTAAAAATGTTAAAGGATGCTTTGAAAAAAATCATGAATCCTTTTTGAAATCCATTTAATTGAGAATTCTTAAATAATCATTTAAATCACTTTTGAAGCATTTTTAGAACACACTATTATGAAGGAAGACATATTTCCAACAGAAAAGAGAAAAAATATAAATAAATATTATATTATCATTAAAATAAATATATTAATGAAAAATAATAGAAAAGGTCATTATATACACTGAGTAAAATAATATAGGTTCATAACATATCATGTGTCCAAAACAAGAAAAATTTAGAAAAAATTACTTTACTGATTTGGTAACTTTAAAACCATATAACCCATGAGTGATAGATCAGAAAATGGTTATGTAAATACCAATTATTTTCATAATAATACCCATAAAATACATTCATGTTTTTTATATACACAACATATAGAAAACCTTTAATTTATAAGGCATGTGTCCCTGTGAAATAAAATTGAGACATAAACCCCTTACCTTAGGTATTCTTTCCTTTATATATATACATATCTCATTTTTAATGGTTTAAATAAATATATTAACTTATTAAAGAAAATATTCCTATTAATTATATCATATATGATCATATTATCACCCATTTAATAATATTTCATTATTACGCCTCTTTCGAGTGTTAATTGCTTCATTTTTTTCTATGCATGTTTTGTTTTATAAAATCTATTTATTCTTCATAGGTTATAGTTATATAATTTCATTAATTGTATTAAGTTATTATATATCAAATTTATTCCTTATTTATAGTAATATAACCATTTCTTAATAGTGAATAAGGAATAGGAAAAGCATCACGTCAAGGTTATGGTAGACAGTACGTACGCACGAGCAATGGTATCATTTACTTAACAGTAAAACATATTGAAGTGGATGGAATATTTTTTTCTAGAATTAATATCATGTTATTATATCTATATATTTATATTTTTTCCATCATTATAACCATCAGAATAAAGTTGTGAAAAACATATTCCACCACAACTTGGAGAGGGTAGGATGTACGTATGCACACGTGGTGATTTATTTTTTCATAGGATAGATATAGGTTAGAATATAGTTGTTAGATAATAATAATAGGATTTAATTATATAATTTATACTATAGTTATTACTTTATAATAGAAGCAACATAAGAATATGAAGTAGAAGAAGTAATTATGAGAGTCGGTAAAGGAGATTACCTCTTCCCTGACGAACCTCCATTAGATCTCCAATAAAGGACACTAGTGTTGGTATTTTGAGAAGACCAGGACCTATAGGTTGTGTATAGTAAATTTTATAAGAGAAATGGTCAGTTTTTGGTCTATATTAAAAGATCAAGGAGGTGTGAAGATGTGAGATAGGATGTTCCCTTTAATAAGTGATGTGAGGGGCACAATGGGAATTTCAAAAGATATTAATTTATTATAAAATTTATCTCAATAAAAATACCTATAAAATGATATTTATTTTAAGAAAATATGAACTAAATAATTAATAAAATCATCCAATATATTTTTAGAATGTCTTGGTATTAATTTCAACTTTATAAGTTTTATTAACCTTCAGTTAATCTATTTCAATTTTAATTATGGTATAAAAATATCAAAATTTAATGTTTCAAATTTTTACTTATATATTGTCTATTATACCATAAATGATAAATTAATAACATATTTTACCTTATTATAGTTATTTTATATTTTAAAACATGGTTTATAATTTTTAATTAATTTAATAAAACATTATTATGATAAAATATCAAAAGTGTCACTTTTGACACAACTAATTTCTTGTATTTTTAAAATTTTAAATATTATACTTTAACATAGAAAAAATTATTCTATTATATCCTTAAGAAGTAAATTTCATCTAAATTTTTTCTCTCTCATTAATTATCTCAAATTAAATTTTTTTTAATATTTTTAATAACATTTATTTGATTTTCCATTAATAAAATAATTACGGCATCATCATTTTATATTCCACTAAGGTAATTATTTATTTCCTAAAAACAAAAAATAAACTACCATATTATTGATGAATATTTTATATTAAAAATTAGCATTTATAGTTAATATTATCATTTTTATAACCCAATATTAAAAATGATATATTATTTAAAACATGAATATGAAATCATAAAATACTACTAAATAAAATATTATAAATGTCATAGTATCATTTATGTGACCCAAAACTTCAAAAATAAATTCATATCATGAAAATATGTTTGTTAAGTTAAAAATTTATATTACTATTCATTCATAAATTTTATTTTTCCTCGTGAGGAAATATAAGAGATATTAAAGGAATGAAAATGACAATTTGTGTCTTTCTTTGATCTAAATAATATTTATGTCATTTTCTTGGACTATTATTCATCAATTAACCTAATTTCGATCTCTTAGGGTTAATTGTAAATTTTATTTTTCCAATAAATGTTTAACATTTTTTATTTTAATATTATAGACTTTATAATATTATTTTTAACATAAATTTCTTAATTTACCCTTTATCATGGTAACAAAATCTACCATTGTTAATATTTATATTGGCCAAAAATAAAATGGGAATACTTAAAAAAATTAAATTTTAGGAATCCAAATTTGAAATTTTTATAAAAAACTTTAAAAAGAAGATGTAGTAGTACATAATTTAATATAAATCCGGTAAAATACCATGAAAAATAGTTTTTCGAAAAAATGCCTTTTTTAAATATAAAACGTTATTATAATAAATTCGTGCATAAAATAATTTTGAAAACCATAATTGAATTATATAAAATAAAAAAAAACTAATTAGAATTTAAAACTATTATAAAACATAATTTTATATTATAAATAGCTTAAAATAAAAAATAACTTTTAATAAAAATCTGTATTTCACTATTCATCAAAACTTGAAACATACCAGCAAAACAAATTCCTCAAAAGTAAATTTTAATATTTATATTTGAAATAAAAATTTTATCTTGTCATATATAATATGTAAATGTGTTAAAATAGGATTTAAATGAGGTTCTCCATTAAAAGGTGGTAAAATTACCCTTATGAAAAATATAGGTTTTTTGGTAATAAATTGGGGTAGTTCTTATCCTATGCCTATAAAATCTATTTTATGAATATAAAATATATTGGATTTAAATCTAACATATATATTTAATTATTATAATTTAATACATAATTTAATTTTGTAATATAAAATACTTTAAGTGTAAAAAAACTTCCATTATATTCAATTGGTATATAGTTTTGTTTATAAGTAATTGGTAACTAATGAATTCATCTTATAAACCATATATTTTCATAATTTAGTTAAAACTATTAATAACTACTAATTCAATGGATATGTTATATATTATTATATTAAATAATAATATTTTAATAATATATTATTTTTCGGTAAAAATCGATCTTTCGTGAAACACAAGATATTAGAAGAACACAACATTGTGTGTAACATAAGACAAGAATTGTCTTACTTATATCACAATATAATATAAGAATTTCAATTATCCCAACCTAAACATAATTTATATTTAGTTTTGTGTGAAATAAAAATTATAATAAATATCAAATTATCTCAAAATATTATTTCATGAAATATCATGATGTTACAACCAGTATCCTAGATTCAAGTCTTTTTGAGAAAATATATATCTAATAGTACTATGTTCAAAATATTTGGTGAAAATATCCCTAAAAATATATTTCCACCAAAATTTAAGCACATTTATAATAGTGGAAAGATATAAATAATTATTTTTGTAATTATACTCATGCAGTCAAGGTTGGATAGAGTTGTAAGACACCTCATGATCATCATGAATAATAAAAAAATCCATACGAGTACTAGAACAATAAAAAAATACCATATACCCTTTACCATGATCAGATAAGATCAGAATATGAGCTGATGTAATATTTAAATTTAGCTCATTGAAAAAATACGATCTCTTTACACCCCATATTAATTTATACCCTTTCCTAGTAAGAACAGTCAAAGGTGATGTCAACTCTAAGAAATAATTTACAACCAACAAATATTATCTTGAAATACCTCAAAAGCTCAGAATCTCAATTATGTTCAATGGATCTTCCCAAGACAAGTCAAATTTCACCTTCTCATTATTAATTGATAATCCTTTCTTAGAAATAATTTTCCCTATGAAATTCACATCATGGATCTAGAAACATCATTTAAAAATATTTACATACAAATGGATACTCATCTTTATTTCTATATTCAAACTCAAATGGTACTCATTCCCACACTCAGATATTGAATAAACAAAAATATCATGAATGAACATTACCACAATAGTTTCAATATACTCATAAATATCCAATTCATCAATTCCATAAAAACTATAGGAGAATTATTTGTACCAAAATACATCACCAGATATTCTTAATGGCCATACCTACCCCTCAAGGTTGTCATCGGTATACCAAACTCTCGAACATTGAGCTAATGATAACCCGAATGAAGGACAATATTTGAAAACCACTTAACCACTTTAAATAGTCAAAAAATCATCCACATGAGGTAAATGATACGTATTCTTAACTGTCATTGGATTCATATTTTTAAAATCCACACACAATTGGAGTTAACCATATTCTTTTTAGGGAAAGAGTATTGTGATTCCCAAGGAGTAACACATGATGGAATAAAAACTTTTTCCATAAGATCATCCATCTTAATCCCGTTCTCCTTTAGATCTATTTATCTTATAAGTTATTAGGGTATAAAAATACATTAGATACCAAGATCCAAAATAGTTATAAACTATACCTTCTTCTATAGAGGAATACCAAAGAAATCATCTGGGAAAAAATTGGTAAATCCTTTAAAACTAAGGGAATATTACCCACAAAATAAATATCATTAGGCCCAACTAAAAGAATAGACAAAAAAAAGTTTGTGCTTTGGGTGGGATGATCATGAATGACCTTACCTTGAATCCCACTGTACATGACACACTGAAGAGATCAAATCCAGAATAAAGAATAAAAGTATTCTGATGATTATAATCAATCTCATAATGGTGAGAGATAATTATATGTATCTTGATGATCATGTCAAATAGATCTATATTAATAATGGTGAAATCAAAGAAAACCTCAACAACAGCTATCGATACAGAACAAGAAGGATAGAAGAGGTGTCACTAAATTAATAATAAATGACATGAGTTTATTTGGAAGTTTAAGAATATCCATAAAATGGATAGATATAAACTATTGGGATAAAACCATATCAAGTACAGTAGCCGCTATTAATGATTCAATAAAGATGATAACTCTACTTCTTTCTAGGCCTGCATTTATATATGTTAAAAAACAACCAATTGAATTAAATTACATTACTCCAGGGGCCTATAGATTGATCCTTCTAGTCTTTAAATCATATTACTTTCCCATTATAGATTTTGGAGTTAATGATACTTGAAAATAATAAGTTGTAGGAATATCCTGAGATAAACACATTATATGTCTAAATCATCCACAATTGTTACACATATTCATAGGTGGAGAACAATAACAATGAGTGTTTCTGACCTCTCCACAATGATAGTAAGTTAGGGGAACACTACTAGTTATAACGAAAGGTGAAGAGGTGGCTCGCTACTTAGAACCACCCCCACCACTCCAGCGATGATCATCAAAATTTTTATTCCTCCCATGCATTACGCTGAAGCTTTAATTGGGTGAATGATAAGAAGATGAATAACCAAACATTCCTACCATATCCATTTTTCCATTATTACCATATCTACTCACTATCCACATAGGTTTAATGATTCAGTGTAAATACATGTGATCAGATATCCTATCACAAACCCTATAGGAACTTATGTTCCTTCAGCTGGCCATTATTTACTATGCCTTGAGAAAACTGAAATTTCATTAGGATTATATTTGTGTATGATGATGAAAAATTTTCTCCATTAGAAAAGGATAGGAACTCATAAGACTTAATCATCATAATCAACTATAGAAAAAACTTATGAAAGTAGTGGGTCTTGAAACCCTTCCAATCCAAGACCGCATGTATATCATCCTTCACTATAGAATCCCACCAGTTCTTGTTGGGACAATCGTGTCTGTACACTGAGAAATTCATCTTGATATTATCATGTATATCTAGGAATTCAATGATATGATCAATCTTCTCCACTGATTCCTCTAACTCTTTAGGTTTATTTATACCCTTACAGGACAATAGATTCTCATGTAGGAACTGCCATGATCAACCTATTTCTCTAAAAACTCGAGGTTCTATCTCGAAAACTAGGTCATGGAATTTGGTACATTTTTTCTTTAAAAAGAACTTCCTACATGATAGTCTGGAAAATATTCTCATCTGGAGGTGGATTCCATTGAGGAGAATCCACTACACCCTCCACAGAAACCAATGGAAATTGTCTTGGAGGCATACATCTTCACACCAAAACAAATGAAATGATCAAAAACAATATAATCTCCATTCACACTAGAATACCATATGAAAAAAAACTAATACTAAGAACAAGAACATTGAATAGGAGAGACACATCCCAAAATCAATTGGTAACATGAGTCACATCCTAGAAAGGGTTGTCCGGGAGCTCCCCACTACCTACCCCTCAAGTCTTGAAAATTTTATCTCCAGTCTACCAACATCTCAAAATTGAGCAGAACCTACCTTTGATACAAAACTACGATGAACCTAACATGTATACCCTCTCAAAATGGTACTGGACCCAAACCATCCTATATCGGAAGGGTGTTCCTAATCCACACGACATAGTGACTAGAACCAGGGCATCAATAGAAACTAGAGGGAATTATTTTTCCAAATTTGAAGTAGACAACATGACATATATGATTGAAGGAGAGAGAAATAGTGGAAAAGATAAAAAGAAAAAAAAAATATCGTAACAAAAAATGAAAAGAAGAATTGATTCAACCCAAAAGTAGCTTATCAATCTACAATTATAATTAAAAAATAGAAAAATTAAATAGATATTGCTCCTATATATGATAGTATGATAAAACATCCACAATCTCACCACCAGTTACCCATAGATAGTTGAAAAAACATTACTGACTCACTGTGGATCTATGCCTTTCCCTACATCGACATATATAACATGGTTTATGAAATCCCTAAGGGGTGTGTAGGGTGTGAGCTAAACAATATTAGTAGGATCCCACCTAGATATTCCATATAAACTAGTTTTATGTCAATTCATACATACTCAAATTCATAGAAAACATGGGAAGATAAATAGTTATTCAAGGCATGATTATTCCCCTATTTCCATAGTTTCAAATAATCCAAGTAAAACAATATCATAGAATATCACATATATCAAATAATTCCAATAAAATCATGAATCACATATAATATAAATTCTAATGTTGTACAAACTAAGGAACATTTAACATCACTCAAAGGATTACAACAGGCCATGCTATTGTGACGTTACATAGAAATTTCAAGAAAAATTATAAAAAATTAGTTTGTTTTGATATATATTTTTATAGGGAATTAATATTATATATAACCTAATATTTATACAGTTATAGAAATCGATAGGATTATTTATAATAATAACCATCCTCATAACATGGATTATTTGATAGATATACAAACCCCATCATAACAAAGTTCCTATTAAAACATATAATTTAAATTTTAAATATTAAATATTTGATGTAGTTTATTACATAATTGTATTGGATATAATTTCTGATAGATTTATTTTATATTGCAAAAAATATTTTTTTTTCATTTTCAAGACCCGCTTTTTAGGTTGAGTGGGAACTCGAACAGACTACCATCCTCCCATGATAAATAAACAATATACTAAATATTTGGATGATTCAAAAAACAATTTAAAATGCTATAGATAAAATATATATTTAGCATTTCCACATTGACTGTAATGGGCATCTAGTGAATCATAAAATAATGAATAGGAATATGAAGTGGAAAAGATGAAAATATACTTTATATGATTAGAATCAATAATTTTAGTGATAAATTATAGGTATTAATTATAGATTATCATATTTTTATTTTCTTTTAAAATATTTTAGTTTTATTATTTTATTATACTAAAATTTTATCTTCAGGTAATGATTTTTTATAAAAAATCGACATGATTACTAATAAATTCAAATTTTTATAGGGGTTTCCCATTAAATTATATATATATATACCTATATAAAATATGAATAATATTAATAATTAATTAAGATATTAAATAAATTCAAATAGCGTTCTTGTGTTTTTAAGAATCCTTATTCCGATGGGGCCTATCACAAAAAGTGATGCCAATTTTTTGAAACATTTTTTTGCAGTGGGCCATCATCAGTAGTTTTAAAAAATCAAAATAATAAAAATAATAACACAATATTAGTATTAATAAAATAATAATATTAATATTTGTAAAATAAAATAAATTATAAAATAAAAAATAATATTCATATAATAATAATAATATGGATAATAAGATAATAATATTATTATTGATATTGATAATATAATAATAATAATATTATTATTATTAATAAAATAAAAATATTTATATTAATTATATAATAAAAAATTATAAAATAATGAAAACCTTAATATTTGTGAAAAACAATAAAAAGAAATTAATTAAAAATAATAATTTATAAAATAATAAGAAAATTTTAAAAGTAATAAAATAATCAAAAATTAAATAAATAATAAAAAATTTAATATTGACAACAATATAAAAAACGCACAATATAGAATGGTAAATAGTTAGTATTACCAAAAAAATTACGGTTAAACGTTTTATCATTAAAAAATAAATAATTCACTGAGGGGGAGGGTCATCCTGAGGAGCTGGTGGAGATGGTGGAGGGAACTCTTTCTCTAAACCACAAGTGGGACATCACATGTACTCCAAATGCACCTCCTCCTCCCACTGCTACCATTGATGCATCTCCTCCTGCATCTCCTTATGCTACTACCACTGCCATATGAACTCTTCATACTGCTGTTGCTGCCATTAGCGCATCTTATTCTTCTCCTAATGCACACTCTCTATAAGCTCACTATGAGTTCACAGCTGCTCTTGATGCTATGCAATAGATGATGACGACTCGCTACAATATCCTCTCAAGCTGTATGCCGACATCACAATAGTGTCACAATAATCCACCAGTGTCAGTCGAGAGTTGATACCAACAACTCGACCTTTTTCAAAGGTATTTTAGGTTTTTTGCATCCTTTTCTACTCATCAAATTGGTGGGCACTGGTGTGAGTATCAGTCTCAGTCTGACTCTCAGTCTGCGTCTGAGTCATCGGGACCTCATATGACTCCTTCAATAGAAATTTAAATGAAAAATAGTTTGAATATTATTTGGAGTAAAATTTTAAACTCAAAAAGAAATTATATTCACCACAATCTGACGATGGCAGTCACCTCTAATCTCTCTAGTGGTCGGATCACTATACTTCCTCCTATAAATGATGAACTCTAAAATATTAGGTTTTTTGAATTCCTATATGAATATAAAATACACCATTTACATTTATTGTTATATAAAATATTTTAAAAAAATACTTACCATAAGCTCGTTATGTGTTCTGAATGTAAAACTACCAACTCGATGTGTTTCCTCCTATATCCCCTAGTTTTTTTCGACCTAACAATGATCTCCTCTAAAATCGACCACCCAACCAGTGTGAAAATAATCAATCTGCAACCTGAGTTGAATTGTAATCTGGTCAGTGGGCATGAAAACCCTCATCAAACTCTATAACTCCTTCTTTTTCTATTGCTTTCATTCTCAAATTGGGTAAAACCTGAATGCAATGCTGATGCATAGTCCCCTACCATGCCTTCCAGATAGACCTACACATTCTCTCATCAATGGGATACCATAATACCTATAAATAATATGTATATTTTGTTATTAATTAAATTAATTTCAAAATAAATATTATTTATTTACGTACCATCTAATGATCGAACATGTGGTGATGCACATCAATGGGAATCGGATCACATGAGAGCCATGCTTTTTCGAAATAATTGTGTAATATAGCACTCACCTATCTAGTAGCTATATGCATAAAATTGTGAAAAAAGAACAAATAATCAAACTGTTAGTATATAAATAAATTATTGAAAACTAACTAAAATACATAGGTAAACATAGCTCTGCAAGCCTAGATCATATCCAAGATGTGGACATCGCTCTGGGACCGATTCAAGAATTATCAATAATGCAAGACCACAACCCCTACATGTCCCCCCTAAACCATCATTTGTTTGAGGGTCAGATGTGCCAACATCTAGATCGTCCATAAGTAGATGAAATCCCTACAACAAATGAAATATATTCTCATCTATTTAAAGAAAGAAATGACTATTATTAGTAAATAGTTAAATATAACTATTATAAATAGATTTATATTATATATGTTTATAACCAACATTTAACCATGCCAATGTTCAACTTCATCCTCATCTCAATATCCAACTATGTCAATATCTTCATATTCTTCCTCAACATCCTCAATTTCCATATGAGTTTCAGTTTCATCATCTCTTACCATTTCAAATTTATTTATAACATCATTAACATTATCTTCACCATCATCCCTTAAATGTGGGGTGTCGACATCGATATTCGTGTCTCTATGAAAAATATGGATTTAGAGAAGTCTATTGAAAAAATTCAATTCTTTCCACTTCAGCGGAACCACATTCAATTTGATTAAAATACTTTTCTATAGAATTAATTTTTATTATGCTCCACCAATCAATTAACTCACTTTAAGTAGCATAATATTTTGAATAATAAATTATATATTCCTGATGAGGAAATAAAAATGGTTTATCTACTATAAGAAGGATTTTATATTTAATATTATCGATTTCATGTGTGGGATGAACATGTAAACCTCTCTCAGTATCCATCCAATGACATTTAAAAATCGTTATTTAATTTAATATCAAATAAAATAGTTCAATACTTTTTTCTAGAATGCATTAAATGTCAACTTCAGTTTCTCAACGATGGGATACTATTAAGCACACACCTCAATTCCTTGTTTTTTAATCTATATATACAAGTGTATGAAATTGAAAACCATTCACCACATTTATATTATAATATTTTACCATTTTTGATGGTGGGTTACTCAATACATGAATTCGATTATCAAATTTATCAGCATGCTGAGATACCTAAAAATTTGTAAAAAAATGATCTATATAACAGATAATAAATTGATTTTATATGTTAAACCGAAAATAATTTATCTTACTAGTTTTTGTAAATAGTTGGTAATGTTTTTTCCCAACATTCTTTAATATAAACTGCTTTAATTTGTGGTAAATTTTGCTTGATATGATTATCATATAACATACAAATAAAATAAGATTAATTTATAATAAAAAAGTTATAGAATAGGTGATAGAAAAACTCACTATACAAATGATGTCATTTCTTCAAATCTGTGAAGAAAATATGTATGATCTATGTGTTGTTCATCATTTGAAATTCATCGTTCATGGAATCCACTGAAGCCAAGTTCAGGATGATTGAAAATAGATAATTGATTTACAATTTCATCATCATAATTTCCCTCAATATAGCCTATGCATTTGTTTTTGGAGGGATATTCAAATTGAAATTAATTAGAAAAAAATAAATTTCCTATTACAAATATGCTTCTATAATTATACCTTCAACTGATTCTTTGTTAAATACTTTTTTCTTCATTTTCATCATGCATATCTCAAATTGGTACATTCATCGGAACTGTACCAGACCTCCACATTTTTCTAAATGTGGAAAATGTAATATAAAATGTTCTATTGAGTCATTCATAGCCGCTATGAATATTTTTTCCAGTTTACATAAAATCAAAAAAATCCTCTTACAGTATTCTTAATTCATTGTAATCACATACCACCACTTAAATGTCTCAGAGAAAATATGATATTTCTATTAGCGCATATGAAAACATATAATTAAAAAACCTCTAAATCGAATTGGTATATGTGTTTTCATTATAACATGGATGTTATAACGTTTTAATTAGGTAATATTACCCTTATTCACAAATCTAGAAAAATTAGAAGAATAACCAATTGGAAGTCTCATATCTTCAATTCACTAACAAAATAATTATTGATTCTCTTTGGAGAGTGTATAAGATGATTTTGGATTCTTTTTTCTTCTATGATACAACATTTTAAACAGTTAAAGTTCTAGTTTCTTGTAAATTTGGGAAAGATCTAATCCTATATTTACATTATCTTTGTTCTTACCTGGTGTATCCAAAACTATATGAAATAAATTATCAAAATATTTCTTCTCCATATGAATAAAATCCAACAATTGATTGATTAATGAATCAGAGAAATATGGCTGATCCAAAAAATTATACATTTTATCCAATTGTGTTCTTTCCCAAAGCCATAAATTTTCTGTTCGATTATTATTTTTCCAAATGTGATGGGAGGTAATAAAGAGAAGATTAATTTTAACTATATACCTTGTATCATTTTTATAGGTTTATCTCATTCAATTTTTCTTTTTCTGAAATGATATTTTTTCCTCTGAAAATAATGATTAGTTGGAAGGAATATGTGATTAAAGTAAAAAAATAGGTTTTTCCATTGTTGAGGAAAAACACATTGATGTCTCTCTTATTGTATGAACATGATTGTGTACCATGTGAACTCTAGCCAGATAACATTCCATACAATGTAAAGTAACTAATTTTCCATATCAATGTTGATTTTAGCATGAAATTTTGGTTAGCAACAACATTAAATGTACTAACACCATTACTCTATAATGAATTTAACTCATCAATCAATGGTTTCAAATATACATCAATAATATTTTTCATATTTTCTGAAATTAATAAGATAAAACGATATATGGTTTCTTAATCAACATCTAAGGAGGTAAACTGTATGGAGTTATAATGACAGTCCAACATGACTATCTACTACTGTAAGAACCAAATGGACAGAAACGTTCAATAGAAAGACTCAATCACACTTTTTTCGCATCTAAAGAAAAAGAAGGATGCAATTTGTCAAAATTTTTCCAGAAATAACCATTAGAGGGATGATTTAAGGGTTTACCAGTTGGAATATTGGTTTTGTTCTATGACATCAATTTCATTATGTTCTGAGACATAAATAAAGGTTGCGATCTGGGTGTATGTGAGAAATATCTCAATTTTTAAAGGAATAAATCCAGACTTCCCTTGTTGAGCTTATTTATACCTCGATTATCCATATGTGGGACTACTATGCAATGAATAATTTTCACCATAATATAAGATGCAATCATTTGAACATGCATTAGTCTTACGATAAGATAGCCCCAAATTATGAACCAACCTCTTACTCTTATATATATTTGTAGGCAACACATTTATTTTATGCAGGAGTATTTTTACCAAAGATAATATCTGATCAAAACTGCTATTTTATATTCCATTATATGATTTAATAGAAAAAAATTTAGCAACTGCTTCAAATTATCTTTTCTTGAAACCAAGGTATAAGTAATCCTAAACAGACCTCAACAACTTATAAAAATGAGATGGTTCCAACTTCGAAGTAAATTAATATCACCATGATATTATGCATGCTGAAAATATAGAACTTCTAAATCATGTAATAAATTTTGAAACTATATTGGATCAGGAACCAAATTATAAGTATCTTATCTGGAACTACGTTCACCATGTTGAGACTAAAAAAATAATCTAGTTGAAATTCAAAACACCATAAATGACCCCAATTTTTTTCAAACGTTTCGACCATCCTCAGAGCACATTTTTTATAAGGACACTTAATTGTCCCTTTTGAAATATATATTTGTTTTGAGGATGAAAATGATGAGATAGATTCGACATCCTTAATATATACAGAATTTCAACCAAAACTATTTGGATTTTTAGGTAGATTTATCAATGCATGATCATCTAATAATGATTTTTATCGACATCTTGGTTCCACATTTCTTTTAAAAATATAAAATATTTTTCATGAATAATTTGATATAAATAAATTCACTATCCAAAAAAGGGAAGACCATTAAATAAATTTTTCTATAAAATTATAATAATTTCAATTATTTCATACTTATAAATAGTAACTTTTAAGCGTTTATAGTAATCTATACTAAATTATAATAATTTGTATTAATTAACACTAATTATAATTAATTATTGCTTATTTGTTCTAATAATTGGTAATTATCGGAGACACAATTTCTAGCGGATTGGTGGTAGTTCTTTTTCCCAATTACTCATCTCCACTATCATGGATTGAAATCACAATGAAAAATCTACTCAAATGTACAGATATCCATTTCTTTATACATGAGGATGGAGAATAGTGAGACCTCACCACAATACTCTCTATTCCAATGCATATAAAAACGGATATCGGTAATTCAATGGTGATTTTTCATATTGATTTCAATAGAAGAAATCTTCAAGGAGATGAGTTGTCAAGAAAATAGCCTCTTTTTACTAATGGATCATCTCCTTGCAACTTTCTCTAATAGAAATCAATATGAAAATTCTTCTTGGGCTTACGCATATCAATTTTCGTATGTAGGAGAATGGAGAGTAGGAATACCTCACTGTGCTACTCTCCATTCTTGTGCATACAAAAATTGATATTTGTACATTGGGAAATATTTTTCATAGTGATTTCAGTGGGAGAAACATGATAGAAGAAAAGTTTTCGGGAAAAAGTGATGCACTAATCTGTTGGAAATTGGTCCAATTTATTACAATTTGTTAAAATTTATTACAATTTCATTCCAATTATTGTTAATTATTTCTAATTATTACTAATTTTTAGTAATTATTTCTAATTATTTGAAATTATTAATAATTACTGCTAATTATTTCAAATTATTGAAAATTTAGTACTAATTATAACTAATTATTAGAATTTATAACTAATTTATAGAGTTTGTTACTAATTATTAGAATTTATATCTAATTATTATAATTTATTTCAAATTATTATCATTTATTACTAATTATAACTAATTACAAGAATTTATTAATAATTATTGATATTTATTACTAATTATGGTAATTTATTACAAATTATTTGATTTTTTTTACAAATTATTTGAATTTATTACTAATTATTTGTATTTATGAGTAATTATTAGAATTTATAAATAATTATTAGAATTTATTACAAATTATTAGTATATATTACTAATTATTCGAATTTATTACAATTTATTAGAATGTAGTACTATTTATCACTAATTATTGAAATTAATTACTAATTACTATAATGTATTGTTAATTACTGTAATTTATTTCTAATTACTGCAATTTATTACTAATTATTGATAATTGTTAAAAATTTATACCTAATAACTGCAATTTATTGCTAGTTATTGCTAATTATATCTAATTTATTATAATTATAAGAATTTATTACTAATTATTAGAATTTATTACTAATTATCAGAATGTTTTTCCAATATTTACTAATTATTAGAATTTATTACTAATTATGACAAATAATTATATTTTATTACTAAATATATCGAATTTATTACTAATTATTGAAATTTATAACTAATTATTAGAATTTATTACTAACTATTAGTATTTATTTCTATTAATTAGAATTTATTTATAATTGTAACTAATTATTAGAATCTGTTACTAATTATAACTTATTATTAGAATCTATTACTAATTATAACTAATTATTAAGGCCTATTACTAATTATTACTAATTATTAGAATTTATTACTAATTATTATAATTTATTACTTATTATAACTAATTATTATAATTTGTTACAAATTATAACTAATTTATTACTAATTATTGTAATTAATTTCCAATTATCATAATTATTATTATTTATTAGAATTTATTACTAATTATTCAAATTTATTACTAATTATTGGAATATATTACCAATTATAACAAATGATTAGAGTCTATTACTAATTATTACTAATTATTTGAATCTATACCTAATTATTATAATCTTTTACTAATTATTTGAATTTATTAGTAATTATTAGAATTTATAAATAATTGTTATAATTATTATATTTTTTTACAAATTATTACCAATTATTAGAATATATTGCTAATTATTAGAATTTATTTCTAAATATTAGAATTTGTTACTTATTATTAGTATTTATTACTAATTTTTAGAATTTATCACAAATTATTAGAATTTATTACTATTTATTACTATTTATTATAATTAATTACCAACTATTACTATTTTGTTACTAATTACTAAAATTAATAAATAATTATTACAACTGATTATTAATTATTACAATTTATCACTAATTATTACAGTTTTTTACTAATTGTTATAGACTTATTACTAATTATTACAATTTGTTTGTAATTATTACAATTTATTATTAATTAATTCAATTTATTATTAATTATTACAATTTATTACTAATTATTACAATTTATTACTAATTATTTAAATTTATTACTTATTATTACTAATTATTACAATTTTTCACTATTTATTACTAATTTATTATTAATTATTACAATTCATTACTTATTATTACAATTTATTATTAACTATTACAATTTATTGCTAATTATTTCTATTTATGACAATTTAATACTAATTATCAGAATTTATTACAAGTTATTTTAATTTAAAACTAATTATTTGATGTAATTAGTAATTATAACTAATTATTACTAATTATTGAAATTTATTACTAATTATTACTAAATGTTACAATTTATTACTAATTATTACTAATTGTTGCAATTTATTACTAATTGTTTGATTTTTTACTAATTGTTGCAATTTATTACTAATAATTTCAACTTATTACTAATTATTTCTATTTATTACTAATTGTTACAATTTATTAATAATCATTACAGTTTATTACTAATTATTTCAATTATTAGAAATTATTACTAATTATTAGAATTTAATACTAATTATTAGAATTTAACACCAATTATTATAATTTAATACTAATTATTAGTAATTAATACTAATTATAAATAATTAATACTAATTATTACTAATTAATACTAATTAATATAAGAACCATTATTTAATACTAATTTATACTAATCCCAAGTAAATATTTGTAAAAATAAACATAAAAAATGATAAATAAAACTATCTAATTCTAATTAAATTTAACTATATGTAATTAACAATAATTTTAACTAAAATAAAATGAAATAAATTTAATAAAAAATAAAAGAAATAGATTAATACCTTAAAACATAAGCTTTTGAATGATATTAGCTGCAAATAATATCCTAAATTAAAATTTTAAACAATGATTTTTTTTGAGGGAAACATATTCTACAAGAGAGAGAGGTGTAGAAAATTGAGTGGAATGGGAAAAATGAGTGGGGGTATATAAGGGTCAGATTATTTGCGATGAGCTTATTTACGACGGGGCCTGTCGCAAATACGCGGCAGTTAAAAAATAATTTGCGATGGAACACGTCGCAAATACCAACTTGATGACATACTATTTGCGAGGGGAGATAAATCCCATTACAAATACTAAATCACGTTGCAGGTATTTGCGATGAGAAAAAAAGACTGTCGTAAATACCCTGCCCATGGGTTGGCATGCAACTCGCTTCAAACCATTTGCGTTGGGAACCTCCAACCCATCACAAAAACCTCAGTATTTGCGACCAGCTGGTTCTCCCATCGTAAAAATTTTCTTTCGATGGACTATTTGTGTTGGGTCGGTGACCCATCGCAAAATCCCACATTTCTCGTAGTGTAAAATTACATAAAAATAACTTCCTTATACACAGTTGGAAAAATTGTTGGTTCTGTAACATTATGGAATATAAATTTTAAAATGAATCAAATTATAATAATAATGTGTTGGAATTTATTTGGTAGAATTCAATGTAAAGCCACTATTATAAAATCAAATATTAAAACATGAAAGTCATGTGCTTTTATTACCATTGATATGAAATCAGTCATTGATACTATATTCTTGATATTTGACAAATACCCCTATAGAATCTTTACATATTTATAAATGTTGTAAAACATAAATCTATTTTCCAAGAAATATTTCAATCCACTGGAGGAAAAAAATATCTAATTCACCCTCCGTTGTGGTCAACTCTCCTATGATCCATATATTAATCTTATCCAACCTAGACATAATTCCATTTTTTATTTTCCTAAGCGCATTTAGTAACATACTAATAGCACATCCAATTACATTTTTTTCTATGTTCATTACAATAAGAAAATGTCTGACATATAAATAATTCCAATATGGAAATTCAATAAAATTCATCACATTTTCCAACACATTTTCAAAAGGTTTTTCAAAAATGGTTTTTTAAAAATAGTGAAATATTTATTTAATTTATCATACTGATCCTCACTTATTGATGGAGAAGGCATTACAACTTCTTCTCAATTCCGATCAAATTATGTTATCAAAGATCTATATTTATATTATTAAGAAAAAAATTTATGATATCCTAGAAACAATGTCTTTAAATAATGAATTATCCTAAATGCGAGTACACCAAATTCAGAGCGGGACACCTTAACATTACTTTAATTTTATATCCTAAAAACATTGACAAGTAGAAATTCTATTTATCATCACTAAAAACATGTATCTCAACGTGAAATATTTGTTTCTATGAGCATCAAACAATTTAGTACATTAATCCCACAACAATTTCATATCACAAATCAATATAACTTAATAAAAATAAATATCATTACTAGGTTGTTTTAGTTCAAATATATATGGAGAGAAAATACAATGAATTTGTTCTTTATGCATAATCACAATGAGAAGTTATAATTTACCAACTTAATTTTTTATGTATTTTAAGAGATAATTTGAATACAAAAAATATTCATTCCATCTATTGATAAAATAAAATAGAGGTTTCTCAACTCATTTCCCAATTTACGATACACAAGATCTATTTTCTTCCACTAAAAAGAGTTTATTGGGTGATGAATTTTCCAAAATTATATTCTTTTATATGCATTCCATGTCAATTAACTTGTGGTCTCCTCACTTATATATAGTCATTTAAACCTTGGAATGATTTGGAAGTACTATTCAAATTTTTAATTACTTGATTTATCTTTCCTGTATCAAGTTATAACACACTTTTGTCATTATTAAGGGATCCATGGTCCTTGTAGAATAGTATAAAATCATTTTTATAGACATGTGTTCTATCAAAGATCATATCCATTTAACATATATTTCATTTAGAATAAAATGTTTTATAAGGATCAACATTATAATACAGTAACATATTATTAAAGAATGCATGTAGTTCTGTAAAGCTAATATCACTCTATCCAATAACAACGTCATAATTATATAGCATCAATAAAATAGAAAATATATTATATTTATTAATACTAATATATAATGGCATCATATCATATATTTTTAAATTATAAAACATATTTGGATAATTGGAATGGTTATCTTCAACTTTTGTTTCCATTTCCTCAATACGATCTCCATTATCTTTTACAGTTGTTTTCATATAATATGATCTACAAATTGATGTTTAATCTCATTGAATAGATATATTCAGTTCATTACCATATTTATTCCAACATTTAAATGTTTCACATATTGTATGACATATCTAGTGTTCTTCGAACTCTACTAAAAAAAATAAATCTTTAATAAAATAGGTAAACATAGTGAAATGATTTGAGAAGGTCCAGATCGATGATCTGCTTCAAACATGATGAACTATTTATCCCAATACTTATGCTCCTTTTCCATAAAATTGGAACCCATCCATTTTAGATTCATATTAATCCTATTTGGTTAAACAATATTCATATTAAATATGAAATAAATAAATATTGAAAAGGTATAGATATAATGTATCATTTTTCATGCATAAATTATAATTTTTTACAACTAATATATTAAAATGAAAATTATATATAGATTCACAACATTTACGATGAATATATGAGGGTATAATGATTTGGTGGTATATCTTATAATATTTTTTGAATTATATTAAATTCTTTACTATGGATTATGCACATATTTACTTAAAATTTATAAACATATTAAAAGTTCTAACAAATATTTTTTATCTTTAGTCATTGTTTTATGCTCTCAATTATTAATCTATAGCCTCTAACTTCTAAATATTTATTGAATAATCATTATATATATATATATATATCATATTCCATGAAATCAATTTTTTGAAACATATCATTTATTATATGACCCTGGATTGTAATGTTTTATTCTTCTTAATAATGTATAATGTGAAGCTGATATATTAATCAATCTACTTATTCAATGTTCCAATATTAAAACAATATATCTACGTTAGTATTTGATATAGATACATATGATATAATTTCAATTTTTTTAAAAAAAATTCTAATATAATATATTTTTATCATGAATTGAATGTTATTTTCATCATGTAATGTAATTTTTTAGAACACTTTTTTCCTATTTATTTAGAGAAATCAATATTGAAGAAAATAATACTACTTTTTAAAGGGATATACCATGGTTTAAATAAATAGTTATTTACCAAAATTAAATGTTATACCACCTCAATATGTCTTCAAAACATAGGGAACATGAAAATTCGATCACCCATTTTCCCATATGATATCATGTATAGTGGTTTATTAGTTATCATTTAATGCATATTTTCCATTATCTAAATTTAATATATTTTGTTTAATCGAGTTTTCCTATTTTGGTTGTTCTATGAATTGTAACACATAGTATTTTGTATATAATGACTCACTCATCCATTATTTCAGTAACCATCTTGACCACGACACATCAAGATTAATATTATTCATCTCCCATTTGAACACATTTTTTTAATTATGTATATATAAATGTTCCTTAAATGATCATCATGGTCTATATAAAATATGTTTTATAATATTCTATTTTTCATTAGAATTAAAATATTTATTTCAAAATTCCCAAAAAAATCAACATGATTTAGAAGACATTAAAATGATTTCATTTCATTTAATTTAACAGTTTCCCATATATATATATATATTGAAAAAAATAAATTTGTTGTTTAGTGCATTGTGATACTCATGATGATCGATGTTGGAGTCGTCATTATCTAAAGGGGTTTACAAGCCCTTTTACTCTCATATCCATTGATATCCAGAATATATTCTACTTAAGTGAAATTTATTTAATTAATTAATATGTGATGTTATAGATATATTAAAAAATAGAATATCTAAAATTCATAAACACCTCACTTTAAACTAGTCTATATTATGTCATGTTTAAAATTTCAAATTGATAACACTAAGGTGAAAAATAAAATTCTCATCCCTCAAATACAACCTCAGATCACCAATATATTTATTGAATAATTATCCATAATCAGAAAATTGTAGAATTCCAATTTCATTATAAAAAGAATACATTTTAAATAAAATTAGAAAATTTATCATTTCCAAGACATGTCAAAATGCACAACCATTAAAACAAGAATTGCAATCCAATATTGGTCATTCACCAAAGAAATTGTATAATTAAGAATCTAAGCTTATAACCTTTTTTTTATATTCTTGAATAATTCGTGTTTAGGGTGTGGGACCCTATTGAGATGAGGAAGAGACATAACTGTTTTACAAAAGAACACATGAAGAACAACCATATAAATCATGAAAACTCATACACAACTAGTGGAGAAATTCATCAAACAAGTTATGCATAGAATACATCTATTTTTGAGGGTTGATTCATCCATAAAATTTAACAGAGGTAGTTGTAAAGTTAAGGTTCTGGGAAAGATTGAACTACAAGAAGCGGTGCTGCTGTTAGGGTTCTTTTAAAAAGGGGGGAAATGATTTATCATTTCTAATAAAAAGTGATGATAAGAGTAACCTCTATCCTAAAAAATTGATTTGCACTAATAGATAAATGTTTTATCAATGATAAATTTATCACAAGTAAATGTATTTATTTTAGTGCTAAAATTTTAAACCCTGATAAAGAATGATTTTATGAGCATTAAGTCGAGCACTAATAAAGGTTGGGTTTATCAGCATTAACTTTAAAATTGATAAAAAATTAAAATATATAAAACTAAATCAATACAGAAGATAATTTTGATATATAATGTTATTCCCTATATTAAAAATTAGTTTATAAGAAAATGAATATTAATTTTTTTTAAAAACCCTTCATAATTAAAAAATTAATAATTAAATAAAAATGGATATTAAAAATTAGAAAAAATACATTATAATAAATATGAATAAATTATAAATATGAATAAATAATATTAATTACATGTATTTTAAAAAATATTTTAATTGAAAAAATAATTATTGTATAATTATTTGAATATAAAATATAAAAAAATGGATAAATAATACAAATGAATAAATATTAATTATAATTTTTGAAAAAATATTAATAATTAAGTTATAAATAAATAAATAAATTATAAACAAATATAAAAAAATGAATAAATTAAAAAAATGAAATAGATAGTTTTTAAATATGAATAAATAATAATTAATGAATAGAAAAATTTATAAATTACAATACGCAAAAAAATTAATAAATAATATTAAATATAGAAAGTAAAATTATTAAAAATTAATAAATATTAAAATATAAATGAATAGATACTAAAAACTAAAATTAAATACCAAATATCTATAATAAGTTACAAATTAAATAAATGTATATCATATTAATTATTTACAATTTATTAATAATAAGTGTATTTAAATATTTTTAATAATATTGAGAAACATTTAATAAATATATAAATGAAAAATAGTTAATATTATAAAAATTTATACTAATATATATATATTTTAATTTATTAATAACTATGTTTCTTTTTACATAAGATTATTTTTAAAATATTAACTTTTAATATTAATGTTACTATCAATTATATTTAAAATAATACTAATTTTTTTATTTTATAAAAAAAATATTAAAAATATTAATTCAAATTCAACCAAATACCTGAAAAATATAAATGAATAATTTTTTTTTAAAATATATTATCAATTATTAAAATGTAAAATTAAAAATATGAATTCTAGTAATTATATTTAAATAGATTTAAAATTTCCAATATATAGATATATTTTTATAAATAATTATAGATGTATATATTGTATTTTTTTTGTAAAAAAATTTAATTATCATTAAGAAAATTATTTATATAAATGAATAAATATTTTTTAAAATATACCATTAGTTATATAAATGTATAATTATATTTTTTAATAAATATATCTATCCATAAAAAAATTATTTAAAATATATACTATAGTTAAATAGAAAAAATAATTAATAACTTCAGTATTATAAATAAGATTTTTTTTAATTTTAGTAAAAATAAAAATAAAAATATAATTTCATTTTATAAATACATTAAAAGATATGATGTTAATTTTTTTTTCAATTATTTATTTTCATATTTGACCAAATATATTTCACTTTTTTACTATTTGTATTCCCTTTCAATATTGTATAATTATACATTATATATATATGGGATACAATTTTTACCTTCTTTTTCCAGGCTTAATTTTCAATCCACTCTATTTTTATAGTAGACAAGTCTTGGTACTTCTACTTATTCAATAGTCATCGATGTTATTGTGCGGCCACCGTCTACCCTTGTTCCGCGGAGGACTCAAGATCTAGCCGATGTCGAATGCTAGCTTTAGAAGCTATCATTGGAGATTCTGCCCAACAGCTCCCACTATGAGCATTAATACCTTTCATCCGACACCTGATCCATGCTTGGCATGCTCATAAAGTGATCAATCCTGATGAATGACTATGAGATCTTGAGAATACCAAAACCAGTAACTGTATATGACATAGGGGATATGAGCTAATGGACGATACTGATTGATAAAATAGTCCATTAGTCTGGCTAATGACGATATTGTTAGTTCTTAATGGGAGGCAACCAATTTTTCATTTTTTTAATTCTCATTCTTGTGATGGCCTTTTAGGTATTTTTACTTTTCATTTTTATTAATAGGTTAACATAGCTTTATTGTACACATATACCTTCATTTATAAAAAATGAATTTCATTTCTATTCACCACATGCACCATCCTATTTTACTACATATAAAATGTTTAGACCTTGTGGAATGATAATTTATCCAGTTAAGGAGTTTTCTTTCTAACCAATTATGAATGTAGACCTAATAAAAAATCATGATTTCTCATTTTTTCCCATGGAATATCACTCTTTACAGAGAGAACTCGATTTCTTAGAATTAATTTTTCAAAATTTCTATTTCATTAATCTACACTTTATTTTTATTACCTTTCCCAAGATACATTCACAGAAAGTACATACACAATCTCATTTTATGTGTGGGGGAGTCTTTCATGAGTTTCAATATTGATACACTTCATTATTTTTTTTTCACATTTTCGTTTATCTAGGAGTCATTTTCAATTGGAAGCATGATTTAAACAAGAAACTCATTTCATACATTTAATTAAAAGAATAAGTTAAGTTGGAAATTGTTGTGAATCCATTTTTTTGACCGTTTTTAGGTTTTTAAAATGCATTTTGAGATTTTTAATTTAATTTAAATTTGATTTTTTTTAAATTGCTATTAATTGATATATTACACGATTTTATACCCTACGTGATTACTAATTTTCTATATTTACTCCCATTCCCAAGAGGATTATGAACCTATGATTGCATATTATTTTATGATAATATTTCTTGATTGACACTAGAGACATGTAAACCTATCAAAATGTGCATTGAGATCTTGTTGAGGATATGAATGAATACATAAAATTTTAGTCTGAATGAGGAAACCATTATTGATATACTTTTTCTAGAGACTCACATTATATTTTTTATTCAATTTTCCCATAGTATCTATAAAATACCTTAGCAAGACACACCTCTTCCCAGATGATTATCCCTTAGTACCCTCCTTTTTTTTATTATGCATAAATTTAGTTTGAATAAGTGTGACAGATGTTTTTCCACCAATTGACAAAAGATTATTTTATAGAGGTGATTAATTGTTGTTCTTACCAATCTATTTATTTTGATTAGTGGGTATTTTTTTATTATTTTATGCCTATCAAGATCTATTGAAAAAAATAGATTTTGGGTTTTGTGTTTGGAAGGTCCGAAATCCCTCTTTCCAGATTGATGATGCACCCAAAGGATCATATGTGGTTAGGGGATATATGTGAGATCTGTACTAAATGTGAATTTCGAAAAATAAATTAATCGAAAAGAAAAATAACAGAACGTGGTACCTTCTGGACTCACTTGATATATTATAAATCCATATTCCTTTGTTTGTATCATTAACATCAATAATTATGGGAGGAGTTATTTATTTACACTATTCACTAAATTCATTCATTATACTTTAGAGCCTTCCTCTTTTGGAGCTTGTTTTTTTCACTATCTGACCATACTCCCCCAACGTCTGAGTCATTTGAAATTTTTTTTGAATCCCTCATGATTGAATTTGTATTTGTCTTAAAAAAGTGGATATTATAGAACCCATGAAAGCCTATGGATAAGGACATATATTAAGGGAATTTTCATACCATAGGTTTCATTTTTCTCTGAGTAATGAGAGAAAATTCACTATGAGGTAAATAAAAAATGTGTATATAATTTAACAATCCATTACGAAATTGTAACTAAAAGATTATGAATTTGTTTAAAAATTAAACTATAAGGCATGACTGATTTTTTATTCATTGATTATGGGATTTACTATTTCTACTAAAACATAGTTTTATTTATATAGTTTTAATGAATGTTTTGTATTTTAAAATTATTCATTTTGAAATCCATATTTGGATTATTTTTTCATCTGGACAAATAATCATTCAAGTGTGGGAGAATTTTATAAGTTGAAATTGTATATGCACTTCACAATCCTTTTGTCATGACATATTAATATTTTACTCAATAATGCACCAGGTATGTTTTAATTGTTATAGGAATGTGGTTTCCAAGGTTTGAAATGAAAATATGGAGAAAAGGACTACAAATGAATGTTACACATCAAAATGTCCATTAAATTATGTGTATCCACGTTTCATTGCATGTGAAATGTCATGAAGTAAGTCATGAAGAAACTACAAGACATGAAATGATTAAATTACTTGATTCACCAATACATATCTTGTAACATCCAGAAATTAATTCGAACTTTCTAGAACGAGATGAAGGAGGATACACATCATGAAAACACATTACACATCATGAAACAAGTCAAACATCCAAATTTTTATGGTACATGATGATATTAGTGAAATATTCAAGTCAGATTCATAAATCTTGGAGAAAATCATGGATCAGAATTAAACTACATGAATACCCATTACACAGCATATAATACCCCAATTATTTACCTCTGGCAGGCGTGCAATAGAGATAAGGCTAGACACTTTTGAATTCTCTATCAATTTTCTATTTTTCCTCTCTTTCCATTTCTTCCCCCTTCTCTCTCAAATCAAATAATCATCAATTCCTTTCATTATTCAATTTCTATTTATGAACATTGGATGTATATTTGAAATCATTCTTCATTCTTTTATCATTCCCAATTTGAGTTACATGTGTTTTCTATTTCAATTACGAGTCGATGATGAACCTTTTTTACATTCCCACCCATTCTTATTTTATATAATTATTTGGTTAATGTTGTGATTTATTTTAGTATTAATTTTTATATAATTTAATTCTTGATTTGTAATTTCATGATCTCAATTTTTATTGGTATGTTGATTATGTTTTGAGTCCTTCACCCGATGCTAATCGATTCTACCATGAGTGGCTAAACTGCTCAGTATAAGGGTAGAGAGTACGGGTATATAGACCTAATTAATCTTTAATTATAAAATTTATAACCCTAATGATACTAATGGAGTTAAATAATAATTGTTTATTTTATTATTTTGAGTGTCCTAGACTATCTGAAGTTTGAATGAAATACCCTAGCCTGAATAGAGTGGAATAGGTTATGACCAAGATCCTATGATACTTTCTGCCTTAGAATCTAGGATTAATTATCATAGTTTGTATGTATCCCTAGACAAAGGAAGAGTTTCCTCTTAGGTATATCTAGTGGGTTTGAATATAGTCAAAATGTGACTCTTTTTTCTTCACAGTGAAAACCATAAGACCATAGAAAGTTATAAATAAGTTTTCCCTTTTAACTAAACGCTGAAATTTATTCAAGTCCCTCGTATCTCTTTGATCATAAACCCCAATTACCTTAGAATTAGTTTTTCCCATACCCAATCAACTTATATAGAATCCTAAACATAGGGTTCAAAAACCCTTGTACATAATCGATAATTTGATCCTCATGTGACCGACCCTGCACTATCACTATACAATTACCTAGTAGTAAGTGTAGTTTGGGAAACAATAATCTAATCTGGCCATATCCCATGTGAATTAAATGATACATTAGGGCATATCCTCTACCTAGTTAATTATGATATTAATGGAGTGTTTTCTTAGACCACGTCCTTGTGATCATTTCATGTTTTATGTGAACTTTCCATATCAGAACCATTTGTACCATTATGAAGTCATGAAATACATAGAAAATTATATATATATATATATATATATATATATATATATTCAAAATAATCAATAAAATCATCACCCAAATTAATTTTTTCCAATTCTAAATAATAGAACACTGAACATTTGATGGATGAATAACAAAAAATTCTTTTTTTCATGTGTCTCTAGGTTAAATTATTTTTCATTACAACTCAATATTTCTAAATCAAAAGGATAAATATATACTCATCATATTTCACAAAACTATTACTATAAGCCTAATTTCAATTAAATAATAATACTTGAAATTTAAAATAATAAACCTCCCATATATCTTCTATAAGACAAAAATATGATGTTGATAAGTTTTTTTATTTTGGAAGTAGAAAAATATAGTGCTTCAAAAATAATCACTACTCTATTATTTTGAATGAGACTTTTTTAGTCCTTGTTTTTTGTGTAAAATGTATAACCATTAATATCAAAACCGTTCAATGTGATAAAATTAACACTCGATACCATGACTAGTTTTTTAAGTATTTGTAACACAGATAAATTAGTATTGATCATTTACTTAAATGTTGAAATAAATGTATTTTTATGTTCATTCACCAACCAATTTTCATTTATTATTGGATATTGAAACTTCAATCTAGGGATATTTGATGATAAATATGGTATAATATGACCTGTGTTTTTCAAAATTTATAAATTTTCATGAATCATTACATCCCTTGTAAATAAATTCATCTTTATGCCAATAATCTCTTTACATTAATTATAAAATATAAAATGTCAAGATATAGGGAAACCATTGTGCTCCAATTCCTAAAAATAATCATTATATAAATCAATTACCACTTCTAATATATATATTTTAATAATATAGGAATTTACTCAATATATATTATAAAAAAATACCTTCAAATTGTTTATATATCTTTGACAAAGATACATTGAAAATAAACAAACGACCGTAAATATTCTCAAATCTCACACCCAATGAATGAATAAATAAACCATTACATCAAAAAATTATGGTGAAAAAAATATTTCTATTTAATAAATTTTGATTTAATATTTATTCTATTATATATATAACAAATCAAGATATATGAATTTACCGTAATGTGAATTAAAAATTAAGAAAACTTGATGATAGAATTTAAAAAAGTTATTATTTATTTTTACACAATGTAACTAATTACAATTGTTTCATAAATATATCAGAATCATGAGTTAAATCATTCATTGATAGCATATGTTTCACATTTGAAAACAAAAACCATTAGGTACTTTAATATCGAGATTGAATTGAAAACAAATTATGTTCTCACTCATTATTAATGTGTTAGAAGAAAGAGGAAAATATATTCTATTTCATTTCATTGTGGGAGATAACTAGAAACATATTACCCATGGTTATTGAGTCCAATATTTATTATAATACATTGTTTTTTATTTCCTTTTTTGTTTAACAAGGTTCCATTTAGACTGTCACAATTTTTTTTCTCAACTTACATAACATCAATGTTATTCTTTTCATCAAAACATATCTAATAAGGTATCTCATATAAAATAGACTATTTATTTTATGGATTTATCTGAGTACAAAAAATCCATTCATTCTAAATTTCACATTTTTCATTTTCATCTTATCTTACTATTCCTCATCTAATAATGGTTTTAGGGAAAATTATTCTCTTATAAATAATTAAATTCTTTTTTAATCTAACTTAAGTAAAATCCACTTTAAAAAATCTATGATTTCCTATGTAGACTATTTTTATTATATTATTTAATTGATGATATAATTTTCTTTCTTCTAAAATTGGAAATGTTTTATATTCTTTATCATTGTATCTAGATATGATTCCATATACAGAAGAGTCAGTTATAGTGAACATTATCATAACACACAAAATAAAATAACCTTTCTTGTATTAATTAAATATATTATGACATGTAACCCACAATAATTGAAAATCAGTATTCAATGGTGATAGATAAACACAAATATTATTTCTAGAAATTTTATTATAGATATATTCATCCTCATCATCACATATTTCCTATATATATATATGAGGAAAAGTCTTATAATACCACCATAATAGGAAAAAAGCTATGATGGATACTAAGGGTTCGATATGGCTTCATTAATTTTGTTCACATACCTATTCTAAGATTTCTAACATCATTTCCAATATCATAAATATGTTGATAAAATATTTTCTATTACGGTGAATTAGTAAAGTGATGAATGTTTCCATCCAATATGCTCTAATATAGATTCAATATTGGCCTCTTTTCATCAATTTAATTTTCATATAGATTATTCAAATGAGGAATTATTAGAATATATAAAATTGTTTTAGTGGGTGGTTTTTTGTGTTTTACTAAGAAGTAATCATGGTTTAATTTTTCATCTAATTTATATCATTATGTCTGAAATTTAGAAAAATCTGATAAATTTTTATTTTCCTTCTTAACACCACACATTTTTTAAGGAAATCATGTATCTTTTTATACTCTAATACCATTGGTCATAATTTGTTTCCACATAATTTTAATATGGAATATCATTTTCTTTAAAAATTATACCCATTAAATGATCATGAAATTTAAAGGAACATTTATCACTCCAACCATGTCTTAATTTCAATTAAACTAATCTCATTACTATTGATGACACTATAAATTTTGTGCAACATGATATAATTGGTTCCCCAACATCTATGTACAAATATTCAACAATTGTTTCTCAAATGTTTTGACACCATTATCATGAATTAATTCTTTATAATGATCATATCTCTCATGATGAACATATTAATCATAATTAGATCATGAAATGACTTTTATTTCCCTATGCAAGATCCATAGTGTATAATTATGAATAAAAGAACAGAAAACTAGATGGTCTTTGATTTCTCTATGCCATAATATACACACATTTAAACACTTCACACATGATAGAAAACCGCATCTTTGTTTTCATGATTTTTTGTAATATTTAAGAGATTTTCACCCTTTTTCTCATATTCATTTCTAGTTATTCATTCATTTATCTATTTATGATACATTTATTACATAATTTAAAAATATAATAGATGAATATATTAATTTATATATATATATTTAAACATATATATATAAAATTAAAAATAAAGCATATAAGAATATAAATATATAAACATGCATAAATTTTTAATAAATAATTTATATCTTCACAATACTTTTAAAAATTATTTATAATTTACAACTAGATAATTTTTTGTATTCAAAAGTAATTGTAATGATAAAAACCATTTATAAATAAAAATAATTTAAGGAAAGAATATTTCAACCACAAATGAATTAAAATGATAAAAAAATTATAAATACAAACACTTATAAATATAAAAAAAATTAACAAAAAACAATTGACAATAAATAATAATTTATAATCACAAAAACATTACACCATTAAAAAAGTTTTTATAACAAAAACTTATAAATGATAATAATTTGAATAAAAAAATTTAATTGGTGAATGAAAACGATAACTAAAAAATAATTGATTAATATTAAAAAAATTACTTATAGAATAGGGTCACTTGAGTCGGGGTTGTGGAAATAGATGAAAAGACAAATGATTGAATATAAACACCTTAAAATATGAAATAGAAAATATAAGAAAAAATGTTGGATAATGGTCACAAACTGAGTGGATTATGGTTCTTGTGGATGAAATAATGTCATGGATCCTGGAATAAGAAATAAATATTGCATATTATAAGGATGAAATGAAAAAAAAGTAAAACAATTATTGGAAGTATAATATTGTGTGTGGGATAGGTTCTGTTGTGATTTGAGAGGATGATGGTTTCAGAAATACCACATTGAGAAAATGAGGATTTGTTTACAGGAATTAGAATTTAAAAATATTTAATGTTGGTTATGAAAAAATGATATTAAAAATACATTTATATATTATTTATTTCTAAGTTTTTTAGAATTATTGATCCATGATCAAATATAAGATTGTTAAATTGTCCATATTTGATAATGTTTTAACCTCTTATATTATCTAACCCCCTTCTATCATACCAATTATTACACCTTTTTACTTAAAAACCCATAATTACAAGTTTAATAACATGTATTGTACCTTCTTACATTTCTAATACATTTTATGTTTAGAGTTATATAGAATTAGTGATTAATTACATAATATAGTGGAAAATTCATTATAGTGTGTTTTTTCCAACAAAAGTGGGATCAAATATATACACACCATTTTCATTCAAGAATCTTTTTATTCATTTACGATGAGCCATTATATTAGAATGATTTACCTTGATAAAGTTCTTAAATATCCTCATATTTGGTGATAAGCATTTAAAAAATAGAGATGAGTAAAACAAATCTTATTAAGGGATATAAAAATAACTGAAACTTTTTAGATGAGTTAGAAACATAAAGTACATAATTTTTTTTACCTTTTTAGACAAAAAGTTTAGCGTATAAAATAATACATAATCACTTGTCAAAATGATCTTTTTCTTAATGAAAAAAAATTTAAATCCCATAGTAAAAATAAAAAAAATTAATGTATCTTGGGAATATGAGAACCCAATTAAATTATTTTCCATGAAAATGAACTAATTAATTTTAAAACATTAATAACCATATTCATGGAACCAAAAAATTTCTTTTGAAACTTATCATATGTAGAGAAAAACCATATAACCTATAAGGAACAATCCTTAAATATTTAATATTCTAATGTCTTTAGAATAGATATAATTTTTTTAAATCACCAAATAAATTTTAGTTTTAGAGATTTATGGTTTTAGTCATAACTATTTCATAAGAAACCCATATATTATAAAGTGGATGTAACACATTGAGTTTTTATAAATATTTTTTTGAATATATTAAAATTTTATTAAAGTATAGAAATGCAGTATTTGAAACATTCCTTTCACACGAAATATTGACTCAGTGTATGTTACATGAAACACTAACATGGTGTACGTTACATACAACACATACTTGGCATACGTTACACGTAACACCGAATTTGAATATGTTACAAGAAACACTAATGTTTCTAAAAAACATCATTTTATTGTTATAATTATGTAAATGAGATAATTAAAACATAGATATTAATCATGGATATATGAATAATAATAAATAGTTTTTAAATATTTTTTATAACTTTTTTATATAGATAAAAGATATTAATAATGAATTATTTTATTTTTTGGTAAAGACCTTTTATGTTTAAAAAAACCATTTTCCAGAATGACCAAATTTTAATGACCTTTTATGAAAATAATAAATTTAATTTTAAACACATTTAAAAATTAATTTGATAATATAATAATCATTGTTGAATATATAATTTCAAAATTATCTTATAGTGAATTTTTATTATTTTTCAAAGAAACATGACATAAGGGATAGAAAACAAGGAGATATATCTTTTAACTCATCTTAATAGGAAGATGACCCATCAGATCAAATTGAGGAAGACGACCACAAATCAATTATTAGGAAAGGAAAAAATCGACTATGGATGTGGATGGATTCATTACCCTGAATACCTAGAAGGATAGGAAACACAGAGACTACTCTGATATGGAATGAAAAATAGTCACAAGATCTCTCCAAGCCTCTTGGAAGGATTCCAAGCACCCCAAATATCTGGTTGAACTTGTTGCAATCTCTAATGAAGAGGAGGAATATGAGAGGGACAATTTTCCTCTTCACAGAGATGCCTATTGTATTGAGGAGGATATGGGTGAGGAACTTGGTGAATGTATGGATGAAAAAGATGAGATAATGAAATAAAAATATTTCCATCGTGAGATCTCTTCTGAAACGTACCTTGGCGTCAAAAAATGCATGTTCATAAGGATGGTAGAAAAGTACAAGAAGAATCAAAATTTCAACTTCGGTGACATACCTTGGATTTGAGTCTTCGTATTTACTTTTTATTTCATGGTCGCTGGTTGTGTTACTATGAGTCTCAAACTTTGGTTGTTCTGGATTTTCAACCCCTATTTACAACTGATTGTTACAGATTTTTAAGGATTCATGTGGCTCTCCCCTTTTGAGTGTTGCTACTCCAAGACTTCTTGTGCATTGTTTTTGCGGATGACTAATCTTCTGCTTATTTGAGTGTCTTTGTTGGGTTTTTGCTGTAGAAGATCTATCAATTTATCCTTAATCAGTTGTGACACTGAGCTTACATCGGATGATTGCAAGAAATTAAACTCCAGTTTTGGCTTACTCCACTCAGTTGGTAATGAGGAACTTGCTGTGTGTGAGGAAACATATCAGATTTGGTCACATGATTGATAATGTTGTTTTGTTAGTTAGCAGAACATTTTATGAGAGGGATGTCCATGATATTTTAGAGAAATGCCACACGTTGGACATGTTTGACAGTTGCTCAAAATATGAGGGAGCTCTTTCAATTAGTACATGTTAAAATACACTTGGCTCTGGTGAGAAACATCATAGGACTTAGATGTCATGATCATTGAATTTATAAGGAATATATAGATTCAGAGACTTTTTTTTGTTCATTGGGATCACTGAGGAACTGGATCGCTTTTTCGACACCTCTTCAAGGAAATTTTGGGACTGTATGCATCCTCTTGGTGGCACTTGCAGAATTGGTTCTTTTTCTTGTCTCTCTATTTAATTCTGGTTTTTTCCCCCTCAATCCATGCTGGGGTATTCTTGTTACACCTCATGTTTTTATTGGATTTTGGACTTAATAAATTCTTTGGGACATGAATTGTTTATCCAATTCATGTCACTACTTTTCTAAAAAAAGGGACTACACTATAACCTTAAGGATGAAAATAACCTTTAAATATATAAAATAGATATTTTGTGGATATATTTTTTACCATATACTCCCTTGAAATATCTTTCTATCATTACTGCATCCACTTTGATCATGAAAATGTGGGTTTAATTCTCTTTTCAAATATTTGCAAGAGCGGCACTCCTCCTTCTCTATAAAATGCCACCAACTATTCCACTTCTTAAAACCATTAAAAAAACATAGTTTTATCCATGATCTACCTGATAAACTTCCAACAAATCCTCCCGTAATCCTAGGATCCTTCCCTTAAGAATAAAGCGATCCAAGGAAGCCTAGTGGAACAAACCAAAAGCAGTTACCTGATTAAGAGGTAACATCTTCTCTCTAATCCTTTATTATATTTTAATTATCCACCCCCTCTAATATCATTAATCTAATATTGTATAAGAAAAATAATATCCTAAATATACTAGGAAGTATTTATGCAATGGTTTCAAAATACACTTAAACAAACCTCAATTTAATAAATAGAAAACTTACTGTTTACATGTATAATGAACTACCGCCTCACGAAACAATGATTGTTCAATTGCCCTTACTACTTATATTAGTGTATATTATGATGGAAAATCTATTTATATATTGCATTTATTATTCCTTTAATATTATGTATTAATTTTACATCACATATCTTATTTACTTTCGATTTGTTACTAATATGATAATTTAATTTGGGGAAGTGTGGACTACCACCCCCTCAAAGCGATATGATTCATTCATACACTATAAGATTTTTTTAAGGATGGTTTTAGTGAATATATAAGATATATATGATATGATAAATATACATTATATATATATATTAATATATATATATATATATATAAATATTTATGTATATTTCATTTTCTTTCATTCTCTCAACACGACTATTAAATGGATATAACGTTCATGCATTTGAATGACCTACTGTCTCCTTGAATGGTGTATTCCATTTCATAAATATATATTATATAGATTATTATTAAACACATTTAACATATATAAATGAAATTTATATAATGTTCTATTTTCTTTAAACCACTATATAAAGTATAATACCAAATATATAACAAATTAAGACACATGTGAAGAATAAAGTGAATATTACCCGAAGTGAAAACTTAACATAAGATTGTTAACAAACGGGTAATATAAGACCATAATTAAATAATATATGGTACTAGATATAAAAATATAGTTCTAATAATGATTTATTTTAAATATATATTTATTATATAGGTGGTTTGAATGAGTACGATGAGATTCAAGACACAAGTTAAGGGGATTTTATATCACTTTTAATTAATGTAAGATACATGCTATGTTTTCCACCCTTTCATTTTTTGTGTATATACATCCATTAATTTTATTTTATGTATATTATAATTAAATTTATGGGTTTTAACATAACAATTTTAGGATATTTATTTTATGTGTCTTATGTTTGAAGAGTTACTATACCGGTAAAAGAGTTTTTTTTTCAATTTTTCTTCTTTGAGACTCATGTTTTGTTATGCTCCCAAATTTTATTTTAATGTGTATATAATTCCATTTTAAATTTTATATAATTAATTTAATTTATTTCATGATATTTTAAGCTTAATTTAATGTTTATTTATTACATATATAGTATGATCCCATGTTACCATGTTATAAGATTTTATTTAGACAATGTCATCTCTTTTCAAGATTGTTTATGTTTGCTCCTAATTTGATGAAATAATATTATCCATCTATCATGAAAACTCACTAGTTTCATTATCCTCTATTTATTCAAGATATATCCATATATTAGTACAATTTTTCTACTCCTTGGATATTTATATAATATTTTATGTAAAATCAGACCGACTCTCTCTACAGTAAGAAATATATTATATTAAAAAACTATATTTTAAAAACTATATATGATTTTTTAAAAAATATATTTAAAGCCCACATTCAAGGAAAAAAGATTTTTAAATCGTTTTGGGGTTTTCAAAACATCCTTTATAAGTTTTCAAATATATTTTTAAGATGAAGGTTTTAAAAATTGTTTGATGTCTTGAAAATCATTTTTCAACATTGAAATGATATTTTACGTAAGAAATGTTTTTTAAAGATCCTTCATAATTAGTTCCCATACAAGATAAAAACTTTTGGTGTTATGTATTACTTTATAGGGAAATTATTCAATGTTTCTATTCATTTTAATTCATTGAATGGATTATGTTTTGATAATAAGATGTTTAAAAAACTTGTTTCTCATTCATGGGTTATATGCTTTTAAAATAGACATACTTTCATGGGTTATGTTTATGAAGAAATGATTTTGACACCTGTATTTATTCATATGTTATGAAATGATCATATGTTGATAATTCAAATTTCATTTCATGGGATATGATATTATTACTTATGATCTTGTGGAACATGTATGAAGGATTTAATTATGAGATGTGTGGGGCATATACCTCACTACAATGAATTGGGTAAATATTTATATCTCATGAAATAGACTAAGATGGTATTGGGAACAAAAATTTACTAATAAGATGGCCACGGGAGTGAACCATGACTACCAAGATAGTATGAGGAGTGAAATCATGCTACTAATATGGTCATGAGAGTGAAACATGACTACTAATATGGTATGGGGAGTGAACTTATATTACCATGATGTTCTTGGAAGTGATGCCTTGGCTACTATAAAAATCATATTATATACGCTTATGTGTGCTCCACGATTCTTTTTATTATTCCTTTGATATGATTTCATGGGTTATGTTCTTTATCTCCTTATGATTCATGTCTTATAAACTACGAATCTTAATTCCATGATCCATGTATATAACATTTGATATATAGGGTATGAGATTCTATTTTCATGGGCATGTTCTAACACTCTTATGCTCATGATTATGCATATATATATTTCTTGTTTACCGTTACTGAGCATTTGAGCACACCCATTTTTACATTTCCTTACCCATGATATAAAAATATGTACTATGTTTTATGTCTAATAAGGTTCTTAGTAATGAAGAACCTAGTGAGAGATAACGTAGCTTTCTTATGTATAAATGTTTATTTTTATATGTTTCCAAGGACACTAGACTAGTATTGCCTTTGGGATTCAATTTGTATAATGTTTTAGATATTCTTAACAATTAATGTAACGTAAATTTCTAAAAAGAGAGGGTTTCTATAGTTGGTATCATAGAAAATACTTAGATACCTTTTGGAATCTAGGATGAGAAAAATGTAGTCATAACTCTTAGGGAATGTCTAGGGATAAGTATAAGGATAAGGAAAAGTATAAGAAAATGTCTTAGAATTCTGAAAAGGATAGAGTGAGGGGTTTTATAGAAATACATACCTGTCTGGATACTATAAGTATATCTATCTCTAGAATAGATGTACCTAAGGTTAATAACTCTGAAAATATATTCCGGGCCTGACTTTGGGTAATATGGTGCATGATAATGGGCCTTGCTGTACACCTATTTTGACCCTCCCAGGGGATATGCATTGGTAATTCACAAACATTTCATTAATCATAATAATGGATTTAAATATTACATGGCTATGAATAATTGAGGATAAACCTTGGGTGTCATATATTAAGAAAGGTTTCATGATTTAGACATCCTATAAATGAATTTTCATGATTATGTGATTCCTCAATATGACAATTGTTTCTTACCTAATGATTCTGGTTTTAGTTAATGGCCAGAACTTAATGGAACCATGTTAATGGTGATTGTGATGGAAAATTAAACAATTGTAATCCTGAGAAACCAAATACTATGGAATCTGGAATGATAAACCTCATTTCTATTCTCAAAGAGCTTTCTCAAGCACTTAATCAGGGTATAATTCCAAACTATAAAATGAGGGAAAAAATTTAGTTAAGTCCTTCATGAGGAATCATAAACCATATTTTAGAGGGTATTCCAATAAACTTTTCCTTGAACAATGGATCTATACTACTGAAAAGATATTCTACATTCCATAGTGTTCAATGCACGAGAAACTCTTTTTGGCTATTTATCGGTTAGAAGGAAAAGTAGATCAGTGGTGGACTCCAATCAAGAATACAATGCAACAAGATGAGATTGAATCCATGGATTGGGATGAGTTCAAGAAAATATTTTTCAATATGTACTTTACTTAAATTATCTATAACAATATGACAAATGAGTTCCTTGAGTTGAATAAAACAGATGATTAATCTCTTGGTACCTATAAGGATAATTTCACAAGAATTATGTGGTATGATTAAGGAATTATCTTCCAACTAGAATGAAAAGTTTATATGTTCTTTATTGGCTTTAAGGAAAGTATGATAAGGGATTTTTATATAAGTGACATTAGTAGATATGAAAATAGTGTGCGGTATGCTATCAAGGATTAAATGGAGATTGTAGTTATGTATCAATATCATGGTTTTGACAAAAAGAAGAAGATAGAGTTCAAAAAAAATCATAAAACCTTGAAGAAAAGAAGATGAGCTTCCCTTTATCTTCTATGTTTTGAATGAATCATGAATGAAATTTCTCTAAGGGGTATAATAAATGTTTTGTGTGTGAAAGGGAAGGCCATCGGTCCTTTTATTTCTGAATTCATGGGGATAAGTTATCTAACATTATGAATTGGGAGAAGGTGCAAAGAATTAACCTCCCACGATTCTGTGATACGAGTGTAAGGAGAAAAAACATTATGCTAACCACTGCCCAAACCCAAAGAGCTGGTGATAACGATCTATTTCAGCAACCTCTTAAGATGGGGGATAAGGGGAAATCTCAAAAAATCACTATTTTTGATGAGGTGTGTGATAATTAAATCATTAAAGGTACACATACCATCAACTCTAGAAATTATAATGTCATATATGATTATAGATCAACCTACTCTTTCATATCTAAATATTTTTTAAGGGTGTTAATTTTCCACAAATACAATTAGATGTGGAATTTGTAGTGCTAACCAATAATGGAATGGTGGTTTCATCTCAAGCCTATGATTCCTCTCCTATTGATGGTTGTGGGAATGTGCTTCATAAAAATATTGTCACTCTTTCATTGTTTTAATTTAATGTCATCTTAGGAATGTATTGGATGTATCTACACAAATCCCATATAAATTGTCAAGTATGTGATGTTACGTTTGATATTTAAAGACCTCATATGATCATCCATCAATGTGATAATAAGTATGAACCTTAGGTGGATATTACATCTAGTGTACGTGTATTAATTCCAATTCAAAAGGGTTATTTATCTAAAATGGTTTGGGAGAAAATAAACTTCGATAAAACACCCATTGTTCGAGAATTTGGGGATATATTTTAGGAAGATATTCCTAGTCTTTCACAAAAACCTAGAGTTGAGATATCAATAGAAATCATATCTAGTTCCAGAAAAATTTCAAAGAATCCTTATAAAATAGATCTGACTGACTTGCCCAAATTAAAGGAGCAATTTTAATAAAACCTTGATAAAGGATTCATTTAGAAAAGTTTGTCACTTTGGGGTGTACCCACTATTTTTGTTAAAAAGAAATATGAATCAATACAACACTGAATTGGTTATCAGGAGTTGAAAAAGGTCACAATCAATAACAAGTACCATCGTCCCTATAATAACGAATTTTTTGATCATTTATGTGAAGTGAAGTACATTTCAATGACTCACCTTCATTTTGGATATCATAAACTGAGGTCCAATAATGAGGATATCCCCAAGATGGAATTTTATACAATGTATAGAAACTATGAATAAATATTATTTCATTATTTTTCTTATTAATTTCCTTATTATCTTAATTGATTTAATGAATAGTATTTATAGATTACCTTGATTAGTTTGTGGTAGTCTTTATAGATGACATTATTATCTATTTAAAGAGAATGGAATGACATGATGATCACTTGAGATTTGTACAGAAGACCCTAATAAATAAGAAACTATATGAAAAATTTATAATGTGTGCCTTTTTGCTGATAAAGTTTTCATTTTTTGTCACATAATCTCAATAGATTATATAGTAGTAGATCCATCCAAGATAAAGGCTATGGATTGTTGGCCTAGACTAACCATGGTGACTGAGATCCACATATTTCTTGGTTTAAGGATAGGACCTTATAGTTGGTATCAGAGGAAATGTTTAGAAAACATTAGGGATTATGAGTTTTCGTTAAACACGTGGTTAGTCTCTATGTATACTCATTTCGTTAAATCCTTGTTTTATAACTTTTTTTGGATCATGAAATATAGATTAGAAATGGACGGAGGAGGATCTCCAGAAACATTCCTATCTATTCTTGATAACTTTATTACTATAATTATTGCAAAGTTATGTTCAGATGATTGTGAAACTTTTTATAACATACAACTCACTTGCAAGATGTTGTTTGTGATATCAAACACATCCACTATACCTAGATATCATCATGGATCATGGGTTGTATTTAATAAAATCATATTTTCTCAATATTCTCATATTTTCAAGAAAGGTAAATATTATCAAGTCATTTTAAAATATTTTACCTTATCACTAGATTTTGAAGTATATTATGATTTTGAAAAAGTTACTGAAGAAGGAGAACATTACGCAACCTATTTATATTTTCTTTTCAAATAAAGTATTTTAGAACATTATTATGGTATTTTAAAATATTTTTTTATTGAAATATTCAACTCAAACTCATTCTAGCTATTTTTTAAAAGAATTTTTTATCATATGTTTTGAAAAAATATGTCATACCAGATTATTTTCCAAAAATATTTTTCTGTTATCACCCGTATGACCCATGTTGTAGAAGTTGCATTTGGATAAAGGAAGAAAATGATTTTTAACTATCTATAAATCATATTTTTAATGAAAGGACCTTATATCTACCTGAAAAATATGACGATGAAACCAGGTGGACACCATGATCAATGCATGATGTCCATTCTTTTGGGAATAGAGTTATTTTGTCATGTGGAGGTGAAATAAAAAATATCAAAAACTACATAAGGACTCATGGATTAATATGTTGAGGTCATTATGTGTTATAATGAAAATGAAAATTATAATACAACCATTTAGGCTATAACATGTTAGGGTTATTTTTGTGTTTTATAAAAATGGACGACCCACAAAATGGGTGACAACCCATCCCATCCAGAAAGGCTACGACGATCGTAGCTTGACATATTATTTTTAGTTAAATGGTTTAATGAATTAGGAATAAGTTTATTAGGTAACATATGTTTTATCAAATTGATATCCATAGTATAGAAATATTATTTAGAGACCATGTTGTAAATTCTATTTTGGAAGATGTTAACTCTTTTTGGGAACACTATATGCCTAAGAAAAATAGAATACTTTGGGATTTCATTTTAGGAGTAATGGTAGAATTTTATTTTGGAAGAATCAATGTTTTAATTGTTGACATATGACAATTTGGGTTATTTATAGAAAAGATTACACTATTATGGAGAACATGGGATTAGGTTAATTACTTTTAGGTATGAGATAGTAAGAGTAGTCGATGTGATTTGGAGATAAATTTTAAGATTTATCATGGATGACTATATGATAACATACTTATTAATTTTAGATTTCAATCTTAGTTTGGATTATTTTGAATTATTTTACGAACAATTTTTTATTGAATGGTCTTTGTGGAACATTGGGTATTGTTTGTTGAATTTTAAAGATTAATATTAGTGTTTATTTTATAAAGGATTATTGTTTTTGGGGATTTTCTGATCTTATACTTACTTTTTTGGTTTCAGTTAATTTCAAAATATAAGAGAAATATATAGTTCATATTTTGTGGATTATGATATTCTCTAGAATTTTCTTCCAACACTTCAAATGTGACCAAGTCATCTTGAATACTCATCATTTAGAGAAAATATGAGTTTGTGGTAGATATTTATTAAAAGATAATACTATAATTAACAAGTAAGTATATTTTCTAATGTTCTTATTATATTTATTAAAATAATTCATCAACTTTATGAACAAGATAATAAAACAAAAAACGTTTTCCAATTAATTTTCTTACTATAAAAAAAATTACCATTTAACCCATCACTAGTATGTGGTTTTATGTTTGTTTACTTTCTCCTAATCATGATTTCTATCATCAGAACATGACACATAGTTTTTCTTCCATATCCATGTTTTCCTATATATAACCCTATTATGTGTTATCGAAGGTGACATTTGTACATCTCTTGCTTTATTTAAACGTTGTAGTTTTATGAAACCTTTTTCTGATGTGGGATTTTTTATGAAGTTAATGAGCCAAATTTTAAAATTTCAAGGACACAATTTCTAAAAGGGGGGAATGATTTAACATCCCAAGCTTTAATAATGAAACAATATGTTGAATGGAATACATGATACACTACAACGAGCTTAAATGAACAACTAAATATTAATATTTAAATGTTACCATTATAACCTAGCTGTTGGAATGGAGGGAATGAATAGTATCAACTGAATTATAAAAATATCATTTACACATGATTAAATAATGTTTCTTTGGTTACCAAATTTATTATAAATTTAAATTAAAACCAATTGAATATAAAGGATGTGTTTTTATGAAAACCAATTGAAAAATAGAATAATTGTGTTTATAAAATCATATCACTCTTAATGGATTTTTATTTAATGAAACCTATATCTTATATATTAAATAAAATGTTTTAAATTCATCTTAATTTTTTTTTCAATATGATAAAAGAACGTATTCAATATTTCAAATAAAATATGTATTTTTCTAAAAATGTAATTTTACCACCTTTTGATAGTGAACCCCTTTTAAATATAGTTTCTATCAGTTTTAGATTTTATATTTGGAAAAATAATATTCTTTTATAGAAGTGGGAAATTAAAATTTTATATTCAATAAATTTTGGTATTTTTCTAATAATGTTCATTTTTAAATGAAGAGTCAAAAATAGAACATTTTTAGTATAAACAACAATTTCTATAATTTATTTTTAGAGTTAGATTATCGTTTTAATTTATATTAAAGTTTACTTGAATAATTTTTTTATCATTTAATACAATTTTTTCCATTGAATGTAATTTTAGTTTTTAATTGTACATAAACACATGTTAATCTTTTGATTGTTTTTACTTCTTAAAAACCCTCTTTCTGGTTTTGACAATGTGAATTAATTTTAAATTAATTTCTGCCAATTATATGTTTTGAATTTGGAAAAATGGATAAAATATTTTCAATCATATGATCCAAATTGTGTGAATATGAACCTTTAATTTTTTGACATCATGAATAGTAACTTCAGTAATTATTTTTATTTACCATGGTTAAAGGGTAAATATGGTAAATAATGGGAATAAGTAATATTTTAATAATATGAAAATACCCTAAAACGTGTTATAATAACATTTTATGAGTTATTTATAACCATTATCATTCTTAGGCCGAACTTTCGGCTTTTGGGAGTCCATTGGGAGTGATAATGACAAGTTATAATAATTAATTTAAAGAAAATAGAAAAACAACATAAAAATGTATTTTCATACTAAAAAATTTTATATGGGGTTATATATGTGATATATTCGACAATAAATAGTAATTCTAAATATAAAAATATTTCCCACATCATGATATTTTATTTATAATTTTTAGACATTAAATAAATAAATTTAATTATGAAATAATGACGATTCAATGATTACATCATTAATAAAGGATTCAAAAAATGATATTATAAATATTAAAATAAATATTATTTGAAATAATTAATTTCATCCACTAATTATATAGATTAATAAGAAATTTTAGGATTGATTCATTGTTTTTAGAAGGATTCTAGTTGTTATGAATTTGTAAAAAACTCAAGTATGAAAAGTGTCTAAAATTGACATATTTCATAACTTAAAATATAAAATACATAATTAAATGATATTGAATTCCTAAAAATATAAGATTCATCCGAATGGTTATGATATGTCAAAATATGTTATAAATTATTTTTTGGGCCATTTGGCATGATATGGTAATTACATTAACCCACAGTGTATAAATAACATGATATCACTATAAGATTAAAAAGGGAAAACATGGGTTAAACCAAAAAGAAAATGATATTAAATATTCCACACTTGTATAAAAATTATTTTATTATCATTATTTGAACCAAAATTATATTATCTTATAATTAAATTAGTTTTGTACCATTTTTAATCAAAATATAATTTATAATAAATTAATATTTCAACAGTTTCGCAAAGTGCCCCTCCTCTCTCTTATAAAAGGTCACCACCTCTACCCAATTACTCACACATCTCAAGATACTTGGATTGTCCAAATTATACCCAAATAAACTTCCAATATCCCTCCATTACCCCTAGAAGACTTACCTTTGTAGGAATTAAACTCATGAAATCCTTCTGGCTCAAAACAATAGAAGTTATCAGATTTAGTGGTAACATATTCTCTCAAGTGACTTTCCTTTAGTTTTATTATCCACTCCCTATGCTCTTAATATTATTTTATTAAATAAAAATACTTGTATCCTCAATATACTTGGATATTTTATGATAATTATTCTAACTACACTTACCCACACCTCCATTCAATGGATATGAACATACTATTTCTGTGTACGATGAACTACTACCTCACAAAATGATGATTTTTACATTTTCACCTACCACATCTCATGATGGATGTTATGATGGAAGTATATTTATATATGATATATATTATACTTATATTTTCTTCATTATTCTGTAATTTTTATTTACAATATACCATTATACTTCCCATGATGTGTAAATATGATAATTTCATTTGAGGAACTGTGGAGTACCGGCCACTCATAGTGATATGACTCATTAATGAAATACATGGAACATATAAAGGATGGTTTTATTTAACCTATGAGGCATATATGAAATAAATATAATACAGATACTATAATATACATTTATATCATTTGATTATTATTTTTTTAATATGACAAAGAAATGAAAGTAGCGTTCATGCATACACATGACGTACCATCTCCCTAAAGGGTGCATTTCATATCTTATCGCTAACTATTATGGAAATAATAAATACATTTATACTGCCAATATATGATATTTATGTCATGAATAATATTTTTGAGATGATTGAATTTTTACCACATGGACAATTTACATAAAATAAGTTTATTTTCGATTCAAGTACCAAATATCGAAAAACTTACCGATATGAACATAAATAATTTTGTAATTTTTATAACATGAAACTAAGTAATATAAAATGAATAATAAACATGAAAAAGTTTCTGAAGAAAGTATAACTTAACATATTTTTATTATTCTAGAATATAAAGAACAAACGAGACATGTAAGACTCAGGGTATGGGACTTCATCAAAATCTCCTTTCATTGAGACATAATTTTTTTCATACACAACATTATTTTACACGATGTATAATTATACCCTTTTAATTTTAATTTTATTAATTGGTTTTCAAAATGAATCTATTTTTATTAAGTGTTTTACTAAATAACAAAAGTAATGTTTCTTTTGAATGTGCATGGTGATATTTACCTTTTCGCCGCTGCATGCATTATTTGATATTTGTATTCCTTAACAAGTTGTAATGTTTTTAAAAGGAAAATAAATAACATATTAACTTTTAACATATTTTGGTATTGAATATGGTTTTGAGAAATCATTGATCATGTCAATATCTTAAAATTATATATTATGATTTCTTTGTGGAAATTTTATCTTTCTATAATGTTTTTATGTGTTATAATTATGTGATGGTTCTTGGGAATTATTTATGTATATGGGTGGTTCCTTGATAAAAAGACAGAGGGTGAGCCCAAGATATATCTCCAATGAATGGGGTAACATGATGGAGGTAAATGTTAAGGTTTCTCCTTAGAGATATAGGGAATATACTATGATGGGTTTTCCAAATGTAATGATAAAGGTTACTCTCTATATAGCTGTGAAAGGTACAATGTAAGTATGATATGAATGCCACAAGTTACCTTTAAATTTTATGATTTCTATATTATTTTGTAGTAATAGTATGATTACATGATGTAGGATAAGTAGTTTATGTTTTATGGGTGAAAATTATGATTTTTGGAAAATGTTTTCGTGGGTTTTAAATATTAACGGACTAACGGGTTTATTTGTTATTTTATATTACTTACTATGATTTTTATGCTCATCACATGTTATTTAAATGTTTTCCAAAGGGTATAAAGAATGGTAATAGAAAAGAATAATTCATCAATATTTTTATGAATAAAATAATTCTTATTTTATTTAAGGAGTTTTATTATTGTGAAAAAATTGGATAGAGTACAAGTGTCTATTTTGTAATTTTTGAGATGTAATGTAATTGTTATGGAATAATTCTCTAATAATATAAGCTTGAAAATATACTCAATTTGAAAGGAAGTAAATTCTTGATCAAAACATAATATTATCCAAGGTTTAAGGGTGAGTCCTTATAGTTGGTATAAGATAAAGGATTAGACAACTTTAAGGATTATGAGTTTTTGCTAAACACATTGTTAGTGTCTATATCTATTATTTTCATTAAATCCTTGTTTTATAACTTTTTCAGATCATGGGATGTTGGTTACAGATGGAAGTAGGAGGATATCAAACAACATTATTATCTATTCATGATTAATTTCTTGCAATAATTATTGTAAATTCATGTTCAGATTATTGTTAAAAATTTTATTACATACAACTCACCTACAAGTAGTTTTTTGTGATATCAAACACCTCTACTATACCTAGATAGAATCTTGGATCATGGGTTTCATTTAATCAAATACATTTTTCTCAATGTTATCATATTTTTAATAAAGGTAAATATTTTCAAGTCATTTTTAAATATTTTACTTTATCACATGACTATGAAGCATATTTGGATTTTGAAAAAGGTGCTGAAGAAGGAGACCCTTGAGCAACCTATTTATATTTGATTTTAAAATATAGTATTTTAAAAAATACTTATTTTATTTTAAAAGGAAATATTATAGAGATTTTCAACTCAAACACAGTCTAACTATTTTATAATAAGCACTTTTAATCAGATGTTTTGATAAAATATTTCATACATGATTATTTTCTAAAACTATTTTTTTGTGAACACCCATATGACTATGTTGTACAAGTTATATTTTGATAAATGAAGAAAATGATTTTGAGGTGTCTATAAATAATGTTTTTAATTCATGGACCTTATATCTATGTGAACAAGATAAAAATGAAACCTGGTGGACACCATGATCAAGGTACGATGTTCTTTCTTTTGGGAATAGTTTTATTTTATCATATGTAAGTTAAATAAAAAACATTCAATATATATAAAACATCATGAATTAAGATGATTAGTTCAATATTATTTGGGATGAAAATGAGAGGTATAAGACAACCATTTATGTTAACACATGTTAAGTTTATTTTTGAGTATTATAAAAAGGGACAACCCGAAAGATGGGTGGAAACCCATCACATTCTAAAAGGACGTGAGAATCGAAGTACGACTTATTCTTTTTAGTTAATTTAATTTATGTATTAAAAATAATTTTATTTTTGGAACATATAATTACAAAAATAGATATCCTTAGTATTGGAAAATGATTTTATGATTAAGTTATAAATGTAATTTTGGAAGACGTTCACTCTTTTGGGGACACTATAAAACTAAGGAAAATAGAATACTATGACATTTAATTTGAGGGGTAACTGTTGAATTTTATTTTTGAAGAATCTATGTTTTTATTGTAGACATATAGAGATTTGTGTTATTTATATAAATGATTAACCGATCATAGAGAACATGAGATTAGGTTAATTAATTTTAGGTATGAGACCTGAAGTATAGTCGACGTTATTTGGAGTTACATTTTAAGATTTTTCATGGAAGTCTACGTGATCAAATCCTTCCAAATTTTGGGTTTCAATCATAATTTGGGATATTTTGAAGAATTTTAAGAACAATTTCTTTCGAATGGTCTTTGTTGAAAATTGGGTATTTCTTGTTGGAATTTGGGGATTAATAGTAGTATTTATTTTTATAAAGGATTATACTTTTGGAGAATATCTAATCTTATGCTAACCATTTTTTTTGTTAATGTCTAAAGATATGGGAAATATAAAGTTCATCCTTTTCAAGATTATGAGATTCTCTAGAAGTTTATTCGAGAACTTTAGGTGTGACCAATTCATCTAGAATACTATTCATTTGGAGAAAAGATTATTTTGTGGTAGATATTTATTGATGGATGAAACAATACTAGAAAATTAATTATATTTCCTTATATTGATATTATAAGTAGTAAACTAATTTCTCAACTTTATGAATTGAATATTAAAACAAAAAATGTTTTCCATTTAGATTTATTACTATGAAATCAATGACTATTTAACCCATCACATGTTTGTGGGTTTCTGGTTATTTACATTCTCTTGATCATGTTTTCTCTAATCAAGACCTGACACTTAGTTTTTCTCCCATATCCATGTTTTCCTACATGGAACCCTATTATGTGTAATCTTGGGTGACCTTTGTACTTATATTTTATTCTTTTATTGTGGTAGTTTTATAAACCCTTTTTCTGATGTGTAATTTTTAATGAAGTTAACGAGCCAAATTTTAAAATTGTGAGGACATAGTTTCCAAAATGGGGAATGACGTAACATCCCTATTTTTATGAAAGAAACACTATTTTTAATGGCATGCATGATACTCTACAAAGAGCATAACCAAAAAACTGAATATTATTATTTAAATGTCACCATTATAATCTATCCATTGGAATGGAAATAATGAATAATATCAACTTAATTATGAATATATGATTTGAACATGTTTAAAATTGATTCATTGGTTATAAAATTTATTATAAATGTAGATAAAAACCAATAGAATATAATGGATTTGTTTTTATGAAAAACCATTTAAAAAGAGAATAATTGTGTTTTTAAAATCATATCAATCTTTATGGATTTTTATTTAATAAAAAATATAAGTTATATATTCAATTTAATGATTTAAATTAATCTTATATGTTTTTGGGACGTGATAAAAGAACAAATTCAATTTTTCATTTAAAAGAAGTTTTTTCCTCTAAAAATACAATTTTACTACCTTTTGATGGAGAAACTATTTGAAATATAGTTTTTTCACTTTTATATTTTATATTTTAGAAAATAAAATTCTTCTATAGAAGTGGGACAATTTTTTTTACTTTGGTTAAATTTTGGTAATTTTCTGAGAAAGTTCATTTATATATGAATATTGCAAAATACTACATTTTAATTCAAAACTGTCATTTCTTCTCATTTTTTTATACAGTTAGATTAACATTTTAATTGATTTTAAGTGTAATTGGATTAATTTTTTATCATTTAATCCAATTTTGGTTATTGGAGGTAACATACATTTTAAATTGGAAATAAATACATGTCCATCATTCGATTGTTTTTACTTTTTAAAAGCCTACTTTCTAGTTTTGACGAGGGAAATCAATTTTAAATTAATTTCTTTGAATTTTTTATTTTGAATTTGGAAAAATTTATTTAATAATTAGAATCATAATATCCAAATTGCGTGATTAGGTACCTTTTATTTTTGGACATTATGAATAGTAACTTCTGTAATTATTTTTATTTACCTTGGTTAAAGGGTAAATATGGTAAATAAGGGTAAAAAAATAATATTCTAATAATAAAACCTACACTAAAACGTGTACTAATCATATTGGTTGAGTTATATACTACCATGAGAATCCTTATTCTGAACTTTTGGCATTTTTGAGCCACTTGTGAGTGATAATGATGTGTTCTAATAATTAATTTTAAGTAATGAGAAAAATAACACAAACATGTATCTTCTTAATGATTTTTTATATGGGGTTATATAAGTGATCTTTTCGACTATAAATTTTCATTATAAAGATAAAATAATATCCTAACTTAAGATATATTATTTACAATTTTAATAAATTATATAATTTTTTTAATTATTATATAATGATGATAAAGTGATCGCTTCATTAATAAGGGATTCAAATAAATGATATTATGAATATTAAAATAAATATTAAAATAAATATTATTTTACATAATTAATGTAATAAATCAATTATATAGGTCAATATTCCATGTTATAATTTAAACTATGTTTTTTAAGGAATCATGTTGTTATGAATTTGAATAAAATTCAAGTATGACTAGTTTTCAAAATTGACATATTTCGTAAATATAAAATATTTTATTAAATGATATTCAATTTTAAAAAATATAATATTTTTTCAAATAGTTAATATAAGTCCAAATATGTTATAAATTACTTTTTTTGTGAGTCGTTTGACATGATATGGTAATTACATTAACCCATAATGTGTAAGTAACATGATATCACTATAAAATTTTAAAGGGTTAAATAATGGTTAAACAAAAACAATAAGGATAAAAATATTCAAAACATGTATAAAAATTATTGTATTATCTTTATTCTAACCAAAATCATCTTATATTGTTATTAAATGTGTTTTGGACCAATTTTAATCGAAATTGAATTTATAATAAATTAATATTTCAAGACCTTCTTAAAGTACCCCTCCTCCCTCTTATAAAAGGCCACCACCTCTACCCACTTACTCACACCTCACAAACCCCTTGGCCCAAACAAATTGTACTCCAATAAACTCAAAAAATCCCTCCTTTAATCATAAAAACCATACCTTTTTTATAAGGAAATTCAAGAAATCCTTTTGGCTAAAATGAAAATAAGTTACCTGATTTAGATGTAATGTCTTTTCTCAAATTCCATTCATTTATTTTGATTCTCCACTCCCTATGATCTTATTATTATCTGATTAAATAAAAAATATCCTAAATATACAAGGATTTCTTAATGATAATTATTTTAACTACACTTACACACACCTCCATCTAATGGATACAAACATATTGTTTCTATGTATGACGAACTACTGCATCATGAAACGACGATTATTAAATTTTTCCCTACCACCTATCATTGTGGATATTATGATGGAACTATATTTATATTTGATATATATTATATTTATATTTTACTTATCCTTTGTTCATTATTATTTACAATATACATTTATTCTTTCCATGATGTGTAAATACGATAATTTCATTTGAGGTAGTGCAGACTACCACCCACTCAATGTGATATGACACATTCATACTATACATAGAACATATAAAGGATGGTTTTTTAACCTTTGATACATACATGAAATAAATATAACACTTTTATTATAATATTATTTTATATCATTTTATTATTATTCTTTTAATATGTAAAATCAATGAAAGTAGTGTTGATGTGCACGCACGACCTACTATCTGCTTGAATGATGCATTTAATTTCTTATATCCATATATTATGGATATTATAAATACATTTATACTGGATATATATGATATTTATGTAATGAATAATATTATATAGATTTTGGGATTTTGACCCCATGAACAATTTACATCAAACAAAATTTTTTCAGCTCAAGTACCGAATATCGACAAACCGATCGATATGTACTCACATAATTATATAATTTTAATAACATGATGGTAAGTAATATAAAATGAATAATAAAATTGAAAAAGGTACTGAAGTGATTATAAATTAACCAATATTTATTAGTAAGGAATATAATGAAAGAATAACACAGGCCAGACTAAAGGTAAGGGACTTTCTCTCAATCTCCTTTAATTGAGGAATATTTTTGTTTACACATGACCTTATTTTATACAGTGTATAATTATAAACATTTTTATTTAATTTAAATCAATTATTTTCAAAATTAATATTTGTTTAAGTTTTTTAATAAATGAAAATATAAAATTTTCTTTTTAACGTACGTGGAAATATTGACCTTTCCACCACCGTGAGCATTATTTGATAATTGTTTCCATAATAATTACTACTATTTTTAAAAGGAAAATAAATCCCATATACCCCTGTTAAATATTTTTGTATTGAAAATGGTTTTGAGAAAGCATTTATTATTTAAATATCTTTAAATTATATATTGTTATTGCAATATCAAAATTTTATCTTTGTTTTATGCTTGTTTATGTGTAATGATTATGTTATAGTTCTTGGGAATTGTTTATGTATATGGGTGGTTCTGTGATAAATTGAGGATGGGTGAGACTAAGATATATCACCAATGCTATGGGAAATGTGGAGGAGGTAAATGATAATGTTTCTCCCTAGATAGTTTGGGAAAATACTGTGACGGGTATTCCAAACGTAACCTAAAAGGTTATTACCTATATAGCTGTGAAAGATACAATGTAAGTATGGTATGAATGCCAACAATTTCCTTTAAGTTCAATTTTTTTCTATGAAGTTTTTTAGGAATATTATTATTACATGATTTAATATAATTATTTTTAGGTTTTGTGGGTGAGAAGTGAGATTTTGTGAAAATGTTTTTATGGGTTTTAAATATTCATAAACTATCAATTTTATTAGTTATTTTATATTCCTTACGGATATTTTTATACTCATCCGAAGTTTTTGAAATGTTTTTAACATTTTATAAGGAAGGGTATGATAAATTAAGAATTCAATAATATTTTTTCATGAAAATAATTCTTATTTTTTTATGGAGATTTATTATTGTTAAAAAATTAAATTGAGTAGAAGTTTCTACATTGTAATTTATCAAATGTAATGTAATAGTTGTGGCCTAATTCTCTAAAAATATAAACCCAAAAATATCATCAATGTGAAATAATGTAAATTATTGATAAAAAATTAAGATTATGTAAGCTTTAAGTCCAGAACCATATACAATGTCTGTTTCATAAATTTCATTTTTGTCCCCTAAAAATCCCATAGTTGCCTCAAAATCAAATATCATTGAAACCCTAATGTATATCCATATATATAAAATTTTTACACTAAATAAAAATATCATTATACCTCAAATATAGTTTTCACATGATAATCATAGGGGTTACATATACCTCGAACATCTATCAAAACTTAATAAAAGTCTTCGAATGTACTCCCATCATTGAAAGAGTATTAATGATTTTAAACATACAATCATCCATAAATCTAACACTATATAATGAATCTTAAATGTTTAAACCTTAATCATACAAATTAATAATAATCCTTTTAAAAATTAGTTTTTATCATATTCTATATACATATTTCCTACAAAAACATATTTATCTTGTCCAAATATTCAATAATGTAAAAAAATATCCCCAAAAATGTTCCATAACTGTTATATATTATTTCTAATTTCGTAGTATTTAACTATAATGAAATATTGAATTTCAAAATATATACATGTATGGTATTTATAGTCCCATTCATGAGCCTACCCCTTAAAAACTCTATTTTCATAATGACCATTCTCCCAATATTTAAAACATTCCATCGATACTTTATGATTAAATATTATCCCCTTCTTGGAGTTAACTGAATACTTCATGTTTTTATTTGGAAAATTATTTATTTTCACCACTTTGACCATATATAAATCATATTCCTATCATTTTAAGCCCTTTTTTGGTTATTACTTCCACATTCTTAATAAATAGGTTATTAAATATATTTATATATTTATCATTATAACCTGACCTTCAACAGGGCTTTATTTCCATTATATTTAACTCAATAGGAAACCCACATAGCTTTCATTTGATAATAAATACTCACAATATTTGTTAAATAATAACCAATATATTTAACACTTTATCTCTCACTCCATTAAGTTTCCTTTTTACATTTTTCTTTACATCCATTGTCACTTTGATTCCTGTTCGATTAATCCATTTACTAAAATAGAAATGGTTAGTGTGATGTCATCAATAAAATCATAATATTCCATCTTATGAGTAGGATACACACTAATATATCATTATACATTATATCTAAAACTCTTTCGGTGTATCCAAAAAAACTATTTTTCTCTATAATATACTAAGAATTTTGGTTATAAGGACTTGTATCTTATTATAAAATAACATCCTATGTTCTAAAGTTATATAAACCTTGCTCTGATACCAACTGTCTGTACCTATAAATAAATATGGAATATTCTAGAGAATTTATAATAGTATTCACTTTCTTACACTCCCAATGGTTTATTAGTTTTAGTGATTTTGAGAATTAGGTTATAAATATTATATAAAAACACATATAATACAATGATGAAACTTCTACTCAGTATCAATTTTTTCATAATTTTATTTTTTTTAAATAAAACATGATTCTTTTACTTAAAAATATATTTTACTTTCAACTTGAATTATTCTTTTACTTTACCAATCCTTTAGACCTCAAATTTCTTTTAAAACATGGTATGATCATAAAAATCTTTGTAAGGGAGATATGGAAAAGAAATATGTTATTCAAGTAAATAACATGAAAACCTATGAAAATCCATTTCCTAAAAAACCATTTTATCTAAAAAGGGGATTATATTTACTTCAAAAATATTATTATCATTTATTTTAAAATCAAATTATTTCCTTGAAAACTCATTAGAATGCATATAAATTACATATAGGTTCCCTAGGACATCATCACCTGAAAACCATTACAAAAACCTTACAATTGGAATAACCATATGGCTGAATTCTAATCTAATTCTCTATATGAAATAATCTTTCTCCAATGAATTTCTGCCATATATGTGTACACCCATCCTATTAGCTATATCAAGCTCACCCAATACTATATGGACATACTTATCATATAAGCTAAATCGGGCTCACAGGTGAACTACATTTGAGATCAACCTTTAGTAAGTAATTTCCATGGAAATTATCATGAATAAAACCCTTCAAACAATTCTTAACCCATTTAAAAACATTTAAAATATAAAAATTCCCTTTTGTTTAAAAAACATTTTTTTCAATAAATAAATGACCTGAAAAAGGGAAAATAGTTTTTCATTGATGAAAACAAAAAAAATTATTGAGGAAGGAAAACATAAGGTAATAATATAAATTCCTTTTTACCATTTTAAAAAGTGTTTAAATAGGAAATTTAAAAGAGGATTCTTAAAAAAAGTACCCTACCTTGATTCCGAATCATCACATATGTTCCTTATCTTCCTAAATAAAATACTTATTTTAATTTTCTAATTTATTAATAATATTTTTCATGTTAATTATTCATTTATTTATTTTAATAATATGTTATATATAAATACATAATCAATTAAAATTTTTTCTTCTTTTTTGACGATATTTTGATCGTATATTAGAAATGACTTCAGTAGGCTGACTATAGTAAAATTTGTAATTATTAAATAATATTCAGAATAATAATAATGAAATAAAAATCATACTTATATTTAAATTCTATTTTGAAATCCAACCATTAAACACTCTAATGAAAAATGAACTACATTATAATCTAGGAGATGATAAGACGTACGTACGCATGAGTTGCGTTTCCATATTTAAAATATCATTAATAAAAGTGGGTAAATATTATTTTATATTTTTAGAGTTAAAAAATATCATATATATCATATTAATCTTCTAAATATACTGATATATATTATCCATGTGATGTGGAGATGAAAAATGAATCACATATCTTCGTGGAGGTGGTGGTCCATACGTACTATGAACAAAACTATCATTCTTCAATGAATAGAATGATAAAAAGTTAAGTGAGAAATCTTTTCATAATAATGAATATATCCTTAATATAAAATATAAACATCAATTACATCATTATAATATATCCCTAATACAATAATTTGGGTAAAAATTACATCGGTATAGAAGGTGGTAGTCCACCGTACACATGAACAATGGTTTTGTTTCCCATTTAATAGATGAGGGGATGGATATAGGTTATGATATTAATAAAATAAAATCGAATCATATGGATGAAACCTGTGTTATTAGTTTTTCATGGTTTAAGAATATTTTAATGAGGTGGAACAACTATTAAAAATGATTGATTAAAAATGGCACCTCTTATTTGAACAACCTTCCTTTATTAACCCCGTAAGACCACTAAGGTATTTGTTTTTCCTAAAAACTACCTCTAGAATGAGTAGTAGGATCATATTATGATATTAATTAGGTATTTGTTAAACCAAATGTGTTTTTATGTGTGAATAAATGACACGAAGTGGTGTCCTTTTACAAAGAGGGGATTAACACTCTTGAAATTTCACAAAATATTAAATTAATATACATAAATTTTCAATTAAAAATTGGGTTACAAATGTTTTATTTCTAATATAGGATGAGTAATCATAAAAATCATCTTATAAAATAATTTTTGTACATGTTTAGTCACATTTGAACCCTTATAATTTGGTTTTAACTCCTAGTTAACACTTTTCACTCATACCCTCACACCAAGGATGCTTTTACTCATTAAGGGTTAATATAATTACTATAAAGGGAAAACATCCTATAAATATAACATTGTTTATATCATCAACTATATTATAATTTATTGGAGGAATCTATGAATTTTATGAATTTTAAGTCATTTAAAATTTTATTATTTATTATAATATATCATTTAGGTAAATTTTTAGAACTATTTATTACTTTCATTTTAATAACATGAAAAAAGAAATAAAATTAGAAAAAATATTTTAATACATATTTAAAATCAAAATTTTATCTATAAAATTTGTGTGTTAAAATAATTTTATAATTTTATATTATTTTTAATATTTTTAATATCATTTATTGATTTTTCTATTAAATGAATAACTATTACTTAAAAATTTCATAAATATTTAAGGTTATTATTTATTTACAGAAAATTAAAAATAAATTAAAATTTAAAATTTAAATCATTTATATTTCAAATTATAATCTACAAATGAACATATCCACTAATTATCCTAAAGATAAAACTATTTTTTTCATAAAAAACAAGAGAGTGGAAATTATACTTTTCATCAAATAGAATATAATAAAAGTCATAATGTCATCCAAATGGGAAAAAATTATATATAACCAAATTTTGTATGGGTATACAAAAATGAAATTATATAATAAAATTAAGGCAAGTGTTAGTGTTATTTTATAGTCCATATCATTATATTTTGAACGTTAATTAATTGATTCTCACATTACTGTGGTAAAAAATTTACTAAGGTTACAATTAATATTGAAGGAAAATAAAATTACCCTATATAAAAAATTTAGATCCACTTATTTCAAATATTCAATTAATTTTTAAAAATTCACAATATCGAAGTGGCATAATTTAAAGGAAAATTAAACTCGAAAAGCGTAATGAAAAATAATTTTTCAGAAAAATGACTTATTATATATAATTTTTTATATTATATTCAACTATAATATTTATATATAAAAACCATAATAGGATTATTTTAAATTAAAATTAAATAATTTTATTGTAATACTAATGTAAAAAATAATCTAAATTTCTAAATACATTAAAATATTACACAATTTTTAATTAAAGTCAATATTTTTCAATATTTGTTGAAATAAAATCTTTTCAAAAAATTTTAAAATTTCATCCTAAGACAATTTTTTAGATGATAAATTCAAAAATAAGAAATATTTTGTCAAATAAATTTAATAAAATCTTCAAAAAATAATTATATTATTCACTTATAAAAATAAAGAAAACACATTTTTGAAACAAAAACGTAATGTTGAAGAAAAAAACTTGATGAAAAATAATGTTTTTTATTTAAAAATAATCAATAAAGACATTATCAATGATTAAGACCATTATATATATTTCATAATTTAATAAATAATATTCATTTCCTCCAATTAAATAGCTAGGTTACATCGGTAACATTTAAATAATAATAATTTTTTCTTCATTTAATATTGACGTTGAGTATCTTTTTTGTTATCAAACATAGTAATTTTTTATTTTCAGGATATTATATTCTCCACCCATTTAATAAGTTTCAGCCACATAATTTTAATTTGGGATCAGTAATTAGGATTTGGCTTTACAAAATACCATTTTTGGAAGCCGACGTTATAAAAATGTTCAACAATGCTTCTTCTCGAAAAGAGAGAAAGGGAATAATTATGGTCATCTAGAATAAGACAATAGAAAACATATTTTGGAAGTGAAAACAAGGATATTGGGGAAAAAAACTTCCAAAGACTCTTAGAGAGTGATAGAGAACATAGCCATTATAAAGTTAACCATACAAAATTTGTAAATGTAAAAAACTAGGTAATGGTAGAATAAATCTCATTCAAGTTTATTAATATAGATATATTATTTATTAAAATATTAATTAATTCTTTAAATAAAAAAGAAGTAGTTTTAATTAAAATTATTTATTAAAATGATTTATTTATAATTTAAATTTATTATTTTTATAATTTTATTTTTTAATAATTAATATTTTTTTAAATAGAAATATAAAATTTTACTTAGGGTGAAATTTTTATATTTTTAAGAAGATATTGGGTTTTCAATGAATAAAGAAAAATACAGAATTTTGTAAATAAGCCATTTATTTTTCAATTATATATCTAATTTAAAATTCCTATTATGTTTTGAAAAATATTTAAATAAATAAAAGTATTATTTATTTATATTCAATCTACCTAAATACTTTTGAAAACAATTTATGTTGGATTTTACTATATGTAGGTTTTTGGGATTATAAACAGGATTTCTCATAAAACAATTTCTATATGTATAAAGTTTATCCATTTTAATCATTTATAATAATTCTTAATGAGGATTATTTTATGTGAACCAAATATATTATATATTAATAAATATTAATTGATATTCATACAGTGATTATTATTAATTATAAATATATTTTTTAAATCATATTTTACATGAAAAATACACTTCATGAAAAGACAGTTTTTTTGCATCTACCGGTTCAATTTAATATTAATTTTTTCCACTTAAAAGAATTGAATTTTGTATAATGTATTCCATATTTAAAATAAAAATAATTAATAAAAATAATAATTCAAACTTAATTTTTTACCATAAAGAATAATGAAAATATTTAAAACTTAATTACTGCGGTTATGGTTAAAATGTATTGATTGAGAGGTTAAACTAAAATGATAAGGTTTAAAATCACCTAAAAACATACATAAAATATATTTTAGGGAATTATTTTTAAATTTTAATGTATAATATTTGACATTGGTCCATTTTGGAGTCCTGTGGTATGTAAAAAACCAAAATACACCTTATTCTTTGCAAAAAAATAATTGTGTGCCACTCACCTCACTAATAAAATGCTACCCCATCTCTAATCATCTTCACAATTTCCAAAAAATTTGTATATGACAATATTTAAACCATTATCTTCCAAAATTACCCCCAAGATATAGTTCCCATATTTTTATCATAAATCCATTTTGATAATGGTTTTGGTGCTTACCTAAGTTGGTTGTCTGAAGATGAGGTATCAGTCCTTACCGAGCGTATTTATTTTATATATTATTGCATATATTTCAAATATTATTAAATTGTGATTATAATAAAACTAGTATATTTCATATGATTATATGTTATTATGTTAATTTTGTAACCAAAATCTATCTCTTCTTCCGTGAAATGGGATACCAGATCATCATTACTATGCACGACGAACAACGACCTCATGAACCAATGTCATTAATTTTACGACATTTCATATTATAATATGTTATGATAATAGATTTAAATTATAATTATGATATTTTTAACATTGTTTTAATTATTTATTTTACATATCTCTCATAAATTATTACATTTCATTTTGTGGGGGATACGATAATATTGCTCTTGTGTACGGTAGACTGCTACCTTACGAAGCAGTGCGATTCATTTTTCACTAAATATTTAAATGGAAGGTAATAAATATAAAGTTAATAAATATATGTGTTATAAATTAAATAATTTTTATATTCATGGAATATTAGTAATTAGTAAATGATAATATATCAATTTCTTTCTTACACTAAAAATTGATAATGTCATTTATGTATTTGTGGACTACCACCTCCATGAAGAAATGTGATTATCTTTTCATCACCACCTAAAAATAATTATATTTATAAGTATAATATTTGTATGATATATATATATATATATGATATTACTGTCATTATTTAATGTTAAAATATTACTTATCGCCTTTCCATAATTATTGTTGAAAAATAGAAATATTACTTTGGCGTATATATGATATACCATCTCTATAAATGTAATATTGTTAATATTTCATTACCATATTTCATGATAGGTTTTTAAAGTATAATTGATGTATAAATATGATAAATATAACAAGATTATTATTATGAATATTTTGAAATAATGATCTCTTAGACCAATAGCCAACCTACCCAATTCATTTTGACACATATGCCAAATATCATCAAAACTTTTGATGATCAATTAACTGATTATATAATTGTATATTAAATGTAAATAAGTTAACTTAAATTATTAATAATCATTAAAAAGTGTTTGAAGATGTTAAATAATTAAAATAAGCTTATTATTTAGGAAAATAAATAATTAGCATGATGAATCGAACTTGAGGTAAAGGATTTCTACCAAATTTCCTTTCATTGAGGAATATTTTCATGTTATGTGACTATATTCATTTAAGAGGAGTTATATCATGAATTTATCAATTATAATGGTATTTAATATTTTTTAATTTTATTATTTCATTTTTCTTATGATTCAAATACTTCTAATGTCATAAGGGACTTTTAAAATAAATACATTTTGATGTTTTCATTGTAACTCTTTTTATTCCATGTCTATGTTTTTATAATGATTTTATTATATACATGAGAGTTTTACATATAAAATAAATTTATTTATTTTTAATTATTTTGGAATTAATTTATCTTTTTTGTGTAATTTTTGGCTTTATTTACAAATGAAAAAGGAGTGTTCTATATTAAGTTACACGGTGACAACGAATTTTCCCACCACCATAGAAATTATTTGAAGATTGGATTCCAATACAAGATGTAATATTTTCATCAAAGAAAAAATCCTTTAATATTTCTAGGTATTTAGGTATGTAAAGTTATATTTTAAAATAAAACAAAATTTGGGTGTATAAAATGTATTTTTTTAAAAACATTTATATTTAAATACGAATGTGATTTTAATACAAGTTTAAAATATTTTTTTAAAATTTTTATGGTGAAAAGGTGAAATCATAAATTATTTTATTACAGAAATTGTTCTTGTAAATTTTTTACAATGGTTTGATTCTCATTATATCTCATGGGTTTTACCATTATAACTTATATGATGGCTATACATAGATAGATCTCCAATTCATTGGGTATGTATTATGTTCTTCAAGGAAATATATTAGAAATTTTCTGTCAGGTTATTCAATTTTTAAGGGTTATATAAAGGTTTTATGAGATGATATACTAAGTAACCAACATGAATTTTCTATGTTTTATAATGAGTTTTCATAGATTTTTTTTAAAAAAATGGAAGGATAATGAGTTTTTAAGGAAAGATGATTCAATTTCTCGAAAAATTGAATTCTTTTTTAAGAATATTTTTCCATGGGTTTTAATTTCTCTCACTCGATTAATTTACCTTTTATTTTTTATATCCCTTAATTATATATTATACTCACCCCACATTTTAATCTATTTTTTATAGGGGAATTATATCAAAAATTAAAGGGTAAAGTCTAGTTAAAAGTCCAAAATATTTAGCAAAAAAATGATTTTTTTAAATGTTTTATATTTTGGAAAATTGGATATTAATTGGAATTTTCTACTTTTTAATTTATAAATTTTTATATGTACGGGTTATCCACTAATTCTTTAAATATATAAACATAAAAATATTCTCAAATATATTAAAATAAATTCTTAACATAAAACTCAAGACTATGTAATGTTTACGGTAGGGTCTTTATAGTTTCTATCAAAGGATGGTTTGGATAAATTTATAGGTTAGGATAATGTTAATAGAATTATCATGAATTATTTTACTTTATGGTTAAGTTGATATTATATAGAATGTTAATTATATCATGCTACTTAATATAAAGTATATCTCTTAAGAATAAGTTTCTATAGAAGGAAAAAGTAAGTTTTAGTGGGAGGGAATTGAGAGGGAAATGTAATTCCAAATCAAAATATATAGATGTCTATAATTAGAACAGAACAATATGTTTTAATGATGGATCACTTAACACAAACTATAAAAGGAAATGGTATCCAATATTTGGAGAAATAAAGTCAACCATGAATAAACATATCTATTTCAGATAATTTCATAACGTTATATACATCATGATCTTGTGGACCATCTGACATTATGTTGGTTGAAGGATGGTTCAATGCTTTAGAGAAAAAATTTGAAGTCATGTGATATTCAAAATGAAAAAATTTCACTCTTTCCTTTTATTATATTGGAGGTGAATATAATTTATGGTGGTGTTTGATTAAGAATACCAAAGATAAAGATAATCATGATGCCATGTAATAAGAAAATATTGAGGATCTTTTCCTTGGGAAACATTTCTCTATGGTTTTTCAAATCAATATAGAAAAAAATTCCAAGATTTGATGTAAAAAGATAAATATTCTATATACATATATAAGGATAATTTTACAGAACTATCTAGGTATATATCATATTTTTTATTCAAATCATTGATATTAAAATTATTATATTTTACATAGGATAGAAAAAATTTCTATAAAGAGATATGGCTAAAAAATAATTTAAATGTTATAAGAAACTAGTTTTTTTGTGCATAAAAAGTTGTGATGGAGTTTTCTGATGCTTATGTTTCTCATGATGATGAATGTATGAAGTATTCTGGATGGATGGCGATGGGTATTAATAAATCAAATAAATCTATATGTTAAAAAATTAATTTTAAATATTTTGGTAGCTGGGTTAAAAATTACCCATAAGAATGTATTATGAAATCAGGTATGTTTTGTTGATGTGTATAGATTGATCATATGGACCATTATTGAATGTAAAACAACACCAATGAATCAAATAATGGGGCAATATATATCCTTGTAACAGTGAGTTTTTTTTGTTTAAAATATTGGGTAGTTATGATAGCGTGTGATTGAAATTGGTATCCCATGTTAGAAATAAACAAGATTAGAATCAAAATGGTTTGAAAAAATATTTACCTACTACTACAGTGGATGTTGGGCCATTAAATAAAGAGTTTACTAGTATGTTAATTTTGTATTAAAACAATAAAAATATAATATTTGAATATAAATATTCATAGTATTTCATTTTTAAGAAATTTTTAGGTAAAATGGGGATATCACCACCTGAAAAGAAGATAACATTTTTAGTGAAAAAAATGGTAGAAAATTTTAAATATAACAGGATTCAAAGGAATTTTCATTTTTTATAAGTGGTATTTCCTTCCCTAATAATTTTATTGAACTATAAATTGTATAGTTTAATGTCATTATTTGAATGTAATGGATTTCAATTTATTATTCTATGGAAGTCTGTTGACATTAAAAAGTCATGTTCAATGATTTCTTGCCTTAGATATCTTAACAAGAAGCTGAAAATTTGATTTTATATGGGAGTTAAAGTTACCTAGATTATATTATTTAAAATTAATAAACTATTGAAATTATTGATGTGCTGGTAGTGAGTGAATATGGAGATGTATTTCGTTAATATTTTACTTGTTTTATTCATGATTAAAAGGCTGGTTTTACTATTGAATTAGGTCCCACTGATAGTCTATTTCAAAACCACCATATTGAATGGATTAAGTAAACGTTTTGAATTGAAAAAGAAATAGAAAGAGTTGTTAGATAAATGTTTAATAGGACTAATAACTTATCAATCTGATTCTCTTATATTTTTAAAAAATAAATATGGTTCAATAGTACATTTAATTGATTATAGATCATTTAGTAACATTTTTGGTCGGAGTGGATACTCAATAGGGGGGTGAATTGAGTTCCAATTAAAAATTTATGATTATAAATATTTCTATTAAAAACCCCCAAGTTAACAAACAAGTTAAACTGTAGTGAATTTATAAAGATTGTAAGTGTTCATTTAGTTTCTCAAATATTGATTATTTCTAAGTTAACATAATGTAAAGAATAATTTAGCTTATGAAACTCATTTACTGACTAATAATATTTACACATGCTTTCTAGTCCTACTATTAGAGTTACTTTAAAACAGATTTGTATTTCAAAGTAATTAGCAATGGAATATTGAAACTAGTATAGACCAAAATAAGATGCAAAAAAATTTTAACCAAGAGGTTCAGTCTCAAGCTGAGACTTAGTCCGCTCAAACAGTTTATATATAACTTTGATCCACACCCTGGATCGGAGTTTACAAAAGTACTCAGATGGTCTATGTCCTCAGACCTCTACCAGAGTTCTACAAGGGAAAGCAACAAAAACAGCACAAAGGCTATCTAGGTCCTCAGACCTCTACCATAACTACATGGGATGCACAAAGGTATAAAGAGTTTGGTGTGAGGATTTCAGTATCCTCTAGTTCAGCTTAGGAGTCAGTGTGTGTCCAAACAGACAGTAGAACATACGGATCGTAATGTATGGAAAAGAATGATCACAACATAGCAAGAATATAGATATGTGTTTAGAATGCTCTTATGTGATGTCAATATAGCCTTGGACTCCTTTGGATTGAAGCAGAATAAGCTTTGAGTCCTTCTCTGGAAGTTGTGTGGAAAATAGAGTGTCACAATTCAGCTTCTGTTCTCCATGAGGTTCAATCGAGTGAAGATGTTCTTTAAGATTCAAATATTCTTCTTGTGTTCCGTAGTGTAAATTTTCATGCAGTGTGACTTTATTTTGAAACATCCTCCAATTATCTTCTTCGTTATTGTGCTCCCGAACTTGATTTTTGTTATTGTATCGCCTGTGCAGATTCTTGGTCACACTTCGCTTTTAACTTGGAATGCACGTGTTGGAGCTGATATGTTGCATGTGTTCTGCACCTTGTACCTCATACTGCCCGATGATATGTCTACAAAGAAACATTAATTATGTTAGTGCATTAAAATCATAAAATATGACTGTTAGAAATTAAATTGAAAGATGACAAAATAATTTAGGAAACAGTGTCACAGTGAATCATGAAAAATGTGTCTCCTTCACACAGTTTCTAGATTGATCATGGTGTCTCATGGTCACAGTGTCTCTTGGTCACGGTGTCTTGCGGTCACATTTTCTTGTTCACAGTGTCTTGTTCATGGTGTCTTGTTCTCAGTGTCTTGTTCACGGTGTCTCATTCATGGTGTCTGGCTTCACGGTGTATGCTTCAGAGTATCTGGCTTCATGGTATCAGAAATACATAGCCAGTGGCAGACTCACGGTGTCTTATACTTTTCAAAGTAAATGTGTTCAGACTTAAATAATGATGACAATAGAAAAAATTAGACTTAAGCATTTGTCAAAGAAGGTAGTATTAGAGTAGATCCAAGATAATATAAAGTAAGTAAACTGAATATAGATCAATTAAGATCTTGCATGTCTCTTCTTAAAGCATGAGAATTATTTAACCATAAATACACATGATTGGTTATACTTTTTAGGAGTTAACTAGGTTGAATAAGATTTGTGATCATTAAAACATGATTAATACATGAGGAGTCCAACAATCTCCCCCTTTTTTATAATCACAAATAATGTATTGTTAAAGTGTATATTGGATGAAATTATAGAGATAAAAGGATATAAAGGCTAGCATATAGAAACTTCTCCCCCTTTTGGTATTATCAAAAAGTTAAAATAAGAGAGATCTAAAAATTTCACATTCCATTAAGAGTAAACAAGGTTTAGTATAAAACAAAAGAGTATTACAAAATCAATAGCAGCCCTATCAAAAAAAGAGTAATCACTTTTATTCTTCATGGGTTGACCTTCTCTTTGCCTTTAGATGTAGTAGAAGAGGAAGACATAGGGGCAGTGGTTGAGGTAGAATAATTCAGAGCAGTGATTGATAAGGAGGGTAAAAGAAGGCCTTCAAAGACTGAGGGAGCCAAGGTAGGAGAAGTAGAAGATATAGGAAGTTGGTGATCAAGAATCATAGGCCTGATCTGACTAAGTTCTTTTCCGACATAAATATTGGTTGAGGCTTGCTAGAGGAGAAGGTAGGAAAACCTGGTTTGAGAGGTGCATCCGCTGGAGAAACTATGGCTGTACTCCAGACATGATGATAGGGCCTCAAGAGTTTGATGAAATCTATAATGATCTATCCACCATACTGCACGGCTTTATCAAAATCATCCTTTTTCTCCATAAAATTTTCCAACAATAGAGTAAACTCTGTGAGCTTTTGGACATGGTTCTTGAAAGCTTGAGTAATAGGAGGAATCAACAGATTTTCTATAAGGTACTTGAAATGGTTTGATATATCGGTCTTGTATAAGATTTTGTTGATGTAGAAATCCACTTTCTTGGAAATCTCTTGCTAAGAATCATTATCAATTTTGGAGTGGATTTGTTCTAGGTCAAGAACTCTGTAACACCCCAAGATTTCATAGTGTGTTATTTCTTCAAAATAATTCAATAACTTGCACTACACGCAACACCGAGTTCAATTGCACCATGACTTACCAAAAAAAGCCATTAAAAGAGGTCATGAATAGTATTAACTAAATTTTAAACTTTATAATTTTAGAATCCATATTATGAGTTTCTTAGTCATAATGCAAGAACAGATTCATTTTCAGTATTGCACTTTTATCAACTTTTAGTGAAACCTTTTTAAATACAATATTTTAAACTTTTTGACTAAATGGATACATCAAAAAATTTAAAATGAAACTTCCCAAGCTTCCACGGTACGCTTTCCTTTGAATAAAATAGTAGCCTGTGTTATACGCAACTTCGAGTTTTAACACACACCACAACCAATCAAACTGGCCGTTATGAATAGTAATACCTAAATTTTGAAATAATATATATTTTATATTTTGAAATGGACTTCATTTTTGGATTCGGAATATCGAATTTAGCCTAAGGTGAAATTTTGGTACTTTTTGGATAACTTTCATATTTTGATGAATAGTGAAAATTACTAAATTTTAATCAAAAACAACTTTTTTAATCAAAATAATTAATAGTGATAAATTATGAATTTGAGTGGTTTTAAAGTATATTTAGAATATATTTTTACCATTTAATATAATGTTGGTCATTGGACATAATTTTACAATTAAACCGAACATAAACGAGTGTCAATCTTTTGATAGTTATTATCTCTTAAAAACACGCTTTTTGTTTTGACAGCGGGAATTAATTTTAAATTAATTTCTGCCACTTCTGTGTTTTGAATTTAGGAAAATGGATTCCATATTTGGAATCAGGATGTTCAAATTGTGTAAATAGGTAACTTTTATTTTTAGACATTTTGAATAATTACTGCGGCAAATATTTTATTTACCATGGTTAAGGGTAAATCCGGTAAATAAGGGTTAAAAAATAATATTATAATAATACTAAATTACCCTAAAACGTGTCGTAACCCTATTGGTTGATACATGGTCGACCATGGGAATCATTGGGTCTATTTTGGGACCCCATGGATCCACTTGTAAGTGATAATGACACTTTATTTTAATTAAGTTAAAATGAATACAAAAATGAAACAAGCATATATCTTTTAGAAAAACAGTTGTTACATAGGGTTATATATGTTGGATTTTAGATTATAAATATTCATTAGAAAGATAAAAAGATTTCATACATAATGATATTTTATTTATAATTTTTAGACATTAAATAATTTATTTTATTTATGACACAATGATGATGCAGTAATTACTATAATAGTGAAAAATTAAAATAATTGATATTATAAAATACCCAAATAAATATAATATGAAACTTTTAATGAATTAAACTAATTTTCTAGGCTAATATGATATATTAGGATTGATTTAATGGACTTTGTTCGAAGTAATCAATCTGTTATGAGTTTCACAAAAATCAACTATTGAATAGTGTCAAAATTGACATAAAAGAGTTCTTAAAACAAATATTATATTATTAATTGATATTAAATTCCTAAAAATCTAAGGTTCGGCCAAGAGACTTATATTATGATAGGTTAATCATTAATGGACCACTTGGGGGTCGCTTGGATGTATATAGTAAGTTTATTAACCATATTATATAAAAATACAAAGAGACATTGTAAAAGTGAAACTAATTAACTTAGAGTTAATACTTAAAGATAAGGTTAATATAAGTACCCAAACCTGTCTAAATTCTATTAGTTGAGTGGTTTTCGACCTATCCCCACCTTAACCTTTGAATAATAAGCTTTGGAGTCATTAGAAACCGAATATGAATTTATTATAAATTAATATTTCTAGCTTTTCCAAAGGTGCCCCTCACCCCTCTTATAAAAGGGCACTCCTCCTTCTCATTTCTTCACACCTTCAAAGCCTTTTGGTTTGGCCAAACTCTGCCCAAATACTCTCCCAACATCCCTCACTACAACCTAAAGGCCTTAGTTTGATCATAAATCCAACCTAAGGAGCCCTTTTGATCAAATCAAAAGGAAGAACCCGAAGAAGAGGTAATGATTTCACCACCCTTTTCTAAGTTCATTTCTTCTTCCACTTCTTCTTCATTTGTTCTTACCATTCTAAAATAATAACTCCAGTATCTCACATATACTGTGATGTTATTATAAGTATGGTACAACCGTATTCAGTATTCTATCCACCCTTTGAATAACATGTCACCATACGTGCGTACGAACGGCTTACCGTCTCCACGTCGTGGTGTAATTGTTATTCAATATAATATTATTTGGATGGGTATAATAATGATGTGTAACTCATGTAAATAATAAATATAACATGTTAATGATTCTGTATATATGATATACCATTCATTTATATATTATTTTAATATCAAAAGAATGATATTGTCGCTCGTGCGTACGTACGGACTACCGTCTCCACGAACGCGATGAGATTCATTCTCCATCGTATCCATTCAAGTATAATTATCATTTTATGATTTAAAAATGATGTTTAAGAACTTGATATCATTCTGGATATGAATAAGATACAACAAACATGGCTTATGTAACAAAACATATAAAAGAAAATGAGTAAGTTAACACCCGAAACGATGATAATTCTAAGATATTAATAATAAATCAATGTTAAAAGATCATATATGATATCATATTAATATATATGATTCTTGTATAATTTAATAACAATTATTTCACCATTATACAGGAGGTTAACCTACCCCAACCAAGGAAAAGTACAAGGTAAGGGTTATTTCACAATCTCTTCATTATCCGAGGTTGTTTATATGTAATAATCTACTGGGATCTCTTTATCATCCACATCCATGTTTCTTAAAAATGTATTTCAAAACATTTTTACTATTTACAAGAATATGGGTTAAAGTCATTTATACCCTTGTTTGAGTTTTTATAAGATGTTTATAAAGGAATCTTTCCGTCGTTTTCAAAACAAGGTCCTTTTTAACCTTTTCGACAAAATTGAGGTAAAAATGTTTTTTTAACTTATACGGCGGGTGCGGTTATTTTACGCCGTTATAAAATCTTCAAAGCTTTCCTTACAAGCTTATAAGAATATTTTCAAAGAAAATGTTTTATTTTATATGGATCTTAAATGATTTCAAAATAAAAGGAGATATTTCTTTAAAAAAGAATTTTGATTTCATCTATGTCAACATCCTTTGATGGATTTTACGCTTATTTGAAGTTGATTTATTGTGATACAAAACTTCTATATTGTATTGAAGGTTTTGTGGTATGTTTGACTGTGGATGTGCTATTTTTATACCATTCATAGTTTATGGTGAAATTATTGACATTTCGTATGCTAGTTTTAATACGAATGTTTATGTTATGTTTAAACCTTTTCATATGGGAATGCATTGGACTTAATAAGTGACGGGTGGAGCCCGCTATAGCTCCTCGATGCATCGGTAGGTCTCATGAGACAAACTAGTGTCTTGGCACAAGGCCTTGACAAAATCTTATTTGTAGTCTTGGCACGAGGCCTTGGCTATGTGGTTATGATAGTCTGGCATTATGCATTCCAACATTATGAAAGTGGTTATTGATTTTTGCATGTGATTATTCATTTAGTAGAATATCCATGTGAATAAGTAAATGGAATTATTTCATTTTATTTATGCCATACCATGTTGAAAGTTCGTATTTAAAAGGCTTTTGTTTTAGTTATACATTGCCTTAAATGTTTATTCTTATTTATGAAAGTTTCCACTTTTTTGTTATCCTTACTGGGCATTTGAGCTCACCCCTTTTTTTTTATGTTTTATTTTTCCCAGGATGTGAAGAAGTAAGTTATGAATGACCTGCAGGGATTTTATGAGGGGTTAATAGTGTGGATTGTGGAAACATTATGTTGTTGTAGTAGTTTTTCATTTTATGATGTAATGTAAAACTTATGAATATATCTAGTGTTTCCAAGGCTACTAAACCAATCGGTCTTTCGAGATTTGATCTTTCTTGTGATCATGCCAATGTTATGTAATTAATGCACCGACTCTGGGTAGCTGGGGTCAGGGCGTTACAGTTGGTATCAGAGGAAGTTTAGTACAAACCTTGGAAGCTATATTTAGATAAACTCTGATTAGATCACATAGACCTAAGATGAACTTTGAGGATTAGTATAGAAGAACTTCCTAGAATTTTGGTATTGTAGAGATTTTGTGAGTTTTCCGAGCAATACATCCCTGTCTGGATACGAGCAGGTAAAGGCGGCTCTAGCACAGATGTACCTAGGGGTAAAACCCGAAAACACCGCTTTGAGCTAGACTCGAACGGGAACTGGTGCACGACAACGGGCCTTGCTGCACTCTTGGTTACGACACTCCCGAGGATATGCTTAGGATAACTCTCATTTTCTTTACAAATCATTTTGAAGGGATTATGAGTATATACATCCTCAAAGAAAACATTCTTATGATTATGGATTATATCCATAAATAGTTCAATTTATGTTAGGTGTTTTATAAGTATGGGATTATGTATTTTGATTCATAAACTGATCTAGTTTATGCCATTGTTTAGAAATGGCGCCCAGTAGAAGGAATGAGAACTCCAGAAATGCACATGATCCAAAGAGAAGGAAGGATCATATCTTTCATGGTCTTAAGCTAGAATTTATAAGAGAAATAGTCTCCCATGTATTATCATCATATGAAGAAATAATATCATGTATTGATAAGATAAGTAAAGAGTTTATTGAGTCATATGGCTTTGAAGGGAAGCAAGAGAAGAAAAGGATGGAAGAGAGAAATATGGATAAAGGGAAGAGGGAAAAGAATAATTTTCCCATATGTGGTAACTGTGGAAAGAAACACCCTGGAACTTTCCTGAAAGGAATGAGAGTTTGTTATAAGTGTGGAGGAAAAGGGCACAAAGTACGTGACTGCAAGGGTAAGAAAATGGTTTCAAATGTACAATGCTTCATTTGCAAGGAGTTTGGACACTACACGAACCTATGTCCCAGTCATCAGTCTATGACGCAAATGATGCTATTGGATAATAATCAAGTTATGATACTACCACAGATGAAGAGGAATGATTAGAGTTCTTATGTTGATTATGTCAATTGAGTGTTGTATCAACAATGTACTTGTTATAATAATTATGGAGTATATAAGGATTGTACTGCAGTACTATTTCATTAAGGACTTGAGATTGTGTGGAACAAAGAAAAGTGACTCAATAGCAGGATAAATTTTTGGAAAATATATGGTTGAGAGAATATAGTTCTGATACTGAGGTAGTGATTTTGGAATAATATGTGATTATTTTGGATAAATTATATTGGATATTCTTGACTACCCTGGAACTGATTAATGATTTGTATATTCCATCATTGTTGGGGTTTAAAACATTTTTGTATTAATGAAGTATATCCAGCATTCTATATGGAATAAGGGATCATGAATGTAATCAATAAGGAATATGGTAATACATGATGAAGGTATTCATATGCTATTACGGGGTAAAAAGGATCTATATTATGTTTACCTTCCTTATGAATGTTGGACTGTGAGTTTGGACAGAAGTATTTTGGATAGTTCTAGTTTGGATTATTTTGGATTGCCATAAAAGGACAACCCGGAGGTTGGGCGGCAACCCGTCGCGTCCGGCAAGGCTGCGAGACTTGAACCCGCAACCGAAGGGCGACAAGGGTGTATCACCTACCACTGGACCATGAGATGTCATGGATTAAATAATGTAGTTATTATTAAAAGATCATGTAGATGAATTATAAATTCGTTTATTTTAGAACCCTATACGAATAGTGTAAATAGAATTTTTTTTACATTCTATTATCTTTTAGAGTGAAAGATGAGTTTGTGGTAGAAATTTATTAACGGATATAACTCTAATTATAAAGTAAGTATATCTCCTTATGATCTTAGCCAATCTCATAAATAAATTCCTCAATATTAAGAAAAGCAACTTTGAACAAAAATGTTTTCCTAGATGGTACCTTAAATCATCACTAATTTATGGCTTTGGGATTGTTGGCCTTTTTATAGCCATGTTCTCTACCACTCTCCATCAGATAATTGATGGTTAGATTTTTCTTCCATATCCATATTTTCCTACATGGAACCCTAGTATGTGTTATTTTCGGTAATCTTCATACTTTCCACTCTTTATTTTAAATAGAGGCCTCATTAATTCATTTTTCGATGTGGGATTTCAACTAAGATATTTTGAAATGTCAAAAATGTGTTGTCCCAATACCCTATATTTTGTTGAACCGATGGTACTTCAAATAATCATAGATTGATGAGTTTAAGGACCTCAATTTTATACTTGTTTGTGATTGATGACCTCAATCACTACCTATAAATATTTACGTTTTTCCACCAATTATATGTCTCTAATTTCCACCAATGTTCTCCTAATCGATATCATAATTTGGTGGTGACCCTTTCATTTATCTTTTCCTCATATTAAGACTAAATTTTAGTAACCCAATTTCCGATGTGGGTTTTCCCACAAATATATTTTCTACTTTCAACCTTTTATTTTCGAAGAACAATTTCAAAATTGCGAGGACGCAATTTATTGAAGGAGGGGAGAATGTAACACCCCAAGATTTCATAGTGTGTTATTTCTTCAAAATAATTCAATAACTTGCACTACACGCAACACCGAGTTCAATTGCACCATGACTTACCAAAAAAAAAGTCATTAAAAGAGGTCATGAATAGTATTAACTAAATTTTAAACTTTATAATTTTAGAATACATATTATGAGTTTCTTAGTCATAATGCAAGAACAGATTCATTTTCAGTATTGCACTTTTATCAACTTTTAGTGAAACCTTTTTAAATACAATATTTTAAACTTTTTGACTAAATGGATACATCAAAAAATTTAAAATGAAACTTCCCAAGCTTCCACGGTACGCTTTCCTTTGAATAAAACAGTAGCGTGTGTTATACGCAACTTTGAGTTTTAACACACACCACAACCAATCAAACTGGCCGTTATGAATAGTAATACCTAAATTTTGAAATAATATATATTTTATATTTTGAAATGGACTTCATTTTTGGATTCGGAATATCAAATTTAGCCTAAGGTGAAATTTTGGTACTTTTCGGATAACTTTCATATTTTGATGAATAGTGAAAATTACTAAATTTTAATTAAAAACAACTTTTTTAATCAAAATAATTAATAGTGATAAATTATGAATTTGAGTGGTTTTAAAGTATATTTAGAATATATTTATACCATTTAATATAATGTTGGTCATTGGACATAATTTTACAATTAAACCGAACATAAACGAGTGTCAATCTTTTGATAGTTATTATCTCTTAAAAACACGCTTTTTGTTTTGACAGCGGGAATTAATTTTAAATTAATTTCTGCCACTTCTGTGTTTTGAATTTAGGAAAATGGATTCCATATTTGGAATCAGGATGTTCAAATTGTGTAAATAGGTAACTTTTATTTTTAGACATTTTGAATAATTACTGCGGTAAATATTTTATTTACCATGGTTAAGGGTAAATCCGGTAAATAAGGGTTAAAAAATAATATTATAATAATACTAAATTACCCTAAAACGTGTCGTAACCCTATTGGTTGATACATGGTCGACCATGGGAATCTTTGGGTCTATTTTGGGACCCCATGGATCCACTTGTAAGTGATAATGACACTTTATTTTAATTAAGTTAAAATGAATACAAAAATGACACAAGCATATATCTTTTAGAAAAACAATTGTTACATAAGGTTATATATGTTGGATTTTAGATTATAAATATTCATTAGAAAGCTAAAACGATTTCCTACATAATGATATTTTATTTATAATTTTTAGACATTAAATAATTTATTTTATTTATGACACAATGATGATGCAGTAATTACTATAATAGTGAAAAATTAAAATAATTGATATTATAAAATACCCAAATAAATATAATATGAAACTTTTAATGAATTAAACTAATTTTCTAGGCTAATATGATATATTAGGATTGATTTAATGGACTTTTTTCGAAGTAATCAATCTGTTATGAGTTTCACAAAAATCAACTATTGAATAGTGTCAAAATTGACATAAAAGAGTTCTTAAAACAAATATTATATTATTAATTGATATTAAATTCCTAAAAATCTAAGGTTCGGCCAAGAGACTTATATTATGATAGTTTAATCATTAATGGACCACTTGGGGGTCTCTGGGATGTATATAGTAAGTTTATTAACCATATTATATAAAAATACAAAGAGACATTGTAAAAGTGAAACTAATTAACTTAGAGTTAATACTTAAAGATAAGGTTAATATAAGTACCCAAACCGGTCTAAATTCTATTGGTTGAGTGGTTTTCGACCTATCCCCACCTTAACCTTTGAATAATAAGCTTTGGAGTCATTAGAAACCGAATATGAATTTATTATAAATTAATATTTCTAGCTTTTCCAAAGGTGCCCCTCACCCCTCTTATAAAAGGGCACTCCTCCTTCTCATTTCTTCACACCTTCAAAGCCTTTTGGTTCGGCCAAACTCTGCCCAAATACTCTCCCAACATCCCTCAATACAACCTAGAGGCCTTAGTTTGATCAGAAAGCCAACCTAAGGAGCCCTTTTGATCAAATCAAAAGGAAGAACCCGAAGAAGAGGTAATGATTTCACCACCCTTTTCTAAGTTCATTTCTTCTTCCACTTCTTCTTCCTTTGTTCTTACCATTCTAAAATAATAACTCCAGTATCTCACATATACTGTGATGTTATTATAAGTATGGTACAACCATATTCAGTATTCTATCCACCCTTTGAATAACATGTCACCATACGTGCGTACGTACGGCTTACCGTCTCCACGTCGTGGTGTAATTGTTATTCAATATAATATTATTTGGATGGGTATAATAATGATGTGTAACTCATGTAAATAATAAATATAACATGTTAATGATTCTGTATATATGATATACCATTCATTTATATATTATTTTAATATCAAAAGAATGATATTGTCGCTCGTGCGTACGTACGGACTACCGTCTCCACGAACGCGATGAGATTCATTCTCCATCGTATCCATTCAAGTATAATTATCATTTTATGATTTAAAAATGATGTTTAAGGACTTGATATCATTCTGGATATGAATAAGATACAACAAACATGGCTTATGTAACAAAACATATAAAAGAAAATGAGTAAGTTAACACCCGAAACGATGATAATTCTAAGATATTATTAATAAATCAATGTTAAAAGATCATATATGATATCATATTAATATATATGATTCTTGTATAATTTAATAACAATTATTTCACCATTATACAGGAGGTTAACCTACCCCAACCAAGGAAAAGTACAAGGTAAGGGTTATTTCACAATCTCTTCATTATCCGAGGTTGTTTATATGTAATAATCTACTGGGATCTCTTTATCATCCACATCCATGTTTCTTAAAAATGTATTTCAAAACATTTTTACTATTTACAAGAATATGGGTTAAAGTCATTTATACCCTTGTTTGAGTTTTTATAAGAGGTTTATAAAGGAATCTTTCCGTCGTTTTCAAAACAAGGTCCTTTTTAACCTTTTCGACAAAATTGAGGTAAGAATGTTTTTTTTAACTTATACGGCGGGTGCGGTTATTTTACGCCGTTATAAAATCTTCAAAGCTTTCCTTACAAGCTTATAAGAATATTTTCAAAGAAAATGTTTTATTTTATATGGATCTTAAATGATTTCAAAATAAAAGGAGATATTTCTTTAAAAAAGAATTTTGATTTCATCTATGTCAACATCCTTTGATGGATTTTACGCTTATTTGAAGTTGATTTATTGTGAAACAAAACTTCTATATTGTATTGAAGGTTTTGTGGTATGTTTGACTGTGGATGTGCTATTTTTAAACCATTCATAGTTTATGGTGAAATTATTGACATTTCGTATGCTAGTTTTAATACGAATGTTTATGTTATGTTTAAACCTTTTCATATGGGAATGCATTGGACTTAATAAGTGACGGGTGGAGACCGCTATAGCTCCTCGATGCATCGGTAGGTCTCATGAGACAATCTAGTGTCTTGGCACAAGGCCTTGACAAAATCTTATTTGTAGTCTTGGCACGAGGCCTTGGCTATGTGGTTATGATAGTCTGGCATTATGCATTCCAACATTATGGAAGTGGTTATTGATTTTTGCATGTGATTATTCATTTAGTAGAATATCCATGTGAATAAGTAAATGGCATTATTTCATTTTATTTATGCCATACCATGTTGAAAGTTCGTATTTAAAAGGCTTTTGTTTTAGTTATACATTGCCTTAAATGTTTATTCTTATTTATGAAAGTTTCCACTTTTTTGTTATCCTTACTGGGCATTTGAGCTCACCCCTTTTTTTATGTTTTATTTTTCCCAGGATGTGAAGAAGTAAGTTATGAATGACCTGCAGGGATTTTATGAGGGGTTAATAGTGTGGATTGTGGAAACATTATGTTGTTGTAGTAGTTTTTCATTTTATGATGTAATGTAAAACTTATGAATATATCTAGTGTTTCCAAGGCTACTAAACCAATCGGTCTTTCGAGATTTGATCTTTCTTGTGATCATGCCAATGTTATGTAATTAATGCACCGACTCTGGGTAGCTGGGGTCGGGGCGTTACAAACTCTATCACTGTTCTTGACCACTTCAGATAGAGAAGTCATATTGAAGCCACTGAGTACATGCTGAAGCTCTTCTTTAACTACAGTTTTGAGCAGATCACTGTCCAAGGAGGGTTTAGAGGATTGACCAGATTCTTTGATAGTTGTGTTCAGAGATTTTAGTTGATTCAGTAACTTTTTAAGACACCCGGTATACTCATTAGTGAGTTTATTAAGATTGGAAAGAAGCTCTTTCATTTACTTCACAATTGTTTTGTTCTTTTCTACGATCTTTTCATCTAAGTAGGCTAGATAAGTTTGAATCTAAGACACACCAACTTGTGGGATTTGAGGAGAAGTAGATTTTATAGGAGGATCAACAAATTTAGATCTCGAATATAGCTCTCTCTGCGTGTCTTCAACCATACTTCTTAGGTTATTCACTTCATTACTAAGCAGCTTATTTTCAACTCTTACTTCTTGAATCTCATGGATAATCTTAGGTTGTATTTGCAAAATATTTTTCTTCAATAATCGTGAGGCATCTATCTCACATAAATTTTTCACAGGATGTGGTTGAGTATTCATGAGTTTCTCAACTCCGTATAAGAGAGTAACACCAAATTACATCATATCATCCTTACTCACAAAGGATGGCTGTTAAGATAAGGGTTCTGGAGTAGGGACTGGTAGAGGCTCAAGTTCCTTCTCAGGTGCAAAATTGGAGACTAATTTCAACTGAAATAGAGAGTAAATATCAAGTCCAGTTGCTGTAACCTGCTGAGTGTCATCCACATCATAGAAACTAGGAAATTTATACTGAGTGTCTATAGGAATTGACTCAGTTGGATGTGAGGCTTCAATAGACTCAAGATTTGGGAGTTTCTTCCCCTCAACAGGTTCCTCCTTCTAAAGACTGAGAGGCTTAAGATCTTGGTAAAATTCCACAGAATCACCTCAAATTTCGTCACCCATTTCATGTCTATCCAATTGAAAGGCTAGCTCCATCCTTTCTTCAGCTGATGGGATGATTTCAGGAACAGATTGTTCCATAGGGATTTCCTCAAAATTGAACTCTTTAAAAAAAGTAGCTCTTATACTATAGGCTCTTCTACTAGAGGCTCTTCCATGGAAATATTTTCAGGTTCTTTGGCAACTGATTCGGTTTCATCATCGGCTTGAATTTACAGATTAATAGCTTCTTTAGAAGTAGAGAATTATTCTTCAAGAACTTCAGGAGGAGCAGTTTTCATGTGTTCCTCAACAATAATAGCTTCCTTTGGTGGAACTATAGCATCTTCTTCCTCCTCTTCAGGATGCTCAATAATATCATCTTATTTCAAAACAGGATTAGAAATGTCTTTCAGTCTTGAGGGATAATCCACAGGATTGAATTTCTCATAAACTCTATCACTGTCTTCCACCCATTCCTTTCTCCAAAGATTCTAGTTTATCTTCATTCTTTTGATAGTGGATTTTGAGAGACAGTACTCACAGTCCTTAATCATTTCCTCATTAGTTTGAACCATATCTTTGGCAAGAATCATGGATGAGTATAGGTGAGAGTAGAACAGATAAGTTGACTTCAATGTGACTTTGATCAACTCACACATATGGTGTATGATATACTTGCACATGTTTATCCTTTGCAAATTTTTAATAAGGTTAATCAAAAACACATCTTGATATTTTAAAACAGAAAAATCACCTTTTCTTGGGCTAACCAAATTTTGTATAAACTTGAACAGATGCCTTGATTCTCCATATAATTCAGCTATAATAGCCCTCCTCTATGTGCCATATCTAGTTAAGGTTTTTATGGAATCTTCTAAATAAAAGAAATTGGTTGAAGGTAGAGGTCCTCTCTGATAATCATCACAAATGACTTCATGAGTTATCCTAAGGCATGCAGCCCATAACCTCTAAGAGAATGAGAATCTCTAACCATTGACCCAACTTCTCACAACATAACTCTCACCAGAATAAAAAGAGAACTGTACATACTGGTAAATTGAGCTACTAACCAAGGGTAGATGGGTCTTTCTTCCTTAGAGATCCATTCTAACCAGACTTTCTGTTCTAACACATTCAATACCAAAGACTTACTAGACATAATCCATTTGGGGGAAATCTCTTTCTCAGGTACAACAACATGGTTTACCAGATTCAGATTTACAGGTCCTTAGGCTGTCAGCTTAGGTGCAATATTCTTCTTCTTCGAGATGTGCTTCTCAGGTGATGATGATGATGGGCATTTCATTCTTGAAATTCACTGATGGTTTGAGAGAGAGAATGGTTGCACGGATGAAGAAGGGTTCGAAAGAAGTAGGTAGAAGAAACCTCGAGTGAAGAATCGAGAGATACTTACTTTGATTTATCATTTAGGAATACTAAACGTTGCAAAAATAAAAACGCAGGAAAATAAAAAGGTGAAAAGGATAATTACAGAGATACATTTTTAAAGAAAAACATAATGAATTTTTATGGTGAGACTATGTGTGGTCATTATGGTGATACAATAAATGAGATTCATGGTGAGACCGTGAGAGAACTTTTCAGTGTGTGTTATGGTGAGATAGTAAATGTTAGACAGTAACTACACAATATTAATTATGAGACTGTAAACATAAAACTTTACGGTATGACAGTAAACATGAGAGCCAATAACTGAGAAACTATAACCATGAAATAGTAAAGTATAACACCATAAGATATTGAACAATAAGACCTGAAATAGAAACAAGTAAAGCATCTATTTGATATTTATCATGCCTAGTTCATGTATGATGTAGTTTATTCTCTCAGAATTTAATGGATAATGAATATATCAGAAATTTGATATTTAGTACCAATGAATTACAAAGTGATATCACCTTTTTGATAATCATATCTCAAAAAGTGATGTCTTACATCAATGTGCTTTGTCCTAGAATGCGAAACAAGATTTTTTGAGATGTTAATAGAACTTGTGTTGTCAAAATTTATAGGTACATGTCTGAATTGATATCCATAATCTAGTAATGTGTGTTTCATCCACAAAATTTGTGAACAACAACTGCTAACATCCATGTACTCAGCTTTTGAAGTAGATAATGCAACAAAATTTTGTTTCATACTAAACCATGATACTAGTGACTTTCCTAAAAGGTGACATGTTCCATAGGCGCTCTTTCTATATAACTTACAACCACCGAAGTTAGCATCAGAATAAATAACTAATTCAAATGATTTTCATTTAGGATAAAACAGTTTTAAAATGGGTTTATACTTGAGGTATTTGAAAATTCTCTTTACAAAATTTAAATGATATTTCTTTTTGTTTTCTCAAAAACGAGCACACTTACACACACTAAACATAATGTTAGTACTACTAGAATTTAAGTTGAGTAAACATCCATCCATTCCTCTATAAGTGGTTTGATCAACAGATTTTTCATCTTCATCAGTATCCAACTTACAAGTGGTACTCATGGGAGTGTCACTACTTATAGTGCTACCCAACCCAAAACGTTTTAGAAGATCCTTTTTATATTTACTTTGATTTAAAATAATACCATTATCATTTTGAAAAACATGAAATGCAAGAAAATATTTGAGTTCTACCATTAAACTCATTTCAAATTCTTTTTGCATCATTTAAAAAACAACAACACACAAATAATTCTTCGAATATACAAAAATAATGTCATCTACATAGATTTGAACAACTAAAACATCATTAGAAATTCATTTTATAAAATGGGTAGGATCAAATATTCCTTTTGTAAATACTTTGGAAATAAGAAAAGTACTCAATCTATCATACCATGCTCGTGGAGATTTCATCAAACCATATAAATCATTTGATAGTTTAAAAATATGATTAAGAAAATGGGGGTTTGTAAATCCAGGGGGTTGTTCAACAAAAATATCCTCAGCTATGTACCCATTTAAGAATGTAGTCTTAACAACCATTTTATATAGTTTGAAATTCAAATGTGTAACATAGGCAAGAAGGATTCCGATGGCTTCAAGTCTGGATACTGTTGAAAAGTTCTTCTCATAGTCAATTCCTTCTTTTTGACTATAGCCTTTTACAACTATTCTAGCCTTGTTTCTAACTATGTTACCAACTTCATCAACTTTATTCCTAAATACCCATTTAGTGCCTATGGTCAAAGTGTCCTTAGGTCTTTCATCATGTTTCCAAACTTTGTTCCTTTCAAACTGATTCAATTATTTTTTCATAACTATTACCCAAAATTCATCATGGATTGCATCATTGATATTTTTAGGTTCATGCTGTGAAAGAAAAGCTTGATGTTCAACCTAGTTTCTCAGAGAAGCTCTAGTTTGTGTCCATCTACCTAAATATCCTACAACACCATCTAAAGGATGGTTTTTAAGGGTCCTAGATGGTCTAGAAAAAATAGGGCTAGAAATTTCAGGTTCATTTATAGGTTCGGGTTCAATAGAAACAGGTTATGGAAAATTTCCAGAACTGGTTGTCTTAACAACATGTTCACTGTTTTTCTCATTAAGGTTTAGAATAGAAATATCTTTTTCAAGATTTTCATGAGGGGCCTTTGGTTCATGTGGACCAGTTTCATCAAATTTGATGTGAATAGATTCTTCTACACATTTGGTTCTCTTATTGAATACTCTATAGGCTTTATTCGAGATTGAGTAACCTAGGAAAATTCCTTCATCAATTTTGGAGGAAAATTTGTCAAGATTATCTTTAACATTAAGGATAAAAACTTTACAACAAAAAACTCTAATGTAATTAACCTTAGGTTTCCTATTGTTCCAAAGCTCGTAAGGGGTTTTTTAAGAATTGTTCTAATCAAGACTCTATTGATAATTTAATGAGCTATATTAACAGCTTCAACCTAAAAGTAAATTGGAAAACAATATTCATTGAGCATTGTCCTAGAAATCTCTTAAAGAGTCTTATTTCTTCATTCTGCTACACCATTCTATTATGGTGTTCTAGGATCAGAGAATTTGTGACTATAGCCATTGTGTGAGCAATAAGATTCAATCTCGGGATTTTCAAACTCACAAAAATGATCACTTCTCAAGGTCTTGATCCTAAGTCCACTAAGGTTATCTACAAACATGGAATATGGGAGAAAATAAGAACAAGCTTCACTTTTGTGGGCAAGAAAGTATACCCAAGTGTACCTATAAAAATCATCTACAAGGACATAAACATAATGATTCCAATTTAGACTTGAAACTCTTGATGGTCCAAACAAATCCATTTGAACCAACTTGAGAGGTTGAGAAGTAGAAACTTATTTCTTTGATTTGAAAGAAACTTTGTGTTTTTTTCCTTTTTAACAAGGATTTCACACTTTGTTAAGTGGGAATTCCATTTTAGGTAAGTCTCTAACTAAACCTATACTAGTCAGTTTTCTAAGTGTGTTCACATTATAGAGTCCTAGTCTTCTATTCCATAACAAATATTCTTTATAAAAAAAGAATTTAAACAAGTAACATTTTGTTTAGCTAAAGAATTCAAATCTATAATATAAACATTTTCATTTCTTAATGCAGTAAATACCAAAAACACTTTTATAATTAAAAACATTACTTGAATCATTTTCAAATTTTACATTGAAACCATCATCACACAATTGAGAAATACTTAGCAGGTTATATTTTAATCCATCAACAAATAGTACTTTAGAAATTAAAATTGAATCAGTGTTACCAATCTCGATAAGCCGATGATTTTTGCTTCTGAGTTATCCCCAAAGGTGACATGCCCTCCATCAACATTGATTAAGCTCTTAAAGCACGAGTAGTCTCCTATCATATGTCTTGAACATCCACTGTCCAAGTACCATATCTTCATATATGAACTTTTCAAGCAAGTTACCTACAAAACATATTTAGATAGAAGATAATTTTGGAACCCAGATTTTCTTGGGTCTATAAAAGTTAGCAAGTAAAACTTTAGGCACAGATATTTGTCTAATGGGTTTCCTATAGTTAACAGATTCAAATGATTTTGATAAGTAAACACTATTTGGTCTATAAGAATTTGAATATCTAGATATAGCATAAGAGTTTCCAGAACTTGAACTAGTATCATACTGTCCAGATTTTGGAATAAATTTATTCTTAAAAATATGTCTCTATCTAGGTTAGTATCCTAAACCAGTAGTATACTTTGGTGCAACTTGTTTTCCAATAATTTGTGTTAGAGTATTCTTTCCATTTGTATGCTTCTATAAATCTTTTCTATGTTTCTCATTAGATAATTTTAGTTCAGTATTCTCCTTCAAAAGATGAGCATTCTTCTCCTTTTCTATACTAATATTAGATTTAGCAGTACTAGTCAAGGAATATTGTTTCTTTAATGATTTTTACATATCTTTTAGCTCATTAAAATTATCTTTTAGCATATTACAGTATTCAAATACTTCAAGTTTAGACATATTATCATCATTATTTAAATCATTTTCATTCTCAGAATAGTAATCATTCAACATAGGGGAAACATGTACCTCAGATGTTTTAGTCATGACACACTTGTTGGCATGATTCTTTTCTTTAGAATCAGAAGCTTCAGATCCACTTGATCTGTCTTCTGAAGCACTCCATGTCACCTTAATAGCTTTCTTATATTTTTTTCTTATAATATTATTTTTTCTTAAACATCAATTTTGGATAGTCATCCTTAATATGTCCTTTCCTTTTACATTCATAACAGGCTAACTCATCATTTTTATCAGCTTTCTTCCAATCTCTCTTCTAATTACCTTGTTGGTCATACTTACCCTTATAATTTGATTTTATAAAAAAATTCTTCTTTCTATAGAATTTCTTGAATCTCTTGGATATATGAGCCATCTCTTCATCACTATCTGAATCCGAACCTTCACTTGTTGAGTTTTCCTCAATTATGTGAACTTTCTCTTTTTCCTTGGTCTTTGAGGCAGCAGACTTAAATGCCAATGAATTCTTCTTAGGTGCATCCTATTCCTCTTTGTTTAACTTCATATCTTCTTCATACATCATCAATTTTCCAATCAGCTCCTTGACATGTAGTTTGTCAATGTCACATGATTCTCGTATAGAGACAAAGGTTCCTCTCCATCTGTCTGGTAGGCATCTTAGTATCCTCATGATTTGCTCCTTTGATAGAACAACTTTTCCAAGTAAGCTCATTATATTGACTATCTCATTAATCCTAAGATACATAGTAGAAATAAATTCATCATATTTCATTTTAAAATTATCATACGTAATAGTGTATGTATTTAGTCTCATTTCCTTATCATTGGTTGTTCCCTCATGGGAAATAGACAGAGTATCCCATATTTCATAAGCAGTTTTACAGGTAGGTATTCGATTAAATTCTTCATCTTATTAAGAAATATATAGGGCATTCATTGCTTTATAATTATTATTGTAATCAGCATTCATAGGTTCATCCCATGTATTTCTAACAGTTTCTTGAATCTTATACTGAGTTTCTAGAGCAGTCCAGATGTCAAATCCCATAATTTCTAAATGGATTTTCATTTTTATTTTCCATTGGGTTTAATTGAAACCATTAAAGCAGGGTGTCCTGTTGGTAGCTACATCTTCTAATCTATTATCCATAATTAGATTTTTGCAAATGTATTTAAAGAGAAAAACATGTATAAATAACAGAAATTTATGATCTTTAAGACACAATTAAAATCATAGTTGATTTTTTTTCACAAACATAGTATTCTGAAAAACTTTTATCAATAACCTATGATACCAAATGTTGGTCAGAGTGGATACTCAAGAGGGGGGAGAATTCAGTTCTAATTAAAAATTTCTGATTAAAAGTATTTCTATTAAAACCCCCAAGTTGAAAAACAAGTTGGACTGTAGTGAATTTATAAAGATTTTAAGTGTTTAGTTAGTTTCTCAAAGATTTATTATTTCTCATTTAACATAATATGAAGATTAAGTTAGCTTTTGAAACTAATTTACTGGCTAAAAATATTTACTAACACTTTCTAGTTCAACTTTCAGATTTACTTTAAAACAAATTTGTATTTCAAAGTAATTAATAGCAGAATATTGAAGCTTCTATAGATAAAAATAAGATTCAAAATAGTTTGAACCAAGAGGTTCAGTATCAAGCTGAGACTTAGTCCTCTAAAATAGTTTATATATAACTTTGATCCACACCCTGGATCGGGGTTTACAACAGTATTTATACTTTCCAGGTCCTCAGACCTCTACCACAGTTCTACATGGGAAAGAAACAACAACAACACACAGGCTGTCCAGGTCCTTAGACCTCTGCAACAACTACGTGGCATACACAAATGTATAAGGATTTTTTGTGAGGATTTTAGTACCCTACAGTTCAGCTTAAGAGTTAGTGTGTGTCCAAACAGACATAAGAACACACTCTTCGTAATGTCAGGAAAATAATGATCACAGCAGGGCACGAATATAAATATGAGCTTAGAATACTCTTGTGTGATGTCAATGAAGCTCTATAATCCTTTGTATTGAAGAATAATAATCTTTGAGTCCTTCTCTGGAAGTTGTGTGGAAAACAGAGTGTTGCGATTCAGGTTGTGTTCTTCGTGAGGTTCAATCGAGTGATGATGTTCTTTAATCTTCAAATATGCTTCGTGTGTTCAGCACTGTTGAGTTGCATGCAGTGTTCCTTTCTTTCAAAACATCCTCCAAGTATCTTCTTCGTTATTGTGCTAACGACCTTGCTTTTTGTTTTTCTATCGCCCGTGTTGATTCTTGGTTACACTTCATTTTTAACTTGGAATGCACGTGTGGGAGACGACATGTGTCATGCATTCTACACCTCACACCTCGTACTGTCCGATGATATGTCTAAAAAGAATCATTAACCATGTTAGTGCAATAAAATCATCAAATATGACCGTTATAAATTAAATTGAAAGAAGAGAAAATAGTTTAAGAAACGGTGTCATAGTGAGTCATGAAAATGATGTCTGCTTCACACAGTGTCTAGATTGATCACGGTATCTGAGTGTCACGGTGTCTCATGGTCATAATGTCTCAGGGTCACAGTGTCTCGCGGTAAAAATGTCTCGTAGTCATGGTGTCTTGTTCATGGTGTCTTGTTCACGATGTCTTGTCGACGGTGTCTTGTTCATGGTGTCTCGTTCACGTTGTGTGGATTCACCGTGTCTGCTTGACAGTGTCTAGATTCACGATGTTAAAAATACATATCTAGTGGTAGACTCATGGTGTCTTAGACTTTTCAAAGTAATTGTGTTCAGACTTAAATAATGATCATAAAAAAGGAGTAGACTTAATCATTTGTCAAGGAAGGTAATATTAGAGTAGATCAAAGATAATACAAAGTAAACTGAATATAGAGAAATTAAGATCTTTCAAGGCTCTTCTTAAAGCATGAGAATGATTTGAACATAAATACACATGATTGGTTATAATTTATAGGAGTTAACTAGGTTGAATAATATTTGTGATCATTAAAACATGATTAATACATGAGGATTACAATAAACATCACTCTTAAGAATAGATATATTCTTCCTTATATCAATGATTTGTTTGATCAAAATCATGTAGGTCACTTTTTATCTAAGTTTGATCTATAATCTAGATATTATGAGATGGACGTGAATGAGGATGGTATTTCAATGATTTCATTTTATATTATATATTGTCACTATGAGTTTGAAGTTTTTTTTAATTTGGGTTGTCTAATTTAGCTATTGTATTTATTGACCTTATAAATAGAGTTTTCAATTAGTTGTGAGAGAAGTATGTGTTTATGTTTGTTGATAAAATTTTGGAGTATTATAAATGTTAGTTGGAACATGAAATACACCTATGTATTTCCTCAAAAAAATTAAAATAAAATAAACTATATGAGAAATTGAGTAAGTGTTAATTATATTTGGAAATTTTTTTCCTTGGATATAATGTTTCTAAATATGGAATAATTGTTTACCCTACTAAAAATAGCTTTTGAAGAATTGCCAAGACCCAATGATATCATATATATTTATTTTTTTCTCAGATCATTGGGGCACTATTGGGGGTTAGTTTATCAATTTTCTCAATTGTCTAGCCCACTAACTAAGTTAACATTAAAATCCATTTAATTAATTTGGATAATAGAATGTGATGACTGTTCTCAGGGACTAAATAGAATTTTATTTAATTCTCAATTTTGGGAACTCCGTTCCCAAAATTATGATTTACCCATATATAGTGACACTTTATTGAAGGGACTTTGTTGTGTTTTGATACAGAATGATCATATAATTTCTTATACATCACATCATTTTAAACCTCGCGAGTTAAATTAAAATAAACATGATTTGTAATTAGATTATATTCTATTTTATTTATCAATTCGATGAAATAATTAACATGGAGTAAAGTATAAAATATATACTTATAAAAAATGATAAAATCTATATTCAATTAGAGATATTTGAACAGAAAATAGGGATGACGGTAAGAATTTGATCATGTGTGTTGATTATATGATTAATTACAATAATGAAAATTAAAACAAAGTGGTCGATGCCTTGAGTTAGAAAAATAATTCTAAATTAAACATATTATGTGTGAAAAATTACCTTTTGGTTAATGATTTGATGAATTTTGGAATAGAATTTGGGGATGTATGGACAAAATCTATTTTGTTTCAAGTTTTAGTGAAATCAACGTTGATATTAATAATTAATCATGCATAAAAAGATGATCATTCATTATATGAAAACCTATAATCTTTTAAGAAGGGTGATTTTATTGATTTTAATATCAATGAAGTTGGTGCTTGATGATTTGTAAAAATATTATGTGTGCCTTTTGTTTCCTAGTTGGAGATATAGTTTTTTAGTGAAACTTATAGTTCTCTATTTCCAATTAATCCAAGAAGCACTAAGATATACAAATAAATTCAAGAGTATTAATGGGGGGATGGGATAGAGAGAGATATTATTAAATTTACCATGAAATGATTGAATTCTGAAAATTTTAAATCATTAGGATAATTACCAAAGGTAATTCTTTAACATTTTCTTATTCTATAGTGGATATTTGAAAAAATATCAATGTATTTTTCAGTGGGATTACCAAAGACTTCTCATTGTAACAAAATTATTTAGGTTATTTTTAATAAATTAAGATAATTGTTTAATTTCTTTACCAATTTATATAATATATATTTAGACATGATTTATAGAATATATCTAATGGATATTGTTCTATAACATGGAGTTCTTATCTCTATTATATCAAACCATGATCCCAGGTATAAATCCAATTTATCGAACTGTCTTCAGAAATATTTGGTTATAGAATTAAATTTAAATATATAATTTCATCCTTAAAACAGTGGTGAGACTAAGTTGATTATTCAAATAATGAAATATATGATTAATTAGTATTCAATGTATTATAATGGAATTTTGGATGAATAACTTTTTTTTTGAGTTTTTATAAAAAACAGGTTTTATTGCAATATAAAGATGAAACCATTTGAGAAATTATATGGACAACAATTTGAGAAAATAGTTTTTGGGATTTTATGGGATAAAATTAGTTAATGGGACTAGATTTATTAGTGTAAATGGGTCATTGGGTTTATTTGATTCATCAACCTATAAAGATGGATCATAATAGGCAAAAACCTTATGTAGATAACTGGAAGAAATATACTTATTTTGAGGTTAGTCATTATTTTTTTTAAAGTAACTCCATTGAAATGTGCATTATATTTTAATAAAAAAGAAAAAAATAAATTTTCAGATCATTAGACAACATAAAATACTAGAAATTGTTTATTAGTTTTTCATGGAGTGGCTTTTACCTTGAGCTTATCCCAAGTATATATCATTTTTCATTTCATCAAATTTAAAAAATATGTGCTAGATTTATCTCTAGTTTTTAGTATTAGAGTCGTTTAATTGGAAGAAAGTTTTTCTTTTATGAAAAATCCCATTCATTTTATTTTCCATATTGAAAATTTTGTTTTCAGAATATGGAGATTCACAAAGTTTATTTATTTGGAAAAACCTTATGGTTGAAAAGGAAATATGGGAATATAAAAATGCTATGATGGAATGATAAAACTACTTATCTAATAAGTGAATAATTATTTTTCACATAATTTAAAAATAGGGATTAATTTACTAAATAAATTTGTGATTCAATGAATCACTTTAATTTTAATTAATTTTTTTATATTAATTATATAAATATAATGTAAATTATTCAACAAAAAGGTAATAGTTTTAATTAAACACTATTATAATAAGGTTTAATTTAAATGAATAATTTACATATTTTAAAGTTTAAATTTGAAAAAATAAATATTATTTTATTTTTATAATATAAATATTTAACTAAGGTGATTTTTTTGGATTTTTATGAAAATATTATATTTTCAGTGAATAGTTAAAATACAAAATTTTCTTTAAAAACACAATTTATTTTCAATAAATTAATTAAATTAGAAGTAACAATTTTATTATAATTATTTCATATAACATAATAATTATTTATTTATATTTAATAAAATTAATTCTATTTGAATAAATATTATATTTTATTTTATTTTAAGATTGTATTTAGGTTTAAAAACATGATTTTTCTATAAATAATTTTAAAGTATATAATGTTTCTCCATTTTAATTAATTTTAAAAATATATATTAATAGAAAATTTTTAAATGATATTTATAGATTAAATATCAAAATATTTTGACTTATATTCATAAAATTATTATTTTTATTCATAGAGTTAATTTAAAATAAAAGCATCTTGAAAAATATAGTCCCTAAAAATCCACTTTTTCATCATTTATATGGGTATAATTTTAAATTAGATTATTCCACTTCTATGAATTGAATTTGGTAAACTAGATTCCATATTATAAATAATAATAATTTATATCACATAATATGTTTAACTTATTTTTTGACCATAATTAATCGCGAGAACATTAATAAGTTAATTATCATGGTTAAGGTATAAATAGATTTACCTGGATGTTAAACTAAATTGATAAGGGTTAAAATGACCTAAAATATTATCTAAAATATATTATATAGATGTATTCCTAATATAAAATTTATAAGGATCCATAATTATCCATTTTTCGTCCTTTTGGTATGTAATAAATATCGGTACACATTTTTCTTTTCCATAATTACAAGTGTGCCACTCACGTCACTTATAAAAGGACACCACATAGACTCTCCAATACACACCATAAAATCCATTTTTAAGATCTAATATCATCCCAAATACCTTTATAACGTACTCCCCATGACCTATATCCTTATTTTGGTTAAAAAGATATCATATTGAATCTTTTTTTGTTTACCTAACGAGGTTGTTCAAAGAGGAGGTATAATGCTTTACTAAGCATTATTATTTTATTTCTTATTCAACCTCATTAAAATATTCTTAAATAATTCTTATAAAATAAAAATTTATATACAATATAAATATTTTTTAATATTTTAACTAAATAATAAAACTCTATATATCCTCTTCCTCAAATGAGTTACGAAGTCATCATTTATGTGTACAACAAACTACTACCTCAGGAACCAATGTCATTTGTTTCCCATCATCACCTCTCATGGGTTGCTATAATTATGGATATAAATTATATATATATAAGAGATATTTGAAACATATTTATACTTATGGATTTAAAATGGTTCATAATAAATTAAATAATTAAAATAATTTTATTTGGGATTATGAATGACAAGTACGGTGAAGAAAACTCTAAGTAAAGGATATTAACTAAATTACCCTTTTTTGAAACATATTTTGATATTATCCATATATATTATTTTATGAGGTTTATATATATCCTATTTGAAATTTTAAATCATAAATTTCTCCATAATAAAGGTATTTAATCTTTTTAATGATTTTATTATTTCATGGAGCTTGTGAATCAAATATTTCTAAACTAATAAGGGATATTTCGGTAAAAAATCATCTTTTAATATATTCTTTATAACTCTATTTTTCTTCAATGTACATGTTTTTAATTTGATTTTATGATGAATTGAGAGTTTTATAAATGATATTTATATATTTATTTCAATGTATTTGGAATACTAGGAATCTTTGGAGGAAATTTTTAAATTTTTGTACAAAGGATAGAAGAATGTTCTATTTTAATGTATACACTGACAAAGAATTTTCCAGCCACCATAACCACGTTTTCAATTTTGGATTTTATTAAAAGATTTCATTATTTTTTCAATGAAAATTGACCTTACATTTATGTAGGTATTTTCAAATTGAAAATGGGTTTCTAAAAGAAAATTCTACTTGGGTATAGGGAATTGGTATTTAAAATAAATTGGTATTTGGATACTTGAAAGTAAAATTCATATGTGTTTAAAATAGTTTTTTAAATGTTTAATGATAAAAAGGTTAAATAATTAAATGTTTTATTCATTATATAGTCCCTGGATATGTTTTACTATGTGATTTTCCCCATTATATCTTATGATAAATCCTATTATGTGTGTTTCCTGATATCACACTAATGAATTTGGTGAAGTATTATGTTTTCCTAATAATTATATTAGAATGTTTCTATATGAATATTCTAATTTTGAGGGCTCTGTAAGGTTTTTATTTGTGTTTTATGAGATGATGTCCCAAGGAACCTAAATGAATATTCTATGTTTGAAAAAAATTATTCATGGAAATAATTTTTTTATAAAGGATATATAATGATATATTTTTAAGAAGGATAATTCCTTATATGGAAAAAATTACTGTTTTTTTAAGAAAAATTATTTCATGGGTTTTCATGTTATCACTAGACTAGTAGGCCTTTTATTTTCATGTTCCTTACTAAGGATTAGGTGCTTACTATATAATTTAAAATATTTTCTATAGGATTTAAGGATGGGTAATATAACTAAATAAATTAAGCTAAATGTTTGATGATTTTCCGTGAATGGAAATCATTCATTTTTTAGTTTATTTTATATTTTGTAAAAAATGGATAATAATTGGAATTGTTCAATTTGTAATTTATAGTTTATTATGAATGAATCCAAAACTAAGTATCTAAAAATATAAACATAAAAATATACTAAAATTTAAGAGAATTAATTATTTACCTTAAACTCATTATAAATTAATGTTAATTTTCAGTCCTTATAGTAAATATGTTATTAGTAAAAAGATCATTTATTTTTTACTAAGAAAAGTAAGTCGATAATGTTTTCTATTTTAAATGTCATCTTCTAAAATTTTAGGAATTATTTTACTTCATAGACCAATAACATACAGAAATGTAACTAGTTTATAAGTATAATTTTATCATTTAATAAATTACCCCCAAAATAGTTTATCTTTATCCAAATAATGAGCATTTAAGATGAAATTGTCTTGCCTAATGATCTCAAATTAACTCTTATTAATCAAAAAATACCAAAAATAACAAAAATATCTTCTATCTTTCATTAAGAATTAATCCCAAAAAGGTTAGAAAAATTTAATATAATTCCAAATAACAATAAACAATCATATGAATGAAAACTAAGGTAATCACTACAATTTAAATGAAATACCCAAAGTTAAACATATATAATTCCAAAAACTAAATTTCCTTAAAATTCATAAAAACTATTACAGACTATGATTAAAAAAATGAGTAGGATTTCATAACATTTTTCCAAGATAAATTCATTTTTTATCTCCCAAAATAATATCAAACACTCTTAATCTTTCGTAAGAAAAATTAATTTCCCAAATAAAATAATCTATAATATATTCTAGTAATTTCTAAAAATACCCCAAATAAGCATAATCCATAATAAAATATTATATTATTCTAAAATATAATTTAAATTCTATTTTTAAAATAATATATTATTGTATTATATTTAACTAAAACATATATTTCTCTCCAAAATTATATCGGACCTCTTCTAAAATAAAATTAACCAGTTAATCCCTAAATCTATTTCCAATACCATGTTTATATATATATAATAAAAAATACATTCCCAAAATGAACTAAAAATATTTTTTTGAAATAATTGAAATAAAGAAAAAGAATCTCATACTAATAAGGAAATAATATATTCCAATGGTAGTCAATTCACAATTATCATTATTAATTTGTGGGATCAAGACGCACGACCTTTTTAGATGTGATGGGTTGTCACCAAACATGAAAGTTGTTATTGTTCTAAAATACAATACTTATAAAATTTCTATAAATTTAATAAAAATAATATACTAAATATTAAATAAATGTTCTTACATCAAAGGTTATCTCATACCTTTCATTTTGCATCAAAACAATCTGGTAAATACCTCAAAATAAAAGATCATATAAACCCTTAAGGTTATCCATATATTTAAACATATGTCCATGATATAAAATGAAAATTATTCCAAAAATAGTTTTTGACATGATAAACTTAAGAGTTACAAATACCTCAAGTACCTATCAAAACTCAATAAATATCTCCCAAAGCACTATAATCCTCAATGTATTATTTATGATTTTAAACAAAATATCATCCAAAAATCTACCAAAAACATTCTAACTCTTGAATGTAGATACGTTATGAATAGAAAATTCCTCATAATCCATTAACTATGATTTTACAACTTATTACTTAATAACGTTTCCTATTAAAAAACTATGAATAATGTCCCAATATTCAACAAAGTCAAAACAAAAACCATGAAATAATCCAAAGCTTTCATATTCCATATTCAGTTTCACAATATTATACTATTTGGGAATTAAGAATTTATAAACAATTATCTTAATGGTACTATTATCCCATCCACGATCCTTCCCCCAAGGACATATATTTTAATAATGACCATTCTCTTTATATTAAAAACATTCAATTAATAAATCGGGAAGAATATCATTCATCATTATGAAGTTAACTGAATGCTTAATTTTTGTAGAATATTATTGATTTATGACTTACTTTACCAAATATAAAACATATTACTATCCTTTTATGTCATCTTCTTAGGATATTATTTAAACATTCATGGCACATATATCATTGAATATATTTTCCATCATTTTCATTATCACCTGAACATTCACTTGGACTCATTTCTATTGTATTTGATATATTAGAAACATATATATTTTCAATTTGATAATATTTACTCCTAATAAATGGTTAAGAACAACCAGAAGTGTTATCACTATAACTCCCATTCTATTTTTTTCTTATTATGAAAACCCCTTCATTTTCATTTACATCCATGTGACTTTGGTTCCTAATGGATCCATCCATTTTCTAAATCCAACACTGTTAGTGTGATCATGTAAATAAAACCCTATTATAACATATTATGTGGAGGATAAAAACTACGATATACTTATCAATGGTATATGAAACCCTATTGATTATCCAAAATAACTTTTATTCTACCTAACATACAAACCGTTGTGGTTATAAATACTTATAACCTATTATCAAATAACATCCTAAGATAAAAAGTTATCTAAACACTATTATGAAAATAACTATAAGGAAAGATCCTTAAACATAACATATTCCAGTGACTTTAAACTAGAATTCACTCTCTTATATTCTCATAAATCTTTTAGGTTTATATATTTTTAGTTTTTTTTCAAAAATATTTCATAACAAAACCATATATTACCAAAATGACACATCTAATTAGTATCCTTTTTTTTGTAATATTAATATTTTAAAATAAAACATAATTTTTTTTGAAAAATATTTAATAATTTAAAATTTATTTCTTTCATTCCATTACCCATCCTTAAGCCGAGTAATTTTTTTAAATGAATGATGAGAACAAAAAACTTAGTAGGGGAAATATGGAAAATAAATATGTTATTCCAGTGAAAAACATGGAATCCTATGAATATGATACTCTTATAAAAAATTTATACAAAACAGGATCATTTTTCATTTTAAAATAACTTTATATTACCTTTCAAACTAAAATGACTTCCATTAGAAATCATTTTTGTTCATAAAAAATCTATGTAGTTTCCTAAAGACACCCTAATTTTCAAACCATTACATTTTTAAAAACCATATGACATAATTACACTATAATACTCTAGAGAATATAATAATTGACCAATGAATTTAAATTTCATCTGGTTTCTCCCACTGTATAAGTTATATCAGGCTCGCCCAGTGCTATCATGGAACATTTATCTTATAAGATATATAGGGCTCACCTATGAGATATAATGGGGTTAAACCCTTAATAAATAATTTTGAGTGACCATATAAAAAATAAAATACTTTAAAAACATTTTTTAACAGATGTTGAAAAGATTCTAGATATCAAAATACCATTTATTCTTAAAAACCAATTTCTAATTCCAAATTACCCAAAAAAGGGTAAGATGGATTTTCTTTGAAGAAAACATGAAATCTTGTTGAAGATCCAAAACATAAAATATTGGTTATGGTATAAGAAAAAGTCATTATCAATATATATTTTAATATATAACATTATTTTAATGTATTTTTTTTAAATAAAGTCATTCATTATATAAAAATATTTCTTCTGAGAACCCTTGAAAGTGATTGAAAGAAAATAATTTATTATAATCTAAATACTGCACACAAAAAGAAGTAAACATTTTCATTGAAAATAACTATATAAAATTATAAAAGAAATATCAAAATATTGAGGCATCATGATGGTGGGAAATTTTGTTAATTTGGTATTTTTAAAATTACACATTCCTTTTGAACTCTGTAAAATTAGTTGAATAAGGAACTTTAAATGACTAATTTTTGAAGAATTCCCTTTACCATTAGTCTGACTCATCACGAGCGTTACTTATCACCCTAAATAACAAATATAATAATTTTATAGATTATTAAAAGAATTTAAATTTATTTGTTCCTTTATTTCATTTAATACCATTGTATATAAAACTACATAACAAATTAAATTCACATCAGTCATTTTGATGATATTTAACTTATATGTTAGAAATGACTTCGGTAGGTTGACTATGGTCAAACTGGTCATTATTCCATTATCTCCAAAATAAAAATCATGAAATTATAATAATATTTATAATTCAATTATAGTTTTAAATAAAACCATTAAATATGGTTCTAGAAAATGGGATACATTACAATCATAGAGATGAGAGGCCATATATACACATGAGTAAAGTTTCTATTTTTTCAATGATTATTATCGAAAGAGGGTAAAAATTATTTGATATTTTTATATAATTGTAATTATATTATAAATTTCATATTAATTTTTTAAATATACTTATATATATCATCCATGTTATTTAGTGATGGAAAAAAATCACATCATATCGTGGAGGTGTTAGTCACCACGTACACATGAATGCCATTATCATTTTTTAATGAATGGAAATATAAGAAGATAAGTGAAATATATTCTTTTGGAAAAAATTAATATTTATTAAATATCATATATAAACATAAATTTTTCTTTTTTAATCAATCAATGAGAGATTTATATGAAAAATGAATTACATGAGTTCGTGAGGCAATAGTTCATCATACACACGAATGAAGGTTTTGTTTCTCTTTTCGTGGAGTAGGATACATATATAGAATATTATATAAACATAATAACATATGATTAAATATAGAATAATTTTTTATTATTTTATCATGGTTTAAGAATATTTTATGTAGTTTTAAGAAGAAATAAAACAGAAACCACTGGTCAAAAATGATTCCTCTAATTCGAACAACCTCTTTTTCATTAGACCTTAAGACCATAAAGGTTAGTGTTATGCCTAAAAAATACATCTATAATGAGCTCAAATATTATATTAATTTATTTTGGAAGGTATTTTCAAAATTAATGTCAGTTTTATGTTGGATGAAATGGGAAGAAGTGGTTCTCTTTTATAAGAGAGGGGATGATACTCTTGGAATACCTCAAAATATTAAATTAATATAAATTAGTTTTCAATTAAAAATGGCTCAAAAGGGTAATTTATTAATATAGGAGGGAAATGGGTAAAAATAATCTAATAAAATAATTTTTGGGCAAATTTAGGTCACATTGTTTCCCTTATTATTTGGGATTAAACCATTGTCAATTCATTTCACTCTTACTTTGAGAAACATAGATTTTTACTCTTTAAGGGTTAATATAATTAAATTAAATAGAAAAAAAGTCCAATTAATATTCCATGGGTGATATTATAAACCATATAAAAATATAATTGTTGAATACAATATTTCTAGTAATTTTAGATAATTTGATAAAATATTTTTTATTATAATATAACAATAATGTCAGTTTTCATAACTATTCCATACATTGATTTTAATAACATAAATGCAACAAGTAAAATAAAAATAAATTATTATCTTAAATAAAAAACATGTATTAATCTGTTAATATTTTTATCAGAATAATCATCTAAAATTATATTATTTTTAATATAATTTATTTCATTTTTCTATTATCTGAATAATTACTACATCAGAGTTGTGTAAATATTTAAGGTAATCTTTTATTTACTAAAAATTGAGAAAAAAATAATAATATAGAGATAATGATTTTATATTTCAAATTAATATTTATAAATGAACATATCCATTGGTTTTTACCATGTTAAAAACATTATTTGTATGGAAACAAGAGTACAACATTTTTTAATTTTTATTAAATAAAATATAATTAATGTTATAATCTCATCCCAATTGCCAAATAATTCTATAAAACATAATATATGATGGGTATGTACAAAATGGACATAGAATATATAATTAATTCAAGTGTTCAGTTAAATTTATAGTTCTTATCATTTTAATTTTAACTTTAATTACTCAATTTACATTTCACTATATTGACAAAAAATTATTAACATTACTATTCATATTCAAAAAAACTAAAAGGGAAATATTTTGAAACATAAGACAAATTGATTCCAAATATGGAATACATTTTATAAAATTCAAAATATATAAGTGTAAAAATTTAATTTATAATTAAACTGGAAAAATATAATAATATTTTTCAAAAAAAAAGATATTTTAAATAAAAATTATTTTTATATAAAATTAAATAATAAAATTATATTAAAAAAATTATATTTAGTTAATTTGAGATTAAAATTTTATAATTAAATATTAAAACTAATCCAAAATATAATTTTAATTTTTGTATAATGTAAATGAAAATACAGTTTCGATAAAAATGAATATTTTTCACTATTCATTGAGAAATAAAACATTTCCTAAAATTATAAGAAAATAAATCCTATTATAATTTTCACATGATGAATTAAAAACATAAATTCATTTTTTCAAATATTTTTTTCTAGAATTTATATGAACATGATATGATTTTTACTCATAAAAAACAAGAAAACCTCTTTTTGATGAAAACATATTTTTGAAGAATAAAATGGCTTAACTTAAAATAAAGTGATTATTTAAAAATAATTAATCAATAAATTATGTGTTATTAGAACTATTAAAAATATATTTCATAATTTGATCATTATTATTCATCCACACCAATTTAACAATTATCTTATAATAGTCACATATAAATAATAATAATCCATTGTTTTTTAATCTCATTGTTGTGTATCTTATGTACTATCGAACATGGTATTTCCAATTAAAAAATCATTATATTATATAGTTAACTTGGGTAAATATATTCATCACCGTTTTTCACTCATGTTTCAGTCGTACAGAATTACTAATTATCAGTTAAGTCCGACCATCATTTCATTTGAGAATAAACCATCACCTAATAAATTAGAATGTTGTATCCCAAAAACATATATCATCATATATAATGAAAAAGTATTATATAATCAATAAAAATGTATAATAATTCACCATTTCACTATAATACCCTTGAGAACTCATTTGAACCCTTAATCAAAAGCCCTTAAAAATTCACAAAAATATAATGAGAAATATCATTTCATTTCAAGAACTCTTAAAAAATACTAGCAGAATGGAATTGTAAGGCCCAAGACAAAAACATTACATAATCTTTAATTAAGTTAATAATTCACATTAAGGGTCATTTCAGGTTTTGATCTTTAGAGAATTATGTCCTAACTTATACCTAACAACTTCAATATTACATGTACACACTTCTAGTGAGTATCTATTTTTTTATAAAATAAAAACTCTTAAACAAATAAATATGTCTAGTTCTATGTTTTTTATATCATGACTTTTCCTTGATCCCATCCTTGACCCTATTCATCTTTAAGTGACGTGGAAAATATTACAAAAACCTGGGATGAGCATATAAATCTTAGTAAGGGATATAAAATAAGGAATGAATCATTAGTATATTAATATATACAAATCAAATAAATCATAATTTCCAATCATAAAACATAATCTCTTTAACATACCTCACAAAATCATATGATTTATGAATATCACATAGAAATAATAAATCATAAAGCTAACTTGTGGAATCTATAACATACTAATGTTATATCTTTCACAGCTACATAGGGAGTTACATTTGGAAAACCCATCATAGTATATTCCCTAAATCTCATAGAAGAAATATTAACATTTACCTCTATCATGTTACCCAATGCATTGAAGAGATATCTCTGGTTCACCCACCGTAGGTTTATCACAGAACCACCCATATACGTAAAAAATTTACAAAAATAATAACATATTCATAACACATAAAACAAGCATAAAGTAAAGATAAAATTTCCACATTAAAATCACAATATAACATTTCAGAATATTGAAATAGTCAATCCATTTCCAAAACCATTTAAAACATTTAATAATGAGAGTTTTTAATCAAAGTTTCCCATACCACTTTGAAAAATTTAATGGAATTATAATTTTAAAACATTAATGTCCATATAAATAAATCTGTAAAATCATTTTCAAAACATGGAAATTAATTATAAGGATTTATAAGATTAAATCATTATAACATTTAAAATAATGTTTTTGTTAAAGAGTCTCTTACCACTTGAGAAAAACATGAATAAAATAATTAAATAGTAACATTAAATTAAACCTATAATATCTTGATAATAAATAGATTCATGAAATAATATATCCAAGGGTATGTTATACACATTATAGGATAATAAATATACACAATATCAAGATATGACTCAATGGAAAGTGATTGAGACAAAGTTCCTTGTGAAAATTATGTAGCCTACGACATCACTTTAAAATTCAGAAAATGAGTTAAGGGGAGAAAAATGGTCTCTCATCACATTGAAATTAAATTTACATAAAAAGGATATATAATAACATATCCCAACATAATAAAATTAAAATTAAAATATATAACATAAATAATTCTTTGACTAAAAGAGGGGGATGAAAGGTTCCCTTACAAATATCATTTTGTAAATAAAATAGATCAATTATGATTATTAATTATAAGTACACATAAATAAAGTATAAATACAAGATATGATAAAAAAACATTTTTATTAAATAATAATATCACGACTTAATCAAGAAGTAAAATTTTAACCCAAATAATGGAAATTGGGTTAAGGAGTTCCCTTACAAAAAATCAGTAGCCAAATGGCGTCAATTAAAAATTATAAAAATGAGTTCATAAGAGAGAAAAATGGTCTCTCATCACATGTAAATAAAATTTACAGTAATAAGGATATATAAGAAAATATCCCAACATTTGAAAATTGTAATTTAAAGACATAACATAAAAGAAGTCTTTGATAAAAAGAGAACGGTGAAAGGTTCCCTCACCTCATGTCCGACCTGACTTGTTCATTCTTTAGTTCCTTGAATAATAAACTTAAGTTAATTTTAGCTTTGTTTAGAACCTTTTTCATGTTTATTATTCATTTTATATCACTTATTACCACGTTATAAAATTACATAATTCTTTAATTTTTAGATATAATATATATCATATATATCCAGTATATATGTATTTCTAATAGACCAAATAATTTGAATATATTAAAATGAAATGCACCGTTAATGGAGATGAAAAGTCGTACGTATGCATAAACGCTACATTCATTTCTTTTTTTTTCATTTTTAATGGGATGAAAACCAAATGATTAAAAGTTATATTATAAATACAGTATAATATCTATGTTATATATGTTATATATTTTCATTAATTTAATCATTTATACATTCCATGTATGCGATTAACGAATCATATCACTTTGAGGGGGCAGTAGTCTACACTTCCTCAAATGAAATTATCGCATATATAAAACATGAAAATAATAAAGGTATGTTATAAATGAGAATTAAAAAATAATAGATATAAAATAAATATCATATATATCATATAAAATTTTAGGTCCATCATAATGGCCACCATGAGAGGTGGTAGGAGATAATTGAACAATCATCGTTTCATGATGCAACAATTCACCGTCCACAAAAATAGTATTATTGTATCCATTAGATAGAGGTGTGTGAAAGTGTAGTTAAAATAATTATCATAAAAATAATAGATTATATTAAGGATTTTTGTGATGTTATTTAAACAATGAATAAGAAGATCACATGGAGTGGAGAAGGAAAATAAAAGAAAATAACTTGAGAGAAGACGTTACCTTTAAATCGGGTAACTCCCTATGGTTTGAACCAAAAGGCTTTCTTTAATTGCCTTCTGCCTAGGTAAATGATTCTATAATGAATAGGGGGATATTGGGAGATTCTTGGATTAGAGTTAGGATGATCCAAGGGGTTTGAGAGGTGTGAGTAAAGGGCTAGAGGTGGTGTATTTTTATAAGAGGGAGGAGGGGCTCTTTAGAAATGATTTAAAGTATTATTTTATTATAAAATGATTTTCATTTTCAGGAGGTCCAAATATCATTAAATTCTAAGATAAGATGAATATAAATCGAAATAAAACCACCCAATAATAATTATATAGGTTTTGTAATTTTTGTAATCGTTATATTTTATCTTTAACCCTTAGTTAACTAATTTAACTTTTACCGTGTCCTCTTTTATATTCATACTATATGGTTAATATATTTACTACAAAATCCCAAGTGAACCAAATAGATAATTAATGATAGTTTCAACATCATATACGTTAGATGGCTGAATATTATATTTTTAGGATTATTTTACCATTTAATAAATTATTAATTGTTTTAAAAATCCATTTATGTCAATTTATAAACTATTCATATCAATACTTTTAAAAAAATCTATAAAAACTTGATTTATTCAAAAAAACATCATTAATTCAAATATTACAAGTCATTATTATCCCTAAAATTCATGAATGGAAAAAACAGTTTCAAAATAAATTTATTTTAATATTTAAAATCTCATTTATTTAAAACATTCATTAACAATGAAATGACTACATTTTCATTATGTGATAATTAGATTTACTTATTTGATGTCTCAAAATTATAAATAAAATATAATGACGTATTAAATCATTTTATCATTCCAATGAATATTTACTATTTAAAGGATCACTTATATAACCCCATATAAAAATTGTTTTACTAAACAATATTTGTTTATGTTACATTTCCCTTAACTTTAATATAATTTTTATAAACTATCATTTTCACTTACAAGTGGCTCCATGGGGTCCCCAAATTGACCCAAGGATTATTGTGGTCATACTTGTGTTATCAAATAGGGTTAGGACACATGTTAGGGTAATTTAATATTAGTATAATATTATCTTGTACCCTTATTTATCGGATTTACCATTTAACCCTTGTAAATAGAATAATTATTGAAGTTACTATTCATAAAGTATAAAAATAAAAGCTACATATTTACACAATTTAAAAATCATGATTCCAAATATGGGATTCATTTTTAGAAATTCAAAACACATAATTTTCATAAAATAATTTTAAATTAACCCCCATTTTCAAAACTAAAAATCATGTTTTTAAGAAATAATAACTATTAAAAGATTGACATGTGTTTATGTCTAATTAAAAAGTGAAATTTCTTCCAATGGCCAGAATTTTATTAAATGGTAAAAATATAATATAATTATAGTTTGAATACATTTAAAAATACAATATAATCATATGAATAAATTATATTAAAATGCAGCTTTGAATTAAAATGCAGTATTTTACACTATTCATAAAAAAAGATCTTATTCAGAAAAATACCAAAATTTTACCGAATGTAAATTTTCATGTCCCGCTTCTTAATAAGAAGTTTATTTCATCAAATAAATCAAATAAAAGTGAAAAAAACCATATTTAAAAAGTCTCCCTATCAAAAGTATGTAAATCAACCTTTTTAAAAATATTAGAGTATTTTATGTTTAAAATAGGATTCATTCTTATTTGAAGCCTCTAAAATTTATTGATTAAAAGTAAATTTTTTTTAAAAAAACCCATGTAATCATATATTAGTTAGTTCTATTCATTCTTTCTAATAAAATTTCTATGCGTTAACTAACATTTAAAATAATAATATTATTATATTATCTTTTGGTATAACTCAAAGTTTTGTACTACATAAGATTTCAAAGAAATATATTATTGCATGTTGAGCACACTATCAAAAAAAAATAAACTCTATAACATAAAATTAATATCTTATTCATAAATATTAATAGATATGAAAAAGTATTATTCTATAAATACCTAGGTCGTTACATCATTACCCCTTTTGGAAATTTTATCCTCACAATTTTAAAATTGTGATTGGAAACTTAATTGAAAGTACCACATTAGAAAATGAGTCAATAAATATATCACATTAAAATAAATAAAGAGAAGTAAAAAGGTCACCCTAGATAACAAATACTAGGATTCCATGAAAACATGGACATGAATGAGAAACTAAGTGTCAAGTTCTGGTGCAGAGTGACAGAAAACATGATCAGGAGAAATATAACCCCCGAAAAACCACAAAATTGTGATAGGTTAAATGGTGTTTGATTCCCCAGTAGGAAAAGTAAATGTAAAAAATTTATTGTTTTAGGTTCCCTTTCATAATGTTGGATAATTTATTTATGATATTGACTAATAAAATAAGGAAATATATTTACTTTTCAAGTTGAGTTTCATCCTTTAATAAATTTCTACCAAAAACTCATGTTTTCTCCAAAATATGAGTATTCAAGATGGCTTGGTCACATTTGAAGTGCTAGAATAAACTTATATAGAATCACATAATCCAAAAACGATAAAATATATATTTCCATTATCTTTAGAAATTATCCAAATCCAAAATGGTTAATACAAGATTAGATGATTACAAAAAGGATAATCTTTTATAAAAAATAATACAACTCTTAATCTCCAAAATTGAACAAAAAATAACCAAAGCTCAAAAATGACGTTTCAATACACTATTATCTTTAAAGTTATAAAAAAAATCCAAACTAAGTATAAAACCCAAAATTCAGAAGGACTTGACCACATAGTCTTCCATAGAAATATTAGCATTTATATCCAAATAACATTGACTATTCCTAATGTCTTATACTGAAAAGTAATTATCCTAATCAAATATTCTCTATGATAGGTTTATAATTTCCATAAATAACCCAAATCTATTTATTTAAATAATAAAAACATCGATTATTCAAAAATAAATAACATCATTACTCCTCAATTGAAATCCCAAAGTATTCTATTTTCATTAGCCATATAGTGTTCCCAAAAGATAAAACATCTTCCAAAATAAACATTATCACTTAATCACCAAATAATTTTATTATAGTAAGTATATACATGTCATAAAACACAAGATCCCAAATCAACTTATTCTTGATTCATAAAATCATTTAACTAGAATGAATAAGTCGTACTAACCATGGACTTCACGTAGTCCCATGGTAGGTAATAAGTCCTAGCTGCACTTTTGTTGAGGGTTCGATTCTCACAGTTTTTTTCAATGCAACTGGTTGTCACCTATCTTACATGTTTTCCTTTTTATAAAACTCAAAAATAACCCTAAAATGTTTTAACATAAAATCTTGTCTTATACAAATAAATTTTATCACAACTCATTAAAACCTTAACATATTAATTCATAATGTCTTATATATATTGTCATTATTTTATTTCACCTTCATATGATAAAATAAAACTATTCCCAAAATAAAGAACAATATACCTTGATTATGGGGTCCACATGGTTTCATCATCATCATGTTCACATAGGTAGAAGGTCCATGCATTAAAATAATGATTTAGATATCCTTCAAAATAATTTTCTTCTTTCATCCAAATACACCATGTACAACTTGGGTCATCTGGTAGTTTGTAGTAAAATAGATTCATAAAATAATCATATATGACATATAATTTCAAAAAATATGATAAAACATGATTTAAATAAAACAATCTGACCGAGTTTGAGTTGAAAAATTCAATCAATGGTCATTTTAAAATACCATAAGTATGTGATGAGAGTCTATATTTTAAAAGCTAATATAAATTGGTTTTGTAAGGGTATCTTTCTTCAGCACCTTTTTCAAAATCCTAACATTCTTCTAAATCCTGTGATAAGGTAAAATATTTTAAAATTCCTTCATAATATTTACCTTTTTGAAAATATGAAAATATTGAGAAAATAGGATTTGAATAAATAAAAATCATGATCCATGATGGTATCAAGGTATAGTGGAGGTGTTTGATATCGAAAAAAACTTCTTTCAAGTGAGTTATACGCTGGAAAATGTTTCCAAATCATCCCAACATGACTTTGTAATAATTATTGCAATCATGTCACTAGGAAAAGATAGAAATATTATTTGAGATCCTCTTCCTTCAATTTGTTACTGAATTTCCTTGATCTGAAAAAGTTACAAAATAAGGATTTAACTTAAAGAGTAGGCATAAATACTAACCATGTTTCTAAAAAAACTCATAATCCCTAAAGTTTTCTAAACCAACCAATGATACCAACTTTAAGGCCCCATCCTTAAACATTATATAAACCTGAGGTAATTCAATAATTCACTTTAAGGATCTTTTCAGGCGCATAGTTTTAGAGAATTAGGTTGTAACTATTACCTTATATCTCAAAAATTGCAAAGTAGACACTACAAATCCTTATCCATTTTTCATAAAATAAAAACCCTTAAAAAAGAAAAAGGTCTAGTTCCATTTTTTAGATGGAATTACATTTCCACGATCTCATCCTTGACCGTTTTAATCTTTAATTATTATAGAAAACATTTCAAAAACTTGGGATGAGCATAAAAAGATTTTCGAGGGATTTAAAATAAGGAAAGAAAAATTTGTCCTTTAATATATACAAATAAAAGAAATCATACATTTCAATATTAAAACATAATATCTTTAACATACCTCACAAAATCATAATATTTATAAATATCACATAAAAATCATAAATCATAAAGGTAACATATGGAATCCATAACAAAATTACGTTTTATATTTCACAGCTATGTAGTGGGTTAAATTTGGAATACCCATCACAATATATTCCCTAAAAATATTAGGAGAAACATTAATGTTTACCTATATCACGTTACCAATTACATTATAGAGCTATATCAGGCTCACCTTCCCTATATTTATCGTGGAACCGCCCATATACATAAAAAATTTCCCAATAACCATAACATATTCATAACACATAAAACAAGCATAAAGAAAAGATAACATTTCCACATTCCAATCAAAATATAATATTTTAATATACTTAAATAGTCAATCTATTTCCAAAACCATTTTAAATATTTAAAAAATATATTTTTGAATCAAAGTGTCCCATACCACTTTGAATCCTTTAAAATAATTAACATTTTAAAACATGAATTTCTATATAAATAAATATTTAAAACCAATTTTAAAACACATACATTAATGACAATGATTTAGAATATTAAATCTTTAAAACATTTAAAGAATGTTTTAGTTAAAGAGTCCCTTACCACTTGAGAAATATATTAATAAAATAATTAAAGAATAAAGTTAAAAGAAACCTATAATATCATGAGAATAAGAAGATTCATGATATAATTTGTCAAAGGGTATCATATACACCTTATAAAATAATAAATATTCACAATATCAAGTTATGACTCAATGAAAGGAGATTGAGATGAAGTCCCTTATGAAAATTAGGAAGCCTAACAATGTCCCTTTCAATTTTAGAAAAGGAATTTATGGGAGAGAATAGGATCTATTTTCACTTAGAAATAAAATTTATATAAATAAGTATATATGAGAATATATCATAATATAAGAAAATTTAAATTAAAAGACATAACATAAATAATTATTTGACTAAAAGAGTAGGACAAAAGTTTCCCTTACAAAGATCATTTTGTAAAAAAAATAGATTGATTATGTGTATTCATTATAATTACACATAATGAAATTATAAATAAAATATATTACATAAAAAGTTATTAATCACATAATCATAGCACAATATAATATATAATTCTAATTTTAACCCAAATAATAGAAATTTTGGTATGTATTTCCCTTACAAAAATTCGGGAGCATAACAATGTCATGAATTTTTTTTGAAAAAGAGTTGATTAGAGAGAAAAATTGTCTCTCATCACATGTAAATAAAATGTACAGAAATAATGATATATAATAACATATCCAAACATTCAAAAATTAAAATTTACATAACTAACATAAGAGAAGTCTTTGACAAAAAGGGGATGGTGAAAGGTTCTCTTAACTCATGTCTGAATTGACTTGTTCGATCTTTAATTTCTTGAATAACAAATATAAGTTAATATATATTTTCCTTATAACCCTTTTCATTTTTATTTTTCCTTTTATATCACTTATTACCATGTTATAAAAATTAAACAATTATTGAAGTTAATATCGGTCATTTTGTCAATATTGGGTACTTGAGTCAAAAATGAACTTTTTATTATTTCAAATTTTCCATGCGGTAAAAAGTACATTATATCCTAAATGATGTTAAATATTTAGATATCATATATATAATATATATCAATTATATATTTATTTATAGTAGTCTATATCTTTTGGATATATGAAAATGAAATGCACCGTTCTTAGAGACGATAAACCGTACATACAGCTGAACGCTACTTTCATTTCATTTCTCCATTTTTATTTGAATAAATAAAAAATGATACATATGTGTATTATAAATAAATTATAATATGTATGTTAAATATGTCACATATGTTAAATAATTGGATCCTTTATATGTTCCATGTATAGCATGAACGAGTTATATCACTTTGAGGGGGCGGTAGTCCACACTTCCTCAAATAAATTATTATATATATACAGCATGAAAATACTAAAGGTATGTTCCAAATGATAATTAAATTATAATATAGATAAAATAAATATCATATATTTCATATAAAATTTTATTTCCATCATAATGGCCACCATGAGAGTCAGTATGAGATAATTGAACAACCATCGTTTTGTTATGTAGTAGTTTTTCGTCCACAAAAATTGTATTTTTGTATCCTTTGATGGAGTTGTGTGTAAGTGTAGTTTGAATAGTTCTCATAAAAACAACCTAGTACACTGAAGATAATGGTTTTGTTATGTAATAAAATAATAAGAAGATCATTGGGAGTGGAGAAAGAAAATAAAGGAAAAGAACTTGAGATAAGACGTTACCCATAAATCGGGTAACTCCCTTTGGTTTGGACCAAAAGGCTTTCTTGAATTTCCATATGCCTAGGAGAAGAGTTTTATAAAAATAGGGGGATATTGGGAGCTTCTTTTAGAAGAGTTTTGATGATACAAGAGTCTTGAGATGTGTGATTAATGGGTTAGAGGTGGTGGCTTTTTATAAGAGGGAGTAGGGGTTCTTTAGGAAATATTGAAAGTATTAATTTTTTTAAAAATGATTTTTGTTTTAAAAGGTCCAAAAATTATTAAATCATTATATAGTATGAATATAAATGGAAATAAAATCATCCAATAATAATTATATTGGTTTTGTATATTTTTTAATCCTTATCTTTTAGCTTTAACCCTAATTTAACTAATTTAACTTTTACCATGTTCTCTTGTATATTCATACTATATGGTTAATATATTTTCTATATAATTACAAGAATCCAAAATGGATCATTAATTAAAATTGTAACATCACATATTCTAGTTGGAGAAATATTATATTTTTAGGATTATGTTATCAATTAATAAAATATTATATGTTTTAAAAACTCATTTATGTCAATTTATAAACTATTCACATAAAGACTTTAAAAAAATATCTAACAAATTTATTCTTTCAAAAAAACTTCATTAATTCAAATTTATCAAGTCAATATTATCCATAAAATTATTTTATAGAAAGAAATTTTCAAAATAAATTTATTTTTATATTTATAATCTCATTTATATAAAAGATTCAATAAAAAGTAAATCACTTCCTTATCATTGTGTCATAAAAAAATTTATATATTTGATATCTAAAAATTATAAATAAAAAACCATGATATAAGAAATTTTTGTATATTTAAAATGAATATTTGTATTCTAAAATATCACTTATATAACCACATATGAAAATTATTTTACTAAAAGATATATTTTTATGTAACATTTTCTTTAACTTTAAATTAATTTTTATAAAGTGCTAGTTTCAATTACTAGTGGCTCTGTGGGGTTCCTAAATCAACCCATGGATAAATATGGTTTTACATGTATCATCTGATAGTGTTAGAGCACGTGATAGGGTAATTTAATATTATTATTATATAATATTTTACCCTTATTTACTGGATTTACCCTTTAACCATAGTAAATAAAATATTTACTAAAGTTACTATTCTAATGTTTTAAAAATAAAATTTACCTATTTACACAATTTGGAAGTCCAAATTAGAAATATTGTATCCTTTTTTGCAAATTCAAAACACCGATGTTTCAGAAATTAATTTAAAATCTAATCTCGTGGTTAAAACCAAAAAGTGTGTCTTTAAGAAATAATAACTATCAAAATGTTTACATGTGCTTATGTCTAATTAAAAAGTAAAATTACTTCCAATTACAAAAATATGATAAAATGGTAAAACTATAATATAATTAAACTTTATAAACAATTAAAAACATAGTATAATCATATAAATAAATTTGATAGGATGTTTTGAATTAAAATGCAGTATTTTTTACTAATCATCGAAAAATGAACTTTGTCAGAAAAATACAGAAATTTTACCCGAAGTAAATTTTAATGTCCCGCTTCTAAATAATAAGTTTATTTTGTCAAATAGATCATATAAAAGTTACAAAAATAATATTTAAAAAGGTTTCGCCATCAAATGATGGAAAATCGGCATTTTAAGAATATTAGAGTATTTCATGCTTAAAATGAGAGTCATTATTAATTTAAGCCACTAAAATTTATTGTATAAAAGTAAAAACATTTAAGAAACACATGTAATCATATTTTAGTTAGTTATTTTCATTCCCGACAATATAATTGCTATGCATTAACTACAATTTAAAATAATAAAAATATTATATATTTTTTTGGTATAACTCAAACTTCTATGCAACATAAGATTTCAAAGAAACCTGTTGTTGCGTGTTTAGTATGTTATAAAAAAAAGTGTCCTCATTAATATAAAATTAATATCATATTCATAAATATTAATAGATATGACAAATTATTATTCTATAAATACTAGGGACGTGTTAGGAATTTTTATAATATTGAAGAAAATTTGAATATTTTTATTGGAATAATGATAATGGTAATTAATATGATAGCGGGGAATTGTTTTAATAATGTAAATGTCAACAAACATTGTTTATTCACTTGTAAAAAAAGTAAAATGAGATTTTTACATAAAAAAATAACAATAATTGTTTTTATAACCTTTTCAAATAAGATATAAAGTTTTTAAAAATGACATAAAGAAATATTTTATTTATAAATAATAACATTATAGAAACATTTAAAACAACAGAGAAAAAAGAAGAGAAAAATTATAAGATAATTAAAACATTATGTTAAAGAACAATCCCTTACCTTGAGTCAGATATTTCATAAAAAATTATATAAATATTCAATAATAAAATATTATTAACCTATTTCATTTTTATTCCATTATCATTAAGCATTTTTCCTTTTATTACCATGTTTTATTTATTTACTAAATCAGTTATATTTATGATGAATGTTTTTAGGTTGTTTAGTCCAAAGTAACATTATTGGATTGATCGTGATCAAAGGGATCAAGATTTTATTATATCCATAATCTTTAAAATGTTCTAAATGTCATTTTTGTCATTAAATATAATGTTATAACCATTCATTTCAGGTATTAACTAAAAATGACATACATATTTAACTGAGGCAGTAGTCTACACATATTCATGGGATACCTTTTTTCTAATTGATTAAAATGAAATAAATAAGAATTTTTTTTAACTTTATATAATAATAATCCTAGAATAAAAATAATATATATTAATTAAATATTTATTTTTGACAATCAGTGTATGGTGTTGATGAAAACAAAAACACGTCACTTCATGGAGGTGGTAGTCCACCCATACACAAAAGCGATGTTTAAATTTTCCAATTGATGGGTTGGTAAGATGGTAGAGAATATTTTACCTTTATAGATTCATAATTATGTCATAAAAATAATATATATCCTTTTAATATATATTTATAACCGGTCTTGGGTTGTAAAGATGAAAAATTAACAACATCGCATCATGGAGGTGGCATTATACATGTACACACAAGAATTGGTTTCATTTTCCATAGGATGAAAGGGAAGTATAAATTTGTATTTACATCAACATATTAAAAGTTTAGTGTTTAATATATAATTATTTCATATATAATTTAATTGTTATAATGTTTTAAAATAGGTATAAGAAAAGTGTGGGAGTATCGGTCGCATCGGTGCTTGATGCTTTGGAATGATATCGTAGGCGGTGATGGCCACAATTTTAGTTCCCACCCTGAAATAGGTGGAGGTACACCTTCCACCCACAACATCTTAGCCTTAATTTTCCCCCATTTCTAACCCAAACTCTTTTCCTCCCTTTCCATACATTGATATTTTCCCTAAATTTCATAACCTTTATAGAGGATGCCCTAAACTCTCTCTATCTCCTTCGGAATTCAACACAGCTTTGGCTTGCTTTCAACTGACCTTGGTGGATCACTTCGGGAAATGTTATCCTTTTGTCGATGAATTTGAAAGGTTCATTTTGGATAATAGGGGTTTACAAGACAGATCTTTCATGGCGCTTCTTGACATGCAACACATTATGGTTCAATTTTCATTGGAGGAAGACTTAATCCATTTGTGGTCCAGAGCTCTTTATGTTTGCAACAGATCTCACTTATATCATTACCATTAGTCATATGACTTTTACATTAATTGTGATGCTCTGTGGATTTATATTTGGGTTAGCCATCATGAACTCTCCCTTCCCTTCCAAAATACTGCAATCATTCGTATGCTTGGAAACATGGTTCGATACTACTTGTGTTTAGATATTAGAATTGAGTCAGTTTGTCATCCCTTCTCCCTACACATCTGTGTTGAGGTTGATGTTTCTAAATATCCTATCTACTACATTTGGATCATAGTTGGGGAGGAATTTTGGTGAAAATAAACTATTATTTTCAAATCTTGGTCTAACTTCTTCTCTTCATGTCATCATTTTGTTAACATATCATCTGTTTGTCAGTGTGGTTGCTTGCTTCACTCGAGGAAAATGAAAAAAGTTCCAATATATGGAAATTTATCTCTAGAAACTCTAGCTATTGAAACTCTATGTTTCATGGTCCTAGAAATTTTCTGCCATCCCCGAATAGCAATGGGTTTTGATGAACTGATGGTGCCAGAAATTATTGATTTACTGAACCATGACCTGGGTGTTAACCAATAATATTGACAGGTTCTGGAAGAGAATCATCAGTTTCTTCCTCAGTTTTCCCCTTCAATAATTATAAAAGGCAGTTCCTAATAGGATTCTTGCTCTTTAGGAGTGGATTGGATCTTGCATGGTCCTACTATGATGACTCCATGTTTAGTAAAGAGTTTTATGCCTATGGTCTCAGGGTTGTGGGTTGTGCATGTATTATCCCGCTTAAAGAAAAAATATGGTTATCATCCCCTTACCACAAGGAAGGTCATGTGAGGTAGTGCAGGAGGGTAGAGTGGAAAGGGTTGCATCCTTGGATGTGGATGTGGTGAGTTATCTAGTTGCAGTGAGATCTATCAATGAACCTATAGTGTACCTGCATGTCTTTGATGACTAAGGTCCTGATGTCCCTCAAGGCTGAGGATGGAAAGAAACTAACAAGAAACCCCAATTCATGGCCGTGGTTACAAGAAACCCACATGTTAAGACATTTTAGTATAAGTCTCACTGGAAAGACCTTCCTTTGACAACACAGTTATGTTTAGAGGCAAGGTTATTCACTCTCCAAACAAGTTTTCAGAGCTTGGAGTTGAAGAAGGAAACTCATTCAAGGATGAGAACATTGTAGAGGCTTCCCATTATATGAACTTCCCCAATATTTTTGTGGCTCCCAAAGAGGATAAGAATTCTGATTCAGACTTTCCTATCCTGTCCAAGGAGGTTGTCATTGCGGAGGAATATATTAGATTCTCTTTAAAGAAGGGTTAAAACACTATAATTTATCTATAAGTGTTTATCCAACACTCTCAGAGGACGCACAAGATGAAGGATTACTCCTTATTACATATCCCTTATGTTACTCGATCCCCAAGCAAAGGAAAGCTACTTATATAGGTTTCCAAGAAGCTGTATGATGCTATGAAGGTTGCTGAATCTGAATCCCCTCAGTGTGGTAAGGGATTGATTGAATTTGATGAGTGGGAAATAATCATCAATAGTAATGATGGTTTCTATAACAAGGGCCTTCATGTCATCACTACATAATTGTAATTTCATCGGTTGGTGGGGAGGCGTATTCAGGTTAGTCAATCCAAGGATCAAGGTGACTGGATCCAAAAACATCATGGCATACAGGCCTGTGGATTCAATGGGAAGAATATTTCTAAGTAAGAGACCATCCAAACATGGGATAGGATAGTATACAACATTTGGATCTTTCTCAACGCTGATCCAAATGAGAAGGCTTCACCTCTACAATGGATTCTCCTAAAATGTGTGGTTTCTAATAGTTTTAAATTACTATTTTGTGATTTGGGTATTTTTTATCAGGTGGGGTGATGTTTGTTGGTATCTTGACCAGTTTCCCACTTTTCTTAAAAAGGTTTTTCTTCTCAATAAAAAATTTTATGTTCGGTAGAATAAGAAATAAACTTGATATAATTTGGTTAACACTTGTACCACCTCCATAGAAAAGTTCCTTTCGGTTACACATCAAGCATTATAAGATTAATTTTTTAGTGTGAAAAAGATATATATCATATGTGAGTAGGATAGTTGTGTATGGATCTAGATAAATAATGGTTCAGATAGTATTCTCAATGTGTGTGTGTTTAAGTGAGTATTTGAAGTGCCCTTTTATAAATTAAATTAGTGGAACCCTTGTAAATTTTAAGGACATTGAAATATAAAAATTTCCTTTCTCAGGGAAGGTAGATGAAAATTAGTCCAATATCGAATATATCATAATATAATTTGAAAATACACTCATAAAATATTATTTAGAAAATATTTAGGGGTATTTGAGTCCTTACATATTTGTTTAAACTCATCTTTAACCCTTTATCCCTTATTATGACAAAAAACTTTTACAATAGTAAATATTCCTTATAAACAAATGAAATATTACTAATTAATTTTTTTCACATGATTATTATAATTATGTAATCCATTTAAGAAAATTTATGTTTTATAATAGGTAAAAATCACTTTTAAAATAGTTTTCTAAATGAAATGAAAAACCATTTTTTAAACAATGCAGTTTGTAAGAATAACTATGTTTTTACAGAAAAATTTAGTATAATGCTAATTTCATTGGAATTAATTGGACTAATATAAATAAAATAAGATTTATTTTAATTTCAAACTTAACCAAATTTCAATAATACCATGTGAAAACATGATTAATAAAGATGAAACAAAATTAGTTTTATTTGAATAAAAACATTACTTAAATTTCCAAAATGTCAAACATAGATTTATAAGTTCAAAAATATTTTTATATGAATTATATTAATTATTAAATATATATATGTTCTAATTTTTTTTCATAAACAATAATATCATTATTATATCATGATAATATCATAAACATAAAATTTTAAATAAAATAATTATTATTCAATATTAACATAAAAATAAACCCTTTTTAAAATAAATCTCAAAAATTCACCCTAAGATAATTTTTAAATTATGAATTGGAAAATTAATTAATTTTTATCAAATAAAATTTATAAAGGTGATAGATATTAATTATAATATCAATATAGAAAATGTGTAAAAAGATTTTTTTTGGAAAGTATACATTTTCAATGCATATAAAGGAATTTATTTTCATTACATTTCAAGTAACAAAAACTAGATGATAGTTAATTTATTTTATTTAGTATAATATAAATAAATTACAAAAACATCATTTAGAAGTATTAGTAAACATAATTTATTGATATAAATATAAATAGAACAGTTAAATGTAAATTTATCGAAAATATCTTGTTTTCCATTAAATTATTTTATATTAATTTATAAAATAATAATAATTTATATATGAATGATTATTAAATATTTAAACATTATAAATAATTACTTATTATAAGAATTTATCACTCTGAATAAGAGAAATTTATCTTCAAATAAAAAATATAATATTTTAAAAAATGTTTGTAAACTAAAAATATATATTTTTCCATCATGTATTAGATTATTATCCATTTTTATTACTTATACATTATATGTATGTTATTAATTAATTTTAATTTTAATTATTTTATTTTTACCAATAAATTTATATCTTTCCTTAAAACTATCACATCTATCCAAAATATATAATTTATCACAATACTAAAAAATAATTTTTCTATACTCAATAATAATTTCCTATATGAAAAATTAAGCTTTTATTTTTAATAAATTTTTTATTTTGTTCATTAAGATTAATTTAAAATTATTTTAATATCTCTATTTTTTAATGTAATTTATATTTATTGAATTTATTTTATTTTTTCATGTAAAATAATATATCAAACATAGTATAATTTAAAATAATAGTAAAATATCAAAATTTATAGTGTTATAATATATATAATATTATAAAATTTATAAATATGAATATTTAATAATTATATTAAATATAACCATTATTTTAACTATTTTAGGATTGATAATGTAGTGACCCCAACCCTAGAATCCTGGAGAAGTTTTTATACTTTGTTACATCGGAATAAGATACAAGTAACTACAACCTAAAGGACTGAATTGTTTATCAGTATTGGAAAACTCGATATATACATGATTCTTGAATTACAATTGAATGCAAAAATTAAAACATATTTTTCTTGATAATAAAAATATTTTCTCTAGAATATCCCTATATATCAAACATATTATTCTTCGTGGAATCCTTGGGAATGAAAATAAAATAAAGGTTTTATCAGATTCCACATTTCCTAGGTATATTAAACCTTTACATTCAAGTCCTTTCATAAGATTATTTATAACATAATACTATCAATACCTTACACCAGGAAGATTAAAACATTCTTGGTTTCAAACACAAAGGGTTTTTTTCTAAATGATTTTATCTCACGAGACTACAGATGCATCGAGGGGATAAATTTAAATGATCCTAGAACATGTCATGCATTTTCAAATAATTTTCATATATTGAACATTCGATTTAACTCATAAAAAATGTTCCTTAAAATTATATATATATATATTATGTAATGAAATACAGATTTGTCAATATTTCCTTGGTTAATCAATAACTATCAATATAAATACCATATGTAAAAAAGGGTATATGGATCAAGAAATAAATTGATCCATGATATATTAAATTAAAATTTAGATTAAATTCATTGTTTATAGGTGGGTGAATAATTCAAGGTGAATTTAATGACAAAAAAATGAATTAAGGAAGTGAATATCAATACATTCCTTGGATGAAGTGATAATAAAACATCAAGTACAAGATTAGGGATAATTTTAATAGAATATATAAACATTTGGGTAAAAATAAAGTGTTATTTATTTATGAATAGAAATAAAATAAAATTAATTAAAACACATTATTGAGGATAATATCATTTTCATTTTGAAAAAAAATTGAAAATACCTTTCTTTTTAAATCACTTTTAAAACTAAAATTTAGATAATAAGATGAAACTAATTTTCTATTTAAATAAATTTTATATTATATAATAATCTTGAGAATATTTAGGTGGTTATGATTGAAGGAAATTCTATTAATTCCATTCAGGTTAAAACAATGTTTCCTTCAGATTTTTTGTAATAGCTAAATGAGCGTTATTTTGAGTATGACATAAGGATTTATATGAAAAAATTAATAACAAGTAAAAATGGGTGAAAATTATTTTATTAATTAATTTTCAAATATTAAATAATTTTGAATACAATTTTTTTTTAAAATGGTTTTGGAAGAAAACATATCTCTAATCGAAGAGATAAATGAAGATTCTTATTGAAGAACTTTAGCTCTTCTTAGGGTATCCTCCTCAAATATGCACTAAACCCTTCGTGGTTGGATTTATATAAACAATAAGGCTTCTATAAATAGGTTAGGTAGTTGGTATGTGATTTTTATTGGTTTGGTAAGGCCAAATGTCTTTATATGTCCAAACAATGGAGAAAAGTGAGTGCTCTTTTAAAGACGAGGAGGAGTGGTATTTTTGTAAATAGTCAAAAGTATTCAATTTTGGCAGGTCTCCATTTACTCATGTGGCTATAAAATTGAATAATAATGGATGGGGGAGATATGTGGTTTATAAAATCCCCCATAACAAAAAAAATAAAAACATTTTTATCCTTTTGTTCCTTAGTTTTTATGTTTACCCAATTTTACCATTTTAGTTTTCACCATGGTAACAAGTTTTTTAAACTATAAAATTCATCCTTTAAGAATAAATTAAAGAGAATATTATTTGAAAGTTTAAACCCACTAATTCATGATATTATATCAAAATTCTAAAACAAATCCCATGTGTTTTGGAAATTTATTTTAATAGAAGCGCATGTAACATGTACAAACACTACTTAGAGCCTAATCACAGTAATAAAGGTTCCACTAAATATGGGTCAATACATTCATTATAAAAGATTAATTTGTATAGTAATGGGACATATTGGATATTTATTATCATTTAAACATCACTTCATAGAATTTCTGATTATTATTAACTTAAAATCATTTAATAAAATTTAATTTATCATAATATAAAATTTATGTCAATTTTGAGATTATTTATTTAAATTGGATTTAAAAATAATAGGAAAATGTAGAAATTAAAATATTTTTTTTCAAAAATAAGTGACATGATGTATTCATCTAAAAAAATAGAAGACCAAAATTATTTCAATTTACCATTCATTTAATATTTTTAGTGTCAATTAATTTACTATTTATATACTAAATAAATACTATATAGGAATCTGTTAATAATTTTAATTAATTCTTCAATCTCTAAAAATTAATGATAAAATATTATGATTATAAAAAATTAAATTTATTACCGAACCTAATTTTTTTCCTATCCCAAATCTTTACAAATATTAGAATCCAAGAAGGTTAATTTTTTTTCATTTTCTTTACTTAACTTATTATATTTATCAAATGATAAAAAATATTTTCTAAATAACTCATACCAATAGAACTAAAACTCATAATTGTTTCAATAGGTCAATCCAAAGGGTTTTTGAATAGTTGGTAAGTCATTTTACACCTTATATTCTATGTTTAAATCATAAAGTAAACCAATGTTACCTTAATCCCTATAAATAATTTTAACTATTTTGACTAATAATTATTGTAAAACATTGAGATGATCTTATTAGATAATATAAATCATTTATATTCCAAATTTGGAATCCATTTGCCCAAATTCAACTCACATAAGTTGAATAATTTAATTTCAAATTAACCTCGCAGATGTGACGAGGATGCAAGTTTTTCAAGTGAAAATGTTCAAATATTTACAGTGTTTTTATACGAAAAATAAATAATAAAATGATTTAAATCCAAAAAATTGGATTAATATATATAAAAATTAATCTATTTTAACTATAAAACCCACTAAAAGCACAATTTAACATTATAAATTATTTAGATGAGAAGACAGTTTTCAATTAAAATCAATTAATGTTAACTATTCATCAACAAATGATACATCTCAAAAAAATACTAAACCCTAAGATAAATTTTTATATCAAAATTTATAAAATAGATATAATTTTTTCATATTTGTTTTATAAATTTTATAAATTTTATTTTTAAATTAGGTGCTCTAAGAATAATTAAACTGTCTTTTTAGAAAACAAATGTTTTTATGAAAACATTTCTTTTTATTCCAAATGATAATTATTCTTTTATAATCATTAGATGACCAATAAATTTGTGTAAAATATATATTTATATATATTAGTAAATAAATTCATACCTGCCATTCTAATGGTTAGGAGATAAATATCATATTTAAAAATAATATTTTGGTTATATTGTTGTTTAGTAAAACTTGGTCTTATATGTAACAAAAGATTGTAAAGGAACTAATTGAAGCATGTAACAAAAGATAAAATAAGCATATAATTAAATATATAGAATAGATTGAATTTATTTAAATAAATAAATATATTTTTATTCTAAGGAATTAATACTCCCTTATATACTTAGTGTTGCTTGTCACACACACTATCAAACACAATTTACTAATTTTATAATTTTGTGGGTGTTTCTGATAAGGCAAACACATTTATTATAACTAAAAGAACTGATAATGGGTGAAATTTATCAGTTTTAAATAAAACAATATAAAAGAGTGTCCTTTTATAAGTTCTTTTTTTAGAATTGATAAATTTATTCCCTTTATTAGTTTTTTAGAATAATAATGGATAAAATTATATTTTTGTGAATCTGTAGTATTGGAGATCAAGGAGGTATAACTACAAATCATTGGCCCACCACCACTTTCCACACTACCCATGGTTTTAGGGATTTTTCATAGATTCTTGGAAACTAAGTGTGGTTGAACATGATTGTATCTACTCCAGGTGGGTGCTTACACCCACTATTGAACATTCCCTTGGACATATACCATCTATAGAGAGGTTTACCAGTATAGTATATCTTTTATATTACTATAGGTTACATATGATGAGTTATATCACAACAAATAAACCTTCCGATGATGATAAGAGCATACCAAAATCAATGGGAAACATTTAATGTGGTTGTTTAGTTTTAAAACACTATACAAACATGTTACCATATTGAAAATTGGTTTCTCATGCTCATATATGGCCACATATGATTTAGCCGATAGATATATGTTTTCCCATTGTTGTTCGTGTGAAATCACCACACTCAAAATTGGTTTCCTAGGTTAAAATTTACCCACGTAAAACATATCTCATGAAAGTTATTATGTGGTTATTTTACATTATTGTTTAGTTATGTTTTGATAACTAATTTATCCGTCACACATTTCATTATTTATATATATATATATATACTATTCCGTATTATTATATATTTTAAAATTTTTTATTTATCATAATCTCTTTTATTCTAAGTTCTTAAAACCATGTGTTGGTGTTTTTATAAGATTTATGTAAAGAGATCCTAATATTATGTATTAGACTTTGATATTTTAGAATTTCATAAGTAACTAAATTTATAATTTTTATTTTGGATATGTAAAAAATAATATTCTTTAATATATTTTTAAGGAAACCTTAAATTTTATGTATTGAAAAACCATATATATTAGAAGCTTAAAAAATTAGATAAGTTAGATATTTTACACATTATAGTGAGCTAAAAATTATTCTTACATATTACAATGTTGTTAGAGAATATAAGATCTTTCTTCTAACTATTGGAAATTATATAGTAAAAGTATTATATAAAAGTATTACATAATATTTTTTAGAATTTGAAAATTTAGAAAACTTTTGTACCAAAAGAAGTTAGTTTTGCATATGAATAATGAAATTAAATTTATTTTTGAATCAAGAAGTTAATTTTAAATATAAATCCTTGTTAATATTAACTTTTACACATTATATATTATGTAATTTCATTATGGTTTTTGGTTGATTCCTAGAATACCTCTATAGCAAGACATGTCTGTCATACTGTGACATCGAGATTCTAAAAATTAACTTTGTGTTGAAAAATCTCAATATATTTAAGGAGAAATTGTCCTATAAATAAGGATATTATATTTCATGGATCATGAATCATGTTTTATAATATAAAATTATTGTGTATCATAAAATAGGATTGAATGGATTTTCACCACAATGTTAAATTTTAAAGGAAGGAGAAGGGCCATAAACGATACATCACATGCTATTTAACTTCTTTAATAAATATCACATCACAAAGAGGTAGATAAATCCATAAACATTTTTTGAATTTATAAGTGTTTTAAATAATTATTTTAATTTTATGTTTTGTTAATTTGAAATCAATTGAATGTGAAAGTATAATATTCGATGTTTTATGAAGTTAAAGAATGTTAGAGATCATATTAGTGAATGAAGAATTCCCCAAACTATATTGATTATAGATATGATTTGGTGGATTATGAAATGAAAATATTAGAGAAGCCACTATTTTTCGGATTCCATTTGATAATGGAAACATTTTAAAATGAAATTAACATGTTGGGAGCATTGTGGTAGATGGTGTTCCAAATGAAAAGTTTTTCTATGGGAAATTTTAGGGCCTATATATACCATTATCAAAGTCCCAAAGGATTTCATTAATGACTGAAAATTTAAGAAGGAATAATACACCCAAGATATGTATGAGTATTTCTATAAGACGTCACACCATGTAATATTCGATCATGATGTGGAACCCATACATATTAAATTCAGTAAAATGTGGAATATAGAAAAATATTGGTGTTATCATATTACATATATGGGTTTTTAAAGTTTATGTAATATCTTATGGTCTAATGAAATATTCAATAGGAAAATTAATAAATTTTTTCATATAGTTTTTATGACATGAAATTAGAATAAGGTTTTCTCCACATCTTGGTGAATATTGACAAGTTGTGGTGACTTTGAAATAAGGAGAATATGTGTACCTCTATCACCGTAAGATTTTGTGAAATATTTTTTCTCAATTAAATTTCATAATTACAATATTTTTAATAAAATTAAATTTTGACTATATCTTTCATTTAACACCCGTTAATATTTTGTTACAGAAGACGCTGTGTTTTAAGAATACCATGATATATTATCCATATTTTTATAAAAAAACTATTATTTAATATAAATTATACATAGAAATATAAATAATAATAAATAATTTCAGAATATTATTTATGATTTTTTATATAAAAAACATATTAATAAGATGGTCTTTAATGTTTAGAAAAGTCCATATACTTTTCAAAAATACCATTTTCTATAAAATAAATTTTATTCATGTTTTATGCAATAGTAAAATTAATTTCTGAAACTTATAAAAAATAAATTTAATAAAAACATTCATTTTTTAAATAATAATTTTAAAATTATCATATATGTAACATTTGGAATTTTTATTAAAAGGTTCATTTTTAACAAATAATGAAAAATGATGAATTTTAATGGAAAAGTAACTTTTCATTTAGATTATTTATAATTCTAAATTTTATAATGAATTGGGTTCGAAGTAAAATTAGATCAATTATACATCCATAAATCTGAGTTAGGTCATTTGAATCAATGTTATATTAAATTTTGATATAAAAACATTGTTAACATTTGAACATTTTTTCTTTATAAAAACGCTTCCCCATCATGTCAGTGGGATTAATTTTAAATTAAAATTTACCACTTCAGTAAATGGAATTTGTAAAATGGATTTCATATTTTAAATCATAATAATTAATATTATATAATAATTTCATCACAATTTTTGATAAAAATAAATAGTGAATTCTTTAAAAATTCATTAACATTAATAAGGTAAAAATGGGTTTACCAGGTGTTAAACTAAAAATATAAGGGTACAAATGACTTATAACTAGTATAAAAACTATTTTATAGAAACATTTTGACCATTACACACCTATAGTTTGATAATGTCATCTGCCAAACTAATAAAAGGACACCCTAGCTTCTCTATTCTTCACACATTAAATCCATTTTAGTTTAACCAAAGCCTAGAATAATAACATAAAAAATTTCCTCCTCTAATCCAATAATTCTTCTTTTGGAAACGAATCCACCCGACTAACTATTTTAGTGTAAACAAATAGAGGATATCTGATGATGTGGTGATGTTAATAAAAAAGTTTTTGTTTTATTTCTTCCTAAAATACCATAAATATTATTTTAAATTGATGATATAATAATAATAATAGTATACTACATATACAACTATTTTTTATGTTATGTTAATGACATTCAACCATCTCCACTTCCATAAAATAGGTTACAAAATCATTGTTTCTGTGTATGGCATACTACCACCTCACAATCCAATGTCATTAGTTTATCCATTACCACCTCTCAAGGGAGGAGATAATGATGGATTTTGTTTTTATATATCATAGTTATGATATTATTATGAATATATAATTATTATATCACACACACCTTCATGAATTTTATTTTTTGGGGTATTTTATGACATTGGCCTTGTCTTTGATGGACTACTGCCTCACGAACCAATATTATTCGTTCACAGTCTACATGAAAGGTATTAAAGATTGATTTAATTAATATTTGTGAAATATATGATATAAAAATTATAATATAACTATTTTATATAATTTAATTTCATTTATTTCAATCCAAAAATTAAAATGGAAAATGTGTCCATGCATACGGATGAACTACCATCTCCATGAACAAGGTGTTTCATTTTCTACCACTAAATTTTATTGAAAAATATAAATACAAATTTACATAATATATATTATATTTAAATTTTTGTTATAATTATTTAGGTGATTGTATCATGATAGAACTAATAATACTGAAATTTAACAAGTCATAACATATACAAAAATCGATGTAATTTCTACCCAAAACATAAATTTATGATGGAATTGTTAAGAAATAAGAAGTAAAAGGCCGTATGAAAATAACATAGGGTTTTATATATAATTAATATTATTATGTAACATATTTATAATAAAAATATATTTATTATAAATTATTTTTCATTGTGTATGAATGATTTCAAGACTTATGGGAAGGGGATTTCTATCTCACTTTTATTTTCTGTGAGACTAATAGAAAATTCACATAATGTTTATTTTATGTGTTCTATGAAAATAATTTGAATTTAATGTATTATTATTATAATTAATGTTATATTCATTTACATATCCATTTTAGGTTCTCTATTTCATGTATTTTACTTTTCAAAAGTTACCAAATCTGTAAGGGATTTCAAGTTTCCCTTTTATTGATGGGAGACATGAAAATTCACCCCACTTTTTTGTGTGTGTTGTATATACTACCACTTTGAAATTATATAACATGTAATAAATTCCTTTAATGGTATTTAAAATTTAATTTTATTTTATTCTTTATTTGGGATTATGATTGAAAATATTACAAAATCACTAGGGGATTTTTTTGTCGCTTTTACTTCTTTGAAACGTATATTATGTGATACACCTATATTATATCATGTGGAGTATTTATAGACCCTTATACATGTAATATCCAAAATTTATTCATAATGAGGATATTTTAATTATTATTTATTGTCATTACTAAATAGGGATTAAAATTCAAGGTTACCAAAGTGATAAATATTTTATGTTCCCATCCGTTCATTTATCTAGTTTGTTTGTTATTATGTTTATGATGTTAAAAACTTATAATAAATATCTCAATTAACTAATGAATTTTTAAATAATATGATTATTCATGATATCTTCATGTAATAGTTCCATTTTTCTACTCATTTTTACATAAAATAATTTAGAATATGTTTTTGTAAGAAGACGGCATTATTTATCTCTTTAGTCAGAAATCTATTTTCTTACAAAGAATTGTTTTCTAAAAATAGTTTCAAAACAATTTTATTATTATCTAATTATTTTCAAAAGAAATTTCTACAAAAGTTTTAATTTTTATAAAATCCATTTTAAAGTAATATTCATGTCATTTTCAAAACAGTACACATTTTACTTTCCTCAAAAAATGAAAGGAATCATAATTTTAACCTGCATGGAATGAATAGAATTTTATGACTTCATATCCAATAATTTATTTAAAGATTCCTTTATATTTTTTCATGTTTATTTAAAAAGTAAATTATTTTACAATATTTTTTTATGTTTAATTTTGTTTTCCAAGATGAAAGGTTATTTTCATGATGAAATGTTTTTTAAGGATTTTTAAATTTCCATTATAATCTTAATATGTTATTTTTATCGGAAAACATTATCAAAATGTTTTAGAAAGTTATTTTTCAAATTTTGTTTAATTTCATTAATAAATGTTCTAAATGATCGAGGGAAATTATTTTCTATCCAAGATGAAATCATTTGATATAAATTATTCTTGGTTAAAGACAAGAATGAATGATACAATTATAATTCTTTCTCAAAATGGATTATCATAACAAGATGTTTATAAAACTGACATATTTTATTGGGTTGGACCATGATAGTACACTCGTAAAACCCACTTCATTTCATAGGTAATTCTCTGAGGAAATGATCAAATGATTATGAAAACTTTATCTTTTCAATAGGTTATGATATGTTGAAATGTTTATGAAACCCATTTAATTTCATTGGTTATGGTATACTGAATTTTAATGATATTATTGAACACATATATATGGTTCTCATTATAATATTGGTGGGACCTATATCTCCCTCAAATGTATTGGGTAATGGTATAAGATATATGATTTTCAAGGGTATATGTGTGGTTATCGCAATCCAAAAATTGTGGGTACAACGGTTTTTACCCCAATCCCAAAAAATAGGTCACTGAGGTGGTTAAACCACGCCTGAAGCAGTAATAGAGGTGGTTATCCAATGGCTAACATTCTTTGAATGTCATTATGTTTATCCTTAAAATAATATCTCTTATTATTATGTGTATTACATAATTCTATGTCTTATTCAAAATTTATTTTTTCAGGGATCATGATCTTTGAATTTTTAACAATTCATGTCTTAAAAACATCCAACCTTTATATATTAAATCAATATTTTATCTTTGATATGTAGGGTATGGGTTTCATATATATTCTCATATCCTTATACTTTTATTTTTATGTTATTCTTATGTATCTCTCATCTTTATAGTTACATAGCCTTTGATCTCTCTATTTCTTATGTTTCATTTCCCAAGGTTATGAGGAATGGTTTAAGTAGGGGTTTTTTGTGAAGAGTACTAAATATGAATATCAATGTGGGATACATTGAAAATATTTCCCCAAATTATGAGGATTTTTTCCATGCATCCAAAGGAACAAAACTATTATGGTCCCCATCCATGTGTTTGTACATTTTTTTAGAATATCCATCTAAAATTATGTAATATCAATGTATGAAAATCATGGGTATCTATAGTTAGTATTAGAGGATATGTTTAGTTTATATTTTGAAAATTGGATGAAAAAAAAATTAGTGATATTACTATGGCTGTTTATTAGGATATTTCTTGTAATGTCTATTATGATAAGTGAAAGAATCAGATAATGTATATGAATTTTTGTAACTTCTAGAGTGAGTAGTTTCAATGAGATTTCATCACTTTTTGGATACTAAATGTAGATACAACTCTGAAACAAAGGTACACAGTGTTAATAACCACAAAAGGGTTCTTTGATCTGGATTCAATTACACCATGGTGGATGATAATGGTATTTTTAACACCTATTTTGACAATTTAATGGTATATAATTCGGACATTTACGAACTCTTTGTGAACCATATTGAATGATTAAGAGAGATAATGAACCTAAATGAAAAACATTGAAAAGAATGTTCCCCGATTTAGACACCATATAAGTGATTTTTCAAGATCATGTTGTTCCCCAAAATTAATGTTTTCTCTCATTATATGATTTTGGTTTTAGATAATGGGGTGGAACCTTAAGGATCTTTTTTAATACTAAGTTGGTAATATACTGTAACTATTGAACTATTGAGAAACCAAATGTTATTGGAGTTTTAATGAAAAATATTTTTCCAATTCTAACACAACTTTATACTGCTATGAATCATGATAAACGTAAAAAAAGGTAACAAAATAAAATTTAGTCCTTCATGAGGCAACATCCACCTTGTTTTAGTTGGTCTTTTGATGTACTAGTCACTGAGTAGTGGAGCAACACCAATAAAAATATATCTTTTTTTCTCTAGTTTTTAGAACATCTAAAAGTGATTTTGGATGTCTACCATTTGTAAGGATAAATACCTCAATGGTGGAATTATATCAAGAATACAAGGAAATAGAATAAAATTGACTCCATGGATTGAAATGTGTTTGAGATTTTTTCTCAAATAAGTACATTCATTTTATTCATCATGACAATATAAAGAAGAATTTTATTGAGACTAAGAAAAAGGATGATGAATCTATTGGAATCAATGAGTAAAACTTTACATTACTTTAAAGGTATGATTTTAATATTATTATCCAAATTTAGACTAAGGTTGATCGATTTTAAGTGTCTTAAAAATAATAATATGAAGGTTGTTAGACACAAAAAATATCACTACCAATAAAAAGATTGTTCGATGTGCTATCAAGGTGGAAATGTGGGTTGGAGTTGTGAATCAGTCCCATAATTTAAATAAGAATAGAAAAATAGAATTCAAATGGAAATATAAGAATCATGGAGAGACATAGATGATATTTCCACTATTCTACAAGTGTCAGAAGAATTAGGGAGGAAATTTTCATAATGGGACTACAAATGTTTTAATTTTGGAATGGATGGTTATTGATTTTGGTAAAGATGAAGTGATGGGATGAAGTTATCAAATTATTTGAATAATGAAAAATATCCCTATAATTCAACTCCTATAATTTAGCATTTAAAATGAAAGATGTTTGGACATAATTATATCATGTGATATAATTTGAGGGTTTATCATGTTGATAAATCCCAATAACCACTGAATATAAAGTTAAAAGTGTGGTTTTATGAAATCATAAAGTTTATAGTGAATCATTATAATTATGGTACACTAATCCTCCCATACTTAGATGGGAATTTCATATATCATTTTCTATAAAAGATCCTTATGAAAATATTACTATTCATGATTTAGTTTTTATCATTGATTATCTCCCTATACATGGACTGTGGAAAAATGAAATCCCATTTTATATTCTATATGTACAAGGTTGCACCCATTATTCGAATGGAAATATTTTTATATAAGATAAGATACTATATAAGTAAAATATGGTGAATAAACAAACAAAATTATTTATTTCTTTATTAAGTTAAGAGTTATGGATACCACCATTGGTTTATGATTTGATGGTTGACCGTAACTTCAAAGTTATTAATGCCCCCTTTTTGGGTTTCATATTATTAGAGTTTGTCAAGATTAAGTATCTTTTAAGGGACATTTATGGTAATAAAAATATTTGGTTTTCTCTATGTTTTATTGAAAAACTTATTTAAGGAAGAGTGAATTTAATATTTTGGGACATAAGTTTAAAGGTACCTGTAAAATTAGGTTGTACCACATGTTTGATGTTGAGGTAATTATGGGTTATATTCAACCACCTTAAAAAAGTAAACACATTTCATCATAATGATAGAATATTTCTATTCGGATATACTATCATTAATATTTATTAGGGAAGTGGTAAGGTTTCATGGTGTACCAAATTCAATTGTATCTGACTAGAATACAATATGTACCTGAATTTTTTGTAAAATTATTCAGTAAGATCTAGATATCTAGGTGAGTTTCAACACTTCATCCTATCCAAAAATTGATGGTCATTCTAAGATAAAAATTAAAAATAAATAAGATATAAAAAGATCATTTTATATTGGATTCAAAAGTGGATAAGATCATCAACATCCTAATTTTTAGTTTTCATGAAACAATATCTTTTAATCGAGCACTCAAATGGATTCTTTTTAAGCCTTTTAAGGAAGGATGTGTAGAACACCAACATACTTGAATGGTGTTTTTAAAAGAAATATACTTTGACCTGAGAAAGATGATGTGATACTAGATATGGTTATATCCAATACTCATCATGTGAAAAAAATTATAGAAATGTATAGTAAATAATTTTGATGCAATCGTGAATTTGAATTTGGAAAAGAAGGTCTTTCTGTGAATTTATCCATCGAATAAAGTAGGGAAAACCAAACTCTAGGTATATGATGACTGATTAAAATAAATTATCATATCAGTATATTATATTATCATTTATATATTCCACTATACCTCTCCTAAGTTCATGATTTATTCCTTATATTACCTATGAGTAAGTACATACCTGATCCATCACATATCTGAACTCAGAGGTCCTACCACTAGAGCATGATATTTTAAATGAGGAACAATCGATAGAGATTATGGATCGAATAGTGGAAGTTATACAAAACAAGACCAATCACCCATATAGTGTTTGTTTTTGTGAAATCAATATCTTGAGTATGATAAAAGGGAAACTATGGTCATAATGAGCTAGAATTATCCTCATTTATTGGTTTAAAAGTGACAAATTTAGAGGTAGAAATTAATCTTAAGGGGAATAGAAATAAACACATTGAGATTTTTTGAAATATATTTTTCAATTAAATTTAATAATTTATATATTATTCATTAAAAAATATTTATGTTATCTTTAATTAAACACAAAACCATGTTAATCATTAAATATATGCAATACTAGGCTAGCTTGCATTACAAATGACACTGAGTTTTAACAAACCATGATAAATTGTTAATATAGTTATTTTAACACAACTGTTTTAACATAGAAAATAAACACAATGATAAGAATGTTAGGAAATACTTATAAGATATAATTTATGACAGTTTTATATGAATAAAACACATTGATATAAATATACACTATTTTTAGAAAAGTCATTATACGTTTCAAAAATAATATTTTATAAAAGATGATTTTTTATATAATTTTGTGAACAATAAAAAAATTTAATATATCTCAATTTTAGAAATATTATTTAATAAAAATTTTATTTTTGAAAAATTCATCTAAAAATTATCTTATGGTAAATGTTATTATTTTTTTGGAAAAGTGTTATTTTTCAATGAATAGCGAAAAATAAGGATTTTTAGTTGAAAAATACATTATTTATAAAGTTAAATTATATTTTCAATTGGTTTTAAATTAATATTAGTTAAATTATAAAATAATTATTCCAATATAGTTTATTTTAATTAATTTCATATTTATGTTTTATATAAAGACTATTTAAACTTTTGAACATTTTCTTTTTAAAAACTTACTTTACCTTCTGGTCTATGAGATTAGTATTAAATTAAAATTTTCTAGTTTTATAAATTTAATTTGAAAAAATTGATTCCATATTTTTTATCATAATAGTTTATAGTATTTAAATATTACAACATTATTTTTGACCAAAATTAATAGTGAATGCAGTGAAAATTTGTTATTGCAGTTAAGGTAAAAATGGGTTTACTAGGGGGTAAGCTAAAATGATAAGGTTAAAAATTACCTAAAAACTTTTATAAAATCTATTAGATGAATATATATATACCATTAAAAATATATGTTTCTATAATATATCATTTTGGTCCCTTGTGACATATAAAAAATGTGGGATCACTCAATTCATTCAAAAAATACCAAGTGTGTCATGCTCCCCCACTTTAAAAAAGGCCACACCCTATCCTCTATTTTACACACCATAAAACACATTTTTTCAGATATTAACTTCCTAAATATAATTCTAACTTACACCCCCACATCTTATAAGTATTATTTTGGATATAAAGATAACTAATGAAGGCTTGTACTGAAGACATTAGGAGAATACCTGAATAAGAGGTAACATTCATTAACGATGGATTTTGTTTTATTTTTTCCTTAAATTCCATTAACAATAATTATTATACCATTATAATATAATTTTTTTTAATTACATATAATTCTATGAATTTATGGGAAGGTGATTACATAAAACCATCTTTACATCCATCAAATGGGTAATTAAATCATTGTCCGTTTGTACGGAGGACTATCTCCCCATGAACCGATGTCATTCTTTTTTCCATTAAAATACCTCATGGTTGTAAGTAATGATAGATTCATTTTATTTATTTATTATATTTGACATAAATATTCTTTTATAATTATTATATAACACATAACTTCATGATTTCCATTTTATTGGAATATGATAACATCACTCACGTGTAGGGGAGACTACTACCACACCTAGCGTTGCAATTCATTCACAAGTTACATGGAAGATATTAAGGATAATTTTAATAAAAATATGTGATATATTTGAAACAAAAATTATTCAAAAATTATTCTTTATCATTTACCATTCTTTCATTCAATCCAATAAAAAAATGGAGGGAGTGTTCATGCGTATGTACGACCTACCGTCTTCATGAACATCATATTTCATTTTAAATAACTAAATTTGGTAGATTACTATATAATGAATATATATTATATTTATATCATGATTATGATTATGGATATTATTTAAACATTATTTATGTAAGAGGACCAAAGGAATGACACATCAATAGATATGAAAAAAATAAAGTGATTATTACCCAAAAATAACTCCAACATGGAATTGTTAATAAAAAAGTATTAAATGGTGATAAAAAATAGTATATGGTATGATATATATTAATATAGTTCATTAATATATTTATAAAAAAACATATTCATTATAATTTAATTTTTAATATTACGACTGTTGTCAAGACTGAAGGTAAGGGGATTCCGTCTCACATTTATTTTCTATGAGATGAATTCCATATTCATCACATTATTATTTTATGTGGTGTATAAACTACCCATGAATGTAATTTATTATTATTGTAATTAAAATTTATTGTATTTACATATCAATTTTTGGATCTCTCTTTAATTGGTATTAAAGTTCAAATATTACTAAATTGGTTAGCGATTTCTAATCTCCCTTTTATTTCTATGAGACATATGAAAATTCCCCACTCAGTTAATTTATGTGGTATATAAACTGAAAAATTTAAATTTTATATAATGAATACCATTTTTAGCATGATATTTAAATTTTCATGTGATGTTATCCATTATTCGAAAGTATGATTAAAAATATTACTAAGTAGTAAGGGATTTTTACCTCAATTTTCCTTCTTTGAGACGTACTCTATGTTATGTAGCTATATTATTTCATAACATGTATATAAAGACCCTTTGACATTTAATATCTTAAATTTATTCATCCTAATGATATTTTATGTTTCATTAATTTTTTATTCCTTAAATGGGATTATGATTCAAGGTTACCAAATTCGTAACGATTTAAAGTTAAAATCCCATTGTTTATGAGGATTATTTATGATTATGTTTCTGATTATAAAACCTTATGATCCATCTCTAAATAAACACTTTAATTTTCATATACATTAGTAAATCATGATATTTTCATGCATTTTTTTCCATTTTCCCAATATTTTCAACATAAAATAACATAGGAGATGTTTTTAAGAGAATATATCATTATTTATCTATTTGGTTAGAAATCCATTTTATCCTAAAACTGTGTTTTATAAAAATGATTCATTATTATACAATGATTTTTAAAAGTAATTTTACCCATGTTTTACATTTTTATTATTTTCAAATGAGTCATATTTTCATTATCCCAAAAATTCTTGTTTGTATTTTACTGAAAATATGAAAGGAATATTAATTTTAATAATATATGACATGGACATAATTTTCTCGCATAATGACTCAAAATTACATCAATTAATGGGAATCCTTGACATAATATCTTCTAGGATTAAGTGTATTACACAATTCTTGGTCTTATGTAAAATTTATGATCTCATTGATCATGTTACATGATCTCTATAAGTTTCATGTATCCTAAAATTAAAATCATTAATCCTTGAACCATGATTCAAATATTTGATATGAATAGAATGATTTCCATTTGTATTCACATATTATCATACCCTTAATTTTATCTTATGATTATGTATCTCCCTTTTTCACTCTTACTGAGCATTTGAGCTCACCCTATCTTATGTTTACTTTTCCTAGTTAATGAACAATGGTTTATGTAGGACATGTTTATGGATAGTAATAAAGGAGAAGATCATTTATGGGGACATCAAAGTTAATTAAAAAAATTACGAATATTTTTCTCCATGATTCCAAAGGTACTGAACTATTATGTTCCTCAAGAGTCTATTTGTATAATGTTTTGAATATTCATCTATAATGAAAAAATATCCATGAATGAAATGCTTGGTAATATATAGTACCATTATATAGAACATGTATTTTATCATTGAATTAATTTATTTTCAATAAATGGAGACTCAAAATGGGTGTAATTATATTTTGAACTGTATAAAATAATTTTTAAAATCTTCCCTTGGAGAAGCACCACAACATGAAAGAAAATGTTTCAAGCATTAAGTTTTTTGAATTTGATGTGTAAATGGGAAATAAATCATGTAGAAATTAATTTTGAGGTTAATTTCTCCTAGATAATGCCCTCATTAGGATATTTTGAGTTACATTTCATGGTTGGTTTGGTGTGGTACCCAACATAGGTGTTTTGAATAGAGATCAGAAAATGGGAATTGAAGAACAGAAAGTCAAATCATGTTTTGTTGATTTTTAATATATTCAAATTATTTATATTCTTGGAATTGATTTTAAATTATTTAAATAAATAATTTTTGAAATATTTGTGCAAAGGTGAATAAAATGTAATATTTGAAAACGAGTATGTTAGATGATTATTGAGATATGAATTTGGAATTTGAACTTCCCAAATTTTTGGTTATTTTGTAATCGGCCTAATAAAAGGTAATAAATAAGTATTATATGGATATTGAAAATATTAATGAATTGAAATGTATTTAATTATAAGATTAATTTATTGAATATAATAAAGAAGGTATAAAGAGTGATTCAACAGTGTACATTATTGAATATTTTTAATTGTAGAGAAAAATGTTATTGGATTGAAATTTTCAAAGTCTAAGAATTTAAGTGAAGATTTTTTTGTTTGTATCATCAAATAACTATATTTTAATAGTATAATAACATATATACAACCCTTTGAATTAAGTTTTATACCTTTTAAATATATATCTATCATTTGAAACTATGAATTGATATAAAATTTTGTAACCCTCTTTAAAACCAATAATAGAAAGAGAGGAAGAGACCATATACCTTGGAGAGAAGTGGGATTATCCTACAGATTTTATTTATAAACAAGTTTAGTAGTGAAAAATTGTAATATCAATACACTATCGACACGTTCTCTATGGATGTAGCCTATTGCTGGTGAACCATGTAAAAAACCCATGCACATGATTCTTTACATAACTACAACTGGTTTTGTCCTTGTATAGTCGATGAGATAGATTCAAAGTGTATTTTCTAATGAAAATTAATAATCTAGTTTATATTATGAAATTGATAAATAAATACACCATATTTCTCCTCCATATTAGGGTGTATAGTGGAAACCTTGGTAAAACCATGTGGTATTAGAAGCACTGGTTATTTATTAATGAATATATCAATGGAAGTTGTTATCAAAGAAAATGATATAAATACAAGTAGATTTCTCTAATTTTATGGTTTTAATTATCAGGTATGGAAAATAGAATTAGTTAAAATTCATGATTTATTGGACTTTATGTTTTTTAGACAATAGATCATGGAGTTTACATGAGTGATTCCATTATAATATCAATGATATAAGCTTTTAAGAAATTCTTCAATATTGATTCTATGTAATGATATTAAATTTTTCGAGGGAATTTTATAAGAAGATATACATGAATGTCATTTATGTAGAATATACAATGTAATATGGGACTCATTTTTTAAAATATATTTGTTTTATATAAAATTTAGGGACGCAAAGATACAAATTATCCAAAATAGATTCATTAACATAAAGACGAGTTCAATTGAAAATGTTGATAGTTTCTTCAATTTTATGATTCAATATATTCATTGAAATTCTCATTATATGAAAAATACTGATATAATAAAGGATATAATATAGATATTCTCAAAAATTTATAAACTATAATTGTCTACCCGTGAATAAATACATATTCAAGAATTATCTCTTGATGACTTACACAACAAACTATTTTCATTTCAAAAAGTGAGTGATGTCAAAAATATATTTAGAATGATCATTTAATGAACTATAATTAAAATCTATAGAGAATAAAGAGGTTAAGGAGGATGTAAATGAATAATATATATGGTATAATTTCTTATCCAATCTGTCAAGGAAGTTTAAAACACACCAAATAATATTTTTAGGGAAACTAATTGTATCCTATTTTTTTATGGAATGAATGGGAACATCAGTTATTGGTGTCAAATGAAATTTATATAGAGGATATTAGATTTATACTCTCATAAAATAAAATTCATATTTCTTCATGAGAAGGAATTTTAATTTAAAAAAAATGGAATAAAATTTTATAAAAAGGTTTTGGTTGACACAGAGGAAGAAGTGAATAGGGATGATCTATTAGAATGCATTGAAAATGTGTATATTTCAGAAAGAAAATATTTCATTATAGAATAATTAGAGAACTAAAAACCTAATTATTATTATGACGATCAAACAGAGGTAGTTAATGTTCTCTAAAGATAATTTGAACGAGATCTTAAGGAGATTTATCTATAGATAAATAAAGACAAAAATATTGGTGTATTTTTGAATGAATCCCCAAGTTATTTTAACGATATTAAAATAGAAGTTGTTTACCATAATAAAGTTAAGTAAAAATTTATAATAGGTTTTGTGATACTTAAATTGGTATTAAACTACTGTTTAATGATTTAGTAACAAATAAACACCATTTATGTTCTTAATATATCTACCAGAAAAAAATTATGAAAATTGAAACTCTTAAAGAGGAATTTTAATCTATGATAAATAAGATTTATTCGAAATAAAAATATAGGGCTCAATTAAGAAACTATATTATAGTAATTTTCTAGATAAAATACAAAAAAAGGGTTTAATGAGGCATATAGACGTCAAGGAGGTTTTGAGTGCTCAATGATCCAATTCAATGGGTAAATATGGCCACTAATAATGATTTGAAATATCAAAATTAATGAAAATAAGTGTGAAGAGAAAAGAGACACAGATGAATGAATAATTTTATCAACCATTTAGGGATTATCAACCACCCATAAGTTATAAAAATGTAGGTTATATACATAGATATGAAACAAATATGTTATTTTTTCTGATGAAGTGCTAATTCTATGGATACTTAGGCCACATAATATCTTGAAATGATAAAGATGAAGGTGAATTTAGAATAAAAATATTTGGATGTTAGAAAATTATAAAATAAATTGATCCTTAATATCAATATAGATATTCTATCTATAAAAATTGTTTCACCTATTTTGACTTTGACCATAATGATTTCATTTAAAGGTAGAGAATTATATGTTTTTCTTATGAAAAAAATATGACTGGATTCAAGATAATATAATTAAACTTATTTGATAAATAAATTATACCAATTATATAAAAATGAATAAGATTTAATTTTTTTGTGATAAATAATATGAGAAGTGACCAACATATGTCTCAAGTCAGTCTATAATTTCATAGAAAGAGAAGGCTAGGAAGATGAAAAAGAAAACTTTTCACACTAAGATAGATTTGAAGGCTATGATTAATTTTATAAAGTGGGTTCTTGATAATTATTTCTCCTGCAACATTAATGGTTACATGAAACTACTCAACAAATGGTAAAATAATAGTTTATGGAAATGTTTAGTTTGGAAATAATGAAGTATTTATAATCAAAGGAGGTATTCAAACACATATATCTATTGATTAATTTAATAACACTAATATTAAACATGTTGATGGACTACAACACAAATTTGTTTGTATGTTTTTGATAAGAAACTCTGGATTCCATTTTCAATTAGAGAAGATCCAAAATCAATGTAAATAATGTAAATTCTATTATTTAGGGTTAGAAGACTAATTGGAAATTATATCATGTGGATAACAAAGACAATACATTTCTCTTTACTGTAGAAGAGGAGTTCGATTTAAGGGATGAGAGTTTTACCACATTAATTAGCCGAGTATAGAGAATCTATCACTATTGAAGGATTCTATTAAAATTTATTCCTTTTAAATTAATATAGAAAAGTTATCTGATTCATTATTAAAGATAAATATAGTGAAAAAACCTTACCATATAATGAGGAGGATATAATCCAATATTCTAAATCTATTACACATTAATTTATGTGTTCCAACTGGTTAGGATATACCTTATTATGAGGATTGTTTATTTTTATTTTTTAATTACACTAACTGAATGAGATATTCCATGTTCATCTGGTCAAATATTGGTATTTTGAAATGCAAAAAAAGATTCTGAAGAAGTGTAGTAAATTAAATTGGAAGAAAATAAAATATTTTTTGATGAGATAATGGAACTGAATATACTTTTAGTGAAGTTGAAATTTATCTAGAGAACCATGGAATAAAGAATGAGGTTTCAATGGTAAGTAATTGTCTCTGTACTAGATCTATGATAATGTTAAACCAAAAGATTAATAATATGTCTAATATTTTTTTATTGAAATTCGAATCATTCATTTCATTTGGAAGGATTTGGTTTTTGTGGATTTCTATACTCTGAATTGAGCTATTCATAGCCCCGGAGAAGAGAAGACCCAAAAAAACGTATCATGGTAAGAAATTATTTTTAAATCATCCTAAAACATTTGAAAGAATAATTTTTATTCATAATTAAGATGGAACTCAAAAATCTATGATGATTTATTTAATGTGATATTATTTTTAAGATACTCATCATAGAGTAATAACTATAAATATTTTAATAAAATAGTCAACAAAATATTTTAAATTAGAAAAAAATGTTGTAGAAAATGAATTCATAGAAAACTCTTAATATTTTCTCCCTGAATAAGTTATTAAATAAAAAATAATTTTAGATTAAAATGAATATAAAAATTACATAGTTAATGATAATTTTAAACATGAATAACAGGAAGAGCATAATGATTTGACGATTCAACCTCAGACTCAAATAATAAGTATATATAAGTGTTGATCCCAAAGATATTATTAGAGAGAAATATCCTCTAAATGAAACCTCATGAACGAGAATAATGGACCACACTACATTATTATAAGTGGTAGAAACATTTTTTTTAATAAAGTGGTGAAGGATGAATCATTGGTGGAATCCATGAATTAACAGTTGGGTCAAATTAATAAGAATAAAACATAGGAACAACTGCATAGACTTGGAAAACATAATGTGATTATTAAAAAATTAGTCTTCATAAATAATATTTATAAATATAGAAGAGTGGTTTGTAATAAATAGTATTTGGTGTATAAAAGATATTTTTAGTTGTAAAGAGTTTATGTTGATGAAATATTCCTTCTAGTGATAAGAATATAATTAATAAGACTAATTTTTATTAATTATATTCATAAGGAGTTCAATTAATTTTTTCAAATGTATATGAATATATAATTTTTAAATGAAGTAATTAATTAAGAATAATATATTGAAATACCGATGTTATTTCATATTAGTGTAAGTTATTTTAATGTATGAAGATGTATAAAATGTTTTTTATGGCTAAAATCAACAACAAATCATTGGAAATCATTAATGGACTCATTTATAAAAAAAATAGAGTTAAAGAGAGTAGGTATAAAACAAACATTATATTTGGAAATATCAGGTGAGGAATAATTCAGTGTGATGATATATGTGGATGATATTATATTTATGGGAACAAATCTAAATCCATTGAAAATATTCCAAATTCAATGTGTTTTAAATTACAGATTTAAGTTATTGTATAATTGACCTCATTTCATGGAATTCAAGTATCTAAAATTGATGAATAGATAGATTTATCATATGTGAAATATACATGAGAGTTGTTAATGATATTTAACATGCCATAATTAATACAAGTTTAAATTCTGATTTTATTTGGAAAAAACATGGAAATCATGATGATAACATTGGAGTGGAATCAACTTTTTATAAAATAATTATAAGAATTTTTATCTGTATTACTGTATATTGGATTTATATAATCTATAATATGTTCTTTGAAGCGTTTTTTTGATTTTCTCAAAAGAACATGTCTCTCAAAAATTAAAAGGTTAGTTAGTTATATACATGAAATGTTGAACAATTGAATGATTTTTAAAAAATAAGAATATCATAATTTAATGGGATATTTTTATTTCTATTAGGATGTTTAAATTCGGGATTCAAAATTTATTATTGGTGGAGATTTCTTCATTGGGATTGTCTATGTTGGGTGGATAAGTAATAAACATTAAAGTGTATCCTTGAGTACAATAGATGCCAAATATATTTGGGGTACTCAGGCTAGTACATAGTTAATATGGATGAAGAAGCAATTATAAGATCTTGGATAATTCGTATTATAATCGATGGTCATTCAATGAGATAATAAAAGTTTTATTAAAATAATAGATAATATATCATAGTACTCTTTCTTATAGATTATTGAGATTTAGTACCATTTAGTAAATTAAAAGGTAGAGAAAAATGTTGGCAAGTTGGAGTTCTTCAGATCTAGACAATAGGTTGTATATATCATTACTAAATCATTGGATACTATTCTATTCGAGAATAATAGGCTGAAAATCAATGTTTAACAAATCACCTCAACCTAAAAGGTGTTTGAATGTCACTCCTCAATTCACAAATGTTTTGTTTGGATATTATTTGTTATTGAAGAAATTTAACTTTTTTTATGTAAAATGATTTGGGAATAAAAAATACATTTGTAATTTATAGCAATTAGAAGGCTTAATTAGTTGATATGGACATAAAAGTTGTATTTGACTCTCTATTGTTTCATAAAATGATATTATACTCACATAGGCAGAGATAATTTCTTAATCATCATTTTTAACATGTCATGGTAGAAGTATCCAGATTCTAGGATATAAAATGATCATGAAATGGAAGCCCTTTTAATTTTTTAATAGAAGGGGGGAAATGATATTAAAAACAGAGTCATTATATGAAGATAAAAATAATAATACATTGGATATGTATTTATAAATGCATGGATTGAAAATAAAATCCAAATTGGGGAAATGTTGAATCCATAGGATGTAGTTTGATATGTTGTCAATTGGGATTCCATTGGAAGTGGATGTATAATATTATATATTGTGTGTTATTGTAGAATGTTAGTGAGTAGAGTTTCAAAGTAAGTATTCACCACACCATACACCACACTATAGTGAGTTTAAATATGATATAGTGAATTTGGAAATGTATATAGTAGAGAATATATGGAAATTTCAGATTCCATTTTAAACTAGAATAATTTTTCTATAAAATAGTCATGCAAGTGATATCATGGATTTTCTTTAAAATGAGAATATTATATCACGACCCATCCTCAGGGCCCATGTCATGACTACCCCATGCCCGCCATCCATAGGCCAGCGGCTGACGACTTGCACCAAAGACGTAAATCCTGATAAAAAGGGAAGGCATTGCCTTTATGAAATGTAAACACACACACACACACAATCAGAGAACAAGCATAAGTAAACACTAAGTAAAGAAGTAACAAGTATGCTGAATGTACAAAGGGGCCGGAAATACAATCCCAACATAATTGTACAGCTACAACTGAAATAAAGTACAACTTAAAATACACGTAGGTGAATGGTAAAGCAACTCCTGGATTGTCCTTCGGGTTCTTACCTATAGGGTAGGTACATATGTCCTCCTCAGCACTCCACGTCCGTCCGTCTCCTCCATGTATCGACTCATCGTGAGATCCACCTCCGGGTACCGTCCAGCTCTACAAGCCTCAACCACGATCAGTGTTGTCCGTCGTATACAACCAACACAACGAGGTGCTGGAATATCCCATGCAGGTGTGAGTATAACGATACTCAGTAGGGACCCCGAGACCCTCTAGGTCTCACTAAAACAAACAAGGATAAACCACAAAGAAAGATCTCAACAGATAACCTTTACTTAGGTATACACCCATACATATACCTAAGTTATCAAGTAACCCATCTCAATCATGAGGTAAACACAAAGGTCATTGACTCAGCTCAAACCAGGATTTTTATTCATGATGACGAAAAAACGGCTACTGGAGAACTCCTCCTATATCGAGCACAGTAGTCCTGTGACGACTCCGAGGTGCCACTCACTAACCTTAGACTGCTGAGGTACAACTCCTGTCGTGTACTGCGGGTCTACTACCTCAACAAAGCAGTGCTCCCCTCCATGGGTCTCCCGCCCCAACACACTAGCACTCCCCCTAATAGCCTACAGAGGTACTCAATATATTGAGTACCGAAGGTCTGCCACCCCAACAAAGTAGTACTCCCCGCCATGGGTCTTCCACCCCAACACAGTAGTGCTCCCCACTGGGCTAGTAAAATCACTTTGAATTGAATTGGACAAGCAGTCATCATGTCTCAGCCAACTACAAGGTCTCTGTACTCCATACGCTCATCTCCGGGAGGGTCCGATCCACAAGCTACTGGTCGATACTTCCAAGTGTCACATAATCTCATGTGGAAGTATCTCAAAGGACCGCCTCGCAAAGGGGTCTCAATGCAATAGACGGTGAGTCAATCAGACTCTCGGTCTGTGAGTTATTAGCCTTTCCATTCCAGGGACCCAGTTGGATTTCGGGTAAAAACCAACCCAACTGTATCTCAACAGTACCCCGAACTCCCATCGGGTATACCCAAAAGAACTGTTTCTCAATGATATTACCAACGCTGCTGACGATTCTTCAATCACACGACCAGTCTGAGAGTTATTGGCTTTTCCATAAAAGGGGCCTGATTAGTTTATAATCTAAACCAACCCATACAAACTCCAACCACATCCAACCCCCATGTGGAGTATTCAAAAATAACTGACTCATCAAAAGGAACCCAACGTAGTTGACGACACGTCAATCAGACATTCGGTCCTTAAGTTATAAGTGTTTTCACTCAGAGGGCTCGGTTGGTTTCGAGTTCGAACCAACCCGGACGTACTCAAAATTTGCCGACACCTTGAGTGTAATATACTGAAAAGACCTGTAGAGACTCAAAGCTTTACGTACATGGACATTACATTACTTTTGCGGAATACTTAGTACATAACAAAAACACACACATGAGGACCGTAATAGTTTAGTGTCTTTGGAAACTCGGAACGTAACCTTCTAATCATGGTGAAAGATCTTCAACATCTCCCATAAATATCTTCCTTTTTTTTCTTACGTAAAACCTTTCTTTATATCCTGGGGAAAATAAAACATAAAAGGGTGAGCTCAAATGTTTAGTAAGGATAAACAAAAGAAATATCAATCACATCATATTTATAAGAACAAATCTTTTGGAAATCTTAACCTGAAAAAGAGATCATAATTTCATAACATGGGATAAATCATAGTAGTGAAATGTAATCCCAATAATCATAACATAAAACATGAAACTTTGTTTCATACACACATAATCATAGAGAATCATTTCTTGTTAGTCAAGACTCATTTCCAAGACTATCTTAGTGGACAGAGTCCCTTTCTGAACCGAGTTCACTCCTCGTTTCAGTCCTGTTTCACTGAACCGGTATAACCTACCGTTCCAGCCATGTCTATCTCATGAGATCTAAAATCTTTACCCAATGCATTGTAGTGAGATATAGGTCCCACCCATCTCATAATGATACCATTCTTATGTGTGCCACAAAATCATAAACCATACATCATTGCATAACCCATGTAATAAAAATGGAATTCATAAACATCGTGACATCATAATACAATTCATATAAGATAAAGAAATTCATAAAAATAATTCCATCACAACATAATCAAATCAATGTAATAATAGGGATAGAAACAGAACCCTTTATTATCTTAGATGGAAAAGAATTTTGATAAAAAACTTGAACTCCATTCTTGAGGAAAACATCCTTTCTACCTTAAAAACATTTTTACTTTCTTAACATGTCATACAATCTTAAAAGAAGTTGATTAAAAATAAACATGAAAACTTTTAAAGGAAGATTCTTGGAAATAATTTTTTAAAAATCCATTCATTCCGTATAAGTTGAAAAAAGCATTCTTCGTACTTTTGTCAGAAAAGTCAAAAAGTGACTCCTACGAAAAACGAAAAAAGATTCCTTTCATATCTTTTACTAAAAAATCACCGAACGGTAAAAATTGATATAAACTATTTTAGAAGGATATAAATATTACATATTGAGGAAACATGGATGTGGATGATAAAATACACCCTAGTAAATATCAAAGAATAAACAATCTCGGATAAAAATGAGATTGTGATATTTCCTTTACCGTAGGTCCGATTTGCTTTGTATGTGTCCGAACCTCTTGTATAATGATTTAAATAATGTCATTGACTTATTAAAGAGTCGTACTCATTTTTATGATATCGTATATGGTTCACTTATGATTTTATATTTCCCGTTTTTTTGTAAATTCCATGTTAAAGCGTGTTTGGGGTAAAATTGTTTTATTTGTCATCCGTGTTTTGACTTGTAATTATTCAAATGATTACTTAGATCATGATTAATTAATTCCAGAATATAAAACATGATTTATATATAATATATATTCAGAATATATATATATAATAGATCAGTAAATGGAAATAAATACACCGTTCATGGAGACGGTAGACCGTACGTACACACGAACGCTGTTTTCTTTTCCTTATTGAGTTGAATGGAGTTAAGTAGATGACATACATATATATACACATAAATCGAGAATCATTATTATGTCATATATTTCATTAGTAATTGTTATATATACTTTATAATCATTCATGAATGGTTAACGAGGAGAATGAATCTCATCACGTCGTGGAGACGGTAGTCCGTACGTACACACAAGAGATGATATCATTCTCATGATCGTGGGACTGTATTGGAGTGTATGTATACTATTTAAGAATCAATATCACTTTAAAATATTCATATATAGTTATTATTTTCACCATTATAACCATCCAAGTAAGGTGGTGGTGGAAAATAGATTTCACCACGGCGTGGAGACGGTATTCCGTACGTACGCACGCGCGGTGATTTCATTTTCCGTAGGATGGATAGATGGTGAAATAGGGTTGTTTCATATTTATAATAACATATCAGTATATTATTGATACTGATGTTATTACTTCATAATGAAACAACCTAATAAGAATAAGTGGAAGAAGAAATAAAGTTGAAAGAATCGGTAACGGACATTACCTCTTCTTTGAAGCGCCTCTTTGAGATCTCCTTTTAGGGAACTAAAATTGGTCTTTGAGGAAGACCAGAACCTCTGGGATGTTTCTAGGGAAGTGTATAGGAGACTTTTTCAGGGTTTGGCCGAGCTTGAAGGCTCAAAGTGGTGTGAGGAAGAGAGGGAGGATGTGCCCTTTTATAAGGGAGGAGAGGGGCACCTTTGGAATAACAAAAAAAATTATTTTATTATAAAGACAAATTCGGTTTTAAATAGCTCCAAATTTATTTATTTCGAATCTATGGTGGGTATGGGTAGAAATACTCTCATCCAATAGAATTTAGACAAGTTTAGGTTCCTATTTTAACCTTATCATTTAGTTTTAACATTAAGTTAAATAATTTTACTTTTACCGTGTCTTCTTGTGTTCTTACACTATAAGGTTACTAAACATACTATATCAAGCCAAACGAACCCCAAGTTGTTTATTATTAATATATATATCCTTATATAAGTCATTTGGTCTATCCTAATATTTTTAGGAATAAAATAACAATTAATAATATAATATTTGTTTTAAAAACTATTTTATGTCAATTTTGACACTATTTGGTAATTGATTTTTTTTAAAAATCATAACAGAATTATTAGTTCGGAAAACGTTAATAAAACCAATACTAACATGTAATATTAACCTATAAAATTAGTGGAATTCATAAAAAGTCTAAAATTACATTTATTTGGGTATTTATAACATCAATTATGTCAATATTTCATTAATAAGATAATTACTGCATCATCGTTGTGTCACAAATAAATTAAATTATTTAATGTCTAAAAATTACAAATAAAATATTATTATGTAGGAAATATATTTATATTTCTAATGAATATTTATAGTCGAATTTATCTTATGTATAACCCTATATTAAAAATGATTTACTTATTAAACTTTGATTTTAACTATTTTAACCCTTCTTTAAATAAATTAATAATAAATGTCCTAATCTAATCCAAGTGGGCTTAAATGGTCATATTTTATTTCTAAGGTTGTTTTTGGTCGAATTACACTTATCCAATAGAATTAGGACATGTGTTAAGGTAATAATAATATCATTTTTACCCTTAATTACCCTATTTACATTTAACCGTGGTAAAAAAGTCAAAAGTTACTATTCACCAAAAAATTATTTTTATCTCATTGAACCATATTTTAGTCATTGATATTAAACGTGTCTCTCGGATTTTCGAAATTCCACTCACAGAAGCTGTAAAATTAAGTTTTATGAAAAATTCAGTTTTTTAACTACCACTTAGTGGTTTCACTATTCATCAAAAAATGAACGTTTCCAGAAAAATATAAAAAATTAGGCCTAAGATATATCTGATATTATGAATTCAAAAATGACGTCTATTTTACCAAATTCAAAACATATAAGTTACATTAATTAATTTAAAAATTAATTCCCGTCGTCAAAACAAATAGCGTATTCTTAAGAGATAATAACTATCAAAAGATTGACACCTGTTTATGACTGGTTTAAGTGTGAAATTACATCCAATGACCAACATTGTATTAAATTGTAAAAATATATTCTAAATATACTTTAAAACCACTCAAATTAATAATTTATCACTATTAATTATTTCAATTAAAAATGTTGTTTTTAATTAAAATTTATTAATTTTCACTATTCATCAGAATATGAAAGTTATCCGAAAAGTACCAAAATTTCACCCTAAGCTAATTTCAATATTACAATTCCAAAAATTAATTCCATTTTGAAAAATAAAATTTACAAAATTTCAAAAAGTGGTTATTACTATTCATTACGGCTAGTTTTAATAATATTTTAATAGCATATTGTTGTTTAGTGAAACTCATTATTGCGTACTACACATGCTATCGAGGAAGGTCACGATTGCGTATAATGCAAGGCAAGTCAAGGATGCTTGTTGTACATGCTCCTTTTGGTGTAGCGTACAACACAAGACATTAATGAAATTAAAAAGAATATTTTTCATAAAATCTCGGGTTGTTACATTCTACCCCCCCTTAAAATGAATTTCGCCCTCGAAATTCGTCAGGGTTATAAATTATTTACTATTCGAAAGTTTCTTTAATAGAAACCCACATCGTAAAAAGGAATACCAAAACCAATCTTTAAAAACAAAAGTATGAAACATAATGGTTACCCAAATAAACTAATCACTGGGTTTCCACATAGGTGAAAATATGGATGTAGAAGAGAAAACTAACCATCACGTTCTGATGGAGAGTGGTAGAGAACATGGCTACGGAAAAGCCAACAAGCACAAAGACATAAATTTGTGATGATATAAGGTACCATCTGATTCATCAGATATAAGAGCACTAGGAAAACATTTTTGGTTTTCAAGATCATTTCCCTAAAGTTGATGAAATTGGAATTAGAAGAAATACTTTCGTGATTTCAGTATAGTCTCACAGTTGGTCGTTCTTTGGACAATTTCCACTTAATCTCTTAAAAAAATGAAGTTGAATTTGTCATTCGTGATGGGTTAGCAGATCATGTGATAGAATGATGGGTCATTCCATCTGTCTCAAACAAAAGGTTAGAAAAGTTATCAAAAAATACATAAGTCCATTTATAGTGACATTAATCATATATGGTTCCTAAAATGGACTTATACTTCATATATCATACTACTTAATATAATAAAACTAGTTTCTTCTAAACAGGGACTTCCTGTAGGCCAGTGGTAGGCGATAAAGGCCAGTCGCACTTCGGTTGTGGGTTCGATTCCCACAGCCTTGTCCAACGCGATGGGCTGTCGCCCGTCCTGCAAGTTGTCCTTTTTCTAAAGATATATTACTATAACATCCCATCAATAATATCGAAAAAAAATTCTATCCTTAAGAAATACTAAATTATGTCCAACATAATCCATTCCAGTCTTTAGGCTTATCCAAAATACTGCAGTCCACTCTTGTAATATAGTGAAAATGACTACCAGAGATTTAATACCATCGTTGATCCACATATATCATAAGATATGTCTTGTTGGTCACATTCCAAACATTCAAAGGCCTTAATCATGTATTCTCTTGAATAACCATTGAACCTTAGTGAAAACATGAATGCTGTTAAAAGTTAACTCTTTCCGCATACAAAAATCCTCAAAATTCTATATACTCTAACCATGATATCACTTATTCCTCATATCAATCATGAGATCATGAATACTGTCAAATATTTCATTTTCTCGTTTTCCCTTCATTATGCGCGTATCATATTTTTTCCCAAAAATATCTCAATCACTTTCCATGTTTACCAGTACCATAAAATTATTGAAACCACAATAGACCAATACATAAATATTCCAATATTCCACGATACTATATACAACATTATTCTGGAATCCCATTACACAAACACTTAATCATTCCCCCACATCATTGTCATATTCAACATCACCAATGGTGATCACATGTGACTTCCCTTTGTCCTTTTCCTTAAGTGGTTGCTCACGTCGATCATCACTAACCCTTGGATTAGGGCATTTATTAGCATAATTCCCCATTTCCTTGCACTTGAAGCATTGAATTGTTGTTGGTGAATTCTCTGCAGTCTTTTCTTTATTCACATCATTAGAAACCCTTTTTCCATTACTTCGACACTGAACTGCTCGATGACCTTCTTTTCCACACTTAAAAAATTTTCTAGTCCCTTTAAGACAATCTCCACTATGCTTCTTTCCACAATTTGAGCATAAGGAAACATTCATCTTCTTTTCACCATTATTCTGAGATTTATCCTTGAACTCCATCTTTCGTTTCTTGTAAAAACTATGAGATGGATAAGTAACACCAACTTCCATTTCTACCTTGATAGCAAAACGCACAATTTCTTCATAGCTACTGAAGTCTCTTATAGCTAATGCCTTTCGAAGATTTGGTTTTAAGCCACCGAAGAATCGATCAACTTTACTTTCAGGTTGGATGATAAATCCAGATGCATACCTTGAAAGCCTTGTAAAATTTGCTTCGTATATACCAACAGATTCATCATCCTTTTGCTTTAGTTCAAGAAACTCCTTCTCTATCTTTGTTTGAAGAATACGAGGGAAGTACTTATTGAAAAATAAGTTCTTGAACTCGTCCCATTCCATGGACTCAATTTCATCTCTTTGCCTCATATTCTTGATAAGATTCCACCATTGATCAGCTTCACCTTCCAAACGATATACTAATAAGATGAATTTATCATGTTCTGAACATTGAAGAACTAAAAATATCTTTTAAGTGGTACTGATCCATTGTTCAGCAACAAGTGGATCAGAAGACCCACTGAAAGAAGATGGACGTTGCCTCATGAAGTACTAAATAGAATATTGTTCCCTTCTCTGCTCATTTGGAAGTCTAGAATGATTCATAGCTTTTGTAAGTATAGCAATAAGATTTTGCACTCCTTCTCCCATAACATTCGTTTGTTCAGGAGGAAAATCATTGCATTGTCCATTGCATTGTTCAACACGATTCCTTCGGGTTCCAGCCGTCATCTAAAACCAAAAAATAATAGTGTGAGAGGCAAAAATCATGCTAGGGAAAACAATATAATAAAGGGGGAGTACCTTTAATATCTAGCATCTTAGGTTTAATTCTATGATCATTAGCATAATTATAGTACTATAACCTATACGTATACTTAAACTTAGGGACATCCCTAGACATACCTTAGAAATATCTCTAGGGATCTCAATAAAGTTCTCGCATCCTAGTTTCCAAAGGTTGACTAAACCTTTCCTCTGATACCAACTATAGAGACCCGAACCTTGACGTACATGGACATTACATTACTTTTGCGGAATACTTAGTACATAACAAAAACACACACACGAGGACCGTAATATTTTAGTGTCTTTGGAAACTCGGAACGTAATCTTCTAATCATTGTGAAAGATCTTCAACAGCTCCCATAAATATCTTCCTTTTTTTTCTTACCTAAAACCTTTCTTTATATCATGGGGAAAAGAAAATATAAAAGGTTGAGCTCAAATGCTCAGTAAGGGTAAACAAAATAAATATCAATCACATCATATTCATAAGAACATATCTTTTGGAAATCTTAACCTGCAAAAGTGATCATAATTTCATAACATGGGATAAATCATAGTAGTGAAATGTAATCCGAATAATCATAACTTAAAACATGAAACTTTGTGTCATACACACATAATCATGGAGAATCATTTCTTGTTAGTCAAGACTCATTTCCAAGACTATCTTAGTGGACAAAGTCCCTTTCTGAACTGAGTTCACTCCTCGTTTCAGTCCTGTTTCACTGAACCGGTATAACCTACCGTTCCAGCCATGTCTATCTAATGAGATATAAAATCATTACCCAATGCATTTGAGGGAGATATAGGTCCCACCCATCTCATAATGATACCATTCTTATGTGTGCCACAAAATCATAAACCATACATCATTTCTTAACCCATGTAATAAAAATGAAATTCATAAACATCGTGACATCATAAAACAATTCATATAAGATAAAGGAATTCATAAAAATAATTCCAACACAAAATAATCAAATCAATGTAATAATAGGGATAGAAATATAACCCTTTATTATCTTAGATGGAAAATAATTTTGATAAAACACTTGAACTCCATTCTTGAGGAAAATATCCTTTCTACCTTACATTTTTTTTCCTTTATTAACATGTCATACAATCTTAAAAGAAGTTGATTAAAAATAAACTTGAAAACTTGTAAAGGAAGCTTCTTGGAAATAATGTTTTAAAAATCCATTCATGCCGTATAAGTTAAAAAAACATTCTTCGTACTTTTGTCGGAAAAGTCAAAAAGTACCTCGTACGAAAAACGACAAAAGATTCCTTTCATATCTTTTACTAAAAAATCACTGAAGGGTAAAATTTGATATAAACTATTTTAGAAGGATATAAATATTATATATTGAGGAAACATGGATGTGGATGATAAATTACACCCCAGTAAATAACAATGAATAAACAATCTCGGATAAAAATGAGATTGTGATATTTCCCTTACCTTAGGTCCGATTTGCTTCGTATGTGTCTGAACCTCCTATATAATGATTTAAATAATGTTATTGACTTATTAAAGAGTCATACTCACTGTTATGATATCATATATGGTTCACTTATGACTTTATATTACCCATTCTTTTGTAAATTCCATGTTAAAGAGCGTTTTGGGTAAAATTGTTTTATTTGTCGTTCGTGTTTTGACTTGTAATTATTCATATCATTACTTAGATCATGATTACTTAATTACAGAATATAAAACATGATTTATATATAATATATATTCATAATATATATATAATAGATCAGTAAATGGAAAGAAATACACCGTTTATGGAGACGGTAGACCGTACGTACGCATGAACGCTGTTTTCTTTTCCTTATTGAGTTGAATGGAGTTAAGTAGATGACATACATATATATAAACATAAATCCAGAGTCATTATTATGTCATATATTTCATTATTAATTATTATATATACTTTATAATCATTCATGAATGGTTAACGAGGAGAATGAATCTCATCGCGTTGTGGAGGCGGTAGTCCATACGTACGCACGAGCGATGATATCGTTCTCATGATAGTGGGAATATATTGGAGTGTATGTATACTATTTCAGAATAAATATCACTTTAAAATAATCATTTATAGTTATTATTTACAACATTATACCCATCCAAATAAGGTGGTGGTGGAAAATAGATTTCACCACGGAGTGGAGACGGTATTCCGTACGTACGCACGCGCGGTGATTTCATTTTCCGTAGGATGGATAGATGGTGAAATTGGGTTGTTTCATAATTATAATAATATATCAGTATATGAGTGATACTGATGTTATTACTTCATAATTAAACAACCTAAGAAGAAGAAGTGGAAGAAGAAATAATGTTGAAAGAATCGGTAACAGACATTACCTCTTCTTTGAAGCACCTCTTTGAGATCTCCTTTTAGGGCACTAAAATTGGTCTTTGAGGAAGACCAGAAGCTCTAGGATCTTTCTAGGGAAGTGGAGAAGATAATTTTGAAGGGTTTGGCCGAGCTTGAAGGCTCAAAGTGGTGCGAGGAAGAAAGGGAGGGGGTGCCCTTTTATAAGGGAGGAGAGGGGCACCTTTGGAATAACGAAAAATATTATTTTATTATAAAGCCAAATTCGGTTTTCAATTTCTCAAAATTGATTTATTTAGAAGCTAAGGTGGGTATGGGTCGAAATCCTCTCATCCAATATAATTTAGACAAGTTTAGGTTCCTATTTTAACCTTATCATTTAGTTTTAACATTAAGTTAAATAATTTTACTTTTACCGTGTCTTCTTGTGTTCTTACACTATAAGGTTAATAAACTTACTATATCAATACAAACAAACCCCAAGTTGTTTATTATTAATATATATAACCTTATCTAAGTCATTTGGCCGAACCTTATATTTTTAGGAATAAAATAACAAATAATAATATAATATTGTTTTTAAAAACTATTTTATGTCAATTTTGACACTATTTGGTAATTGATTTTTTTTAAAAATCATAACAGAATTATTAGTTCAAAAAAAGTCAATAAAATCAATACTAACATTTCATATTAACCTAGAAAATTAGTGGAATTCATAAAAAGTCTCAAATTTCATTTATTTGGGTATTTATAACATCAATTATGTCAATATTTCATTGATAAGATAATTACTGCATCATCGTTGTGTCACAAATAAATTAAATTATTTAATGTCTAAAAATTACAAATAAAATATCATTATGTAGGAAAGATTTTTATCTTTCTAATGAATATTTATATTCGAATTTATCTTATGTATAAACCTATATTAAAAATGATTTACTTATTAAACTTTGATTTTAACTATTTTAACCATTCTTTAAATAAATTAATAATAAATGTCCTAATCTAATAAAAGTGGGCTTAAATGGTAATATTTTATTCCTAAGGTTGTTTTTGGTCGAATTAAACTTATCTAATAGAATTAGGACATGTGTTAGGGTAATAATAATATCATTTTTACCCTTAATTACCCTATTTACTTTTAACTGTGGTAAAAAAGTGAAAAGTTAATATTCACCAAAAATTATTTTCATCTCATTGAACCACATTTTAGTCCTTAATATTAACCGTGTCTCTCAGATTTTCGAAATTCCACTCACAGAAGCAGTAAAATTAAGTTTTATGAAAAATTCAGTTTTTTAACTACCACTTAGTGGTTTCACTATTCATCAAAAAATGAACATTTCTAGAAAAATACAAAAAATTAGGCCGAAGCTATATTTGATATTATGAATTCAAAAATGACGTCTATTTTACCAAATTCAAAACATATCAGTTACATTAATTAATTAAAAAATTAATTCCCGTCGTCAAAACAAATAGCGTGTTCTTAAGAGATAATAACAATCAAAAGTTTGACATTTGTTTATGACTGGTTTAAATGTGAAATTACATCCAATGACCAAAATTGTATTAAATTGTAAAAATATATTCTAGATATACTTTAAAACCACTCAAATTAATAGTTTATCACTATTAATTATTTCTATTAAAAAAGTTTTTTTTAATTAAAATTTATTAATTTTCACTATTAATCAGAATATGAAAGTTATCCGAAAAGTACCAAAATTTCACCCTAAGCTAATTTCGATATTACGAATCCAAAAATGAATTCCATTTTGAAAAATAAAATTTACAAAATTTCAAAAAGTGGTTATTACTATTCATAACGGCTAGTTTTAAAAATATTTTAATAGCATATTGTTGTTTAGTGAAACCCGTTATTGCGTACTACACACGCTATTGAGGAAGGTCGCGATTGCGTGTAATGAAAGGCAAGTCAAGGATGCATATTGTGCACGCTCCTTTTGGTGTAGTGTATAACCCAAGACATTAATGAAATTAAAAAAAAATTCATAAAATCTCGGGCTGTTACACAACCTCCTCGATCTGAGGAATCCTACACAACTAACGGTGCGTCGATCAGAGGTCCACAACTCCTGTTATGGTCATTTAACCGATGAAGGTCTGAAAATAGGAGGTCTGAACCCGGTCTGACCCGGCCCAACACCCCCTGGGTTGGCTCGGCCCGGCTGCCGCTGCCCGACCCACGTGGCCCATGCGGCTGGCTGACCAAGGGGGTGGCAGAGCCTAGTGGGGCCCGCCCTATCCGCTGATTTGGGCGGGGGGGGGGGGGGGGTGGTTACACCCCATGGTTCTTTGAAACATCCGGTCATGAAGTCTAGCCCTTGGGTAACCTCGGGACACCCTCGGGTCCCGCCTCTTGGTGGCACTGGCAGCCGACACTGCAGCCGCCCTTCCTGGTCCGGCACGACCGTAGGTCGTGGCTCTGTTCAACTTGCGGGGCGCGATGGTTCTGCGCCCCTCCGCCGCGGCCCGCCCCGGCCGTGGTCCGACTCTACTCCACGCGGCACGACGGTGTCGCACCTTTGCGGCGACCCGACAATCATGCACTGACGATTTGATCGTGGTCAGGCCGACGCTGACTGGTTCTTCACAGTCCGCCTCCATCATCCATAAACAAAAAACGAGAGGGGAAGGGTCGGACCGTGTCCATGTGGTCTGAGCCCTTTTCATCAAGATGGTATCATGCAGCCAAACAAAACTCAAGAATCAAAGAATGATGATGAACGATACTAAAACTTGAACATAACAACCCCTACCTCAAGGTTCGCCATTCGTTGACGATATCACGAAAGGTTGGATGTCAGCTCGTTGACATCATCGCAAGGGAACAGTTGAAGGTGATGATGATCATTGGCATTCGTCGCTTTCGCAAAGGCCTTCGATCATGGCTCGAGCATCATTCGTTGGATATCTGACAGAAGGAGAACCGTTCTTCGTGGAGGGAGGGAGCTCTTATATTTCTCCAGAGGTCCCCCCCACAAAAAATATTTTCCAAGGAAAATATTATAAAAGCCTTCTCCCATTTTAAAGAATGCCAACCATTACAAATTAATTCAAAGAATAAATTCATTAATTATGTGTGTTGGAAAACATTAATACAGGAGTGGAAGATAGAGAGGCTACATAATTATAGTTGAGAATAAATTAATTTAAGGGTTGATAAAGGGGTGTTTAGGGAGTTGAGGGGGAGGTGAGGAGTTAGGGTCTCATGTGGGACCCACCACACTAAACCCTCCCATGGTAGGTTAGGTGGGTGTGGGCCCCACCTCTAACTCCCCATTTTTATGATAATAACCACCCTCCACAAATAAAAATATCAATCACATATTTTTATTTATTCCTTAAAAATAAACCAAAAATTAACCTCTTCTCCCATCAAAACGGAACTACGGAAAAGGTCCCCTTAAGTAATTATCGGTGCTGCAAGTTCATCAGTGCCTTCTGATTTCAATTCCAAGCACCGGTTCAAAATATAGGAAAACTCTCTCGTTCTTTTACTAAACGTACCCGAGTTAAACTTCAAAATTTATTCCGAGCACATTGGGCCTCGGAATCAAGTTCCGTCAGAAGCCACAGAATTGTAAAATTCCAAAGACATTAAGAAAAAAATTTCCTTGAAATTTCTGTATTGTTACATTACTCCAACCTATGGGATTTACGTCCCCATAAAGCTACAACACAAACTAGGGAAACTAAAGGAGGTACTGAGCACGCATCTGAGCCTCCTGCTCCCATGTGCTCTCCTGGAGGTTCCTGTGCTTTCAGCAAAATCACACAAGAGGAATCGAACGTATTTGTAGGACCCACTCCTGTCGATCCTCAACCTCTACTGGAACCCCATGAAAGTCTCCCAATCATCGATGTACATCTCTCCATGGTCGATGATGATGGATAGGTCATTCACACATCTCTTCAACTAAGATATGTGGATGACGTCGTGCACCCGGTGCATCTGAGGTAGAAAGGCCAGGCGGTAAGCCACCTCCCCTACTCTGCTGAGGACCTGGAAAGTCCCGATGAATCATGGAGATAACCTGCTACACCATCCAAATCTCCGTTGACCTTTTCATGGTGAGACTCATAAGAAGACGTGGTCTTCACCCTCGTACTCCAGTGGTCTCATCTCCTATCAACATATGACTTCTGTCTGCTCTGTGTAGTCTTCTTCCACTCCTGGATGATTTGCACCTTTTCCATCATTGCCTGAACTATCTCTGGTTCTATAAGTGTTGAATCCATCTCTATCCAAAAAGGATATCTTAAACACGTCCAGATGCTGTCTCACCACTCCTAACAGCTGAATGCCCTATCTCCTACTAAGAGCATATGCTACAATGTTGCCCTCCCCAGGAGTATAAACTATCTCGAAGTCATATTCCTGAAGGAATTCCAGCAATCACCGCTGTCTTAGGTTAATGTCCTTATGAGAGAAGATACACCTGAGACTATTGAGTTTAGAGTAAACCATAAACCATTCGCTCAATGATCTATGGTGAGACTAGAAAATTGTATGAAATCATCTCCAGCCTTCTTCATCTACGATCTACAAGAGTTGCTGAGATTTCTTCTCTCTTGAAAGAGAAATCTCGTCTCATCCCCGGGATGAAAAATTTTCTTCACCTAATATGGTAATTTTTAACAAGAACAGTACAATTCATGTCTTGAATGACGTCGTAAGGCCTCGACACTACTAATATGAGATCCAACCGTTACTCTCTCCTCTAAGGGTTGAGTCACAATGTCGGAATCAATGCATGGTTACTGGGTATCCTCCCGTAGGAATCTCTCTAGTGAGGGTCAAGTCAAAAGTTTTAACCAGAACCTCTTAGTATTAACCATAAAAAAATGAAGGAAATCAAACGTCACAAGGACAAGTGTCTTTTTTTACTATAGATCAAGTAAAAAGACACACAACAACCACAAAAAACAACAACATGTAACTAGAAGCACCAATAACAAAGGCCTTCATGCCTGGAACTAGTCTTGCTCCTATCCACCTGCTTCCAAAGCTCCATTGTTGTATGCTTCAGCTATCTAAAGTTGTTCCCTCCCATATCCACTTGTTCCCTGCGGTCGGGGTGGACCTATTGGTGGTGGTGGAAACTCCTCGAAGCATCGTAAACCACCGGTTGTACGACCATATCCTCTGCCCCAGTCTGGTAGGTTCCTCTACTGCCTGCTACTCAAATGCTGGACAAGTCGGGCAGTCTCGAGCCAAGTGACCCTACTTGCTGAATGCATATCATTTCCTTCTCCTCATATGGATGGATTTGTTTCGTTTTACTCACACAACTGAACCTATATTCTGAGGTTGCCCACCTGTTGGTCTGGTCCTCTTGGACCTATGCATCATCCGTCTTCTGCCTACAGATGACTCGACTACTGACGGAAAACCCAGTGGCAAGGGAAGCAGGTCCTGAGCATGCTCAGAGTATAGAGTTGCTGGTATAACCTCCACCCTGAAGAAAGTCTTGAACATTCCCCAGGTGATGGTCATTTCATCGCAAAACTGGAGCATCTGGCTCCACCACCTCTCAGTCGCTCCCTGAAAGAGACTAACAGCTAGGTACACCATCAAGTCAGCGGGTGTCCCAGCTGTGTAGAAAGCTCATGCTACAAACTCTATCCAGTGCCCAGCCGTCTGATAATCCGACTCATCTCGAAACCTCAGAGGCCTCTATCGCTAGAACTTGTGAAACACGCTCAAGTGGTGTGCACTATCTGCTGAAATGTCAACTGGGAGAGGGCCCTGTACTGAGGCCTCACTGCTTGGTGAGCTATCATCGTGCTCTCCACTTGGTATGCACGCTGACTGACTGGGTTAAGACATCCAGAAAGAAACAGACGTGACACGGTCAAAAAACTATACCTGGGGAGATGACCTGGTTTGAGCTGATTTTAAAAGAAAACTTCTGAAAACACACACACAATCAGTGTTTTCATGCACTGAGTCTAAAGTCAGAAGTTAGGGTCCTGGTGTATGGATATGTCGGCCGCCCGCACCAACACTGGGATCCCTAAACTGAAAACCACACTTAGTACCCATAACACTATTGCTTCACAGAAAGAAAATATCAGAGTCCTAAGTTCTACAGTAGAACCGACTCCTCTGATACCAATTTGTCACGACCCGTCCTTGGGGCCCATGTCGTGACTACCCCAAGCCATACTTCCATAGGCCCAGAACTGGCTACTAGCACCAAAGGTGTAAATACCAATACAAATGAAAGGTATTACCTTTATGAAACATAAACATGCACACACACACACACACACTTAGAGAACAAGCGGAAGCAAACACTACGTAAAGCAGTAAAACGTATGATGAATGTACAAAGGGGATAGAAATACAAGCCTAACAGAAAGGTAAAACTTCAACTAAAAGAAATTATAAATGAAAAGACAAACAACTGATTGGGGAAACAACTCCTGGACCGTCCTCCGGGTTCTTACCTGTAGGGTAGGTACATATGTCTTCCTTAGTACTCCACGTTCGTCCGTCTCCTCCATGTACCGAATCGTCATGAGATCCACCTCCGGGTACCGTCCATCTCTATAAGACTTAGCCATGATCAGTGATGTGTGTTATATGTAACCAAAACAACAAGGTGCGGGCATAGCTCATGCAGGGGTGAGTATAACGATACTCAATATGGACCCCGAGACCTTCTAGGTCTCAATAAAACCATCAAGGATAAACCAAAAATAAATATCTCAACAGATGAACTTTACTTAGGTATTTGCCCATATATATACCTAAGTTATCAATTGACCCATCTCAATCATGAGGTAAACAAAAAGGTCATTGACTCAGCTCAAACCAGGATTTTTATTCATGATGATGAAAACACAGTTGCTGGAGAACTCCTCCTCTGTCGAGTTTAGTAGTCCTGTCACGACTCTGAGATGCCACTCAATAACCTTAGATTGCTGAGGTACTCCTCCTATCGAGTACCGCAAGTCTGCCACCCCAACATAGTAGTGCTCCCCACCATGGTTCTGCCGCCCCAACACAGTAGCGCTCCCCCTAATAGCCTACAGAGGTACTCCTTCTGTCGAGTACCACGGGTCTGCCACCCCAACCCAGTAGTGCTCCCCACCATGGGTCTGCCAGCCCAACATAGTAGTGATCCCCACTGTGCTAGTCAAGTCACTCCGAATCGAATCGGACAAGCAGTCATCAGGTCTCATCCAGCTACAAGGTCTCCGTACTCTGTACGCTCGTCTCTGAGAGGGTCTGCTCCATGAGCTACTGGTCGATACTTCAAAGATTCAGGTAATCTCACATGGAAGTATCTCAAAGGACCGAGTCATTATAGGGGTCTCAACAAAATAGACGACGCGTCAATCGGATGCCCGGTCTGTGAGTTATTATCCTTTCCGTTCCAAGGGCTCGGTTGGATTTCGGGTACAAACCAACCTGACCGTATCTAAACAGTACCCCGAACAACCATGGGGTAGACTCAATGGAATATTTTCTCAATGATATTACGAAAGCCACTGAAGATTCGTTAATCAGACGTCCGGTCTGAGAGTTATTGGGTTTTCCGTTCCAGGGGCCCATTGGTTTATAAGCTAAACCAACTCAACCATACTCCATCCACATCCAAACCTCTAGTGGAGTATACTAAAATAACCTTCTCATCAAAATCAACCCAATGTAGTTGATGTCACTTGAATCGGACATCCGGTCCATAAGTTATAAGCATTTCCGCTCCGATGGCCCATTTGGTTTGGAGTTCGAACCAAACCGGTCGTACCCAAACATTGCCAAACCCTTGAGTTTAGTATACCAAAACGACATTATCGATCTGAGGTATCCTATGAAACTAAAGGTGCATCGATCGGAGGTCAAAAACTCATGTTATGGCCGTTTAACTGAAAAAGGTATGAAAATAGGGGGTCTGGGCCCGATCCGACCCAGCCCAACACCCCCTGGGTCGGCCCGAACTGGGCGACCCGACCAGGGTCTGGCCTAGTTGGGCGCGGCCCGGCCAGTGTGGCCCAGCGTGGTGCGGACCATGTGGCCCATGCAGCTGGCTGACCAGGGGGGGTGGCAGTGCCCAGTGTGGCCTGCCCTAGCCACTGATCTGTGGGGGGGGGGGGGGGGTTACACCCCCCCGGTTCTTCAAAAAAGCAGGCCTTGAAGGCTGGACCTTGGGTAACTGTGGGACCCCCTTGGGTCATGCCTCTTGGTGGTATCGGCGACCGGAATAGCCGGCCGCCCTTCTTGGTCCACCGCGGCCATAGCCCGCGGCTCTGTTCAACCGACACGGAGAGACCGCCCCGCGCCCCTCCGTCGCGGCCCGCCCTGGCTGCGACCCCTGTAGCTCAGGTGCGGTGTGACGGCGTCACGCCCCTTTTCTGTGGCCCGCTCTCATCCGCGGTCTGGCTCAACTCCGCGTGGCACGATGTTGATACGCCTTTTCGGCGACCCGACAATCATGCGTTGATGATCCACTCGTGGTTGGCCCGACGCTAGCTGGTTCATCGCAGTACACCTCCATCATCCACAAACAAAAAACAAGAGGGGAAGGGTCGGACCGTGTTCATGTGGTCCGCAGCCTTCTTCATCAAGATGGTATCATGCGGCCAAACGAAACTCAAGAATTGAAGAACGATGATGAATAGTATTAAAACATGAACGTAACAACCCCTACCTCAAGGTTCGTCGTTCGATGACGATATCACAAAATGGTGGACGTCGGCTCATTGATGTCATCAGAATGGAGGAGATGAAGGTGACGATGATTGTTGGCATTAATCACTTCTACAAAGGCCTTCGATCCTGGCTCGAGCATTGTTCGTTGGAGATCTGGCAGAAGGAGAACCGTTATTCGTGGAGGGAGGGAGCTCTTCTATTTCTCCGAAGGTTTCGCCCCACAAAAATTATTTTCCAAGGCAAATATTATAAAAGCCTTCTCCCATTTTAAAGAATTCCAACCATTTAAAATTAATTAAAATAATCATTTCCTTAATTATGTGTGTAGGAAAACACTAATGGAGGAGTGGAAGGTAGAGAGGATACATAATTAAAGAGGAGAATAAATTAATTTAAGGGGTGATAAAGGGGGGTTTAGGGAGTTGTGGGGGAGGTGAGGATTTAGGGTCTTGTGTGGGCCCCACCACAGTAAAGCCTCCCATGGGAGGTTATGTGGGTGTGGGTCCCACCTATAACTACCCCTTTGTAGGATAATAACCACCCTCCACAAATAAAAATATCAATCACATATTTTTATTTATTCCTTAAAAATAAACTGAAAATTAACCTCTTCTCCCATCAAAACGAAACTACAGTAAAGGTCCCCTTAAGAAATTACCGGCGCTACGAGTTAATCGGTGCCCTCAGATTTCAATTCCGAGCACTGGTTCAAAAGATTGAAAAACCCACTCATTCGTTTATTGAACGTACCCAAGATAAACTTTGGAAATTGATTCTGGGCACACAGGGCCTCGGAATCAAGTTCCGTCAGATGCCACAGACTCGTAAAATTCCATATAAATTAATAAAAAAATTTCCTTGAAATTTCAGGATCTTTACATATTACCTATGGGAAATTAAAAAGATTGTACATGTTATGATCGGATACATGGTGGATTAAAATAAATTTTCAAAAATTTTATATGTAGAAAACATCCGCTATACATAAGAGTTTTTATGAAAGGTATCATGTTGTGGAAGAGATAATATCATCATGACATGTAGACGTAATTAATTTAATGAAATGTGGAATGTAACAATGGCATAGAGTTATCCATGTATACATAAGGTTGTTAGAGTATATGTAATTTCATTTGGTTTATTAGAATATGGAAATGGTAGATCAATTTTTATTCATTGAAATGAGGATATTATTATCACCATACTGTAGTTACCTAAAAAAGCATTGGTGACTCTAAAAATGGTTGAATATTAGTTCCACAACAAGGATCCTGGGGTTTTGTGTTTAAATAACCAATTTTCAATATGGAGAGACCTAAAATGAGAATATTTAATGACATTATTAATTATATAAATGAATTTAGGAAATAGGAACCTGTATGGGAATGAGGATATGGAAGATGATGTTTTGAAGAATCATGTTTTCTAGAGTTGGATTGGATATTTGAATGTGAGTATGAAGAAATGTATTTTTTGAGGTGTTTGATCTATAAAAGTCCCATGTTGTGATATATAAAGTTATATGATGTGGTTGGTTTGATGTGGTTCCTAACATGGGAATTCTGAATAAATAACATGTTGTGGTGTTGAAAAAACATGAGGTTACATTCTATTTTACTGATTTGGAACTTCACCAACTACTTGAAGGTTATGGAATGAATTACAGTATCTCTAATGGATTCAATAGTTTAGATCTAAATGAAGATGAATAAATGGTTTTCTTTTAAGAAATAGAAGTGGTATATTGACTAAGATATCAAAATGTAATTTGAAAATCAAAATTCCATAGATATAGTATAATCAGCTATATAGATAGAAATATATGGATGATATTGGGATATTAAATATCTGAAATAATGTAATCATAATAAACTATTAGGGAACATTACTAAATATATAAATTTATAGGAGAGTGATAAAATGGTAAAATTTATTGAATATCATGAAATGTGAAGTAAAGAGTGATCAAATTAGAATATACAGAATATCAGACAATGATATTTAGGGTTTTTGTGAATATCATTTAGAAAATATAAAAGAACCAAGAATCATAGAGAAATCCTATTATATTTTGGTGTTATACCATTTTTTTATACCATTTTGAGATTTGCATATGTGTCAATGTTATGTTTTGTGACCCACTTGAAATGTAATGAGTACAAGAGTTGAAAATGCCACAGAACTAGGCTGAGCAGCGTGCTTATCTGAAATATTATAATCATAGACTAGTGGTGTAATTATTATGGGAACATCAATGCACTGTTGATATGAGAACCTTGTATACATCTAGTTATTTGTGAAACAAAGATAAATCCTTGTGTATGTTATTCTTTACTACATGACACTTGGTTTTTTTGTGTATGGGCAACGACACATATTAAGGTTATCTTTTCTAATAGTAAAACAACATCCGATTTTTATTATAAAAAAAGAAATTCAAGACAACCAAATTTCCCACACTCTTAGGATGTATAGTAGGGCCACTAATGGTACCTAATAAGTAGTGAGAACTTATTATATAGTTTTCAACTAAACTTTTTTCATAATCAATGGATCATCCAAGATGTACATGATAAATAATAACATGGAAAATGAAATCAATTCAAATATTCATAAAAAAATTCTAATACCATGAGGAAAATATCATCACATATAATATATAATTAACTAATGTACATAATAATTATGTCGAATTGAAATTATTACTTAATTATATATTAGGTAGACTATTTCTTGTTTTACCAAAATTGTGTAGAGAGGATTCAAGGGTGAAATCCCTCTAGCGATGATGCACTATTTCACCATGAACCTTCGTATATCACTATAGAAATTACCATGTGCTAGAGTGGAAGATTATATTTTTCAGGGAATACATTAATGTTCACAAAATGAATCTCATTGATGTCTGATTGATTCTTCTTATTCTATATAGAGTCTAGAGGGTGGAGGAAAATATTTTCTATCGCTTCATGAGATCATTCTAGGGGAAGATCTCTCTAGTGATTAAGGGAACTCTATTTTGATGTTCATTGTGAACAATGATGATTTTTGATGAGAATTATATAATTGGGTTTAAATAGCACCTGGGTTAGGGATCCATAATAGAACATGGGCCACATCCATTCTCTTAATTCTAGATGAACCCCCTGTCTAAGTAATAATAAAAATAAAGTTATTTACTTGAAATTAAATAGGCCCATAGATAAATATATATTATTTATTTAATAAATATATTAACATTTATTCAAATATTATTTAATAAATATTATTTTTTATTAGACCCTTAACTTATTTCATTGATCCTCTTTCTTATTTATCAAAACTTGAATAATTAGTATTTATTTTATTAAGTAAATATTACTTCATTGCTCATTAATAAATAACTGAACATTAAATTACTTAAAAAAATAAATAATCTATTAAATAACCATCTCACAGTTATTATATAGAATAAATGGTTCCTATATATTTGAAATAAATCCATGCATGGATAATATTTAAACCACATGAGCGAAAAATATTTATCTAGTCTATTAAATTCATTAAGAATTTAATTAATGTTTTAGATACACATAGTGTGTGTCCTTATAGGACCTTTTCTTAGTGAAATTAGGTGGAAGAACTTAATGTTTCATGTTACCATATAGAAACTTGCCAACAGACCCATAGAGAAATTTGTTTGTAAGGAAATGAAATGTATCATCACAAAAATTTATACTACATAATATTGTCCCTATATCATTATATATCAAATTCGGTAGCAAACATATTTTAATCAACATATGTGATTTATGTCATTTTGATTATATTTTTGGAAATTAATATGATAAAAAATGATATTGAAATTGGCTTAATCATCCAAAACCATTCCAATGAATAGTCCGGAGATATTAGCTATTATTAGGGAAGAAAAAGGATAAATCCTTTCTCACGTTATTAATTAATACAATATCACTCATGATGAAAACAATGTATCATATCTCACTGAAACCATATGTCATCTTAGTTTTGATCAAGAAATAAAATTATTGGACTTATTGTGTGTATTAATATTAATATCAATGACCAAGAACTATTATACACATCTCTATATAGAGACACCCAATGACATGTATAAATTAATATTTACTACTGGTGAGTCAACTTCTCATAACCTCGGGAGATTAAAAAGGAAATACATAATTAGTATATGTATAAATGAATTATAATCCTCCTACCCTTGATATACTATAAATTTTTTGTCCCATGAAATGATATCATATGGCCATAAAAAATACATTATAGAATATTATAATTGAACTTATAGGTTCTCATAATTGAAGGGAACTACTATGAACACTCAGTGAATCGTTTACCCATATGAAATCATTATTTACAATTTTAATTAGGATAGTAGTCATGTTGTTATAGTCTGTTGGTTAATATTTAACACATAAGTACATGTAATAATAATGCATATAAAATTTTATCAGTGTGATCTAACTCTAACATCTTCCACTTGACCTAGATCCAATGGCTAATAATATTCAGTTCACAAGATCTCACATGATATTAATTATTCTAGTAAGACGAGGATTTAGTCAACGGATTAAACAAATAATATTATATTTAACATTGGTCACCATGACCTCACCCCTTTGAGAGAAATCCATTAAGAGGAAATACTTCAAAAGAATGTTCATCATCAATTAACGTGACCGTGGATCCCTTGTAGTAATCACCCCTATAGTATTATCATATTATAATGTTATAGTGTATTTACTATAGGTTAACTCATTGAGATATTTGATGAGGTTTTTTATGAACATTAATTTCTTAGCTACATTAGAAACCACAATATATTTAAATTCTACTATAGAATTAGTGAAAATTAATTCTTTACACTCTTCCATCTTTAACTCCTCCATTAATTCTTAATAGATATTTGAACTACAATTTTAGTTCATTTTGATATATTTAAAAACTAGAATTTTTATATCCCCAAATGAATATTCCCCATCTCCTCTATATAATGGGAATATATCCCTAGTGTGCCTAAAATACTTAATAATGTCCTTAAAAATAATCCTATGGTGTTCATGTAGATCATATTGATATCATCTATCCATGATCAAGGTTTAAACAACATCAATCCCTATACAAAACCTGAAAAACACGATGGATCCAATCATAGATGTGGATGGGATCTTATTTAACCTCTATCTTTAATGTTAAGTATGGGGAAATTTTCTCAAAGAATGATTTATAGCATGTGACATTGGAACCAATCCCCTCTTGGATTAATCTATATTGGAACTATAAAGCATGATGTTAATGAACATACCATGACTTAGTACAAGTTTCCTTTTAAATAAATAACAAATGATCTTAATCCTAATAATGTAGGCTAATTTACCCATTTCTTTAATGGATATGTTATTTTTTAAATAGTCCATAGATATTTGTAATACATTCATTTCATTTCGAATAAGTAACATATGATTATCCTACACTAGTAGGAAAACAACCACACTCCCACTATACAAATTTAAAAAAAAATGGCTCACATTCATTATTTATGAAACTAAAATCATTTGTGTCTTTATCAAATCCCAAAATTCTTAACCTCTAAGATTTATTCAATGCATTCATAGTGATATGAATATTTCATACAACATTGGCACTACATGGGGTCGTAATCTCATTTACTTGTGTCATATAGACACCTTATTGATGGTTACCCTTAATGAAATCTATTCAATCATCCATATGAAAAATCTCATAGCTGTGAAAATTTTCGATAGTATGTATATTTTTATCGATAAAATCTTAGAAACTAGAGAAAATGTTATATTATATCATTTTATTTATTTTTTTTACACCCTTTATTCACTATGAATTCATTATAGGTACTCAGAGTAAATTTTAGGTCATGTTTTTCTTGAATACCCCTGTATACCCAATGGGCTTTACATCAACAAGAGGGTTGATAAAAACCCATACATTGTTATGATATATGAATTCTATATCAAAATCCATATTTTTTTACAAATAATACCTCTTAATATATCTTATCCATTCTTATAAGAAAGAGGATAATTATGGTCACATAATAATGAGTCACCATCTTTGGTGACTAGAAAAGAATATATTTCTGGTTCTCTAACCACTCTTGTGATTCTATGAAGTACATGTGTATTAGAAACAACCACTTATCTAAGGAACAATGTAATCTATTCCAATACAAAATCTTTTGTATCATGACAATATACATAATCTAAGCCCATAATGATCCCATGATCATATTTAGATATGTGTTCCCTTTCATGAAATATATCTTGTATTTCCATAAAAAATATATTTTATGAGGTTTAATATAGGTAATATCTCATTATTTCCTTGGGACATCCCCTAAAGACACACTTCAGGAACATAGTCAGAACTCATTTTAGTATATGAGATAAATTTCTTAATCCATGGACCCAAAAGGATAATAGAAGATATGCATGACTCATCATCAACCTCATCATTTCATGTAAGGTATTTTTACACCATTCACTGAGAACATTACACTCTGGTGTATAAGGAGGAGTGATATGACATAAAATCTAAACTCCCATAAAATATTGATGAATTCGTGGTTAAGATACACACCACAATTTTTTTTGAAGCTTCTTTATCTTCATGCCATGTTGATTCCCTACAAGATTCATGAATTTATTTTATTTTTAAAGGATTTAGACTTATACCTCATCAAGTAAACATAACCATATCTTCCAAACACATCTATAAAATTTATTAAGTAGGAATAACCACTTGAAGTCTCCATTAAAAAATTTTTAATAACAAAAGTGTGTATTAATCATGAAGATCTATGGAAAATTCACCTTTCCCACCTAAAAGGTATTTGACCATCCTACTTTATTTATAAGAAGGAATGTTTTCATGTTGTTTTAGCTTAATGGTGTATAGGGAACCATCCTGAGAAATCCTTTTCAAGTGAATCTAGTTTACTTAACCAATATATCAATTCCACAAATACATGTGATAAAATTCATGTGAACATGATTCTTTATCAAAATATAATAATTGATTTATGAAATTTGGTACATAAATATTATTATTTAAATGTCCCATAATATAACATATGTCGTCTTAGTAAAAAAACTACCTTTATTTCCAAATTTTTTTAATAAAACAAACTATATCTAGGTATGATATAGAAATTATATTTTTGGTAATAGTGGTTACATAATAATAGTAATTCAAAAAAATCATTCACATTTGTAATGAAAGGTGGATGCATCCAATAGCTAAGCATTCAATTATTTCTCCTTGGTTTCTTGGTGATCCACTAATATTGAAATACTTTAGAATCTACTTGGTTCCTTCATTTGGATATAAATGTGAGTACTAAAATATTTATCTAATTCAGAATTTGAAGTCATTTAAATATCCCACATAGTAATGAACACACCTAAAGTTCCCCCTTACTAATTTAACTGGGTCCAATTATCCATTCAGTGGCATATGCAAGACATGAAATGATATTTTCATTTACTTATATATTATATCTTCCTCTTCTTGGAATTATGGTTCAAATGATCCTTACATTATGAGATATTTTTGGGACCTTTTCCATGTTCTTTATTTTTTTAACATAAAGACCCTAGGTTTTTTAGGCATCATTTAATTATTAAATTTTTTAATCAAGTTATGGAGTTTTGAGAGAAAATACTCACTATTTATCATTTTATAATTCATAATGAAACTAAATAACCTTTTAGGTACCGAGGATATGATGAGGTCTATGTGAAACCCATCAGAGATATTAAAACACAAGATATATATGTTCTACAATTATCCACTTCACATGAGTATATGAGACCAAGTCTACACTAACTCTCTAATCCTGCAAATGGAAATATCATTAGAGATATCACATCAATATTTTCTAACCATTTCTTGATAAATATTAGGAAGGTGGGGCATGGTTCTATATCATCCATATCCTCATATTTCTTTATAATCCCACTTTATATGGAAGATAGCATATAAAATTGTATGTCTATGGAATCATCCAAATTTTTTATATGGTTATATTTGAATCCCTTACTAGCCTCTTTAGTTGATTATTCTAGAATCTGAGTTTCCAACTTGTATAATTTCTGCTCATGATGTAGTATAACATAGAATCTTCTATACCATACTTGAAAATTTCTATCTGAAATGATCCATATATCAATTCTCATAACCCTAATGGAGTTTTTATTGTATATTAAAATGTATATAGGTATGTGTAAATTGTAAAATCCATTTCATTGCATCTCCTAGATCCATTAAATAGAATCTCCAAACATTAAATCATGGACTTGAATTTCCTCAAGACCGTAACACTAGTACTTTTATGTCTCATTGAAGAAATAAACAATAAATGTGAAATATGTTACATTGACCCAAAAATCAATGTTGAAATTCCAAGATAATTGAAAGCACCCCAAATAGGTTGGTTAAGAACTTAGTAATATGGTTTAATCTCAACCCATGTAATGGAGGAAATTAAGTAATTAATATTTTAGTTAGATGGATTATATATTTTGTTTGTAAATTTAACATTTTATATTATTTCATATTTGTTAAAATTATATATATTTCACTAAAATGATCTACCATGTTTAGATATAATTTAAACTTAGTCCAATTTTATTTTAATTCTATCTTGAATTCTTATTAATTCAATTATTATGTGATCACAATAAAGAATAAATAAATAAATAACCATGAAATTAATATAAATAAAGTAAAAAATTGGTGTGATAATGTGATTTTATAATGGTTGGTTCATCTATTGAATGGTAAACCAACCCATATTCCTCAGTAATAAACTTTTGGACCCTTGCATGGTTTGAGTTATAAAATTACACCTATGCTCTTGTGTATCTTTTAGATTGGGCTTTCCTCAATTCTAAACTTGAAAAAATCCTATATATTGGAATATCCATCCATTACATATGCTTTCCTCACACACAAGTATGCAAAACCAAAGGATTGGGTTGAGGTTTACATAAAAGAAACCATGAGCACACATGCCATGAAAAAAAATGTAAAAGAGGAATCACAAACATAACATCAATTTAATTTTAAAAATATATTTTAAAAATAAATTTAATGATTATAAATTAAATGAAACCAAACAAAAACACAGGTCGTTATAAGATAATTATTATCTACAAACGTGCAAGAACTACACATTTTATAAATTAACATTCATTTCAATCACTATTTATGAAGATAAAATACATTTAAATTAACTAATTAAATTAATTATTTAATCAATTAATTTTTCTTAATTTATATCCAAAACAACCTTGGGATTACTATGCATTATAATTATTAACAAATTATAAAAAATAATTTAATTTAAAATTAAGTAAGTACAAATTATATACTTGGAGGCAGCATGGTGGGTACCCATCTAAACTACCTATTGTGAATTGCAGTCATATACTATCTACTCATATGCATGTATTATATACGTCATGTCACATAATTACATTATATTTATTATAAATAAAATACTCAAAATACATGTTATCAGCATATTGTGTAACAGTTTAAATGTGTTTGGTGTAGTTGATGTGTTATGAATATATATGGTATGTGGTTAAAAATATTATATAGAAATAAATTAATCATTTAATATTTGTAAAATATATCATATGTCATGTACAATCCATTATTGAAACATAATCACTTGTTGATTTGGTTTAAATTTAATAATTAAATAATTTTACTTTATATGTTAACAGGTATTAAAAATGGCATGTGTTACCCATAAACTTGTTGTCTATATCTCTTTGTCATCTATTCAAATCAAACACCTATGAACTAGGTGTGAATGTTTCCCACAAAAATTAATGGGGTATATAGAATGTGCAATCATTATACACGGTGTGACCTCTATGATACACATTTGAAACTCATATATGTCATGTAACACATAATCAATGTGTCTCTGACTCTCAGACTACAAGATGTGTAAAAATGTTACACAGTGTGTAGTCTTACTAACCATGTACTATGATGGACTAGTCAACAAGGAAAAAATATTAATACATTCCACTTGCATTTAATACATGATGAATCAGATTTCTCATGGTTCATCCTACTTTAGTGCACATGGGTACATGGTGTGTCCCATTGGGTTACACACTACGTAATATTATACTATCTGTGTAATCCTTAGCACCTCTATATTGGTTCCTTAGAAATTATTTATTTATATTTAATTAATTTATTGTTATATTTATGATAATAAATAATAATAAGAGAGTATATTAACGTTTATATTTAAATAATGGTTAAACTAAAAATGAAATATAATAATAAATGCATAAATAAATCAATGATCATTAAATAATTATTATATATTATGTCATCACACTATTTCCACATAAAGGTTCCATACATTGTGGAATCACCAAATGTATTGTTTGTAGATAATTGTTTTTCCTATTTAATGAATATTTTTATATATAGATGAAGAAGAACATTATAAAAAACAAAATTAAATCGAATATTAATTAACATAAAACACCAACAACGATAAATATTTATCATAACATATAATTTATAATTAATTTATTTAAATTAAAAATTTACCCTTATTGTAATTCTTCCTCCTTGAAGATTTGGTAGACCATTTTTTTCATGATGTCATTGAAGAAAGCGGATTCATTCATATAATACATCTAGAGATCACCCAAACATGCTCCATAAAACTCCATTCATCATCGTTTAAATCCCTAGATTATATTTTAGAAGTATTTGATAATTGCATCATATATTTATTATCATAATAAGAATCACTTCATGGTTATAATTATTCTTCTGTTTCTCTCTAATGTTTAGATGGGGAAGAGGATAGTCACTCTATGTTATTGAGAGTATTCTAGAGGAATATATCTCAAGGGGTTTAGAGAATTATCAATAGACTTTCAAATTGTGCAATGATGATTTATGTTGAGAATGATATAATTGGATTTACATATAGTTAGGGTTAGGGAATAATAATTTCTCCTTGGCCCTTATCATTCACTTAATACCCAATGAACCCCATGACTAAATATTAATAATAAAATTATAATTTACTTGATATGAACTAGAATCATGAATAAATAAACATTATTCATTGAATAAATATATTAAAATTTATTCAAATAATGTCTTGTATATTGTATTATCATCAAACCTTTATCTTATCCCATAAATCATCCTTGGTATTTATAAAACCTAAAATAATGAATTATAATTTAATTAAATAAATATCAATAAATCACTCAAAAATATAAAAATAAATAAATATAATATTCAAAAAAATCAATAATAAATAATTATTTAAATATATGAATTTTTTTGATCAACCCAGACATCAATAATTAATAAATTTTGTAAATGAATAATATTAATTTAACATGTTATATTAAAAAGAATTTAAATGAGTTTCTGAGTAGACTTAGTATGTAAGTCTCTAGGACTCTTTCTCATTGGAATTAGGAAGAACCGAATAATGTCCAGGGTTAGAATCTATAAAACATCCATTACACCCATAAAGAAGGAATTTAATTTCAAAACAACATAGTACCACATACAAATTTAAACTCTATATTATTATCCCATTATCACAATTTCTAAAATCAAGACGATTTCAAAATGATTTCATCAAACTATGAGGTTGATGTTTACTTATTTTAATTTTCAAAAAATGAACATGTAAACAAGAATTAATTTCTATGGACTTAATCATGGATTTTTATTTCCTACCTAGGGATATAGATATCATATTCCCTAAAAAATTGGAAAACAAAATTCATTTCTCACGTTATTTATTAATAAAACATCACTCATGATGCACTTAACTCATCATACCTCACCAAAAGATTATTTCCTCAGTATTTTAATCAATATATTAAAGTATGTGGCTCATAAAATAAATAAATTATAATATTAACTTCTAAGGACCATTAGAAACATCTGAGGAGTAGGGAAACCAATGAGAGATTTAAATGTGGGTTTTTTACTAAGACTATTCAATTTTTTAATCAATGGGGAAACACTACAATAATAATGATGTATTCATATGAAATTAGAAATTTCCTTAACCAAATTTGTTTTTAATTATCAAAATGAGGATGAATATAATGGCTATTTTTATTCTTTGTTTTGTATAGATGTTTTTTGGACATATTATTAAGAGTTTAAACACAAAAATCTACAATGTGATACATAATGTAAGGGATTTTAAATGATAAGAGAAGGAATTTATTTTGTACATTCATTTTTAGGATAATAATTCTATCTCATCATTGAAAGTAGGAGAAGAAAATTATAAATAATATGAAGAATAATATGATTTTGGATATTCTAACTTAAAGATTATTTACTATGGTTGTATTCATTGGAACCACAATTTTAAATACTATAACAACCCATATAATTTATAATCCTTAATATATGATTTATAACATAAATGAACACATAATATAATACCCAAAGACCAAAAGGCCAGGACACTTTGTTTAATTATATACATCACATAATAACATGAAATAAGGATAAACCAACACTATTTTAATATTATTAAAATGATCTTAAAATCCAAATATAGTCATTTAATAAATATTATGAATTCATGATGCTTCCCACATGGTCACATATTTATCACAAAAAAAACTTAATTATTACCCAAAAAATAATCATTTTTTCTTTTTGATGTTTCATCAAAATATTCATCCCTAAAAAATTGGCAAACACCGTAAAACAAGACCATCATCATTTCCTTCTTAAAACACCTTCTAAAAATAAAATGAAATTTTTTAAACCAAAATTATCAATATATAGAATAACCCAAATTATATTAATTACTTTATTGGTGTATTTTATGCCAACAAACTCCCCCTTTGGGTTTTTGATAATACTTCATAACTACTTAAGGTTTACTTTTCACAAAAACATATGCACTTCATTCTTCAAACAAGTCAATTTTTTTTGAAAATTTTGAAATAGTGATAATGAAATCTCTCAATATTTAATCTAATTCCACAAAATTCACGAATGGTGTGAGATTCAAAATTATCATGCAAAATATTATTAATAAAGAACTTATTTCTCAATACAACTTGTTGAACCATAATCAATACTTTTTTTATTTTAATAAAATTCCATTTTTTGGTGATCATTATCAAATGTTGTATAAATTTTATCACACTATAGGACCACTTATTAAACCATACTTGGTAAATATAATTCATTTAAATATTATAGTCATCATTTAATTATATGAATTAAATGATCCAATAATTTCTACATCACCATATTTTAATAACCCCATGTACTTACCTAATATTCAAATAGATATGATATCCCTTTTAAAAAACTACTCTCCTTTGTACTGGATTTGGGAAATGTCATATATCTCCCTTTAATTTATTTCTTCTCACTTTTCAATGAAACCAAATTTCACTACTTTATAGTTTGTATTAGAGGAACAAAAAAGTATTTGAAAAAGAGAAATTTCTAATACTACTCTAGGAGTCAGGGTTCCATTTAGACACTTATCAAATTATGGGGTTAAAATTGAATATAAGACTTAGTTGATACCATTTTGGATCTTTTTAGGGAATTCTGTTATCGTTTTGTTAACAAGTAGAAGTTTTTTAGGGAAATACTTTAATTTCACTAGTCCATAGTCTAATTTCCCCTTTATAAAGTCAGACATGATTTTTGATAAGCATTATTATTGAGTGATGGACTAGATTATTATTTATATAAATAAAACTTGAATTATCCCAAATGATTTTTATTAGAGACTTTACCTTAACTTTCATTCCTTTAAGAATTTTCTTTATCCATAGTAATTGTACACATTATTGAACAGTAATTCTTAGAGAAATGTGGTGTTGTTTCCTTCCAAGATAATAATTACAAAATACACAAATATAAAATATATAATATATGTTGACTTTCTATCATCCAATAAATCAGCCCAATCATAATCTATATATAATTTTTTTGTAGATGTTTCACTATACAACAAACTCAAATCCATCATGTATTTTATATACCATAGTATTTTTTCATTGAAATGAAGTGTATTTACTTGGTATTTCTTCTATATCATCCCACTTTACATATGTATAATACAATATTGGGTCATGTTACATCTAATACCACTAGTTTCTCAATGATCTACATGTATTTTAGAAAATTGAATTGTTTGAAATCATCACCCCTTGAAAAAATTCACTTCAGTAGTGACTAATTTTTTTTATCACTTTGGAATTCACCACTATAAATAAAATTAGAACGTACCTAGAATATATATTTTTTAATTTAGAATTCCTTATTTATGAAACATATAATCAAATTTAAAATGTCAATTTTATAGTAAATGAATTTTCAAAATCAATGTTCATGAATTTAGAAAAATAATTGCACTGTACTGATAAGATCTTCCAAATACTTTTTCATCAATATATATTTGCACAATCATCATTTGATCATTCTCATTTATGAAATAAGGATTTTAATAACCTCTAACGAGATATAAATTTATCCTCACAAATTATTTATCTATTCAAAGATACCACACTATTGGTTCACATTTCATACCATAATGATTCTTATTTAGCCAACACACACTCTGCTCATCTGCATGGACAAGAAAAAAATCTACTTATTTTATGTATAATTATTTCTCAATAAAAAAATTTATAAATGATGACTTGACATCAGACTAGATATATTAAATGTCATTTGGTCTTCTATGATAAATAAGAGTATAATGGTCTCTAGCCATACCAAGAGTGAGAATGTTTCCTCCACATAAATGCTCTTGATTTGGAAGTATCCCTTGCACACCATTCATGATTTTTTTCAAATACCCATTATATCATCATTTATTTTATTATGGAAGATTCATTTTCTCTTAATGATGTTCTTTTGTTCCTTCCAAAAACTTAATCACACAAATATGATTCTTATTGACTTTTTGAAGCTCTTCATTCATCACCTCAACCCAATTCTCATACATAGAATATTTTTCAAAAAAAGAAATTAATTTACCGTATATAAGAATGATGTCTGTTATATATATTACACTATACTTGTATACACTAACACTATTTGTTCACTAATGTTATTAAAACTATCATTTTTAGATTATATCTTCAAATTTAGTATATATTTAGGTATCAATTCAATCAAATCATCATCAATTTATTATTCAGAAGATTCCCCATGCCCCTGTACTCCCCATGAGCTACTCTACTCTTCATAGCTATCCTACTAGATATTCTCAATATTTTGAAGAGGATCTCACTCATTATCTATTGCAATGATATATTTTCTTTCATATAAATTTCCCATCATCTTACAAAAGAATGTATATTCTATTTTCATACCTAATTAGAAAATAATGATTAATTAGTCACCTATAGACTCATATTACTATGTTTCTCTTAATATATGATGAAATACATTATTTTTATGTTTTAAAAGTACTTCATTGTCTTCTTATTTCCATACTATAACTCGTATTGTATCTTTTATTCCCCAAAACACTATAATTATCTTCTATAAATATTAAATGATGTTGGTAATACATTTTTACATTACATTTTAGAAAGGTCATTATTGATAAACATTGTTCTAGCTATATTTTTTATTGTCTATTTTCTCCTCTAAACTACACTATTTCACTAAGGAGTTATCCCCAGTGAGACTTGGTGGCTTATATTATGTTTTTTCAAGATAATCCTATACCTATATGTTTGTGATCATTGTAACATTATTAATATAGAATGTTATAATTTCTTCCTAAGAATATTTTTATCCACCCTTCGATAGTAAACAATACTATTAAACACCTCATTATTGTGAGTGATAATAATTATCCATTCCATCTTTTTGTAATCACTGATGAAAATAATTTCATATATCTTACTATCAATAAAACATGGCGATATAGGTCTACACGAATCATTATTAACCAATTCAATCAATATTTTTGACTTTTGTTTCTTTTTCTTATATTTCTTTCAAATGATATTGTATTTTTATGACATTTCACATGTTTGTATGATTAGGTACTAGCTTAGAGAGATCTCAAGATTCATAATTTTCCATATGATCTTCCATGAATTATTTTATTATATTACCTATTAAATTAGTATAGAATAAGGATTATTCTTACTTAGAAAAAAAGCATACATCCTTCTCTACACTACCGTGGTTCTGGTTCCCCTTGGTGTGATTACCTTGCGTAATAACTATACTATATTTTCCCTTCTGGATTTGAATTTTCTTGGTAAGGTTTATTAAATGCACTATGTCATATAGTTTACTAAAATAAATCATGTAGTGACTAAGACACTCAATAACCAAGACATATGCACATATCATATATTTTCTAGAAAAGTTGGGTATTTTAAGACCATAATATTAACACATTCATCATTTCTAAATCTAATGATAACTTCCTTGTGGTATTTGATTCATATTTCAAGATCCCTATTTCCTATATGTGAAAATTTCATCTGTTATCACACATTTATACCAATACGATATAATGCTTCTAGCTAAATATATAAAACCAATTCATTTTCATTCTCAGCTATTTTCTTATTAATCTATGTCATCAATTTCACACATGGTATTGATTGAAATGATTGAACTTATTCGGCATAAGATAAACCAACATCATCTTGAAAAGATAAAAATAAAATTTTCATTTTCTCCTTGGTTGAGGATTCAATGGGATGCTACATCTGACCACTTTGGTCATTCAGGGTAACATTCTTCTAAATTGTTGAAGAGAAATACCAAGCCATATATCCAAATCCACCACACCATAAATAGTAACCATAAAAATGATTAATGAAATATTTAACTCTTCTAAGATGCCACTATTTATCCCGTTCCATCTTATAACTCTTGTATATGAAGTAAATATTTTTATAATACACCATATTCCTATAAAAATTACACAAGATAAGAGATTCATTTGTGCGTGTCTCTCTAGTTGTGCTAACTATCCCTAATGATATCTATGAATTTTGATTCAAATTCATATCAAAATAAACCATCAACATAAAAGTTTGCATTTGAGTGTTGGTTTCGACCATCAGTTATATATATGTCTAATCATTCCCCATACTAGTTTTATTATTCTGATGTGTTATTTTCATTTCATGACACTCATTTATCTTCTTTTCTAGACCTCCATTCTCTAATTTCATGATTCTTTTCACATGTATGATCTCATTTCAAAATTTCATACCATTAATGAACACATTACATTGATATTACACTTTCCAACATAAGAAAACAACATTCTATTCAAGATCATCGACACATTAGAGTTGGTTACAAACTATGATAATGAAAATGTCAATAACCTTTGTATTTTCTTAATCTTTAATCATTTACTTAAAATCCATATATGATTTTTCTGAATTTTTGACTTTAATATTTTAAAAATTAGCATTCAAATAAATCAAATTCTCTTATTATTGAAATACAGGGTTTCAAATCTTATATCAATCTATTGGATTTCATCATTATGGATCCATAAACATCTATCTCTTCAATATTATCCTATATAATTTCATAGAGATCAACCCTACCTTTGATATATCCATTTTCATCATCACTCAAATTTTTTGGGTAATATCTACAACATCCATTTTGTTATCTTCTATATAGTATTTTTTATATTAAGTTTATTACACCTCAGTTTCATCAAAACTATTAATTTCATGTGAAGTCATGTTATTTTTTTGAAGAAGTTATGTTTCCTATTTTTCATGCATTTAATATTGGATAAATATTTGTTCATTGGAATGTAATTTCATTCAACAACATATTGAAATTTATTTGGTGGTGTTATTTTAAAGTTAAAAACTATTTTCACATCAAAATCGTATGACTTGAAGTTTCCCTTTTAAACTTTATTTTTCCTCTTACAATTTAAGGAATTCAATGTCATGACTTTTACCACCTCTTTTTATCACTTATCATCCTCTATGGATATGTTATTTAAATAAATAAATTCTATTTAATTTAACTTCACCATTTACAAATCCTCTTTCTCATTGTATCTTTAACTCATATGAAACAATAGTACCATGTAAGATATCCAAAATTAGCTTCTTTTGAACTTTTTATTTGATTAAATTGAAATTTATATTGAATTGGGGTGATATCCTCATCATAATTCACTAACAAGTATTATGAGATATATATTCTCATAAGTAATCGATTCAATTGATTTTAACATCTAATTCAATATCTTCTACTTTTAGTAAGTCCCCATTATCCATATTGATTGAAATCCTATAAATATCAGTTGCATAAACATCCCTGACTGATGATTAGAAGTACTTTAAAAAATGATGGTTTAATTAAGGTTTGTTGGATTAAAAAAATACCCCCTTTAGATCTAGTTTCATCTTTCGAAAAACTGCCTTCCCCTTTTTTCTCACAACAAAATATAATATGAAATGAAATCATATAGGAGATACAATAATTTTTCTTGGCTTACCCTTGGATTATATTTCTAGGAATATATAAATAAAATGTTCTAATGTAACAAATCATTATAGTATAATGTTTTTACAATATTTAGAGTGGACTCACTATCCCTTCTATTTTATAACCATTCACACATGAGAACTCAATCTCTTCTCAACTGAAGAGAACATAGTACTCCTCCATAACATTATAACAATTATCAATATGAAAATTGATTTGGTTGATACTAAAATGGGTGTTACATTAATCTAATTTTTCATATATGGGATATGTTCTAAATTAACCAAAGAAAAATTCTTATTGGAAATTTCATATTCAAACCATTCCTTCTTTAGCACATTCTGAGAAAAAGGTTACATTTATATACATAATACCATCTTGTAATTTCCTCCATATTAAATCTCTATATAATCTTTAAATTTTACTCATTTATGTGATTTTTCACAAAACAAACAGCTTCATTAACCATATTACATGCATAAACGCATCATAATACCTTATCTAGTACCTCTTTACCACATAAATCCATACACTGACTGATTTGGTATACATCCTTTGCAGATTTCTCCAAAAAAATCTTTTTGACATGGAGAATATCTAGGCTCCTTCTTTTAATTCATTCCTATTGATAATAAAGTTATTATTGATAGATATATTTAAAACCAATATAAAAATACATTAATCACAAAATTAAAAAACATGTTTTCACTGTACCACATGATATTCCCACCTTATGATCTTAAAATAGATTATTCTCATGTAGAATATCATTTTATTTTATACATGGTATCGCTATCATAAAAAAATGTAAAATTTCCTACCACATAATCACCTCGAGGTATATAATAGTTACTTCCATATGAATACAATATATGAGTATCTTATTTCTTCCCTTGATCCACCACTACAAAATATTCTTCTGTGTAACCATCTACATCACAGACCAAAATACCATTACTTGATTAAAAACAATGATGTCCATATGTGTTTGAATGGCCCCCCTTGCACAGTCATGAATCTTCCCTCAATGTTGGGTTCTTATCAGGTGTTTCAAAGAATTCAAAACTGGAAATCCTTTCTTTCTTTATTTTTTATGTTTTTTCTAGAAATTTAACCACAAAAAAATCATAAAATGATGGGAAACATCAAAAATCATGTTAACATTCTTAAAAAACCTTCCATGAAACCACTATAATTTTTCTAACATTCATTTACAACAAAAAAATAACCCCAAAATCTAAAAATCCATAATGAGTTGTTTTTTAGAAACAATGTTCATTGAAGAGAAAATTAAGATAAAGTTTCCTTTTAGAAGTGATTTTCCTTGATGAAATGTTTTCTTGGGAAACTAATCAACTATCAGATACTATAGTTTCAACTATGTGTTGAATATTTTTATGTGTCCATACCAAACTTATTATTATGTGGGAAATACATGTAATTATTTGTAGATTTAAGTTTCAAATTAATGTACTGAATTGTGAGGTCGATGATAAAATGATATGAAGTCCTTAAAAAAGAGTTATTTTATTAAGTGTTAAGTATTTACACAAAATTATGAGATACCTATATAAATTAAATAAAAAATTACCTACCCTATATTAGGATTTTGTGGATTTTAATCGTCCATGCTCATTGAAGACCCAACCCATTATTAAATAACTATGATTTCAATTCATTAAATTATTTCATTTGTACACAATTAATCAATTAAAATCTATGTTAAAATTATCCTAAATTAAAATTAAATGTTTTAATTGATGAAATTATTTAAATTACTCAACTAAACCACTATTTCTTTTTTATATATTACTTATTCTAAACAATATTTGTTATTATAGAACTTACCTTTAAGGATTTCATCACTTAAATATTACTAACATTTTTTATCATAGCCTACTCTTCAAAGAATTTATCTTTTCAACCCTAACAAGCTAATGAAATGTATCTAATTATAAAAATTTTGATTCTTAGGATGATAAAAGATATTATATCTATTATTTGATCTATTTTTTAAAATGGTAATAATTATGGTTATTTTAATTATACATTGAATTTGTACAGGACAAATATTGTCCTGAAGTTTTATACAGAGGTGTTGTAGCCATTTATAGTTAATTATTGTGATTATAAATTATGGAGTGTTGTTCAAGAAGATTAGTATGATCTAAATTAAAACGCTCTAAATTAGATAATTTTTGGACTAAGACTAGCAATATTTAAATTGGCTTCTCAATTTGTTAACACTTATGATATTTAGGAATCTATCACAATTATGTATGAATTCTATAAAAATGTACAACAATTAAAGTACAATGCTGCTATGATAATGATGTATGATGGAGGATGTGTTTCTCATATTAATATAAGACCCACTCAGATAATAAATGATGTTACTTCTTTGAGAACCTATTTCAAGAATTAGTTTGTGATTTAGAAGATGTATGAGTTATACCTGATAGATGGTGATTTATATTTTTTCCTATTATCCTATAAAATCCAATGAAAGAGATGAAAATGAATAATTTAATTGGAATAATCAGAATGTATAAAGCTAAGATGAAGGCATAAGGTGGTGATCACAAGCTATTAGAAATGAAAATTATTCTCTCAAATTTTATACATTATTTGATTAGAAAAATGTTAATGAAATATATCTCGAATCACGTAATGGATATTCAGTTATGAACCAACCTAGGTCAACCTTAAACCGGTCACTCGAGCTACTCTGTGGTATGGCCTGAAGAGAATTCCTAATCCCCATAGGTTGGAAACATGTTCCAAGAATCAAAACATACACGTGGGAACGATTTAAGACCAAAATAAATAAATTAACAGTACTTGATATTAAAAAATAATAAACAAAAAATGATAAAATGTATACAACCAAACATCAACTAAAAATATAATCATATTCTATTACAAAATACAACTCAATAAGTAGAAAAATAGGATACAAAACTGAAACTAAAATGAACAAATTGAACCTGCCACCTTGCGATCTCCAAGAGACCTCTTGGTCACCACCAACCTCAAGACCAGATATGCTCTAAAAATGATCACCAGCTAGGAAACCCAGACAAAGAAAGAAAATGCAAAATAGCTTGGGTCTACCAACACTGAGTGGTATAGGTAGGTTTTGAGGTCATAGCTCAGTAATTAACCACCAAAGAATCCATGTAATTTATTTCACAAATACATTCCATTAATACTAGGTTAAAATAAATTTATAAAAATATATTTTCATACAAACCATGCATTTCAAAAAAAAGAAAATACTCTATTGAATTCATAATTAAAATCAAGGCACAAGAGGGAAAAATGAAAGTTGAGCTTTATCTTTCATAACATACACTATTAAATCAACTTTAACCCAATCGCATGTTCATAGTTTTTCCAAACAAATTCCAAAACCATGTACAAAGAACAAGATTGTACACAATAAGGGAAACATATCTAATCATAATTATGATGAGAAAACTTATGAAATACTTAGAACTCAAAGGAGAAACATAACATAATATACATGTGAATCATCATGATGACATGCCCTACCCAATGATGTCATAATTCCCTAACGACCAACCATCTCCCTACATGGCATGGTATGGGGGAACTATCCCATTGTAATAAACCGGAGTATCCACTTTCTATGGGCCACTGGATATTACAATAACCTAGACTAGTTCAAAAATCATTCTCCATAAATCTATTTTCTATTATAGGATCCCATGTATATTTAACAAAGGGTGTGTCATACCGTTCAAACAATATGTCACATATATATACCCACACACACCACATAATATGACAACACCCCTCCCACCTCAAAATTTTTCCCCTTCCTTAAAATAATTACCATAAAATAGAATTACTATACCAAGGACCCTTTTAACTCATGATACAATGACTTGGATGGAGACCCAACTCAAGAGGGGTTTTCTAATGAGTCATTTCACAATGCGGAAATGGCCTATTGTTTCACAATATTCATCCATTTAACAAAAACACTTAGAAACCATTTTAAAAACATTAACAAATATCATATTTATAATAACAAGGACAAAGGGGACTTTATACCAGGCATTCACCAAAAAGGGCCCAAATTCATTTTAAAGACATGTTAAAACAAGTAGAATATGAAAAGGTGCCAAACGGGCTTTCACTACACATATAATCCAACTCTCCTTCAGAAAATGCTGAATGGCCATAGCTCCCAACATTTACCCACACACATATCTCAAATGCTGAATGGGGCTTAGATTTTCCAACCACTCTCCTAAGCATGTTTCAATTCCAACTAGGCCAAAACACGAGTAACACATTTTCAATCATTTTTAAAATACAGAAAGTGCCACATCCCCCATTTTGGAAAATAAGGAACCATTTTAAGAAAAAATGTAGTGGGGGAGAAGAGGTGTTCTTGAGGGTAACCAGCTATAGAGTTCCTAATTTAATTTATTGAACATCCATGTGTGAAACTAGTGGACCCATTGATGTGCCTTCATCAAATGGAACACTCTTAAACTAATAAAGACATTCGAGCCCCATTTTCTTAAAACCAAAATTTTTATTCAACCCAGAAACACCCATTTCACTCATTTATAAAATACAAAAGAAGTTAAAAAACCAAGATTATTTTATCAAATCATGATCCAAACAACATAAAAGGAAATATTCATATGTCACGTATAAAAATAAAAAACATGATCCAAACCAATTTTATAAAAAATCAAGGTTGGAAAACTACACTTCCAACCAATTACACCCCAAAATATTCAATAGAAATTTTATAAAAAAAATACGACAAAAATACACATGTTCATAAACCAAGATTCATGTAAAAACATATTTTTAGTCATATTTAATATAGCATCCCACATTTTTATTACAAAATTTTTCATTACAATTTACAAACAAAGGATCGTTAAAGTCTAGTGTCTTGAAAATAAGGAACAATAAAACATGAAAGAAACATAAAAAATTCTTGTGAACCACTAGTAAGTATTCATTATAGGTTAATAATATGTAAAATTACTACATCTAATAACCTAGAGACATACATCAAAGGAAAGGGTGAGTAGAAGACCCAGTAAGGGTAAACAAGGGAACCAATTTACTTGTGATATCAATATGAACTAGATAAAAAAACGTAAAGACATGAGAAATGGAAGTAGAGGCATAACATAATGATAGTAACATGAACTATAACTTGAATATTTGGCTAAAAAATTTCATTCAGGCATTCATGAACATATCACCTAGGTTCATCACCAAGGTGTCATAAAACATTACAAAGGTTATTCACCATAGAATCGTGAAACTTTTCATCTCTAGAGATTAATTCATTACCCAATGAATTGGAGCGCTATCAGGGAACACCCATAATATGACTTTATTTTCATGTGATCCACTTTGATCATAATTAAAAATTTCATAAATAATCCATAGAGAATAAAAGAAATGGGTTTCCTTTCAAAATCGTGACATTTTAAAAGTTATTAAAAAACATGATCGTTCTGTCATTTATAACCTATAGAATGGGAGTGAGGGATATATGCATGTCAATTATAGTATCAAAAAGATAAATTTTATTTCTTAACTAATACCCTTAGAAATTAAAATATATTTTTGTATTCATATAAATAAAACAAGAGAAATCTTTGAAAAAGAGATAGATTTTGAGACGAAAACTCTGCAGCATAACGACTATATAACACGGTTTTAAAAAAATTAAAAAGAGATGCGGAAAGAAAAACCCATTTATAAATATATCATAATATAGTATAGGGAAATAATAACATTGAAATAAGATCATGGTGTAGATATTTTAATGGAATAACACATTAAAAAGAAACCTAAATGAAAAGAGATGATGTGATTTCTGTTACGAAAAATTCGGCAGCTTTACGACATTGCTTAATATTCAGAAAAATAAGTTGATGTGAGATGAAAATGTCTCTCATAATTTGGACATGAAATGGAAAGTAATAAGAATATATAAGAACATACCTCCACATAATAAGATGTAAACTACAATACATACCATAAATGAAATCATGACTAAAAGAGGAGGGTTGAAGGTTCCCTTACCTTGAATAGTGACAGTAAAAGCTCAAAGGTTGGGACCTTTGAGGGATTGAGGGAACATTTGGAGGACCACTTGGGAGGTAAGACAACTATAAATTCATTTATGGGGTTTTTGTAGTGAAATGAATGAGGGAATGCCTTGGTATTTATACCAAAAGTGAGGGAATATTTAATTAATTTCCATGGGACACCTCATCAGTGGTATTTGAAAAACCTTGGGCTTGACCATGGTATATTCCCATGGTATTGAACACTTGGTACACCTCAAAATATATAATACTATTCACAAATCAACAAGAATTATTACATCATTATTACAACATTAAAGATTTCATTAATCACATCGACTCTCAAAACAGTAATTTTATTATTCCCCGAAAAACAAAACATTTTATAAAAATTTCATAAATTCATTGTATCCTAATATCGAAATTTTGAATTCAAAAATGAACTCTATTTTATGAAAATATATTTCTAAATATTTTTAATTTAATTATTATATAAATTTTTATTTATTCCCAATAAACAACTTTAAATCAATAACTTGTTTTGTAACACCTTGAAAAAGTATTGAAAGTCATATTAAATTCTTGTATAATCTCAAGACAATAAAGTAATAATTTATGATTACATTTTATAAAAATACATTTCCATTTTAAATTATTAAATTAATTAAAATATTGTAAATAAAGTGTTTTTGAAATACAAAAAATATCAAAACTTATACAATGATCTTTTCTTATTTTTAAGATGTATAAAATTTATTTATAAATTCATGGTTGAAGTTTTTTTTGCTTATTTGTTATTCATTACTATTCATTACTATTCACCAGGGTATGCTACTATTCAAATTTTACTATTCACTAAAAATGATGTCGGTCTTATTAGACTCTAAATTTCTTACTGATCACAACTGTAGAAGACCATTTTTTGAAAATAATGTCACATTATTAATTATTTAAGCAATACAAAAATATTTTAAAATACCCTTTTTCCAAAATTCATCAATAATATTCATCTTATATTTATCTGATCATTTGAAAAAAAAATGCTACTATAATAATCAATAAAAAATTTCTTTATACCAAGGGAATAAAAAAAGTATCTAAGGGATTGTTACATAGCCCCTTATAACACCTTCATAAGACCTAAGTTTAAGGTGTGATATGGTGATAGAATCTTGGGGCGGCTTAGACAACATTGACTGACTGGTGATTTCGATCAGCTTGAGCTTCTCCCTTAGGTGATTCTGTTCAATCTTCAAATGTTGAAGCTCAGCTTGGGATTGGTCTAGAGCAAAGCCCATAGATGATACCGCTTTCCCAAGCTCTGAAAAATAGGCTTCGTAGGGCCTGAGTCTACTGGATGAGGCCATTGTTTCGGTGCGGATGTGCGTCGGGTTACGCTGTTCCGCCAGGACGCGTTCGCGCGTGCACCCGTCAACCCGAGGGGATGGGCGCGCGGCTTGTGGTCCCGCAGTCCCGCTTTCCAAGGGCGGGCGGCATCCGTCCCTTATTCAGGGGCGTCTGCTCCTTGATCGAAACCGGGATGATGGGATGTCGGCTCCTCCTTCCTTGGACGTCTCCTCGGAACTCGTCGCCTAATCCGGGTCTCCCTCATAGACTTAAGAATGTTCGTGAATCTCGTTCCCGGCGCCATATCTTCATGGACACCGGTTAATTACGCTGCTTCCGCCCGGACGCTCCAAGGAGTCTGGGCGGGGCAGCAACCTGCAGTGAGAAGGCCGGGTGGCTCTGGGTGCTGGGGGCGTGTCGTGACACTGCGGCTCTGCACGTCTGTCTTCCGTCCCTAATAGGGATTCTCGAAGGCATGATGGCCTGAGGCATCCCGTACTAGGTGCGGGGAACTGTGTCACCTGAGGTTTTCCTCAGCTTCCCATGTTTAACACGGGGTATGCCGCGAGTTTAACGTCCAGCGGGGACGGCATCGGACCGATCAACACGAAAAGTGGATCAGATGACAGAACCCCTTGCGGGGAACCTCCGACGCTGGGGCCAGCACATGGGCGGCTTCCCAAATGATATGGAGTGGAGTGAAGTGGCATGACCCCACCGGGATGTGGCGTCCCGGGTAAGGATCAGGATGGATGATGGAGTGAAGAGCTTGGACCCCGTAGGGGCTTCCTACGTACCGTGCGTTAGCACGGATCAAAGTCAACGTAGTTCGGGTATACAGTTTAACGTCATGCTGGACATCGGCAAGCCGACTCACGAAGAGGTCGAGGCCGCCGGGCGGAGGATTGAACCGAACCACCTCGCACAGAGGGGGATGGAACGGCCGGGTGGATCACAGTTTCACGTCATGCTGGACGATAAAAGGAGAAATGGAAAAAGGGGCTGTGGGGAGGCACAGTGGAGATACACACGGGCAGTCTCCCACAGGGGCAGATTCATAGGTGAATCGACGCAAGCGTGAACCCTGGAGGGGTCCACTGATGGACGAACCGACGTAAATATGACCGGGATGACCAGGTGGCGGGCTTGGACCTCAAGAAGGCTTCCTACGTACCCTGTTTAGAAGACAGGGATCAAAGTCCACGTAGTTCATTCTGTCAGGACTTACGCACTTGAGACAGCCCGGATGCGGCAAAACTCAGTTGGAAGGGACTTGGACCGAAAGCAGAAGACACCTCTATCCCAGTCACACCCTCTACTGGCTTCGGCAGTGGGGAGGCGCAATGGAGATACACATGTGCAGCCTCCCACGAGAAACTAGGGGTTTGTAATACCCTGCCCCCGTAGGGAAAAGCCACTCCCATTAAATCGTCCCAAAAGGGGGACAATCCTGACATCCCTGCAGAGACGAGCGGGTGGGGGCCACATCCAAACCGGGGGAGACCCTGCGTGCGAGGCACGGGATCGAACGATGCGGACGGTTTAACGTCTTGCCGGACGAAGTACAGTTTAACGTCGTGTGTTGAGGACGAAGCGGACGGTTTAACGTCTTGCCGGACGAAGTACAGTTTAACGTCGTGTGTTGAGGACGAAACACTTGGCAGTTTAACGTCTTGCAGCGCGGACGAATGTGCAGTTTAACGTCATGCTGGACGTATGGGCAGTTTAACGTCATGCTGGACATATGTGCAGTTTAACGTCATGCATGACGAATATGCAGTTTAACGTCATGCTGGACGAATGATTGCCGCCGATGGGTCTGTGTCACTTCGCACGAGCCTGGAAGGCTGCACGGGAAGACATCGCACGGTGCGGGCACCCAGGATGAGGATCATCGAGCGCCACGCAGGCGGGTACCCGCAGGGGGTCAAGGGAGGCGACCCTGGCGGATTGCGCGCAAAAGAGGAGCTTTGCGCGCAAAACCGCGGGTCGGCGCGCAGAATGGCGGGCTGGCGCGCAATTGGGCCAGCACTTCGCGCGCGGATGATGGGGATTGCGCGCAACGGGCTTCGGGTAGCGCGCGGGGGCAACGGCTCATTCTCTAACGAATGGCCACTTTGAAGATGGGGGGTGCGCGCAATCGGGTTGGATTGCGCGCACCCGGGGGCAATTGCGCGCAAGAGGCTTCTTTTGCGCGCAAAGGCCTTCGGGTTGAAATTTATTCAAAGGAAATGAGCCAAGGGGATTGCGCGCGAAGGCGAACCCCAAGGCTCTATTGCGCGAAAGAAAGGAGGTTACCTGAAAATCGGCATTGCGCGCGGAAGGGGTTGAATTGCGCGCGCGGGAGACCGTTTGACTTCCAGCAACCTTTGAAACGTTGGGGGTCGCCTAGTATTTATAGGCAACCCCGGGCGCGGAATCCAAGGCGTGAGCGCGGAATTCTCCTCGCGGGCGCGGAATCGGGCACCGCGCGCAAGGGAGTTGCGCGCATCCCGGGGGTTTTGCGCGCGGATCATCATCTTTGCGCGCAGACCTCTGAAATTCCGCGCAAGGCCTCCGGGCCCTCCGAAACATTCTTCCGACTCCAAATATGACCTCGCTTTCCGCATCCGGAGCTTCGTTTGGGAACAACGGACTTTTCCGGCGTCTACAGCCATCAACTCATCTTTCTGTATTAATTAACCAAGATCTCTTGTATTTATAAAAAATAATTGTAATGTTCAATGTTTTGTTTCCAATGGTCATATTGACCAATTGTCATATAATAGTCAAAACCCAATGGTTTCACTTCATTAATTAAAGGATAATGTTTTGTGGAGTATAAAATGAAATAACATATAATTTTAGGAAACAAAAATTATTCAAAATTTTGGGTCATTACATTCTTCCCCCCTTAAGAAATTTCATCCCTAAAATTTTAACTCGTACCCCCATAAGAGAAAAGGGGCGGGTACATCTGCCTCATAGTCTCCTCTAGTTCCCACATGGCTTCTTCACATTTGTGGTTCCTCTATAACACATTAACAAGGAGGGTTGTCTTATTTCATAGAACTCTATCTCTACGATCCAAGATCTCCACTGACTTCTCCTCAGAAGAGTGATCGTGTTCCTGCTGTACCACCTCCAGATTTTGTATATGTGAAGGGTCAGGTATGTACTTTTTCAAGAGGGATACGTGGAAGAAATCATGAACTTGTGCTATATTTTTAGGAAGTGAAAGCTGATAGACCACTACTCCTACGTGATCAAGGATTTCATAGGGTCCAATGTACCTAGGGATGAGATTCCCTTTCACCCAAAACCTCATGACTCTCTTCCAAGGTGAAATTCAAAGAACTAAATTTTCACCAACATCAAACTTCAAGTAGGTTCAATGTTTTTGACATAAGTCTTTTGCTGACTCTGAGCATCCTTAATGTGTTGATGGATGGCATGGACCTTTTCTATCATCTCTTCCACAAGATCTGTCCCAGTAAGCTTTCTCTCACCATATTCTTGCCAACAATTAAGAGTTCTACATATCATTCCATATAGAGCTTTATAGGGTGCCATTTGAATGCCCGATTGAAAGCTATAGTTGCAAGAGAACTCAAATAAAGGGAGATGTTGATCCTATCCACCTTTAAATTCAGTTGATCATGATCTTAGCATGTCTTCAAGTGTTTGAATAGTCATTTCAGATTATACATCAGTTTGGGGGTGATAGGCCATATTGAAATTCAATTCAGTGCTTAGATAATGTTAAAGACATCTCCAAAATTTTGATTTGAACCTTGGGTCACGATCAGATTTGATAGAAAGTGGAACTATATGCCACCTTACCACTTCCTTCACGCAAATCCTGGAAAGTTGATCAAGAGAGAAATATTCCTAAATAGTAATAAGATAGGAATTCTGGGTGAGACGGTCTAAAATAACCCATATAACTTTGTTTCCTTTGGAAGTTCTCAGGTGACCGGTGACAATGTCCATAGTGACATTTTCCCACTTCCAGGTTGGTATGGGAAGTTGTTGCAATACCCCTTTATGAAGTTATCACTCAACCTTCACTTGCTTACATGCCCAAAAAATTGATGTGTAATCAGCAATCCCGGTTTTCGTATTATCCCACCAATAATGATAACGAAGGTCTTTATAAATTTTCATGCTTCCTGGATGTCTAGAGAAAGTAGTTCTATGAGCTTCATCCATTATCTCCTTATTTATTTCCGGAATAGATGAAGCACATAGTCTTTTATAAAATCTTAGTACACCTTCCGGATCAATATTGAACTCCAGAAACTTCACATAATTAATATCCTCAAACTTCTTCTATAACAAAGGATCCACTTTCTGAGATTTCTTGATCTTCTATAGTAATGATGGTTGAGAAATAATTTGGTATAGGGTTGATGATGTCTCTTCCCTTATAATTCCAATGTCCATCTTCTCTAGTCCATTGATAAAAAGATCTCTTTGAATCCTCATCATAGAATTAACAATTGGGTATTTCCAGTTCAATGCATCAATGACTTTTTTTTCTCTACTGGGATGATAATTAATTGAACAATCACAGTATATAATAAGTTCCAACCATCTTCTTTGTCTCATGTTCAATTCATTTTGTGTGAAAATATAATTCAAACACAGATTGTTTGTGTATATATCACATTTATCCCCATAAATATAGTGCCTCCATATCGTCAGAGCAAAAACGACCACATCCAGCTTCAGATCATGCGTTTGATAGTTCTTCTCATGATTATTCAACTGACGAGATGCATAAGTAATAACATTTTCATTTTTTATGAGGACTCACCCTAGACCATTTGGAGATGCATCGCTAAAAATAAAAAATCCTTCTCCACTTGAGGTAAGAGTAAACATGGGTGCAGTAAATAATCTCTTCTTCAGCTCTTGGAAAAATTCCTCATAATCCTTTGTCCATATGAAATTGACCCCTTTTAAAGTTAACATGGTTAAAAAATTAGAAAGTCATGACACATTCTTCACAAACCTCCTATAATATCCTTATATTCCATGGAAACTATGAAAATCAATGATCGTTCTAGGCTGAGGCCAATCCTCTAAAACTTTTGTCTTTGCAGGGTCAACTATGATTCCTTTATTGGTAACAATGTTTCCCAAGAAAGAAACCTGTTGTAACCAAAATTCACTTTTTCTGAACTTTTCAAAAATCCTCTCTTTTTGTGGAGTTTTCAAAATAACCCATAGATGATCCTCACCCTCCTCGCGACTTTTGGAATATATCAGAATGTCATCAATATAAACTACCAAAAATTTATCAAGGTAGTCCTTTAAGACTATATTAATCAAATCCATAAACATTTATGGTGCATTAGTCAGTCTAAAGGGCATAACAACAAACTCATAATTCCCATATCTTGATCGGAGGGAATTTTTTAGAATATCTTTTTTCATCACCCTCAATTGATGATAACCCGAACGAAGATCAATCTTAGAGAAGAATTGAGCTCCATGACGTTGGTCCAATAAATCATCAATTCTTGGAAGATGGTATCTGTTCTTCTCTATGATCCCATTCAGTTTTCTATAATCAATACCTAGTCTGATTGATCCATACTTCTTCTTCACAAAGAGAATTGGTGCTCCCCAAGAAGATACACTCAATTAGATAAAACCCTTATCTAAAATATCTTGGTGTTCCTTATTTAATTCCTATAGATATACATTTTCCATCCTATATGGAGTCAATGATATCATTTGAGATCCATGTGAGAGTTCAATGGAGAACTCTGCCTCTCTTTTTGAGGGAGGTTTGGGTAACTCCTCGGGAAATACATCAACATATTCCTGGACGATGGGGATATTTTCTATCCTTAAACTCTAATTTCCCTCTTCTTCTTCACCGATAAACTCCATAAATAATGATATGTGAGGTTCTTATAGACAAAGATCAGGTTGAGATATCTCTCCTTGGAAGATAACCGTAGTTTTTTCATTCAATACTACTGATATTTCCTTGTTTCTGCATTTTATCTTAGAATTATATTTTGAGAACCAGTCCGCACCAAGTATAATGTTGAATTATATCATGGGAATAAATACTGGATTTGTGTAAGATTGTGTTCACTAAAGTAAATACTATAGTTTCTAAACACTGACGATGCTTATATAATCCCACCAAGAGTCTTGACTGACAACTCTACTTTTAGAAAATCAGGGTCTGATTTTAAATTATTTGCAAACATGGAGGAAATAAATGAATGCGTAGAACCATAATAAAATAAAGTACTTGCTACCTTTGAGAGAAAAATAAGAGTACCTGCCACCACACCATTTGGAACTTCAACTTCATCCGTAGTGATTGAAAAAGTAGAACCTTCTTCTATTGTCCATTGCTGAGGCTAATGGTGATTCCCCTCCCCTACACTTGTATTTGGACAGTGATTGGAAAAGTTCCTAAGTTGTCCACACATACAGCATTGGACATCAGGCATGGAATTCACCATATTCCCCTTATCTTTAGTGTTGGGTGGTTTTCTTTTCTCCTCAATATGAAAATTCCTCCGGATATGGCCATCTCTTACACACATGTAGAACTTCCCGCTCCTGAGCAGGCAGTTCCCCAAATGCTTCCTTCAACATTTATTACACGTGGTATGTTTTACTTTCCTGCCTCCTATACCATAATAAAAACTCCTCCCAAATCTTGGATCCATTAATATCTTCTTTTTATTGGATTTATGAGACCACTGTATCACACCAAACTCTAGTTTGACTATTATCGCACTCTTCACAATCTCTTCATAGCTGTCAAAAATTGGGTTACCTAGATTATTCTTTAGATAATTTCTTATTCCACCAAAGAATCTATCAACTATCCAACTAGGATCCATGACAAAGGTTGAGGTATAACGAGAAATACTACTGAAGTTCATCTCGTAGCTTCCCAGAGATTCATTCTCCTTTGACTTTAGCTCGAGAAACTGTTTCTCTATTCTTGTTCTCATTGAATGAGGGAAATACTTACTAAAGAATATCCTTATGAACTATTCCCACTACAAAGATTCAACCTCCACTCTTGGCCTCTTATTTTTAATCAGTTCCCACCATTGATCAGCTTCTCCCTCTAAGAGATAGACAACCTGGGTGACCTTATATTGTTCCGAATAGTGGAGAAAAAAAAATATCTTCTCGATAGTGTTGATCTATTGTTAAATAATCAATGGGTCAGTAGATCCGCATAATGTTGGTGGTTGTTGAAACATAAAGGACTCAACATAATGTTGTTCCCTTCATGGTGAGATCTGTCTCTCAGCTTGATTATAGATATTTTCTTATAACTTGAGTCATTTGGTGTATCATTCACACGAAAGTTTCCATTTCGGCTTCCATCGGAGGGCCATAAGCACATGTTCCATTGTGGTCACTATTTGAATTATTCCTCCTATTACCCACGATTTTTTAAAAGAAAAAAACCTTAGTGATTAACTTATTTGATTTATGAATCTTTTAACTAAAAGGATTTTAGGTCTTAAAAATCATTTTTTAAATTATTTCATTTCTCTTTAAATCCATTATAAGGATTCATAAAAAGTTTATGATTAACCAAATATATCCCCTGGGAGTTTTGTAACCAAGAGTTCAGCAAGGCCCATTGTCATGTACTAGGATACCCCGTGTCAAGCCCAAAACTCCTTGTCGGAGTTTTCACTCCTAGGTACATTAGTTACAGAGCCACCTCTACCTGCTCGTATCATGACAAGGATGTATTTTCTTGATAAACCACTTACTCAATACTCACCAAAATACTAGAAAGTTTTCATATATATATTTAATTTTCCATAAAGTTATTCCTAAAGATTTCAGAGACTTATTTTATAAATAACTAAACTATCCTTTGATACCAACTATCTAATTCCGCTTTTTTATTACATAACTTATCATTACATTTTACAAACAAAGGATCTTTAATGTCTAGTGTCTTGGAAATCATGAATAATAAAACATGAAAACAACATAAGACATTATTCTAAGATACTTGTAAGGATTCATCATAGTTTCTTCCTGAGTAAAATTACTACATCTCATAACCTAGAGACATTCATCAAAGGACAGTGTGAGTAGAAGGCCCATTATTGGTAAATAGGGGAATAATTTTACTTGTGATATCAATAAGATATTGATAAAAAAACATAAATACATGAACAATGGAAGTAGAGACCTAAAAATAATGAAAATTAGTTAAACCAAAACATGAATATGTGGATAAAACATTTCATTTATACATTCATGAACATATCACCATGGTTCATCCCCAAGGTGTCATAAAATAATTACCAAGGTTATTCACCAAGGTATCGTGAAACATGTCATTTCTAGAGATTAATTCTTTACCCAATGCATTTGAGTGATATCAGGGCACACCCTTAATATGTATTTTTTTTCATGTGATCCACATAAATCATAGTCAAACATTTCATAAATAACTCATTGAGAATAAAATAAATTGTTTTCATTTCTAAATTTTGGCATTTTAAAAGTTCTTAAAAAACATGATTGTTATTTCATTTATAACCCATGGAAAGAGAGTGAGGGTTATATGTATGCCAATTCCAGAATAAAAAATATATATTTTATGTCTTGATGGACACACCTATAAATGGAAATATTTTTGGGTATTCATATAAATAAACCAAGAGAATTTCTTGAGAGAGAGAGAGAGAGTTTAAGATGAAAATTCTGCAGCATAACTGCTATATAACATGGTTTTAGATAATATTGAAAAGAGATGGCGAAAGGACAACCCATTTATAAATAAATCATAATACTGTATTGGTACAGTATAAAAAATAAATAAGATCATGGTATGGATATTTGAATTACATAACACATGAAAAGAAAACTTAAATGAAAAGAGAAGATGCGATTTCATTTATGAAAAATCGTGCAGCCTAACGACATCACTTAAAATTTTTAAAAATAAGTTGATGAGAGCAAAAAAGGTATCTAATAATTTGGACATAAAATGGACTATAAAAATAATATATAAGTACATAACTCCATATAAGAATATGGAGACTAGAAGACATAACTTATAGGAAATCATGAGTAAAAGAGGAGGGTGGATGGTTCCCTTACCTTGAAGAGTGACTTCGAAAGCTCGAAGGTTGAGACCTTGGGGGGATCAAGGGAACCTTGGGAGGACACATTGGGAGGGTAAAAGACTATAAATTTTTTTAGAAGGATTTTGGAATGAATGGAATGATGGAATGGCTTGGTATTTATAGCTAAATTGAGGGAATATGTAATTAACATCCAAGGGACACCTCATCGGTGGTATTTGCAAAACCATGGGCTTGCACATGGTATTGGAAAATTGGGACACCTAATAACATATATCACTATTCACAAGTCTACCAGAATGATCACATCATTATTTCATCATTAGTACATCATTTATTATGTCATTAATCACATCGAAATTCAAAACTGTATTTTTACTATTCAATGAAAAACAAAACATTTTATAAAAATATCTTAAATTCATCGTAACCTAATATTGACGTTCTGAATTAAAAAATAAACTCTAGTTTTTGAAAATAATTTTCTAAATATTTTTAATTTACTTTTAAAAAAAATCATTATTCATTCTAAATAAACAACTTTAAATCATTAACTCTTTTTATGATACCTTGAAAAAGAAATCAAGGTCCCATTAAATTCTCATATAACCATAATACAATAAAGTAACAATTTATGATTAGAATTTATGAAAATACATTTCGATTTTTAATTATTAAATTAATTATAAATTTGTAAATAATGTATTTATGACATACAAAAATACAAAAAAGGGTATGTTACTATTCATACTTTATTATTCACTAAAAATCATGTTGGTCTTATTAGAGTCTAAATTTCTTACTGATCACAACGGTAGAAACCAATTTTTGATAATCATGTCACATTAATAATTATTTATAGAGAAAAAAATATTTTAAAATACCCGTTTTCCATAATCCATCAATAATATTCATCTAATATTTATCAAGACATTTTAAAACCACCAATTTTACCATAATATGAAATAAAAATTTAATTTATACCAAGTTATTACAAAAAAGCATATAAGGCCTTGTTACATAGCCCCTTATAAAAACTAAATAGGAATCAAGTGTAAGGTGTGAAATGGTGATATAATATTGGGGCAGCTTAGACAACATTACTCGAGTGGTGATTTATATTAGCTCTAAATTCTCCCTTAGGTGATTTTATTCAAATTTAACATGTTGAAGCTCTGCTTGGGCTTAGTCCAAAGCAAATCCCCGAATGCTACCTCATTCCCAAGATCTGACAGATGGGATTCCTATGACTTATGTATACTGGATGAGGTCATCGACTCCTCTTTCTGTATTAATTAACCATGACAAATTGTATTTATAAACAATAATTCTAATGTTAAGAGTTTATATACAAACAACCATATAGACCAACAGTCATATAATAGTCAAAACCCAACAGTTTCACCTCATTAATTAAAGGATAATGTTTTATGGAGTATAAAATGAAATAACACACAAATTTGGGAAACAAAAATTATTCAAAAGTTCTGTTCGTTACATTTACCAACAAGATAATGATACCATGAATTAAAAATGGTAATAATAATGGTGATTTTTTTAAAAAAAATTCAATTAATACAACAGAAGCATAAAGTGAATTAAAATTGTAATAAAGTCATAGAACACCTACCTCAACATGTGAGGATGATATTAAACTCCAACATGAGGGGAAACAAGACCTTTAGGACCAACTTTACACCTTAGAAAATGAGGAAAATACATGAAAAAAATACGAGGTGTTAGGGTTTTGTTAATTTTGATGAAAAACACCAAAAAAAAGAAAAGAAAAGAAACGAACATGAGGTGGAGGGATGCTGTAATGAGGTTCATGAGCCAATGGAGAGGAGGTCGGAGTATAGGGCATGACTGGTTGTGGGGTTCTGTAAATTGTGTAGTGTTCATAGGAAGTAGTCCAAGGGGGTGGCACTGTGCAGACATGCTGAAGGAGGGCGGGTTCACCAAAGGTCGGGTCATCAGGATAAGGGTGACCCATTAGAGGTTGGGCCACCAGAAGCAGGGTGTACCGTCGGAGGTTGGGTGAAAGGGTGTGGTTGAAAGAATGGGGTGACACTAGGGTTGGGGTCTCACTGGAATATGGAAACATGAGGGAGAGGGCATCATGGAAATAGAGTCGGCGGGGGATGGGTGAGATAGTGTTTCTATTTCTATTTTTTCTATAATATAAAAATAATATTAATAATAATGTTAATAATAAAAATAATACCAATGATATGATAAAAATAATTCGAATAATAATTTTATTCATTTATATTTTAATAGTATTAGTAATAATTTTTATAAAAAATAATAATATTAATAACAATTTAATAATAAAAACATCAACAAAATTTGTGATATTAATAATATTATCATATACTATAGTAATAGTATTACTATTATGTTTTAAAATTTTATTTATTTAAAAATTCATTGAAATTTATTTATTTTAAACACAAGGGAGCCAGACGAGAAGCTGGACCGACAGTACAATTACCACCAACCGCGTGGTGCCCGTGCATCGATCTGAAACCCAGCAAACTTATCAAATATAAAAAACATTAAACCCATACTCCACATTTTCCTTGACGAGGTTAACTGAATCCGTGAAATAATAAAAAAATTTAATGTTCGGGATGTGAAAATTCTCCCCACCACAAAACGTTCTGCCTCCAGAAAGTCACTATGCTGGAAGTTAATCAAAAATTTAGTTCATGCCTAAATATAACTAGTAGAAACTGGGAATATTCTGGGTGACTATTTAGTCCCCAACTAACAACCATCCTACCTAAAAGAAACCACCATAAACAATAAGGGGAGAACACAAGGAAGTTCTCCCAACCACAAAAATTCCACCAATAAAGAAACATTAAAATTCGAAAACACCACATCAGGGAGGGGATGATGCAGGAACTCCCAAACCGAACCTACACAAACAACAACCTCCCCAAAACTGAAAACTAAAGAACTATTGACCCTAACTCAACCAATATATTTAACAATGACAGAATAACTTAACCACCAGTATTTTAACAAGACGCCTATTATAAGGTAATCCAGAATACCAGAACAACAGAAACAAGGGACATCTCCTATAACAACCTAAATCTCTCTCCCCAAGGGAGAAAAACAACATTGCTGAACCCAATTCAAGAATCCTGAATTAGATAGTGGACCAAAAACATCATCCACCCATTTTAAAATACACCAACATCTAAGAATGAGTATATCTGAAACCAAAACCAAAATGGACCTGTTCTCTCATGGACCAAGAACCCCTCAAGGAAAATGTATGATTTAAAAGGGCTAATTTTATAAAAGTTCAACTTTTATGATTATAACGGAAAATGTTCTCCACAATATTACAAGAAAATGAATGAATTATAATGGATAAAAATCCCCAATAGCATAAAACAAGAACAAAAAATTCTTTAAATGTTTCTACCCCATCATAGAACACAAAAACTAGACTGAGGTTTCACACAACCAATAACTCCTGACTGTGAACGAGCTTCACCCCAATACCAGAGGTTAGGGATCTCATGGATGTAGCCTCTTATGTCTCACTATTAGTAATTATCATCCCACAATAAAAACCCCTTCTTCAAATGGAGTTCTTACAGAATAATCCATGGTGACCCGAATGTCCACAATGACAGTAAGGATTCATAGGTATGCAACAAGATAACATGGAATGCCTGGACCGACCATACCGATGGCACATCAGAAAGTGTCATGAACAACAAGAAGTAGAAACTAATGAATGGTATTCTTCAGAAATGGGTTCCTCTGGTACCTCCCCACTCTGAAGATGGGGAACTCTAATGAACAACGATACACACTGGATTTTCCAAGAACATGTGCTCTGTATTCCAACTCCTTGAAGTGGCCAACATATACCTTCACCAACCACTGGGATGGATAACAATAGACACGCTCTTAAATATTTTCACCTTCACCTCCTCAGGTATGATTCACCAGATAATGGTGGACTTCAGCACCTCCCACATATTCCCAACTCCAACTATGATGACACATCCACCTCCACCGGTCCAAGGATGGACCCTGAACTAAACCAAAGTCAATATGAACTCTAACAAACATGGGAGTCCCAAAACAACTAAAGACATGATCTTCTCCCCTCAATCCATGTCATTTCCCCCAAAATACCCCAAATTCTTTGAAGGACAAGAATAAATCAATATAATCTAAAATTTGTAATGTCTCATTAATAACATATGGGGACATTTCTGGGTGGAATATTCAGAAAAGCATGAAAAACCAAATCGAAACCGGCATCAAGAAAAATCTAAATCAAAATAAACACCATGATCCAAGAAAAACAGCTCAAAATCCCAAAAAAAAATCTTAAACAAAACCAACATAAACACCCCAACCCAAGGGTAATAGGTTCATAATCAAAACCTATACCAACATAAGAAAAAATAACTTTTCCAAAAAAATCCATTTTACCAATCAAAAACCATTTGAAAAAATACATTTTATAATCTATTTTCCCATTTAAAAATACCCATTAATTTTTGACATACATACACAAACCATAAACAAAATAAAACACAAAATACACCAAACAAACATTTAATGAGGAAGTAGTGTATACACCTAAGATGAAGACTTGGTAGTGGGACACATCCCATGTATGATATAACACTAATAGGACCATGAATCAAGAAACATGGCTCCACATGGGACACTACTCCATCTGGGGTCACTTTGTGACACTTAATCACCTCTATTTTACCTCAATCCAAAACAAATACGACAGACTGAAATCCTAGACTACCCCTGGTAACGCAGGTCTCGTCAAGAGTGGTGCGGATGATGCACCAACCCATAACCTATCTACTGAGCCCCAAAAATCATAATCTCCATCAACCATACACTAAAAATATCATGGGGCTACTCTAATACCAGAATTTCATGAACCAACCCGGGTCAACCCTGCATCAGTCACCCGATCTCATCCATGGCATGGCTGAAAGGGTGTTCCCAACCCCCCACGAGTAGGAAAATCATGACGGGCATGAAAATATATATGTGGGAATGGTTTAATCCCAAAATAAATAAATAACTGGGACTAGATAATTAAGTGAAATAAACAAAAAAAATCTGCAACATGTACAACTGAACCTCAAATAAAAATATGAACAGATTCATTTACAAAATACAACTAAATATGTTGATAACTGAGATATAGAACTAAAACTAAAATGAAAAAACTGAACCTACAACCACATGATCTCCATGCGACCTCTTAGTCACCACTGACCACAAGACAAACCATGCTCTCATAATGAGCAACTTCTAGGAAACCAGAACATAGGCTGAACCTGGCAAACAACTCGGGTCTACCGACATTGAGTGGTATATGTAGGTTGTGAGCTCAGAGCTCAGTAGGTAACAACCAAAAAATCCATGACATCTATTTGACAAGGAAATTCAATTAATACTTGTTTTAATAAATTTATAAGAATATATTATTATAAACACCATTCATTTCAAAAAACACAACATAGTCTATTTCCCTGATAATTTAAATCAATACCAAGAAGAAAAAAAGGGAAGTTGAGCTTTCTATTTCAAATTATACACCTAGAAATACTCTTTAACCCAGTCACACATTCAATGTTTTCCAAAAAAAATAGAAAACCAGTTACAAAGAACACGATTCTACCCAACGACAATAATGGATCTAATTGTAATCAAGAAAACATGGGAAATCCTAGGAACTTAGAGGAGAACTAGAAAATACTATACTTGTGACTCATCCTGAATTCATTACCTACTTAATGACATCATAAAAACCTAATTAATGACCATATCCCTACCTAGATTAGTCGAGTGGACCGATCCCATAACAATATACCCAAGTATCCACCTTATATAGGCCACATTCTAGTACAATAACCTAGATCAGTGCAGCAATAATTCTCAGTAATCATATTTTCTATGATAGGTTTTCTTGTATATTTCATAAGGGGTGTGCAATACCATTCGAACACAAAGTCACATATATATAACCACACACAACACACAATTCATCACCACCCAAACAACCTCAAGGTCAGTCCCTTGCCTTATAATAATTACCATACGTGGAAAGTCCCATATAGAGGACCCCCCAAACTCAGGATCCACCAACTAGGCAAGAGACTCAAATCATGAAGGGTTTTTTAGATAGTGATATCAAAACGATAAATGGGCCTATAGCTCAAAAACATTCAAATTTTTACCAAGAACACATATAAATAATTTTTAAAACATTACCAAACTTCCTCATTATAATATCATTGGAAAACATGACTTTAGACTGATCATTCCCCAAAAAGTGCCCAAGTGAATTTTAAAGCCATGTTAAAACACACATGACATATGAATGTTCTAAATGGGATTTCAAAACAATAAAAATCCAACTCTCTTTAAAAAAATCCAAATGGGTTATAACTACCAACTTTTACCCACACATACATATCAAATTCCAAACTTTCCTTAGCATTTCCAACCACTCTCCCAAGCATGTGTTGGGCCTAACAAGGTCAAAACATGAGAAACAAATATGGAATCACTTTTAAAATACTGTATGTGATACTTCCCCCATTTTGGAAAACAAGGAACCATTTTAGAAAAAATAAGAGAAATGGTAGAATAAGGTTATTTGAGGGGGAACAACTCTTGAGTTCCGCCATCACTTTATTACAAACTCATTTGTTCAACTAGTCCACCAATGGATGTTCTATCATCTAATGGAACACTCGAGAACTAATCAAGACATTATAAACCCATTTTCATAAAACCACCATTTTATTACAACCCAAAAAGCATCCATTCAACTCATTTATAAAATTCAACTAAAGTTCACAAAACAAGAAGATATTCTCAAAAAATTTCCAAACCAATTAAAAGGATATAACCATATTTAGAATAAAAAAGTGAAAAACATGATACAGAACAATTTAACAAAACATCCACATTGGAAAAACTCACAAAAAAATCTAATTACACCACAATCAAATCAATCGTTATTTTATTAAACACCTACAACACAAATACATATGGGAATAAACTAATATACATGTAAAATCCAATTTTTCTTCAAATATACCAACAAGATAATGCTACAGTGAATTAACTATGGTTATAATAATGGTTCGAAGCATTTTTAAAAAATCAATTTATAGAAAACATGCATCAAAAGGATTAAAATTGGATGGAAAGGTAGGAAACACGTCCCTTAACATGTGAAGATGAGATAAAACTCTAATGGGAGGGGAAGAAAGACCTCGTGGACCAACCATACACCCTAGAAAATGTGGAAAATACAGGAAACACAATTTGGGGAATTAATATATTGATAATTTGTAGAAAAAAACCAAAATTAAATGACATGAAATAGAACAAACATGAAGGTGGAGGGCTACTGCGATGAGGGTCCTGTACTAGTGGAGAGGAGGTCAGAAGATGCGGCGTGGTCAGAAGGGGAGCTTCGGTGAGGGTGGAGCGCGATCAAGGAGAAGAATGAGTGGGGAGGCACTGTATTGATAGTCTATAGAAGGTTGGGTTCACGAGACGTCAGGTCACCGGGAGTTCGGTGTGCCATCAGAGGTCAGGCCACTAGTATCAAGGAGTACTATCAGTGGTCTGGTTCAAGAGGGTGTTAGCTAAAGGGGGAGGTTCTGAGGTTGGGGTTATGCAGGCATATGGAAACATGAGGGGGATACCACCATGGAAATGGAAGGGGGTGGGGAAAGTTATGCTAGGGTTTCAAATTTTTTATTTAATATAATAATATTAATAATAATGTTAATAATAATAATAAAAATATTAATAATTCCAATGATATAATAATAATAATTATAATAATAATTTTTTCCCATTATATAATAATTGTTATTGTTACTTTTTTAATAATAATAATAATATAAATATTTATTTAATAGTAAAAAAATTTTTATTTTTTAATAAATATAAAATCATATACAATAGTAATATTATTAATAATATGATTTAAACATTTTATTTATTTTATTTTCATAAAAATATATTTATTTTAAAAAATTGGGAATCACATGAGCACCTTGATCAACTACGCAATTACCGCCAACCGTGCAGTGCCTATGCACTGGTTTGAACCCCCCCCCCCCCCCCCAAATTCATTAAACATAAAAAAAATTTAACCAACACTCAAACCACTCCTTGACAAGGATAACCAAAGCCAACAAATAATAAAATAAAATAATTTTAAATTTTAGGGTGTGACAGTTCCTAATTGTTTATATCTGTGATAGAATGGTATAAATTTATATAATATTTAACATGTTATTGGAGTGGAGAAAATGAAAATCTAAGAAGGTTCATAGAAATGAGATTACATGCTTTGATCATATCAAAATGGACACGTCATACCTGAATTCCTTGAAATCAAATCTAAAAAAAGTTTTAAATAAAAAATATATAAGAAAGTTAAAATAGCTTTGAATGCTACTTTGGGTTACTATAATGATTCAATTGATGAATCAAATTCAAATTATGAAGTGGATAATTTGAATAAAAAATTAAATAAGTTTTTATTGATAATAATGAATATATAAAATCATTATCCTTTATCAGTTAAAATAAGACATGATACATTAAATATAAATCATTAAAGATTAAATAAATTATATAATTCTATTATTATAACGAAAGGTTGTTTCTCAAAAAAAACCTGAATGAATATATAATCATGATAAGGTATAATTGGATTTCTCTTTACATGATTATAGAATTATGATCTGTTATATGAATATAATTTTTTGAAATTAGCATCTAGTATATTTACTAAAGGAGTGAATTAACATAAAAAGTAGTTTGTAAAAAGTTTATAAACCACGAATGGTTTTGAATTAGAATAAATTGGTAAAATAAAGGTATATGGAAATTATTTCATATCTAGTTAAAATAGTAAAATCATGTCTACTATTAGTTATTTTTTATATTGTGTTATTGGAAATTATATTAATAATTTCTAGAAATCCTTAAATATATAGTGTAAAGAAAGCCAACATTTCTGATGATTTATATAAATTTAAAGCTATAATTTATTCTTAAAATAAATAATTGTGTTCACTTAATTATATTATTTAAAATACTATTAGATCCAAAAACTGATGGGTACCAAAAGGTATACTTTTTATAACACCCCGAATACAAAAAACCTATATTTTTATAAAGGCTATTCTACTACCTTTTAATAGAGAACCTTGTTAAAATAAAATTTTTGGACCTTCTATAAGTTTTATAAGAAAAAATAAATTTTATTTTTTAAATAAATAATTAAAATTAGGATAGGTTGAATTTTTCTTATTTTTTTGCGAAGTTTAATTTTTTAACGAATAGTGAAAAATACTGAATTATAATTCAAAACCACATTTTCTTAAAATTTGTTTATACGGTTAAATTATATTTCATGTTCGTTTTAAAACATAATTATATCAACTAAACCTAAATTAATAAAATTTGGAACATTTTAATCAATTTATCTTTGAAATTGGATATAAAAACATAGAAAACTTTTGACCATTTTTACTTTAAAAACCTGAAATATAATCCCATATACGGGATTAATTTTATATTAATAACTATAAATTATGAGATCATAATTTGAAAAATGGATTCTATATTTTTAATCTAATGAATTTATATTGTCAAATACAGTAAACATTTTTTTACTAAAATAATTATTAAAGGTGATTAAAATTATTTACAACTATTAAGAGAAAAACAAACTTAACAGGGGAGTAAACCTCAAACATTTGGAAAACATATCCTAAAAAGTTATAAAAAATCCATTGTATGTTCATATATTGACCCTTTACTAAATTTTATTGATGTTTTTTCATTATTGGATCTACGTTTGATTGGTAAAATATGGCTGGAATTCTCTTTTCAAAAATTTAAAAGAACGACACTCCTCCACTATAAAAAGTCACTCACCCCTTCTACATCCTCAAAAATCTCATGAAACATTGAATCAAATAGGTTCTACCCAAATAGATCCTCAAAATGAATATTGTTAACCTAGAAGTATACACTTGGGGAGAAGTCAATCTATTGAATCCCTTTGGTGCAACCAAAAAAGAGTCATCTGAATAAGATGTAACATCTTTCCTCAAGTTATTTGTTTTAATTTCATTATCCAAAACAAAAAATATTTTTATTCCATGATTATATAAAAACACCATTATCCTAAATATAATATTGTTTTTTATTCTATGTTCACTTCCATCTAATGGGTAACAAAATTAATTTTCTTCTTTACGGTGAACTACCTCCCCACAAAACGATGTTGTTTGTTTTTCAATTACCACCTCTTATGGTTGGGAATTACGAAAAAATGATGTTTACATATTATATATATTATAATTATAATTTATTTATTCTTATGGAATTATTTACTATCACATACCCTTATTATTTCTATTTTTGGGAATACAAAAACATCGTTTGTGGAAGTGTGGACTACTACCTCTCAAAAGCGATGTGATTCAATCATGATATATGTAGAATGTCTAAATAATATATTTAATAAACCTATGTAACTTATATGACATAGATATAATTCAATAATTATAATATAAATTTATATTATTTATTTTTCATTTTTTTAAATATGTCTTAGAAATGGAAATAACATTCATGCATACATATGGCATATTGGCTCTATGAACAATACAATTAAATTATTATATACGTATATTATGAATTATTGAAATACATATATAATGGGAATATATTATCATTACATAATTATTTACTTTCTATAGATTAGGAAATATTGATATAATTGATTTGAAAAACATGCAACAAGTCAGAAAATAGTAGAAAGACAAGACAATTAACACATGAAGTAGTGATAATAATAAATGATTGTATAAAAATGGATAATAATTTTTTTAAGATAATATATGATATTATAAATATGAGTATGGTTATATTATAATGTTTTTACATTTTAAAAACAATTATAAATTATTTTAGAAAACTTTAACCCAAAAAATGATACATAATGTATTTTATTTTCATCCCACTTTTTAAATATGTAAGAAAAATGTTATATTCCCCACTAAATTATTTTGTGTGTTTTCTCTAATAGCTATTTTTTAAAATTATATCAGGAATTATTTTATATTCATGGTATTTATAGTTTTAATTAAATCAATTAATTCATTTGTATTCTGATTCAAATGTTTCAATGTGGTATGAGACACTTTGGAGTGTTTAATGATTATTTTCCTGAAGAATGTTTTTAATAAACTTTCAATTTTATTTATATTATTTGAGGAATATTATAATATTGTGTAGATAATTTCATATATATGGTATAAATATAGAAACATTGACATGTAATATCACAGTTCATTCATGATTCTCGGTATTTTGAGTTTCAATTTTCAATAATTTATTCTAAGGGGATTTTATATAAAAGATACTATGTGGAAAAGATTTTAATAACACAATAAATTTTCTTTGGGTTACACTAATTCTTCGTGGTTGTTAATATTATATCATTATGTTTATAATGAATTTTAATATCTATTGATGTATTTCCACTACTTTATGTGGATTTTCAGTTGATATACATAATCAACTCATTGATTTATTCCCTCTCCAGTGTCATAATCATTTCAAGGGTTTGGTTTACAATCTAATTTTATTCGAGATTATTTACACTTGAATTTTCATCATCGGAAATTATTTGACCATTTTATAATAAACACTTTAATTGCATTATCATCTGGTTATTCATGTCATTTATCAATTAATAATACCCTTTTCCCACTCTTTGGAACTTAAAATGATTTAAAAAATGTTTTTACAAAAACTCGACTCCATTTCTCTCTTGGGCTAGAGATCTATTTTCTCTCAAAATCATGTTTTAAAAAAATTCCAAATTGGTTTTAAATTTTTAAAAATGATTTTTAAATTGAATTTTCACCAATTTTGTAATGTTTTATATTTTTCAAATTTATTTTAAAATAAAATGTATTTTAAAATTTCTTTCAAAAAAATGGATATTTTTCTCAAGAAGGATTTTAATGTTCTTCATCTATTTCATAAATGAAAAAAATACCTATTCATACTCCAATGGGTATATGTCATATCTATATGATAATTATTCTTCCTCTATATGGGTTTTTATTGATATGTAAAATGATAGAATTTATATTCACTACCTTGATTCCTTTGTCAGTCCCCTTGAAATTTTCATTTTCCAGTGAATACTGAACAATAAGTTTCCTACAAATATCCATAACATTGATCATGGATATGTACATTTCCTAAACTATGTACCATTTTTATATAAAGTGATAACTTTTAATGTTTTTTATATCTGGATAAATATTGATAAATATGTATTTTTTACTCAACACAGATATTCGATAAGGCACATTGTTCACGGATTAAATCAATTATTTGATTTTTGAGGAATGGTTTGGCCATATACAATACAAGTGGGTCCAAATTATAAATATACCATGGATGCGTTGGTAGTCTCATGGGATGAGTCATTTTTCTAGACATAGTTGGGGTTTTAACCTTGTATGTTATAAACCGTCATGTGGATGGTCTTGATTTCAAAGGTAACATATACTAAGGAAACATGGAGTCCAATAATTAATTATTTCCTTAATTTTAATTATGTTATTATTATCCATAAATTTTTCACTATGAAAAAAATCAATGGATGCTTTACATTATTTTTTTATTGACTAAATGGTATGTGTTTTCAGTTTCTTAGTTTTTTATATTGATTATTCCTTATCTAGTTATTTAAATGGAATGTTTTTATTGTTATTTACCATAAAATACTATATATGAACTTCATTATCCATTTATTGATTACATAAAATACATGTTCAATTATTTAACTTTCTATAATGAAAATTCTCATTGATTAATTAGTATATATGTTTTACTAACCCTTACTGATCTTTTTTGGTCACCCTTATTATGTTTCCTATCCCTAGTATTCCCTGATGTGCATGTAGAAATATATACAATGATATATTAGATGGAATAAAGTTATACTTAAAAAAAATTTGTTTTAATTTTTATATTCATTTGTAATACAAGAATTCCATATGTATCTAGTTTTCCAAGAATACAAAATTGTTCTGTAACACCCCAAGATTTCATAGTATGTCATCTCATTAAAGTAATTTAATAGCTTGCGCTACATGTAACACCGAGTTCGAGTGCACCACAATTTACCAAACCAGCCGTTCAAAAAGAAGTTATGAATAGTATTAACAACATTTTGAATATTATATACTCTGTATAATTTTATCATCCATAATATGTGTTTCATAGACATCATAAAAGAACAAATTCAATTTTTCAGATAAAAGATGTATTTTTCAAAAATGCAATTTTACCGCATTTTAATCGACAACCCTTTTGAAAACCAATATTTTACACTTTTATATATTAAATTAAATTAAATTAAATTCTCTTTTAGAATTGGGACATAAAAATATATTTTGGATAAATTTTTGGTACTTTTCTAATAACATTTATATTTTGACGAATAATGAAAAATACTATGTTTTAATTGAAAATATCTTTTGTAATAGAAATAATTTATAGTGTAAAATTATGAATTTTAATGGTTTTTAAGTATAATTAGATTTTAGTTTTATCATTTAATACAATATAGGTCATTATAGGTAATTTCACATTTAAATTTGACATAAACACATGTCAATATTTTGATAGTTTTTAATTTTTAAAAACCCGCATTTTTGGTTTTGACAGTGGAAATAAATATTAATTTAATAAATGAAACTTATAAGTTTTTAATTTGGTAAAATAGACTTCATTTTTGAATTCTAAATATTAAAATTAGTTTAGGGTGAATATTTCGTATTTTTCTAAAAATATTTAATTTTTTATGAATAGTGAAAAACATTGCGTTATTATTTAAAACCGACTTTTTTATTTAAATAATTATTTATTTATTTAATTTTATTTTAAGTAAAAATTTATATATAATACCTATATAAGTTCAATGTATTTCATTGGATTCATTTTATTATAAAATCAGATGTATAAATTTTTATTGAATTTTTTAACCTCTTGTACCCACCTTCTAGGCATGTTAGCAAATTTGCATAAAACATAATTTCATTGCTTTTGTGATTTGAATTTCAAAAATACAAGAGGCATAGTTGACATCAATAAATAAAATGTGATTCAATATAATGAAAATAATTTTTTTTGAATAGTAACTTTTGACTTATTTACCACGAATAAAAGTAAATAGGGTAATTAAAGATAAAAATGATATTATAATTACCCTAACACATGTTATAATTCTATTTTATAAGTTTAATTCGACCAAAAACAACTTTAATAATAAAATATTATCTTTTAGGTCCACTTGGATTAGATTTGGACATTAATTATTATTTTATTTAAAGAAGAGTTAAAAGTGTGAAATTCTACATTTTTAACTAAATTATTTTTAATATAAGGATATACATCAGATAAATTCTACTATAAATATAAATTAGAAAGATGAAAATATTTCCTACATAATGGTATTTTATTAATAATTTTTAGACATTATATAATTTAATTTATTTAGGACACAATGATGATTCAGTAATTACCTTATTAATGAAATATTAAACTTATTGATATTATAAATATAAAAATATATTTAAATTGATAATTATGATTAATTACACTAGTTTTTGAGGTTAATATCAAATTATAGGGTTGATTAGATAAATTTTTTATAAAGTGATAAAGTTGTTATGACTTTCACAAAAACAAAATACAAAATAGTGTCCAAATTGACATAAACTAATTTTTAAAACAAATACTATATTATTGTTGATATAATATTACTAAAAAACTAAGGTTCAGACAAAGGGATTAAACATTATTATATATGTCATTAATTAACCACATTATGTTTTCTTGGATGTTTAGAGTATATTTATTAACTATATAGTGTAAGAATACAAGAAGACACGGTAAAAGTTAAACTATTAAACTAAGAGTTAAATCTAAAAGATAAGGTTAAAATGGTAATTTAAACTTGTATAAACCCAATTGGTTGAAATTATTTTGACCCCTAACCACCTAATCCTATATATAAATTAATTTTGAGCTATAATGAACCGAATATTATTTTTTAATAAATTAATATTTTAATCTTTTCCTAAAGTGACCCTAACCCTCTTATAAAAGGGCACTTCCCCTTCTGTCAAAAACACACATCCGAAGTGATTTGGCTCGGCCAAAACCTACCCAAAAATCCTCCAACATCCCTCACATCGACCTAGAGTTCTTAATTTTATCTGAAATCCAACCTAAAGATCCCTTTTGATCAACTCAAAAAGAAACACCTGAAGAAGAGATAATAATTTCACCACCCTCTTTCAAGTTCGTTTCTTCTTACACTTCCAATTTCTTTGTTGTTTCCATACCAAAATAATACCTAGAGTACCTCCTACATACTGTGATGTTATTATAAATATGGTAAAACCATATTCGTTATTCTATCCATCCTATAAATGATAAAGTCAGCATACATTCGTACATACTGCTTACCATCAACACGTCGTGGTGTCGTTTGTTATTCAAACACTTCATTTTTTGGATGGGTATAATAATGAGTATAACTGATGTAAATAATAAATACAACATGTTAATTATTCGGTATATATGATATACCATCCAATTAAATATAATTTCACCATCAATATAATGATATTGTCACTCGTGCCTACGTACGAATTACTGTCTCCACGACGCGATGAGATTCATTCCCACGTTCACCACTCAACGATGATTATAAAAATATATATTATTAATATGTTTGTAATATATGACATAAAAATTCTACTGGATATATATATATATATATATATATGTGTGTGTGTGTGTGTGTGTGTACCTACATATATCTTATTCACTTACTTCGGTTCAATATGATATGAAAACGAAAACTGCATTTTGGCATACGTAGGACCTACCGTCTCCATAAATGGTGACTTCCATTTCATATATCTGTCTATTATAGACATTAATATTATAAATATATATGATATATAAATCAAGGTTTATATTATTAAAGTATTTAAATTATTATCTAAATGATACGATGAAGAATAGAAAGTTAAACCATGTACGATAAAGAAAGAGATTATTACCCCAAATTTTAATTTAACATGGGAATAATTATTAAATGGGTAGTATAATGTCATAAATGAATCATGTATGATATAATAAATATGAATATGGTTCTATTATAATTTAATAACATACTATGGTCATTATACAGGAGGTTAAACATACCCTCAACCATAGGAATGTTCATGGTTAGAGTTAATTTCACAATCTCTTTATTATCCGAGGTTGTTTTTAAGTAAGTATGTAATGGGACATATTTTTTATCCATGTCCATGTTTCATAAAGGAGTTTCAAAGGGATTATTTTTAAGGTAATTTTTACTAAAAAAATATTTTAAATGTTTTAAATATTTATTCTTCTAAACATTTCCCATTAATGTCTATGTTTTCAAAATGGTTTTATGGATATATTTATATGGGAATGAATAATTTAAAATGTTAATTCCATCCAAAATTTCAAAGGGGTATGGGACACTTTGATTTAAAACATTCTTTTAAATTACTTCTTTTATATGACTTTTAAATGATTTCCTGAAATTGTGATATTTCTCTCAATGATTTTTATCGATCATTTTCAACTATGTCAACATCCTTTATGGGATATTATTCTTCATCGAGGTTGATTTATTATTATACAAATCTTAAATATTGTGTTGAAGGTTCTGTGATATTTTTGACTATGGATGTGCTATTTTATACCATTCATGGTTTGTGTATAAAGTATTTACATTTATTATGCTAGTTTTAATATGAATGTTTATGTTATGTTTAAACATTTTCATATGAAGAATGCATTGGACTTAGTAAGTGACGGGTGGAGCCCGCTATAGCTCCCCAATGCATTGGTAGGTCTCATGAGACAAACTAGTGTCTTGGCACAAGGCCTTGACACAATATTATTTATAGTTTTGGCACAAGTCCTTGAGTACGTTGTTATGAAGTGGGCCTTTATGCATTCCATCATTATGAAATTGGATATTGATATTAGATATGATGATTCTACTAGTAGAATATCCATGTGGAAAAGTAAATGACATTATTTGATTTATTTTTTCTATATTATGCAGAATTTTATGTTTTAAATTCTTTTGTTTTTGTCTTATACATTTCCTTAAATGTATGTGATTATTTATGAATGTTTTCACTGTATTGTTATCCTTATTGAGCATCTAATCTCACCACTTTCTTATGTTTTATTTTCCCAGGATTCCAAGAAGTGTTTTATGATTGATAACTATGGTTATACTAGGGGATCAATGGCATTAATAAAGGATCATTTATGTTGTGTGTTTTTTTCTAATGTGTAATGTAAAGTTCAGGTATGTAATCTATTTTCCAAGACTACTAAAATTATCGATCCTTCGGAACTTGATTTCCTTATAATCATGCCAATTTATTAAAAAAATGCACCGACTCTAGGCTTCAGGGGTCGGGGCGTTACAATTGGTGTCAGTGAAATTTTAGCAATAACATTGGAAATAGATTTATATAAACTCGGATTAGATAACATTACCCTAAGATATACTTTAAGGAATAGTATAGAATAACTTCCTAGAATTTTGGTAATGTAGAGATTTTCTGTATTTTCCAATAAATACATTCTTTTCTAGAAACGAGCAAGTAGAGGTAGCTCTGGCACAGATGCACCTAGGTGTGAAAAATCCGACAAGGAGTTTCAGGCTTGACCTGAGGTATCCTGGTACATGACAATTGGCCTTGCTGCATTCTTGGTTACGACAGTCCCAGGGGATATGCTTAGGATAATTCACAATTTAATTACAATCCATTATGAAGGATTTATGAGTAAATACTTCCTCTAAGAAAACATTTTATGATTATAGATTATATGCACAATATTTTCAATTTACGTTAGGTATTTTACAAGTTTGGAATTATGCATTGTGATTCATAAACTAACCTAGTGTATGCCATTGTTCAGAAATGGATCCTAGTAAAAGGAATGAGATTCCCAGAAATACACATGATCAAAAGATTAAGAAGGATCATATCTTCCATGGTATTAAGCCAACATTTAAAAGGAAAATAGTCTCCAATATATTCTCATCATATGAAGAAATAACATCATGCGTTAATATTATTTGTAAATAATTTTCTACGTTCTATGGATTTGAAGGGGATCAAGAGAAGAAAATAATGGAAGAGAGAAAGATGGATAAAGGGAATATGGGAAAGAAGGATTTTCCCATATGTGATAACTATGGAAAGAATCACCTTGGTAAATTTTTGAAGGTAATAAAAGTTTGTTATATGTGTGTAGAAAAAGGATGACAAGTACATGATTGCAAGGTTAAGTAAAAGGTTTCAATTGTACAATGATTCATCTGTAAGGAGTTGGGACACTACGCGAATCAATGTCCAAATAATCAAAGTATACCCCAAATACTTATATAGGATAATAATCAAGTTATTATACTAACAAATATGAAGATAAATGATTAGATTTCTTATTTTTTTAATAAATTATTGTGTCACTTGATTATTGTATTAATGATGTACATGTTATAATAATTATAATGTATATAAGGATTGTACAGTAGTACTATTTCATTAAGGACTTGAGATCGTGTGAAAACAAGAAAAGTGACTTAATAGCAGGTTAAATTTTATGGAAAATAAATGGTTGAGAGAAATATAAACCATAATAGGATTCTGATACTGAGGTAGTGATTTTGGAATAATATATGATTGATTCAAATAAATTATACTGGATATTATTGACTACCTTGAAACTGATTAATGATTTGTATATTCCATAATTGTTGGAGATTAAAACATTTTGGGATAAAATGAGTATATCCTGTATTCTATAATGAATAAAGGAGCATGAATGTAATCAATAATGTTTTATGGTAAATCAGGGTGTTACAATGTTTTAAAAGAACACATGATGAGGGTATTTACATGTTATTATGTGAAAAAAAGATCTTTATTCTGTTTACCTTGCTTATAAATTATGGACTATGAGTTTGGACAGAAGTATTTTGGATAAGTATAAAGGTTGGAATCGATTAAGATTGACATTGGATACTATTGTTAAGGTAAAATCATTTCATGAGACAATTTTTGGATTGTCATAAAAAGGACCACCTGGAGGTCAGGTGATAACCCGTTGTGTCTGACAAGGCCGTGAGACATGAACCCTCAACTGAAAGGCGACAAGGGTAGATCACCTACCACTGGCATATGTGATGTACTAGTTTGTATAACGTAGTTTTTTAAATATTCTTACAAATGAATTATAAATTGATTATTTTTGGAACCCTATATGATTAGGATAAATAGAATATTTTGAATTCTATTATCATTTGGAGTGAAAGATGAGTTTGTGGTAGGAATTAGTTGAAGGATGAAACTCTACTTGTCAAGTATATTTTTTCCTCTTAATATATGAATAAATTATTTCTTAATTTTTAGGGGAGGGATCTTAAAACCAAAAAGGTGTTATCATAATAACTTATGTTTTGTTGGACTAACGTTATTTTAAGTCATCATAGATTGATGGCTTTGAGGAAGTCATTTTTACACTAGTTTAGGATAGATAACCTCAATCACTCCATATAAATATTTATGTTTTTCCTCCAATTACGTGTCTCTAATTTACGCCAATGTTATCTTAATTGAGATCATAATTTGGTGGTGACTTTTTCATTCCCTTTCCCTCTTATTAAGACTAAATTTTATTAATCCAATTTTCAATGTGGGTTTTCCACAAAAGTATTTTGCTATTTTTAACCTTTTAATTTCTAAGAAAAATTTCAAATTGAGAGGATGCAATTTATTTATGGATTGGAGAATGTAACACCCAAAAATTTTATAGTACATCATCTCATTAATGTAATTTAATAGCTTATGCAACATGAAAAACTGAGTTCTAGCGCACCACAACTTACCAAACTAGCTGTTCAAAAAGAGGGTATGAATAATATTAACTGCATTTTTAATTTTATATACTCTATATAATTTTAACATCCATATTATCTATTTATTAAAAATAATATAAGAACAAATTCATATTTTCATATAAAAGATGTATTTTAAAAAAATGCAATTTTACCGACTTTTAATAGAGAAATCATTTTAAAACCAATATTTGAAACCTTTATATATTAAATTTAATTTAATTAAATTCTTTTTTAGATGTGGGACATAAAAGTTTAGTTTAAAAAAATTGGTACTTTTTTGATAACTTTCATATTTTGACGAATAGTAAAAAATGAAATGTTTTAATTGAAAACAACTTCTTTAGTCAAAATAAGTTATAGTGTTAAATTTTTAATTTGAATGGTTTGGAAGTATAATTAGAATTTATTTTTATCATTTAATACAATGTAGGTCATTTTAAGTAATTTCACATTTAAAATTAACATAAACGCATGTCAATCTTTTGATATTTTTTGACTTTTAAAACCCCACATTTTGGTTTTAACAATAGGAATTGACTTTAAATTAATAAATGAAACTTATATGTTTTGAATTTGGTAAAATAGAATTAATTTTTGAATTCAGAATATCAAAGTTAGCTGAGAGTGGTTTTTTTGGTATTTTTATGAAAAATTTCAATTTTTGATGAATAGTGAAAAACAATGCCTTATTATATAAAACCGAACTTTTATTTAAATAATTATTTATTTTATTAAATTTATTTTAAGTCAAAATAGATATATAATAACTATATAAGTTCAATATAATTCATTGGAGTCATTTTATTATAAAATTAGATGTATAAAAGTTTATTGATCTTTTTAACCTCTATTACCAACCTTCTAGAAACGTTTGCAAATTTGCTTAAAACATAATTTTAATGTTTCTGTGAGTTGAATTTCAAAAATACAAGAGACACAGCTGACATCAGAAAGTTAAATGGGACTCTATAAGATGAAAATAATTTTTTGTGAAGGGTAATTTTTGACTTTTATTTACCACTTTTAAAAGTAAATAGGGTAATTAAAGGTAAAAATGATTTTAAAATTAACGTAAAACATGTCCTAATTATAATAAATAAGTGTAATTAGACAAAAAAACCTTAGGAATAAAATATGATCCTTTAGGTTCAATTGGATTTGATTATGACATTTATTATTATTGTTTTTATAGAAGAGTTAAAAGTGTTAGATTCAAAGTTTATTAACTAATCTATTTTTAATATAGGGTAATACATAAAATAAATTAGACTATAAATATTAATTAGAAATATAAAAAGATTTTGTACAAAATTGTATTTTATTTATAATTTTTAGGCATTAAATAATTTATTTTATTTATGACATAATGATGATACCGTGATTACCTTATTAATGAAATATCAAAATAATTGATATTATAAACATCCAAATAAATATAAATTGAGACTTATGATGAATTCCAATATTTTATAGGTTAATATTACATTTTAGGGTTTATTAGATATTTTTTTTCTATGTGAGATGTTTTTTATGACTTTTACAGAAACAAAATACAAAATAGTGTCAAAATTGACATAAATTTATTTTTAAAACAAATATTATAGTATTGGTTGATATAATATTCTTAAAAATCTAAGGATCAGATAGAGGGATTAAATATTATTATATATGTAATTAATGAAAAACTTGGGGTTATATTGGAAGTTTATATTATGTTCATTAACCATATAGTGTAAGAAAACAAGAAGACATAGTAAAAGTTACAATATTTAACTAAGAGTTAAATCTAAAAGATAAGGTTAAAATGGTAACCTAAACTTGTCTAAAACCTATTGGTTGAAACTATTTCAACCCATAACCACCTAAGGTTTGAAATAAATTCATTTTCATCCATTATAAACCGAATATTATAGTATAATAAATAAATATTTTAATCTTTTCTTAAAGTGACCCTCACCCCTCAAATAAAAGGGAACTTCCCCTTCTCCAAAAATAACATCCCCAAATCAATTTGGCTAGGCCAAACCCTACTAAAATATCCTACTAAATTCCCTCAAATCAACCTAGAGACCTTACATTGATCAGAAATCCATCCTAAGGATCCCTTTTGATCCACTAAAAAAGGAAACACCTGAAGAAGAGGTAATAATTTCATCACCCTCTTTCAAGTTCTTTTCTTCTTCCACTTCCTATTTCTTTATTGTTTCCATACAAAAATAAAAAAAAGTACCACCAACATATTGTGATGTTATTATAAATATTTTACAACCATATTCATTATTCTATCCATCCTGTAAATTATAAAGTCACCATACGTTCGTACATATTACTTACTATCTCCACGTCGTGGTGTCATTTGTTATTCAAACACTTCATTATTTGGATTGGTATAATAATAAGTATAACTAATGTAAATAATAAATATAACATGTTAATGATTAGTTATATATGATATACCATCCAATTAAATACAATTTCACCATCAATATAATTATATTGCCGCTCCTATGTACGTATGGATTACTCTCTCCACAACACGATGTGATTCATTTCCATGTTCACCACTCAAAGATGATTATAAAATATATATTATTAATAAGTATGTAATATATGACATAATAATGATAATGTATATATATATATATGTACTTACATATATCTTATTCACTTACTTCCGTTCAATATGATATTAAAAGGGAAACAACGTTTATGCGTACGTATAGCCTACCATTTCCATAAACAGTGCCTTCCATTTTATATATCTATCTATTATAAATATTTATATTATTAATATATATGATAAATAAATCAAGGTTTATATTCTGTAAGTATTTAAATAATTATATAAATGATACGATCAAGAATAACAAGTTAAAACATGTACGGTATAGAAAGCGATTATTACCCAAAATGTTAATTTTACATGGAAATCATTATTAAATGGGTAGTATAAAGTCATAAATGAATGACTTATGATATAATAAATATTAATATGGATCTTGTGTAATTCAATATCATACTATGGTAATTATATAGAAGGTTAAACGTAACCTTGACCAAAAGAAATTGCAAGGTAAGGGTTAATTTCACAATCTCTTTATTATCCAAGGTTGTTTTAACAGAAGTATCTACTGGGACATATTTATTATCCATTCCCATGTCTCATAAAATAGATTTCAAAGGGGTTATTTTTAAGGGAATTTTTACTAAATATCAATTTAAAATTTTAAATGTTTTATTCTTCTAAACCTTTCTCATTAATGTCCATATTTTCAAAATGGTTTTAAGGATTTATCTATATGGGAATGAATGTTTTAAAATGTTAATTCCTTTCAAAAGATTCAAAGTGGTATGGGACTCTTTGATTCAAAACTATCATTGAAATGACTTCCTTTATATGACTTTTAAATGATTTCTTGAAAAAGTGATATTTATCTCAAAGATTTTTACTGATCATTTTCAACTTTGTCAACATCCTTTAAAGTATATTATTCTTGATCGTCGTTGATTTACTATGACACAAATATTCCATATTGTATTGAAGGTTTTGTGATATGTTTGACTGTAGATGTGTTATTTTTATAAAATTCATGGTTTATGGATAATGTATTGACATTTCATATGCATGTTTTAATACAAATTTTTATGTTATGTTTAAACCTTTTCATATGAGAAATTCATTGGACTTTATAAATGATGGGGGGATCTGGCTATAACTCCAAGATGCGTCGGTAGGTCTAGTGATACAAACTAGTGTTTTGGCATAAGGCCTTAAAAAATCGTATTTGTAGTCTTGGCACAAGGCCTTGACTATGTGGTTATGATGTCTGGCATTATGCATTCCATCATTATGAAATTGGATATTGATATTATATGTGATTATTCGACTAATAGAATATCCATGTGAATAAGTAAATGACATTATTTGATTTATATTTTCCATATTATGTTGAAGTTTAAGTTTGAAAGGCTTTTGTTTTAGTCTTATAAATTTACTTAAATGTTTTTTCTTATTTATGAATGTTTTGACTACATTATTATCTTTACAGAGCATCCGAGATCACCCCTTTCTTATGTTTTATTTTCCCACGATTCTAAGAAGTGTTTTATGATTGATAAGCTGGGTTAATCAAGGGGATTAATGGCTTTCTCAAAGGATAAATTATGTTTTGTTTTATTTTCTAATGTTTAATGTAACATTCATGTATCTAATCTATTTTCCAAGACTTCTAAACGGATTAGTCCTTCGGGACTTGATTTATTTGTAATCATGCTAATGTATTAAAATAATTCACTGACTCTGGACTTCTATAGTCAGGGTGTTACATATTCCATCCATTGTAATATAATTTAATTGTATCTTATTCCATTTTAATTATATTAGACATCAATTCTGTACTTTTGGGGGTAGAGTTTCTAAACATGATTCATATTATTTGGGAAACTATTTATAATAAAAATAATGTTAAATTCGTTACGTAAAGTTATTGGTAAAAATAAGATATACATGGAGAATTATTCCTCATATTACACTGATGAAATTCATGGAGATAGTGTCAATGAGATGATCATTGATTAACTATTATATTAAGTTCACTAAACATTTTTTTACATATTTACAATGAGTATTTAATTCATTTATTTTATAGTTATATTAACTACTTCAAGTGAACTAACTGTTTTATATAGAGGGGAGACTTTTATTAATATTTTTCATTTTTCCTTATATATTATATGTTACTATTTCAGTATTTTTTTATTGGTAATTTTTTATTTTTTATATTATTTTTGTATTTATGAAAATGAAATTTTACTAGCTTATTATTATTTTGTTTCCTGATAACAAGTACCAAGTAGAAGATGGTTTATCGTATACCGATTCCAAACCTTATATCTTCATGTGAAATATTTTTTTAATTTATTTTACAATTATATAGGGATGTGATGATATTCTTACTAATATCACCATCTATGATACTATATTATATTATAATGTGTTAAGATGAATAATTATATTAAATTTTATCCAACATGATTAATCTATATAGTTCTATTTAATAGTGTGCGGGCATGGGCTGAACTACTAATTACTTATCCAATTCCCTAAATATATTTATATCATATATATTATATAATTGTAGAAAAATATGTAATAAAAGGTGTTCACCTAGATTAATAGTCATTTTATTATCTTTTCATATAGAGAAAGATTATATTAATGGAGATATTAAGCAATTTATATTTTTTTTATTCACTAAGGATTTGTTATTTTATTAAAATGATTTTATTTACACATGAGCATGTTGTGTATTCTATTTTTATTTATATATTATTATTTAAATAATTTTTTTTTCTCTTCCATTTATTATTCCTAATTGTAAAACCATGATGGATCTTTTTATTTAGTATTATTTATTGGAATAATGATTCTTATTTTTTTTGGTTGAAGTTGATATCCAATGAGAGATAATTATTATTCTATTCAAGAATGTTTATTTTTTATTAATAATTGTTGAAGCATTATTATTATAATATAGATCATTTATTATTTAATACGTTTTTTATAATTTATTATTTATTAATGTAGGGAAAATGCATTCACAAATCCTGAGATCTTATGATAAATATTATAAATGGGAGAACATGTTACTTATTTTATTTCATTATTACTTGATCTACTCTTCCACATATTACCTTTTGGATCATTAAAAATGGAACATTGTATATTATATCGTTGGATTTTATAATTATCAAAAGTGGGGATAATTTTCTGTGTCTCATTTCCTATCATATTTATAATCTTTTGATAATTACTTTATCCCCCATAATTTGATTTATATTTTTTTATATTAAATTTAATTTTTTTATTATTAACAATTATTCTAGAAATTATATTACCTAATTTTTAATAATTTTTTAGTCAGAGTGTCTAATAATATTTAAAGAAGTTTTTTAGGTGTTATGTATGTAACTCTTAATCATATATATTATCCATTGATATTTTATATTTATAAAAGATATGGATTATGAAATTTATATTTTTTCATGGTATAAAATGTTAAGAATTAAGTATAAGTTCAAATAAATTATTACATTTTTTATTTTGAATAATATTATATATTAGAAGTTAATATATAATCTAAGTGATGTATTGTATGGATTGTTGTTAAACCATAAGTTATCATTACATATTACAATGGAGTTCAAAAAGATAAGAATTTTTTCTATTTATTAGAACCTATATAGTAAATTGTTATATATTTATATATTAAAAAGGAAGACTTAGAACACATGAATTATTGAACAGGATTGAATATAGGAAAGTAACTTTTATGTATGAATCTATAAGTTACTTTTATATATGAATCCATATAGTTTTTTACGTATGAATCCCATCTTATATTTACTCATACAAATTAATAATTATGGTATTTCATTTATTTTTCAGGTTGATGTGTAAAATATTTCCATTCTATGACATATTAGACACTTCATTACATAATTATTATAAATATTTTCTATGTGTTGATACTAACTTTTATTTGTGAGATTCACGTGAAACATACATAAGGATATTACACTCCATTGCTCATGGATCATAATAAATAATATAAAATTATATTTTATCCTAAAATAAAATTTTAGGGGTCCATTCTATAATACATGAATATTTCATTATATTTTTATATTTATATACATTTTATTTATTTGATATATTAATTAAAATGTAACATCATGTTTAAAAAATTATGATATACAATTGAAATATTATTATTTAATGTGATAGTAAATGACAAATCATGGGATTAACAAGTATATATAAAACTAAATTAATTATGATGAAATATTATTTACACATATATAAAATGAATTCATTGGTTATTAATTGGTTATAAATGAAAATAAAATTGTTCAAATGTTAAAAGAGATCACATTCTAAAAAAAATAGCTTTTATGCATGCGATACGATTTTGGCTTAATAAAAAAATTATTAACTATTGATAAATGATTTTATTGGATTTTATTGATTTTATATTAAAACAACATTTTAACATTCATAAAATGCTTTTCACTTGGTATGGAATAATAATTAATATAGTTTTATTCTTAAAAACACATTTTTCTAAAAGAATTGATTACATTTTTTATTTTTATTTAAAAATTATTTTTGGTACATATTGAAATTTGAATTGATAAAATAGATTCCAAATTTGTAATCAGAATATCTAAATTTATCAATGATACTTCTTCAATTTTTTTATAATGAATATTAAAAATAGTAACAAATTATTAATGTGATAAGGGTTAAAGATAATTTATTTGGTGGGGGTTAAACAATGGATAAGGGTAAGAATGACTCTTAAAAATGTTTATTTACTTATTTTGATCATATTTTGACATTATATTATACTAAATATAATTTCATGTCCTTATAGTTTCACTTACACTAGAAAGTGAATTTATATTATTCTAATATATTACGTAATTTGTGGTGTGTTCGCCCCCTCACTAATAAACAATCACCTTCCCTTTGAATTAATTGAAACAATTTGATCCCTATATCAAATCCAGAACAAAAAAACCCATCATAGATTCCATAATTTCCTTATTTAGGATTTTTATACACAAATAACTTTAACATATGGACCCATGGGCCAGTGAATGGTGCCTCGAGATGGTGGCTCACATGGAATCAAGCACGCCTCCCCATATACCAAAGGATGCCTATTAGAAATGAGGGATTGAGTTGTGTTTGTAGGGAGAGTATTCCCTCATGTTAAAGTGTATCCCATTGGTAAAAATTAAAATAGTCAATATCAGAAGCAGATAAATAACAGAAATGAGATAAACATCTATAAGGAAATAATACTAACTAATCCAAAATAATCTATGTTCAATATGATGATCCTGTCTCTACAAAGAAGGAAAATAAGTATACATGGAATCTATAAAAATACATGTATAAAAATTTATAAAATACCAAAAAAGGAATATTCCAAATAACAACATGAACCTAGCATGGTCTTGGGTTCCCTTGCTCTTAACAATGATCAAGTCAAGCATCATATAGTGGGAACCTTCCATAATCCCAAACTAAATCGATGAAGTCTATCAGAGTACCCAATGACAGCTCGATCAAGGTATGAGATACCACTTAGTCGGACACCACCAATAGTTTCTTTAAAAAATACAGTATTTGTAAAAAAAAGTGTGATGTGCAGTATATCACAGGTACCTGAGTACTGAAAATGAAGTGTGATATTGTCTAGAAAAACATGGCTTCCTATAAACTACAGTAATACTTCCATTAATAAGGGTAGTTGTAAAGAAGAAATAAAATAGTGATATTGTCTAGTCTAACCACAATTAATGGATACCCATACTTGGTCTATCTATAAATATAGAAAAATACCAACCATGGCCATATTGTATAACCATGTATAAAACAACTATAATGGCCACACTATGTAGTCAATAGTAAGATGATGAATGACCGGATCCAAGGTATAGAAGACCAAGCCATCCACTTTTATTCCTAGTAGCATCTCATTGGAAAATCGATAAAAGCATTGATGTAGTCCTTAGATCACATCCAATGTGATTCCATGCAAGAAATATCTAAGAGTTAGAAATTCTCATGGAAACATACATAATTAGTATCCAATGAATAAACATGTCCAATTCATCCACTAAAAAATACATGATCTAAGGGAAAAATTAATATGATATATAATGTAATCAGGATCCTAGGATCCCAAACATGAAATCAAATGCCATTTCAATTTATCATCTCATTTCAATCATCAGTTTATATACATTAACAATCCTTAAGTTATTCCAACTCATTTTTCAAAAATTCTATAAAATCGATTTAAACATTTAACCAAAATTAACATAGTTTAATCAAATAAAAAAATACCCATTTCCTAAATATTTATTATATTATCATTGAATTGATTATGTCTTCCAAAATCAACGGCAAGCTCTCACACACCCTATATGGTGTTATAAAAAAAGGGCGAAAGTAAGGGTACACCCCATGGCTATAATAATTTGAGACTAAAGTTCATCCAACCATAAAATAATACTTATTGAGAAACATAATAGGTTTCAATTCGTTCAGATTAAACATTTAATTAATTTATGGGGAATCTATGGAATGTTTGGTGTGCATCACAACCACAATACAACTTATAAAACACTAAACCATAATGGAAAATGTATATAACAGCTACCATAGGTCTTTAGTAGATACATATTCTAGTATTGACCTATGATTCAGTATAGACTGAGAGAAAATGAATAACAGATGAAAAGATAGAAAATTGGGAATAATAGCTTGCACAAAAATAACTCTATCAATGAAAATAAAAATGTTGAAATACATAAGAAAAATGAATACCTCATGGATTCATATCGAATGAGATAAATAGAAGTTGAACAAGGAATAAAATATAGAAATGGTATTGAAGACTAGAATTTAGCTTCAAAGTGATCTCTCAACATGAGGTACTTCCACTGGAATGAAAATATGAGATAAGTTTAAATTTTAATAAATTTTAATGGAGAACTGATAACTTCTCATAAAATTCATGTGTCTCGACATTTGGCCGAATGGTTGAACAAATCCTGTGCCACACGTGATGCTTTGACTGTGGAAAGGGGGGACCTCACATGGTTTCATGTTCATATTTGGGAAAACAATTCACAATATAGTGCTATAATCCTCAATCAAAAACTACAAATCTCCTACATAGGAATTCTCCTCTTGTTACATGGTTTCCTCAAACTATTGGACCACCTATTTCCCTCTTTCCATCCCCACAGGGTTATGAGTAACCGTGTGGATTAGGTCTCATAGTTTTTTTCTAACTATGTGGCCAAACTTCTTTTTCTAAAAACTAGGTCTCCTAGCTTCCATCAATCTGTAGAAACCCATAAAGCACCCATTATTTCATAATCCACTGGAATTAGGTAAAATAATTGGTGTTAAATTGAAAAAAATATTTGTACCTCATAAGAAAACTTAGCATCTAACAATATTTCTCCCTCAAAGAGCCTTTTCCCATAATATCACTTCTTAGGGTGGTCAAGAATCTATTGAGAATAAATTCTTCCAATGAGCATGTACATCGACCTCCTAGTCCTAAGTATCTTCAAGTAAATGGATTTGTTTCCTTATAACTCATTTAACAGTAAATGACTAGCCTCATATATCCATAGTTCTCCTTTTAAAAAACATGCATTGAATTCTTCTCAAAGGCCAAATTTAACTATAACTCCACAAAATTGGATTGAGAGTGTGAGATGGGTCTTAATGATATCTTCATCGCTGAGATACATGGAAGAAATAATTCATGACCCAATACATCCAAGTTAAATACAACTAATAGGCTACCAGCCTGTCTCTCTTCATAATATCAAATGTCCTGACATATCACGATTAATGAATACCTTGTCTCATAATCTGTATAGGTCATAGCCTTGGTGAGTGACATAAAAAAATTGATCCTGACCTCAAACTCTAGAGGTTGTCGAAGACAATCTGTGTAGGATTTTTTTTCCACACTACACCATAGTCATTGTTTTCTGAACCAACAACACCATCTATAAATTATCCTACATGAGATGCATTCTGAACAAAGCTACATGACCTAACTCTAACCAGCATGAGGTTGATCAGCATGGACTAACATACAGAGCCTCACAAAGTTCCAACTGTATCATTTCTTGATATCTACCATTGTAAGAGAAAAAAACAATTGGTATATAACTCTCCCATGAACCCCAAAAATCAAGGATTCATTACCTAATATTTTCCCCAAGAACATATATAGAGCACCCCGACTGGCCATTAATTTAATGGTGGTATGTTATTCACAGAAGAAGAAATGTACCCAACACCATCTGAAAACACTTCCATAATTGAGATTCTTACTTGGAACCCCTATCCAATAACATTACTGAGTAACCTAGTGATGTCACACTATCTCACGAATATACAACCTCCCAGTTTCATCCACTGAGAAGGTATCCTTGATCAAAATGAAATGAACATCTTTTATGACTCAGTCCACAACAACAAAAACTACATCACTACCATAAGGTGACCTCTGAAACCCAATCACAAAATCTATCACAATGTCTTTCCACTTCCAATCAGGAATGGAAAACTATGGTAATATCCTAGCTGGTAACTGGTGTTATACATTAAACTACTTACCAGTAGAACACCTCATAAAAAAACTAGTTACCTAACATTTCATACCTAGCCACTAGTATTAATGGAGTAAGTTATGATACATCTTGGTGATGTTGCGGTGCACTTCCCAAAATGAGGCATGGAATTATCACATGAGATCCTGGAATATTACTACTTGTATCCAAACATGACCATTAATAAAAAAAATCTCCCATAGTGGAACTAAGAGGTGGGTCCTCACCTTCCACACTATCCCATTAGACAAGGCCCTCCACATCATATGACAGTCTCATCCTCACTCTATAATGACCCGAACTCATATAACTAAAATTACACTTATGATTTAATGTATTATTATATAATGTGATTAAATATAAAAAATTAAATTCATTTGTTTTATTATATCCTATCATACATAAATTACCATTAAGAAACATTACCTTTGATAACAAAATCATTGAATAGTGATCACATGATTAGTGTAAATATAGCACGACAATAAATCTAATTGAAATAAAAAAAAGAAAGTGATTGCATCCACTAGTTGGATCATACCCAATGATTTCTATTTATCAGATCTTATATGGGAGATATAATCATTAAGATTTTCTGTTGACCATGCCCAAGTTGTGATATAACAACTTAAGCATGATAAAAATTTACTGTGGGAGAATTTCAAGATCATCAAAACCACTTCCCAAACCATGTACACCTATCTACCTCAAGAAAGTCTCACCATCCCATACCTTAAACTTAGGGTGTTTTATAGTTCATTAAAAGGATATGTATCGAGATCATAATATTGTGAATACGAATGTAATATTTTCAATAGATTAATGTTCTCATTATTTAAAAATCATTAATTTATAAATGATTTTGATTTTTATAAAATAAAACAGAAATATTATTTTTAATTATTAACCAATTTCAATTAAGATGTTAACTTTTATGAAGTGACATATTTTTTAAATAAATAGAATTTTAATAAAAATTGTTATTAAATAATTTTTATTGGATATAAATCATCAGATAATCTTTATTAAGTTGAATGTAATTTTTATAAGGGTTTAAAAACTATTTTCAAAACCTGAGTATTTCTTAATAAATGTCGATTATTATTTTCAATGTAAACCATAAAATATTAATCAAAATATTTTGATAAAAGTGAAATTATTTTTTGAATCATACTATCGAAATTATCCAACAAATAATTCTTCATTCTATTTTGAGACATTCCAATTTTTGGGAAAAAATTAAATACCAAATAAATATATGATGTGTATTATGACATCGTAATGACCCAAAAGTGATGTAATAAATACTATAATGGGTATCCATGTCCAAATATTTGTTTTCACTTTAAAATTATTTGATTTTATGTTAATTGGATTACATTTTAAAAGTCATTGTGAATCCTCCAAAACCATTAATATGTTATATTTTTTAAAATGACATCTCTAGGAGTTTGACTTAGCTCCATTTAGAGAAGTGTATTATTTTAATAAATTTGGCCCATAGAATTATAAAATAATGAAAACCAATCCAATTTGGTAGATAACATGGTTAAAAACTAAAGGAAGGTTTGTGGGTTTGGTTATTTTTTTATATAGAGTCAAAAACCTATGTTTGAGAAATGATAAATAATATCCTACTAATTACCTATACAAACCCTCCCATGCTATAATTTATCTTCACAAAAAACACTTTGATCATGTATTAAAAATATCATCCACTCTATAGACCCCTCCCAAGGTTCCCCCAATATCTAAAGAAGCTCCTCCAAAGCATTTGGAGTTACACCCTCAAGTAAGGGATCCTTGATCGTACCACGATTCACTGTTTCATTTTCACCCTTACACCGCTGTGCTAAACATATTTTGTATTAAAAATTATAAAAATATTATCAAATTGTGCTTAATTTTTGATTAAATAATTTTGTTTTTATCACTGTTAAATAGGTCAATGATACTTGTTTTGAAAATTACAATGTAGGTGGAGGTGATTTGGAGGGCCCATGATGAAGTCCTTGAAAAATGGGCCAAACTGCGCAGGATCCAAGAAGTTAAGTGGACTCAAATTCATTCTGATACTACACCGTGCATCCATATGGGCTGATATTTTGTGGACTTATTAAAACCGCATTGGTCTACAACTTTCATTTAATAACCCAAGAGATATTCTGCAATTAAAGGGCCCAGCCGACCTGATCCGTCAAGCACACCCAATCTGCTCGAGGTCAAAAGCTGTGTTCTGTAATATGTCCATATCTCGCGCTCCACTTGTTTAAATGATTCCAAACTTTCGGTGGAGATAGTAAATCCGTCGGGCTACAACTTTTTAGTTTTACACAAAACGTTTTAAGACTGTCTGATAGGCTAAAACAATGTTCCAATAAGTTTTAGTAAATCTGTGTGCCCAAAACCACCTCCCACATTTCCTATAAAAGGGAATCTTGGGCTCCTCATTTGTAAGTTAGACCAGGAGGCAAATCTATGGTATTTTGGAGACCCAAGGGTGTACTCTCATCATCCAAGAAGTTCTGGAGTCCCCTGTCCTCATAGGGGGATCAAGGATGAAGAAGGAGTTTCACCCGAGCCTCCTCCTCCTCAAGATGGCGAGCTAAACGATGGGCGATCATTTCGAGGGAGCTACACTTACTTGGGAGGGAGTTCCAGCACTTGTTCTTCCACTGGTTTTGTATAATTTGCATGTTAAATATTTCAGTTATGATTAATATCTATTCTCTTATCTTCTGAATTCATTTTTGTGGTTTAATTTAAGTGAAACACTTTTTATCTCAACACTGATTGGGTTGAGATTTCAAGTGGGGATCTTGGTTTGTTCCGATAGGATAAGACAAGAACCCTATTAATATCACAAATAAATAATATTTCAGTATGTTTTGGTATCCTTAACTCTGTTATTGAGATCCAAACCTTGACAACACGATTGTTTTGTCAAGGGTTGGTGCTTTGTGCAACATTTTAAGAGGCAAGAGGTGAATCAAGATCTTGAAAACCCTCAACCAAAGAATTGAACAAAACCATGTCAATATTTTTATAACAATGAACTATCCAAGTTTTTTAGTGAACTTGAAATGATCTACTTTATCTAATAATTTTAAAACACCTCTTTTATTTTTCAATTATTAAACTCTTTAAATCGATTCATTTTCTTTAAACTGTTTTCAAAAATACCCCCTTTTAGTCCCTTTTATTAAGAACACACACTTTAACCTACCAACGCTCCTTGAGAGATGACCTAGGGTCTTCCCTAGACTATATATCATCCTCAAAAACATAATCAATTTGACGTTTCATGATAGAACGGTCAAATTTTGGCGCCGTTACCGGGGAGCTCTTTGGTTTTTAGTGCGTGTTTTTGATAAAGTAGTTGTAAATTTTGTGAATATTTGTTTGTTTTTTTCTACCTCTTTATTTCTTCTTGTGTTCTGATCCATATCTTGTGTAGGTTCTATTCATGACATGTTTTACTTCGGGAGACATACCACCTTTCGAACCCGAACCGGAGAGGATTCTACGTTAGCGACACCGAGACACACAAGACCCCCTTTTGAAGGAGGACACACCACTCGAGACTCTTCTAAACCCATATTCTTCTGGAACCAAATTAGAACTTGAAATAATCATCAATAACATGGACGAAAATAATGGAACATTAAAATAATTAACCTCTACTGATGTTGATATCCAACCCACTTACATTCAAATTCAAGGCAAGGCACCAAATTTTGAACTAAAATCCAGTCTAATCCATTTATTACCAAGATTTCATGGATTGCCTAGAGAAGACCCTCATAAGCACTTAAAAAAATTTCATACTGCGTGTTCAACCTTAAACCATCTAATGTTGATGAAGAACAAGTGAATCTTAGGGCATTCCCATTTTCGTAAGAAGAAACTGTAAAGGATTGGTTATACTATGTCAATTCACTAATTAGGGGTTGGGAAGACATGAAACGCGTTTTTATTGAAAAATACTTCCCAGCCTCTCGAACTGTAACTATAAGGAAAGAAATATGTGTTATAAGAAAATCTCAAGGGGAAAAATTACATAAATATTGGGAACTATTTAAAAGGTTATGTTCAAGTTTCCCACACCACCAAATAAGTGATCAACTTTTAATTCAATATTTTTAGGAAGGTTTGATTCCTATTGATTGAAATATGATTGATGCTGCTGCAGGTGGTGCATTGGTAGATAAGACCCCAATTGCTGCAAGAACCCTCATTGAGAACATGGCATAGAACACTCAACAATTTGGTACACGGTCCAGTGTTCCCATTAGAGGTGTCCATGAGGTGCAAAGTACTAAGTTTGAGAAGAAGGTGGACACAAAGTTTGAAGAGGTAAGTACCATTCTACGACAACTTGCTCTTTCCCAAGGGAAATCTCAATCTCCTCCTCCCATCCATTGTGGAATCTGCTCTTCTGACACCCACTATTCTGACCAATGTACTCAATTGAGAGAAACCTCTGAGAGTTGTGAGGCAATATTTACAGGACGCCCCTTTAACCAAACCTTTAGGCAAGAACCATACTATCCATCCAACCAAGGGTGGAAGGAAAACCAACCCTATTGGCAAGGGGTGTATTAAAACCAACATCAATAGCAATGGAACTAACAGGGACCGAGTAGTCATCCACCACCACCCAGAAATCCTCAACCACCCCAAAGGCCATTCCAACCACCCCCTCCAAAAACCGAGCCTAGCCTAGAAGATATGATGAAGAAAATGGCTTCCAATAATATCCAATTCCAACAAACCACCCAAGCAGCCATACAAGACCTAAAGACCCAACTAGGCCAACTTTCCAACTCGGTGGGGGAAATCCAAAGTCATGGGTCGGGTAAACTACCATATCAACCAGGAGTAAACCTTAGGGATAAAGGAAATGTTATTTCCATCACACATAAGAGTGGGACACAACTCAAAATCAAAATGACCCCTCCATTAGAGTCCTCCCATCCAAAGGAAACCACCATCCCAATTGATGAAAATGGTCCAAGAGAAGAAAACCCTTTTCCTGAGAGAAGCCCTTCCAAAGGAAAGACTGTGGCTGTTGATGAGCCACCTATCCCAACCATTCCTCTTCTATTTCCTCAAAGGTCTGCCCAACCTAGGAAACAAAAATAAACTGAACTTGATAAATAAATCTTGGAAACTTTCAAGAAAGTACAGGTTAACATTCCTTTGATTGATGCTGGAAGCAAATTCCAAGATATGCCAAGTTTCTGAAGGAGATGTGTACACACCGAAGGAGGCTTCGTGGTGATGAGAAGGTGAGCTTGGGGAGGAATGTTTCAGCATTGACAGAGCCATCACTTCCTACCAAGTGCAATGATCCTGGGACATTCTCGATTCCATGCAACATAGGGGAGTATTCATGTTCCAACACTATGCTTGATTTGGGTGCTTCTATTAATGTGATGCCTCACTCTATTTTCTATTCATTACAGGTCGGTGAACTGAAGCCCACTGGTATTGTCGTTCAGCTAGAAAATCGAGTACAGCACACCCCTTGGGTGTGTTAGAGGATGTTCTTGTGAGGGTGCAAAATTTAATTTTTCCAGCTGATTTTTACGTGCTTAAAATGGAAGATGATAGGATGAATGGACATGCCCCAATTATATTTGGGAGACCTTTCTTCAAAACATCCAAAACCATAATTAATGTCCATAATGGTACATTATCTATGGAGTTTAGTGGTAATACTGTCCACTTCAATATCCTTGATGCCATGAAGCACCCCTCAGAAGAACACTCCTCTCTCTCTTTCAATTCAATTGATGTTCTACCTTCCCCTGAAACAACTTATTTTCATTCACCTGATCCCCTTTCTGAGTTTTCTTCATTGATTGAAATGTTAGGTAATGAATCATGCATTGATTGTTGTAGCGGTCTAGAGAAATGTCGTGCATGTTTTTTAATTGATGATTTCTTGAACACAAAGGATCACTTGACCATCGATGATACTGCTAAGCTTGTAAAATCTCATTCCTCATCTGAGGATGTTACCATTGAGTAGTTAGATGAGATCAGTGACTTCTGAATTTCACACACACTTCTGTCAATCCGAAATCCCCCAGAATTGGAACTAAAAAAACTTCCTCAAGATTTGAAATACTCATATCTTGAGAATGGAAATAACTTTCCCCTCATCATTGCTAGTTCACTCCCTCCTGAGGATGAATTGCAACTGATTGATCTTTGGAGGAAGTATAATCAAGCTTTGGGATGGACACTTGATGACATTCCTGGCATTAGCCCATCAATTGGTACACATCATATTTTATTAAATAATGAGGCTAAACCAGTGAGGCAGTCACAACGTCGACTGAACCCAAACCTACTTGATGTTGTTAAAAAAGAAGTAACAAAATTGTTGGCTGCTGGAATCATTTACCCTATCTCTGACAGCCAATGGGTCAGTCTCGTTCAAGTAGTTCCTAAAAAAACTAGCCTTACTATAGTTAAAAATGAAAATAATGAATTGGTTCCAACTCGTGTGCAGAATAGTTGGCGTGTCTGTATAGACTATCACCGACTAAACCAACACACTAGGAAGGACCATTTCTCATTTCCATTCATTTACCAGATGCTAGAGGGGTAGTAGGGAAGTCCCATTAATATTTCCTTGATGGGTATTCTGGATACTTTCAGATCCATATTACCCCTAGGGATCAGGAAAAGACAACCTTTACTTGCCCCTTTGGTACATTTTCTTATAGAAGGATTCCATTTGGTCTGTGAAATGCTCTAGGTACTTTCCAACGATGTATGGTTAGTATTTTTTTGGATTACCTGGAGAATTGCATGGAGGTTTTTATGGATGATTTTACTATTTATGGATCCTCTTTTGATGAATTTTTGAGTAGTCTTGCTTCTGTCATATATCGCTGTATTGAAAAGAATATCATATTAAATTTTGAGAAATTCCATTTCATGGTGCGACAAGGAATAGTTTTGGGACATGTCATTTCTGGGGAAGGTATCCATGTGGAAAAATCAAAATTAGATATCATTTCCTCCCTTCCATTCCCTAAAAATGTTCGGGATGTGTGGTCTTTCCTGGGTCATGCTGGATTTTATCGTTGTTTCATTCGTGACTTTAGTAAAATTGCACTCCCCCTCTCCCGATTACTCCAAAAAGAAAAAGAATTTGTTTTTGATAAAAAATGTGAGGAAGCTTTCAATAAGTTAAAATGGAGACTCACGTCACCCCCGATAATCCAACCACCTCGGTGGGATTTACCATTTGAGTTCATGTGTAATGCCTCTAACTATGCAGTTGGGGCAGTCTTATCCTAAAGGGTCGACCGAGCTCCACATGTCATAGCTTATGCCTCACGTACTCTGGACCCTACCCAAGGAAACTATAGCACAACTGAAAAATAATTTCTTGCCATTGTGTTTGCCTTGGATAAATTCAGTTCATACCTTCTAGGGTCCAAAGTCATTGTGTTCTCAGACCATGAAGCCCTCCGGTATCTCCTTAAGAAACCGGAAGCCAAACCATGTCTCATTCACTGGATGCTCCTCCTTCAGTAATTTGATATAGAAATTAGGGATAAAAAAGGAGCAAATAATGTGGTTTCGGACCATATCAGCAGGATTCTACCATCAACGGACATTGACTCATCCCCCTATATTCCCATAAATTAATTGTTTCCTAATGAGCAATTGTACCAAGTGCAAGATGCTATTCCTTGGTATGCTGAAATTTTAAATTATTTTGCAGCGTCTTGCATTCCTACTGATTTCACCAAAAACAAGGCCGACCGTCTAAAACATGAGTCCCGTTGGTATATTTGGGATGACCCCTACCTATGGTGCACATGTAGTGATCATGTTATTAGGCGTTTTGTTCCTGATAGTGAGTTTTAGTCTGTCCTTAGGTTCTGCCACACACTTGCTTGTGGGGGCCACTTTGGTCCCCAACGGACAGCTCACAAGGTCTTAGATTCTGGTCTCTTTTGGCCCACATTGGTTAGGGATGCCCATGAATTTTATAAATCTTGTCCTCACTGTCAAATAATGGGGAATGTCTCTAAAAGAAATAAGATTCCCCAACAACCTTTGCTCTTCTATGAAAATTTTTATGTTTGGGGCATTGACTTTATGGGACCATTCCCCAATTCATTTGGGAACCTTTACATTCTTCTGGAAGTGGATTATTTTTCAAAGTGGGTAGAGGCACGAGCCACGAGGACAGATGATTCCAAGATAGTTGTGGAATTTTTGAGAACCCAAATATTTTGTAGGTTTGGATTACCTAGGTTTATCATCAGTGATCAGGGATCTCATTTCTGCAACCGCACAATGAAATCTCTTTTGCGCAAGTATGGGGTTGGGCATCGAGTGTCTACTTCTTATCACCCACAAAGAAATGGTCAAGCCGAAGTGTCAAATAGAGATGTAAAACAGATTTATGAGAAAACGGTTCATCCAAACAGAAAAGACTGGAGTCTGAGACTCGATGATTCATTATGGGCTTACCGTACTGCATTCAAAACTCCAATTGGCATGTCACCATATCGGCTAGTTTTTGGGAAGATTTTTCACCTCCATGTTGAGGTAGAGCACCAGGACTACTAGGCTATTAAACAATGCAATTCTAATCTTTCTGGTGCAGGTATTCAAAGGAAGTTGCAGATTCGGGAGTTGGAGTAAATGAGAAGAGATTCATATGAGAACTCCCGGATTTATAAGGAGCGAACCAAGGCTGCCCACGACCATCTCATCCTTCATCGTCAATTCCACATCGGACAGAAGGTCCTCCTCTACAATGCAAGGTTGAAGTTTCACCCTGGTAAGCATTTTTTCCGTTGGTTTGGACCTTACATTGTTACTAATGTCTCTCCATTTGGTGTTGTCTAGGTTCAAAATGAAGACACCAAGCAAACCTTCACTATCAATGGGCAGCGGTTGAAGCACTTCCATGAAGCCATTCCGGAGTCCCCAATGTAGGAACTCCATGTTCAAGAAGCGGTCTATGAATAACACTCACCTAGTTTTATCCTTCCTTACCACAGTCTCTTTTATTACAGTGAGGACACTACATTCTCTCGGAGTGGGGGGATGGGTACATTCCTGGGTTAGTTAGGAATTTTTTATTATCTTTCCTTATTCTTCTCTTTTTCGCTTGTTGCATGGTATTGTCACTTCCCCCCTCGTGGGTACATCCCTATGTTTGTTAGGAATTTTTTATTATCTTTTCTTCTTTGTTCTCTTTTTCACTTGTTGCATGGTATTGTAACTTTCCCCCTATTTCCCCCCCTCACTTATGTGCTAAAAAGATATTTTTTATGCCTAATTTGTCATGGAAAATGATGCATGTTTTATCATTGAATTTATTGAAAATACATGAGGAATTTCCCATTTTCAAGTTGTTTTAACATTCAAAAGAAAAATTTCTGATGAAATGTGCATTTCAGCATGAATTCAACATTGTGGTGTGAATTTCTCTTGAAAATTGGTTGTTGGTCGATGATATGAATGGTTGTATCATTTTGAAGCCATTGAGAAGAGTGGTACCCTTTTTTGTTAATAGTTTAAGGGAAAGTTGTGTCATTTAGTCTCTCCACAAATTTTTGCACCCAACCATGAAGTGTGAATATTTCTTACTTTATTGAAGGTAAATATAAGTTAGGTTAATTTTTCTTTACTTTACAAATGATCTTTACATACGTTCATTCCTTATCCGATCTATTTCATTACTATACCAGATTGACCTACGCGTGTGTACCTGTTATCCGACTATTGTACACCATAAAAAAACAAAAAAATGGGGTTGTATTTTGGGAAGGTCAAAAACTACCCTTTCTCGACTTTTTATGTTGTTATAACTATAGAAATTATTGTCGTGAGGCCATCAAACATGGGGTGAGATAAGAGTGTGAGATTTGTTCCAAGTGCATCTTTTGAAAAAAAATATTGAGGGGAGTGATGAAATGTACAGCATATGGGGATATCTAGGTCGGGAGCTTTAGGTTTGACTTCTGTGAATGCTTAATTTAGTGGGTCTTTGAAGTTGATTGCAATGGATGTAGTGAAGGTTTAGTGGAAAGAATCATGTCAGTAGACTAATTTTAAAATAACTTATATTTATTTAATAGAAATTGGACAGAATAGAATGAAATGGTTTTCACACACACATGTGGATAATTGGTGACATGATTAACTTTTGAATTATTTTCTTTGATTGGTATCATTAGTCTCTTTGAATTTCATTTGGATACAATTTTTGAGACGACTTTTTCCATGATCACTGAGAATAACTCCTCGGTGTGATTTGTGCTTTGATCACAATTCTATCAGAAATTAATTTCTCAAGAATGTTAAATATTCATGAAGTTGGGAATATCTACATGCATAATTTTTAGAAATGTGAATTTTCCCAGGAGTGCAAATGTTTAGGTGTGGGGGTGTGATCATACCATGATTCACTGTTTCATTTCCACCCTTACACCACTGTGCTAAACATATTTTGTCTTAAAAATTAGAAAAATATTATCAAATTGTGCTTCATGTTTGATTAAATAATTTTGTGTTTATCAATGTTAAATAGGTCAATGATACTTGTTTTGAAATTACAATGTAGGTGGAGGTGATTTGGAGGGCCCATGATGAAGTCCTTCAAAAATTAGCCAAACTGTGCAGGATCCAAGAAGTTCAGTGGACTCAAATTCATGCTTATACTCCACCGTGAATCAAAATGGTCTTATATTTTGTGGAAATATCCAAAACGCATTGGGATAAAACTTTTATTTAATAACCCAAGAGGGATTCGGCCATTAAAGGTCCCAACCGACCTGATCTGTCCAGCACACCCAATCTGCTCGAGGTCAAAAGTTGTGTGTTGTAATCTGTCAATATCTCGCGCTCCACTTGTTGAAATGATGCCAAAATTTTGGTGGAGATAGTCAAGACGCGGGGATACAGCTTTTTAGTTTTCCACAAAACGTTTTAAGACTGTCTTCTAGGCTAAAACTATGTTCCAAGCGGTTTTAGTAAATCTCTGTGCCCAAAACCACCTCCCACATTTCCTATAAAAGGGCAGCTTGGGCTCCTCATTTGTAAGTTAGACCAGGAGGCAAATCTATGGTTTTTTGGAGACCCAAGGGAGTACTCCTATCATCCAATAAGTTTTGGAGTCCCCTATCCTCATAGGGGGATCAAGGATGAAGAAGGAGTTTCACCCGAGCCTCATCCTCCTCACGATGGCGAGCTAAACAGTGGGCGATCATTTCGAGGGAGCTACACTTACTTGGGAGGGAGTTCCAACACTTGTTCTTCCACTGGTTTTGTATAATTTGTGTGTTAAATATTTCACTTATGATTAATATCTATGCTCTTCTCTTCTGAATTCATTTGTGTGGTTTAATTTAAGTGAAACACTTTTTATCTCAACACTGATTGGGTTGAGATTTCAAGTGAGGATCTTGGTTTGTTCCGATAGGACAAGAAAAGAACCCTATTAATATCACACATACATAATATTTCAGTATGTTTTGGTAGCCTTAACTCTGTTATTGAGATCCAAACCTTGACAACATGATTGTTTTTTCAAGGGTTGGTGCATTGTGCAACATTTTAAAAGGCAAGAGGGGAATCAAGATCTTGACAACCCTCACCCAAAGAATTGAACAAAACCATGTAAATATTTTCAGAACAATGAACTATCCAAGTTGTGTAGTGAACTTGAAATTATCTCCTTTATCTCATAATTTTAGAACACCTCTTTTATTTTTCAATTATTAAACTCTTTAAATCAATTAATTTTCTTTAAACTGTTTTCAATAATACCCCCTTTTTAGTCCCTTTTATTAAGAACACACACTCTAAACCTACCAACGCTCATTGGGAGACAACCTAGGGTCTGCCCTAGACTATATATCATCCTCAAAAACATAATCAATTTGATGTGTCATGATAGCATGGTCAATCCTCTCCTTCTCTTCTTATTTTAGGTTTTATTATTTTCTATGCCTTCTATATCCAATTATAAATTTTGGGAATTGAACATCCATGTGACTATTACTACCCATTTGCTTTAAAATTAAAATATACTCCTTTCTCTCTTATCAACCCATTTTATGAATTTTTAAGTGATGACATTATTCTGCAGAAATTTCACTGATTTTGCATGACAAAACAATTGTGTAGTGAATACCATACCCATTTCATATCAAGTGTGTTCATATTTATACACTTATACATCATTGAATTGGTACTCATGTTCATTTATCCCACACTCTATGATATTTTATTATAATATGATGATGAATGAATCCATGTTGTATTACATATGTGACACACTTAAGAATTAGAATAAAATGAAAGTCATCGGTGTGCACTAAATTATATAGTTATCCAATTCAATGGGTAATTTTTAGTCTCAAGAGACACCATGTTTTTACTATAAGTGAGAATCATTCCATTAGGGGAATTTTCCCATTATAATATATTGGTAGTTATCCCTAAACAATGTTTATGATGGAGTGTTTTATGTTTTTTCAACATTTCCCATGTTTCCCTTATGAGTATCATGGTATATCATATCATATTATTCATGTTTATAATTATTACTCATTTTATTCCACATTGATATGAATATTGTATAACATGTATTATATTATTCCATTTTTATTCCATTACTAATATTTTCAGATCACCCATTTCTTATGAATGTCCCCAGGTTATCCCGTGTAGTTTTAAAAGCCATGGAATTTTATGAGAATGTTAATGAAGTTATCAATAATATTGTTGTAACCCATGTTCAAGATGTTATGTTATTTACCTAATTCCAAAATATACTAGAATTATCAATAATTTGAGTTGTATTATGAGTAATTTTATCTAATAAACCATGAATTAATCTATTATTTAGAGAATGGTTTTTATAGTTTGTATTAATAGAAAAATATTAGTTATTTTTTTGGATTAGGATTCAAAAACTCCAGAGGAAGCCTTAGGGATAATACTATGTATAAGATAACAAACCTAACTTTTGGTGAGTATATATAAATTGGTTTATCATTAAAATAAACCCCTTTCAGTATGCTATAAGTTGATGAGGATTTGGAACAAATGTACAAAGGGGTAAAACTCAAAAAACATTATTGAGCTAGACTCACCCGAGAACAGGTTCACAAAAATGGGCCTTCTAACACACATGGTTTGACACACCCAGGGGATATGATTTGTTAAATTATTAATCTCATTATGAACCATTATTAAGGGAACCTCAAAATTTCCATAAGAGTATATTTTGGGAAATAGATCATGGATATCATATATTGAAGCCTAACAATTTATATAGTGAGGAAATACATGTTATTTATAAGGTATAAATTAATGTCATTAAATTACCATTTATATGTTTAATAGTGTAAAAATAATCATCCATAATTTTTTATTTATCCTATCCAATGGCCATAAATAGGATGAATTAGGTAAATAATCAATGTGACATGCAATGTGATGGATACCCCAATGAGATTCCCATCCTGATGGGAGTGAGAATCTTGAACATTATGATGATACTTTATTTTCTAACCCAGGTTCAGAATAGAAACATTGATTAGGAGGAGCATCCAAATCAACCTTAGAATGAACAAGATATAACTGAGTCCTTTATCGAACAAATTCCTCTAACTTTCAATGTATTATATGATCTTTTAATTAGAGAATAATAGATCAAAATCATTGATAATATCTCTTCCATCCTTCAATGTTACAAAAAGAGAAGGTTCGACTATATTTTTATCTTATAAAGTTAGAAGTTGACCAGTGGTATAAATTGATCAAGAATACAAAGCATGGAGAAGTGATTAAAGTTATGGATTAGTAAGAATTATAGAAAATGTTTTTTCTATAAGTATTTTCTTCTTAATATCCTAATTAAAACATAAAGTTATTTCCTTTCCCTAAAGAAAAGAGATCATAAATCTATTAAGGTGTATTAGACAAAGTTCAAAATACTTGAGAGATATACATACATCCTTATCATTATACACAAATTCATGTATGTCTACTTCTTTGGTGGTTTAAAACATTGTCTACAATATCACATGTGATGTGAGAGTATGATAGATAGGGGAAAATTGCACAATGATCACCCATTGTCAAAATGGAGATAAGAGAATCTCAACAGTATCATGGAGATAAGAAGGGGAAGTAGAGTAAAATTTTGGATGTATGATTGACATATATAATGATGTTATGAATTTTCAACATAACACTTTAAAAAGGTGCAGAAAAAATAACCCTATAAATTTTCTAAGGGGGGTGAGGAAATTATTTATGTATGGGAAGGAAGGACACCAAGATAGTAATTCTAAACAGGAGAAACCCACTTGTGTATTGGAGGAATGGAATGATCTGGTCAACCATCAATGCATTGGTATTTTCTTTAAATTCATTGAATTAAGGCACTTTGAAAACCAATGAACTAAGGAAATAGTTTTAAGAGAAAACTAGAAACCTCTAAAGAAACAAGGGAGATATTTTTACATCAAAATCACTGAGGTGAATCCTGAAAAATGATGTGGTGATAGGTAAACCAGTTATTCATTCAAGAATATAAAATTTACATTTTGATAACCATTTTATTAAATTCCTTCATACCACAAATGTTTTGTAGAATAGTTCAAAAGCCACCACAAATCACAGAAGTAGAGATGTTGGTGAAAATGTAAAATGGGGAAATTATTACATCCCTTGTATATAAATTACTGCGTATAAAACTTTGTGGGATGAACTTCCCAAAAAATGTTTTTCATACTTCCTTTTGGTGGAAGTATGGAATCAGTCTCCATATTGTATATTGACTCCCTGATTCTGTACAAGTTCAAGGAGTAGGATGAATATTCATTATCACTAATATCTCCATCATGGATATTATTTCCCTTTGAGTAATCATATCTAGATAAAATGATATAGTCAACGGAAAATATCATCCTTGAATACATGCCAATTGTGAGTTAATACATTGATGTGTTTCCTGGTCTTCCTCATAGTCGAGAGGTTGAATTTTCAATCACGATTAAAAACATGGCATTACCATTATCCAAGACTGCATATTGAATGGCTATTGTGTAATATTTTAAGCTAAACAAACAAAAATAAGATAATATGAATAAAGGTTTCATACTCCATAGTGCTTCACCATGAGGTTCACTAGTCCTCCTCCTTACATAGAAGGATAGGTTAGTGTTCCTTTTCATTATTTATTGAAATTTAAAGAAGATCATGATGAATAAAAAGTTTCCTCTAAAATGGATTGATGGTGTGTTCAATCATCTATGTAGAGAACAATAAATCTCCAAGTTGGATATGTGGTTTGGATATTACCATGTTATGTTTAATATTGAGGATATCTAAAAGACTACATTTTTACAATGTACACACATTATGAGTTCATGGAAATTTGATTTGGGATCACTAATGCTCCAAAACCCGCCATGGACATGATTAATGGAGTCTTTAGATATTGCCTAAAAAATGTGAGCCTTTATAGATGATATTCTAATATTATCCAATACAATGTAAGAGAAATATGGGCACATTATCACTATGCTAAATAAAGTGGGAACGGAAAAGAATTATTCCACGTACAAAAAATGTGATTTCTGGTTGAATGAAGTCTCATTCTGGAGGAATATCCTCACTAGAAATGTGATATATATGTACCCTTAAAAAATAGAAGCAATTGGAGGATGGATGAGGCTAACATATGTGATATATATCCATTGGTTTCATGTATTATCTGGGTACTATCATCGATTGGTGACTAATTTCTCTCAATTTACAAATCCAATAACTAAAATAATCTGGAAGGGAATCATGTTTTCTTGTAATGAGGAATGTGTATAGAGCATCAATGAGTAGTGATAGTGGCTTATCCGAAAACATGAACTCAAATTACCCACATGTGGAGAATATTTCTTGGTATTAATCGATACTTTGAATAATTTCTTGAAATGTGTGTTAATTTAGAATGAAAAATTCTTAACCAATGCATCAAGGTAGTTGAAATTTCACAAATAGAACTACCCAACACATGATCTAGTGTTGGATTTAGGGATATTGACTCTGAATATATGGTGATGTTATCACTTTGGTGAGAAGTTTGAAATATATAATGATCATAAAATCCTCAAGGTTATATTTTCACAAAAATATCTGAATATGCGCCAACGAACTAGGTCAGAGAAGATAAAGGACTACGAGTTCTCATTCACTACCATTAAAGAACCGAAAAAAAATATTTCATATGATCTAAGTAGAAATGAACCAGCAATTCTATGATTAATGAGAATTTATAAGGATATTATATTCTTATATTTGAAATGGATGGACATGGTAATAATAAAGGAAGTAACATAATAAATCCTTTCACAAATGATTTCTCTACCGTCCCTTCAAGAGTGGTTAAAGGATAATTATAGAGATGATTTGGGAATTTAGAATAAAATGGATGCTATATGAAATGGGAAATCCTTGGAGTTTAATGTTAATGAATATGGATTTGTGAGATTGGGTGTTGATAATGTGTATTATAAAATCATGATTTATAGAATGAGGTTCTGGATGATGCATATTTTTCACCCTTCTCCATCCTTACATGAAGAATAAAGATATATTTAGATCTTTTAGAGAGCTATTAGAGAGTCAAAATGATTAAAGATATATCTGAATATATATATCAAGATGTATTTTATTCCAACAAGTAAAATAGGAAAAGAAAAAATCCAAGGAGATAAAAAAACCATTATCCATACCTACATGAACATGGGAGAACAACTCCATGGTATTTATCACTGGTCTTTTGAAGTCATAAAGATGGAATAACTCTATCTGGGTTGTGGTGGATCAACTTACATGGATTGCACACTTTATTTTTCTTCGAGAGGCCTTTTCACTGGATCAACATGCATAGATATACATATTATAACTTGTGAGTCTTAATGAAGTACCACTATAAATTGTATCTGATCAAGAACATAGATTCACCTCCATGTTTTGGAAAAGTCATCAACATGATCTAAACACTGAGTTGAACATCATCACAACTTATAACCAAAAAACTGATGGCCAATCTAATAAGAATATCCAGAAACATGATGATATGTTGACAGCATGCCCAGTTGACATCTAAGATGGATGGGATCAACATATTCCTCTATCCTAGTTCTCAAAAAAATAATGGTTTCCACAATATAATCCCTTTGGATCCTAATGAAGTCCTTTATAAGAAGAGGTGTAGAAAAAAATTTTGGGATGATATTGGGGAATTAAAATTTTTAGGTCCAAAAATGGTCAAGGAATTCGTGGAAAGGGTTAAGGCCATTAAGAAACACATCAGGGAAACTCATATTTGATAGAAGAGCTATGCGAAGAGTCATTTATGGGTCATAGAGTTTGATTTTGGAGATATGTTATTCCTATGTATATCTATATGTAAATAATTCACGAGATTTAAAAAGAATGTAAATCTTACCCTAAGATATAACAGCCCCACTTGAGATCCCTGATTGCATCAGAGCGGTGGCCTATTTACTTGAAATATCACTAACCTATCCAAAGTACCTGATGTATTCCATCTATCACTATGGAGAATTTATATACTAGACCCCACACTTGTACTGAATCAATAGGTGATACTGTTGGAGAATGATCTCTCAAATGAAGAGCATCTGACGAATATCTTAGATTCTAGACACAAAGTCATACATTATAAGAAAATGAACCTGGTCAAAGTGATGGCGAGAAACCACATGTTTGAAGAGGAGATAAGGGAAGTAGAGGTTCTGATGAAACAGTATTACCACCATCTTTTTTAGTGGGGGAAATAAAAATTCGAGGAATAAATTTCATAAGTGTGGAAGATTGTGACAACCTAAACTATTATAAATAAAATTCCCCTTGTGATTTAAGGTCTTATTATGTAATATGATTATAGAAAAACACATGAAATTATTTTCATTTATTATATCCCATCATATTTAAATGAATATTAGGTATCATTACAAATTATAATTTATCCATTGAACAGTGATCACATGATCATTATAAATATATAGTTTTAACAAATCCAATTGACACAAAAAAAATTAATTGATGAACTCAACTAGTATAATCATACACAATGAAGCCCATTTATGAGAGATTATTAGGGAGATAGAATCTCTTTAATTTTCCCTACCCCAATCCCATGATATTATCTAATAACATATTCATGGGTGAAACCAATTACAGGAGAAGTGTAAGCTCATCTATATCATGACCCATGCCATTTATGTCGAAACACATCATGAAAGTATCACTGCTGTGCACCTTACTCTTACATAATTTTATAGTGTCTTAATGAGATATGTATCAAGACCATAATAATATTAATATTTATATAATATTTTCAATATAATAATCTTTGTATTTTAATATTATAGTAACTTTATAAATTATTTTTATTTTTATGTGATAAAAACCAAATTATATTTTTAATTATTATTCTATTTAAATTAAGGCATTTATATTGATTAATTAATGGATTTTTTAAATAAATAATATTTTAATAAAATATTTTCATAAAATAATTTCTATTCGATATAAATTGTCATATAGTTGTTATTATATCAATCATAATTTTTATATGTGTTTGAAAAACTGTTATTTTAAAAATGTTGAGAATTTCTCAATCAATGTTAGTTCTTATTTTAAAAGTAAAAATTAACATATGAAAAAAATTATTTTGATAAAATATATATTAATTTTTGAATCATAATTCCTATATTATCCAATGGTGTGTTTTTTATTATTTTCTTAGACATCTGTATTTTTTTGATAAAATGTAAATAATGTATAAATATATGATATGTGTTATGGCATTATAATGATAGAAAAGTGATGTAATAAAAACTGTAATGGGAATCCAAGACCTGTTATATTTTTTCCCTTTAAAATAACATGATTTTATAATTATTTTATTAATTTCACAATTCTATTATCATCCCACAAAAATCATTTATATATTAAAAGGTATTAAAATCATTTCTTTAAGGGTATTTCTCACCTCCACATAAGAAATGGGATTTATTTTTTAATAATATTGGAACATAGAATTAAAAAATATTGAAAAACACTCAAATTTTGTAGAAACCATTGAAAAAACCCATTGGATGTTTTTTGGTTATTTTATTTTATAGAGTCTAAAACCTAAGTTTGTTAACTGATAAAGAATTACCCAATAAAATCCTAAATAATCCCACCCAATATCTCATTTATCATCACATGAAATCTTTGTAGCATGTCCTTACATAGTCCTACCATCTCTATATTTCTCCCAAGGTTCCCCCAAGCTCTCTAGATTTTCTTACAAAACATTTGGAGTCACCCACTCAAGTAAAGGATCCCCACCTTCTCTTATTATTTGAAGTTTATTTATTTTCTTATGCCTTCTATGTCTGATTCACAATGTTTTTATATTTATTTCCCTTTTCCTATTCCATCCAATTTTGTTTCCAAATGAATAAAGACCCCTTTAACTCTCATAAAACCATTTTATTAATTTTTAGGGGATGATTTTATGCAACCAAAATTTCTCCATGATTTTCCATGCCGAAAACATTTTGCAGTCAATAGCATAAACATTCCATATCATGGGTGTAAAAGTTTATACACAGATAATTATTTGAATTGGGAAATACTATTATGTATTACACACTCCATGATCATCGAATAAAATATAATGATGAAGGAATCAATGTTATATGAACTATGTGACATACTTAAGCATGAGAATGAAATGAATGTGACGGGTCCACATGAAATTATATAGTGCTCCAATGAATTTGGTAATGCATAGTCTTGTGATACATAATGATGGGATACTGAGTGAACCTAATTACTTTATGGGTATTTTTCCATCAAAATTTATTGGCAGATATCCTTGACCTAGGATTATGATTCAATGTTTTATGTTATTGCCACATTTTCCATGTTGCCTTTATGATTATCATGAAATATCGCATCTCATTGTTCATGTATATGATCCTCACACCTTTTATTCCACATTTATATGTATATTTTCAAAAATGTATTACGTTATTGCATGTTTATTCCCTTACTAGGATTTATAGCTTTCCCTTTTCTTATACAGGTCACTTGGTTATATCATGAATTTTTAAAATCCATTGAATTTTAGAAGTGTGGTAAGGATGTTTTAAATAATACTGTGGTATCCCATGTTCAATATGTTATTCAAAGTAAATAATTACTAAATATAATAGAATTATTGATCTCCCATGTGGTATTAGTTTTAAATTTTGATATCAAATGTGGAATTAATTTGTCATAAAGTGCATTGTAAATATACACTCTATCTAGAAGAGTAGAATTCACTACTATGGATGAGGGAAAAGTCATACCCTCACCATACCATACCTCCAAGAACATCTAAAAATAATTCCATAAGATTCCACTCACCACTATCCTCCTAAACATCCGTGATATGATCCCTCATACTCTGTTCATCAATGACTACTTTAGAGTTTCCAAGAATACATGGAAGCTTAAAGTAAAACATCTATATTTACTCAACCCATCTTCTTTACCTAAAACTCATGTCAATAATATTAAATATATACTTTAGTTTTTTATGGCCCGTGTACATCACAAAATACTCTACTAATAAATAGTGACTCCAATAGCATAAGGCTTGTAAAATAGTGTCTAACAAGAGATCATGCATTGGGAAATTCTTATTTTTGCCCTCAATAGACCAGAAACACATTCCATAACTATATCCACCTATATTCGGAAATATAATAGCATGATATCTGATGTATCACATTACACATTATATCTTATGTATGTCTCTAGAAGAATCCAGACCGACACTAATGTCGGTCTCCCATTCAGCTCTTGAAATGTTGTCTCGTAGAAGTATAACAATAAAAACATCACACCCTTCTTTATCAAGCCTATCAGCAGTGATGCTATGTATGTAAAATAATATATAAAATTCATTTAATAACCATATATCCCTAAAAAAATTGCATGTGAAATACATTCTTAGGATGTTCCCAAGAATCTACATCACTCACCATCTCTAGGTCAATTGATACTCATGTCTATGAGATAATATGACCCAAGAAGCGAATCTCGTCCTTCCAAAAATGACATTTTATTAAATTTGAATATAACCAATTCTCTATATATGTATCTATAATTATATAAACATTATTGGCATGGTCTTTTCGACTGTGACAATACAGAAAGTTATCATCCATAAATACCACCATAAATGAAGTCAGATAAGGATGTAATAATTGATTCATTAGTTTCATGAAAAATTATGGAGAATTTGTTAGACTTAATGATTTAACCAGATAATCTTATAGACCATACCATCTATAAAATTATTTATGAGGTATTCATATAGGTCGAACACTTATCATGTGAGAACATAAACATAAATACATATTTGAGAAAACATGAGATCCTCAGAGCTGGTCGAAGATATCAACTACCTTTAGAAAGGGATGTTGGTTCTTAACCATTAACTTGTTCAATTTTTGATAATACATACATCGATTTTGGGTACCATAATCAATTTTGTGTAAAAGGACTAGTAAACCCCCTTGAAGAACTACTAGGTCATATAAACCATGTTTTCTCTATATCTGCTAATTATTCCTAGAGAACATGAAACATTATAGTATCCATCTTATAAAGAAGAATGGATAGTGGTGAATATCCTAAATACATATTTATGAATCACTCCACCTATCTATGAAGAGGAAAACCAGAAAATTCATCTAGGATGACGCCCCTAAAATGACCAACGACTGGAGAGAAATCATCAAGATGGGTTCCCCATTAATCCAGATATAAACTATCAATATGAGATATGATCTCACCCATCCCATGATGTTTATGTCCAGATCTACCTTCTTGGAAATCCCATTCACCCATGTGAATAAAAACTCCTCTATATAGTGATGTGAAGGTCACCCTAAAGTGTTCTAAATTTATGTTTCCATAATAAGGAACCAGTAAGTCCATCCCTTGTATGATTTGAAACATTGTCATCATGAGGGAAAAAAGATCCCAAGTGACACGTGCCTATATCAAGGGGAGGCCCTGCATTGAAACACTCCTTTATAAACCCCCAAAGAAAATCGAGGGTCATGAAACCCTCCAAAAAATTGAACCATGATCCCATGGATCTCCAAAATAGGTACATATATGAAACTACGTGATGGAACAATATATAAAAGAGAAGACAAAATATTATAGGCAATTATAATTATACCATTCACTGTAGATTTCCAAACACTCTGCTCCATAGTTGTAGGTTGTATTGGATATATTTGTCCTGATCCACATCCCTATGAAATAACATTAGTACCTAGATTAGATCCACTATACTATCTAGGTATGATTGGTGCATAACTGCCTCACCCATGACCACCAACTCGGCCTAAACTGCCGACACTATCCCTACTCACTCCCTCATAAGAAGCTATAAATCCTACTTCTAAACAAGGAGTTGGAGTCAATCCCCAAAAACTGATTAATGGATGGGAATATCCAGCTGAAATGATATATGTGGCCCATCCTTCTACAAAGTCGGCACTCTACTGGGTTTCAATCACATTGGTTCCTCATATATCCCCATCTCCCACACTGATGATAGAATAAAACACTACGAGCACTAACATCATGGCTATAAATACCCCCACAAGAAGCCTCAAAATGGAGCTTCCTAATAGAATTTTCTAAACTATTGGCATGGGATGATGAACTACCCTATTGTATGCCCCTAGATTCCCATAGGTTCCGTTTTGTAATCAGCACCTGATTCACTATCTTTGTAATAGTAGTTAGAAGAAACACATTTAACTAGGATTAAATGAAATTCTTGATAACATCCTCAAAGAGTCACACACTCAATGGATCACATATAAGAAACATTAATGAAATATGATGAATATATATATATATATATAACATGTTGAATATTCAATACTAATCATAACACCCTCCTCTAGATTCATAATCTCATTGTCCCTTTCAGTTATCATAGTATCCTGAAAATAGTAGTCATAAAATGTGAGTTTGAAATACCTCTAAAGTATATCATATTGAATATTCGAATCGTAAAAAACTTCCCACAAGTTCTTAGCTACTTACCAAAGCAGATATTTCATGACCTTCAAAATTATCTCACGAGGTTTCTTTATATTCTTAATGATAGGAAAGATAGTATCTAGCCATAAATTAGTATCCGTTAGACCTCAATCTCCCAAAAATATTGATAGATGCTGCTGTTGGATTATAGGTGTTATCATACCATAGACAGGGTAGGTTTCAGAGTCCCTATAAGAGTCTTTATAAAGTTAATAAAGCTATCAGAAAACTATGAATCGATAGCTATATTAGGTACTAATTTTTTTTTCTCGGTTTGATCTATGTAAGGATTTACTGGTATCGAATCGAACACCACCTCTGAGGAACATTTTTTACCACCCACTTGTCATGTGAATGAAAGTATTTTCAGTGGAATTACTCTACAATTCCAAACACACATCTATGAAAAGATAAGTATTGAAAAGTTGAAAACTAAAAGAATAGTATATTTCAAAGAGTTCATAAAAATAAGAAACTACCGTTTTACTTCTCCAAATGCTAGGAATGGGCAAAAAATAGTAATAAATAGTACATGATACACAACATACTACCCACTCTAAAGATGGGTGAAGTTCATGTTCTCTATTACCAGAATTTAATTTCACTTAGTTTAATAATGATCCACAATTATAATTAAATGGTTTAATCAAATGGTTCAGCACTTCTGAACCATAAGGTAACATACCCCTCATTAATAAAAAATGGAATCCACTTAACCTGTAACACCCGAGATTCTTATGAGTAATATTTTGTTTTTAAATCATCAAAGGAATCTTTTGCTACACAACACTTGCTTGTCTTGCTTTACACGCAATCGCGACCTTCCTCGATAGCTTGCGTCGTACGCAATACCGAGTTTCACTAAACAACAATATGCTATTAAAACTAGCCGTTATGAATAGTAATAACCACTTTTTGAAATTTTATAAATTATATTTTTCAAAATGGACTTCATTTTTGGACTCAGAATATTGAAATTATCCTAGGGTGAAATTTTGGTATTTTTCTGAAAACTTTCTATTTTTGATGAATAGTGAAACCACTAAGTGGTAGGTTAAAAAAACTGAATTTTGCATAAAACTTAATTTTACCGCTTCTGTGAATGGAATTTCGAAAATCCGAGAGACACGGTTAATATCAATTACTAAAATGTGGTTCAATGAGATGAAAATAATTTTTTGGTGAATAGTAACTTTTTACTTTTTTTTACCACGGTTAATAGTAAATAGGGTAACTAAGGGTAAATATGATATTAATATTACCCTAACACATGTCCTAATTCTATTGGACAAGTGTAATTCGACCAAAAACAAACTTAGGAATAAAATATGACCATTTAGGCCCACTTGGATTAGATTAGGACATTTATTATTAATTTATTTAAAGAAGGGTTAAAATAGTTAAAATCAAAGTTTAATAAGTAAATCATTTCTAATATGAGGTTATACATAAGATAAATTCGATTGTAAATATTCATTAGAAAGCTAAAACTATTTAATACATGATGGTATTTTATTTGTAATTTTTAGACATCAAATAATTTAATTTATTTATGACACCAAGATGATGCAGTAATTATCTTGTTAATGAAATATTGACATAATTGATGTTATAAAAACCCAAATAAATGTAATTTGAGACTTTTTATCAATTAAACTAATTTTATAGGTTACTATGATATATTAGTGTTGATATAATCAACTTGGTTCGAACATATAATTCTGTTATGACTTTCACAAAATTCATATATCAAATAGTGTCAAAATTGACAAAAAATAGTGTTTAAATCAAATATTATATTATTAATTGTTATTTTATTCCTAAAAATCTAAGGTTCGGCCAAAGGACTTATATAAGGATATATATATTAATAATAAACAATTTGGGGTTCGTTTGGCATGTTATAGTAAGTGTATTAACCATATAGTGAAAGAAAACAAAAAGACACGGTAAAAGTAAAATTATTTAACATAGAGTTAAATCTAATTGATAAGGTTAAAATAATACCCTAAACTTGTATAAATCTTATTGGTTGATAGGATTTCGACCCATCCACACTTTAGCTTCGAAATAAGACCCTTTGGAACCATTATAAACCGATTTTGACTTTAATATAAAATAATATTTTGAGATATTCCTAAGGTGCCCCTCTCCTCCCTTATAAAAGGGAACCTCCTCCCCCTCCTCCTCACACCAATTTGAGCACTCAAGCTCGTCCAAACCCTGCCATTTTCTCCTCTCCACTTCCCTAGAATAATCCTAGAGGTCCTGGTCTTCTCCAAAGACCAATCTTAGTTCCTTAAGTGGAGGATTCAAAGAGGCGTTCCAAAGAAGAGGTAATATCCATTACCGATCTTTTCAATTTCTTTCTTCTTCAACTTATTCTTCTTTAGTTGTTTCATGATAAAGTAATAACATCAGTATTACTTACATACTGATATGTTATTATAAATATGAAACAACCCTAATTCACCTTCTATCCATCCTACGGAAAAATGAAATCACTGCGCGTGCGTACGTACGGAATACCGTCTCCACGCCGTGGTGTAATCTATTTTTCACCATCACCTTACAAGGATGGGTATAATGGTGTAATGAGTAACTATATATGATTATTATGAAGTAATATTGATACTGAAATAATATATATATACTCCAATACAATTCCACGATCATAGGAACGATATCATCACTCGTGCGTACGTACGGAATACCGTCTCCACGATGTGATGCGACTCGTTCTACATGATCTTCATTTCATAATGATTATATAAATGAATTGAATGAATGAATATGGTATATACTACACTAATACCATTCTGGAAATGAATTATCTATAACCTAAAGATAAGAATAATAATTTATTCGACAAAACACGCATAAGAACAAAAAGTTATAAAGACCCGAGTAACAAGTAACAATGCAATATTACTAACAAGAAGCTGATAATATGACCATATATGATCTCATATCAATATGTATGATTCTGGAATAAGTCAATAACATTATTTAAACCATTATACAGGAGCTTCAGACACAAACAAAGAAAATCGGACCTAAGGTAAGGGAAATATCACAATCTCATTTTTATCCGAGATTGTTTATTCGTAAGTATTTACTAGGGTGTATTTTATCATCCACATCCATGTTTCATCAATATGTAATATTATTTCCATCCACCTACAATTGTTTAAATCCATTTTTACCCTTCGGTGAGTTTTTAGTAAAAGAAATGAAAGGAATCTTTTGTCGTTTTTCGTACGAGGTATTTTTTGACTTTTTCGACAAAAGTACGAGAAGAATGTTTTTTTTAAATTATACGGCATGAATAGATTTTTAAAACATTATTTCCAAGAAGCTTCCTTTACAAGTTTTCAAGTTTATTTTTCATCAACTTATATTATTTTAAAGTCGTATGACATGTTATGAAAGGAAAAATGTTTTTGAAGTAGAAAAGATATTTTCCTCAAGAATGGAGTTCAAGTATTTTATCAAAATTATTTTCCATCTAAGATAATAAAAGGGTTCTGTTTTTATCCCTATTATTACATGGATTTGATTATGTTGTGATGGAAACATTTTTATGAATTCCTTTATCTTATATGAATTGTTTTATGATGTCATGTTGTTTAAGAATCCCATTTTTATTACATGGGTTATGCAATGATGTATGATTTATGATTTTGTGGCACACATAAGAAAAGGATTCATTATAAGATGGGTGGGACCTATATCTCCCTCCAATGCATTGGGTAAAGACTTTATATCTCATGAGATAGACATGGCTGGAACGGAAGGTTATTTCAGTTCAGTGATACAGGACTGAAACGAGGAGTGAACTCGGTTCAGAAAGGGACTTTGTCCACTAAGATAGTCTTGGCAATGAGTCATGACTAACAAGAAATGATTTTCCATGATTATGTGTGCATGCCACAATGTTTCAAGTTTTATGTTATGATTATGGGGATCTCATTTTCACTTCTATGATTTATTCCATGTTAAGATAGTATGATCTCTTTTGCAGGTTTTGATTTTCAAAAAGATATGATATGATTTTTATTTCCTTTATTTGCCCTTGCTGAGCATTTGAGCTCACCCTTTTATGTTTTCTTTTCCCCAGGTCAGGAAGATGGATATTAAGTAGAATATGCTAAAAGGGACCCTAGATATGATGAAATAAATGGGAGACACTGTAGAAGATTTATGAACCAGTTGTTTATGTTTCCTAGTTTCTAAAGACACTATACCTATACGGTCCTTTGTGGTTTTATCATATGTTGTAATAAGTGTGCTTCAATTTTTGAAGTATTAAAAATGTATGTAAAGTATGGGTCGTTATAGTTGGTATCAGAGGAAAGGTATAGTCAACCTTTGGAAACTAGGATGTGAAAGCCTTAGTAAGAACCCTAAGGATAAGTCAAAGCATAGAACACAATCTTAGGATAAGACCATAAGCATGAAAATTTTATTCTTGAATTATGTGGTTTCCTATTATAATTAGTGTTGCTCACACTATTCTTCTTGGTTTTAGTCAATGGCTGGAACCCGAAGGAACCGTGTTAATGTGGAATGCGATTGGCAATGCAATGATTGTCCCCCTGGGCAACCAAACGATATGGGAGATGGAATGAAAAATCTTGTAGCCATGCTCACACAACTTTCTCAAGCTATGAATCATGCAGGATTTCCAAACGAGCAAAGGAGGGAGCAACATTCTGTTGAATCCTTCATGAGGCAGCGTCCACCTTCTTTCAGCGGGTATATTGATCCATTAGTTGCTGAACAATGGATTAGTACTACTGAAAAGATATTTTCAGTTCTTCAATGTTCTGAACATGATAAAGTCATCCTAGCAGTGTATCGTTTGGAAGGAGATGCTGATCAATGGTGGAATCTTGTTAAGAATACGAGGAAAAGGGATGAAATTGAGTCTATGGAATGGGACGAGTTCAAGAACTTATTTTTCAATAAGTACTTCCCTCGTATTCTCCGAACAAAGATGGAGAAAGAGTTTCTTGAACTGAAGCAAAGCGATGATGAATCTGTTGGTACCTATGAAGCAAATTTTACAAGACTTGCAAGGTACGCTTCTGGTATTATTATCCAACCTGAGAGTAAGATCGATCGATTCTTTAGTGGCTTAAAACCAAGTCTTCGAAGGGAATTAGCCATAAGGGACTTCAATAGCTACGAGGAAATCGTTCGATGTGCTCTCAAAGTCGAGATGGAGATTGGAGTAACCCATCAGTCACATGGGTTTGATAAGAAGAGGAAGATGGAATTCAAAGAAAAATCTAAAGAGCACATGGAAAAGAATATGAGCTTTTCCTTATGATCAAAGTGTGGAAAGAAACATGTAGGGAGTTGTCTTAAAGGGACAAGTAAATGTTTTAAATGTGGAAAGGAAGGTCATCGGGCATTTGAATGCCGTGATAATGGGAAGAAGATGTCTAATGATGCAAACAAAGTAAGGGATACACAGAATGAACCTACTACAATTCAATGTTTCAAGTGAAAGGAGATGGGGCATTATGCCAATCAATGCCCAAATCCAAGGGTTGATGATGATGGTCGACATCAACAAACTCTTAAGGCTAAAGACAAAGGAAAGTCACATGCAATTTCTATCAGCGATGTGGAGTACGATAACGATGTGGTGAAAGGTACACTTACCATCCACTCTAATGTAACAAATGTTTTATTTGATTCTGGATCCACCCACTCTTTTATTTCTGAAGACTTTTCTAATGGTATCACCGTATTACCTCAACAATTAGATGTTGAGTTAGCTGTGACAACACCTAATGGCACATCAATCGCATAAAAAGTTTATAATTCTTCTCTGATCGAAGTTTGTGGGAAAGTGATTCCTGCAAATCATGTGATCCTTCCTTTAGTGGAATTTGATGTGATTCTTGGCATGGATTGGCTTTCTCTACATGGATCTCATATCAATTGCCAAAGAAGGGAAGTCACATTTCATATTCCAGATCAATCTACGATCGTCTATCAATGCAAGGATGAATATAACCTTCCAGTGGAAATTTCTTCCATCTTATGGGTATTGATTCCACTAAATGAAGGTTATTTATCTCAAATAGTTGGTGAGAAACTCACGATTAAGAATATGCCCATTGTACGGGAGTTTGATGATGTCTTTCCGGAGGAATTACCGGGTCTTCCACCAAATCGTGAAGTTGAGTTTTCAATAGAACTCGTACCGAGTGCTTTGCCTATTTCAAAGACACCTTATAGAATGGCCCCAATTGAGTTGCAGGAATTGAAGAATCAACTCCAAGAGAATCTTGATAAGGGATTCATACGCCCTAGTGTGTCACCTTGGGGAGCACCTGTTCTATTTGTTAAGAAGAAAGATGGATCAATGAGACTCTGCATTGATTATAGAGAACTTAACAAGATCACTATCAAGAACAAATATCCTCTCCCACGCATTGATGACTTATTTGACCAACTACGCGGAGCTGAATACCTTTCCAAGATTGATCTTCATTCAGGGTATCATCAATTAAGGGTCAAAAGGGAGGATATACCAAAGACGGCTTTCCGTACAAGGTATGGACACTATGAATTTATAGTGATGCCATTTGGTCTTACTAATGCCCCTGCTATCTTCATGGATCTAATGAATAGAGTCTTTAGAGACTATCTTGATCAATTTGTGGTAGTCTTTATAGACGATATTATTGTCTATTAAAAGAGCAAGGAAGAGCATGAAGATCACTTGAGAATTATATTGAAGACCCTGAGAAAGGAGAAGCTTTATGCCAAATTTACCAAGTGTGGATTTTGGCTTCAAAAAGTTGCATTTTTGGGTCACATAATCTCAGAAGAGGGGATATCTGTGGATCCAGCAAAAACAGAGGTTATCAAAAGATGGTCGAGACCAACAACAGTAACTGAGATCCGAAGTTTTCTTGGTTTGGCTGGATATTATCGACGTTTTGTAAAAGATTTTTCACGATTATCTAATCCAATCACCAAGTTGACTCGGAAAGGAGTTAAGTTTGTCTGGACAGAGAAATGTGAAGAGAATTTCAAGGAGTTGAAAAGAAGGTTATCCAGTGCACCTGTGCTCACACTGCCTTGTAGTGGAGAAAGGTTTGTGATCTACAGTGATTCATCCAAGAAGGGATTGGGGTGTGTTCTTATGCAAAATGATATGGTGATAGCTTATGCCTCACGACAGTTGAAAATCCATGAGCAAAATTACCCAACACATGATTTGGAGTTGGCTGCGGTAATCTTTGCATTAAAGATTTGGAGGCATTACCTTTATGGTGAAAGGTGTGATATTTATACTGATCATAAAAGTTTAAAGTATATCTTCACACAAAAGGAGTTGAATATGCGTCAAAGGAGATGGTTGGAGCTGATTAAGGATTATGACTGCTCAATCCATTACCACCCTGGGAAAGCAAACAAGGTGGCAGATGCATTAAGTCGACAAGACCATGCTAGTTTATCCATGATGAGGATCACAAAAGATCCAATATTTATGGATTTACAAAGGATGGATCTTGGAATTATAATGGAAGGGGAAAAATCTTATCTTTCTCAAATGAATGTTCAACCATCTATACATGTGAAGATTAAAGAGGCACAGAAAGAAGATGTCGAGTTACAAAAGAAGGTGAGAAATGTTCCTGAATTCAACCTTGATTGTGATGGGATAATAATGTTCAGGAATCGGGTTTGTGTTCCTCCCATCCCTGAATTAAAGAAGGAGCTGCTGGATGAGGCTCATAGTTCATCATTCTCTATTCATCCTGGAAGCACGAAGATGTATAGGGACCTGAAAGAGTACTTCTGGTGGGATGGCATGAAAAGAGATGTTGCTGAATATGTCTCTCGATGCTTGGTTTGTCAACAAGTTAAAGCTGAGAGACAGAAGTCTAAGGGGATGTTACAACCATTACCCATACCCGAATGGAAATGGGAAAACATCACTATGGACTTTGTCACAGGACTTCCTAAAACATCCAAAGGAAATAATGCTATTTGGGTCATAGTTGATCGTCTTACAAAGTCTACACACTTCATTGCTATTAGAGAGGATTTCTCTCTAGATCAGCTTGCCAGGATATATGTAAAGGAAGTGGTAAGATTTCATGGAGTACCACTTTCTATTATATCTGATCGGGATCCGAGATTTACCTCGAAGTTCTGGAGAAGTCTTCAGCATACTCTGGATACAGAGTTGAGTTTCAGCACTGCTTATCATCCCCAGACAGACGGTCAGTCTGAGAGAACTATTCAAACCCTAGAAGATATGTTGAGAGCTTGCTCTATGGATTTCAAAGGAGGTTGGGATCAACACCTACCTTTGGTGGAATTTTCTTATAATAATAGATTTCACTCCAGTATTCAGATGGCTCCTTATGAATCTCTCTATGGAAAGAAATGCAGGACTCCAACTTGCTGGGATGAAGTTGGGGAAAGAAAGCTGTTAGGACCTGATCTCGTTGATGAAATGGCAGAAAAGGTCAGATCTATTCAACAACACATAAGAGCAGCTCAGAGTCGACAGAAAAGTTATGCCGACAACCGAAGAAAAGATCTAGAGTTTGAAGTGGGTGATAAAGTGTTCTTACGAATATCTCCCTGGAAGAGGGTTATGAGATTTGGAAAGAAAGGGAAGTTGAGCCCTAGATATATCGGTCCTTTCGAAATACTAGATCGTGTTGGGAAGGTAGCTTACCGATTGGCGCTTCCACCAAATCTCTCTCAAGTTCACGATGTGTTCCATGTATCTCTCCTGAGAAAGTACATACCAGATCCTTCACATGTACTCAGCTCAGAAGTTGTACCGCTGGAGCAAGATCTTTCTTATGAAGAACAGCCGATAGAGATTCTGGATCGCAGCGAAAAAGTCCTATGAAGCAAGACCACTCGATTGGTGAAAGTTTTATGGAGGAACCACCAACTTGAAGAAGCTACATGGGAGCTTGAGGATATGATGAGGGAGAAGTATCCTCATCTGTTTGTTACAAAGTGACGAATTTCGAGGGCGAAATTCTTTTTAAGGGGGGTAGAATGTAACACCCGAGATTTTTATGAGTAATATTTTGTTTTTAAATCATCAAAGGAATCTTTTGCTACACAACACTTGCTTGGCTTGCTTTACACGCAATCGCGACCTTCCTCGATAGCTTGCGTCGTACGCAATACCGAGTTTCACTAAACAACAATATGCTATTAAAACTAGCCGTTATGAATAGTAATAACCACTTTTTGAAATTTTATAAATTTTATTTTTCAAAATGGACTTCATTTTTGGACTCAGAATATCGAAATTATCCTAGGGTGAAATTTTGGTATTTTTCTGAAAACTTTCAATTTTTGATGAATAGTGAAACCACTAAGTGGTAGGTTAAAAAACTGAATTTTGCATAAAACTTAATTTTACCGCTTCTGTGAATGGAATTTCGAAAATCCGAGAGACACGGTTAATATCAATGACTAAAATGTGGTTCAATGAGATGAAAATAATTTTTTGGTGAATAGTAACTTTTTACTTTTTTTACCACGGTTAATAGTAAATAGGGTAACTAAGGGTAAATATGATATTAATATTACCCTAACACATGTCCTAATTCTATTGGACAAGTGTAATTCGACGAAAAACAAACTTAGGAATAAAATATGACCATTTAGGCCCACTTGGATTAGATTAGGACATTTATTATTAATTTATTTAAAGAAGGGTTAAAATAGTTAAAATGAAAGTTTAATAAGTAAATCATTTCTAATATGGGGTTATACATAAGATAAATTCGATATTAAATATTCATTAGAAAGCTAAAAAGATTTACTACATGATGGTATTTTATTTGTAATTTATAGACATCAAATAATTTAATTTATTTATGACACAAAGATGATGCAGTAATTATCTTGTTAATGAAATATTGACATAATTGATGTTATAAACACCCAAATAAATGTAATTTGAGACTTTTTATGAATTAAACTAATTTTATAGGTTACTATGATATATTAGTGTGGATTTAATAAACTTGGTTCGAACATATAATTCTGTTATGACTTTCACAAAAATCATATATCAAATAGTGTCAAAATTGACACAAAATAGTTTTTAAATAAAATAAAATATTATTAATTGTTATTTTATTCCTAAAAATCTAAGGTTCGGCCAAATGACTTAGATAATGATATATATATTAATAATAAACAATTTGTGGTTCTTTTGGCATGTTATAGTAAGTGTATTAACCATATAGTGAAAGAAAACAAAAAGACACGGTAAAAGTAAAATTATTTAACTTAGAGTTAAATCTAATTGATAAGGTTAAAATAATACCCTAAACTTGTATAAATATTATTGGTTGATAGTATTTTGACCCATACCCACTTTATCTTCGAGATAAGACCCTTTGGAACCATTATAAATCGATTTTGACTTTAATATAAAATAATATTTTGAGATATTCCTAAGGTGCCCCTCTCCTCCCTTATAAAAGGGCACCTCCTCCCCCTCCTCCTCACACCAATTTGAGCACTCAAGCTCGGCTAAACCCTGCCATTTTCTCCTCTCCACTTCCCTAGAATAATCCTAGAGGTCCTGGTATTCTCCAAAGACCAATCTTAGTTCCTTAAGTGGAGGATTCAAAGAGGCGTTCCAAAGAAGAGGTAATATCCATTACCGATCTTTTCAATTTCTTTCTTCTTCAACTTCTTCTTCTTTAGTTGTTTCATGATAAAGTAATAACATAAGTATTACTTACATACTTATATGTTATTATAAATATGAAACAACCCTAATTCACCTTCTATCCATCCTACGGAAAAATGAAATCACCGCGCGTGCGTACGTACGGAATACCGTCTCCACGCCGTGGTGTAATCTATTTTCCACCATCACCTTACAAGGATGGGTATAATGGTGTAATGAGTAACTATATATGATTATTATTAAGTAATATTGATACTGAAATAATATATATATACTCCAATACAATTCCACGATCATAGGAACGATATCATCACTCGTGCGTACGTACGAAATACCGTCTCCACGATGTGATGCGACTCGTTCTACATGATCTTCATTTCATAATGATTATATAAATGAATTGAATGAATGAATATGGTATATACTACACTAATACCATTCTGGAAATGAATTATCTATAACCTAAAGATAAGAATAAGAATTTATTCGACAAAACACGCATAAGAACAAAAAGTTATAAAGACCCGAGTAACAAGTAACAATGCAATATTACTAACAAGAAGCTAATAATATGACCATATATGATCTCATATCAATATGTATGATTCTGGAATAAGTCAATAACATTATTTAAACCATTATACAGGAGATTCAGACACGAACAAAGCAAATCGGACCTAAGGTAAGAGAAATATCACAATCTCATTTTTATCCGAGATTGTTTATTCGTAAGTATTTACTGGGGTGTATTTTATCATCCACATCCATGTTTCATCAATATGTAATATTATTTACATCAACCTACAATTGTTTAAATCCATTTTTACCCTTCGGTGAGTTTTTAGTAAAAGAAATGAAATGAATCTTTTGTCGTTTTTCGTACGAGGTATTTTTTGACTTTTTCGACAAAAGTACGAGAAGAATGTTTTTTTAACTTATACGGCATGAATAGATTTTTAAAACATTATTTCCAAGAAGCTTCCTTTACAAGTTTTCAAGTTTATTTTTAATCAACTTATTTTATTTTAAATTCGTATGACATGTTATGAAAGGAAAAAAGTTTTTGAAGTAGAAAGGATATTTTCCTCAAGAATGGAGTTCAAGTATTTTATCAAAATTATTTTCCATCTAAGATAATAAAAGGGTTCTGTTTTTATCCCTATTATTACATGGATTTGATTATGTTGTGATGGAAACATTTTTATGAATTCCTTTATCTTATATGAATTGTTTTATGATGTCATGTTGTTTAAGAATCCCATTTTTATTACATGGGTTATGCAATGATGTATGATTTATGATTTTGTGGCACACATAAGAAAAGGATTCATTATAAGATGGGTGGGACCTATATCTCCCTCAAATGCATTGGGTAAAGACTTTATATCTCATGAGATAGACATGGCTGAAACAGAAGGTTATTTCGGTTCAGTGATACAGGACTGAAACGAGGAGTGAACTCGGTTCAGAAAGGGACTTTGTCCACTAAGATAGTCTTGGCAATGAGTCATGACTAACAAGAAATGATTTTCCATGATTATGTGTGCATGCCACAAAGTTTCAAGTTTTATGTTATGATTATGGGGATCTCATTTTCACTTCTATGATTTATTCCATGTTAAGATAGTATGATCTCTTTTGCAGGTTTTGATTTTCAAAAAGATATGATATGATTTTTATTTCCTTTATTTGCCCTTGCTGAGCATTTGAGCTCACCCTTTTATGTTTTCTTTTCCCTAGGTCAGGAAGATGGATATTAAGTAGAATATGCTAAAAGGGACCCTAGATATGATGAAATAAATGGGAGACACTGTAGAAGATTTATGAACCAGTTGTTTATGTTTCCCAGTTTCTAAAGACACTATACCTATACGGTCCTTTGTGGTTTTATAATATGTTGTAATAAGTGTGCTTCAATTTTTGAAGTATTAAAAATGTATGTAAAGTATGGGTCGTTATATAACCCAAACAAAAACAAATTTTAGTCCATGAAACCAATGGTCCATGACTCAACATTCCATAGTTGTCTTTTTAGTGTGTTTGTTGTGGCCTAAGTAGAAAAATTATTTTTTAGTTTATGGTAGGACCTCTATGTTCCAACTATGTTTTATCAATTTTATATAAAAGACAGGTATCATGTAACAAAAATAGCATGAAAGGTACACATAATCAAGTCATGCTGTCAATAATTACTCCCTATATGACATGGAATAATGCATGGAATGTGATTTATACTAGGTTCCAAAAATGATACATGAGATTCATAACCATATCTAATCATGACCCAATGAAATCCCTAATTATAAGTAATATCAAATAACTATTTTTCCTCCAATGGTGGAATCAAATCAATTATAATATGGAAAATTTAGAAAAACATTTTCATTTTCAAGAAACATGGATTTTCTTCTATGTTGGTTAGATTCTCATTAACACATATCATTACTAAATTCCTATAACATCATAATAACTTCATATTTTCTCAAAATATTAAACCCATAATAGAAAATAAGCCCCCAATGATACAAATTTGTAATGTACCAACATCAGAGCCACTAAATGGTGCCTCGATCCGGTGGGTCACATCACCCTATGCATGCCTCCTCACACACCAGAGGTTTTTAACTAGCTGTGAAGCCATAGGGTGTTTATTTGGGGATACTATTCCATAATGTCTGAGTGTATAACAGTGGTAAAAATAAAAATAGTCAATATTAGAAGAAGATAAATAATTGACAGGAGATAAAAATATAGAAAACTATAATAATAAACAATCCAAATGAATACATGTACAAAATGATGATCATGTATCTAAATATCATGAAAATATGTATACATGGAATCTAATACTATACATGTATCAAAAGGTACAAAATAACAAAAAGACTATCCCCATAAAGCACCATGACCCGAGCCCAATCTTGTTCTCCCCTTCTATAAAAAATTAACATATCGAGCATTGTATAGTGGGTTCTTTCCTCAATCACTACCTGTATCCTTATATTATTTATGGGTACCCAACGTTGTCTGGAAGAGGGTGTGAAATAACACTTAGGTGACCACTACTAATTGTTTCAATAACAATCCCAGTCATTGTAATAAAAACAAAATCATTGTGAAATATAACATAGGTATATCGATACTTAATGTAAAGTGTTATCCTATATAGAAAAAAATGGATTGCTATAAATAATAGTGAAACTCGAATAATCATTGAAAGTTACAAATAAGTAATATAAAACTCACACTACATATTCTTACAACTATAAATTGATACCCATAACAGGTTTATTTTTAAGCATATAAAAGTATCGAAGGAGGCAAGGCCGTATAACAAATTATAAATATAAAATGGCCATACCAACTAATCTTATGTTAAACCTCAAGGGGATACATCCAAGGTATAAGAGACCAAGGCATCCTCATCATGTGAAAAAATCATCTCTATGGAAACATTGTAAAGACATTGGTGGAGTCCTTGAATCATTTCAATAGAGTATGAACATTGGAAGTCTATGAAATCTAGACCAAAGGGGTAGTAGGGATTGTGGAATACAACATAATCAAGATCCAAGGAGTTAATAGGTCTAAGGAATCCACTACTTTAAATAATATCCATGGGAGAAACCTTCATTGAATCAAATGGTATTAGGATCTGAGGATCCATTCCAAGGAATACAATACCATTTCAATTCATCATCTAATTTAAATTTTCAATTCATAAATATTCACATTCCATGAGTTCATCGAACTCTTTTTTCAAAATTATAGAAAATAAATTTGAAAATTATACCACAATATACATCACGAAATCACATGTCAATGATGTATAAAAATCTCCAAAACATTTATTATATTCTAATTAAATTGATAAATTCTCCCAAAATCAATGGTGAGATTACACCCACCTAGTGGGGTGGTATAAAAAATGGTAAATTGAGGTTCACACCTCATGGGTGCCCTAGGATAAGCCTAACAACCAGTAACCCTAAAATAGTACTCAAGAGGAAACCTAATATCTTCCAATCCATTCACTGTAAAAATTAATTAATTTCCATTGATTATTGGAATGTCCTTCATGAAAAATAATGGAAATATTTCTTATAAAATGATAAACAGTGTGTTAAAAGGTTTAGATGACCTACCATAAGTACATAATAGACCACTCATTCATTATCGACCTTTGATTCAGTCTATATAGATAGAGAAATAAAGAGAATATGAAGAGCGTGAAAATAAAGAAATATTAGCTTGCACCTAAATAACTATATAAATATGAATACAAACAAAGAATGACACAAGATGAATTAAGAACATACCTAAATGAATCCAAAAAGAAAAATATAAGTCTAATCAGTTATCAGTTGGAGAAATATGATCCATGCCTATAATTGAGATTCAATGGGATCTCTCAATGTGAGTTTTATCCATTGGAATAAAAATCATAGAGATGCTTAGGATTAAAAAATTAATGTAGAAATGGTAATTTAACCTCAAGTTACATGGTATCCTTGTTTACCTACTCAGTTTCACAAACCATGTTCCAATCATGTTCCCTTCACTATGTTAAGGGGGACCATGCACGATTTCATGTACAGGGTTTGGAAAACCATGCACAAACCGTGATACAACACCCTATCAAAAACTGTAGATGCCCTACACCATAATTTCCCTAATGATTCATGGTTTCCATATAATGTGTATCCCACTTATTCCATATTTTAATTCCCACATTATTAATCCTTAATGTTTATCTTGTATTGGATGGTTTCTACTAACCATACGGCCCAACTTCATTTTCAAAAACCCGGGCATCGGGGCTCTGAACAAGACCCAAACACGCCCCAAAATCCTTTCATATCCAATGTCAATAAAATTAGGTCAAAAAAATATTTTAAACTGAAAAGAAGATCCATACCTCATATGAAAATTATAGATCTTATAATAACATCCTAAAAAGTAACATGTCGTAAGCCAAAGGATATCACTAAAAAAAGTAGTAATCATTTAGCCAAAGTCTTTTAATTACTATTTTGTGATATAAATCATATACATCTATTATATACTTCGAAAAAATAATATATGTAGTGTATTATATAAAATAATTTGTTAATATTATTATGGGACAACCATTTTCGTTCTCATTAAAAACCATCGAATAATTATAACATTTCTCATGCGTACGTGTGGACTACCACACCCATGAATCAATGAAATTGATTTTTCATGTAACCATTAATTGTTTGTTCTTAAGGATTTATTTATTAAATATATATGATATTTATGATATACTATAATTATCTAGTGGTTAATTTTTTTACCTTTCTTTTTGATCCATCATTTAAAAATTGAAAACATCACACATGCATGCGTATGATGTACTATCTCCATGAAGTGATATAATTAATTATTTATAACATATTTAAATAAATGGATATAAAATTATATGTAATTAATAAATATTATAATTATTATGTGATTAATATTATGTATATGATGAAACCATTACCAAGGGATAAGTACCACAACCGTTGAACAGTAACAAGAATGGAAAACAGACCAGTTTTCACCTGAATGATCATTTTAAAAAGGAAGTCATTAATAAATGTATAAATATAAATTAAAAATAATTATACAAAAAATTTCATGTTTTAATATGAGTTTTTATAGTATTTATAATAAATATAAATTTATTACACAAGATTTTTTAAAGCGTAAGATGTAATACTAGACATGTGTTAAGGTTTTATTACAATCTAATTTCTTTTATTTGATTGTATATGATAAATTTGGATTGAGGGAAATTATTTCTATATTTAATTTTTATGTCCATATATGTTCTTGTAATTGGGTTTTTATAATATGTTTTAGGTAATATTACATTTTTCATTCCATAGTACTTAAAATGATCTGGAAAAGGGTTTTGAAAGAAAAGTTGACCTTATTTACTCTGTAGTCAATGAATTTTTTTATTTCCATTCACTTGAAAAAAAAATTATAAAATTTTTTAAATATACATTAATGGTTTTAATATGTTCACTTTCAATACCATATATTTTTTTTACATTGATTTTTTATGGAATCATCTTTAAAATGTTTCCTAAGGAATTTTGTTTTCTTTCTAAAAAAGTGTGAAAATAATATTCTCTTTTAACATATATGAATAACGATATTTTCCCACCATTATGAAAATTATTTACACTTTATATTACATGAAATTTCATCATGGTCATTTTAATATAATATCCCTTTCTCAATATTCTAGGAAATATTATTTAATGATATTGAATGAAAATGATATTTTCCCTATTTATAGGGAAAGGTTCAAATTCTCTTTTAGAGATACTTTTAATTAATAAAAAAAGTCATTAAGAATTTTTTTCTTAACTAATTATATAATATTTTCCACCCCAATCTTCCACAATAAGATATGTTTTAAATAATTCATGTACCTTGCATTGCACACAACACCGAGTTCGAGGACACCACGACTAGCCATTTAAAAAGCATCTATGAATAGTATTAAAAATATTTGGAAATTTGGTAAATTTTATTTTTCAAAATTGACATTATTATTTAATTTGTAATATTAAAATTATCTTACAGTGGAGTTTTGATAATTTTCTAAAAAGTTTCAATTTTTAATGAATAGTGAAAAATACTGCATTTTAATTCAATAATTCCATTTCGACTAATTTATTTATATAGTTATATTATCAATTTATTTAATTTCAAATTATAATTATATTATGTTGTTATAATTTAATATAATGGAGGTAATTTTATGTTTTTTCATATTAAAATTTGATATTAACACATTCCAATCTTTTGATGGTTTTTATTTTAGAAAAAGCTGCTTTCTCATTTTGACTACTGGAATTAATTTTAAATTAATTTATTCCAATTATGTGTTTTGAATTTTGAAAAATGGATTCCATATTTGTAATCATAATTTCAAAATTATTTAAATATCCCCCTTTTATTTTTAGACATTATGAATTGTAACTTCAGTAATTATTATTTTTACAACTATTAAAGTCTAAATAAGGAAAATAAGGGTAAAAATAATTTTACAGTAATATAAAACTACCCTAACACATTTCCTAATACTATTGGATAAGAAATATCCGACAAATAAAACCCTTGGGGAGAAAATTTGGCCTTTGTAAGCCACTTGGGTGGGATTATGACACTTAAAACATTTAATTTAAAAATAAGTTAAATATGTAATATACATGTATAATCTTACTAAAACAATTTTATAATAGGTTAATATCAAATATATTTTCGATTATAAATAGTCATTAGAAATATTATATGATTTCATATTTTATGGAATTATATATATAATTTTTATACATTAAATAATTAAATTTAATTATGACATAAGGTGATGCAATAATTGATTTATTAAGAGATGAATACAATAACTAATATTAATAATATGAAAATAAATATTATTTTACTTAGTTAATGAGATAAAATAATTTTATAGATAAATTATACATTTTATTTACATATTAGAAGTATTTTTTCAAATTTATCATGTTGGTTTTATATCATTAAAAGTGAAAATATTGAATAGTTTCAAAATTGACATATATGAGACTTTAAAATAAATAATATTTTATTAAATGTTATAAATTTCATAAAAATATCAGGTTTAAAAAATAGGTAGGATAATGATAAAAATTCCTTAAATGATCCAATTGGGGTATGTTTGATATTTATAGTAAATATATTAACCCTATAGATTGAAATACAAAATACTTACAGTAATAGTTAAAGGGGTTAAATAAGGGTAAAAACAAATCTATATGCATTAAAAAAAATTAAAACTGTTCAAAATATATTTTATTGATAATATTCTACCCTAATGATATATGTTTCTTAATGGAATCACTAAATGACAACTTTACAATGAAAATGACAGTAATATTTTTAAAATCAATGAATGTGAAAAAATATCACACTCTGAGTTTTGATAAGTTTATTAATTTTAATATTGAGATAAACAGGATATAACATCATCCATAGGTAGTATATGGAAAGTTAAAATAATTACGTACATCATAAATATTTATTTATAATTTTTAGTGATTAAATTGTTATCACTAATGATGAACAACGGTGATGTAGAAATTATATTATTAATAGAAATATTAAAATAAATATAATGTAAATTAATTAAGGATATAAACTAATTTAATAGGCGAATATGACATTTTACTAGTGTATTAAAAATATTTGTTCCAATTTACCTTCTATGGGGGGTTTTTTAAAATTCAAATAAATGAATAGTGTCAAAATTGAAAATATTGTTATTTTATGAAAATAAAATTTTATTAAATTATTTAAAAATCATAAAAATATTTTAAAATTAAAAAGTGAAAATTATAAGATATAAAATGCAATAATGATTCCAATTATGGACAATTGAAACCACTTATGTAATATTTATAACCATTTAATATTTATAATATTATTACCATAATTAAAATTAAATAAATTAAATAATGATAAATCGTAATGATAAGATTTAAAATAAAATAAAAACATGTCTAAATTTTAATGGTTGAGAGGATTTAAACCCATACATACCTTATATTCTAAATAATTCTCTTTTTATCTAATATAATTTAAAAAAAATATTAATATAATTGTTTCAGTATTTCCAAGGGTGCCCCTACCCTCTCTTATAAAAGGGAACCTCTCCTTATCATTTAATAACACCTCTAAATCCAATTTCTCCAATAAAACCTAACAATTTCAACTCAAAACACCTCTCACTTCATCCTAGAGGCCAAAATTTGGGTATAAAATTTTCGTATTGAGTCCTTTTGAGCATACCAAAAAGAGATACAAGAAAAAGAGATAAATGTTTTATCACTTCTTTCAAAGTTATTTTCTTCTTATATATCCTCTTTCTATGTTGTTTCCATATCAGAGTAATAACTCTAGTATAAGACATATAATTATATGGATTATAATCATGGGACATCTATATTTATCATTTTATTCGTCATACGAATAATAGTATCACTATTCATGCGTGCATAGGACTTACCATATCCACGTCGTGGGGTAATTAGTTTTTCAACACTACATTAATTATATATATATAATGATGAGTATAATGGATATAAAAAAATAATATAACATTATAATAATTCTTTATAACTAATACACCATTCAATTTCTCACTATATAACCATTAAGGGAACGATATCGTTGCTCGTGCAGACGTACATCCTACCGTCTCCACAATGTTGTGAAATTCATTCTCCACATTAATGATTAAATAATGATTATAAAATTAATATGATGAGTAAAACCGTTAAATATGAACTTAATTTCATTCTATATTGAATAAAATATATCATATGTATAAAAAACATGACTTACATGCCCAAACAAGAATGGTAAAATAAAGTACTTAAATCCCAAAATTACAGTAATATTGAAACATTTTTACTAAATTGATATTAAAGGACCATATATGATATCATAAATATGGATATGGCTCAGCTATAATTTAATAACATGTTCTAAACATTTTACAAGAGTAAAACTCAACCTCTGCTAAAGTAAAGTATAAGGTTAGGGTTAATTTCAAAACCTCTTTATTATTAGAGATTTCTTATAAGTAAGAATCTTTTGGGACATCCTAATAATCCATGACCATTTTTATTAAAATGAAATTGAAAATATTATTGGAAACTATTTAAATCATTTTTAGCCATTTTTAATGTTTATGAAATGATTTTAAAGTATTCTTAACATTATTTTCCAAACAAGGTACTTTATATCATTTTCATAAAATTAAGCAAAGAATGTTTTCATAACATATACAGCCCAAGAGGATATTTTATGCCGTTATGATGGCTTAAAAGTTTGAAGATTTCCTTACAAAATAAAATGTTTATTTTCAAAATAAAATACTTATTTCATAATTGTGATGCTTCTAAATGATTTTAATGTAAAAAAATTGTTATTTCCTTCAACGATATTTAATAAATGTTTTAAAATATTTTCATCTATATCAATATCCTTGTTTGGATTTTATGATAAGTTGAGGTTAAATTATTATGATATAATCTTCCATATTGTATTTGAGGGTTCAGGATATGTTTTACCTTGGATGTGATATTTTTAATCCATTCATGGTTTATGGTTAAAGTATTCTCATTTCGTATTCTAGTTTTAATATGAATGTTTATGTTATGTTTCACCCTTTTTCATATGATGAATTCATTGGAATTAGTAAGTAATGGGTAGAGCTCTCTTTATCCCCTCGATGCATTAGTAGGTCTCATGAAAAAAACTAGTTTCTTCTCACAGGGCCTTGACGTTAATGTAATGGTGTTGGCATGAGGCCATGATGGTATAGTTATGATGTCTGTCATTATGAATTTCCCCATTATGAGATTAGTTATTTATATTTCATGTGATTATTCGACCATTAGAATCTCCATGTGAATGTTATAATGGCATTATTTGATTTATTCTTTCCATTTTATGATGAAGACTACATTTAAAATGTTTGTGTTCAAATTTATACCCTGTCTGAAATGTTTTTTCTTATTTATGATATCGCCTGCTATATTTATTATCCTTAATAAGAATCTAAGCTCAACCGTTTCTTATGTTTCATTTATCATAGTATGTGAAGAAGTATTTTATTATTGATATGTAGATTCAATCTAAAATAATAATAGAATTCTCATATAATGGACTATGTTGCATATTATGTTTTTAATTGTAATGAAAGGTTTATATATGTAATCTATTTTACAAGACTTATAAATTGATTGTCCCTTCAGGAATTGATTCCTTGTAATCACACCAATGTATTAAAATAGTGCAACATCTCTAGGTCACTAGGGTTTAGGTGTTATAATTGGTACCATATGAAGTTAGCAACAACCTTGTAAACTAGATTTAGAAAACATAGATTTGAAAACATTACCCTATGAATGACTTTGAGAATAAGTCTAATAATAAGATATCATTATTTAGGTTTGGTAATGGATGACCGAGGTTAATGTTATGGGAAAATGGATTGAAAATAATATGGAATCATTTAGATATCTTATAAATGAATCTTCGTGGGAATATCACTATGATATTCGTTTCTCACTTTGTGCTTTGATTTTTGGTCAATAGTTAGACTCAGCAAGGTTATACCAGTAATGGTTATGCTATTAATGATGAAGAGACTAGAAAAGTTAAATTATATGAAGGATGTATAATGGAATAAGAAATTATATCATAGTTAATGGCTTAAGAGTGAATTCGAATGATTAAAGTAATTTTTTTATTTGGATTCAAAAATTATTACATCATTCATTCTATGGTTAGAAGATTTATAAGATATATAAAAATGGTAATGCAGTACTTATTATTGAATAATTTGGAGGCATAAAAAATAACATTAAGGATTAAATGGTTATTAGATATTTTTTATGTGACAATAATATCTACATTACTTGGTTTGAGGAATCTAATGTTAAGACTGGATTTGGAAACATTGAAAAAAATTTTAATAGTGAATTTGGTGGAAGTAGTTTGGTCAAGTTTTATGGTTGGAATGGATTATGTTGAACATTGAATAGAATTTTTTAATGTTAAAAAATTTCTTAATTATATTTTTTTTAATGTTATAATAACATATTTTCAGAAAAATTACAACCCATAGTTCGGGCGACAACTCGTCACATTAGAAAAGCCTATAGGAATCAAACCCCCAACTGAAGTGTGACATGGATTTATCAACTACCACTATCCTATGATAAATCCTTCATTAGTATAATATATTTTTCTTTATTTAAATGGTATAATTTTATTTTTGTATCCTTATACAATTAAAATAAATAAAATATTACTGAGTTTTATTATCTTTTAAAGATAAAGATGAAGTTGTGGTTGAAATTAGTTAAAGGACGAAACTCGACATGTAAATTAAGTATGATTCCTTGTGTTATTAGTCTTTGAGGTAAATTAATTCTTCAGCATTGGGTAAAGGACAATAAAACCAAAAAATATATCCAAGAAATTTCTTTTGCAATGAATCAAATGGTCTCTTGGATCATCGCATATTTATATCTTTCTGGTTGTTAACATTCTCGTAATAATTCTCTCTATCACTCTCCATCAAAACAAGATGGTTACATTTTATTTCATGTTCATGTCTTCATGCATGGAAACCTAGTCTATGATATCCCTCAAGACCATTGTACTTCCTGAAATTTAATTTAAAATGGTGCCCTCATTAATCAATTTTTTCGATGTGGGATCTCAAAAAAGATATTCTAAAATGACAAAAACCTAGTTTTAAATAATGAGTTTAAATTGTGAGGATGATATTTTTTGGAGTGGAGAATTTAACACCCCATGATTCACTGAAACCTTTTTTAAATAATTAAAATAGCTTGCATTGCACATGACACCGAGTTCAAGTGTACCACAATTAACCGTTTTAAAAGTGGTTATGAATAGTATTAACCGACATTTAAATTTTTTTTCAATATAGAATTAATTATTTAGTTAGGAATATTAAAGTTAGATTACAGTTATATTTTGATAATTTTCTAAAAATATTAAATTTTTAATGAATAGTGAAAACTAATGCATTTTAATTCAAGACTTCCTTTTCTTCTAATTTATTGGTATATTTAGATTCTCCATTTAATTGATTTTTAATTATAATTAGATTATTTCTTATTATTTAATCCAATGGTGTTCATTGTAAGTATTTTCATATTAAAATTTTATATAAACACATGCTAATATTTTGATTATTTTTTCTTTTAAAAAACATTCTTTGTTATTTTGACAATGGGAATTAATATGAATTTAAATTTTACCAATTTTGTTTTTTGAATTTAGAAAAATGGATTACGTATTTGGAATCATAAGGTCCAAATTATGCAAATAGACCCTTTTTGGTTATGTACATTATAAATAGTAACGTGAGTAATTATTTTTATTCACCACAATCAAATGGAAAATAAGGTAAATAAGTGTAAAAATAATATTATAATAATATTAAACTACCGTAACACATTTCCTAATCCTATATTATGAGATATGGACTACCAAGACAACATATTGGGTGAAAATATAGCCTTTAGAAGCCACTTGGTTGTGATTATGACACTTAAGACTTTTAATTTAAAATAAAGGAAATTATTTTAAAAACATGTATCGTCATACTCAAAAAAATTATTATGGGTTTATATAAATGATATTGTTGGTGCCAAATATTGACAATGGAAAATCCAACGAAAAGTGGAAACCACCTCTTTTGAGGTTACCTCATGAAGCATATTCGCGGAGCCCTACCCGCCCACTTTAAAAAGTCATTGGGAAGCAAAGAGTCAGGAGGCTCTATAATCTGGAAGTCGTTTGCGAAGCCGCTGTGAAGAAAAGAGGTGGGAGGCTCCACAATCTGGAAGACATTTACATAGCTGGTGGAAAGTAAAGAGGCGGGAGGCTCTGTGATCTGAAAGATGTTTGTGAATCCGTTGCGAAGCAAAGAGGTGGGAGGCTCCGCGGTTACAACAAAACACCGTGTGGATTCGCAACGAGTAATACCTTCTTTACGCTGCCTATTTCCTATAAATACCAAGATTCCCTGAGCTCAAAGGATAGATTCTATGACCTTTCTTCTTCTCAGATCTAAAATCTCGAATCATTTTCTGCTCTGCAAAAAAATGAGCTCTTTGAGATACTTTAGCATCGTGAAGTGTCGTTCCTTTAGCCTAAACACAACCCCTCTTGAAGAAGGGTTGCCCTTCACAAATCCCATAGGACTTCACCAAGGATGGGGAAACCTTAGGGGACTCAGTTCTTCACAAATCACTCATGCTTCATGAAGTACCTTCCATTAACATGTGAAATACATGCCAAGGTATGGTCACTATGCTTCAAGAGGTATACAGATTCACAGTGATATTCTTTGTAAGGCACCATTTCTTTGTGAAACCCTACTCTGCGCGAGCCTTTATGCTTTGTGAAGCACTCTCCATGTGAACTTATAACATATTCTTAAGATAGGCCACCCAACATCGTGAAGGATACCCTTCGCGAAGCCCCTCCACTACCTAGAGCACTAGAGATTCATGACACCTTTTACTGTGAATCCCTTTTCTCTACAACCTCGTTTCCCATACGACCCTCCAGGTTGGTACGAAGTGATTTCAAGGACCATTGGGTGGTGCTTCACATTGAGTTTTTTTGCCTCATGCCTGTTTGCATAGGCACACTAACATCAATTTCTTCTTCGCATATCCATTCTAACATGGACCCCATAGTGGATCACTCCACGACCCCCCTCCCAATGACATTGTGGATGCATTCCCTTCTCTAAGGGTGGATAGGTATCAGTTATGTAATTCCTAGAGGTACGAAGTGAACCCTCTTCATCTGATCTGTAGGATGTTAAACTTCTAAGAACCATCATCCTCAGCACATGATGTTAAACTATGGCCTATCCCTATGCATCCGACGTGTGGTGACCGATCTCAGACATTCTCTACGCCCCCTCGTCTCCACAGGAGTGAAATATTCCTCACATGAAAAGAGATACTATTTGTTGGAGTGGTATCTTTCCATGGGGAGGGAAACCATCTCGGTGTAATCAACTAGCCTTTCTCGAAGAAGGTTGCATTCATGCTCCTCCTTTATTCTTTGGTGCCAAATATCAGAGAAGAGAAGGTCATAAAAACCCTCTTTCTTCCATCCCATCCCTCTAATATTTGTCACCAGTGGTCCACCATCCTGGAGTAAGTCCAAATCTCTAACTCCTTGGGTTTCTAACCATGTATAGGCCCATGTTTCCTTATAGGGCCACTAACCACGTGTAATCCCCACTCCACTTCCTACTAATGCACCTTTTGTGTTGTGATCATCAGGTCATTCTTGCCTCTTGATTCTCACACCGAGCCTGACTCATGTGGTGTTAGATTAAAAATCAACCATGACCTCATTTATGGTCCACCTTAGAGTGAAATCCCATAACTCTCCCTAACTACGTGGATTTTGATCCTTTCCAAGGAATGATATGGAGGTGGCCTTTCAAAGGTTCAATCCCAACACTTATTTGACTCGACCCCTTCTTTTCATTTTACCTTCATCCCACATGACATTAAACTGTATCCACTATTTTGAACTATGTGGAATTTGATCCTTTCCATGACAATATACGTAGGAAGCCTCCATGTGGTTCAATCCAAACACCCATTAGTCATGATCACTTCACGTCGGTCCACCCTAGTCCAGCATGATGTTAAACTGTTCACCCCTTTTTTTCCTACATGATGTTAAGATGTACCCATTAAAACTACATGGGATTTGATCCTTGTATCCCAGAAACAGTATATAGGAAGCCTCCTTGAGGTCCAACCCCAATCAATAGTAAGCTGTTGTGTTCCCTAATCAAAGGTAATCCATTGTGTTCCCCAATCGATGGTAAGTCGTTGTGTTCCCAAATTGATGGTAGACATTTTATTCCCCAATCGACGGTAAGTTATTGTGTTCCCCAATCAACGGTAAGACATTGTAGTCCCTTTCACTAGGACCCACATCTTTGGTCTGCCCCCTAGGCATCAGACCAACTTTCACGCTGCTAACTACGCATAAGCCCCAACATGTCATTGGGTCGATGTCCTCTATGCACAGCCTGATTCCATTCCCCATAATTAACTACATGAACTTTGATTCCCTGCCATGGGGATACATTGGAAGTCTCCTTAATGTTCAAGACCATCACCCAGGTCTCGTCATGGTCTCTCCTTCGATTCTATGTGTTTATGGAAGGTCATTCCCCAACCCATATGTTCTACTTCCTACGAATCCCATCCATGCGTCCATTCTTATGGGCCACCTCCTCAGTTGTCCCATCGCCCCACCAAACTATGATGACTTTGATTCCCTACCACAGGGATATGTAGGAAGTATCTATGAGGCTCAAGCCTAACACTACCATCACAATCACGAAGGTTCCATCTCCCTCTGCATTCACTTCACTCAACAATGAATATTCATCCAGATTCTTACCCGAGTAGCCATATCTTAGTGAGATCATGTACCCACCTTCTTTCTCCTCCTAGAATCAATCGGACGACTAACCATGCGTTATTCCCCGCATTAGTGTTCCCTACAGGGGTTTCACCCATTTAATCCACTCCCATCAGTGCTCTGATCAGTCCATTCCATCTCCGAATGATGTTAAACTCACGGCCTACCTCATGTTAAACATGATATTCCTAAGGAAAACCATAGAAGATATGCCTTCGGAATAACCGTCTCTGGAAGACTTTAAACTCACGACCTACCTCATGTTAAACATGAGATGCCTGAGGAAAACCTCGAAAGACATTCCTTTGGCGCAACCTTCTCTTCTAGATGTTAAAATCATGGAATATGTTGTGTTAAACATGGGAAGCTGAGAAAAACCTCATAGATATGCCTATGGGATAAAATTCACTGCATTAGACCTGGGATGCCTTGGGCTTATGTGCCCCCGAGAATCCTTATCATAAGGGGAAGAAACCTAGACGCGTCAGTGTTCCAGAATCCAGACACGCCAACGATGTCCCACATGATTACTCCCCTTACCGAAGGTTTCTACCCTGACTGGACCCTTTGGAATGTCCTGACAGAATTAGTGTAATTAACTAGCATCTATAAAGACATGGCACTAGAGAGAGTTTCACAAACAATGACTCAAATCTACGAGGGTTACCCGGAATAAGTAACGAGTTCTGAGGGGGGATCCATGGAAGAAGGAACCAACATCCCATCATCTCGTTTCAGTCAATGATAAAATTCCCCTGAATAAGTGAAAGATGTCGTCCACCTTTGGAAAGTGGTAATACGGGGTGAAAAGTAGCATGTCCTATGAAACAGATGGATGCGTGCCCCAGATAAAATATTAGAAATAGAAATGGTGAACCCGATGTGAAGTTCTTCTCGTCAATGTGAAGCTTAGTAGCATTCGAGACATCAGTGGACTTAGATGTCACCAGATCTAGTTATCCGGTGTGAGGTCCTGCCCAGATAATAGTGGGCCTGGTGTGAAACTCACCAGAAATTGGGGAAGTTGTATTTTCGACATCTCAGTCTATGATGTTGTCAGCGTGGATCCTTCTTACCAACCATAGAATGTGGAATGGAACTAGGGCACTGTATGTCGATTTCTTTATTTCAGCACTAATGGTTTAATCTCCCTTCCTTCCAGGACCCAAGCTGCCATATCAGTAAATCAATCATTCCCCACTAACCGATGTAGGGGTAGGGGAAATTACAGTGCAATAATCCCATGCAACCTCAACTCCCCCATGGCGGCCTCCATGTCCACGTCTATTAGACGCCTATGCCCCATCTCCCCATCTGAAATCATTCAGTGAAGGGTGATAAATGAAATATTTCGGCGATACGAGGAGTAGGTATTATCCCATACTGGGATATGGCCCATAAACACCTCGAGGATTCTCTACCTCATCACCAAAACCACCCCCAAGGGTCATATAGGGAGCCACTACTCCCCACTCCAACACATAACCGTTTTGGGAGCCTCTCCAAAAAACACTTCGATGACTCCCTACCATTCACCAATGAGGTTAGGGATGTACAGGTTAGCCCAGATGAGATCCTCTTCTAGGGGCTCCCAAGAAGTCCACCTCCTAGGACACTTCAACACCGCCACCTAGCCCCATGGGCTGAGGAGTAGGTATGTTATGCCCCTGTACCATCAGCCCTAGTCCGATTAACTCGGTGCCTGTGTCAGGTGCAGGTTGAGGAGAACGCCAACCGGGGGGTGTTAACGTCAACGAATAACTTGTCCCATGCAACCACTGACGTATACCATAAGTCCCCTATCTATTCTGAGTAGGGGAACTCATATGCCCGACCCAGATCGAAGGTCTAACCGCCCCACGAGTAGGCAAGGTCGAATCTCCTAGTCACCGACGTAGGTAGCGCCCATTCCAGGCTGACATGTGGAAATGATACCAAGTAAGGAGGTCCTTCAAGTACTATTTTCAATGAGAGAACATGTCTGTTTCACTCCCATGTTAAGTGTGAAGCTCCTCCCCACAACTGCTTAAATCCAGACAAGGGTCCTCCATGTTGTAGTGGCACTCAGTACGAAATCCTCCTCTTCACCCACAACCTCATTTATGGAGCTGTTCCTCCTATTACAAGTCTCCAGTGTAAATATTCATTACATACAGTAAACCTTTAGTGTGGGGGTCTTCCCCATGTCCTTAGAGTATACAAAAATGGTACTCCTTGTCCCAACAACCAGAGAAGTGGAGGTTTTCCTCGCTTCCTAAACACCCTGCACTGAGATCCTACCCGTGTTCTACTCAACCAGTATGAGGACACTCCTCACACCAATGTTTCTAGACGAAATAAGTATGGATGCCTTTCCCATGCTCCCACCAGCTCTAGAGGAGGTCTTACCTACTCCAACACTTCCCGCAGTAGTTCCCTCTATGCGTTTACCAATGGACAGAGAGGTCCTCCCTGTATTCCTTTTGACATCTATTCAGGTGCTCCTCACACCCCAAATCTCCCAGGTGGATGTCCTCCCTATCCCAGAACTAGTTTGGATGAAGGTCCTCCTCTAGACCAAAATTCTACCCTATTCCAAAGAGCAATCCCAGGGCAGTAGGGTGGGTCACTGCAACCATAAAATTAATTTTTGGAAGATTCAGATCGAGATTAAACCAGTCAGATTCAGAGATTATGGGGAATAATGTGATTCAACAATGGAACCCTCACCTCGATCATTTGTGTCGGGGCCTGGGGCAGGGATGAGGTGAATCATACTCATAATTCTGGAATGTGAGGTCCATCAGATCCCTACCTCCCTCTGTAGATACATCTAGGAGGATGAAGATTTGGCGTCTCCCCAAGGTCTGGCCATGCAATTGCCACCATCATCGTTAGGACCACTCCCTACCTCAACCATAGATCACAAAGAGTTATTCTAGCGACAGATGGAGGATGGGAAATGACATGGAAAACCTCCAACAACTATAGTCCTGGCTCCCAAAACTTTGGTCACCATCCCTTCTTATCACAATATGGTGGATGTGTCACTGTTCTCTTTGAAGGATAGCTTGAGATGCATCGACTTGTCTGCCTGGTCACTATATTCTCCACCATCTAGCTTATCATATCAACGGTCTGCATAAGTTCTGATATCGGTTCCCTTGCCACCTTCGATCGATGAGTGGGGTAACCAAGGGCTAAACCCTGAGTTTGATCCAAGGATCTTATGGGAAATTCTTCTGAAAGACCATTTCCAGGAGATGTTTTGGATAGATGCAGGGCTGAATTTCAGTGCTCTAGAATCACTCTCCCATGAGGAGGTTGGATTATTTTTCCATACCCTCTAGGAAACTCACTTTTTTCTTTTTCATCGATGAGTGGATTACACCAATATCCAGGAACACTTCGAAGACATTGGTCAACAATTTTTTTTGATCGATTTGGCCACACTCTCTATGGATAATGCCCTGAGTCACCAGGCCACTATAAGACCCTCCAAAAATGATGCACCCATAGAATTAAAGTGCACCACAATATTATCAAGATGTTTTCTACCACACATGAAGATTTGTGGTAGGGGAAGTACGCAGCCCACTATTTCAGTTCTATCTGGTGCAATCCCGACTTACCAGGTGAAATTAAGGATATGAATCCAGCTAGAGTTGTAGTTAACATAGACAAACCATCAGATAAATATATATAGACAGATCTCCTAGGAGAATACATACCCCTTGGGGGAGTTCTGGAGTTATTGGACCCATTGGGAAGGGTTACTTTCCAGCAGAGAAATATACTGGGTCATCCCATGCCCACCAAGGCATTGGTCCTCAGCCGAAATCCCAATAAGAGAAAAGAGAACCTCAGATCCATCAAACCCTCCAACCATTCTATCTCAGTACAAAAGATGGAGGATGATCCAAAAAAGAAGTATTTCATAAGCACCTCACAAAGCACGAGAAGATGGTTGATGACCTTTTTGTCGTGCATGCTGCGGAGTGACGACCCAACTTCAGTGATCCCCGGTCGGGGCAGTAGGGGAAGGCACATGTCCCCTCTAGCAAATTAACTCCTAGTGAACATGACCATATTTCCCACGTAAACAATATAGAGGGTGGAACTTATGGAAAGAGGGTGTGGTAGGTGTCACCAAATCTACCTGAGCGGCATGATAATCACCGAGACTCATCTCAGGTTCCCCCATATACTTCGCGGGCCATCCCACTAGCCGCTCCACAATCCGTCAAGCCTGATTATCATGATGAGGAACCATCCAATGCATTGTTGGTTAGGGATCCTTGTCACGACTGGAACCCCCACCCAAACAATCCGATGGTAGCACTCATTTCTCGCCATGAGGCATTGGAAACTCGACAGGTAGAAATCCCACCAGGTGGAAACCCATATCCAGTGTGGGTGGGTGATATGCCAACACCCCCAAGTTCCGGAAATCCCACCTTATCCCCCTTTAATGGGACATGAGATCCATTTCAGAATCTATCCTGATTCATCTTGAGATGCAGACCCATGCTTGGGACTCTAGTAAAGCAAGAAGCCACCAAACTTTGATGCTTCGTATAGACATTGGAAGGCGTGTGCTTATCTGTTACAGAAAACTACCCCTTAGGTTATTCACTAGTTGGGAAGACCTTCATAGACAGTTTCGTTTAAGGTTCAGCTCTACCAAATAGAAGATGAGAATTTCATACCTCTTCAAGTGTAAACAGAAGAATGACGAGCATGTCGAAGACTTCATCACTTGGTGGAAAGGCCTCACCTACCCCTTGTATATGCTGCTGACACCGGAAAATCTGATGACAATGTGTGATGGGAATGTCAAGACCGAAATTTTCCCCTATCTAATTACCCAGAATTACCATGGGTGATTAAGAGACTTCACTGATAAGGCTTGTCACCTAGAGGAAGCCTTACAGCTGGCCAAGCAGGCACGCCCGTTTCCACCTACAATTCCCTCGAGAATCGCTGCTATTGTCGAGCCTGTCACAGTGGACCAAACTAAGGCCCCTAGGCATTTTGAGTTATTACCAATGGATCCACCTGCACATCCTAGCAGAGGCCCTCCACCTTGGGCGCAACCTCTGACCCAGTAGTTCCCACCTCAGAATCGGTAGTCACCCCTCCGTAATGCACCTCCACCACTCTAGCGAGATAAACAGGTTCCACCTCTTCAATAGGCTCCTCCATCCCCTCGTGAGTGCCAAGCTCCCAGAGACCCCTTCCTGAATAGGAAAAATCAGACCTAATTATTCAATGAAGCACATGTACCTGGTTATTTTCAAAGCACCTTGAAACATGGACTTTTTCAGTTTCTAGATTACAAGAGGCCAAAAGAGAAGGATCTCACTGAAAGCCCAATTTTTGCCCCTATCACTGGATCCTTGGACACACCATCAAATAGTGTTATGTGATTAAATAATGGCTTCCAGACTAGGTTGATAACAACATAGTTAGGTTAGGCCTAGCGCCGGCATAGGCGGCACATGTATTCATGAATCCAAACAATGACAATGACAGTTAAGGTGAGTGGAATCTAGTTTCTAACCACAAGTCCCAGATGTTAGATAACTTGATGGATTGTAAGGTAGTCACCCATTCCCATAGTATTATCTATGAAGATAGTAATTGACCTAAGCCATCAGAGGACTCCATGTCACCCGCAATAAGAAATTCTTTGTCAACGGGTCTGCCTTCCTCTTCCCATAAGAGCAGGTTTCGACCACAAAAGGGAAGACAAAGTCCCTCACTGATGTCGTCATCATTCTATACTCATGGTAAATTCATGCCCCTATATATGGAAATTACCCCAAGAGTCTATCCAGTAGTGGTGGATTCTTCAATTGATAGTCAAGTATATGCCTCGGTTAACACCATAGAGATAATAATCCCTTACATGATTTTTCATGGAGAAGAAAGCCTGATGGATCCTCCCAACATCCCCATCCATCACTAGCATCAACAGGGCTATGGCTATACAGGTAGTCAGAGCACCTCAGTCAGTAATTCTAGCCAGGATGTGCATGCCACTGAAACCAGACAGCAGGCCTAGCATAGAGCCAAACACTCGCAACCTTCTCATCTAGTGCCATCAAGTTCACCTTCGTCGCAGTTTAGATTACTTGATTAGGCGGAGCCGCCACAAGCCTGTTGTGATCATGCACACTCTTTTACTAATCAGCTTCAGTTATCTGAGCCACATCCAAGAGTCACTCCACATACTTCAAGAAGTGAGTAGTGAGATGTTCCCAATACTAGTCAGAAGACAGTTCATCCAGAATGGCCAGTCATTCCCCCTGCCACAGAACGACCTCTTGTAAGTAGAATCTCAGGCATGATGTGGAAGCATGATATCCTCAAGCATCTTGCCAACATTCCTACATGTATCACTATCCTTGAGTCCCTTCACCTGTCAACGGATATGCATGAATCCCTTATTGAGGCTTTAAGAAGCCTCCACTAGTTTGAGATAGAGGTATCTGCTACATAAACCTTCCATGTTGAGGGAGTCGAGCATGCTGAATTCCAGGCCATTATCTTTTTCTCTATAGAATATGGAGGCTCTCCATTATAAGGGCACATCCCCCCAATGTACATCACCTTCCATTTCTATGTCGTGGAGGTTTGCCACTACATTTTCGACACATGATTTGTGATCATCATAATCCTATCCAAGACACTTTAGAAGGTAGGGCTGTCTGAGGATGATCTGAGTCCCTCTTACCTAAAAATCCAAGGTTATGATAGGACGGAACAAACATAGGTAGGGAATATCCTCTTGATGACCCAGTTAGGTGTCCAAGTTTCTAATACTGAGGTCATGGTTGTATCCCAGGATGCCACCTACAATTCGTTGATGGGTTGGACATGGATTCACTTGCATGTGGAGGTCCCTTATGTATATCACCAGTTCCTTATGTACACCCTTAATGGCTGAATGGGAATACTCCAAGGTGACATGTCTCCCTTGGCCTCTGGTAAAGCCTGCTTCCTAGATACTAACTATTACAAGAGAAAATACAAGTAAATTGAGGCTAACGAGGTAGAACACGCTATGGCTGTAACTGACCCGTGGATACACTTGGATGATTCCTACATATTCCTGAGCCATCAATTGGAGGATATGAACCCGAATATGGGGAAATTATTTTTTGTTTCAGGAATTAGTGGGAAGAACATTCCCAAGCCTATGCGTCGCTGTAAGATCACCTTGTATTCCTACACAAATCAGGCTCAGGTGATCCCACAGCCCCTACCCCCATAATGTATCGGGATGTCTACCACATGGAAATAGAAATACGTCAAACTTTTATTGCTCCTCCGAGCTGGGATAATCAAGCTAAAGTCAACACACCATCTAAAGATTAACCCATTGATGTGTGCCTTTTGGGTTACCTCTAGAAAGTTTGTCAGCTTCGTTGTCAGATACTTGGGCTTCGAGGTCGACCGAGAGAAAATCAAGGCCGTCATCCAGATGTTTCCCCCAAGAAACATTCAGGAGATTCAAGGTTTTCAAGGACACTTGGCCAATATATGATGATTCATCATGAATTTGGATGGAATGTGTAATCTCTTCCCTCAGCTTATGAAGAAAGGAACTATATACCAATGGGATGAGGAATGTCAAACGACTTTCATGGAAATCAATCAGTATCTACTCCAACCTACGGTCTTAATTCCACCCATTTTCGGAAATTCCTTGGTCTTTTATGTGAATGCTCCAGAAATATATCTCGACTCCATTATAACCGATAAGAATAATGATGCAATAGATAATACACATTAATATCTCAGTAACATGATCATTGATACATAGACCAGATACTCCCCTATCGAGAAGATCTACCTAGTGTTGGTATTCGCAGTACAGAAATTGCGACATTACTTGTAGAACTGTGATGTATATCTGGTGTTTTGAGTGGATCTTCTGAAGTACATCCTGAACCGCCCAATGTTGATGGGACATCTATCTCGGTGGGTAGTGATCCTTCCACATTTCGACATCAGGTTTTTCCCTTATAAGGATATTAAGGGCTAAGCATTGGACGATTTCCTTACCACCCATCCAGCTCCCACAGAACAGTCTATGGACCTTGATTTTTCCGATGAGGCAAACCTCTCTATAGACTAAGCCATTATGTGCTACAAAATTCATTTTGATGGTGCTTCCTGGGGAACTATTGACATGAGGCTCAATGACCCCAAGATCAATATAGTACGCCTAGGTATTGTCTTCATTACCTCAAAACATGTCATTATTCCATATTTATTCATGTTATCATAAGGTTGTACCAATAATGAGGCTTAATATTAGGCTCCCATTATTGGCCTTGGGATGACCCTCAAGATTAGTGTTCCCCACTTTCATGTTAAAGGGGACTCCGAACTAGTCATGAAGTAGTTTAATGGTGATTATGTTATCAAAAATCCAAATCTTATACCACTGTTGGAACACACCCTCCTACTGATGAACCAGTTCCCATCTCGGCCGAGGTTACACATATTCGTCAATCTCAGAACGGTTGAGCGGATTCCATGGCTGGACTTGCCGCATCACTTGCACAGCCAGAATATGATGATTTTATTATCCATGTGGCACACCAGAGATTCATCGCTCCTGTCACTCAAGATGATGACGATTTCCCACATGTATGACACCATTCCACTAACGCCTCCATGTTTGGACCTCTAGGTCCCCTAGATGTAGTGATTTATGTTACTCCCGACTGGTGGACCTCCTTTGTTGAGTACCTCCCAAATGAAAATCTCCCAATAGATCCAGCTGAGTGTGAGAAAATCTGATGCTGTGTGTTTCAATTTACCCTCCAGGGTAGTCCAAGTCTGCATTAGATCATCTACAAGAACATGTTTGATGATGTTCTCCTCTGTTTCATTCAAGGAATTGAGATTTCTCAAGTCATGCAGGAGGTTCATGCCAGTTCTTACGGGGCTCATCAGAATGAGCCAAAATTATCTCACCAGATCTAGAGGTTGGGGTATTTTTGTCCCTCTATAACCTGTGACTGCATCGAGTTATCCAATAGGTTCCATGTGTGCCAAATTCATGCCAACATTGTGTGATGTCTTCTAGAGCCTCTCAAAACTACCAAATATTCATGGACCTTAGTGGTTTGGGGATTCGATGATGTGGGACCATATCCATCGGTGACATTTCGCTAGTGCTAGTTCATCCAGACTACTACAGATTTCTTTTCCAAGGGGGAATATGTGGCTCCAGTCAAGGAGGTCAAGGCCCATTCAATCATTGAGTTTGTGTGCTTCAACATCATTTACCGATTTTGAGTCCCTCATGCTATTCATACAGATAATGGCACTATCTTCCAGGTATTCGAGTTGAAAAATTGTAAGCCATGTACAATATCCATTATAACCATACCTACCATTATCACGCAAAAGAACATGGGTAGATCGAGGCATTCAAAAAAACTTTCTCTATCATTCTGCAGAAAATGGATGTTAAGAACATGAAGTTTTGGTCGGACGAGCTCCCTAACGCCCTCTGGGCTTATCAGACGACGACTTAAAATTCCACACCGGTGACCCCATACTCCTTGGTGCACATAACGAAGGCCATCCTACACATTTATATTTAGTTTCCTTTAGTTCACACAACTTCCTATGGTCATCAAGTGCTAGATAAAGTAGCTGAAATCCATCTGGATGAAATGGAAGCACTCTATGAGAACATGCTTCATGCCCGGCAAAATATGCAAATGTATCAATATAATATATCTTGAGCTTTCAACAAGACATTTATCCTATGCACTTTCTTGAAAGGTGGCTTGGTGTTGGCTCTGAGAACACCAATGATACCTGGTAGTAAACCTCCCATGCCGGAACCTAAATGGGAAGGATCTTACATCATTCATACAGTTTACCCTAATGGAACATACTCCCTGGTTACCATGGATGGTGAGTGTATAACTCATCCCACCAATTCCAAGTTCATCAATAAATACATTTCCTGAGAAAACAGGGTTTACATGACCTTAAAATATTATTTCTCGCATGATAGTGAACTCTATGTCATCCTGCCTGATGATAAACTGTATTTGGTCCTTCATGACCATAAACTGTCTTTTCCTACATGACCTTAAACTCTCTGGTCCCACATGATCTTAAATTGTCTCATCCTGCAAGACTATAAACTACATCTTGAAAACTACGTGTGGCTTGATTCCTATCCTCATGGGATATGTAGGAATGCTCGAACGCCTCGTCTTGATTCCAACCACCAGACTCTTCTCATTGACTACCCCCTAGTATAGTTCTCTTGGAGGGTCCTACATGGTGTAGTGTAGGCTTATTTGGTCCCCACTCATGTTGGGATTAAGATGATCACACCATGTTCCCATCCTCATTCTTCTATCCTCCCACGTCCTCACCGCATGATGCTAAACCGCATGGTCCTTTTCAGAACTACATGTGGCTTGATTCCCATCATTATGGGATATGTTGGAACGACTAGACATTTCTTCTGTAGGTCCATCCCCAACTTCAAAATCTCTACTTGGGTCGAAGACCATGGTGTGGTGTATGATTTTTCCCTCATTCACTCATGTTCATCATGACCACACCATGTATTACCCTCCTTGGATATCTCATTCTTATATGTTATCCTCCATGACATTTTAATAAATTGGCATACTCAGGCTTCATAAATCCCCTTAATTTGGGCTTTCATCGTATTTCAGATCCGAATAGACCCCTGAATGACATGGATTCTAGGACCAAGGACTATCCTACCATCTCGGTCCAACGACCTCAAGGATTTAAAGCGACAAATTGATACAAGTTCAACATTGAAAATATGGTCAGCGGTCGACAATCATTTGTTGTTCCCATTTCAAGTCACACAATATGGTTTTTTTGTTTTGAATGTGGTCAACGATCGTCCTCCATCATTATCACCATCCCTATAATTCCCAAATGTTGTTTGTAATGAATCAATTTTTCCTATAACCTCTTCAAACGTCTGTCCACTTCAGGCAGGAGTGTTGATCTGGTCAGGATAGACCCTGACTGATTTTTCTTCCTTCATTACCATAACCCATTTTTTTGGGGAATTCTTGATCATGTTCCTTATTTCCCATACTGAGCATGGATCATGTCGGCTTAGGAGCTTTTGTAAGGTAATACCCGCATAAGGGGTCACGTGTCTATGGATGGCTGGGACTTCCACCCTTAGGACCCTCACCCCTTTCACCCCTGTCCCAAGTTCTCATCTATTACTATGCAGTGTCGTATGGACTTACATCCTCATTCACGTTGGGATACTTTTTCCATTCCACATATATCTCCTTGAGACATCCCTCCAACTACTTTGCTTTCCAAAAGCATAGGTCCTTCCAGGATTTATGCATCCCATCAGTTGGGTTTCCATCATCATTAAAATCCTAAAGGACCCCTGAGCATCATGAATTCTAGTCCCAAGGGATCTCCTATCATTTTAGGCTAACGCCCCCAAGGATTTCAAGCAACAAGTTGGTACAAGTCCCATGTTGCGAATGGGGTCAACGATCGATGCTCAATTGTTTTCCCCCAATCCGTGGTCACAGAAATACAGATACTGGGTTGCCAACATGGTCAATAGTTATCTTCTATCATTGTAGATGTTTTTTGGTCTTCCACAGTAATGATGATTCACCCTCTCCAATCACCTGTCCCATGCACATGACATTGAACTAGGAATCTATAGTCCATGCTCTATGACCATTAACTAAGATCTATGACATCCTTTACACATGATAGTAAACTACACAACATGTCCAGCACTACGTGTGGATTCATTCCCATTATCATATGATACAAAGGAAAACCAAGACGTCTGGTCCACAGGTCAAGACCAGGTTTATCTCCCCTTTCTCTAAGCCACCTGGTCTTAATTCCCTCTGGGAATTATGAATGGCATGGAATTTGTGGTCTTATATCCTCATTCACATTGGGTTACTCACCATACTGTACACATTCCTTCCATCCTCTTACCACAAGATGTTAAACTGCACCCTCAGAACTATTTGTGGCTTGATTCATATCCTTATGGGATACTTAGGACCACCCAAACATCTAGTCTTCATGTCCATCCTTGTTTCTTATAAATCTCATCATTTTTCATTTCCCTTGTCCTGAACTTCTATGGATAAGTTATATGGTGTGGTATAGATGCCATGTCTACAGTCATGTCATATTTTTAATAGCCATGCCACATACCTCTCCCTCCCGAGAGCTCCTCATTTCCATATTCTACACTCATATCTTCAAGACAGTTGCTTTTGAATTAGGCCCCTCGAACCAAATTGGTAGTTCACCAATGTACCCAAGAGCACTCTTCTTTAGAACCTAGAGTGTTAGATTCTACAGAGACATGTTCTCAAACATTTGTTAGGCTTCATGTTACCCTTCATTTTGGATTTCGTCATCTTTCACATCCAAAATTACCCCAAAATGGTCTGGATACACGGACCAAGGGCTCTCATACCATTTCAAGCCTACATCTTCAACAATTTCGAAATAAAAATTGATAAAATTTCCTCGTTGTGAATATGGTCAACAGTTGACACACATTTGTCGTTCCCATTTGAGGTCACACAATAAGGATGTTGTGTTTCGAACATGGTTAATAGCTATCGTTCATCGTCATGCCAACCCCATCATGCCCTAAATGTTAGTTGCCTGATTCACATTATTTTCCACTCTATCATGTTCAAGTGAAATTTCAAAACTCTTTGTACTATCCCTCAGTTCACATTTTCACGTGAGGAGGAAAAATCCATGATAAGGCATCATTTGGGGCTCAACACTGATTTCCCCTTTCATGCATTCCACACATTGCAAAGAACCTCTCCCCCTTATTTACCACATCAATCGCTGCTTATGTGGGATTAGGGATCAGATAGAGGTTTGCACTCACTTTTATGTGTTTTACTTCTCTATGGTCTAAGTTCTAGGACCTTAATCTAAGACCTCTTTCTATGTCCATTCCCTAAGGCATAATAACCGTAACTATTAGAACTACATGTAGCTTGATTCCAATGTTCATGGGACATGTAGGAACACCCATATATATCATATTTGGATCCATATTAGGTTGAATGAATTACCTCCCCTTTTCGGCCTTGTGGCCCTAACTTTCATTGAATTACATAGTGTGGCATATGACTTATGTCCTCATTCACGTCAGATATGTAATAGATACACCACGTACTTCCCGTTTAGGAGCTAATATCTGATGCCCCTATTCCCAAAAGATGTTAAAATATAACCTCAAAACTATGTATGGCTTTATTCCCATCCTCATGGGATAGGTAGGAATGCCTAGATGTTTCGTCCACAAGTCTAGACCCATATTTTCTAACCTTTTCTGGCCGCTCAGACTAATGTTTCTTCCCCGAAATTATGCGTGTTGTGGTGTGGACCTCTTCCTTTGATATGTCGGGTATGATTTATCATGCCACATGCACCCCCCCAAAGTGGGTTGGTCCTATCATATGACCTTAACCTATGACACAATTTTATTGGCCTCATGAAAAAAATGGAAATGCCTTGTGGTGTCTTAACTCGAGGGTACATCATGTTTGGTATCATTCACCTACCATACAATTTTTCAAGAGCTATTAATGTCTTGATTCTTATAGCGATGCCTGGACTATATGTTCGAAGTTTATCACTTCACATAAAATGCACACACATTTATCTTAAAGGACAAACAAGAACTATAAAATGCTGCTTCTATTGGTGCATGGGCCATACCCACACAACCTTATTATCCTTGTCACTGGTACCTTACCATGCCATATCTAGAACTACATTTGTCTTGATTCCCATTATCAAATAGTATGTAAGAACGCCGACACAGTTTTTCTTCGGCCCAACATAAGTTTCATTTTTGGTCACTCAACCTAAAACCTCCCCAAGGGACACACTGTGATATGGACTCCATGTCCTCATTCTCTTCTGGGTTTTATAATTACCTCAAAATTTGTCTCCCTCATTCCTTACCATCTCTTGTCCAAGCAGTAAGACCATAAACTAAGATCTCCCCACATCCTATCTGCAAGGAACAAGGAAAACACCCCCAAAACTACATGTGGCTTCATTCCTATCCTCATGGGATATATAGGCATGCCCATACATTCCCTCTAAATGTCTAGACCTAAGAATCTTAAATCATGCCCTATTTTTGGCCCCTTAGTCCAAAATCGTTTGGAAGTATGTTGTGTGGAGAGTACCTCAAGGGATCTCATTTGCTTCAAGTTTTGCAGCAACCACACTGTGTACCTCCCCTGCCTCCTCCCATCCTGGTCCAAGTTCTATGACCCTAAACTAAGATCTCCCTATGAGAACTATGCATCGAGTTTGACTATTTTTCCACCCTGTGAGCAGTTCATTAAATCGGGTCCCCTCTTAATGGTACAATCTATGAACATAAGCTAAGAGCATGTCACCCCATGAACGTTTCCCTTAGAAATGGATTTGAGTCCCTCTAATTGATGTGTCTTATTGTCGCATTAAAATACATCATGAAAAAGTGCCCAAAGTGTGGAATTTTTACATGGACATTCCCCCATTCCATGACCAATATTTAGGAGCCCTTTTTTTGGATCATCATCCTAGTCCATGTCTAAAGGGACAACCATTATGGTTTAGTCTCATGCCACATTGTCTCACCTACCATCTTGGGCCTACAACCCAAAGACGGTATACAACATTTGTGATAGGTCCTGCATTTTGAATATGGTTAGCGACTAACCCTCATTTGTCTATCCCCATTCCCAGCTAACGTGAATAATATACTATGTTTCGAACGTGGTCAAAAGTTATCTTATATCACCACACCACTACCATTGTGATCCAGATCTTAGACATCATGATTCACATCTTTCCACCCCATTATGTTCAAGTGGAATTCTTGTGCATGGTTTTATAGCTCCCTGCATCTATGTGAGTTAATCAATCAGGTCAATAATTTTGCAATGTCACTCAACATTCATTACATTTACCCTAATATCTGCCTTCTGGTACCAGGAAATATCACTACTACAATTGTTTCCTTCATTTATCATGACTTGCGTGGGTTTAGTAGTGTTGGAGGAGTGTTTATTGGTGCAGCTATGCCACACAGGCCCTACGTCCAACATGATGTTAAAGAGTGATTTCATAACTATTTGAGGATTGATTCTCAACCTAATGGGGTATGTAAAAATGTTTGGGAACCTTTCCTTGGTCCCAAAATAACATTTAATTTTATTCCATTAACCTAAAAAACTTCTTCTAGGGATACATGGTCTGTTGCAGACTCCATATGTCCTTATTCATGTCGGGTTTATAGCTACCGCATCATGTACTACCTTCTTGTGATATCCCCATTTCACTCTACATCCTCTCCTATGACGTAAAACTTCCTGAGTCCATGCCTCCTCAAAGCTTGACAATAAACTATGGTTATGGAATGAACTAGTTCATGATGCCCAATATTAACTATGGGATGCACCATTTTCTTCATCAGAGAGGGTTTCCTCTACCAACGTGGGTCTCCAACAACACCTTGTTTAAGAACTACATTTGGCTACATTATAACCCTTATGAGATTCGTAGTGATGCCCAAACATTTTGACTCGGGCCCAGCCTCATGGTTATTAACCCTTCTTTCACCTTATACTCGATCATGGTTCGGGAAGTATGACCTTGAAACTATGTGCATCGTCCACACTATATGGTGTTAAACTACAGGTCTATCATCCACCTTGGTATGATGTACAACCACAAGGAATTCTAGGTCCTCACCAAATAGGTCCTATTTGGAAGTAAGAATGATCTATGATCCAACCGATGGGCCCACCTAATGTGTTTTCACCATAATGGTGTAATTTCTAGACTGCTGGAGTCCATTCGAACAACCCATCACTCCACCCCCACACTTTTCATGCCCTTTTTTCAAACCCTAATCCTATTTCACATTTAAAAGAACCCCATAGCAGTACGGATGCTCGGCCTAGGACTCACCTACTATTCTAGGACAACATTCTGAAATACTAATGGAAATTTTTTTTGAGTTAGGCCCTGTGTTGTAAATATGGTCAACGATCAGCCCTCATTTGTTGTCCCTATACCAGGCTAATGATGTAGATATGTTGTGTTTCGAACACGGTCAATAGTTATCCTTAATTATCATGCCACCTCCATATTATTCCTAATTTTGGGCATTATGATTCACTTCGTTCCACTCCCCTATGTTTGGATTAATTATAATGACCCAGTCATTACCTCACCTATGAACTAGAGCACATTAAAAAAATGGCACTTTGACTGTTATGAGGACTTCGTCCTCCAGTCAGGCCTCACCCTTTATTCCCAAAGGTCTGGATTGGTTGTTCAAACCCTAATTGCCTGAAGGTTGTTCAAAACTCTCACATTCGGATGGAACAATGGGGCATTCATCCCTTTTTTCTCATAACAGGCCTGACCCACATGAGATTATGGATAGATACTTGGATGTTTTACGATTGTAACAGATGTGTGGTAGACCAAAACAAATAATGAAACCCATGAATTCATCTAGAATCAACAATAAAAGCATGAAAGTATGTTTAAATTTTTTTACGCATTACAACACCCAAGGATGGGCCCCTCCCATGGATGGGATGACCAATTCAATAGAGCATTACAGATCCTCCACTCTATGGCTTGTGGAATCTAGGATCTGTTATCGCCTATTTACTTCCTGCTCCTCCACTACATCAATTGGGAATAATTATTTAGCTACAACCCAGTCCTGCTCCTCATCCACTTGGATGGCTTCCATCTCCTCAGAATCTTGATTTATTAATTATTTGGCATCTTCTAGTTGGATCATTAGGCATGGCATGACCTCCAATTGTGCATTAAGGAAAGCAGAGTGCTCTTTCTCTCATGCCTGAAACTGCTGAACCTCCCATTCGGCCTCCTGAAGCCTCTTAATGATCACGGTTTTCCTTCATTTCCATCCCACAACAAGGCTACAATCATGCTTCTGAATCGTCTCTTCCATGAAGTCCCAAATGGGCATATGGGGATGCTGGGAATCTACTCCCCCAGTGCATAGATCAAAAATCTATGAAAAAGCCTCCCCATTTGGTCTATCCATTGTGCTTGAGGATACTCCTTAATGAAGCACTTGATCTTCTTCCACAACTGACGATAGACAATCTTGTTCTATTCTTCGTCCGAGGCCATTTCATTTCGGTCGTTAGGGTCGACATATTCGTATGTGGGGAATGCCTCTAGGAACTCATCAAGAGGATCTGCATCTATTATCTGATCGAGTAATTCATGACCCATGTTGCCTGTTTGATCCCCATTATCGGATCCCACCTCAATGATCTCAGGTTGTGTCCTACTGATAGTCCCACTAGTGATCGAAAGCACTACAGCTTGGTCCATTCGAACGTCTTCTTCCATGACCACCAGCATTCCCCCAGGAAAGGAACTGCCAAGATATTTATCCAACCTTGCCAAGGCATCCCATTCCAATTGATGAACTATGCATACAAGAGTAATACAAGCATTAGGTAACCTGATTGATGGATGAAAGATATGTATTCTGTGAAGAAAACATATATAGGTCAATCAATTGGTCTATTTCCAAATTTGTTTCCATCAGAACCCTGAGGTGTGGACCACCATATATTGATGGGAAGTCCGACGGATTTGGGAGGACCAACCTGGGTGTTATGGATCCACCTGACATGATGATCTTCATATCTATGTGCGCAGATACTGATGTTCCCACAGTTGTATCTACTATTTAGAAGAAGTAGGTTTTTCATATGAGGCCCTCCAGTTCAGTTCAAATGTTTTTAGGGAGTCATAAATGACTTGGATGATGAACCTAGGGAAGTGTTCTCAGGTTTTACCTTGAAAGGCTTTGCAAAATCTTCATGCTCTGGTTATGAATCACTGACCACACCCACCTCTAGAGGGATCCCTCTACCAGCCACCTCCCCTAGAAGGACTCATTTGATTCTTCTGGAAGAGGGAAGCTCTCTCTTGATTTAGAGGCTGACAACTTTGGAGGAGACATTCGATCCAGAAACACCTTTACTCAATCCTTCATTGGATGTAGAGAAACCTAGGAGTGCAAAAAATCCTCCATCTCAGCCAAGTATTTCTCCCCCTATGCATGTGATACAACAAATCCATCCCTAATGAGACTCATTCTTGAAAAATCCATCCCTAGGTGATTAAAATGTTGCCACATCTTTTATGGGTTGAGAAACTTCTTTTTGACATCCCAGATGTCCAAATCCTCTAGGAAGACAATATTTTTAGGCATGTCTATGTGTCGAAACCACTTCCCAAAAGTCTAGGTGGGTATCCCGAAGAATCCACATGGCAGACTCCCCTCCAGATGACTCAACCCCTATGGGGCCGCTGGGTCCATTACCACCATCCACCTATCAACCGATGCATTTCTAGCCACCACTGTAGCCCTACCACCATGAGATGTCTTCGCTGCATTTCGGCCCTATACTCGAGGTTGGGGAGGCACCCCATCACCAAAACGGATGGTTCGCTACTTCAGCATCTCCCCCGGGTAGGTCGCTTCCCATCTCTTTGCATAATCCTTCACCAGCCCGATGATGGTTGTGGGCAGAGGATGCTCATTCATCATCTTCCCGTCCTCCTGTATGAACATGAGCCACCACTACCTCATCACACTTGGGTGATTCTCGTGGTGCACCCCCCAAGTTGGTCCATGGGGTCAGCCGCTGCATACACCGAAACTGCCTCACATAGCAGTGTGTAGTGTAAAACTCATATAGAGACTCACGGTCAACCTGCACCACCAGGAATCCACCCTAAAATTTCAAGAGTTTGGAACGATGCACTTCCATTCCCTTTACTTCAATAGTGAACACACCTATTGGCAATGAGAATGTGTGGAAGTTGATCCCGTCTGCCTTCAAGACCTGGTTCCACAGAAACTGCATGGTCAGCATGGTCAGAAATATCCCTATATCATTCAAGATGGTCTAGAGGAAATTCATTCCTGGAGGGACAACGATGTTCAGATATTCGTATATACCCCTGACATGTGCCTCTATCCACCCATTAAGAAGGTGGAACGGCCCACATATCCTTTGAGGCTTCTTCCCCTCACCGATACGCCACAAAATCTTATATAACTTGGAAAGGAAATTGATTATGAGTATAAACCATACCCCTATCAACAACATGGATTACATAATGAAAAATCATGGTCACATGCCCATGTTCGTGTCCCTCACTTTCAGGATCCAACCATATATAGGTGCCATGATAAATGAAGATAACCTAACCACCGATTGCTGCTCGGTACTGACACTGAATCCACATTTTTTCAACTATCTATCCCCCAAGATCCTCTATTATGAGTGCTCCATGCCTCACTGAAACCCCTTTTGGGCAGGTCAGAGGCCACACAAGAGACTTTCCATCTTCACGGAAGTTCAGTAACTGCTTGAAACATCGCTTGAAATGGACATCCCTCACTGAATATTTGTCATCCCTTGGAACTTGATCCATAAATTCATTTTTTAGTGGTGGCATATGATTTGGTTCCTCCCATGCATTCATGTTGGGGAGGAACTCATCATACATTCCCCCCATTATCATGACCCCTGATATCTAGTGCAAGTCCCATAGGATGATGTTGAACTCTCCATGGTGAAAATGAAAAGTGTTGGTCCTCGATGACCATATTCTAAACCGCTCTGGCATAAAATGCTTCAACTGGAAGATATGGAATTGAGAGTCCCATTATGCCACGTACAGTCCCACTCACCTCAGATCTACCCCGAAATCCTCTTCTTAGGAACATACCCAGTAGGCGCAGGCCCAATAATTCATGAAATTGCTTCCCTGCCATAGATCCCACTCATCGGTCCACCCCTTCTATAGGTTCTCTAGGTCCGCCTTCATGATGGTATTGTACAACGGGGTAGATTTATCTTGATAAAACACCTTCACATCAACATTGTTTACTTGGGTGTACAGGAAATCTGCATTAATGGGTTTGAAATCATCCAAAGTATGTTTGTCGACCGCCCTGAAGCACTGGTGCTGGTACAGTGTTCTCCTGACCCTGTAAGTCGGCTAATACCTACTCCCTTCTGGAATGAAGATTTCATCCCTCAGGCCAAAGATGTACAGGTGGAGCCTTTTTCAGAGTGGGTAGTTCTTTTGGCTCTCTGAGAGAAGCTCTACCAGTGAATCATGGTTTGAATGGCTTCGAATGAATTCCTCGATACCCGATATGTTCTGCATCTCTTCCCTATGGACATCATCCTCTAGGACCCCCCTAGTAGCTTCCTGATGATCCATTTAGTCTTTATGTTTTTGATAATATTCTCCTGGACTGCAGAGCATGATCGCAAAGCCAAAATCTTGAAGCTCGATCACAGATATGGTTCATGGAGTCCTTATATAGACTCTACAAATATAATCTACGGGGAAAAAATCGCAGAGTAGAAAGACTCGCTATGCTCCAAGAAGTAGAAAGGCCCGATTTGTAAAGATCAATTGAAAAGAGCACAGAGATTCATCAATTGAGAGAACAATAAAAAAATAACAAATATGAGAAAGAAAAAAAGAGGGTTCAACCTCCCCTATTTATAGGGGATGACCACCTTTTCTTTGCAGCGCTTTTGGAAGCAATGATTTTCATGGCGCTCTCAACCCGCGCGTCACCACTTCACCTTGCGACCATTCTTCTTGAGCCCACTTGGTGATTGGAATAATAAATTTGGAAATTAGCCCTCAAAATTAGACCCTCATTTTCTCCTCAGATCCATGTTAGTGGGGGGGGGGCATTTGATGGAGCCAAAATACAGGGAGAGGAAAATCAAACACAAAGAGGAAACCGCCTCCATTAAGGCAGCCTCACAAATCCTATTCGCGGAGCCCCACAACATCATGGATGAAGCAAAGCTTCCCCCTTTGTGAATATGCTGCGATGCAAAGAGGTGGGAGGCCCGATGATCCAAAAGACATTTGCGAAGCTGCCACGAAGCAATGTGGTGGTAGGATCCAAGATCCAAAATTGGTTTATGAAGCCTTCGTGAAGAAAATAAGAAGTATTCTCTATGATACGAAAGATTTTTTTGAAGCTTCTATGAAGAAAAGTGGTAGGAGGATTCACAGTTACCAAAAATTACTATGTGGATTCACGATAAGCAATCCTTGCTTCACGCCACATCTTTCTTATAAATACCGGGCTTCCCCCGAGACCAAAAGACGGATACTCCATCCTTTCAAATTCTCAGCTCTGAAATCATGAAGCACTTTCTGCTTTGTGATAAATGATCTATTTGAGGTACTTTTACATTGTGAAGTGCCTTTACTTTGGCTTAAACAAAATCCCTCTTCATGAAGGGATTCCCTTTTCAAATCCAACATGCCATTGCAATAGAAGTTGATCCCTAAGGGGACTTGAGTCTTCACAAAGCAATCATGCTTCATGAAATACCTTCAATTCACCTGTAAACCACTTGCTAAGGTGGGGCCACTATGCTTCATGATGTATACTACTTCACAGCGCAATGCTTCACAAGGAAAACTCTCTTTAAGAATCCCTAATCTGCGAGAGCCTTTCTGCTCACGAAGAACCCTCCATTTTCACCTTTTACCTATGCCTAGGCTAGGCCACCCTACATCATGAATCATAACCCTTCACGAAGACCTTCCACCACATGGAGCACCAAAGCTTCACGAGACCTTGTCTTGTGAACCCATTTTCTCCACAACCCCTTTTCTGTACGACCCAAAAGGTTTGTACAAAGTTATATCAAGGTCCATTGGGTGGTGCTTCACATTGAGTCTCTTTGCCTCATGCTTCATTGCATCGGCGTGCTAACAGATATTGCTTCTTCTCATAATCACACTAACGTGGACCCCTCAGTGGATCACTCCATGAACCCCCCCCCCCCCCACAACTGCATTATTGTTGCCTTATATTCCCCAATGGTGGATATATATCAGTTATTTAAGTCCCAGGGGTACAGAGTGAACCTGCCTCATATGAGCTACCAGACGTTAAACATCCAAGAATTATCATCCTCAAAACACGACGTTGAACTGTGGCCTCGCCTTGTGTATCACACACGGGGTGCCTCGTCTAGGTCATTCTCTACACCCGCTAATCTCCACATGAGTGATATCATCCTCACATGGAATTAGATAGTCTTTGTTGGAGTGACGTCTATCCACTGGGAGGGAAACCATCTCCATGTAATCTCATATACTTTCTTGCATGAGGTAGAATTCCTACTCCTCCTCTCCTCTTTGATGCCAAATACAGTGGAGAGATGGTCACTTGGACCTTCTTTATCCTATCTCACCCCCTCTGATCTTTGTCGCTAGTGGGACTACAATCTGAAGTAACTCCCAATATCCAACTCCCTGGGATGCTAACCATGCGTAAGCCCCTATTTCCTCTTTTGGTTGCTAACAACATGTAAACCCCACTCCACTTCTCACAAACACACCTTTTTCAATGTTATCGTTAGGTCTTTACTACCTTTTTTTCTCACATTTAGCATAACTAACGTGGGATTAGAGTAAGCATACAACATGACATCCTATATCAACCGCCTTAGAGTGTAATCCCCTAACTCTCTCAAACTATGTGGACTTTGATCATTTCCAAGGCAAGATACATATGAAGCCTTCCAGAGGTTCAAGCCCAACACCTAGTTGACCAGACCCCTTATTGTCGGTTAACCTTCATCCTGCATGATAATAAAATGTATCCACCATCTCGAACTATGTGGACATTGATCCTTTCCAAGTCATGGTATGAAGGAAGCCTCCATGAGGTTCAAGGCCAACACCCATCGGTCCCTACCACTTCACATCGGTCCTCCCTCATCCTGCAGGATATTAAACTATACACCCCTTTTTGTCCCCCATGATGTTAAACTCTACCCATTCAAAGTATGTGATATTTGATCCTTGTCTCCCAGACAAGGTACATAGGAATACTCCCTATGGTCCTACCCCAATCAATGGTAATCCATTGTGTTCCCTAATCAATGGTAAGTAGTTGTGTTCCCCAATCGAAGGTAATCCGTTGTGTTCCCCAATCGATGGTAAGCCTTTGTGTTCCCCAATCGATGGTAACCCATTGTGTTCCACAATAGACAGTAAGCTGTTATAGTCCTCTTCACTGGGACCCATATATCTGGTCCACCCCCCGGGAATCATACCATCTTTTGGGCTGCTAACCACATGTAACCCCAGCATGTCCTCAGGTCATTGTCCTCTGCGCACACCCTGATTCCATACACCATCATGAACTATGTGGACATTGATTCCCTACCATGGGGATATGCAAGAAGACTCCCCAATGTTCAATCCCATCACTCATGTCCCATCAAGGTCTCTCCATCAAGACTATGTGTCTTGGGAAGGTCACGCCCCAACCCAGAGGTTCTAACTTCTCCGAATCTCATCAATGAGTCCACACTCATGGGCCAACTCCTCAAGTGTTCAATCACCACACCGAACTATACAGGCATTGATTCCCTACCACAGGGATATGTAGGAAGTCACTATAAGGATAAAGACAAACACTACCATCAACTTTATGATAGTTCCATCTCACTCTCTATTCACTTCACCCAACAATCCATAACCATCTTGATTCTTAAAGGGACAGAACATCCTGATGATATCTTTTCACCCACCTTCTTTATTCTCTTAGCATCAATCAGGCTACTAACCATGCGTTAGTCCCTGCATCAGTGCTCCCTCCAGGGGTTGCACCCATCTGGTCCACTCTCATCAGTGTTCTAATATGTCCATTCCATCTCTACAAGATGTTAAAATCGCGTCCTACCTCATGTAAAAAGATATATGCCTTAGGAAAACCTTGGGACACATAACTTCAGCCTAAACATCTCTAAAAGATGTTAAACTGGCAGCCTACCATGTGTTAATCATGAGATGCCTGAGGAAAACCTTGGAAGACCGGCATTCAGTGTAACTGTCTTCGCTAGACATTAAACTTGTGGCATACCCTATGTTAATCATGGGAAGATGCGGAAAACCTCAGAGATATGACTATGGAATAATATTCCCCACATTCGATGTGGGATGCCTCAGGCTTCCGCACCCTCTATAATCCCTATAATAAGGTGAAGAAACCCAGACACATCTGTTTTCCAGCATCCAGACACACCAGTAATGTCCAACCTGACTACTCCCCTAACTGATGGTTGCTGCCCTGACTGGACTAATTGGAAATTCCTGACAAAAGCAGTGTAATTAACCGGCATCCATAAAGACATGACACTGGGAAGTGTTTCATGAACAACGACTCAAATCTTTGGGGGAGACACAGACTAGGTAATGTGTTCAGATGAGGAATCCACATAACGTGCAACTGAAATCCCATTATCCCATTTCGATCATGGAGAAAATGCGGCTGAATAAGTGATGAATGTTGCGTGCCTTTGTAAAGAATGAATACGAGGCAACAAGCAACATGTCTTACGAAACAGATAGATGCACACCCTGACTAAAGCGTCAGAAACATATATCATCAATTATAAACAGTAAATATATATATATATATATATATATAAAGATTTCTTAAATCATGGTATTTTATTTATAACTTTTTGAAATTAAATAATTAAATTTAAAAGACACACAATGATTATTCTTTAATTGATTTATTAAGGTAAGAATCAAATAAATGTTATTAATAATTTTATAATAATTATAATTTGAATTAATTAGGGATATAAAATAATTGTATAGATAACTTCATCATGTTAGTGGAATATTTTATGTATTTTTTCAAAGTTATCATGTTGAATCTATATTTTTAAAAATGTAAATATTGAATAGTATTAGAATTGATATAAATGATACTTTAATGTAAATAATATTTTATTAAATATTATAAAATTAATCAAAATTTATGTTATACCAACTAACTATAATAATGTCATATATGCCATAAATGATCCAATTGGGGTCTTTTTACAATTATAGAAACTATATTAACCATATAAATTAAAATGATAAATTGTTACGGTAATAGTTAACAAGGTTAAATAATGGTTAAAACTAAAATATAAATAACAAAAAAATATAATCCTGTTCAAAAAATTTTATAGATAATATTAGACCCCGATAATCTATGTTTCAAAATGGATTCACATAATGTCCACTTTCCAATGATTATGACACTAATGTTATTAAAATTAATTAATGTGACAAATGTAAGACTCTCATTTTATTTAAGTACATTAATTTTAATATAGGGGTAAACTGGAGGTAAAATAGACTATAGGTAGTCTATAGAAATCTACAAGATTTATCTACATAATAAAATATTATTTTTAAATTTTAGAGATCAAATATTTTCCATTAATGGTGGCATAATAGTGATGAATAAATTATTTTATTAATAGAAATATGAAAATAGTGGTTTTAAAAATATTAAAAGAAATATAATTTTAAGTAATTAAGGTTTTTAAAAAATATTCTAGGTCACTATGACATGATAGTAGTATATTAAATATTTTGGTTTGAAGTTATATTCGGTGTGGTTTTTATTTGATGTCAGATAAATTAATAGTGTCAAAATTGAAAGTATTCATATTTTATAAAAATAAAAGTTTATTAAATTATTTAAAAATCATAAAAATGGTTAAAAATTAAAAAGTGAAAATTATATGGTCTAAAATGTCAGAAAGAGTAAATTGATATTTATAACCATTTAATATTTAGAATATTATTACCACAATTAAATTTAAATAGATTAAATAAGGAAAAATCAAAATTATATGTTTTAAAATAAAATAAAAACATGTTTAAATTTTATTGGTTGAGAGTATTTCTACTATTACTCATATTATATTTCAAATAATTCACTTTGGATTCATTTTAATTTAAAAATAATTTTATATTAATTTAATAGTTTTGGTATTTGTAAAGGTGCCCCTACCCTCTCTTATAAAAGGGTACTTGTCCGTATATTTTAATCACACCACTAAAGCCCTTTGGATCAGCTAAAACACATTCATTTCCTCAAAATAAATCCATCACTTCATCTTAGAGTCCACAATTTGGGCAGAAAGTCATCCTATAGATTCCTTTTGTGCATAGAAAAAGGAGATACATGAAAAAGAGGTAATTATTTTATCACCTATTTCAGAGTTCTTTTCTTCTTATACTTACAATTTCTATGTTTTTTACTTATAAAAGTAATAACTCAAATATCATTTATATACTTAGATATTATTTTAAAAATGGGAGAACCATATTCCTCATTTTATTTGTTATACGAATAACAATATCACTATACATGTGTATGTGCAACTTACTATCTTCATGTCGTGGGGTAATTGATTATTCAACACTTATTTAATATGATGGATATAATGATGCATATAATGGATATAAATAATGAATATAACATGATAATTAATCTTCCTAACTTATATACCATCCAATTTCACAACATTTAACAATCAAGGTAATGATACCATCATGCGTGTGAACGAACAACCTACAGTCTCCATGATGCTGTAAGATTCATTATCCAAGTTAACAATTCAAGAATGATTATTAAATTTATATGATGAGTAAAAATATTATTTATGAACATAATTTCATTATGTACATGAATAAAATATATCCTATTCATAACAAACATAACTTTCATGACCAAATAAGAATGGGAAAACGAATCACTTAACACCATAAATAAAGGAAATATTGAAACATTATTACCGAAATGATATAAGAGGATCATATATGATATCCTAAACATGTATATGTTTCTGGTATAATTTAATTACATGTTTTATCTATTATACAGGAGGCCAACTCTCCCTTAACTAAAGGAAAGTATAAGGTAAGGTTTAATTTCATAATCTCTTCATTATCCAAGATTGATTATACGTAACAATCTATTAGTACATCCATATCATCCAAATCCATGAGTATTAAAATTAAATTCAACATATTATCAACAATTATTTAAATTCATTTTTACCCATGTTTAAATTTTTTCCAAACTTTTTGAAATGATTATTTCTGTCATTTTACAGACGAGGTACTCTATAACCTTTTCGTCAAATTAAGGAAAGAATGTTTTTTTACTTATATAGAAGAATAATCTATTTTATTCTATTATAACACCTTAAAATTTTGAACATTTCATTACATAATTATAAGGTTATTTTCAAAATAAATGTTTTATTTTATAATTGTGTGGCTTCTAAAATATTTCAATGTAAAAAGGGATATTTCTCCTAAAAAGTTTTAATCAATTAATTAAATGATTTTTATCTCTGTTAACCTACTTTGATGGATTTTATGACTATTCAAGGTTCACTTATTATGAAATAATCTTCGATTTTTTGTTGAAGGTTTTATGATATGTTTGACAGTTTATGTGTTATTTTTATACCATTAATGGATTATGGTGAAAGTAATCTCATTTCATATGTGATCTTAATTTGAATTTTTATGTTATGATTCAAAATTTTCATATGAGGAATGCATTGAACTTTGTAATGGAATGGTGTGGCCCACTACATCCCCTTAATGCATTGGTGTATCACATGAGACAAACTTGTGTCTTAGAACAATGTCTTGATAGTATGGTAATGGTCTTTCCATTAGGCCTTGATGGAATAGTTAAGATATATGGCATTATGAATTTCCTCATTTTGAGATTAGTTATTGATATTGCATGTGATTATTTGACAAGTATAATATTCATGTGAAAGGTTAAATGACATTATTTGATTTATTTTTTCTATATTATGTAGAATATTATGTTTAAAATTCTTGTGTTTAGTTTTATATCATACCTTAAAAGTTTATGAATATTTATTGTAGATTATGATAAATTGTTTGTCTGAAATGAGAATCTGAGAACACCCCATTTTTATGATTCATTTTTTCCAGGATAAGAGGAAGTGTTTCATGATTTATATTGAGAGTCTAGATAAGAAAATAATGGCGTTCTTAAAAAATATACTAATTTGAATATTATTATTTTTAAATGTAATGAAAGGTTCAATTAAGTAATCTATATTCCAAGACTTATAAATTCATTAGTCTAGGGCTTGACTCCTTGTAATCATGTTGATGTATTAAAATAATGAACCATCTATGGGTAACTAGGGTCAGTGCATTATAGTTTTTATCATAGGAATATTATCAACAACCTTGATAGTTATATTTAGAAAACATATATTAGAAAACATTACCTTATGAATGAATTTGAGGATAAGTCTAAGTATAAGATATCAACCTTTAGATTTGGAATGGATTACCTAGGTTAATCCTATGGAAAAATGGATTGAGAAGAAGATGGAGTCATTTGGAGATCCTATAAATGATTCTTTGTGGGAATATTACTATGGTTTATGTCTCACACTTTGCTCTTTCAGTTTTGGTCAATACAAAGAATCAGAAAGGATATACATGTAATGGTTATAATATTATTGATGAAGAGACTAAAAAAATTAAATGAGGTGAATGAGGTATATTGGAATAAGATGTTGAAGCACAGTTAATGACTATAGAGTGAAGTGTAATGATTAATGTTTTTTTATTTGGATTCAATAATTATTACATATATCATCCTACGGTTATAATATTTTTGAGATATATTAGATGGTACTGCAGTATTGCTTCTTTAATGATTTTGAGGCTTAAAAATTATAATTAAGGATTCAGAGGTGACGCGATATTTTTTATGTGACAATAAGAGGTACATTACTTTTTTGAGTAATTTAATGTTAAGATTGACATTGTAAACTTCAAGGTATTTTTGGATAGTGAATTTGGAAAGAATTTGTTTTTTCAAATTATAAGTTTGGAATGGATTATGTTGAACATTGGATAGAATTTTTTAAGGTTAAAACCATTATTAATGATAGTTTGGGGAATTTTATAATAACACAGTTTTAGAAAAATGAAAACCAGAAGGTCGGGTGACACCCCATCATGTCAGACAAGGTCGTGCGAATCCAACCCACAACTGTAGTGAAAAAAGGATTTATCTCTTACTAATGGCCTATGGGAAGTCCCATGTTAGTATAACATAGTTTTCTTTATTTAAATGGTGTAATTTAATTTTTGGAGTCTTATACGATTAAGATAATAATTTTTTTGAGTTTTATAATATTTTAATAGAAAGATTAATTTATGGTTGATATTAGTTAAAGGATGAAACTATACATGTAAATTAAGTATTCTTACTTGTGTTATTAGTATAGGTATTAAATTAATTATTCAACACTAGGGAAAGCATCATAAAAAATGTTTTCCTATAAATTCCATTTTTGATGAATCAAACTGTCCCTTGGATCATGATAGATTTTTAGATTTCTAGTTGTTAAATTTCTCCAAATAATGTTCTCTATCACTCTCCATCAGAACATGATGGTTCCATTTTCAATGACATTAATTGTTTCCAACATGGAACACTTGTATGTGTTTTCTCAGGTGACCTCTATACCTCCCTTTCTTTTAAAATGGTAGTCTCATTAATTAATTTTTGCGATGTGGGATTTCCAAAAAGTTATTTTGAAATTTCAAAAACATAGTTTTCAATAATGAGTTTGAATTGAAGGAATGTAATTATTTGAATAAGGGGGTAATGGAACACACGATGATTTCTTGACACATTTCTTTTTAAAAAATCTAAATAGCTTGTGTTGCATGCAACACCATGTTTGAGTGCAACACGACTAGCTGTTTAAAAAGCGGCTATGATTAGTATTAACCATATTTTTTAAATTTTATTTTACAAAATATATTTATTATTTAAATTTGGAATATAAAAATTGGATTAAGGTGAAATTTTGATAATTTTATGAAAGGTTTCAATTTTTAATGAATAGTGAAGGTACTCCATTTTAATTCTAGACTAAAATTTCATATAGTATATTTATATAGTTATATTATACGTTTAATTTATTTTAAATTATAATTAGATTATTTTTTTATCATTTAATCTAATGGTGGTCATTGTAAGTATATTTATATTGAAATTTTATATAAACACATGCCAATTGTTTGATGGTTTTTACTTTTAAAATACATATTTTCTCATTTTGACAAGGGTAATTAATTTTAAATTAATTTCTGCCAATTAAATGATTGGAATATGTAAAAATGGATTCAAAATTGGGAATTATAATGTCGAAATTATGTACAGAATCCCCTTTTATTTTTGGACATTATGAATAGTAAATTTAGTAATTATTTTTATTTACCACGGTAAAAGGGTAAATATGGTGAATCGGGGTAAAAATAATATTATAAGAATATAAAACTACCATAACACATTTCCTAATCCTATTACATTAGATATGGGTTATGAAGATAACCCTTTGGGAATATATTGGGCCTTTGGATTCCACTTGGGAGTGATTATGATACCTCAACATTTTAATTTAAAATAAAGGCCAATATGTTATAAACATGTATATTATTTATAAAATAGTTTTATTATGGGTTTATATAAATGATATATATGATTATAAATATTAATTATAAATATAAAATTATTTAATATTTCAAGGAATTTTATTTATAATTTGTATACGATAAATAATTAAATTTAATTGTGACACAATAATGATGCAGTAATTGATTTATTTTGGGAAGAATCAAATAAATGTTGTTAATAATATTAGAATAAATATAATTTCACTTAATTAATGACATAAAATAATTTAATAGACAACATAGACTTTTTAGTGAAATATTTTAAGTATTTTTTTGAAGTTATCGTGTTAGTTTTATATGTTTTAAAATAAAAATATTGTATAGTACCAAAATTGACAGAAATGATACATTAAAATAAATAAAATTTTATTAAATGATATAAAATTCATAAAAATATCACGATTGACCAAATAACTATGATAATGTTAAATATTTTATAAATGATCTAATTGGAGTCGTTTTGACATTTATAGTAACTATATTAACACGATATATTAAAAGTCCAAATTGTTACGGTAATTATTAATGTTCTTGAATAATGGTTAAAACAAAAATATAATCATTAAAAACATTTAACCTTTAAAAAAAATATTGTTTTGATAATATGAGACCCTTATAATCTATAGTTCTAAATAGAATCTCTTAATTCTAACTTTCCCATGAATATGATAATAATATTATTAAAATAAAAAATGTGACAAAATTTCTCACTCTAATTTTATATAAGTAAATTAATTTTAATATAGAGATAGATAAGATATAATGTTGACTATAGGTATTCTATGGAAATATAAAACAATTAACTACATCATAGAAATTTATTCATATTTTTTATTGATTTAATAATTACCATTAATGATGACATAATATTGATGAAGAAATTAATTTATTAATAGAACTATCAAGTAAATGGTTTTAAAAATATTAAAAGACATATAATTTTAATTAATTAAGACTCTCTATGAATGTTATTAGGGATTATTATTTTTTATTATAATATTAAATATTTAGTTTGAATTTATCTTCTTTGTGGTTTTTATTAATAGTCAAATAAATTATTAGTGTTTAAAATGACACTATTTATATTTTATAAAAACAATTTTTTATTAATTTATTTAAAAATAATAAAAAATTAAAAAATAAAAAAGTGAAAATTATAAGGTCATAAATGTCATAAATTTTCCAATTATGGATAATTGAAAATACATCATTAAATACTAATGACAATTTTTTATTTAGAAAATTATTACAACAATTAAAATTAAATTTATTAAATAATGATATATAAAAATGAGAAATTTTAAAATAAAATAAAAATATATATAAATTTTATTGGTTTAAAATATTTTTTCCCATAATCATCTTATCTTATAAAAACTACACTTTTAATCCATTTGAATTTAAAAATTAATTTAAATTAATTTAATATTTTTGGTGTTTCCAAAGGTGCCCATCCCATCTCTTATATAAGGGAACCTATCCCTCTCTTTAATCACACTGCTATATCCCTTTATCTAGGAAAAAATTGCCCATTTCCTCTCCCATAATCCCTAACTTCATCCTAGAGTCCACACATTGGGTAGAAAGACATCCTATTGTGTCATTTTGTGCATACCAAAAAGAGATACATGAAAAAGAGATAATTGGTTTATCACTTATTTCAAAGTTCTTTTCTTCTTATACTTCCTCTTTATATATTGTTTCCATATCAAATTAATTACTACAATATAATCCATATACGGATATGTTATTACAATCATGGGACAACCATATTCTTCATTTTATTCATCATACAAATAACAATATCACCATGTGTGTGTATGTGCGGCTTACCGTCTCCACGCTGTGGTGTAATTTTTTATTCAACAATAATTTAATTGGATGGATATAATAATGAATATAATGGATATATATATTGAATATAACATGATAATTATAATTTATAACTAATATACCATCCATTTCCATACCATATAACCATCAAGAGAATGATAAAATTGCTCATGCATACGTACGGCCTACCATCTCCACGATGCTGTGAGATTCATTATCTACGTTAACAATTCAAGAATGATTATAAAATTTACATGTAAATTAAAAATAATAATTATGAACATAATTTAATTTTTTACATGAATAAAATACATCCTATGAATAAGAAACATTACTTACTCTGTCAAACTAGAATGGGATAACGAAGTAATTAACCCCTAAAATATTAATAATATTGAAAATTTATTATCAAAATGATAGAAGCAGATCAAATATGATATCATAAATATGTATGTGGTATAAGTATTATTTAATAACATTTTTTTAAAATTATATAGGATGAAAACTCACCATAAACTAACGGAATGTATAAGGTAATGGTTAATTTCATTGTCAGTTTATTATTCAATATTACTTATAATTAATTATATAATGGAACATCCTTATCATCCCAGTCTATGTTTATTAAAATGAAATTCAAAATATTATTGAAAAATTTTTAAAGTAATTTTTACCCATGTTTTACTTTTTACAATATTTTTTGAAAAGAATATTTCTATTTTTTTCTAAACAAAATACTTTATAACCTTTTTAACGAATTAAAGAGATAATGAGTTTTTAAAATTATAGCACCCTAGAGACTATTTTTCACCATTATGACATCTTAACATTTTGAATATTTAATTACAATATTATAAGGTTTAATTAAAAAGAAATATTTTCTTTTATAATTGTGTAGATTATAAATGATTTCAAAGCAAACAACAGATATTTCCCTCAAAGAGTTTTAATCAATTTATTGAATTTTTTTATCTATACCAATATCCTCTATCCGGTTTTTGATAATTTTAGGTTGACTTATTATGATATAACCATATATATTTTATTAAAGGGTTTATTGTATGTTTTAATATGGAGGTTATATTGTTATAATATTCATGGTTTACGGTTAAAGAATTCAAATTTAGTATGGTAGTTTCAATACGAATGTTTATGTTATGTTTCCCCTTTTCTATGAGGAATGAATTAGACTTACTATGTGACAGGTGGGTCCATCTATAGTCCCTTGATTCATTGGTAGGTCTCATGAGTCAAACTAGTATCTTGGCACAAGACCTTTATGGCATGGTAATGGTCTTCACACGATGCCTTGATGGTATAGTTCTTGATAGGTTCTGGAGCCTGTAGTGGAAGTTAGTGGGCTGAGGATTTTAAATTTTTTTGTCAGCGGATCAATGGAACATGTGGATGTCGATGGTTTGAGCCCCAAAAAGTTCCAAGGATCTCGAGTAAATTGTAGAAATAACAAAATATAAATAGAATACATAACGTTCCAAATCTGAAGGCGCACTCGACTGCAACTTTTCCCTAGTGATAACTACTTGATGAATCCATAGAAAGATCCCTCTATATCATCTACACGTGCTAAAAAATCCATTGGAATTTCAATAGTCGATCTACAGGTGCTAGCGTGGAAATCTGATGATGCTTTCGACTTCCTGACGATCACCACATCAAGATTACTTCGATCATTGAGGAAGATCTTGATGTAAACTCTTGGATCAACAACTACTATTTTTAGGAAGCGGTAGGAGAGAGAGGCTGTAAATTTTCATTCCTTGAATGAATTAAAAGTGGAATGGACACTCATGAGAGAGATCCCTCCATTGTATTTATAGTGACATTGAGAAATACCCGGTTAGGTTCTCTGGCCCCCGTTTATTACAACGTCCACTAATTAAATAATTTCGAAAAACTAAACTGCATCAATTCTATTTATTATTTTATCACATACTTGTAATATATATAAAATATATTACATGATAAAAAACCAGGCTATTTAACTCGATTTTTTGTCCCTATTAATATTAAAGAAACCTTGAATATTAAAATAGTATCATTTCGATTAATATTTTCTTTTATTTACTAAACTCGTAAATACATTAAATAAATTCAATCCCAAATATTCAAAACATGAATATTAATGAATTTATTTACTTATTTTTGTGATCGATAACATGGAAAAAACTCGGACCCCATGTAGGGGCCCACCATATCCATATACCTATTCAACTGAATGTGGCGAATTCTTGAATACACTATTGTGTGTGACCCTCTACACCCTTATCTCGATAGAACTAAATAAATCCACAGACTAGGAGTGGAGTCTAGCAACCCATAATGGCCCCTAAATAGATAAGGATTTTCTTAGCAACAATAACCATCCTGTGAACACTGACTGTGTACTATAATCTCTTTTCCAGTAAATATCTCATCTAACAAGGCGCATGTAACACCCCGAGATTTTATGAAAAATATTCTTTTAATTTCATTAATGTCTTGTGTTGTATTCTACACCAAGATTACCTTGCGCTATACGCAACACCATATTAGCTTGCAGTATACGCAACACTATTCTTGGATCGTGTTACACACAATTTTGATAATAGTTATTCTACACAACATTGATTATATATATATATATTAAATGTATAAATGAAATATGGTTGGATTCTGTTATACGAAACAACGAAGGATTCTTGTGCAACACGCAACCCTGACTTGGCTTGCATTACACGCAATCGCGACCTTCCTCGATTGTGTGTGTTGTACGCAATACTGGGTTTTACTAAACAATGATATATTATTATAATATTGTTATGAACTAGCCGTTATGAATAGTGTTAACTAAATTTTGAATTTTATAATATTATTATTCATCTTACACATTTCTAGAACATGGTATAAGAACAAAATAAATTTTTTGAGTAAAATAAGTATTTTTTTAAAAAATGCAGTTTTGCCGCCTTTTGATGGCGCACCCACTTTAAATCTAGTTTTTGACATGTTTATAAGTTCAATTTGACAGAATAAAATTCTTCTTTTGAATCAGGATATAAAAATTTACATTAGATAAAGTTTTGATATTTTTCCGATAACTTTCATATTTTAATGAATAGTAAAAACACGCTATATTTTAATTAAAAACAACTTTTTTCATCGTAATATATTATGTGGTTAAATTTTAATATTGAATAGTTTTAAAGTATAAATAGAATATATTTTTACCATTTAATATAATGAATGTCATTAGCATTGATTTTACCTTGAATTCGTAGGTTAAATCAATTCAATCTTTTGCAATGTTTTAAAGAAAAACCCGTTTTCTTTCGACAACGAGATTAATTTTAATTTAATTTTTGAAAATTTCGTGTATTTAATTTGGAAAAATGGATTCCATATTTAGAATCAGTGTATCCTAATTATGTTAATAAGCTACTTTTTATTTTTGGGAATTATGAATAGTAACTACGGTAAATTTTATTTACCATAGTTAAAGGTAAATCGGGTAATAAAGGGTAAATATAATATTTTAAAATTACCCTAAAAAATGTCAAAATCCTATTGTATGACTAAAATTCGACCCATATCAACTAAGGGTCATATTAGAATCATTTAATTAAATTTTATCAATGAAAATAATTTAATTATTATTAAAACCAAAGAATGTGACAACATGTCACCTTCTTAAATCCTATAAGTATAATAATTTTAATCTAGTGATAAACCTAATTAAACTTCGAAAATAAATAGTCTCCAGAAAGATAATAAAATTATCTACCTAATGATAATTTATTTATAATTTTTAGGGATTAAATAATTGTCATTAATGGTGATACATTAATGATGTAGAAATTATTTATTTAGTGAAAAATCAATAATATAGTTTTTATTGAAATATTAATACATATAAAAAGGCCCAAAAATCTGAGAAAAACTTATTATTAGCGTATATATAAACCCTAGTCATCCACTGGCCGAATTTGAGACCATTTGGATCTTTATTAAGATGATTATGACACTTATATTATTTTATTTTAAATGATGCCAAAGTTATCACCTTCATAATTTAATAAATATAACAATTTAACTATTGTTATTTTAAGATGATAAATTCAAGTAAAAGTATTATTGAGAAAGGTAGTATTATTATATTCATAATAGGATTTTATTTTTAATTTTTAGTCAACAAATAAGTATATTAAATAATTATATAAAACTTTTGTTTTAATTATTTTATTAAGAGATAAACCAAATAAATGGTTTTAAAAATAATAAAATAAATATTATATGAACTATTTAATGTTCTAAACTAATTTTCTAGACACATATGTCTTTTTAGGATTCTATTAAAGCTTTTTGTCCGAACATATCTTCTGTATATACTTTATTTAAATTCAAATAAATGAATAGTGTCAAAATTGACACTATTGTTATTTTATAAAAATAATATATTATAAAATTGTTTAAAAATCACAAATATATTTAAAAATTATAAATTTAAATTTATATGGTATTAAATGTTATAAAGTATCCAATTATGGACAATTCACAACAAATAAGTAATTATTTGTTCTAATTTAAATTTTAGAATGTTATTACCACAAATAAAATTAAATTGACTAAATAAGGATAAATCAAGTTGATAATGTTTAAAATAAATACCTAACATGTCTAAATTTAATTTGTTGATGATATTACAACCATAGATCATCTAATATTCGGATATGAGTCATTTTTGGAGGTTTTTAAGTGGGGTTAGATTTATTATAAATTAATATTTTTAAGAATTCCAAAGGTGACCCTCTCCTCCCCTATAAAAGGGCACCTCATCCGTCTCCTCCTCAAACCTATTTGAGATTTCAAGCTCGGACAACCCCTGCCAAATTCCCTTCTCCACTTCCCTATAAACATCCTAGAGGCTCTGGTCTTCCTCAAAGACCAATTTTAGTGCCCTAAAATGAGATCTCAAAGAGGCGCCTCAAAGAAGAGGTAATGTCCGTTACCGATTCTTTCAAACTTTATTTCTTCTTCCACTTCTTCTTCTTAGGTTGTTTCATTATGAAGTAATAACATCAGTATCCCTCATATAATTATATGTTATTATAAGTATGAAACAACCCTATTTCACCATCTATCCATCCTACGGAAATTGAAATCACCGCGCGTGCGTACGTACAGAATACCGTCTCCACGCCGTGGTGTAATCTATTTTCCACCACCACCTTACTTGGATGGGTATAATGGTGTAAATAATAACTATATATGATTATTGTAAAGTGATATTGATTCTAAAATAGTATACATACACTCCAATACAATTCCACGATCATGAGAACGATATCATCGCTCGTGCGTACGTACGGACTACCGTCTCCACGACGCGATGAGATTCATTCTCCACGTTAACCATTCATGAATGATTATAAAGTATATATAATAAGTAATAATGAAATATATGAAATAATAATGATTCTGGATTTATGTTTATATATATGTATGTCATCTACTTAATTCCATTCAACTCAATAAGGAAAAGACAACATCGTTCATGCGTACGTACGGTCTACCGTCTCCATGAACGGTGTATTTCTTTCCATTTACTGATCTATTATATATATATATATATTATGAATATATATTTTATATAAATCATGTTTTATATTCTATAATTATGTAATCATGATCTAAGTAATCATATTAATAATTACAAGTTAAAACACGAACGGGAAATGGGACGATTTTACCCAAAACTCTCTTTAACATGGAATTTACAAAAGAATGGGTAATATAAAGTCATAAGTGAGCCATATATGATATAATAACAATGCGTATAATTCTGGAATAAGTCAATGACATTATTTAAATCATTATACAGGAGGTTCAGACACTTATAAAGCAAATCAAACCTAAAGTAAGGGAAAATATCACAATCTCATTTTTATCCGAGATTGTTTATACTTTAGTATTTACTGGGGTGTATTTTATCATCCACATCCATGTTTCCTCAATATTTAATATTATTTCCATCCACCTATAATTTTTTAAAACCAATTTTACCCTTCGGTAAGTTTTTAGTAAAAGATATGAAAGGAATCTTTTGTCATTTTTCGTATGAGGTACTTTTTGACTTTTCCGACAAAAGTACGAGAAGAATGTTTTTTCAACTTATACGGCATGAATGGATTTTTAAAAAATTATTTCCAAGAAGCTTCCTTTACAATTTTTCAAGTTTATTTTTAATCAACTTCTTTTAGTTTATGATTGTACGACATGTTAAGAAAGGAAAAGTGTTTTTGAAGCAGAAAGGATATTTTCCTCAAGAATGGAGTTCAAGTGTTTTATCAAAATTATGTTCCATCTAAAATAATAAAGGGTTCTGTTTTATCCCTATTATTACATTGATTTGATTATGTTGTGATGGAATTATATTTTTTTGAATTCCTTTATCTAACATGAATTGTTTTATGATGTCACGATATTTAAGATTCCCATTTTTATTACATGGGTTATGAAATGATGTATGATTTGTGATTTTGTGGCACACATAAGAATGGTATAATTATGAGATTGGTGGGACCTATATCTCCCTCCAATGCATTGGGTAAAGATTTTATATCTCATGAGATATACATGGCTGGAATGGTAGGTTATACCAGTTCTATGAAACAGGACTGAAACAAGGGTGACTCAGTTCAGAAATGGACTTTGTCCACTAAGATAGTCTTGGCAATGAGTCTTGACTAACAAGAAATGATTCTATATTATTATGTGTGTATGCCAAAAAGTTTCATGTTTTATGTTATGATTATTGGTATTTCATTTCACTACTATGATTTATCCCATGTTATGAAATTATGCTCTCTTTTGCAGGTTAAGATTTCCAAAAGTTATGTTCTTATGAATATGATGTGATTGATATTTCTTTTGTTTACCCTTACTGAGCATTTGAGCTCACCCTTTTATGTTTTTCTTTTCCCCAGGATACAAATAGAGGTTTTAGGTAAAAAAATGAAGATCTTTATGGGAGATTTTGAAGATCTTTTACCACAATTAGAAGATTATATTCTGAGTTTGCAAAGACACTAAACTATTACGGTCCTTGTGTGTGTGTTTTTGTAATGTACTAAGTATTCCGAAAAAGTAATGTAATGTCCATGTACGTCAAGATTTGAGTCTCTACAGTTGGTATCAGAGGAAAGGTTTAGTCAACCTTTGGAAACTAGGATGTGAGAACGTTAGTGAGATCCCTAGAGATATTTCTAAGGTATGTCTAGGGATGTCCCTAAGGATAAGTATACGTATAGGATATAGTCCTAGAACTATGGTAACGATCTTAGAATTTAACCTAGGATGTTAGATATTGAAGTTACTCCCCCATTATTATGATTTTTGCCTCTAACACAATTCTTTTTGGGTTTTAGAAAAAGGCTGGAAATAAGATGATTCACGATAATGGAGGATATTATGGACAATTGAATGATATTCTTCATGAGAAACCAAATGAAATGGGATTTGGAAGTCCAAACATAATTATTATGCCGAATCAGCAATCTCATAATATGATCAATAAAGTAAAATTTGGTAAGTTTCCTGACTCGGATAATAAGAGAAAGATGGAGTTTCATGATGATCATAGAGGAAAGAAAGTTCAATTTCCCTTATGTAAATCATGTGGGAAGAGGCATCGAGGAGAATGTTTCAAAGGAACTGGAAGATGCTTTGTGTGTGGGAAAGGACACAAAGCCAGTAAGTGCAAAGGAAAAGGTTCAGTTAACACCAGGGATGAGGATAATGGTATTGCTACGACATCAAAAATGGTTAAATGTTTTAAATGTGGAATGTACGGGAATTATGCAAACCAATGACCTAAGGGAATGTCTCATGAAGAGAATCAGTATGGTTGTATGGGTAGTATTTATGTGGGTGATGATGAAGAGACTACAAATGATATGTGAGATGAAAGAATTGTTGAAGCTCGGTCAATGGTTTAAGAATGTAGTGGAATGATTACATGTTTATCATGTGTAATGTTGTATAAGTAATCTCATGGTACTATGGAATAACGAGACATCTAAGGATTGTTACACTGTTGTATTTCCTTGAGTTTTGAAAGTGTATGATTAATGTTACCTATATCCATGAATGGTTATTCAGATATTTTTGGAATATAGATGATATACATATAATGAAGGGAAAATGAGAAAATGAAATGTTTAGCAGTATTCATGAGCTCATGATTGATATAAGGACTAAGTGATATCATGGTTTGAGTATATAGAATTTTGAGGATTTTGGTATGTGGAAAGTGTTAACTTTTAACTGCATTCATGTTTTCACTATGGTTCAATGGGTATTAATTTTTTCAAGAGAATACATGATTAAGGTATTCACATGATTGGAATGTGGCCAACAATATATATATATATATGGGGGATAAATGATGGTATTCACATGCTTGGTTGATGACATTTCAAGTAATCATTTTCTTTATACTATGAGCTTGGACCGAAGTATTTTAGATAAGCGTAAATATTGGAATGGATTATGTTTTACATATGCTATGTATTGTTTAAGGATAGAAATTTTTTCAATATTACTGATGGGATTTTATAGTAATGTAGTTTTAGAAAAAGGACAACGTGTAGGACGGGCGACAGCCCATCACGTCGGACAAGGCTGTGGGAATCGAACCCACAACCGAAGTGAAACTGGCCTTTATCGCCTACCACTGGCCTACAGGAAGTCCCTGTTTAGTAGAAACTAGTTTTATTATATTAAGCAGTATGATATATGAAGTATAAGTCCATTTTAGGAACCATATATGATTAATCTCACTATAGATCGACTTATGTATATAATTTTTGCTAACCTTTTGTTTGAGACAGATGGAATGGCCCTTCATTCTATCACATGATCTGCTAACACTTCACGAATAACAAATTCAACTTCATTTATTTAAGAGATGAAGTGGAAATTGTTCAAGGCACGAACAACAGTGAGATTGTACCAAAATAAAGTAAGTATTTTTTCTAATTCAAATTCTTCATCTTCAGGGAAATTATCTTGAAAACCAAAAATGTTGTCCTAGTGTCCTTATATCCGATGAATCAGATTGTACCCTAGATCGTCACAAATTTATGGCTTTGTGATTGCTGGCTTTTCCATAGCCATGTTCTCTACCACTCTCAATCAGAACATGATGGTTAGATTTCTCTTCCATATCCATATTTTCACCTATGTGGAAACCCAGTGATTAGTTTATTTAGGTAACTGTTACGTTTCATACTTTTGTTTTTAAAGATTGGTTTTGGTATTCATTTTTTCGATGTGGGTTTCTATTAAAGAAACTTTCGAATAGTAAACCATTTATAATCCTGACGAATTTCGAGGGCGAAATTAATTTTAAGGGGGGTAGAATGTAACACCCTGAGATTTTATGAAAAATAATCTTTTAATTTCATTAATGTCTTGTTTTGTATTCTACACAAATATTACCTTGTGCTATACGCAACACTGTATTAGCTTGCAGTATACGCAACACTATTCTTGGATCGTGTTACACACAATTTTCATAATAGTTATTCTACGCAACATTGATTATATATATATATATATATATTCAATGTATAAATGAAATATGGTTGGATTTTGTTATACGAAACAACAAAGGATTCTTGCGCAACACGCAACCCTGACTTGGCTTGCATTACACGCAATCGCGACCTTCCTCGTTAGTGTGTGTTGTACGCAATACTGGGGTTTACTAAACAACGATATATTATTATAATATTGTTATGAAATAGATGTTATGAATAGTGTTAACTAAATTTTGAATTTTATAACATTATTATTCATCTTACACATTTCTAGAACATGGTATAAGAACAAAATAAATTTTTTGAGTAAAATAAGTATTTTTTCAAAAAATGCAGTTTCGCCGCCTTTTGATGGCGCACCCACTATAAATCTAGTTTTTTAAATGTTTATAAGTTCAATTTGACAAAATAAAATTCTTCTTTTGAATCAGGATATAAAAATTTACATTAGATAAAGTTTTGATATTTTTTCGATAACTTTCATATTTTAATGAATAGTAAAAACACGGTATATTTTAATTAAAAACAGCTTTTTTCATCATAATATATTATGTGGTTAAATTATAATATTGAATAGTTTTAAAGTATAAATAGAATTTATTTTTACCATTTAATATAATTTATGTCATTAGCATTGATTTTACCTTGAATTCGTAGGTTAAATCAATTCAATCTTTTGCAATGTTTTAAAGAAAAACCCGTTTTCTTTCGACAACGAGATTAATTTTAATTTAATTTCTGCAACTTTTGAGTATTGAATTTGGAAAAATGGAATCAATATTTGGAATCAGTGGATCCAAATTATGTTAATAAGCTACTTTTTATTTTTTGGAATTATGAATAGTAACTACGGTAAATTTTATTTACCATAGTTAAAGGTAAATCGGGTAATTAAGGGTAAATATAATATTTTAAAATTACCCTAAAAAATGTCAAAATCCTATTGGATGACTAAAAGTCGACCCATATCACCTAAGGGTCGGATTAAATTCATTTAATTAAATTTTATCAATGAAAATAATTTAATTATTACTAAAACCAAAGAATGTGACAACATGTCACTTTCTTAAATCTTATAAGTATAATAATTTTAATCTAGTGATAAACTTCATGAAACTTAGAACCCGAATAGTCTCCAGAAAGATAATAAAATTATCTACCTAATGATAATTTATTTATAATTTTTAGGGATTAAATAATTGTCATTAATGGTGATACATTAATGATGCAGAAATTATTTATTTAGTGAATAATCAATAATATAGTTTTTATTGAAATATTAATACATATCAAAAGGCCCAAAAATCAGAAAAAAACTTATTATTAGCATATATAAAAACCCTAATCATCCACCGGCAGAATTTGGGACCATTTGGATCCTTATTAAGATAATTATGACACTTATATTATTTTATTTTAAATGATGCCAAAGTTGTCACCTTCATAATTTAATAAATATAACAATTTAACTATTATTATTTTTAGATGATAAATTCAACTAAAAGTGTTATAGTGAAAGTTAGTATTATTATCTTCATAATAGGATTTTATTTTTAATTTTTAGGCAACAAATAAGTATATTAAATAATTATATAAAAATGTTGTTCTGATTATTTTATTAAGAGATAAACCAAATAAATGGTTTTAAAAATAATAAAATAAATATTATATGAACTATTTAATGTGATAAACTAATTTTCTAGACACATATGTCCATTTATAATTCTATTAATGCTTTTTGTTCGAACATATATTTTGTATATACTTTATTTAAATTCAAATAAATGAATAGTGTCAAAATTGACACTATTGTTATTTTATAAAAATAATATATTATAAAATTGTATCAAAATCACAAATATATTTAAAAATTATAAATTTAAATTTATATGGTATAAAATTATATAAAGTATCCAATTATGGAAAATTCACAACAAATAAGTAATTATTTGTTATAATTTAAATTTTAGAATGTTATTACCATAAATAAAATTAAATTGACTAAATAAGGATAAATCAAGTTGATAATGTTTAAAATAAATACCTAACATGTCTAAATTTGATTTTTTGATGATATTACAACCATATCGCATCTAATATTAGGATATGAGTCATTTTTGGAGGTTTTTAAGTGGGGTTAGAGTTATTATAAATTAATATTTTTTAGAATTCCAAAGGTGCCCCTCTCCTCCCCTATAAAAGGGCACCTCCTCCCTCTCCTCCTCACACCAATTTGAGCTTTCACGCTTGGCCAACCCCTGCCAAATTCCCTTCTACACTTCCCTAGAAACATCCTAGAGGTTCTGGTATTCCTCAAAGACCAATTTTAGTGCCCTAAAAGGAGATCTCAAAGAGGCGCTTCAATGAAGAGGTAATGTCTGTTACCGATTCTTTCAAACTTTATTTCTTCTTCCAATTCTTCTTCTGAGGTTGTTTTATTATGATGTAATAACATAAGTATCACTCATATACTGATATGTTATTATAAGTATGAAACAACCCTATTTCACCATCTATCCATCCTACGGAAAATGAAATCACCGCGCGTGCGTACGTACGAAATACCATCTCCACTCCGTGGTGTAATCTATTTTCCACCACCACCTTACTTGGATGGGTATAATGGTGTACATAATATCTATATATGACTATTTTAAAGTGATATTGATTCTGAAATAGTATACATACACTCCAATACAATTCCACGATCATGAGAACGATATCATCGCCCGTGCGTATGTACGGACTACCGTCTCCATGATGCGATGAGATTCGTTCTCCACGTTAACCATTCATGAATGATTATAAAGTATATATAATAAGTAATAATGAAATATATGACATAATAATAATTCTTTATTTATGTGTATATATATGTATGTCATCTACTTAATTCCATTCAACTCAATAAGGAAAAGAAAACAGCGTTCATGCGTACGTACAGTCTACCGTCTCCATGAACGGTGTATTTCGTTCCATTTACTGATCTATTATATATATATATATATTATGAATATATATTATATATAAATCATGTTTTATATTCTGTAATTAATTAAACATGATCTAAGTAATCATATTAATAATTACATGTTAAAACACGAATGACAAATGGGACGATTTTACCCAAAACTCTCTTTAACATGGAATTTACAAAAGAACGGGTAATATAAAGTCATAAGTGAGCCATATATGATATAATAACAATGAGTATGATTCTGGAATAAGTCAATGACATTATTTAAATAATTATACAAGAGGTTCGGACACTTACGAAGCAAATCGGACCTAAGGTAAGGGAAAATATCACAATCTCATTTTTATCCGAGATTGTTTATACTTTAGTATTTACTAGGGTGTATTTTATCATCAAAATCCATGTTTCCTAAATATGTAATATTATTTCCATCCAACTAAAATTTTTTAAAACCAATTTTACCCTTCGGTAAGTTTTTTGTAAAAGATATGAAAGGAATCTTTTGTCATTTTTCGTATGAGGTACTTTTTGACTTTTCCGACAAAAGTACGAGAAGAATGTTTTTTAACTTATACGGCATGAATGTATTTTTAAAACATTATTTCCAAGAATCTTCCTTTACAAGTTTTCAAGTTTATTTTTAATCAACTTATTTTAGTTTATTATTGTATGACATGTTAAGAAAGGAAAAGTGTTTTTGAAGCAAAAATGATATTTTCCTCAAGAATGGAGTTCAAGTGTTTTATCAAAATTATGTTCCATATATAATAATATAGGGTTCTTTTTTATCCCTATTATTACATTGATTTCAATATGTTGTGATGGAATTATATTTTTATGAATTCCTTTATCTTACATGAATTGTTTTATGATGTCACAATATTTAAGATTCCTATTTTTATTACATGGGTTATGAAATGATGTATGATTTATGATTTTGTGGCACACATAAGAATGGTATCATTATGAGATGGGTAGGACCTATATCTCCCTCAAATGAATTGGGTAAAGATTTTATATCTCATGAGATATACATGGCTGGAACGGTAGGTTATACCAGTTCAGTGAAACAGGACTGAAACGAGGGTGACTCGGTTCAGAAATGGACGTTGTCCACTAAGATAGTCTTGGCAATGAGTCTTGACTAACAAGAAATGATTCTCTATGATTATGTGTGTATGCCACAAAGTTTCATTTTTTATGTTATTATTATTGGGATTTCATATCACAACTATGATTTATCCAATGTTATGAAATTATGCTCTCTTTTGTAGGTTAAGATTTCCAAAAGTTATGTTCTTATGAATATGATGTGATTGATATTTCTTTTGTTTACCCTTAATGAGCATTTGAGCTCACCCTTTGATGTTTTTCTTTTCCCCATGATATAAAGAAAGGTTTTAGGTAAAAAGAATGAAGATCTTTATGGGATATGTTGAAGATCTTTCACCACAATTAGAAGATTATATTCCGAGTTTCCAAAGACACTAAACTATTACGGTCCTTGTGTGTGTGTTTTTGTAATTTACTAAGTATTCCGCAAAAGTAATGTAATGTACATGTACGTCAAGCTTTGGGTATCTATAGTGCACACTTGTGTCATCGTACTTTTCTATCTTTATTATTTGTTGATCTATCTAGATGGATTTACCTTGGTACTACATTAGCCAAATTTTTATAAAGGTTGCACCATCCTGATCAACCAGGCCGGAGATATACAAATTCCTAAACATGAAAGAGAAAAATCCTTTCTTGACCACTCAACCAATTCCATTCCACCAACGACGCACCCAACACAAGATACCTTGAAAATATTTCAATACCATGGTTTTCGCATTGCATCATGTACACAATCAAATGGTATACACTGGTAATGATCTCATGTCAATATACCAATACACATGTCTATATATTGGAATGACCAATGACACTCAAAACATACGGTGTTTCTATTGGGGGTTCTGTCCTCACGATCTCACTACTAGAGATCACCAAGTGAGAACTTCGTGAGGAGAAGTCTCAATGATTATAATCCCCAAAATCCTAATAGTAAAACATCTATAATGTCCAGTTAATAAGATGTATCTAGACCATAGAACATATATTTATGATTATTATCATAGTATCTCGAGGTTCTCATTATAGCCTAAGATCTACTATAACCCTTCGATACGACAATTAATATTTGGACATTACCATTACAATAGTGCATACCTAAAAGTCTAAAATATAATGGTAAGATGACATCATGAATAACTAATTGTACACATGATATGGTAATGAAAAGTACTACATAGTTGGGTCTAGGGAGCCCACTATTTCAACACTCCCAGTTGCACTAGGTTTAACTTTCTAGCCAAACTTGTTAGCTGCTCACATGATAAGATCATGATTCTGCTGAGTATTGGATTTAACTAACGGGCCTTCCATGTTTTAACCATGTGGCATATCGTTTGTATGAAACCTCATCTGCTTGAGTATAACTTCTCAAGATAAGGTATCCCTGAGTATATCACTTTTGTCTATTTTCATAACTTTTAAACTTAGATAGTAAGAATATCATTATTTACATTATAATTATACTATTCTCACTAGGTGGGAATCCATGAACTAGATAAAATCGTTGAATTTAAATACTTCTTAGCTGCCTTAGAGGCTACAACGTACTTGATATTTGTAGATATGGATACCACTGTCTTTTAGGAGCTTGACTCTCTCATCACCTTTTCCTAACAATGATAATAGATCAAATTAATCTATAGATTACTAGTTTGTGTCCCACAATAACTAGTATACATTATTCTACATATACTAGGAACATATCATTTGTACTTACTGACGTACAATATGAGAGCTCAGACTGCATCACTTATAGTGTTCTTGGAAATAATTGATATATGCATATAATAAATTATATCCTAGAAATATCAATTATTGTACATAACATGGAACATGTGATCAATCCATCGTTGAAGAATATGGTATCAATTATGAAATTTATCTCTTCTCAAGCTCTGAACATGTTAACCTGGAGACATTAAGCCTTGTGACATAGGAAACAATTCTGAACATGAATTATCCAAATTTGTATTTTTAAATACAATTTCACTATATGTATGATTGACTAAGACCATGAAACCTGTGGATCTATCTTAATAGATCATGTTTCTTAATACTCAGGTTGCTACATTGAGTCAATCATGGGAGATTTTTTTTCTAATCTTATATAACTATAAGATCAAGATCAGATTCCATATGTTGCCAAATATATTTCACTTGAATAACATTGACACTCTAACTAACCTTTTCTAGACACATGGAAAAGATTCATTTTAAATTAATTCTATAAGATCTTGTTGCTTAAATTAATCTTGAATAGAATTTTAGTAACTTGCAACCTTCATTGGAATCATATGATATCATCATCCCTTTCTTGTTGCATCATATAGAAACCATCCACGAAAGATGACCATGACATCCAATGAACAGTTTAATGATGTTATAAGTTATCTATGATAAGTAAAAATTATAATGCATTTAGGCATACTAAATTTGAATAACAAATTTTTCCTTATTGGTTCCAGGATTGTACCATCCATGTATCTATTCATTTGAATACCCACCACATTATTCAATTTATAAGCCCCTTTGAAATTCGACACATGGAATCCATTTTTGAATTTTAGTTGATCATTCCAATCTTAGCTCATTTTCATACACTGCTTACTTGTAGTAATAATTATTCTTAATTAATAATGTTTTACTATCCACTAGGAACTTAAAACCATCACCACAATTTCATTCTTCCTACACAGTATGTGTCTCTGAACATGCCTATTATACATGTACTGGTGGAACTTGTTCCTATTCCAACGTTTTATGAATCTTGTGAATTGACTAAGTCCAAGTAAATTCATCTCCCATTATCTCTAATAGATATGTGTACCCTTATATAGAAATTTAGTCAAATAATTAACTACAATTTATGTATGTTATGGATTTAGGTAATATCCCAAGTAACTGTTTGGATAATGACTTCGATGCGCCATGTTTTCAACTTGATTCATATCTATTTATATCATAACATACTATTTTCATCCTAACACATGATCTATGACATAATGGATTTTCATGAAACTATGAGTCATATGATATCCATTTTTCATTTTAGTTGGCATATTGCTTATGATATTTCACTGTTATTTGTAAAGAAAGGTATAAAATATAATGGAAGTTTCTATAAGTTGTAACATTGAGACTACATACATCATAACTTTGATGTATAAAATGGGAATTTAGGAATTTCTCCATGCTACATTATTTTGATCTATGTAAAAATGTAAGAATTTATCATCGATCCTTCTTCTGAACATCAATACAATGATGAAGATAATGTAACATGTGTTTAGTAATTACTCAACGCTACATTATCATGATCGATGAATGCTTGGTCAAGATATTCTTTGGCATGAAGTCATGAAGAAACTCATATCTTCCAACTAAACATATAATTCACTATTACATTCCTTAATAACCTAAAGGAGTTTTGTGAAGTATCTTTTCCTCTATCATTCCTTTGGAATAGTTCACACTCTCTTGGTGAACTAATCCAGGAAGCTTTGCGGCGTTCCTTTATCTCTAATGGTTTCTTTGTCTAAACTAAGGATGTCAATAATACCTAAGGTGTTTAGTGGGGCCAAGGCAAAATACCAAACTAGGTATATTCTTGACATCCACTTTTAGTTTTTCTTGACAATGAACAATATTTCTATAACTAGGTAGGTCTTACATTTTATATTCATCATGTATTGCCTTTGATTATAGTAATACTGATGTATTTGTTGAGTATGTTTCCACAAACAGAATTCATTCCAAAACATGGAATAAAGTCTCATTATTCCCAAAAGTGCACTTGAGAAATATTTTTTGGTTATACTCCCCAACTTGTTCAATTTCAATCAATCACAAGGAAATTAATAGTTTTGTGTTTCTCACCACTGACTTAGGAATAACCCTTTCTAAGTTTCATGGATAATACACTTTACTTATTATAATGTCCATACTAACATGGTTACTATATTTAAATGAACACATTTTATTGTCTTATCATCTTCAATACCCGTGAAGTATATTAGAAACATTAATTTATTTCATGAATATAAACTGAACAAGAAGCAGGTACATGGTTATTCAATTTTTGTTCATTGTATTCTTAAAAATACATAAATTTATTTCATTATGTGATGAAACTAACCTCATATTAAATAACAATCCATTTTTATTTGAAGTACATGTTGAAGGTGCTATTGGTGTAACTTTCCATATGGCTTTTTGACTTGTTTTTTAATATATTTTCCATAAGAACACTTTTGATCAGTATTTAAACAAAACGATCTCGGTAAAAATGATGAAACATAATCAAAAAAACTCTAACATTATGTGAAAGTAAATGTTGAATGGAAATAGGAATAATCGCATGTACCAAGACATGGTATTCCTGGGGTTTAAGAGAATTTAGTCACACATGTTGTGTATTCACCCTTCACGATATATTATATGAATAACCATCTAGAACCTTCTAACATTAGATGACCTGAAGAAATTTTTTATTCTCCACATTTTCATAGAATAACAGGAAAAAGGTTCTTTCCACTTATTTTGACCAATTAACCAAGGATGAAGTTTTTCTCTTATACCCCAATCCATAAAATCACGACGTGACCACAAATAGTCTTCTTTTTTTCATTTGAAATTTAAAATAGTAGAAAGTAACATCTCACAAATATTTTATCTAGATATTCATTAAATCCAAAAAATGATCAAATAAATTTTGATGACCAATATAGAAACTCAAATAATATGCTTTTCTTTCTCCAATTACTAATGAAATTTGAATTAACATTATTTCTATTTATGATATTTGATTGAATTTTTCCAATAACATATTTCAAATAATAAAGTTCTTTAACAATATCATTCTCTAACATTATTTGAGGTGCCTCATCTGTATTGATTGCATTATTGAAATATCTATGATTTTTCTTGTATGGATCATCCATCGGTAGAAATTATTGATGTCCAATACAGCTGAAAGTTCATCGAAACATTAATCTTCGAGAATGTTTATTTTTCATATAAATTGGGCAGGATAATTTCCCTTTAGTACTCCAACCATACATCATTCCATAGGAAATGAAATCATTTAACTTCCATAATAAAGTCACATGAAGCTTAAAATACTGCTTCCTGAATACATCGTACGCTTGTGAACCAACAATCCAAAGATCCTTTAACTCATCTATTAATGGATACAAGTATACATCAACATCATTTTTAGGATCACTGATCCCGATATAAATATACTCATCATTGTAAATTGATTCTTCATACAAATCCATGAAGGAATGTTATAAATGTGAATGAAAATAGTCTAAGTATTGTGTGTAGTATTCATTTGAAAAAATGGGTTGAATCCATCACCGGATAATCCCAATCTAACATTTTGTGGGTTAAGTGAAAAATCAGGATGTAACCTATCAAATTTATTCAAATCCAACCCATCTTCTAGATGTATTATTTCATCATTATCCTTATTTATTTCATCTTCAGAACATCTTCTATTCTTTTCCATTTGTTCTTACATAAATTTTTTGAAGAATGGGAATTAAAGGGAATTGCCACATCACTTTCTTTGGTATGTGAGATTGAGTTCCTTTTTTATTAGTTTTCCACCTTTATGTGCCACACTATTTTCACTAACTCAACTATGCATTTTCCTTCCAAAAAAGACAATAGTCATTGGGGGAAGAATGAATCATAATAGATAAATATCCAAAATTTTCATCCAACTTTTATTCCATGTAATCATATTTTGGAATACATGCATCATCAGGCAATAAATCCATAATAAATGTAAGGAGATTGTCTAATGTAGTATTAATAAATCCATACATTATTTTCCCATATATATAATTTCATTAAAAACTCTGTTTGCTTATTTTTTCACATACTAGTTATACAGGGGTATTTTCATCTTCATTCATCTTTCTAACACTCTAAATGTCCTCATCTGAATTTGTAGATGAAAATGGTGTTCCGATATTCATTTCCTCCTGCACTGGTCTACATGAGGATATGGATTTAGAAAAAAAGGGAAACTAACCATAAATCATATTTTCCATACTAATAATTTCTACTAAATCAATGTCATTCACCACATGCACTTTTTATCCATTGTGATACAACACATGATAACTTTTTTGGAAATGATGTTTACTGATATGGTAAATCACATCCTCACGAGTTGAACACAGTCTTCCAAAACAATCAAAATGTAGGCATCGAATCAATCAGCATCTAAATCATTAGTGATTGTAACGTCGAAAAAATATCGCGACTCCTTCTAAAATTCATCAGTGATCCGACCAACGTTGTATATCCAGTATCAATTCTTTGTGAGACATAAAAACACAAATTAAATAAATAATCTTGAAAAAGACATAAAATTATATGTATTTTTTCATAAGATAATAAGTAACCATCAATACCATATTAATAAAAAAATCATAATAAATATTATGGTTTAGGGAATTCATCGATGTCTTAAATAATAAAAAATATTGAATATCACCACCTTTCTATGACCACATAAGATTATTTTTATGTACTTCCAACACCCATATTAAAAAATAGATGTTTGAACAATGACCTATCAGGGGTTTATAGAATTATATGATGGAAACCCCCCTCTTGGACACCCTATGAGACCCCCCCCCCTCCGGGACACCCCCTAAAACTTGGACCCCCCTGGACACCCCTCCCCTTTCCTCCTGAACAACCCTCCCTCCTAGACCCCCTTCTAGATACCCCCCTCCTGGAAACCCATCCCTCCTAGACACCCCCTCCCTCCTGAAAAAACCTTCCCCACCCTCCTGGAAACCCACTCAAAGACAACCTTCAAGACCCCCTCCCCCTCATAGACACCCCTCCCTCCTAGACACCCCTCCTCCCTCCTTGAAACCCCTCCCCCATTGGGCACCCCCCACTCCTAGACTCCCTCCTGGACACCCCTCTCCTTGACACCCCACCCTCCATCCTTAAATATATTTTTACCTAGATTTTTAGATTTCCTTAAGCTCTACATACCAGTTACAATTGAGAAAAAATGATATTTCACATTTTTTAATTGTACCATGATATTATATATTTTATATCAAATGTAGTTGAAATCATAATAATGCTATGGGAATACTAATTGATATGTAATTAGTTTATAATTATATTTAGGTGTACAAACTACACTTTAACATTTCACTAGTAATAATGGAATAATATAAAAGAAAAACTAAATTACACAAAATATAGTGAAAAAGTTTAATGGATACACTGAAAAAGAAAACTGGAAATACATCATGAAGATCAATAGTTACACAAATATTCAAGAACATACATTATGAAATATGAACTCATATTAGGTTATATCAGGATATGTCCTGAGAAATTATATTAACTAATAATATGTTTATCTAAAAACTATAATAGGGGAATATTCTATCGATATATTCCATAAATGATGCAACAAGATTCATCCCTCCACTCATGAAGCCATGAATTCCATATCTATAACCCATGTAAAAAAATAAATAAATAAATATATATATATATATATATCAGTTTCTAAACAAGTGAAAACATTGGCCTCATAATAGAATTATTTTTTCCGCCATCTGAATTCATTGAAAGTGAATTTCCATCAATCCACATAGTGTGTAAATACCTTTATATAATTTATTGAGTTTTTTCCTAATTCTTCATGTGGGTTGTTTATACACACCATAGCTAATGGGATCTCACTAAAAAATAATGGTGGTCTTTAACTCATTTAATCAACATAAAACATTTCATGATACTAGGAATTAGAACCATTATAAATGTTGGCTAGCATGACTAGATCACATCACTTCCATGAGTGAATCCCTGAAAATACTAAATTTCTTAACTAAAGACGATCTCACATCACAAAAATGGTTGATTTAATTAAAGTAATACAAATATGAAATTCGCTAGATGACAAAATTCTACATATGGGTTCCACTAGGATCCCCCCTGACCCCTACCTTCTAGACTCCCCCTCCCAAATGGATACCCTCCCTCCTAGATACCCCTCCATCGTGGACACCCCCTCCCTCATGAAAACCCCCATGGATAGCCCCTACTGAAAACCCCCAAAAAAACCCCCTCCTCATGGGAACCCCACCAACCTAGACAACCCTCCCTCTTGGACACCCCCTAGACAACCCCCACCCCCTGCACCGCCACACCCCTACCCCCCTCCCTGTCCCCAACACACAGCCCCCACACCCTTCACCCCCACTCCCCCTACACAATTCCCCCACAAACCGTCACCCCACTACCTCACCCACCTTCACTCCCACTACCCCCACCTGCACCCCCACTTCCCCCACCTACACGCCCTCTATATTTTAATACCTATAAGAAAAATTTTATAGAAATTACATCAATGAATAGAATGGTAATTAAAAAGTATAATGTGAAAAATAATTTCCCTAACATATGTGAAATGGATGCTTGAACCTCAAAACATCTATAAAGGAAATAGAAGGCTATATATTGTCTTATGTTACTAGGATCTGACCACCAAACATGTTCAACACCACCATGAACTACTAAGATCCACTAATAACAGGTCCAAAAAAATTCAAATCCAATATTTCAACCATCTGTAAAAGTCATGAAATGTATTGGAAAATCCCATGTAACAATGTGTATATTCATACCCCATAAGACACCCAAATAATGAAGAGGGAAGCAAAAAAATAAAATGGTTGGATCAACCCATATGGTAAGATGTTAAGGAAACCCAATTCCAATAGTTATCCAACACATCAAATCTAATGCCTAAAGCATAACCATAATGTATCATGAATACTATCACCAATAGATACCCAACCCTCTCGTAAACAATCCTACATATCAATTAATGTCTTAAACACCTCATCCTAGGACACATCTAATAAAATTACCCTAAAAAACATTTCTCCTTCCCATATTCCCTCAAAATTATCTATACCCAACCCAAAACTGAAGGACAATGTCCTAGGAGAGGAAAAATGATTAAAAAGTAATGAATACCCTCAGGCGACATATAAAATATCATAATCTCACATAAATATGATAATTATACATCCTCTAAAGTAACATTTTTAAATTTAAGTGAATTAACTCACATAATGTAACGCCCCGATCCCAGCTACCCAGAGTCGGTGCATTACTTCGTAACATTGGCATGGTCATAAAAGATCAAGTCTTGAATGTCCGATTAGTTTAGTTGCCTTGGAAACACTAGATACATTCATAAATGTTACAATACATCATAAGGTGAAAAACTACAAAAACAAAGTCTCCATAGTCCACACTCATATCCTCTTCTGACTATCCCTACAGGTCATTCATAAAATACTTCTTCACATCCTGGAAAATATTAAAACATTGAAAGGGGTGAGCTCATATGCTCAATAAGGATATCAATATTGCGGAATCTTTCATAAATAAACATAAACATTTAAGGCAATGTATAACTAAAACAAAAGCCTTTTAAACTTGAACATCAACATAATATGGGAAAAGTAAAATGAGATAATGCCATTTACTATTCACATGGATATTCTACTGGTTGAATAATCACATGCAATATCAATAACCACTTTCATAATGATGGAATGCATAATGCCAGACTATCATAACCACGTAGCCAAGGCCTCGTGCCAAGACCACAAATAAGATTTTGTGAAGCCCTCATGCCAAGACACTAGTTTGTCTCATGAGACCTACCGATGCATCGAGGAGCTATAGCAGGCTCCACCCTTCACTTATTAAGTCCAATGCATTCCTCATATGAATAGGTTTAAACATATCATAAACCATAACAAAATCGTATCACATAAAACATGCATAAAGGAAACATAACATTTCCACATTTCAATCACAAGATATCAATACAACACATTGATATAATAAAAATGCTTCCAAAACCATTTTCAATTCCAAAATAAAAGAAAGTTAAAACTTTGTATTTATTTTTCATTAAAAAAAGTGATGGCTTGTTGAGGAATCCGAAACTTAAATAATGGTCACGGCGGCGGAGAAGTCGTTGTCGCCGCATAAGTACGGAAAGGAAAACATTCCCTTTTTGTTGTTTAGTAAAACGCTTCGTATAAAAAAGATTCCTTTTGAATAAACGTAAAAGTAAAAGGTGTTTATACACCGTATAAAAGAAAGTTGTGTATAAAACCAAATATGCCTCAATGAAAGAAGATTGAGACAAAGTCCTTAAAAAGATCATTTTTAAAATAAAATAGATCTATTATGTGTATTCACTATAAGTACACATAAAGAAAGTACAAATACAATATAGGACATAATAATATCATGACATAATTTGAAAGTAGGAGATTAACCCAAAGAATGGAGATTGGGTTAGGAAGTTCCCTTACCTTACGTCCCGTCCTGACTCGACCGTTCTTTAACCTCATGGATAATAAACTAGAGTTAATTACTATTTACTTAAGAACCTTTTTAATGTTCATTATTACTTTTATATCCCTTATTACCATGTTATGAACATTATGTAATTATTTAAGTTTATAACGGTCATTTTGTCGATCTTAGGTACTTGAGTCAAAAATAACATTCTTATAATTACATGTTTTTGATGTGGTGATATATCCATTATATCCAGAATTATATTCATGATATAGATATCATATATCTCATATATATATACAGTATATACATGCATTTATAATATTCCATAACGGTTAGAGGTAAGAAATGAAATGCACCGTTCATGGAGACGGTAAGCCGTATGTACGCATGAACGCTACTTTCATTTCTATTTCATATTTAATGAAATCATAATGATATAAAGGTATATTATAATTCCAGTATAACATCATATATAATATCATTTACTCCATCCTTTATACATCCCACATATGGCATTAACGATTCAAATCACTTTGAGGGGCGTTAGTCCGCACTTCCTAAAATGAAAATATCACGTTTACCCATAATGGAAACAATAAAGGTATGACATAAATTAAAAATACAGAACCTTAAGTAAAACATAAACATATTATATATCATTTATAAAGATAGTGACATATTAATGGCCACCTTTGAAGGTGTTTTATGAGTGTTGAACAATCATCGTTTCGTGAGGCAGAAATTCGCCATCCACAGAAACCGTATGTTCTTTAACCATTAGATGTAGGTGTGTGTAAGTGTAGCTCGAATACTAATTATAACAACATCTTAGTATAGTTAGGATACTGGTGTTGTTACAAAAGAAAGGAATAAAAGGTGTTTAGGGGTTTGGATAAGCAAAATAAAACAAAATAACATAAGAGAAGACATTACCTTAAAATTGGGTAACTCTTTTGATTTGAGGCAAAGGATTCCTTGGGAAGATTTTTGGACAAAGTAAGGCTTCTAGGAGTAAGGTATGGAAGTTTGGAGAGTATATGGGAAGAGGTTGGCCGAGACAAAAGGATTTGAAAGTGTGAGTAAGGTGGTAGAGGTGGGGGCCTTTTATAAGTGGAGAGGAGGGGTACTCTTGGAAAGTAAAGAAAAGTCACTTTATTATAAAATAAGATTCGGATTTTAGAGGTCACACACTTATATAATTCGAGGGAAAGGTGATAAGGGTTCTAAATATACTCATCCAATAGGTTTTTGACAAGTTTAATCCTTGGTTTATACATTATCTTTTCATTTTATTTAAATCGTTAATTAATGAGGTAATCGATGCATCATCAGGGTGTCATAAATAATTTAATTTATTTAATGTCTAAAAATTATAAAAAAACTATCATGATGTATTAAATCTTTTTATCTTTCTAATGAATCTTTATAGTCAAAAATATGACTTGTATAACCCCATGTAAAAATTGTTTTAGTAAAACATTTCATGTTTGTGTCATTTTTTACTTTAACATTAAATAAAAAGTATTTATTTCATTTTCCAACTAAAGTGGCTCCATGGGGTCCCCAAGTTGACCCATGGATTGTCTTGGTCGGCCATGGCACATCCAATGAGAGTAGGACATGTGTCAAGCTCATCTCATATTATTAAAACATTATTTTTACCTTAAACTACACTAATTACCTCTAATCGCGATTAAGAACTTAAAAGTTTCTATTCACCAAAAAATTATTTTAATCTCATTGAACCAACTTTTCCTTCTTAATGAAAACCATGTATGTTGGATTTTTGAAATTCAAAACACAGAAGTGGTAATGTTTCATTTTAACGAAAAATCAGTTTTTTAACAACCACTTAGTGGTTTCACTATTCATCAAAAATTGATGTTTTTCAGAATAAGGCCAAAATTTCACCCTAAGCTGTAATTGATATTCTGAATTCAAAAATGTTGTCTATTTTAAAAAATTCCAAACATATAAGTTTCATTAATTAATTTTATAATTAATTCCCACTGTTACAACAAATAGCGTGTTTTTAAGAAACAATTTATATCAAAAGATTGGCAATTGTTTATGCCCAATTTCAATGTTAAATTAATTCTAATGACCACCGTTGGATAAAATGGTAAGAATATATTCTAATTATACTCTAAAACCACTAAATAGTATAATTTACCACAAAAAATTATTTTTATTAAAAAAGTTGTTTTAAGTATTGTTTCACTATTCATAAAAAATTGGAAGTTCTCAGAAAGTTACAAAAAATTAAACTTAGGATAATTTTGATATTATGAATAAAACAATGAAGTCCATTTTGAAATATAAAATTTCTATAAATTTAAAAAGTGGTTATTACTATTCATAACGGCTAGTTTGATTAGTTGCGGTGTGTTAGAACTCGAACTTGCATACAACGCAAGCTATTGCATTATTGAAAGAGAAGTGTATCATGGAAGCTCGGGGTGTTACATTCTCCCCTCCTTCAATAAATTGCATCCTCGCATTTTGAAATTTTTATTTGAAAATAAAATGTTTAAAATATAAAATACCTTTGTGGAAAACCCACATTAGAAATAAGGTTACTAAAATTTAGCCTTAATAAGAGGGAAGGAGAAATGAAAAAGTCACCCCCAAATTATGATCTCAATTAGGAGAACATTGGTGGAAATTAGAGACATATAATTGGAGGAAAAACGTAAATATTTGTAGGTATTGATTGAGGTCATCAATCACAAACAGGTGTAAAATTGAGGGCCACAAAGCCATCAATCTATGATGAAAATATCATCAGTTCAACAAAACATATGGTATTAGGATAACACATTCTTGTTTTGATATCCCTTCCCTAAAGATTAAGAATTAGTTTCTTCATAAGAATAAGATATATATATATATATATATACATGACAAGTAGAATTTCAACCTTCAACTAATTTCTACCCTATACTTGTCGTTCACCCAAAAAGATAAAAGAACTCAAAAATATTCTATTTATCCTATTTATCCTATTTGTACAAGGTTCCACATAACATTTAGATTAGTAAAACTATTTTGTAATAACCAGGGACTTCTTGTAGGCTAGTGGTAGGAAATAAAGGCCTATCGCACTATGGTTGTGGGTTCGATTCCTGCAGCTTTGTCTGACGTGACGGGTTATGCCCCACCCTGCAGGTTGTCCTTTTCCTAAAACTATAGTATTATAATATTCCAAAAATAATCTTCATAAATGTTTTAACCTTCAACAATACTATCTAAAGATCAACTTAATCCATTCCAACCTTTATAGTTATCCAAAATACCTCCATCCAGACTTTTTCTAAAAGGTCTTTAAATTCCATAATCAATTATAACATCAGATTCCCCAAACAAAGTAAAGTTTATCTTATTGTCACATACTAAAAATATGATTACCTTCGTCATATTAAAACCTTAATGAAAACAACAAGTACTGATGTACAATCACATTATCCTTATAACCAGAATATAATCCTTGAGTCCAAAAGCACCAATACATTAATTATTCCGCTTCAACTGTAGTAACAACATAAGATTGTCCTTGATCCCTTGGCCTTTTCTGAGGTAAGTTTCCCTGACGCTTAGGAAATTCATTTGCATAATGCCCCATTTCCCTACAATTGTAGCATTCAACATTGATAGCCTCTTTCTTTCCCTTGCAATCACGCACCTGGTGACCTTTTCCCCCACATTTATAACAAACTCCAATTCCTTTTAGGCAAGTACCAGGGTGATTCTTCCCACAATTATCGCATAATGGAAAATCCTTCTTTCCCTTTTTCCCATTATCTGCCTCTTGTTCCACCATTATCTTCTTCTCTTGCTTTACTTTGTTGTCATAAGACTTAGAGAATTCCTTTTATATCTTGATAGCACACGAGACAATATCTTCGTATGTTGAGAAAGATTGTGATACTAAAGCTCGACGGAGAAATGGTTTTAACCCATCAAAGAAACGATCAATCTTACTTCTTGGGTTACGTATATAATCTGCAACATGCCTCACTATCCTTGTAAAGTTAGCCTCATACTTTGCGACATTCTCATCCTCCTTCTGCTTCAAACTCAGAAATTGTCTTTCCATATCTGCTCGATGGTCATGTGAAAAGTATTTTTCTAAGAAAAGATCCTTGAACTGTCTCCATTCCATATTTGATACATCATCATCTTCCTTTGCGTTTTGAATCAGTGACCACCATTGATCGGCATCTCCAGTGAGGCGGTAAACTGCCATGATAACCTTCTCCCTTTAGCTACTCCCCAAGGCGTGGAATATTTTCTCTAAGGAGGTTATCCATTTCTCAGCTAATAATAGATTTGTACCCCCATTAAATGTTGTAGGTTGTTGCCTCATTAAGCGGTCTAACATTGATCCTCCATGTTGCGGATCAGGGTGCTCCATACGAGTAAGGTTATTATTCATAACCTGAGTGAGTTTTCCTAGTATGGTAATAAGTTGATCAGCACCATCTGAATCTCCAGATCCACAATAATTATCTTGAGCATGAGGGCAATCCCTACACGGAGTGCGTTCATTGATACGGTTTCCATTCCTTCCACTAGGCGCCATTTCTAAAAAATGGCATAAACTAGATTAGTTTATGAATCAAAATACATAATTCCATACTTGTAAAATACTTAACATAAATTTAACTATTTATGGATATAATCCATAAAAATGTTTTCTTTGAGGAAGTATATACTCATAACCCTTCATAGTGGTTTGTAAAGAAATGATAATTATCCTAAGCATATCCCCCGGGAGTGTCGTAACCAAGAGTGCAGAAAGGCCCGTTGTCGTGAACGAGTTCCCGTTCGAGTCTAGCTCAAAGCGGTGTTTTCGGGTTTTACCCCTAGGTACATCTGTGCCAGATCCGCCTCTACCTGCTCGTATCCAGACAGGGATGTATTGCTCCGAAAAATCACGAAATCTCTACAACAACAAAATTCTAGAAAGTTCTTCTATACTAATCCTCAAAGTCTATCTTTGGGATATGTGCTCTAATCAGAGTTTATCTAAATATAGCTTCCAAGGTTAGTACTAAACTGCCTCTGATACCAACGGTAACGCCCCAACCCCAGCTACCTAGAGTCGGTGCATTACTTCGTAACATTTTCATGATGACAAAAGATCAAGTCTTGAAAGACCGATTAGTTTAGTATCCTTGGAAACACTAGATACATTCATAAATGTTACAATACATCATAAGGGGAAAAAATACAAAAACAAAGTCTCCATAGTCCACACTCATATCCTCTTCTGACTATCCCTGCAGGTCATTCATAAAATACTTCTTCACATCCTTGAAAATATTAAAACATTGAAAGGGGTGAGCTCAGATGCTCAATAAGGATATCAATATTGTGGAAGCTTTCATAAATAAACATAAACATTTAAGGCAATGTATAACTAAAACAAATGCCTTTTAAACTTGAACATAAACATAATATGGAAAAAGTAAAAAGAGATAATGCCATTTACTTATTCACATGTATATTCTACTGGTCGTATAATCACATGCAATATCAATAACAACTTTCATAATGATGGAATGCATAATTCCAGACTATCATAACCACGTAGCCAAGGCCTCTTGCCAAGACCACAAATAAGATTTTGTCAAGGCCTCGTGCGAAGACACTAGTTTGTCTCATGAGACCTATCGATGCATCTAGGAGCTATAGCAGGCTCCACCCGTCACTTATTAAGTCCAATGCATTCCTCATATGAATAGGTTTAAACATATCATAAACCATAACATAATCATATCACATAAAACATGCATAAAGGAAACATAAAATTTCAACATTTCAATCACAATATATCAATACAACACATTTATATAATAAAAATGCTTTCAAAACCATTTTCAATACCAAAATAAAAGAAAGTTAAAACTTTGTATTTATTTTTCATTAAAAAAAAGTGATGGATTGTAGAGGAAGCCGAAACTCAAATAATGGTCACGGCGGCGGAGAAGTCGTGGTCGCCGCATAAGTACAGAAAAGAAAAACATTCCCTTTTTGTCGTTTAGTAAAATGCTTCGTATAAAAAAGATTCCTTTTGAATAAATGTAAAAGTCAAAGGGGTTTATACACCGTATAAAAGAAAGTTGTGTATAAAACCAAATATGCCTCAATGAAAGGAGATTGAGACAAAGTCCTTAAAAAGATCATTTTTAAAATAAAATAGATCTATTATGTGTATTCACTATAATTACACATAAAGAAAGTACAAATACAAGATAGGACATAATAATATCATGACATAATTTGAAAGTAGGAGATTAACCCAAAGAATGGAAATTGGGGTAAGAAGTTCCCTTACCTTGCATCCTGTCCTGACTCGACCGTTCTTTAACCTCCTAGATAATAAACTAGAGTTAATTTGTATTTACATAAGAACCTTTTTCATGTTCATTATTCCTTTTATATCCCTTATTACCATGTTATGAACATTATGTAATTATTTAAGTTTATAACGGTCATTTTGTCGATCTTAGGTACTTGAGTCAAAAATAACATTCTTATAATTACAAGTTGTTCATGTGGTGATATATCCATTATATCCAGAATTATATTCATGATATAGATATCATATATCTCATATATATCCAGTATATACATGCATTTATAATTTTCCATAACGTTTAGAGGTAAGAAATGAAATGCACCGTTCATGGAGACGGTAAGTTGTACGTACGCATGAACGCTACTTTCATTTCTATTTCATATTTAATGAAATCATAATGATATAAAGGTATATTATAATTACAGTATAAAATAATATATAATATCATTTACTCCATCCTTTATACATCCCACATATGGCATTAACGATTCAAATCACATTGAGGGGGCGGTAGTCCGCACTTCCTAAAATGAAAATATCGCGTTTACCCATAATGGAAACAATAAAGGTATGACATAAATGAAAAATACAGAACCTTAAGTAAAACATAAACATATTATATATCATTTATAAATATAGTGATATCTTAATGGCCACCTTTGAAGGTGTTTTATGAGTGTTGAACAATCATCATTTCGTGAGGCTGAAATTCGCCATCCACAGAAACCGTATGTTCTTTAACCATTAGATGTAGGTGTGTGTAAGTTTAGCTCTAATACTCATTATAACAACATACTAGTATATTGAGGATACTGGTGTTATTACAAAAGAATGTAATAAAAAGTGTTTAGGGGTTTGGATAAGAAAAATAAAACAAAATAACATAAGAGAAGACATTACCTTAAAATTGGGTAACTCTTTTGATTTGAGCCAAAGGCTTCCTTGGGAAGACTTCTGCCCAATGTGAGTCTTCTAGGAGTAAGGGAGGGAAGTTGGGAGTGTATTTGGGCAGAGTTTGGCCGAGACAAAAGGCTTTGAAAGTGTGAGTAAGGTGGTAGAGGTGGGGGCCTTTTATAAGTGGAGAGGAGGGGCACTCTTGGAAAGTAAAGAAAAGTCACTTTATTATAAAATCAGTTTCAGATTTTAGAGGTCCCACACTTATATAATTCAAGGGTAAGGTGATAATGGTTCTAAATATACTCATCCAATAGGTTTTTTACAAGTGTAAGCCTTGGATTTTACATTATCTTTTCATTTTATTTAAATCGTTAATTAATGAGGTAATCGATGCATCATCATGGTGTCATAAATAATTTAATTTATTTAATGTCTAAAAATTATAAAAAAAATATCATGATGTAGGAAATATTCTTAGATTTCTAATGAATATTTATAGTCAAAAATATGACTTGTATAACCCCATGTAAAAATTGTTTTAGTAAAACATTTCATGTTTGTGTCATTTTTTACTTTAACATTAAATAAAAGGTATTTATGTCATTTTCCAACTAAAGTGGCTCCATGGGGTCCCCAAGTTGACCCATGGATTTTATTGGTCGGCCATGGCACATAGAATGAGGGTAGGACATGTTTCAAGCTCATATCATATTATTAAAACATTATTTTTACCTTAAACTACACTAATTACCTCTAATCGCGATTAAGAACTTAAAAATTACTATTCACCAAAAAATTATTTTAATCTTATTGAACCACATTTTCCTTCTTAATGACAACCATGTATGTCGGATTTTTGAAATTCAAAACACAGAAGTGGTAATGTTTCATTTTAACGAAAAATCAGTTTTTTAACAACCACTTAGTGGTTTCACTATTCATCAAAAATTGAAGTTTTTCAGAATAAGGCCAAAATTTCACCCTAAGATATAATTGATATTCCGAATTAAAAAATGTCGTCTATTTTAAAAAATTCCAAACATATATGTTGCATTAATTAATTTTATAATTAATTCCCGTTGTTACAACAAATAGCGTGTTTTTAAGAAATAATTTATATCAAAAGATTGGCAATTGTTTATGTCCAATTTCAATGTTAAATTAATTCTAATGACCACCATTGGATAAAATGGTAAAAATATATTCTAATTATACTCTAAAACCACTAAATAGTATAATTTACCACAATAAATTATTTTGATTAAAAAAGTTGTTTTAAGTATTGTTTCACTATTCATAAAAAATTGGAAGTTCTCAGAAAGTTACAAAAAATTCAACATAGGATAATTTCGATATTACGAATACAAAAATAAAGTCCATTTTGAAATATAAAATTTCTATAAAATTAAAAAGTTGTTATTACTATTCATAACGGCTACTTTGATTAGTTGCGGTGTGTTAAAACTCGAACTTGCGTACAACGCAAGCTATTGCATTATTGAAAGAGAAGCGTATCGTGGAAGCTCGGGGTGTTACACATAATCATCACGAAACACTCCTCAAATTCACCTCAATAGAATGATCCTTAAAATACATTTCCATGTTATTGAATCTATAGTTCCTATATTTCTATTAATTTATATTATATTACCATTATTAAATTAATTCTTGTTAAACATATGATTCAATATAATATCATCAATTAAAAATTTCATCATATATTTCATAAATTATAACTGAAGATAGTATAATGAATAATTCAGTTAAAATTTAATCATTTAATACACTTCATCATCATTTTAGATTTTAGTTCATCAATTCCTTTTCAAAAATAATTCTATTTCACAATCACATATTGTATTAGTAGTATATATATGTTAGAGTTGGTGGCCAAGAACCAGATACTTTGTACTTTATTCATTGATAAATACCTTATCACATCTTGATTGTTCTTCTGCGTGAAAATGCGTGTGATAATGTCCTATGGACAGTTGTTGCATTAATGGGTCATATCGGATCCCTGATATGATAAGAACCCAGAAGTGCCATAACACTGTTCTAGAATATATGTTCTATGGCCAGATGAAGTTATTTTAGGGACACAAATAATACAGTCCATTAGGGGTGAGGACTCATAAATCTTTGAGGAACCTTCTCATGGTGTGCGCCCTTGATAATATCCAGTAGGATATTATGAGAATGAGACCCACTAGTAGGAAATCTACATTTCATAGTGTAATTAGATGTTACTTTCTCTGGACTTGTGTATTGGTCCTTATGATTTAATATTATTATTAATGGGTATTACAACTCGCAAACTTATATGTATTGATGAAAACTATGGCAAAACACTATTCGCAGCGAGGAAGGATACATTAGGAGCGTCATGAGTAACACCACATTAATTGATAATGAGAGAAATGATTCATCCCTTTTATTATATAATGGAAGTAGATATCTCATTCCCTTTGATGGAATTGATATAGCCTAAGTAAATCCATGTCTATGGTAAGGAATGGGAAAGTTCAATTCCAAAAAGTCAAAAGACAGAATAATCGGGCACATGGGTTGGTGGCATTAGCATTCAACCCGCTTGATTAGAGATATCGAGACAAAGGGATTACATTACATGGTAAGCGTTTATAGGAGGTGACACGTCATTACCGCATTAACTTCTTTCTCTATGGGTATCTTGGCGTGTTGTAGACGCTATCCTTGGAATTTAGGCAGGCTCCACCTAATGCCACTGAAATAGAGGCCTAGAGGGTTACACACTAAGTGTGTCCATTTATCTTAGTTAAATATTAATTTAAAAAGTTAAACATAGATTATTCCCGATTGTGGTTTAATAATTATTTAAGGATTCCTGGTCAAATTTCTTTTGACTCTAGTTATTTGAGAGAATATATTGTGGGTGAAATAATATATTTTTTAGCGAGTAATGTACTTACATTTATTTAAGAAATAAATATCCATTACTCAAGGTCTAAAAAATGTAGTGGAGGAAATAAAGAAAAATGGAAAATAAAAGTACACACCATGTATAATAAATATACACGCCATGTAGTTTTATTGAAAATAAGTACATGACGTGTATTAATGATTACATGATGAGTAGTTTTTTTCAGTCGGGATTTTGGGGATATTGTATTGTTTTATTAAATGATATTTATTATAATTAACATGGGTGCATGTCAAGGAATTAATAATTCGACATGAGGGTTTTTAATAAGAGTTAATGAAATAAATAACACGTATAATGTGTTTATTTATTTTCATAACTCTATAACCTCAAACCCGATTATAAATATCCTCAAAACCCCAACACTTTTCCCCAATCATTGTGAAAAACAATTCTGGAGAATTCTTTCAAGGCCGAAAGAACTACTTCCTCCAAGAACACTCTCAAGACCGAGAGAGATCCTCCTCTATCAGATCAAGTTGATCGAAGGAGGACATCACAAGTGAAGGTTCTTCCATACTAGCACCCGGATATCCCTTCCACGATGTCCAGAGATACGTGGAGCACGTGTGGATCACCGCTTGAGGAATCCTAAACATGGATTCTATGATGCAACGATGGATCACATCAGATCATGACTGAAGACATCAATGAAGAAATAATTCCATGAAGGTAATTACTTTTCAATTGATTAAATTAATTATAACCAACATATGACGATCCTATCTCTATGGTTCCAGGTCTCCCTCTTTTTTTTTAGTTCTTCGTTATTAATTCTATTCGGAATATTCAACTTTTTACATCGTGATGGATCTCAGATTGATCATTGTTAATGCTAAAATTATAGTTGGGAAATCCCTCCAATGCACTTCTGCTGTGCCCAGAACCTACAAGTTGTATCACAGTGGTCATATCATTGATTATAATTAGTTAGTTTTTCATTCGCGATTTATGAATTTATTAATTTAGTTCTTTCAATTCAAGTTAATCGTTCTTTAAAATCCGAATCTCGAGATCTTTTCCTCCCCTCTCGTTTCTTGTTCACCTTACAGAAACGAATTTTTCATTTAATTTTGAATAAAATAAAATAGAAGAACTCATCCAGAGGTTCCAAACATTCCTGGCCGTATAACAACAGAATACACAACGTGTATTCAGATGTACATGCCGTATAGTCTAGGTTCAATGTATTATACTGGTCCTCCAAATTCTGTTGTGTATTGGATCCTATTTAAGTCATTTATGACACCATGTGTTGACCAGGAATAGGTGGCACACAGTTTCTGGATTACACGATGTGTGGTCGAATGAACATGGCGTGTAGTTCCTTTGGGTTGGGATTAGACAGTGTAACCAGTACACGGCTTGCCCGGCTTGAAACCGTGTAATGCAGATACAACACGGCGTGTGTCCAACTGAACACACTGTGTACTCTGAAAATTTTTGAAGTACATAAACATGCCAGGTCCCTGGGCGTGTACTTAAGATGGACAGTGAAGAAAAGTACATGTCTTGTAGTCGGAACTACACGCCATGAACTCACCCAAATTACATAGATTTATAAAAATGTATTATTATATTATACAAACCCTTGAGACGTGTACCATGGTGCATGCGTAAAGCTGAGACACAACATGTGATAGGTGTTTTATATATATGTGTTTAATTTAACACCTATGTAAATAATGGGAATTCACCAGGTTGCCTCCAAGGTACAAGTAATGTACCAGGATAATTTTAATTTAATTAAAATTATGATGGATGAGAATCTCAAGGAAATTCAGAGAAGGATTTAAGATAAAAGGATTGATTAATTAAAGATAATTAATTGATTCGAGTGTGATTTATCTTAAACAAGAACTATTAAAGAATTTAGTTCTAGATTTATTTATGCATAAATATCATTGCATGTATGGATGATCATGAGCTAGACCAAGACCTTTTTATGTGAATGGTTTCTTTAATTAATTTATTTAAATTAAATTTGTTGGATTGCGAGGCTTCTCCTCATTAATATGTAGGGCCTGTGTTCCCAAGGATTCTTTTATGTAAAAACCCCCTTTTACCCCTAACATGCATGTGAGATAAATGCATATATAATGGATGCAGCTCCCAAGCTAGTGGAGGCGGCTCAAGATAGGAGCCAAGGCGAAACCAATCCAAGGAGATACAAAGGTGGACAAGGGGAAAACTGTTAACACGAACCCGAAAGGTTCAAGGTGTTTCTCTCCTTGATATGGGGTTAGATTATCAGCTGCTAGATAAAATAAACAATAGAACAATCTCTTTATCATACCATTTATTTTATTTTTGTCAATTTCATGGTTTATTTAATGTGGGTGTGTTGGTACGATCACACTTTTAATGAATTAAACAAGCATGCAAGATGGAACTAAAATAAATACCAGCTTCTACGTAAATATTATCTTAGACATGTTTAATCACTTATGTATATCCCACTTAATATTAACAAGCATGTAATCAAATATAATAAAATGTCAATTTACATATAAGAACAAAATCCCTCAAATAAATATTAACTCGGTATAGCCTTCGATAATCTTGGTTAGAATCTAACCATAGTTCAAATTTCTTGACCAACCCTAGTTGGGGTGATTTCAATTATCAGTGAATTCTAATTCATGGTTTTGGGTTGACTTGACTTGATTCACATCAAGGGTTGACTACCAGAGTAGGACTTGGTGTGACCAAGAGGAAATGGTTGAGAAAATCCTAAACAAAAGGATTTCAAGATTGGGGAGTCCACTCAACGGATTAAGGAGATGCGAGTTAATGAAGTTGGGATTTGGAATGCCTTCCTAAAACCCTTCAAGTTGCTTGAACAACCCTAGTTGGGGTAATACAAAGAGAAATATGGATCCTTTCCACTAGAATACTTAAGAAAAAGAATATTCTGATGTCAATGGTGAGGGCTGTTGGATTTCGATAAAATGGTGGGTGACTACTAAGTATTTATTTATTTATTATTCCCAATTTTATAATAATGTACTAAAAATTTCCTCATACTTTAGAAACAACATGAAAAATGACTTCAAACATATCATTGTGAACCATAACCGAGAAGGAAAACCTTCTCACCTGCAACAATTTCCAAGATTAGTAGAGGTGTTTGTGCTTCATCCATCGCCACAAGAGGAAATTGTATGTGCTGGAAGAGCCTATTTTGGTAGCTCCTGGAAATGAGGCCAGTGATGAGGAACTATCTCTTTATATGAAACATATGGATGATGCCACAAATGTCCAATTTTTTCTACTATCATCCATGTATAATGAGAACTTGATGAAACATGAAAAAATGGACGCATATAGCATGATGTCTCACCTTAGTGATATCTACCAAGAGAAGGAGAGACAAGAGAGATATGAGATCTCTAATGCGTTGTTTACAACTATGTTTGGAGAGTCTACACCAGCTGGGCCTCATGTAGTCAAGCTTATTAGCTACATCTAATGCCTAGACATCTTAGGGATTAAATTCCTGGATGAGTTGCATACAGATCTCATCCTATCATCACTACCCAAGACCATATCAGACATTATTTCTAACTACAAAAAGAGCAATAATGAGAATAGTCTACCAGAACTTCTGACCTTGATTCTCTAGGTAGATAAGGATATGGGGAATGACAAACCTGCAGTCCTCAGGGTGAATAAGAAAAAGAAGGACAAGAAAAAGGGTCCAAAGACTTAGAAATGGTCCAAAGCCCCAGAGCTCCATCCTTCCAAGAAGGGGAAGATCCAAAGGCAGGGCAAGGAATGTGAGGCAGTGTGCTTTGCATGTGGAAAGCAAGTCCACTGGAAGACGAACTGCACTTAGAAGTGTGAGGACGCTAAAGGTGTGTTTGTTATCGAGTGTAATCTTTATATTTCTACATATTGGGTATTAGATACATCTTGTGGGGATCACATCTATATTCAAATTCATGAACCAAGTATATTTATAAAGATTGAAAAAGGAGAGGTGGTTCTTCGATCTACCAATGGCGCAAGACTGGCTAGGTTAGCTGTTGGAAATTTACACCTCTCATTGCCGACTAGGATGATTTTGGTTTTTCATAACTGTTATTATGTTCCTGGTGTTAACAAGAATATAATTTTTGTATCTTTTTTGGATATGGATGGATTTATTTTCATGTTTAGAAATAAGGTATTTCTCTTTTATAAGAACAACGTATGTTATGGTATGAAACTTTTAAATAGTGGTTTTTATGTATTAAATTACAAAAACCAATTGTTGGAAATCGATAATGAAACAAACTCAAAAGACTCATACATCACCCAGTTGTGGAATCACTGTCTTGGTCATTTAAATGAGAAGTGCTTGAAAAAGCTCTCGTAAGATTTAAATTTATACTCTACTGAGCTAAAACTACTTGATAGATGTAACACTTGTTTACATGGTAAAATTTCTAAGCCGCCTTTTTGTGGACAAGGTGAAAGGGACACATAGCTTCTAGGATTGGTGCACACAGATGTATGTAGACCATTTCCAGTAGAATCTAGAGGTGGATATTCTTACATCATTACTTTTACTGATGATTTAAGTAGATATGGCTATGTATACTTAATGAGGTATAACTTAGAGTCCTTATAGAAATTTAAGGAATTCAAGAATGAAGTGAAGAATCAGATAGGTAAGAAGATAATGAAACTTCTATCGGATCGAGGTGGAGAATATAGAAGCAAGAGTTCATCGATCTTCTACGAGAGTCTGGGATTCTATCTCAACTCACTCCTCCTTATACACCACAATGGAATAGTGTTAGTGAAAGGAGGAAGCACACCTTATGGGACATGGTGAGGTCGATGATGAGTCATGTAGATCTTCCATTTTCATTTTGGGGATATGCATTACAAACTATAACATAGACATTAAACCGAGTACCAACTAAGGCGAAAAAAGGAATTCCATCCATGTTATGTAATGGAAAGAAACCCATTTTATCGCACACATGTGTATGGGGATATGAGGAATTTGTTAAGGCCTTCTCAGGAAACAAAATAGCTCTCCGTGGCACGAAATGTATCTTTAAAGGATATCCAAAGGAAACGAAAGGATATTACCTATACAACCCTTCAGACAAGAAAGTTATTGTCACCAGATAAGCCGTATTTATTGAGAGGGATCACATCCTAAAAAAAGATAGTGGGAGAAAGATTGACTTAGATGATGTTGATTCTCAAGCTACACATGATTTGGTACAGGAACAAGTTCCACAGGTCCCCGTGGAAGAGGTTCTAGAGACAAAAGTACTGTGTAGGAGCTCAAGAGAGGTAAGCGAACCAGAGAAATTTGGTTTCCTAGTCACTGAGGATGGTGAATCATTAATGTTGTACAATGATGAACCTCTCTCCTATAAAGAAGTAGTATAAAGATCAGAAACTACAAGATGGATATAAGCTATGAATTCTGAGAGGGATTCAATGTATCAGAACCAAGTCTGGGTTCTGGTCAATGAGCCAGTTGATGTAAATCCTATTGGATGAAAATGGGTATTCAAGAAAAAAATAGACATGGAAGGCCACGTTATCACCTATAAATCAAGGCTAGTGGATAAAGGATTCAGACAACATCAAGGAATTGGCTATGATGAAACTTTCCCACCAGTTTCCATGTTTAAATCCATAAGAATCATACCTTCCATGACAACATAACATAACCAAAAGATTTGGAAAATGGATGTCAAAACAACATTAATTAACAAGATCCTTCAGGAAGATGTCTATATGACACAAGAAGAAGGGTTTGTGACACCAGGTGAAGCCAAACGGGTTTACAAGTTACAAAAATCCATTTATGGATTAAAGCAAGCATCCAGGACATGGAACATTCGATTTGATGAAGCCTTAAAGGAATTTGGTTTCATTAAGAATGAATGTGAGCCATGTGTTTATAAGTGGTTTAATGGGAATGCAATTTTTATCCTAGTAGTATATGTTGACAACATATTGCTTATTGGAAATTATGTACCAGTCTTACAGTCAGTTAAGGACTGGTTGAATAAGTGTTTCTCCATGAAGGACTTGAGTGAAGCAGTCTACATTCTAGGGATCAAGATCATTCATGATAGATCCAAGAGGCAGCTTGGACTAAGTTAGGGTACACACATTTACCAGATACTAAAGATATTTAGTGTGGAACAATCCAAGAGGATATTAGTTCTAGTGTCACATGGCCTACATCTTTTAAGAAAATGTTTCCACAGACACAACAAGAGAAAGATATAATGAGTAATATCCCATATGCTTCGGCTATAGGATTCATCATGTATTCCATGTTATGTACCAGGATTGACATTTCCTATGCATTGATCATGGTAGGCATATATCAAGAAAATCCAAAAGAACAACATTGGACTGCTGTTAAGACTACCCTTAAGTATCTGAGAAGAACTATAGATATGTTCCGGGTGTATGGAGGAGACGAGGAGCTTGTCATCATAGGGTATGCTGATGCTGGTTTTCAGACAGATCAGAATGATTTGAAGTCGCAATCTAGATATGTTTTCTGTCTCAATGGAGGAGCTGTGAGCTGGAAGTGTTCAAAGAAACCAATTGTCGTCGATTCTATAGTGGAGTTTGAATATATAGAATCTTCTAATGTATCCAAGGAATCCGTCTGGATATGGAACTTTTCCCAGGAGCTTGATGTGGTGCCTAGAAGTAAATATCCTATCATGTTGTATTGTGATAATACTATAGTGGTGGCTCTTGCAAAAGAACCACGGTCACATCAACAGAAAAAGCACATAATTTAGAAGTATCACCTCTTGAGGGATTTCTATCAGAGGGGTGATGTTGCAATGAGTAGAGTGTCCATTGAAGATAACTTGGAAGACCCCCTGACTAAAGGTCTATATCAGTATAAGCATGACTATCATGTGATAGTTAGCGGGTTAAAGGTTGTTAGCAGTTGGCTCTAGTCCACATGGGAGTCTGTTGGAGTTTGTGTCCTAGGTCCAACTACTTTTTCCATTATTCATTAAAAAATAACTTATCACATCTTGATTGTTATTTTTCATGAAAATGCACGTGATAATGTCCTAAGGACACCTATAGCATTAATGGGTCATAGCGGATCCTTGCTATGATGAGAACCCGGAAGTTCCATAACACTGTTCTTGAATATATGTTCTATGGCCGGATGATGTTATTTGAGGGACAAAAATAATACAGGCCATTAGGGGTGATGACTCATATAAATTTGAGGCACCTTATCATGGTGTGCACCCATGGTAATATCCAGGAGGATATTATGATAACGTGACCCGCCAGTAGGAAATCCAAATTTCTTAGTGTCATTGGATGTTCCTATTTGTGGATGTGTGTATTGGTCCTTAGACTTAAAGATTATTATTAATGGGTATTAAAACACTCACACTTAGATGTATTGACAAAAATTGTGATGACACACTGTTCTCAGTGAGGTATGATACATTGGGTGTTTCATGAGTAATACCGCATTAATTGATCATGCGAGAAAAGATTTCTCCCTTTTATTCCATAATGGAAGTAGATATCTCATTCCCTTTGATGGAATTGATATATCCTAAGTAAATCCATGTCCATGGTAAGGAATGGGAAAATTCAATTTTGAAAAGTCAAAGAAAGAATAATTGAGCCCATGGGTTGATGGCATTAGAATGCAACCCACTTGATTAGAGATATAAAGACAAAGATATTAAATTACATGGTAAGCGTTCATAGGAGGTGACACGCCATTGTGGCGTTAATGAATTTCTCTATGGGTTCCTTGGTGTGTTGCTAGACTCTAACCTTGAACTTTATACAGGCTCCGCCTTATAACACCGAGAAAGAGTCCTAGAGGGTCACACACTAAGTGTGTCCATGTATCTTAGTTAAATATTAATTTAACAAGTTAAATAAAGATTATTCACAACTTTGGTTTAATAATTATTTAAGGATTCCTGATCGTATTTATTTGGACACTAGTAATTCAAGAGAATATATTGTGGGAGAAATAATATATTTTTTTAGCAATTAGTGAAGTTACATTTATTTATGATATAAATATCCATTACTCGAGGTCTAATAAATGTGGTGGAGAAAATAAAGAAAAATGGAAAATAAAAGTACACACCATGTATATTAAATATACATGCCCGCTATTTTTATGGAAAAAAATTACACAACTTGAATTAATGATTACATGCCGTGTAGTTATTCCAGTCGGGATTTTGAGGATATAATATTGTTTTATTAAATTATATTTATTATAATCATCTTGGGCACATGTCAAGGAATTAATATTTTGACATGGGTGTTTTCAATAAGAATTAATGAAATAAATAAAATGAATAACGTTTTTATTTATTATCATAACTCTATAACCTCAAACCAGATTATAAATATCCTTACAACCCCAACACTTTTCCCCAATCAGTGTGCCCAAAAATTTTGGACAATTATTTCAAGGATGAATGAACTACTTCTTCTATGAACACTCTCAAGGCCGAGAGAGATCATCCTCCATTGGATCAAGGCGATCAAAGGCGGACATCACAAGAGGATGTTATTCCATGCTAGCAACCAGAGATCCCTTTGACAGTGTCTAGAGATATGTGGATCATGTGTGGATCCCCACTAGAGGAATCCTACACTGGGATTCTATGACGCAATGATGAATCACATCAGATCATGACCAGAGACATAAATGAAGAAATAATTCCATGAAGGTAATCCTTTTTCAATTAATTAAATTAATTATAACCAACATATGATGATCTTATCACTATGATTTTAGGACTCCCTCTTTTTCTTAGATCTTCATTCTATTCCAAAGATTCTGTGTTTTACATCATGACGGATCTCAGATTGATCGTTGTTAACACTAAAATTAATGTTGGGCACTCCCACCAATGCGCATCCACTCTGCCTGGAGCCTACAATATATTCATCATTTCGTAATAATATATTGGTATAAAAATATCATTACTTTAATGAAAATGATAAAGTAAGAAAAAATTACAACAATAATGGGATAATAAAATAAACAATGTGGAATTAAAAATAATCATAAACGTACAAAATCCACTACAATCAAACAAAACTCACACCATCAAACCCATGATAAGGGAGTTGTACATGTAATATAAAACATTATAAAAATAATCCCATCCCCCATACCAAAACAAAAATATTAGGCATGAGAGAATAATATTGTAATATAAATGAATAAATTAAATAGAATCCCCTCCCCTCAGAATAAACTATCTTCAATTATCTTGAGAAAATTTATGATCTTACCATGTTATAAGAAGTATTTTAATTTTAGTGAAGTTTTATATTACCAATGGCTAATGTGGAACAAAAATTAATGTATTATAATGTTTAATGGGAGGATTTAAATTTAAGAATTATGGTAATTCCAATCAATCATTTAAAAGGGGGAAATTATCAAAGATATTAAATTTTTTTATTTTATAGAATATCAAACTAATTGTATTAGGGTCAAAAAATTTACACTAAATGTTTCTGTCATATTAAGAAACATATATTATAAAATAAGAAAAACGTTTTATAAATCCACCTCTTCAGTTAAACTACAAAATTCCATCTCAAAAGAAATTGAAACAATCACCAACAAATCTGTGAGAAGCTTCTATAAACCTACGTCATGTTATTATACATTAACCCTACAAATCTGAAATAGTCACCACTACTGGTATCCCAAGATTCAAAATAATACGAAAAAATGAAATGATGAGGAAGGTACTTTATATTAATAAAATTCAGATGGATAAATAATGTCATGGTTATCTAAGATATTTTACCCCATTAAAAACACATTCAATTACCATTTAATTTCTATTTTACCAAACATGATGATTTTTATCAGATCATAATGAAAAATAAAACTTTGAATATGAGTGATCAATTAAGAAAAAAGAGTCAAATAGTAGGTCATAGATGAGTTATTAAAAAAAATCTAGAAAAAATAAATTTTAGTATAAACACCAGAGATTACTAAACCAAAATAAAATGAATATTTTAGGAACCAAAAAAATAACACACACAAAAATGGAAATGAACAGTGTCGGTGGGGAAGATGAAAGCCGATGTTGATTGGATGCATCTGGGAAGAGGGATCCATAGTGAGAGAGGTCATTGGGGAGGAGGACGATGCTATGGGAGAGGTTTTCGGGAAGGAGGGAATCGTGGTGAGAGATGTCTTAGGGGAGTAGGAGAGATGGTCAGGGAGGAGGGTGCCATAGTGAATGATATTTTTGGGGTGTAGGGCACCGTAGTGAGAGAGGTCGTTCGGGAGGAGGGTGCCGTAGTGAGAGGGTTGCAGATCAAGGGAGGAGGAGGAGCCCGCTCGTGTATGGAAAAAAACTTAGATTCAAATATATATCCATATACATAAAATTTAAATGTGGATATAAATAAGATATAGCCATAGAACTATAAAATTGTAGCTATAGGTCTGTGGTTGTAGCCTAAATTTTCAGAAGTGTTTGTGGATGAGTATAAAACTGCCTCCTCGATGTCCTGTGATAAATTTTACATCCCATGAATTATATATATAATTACATGTGAATAAATTATACGGAATATATTATATTATCATCATTGTGGAATGAAAATTTTCACTTCCCTTCTTTGCACAATGATCATTAAAAAAAGGGAATGTTACTCACGTGTACGTATGTCCTACCATATCCATGATTATAACATTGATTCATTTTTCATAACCATATTTCATTATTTGTTTTAAAAATATTATTTATGAATAATTATGATAAAAATTTCATGATTATTATTTTGGAGGTGTTTATATAATGACACCTTTTGACCATAGTTTACCCACCAATGTCGTTTTGACACATAAATCGAATATGGCCAAAATACCTTATGGAAACATAAATTTTTAAGTATTTGTTTAATAAATTATAATTAGTTATATTTAATTAATGAAAAAAATTTAAAACATTATAAATCATGTAAATAATTAACATATGTTTATTATTAGAAGCAAACTTTCCACATGAAAGGGAAAATATCTATCAATGGATGGTAGGGTTTGTCTTGTGACGCCAATCATCACCACCAAATTTGTGTTATGTTTTATGGTGTACAAATGTCCAATTGATTTAATGAAGATTATAAATAAATTTTTATCAAAAATTTCATTTGGAGTGGTAGCATATTTGAAAGGTGGCTGGAAACAGTTTCATGGAATTTTGTTTGCATGCCTTATGATGGAGGTGGTTTGGGAATCAAAAATCATAGGGGTTTCAACAACTCTTTGAAAATGAGGTTTATATATAGAATTATAAATATGAAATATTAGGCTATTTGTTTTATTTATGCTAGGTTTATTCATAGAATTAAGTATGGAATTTTCAATTATTTCAATTTTGCAGTGTGGCCAGCCTTCAAGAATATTTTCTCTAAAATTGATGTTGACTCTCAATGGCTAGTTTCTACAGATTCCACTCTTCAATTTTGGAAATGTTACTGTACTGAGAACCACCTGATTGAAATGGTTCTATAGGGATATTCAAATATTGATTTTTAACTGTCAATGAAAGATCATATTAGTTGTATGGATAATTTTATAGATCATATCACTTCGATAGAGGATAGTTATTGTTGGTCTTTTAGGGGTGATTTATGGGAATGAGAACTTATTTTGAAAGGAATTATCACCTCCAAATGATATTACAATCACACTATTGGCTGTTCATTTGAATTGAAATGGATAAAAAATATGTATAGGATTTTCTTAAGGTCATGACGGCCTATTCTTACATGGATGTCGGCTCACAAAAAATTGAAACTGCTGACTTTCTGTAGGTCTTTGGAGTCCCCCTATGATTCACTTTTGGTTTTTTCTATTAGCATAGGTAACATTTTGAACATCTATTCCTCATCTGTGTAGAGGCTTCGACCAAGTGTAGATTGGTATGTGATATTTTTAATGTTTCTCTACATCAAACAAGCTTAATGTGCGACCTCATGAAGAGTTGGAATTCACTGAACCTGTCGCCGCAAATATGGAGTTTTTTTCAAGTTGTAGAGGGGAAAGTATCCCACCTCATCTAGAAATCAATGAAAAAATCCACACATTAGTTTCAGCCCTTTCATGTTGGCACTTCCTTGTAGGTATACTCGTGGTTGTTTGGGAAGTAGAAACACCAAGAGTTGTTTTTTTATCCAAATCAATAAATTATTTATATTTACTCAAGAAAATTTGGATTATGTGTAACTTTCAGCCTCTTCTTGGTACAATGGAAGTCATATGGAATGCCCCTTTTCATCAGTGGATTAAAGTTAATTCTGATGGTTCTTCAAGGGGAAACCTGGGTCCCTCTAGATTTAGTGTTGTCTTTACAGACTATCAGGGAAGTGTTCTTGGATATATTTATCAGTCATGTAGTATTTCCTTTTCTCTTGGGTGAAAATTTCTGGTGACATTATGGCAGTGGAGCAAGTAGAGAAGTGGGGATGAAAAAAATATTTGGCTTGAATGTGATTCTACAACTGTAGCCTTTTCTATATGAACTGGTTCTTTTCATCATTCATGGAAGATCACTTATCGTTGGAATAGATGCATGGATTTTATTTACTCAAGGGATAATTTTGTTACTCATGATTATGGGTAGGAAAATGCATTGGTATATGGGATTGTTAATAAGGGTGGTAATGGTAATGATTATCCGTGGGTTGAACATGTGCCAGACGATCTTCTTCCTTTTTTAGGAAGGCTCTTTGTAAGTCTTCTACTTTCAAACATATGTATGTTTATTTTTTCCTAATAAATGGGTATTATATTCTTGGTAGGATCTCTGTTTTCCATAAAAATGGGTTTTCAAAAGAAATTTTATTTTTTTATTGAAAATGGTATTTCTAAAATAAAATGATATTTTGATATTTAAAGTGATATATATGAGTTAAAAAGATTTATTTTTTTATTCAAATAAGAAATGTTTTATCCATGATGTTATTATTGGACATTTCAAATGATGAGTGGGCCTAGATAGTACCATATGAGACTGTTACAGCATAAAAAATTGGTGCACTCAGATAGCACTCAAATGCAATGTGTAATGATTATATTCTCCACAGAATTATATTGTAAGTTGGTGATATTGTTATTATACTTTGTAAGGTCTCTTTAAAGGTTTAGTAAGGGTTCAACGTGACGATATCCTAAGGTACTTACACATATTTTCTATTTTATCAAATATGTTTTCATGGAAATATTTTTTTAAATGGTAAAAAAAATTATATTTCACATTTGGTGTAAAATGGTATCCTATCAAAAATGGGGTATTCATGAGTTTTAATTTTTATCAAGGGAATATTAGTTTCCTTATTTTCACGTACCTTATTGTAATTTTTATTCTCATCCCATTTCTTTAAATATTTATCATGGGATTTAATGATTGTTCTCGGATTTAAAGATTCCTAGTATAAAGTCATGAAGATTTTTCATAATAGATACCATGATTTATTTTCTAAAACATTTTATATTGTGGAAATAATGGATACATTCCAATGTCTCTACTTTGTATTAAATTGTATTTCTTTGTATTATATATGCCATAATTATCAAAAACACTAAAACTAAAAATATCCTCAATGTGAAAGAATGAAAATTATTGAAAAAATATCAAAATTATATAACGGTTATGGTAATAGCCTAATAGTTTTTATAAAAGAAAAGATATAAATAACTTTAGAGGTTAATATAGTGTTAATATCATAACCCTAGAAGATATTACTTTATATTTAAGTTAGAATGTTATTAATTTTAAATATTACCATGTTTCTTCATTTAAACTATGTTTGTTCAGAACATTTTTCCAAAGGGAAAATTGGGTAACTATAGTGGGATGGATCCAATAGGAAAATATCCTTATGAATGAGCATCCTATGATGGATGGAATTGAAATAGAACTATTTTTTTGTGAATGATCATTTTAAATAGGATATAAATTGTTGTGGTGACCATGATAGGAATAAACAATATATTCTATTTAGGAACATAAAAAATAGAAAAGCAATTTATTAGACATTATACGCCATCACTCAGAGTATCATTTATCCATGATCTATCCATTGGATGAATTATCTCCCTTATAAAATATATGAATTGTTGTGGGTTTTTCAGTTCCCAAAATGATAAATCTCCCAATTTAACATTTTCAAGTGAATTTGATTAATTTTGATACATGGTTAAGAATATTATATAATGTGAAAATATTGACACCTTGGAATGGTATGAATTTGTGAATATTTTTATAAGGAAGTTTGACATAGGATAGAGAAACCACTTCTTGGATATGTTTATGGTTCATTCTAGAGATAATATTTTGGTATATTCTAAAAAAAACTAGGAAAATTAAAGACACATAAGGATTTCTCTTAAAAATGTAAAATATAAGAAACTATATTTATTGATTTTTCAGATAAATTTTGGTTGCAAAAATTTTCATTTTGTGGTCATAATATTTATAAAAGATCCAGAATTATTGACCCAAATAAAAAAACGATTGTGAAGAGTATACTAGACCTAATAATGTCAGAAATATTTATAGTTTCAAAGGATCATAGGGCAGTCACTAATTTAAAAAAAACATTTTTTAGTTTTCTAGACCACTAACTATATTAACATGAATTTATGGTAGGTTTATCTGGAGAGGATAATGTGACGGTAGTTTTCCAAAAGTAAAAAATATTCTTAATTCCCTAGTTTTGTCCATTCCTTCAGGAAATGGTTATTTCATCATATACAATGGTTCTTTGTTGAATATAATTTATTTTTCCTAACGAATAATGATTAATTAATTGCTTATGATTCACATTAGTTGAAACCTCATGAGTTAAATTACCCTACACATGATTTCGAATTATCTTTTTTTTATTTAAACATTTAAAGGAATCATTTGCATAGAGTAATGCTTAAAATATATAATAATCACAAAGGTTTGATGTATATATTCACTCATAATGAATTGAACAATATATATAGTACGTGTTTATAACTAATCAATGATTATGATCACATGATTCATTATCATCCTATAAATGAAAACAATGTGGATGATGCTTTGATTCAATAATATAACTATAAATTAACCACATTATGTTTGGAATGTGACACTTTTGTTAATTATTTTATGAAAATTTTCCTGGAATTTATGGATTTAGGGGAATAAATTGTTTTGTTTCTATTTTTAATTTAGTGAAATTTTTCAGATAGAAATAAGAGGGCTTAAGAGTTGGATCAATATTTCCATGAAAATGTTGAATCCATTAAGAATGGTAAGTTTACTAATGTTAATATTGGTGAATAAGGTGTTTTAGGATTTTGAAAATGATTATGTGAGGCTTTTGATTAAAATATGAAGAAAGGGGTTTTTTCCTGATGATCATTGTTCACAATCTTCTATTAATCCAGTCATTAATAATATGTATAGAGACCTTTAGAAATATTATTTATTCAAAGGAATTGAAAGAGATAATGTTGAATTTACTGTGAAGTTTTTCAATTTTCAACAAGTTAATGTAGAGTGAAATTTATCATTGATGATAATTTAAACATTCTAGTTACAAGTTGGAAATGAGAGAACATATCAATGTATGTCTTGATATGATTTCAAAATAAATTTCAAGGTAACAATTCAATTTGCTTTATTGTTGACTGATTAACTAAATATTCAAATTTCCTCCCCATTCATGATACAATGTATTTAGATCATCTTTATTGATTGTATATAAAATATATTTTTAGGTGAAATGGATTTCCTCTCTCTATTATATCAGATCATGATCCCAAGGTCACATATAATGTTTGGAACATAATTTAGAATTATTTGGGTATAAAGTTAAATTTTAGTATATATTTTCATCCTCATTAACATTGAATGTCCGAGTAGATGATTCAGTCCTTGGAATATGTTCTTCATTCTTGTAGAATGGATTACCAAGGATGTTGGGATCAGTAACATTATTGGGTTGAGTTTTTTTAATAATAGTTTTCATTATAGTATATATATGGAACCATTAGAGGGGTTATATATAAAGAGGTGTCAAGCACTGGCTCTTTGGGATGATGTATGAGAAAGGTAGTTGATAGGACATGATTTGGTAAAAAAACAACAGTTGAAGCGAAGATAATTTACCAATACATGAGGGAAGCTCAGAGCATATTGAAACATTAATAGATTACCAGAGGAAAGATCATTCTTTCAAGGTAGGTGATCATGTATTTCTCAAGGATCCTATGTGGAAAAGAGTGATTTGTTTTTGTAAAAAGGTGAAGTGGAGTCACCGATTCATTGGACTGTATAAAATATTGGAGAAACTTTGATCAGTTTCCTACTAATTATATTTACCACTGAGTTTATCTTAGGTCCACACCATATTTCATTATTCATATTTCAGGAATTATATAGCAGATTAATCTCATGTCTTGATTCCTAAATTATGCCAGCTGGAAGAGAATCTTTGTTGTGTGGAAAAATCAATTCATGTTAATGATTATAGAGATAAATTTTAGTCGAATAAATAGATTCATAAATTTATGGTTTTATTAAAAATAAATATGTTTGTAGAGGTTACATGGGAGTCTTGAATGGTAAGAGGGAAAAATATTCCGACTTATTTGATAAGTGAATAATATTTTGAGGCTGAAATTTATAGGGGGGGGGGGATGTAATGACTCAGGTAATGATATCAAAATTATGTTTTCATATTTATTAATACTTTTTAATTAGATATAAATTTTCCCATTAAATGGATGCTATGTTCAATAGTATACCGATAATTCCCCAACCCCAGTTACCCAGAGTCGATGCAATATTATAAAACATTGGAATGATTACAATGGATCAAATCCCGAAATACCGATCCATTTAGTAGCCTTGGAAGTATTAGATACAAACCTATGTTTTACATTACATTATAAAATGAAAAAAAACAACAAAATTGCCTCATTTTAACTCATTCATATCCCATAGACTATCCCTGCACGTCATTCATAATATACATCTTCGCATCATTGGAAAAATCAAACATAGAAAGGGGTAAGATTAGGTGCTAAGTAAGGATAACAATATAGAGGAAATTTTCAAAAATAAGAATAAACATTTGAGGAAATTTAGAAGACTAAAACACAAGCCATTTAAATTATAAATCATCAAAATATGGATAATATAAATCAAATAATTCCATTTATTTATTCACATGGTTATTCTAATAGTCCAATAATCACATGTAATATCAATAGCCAACTTCGTAATAATGGAATGCATAATGTTGGACATCATAACCACATAGTTAGGGCCTAGTGCCAAGACTAAAAATAAGATTTTATCAAGGGATTGTTCCAAGACACTAGTTTTTCTCATGATACCTAACGATGAATCTAGGAGCTACAGCAGGCTTCACCCGTCACTTACGAAGTCCAATTCATTCCTCATATGAAAACTTATTCTAATTCATATTAAAACAAGAATATGAAATGTTAATACATTAACCATAAACCATGAATGGTATAATAATAAAACATCCACAATCAAACATATCAAAAAACCTTCAATAAAATACTGATGATTGTATCATAATATATCAACCTCAAACATGTGTAAAATCCATCAAAGGATGTTGATATAGATGATATCAAAACTATTTGAGAGAAATAACTATTTATATTTTGAAATCATTTAAAAGTCAGATAATTATATAAGAAAACATTTATTTTGAAAATAATCTTATAATATTATAAGGGAATCTTCGAAAGTGTTATAATGGTGGAAAATAGCAGCACCCACCGTATAAGTTAGAAAAACATTCTTTTCTAAATTTTTTCAAAAAGGTCGTAAAGGTCCTTGTTTGAAAAACAAAGGATATATTACTTTATAAATTTTTTATAAAAATTAAAACAAGGGTATAAATTAATTTAACACATAGTCTAAGAAATAATAATTTTTTTAAATACATTTTTAAGAAACACAAATGTGGATGATAAAGAGGTCCTAGTAGATACTCATGTATAAACAACCTCGGACAATGAAGATATTATAGAATTATACCCAACCTTGCACTTGTCCTTGATCGAGGGTATTTGAACCTCCAATATAATATTTTAATCATTGTTACTAAATTATACTTGAACCACAAACATAAATATTATATCATATATGATCTTCTAATATTTCTTTGTTAATGATATTTCAGTTGTATCATTGTTTCATGTGTTAATTGATTTGTTTTAATTTATATTTTTTGTTATGTAAGTAATATTTTTATAGATAGGATGTATTTTATTCATATCAAGAATGATATTATGTTCTTAAACATTACTTTTAATCCATGAAATGAAAATTATTCATGAATTGTTATGATGGGAAAGAATTTCATCGTGTTCATGGAGACGGTAATGCGTATGTACGTACGAGCGACAATATAATTCTATTGATGGTGAAATAGTATGTAATTGAATGGTATATCATATATACAGAATCCTTAATATGTTATATTTATTATTTACATCAGTTATACTCAATATTATACCCTTCCAAATAATGAAGACTTTGAATAACAAACTACACCACGAAATGGAGACGGTAAGCCGTATGTACGTACATATGGCTTACTGTCATTCATAGCATGGATAGAATAATGAATATGGTTATTCCATATTTATAATAAAATCACAGTATGTATAAGGTAAATTATTTATTAATTTATTATTGAAACAATAGGGAAATAGGAAGTGGAAGAAGAAAAGAATTTTGAAAGAGGTGGTGAAATTATTACCACTTCTTTGGGGGTTTCCTTTTGAGTTGATCAAAAGGGATACATAGGTTGGCATTCTAATTAATGTAATTCCTCTAGGTCTACGTGAGGGTAGTTGGGAGGATATTCAAGTAGGGGTTGTCCAATACAAATTGATTTGGAGGTGTGAATTGGAGATAATGGGAAGTACCCTTTTATAAGAGAGGTGAGGGTCACTTTAGGAAATGCTTGAAATATTATTTTATTATACAATCATAGTCTGTTTATAATGGCTCAAAAATGATTTATTTCGAGGCTAAGGAGGGGATGGGTCGAAAACCTCTCAACTGATTGGTTTTAGACAGGTTTAGGTCACCATATTAGCCTTCTCTTTTGTACTTAGATCATAGTTAAATAATTTAACTTTTACATTGTATTCTTGTATTATTAATAAATGGTTTACAAACATACTATAAAAAGAAAATGGAACCCCATTTGGTTAATTATTGATATATATAACTTTATATAAGTCCTTTTTCTGATCCATATATTTTTATGAATATTATATCAATTAATAATTTAGTATTTGTTTTAAGAACTCATTTTTGTCAATTTTGAAACTATATTGTATATTGTTTCTGTGGAAGTCATAAATATATAATCATATTGAAAAATATTTATTTAACAATAATTACCATGTCATATTAAACTTTAATTTTTTTGGAATTCCTCAGAAGTCCCAATTTTCATTTATTGGGATATTTATAATATTTATTATTTTAATCTTTCATTAATAAGTTAATTACTACATCATCATTGTGTCATAAATAAATTTAAATATTTAATGTATAAAAATTTTAAATAAAATAACATTATGTTGGAAATATTATTATATATTTAATGAATATTTTCAGTTAAATTTACCTTTTGTATAACCCTATATTAATAATAGTTTAGTTAGTAGACATTGAATTTGTCACATTTAACTCTTCATTAAATAAAATAATAATAAATGTATTAATCTAATAAAAGTAGACCAAAAGGATCATATTTTATTACTATGTTTGATTTTGTTCAAAATACACTTATCATATAAAATTTGGAAATTTTTAGGGTAATTACAATAAGATTTTTACCTTTAATTACCTTATTTACTTTTTACTGTGGTAAATAAAAGTAAAAAGTTACTAGTCATAAAAAATTATTTTCATCTTATTGAACCAAATTTTACTTAAGGATATCAATCGTGTCTTCTAGATTTTTGGTATTCAATTCACAGAAGTAGTAAAATTATGTTTTATGCGAATTTACAATTATGCCTAGAAGGTGGGTAAAAGACAGTAAAAAGTTCAATAAATTTTTATATATATAATATTATTATAATTTGAATCCAATGAATTTAATGTAAAATATATAGTTATTATGTATCTATTTTACATGATATAAATTTAAATAAAATAACTAATTATTTAAATAAAAAGCCAATTTTAAACAATAACACAATGTTTTTCACTATTCATCAAAAATTGAAAGTTTTCAGAAAAATTCCAAATATTGTGATGTAATTCAATGATTGAATCCATAATATAGTCGAACCTACCATCTTACATTACCTCTAGGCACCGATGTACCCCAAATATGACTCCCTTTAGACATAACATAGTATATTATAAATCATTTCCTACCATGTCAGTAACTCTTCATGAACACCATATGAAAATTTCATTTATGGTATTTACCATGGAAACAAATGGAATTTTACTACCTTCACACTAGTATACTATAAAATTTCAAAACTAATGTCCACTCATTTCTATTAGAAAAAATCTGACCCAGGAAATGATATTACATGAAGCAATCAATAAAATTCACCCTACCATAAGAGTACCATTGTAATCATCCCTCTAAACCAAAACACTTGAATGTAAGATCTAATAACTTATACATTATCAAACAAAATAACTAGTTTTGACTGACCTACTCATACAATATTTCAAATAGGAGATAATATTCACAACTAATTCTAGGTTATTATGAATATTATACTTATCAATCCCCAAAAATCACCCTCAATGAATGAACCAACCATCTATCAACCAATGGTTTACTTATCACTATATATATTCATAAACACTTATCCTTGATCAGTGACTATAGGTGGTCCCAACCTCACACATGTGATAGTATTTTATATATTTTAGCATTCCATTTTAGACACCAATAATTAATATATAATCCCAAATATACTACATCATTTTTATCCAAACCTTCAATGATGTATCCCCTTACTATATTGGAAACACATTTGATAGTCATCAAAACCTTATCCCTCCATGTTTATTGGAATATCACCAAATCAATCAATCATCATTCCATATATAGGATTGCTTAAGCTACTGATTATTATTGATCACCCCCAAATGGGTCACATTTAAATACCATCCTCACCATACTATATATGTTATCTTGGAACCAATAAATTCCTTAACAAACCATTTTTCAACCGTTCAAAAACTCCATATACTAAAAATTCATCATATGATACCAAAATTCATTTTCCATCACACATATAGACACATTTAGTAGCAAATAACCTCTCTCTATATCTGTTATGAATAATTCATTAACTCATTAAATAATCTTATAAAAAGTTATTTACTAACATAAATCATGGTATAATCTAAATTAGAATATGTATACACTCTTGTATCACCCAATCACACCACCTAAATCACACTTCAACAACTTAATCATCAATAATCATATTTATTAAACATAAAAAATTAGACATGGTTTTGCAACATGTCAAACCACAAACCTAGAAGTACTGTTTTCAATTTCCTTCTATAAAACCAAGGAATCTATTTCATTTTAAAGATAATAAAAAAACACTACCCAGGAATAATCGCAAAAATAAAAATAATTTCTCCATGCCTAACACATTATAAAAAAAGCAATATAAGATCACCTATCACCAAAACATTAAAAAAATATGAACCAACGAATTCTAGGAATCCATTGATTATGACCTCAACACATATCCACAATAAAAAAAATCACTAAAAGTGATTTATGTAAAAAATTAATAATTAATCCAAAATAACTTTAGTTTTACCTTATCAAGGGTATCCATTTCATCAAGGAAACCCAGGTATATTCCAAAAAATATCCTAGGCATACACCAATTGAATCCAATAGTTACCAAAGTCTGAACAACATGAATTAACCTCTTAAGATTTCCTTATATAACCTCTTCCCAAAGACTATAATATCATAATAAAATAATGTCCCAATATAAGTTACACATAATCAATCATCCATGAAACTACAGTATAGTAGATTATAGTGACATAAACAAGTATATATTAATATTATTATATATGTTTTTGTTGACACTATAAACAACCAAACCTGATTCTGATAAGAAAATAAGACAAAAAAGAAAACATATAACATGTGGAACCTATGATCCAAATATGTTACATGTAATAAAAAATATTTATAATCTCTTAAAAGATTAAAACCATAAATTAATATCCCAAATCCAATCATCATACTATAATAAATATAAAAATGTAATAGTGAGAACCATAAAAAATAATCCAATGACACTAGTACCACAGACTAACAACTAGATAGGGTTTTATGATTCACTAGCTGGATATCTATCATAAGCTAAAACACAATCATAAATTGTTATAACACACTTTAAATACTAAGAAAAATGAAAACATGTCTTTGATGCCATTTTTTAATCCTTTAACTAAAATTGTCCAAATAAAAATATAGTAGGAAAACCACAAAATCTCAAGTGTAGAATCATATAAAAGAGAGGTTACAAAATGAAAGATAGGTCATAAATCCTAAATTAGGGAGACTATATCCTAAATATCATAAACATTAATAAAAATTTGATATTTGGTATTATCCACAATAGAAAATCATAACACACATATGAATTTATAAATAACAACAATCCTTAACAAAATATACAGAAATATGGATGTAATAAATTAACAATGCATTCAATGAGTTAAATATTCCAATATACAACCTATCAAGATAATCATATATTTAAAATGAAAAAAATAAAATAACTATGGAGGATACACTACATCCCCATTATTTACCTAAACTCTTCTCTAAATCCAAATAAAATTCTTCGTCTTCATACACTATATAACTAGTGCTCATGCCTATATTTGAGACATAAGGTCTTAATTTACTCTTGGGTGACTATGTAGGGTGTGAGAAATATATCTTAGTAGGATACCTGCAAGTGAACCTAATATACTCAATCTTATGAATGTGTATTCCAGAAAATATAAATTATATAACATAGGATAAGAAACCCTATATATTAAGTCATTATATACTGACCAAGCCACCCTGAAACCTAACCATACCTAGTATGTTCCCTTATTTTGAAAATTGTTTATTAAAATTTAGATTGGAAGGGTATTGAATGAAATCATGGACTATAATTACTTTGAGCATATAATCTAACAAGTTCTAGATGAAAACTTGACCCACGAATAGTTTGACCAATGTTATTAAATGTCATATGACATACCAAAATATATGTCTATCTGACTAGAAATAAATAATTATATAGGTAATCAAGGGTTAATCAATCATATTAAATACTTATATATTTATTAGTATGAAAATTGGTTATAAATTTTATATATTGAGATGCTCTATTGGATGGTATGACCACATGATCCAAATTTTGTGTGGAATTTTGGGCTCTCTACTAATATAACTATTGATTATAAATTTTGTATGGAATTATAATATCTCATAAAATATTATCATATGTTTAAAATTTTCATATTATGTCCTAAAATTTAAACGAGATCTTCGATAGATGGGAAATTTCTTAAAACATCCAAAAATTTCTACAAGCCTAACCATAAATTATAAAATTATTTCAATGATATTTGAAACATGAATGATTAACTGAAAAACCCCATACTATTCACCCTATGTCACCATCATCTTGATACCTACATTAATAGAACCTGGATGAACATAATAATATATAAATATTATCTTAAAAATTGCTCTCCAACAATATGACTCTTACTATATCATGAATCATAACCCAATCACTAGTCATATAGTATTATCTTCATCAACCAATCTACAAATCAGTGTCAGATTTTCCCAACTAGTTAATAACCTGAACATACTACACATCTCAAGACATTTTCTTGACTAGGGAACCTATCATACATTACCAAGACTGATATCTGAAATCTATTATTATAACTACCTAATAATTGAAAAAATTATCATTTCTAGGGCCTATAACCGATGTAAAAAATACACTATACCCATTATCCTACCTATCATCTCTGAGTATGATATAAAATAAGTTCCTTACACACAAAACAACCACTATAAAATGATTCTAACCTACAACAAACACCCCATGGGTGATCCCAAGGATCTTATGCCCCACATGACCCTAGCCATGAAAGGACAGTCCAAATATTCTACCAATTTTCACACAACTACCATGTCTATGACACTAAGGGATATGTGGTCCAAAAGTACCCATGAAACTTTTACAACTCCATTCTAGGATATTGTAATAAATTACAATAAGTTACACTTGTTTCCTATATCATATCTTATATAAGAGTTTTCTTAATCCTACTATATAGAGGAAGCCTTCCTAATCACACCATACCAATCCCCCATGGAATTATCCCACTCAAAACATTCACCACATATATTATTCACAAACAGGGTTTAATTTCATCCATATGTGAGATGTATGAACTTCTCATCCATCGACCATCTGACCAAGTCCCTCGTGTTACTTAACCAGACCTAGGAAAAACAACCTAGACCTTTCACTAATAATATAAAAAATGTGGCACATACTAGGTCTTTAAAAATATCCACTAGAATTCTATCCACCTTGGTGATGTATTTTTTAGGTTATTTCACAATTCTCAACTCACTATAGAACCCTTTCAATATAACTATGAGGTACTAAGACACATGATTCCTCTAATTAAGGATATCTCACTCGATATACACTTTTCTCAAATGTAATCCCCTTACATGAAGGGATAATAAAATATAAAAAATGATATAGTTAAGTATTATAGGGACCAACTTCCACTATTTAATAGTTCCCTATAACATCCCAACCTAGCTCACTCTGAGCAATCACTAGATCGATGGTACTACATGACCACAGGCTCACCTCCCCGAAAGATAGAGGTTGCCTACTAGCTTCGAGGATCTAAGGAGGAACTATGGGGAGGCTATAACCCCAATATCAGAGTAAAAATAATAAGAGATCACCCAGAAGAGAAAATAATAAGAGTATATAAGAAAAATAAAACATTCGATAATAATAACTTCAAATAAAAAACATACTAGTATACAAGTCTAATTGTCCATTGGACTTATCACCTGTGAAAAGTAAAAATAAAAAATAAAATAAAAGGTTCCACTATAGCACTAATACATTCCTCATACCAAACTCCTAACACTATCTGAGATATCCCACACAACCATACTAAAATTAATCCTTCATCCAACCTTTCTCTGAAATAATCATTTGGAAAATTCTCGAGTACTCATATGAAATGAAAGCCTGAGTAAGGTGTTAATACAAAACACAATTGGGAATATCTAGTAAATTCCTATAATTACTAAAATATTTCACGATATGTTCATGTGACCCACTCATAATAATTAAGAAACTTCTAGAAATAAAAAAATAGACAACCCAAAATCCCAATTTTTTTAGATATTGGAAAGTCATTAATAATGTTGTGTGGAACATTCTAATCCATTAACTTGAAAATGTTATTATTGATCTTTAATTTTGTAACCTCAATCAACTATACCTTCTTGAACCATTGTTGGTGTGTTTATAATTTTTAATGGTGACCACCCCTCATATGAAATACTTGGGTCTCCTAGGTATACCAAATAGTATCCTAGACCTCCCATATATGAGTTCTTTTATCTAGGAGAATAAGCCCATAAATAACACAAATCTACCCAATGAGAGTATTCTCATCCAAAAGTAACTCAAACCTGTGGAATTCCCCTAGATAACTATATCCCAGTACGATAGATCATCCCTGACACCTTATCCATGATATCCCCACCAATATTATCACAAATATCTCATATGATAGTTTTTATAGACCAGGTAATAGAACATAAGTATCACAAACCATTTATTACAGAAATTTCTAAGACATTGGTATCACATAAGAGACCATCCCTTAGATATTTATATAAAAAATAGTAGACAACCCTCAATATCCAATTTCATTACTAATATCACCTTAAGTTCCTATTCCATTTAAAATAATAAAGAAACTACCGTAAGGTAATTTTCCAAACAAATATAAATATATAAGAAAAATTAGGTTGTTTGATTTCCTAAACCCATCATCACTATCCATATCACACCATAACCCCCCACTAGGGTCAATATGACTCCAGGTCACCCGTTAGGGTCCCCTAGGTCACCATAAAATGTGATCAATACAAATTTAGGTCCTCATTCTCAATAAAATTAAAGATGACTACTCACCCTATGTCAATAGTGTCAACCCATAAGCACCAAGGAATAAAAAGATACCACTATGTCCCACATGGTTAATGTATGTTCATTTTTCTATACACCTCACCTAAGGGTATCTATGTTTCCTAAGTATGGGGCACTCAATTTCAATTCATTGATTTTATCATTAGCTTACACCCATAGGGAGAGGTTAATATATCTCAAGGTAATTCAAAATTTATGGCCATGAACATGAGTAGAAAAGGAATCAATCTGAAAATATAGGACCATCATGTTCATGGAACTTATTAATTTAGATTGAGTCATAGTTAATTAATCATTTCAGAATTAAAAATTTAATTTAATTAAAATGTTTCTGTTAAAATAGCAGGCACCACCAATAGGGGAATGATCACGCATCTCATGCCTCGTAAAAAATTCAAAACAACCATTGGTAATTATACATTACCTCTTTCCTCATTTGGAGAATTTTCCTATTATTTATGTAGTTTTACCGTTCTATTAAAACCAATCTATGATCATCAAATCCGACCATTGTCCCTTAAATTTTATCATCAACACTCAAGCCTCCATCTGAATGAAACAATAATTAATTAACTAATTATAAATTTTATTATTAATTAATAAATTTAATATAAGAGAGAAAAAAATATCTATTTCACTCACTGATAAACCCTATGCACTACTACAAAATCGGACTTTAACATCACTAAAATGCACTGATAATCAAAGTGTAGTTTAAATCCTAGAACCATTATAACTGCTAAAAAAGTGCTATTAAAGGCCCTCTTTAACAGCACTAAAAATATTTTTAAAATGGTCCTATAATAGTTTTTTTATCACTGTTACAGGACCCTACATTAGATATTTTTAGCGCTGATAAAGGCTCTGATGATTATGGTTATATAATTTTTTCCCCATGATCCAACCACACCCCTTTATCAGTGCTTCCCACTCCCTCGCCCCTTTATTAGTGCTTTAGAAAATCCCATCCTCACGCGTGTGCCACCACCTCCAGAAAGTTTTGAACCTAAGACCTCCCGCTTATATATACTGAGCCTTAATCGCTACCCACACTATTTTATTTTTTCATTTGATGCTATATATATATCATTATATTTTTTATACTTACATTTATATATAGGTTTATAAATATATTTATATATTAAGATATATTTTTTATATTTAAATATGTGTAATTTTTTTATTTATAAAATTAGAATTTTAGGTGTTAATATATAAAAAATATGTATATATTGTTATATATATGATTAAAAATAAAATTCAATTTTTCGAAATAATAAAATTAAAAATACCTGATATAAATATGAATTTAAGATGTATGATTGAATTCACTTGCCATTGAAAATTTAAAAAATAACCATAAATGAGGCATAAAATCCACAAAAAGTTAAAAAATTTGTGTACCCCAACTAAAAAATAGTTTTAGAGGACTTATGGGCCTCTTTTGGCCTCAACGAAATAGTTATTGGGTTCCCCCGGGTAATGGTGGTGTAATGCTTGTCGGAGTCTTTGACTTGATATGTGGTAGTGCCCAAATAGTCACCCAGATCAAAATTTATTGCTATTTGAAGATTAAGTTACGTTTTCAACTTAGTTGAGGTCTTTTATTATATTTTTTAATTTTTTATCTTAATATTTATATTAAATGACTACTAATCTATAATAAAAAACAAATTTTTTTAAAAAATATTTTTTATTTATTTTATAATCCATTTTTTATAAATACCTTATATATTAATTGAAAATTCCTATATACCTTTTGTAAAAAATATTTAAAAAATATATATTATATTTATATCAAAATAAGTATATTTATATATTTATATAATTTTTTAATACTATACTTGTTTTCAAGTACACATTTATCAATGCTTGTAAAAAAATGATGATAAAGGTACCCCATTAACAACACTTTTTAGGGTGTTTAAAGAACATATTTAACAGTGCTATTGAAGAATTGTTAATGACCCACTTTAACAATGATTTTTTAGCACTGAAAAAGGGGACTTTGACAACATTTTATCTAATTCTCTAAAAACCCTAGCACTAGACAAACCAAATTTTTTTGTAGTGTTACTTCAGAAACATGAATAACAATCCTGAGAGTTAAACAATAGACTCCCACATCATCCTCAATGGAAACAATACCATGAAACACCAAATAAAGGGTAAAATACTTATAATTTATAATCAATATTATTATAAAAATCACAACTACGATATACCTCATTAAATCATAATATGAATGTATATAAGGAATAATATAGTTACCCTCAATGAAATATAATTATAACAAGATCCAATTGAATCATAAACTAAACAATAGCTGGAAAACCTCTAAATTAACAAGGAACAAACTTAGAGGAAATAATAGACCATTAAAAAGAGACACTCAAATGAATTTATGGGCAAATCACTCAAAAAATACCACACCACCATGGGGATAGAAAGGGGGTGGACAAGGTTTAGCCCCTATCTCTACTAGCAAAATGAGAGAGATAACTGTTGCTACCCCTATTCATAGATCCCATAGGGGATGATTTATTTAATATTCTATATTTTAACCCCATTCTATGGCCAGTATTGGGACACATGATATTTGGATGAACATGGAGTGAACCCATGCCACTTTTAGTCCCACCATCTAGATAGTGGATGTATACTCTAGCCCAAATTCATTTTGAATCTCTTTCACTTCTCCTGAACACCATTCCATGTCTATAATATATCAATTGATTGATTCAATGATTTATAATTAAATTATTATCTCCAATTAAATTTTACACACCTACGCTAATTGAAAACTGAAATTTCGCCATGAAATTAAAACCCATATATAAAAATTGGATGTTACAAACTCATTACCACAACACTTACCATTTCTCTTTAGTATTGGTGGTCATCCAACTAAATTCACAAAACTATTATAAAAAATAATTTAAATACAAAATTTCTCAATCCATTTAGAAACACCCAAAAAGCATAAAAGTATCATTTTCTAATTGAAGGTGATCAAACCACTAAAGCCTGAGATAGTAATCACCCTCATTTCTAAAACATTAAGGAATTTTATTTCCCAATTCTGACTTCTCTGAGAAATATTTGGTGTCAAATTTTTCACAATAATATAGGTTAAGGTTCTCGTTACCATGTGTTTTATCTAATTAGGGAAAATTTGAAAATATAGTTCACCACAATGATTAAGTTTCCTACTACAAAACAATTATAGTGGTCCATTCTCCAACTATATGTGGTTCCCAACTCATCAAACTAAAAAAATACATCATAAAACTAGTTAGATTTCAATACCCATCCTCATTTTCATAAGTTAAAATAAACCACGAGTCTCACTACCCTTACTTGAGGACCATAATCATTCATGATTTCCTCAAAAATATCCATTCAACCTCAAAATTCACTTTCTGATCATGATATGACATACTTGATTTAGTTTCTATATTAACTCATTCCGTCTCTCGAAAAATATTATGACCTCCTCAGATAGACCCTTATTTAAAACATTCATCTCCCCGGCTGACGTGTTTCAAAAATACTTGATCAAGATTCCTTAAATACTAGAGGAATAATGTTACCATCTTGGTACCAACAAAATGCTTACACCTGAGAAATAGTTTTATCTCCCTTATTGGATCATCAATAGACTGTTCCAACATCATGAATGTCGTGAGTACCGACACCTTCTGGATCACTCAAATTTGTATCACCACTAATAATATTTAGGGATATTATACCAACAACTAAATTCAAAATCCCCATTATAGGAGTATACTTTTCCTCACACTCCATGAAAAAATACATGTTCTCTATAGCCGATATCCTACCTGTCACTAAACACAATGCTTGGACATGAAAAACTCTTCTTCACCCGAATGCTATTAGAATTTTCAAACACTGTATAGTCCCAATATAATGAAACATTGAATACATTGTACACATAATTATTTTAAAATATATGATAACAACATATTATGGATAATGGTGTACTCTCCAACATATATCTCACCTTATAGTGATCCTCGAGTACTACCTAAAAAGGTTCTATGGCCAACAGTGTTACACTCCCTCTAATCCACATTCACCCTTTACATAAACCATTAAATCTTCCATCAAGGATTATCTCTAATCTACTATGGATCAAAACGTGATCCACTTCCATTGTCACCTCTACCATTGAGTTACATTTTTAAATATTATCAACAATAGTTTCCAAATATTAGAAACATATCATCAATCATATCAGTTCTCATATCACACATTATTATAATTGATTTTTATTCTAAAAATTTCCATGTGAAATAACAGTTGTTACCTAAATATCATCTAAAATGAATGTGAGTATGCTCTAGTGTAACCCAAATGTAGAACTCCAACTCATACATTGTTAATTCATGTTATATTAGAACAAGGATTACTATGATTTATAGCATAGAAATTATCTAAATAGAAAAACTCAAGGTTCTATCATCCATAAAGACTATCATCTATCACATTTCAAGTAAAATAACCTAGAACCATAGATGATACTACTCCAAAATGTTAGTTCCAATCGATCAAGTTTACACTAGGTATACCACTACCAAATTGTCTTAGATACTATACCATTATCAATCCGATTCTAAGCATCAATGTGGAATAGTTCCAAGTAAATAGTGTTTACTAATGCTTTTAGCATGTACCCAAACACATAAAATGCCAACAAGGTTAAGAATTTGAATGATCCCTCCCTTTGAACCCATGTCTTGATACCAAATCAATAGAGGTGATTTCTCATGGAAGAAAAAAAACATATTGAATCTTCCAGAGACTTTTAAGTATATATACTGAATTAGTCTCACAAGAAGTTACCTAACCATTCTTACCATATATAATGTAGTATATTTCAAAAGTAAACCCTTATCATGGGTTTCCCTTGTATAAAAAACTATTCCACGACTCACTAAAAACCTGAGTTGCATCTCAAGTTCTAATGATTCACAAACCTATCCTTAATATGGGTTTATATAGGGTCATAACACATGGGAAACACCAAAATGTTCCCACCCACAATCAATATGACATAATTATTCCAAACACCCACATAAAGGGTCTTAACATATGTTATGCAACACATTACATCTCATCAACTAAAAATTTCACCGATTCTCATGAGCATACCCACATAGAAAGGCCCTTGGAGAATCAATATCACATTAGTAAATAGGTATATTTATAATGAAATAACACTAGATGAAATGTATCAAGAAACTATAATTGTACAATTCAGTTAAGTAGAATTCCATTTAGAGCCATATTTTATAACACTTTAAAGGTCGTTATTAAAACTATAAATAAATCAACCTATAATATAATCACCCATTAGGGATTTATCATCCATGAATAATATTCCTACATTGATATAATCATTACAAAACATATTTCTAGTTTTGAGGTAAAATATCTACACCACCTCCACTAATCACCACACCATATGGTCCACATGACCTTTCATAAGAAGGAAATGAGTATAATTATTACTCCATGTAATTAATATTCCACAAAGTACATATATGAGAAAATTACCTATAACATATTAATGTAATTTTAAATACAAAACCCTCTAATCAATAATTGAAATATAAATAGAAGGGCCCTAAAGGTTATGGTAACACCCATGTCTTATATAATCCATGAGACACATATTTTCCTTACCATACAACAGATATAAATATGATAATCAGTCTATTTCAAATAATCTATGTTCCTAGAATTCAATAACTCATTAACCAAAAATCTCAAACCCATGTTCATAATTCCAGGTGAAAATAAAAAATGATCGTAACATCACAAACCAAATTTTTTAAATCATCCCTAGCTACATGCACTTCCTCTGAATGAGGTGTTCATGAAGCAACAAAAAAGTGTCCATCACAGGCTCAGACACATACTTATATCTTCTGGATTGGATATCCCATGAAATAACACAAGGAAAAAAGAAAATATCTGATATCACATTATTATATACCAATCTAGATCATTCTGAACAATAATATTTTTTTTGTATACTCTAATTGTTTGCATTCCCACACTCATTTTGAGTCAATATTAACCTATATTAAAAAGGTCGGTAGTCACTAGGGCTTTTCTAATGACATATAAGAAATTTTTTTGTCTTAGGGGATGTGGTTCATGCACACCACACCCTTTTAATATGGTTTATTTCCTACTTTAGGACTATATTATGGAATTAAGACATATTAATAAATCTTTTCAAACATCCAAATGTGGGAATGGTTAACCAAGTTCCAATAATCTCCCAGAAAACATGATTTTGATGTATACCTCAATATATTATATAGGTACCTCATCTGTCCCTAATTTATATGTGACTATTTGCTTTAAATATTACCATTGGATCTCATTGGAGTTTATTTTCCTTTAGAGATGTGATTGGTGTATTGGAGTTGGAATTGAGCCTCAAAGAGGCATCCTATATATCCTATTAAAATAATAATTAAAACCCAAATAGTTTTATTGAATTTTTAAGGTAGAAATGAAATTAAGTTCATTCCTAAAATATTCATCCTATATATAATAAAATGAATTGAAAATAGATCCATGTAGTTTATTAAAATGGTTTGGGATTTCACCGGAAAAAGACACCCACAATATAATACCTTTCATCATGATAATGGGATTATCATCACATATCTAAATTCCCATATGAGTCGTGATCAATGTGGGAAATAAGAGACAAGGTATGATTAGTCAAATTTCATATGAGAGAACCATAAAATATTAAAGGGGGGCTTTTGAATTATTTTTACAATATAAAATTCATATTTCATGAATTGGGGAACAATATGAAATAAGATGCGGATTATATACTAGTTTCGATGATATACCTAACAATGTAGGTGGATCAGGTGAGAGTTTGTATTTGGCATTAAGCCTAGGATGAGTCCCATATTTTTTTAATAAAGATGAATATATTGAATTGAGGTAGATTATGTATAGGATAGAGTTTAGAGATATAAATATTCCTGCCTTGTTTAATTCAAGAGGATCATATGAGTTTGTAAACATGATGTATAATGATGAAAAAAATGAGGAATCATTACTAAAGGGGTTTCAAGGAATTCACATGGAGAGATCTCATCTTGAGGTTACCTGATATGAAATCTAAAAGGTGGATTCACTACTTGAGATAATAAGATAAATCCTAAAGGAGGATACTAAACATATGTTGATTACATGTATGGTCAAGACATACACCAATGTGGATGCCTGTTGTGATAACCAAAATGAATATATGTGCTTCAGGAAAATAATGAGTACTATGAGTAGTATCACAACCTAAAATTACTTGATCCCTTCACTAGGGATTACACTTAGGATGATTCCTATGTAACAAAATCCAAGAATAATATCTCAAATTTATGTAGATAAGAATAACCATAATGATTATATCAACTATATAGTATAATAAGAAGTAATGAGCTGTATATTGAATTAATGAAATTGTGTTAGGATTACACATTAATTCTTCATTGGGGGTAATATACAGGAATATATGGAAGCTAGTTGAAAAATTGTAACCATGAATAATGTCTCAACTCAATAGTGTTTTTGGATGCCCTAATGGGTATCTAAACTCAGATAAATTATGTGAGTGTTACATGTCAATGATACGTAGATGTAATTAACCTAGTTAGTAACTCATGTGAGGGTTGGGAGAAATAAGGGAATATATGCAGGAGGGATAATTTTAATAATTTCATCCCCTAATCTAATGGTAAAAATATGTGGAATTTATTTGGTTAAGGTTGGGGAATACACATAGTAGGATGAAAAAACCAACAATTATATCTTAACTCTTAGTGGATATTTAAGAAGTTTATGGAAAGGTATGAGACCTGATGAATTAGTTATTAACCCAAGAGAAGGATAGAAAATATTCTTATCACTAGTGAGGGATAGTGTGGGTTCACAACCCTTGTATTTGGGTATTATGTGAAGGTTTACCAAAGTGAGGTGCATAGAGGGTCATGTAAGTGAGGTACCATGGAAGAAGTGTCACCTATTGGGATTTAATTGGGTGAATTTTTGCCTAAGTGGGTCACCAATGTAGAGGGTAATACATTTATAGGTTCCTTGGGAAATAGTTTTCCCATTTTGAGTGTCTTGGGAGATGGGTTCCAAAGTGGAATGCCTAGGGATAAGGACTAATGACGTAGACTACCTTGAGTGAAAGGTTTCCCAAGTTGGTCGGCTAAGTAGTGTGTCTCCAAAGTGGTTCACCATTTTAAGGGTTGGGTGTGACTAAGTTTAGTGGAATCATGGAAATTTAATTATTTTACCCTACTGAAGTTCTGGGTAATGGAGTCTATATAGTGAGGGCTAGGAACGAATCAATTCAAAAAGGATATTAGGAAACCAAGTTTTTTATCCTAATGGAGGGATGGTAAATGTAATATCCCAATTTAAGGATCATCATGATGGGTTAACCTAGTAAAGGATAGGTGGGGTCCTTACCCTATTATAGTTTTTTACATGGAGGTTCACCAAAAAATTGGTGAATTGGTGGGGTGAAGAAGTTGGGAGATGGAGCTCATACATAGTTCTTCCTCTAGAATTTTTTCTTTCTTATGAAACATTAGTGTTTGATGGTCTATTTGTTAATTGAACTATAGACTTGGGTGCATGATATGGGAGTGTAAGTTTCACAATAAGGAAAAAATATAGTTAATATACTTATATATATCATGAATTCACATTATAAAACACTCATAAATTCTAACAGCCATAACTTTTGATCTGTATGTGAAGTTGGGCCCTACATGTTGGAAAATGAACGCCTGTGAAGTGAAATAAATCCCTAGATATGTTGTATAATCCATACAATGGTATTTCACTATAAAATAGTTTTCCAAAATGAACATAGAAATATTTTTAAGGTTGAAACATTTTTTTCAATAATTTTCAAAATCCTCATACAACTCCTAGAATGAGGTTCTCAACACCACAACACCATATAGGGAAAAGATTCCAAGGAATCTATATCCCATGTTGTGTGAACAATCTAAAGAACATGGAAATATGATAGGATTATTCTAGCATGGATACAAAATAATAATCAACTTCAAAATTTGTTTTTCAAGGGAGGATATTATCATGTGTTGTGAGGAGAAGATCTTGGAATGAGAATTTTTATTCCATAAATTAACCATATTACTAGCTTCACATGACCTCAAGTGTCCCTCCTTGAACACTATAGGTTATCAACATATGGTGGGGGTATAAGGTGGTACTATAAGGGATGTTATACCCTATGTATCTGATTGTCTAATAATAAAAAATAACCCAAAAATAATCGACATCAACACATTGTTATAGTACATGGGAATACATATGCATAAAACAATAATAATAGGAACTGAGGAATTACCAACCCTAAAAAACCAATCTCCCACTAGGTTAATCACATATATAGAGTGTTAAATGATATAAAATATATAGATCCACTATATCACCAAGTTTTATCTCATAAAAAACATTTAATGTCATCTAATTTATCCCACTTGATAATTTTAAAATTTGGTCATAGCCAAAACTATCCCTGAAATAACTTTATAAGAGATGATTTAGTACCCTTGTGAGATAGTGACCTGAGTACATTAAGAGTACACAAATAAATTGGTCACCACAACCCTAATCCAATCCAAATATTATATTTCATTATATTTTCTTGTGAAACGTTTATAATATATAAAAAACTACTACAAATAAACTAAAAAATACACCAGTACCAATTTTCGACCAATGCCGGAATGTATCTGAGCTGATCATGTGAACCATGACAACCCATATTTGAAAAACTATACCATTTTCAATAATTAGGTATGTAACAATGATCAGACTTACATGATTCAATCATTTTTGGGTGTTTTTATAAACATGATGTGATGACCATTAATCCATATAATATAATCGGATCTCCCTAGTATACCAATGAGTGTCACATACCTTCCATACGACAGTTCTCTCAGCTAGTGGCACAGAACCATAAGTAGCACATACATCCACTATGATTATTTTTTTATCTGAATATATCACAGAAGATAGGAATACTCTTAAAAATATATATCTTGATATAATTTATTATCCCCAACTCCATATCCATTGCATCCCTAAAAATAGTATCATAGACCTCACATACAACAATATTTCTTATCAACGGGAATAATATATAAGTATCATGAACCTCTCCTATAAGAGTTTTCTCAACCAGTGGTATCACCCATCAAAAACACACTTTCTCTTAGGATTTTCTATATATAATTGCACACATCCATCCATGGTAATTTTTAATTTTATAAAAAAGACCACACACCGGTGAGTACCATGCAAAATAATAAAAACACTACCCTAAAGGGTGTTATCCCAACCATTCAAAAAATATAAAACATAGTTTTTTGATAATCTTAAACACATAATAATTATCCAAATACCACCACAAATACTCACTAGGTTTAATATGTCATTGGGACACCAAATGGGGTCTTTTAGGACACCCATAAATGGGGGCACCCTACTTGGGGTCATTGTTCTCAGTTATGTCTCAAGAAATTAAATGTGTTGCGGAGTACATTATTCATATCAGAAAGTTCAAAATAAAATGGTTCCACTGAACACATGATGTTTGAAACATCTACAATAGTTTAGAGACATGGATCCTAACCCATCTCAATTTTCATGGTCCTAATAGGTAATCCAACTAACCAAACCATATCTGAGTCTTTCTAGGTTCATTCCACATTGCCATGGTCATATCATATAGAGGTGGGTTACCCACCCCTTTCCAATAGTGTGATCCCAATGGCTCTAACGAATAAAATGAGTCCCCTAAGCCCCATAAGTTCTATGAATATACATGTCACTATACACCCTTATTTTTGGTGTCTAATGTTCTTATTCAAGGAACAATGATTTTTTCACTCATTTTCACTTTACATCAGACCCCTAATAAGATTTAAACCATATAGGGATAATTATACATTATGTACTTGAATATAAGTGGTTGAGGAATCAATATAATTCCCTTGGACCAACATGTATTAGGACTTTATTAATTTATCTTGGAGAAATCAAATAATTAATAATTTCAAAATTAATTATTTTACAAAATTTAAAAGATTTTATAAAACAAGAGGGAACCACCTATAGTGGCCTGCCCAAACATCACATTCCATATAACTAATTAAAAAGAACCCCATGTTCAGTGTACTAGACTATCTACATCATTGGTATGATTTGTGATTTATTTCCATAGGCCATTAATGATTCCAAGGCCCGTCCAAGATCAACAAAGAAAATAATTTCCTATTTGAAGCTTGTAATAACAATCGTGAATAAAACTCTAGGGAAACATCAATAATTAATTAATAATAAAATTTATAATTAATTAAATAATTCAATATAATATAATCATAATCAATTTTTAACTCATTAGTTACCCAATCTTATTAGAAAAATTATGGTAAATCCTCAAGAGGTCAGAAGCGGACCCATGACCTCATACTAGGGGGACCTATTAAACGACAACAATTGAAGGCCCAAATATATTAATTTTTTATGTGTAGGGATGGTATAATTCACATTGGTGACATTTTTCATTAAAAAATTAGGATAATTCAAGCAGATTACTTCTCAAGACATCATCTTCCTTGTATGATTAGAATTCCCATAATTAATATATTATTACACTATGATTCAGTGAAATTTGAATAGAAAAGATAGCCAGAACACATAAAAATTAACAAATAACAAAATTAGATGTTCGAATGGATTAGTGGAGGGATATAATAACCCTCATTCACTTGAAAAACCATAATCCACCCCAACATAAATGAGTTTGAATGAGGGATGATGGGTTTGGACCCTTGGTTGTGCGGGCCAATTGAGACGGAGAAGAGGGGCTGATCCCCTTTGAAATATTGAGGGGAAATGGAATTTTCCAACATTTAAACCCTCCAACTATCCAATACTGAACTATTAGTGAGGCAATAATTCATGCAGTGGATCCCATGAAACTACTACCCCAATAGTTAGCAGATGGTCTAGTATTATGTAGATGATGGATAAATACAAGAGCCTAGTTATCTCAGGTACTTTCAGAATCCCTTTTACTACTCTTGGAATCCTCTCGACCAAAATTCCATGTCCATAATACATCTTATGAAGGGTTATATTATTTATAATTGTAATATAATATACTATTAAATTTTCACCTCCCTCAATAATTCAAAGATCAACTTTCTTATTGAAATTCAAAAGAAAATTATCCACATAGGATATTACATTACAATTTTCATTCCTTGATTTCAAATCCATGAAAAAACTGTAAATAAGTTAATACTACATTATAAGACCCTATCTAATGGTATAGAAATAATTTTTTTATAAAAACATAAAATTAATTATAATATTTAATATAATGATAAATAATGTAAAAAATTTCACTAATCGACCTCATCACATTAAAACTGTGAACAATGACATGTAAAAGGTCCACAAGACACCCAAGACAAAACTTTAATTGAAATCCCCATTGAAAAACACATTTTAAATGATTATTCTAATACAATTAAGACAATATCTGTAAATAAATTTGAAAAGTGACTTACCTTAACCAAAATATAGAATTATAACATGTGTCCATCCAACAACAACACCCTCTATCTATCATATTGTAATGCTCCATGGTTTGGGATGATTTTACCTTTCTCCACTGCACTAATCACTTAAATATGAATCTTGAAAGAATGATAAATTAAATAATAATGAAGAATAATAGTAGTGGATATAAGGGGGTAACATAGAAAAAATATTATTATAAAACATACTAGAACCATTCTCCATTATAGTGGAACCAAGAGATTAAGAATGTATGCTGAGGATGGACTAATATCCATCCCTCAACTCCCAAATACAATTAAAATATAGAAGTTGATATTCATGAAGTTATGGTTTTAACCTTAATTTTTGATAAAGGTCCCAATAATCGTCTAGGAATATGAGCTTCCACCACCGAGAAAAATGTGTCGACCACTCAAGGGAACTCCTGAGGCTACTACACCTCTACCATTGCCACTAGGTACCCAGTGGTAAGTAAAAATTTATTTCAATTCACCACATAATTCATCCCTTCTAAAAAATCATATACACCCCTGTAAATTCTAAAAATAAATCAAAAATTCAGAGTTTCACTTATGAAAGTACCCCCAATCCGTAGATATTTGATTACAACCCCAATTATAAAAACCCATAGTAATTTTGTTCAAAAAAAAATCCATAAATATTTTTTGACTTGAAAGTTTATGGAAGATTAAAAAATCCCAGAAATAATGATTCTCATCAATAATAAGATCCCAAAAATTATAACCAACTTATAATCCATCAATTAGAATATGACACCATTTCTCATTCCTTATTTTAAAATGAATCGAATACAACTCATCCACACATTCCCCAATCCTGGATTCATTACATTGTATATGAAATTTCCCCATCCAATCATTTAGATTCATCATTCATATGTGATACGAGACACCATAAAGAATTTCCATGTCATTTCATCCAATTACTCAAAGAATCACCCTTTCTACTCTATTGGAAAACTTTTATGGAAACAAAACCAACCTCATACACCGATGCACCATCCTATAAACCTGATCATGATTCATTGATCCTTGGAGGTATCCTAAAATTTTCCACACACCTGAACTCTTATCTAATCCTAAAACATAGTGAAATTATATTGTTTAAACCTCAATCCAACTGAAATCTTCACCACAAACCATATACAATTACCTTTGAACTCTATATATATGTTCATCATAGATAAGGTATCAAATCCTACCATTTCATCCTTAGAAGGAATTGAATCTCCCTGATCATAACAGAAAAATTCCAATGATAGTATTTACCATGAAATTAGAATAAATATTCCCCCCTGTACACTAGTTTCATATAAGATATCACAACAAACCATATTTAAGTTTCATCCCACCAAAATCCTTCCAACTATAAGATCATATAAAAAGTGAAATATAATGTTCTCCCCATCATATGAGTACCCTTTTCATCCTCTTTCATAAACAAAATACCCAATTATTGAGTCTCATTACTCATCCATTACTGAACTAAATAGCTAGTCTTGATTTACCCACTCATATTTGAGTGACAATAAGAGACCCAAATCACTACCAATTACTATATTCCTATGATATTAATACATGAAATTCCCTAAAAACCCTATAATTAGGGACACACCATCCAAAATCTAATATTTTGAACCCTGATAGGATTCTAAAGAATAATTAACACTTAATCATCATAAGGAATAGTATTGGAAATTTTATCATCAAAGAAGACAATAATTTGAAAAAGACAAACATGAAATCTATAAATAAAACACAGATATTTTTCAGTACAAATTAGTGCCTCTATAATTATATCAAATTTTTCATGTAATACTTTTGAGTATTTCTATGAATATTTCTAGAGACAGGATCTAATATGGAGTGTGATTTTGAGACCCTGTGAGAACATATGAAATGTTAATAATATTTTAAATATATTAAATAACACTCATGCATGGTTTTACCAAAAAATGGAATAACTTGTAACTTAGGTCTGGGAATAGAAATATATGGGAACTGTTGATTTTAGAATTTTGATTTAACCCTAGTCATGAAAAAATCTTTTTCGGAGCGAGGCAATTGTGAAAATATTTTTTCATGCATTAATGAATAAAAGAATGATATAGATTTATTTTTTTATATTTTTTCAAAACAAACTGACTAATATCTCTATAAACAAAAGGTGATGGGGTTTTCTAAGGGTTGACCTCTAAAAAATGTAGACCAGTATGACCATTGGAGATATTTTCATGGGGGAATTATTGGTGAATGATGGTGGATCAAGATTGGATAAAGCATCATTCGTTAACAGTTCTCATGGATCAAAACAATGATGGATATATAGGGCTTTTATTTACCATATTTTTATAAAAAATCTATGTAGGATGTTTTTATTTTTTTTTATCCATCTTTTTTATTTTTATTATGAAAACAAATCAATCAACTAATAGATATATTCCCAGATTGTTTTCCCCCATTTGGTTGTCCGTAGGGATATTTTTTGGGGGAATTTATTCATGTTTGTTTGTTTATTTCTTCATTAATCATTATAATGGAAACAAGTAAGGTCCAATAAGAAGATTTAAAATGGTTTGTTCATCAGGGTTTTGATTTTTATTTTCTTGACCATTTCTTCATTCATTGTGGGAAAATTATACATGTATCGTTGTTTAACGAACAATGGAAAATTGACCATTAAACACCCTTTTTTTTTTTGAAAAATGGTTCAAAATTACAGTTCTTTTCTAAGTGCGAAATTAATATTATGAAATGATAGATGTGATAGTGGATAAGATGGTTTTTTGTACCCAATTCTCATTCTTGGTGTGGAATAAAAAATAATTAGCGTCAATTGTTTTTGTATCAAAACGAAGGCCACAATCTAGTGGTTATTGATGACATGTTAAAGAATGAGTATATCCAGGATTATCAAAGTGATGTATGCCTTAATTGGATGTGAAGATTGTGTTATCATATGAGGGAGGAAGAACTATATTTATAATAAACTCTTAACCACATGACGTGTACTATGGAGAAACATGCATTGTGGATACCCCTATTTAGTGGTTAGGTTTTCAATATGATTTTATGGATCACACAGTGTGTGACCATATCATAATGAATATGACCCCTCCATGGTGGATCGTCATGTACCTTAGAGGGTACATGTACTCATCCAGTAGTATAAAGGTTGGAGAACATTAAGTACTCCAATAAGAACAATACCATGATAGATGCACACATTCTTATCAATCTAGTTGGAATCAAGAAATGGAATTTCATATAATTTTACATAGAAATGGGCCTAGTCTGTTTCACATGACTTTGACCCAGTTCCAGAGGGACACACCATGTATTGCAAGTACACGTTGTGTACTCTTTCAAACATGGCTTTGATACCTTGTTCTCTGTATATTGGAAATTTTTCTTTAGGGAGTGTTTTCTATATCACTTCCCCAATGGTTAGTATGGAATCTCTTCCTACACATTGTATGGTGATACGATAAGTAGGAAGTATTTGATAGTGTTTATAGTATTAATCTATGAGGCCCAATGTGAGATCTTATATCATATTCTTTTCTTAGATGGATTTCTTTGTATCATCATTACTAGCACTGCATGGGCATCGATATTCTACTTAGCAGGTTAATCCAAAATGATTTTTGTGTATACCTCTTGGACTTGGGAGTGATCATCACCAATTTATCGGGTCGTATAAAACATATAGTATATACTTTTAATGGAGAGACCCAATGAGTACTACCTATCAGACATACATCATCAGTACTTTCTATATCTTGGAGTATGTTCTCCTAAACAAGTGATTTGTGCAACATTCAGTCTGGAATCTTATGATTTCTTTTCATTTGTTACATTTACCATGGGAAAGTTTATATTGGATGATTATATATAGACATTTATTTCATATGTGATATAGGCATATATCTGTGTAGAGCGGATTGTTACTCTCAGTGAGTTCTACATTGAGATTTCAGGGTGACCTATTGGGTATTATAACAATTATTCATCCTTGGGATCTTCCATCACGTTTCATTTCTTATGAAGATGAAAATCCTTTTTTAGAATCTCTGGGTTGACTTTGAAATCTAGGATCTAGTTGGGATAGATAGACAGAGGTGTATACCAGTTCTTGGTTTGATAATAGTAATGTCCATTTGATCAAGTGTTACATTAATTTTTAGTTTTGGTTGGGAATGTTTTCCCCCATTTTTACAAATTCTTTTACGTTTTTATACTATTTTTCGAGGGTTATAGGTGTATGAATGAATTTTTTTTAGTTGCTTTACATTTCATCATTTAAAGGGATCAATGATGCGTTCATCTGCACATGATCTTATGCTATATTCCACTCATGCGTGTGGTATTCTTTCTTGGTGATAATCTCAATCCCTTGGCCTATAAAAGGTAGATTTAGGGTAATTGGTTTAGGATCCCCATCAGGAAGGGTAATGATACAATGGTTTCGAAGGAGCCCCCACCCTGAAGTTTCATGACACTAACAGGTTTTAGGATCATATTTTGGACTTTCTTTTTTCTATATTTTGGGTTTGTTTTGGGAACTAGGGAAATAGTGTTAAAGTATTTCATGTATGGATCTTATTATAAGGTGTTTACTGTTGCTGCGGTGGGAGACATATGCATTCAACCAGAACTTGATAGCATTATTGTGGGATCGATATATATAAACAACCTTTTTAGGGAAATGATTGGTACACAATTCATACAGGAATGGGTAGTGGTTTCCATATATTTCTTGATTCATATATCTAGATATACTCATTAATCATATAACATCTTGATGATGTATATTATTATTCAACAATGATAACTAGAAAGGATTCTAAGACAATATCATGTTGAATTCTAGATGAGTGATGAGGTTTCGGTTCATGGAACCACTCAAGAGGATATCTTCTTCAGGTGGGAACCCAAAATTTCTTGCTCCTATTGCGCATCACAAGGATCCTTTTACGGACCAAGAAAATGATTGTCTACATGTTGAGAAGTTGATAGCTTCAGTAGGATATGAAGATAGTACAAAAATACATTTCATGTTATGATAGTTACAGATATGGGAATTTCTGAGGTTCCATTTTGAGAAAAACCCAAAAGACATTGGGGTTTTACATGAGGTAGTGTTCTAGGTTTCTAGTGTGTGTGGATCCTGACAGATGAATGGTTTCACATGAAACTCATTTCCTCTATGGAGAAACAGTTGGATCTGGCAGTATAGTCTAATGACACACCCTTAGAATGTTTGGATCAGGGGTTTTGTATTTTTAGATACCCATGGTTACATGGTGGTCCATACCCCCTTTCTCGAATGGTGGAGGACTCGAGTAAACATGTGGTGTTGATGTCTTATGCCTATGAGACCCCTATATTATGGTGGTTGACATAGAAATACTTTAGTAGGGTGACTCGAGACATTGTTATGACCCTTTTTTTACTGATGATTGACATGAATAATGAAATACAAGGAAGTGGTTAAATTCTCCCACTAAGATGCAACTTAATGACATGATACAAAACTTTGTGTAAGAGTAAGTGCCAACCAAAGAGGATAGTGTCAAGGTGTGGAGAATGAGTTTCTATGACTTGCATGTTTGATTTTTTCGGCTGTGATAAGGTGTTATTGAAATCAATGGTGGAGGTAAGTAAGTGTAATATGGAATGAATGTGTTCCACGCAGTGGGAAATCAGGGAGGATTGAGTGAAATTTGAGGTATGATGTGTTCCTTCACTACCCATGAGGTAGTTTTTACATGGAGTTATAAGACACTTTTCCCTCTATGTATTCCCTATTTTGGACATAGTTATACAAGTGGAGATATTTTTTCTCAACCCTTTTTCTGGATGCTCCTACAGATAGGATTAGGGATTGAAAACTTCTATAATAGTTAGAATTAACATTGGGAGGTTATTGAGAACCATACATGGAAAATGTACATAGTGGTAGTGTGACCCTATGATATTTTCCCCTATATAGATTATTTTTCTACCATCCAAAAACATATATTTGATACTAGTTTTAGTAGTAGCAATTTTAGTGGTTTAGATGGAGATTTTCTCCATTCATAAAGAGAAATCCCATGAAGTGAAGGATAATCTCATTTGTAGGAGGAAAAACCACTTCCTTATTGGTTCTCTTGTATTACCCTTGGAGTAGACGATTCTTTGATATTTATATTCTCGTGATGGTTGAGGAGTATAAGGGAATATTTCTCGAGGACGTTACAAATTCACCTCACCATGGAGAGTTTTTTTCAATATGGACTTACATCAAGGATGACATGATATCTACACTATAATATAATATGGCGATGTATAACCATGAGAGAGGTGTCGTCAAGAGTTATCATAGTAAGGGTATTTATAAGGCCCAATGTGTTTTTTGGGTATCATTGTGATGTTCTCCTGAGTGGTGGATAAGTTTGTGAGGTAGGATTTTGATTGGTGTCATGTGGACTAGGTGACACAAGGGAAAGTATCCACTCCTCATAATTCATGACCCTCTTTCCTAGTGGATGCATGCAAGGTGGATCTCATAGTTGGACTTGAGAATTTTCATCAAAAAAATATACTAAATATGTTTTGGGTTATTGGTGATACTCCTTTAATGTTGTATTCTATAGTGAAATTGAGAGACATGTGGATTAGATCCTTAATCATTTTTAGGATTAGTTATTTGTATACTTCATCAATGACATACATGTATCCATAGATTCCAAGGAGGTGTACATGAGCCACTTGATTATGGTATTGGGAATGCTATGAGAGAATTGAATTTATGTTATGTTATTATGGTGGAAATTTTTGGATATGAGAGGTCCACTTCCTATGACACTTTATTTCCGAGGTAGTAGTAGTAGTGTACCTGATGAAGGTTGTGGTAGTGATTTCTTGGGAGCCCCAAGTATGTTAAAAAAGTGTATATTTTCAATAGGATGGAAGGTTACTATCCAATGTTTGTAACTAATTTCTCTAGATTCACATCACCCTTGATATCTTAGTATTGGAAAGGCTATCCATTCGTGTGAGTGGAAATATGTGTGAGTTACTTTTAGGAGCTATGGAATAGATTATAGATATCTCCCATCATGAGGTTATCATAGGAGGGTGTGAGTATGTGGTGTTCTGTGACACATTTAAGACCAAACATGGTTGTGTTATGATGAAGATACATGATGTTATTTCTTATGGCTCACATTAGTTGAGATCACATGAGTAGAACTTTATGACTCATGATCTTCTGACATTAGTGGAAGTATATTTTTTGAAGATGTGGAGACACTACCTAATTAGTGATATGCTTATATTCTACTATGAACACAATAATATCAAGTATATCATCTCATAAAAGGATCATAACCTGTGATATGTGTGAAGGATAGAGTTCCTATAGGACTATAACATTGATTTTTTCAAAACAATTAGGAAGGGGAATGTGGTGGAAGACTCCCTCACTAGGATATATTATTCTTAGTTATTAGAAAAGGAATTACGATAGTTGAACTCTTTCCAGTTGGCCTTTTTTGGTGAGGATGATGTAGTGTACATCCAGTCAATGGTTGAAGCCCCTTCACCTATTCATCATTATTGGGAGGCATGACTTGGGAATATTGACTGGGAGCTCTTGGGTGATCATGTATCCAATAGATAAATTTTTAATGGGAATTACATGAGGCAGGAAATCATGTCATACTTTTCTATGGACAGAATATGATTCTAATCATGATGTTAGAAGATTTTATAATATGTTTGCTTTCTATTAAAAGGTATGTCTAGTGAAGGTGAATGTATACTGAGATATCTTGTAATTGATGGGGTATAAAAGGGAGTCGCATAATGTTTCGAAATTAAAATATTTTTATTTCAGTCATCTATTGGTGATGGATGAAGATGATTTATTGAGAGGTCGTGACACCAGTGTGTGGAGGAGATTGGTTGGATGTTTTGGAATTTCCTTGATGATCATCACTAAATTTGATGTTAACTTCATGGAATGATTTGGTAGAATATTTGATAATTCATTTGGGTCTCAATTTCATTTGGGAACAATGTTTTACCTCATCTAGATGGTGAAGTACAAAGGACCATTCAGGTTCTTATGAACATGATTCGTGTTTTCATGTATGTTTTGATCCATATCTAACATTATCATCTTCCATTAGTTTGGTTTGTGTATCATGATGTCTAAAAATCCACCATTAGAGTAGAAACTTTTGAATCCATGTATGATGTGACTTAGAGGACACTATTATACTGGTTAGATCTATTGGGTAATATCATTTGGTTAAATGTTTTCAGTTCTATAGTTGGTTGAAAATGGTTTAGTTCATAAAATGGGGGATGAAGACTATCTAGTAAAAATAAGGAGTTCTCAGTGGACTGATGATATATGCATCTAAAGTTAGTGAGTTATAGAGTTTTATCCATGGTGGAAGGCCATTTTTTCGATATTAGGACCCTTTTTTCTCTTATTTTTATTTTGGGTTAGCGAGGTGGTATGTAGATTAACCCTAAGGTTACATTAGATTTGGGTTTCCTTGTGTTCTCCAAATGTTACAATTGAAGAGGTATGCGCATGACTCATTTTTTGATATCAACCTTGGCGGTCTAGGTCATGGGAGTAAAGTTTCCATTTCATGGATCTAGTAAAGCTGGGACTTAGAAAGAGAAAGTCACTTTGTGGTTGTGTTTTTTTCTTTGTGGTGTTCTAGTTGGTATCATTGGAAATTATTTAAATAGAATGTTGGAGTGGAAAACCTAGTTTAGATATAAATGTTTTTCCATTTTTCTTAGTTTTTCTTTTTTGATGATGAAAATATCTAAAGGAGGGAATAATTTATTGTCTTACTTTTTCTCATGTAAGACTTTTTAATATTTCTAATAATATGGATGTAGTCAGGAACTGATACAGTGTGCGATTCAAAGGCTTGATGTACCATAAATAAATTTTCTGAATATATTAAATATATTAAATAGCATGTGTTCCTGATTTCCATAAAAAGTTGAATAAATACTAAATGGGGTGCATGATTATAAATTTTAGGGCACCATTTAGATCAGAATATAGGTTTTACCCATGGAATGACATAACATTTTTGGCATGATGTGTTTGTTAATAAGTTGTTGTGAGCGTAAATAAATAAAATAAATAAATAAATTTATTTATTTTATTTGGTCCAATGCAGTGATAGACCTATCTATAAATAAATCTCTATGGGTTTTTATCAGGGTTCCCGCTAAACCCTAGAGACCTAGATGACCGTTAAAGATCATTTGAGGAGGGCGTCCTTAGTGAATGTTGACATATCATGGTCATATCAAGGATCATGCATCAACAGAGATCATGGATATCACCAATGATGGAAATGCATGAATTTTCTTCATTATTTTTCAATCCAAAATCTAGGAAGGATTAATTTTTATTTTTACTGTTTTTGATTTCAATGACGAATGAAAATCAATCCACTAATATATTGATTCACAGATCGTTCATTTTGGGTGATGGGATGTGTATGGGAATTTTTTGGGGGGGAATTGCTTCATGTTTTCTTTTTAACTTTGTTCTTCATTATAAGTGAAATATATCTAGGGTATCATGATCATTATCAATGGTTTATTCCTTATGGTTGTGATTGTTCCTTCTTGCCCCGTTTCTCTGTTCATCATGGGAAAAGTTTATTTTCACCACTATTCGATGAATACTGAATAATTAAATGATACACACCCATTACGCAGAGAAATAGCTTGAAAACATAGATCTGTGGCTGACATAGAAGTATTATTATGTGATGATTGAAGTAGAAACGTATAAAATGGTTCTGGGATACCATATTTTTTTCTTTTCATGTAATGGTGGATGATATGTGTGAATGATTTCTGAACAAATTCAATGATCAAAATATAGAGGTTGAATGTGGAAAGGTTTTACTGGATTAGATCCCTGATTCTTATTGGGATTGAGGATGGAAAATGAGCCAATGTTGTCATGAGAATATGGGTAAAAGAAATCAGTTTCTAGATTATTATGTGGAATGTGTAATCTTTTATTCAGTGAAACTCCATGTGGGCCCCTCCCAGTGGTGGCTAGGGTTTCGATATGATGTTAAGGATCACATTTAATATGACACAACCTTAGTGGCTCAACATGTACCTTAGAAGATATGCAGACATTGACATGACTATATAGATAGGAGAACATCATGTACTCCCATATGGACATGAACATGTTGGATGTACACGAGCATATCCATGTAATTGGAGATGGTAAAGGACACACCATGAAATTATACAAGAACACACACATGGTTGGTTTTTCATAGGCAGTAGTTTTTTCTAAAGGGATATGTTATGAACTACCATTACACACCATCTACTACTTAAAATTTATATTGAATACCAAATCTTCAATGTATTGGACATGTTTCTTTAGGGTGGTTACCTATATACTTTTCTTGAGGGTTAGTAAGGAATCAGATAATACAAATAGAATGGTGATCCCATTAAAATGACTTATTGGATTGAGTTTTCAGAATCCTTCTATGAGACCTGAAGTTAGGTCCTCTATCAACTTCTTTCCCTTGGTGGAGTCCTTGGTATTTTCGTGAACAACACAATGCAGGTGTTGATCCTCTACATAGAAAGATAATCCATATAGATTTTATGGTATAAACCATGGAATTATGAGTGATACACATAATTGTATCTTATCTATTCCTACTTATATAGTATATTCCTAATGATGATTTCCAAATATCGCTACCTCTTGAAAAGACGTCATCATTACTTTCTATCCCATAGAGTGTGTTCACCTAAATTAATTCTATGTGGAATATTCATGCAAGAATCGTAGGATATATTTATAGTTTTTATCATTACCTTGAGAATTTTTGACTTTTTTTAATATTCTAGGATATTATTGATATATGTGATGTATACGTATATCTGTGTAGAGCTATATTTTACAGTTGGTTCTTTTTGTTTTGTGAACTTGGGTATCTTACTAAATTTTTTTATACTCACCCCTAAATAGGATATTCCCACAAATTTCATGTCTTATATAGATGATTGACATTTTCCAATGTCCTTGGGTGGACTATGAGAAGGTAGATCTTGTTTGGAATGATAGAATGAAGTGTATAGTGGTGTTGCATTTGAAATGGAGTCCCCTATTTTTGAGTAGTTGGGACTTTACATTCCTGTTTTGTTGCACCTATATTTGGCTCACTTTTGATTATTTCTTGTATTTTTTTGTACTATGTTTGAGTAATTATTGATTTATTTATGCATTTTGTTCACATTGTTTAAATTTCATCATTATATGGGTTTTCAAATGTCTGTTTTCTTACATTTAATTAAGTAAATGCCTCCCAGGATTGTCATATACCTTTTTTGTTCATGTTTTCATCCTCTAGCCTATTGGAGGTGGGATTGGGGTAGTTTCATATTGAACCCCATTGGTCAGGTCGTGAAAACTTTTATTTGATTCGATCTATTATTGATCTGTATCACTAAGATTAAAAAATAAATTATCCCATAGGTTATATAAATGTACTAAACTTAATCATTATAATAGCTTTTCTTGTAACCTATTTACTTCAATGACATGATATTATCTAATGTTGTAAAGAAATAAAAAGGGAGAGAGGGTATTGAATAAGGTACATTATTGACAAAGAGGATCGATGAAGGTTTATACAAAACATATTAATGAGAAATATATTTTTATATAGTCTTAGGTGATACTATCCATTCCAATTTAGTTAGTCATACATTTCATAATTGTACAGAAAATTTATTTTGGTGAAAATATTTTAACCATAAGATGTTTCAATAATCCCATCCATTTCATGTAGTAATTATAAAAACCCTGGAATATTATATGAATGTGATTATATAAAAAAATATTTTCTATATGAATAATATAATATTATTAATACACATAATTAATCCTATGGTATGAAAATATTATACCACAACATATAGATTTAATGTAGGGGAATGATATCATTATATCTTTCTTCATGATGTGCCAAAAAATCATTTTTATTGTCTTGTTTTATCCATGTCATAAAATATGAAATATATATATATATCATATCCTATGATAAAGTCTCAATAAATCACATAAATATATGCATTTATCATATCTATATCAGTCTCCCACATTCATTAATAAATCATTGCCATTTTGAAATTTCACCTCATATTGTATCATACATAATAACCTGTGAAACATTATTTAACTATACATTTACATATATCCCACTTCCGTTTTTTAAATCTATCATTAAATTTACTATTTATCATATCATAAGAATAAATTTTGGAATAACCATCAAAACCCATTTTAGATATACTCAAAAACAATTTAATATTTTCTATTTAGGTTTTTTAAAACTATTTCATCATTTAGTCAAACAATAATGTGGACTAATGGGCCTTTTATCATATGAAAATTTTTTAGTTTAAAAAATCTTAAATGTAAGAAAAATGACCCCTAGTAAAAAAAATTATTCATAGTAATGCTTGAAAGGGATTTTACATGATCTCCATTAATCAAATGTATCATTATACTGGTTCCCAATATCTACATTATATGAACGTTTTCATAGTCATATAGTCCTTTTTTCATTGACATGGAGTGGCCATGTGATATAGATTATTTTGATCCCATATATCCTCATCATATGTTCTTAATTATCTATGTTTATAATGGCCATGTCGATTAGTACAAAACATTCCATTCATCTATTTAAATGAGATTATTATATTCCACTTTTACAAGTAAATAATCATATTATATATACATTCTATTTATGTTATTATATTTCCTTACTCTATTTTAATCATGGTACATGATTTAATACACATCATACAAGTGGAAAATAACCATTTTTCTTAATCTATAATCAATGAAATGATTAATATGATACCCAAACACCCCTTCATTTTCTAAGACATCAGTATTTGATAGGAAATGTATCAATGTATGATGGTTTTCATGACATGTATCATTATAATAATGGATTTGAGGGTAAAATGTGTAACATGCACCCTAAGTACACCTAAGAAATAGTATATGACACTCCATCTGGTATTTTTCATCCGTCTTCCAACACAAAAAACTAATTTTGTGGCTCATGAACTGGTTTAATATTTATATAAAAATTCTATCTTATGAAGCCATAGCATATAATTATAGACTATAAACCCCCTTGATAAAAATTACTCAGTAATACCTCTAATTAATAATTGGAGTGTTCAATTATCATTTTAATTTTGGGTAAAACATGCTAGCAACATGAAATAATGATTAACTTTATATTACCTTATATATAACATGATATATTTTATATTCATAAAATATTTTTTATAATTTCACAAATTCCATACATAATCATTTATCATGTCATATTACATTTGAAATATTTCTATATTATCCTTATGTTAATGTAATTTTCTGGACCTTTTAAACTAATTACATCTCTATATAATTCTTACCATATATCTACATTTCCATCTAATCAGACATCCCCACTAAAAACAGTAATGGGTAACATCTATGAAGAGAGATAGTATGAAAATTAGAGATACTTTGGAAACATATTCAAAATATTAAAATCCACAATAATAGAATCCAATCATTATCACTGCGCATCCTGAAATGTTTCAATGTTATTAAATTATACTAACTACTTAGAACTATGTCAAATTTAACAATCATCATTATTTTTAAAACTTATTTTATTAACATTTTATATTTAATTGTTTTTAAATAATGTAACTATTTAAAATATTTTTACCTATATACCCTAAACCATTTAGGATATTGAGTGATTATCAATTTTTATTTTGATTTTTTATAATCCTTTATTTGTCAAATTTGAACATCGTAAAGTCCAAAAATAAACCCAACAGCTTCTTAGAAACTATATTCATGAAGGATTATTATTCGATGAAACAAAAACAATTTTTTAGTATAAAATAAAACTTAATTTATTTAGTGGGAATATTTTAAAAGTAATATACATATCCATATCATATATAGTATTTTATGTGTTTCAAAAATTATTCTAAAATAATTATTAATCAATTAAAGTTACTTAAGGGTCATGGGATCACATTTATCATATTTAATCAAATATCCCAAAAGAAATTTAATCATGGTAAAAAAATTTCATCCATATATTATACTCAAATATAATATTGAATTAAAATTTGCACATCAATATATATATAAAATCAACACATCTACTGATGAAAAAAATTTATTAAAAAAATACTTTTGTCATAAAGTATGTAAATAAGAACAGAATAACACCATATTTATTTTTATTGATTTGAGATTTAATTAATCCATGCTATCAGTGAAATTTACGAAACAAACTGTCATTTATTTGAAGAAGTAAATATTTAATCCATAATATTAAGATAATTGGAATTCCTATATATTCTTAATAATTTTGACACACAAAGTTGGAATCTCATAACCTTCAAAATATTTTAATTGATTATTATAAAAAATATACATGACATGTACTCTCTATAAATTGTATTTTTCAAATTTTAGGTATTATGGATTGTTTCTTCTCAGATGGATAACTTCTCCATAATAAAATTACCACCCTTCATTAATTTTCATTTTCTTACATTTTTGTGTGGGAAATTGATGACCACTCTTCTTTTATTCCTATCCATAAATCTTACCATATTAAGCTTGCACAATTAGCATAAACCTGTTTCTAAAACATATAATTTCGTGATAATAATTTAACAAAAAAATAAGGACATAAGGTAAAAAATCAATAATTTAGATTCTCATTCATGATTAAATCTGTGAATATTTCTAAAAAAAATTGTGTAGTGATGTTTGTGGAGAGATAAAGAATGAAAGGAGATCCCAGTATCTCCAGGTAATTAATTTTCAAAATAATATTGACTGTATGAGTAGATACTGATGTAACATCTACCATATTTCACTGAAAGATATTCTTTGACACCACATACCTCTCATTCATTGATTACTCAGGATTGATACTTTTTATGTTGTCTATCATCTAGTATGAATTGATATTTTCATGTTGCTTTTGAAAATTGGATACCATGGTATTAATTATAAGAGTAGATAATTATTTCTAAACTATTAGATTATTATCATAAGAATATATAACTATATATTGAATGGATCCAACATTCAGCGGCTTAGGAAGGGGTTTATCTTAGAAATATGGCATTCTTTTTTTTTCTTAAGATCAATTCTTATGATTTAATACCCCTCAAAAAAATTGACGCAATTAAATTTTTTTCCTTTACTAATAGAAATCTCAATATTGAGCTCAATAATGATTATAATTCCATTATCTCTATAAAAATAATTTATTAGATGAGTATAATGTTGTAAAATCATTTAGTGAGAACATATATTAAATGTGTTCACACTAAAATGAGAACCCATTTCAATATCATCATATCCATTAGTAAGACATGATCCATATTTAATCATGACATATTATGGTTAATTATGTAAATAAGACTAGACTATATCAAATATACAATCATATAAATAATATAACATATAGATCATTAAGAGTTTATTGGATAACTCTTTATCCTAGTTGATCATAAAGATTCCATATATATGTTCCACTAATATCCTAATGGTTAGGGTTCCCAAGTAAGTGTAATATAGAGAATAAACTAATTAGGAGACACCTAATGGATAAGGTCCCCTCAATACTTTCCTTTGATACAAAAGATAATTTTTTGGAACCTAATGACAGTGTTCTCCTATATTAAATGACTGAGGTCTTAACATGTTCCCACTTCGATAGGAATCTGAGTCATAAAATTTCCAAAGGAGATTTAATCTCATTATATTCTATCATGTGTTACCTTTACATGTATTCTTTCTTATGTGGTTTAGTTTGAAATATTTATTTATTCATCCCGATCAATAAGTTTAAACCATATTGATCTGTAATATTTTTAAAAATCTTAATTTATGTTACTAACCCAAATTGAAATAAAAAAATATATACACATATAAATGCATCCCATTCATGATGTAAATTAACAAATTTTATTTGATGTATTAAAATTATATGAAATCAAAAACCCCAACAATAGATATATTGGAGTGACTAATATCTTACCTCATTGTTTGAGAAAAGGTATATGTTTCTAGTCTAGTGAGTAGTCTAAACCAGAGTCCCTCTACCCAGTGATAATTTACTCTAGATATAACTCAATTAATTTTTAATTATTACAAAAAATATCTAAAAACTATATTCAACATTTAAATTTAGTATGATAATCCACTATAATCTAAAGTTACAGAATAATAAAACAATATAAATTATCATGCATAACTTTTTACTCCTTAGTTTCATGTTAGAAAATTTTTCAAGGTAGTTTGACTCATTTTTATATATTATACATCCATTCAAGAAGTAAATAATTTTTATTTATTTAAAATAAAAAAATATATTAACTAATGAAATAAAAAATCCATAAATTTAAGAAAGAGATAAACTATTTCTAAACATTCATGAAATTAAGAAATTATATATTTTTGACATTTCATAATTATATGAATATAAATATATATCTATCTCTAATATAAAAAATACCATATGATTATTTGGTATAAAATTTTCAATAAATAATAGATATTTTAGGAAATATAAACAATTTATATTCCATTTTTATTATATAAATAATATAACTATAAAATATTTATTATTATTTAATCCCGGACCATATAAATTATCAAAACACCTTTAGATATTTTTTCAAGAAAATTATCAAATAGGGAATATAATTTGAATATTTAAAATTAACAATAATTATGAATAATTCCAAATTTTGAAAATAATTATTTTAATTTTTCCTTTACTATATAATATAAAAACACTTCATAAATCTCAATTATAGTTTCTATATAAACATTTTATATCAAAATTATAGGTTATTCTATATACATTAAGTTGTATTTAGTATTACCTTTCTATTTTATAGAATATTAATTTCATAAATTTTTATAAAATAATTTATTAATTAGTTACATATAAATTTTATGTAACTAACTTATAATAATTTTATAAATTAATTAAAAATCCAAAAATAATTTTTTATAAAACAAAATTTACATATTTTAAAATAAATTCATAATTTGAAATAATAAAAATTAAAAATTTCACGTAATATTATATTTCATCATATATGTTATATCATAAGCTTTTTATTTTCCAAATATATAATATATTTTATGATAGATAATCCCATGGCTACGTCAATACCTTTAGGTTCTGGGGGAATCATATTTGATGATAAATAATACATCATTTTAACAATTCAAGGATCTCTTTTTTAGCATCCATTCAGAGCTATCACTCCATATGATATCCCATATAGTATGATAATGATTTTGAAAGATAATGATTTTTATGGAATCAGGGCTGATGATATACTATATTTCATGGTACAACTATATCATTAATTATGATATCATATATCATATATCTCACTGTAGAACAATAATCTTATCATTTTTAATGATATATAATATGATACTCAATATGACATCCAAATTGTCCATATAAAAAATGATTTTAAAAATCACAAAAATTTGAATTGTTTAGACATAACATTTATTTTTTCATGGGGTTATTAACACTAAATAAATTCTACAAAAAATATGAGCGACCATAAATCACAAAAACAAAATCAGTGGAAGAAAAAACCCTATAATCGGTAAATGATGATTTGGTACATAGGAGATCACCACTATTCTTTCCATTGATCATTGATTGATGAATATTAATAATTATAACCTATCAAATATTTCCATTTATGTTTAACCAAAAGATAAACACAATTACCAAATCATTTTGCGTAAGTCCTTCCTTTATTCCCTGATATGTTAAAATCTTGAGTTTCAAACGTGGAAGTGATAATAGTTATCTTATTCTGAGGGGGAGTATCTACCTATAATATTAATAAATAATTTCTGAAACTCTCACATTGGTTAATAATATTTTATAAAATATTTGTAGATGCACCCCATTCCCATATATTTACTCATATTTTTCATAATTGTTTGATTAAATATATTTAGTTACAAACCCTTATACCTTTGATTGTTATAATTCTCTTATATGTTGCCGATAATAACGATAGTAATTGTGGAAAATTATATAAAAATTAATATTTTACATTTGGTTACAATAATGAATAATAGAATATAATTAATACATACAAAAAATCATAGCACATGGCCACATGACACCCATTAGTATTAATTTAAGGTAGTTGAAAAATTTCATTATTTGTTTCCTTATGATATACCAAATGAACATCCTATAATATGATTTGGGTTAAACCATGTCAAACTATAATACATAAATAGATAATATCCCATGTTATAGTATCAATTATTGGAATCAATATATTATTTAGGTCATATTTTTTCACTACCAATTTTTTTGGATTCCATTTCACTACTCCCCAAGCATTAAACTATGATAGTTTCAACCCCACAAACATGTTTTTCTATGTGAGGCATGCTCATAGTATTCTAGACAAACACCATCATAACATATAATAACAACCATGGTAATTATAAATTAACTTTGTATCATGTCTTATTAATATTCATTTATCTTATTTTGTATATTTATATTCATTATAATAATTTTATGCAATTTTCTAGCAAAATATGGAAAATAGTTTTATTAAAATTAATTATATTTACATAAATGGTTTAATTTAAAGGAATTATTTAAAAAAATTAGAATTTTTATTTCAAAAAATAAACTTCATTTTTGAATGAATCATATTAGAATAATCTTAGAGTGAAATTTTTGGAATTGTTTTTAAAAAAAGATTGATTTTTCAGTGAATAGTGGATAATATCTTTTTTTATGGAAAATAAAAATTTATTTCATTAAGAGGTCCATTTTGATTTAAATATGATGTTAAATTAAGAAAAAAATCATTTCTTTTGGAAAAATAATATTAATTACATATGAGTCAACTTTATTCTTCTTTATTAATATAAGTTCATTTTTGGGCATAAAATATCCTTTGTCGGAAAAAAAAAATTCATTTCCTTTTCTTTTTATTCTTAAATTGATTTCTTCCACTAATGTTAATTGAATATGGAAAAATTAATTCCATGTTAGGAATTAGGAGGTCCAATTTTTTTAAATATACCCCTTTTTTGTCATTATGAATAGTAAGTATAGTAAATAATTATCACCATGGTACGGATAAATCACATAATTAAGAAAAAAAAATTGATAAAGACGAAAAAGACCATAAAACCTAACTTTTGTACCATACCACCCCTAATAATTTTATTTATGTGTGAAAATGGATAAAATAGGGTTAAAATAAAATCCAGATGACATTAAAATTTGATAATATAATACAGGGGCCTCAAAAACAATTTGGGGAATATTTAACATTTGAAAGATGAAACATCAAAACCAAAAAAAGAAAAACCAATCTACATATAATGCATGAGTACATAAAAAATCTCCAAACATAACCAAACTAACAATACATATCTGAGCATAAGATTAATCCAAAATAAAAACTCAACAGGTCCAAAAAAGGCCACAAAACTCAAAACTCCATGATGATAACAAAGAGAAACACCACCACCCACTCCAAGATCCAAACCAACATGCCATACCCATGGTATGAAGAAGAATAACAATAAAATTGAGATTATTTACTGATAGTTAACCCTTTAGAAATGACAACAACAATTTCTTAATATTTTTTGCAGAAGGGGGGTGAGTCGAAATATAATAGGTTTTCCACAAATGACTTCCCAAATCACATCAATAGGATAGAAAACTTTATAAAATTTTATTAAATAGATTTAAAGAGATAAGAAAAGTTTATGTTAGATCCATAAAAATTATTTCCACGGTAAGAATTGAAAAATCCTATATAACATGTCTCATTTTATTTAGAATTTTTAATCCCATTTCCACACACATACAATCACACACACACACAACCAAGATTGTTGATACTATTAACTACATAACTTCACATACATACTTGATCCCATTGATGGTGGTACTTCACGACCATTATCAATCCATTCATTCATTAACAACCCTTTCTACCAACATTATTTCAAGTAATATTAATTAAAACATTTCTTTCTTTCATGTATTTAAATAAATAATTGACATGCATAAAATAACACCATTATTATAAAACATATTTTAATAAATAAAAGAAAGGGGTTATCCAAAAACCAATCACCATTCCACAATTTATAGGGCAATACCAAGACCATATTTTCCGCAATATTAACATAAGAATTTCACAACCATTATAGACAAATCATTTAATGAAAACTATTCTTTCATATTTGAAATAATGTATAGTTGAGATAAAACCAACATACTTCTAAAAATTTGTGAATAATGAAAAAAATCACAAAACAAACATCAATATGAACATAACCTATGCTCCCTTCACTATATCTAAAACGATACCATCATAAAAATATTCATAAAATGTATATATCCATAAATGACATGATCTATGGCTTCCAGAGAGTGAGATGGGGAGAGAGATAAGAACCTTATATAAAATAATAATGAGGAATAATGAACAGATTTTGATATATACATACCTAAAACATACTATAATTCAACTAAAGACCACCCCTGGATCAAAGGGGATTGTCTCTCACATAGTAGGAGAAAATGGAATTGGAGTAATAGAAGGATTATTGGAAAATGGATGGATTAAGGGGTTATTTCAGATTTGATTCACTTTTTAAGGAGGTACAAATATACCTTTCATGGTATGGAAAATTTTGTGCTAAATATGAATTTCTACATTATTAAAGTCACATATCTAACAATTGTCTTGCAGAATTAGTAAAATGATGATCCAACCATGCATTTCTCCTTTTTCATGATTTACAACTACTATAGTGAATTTTCATGGTTTAGAGAAATAATTCACTGACCATGTCCCTTTAAAATGTTTATTTCCTTCCCTTGAATGGTTTTATTAATATTCTTGATGATTTTTAATAATCGTTCACAAATTATACACCACTAGAAATTACTCCAAAAGATGACAAAACACCATTGAACCACCCAAAAAAACATAAAAATTTTATAAACTCAATAAAATTAAAAAAGGGTCATGTATAGAAAAATTTTTATTCTAAATTCTCAACTCAATTTTCCATTATATCCCAAAAAAGTGGAAAATTTCCTTTGGTCTGGAGGACTAAGAAAAATTTATATACCATTTACTTCTCACATTTCCAAATTTCATCCTAAATCTCACCATGTTTCCATATATCCAATAGATATTGATTCTTTTCCAATAATTTTTTTTCTATTCCATATCTAAAATCCATATAAGCACATGAATAGTTGCACCATATGATTCTAGGCCAATGTGATCCCATCGAATCACATGTTCAACATCATGTTGGTACTTCTTTAAATGATACACCTAAAACACATTATGAACTTAAATAAAACACGGAAGAAAGACATAGTGATATTCCACATTGCCAACTAATTAATGTATCTCAAAGGGTTTTATGTATCAATGCTATAAATTTTCTTATTTACCAAAATGAGGATTCCCAATCCTTGGAGATATTCTCAAGAACACGTCATTACTCACCTCAAATAGAAACGACCATCGATGATGATCAGTATATGATTTCAAACAACTATGAACTATATCACTTCTATTTATGGTCAATATAATCTTATATTTTGTCAATTACACATGGTTGGGTCGAATTAGAGATGGATCACCAATTTCCACCCAAAACATTTGACAAAAACAAGGACTCTAAAATAATTCTTCAAAGGGATCTCTATGTCTTGAGGCCTTATAACATTTTTGTTAGAGAACTAAACTAGTGTTAAATTATCCTTCCATGAACCACTAAATTCTATTACAAAATCCCTATGAATTCCCTCTAATTATTGGATTCTCTGTTTGTGTTGTACATTAATTTGGGCATAATAATCCGTACTCATTTTCAAATGTTCTCTAGAGGATTCTGGTATGGTATTCCAAAAAAAACAGAGATGTAAAACTCGGGTCTCGGTCTAATATAATCAATACTAGAATGTTTAACATCAATATAATTTCTAGAATGTATATTTTAAAAAATAATTCTACCAAATTAATTCCATGAATATGTATTTAAATGAGATGACTTCATGAGAAAATACACTATCAACAATGTGGAATTGTTTTTCCCAACCATCATTAGTAGATCTGTGACAAAATCTCGGGATATCTGCTCCCATATACAAATGTTAATCAATCAATACTGCAATATACCCACATTTCATCAATGTTTTCCTTGACCTACTAACAGATGAGGCATACCAAGATATATTCCATTATAAATCAATTCATTTCGACCCACTGAAACTATTCTTTCAATCCATTATACATTTCTAGAATCATGAGGAGAAAATACAATTTCATATTGGGGTAGGAACTAAGAAGATGTTACTCAAAATAAAAAGGTATGAACAACCCATCTATTAACCAGAAAACTAAACCTACATCCATCTTTAATTTCTCTATAGTCTCCCACATATAGAGTTTCGACCTTATTGGAAAACATTATTAATCATATTAATGAACATACTTATCTGTGTAAACTAAATTAAGATTAAAAATATTAAATGAAAACTACATCCATTAAATGATTTGAGAAATATATATGCATATAATCTTTAACTAACATTAGTTTCACCTCGTCTAAAACGTCATTTTACAATTGACCATATAACTTTCTTCTCAATGCATCTTCAACAGAGTTTCCGTTACTAGTGTGTACATCAATTCGAAGTTTAAAATTTTAATATACATTATCCATATAAAATATCATCAATCCAAATATATTTTTGAGATAATGTGTTTCCAACTCTTATGATCTTTAAAATTAGTGACTTACTCATAAAATTGGTAATTTTGCCTCAAAATTTATTTTTAAATTGTTTTTTTTATGGTTTTCTTCTCATGAAACCATAACTATAGTTATCCATAGGAAAGAACATGAACTCTCTACAAGAGAACACATCAAAACCCGTATCCCAATATATCACAATTGAGTAAATAGCCCTATTAAAACTCTAGAAATGTTATTATATGTGTAGATGTTAGTATATCAAAATTATATTGAAAAGATTCATGTTCTTGATAATGACTTTGGATGGGAATTCTTTTCCATGTCAAAGCTATCATCGGTGACAATAAATGTAAAAAACATATAAAAAACATCTTTAGAATCCCACAAATACAATGAAACTATCTATATTAAATAATTTTGAAGAAGTCTTCTAGAGATTAAATCTTTTATATTCTTCTGATCTGCAAAAACACCTTTTTTATAAATTAAATGTCCATGGAAATGAAACTCTTGTATCCAAAAAATCATAAATTTATAATATGGAATACGAATTATGTTTTCACAAGATACATAAACCTAATTCCATATGTTTCTCATGATATAATTTTTTCCTTGAATACACTGGTATATCGTCAAAAAACACCTCCATAAAGGAAGGTCGATATCTCTACAATATTCAATCCATCAGTGAAATAAATATTTCTAATGTATTCATAAGATCAAAATGAATAATGACCAATTTATAATTTCTATATTTTCTTTTAAAAGTTTTCATCATGATATCCAACTTCAAAACTTGAAACTAGTGATATAAATATAAGTAAATTTATGACAACCACTAGGGTCCAATAAAATAATCAAAAATATCATCAATTTAAGATAAATGATAATGATTCATTATCATAACTTAGTTTAGATTAAGATAATTCAGGGAATTATTATATGTTTGATCCTCCATCCTCATAAATAGAACCGATGCTACCCACATAGACATACTCAGTGTAATTGAAAATTTAATTTCCAATGCTACCGAATAAATATTAAATTCGATAAATTGTATTATTTAAATTTGATATGATAGGAGTGAGATAGGAATAGTACCTAGTATTCGATCAATTTTAAAATCAACTTCCCCATTAGGTGAAAACCATGAGAGATTGTTCAGGAAAATATCAATAAAGTGATAAATAGTAGTTGTAAAATATCCATTCCCAATATCATCGACATATTACAAGTTTAAGAATACCAACTAATAAGATATGATTCCAACTAATGGTTCCAAAAGTCCAAATTTACTAACATTTTCATCCAAACTCCTCTAAAGAGATGCCCATGTCCTTCTAGAGAAGTGAAACAAACCTTTCAGTTATTAAAGTTGTTTTGGATTGTGAACAATTCTAATCAATCCATACTAAAAATAAATTCACGTAAATCCATCTCAAGCATAGAAAAATCCAAAAAAAATTAAACCCCATTTTTAATTATATAACGCGCATAAAAAATGGATCAACACTATATTTATACAAGTGGATTTGTAGTTATAAAATAGAAGACATCATTTAAATAGACCAACCCGTATAACCAACAACACATGAAGAAATAAAAAGCTATATGTTCGCATATAAAACATATATTTCATAATAATAGAATTTAAAATAATTATACCTCCCACCATTAAAGGTCCATATTGATCGTCCAAGGTCATTTTCTTAGATCCAAACAATTTTTACTTACTCCATATTTCTCTTTCTTACCTTTTTGAGGTTGAAAGAGTTGAGGATTCATGGTGTTCCAAGAATCACCTTAGGTATCCCTATTATTATGAAATGTTTTATTCTTATATCCGTATCCCATCGATGTATAAAATACATGAGAATCATGAGATGTGTCTCTAGCACTCAACCGTGGACCAATAAAGCAATATTGTTGAATGTGTCCCATATTGTTGCAAATATGGAAAGATCTAAGTGGTTCTATACAATCTCCCCTAATATATATAATGACCCAGTATTATCATTCATAGATATTATATATATTTTAGATGAATATTAAATAAATTACACTAACACATCACTAAGTATCGTAATAGTTTTGATTATTTGGAGAGTAGGTATACAATCCTCTAATTCGGTGAATGATCTTCAAGAAATCATATAAATATGTTCCCAATTAGTACTATTCACAAAAATTACCTAGTTAATACCATTATTCATAACCTATCAAAAGGAAACAAAAGAAATGGTGAGCTCAAATTCTTGGTAAGGGTATACTAAGGAGATATATAAGTATAACATGAATATAATGGTATGTGAACATGAGTGCAATTTTTTAAAACTATACCCTACATATCAAATATCATAACCATGATTCATGTAATATGGATTTATATTTCATAGGACTAGAATCCCAAGGAAATAAATTAACATGAGTTATGAGATCAAAACAGTGGAATTAGACATGGAATTTTGGAATATACATATTCATAGAAAATCTTATGCCAAGGATACCAACAAAGACATTCATTACGTGTTAGGCTTTGGCTAACCACCCATGTACATGCTTCAAGCTTAGGTTGACCTCCCATGTGCCCTCATTTAAGATTGGCATAACCTCTCATGTACCCTCTTTATGGCTTGGGATAACCTCCTATGTACACTCTTTCGTGCTTGGGATAACAACACATATTCACTTTCAGATAATATAACATTAATCATTATACAATTAATTTTAGGGATATATAGGTACAAAAAACACATCTTCCATACATTTATATTCCACAAGATCATAAATAATTCATTGTATCAGAACCCATGAAGTGAAATGTGTTTCATAAAACATTTAATCATAGAAGAATCCCTTGAATAAAATGGATTTCATCAATTAATCATAACATAACCCATGAAAAATATTTGGGTTTGATAAAAATTTTATTATATCATAACATATGGAAAATAATCATGTTTTATAATCACTTCATCATCTTATAAAAGAATAACCAATGGATAAGAGAAATATTTTTAATAAGAATATTAAATTTATAACCCATGGAAGAGAAAAAAGATTCACAAACCTCATGAAATCATAAACATAAACCATTCAGAGATTGAATAGGAATGCCACCCAAGGATATTATCTCTAATAAAGCATATAGGAAATCAAAGTATGACTTCTTAGATGGATAATAATTATGAATGATCACTTGGAACATTTTTTAGAGAAAAACTTTTGAAAAATATAAACAAAAGTAATGGAAGACCTTTTATTTGAAATTAATATGGAAAACTCATAAATTATTCATTATAAATATTTTAACACATTTATTGTGAAAAACATATTTTCCTCTTTCAAAAAGATTTTAAAAAGCATAATAAATTTTAATCCTATTTCCTTCAAATTAACCTAAATAACTTAAAATTGCATATTCAATAAAATAATGGTCATGATGATGGGATATTTGGTTCTTTTAATAAATGTTAAAAAATATTCCATTCACATTTTCAATAAAAAATAAATTATATTTTTTTTGGAAAATGACATAAATATTCATTTGATTTTTTTCTAAAAAAGGAAAACATAGTTAAAATTTACATTAATAAATCTTTTGAAGAATATGAAAACATTTTTGAAATAACAATAATTTTACGTTGATGAATCATAAAATAAATTCATGGAATTTATATACACCACTAAACGAATCACATCATGAATATGGAATGTGTCCCATAGAAAAATAAATATGAGATAGAAATTGCTTACATTAAGTCTCAACTTCCATTGTACATCTCTGAAACTATTTTATAATAAATATATGTTTATTATAAATGTATTAAAAATAAATAATTATATATATAATATCATATATGTTTTACATATAACCATTTATTTACCTTTTACTAAAGATTCCTTATTCAAATCTTGTTTCGGGTAATAATCGCTTTGTTTTTTATATATGTTTTGATTTTTTATTTTTACTCCATTGAATTTGAAAATGGTAAAATTTTGTCATGAATAATAATTATAAAATAATTATAAATTTTTTAATTAAATTATATATTTATTACAAATCAAGAAATATTTTTTAAAAAAATTAAGTATGTTACAATTCTAGAGACCATTGGCCATACATACGCATGAGTAACTTTTACAATTTTCAAATTTAATTATAGAAAAATAGTAAGTAATATATTATCTTTCTATAATTATAATAATATCAAAAATACCATATAAGTTATTGAAATATATTTATAAATTTCACTCAAGTGGGTTGGTGATGATAAGTGAGTCACATTGCCTCATAAAGGCCATAGTCCACACGTTCATGAACGACGTTATCATATTTTAGTGAGTGAAAGGGTAAGAAAGAAAATGATATATTATTTTTAAGAATGATAAATATGTCATGAATATCATAGTTATTTTAGATATTTCACATATATTCATTAATTATATCTTTATTATCTTCCATGTAAAGCATTAGTAAAAATGATTCACATCGCTTCGTGAGGTGGTAGTTCACCATACACACGAGCGATAATATCATATCTATTAATAAATGGTAAGAAATAAGGTATATATGTGATATAATTAATAAATATATATAAATATTTAATATATGTCGTAGATATAAGTTATTTCTATTATCATACCAAACAATAAGAGGTGGTAATAGAAAAACGAACGACACTGGTTCATAAGGCGGCAGTCTGGCGTACACAGATGAAGATTTCATAACCAATTTTATTGATGTGGAGATGGTTATAGGTAATTTCATTAACATAATAATATATCATTATATGTAAATCACTACTTTTATTATATCAAAATATCTTAATAATAATGAAAGAGGTGGAGGAATAAACAAAATAAAAACACTCAATGAAAAACATAACCTCTTTTCAGATAAAATCCAATGGTTTTCATTTAAATCCTTCATATGTTGTATTATTTTCCCCAAATAATTCATATAAAATTATATTATTTATATTTTTAAGTGTTTTGGGTAGGTATTTTCTATAAAAAAATTCTTATATGGTTTAATGAAGTAAGGATGTGGGGTGACCTTTTATAAGTTAGGTCAATGGAACACTTGTATGTTTTGAAATAAAAAGGCGTTAACAACATTTTACCTATTCCCAAATGGTCCAAAATGTTTTATTATATAAAAATATACATTACAGGGCCAAATAATTACCCAAAAATATATTTTAGACATGTTTTTAGGACATTTTAACCTTTATATTTTTAGTTTAACCCCATGGAAAACTCATTTTTACCTTGCAGGGGTAAATAAAAATTTTACTCTTTTTAATATTAGTTATATTAAAAAATTAAGTTTATATTATAATATAATATAAATTATTCTAATTTAAAATTTTGAATCAATTTTTTTAAAATTTATTTCACGTAAGTGGAAAATTGTAAATTGAATTTAACCCTACAAACGAGATGAGAAAGCAGGTTTTCAAAGAAAAAAAATTAAAAATTTTAGAAGGTTTTCATATTAAAAATAAGTATCAAAAAAATAAAAATAAAAATACATGGATTAATATATATATATATATATATAATTAAAATATTTATAAATTAAAATCAATGTAATATATAATTTAAATTTATAAATAATTTTAATGAAATTTTAGTGTTTTATCAAAATTCAATATTTTAAATCATTCATAAAAATTTTAATATCTTCCAATAATTCATTAAAATTCACCCTAAGATAATTTTTACCTAGGGATTATAAAATAAAAATTATTTTTTAAAATAAAGCTTTTAAATTTGTCAAAAAATAGATTTAAAATAAGTCTGGAAAAGGAGAAAAAACTATATTTTAGGAGGAAATGCAGTTCGTACGAGTAAAAGTAGATTGATTGTTATATCTTGGAAAGAAAGTATATAAGATTAATGTTAAAAAATCAATTGAATATATAATATTTAAATGTAATAAAAATAAGTCACCCAAAGTAATTTTTTTAATTTATTAAGTTAAAATGAATTTTTATTTATAATTATTTTTGATAAAATGATTCCATTTCATTTCAAATTGGTTTTATTTTAATTATATATTAATTTTACACCAATGGATTAATTTTTTAGTTATGTGTAGGAAATTTATTTTCATAGTTTATTTAATTATTTTAATACCATCCATTAAAATTACATGGTGACAACATTTATATTAAATAAAAATATATTAATATAATGTTACATTTTGTTTAAACTCGGTCCTTTATGTAACACATTCTAAACACATTTTTTCATGTGACATAAAATATTGATATATTTAATTTAGTTTAAAAATAATATTTCACTAAAATTATGGGGTGTTATAATGTGGCCCAATGAACCCTAGTAAAAACATTTCTATTTATTTTTGGGTAATTGAATAAGATTTACTGATCCCATAGTTTGATTTTGTGGTGTCTCACCACTCTTGAAGTAGGTGTCCCTATTCCTCTATTTTCCAATATTCTAGTTCCCTCATGATCCAATAGGAATAAACCTAATCCCTCCAACCATATTTCCTAATATATCCAATTCCCTTATAGTCTCTCTATTTACCATATAAATATATTCCATTATACAAAGCATAAAAATCATTGAGAGAATATCTGGTCGTAATCTTGACTAAAATATGTGGGCCTTCAAGGAGGAACATACCGAGCTATTTATTGGAAGTGAATGATGATGAGGTTTCTAGTCCAGGATAAGGTCGGAGGAAGTCAACAATGGTAATACTGCAGATGGCTAGGAGAAGGATGGTACTGATGCATCCAAGGGTGTTGTGGGGAGAGATCGGTGGCAACAGTAGTCACAAACGGAGGAGGAGGAGAAAACCAGAGGTGGTCCAGAGGTTTGTAGCGTAGTGTATAAGGAGATGTCTGGTGATGTTCAGGTGAGTATGGGCTTGTCACAAATCAATCTACTGGTGTTGGAGGTGTTCTATAGGTTGAGGAAGGACCTGTCTAGACAGTCAAAGGATGGCCATTTGGTTGAGCTGGAGGCGGCTTGTATGGATTGTGAGAATATGGATCAAAATATGGATAGAGAGAAGGAGGATATGGTAGTTTTGGCTAATGAGGATTCTAAGTTAGGAAGCGAGGATAATAAGGGGATGAAGGGGAAGGAATTGGTGGAACTAACTTCAACCATCCTTTTGTACAACAAGTTTGATATCCTCTCAGAGGCTGATATGGATTTGGATCCTGATGCTACTGGAGTGGGAGCAGTTTGTGACGTAGAGATGGTTAAGGGGATTAATCGCGAACACTCATATGATGAGGATCCATACCTGAAGAGAAACAGGGGCTCCAAGAGGAGGAATGAGAGAAATGACTATTCTTCATTACCTCCTCCCTTGGAGACTCGATCGACAAAGAAGGAAGTTGCTAAGAGGATGGTTACGGGGAATATAATCCATCAGAAGGTTAGAGAGCAAGGCGACCCCTTGGTTCTACTTCTATCATTTGAAGAGGAAGAGAATGAACATTTCCTATTGCTCATTTCATGTGAGGAATATGTAGCCAAGATGATGGGAATATCTCAATAGGTGGCGCTCAATGAGGAAAAATATGCATGGATTGATGAACATGATTTAATCCTCATAGGAGTTTTCAACAAAGGGATTCTCAGCATTGAGGAGTACATTCAGGTCTGGGACCAGTTAGTATCTGGGTTTGAAAGGCGGTTGGTGGAGGTACCTTACCTAAAGGTATCCTCTTTATCATGAAAGTTATTGAGGGTACATAATTAGGTGAGGTTGATTTTACTTTTAATCACTATGTTTAAGTTGGTTGTTGGGTGGCTTGATAGGAAGGATTGTTTTGGCATACTCTACTGGGTTTTGATCCTTGTATTGTCTATTTGGTTGTGTTGTTTGGTTTCACACATACTACATGGATCTGATCCGGAAGTGGATCAGAGCACGAACCCTTCACCATTATTGACCTTTTGGATCTGGATTCTTGAGATGGTATGACTTTTCCATTGGTTCCATGCCCATTCACTTATGCATGAGACTTCTTGCTGAAGGGTCGTGTTTTTGTGAAGGCTTGGGGTCTTGACTTCTTTGATAGGGTGGGGCAGTCACGATAGTTTATTCCGGGATTGTTTTTTTGGTGTTTGGTGGTTTAATTGTTGTTCTATGGTTTCTCACTTTTCCCTTAAAAGTGTTTTTGAAATAACAAAAGTAATTTTCAGTCAAGTAAATTGATGATTTGATTCATCCCATTCAACAATAACTCTACATTATCTGACTTGGAATCCCCCAAAAAGATACATAGACTATGTTTTTTTAACTATACTAAATGGTCAACCTAGCATAGTTCATCATTCTTATTACCCTTATCCACAACCTATAAAGCATGACCAATTATATAAACCAACTGTTTGGTCAACTGTAGCTCAGGTGAAACCAAATTTTCAGCAGAATATTCTGGATGGTTTTTACGATGCCAACCTAGTGTCATTCACTACTACCAAAACTAAACTCCATTTAATATGAAAAAACACTATTGGACCCAAACTCACTGGAAAATTGAAGATCGATATAAGGATATTTTCTATTGAATTTTATTAACTATATTTTATTTTTTGACAATCCTACTCCTTATTACCACCACAAGAGAGAGAATAGTACTATTTACATATTTTGGAAAAAATTGGACATCATTTCCAATGTCAAGGACTGATAATGGTATTACATTTTTCCCTAAGAAGTTATGTGTACCCAATGAATATGAAACCATTTTTTATGTCTCAGATCAAAAAATTAAAACCATTTGTTTCAAAATATTTTTATACAAAAAAATTATTGATTCCATTTTGACATACCATCCCTCTTCATTGGATTGTGGATTGATAGGTTAGATACAAGGAATTTTGTGATATACTCTAGAGAAATAATGATGGAAATAAATATTAAGGTCCTCAATAACATTTAGGGTATGATTTTTCATTTGGGTGATAAATCTTCCCAACCTAAAAATCAATAACCAAACCAACCTCTATAATATTTTAGAGTATAAAATTAAACAAATAACCAACAAATAACATTACTATACAAGTGGAAACCAAAATAAAATCTCAAGAGGGAAAAAATTCCACTAATTAGGAAACTCTAATGTGACAAAAAATAGAAACACCCTACCCACTCCATTATCCAACTCTATATTTCATGTCCAGATTATCAAAAAACATCAATAAATAATTGGGAAAACTAGACATTACCTATGAACCAAGAGATGACATTAGAAAATTGAAAATATTTCCCAAGTGGAGGTTGTATCTTAACTTAGTAGTTTTTCCATAATTGGTATCCCTACTAACACCAGTAGGAAAAAACTAATTATCATAATTAGTAAAATAGTTTCGAGAAGTAAAAAGAGTTCATATCAAATCCCTAAACCAGTTTCTGATGTAAATCATCAACAATGCCTTTATACATCTTATCACATGGTTTGGAATATTTATTCCCATGTCCAGAAAAATATCCACACACACACACAAAATCAATGTTGGTGTTACCATTGATGGTGTAACATCACCTCCATACTTTATCCCATTGATTAGGATTATTCATGACCACAATCAATCACATTCAACTCACACGCAATCGTTTATGCCAAAATTATGCAATGTCATTTCAGTCAAAACATTCCATTCATTAAATTTTTTTAAAAAATATATTTTATGTGTAAAACCAAACAATAAATTTAGTACATCATTTTAAAATTATATTTTTTTTAAAAAACCAATCAAATTTCCACAATTTCTAATCCAATACCTAAAAAATATTTTCATCAAGAGTAACATAATAATTTCACAATGATTTCTATAATATAATTTATTTCAAACTAATCCATTAGTACAAAATAAAGTGGATTTTATAGAGAATCTTGATAACTCCCAGTCATTAGGGAAAATTAATAATAGAAAAAAAAATCTCAAGATCCATCAAAACCCACATTTCATTTTTTAAATACCACCATATACCATTATAAAAAAAATTATAACACATAAACATATCAATAACAAACTATTATTATGAATGATATATAACATTTTTCAAAGAAAGAGGATGAATGGGAACTTAATAGTGCCTTTGAGCATCGAACATGATTTAATTTTCTATAGGATAAATTTTGAATTGAATGGGTCATCTCTCATACCTTGGGAGCTAATGAGAATCTAGTTAATAGGGGATTAGTGGAAAAAAGAGGACATAAGGGTAGAATTATGATTATATAAACATTATAAGGGGGTAAAACTATATGATACATGGTTAGGGTTTCCGGTTTTTAAAACCTTGAGCCAACCATGTGGTTCTTCTTTCCCAAGGACACACCTCACACGGTTGTGTCGAACATGTAGACAAATTGTGTTTCAACCATTCATTTCCATATCTTTCAAGTTGAAAGATTTATTCTATAAATTTTTAGGATTTTATCCAAACCATGTGTCAATCGTACACCATCAAAATGTCCATTATATTCCCTAAAACAATTTCATGGAAATTATATAAGGATTTTACTAACTAATTTAAAACCATGAACCTCTCAGAAATACTCCAAAATGTACCAAAACCCCTCATAACCTCTAGAAAGATAACCCAAACCTTGCATAGACTCAAAATACATGAATAAAGAATCATTAACCTGAAAATGAGGATATATATCTTTATCCTATTGGATAAGTTTAGTTTTTCCATTTCAATCAATATTTCATTCATGTGGAAACATGGTGTCATATTTATTAGAGTTTGACCATTATAATATTTAGGTTAAATATAAATTTAGAAATTACACTGTCATGATTTTAATATCTATAATATTTTTTGATAAGGATATTAAAAAAATATGTTCACTTACAACTGGTTATTTTAAATATAAATGATTTTTATTGTAATTTATTTATATTGTTTAGTGATGAAATAATTACCTTAAATTCTTAAGCAACACTGAAATTGGTGTTATTAAATTAACATAAATCTAAAGTAAATTATTCTGAAAATAATAAAAGTAATATAATTTTATTTAAATATTATTTTCCGAATAATTATTAGAGATATGAAACATGTTAGTTATTTAATTAAAAGATTATATTCAAATTAATGTTCTGTCAAGTTATTTTCAAAGTCAAATTAAATGAATAGTTCCAAAAATGGAATTAATGATATTTCGATTAAATAATAGTTGAATAATTGATTTAATAATCCAAAAAATCCAATATTTGGAATAAAAATGGGGTATGGTTTAAAATATCTACCAAAATCCATTCATGTCTGAAGTTTTCTTTTTATAGTAACTATCGTGACTCATAAATAGTAAAAAACAGTGTTCTTATAACAATCATCAAAATAGTTGATAGAGGGTTATAAAAAAGATAAGGGAGAAAAAAACTTAAACATGACCACTTTTATTTAATGAGATAAATAATAAAACTAATCAACATGTATTTAAATTATATAATTTTTTCAATATTTTTTTGAAAATTAATTTATTTTAATTTAATAGTTTTTGATATTCGAAGAGTTATCATATCCTCACTTATAAAAGGGATCCTCCTCTCATTTATTATTAACACATAAAAATACTGTTGTTTTAGTGAATATATTCCAAAATATCTTCTATAAATACCTCCTCAAATCATAGATACATTGGGCTGATAAAAAACTAAACTACAAATGAATTAGGTATAAATCTAATGTTGTCTAAAGAAGAGGTATAGTTCATTACCGATAATTATGATATTATTTTTTATTCTACCATATTAAAATATTATTAAAAAATGATAAAATAATAAAATATTTATCTACCAAATATTGAGAGGTTATTATGTTTATTTCATAACCTGTATAAACATAATCTTTAATAAAATAGAAAATAAAACCATCTGTCATGTGTACAAGAGAGTACAGACTCATGTACTAATTAATTTTTTCCATAACCACCTATCTCATATGGTTATAATGATAGACATAATGTATATTAATGATATTGATGAAATAAGTATAATTCCAATGGGATATATTGTGGATGGATCCCTATTCGCCATGTGATCTTCGATATTGGATTTCCTTCCCCCTCTTTGGATTTGAGGCTCTCATCTACATTGTCTCTCGACCCTATAATTCTTCATTTTTCTCTTGGAATCTATTATCCATATAGTTCTCACCATTGTGGGTTTTCATACCGTGGATCTCTTGGTCATCATGTTGATGTTTTGTTCTATGGATGCCCTTTATGTCAGTAACCTTGCTCTGGCCTCAAGTTAATCTGTGCCTCTCCTTAATAGAGATGGTGTGGTTGTAACTAATCGGATTTGGGCTTTGGGGTTCATAATACAATGAGGTTCTTGGAACTTCCGGAGTGAATTCTATGTTTCTCACCCATATTTATCCTCATCCACCACAACCAGGCTTTGACATAAAATTACACTACTTCTCTCTGGTACGGATCTACAGTAATGGATTCAAAGAGGTTTTGGGATACAATGTTCGGAGGTCATTGTGCGTTTATTTAAGGTTTCTTCCCAAATATTTCTTCCTTAGTTTTCCATTTTTCATGCATCCTTTAGGGGTCTATACCCCTTCCTCTTATTTATGTTTCATTCCTAGGTTCCATCAGATTCTTTTTTCCTTTAGATTTTTATCCCAAGTTTCATTTGTCCGTATATTATTTCTTCTTCGATGACAGTATGTGTTCTACATAGGTTGTTTAATTCTCTAGTGGTAGTCATTCGTGCCATGACGATGAGATAGTGGTAGTGGTACAATGATGTTTACCGGATTAGATGTTCTATGATGTTTGAACAATGATGATATGGTGGTGGTGGATCAGAGTCAATGATAGTTACAATGCGGGGTTCCCGTGTGATGAAAATGATGATGCATAATGATGGCGGTGGACTTTGGAGAAGTGGCTGGTAGTGACAAGCAATCAATGGAGTTGTCGACATTGATGAGAGGATAAGTTCCGAGATTTGATGATTAAGGAACCATCTTTGCAGACTCCTTTCCCTATGTTTTTTTGTTTTTACTTTTCTTAATTTTAATTTTAAAATTGAATGTGGCTATGATTCCTATAATGTTGTGGTATACTATTTTATGTTGAAGTTGTTTGGTATACTATTTTAAATATGAATATTTCTATGATGTTGGTAAGCACCCACTTAAAAAAAATGTTTGATTCAAAAAATGAAAAAAGGATTTGGTGGGAGGAAATAATTATAAATCTATAAAATTAATATATCATATATTTTATTATCTTTATATTCATTGAAAAATTATAACCTCATTCTTTCGTACATGTTGGATTCCACCTTCTCAAATCTATATGATTAATTTTTCATCACCATTTTACATGAATGATATATATAAGTATATTTAATGATATAATATGGTACTTATGCTATAATTATAATTATATAAGGAAAGAGTAATAAAAAATTTATTTTTATCATAATCATTGAAAAATGGAAATGTTACGCAATTGTATATATGACCTACCATCTACATGATTGTAATTTTATTTATATTTCATTTCAGTATTTTATTATTGGGTTTAAAAGTAAAATTGTTGTATAAAAATTATAATTATTTCGTTATTAATATTATGGATATGATTGAATGAGGAAATCAGTGACCATAGTAAACCTACCAATATCTTTTTTGACATTTGTGCTGAATATCATCAAAATATCAAGTGTAAAAATAATTGAATAAGTGATTAAATTTTAAATGGAAATAAATGAAAAAAAAGAAAAATAAACTTGAAAATTTTTATAAAAAAGAAAAAAAATTTATAATATTTTTTTCAATGGAATGTATATGATGAATTGGACTTATGATAACAGACACTTTTCAAAAAAAACCTCATTCGAAATTTTTTTAATGATTTATTTTCTAAATCATTTCCACCCATGTGTTTGTTATTGTAATTTTATTATGGACATATTTAAATGGAAATATATATATTATAAATTTTATATTATTTATCTTTATGATTTATTATAAATGAAATTAATAGAAATATTTTTGTTTATTTTTTGAAGAATGATTTGACTTTCTCTATAAAATGTGAAAGTAATATTTTAATTTAATGTCTTTGAAATCAAAAGATTTTCCTACTTCCACTAACTTTATTTGACTTTTTTATTTCATAAAAATCATAAATTTTTTTCTTCAAAATAGAAATAATTATTCTATTTTTTATGTGCATTTGAGTTTTGAAAATGTGTTTTCAAAATAAATAGGTATTTTGATATTTAAAAATGTTTTTCATATGGGTTCAAAAGAGTTCTTCACAAGTTTTTTGATGAAAATGTTAAATAATAAAATGTATTTTAGTAATATAGTTCATGATAATTATTCATGATGATCAGGTGATTGGATATATCTTACATGGGTAGTAGAGTCTGACATAACTTATTTGCACTAGTGATCCCGATACAACCTATACGAACAGGTGGGCCCGATATAGCTTATACAATGGGTGACCCCCATTATAGTTCTCATATGCATTGGGAAAAAATTAATTAAATAAGGAGGGAGTTAACTAGTGAGGTTTATCCTATCCATTTAGCTATTCTCCATTTATTTGTCACATTAGTTAAGAATATAATGATCTAAATAATATTGACTGGATTATAATTTCATTTCAAGGGGTTTAAAGAATTTATTTTAGAAAGAATTTGTTTTTATGTGGATTTGATTTATTTCATTTCATCATGGAATATTCGGGTAAAGGAAAATATTTTATGGGTTTTCATTTTTTTTCATGACTAATACATTTTTTTATTTTTTTTGTCCCTTATTGAGATTTTGTTCAAATCCCATGTTTTTAAAAAAAAATCAGAGGGATATTTTATTTTTGAAATCAATAATTTTTTTATAAGAAATCCATGAATATTTTTCATTAAAATAAAAAAATATATTTAAACATTTTATTTTTTTATAAAAATAGAAAATGAGTAAAAGTGTCCATATTGTAATATATATGAATTTTTATAAGGGTTATGACCTAATTTCCTAAAACTGAAAACCATATTGATCCCCAAAATGTAAGAATGTTAATTATAGACTAAAAAATAATCATTATATACTTTTTTAATTTTGTTTTCTTATAGTTGGTATAAGAAGAAAGGTTTACCTAATTATAGAGTTTATGATAATGTTAAAACAATACCCTACAAATATATTACTCTATGGTTATGTCGAAATGATTTTGAATTTTTCTATTAGAATGTTTCTTTACCAAATAAATGTATTCTCAAAATGGTTTTATATAGTTTAAATTGAGATGATTATGTAAGAAGGTATCTATAGAATAATATCCTTCTAAATCATTAGCTATGAATATTTTGAATGGGAAATGAGACATTTGAAGAAATAATAGATCTGTTGATACATGCTATAAATGGTGGTGGAATCCATGTTAGTGAGAAACCAAATTTACTATATGGAAAATGGTTATCATTGGGAATTTTATGAAATAGAACCATCAAACTGGTAACATTAAAATAATACAAAAATAACACAGGAGGGGATTCATTACATCTTTTTGATAATATTCACCGATTCTTACTCTTGAATCACTTTGTGATTTATAAAAATATTTAGTATTTTATTATATATGAAATATGGGTAGTAGATAAATAGAAAGAATGAACACAAAAATATTATAGTGGTTTGAGGTACAATGATCCCCCGATCCACTCAACCAACACTCTATCAACCTATTTATTGAATTTCACAAGGAAAGTAGTCTTATCAATAGACCTTATAATCCACAACTAAGTGAATTCAATTGAAACAATTAAAAAGGGTAAAAAAGATCCTTCTAGTTCATTTATAGGGAACTGGTTATCCATACATTAGATTGAAAAGTTAATAATGAACCACGACTGAGTCGAAACGGTCAAAACTCCATCAAATCATAATAGATTGATTTCATGATGGGTTGGATTGATATTCATAATTATAGTAGTAGAAACTCACATTATATGGATATATTTCTTCATAAATGAAATTATTTAATAAATAATAACTCTGAATAGATCCTCGTTGAAAATTATCTTCAATAAAAGAAGAAACAAACAAGCTACAGTTGAAGGTATAAGATGTATGTCTCCTAAGTGTAGTCTCTTTCGGAAATTTTCTAGAGACAATCATTTATTGGAAAACACTGTAAATATATTCTAACTAATACAATCATATGTGTAAATTTTTTATATTTTATTACAATGGAATTTCGGTATAATATATATAGTAGATATTTTTATTCAGTAATCTATATCCATGAAGGTCACCAGATAGAATGTGTAACCTCAAATTCAAATAGTCCAAGGGAGTTTATAGTTCCCTTAAGAATAAGAGTGATTTTATCTTTTGAAAATTATTCTTAAAGATGATCATAAGGTAACTTTAAATCAACTATAAATAATCTTCCAATTAGGCTATAAATCATTCAAGTCCATTTCATGAATATCCAATTAAATCACTACATTAAAACACACCAATTGAATAATAAAACATAGGGTTCAACTGTGTAGAATAGGGTTCATTTTCATAGTGTAGGGTTAGTTTGCATAGAGTAAGATTCCTTCTTATGTATTGTTTCTTAACCATTCTTTCATATATGAAAAATGTAGGGATAAATTGTAACATTGGGATGAGGATCCTTAAATTCATCCTTCCAGTACATGGTTCATTCCAAATGTAGCATTGATTATCCATTCGTTCAATCACCTTAACACATGGAATTTATAGTGTTTTCATATTCCAATTTAAGGATGATATTACATACATTTTTCATTACTACTAATGTTGAATTGTCTATCCATACGTTTATTATCCTATGTATGGATGATGATCCATATGCAAACTATTTAGCATAGAGTGTGGATGATGATCCATACATTCATTTACTAAAATTACGGGTTTGAAAATGTTTCTATAACACATCCCATATATTTTCATTACACCATATATATATATATATATATATATTGGAAACATAGATAATGTAACATTATTACAAAACAAAAAGGGTATTTTTGGGAATCAAAATCAAAATATATTATAGAGTATTGTTAAGACAATACATTCCCAATAGTATCCCCCTTTTTGATGATCAAAAAAACCCATAAAGTAATTTACAAAAAAATTGGATTATTAAACAATAATATGATATAATAAATTATTTTAATTTCTCTATATTATTTTCATGAAGGAGAATAAATACTTCTAAATTGAAAGTGGTTTCTTTACCCTAATTTCTCTTAGTTTATCTACAAAACTTTCTCTAATTTCACCAAAAAAATGTAATTTTGTGGTTCTAAAATTTTCTCTTCCTTTTGTGATATAAAAAATATAGTTTGAATGAATAAATGTTATAAACCATAGTATATATAGCACATAATATTAAATGAATGCTTGGTCTACCTTGTATAAAAATTATATATATGATAAAGAAGTGTATTTTTTAACATAAATAACACCATAATAAAAGTATAATACAACATAAAACTAACCAACATGAAAGTAAATGGAAAAATATATATATTCAGATCAAATATATTTTAGTAGTTATTATTACATCACATAATCAAGTTAATAATTTTTTCAAAAGGATGGGCTCATGTAATAATGTTTTCCTTGATCAGAATATCCATGGTTAGTAGGTGTCTTTGGATGTGGAAATGATGCAATAGAACTATGGATCTCAAAAAAATCACTAAAATTATCAAGAAATGATTTTTAAATACATATGTATATTACTAAATCATATTCATTGAATTTTTCTAACCATCATGTATTTAATTAAATTATCCTGGTCAAACTCATTCATTGATTCTTAATAATGAATGAAAGTAGTCAACATATCTCTAACTAGATGAATGAAACATCCCAAAAAAGATTCATTACATGTCAGTTGACATAGATAATGTATCTGGTTATCCAGAAGAACATTCAAAGGAGTACTATTACAGTAATGAGTGAGGAGTCTGTTATTAAAATCAGTTTGCACAACTATTATTGCCTCAAATATGCTTATCTGGTCTGAATGAGTCTATTGAGAGGATGTTGAAGAATAATTATTTTCCCTAGTATATTACTATTATCTTCCAAACAATAGATTTATTTCATTATAACATGAAATCTTCTAGATTCATCTTTCTAAATTATGAGCCCTCTAGCTAAAGATCTGATAAACTCTTCAAGATATCTAATAGAAATAAAATGATTCATTTAAATTAATTAATTGAGTCTGAAGGGATATAAAATCATGTATTGGTGCTATTGAACTTCCCATATCTTCATCATTTTCATTTTAACCTATATATCTTGTTTAAAATACAAAATTTTCATTCACCTGATTATAACAACAGAAAAAGTCAACTATATGGATGTCTAGGGAGTCAGAAGAATCATTAAAATTTTCACTTCTTCAATCAACTTTTACCAATGAAAAACATGGTTCTTCATGATGTTCTGATCTATCTATTAGTTAAAATCCTTCTTTAGCTATAGATTTTAGAAAAATGAATGATAGGTTCTCATGTGAATGAATATATTACTTGAAATGTTCTTCTATATTATCCTCTTGCTCAGTATTACCATCCACATAAGGCTCATTATCAACATGATCTGAAGCTTCATCTATTGTCTTAGGAATACGGAAAGGTATTCCTCATCTCTGAACAAGACCACCTCCATCATGTTTTTATTCGACCTCTTCATCAGGCCTTAGTCTAACAGAACCAACTACTGGTATCATCCTCTGCTCACCGTGAGAAACTTCCATCAAATAATCTTATTATTCAACATCAATAGGTAAATATATATTGCATGAGTAACTCCAAAAATATCCCAATTCCATGATAGTTCCATCATTTAAATTTTTTTGGTGACGAAATCTATATCTAAAAGATATATCTATAATTTTTCTCTTTTTGTGCAACAAAGATGAATATATTCTTCTATAGGGATAGAATACTTTTCTTCTTTATGATAGTAATGACATAAATAACATAACAAAAAGAGACATAAATGGAACCTAATTTGGTTTAGAAATATAAACAGAACATACATATATGGATATAAAAATTTCTATAACTAATATATTCTTGGTAAAATTCTATATTTAGTAAACACAATCATGATTTTTTGATGATGAATAAAGTATTTTTTCATTATTTTCATTAAAAATATTTTTGATAAAAGTGAAAAATTAATTTCCTCTTAAATTATATTTTTCATTACTGATATTCATTAAGTCTAAATGAAAACCCACCTCATGGGGATATCACAAAAGCTTAAAATATTCCAAATAAAATAAAGATAAATTTCATCATCCGGAAACACAGTGATTATAGAGTCTTCATTGATTCCGAAATTGAAATATACATTTCTATAGAACCATTTCACTTCTATGTCAAACACCAGGGGAGTGTTATCATATCCCAAAAAAATTCTAATCCCTAAAATATAATTTTCTTATTTAACAAAAATTCAGTCTCTTTTAAATACGCCTAATATATCACATTACTGTGAATATGTTTATGATACATCACTAGTGGTTAAGTAGGTGAAGATAAACCAATATATTCAATTCTTCCTGATGTTTCCATTTATAAAGGATTTGATATTGGGGGATTAATGGTTTAGGATTTTGGAATATTGGAATGAGAAGGGCACTATAATACAAAGAGTCATGAAAGTCTAAAAATAGTGAGAGAATTGTGGTGGTTTTCTTGGATTAATTGGGAATATATTCATTAATATTAATTTAAAAAAAATAATTTAAAAGTTTCAAATAGATTTTTTCGAAATCTAGTCAATACATAAATTAAGAATAAACAAATAAATAAAAACATATAAATTTAAAAAAATAGTGAGATTGAAATAATAAATTAATAAAATAGTAATTAAAATTTAATATTTCTAACTCCCCATTAATAAAATCAACAAATTCACTGGGAAGTGTTTTAGTAAAAATATAACCTAATTGATATTTTGTATTAACAAATTCAAAATTTATATACTTTTTATGAACCTGATATTTTATAAAATGATATATGATATCAATATACGTAGTCCTAGATTGACTAAGAAGATTTTTTGAAATATAAATCACACTAGTATTATCACATAGAATAGCTATATTATTAAAATGTAGTCAAAAATATAGTAGAGGTTTTTTCATCAACAATACTTGTGAACAAAAACATCTTGTAGAAACATATTTTGTCTTAATTTTTTACAAAACAAACTGAATGTTTTTTCTTACTCGACCCTGAAACTAAATATTTTCCTAAAAATTGGAAAGTTTCAGAGGTGATTTACTATCTAATCTACAACCTCCAAATTCATTATCTGAATATTAAAATAAATTAAAATCATACATTTTGCATAATTAAGAGATTTAAAAATAGTTTCTTTTAAATATCTAAAAATTATTTTAACAGTGGTAAGATGATATTTTTTGGATTTGACTAAAATATAGTATAAAACCTACAAAAAAATTATGTTGGGTCTTCTAGTAGTAACATATAAAAAAACCAATATTACCTTTATATAACTGGTTTTCAACTGGTTTTCCATCTTCATCAAAATCATGTTTGATATTGGTACACATTGGAGATGAATAATTATTACTATTTCTAAGTCAAATTTATTCTAAAATATAAATAATATATTTACATTTATTTAAATAACTTATAATATAATTTTGATAAATTTTATATCTTTATAATATTTTTAACTATCCCATCATAATCTTTTCGAATTCTTTTTGCAATAAATTTGAAAAATAATTATAAATCCATTTATTTGTTGAATTGAAAATCAAATCATCGACAAAAAAATTTAGTAATAAAATATTGTAATTTTTTTTTAAAGAGTGGGATCAACAAATCCAATAGAAAATCTATTATCTTACAAAAAAGAGATTAATATTTTATACTAAGCCCTAGGTTCTTGTTTAAGGACATATAGAGCTTTGGTATGTTTAAAAATAGAATTGGGTTTATGAGAGTTTCAAAAGGATGAGGTTGTTCAATATAAACTTCCTCTATTAAATATCAATTTAAAAAGATAGATTTAACATCCATCTGATATAATTTATGATTTATAAGATATGTATAAGCTAAAAATATTCTAATGAATTATAATCTATCCACTTGTAAAAAATTTCATCATAATATATTCTTTCTTCCTAACCATACCCTTTAGTTACTAACCATGCTTTATTTATGGTAATGATCCCTTGACCATCATGTTTATATATAATGATTCACTTAGTTCCTATTATTGGATAATTGGATTTTTTTTCTATTAATTCTCAAACGTCATTTATTCTAAATTGGTTTAGTTCTTCTAGCATGAATAATAACAAACTCTCATCTTCCAAAGATTCTTAAATTGATTTAGGTTCTAAATGAGATATAAAGGTAGACAATTGAACTAGGTTTCCTATATTTCTTGTTGTTCTGATTCATGATTATCAGTCACCTATAACAGTTTCTAAAGAATGATTCTTTAAAGTTATAGAATATTTGGGAATTATACATCCAGGTTCTTCAATTTCATGTACTTATGAACTAGACTGAATTTTATTTATATCATTTTCAATATCCGTTCTATGGGTTTCAAGTCTCATTTTGTTAAACAATTTAGTAATTTCATCTATTTGATCATTCTATTTAATAAAAGGATTTGTTTCAAAAACATTACACTAAATGATTCTTCAAAAATCATTAAATATTTATTAAAAAACTTATATGCATTAGAAGTAGTAGAATATCCTTAAAATTTTCATTCGTTATATTTTGGATCTAATTTAGCATGGTTATCCTTAGTATTCAAGATATACACCTTGGTTTCAAATAAATTAAAGTAATTTAATTTGGGTTTGATGTTATTCCAAAATTCATACGGAGTATTTTTAATAATAGGTATTATCAAAACTCTATCAATGATATGGTAGTATTCTCTTACATCTTCATCCAAAAAATAGGTAGGAAGGCTCTATTTATTCAACATACTCTTTATCATTGATTGAATAGTTATGTTCCTTCTTTTAACAATTCCATTTTTTGTGGTTTTCTTGGGGTAGAGAATATTTTTATAATATTAATAATTGATGAAAAAATGAATTACATTATTTTTTATAAAATTATACATTGTAATCACTTCTAAATGAAATTATTTTAAAACCTTTTTCATTTTGAAGAATTTTACAACAACATTGATAAACAGTGAATACTTCACTTTAATGTTTTAGAAAATAAACCCAAGTAATTCGAAAATAATCATTATCTAAAGCATAATTATATAATTTACCATCCAAAAATTATACTCTAGTCAGTCCATAAAAATATATATAGGTAATTTATAATAGTTTTGCAGTAGAAATTTTGTTAATAAATTTGAAAGATGATTTGTATTGTTTTCCAATTTGGCATGCAGCACATAATCTATCATAGTCAAATTTAAGACTAGTTAAATCAGAAACTAATTGTTTCTTAGATAGTTTTTGTAAAATATGTATATATATATTTAAATGTGAAAGTCTTCTATGCCAGATCCATGACTAATTTTCCTTATCAGTTACACAGTCCACATTATGTTCACACAATGAATTCAAACCAAAAGTATAAACATTGTTAGCTTATAATGCTCTAAATTTAAACAGTTTATCAATGAAATTAAGAGGGGGAATTATCAGGAAAATAAACATAGAATGCATCATCATAAAGTTTATAAATACATATAGGTTGTGATTTAACCGTTTTACATAATGTACATTGTTGTTGACATGGTCTTTGGATCTTCAAATATTCTAAATCCAATAATTTTTCATTTTAACTTGTCACCAAAAATGACTAGTCGTTCATCCATTTGAGTTAATGTATATAAATTTTCTGATTCTCCAATCATGTTCCTTGAACAATCACTATACATATACCATATAGATTTTATATTCTTGTGGCCATTTCCTGTAAAATAAATTATACATTTTTTCATTTTGATTCCCATATTTTCATGGGTCCAACTATGTTAGCGAGTAGTGATTTAAGAATCTATATCTTCCTTATTATTCCATAATTCTTATCTCTTTCTTCATAATATTTTTTAGAAATAAAATTAATTTTAATACTATAGATTTGAGTATTTCTCAATGAATAGTTTTTAGAGTAATGAACTTTTGTTCAATAGTAATAAAAGGTTGAATTTTATGAATTAGTTACAGAATAATTCTCGAATAATTTCAATTTTTCATCCATTCTTCCTATTAAAAATATTTCTTTTTAAATTACTTTTGATTATAATATCATTCTTAATATTTTCTTATTTTTTTAAAAAGAGAAGAATTTGATAATATTATACTTCTTACTTTAATTATTTAGTCCCTTTTTCTTGATCAACATAGTTTGATGTAGAAAAGTCATATTTTTCAATTATATCATGAAGTTGTTTTATAAAAGTGTATCATTAACCTAAAACAGAATTACAAATATTTTAATGATATATACTTCTTTAATGAAGAATCATTTTTTCCTTCTAGAAGTATACAATAGGAATATATTTTTCCATTTTACCAATGACCATTTTCAGAATTATAATAGTAATAAGATTGTATATATTCTTATCCATTACACATAAATCACATGTTGGAGTCTAGTTTTTATGCTATTTTTTAGAATCATATTTTAAAGAGATCCTAGAGTCTTCTAATATAATCTACATTTGATTAATAGATCTTTTCCCTTTATTCTCCTAATATTAATTCTCTTAAATTTTCTTTTTCTGTTCTTCTTTCATCATTAAATTGGGGGTTCTCGGGTCTGATGTGACCCAATTTTTTTTATTCATAGAGTCAAACATAACGAGGTTCACTATCATCCTTCTTAATTAATTTTCTATAACCTCATTTTTTCATGTATAATCTATAGAAATTATGAGCTATTTGTGCCAATTACATTCTAAAATATGAGGAATCTGAATTTATATCCTATTTGACTTCTTGTTTTAATTTTTAGTTATTCTTCTAAGATGCCACTTTGAGATTTTTATTTTACCTTTTTACTACAATCTTATAATCTTCAAATTCCTCTTGCATTTCAACTTCATACATCATCAATCTTTTATTCAGTTCTATCATCAAGAAATTCTATACAGGTGCTGTATAATGACCCTTACATTGCATACATAGATATTACTTAAAATTTTAAGAATATTTATTATAATGTATAATAAATCCATGATTGGACTATATAGGGAATGTGTGTTTAGAAACTCCGAAACATAAATAACTTGGTTATAAGATATTTTCATTGTATCTATATTATTCATTCATAACTACACACCTTTTGTCATATCATACATAATACCATTCCTCATGACATAGGGAAAATGAACATATGAAAGGGTGATATTAGATTCTCAATAAGGATGAAAAGGGATATATCAATTACATCATAATCACAAGACATAAGAACATAACATTTTAAAATCATATTCAGTATTTGAAAGATCTTCATATAATTCCATGGGATAAATCATAAAATTTTAGAAGAATCATTGAACATAATCCCAAAAGTTATAACATTTGTCTTGTAATTTTTTGGCATATACATAATAATATAAAATCATGTCATATTAGTCAAGTCTCATTGTGAATACCATCATAATAGAAAAATTACATTATTGAAATGAGTCCACATCTCGTTCCCGCCCAGTAATACTGAACCAAGGCCATTATTTTCAATCCAGGTTTATATCATGAGATATAAATACATACCCAATAAATTGGAGGGATAAATTGGTCCCACACATATCATAATAATATCATTATTATGTGTTCCACAAAAACATAAATCATTAATCATAGCATTACCCAAGTGATAAAATGAGTTTCTTAAACATCATTCTATCATATCATAATCTGTATAAAACAAATAGATTTTATAAATAGTAGTACCACATAAATAAAATATAACCATAGGAATAATAGGGACAATATAATTCAAATAGAACCCTATTAAATAATTTCTTCATAGATGAAAAATAATTTTGATAAATCACATGAAAATAGTTATCGTGGAGAATATCCTTTCTTCTTCAAAAATTATTTATTTTGTCGAAATTCAATTAAATTAGAAAAGAAAATAATTGAATTCATAATAAACATGAATTATTTTATGGGAATATTCATGTAAATAAATTGTTATAAAAATGTACAAATATATTCTTGCTATACAAATTAAAAGAGAGCATTATTCTTGTACTTTTGGTGGAAAGTAATAATCACCTCATACCAAAAATGAAAAAATATTACTTTCATACCATTTAAGAAAAATTCACCAATGGGGTAAATTGAAAGTAAAAAACTGTATAATAATAGAAAGAATATATTGGAAATAAATAATTAGGAAAAATGGAAATGGATAATAAATATACCAAAATAAATAATTATGTATAAAAAATCTAAGAAAATAATGAAATTGCAAACGTATCCCTAACCCAGGTCTGATTTCCTTTGTATGTATCTAAAACTCATATATAGTGATTTAAATAATGTAAATGAATTAATTTTGAATCATATTCATTTTTATTATATCATATATGATACTATTATCATCCGTTTTAAGTAACATATTTACTCATCCATCAGGTGCTAACTTTTTTATTTTACTGGGCTTTATAGCTCACCCCTTTCTCATGTTTGTCCTCAGGTTATCCCATGCAATGTTATGTACGAAGGAATTTTGTGGTCATGTAAAGGATGTTTTCAATTAAGCTGTTGTATTTCTTGTTTTAATTCGTTATGTAATTTTTCTAATCCCCAAAGACACTAAACCTCTCAATATTCTATGTTGTGTCAAGTGAAGGATTTTTGAAATAAATATTGTCTTAAGTGTGTAATAAAAAGCCGTGTTATTATAAGTATGTATGTATTTCATTAAAAAAATTATGGCATGTTACAAATTATATTATTTAATTATAATAGTGTATCACATTACAAAAGAAAACTAGTAAATTAAATTTATAATAAATGTAAACATAATTTCCATATAATCAATAGGTAATAATATAATTAAAAACTAATCACATATATAGATATAAGAACAAAAATAAAATTTCACTTGTGTTTGTAAAAATTATAATAATAGGTTTTTTTATATTTTCGGGCATCGAATGCATGATTTTGAAATACATGTATTTTATATTTAATAACTAAACTCCACATATGTTGATAATTTTAAATAAAATTTATATAAATTTGGATTCATCTTGTCAAAATTATTAAATAATGAACTTTCAATAATTTTCAATGAAATTTACATTTTATGAGTAAAAATTAAATATGGTTTGAGTATAAAGTAGGAATTAGGCAATAATAGTGACTTAAAAATAAGATAATAAGTAACATAAAAAATATCATGAATATCATATTATTTATTAAATAATATAATGTACATTATTTAAATAAAATTAATTTAGAAAACTATAAATAATGTTCCAAAATTGAGTATCTATTTCAAAACTTTAAAAAGAAATATTTATCTATAAAAATCATTTCCACATAAGACATAAAATATTTGAACCTTTTCAATTAGTAAAAATTGAAATTAAAAAAATTTCTATATGTAAAATACAATGGGTTAAATAAATGGAATAACTATTGATTTTAATTTTCTATTAACCAATAGTCCAAGGCATGTGGTTTTTAATTAATAAACAAATCCTCCTCCTTTACTATAAATATGAATGCATCCTCCCATTACTTTTAACTCTAAAATAAGTGATCATGATTATACTATAATTTTATCTCCAAATAGTCACCCAAAAAGGATTATATGTCTCTAAGGGTATTTTATAATAATTTAGGAAACTACCTTTCAAGGTTTGGGTTCCCAAATCTCATATTTCATTTTCAATTGAAATACTTTTGTTGTGATATCAATTAAAATTATTTTTCATATACTACCAATTTTTTAATTATTTGTTATTTTCATATATTTTATATAATGGTAAATATAAATTACTTCCTCCATCTCATCTTGTCACCTTAATAAGTCGTAATTATATAGATGTAAGTGTCATTAATATCTTTTAATTACTTCTATGTAAAATCATGTCAATCTTATTTTCATTTCATGGGAACTATTATTATACAATATTTTCATAAATAAATTATGACATTACCAGTGAAATATGACCATTTACTATCATTATTCTACCTTAATAAGATGTTACAACACCAAAACAATAGTGGAAACCCATGTGATAAATCTAAAAATTTGATAATATCTAAAAATTGTAAATTAATGAGTTTTTTATTTCCCAAAAATGAAATACTTATCTAGATAATCTATGTCATAAATACTCTAGATTTGGTTCAACTATAGGTAGTATCCCATAAATGGTAGGCTACATATTAAGTCTATATTTACAGGATGCATACCAAATGGCCTTAAATTCACACCCAGTTTGTTAATTGAAAGAGATATTATTTGGATAATTCATTAGAACATTATATAGTATAATGACAAAATTAAAATTACTAATGTAATTTTGAAATAGATTTTATTTTTACTATATAATTTCTGTGTTTCCCCAAATCATCAAATATTAATCTGGGTCTGAATTTTCTATTATTTATTTTGAATCACCATGATTTTTATAATATGTTTTATCCCAAATAATTTTTTCATATTTGATAACATTTCTCACATACAACAAAGAACTAAAAAACCATAAAATGTTATGATATATTCTATGAAATAGTTTCTATATATAATGTTAAAAATGTTATTATTTTCCAATCTAAACAAAAATAAATTACTTTTTAATTATTAATTCATTTTGAAAAATAAATTTTTATAGAAAAATAACTAATAATAACCTTTGATACATAAAATGTATTTTTATTTCAAGAAAACAAATATATTTTCGTTAAATAAATATAATGAGTATTTTTATACTAATAATATGTGAACAATTATTTACTTTTTAATTTATTGGAAATTATAACAAAACACAACTTGTGTAAAAAAATTAATTTTTCAACAAAAATAGATTTATTTTATATATGTTATATTTTAATTTAAAAGCAAATTTTACTCTATTTAAAAATTAAATTGGATTATATGGGTTCCAAATTTTGAATCTTAATATCAAAATTCCGTAATATGTTTCATATTATATTTTAAGTAAAAAATAATTATCAAGCTTAATTTAAATCAAGGTTAATAAAAGTAAGAAGGGGTAACATAACAGGATCAACCATTTTAAATTTCTCCTAAAACATAGTCTTCATTGAACGCATTCTATAGGTTATAAATACATACACACTTGTATCTCCAAAATTTCATCTCCTAGCTCTTCTAATACTATTTTAATTCTATTTTACCTCTTATATTATATTCATTTCTATGTCCAAGTCCATATTTCACACTTTAAAAAGGGACTTACTTACTCCCTATTTAGGACACACCTACCACGGATAATTATATTTACAATAAATCTATTTCACCACACATATGGACCATTTTTACTATTGTATCCTCATTATTCCATGACTAATCCCTAACTCCTCCATTTACAAAGTATCGTTTAAGATAAAATTCAAGCTGTCATGGTAATTATTTCCCAATGTATAATTTTATTTTCTATATCTTTCTCTTACACCATCATACAAACTTATTATAATCACTATAATATAATTAAATTCGTGTAGTTATTATACTAAACTATTATTATATTAATGAAAAAACCAATATATATCCCCCTCCAAACCTTTTTAAAAATGAATATGTTGCTTGTGGTATGTGAAGAATATAGCCTCCAAGGGTGTCTTGTTAAATATGTTATAACATTCATACATGGATTATTCAAAGGGGTAATTTGTGGAGTAAAAATTATATTTATAAAATTATTAATATTATAAATATGAAAATAATATTTTATCTTCATTATTTTCTAGGGAAAAACAAAATAGTTTCTATCTTTATGTGAAAACAATTTCCTCGATGGAAAAACCTGCCCTGTTTTTCATAACCACCATAAATGGATGGATCTAAAATATTTTTAATGAATATATATTATAATAATAAATACTTTCTTTCATTAATATTGTTCTAAATGGATGACCCAAAAAATTAACATTCAATATAATTTAATCCATTAATATTGATATATTTCGCGAAACAAGTTCACCATATATGCCATTCTCATTAAGCATTCCTATAGTTTCCATCACTTGAACTTGGGGAAAAATAAACACTTTATTCAAAAATTATTTATATTTATTTAAAAGGATGTTAATAAAATTTCATCAAATAATAGAGTTTATTTTCAATATTAAAAAACATTCATGAAAAAATCAAAATTAGTCCCATTCAATATAGAGTAATATTGTGTGTCATTTGTCTCTAAAACCACATACCTTATCTATAACACCCCAAGATTGCATAGTGCGTTATTTCTTCAAAATAATTCAATAAATTGCACTACACGCAACACCGAGTTCAAGTGCACCATAACATACCAAACTAGCCATTCAAAAGAAGTTATGAATAATATTAACTGAATTTTGAACATTATATAATCCTTTTAATTTTAGAATCCATATTATTAGTTTCTTAGACATAATTTAAGAACAAATGAATTTTTTTCAGATAAAAGAAGTATTTTTCAAAAAATGCACATTTACCGACTTTTAATGGTGAACCTTTTTCAAATCCAATATTTTAAAACTTTTATATATTCAATTTTACTAAATTAATTTCTTATTTAGAATGGGGAAATGAAAAATTTACAATGTAAAACCCCAATATTCCTCGGTACACTTCTCTTTGAATAATACAGTAGCGTGTGTTGTACGCAACTTTGAGTTCTAACACACAACACAACCAATCAAACTAGACCTTATGAATAGTAATACCTAATTTTGGATATTTTATACATTTTATCTTTCAAAATAGACTTAATTTTTGGATTTGGAATATCTAAATTATCCTAGGATGAAATTTTGGTACTTTTCGGATAACTTTTATATTTTCATGAATAGTGAAAATTACAAAATTTTTATTAAAAACAACATTTTTAATCAAAATAATTAATAGTGATAAATTATGAATTTGAGTGGTATTAAAGTATATTTATAATATATTTTTACCATTTAATACAATTTTGGTCATTGGACATAATTTCACATTTAAACCGGACATAAACAAGTGTAAATCTTTTGATAGTTATTAACTCTTAAAAACACACTTTTTGTTTTGACAGCGGGAATTGATTTTAAATTAATTTCTGCTACTTCTGTGTTTTGAATTTGGAAAAATGGACTCCATATTTGGAATCAGTAAGTCAAAATTTTTTAAATAGGTAAATTTTATTTTTATAAATTTTGAATAATTATTTCGGTAAATATTTTATTTTCCTTGGTTAAAGGGTAAATCTGGTAAATAAGGGTACAAAATAATATTATAATAATAATAAACTGCCCTAAAAAGTATCTTAACCCTATTGGTTGATACATGTCCGACCATTGGAATCTTTGGGTCGATTTTGGTACCCCATGGATCCACTTATAAGTGATAATGACACTTTATATTTATTAAGTTAAAGTAAATACAAAAATGACATAAGCCTGTATCTTTTAGCAAAACAATTTTTACATAGGGTTATATATGTTATATTTTCGACTATAAATATTAATTATAAATATAAAAATATTTCCTACATAATTTTATTTTATTTATAATTTTTATACATTAAATAAGTTTATTTATTTATGACACAATGATGATGCAGTAATTACCTTATTAGTGAAATATTAAAGTAATTGGTATTATAAATACCCAAATAAATATAATTTTAGAATTTTAATGAATTACACTAATGTTATAGGTTCATATGATATTTTAGGATTGATTTAATTTACTATTTTTGAAGTAATCATGCTGTTATTATTTTCACAAAAATTAAATACCAAATAGTGTCAAAATTGACATAAAAGAGTTTTTAAAACAAATATTATTTTATTAATTGATATTATATTCCTAAAAATATGAGGTTCGTCGAAAGGACTTATATAATGATAGGTTTATTATTAATGGAACACTTGGGGGTCTCTTGGTTTTATATAGTATTTGTACTAACTATATATTATAAAAATACAAAGTGACATGGTAAGTGTTAAACTAATTAACCAAGAGTTAAAACTAAAAGATATGGTTAATATAATGACCCAAAAAAGTCTATAATATATTGGTTGAAACGATTTCGACCCATCACCACCTTATTATTTAAATAATCATATTTGGAGCCATTAGAAACCGAATAAGAATTTATTATTAAATAATACTTTAAGTTTTTCCTAAAGAGACCATGCTCCCCCTTATAAAAGGACACAACTTCTAACAATTTCCTAACACCTCTCAAGACTTTTGGATCATCCAAAATCTACCCAATTAATCTCCCTACATCCTTTTACTCCTCCTAAAATCCTTACCTTAGGCATAAGGTGCTTCCAGAGTCCTTTTTGGTTCAAACCAAAGGGAGTTACAAATATTAAAGGTAACGATTTCTCTTAGCTTATTTTCTTTTATTTTACTTCTCAACCCCCTGAAAACTTCTTATTATTTTATTTTGTAACACCAAAAGTATGCTAAATATACTAGTATATTGTTATGAGAAGTATTCTAACTACACTTACACACACCTCTATCTAATGGGTGAAGAACATAATGTTTCTCTAGATGGCAAGCAAACGCCTCACGAAATGATGATTGTTCAATTATCTCCTACCACCTTTCATGGTGGCAATTATGATGGAACTATAATTAAATATGATATTAAAGATATATATTTTATATATAAGCTTCTGTAATTCAATTTTATATCATACCATTATTCGTTTCATGTTGTATATATATACGACAATTTCATTTGAGGAAGTGCGGACTACCTCCCCCCTCAAAGTGATATGACTCGTTCATACCATACATGGAACGTATAAAGGAAGGTGTTAATGAACATAAGTAATAAATATAATATATAATATTATACTGTAATAATAATATACCTATGTATCATTTGGTTTTTATTCCTTTTAAAATAAAAAAATGAAATGGAAGTAGCGTTCGTGCGAACGTACGGACTACCGTCTCCAAGAACGTAGTGAGATTCATTCCCCATCATATCCATTCAAATATAATTGTCATTTTATGATTAAATATAATGTTTAAGGACATGATATCATTATTTATATGAATAATATACATCCCATCCATCAAAAATATGGCTCACATAACAAAGAATATAAAGGAAAACGAATTCGTTAACACTCGAAATGATTATAATACTAAGATATTATTAACAATGAAATGTTAAAAGATCATATATGATATCATATTAATGTATATGATTATTTTATAATTTAATAACAATTATTTCACCATTATACAGGAGTTTAACCTACCCTCAACCAAGGAAAGGTACAAGGTAATGGGTTTTCATCTCACTCCTTATTCTAGCGAGATTCATGTCATATTGAAACTATTATCTTTTGTGTGGTGTATATACTGCCCATAATTGTATTATTTGGGTAATAAACATTAATTTGTATGTATTTACATATTCATTGTATGATACCTCTTTCATGTGGTGTATGTTTTGTAAGTTACCAAGTTGGTAAGGGTTAATTCCTATATATCATTATTATCCGAGATTGTTTATGTGTAAGTATTTACTTGGATGTTTTTATCATCCCTGTCCATTTTTCATAAATATGATTTCAAAAAAATATTTTAAGTATTTTTGAAAGGTAATATTTATCAAGGTCAGAATTTTAAATGTTTTAAAGATTTATCTTTCTAAATATTTTTAATTAATGTCCATATTTTAAAAATGATTTTATGGATTTCTTTATATGGACATGAATGTTTTGAAATGATAATTATTTTCAAAAATTTCAAAGTAGTATGGGACACTTTGATTCCAAAATATCTTTTAAATTAATCTCTTTATAAATTTGTGACTTTTCAGTGATTTCAAAAAAAGAGATATTTCTTTCAAATAGTTTTGATTTCATCTATGTCAATATCCTTTGATGGATTTTAAGCTTATTTGAAGTTGAATTATTATGATACAAAACTTCCATATTGTATTGATGTTTTTGTGATATCTTTGACTATGGATGTGTTATTTTTATACCATTCACCATTTATGGATAAAGTATTGATATTTCGTATGCTACTTTTAATACGAATGTTTATGTTATGTTTAAACCTATTCATATGAGGAATGCATTGGACTTAATAAGTGATGGGTGGATCCCACTATAGCTCCTCGATGCATCGGTAGGTCTCATGAGACAAACTAGTGTCTTGGCACGAGGCATTGACAAAATATTATTTGTAGCCTTGGCATGAGGCCTTGGCTACGTGGTTATGATAGTCTGGCATTATGCATTCCGTCATTATGAAAGTGGTTATTGATATTTCATGTGATTATTCGGATAGTAGAATATCCATGTGAATAAGTAAATGGAATTATTTCATTTCATTTTTTCCATATTATGTTGAAGTTAAAGTTTAACAGGATTTTGTTTTAGTTATACATTACCTTAAATTTTTATGCTCATTTATGAAAGATTCCGCTATATTGTTATCCTTACTGAGAATCTGAGCTCACCCATTTCAATGTTTTATTTTTCTTAGGATGTGAAGAAGTATTTTATGAATGAACTATAGGGATAATATGAGGGGATATGAAGACAAGATGTTGTTGTTGTTTTTTTCACTTTATGCTATAATGTAAGACTTATGAATATATATAGTGTTTCCAAGGCTAGTAAACTGATCGGTCCTTCGGGACATGATTCCTGGTGATCATGCCAATGTTTTGTAATAATGCACTGACTCTGGGTAACCGGGGTCGGGGAATTACAGTTGGTATCAGAGGAATTTTTGTACAAAACTTGAAAGCTTGATTTAGATAAACTCTGATTAGAGCACATAGACCTAAGATGAACTTTGAGGATTAGTATAGAATAAATTTTTAGAATTTTGGTATTTTAGAGATTTTGTGAGTTTTCTAAGCAATACATCCCTATCTAGATACGAGCAGGCAGAGGCGAATCTAGCACAGTTGTACCTGGGGGTAAAACCCAAAAACACCACTTTGAGCTAGACTCAAATGAGAACTGGTTCATGAAAACGGGCCTTGCGGCACTCTTGGTTATGACACTCTCGAGGGATATTCTTAGGATAATTATCATTTTCTTTACAAAACATTATGAAGGGTTTATGTGTATATACTTACTCAAAGAAAACATTTTTATGATTATGGATTATATCCATAAGCTGTTTAATTTATGTTAAGTGTTTTACAAGTTTGGGATTAGTTATTTCTATTTATAAACTAATATAGTGTATGCCATTGTTTAGAAATGGTGCCGAGTAGAATGAATGTGAACTCCAACAATACGTATGATCCAAAGAATAAGAAGGATCATATATTTGATAGTCTTAATCCGGAATTTAGAATGGAAATAGTCTCCCATATATTATCATCATATGAATAAATAGTATCATGTGTTGATAAGATAAGTAAAGAGTTCTTGGATTCCTATGGATTTGAAAGGAAGCCGGAGAAGAAAAGGATGGTAGGGAGAAAGACAGATAAAGGGAAGAAGGTAAAGAAGGATTTTCCCATATGTGATAAATATGGAAAGAATCACCTCGGAAAATTCTTGAAGGGAATGTGAGTGTGTTATAAGTGTGGAGAAAAAGGACACCACGTTCGTGATTGCGAAGGTAAGAAAAAGGTTTCAAATGTACAATGCTTCGTCTGCATGGAGTGGGGGCATTACGCGAATCAATGTTCAAATCATCAGAGTATACCCCAAATGATGCTATTGGATAATAATAAAGTTGTGATACTACCACAGATAAAGAGGAATGAATAGTTTTCTTATGTTTTTATTAAAGAATTATTCCATTTGAGTGTTGTATCAATGATGTACTGGTTATATGAATTATGGAGATAAATAAGGATTGTACTGCAATACTATTTCATTAAGGACCTGAGATTGTATGGAACCATGAAAAGTGACTCAATAGCAGGTCAATTTTTTGGTAAATATATGGTTGAGAGAATGATAAACCATAATATGGTTCTGAACTCAGGTAGTGATTTTGTAATAATACATGATTGATTTGGATAAATTATATTGGATATTCTTGACTACCTTGAAACTGATTAATTATTTGTATATTCCATCATTGTTGGAGTTTACAACAGTTTTTTATTGAAGGAGTATATCCATTATTCTTTAAGGAAAAAGGGATTAAAAATTTAATCAATAAGGTTTTATGGTAATTTAGGATGTTGAGGTGTTTTAAAAGAATACATGGTGACAGTGTTCACGTGTTATTATGCAGAAAAAAGGATCTTCACTGTGTTTACCTTCTTTATAAATTTTGGACTGAAGTATTTTGGATATCTCTAGTTTGGGATTATTTTCTGATTTCCGTAAAAGGACAACCCGGAGGTTGGGCGGCAACCCATCGTATCCGGCAAGGCCGCGAGACTTGAACCCGCAACCGAAGGGTGACAAAGGTGTATCACCTCCCACTGGCCCACGTGATGTCCTGGATTAAATAATGTAGTTTTTTTAAAAGATCTGGTATATGAATTATAAATTCATTTTTTTGGAACCCTATACTAATTGGATAAACTGAATATATTTTTTTACGTTCTATTATCTTTTAGAGAGAAAGATGAGTTTGTGGTAGAAATTAGTTAATGGATGGAACTCTACTTGTCAAAAATATATTTTTCTTCTTCTCTTATTCTATGAAGAAATTAATTCTTATACTTTATTTAAGGGATCCTAAAACCAAAAATGTGTTATCCTAATACCTTATGTTTTGTTGAACCATTGGTATTTCAAATCATCATAGATTGATGAATTTAAGGACCTCAATTTTACACTTGTTTGTGATTGACGACCTCAACCACTACCTATAAATATTTACGTTTTTCCTCCAATTTTATGTCTCTAATTACCACCAATGTTCTCCAAATAGAGATCATAATTTGGTGGTGACCCTTTCATTTCACTTTTCCTCTTATTAAGACTAAATTTTATTAACCCAATTTCTGATTTGGGTTTTCCCACAATGATATTTTCTATTTTCAACCTTTTATTTACGAAGAAAATTTTCAAATTGTGAGGACTCAATTTATTTAAGGAATGTATAATGTAACACCCCAATATTTCATAGTGCGTTATTTCTTCAAAATAATTCAATAACATGCACTACACACAACACCGAGTTCAAGCACACGATGACTTACCAAACTAGCCGTTTAAAAGAGGTTATGAATAGTATTTACTGAATTTTGAACTTTATATAATCCATATAATTTTAGAATCCATATTATTATTTTATTAGACATAATGTAAGGAAAAATTCATTTTTTCAGATAGTAGAAGTATTTTTCAAAAAAATGCACTTTTACTGACTTTTAATGATGAACCCTTTTTAAATCCAATATTTTAAAACTTTTATATATTTAATTTGACTAAATAAATTTATTAGTTAGAATGGGGAAATAGAAAAATTACAATGTAACACCCCATGCTTCCTCGGTAAACTTCTCTTTGAATAATACTGTAGTGTGTGTTGTATGCAACTTCGAGTTCTAACACACACCACAACCAATCAAACTAGCTCTTTTGAATAGTAATACATAATTTTTGGAATTTTATACAGTTTATCTTTCAAAATGGACTTCATTTTTGGATTCATAATATTGAAATTATCCTAGGATGAAATTTTGGTACTTTTTGGATAACTTTTATATTTTGATGAATAGTAAAAATTACTAAATTTTTATTAAAAACAACTTTTTTAATAGAAATAATTAATAGTGATAAATTATAAATTTGAGTGGTTTTAAAGTATATTTAGAAATTATTTTTACCATTTAATACAATTTTGGTCATTGGAAATAATTTTACTTTTAAACCGGACATAAACAAGTGTCAATCTTTTAATAGTTATTATCTCTTAAAAACACGCTTTTTGTTTTGACATTAGGAATTAATTTTAAATTAGTATCTACCACATCTGTGTTTTGAATTTGGAAAAATGGACTCCATATTTTTAATCCGTATGTCCAAATTGTGTAAATAGTTAACTTTTATTTTTAGACATTGTGAATAATTACTTAGGTAAATATTTTATTTACCATGGTTAAAGGGTAAATCCCGTAAATAAGGGTAAAAAATATTATTATAATAATAATAAATTACCCTCAAACATTTCTTAACCCTATTTTTTGATACATGTCCGACCATGGGCATCTTTGGGTCGATTTTGGGACCCCATGGATCCACTTGTAAGTGATAATGACACTTTATATTAATTAAGTTAATGTAAATACAAAAATGACATAAGCCTATATCTTTTAGAAAAACAATTTTTATACAGGGTTATATATGTTATATTTTAGACTATGAATATTAATTAGAAATATTAAAATATTTTCTACATAATGGTATTTTATTTATAATTTTTATACATTAAATAATTTAATTTATTTATGACACAATGATGATGAAGTAATTACCTTATTAGTGAAATATTAAAGTAATTGATATTATAAACACCCAAATAAAAATAATTTGAGACTTTTAATGAATTACATGAATTTTATAGGTTCATATGACATGTTAGGATTGATTAAATTAACTTTTTTCGAAGTAGTCATTCTATTATGATTTTCAAAAAAATAAAATACCAAATAGTGTCAAAATTGACATAATAGAGTTTTTAAAACAAATATTATATTATTAATTGATATTATATTCCTAAAAATATAAGGTTTCGCCAAAGGACGTATATAATGATATGTGTATCATTAATTGACCACTTGTGGGTCTCTTGGATGTATATAGTAAGTTTATTAACTATATATTATAAAAATACAAAGTGACATGGTAAGTGTTAAACTAATTAACCAATAGTTAAAACTACAGAATAAGGTTAATATAATGACCCAAAACTGTCTAAAATCTATTGTTTGAAATTATTTAGACCCATACCCACCTTATACTTTGAATAATCAACTTTTGAGCCATTATTAGCCGAATATTAATTTATTATAAAATAATACTTTATGTTTTTTTCTAAAGAGCCCCTCCTCTCCCTTATAAAAGGACACCACTTCTAACCAATTCCTCACACCTCTAAAGCCTTTTGGATCATCTATAATCTGACCAATTAATCTCCATACATCCCTATACTCCTCCTAGAAGCCTTAACATAGGCATAAGGCACTTTAAGAGTCCATTTTGGTTCAAACCAAAGGGAGTTACCCAAATTAAAGGCAATGATTTCTCTTAGCTTCTTTTCTTTTATTTTACTTCTCCAACCCCTAAAATATTCTTATTATTTTCTTTTGTAACATCACCAGTATTCTCAATATACTAGTATATTTTCATGAGAAGTATTCGAACTACACTTACACACACCTCCATCTAATGGGTGAAGAATATAATGTTTTTGTGGATGGAAACCAAACGCCTCACGAAACGATGATTGTTCAATTATCTCCTACCACCTCTCATGGTGGCCATTATGATGGAACTATAATTAAATATGATATAAATGATATTTAGTTTATATATAATCTTCTGTAATTCCATTTTATAGCATACAATTATTCGTTTCATGTTGTATATATATACGATAATTTCATTTGAGGAAGTGTGGACTACCGCCCCCCTCAAAGTGATATGACTCATTCATACCATACATGGAACGTATAAAGGAATGTGTTACTGAACATAATTAACACATATAAGATATTATATTATACTGGAATTATAATATACCTATGTATCATTTGGTTTTTGTTACTTTTAAAATAAAAAAATGAAATGGAAGTAGCATTCGTGCGTACGTACGGACCACCGTCTCCACGAACGCAATGAGATTAATTCCCCATCAAATCCATTCAAGTATAATTGTAATTTTATGATTAAAAATAAGGTTTAAGGACTTTATATAATTCTTTATATGAATAATATACATCCCATCCATAAAAAATATGGCTCACATAACAATGAATATAAAGGAAAATGAATCTTTTAACACCCGAAATGATGATAATACTAAGATGTTATTAACAACGTAATGTTAAAAGATCATATATGATATCATATTAATGTATATGATTCTTTTATAATTTAATAACAATTATTTCACCATTATACAGGAGGTTAACATTCCATCAACAAAGGAAAGGTACAAGGTAAGGGGTTTTCATCTCACTCCTTATTCCAGTGAGATTCATGCCATATTACCACTATTACCTTTTGTGTAATGTATATACTGCCCATAATTGTATTATTTTTGTAATACACTTCAATTTATGTGTATTTAAATATTCATTGTATAATAACTCTTTCATGGGGTGTATGTTTTGTAAGTTACCAAATTGGTAAGGGTTAATTCCTCAATCTCATTATTATCCGAGATTGTTTATGTGTAAGTATTTACTTGGACGTTTTTATCATCCATGTCCATTTTTCATAAAAATGATTTCAAAATGAATATTTTAAGGATTTTTTAAGGTAATCTTTATCATGTTCTGAATTTTAAATGATTTAAATATTTATCTTTATAAATCTTTTTAATTAATGTCCATATTTTCAAAATGATTTTATGGATTTATTTATATGGACATGAATGTTTTGAAATGATAATTATTTTCAAAAATTTTAAAGTGTTATAGGACAATTTTATTCCAAAATATATTTTAAAATAATTCCTTTATAAATTTTGGACTTTTCAATGATTTCAAAAAAAAATATATTTCTCTCAAATAGTTTTGATTTCATCTATGTCAATATCCTTCGATGGATTTTAAGCTTATTTGAATTTGATTTATTATGATAAAAAACATCAATATCATATTGATGTTTTTGTGATATGTTTGACTGTGGATGTGTTATTTTTATACCATTCATTGTTTATGGAGAAAGTATTGACATTTCGTATGCTAGTTTTAATACGAATTTTTATGTTATGTTTAAACCTGTTCATATGAGGAATGCATTAAACCTAATAAGTGACCGGTGGAGCCTTATATATCTCCTCGATGCATCGGTCGGTCTCATGAGACAAACTTCTGTCTTGGAATGAGGCCTTGACATAATCTTATTTGTAGTCTTGGCATGAGGCCTTGGCTATGTGGTTATGATAGTCTGGCATTATGCATTCCGTCATTATGAAAGTGGTTATTGATATTGCATGTGATTATTCAACTAGTAGAATATCAATGTGAATAAGTAAATGGAATTATTTCATTTCATTTTTTTATATTATGCTGAAGTTCATGTTTAAAAGGCTTTTGTTTTAGTTATATATTTCCTTAAATATTTATGCTCATTTTTGAATGTTTCCGCTATATTGTTATACTTACTGAGCATCTGAGCTCACCCCTTCCAATGTTTTATTTTTTCCAGGATGTGAAGAAGTATTATATGAATGACCTACAGGGATTGTATGAGGGGATATGAATACAATATGTTGTTGTAGTTTTTTTCACTTTATGATGTAATGTAAGACTTATGAATATATCTAGTGTTTCCAAGGCTACTAACTGATCTGTCATTCAGGACATGATTCTTGGTGATCATGCCCATGTTATGTAATAATACACCGACTCTGGGTAACTGGGGTTTGGGCATTACATTATCTTCTTTTATGGTTATTATAAATTTTTAAAATTCTTTATCTCAAGTTAAATTCCTAGAGTAAATTAATTTTTTTATGAGATTCCTGAAACTGAAACCAATCATACCTCTACTTTTAGTTCAATAATTTCCTTGAAATATATTAATATTCATTTTAAATATATCCTAATCCACATATTAATAATTTATTATATTACTTTTATATTATTTTTACTTTCTGTAGAAATATTTTAAAATTATTATTTAATGGTTTCCAACTATTTAATTTGGATACAAGTCCGAAATTCTTATATTATTAATGTAAAAGCTTTCCTATATGATTTTAATCATTCTTAATTACCAAGATTAAATTCTATGTTTTAAATTGTTTTTTGAAATGACATTAATTATTTATAATTTAAAAAAAGAAATGTTTTATTTATTATTTTTTAATGTGATTATCCAAAAATCATAAAAATGTCCTTTTAATCTATGTGAACATCTATTGAAATTACGTATATTACACGGTGGATATGTTATTATGATACTATCGATATATAGTCCCTAGCCTTTTAAACATTTCAGTACATTATTTTATGAATAATTAAAAATCACATTACAAGCCAAGGATCATAAATTCTAGAGTCTTGGATGATGAGGTACATAATTAAACATCTTGAAAACAACTTTTACTTAATCTCCACCTAAATATCATAATTTTTATTGTACTCAAACATAAACATAGGATAACTTGGGAAAACAATGAAAAAAAATTTGTGCTAAAAAGACCATTTTGCGAAAAAAAATCATAAGAATAAATCATATCAAATGGGTTAGAATGAATAACATAATGATATAAAAAAGAATGAAAAAAAGGAATATTAACATATAGAAAATGGGATCTTATAATCATAGAATCATAATAATGTTGAAGTTCCATAAAACATGAATTTATAATGATTTAAGGCTCATAACTTATAGTGTAGCATGATTCAAGGCTCATTTCACATAGAGGAGCTTGATTTAAGGATTGTTGCATATAGAGAAGAATGATTCAAGGATAATCACTAAGACTGTTTCACATGGAACATGAGTGAAGGCTAACCAATATGACAGCTTCACATAAAATATCATGAGTATAAACATTGCCCAATGTATTAGAGTGCTACCTGGGTTCAACCTTCACAATTTATTTATAAATATTTTCACCACATAATGAACCATACATATGGAATCAAAAATAAACATAATGTTTTCTAAGGGAAAGAAGAGGGTAACTGAATCATGCCATACTGCATAATAAATGGGTGTAACATAAACATATCCATGAAAGAAAGGAAGTAAATCATAAATTGAAATTAACAATGTATAAAAGTAATTTATCATGATAGGTGTTGTCAAACTGAAGTGATAACATAAAGAATTAGTATTTATGAAAAAATTAGAATAAATCATTTAGTGCGGTTTAAGGAAAATATGAAATGGAATTTTAAATGAAAAAATAATAATATTTTATCTAAAACCAGAAGTGAAACAATGGGTGTTTCCTAATAAAATTAGTGGTTTTATAAAAATAATTGTATCTTAAAATAGGTTAGGTAGTTCACTTGAAAATGGGTAAGAATCAAAGATGTTCCCTTTTAACTGTTTTCTTTACAAGATGTATTAAGAAGAGAATCACTTAAAAACATGTATATCCACAAATAAAGATGATAAAAAAATATTTATGCATGTTTTTTGAAAATTAACATATTATTAATAATATTTAAATAAAAATAAATGAAAATTTTATGTGGATAAAAAGAGAGGAAGAGAAAACTTAATGAATAATGCAGGTTCAGGTAGAATCCCTTACCTTAAGTCAGAAGGGCCCTTTAATTGATCTTAATGTCATGGATAACCAAATAAGATTCATAAATAAATAATTCCAGATCATATTAAATATTTATTTTATTTATTATAATTTTATTATAATCTTTTTTTCATTTTTTGATTAGTTATAGTGTTCAATTTCATTGTTTGTGACTGTTCGTTTTCCTAGTTTTCATGATTAATTCACTTGAATAAGAGTTTTGATGTTCATGTTAAATGGTAATGGTTTCACTGAAATGTAATGATATTATATTAATGAACATAATGAATATTAAATAGTAATACATTTCATTTGATTAAATGTTATGAGGATGAATCATTGCATAAAATTTTAATTATAATTTCTTGAATTAATTTCACAGTTTTTCGATCAAAACAAACTCATTTTTTATATATTATTATCATGTATAAAAAATGATTCCATAACATTACATAAGTTATAATAAAAATATTATAAAATGTTTTAACCATTAAAATTGTTTCATGACCATCCTTGAAGACGGTAATAGAAATTGAAAACTTTTCATCCTTGAATGTCATAAATTAACTCATCTCGGATGGTGTTTTCATTTTTAATATATAATGAGGAGAAAATATAGACGATGATAAATTATAAAAATTGAATAAAAAAAATTCCAATATATTTAAGGTGTTGGAGTTATCAAACAAATTTTTTGAGGGGTGTTTAAGAGATAAAAAAATTCAAATATATTTAAGGTGTTGGAGTTTTCAAACCAATTTTTTGAGGGGTGTTTAAGAGATAAAAAAATAAAGGAACTTGAAAAGAAAATAAAAGAATCGGAAAGATAAATTTTTTTATTGAATTTATCCTCCTTAAGAGGAACCTTAGAGAAGAGGATTTGGTATTTTGATGATACCGTGAGATTATGGACATGAGGGAGGGCCATGGGATGATAACTGAGTAGAATTTGGATAATGAATATGGTTTTTGTGGTGTGAGGAGAAGAGGAGATGGGGTGGTATTTATAGTGGAGGAGAGAAGTGTTTTCCAAATTATTAATTTATTAGTTTATTATTTTGAAAAATACAAGTAATAGTTCTCATTATTGAGAGTAAATACATTAATTATATCATTTGAGTTAGACCCAATTATTCTTACATTAGAGATTTCCCAATGAACAATATATTTTACTTATAATATATATATATCATAAATTAACGTATTTTACTATTTACCAAAAATTCATGTATTTCAAAAAAATCCCAATAACTTTCCCTATCATTTTTTTGACGTGTATATATCAAAAATGGACTCAATATTTTAAAAAAATTATAAATATTTTTAAATTAATTTGTAATTAAAATTATAGTTTACTTGAAAAATACAAATTGTTAAATGAAACATGCTTTTCCAACACATGGAAAATTTAATTAAGGTCTTATAAAATTATCTAATAACAATAAGACAAAAAAATTCTTTAAGAATATATTTCATGAAAATAAATTTTAATTTAATTTATTATATTAATCATGAAATAGTAATTAAATATAAATTACATACAAAAATACCAAAACTTAATTGATAATTTTTAATATATTTTTAACTTATACTATGATATAATTATATAATATTGACACTTATAAGAAGAAAAGATTTTATTTATTCCATCATTGGTGATGTTACTATTATATTGGCTAGTTTACCATTCATATGGGTCACATTTCTATTCCAAATTTCATGTTACTATTTCATCTGTATGTGTTCCTCAACATTGAAAGATACCACTTTTATCAATCAATAATTATTTATAATGGTTTTATTGTGTTTTATATGTAATATTATGTTTTTGTACTATAAAAAATAATTATAATGAGGTAAATCCATTGATAAAACTATGTGACATTACATTCTCCCCCCTTATGAAATTTCACCCTCTAAATTTCATTTTACATTATAGGTTGAAAATAGGTGTGAGTACTTCTCCATCATCCCTTCATATAGTTATTATTTTTCCTCGTTCTACTTATAGTTATGCCTTAATACATTGACTATGTGAGTAGTATTGTTGCATAGAACATTATCTCTATGATCGATGATCTTCACTGGATTCTCCTAATAAGAATGATCATTCTCCAACTGCACTACCTCTGAAGACAGAACTTGTGATTAATCTGGTATGTACTTCCTTATGAAGGAGATGTGGAATAAATCGTGTAAATTTGATATGGAAGGTGGAAGTGATAGTCGATTGGACATAGCTCTAACACGATCAAGAATTGTGAAGGGGAAAATATAGCTAGGACTTTTCTTTCCTTTCTTCTAAAATCTAATGAATTTCTTCAGAAGATATTTTTTAAGGAATACCATTTCTGCAACTTTGAACTCATGGTCTCATCGACGATTGTCTACATAGCTGTTTTGTCGACATTAGGATTCCTTGATGTGTAGCCAAATGGTTTTCATATTATCCATAATTTCATTGAACATTTTAGGTCCTAACATCTTAGGATCAAAGAATTCATCACAACATGTTGTTGTTCTACACCATTTTCCATAAAGGGAATCATATAGAGCCATTTGGATGCCAGAGTGGAAACAGTTTTTGTGTAATAATTTTACTAGTTGAATATGTTGGTCCCATAATCCTTTTACGTCTGTAGAACATGCTCTCAAAATGTCTTCTAGAATCTGAATATATGGTTCAGATTTTCCATCAGTTTGAGGATGATAGGCCGTACCAAAGTTCAACTCAATGCATAGTGAATGTTGGAGAATTTTTCAGATCTTCATGGTGAATTTCAAATCTCAATCGGATAAATCCAAAATATTTACTCCATGTATACTCACCACATCATTGACATAGATTTTTGAAAGTTGTTCTAATGAAAAATCCTCTCAAATTGTGATAATGGGGGATTTCTTTGTACGACAATCCACAATGACCCGTATAACATTGTTTCCTCTATACGTCCTTGGAAATATAGTAACAAACTCCATTGTAATGTTCTCTAACATCCAATTTGGTATGGCTTTTGGTTATATAATCCCGTAATACATTTCTCTTTTAGCATCCACTTGTGGACGTACCAGGAACTATGATGTATATTCAGAAATCTCCGTCTTCATATTATCCCACCAATAGTTCTCTGACAGATCTCGGTAAATCTTTGTACTCCCTAGGTAAATAGAGAAGGTTGATATACGTGTGTCATTATAAAGCTCGTTTTTTATCTCTATATTATTTGGTACACATAATCATGACCCAATATTACAACTCATTCCTCATCAATCATGAACTCATATGAATTCTCATTTCTAAAAGATTCCAACCTTTTTATAATTTCTACATCTTTTAAGTGATAATCCAATATTTTCACCATGTGGTATGGTTGAGAAATAATTTGAGAAATGAGTCATGATGTTCCTCCCTTATTGATTCCCATGTTCATTGTCTTCAGAACTATGATTATTGGATCCTTCTCAATTCTCATTGTTGATAAAGATGTAGGATCCTTTCAATAATAAGAATCCTCTGCCTTATTCTCCTTTCTATGATGGTGGTGGATTGGGTAGGAATAATACATAATGGGATTTAACCATCTTCGTTGGTGTTTATTAAGATCCTTATGTGTGAATATATATTTGAGGTTATTGTGATTAGTATATATATCCCACTTCTCCACATATAGATAATTCTGATTGATTTTGAATGCAAAGATCATAAATACCAACTCCAAATCATGAGTTGGACTATATTGATCCTGAATTATCAACTGCCTTTAGCCGTAGGCTATCAATTTATCATTTTTTATTAGAACACAACATAATCCTTTATTTGAAGCAAAGAGATTCACCACAAATACTTCTCCACTTGCAAGGAGTGTATCCACTGGCACATTAATATGCCTCTTTTTTATCTTTATAAAGCATTCCTCACATTCTTTCTTCCAAAAAAACATCAATTCCTTCTATGTCAGCATTTTCATTCACTTTCAAAATCCTGATACATTCTAAAAAAATCATCTGTAATGGCTATCTAGGTAAATGAGTTTAGGGATCTCCATTATAAATGTTTATATGGGCCACTATTCAATTGCCTTTATCTCTGAAGGGTCCACAGATATCCTTTGTCTAGTGAAACATTCCCCAATAATGAAACATAATACATCCATCACTCAAATTAACTAAACTGTTCATAAAGCCTCTCCATTCAAAAATTCATTATCATTGTATTCAAATACTCTTCATGTCTCACATTTCTCTTATAGTATATGAGAATATCATCGATAAAGACCATCCAAAATTTACGGAGATAACACATAAAGACTATATTCATTTAATCCTTGAAAATTCATGGAGAATTAGTGTTTTTTATGGGTATCACTATGAACTCATAATTTCCATACCCCATTCATAAGACAGTCTTGGGAATATTTTCCTTACACACCAATAATTTGTGATACCCCGATCAGTTGTCTACCATAAAGAAATAGCTAGACCAATGTAGCTTATCGAATATTTCATCTATCTATGGGAGGTCATACTTATTACTTCTCATTATTTAATTGAGATCACCATAATCAATGCATGGGAACATTGATCAATCCTTCTTCTTAATGAAGGGACTGGTTCACCCCATGGTGAAGTGCATGGGTGTACAAAACCTTTATCCGAATTCTCCTCTAACTACTTCTTCAGCTCTTCGAACAATATGGTGGGAATTTTATAAGGTGTATTTAATATATATAGATATCATGGAATATGCTCAATTGAGAACTCAACCTATTTATCATGAGTAATTCTAGGAAACTCTTCATGTAACTCATTAGTGACATCCCTCACGATGGGAATGTCTTCAAGCATGATTATATCCTTTGTTTCAATCATTCTAGCTAGATATATTTAATCATAATGTAGTAGTATCTTCACATGAGAAAATGATTCTAAATGGGATTCATCCACCCTCTTACACATGTATAGAATTGGAGGATTCTCCAAGATGTGAATACTAATCTCCCTTTCTAGATAGTCGTTGTTCCCTTTGTATAGAGATAGTCAATCCATGCTCAATATAGAATCAAACTCCACAAATTGGATTATGAAATGAATAGATGGGAGTTTAAACCCACAAAAATTAACTGGGTAGGTGTTATATACTTTGGATGCAATAATTTCCCCTTTCATTATTCTCATAGATTACTCAAAATCCAAATAGTGAGGTAGTGATTCAATAGTCCTACTAAACTGGAATGATATCAAATAATTCACCAAACAAGAATTAAATAGTATGTTCACTATTCATGAATGAATAACTAGTGAGCCTTTTATGACATCGTTTTCTAACTCCACATCAATAGTACTGTTTTTATATTCCCTTGTTTCCTAGGAGTGTTTTATTGATTCACACTGACAAACCTTTCCTTTGTGCATTGAGTTTCAAAATTTCCATGTTCCATGTAGTTGAAACACTATACTAAAGGATGAGTGTTGATCTAAATCGTCCTTTAGTCCTCAATATTAGTTGAATTATTCATAGAACATTGGTATTTCTTAGCAAGATGCCTCATTCTAACACAATTGAAGCATTTCTGCATTCCCTTTAAATAGTTACCATGATACTTTATCCCAAAATTTTAGCACGTGGGATGTTCATCGTTTTTTCTATCACTGTATTTTTTTTCTAATACACCCATGTTAGAGTATATTTTAATCTTTTTGTCACCAATCCAGTGATACCAACAAGAGTCTATTATCTCTATTTAAACCATAAGGTAACAACAAAAAATCTCTTTGTAGATATTAATGTCTCAAATTTCCAATTCCATTGGTAGACTTGGATTTTTTCCACTAAAAAAACAATACACCTTACCATTGGTGTCCATGACAAAGCTGGAGGCGTTCCTTGTAAGCCACATAATGTTTTCCCCATATCCCCATAATTATTGTTTCTTGTCTGAGGAATTCCCTTTCCATCTTGATATAGAAGGTTCATAGAAAATATTTATTGAAAAATATTTTCATGAAATCTTCCCATTCCATTGATTCAATTTCTACCTTAGACTTTGTGTTCATGATCAGGGTCCACCACCAATCAGCTTTCCCATAAAAAGGTTAGACTTCTAGCACAACATTCTCTTCTTCTAATCACTAAATAATAGAGAATATATTTCCAATGGAGTTAATACCATTTTTTAAAAGGATGGGATAGAAAGATTCACTAAACATAGGAGGCCTTTCCACATGAAGGATTCAATGGAAACATTCTATTTCCATGGAGAAATAGGTAGTTCTACATGATTCATGTTATTATTCATAACATGACCCAGTTAAGAGACTACTTCCATAGAATTTTGATCACCTATTCCCATCATATTCGGCATATCATTATAGAAATAAGCACATTCTTTATCACCATTATTGTTGGAACATGTAATTATATTTACCTCCATTAAATAGAAAAATAATGTTCAATTATGTGGATTGTATAAATAGATTAAAGTAATAATAAAATATAAATTGACAAGGATAAACTTGTAAAATAAATGTGTATCCTAACTTTTGATTCCGTAGGATTCAATCTAGGTTATCCACGATCAATTTCCTAAAATTTAATTTTTGGGTTTTCTTGTTCCCTTAATAATGGTTCATAAGGAACTTGTGAATTTACTAAATCATATCCCCATGAAATGTCAAAAAAGGTGCGTAGTAAGGCCCATTGTCATGTACTAGGTTATCCCATGTTAGGACTAGAACACCTTATCAGAGTTGTTACTACTAGGTAAATCTATGCCAAAACAATGTCTACTTGTAGTATCTAGATCGAGAATTATTTTCTTAGTAAATCACATACTCTATACATACCAAAATTTAGGGATGTTTTCATGTACTTATTCTAATCCGTAAGGTTCTTACTAAAGTTCAATATTTCTAATATCCAAAAATAACTAGTCTTTACTATGATAAAAACTATAGTGAACCTATCCTTTTACACATAGCAGTATATCATTTTATGCATAGGTAAACATAATATTAGAATCCAAAGATCATAAATTCTGGTTTCTTGGAATATTAGGTACATAATTTAGCATCATAAAACAAAATTTATTTAATCTACACATTGTGCTCCTAAGTTCCAATTTTCTCAAACATCTGAATAGGATGAACTGGGGAACACATGAACAAATGGATGAGTAAAAATTCCCTATAAAGGAAAAAATAATATGAATAAATATTAGCACATCGGTAAGAAGTCATAACTTAATAATATAAAATAGAATAGAACATAAGAAATATTATCATATAGAACGTGGAATATTATAATCATGGAATCATAGTAATTTGGTAACACTGTAAAACAAAAAGATAGTATCACTCAAGGATCATCACACAAAGAGGATAATGGTTCAAGGATTTTTGAACATATATAAACATGAGTTAAGGCTCGTTTCCCATAGAGGAGCACAAGATAAGGATAATCACCAAGACTGTTTCACATAACGTCTTCTCAGACTAAAATTTACCAAATGTATTAGAGCTCAATTTTAGTGCACGCATCACAATATTTTCATGAATATCGTCACTAACTAAAAAATCACACGTAAGGAATCAAAGATAAACATAATGTTTACCCATATAAAGGAGAGGGTTTCTTAATCATGTTATAATGTGTAATAAATGGGGGTAACACAAAAGTGTCTATGAAAGAAAATAATAAAATAATACATGAAAATTCATAAAGGGTAATAGAAATATATAGTGATAATTGAATTCAAACAGAAGTGATGAAATGTAAAAATAGTATTTAAGATACTTTAGAATAAAACATTCTTGTGTGGTTTAAGGAAAATATTAATGATCATTTGAAATGAAAAAAGGCATAATATTTTATATAAAACCATTAGTGAAAGAAGAATGTTTTCATAATAAAATGAGTGGTTTTTTGAAAATAAGTTATCTTTAAACAAGTTATGTAGTGAACTTGAAAATGGTTAAGAATTCAAGAAGTTCCCTTAATACGGCTTTCTTATCAGGTAGTATCGAGAAGGGAACTACATAAAACCATGTATATCCTAAAATAAGGGGTATTAATAGATATTTATATAATAGTTTTGGAACATTTACCTAGTATTTATAATATTTACAAAAAAAATAATGATGATTTCATTGAGGTAAAAAAAAGAGGAAGAGAAACCAGATGAAATATTGGAGGTTCAGGTGTAATCTCTTACCTTATGTCTGAAGGTTTCATTCACATGAACTTAATGTCTTTGATAACCAAATTAGATTCATTAATTAAAAATACTAGAACGTATTATACATGAATTCAATTTATTATCTTTTTATTAAGTTATTTTATGCCCTTTTTGTTTGGTAATATTGTTAAATTTCATTATTTGTGGGTGCTTTTTTTATAGTTTTCTCGATCGGTTCGCTTGAATAAGAGTATGGAATTTCATGAAAAATGGGAATGGTTCCACAAAAGTATAATTATATTATATTTATGAAATTTTTTAGGATAGCATGTTAATATCATTAATTTGTTTAAATGGGATGAGGATTAATAAATAAATAAAATTTTAATGATAATTTTATGGATTATTTAGGTGGTTTTTCAATCACAACTAACTCATTTTGTTTTATAAATTAATATCATATATAAAATCAAATTAATAATGTTAAATAAGTTATAATAAATTTATTATAATCTATTTCAGACATTAAAATGGTTTTATGGCTGGACATGAATATTGTAATACAAATTGAAAATATGTCATCCTTGAATGTGTTAAATTAACACATCTTGGACAATGTAATATTTTTTAGTGTAAACAAAAGGGAAATGAGAGACCATGATGAATTATTACATTACCATAAAAATTTATAGTATATTTTAAGTATAGATTTTATCATATTATTTGGATTAGGGGATTTTAGGAGATAAAAATAATAAAACTTGAAAAGAAAATAATCAAATTAGAATTAGGAATTTACCTCTTGAATTTATTCTCCTTCAGAGCCTCCTTAAGGAAGTGGTTTTGGTATTTTGATGAGAAAAATAGGTCTTCGACATGGTTTTGGGTCTTGGGAAGATACTATAGTATAATTTGGCAAGGAACAAGTGTTGAGAGGTGTGAGGAGAGGAGGTGGTAAGGGTAGAATTTATAGTGGTGGAGAGGAGTGTTTTCACAATATTTAATTCATTAGTATATTATTTTGGTCAAGAAAATAAATAGTTATAATTATTGATTATACATATAGTAATTGGATTATTTAGGTTATAAATAATGGTTCTTACATCATCCATGACTAAATTAAAAGAGTATTTAACTTATAATGTATATATACCATCTTTTACGGTATTATACTACTCACAAAAGATTCAAGTATTTGAGAAAAATCCAAAAAAATCACCCAACATATTTTTTGAAATGTTGATTTAAAAAATGAAATAATTTTTTTAAAAAAATAATTTTAAAAATTTGGGTAATTTAGTTTTTAATTTAAATCATAATTTAGATGAAAATTAAAATTATTAAAAGTAAAATGGTATTCATACACTTTGAAAATTTAATTAAGGTATCATAAAATAATATTATAATCATAAGACATAAAAATATTATTTGATATTTAAAATTTATGAACATAAATTTTCTTCTAATTTACTATGTTAATCAAAAATGTTTATTAAAATATACACCACCTAAAAAAATACCAACTCTTAATTAATAATTTGTCAAAAATTTATTTACTTATAATTTGATATAATTATATTATATTAACCATTATTAGATGGAATAATTTTATTTATGACTTCATTGGTGAGGTTACTGTTACATTGGAAGGTTTAGTATTTATAATGGTTACATTACTATTCCAATTATAAAGAGAGTATTTCATTGGTATGTGTTACATAACTTCTAGATATGAATTTTATTTCCCTCATTCTTAATTTATAATGTTTGTATTCTGTTCTATATTTAAACATACATGAATATACTATAATACATAATTATAAAAATGGAAATCAACTGATAAAACATTGGGCTGTTATAATCATCCATCTTTATCTTGGTGTCTTATGAAGATGATAATTCATGTATGTTTTCATGAAACTCATTTATTTATTTATGTTAATTAGAATACAAAATAATTATGAATGAATCACTATCATGGGGCACAATTATTTATTTTTTTATTTATGTGACTATTATACCCATAACTATATATCCCTCAATTGCACTGAGTAATTTATTAAATCTCATGATCTCAAATGACACATGGTAGGTTATCCCAAGAACATGATGGTATACGAGAAGTTATACCAAGACCGAGAAGGTATATGTTTATTAAGCCCAAGCCTATTACACAATGAAAATATTTATTGGAAGCATTGAAATATGATTTCTATTATTATATATATACCACATTTATATGTCATAGTCTTATTTCATATTTATATACTTATGATACATCCTTATAAATCCAGATTTATTAATGATGATTCCACAATCACATTACTTACATCAATTTTGAGGACATAATATTATTCCATGACTCATAATTTTTTATATATGACTTGTTGGGTATGATTTATTTTGTTCAAATAATTTTATCACAACTCTATTATTATTTAATGTGCAATTATGAATTTATATCTCCGATGTTTACCCTTACATTGAATATGAGCTCACCCATTCCTATGTTTCACTGCCCATGGGTTTGGATGAAATGTAATATGTATGATGTTTCTAAATGGCTATGTGACAATAAATTTTCTGGGAAATATTGTACACAATTAATAGATAAGTTTATTATGTATCTAGTCTCCAAAGAAAATAATTATTCATTTTTCTCATATATATATTATTGGAATATATATCAATATTTATATAAACTTGTCAATTTTTTTGTATGTGACAGTTGGGTCACCTCAGACTTGGTCCCTTCCATTATAAAATATTGAACACAATAAATCTATCTAATTGATATCCTAGAACCATTAAAGTACCCATAGCTACCACCTTATTATCATTCCAATGAAATTGGTACCATGCATTACAATGTGAATATCATATCATTGCAAATATGATTGGGGTATATTACCCTAAATATCTATATTTCCCCATTTAATAAGGAAATGTTGACATTTTACATTTAAATTATTTATTTATAGAAAACTATTGATAACCAAGTCATGACTATATGTGTGGTTATTTAGTAAATATTCTAATATGTTATGGTGATCCATTTTCTTAATGTGATTGTATCTTAGGTCTTATATTATTATAAGTGGGGCCGGAAATTATGTAGCCTCGAGATGTATCTATTAGTCTCACGAGAAACAAAAATTGGAATTTAGTGGAATAGAGACCCATTTATATATGGTGTCTTAGCGTGATTCTTTAGATTTATTTTTATGAGGTTTAAAATTGTGCACCCATCACTATGAGATCAACTATTCATTTCCATGAATATTTATTATTATCAATAATTCAACAAATATATTAATCTCACAAACCCATTTTTTATGGAATTTATTTATTTATATCATTTTGATTTCATGATTGTGAATGATAAATTTTATTATACTATATCCCTTACTTCAAGTATGCGACCACACCTTAATATTGTTTCTGATGTTCATATGAATCAATAATGATAAATATTTCTGAAATATTGATTTTCAATGAGAACTATTAAAAATAAAAGAATTAAATTGATATATCCTATGTTTTCAATATAAAGAAATGTTCACTTATGCGTCTAAATATTTATAGAATTTAAATAATAAGATCATATGAATTATAATCCATGAATTGTTTACCATTGCAAAAAATGACTTCTAGCACCAGTTTAATTGAGTTAGTGTGTTACAAGAAATATTTACCAAAACATTTATGGAACCCTTGTACTCTCCATCACTCAAATATTAAAGTGATCACAATTCTAATATTGAAACCCATTATTTTAAACTACACCATCGACATTAGTATTTTGGTATACAAACTGAGTGGTCCATATCAGATCCTGAACTTTTATAGAGATATATTGATCTTGATTCTAGGTACACTATTTCCTTGGGTTTTGTAATTTTCATGTTAGTTTTACATTGGGGTGTGTTTGGGTGAAAAATAAAAAAAAATATTTGAACAAAAAATGGGTTATGCATGGTTGGTTCATGGTTTTAGAAAACTATGCACCCCGTCCGAGGAAACCGTACAACTATAAAAAGTGGGGATTTTCGGGATTGGAACATGGTTTGTTAGACCATTCTCTATAATAAGAGTAATAAGACACCCTCTTATAAGAGACACATGGTTTAGGCGCATGTTTTTTAAAAACCGTGTGCCACTCCCCAACAAAGCATGATTGAGTTTTAAATGAAACTTATAATTAGTTCGTTAATCATCCCAACACCTGAAACTTACCCTACTTGACCTAAAATTAGACAAACACAATTTTTATAGATTTTAGAGCCTCCGGGATAGATTCTAAAACTTCATGACCTCATTTTTTCATTATTCAAATCTCAAATGGAATATCTTCACCGCTTCAACTAAGAGAATATGATCTTGTTTGTTTTCCCATTCTTCTTAATTCCCTCTACTATTCTTTTGATGTTTTTATTCCTATTTTGGTATAGATCGAGATATACTTATGTGGATCTATATGTAGTATTATATATTTAGATCTATATTATATAGATATTTATTTATTTTATCTTGATTTACGTTTTAGATTCAGATCTCTTTCTATGTCTTTATGCTGCTCAATTTTATGAGATTTCCATTTTGTTATATTTCATAAAAAAATGAAGTAGTTGGTCTACAATTAGAATCCCAAAGTATTTATTTAAATTATGTCTATGTAATATATAATTTATATTATATGTTTAGAAATTGGGTTCTTTATTGAATTAATTAATTTTTTGAATTAAGTAATTGTGGAGATGTGAAATTAGGGATTATGAGAATTATATATTGATATAATTAATTGTATAATTACTTCTGAGATATTGAATTTTTTAATTTAGATAGTTAATTAATGAATTAATTTTGAGATATTGATATTTCATAATTGTGATATTTAATTGTGGGATTAATTAAGATGTATTGAGATTGTGGATGAGATAATAAATTGTGGATATAATTATGGGTTTTTGAATTTTTGGGTAGTTATTAATTAAATGATGAATTAATTAAATGGTTGATGTAGTTAATTAATTATGGAATTAATTAATTTGGATTATATGATAAGTTATTTTTTAAATTAGTATGGAATTATGGTTATTTGTTAATTGTTGAAATCACTAGAGGAATTGAATGGATAATTAATTATTGAATTAATTATGTATTTTGAATGGTACCATGGTAAATTGTTTGTGAGAAAAATAATTAGATCATGGCTATTCTAATTTTACTATTATGAAAGGTAACATGGTTATTTATTTGTGAAATAAAAAATTGGAACATGGTCATTCTAATTTGTAATGTATGAGTAGAAACATTTTCATTTAGTAGTGAGTTAAATAATAGAGACAAGATCATTATATTGTGTAATGTAAGAATTGTAACACCTGAATTTTAATATGAATTTAATAATGGTAACAATTCTATTATGGTATGTGGTTTCCCTCACACATACATTGGAATCATTCTTGATCTGAAGCCCACATTGGCGTATGGGTGTTTACCGAAATGTGAGGGTTTATGTGTGAAAATAAAGATTAATTGATAATGTGATAATTTTTTTCTTATGCATTGTAATTATTTATTTAGAAAACTCCAAACACTTAATATTGACTAGATTGTTTTTGACATAGTTGGGAGAAACCTACTGTATTATACTCACATCCGACTCGGGAAGCCTGATCATTACCCAAATAGACATTGTGTATTTTGGATAAGTTATGGTTAAATTCCCTATGTTAGATGGTTGATATGGGATGATGTTTGGATAAGGTAACTAGACATTATTCAGAACATTGTTGGTGGAGTAATACATTTTTCATTTTATACATTTTACGCGTACATTGGCATGGTATATTTTACTCTATAGTTTTAATACCCTATTTTCTGTTTATTCCTTCTTGTGACAATGGTTCTTTAGTTTAGGATTACATATTATTCAGTTATTTTTTCTTATATTCCACTAGAGTATTTACTCTGATAAAAGAGGGTATAGCTTCAAAATTTTTGATATATAATACCCTCGCTAATAGTTGTATATTTCTAGTATAAGAGGAGGAATGGTTGAGGTTACATAAAAAACTGGATCAGGAAACCAGTATGTGGCACCCATGTAAAGTGGTTACAAAGTTTTATCATATCATAATTTACATTTATTTTTCTTTTTCATGAAACTTGGGAAAGGTAATTTTGAGATTATGATGCTTCAGATATCGGTTATAAGCTCATTCATGGCAGTAGCTAACCCATGTACAAGGGAAACCATGTACCCATGGTGGGATTGTTTTTATTGTTATTTTCTATTATAGTTTAATATTATTTCACCCTGGGTGGTGCCTAATTTGTTTTATGTGATTATTTCATCCATGATATGATGATAATTTACTCATGACTCATTAAGTAAGGACATTTTACCTTTGATGAAACATTATAGGAACTCAAGAATTTTGTTGTGACATGCATCCTTTTATGCATGCATGGGAGACCGAGTGATGGGAAATTTGTTGAAAATGATTTTATTTTCATTCTTTTGAAAAATGATCCAGAAATGGGGCATTACAAGAAATTTTGAAAATTTTTAACTGATACAATATGATAATGATTGTGTGTCTAAATGATGAACCTAAATAATGATAATTTTTTTATCCCTTTTATGTATGATCTAGGTGTAGGATGGTAATGGGTAGTGATAGTGACTTTGTTTTTAACATCTAGTGGGGTTAGAGGAAATACGTTTTTGTGGAATATTTTACAACTCACAATAATGATAATGTTATGAAATGTGTGTTAAGGTGCATGTTGGGTATTGTAAATATATGCATCCATGGTGATGCGTGTTGAGAGGATGACCGAAGGGCATGGATAGAGATGAACTACAGGTTGTGGGATATGAGGCACTAGTTATGCTGGGTGAGAATGTCAGGGAGAATTTTTGAGAGAACGTATAGTGATTAATTAAATTCATGGGAAGAGATCTAGGGCATGTTGTAAATATATTTTCTGGTATGATGAGGGAATTCAATTTGGAGTATCCTCCAAATGTTATTGGAGAGGGTGGACCTAGGGAAGGTGAGTTATGGGTTGATTCAATTGAGACTGTACTTGAAAACATAAGGACTCCTATATAGCGGTGGGTCATGTTGGATTCTTACATTCCGTGAGGATCATCAAATGGGTGGTGGGATGTTCTGGCATAGACTAGACATACTGATAGTAATTTGCGAAATGAATTCATAGAGATGTTTCCAGATCAATTCTATCATGATACACTAAGGACAAAAAGTGCAACTACGTCCATTAGAGTATGTCCATAAAAGAATATGTTGAAATATTTATAGACTTCATAATATTTGGTCCATAATTTTTAGGGGATGATACACAAAAAATTAGGCATTTTCTGGTTGGAAAAAATGTGATATTAAGTCCCATGTTAACATTTTTCGTTAAAGATGTTTTATAAGGTGGTGGATCAGGATCTCAATGCTGAAGGAAACATGAAAGTGGATTCACATTTAGTATAGCTATTTCTAGTCAGAAAATTTTGAGGAATTACTTATGAAATAAGGAAGGGTATCTATGAAAACCTTAGTCAAGGTAGTGGGAAGTGGGGTACACAGATAAAGGGATCAGTTTTTCAAGATCTTACTCAAGTGATCTGTCACTGGTGTGGTATTTTGTGACCACTCAAAAGATAGTTAACCTAAAAAATAGTACATTTCCATTCATATGAAAAAATAGGACATCAATTGACGTTCTACAAGACGCAATGGACGATGAGATGTGATATAAATGATAGAAATAATAATGGTGCAGGAAGTGGACTTCGATACTATATTAGCCAGAAAGATGGATTTCTAATAGTTGAGGTGGTAAAGGTATTGGAAACGATGATTCTATGAAAGAGAGCCTATTTTAGTAGAGTGGTGTCACTAAGGGAATCATATTTCATCATAGGGAAGAGGGGAAGGAAGTTTTCATGTGGTGTATAATGAACTTGGGGATAGTAAGGATAGATAGTCGATATTAAGAGGTAATTTTATTATAGTCTCTACTTTATCTAATTATTTATTTGATATTGGTGCCTCTCTTACCCTTAATAATTCTAAAATTATTAATAGTTTGAGCCTAGAGGTGAAGTTCCTTAGTGGGGTAATTACAATAGACACACCTCATGGAGCGTGGTTGTGAAACATTTTCTTGTTCAAGGGGTGTTCTATTGAGGGTAGATAGTATAGTTTTTTTTATCTCGATATTCATGACATGGTAAGAATAAACAGAATTCTGTGTATGGAATGGTTAATAGCTTACCAAGGCTATATATAATATTATCATAGGAGAGTGAATTATACTTCTCCTATGGGTAACATTTATGTTCACCATGGAGAGTAGGATATCCAAGAAGGATGAGTGGGGCCAATTATTCAGAAACTGGGAGAGCTGACAACCCATGTTCTTAGTCTATTTCTAGACTATGGAGGAGTAGAATAGGACGACAATCCTCTTAAAGTGGACTAGTTTTAGGAAAGTTTTCCTGAAGGCTTCTAATGGGTTTCTCATGAGAGAGATGTGTAATTTACTATTGATATCACACCAAGGGATGCCAATTTATATTACACTATACAATATAGCACCACTATAGCTTCATGATCTCAAGATTATGAAGTAAGAGTTATAGAATAAGGGGATAATTTGTCCGAGAACTTTGACTTGGGGTTCATGTGTTATGTTTTCTAATAAAGAAGATAAGAATATAAGTTTGTATATTTATTACTAGAAGTTGAAATGGATGCCTATGAAGAACTGTTACCATCTTCCCCATATCGATGATATGTTTGGCTAGTTTTGGGGAGGATGTGTCTTTTCCACGATAGTATTGATATCAGTGCATCATTAGCTGAGAGTTTAGACTAATGATACACTAATAAATACTTTTAAATGATATTTTGGGTTATATGAGATCCTAGTAACACTATTTAGGTTAATGAATGGCCTATTAATTTTTATGGACTTTTGAAAAAGATATTACATCCATACGAAGATCATTTTGTAGTAGTGATTATCGATAACATCTTGGTGTACTCCATGACTCGTGACATTCATGCCCAACATCTTCATATCATCCTTAGAACATTGGGAGAGCATTAACAATACAAAAATCAATTTAAGTTCAATATTTGATTGATCATGTGTGCTTAATAAGTCACATGATATTGGATAAAGGTTTTTTAGTAGATCTAGAGAATCTTCAAGAAGTGTTTTCATGGGTGTATCCAAAGAATATATTCGATATTGAAAACTTTTTTGGGGTTAGTGGGATATTAATTGAGGTTCTTCTCGGAATTTTCCTATTTGGAATTTCCACTTTCGGTTTTTATGAAAAAGGGGAAAAAATTTATTGATTGGGAGCGTGTGAGGATTACATTTGAGATATAAAGAAGTGTTTGACATCAGCACAAAAATTTATATAACCTAATATATACAAGGTGTATACGGCGTATTTTGGCTCATCAAGGATTGATCTTGGAGTAGTGTTCATGATGAAAGCCATGTTTTGGTGTATGGGTCATGGAAGATGAGTCCACATGAAAGAATATAAACTATAAATCGAATAAAGTTATTATAAGTTGGTTGTTCATTAATGTGATGGACTTATTATATGTTCAGTGAACATTTTACTGTGTAAACTTATAATAATATATTAAGTTGCATCTTTTCACTCTGAGACTTGAATCTAAGACTGTGGATATGTGTTGATTATATGAATTCATCCATTTTTGATATAGAAAATATGATCTAAATGGGGAATAATGTTGGTGATTCTATTAGTAGGAAATATAAGACATAAAATGTTTAGGAGTCCAGTGTTGAGTGAAATATGATGACATGGATGGACAATATGCATGTTGTGGTTCAGGAGATTCAAGAGCAGATGTTTGTAGTATTTGTTTTAGTGCATTATAAAAAATTAAGGTGAATCAGGGAAATAAATATTGAGGATAAAAAACGTTGGACCTTATGGTAATTCCTTGAAGGTGGTGCATCACCTTCTAATTTGAGCATTGATACTGACAATATTTTTTCTGTCAGGAATCAGTTTGTTGTGCATATTAGTATGTAGGAGGAGCTGATGGGGGAGTTTCATGCATCGATGAGGGGGTAAATTTAGGTGTGATAAAAATTTACCATGACTTATGATGGATGTTTTTTTACATGAATGAAAAATGATACTTTATGTTTCATTACATACTACTACTCCTATCAGCAGGTGAAGGTCGAGCACCCACTACATGGATATTATCTACAACCATTTCATATTCAGTAGTGGAAGTGAGATGATGTTACCATCAAAATTTTTGGGGTATCTAGAGGAATACACAAATGAATGATTCTATTTTGGTAATTATGTACATAATAAAAAAGGAATAATATTTTGTTCATATATGAGATCCTTTCTCAGTAGAGCATCTGGAAGATTTTTATGTTCAAGAGATATTTATTCTACACTGGGTTCTAGAAAATATAATTTCAAACCATGATTCATGATTTATGTCGCACTTCTAGAAGGTATTATATACGGTTCTTGGTATGTAGTTTTTTTTAGTAAACACTTTCACCCATAGAATGATCGGAAATCAGATTGAATTATACAAGTGATGGAGGATATGCAGTTAACATGTGTTATTGAATAATTTAGGACCTGAGTGAACCTAGAAGAAATGGAGGTTTCCAAAAATAATTATTATCAATAGAATATATAGATGGAACTACTGGATGATATTTATTGTAGGCCATTCAGATCAAATCTGTAATGTATGGCGGCTTGTGAGTCAGATTTGTTGGGACATAGTCTCATGAAGGAGATGTCGGAGAAGGTTCATCTTATTTGGAAATTTATGGCTACTAATCCGAGTATTTATACGTCATATTCTAAAAAATTCCAAATACCACTAGAGATTATAGAGGGTGATCATGTATTCCTTTAGGTGTAACCAAGATTGGGTCACTACAGGATACGGAGGTAAGGAATATTGGGCCTAGGTTTTTTGTACTCTTTGAGGATGTAGAGGGGAAAAGTTTAGTGGAATACCAGTTAGAACATACTCAAAGATATAGTGTTATGAATGATGTTTTCCCTATGTCACAACATTATAGGTATCACCCCTACCATTCTCATGTGATAGATGTGGATGATGTTGTGATTGAAATAAATGTGTCCTCTGAGGAGCATCTAATATGTGTGTTAGATTGCAATGAGGAAGTGTTGGGGGTAAATACCATGCCGACAGTTAATGTATTTTTGAAACATGGATATCTTTCAGATACAACATGGTAAATGGAAAAAGATATGGGGTGTTATCGTCCCAACCTTTTTGAATTGAACTCTTATAAAATCCGAGAAATAGATCTCCAGGGAGAGCTGTTTTAATATGGGATGATTATAAGATCATAACCTTTTTTAGAGATGTATCATGGTTGGTTATAGGTAATATTATTTCTTATGATTAGTAACTTTCATTTGGGATTTACTTTTTGATTTTTTTTTGAAAAAATATTAAAGAATATTAAAGAAAAATGGGTTATGCATTGTTAGCGCATGGTAAGAGTAAACTGTGCTCCCCAACCTAGAGAACTGTGCAACCCTAGACAGTGGGGATTTTTAGGGTTGGTGCACAATTTTTCAAAACATGCACCCAATTAGGAGTAATAGTTAACTAGAACAACAAGAGACACATATTTTAGGTTCACAGTTAGAATAAATCATGCATACCTTCCCAACAAACTGTACTCAATTTTAAATCCACCGAAAAATTATTTTTTTAATCACCTAAACCCACAAAAACTCACCTAATTCAACCCAAACATAGAATAACTCAATTTATCCCAATTTTAGAGCCTCCCATATATATTAAAATCCTTACTAAACTCTATTATTTGTGATTGAAATACTAGATCAAATATATTCACGCCTCCCTTTAGGAGAATCATTTCTTGTTGGTTTTCTTATTCTTCTCCATTCCATATTTTATTATTTGGGTTGTAGGGCTTCCTGTTGTTGGATATATATAGATCTTGTATTTTTTTTATTGTGATATAGTATTATACATATATTTTTATATATATCAGATTCATCATGATTTATTATATCTTGATTTATTTTTTGGATCTAAATTGCATTTTACGTCGTTGTGCCATTCAATTTGGGGGGATTTTTATTGGGCGATCATTCATCAATGAATCAAGGTATGTGATATTTAATTTAAATCCAAAAGATATTATATTAATTACATATTTGTAATTTTTTAATTTATATTATATTTTTTTCAGTTGTGTTCTTGATTTAACTAATTAATTTGGTAAATTAATTAATTGACGAGATGTGAAATTAGGGAATTTAGGGAATTATAGATTTAGTTAATTAATTGTAAAATTAATTATGATATATTTATTTTTTTGATATTAGATAATTAATTTATGAATTAATAATGAGATATTATAATTTGTGAATTGAGATAATTAATTATGTAATAAATATAAATTTTTGAGATTGTGAATGATATATGTAATTGTGCAGTTAATTATGGTATTTTGACTTTGTGGATATTGATTAATTAATAGATGAATTAATTAAGGGGTTTATGTAATTTATTAATTGGGGAAATAATTAAGTGGATTTATTTTATATGCTAATTGTTGAAATACTAACAAATTTGGGTGATTAGTTAATATTTGAATTTACTTGTGGAACTGATTTCAAAAATTAATTATTGAATTAATTATGTGTTATAAATGGTAACATGGTAATTTTGTTTTGAAATAATGAATGGGAACATGGTCATTCTAAAGTGTTTGGTATGAATGGTAACATGGAAATTTAGTTTTTAAATAAAAACTGGGAACATGGTCATTCGAATGTGAAAGGTATGAATGTAAACATGATCATATATTTATGAATTAAGGAATCGGAAGATGCTCATCCAATTTTCTAATGAATGAATCATAACACAGAAATCAAAATATTAATTAAACAATTAGAACAAATGAATTATCAAATATTATGTCCCTCATAAATACTTCAGACTCTGGAATGTGCTGAAGAAGGTATTTCTTTAATAGCATTTATGGGAACTAGGGGGTTGATGTCGGTAAATAAATATTAAATGATAATGTGATAACTATTTACTTATGAATTGTAATTATTTATTTATACAACTACATACACGTATTATTGATTGGATATTTTTTTAGATTCCATTGGGGGTACCTTATAGAGTTGTTCTCGCCCCTAATCGGGTTTCCTGATTGGTTGCCAAATATATTTTGTGTTTTCATGATATGATAAGGGAAATAAACCCTATGTAATATGGATGATATGGGATAGATTATGAATAAGGGAAATAGATATGATTTGGGACCCGATATGGGAGTCAAAATTGGCTTTTTTTGTTTTCATTTTATACAATTCATACGTACATTGGCCTGTCATACTTTCCTCTTTAGTTTTGATACTGTATTTCCAGTTTTGGAAATCTTATGAAATAGGTTCATTATTTTAGTATTGCATGTTATTCAACTATTATTAATTATTTTCCACTAATGTATTTAATCTAATAAAATAGGGTATAATCTCCCCATGATTAATATATTAGACCCTCGTAGCTCTTTGACAACCAATGACAGATGGGGTAGCGTGTATGTGGAAATGCATAAAACTAGGTTGTGACACTGATGTGTTAAACTAGGGTCAAGACAATAAAATCCATAAATGTAGGTCCCTCCAGTTATACTAGTCCATGAATCCAGTAAGTGATTTCCCCCTCAAACCTATAAATTTTTTCATCGCTATCCATGGATACACAATACCTAAATATATACCTATAATAGTTAATGATATAAGCTTATATTCATAGCTTTATACAAGAAATGAAGTGGTGATGGAGTGGGATTATAGAATATTTCTTGAAATTATAATGAAGACCAAACAGAAGGAAATTTGAAATATAGTTGAATGTCTTCATCAACACAACCATTGTTTGGGATGCTTCAATGACTGAGGAAGAAACCCATTCATTATAAAAAAGCTAGTTATTTGATAATATATATAATATTTATGGAGTCTATAAAATAACAGAATTTAAATCATTATCAATTAATTTTATTCCATCATGTTTAGTTATTTATTTCATTCATATTATTTTTTTATTTATACTGTTAAATCATTTCATTATTGAAACATTTTTTAAAATATATAAATTGTAAATTTAATGAAATTTAATGATTTTTTAGATATTTAAGGTGTTTCCAGTATTTTTTAAATGTATTATAAAAAATATGATATATTGAAAAATATAACTCAAATGATAATCCACACCAAATAAATTTATCTAAATCTAATAAGAACTAGTATTATGGTACCTCACCTTAATATGTTGGTATGAATATGAGATAATATGTTTTTTGAAATGATAGCATTGGAATTGGAAATCAAACCCTAAACTAATCACAATTTCATCATTTTAATTTCAATATATTTCTTCATTTCATATTTTTTAAACCAAAAAATTCAAACAAAATATTTCTATGAAGTGAAAATTTATTTTTTATAAATTCAATATGGAGAAAACCTTCGGCTTCCAAAAATATGATATTTAACATAGTAAATAATTACATTTTAAAACCATATGAAATGGGGGATATAAAACCATGTCAACAGTTATGGAATAGAAATTCTATAATAATATTTTTAATTGAATGACTTCAACCTTCAAAAATATGTATAACTATATGACAAAAAAATTGACTCAATTTTTATAACCATACAATGAAATCTAAACCTAAAATTTGAATATAGGGATGTTTCCTTAAAAATTCACTTGAAAATTATAGTTCTCACCTTCAGACTAAAACTATTGTAACCAACCAAGAAAAACATCGAGTGATCAGTGTGCATCCCAATTCATCCATTAGAAAAATAGAATGTCAATTATTATTTTATTAAATTATATTGAGTTGAAAATATGCATGATCAAAATAAAAACCAAGATTCATGATCATATAGGTAAGGATTTTAATAAAAAATAATGTATTTTACTATTTTCTTCACAACATTTATACGTAGAGGATTTGTAGAAGAAGAGTTCAAGTAGTGGTAATTACCATTTTCATATAAAGGAGTTGTGGAGGAATTCATGTCTAGTCTAAAACTATGAGAAGTAAATTATTGAGATGAATTAAAATGATATTTCCATAAAATACTATTCCCCACCACCAACAACTCTACCATTGGAAATGAGATCATTTCCATCAGACTAGATTTCTGAGAGAACGTTATGATTATAGGGAGAAATTCATTGTGCAGTGTGTCGGTTTCTCTCCCCATGACATAGAGGAGAACCATTTCCATATATGTTTTCTATCATTAATTTTTTATAAAGGATATAAAATTACAGGATGTGTCATATAGATGATATATTCTAGAAAAATACCCAAAAAATTTGTAGGACTGATTGAGTAGATAAACTAGAACACACACATGTTTGGAACAAGATATATAAAAACCAAATGAAACATGAAGTAATAATTTCTAACTCATCACCGTTTTTGGAATTATAACATGAAGAAATAGCTAGTAATTTCATACCGTTGGAATTAAATCATTTTTCTGAGTTCCAGTAACCGCTTATGATTTTTTTCTTTGAATCATCCATTACTCATTTTTCTGATCAACTGGATGAGGTGTACGGTATTGAAATTTTAATATTCACATTCCAAAAATAAAATTCTATTATTAAAATTATGTATTGAGAGAGTCTTCAAAATTCTAATTTGGGATAAAAAAATAGAATACGATTAAAAAACCTTATAAAAATTGTGCCAGCATCAACCCCCTTTTTTGGATAAAACTAAAACATTTCTAAAAGTCTAATCATTTAAAAAACCATATAATAAGTATAAAATTTATTAGTTTAAGAAGGATTATATTGAGATAAAAATTTATTTTATAGTTTATTTTAAATTATATCAAAAAAGGAGAGGAAAAAATATATGTCCAAAGATTCCCTTGATACCAGGGTAAATATGATCATGGTATCCAAAAAGAAGTGTTATGAACATTTCTCTTCCAGATATATATGAAATGTAGATATATCAACCTGAACCTCAATACTTCTATGATGAAAAGTTGGTATGTATTTCTGAAATGAGCTATTTTAAGATGGAAATAATTGAGAAGAAGAAGGAGATGAACCGGGTATCATTAAAAAAGAGCCACCCGTGCAATTTCAATAAATGGACAATTCATGTATCTCACATCAATTCAAAACAATTATGATACAATAAAATATGATCCATGACTATGAAATACAAAATGAAATATTGGAAATATTATATAATTTTGAGATAAATATTCCCTTTCTAGAAGATCTCAAGAATATCCCAACGTATGATGAGTTACTGAATGATCATTTAACCAAAAAATAGGATTCTCACATGGAATGGAAGAATAAATTTATTAATAAACATCTTATACTTAATTGAACCACAACCACCAAAAAAATTATATGATCAAAATACATTTTCAATCCTGATATGATTTTACCCAATTTATTTTTATAGAAATTATTTTATTTATGCACTCAATGTAATTCAAAAACCCGCTATGTTTTTTCTACTTTTTAGATTAATGAATTGGACCCTATAACAGTTTTGGTGAAAATTGGAAATAGATCCATAGACATAAAAGTATGACTCTTGAAGGATGTATTTGACAGAGTTACAATTTTAATCTTTCCAGATAGGTTTTATGTACCAAACATGATGGAAGATAGAGCACAAATATACATACCCATCATTTTGGGTAAAAACATCTTAAATAATCCAAAACCATCATCAATGTGAATGATTGAACCCTCACCATGTTTTTTCGAGGATGTCCAATCCACTCCATCTTTTATGACTCATCTAGGAACAAATTATATGATCACTAAATTCTTACACTTTCGTACATTTAAGAGGCTAAACATAACGATGATCTAGATATGTTAAATTTAATTTAATACAAAGTGGAACAAATAAGGGATTAAAATTAAATGAAAAAGGAATATATATATATAAATATTGAACATATATTTTAAAATTGGAATGAGATGAAAGATTTTAATTTCACAATATATTTGTTTTTGTTTATTTCATTATAAATAAAAATATATGTGCTCTTGTGTGAGATAAATTTTAGCTAAAAAATTGAGGAACCCTATTCTGGTTTAATTTTTTGAGAACCACAAAAATATATAATTTAAAATATTTCCAACTTAGGATAGGTATGTGTATGTAATAAATGTAATAAAACTATTAGTACTAATTTCTAATATGTCATCATAACATCAATAAAATAAACTGATTGAAATTTGGATGTCGAATGTAAATGGAATATGGTTTAGACGTAGATATATTATGAGAATCAATTTAAAAATATTCCCACATATAATTATTATTGTGGGAAATTTCACACCTATAATGAATCCCCAAATAAGGTTTAATAAAACCATGGTACATTTAGTGGAAAATTAGAATGAGAATTGTTTATTGTATAAATAATCAATACAATCTATCACTAATAATGGGTTATCCATATTCATGTAGTTAAATAAATGGAATTTATATAGAGATTATTGAATATAATGACTTGATATAAAATATAATTCCAATAGATGAAGAGTTTTTAAATATTTTTGAAATTTGAACCTAAAAAATAAAATGGATAATTTCCCTATTCCCATTATTGAATGGATGTTATAAAAAGTAGAATAGAGTCACTATTTTAACTTAATAGATTTTTTCATAAATTTTAGGTTTCCATTGAACCTAAGGATCAATTGATGAATAACATTAAATTTACCAATGATATGTTTTATAATATAAGGATTCTATTTTGATTATATAATTTATGTGAAAATTTCAAAGTTTCAAGTTATGTAAATTTTTAGTTCACATTGAGGACCAGATGGGGTTTTTTATGGTATCCATATTTTTTGAGGTTGTTTTGATCATTTCATAAAAAAATTGGAATTATTTTTGAAAAAATACATTGAAATGAATGTTGTTTAAATTTTTAAAATAATAATTTCATTTTAGGAAGAGGAATATTCTTTGGATTGTGTTACAAAATAATACTTTGTGGTGGATAAATGAAAAATCGAAGTGATAAATTATATTCTTTTCCAAACATGTGTGAAACATTATAAACAATTTCCATAAAATATATGATCGTTTGACAAATTTATTATTCAATTTTGTAAGTGTTCTCTCCCCCTTCAATATTACTTTTGAATGAATATTATTTTATGATGATTTCATCAATGATTTTGATTACTTGAGGAAATTATTTTTCATGATTTTGGCGATGAATCAACCAAATTGGGAGAATAACCTTTAGTAACATTGTGATTCCATGTATCATATTTTTGAAGGTGTTATTTATAAATTATGTTATGTTACGACTCATTTAATTTTCTAGTTTTCAAACATATCAGATGTTTCTCAGTTAAACTACAGAACTAAAGAAAAATAATTTTTATTATCTCGATTCACATTGGATAAAATAATATCTTATTTTTTAAGAACTAATGTCAAAAAACTTTCGGATCATATATGCCAAAGGTGAATGATGAATAAGAAAGAATAAAATCATAGACTTGATATATTAATGATTTTACTACAATAGTTAAATATAAACATAAAATAAAATATGATATGGTTACCACATGGAAAGTCACCTGATATGGTTTCCAAATAGAAAAAATGTGGATATATTAGTTACAAACCAACTAAATAAACATATTAAATGAGATGTTTTATACATGATTAAAGGATAAGTTCCTTTGTATGGTACATGGTTAACATTTTGTAAAATCCTAACTTCCCAACTCACTAGAACACCACAATAAAATTTACAAGTAAATATGAATAATTATTTTAAATTTGGTATGATCAATATCAATTGAAAATTTTCATTGGTAAAATGATTAGAAAGAATTTTCCTGAATATGATATATATTTTTTTTATAAATTTTTACACACTATTGATTTTCAAGGAGACATCATTCTTTAACGAACTGTATAGAATGACTTTGAATATTGAATATATTATCTTATATATTTTAAATATTAAAATATATATTATAAAAGGTTTTACCAGTGTAAGTTCATTGGTAAAATATCATGACGATAATAAATTACCTAAAGACCCATAAGATTAATGGTATCTTTGATGTTTGGGGAATAGAATTCATGGGAACGTTACCACGTCATTTTAACTTTTACATCATGATATAAATTGATTTTATCTAAAATGGGTGGACGCTAAGGACACTAAAAATGCGGATTCAAATGTTGTTTGTGCTTTTGTAAGGAATAATGTTTTTTTAGGTTTAGAATCCCAATATCCATAATCAGAGATCAAGTAACTCGTTTATATAATTGGATCATATAGGCCTAAATATTAAATTAAGGTGTTATGATAAGTCATTATCACCCTACCATCTATAAAAAATGGCCAAGGGGCAGTCCAAAATTGTAAAAATAATTGAATTTTAATGAAAAATATTCAACAATATTTAAATGATTAAATCCAATTTTTAGATAATACCTTAGGGAATTTTAGGACAATATAAACTAGTGTCTTTAGAATGAGTCCATAAAAACTAAATAATTGAAATATCTATAACTAAAATATATAATTTAGCATAAGGAATCCCAGGAATTAAGAGAGGTAAATTTAGACCTCAACATTACTAGAAAATAAGGAAAACTCTTTTTTAAATAGGTATAAAAAATAAAAATACAATACTTTACAAACTAATATACTTAAAAATAATATAATAGAGATACATGATAATATCATTTCGAAAAAATACTTCAATATAGAGGGGAAAAGTTGATATACAAATCAAAAATCCTGCTGAGTTTATGTAAAATTCATTCCAAATGGAATGGTATATTTAAAAATAAGTATGTCTATCCCTTTAGTGAATTGTATTTTATGAAATAATAAAGGGGAAACACATTTACAATTAAGGGGAATACACTGAATAAATTCCACAGAATTCTTCACTAAGAACCTATGGAGTAGTTTAAATTCCTATAATATATCGATCAATAAAATCCATATTGTTGTACCGTTATATAATATTAAATTTGTTTTTGGGATTCCATAAAAAGTATCATTATTTGGTGAACCTAATATCATAAATTAAGGAAATTAAATAATTTTTGTCTAGGGGTAGAAAAATAATTGTTTAAATTTTCAATTTTGATTTTTTTATATTTACATTTTTTAGTATCTTTTTCAATTTTAGAATGTTTTGAAACTTTTTGAGCTCAATTTAAATTATATTAAACATATTGAGTCCATTTATATTTTTCGTAATATATTTTCCCCCTTTACCAACCTAAGATTGAAAATTTATTTTATTTCAAACTATAAATAAGGGGGAGTCAATCAAATAACATGGATTTCTTAATATCATTTCATTAGATGTTTTCATTCATTTTAAAAACATAACTACAATTATTAGGAACCTATTATTATAATTTTCTAAATTACCTATATATTTTATAGATCCATGAAATACATTAATAAAAAGAAAATTAGGTTAAATCTATTCAAAAAAAATATTATTGAGGATATTTTATATATTTGAAATAGTAATTATCTTATTTTTAAAATCCCCTTTTATGAAGAACATCATTTAGTCCTATATTTACATATAAATCTTATACCCATTTTCATACTTGAAAGACCATCATTTTAAACCACAGTAAAACAAAAGAAACATATATACCTATATATATAACCAGATTCACAATCGACGGTCATTTCAAATGTGTGAGGGGAAGTGCGAGCAAGATGAATATGATATAAAAAATAAAATTTATCTATAGTGATGATGTTATATATCAATTGTGATACTATTATAATAGCATAATCATTCTTTAAAGGATGTGATGTTTTCATAGATACCATAAGAAGCTACGAATGAATTTATACCACTATTTTGCAATCAAAAGGTTCATATTTTTTCCTCAAATATTTAATTATGAAATGGAATTATAGATTTGAATTGTCACTCAAAAAATGTAGGAAAGTGGAAATTATGGAAAAAATATCATTGATATTTAATTTATCTAATGTGGATAACCCATGAAGCTGGAGAGGATTTTTATGATAAATAATATTATTTGGGAGCAGTATAATACAATGAAAATGATGATTTACTGATTTAAATCACCACTTAGGAATAAAAAATTCCATATAAAAATCCAGAAGATAAAAAAACATTTGAAACATGGTATGGAAGCATATATGATTTCAATGACCCGGACCTCTCCGTTCCATTACTTTGTAAAAATTTTATGTGGTCAAACACGACGCATGTTATAAATTTTTTTTAGATAATAATAATTATAACGGTTGTGTGGAAATATTTTCTGTTAATTATATTAAAAGGTTTTAATTTAAACCTTGTGAAATAAAAGAAATAAAATTGAATGTATTTAATTCATTGAGGTGAGGTTCATGGTTGCTTTTTAATTTATTTAAATTTTAATAAACAATAAATTATATGTGTAATGGGAATGTAATGGGAGGCTGCTCGGTGTTGACGTAATGGTGGTCAGACATGGTCAACGAGTCAAATGTCAATAATAATAATAATAATTAATAATAATTGGTGACAAGTTAATAAATTTTAATTGGAGATTTTTTATTATTATTATACTAAATAATTATAATAAAAATGTAGACTTAAATTTTTAAAGATCCGTTAATAAAGATTTAATGAGATTTAAATTTTGAATTCAATGAAATGAGATTTGAGATATGAGGATAAATGAGAGATGTTATTATTTATGATAATTGTGTTAAAAAATAATGATAAAGGTTTAAAATGGGGGTGCGGCATGTGCGTTTTGATGGGAGGAGATCATGCATTTTATTTTGGGAGATTTAATCATTATTATTGAAAATAATAATGAAAAAAGAATAATGGAATTAATGGTGGAAAAGAAAGGGAAGTGTGACCCGCTGGGAGAATAATGTGGTGCCACTTTTGTTGGGGGTATGATGAAATTTGGAGAAGAAATAAGATTGGACAAAGAAACAAAAAAAGAATAAGAGAAATAAAATTAAAAGAGAAATAATTGAAAAAGGGGGAATTGGTGTTTGATTCCAGCGTGCAGGAAGACTCAAATCATGATTTATTTTGGAATTATGAAAAATAAATAAATAATTGATTAATAATAATAATAAAATATTGTTATTATTAATTTTGATGATAAAACACATATTTGTCTGCAACTCCTTCGTGCGACCTTGGTTTCAAGAACCATCTGCTGCAATGCGACCTAGATTTTGAGACAGACATTCTGAGTCCAATATTGGATGTCTTTTTCGGGTATTCGGATCGGGGAACTGAAACGATCGTGAATTAACAGATTTAATAATATTATAAAATCTTTGACATTTGATAACTAACACGTGCGACGTCTGATTAACTTGTCGTCAGTGGTGATGTGATCCCATAATAAATACAACCGATTCAGGTCTAATGTTGGATATTAAATTATGGTTTGTGGCTCGGGTCCACGAGGCACCCAATAATAATAATATCATTATTATTATGGGATATTGAATCCAACGTATCTCCCTCATACAGTATTGGATTGGAGAACCATTTGTGACATTGCAACCCTAAAATTAGGACGGCCAATTTAAGACCAATGATTAATACCTTTTTATGAATCATGTGTCGAGTCAATAAAACACCTTTTATTAATTGAAGTTGTTATTATCATTAAACGCATGGAAACCATGTGACGTGTTATGTGATGACCAGTCAAACAGTGTAACTGTTGTACGGTCATGACATGTATTCATTAATACAAGATGCATACCATTTTGCCTTTTTTCCAATATAAGATAGGGCAATGTGTCATTTATGGACCCCTCTTCTTCTCCGCACAGCGACGCTCTCGGATGACCGAGAAGCCTTCCTCTTATATTCTTCTCCTGGAATCCGATCGTCAATCTGTCAATGGCTGCGGGATTGTGTCGACGCAGAGAACATTTTTCACCTCGTTCCATTCCTTATTCTTCGACTTCCTCTTCGCAGTTTTCTACTGAGGAGATTGCTGATATTTTACTGGAACGATTCTCTTCGACGAACGTCATCTTAATGGTACGTTCTACCCCATTCTTATTTCCTTCCTTGATCTCCAATTTCTATTCCTCCTTGCCATTCTATGACAAGTGACACCTTGAACCTTAATGAAGTCTCTCTTGGTTGTTTGTGTGGTTGTTCCGCAGTATCCACAAGAGGATGTAGTCATCGGGAGGAGTGATCGAAATCCTCATGGAAGTTGTTCTCACAGAAGGACATCAAAACCACTTCAGGTAGGGATCTGACCTTCGCCTCTCTCTCTTTTGTGCATTATTCGGGGTGGGTATCCTCTTGTTTTCATGATATACAGTTGAGCTAGTAAATAAAGATAATAATTGGTCAATGAATTGGTTTAGGGAAATTTTGTTGATATTGTAGTTTTATTTCCATCAATTCTTATCCTTTGATTATGTAGTAAATTGAATAGGCTTATGCCAACTGAAAATCACATTTGTTGGGGTCCTTTTCCTATGAAATTAAATCTTTCACTGTTTTCTGGATTTTTTTGTGGATGGAATTTCATAGAATGTGGAAATTGGTTAATCATGTAAATTTGAATGATTAAATGAATATCTGGAACCCTTGTATGATCACCCTGGCTAAACTAAATAAAAGAATGAATTTTGTCGGTGATGGTTGGGGTTTAATTATGTGAAGGGGTGTTTTGTGGGATATTTTAGAACTGGTGAGAAGCGGGGCTGCAATTGGCTTGGTTGTGGTTTGGCGTGTATGATATGGTTGTAATGGGAAATGGTGTTGCGGTAAATAGTATCAAAGGGATGATGATGCGGTATGAGTATTGTTTCCGATGTGTTTGTCATTATGGTGGTTGGTAGTAGGGCTGTAGGGATGGGTTGTGCATGTGAATAGAAGTGGAAGAGTTAACTAATGAATTGTGGGGCATGGTAGTTGATTATATAAAGAAAATCAATGGAATTGATTGGATGATAATAGAAAATGGTATTGTGTTTCTTGTGTTTTCCCTAACTTTATTTGTGGTTGGCAGGGATATGTTTTACAGATGATTGATCTTGTTTGGTTGTTGTTAGTTTATCGGTAGTTAAGGAACTGATAAACTAAAACTGTTGAAACATGAAAAGCTTAATGGGGTTTGGGGATATTTATTGTGTTCATACTTTCGAGGTAGCAGTGCCGAGGCATGTGCTCAGATATTTTGTGTAGAAGTCTTAGGATGGGCTGATTGGTTGATATAATTATATAAATTTTTACATTTTATGTTTCTTTATGCACCCCACCCATATTGAGCACTACGTTCTGAACACCCATGGTATGGGTGTGTGAGATTATAAAACATCTAAAGGATGGATGGTAACTGTTTTTCCTTATGATCCCTCTTCCAGGTTCTATATCCCAAGATCCTTCGGGAAGGTTATGACAGATGTTACCAAAGAATCTTCGGGATAAGGATGTGATATGTTTCATGTGTCTTAGGGATGAGATGTGATGTCGTTCCCAGGTGTCTTCGGGATGATATGTGGTTATGGCCGAGGATTGAGTGCTGGCGGGATACTATGATGGCTAAGGATTGAGTACCGGTGGGATACTATGAGCTTTGTATGTCCAGGTTGCGGCACTAGCTCAGGAAGAGGGGGAATAATCAGAGTGTTAGGCGTGAGGTCTTGAGCAGTATTCAGTGGTAAGGTGGTGTGGTGTACCCATACATTGATTATATTACTATACTACTCTATTGACTGGTGATAGTTTGTGAGTGTATCTTGTAAGGTTGGGTGGATTGATTCCTTGATAGGCTTTGGTTCCTTCTGTTTTCTCACGGGGAATTAGGATGTCTCCCCACTTGTGCATGAGATCTTTTTGTTTTCCTACTGAGTATACTTGTATGCTCACCCTACGTTTAATTTAAGGTTTTCAGGAGGACTTCAGGGACCATGTGAGACCTTGCTAGTTGGGCGTTGGAGTTTTGCTGGTTGCATTTTTTTCTTTCTTTTTTTTTTGGTATCATACTTTGGAACTTCTCATGTACTTGTACTTTTTTTCAGTATTGTATAAAACATTCATATGGGTTTGGTTTTGGGTTTATTTTCATTTATTTGTTCCTTTTTCATTTGGTGTTTGACTCATCCTATTTTCCGATCTTAAATAACAAAAAGGGTAATTCCCCCCATATTTGTGAAAACTCGTACCCTTGGTGCTAGTCGCCACTCCGGGGACTACTGGGGGTGGGACTCGGGGGTCATTATCTCCCTTTCACCATTTCCATCTTAGAAAGGGAATCTTTGGTGAGAGTGGGTCATGACAGAATGGTATCAAATGTGATGGTTGAGAGAAAGGATGGAGTCTAGAGTTAGGAACAGTGAGGATTTCATGGGATGGCAGGGCAACAGTGTTGGATGATCTTGGTGTGTGACATAGGCCAGGGAAGACTGGCTAGGATAAGGGATTTTAGGTCCCCTCGTGGTCTGATGCAAGGACTCTAAGCTTATTGAACGACCAGGTAAGACTATATTGATTATAGGGTAGAGACCCTAGGAAAGGTAAATGAATCATCATGATTTTTGTTTTACTTGATTTGGGTGTTCTGGGATGAAATAGAAATAAAATGATAAAATGAAGCCTTGAGAAAATTTCCTTGATACTTGGGCTTAGGCGTTCCTTGTTTACCGAATAGTTATGGCACCTAGACATCAACATAAAGGAAGAGGAGCAGGACACGGACAGTTGCACACAATAGAAGTGGAAACCCTAGAAAGGCCAGAGATCGAGAGAGATGTTTTCAGTTTTACTTAAATGCCCTTATTTATGTTTTGTTTAAATTCAGAAGCATCACACTCCATTGTTGAAACTCATTCTTGCTCATGATTTGGGTTTGGACATTGTTTTTCATGAGTCTATAATGGTAAGTTTTTTCCCTCTTTTCTTTAAATGTGTGTGAAGAGTCCTAACATGTGGGGAGAGGAGGACCCGATCCCTAATCAAGATGCATTAATGTGGACGCGATTAAACCCGTTCGGGTGAGTCAGTGCCGCCCAAAGAGGATACTATCTTGACATGGGAGAATTAACTCCAAATCCATGTGTCGGGATAGCGTGTTGCTTGTTTTTTGTGGTTTTGGGGGAAGTATGTGTATGAGAAATCCTAAAATATGGGGGTGGGATGACCTAATCCCTAATCGGGATGCATTAATGTGGATGTAATTAAACCCATACAGGCAAGTCAGTACTGCCTAAAGCAGATAATATATCGACATGGGGGAAGGAATTCCCTGACTCATATAATTAGGGTAGTGGTTGGATTCTTATTATGACGAGATCTCTGAGAGGTATCTTATGGGGTGGATTTTCGGACCATTCCCATTTTCATGGGTTGGTTTGTAATTCTCAAGGATGAGAATGTTTTTAGGGTTATCTGATGTAATGACCCAGACTTCTCCGGTCCATTACTTTGTAAAAATTTGATATGGTCAAACACGACACGTGTTATAATAAAAAAAATTATATAATAATAATTGATAAGGCTTCCGTGGAAATATTTGGTGTTAATTAGATTAAAAGGTTTTAATTTAATAATTATGAAATAGTATAAATAAAATTATATGTATTTAATTCAATGAGGGGAGGTGCATGGTTTCTTTTTGATTTATTTAAATTTTAATAAACAATAAATTATGTGTGTAATGGGCATGTAATGGGAGGCTGCTCAGCATTGACGTAATGGTGGTTGGACATGGTCAACGTGGAGAACGTCAATAATGATAATAATTATTATTAATAATTGGTGACGAGTTAATAAATATTAATTGGAGATTTTTTATTAATATTATACTAAATAATTATAATAATAATGTTGAATTAAATTTTGAAAGATCCATTAATAATGATTTAATGAGATTTAAATTTTGAATTCAATGTAATGAGATTTGAGATATGAGGATAGATGAGAGTTGTTTTTATTTATTATAATTGTGTTAAAAAAAATTAATGATAAAGGTTTAAAATGGGGGTGCAACAAGTGCCTTTTGATGGGAGGAGATCTTGCATGTTTGTTAGGGAGATTTAATCATTATTATTGAAAATAAAAAAAAGAAGAATGGAATTAATAGTGGAAAATCAAGGGAGGTGTTACCCGCCTAGAGAATAAGGGGGCACCACTTTTTTTGGGGGCATGATGAAATATGGAGAAGAAAGGAGATTGGAGAGAGAAACAAAAAAAAGAATAAGTGAAATAAAATTAAAAGAGAAATAAATGAAAAAGGGGGAATTGGTGTTCGATTCTAGTGCGCAAGAAGACTCAAATCGTGATTGATTTTGGAATTATGAAAATAAATAAATAATTTATTAATAATAATAAAAAAATATTATTATTATTAATTTTGATAATAAAACACATATTTGTCTACAACTCCTTCGTGCGACCTCGGTTTCAAGAACCGTCTGCGGTACTGCGACCCAGATTCTGAGATGGACATTCTGAGTCCAATATTGGATGTCATTTTTAGGTTTTCAGATCGGGAACCCGAAAATCTCGTGAATTAATAGATTTAATAATATTATTAAATCTTCAACCTACCATAACTCCCACGTGCGACTTCTGATTGACTTGTCGTCAGTGGTGATGTGATCCTTTAATTAATACGATCAATTCAAGTCTAATGTTGGATATTAAATTATGGTTCATAGATTGGGTCCACGAGACACCCAATAATAATAATATCATTATTATTACGACATCCTGTATCCAACGTATCTCCCTCATATGGTATTGGATTGACAATCCATTTGTGACACTGCAACCCTGAAATTATGACGGTCCATTTAAGACCAATGATGAATACCTTTTTATGACTCATGTGTCGAGTCAATAAAAAACCTATTATTAATTGAAGTTATTATTATCATTAAATGCATGGAAGTCGCGTGACGTGTCTTGTGTTGACCAGTTAGACAGTGTAAAATTTGTACGGTCATGTCGTGTATTCATTAATACATATTGTGTACCGTTTTACCTTTTTTCTCCAATATAAGAGAGGGAAACATGTCATTTACGGACCCCTCTTCTTCTCTGCACAGTGACGTTCCCAGATGACTCAGAAGCCTTCCTCTTCTCTTCTTCATACGGACTCCGATCTTCGATCTGTCGGTGGCTGTGGGATCGTGTCGACGAGGCGAACATCGTGCACCTTGTTCCATTCCCTCTTCTTCGACTTCCTCTTCGCAGTTTCCTACTGAGGTGATTGTTGATACTTGACAGGAATGACGCTCTCCGATGAACATCATCTTAATGGTACTTTCTACCCCATTCTTATTTCCTTCCTTGATCTCCTCTTTTTGTTCCTCCTTGCCATTCTATGACATGTGACACCTTAAACCTTAATGGAGTATCTCTTGGTTGTTAGTAAAGTTGTGACGTAGCATCCACGGGGGGCGTAGTCATCAGCAGGAGATATCTAAATCCTCATGGTGGTTGTTCTCACAGAAGGACATCAAAACCTATTCAAGTATGGATCTTACCTTCATCTCTCTCTCTCTTTTGTGCATCCTGCGGGGTGGGTATCCTCTTGTTTTCGTGAGATACGGTTGAGCCATTAAATAAAGATAATAACTGGTTAAAGAACAAGTTTAGGGAAATTTTATTGATAAATTTGTTTTATTTCCATCAATTTTTATCCTTTTATTATATTTTGAATTGAATATGATTATGCCTACTGAAAATCACTGTCGTTAGGCGCCTTTGCTTGCGCAATTAAATGTTTCACTATTTTCTGGATTGTTTTGTGAATGGAATTTTATAGAATGTGGAAATTGGTTAATCATGTAATGTTGACTGATTAAATGAATATCTGTAACCCTTGTATGATCACCTCGGTTAAACTAAATAAAAGAATGAATTTTATCGGTGTTGGTTGGGTTTAATTATGTGAAGGGGTGTTTTGTGGGATGTTGTATAATAGGTGAGCAGTGGGGCTGCAGTTGGATTGGTTGTAGGTTGGAATGTATGATATGGTTGTGATGCGAAATGGAGTTGTGGTAAATAGTATCAAAGGGATGATGATGTTGTACGAGTATTCTTTCCAATGAGTTTGGGGTTATAGTGTTTGGCAGTAGGTTTGTAGGGATGGGTTGTGCATATGAATAAAAGTGGAAGAGTTAACTGATGAATTGTGGGGCATGGTAGTTGATTAAATACGGAAAATCAATGGAATTGATTGGATGATAAAAGAAAATGGTATTGTGTCGCTTGTGTTTTCCCAAACATTATTTGTGGTTGGCAGGGATATGTTTTACAGATGATTGATCTGGTTTGGTTGTTGTTAGTTACTCGGTAGTTAAGGAACTGATAAACTAAGACTATTGAAACTTGAAAATATTAATGGGGTTTGGGGCTATTTATTGTGTGCATACTTTAGAGGTAGTAGTGCCGAGGAATGTGCTCATATATTTTTTGTAGAATCCTTAGGATGGTCTGAGTGGTTGATATAATTATATAAATCTTTACATTTTATGTTTCTTTACCCACCCCACCCATGTTGATAACTACGTGACGAATACCCGTGGGATGGGACGGTGAGATTCTAAAACATCTAAAGGATTGATGGTTACTATTCCACCCTTTGCTCCCCCTTCCAAGTTCTATATCCCAAGATCCTTCAGGAAGGTTACGACAGATGTTTCCCAAGATTCTTTGGGATTAAGATGTGATATGTTACCAGGTGTCATCGGGATGAGATGTGATGTGGTTCCCAGGTGTCTTCGGGATGATATGTGATGTGGTTCCCAGGTGTCTTCGGGATGAGATGTGGTTATGGCTGAGGATTGAGTGCAGGTGTGATACTATGATGGCTGAGGATTGAGTGACGGCGGGATACTATGAGCTTCGTATGGGTAGGTTGCAACACTAGATCAGGAAGAGGGGGAAGAATCAGAGTGTTAGGCATGATGGCTTGAGCAGTATTCAGCGGGAATGCGGTGTGGGGAACCCATAATTCGATAATATTACTATACTACTCTATTGAATTAAGATATTTGGTGAGTGTGGCTTGTATGGTTGGGTGGATAGATTCCATGCTAGGCTTTGGTTCCTTCTGTTTTCTCATGGGGAATTAGGATGTATCCCCACCTATGCATGAGAGATTTAGGTTTTCCTACTGACTATACTTTACTTATCACCCTACATTTACTTTCAGGTTATTTTGGAGGACTTCAGGGACCATGCGGGACCTTGTTAGTTGGGCATTAGAGTTTAGCTGGTTATAGTTTTTGCTTTATTTTTTTTGTTATCGTATTTTGGAGCTTCTCTTGTACTTGTACTTATTTTCAGTATTGTATAAAACATGCATATGGATTTGGATTTAGGTTTATTTTCATTTACTTGTTCCTTTTTCTTATGGTGTTTGACTCATCCTATTTTCTGATCTTAAATAATAAAAAGGGTAATGCCCCCATATTTGTGAAAACACATACCCTTGGTGCTAGTCACCACTCCGGGGCCAACTGGGGGCGGGAATCAGGGGTCATTATCTCCCTTTCACCATTGCCATCTCAGGAGGGGCATCTTTTGTGGGAGGGGGTCATGACAGAATGGTATCAAAGGTGATGGTTGAGAGATAGGATGGAGTCTGGAGTTAGGAATGGTGATGATTGCATGGGATGGTAGGGCAACATTTTTGGATGATCTTGGTGTGTGACATAGGCCAGGGAAGACCGGCTAGGACACGAGATTTTAGGGCCCCCCATGGTCCAATGAAAGGACTCTGAGGTTACCAAACGACCAAGTAAGACTATATCGATTACAGGGTATAGATACTAGGAAAGGTACATGCATCATCATGATTTGTGTTTTACTTGATTTGGATGTTCTGGGAAGAAATCTAAATAAAATGATAAAATGAAACCTTGATAAAATTTCCTTGCTACTTGGGCTTAGGCGTTTCTTATTTACTGAATATATATGGAACCTAGACATCAACAGAAAGGCAGAGGAGCGGGACGCGGACAGTTGCACGAAATTGGTGCAGAAACCCTAGCAAGTCCAGAGATCAAGAGAGGTGTTTTCAGTTTGACTTAAATGCTCTCGTTTATGTTTTGTTTAAATTCAAAAGGATCACACTCCTTTTTTGAAACTCATTCTCGTTCATGATTTGGGTATGGACCTTGTTTTTCATGAGTCTATAATGCTAAGTTGTTTCACTCTTTTCATTTAATGTGTATGAAGTGTCCTAACATGTGTGGATAAAAGGACCTGATCCCTAATTAGGATGCATTAATGTGGATGTGATTAAACCCGTGAAGGTGAGTCGGTGCCACCCAAAGTGGATAGTATCTTGACATGGCAGAAAGAATTCCCCAATACATGTGTCGGGATAGCATGTTGCTTATTTTTTGTGGTGTTGGGGGAAATATGTGTATGAGAAATACTAAAATATTAGGGCGGGAGGACCTAATCCCTAATCGAGATGCATTAATGTGGATGCGATTAAACCCGTGCAGGAGAGTGAGTGCCGCCTAAAGCGGATAATATCTCGACATGGGGTAAGAAATTCCCTGACTCATATAATTAGGGTAGTGGTTGGATTCTTGTTTTGACAAGATCCCTAAGAGGTATATTGTGGGGTGGTTGTTCGGACCTTTCCCCTTTTTATGGGTTGGTTTTTAATTCTTGAGGATGAGAATGTTTTGAGAGATATCTGATGTAATAACCCAGACCTCTCCGGTCTATTACTAAGTAAAAAATTGATGTTGTCAAACATGACGCGTGTTATAATAAAAAAAAATTAGATAATAATAATTGATACGGGTTGCATTCAAATATTTGGTGTTAATTAGATTAAAAGGTTTTAATTTAATCATTGTGAAATAATAGAAATAAAATTATAGGTATTTAATTCAATGAGGGGAGGTGCATGGTTTCTTTTTGATTTATAAAAATTTTAATAAACAATAAATTATGTGTGTAATGGGCATGTAATTGGAGGCCGCTCTGCATTGATATAATGGTGGTTAGACATGCTCAGTGCGACGAACGTCAATAATAATAATAATTATTATCAATAATTGGTGATGAGTTAATAAATTTGAATTGGAGATTTGTTATTATTATTATACTAATTAATTATAATAATAATTTTGACTTAAATTTTGAAAGATCCGTTAATAAATATTTTGATGAAATTTAAATTTTCAATTCAATGCAATGAGATTTGAGATATGAGGATAGATGAGAGTTGTTTTTATTTATGATAATTGTGTTAAAAAAATAATGATAAAGGTTTAAAATGGGGGTTCATCATGTGCGTTTTGATGGGAGGAGATCTTGTACATTTGTTAGGGAGATTTAATCATTATTATTGAAAATAATAATGAAAAAAAAAGAATTGAATTAATGGTGGAAAAAAAAGGGAGGCGTGACATGCCTAGAGAATAAGGTGGCACCACTTTTGTTGGGGGCATGATGAAATTTGGAGAAGAAAGGAGATTGGAGAGAGAAACAAAAAAAGAATAAGAGAAATATAATTAAAAGAGAAATAAATGAAAAAGGGGGAATTGGGGTTTGATTCCAGCACGTAAGAAGACTCAAATCGTGATTGATTTTTTTATTATGAAAAATAAATAAATAATTGATTAATAATAATTATAAAATATTTTTATTATTCATTTTGATGATAAAACACATATTTGTCCGCAACTCCTTCGTGCGACCTCGGTTTCAAGAACCATCTGCGGCAGTGCGACCCAGATTCCAAGACAAACATTCTGAGTCCAATATTGGATGTCTTTACGAGTTTTCGGATTGGGTACCTGAAACGCTCGTGAATTAATAGATTTAATAATATTATTAAATCTTCGACCTTCCATAACTCCAATGTGTGACGTCTGATTGACTTTCCATCAGTGGTGATGTGATCATGTAATTAATACGATTGATTAAAGTCTAATGTTGGATATTAAATTATGTTTCATGGCTCGGGTCCATGAGACACCCAATAAAAATAATATAATTATTATTATGGGATCTTGTATCTAATTTATCTCCCTCATACGGTATTGGATTGGCGAACCGTTTGGGACATTGCAACCAGGAAATTATGATGGTCAATTTAAGACCAATGATGAATACCTTTTTATGACTCATTTGTTAGGTCAATAAAACTTCTATTATTAATTGAAGTTTTTATTATCATTAAACACATGGAAACTGCGTGACGTGTCGTGTGTTGACTACTCAAACAGTGTAACAGTTGTACGGTCATGTCGTGTATTCATTAATACATGTTACGTACTGTTTTACTTTTTATTTGCCTATATAAGAGATGGAAACATGTTATTTACAGACCCCTCTTCTTCTCCACACGGCGGCGCTCCCGGATGACCCAGAAGCCTTCCTCTTATCTTCTTCATCCGGAATCCGATTGTCGATCTGTTGGTGGTTGTGGGATCGTGTCGATGAGGCGAACATCATGCATCTCCTTCCTTTCCATCTTCTTCAACTTCCTCTTCGCAGTTTCCTACCGAAGAGATTTCTGATATTTGACGGGAATGACGCTCTTCGACGAACGTCATCTTAATGGTACGTTCTACCCCATTCTTATTTCCTTCCTCGATCTCCTCTTTCTGTTCCTCATTACGATTCTATAAAAAGTGACACATTAAACGTTAATGGAGTCTCTCTTGTTTGTTAGTTTGGTTGTGCCATAGAGTCCACGGGAGGACGTAGTCATCGGGAGGAGTGATCAAAATCCTCATGGTGGTTTTTCTCATAGAAGGACATCAAAATCTGTTCAGGTAGGGATCTTACCCTCATCTCTCTCTCTCTTTTGTGCATCATACGGGGTGGGTATCCTCTTGTTTTCATGAGATACGATTGAGCTAGTAAATAAAGATAATAACTGGTTAAAGAACAGGTTTGGGGAAATTTTGTTGATATTGTTGTTTTATTTCCATCAATGCTTATCCTTTGATTATGTAGTGAATTGAATAGGCTTATGCCTACTGAAAATCACGGTCGTTGGGGGAATTTTCTTGTGCAATTAAATGTTTTTGTGTTTTCTGGATTGTTTTGTGGATGGAATTTCATAGAATGTGGAAATTGGTTAATCATTTAAAGATGAATAATTAAATGAATACCTGGAACCCTTGTATGATCACCCCGGTTAAACTAAATATAAGAATGAATTTTGTTGGTACTGGTTGGGGTTTAATTATGTGAAGGGGTGTTTTGTCGGATGTTGTGGAACGAGTGAGCAGTGGGGAAGTAGTTGGATTGGTTGTGGGTTGGCATGTATGATATGGTTGTGATGGGCAATGGAGTTGCAGTAAATATTATCAAAGGGATGATGATGTGGTACGAGTATTGTTTATGATGTATTTGTGGTTATGGTGGTTGGCATCAGGGCTGTAGGGATGGGTTGTGCATATGAATAAAAGTGGAAGAGTTAACTAATGAATTGTGGGGAATGGTAGTTGATTAAATACGGAAAATCAATGAAATTTATTGGCTGATAAAAGAAAATGGTATTGTGTTGCTTGTGTTTTCCCTAACTTTATTTGTGGTTGGAAGGGATATGTTTTACGGATGATTGATCTAGCTTGGTTGATCTTAGTTGCTCGGTAGTTATGGAATTGCTAAACTAAAACTATTGAAACATAAGAATCTTAATTGGGTTTGGGGTTGTTTATTATGTGCATACTTTCGAGGTAGAAGTGTTGAGGCATGTGCTCAGATCTTTTGTGTAGAAGCCTTAGTATGGGCTGAGTGGTTGATATAATTTTATAAATCTTTACATTTTATGTTTCTTTACGCACCCCACCCATGTTGAGCACTATATTCCGAACACCCATGGGAAGGGAGGGTGAGATTCGCAAACATCTAAAGGATTGATGGTCACTGTTCTTCCCTGTGGTCCCTCTTCCAGGTTCTATAGCCCAAGATCCTTCGGGAAGGTTATGACAGATGTTTCCCAAGAGTCTTCAAGATGAGGATGTGATATGTTCCCAAATGACTTCGGGATGAGATGAGATGTGGTTCCCAGGTGTCTTTGGGATGAGATGTGATGTGGTTCTCTGGTGTCTTTGAGATGAGATGTGGGTATGGACAAGGATTGAGGGTCGGTGGGATACTATGATGGTCGAGGATTGTGTGCTGGTGGGATACTATGAGCTTTGTATGGATAGGTTATGGCACTAGCTCAAGAAGTGGGGGAAGCATCATAGCATTAGGCATGAGGGATTGAGTAGTATTCAGTGGGAAGGTGGTTCGGGGTACCCATACATTGATAATATAACTATACTACTCTATTGACTTGCGATATTTGGTGTGTGCGGCTTGAAAGGTTGGGTGGATAGATTCCTTGCTAGGCTTTGGTTCCTTCTATTTTCTCACGGGGAATTAGGATGTCTTACCACCTATTCATGAGAGATTTAGGTTTTCCTACTGAGTATACTTGTATTCTCACCCTACATATACTTTCAAGTTTTCAGGAGGACTTCAGGGACCGTGCGGGACCTTGCTAGTTTGTCTTTGGAGTTTTGCTGGTTGGAGTTTTTGAATATATTTTTTTGGTATCGTACTTCGGAGCTTCTCTTGTACTTGTAATTTTGTTTCAGTATTGTATAAAACTTGCATATGGGTTTGGTTTTGGGTTTATTTTCATTTACTTGTTCCTTTTTCTTTTGGTGTTTGACTCATCCTATTTCCCTATCTTATATAATAAAAAGGGTAACGCCCCCCATATTTGTGAAAACTCATACCCTTGGTGCTACTCGCCACTCTGGGGCCTACTGGGGGCGAGACTCGGGGGACATTATCTCCCTCTCATCATTTCCAGCTCAGGAGGGGCATCTTGGGTGGGAGGGGGTCGTAAAAATTATAGTTTAGTACATACCTACAATTTTAATGTCATAAACTATCTTACCGAAATTTAATTGATAAAGAGGAATCCGTGTAGGAGTCATAGAGGGATGAAAATATTTATTTGGGATGTTTAAAACTAGGAATTATATTTCATCACAAATAAAAAATTTTCTAATTCACCTCATGATATGGACAATATTACTCACCAAAACTTTATCCATATATTAATCCTAAAAATACTTCATGATATGCTTCAATAATTAACTCATGGAGTGGAGATGAAGAAATACATCAAGTGTATAGTGACCCGTGCTATGTCATTGAATTAGAAAAATACTTCCTTAAAATTTATAATATTTTTTATATTAAAATATTTCATAAATATTAGGTATTAATTAGAATGGGAGGATGTAATAATTTTAAAATAATTGAACAAAATTAATGGTGAAGATTGAACTTTGATAAATTATGGGGGTTGATATTAATGAAAACTAAGATGTTGAGGAGGAATAATTACAGTGGACAGTCTTTTATTTTTTCATTGTTAATTTTTTTTAAGATCACATATCAATGAGTCCAATAATTAATTGGAGGAGAATTGGCACAGTACATAAATTCATGATATTTTGAGATATTCAATTCATTTTATTCCATTATATTTTGTTATTTCTGTTGTTTTAATATTCTTTAATGTGAATATATATAATCATTTGACTGTGTTACTATTTTTTAAAATATAAAAATTGGAAATATAATTCTCTTACATGATTTAAAGATTAATATAAATTTATTTTTACTCATTCAACATTATCATAATAATGTGAAGGCTTTGATTATAGAATGTGACATTGGATATTATGCTAGATAATATATCTATTAAAGGAGTCATGAGTCTTAAGGTATTGTTATAGATTCATAACACCCAGAATCATGAAGACATGGAAAAGAAATTGGCATCATATGGATAGATATGGTGAACCATAAGAACAAATTCATAATACATATGAATCAATCTGCACTCTATAAAATCAGTATCCATCCATTATAAGAATAATTTTCAATGACGTAACACATGGTATTAACCTATGTAAGAATAATATATATATTTATAATAATTATTCATAACTTCCTAATAATCATTATAGGAGTCTTTAGGAATGATCCTTGCTACATAAACATCATGTCATTTCTAGTTTCAAAATAATTAATTTTTATTTTGTTAATTTTCATTTCAATCGAAGGATTTAAGCGGACACAGAACCATTCATGAAGCCAATCAAAGGTGGGACTAATTATTATAATATATATATATATAATATTATTTAAGAGTATATAATTATATTATATATTTTAAATAATACTAGATCGTGGTTAAAATTGAATTCCAACAAAAAATATAAAACATTACAAAAAATTCAAATGTTTGTGTTTTGTGAGGTTTTATTGATCCAGATAGGAATGAAAGATAATAAATGAAGTAAAAAATGTCGAAAACATGATTCAATGATGAAATATTGAACCAATAAATTTTATATAAATCATGTACCCCTAATGGATATTGTTAACATAAATATCAACCACATATACCATCACCATAAGAAAAGTTCATAATTATATACAAATGTTACCAAGGGTTTGTCTCTTCATAGAATTGTTTTATTGGATAGTTATAGGTGGAATAAGTATGCAGTTCAAGTACCATCACCATAAGATAATTTTATTCAATTTGGATATGGTGGTTTTATTGGCTCAACAAGATTCAGATCATTTGTGCAGTTTTGAATGGGCGATTTAATACTAAATAAGGGATTAATTATCCTAAAATTATATAGTTGTTTACTACACAAATATTATATATACCATGATGGTAATGGGAACAAGAGTTGATATAATTTATCAATTTTTTAGAACAAGAACGTATGTTATAGATTTTTATTGATAAAAGGTGGTCCTCACATGATTTTATGTCCATTTTAAACCCTAAATTTTATATTATCCAAACATAGGAAAAACTCAATAGGAAAACCATGTATTTTATAAGATCAAAATTTAATGATTTCCACATTATAATATTGGTATATTTTTCTTTTTTGAGCATAATAAATTTAGCATAATCCATGTATGAAAAATCCTAGTGAGGGGAGGCTAAATTTTTTAATAGATTCCAGGGTTTTTACTTGTTGAGTATTATTTTTTATTCATTTGGATGTTTTTTTCCTTTCATGTCAAAATAATGAGATATATTTTTTAATATCCAATATATTTTTACAAATTATGGAATTATTTTAAAGTTATATGTCCTTTAACCAAATGAGTGGTTAGTTTTCATATCAATAAATAGGGAAAAATTATCTTGCTATAAATCAAGGTTCCAAATTGTAGTACAATAAGCCTCTAATGATAAATATCCACTAATTTTAATGGAATAGTTCATGAAACCTAAATATAAGTATTAAAAATCAACTATTGTATTAATATTTCAAAGAAATTTAAAAATGTTAATAGTATATGGGAGGGATTGAAAGCATAAATTGAGTAATTTAATTAAAAACAATGAAATAGGAACACAAATTATAGGACAATAGATAACCACACTTGGGTGATGGTCATGTTACTATACTATTAAACTATAATTTTTAGAATGTTTTAGGATAATATTAATCTAATAGATTTCACTACAATGTGATTAATTCTACACGGGTTTGGATAATCTTATACTAAGATTAAAAACATGTCTCTAGTTGGTTAAAAGTTTGTTAGAAATATGAAATATATTTTATCACCAAATATTGGCATCCATTTAGAATCATAAATTTCTTTATTATTAAACATGAAATAGTTTTTTGTACTTAAAATACATAAGGAGACTTATTTTGAATATGGTAAGATAATATTCATATGAAAATTATAATAATCTATCTCAAAAGTGACCAATATTAAGCAGTTATAGAATGTTAGGTGGTGGGTTGAAGTGAAGAGGATTAGTGGTTGGGTCTATGAAGGATACACTAGTTGTTTCTACTAATAATATAGAAAAAATAATCATGATAAACATATTTATGAGAAGAAAAAAAAATTTAATTTCAATTTTGGATTAAAATATTTAATGAACCAATATGAAAACAAATATCATATTAGATAAGGATTTCTCATATTTATAAAATTTAAAATTAGTCCAATCATGGAAAATTGTGTTGTCATCAAAAACCCTGGTCAAAATAAGATTCAATACACACATATCCTAGAATGAAAATGACCATGCACAAATCCTTCTTATGTGCATGAGGTAGATAATAAAATTATTTCATATAAGCATATTGCCATTACTGTTGTCCCATCATGAATTTTTTAGACCATAACACAAGAGTAGAATAAGGAATATGAATGGGTCAATGTGAGGGAATACAATTTCAACTAAGATAGTTAGACTTCGAATAAATATATATCTTGAAAAAATTAGATTAAACCACACATAGTTCTAAAAAAGTTCATCTATGTAGAATTTTCTTATATGTAGGGGAGGAAAAAAATTCATATTTCTAAATCATTTAATAAAACAAAATTTTAATCAATAAAGACCCATTCAACACGAATGAATGAGGATTTAGAGAGAATTAATTTTTTTTGATGAGTTTGATAAATCTTGTAAAAAAATTACTACATATCTTATAGTAATTCTATTAGTCAAAAACTTTTCATAATAAATAGGTCTCTATGAAAATCTTGCTCATACTCAGTGAATCAGTGTCGAAATAGATGGGGACTCAGGTGAGAAAAGAATGAATGAAACTCGATGGGAATTAGTGACATATTTATATCAAGGTACAATATTATGGTTATATTAATTAATGATGTATTATATGACCAAAAATGCATTAGAGAGATCCTTGAAATCAATGATAGAGTGGTTGATTTAGAGAGATAAATATTCTCTCCTCATTTTAGATAATAATTTTTTTCATCAGTGTATATCATGTAAGAAAATAAATCTATCCATGTATTTTTATTAAAAGTGGAATAATTTTCAATCCTAGAAATTAATTATTAATAAGGAATACTATAATATAAGAACTTCTACATGTATTATACATAGATATACAAAACATAGGGAGTAAAAAAAAGACTATGTGAAGTATTTAAAGGATCACGTTTGATTGATCACTGGGTAATGATGTTTAGAATATAATGATAATAAAAATGTGCTATAAAATATAAATTCATTTTGTGGATAATATATTTAATATTTTGATCCTACATAATGAAAATATTATATTTCTTGTCCACACAAATACAAATATGATGACTTTGGAGATATTCTAATAGGAAATAAAACAAATTCAATGATGTATCTATATTAATTTTTTGTTATTGTTTTAGTTAATGCTAAAGATAATGAGTGTTTTAGAATCTATCCAAAGGTTATTAAGAATTGGGAATATTTTAATTTGTTGATGGTGTCTTATGGACTTTTTAGCTTAATTTAATGTGATTCAGAATTAATCAGGATAAATTGATGAAGAAAACTGAAGAGGCTTTTTGAAAAACAATATGGGGTTTTTAATGGAGATTTAATCTATTTTCCACTATTCATAAAGATCAAAAGAATGTAGTTTTTTATAATAGATATGGTTCTTGGAATATTCTTTGGAAAGGTTTTAGGTTATTTTTTAATGTTTTTATCATTTCATAATTTTGGTGAATGTTTTATAAGTTATACTTTGAAAGAGTAATGATGAACATTTTAGAAATACTTATTTGACATTATATGGTAATTTGGAGAAGGAAATAAAACATACTAGTGTCATGAACTACAAGATAACAGTTTGATAAAATTAGGATAAATTTGAATTTATGATCTTAAATGGTTTTCGAGGGGAAAATGGTAATTTATTCTAGAGAGATAGCACAATTAATTTTTTTGATCACTCTACTGGCCTCAAAATAGTGTATTTATCTTAGGTAAGAGTTATGTGAAATTAAGAGTTATTCAAATTTGGGAGTTATATTTAATATTTATTTAATTAAATTTTATTTAATAAAGTGCATTCGTTTGCTAGAATCTCTTAGTCAATTCATTATATTGAAACTATGATTCTTTAGTTGTGTATTAACCATTGGGGTTTTCTTAGGTGAGGTATTACCATGTGTCTCACCCTTGGGCAGGGCTCAGGCCCCATTTTCCTTTCAGTTTCCTTTTTCTTCCTTTTCATTTTAATTTATTTTTACCATTATTTTCTTAATTAGTCTAATTTCATTCCACCCATTCATGAGGGTATATTCCCCCATTTGTTTCTTTTGTCGAAAATGAATAGAGTAATATTTAGTCGGGATATCATGTTAGGGAGTCACTATGGTCTTAGATAAAGCTCGATGGAAACATGGATTTGATCTAGGATAAATTCTTTGAAAATTTTAACCTAAAGGTATGCCTTTTTTAATTTTTTATTTGATATATCTATAGAGTTGTTTTTCTAGGTTTTCATCATGTTTTTTGGTTTTAGGGATGCCAAGTGGGTTTATTTAGTAATTGTAGGGGGAAATCATGTGTATTAAGAGGATCAAAGGGGTTTCTTATTCTAAAAATCTAAACACATAGCAAGTGGTTCCTAGAAGACACACCGTGTGTTGTTTAAATTCAAAGAATATTGAGTTTTTTAAATACATACAATGTAATCAGAGTACATTGAATGTAGTAGTACTTTTCTATGAGGTTGGGTACATTTGTAGACACCCAATGTAAGGGGACATAATCTTGTAGTAGTACCCGAAACTACCCCATGTATTCCCATGAAAATTATTAGTACACGCATAATGCCCATGTATTCACTATCATTGTAGAATTAAATATCCTAGTGTATCATTGAGGGTACACATCTATAACAATAATTAAATTCCATTAAATTTCTTCCATTCAAGATTTTTGCTATTCTCCCCCCAATATGATTAATTTTACATGACAAATGTCTATTTAACATTTTTTTGGAAATAGATGATTATCATGTAATCTTTTTGGATTTTTATAGTCCATTAGGAAGATTATTTTTTCTACGATAGTATAGAATAAAATTTATTATGGTTATTGTTATACAATCCACTGAAGGGTTACTTTGTGAGTTTTGAGCCCAGAGTAAGGTTGTTTCGCGCTGGAATCAGGGATAACCTCATTTGTTTAGGGTTTAAACATTCCAATCAGTTTTTAATGGGTTTTTTCGTAGAACCGGAAACATCCAATGATTCTATATCCATTAAGACCTACTTTCCAAAGGTAGGTGATCATTAGTTGTGAACCGATGAGTCTTAAGAATTTGCATTGGTCGATAGGATAGGAGGTCGGACTCATCACAACTTTTTGGGGGGAATTATTGTCTACTCCGGGACTCTCTTTATAAATTTAAGTTATGTTCATGAATCCTTATTAAATTAACAAGTATGAAAATGATCTTTCCTTTAGATATAACAATCAATGATTGATATGTATGAGATTTAGAGAATCTTTTATATGTATTTGAGGTTCTTCATTGATAGAGAAACATCTGTATTTGTTAGATATTCTTAGTCAATGGTATCCTTCAACACATTACGTAGAAATCTCTTGGTCATTATGATAACCATAATGGTTTTAAAGCCACTCAATGGGGAACCTGATGTTTATTGTCATTCAGAAGGACATGAATTATTTCAGAGTTGGGATTGTACCCGCAGATGGGTTACCTACGTATCCTTTGGTTTAGAAAAGAAATCAGAACCCACATAGTTCGAGTAAAGAAGTATGAGGTTTATCTATGATTGATGGCTCAATGAAAGTTGTCATAATTACTTTTACGCTCTAAACTCACGTGAGTCATGCACGGTGTGAGAAACAAGAGGTATTGGAAAAACCTTACAATTGTGCCATGAAAGATGCAATCATAAGAAATGATGTGGGGATTATTTATGTATGATTGCCCAGATAGATGAAGATTAGATTTTACTTCAGGGAAGAAACCCAGGAACAAGGTCCATAAAGGTATATGTGCTTTATGGAGATTTGGATACTTAAATTAGGACTTAATCCTGTGAAGGATGCCCAAATTAGAGGGGACTTATGATTGGGTTTCATTCCTAAGAAGGAAGTAAAAATCAAAAGAAATTAAAACTGGTTAAGAGAAATTATGATTGGGTCTTATTCCTGAGATGGAGGCCCAGGATAAACGGACTTGACAATTGGGGCTTATTCTGGAGAAGGAGGCCCAGGTTAAAGAGACTTGTGAACTAGGTCTTATTCTTGAGAAGGAGGCCCAGGTTAAAGGGACTTGTGACCTGGGCCTTATTCCTGAGAAGGAGTCCCATGTTAAATGGAATTGTGAACTAGGGCTTATTACTGAGAAGGAGGCCCAGGTTAAAGGGACTTGTGAACTGGGGCTGATTCTTGAGAAGGAGGCCCAGGTTAAAGGGACTTGTGAACGGGGGTTTATTCTTAAGATGGAGGCCCGGGTTAAAGGGACTTGTGAACTGGGGCTTATTCTTGAGAAGGAGGCCCAGGTTAAAGGGAATTATGACTGGGGCATACTCCTAAGGAGGATGTCCATATTAAAGAAATAGAGAACTTGGGGCTTACTCCTAAGAAGGAAGCCCATATTTGGGGAGTTGGATATTGTGGATTACTCCTGAAAAGGACACCCAGGTTAGGGTACTTGGGGATTACTCTAAAAGAGGATTCCCAGAGTATGGAATTTGATATTGGTAGTTACTCCTGCGAAGGAGGCCCAAGTTAAGGAAAATAATGACCAGGACTTACTTCTGAAAAGGAGGCACAGGTTAAAGATCCTCTCATCTTAAAGGATGAGTTTGAATGAATTAAATCTCTAAACTTAGTGACATAAATATATGTAAATCACTAGGTTTTAAGATATGTTACATAGGATTCCATTCAGATAAGGAATACAACAAGGGAACCATGCCAAAAATGGATTTGAAGAGGGTTTTGAAGGCTGAATCTTGAATATGAGAGGTGGATTTGAATAAAAGAGGTGAATAGGTAGGAGGGGAACCCAAAAAAAAGTTGGTGCTTAGGTCATTTTGGGGCGCGCAGGTACTGGTCACGTAGGTATACCTGCGCGACACATAGGTACCTGCGCGACGGTCAACCCATAGAGTAATACTTGGGAGAGGTTTGGATCAAGCCCTTAGTATTATCCCTAAAGACTTTTAAATGAGTGGCATGCAGGTTCTGTTGAAGGGATAAGGCGGCGCACAAGTGTGACCATTTACCTTAAGGGTTTAGACACTTAGGCGCGCATGTGTTGATGAATTTCAACACTTAGGCCTTTTCCCCCCCTCTTTAGACCTTCCGTTCTAGGTATGAAATTACCTTAGAAGTGTTCGGAAGGCTTCAAGAAGAGACTAGGGCACCGAGAGCTCAAATCCGAGTTTCTGGATTTTTTGTCCTCGAAATGGGGGGCCCACAAGGGTTATTTATAGGCTGCTAAAGACACTGGGCGAAAATCAAATAGGGTGTGAAGGTCACCTTCACACCCAATATTTGGCGTGAAGGTTTGCCTGTGCGTCCATGATGAGATCTACGCAGCCCGTTCTTAACCAAATCATTGTTCATGCCTTTGTTAATATTTGATGTTTCTTCAAAGGATGAATCACTCTGTGCTAAGGTATTCCACTTTTTCAATCATTTAGACTCTGTGATAGAAAGGAACGTCAACAAAAGTCCCCCCTCATAGTTGGATCCGAAAGGAAGGAGGATTTGACTCTGAGGTAAAGGAGAAATCCAAGGAATTGGGGCGCGCAGATACTGGCACGTAGGTGAGAGGTGTGTAGTCTTCGATGCGCAGGGGTGAGGACTTTCCTATAAATATGATCCTCATTCTCACAAAAAGCATCAATCTCTCAAATATTTCCACTCTCGCCACGCAGGTTTCTTTCGTCGCACAGGTTGCTAAATTTCCGTGGTTTCAATGCTTCTGTTCGTGTCGCGCTGCTACAGAGGTATTTTGACCTGCGTGGTGATACCTGCGCACCACAAACCTTCCAGACACAGTTACACCAGCGCACCAAAATTGGACTTGCGTGCCTTAATTCTTTAGCCATTGTTTTCAAATTTCTTCACAAATTTTATGAAAAATAAACTCACTTAAGAGCTAATTATTCGCCCTTTGTGCAGATTCAATGGATCCTAGAAGAATCAGAATGGCTGATGAACTGGATAGCAAGAGGATTGATGATATGATGACTGTTGTTGGCCATGATTACTATGATATATGTGACAAAACTCTCCTAGATTTGGCCATGTACTTGAAGAAATATCATGTTAATTTCCCACAGAGCATTTACTTGCCTCTGTATGGGTATGGTCATCTGCAAGGAGTAAACATTCCATAGGCGAAGAACTATCTTCCTGAGATGAAGCTGCACTGCTACTCCTCTATTTCGGCTATGATGTGCATTTAGAGCAACAACAATGGTGTGAACTTTCAAATTTTTCTTCCATGCCATTTCCTTGCAGATATGAAAATGGAAAACCCATGGGCTGAAATGTTTTCTGCTGCCGGTTGGTGGAGAGAAGACAACCATGGTACTAGAACCATATCTGAAAAGAGTACTCTCTCCAAATGGATATTTACTTCCAATTATCCATTTGAAAATCCATGTATCCATCTTCCAAGTCTCTTGGACAGAAATAGAGTCACTATTTGTTCAGCAGAAAATTTTCTCAAACCGCACTCAAGAACATCCTTTTAAAATTATTCCAAGAAGTGCTGGTATCACTGCATCTTTTATTGTATCCAGTTGAATGAATGAATTCCAGGAGGCTACGGATGAAGCTCGGGATGTCGTAAATCAAATGAATAGTTATGTTGAAAGCCTTTTGTAATCCCTGAAAAAGAGAAGAGACTCCAGTTTATGGTTTTCCTTCTAACTCTTGTGCATCAATGAAAAACACTTTCATCTTCAATCATTTGTTCTTGCCTTCTTTTGCTACCTACTTAAAATTTTACCCAAGACAATGGGCCTAGTAAGTATGGTTTGATTTTTACTAGGATTATATAAATAACACTACAAACCTTGAATCTTTTCATTTCTCAATATTACCTAAAATCATACAAAATGTATGTTTAGTGAGATGGGACTTGACTTTTGTTCAGACAGTATGGGAAAAATGGGTATTTGCGACGAGTTATTTGCGACGGGGGTATTTTCCCGTCGCAAATAAGTAGTCTTTTGCGACGGGTTAGCTTTCCCCGTCGCAAAAGAACTGGCATGCTTTGCGCGCCAAATCGCGGGAAACATATTTGCAACGGGCGGATATTGCCCGTCGCAAATACCGGCGGCGGTAAAAGGTATTTGCGACGGGAATATTCTCCCGTCGCAAATAGTATGTCGACAAGTTGTTATTTGCGACGGGTCCCGTCGCAAATAACTATTTAACTGTTGACCGTAATAAATGATGGCTAAGGTATTTGCGACGGGATACCCGTCGCAACTAATCTAACCTATAAATACCCCCATCCGTTTTTTTCAATTCATTCTCAAAATCCATCTTCTCCTTCTCTCAAAATTCTATTTCTAGAGTTCAGTGTTTCTTAAGTTTAATTTTTTTCTCCGGAGTTGATTTTAAAGTTTTCAAGAACGATCAGATATCAAGCTCAGATCAATTTTATTGGTATTTATTTTCATTTTAATTTAATATTTATTTTAAATTTTTTATTAGTTTCAATTATTCTTAATTAGTTGTAATTTAATTATGTTTACATTATTTTGTTACTTAATAAATTTAAATTATTAGTATTGTTCATAGTTAATGGTAATTATGAATAATTAGTAATAATTTATAATAATTAAGAATAGATGCTAATAATTAGTAATAAATACCAATAATTTGGAATAATTACATTATTACATTATTAGCATATTTTATTATTAATATTAAAATAATATAATTTTTTATATTGTATACAATTCTCCTTTCATCTGTGTGTTTGCTGTCTCCACATGTAATATTTGTATGTGGAGACAGAAAACACACAGATGAAAGGAGAATTGTATATAATATAGAAAATTATATTATTTTAATATTAAAAATAAAATATACTAATAATGTTATTATTTCTAATTATTAGTAATTATTCCTAATTATTGGTAATTATATGAATAATTACCAATAATTAGCAATAATTAGGAATAATTAGTAATAATTACCAATAATTAGTAATAATTACCAATAATTAGTAATAATTAGTAATAATTATCAATAATTATCAATAATTAGTAATAATTAGTAATAATTAGTAATAATTACTAATAATTACTAATAATTACCACTAATTAGTAATAATTAGTAATAATTAAGAATAATTACCAATAATTAGTAATAATTAGGAATAATTAGTAATAATTACCAATAATTAGTAATAATTACCAATAATTAGTAATAATTACCAATAATTAGTAATAATTAGAAATAATTATTAATAATTACCAATAATTACCAATAATTACCGATAATTACCAATAATTATGAATAATTACCAATAATTTGTAATAATTAGTAATAATTACCAATAATTAGTAATAATTACCAATAATTACCAATAATTACCAATAATTACGAATAATTACCGATAATTAGTAATAATTAGTAATAATTAGGAATAATTATCAATAATTAGTAATAATTAGTAATAATTACCAATAATTAGTAATAATTAGTAATAATTACCAATAATTACCAATAATTACCAATAATTACCGATAATTACCAATAATTAGGAATAATTACCAATAATTAGGAATAATTACCAATAATTACCAATAAGTAGTAATAATTACCAATAATTAGTAATAATTACCAAAAATTACCAATAATTACCGATAATTAGTAATAATTACCGATAATTAGGAATAATTACCAATAATTAGTAATAATTAGTAATAATTACCAATAATTAGTAAACTCTATAATTATCCTTTCTTGAGTGTTTTTTCTAACAAATTATTCAAAACCAGTAATTATTTTATATTTTATAGAAAAATATGGAACAATGAGGTCGTCAACAATCATTATTAGGTGACCGCATATGGATAAATCAATGTAGAAATTCAAACGGTTCTGGTTTAAATCCAGTATATGTAGAGGGTGTGGAGACTTTTTTATCATTTGCGGCATCAAATCCAGAAATTGTTTCAGAAGGAAAAATAAAATGCCCTTCTAGAAAATGTGCATTGAGAACATTTGACACGTTTAACAAAGTGGGGGGACATCTCTTGCGTTTTGGTTTTCAACCAGATTATGTTTTTTGGTATCAACACGGTGAACGCAGTTCTAGAGCAGGTGATACCAACTTGATTCCGGATCCATCTCAGTTTCAAGATTTAGTACATGATGTTGCAGGTTCATCTGTTCAACATACAGAAACTCCGGCTGATATAGCTTCAAATCCTAAGTTGGCACCGTCTGAGTTTTATGAGTTGTGGAGGTCTGCTGAGGATGCATTATATCCTGGCTGCAAGATGAGAAAATTATAAGCAGTTGCAAAATTTATGGCTATCAAATTAGATAACGGAATGTCAAACACCTGTTTTGACCAGATATTTTCATTGCTTAAAACACTATTACCCGAAGGAAATGTTTTTCCTGCAAATTACTATGAGAGTAAGAGGCTGGTTCGAAATTTGGGACATACTTGTTAGAAGATTCTTGCATGTTCAAATGACTGCATTTTTTATTCTGGGCAAAATGAGTCGTTGGATAGTTGTCCCACATGTGGGCAACTGAGATATAAAGAAGGACAACATGGGAAGTCTGGTTTGATTCCTGTAAAACAGTTGAGATATTTTCCACTTACATCCAGACTTCAGCGTTTATTCATGTCTAAGAATACAGCGACAATGATGTCATGGCATAAAGAGAATATTTCAATCGATAAAAGCTTGAATCATCCATACGATGGTGATTCATGGAAAAATTTTGATAGAGTGCATCCATTCTTTGCTTTAGAAGCTAGAAATGTTCGACTGGGCCTTTCCACTGATGGTTTCTGTCCGTTCGGATCTTATGGTAGTCAATATTCATGTTGGCCTGTTTTTTTAACTCCGTACAATTTACCTCCATGGATATTGATGAAGGAGCCATATATCTTTTTGACTTTACTAATTCTAGGACATCCGAAGAAAAATATTGATTTTTATTTGAAACCATTGATTGATGAATTAAGTTTATTGTGGAGTACTGGTGTCAGTACATATGATGTTGCAACGAAACAGAATTTCATACTGAGAGCAACATTGATGTGGACAATTAGTGACTTCCCGGCTTATGGGATGTTATCTGGATGGAGTACACATGGTTAGAAATCATGTACTTACTGTATGAGAGAGAACAAAGCATTTATGCTCATTCATGGAAAGAAACCTTGTTATTTTGACTGTCATCGTAGATTTCTTCCAGCTGATTATCATTTTCACAGAAATAGATCTCATTTCAGAAAAGGAACAGTTGAAAGGGATGGACCTCCAAAAATGCTATCAGTTTCAGAGTTAAAATCAGTTGTACTTTCATTACCTCCCATCACTTTTGGTCCCACAATAAACCAACAGAAAATTTCTGGTTTTGGGAAAGAACACAATTGGATTAAACGTAGCATGTTTTTGGATTTTCCATATTGGTCTGATTTGTTGGTCCGACACATGTTAGATGTCATGCACATTGAGAAGAAATATTTTGATAATTTGTTTCATACAGTTTTGGATACGCCAGGAAAGAGCAAAGACAATGTAAATGCACGTTTAGATCTTGCCCAAATTTGCAGGCGTCCAGAACTGGAACTATTTCAGAATGTCAGAACAGAAAGGTTACTGAAACCAAAAGGAGCTTATACACTGTCTAAAGAAAACCGTTTATTATTTTTTCAGTGGATTGCAGATTTGAGACTACCATATGGTTGTACTTCCAATTTGGGTAGATGTGTAAATAATGGTCATATTACTGGATTAAAAAGTCATGATTGTCATGTTATAATGGAAAGAATTCTATCCATTGGATTAAGAGGTCTTTTGAATTCTGTGATTTGGGATTCCATAACAGACATGTCTCATTTTTTTCGGGAAATTTGTGCGGCTACAGCTGATTATGATGCTCTATACAAACTTGAAGAAGATGTTGTTTTAATTATATGTAAACTAGAAAAAATATTTCCGCCGTCTTTCTTCAACTCAATGGAACATTTGATGTTACATTTTCCATATGAATCCAAATGTGGTGGTCCAGTACAGTTTCGATGGATGTAACCATTTGAAAGATACATGTAAAAATTGAAAAGAAAAGTACGTAATAAAGCATCTGTTGAAGGATCTATTGTAGAAGCGTATTTGCAAGAGGAAATATCTTTTTTCTGCTCCCATTATTTTGAATCTATGTTTCCTTCAAAACACAACCGAATAGGATGGAACGAGAGGAATATCGATGAAATCGACAATCAATTATCTGTTTTCAACAAGCCAGATCTTGGTTTTGGTGGAGTTTATGAACGCTGGCTTTCGGATGATGATCATTATAGAGCTCATACGTATGTTCTGCTCAACTGTGAAGAGATGACATCAGTTGTACTGTAAGTGTTTATATCACTTATTCTATCATTTATGTTACAGTAAATAACTTTGGTTTTTGTAGGTTTTATGATAATCATATCAAGAAACAAATTCCACAAATTACAGCAGCTGCTCTCGAAGAACGCCGACTGAAAAATTTCTCTCAGTGGTTTCAAAAACTGGTAACATAAATTCTTTATCTTTTAGCAACTCATTCAATGTATAGTTTAATATATTGATAATTATTTCACAACTTTTCAGGTGTCTCGACATGCTGATAAAATTGACAAACGGCTGTGTATATTGAGTAACCCACCTTCCAAATTTGTTAAAACTTATAATGCATATGTGGTGAATGGATTTCGATTTCACACACATGCATATGGGGAATCGAAAAAAAACAATGAACAGTGGAGTTAGCTTGAGAGGATCTCATCATCGAGAAAATGAAGTTGACTTCTGTGGCATACTTGATGAAATCATTGAACTCTGTTATCTTGGACAACATTACATAACCATGTTCAAATGTCGGTGGTTGGATACAGAGAGAGTCATGCGTGTTCATCCGACTCATGGAATCATCGATATTAAATGTAAAAGTGTTCTCGCAGTAAATGAACCACTCTTATTGGCTCAACAGGCACATCAAGTTTATTACGCAAAGTACTGTGCTACATCAAGAGACTTGACTGATTGGTGGAGTGTAATAAAAAACAAAATTAGAGACAATCAGTTTAGTCAAAGTGAATGTGCTTTCACTGATGTGAAAAGAATTGAAGTTTTTCAAGAGAGTCATCAAAATCAATCTTTTTTACAAAGAGACATGAGTATCGATGACGACACCCCACATTTAAGAGTCGGTGATGACGATGATGTTAATGATGTCACATATGAATTTGAAATGGTAAGATATGAAGAAACTGGAACTTGAATGGATATCAATGATGTTGAGGAGGAATATGAAGATGACATTTACATATATGAAGATGATGATGAAGATGAACACTGATAGAATTCCATTGTAGTTATATACAATCATAATATATATATATATATATAATAGTAATTATCAATTATTTTCTAATAACATTAACATTTTCTGTTTCAGATGGACGACGAGACATTTCGTGAGTTGGCGGATGCTGACCTGCATTTCGATGCGGATGAGTTGCTGGCAGATGACCCTTAGCCTATAGGCGCTCTAGGGAGTATGCGAAGGGGGCGCGGTCTTGAAAGATTGATGATTCCTGACCCCGTCCCCGAACGACGTCCACGTCTTGGGTTTGATCCACGCACACGGAGGTGTGATAATCTGTGTGATAATCTGTGGATTTGACTAAGATTTCATTAATCTATTCACATAATAAATCGTTATTATTTTTACAGTTTTCCGTATATAGTAGTCAGACAGGGCAGCGCTATTTTGCGCAACTATTTCTCTCAGCCGTGGACCACATGGGAGCAGATTCCCATTGACGTGCAGCAGGCCATGTTCGGCCATTGGTTGGTACGTACGTAAATAAATAATTTTTATTTTGAAAATTATTTCATTTCTAACTTGATATTTTGATTTATTTGTAGGGTTTATGGTATCTGATCGAGGATACCATGCGTGACGCCATCCACAAGGCATGGGAGGTGGCCATGCGTGATCGCTTGCGTCAATTTTTGCACAATTTAAGAAAAGCTTCCATGAAGAAAGCAGGAGTGTCAGATTTTGATGACTCATGTAGAGCACACCGACCACAGTACATTTCATCCCATGAATGGGAAGGATTATGTGTGCACTGGTTGAGTGGTGCCTTTCAGAGGAGATCATCGGTGGGGAGGCACAATCGGGGGAGACAGGAGATGACTCATCGAGCTGGGAGTCATTCTTTCAGTCCTCATAGACAGCATCTGGTACGTACATTATTTATAAATATTTTATATAACTATAAATATTAACAGTTTATTTTTTATTCTTATAGGCTGTCGAGCACCGCGACATTACGGAGTACGACATATATCAGAGGATGTATAGTGATCCTGCTACTAGGGAGCTCAGAGATGATCGTCAGCATCACATCGTGGTCAGTATTATTTGTTTTCAAGTTTAAAAATTAATTGCATATAATATATTCACAATTTTAATTTTAAATTGCAACTAAAGGAGTCATATGAGGTCGCAGCGTCACAGACCCGGCCTGAGATTCAGGCTGAGTCATCAGATCAGACCACTGGCCGTCAGTTTGATGAGGCGGCATGGATGTAAGCCACCTAGTATGCCTTCGAGAAGGGTCGGGTAGTTGGTATTAGCTCTCGACTGACTCCCGAGATTATTATGGCAGTGCTGTGATGTCGGCGTCCAGCTCGAGAGGAGCTCGTGCATCTTCTTCTGCTACACAGTATGAGGATCAGTTGCGATCTCAGACTACATTAATAGAGAGTCTCTGACGGGAGCATGAGCAGATGCGTCAGCAGCCGCAGCAGCATGAGGAGGAGCGTCGACGACAGCAGCAGTTGTATGAGGAGCAGATGAGTCGGTGGCAGCAGCAGCACCAGGAGCAGATAGAGTACATGCACCGACTCACTCATGCTTTAGGGATGGAGTTTTCTCCACCCGCATCTGCAGATCCTCCCTCCCCCCTCCCCCCTCCTTCAGAATAGAGTTTTTTTTATGTTATAAAGTTTGTCAAATCAAAATATGAATTTTTATATATATATTAAAATTTTATAATATTATAATTTAATTATATTTTTTTGTAATATTTGAATTATTTTAATATTTGAATGTAAAATAATTCTATTATTTTTATATTAGTTAAAATAACTTATTAATATTTTTTTATTTGTGAATTATAATTCTAATATTATTATATTAATTAAATCATTTATTAATATTCTATTATTATTTTTTTGAATTATAATTCTATTATTATTATATAAATTAAAATAATTTATTAATAATTTATTATTTTTTATTTTTGAATTATAATTGGATTATTATTATATTAAATAAAATAATTTATTAATAATTTTTTTTAATTTTTTTATAGTATTTGCGATGGGATACTATGCTCGTCGCAAATAGTATTATTATTATATCCATTACAATAATTTAATAATAGTTTTTATTTTTTTATTTTAAAAAAGCAATTGCGACGGGCCCCATCGCAATTTCTATTTGCGACGGGCCCGTCGCAAATAAATGTTGCGACGGGGCCCGTCACAATTTCTTTTTTTAAAAGCTTTTACAAATATACGGAATATTATTTGCGACGGGAAAGATCCTCATCGCAAATAATAGCTTCAACGACGGGCCTGTCGCAAATAATTGTTGTTGCGACGGCGTTTTCCGCAACGGGCGATTTGCGACGGGCCCCCGTCGCAAATACCCATTTTTCTCGTAGTGAGAGTGTACTTGTCTTTTGTGGGAAGTATAAATTCATGAACGTCATACATAAAAAGAAAGGATAATGTTTAAGGTCGAATATCTTTGACCAAATGTATTAATGTTGACTCAATTCCTCGATAATTTATCTGAAAATATATTACCACACTCAAGTATGGGGGAAAACATGTAAACTATGACTTAAAAAATTTTGAATATGAGGAATGCCACAAAAAAGGGCTAAAAGGAATTAGAAGAAGTATTTCCCAAGAATGAAGTTACCACTATTTAACAAACCCGTTAGGGGGTTGAATTATGCAGGGCCACCTAAAAGCATTGGCTGCATAGTCAAATAATAGTAACTTTTGGCTGACATGTCTGTTATGAAGACTACTTATGAAAGGCCACCTAAGGGCACATGCTGCATAGTCAGGAAAAATAACTCTTAGAAATTTACTTTTCTACTGCTAAAAAGCCAGTGGAAGTTTATGGAGATTCAAAATTTCCAAAGCATAGAGTTAGCTATATGGAGAGAGGTACTTGAATATAGAGGAGATATTTCCAATCAAGATTTTATAAGAACTGGATGAATGTCACTCTCTTGAAGGTCTGAACCAAATGTAGGGAAGGGAAATATAAACCATAGAATTTAATACTTTTTTATCATGAAAAAGAGTATGGGACCATTATGTTAAGGATGGCTATTTTCTACGGATCCTTACATGTTGTCGATAAGACCAATAAGGAAAAAAATCGGTTTTTCTCCCATGAATGAAGTTACCATTATTTGAAATCCCCGTTAGGGGGTTTAATTATGCAGGTCCACCTAAGGGTGTTGGCTGCAGAGTCAAATAATAGCATCTTTTGGCTGACAGGTCTGTTATGTGGACTGTTTATGCAAGACCACCTAAGGGAACATGCTGCATAGTCAAGCAAAATAACTATTAGAAATCTGTAATTTTGATACCAGAAGTAAAAAAAAATGGTCATGGAGATCAGGAAGTATTTAATTTTAGGAGTATGACACATAAAAATGGGTATTTTTCAATGCATGTAGAGATACATAGACCAATGATAACCATAATCATGTTGAGGCTGGGTCTTGAATTGAGATGTTGGACTTCACTACATATCTCATTAGAATGAGAATCAAGCCAAATGTAGTTATTGAAATATAGTTTAAGGTTATGTGGGATGAGAGTATTGGAGATCTTAGTTTAGGTTCATAGAGCTTGGACCATAATAATGAATACACAGTGTGTGTTTGATAAACCTAATGTGAATGAAGACCCGGGTTTTCATACCACATTCATGTTTTCACAGGGGGAATTTTCAGCCAAGGGATTGAATGTGCAATTTGGGTTTAGGACCAAAGACTTGGGGCTGGATTTGAGGGATGTTCGAATGTTCCTATGTATCACATAAGGATGGGAATCAAGCCACACATAGTTCTTGAACTACCCATTGTATAGATTTGGTTCGTACAAGTAAAGGGTGAAAGGGGACTTTAGTGCAATGATGGTTTGACCCAAGATAACAAGTTAGGGAATTGACATGTATGCACATAGTCTTTAGAATATAACATGATTGGATATCAATGTAAATAATTATTTCCTCTAAGGTGAGGGTGTCAGATAATTTTTTAGTTTATTGTCATACAGGAAAAAAGTGTTGTACAGTTTAACGTTATATAGCAAGGAAAAAGGTGAACCAATGTGAATATATTGATTCTGGGGGCGGCTTCATGAATTAACATCATATGAGATGGAGGTGAACCGATGTGATGAGATTGATTTTGGGCTTGAACATCAGGAGGTTGCCTACATACCCATCCTAGAAGGCAAAGATCAAAGTCTGCAAAGTACAATTGAATAATGAATCGGTGATCATGTTGTTTTTGAGAACAACGACCTAAAAAAGGGTATTGGGACTTACGCATGGCTAGCGGCCCAGAGAGGGTGTTATGGTTGAACTTTACTCTAAACTCACTTGTGTCATACTCGATGTGAGAAAAAATAGGTAGAAACAACCCTAACGATGCACAATTTAATGTCATGTAGGACATATAAGGGACTGTGCAGTTTAATGTCGTGCAGTAAGGACAAAAGAGGTGCTGTATAGTTTAATGTCATATAGAAAGGACGAGTTTTGTACAGTTTAGCATCATGTAGCTAGGACATATGGCTATGCAGTTTTATGTCTTATAGTGAGGACAATGGGGACATAATTTAACATCATGTTGGATGTATTATGGACTTTTTCACAGTTTAACGTCATTTTGGACATTAGGGTGCATTATAGTTTAACGTCATGTAGCTATGACATAAGAGAAGATTATGTAGTTTAAATTCTTACAGTAAGGACTTTGGGGACTGTGAAGTTTAATGTCATGCAGTAAGGAAAACACATTTTAACGTTTTGCTGGATGTAAGGGACTTCTGTAATGTTTAGAATCATGTAGCTAGGACGTAACAGTTTAACGTCATGTTGGATGATGGTGCAAATAGTTTAAGGTCATATGAATATACTGATGGTTATGTAGTTTAATGTCTTGCTGGATGTAAGGGAATATGCAGTTTAATGTCCTGCATCAAGGACAACACAGTTTAATGTCATGTTGGACGATAGGGTATTTGTGTTACAAAAAATACTTTTTCAAGAATCTGGAATTGGTTGGAGTTGTGTTAAGTTCTCCATCCATTTAGATTAAAGAATAAGCTCCATTGGAGTATACCTTATGTATTGAGTAAGGTCCTTCCCATTTTGGTTCAAGCTTGGGAGGTTTCTTTCCTGGTATCATTGGAGTTCTGAGAACCAATACCAATTCTCCCTGAATGAACGAATGAAGATAAACTTTTTTCTTGAATGCTCGTGCTATTCGATTCTGATAGACTTCCAAATGGTGTAGGGTGCACAATCTTTTTTCATCTAATCATTCTAATTCTTCCAATCTCTTTTGATATTGTTCATCTGTAGATGACAGATCACAAATGGAAACTCTAAGTGAGGGTAATTGAATCTCAATAGGTAATACTTCTTCTATTCCATATACCAATGAATATGGAGTTGACCACGTAGTAGTGCGGGTGGTGGTTCGATAAGCCCTTAAAGAATGAAAAAGTTTATCATGCCATTACTTCTTATCGTTATCCACCATCTTTTGTAGTATATATGAAAGAGTCTTATTGAAGTCTTCTATCTATCCATTGACCATTGCATGATCCCAAGATGAATGGTTATATTTAGTGTTGTATTATTGATACCACCTATTTACCTCAGATGAATAGAAGTTGGTGCCATTTTCCGTCAATATGGTATGAGGGACACCAAATCTGGTAATGACGTTAGACTTTATGAAGCTATCAATTCTTTTATAACTAACTTCTTTGAGAGGTATTTCCTCTTCCCATTTGGAAAAGAAGTTAGTAGTAGTAATAATTTACTTAAACTGCTTGGCTGTAGCTAAAGGGTAAAGTCCTACTACATCCATTCCCCATGTGGCAAATGGCCATGAGTATTTAGCTATCTGAAGCAACTATGGAGGTTGATGAATGAAGTTGGCACATACTTGGCAAGAATTAAACTTCTTTGTGAAATCAACACAATCTTGTATCATTGAAGGCCAAAAGTATCCAAGCCTTTGAATTTGATCAGATAGTCTATGTCTAGACTGATTGGCACCACAGACTCCTACATGCACTTATTTCATGGCAACCATTGTCTCTCCACCGTTAATGATTCTGAAGATAATTCCATCAAAACCTCTTTTGTAGAGAATTTTCTCCAGGTGAACTGGGCTGTCATAAAGATTAAAATTGACCACATGTCGCCGGACTTGTTCTTTCCCGGCTCTATCAGGTGGGAGTGTTCCATTATGAAGGTATTCCCTGATAGGGTCATACATCCTGTAATATGAACATAAGGTTAATAAATGGGACTAATTTCATTGATTTCCTCAGTTATGGTTTGAACATAAGGTGAAATTGTATGACGGTGGGTAATACTGATGATTGTCTCATCCCGATTTGGATCTTCCAGGGCTGTGGCTATATTAGCCAGTGCATCAGCTTGGGCATTTTGTGATCACGGGGCAAAAGAAAATGTTGGTTCTGAAGGAAATTTATCCATAAATTCTTCGATGTATTCATAAAAAGGGATTAACTATTCTTTTCTGATGGCATAACCTCCATTGACTTGTTTGATTACCAGGTCTGAATCACCTTTCACCTTTAAGTGATTCACTTGTTCCTGAAGCGCCAACACTAATCCTACGATGAGAGCTTGGTATTCTGCTTCAGTATTGGTACCCGCCTTTCCACAATAAGAATGAATAAGGTAGTACTACCTTTTCCGGAGAAATGAGCACAATTTCAAACCAAACTTGGTTTAATTTAGGATCTTACATTTTTTTCTTCTTGGAATTCTGGAAGCACCATCAATGTACATTTCCCATGGTTGAATATTATCTTGAATAGAAAAGACTTCCTCATCAGGAAGTTCAATATCTAAATATGTATCTTCTACTGAAGGATGTTCAACAAGAAAATCAGCCAGAGCTTGGCCTTTTATTGCCTTTTGAGACACATACTGGATATCAAATTGCTGCAAAATAACTGCCCACCATTCCATACATCCTGTAAGAATTGGATGACTAAGGATGAATTTGAGCTGGTTATTACGAGATACCAATTGTACCTCATGATGTTGCAAGCATTGTCTCAATTTTTGAACTGAAAATATTAATGCTAGGCAGCACTTCTCAATACTTGAATATCAGGTTTCTGCTCCAAGCATAGTCTGACTGATATAGTAGAGGCTGTTTTCAATCCCAACATCATTCTTCTGGGTAAGGAAGGCACCCAATGATCGATCTAAAGATGTCACGTATAGGATAAGTGGTCTTCCTTCGATAGGTGGAATTAATACCGGTGGACTCAAGAGATATTTATTGAGAATATCGAATTCTTATTGACATTATTTAGTCCACTGGTATGTCACTCCCTTCTTTATGAATTTGGTGAAGGGTAAACATTTTCCTACCAAATTATGGTTGAAATGCCGAAAATAGGCCAAGTATCCTTAAAGTCCTCTCAATTGTTTCAAATTTCGAGTAGGTGACATACCAAGGTTTGGCTTTTTCTTCTCAGGATCGAATTATATACCATGATGGTGTACAAAAAAGCTGAGAAACATCCCTTAGGTTACCCCAAAAGCACATTTTAAGGGGTTCAGCTTCAAATTGTGTTGTCAAAGTTTTTGGAATATGAATTCCAAATCATCCAAGTGATTATAATGTTGTCTCGATTTAACCACAAAATTTTCCACATAACATTCAACAAACTTCCCAAAAAAGCGTTTGAATATACGATGCATGGAACGCTAATATGTTGCGCCTGCATTACTCGGGCCAAAAGGAATTAAACGATAGAAAAACACACCCTAAATGGATCTGAAGGCTGTAGATTCTTCATCATCTAGAGCCATTCAGATTTGATTATACCCAGAATATCCATCCATAAAAGAAAGTGCTTCATAGCTTGGTGTTTCATCAATTAAGAGTTCTGTGATCAGAACTAGAAAATAATCCCTGGGAAAATGCTGATTAAGATCTCTAAAATCAATGAAAACTCTAATTTGTCCATTCTTCTTTTTCACAGGGAAAATATTATCCAACCACTTGGGATATTTAACCTCTCTGATGAAGTTATCTTTGATAAGCTTATCTACTTCAGCATCAATTTTGGAAGCATAAGTTGGGTGTGTTCTTCTTGCTGCTTGGTTGAATCCTCGATGTTCTTATGGAAAACCCAAATGATGAGTAGCAACTTCAGGATCAAGCCCAGGAATTTCAGTATAGTTCCAAGAAAATATATCTTGATTTTTATTCAAAAATGAAATATACGTTTCCTAGTCTTCAAGAGTCATGGCCACACTAATTAAAGTGGAATGTGGATCTTCTTTTGTACCCAGATTTATTTCTATGAGTTCATCCATAGTGGTAGAGATACCCTCTTCAAATGCTGGAGGAGCATCCATGTGATCTTCCTCTTTTTCTTCAAAATGTGTTATTTATTTTGTTTCTACTTGCTTAGTAGATGATGAAGAAGAATTTCCATGGTCATAAAAGATGATAAATTTTGAACATCTTGAAGAAGAGGCTTCCATTTCTAACCTTATTGATGATGAAGGGTCTTCCTTGGGTAATAAAGAGGAGATGATGGATTGAGGATCGACATCATCATTCACCTCTGACATAGATATAACTTCTTCTTGCCTTGTTGGTGAAGTATATATTTGTTGGATTTCAGCAGATGAAATGAAGACATCTCCATTTGAGCTTTCATCATTGCCTGGTGAATCACCAATTTCTCCCATTCTTTCTAGCATGATTGCCATAATTGACGTTATGTATGTTTCAATAAGAGTATTTGGATTTGGGTCTATCTTGTCAATTTGACTGATAGGAAACACATAATTTGTACTCACATGTATGAATGGGTTTATTGGAATTCTTTCTAATCCATATGGATTATTAACTTTGGTAACCTCCCTTGCAATAGATTTCTCCTTTCCCTCTATATGATAGAATTATGCCTCAATGTATTGAGATTCACATGTTTTGAATGAGGATTTATCACCATACAATGTCCCAATTTGACCATTGAAACAATATTTGAGACATTGATGGTATGATGAACAAATAACAGTATGTTTATGTAGCCAAGGTCTTCCAAGAATAATGTTGAAAGCTGTGTCATGAAGAACAACCATGAAATCTGAATTGAATACAAGATCTCTGAACTGAGTTCTGAGTGTGATCTCACCCAAAGTTTCTTGTTAATTTTTATCATATCCTTGCAACATCAAAGTAGAAGGAGATAAACCAGATTTGGTGAGGCTCAATCGATAATGTGTACGAATGGGGATGAGGTTGACTTCTGAACCATTATCAATGAATGCTCTTAGGATGTCTACATCATTGACCTTGCATGATAAATACTAAGGTCTAATATGTTCATGCACAACATCATCTTCATCTTTATGTTTGAAAGATATCACTGAATGGAATTCTTCAAGATTATTCTCTACATGGTACACTTCAGCTGCATTAATTTTAGTTTCGAACTCAGGAGGACTTGACAAAGCCTCAATGAGTGCCTCTCGAAGATCCTTTGATAGATTCAATGCATCCAGAATTGATAAATTGGATAGTACTTGGGCCAAATGTTTCAAGACATCATATTTTTTATCCAAAGGCCTACGTTTCTCAACAGGAACACGTGGTTTCACAGGTGCCTTAGAAGTTGATGCTTTGGAAGTAGATGAATCTTGTATCGGGGTAGGAGTTGCAAATACTCTTGGATTTAGAGGATTAGACCGAATAGGTCTATTTACCTACTGGGAGGAAGAAGGTGTAACCTTTAACCGATCCTCCAGAATAATTGTGCCAGGACAGAATCTTCCTTGCATAGAAGAACTTTCTTGTTCTTGTTGAGCTTGCTAAAGGGATTTGCCTTGATTTTCTCCAACATATACAGTTCTAGAAGGGGTAGAATTGGAATAGTGGCTTCTCGGATATCCATGTCTTCCTCTGTATCCTAGACCTCTGGAATTCACACTAATTCCTCTGTTTGATACAGGGAATTCAGGAACATCAAGATCAAAATTGTTATTGGCATAAGGATCAGTTAGGTGAATCATTTTAACAGAACCAAAGATCAACTATTCGTCTGATGAATACACTGCCAGATTAGCCAATTGAGGCTGTGCCGTTTGGTAGGACAGTGCCCGTGCCTTTGAAGTAGATGGAAAAGAAATCTGCCAATGCCAAAGACAACATGGGCTTTGACATGATCTCATATTCTTCTGACTATTCCTATTTCTTTGAATAATGTCATTTCTTTGAGGATTTCCCCTCTGATGAAGAGGGTATTGCTATGTCATTCATAGTAGAGGACACAATTGGTTTCGTCAATTGCATTCAAAAAATGTCATGAGTTAGGTTGATCATTTTTCTGACCATCCAATCATCATATTTCTAAACATTTTTGCATTTGACTTCCTGTCAGTCACCTTCTTCCTCTAGATCTATAGCAGTAACACATGCTACCTGAGCTAAAGAACCTTTCAATTTGACTTGTCCCGATTCACCAATTTTTCACAAGAGGTCTTTGAATACAAAACACTCCAGAATGGGATGCCCCAACATCTGATGAAATGAGAAATTGTTGGGACAATCTTTATCTCCTTCCTTTTTTGGCCATTTGGGACTTGGAAATTGAACCAAATTATTTTCCAGAGCCAAAATGAAGTAACCAGGAACTTGTTCATTTTGGAAAGAATAAAATTTTCTCTTCAAATCCTCAAATTATTTCTTTCTTTGAACTCTGTGATCATCTTGATGAAACACCCTCTGTTGTTGATGCTCCGGAGGTGGAGCCCTTCAATAAGATGATGGTTTTGAATTAGATGCAGGTACAAGTTCTTGTTTAAGAGTAACTGTAGCAGTCTCTGCACTACCCATTCTCTTTCTTGGAGATGATGGAATTACACGAGTTTTATCCTTAGTCATTGTAATAGAGTCTTCAATCTTCTGGGAAATCTATGTAAGGTCTCGAAACCCTACTGTGTATTTCGTAAGGATCAACTGTGTGCGTAATTCATCACACAAATTTGCCGCATAGATTGGCAACAACTCTTCTTGAGGGAGTGCTAAGCTTAGGAAATATGTCAATCCCTTCCAGCGAGCAATGAAATCTGAAACCCTTTATTTCTCCTTTTTATTATAATTTGTCTGATCAAAACTGTTGTCTTTGGAAAAGTTGAGCTAAATTTAAGAATGAATTGTTGACAGATATCCTCCTGCCCAGTAATTGACCAGGATTTCAAGCCTGTATACCAGACAAAGGCATTCCCTTGTAATGATTGTAAAAAACACCTGAGATTAATTTCATCTTGTTTCAGAGGGGTTCCCATCATAGGATCACAACGAGAAACAAATTTTTTAAATATTGCTCTGGATCTCCCGAACCATTAAAGATTAGGAATATTGTACTTGAAAAATTTGATGGGGGAGGAATTGCATCAACCCATCAGGGTATGCTCTCTTTTCTGTTTGAATTTGAGAACCTTTTCCCTCCATATCTTCCAACAGAACTGTTAATGACTCAATAGTAGTTATTAACTTTTGATAAACATCCGGTTGAGCTTGGACCTGAGTAGGTGCAATAACTGGAGTTTGTACAGATGTAGTGGCTAGTACTGCAACTGAGGACAACACCACTGGTTGTCGTTGCACCAGACCCATAGGATTAGACCTGTGAGGGTGTACTGGTAAAGGAGTATATTCTTGATCCATCTCAGTAGCCACAACAAATTCCCTTGACTGACTGACTCCAGTACGCTTAGGAGGAAGACTACTTTGAAGTAGTTCTGCATTCAACCTCCTCAAATTCCTTCATTTAATCCTCTTGTTGTGCGAATATTTTCTCTAGTGAGAGTGATTGGCCTTCTCCAGAGGAAGGGTATGTAACCTGATTCTTTCCTTTCCCCTTGTTGGATGCCTTTCAGAGAGGGGGAAGTAGATTATTGGAAGGAATACCTAGATTTTGGGTAAGACTTTGATTTTGTGTATGCACACCTTCTTCATCTATGTCTGTGCGTACAACTTCTTGAGCAGGAACTTATTTATCTGATCCCTCTGAATAAGCCTCATTTGGGGTATCAAAAACAACGGCATTGATGACATTTATTGATGCATAACGCATTTCATCCCTTCTATTAGCATTTCTGCGATACTGTCCTTTTCCATTTCCATGATGAGACATTTCCTTTTGTTGATTTGATCCCTCATGAACTTCTTGAAGAATTGTAATTTTTAGGGAATCCCCTGATAATTTGGATCTTCGTTCCTCTTGTGGCTTCTTCCCTAATCGATAGAAGACTAACTTTATCTGAGGAAGATATTGAGGAATTAAAAAAGTTCCCAGTCCGGTGGACTAGGGATGTTCTTGTTGTTTCTGGTCAACTCCTCGAATCCTATTTGTTGATTCTGAGGGTTGGGTTAAAAGAGTCCCCAGTCTGGAAAGTTGGGGGTGGTTCTTGAGCTTCTATATCTAAGAATTTCATAAAATCTCTCCTGATCTTACAGACTTTAGTCCTGAAATTTTCTAGATGCATCAACCTGTATCCAATCAAATCACCTGAGTCAAATGAACGCTGGATGATTTCTGACACTTTTATCACCTTATGATGTGCTTACTCTAAACTAGAAGCCTGTTCGATATTTTCATTTTCCTAATGCAATAGTAATTACACAACTTTTTCTTTATATTCCTGACTTTGGGAAGAACTAGTTGAGGCCTGGTCCTAAGCATGCCATTGATTACAAACAAAGCCAATTGGTTATGGCCGACCATTGGCAATAACATCGCATGAGACCATTTTTGGTGGTCTTTGTTGACTGGAGAGTACAATGAAATTTAGTTCTCCATGAACACCCCAGCCCCAAATATGAATACCAGATGGGGAATTGGCAACTAACTGGCACAATCTTTTTAGTGCGCCAAGTCATGAACGCAGAAGGGCTCTTTGCTTCTTTTCAGCCATCGAATATCGAGAAACAGAGAGAAGGGCCAAATCAATTTGGTATTGTAACCCTTCTATTATCTTGACATGATTTTTATATTCATCATATGATAATATTTTAATTTTCAATTGACAAAGAGTTTTCTACATGTTGAGATGAATATCTTGAATAAAATCTTCTGTCAACATTTCTGGAATGTCATAATGAGAGTTATCCAAAGACCAAAACATGACTGGCACTTCACCTTTTTCCAGTTGTTTTTTCATTTTCAGCACTTCCTCTTTATCATTCAATGAATATTATTCTACCTGATTAGACCAGAGCTGGTGCTTCCTTGTTGCTTCATCAGATTTAGCAATATTGGTAGAGAATTCACTGATCAAACAAGAAGATAAACGACCACGGGGTGGATCAGAGAATGACCTACACCACATGCTATGTTCTAATTGAAAAATTATTTCACCTGCTAGCGATAAAGCATCAGACATGACTGCATTCACATTTTCAAGTTCCTCAAGATAAGAGGGATTTATCGTCACTACATTGTCCATTAGAGCATTTTCCAGGAAATGTGAATTACTACTATAGGTAGTACTTTCATAGCTAAATTCATTATCATGGGGAGGACCACCATGGTGGGTTACAGAAAAACATGAATCATTTTTCTCCTTGGTCTTCTGGACACACAGAGGCTTCTTGTGGCTCTCATATGATGATGAAACTTCGAGATCGACCGAAATGTCATTAAAAACCTTCATGAGGAATTTTCTGATGAAGAACTTCAGAATTAATGTTTCCGTTATTGGGAAATGAGAGAGTAGAATCTTGAATTCCAACAGATAATTGTCTGAGGTCTTCAAGAACTCCAGCATCGAGCAATGCCTTATTACAGATTGGATCTTGATTTATTGATTATGATGGATGGGTCTTCTTCTTATATGACTTATTACTCACTTTAGGAACCACTTGTTGAAAAAATTGGTTATAATGTGTAGGTGTATATGCCTGCTCAAGAGAAATAGTCAGGTTAGGTTGATTATCTCCACCCAAATCACGTGTATGTGCCTAACTTTGTTTTCCGTATGACATGGGGGAGTATGCCCCACAACCCTCTTGGATTAGAAAAGAGGTGTGAATCTATTCTGGAGTGATATTTTGATGTGTCACTCCACTAGAAGGGATATATTTTCATTTCGTTCCCTGTGATGTGGCTGAAGCTGTTATAATATTCTGACATGCATCCAAAATATGACCACGTATTTGCTTCTTCTCTTTCACCATTGACAGAATATGCTTGGTGAATTCAACTACTAGAATGGGGATATAAATCCATTCTGTGCTGGGAGTAGGTGTGTATTCGGGCTCCTGTGCTCCTTTTCCTGTCGGTGAATTCTGACAGTACTCAAGTGTGGGGGTAGAGAGTTGAGTCTGCCTCCAGTTTGTCATTGGGGCTTTCCAATTGACTTCTCCGGGTGCTACCAAACGAGATTGTTGGTAGACTTGATCAATAATTGTTGTTGTATGTGCCTGCTGATTTCACTCCGCCGAACGTGGTTGATGAACTTCCTTCAATACTGGCAGATGAGGCTGCTAGCAAGATTGATGAGTGTATGCAGGTGTATGTGCATGTTTACCAGTTGTCAACACATTGGGTTGGCGGGTTCCATCATATGTAGTCAGAAGAGCCTGCTAACTAGATGATGTTAATAAACAGGTGTATGTTCCTGTCTATAGTACTCCACCTGAATTGCATGGTGGGATTGGCGTGTTGCTGCCAGATGAGTCTGCTAGACAACATAATTAAAACGGACAGCTGTGTGTGCCCGCTCGTTGCTTTCCACCATGTTAGGTTGGTGGACTTCTCCAAAAATGGTAGATATAAGAACATGCTCACTGTTGAACGGTCATTGCATCTGGTGGTTCATCTTGCGGACATAGGTTTTAGGAACCTGAGCCGAACCCCTGAAGGTGATACCCTCATCATGTTGAGGGTGCACTGCCGCACGAGCCTGGCAGAGATTGTTGATGGGAGACCTTGGTAAGGACTCCTGTCTCCTTGAATTAAGTCCTTGAGTGACCTTCTCATTCATCTCCCCAAAATATGGGAGGGACTGGTGATTGCATTCTGGGGATAACGACCTGAAACGGTAGAAAACGGTGGTTGGCACCACCTGCTTCTTGACCGTTGCTCATCCCTATCCGGACAACCAGGGTGAATTATTGACTTGGAGGGATTGTCGAGCAGCCTCCAAAGTCAGAATGGTATCGTGTTGAAGGTATTCATTAACATGTTCATTTGATACCCAGCATTGAAGGTGCCGAGTAAGTGATGTCGTCCTCAGAGCAGACGAAGATCTAGAAGGAGTAGCAGCAAATGTTCTCACAGCACAGGTATTCACAGGTGTGAACTTAAGAGAAGCAATTTCTATAACACAAAAGATCTTATAAAAGAGTTCATGTTTGATATAACAGACATAATCAAGATAAGTTCAGCCACTACATCTTTGGATGAAAACATATGTTATTTATTGTTTTGTTGGCCCTCTCATTGAGTTTAAATAGGGGCCTACCAAATAAGTAAAACATCATTTTAACTTGGTTAAGGATTCACGTCAGGTTCACCATTTTTTATTTCGTGCTGGAATCGGGGATGACCTCATTTGTTTAAGGTTCAAACATTCCAATCAGTTTCTAATGGGTTTGTTCATAGAACTAGAAACATCCAATGATTCTATATCCATTTAGACCTACTTTACAAAGGTAGGTGCTCATTAGTTGTGAACTGATGAGGCTTAAGAATATGCATTGGTCAAGATGATGGGAGGTCGGACTCATCACACCATTTTGGGGGGAATTATTGTCTACTTTAGGACTCTGTTTATTGATTTAAGTTATGTTCGTGAATCCTTATTAAATTACCAAGTATAAAGATGATCTTTCCTTTAGATCTAACAATAAATGATTGATATGTATGAGATTTTGAGAATATTTTATATGTATTTGTTGTTCTTCATCGATAGAGAATAATCTGTATTTGTCAGATAATCTTAGTCAATGGTATCCTTCAACACATTATGTAGAAATCTCTTGGTCATTATGATAACCACACTGGTTTTAAAGCCACTCAACAGGGCACTTGAAGTTTATTGTCATTCATAAGGACATGGATTATTTCAGAGTTGGGATCATACCCGCAGATGGGATACCTACGTATCCTTTGTTTTAGAAAAGGAATCAGAACCCATGTGGTTCGAGTAAATATGTATAAGTTTTATGTATGATTGATGGCTCCAAGAAAGATTTCATAATTACTTTTACGCTCTAAGATCACATGAGTCATGCTCAGTGTGAGAAACAAGAGGTATTGGTAAAACCTAACAATTATGCCATGAAAGATGCAGTTATAAGAAATGATGTGGGGCTTATGTATGTATGACTACCCAGATTGATAAATATTAGGTTTAAATTCATGGAATAATCCCAAGAACAAGGTCCATAAAGGTATATGTGATTTATGGAGATTTGGATACTTAACATTGGACTTAATCCTGAGAAGGATTCCCAAATTAGAGGGGACTTATGATTGGGTTTTATTCCTAAGAAAGAAGTCCAAATCAAAATAAATTAAGACTAGTGAAGTGAAATTATTACTGGGGATTATTCCTAAGAAGGAGGTCCATGTTTAAGGGACTTGAGAACTGGGTATTATTCTTGAGAAGGAGGCCTAGGTTAAAGGGACTTGTGAACTAGGGATTATTCCTAAGAAGGAGGCCCAGGATAAATGGACTAGGGAACTGGGGCTTATTCCTGAGAAGGGGGCCCAGGTTAAAGGGAGTTGTGAACTGGAGCTTATTTCTGAGAAGGAGGCCCAGGTTAAAGGGACTTGTGAACTGGGGCTTATTCCTAAGAAGGAGGCCCATGATAAATGGACTTGTGAACTGGGGCTTATTCTTGAGAAGGAGGCCTAGGTTAAAGGGACTTGTGAACTGGGGCTTATTCCTGAGAAGGAGGCCCAAGTTAAATGGAATTATGACTGGGGCTTACTCCTAAGGAGGATGGCCAGATTAAAGGAATGGGGATTTGGGGCTTACTCTTAAAGATGATGCCCATATTTGGGGACTTGGAGACTGGGGAATACTCCTGAAAAAGAGGCCCAGGTAAGGGGACTTGGGGCTTATTCCTAAGGAGGATACCCATATTTGAGAATTTTAGATTGGGACTTACTCCTGAGAAGGAGTCCCATGTTAAGTAAAATTATGACTGGGACATACTTCTGAAAAGGAGGCCCAGGTTAAAGATCCTCTAATCATAAAGGATGAGGTTGAATGAGTGAAATCTCTAACCATAGTGACATAAAGATATGTAAATCACTAGATTTTAAGAGATGTTACATAGAATTTATTTTCAGATAAGGAATCCAACAAGATAACCATCACAAAAATGGATTTGAAGAGGGTTTTGAAGGCTGAATCTTGAATAGGAAAGGTGGATTTGAATAATAGAGGTGAATAGGAAGGAGGGGCACCCAAAAAGAAGTATGTGCATAGGTCATGTTGGGGCGCGTAGGTACTGGTCACACAGGTATACCTACGCGACACATAGGTACCTGCGCGATGGTCATCCCATAGGGTAATACTTGGATGAGGCTTGGTTCAAGCCCTTAGTATTATCCCTAAAGACTTTTAAATGAGTGGCAAGTAGGTTCTATTGAAGGGATAAGGCGGCGTGCAAGTGTGACCATTTACCTTAAAGGTTTAGACACTTAGTCATGTGGGTGTTAATGAATTTCAACACTTAGGACCTATTCCCCCTCTTTAGACCTTCCAATCTAAGTAAGAAATTACCTTAGAAGAGTCCAAAAGGCATTGAGAAGAGATTAGGGCATTGAGAGCTCAAATATGAGTTTCTGGATTTTTCGCCCTCGAAATGGGTTGCCCACAAGGGGTATTTATAGGCAGTTGAAGACCCCAGTAAAAAACCAAATAGGTTGCACCGGTCACCTATGCGCCCAATATGTGGTGCGCAGGTATACCTGCGTGACCATGATGAAACCTGCGCGGCCCGTTCTTAACCAAATCCTTATTCATGCCTTTGTCAATTTTTGATGTTTCTTCAAAGGATGAATCAATTTGTGCTAAGGTATTCCCCTTTTTCAATCTTTTAGAATCTGTGATGGTAAGGAGCGTCAAAAAAGGTTCATTAACATGATGATCCCCATTGATTGAGGATACCACATGAGTTTATTCTAGGTTATTTTGAAAGTTACAATAAGGTGGGGATGAGTTATTTCATCGATGGGATTATCAGGATTTGTTTTATGGGGATTAGGTTTAGATCCTTGAGGATTATATTTCTAGAATATTTTTAGTTTTTTTTATCATCTTGGGATGTTGGGTATTTATGGGTGATGTTGAGAAGAGTTTGAGAAAGGTATGAGTGGCCAATTTTTGGAATAAACATATTTGTTTGTTTTTACATATCATTTAACTTATGGGAATCATGATTCTTGTTCTTTTTGTTGTATTAATTTTGTTGTGTGATGTACACAAGCTGGGCTGGTGACATCCAGGTTATGATCCGAGATGCCAGATGTGGTTTCTTTTTTGAGGACATGTCGTAAGTATTTTTTTCAAAAGGATCACCTTGTTGGTTTTCAAACATAAGAATATGTTTTAGGGATTGTGAAGTGCTACCCATACTTTTTTCCTGTAATATGTTTTGTAATCATTTTAGTAATATTGGTTTCTAGTTGTGGGTGTTTTACATCCATGTTTTTCACATAATATCTTATAGGTGTGAGAAAATTCTCTTCCATGACTAAATTTTAGAGTTAAATTAGGGATCTTACTAGATCATTCATTTTCACTAAGACTAATTTTGTTTATCACCCCTATTGGATTGTTATTGTTAGTTAGGTCTATGTAACTATTGGAAAATTTTGATGAGTGAAACCTCCATTGTTTATATGATCCACCTAGCTCAGGGTTAGTATGCTATGGGGGATGTTATACTTCATGGAACCAATATTTTATATTGTTTCCTGATTAGGCTGTTGTTTCTGATAGGTTTTCTTGCCTATTTAGTACTGAATGAATTTCAATACTTGAGTAAGATTCTCCCTAGGATGATAAGAGTTTCAACCAATAGTTCATATTTTACACTTAGAATGTCAAATCATGGTATATGCACATCATTTTATCAGACCCCTAAGATGAGATAAAATTTTCTGACAAATATTTAATTTCTTATAATTCACTTTTGGATCTCCTTATTGATTTGGTATATTATCTTTATATTTTTATTCAAAATTCATATTAGATAACTCTTTTTACAAAGGTTAGAGTGATGATAGATTTACATCAGGATATTGGCTAGAACCCAAGGTATCTATTTTACTTTTTAACATTTTTATATATTTTACTTACTTATATGCTCATAATAATTTTTTTGGGTTGGAATATCATATTATTCTTGAAGATGTTATTATCATAGATTTGAGGACCCCAATTATGTGTGTCCATATTTGATTTGTTTCACCCCCTAGTACATAGACCAAGGTATGTGTCAAGACCTTGTATATTCATTTAAGGATGAGCATGGGATAGTGGATTTGATGAAGGCCAAGTTATTCATGATAGTTAAACCTGATCTAATGGAGTATGTGGATCAATATTGAGTAGTTTTATATTCATAGAGACTAGGTACATGGTTCATCTAAAAGTATTATTAGAATTTTTATTTTTATTTTTATAATATTCCTTATCTTTTTATGTGGAAATAATAATGCCTTATCAGTTTCTCTACGATTTATTTTATATAATTTCTATACTAAATTCAATTTATTATACCACATTTATATTCCATTAATTTATTTATTTTCACTCTGATGATACTTTATGTGTTTCTATTTAGTCTATTTTTGATAATATTATACATTTGAATATGTCCATATACTCCCCCACTATATTCTTTTATTCCCTTTCCACTAGTCAGTAGCCTCTGGAATATGATGATGTATAATGTAATCCTTTTTTTGAATGAAATCTATTTTCAGGTCATGCCAATCTGGTTTTTTAGGGACCAAATGGTATCATAGGATTTAATTATTTATAACTATAATCACGGAGTTGGTAAATAAAAGATATATGAATGTTTTAGTATGTATGAATGATATTTGTATACTGTATGATGAACAAATATTCCAATATGAGTTCTACATTATGAGGTTTATGGGATTTTTTGTATTTTTATTCGATGTTATGGTTGTCTAATTTTTAGCCTTATGTAGTGAATTTTTGTTTGGGGTTTTTTTATGATTTAGGACATTTTTGGTTCTTAGTCTTATAAAAAGTGGCCTATGTTCATGAATCATGATAGGCAAATAGGATTCCCAAAATATTTTCTTAATAGTGTATATTTTTTCTAACAATACATGTCCAATTGTTTAAGGTTTCAAAAATAGCTTATATGACATCTCCCTTTGTAGGTTCGTGTTTAAATTTAACTCATCTGAATAGTATGTAAATATTTTCTCATGATTGGTCTATTTAATTTCATTAATAGAGGTCTTAGTTATAGTGATGCAATCCATTTATCTAGGAATGCATGGAAACCCTTATTCTTTGGTGTGGGATGTGGGATGCCCAGCTAGTGTGGTAAGCTCAATGCAGTCAAGGATGTTTGAGAGATTTGTAGATTTTGATGAAGATGACTTTATTAAGGGTTTAATTTGAATGGTTTTATCACCATATGATTATATTTATTCAAATAAGAAAGATAAGTACAAAAAAACATGGTTCATGGGGGTCTCAAATAGTGGAGGCCAAGAATATCCCCACGAATTAAGTTGGCCCCTTTCGGCTTGAACCAGGTGAAATTGAGGAAGAAAGTGAAATTGGATCTAGGGTATTCTAGGGAGGAGAGATGATCAGCAGTTTTGTTCACCTCTATCCATGTGTTGGTGATCTGAATATCTCTATTGAGAAGAATTTTACATTTTATGATGATGTAGGTAACTGACCATGGAATGGAGTCTCTATCTGTTAGGGAGTCACAAATGATCTTCGAGTCCATGTAAACGTGAGATAAAATGATTTTCTTCTGACTATACGGGCTGGGTCCCATAATTACTACATTTTCCACACCTTGAAGAGCGTTACCACTCCAAAAATGAGCTGTGATAGCCATGAAAAAACTCACATCCGTGTTGCAGACAACACCACCACCACATAGGTCACCCACTAAATAGGAGACATCTGTATATCACTTGAAGCCAAAGGTTGGGGGAATCCACTACTCCCATGTTCCCCACCTTTTTTCCAGTTGAGAATCATCCACGAGGGAACAAACATGCAGGAAACACAAGGAGGGGGCCTTAGATGAATTCCCCTTGTGTTGGTAGTGTCATGGGCATTATGAGACCAGTCGGGTAATAGTTGTGGGAATGCTATAAAAATCAATTTTTTTGGTGAATATTGGATGCTTCTTGAACACATTAGATTCTTAAGGGAGAGAATAATTTATGGTGGATAGTTTTTCATGATCTTCATAATTAATCTTTGAAAACATTCGGTGATATTTTCATTTTTCTCATAGGTGTCTTTTGAAAGAAATTTGTATTATTTCTTGGCAATATATATTAGATAATATTTTCAACTTCACCATTGGTCATGAAATAGGATATATTTTCTATTGTAGTGTTTTTTGGATCTCAGATCAATTCAAATTTTGGACTAATATTTAATATCTAATTAATTAAATATTATTTATTTTTCACATTTTTTCATTTATGTCTTCTATTTAGAGTGTTGGATTGGAATTTCGATTCCCAAGTTGTGTCTAGAGAAGTGTGTTTGCCTAGATGAGGAATAACATGGTGTTGGCATCATTTTGGGGCCCCGTTATCTTTTCTAATTTTAATTTTTAATAAATATCCCTTATTTTTATGTTTCATCATTTAATTTTAACCTTAATCCCCATGGATTATTACTCATGTTCAGGGCCTATGAGAGAATGGAGGAAGATAGAGATGGTAGTTCATATCGGGGATCCACTACAATGGTTGATTGGGGCTCATTGGATTTGTGGTATAGATATGACATTGGGGCTACAACAGCTTTCACATAGAGATATACCTTTTTTTATGATTTTCTATAAATCCAAATAATATATTTATTTCTATTTTGACCTAGTTTTTGGGTTTTTAGTGACCCCTAAATGGTTTTCCATGTGAGTTTTTGGATAATTATGGGGTTTCATAATGCTTTTTGGGGTTTCCCAATAGGAAAACCTATCCACGTGACATGTTGTTGGAAGAAAAAATGTTGTGTATTCTTGTTTTTTTAGGGGAGATATAGTTTTCGAAACTAAAAAACGTTTACATGAAGTACTTGTTGTGTAATAGTAAAGGGTCGTGTCTCAAGGTAATTGGAATAAAAACCCATATAAGTGGGATATGACCATATATTAATACATTTCAATAACCCATGAATGCCTTGGCACATGTACAAACCCCATTTCATCCTTGTCTATGTAGATGAACATGGAAATGTGTATCTTTGATAGTACATGTTGTTTACATAGAGGTATATGTCATGTACTTTTTTCATCAAGGGATTCTATGGGTTCTTCTACCGATAGTTACAATTAGACATAACATGTGTCCATTATGATATTTTATTTATATAGAGCATGATGGTGGTATTTTTTTACATTTTAAGGCCTTTTGGATGGTTTTTTGGACCAAAGGAGTTTAACAGGGGATTTCTATGAAGTTATTCTTCTAGAATCCTCTTCATCCTTGTGTTTTATATTTTGAGTGGTTTCCTTTAGGAGGGGGTCATGTCGTTTTTATCACCTTTTCATTAGGTTTCTAATATAGTATGTTTTTGTTATTTTAAATGATCCCATATGATTTAATATATTGATTTATTTTATTGGTATCAGTAGTTCAATTTATTGAATTTTTTGTTTTTTCAGTTGTGTTTTAGATAAGTTGGAGCCTTTAGGATAGGTTTACAAGGTGGTATGTTAAGTAAAATTGGGTGGCATTGATTAGTATTTGATATTAGTCTGAAAAACCTATATTTGGAATTACCAATCTTTTTTTTAATTATGTTTTTCATTCTAGGAGTGATGTGGATTTGGTTTCCCCTTGTTAGAATAATGAGAGTAGTGGTTTCCCTTCCGGAAGGATGATCTATGGGTTGTTAGCTGGCATTCCATTTATGATTCCTTTAGGATGATATTGGAAAAAAATTAGTTTTACTAGAGTCACCCCTCATTGGGGGTTAGACATAAGATGTGGTTTTGGGAACATAGAGGGTTCCACATTCTTTTTATCATGTGTTATGTATGGTTATAGTTTCAGTAGTTTTGGTTTCCAGGTCTAGGTGTTATAATTCCTTGGTAGTTGTGCTCTTGGATTAAATGTTTGACACTTTCCTTTTATAGAATAAATGATAGTGGTAGAAACTGGGATCTCACAAGACTGGTAATTGACCCTGAGAATGATTCATGCTACTAAACTATGTTAGATGACTATTTTATGGTAAGACATTAGAGATAATGGGTGATCCATATGAGTGTAACCACTCTAGTTTAGCTAATCTCTCTAGCTATGGGTTAAGGGACCATGAAGGGTTTTGTGCTCCTACGACTATTTTATGATTTTGTGCCCTGTTCTAGTTGTGTATTAGTGACATGTGGATTAGACCTTTTAGAATATTATGAATATTTGTACATGGGTAGGTTTCTCCCAAGGATAATAAGACTTTATACCAATAGATCATATCGTACCATTGGAGTCCATGATCTTGGTATATTCTCTTTATTGTATTATATTCCTAGGATTAGATCCTAGGAGATAGAATTCAAAAAACTCCTAGAGTTTCAGTTTTGGATCTCCTTCTGAATTAGGAAGACACGATATGTGTTTTTGATACATGGGTAATGTTCTATAATTCGTCCAAATTATGCCAGTATGGTGGTATAATTACCATGGAAGTTAGGCTGGAATGAGTGTTCCATTCTTTTCCTTTTTCTCCCTTTTTATTTTGTATTATTTATTTATTTTTATTCCTATATTATTTATTTGACTAGGTAAGAAATTCCACATTTTTCATAGACATGATAATACACTAGATTTTAGGACAACCATTAGAGTAGCATATTGATATTTTTTTCTCAACTCCTATACATGAACCATAGTTTGTGTTTCGAAAATATGTTTTATTTCACATTTATCACAAGATGGTGGATCAGGTGGAGAAATTTTGTTTCATGACAGAGTGAAGATACTCATGTAGAGTTTTTTGGGGCCATTTGGAGTTGGTTGCCCATTATAATTATAGGTTTCATGGTTTACCCATAGTATTAGTAGAACCTTGTCTATTAATTATACTTTTTTATTCACTTTATATGGTTGGTTTATTGAGGGTCAGAACTGTCAGGGCCATCTTCTTCTCTCGGGTCAATACGAGGGTGCAGAGGGAGACCTTTGGAAGGATTAGTGATTTAGAAATTTCCTTCCATGTTCTCCCATAATTCGTAGTTTGGACATTGGGGTTATTTTTTTGTGTACCAGAGTCTCATAACTTCATTTGATGATTCTCCTCTGCTCTTTTGGCCTCACCCTTCATGCACTCCCCACTTTGGACTGGATCCAAGGATTCTTTTGCAAATTGGGATGGTGTTGGAAGATCTGATGATGACGTTTCTAATCATGCAGGATCTTGATTTTGGTACTCGCTTACCCACAACGTGACAGTCTCGTATGTTTTTAGCATTTTTTTAGACGGGTTTCGTCCTTGACATTTTTCATTGACCAGCCTGTTAATGGTTCCTTATGATGATATGCGGGTTCTCTCATGGCCTCAAAGTGATTTGTATGGTGGGTTCTCACGTAACCAAAAAGTGTTTGAAAAATGAAAAAATGAATTTTCAGCTAGTCGGTTAATATTTTTGGTGATGTACCCAGCAGTTTCCATTATTTTTAGTTTATTTGACACTATGTATTTTATTCCCTTTTTTATAACATGTTTCGATTTCAATTATTTTTTATGTGCAATACGATGTACATGGATGTTTATGTGTTTTGCCTATTTATATTATTATAACTCTCTGAACTCAGTGAATAATCTCCCTACTACATCCCTTTTCCCCTAACTGCTAGTTTATATCCTCTAGGGTATATGGAGGCATGGTTGAGGCATTATTGTGAGCGAGATTGGGTGACAGTTCATGTCATTCTTGTCTAGTTAATTACATTAATATTACTATGATACATTATATTAACATTTACATACTTCATATGGGTAACTTATATGTTCAAAATAGTGAATTTTACTTTATAAGAGTTCTTTGATACTTTTTAATAGTAACCAATGAGTCCATAAGAGTATAAAAACAATTTATAAGAGTATTTTTAGACTCTATGAATGTCATAGTATATTTTAATAGTACTCTTATACTTAACAAGGGTATTTTATGAAGTGTTGAAAGATTACTTTCCAATTTCATAAGAATAATTGTTTTAATTTCTTATAAATTATTTCGACTCTTTCATAGAAATTATTAAATGAAAATTTAATTAATAATAGTGCTTCCCAAAAATTATAATTTTAATATACATTTTGAATTAGAGGACAAAAAATAATTTAATGTTAAATAAAAAATTAATTTTGGATTAAATGTTATAATTATGATAATTTCTCATCGTATTTGTGATCCAATCCATGATTAATAAACATTTAAATTGAAATTAACTAAGAGAATTTTAGACCAAAAATGATGGTGAGTTATATTTTGAATGTTTTAAGGTATTTATTATAATAAAATATTATATTGATCAAGAATTGTTTCATAGATAAAAATCAGGGGATGCTATAAAAATTTCATATAAAATATTTATTCAAAAAATATGGTTATTATATAAAAAGTGAAAAGGGGAAAGATTAATTGATCAAGGATTGAAAATGAAATATATTTATATTATGTGTTTGAATAATTATATATTAAATAATGGGATGATCAATGAAAAATGATGTTCTGTTTTTCATATTTATTAAACAAATCATGAAACATTTAGATCACATAATGTCTTGTAATTAAAGAAAAATATCTATATCATTTATTATATAAATGAAGGATTGAATTTTTGTTTTTAGGATCATTCCTTTAAACAATGTGGTTTATTCTATTGATTAAAATTCATTAATTGGTTGAATCTATCAATTTTATTGGGTTAAAGTCTATAACCATTCAGAGTTCAACTTAATATGAAATGGGAAGATTATTTCATTATAAAAAAAGCACAATTACCAGGGGAAATAGTCATCCTTTGGGATAGATAACATTATAAACATCTATTTTGTGTCATATTTTCTTTTCAACATCACAAATTATATTCTGTTAATGATAATGAATAGTAATCAACATTATATGTTTTATAAAAAATGTATAAAAACTGATTTACATCCCCCATATTAGTGATTATCACCCTTCATGTGATCTTATCAACTGGAATCAATGTATCTATAATCTCTAGAGTTTCTCACATACATCTGATAAGGTTCAGCACAACCTCGTTAATAGTTATTGAATTATTATATTTTATTTCATGTTATTTTATATTTGTAACGAGTTAAGGGTATCATACCACCTCCATCATTTAATATTTGATCTCAATTCAATTTAACATGGTTTCAAAATTCCAATTAAGACCTCTATATTGTTTTTATTTTAAAAATAATAACATTTAATGTGATTGAATATCAACAGGATCATTATAGTATTTTTTACCTGATAAAGTGGAAAAAATGATTGATGGGATGGATAAAAAAACCTATTTGTAGATGATATATTGAATTTTTAATGGAAAATAGGATAAGTAAGAAAAATTTTACACAATTATGTTTTATTTCAAAGTCATTAGGATATGGGAATATAAAATAGTTGATTAAATATTTATTATGGATATTCTAATTTTCAGTACCATTAGAGGGCTTATAGAAACTCTTGAGGATTAATCTATGGAAAAGAAACTAATGGGAATCATACCAAATACAATTTATGTTAATATCTCATTACATGAAGATATAGTTCCTGATGTATTTTTCATTAATGAACCCATAAAAACTGTTATAAATTTTGATATTATAATATGATAATTACAAAGAAGAAATAGTAAAAAGTATAGGTAAATTTATTTTAATGAATTTCAAAACAAGAAAATTAAAGAGAGTTCAGACTATTTAGATGAAGTTGAAACTATGGAATATTTTTATAAAACAATTTCACTAACATTATGAATATTTTCATATTGGATAATTAAGTATGAAGGTTAAATTAGATTCAAAATTTTTAAATGTATGAATGTTTTCCTTTTCATTATCAATTTTATAATGAAAATCCATGGTGGAAATGAATATAATGTAGCTACTGGGAAATCTACTAATCATATAGATTCTTTAGATTAATATTAGTTAAAGGAAAATCAGAAAATATCAACTTCAAATTTTAATAATGATCATTATGTATCTTGAAGAAGTTGTTTCAGATAATGAAGAAACTGGTGATTATGATAAACAATTATAGATTCCTCTTAAAGAGTACAGATAAAACAAATAATGAAGAAGTAGTCTCGTCAGATGGCTAGTAATAAATCAATATTCAACATTATATAGAATAAAGAGAAATAAAAATAGAATAATGTAACAACCTAGGAAATTAAAATATTTTCATGTTAGAATAAAAATTATTTTGTCTTTCTTTATATACAACCTAATGTAAATCTTCAGTTACACACAACAATGAATAAGATTGTGTTATATGTAAGACCAAGTGTTACCTCTTTTCAATGGAGGTACTATTTTAAAATTATATTTTGACACTTTTATGATTTTTATTTTTTCAAACATAATTTTTTTAATTTATTATGTTTAAATTATCTTAGGGTTCATTTTTTAGATTTTTCTGAGAAACATCATTTTTTGATAAATAGTGAAAATTATTACAATTTAGTTAAAATAACCTTCTCATTTAAATAATTATTTGTGTCAAATTATATTTTAAGTTTGTTTTTAATGTCAAATATCTATAAATTATTTGTATATTAATCCAATATAGGTCATTATAATCATCATTTTATTTAAATAACATATAAAAACTTGTGGAACATTTGAGCATTTTTACTTTTTAAAACCCACATTCTCTCCACATATGCAAGATTAGAATTAAGCTTAATTTTTTCATATATATTATTTGAATTTTTTAATATAGAAATGAATAGATTCAATTAGTACAATATTTATTGATTATTAATATCAACTCAATTTTTGACCAAAAATATTATTTAAAGTGATTAAAATCAATTACAGTGTTAAGACAAAATTAAGCTTAATAAGGGACCAAACCTTAATAATAAGGAAACAAATAACCTAAACGCATTTCCAAAATTCATTTTATTTTGATAATTTTATAGTATCTCCCATGTGGTTCCAAATTTGATGGTTATTGGTGTATTATTAAATTAAAGATCCCTACATAAAGGTTATGTAAGGAAAAAGTCAAAAAGGGAACATTCCATACCTTTAACATATGTAAAAAACATAGACATGTGAAAAACATAATATTTTAGGTTATAAATATCATTTTGAAATCTATATGGGTACTTTTTATCCTAATAATTTATAAATAATTTCTAGATATGGTTTAGTAACATAAATTTCATAAGAAACACCAATGTAGTGAATATTTAAATACTAATTTTCTAAAAAAATGATACTATAAATATTGAAAGTCAGTCTAATTGATTGAATTGTTGTATTTGATTATTATTTTAGATTAATATATAATTTTAAAAATAATTAAATTAAATATATATGACTTCAAATATTATATTGATATTTTAATATTAGAATTAAATAAAGAATGTCAAAATCGACATTATTGATATATAATATTAAATGATATTTTAATAAGTGCTTAAAAATAAATTAAAATACTATAATTAAAAAAATTATTTTTAAGTGTTAATAAATATTAAATATGTTCCATTAATGGACCTATTAAAATAAAATAATTAACATATTGACTCATACATTTTTAAAATGTTTTTAATATTGTACAGTTTTAGGCAGTGTTTTACAGCGTCTCATGTGCTTGTTTTTAAATTAATTTCCTTAAAAAGATGTGAATTTTATTCTATAAATTAGATATCATATTAATAATTCATTTCCTATATAGTTTAAATTAATCTCAATTTATTTTAATCTTATTGTCTATATTTATTAATAAAAATTAAAATGATTACATTAGGGAATCATAGAATTTAAGGAACCAAATTTGTAAAATGAAAATAGTTTTCTATGGTAGAGGTTATAGTGGAACATTATTAGCCTTTAATCCATTATTTTTCCATTTTGGGTCACATTATGTAAGGTATACCACCCATTAATGAGTACCTTTGGGCATTTATAAGATTGTTACTCCCCCTCCAATATAAAAATCAAACCATTATTCCCCTTCCTCACACCACTCTATAAAAATTGTATCGTTGAGAATATTTAGAAAATATTCTCCCAAAATCCCTCACATTGACCTAGTAGGCTCACTTTGAGAAGGTATCCATCCAAGTAATATTTTTTCTACAAACTAAAATGACCAAACTAATTAAGAGGTAATGACATCTCTCAAGATCTCTAGTTTCATTTTCGTTATACACCACAAAGAACCTCTTTATTATATGATTATATAAACAAATATAACAAATATACTAGTATGTGTTTTATGTAAATAGATTTACCTAAAAAACACACACCTCAATGTAATGGTTATGAATATATTGTTTCTGTGTACGTCAAACTACTACATCCGAAGACGATGGTAGTTAATTTATCCATTACCACCTATCATAGTGTCCTCTATGATGGAAAATATATTTATATATAATATATATGATATTTAAAATTTCTTTATCCATCTTTTATTTTTATTTAGAACTCTCCATTATTTTTTCTATCTTGTGTCAAAAAGATAATTTGGTTTGAAGAAGTGTGAACTACGATGCCCTCAATGTGATATGCCTCATTCATTCCATAAATGAAACACATAAAGGATGGATGTACTAAAACTAAGTAACATATATAAAATATATATTATAATGGAATTATAATATATATATTTATCATTTAGTTTTATTTATTTTAATACAAAAATAATATAATGTAACATTCATGTGTATGTAGGGACTACAATCTCCTTTAACGGTGCACATCATTTATAATCTCCAAATATTATGGACTACTATAAATACATATATTCTAAATATATATTATAATTAATTAATATTTTAATTTTTTATGATTTTGAAATAATTTTATAATTAATAAGAACCACAAATCAAAAGTCAAAACATGCTTGAGAAAACTAGGCAATCATCAATTGAAATAATAGAAATAATGAATTAGTGTTAACAAATAGGTGCTAAAATATTGAAAGAAGTTAATTTATGAAATTACTATCATGATTATAGGTATTTTAAAATTCATTAACATATTTTAAAATAATATACATTAGTATAGAGACCCGAAAAGAAAATTATGTTTTTTGTAAGGGAATTTCGTCTCGATTTACATTTCCTTGAGTCTTATTTGATATTATGTGACAATTCACTTTTAAGTGGTGTACATAATGTTTTTTTCATGTTATACCATGAATCCTATTATTCTCATGATATTATAATTTTCATTTAATTTCATAATATTCTATATATTATGATTTAATATTTTTGAAGATGTATGGGACACTTTGGCATATTTAAAGGTTATTCTCATCAAGAATGTTCTTAATGATTATCTTTGAAATGTAAATTTATTTTTTTGATTGATAAATTTACATTGAAATAATAAAATTATTTTAATTATTTTTCATTTTAAAATTACATAAATATACTTATCATTTTTAATGGATATTATTATTTCCTGAAGAGTATATGAATTTTCATACGGTGTTCTCTTATAAAGTATTAGATTCTTGGAATATAGGATTAAAAGTATTATACTCCTAGAATGAAGCCTTGATAGTATTATATTCTTATCATGAAGCCTTTAAAGTATTAAATTCATGGAATAAATCAATGAGAGAATTATATTTTTATCATGAAGCCTTAAAAATATTAGATTTGTATCGTGAATCCTTAAAATTAATAGATTCTTTTCATGAATCCTTAAATGTATTAAATTCATGTGTTTCAGACATGAAATTAATAGATATTGGGCATGAAGACATGGTGGTATATTATATATATCCATATTTATTAATTTCCTTCATAGATATTTCAATTATTATTTATACATAATAGTTTCTATTGACATATCTGTGGATGTATTTTTTCCCTGGGTCAGTTATTAAGTTGAATGTGTTTCAGATTCATAAATATCCCTATTGATATTTATTTTTCTAGTTATTTTAATGGAATGTTTTTGGTACCAAAATATATGATGAAGGAATGGACATGAAAAAGAAATCCATCACAAAGGGCTGCATCGTGAAGCTCGTTCACAGAGCCCCTTTGCACCACACCATTCATGGATCCCCACATCACCACGAATGATACAATGTCGAAGCCCCCTATTTGGCCGCAATAGAGTGAAGAGGCGGGATGATCCACGATTACGATGAAATTGAATAGAAGCTTCACACTGTGGAGGGAGCCGAATAGACCTTCGTGAACCCATCGAACTGAACGAATGCATCCATGATCTCAGTGTAAAGATCCCATAATAGCTCTGTACCGAGGAGAGGATGGTGGTCAACTCTGAAGATAAAAATAACATGATGCAATCTGAAGCCAATCATGGAGCCCCACATGGCTTTTCACTGAGATTTCCCTACTTTGCAACAACCATCACATATAAATATTGAGCTCCCCATGATCCCAATGGATGGATACTTTGACCATTCACCTGATCTGTTCTCAAATGGTGAATCATATTCTTCTCTACAAAACCAGAAGAAAGATGAGCTCTTCCAGGTACATTAGCATTAGGATGCACCCTTCCCTTAGCTTATATAAAAACACTCTTCAAGCAAGGAATCCCTTCACAGAGCCCCTGAGCCATTGTGAAAGAAGGAGTTTCTCCAAGAGACTCGGGTCTTCCTAAAGCACTCATGCTTCGCAATGCACCCTCCATTCCAATGTGAACTATATGCTAAGGCATGGTCACTGTTCTTCACAAAACACATTGCTTCACAGTTATATTCCTTTTATGGTACCCTTGCTTCACGAATTCATACTCCATGAAATCTTTTCCATATTGTGAAGCACCCTCTATATGCACCTATTCCCAATGCCTAGGCTAGGCTACTACACTTCGTGAAGCATACCCCTTTGCAAAGCCCCTCCACTACATTGAGCACCCTAGCTTTACAAGAACCCATCCTGTGAACCCATTTTGTTTTGCAAAACCTTCTCATGTCTGACCCTACAGGTTTGTACGAAGGTATTTCAAGGTACCTTGGGTGGTTCTTTACATTTTTTTTCTTATCCTTATGCTTCTTCTCATATGCACACTAATGACTATTGCTTCTTCATATATCCATGCTAACGTCGGCCCCTCAGTGAATCACTCCACAACACCCCAATGCCATGACATTGCTGGTACATTACCTTCACCAAGGGTTAAAGAATGATAGTTATGTACGTCCAAGGGGTTTAGAGTGAACCTGCCTCTTTAGAGTCATTGGAAAATAAGATGCCAAAAACCATTGTCCCTAGAATGTCACGTTTAACTATAGCCTCGCACCATGCAACCTACGCGGGGTTCCCCATCTCAAACATTTCCATGGCTGCTCGTCTCCCCTAGAGTGATATCTTCCACACAATAAATGAGATTCTATTTACTAGAGCGGACCCTATTTGCATGGAATGGAAACCATCTTGGTGTAATCCCCTAGAATTACTTGTGGGAGGTAGCAAAACTGAACCTCCTCTATTCTTCAGTGAAAAATATTAAAGGAGATATGGTCATGAGGGGCTTTGTTATCCCATCCCACTCCCTATGGGCTTTGTCGAGCATTGGGGCTCTATCCTAGATTAATTAAAAATCTCCATAATCCTTGTCCACTAACCATAATTAATCCCATGTTTCCTCTTTGGGATGATAACCATGTGTAATCCCCTATTTCCACTTTGGTCCTCTAACCACGTGTAATCCTCACTCCAATTCTCATTGATGCACCATTCAAAAAGTGATCGTCAGGTGTTGGCTGCCTCTTGTTTCTCACATTGAGCCTGAATAATGTGGGTTTAGAGAATGTATTGACCATTGAATCCTTCCTAGGCTGCTTCAAAGCATCAACCCCAATCAACCATTCTGATCAATGTGGACGTTCATCCTTGTCTCCTAGGGAAGGTACATAGGAAGCCTCCCTGAGGTTCAAGTGCAACACCTACTTGTCCTGACCCCTTAATGTCGGTTTTTCCTCATCCCGTATGTTGTTAAACAATATCCACCATTTGAATATATGTGGAATTTGAACCTTGTCTCCATGAAATGGTACATAGGATGCCTCCCAAAGGTTCAATCCCAACATCTATTTGTTCCAACCCCTTCATGTCAGTTCCCCTTCATCCCACATTATTTTAAACTCTATCCACCATCTCAAACTACATGGACATTGACCCTTGTCTCCTGGGAAAAAGACGTAGGAAGCCTACCTGAGGTTCATTCCCAACTACTAATTGTCCAGACCCCCTTCACATAAGTTCAATTTCATCCCGCATGATGTAAAACAATACACCCCTTTTCGTGCTGCAATATGTTAAACTATACCCATTAGAACTACATGGTTTTTGATCCTTGTCACCTAGAAAAGGTATGTAGGTGGCCTTCCTAAGGACCAACCCAAATATAATGTATGACTTTGTTTTCCCCAATCAAAGTTAATTCATTTTGTTCCCCAATTGACAATATGCCATTGTTTTCACAAATTGATGGTAATTCATCATGTTCCCCAATCATAGGTAAGTCGTTGTATCCCCATCCAGCGGTAGGCCACTGTAGTTCGTAATCTATGGTAATCCATTGTAGTCCCCTTTGTTGTGACCCACATATTCCCCCCCCCTGTGTAGTCAGACCAACCTGGGATTCTAACCACACGTAATCCCTATAATATTTTAAAGTCATTATTTTATCTCTTCACCCCGATTCTATACCCCCATCTTGAACAATGTGGAATTTGATTCCCTACCTCGGTGATATGTAGGAATCCTCCCTGAAGTTCTAGATCATCACTCATGTCCCATCATGGTCTCTACCACAAGACCATGTGCTTTGGGAAAGTCATTCCCCAACCTGGGTGTTCTACTTTCTCTATGTCCCAGCCATGCATACAATGTCATGGGTCTCCTCCTCAGGTGTCCCATCGTGCAACTGAACAATACAGACATTGATTCCCTGCCACGAGGATATGTAGGAAGCCTATTTTATGTCCAAGCCCAATAGTACTATCACCTTCAAGATGTTTCCGTCTCATTCTCCATCCACTCTCAACAATCCATATCGATCATTATTTTTACCTAGGCTTCCATATCCTCGTGAGATCATGTCACCCACATTCTCGCTGCTCATAGTAGTAATTGAGTAACTAATCACGTGTTATCCCCAAAATCAATGTTTTGATCAATCTGATCTATATCCCCTATATGTAAATCACATTTGATAACCTGTGTTAAACAAGAAAAGTTGAAGAAAACTTTAGAGACATGCTTATGGCATACACTTCACCGTATTCAACGTGGGATGACTCGGCCATTCGCCCCATTGAGAATCCATATTATAAGGGGAGGAAACCAACAAGAACCATTGTTCCAATGTCCAGACATGCCAACGATGTCCAACGTGACAACTCTTCTGACTAAAAGTTGTTGCCCTGACTGGACCTAATGGAATTCCCAGTCATAAGAAGCATAATTAACGGGAATCCATGATGAAATGGCACTGGGAAGAGTTTCCTGAAAAACGTCTTATGACTATGAGGGAGACATGAACTAGGTTACAAGATCAAAGGAGGAATCCAGTGAAGGGGGAACTGATATCCTATCATCGCCTTTTGAACACGGAGAAAATGTCCCTCAATAAGAGAAAGATGCTACCCGGATTTGGAAAGCATGAATGCATTGAAATAGATGAGCGCATCCTCTGAGAGACGGATGCACACCCTATTGAAAGTGTTGGAAACAAAAGTGTTATCAGTTATTTAACTTTCTATGTTTTTTTAATTCTATTTATTCATTATTTCTTCTATATTACATACCATTAATAATCATTTCAACACACACATATTATGTTTCCATTCCCTAGGAAATGAAGAAGAAACCGTTGAATATGTTTCCAAGGATTCTGTTTATTTAGTTTTATTATATATCTTGTTTTATAATCTATTTCTTAATTTATTATGGGTATCATGTATGTAATATGGATTTCCAAGACTGCTAAACAGATTTTTACTTCAGTATTTGATGCATTGTACTCATTCCATGCTAATCAAATAATGCACTAGCTCTGGGAATCTGGGGTAAGGGTGTTAGAGTTGGTATCAATGTAATTTTAGAAAAGAAACATTGGAAACTATATTTAAAAAACATATATTAAGGAACATAACACTAAGATAGAATTTTAGGATATCTATATAAGAGAATTCTAGAATTTTGGTTAGTTAGAGATAATGTTTATATTCCTAGAAATACATATCTCTAATGAAACTAAAAGAGGTTTTGTTTTTTGTTAAAACTTACCTTGGGGTCATTACTCTGACAAGGTGTTTCGGTCCTGACTAAAGGTGTCCTGGTATATGACAACAGGTCTTACTGTACACCCGGTTTGACACTCATGGGGGATATTCTTATGATATTTCACATTTTATTAACATATCAGTATGAAGGATTTAAAAGTGATGATAACCCCAAAGAATTAATTTTTATAATTATAATATTTTCTATTCATAAATTTATTTATTTATCCTACTCCATATTTAGATTTATACAATGTTTGAAATATGATGAGCTAATCCATTATATATCTTTGTATTGAAATGGAACATGGATTAAATAATGGTATCAATACTCATGGAATATGTATATATTTCCCTACTCCGGAAAAAAATTAAACTGGTGTTGGAACTGGGTATGTTATGGAAATACTAGGGTAGATTAGACATATTATGATACATAACCTTTCATGGATGGAAAAACATGTTCCACAATGAGACTCTATAATGTTTGATCACTTTATGCAACAGTGTCACCCATCCATAATTTTGACACTTGTTCCAATTAAAACTGATCAATTTATTATGTCATTGGAGAATATATTTTTATCATTGGGATCCCTACTAGAAATTTGACCTATACCCACAGTTTAAAACAATGGGTATGGCACCTAAAATCGTGTGTATAGGCTCTAACCACGGTTTCAGGGAATCGTGGGCTCCTGAGGCTTCGGGATATCCCCAGATATATACCCAATGTTTAAGAAACTATGGGTATAGGTCTAGTCCATCGTTTTAGTCACCATGGAACTATGTAATTCACCTATTCCCATGATTTTAAAATTGTGGGTATAGCTTTGATAAAAAAAAAGTGGCCACGAGATTCAGTCCATGGACCACTCTTTTATTCATACCAATCCAAAACACTATCCTATATTTAGTATTGGTATATAAATATATATTTAGTTATATATATTTGGATAAACCATGGGAATATGTGTTTCTGTGAAAATCGATTTGTGCCCTGTGAAATTTCTTTTTGCCAACATAAGGCGGGAAAACTATACCCACGGTTTACAAAATTATGGGTATAGATCTAAAACAACTACCCTATACACATGGTTTTACCAAAACCATAGGTATAGGGGAGACTATACCCACAGTTTTGGAAATTCGTGGGTATAGGATTCTATACATTACTTATACCCATAGTTTCCCAAAACCTGTGGGTATTAGGGTACATATACCCACTATTTAGGTTAAACTGTGGGAATAGGTTCCCAAATAATATCATTACCCATGATTTTGGTTAAAACGTGGATATAGGGGTGCTTACACCCACAGTTTTGTCCCAAAATGTGGGTATCACTTAATTTTTCAGAAGTGGATGGGGAAAAGTAACAAAGTTACACTTGAAATGTATTTTTTAAGAGACAATGATAATCAGTGGTGGTCATCGATCCTAAATACCTAATAATAAGAGGATGAAAAACTTATGAAATGGAAATATTTTAAGGGGACATTCTTAAAAAAATACTTCCCTCGTGAGAAAAAAACCGTGTTAAAGAAAATGTTCCTTAATTTAAAACAAAAGGATGAATAATTTGTTTCAGAGTATGAATCCACCTTTATAAGGTTATCACATTATGATACTGATCTCATATGAAACATGTAATGCACGATTGATCATTTACTTGAACTACATATGTTATGTCTCCAAAGAGATATAGTGTTTCTATCCCTTTCTTCATATGATGAACCAATTTTATATGTAATCATGATAGAGAAATAATTTTCCAAGTTTTATGGATTTAATGGAAGGAAATATTAGAAGAAGACGTCTGAGAAATATGTGGATAAAGGAAAAAAGGTGAATAAATTTTTTTAAACATGTGATACTTTTGGAAGGGAAATAATTGGAGAATACATAAACGAGAATGATGTTTTCTTCAAATATGGAGAAAAAGGCCACCATGCATTGGATTTCATGGTATAAAAAAACATTCTAGTGGCCAATGCATCAATTGTAAGGTCATGAGTTACTATGAAAATGAATTCCCTGATAACCTAGTGATTATAACCTATAAGTATATAAGGGATCAAAGTCAATTATATGTTTTTAACACAATTGAAGTAGAATAATTATTTTACTTGTGTATTTTTATTTAAGAAATATGTTTTATAAGTATTTTGTTGATTCTTTTATCATCATATGATATACAAAATCTATAAGGATTTTACTATAGCACTTTTTTATTTATGATTTGAGATCATATTTTAAATGGTAAAATGATGAGTGATTTGGTAGAAAGTTATAATTTTTGGAAAAAAATGATTGAGGGAATGATAAGACTTATCATTTCCCTAATGTTGATTAATTTTTTGAAATATAGATTATTCATATCGATAATGTAAACGAGATACTACTTACAACAATTAAAATGATTCCAAAATGTTGAATTAGAATCTTTAGGAATAGTTAATGATATATTAAATGGTTTATGTTTTACTTTGGATGTGGTTTTATAGATTGATATATTGAATCAATATACAATGAATATTGTTTTAATAGATGATGTAGAAATAGTTAAAGGTTCGACTAAAGGATACGCTGGGGATTATAGTATCATACCAAGTAGATATATTTATTTATATTGATGGATAGTGAAAGAATTATTTAACTCTAGGAAAAATGATATTGAAACCAAAAATGATTCCATAATACCTTCATTTTTAATGAATAAAATGTCCACTTAGATCATCATGAATTTTTGTCCTTGTGATTGTTATCTTTCCCCTATCCATGTTATCTCACACTCTTCATCAGAACATGACTCTTAGATTTATATTCTTTATCCATGTTTCCATTTCCCACTAATATCATCCTGCAACAGAACCTACATAATTGACCATTTACATTATTTTTCCTCATAGTATTAAGATGTGTAATTACCCCTATTTACAATGTGGGTTTTTGAAAAATAGTTTATTTTAAAATATTAATTCCTTGATTACTAAGATGTAGTTTAATTTTACCGGACAAAATTTAAATAAAGTGGGGATAATGTTACACACAATGAAATTAACATATTTTCACGTTAGAATAAATATTATTTATTCTCTCTCTATATGAAACAAAAAGTTAATATTAACCTACAAACAAAACTGAATTAAGTTGCGTTACACGCAAGGTAGAGTTTTACCACCATTGAATAGAGAAAACATTTTAAAACTAAATGTTGATACATTTATTATTTTTTTAATAAAAACATCTTTTTTATATTAATAATGTGTAAATTGTCATTGTTATAATTTTGGGGAATTTTCTAAGAAATTTCATTTTTTGATGAGTAGTAAAAATTACAAAAATTTAGTTAATTTATTTTCGTTTAAAAAACAATTAGTGTTAAATTATGTTTTGAGTTTTTTTAAAGTAAAAAAAGTAAATGTTTAATATATAAATCCAGTTTAGGTAATTTGAATCATATTTATGTTTAAATTAGATGTAAAAACTAATTAATTTTTCGAACATTTTTATGTAAAAAACCCCGCATTCTCGCCATGTATACGAGATTAGAATTATTCTCAAGTTTAAAACTTCAATGAATTAAACGTTGAAAAATGTACATAAATAGAAGTAATCAGTACAATATTTTTTTTCTAATAATATAAAATTAATTTTTGACCAATACGATTACGAAATGTGACTAAAATTAATAATGGTAAGTAAGGTAAAATTTAACTTAATAAGGGACAAACCCTTAATATTAATGACCTAAATGACAGGAAACCTGTACAAAATCCATTTTCTTCCAAATATTTGACCACATATATTCACTGGTTTCAAAATTTATAGGTTGTAGGGATATTATTAAGTGGAAGTTCCTCATATAAAAGGTTAAGTAAGGAAAACGACCAGAGGAAGCTATCTGTATTATTGATATTTATAAAACATTGAGAATTGTAAAAAACATCATATTTTCAGTTATACATATCCTTTTGAAATATATGTATATATGTCATTATTATCATAAAAATTTTATCAATAATTTTTATAGATGATTTTGTTACATAAAAATATTATGAAATGTTAATGTAGTGATTTTTCAATTAATAATTAACTCCAATAAATTATACTATAAATATTAAAATTGAAGTTAATTGATTGAATTATTAACTTTATTTATTTATTTATAGGAATATATCATGTTAAAAATCTTCCAAAAATATATATTTTAATTCCAATATAAGATTGATATTTTAAAATTAACATTAAATAAATAATGTCAAAATTGATATTATTATAATTTTACAATAAATGAAAGTTAATTAAATGATTTAAAATTAATAAAAATCATATATTATTCCAAGCTCCTTTTTATGTATTAGTAAATATTAAATGTGTTATATTAATGAACCAATTTATATTTTATAATTTACATATTCACTCATATATCGTACGAACATTGTTAAGACGTTTTGGGTTTAAGTGATGTTTTAGTGCCTCTCATATGCTTACATTAAAATTAATTTTCATAAAACATGTGAATATTATTTTATAAATTATATATCATATTCAATGTTTAGTGGATATATATTTCCTAATAAATATCACTTTATTATAGTATTAATTTCTAAATTACATCGATTAGAAGACAATATTCTTTAATAAAAAGAAAAATGAAAACATTTGGGAATTTTATATCAAAAAAAGTATAAAAATGAAAATATATTTATGTGTTTGATATTTTAATGAAACATTATGATATTTTAATTAGTTATTCATCTCTTTTGGAAGAAAATTCGATAAGGTATAGCACCCATTAATGAGTATCTATGGTATTTACAAGAATGCCACTCGACATCCATTATAAAAAGGCATGTACTCTACCCATTCATCACACCTCTCAATTTACATTGGATCATCCAAAATCTTCACAAATGGTATTACAACATCACTACCATCAAACTATAATACTCCAGTTGTGAATGAATAAATCCAAGTAATCTTTTTTGTACAAACCAAAAGGAGTTACCTGATTAAGAGGTAATGTCTTCTCTCAATACCACTTGTTTAATTTAACTTTTCACCCTTAAAATATATTTATTCTTTGTTTATATAACAAACAAGTATCCTAAATATACTATGATGTTTTTATGAATATATTGTGACCTAAAATTATAGACACCACCATCTAATGGGTAACAGACATATTTTTTCCATGTACGGAGAACTACTCCCTCTAGAAACGATGAATATTAATTTTTTATTACCAACTATCATGTGGCCATTATGATGGAATATTTTTTTATATGTGATATATATGATATTTATAATTAAATTTTTATTTCATATTTTTTTATTAACAACATACCATTATTCTTGAAATAATTTTTATATATGAAAATTCTGTTTGAGGAAATATGGATTACCACCCCCCTCAAAGCGACAGGGCTCATTCATGCCATACATTGAAAATATAAAAGATAATTTAAAAAAAACCTATGTAACATATATAACATATAAATTATAATGGTATTATAATTAAAATATTTATAATTTAACGTTCATTCCGTCAAATCAAATTATAAACTAAATTAGCAATCGTGCATACATATGGCTTATCGCCTCTACGAAGGGTGAACGTCATTTATAATCTCCAAATATTATGTAAAAATTAAAATACATATATACAGAATATATCTGAAAATAATTTTGTGATTTAAATTATTGATATTATTAAATAATTATATAACTAATAGGGACAAAAAATAAATTGTGAAGACATACATGATATAACAAGGCAATTAATACACAAAATTGTTAAAATAATGAAATTGAAAACCAACGGGTAATAAAACATTAAAAGAAGTTGATAATAATATTATTAACCTGAGTATAGTATATTTATAATATATCAACATATTTTAAACCACTGTAAAGTATGATAGATAACACACAACAATAGTAAGGTTTCAGTAAGGGAATTTCGTCTCAATTTATATTCCATTGTGACTTATTTGTTATTACCTACCAATTCACTTTTAAGTTGTATACATACTTTATTTTAAATGTTATATCATGAATCCTCTTATCTTCATTATATTATTAGTTTTAATTAATTTCATACCTTTATGGAGATATTGATTCAAAATTTTCAATGTCATATGGGATACTATGGAATGTTTAAAGATTATTCTCTTTAAGAATGTTCTTAGTGGATATATTTGAAATATCACATAATTTTGTGATTTTTAACATCATGTTGAAACAATATCTTTATTTTATTCATTTTTTATTTGATATTTACATGAATAACCATATCATTTCACTGGTATATTATTATTTACTAATCCTTATACCATTTTTCATATGGTGTTCACTTTAAATGTATAATATTTTATCATGTAGGTTTAAAAGTATTAGATTCATGTCATGAAGCCTTTAAAGTTTTAGATTCTGGGCATGAAGACTTGAGAGTATTATAATCTTGGAATAAATCCTTGAATGTATTAGATTCCTAGTATGAATCCTTGAGATTACTAGATTCTGGGCATGAATCATTGAAAATATTCGATTCGTGGAATGAAGCATTGGAAGTATTAGATTATTGGCATGTATCCATAAAGTAATATATACTTGTCACAAGGGCTTAGTGGTATGTTATAGATATCCATATTTATGAATTTATGTCCTAGATATTTTAGTTTTTATTTATCCTTATGAATTTTCATTATCATATCTATGGATGTATTCTATTCTGAGTCTATTAATTAAGCGGTATATGTTTAGATTCATAACATGACATATTGATATTTCCTTATGTAGTAATTTGAATGGAATGTTTTATTATTTATTTACCATTTCATGTTGGTTAATTTCCATTGATTCATTATTTTTTCTACTTTACATACCCTTATTAATCATTTCATATCCCCCTTATTATGTTACCTTTTCCCAGGTTATGAAGAAGAAAATATTGAATAATCTTTCAAGGATGCAGTTTATTTAATTTTATAATGTGTCATTTTTTATAATCTATTTCAAAATGTATTTTTGATATCATTTATTTAATCTATATTTCTAAGACTGCTAATCCAATTAGTCCTTAAGGAATTAATTCCTTGTAATCGTACTATTGTATTAAAATAATGTGCCAGCTATGGGCTTCTCTGGTTAGGTTGTTACAAATAGACTATGAAATTTGATATTAAAACGTATTTTGGATCAAATAAGAAGGTTGTGAGAACACCACACTCCACTAAAATGAGGTTCATAACAATAATATTTAATTGAAAATTGAAAAAAAAAATAATCAAAATGATTGACAGAATCATGATACTAGTATAAAAAAATTTGCATTGAAGACATGAAATCTATAATTATTCTTTAGGATAATGATGTCAATATGCTGTAGGATAAAATTAATATAAAGGAAAAAATAAACGTTCAAATCATGATTTGATAAAACATATATATTAACAAAAAGTGTGAATATTCCTAATAGCATACTACAATTATTGATGATATTTTGAAGCATAGATTTGTTAAAGAAATTATTTGTGTATTTCCTACTAAGAAGAAAACAATAATTCAAACAAATTTTTATAAAGGTGAAAATTTTTAATTAACCAGAAAACCTAAGGAAAAAGAAAAATATACCAAAATTTGGAAGGAGAATAATTCATGAAATCATTACATATAAATACCAATGGCCTGATACTATATTATTAAAATGAAATATAATATATTTAACTGGATAATAATTGAGAATAAACCTACATAATAAATGAATCAATATACAAATCTCTTTATATGAATCAGTTTTTTTTTAGTTTTATGAAATATTCATCCATAATGATTATATATTTTAATAAAAAATGTACATACCTAGACTAATAAGAAAGAATGAATCAATTGGGATATATTAGGTATTACACCCATATGTTTTATAATATATTTCTCATCAAATATTTTGAATTTAAAAAATGTTTTTTTGTACAAGCATATCAGAGTCCAAATGAACCATAATATACTACACTAGTATAACATACCCATAAAATTGTTAGAATGAATATGAGTAAACTCAAATTAAAAGTTTTTAGAATGGATTTATATAAAACTAATATAGTTATAAATTACTAATAACATTATTTAGTGACATTATGTGATTCACAAATATATTTTCCCCAATAGTGTTTTTAATTTTTTTATGAGAAAATAATATTTAATATTTTTAACTTTAAGAAAAATTATTCATTATCATTACCTTTAATTATTAAATAAACATGTCCAAATTACCTTATAATGATTTTTTTATAATTTTACGAATAGATTTATTATTCGATGAATAATTAAATGTAATATTTTTATTGAATTTTTTTATATTAATGAATATAAGAAGATAAGTTTTTCTTTTAAAAAATAAAGTTAAAATTAGTTCATTTATATAATTAATAATCGAATTTAATTAATTGGAATCAATTTTATTTGGTATGTTTTTATAAAAACATTATTTATATAGGGTAACATAATTTATTGAAAACTACTTTCTGTCACATTTTATGGATTTAATTTGTAATTAAATTATCCAATATAAGTGAATTTAAGTTAATAAAATGGATTTTATATTTTTAATCATAACAAATAATGTTATATACCAATTTAAACATAATATTTTTAATAATTAATAGTAAAAACTATAATAATTCCTTACAATGGTTGTGGTTAAAACATGTTAATCTAAGAGAAAAGGGTATGTTTTCCGACTAAACATGTATACATCTAATTAGATATCAATATATTGAATATATTCTATCACAAGTATAAATATATGGAAATTTTCAATCGTTTTTTTGAGTATGACTTTATCATATTTTATTCTTTTAAGAACGTACAAGTGTGTACTCTCCCCACTTATAAAAGTACACCCATCCTTTCTCTTCTTTACACTACATGGAGCCATATATCATGAGAAAACCTAAACCAATTATCCTATAAAACTACCTATCCATGAATTCAATGTTATTTATTATTAAAATATAATTCAATTTTTCCATAAGAAGGTATTGAATGGAGTAATACTAAAGAATAAGAATTAACCTTACTTGATTTATTTAGCTTTATTACTCATTTATACCTTTTATAAATATGTTTTATTAAAATTAATATAATAAAATAATTATAATAAACATATATATTTTATATTATGATTATTTAAAGTCAATTATTCAACCTATTTTTTATTAAATGGGAAGTAAAAGTGTCTCTTGTGCGTACATCTGGGCTACAACCTTCACATAGTGAAATAATTCATTTTCCATAACTATCTATCATGAATGAGTATGTTGATGTATTTAATGTTTATAAATTATACTAATGACATAATTATTATTTTGGAAATATAATATTAGATACACCTTCTTTATTTTTAATATATTGAAAAATGAAAACGTCGCTCGTATGTACACATGGACTGCCACCTTCACACAACACCATGATTTTTTTTAATTTCATTCTTACATTGATTGAAATAATGAATTTTTTTCAGACTATATATGATATATATTATTCATTTTTTATTTTTTTATGTGGGAATTAGTATTTATCATTGTTTCTATCCTTTAATCAATATGTCGAATCAACACTCAGACATACGTATTACAGACTCTTTCCATGAATGAGGAAATTGATTTTAAAAACTCAAATTTTAATTAATGACTATAAATTTATATAATGATAACATTTTGAATTTATATCATGTTTATAATTTATTGTATTATTTAACCTTGATCAAAGTATAGGCATGAAAACTAACAATCCAAAATTATTATAGAAAATGTAATAGTTAACACTCAGAAATGATAATTTTAATAATAAATTAATATTAAATGGGTATTAAAATGATAAATGTTATCATATATATTGGTTATGTATTTAAATTAATTTCTTATAGAAATTTAAAAAATTTAAATTTATTATAATTTTGGTTTCTAATACTTTCAAATGAAGTCAACAAGGAGTAATGGTTTCTTATATCACATTTTTTCCATAATACAAGTGCATTATTCCCCTCCTGTTCAAAATTTGGGTTCTATATAAGACCCATGAATTTATTTCATGATTATTATCAAGAAAATTACTCATATATAAAAAACATTATATGGTCCTCCCTTTCATATTGTTTGGATTTGGACGTTATAATAGTGGTAATCATTTTTCATCTCAAATTTCATTCTTTGAGATATATGTTATGTTATAGAACAATATTTTTTATGAAATGTATAAACATAACCTTCTACATTATATAAAATTAATATCTTTAGGGTCGTGGTATTTAAAATTTTTAATTCATATTATTCTTTCATAGGGCATACGATTCAAAAGATACCTAACTGGTAAGTGTTTTATGTTAAAACATCATTGTTTACTGAAATTGTAAATGATTATGTAAATTATGATTATTTTTCATAATATAACTCTCAATAACCTAACTCATATTAATATCATATGATTATTCATGAAATTTTACATTAATAGTACCATTTTCCTCTCTTTCTCATCCAAAATGATTGAGACAATGTTTTTCCTTCAAAATACATTATTCACACTTTAGCCGATAATCATTTTCATCCGTGAACAATTTTCTGTAAAATGAATTTAAGAAATTTTTTAATGTTATATTATGATTGGTTAAGGAAACTTTTACCCAATTTATAATTTATAAAATGGTTTAAATTAATTCCATATTATTTTATATGAGGTACTTTTCTGATTTTAATGAGATATTGAATAGAATATTGGTTTTAAACATAATTTTTAGACATCATTATCTCTCAAATATTTAATGCACCAGTTACAAGTTTCAATGGTTTTCTTAAAATTAATTTTTTAAAATATTTATGAAATTTTTATATTTCAAAAAATCTATTCCAAAATGATAATGGTATTTTCATTATGAAACATTCACAGTTATTTTTTAAAGGTGTTTTTCTTTATGGTGAATAGAATTTTTTGAAGATGATTTGTTCCCTAGGGGCTATTCATTGATGAATTTTTTGAAATGTTTAAGAAACAAATTTTTTCTTTTGGTTATGATATATGATCATTGTTTTAATAATTTTATACAAAAATTAACTGATTGTGATTATGTGATTGGTGGACCTATAATTATCTTTCCCTATAATTCATATGGATAAAGATAGACCTGTCCTTAGATAAAAATAATTTTAATGGGGAGAGAACCTAATTCATAAATGTATATTGTCTACTATAATATTATTGTGAGTGAAAATTGATTAAATATATAATTGAATGTTGAGTAAAAAAAATAAATAATAATAGTCTTCATATGGATACATAACAAAAGAAATTTTATTCTTTGATTATGTGTAAACCACAAAAATATTTTATATTCGAATGTTATTCTCTCATGGACCATGTTCTTTGATTCCATCATGACTTCTCTCTTATGAAATGTGAAACAATATTCCATGAAGCAAGATTATGATCTATTATTTTTTGGGTATGGTTTTCAGAATATAATATCTTGTTCTCATTACCTTATTCTCAATTAATTCATATATGATAAATTATAACTCCCTTTTTACTATTAATGATAAACTGGGATCACCCTTGATTTTGTTTCATCTTCTTAGTTTATGAAGAAAAGTTCTATGTATAATATGTCTAAGAGGGTGAATTTTATAATGAATATGGTGGGAGTTTATATAGATATATCATTAAAAAATTGTTTATGTATCCATGTATCCCAATAAACAAAACCAATATAATTCTTATGTGGATCGTATTTTAACGTATTAAATATTCATATAATAAAATTTTATTTTATTTTTTTAAATTTTAGGTTTACAATATTTCGTTTCAATTCTTGGTTTTAATTACTTTTTAAACATGGATAATAAATATTTTGAGATAAATCAATGGATAATAATATAAATAGAAGAATTTTCATAATTTATAGTAAATAAAAGTGTGTGGTTATACGACCCAACTCAAGATATCTTAGAGCTAGTGTTATGCTACCATTACATTGGTATATGATATAACTAAATCACATCCTAAATGTCCAAATAGTTTAGTCATCTTGGTAAACATTACATATACATGTGTCTTGTTTTAAAAATTAATACACTAATTAAAACATATTTTTCCCTGTATTCATAATAATTTTATTACATCAAGCCTGTCAATGAATATAATTTTTAGTACATATTAAGGATTCCTAGGGAGTAAATCATAATAAGGGTGGGCTCAAATTACCCACAAGAGTATGTAAAGTAGAAGCAATAATGAATTGATAAAAATAAATCAACATGGGAAGGTAAATAACATAGAACACATTTCATTTAATAAATCAAATGGGAATGAATTTCATAAATAATATGAAATGGTAATAACTGAAAACACATGTAATTCAAATATCTAGATAACGAAAAATTAATATGGAAATGGAAGGAACTATAAAACATTCCATTTAATCAATGAACTGAGAGTGAAATTCATCCATATATATGTAGATGAAAAATATCATGGATAAATAAAAAATGAATCTAAATGAGGGAAATGATTAATTATTTATCATCTTCTTTGGGGCACATGAAAACCTATAGTGTCAAAACCATTCATAAGAAGGTTTAAAACTATAGGTAGAAACCTGTTTAATTTGAGAAATTATTTTTCCTCTTGACAACCTATGGATACCTAGTAGGGATATATTATTTTTGGGATCCACCCATCACTACCTGTCCAAATAATTACTTATATGGAAGAGTTGATTCCATTAATAAATAATTTTCCTTACAAAGAATCCATATAAAATAAAAAATAATGATTTATTGATATTTCAATAGATAATTAAATAATTATCAAAGTAAACACCTTTTTTTAAAATGACATACAGTCTAGGAAATAAATATATCTATAATAAATGACATGGATAATTAAGAAAAATTCAATTTCTAATGATCATATGAAATTAAATTTTCCAATCGGACTAACAACTGAATCAAGGAAGTGAATTTGGATACTATCCTTATCCAAATTAATCATAACCCATATAAATGATTAATAAAGATGATATCAATACACCATAACCCATATTGAGTAAAAATGAAGTGCTTTTGTCATATAGGAAAAGAAATTTGTTTGAAAAACATTTTTAGAAAAATAATGCTTGAATATTCAAAAAAATCCTATACAACATTTAAATTTTGGAATCATAATCTCATGATGTAATAACAATAATTGAAACTTATAATAACATGATAATAAGGATATTGAATATATAACTTGTCAATAGATAAGTAAAACAAAGGTTTTTTGAAAAAATATAAAATAATATCTATTAATATAATTTTAATTTAAAAACATCTCTAATAAATGAGATTATTAAGTAAACCCTTGAAATGATTATAATTTTTATGTAAGAATAAATCAATTAATTAATAATGTGTATCAACTAAAAATAAACATAATGAATTGGAAACGCATCAATAGATAATAAAATTATTTATATAAAAAATCCTAGGATATTAATTACATTGAGGAAGTAGTATAAAAAAATGAAATGGAACCTAGTTATGAAATTATTCTCTTCTTAGGTAACGTTAATTGTACATGAACTTAGATTGAATAAATAAAATTTAAACTCAAAATATCATAAAGAATGAATGAATTGTGATATTAAATTTCAAATTGGAATTTGTGACACCATATATAAGATATTTTGTGCACAATAATAAATTATTCCTTAATTATGGTAATAAAACTAAAAGATCATTAAAATTATTCTTGAGGAAAATAATCTATAAATATTCCGAATATTCCTATACAAATTTCAAACATTTAAATTAAAAGACACATTAAAGAATAAATTTAAATAAAACTGTTATATATCCTAAAGATTTATAAATTCATGATATAATATATTAATAAGGGAAGTAAATATACCACACAAATAATTAATTGGTGAAATTGGTGTATTCCTCACAGAAAGAATATTGAGACAAGAATCCATTACCATGTTTTTTCTATTGGGTGAATGTAATTTAACCTCATAAATAATGGGTTTAAATATACCAATAACTTATTGTTGACTCAAAAGTTCCCTTTTGACTTCTATATCTTGTTTTGGCAATCACAAATGTCTTTTTAATCGTACTGACTTTATCAATAGTATCGTACTGACCTTGTCAGTCGTATCATACTAACTCTGTCAATCATATCGTACTGACTCTGTCAATCATATCGTACTGACTCTGTCAATCATATCGTACTGACTCTGTTAATCATATCATAATGACTCTGTCAATCGTATCTTACTCACTCTATCAATCGTATCGTACTGAATCTGTCAATTGTATCTAACTGACTTTGCTATTCAAACTTTCATTACTTGCTTGTTTTGGTACTTAGTCAAAAAACACATGTTTCATATTAATCATACTCTTGTTTATCATCTTCATATATCTTATTTTAACCGATACGATGTTATTGAGTTAGTAATAATCTAATGAAATCGATGTCGTGATTTCTGTTTCTATATGACCGTTATAATGCCAGGTGTCCAAGTCTCTCAGAGTTTTTCAGAGAAATATGACCGTTGGAGGAAATGTGACAGTTGGAACCTGAGGCCTATAAATAGGAGTTCATTTGTAGTCAAGAGAGGAGAACTATGAAAGTGTTTGAACAACTGTGATACTTTGATTCTATCAAGTTCTAGAGAGAGACGATGTGACTTCTCTCATGCTTTGTGCTTTGTGTAACACCCCAAGCTTCTATGGTACGCTTCTCTTTGAATAATGTGATAGCGTGTGTTGTACGCAACACCGAGTTCTAACACACCATAACTAATCAAACTAGCCGTTATGAATAGTAATACCTACTTTTTGAAATTATATATATTTTATATTTGAAAATGGACTTCATTTTTGGATTCGGAATATCGAATTTAGCCTAGGGTGAAATTTTGGTACATTTCGGATAACTTTCATATTTTGATGAATAGTGAAAATTACTAAATTTTAATTAAAAACAACTTTTTTAATCAAATTAATTACTAGTGATAAATTATGAATTTGAGTGGTTTTAAAGTATATTTAGAATATATTTTTACCATTTAATATAATTTTGGTCATTGGACATAATTTTACAATTAAACCGAACATAAACAAGTGTCAATCTTTTGATAGTTATTATCTCTTAAAAACACGCTTTTTGTTTTAACAGCGGGAATTAATTTTAAATTAATTTCTGCCACTTCTGTGTTTTGAATTTAGGAAAATGGATTCCATATTTGGAATCAGGATGTTCAAATTGTGTAAATAGGTAACTTTTATTTTTAGACATTTTGAATAGTTACTGTGGTAAATATTTTATTTACCATGGTTAAAGGGTAAATCCGGTAAATAAGGGTTAAAAAAATAATATTATAATAATACAAAATTACCCTAAAACGTGTCATAACCTTATTGGTGGACACATACCCGACCATGGGCATCCTTGGGTCAATTTGGGGACCCCTTGGAGCCACTTGTATGTGGTAGGGACACTTTATATTAATAAAGTTAAAATAAAAATAAAAATGGCATAAGCTTACATCTTTTAGAAGAACAATTGTTACATAGGGTTATACATGTTGGATTTTCGATTATAAATATTAATTAGAAAGCTAAAAAGATTTCCTACATAATGATATTTTACTTATAATTTTTAGACATTAAATAATTTATTTTATTTATGACACAATGATGATGCAGTAATTACTATAATAGTGAAAAATTAAAATAAGTGATATTATAAATACCCAAATAAATATAATATGAAACTTTTAATGAATTAAACTAATTTTCTAGGATAATATGATATATTAGGATTGATTTAATTGACTTTTTTCGAAGTAATAAATCTGTTATGAGTTTCACAAAAATCAACTAATGAATAATGTCAAAATTGACATAAAAGAATTCTTAAAACAAATATTATATTATTAATTGATATTAAATTCCTAAAAATATAAGGTTCGGCCAAGAGACTTATATCATGATAGGTTAATCATTAATGGACCACCTGGGGGGTCTCTTGGATGTATATAGTAAGTTTAGTAACCATAATATATAAAATACAAAGAGACATTGTAAAAGTGAAACTAATTAACTTAGAGTTAATACTTAAAGATAAGGTTAATATAAGTACCCAAACCTGTCTAAATTCTATTGGATGAGTTGCTTTCGACCTATCCCCACCTCATCATTTTAATAGTCAACTTTGGAGCCTTTAGAAACCGAATATGAATTTATTATAAATTAATATTTCTAGCTTTTCCAAAGGTGCCCCTCACCCCTCTTATAAAAGGGCACTCCTCCTTCTCATTTCTTCACACCTTCAAAGCCTTTTGGTTCGGCCAAACTCTGCCCAAACACTCTCCCAACATCCCTCAATACAACCTAGAGGCCTTAGTTTGATCAGAAAGCCAACCTAAGGAGCCCTTTTGATCAAATCAAAAGGAAGAACCCGAAGAAGAGGTAATGATTTCACCACCCTTTTCTAAGTTCATATCTTCTTCCACTTCTTCTTCCTTTGTTCTTACCATTCTGAAATAATAACTCCAGTATCTCACATATACTGTGATGTTATTATAAATATGGTACAATCATATTCAGTATTCTATCCACCCTTTGAATAACATGTCACCATACGTGCGTACGTACGGCTTACCGTCTCCACGTCGTGGTGTAATTGTTATTCAATATAATATTATTTGGATGGGTATAATAATGATGTGTAACTCATGTAAATAATAAATATAACATGTTAATGATTCTGTATATATGATATACCATCCATTTATATATTATTTTAATATCAAAAGAATGATATTGTCGCTCGTGCGTACGTACGGACTACCGTCTCCACGAACGCGATGAGATTCATTCTCCATCGTAACCATTAAAGCGTAATTATCATTTTATGATTTAAAAATGATGTTTAAGGACTTGATATCATTCTGGATATGAATAATATACAACCCATCCTTTCCAAACATGTCTTACGTAACAAAACATATGAAAGAAAACAAGTAAGTTAACACCCGAAACAACGATAATACTAAGATATTATTATCAAATCAATATTAAAAGATCATATATGATATCATATTAATGTATATGATTCTTGTATAATTTAATAACAATTATTTCACCATTATACAGGAGGTTAACCTACCACAACCAAGGAAAAGTACAAGGTAAGGGTTATTTCACAATCTCTTCATTATCCGAGGTTGTATTATACGTAATAATCTACTGGGATCTCTTTATCATCCACATCCATGTTTCTTCGAAATGTATTTCAAAACATTTTTACTATTTACAAGAATATGGGTTAAAGTCATTTATACCCTTGTTTGACTTTTTATAAGAGGTTTATAAAGGAATCTTTCCGTCGTTTTCAAAACAAGGTCCTTTTTAACCTTTTCGACAGAATTGAGGTAAGAATGTTTTTTTTAACTTATACGGCGGGTGCGGTTATTTTCCGCCGTTATAAAATCGTCGAAGCTTCCCATACAAGCTTATAAGAATATTTTCAAAGAAAATGTTTTATTTTATATGGATCTTAAATGATTTCAAAATAAAAGGAGATATTTCTTTAAAAAGAATTTTGATTTCATCTATGTCAACATCCTTTGATGGATTTTAAGATTATTTGAAGTTGATTTATTATGATACAAAACTTCTATATTGTATTGAAGGTTTTGTGATATGTTTGACTGTGGATGTGCTATTTTTATACCATTCATAGTTTATTGTGAAAGTATTGACATTTCGTATGCTAGTTTTAATACGAATGTTTATGTTATGTTTAAACCTTTTCATATGGGAATGCATTGGACTTAATAAGTGACGGGTGGAGCCCGCTATAGCTCCTCGATGCATCGGTAGGTCTCATGAGACAAACTAGTGTCTTGGCACAAGGCCTTGACAAAATCGTATTTGTAGTCTTGGCACGAGGCTTTGGCTATGTGGTTATGATAGTCTGGCATTATGCATTCCAACATTATGAAAGTGGTTATTGATTTTTGCATGTGATTATTCGATTAGTAGAATATCCATGTGAATAAGTAAATGGCATTATTTCATTTTACTTTTGCCATACCATGTTGAAGTTCAATTTTAAAAGGCTTTTGTTTTAGTAATGCATTGCCTTAAATGTTTATTCTTATTTATGAAAGTTTCCGCTATATTGTTATCCTTACTGGGCATTTGAGCTCACCCCTTTTCTATGTTTTATTTTTCCCCAGGATGTGAAGAAGTAAATTATGAATGACCTGCAGGGATATTATGAGGGGATAGTAGTGTGGATAATGGATACATTATGTTGTTGTAGTAGTTTTTAATTTTATGATGTAATGTAAAACTTATGAATATATCTAGTGTTTCCAAGGCTACTAAACCAATCGGTCTTTCGAGATTTGATCTTTCTTGTGATCATGCCAATGTTACGAAGTAATGCACCGACTCTGGGTAACTGGGGTCGGGGCGTTACAGTTGGTATCAGAGGAAGTTTAGTACAAACCTTGGAAGCTAGATTTAGATAAACTCTGATTAGAGCACGTAGACCTAAGATGAACTTTGAGGATTAGTATAGAAGAACTTCCTAGAATTTTGGTATTGTAGAGATTTTGTGAGTTTTCCGAGCAATACATCCCTGTCTGGATACGAGCAGGTAGAGGCGGCTCTGGCACAGATGTACCTAGGGGTAAAACCCGAAAACACCGCTTTGAGCTAGACTCGAACGGGAACTGGTGCACGACAACGGGCCTTGCTGCACTCTTGGTTACGACACTCCCGGGGGATATGCTTAGGATAACTCTCATTATCTTTACAAATCATTATGAAGGGTTTATGAGTATATACTTCCTCAAAGAAAAACATTTTTATGATTATGGATTATATCCATAAATAGTTCAATTTATGTTAAGTGTTTTATAAGTATGGGATTATGTATTTTGATTCATAAACTGATCTAGTTTATGCCATTGTTTAGAAATGGCGCCTAGTGGAAGAAATGGAAACCGTATCAATGCGCGCACTCCATGTAGGGATTGCCCTCCTGCTCAAGATAATTATAGTGGGGCTGGTGATGCAACTGGTGCCGATCAGCTAATCACCATACTGGGACAACTTACTCAGGTTATGAATAATAACCTTACCCGTATGGAGCACCCTGATCCGCAGCGTGGAGGATCAATGTTAGATCGATTCATGAGACAACAACCACCAACGTTCAATGGGAGTACAAATCCCTTAGTAGCTGAGCAATGGATATTTTCCCTAGAGAAAATATTTCAGGCTTTGGGGAGTAGTGAAAGGGAAAAAGTTACCATGGCAGTTTACCGCCTCACTGGAGATGCTGATCAATGGTGGTCATTGATTCAAAACATGAAGGAAGATGATGAAGTATCAAACATGGAATGGAGGGAGTTCAAAGATCTGTTTTTAGAAAAATACTTTCCTCGCGACCATCGAGCAGATATGGAAAGGCAATTTCTGAGTCTGAGACAAAAGGAGGATGATAATGTCACAAAGTATGAGGCTAACTTTACAAGGTTAGCGAGGTACGCTGGTGATTATATTCGCAACCCAAGAAGTAAGATTGATCGTTTCTTTGATGGGTTAAAACCATTTCTCCGTCGAGCATTAGTCTCACAATCCTTTTCATCGTACGAAGACATTGTCTCATGTGCTATCAAGACCGAAAAGGAATTCTCTAAGTCTTATGACTTTAAAGCAAAGCAAGAGAAGAAGAGACCTGCTGATCAATCTGGGAATGGAAATAAGGGGAAGAAGGGAAAGGTTGAATATCCATCTTGTGGTAAGTGCGGGAAGAAACACCCCGGTGCTTGCCTGAAGGGAATGGGAGTCTGTTACAAGTGTGGTGAAAAAGGCCACCAAGCTCATGATTGCAAGGGGAAGAAGGAAGCTACCAATGTTCAGTGCTACAATTGCAGGGAGATGGGGCATTATGCAAATGCATGTCCTAAGCGTCAGGAGAACTTACCTCAGAAAAGGCCAAGGGATCAAGGCCAGGCTTATGCTATCACTACTGCTGAGGTAGAAGCTCCGAAAGACGTGGTGGCAGGTAATTTAATGGTTTCCTCAAGTTTAGCAAATGCATTATTTGATTCTGGATCATCGCATTGTTTCATATCTTCCCAGTTTGCTAAGAAAATTAGATATTTCCAATTTGATTTAATAAGGGAGTTGTCAGTTAAAACTCCTAAGGGAAGTATCGTTGCAACAAAGTTTTGTGAATCAGTCCCCATTAGAGCACATAAATTTTCTTTATCTGCTGATTTCATCATCATACCTATGATTGAGTTTGATATAATCCTCGGTATGGATTGGCTTTCGGACTATGATGCGAAGATTTATTGTAAGAAGAAAGAGGTTACGATTCATGATGATAATGATAAGGAGCACCTTATTTTTAGAGCAGAATCGTCACCACCTAATTCTTATTTAGACCCACCCCCAGTAGCTCAACTTAATTCAATTATTGGGGAGGAAGAGAATGAAGTAACTATCGGTGAGGAAAGGAATGTTCAAATAGGGGATGTACCTGTTGTAAAAGAATTTGTAGATGTATTTCCGGAAGATTTACCTGGACATCCTCCAGAACGAGAAGTTGAGTTTTCTATTGATTTGATTCCTGGATCAAGGCCTATATCGAAGACCCCTTATAGAATGGCCACTGTAGAGTTAGTCGAACTAAAGAAACAACTAGAGGAATTGAGTAATAAGGGATTTATTCGCCCTAGTGTTTCTCCATGGGGAGCCCCTGTTCTTTTTGTTAAAAAGAAAGATGGATCTATGAGGTTATGTATTGACTACAGGGAGATCAATGCTATAACGATAAAGAACAAGTATCCCCTACCTCGTATTGATGATTTATTTGACCAACTGCATGGAGCTCAATACTTTTCAAAGATTGACCTTCGATCTGGATACCATCAGTTGTGTGTGAAGAAGGAAGACATTCCGAAAACAGCATTTCGAACCAGGTACGGGCATTACGAGTTTACTGTAATGCCGTTTGGATTGACCAATGCACCCTCTGTATTCATGGATCTGATGAATAGAGTTTTCAAGGAGTATCTCGATGAATTTGTGGTAGTATTTATTGATGATATATTGGTATACTCCAAAACCTATGAAGATCATGAAAATCACTTGCGCATTATCTTGAAGACTCTGAGGAGGCATGAATTATATGGAAAGTTTAGCAAGTGTGAATTCTGGCTTCAGGAGATTTCTTTTCTTGGCCATATTGTCTCTAAAGATGGAATCTATGTTGATCCTTCTAAGACCAAGGCAATCCAAGAATGGCCAGCACCTACGAGTATAACTGAGGTACGTAGTTTTATTGGTTTGGCAGGTTATTATCGACGTTTCGTCCAGAATTTTGCCCGATTGGCAAACCCATTAACGAAGCTCACACGTAAAGGGGTTAAATTTGTTTGGACAAAAGAGTGTGAAGAATGTTTCGAAGAACTGAAGAGAAGATTAGTCAATGCTCCTATATTGACTCTACCATCGTGGAATGATGGGTTCGTTATTTATAGTGATGCATCGAAGAAAGGACTTGGCTGTGTCCTTATGCAGAATGATAGAGTTATTGCCTATGCATCACGACAGTTGAAAATTCATGAACAAAACTATCCTACTCATGATCTTGAGTTAGCGGCAGTGATCTTTGCTTTGAAAATATGGAGGCACTACCTCTATGGTGAAAAATGTGAGATTTATACTGATCACAAGAGTTTGAAGTATATTTTCTCACAAAAAGAACTCAACATGAGGCAAAGGAGATGGATTGAATTACTCAAGGATTATGATTGTACGATACACTACCACCCAGGGAAGGCAAACAAGGTGGCAGATGCTTTGAGTAGAAAAGACCATGGAGTTTTGAACAATATGAGAATTGAAAGGGATCCAATTATCATGGAGCTAGTGAAGATGGACATGGGAATAACCAGGGAAGGTGAAACATCAATGCTTTTTCAAATGGTTGCCAAACCATCTTTACTAGAAAGGATTAAGAGTTCTCAGACTGATGATGAAGAATTACAAAAGAAGATTAAAGCTGTGAATGATGGGAGATTGAGAGACTTTGTGTATGAAGATGGAATTTTGAAATTCGGGAAGAGACTTTGTGTTCCCGATTTACCTAATCTGAAAAGGGAATTGTTGGATGATGCTCATAGTTCCAATTTCTCTATACACCCTGGGAGCACCAAAATGTATAGATATTTGAAGGAACATTTTTGGTGGGACAACATGAAGAGGGAGATTGCTGATTTTGTGTCAAGATGTATGGTTTGTCAACAAGTGAAAGCTGGAAGGCAACAGCCTGGAGGAGTCATGAAACCTCTTCCCATACCGGAGTGGAAATGGGACAATATTACGATGGACTTTGTCATGGGGCTACCAAAGACTCCTAGAAGGAACGATGCAATATGGGTTATTGTTGATCGTCTTACCAAGTCAGCACATTTTCTTGCTATAAGAGAAGATCTACCCCTGGAACGTCTAGCAAGACTATACATTAATGAAGTTGTGAGACTTCATGGTGTACCCCTATCGATTGTTTCTGATCGTGATCCCCGTTTTACTTCAAGATTCTGGAAAAGTCTTCAGAAATCCCTGGATACTGAACTTCATTTGAGCACTGCTTACCACCCTCAGACAGACGGACAATCAGAACGGACTATTCAAACCTTAGAAGACATGTTGAGATCTTGCTCACTTGATTTTCAGGGTATGTGGGATCAATATTTACCTCTGGTAGAATTTTCCTATAACAATAGCTTCCATTCGAGTATTCAGATGGCACCATATGAAGCGTTATACGGAAAGAGATGTCGTACACCAACCTGTTGGGATGACGTTGGTGAAAGAAAACTTGTAGGCCCAGAACTGGTGGAGGAAACGGTGGAAAAGGTGAAAGTAATCCAAAATCACATCAAAGCAGCTCAAAGTAGGCAGAAGAGCTATGCCGATAATCGAAGGAAGGATTTGGAATTTCAAGTCGGTGATCATGTTTTCCTGAAGGTATCTCCGTGGAAGGGAGTCATACGTTTTGGTAAGAAAGGTAAATTGAGTCCCAGGTACATCGGACCTTTCGAAATTCTAGAACGAATTGGGGCTGTAGCTTACCGATTGGCAATGCCGCCAAGTCTCTCCAAAGTTCACGATGTGTTCCACGTATCTCTGTTGAGAAAATACATGCCTGACCCAACGCATGTACTCACCTATGAGGAATTAGAACTGGAACCGGATCTGTCTTATTGTGAAGAGCCCGTCAGGATTCTTGATACAAGAGAACAAGTACTGAGAAACCGGACGACGCGTCTGGTAAAAGTTTTGTGGAAAAATCATAAGATGGAAGAGGCAACGTGGGAACCCGAGGAACTTATGATGAAGAACCACCCGAGTCTTTTTATGCAGTAATACCCTAGAAATTGCGAGGACGCAATTATTTGAAGGAGGGGAAAATGTAACACCCCAAGCTTCTATGGTACGCTTCTCTTTGAATAATGTGATAGCGTGTGTTGTACGCAACACCGAGTTCTAACACACCATAACTAATCAAACTAGCCGTTATGAATAGTAATACCTACTTTTTGAAATTATATATATTTTATATTTGAAAATGGACTTCATTTTTGGATTCGGAATATCGAATTTAGCCTAGGGTGAAATTTTGGTACATTTCGGATAACTTTCATATTTTGATGAATAGTGAAAATTACTAAATTTTAATTAAAAACAACTTTTTTAATCAAATTAATTACTAGTGATAAATTATGAATTTGAGTGGTTTTAAAGTATATTTAGAATATATTTTTACCATTTAATATAATTTTGGTCATTGGACATAATTTTACAATTAAACCGAACATAAACAAGTGTCAATCTTTTGATAGTTATTATCTCTTAAAAACACGCTTTTTGTTTTAATAGCGGGAATTAATTTTAAATTAATTTCTGCCACTTCTGTGTTTTGAATTTATGAAAATGGATTCCATATTTGGAATCAGGATGTTCAAATTGTGTAAATAGGTAACTTTTATTTTTAGACATTTTGAATAGTTACTGTGGTAAATATTTTATTTACCATGGTTAAAGGGTAAATCCGGTAAATAAGGGTTAAAAAAATAATATTATAATAATACAAAATTACCCTAAAACGTGTCCTAACCTTATTGGTGGACACATACCCGACCATGGGCATCCTTGGGTCAATTTGGGGACCCCTTGGAGCCACTTGTATGTGGTAGGGACACTTTATATTAATAAAGTTAAAATAAAAATAAAAATGGCATAAGCTTACATCTTTTAGAAGAACAATTTTTACATAGGGTTATACATGTTGGATTTTCGATTATAAATATTCATTATAAAGCTAAAAAGATTTCCTACATAAAGATATTTTACTTATAATTTTTAGACATTAAATAATTTATTTTATTTATGACACAATGATGATGCAGTAATTACTATAATAGTGAAAAATTAAAATAAGTGATATTATAAATACCCAAATAAATATAATATGAAACTTTTAATGAATTAAACTAATTTTATAGGATAATATGATATATTAGGATTGATTTAATTGACTTTTTTCGAAGTAATAAATCTGTTATGAGTTTCACAAAAATCAACTAATGAATAGTGTCAAAATTGACATAAAAGAATTCTTAAAACAAATATTATATTATTAATTGATATTAAATTCCTAAAAATATAAGGTTCGGCCAAGAGACTTATATCATGATAGGTTAATCATTAATGTACCACTTGGGGGTCTCTTGGATGTATATAGTAAGTTTATTAACCATAATATATAAAATACAAAGAGACATTGTAAAAGTGAAACTAATTAACTTAGAGTTAATACTTAAAGATAAGGTTAATATAAGTACCCAAACCTGTCTAAATTCTATTGGATGAGTTGCTTTCGACCTATCCCCACCTCATCATTTGAATAGTCAACTTTGGAGCCTTTAGAAACCGAATATGAATTTATTATAAATTAATATTTCTAGCTTTTCCAAAGGTGCCCCTCACCCCTCTTATAAAAGGGCACTCCTCCTTCTCATTTCTTCACACCTTCAAAGCCTTTTGGTTCGGCCAAACTCTGCCCAAACACTCTCCCAACATCCCTCAATACAACCTAGAGGCCTTAGTTTGATCAGAAAGCCAACCTAAGGAGCCCTTTTGATCAAATCAAAAGGAAGAACCCGAAGAAGAGGTAATGATTTCACCACCCTTTTCTAAGTTCATTTCTTCTTCCACTTCTTCTTCCTTTGTTCTTACCATTCTGAAATAATAACTCCAGTATCTCACATATACTGTGATGTTATTATAAATATGGTACAATCATATTCAGTATTCTATCCACCCTTTGAATAACATGTCACCATACGTGCGTACGTACGGCTTACCGTCTCCACGTCGTGGTGTAATTGTTATTCAATATAATATTATTTGGATGGGTATAATAATGATGTGTAACTCATGTAAATAATAAATATAACATGTTAATGATTCTGTATATATGATATACCATCCATTTATATATTATTTTAATATCAAAAGAATGATATTGTCGCTCGTGCGTACGTACGGACTACCGTCTCCACGAACGCGATGAGATTCATTCTCCATCGTAACCATTAAAGCGTAATTATCATTTTATGATTTAAAAATGATGTTTAAGGACTTGATATCATTCTGGATATGAATAATATACAACCCATCCTTTACAAACATGTCTTACGTAACAAAACATATGAAAGAAAACAAGTAAGTTAACACCCGAAACAACGATAATACTAAGATATTATTATCAAATCAATATTAAAAGATCATATATGATATCATATTAATGTATATGATTCTTGTATAATTTAATAACAATTATTTCACCATTATACAGGAGGTTAACCTACCACAACCAAGGAAAAGTACAAGGTAATGGTTATTTCACAATCTCTTCATTATCCGAGGTTGTATTATACGTAATAATCTACTGGGATCTCTTTATCATCCACATCCATGTTTCTTCGAAATGTATTTCAAAACATTTTTACTATTTACAAGAATATGGGTTAAAGTCATTTATACCCTTGTTTGACTTTTTATAAGAGGTTTATAAAGGAATCTTTCCGTCATTTTCAAAACAAGGTCCTTTTTAACCTTTTCGACAGAATTGAGGTAAGAATGTTTTTTTTAACTTATACGGCGGGTGCGGTTATTTTCCGCCGTTATAAAATCGTCGAAGCTTCCCATACAAGCTTATAAGAATATTATCAAAGAAATTGTTTTATTTTATATGGATCTTAAATGATTTCAAAATAAAAGGAGATATTTCTTTAAAAAGAATTTTGATTTCATCTATGTCAACATCCTTTGATGGATTTTAAGATTATTTGAAGTTGATTTATTATGATACAAAACTTCTATATTGTATTGAAGGTTTTGTGATATGTTTGACTGTGGATGTGCTATTTTTATACCATTCATAGTTTATTGTGAAAGTATTGACATTTCGTATGCTAGTTTTAATACGAATGTTTATGTTATGTTTAAACCTTTTCATATGGGAATGCATTGGACTTAATAAGTGACGGGTGGAGCCCGCTATAGCTCCTCGATGCATCGGTAGGTCTCATGAGACAAACTAGTGTCTTGGCACAAGGCCTTGACAAAATCTTATTTGTAGTCTTGGCACGAGGCCTTGGCTATGTGGTTATGATAGTCTGGCATTATGCATTCCAACATTATGAAAGTGGTTATTGATTTTTGCATGTGATTATTCGATTAGTAGAATATCCATGTGAATAAGTAAATGGCATTATTTCATTTTACTTTTGCCATACCATGTTGAAGTTCAATTTTAAAAGGCTTTTGTTTTAGTAATGCATTGCCTTAAATGTTTATTCTTATTTATGAAAGTTTCCGCTATATTGTTATCCTTACTGGGCATTTGAGCTCACCCCTTTTCTATGTTTTATTTTTCCCCAGGATGTGAAGAAGTAAATTATGAATGACCTGCAGGGATATTATGAGGGGATAGTAGTGTGGATAATGGAGACATTATGTTGTTGTAGTAGTTTTTCATTTTATGATGTAATGTAAAACTTATGAATATATCTAGTGTTTCCAAGGCTACTAAACCAATCGGTCTTTCGAGATTTGATCTTTCTTGTGATCATGCCAATGTTACGAAGTAATGCACCGACTCTGGGTAACTGGGGTCGGGGCGTTACACTTTGTGCGTCCGATCACCGTATCGAGGGATTTCGAGTAATTGAAAGACAGAGGTGCCGATTACCTACAGAATTGAGGGCTGTCGGGGATAGGCATATAGACGTTCTGATCATCGTATCGAGGGCTCCCGTGGATAGGCAGAAAGGCGTTCTGATCATCGCATCGAGGGATACCAAGGATAGGCAGAAGGACGAACCGATCATCGTATCGAGGGCTTATCAAGGTGGTGGTAATAAAGACCTCTTATCCTAGGTGAAAGGATAACCCTTCTCTTTGGGTCAAAAGAATTTTAATACTTTTACATTTCTGCTACTGTTTGTATTAGAAAATAATTTTTATTGTTTCCTTTCTTCATTACACTTTCAATTGTAATTGTTTCAATTACAATTATTCTATTACATTTTGTATTAATAAATTATATACGCTTTATGGTAGAATCTCTCACACTTGTATTTCTCTGATTATTGTATTCATCTTGAATACAATTACTTCTCTTTTCTAATAGTATTACATTATATCATACCTTTATATTCAATAATTTTGTGGTTGTTTGAATTGTATTAGTTCAATATCTTTTAAACTAATCTCTTTAAGTGTTTAAAATCAATGTTTTTAAACATAAAATTCACCCCCCTCTTGTATTGTTCCATATAATATACATATACATCTACATTTTTGATCCAACAGTTGGTATCAGAGGGGGGTTTCCACTGATTTGTATTACTTGTTCTATTTCTTTCATATTACTATTTTTAACTACTTACTACACTAATGTGCGGAGTGGAAAAGATATTGTTTCTTTAGAAGGAAGGAATGAATATTGGGTCAATTGACAACCTAAATCCTTCTATACCACCTATCTTTGATGGGAATGATTATGAGTACTAGAGATATCGTATGAAGACTTTTGTGATCAATACTGGTGTAGGAAATTTTATAATGCTTACTGGAGGTTACAAAATTCCTGACAAAGAAGTCGGTACTTTCACTAACCAAGAGAAGAAAGAATATCAACTGAATTACAAGGTATGCAATACTTTATTATTCTCTATGACCAGAAATATATAGAGTTAGATATCTTCATGTGAAGTAGCCAACTGTATTTGGGAGAAATTAGAAGTCACTCACTTTGGTACATCTAAGGTTATAGAAACACGAAGAGCAATGCTTCGAGCAGGGTATCATGGATTTGTTTTTCCGTATGGAGATCCAGTATGTAAAGTGCAATAAAGGTTTATGAAAATTGTCAACAGCTTACAATCCATGGGTGAAAAAGGCCTTGATGATGAAGCTCTAGTAGATAAGATTATAGATATAATGCCAAATGAATGGGAGTAAAAAAGGACAGCTATTGATGAAAACAGAAAAGTTTCCCAGATTACTCTTGATGTACTCTTTGGAAGTCTTCTACTACACGAGACAAGAATGAAAAGAGATGTTGATTTCAACAAGAAGAATAATGTGAATGTAAGTGTAGCCTTTAAATCTAACTCTAAAACACCTAAAAGGCTTACAAGATCCAAATCCTGGAAAGTTGTTTTATCAGAATCAAGTGATAATGATCACTCGGATAATGTCTTAGCCAATCTTGCTCGAAGGATGAACAAGATTGTGAGAAATAAAGACTTCCAATATAGATTCAAAAAGAAAGATAGTAAGGATAATAAAGATTCAGAGGTAACTTGTTATGAATGTAAGAAAGTAGGACATATAAGTCCTGATTGTCCTTTACTGAAGAGGAAATACAGAAAGGAGAAACACTCTGAAAGAAACAAGAGAAAGTATTATAAGAAAAAGAAAGTCTTGAAGGAAAATGATACTTGGAGTGTAAGTGATAGTGATTCTTCAGAAAATTATTCAGAATATGAGTCCTCAGGAAAATGGAATATTGGACTTATAGCCAGATTACCAATTGAAGATCATTGTCTCGTGGCTAAGGTACACAAATATGAAGCTATTACAAATGTATCTTTAAATGCAAGTTATACTGATAATAAATATTATGAATCTTCAAGTGATGAATCTTCATCATCAGAAGATGATACATTACCTTCTTTTGAATAAGAATCTAGATTTGTTAAATTACTCGAAAATGAAAATTCTAAACTCAAGAAGAAGCTTGAGAAAGAAAACTCTAGAATTTTAGTTTTAACTAAAGAAGTATCGGATCTTTCTAATGATTTTGATATGAAAACTTCTGATTTTGAAAGTATTTTAAAAAACATTGAGAAATTCAAATATAATAAGGATAAACTTTCTATGGATCTAGAAAATGTGATTTCAAAGAAAAAAAATTTAGAGCCTAACTCTAGTTTAAAATTAGATGTTTTGGAAGATAAAAACATAGTTTTAAAACTAAACTCAGAAATTTTCTCTTTAAAGAAAGGTTTGTCAACTTTACTCAGGGAAAAGAAAATTTTGAAAAAATGTATTCCCAAATCCGGCCTTTGAGAAATCATTCTGGACTTGGATATACACATTCCAATCCTATTTTTAGTAATGAATATTTTGTTCCATAAAAAACCTCTTTTTGTTCCAAGTGCCAATGTGGTGGACACTAGAAAAGAGAGTGTTCTCTCAATAAAAATCAATCTTTAGGATTTCATAAAGCTCATTTTGTAAAACAAATGTGGATTCCTAAAATACTCTTATCTAACCCATCTGGATCCAAACAAGTTTGGATTCTGAAAAACTAATTGTTTCTTTTTCAGTAAAATGAGAAGTGTACAAACAAAAATATTTTCTACATGGATAGTGGTTGTTCTCGACACATGACTAAAAACAAAGATCTCTTCGAAAATTTTATCAAAACAAAATGTGGAAAAGTTACCTTCAGAGATAATTCTCAAGGAAAGATTGTTGGTATCGGTAATATTGTTTTTCATGGAAAAGTTGTTATCTAAAATGTTTTGTTTGTTAAAGGTATTAGGCACAATCTCATCAGCATAAGTCAATTATGTGATGAAGGTTACCTTGTGAATTTTAGGAATGATAAGTGTCTAGTTCACAATTCCAAGGATGAGTTCATTCTATTTGCCCATAGGCAAGAGAATGTATACACTATTAACATCGAAGACATTAGGAGCCAAAACTTACCCTGCTTAAGTGCAATAGAAGACCAATCAAGGCTATGGAATAGAAGACTAGGAAACTGCAATCTAAGAAACCTTTGTAAACTCTCAAAGAAAACACTTGTAAAGGGACTACCGGATCTTAGCTGTGATTCTTTAAAAGTCAGTGATCCTTGTCAATTTGGCAAGAAACAAAAAACTAGCTTTAAATCAATTAATAAAGTTTCAACATCTAATGCATTACAGTTAGTACATATGGATCTTTTTGGTCCTTCAAAAACTGGAAGCATTGGAGGAAAATACTATGTATTTGTTTTAGTTGATGACTTTACTAGATTTACATTGGTCTATTTTCTCACAAAGAAATCTGATGCCTTTTCTTATTTCAAAACTTTTAGAGCCCAAGTTAAAAATAAGAATAACCTAACATTGATAACTATTCATAGTGATCACGGTGGTGAATTTCAAAATTCAGTTTTTGAAACATTTTGTAGTAAGAAAGGTATTACTCACATTTTATCAGCTCTAAGAACTCCTCAGAAAAATGGTGTTTTTGAAAGAAGAAATCATATTATTCAGGAAATGACTAGAACCATGTTGAGTGAATACTCAATTGCTAAGCACTTTTGGGCTAAAGCAGTTAGTACTTCTTTTTATACTATATATCATGTTTTACCTAGACCATTTCTTAATAAAACACCTTATGAACTATGGACTGGCCGAAAACCTAAATTTTCATACTTCAAAGTTTTTGGGTGAAAAGTATTCATTCTGAATACAAAAGATAATCTTCTCAAATTTTCACCAAAATCTGATAAAGGAATATTTCTAGGCTACTCCACAACTTCTAAGGCCTATAGAGTTTTTAATAAAAACACATGTACTGTTGAAGAAATAGTACATGTAAAATTTGATGAATCTGATCCTTTTGTTTTTAAACCATCCCAATCTGTATCCTTAGATGTGTTTTCACAAATTGATTATCAACCTTTGATAGAAGATCTTCCTTATAAGGAAAATATTCAAAAGGATACTTCTGAAACATTTACCACAGAATATTTTCTACCACATGTTGATGAATAGGTTTTACAAAACCAAAATCAATTATTTCTTAGGAATCATCCCAGTTATAACATCATTGGTGATGTAAATCAACCTATAAGGACCAGAAATTCCTTAAGAAATGAAATAGAACATCTTACTTTTCATTCCCAATTTTAATATAAAAGTCTAAGTGATGTCTTAGGTGATGAATATTGGATCAAAGCAATGAAAGATGAAATAAATGAATTCGAGAGGAATCAAGTCTGGACATTAGTTGAAAGAACTAAAGAAACAACTATAATTGGTGTAAAATGGTTTTTCAGAAACAAATGTGATGAAAATGGAATCATTATACGAAATAAAGCAAGACTTTTTGCTAAGGGATATAATCAGCAAGAGGGAATAGACTATGAAGAAACATATGCTCTTGTAGCTAGACTTGAATCTATTCATATTCTATGAGCCTTTGCAGCATACTTTAATTTCAAACATTTTCAAATGGATGTAAAATGTGCTTTTCTAAATGGTTTTGTTCAAGAAGAAGTTTTTTTCGAACAACCTCTTGGTTTTCTAGACCCAAAACATCCTAATCATGTTTTTAAACTTACCAAAGCACTATATGGTCTTAAACAAGCCCCTAGAGCATGGTATGATTGACTTACAAGATTTCTTTTACAAAACAATTATACAAAAGGTACAGCAGATCCAACCCTTTTTATAAAAATGGAAAACAAAAATGTTTTGATTGTTCAAATATATGTTGATGACATTATATATGGATCAACTCAGAAATCGTTAACTGATTATTTTGCAAATTTAATGAAATATGAGTTTGAAATGAGTATGATGGGTGAGTTAACATTCTTTTTAGGTTTTAAAATTTCTCAAAAACCAGAAGGGACATATATATCTCAACATAAGTATATTAAAGATTTACTCAAAAAGTATTGTTATGACAAAACTAAAAGTATCAGCACTCCAATTAGTACCTCAAATACACTTGATCTTGATGAAACTGGGAAACCAGTAGATAAAAAAAATTTCAGAGGTATGATAGGAAGTTTTCTATACTTGACAGCCAGTCTACTAGACTTAATTTTTTCCGTATTCTTCTATACGAGATACCAATATAATCCAAAAGAGTCTCATTTAAAAGTCGTAAAGAGAATCTTTCGGTATTTAAAAGGCACTATGGATCTAGGTCTCTTTTATTCTTCTGGAAATGATTTTGTTTAAAAAAAATTCAGCTGCTGACTTTGGAGGTTGTTGAATGGATAGAAAAAGTACATCTGGAAAATGTAATTTCTTAGGAGATTCTCTGGTTTCTTGGTCCTACAATAAACAACACTCAGTAGCACTATCCACTGCTGAAGCCGAATATGTAGCAGCTGGAAGTTTCTGTGCTCAAGTGTTGTGGATGAAACACACACTCACTGACTATGGATTGAGTTTTTTCCAAAACTGAAATTCTATGTGATAATACTAGTGTCATAGCTCCTAGTAAGAACCCAGAACATCACTCTAGTGAAAAACACATAAATGTTAGGCATAACTTTCTTAGGGATCACACAGAGAAATGAGATATTATTTTAAAATTTATCATAATGCAAGAACAACTTGCTGACATTTTCACAAAACCATTACCTTCTGATAGATTTGAGTTTATAAAACAGAAGCTAGGAATTATTACATTAAAATAATCATTCATATCCACTTAATTTTTTACATTTCTCCTGACATCAAACAACTCCTCTAGAAAGGGGCAGAACATTTCTTACTATGATTTTTACTATATTTCTTCTTATCTTATGATCTTTAATTATTTACTCTCTTGGTATGTGTTTTTTGTTTTTCTGTTTATCATATTGACAGTTTTATTGTATCATTTAAATTTCTGTTTATCGTATTGACTTTTCCATCATATCGTAGATCATGGTAATGAATTTCTTTCCATCATATCGACCGATCATGGTAATGAATTTATTTTCCATAATATCATCAGATCATGGTAATGAATTTCTTTTCCATTAGCTTGTCCAATCATGGTAACAAAATTGTTTTCCATCGGCGTGATAGTTCATGGTAACAAGATTGTTTTCCATCGGCTTGTCTGATCATGGTAACAAAATTGTTTTCCATCGTCTTGAAAGTTCATGGTAACAAGATTGTTTTCCATCGGCTTGTCTGTTCATGGTAACAATATTGTTTTCCATCAGCTTTTCAGTTAATGGTAACGACTTTTTTTTTCATCGGCTTGTCAGTTCATCGTAAAAATTTTGTTTTCCATCGGCTTGTTAGTTAATGGTAACGAATTTGTTTTCCATCGGCTTGTCAGTTAATGGTAACAATTTTGTTTTCCATCGGATTGTCATTTCATGGTAACAATATTTTTTTCCATCATCTCGTCAGTTAATGTTAACGACTTTGTTTTCCATCGGTATGATGATTGATAGTATTATTTTACTTTTTACACTTGTGTTTTTCTTTAATACTATCTAAAACCAACAATTACCTTACGATCTCCGACAGGTACTGTAGAGACCCGAATCTTATCGTACATGAACATTGCATTACTTTTGCGGAATACTTAGTACATAACAAAAACACACACACAAGGATCATAATAGTTTAGTGTCTTTGGAAACTCGGAACGTAATCCTCTAATCGTGGTGAAATATCTTCAACATCTCCCATAAAGATCTTCCTTTTTTTACCTAAAACCTTTCTTTATATCCTGGGGAAAAGAAAACATAAAAGGGTGAGCTCAAATGCTCAGCAAGGGAAAATAAAGGAAATAAAAATCATATCATATCTTTATGAAAATCAAAACCTGCAAAAGAGATCATAATATCTTAACATGGAATAAATCATAGAAGTGAAAATGAGATCCCCATAATCATAACATAAAACTTGAAACTTTGTGTCATGCACACATAATCATGGAAAATCATTTCTTGTTAGTCATGACTCATTGCCAAGACTATCTTTGTGGACAAAGTCCCTTTCTGAACCGAGTTCACTCCTCGTTTCAGTCCTGTATCACTGAACCGAAATAACCTTCTGTTCCAGCCCTGTCTATCTCATGAGATATAAAATCTTTACCCAATGAATTGGAGGGAGATATAGGTCCCACCCATCTTATAATGAATCCTTTCTTATGTGTGCCACATAATCATAAATCATACATCATCGCATAACACAAGTAATAAAAATGGGATTCTTGAAACACCATGACATCATAAAACAAATAATATAAGATAAAGGAATTCATAAAAATGTTTCCATCACAACATAATCAAATCCATGTAATAATATGGATAAAAACAGAACCCTTTTATTATCTTAGATGGAAAATAATTTTGATAAAATACTTGAACTTCATTCATGAGGAAAATATCCTTTCTACTTCAAAAACACTTTTCCTTTCTTAACATGTCATACAATTTTAAAATAAAAGAAGTTGATCAAAAATAAACTTGAATACTTGTAAAGGAAGCTTCTTGGAAATAATTTTTTAGAAATCCATTCATGCCGTATAAGTTAAAAAAACATTCTTCGTACTTTTGTAGGAAAAGTCAAAAAGTACCTCGTACGAAAACGACAAAAGATTCCTTTCATAAATATTACTAAAAACTCACCGAAGGGTAAAAATGGATTTAAACAATTGTATGTAGATGGAAATAATATTACATATTGATGAAACATGGATGTGGATGATAAAATACACCCCAGTAAATACTTACGAATAAACAATCTCGGATAAGAATGAGATTGTGATATTTCCCTTACCTTAGGTCCGATTTGCTTTGTACGTGTCCGAAGATCCTGTATAATGGTTTAAATAGTGTTATTGACTTATTCCAGAATCATACATATTGATATGATATCATATATGGTCATATTATTAGCTTCTTGTTAGTAATATTTCATTGTTACTTGCTACTCGGGTCTTTATAACTTTTTGTTCTCATGCGTGTTTTGTCGAATAAATTCTTATTCTTATCTTTAGGTTATAGATAATTAATTTCCAGAATGGTATTAGTGTATTATATACCATATTCATTCATTCAATTCATTTATATAATCATTATGAAATGAAGATCATGTAGAACGAGTCCCATCACATCGTGGAGACGGTATTCCGTACGTACGCACGAGTGATGATATCGTTCCTATGATCGTGGAATTGTATTGGAGTATATATATATATTATTTCAGTATCAATATTACTTCATAATAATCATATATAGTTACTCATTACACCATTATACCCATCCTTGTAAGGTGATGGTGGAAAATAGATTACACCACGGCGGGGAGACGGTATTCCGTACGTACGCACGCGCGGTGATTTCATTTTTCCGTTGGATGGATAGAAGGTGAATTAGGGTTGTTTCATATTTATAATAACATATCAGTATGTAAGTAATACTGATGTTATTACTTTATCATGAAACAACTAAAGAATAAGAAGTTGAAGAAGAAAGAAATTGAAAAGATCGGTAATGGATATTACCTCTTCTTTGGAACGCCTCTTTGAATCCTCCACTTAAGGAACTAAGATTGGTCTTTGGAGAAGACCAGGACCTCTAGGATTATTCTAGGGAAGTGGAGGGGAGAACATGGCAGGGGTTGGCCGAGCTTGAGTGCTCAATTTGGTGTGAGGAGGAGGGGGAGGAGGTGCCCTTTTATAAGGGAGGAGAGGGGCACCTTAGGAATATCTCAAAATATTATTTTATATTAAAGTCAAAATCGGTTTATAATGGTTCCAAATGGTCTTATTTCGAAGATAAAGTGGGGATGGGTCGAAATCCTATCAACCAATAAGATTTAGACAAGTTTAGGGTATTATTTTAACCTTATCAATTAGATTTAACTCTAAGTTAATTAATTTAACTTTTACCGTGTCTTTTTGTTTTCATTCACTATATGGTTAATACACTTACTATAACATGCCAAACGAACCCCAAACTGTTTATTATTAATATATATATCCTTATCTAAGTCATTTGGCCGAACATTAGATTTTTAGGAATAAAATAACAATTAATAATATAATATTTGATTTAAAAACTATTTTGTGTCAATTTTGACACTATATGATATATGATTTTTGTGAAAGTCATAACAGAATTATATGTTCAAAAAAAATTGATTAAATCAACACTAATATATCATAGTAACCTAGAAAATTAGTGGAATTCATAAAAAGTCTTAAATTACATTTATTTTTGTATTTATATTATCAATTATGTCAATATTTCATTAATAAGATAATTACTGCATCATCTTTGTGTCATAAATAAATTAAATTATTTGATGTCTAAAAATTACAAATAAAATACCATCATGTAGTAAATATTTTTAGCTTTCTAATGAATATTTACAATCTAATTTATCTTATTTATAACCCCATATTAGAAATGATTTACTTATTAAACTTTGATTTTAACTATTTTAACCCTTCTTTAAATAAATTAATAATAAATGTCCTAATCTAATCCAAGTGGGCCTAAATGGTCATATTTTATTCCTATGTTTGTTTTTGGTCGAATTACACTTGTCTAATAGAATTAGGACATGTTTTAGGGTAATATTAATATCATATTTACCCTTAGTTACCCTATTTACTATTAACCGCGGTAAAAAAAAGTAAAAAGTTACTATTCACCAAAAATTATTTTCATCTCATTGAACCACATTTTACTTACTGACATCAACCGTGTCTCTCGGATTTTTGAAATTCCATTCACAGAAGCGGTAAAATTAAGTTTTATGAAAAATTCAGTTTTTTTAACTACCACTTAGTAGTTTCACTATTCATCAAAAATTGATGTTTTTCAGAACAATGCCAAAATTTCATCCCAAGCTATATTTCATATTCCGAATTCAAAAATGAAGTCTATTTTACCAAATTCATAACATAAAAGTTGCATTAATTAATTTTATAATTAAATCCCGCTGTTAAAACAAATAGCGTGTTTTTAAGAAACAATATCTATCAAAAGATTGACACTTGTTAATGTCTAGTTTAAATGTGAAATTACATCCAATGACCAACATTGTATTAAATTGTAAAAATATATTCTAAATATACTTTAAAACCACTCAAATTAATGATTTATCACTATTAATTATTTCGATTAAAAAAGTTGTTTTTAATTATAATTTAGTAATTTTCACTATTCATCAGAATATGAAAGTTATCCGAAAAGTACCAAAATTTCACCTTAGGCTAAATTCGATACTCCGAATCCAAAAATGAAGTTCATTTTGAGAGTTAAATTTTCTAAAATTTAAAAAGTGGTTATTACTATTCATAACGGCTAGTTTTAATAATATTTTAATAGCATATCATTGTTTCATGAAACTCAGTATTACGTACCACACACGCTATCGAGGAAGGTTGCGATTGCGTGTAATGCAAGGCAAGTCAAGGATGCGTGTTGTGCAAGCTCCTTTTGGTGTAGCGTACAACACAAGACATTAAATTAAAAAGAATATTTTTTATAAAATCTTGGGTTGTTACATTCTACCCCCCTTAAAATGAATTTCGCCCTCGAAATTCGTCGGGGTTATAAATGGTTTACTATTTGAAAGTTTCTTTAATAGAAACCCACATCGTAAAAAGGAATATCAAAACAAATCTTTAAAAACAAAAGTATGAAACGTAACGGTTACCCAGATAAACTAATCATTGGGTTTCCACATAGGTGAAAATATGGATATGGAAGAGAAATCTAACCATCATGTTCTGATGGAGAGTGTTAGAGAACATGGCTATGGAAAAGCCAATAATCACAAATCCATAAATTTGTGACGATCTAAGGTACCATCCGATTCATCAGGTATAAGATCACTAGGACAACATTTTTGGTTTTCAAGATCATTTCCCTAAAGTTGAAAATTTGAATTGGAATAAATACTTTCTTTATTTTGGTACAATCTCACTATTGTTTGTGCCTAGAACAATTTCCAATTCATCTCTTAAATAAATGAAGTTGAATTTGTTATTCGTGAAGTGTTAGCAGATCATGTGATAGAATGACGGGTCATTCCATCTGTCTCAAACAAAAGGTTAGCAAAAATTATATACATAAGTCGATCTATAGTGAGATTAATCATATATAGTTCCTAAAATGGACTTATACTTCATATATCATACTGCTTAATATAATAAAACTAGTTTCTACTAAACAGGGACTTCCTGTAGGCCAGTGGTAGGCGATAAAGGCCAGTCGCACTTCGGTTGTGGGTTCGATTCCCACAGCCTTGTCCGAAGCGATGGTTTGTCGCCCGTCCTGCAGGTTGTCCTTTTTCTAAAACTATATTAATATAACATCCCATAAATAATATCGAAAAAACTTCTATCCTTAAACAATATTAACTTATGTCCAACATAATCCATTCCAATCTTTAGTCCTATCCATAATACTGCAGTCCATTCTCATAACATAGTGAAAACGATTACCAGAGATTTAATACCATCGTTGATCCCCATATATCATAAGATATATCTTGATGGACACATTCCAAACATTTAAAGGCCTTAATCTTTTACTCTCTTGAATACCCATTGAACCTTAGTGAAAACTTGAATGCAGTTAAAAGTTAACACTTTCCACATACCAAAATCCTCAAAATTCTATATACTCAAACCATGATATCACTTAGTCCTTATATCAATCATGAGCTCATGAATACTATTAAACATTTCATTTTCTCGTCTTCATTATGCGCATATCATCTTATTTCCAAAAAAATATCTCAATCACTTTGAATACCACATCAATAAATATTGCAATACTCAATGATACAACATTATTTTGGAAATGATACAACATTATTTTGAAATCCCATTACATAAACACTTAATCATTCCACCACATCGTTGTCATATTCTACATTGCCAATAGTGATCGCATGTGATTTCCCTTTGTCTTTTGCCTTCAGTGGTTGCTCATGTTGATCATCACTAACCCTTGGATTAGGGCAATTATTAGCATAATGCCCCATTTCCTTGCACTTGAAGCATTTAAGTGTTGGCGGTGCGTTCTCTGCAGTGTTTGCTTTATTCACATCATTAGAAACCCTTTTTCCATTACTTCGACACTCAGCTGCTCGATGACCTTCTTTTCCACACTTAAAACATTTTCTAGTCCCTTTAAGACAATCTCCACCATGCTTCTTTCCACACTTTGTGCATAAGGAAACATTCATCTTCTTTTCACCATTATTCTGAGATTTCTCCTTGAACTCCATCTTTCGTTTCTTGTCAAAACCATGAGATGGATATGTAACACCAACTTCCATTTCTACCTTGATAGCACAACGCACAATTTCTTCATAGCTACTGAAGTCTCTTATAGCTAATGCCCTTCGAAGACTTGGTTTTAAGCCACTGAAAAATCGATCAACTTTACTTTCAGGTTGGATGATAATGCCAGATGTATACCTTGCAAGTCTTGTAAAATTCGCTTCGTATATACCAACAGATTCATCATCCTTTTGCTTTAGTTCAAGAAATTCCTTCTCCATCTTCGTTCGAAGAATACGAGGGAAGTACTTACTGAAAAACAAGTTCTTGAACTCGTCCCATTCCATGGAATCAATTTCATCTCTTTGCCTCGTATTCTTGATAAGATTCCACCATTGATCAGCTTCACCTTCCAAACAATATACTGCTAAGATGACTTTATCATGTTCAGAACATTGAAGAACTGAAAATATCTTTTCAGTAGTACTAATCCATTGTTCAGCAACTAATGGATCAGTAGACCCACTGAAAGAAGGCGGACGCTGCCTCATGAAGGATTCAACAGAATGTTGCTCCTTCCTTTGCTCGTTTGGAAGTCCTGCATGATTCATAGCTTGAGAAAGTTGTGTGAGCATGGCTACAAGATTTTTCATTCCAGCTCCCATATCGTTTGGTTGCTCAGGGGGACAATCATTGCATTGTCCATTGCATTGATCAACACGGTTCCTTCGGGTTCCAGCCATCGTCTAAAACCCCAAAAGAATAGTGTGAGAGGCAAAAATCATGCTAGGGAAAACAACATAATAAAGGGGTAGTACCCTCAATATCTAACATCTTAGGTTAAATTCTAAGATCGTTAGAGCAATTCTAGGACTATAACCTATACGTATACTTAACCTTAGAGACATCCCTAGACATACCTTAGTAATATCTCTAGGGATCTCACTAACGTTTTCGCATCCTAGTTTCCAAAGGTTGACTAAACCTTTCCTCTGATACCAACTGTAGAGACCCGAATCTTATCGTACATGAACATTACATTACTTTTGCGGAATACTTAGTACATAACAAAAAAACACACACAAGGATCGTAATAGTTTAGTGTCTTTGGAAACTCGGAACGTAATCCTCTAATCGTGGTGAAAGATCTTCAACATCTCCCATAAAGATCTTCCTTTTTTTTACCTAAAACCTTTCTTTATATCCTGGGGAAAAGAAAACATAAAAGGGTGAGCTCAAATGCTCAGCAAGGGCAAATAAAGGAAATAAAAATCATATCATATCTTTATGAAAATCAAAACCTGCAAAAGAGATCATAATATCTTAACATGGAATAAATCATAGAAGTGAAAATGAGATCCCCATAATCATAACATAAAACTTGAAACTTTGTGGCATGCACACATAATCATGGAAAATCATTTCTTGTTAGTCATGACTCATTGCCAAGACTATCTTAGTGGACAAAGTCCCTTTCTGAACCGAGTTCACTCCTCGTTTTAGTCCTGTATCACTGAACCGAAATAACCTTCCATTCCAGCCCTGTCTATCTCATGAGATATAAAATCTTTACCCAATGTATTGGAGGGAGATATAGGTCGCACCCATCTTATAATGAATCCTTTCTTATGTGTGCCACATAATCATAAATCATACATCATCGCATAACACATGTAATAAAAATGGGATTCTTGAAACACCATGACATCATAAAACAAATCATATAAGATAAAGAAATTCATAAAAATGTTTCCATCACAACATAATCAAATCCATGTAATAATATGGATAAAAACAGAACCCTTTTATTATCTTAGATGGAAAATAATTTTGATAAAATACTTGAACTTCATTCTTGAGGAAAATATCCTTTCTACTTCAAAAACACTTTTCCTTTCTTAACATGTCATACAATTTTAAAATAAAAGAATTTGATCAAAAATAAACTTGAATACTTTTAAAGGAAGCTTCTTGGAAATAATTTTTTAGAAATCCATTCATGCCGTATAAGTTAAAAAACATTCTTCGTACTTTTGTCGGAAAAGTAAAAAAGTACCTCGTACGAAAACGACAAAAGATTCCTTTCATACATATTACTAAAAACTCACTGAAGGGTAAAAATGGATTTAAACAATTGTATGTGGATGGAAATAATATTACATATTGATGAAACATGGATTTGGATGATAAAATACACCCCAGTAAATACTTACGAATAAACAATCTCGGATAAGAATGAGATTGTGATATTTCCCTTACCTTAGGTCCGATTTGCTTTGTACGTGTCCGAAGCTCCTGTATAATGGTTTAAATAGTGTTATTGACTTATTACAGAATCATACATATTGATATGATATCATATATGGTCATATTATTAGCTTCTTGTTAGTAATATTTCATTGTTACTTGCTACGCGGGTCTTTATAACTTTTTGTTCTCATGCGTGTTTTGTCGAATAAATTCTTATTCTTATCTTTAGGTTATAGATAATTCATTTCCAGAATGGTATTAGTGTATTATATACCATATTCATTCATTCAATTCATTTATATAATCATTATGAAATGAAGATCATGTAGAACGAGTCGCATCACATCGTGGAGACGGTATTCCGTACGTACGCACGAGTGATGATATCGTTCCTATGATCGTGGAATTGTATTGGAGTATATATATATATTATTTCAGTATCAATATTACTTCATAATAATCATATATAGTTACTCATTACACCGTTATACCCATCCTTGTAAGGTGATGGTGGAAAATAGATTACACCACGGCGTGGAGACGGTATTCCGTACGTACGCACACGCGGTGATTTCATTTTTCCGTAGGATGGATAGAAGGTGAATTAGGGTTGTTTCATATTTATAATAACATATCAGTATGTAAGTAATACTTATGTTATTACTTTATCATGAAACAACTAAAGAAGAAGAAGTTGAAGAAGAAAGAAATTGAAAAGATCGGTAATGGATATTACCTCTTCTTTGGAACGCCTCTTTGAATCCTCCACTTAAGGAACTAAGATTGGTCTTTGGAGAAGCCCAGGAACTCTAGGATTATTCTAGGGAAGTGTAGGGGAGAAAATGGCAGGGGTTGGCCGAGCTTGAGTGCTCAATGTGGTGTGAGGAGGAGGGGGAGGAGGTGCCCGTTTATAAGGGAGGAGAGGGGCACCTTAGGAATATCTCAAAATATTATTTTATATTAAAGTAAAAATCGGTTTATAATGGTTCCAAAGGGTCTTATTTCGAAGCTAAGGTGGGGAGGGGTCGAAATCCTATCAACCAATAAGATTTAGACAAGTTTAGGGTATTATTTTAACCTTATCAATTAGATTTAACTCTAAGTTAATTAATTTAACTTTTACCGTGTCTTTTTGTTTTCTTTCACTATATGGTTAATACACTTACTATAACATGCCAAACGAACCCCAAATTGTTTATTATTAATATATATATCCTTATCTAAGTCATTTGGCCGAACCTTAGATTTTTAGGAATAAAATAACAATTAATAATATAATATTTGATTTAAAAACTATTTTGTGTCAATTTTGACACTATTTGATATATGATTTTTGTGAAAGTCATAACAGAATTATATGTTCGAACCAAATTGATTAAATCAACACTAATATATCATAGTAACCTATAAAATTAGTGGAATTCATAAAAAGTCTTAAATTACATTTATTTTGGTATTTATATTATCAATTATGTCAATATTTCATTAATAAGATAATTACTGCATCATCTTTGTGTCATAAATAAATTAAATTATTTGATGTCTAAAAATTACAAATAAAATACCATCATGTAGTAAATCATTTTAGATTTCTAATGAATATTTAAAATCTAATTTATCTTATTTATAACCCCATATTAGAAATGATTTACTTATTAAACTTTGATTTTAACTATTTTTACCCTTCTTTAAATAAATTAATAATAAATGTTCTAATCTAATCCAAGTGGGCCTAAATGGTCATAGTTTATTCCTAAGTTTGTTTTTGGTCGAATTACACTTGTCCAATAGAATTAGGACATGTGTTAGGGTAATATTAATATCATATTTACCCTTAGTTACCCTATTTACTATTAACCGCGGTAAAAAAAAGTAAAAAGTTACTATTCACCAAAAATTATTTTCATCTCATTGAACCACATTTTACTTACTGACATCAACCGTGTCTCTCGGAGTTTTGAAATTCCATTCACAGAAGCGGTAAAATTAAGTTTTATGAAAAATTCAGTTTTTTTAACTACCACTTAGTAGTTTCACTATTCATCAAAAATTGATGTTTTTCAGAACAATGCCAAAATTTCATCCCAAGCTATATTTCATATTCCGAATTCAAAAATGAAGTCTATTTTACCAAATTCATAAAATAAAAGTTGCATTAATTAATTTTATAATTAAATCCCGCTGTTAAAACAAATAGCGTGTTTTTAAGAAACAATATCTATCAAAAGATTGACACTTGTTAATGTCTAGTTTAAATGTGAAATTACATCCAATGACCAACATTGTATTAAATTGTAAAAATATATTCTAAATATACTTTAAAACCACTCAAATTAATGATTTATCACTATTAATTATTTCGATTAAAAAAGTTGTTTTTAATTATAATTTAGTAATTTTCACTATTCATCAGAATATGAAAGTTATCCGAAAAGTACCAAAATTTCACCTTAAGCTAAATTCGATACTCCAAATCCAAAAATGAAGTCCATTTTGAGAGTTAAAATTTCTAAAATTTAAAAAGTGGTTATTACTATTCATAACGGCTAGTTTTAATAATATTTTAATAGCATATCATTGTTTCGTGAAACTCAGTATTATGTACCACACACGCTATCGAGGAAGGTTGCGATTGCGTGTAATGCAAGGCAAGTCAAGGATGCGTGTTGTGCAAGCTCCTTTTGGTGTAGCGTACAACACAAGACATTAAATTAAAAAGAATATTTTTTATAAAATCTTGGGCTGTTACAGGTACATACTTTTTAAAAAAAAAATTGTTTGTTTTAATCCTATCTGTTCATCTTATTTCTTCTAATCTCAACTGTAGAAGATCAACAGTCACCCTTTTTGCTGCCTATAAATAGACCCCCCCCCCTCCCCAAACCCACATTGGTTTTTCAGGTTTTGAGGCAAAGATCTACTCCACTGATTTAATTCCTCGTATGTTCTTTCATCGGCAGCACCTATATATCTCAGTCCTCTGTTAATACTCCCGCTAAAATGTCTTCAAAGACTTTTACAGAGAAAGACTTTTTTAGAGAAAGGTTAGTTTATTAGGATTTTTTTGATTCATACGATTCCACAACCAGAAGAATCATTTTGTTTCAAGGATGGGATAATTTATGTGTTGAAAGACCTATTTCTCATGATCCGGTTCTCTTTGATGAAGTCAGTCAATTCTATAAAACTGTATCTTTTGACAAAGACATGACTATCCATTTTGTTTTGTACGATAGAAAGTTGTCTATGTCTGTGAAACAAGCGGCTCATTTTAGGAATGTCCCAATAGAAGGTGATTCTTTCTGTCCATCTCATAAAATACCAGAGGAGGTCGGTACGTTTAATAGAGAAAGTTCTGAGATGTCTTTTTTTGTTATAAATGAAGAGAAGAGAAAAGTGGCTCATCTGTCTCCGGGAAATAGGTTTGTGACTCTTTGGATGCATGGTTTTCTTATCCCTAGGAAAGGGGATATAGAAACTCTGAAAGTTTCTGATGTTTTTATGCTTAAATATCTTTTAAATATGAGAAAAGTAAACCTCATGGGATATGTTTTTGAAACTATCAAGAATGTCAAGATCGGAGGAATTAAGTCCCAAATGATTATGTATCCAGTCATCCTCACAAAGTTTATTCTTGAGAGCATGAAGTTTTGAAACATTCTTTTGAAAGGAAATCTGATAGATCTGAATCCATCCTTTATTAGTAAGTGTACGATGAAAAAGTTGAATTTTGGTTTTGATCCGAAGTCAAAACTTTTTATAAGAGATATATAAGCTGAATCAGCTCAAAATAAATTGGCACCTATGCCAGCCAAAGACAATCATTCTGTTGGTCTTACTCAAAATTCTGATCCGCAAACTAGCTCAAAGCCAAAGAAGAAGCCTAAGTACAGTAAGGTGGTTGTAGCTAAATGGAGAAAGGATAAGGAACACAAAAAGGAAGGTGAACCAAAGTTTGGACATGATCCAGCCGAAGTCTTTGCTGAGAGATTAAGGGTTTAGGATACCCTTCAGGATAAAAAGAATAAGAAGGTTATTTTGAAAAGAAAAGCACAAGAATACGATGTTTCAAATCTCTTGAAAGTAGTTGAGGATGCTAGTTCTCAACTTACCACAGAAGTACATCAAGAACCAATCGTAAAGAGACTTCTAGAGAAATAAAAAGGAAAAAAAAGTTGTAAGAAATAGAAGAGGTTGAAGAAGAGTAAAGAGTATTTATTTTAGAATTCCTTCAGAGTTCGAAGAAGAGTAGAGATGAATCAGTTCAAAAGCAGAGTGAAGGTATTCAACAAACCCCTCATGCCCATCAAGCACCTTTTGAAACTTCTGAAACTCTGGATAAAACACCCCCTCAAGCAAAGCAAGGTACTAAATCCTCTCATAAGGAAAAATTTATTATCATCAGTGACAAAGTAGAAGAAGAAAGAAAATAGAAAGAAAAAGCAAAAGGAAAATATCCAGTTGTTGACTCAAGCCGATCAAATGAATTGCCTTCGTACGATAAGGATACTGATTCAGAACACACAATCTCTCTTGAGAAGAGTGATTACATTGTTCATGTTTTAAGAAGGGTTGAAGAGACTATTCCTTAATTTCCCAGGCTGGAAGGGAAAATTGATTTCATTACTGACAATCAGAAAAAGATTTTTGGCTCTGTTAGAGAGTTGAGAAAGAAAGTTTTGTCAGTTGAAGCCGCTTTGAATGTTCTTTCTGAAACATTGTCTACTCATAAAAAAGCTTGCAACAGGATGACCAGGTGGTCATATAAAACCGAAAGCTCGGAAAATGACCATGAGATAGAAATTGAAGATATAAGGAGGTTATTAAATGATCTTACGATTTCTTTCAATAAGCTTGACAAAGAAACCATTGAAAGGCTGAATCAGGTAACCGATGGAGCCAATATTCCTTCAGTGAAAGAATTTCAAGAGATAATTAATTCTTTTCAGTTTGAATTCTCGAAGGTTTCATCTTTCAAAGATGAAATGGTTTTGTTGAAGAAACATAATAATGTGTTATCGAAAGATAACAAGAATCTACAAGACAGAATTGATACCCTTGGGGAAGTAATCAGAGTCTAGGAGGATACTATCAGAAATCAAGATCAACTTTTTGATGACCAACAAGAGCTTCTCAGATCTCAGGGTGATTCAATCTCTGATGTCAAGAAAGAAATCAAAAAGATGAAATCTATTCTTCATGAGCTGATAAAGAAGGAAAAGGAAAGAGAAAACAAATGACTATTGTATTTGTATTTATTTTCTAATGGAACCTCTTTGTTTTGTAATAAAATTTATGTTATCTTTTCTTTTGTCCTTCATTTCTTTCATTTAACCCTTTCAAGCAACTCAAGGTGACCCCATTCTTTTTGTAAATCACAAAGGGGGAGAATGTTTTATAAAGGGGGAGAATGTTTTCTAAAGGGGGAGAATGTATTACATAGGGATAATTACTTAATCAAATACTTTGCAACCAAGTAAAATCTGTGAATACAATCATTAGGAATGTATATACCTAAGGCGGGGTTAGTTGTATTAAAATACATATTCAGAAGAGTTTCTAATAACTCATAGGGAGATACGTTTTCTTGTTGTCTTTACTTTGTGTTTTGTGCTTTCCAAAAAGGGGAATATTGTTGAGTCAAAAGTTCCCTTTTGACTTCTATATCTTGTTTTGGAAGTCACAAATGTCTTTTTAAACGTACTGACTTTAACGATAGTATCGTACTAACCTTGTCAATAGTATCGTACTAAATTTGTCAATCGTATCATACTGACTCTGTCAATCGTATCGTACTGACTCTGTCAATCATATCGTATTGACTCTATCAATCGTATCATACTGACTCTGTCAATCGTATCGTAATGACTCTATCAATCGTATCGTACTGACTCTGTCAATTTTATCGTAGTGACTTTTCTATTCATACTTTCATTACTTGCTTGTTTTGGTACTTAGTCAAAAAACACATGTTTCATATTAATCATACTCTTGTTTATCATCTTCATATATATTTTTTTAACCAATACGATGTCGTTGAGTTAGTTACAAACTAATCAAAATTATGTCATGCTTTCTGTTTCAATATGACCCTTATAATGCCAGGTGTCCAAGTCCCTCCGAGTTTTTCGGAGAAATATGACCGTTGGAGGAAATGTGACCATTGAACCTGAGGCCTATAAATAAGAGGTCATTTGAAGCCGAGAGAGGAGAATTGTGAACGTGTATGAACAATTGTGATACTTTGATTCTATTAATTTCTAGAGAGAGATGTTGTGACTTCTCTCATGCTTTGTGCTTTGTGCGTCCGATCATCATATCGAGGGATTTCAAGTAATTGAAAGACAGAGGTGTCGATTACCTACAAAATTGATGGATGTCGGGGATAGGCAGACAGACGTTCCGATCATCGTATTGAGGGCTACCAGGGATAGGAAGACAGACGTTCTGATCATCGTATCGAGGGCTACCGGGGATAGGCAGACGGACGAACCGATCATCGTATCGAGTGCTTATCAAGGTTGTGGTAAGGAAGACCTCTTATCCTAGGTGAAAAGATAACCCTTCTCTTTGGGTCAAAAGAATTGTAATACTTTTACATTTTCACTATTGTTTGTATTAGAAAGGAATTTGTATTGTTTCCTTTCTTTATTATACTTTCAATTGTAATTTTTTCAATTATAATTATTCTATTACATTTTGTATTAATAGATTCTATACTCTTTATGGTAGAATCTCTGACACTTGTATTACTCTGATTATTGCATTCATCATTAATACAATTACTTCACTTTTCTAATAGTATTATATTACATCATACCTTTATATTCAATACTTTTTTGGTTGTTTTAATTGTATTAGTTTAAGATCTTTTAAACTAATATCATTAAGTTTTTAAAATCAATGTTTTTAAACATACAATTCACCCCCCCCCCTCTTGTATTGTTTCATCTAATATACATATACATATACATTTTCGATCCCACACTTATAACATAAATTTAATCATATTGAAAATATAATATATAATCTTCCTATGATATATTATTACTTATATCTAAAAAATCATTCATTATTTTCACTATTTCATTTGTTAATTACATAGTTTGTCATGTATGTTTTAACTTGTTACTTGTTGTTGTTATTAATTAGATCACGGTTTCATCAAATCAGAAATGTAAAACATGATTTAAAAATCATATATATTCATTATATATTCATATATAATAATCTATATAGTTGGGATATAGGAAATGATATGTTTCCTACATAGAGGTGGTAGGTTTTACCTATGAATGAATGCTACATTCATTTCCTTGTCGACAAATAGTTTTATAATATATCCACAAAATTGAGTGTAGAATGTTATGTGATATTAAATAATAATATATGTATAAGGATGTTATAAATATAATATATATAAAAATATAAACATATTTTCCATCAAAATTCCTAACCATGATAGGTTGTAAATGGAAAATGAACTACTTCATTTTGTGATGGAGTAGTTCGTCGTACACATAAAAATTAAGTTCGTTATCCATTGGATGGAAGTGTATGTAATTTTAGGTCAGACCATTAACATAAATAAAATTAGTATATTTATTATACTTATTTTATTATGAAACCCTGGAATAATATGAGTTAGGGGTGGATAATGAGAATGAAATGAAATATCATGAGGTAGGATGTTACCAATTATTTAGGTAACTCAATTGAGTTTGCATCAATGGACTTAATTAGATGGATTTAATAAAAATTCATGGATTAAATATTGAGGTTAGGGATGGTAATTACTATTTTTAGTGATATTGTTTTCTTCATATAGGCTTTTATAGGTTTGAGGAAGTGGGAGGTTTGAGTGACATTTTATAGTGGATGAAGAGTGGACAACTTGTAATTTTTTTGAATGGGAATTCCACCCAAGATTTTAATATAAAGAGTGGACCCAATAATGGATAAAAGTAAATAATAGGGAGTATATGGTAAAAATATTTACATAAAATGGGGTTTTTAAAATTTAATAGTTCGCCTTGTCTCTTAGGTTTATGTTTTCCCCCTTGTTAAACTAATTTTTCTCTTAATCAATGTAATTAATTATGATCACTCTCTATTATATATTTTTTTTTCAAACCCTAATTTTCAATAATTATAAATTATAATTTATTATTATTACAAATATGAAATCCATTTTCTCAATTTAGTATTACATAATTGGTAAAAATTAATTTAAAATTAATCCCACAAATGGGACGCCGATGCGGGTTTCTAAAGTAAAAATGTTCAATGGTTTTTTAAGTTCCTATAGTCAATTTTAGGGATATATTTTTTAAAATAACTATATTTTATTAACTATGAATAATTTATATAATTTTACATTAAAACAAAATTGAAACATAATTTTACTATATAAAAACTTAGATGAAAATCAAGTTTTCGAATTAAAATTTAGTATTTATCACTATTTATCAAAAATTGAAACCTCAAAAAAAATTATAAAAACATTTCCCTAAGATAATTTTATGTAAATATTTGGAAAATAAATATTATTTGACATACAATATTTTTAAATGTTAGAGAATATGAATTTAAAATAGGTTCGTAACTAAAAAATTTCAAAAGTGCATTTATAAAAATATTTATGTTTATGTGTAATATGGGGTTTGTTATAATCATATAGTTATCTAATATATTGGATAAATATAAAAAGTATTTTATTGGATATATAACATATATAATTCCTTAATATCAATAACTTAATAGTAATTAATTTAACTTATTATGATAAAACACCTTTGGGATCATAAAATAACAATATTGAATTGATATTGAATTGGTTTATATTTTAATTTCTTATTTATTAGTAACCTATAAATTCATATTATATTTGGTAAAAAAATATATTCAAATAATTTAGTTAATTTGTTTGAAAACATTTCATTTAATTTCAATAGTTATGATATTAAATAATGTTTTAATATTATATTGTTATATGATAAAACTCGGTCTTTCATGTAATGCATTCCATTGAAGAATCTCATTGTTGTGGGAAATAGAGGCTAATGTATTATCATGTGAATTGAAATATGTATTATTGATTTAGTTTATATAAAATAGATAATATATTTCAAACACTTGGGATATTGTAATCTTTTATTCACTAGGTGTTGTGTATCATACATGCTGTCAAATACAATGCACATAATGTAGAATTTCAGGGTGTTACATTATTCCCACCTTAATTAAATTGTGTAATAGAAATTTAAACTCAATATTGCTAATATATTTTTCAATATTTTCAATGATTAAATAACTATTTTTTAAAAGGGTTCATAAAACAACCACTATAAAAGATATAATTGGAAGTAAAATGGTCACATGATCTAATTTTAACTATGTTAGATATCATTAGTTGAATATAGATATACTTTTATAATGAAAAGGTGTAAATATTTATATGTAGTGATTGTTGTCATCAATAACTAACAAGTGAATGATAAATGGAAAATCAAGGGGCTAAAAGATATAAATCTATCATATTTTAACAGACCATCGGTTAATCAAAGTCTTGGGTATTATGTCAACATTTTATTTTTAGCTACTTTTCCTATGTTGATGAAATATTAATTGACCTATAATATAAAGAAATATACATACTTAATATACTTATATAAACACCATTTCAATATATGGATTTGACTTTATAAGTTTCCAATTTATCCATTACATCAAAAAATGGATATCAAAATTTTTGATACCTGAAGAACTAAAATAAACAATTAATGGATCATTAAGCCCATAAAATTGTGAAAAATATTTCTATTGGTCTATAAATATTCTCAAAATTCTATATATTGAATAAATTATTTTATAAAAATAAAAAGTAACAATATAGTTTCATCATTAATATTTATTCTTTCAATTTTTAATTAAAAATAAATACCGATAAACTAGGACATTATATATTCCAATGTAGGCGCAAAAACCGTATCAAACTTTAGTCATGGGTTGATGTATCTCATCCATAACAGACATTATGGGCTATCAACTAGTTTTGAGGTTGTATTTCTAAAACCTTGTTAATATAATTTCCAACATTAATATTATTTCCATCCTTGAAATAAAGTTAATAAAAAAATAACTATTCAATAAATTTTTTCAATGCAATCACTTCACATAAATACATCATCCATTTTCTTTCTAGATAGGTCCTTCATTGTTTTATAGTTTAACCAACTTCACTCAATTTCAGTATCTATTAAAATCCTTCATGATTGTTTTAAATGAAAATAAGAATTACCATAATTGTATCCCTCAAAATTGTCAAACCTGGTGTGAATTAAGGTCTGTTGTCTGCACTAAGTTAATTGAATCTAGGACCAGTACAACTTTTCATTGTTGTTACCCCAAGGTACATCTATTCTAGTACCAAATCCCCATTTAGTATCTATACATGGATATATTCTTAAAAATACCCACATAATATTTACCATAAAAAATTGTAGAACGCTCCTTCATACTTATACTCTTATTCTACCTTAGGTATATGATATCTACACTATGTTTTCCTAAATATACATCCTAGGGTTTCTATAAAACATTCGATGATAATAAACAACAGAGACCCGACCAATGAAATCCTAGATTCAGTGTCATGATACCATTATATTGGCATAAGATACAAGTAAATCACATCAAAAAGGACCAAATAGTTAAGTATTCATGGTAAACTAGATACATATATGTGTCATGTTTTACAAATGAATACAGTAATTACAACATAATTTTTTTTAGAGGAAAAAAATTATTCTATCTATAATATCCTTTCATATAATTCTTATTTAACTTTATGGATTCATAGGGAAGGAAACTAAATATGGGTGAGCTCAAATTCTCATTAAGTGTATTTAAAGAGGAAGCAATAATGAATCAATAAGAATAAATAAACATGGAATAGTAAATAACTGAGAACACATGCTATTTAATCAATAAAATGAGAATGATGTTCAAAAAACACTATTCAAATGTAATAACTAAAAAGACATTCCATTTAAATATCTAGATTAGGAAAAATAAATAAGGCATTATAGTAAATAGAAAACATACTCAATTTTATAAATGAACAAAGAGTGATATGCATATATATATATATATGTCTACACAAAATATCATGTAAAATAATTAATTAAACTCAATGAGGGAAATGATAATTTATTGTACATTATATGTGAGGCATATAAAAACCAAATCTATCAAGAATATACAAAATAAGGTTTAAAACTACAGGTATAAACCTACTTAATTTGTGTAACTAATTTACTTCATGTGAACTACTCGATGCATCGTGGGGATATATGAGGCACGTGACTCACCAATCACTTCCTATTTAAATCATTCCTTATATCAAATAAACAATTTAATTATCAAAGAATGTTCCTTATCAAATATATATATGGAATAAAGAATACATATTTATCAATATTTATCCAGATATAAAATTCATCACAGAAAAAAATATATGTAAAACTGATATAATGTTTAATAAATAAACATATCATATAAAAATAGTGTGGATTATTAGGGTAAATTCAATTTCTAATGATCATAATAAATTTAATATTTCAAGGGAACTCTCAAAGAAAACAAATAATTGAATGTGAATATTATACATGGAAAATCAATCATAAGACATCTATTGGATGAATAATAATGGTATCAATACATAATTTTTTATGTAGAGTAAAAATAAATAGTTCAAATCATTAATTAAGAAAAATATCTTTTAAAAACATTTTGGGGTAATATAATCATTAAAAATTCCAAAGGGTCTCATACCACTTTGAAACATTTGAATCAAAATCAACATGACGATATAACATTAGTTGAAACTAATAATATCCTTAGAATAAGAAGATCCATGGTATAAATTACCCAAGATGAATAAAAACAGAGGGGAAAATTAAACAATGATCAAATAATTTCCTATAATATAAATTAATGTTTAAACAATCATGAACAAAATGATATTGTGAATTAAACCCTTGGAATGACCATAATGCTGATATGATAATCAAACGATGAATTAATTATGTGTATATATTATATATCCATATAAAAAGTGTAAATAAATCAATACATAATAAAAATAATTATATAGATTATAATATAATATTAAATACAATGAGGAAGTACTATAATAAAATGTAAATGATTTGGGTTATGAAATTATTTTCAACTTGGGTAACATTATGTCAAAATTCCCTTACAAGTAATAATTCAAATTAAAAACCAAAATATCATGAAAAATGAATAAATAATGACATTACATTTCAATTTTGTAGTATTTACAACATATATAGGAAATTATGTGCAAGAAATAAATTATTCCTCAAATAATGGAAATACCATTGTAAGATAGTTAAAATTATTCTTGAGGAAAATAATATGTAAGCATTAAAATGTTTTCCACACCAATTTAAAAATATTGAATCATAAGACTAATAAAGGAAAAATAATTAATTAATTTTTTAAATATCATTAATATAAAATAATTCATGATATAATATATCAAAATGTTAGAAAATATACCACAAAAAGTATTAAATGGTGAAAATGGCTTATACCTCATTGACAGAAATGCTAGACAAGAATACCATACCTTGGGTTTCATTATGGGTGAATTTCATTTAAACCCATGTATAATGTTTTTAAAAATTTCAATAAAATATACCAAAACAATAATAATATTCATAATATCATATATTATGTTATTAAAATATCTTATTACTCATTTTAAAACAATCTCTCTTTATTTCACTATTTCGAGTGTTAATTTCCTAGTTTGTCCAGTATGTTTTAACTTGTTAAATTTTGTTTTTATTATATATATAATTATTTAATCAACTAAATAATAAAAACTATGATGTAAATATCATATATATTCAGTACATATTAATTTATAACTCTATAAATTTTTTATATTGGAACATTAATGCACTATTCATTGAGATTGTAGGCCGTATATATGCATGAATTCTACTTTCATTACATATGAAATTTTAATAAATTGAAATTTAAATGTTATATTTAAAGGTATATTATAATTATATTATAATATCTCTATAATATATTTTAAAAATATTTATTAAAACCATCCTTTATACTTTTCATGTATAGTGTGAATGAACCACATCATTTTAAAGGGGAAATAGTCCAAACATCCACAAATGACGGTATTGTATTCCCCAAAAAATGTAGTGAATAGAGGTGTGTGTTATAAAAGATATAAATAAGTTTAAAGAAAGTATAATTATCAAATTTTAAATATATAAATATAGTTTCCATCATAATTCCCAACCACGATATGTGGGACATGAAAAATGAACAACTTCTTTTTTTAGGTAGTAGTTACCCTTACAAAAAATGGTGTGTTCACTACCCATTAGAATAAATTTTGTGTATTTATAGGTTTAAAGAAACCTAAATAAATCATAATATATATAGGATAATTATTTTAGTATTTAATCATTGAATAATAAATTTTTAGGGGAGGATATTTTAAACAAAATAAAAGGGCTCGAGGAAGGCTGATTCCTATTATTCTGGATACTCATTTTCCAAAAAGGTCTATTTGGATGGATTTATAAAAACAATTAGAGTTTTAAATTTTATTTAGGGATGTTAAGGGGATAGTTTATTAGAAATTGGTCAATAAAATGTTTCTTGAGAGGAACAAAAAGTGGGAGTATTGAGTGTCTTTTTATAGTAGAGGATGAGTGACACTCTTAAAAATTTTTTGAAATTGAATTACAACCAAGTAATTCCTTTGATAAGTGGCTCCAATAATATTTACACTTTTATCAAAGGGATTACATGGGAAATAAATTTCCCAAAAATGTATTTTGGAAATTTCTCTAGGTCATTTTTGGATCTAATGTTTAAGGTTTAGTCCCCTGTTATGTTAATTTTTCTCTTAATCATTGTAATTAATTTCAATCACTTTCACTAACATTTTTTCCCAAAATTAAGTTGAACATTTTATATAGTATAAATTATTATTATTCCAAATATTTAATCAATTTAGTCATATAACAATCAAATTAGTGATAGAAATTAATTTAAAATTAATTCCACAAATGAGACAATAATGAGGGGATTTAGAGTAAAACTGATCAAACATTTTCTATGGTTTTATATCCAATTTCAATGATAATTTTTTTAAAAAACATGTATTGGATTAAATGAGGTATTATTAATCTAATTTTAATTTAAAACCATACCAAAACATAATTTAAATATATAAATAATTTAGATGAAAAAGCAGTGTTGAATTAAAATTCAATGTTTTCACTGTTCATCATAAAATCAAACCTCACAAAAAATAAGAAAATTCCCCCTATGATAATTTTTATGTTACTATTTCAAAGATTAATTTTTTATCATCATATAATATTTATAAAATTTCAAAAAATTGATATAAAAAAAGTTCACTATTAAAACGTGGCAAACGAGTGTTTACAAAAATATTGATTTATATACATAATATTTGGTATGTTATTATCTTAGGAATATAAAATATATTATATGAATGTCAAATGTATTTTATTGGATATATAAAATAGAAATTTATTTAATATAAATCACAATTACTGATTTATTTAATTTATTAAGATGAAACTCTTTGGGAGAAAAAATTAAAAGTATTTACTTTAAATTCAATTGGTTTATATTTTCATTTATAATTATCCAGTACCATATTAATTAATCATATATTTGTGTAAAACATATATTTTATTAATTTTGTTAATAATATACACATTAAAAAAAATTCATGTATTTTATTATATTGAATAATATTTTAATAATATATCGTTATTCGGTAAAACCCGGTCTTTCTTATAAAGCAGGCCATTGGAGTAACACTTTATTCCATGAAACACATTATAACTCATTATCATGTGAATTTAAATATTTGTTGGATATTTATTTTATATAAAATTGTAATTATATTTTAATGTATGGATATATTTTATTATTTTATGCACTTGGTGTTGTGTTTCACACATGGTTTCAAATAAAATGTTTTTATTTTAAAATTTTGAGGTGTTACTGTGGTTTTTAAAGAAATAAATCCCTATAAAGATAATAAAAGTTGAAATGATTTTAAAAATGAACAATTAATGAGTAATAAAATTGAGAATTGTTGATTTAGAACATATTGGACATCATTTTTGTGCAATGTTACTATGACATAACTGCACACTTGGTTTGAAACACTTCGGTGATATGTTGGGGTTAATCAAAATTTTCATTATGAACCATTTTCAATGATTTTAATAAATTTTGACAGTGAATTAACTAGTACAAACCTAAAGAATCATTTATTGAAAAAAAGTTTTCATGAATTAGATATCCTATGAATGATGTTTGATGATGGATCACACTTATCAAATATGCCAGATGGCCTTGCTAAGAAGTTTTTACTTTACAATTGTATTGATGTTAGAATGATGAAGATGATATTTTAATAAGTATGATCATATATTTATGTACCCAATTTTATCATAGTTATGTGAACTATAATATATTACGAATTTTATGAATGGATGTAAATTCATATCCTTGATAATTAAGTATTGAATTTGATATAAAAGACTTGTAACAGAATGATTAATACATCAAAATATTATATCTCATCTATATAATGTTTTTGGGAGTATTCTTCATGGAAACCTTATGATTCTCATTTGAGTTTATTTTAATATTATTTTTGGTATTATTTCGCTCTCTCTTTATAGATCCTTTAACAATTTACAAGGGAAGTAACATTTGATATTATAAACCAACATATGACCTTCTATAAGTGAGATGATAAATATGATATTCCAGTGGAAATTACATTCATTATATGGGTCTTTATTCATATTAAAAGGGGGGTTATTTCATTTGGTTGGGGAAAAACAGAGCATTGAAGATATTCCTATTTTAGGGGATTTTATTTATTTCTTTCTATAGGATTTTCCTATCCATACAATGAATCAGAATGTATAGTTTTCAATAGAACTCTTACATAGTTCTACAAAAATTTCAATGACTCCAAATATTGGATGAAATTGAGTTTCTGAAATTGGATAAAACAAATCTAGAATAATATTGGAAAGGTAATTATTTAGAAAAGTTTTTAATCGTGGTGTGCACCTCTTCCTTTTATTAAGAAGAAATATGGATCAATAAGACTATGAATTGATTAATAGAAACTTAATATGATCATAATCAGGAATAAGTATCCTCTACCATTCATAGAAGTTTTTTTAATCAATTATGAGGAACTAAATATTCTTCCATTAATGATTTTAAATCTACATACTACCTTTTGTGGTCCAATAGTGATTACATACCCAAGAGATACTTCCATAAGAGGTATGTACACTATAATTTATAGTGAAACAATTTGTTTTTACTAATGAGAATCTTGATTTCATGGATTTAATGAATATATTATTTTGGGATTACCCTAGTTAATGTGTGGTAGTATTTATAGAATCCATTATTATATATTCCAAGTGTAAAAAATATAATGAAGATCAGTTAAGTAATTTATTGATGTCCCTATAGAAGGAAACGTTTTCTGGAATATTTTCAAATGGTAAATTTTTGCTAATAAATATTTCATTTTGGGTTATATAATCTCATATAATTCTATTTTGGTGGATCCATTAGTGAAGGATGTTATTTAATGTTGGACAAGACCAACAAGGGTGACTATAATCCATTAATTTTTTCTGTTTTTCTAGATATAATCGATTATTTGGGGATACTTTCTAATAGATGTATTATCTACACGCTATATTAACATTTAAGGGAGTCATATTGATATGAAAAAATGAATGTGAGAAAAATTACAAGGTTTTTATGTGCATGTTGTCAAAACACCTCTGCTTACACTACCCTATAGTAGAGTAGGTATTTTCTCTACAGAGATTCATAAATAAGGGATTTTGATGCATCATTATATAGAATGATATATTTATATTTATTCCTTAAGAAGATCGAAGGTTTATGGAAAAAATAAACAAATCATGATTTAGAGTTACTACGGTAATTTTCACTTTGAATAAATAAAGGAATCATATTTATATAGAAGTGTGTGATATATATAAATATATATATATTTATTTATTATAATAGTTTTTGGATTATATTTTCTCAAAATGAGTCGAATATATTCCAATGAAGATTTTTGGAGGTGAATAAAGATTTTCACTTCTGAATTCATTACCACCATAAGAATGTGAACAGGTTGGAATATACCCAATGTTGGAACGATCTTTTGATTTTATATATGATGTGGATAGAAAAATATCAAAAATTTCTATATTTAAGAAGGATTGATTTAGAAAAACTATAATATGAGAGATGTCTTGTCTTTATTAAATGGGGGATCAATAATCTATCTATGTAATGATTTAAAATGGGCAAAAGGAAGAATTAAAACTATAAAAGAGGGTGAGAAAATTATCAAAGTTAATGGTTTATTGTGATGGAATAATAACGTTTATGAATCCAATAAGTCCCAAAACCATAACATATTTGAAAAATCATCTTTTTTATTAAGCACATAATTCATAATTCATTATTCATCCTGGATGTATGAAAATTTATATAGATCTGAAATAGTATTTATCGTGGGAAAAAAAGAAGATAGATATTACATATTAATAATCTCAGTGTATGGTATTTCATAATGTTAGGGTTGAGAGGAATTGGTATATAGTTATCTTACAACCATTACCATAACAAATTGTAATTGGGAAAACACCATAGTCTTTTTCATCAGACTCCCCAAAAAAGCTAACGACTATAATTCTAATTGAATTATAGTCAATTTATTTATGAAGTCATTAAACTTTGTTGATATTAGAGAATATTTATCTCTTTATAATATTTATTTTATATACATTTAGGGAGTAGAAATATTTCTTGGAGTACAACATTATATTGAATCATATCAAGAACTAAGGATTACCATGATTTTTATGGTAAGTCTTCAGTAACATATGAATTCAATGTTTTATTTCACGGTTTCTTATCATACCAATGAAGGTTTATAGTTTAAGAAAATGATTTTAACCCTGGAGGATATGATCAAGTCATATTCTACTGATTTAAATTGTGGTTGTCATAAAAAACCTCCATTTTTTTAGTTTTCACATAATAAAATATTTTACTTGAGAAATTAGATTGTAACAAACCAAGTATATTATAATATTTTTTTAAAATAAATTTCACTAATAGTTTGTGATACCTAAAACAATGATTATAAATGAACTGTAATATAGTATAAAATTATAAGAAATAAATAAAAGTGGTTTTTATAAATAGGGATAACTAAATTATAAAAATAATATTGTTTACACATGTATAAAATAACTACAATGGCAGTCAATTGATTATAAGGAAAATTAGTGTCATTAAAACGTAAATGAAATATCATTCTAAAAAACTATTTCTATGTGTACAATGTATTGTTATCATATACAATTAAATTAATCAATATTTTTTGAATTATTATAATAAAAGTTTTTTATTAAATATTTATTCAGTTTTTTAATAATTCATATAATATTTCTTCTAGGCATGGGATAAGAATAAATCCAATTTTATGGTTAAAAATGTATTTTTGTAAAAAATGGTTACATGGATTTACTACACGTATTTTTTTCTTCATTAAGAAATTTTTTTTAAAACATTAAAATCATTTTCTATGTAAAAAATCGAAATTATCTTAGTGTGAAGTATTTTGAATTTTTTGGAAATAATTATTTGTTGATGAATATTCAAAAATATTGATTTATATTTAAAATTTTCATTTTTATTAAAGAATATAAAAACATATATATTTTTTAAAATGTTTATAAATTAATAATTGTTCATGTTTTTTATTATTAATGAAATTTTTCTATATGAATAACTTTAATATTGAATTTTTATATAAAAACATAGTGTACGTGATAAATTATTTTCATTTTTAACACAAATTTCTTCTCGATTATAAGTTATATTATAAATTCAATCACACCCAATATATAAATTGAATTAGAAAAAATGTATACAATATTTTTAATAATAATAATAAATATTATGTAGTAAGTACAACATAATTTATCATCATAATGAATAGTACAAAGAGTAAAAAAATTATTGTGGTTAAGGTTAAATTAGGATTACTTAGAGGTAAAACAAAAAATGATTTGTATAAAAATAATGAATACAATTTTCTTATTTTTATTTTATAGAAATATTTTTACTATATCTCATATATTATTTATTAATGTTTCATTTTGGAGCCAGTTATCCAATAAAATGACTTTGATTTATTTTAAAACATCACAAATTTACAAGTGTTCTATTAACCTCAATTATAAAAGAGCACCGCCAAATCACACATATTCATACCTTAAAATCGGTTTATAATAAAATAAACTAATATAATATCATAAAAATCATATTTAATATCATGGAGTGGCTGGTATTCCAAAATTTAAAACTCTAGGGTCCTCAATTAGATATCTAAGTGAGGTTTATCAATGTGAATGTAATTATCTTCACTATGATCTTTCATATTAACTTATTATTTGACCACCTTAAACTATCTCTTAATATAAAAATATTACTAAAAGTAATAAAATATAAACATTTATGTAATTATTTTTATAAAAAAACAAATATTCATCCCCACTTCCATCAAATGGGAAACAATACTATTGATCATGTGTGTGATGGAATGTTGCCTCACGAATGAATTTATTTCATTTTCCACCGCTGCCTCTCATGGATAGATGTAACAATTCATTTAAATTATATATATTATTTTTAGGTAAAAATTATAATTACTGAATTATAATATCACATCTAAAATTTTACTTCTCAATCTGTTGAAAGATGGTAACATCACTCTGGCGTTTGTGTGAACTACCGCCTCCCTGAAGTGGGGTGATTTTTTTTCATTTACTCTTTACATCGATTATAATATAGATATATTTAAGGAATATATATGATATAGTTGATTCAATAATGTTTCATTATATGTGAATTAATATTTATCTATCTTTCATCTCATCCATTAAAAAGTGAAAGCATGTCCATTCCTATGTATGACTTATTGTCTCCATGAACAATGTAATTCAATTTTATATCTATATCATTTATGGAAGTAACTAAAATTTTATATATAGAATTAATGTGGTATTTTTAACATAATTAAAAGTAATTAGATTATGGAACCAAGAAAAATGTACCTGAAACTGAACTTCAAAACTGAAATATTCATGAAAAATAAAAAAATATAATCCAGAATAGGGATGTTAATAATGAATTGTTAATAAATGGGTGATAAAATGTTATAAGTAAATCGTACTTTCTATGATATATTTTATTATTATATAATATATTTATAATAAATTTATATTCATTACACCTGATTTTTTAACATGTATGTTGGATGTTGGACCTAAGGTAAGGAATTTACATATCAATATGTCTTCATTGGTAAAGAAGTTATGTTATTCTTTTATATTCTTCTATGACGGGTACATAGAGTCCTACCAAATTTTTATTTCATGAATTTATTTATTTTAATTATATTAATTTTTTCATTTAATTTAATTCTATCTTAAGGTGATTGATACAAAAATTAACACATAGGTAAGGGATTTATGTTTCAATTCTGTTTTTAATTTGGATTGTTTATGCTTGAATTTATATTGAGGTCATTATATGATCCATATTTTATAAATATATAACTTATTTTTTATATTCTAGTTAATTTTTAATAACACATGTTTTATTTTTTATTTTACTCATTTTATGTACTCAAGAGATTGAAATAAATTATTTTTTGGAAAACTCACATTATTTCTCTCTTTGGTTAAAAATACATTTTACTCACTCTCCATTATGTCTATTTTTTCATGAATGATATATATATATTAATAATTTAATTTAATATCATTTTTACCCGTGACTGAATTTTTAATTATCTGGATAAATCCAATATTCTTATCATTTTACCAAAAAGGTACATTTTATCTTTTTATGAAAGTCTGTAAAGAATGTTTTTTTTAAATTATACCTCATGAATGGAATTTACCATGGTCATGATAGGTAAGTTATTTGAATCTCATATTACATTATTTAATGTTTATTTTAAAAATATTTTTTTTTCTAAATTTAATTTAATTTTTTTTAATACGTTGTTTCAACGTAAAAAAAATTATTTTCCTGATAAATTTTTCTAATGATTTTTTTATAGAAATTTTAAATTTTTTTAACATACATTGATGTCAGTTATTTTTAAATTTTTATATAGTCTAATTATACTCTCCTCATTCTTTATATGAATTTTTTTGTTGGTGAGATGTCTATAAAAGACAATATTTTCATTGTTTATGCTATAATGAATTGATGAAATGTTTACAAATTCATTTTCATTGCATGTGTTAAGATGTGATAATATGATGAATGTTTTTTGATCTTATAAAAACATATTGATAGTTATAATTATGTTATTGGCGGGAATAGGATTATATATCCCTCTAATCTATATTGAAACGTCAAATATTTCTTGAGATAATTATGGGAACTAAGTTGACTTTCTTGATTCATTACAGGAATCAAGTCAATTTTCTTGATCCACACTAAAAAATATGTGGTTGTTGTTTTAATTTGAAAAAGATGTCGATGTATGTGATCAAATGTGGGAAATAGGTGTGGATTCTTGATCAGTTGTTATTTTCTATTCTCTTTATATAACCCCGATGTACAGAATGTTTTCTATACATATAATGATTCAATACTTTTATGATATAGAATTATAGATCATTTTTTATTTATAATGATTTATCAATATTATGATTTATTAATTTTGTATGATAATTTTTCAATCATAGGACCATGCTTATTATCTATGATAAAATGTGTATGAGATTTTTATATTATTTTTAGGACATCAATACCTTATCATTATAATATAAATTCTTATCATCATAAATTAATATCTCCATTGTTTATATTTATAGAGAATCTGATATCACCATTTCTTATGTTTATATTCCTTGGATTATGAAAATGTTTATAAGTAGATTATATCTATGAAGAGTACTAAATTGGAGGATAATTGAGGTAGATGTTGAAGATCCATCATGAAATTATGAGATTACATATCTAGTCTCCAATGACAATAAATATTTATGATATTCGGGTTTGTATTTGTGAAATCTATTAAATATTCATTTATAGTAATGTAATATATATGTATAAAAATATTGGATAGCAATAGTTGATATCATAAATTAGGTTAGATTAGTTTTTTGAGATTGGGATTTGAAAACATTGGTGAAAACCACAGAGATAAGTTTACGTTTATGATAACATCAAAAGGTTTTAGAAATGATAATGGGTAACCTATTTTAAACCTAAGGTCCCATATATTGAGACGAACATGTCATGATTTATACGTACTATGAATGATATTTCTTGATTATGTGGTAGAAAACATAGAATTTAATTTCATGATTCTTAAATTTTCTTTCTTGTATTTAGTCAATGACTTGAAGTTGAAGACATCATATTAACAATGGATTTAATATAAAATGATGTGATTTTCCACCTGAAAAACCACATACGATAGGATATGGAATGTAAAATATTGTTGATATGTTCATTCCTCATTCTCAAGAAATGAATCATATTGAGCATCCAAATGGTAAAATTAAGGAAAAATATACTATATTTTCTTTCATGATGAAACATCCACATTATTTTATCTATTTATTATATCCAAATATTAGAAAAGAGATGGAACAAAAACATTAAGATGGTATTTTATATTCTCTAATTCTTAGAACATCATATTACTTTCTTAGACATTTAATATCATAAATTTGATGAAAATAAATTGATGATCCGTATTAAAAATTTGAGTCAAGGGGAAAAATTAACTCAATGGAATGAGATGAGTCTAATAAAGTATTTTTCATTATGTAATTCCCCATTATTCTGTGTAAAAAGTTGGAGAATGAACACCTTGAGATTAAGAAAAAGGGGGATTAATCTATTAGTTGTGATGTGGAAATATTTACACGAATTTAGCGGTATGAATTTACTATAATAATTTATCCTGAATGAAAAATTGATATATTATTTTTTGACTTGAGATAATTTATTTGAATGGGGTTATATATTATTAAAATTTTCATCTACAAAGAAATAATTGTATTTTCACTCGTAATATACATGGAAAGTACATATTTTAACTATTCCCATGGTTTTTATAATAAAGGGTTTTCTAGGTTACATGAAAACATGAATAAATCACATGAATGAATGAAATTTCTACCATTTACATGCAAGAAATGTGGGAAAATATTAAGGGCATTTAATTAATCAAACGGTGATGTACATTAAATATTTAATGGTTGGAAATAAATCCCAAGAAGGTAAAATGACAATAAATTATATGTTTAATGAAATAATTGAGAAGAAGACAACAAATAATGCACCACTAACCAAATAATGTTTCTATTGAAAATATTTTTGGAATTATTCTAACAAGAACATGAATGTAAAGGTTTATAAATATTATAATCATTAAAAACCTCATAAGATTGAAGATAAAGTGAAATATCATTTGATCATGATTGTTGTATTGTGTTTTTGAGAATGATGTGGTGAATGGTGAAATTATTATATACTATATAACAACTAATATCTTTTATGATTATTGATCTACCCATTATTTTATATCAATTTAATTTTAAATTGGTATCAAATTAACAGATAAATGATTAGATATTAATTTATTAGTGAAAACTAGTAATGTAATGTTGATCACAACTCATGTTAATAGTTCATATCTGATAAATGTTTGTGGGATGTTTCTTCTTTAAAATAATTGGGTTCTCCCTTTAGTTGAATTTGTTGTCATTATAGGAATTAATGGGCATTCATTATATGGAGTCCATATCAATTATTGAGGAAGGAAAGTCACATTTCATCTTCTAATAGAAGCCATTCTCATTTATCAGTGAGAGGAAGAATACTAATATCAAATGGAAATTTCTTTTTATATTGAGGGTCTTAATTTAAATTCATGGAATATCATTATCTATAATGGTTAATAAGAAAATCAATATTCAAGGAGTGGATATATTTCAGAGTTTTTTTTACTTTATATAATATTTTTTTATTCATCCTCTATGGTGTGATTTTGAGATTTCAATGGAACTCAATCCTAGTGTTACACCTATTTCAAACACTGCTTATATAATTTCTTAATTTATATGCTGGAATTGAAGATGAAAATTCAAAAGAATCTTGGTAATTGAGTTTTTTGTCCATTCCATTCACCCATTAGTGAACTAGTTATTTTTTATAATAAATATGAATCAATGTGGATCATTATTGATTATTAAGAACATAACAAGAAAAAAATCAAAAAAATTATAATCTACACTGTATATATTAATTATCTACTTTTTTATCTAGTGCTCAATAATTTTATAATATTTATCATTGATAAGGGTATTATTAGTTTTTAGTCAAAAGTATATATGTATAGAAAATTCCTTTTGTATAGGATATAAATATTTTGAATTTATAATTAAAAACGTGGGTCTTATAAATGTATTTAATATATTTATAGGTTTAATGAATTGAATTTTTAAACATTAACATGATTCATTTTTATAGTATGTATATATGATATTCTTATATATTCAAAGATGAAGGACGATCATGAATATCAACTAATAATTTTACCAAATTCACTATGGAATGATATGTTTAATTATAATTTTACCCAGTTTCAATTTTAGATTTATAATTCTTCATTATTGGGTTATATAATTTCATGTGAAATTATTTTTCTATATCCTCTAAAAATAAAAGTTACTATGAAATATCCTAGATATAACATAGTAATCGTGATGTAAAGGTGTCATGGTTCATCTAGATATTATAAATTCATTGTGGAAATTTTATGATGCATTTATAATCCACACAACTTGTTAACATGTAAGGTAGCCTGGTTCTTTAAGGAATATGGATATGATGAATATCTCAAGGTATTGAAGAAATGGTTAGTTAGCTCACATCAAATTATATTATGAAATATAGGAAAAAGGATTTTCAAGGTATTGTGATTCATAAAAAATATAAATTGATGTGTTCCACTGAATAATGATATGGTTATAGCTTATTCCACAAAAATAGATCAATCATGAGAAAATTACCCAACTCATGATTTAGAATTATCTATGAAATTATTTTCCTTAAATATGAGATTCAATTATCTTTAAAGAGTATAATGTCTTATATATATAATAGGTTATAAATTATAAAATAATATATTTACACAAAAGGAATGGAATATATTCTATAGAAGATAGTTGGAGATTATTAAGGGTTATAGCTCCCCAAAAATAGTTCAACATTGGGAAGGAGAACAAGGTAGCCAATGCTTTGAGGTGAAACTATCATGCTAGATTATAAATGATTAGAATTAAATAATCCCAAAATATTTATATTTATTTTAAAAACACATAATGAAATATTGAATAAAGGGGAAGATATTATCATAATTAAATAAGTGTTCAATCATCTATCCATGTGATAATTAAGAAGGAATACAAGGAAGATGTTGAACTGTATTAGAGGGTTAGAAATTTTTGAGATATTAACCATTATTATATTTGAATGATAGTACATAAAAAAATTATTTTGGATATTTTCATTATACATTTTATGAATGAACTATTTCATGGGGATAATAGTTCATCATTCCTTATTCATCTTTTAATTACAATGAGGTATAGTGGTTTGAAAGAATATTTGTAGTGGTAAAACACAAAGAGAGACATTGAAAATATATATATCTATACACTTTTTATGTCATCATGTGAAGGATGAGATAATATTTTTTATTGTGATGTTAAAACCATTATCCACATCAAAATGTCAATGACAAAATATCACCATGACATTTTTCATCAGACTCCAAAAAATATCTGAAGTACAGAAAGATATTTAGGATGTACTAAATCACCATACAAACTCAACACACAAATTTTTCATCAGATAATATTTCTCTATTTATCATATTAATGGAATATATACATAGAAAGTGGTATGTTTTTATTGAATAAAAAATTCTATTGTATCTGTTCAGGATTTGAGTTTTACCTTTATGTTCTGAAGCTGTCATTAGAAGTCATTGGATACTGAGTTTAGTTTCATAAATACTTATGATAAATATATAAATGGTATATCTATGAAAACTATTCAAATCCTATAGGATATTTTGAGGACTTATTCAATGGATTTCAAGGGTTTTTTGATTAACACATTCTTATATTCGTGTTTTCTTACAATAATTATTTTCCCTCGAGTATTCAGAGGAAACCTTATGAGATCTTTAATTGAAAAAAGCTTTGAAATTAAATTTTCTAGAATATATTTGGAGGATTAGAACAATTAGAAAATGATCTAGATGGGGAAATGGAAGACAAATTCAAAAACACTAAACAACAGATCAAGGAATCTCAGAGTCGATAGAATTGTTATACTGATAGTTATTGATGACATGTGGTGTTCAATGTTGGTGAAAAGAAATTTAAATGAATTTACCGTTGGTATAAGATTATGATATCTTAGAAAATTTAAAAAACATAAACCTATATATATTCCCCATTTGATATTAATGATTTAGTATGTATGGTATCCAATCACTTAACCCTTACATTGATCCTCTCTCACATTCCCGATGTATTCCATAAATATATCATGAGGATGTAAATACATAGTCATTCACATATAATATATATAGATTTCATAGCACACATTTGGTGAAATTTATTTTTTGGAAACATAAATTCAATGAAGCCACATGGGAACCCAAGGATGTGATGAGGAAGAGATATCATTAATTCTTTATAATGAAATTTCAAGGGATAAATTAATTTTTACACATATATAATGTAACATCTAGATATTTTATGATATTTTATAAATAAATATCTTTGATAGATTTTGATACATGATACCCCATTTCTAAATGAACTGTAACATAGTATACCATTTAAAATTTTAATTTCAATTGGTGGGTATAAATTTTACTAACTGAATTATAAACATTACAGGGATTAAACTGCTATAAAAAAGTCATCGGATAACAATTTATTAGAAATTAAAATAAGAATTATTTGAAAGTAAAATAATTTTTTTTATGAAAGACTAATTTTTTAACTGTAGTGTTTTTAGCTTAATATTTTAAATTAACAACTATTTAGTAAGGAATTAAATAAAATTTATATAATATGTATTCAATCAAAATTTTCATCATTTATCAAATTATTTTTCATAGCATATGACAAGAAGAAATCCATTTTTATTCATAAAAATTTTATTTTTCCAAAAAAACTATTTTATCGTGTTTTAATACTTATTTTAAAATTAATTATTTCCACTATTAAAAATTTTATTATAAAAAATTACATAATTATTGAAACAAATAATTCATAATTATTATATATTTATTTTTTTTACTATTTCCCGAAAAGAATAATTTATCAAGGAATGATTCAAAATACTTGTGTTTGTTAAACAATTTATCATCTTTTAATGAATTTAAAAAGTTAAATTTTGTTTAAAAATTGTCTTAAAAGTAAAATTAGTTAAATTATATGATTATTTATTTAATTTAAATCATTGGAATAAATTTTATGTTCAATGTTTTTATCAATATTATTTGTACTTAGGATAATATTTTCTTCAGAAACCCATATTTTTATCATGAATGTGTGTTCAATTTTAAATTAATTTCTTTCATATCCATGAATTAAATTTTAAAAAAATGATTCAATATTAATATTCATAACAATTAAATTTATTAAATAAGGTAATATTTTCTCTTACAAAAAAAGTAAAAAATATGAAAAATCTATTATTGTAGTTATGTTTAAAATAGGTTTTCAAAATGATTAAAATAAAAAATTATAATGTTAATAATGAACATAAAACATTTATAATTATATTGTTATTGAAATAATTTGACATTATATCATCTATATTTTGGTAATTTTCCCTTTTGGACCCATTTTTTCACAAAAGTGACCTCAGGTTATTTTGAAACATCAAAAATTCCAAGTGTTCCCCACACCCAAATTATAAAAGGGAACTTATTAACCTCACCAAATTAAACCTCTTATTAAATTTATCAAAAACTCCCCAATAAAAATATATTTCCAACTCCCTTATCCGAATTCAAGAGCTAATGGACATCCCAAAAGACTAACCCTATACTCCATAATTAGATATCTAGCGTATATATTTCAAAGTGAATGTAATTATCTTCGCCATGATTTTTCTATATTACTTATTCTATTATGTCCTTAAATTATGTATTAATATTTAAAATATTATAAATCATTTATCTTAAATATACTAATATGTTCCATCAAATTGGAAGTAGAATTATTGATCATGTGTACAACAAGATACCGTCTGGAGAACTGATGTAATTAATTTTCAATAACTCCCTCTATTAATATGATAAAATAATATATTTATAGATTATATAACATATTTTTGAAATGAATATATATATATATATATATAATTAATATATAAAATCTACATTATTATTATAAAATCTTTTGGATAATGTTAATGTATCCCCTGTATACATGTGGACTATCACCTCCATGAAGTGATGTGGATTTTTTTTTCATTTCTTCTTTACATAGACAGTAATAAGGAATGATTTAAGGAATATGTATATATATATACAATTTATATAATAAATAATGATTTCATAAAAAATAATTAGTATTTAACTTTCATTCATTTCTTCATAAAAAAAAGAAAAAAACATATATGTGTATATAGGACTAACTCTATCTATAAATGTTGTAATTCATTAATCTGTATATATCCTTACAGATGACTAAAAAATTTCCTATAAATGATATATATGGTTAGTAAATAATTATTATAATTATTAATATGATATAATCATGATCAATATATAATAACTAAAACAACCGAACCAAATATACATGTAATATGAAGAAATTATCACCTAAACTAGTGATTTTAAAAATGAATTGTTAATGAATGGTGATGAAATGTTATAATTATATAATAAAAAGTATTATATATATAAATATATTACTATAGTTATTTAATATATATATATACAATAAATTAATATTTATTATACATGAGTTTTAAACACTAATGAAGGATCTCAGATATAAGGTAAGAGATCTTTGTCTCTGTTTGACGTCTTTGAGACACAAGTCATGTTATGAACATATAATCTTAATTGATGTGTATATTCATATCATTTAAAATTTTATATCATTAATTTATAATTTTAATGATATTTAACGTTTAATTTCATTCATGGGTCTCAAAATTCATAATTTTCTAAATTAGTAATGGAGTCATTTTGTATTCCAAATTTTAAACAATAATATTTATGCATGTTTTTCCATGGAAAAATTATATGATGATTATCTAGTAAATATTATTCATTTTTGTTAACATCTCAATAAATTTTTAGATTTACTTTTTTCTATTCATATTCCGTATTTTATTTACTCTAATTAGATAAAGAATGATCTTAGGAACAATCCCTTTATTTCTCTTTTTAGTCAAAAAAAATGTTTTTTTCCATTTTCAATTTTTCTAAAAATATTTTGAATAATGTTTTTAATATTATAATATATTTTAAATTCATTTTTAACCATGAATAAATGGTTTGAATGATTAATTTATGTGAACATTATTTTCGTTTTTCAGAATTTGGTAATGTAGAATTTTTACAAAAGTGTTAAATGACTAATTTTTATTGCTTATCCTTCATGAATGCAATTTTATATGGTCATGAATGGAAAATGGATTGAAGCATAAATATCATGTTTTCAAGTTAAATTTCATAGAAATGGTTTTCAATAATATTTTTAGAATATTTTAATGCAAATACATGATATCCAATTAAAATGTTTATTTTTCTATTAAAAAATTTCATTGATTCTTTTAAAGGAATTTTCATCTATGAGAAAATGTTTCAATTTGAATTATGTTTTTCTAGGGGAATGGTATAATGATACCATCCTGATTCATTGTCTAAATATTTTATGATGAAGAGATGTTTATATGACCAATTTTATTCTTGGATTATGCTTTTCTGAATTAATGAAATGTTTATGAAACCCATTTCATTTTGATGTGTTTGTATCTATTGATATGATGAATTTTTTAGAATATTGGGGCACACACAAGTATGGATTTAATCATGGGATGTGTTGTCTCAAAATTATATATCCCTACAATTTGATTGGTAATATATTATATATCATTATATAATTATTGGAAACAAGGTGAAGTGATTAATCCACTATGAGAAATAACAATAGGTTCCTTGTTCACTATAAGAAACAAGTCGATGTGCTTAATGAAATATGAGAAACATGATGAGTTGATTGATTCACTATAAGAAGTATATTTTGATTCTTGGTTTGTTATTGTTTTATGGTACAATAATATAATATATTTTTATTCTATGGTTTCTAATTTTATGATGGTACCACACATTTGGGACATGGACATATGGCTCACAATTGATTTATAATGATTTATTAGCCTTATTAATATTCTCTTTCGAATGATTAAGCTATATTATATGATTAATGTTTATGATAAATGATATATTTTGTATGAAATTATTATTTTATGTCCATAATATCATACCCTTATTCTTTTCTCATTCATTCATATAATCATTGATTTATATCTGTTACGTTTTCCATTATTGAGAAAATGAGATCACTGATTCTTATAATTCATTTCATTAGGTTAGGAAGAATGGTTTTAAGAAAGGTAAATATATTAATATTATTAAATATGAATATATTTTTGTGATATACTGAATATCATTCATTTAATAGGATGTTTTTGTATTTACACTCCAAATACACTAAAATATTACATTACAAGGGCATGTATTGGTTAAATATATTAACTTATCACCTTCAGATATGTAAATTTATGTTTGAAGAAATTGGGCCTCAATAAAGATAAATCTTTATAAAATAACATATATAAAGAATTGAATAACTGTAATGTTTCGGGGTTATGTTGGAGAATTGAAGCTATTAGGATACCAATTCCAAGAGGAAATGACAGAGATATTGAGATACATTTATCATCCCGTGAAGGCATCTTAATATTGATATAAAACGTCAGCAAATAAAAATCATTAAAATATATAATTTAAAGTCAGTGAGATGGTATTGCTATGAATTTTCAAATAGAAAAATATTATTATATTCTGAAGGAAGGTAAAATATATCCCTTTTTATGTTGGCCCTTTCCTGATTCGTGATCAAGTGGGGATGATAGGTCATCACATGGCACTTACACCAAACCTCTATCAAGTTCGCGAGGTTTTCCGTGTCATTCTACAGATCAAGTACATACATGATCCTTTAAATCCTATAATATTAGAGGTAATATCACTGGATCATGATCATTCCTATGAAGAACAACATGTTAAAATCCAGGATAAAATAAATAATGTGTTACAGAACAATACCAATCACCTGGTAAGAGTTATATGGAAGAATCAAAAATTTGAATAAGCTACTTGGGAACACATGGATATCATGAAATATTAATATAATAATTTTTTATCATAATTAAAAATATTTAAGGTAAAAAATTCCATTTATGTGTGGTAGAAGGTAACACCCTATGAATTTATGCTATATTTCACTTGTAATAAATTTAATTCCCTTGATAGATTATGATAAAAAAAACTCAAGTCTAAATAAACTATAATATAGCAGAATGTTATAAATACATATTAAATTCGATGAGTGAATATTAATAGGAAAATATAAGAAATTGTAATTAATTATTTCAGATAAAATAAAAATATACAAATAAGTACTCAATTTTAAGTTCGTTATTTATACCCATAAAAATACATTTTTTCACAAAAATACTTTTTATTTATTTAGTGAGAAAATAAAGTTATTACATTTTACACTTTTATAAAATTATTTTAACAAAATATAATTTACAGTTTTGAATTTTATTTCAAAGAATTTATTTTTCGTTGAATTGTGCAAAATACCGATTTCAATTTAAAATTGTCTTTTCATGTCAATAATAAAAAAACTTCCATTTTAAATTAAATTTAGTCCTTAGTAGTATGAGTTAATTTATACAACAAAAAATTTTAATATTGTCATTAAAATAAAATTTATATTATATTTTGATATAAAAACAATATAAATATAATAAAACAATATAGTGAATTTTCAATAATGTTAAAAAATTATTTATTTTTTGATGAATAGTGAAATTTATGATTTTAATTAAAAATTGTCTTTTCATGTTAAGAATTAAAAAAGATCCATTTCTTATAAATCGACTATATAGTTGTATTATATAATTTATATTATAAGAAATATTATTACTCTAATTGGAATAATATTTATATTGGAATGTGGTATAAATTTTTTTTATACATATGAAATCCTATTTTCTAAAAAACTAATTATTTATTCATTTTAAAGATTTAATTTTGAAATAAATATAAGCAATTATTTTAATTGAATTTGAAAAAATGTATTACATATTCTTAAACATTATAATTGATGTTATATAATAAGTTCAACTTAATTTCTTTTCATATTGAATTGTAAAAACAATTAAAATCCATACACATGGATAAGGTTAAATTGACTCAAACAAAGTGATAATAGAAAGTGATAAAATTAAATATGTCTAAATACTATTATATTTACTTATTTAAACTCTTTTTTATCCATTCATTGAATCTATTTGAAATTGGTAAAAAATTTATTGAGTATACCATTATAATATTTTACACTTTTATGATATTCCATGTCTACTCTCTCCAACACTTGTAAAAGGACACCTCTACTTCCTCTTATTTACAAAAATATCACCCAACTAGTTAAAAAACCATGAAATAACTTCTAAAAATCTGTATAAAAAATTGGTGGTTATGTTATCTTAAAAAATCTATTTCAGGGGTCCTTAGGGATAGATCTAAATAAAGTATACCATTTAAGAGATCATTATCATACTCATCCTTCTTAAATTTGTTTATTCTTATACCTATAATAAATAAATGTTATCAATAAAAAATATATATATTTAGAATCATAAATATAGTGAAATGTTATTATGATTTTTTAACCACTATTATTCACCTTATTTTTCATCCAATGGGATATTAAATTATTTTTTTTCTGTACATGTAGACTACCATCTCCACATAGTGATACAATATGTTTTCCATCACCATATTTCATGGATGAATATTATTATGTGTTTGTATATTTTAAATGATATTTATGAAAACAATATTATTATTATTTAATTATAATATCATAAATAACTACTAACCATTCAGTCTATTGGGAAATAATAACATCGCTCATTCTTATGTGTGGAGAACCACCTCTATAAAACTGTGTAATTTTTTCATTTCCAATTTATATGGATTTTAAAGAGAATGTATTTAATTAATATATATATATATATATATATGATATAATAATTACAATATAAATGTAAATTATTTTTTCCATTCCTTCATTCCATCCATCAAAAAGTTATAACATCCTTCAAACGAACATAAGACCTACCATATCCATAAATATTGTTGTCAATTTTTTTTATATACATTTTATAGATGGATATATAACAATAATTTCTATATATTATATTTAATTCATTTATAAAAATTTATTGATGATGGAACAAAGGTAAATGCACAAGGATCAGAACTACCCTACCCAAATTCTCATAAAAAAGAAATAGTTACCACCTAGAAATGATGATTTTAATAAGGAATTATTAATAATTGATTTTTTAAATGTTATAAATTGATCATATAAGATATTAAAAGTAGTTAAGATAATTTATTATATAATTAAAGTAAATTTAAATTAATTATACAAGTGGTTATAATTCATTATAGGATAGATAAACTTATGGTTTTTTCCCATATAACTTTCGTTTCGGTGAGACATATCCCCTTTTTACCACTTTATTACTTTTTATGATTTATATACATCCCATGAATTTATTTTATATTTAGTCCAATGATAATTATGGGGATTTAATATTATTTTTATGGTTCTATATTTCATGATATTCTTGTTTGGATATTACCAAATTTATAAGGGTTTACCATCTCATGTTCTCTTCTTTGGGATAGTTGTTATGTTATGTACCTATCCTATTTTATTAGTTTCATATACATACCATTTAAAATTTTATTTTATAAATTTACTTATTATCAGGATATGTAATGTTTTGTTTTATTTTATTATTTCATGGGGATTGCAATTAAAATTTAACCAAAGTGGTAGGTGTTTTATATTACAATCACATTATTTATTGAGATTTTTCATGAGTGTGTTTATGATGATGATATTTCAGGATATACATCTCTATAATCTCATGAATTTTACTCTATTTTATTTAGTATTGTAATTTTCATGTCATATTTCCATTTCCCCATCTTATACAAATACAATTCATGGGATTTTTTTAAATAAAAGAATAATTTATTTCCTAAATTGTGAGGAATATGTTTCAACCTTGTCATTGTTTTCGTTAATAATTTTCAATAATTATTATAAAATTTTCATATTGTTTTTAAATATATTTATTACAATTTTTAAATTTTTTAGAAAAATTAAAATGAATCTTCTAATAATTTTCTAAATGAGGTATTTTTGAATTTTTATCAGGAATGTAAAATAAATAATTTTTTCAAATAGAATTTTACACCATTATAATCTCTCAATGCATTAAATATTACTTTCAATGATATCGATATTCTATTAGAATAAATTACAATAATTAATATTTTGAAAAAAATATTTTAAAGATGTGATTCCAAAATAAAAATGGTATTTTCCTCAAGAAATATTCTTTTTGAAATTTTAATGTAATTTTTTTTATGATAACATACATGGATATTTCATGTCCTTTTATGAAGAAAAAGTCCATAGATATGATTTTTATTATTTCCATGACTGGTCTATAATTATATGGAATACATTATTGTTATGCCAATTTTTTTCAATAGATTATGATTTTATTTTTATTGAAATTCTTATTAAACATTTTTCTTTTCTAAGGTTTATGATATAGATTAATGTTTTTTGATATTTAGGAGAATATATAAAAGGATTATAATAGTGTGGAGAGTTATATTTTAATTTTATATTCCTATAACTAATTAGATAACGAATGATATATCATGAGTAAATAATGACAAGAATGGGGTGTGAAACCTTTTCAGTAAGTGACTCTATCTACGATGACTATCTTGAAATGGAATGTTTTCTGAATATATCAATTAATAGAGATTAAAACCCCTCCACTATTAAAGTGTTGTAAGTGACCATTGACAATGTAAATTATTTTTTATTATTTTATGTATTTCATATGTTTATGTCTTATACTAAAGTTTTGAACTATTTTTTCATGCTCTTTTATTACATTATGATTCTTATCTTATGAACATCCATGATTTATGAAATGACACTAGATTATGATTTGTGATATGATGGGTATTATTTTAAAATGCTATGATTATATTATCATAAATTTATACTCATTTTATACTTAATAGATCAATGACATCTTCATTTATTACCCTTAAGGATCATCTAATATCACCCTTTCATCTGTTTCCTTTTCCTAGGTTTTAAAGGATTTGAGTATGATATATTTAACATGGGTAAAGTTATAAAGAACAATGTTGTAGTTGATGTCGATTTATTATGAACAAGCTGTTTATGTACCAATGATTTCAAATATAGTAAACCAATATAGCCCAATCTGTGGATCATAATGTTAGGTTTTTAATATTAATATAAAAATATTTAATATTTATATATGAAACTTAAGGGTTGAATCATAGTAATAGATAATAAATAAACAGACGGATAAATAGATTGGGAAGAAGTATGAGGTTGGAAATAGTTTTTGGAAGCTTATTAGATATATGTGTATTGTGTGATCAATACATAAATATTGTATGCATAACTATTTTTTTCATATCGGTTGAATATATTACATAGGATTAAAAATATAAATAATCAATTTCATATTAGTAAACTTTTAAATCTAATTATGTTTTTATTTAAATCTTAGAAATATTAAAATACTTTTATTATAGATTATTCTTGTTTATCTCACTAGACTTTTGATATAAAAAAAATAAAAAATATTTACAAATAAAGAGAAGATGTGAAATTTGTAATTGATAACTTCTAAAATATAAAAGGTGTTATAGTAAGACTTATTGGGAAAAAATTATTTCAAATAATGTTTTATTTACTGATCTACTAAAGAACAATTTTTTTTGAATATCACACCTGTGTTTCATTATAAATGAATTTATATTTGTGAAAAAAATTCATTTTAGAGAGATTAAAATATGGAAATATTTTTATAAAAGGATTTTAAACCCCATATTATATGTTTATGGATGGGGAAGCCATTACATACTATTATTTGAGTTTCAAGGATAAAAATAATTTATTTTATTGAATATATGACTATCATATAAGAAAGAAAATAATGAAAACTATAATATAATGGGATATTATAAATATCCCAACAATTAATGAAAACACTAAAACTATTTTTAAGTGTTTGAAAAATGGAAAAATTGTGACAAACACCACAAGGGAGCTGAAATTCATAAATCAAGAAATCTAGAACAGATCCACTCAGATCATTGTGTGCCTATGTTAAGGTAATTAACAAGTTGAAAAATATAATTTATTAATATAATATATTCAATAATAATAATTACAAACTTCATGTTTTTTTAACACATTTCCAAACACAAGGATATATTTAAAAGTTTTCCAATATTAAAAAAATTAAAATAATTTCACCATTAAAGAGTTTCATATTAGATATTGTTTATGAATATTATAATGGATAGTTGACTTAATATATTGATAATAACAACATCATTAATGATTTTAGGGATCAATATACATTAATAAAATATATTTTCCAAAAGGAAGAATTGGAATCTAGTTCATATGGATAAATCTATATGTGCATTACATTACACCTCAATATTCATATATTTACAGACCATCATAACTACAAGAATTATTTTGTATATTTATTTTCGAAAGGTTAAAATTGTATATGAAACCATATTAGTTTTGGTTCAAAATAAATCCAAATATGAGACATGTTATAGTTTTTGGGATTCAGTTGTTGATTAAAATAAAGCATAATATAAGGGTAATTTTGATTAATAATTTTAAGATGTGATGTTACTTGGATACACAAAAAATGGGTTTTTCTAATGGTGTTACAAAAAAATTAACAAATGTATTGATAATGATGATGAAATTATATTCAAAAATATATAACTATTTAGGAATATTATTTTCGTTAATGATGAAGGTTCTTATTTTAATTCATAAGATGTTATAAAAACTATTAAATAGTTCATTGATTTAATCTAAATATAAACATTATTCATATTATAATGATGACGATGATATTCCAAAATTCATAGGGAATAAATGTTAATTGTAGAAAATAGATAGAAGTTAAAAACATTTCTGGATGATATAATCTAGAAATTTAGACGAGAATAATGAATATGGAAACTTTTCGGTGAGAAATTTTTAATAATACATTGAAAATAAAATAGAATAATCATCATTTTGAGAATATGTTTTGGGTTTAGTAAATTAATTAATAACTAGAAATAATTTTAAATATTGAATCATGATATCTCGAGAAATGATTGGTGGTTATAAATTTTATTGTGGGGGAAGTGGGGTTTAAAAATAAGTTTGATAAAAAGTTTAAGGGTCTAGAAAAAATTTCGGACTTGTAATTAAGGGGTATTAGAAAGGGGGTTGATAATGAGGAAACATTTGATCTAGTTACTATACTTGAAATCATAAGGACCATATTAGTTATTAAAGTCTATATTAACATTAATATTTTTGAAATAGATGTTAAATTATCCTTTATAAATGATAATATTGATGAATGATTTTATAGGGATCTAATTGAGTGATTTATACTAGGCTTAGATAGAAACAAGGTGTGTAATCTAATGGTTAATATCTATGTTTTGAATTAATCTATAATCAATATTTATTTTTAATATGTATATATATCAAATAAATATGAAATTCAAGAAATGGATGGTGGAATATAATTTATATAAGGAATTCCCATAGTGGTTCACATTTAATGACTGTGTATATTGATGTAATTATTTTTTATTGAAATGAGGAATCATTATGTGTGGAATTTTATAGGAGTATAAAGTAATAAATTAATTTTTTTTGGGTTGATTTTCCAAAAATTTCATAACATATTTATTTTATATGAACAATATAAAAAGGATACCTAAAAAAAGTTTGATATTCATGAATCTAGAGTTGTGTCCCCCCAAATTCCTAAGGGCATGAAACTGGGTAAGGAATATGATGGTAAAATAGTTAATTAGAAGGTGGTTTATGGTATTTTTATTTATGAGTTTTTTCATACATATAATGAAAATTTTATATTTAGAATATGCTACTCACAATTGATTCCTTCATGAACATCATGATAATAATGGTATTGAATCCCACATCCCATTACTTTGGAATGAATTTCATGAGTTTTATCAATATATTTTCCATTTTTCAATATTTTTATAAATATGATATGTAATCTATTGCATGAGAACTACTATTCAAGAATATTAGTATTTTTAATGTGTTATTTAAGTAATTATATAAACAATATTAAGTGAATTACTTATCTCTTTCTTCTAGAAAATAATTTTTTATTCATTTATAATATGAGTCTTTTTATTATATATTTATCATTATAACTTATCACTAATATTGTTCTACACTGATCTATCACTTATTTAATTATTTTTATATGATGTTTGACTATTTTATTTGGGTATTTTCTTTTCATAACATAATATTTTTATTTTACCATTAGTTTTATTATGGGAGAGTTGAGATGGATATTCAGATTATGTTAAAAATTAATCTATAAGGGAATATCATTTATCCTTCCAAGGGATAATATTTTATTTGTTTTCAATACCTATCTGAATGTGAGTATTGTGCAGTATATCCTAAAATATATAGAATAAAAGAACTAATTTTTTTGTAAAGCACTATCTATTATAGTTGTAGATGATGTTAAAGAAGTTAAAAGTTTTACAATCCATCCAATGATTATTAAACATGAAGACTATTATAATCTGGTGTAGGATTCCATTTGATAATTTTCGGTAATAAATTAATGTTATTGTGAATTCCTAAGAAACCATTAAATAACTAATCCCAAAGTGGATTTTAAATTACTTAATATATTTTTTTAAAAAAAATAATTATCAATTATTTTTGAAGATAAAATGTAATGGTTTCTATGATCATTTGAATTTTTTGGAATTTCCCATTGAATGATACAAATTAATTATATATTTATATTGAAATTAATGTATTATGAAAAATATTTCCTATGTAATTCTTTGTAGGAGTACGATTGGTGTTCATAAAATACATTTTGTGACTCTATATGAGTATTAAAAAAATAGATGGAAAATGTCATAATAGGACTATTGTGCAACCTATGAGTATTTTAGAGACATTATAAGGGTTTTTAATGACTTTTTTAAGAGTAAATTCATACTTCATATTATTAGTTTGGTACTACAGAAGAGTAATTGGTGAGTTCATATGAGTATATATTGAACATCACAACAGTGGTATGGTACTTTTTAAAATTACACTAATATATCAAATAATAATTTTTTGATACATTATAAGTGTATTTTTACTATTATAAATGTTTATGTCCTATTTATAAGATTCATTTAAAATATTACACTAAAATTTTGAAAAGGAATTGGGTATTTGAAAGGGTGTTTCTCGGAATGTGTATGGTTTATAAGGTTTAAAAATATCCATACATATTATATTAAAAATTAAATTCGATGATGAGTTATAGTTATGATATTCTTACTTACCACATTTTGTAGTAAATGTTGTGACATTAGACCTGATTTTAGGATATTTTAATGGGGATTAGTTGATATTTTGTCATACTGAAATTAATCATGTTTCAAATTTTAAAATTTGAAATTATTTTTTGTGACTAAATTGATTTGTATTTTAATAATTTTAAATAGTATATAATCATATAATGTTTCAAACATTTGTTGTAAAAAAATATTCATCAAATATGATGAATATAAAAATGAAAAAAAAGTACTAAAAAGAGATCAAGGATTGAGAAAATAATAAAATAATATACTTTGTTGAATAAAATTTTCATCCAGTAAATGGAATATAGAAAATAACTTCACTTGTGTTGTTCATCACAACGAAAGCTACCGATCTACATTCTGATTATTCAAAGGCTTGAAATTTTATATTATCTACAAAATCATTTCACGCCTACATGAAGGGTCAATAAATCATTTCAAATATTTCAATAAAATGTATAATCTCATTATATTGTGGAAAAAATATAACCATATTAATCTACCCAGTGTAATGGGTTCATATCTATACTTTTTCCAAGGATCTTTAGGATCATAAAAGCTCTATTCTGTTCATGGTATAATAACTTCAAAAAGGTCAGGAAATAACCATCATTTTGGTATGAGAACATCCTTAAAAAATGTGTTGTTTCTGTTTTTATTTTTTGGAATTTGTAAGCATCATATGGGAATATTATTTAATAAAATGAGATTTAAAGGAATTTCTCAAAGTCTATAAACAATGATCCCCACCAACAGACATAGTCTTTTTCACCTTTCATGTGATCTTAATTATCTGATGTATAATTTCAAGTTTTGAGGACATTAAAAACCACGTTTGGAGTCATGTGAAGTACTTATTTTGAAATATTATGGTGGTGGTAGGACTGATACACTCTTTATAAATTTAAATAGACTAATTTAATTGGAAGGAGTAAATGTTCTATATGATAAAAGGTTTGTCACATTTCTATTATTAGTTTCATGGATTTTTTCCATGTATCACTTAAATTTCAAGGAAAATAGAAATTCCAATTGAATAGATGTGTGGAGTTAGAATTTAGTATTGAATCATTTTATGACATATGTATGATGAACATCTTGGTTATTCAGTCTTCATAACCTTTAATCATTAAGTTAATTCAATATATCAAGCTTGATATGGGACTATGAATCTTTAATAAATTGATCTCAAATATCTATGAAAATTACTAATAGTTTAAATTTAATTTTAATGTCTAATTTTATCCCATATACCTATGAATATAGTGTTTCAATCAAGGATGTATGGATTATGGTGAAATAATCCCACAAAGTATACATGAGTTTTTTACACCAAGATATATTGTATAAATCCACAATATGAATATGCATTATTTATAGTCTTATCAAATGTCTCTATCTGTCTATTTTTTCACATGGTTGTAAAATGGGTGATTAGATTGAATGTTGTACTCCAAGAGTAGTTTCCCTATCTCAAAATCATAGAAATTTGGATCATTATCTATTAGGATTTTATGAGGGACTCTGAATGTAGTAATCATATGGTATTTAATTAAATATATATATATATATATATATATTTTATTACCATCTATTAGTGGTGTATATTTGGCATATTTTGAGAATAAATAAGTTGTATTATGGATTAACATGAGCTAAATATATATGGTTAAAGGCTATGGGACCATGTCATATATCTACTAATTGAAAAATTTATTTTTCTATTTAATACTGTTTAATAACTAAGGGAGTTCATGAATGAATTTGTATTATATCTAATATTAATGAAACTTCATTGTGAATTCAATGTAATTAACTGTCATTGATGGGTAAAAATATCCATATATCCTAATTTAGTGGAAGATCTTGAATATTTTTTTTATGATGACTATAGGACAAATCATGTACCTATGGAATAATAGTGATGATCTCTGCTCTTTTGATTCATTTAATAAGGACTTAATTAAGGGATTGTATATAGAATATATCCATAGATTCTAGATCATTATATTTGACAAAACATTCTTCTCATCAATATATTTTATTCATCTCAACTCAATGTTTCATAAAATACCAATATTGAAGATACATTATTATGAAACACATCATTGTGGTTGTAATATAATCTAATTGTAATTAGTAAAATATTATAATGGTTGTTAAATTAACATAATAAATATTCCTTAACTTATTACTGAGAAATATATATAATACCTCATGTTGTGAATTAAGAAACATATTTATTTACCAAACTAGGTTACACAAGGTGTAGCTACATTTTTTCATGTAAAAATTGTTGAATTTTTAGAGAATTGAATACATGATATAACCACCTGACAAATAAATTATTTCATTAACTCATTTACATTGTTAAGGAAGGATATTATATCTTTATTGATAATATCATAGTTTCCCATACTTTTCTTTATTGATACTTTGAATAACATTTTATGATAAGTCAGGTAATTAATATCTTCATATTCAATTCAAATTCATTTATGAGGGCCTATTATTCTTCCAAAATTTTATTATGCCATTCTAATATGTTGAAATAATAGGTTGGGGAGAACATTTTCGTGGAATTAAACTCAATCCAAAAATAAATATAGTAATGATCTAGATTATTCGACCGTCTCCATATCAGGTATCCAAAAGTTACATTAATGTAAATTTACCCTGGTTAGGGAGATTGAAGGATACATAATAACACATTAACAGGGAGAACTATATCCTTTATATGTTTCTATTAGGTAGTGTATGTTTTAGAGAATTATGGCATCAATTTTCACTTCATCACCTTCATGAATAAAAGAGGATTCAAAACTAATAAAGGATTGGATCATCATCATTGTCATCCCATTAACATATGATTAGTTATGATATACTATATCATATCCACATAATTAATTAAGTGGATCTTATGATTCTGAAAATTATTCCAATTCTTATATATTATAAATATACTTCCAAGAATACCATTTTCAATATTATTGTAACAAGAAAAAGATTTCAACATTATTCTATTGAGATATCCATGAGTATTATCTATCCAAGAATCATTTTTTTGAGTGATAATGGAATTAAGGGACAATTATATTATTTTTACATGGATGAGAAAGTGATTTAGTTTTATGGGTGGCATTGACAATAGAGAGTTTAAAAGATACATCTTGAGGGCCTGAAATGAATTATTAAAATATTTATCCCACTAATATGTTACTACTTTCATTATTAATTAGAATATGGGTATACATTTCAATGTGAGGTTTTTCATGATGTTATAGGTCATTCATAGAAGCCTTATATGTCCTCTCAACTCTCGGTAGTTTTGATGATTAAGGATATCATGTATCACCATGGTTTTCATAGGATCAAATTTAATATCAGGATGGAAGACCTGAAAAAAAAATTTCCCTAATATAACCCTTTATGAACATGTTTGAAGATTAATTTTAAAATAATTCTACTATGGAATTTTTAAATGTACCTCAATGTTATAAAGATGGCTGTGATGATGGGAAGAACTTACCTCCATATCAACTATCTAAAACTCCACTATCATCATCAAAATAGACAAAAAATTTGGTGTCAATGCATGTTGGTATATATCCATATTATTTTTCATGCCAAAGGGTATTGATTGTTAGAGGTATTCCTCTTGGTGATCCTTGAAGGTAGTGGATCCATCATCATCTAGAGTCATTCAGATTTGGTTATAACTATAATACTAATTCATGAATGAGATGGATTAAAATTAAATTGTTGCATTGATAAAAACAACATGATAGGGGATAGGAAATCATCTTTTAGGTAGTCTTGTTTCATATCAAGAAATAAAAAGTGGAATTTAATTTTCCCATTTATCTTCTTAAAAGGAATATTGTGGTAAATGTATTAATTTTATTGAAACTCTTGGATAAATTCATTTTTGATCAACTTATAAACATAAACATCTACCTTGGTTGCAAGAGTAAAATGTATATATCTTACTACTTCATTATAACCATTATGGTTTTCTAGTAAATACAATTTCCTAACTACTATATGAGTTTCTTATCCAATAATCTCTATGTAATTATTTATGAATAGATCCCAATATTTCTTAAGGAATGTTTTGTACTATTCACATCATTTTAAAGCCATATACGGACCGATTAATGTGGGTTATGAATGTAACATCCCCGACCCAGAAGCCACTATACCGGTGCTTCAAGTCTGGTCATCACATGACATCAAGCAAGTCTCCTAGTAAGCCAAAGGATGCATACTAGAAGCAAGGTTCTAATGAGTCACGTGGGGAGACTATACCCTCTTTACCAGAGTGAGCCATAGCAGAACACAATATAAATAAAAAACAATATGTACAACTTATTAAATGATCATAACCACATGTTTCCCAAATATGGTACAATCCACAAATAAATTACAACCATGACATGCCATACTAGTAGTGAAATATGGATGAATTTCAAAATAATGCAAATGGACAAAACTCTATATGGGTCCCGACTCCACTTCTGGGTCCAACTCTATTTACATCCTGAGCCCGACTCAACATCTCATAGTAGGGCCCTTTCCCTTGACCTGACCAGCAACCAATAAATCTACTTTGATACCCAACATTAGCCTGAGAAGGGTGTGTGGAGAAAGATCTGTATGCCACAATAAATAATTTATACAAAATATCCAGTCTAATATAGAGTTCTTTCAATTAAAAAAAATGGTATGTAAGAATGGGACAGTTTGAGTGCCATTAGTTAAAAAGTTTTATTTAATTCTTGACTATAATTTATCCCAATTCCATTTCTTATACCATCTTTATTACGTAATATGTATTGAACACATGTTCCATGGGTTAAGCCTAAATATAATCTACACAATGTCTAAGGTAATCATTCAAAATGTATATAGAAAAAAAAATTCTTATCCCACTCGGGATCTACATATCACATCAACACATTTTCCTCACCTCAAAGCCTCTGTACTGGTGGAATGACATCAATACAATAACCTCAACTTGGAGCCACAGTCTAGGTGTAATGACATCAATACAATAATCTCACATTGGAGCGTCATTATGGGTGGAATGACATCAATACTTTTTCATCACCTTAGAGCCTTAGTTCGGGTGGAATATAACCATTAGGGGAATAGAGCATCATTCCTCATCCCTAACCCATGATTTATAGGTGGTGTTTAGGGAATCAGTCCAAATTGACCTATGGGACTAGAACCCCATTCAATACGCCAAAATACCAAGCCATGTTCACATTCTAATTTACCAAATCACCCCAACTATACCTCAACACAACCTAGCATATTAAATACCATTGGATATCAAAATACATAACACAACATAACATAACCAATTCCATTGGAAATAAACAGTGAAAATTCATAACAAACAACAAGGAAATTAATACGATGCCATAACCCATTGACACATTTTCCACATTTCTCATCTTTTAGCCATTTATCACAATTACCTTTTTACCAATATTATCTTACTAAGCATTCATACATTGTTCCTATCTCACTAGGTATCATTCATTAGGCCTAACTCACTGGGCTCTAATACCAGGCTCATAATCCATTCTATTACGGTCTCTAGTCATTTCCACTTAATAACACATTCACAAAATTTCTAAATAAAATTCAAATCCATTTATCTAAAATTTAATTTCTTTTTCACAACCCATTAGGTGTATTCTACCACAAATTTGCCTTAGCTGAATTTATCATTGACAATTCATTATCCCTTTTATCCCATTTAAAATTTCACAATTATTTACCCATTTATGCATTCGGAACACAATTCACACATCATGTAACTCAATCCCTTAATTACATTCAATCAATTTGGGGAATCACATAATTCTCATGTATTAACCCATTCCATAATTTATCCACAATTATCATTTACAATGCTTATCTCACTAAGCATAAACAGGTATAAAGAAAATTCCTTAGTTATTCCCTTTATATAACTTAACTTCATTTTAAGCTCACCAACACCCACATAGGTCACCTCACAACCAATGTGTGTTAGTAGGACAACCATTCATTTCTTTAGATCTCAGTATCATATTCACTCTAGGCTCTATGTTCTCACACAATAATCCTACATTTACTTAGCTAAACTCTAAGCTTGGGAACATTGACACAACCCATGGGTGGCCCTAACATAGGTTACCTCTCCCTCCATACATTGCAAGGGGATCATGGGGGGTTCCATTTGGTTGTTTAGAAACCCTAAACATCACATCATAAAATATGGTATGACGAACTCTTTACAAGATGGTAAGGTACAAAACATTACATGCACATATCTCAAACCAAAATAATGGATATAACTCGTAGAACACCTACCTCGAATCCATTAGTGAATGATCCCATATTCGTGGCCTTCAATATGTTTTCAAACACCCCTTAGATCCCCAATCAAGATATCACTTGAAAAAGGGTTTTGGTGATTCAGAAGATGATGGAAGAAAAAAAAACCCTAATCCGCAAAAGAGAAGGACAGAGAGGATTAGACTTACCCGTATATTCGATCCGCAACAGATGGTACTCCAAATGACCAAGAAATGAGGTAGATTGATCCATGATAGCTCTTGAGGTCCATGGGGCATCTGTAGGGCTGCAGGAGGTGGAATGGGGGAGAAACTTGAACTCGGTCATAAAATCACAAGGTGGAATGTCTATAAAATTTTCCATCTTTTTTTGGGCTGCACGGTTTACCTGTATAGTTTTCCAAACCCTGTGAAAACTTTACGATAGCTACTATCCCCAAGATTCCATTCTGCACAATTTCCTCAAGATCCCACATGGTTTGTCCTAACCGTACGTAGACTGTGGGATGGATGTTGTCCAATAATGGATGGTCTGTATGGTTTACCCGCACAATTACACCTAACCCTGTACAGACCATGCACCTTGAAATACTTTGCCTGGTTTCTCTTCTCTTCACACCCAAATCCCCAAGGGCCCCCCTGTTCGCCAACCTGAACTTGGTAAACACATTCTAGCTACAAAGGAGAGATCCAAGACAACACTTAATCGAAAACATACCTTAAGAAAATTTGTGACCTTATAGCCTCCCCCACCTTATAGCGGATCGTCCCCGAGCCATCCTTCCAAGAATCACCAAGAATATATAACCAAATGACATTCTACTAGGCTTTCCTATCAACCAACTTTCTAGGTTTCTTTTAGCACATCACAAGTCCACTGGACAAGGTCCAGGGAAACAAACAAGCCCCTTAAGACTTCCTCACCACAACCACAACAAAAAATTAAATCTCCTTAAGGATTCATAATCTTCAACCATTCTCACCTTGAGAAATTCATGGAGAAATGTTCTGTGACAACACTTAACTCATAAAACATGGAAACTTAACACACAATATCCCATCATCAGGGAGAAACCAATCGTCAGCTCACCGGCCTGACCCTCTACACAACTCATTACCCAAATCAATTGGAGTCAATTTTTGTTCACCCAACTCTAATGGTGACCCAACCCGGTATCACCTGGAGGAAAACACATGACCCTTCCAACCACAGTTTCTGAAGATCTCACTCCACAACCATATATCAAAACCCAACTGAAAACTCTCGGTGACTGGACCAGTTAAACTGTGCCAAATCTCTCTACTTAGGCCAACTCACCAATACAGTGACCACTCGAGTCCTTCCAACCTGAAAATCTGATCACATCATCAACCAAATATTTATCCAGTATGGTTCTCTCCACCATTTCTGGTTACTTGAAACGTCCTCTATTGCTGAAAAACCCTCAGAACATAACCCAACCTTCCCATTGACTAACACATTCCAACATACCGGGCCCAAGCATCCATTAGAGAATTACTATACCTTGGCATTTAACCACATTGTCACAACCATTTGGAAGACATCCCTACACCATCAATTCAAGGACTAAGATCACCCTGACCTCACTCATGTTCAACTTAGTTTTAAAATGAACTTTCTTTTACAATATGAACATAGAGGTTGGTCACTCTCACCTCACCCATTCAAGTTTACCATCTCAGGCCAAACCACCTTTGAATGGCATGACCTAGAACACCAACCTTCAATTGAGGTCATTTCCTTAATTCTAGTATAATTCCATTATCACAGCACTAATACCCCCCAAACCACCATTAGTTTCACCATTGGCATATCACCACATCACATGGCCAAGGATCACTCCACTTCAGGACGTTCCAATACCACACAAGACAAATAATCTGATTCTAAACCCAACCATCATTTTAGTTACAATACCCCAACTTCCAATGCCACATCATATTTTCAAATCTATCCACATCTTCCAAAGACCCAACACCTGTCTCACAAGATTCACTTGGGATCCCCCGAAGATAAAGTCAACACATGGCTCATTTGTCTCCACAACCAAGTCCCCCATGCCTCTCTAAGGAACCAAGAACACACCTCACATGTTCTACATTGCTACCTTGGTGCCACTACATCGTCTTGATGTTCTCATTTCTATACCCGAGATGGAAATATCACTCCCCACCTTATGAGTGTCATTACCACTTCTCTCAAGGGGGACTTAAACCACATCATCTTTCACTCAATCACCATCTAAACCCCAAACATAGACATGGAAATTCAACCTTTTCCCCAAACAAGATAATGAGAATCACCCATTGAATTTTAATGGATTCCATGGATGGAACATATGATGTTTGTCATCATTTGGTCCATCCTGAGGACCTCACACCAAACCAGTACAGTTTCACATTCCATACTCAAACTCTACATAGAGTATTTCAATGCATGTAAACTCCATGGTGTCCCTCATCGAACAAAAAACATTCATGTCTCATGATGATATCCAGAGCTTCTCAATGTACCTGGGATGATGTCATGATATTAGGCATGTTCATCACTTGCTGAGGTACACTAAGAAGTTTTCTAAGATTACCAACACCAACTTACTCACTTCTGATGTCGAACTATGAAAAATCATGACCAGTCATGGATCTCAGGCTTCCATACCAAATGTATCTCATTAACACTTACCCACCACCACATAGGTGTGACTTCCAACCGTGTTTAACAATCGCTCCCTGACCAAACCATTCATACAAACATCTTCAGCCACATGAACACACTTAACACGGATGTCACCATCGTGTGAAAGTATATAACCACACTATATCCACCCTTGTATTTTCTGTTCAAAAAAATTTCAGACCTCCATTAATCATCGCTCAAATAAGATATTCAAGCATTAAAGAGACACAACCATTCAAAAGAAACCATAACTATTATCACAAACACTAGGGTGACCTTATAAAAGAACCTGGCACAACAAGACCATCAACCTTCCCAATTATCCATACGTTACAAAACTGCACCATGCCGCACTCTATGTCTCACATTCAATGTTCAAAACATCCACATGTGTGTCACTTTCCCAAAAGCTCTAGAAGCATTTTGCATCCTCTCACACAGGTCACCTTGAAATTTGAATAAAACCAACTACCTTAACTAGAGTCACAACCAGGATAAGCCATTTTCCCTCTCTTCGAACAACACATATCATGACACAATTGAAGAAAAGTAAGTGATTGGAACTCCCACTCCCATTCTGATGCACACACTGATTTGTATAGAAAACAACCATTTTCTCTAGGTTTCACAATACAGATATTGACATTCATCTACACTATAAAAAATCAGCCTCCTGAAATTTGAGTCACAACTCCAAATGCCTATACTAATAAGGTCACCCTGACCAATGTACCTCCCTTAGGGTCCATCATGAACTACTGAAAGTCACAAACCATGAGAGTTTCCTCACTCACATTACCAACCAATTCCTCAAAACCCAAAGGTTGTAGCCCTTACAAGGGTTTTTAAATCACACCACATAGGCCATATCATAACCGGTCAAGCCTCACAATCCAAACCCAAAGTCTCAACTATGGCACTCTCATTTCCCCAACCCTACGTTTACAAGGGTAAAACCCACAATAACCATGATACCCACCTTTGAATCCCAACATTTTCATTCCAAACTTTCCATTCACTCGACACTTCAAAGAATGAATGACAGAATATAACAACATTTGGGAAATATCTCACACTATCAACATTAAAAACCCATTATTCATACTCTATCCCAATGGTTATCATCAAACTTTGAATACTACCCCAACCTTACCTACTACGGTCATGGTCAGCATGGGGTAACCAACTTACTCAATCACAAGTCTTTCATCAACACATCTTCAAACCAATCCTTCTTTTACAACGCGATCCTTTCCTCTTAATCACATTTATTATTTCACAACATATTAAATCATAAATAACAACACATTTACACCTTTCATTAAGAAAAATTTAATAAACATTTTTACCACAATTATGAAACAACTTTTTTATCTGGACACCGAATCAACCCTTACAATTTCCATTACCCCAAATGTTATCCCAGGCATAATATTTATTTATACATGATATTACTTAACTCTTAAATTACATTCTTTTAATTTTTCTACTTTCATTCCCATTATTAAGAATCATTTTATTCTTATTTATCATGTAACTAAAATGCATTCAACTCTCCATGCCCTGCAAACCCATCTCATGTGCTTTCCTATAAAGATGCATGCCACCTATATCCTTAGGTGCCTAAAATGATGCATGAATGTACATCCTTATTCTGTTCTGAAAATTTAAGAGATATCATAAATCGGTCAAATCACACAACATATGCATCACCCAATCGTGAAATATCATTCAACTATACCAACAAACATGAAGAAAAACAATTCATTCCCATGGTGACTTGTGTTTTCTCTCATATATTGGTTAGCTACTCCCAAGAAAGAGCTTATTACTATGGCCCAAAACTACCATAATCTCATGTCATCCATCCTCAAATAGTAAGAAAGTGAAATAACTCATCTAATACCACTTTGTAATGTCCCTAACCTAGAATCCTCTAAAATGGTGCTCCAAGAAGAGTCGTCACAAGATCTCAAGCGCACCTCCCCGTACGGCCGAGGTTACCGACTAGCAGTGAGGGTCTAATGAGTCATGTGGGGAGATTATAACCTCTTTTCTAGAGTGATACATATCAGAACAAAATATGAATAACGAAAACAATATGAACATATAATTAAATGAGAATAACTATGTGTTTCCCAAACAGGGTATAAACCAAAAATCAAATAAAATCATGCCATGCCTTACTAGTAGTGCAATGTGGAAGAATCCCAAAATAATTAAAATGGCCAAAACGCCAAATGGGAACTAACTCCATGTCTGAGTCCTTCTCAATGTACATCCCGAGCCCAACTCAACATCTCACAGTAGGTCATTTTCCCTTGTTATGACCTGCAACCAATAGATCTACTCGTGTATCCAATGGAATCCCAAACAGGGAGTGAGTACAAAACTTAGTAGGACACCACCAATGGTGTCTAAAAAATATCATGTCAAATAGATAGTGCATGAAAGTACAAAATATATGGTAAGTAAGAAAGGGACAGTTCGGGTTCCATTAGTTATCAAGGTTAATTTAATTCCTGACTAAATTTTATCCCAATTCCATTTCTTATACCATATTCTATACATAATCAATATTGATCACATGTTCCATGGGTTAGGCATAAATATCATATACACAAGGTCTAAGGAAATCATTCAAATTGTTTAGAGGAACCCAAGAAAGTCCCTTTCTCACTAGGGATACACATATCACATCAACACATTTTCCTAACCTCGAATCCTTAGTCCTTGTGGAATGAAATCAATACAATAACCTCACTTGGAGCCTCAGTCCAGGTGGAATGACATCAATACACATTCCTCACCTCAGAACCACAGTCTGGGTTGAATGAAACCATTTGGGGAATAGAGTATCTGTCCTCATCCATAACCCATGCATTAGAGGTGGGGTTTAGAGCATCATTCCAACTCGACACATGGGCATAGAACCTCAATCAATTCCACCAAACTATTAATCCATGTTCACATGAATATTTATCAAATCACCCCAACCATATAATAACACAACCAAGTATATTCAATTCCATTGGATATGAAAATACATAACCTAACATAACATAACCAATTCCTTTGGAAATTAATATTCACAATGCATAAAAAACATGGGAATTAAAACTATTCCACAACCCATTTACACATAATCCACATTTCACATCTTTTAGCCATTTATCCCAATTCTCTTTTTATCATGCTTATATGAATAAGAATTCATTAATTATGCCTATCTCACAAGGCATCAGTCATTAGGCCTAACTCATTAGGCTATACTACGAGGCTCATAATCTATTCTATCATGGTCTCTAGTAACTTACACTTATTAACACATTTACACATTTTTCAAATAGAATTCATTTCTATTTAGAAATATTCCCATTTATATGCCTTAACCAAGTATGTGTATTCAACCACCCCTTTTCCATAGCCAAATTTTCCATTGACCATTCATTAATCCATTTAGCATGCTTATCATTTCACATGAATTTACCCACTTATGCATTCCAAACACAATTCTCATATCACATAACTCAATCCCTTCATTACATTGAATCCTTTAGGTGCACCACAAAACTCTCATTTATTAACCCATTCCACAATTCATCCCCAATTATCATTTCCCATGATTACCTCACTAAGCATAAACATGTATAAAGATAATCCCTTAGCTTTTCCGTTTATCTCACATAACCCTTTTTCAAGCCCACAAACACCCACATAGGCCACTGACCAACCCATGTGTGTTTCTAGGACTCCCATTCAAATTCTTTGAGCTTAATATCATATTCACCCTAGGAATTATGTTCTCAGACAACAACCCTACATTTACGTAGCCAAACTCTATGTTCGAGAACGTTGGCTCACCCCATGGGTGGACCTAAAATAGGTAACATCATCTTTCATGAATCCCACGAGGATCACGAGGGTGCCATTAGGTTTTATATATACCCCAATCATCACATGAGAAAACATTACCTGACGAACACTTCAAGAAGAGGGTATGTAACAAAACACTACATGAAAAAATCTCTACCAAACACAAGGGATATAATATATATACCAAATACCTCGAATCCATTGATGAATACCCCTTTAATCGTGGCCTTCGATCCGTGATAAAACACCCCTTGGAGCCGATACCAAGATCCCACCCGATAAAGTGCGTTTTAGAGATTCTAGAGGAGATGGTTGAAACCACAAACCCTAATCTGCAAAAGAGAAGTAATGAAATTATTAGACTAACCAGGAGATTCAATCTGAAACATAAGGCACTCCAAACAACCAAGAAATGAGGGAGATTGATCTATGAGAGAACTTGAGGTCTGTAGAGAATCTATGTGATAGAAGAGGTGGAATGTAAGAGAAACCCAAATTGGGTCTTAAAATAATGAGGTTGCATTTTTGTAAATTTTTCCCACTTTTCTATGCTGCATGGTTTTCCCGTATAGTTTTCCAAACCGTGTGCAAAACGTGTTATAGCTACTATCCATGAGACGTCATACCACATAGTTTTCTAAGGATCTTGCATGGTGTGTCCTAACCATGCAGAGACTGTACGAAGGCGGCTATCAGAGAATGGCTGGTCCACACGGTTTACCCGAACAGTTTCACCTAACCGTTTGCAGATCGTGCGCCTTGCACTGCTTGACCTGATATCTCTTCTCTTCTCACCCCAATCCCCTAAGCCACCCCTGAGACCCCACCTGAACATGGGAAACACATATCTAGCCGTAAAGGTGAGATCCAAGATGACACTTAATCGAAAAAATACCTTTAGAAAATACAGGAACATACAATGGTCCTCATTTAGTACCTAGTATAACCTATCAGAGTTCATTTATAGTGGTTGAGATACCTTACTCAATATCATAGGAGTGTATCTACTCTCTCCCAACAATTCATTTTTAAAGAGTATGGTCATCATACTTATTATTATTTGATATATGTTACTGATTTATCGTTATTTCGATCAATATCACACCCTTTTGGAGAATATGAGGGTTCTTAAGCATGTTTGACAGCATATGAATGATTTTGAATATTTTTAATCCATATTTTATTCTTATAGGGTGAATATATAGAAAAATAAATAGGCTTTACTCAATAGACTAAATTTCAATCATGATTAAGATCATGTGGAAAGGATGGTATTCAATAATGATACACATAATTTTAATGTTAATTTCCTCCTCTATTCATAGACATTCTCTTGTATAATTATCTTCATAAATATTTTATGATAGGAATTAAATCATAATATATTTGTTAATGGATAACATAACCCTAAATCTCACCAATTGTATAGTTATTTCTTCGATATGATTAATGGATATAATAAAATAATTAATTATTCCACTCTATTGATTTATTGGGGATTATTTTAGAATATTAATGTCAGTATTATTGGATACATAATTCATTATTTATTACTTATAATTCCTTTTCTAAAACCATGAAATCATGTATTGGGACTTATAGGATTCAAAAGATAAGTTATTATCCTATAATAACCTATTCTTCCAATCAATTTAATATTGAAAACATTGATAATATGAAGTCGGAACTAATTAATTCATATGAATACATATCCTTTATAATAAAAAATTTAATGAAATTTTTTAGTTTACCACTATGAATTTTGAGTCTAATATATGATCACTAAATTAGGACCTGAACCTAAATCATTAATGATTATTCCACATTCTCTTTCAATATCATTGATTTTTTTATACTAGATGGAAGAGAAAATTCTTTTATGTATCCCAAATGGTGATGGGTTCATTATTGGATGAGGTTTGTCCCTAGTGATCCCAATAATCTTTATAGGCCCGTTAAGAGAGGGATAATCAGTGGGAACCATTTCTACTAAATTATATTTCCCCATTATTTTACCCCAATTAATATTAAAACCTCCATGTCTATTTCGGTGAATGGATCTTCATATGAATTCTAAATTCACTACAAAATAATAAATTAGAAAATAAGAAATATAAGTAGTAAATAGTATTTTTATAAAGATTCATCCTAATATGGGTATATACCCATTTTAATGCTTAGGTTGAGTCCAAGACATAAATATCCACTAATATAATCATTGGGATACAAATAAGAAGGTTTATTACATAACCCCATGGTGATCTCTTTAAAATGTTTTACATTCTCACAAATAATTAACAACATACAAATTGTATCATTATATTGGATCCCAGCAGTATATAATGGATTCTCCATACTTACTAATGAACAAGATATTCAATCGAATACATTATTTTGATGAATTAATTGGTATTATATTATTCATTATTCAATGATCAGGATATCTAGTATATAATCTACTATAGTAGCATACACATTGGTAAAATCATCTCAACACAATCCTCTTCTTCTTCCAATGTCTCTATACATAGAACAAATCTATGTGTCCCTAATTTTACCCTTGATCAAATATATTCTTATCTCTTTTCATTATTATATATTTTATAGAAGTATCATAGGGTAACATTTTATTCCTACATATCCTTATTCATATACACACAATATCTATTTTACAAATTATACTAAACCTATATATCACTCTCTTTATTATATACAGAGTATCTCTATAAATTTTAATGCTAGCCTATTATTTAAAATCACATCTAAAACCCATAAGACCCTCTTCTTTTTCATACATTTTTAATATTTATCTCCTCAATAGATAATGTAGGATTGTTTCCCAAAATCATCATGTTTTAAATTCTCATTTGGTTTTACTTTAGAGATCTCAAATCCTTCTCTTTCTATTACGATTCATAAATTCCCACCCCCAGACATTCTCACTCCAATATCAGTTCTTATGTGTATAGGATCACAAAATATATTATCACATTTATTTTATCCTTAAAAACTATAAGGATATTTCTCTAATAAGTCCTCAAAATTTAATCATTGATAAATGATTTAGAAACATCATATTTGAATTCCTACAATCATATTAATAAAATAACCTCAATATAATTTCATTTATTTTTACTTGTGAATCATATTAAATCATATCTCTAAAATCATGGTATTTAATCCTTGAATAATAACTCAGAATCAGCTTATTTTATTCTCTATAATTTAATAATTTATCAAAATAAAAAACCTTATGCATGAAATGGAATATGAAATGTAGAATTACAGTAACCATAAATATCTTTAACAACCCCATGAATTTCTCACATATTCCCATGTGTATCTCCTCTATTTTACTTATATTCTTATAAAGTACATTGAAAATATTATATATTAGGAAAAATATCCTACATATCACAATAATTTAAATAGTTCCCTAAATTGTTCGTTTAATTTTATTTTGTATCTGATTTAAAATGTTATGTATCATCTGGAAGATATTATATAACACTATGAAAATAATTTATATTATCTATATTATCATACATATCATAATGAATCATTTAATTTTTTTATCTCAATATAAACATCAACATATATCTTTCATATTATCTAAAATATCTTAGATATCACAGTATGATCTTTATTTTTCCACATCTCAATATTAAGATTAGAACATATTTTTTTCATGTATTGAAATTAATTATATATAATTATGAAATAATAACATACCATTTTGAAACATAATTTTATCATAGTGTGATATTATGTTTTTATTATATATTTCCCAATAAATCATCACATATAACATCATGAAATTACCTAATATTCTATTTTGAGGGATATTATATTTCCATTTTCCAAATTTTCTTCTCTAACTATGAATTTTAGTAGATCCTCAAATATTAATAAAATATCCATAAACATTCTTTGGAAAATTGAATCAAAAAATTTTTTCCTAAAAAAAAATTCTATTATTTTAATAATATATCATTACATCAAAAATGTATCCAATAATATTCCAAAATAACATTGTAAAATAATATTAATATTCATTGATTATTTCAAAAAAATTCAACTGCCCTATTTATTTTATACTTCGAACCCATCATTATCTAACCATTATAAAAAAATTTAATGAATATATATATATATATATAATTATTATTTTATGATAACAAATGTTTGAAAACAGACACCTTACGTCAAGTATTCTAGTATCCATATTCACAAAATCATTAATATCATTGTGTAGATGAATCCATAATATTTCATCATACATTGGTAATTAATTTCATTTTTTTAGCTGTAAAATATTCATATGTATATTTTCATTCAAAACACCATGTAGAATCTAAAAATATAATTCCCACATATTTATACAAGCATTCCAATATACTAATTGAGTCACCATTATAGACATAAATAATGTATTTTTAGTTAAATTCATTACGGAACTCTACATCATGACATGTGATCCATAGAAACATCCATTTCGACTCTTATCCTTCCAAAATATGATAAAATTTACATCATCCCAAGAACTATATCACTTATGGGGAACAAATATACTACTAAAAATATTTTTTGGAATTCAAATCATTACCTTTGTAATTTTTTATACCTCTTTCAGTTTCCAATGAAAATAAATTATATATACTTCGTGTATTAATTCTCTCCCTTATTGACCATCAATTCATTGTTTCCGGATTAAGGTGTGGTATTACTCATCACATTTTTTAATGATAATAAAACATTTTTTATCCCCAATTTTGAATGTAAAACATGATTCCCATGAATTAATAGTGGCATTATATTTCTCATAAGAAATTATCTATATATTTATCAACTCTATGTCAACTATATTATGATTATATTTTGATACTAGAATAGAAAACATAAATAATCAAATTTTCTATAAAACCAATAAAAAATTCATACCAACTTATATTTCACATTTTTAGGCCTATTCTATTATTTTTTCATCTAATTTATCAAATACAATGAACTAAATAAACACATCAAAAATATTCATGTGTAGTTATATATCTCTCCCTTCAATTTACTTTCCTTCCCATCCCCCATATCATGTTTTATTCAATAAAAACAAGGATTAAAAATTAATTTTCATAACTGAACATTAAAATTCTCTATAAATAATAATTTCCTATCAAATATGTATATTCAAGGAGAATATCATCTTATTAACATCGCTTTATTTCATATATTCTTTTAATATTTTTCATGATTAGTAGTATTTTAAAATAAAAGTAATAAAATATTTATAATACTAGTTGATGTATTGTGAGGATGAATCATAAAAGCAGTTAATATAATCCGGCATGGAAAACAATAATTTATTAATAGTTTAAAAACATTTTAATTCACCCTATACATATATCACCTATGATTCCATCCAAAAAGAAACATAAATAAGAAAACTAAAAAAATTAATGTGGTTTCTTCTTCTATTCTTCTTAATTATAGAAACATGTTTGTGATGATCTTATCAACCAATATTCACATTTTAATTCAACTAAAGACTAATTAAAATCATTATGATTACACCTCTTTATTTTACATCTTTATAATTATTCAACACCGTGATCTTTATTATTTTCAAAGTCATCCTCTCAGGTTGAATTTTATGTTTAACATTATAGATCAATGAATTTAAACTATTCTTCATTTAAATGCCCACCCCTACTAGGGACCACTGTTGGGACTATAATGAATATATTTGGGATCCCTGAGGCCTATCTCTAATAGGACACAGTAAAATTACTACCACTAATGGTATAAAAATATGGGAGGTGTGAACCCAATATATCAATTTAATATATAAGAAAACACCTGATTAACACCTTAATATATAAAAATTAAAATCAATAATAATCTCACAATTCATGACGATCTCATAAAAATACAAATGTGAAAATTATAATAACATATAAAACTCATAGGAATGATCTTTGGGACAAGACCCATGCATTAGGTTATTTTAGTCTATCTCAGTCAACAAAATCAATTGATAACATGAACAAATGAATATATATATATATATACATTAGTGATTATAACATGTATAATTAGTAGTTTTATACAAAGATATATCATTAAAATGTGGGAGGAGCATAATAAAATTTAAATGAATAAACAATAGAACTAAAAATCACCTACTAGATCAACTACAACCAACATTAATAAGGATCAATCGCCAAAAATCATTTTTAATCTGGTTAAATAATATTAGTAAACTGTCTCTTATGTCTATACATAATTCAATTTCCCACTGTTTTATTTCTCTCATATCCTAATGTAAAAATTCCAATACTCCAAATCCATTATTTAGATACATTTTAACTCCCCGGATTAAATTTATAAATCTCATATCTAGTATTGTTTGGTTTTCTGAAGATGATGTATATACACCTCATTATATCCTTCCATCATGCATAACCCGCATCATATATCATTATTAAAATCTCACCAAGTCACATCTAATTTATACCCCATAGTTTACTCCCCTTTGACTATTGTATATCCTCATCTAAATACCAAATGGGGTCTATGACACCACATATAATATTATCATCACCAATACCCCATAGGTTATATCAATAAAAAACAAAATATAATTGTATTATAATACATACCTTGATCCGTGAAAACTCATACTATACCAGGAAGGATAAATGGAAAGATAATGAATTTATCCATCGATTCCCACACCAATATGGATATTATGAAAAATCACCCAATTCCCAAAGAAGGTTAGTTTTTGGTAAGGGTGTCTAACTTTGGTGGGTCGATATTGAAATTTAATGGGTAATAATATATATAAATATATTATTTTCTTAAAACTACCATGTGGTTCTATAACATACTTTACTACCATATCATACAAATATCATCATAGTTCCATTTATATACAATACCACAGATACAATATATAACACCATAATCGACACCCCATCTTTAACAAAACCTCCCCTACAAATACTCAAAATCCCTAATTTTATCATACCATTATTTTGTTTCTGTAATTTCCATTTTCCCACCAATTTATAATCATTAATCCTTTTGAATCAGTAAATAATTACAATTCACTTACAACAATAAATTATGCACATATAACCATCACTCTTTTCATTCAGGTATCAATATTTCTTTTGTCACGAGGTTATTCAATTCCAACTAACCCCATTTCATGTTCAACACTGCTAACAATATCTCATACCCCAATTAAACTTCCCCAAAATACCAATGGAAGACATTCATGTCATCACCGGTAACACCCTACTCACTACCACTTTAAAACATTTAAAGAAAACTATTTCCCTACTGCATAATCCATAACCACAATAATGTCATACAATATCAGTCATGGAAACATTCACAACACTGATTTAATGTCTATAAAATCTATAGAAAAAACACCATGATATCCCCAACATTAATCTTACAATCATAAAAAAATATGTATCATTGTACATAATAAAAATATCAATATTCAGTTCTACCACATTCTTCTATTCTCAAACCATATTTTCAAATTAATTCCAATTTTTCATACAACCACATCATTTCTATCTACAAGTTATAATTTTATAAGGGTTTTTCTAATAAAAAATGACATCATTAACCCAAAATTCTTAACAACCTAATTTACTTTAACAAATATTAGTGAACAAGAAAAAATTGAATGGAAATATACTGAAAATAGGTAAATAAGTGAAAATCACTTCATTTCCCATGAATTCAAATATATCATTCTCATTATCATTATAAGGATAGTATACACTTCTCATCGAAGGATAAGAATTTATAATCTCATAATTTAAGCAGAAGAAAAGATACTAATAAAATCTCTATCCTCAACTAGAATATTTAATGAATTTTGTAAAACTAGAGCATGAACAACGGATGGCCTTGAGTCTTGAATCAATTGAAGTTATCCTAAAAAATATTGAAAATGGTCATAATAATTTTATTCATATAAAAAAATAATCTAAAATAATAAATTGACAACAAAAAAATTATATTATCGATGACGAAGAAGAAACTAGAAGGGAAAATTCACTAGAACTCTAGCAAGATGGATGAATTCTTAAACCCGCAAATATAAAGATTAAGGATTTCCCGAATATGGAAAAAGATACAGAAAAATTTACATTAGGTCACTAGTGTTTTTGATAAACATTATTGTAAATTGAGTAATATAAAGGGGATATAAAATTATATCACTGATTAAAAACATAGTTTTGTGACATGATGTGTATCAACATACCATAACCTCATAGTAAAATACTTGATATCAATGGGATAATATATCACCACACAATGATGGGTCCCTATTTACTAAATTAAAAAACATTCATGCTAAAATACACACATTATTTCTAATTTTAAACCAGATCAAAGCCTATAATTTGGTCCAATAGAAGAAAGTACATTCCATGACATATACAACCATGCCACAACATCACTTGAGATATATGCATCTTGAAATACGTATCTTTGATATATGCAATGAAAAATAGAGTACATATATAAATCACACAAAATGGAAACTCCTCATATTCAATCCCCAAGACACATGATGTGATGTATATGAATGGACCCCAATACCCATTCATAGAAAAGATTCAACTCTACTAAGAACACATTACACCATTTTTTATATCTTTACAGTGCTATATCCTACACCGGGATAAAATTTCCATTTTCAATATAACTATTCTTCTTCCAAACGCATTTCCACTCCCCTAACTCAAAAAACTACTACAAAGTCATGATAGTGTGGTATGTGATATTCCATTATATAGATCATAGATTACTATCTCACTTTAGAATTAAAAATAAACCTAGAAATAAAACCCATATACAGTTTCTTTCAACAAATCCCTATAAGATACCTCTTAAATAGAATGATTCCACTATATATGAATAAATAAGCACCAAGAAAATGAATTCAATTAATTATTCTCAATAAATATCTCCTATGATATGACACAATATCAAACATATCATAAAACAATGAAGCAAAATATCAAATTATCTCAGGGCGCTATGTCCACACAAATAACATATATTCTTATTTACTCTCCTTCAATACACCATGTCTCCACAAATATCAATCCAAAGGAATAATAATCCAAAAATAAATATATCATGATGATTTTTAATTTGAAAAAGATACTCCATGAACATCCCTTAATCATCTATATTCAACTATTATCATTTAAAAAAAGGATAATTTATATGGATATGTTGATATATCCATCCCATGTAGAACAGATCATGAACATTTCCCAAATTTAGATAAAAGCATCGATTGATATTCCACCATGCCCCCAGATTATATCACCTCAATATAACTAAAACATTATGGAGAAAACAAAATTCACAAGAAATAAATAATACCAAAAATGATGGAAATACCATACAATCCATGGCCCCTATCCTGTAACTCTTAAGGACTCACCTATTTATTAGTATATAACTTCTAATGGTCCTATTCTACCTTCATGTAATCTCAGATATTATATATCTTCTTTATTTTTTATTGAACCACATCTATTCTAAGGGTTACCACTTGGTATCCTTAGCCCCACAAAAATAATAATTTTTGGTACTCCAATATAATACCACAAAATGAGTCATGAAAATAGATTATTGATATTAATTAATGTATGTAAACACAAGTAATGTCAGCTGATTCACCTACATTTCACAAAAATACATGTTGCATACCCCAACATATCCTCAAACATATAGATAGTTTTCCCAATATTCCTATCAATATGGGGAAAGAAATTAATGTTACTTAATAACTAGGAGCCCAAAATATGGTTCATTCCTCTGTTGAATCATTAGAAAAAATAGGTATCTTAAATAGAAATTATAGTCCTCAGTACACCATAATGTCATGCCACCTCATCCACATATAAATTCTCCAAAAACTCCATAGTACCCATGTTCCTAATAACTAATATGTGGGATGAATTAATAAATGGATCCATTATCACCTAAATATAACCACATCCTCAAGGATTGGGAAAAATCAATGGTGAAAGCCATCATGACGACTTCTCATTTCCACTAGAGGACTTACAATAGCTGTAATAAGGTGAAAGAAATATAATTCCTTGTTTCCACATATAGGTTGACCAAAAAACATGATATTCACTCTTCCAATAACCACTTCATCCATATCCACCAATTTTTTCCATTATAGGCATGATACATTTTGAATATTCTAGGATACACTACCATCATTTGGCTATGAAACTCACGAAGAAATTACTTACTTATTGGGACAGAAGAAACGACCTCCCAAGAAGAATAATATAATATTGATCATCCACAAACCATTACATCAGAGAATCAAAATGGATGAATCAATCTTATATCACCTCTACCACCAAGTCACCCAATTAATACTATTTTACCTATTTTATCAGAGTTGACTATGTATATTTTCATATAGAAAACCCCTACCATCATCCATATTGAATTCATGTTGCATCACTATAAGCTCCAATATCACCCTCCAAGAATATATATATTCCCAACAAGTTATCACCAATGAGGTAATTTTTAAATGAATTTAAAGAAATAAAACCTCTAAAAACTCAAAATTATCGTTGGAACTATTAATCTCATTGTAACATAATTTACATGACCTATTTAATAAACCCAATCTATTTTCCATTATGGTAAAAACTATTCCACTAAGGAATGAATCATATAACACCTCCAATATCACTCCCTTCTCAATGAAATTAAGCATGGGAGCACTAATCATCTCATCAATTAGGTATTCAATTGCTGAAAAAACCTATAAATATATAAGAAATATTAGACCTTCATTGTCATGGGTGTCAAGGAGTACACAACCTAATGAATTATGATATCAAACTCTATTTTTACATTTTGAAATGAAGAAACAAATCAACTTTTATAACATTATTTGGGGATACATATGAAAAATTCACTAGAATATTTTTTGTGTGTACAAACTATACATTCAGGGACACTATATGATAAAGGAAGTGTACCTATAATGATGAAAACATTTACCTAGACTTCATCCATTAAATCTAATTTCATAAATATAATTTTATATAAATAATAATGGGATCTATATTCTCTTATTTTAAATTATATTATATAAACATGTTGTTTATTAGATGAAAAAAATTGTTCCAGAAACTCATAAAATACATTGAATGTGTATCTTGAATGTAGTTGGGCCATTAATGACACCCAAAAACCAGACCACAAACTCAAAAAATCCACACAGACACCGGAAAGTGGTCTTTCATATATCCATTCTTATTACCCATTTGATCATATAGAAAACAAAAATCAACTTTAAAATGCCTACCAACTCCATTTATATGTTCAAATAAATTATTAATCCAAGGATGAGGGTAATAGTTCTTGATCGCCACTTAATCAACAACATGTACTCTATACACAACCATAAATAACCATATTCCTAATGATATGAAAACACAGAAATACAACATAATAACACACTAGGAATGATAAAAAAATTCCACATATGATTATCAAAGTTTATCCACATCACCCATAACTCATAATTTTTTAGGATCAGTCTAAATTAAGGAATCACTTACCTTAAACAACATCATGAACAAGGTATCTGTTAGAAGGTGTAAGGATAGAATGAAAAAAAGAATAACATCAGGGATATAAGTCATTAATCAAGGAATCTCCACCACATATACCTCTACATATCCAAAGTTCATGATACAGGATGATACATTAATGTATTTGAACAAATATGACCCATTTGATGCTCCCTCTCGTAAATAAAAATTGGATGTTACCACCTCCTCAAATGAAAGAATTATCCTACATAATAAATCAAAAACTAAACATACATAATAAATCCAACAATTTTTATAAATGACATCATACTATAATTAATACATAGAATTATATCTCTAGGAAAGTTATGTGGCCCCATAATGCTCTCATAATACTGTACACATCAATTCGACACATTTGACCTCCAACTAGTGAAGTCAATACATCATACACTAGAAAACACTTCACCTTGTATACCTATTATTGAACTATGATTGGTGATCCAAAGGATTACGATTATTTCGAATCAAAAAAATAATTAAACCTGGAATATAACGGATATATGATACATCAAATGATTTCTATCCCCTTTAGTTTGGAAACATCCATTTCATAATGATTTCCACATCTAGCTCTTTTACCTTGATACTAATCACTTCCAATGTGACAAAACATAGTCCTATATATGTAAGGGTGAGGGGTAAAATCGTTATGTCCTCTAACAGATCCATATTCTATCTGTGGGATATAATATAATTATCATTGTTGTTGCTATGTGTTTTTCCACCATGAAATTTATTCTTCTCACTTTTCAACATAATTTAATATGTGAATATTTATTAGACATAAAATTTTGAGTTTTTGTAGAAATACATATTAATGTTGTAATAAGGAGTAGAATGGATTTCCCTACGTCAATACCCAAAAATTTCCTAAAATGGATCAAAAATATCGCCGTTCCACTCTCCCTCTTCCATGGGGTTCAATGATGGTAGCAAACAGACAAGTTGGATGGGACTGGACTGTAGCCTAGGAATGATCCTAAGTAGGTTTCTATGCAGAATGAGCCCCGTAGTATTGAACAACATTTTCACCTAATAAATCCACCCACATACCCCAAGCATCGTTGGCATGGATGTACCTGTGTGGAACCCTACATGATTGAATTTCACAAGACACTAGCATCATATTCATCTTTCTCCTCTAGTACTATGTTTTCTTCTACATAGGACCCTATGGTATTCATTTGTCTAGAAATTTTTTCTCAAAGTCTGATTGATGATCTGATCACCCTATTACTTCACCCATGCCCTCATATACCTTCTAGGTAGCTTTCTAACACCTAACGAATATGGAATTAAATCCGAATAATAGTACATGATTCCCACCGGGGTTTAAAATTAAAAAACATACAAGAGGGATTCTCCCAACCCATAATCAGTAGTGACTTGCATGAGGATCCCTTCATTAATGAGGGACTTAAACGATATACATCTAATAATTCAAGTGGACACCATTGATGTGTGATAAAGGTCTCTCCCAAGTCGAGTATCCTAGGTGGATCATCTCCCATGTCGCTCCAAATTCACCTAATAATACCCTTGAGGATACCCCCGTATTTGTGCTTCCTTGGTTAACCCTAATATCCATTATTTGCAAGCCTTTCACGAGGTCTCCCACAATCCCATTCATGGCATGGACTCTCATTCTTTGGATCCCTTGTTGGAAAGGGATCAAGTTGAAACCTCCACCAAGACCCTCGATCTAAAAAACATTAGAGAATTAAAATAAAAACATCTCCCATTTGGATTTGTATTTCTATGGTTAGAGGTTTCTTGAACATGTCCAACTAGAGGGTTAGGATACTCATGGTGTCCATAGATTTGTACATCTATGGTCTTGAGGACCCCTACCATAGGGATACATTCAGGGATTTCCTAGTACGGGATACATGGGTTCGGAATATGTATGACCCTTATCTTCTCTAATATAGGGAACCTCTAGTTCCCAAATGGGAGGGTAAGGATCACACATTCTTTTCCATTAAACATTGAATGAGATTATCCTCCTACGGCAGAACCAATTTCAGGGAATCTTTTATGGGATAAGCCCCTATAATTAAATGTAAGAGTTTGTTGTATTCCTACTCTCTAACACCATTTCATTCACCCTCATTCCTTCCTTACATTGGAATCATATCCAGTGTAAAGTGAATAGAAGGATGTGCTATATCCTTAGATTATTCAACTATCAACCTGACCTATTCTACAAATAAAAGAGGAAAATTTTTTGGTTTGTCAAATCTTACACATCCTATTGTTTCCCAAGCTAATAAATAATCTTTTTGTCGTATAGGTTAGTGATGATCACAACATCGAAACGATTAATCTAAAGGATTAGACTACAAGAAATCTGATTCCTACTAACCAGGATATGTAGGAAGCCACTTAGGGCCCATGATCAATGAGAATCATCCTTAATAATAATCCCCAACCATAATTACCATAATTTCAAGTATCCTAATTACAATTATGACCCAATTTAAGCTTCCAAAATACCATGAAATACAATATCTCTCACGGTCACTTTTTTTATAGGGGGTTTCCTTCTCAGGATTATGACGATATATATCCTCGCAATGGTCTATAATCCCTTGTGAGACTCATCGAACTACATGGGATTTGATTCTAATACAAAATATGATATGTAGGAAGCCTCCCTAAGGTTCAAATCTGACACCCCAAATCAACCATATTCTCTATAGTCCAAATTTCTAGTAGGGACTAATTCAACCTGAGAATCCTTATATCTCTCAAGTTCCTTGGTATGATTTGGAATTAGTCCCACACAAAAAATTTACAAGACACCTTAAGAATAGATTTAATTACCCCACAGAGATAAATTGTTGGTTTGGGTCAATATCACATGACCTTAAAAGGTATGGTGTGACAAGTTAAGTGGAAAAAAAACAATGAGGGTTCTGATTCCTTTCATAAGGATATCTAGGAAGCCCATATGTGGGTTCGATCCCAACATCAAAACAACTCATGTCTCCCTCAATGACGATAAACTATAGAATGATTATCATCTCCCTGGATGATAATAGACTTCATAGTTCCCCCACTGTGTGAATAGAAAACCCTCATCATCATAATAATGACCAATGAATCACTAAGTAGTACATAAGGAGATAACATCGATTGAGAACCTTAGATACATATAGAATAATCCATTAATGAATAACCTCAGATACATAAATATGGTTCTCATATCTATACATTATAATAATTTATGATTAATTCTTTATTTACCCACATAATACTTGGGAATTAATGAAGGATTCAGGACCAAATCTTAAATCTATAATAGATTTGGAGAGTAGGAATCAATTACCCCAAGAGGGTGTGATGATCCGGACCTTCCATCCTCTTCACCAATGAGAGTTCCTAAGAATCATAGGAAGAACACCTAATGATCTCTTGACATTGAAATATAGGTCATTTTGGATATAGAGCCAATAGGTGTTTCTAGACCCATAAACAAACCCATTGGAAGTTGTTCGGAAATATAAAATCATCACAAGGAATGAATTCTAAGGGAACCAAAAAATAGTGAGCATGGAATAAATCCTTAACCGAGGTCATAATGTTACCAATATCTCAGTCCACATTTCATTCGATAAGAGGTGTCTAGAAAAGATAATAAAGGACTTATTTGTTCACTCAAATAATATACTATTTTTATAGAGTTCCATGTTTCTATTTTTTTGAAATATTTAGGAACATATTTCCAATAAATCCCTTAAATCCAATGTTTTCCTACTGATTTTAACCAATAAATGCCCCATATAATATTTAGACCGGATCATCGTCTCTACGAAGGACATCATCACCCACCTAGTGTCTTGAATGATGGGTCTCAAACTCAGTAGTATAAGGGTACTGTAAAAATGGTATGATCCAGAGAATGGAGTTCGACTGACATGCTCTCCATCTCAACTAGCCCAACCAACCTTCAGATCAACAGTGACCAATAGTCCTAAAGCAGATTGCTTCAACTTTCATCTTCATCCATTTTGCGTGATTATCCCTATAACACCACAAACAACCCCTCCCATATTTCAAAGAGTTGATAAAGGGGACACCTACAGACTAATCCATAAATACATGGGTCCTTATCATGTTTTCCTATTGGAAAATACCACCACCAATGCTGCACAACTGTTATCCCTCAACTTGATGAGAGATTTTTCCTCACCCAACTAGCCTAGGTCATTCAGACCTGGGAACACAAGAAAACCTGACATGGACAAAAATTAGTAAACATGGATCAAATTGAAATCTTTTTCCGCACAAGATAATACCTCCAACCAATTTTTCTTGAAAATAGTGAGCGGTCCCATACACCCATCAACCATCTTTCAGTAATCCAAATGAATCATCTGGAAGTATTCAATGAAGCCCACCAACCAAACCTAGTACTAGCCTTAAAGAAAGAACATACACATATTGACACCCACCAAGCCTACCAGAATACTTCTCATGTAGTTCTCAAAGAATTCCACATACCATGTATGGTTGAGAACCATGTGTAGGAATACCAACTTGCCAATTCTCATCAATCCTTCCAGCAACCTTGTTTGGAAGCAACCGTGGAATTCAGTCACAAAGTCTCGATGAACAGAAGCGTTATGACTCAAACCTATACACGCACACGTGATTAATTTCAGTATCCATTGTTAGAAAATGGAGGAAAAGAGTAGGAATAAACATATAATAGATAAATTGAATGGACATATATCATTATTCTAGTTTCTGAAGTCACCATGAACATCCTCGAAATGGTGAAATGGTAGATGAAAATTTCTACCCATATCATAATGACCATCCCGAATATCATAATAGTGAAAAAAGTACAGCCCGAGGGATTTCAACACAACTTTGTCCCTAAAAATAGGTTGTATCATTAGGATTACACATCATAGTGTACACACACCTCTACTTCAATACAGGAGGGTAATGGGACACCATAAAATTATATGTCAAACTAGATCTGGAACATACACTGGCCTCAATTGGATTTAATCAGCCTAATCCAATGGCACTCTAAGGAATGAATAAACAATTTCCCATGAAGATCAATTCTCCTAAAAAGTGCCCCCAATCTCTCATAAGAGGTAATTTGAGAAGAATCTTCATAAAAGATGATTGGGAGATCAAGATATAATATAAGGTCATGCTTAAATTAATGATGGTGCTCTAGAAGACCTTAGATAACTATATATTGATGCTAAAGATCCTAACCTCCTGTAACCAAATTATGGGAGTCATAGAAGTAATTCTAAAGGAACTCATCGAACAATTAACCATTAATGCTTAATTCATGGAATGAATTATATCAAACTCGGTTGCCTATCTCTTGATGAGACCCATGAAAACTATCTATGTGGAAAGGATACCAAGGTGCAATAGGATATCCCCCTTACTGAAATGCACCATGGTGGTCCTCCCCATGATGGAGTTCAATATGAATGTTCTCTCCATAATACTGATTCCCAATTTCAATAGAATTATCCAATTGGAGATATTGTGAGGAACTAACAAACATGAGGAAATTCATGGTTGATACCTTGTCATGGGTAGGTGAATTTGTTTCTCAAGCCAATGAAAACCCATGTAAATGGCCAATCTATTAACATACATTTGGTCTTTCTCCATCTGAAATAATAGAAGAAATCATTATTAATACCACTATTTATAGTAAAATAATCAAAAATCATTTACCCTTGTTAGACCAAGTCAAAGAACCTCTAGTGAATGGTGAAAAATATCTAATAAAAATGAGGAAACAACTGGATAAAGATGAAATTCCATCCATATATTGGAATTTATCAACTTCTCAAAATCTTATTATGTAGGTGTTGGCAGAAGATTGTATGCACGAAATCCACCTCAACATATAGAAGCCTATTCTTCATCTAAAAGAAATGGTATTAGCCTATGAAAAGTTTCAAACACTTTTCATTGTAATAGAAGGGTTGAAGCACCAAATTAACTTGGCATATATCATGGATTCACGACGCCAAAAAATTGGGAATCAGTAAGGAACCCATCAAGGAGAATTCATCGATGCATTAATGAGGTTGCGATAAATGAATGCAGATACAACATATGGTGTTCATATAAATAGATGGGGTGAATTTGGGCATTGCATTTCACTACGATCCCTAATATGAAATGCCTACCAAAGTTGGTATCATGTATTGTCATTTCCCCTGAACGACTATAAGAAATAGAATTTGTTTCCAATTGAAGATATTATTATTAAGAATAGGCCTTGAGAAACTCTCCCCAATGTCAATATAGAATAGAGAATGTTAATGAAAAACTATTGTGTCATGCATCCTAGAATATTGAACAAGCCCCCCATTAAGAGGATATCATCCGTCAGATTGTGCATATGTTAGAAATAACACAACAACATTTAGAAACATGCAATTTATGTGACTATTAAATAATGAACCCATATAATTTTTAAACAAAAATCCCTAAAATTAGAAGATATGCTAACGTATTATCAGAAATGTAAAAAACCGTCCTCCGAGCCTGTGTCGTGACTACCCCAAGCCCGCCTACCATAGGCCAGGGGCTGGTTACTAGCACCAAAGACGAATCCCTGATAAAAAGGGAAGGCATTGCTTTAGACCAAAAACACACACAGTATGAACACAAGTAGTATAAGTAACAAGTACTAATATTGTAAAGGAATGTTTGTTGGGAGTAAGTGGGCCAGTATACAAACCCAACTGAACAACAGGTACAAATCCAAGTAAAAAGGTAAAAACCGCTGCTAGATCATCCACTGGGGAATCCTACATGAAGGGTAGGTACAGATCTCGAACCAATCATCCCTGAGGTACGTCCCACCTAGTCCACCTCCGAGCAGCCTCCCATCTGTCACCCTCAGCCTCGATCACTACTGATCGTCGTCTGCACAGAACACAACAAGTTGCGAGAAAGCCTGTGTAGGGGTGATTATAACAAAACTCAGTATGGGACCCCGAGACCCCCAAAGGTCTCCCAGAATCCTCTATGGATAAACCACAATAGAAAGATACAATCAAGAAGAATCAACCAACCATACTTAGGTATATGACCAAACATATACCTATGTTACCAAACACAGTCCGGATCCAACTCTTGAGCTCAAGAACAACCCAATCCACAAAGGAAGTAAAGTCAATCACCTTGATGATAAAGACTGAAAGACAAGACTCAGCTCACAAAAGTATACAACTCATGTAGAGGGGTAGAGATGATTAGGTGTAGTCACTGAATCATCTCCTCTGTCGAACCCACGTTGGATCCTGGAACAGTATCAGCATTGTCGAACCCACGGAGGATCCAGGTACAGAAGTCCCCATTGTCAAACCCAAAGAGGATCCTGGTACAAAATTCATCGTTGTCGAACCCACGGAGGATCCTGGTACAGTAGTCATCGCTGTCGAACCCACGGAGGATCCTTGTACAATATCATCGTTTTCTAACCCACAGAGGATCATATTATCTTAGTCGCAGCCAACCATAGGGTTTCGGCACATAGAAGGCTCGATTCCAGAGGGTACACTGTTTCGGTGCGGATGTGCGTCGGGTTACGTTGTTCCGCCAGGACGCGTTCGCGCGTGCACCCGTCGACCCGAGGGGTTGGGCGCACGGCTTGTGGCCCCGCAGTCCCGCTTTCCAAGGGCGGGCGGCATTCATCCCTTATTCAGGGGCGTCTGCTCCTTGATCGAAACCGGGATGATGGGACGTCGGCTCCTCCTTCCGTGGACGTCTCCTCGGAACTCGTCGCCTAATCCGGGTCTCCCTCATAGATTTAAGAATGTTCGTGAATCTTGTTCCCGGCGCCATGTCTCCATGGACACCGGTTAATTACGCTGCTTCCGCCCGGACGCTCCAAGGAGTCTGGTCGGGGCAGCAACCTGCGGTGAGGAGACCGGGTGGCTCCGGGTGTCGGGGGCGTGCCTTAACACTGCGACTCTGCATGTCTGCCTTCCGTCCCTAATAGGGCTTCTCGAAGGCGTGATGGCCTGAGACATCCCGCACTGGGTGCGGGAAACTGTGTTACCTGAGGTTTTCCTCAGCTTCCCATGTTTAACACGGGGTATGCCGCGAGTTTAACGTCCAGCGGGGACGGTATCGGACTGATCAACACGAGGAGTGGATCAGATGTCAGAACCCCTTGCGGGGAACCTCCGACGCTGGGGCCAGCACATGGGCGGCTTTCCGAGTGAAGTGGAGTGGAATGAAATGGCATGACCCCACCGGGATGTGGCAGCCTGGGTAAGGATCAGGATGGATGATGGAGTGAAGAGCTTGGACCCCGTAGAGGCTTCCTACGTACCGTGCGTTAGCGCGGATCAAAGTCAACGTAGTTCGGATATACAGTTTAACGTCATGCTGGATGTCGGCAAGCCGACTCACGAAGAGATCGAGGCTGCCGGGCGGAGGATTGAACCGAACCACCTCGCACAGAGGGGGATGGAACGGCCGGGTGGATCACAGTTTTACGTCATGCTGGACGTTCGCAAGCCGACTCACGAAGAGATCGAGGCTACCTGGAGAAGGATTGAACCGAACCACCTCGCACAGAGGGGGATGGAACGGCCGGGTGAACCACAGTTTCACGTCATGCTGGACGTTGGCAAGCCGAATCATGAAGAGATCGAGGCGGTGGGGAAGCACAATGGAGATACACACGTGCAGTCCCCCACAGAGGCGGATTCATAGGTGAATCAACGCAAGTGTGAACCCGGGAGGGGTTCACTGATGGACGAACCGACGTAAATACGACCGGGACGACCAGGTGGCGGGCTTGAACCTCGGAGAGGCTTCCTACGTACCCTGTTTAGAAGACAGGGATCAAAGTCCACGTAGTTCGTTCTGTTTGCAACACTCTACCCCCGTGGGCGAAGGCCACTCCAATCCCGACATCCCTGCAGAGACGAGCGGGTGGGGGCCACATCCAAACCGGGGGGACCCTGCGTGCGGGGCACGGGATCGGGTGATGCGGACGGTTTAACGTCTTACCGGACGAAGTACAGTTTAACGCCGTGTGTTGAGGACGAAGCGGACGGTTTAACGTCTTGCCGGACGAAGTACAGTTTAACGTCGTGTGTTGAGGACGAAGACGCTTGGCAGTTTAACGTCTTGCAGCGCGGACGATGGGGGCTAGGCAGTTTAACGTCATGCAGCTTGGACGTATGCAGTTTAACGTCGTGCAGGACGTGGTGCAGTTTAGCGTCATGCAGGACGTATTACAGTTTAACGTCGTGCAGGACGAATAGCGTACAGTTTAACGTCTTGTAGCTGGGACGAATGCAGTTTAACGTCGTGCGGGACGTAGAAGCCGTCGATAGGTCCGTGTCACTTCGCGCGAGCCTGGAGGGTCGCACGGGAAGACAACGCACGGTGCGGGCACCCGGGATGAGGGTCGTCAGGCGCCACGCAGGTGGGTACCCAAAGGGGGCCAAAGGGGGCGACCCTGGCGGTTTGCACGCAAAAGAGGAGCTTTGCGCGCAATACCGCGGGCCGACGCGTAAATGGACGGGCTGGCGCGCAATTGGGCCAGCACTTTGCGCGCGAATGATAGAGATTGCGCGCACCGGGCTTCGGATAGCGCACGGGGGCAACGGCTCATTCTTTAATGAATGGCCACTTTGAAAATGGGGGGTGCGCGCAATCGGGCTGGATTGCGCGCACCCGGGGGAAATTGCGCGCAAGAGGCTTCTTTTGCGCGGAAATGCCTTTGAGTGAAGGGTTATTCAAAGGAAAGGAGCCAAAGGGATTGCGCGCGAAGGCGAACCCCGAGGCTTTCTTGCGCGAAAGAAAAGAGGTTACCTGAAGATCGGCATTGCGCGCGGAAGGGGTTGGATTGCACGCACGAGAGACCTTTCGAATTCTGGCAACCTTAAAAACGTCGGGGGTCGCCTTATATTTATAGGCAACCCTGGGCGCGGAATCCAGTCCGCGGGCGCGAAATTCTCTTCGCGGGCGCGGAATCGGGCCCGGCGCGCAAGGGAGTCGCGCGGGTCACTGGCGCGTGAAATTTCGCGCCGGCCCAGTGCATTGCGCGCATCCTGGGAGGTTTGCGCGCGGCTCATCAACTTTGCGCGCGGGTCTCCAAAATTCCGCGCAAGGCCTCCGGGCCCTCCGAAACATGCTTCCGACTCCAAATATGACCTCGCTTTCCGCATCCGGAGCTTTGTTTGGGAACAACGGACTTTTCCGGCGTCTACAAAAGCCCCCCCTCGGAATCGGATCGGCAAGAGGTCGCAACGATCGGGTTCCGAGGGAGATGCCGGAATGTCGAAGTCCTGGGTGGCGCGGGACTGTGGCGCGCAAAAAAGGGCGTCGGGCGCGAAATTCGCCGCTGCGGTCGCACAAAGCGCTTTCCGCGCAGCGCGGACCTCGGCCTCGCCTATAAATAGGGGCCCTGGGTCCCCCCGTACCGTACACCGGCCTTCCGCGCGATAAGCATCTAAGATCTCGTGCGCGAAATTGCCTTTTCCGGCGCGGAATTCGCCCGCTCGTCGCGCAAACCTGTCCGGAATTCGGCCTGCTTTTGCGCGAACACCCGGGGTTTTACACGACGGACTTCCCGATTGCGCGCCGTCCACTAGGATTGCGCGCCAACTCTCAAACTTCTCTACCAGCCTCGTTCGACCCCGCACGCTTCATCCCTTTACCCGCACGACTCCCGGAGCTTCTGAGATGGCCACGAATCAAGGAAATGAGGGGGATGCCGCCACTCGCAGAGCTGAGATGGCGACGAACGAGGAGGTCTACGGAGCCAAGGAGATTGTTTCCAACAATCAATCCTTGTTCGACTTGCTGACGCCGGCCCAGAAGACATATCCGCTATCGGACAACCTGCCGCTCTGGAACTTCGGCATCCTGGATGAGGTTCCGGTGCCAGGGTTCGAGGTTGATGCGCCACGGACCTGGGTGACTCGGGAGGACGAGCTTCCCCGCTATAACATCACCAACAATGGGCATCCTGCCAGGGAGACCAGGCACTTGGATGTCTATGTCCTGAACCCGAGGACGCAAACCATCGCCGGGGGTGAGCCTACTGCGGAGAACTCTCCAGCCCTCTACTCAAGCATATATCGCCAGAGTGTCACCGACGACACCAAGGGCTGGCTGAAGGACTGGGACTTGCGATCCGGGGGCAATTTCACCAGTGAGTGGGCCTGGGCGTTCTGGGTACGCCACACTTGCGATCAGTTCGCGGAGGAGCTGCGGTACATCGGCCTGTTTGAGGCGGTGTGGACGTCGCAGTTCCACTTCTACCAGCAGTCCTAGCTCGGGCCGGAGCTGTTCACCCGCTGGTCCCCAGATACCAACACCTTCCATCTTCACCATGGGGAGGTCGGCATCGGTCTCTGGGACATCCACTGCATCGGAGGTATCCCGCTGGAGGGTTACCAGTATGATGAGTTCCTGCCTCCGAAGAACACCTGGGAAGACAGGTCACGGACTCCCATTCTGACCTGGCATCTGCTTGACCTGGCTACGCAGCGGCTCGGGATCAAGGACTTCCAGAAGGACATAGCCTACAAGGAGTGGTTCGGCCAGTTCTTGGAGCATGACCCGGCGGTCAAGATTCCAGGCAGGGGGAAGCGGTGCCCGACCGCGGCTCAGAGGAGCCGGAACGGGTCGTACTGGCGGGTCCTGGAGACGGGCGACTACCGCTCATGGGGGTACCGCGTCATCGAGGCCCGAGACCCAAATGTCCGGTACGCGGCGTTCCTGGCCGCCTTTCTGAGTGGGTGGCTCCTGCCAGTGCGGGACGCGAGAATGGGCGTTCGCCCGGTGACACTGGCGATGGCGAGCGCTATGGCCGCCAACAAAAGATACAACCTCGGGGTCCCAGTGTTGGCTAAGCTGTACGCCATCCTGGGACGCATCTCATGAGGGGGGTCGCCTCGAAGGATCTGTGGGCCCTTCCAATTCTTCCACGGCTGGGTGGCTACTCACCTTGGTGGGTACACGTTTCCGAACGTCATCATTCCTCCGGGCAACGGCCTGCGACCCTCCCTGCTGAACATTGCGGGGGTCGCTCCGATGACCCTAAGTGAGGAGGGCGTGAGGATTCGGATTGGCAATCATGACAATTTCAACTTCAGCCCGTTCCCCACTCCCGTTGGCCAAATGATCGACAACAAGCAGGGTCCGCTGGAGCAGCACGAGTACTTCCTGAACATGCGGGGCGGGGTGCTCGTGGCTCGGATCGACGGGAAGGTGATCTGCGAGCCCTACGTGCCAACCCGGTTCGCCAGGCAGTTCGGGTGCCTTCAACGGATGCCGAAGAGGGTATTCACTGCTGTCCGGGAGGAGACGAACCCTGGCGTCCTTCGCCAGATGTGGCTGATGTTCGTCGCCTTTGGCTCTGGCGACGTCATCACTCTCCCTCCTACCGGGGTCGACGCAGGCTTGGCAACCGAGTACGCCGAACACTGGGCCATCGCGTACCCCGAGGGGCTTTTACGGAAGCCAGTTCGGCGGCTCGAAGTCACCCGTGCGGAGACCGGGCGTCAAGGAAGGATGCGAGGCGCCGCCACACGGGGGAGAACGGAGGCGCGCCAAGCAGCGGAGCCGGCGCGGGCAGGGACTTCGTCGGCGGGCACATCGCAAGCTGCCACCACGACTTCAGCGCCCGGAGAGGGGGCACATGCGGCGGTCGGGGAGTGGCCCGGGAAGCAGGTAAGGAGCCTGCTCAAACCCTCCCATGATGCAGTCTTCCCGGCACTGTGGTCGGCCTGGATGACCCTGCGGCAGTCACTTGGGACCGACGCCATCTGGCGAAAGATACTTAGAGAAGGAATCCATCTGCCAGAGGTCGGGCGCCTCCATATCGCCGACAGGGTGGACTTAAACCGGAAGTATGCATATCTGACGGCCATGGACGAGTACGCGCGCCAACGTGGTCAGCGTGCGGAGCCATCCCTTCTGGTGAAGGTGATGATCGGTCTAGAACCCGCTCCAGAACAGATGCCGCCGGCAGAAGATGACAGTAGCAACGACTCCGAGGAAGAGGAGGAGATGGGGGAGGATGAAGGCTCCGAGGGAAGATCCCATCAGGGGAGCCCACGGGAGAGCGGCGAGGTGGCCGGCTCTGACAATGTTGATGTCACTGAGCTCCTCGAGGTCTGCTTCTATCCCTACTCAACCTGCTTCATCCATTCTCTTATGCAGCTTCTAACCCATTTCTCTATCCTTCTCAGGAGCACACGGATGTTGGTCAGGCGTCCTCAGCGGGAGTAGGAGAGGCGCCAGCAGGACAAGGCGAGGGCCAGACACCCATTATCGAATTGACAAGCGCGGAAGGGTCCCCTACTGCAACTGTTCCTGCGGCGGCCGGGATAGCGGAAGATGACGCTCTGAACTCCCGTAAGTCTCCTTACTTTACTGCTGGTGCTTGCCGTTGACGATCCATGACTAACCACGGCATGCCCTGCGCAGTGATCTCAACGCTGGAGGCTCGTCGGGTTGCTGAACCCGGGCCATCCACGAGTGGACCGGTGGCAGACATGTCGCCTGCTCCGGAACAGACTTCCCACACCGAGCCGGCCCCACCAACTGCTGATCAAGGGGCTACGGACGTTGGCGGTGCTGACATCGGAGAGAGGTCGGGGGCTGACGAGGGTGTCAACGCCGCTGGGGAGAGAGAATAAGGTCGCCCCGATGTTGGGGAACCTATCCCCCATGAGGACATCCCAGGGGCGGACCCTACAGTAGACCTGCTGGCTGCCTTCCCTGCCTACCGGCCTGCCGACCCCGAGGAGATGGACGACTCAGACGCGGAGGCGGTCGAGGAGAGCCGGATAGCGCGCCGAAGGGGGTGGAAGTGCATCCAACGCTTCCTCAAGCGAGACCCATCGGAGTGGCTGGGGTGCATGGGATCACTCCAAACCTGGCTGCGCTTCCTGTGTGCCGGGGGAGCTGATGCTCAACGCCTCCATCTGACGGTCCGTGATTTCATGGCCGAAAAGATGCGCGAGAGCCGCCGGCGTGCCGACGTCGCACAATGTCGGGACATGTCGGAGAGCACGCGGGCGCTCCTCGTGGCGGAGTAGGAAGTCCGGCGTCTCGAAGGGCAGGCGGCAGAGAAGGAGGCCTTCGTCGCAGCGTGTACCGAGCTTGTGGAGCAACTGACGGCCCAGCTGGAGGATGCCTAGGTACAGCTGACGGAGGCGGGCCAACAGATGGTCACACTTCAAGTCGAGCGGGAGCGTGCACAGGCCAGGATCGACGAACTGCGTGCTGCGACCGTCGACGAAGAGAGGGCACGCAGAGAGCGAGAAGCAGCCCTGGAGGCCGCCAGCCAAAGGGTAGCGGCGTTAGAAAGACTTATCCAGCACGCTAATCCCTAGGGGCTTTGTTTTTTCATTCCCAAAACATTTGCTTCCGCTCCTCAATATTTCGATCCATTTGTATGAATCACCATATTTATCTGCATCTTTTGGCTTAACATGCTCGACCACAATTCATTGTCTTGCGGGAGCGTCAACCAAGCTTCAGGCATCCGCAATTGGGCCTGGATTTCTAGAGAAAAGAGGGAGGTCATTCCTAGGAAAGGAGACCTCAAGCCTAATCAATGAATCATCCCCCCAACTTCTTCCGACACACGAGCGGGACAATGCTAGGGGCGTTGAGATTTTATCCAAACATAGGGAAATGAGAAAGGGTGAATCGCGCGTCCCGAATTCAGAAATCCACAACAGTTGGCCTTCCAGGAAATGCCCAAGACGGCAAGCGGACAATGGATCAATCGACCATACTACTGCGATAGACGGACCGAAGGTCATCATCCATATTGCAGGAGGCGGATCACATGTCATCATCAATGCCACTTTGGGGGTTCCTTCAGGCACAAGGGTGGAAATCCAGATCAACAGGGCATGCGAAGCGTGGGGTGAAGTGACGATTTGTTCGGATCGAATCCAACGATCTCAAAATTGCGCCACCGTGGGGAAAGCGTATTAGGCGGATGCACTAATCTGGCCGTGAATCACCCCAATTCTCAGACAGAACCTCTTTGACGAGGAAACCGTCGCTTCCCATCATTGCGATGGGGCATCCCGAGCTGAATTGGGGAGAATATCACAACTGCACCACTCTACCTGAAGTCAGGCCAGACGGCCGGCGACGAGGAGGGGCGGGACATAGCGATCCCTGAGGCTGGACCCGAGTCAAAATGCCCGGGCGTTCCTACGTACTCCATCAGGCTGGAGATCAAGCCATACGTAGTTCTGCGAGTGCAGTTTAACATCATGCAGGACGCAGAACCCCGTTTGGGGAGATCTTAGTTTAGGGTCGTAGAGCTCGGACCATAGGGGTAGATCTTAGTTTAAGGTCTTAGAGCTCAGACCATACGGGTAGATCTTAGTTTAAGATCTTAGAGCTCGGACCATAAGGGTAGATCTTAGTTTAAGGTCTTAGAGCTCGGACCATAAGGGTAGATCTTAGTTTAAGGTCTTAGAGCTCAGACCATAAGGGTAGATCTTAGTTTAAGGTCTTAGAGCTCGGACCATAAGGGTAGATCTTAGTTTAAGGTCTTAGAGCTCGGACCATAAAGGTAGATCTTAGTTTAAGGTCTTAGAGCTCGAACCATAAGGGTAGATCTTAGTTTAAGGTCTTAGAGCTCGGACCATAAGGGTAGATCTTAGTTTAAGGTCTTAGAGCTCGGACCATAAGGGTAGATCTTAGTTTAAGGTCTTAGAGCTCGGACCATAAGAACCTCAAAGTACGCCGCATCGTGGTCCTATCCCCTGGATATGCGAAGATGCACTGGGGAATAGTGTCAAGAGTGTCGAGATTTTGCCTGGTCAGAATTGGGGGTGGAAAAAGTGATGTGAATCATGCGGCCATTCACCCAAGGACTGGGGGCACCGGCGTAACGATATGGGAGTACTGCCGACCGTGGCGGAAAAGCAGCATCAATATCGCACTAACCGTTGATGGAATGAGGTAGAAAACGAGCATCGACCACTCAATCGCAGGATTCATATCGATTTGCTGCCCGAGGCCAGTGGGGGCACCAGCCTGAGTCGGTGGGAGAGCACTGAGGCATTGTGTCCAAACCGTTCACGGGGGCTCCACCCAGGGCGTAGGCGATGGGTCCGAATGAAAGGGAGCATGAAGCCTGAAAATGGAAGGAACCTGACCAAGCTGAACCTGACCCTCCTGGCAATAAACCAGAGTACTCTTGACATCAGTGGACCACTGCAAGGGGTCTAGGGACACGCCTTGAGGGTGTCCTGAAGGCGGCGGATTCCCCAGAGAAGGGGGAATCTCTAAGAGGTGGGGGGCTGGACCCGAAGTTTCAAACATCCGGGCGTTCCTACGTATCCCATAAGGATGGGAATCAAGCCACAAGTAGTTCTTGAAGCGCGGCGCAACACAATCGGGCACCAGCGCGGGGAAGGGTGCGGGTCTGACCCTCGCACACAGAAGAAGCGGTATTTGATATTTCTTGTTTGTCCTTAAAGATGGATGGTTTTTCTTTGTGCAGCGACATGCCTGTGATTAAGGAATCCCTGGCGTCGCCACAATAATCAAGCCATGAAAGGCATTGATGAATGGCGTGGTTATTAACCAGCGCCCAACGTGAGTGTCCCCTGAGGAGAACATCACGATGCAGTGCCATTTCTCGTCGGGCGGCCAAGACGATCACAGTTTACGGTCGTGTGGTAGGACCAGACAACACAGTTTAAGGTCGTGTGGTTCGGACCATGGAGGAATCCGCTTATCGCGATGCGGCGGACTCAGCGGAGGTGGGAACATACCCAGCCCTGCGGTCATGCACGATTCCAGGAGAAGGATCATGGGATAGGGGCCTGCGTATGTCCATCACCCGAGGGGCAGAGATGCTAGCCTGCAGATATACTTGGCCCAAAACGCGATTGTTCGGGCGACTCCTTCCTCCTTATGGGGACGAGGGTCCAGCTATTCACGGCCCATAGGGAGGACATCAGCATATATCCTTGGTGCTCAGATCGCGGGAGCCTCGACAGACACCATTACCCTGGTTGGCCTGCCTAACGTGTAAAGGTGTACTGAAGGTCAGTATGAAGAGAGTGTCGAGATTCCACTACAACGCACAAAGGTGGAGTGTGATGAGGACCGTGCAACCAATGTTCGGAGCCTAAAAGATCCGACATGGCGATCAAGGATGTCGCTGACCATATTCGCAACACAACATCCGATCGCGTCAGCCTAGAACTGGGCAAGCAAACGAGCATCAACCGCTTAATCGCAGGATTCATATCGATTTGCGGCCCAGGACCCGCCGGTAAATCGACCCAGAGCGGTAGGAGAGCACTGAGGCATCGTACCCAAACCGCTAACGAGGATCCCTTTGAGTGAAGTCTCGAACAAGAGGAAGCGTGCGGCCCGACAAGCAACACGGGACTTGCCGGGATTGCATCCGACACTACGGGTCATAGACCAAAGTACCCAAAACATGTTAACAGATCACCAGAAAGGGTCGGAGGACTCACCCTGAGAGCAACCAAAAGACGGTAGATCCCCGTGATCAACCAAGATACGGGGCTGGACCTAAGACACAAGCGTCCAGGCGGTCCTACGTTTCCCATAAGGATGGGAATCAAGCTACACGTAGTTCTTGAAGTGCAGTTTAACGCCATGCAGGACGAAAAGAGAGAAAAAGAGGGGAGCAGAAGGCATCCCCAAACGTGGGGGGCGTACAGCGTGGCGAGCAAACCGACGTGAATGAGGGCATAGCCCCACGTTCACACCATACGCCACATACCCAGAGGCAACTGGGCCAAGGGCCCGAGGTGGGATGGAAATTCCCGAAGGATGGGGCTGGGCCTGAAATATGAATGTTCAGGCGGTCCTACGTATCCCATAAGGATGGGAATCAAGCCGCACGTAGTTCTTGAGAGGCAGTTTAACGTCATGCAGGACGAATGCTGAACAGTTTAACGTCTTGTAGCTCAGACGTAGTACAGTTTAACGTCGTGTTGGACGAAACACTTGGCAGTTTAACGTCTTGCAGCGCGGACGATATGCTAGGCAGTTTAACGTCGTGCAGCTTGGACGTAGTACAGTTTAACGTCGTGTTGGACGGATGCTAAACAGTTTAACGTCTTGTAGCTTGGACGAAGTACAGTTTAATTTCATGTTGGACGAAACACTTGGCAGTTTAACGTCTTGCAGCGCGGACGATATGCTAGGCAGTTTAACGTCGTGCAGCTTGGACGTAGTACACTCAGACAAAGTACTGCTTGAGGAACCTAGCATTGGTGGGAGGAGTGACACGCTCACCATCCATAGTCGCTAGGGAGTACGCGCCATTGGGATAAACTTTGTGGACGACAAGAGGTCCCTCCCACTTGGGCTCCAACTTGGGTGGCTTCCTGCCGGGGATCATTGGCGCTCTTAGGGCTAGCACTAGGTCACCCTGCAGGAAGGAGCGGAGGCGAACCTTCTTATTGAAAGCTCGAGCCATTCTGCTTTGATGCCTCTCCAAGTTGTGCAAGGCGCGAAGTCTATTCTCATCCAGTGCCTCCAACTCGACTAGACGGGCTTCAGCAGCTCTGTCCGGCGCTTGCTGGTCGTAGACCACAGTGCGCAAGGACGGTAACTGGATCTCGATGGGCAGGACGGCCTCAGCTCCATACACCAGGGAATAAGGGGTCATCTGGGTGGAATTGCGAGTCATCGTCCGATAAGCCCAGAGGGTGTTGGGGAGCTTGTTCGGCCAACTCTTCTTGTTCTGACCAACCATTTTTTGCAGAATGTTAGAGAGGGTTTTGTTAAACGCCTCGATCTGTCCATTCGCCTGCGCATGATAGCGAGATGTATGGTTCGAGCGAATGTTGTACTTGGCGTACAACTTCTTCAACTCGGCTGCTCTGAAATTGTCTCCGTTATCCGTGAGGATAGTGTGAGGCACTCCAAATCGATGAATGATGTTGGAGGTCACGAAGTCAGCGATCGAACGGGATTTGACCTCTCTGAGCGGAATCGCCTCTGCCCATTTGGAGAAGAAGTCCGTGGCGGTCAGAATGAACCGGCACTGGCGAGCCGTCGCCGGCGGGTAAGGTCCCACAACGTCCATCCCCCAAACTGCAAAGGGCCAAGAATACCTGGTGGTATGGAGAGGCTCCGGCGGCCGATGCACAAAGTTCGCATGAACCTGGCACGCATGGCACCTCCTGGCATACTCGATGCAGTCATGGATCATGGAGGGCCAGAAGTATCCCAACCTCCGAATCTGGTGGGACAGCTTCGGCCCAGTCTGATGGGCACCGCATGAACCAGCATGAACCTCTTGCATGACTCGTGGGATCTCAACTCCCTGAAGGCAACGGAGGAGAACACCATCGAATCCGCATCTGTAGAGGATCTGCTCTAGGCCGGGGCTACTCTGGAGGACAAACTGCGATGCGCGGCGTCGAACTCGCTCGCGCTCGGCCCGATCCGACGGGAGAATGTCATGTTGGAGGTACTCAACCAAAGGTGTCCTCCAATTAGGGGCTAGTTCGACTGCCATGTCTGGGGTACTCGGGGCTCCGGGTACAGGGGCAACCGCGGTGAGATTACTTACCGACGGGTCGCGATCTCCCTCCGGGACAACGGGAGCGATGAGCCTGTGGCGCGTCACGCGGACGGTCAGGTTATCCTGTTCAGGCTCCGCAAGTGACGCAGCAAGGCTGGCCAAAGCATCTGCTCGACCGTTCTGCGACCGGGGAATATGGACAGTCTCTGGCCGAGAAGGGAACCGGGCCATCAGAAGGAGGGTGCACTCCAGCAATGGCACAAGTTCCAGCTTCCTGACAACGTAGTCGCCATTGATCTGCTTAACAACCAACTCGGAGTCCCCTTTCACACACAGATGGGGCACATCGATCTCGAGAGCTAACTCGAGGCCGGTGATGAGGGCATGGTATTCCGCCTCATTGTTGGTACAGCCCTCTGACAACAGGAAAGAGTATGGCAGTACAGCTTGCTCCGGGGTAATGAAGACGATACCCAAGACCACTCTGTTGAGCTTAGGATTATCGAGTCTTCTACCGGTGGGGCTCCGGGAGGCACCGTCAAAGTGCATCTGCCAGCATGGACCGGCTCGATCGACCGAGAGGATGGCCTCATCAGGAAAGCCTAGATCCAGCGGCTGATCCGCGGAGGTTGGGTGAGCATCCAGAAAGTCTGCCAATGCTTGCCCTTTGATGGCCTTCTGAGACACATACCTGATGTCGAACTGCTGTAGAATCACAGCCCACCGTGCTAGACGGCCAGTCAACATAGGCCGGCTCAGGATATATTTCAACGGGTCTACCCGAGAAACCAACTGTACCTCATGGTGCTGCAAGTAGTGCCGTAATTTCTGTACGGCAAATACGAGCGCCAGGCAGCTCTTCTCGATGGGGGAATACCTGACTTCCGCGTCGAGGAGCATGCGACTGAGGTAATAGAGGCTATTCTCTATTCCCTCGTTGTTCTTCTGGGCGAGAAGGGCACCCAGGGACCGTTCCAGGGCGGTCACATAATGGACTAGCGGCTTTCCGGATACAGGCGGCATCAGAACCGGAGGTTGAAGCAGGTACTGCTTGATTTCCTCGAAAGCGGTCTGACACTCTTTATCCCATACATAGGTGGCACCTTTCTTCATGAGCCGAGAAAAGGGCTTACACTTGCCGGCCAGATTCGCGATGAATCGGCGTATATAGGCTAAGTGGCCTTGGAACCCTTGCAGTTACCGGATGTTACCTGGGGGAGGCATCTGGCTAATCGCCCTGATCTTCTCTGGGTCGATCTCAATACCCCGATATCTTACCACAAATCCAAGGAACTTTCCGGAGGTGACCCCGAAGGCACATTTCAACGGGTTCATCTTCAGGCAGCGAGACCGGAGGAAGCCGAACACTTTCTAAATATCTTTGAGATGGTCCTGACGCTGGCGCGATTTGACTACCAAGTCTTCGACGTAGCATTCCACCAGTGTGCCGAGGATTGGCTTGAATATGCGGTGCATCGCCCGTTGATAGGTGGCACCTGCATTCTTCAGGCCGAAAGGCATGACCCGGTAACAAAAGGTACCTTGGGGGCCCTGAAGGCAGTGAACTCCTCATCCTCAGGGGCCATCCGAATTTGGTTGTATCCGGAGTATCCATCCATGAAGGAGAGGGCTTGGAACCCTACCGTGGCGTCAATCAACAGCTCTGTCACTGGAAGGAGAAAATCATCCTTCGGACAGTGGCGGTTGAGATCGCGGAAGTCGATGCAGACTCTGATCTGCCCGTTCTTCTTCCTGACCGGCACAATGTTGGCTAGCCATTTGGGGTACTGAACTTCCCTCACGAAGTTGGCTTTGATAAGCTTGTCAACTTCGGCCTCAACCACGGCACCGTGGAATGGGTGCATCTTCCTGGGAGGCTGCTTGAACCCGCGATGGTTCGCCGGGAGACCAAGGCGGTGGACGGCTACCTGAGGATCTAGCCCCGGCATCTCGTCATAGCCCCAAGCGAACACATCACGGTGCTGCCTGAGAAAGTCCACGTACTGCTGCCGCTCCTCCGAGGGCATGGCGGCACTGACCAATGTGGGTCTTGGATCTTCTTCGGTTCCAAGGTTCACTTGTACTAACTCATCGACCGTGGTGGAGACGCCCTCCTCAAAGGCTGGGGGTGCATCTTCCACGTCCTCTCCACTCGGGGAGGGATCGCCCACGGGAGATACTGCGTTGGAAACTGCATCGGGGCTACCAGATCCTTCTGGGCCGCTGGTGCCGACATGGGCGGTCGCGGTCATCTCATCAGGAGACTCACAAGCCGTCGAGACCATGGCTACGTCCAACCGTTGAATCGGGAGGATGTAAGCGTCATCCAAGCTTGCCCAGGGATCACTTGAAACAGCGACAGGCTCGACCTCACCTGCCAGGATCTGCTTATCCTTGCTCTTGTAATAGTCCGCGTCCAGATAGCGGGCTTCACATGAAGCAAAAGGAGAGGCATCCCCCTGAAGCATGCCTACTCGACCGTTAAGGGAGTATTTGAGGCATTGGTGGTACGATGAGGGAACCGCCGCATGAAGGTGGAGCCATGGCCTGCCCATCAATGCGTTGTACGCAGTGTCTTGAGAGACTACCATGAATTCGGTGTTGGCAACCAAGTCACCGAACTGGGTCTTCAAACGTATCTTGCCGACCGGGGTTTGCTCGGTGCGGTCGTACCCCTGGATCCTGAGGTCGGAGGGAATCAAGTCATCCTCAGACAACCCCAATCTCCGGAGCGTCTGAGTTGGAATCAGGTTAATCCCGGACCCCGTGTCGACAAGACAGCGCCGGACTTCAAGGCCATTGAACTGGCCAGTAACATACAGCGGACGAATGTGCCCCTGTATAGGAGGGTCTTCATCCTTACCAGAGAACGAGATAACTGCCTAGCATTCGGCGTCCTCAATCGTTTCGGCGTGAAAGGCCTCTGCAGCCGCAACCTCTGTCTCAAACTGGAGGGGGCTCTTCAGGGCTTCAGCGAGTGCCTCGCGCATCTCAGATGACATGCGCAGAGCCTCAAGGATGGAGAGTCTCGCTGGGATGTCGGCCAAGTGCTTCAGGACATCATACTTTTTGGCCAAGCGCGAGCCCCTGGTTGCAGGAGGTTGCTCTGCGGTTGGAAGCATGACGGGCCTTGCCGGTTGGGTCGGCGGCCGACTGGTGCTTGGCGCATCTCGCTGTTCATTGGTTGAAGCCCGGGAAATGGTCACCGTACTGGGGTCAGGAGGCCGGGATGGACTCGTGGCAGGGCGGAGCTGATCGCGACACGGCTGAGGCGGTTCTGCCTGACCCCATACCACAAACAGTGGCGGAGGTGAATCTGTCATCCCCGGATGGGGGGGCTGCGCACGCTGAGCTCGGTTTTGAGCCTGCTGCCTGGTCTCAGTGGCGTGCACGGCCTGGCTGGAGGTACCAACTGTTGTGCCCCGGCGACTCCTGTTGTTGCAGCTCCTCCGACGGTGGCGACGACCGGGGACACTAGGGAGGTCCACCTAGTGTTCTTCAACGTCGGGAACCGAAAAGGGATTTACCAGCTCGACGGTATTAACCGAAGCGTACCCAATACTATCATCGGACGAATCATTCACCACTGGGCGGATCCGAGGAGGTATCCCCATCTCCGGGGGCATGAAATCGCCGAGAGTGCGGGATAGTGGCGGAACTGGCGGGGCGCGCTCTTCCTTCTTGCGCCGCCGCCGTTTGCTCTTCTTGGAAGAGGCAGGCTGGGACGACGATGCCAAAGCAGCACCCGCAGATTCTGGGGGCTCAGGCTAATTCAAGCGCGCACGGATGATTCCATGGGTGCGAATGATCGTCTTGCGGGCCATCCAGTTTTTATACTTCTGGGATCCGCGGTCGGAGACCAGCTGCCATTCGTCCTCATTGCCGCTATCGTCATCTGATCCCACGAACACGCCCGCCACTTGTGCCGGAGCTGGGCCCAACCTGATTACATTGTTGTTAATCTGGTCTTGGAGCCAATCCTTAAACACATAGCACCGCTGGATGGTGTGCCCCAGGGCCCGATGGTAGGGGCAGTAGCGGGGGTTATCCGTGAGATGTGCCTCCTCCGGCCTCCAACACTCAGGCAGTCGCACAATCCTCTGCTCCAGGGCGCTCCAGAAATAACCGGGGACCTGATCCTCATGAAATGAGTAGGTCAGGTATCGCGGGCCCCTGGGAGCGTGGTCTTGACGAGGGGCTGGAGGGGCCTGCCGAGGAGCTGGACCCTGATTATCTCGCCTGGGTTGTGGCGGTACATTACGCGGAGGGGCCGGCCGGTTCTGAGGCTGCCGCTGCTGGGCCGGGAACTGAGCCCGTGGAGGCGGATTCATGTGAGTCTGTGGAGCTGGTCTCGCCGGTAGCAGCTCCAACGTCCTGGGGGCCTCTATCTGGGCAACAGCAGCGGGCTCAGCCCTGCTGACTCTCCTTGCAGGAATCATAGGAGGCAGCGGGTGTGCCTGGCTGGCCTGTTGCAGGGCTTCCTCAAGACGTTGAGCTTTGTCTGAGAAGTCCCTGAACCCTCCGGGGTAATTCTGAGTGATCAGGGAAGGGACCAGCTCGGTCTTGACGTTCCCGACGCACATTGTCAGCAACTGCTCCTGAGTCAATGGCATGTCAAGGGAATACGTGAGACCCTTCCATCGGGCGACGAAGTCCGCGACTCGCTCGTCAGGCCTCTGCTTGCACTTGAAGAGGTCTGCGATACTCGTCTTCCGGGTCGTGGAACTGAACTGGTAGAGGAATTGTCTACGAAGGTCCTCCCAGCTAGTTATCGACCCGACGAGGAGCTGGCTGTACCAGACAAATGCTGGCCCTTCCAGTGTCTGGACAAAGCAGCGAAGCTTAGCGGCCTCTTGCTGCGTCGGAGTCCCCAACATTGGCCCGCACCTCGAGTTGAAATGGGCCAAATGATGTGGCGGATCTCCAGTCCCGTTGAAGGGGGAAAAAGTGGGATTCCCGAATCCCGGAGGCGCCGGCATGTCATCCACCCATGCTGGGTATGGCTTGCCGTCCGGTGGGATTGCCACTTGCCGAGTCTCCAAGGCTTCCAAGAAGGTGATGAGTGCCGCCATCGGATCGTCCGGACATGGGTTCCAGTCCTGGCGAGGATCTCTAACCACGAGCGCATTGCATGGCCCTTCAATCGGGTCGTCGACCGGGTCGTTGAACTCGGCAGCTCGTGGGATGGCGGGCGGAGCGGCCCTTGGGACAGCGGGAGGAATCCGAGCGGGGTCTCTCGGGTAGTCACGCCGCTCGGGAGGGTGTGGTGAAACATACCGCGCCCTCTTTCCATGGGCGATGGCCTCTCTCTTGTCGGCGAACACGGCATAATCACGGTTGCCCGGGAGAGCCTCATCGAGGGGTGGTTGTTCCTGTCCCTGCTGTCCTGGCCTAGGATCACCGTAGTCAGGCCGCTGCTCTGCAGCGCACTCGGCGAGGAGCTGGTCAACTAGCTTCTTCTGCTCGGAGAGCTGTTGACGTAGCATAGCCTTCTCGGGATCCTCGTCCGCCCTCTGCGTGGAGGCAGATGGGTCGGCGGGCTTTATAGCCTCGCCGTGTTCTTTACCTTTACTGACGTTTCGGCTCAACGTCAGTGCTTCAGTGGGTGCGGGGAGACCCAGGAGGCTCCTCTGGTGACGAGTAACTCTCGCCGATGGATCCAACAACGGCTTGTCTTCGGGGGGAGAGCCCCCGTCGAGAAGTTCCAAACTGTTCCCCTCCCCCGACAGGTCAGCCATATTGACTGTTTCCGTCCCTGGGGATGTACCCTCAGGGCCACCCAGTGAATCGGGCTGTCGGCGAATTGCACTGAAGCGTAGGGCAGAGTACTGCCCCCATCCACGGATATACACGTGGGGAGTGGCTTCCTCAATAACCTTGCGGAGTACTTGAAAACACTCAACGCATCGTTGTTGGAGGGCCTCGTGGTGCCCAAATGACCCGGGGTGCCGAACCGTGGGGAGCGTGGCCAGGTCAATTTGACGGCACTGCTCACCAATATCCTCCAGGTGCACTTGACTCCCGGGATATGGCATTTTTAAGCAGTGAAGATGGGAGTGAGTCTCCCGGAGAGTTCGGCGGAAGCATTCGAACTAATCCGGGGTGAGCGATTCGGGTGCATCAATGTCCGGTCCTGCGGCTGGCCAAAACTTCTCAGGGAAGTGGCCCTCTGCAAGGACGGTCCAGAAGCTCCACGACTCAAACTCGGGACCCAGGTCTCCTTGGTCCTCTTCAACAACTGGGAATGGACGGGGAACCGGCAGTGGTGCCGAGGCGGGCCGCCGTGCCGACGGGCTGGCCGGCGATGAATACGGCGAGCAGGCCGATTGGCCTCCATATCCCGGGCCGCCCTCTGAGGGTGGCGGTGCCCTGGCTACCACATCACGATAGGACGGGCCGGCGAGCGAACATCCTGCCGTAGCGTCGGTGCTCGCCGAGGGTGCACTAGATCGTGGTTCGACCGTCGGTCCCCAGAAAAGGTCTCCGGCTTCTCCGATCGAGGCAGAAGGCGCTTCCAGAGGGGCCGGTACCAACCGCATGCTTGATCCTTGGGGGTCTACCAGGCCCTCGCTACTCCGGATATACCTTCGGAGAGAAGAGGGGATCGTATCGATCTCGCTCTCGGGAAGTACGAGGCTGACGTGCCGCATTCCTACCCCTGCCCCTGACTGGCGGGATTGGGGGGAGGGCTCTATCGCCGAATCATACTCCGCCTCTGTATCAGAGAAACGAACCGGTCGGATCTCTGTCCTGAATTCCGTAACATTCTTCCTTCGGCGTCGACGCCTCGCCTTCCTGCCCCTGGGTGGTTCTTCGGGGCATGGCTGATCTCTATCATGGCGTCCTCCGGCCGCACTGGTGCTGGGGCCAAGAGGACTGGAAACCAAGGTGCGAGGAGCACCGGGACAGATATCAAAGGGGACGCGGGAAGAGATGATTCTGGGCGGGCCTCCGGGCCGAGATCGGAAGGTGGGATGACCCATGCCTCTTGGATCGGCCACACGGAGTAGACCCTGTTGGTGAATAGCGCTACCGTGAGGTGGTCCGCGGTGGCTATTGTCTGTACCAGCAACCGGGAGAGTCAACCCAACCTGCCTTTGGGGCGGTCGGGGCCTCGATCCGGGTCGGGCATAGAAGTGCCCCTGCTCAGGATGCGCAGGGGCCTGGTGACTGGAGCCAACAGTGGCTTGAGCCAACGCGGCCGCTGTTGCTAGGGCCCCAAGGTGGGCATCCTCTTCCGCTCGCGCCCGACGTTGGCGTCGGGACAGACGAGTCGGGATGAGCAGCGCGGGCAGGTGGAGAGCCCGTTCTTCGACTTGAGAGGCCTGGCGGCGATGTCGCCGTGGCCTGACAGGAGCCCTGATCGCGGATCCCTGGAGCGAATCCCGGATAGGGTGGTCTCGGGCATCTTCCACCTCATCCGCATAGGGGAAGGAGTTGTCGGAGCGCTCTGGGGAAAAACTCCCAAAGCGGTTGGACGTCGAGGTAGGCAGCGGTGCCTCCCTGCGCGGCCCTCGGGGGCGGCGTAGGTGGCGAGGTGCAGCTCCCTCGAGGTCTAGGAGAGCCATGTCCCTGGTGGGGATGACTCCCTCTTCCTCATATCTCTGCACCAAGTTGTTGATCACCCTTCTTTGGATGACCTCCGAGGGGGAGAGAGGGCGTGGTTGCCCCGCAGCTGCGGCTGCTGGCACGGCTGTGGAACGGGCGGGACCGCGCGGAGTAGCCGCGTTGGTGTTTCCTCTAGCCCTGCGCCAGTGGGCGGGTGGCGATCGGGCACTGGATTGGGCGACCTGATTTCTGAAAGCAGGGAGAAGAACCCATTAACACTGACAGGAAAAGGAATCAACAACCAACCATTAGTGCCACGACGCCTTCCGTGGGGGGGACCCAGGCCCTCGACGTCACGAGACGGAGTGCCCGAGTTCCCTTCCTCAGCCCCTGGCGGGTAAAACTGAATGCTCGGTCGAGCAGCATGCTGGTCTTCCAGCACCTTTGAAAGCCATCGGTCTTCGTATTGAGGAGAAGAGATTCACGTCGGATTCACCATTTTTCTATTTCGGTGCGGATGTGTGTCGGGTTACGCTGTTCCACCAGGACGCGTTCGCGCGTGCACCCGTCGACCCGAGGGGATGGGCGCGCGGCTTGTGGCCCCGCAGTCCCGCTTTCCAAGGGCGGGCGGCATTCATCCCTTATTCAAGGGCGTCTGCTCCTTGATCGAAACCGGGATGATGGGACGTCGGCTCCTCCTTCCGTGGACGTCTCCTCGGAACTCGTCGCCTAATCCGGGTCTCCCTCATAGATTTAAGAATGTTCGTGAATCTCGTTCCCGGCGCCATGTCTCCATGGACACCGGTTAATTACGCTGCTTCCGCCCGGACGCTCCAAGGAGTCTGGTCGGGGCAGCAACCTGCGGTGAGGAGATTGGGTGGCTCCGGGTGTCGGGGGAGTGCCTTAACACTGCGACTCTGCATGTCTGCCTTCCGTCCCTAATAGGGCTTCTCGAAGGCGTGATGGCCTGAGACATCCCGCACTGGGTGCGGGGAACTGTGTTACCTGAGGTTTTCCTCAGCTTCCCATGTTTAACACGGGGTATGCCGCGAGTTTAACGTCCAGCGGGGACGGCATCAGACTGATCAACACGAGGAGTGGATCAGATGTCAGAACCCCTTGCGGGGAACCTCCGACGCTGGGGCCAGCACATGGGCGGCTTCCCGAGTGAAGTGGAGTGGAATGAAATGGCATGACCCCACCGGGATGTGGCGGCCCGGGTAAGGATCAGGATGGATGATGGAGTGAAGAGCTTGGACCCCGTAGAGGCTTCCTACGTACCGCGCGTTAGCGCGGATCAAAGTCAACGTAGTTCGGATATACAGTTTAACGTCATGCTGGACGTCGGCAAGCCGACTCACGAAGATATCGAGGCTGCCGGGCAGAGGATTGAACCGAACCACCTCGCACAGAGGGGGATGGAACGGCCTGGTGGATCACAGTTTTACGTCATGCTGGACATTGGCAAGCCGACTCACGAAGAGATCGAGGCTACCTGGAGAAGGATTGAACCGAACCACCTCGCACAGAGGGGGATGGAACGGCCGTGTGAACCACAGTTTCACGTCATGCTGGACGTTGGCAAGCCGACTCACGAAGAGATCGAGGCGGTGGGGAAGCACAATGGAGATACACACGTGCAGTCCCCCACGGAGGCGGATTCATAGGTGAATCAACGCAAGTGTGAACCCGGGAGGGGTTTACTGATGGACGAACCGACGTAAATACGACCGGGACGACCAGGTGGCGGGCTTGAACCTCGGAGAGGCTTCCTACGTACCCTGTTTAGAAGACAGGGATCAAAGTCCACGTAGTTCGTTCTGTTTGCAACACTCTACCCCCGTGGGCGAAGGCCACTCCAATCCCGACATCCCTGCAGAGACGAGCGGGTGGGGGCCACATCCAAACCGGGGGGACCCTGCGTGCGGGGAACGGGATCGGGTGATGCGGACGGTTTAACGTCTTACCGGACGAAGTACAGTTTAACGCCGTGTGTTGAGGACGAAGCGGACGGTTTAACGTCTTGCCGGACGAAGTATAGTTTAACGTCGTGTGTTGAGGACGAAGACGCTTGGCAGTTTAACGTCTTGCAGCGCAGACGATGGGGGCTAGGCAGTTTAACGTCATGCAGCTTGGACGTATGCAGTTTAACGTCGTGCAGGACGTGGTGCAGTTTAGCGTCATGCAGGACGTATTACAGTTTAACGTCGTGCAGGACGAATAGCGTACAGTTTAATGTCTTGTAGCTGGGACGAATGCAGTTTAACGTCGTGCGGGACGTATAAGCCGCCGATAGGTCCGTGTCACTTCGCGCGAGCCTGGAGGGTCGCACGGGAAGACAACGCACGGTGCGGGCACCCGGGATGAGGGTCGTCAGGCGCCACGCAGGCGGGTACCCAAAGGGGGCCAAAGGGGGCGACCCTGGCGGTTTGCGCGCAAAAGAGGAGCTTTGCGTGCAATACCGCGGGCCGGCGCGCAAATGGACGGGCTGGCGTGCAATTGGGCCAGCACTTTGCGCGCGAATGATAGAGATTGCGTGCACCGGGCTTCGGATAGCGCACGGGGGCAACAACTCATTCTTTAATGAATGGCCACTTTGAAAATGGGGGGTGCGCGCAATCGGGCTGGATTGCGCGCACCCGGGGGCAATTGCGCGCAAGAGGCTTCTTTTGCGCGCAAATGCCTTTGAGTGAAGGGTTATTCAAAGGAAAGGAGACAAAGGGATTGCGCGCGAAGGAGAACCCCGAGGCTTTCTTGCGCGAAAGAAAAGAGGTTACCTGAAGATCGGCATTGCGCGCGGAAGGGGTTGGATTGCGCGCACGAGAGACCTTTTGAATTCTGGCAACCTTAAAAACGTCGGGGGTCGCCTTATATTTATAGGCAACCCCGGGCGCGGAATCCAGTCCGCGGGCGCGAAATTCTCTTCGCGGGCGCGGAATCGGGCCCGGCGCGCAAGGGAGTTGCGCGGGCCACTGGCGCGCGAAATTTCGCGCCGGCCCAGCGCATTGCGCGCATCCTGGGAGGTTTGCGCGCGACTCATCAACTTTGCGCGCGGGTCTCCCAAATTCCGCGCAAGGCCTCCGGGCCCTCCGAAACATGCTTCCGACTCCAAATATGACCTCGCTTTCCGCATCCGGAGCTTTGTTTGGGAACAAAGGACTTTTCCGGCGTCTACATACACTACTCAAGCCAAGTGTCAATACATCAACTACTATGATGTCTCGACTTGACGTATCCCTTCATTCTTTATCATCATAAGGAACCCAACGTGATAGACGGTGCATCAATTGAATTTCCAGTCTGCCAGTTATTGGAATTTCCGTTCTAGGGGCCCGGTTGGTTTTTACATTCAATCCAACCTGGACATAACCCAACTACGTCCAACCCTCAATCAGGTTATGAAAAAAGATATTTCATCCTCTAAGCCTTCCGTTGCAGTAGACAGTTCATCGTTATGACACATGTAGCCCAAAATAAAGATGAAAAGGTGAATGGGGTAAAACTGGGTCTGGGACTGGTCTGGCCCAGCCAGATTGACTCGACTCGACCTGGACCGTACCAGAATCTGACCCGGTCTATGGGGCTGACCTGGTCTGAGGAAATGGCCTGGCCTAAGGGGGTGGCCCGGCCCCAAGGGGTGGCTCGATCTGATGGTGGCCAGATAAAAAGCGGCAGGGGCCGTGGGCGGGCCCACCAAGGGTGGCCTGGCTCATGGGTGGCCTGGACGAGGGCGGTCTGGCCCATGGGTGGCCCGGCCGAGGGTAGCCTGGCCGAAGGCGGCCTGGCCAGGCCACTCCCAGGGGGGACGTGCGTGCCCCTCGCACCCGAAAGGCTTATTCGTTCGGGTGGTAATCCCAACCGGTTCCATGTGGCACTGGTCAAGGTCACGCAGGACCCTAAGGGTCTCTCTCCTCTAGTTCCTCTGGCAGCTGGACCATCCGGGCACCCGGCTTCTCCGCCGCGGTGCGACGTCGCCGCGCCTCCTCCACCGCAGCCCGACATGGTCGTGACCCCCTGCTTCCTCCGTGCAGTTCGATGACGCCGCATGTCTCCACCGCGGCCCATCATGGCTGTGGCTCCCCTTCCGCAAGGTACGATGGTGTCGGGCCCTATTGGAAACCCGAAAGCCTTGCACCACTGATCTTCTTCGTGGTGGGCCCAATGTCAGCCACCTTTTCTCTGCCTCTATCTTCAACACAATGAGAACAACAAAAAGGGGGTTAGGGGGGTCAGACTGTGGTCATGTAGTCCGAGCCCTCCTCGTTACATTTTTAATAATCGGCATAAATAATCTTAGGTTTGAACAATGAAGAACAAGAATAAGAATTCCACTAAAACCCCCACCTCGTTTCGATGAATTTTGATGAAGTCGCATGAAAAGGCGGTGTTGATTCGTTGATGACAAGAAGCATCTGAGGAAGAAGCATCATCAGCGTTCTTCACGGGAAACTCCTTCTCATTTGGCTTGGTCAAAGATCAAAGATGGTGTTCGTTGTTCTTTGGTGGAAAGTGGGTGTTCTTCATTGGAAAAAGTCATTCTCCAAGAACTCCAAAATCTCTCCCAAAAGAAAGTGCCCAGCCCAAAAATAATTGATGTATTGTCTATTATTTTTTTGCACAAAGATTCGAATTCCTCTAATTTAATTTAATGAAACAACTCATCTAATTAATGGGTGGAAAGATTTAAATTCAAAAAGAGTATGGGGAGGTGAGGAGTTCCATTAAATGAAGTGAGATGTCAAATTAAATTATAAGGAGTTAATGGGGGTAAGAAGCTCAGGTGGGCCCCACTAAATAGTATCCTCCTAAGGGAGGTTATTCGTAGGTGGGCCCCACCACCACCCTCCCCTTGGAGGATTGAACCCTCACAAATAAAAATCAAGTAACACTTTTATTTTTATTTAAATTAACTAAAAACCCCATAAACTAACATCCAAAAATGTTAAAACACAACTGTGGTGAAGGTCTTACTAATAAATCACCAACGCTGCGAGTTAAATGGTTCCCTCGGAGTTTGATTCCATTCACTGGTTCAAGAGATTTAAAATCCCACTCATAGGTTTATTGAACATATACGAACAAAACTTCATAAATTGATTTTGGGCCCATAGGGCCTCGGAATCAGGCGCCGTCAGAAACTACAGACTCGTAAAATTCCCATGTGTTTTAAAAAAACTTTTCACTGAATTTCTAGGTATTTACATTCTCCTCAACTTAGGGCTTTACATAAATATAAGATATAACTCACCCTAAGGAAATAAATGAGGGTACTGAGCAAGCATCTGAGCCTCAAGCTCCCATGTGCTCTCTTGGAGGTTCACGTGCTACCAACTAACGCACACCAGAGGTATCGACCATCCACACAGGAACCGCTCCTGTTGATCCTAAATATACATTGTAACCTTTGTGAAAGTCAGCCCATCATTGATTTCCATCTCCCCATTGTCGATGATGTTGGATGGGTCATGCACGTATCTCCTCAGTTGAGATATGTGGAAGACGTCATGCACCTGGTGCAACTAAGGTGGAAGAGCCAAGCGGTAATCCACCTTTCCTACTCTACTAAGGACCAGGAAAGGTCTGATGAATCATGGAGAAAACTTGCCTCCCCGGCCAAATCTCCTTAGACCTCATCGAGGTGAGACCCATAGAAAGATGTGGTTTCCATCCTCGAACTCCAGTAGTCTCCGTCTCCTATCATAATAGGACTTATACCTGCTCTGTGCAGTCTTCATCCACTCGTGGATGATCTGCACATTCTCAGTCGTAGCCTATGCCATCTTTGGTCCCATAAATGCTGACTCCCTTGGGTCAGTCAAGCACAGAGGCGATCTGCAAGGTTGTCTGTAATGTTCCTCAAAATGTGACATCCCTATGGTGGAGTGGTAGCTGTTGCTATACGCAATATCTACCAAGGGTAAATGATCCTCCCAGCTACGACCGAAGTCGAGAACACATGCACAAAGCATGTCCTTGAGAGTCAGAATGGTCCTCTCAGTCTGACCATCTGTCTGAGGAAGGAAGGCGGTTCTCAAGTGAAGTTGCGTCCCGAAAGTCTTCTGCAACCCCTCCCATAGGCGGGATGTGAAACGAGCATCTCAATTGGATATGATCGTTGATGGAACACCATGAAGTCGTACGATCTCCTGTACATAGAGGTATCCCAATATCTCTACTGAACCCTACTCTCTAATTGGTAGGAAGTGGTCAGACTTAGTGAGTCGGTTGAAAATCACCCAGATTGTGTCGTGTCCTCTGGATGTACGTGGAAGTCCCAACATGAAATCAATGGATGTCCCATCCCACTTCCACTTCGGGACCTCTAAGGGCTGAACCAAGCCCACTGGTACCTGGTGCTTTGGCTTCACTTACTGACAAGTGAGACATCATGAGACGAACTCTACTGCTGCCATCTTCATACCTGGCCACCAGTGTTTTCGTCGAAGGTCCTAGTACATCTTTGCCACACCTGGATGTATCGTTAAAGGATAAGTGTGAAACTTCCTCAACACTTCCTCCTGAAGTGAAACTGGTACCATGGTACATCCTCTGAAGAGAATTAACTGATCCCCACCTTCAGAAAATCCATCAAGTGCCTTGCATATGGATATCCGAGCATGTGGCGTCTCACAGTAAACGTTCGAACGCTGTGCCTCCCTGACTCACTGAAGAAGTGGAGGAGTTACTGTGAGAGAATGTAGAAAGGCTGCTCCATCCTTATCCACACAAGATATTTGCAACGCGGCTAGCTACTCTATCACCTCTCCTAGAATATGAATTCATGATCTTCTACTAAGAGCATTAACTACAATATTTCCCTTCATATGAGTATAGACAATCTCGAAGTCATAGTCCTAGAAGAACTCAATCCATCACTGATGTCTCTGGTTCAGGTCCATCTACGAGAAGATGTACCTAAGACTCTAGTGGTCAGAGTAGACTGTAAAACGCTTTCCCATCATATAGTTACACCACATATTCAAGGAGAAGACCACTTCTACTAACTCTACGTCATGGGTAGCGTAGTTCTTGTCATGTTTTCTCAGATGCCGAGAACCATATGTGATCACTGATTGCTCCTGCATCAGGACACACCCAAGTCCAGTCCCTGATGCATCGCAGTAAACTACGTAACCTACTCCCTCATCTAGAAGCCTCAAGATGGTGGCACTAGTCAACCTCTGCCTCAGTTCCTGAAAGCTCTGCTGGAATCTCTCTGACCACATGAAGGGTTTCCCCTTCGTCAGTGCTGAAAGCGGTGCTGAAACTCTGGAGAAGTCTGGCACAAATCTCCGATAGTACCCAGCCAGTCCTAGAAAACTCCATACCTCTGTCACACTCCTAGGTGGCTCCAAATAAATCATTGCCTCAATCTTCACTTGATCCACTGCAACTCATGCCTCCGAGATGACGTGTCCCAAGAAGTGAACCTCTAGAATCCAAAACCGGCACTTTGAGAGCTTACCATAAAGCTGGTTATCTTGGAGTGTGTCAAGTACTACCTACAAATGGTAGGCATGATCCTCCTCAGTAGTCAAGTAGATCAGTATGTCGTCGATGAAGTCTATGACAAAGTGATTGAGGTAAGGCTGGAAGATCTTGTTCATGAGACTCATGAACACTACTGGAGTGTTGGTTATGCCGAAGGGAATAACCAAGAACTCAAGTGGCCATACCGACACCTGAAGGTTGTCTTCTTCACATCCTCCGCTTGAACTCTGAGATGGTGATATCCTGACCAAAGGTCTATCTTTGAGAAACATCGTGCTCCCTTGAGCTGATCAAAGATGTCATCAATCCTCAGGAGTGGGTACTTGTTTTTCATGGTCACCTGGTTTAGGCACCGGTAATAAACACACAGTCGCAAGCTCCCATATACCTTCTTAGCGAACAGAAATGGGGATGCCTAGGGTGAAACATTGGGTCGGATAAATCCATTCCCCTGTAAGTCCTCCAGCTATACCCACAGCTCACGAAGCTCGACGGGAGACATCCGATATACTGGAGTAGATATCAGTGTCGTCCTAGGTTACTGGTCAATGTAGAAGTCCACCACTCTACGAGGAGGTAGTCCTAGAACATCGTCAGGGAAAACATCCGCGTACTGATCCACCACAATAGGAAAACTTGGACTCCGCACATCAACTGCTCCAATAATGAGACTAGCCAACTGATGTGTGATTGGTTTCCCCCTCCTCTGGGTAAGTCCCACCTGAGCTACAAAGGCTCCATTCTCGCCAGTGAAGGTAAACCTCATCCCATCCTCATAGACACACCACACTTTCCACCTAATATAGTCAATCTAAGCATGAACTTTGGATAACCAGTCCATACCCTAGCTAACATCATAAGGCCTCGATGCCACTACAAGTAGATCCCAACCAAAGATCCCACCTCCTAGAGTATTCACACACTTCTGGAACCAGTGCGTAATCATTGATTCGGCTCCCGTAGGAGTATCTAGCCAAAAAGATCGAGCCAACGGCTCCATCAGAATCTCTGATCTCCAAACAAGGGAATCACAAATAAAAGAATGAATCGCACCTGTGTCTATAAATACTACATCAAGGGTCGAGTAGACATTGATAGTACCTCAAATAATCTCAGGTGAGCCGTGGTCGTAGTCCTCGACTACCTGGAGCTTAGCCTGTCATTGTCTGTCAGATCCCTGTGGTCGCGGTGGATCTCCTGGTGGTGGTGGTGGTAGGGCCTCGAAATACGGTCCACCACCTACGTCTCGGCCAGCTCCTCTACCATATCTGCCTACTCCAGGTGGACCACCATGGTCGAACCCCTTCCTTTCTCTGGGAGGTCCCTCTACTTTCTTCTGTTAATCTGCATGGCAGGTCAGGCAGTCCTGAGCCATGTGACCCTACCTGCAGCATGCATAGCACTTCCTGCTCCTCGTATGGATGGCTCTACATCATATGCCCAGCACAACCGAACCTGTATCCTGGGGTTGCACACCTGATGGCCTGGTCCTCTTGGACCTCTGCAACATCTGTCTACTGCCGGTTGTAGAAGACTCCGCTACGTGTCGCCCCGTGGTGGGTCTCACTGCTGGTGACTGCTCATCAAGAAAACTATCTTCTAGAATGGCTTGCTCCAGCATCCCCACCTATGTCGGGATCCTGAGGGATATCATCGAAGCCCTGATCTCATACCTGATTCCCTGCTCGAATTTCCAGGCCCTGAAGAATTTTTCCTTAAACTTATTCGTGGAGTAGCACATGAGGTCAGTGAACCTTGCTGAGTACTGAGCTACAGTCATGTTGCCCTGTTGCATATGAAGTAACTCTTGAATCCTCACAACACGAAGGGTGGATAGAATAAACTTTAACCGGAAGAGACTTTGGAAGTCTTCCTAGAGTAATGATGCCTCATCATGCACCTAGAGCATTAGGCTCCACCATTTTTCTGCTGCTGCATGCAGGAGACTCGTGGTAGAGATAACCATGTGGTTGGCTGGTGTCCTTACCAATATGAAAACACTAAAAATAGCCTCCATCCAATCCTCAACTGCCTGTGGGTCCGTCTCTTCTCTGAACCTGGGTAGCCTTTGGTGATGGAACTAATGTAATGCACTCATAGGGCATGCACTCTCTACTGTTGGGGCTAGTGGTATTGGTGTCCCAGTGGGTAATGGTACCGCTGGTACCTCCGTTGTGATGGGGTCCTGCACCGAGGCCTCGTCACTTTGTGGGCTATCATCTCATACGAAACTCGAAACCCTAGCTTCCTGCCTATGTGGGGCCATCCTAAAAAGAAACATGTGCGCCACGGTCAAGACAATATACCTAGTGAGCTGACACAAAGTAATCACAAAGAAAACTTTCAAAGGAAACACACACACAATCAGTGTTTTCGTGCACTGAGTCAGAAATCAGAAGTCAGAGTCCTAATGTATGGATATATCAACTGTCGCACCAACACTGGTTTCCCTAAACTGATAACCTCACCCAAAATACTTAACACTATTTCCATTAAAAGAAAAATCAGATTCCTATTTTCTGTTGTAGAACCAAATCCTCTGATACCAATTTGTCACGACCAGTCCTCGGGGCCCGTGCTGTGACTACCCAAAGCCCGCCTTCCATAGGCCAGGGGCTGGTGACTAGCACTAAAGGGGAATCCTTAATAAAAAGGGAAGTAATTGCCTTTAAATATGTAACACAAACAATCTGAACACAATAAGTATAAGAAACAAGTACTAATATAGAAAAGGAAAGTGTCCTGGAAGTAAGTGGGCCAGTACACAAACCCAACTGAACAAAAGGTACAAGTACATGTAAAATGGGAAAAACCACTACTGGATCGTCCACCGAGGAATCCTACCTAAAGGGTAGGTACAGATCTTGAAAACCTCATCCCTAAGCTACGTCCTGCCTAGTCCATCTCCGAGCAGCCTCCTGTCTGTCACCCTCAGCCTCCATCACTATTGATCGTCGTCTGCACAGAACACAACAAGGTTAGGGCGAAGCCCGTTCAGGGGAGAGTATAACAATACTCAGTAGGGGACCCCGAGACCCCTAAAGGTCTCCTAGAATCCTCTAAGGATAAACCACAGTAGAAAGATACAATCATGAAGTATCAACCAACCATAACTAGGTATATGCCCATACATATACCTAAGTTACCAAACATAGACTGACTCCAACTCTAGATCTCAATCACAACCCAATCCATAAAGGAAGTAAATTCAATCACCTCTATGATAACGACTAAAACACAAGACTCATCTCAAACAGGTATACTAATCATGTATAGGGGTATATATGATTAGGTGTAGTCACTGAATCATCTCCTCTGTCAAACCCACGTAGGATCCTGGAACAGTATCAATGCTATCGAACCCACGAAGGATCCTGGTAAAGAAGTCATTGATGTCGAACCCACGGAGTATCCCGGTATAGAAGTCATCGCTGTCGAACCCACGGTGGATCCTGGTATAGTATTCATTACTGTCAAACCCACAGAGGATCATGGTACAATATCATCGCTTTTGAACCCACAAAGGATCCTTTCATATCAGTCGCAGCCAGCCATAGGGTTTTCGCACATAGCACGCTCGATTCGAAGATGGTCCCCTCCTCGATCCATGTGTTGATACATCAAATACCACAAAGCCACGAGTTGATGTATCCCGTAGTTCCATCTCATCATAAGGAACCTAACATGACAGATGGTGCGTCAATCAAACGCCTATTATATGAGTTATTGGCATTTTCGTTCTAGGGGCCCAATTGGTTTTTATGTTCAAACCAACCTGGTAATACCCCAACTACATCCAAACCTCAAGAGGGGTATGCCAAAAGATTTGTCCTGATCTGATCCTTCCGTTGCTGTAGACGGTTCATCGTGCAGACACTAGTAGCCCAAAATACGAAAGAAAAGGTGAAATCGGTCAAACTGGGTCTGGGTCCGGTCCGGGTCTGGTCCGGCCCATCCAGACTGACCCAACCTGACCTGGTTCATACCGGAATCTGACCCACTCTGTGGGTTCGACCTAGTAAGAGGAAATGGCCCGGCCTGAAGGGGTGGCCTGACCCGAGGGCAGCCCGCCCGAAAGCGGCCCGGCCCGTGGGCGGCCCCGCCGAGGACGACCCGATCGAGGGTGGCCCGGATGAGGGCGGCCCGATCGAGGGTGGCCCAACCTATGGAAACCTAACTGAGGGCGGCCCGGCTGAGGGCGGCCTGGCCCTTGGAGGCCCGGCTGATGGCGGACCGGTCGATGGCAGCCCGACCTGACCGTGCCCAGGGGCGGAGGTGCACACTCCCCTGGCACCCGAATGGCTTAGCTGTTCGGGTGGTAAACCCAACTGATGCTAGGTGGTGACAGTCTAGGTCATGCGGGACCCTATGTGTCATCGTCCTCCAGTTCCTTCAGTGGCTAGCATGGCCAGCCTCTCGGCTTATACGCCACGGTGCGATGGTGTCGCGGTCCTGCTGCCATCCACGTGGAGCAACGACGTCGCGCCTCCATCGTCGCAGCCCGGCCTGGCCACAGCCTCCAGCTCCTCCACGCGGCGCGACAGTGCCGCGCCCCCTCTGCCGTGGCTCAGCATGGCCAAGGCCCCATGCTGCCTCCACACAGTGGGATGACGCCGCGTGTTTTCGCAGCATCCCATCGTGGCCGCAACACCCCTTTCGTGCAGCACGACTGTGCCCCACCCTCTTGGCAACCCGACGACCTTGTGCTGCTGGACTTGTTCACGGTCGGCCCGATTCCAGCCACCATTTCCTCGCCTCCATCATCAACAAAACGAGAACAAAAACATAGGGGGAGGGAGGGTCGGTCCGTGTTCTTGCGGTCCGAGACCTTCTCGTTACATTGTTAACATTCGATATAAATAATCCCTGGTTTTAATGATGAAGAAGAAGAATTAGAATTCCACTAAAACCCCTACCTTGTTTCGATGAATATTAACGAAGTTGCTGGAAAATGAGGCATTGATTCATTGACGTTGAGGAGTGTCCAAGGAAGAAGTGTCGTTGGTGTTCTTTGTGGGTGGCTCTTTCTCTTTTGGCTTGGTCGAATATTGAAGACGGTGTTCATCGTTCTTCGGTGGACAATGGATGTTATTTGTTGGAAAAATTCATTATCCAAGAACTCTAAAAGCTATCCCAAAAGAAAGTTCCCATCCCAAAAATAATAGATGAATTTTCTATTATTTGTTGGCACAACCATTTGAATTCCTCTATTTTAATTAAATGAAACAACACATCTAAGTAATGGGCGGAACAGTTCAAATTCAAAAAGAGTTGGGGGAGGTAAGGAGTTCCATTAAATTAAGAGAGATGTCAAATTAAATAATGGGAAGTTAATGGTGGTAAGAATCTTGGGTGTGCCTCACTAAATAATATCCTCCCAAGGGAGGTTATTTGTGGGTGGGCCCCACCTCCAGCCTCTCCATGGAGGAATAAATCACCACAAATAAAAAAAAGTAAATATTTTATTTTTATTTAAATTATTAAAGACCCCATAAACTAACTTCCAAACATGTTAAAACACAACTGTAGGGAAGGTCTTACTAAGCAATCACTAATGATGCGAGTTCAACGGTGCCCTCGGAATTTGATTTTGAGCACGGGTTCAAGAGATTTAAAATCTCGCTCATACTTTTACTGAACGTACCTGAACAAAACATCGGAAATTGTTTCCAGGCACACTGGGCCTCGGAATCAGGCGCCGTCAGAAACTGAAGACTCGTAAAATTTCCATGTATTTAAAAAAAACTTTTCATGGAATTTCTGTGTCATTACAAGCAATATAATTTCTGGAGCAACCCCAACCCACATGGCATGTGGCGCTTTTAACCCTACATTTTGAATAATTTAATAATGTGTGAAGGGTTGAGAAAGAAGAACATGAATGTCCCTATCCCTAAGGGCTTGGGGATTTTCCATCTCAACAATCCCCTCTTCAGTGAGGATCAATTTTCTCATAATTATAGAAGATGACCCAAAATGAATCCTCTAAGTTCATCTCGTATGATGATCTAGTACATTAAATAGGTATACATATGACTAAAATCTCTATAGTTTCCTTTTGGGTTATAGTCCATCAAAAAAATCCCAATAAATCAACAACAAAGATGACACGGTCTCCTAGAGGTTATAGAAGAAGGCAATCTTGCATAGATTCTGACAGAATTCTTATGATTCATTACGCATCTCTAAACATCATAAATGGTGTCATTGAATACCCTCCAATCCATATGGCATACATAGAGTAATCATAAGAGGATATTTGGGTTCCAAATCTCGTACACACTGAAACACACAAAGAGGTTTGTGGACCAAAATCCAGAGGCTCACCTTAAATTTCGAACTCCCTCAAACAATCCTCATTTACATCATCGAAAGGAACTCATTAAGATGAAGGTATGTTTTAGAATATGTATCAATACCTCTAAATGAGGGGCAATTAATTTCATTAGATGAATGATTTTCTCATCAAGTTAAAGAGATAAAAGAGTTGAGAAGATTCAATGCAGAGTTTCTCGAAGGAAAAATTATTTTCAATTATGCTCTGCCACTATATCCCCATCTTGTAATTCTTTTTGTTGTACCTCATAAAATATGGTTATCTCTAACAGCTAATGTAGAACATGGATTCCATATATTGGGTACATAGACAAGACATGTTTAGACCCATCCTTATAGGCCTTCCCCTATTGGTTACCCATGAAATATACCGGTAGTGTTGCAAAAAATTCTCTTACTAGTCACCACCTCAATTCAAGAACTAGTCGCCGCATCTGCAAAGATTCCAACTCAGCCAAATATCCTGTAAATTCTTATGACCACCATTGGGTTGTTAAAAACTATATTGTAAGCAATGGAAGGATGACGTGTGCCGGTACAACCTGAAAAGATGGATTACCCCGAATGTTTGTATCCAAAATTTCCCCCACTTTTCATTGGGAATACGGTATTTTCGATTATCAATGGATCTAGAGACCAAGAAAAACACTTGATGAATTTCGTCTCTCATTGAGATCCCATAAAGGATACCAATTAATAGTAAGAGGTGGTGAATCTTAAGCGTTTTATGAAATCACTACAAGGGAAAGCAATCGTGTGGTACATAAGATTGCAGTCTCAGTCGATCACTAGATGGGAATACCACCGTCATAAATTTCTCTTCTAGTTTAGTTCAAAGATATAGAAAAAAATAATATTTGATCTTACAAACTATATAAAATGGGTGACTGAAATCCTCTCAAATTTCAATTCTTGGTGGAATGGACTAACATATTATATAATCCTACCACTCCATCAAGAAGATATTTTCCCTATCTGTGTAGAAAATCTCTATGACATGTTGCGCACAACATTAATTATTGTAAAATACATAGGAGGGCTTCTATATGTGGCCTCAATTTCTCAATATGTGTAAAACTCCATCATATACACCATCAAAAATTTATAGGAGATTCCATTATCTTTAGGAAGGAGAACAAGAAAAGTAGAGAATGCTATAGTTACACATACGTAGGATCCTATACCTACTCCTAATTCAAATACTACACTATACTATGGGGATCCACCTCCCTAAAATAAGTTGAAATTCCCTCCACATATTGATGATCAAATAGATCCAAGGAATAAATAGTATTATGAGTTGAAAAATAGGTTCTACTCTTTTTGAAATAAATATGTCCCATGCTACTTCATCTCATAATTGTAAAACAACATTGTCAGGATTCTAAAGAAAAATAATCCCAAAAAGGATGGTGGTGAATATATAACAAACTATATACACTTTAAAACATTTTTGGGGCACCCCATCGAGGATATGTTATGTTTTTTAAGACCTTCTACAAAAGATGGTGGACTCTGGACATGTGAAATTGAAAATATTTCCAGCCCGGGTAGCATGTGTTGTTTCTTCAAATAATGAAAATGGATGAGGATGAAATAAATTTAAGAGAAATAGTATAATGATGTTTAATGATTGTGTGGTAAAAAAAATGATCAACCAAACTCATGCTATTCTTCAAGAATAGCTAAAATGGAAAATTGTGTCCTCGAATGCATCCACTGTAGAAGAACCAACTTCATCAAAAGCCTAGTCATATGAAGGCCAATCCTTAAACACCTAACACAGCTAGATGAATAAAGAGAAAACCAAATGAGATGATATATTTTAAGTGACAATATATTTATTGACATTATGAAAATTCATGTCAACCATCCCCAAAGAACAAGAACCACCCTACTAAATGGTACAACAATAGTCGAACCATCATGTAGAATCATCATCAGATGAATAATTGATTTTATCTTCCATTAATGATATTTACATCAAATATCCCCTATGACATGATCATTCTGATTGTGAACATGAGTTTCCCACACACGATTGGGAAACTAGGGAAGAATATTTTTCAGGTTGAGGATACAAGGGAAGATGTGGTCATGCTAGGAGCCACCACATCAACAAAACTCCTACTCAAACTATCATTGTGGTTGAAACTCATGTGAAAACAATATTGTGATATTAGAAGGAAAATTGATTTATTCCTAAACACATGAAATGTTCTATCCTAACATGGTCATCTTGTATGATTTGTTAGAGGATATACCATATCCACCTCATCAGATAGGTAGGCCTAGCTATCCTAATCTACCAAGAACAAGATCACCTCCAGATTCTACCCCCAATGACAGCCCATCCACATCCAGATCCATAAATCCTAAAGTGTCTATAAGATAATATCCCCATGATGGGAATCACATACCTATGGATCATAAATCTTATTTTATGAATCAATTGTCTCGTGTTTTAGAAAAAAAATATCAATCATGGATGCTCTGAGTCTATCAAAGGCCCTATGAGAACCACTAATTGAGACTATATCAATCCTTCGATAATTTGAATTCAATGTTACCACTTTATTGGTATATAATGTAGAAAATGATCCTATGGTTTATTTCATACAAGGACAAGTTAAACCCTTGTATTTCTCACATAGGGTAAATGGAATTGATATCCTATGTGCCTTAATTGACAACGAGTTTGGGGTCAACCACATTCGGGTATGGAAACATCATCAATTGAGTATCACTGAATCTCACTTGTCTCCCTCCACTATAATGTTATGGGGTTATGATAATAATGATCAAGAGAAACTTGGTGAGATTACACTCAAACTTCAATTCAGGGATCTCGTGTCTGACTCGGAATCCATGGTTGTCTAGTAGGATAGATCATTCAATGTTTTGCTGGGAATAACTTTGTAACATCATCATACATTCATTACTTGATCATACCACCAAAATCTAAAATATTTTTTCAATGGAGAAAATAGGAAATTGAATGGTGATAAGGCCTCATTGAAATCTAATGAGGCACAATACATTGATGTAGGATTATATCATAAGGGGGAAATATTCCATGAAGGATGATTTAACTCGAATCGATTCTCCATTTGGATTGGTGATAGTCCCATACAACCATTTCAAACATACTAGTAAATATTAAACACTTCCTATTAATAAAATTGAATATTTGTTCACAAATTCAAAAACTCATTCATTGACTTCTTGTGATGTCAATTATTGTAGTTGAGCCTGATAGAGTTGAAGAAGTTATCAACTCTCCGTCTAATAGTGAAATCATGAAAAAAAATGGTTCTCACTCTATCTCTGTAGATACCACAGTGTATATTTATATCATCTATATAAAAATAATCACTCATGAAGTTTAGAGAAATTGGATAGACTCATTATCAAACCTTCATTTCCCTTTCAGGACTCTCAGAAGTTTTTGTTTCAGCAAGTAAGACAAAAATGATTGTCTCATCTTCTCGGCATCCAAATGGAGGTTCCCCTAATTCCTCTTGGAAATTGTTTTATCTTCTCCTACCATGGATGAAATGAAAGTAGTGGAGAATGAGCATGAGAAGGAAGAAGAAAATATGAGGGATGTCTTTCTAGTATTTGAGGAAGGTGTCTCTACGACAATGGATGAACACCGAGTGATAAATCTTGGTACAAAATAAGATTCATGCACCACTATAATTAGTCAATACATTACTTCAAAAAGACATGATACCTATAAATCCTTTTTTAAATCAACAATGGGATGTATGTTTTTTGAACTATGCAGATATGTTATGCCTTAACATGAGGTGGCCACCCATTACTTGGGTATTCTAGAAGACCATTGGAGATACATGTTAGCACTGAGGAGGACTTACCCAAATCGCACCTCCAAAATTGAGGAAGAAGTGGATAAAATCAATATTACTAATTTTATCAAAGAATTATAATACCTATAATGGAAATCCAAAATAGTCCATGTAAAGAAAAAGATTGTGAAAAATTATAGTTTCAATTTATTTCAGATATCTGAATGGGGATTTTCCCAAATATTAATTCCTAGACCCAATCATAGAACTCTTAATTGATTCAATGACTAGTTATCAATCTATCTCATTCACGTATGGATATTTCAGGTATAAACACATTAATATGGACCCAGATGTTGAAGAAATCATTTAATTTTTTTCCCCTCAGGGAGTATTTTTCTACTGGGTATTACCTTTTGGCTTAAATAACACTGAACCCATATAGCAATGTGTCATGAACATATTTTCCAAGCCCCTTCTAGGGAATTCTGTGAAATAGTATGTTTATGATCTACTAGAAAGGTCCTAGAAATGTTTGGACCACCTATATGACCCAAAAACCATTTTTAGCAATCTTTGATAGCATAATCTAAGGATGAACCTCACGAAATGTGCTTTTAGTGTACCCATAGGAAAATTTCAATACCTTTTCATAGTCCATCATGACATTGAATTTGATCCTGATAAGACTAAATATATCCATGGAATGTCACCTCCTTGAAACATTCATGATCTGAGAGGAATTTGAGCACCCATGTCCTACAACCGATGCTTTATAAACAATATGGCAGGCAAGTGTTTACCGTTCACTGTGTTGATAATGAATGTGGTAACATATCAGTTGAACAGTGGTTACCAAGAAAAATTTGTTATCCTCAAGAAATATCTCTTGATCCTAGTAGTTGTTATGCCACCTTTAGAAGTAAATTTTCACATTCTATACATGAAAGCTTTTGAGAAATAATTGGGAACCTTCCTCACATAAAATAATGATGATGGGAATAAAAAAATTATTATCTCATCCAAACCATGCTTTATTTTAAGACTCATTATTTAGATATCGAGAGGACCTTCCTAGAATTAGTCCCTTCATTCAAAGGTTGAGTTACTTCCTACAAAATCATGAGGTCCAATTGGTTTCTCGCAGTTACCTGCTCTAATTTTTCCTCTATCTTCCTATAATGATGGAATTTCTGGAATTATGGGTAGGTATTCTATAGTAATTCGAAATTTAATTTTCACCTCATAATGTAGTTGTTGGAGCCAAAATATTGGATGAAAAAGGAAGGAGAAAAAGAAGCTCATGCACTGCCTCGCGAAGCTCATACGCAGAGGGCCCCAAGCAACGCGGCCGCCGCGAAGCCCAGAGGCAGTAAAGCTCCATGAATGCCCTGACGTTCGTGAGCCCGCTGCGAACTAGAGGAGGCAGTAACCCTCTACGAACCTGGTTGACATTCGCGACCCGCCACGATGCAACCGCAACCCCTTCGCGCCACGGGATTTCTGATTCGCGGCGTCCCTTGCCTATAAATACTGGGCTCCCCCTGAGCCCTGGATACGGACAATCCGACCTTTCGGCTTCTCAACCCCCGAATCATGAATCACCCTTCGCCACGGGAATCATGAGCTCCACGAGGTATTTTTGCTTCGCAAGGTGCCTTCGCCTTGTCTCCTTTTGAGCCTCTCTTCTGAGAGGGATGCCCTTCGCGAAGCCTAAGGGAATTCGTGAAGGAAGGGGATTCCCAAGGGAACCCGGGCAGTTGCGGAGCATTCATGCTTCACGAAACACCCATCCTGTACATGTGATCCATATGCCAAGGAAAGATCATTGTACTTAATGAAGCACATTGCTGAGCACCACCATTCTTCACGAGGCACCCTTGATTCATGAGGTTGTGCTTCACGAACACCCTTCCACTTCGCGAAGAACCTCCCACTCTCCCCTTTGCCCCACACTAAGGCCAAGGCACTCCACTTCGTGAAGAAACCACCTTCTCAAGTGTCTTCCACTACACAAAGAAACTGAGTCTTACAAGGCCCCTACCTATGGACCCCTCTGATTGGAAATCCCTCTTCCTGTGCTGCCCTCCAGGCTAGCACGATGTGATTTCAAATTCCCATGGATGTCACCACTCATAGCGTTACTTCACCTAATGCTTCTTTGCATATGAATTCTAACGGCTATTGCTTCTTCGCATATCCATGCTAACATGGACCCCTCGACGGTTTGCTCTGTGACCCCCCATTACCACGGCATTGTTGGTACCTTCCCTCCCCCAAGGGGCAGAGGTTATGGGACATGTAAGTCCTACAGGTGTGGAGTAAACCCCCCTTGTCTGAGCTGTAGGACATTAATCTGCCAAGCACCTCATCCTCAACACATGACGTTAAACTGTGACCCAACCCCATGACTCGCACGCAGGGTCCCCCTGTCTCGGACATTCTTTATGATGGTCGTCTCCACGTCAATGGAATCACCCTCACATGGGATGATATCCTTCTTATCGGACCGACATATGCCCATGGAATAAGGGCAACCAACTTGGTGTAAGCCCCCAAGCCCCTCTTGTGGAAGGTAGCGCCCATGCACCTCCGTACTTCCCCACTTCCAAGTCCAGTGGAGGGCGCGACAGGGAAGGAGGCACCTTCCATATTTGGTCCCAAATCCATCTCCTTCTGTGCTTTTCCGCACTTTTGGCCTCCATCCTAGAGTAAGTCCCAGCACCATGGGCCGCATTACGCATAAGCCCCTCTTCCCTTCTCATGGACACACCCTTCGCGACGTGATCTCCTGGTCTCTGCTGCCTCTTGTTTCTCATACCAAGCATGAATCATATAGGCTTAGAGTAATCATCGACCATGGAAATTCCCCCATCCAGCATGATGTTAAACTGTATGCCCCCATCCAGCATGATGTTCAACTGTATGCCCCCATCCAGCATGACGTTAAACTGTATGCCCTCATCCAGCATGATGTTAAACTGTATCCCCCCGTCCAGCATGACGTTAAACTGCACACCCATGTCTCGCATGATGTTAAACTTTACATCCATATGAACTACGTGGTCTTTGATCCATGTCAAGGCATGGTACATAGAAAACCTCACAAGGTTCAAGCCCACAGCCCGTCGTTTATTCACATCAGGTTTCACCCTTGTCCCGCATGACATTAAACTACATTATGGTCCAGTGGTAAGCCATTTTGACCATCCCAAACTATGAGGAATTTGGTCCATGTCAAGGCATGGTATGTAGGAAGCCTCACGAGGTTCAAGCCCACCACCAGTGGACCCACGGGTTCACCTTCACGTCGGTTCGCTGACAAAACCCTTCCTGAACTACGAGGTCTTTGATCCATGTCAAGGCATGGTACGTAGGAAGCCTCCATGAGGTTCAAGACCATCACCCAGTCATTTCGACCTCATTCACGTTGGTTCACCCCCGTCCCGCATGAAGTTAAATTGTATTCCACATCTCTCGAACTACGAGGACTTTGATCCATGTCAAGGAATGCTACTTTGGAAGCCTCCCTGAGGTTCAAGCGCATCACCCATCGGACCAAGGACCCTTCTTCATGTTGGTTCTCCAACACCAAGCATCGCCACTCAAACTATGAGGAATTTGATCCATTTCAAGGCATGGTACGTAGGAATCCTCCCTGAGGTTCAATCCCAACAATCATTGGCCCAGACCGTCTCCTTGTCAGTGTGTCAAGCCCCCATTCTCACCTGAACTATGAGGACATTGATCCTTGCCAAGAAATGGTACGTAGGAAGCCGCACGAGGTTCAAGCCCACCACCTGTTCGTCATTCTGACTTCCTTCACGTCGGTTCACCAACACCTGGGAAGCCTAGTGTGTAAGCCCCACACCATCTGGACCAAGGTCCTTCTTCACGTCGGTTCTCTGACACGCCCCTGTCCTACATGACGTTAATACGCATCCCAGTCATGTGGTAAGCCATTGTGACCCTACTATCCAGTTGTACTAACACCCCTTCATGTCAGTATAACACCCATTCACTCTGAACTATGTAGACTTTGATTCCCTACCATGGGGATACGTAGGAAGTCTCTTTGAGACTCAATCCCATCACCACCACCATCTCCACGACGGCACATTTCATTCCACCTCCACTCCATGTAATTATCCATCATCCACCCTGATTATTACCCAGGGCACCACATCCCAGGAGATCATGCCACCCCATTCCCCTCCACATCATTTAGAAAGTCGCCCACGGGCTGGCCCCGATATTGGCATTCCCTCAAGGGGGATTCCACAATCTGATCCACTCCAGCTAGTGTTATGATCAGGCCGATCCGTCTCCGCTGGACATTAAACTTGCGGCATACCCTATGTTAAACATAGGAAGCTGAGGAAAACCTTAGATACATTCATGTGGCATACGATTACCCACACTCAATGTGGGATTCCTCAGGCTTCTGCGCCCTCTAGAAGCCCTATAACAAGGGACAAAATACAAACACGCCAATTCCCCAGCGTTCAGTCACGTTACTGATGCTTGGATGTGACTACTCCCCCGACTGATGGTTGCATCCATGACCAGACCATTTGGAATGTCCTGATAGAATCTGTGTAATTAAACGGTGTCCATGGAGACAAGGTACTGGGAAGAGTTTCATGAACAACGTATTAAATCTATGAGGGAGACCCGGACTAGGTGATGAGTTCTGAGGAGGAATCCATGGAAGGAAGAACAGAAATCCCATCATCCCGGTTTCGATCAAGGAGCAGACGTCCCTTAATAAGGAGCTAAGGCCGCCTGCCTTTGGAAAGTGGGAATGTGGGGCAATACAAAAGCCACTCCTGTCGCGTCCATGTAGACGGATGCGCGCGCCCCGACGAAAGTGTCGGAAATAGTAGTGAAAGGACCTTCCTTAAAAAAATTCCCCTTTAAGGATCCATATATAGATGGGGTTTTAGTAGATACATAATTCTCGAATGAATTGGTATTATCTATTTCGGAAAACCCCCAAACAAGGGAAATGTATTTTCAGGGTGCATCTAAGAGTCCAAAGGGAAATATAATGGAAGATCCTAACTTAATAATTTTGGGTTAGTTATTGTGTTAATTTCCTAGAGCTAGTAGTGTTGTTGTCCAAATTACATTAATCAATGGGTGGTGACACCAATGAAGAAGAATATTAGGATCTCATTGCAGGATTATAATGGGAACATCAAATACTCATAAATCGCCTGGATGTTAAGGGGAACTCAATGTTTGTAATAAAATAAATCTATAGATGTTAAACCATTATAAAAGAGGAGTTAATACATTTCTGTATTATGATCGAGTGTGAATGGTAGATTTTCCCTCAATTCCATCATTGACTTATGCCCCATGATCACAGAATTCCCAAGAAGATTCACTTTCGAATGCATCTATAAATTTGGAACATCTACATTGGGATAAAATAATCATCAGCATTTCCCATCATAGTATAGTCTCACAATTCATTCGACCCGTAACAAAATAGAACAATGAAATTAGTCCCATTTTGAGCCATATAGTCCTATAATGGGATGAAAAATTATCATCATGAACTATGTTTAAAATGGAATGCTTCCACTTGATAGAGTTGGAAAAGATTTGATCTAGTGGCAAGAAACCACATATACTCTTTTTGATAGACCAAATCATCAAAAATTACTCTAAAATGTGTCTTACTTGGAGTACATATCGTATGTGTTGATGGTTGAGAGAGTACATATGTCACGACCCGTACTCGGGGCCCGTGCTGTGACTACCCCAAGCCCGCCTTCCAAAGGCTAGGGGCAGGCGACTAGCACCAAGGAGTGATTCCTGGTAAAATGGGAAGGCATTGCCTTTGTAAAGTAAAGAAACACCATAGAGCAAGCAAGCAGTAGAAGTAAACACTAAGTAAAACTGGGTACAACAGTAAGTGTGGAAAAGTAAGTGGGCCAGAATACAAACCCAAACTGTAAGTAAAGTACAACTGGGAAGGTAAAACAACAACTGAAAGTAAAGCTGAAGCCTCGAGCCATCCACTGGAACTCCCACATGAAGGGTGGGTACAGATAGCCTCCACTGCTCCTCGGATCCAGCCATCCGCTCTGTGTATGTCCCGCCCAGTGGTCCACCTCTGGGTATCGTCCTTCTCCACAAGCCTAAACCACGATCAGCGTGGTCCGTCGTCTGCAACCAACACAACGTAGTGTGGGCATAGCCCGTGCAGGGGTGAATATAAGCTACTCAGTAGGGACCCCGAGACCCCCGAAGGTCTCCCATAATCCACAAAGGATAATCCACAAAGGAAAATCCACAAAGGAAAGATGCAATCACGAAGTAACATCCAACACTACTTAGGTATGTGCCCATACATATACCTAAGTCATCAATTCCAGTTCGCCCCAACCTTCGAGCCCAAGTACAACCCAGTCCACACAGGAAACCACAATCCAATCAACACAGGAAATAATAACGTAATCCACATAGGAAAACAAGTCAAGATTCAGCACACACAGATATACTTCTTCGTATGATGATATAGATGATCAGATATAGCCACTGATTCATCTAAGCCATCGGACCCACAAAGGATCGATAGGTACTAGCCCCCGCAATGACCCACAAAGGATCTGACACACATAGGATCGATAGGTAACTAACCCCCACAATGACCCAAAAAGGATCTGACCCACACAGGATCGATAGGAAACTAACCCCCGCAATGACCCACAAAGGATCTAACCCACACATGATCGATAGGTAACTAACCCCTGCAATGACCCACATAGGATTAGACCCACACAGGATCTGTAGGTTCTGGCCCACATAGGACCACTGAGCGCTGACCCACAGAGGATCTGACTCACACAGGATCGGTAGCACTGATCCATGTAGGATCACTGAGTGCTATAGTCTTCGTCGTCGAATCCATTGAGGATCTCTGTACAGTCGTCGTCGTCGTCGCAGTCGCAGCCAGCTCTAGGGTTCCCGCATACAACAAGCTCGTTCAGGAGGGTCCGCTCCATGAGCCGAGGGTCTGATACAACAACTGACACATAGTCTGGAGTCGATGTATCCAAAAGTTCTGTATCTTCAATAGGAACTCAATGTCACAGACGGCGCGTTAATCGGACGCCCGGTCTGAGAGTTATTGGCTTCTTCATCCCAGGGGCCCGGTTGGTTTTCAAGTCAAAACCAACCCGACCGTACTCCACCTGTGTCCAAACCTGAGGTGGAGTAATCCAAAAGTTCCGTCTCACTAAGAGGAATCCATCAAAGTGGATGGCACGTCAACTGGACGTCCGGAGCTCAAGTAATAAGTGTTTCCTCTCCGAGGGCCCGGTTGGTTTCGTGTACAAACCAATTCGGACGAACCCAAAGTACTCCAAAACCTTGAGTTTAATATACCAAAATGACCGTCTCTATCCAAGGATCTCTACGCAACTGACGGTGTGTCGATCGGAGGTCCGCACCTCAAGTTATGTGCAACGGACCGAAAGAGGTTCGGCGTTAGAGGCTTCGGGCCCGGTCCGACCCGGTCCGATACCCCCAAGGGCGGCCCGAACCGGGTCCGGGTCCGGCCCGGCCTGGGCGCGGCCCGGCCCAGCGGGGCATGTCCCGGCATGGCGGCCCGGTCTGGCGGACAGACCAGGGCAGCTGACCCGGCGCGTGGCGCACTGGCGCACTGGCCAGGGGCTCGGCCGAACGGCCGAGCCGTTCGGAGGTGGGGGCGCTACCCCCGTATGAAGAAACCGCGACCCCTTAATGGGGCTGCTCATTTCCGGCCAGCCGAGGGTTTCGAACCCCCGGTTCTTCCACGGTCTGGCCTGCCCGCTCTAGCCATCCGGCTTTTGCCGCCACGGGACCAGCAAGGCCGGTCCCCCTACTCCAATGCCGGCGGCCCGATTCTGGCCGTCGGTTCCGCTGCTCTGCCACGGCTGAAGCCGCGGCCTTGGTCCGTCCGGGGCGGCGCGATGGCGCCGCACCCCTTCGCCGCTGCCCATCTCCGGTCGTGGTGTCTTCGGTTTCTTTCCGGTGCGGCGTGACGGCACCGCAGTTTGGTTCAATTCTCAAATGCGTGGCGCGACAACACCGCGAATTCCTTGCCGCTCGTTCCCGCACGGTGTGACTGCACCACGTTACTTTCCCTCTAACCGCAACAACAAAATAATAATAAGGGAGGAGGTTTGGCCGTATTTGTGCGGTCCGGCCCCCTCCCGTTAAACTATATCAAGTGGTCCAAAAGAACGGGGTTAGATGACGGAATATTTCACAAATTAAAACACATAATCCCTACCTCAACGTTGTCGTCGAACGAGCGTGCATCGCAGAATTAACTGTCGCGGAAGAAAAGGATCTCCACCGAAGAAGAGGATCGTTGCGGAAGAAGCATCACGAAAGGAACGTCGTTGGCATTAGGTGGTCTCTGAGGATGGTGTCTCTCGTCGTCGTCCACCGTCGGAGGTCGGCGTTCTTCGTCGGTGGTGGTGCGTTCTTCGCGTTCTTCGTCGAAGAATGAAGAATCCTCAAGACCTCTCTTATTCTCCCAAAGCCTTAACACAACAAAAACCCAACCACAATAAAATAAGTCCTTCCCTTATTTTATTATCATAACATAAGAATTTGAAATTCAAAAGATAAGAAACGAACAATTAATTCAATTAATTAATTGTAACGATTTAACCGCCCAAATTAAAGATGCGTTTCTTAACCAGAATAAACACACAGTTGACTTCATTAAAGGGGGGGTGCAGGTGTGTTCCTTTGAAGAAAAGAATCGGTGGGGCTCGTGCGGGCCCCACCTCAAAAATATCCTCCCATGTGGGTAGGATATTGTGGGTCCCACCTTATCCACTTAACTTAGGTTAAGCTGCTTTAAGTGAAATAAAATAAATTGTCTCACCACTTTATTTTATTTCTTAACTCAACCCCCAAAATTAAAAACCACACTCGAGAAAACAAAACTCCAAAAAAGGTGTTTCTAAGCAATTACCGGCGCTGTGATTCCATTGGTTCCCTCAGAATTCGATTCCGAGCACCGGTTTAAAAGTTAGAAAAACCCGCTCGTTCGTTCACTGAACATACCCGAGCTAAACTTCAGAAAATGATTCTAGGCACACCGGGCCTCGGAATCAAGTGTCGTTAGAAACTATGTTCTTGTAAAATTCCCAAGAAAATTAAGAAAAAAAAAATCATTGAATTTTTCGGGTCTTTACATCACTCTTACCTCAGGGATTTACATCACTCCCTCCTCAGGACATGGTGAGTCAATCGAAAATCACCCAAATGGAGTCGTGACCTCTGGAAGTGCGTGGAAGTTCAGTCATGAAGTCCATAGATATGTCGCCCCACTTCCACTCTGGAACCTCCAAGGGTTGTACCAAGCCTGCTAGTACCTGGTGCTCTGCCTTCACCTGCTGGCAGGTGAGGCATCGAGAAACGAACTCTGCCACATCCTTCTTCATGCCAGGCCACCAGTGCTGTCGTCTGAGATCCTGGTACATCTTTTCCACTCCAGGATGTACTTCCAAAGGGGAAGTGTGAAATTCTCTCAGCACCTCCTCCCGTAAAGCAATTGGTACCAAGGTACGTCCTCTAAAAAGGACGTCGTGCTCTCCTCCCATGGAGAATCCATAAGGTGCATGTCCTGAGGATATCTGCGCATGCCGCGTCTCACAGTCGGCTTCCCCACGCTGTGCCTATCTAACCCGCTGTAGTAGTGGAGGAGTAACTGTGAGTGACTGAAGGAAGGCTGCTCTATCTCTATCCACGATGGATATCTGCAAAGCGGCTAGCTGCTCTGTCGCCTCCCCAAGAAGCTGAATGCCCATCCTCCTGCTGAGAGCATCGGCTACCACGTTCCCCTTCCCATGAGTATAGACTATCTCAAAGTCATAGTCTTGGAGGAACTCAAGACATCGCTGTTGTCTCAGGTTCAGGTCCTTCTGAGAGAAGATGTACCTGAGACTCTGATGGTCAGAATAGACTATAAAGCGCTCGCCCATCAGATAGTGTCGCCACATCTTCAGGGTGAAGACCACTACTGCTAACTCCAGGTCATTAGTAGCGTAGTTCTGCTCATGTGGCCTCAACTTGCGTGATCCATAGGTGATCACGGCCCGCTCCTACATCAGGACACATCTGAGTCCGGTCCCTAATGAATCGCAGTAAACCACGTACCCAACTCCCTCCTCTGAAAGCCTCAACATAGGGGCGCTGGTCAATCTCTGTCTCAGCTCCTAGAAGATCTGCTGACATCTGTCTGACCACACAAAAGGTTTCCCCTTCTTCATCAAAGCTGAGAGTGGTACCGTAACTCTGGAGAGGTCTGGCACAAATATCTGGTAGTATATAGCTAGTCCCAAGAAACTTCGCACCTCCATCATGCTCCTGGGTGGCTCCCAAGCTAGCACTGCCTTGATCATCGCAGGATCCACCGCAACTCCCGCCTCAGAGATGACGTGTCCCAAGAAGTGGACCTCACGTATCCAGAACTGACACTTCATGAGCTTTCCATAAATCTGGTGCTCTCAGAGTGTGTCAAGTACAACCCACAAGTGGTAGGTGTGCTCCTCCTCAGTGGTCGAGTATATCAAAATGTCGTCGATGAAGACCATGGTAAATCGATTGAGGTATGGCTGAAAGATCCTGTTCATGAGGCCCATGAACACTTCGAGAGCATTGGTTATGCCGAAGGGCATAACCACGAACTGATAGTGGCCATACCGATATCTGAAGGCCGTCTTCTGGACGTCCTCGTCTCGAACTCTGAGCTGATGATAACCTGACCTGAGGTCTATCTTTGAGAACCACTGTGCTCCCTTGAGCTGATCGAAGAGGTCATCAATCTTCGGTATTGGATACTTGTTTCTCACTGTCACCTGGTTCAGGTGACGATAGTTGACACAAAGTCACAAGATCCCATATGCCTTCCTGGCGAACAATATCGGGGAAGCCCAGGGTGAAACACTGGGTCGGATGAATCCCTTTCCCTGCAAGTCCTCCAACTATACCCGTAGCTCTCTAAGCTCAGCGGGGGCCATCCAATATGCTGGAGTGGATATCGGGGCTATCTCGGGGTACATATCAATATAAAAGTCTACCTCTCTTTGAGGAGGTAGTCCTGGAATGTCTTCGGGAAAAACGTCCACATATTGATCCACCACTGCAGGAAAACTAGGACTCTGCATGTCAGCTGTTCCTAGGATGCAACTAGACAACTGATGAGTGATGGGTTGTCCTCTCCTCTGTGAGAGTCCATCCTGTGTGGCGAAGGATCCCTTCTCGTCGGTGAAGTTAAACCTGCTCCCTTCGGTGCGTACACATCGCACCTTGCGCCTAATACAGTCAATCTGAGCATGGACTGTAGATAACCAATCCATTCCCAAGATGACGTCGTAAGGCCTCGACGCCACTACAAGAAGATCCCTGCCGAAGCTCTCGCCTCCTAGAGTAAGCTCACACTGCCGGCACCAGTGCGTAATCGTCGAGTCTACTCCTGTAGGAGTCTCTAGCTGTAAGGATCGAGCCAACGGCTCTGTCGGAATCTCCGTGCTCCGAAAAAGGGCAGCGGCTATGAAAGAATGACTCGATCATGTGTCTATAAGAACTGCAGAAAGGGTGGAATACACACAGATAGTACCTCGAATCATTTTGGGTGCACCGTGGTCGTAGGCCTCCGCTACCTGGAGATGTTCCTGTCTCTGCCCGCCAGCTCCCAGTGGTCGGGGTGGACCTCCTAGTCGTGGTGGTGGTGGTGGTAGAGCCTCAAAGCGTCGCCCACCACCTGCTGCTCGGCCATATCCTCTGCCTCGTCTGCCTTCTCCCTGCAGACGTCCACGGTCGACCCTATGCCTCTGCCTGGGTGGCCCCTCAACCGTCTGCTGCTCCTCGGCATGGCAGGTCGGGCAGTCACGAGCCATGTGGCCATGCCTGCCGTATGTGTAGCACTGTCTGCCTCTCGAAAGACTGGCTCCGCGCTGTGTGCCCCACACTGTCGAGCCAGTGTCCTAAGGTCATCTACCTAAACCCATGAGTCATCCGTCAACTGCCTGCTACAGAAGACTCTGCTACCTTCCTCCCTACGGTAGGTCTCGTTGTAGATATAGACTCAGCAAGAAATCTCTCAATCAAAAGAGCTCTCTCCAGTACTCTTGCCTGAGTCGGAATGCTGAGGGAGATCAGCGATTCCCTGATCTCATGCCTCAATCCCTGCTCAAAGTTCTGGGCCTGGAAGAATGGGTCTCGTAACATGTGTGTCAAGTACCGTGAGAGATAGGTAAATCTCGCTGAGTACTGGGCGACCGTCAAGCTGCCCTGCCGCAGCTGTAGAATCTCCTGGATGTGCACCACACGGAGGGTGGCTAGGATGAACTCTGAGCGGAAGAGGCTCTCAAAGTCCATCCATAGGAGAAATGCCTCATCGTGCACCTGGAGCATCAAGCTCCACCATCTGCCTGCTGCCACGTGCAGTAGGCTCGCTGCGAGGATCACCATGAGGTCTATTGGAGTCCTCACTAACCTGAAAACTCGTACCACTGCCTCCAGCCAATCCTCGGCTGCCTGGGGGTCCGTCTCCCCGCAGAACCTGGGCGGTCGCTGGTGCTGAAACTCATGCAGTTCACTAAGGCGACGTGCATCGTCAGCGGCGGGGGCTGGTAGCATCGGTGGCTCGGCGGGTAGAGGTACCGCGAGTGCCTCTACTGTCAAAGGGCCTTGTACCGAGGCCTCATCGCTCGGTGGGCTGTCGTCACGCACAACTCTCGGAACCCTAGCTGGCTGCCATTGTGGGGCCATCCTGAAAAGATACAGGTGCGCCACGGTCAGAACAATATACCTGGTGAGCTGACACAAAGTAATCACAATGAAAACATGAATCACACATGCAATCAATGTTTTCGTGCATTAAGATGGAAATAAGAAGTCAGGGTCCTGGTGTATGGATACGTCGGCTTCCACACCAACACTGGACTACCTGGACTGATAACCACACTCAATACTCTTAACATTATTTCTTCTCATAGAAAAAGATCAGAGTCCAAAGTTATGTGGTAGAACCGAACTCCTCTAATACCAATTTGTCACGACCTGTCCTCGGGGCCCTTGCCGTGACTACCCCAAGCACGCCTTCTATAGGCTAGGGTCTGGCGACTAGTACCAAGGCGTAATTACCGGTAAAATTTGAAGGCATTGCCTTTGTAAAGTAAACAAACACCACAGAGCAAGCAAGCAGTAAAAGTAAACACTAAGTAAAACTGGGTACAATAGTAAGTGTGGAAAAGTAAGTGGGCCAGAATACAAACCCAAACTGAAAGTAAAGTACAACTGGGAAGGGAAAACAACAATTGAAAGTAAAGCTGTAGCCTTGAGCCATCCACTAGAACTCCCACTTGAAGGGTGGGTATAGATATCCTCCACTGATCTCTGGGTCCAGCCGTCCGCTCCGAGTATGTCCCGCCCAGTGGTCCACCTCAAGGTACCGTCCTGCTCTGCAATCCTCAACCACGATCAGCGTTGTCCATCATCTGCAACCAACACAAAGTAGTGCGGGCATAGCCCGTGCAGGGGAGAGTATAAGTTACTCAGTAGGGACCCCGAGACCCCCGAAGGTCTCCCAGAATCCACAAAGGATAATCCACAAAAGAAATATGCTATCACGAAGTAACATCTGACACTACTTAGGTATATGCCCATACATATACCTAAGTCATCAATTCCAGTTCACTCCAACCTCCGAGCCCAAGTACAACCCAGTCCACACAAGAAACCACCATCCAATACACATAGGAAAGCATAACGTAATCCACATAGGAAAACAAGTCAAGATTCAACTCATAGAGGTATACTTCTTCGTATGATGATAGAGATGATCAGATATAGTCACTGAATCATCTAAGCCGTCAGACCCACAAAGGATTGATAGGTACTAACCCTCGCAATGACCCACAAAGGATCTGACCCACACAGGATCGATAGGTAACTAAGCCCCGCAATGACCCACAATGGATCTAACCCACACAGGATAGATAGATAACTAACCCCCACAATGACCCACAAAGGATCTGACCCACACATGATCGATAGGTAACTAACCCCCGCAATGACCCAGATAGGATTGGACCAACACAGGATCTGTAGGCACTGGCCCACAGAGGACCGCTGAGCGCTGACCCACACAGGATCTGACCCACATAGGATCGGTAGCACTGATCCACGTAGGATCTCTGAGTGCTGTCGTCATCACCATCGAATCCACTGGGGATATCTGTACAGTCGTCGTCGTCGTCGCAGTCGCAACCAGCTCTAGGGTTCCCGCACACAACAAGCTCATTCGGGAGGGTCCGCTCCACGAGCCGAGGGGATGATACATCAACTGACACATAGTTCGGAGTTGATGTACCAAAAAGTTCCGTATCGTCAACAGGAACTCAACGTCACAGACGGCGCGTCAATTGGATGCCCGGTCTAAGAGTTATTGGCTTTTTCGTCCGAGGGGCCCGGTTGGTTTTCAAGTCAAAACCAACCCAACCGTACTCCACCTGCATCCAAAACTCAGTCTGAGTAAGCCAAAAGTTTCGTCTTACTAAGAGAAATCCATCAAAGTCGACGGCACATCAACCGGACGTCCGGAGCTCAAGTTATAAGCCTTTCCGCTTCAACGACCAAGTTGGTTTCATGTACGAACCAACCCGGTCGAACCCAAAGTACTCTGAACCCTTGAGTGTAATATACCGAAACGAACGTCTCGATCCAAGGATCTCTACGCAACTGACGGTGTGTCGATCGGAGGTCCGCATTTCATGTTATGGGCAATGGACCGGAAGAGGTTCGACGTTAGGGGGTTTGGGCCCGGTCCGACCAGGCCTGATAACCCCAGGGTCGGCCCGAACCAGGTTGACCCGAACCGGGTCCGGGTCCGGCCCCCTCGGGCGCGGCCCGATCTGGCGGACCGGCCATGGCAGCTGGCCTGGCACGTGGCGCGCTGGCCAGGGGATCGGCCGAACGGCCGAGCCGTTCGGATGTGGGGGCGCTACCCCCGGGTGAAGAAACTGCGGCCCCTTAATGGGGCCGCTCACGTCCGGCCAGCCAGGGGTTTCGAACCCCCGGTTCTTCCACGGTCCGGCCGGCCCACTCCGGCCGCCCGGCTTCTTTCGCCACGGGACCGACAAGGCCGGTCCCCCTGCTCCGACGCCGGCGGCCCGATTCTGGCCACTGATTCCGCTGCACCGTTGTGGCTTAAGCCATGGCCTTAGTCCGTCCGGCGCGGCGCGACGGCGCCGCGCCCATCCACCGCGGCCCAGCTCCGTCCGCGGTGTATTTAGTTTCTTTCTGGCATGGCGCAACAGCGCCGCAGCTTGTTTCAATTCTCAAATGCGTGGCACAACGGCGTCGTTCATTCCTTGCCGCTCGTTCCCGCACTGTGCGACGACACCGCGTTACTTTCCCTCGAACCACAACAACAATTTAATAATAAGGGAGGAGGGTCGGCCATCTTTGTGCGGTCTGGCCCCCTCCTGTTAAACGATATCAAGTGATCCAAAAGAACGGGGTTATATGATGGATGATTTCACAAATTAAAACACATAATCCCTACCTCAACGTTGTTGTCGAACGAGCGTGCGTCGCGGAATTAACAGTCGCGGAAGAAAAGGATCGCCGCGGAAGAAGAGGATCGTCGCGGAAGAAGCATCACGAAAGGAATGTCGTTGGCATTAGGTGGTCTCTGAGGAAGGCATCTCTTGCCGTCAAAGGTCGGCGTTCTTCGTCGGCGTCGGTGCGTTCTTCGCGTTCTTCGTCGAAGAACAAAGAATCCTCAAGACCTCTCTTATTCTCCCAAAGCCTTAACACAACAAAAACCCAACCATAATAAAATAACTCCTTCCCTTATTTTATTATCAAAACATAAGAATTTTAAATTCAAAAGATAATAAACGAACAATTAATTAAATGAATTAATTGTAACGATTTAACCGCCCAAATTAAAGAGGCGTTTCTTAACCAGAATAAACGCACAGTTCACTTCATTAAAAGGGGGTGCGGGTGCGTTACTTAGAAGGAAAGAAATGGTGGGGCTCGTGCGGGCCCCACCTCACAAATATCCTACCAAGTGGGTAGGATATTTTGGGTCCCACCTTATCCGCTTAACTTAGGTTAAGCCGCTTTAAGTGAAATAAAATAAATTGTCGCACCACTTTATTTTATTTCTTAACTTAACCCCAAAAATCTAAAACCACACCCGAGGAAACGCAACTCCGGAAAAGGTCTTTCTAAGCAATTACCGGCGCTACGATTCCATTGGTGCCCTCGGAATTCGATTCTGAGCACCAATTTAAAAGTTAGAAAAACTCGCTCGTTCATTCACTGAACGTACCCGAGATAAACATCGGAAAATTATTTCGGGCACACCGGGCCTCGGAATCAGGTGCTGTCAGAAACTGCTTTCTTGTAAAATTCCCAAGAAAATTAGGAAAAAAAATTTCCTTGATGTTTTTGGGTATTTACAACATATATAACATAATAAGTACATATAAGATCCTACCATACACAAAAATCAGGATATAGGATTTCTGATCCAATCCTATGGCTAGGATACATCAGGATTTCGATGACATAGGATTTCATAAATTTCACTAAGAAATTTCATCCTTCCCAAGTGCATGACAACTTCATCCACCAACACCTAGAGTTTATATACGCATCCAAATACTCATGGTCATTCACCACAAGGGGAATTTATGTTGTTGGACAATATCCTCCAGTGTTGACTATGTAGTTCATGTACATCAATACTAATGCTGATGTCTTCTCTATATTGGTGAAGGCACTTCCTATCAACGAATTCTAGGGAAAATGCATCATTAGATTTACCAAATCTAACATCATTACCAGATTTTCTGTCCCTTTTATCATATTAATAGACAATTACACCATTTATTATGTTTTTATGGTAGAAAATCTATATCAGGAATACAATATCAAATCCTGCCACTCATCTCGCTATCATTCAACATCAAATGGATAGATAGAATATCTAAATAAGAACCTATCAAACATACCCTAGAATATTGTGTATAAATAAAATAAGTCATGTACTGATGAGATATTTCATGTCTTACAGTCTTACCATAGTATGACAAGTACTACTATGAGAGTGACTTTGTATTCACTGGTATATAGATCATAACCATTCCTTCCCATTGAGGTTATGTTCCATTGCTCAATGTTTTCATATTTGATAATCTATCCACATATGAAAATTCACAGAAACTATTGGATGAATTTGAGTGAATGGATGAGAATTGATTGAATACCTTGAATCACATTGGCATCTAACAGAACTGGATAGAATGAGAATTCAATAAAAATACCTCCTCTATTGTTTCCTCTAAGGTGAATTGTTATTGGTCCTTTGGACTCTGATTATACTTGGATGGAAGCCTCTAATGCTTATTCCAAAGAGGGAGGGACCTTACTCTATACCCAAGTTCTAGTATAACAAATATTATTCCTTAATCTCAATGCATGGAGAGCTCATTATTACTCCAACCAATGAAATATTACTAAATAAGTACTTTTTGTAATGACACAGAATTTCTATAAGCATTAGGACGTTAAAATTCATAGAACTGTGTATGTCCATGCAACAAGATGTGAAACTATATAGCATCACCATCAATGTTTCAAGACCAAAAAATAAACAACTTGAGTTCATAGTGACATCAAAAAATTTGCAAGACACCATTCATCCTTACCACATGACGTTAAATTTTATGGAACTTACAACATCCCAAATCTTACCTGATGTTATTTCCCCATGGTCCATGTTCTGTGACATAAAACTAAGATCCCTATCATCACGAGTGACATTAAACTACACCTTATTGATGGTCTATCCAACATGACCTTAAAATTAAAATACACCCTTTCTCCTATAATATATTTAACTTCACCTTTTTCCCTTACCACATGATGTAAAACTGCATGGAATTCAATGAACTGTGAGTGGATACATTATAATTATATTTAGATATATCTTTATGTCCTGGTCTCCTATCATTGGTTTAACTACAATTAAATATCCCCACTCCCAATGTACGTATTAGAATTTCCCATGGAACCTTATCAGGAACTACATATGGATTGATTCTCAACTCAGTGATATTTGTAGTGACAACTGAATCTCCAATGTCAGTTATAGCCACAACCACGAAGAATGACCCATCTTTCCCACTATATGAGTCGAATAAATATAGGGTGTTCATCCATTAAATTTGGCTTGATCCTCATTACATCTATTAACTTGGGACCCACCATTATTTTGGGAAGTATTAATGCCCCTTTCCCCTACCAAAACATAGTCCTTGGGCGGGACCATTTTCAATAACTGTGTGCAACTTGATTCTTACCATATCAAGATGCTTAGTGATGCCTGGGTCCTACACCCTGGACCAAGCATAGTATTTCTATCCTTTCATTTTGGTTCATCTTTGTACTTACCTCCTGAAATTAAACTGTATGGATAATGACATTACCATATGACATTAATCTTCATGGTATCTCGAGAACTATGTGGAGATTGATTCTCATCTTAATAATATTCCATGAGATGCCTATACTTTCTCTCAAGAATCAACTACCACATAATTGAAATTACCCTATCATTCACTTGAGTTACCTTTGTATTGTAGAAGAAGCATTTACCACTTCTTATTTCTCTCATCGATCACTTCTCATTTGGGAGTAGGAGTTAAGTATGTGAGTTCATTTCATAAAAAAGGTGCCTCAATTCCTATTATGGCTATAAATGGTCTTGAATGTATGACCTTAAAGGGAATAATACATATCCTCATCACATGAAAAAAAACTGCATGATCTTATTCAATAACATTGTATGGATTTATTCTCAATTCCATAAGATATGTAGTGATGTCTATAATATAAGCCTTGGCCCCATCCACAACATGATACAAGTAATTCCTTTATTATTCCATGTATGAGTGAAATATACACTTTGAGATTTAGTATCAATTATTAACCTATGTATGAGTCCATATTCAAAAAAAACCCATCATACAAAACATATGAATTCAAGCACCATGGGGGGCCTTTATTTAAAGAATATGTGTGGATTGATTCATTCCCCAAGAATATACGCATTGATCCATGTTTCTTTTTCCCTAGTCCAACCATGACATTCATTTTCATGTCGGAATCAGCCATATCAAGATCGAATGATTGTAAACTAAACGGTCCTCTAAAAACTACATTTGTCTTGATTCACACTCATATGAGATACATAGTGACATAGAGATCTTCAATCGTAGACCCATTAATATAACAACGTCTAAAATACCTACCCTTCCATATATGTGTCAAATCAAGGTTCGGGATTCCAAAATCCAAAATTATGTTGGTCTAGATGATTCCTTCATGCTCCAACACATTTATTCGACGAGTCATACTCCTAATATTTGATAATTTAAAATCTTCATAATATTTTTTTAGTACATGGTGATAGAATTTTTGATACATGAAGGCTGATTTTATTGATTATGTTGTATGTTCCCCAGTTGTCCTTGTATAATATGTTAATATAATGAGCATGTTATCCAAAGGATACAACTATTTCACTATGTAGTAAATACCGATGTTTTCATTTCATTAAACATAAATCATAACAGATTTTGAAACCACCGTTAACTTATCCCTTAGGATAATCCTATTCTGATCTCCTGGGGATTGATGACTATATATCAAAACCCATGAATTAAAAAAATTGTGATTATTTGGTATATCTGTTCTATTTTCTTTCTCTCGATCTAGGAACCCCCTGGAATATGGTTTATAGTTTCATCCTCCATGTGCTTTAAACATATTGGGATAATATGGATCTTATAGGCTATACATATCTTTGATTTACTTGGTGTGATGGTCCTAGTCATATGACATAAAACTATGAGAACCATACTTCTTACACATGGGTCAGACCTGCGTCATGTTATCCTTTCTCCGATTCCTTGTAAATTTTAACTTGGAATTCACATTACGTGTTTAGGTACATCCATTTACAACTCAGAATTTGTACTTTTTAATCTTTGAATCTATATAAACATTCATTGACTATTAAAGATTGAATTTAAAAATTCATGAGAACTCATTTTCTTGAATATACAGTGTGATCACTCGAAACGCTTGCATAAAACATCCCCCGTAATAGGGGTTTCAACCAAAGGATTCCATTATTTGACTATGAAGTATGTTCCCGAGTTGGACTTTGATAAAACGAGCTTCATAACGGGTTTATAACCAGTGGTATCTTTGTTCTCAAGAGATACCTCCTCTAATTCCATGATCCCTTTTTCTCATACCACACTTTGGATCTAGACACCCATAGGTTACAGTTTACTACATTCCTATCCAACACCTGAATATGGAAACATATTTTTCTAATGATTACCAATAATTTGAAAATAATCAAATATTGTATTAATGATTAATACCTTAAATAATATCCCTCTAATTTCCATGTATTATGAATTTAAACTACATATCATAATGTCTTTGCTGCATGATAATAAACTTCATGGACTAATTTCCTTATTGAATTATTTTAAACTTCACAGCACAATGCCCTTGCAACATGAATTTGAAATTAAAAGAATAACATACTTCTTTCATGACATTAATCTACATAGAATAAAACCCATATTTCATGACATTAAACTATAAAAAATAATGTTCTTTATGTGTGACATTAAACTAAAAAACCTGATGTCCTTACCACATGACCTTAAACTGCACTACATGAGGTCCTAGTTACACGACATTAAACAACATGATGCCCTATTCATTTTTTAGAATGATTCTTTCTCCCCAAACATTGGATATCTAAAAAAATTTATCCTTATTCACATACTAAATCCATTTATGACTGTTTTACCATTCATGGACAGTACCAATACAGATATTTCCTTAATTATCAAACATTTTACCTTGGAAAAACCACACTTGTTGTCTTCAGAAATCTGAATCTCGGTAAAATTCCCCTAGCCATTAGCAATAAAATTTCATAATTCTTAGGAACACCTTAACATAACTATACAGTATATGACCCCATTGTCCTTTCATAAGTCTCCCACATAAGAATAATTTCATCATAAGTATGCCTCAACTTGACTATTAAGTACTTTCCCCTATTTTAATTCCATAAAACATATCTTAAAATAGGGTTTTCAATGAGTGGTAATATCATTCTTAAAAGAGGCCTCATCTATTCTCAAATATGTTTTTTTTTATTTAGGAACCATCATATAGTGGCTCATGATTTCCCATTCGATTATTTGAAGGTGGGAAACATTTATCTCATATGAAATTTTTGGGTTAATTATTCCAAAATCTATAGTCGTAGTCGTTCGACCTAAATCAAAAATTTCCTTACTATAGTTTACATAAAATAAAAAATCTAATGAAAACAACTGCCTTACAATTCATGTTCAAAAATATTAAATTATACTATAGAAAAAAGTTGAGTATCTGCTCACTAGCCATGCACTTTATGTGTTTTAGGAAAAAACAAGAAATGAATGTGTAAATGGAAGAAAACTTGTTTGGATGAAAACACAAAAATTGGGTCCCCTATAAAATCCAAGTCTCACCCACTTAGTCTCCTCTATATTTAGAATATGGTGATGAATCAATAGACAGAGTTTTTGTAGGGTTATCCAGATGACTATACCAACAGTCAAACAATTCTCTCTATGCACATTGTCTTTGGATAAAAATAGGGCATTCATCCAAACTTAAAGTAACACCAAAACCCACAAAATGATATTGGAATGCCTCAAAGATCACTAATGGTACATTAGAACAAGATTATATTCATTATGAACGAATATAATTAAAAGGGGTCACTTTGTTGACATCTTGAAATGTGTTCAATGCACATTTACACATAATTTGATATGTTAACTTTACAAAGAAACCAAATTTGATACTTGTATAGAAATGGATATTGATTATAAAAGAATTAGGCAATTTCTTTTCCATGTTTCACAACTCACAACCTCTTGAACATGATACAAATATCATGGTGTGACTCTGCACTTTTCATGGGGGTTAGTAATGGTAGTGAAGGGACCGACATGATGAAATGGAAATGAAGACTGATAGTGATCCTGAGTTGGCGTGCAAGGGCGAAGGACCTGTAGTGTTAAATAGAATGTTTACCCAAGGGAGCCACCCAATTAACCCAAGCACTGTGGGTTTGAATTTATCTGTGCATAACCATGTGTGACCAACCAGTTCAATACTTTAGCACGAGATGGCCCCTTTTCCAAAGGTCTTAAATTTTCTTAAAAATTGGACCATGGTGTCTTAATATGAATGGATTCATTTTACCAAAGGTTGATTGCTTCTCTGATCAGATTAATACTATTATCAATCCCTTTGAAACCTTCCCGTTCATTTTATAAAACCTAAATAATAAGGATTTAAAGGGGAAAATGGAACATAATTCCTATTGGGGTTTAATGTCAACAAAATTTACACTAGGAATTATCGAAACACCTTATCAAAAAGGAGTAGAAAAATGTTCCATCATTTAACCAAGGGTGTATGTGACGTACCTTTGAGAACACATGTGGAGACCCTTAAAGGATTGGGAAAGGTCATTTGCTAGCGTAGTCACCCAGGTGGTACATCACCCATGTTTCTCTCATTTTATTTAGTACTACCTACATTGATCAGCCCTTAAATGAGCCTCCTTGAATCACCCTAATCTATAGACTACAATATCTATTCATGAGGCCTCTCTCAAAGTCACTCATGGAAGGGCCTCCCCTTTTTCCATTCCCTTATCTGAAATAGACCACGTTGAAACCTCTAACCTGATCTCATTATCTACAAAACCTAGGGTAAAGGCACGTTTGTGTGTCTCTAATTTGGATTTGTATATCCACAATTAGAGGTTTCCTGAACTACTCCTTCCAGAGGATCAGGACCCTAAAAGAATATGTAGATTTTTATATCATTGGTCATGAGGACCATTACAATAGGGATAGTTTCAGGGAGTTCATGGTCTTAGATACTCGGTTTAGGACCATGTGTGACCCATGTCGTCTCTAAAACTGAGAGCCTCAGTTTCCCATCTGGGATGGTATGTATGGCACTCTCATTTCCATTTAACATGTAATGAGATCCTCCAACAACAACGATACAAATTTCGAGGCATCCTTCCCAGAGTAATCTTCTATCCTTTCATATAGGAGGTCTATGTATTTATCCTATATACCACTATTCCCTTCACCTTAATTTTTTTCCTAACCATGGAATCAAGTCCAATGTAAATTTAAGAGAGTGAAATTTTGTACCCCTGGCCTCTTCATCTTCGCACAAACCTATTCCACCAGCAAAGGGGAATAGTGTGTTGTTTTTTGAATATTTCCCTTCATCTTATTTCTCACACTGTGCATAAATCCCACAGGAGTATAGGTTAGTGATGATCACGACACTCGCACGATCCACCTAAGAAATTTAACTTTGATAATTGTGATTCCTACTAACATGGATATGTAGGAATGAAACTAATGGACCATGATCATTGGGAACCCTCCTTAGGAATAATCCCAAGTAATGATTCCCATAATATGAGCATCCAACATTGGAGTAATCACCATGTTATGAACCCAAAATACCATTAGTTAAGACATCACTTATGGACCTTTTTTACAAGCAGTATCATTCTTAGGATTAATACATAATCCATCATCTCAAAGGTCCATACTTCCATTGAAGACTCACAGAACTACATGGGATCTGATTCAAATACCATATGGGATATGTAGGAAGCCTCTATAAGGGTCAAACCCAACACCAAAAATCAATCTTTGTTCTCCTTGTGACACTATCCCAGTATAGCCTAATTCCACACGAGATTCATTATCTCTCTCAGCTTCCTTGGGCTTATTCAGCATAAGTACTACACCAAAAATTAACTATGAACCTTACACTTATATTTACTTACCCAATAAAGTTAAACTATATGATTGGATAATTATAAAATGACCATAAAAGGTATTTTGTTCCTCATTATGTTCCACTAAAATACGTGGGATATGATTCCTTTTATAAGGATGCATAGTAATTCCATCAATGGGTTTGATCACAACATCAAAATAACTCATGTCTCCCTATATGAAGATAAAACACAGAGTGAAATTCATCTCCTTAGATGAAAATAATCTCTAGAGTTCCCAACTCTGTGGCCAGAAAACTAGCATCATCATAATATTGAACAATGAATATCTAAGTCATACATAATGGGATACCATTGATGGAGAACCTCAGATACATATAGATATATCTACTGAAAAATAACCTTATATACATATAGATTATTCTAAGATATATACATGCTAATAATTGATTGATAATCTTTGGTTGACCCACATCATACATGGGAATTAAAGAAGGATTCATGAACATTTCATAAATATATAACAGATTCCAATCATATAAAATAATATCCCGCAAAATGGTGTGATGATCTATACCTCCCATCATCTTGACTTATGCGAGATCTTAAACATCGTAGATCAAAAAACCTAATGTGTTCCTACCATTGTAAGTAGGTCTATTTGGATATAAAACCACTTGGTGTTTCCGGTTCCACAAACAAACCTGTTGGAAAATATTTGGATGTATAAAATGATAATGAGGAGTGAGATCCTTTGTATAGAATGGCCTCTATAGAAACAAAATACACTAGGGAGGAAACTGAAACATTCTATTGACACCTCTTTAATCTCTAAGAATGTATGTCTACTAAAATAAATAATTAAATACCTCTAGAACAAAAAACACATGAATATATTCTTTGGTATGTTCTTTATAACTAATTACAATTAAAAAATTATATGTAAATGACTAATGTCACCATTGTGTGGGTATAAACATAGATGGAACTAACCCCTAAAATACACAACCAATAGTCTTATACTAGGAATAATTACTGATGGATCACCTCTAAAGACAATCCTGGTTGCGAATAAACTATTTAAATTGCCTCAACCACTTAATACACCTCCATGCACATAGGAAATATAATTTTAATTACTCAATATCAAATCATAGGATATAGTTTATCCCCTAGACACTAAGTTCTAGACTCTCCAATAAGAATCATATCAGTGGAAAGTGAAGGATGCCTTTAAACCAAATCCATGATCCAAAACACTTATGATCCCCTACTAGAGAGATAGATAGATATAGAATATCTTACCTATTTTCCAACCTCTCAATAAAAGATAACACCTAAACATTCAACGAATGTTTAAAAAATTTCAAGAAACGTCTATCTTATTATTCTCCACATGATAAGGGACACACCATTATCTCTTGGATTTCCATATCTAACTAACTAATAAAAAAATCATAATACTCATCCCTATCTCAGATCAGACAAAATGTGATCTCATGATCCTCTATCTAGTTCTCTATATCTTCATTTGATATTCTATCCTCATACCTCATTAATCCCTAATGTCAAAACACACATATCATCTCCCACCAAGCCTCATACTCATCATATTGGTTGAACCTCCTATAGTCATCTGGGCCAGTGTTATGAATCTCACCAACCAAAACTAGGTGTGGAAAATAACTATAAAGGATATATACAAATAGATAAGAACGTCATAATATTATTATCATAGAACCTAATTTATTTATTTATTTTTGTTCATTTATATAATTTTCCAAAATCAGAACCAATTCTATGATAGGAAAAAATAATCATGATTCATGTACTAATTATAAGTCGCTTCCCTTAAAATGAAACAATTTCAATTATTCAATCTATATAGTTTTGGACATTACATTGAATAATGGGGGGAACTAAAATCTTTTGTCTCTACTTGTCTCTTTGGACTACATTATGCATTGATCTCACCTGATCCCATTACCCAACCAACCAATAAAGTCCTCAAAAGTGACAAACTGCAATCCCCATCTTATCTCAAAACCAAAATCTTTGATAACATATTATCATTAATTATTCCCAATGGGAACCCATCTGGGACCTAATGAGAATATTAAAGTTACCCCTAAATTGAAACTACAAAAGGGCTCAAGTTAGACAATATCATCGAGGGTATAGAAAATTAAAATAAGAGGAATTACCGTAATATATCTAATATATACAAAACGAAAACACTGGTCAATGACATAATATATTTTTATATTTAATGGATGAATATATTATAAAATTAGAAATACCAAAAAGAATATATCAAATAAAAAATATTGATACCGAGTCTATAGTAAAAAATTAGGCTTCAATATAGTATTATCTGATTTAGTCACCAAGATCGCCTAGAAAACCTAAAAAAGACTACATGTATAGGGTCGATTGAAACATGTATACCAGGAAGGATCATAGCCATAATATCTCACACAATATAAACGGGCAATATTAATGAATTAATTAACATGAAGAAGACCAACAAGCACCTAGTAGATTAACTACGACCTAGCCTCACTAAATCTCATTCACAGAATATCAGAATCTATAATATTAAAATAATATCAGAAAAATATGAAATAATGGATCCTCAAAATCACTTACCTGCTTATGATTTAGCAGCATGACCCAATATCAATCTTCATGAGGACTCAATACCTTCCATACCCTTGGCACAACACATAATGCCTCATTCACACTTCTCACATCCAACATAGTACAGTATCCTGACCATAATGGACATCAAACTTGTAACCTCATTCTATCAAGCATGACCCCCACCGTATTTCCTTATTTAGAGGTCACCACATCACATCTCATCAATACCTAGAAGTCTTAGCTGATTGACATGTTGTATATCCTTGTCCCAGTACACTATAGGGGTTTTATATTAATCTATAATATTATATCACCAATAACACAGAGGATCTTCTAGTATATGAAATAGAATTATAGTATATTCTTACCAAAACATAATTCATCACAACCCATACTAATCATATATTGTAGGTTGGGAGAATGAATAAGTCATCCATCCATTCCTTCACCAAAATAGATTTTTTTGTGATAAGACATGGTACCCCAAGCATGTTGGGTATCAATAAGGGTATCTGACTCTAAAGGGGTAGAAATAGAAACCCCTAGGTTAATAAAATATATATATATATATATATACATACATATATATATATATATATATTACCTTTACACCCCCAATATAATAATCCATTACAATCAAAAATATCATACCACATAAGCATCACTGCACTTCCATTACAAAAAGTGACCCACAAAACTGATAATTATCCCCCAACCATCTCCACTTCCTATACAAACCAATCACTACGACCATTCACAAAATTTTAATTAATCATAACCTAATTACACATCTATATTTACCATTATAATTCCAAATTATGTTAAATAACATGTTTTATTATATATATATATATAATAATAAACCACTTTCAACCACTAACCATTGAATTCCATTCATTGCACATTTTATTCCACAATCAATATTATTTTTTTAGCTATGAGTTTATTCCCTTCTATCTTCCCAAGTAAATATTCATCATTAACCACTATTTTTCATACCATATTGTATGTAAAAAAGGTACCCCCATTTACTATACATGTCATTACCCAGAGAGTCCCACTCATTCGCTCTTACAAACCATAGAACAGTTATTTTAGCCTCACTATATATTCAAAAACCTCAAGAGTATCATATTTTTTCACCCATGGAATCTTCCATAAAACCCACTATGTAACCAAGCATATTAACAATATCCACCATTTTATAATTACCACATTGACCATTAAATAAAAAAACTTAATAATAAGATTTATCATAATACCCAACAATAATTTCTTCATTAGAAACTACTACATTGTCTCATATTCAAAATATGCTTTCACATAAATTCATTTCTTACACCAACTAGATAATTCCCATTTATATGTTGTTATCCTTTTAAAAAGGATGTTCTAATAATAAAAATTTAGAATCAACACATAAAACTACATAACATTGGTTATTTTCAACAACCTTAGTGAACACTGAGAATGTGGTAGATAAATATAACAAAAATAGGTAAAAACATTTGAATTCCTCCCCGTACAATAAATCACCTTATATCTAGTTACATACATTATTTTCTCAACTGATAATTCCCATCCCAAAAATCATTATAATCGTAAAATTTATATAAATTAAAGGAGGAATATCAACTTATTTACCTAGAAAATATGATTTGATGACCATTTTACTAAAATAACATGTAGAAGGTATGATCTTCAGGCTTGATTAACATTAAATTATCCTCTATAATCTAGAATAAAATAGTAATAATTATTTATTAGTAAAAAATTACCCAAAAACACTACACCCCCAATAACATCTATCTCATGGTGAAGATGTAAAAGTAACCTGGATGAAAGATATGAACACTTCACCTTTTATTGAAGGAATCTCAGTATCAAAAATTCAAGGTTCAAATATCATTAGTGGTGGATAAAAATAAATCAAAATATTCCTCAAGCCATAGATTGTTCGATAATGAATTATTTTAATCGATGTAAATGAAAGGGGCTTCCAATTTATACATAGGATATAAAAAACAAATGATCACAGTGAGATAAGACCACATTATGAAAATATATGAGAATATTGAATTATGGAACAAAAAGAGATCAGTGAGCCACGATAGGCCCTCATCAACTAATGATATGAAAGTCATTCCATAATTCCAAAAATATCCATCATCTTAAACTTAATCAAGACTGATGATACGATCCAACTAATAAAAGGTTTTATCCTGATCAATACTATCATTCCACAACCGAACTTGAGATATAGTCACATAGAGAATTTCTTGTGGGCATTATTCCATGAAAAAATAGCCATGTTTTGAATCACACTTAAAAAAACTCATTAGATATGACCCATATGATTCATTCTGAATCATATATGAATCTATCATGGGTCTCATCCCTAGAAAAAATATACCAATGCTAAAAACATATCACACCATGAACCATCCCTTCATGCCATTACCTCTTTATCCAATATAAATGTTTAAGTATTAATCAAACCATTATTCATCTAAACACTTCATAGATCCCCCAACTCGAAAAAATAATAATTTAATAAGTTAGAGTGTTTTCAGAAATTACTCTCCATGTATTATAATATTTTCCATTTCTAGTTTGTATGGATAGAAAATCATACATTATTTTGTATTTTCCTTATACTTTTTTTTATTTTTTATAAGTTTTATTAATATTAAATGAGTCTTTATTATTTGAAATCTTCATATTTTATTCTCCATATATGACATCTAAATATATAATCATTTTATTGGATTAATTTTCTCATTTATTCCAACCTCTTACGACTTACTTCATTTTTTCGGGACTAATTGAAATTTTAAGTAATGTGAACATTTATCCCATAATAGAAATATATTAAATTCATTAAATAATCTTTATTAGTAGCCAACTTAGGTGTGTATTGTTAGTCATTTTTATTACTTTTTGTAAGATACCAACCTTTTGGGAGTTTTGTCATGAATGTTAATAGGTACACTTTTTCCTCATGTGTAATACGTTTTTATTAGGGTTTACCTTGGGGTGTGCTCTTATGAATTCTGGAAAAGTGAATTAAAGAAGTTTGTTCATGATTATAGCATTGTGAGAGAAATCAATGCACCTCATCCTAAGAAATCACACAACCCTTGATAGTGGGGGCTCACAGAAATGGATTATGGTTGTTCAATACATGAACCCAAAAATCCTAAATGGTGCACCCCAAAAATTATTGGTGCATTGTTAAAGGACAGTTAGAGGAAACTATATTCCCTTTCCCTAGAAACTATGTGCACTATTTTTTCATGGCCTGAAAATTATTTTAAAATCCACCCAAACCCCCATAAATCAACAATTTGTTACCCATTCAATCCTATGAGGTCTTTCATGTCTTTTGGATCTCTCCAAATTAATTACAGTCACTCTTGACCTTTTTTATTTGTGATTTGAAGGTTGAGTTGAATATCTTATCCTCTCTCAGTAACTGAATCATCTCCCAATTCATTCTTCATTATTCCCCCATTAATTTCCCTTTTTAGTTATGTGATATGAAATTTAAGAGGCATATAAATCTAGTAGTTGATATATAGATCTATGATTTTAGCTCAAGATCATGGTTTTCAGTATCATGATTTCTATATTCTTAATTCGGGGAATTGATAATCAGATCTCATTTTACATTGTTGTGTCACTAACTTTTAGGGGATTTCTATAGGTTTATATTTCGTCAATGAAATGAGGTAGGTGATCTAATGTTCAATTAAAATTGTTACTATTTTGATATGTGTATGCATGTTATAAGATTTCTAGCATTTTTTAGTAATTTGAATTATAAAATTATGTTATTTGATGTGACCAATTGATTTAATTTGAATAATTAATAAAATTCATGATCAATTGGGGAGTTAATAATCATATTAAAAGGTTTTGCATTTACAAATTCAATTATAAAATTAATTATTAGAATTAGGGGCATAACAATTTGATAATTAATTGAATGATTAATTATGAGATTTAGGGATTTCGATTTAAATAATGCCTAATTGATTAATTAGATTTTTGATAAAATATGTGACTAATTGGGTGATTGATTATGAGACAAAGGTTTTTTCCATCTAGATAATTAATTGGAAAATTAATTTATGATGTTTAAGGGATATTAATTTAGATAATTATAGAGATGAATAATTATGAGATTTAGGGATTCTTGGTTTATATAATTAATTGGTGGATTAATTACATGATATTGAGATATTTTTTTAATATAATTAATTGATGGATTAATTATGATATATCAATATATACCAGATGTCATAATTAATATTAGATTAATTATGAGTTAATTAATGATAGATTAATTTTGATATATCATGGCATATGATATGAGTTAATTAATTTTAGAATTAATTATTAGAAATTGAGATTTATGAATTGGGATAATTAATTAAAGAATTAATTATGAGATATATATTTACATTCTATATTTGAATAATACATTATTAAATTAATTATAGGATAATTATTTGGTGGATATTGGATAATTAATTGAAGAATTCATTAATTTAATAGACATTCATAATTCATCGGGTAATTAATTAGGCGGAATTACGTGATAAACTAATTTTTGAATTAGTAATGGTATTAAGATGATTGTTAAGATATAAAGATAATTAATTAGATTCGTGGGATTATTTTAATGATGAATTAATTAATATAATAAATGTCATTATTAGATTCTGAGTTGAATAATGGGGTTTATGAGATAATTTAATCGTTGAATTGTTTAAGGGAAGTAATGTGATCATTTAATGGTTGAATTAAATAATGGGATTGATTAGAGTGATTAATTAATTTTGTAATTAATTAATTGGACTAACGTGAAGAATTAATTGGTGAATTAATTGAGGGGATTTATATGAATAATTAATTGATGAATTAATTAATGTGTTTGTTGTGATTAATTAATTTTCGAATTAATTAATATTATTTGTCTATTTTTTTAATTGTTGAATTGACTTACAAAATTGACATGAATAATTTATTTTTGAGTTAATTAATGTTTTATATGTGATTAAATTGTTATTTAATTATTTAATTTTATTGGTGTGTTTATTTATTTGATTAATTAACTACTATAATTGAATTGATTAATTAATTGTTAAATTAATTAATGTATTTGATGTGATTAATTATGTTTTAAATTAATTAATATTATTGGTATGTTTAGTTAATTATTGAATTGACTAATAGAATATAAGAGATTAACTAATTTTAGAGTTAATTAATGTGTTTGATGTGATTAATTAATTTTATAATTAATTTATATTATTGATGTAATTAAATTATTTTTTATGAACTAGATTTATTGATTTTATTAATTAATTTTTTAATTAACTATTGTTGTTGAAGTGAATAATTAATTATTAAATTAATTAATATTACTGTAGTGATTATGTAATTGTTGGGTTAAATAATGGAATATTTGTGTTTAAATAACTATATATTTTATAATGGAATTGGTGTTAATAATTAATTGTTGAATTGATTATTTTTTTATGAATTGTAACTTGTTCATTTGGTTGAGAAATAAATAATGGTAACATGGTCTTTTTGAATGTTTTTAGTTACGAATGGAAACATTCTCATTCAATTGTGTACTGTTACATGGTTGATGTTAATTTAGACCTTCAACCAAGTATTAAAAAGGATAACATGCTAATTAAAATATGTTTTATAAAAAGGTAAATGATATCATGTACATTCTGCTAAGTATTTTGAATGGTAACATGATTATACAATTATGTATTATTTTATTATGAATGATAACAAGGAAATTTGGCCAAGTATTATGAATGGTAACATGGTCATTAAATTATGATTTATTAATTTATGAATGGTAACAATGGAACTCTGAGATATAACTTAAATTGAGAATACATCGGGTTCCTACATGAGGTGAAGTAGGTATTAAGATATGATATCACTTTCAAATACATCAGGATCCAGAATGAACTGAAGAAGTTATTACGATATGATATTTCATGGGAAAATGAGCTCTAGCAAGAGCTGAAGCTTGTATTTTGGTACAGGTATCCTAAAAAATCATGGACATAATGTGGTTTAATAAAAAATAAATGAAAATGTGATAATTGATTATTGATGCACTATATGTTTTCTTCATACAATTTCAAACACTATTACATAGTGGATTTTTTAGAAGATATTGTTGGTGTCCAAATAAAATATACTCACCCCTACTCGGGTTGTCTAATCAATACCCTAATAGATTAAATGATTCCATGACTTGTTAAGGTAAAATGTCACGTGTTAGATGGATGTTGGAGATAGAGCATGGATGAGGGAACTGAACATGTTTTAGAACCCTCTTAGAAGATTTCAGTGTCTCTACTTTTGAGTTTCATTTAAAACTTTTAATGCATATTAGAATAAAATATATAAGTGCTTTTTTAATATTGTATCTCCAATTTTGTTCATCATGTGATCTTGGAAATGTTCTATTTCTAGTTATATGTTTATTTGATTTTATATAATTATTTCTGCTGATGTATTACTCTGATAAATAAAAATGAGGGTATTGTCTCTCTATGATCGATACTAAACCCTCGATGCTAATCGACAACCTCTAGAGGACATGGAGGCTTGCATAAGGTTATGTGGTTTTCCATCTCATGGAACTATAGCATGGAAATAGAGTCAGTATTTTACAAAGTGGTACCAGAGGACTAGTTTTCTTTTCTTGTTCATTTGTTATACTGTATTTAAAGGGAATACATTATACTATTATGATTTGAGGCTTGGTTAAGAGCTTTCTCATTAGAGTAGTTATCCCATGTACTAGGTAGAACCCATGTTCCCATGCTGGGATTGTTTTTATTTGTGTTTTTTGTTACAATTGAATGTTATTTCACCTTGGGATACACACTTTTTTAGTGATGTGATTGTTGTTTATAATAATTCTATAGTTTTGACCTAAGGATAGGTAAGGCATTGGTTTTGTATCAACATGAAAAAATCTAGGAACTCTGGAAAATTTTCAGACATACATCATTTTTGGCACACATGGGAAAATGTGTTATGGGTAATTTTTTGAACATGAATTTTTTTTCTTTATTGTGAAAATGAAATGAAAATGGATCATAACATAAAATTCTTGAAAGATTTTAAAATGATTCAAGATAAGAATAAATGTTTGTCTAAAAGATAAAATTCAATAATAAAAATTTGTTTACCCTTATTATTTCTATCCTACATTTAGGATGGATAATAGAATAGAGAGTGCCTCAATTTTGACCATGTGGTGGGAAAAGGGTGAATGACTTGATGTGTTTTTGTGTAAATATATCATTTTAACTGTCAAAATGTTGTTAATTTAGAATCATTTTTTCTTTATTTTTCTATTTTTGTGGGATGCTTGGGTAATCAGAATACCATAGTTTTTTACTATGGTTGTAGGTAGTGTGAGGTAAAATATGGTTTTGGACCAGATGTTGAGATGTTGGCGGTTAGGGAATCCTAATAATTTTGATAGATTATGGTGTTTCAATATTGGGAGGTAACATCAATTATTGATGATTAGTGGTGATGTTGACTGATGAATTCTTAGTGTTATTTAAATTAAGGATGATCATGTACCCTAACTTGACACCATCTTGGGCACACTAAGAATGTTCTGGATTAACTCTAGGATATCTGAATGTGTTTTGGTTAGATATTGGACCCTTGTAAGCTATTCACATGAGTCAAAATATAGGTGGTTCTTTATGGTGTGAGGTATGACATCGATTGTTCACAGATGAGGTTTTTATGAGGGACCATATGTTCTTTAATATAGAGGTCCATAGGGTATCATGGATGATTTACATGAAAAAGTAGGGTTAATGAATCTCCAAAGGTTGGGAGTGATGTTTCAGATCATGGTTTTTAGAGAAAGACCATTGGTTGGAAGGGGTGGAATCAGAATGCCAATGAGAAACCTATATATTACATTTTTAAGTATCTTCTATAAATGATGTTAGGGGATCATAGGGGGAAGATGTACATTATTTCTATGTTTTTTATAATGGAATGGATTTGTAATAATGTTGTATGGTGTTTAAGTGGTTGTTGGACAAGATTAGTTGGTAAATGTGTCGGGTGTGTGGTGAAATTTTAGCTTTAGACTGATGCATCCTTTGAAGAGAATTTGATACCTGTTTTGGATCACAGTGAGAAAGTGTTGTGGGGTAGGTTTATGTTATTTATTCATGTATTGTGGAAACATGTATGTGTGTATTAATAAATATGGGTGATAGAAACAAATATGAGGGATTAGTGGCCCAATATATTTGACTTGGAATCTTAGAGATGCTTGGTAGTGCATGTCGATGATGAGTTATTATAAGGGGGGAGACTGTAAGATCCCAAAATTCTGTGAAGTTGTATCAAGAAAGTATATATGTACTTTTTTTCCTCATGTTGAATACCTTTTTGGGTTTTATAATGGGGGAGTTATTATTAATTTTGTGAAACAAATTAAGGAAAGAGGGTTGTGCATGGGGGTGCACAGTTAGAGAAATCTATTTTCCCCATCCCATGAAACCATGAAACCCTAGATGGTGGTGGTTCGAACAACTAGTGAATGATTTTTAAAAATGTGTAACATATAATCAGAAACCATGAATGCATAAAATAATCGGCTCATAGTTGGTGCTTTGATAGAGAAAACCATCTACCCCTATCCAGGAAACCATATATGATATTTTTAATAGCCCAAAAATTATTTTAATATCCACATGAACCACCATAACTCACACATTTTGACACACATTTCATACGAGGAGGTATTTCACTATTTTTGATTTCTTAATACTAATTCCATGCCCTCCCAAACTCCGTTATCCATGATTAGAATCATGGATTGAAGATCCTCTCCTCTCCCGGAAAGTGAACTATATCTGAGTTCTTTCCTCATTCTTCCCACCATTATTAATATTTTCTTTCAGTTGTGTAATGTTAGTTTTAGGATAGATATAAATCTATTTATCAATATATGGATCTATAGTTCTTTATCTAGATGATGTTTTGTATGAGTTTGATTTCTTTAATCATGATTTAGGGTTTTGAGATTTAGATATTGTTTTACATCATTGTGTTGAATTTTTTTTTGGGATTTCCATTAAGCGATTATCCATCAAAATTTGAGGTAGGTGGTCAAATATTCAATTCACATAATCATTATTTAGATATTTTTATGAATGTTTTAGGATTTCCCAGATTTTTTATCAATTAAAATTTTCATATTAGGGTATTTGATGTGGCAAATCAATTATATTGGAATTATTTTTGAAATTAATGATTATTTGTGTAGTTAACCATCAGATTATGTGGATAAAAATTTCATAATTAGTTGTGAAATTAATTATTTGAATTAGGTTTTGGATGATTAGAAAGTTAAGGGGTGGATTAATAATTATATTCCTAAGATATGGAATTTAAAAATGATCAATTGATTAATTGTATTATTGTTGAAATATATGACTAATTGGGGAGTTGATTTTGAGAATAAGGGGCTATATATTTAGATAATTAATTTGTAAATTAATTATGAGTTTTAGGGGATTATCATTTAAATAGTTAATGGGATGATTAATTATGATATTTTGGTATTTTTGATGTAGATAATTAAATAGTTGATTAGTTACAAGAAATTCATATAATTGTTTTAATATTCTAAATGGATGAATTAATTATGAGATATCAATATTTATGGGTTGATTTAATTAATGTTACATTAATTTCAAGATATCAAGATATAGGAGTTGAGATAATTAATTGCATATTAATTATGAGATACCAATATATGTGATTTGAGAAAATTAATTATAGAATAAATTTAGAGACATTGAGATGCATGAAAGGAGATAATTAATTTTATGATTAATTAAGATATATTTAGATTGTTGAAATGAATAATTAATTATAAAATTCATCATGGGATAATGAGTCTTTTATATTGACTAATAAAGTTATTAATTAATTAATGGACAATATAAAATTAAGTATTTGGGGAATTACTTAAGGGGAATTGTGTGATAAACTAATTATTGAATTATCAATATGATTGGTATGATTAATTAATTATAGACATAATTAATTAGATTCATTATATTAATTAACTGATTAATTAAATTATGGAAGTAATGTGATTAATTTTTTGAATTAAATAATTGGGTTGATGAGAATATTTAATTAATGAATTAATTAAGGGAAATAATGTGGTTATTTATTAGTCGAATTAAATAATGGGATTGACGGGAGTGATAAATTAATTATTAAATTAGTTAACTAGATTGATGTGAATAATTAAATTCTAAATTAATTAATGGTATTGATGTGAATAATTAATTTTTGAATTAATTAATTTATAGGATGTGATTAATTAATATTATTTGTGTTTTTCTGTAAATTGTGGAATTAACATATATAATTGATGTAAATATTGAATAATTGAATTAATTATTTTATTTAATATTATCAATTAATTGTAGAATGAATTAATATTATCGGAGTGTTTAGTTAATTGTTGAACTGAATAATATAATGGAAGTGATTAATTAATTTTTGAATTAATTAATCAATTTTATGTGTTTTATTAATTGTATAATTATTTAATATTACTGATGTTTTTAGTTAATTGTTGAATTGACTAATAACACTGGTGTGATTAATTAATTATTGATTTAATTAAAGTATTTATTGGGATTAAATAATTTTCAAATGAATTAATAGTATTATTGTGATTAGTTATTTTTTGAATTAATTTGAGTTATTGATATGATTATATTATTTTTAAACTCAGTGGTGTTATTGGATTGATTAATATTTTTTGAATTAATAAATATTTATTTTGTGATTTTTTAATTGTTGGGTTAAATAATGAAATAGTTTTCTTTAACTAATTATTGAATTATTAATGGCCTTGGTGTAGAGAATGAACTATTGAATTAAATATTTGTTTATGTATTTTAACATATTCATTCAGTTGAGAAATAAATAATGGTAACATGGCCATTCTAATATGGCTTGTTAGGAATGGTTACATGTTCATTCAATTATGTATCATTAAATGGTAAATGGTAACATGTTGATTCTGCCATATAATTCTAACGGTAACATGCTCTGTAACACCCCATGATTTCATAGTACATTATTTCTTCAAAGTAATTCGATAACTTGCACTACACACAAAACCGAGTTCAAGCGCACCACGACTTACCAAACTAGCCGTTCAAAAGAGGTTATGAATAGTAATAACTGCATTTGGAATTTTATATACTCCATATAATTTTATCATCCATATTATGTGTTTCTTAGACATAATATAAATAAAAATTAAATTTTTTAGATAAAGGAAGTATTTTTCAGAAAATGGAATTTTACCACCTTTTGATGTGAACCCTTTTTAAATCTATTATTTTAAACTTTTATATATTCAATTTGACAAAATAAACTTCTCCTTTTTAATCGGGACATAAGAATTTAGTTTTGATAAATTTTTTGTATTTTCCTGATAAATTTTATATTTTGGTGAATAGTGAAAAATACTAAATTTTAATTAAGAATAACCTTTTAATCGAAATAGTTTATAGTGTTAAATTATGAATTTTATTGGTTTTGAAATATAATTAGATTATATTTTTATCATTTAATAAAATTGAGGTCATTATAATTAATTTTACATTTAAATTAGACATAAAAAAGTGTCAATCTTTGGATAGATATTGTTTCTTAAAAGGACACTATTTGTTTTGACAATGGGAATTAATTTTAAATTAATTATTTATACTTAAATGTTTTTAATTTTGGAAAATATGCATCATTTTTTAATTTAGAATATCAATTGTAGCTTAGGCTGAATTTTTGGTATTTTTCTGAGAAACTATAATTTTTTATGAATAGGGAAAAACACTGAGTTATTGGTTAAAATCCAATTTTTATTTAGATAATCATTTATTTTATTTAAATTTATTTTAGGTCAAAATAGATACATAATACCTATACAGGTTGAAAATAATTCATTGGAGTCATTTTATAATAAGTTTAAATATATAAAAATTTTATTTAACTTTTTACTGTCTTTTACCCACCTCTTATGAGTTTTTTCAAATTTGCATAATACATAATATTACCATTTCTGTGAGTTGAATTCCAAAACTCTGAGAGACACAGTTAACCTCAGCAAGTAAAATGTGGTTCAATAAGATGAAAATAATTTTTTGTGAATAGTAACTTTTGACTTTTATTTACTGCGGTTAAAGGTAAATTGGATAATTAAGGGTAAAAATGATATTATTATTACCCTAACACATTTCCTAATCCTATTGGATAAGTATAATTCGACCAAAAACAACCTTAGTAATAAAATATTATCCTTTAGGTCCACTTGGATTTGATTAGGACATTTATTTTTATTTTATTTAAAGAAGAGTTAAAAGAGTTAAATTCAAAGTTTAATAAAGACAACATTTTTATTATAGAGTTATACATAAGATAAATTAGACTATAAATATTCATTATAAATGTTTAAATATTTCCTAAATAATGGTATTTTATTTATATTTATGAGACATTAAATAATTTAATTTATTTATGACACAGTGATGATGTTGTAATTACCTAATTAATGAATGATTAAAATAATTTACATTATAAATATCCAAATAAATGTAATTTGATACTTTTTATAAATTCTGAAAATTTTATAGCTTAATATGGAATATTAGAATTTGTTAGATAAATGTTTTTCGAATTAATAATGTTGTTATGAGTTTATAAAAAATAAAATACCAAATAGTGTAAAAATTGATAAAATAGGGGTTTTAAAACAAATATTATATTATTAATTGATATTCTATTCCTAAAAATTTTAGGATTGGCCAAAAGACTTATATAATGATATATGTATCATTAATGAACCACTTTGTGTTGTATTAGAAGTATATAGTATGTTTATTTACCATGTAATATAAAACATCAAAGAGACATGGTAAATATCAAACTATTTAACTAAGAGTCAAACCTAAAATATAAAGTTAATATAGTGACGCAAACCCACATAAAACTTATTGGTTGAGTTGTTTTTGACCCATCCCCACGTTAGCCTTTAAATAATTCATTTTGGAACCATTAGAAACCGAAAATTATTTTATTATAAATTAATGTTTCTAGATTTTCCTAAGGTGTACCTCACCCCTCTTATAAAAGGTCACTCCCCCTTCCATCATGTTCACACCTTCAATGAATTTTTGCTCAGACAAACCCTGACCAAATACCCTCTCAACTGTCCTCCCTTTATCCCAGAGGCCTTCCTTTAGTTATAAAGTCATCATAAGGGTTCTTTTTGATCAAATCAAAAGGAAGAACCGAAAGAAGAGGTAAATATTTCATCACCTCTTTCAAGTTTCGTTCTTCTTCCACTTCCTCTTTCTCTGTTGTTTCCATTATAAAATAATAACCCCATTATCTTTTATATATTGTGATGTTATTATGAATATGTTACAACCATATTCATTATTCTATCCTTCCTTTGAATGACATGTCACCATACGTGCGTACGTACGGATTACCGTCTCCACATCGTGGTGTAATTGTTATTCTATACATTATTATTTGGATGGGTATAATAATGGTGTGTAATTGATGTAAATAATAAATATAACATGAGAATGATTCTGTAAATATGATATACCATCCAATTATATAATTTTTCAATATCAATATAATGATATTGTCGCTCGTACGTAAGTACGGATTACCGTCTCCACGAACGTGATTAGATTCATTTCCCATCGTATCCATTCAAGACTAATTTTCATTAGATTATTCAAAATAATTTTTAAATACTTAATATAATTCTGAATACAAATAATATACATCCTATCCATAACAAACATTAATTACATAACAAATCATATTAAGTTAAATGAACTAGTTTACACCCAAAATGATGATAATATTAAGATATTATTAACAAAGAAATGTAAAAAGATCATATATGATATCATATTAAAGTATATGATACTTTTATAATTTAAAAACAATGATTTATATATTATAAATGAGGCTAATCTACTCTTGGCCAAGTAAAAGAACAAGTTAAGGGTTAATTTCACAATATCTTTATTATTCGAGGTTGTTTTTACATATGTATCTACTGGGACATATTTATTATCCTTGTCCATGTTTCATAAAATATTTTTCAAAGGGATTCATTTTAGGAGAATTTTTACTAAAACTTCATTTTTAATGTTTTAAAGATTTATTCTTCTAAACCATTCTCATTAATGTCCACGCTTTCAAAATAATTTTAAGGATTTATTTAAATGGACATGATTGTTTTAAAATGTTAATTACGTTCAAAAGTTTCAAAGTGGTATGGGAAACTTTGATTAAAAAATGTAATTAAATGTCTTCCTTTCTAAATTTTGTGACTTTTAATGTTTTCATGAAAGAGGGATATTTCTCTCAAAGATATTTACAAATCATTATCATCTATGTCAAAATAAATTAATGGATTTTTAACTTGTTTGAAGTTGATTTATTATGATACAAATATTCCATTTTGTATTGAAGGTTTTATGATATGTTTGACTGTGGATGTGTTATTTTTCTACAATTCACGGTTTATGGATAAAGTATTGACATTTCGTATGCTAGTTTTAATAAGAATGTTTATGTTATGTTTAAACCTTTTCATATGAGGAATGCATTGGAATTAGTAAGTGATGGGTGGAGCCCACTATAGCTCCTCTATGCATCGGTAGGTCTCATGAGACAAACTAGTGTCTTGGAACAAGGCCTTGAAAAAATCATTTTTGTAGTCTTGGCACAAGGCCTTAACTATGTGGTTATGAATGTGTGGTATTATGCATTTAATCATTATGAAAGTGGCTATTTATATTACATGTGATTATTCTACAAGTAGATTATCCAAGTGAGTAAGTAAATGGAATTATTTTGATTTATATTTTCCATATTATGATGCATTTTATGTTGAAAAGGCTTTTGTTTTAGTTTTATACATTTCCTTAAATGTTTATGCTTATTTATGAAAGCTTCTCCTATATTTGTATCCATACTGAGGATCTGAGGTCTCCCATTTCTATGTTTTTTTCCTAGGATGTGAAGAAGTATATTATGACTGACCTCCAGGGATAGTCTATGGGATCTCAATGTTGTCTACGGAAACAATGTTGTTGTAGTTTTCTATTTTATGATGTAATGTAAACCTTATGAATGTATCTAATATTTCTAAGGCTACAAAAATAATCGGTCTTTCGAGACATGATCTTTTGTGATCATGCCAATGTTATGTAATAATGTTCCGACTCTGGGAAAATGTTGTTAGGGCCTTACAGTTTGTATCGTAGGACGTTTAGTACAAACCATGGAATCTAGATTTAGATAAACTCTAATTAGAGCACATATCCCTAAGACAGACATTGAAGATTAGTATAGAAGAACTTCCTAGAATTTTGGTAATGTAGAGATTTTGTATGTTTTACAACCAAATACAACCCTGTTTGGATATGAGCAGATAGAGGCAGCTCTGACACAGATATAACTAGGATAAAACCCAAAAACACCGCTTTGAGCTAGACTCGAATGGGAACTGGTGCGTGGCAACCGACCTTGCTACACTCTTGGTTATGACACTCCCGGGGGATATGCTTAGGATAGTTCTCATTTTCTTAACAAATCATTATGAAGTATGTATGAGTATATACCTCCTCAAAGAAAATATTTTTATGATTATGGATTATATCTATAAACTGTTTGATTTACGTTAGGTATTTTACAAGTTTAGAATTATCCATTGTAATTCATAAACTGACCTAGTTTATGCCATTGTATATAAATGGCTCCCAGTAGAAGGAATGTGAAATCCAGTAATACGTATGATCTAAAGAGTAAGAAGGATCATATCTTTCACGGTATTAAGGCAACATTTAGAAGCGAAATAGTCTCCCATGTATTCCCTACATATGAAGAAATAGTATCATGTGTTAATAAGATATGAAAATAATTCTGTGAGTCCAATGGCTTTGAAGGGAAGCAAGGGAAGAAAAGGATGGAAGAGAGAAAGATGGATAAAGGGAAGAGGAAAAAAGAATGATTTTACCATATGTGATAACTTTGGAAAGAATCACCTTGGTAAATGCTTCAAGGGAATGATAGTTTGTTATAAGTGTGGGGAAAAAGGATACCATGTGTGTTATTGTAAGGGTAAGAAAAAAGATTCAAATGTACAATGCTTCATCTGGAAGGTGTTGGTACACTGCATGAATCAGTGTCTCAATCATCAGAGTATACCTTAAATGATGCTATTGGATAATAATAAAGTTATGATACTACCTCAGATGAAGAAGAATGACTAGTGTTCTTATGTTGTTATTATATAATTATTTCATTTTAGTATTGTATTAACAATAAAATAGTTATATGAATTATGGAGATAAATAAGGATTGTACTACAGCACTATTTTATTGAGGATTTGAGATTATATGGTTCTAAGAAAAGTGACTTAATAGTAAGCTAAACTTTTTGGAAAAATACATGGTTGAAAGAAACGTAATCTTTAATATGGTCTGGATAATGAGGTAGTGATTTTGGAATAAGAGATGGTTGATTTGGATAAATTATATTGGATATTCTTTACTTCCTTGGAACTGAATAATAGTAATTTTATATCATCGTTGTTTGAATATTAAATATTTTTTGATATAAGGAATATATCCAATATTATATAAATGATAAGGGAGAATGAATGTAGTCAATAAGGTTTTATGGTAATTCAGGGTGTTACCAAGTTTTAAAATAATACATGATGAATGTGTTCACATGTTATTACGTGGAAAAAAGGATCTTCGTTATGTTTAACTTCCTTATAAATTTTGGACTGTAAGTTTGGATAGAAGAATTTTTTATAAGTCTAATGGTTGGAATGGATTATGTTTGAAATTGGATACTATTATTAATGTTCTTTTTGAATTTTTATAAAATGGACAACACTCTGACCATGTGAAAAACCATCCTGTCGGACAAAGCTGTGGGAATCCAACCCACAACCATAGTGCAATTGGGATTTATCGCCTACCACAGGACTACGTGAAGTCCCTGGATTGTATAATATAGTTTCTTTTTTTAAAGGGTCAGATAGGCGAATTATAATTTCATTTTTATGCAACCCTATACGAATAAGATAAATAGAATATTTGTTTAAGTTCTATTATCTTTTAGAGTGAAAGATGAGTTTGTGGTAGAAATTAGTTAAAGGATGGAACTCTACTTTTCATGTATAGATATATTTTTTCTTCTCTTATTCTAGGAAGAAATTAATTCTTAAACTTTAGGTAAGGGATCTTAAAACTAAAAATGTGTTATACTAATACATTATGTTTTGTTGAACCGATGATATTTTAAATCATCATAGACTGATGGCTTTGAGGCCCTCAATTCTACAGTTTTATGTGACTGATGAACTCAATATCTCCCAATAAATAGTTATGTTTTTAATCCAATCATGTGTCTCTAATTACCACCAATTTTCTTCTAATTGATATCATAATTTGGTGGTGACTATTTTATTTCCCTCATCCTCTTATTAAGACTAAATTTTATTAACCCAATTTCCGATGTTGGTTTTCCCACAAAGGACATTTCTGTTTTCAACCTTTTATTTCCGAAGAAAAATTTCAAATTGTGAGGATGCAATTTATTGAAGGAGGGAAGATTTTAACACCCCAAGATTTCATAGTACGTTATTTCTTCAATGTAATTCAATACCTTGCACTGCACACAACACCGAGTTCAAGCGCACCACGACTTACCAAACTAGCTGTTCAAAAGAGGTCATGAATAGTGTTAACTGCATTATGAATATTATATACTCCATATAATGGTAACAACCATATTATATTTTTCTTATACATAATATTAGAACAAATAAAAAAATTTAGATAAAGGAAGTATTTTTCATAAAATGCAATTTTACCACCTTTTGATGGTGAACCGTTTTTAAATCTAATATTTAACACTTTTACATATTTAATTTGAAAAAATAAATTTCTTCTTTATAATAGAGACATAAAAATTTAGTTTTCATAAATTTTTGATTTTTTCTGATAACTTTCATATTTTGGTGAATAGTGAAAAATACAAAATTTTAAATAAAAATATCTTTTTTAACAGAAATAATTTATAGTGTAAAATTATTCATTAGATTGGTTTTGAAGTATAATTAGATTATATTTTTATCATTTAATACAATTTAGGTCATTCTAATATATTTCACTTTGAAATTGTATAGAAACAATTTCCAATCTTTTGATAGATATTGTTCCTTAAAAACACGCTATTTCTGTCGACAACGAGAATTAATTTTAAATTAATTAATGAAACTTATATTTTTATAATTTGTTAAAATAGACAACATTTCTAAATTGATAATATCAAATATATCTTAGGCTGAATTTTTGTAATTTTTCTGAGAAACTTCAATTTTTGATGAATAGTGAAAAACACTAAGTCATGGGTTAAAACCGACTTTTTATTTAAATAATTATTTATTTTATTCAAATTTATTTTAAGTAAAAATAGATACATAATACGTATAAATGTTCAAAATAATTTATTGGAGTCATTTTATAATAAGTATATATATATATATATATATATTGAACTTTTTACCGTCTTTTACCTACCTCTTAAAAGTATGTACAAATTTGCATAAAACATAATTTTACCGCTTCTGTGAGATGAATTTCAAAAATCTTAGAGACACGGTTAACTTCAGTGTGTAAAATTTGGTTCATTAAGATGAAAATAATTATTGGTGAATAGTAACTTTTGACTTTTATTTATCATTGTTAAAGGTAAATAGGGAAATAAAGGGTAAAAATGATATTATTATTACCCTAACACATGTATTAATTATATTTTCTAAGTATAATTCGACCAAAAACAATCATAGGAATTAAATATGATCCTTTAGGTCCACTTGGATTAGATTAGGACATTTATTATTATTTTATTCGAAGAAGAGTTAAAAGAGTTAAAATAAATGATTAATAACTAAAACATTTTTATTATTGGGTTATACCTAAGATAAATTCGACTGTAAATATTAATTATAAAGATAAAATGATTACCTACATAATGGTATTTTATTAATACTTTTTAGACATTAAATAATGTAATTTATTTATGACACAATGATGATACAGTAATTACCTAATTAATGAATTATTAAATTAATTGACTTTATAAATATCAAAATAAATATAATTTGAGACTTTTTATGAATTAGAAAAACTTTTTAGGTTAATATGACATATTAGGGTTGGTTAGATGAATTTTATTTGAATTAATAATTCTTCTAGGAATTTATAAAAAATAAAATACCAAATAGTATCAAAATTGACATAAAAGAGGTTTTAGAACAAATATTATATTATTAATTGATATTTTATTCCTAAAAATATAAGGATCATACAAAACACTTTTATAATTATATTTGTATCATTAATGAACCATTTTTGGTTCTCTTGTAAGTATATTGTATGTTTATTAACCATATAATATAAAAATACAAAGAGACATGTTAAATGTCAAACTATTTAACATAGAGTTAAACCTAAAAGATAAACTTAATATAGTGAACCAAACTTGTCTAAAACCTATTGGTTGAGTGGTTTTCGACCCATCCCCACCTTATCCTTTAAATAATTCATTTTAGAGCCATTATAATTTGAAAATTATTTTATTATAAAATAATATTTCTTGCATTTCCTAAGGTGCCCCTCAGCCCTCTTATAAAAGGGCAACCCACTTCCCTCAAATTCACACCATCAAAGCCTTTTGTCTCGGCCAAAACCGACAAAAATACCCAATAAATTGTCCTACCTTAATCATATAGGCCTTCCTTTATTTATAAAGCCAACCTATTGAGCCCTTTTGATAAAATCAAAAGGAAGAACCCGAAGAAGAGGTAAATATTTCATCACCTCTTTCAAGTTCCTTTCTTCTTCCACTTCCTCTTTATTAGTAGCTTCCATTATAAAATAATAACTCTGGTATATTATATATACTATAATGTTATTATAAATATGTTACCACCATATTCATCATTCTATCCATCCTTTGAATGACATGTCACCATACGCGTGTACGTACGGATTACCATCTCCACGTCGTAGTATAATTGTTATTCAATACATTATTATTTGGATGGGTATAATAATTATGTGTAATTGATGTAAATAATAAATATAACATGATAATGATTCTATATATATGATATAACATCCAATTACATATTATTTTAATATCAAAATAATGATATTGTCACGGGTGCGTACGTACGGATTACCATCTCCACGAATATGATGAGATTCATTCCCCATCGTATCCATTCAAGACTAAATTTAATTAGATGATTAAAAATAATGTTTAATGACTTAATATCAATTTGAATATGAATATGATACATCCTATCTAAAACAAACATTAATTATATAACAAAGCATATAAATGAAAATAAATCAGTTAACACCTGAAACGATGATAATACTAAGATATTATTAACAAAGAAATGTGAAAAGATCATATATGATATAATATTAATGTATATTATTCTTGTATAATTTAATAACAATGATTTCACTATTATACAGGATGTTAACCTACCCTCGACCAAGGAAAAGATCAAGGTAATGGTTAATTTCCCAATCTCTTTATTATCTGAGGTTGTTTTTACATAAGTATCAACTGGGATATATTTATTATCCATGTCTATGTTTCATAAAATAGTTTTCAAAAGGATTATTTTTAAGGGACTTTTTACGAAAACATCTTATTAAATGTTTCAAAGATTTATTCTTCTAAACCATTCTCATTAATGTTCGTGTTTTTGAAATGGTTTTAAGGATTTAGTTAAATTGACATGATTGTTTTAAAAAGTTAATTACATTAAAAAGTTCCAAAGTTGTATGGGACACTTTGATTGAAAAATGTCTTTAAATGTCTTCCTTTCTAAATTTTTGTTAATTTGAAATTTTTTCATGAAAAAGGGATATTCCTCTCAAAGAGTTTTACAAATCATTATCATCTATGTCAAAATCCTTTAATGGATTTTCAACTTGTTTAAAGTTGATTTATTATGATACAAATATTCCATTTTGTATTGATGGTTTTGTGATATGTTTGACTGTGGATGTGTTGTTTTAGTACCATTCATGATTTATGTATAAAGTATTGAAATTTTGTATGCTAGTTTTAATACGAATGTTTATGTTATGTTTAACCTTTTCATATGAGGAATGCATTGGACTTAGTAAGGGATGGGTGGAGCCTGCTGTATCTCCTCGATGCATTGGTAGGTCTCATGAGAAAAACTAGTGTCTTTGAACAAGGCCTTGACAAAATCTTATTTGCAGTCTTGGAACAAGGCCTTGAATATGTGGTTATGAATGTCTGGAATTATGTATTCCATCATTATGAAAGTGGCTATTGATATTGTATGTGATTATTCGACTAGTAGAATATCAATGTGAGTAAGTTAATGGAATTATTTTGATTTATATTTTCCATATTATGATTAATTTTATGTTGAAAAGGATTTTTTTTTGTTTTATACATTTCCTTAAATGTTTATTCTTATTTATAAAATCTTTCTCTAAATTTTTATCCTTACTGAACATCTGAGCTCACCCCTTTCTATGTTTTATTTTTCCTAATATGTAAAGAAGTATATTATGATTAACCTGCAGGGATAGTCTATGGGATCACAGTGTTGTCTACGGAAACAATGTTTTTGTAGTTATCCATTTTATAATGTAATTTAAACGTTATGAATGTATCTAGTATTTCCAAGGCTATTAAACAAATTGGTCTTTCGAGACATGATCTTTTATGATCATGCCAATGTTATGTAATAACGCACCGACTCTAGGTAACTGGGGTTAGGGAGGTACCATTGGTATTAGAGGAAGTTTAGTACAATCCTTGGAATCTATATTTAGATAAATCATGATTAGATCACATGGCCCTATGATAGGCATTGAGGATTAGTATAGAAGAAGTTCCTAGAATTTTGGTAATGTAGAGATTTTGTGAGTTTTCCAAGCAAATACACCCCTGTCTGGATACGAGAAGGTAGAGGCGGATCTGGAACAGATGTACCTAGGGGTAAAACCAAAAAACACCACATTGAGCTAGACTCGAACGATAACTGGTGCATGACAATTAGCCCTGATGCACTCTTGGTTTCGACACTCCCGTGGGATATTCTTAGGATAGTTTTCATTTTCTTAACAAATAATTATGAATGATATACCAATATATAACTCCTCATAGAAATTTTATTTATGATTATTGATTATATCCATATACTGTTTGATTTACGTTAGGTATTTTACAAGTTTGGAATTATCCTTTACAATTCATAAACTGACCTATTGTATTCCATTGTATTGAAATGGCACCCAGTAGAAGGAATGTGAACTCTAGCAATATGTTTGATCCAAAGAGTAATAAGGATCATATCTTTCAAGGTATTAATCCAATATTTATAAGGGAAATAGTCTCTCATGTATTCTCAACATATGAATAAATAGTTTCATGTGTTAATAATATATGTAAAGAATTCTCTGACTCCTACGGCTTTAAAGGGAAGCAAGAGAGGAAAAGAATGGAAGAGAGAAGGATGGATAAAGGGAAGAGGGAAAACAATGATTTCCCCATATGTGATAACTTTGGAAAGAATCAACTTTGTAAATTCTTGATGGGAATGAGATTTTGTTATAAGTGTGGAAAAAAAGGACACCAATTACGTGATTTCAAGGGTATGAAAAAAGTTTCAAATGTACAATTCTTCATCTGGAAGGTGTTGGGACACTACACGAATCAGTGTCCTAGTCATCAGAGTGTACCTTAAATGAAGCTATTGGATAATCATCATGTTATGATACTACCTTAGATAAAGAAGAATAACTAGTGTCCGTATGTTGTTATTATAGAATTAATTAATTTGAGTGTTGTATCAACAATATACTGGTTATATGAATTTTGGAGATAAATAAGGATTGTACTACAGTACCATTTTATTGAGGATTTGAGATTATATGGTACTAAGAAAAGTAACTTAATAGTAAGCTACACTTTTTGGAAAAATACATGGTTGATGGAAATGTAATAATTAATATTGTCCTGATAATGAGGTAGTCATTGTGGAATTAGATATGGTTGATTTGGATAAATTATATTCGATATTCTTGACTTCCTTGGAACTGATAAATAATTTGTTTATTTCATCATTGTTGGAATATTAAATATTTTTGGATATAAGGAATATATCCAGTATTATATAAAGGATAAGAGAGAAGGAATGTAATTATAAGGTATTATGGTAATTCAGGGTGTTACCATGTTTTAAAATAATAAATGATGAAGGTGTTCACATGTTATTACATGGAAAAAAGGATCGTCATTGTGTTTAACTTCCTTATAAATTTAGGACTGTGGGTTTGGATAGAAGTATTTTGTATAAGTCAAAATATTGGAATGGATTAAGTTTTAAATTGAATATTATTATTAAGGTTATTTTTGGATTTTTATAAGAAGGACAACACACAGACAATGTGATAACCCGTCGCATCGGACAAAGCTGTAGGAATCAAACCCACAACAATAGTGCGATTGGGATTTATCACCTACCACTGGACTTCGTGAAGTCCCTGGATTGTATAATGTAGTTTCTTTTTTAAAGGGTCTGATAGGTGGAATATAAATTCATTTTTTTGGAACCCTATATTAATAGGATAAATAGAATATTTGTTTAAGTTCTATTATCTTTTAGAGTGAAAGATAAGTTTTTGGTAGAAATTAGTTAAAGAATGTAACTCTACTTGTCAAGTATATATATATTTTTTCTTCTCTTATTCTATGAATAAAGTAATTATTAAACATTAGGTAAGGGATCTTAAAACTAAAAACGTTTTATCCTAATACCTTGTGTTTTGTTGAACTGATGATATTTTAAATTGTCATTGATTGATGTATTTGAGGCCCTTAATTCTATAATTTTTTGTGACTGATGATATCAATCAATACCTATAAATATTTACATTTTTCCTCCAGTTATGGGTCTTTAATTTCCCCAATATTCTCCTAATAGATATCATAATTTGGTGGTGCCTTTTTCGTTTCCATTTTCTTTTTATTAAGATTAAATTTTATTGACCAAATTTTCGATGTGGGTTTTCCCACAAAGGTATTTTCTATTTTAAACCTTCTATTTTCAAAGAAAATTTTCAATTTTTGAGGAATAAATTTATTGATGGAGAGAATAATGTAACACTCTAATATTTCATAGTACGATATTTCTTCAATGTAATTTAATAACTTGCACTACACACCACACCGAGTTTAAGCACCCCACGACTTACCAAACTAGCCGTTAAAAAGATTTTATCAATAGTATTAACTGAATTTTGAATTTTATATACTCCATATAATTTTAAAATCCATGTTATGTGTTTCTTAGGAAAAATATAATGAAAAATTAAATTTTTTAGATAAACTATTTTTCAGAAAATGCAATTTTACCACCTTTTGATGGTGAACCCTTTTTAAATGTAATATTTTACACTTTTATAAATTAGATTTGACAAAATAAACTTATTATTTAAAATTGGGACATAAAAATTTAGATTTGTTAAATTTTTGGTATTTTTCTGTTAACTTTCATATTTTGGTGAATAGTGAGAAATACTAAATTTTAATTAAAAACATATTTTTTAATCAAAATAATTTATAGTGTAAAATTATTATTTTGATTGGTTTTGAAGTATAATTAGATTATATTTTTTCAATTAATACAATTTAGGTCATTATAATTAATTTCACTTTGTAATTGGACATAAACAAGTGTCAATCGTTTGATAGATATTGTTGCTTAAAACACGTTATTTTTTTTGAGAACGAGAATTAATTTTACACAAATTAATGAAAATTATATGCTTTTAATTTGTTAAAATTGAAATCATTTTTGAATTTATAATATCAAATATATCTTATGCGTATTTTATGGAAATTTTCTGAGAAACTTCAATTTTTGATGAATAGTGAAAAACACTCAGTTATTGGTTAAAACGGACTTTTTATTTAAATAATTATTGATTTTATTTAAATTTAAATAAGGCCATAATATATAAATAATACTTATAAAAGTTAAAAACAATTCATTGGAGTAATTTTATAATAAGTTTAGATATATAACAATTTTATTGAACTTTTTACCGTCTTTTATCTTCCACCTTGGAGTATTTGCAAATTTGCAAAAAACATAATTTTACCGCTTCTGTGTGTTGAATTTTAAAAAAATATGAGATACAATATTAACCTCAATAAGTAAAATGTGGTTCAATACGATGAAAATAATTTTTGGTGAATAGTAACTTTTGACTTTTATTAAACGCGGTTAAAGGTAAATAGGGTAATTAAGGGTAAAAATGAAATTATTATTACCCTAACACATGTCCTAATTCTATTGGATAAGTATAATTCGACCAAAAACAACCATAGGAATAAAATATGATCTTTTATGTCCACTTTTATTAGATTAGGACATTTGTTATTATTTTATTTAAAGAAGAGTTAAAAGAGTTAAAATCAAAGTTTAATAAATAAATAATTTTTATTATAGGGTTATAAAAAAGATAAATTCGACTATAAATATTCATTATAAATATAAAATTATTTCATACATAATGGTATTTTATTTATAATTTTTAGACATTAAATAATTTAATTTATTTATGACACAATGATGATGCAGTAATTACCTAATTAATGAATGATTAAAATAATAGACATTATAAATATCCAAATAAATATAATTTGGGACTTTTTATGAATTACACAAATTTTCTAGGATAATATGACATATTGGGGTAGGTTAGATGAATTTTGTTCGATGTAATAATTCTGTAATGAATTTAGAAAAAACAAAATACAAAATAGTGTCAAAGTTGACATAAAAGAATTTTTAAAACAAATATTATATTATTAATTGATATTCTATTCCAAAAAATCTAACATTCAGCCAAAAGACTTATATAATGATAGGTGTATCATTATTTAACCACTTTGGGTTCACTTCGAAGTTTATAGTATGTTTATTAACCATATAATAAAAAAATACCAAGAGACATGGTAAATGTCAAACTATTTAACTAAAAGTTCAACCTAAAAGATAAAGTTAATATAGTGACAAAAACCTATCTAAAACCTATTGTTTGAATGGGTTTCTACCTATACCCACCTTAGAATTTACATAATTGATTTTATCTAATAGAAACATAAATTTATTTTATTATAATATAATATTTTGATCTTTTCCAAAGGTGCCCCTCACACCTCTTATAAAAGGGAACTCCCTTTCCCTCAAATTCACTGCTTCAAAGCCTTTTGGATCAACCAACCCCTGAACAAATACCATTTCAACTGTCCTACCTTCAACCGAGAGGCCTTCCTATAGTAAAAAATCCATCCTATGGAACCCTTTTGATCAAATCAAAAGGATGAACCCAAAGAAGAGGTAAATATTTCATCACCTCTTTCAAGTTACTTTCTTCTTCCACTTCCTCTTTATTTGTTGTTTCCATTATAAAATAATAAATCTAGTATCTTCTATATACTGTGATATTATTATAAATATGGTACAACCATATTCATTATTCTATCCATTATTTGAATGACATTTCACCATACGTGCGTACATACAGATTAACTTTTCCATGTCGTGGTGCAATTGTTATTAAATACCTTATTATTTGGATGGGTATAATAATGATGTGTAATTGATGTAAATAATAAATATAACATTATAATGATTCTGTATATATGATATACCATACAATTATATATTATTTTAATATCAAAAGAATGACATTGTCGCTCGTGTGTACATACTGATTACCGTCTCCACGAACGCGATGAGATCCATTCCCTATTGTAACTATTCAAGACTAATTTTCATTAGATGATTAAAAATAATGTTTAAAGACTTAATATCATTATGAATATTAATAAGATACATAATATCCATAATAAACAATAATTACATATCAAAGCATATAATGGAAAATGAATCAGTTAGCACCTGAAACAATGATAATACTAAGATATTATTAACAAAGAAATGTTAAAAGATCATATATGATATCATATTAATGTATATGATTCTTGTATAATTTAATAACAATGATTTCACCATTATACAGGAGGTTAACCTACCCTTGACATGTAAAACAACATGTTAAGGGTTGATTTCCAATTCTCTTTATTATCTGATGTTGTTTTTACGTAAGTATCTACCGGAACATATTTATTATCCATGTCCATGTTTCATAAAATAGTTTTCAAAGGGATTAGTTTTAAGGGAATTTTTCCTAAAACATCAATTTAAAGGTTTGAAGATTTATTCTTCTAAACCATTCTCATTAATGTCAATGATTTCCAAATGGTTTTAAGGATTTATTTAAATGGACATGATTGTTTTAAAATGTTAATTACATTCAAAAGTTTCAAAGTGGTATGGGAAACTTTGATTCAAAAATGTCTTTAAATGTCTTACTTTCTAAATTTTGTGACTTTTAAATGTCTTCATGAAAAAGGGATATTTCTCTAAAATAGTTTTACAAATCATTTTCATTTATTTCAAAATCCTTTAATTGATTTTCAAATTGTTTGAAGTTGATTTATTATGATATAAATCTTCCATTTTGTATTGAAGGTTTTATGATATGTTTGACTGTGGAAGTGTTATTTTTCTACCATTCATAGTTTATGGATAATGAATTGACATTTCATATGCTAGTTTTAATACGAATGATCACATTATGTATAAACCGTTTCATATGAGGAATGCATTGGACTTAGTAAGCGATGGGTGGAGCCTTCTATAGCTACTCGATGCATTAGTAGATCTCATGATACAAACTAGTGTATTGGAATAAGGCCTTGACAAAATATTATTTGTATTCTGGGTACAAGGCCTTGACTATGTGGTTATGAAAGTCTGGTATTATGCATTCCATCATTATGAAAGTGGATATTGATATTTCATGTGATTATTCGACTAGTAGAATATCCTTGTGAGTAAGTAAATGAAATTATTTTGATTTATATTTTCCATATAATGATAAATTTTATGTTTAAAAGGCTTTTGTTTTAGTTTTATACATTGCCTTAAATGTTTATGCTTATTTATGAATGCTTCTTCTATATTGTTATCATTACTGAGCATCTGAGCTCACCCCTTTCTATGTTTTATTTTTCCTGTGATGCGAAGAAATATATTATGATTGACATGAATGGATATTCTATGAGATCTCAGTGTTGTATATTGAAACAATGTTTTTTTAGTTTTACATTTTATGATAGAATGTAAACCTTATGAATGTATCTATTATTTCCAATGCTACTAAACTGATCGGTCTTTCAGGAATTTATCTTTTATTATCATGCCAATGTTATGTAATAATGCACCGACTATGGGTAAATGGGGTCAGGGCGTTACATGCTCATTCCCTTATGTGTTATAAAAATGGTAATGGTAACATGGACATTCGGCCAAGTATTATAGATGGATACATTCTCATTAAATTATGTTTTATTAAATGGTTAGTGGTAACCTGGAAAATGTGCCATTTATTATGAATTGTTACATGATCATTTAATTATGATTTATAAATTAATTATGGGTAACAAATAATCTCCAAGATAAGAACTCACTTGAGAATACATCAGGCACCAGCATGATCCAAATCAAGTATTGAGATATATTATCACTTTCGAATAAACTGGTTTTGGAAATAGCTGAAGTATTTATTAATATATGATATTACATGGGAACACATCAATATCTAGTGTTTTATGAATCCATTATTGAGGTACGGGTCTCCGTGGGAACCCTCTGGTTTATGTGGTTAAATAAATAATTAATGATAACGTGATAACTATTTATTTATAAATTTTCTTTTCTCTTTATACAACTGTATAAAATATTATTGAGTTGATATTAATTTAGAATCCATTTTTGTTGGCTTACTGAGTAATAATCATACCCTACTTGGGCAGTCAGATTAGTATTGGAATATATTACTTGAATTTAGGGAAGGTTAAGGGAAATTTCCATGTGTCAAAAGGTTTTTTGGGATGAGGAAAGGATGAGGGAACTGTAAATAGTCTGTGATCCTCTAGGGAATCATTACTATATTTACTTTTGAGTTTCATTTAACACTTAGTAAGTATTTTAGCATGACTTATTTAATGTGATTTTTTGATGTTGTATCTCCAGTTATACTTATCTTGTGATAATGAAACAATTCTATTTCTGGTTATATGTTATTCCATTTTATATATATTTTCACTAGTGTATTAATTATATAGGAAAAAATAGGGTATCATATCTCTATGATTTATATTATACCCTCTCTTCTAGATGAAAACCTTTAGCATATTTGGAGGCATGCCTGTGGTCTTGTGGTGGTTAGTCTCAGTGCACCAGGGTGTGGCACCCAGACAAGAACATTAAACTCTCTAAGGTATAATCATCTCTATTTCTCCTTTTTTTTCATATATTATTTTCTACTTCTATTAACATATTTTGTAAAACAAATTAGATTAATATAAAGACTATTTAACTTTATGACATCTTATATTTCAAATTCTATAGATTTTTTCATTATATATAAATCACTTCTATATTGAAAGAATTTCTATTATAATGGAACATTGTATCAATTCAGTACAATCCCTCTTAATTTCTTGTCTAATCCACATTAATCTAGGTCCTTTAGGATCTTTATGACTTAACATATTATTCCAACATTAAATGGACTTGATTCAAAACATTATATAAACTAAAAAAAGGATAATAAACACTATTCTTTTTCATGTAGTTATAGTCTATCAAGATTGGAGATATTATTGTTTTTGAGAAAAAAAAATAATTTTTTTTGAACACATTGTGGAGACATTATATTAACACATTGTTTCATCCACCCATGATATAGTGGAAGATTTGTTGATGTTTGTTCCATATATATCTTCAAATATATTCCTAAAATTATCCTACAGTTTTCTTATAAATAGTTCTAGAGAAAATATATTATTCTAGAAAAATAATTTCATATTTCATTTATGCTGTATTATATGTCAAAAAAATATCAATCCTTTATTTTCACTAATATGATACTTTTTATAAGAAATAATCATTTCAAAAAAATTCATGTATGTGCATATCTTCTCAGTTTCATTTTAATATTTGCCATTGTTACTTCATGACTTATTATTTTTTCAACAAATTAAATACACTTTGGATTTATTATTTTTATCGGATCATAATGATATTTAAATCATTTTCAAAATCAATTTATTGTCTCCTCAATATTTTCCTCATATAATATACACTTTTATTAAAAGTAATTTTCAATCTTATTTATCATTTCATATTTGATTTCCACCTAAGAATCTTATACATCCCTAAAAATTATTGTTTGTATATTCTAGTGGATGGATATACTCTTCACTAATTTTTAATTCCTTATAATTATACTCAATTATCTATTTAAATAATTTATCAACTATGTAGAAGAATTACTTAAGAATCCATTAGAATTATTCATTAGATTCAAAATGTTTCACGATTTTTTTTATTTTTATAGTTTTGCTACCAATTATTCATACATTATTTATAGATATATATATATATCTATTATATATCAAATTTTATACCATTTATAAACTCTAATATATATGTGGACAATTAAATAATTATATTTTTAAAATAATCCTTTACATCAATAAAAAAATTATCAAGTGTTTCAATAAGCATGAACTTCACACATCATAGTTTTGATTCTTCTAGAGGATGATTCACAACCAAATATGTAGATATACTACCCCTTTTATTTAAATGATATTTTGTTCCCTATTTCTAATTTTAGATATTTTTCAACTTAATTTCCACTTTTTTATAGTTTTTCTTGGTTTTTTTAATAGAGCCTCCATGTTAGTGTTTTCATGATGAAAATTGCATTTTTCATCAGGGAAAACATAGAAACTTTGATAAATATAAAAATTATATATACTCAGTAAAAATAACTAGTAATTCAAATAGATCCAACTATATGTATAAATTTTCATTATCAAACCAGTTGAAGTGACTAGTGATATATGTAGTCACATTGAGAGGCGGAAGAATAATTCTGAACCAATTTTACCGAATTATCATTTCACATATTAGTTACTCATATTAATATTCATTCCTAAACACATGTTATACTGAATGAATCTATATATGATTTATGTTTACTCCATACCACATAATTGTATTAAATATTAAAAAAACATCAAATTTTATTTTTAAAATGATTGATCCCAATGTGGGTATCTACTCCCTATAGTGTTTATATTATATATAAGATATTGAGATCCTCTAATAGAATTAGGTGAATACTGGTGGGGAATGTATCATCTATAAAACCAATTCCATAATATGATATTATGATATATTCTTAAGATTGTATTACAATATCTTGATTTTTTACTATGTTTCCTCCCACTAATTTGCAATGGAAAATGAAACTACCTAATAAACAATTTTTTATCTTTTTTTATGATATAATTTCAAAAATAATATATTCTTCCAAAATTAAAGTATTAAAAATCAAGTATATAATCTTTTATAGTATTAGTAAAATGACTCTCTTCATCTCAACTCGTTGTTTTATACTTCTTCAAGGGTTCTGAAACAAAAATTATATGTCTTTGGAATATATGTTTCATCCTTGTGTAAATATATTCTTATAATTCTACATTAAATCGTTAATAAAATGGAATCCTATTGTAGATAATTACTCATTCTCATCCTTGCATATTGCAGGCATTAGTCTTTCTAAAATATGAGTGCATACTCCCACACTCCCTTTAATTAATATGTGATATCTTTAGAAATTTAGAAAGTTTATTCTTCTTTATACACTCTCATATATCCCCTAATTCATTCATTCATATTCTAATTCTTATTCTTATTCATATTTATATTCTTCTCTTTTAATATTTTTCTTCTCAAAATATTTCTTAGTTTTAGTGCATATGGTTTTCGGTTAGTAACCACACACATATGATGGTTCCTATGATCTCATATCCTTCTCATTAAATTCTTATTCATAAATTATTATCGTAAAAATAACCACATTAATTATCATTTTCCATGCATACAAGTTCATATGTAGAATATTATCATTTAATTATCCTTTAAAATGAGTAAAATATTCCTATTAAAAAACTATCATTTTTTATAATCATAAATGTTTTCATGCTTCATATTTTAATCCCAAAATTATTAGACATAAATACACTAAATTACATTTAAATTATTCCTTATTTTTACTAGGGATGAATCATCTCCCAATATTTATTAATTTCAATCCATAAATAAGTATTCAATATCATCTTATTTTATTCTTTATTATTCTTACATTTTTGAAACTCATAATCCTTGTGAATAAAATATAATATCTTACATATCACGTGAGTGACCATAAATATCATACAAATATGAAAGAATATCTTTAATATGATCATGGGTATCATATGTATTCTTAGTAGAATCTTATTGATGACTTTGAAAATATTATATTTGAAGGAGAATCTATTATAGATAAAACTATGTTCAATATTTTGAAAAATATAGATATGAACTATCTTTGGTACCTACAAAAAAATTTAATATATCATTCAGAATACTTTACTTATCACTCTAATGATATTTTATATGCTTTGTAGTATCTTAGTATCCGAGTTCCACACTACCTTTTCTTAATTGTTTCATGAACTTCAACACATATCATCATTGTTCTTTAAAATATCCTAGGTACAATAATATGATATTTTGTTTTTTCATAATTTAGTATAAACATCAATATATATCCATGTTTCTTCTTGAAAGGGGGACGCCCTTGTTTGTTTAAGGTTCAAACATTCCAATTGGTTTCTAACGGGTTTATTCATATAACTGGAAACATCCAATGATTCTATATCCATTTGGACCTACTTTCCAAAGGTAGGTGCCCATTAGTTGTGGACTGATGAGACTTAAGAATTTTCATTGTTCGAGAGGATGGGAGGTCAGACTCATCACACCCTTTTGGGAGGGAATTATTGTCTACTTCGGGACACTTATAGATTTAAGTTATGTTCGTGAATCCTTATTAATTAACCAATCATGAAAATGAGTTCTTTCCTTTTTATTTGGTAATCAATGATTGATATGTATGATATTTAGAGAATATTTTATTTGTATTTGAGGTTCTTCATCGATAGAGAATCATCTGTATTTATTAGAGATTCTTAGTCAATGGTATCCTTTACCACATTATATAGAAATATCTTAGTCATTATGATAACCATACTGATTTTAAAGCCACTCAATGGGGTACATGAAGTTTATTGTTGTTCAGAAAGATAAGTATTATTTTAGTATTGGGATCATACCTGCAGTTGGGATACCAATGTATCCTTGTTAGAAAAGGAATCACAACCCATGTAGTTCAAGTGAATAAGTATGAGGTTTATGCAAGATTATTGTTCCATGAAAGATACAATAATAAGAAATGATTTGGGGAATACGTATGTATGACCGCCCAAGTAAATGAAGACAAAGTCATTTAGAAAATAATTCCATGAGCAGGGTGCATAAAGATGTATTTACTTTATGGAGATTTTTTATTTTAACCCGGGACTTACTCCAGAAAAGGAAGCCAAATTTAAGAGGGACTTATGATTGGGGCTTATTCCTAAAAAGGAGGCTCTAAATTAAAGGAAGTAGGACTAAAGCATACTAATAAGAAGGAGGCCCAGGTTAAGGGAAATTATAACTGGGGCATACTCTTGATAAGGAGGCCCATGTTAAAGGGAATTTTTAATTTGGGTCATACTCCTGAGAAGGAGGCCCAAATCAAAAGAAATTTAGAATGGGGCTTACTCCTGAGGAGGATACCCATGAACAAGGAACTTGGGGCTTAATCCTAAGGAGTATGCCCAGATTAAATATCTAATCAACTTAAAGGATGAGGTTGAATGGTGGAAATATCTAACCATAGTGACATAATGTTATTTAAATCACGAGGTTTTGAGATATGTTCCGCAGAATTCCTTTCATATAAGGAAGACAACCAAGAAACCATGTTGTAAATGGATTTGAAGAGGGTTTTAGAGGCTTAATCTTGAAGAGGAGAGGTGGATTTGTGGAAATAAAGTGAATTGGAAGGAGGCGCGAAAGTCTTGGTTGCGCAAGTATACTTGCGCGACATGATTTCACTTGGGAGACAAATAATAAATGAAGTAATACTTGGGAAACGTTGAATTGGAGCCCTTAGTATCATACCTAGATATTTTCAGAAGGGTGGCGGGAAGTTTTCTTGAGAGGTAAAGGTGGAGCACAAGTGTCTTCACTTCCCTTAATGGCTGGACACTTAGGCATGAAAGTATTGATGAGTTCTAATACTTAGGCCTTATTATTCCTCTTTAGATATTCCATTCTTGGTAAGAAATTACCTTAGAAGTGTTCGGAAGACTTCAGACAGAGACTTGGGCGACTAGAGCTTGAATCTGAGTTTTGGATTTTTTTCGTCCGTCAAATGGGGGGCCCATAGGGGGTATTTATAGGCCACTAAGCACCTTGGGAGACAACATAATAGGGTGTGAAAGTTACTTTCACGACCCATATGTGGCGCGAAAGTGACTTGCGTGACCATAAAGAAACTTGCGCGACCCATGCTTAAAAGGTTCCATATTCCCGCCTTTGGCATTTTTTAATGTTCTTCAAAGGATGACTCTCTTTGTGCTTAAGGAATTTCCCTTTTCCATTCGTCAGACTCTTTGATGGAACGGAGCATCAACAAAAGTCCCCCCATCAGAGTCAGATCTGAAAAAGGAAAGAGGATTTGAATCTGAGGAAAATGAGAAACAAGGTGTCGTGACACGCAAGTAGTAGGCACGTAGGTATTGTTCTGGAGCGTAGGTTCTTCCGCACTGGGGTAAAACATCGCCTATATATATGGGCGTCATTTTATGCAAAGAATCCATCTTTCAAATGCTTCTCGCACTCATCGCACATGTGTCTTGGATTTTCACTCGTTCGTACTTCTGTTTGTTGTGTCGTACTTACTTAGTCTATTTCTGGCTTGGGAGCCATTACTAGAATGGTAAAACTTCCACGACCGGCTTGGACGTTTCGCGCCATGATTAGAATTGTGCGCCTTAGTGGATTAGCCATTTTTTTCAATTTACTCAGAAATTTTATGAAAAACCAACTTACTTAAAAGTTAATTATTCAATCTTTGTGCAGATTCAATGTCTCCCAAAAGAATTTGATCGGCTGATGAGTTGGATAGAAAGTAGATTGATGACATGATGAACATCATTGGCCTTGATTACTATAATATCTGTGATATCACTCTCCCAGATTTGGTGAAGTACTTGAAGAATTATCATGTTAATTTCCCACATAGCATTTACTTACCAATATATGGACATGGTCATCAGTAAGGAGTCAACGTTCCAGAGCCAAAAATCTATCTCCCACATTCTTGGTTTCAAACTTACACCAACATTTCTTCAGCAAATGTTTCAGTTGCAGGATCATTTGTTATTGATGGAACAATGGAGAAGGCCTACATAATCTATCATAGCCCCTGTGCCCCAGATCTGAAACCTCACAAGCCTGACCGGCCGCCGCATTGTTAGCCCTCAATCTTCCAAAATTCTCAGATGGATCAATCCAATGGATGGAAAAAGAGCTGGGATTTCTGTCTCGGAGGAGATGTGATGCCGACATTGATGTGGGTATATTGGGTACAAAAAACATGTGTAGAGTTTGTCGAGGATCTGAAAGAATCTGCAATATATGAAGCCATCTGGGTTGGGTAGACATATGTCTACAGGAATGATAACTTTGTTCTGAAGCTAATCAGCTGCTGGAACCTAGAAACCAATTATTTCTATCTGAGTCAAGGAGAAGTAGGCATCAGTTTGTGGGATTTCAACATGATCTAAGGGCCTCCAATTATGGGCGATATGTATGTTGAATTCATCCCCCCAAGGAGAGTAGGAATGAATCTGAGAATACTTCTCGTTTAGCTCTAGAATTATTGAAAATTTTCCACAAGCTCAAGAATTCAAAGACCACCAAAACTCATTCTAGAAAGGATATTCATCCAGTGGAGTGGATGGATATGTTTCTTATCAATAACAAGGAGAAGGGTCCCACCTATACTCGTCCTACCAGCTACCCCAAAAAAAGACAAGAGGGGTGCTCCTTGCACATTCTGGCCAACCCTGGAAGTGAGAGAATTTGAAAATTGGGGGTATGAAGTGGATCAAAGAATCCCAGAAAAGACCCATATGGAGGGATTCTTAGACTTGTGGCTCAGCATTTATCTTCTTCCAGTTAGGGATTCGAACTGAGGCGTCGGGCCACAGACCTTCATTGTTGCAGCCAAGTTGGATCAGAGGAAAAGGGTTGGGTTGGCCACCCCAATTTTGGCGAAGTGTAAAGACCCGTAAAATTCAAGGGAATTTTTTTTCTTAATTTTCTTTGGAATTTTACAAGAGCGCGGTTTCAGAAGGCACCTGATTCCGAGGCCCGGAGTGCCCGGAATCAATTTTCCGAAGTTTGGCTCGGGTACGTTCAGTGAACGAACGAGCGGGAATTTCTAACTTTTGATCCGGTGCTCGGAATTGAAATCCGAGGACACCGATGAACTCGCAACGCCGATATTTGCTTAAGGAGACCTTTTCTGAAGTTGCGTTTATTGTGGGACGAAAGTTAGTTTTTGGGAGAATTATAAAAAGTTGAATAAAAATGTGGAACACTTTTTATTTTACTTTTGTTGGTTAACTTCTCTCAAAGGAAGTTAGGGGTGGGACCCACACCCACTTAACCTCCCTTGAGAGGATTAAGTGTGGTGGGGCCCACACGAACCTAAACCTTCCATCTTCTCTCAAACTCCCATTAACCCCACTTTAAATGACATGAAAACTTGTTATTTAATTTTGGAGTTATCTTATTTGAATTTCAAACCTTTGAAATTCAATTTGTTAAGTTTGTGAATAAAATAAGACTCTATCTTATTTTATTTGGTTAGAATTGTTTAGCCATCTTGAGAGCATTTTGGGTTCTTCTCCTTCTTCTTCAAACATTGACGAAGAACGCTCAAGCCTTGACGAAGAACGCTCAAGCTCCGACGTAGAACGCCACTCCTCTCTTCTTCTTCTTCTGTGTCAACGAAAGGGAACGCCGCTTCCTCCTCGGACTTCCTTCGTCGGCATACGAAGATTCGCCAACGACGTACCTCTTCGGACGTACCTCTTCGTCATCGGATTTGATGAACGATTACCGCGACGCCCGACCTCCGTGACGTTGTCTTCCGCGGGTCGTTGACAATCTTCGAACTTGAACCCAAGGTAGGGGTTGTTGTTGTTTGTTTATTTATTTATTCTTGTTCGTGGTTCTAGCATGACTAACGTGAGGATATTAAAATATGTATTATCATTTAACGTGAGGGGGCCGGACCGCATGAACATGGCTGAACCCCCTCCTTTGTTCTTGTTGATTTATCTTGCGGATGAAACAAGATGGTGTGGTGCCGTCGCACCACGCGGATATTCGCACGATTTTATTGCGCGGCGCCGTCGCGCCACGTCGTGGAAGGATCATCAAGAACGCGACGCCGTCGCGCCGTGTCGAAGGGAATCAAAGGCGCGGCAGAGGGGCGCGGTGTCGTCGCACCGCGCCGGACGACGAACACCGCGGCCGGTTCCGGGCCGCGGCGGGACGAGAAGACCGGCGGCCGGGCCGCCGGCGTCGGAAGCCGGAAAGGGGACCGGTGTTCCGGTCCCGTTGGAGAAAAATCGGTCGGCCAGGTGGCCGGCCGGAAGAACAAAGGCCGGGGGAATTTAATTCCCCCGGCTAGCGCTCAAAGCCACCCCCCCCCCCATTTAATTGGGGGGGGGGGGCGGTTTCATTGAGGGGGGCAGGCGGCCCCCCGGTTTCCCTCAAGCAGGCCCCCTCGAAGGGGGGCCGGTTCACAAAATGGCGCGGCTAAAAGCCGCGCCGCCAGCAGGATGCGGGGGCCATGCCCCCTGCGCGTGACCCCAGCGGCGCCAGGCCGCGCCGCCGCCGGCCGGGCCGCGCCGCCGCGCCGGACCGTGCCGCCGCGCCGGTCCGCCGCCGGCCGGGCCGGGTCGGCCCAGACCCGGACCCCCCGTTTTCGAGACGGTTTCGGTCTTTTGGCCATAACTTGAGCCACGAACCTCCGATCGACGAACCGTCTACGGAAACGCGATCCTTGGATCAAGACGGTCATTTCGTTATATCGCACTCAGGGTTTCGGAATACTTTGAGTTCGGCCGGGTTGGTTCGTACACGAAACCAACCGGGCCCTCGGAGCGGAAACGCTCATATCTTGAGCTACGTGCGTCCGATTGACGTGCCGTCAGCTTTGTTGTGTTCCTCTTAGTGAGACGGATCTTTTGGCATACTACGCCCGAGGTTTGGATGCAGGTGGAGTACGGTCGGGTTGGTTTTGCCTTAAAAACCAACCGGGCCCGGGGACGAAAATGCCAATAACTCTCAGACCGGGCGTCCGATCGACGCGTCGTCTGTTGCGTTGAGTTCCTGTTGACGATACGGAACTTTTGGATACATCAACTCTGGACTTTGTGACAGTTGATGTATCAGCCTCTCGGCTCGTGGAGCGGACCCTCCTGTACGAGCTTGTTGTGTGCGAGAACCCTAGTGCTGGCTGCGACTGTTACTGTGACTACTACTGCTACTACTGCTACTGTGACTGCGACGACGACAGTACAGAGATCCTGTGTGGATTCGACGACGACGACTACAGCACTCAGCGATCCTACGTGGATCAGTGCTACAGGTCTTGTGTGGGCCCGATCCTGTGTGGGTCCGATCCTGTGTGGGTCTTTGTGCTCAGCGGTCCTGTGTGAACCAGCGCCTACAGGTCCTATGTGGGCCCGATCCTGTGTGGGTCTTTTGCGGGGGTTAGTTACCTATCGATCCTTCGTGGGTCCGATGACTTAGATGGATCAGAGATCATCTTTATCGTCCTTTGAAGAAGTATACCTGTGTGAGCTGAATCCTGTTGCTTTCCTGTGTGGATTGTGTTGTGCTATCCTGTGTGGATTACATTTTTCTTTCATGTGTGGAATACGTTTACTTTCCTATGTGGACTGAGTTGTACTTGGGCTCGGAGGTTGGAGCGTATTTGAAATTGATGACTTAGGTATATGTATGGGCATATACCTACGCAGTGTCAGTTGTTACTTGTGTTTGTATCTTTCTTTGTGGATTATCCTTTGTGGATTTTGTGAGACCTTCGGGGGTCTCGGGGTCCCTACTGAGTAGCTTATACTCACCCCTGCACTGGCTATGCCCGCACTATGTTGTGTTGGTTGAAGATGACAGACAGCGTTGATCTTGGCTGAGGCTTGCAGAGCAGGACGGTACCTGGAGGTGGACCACTGGGCGGGACGTGTTTGGAGCGGACGACGGTACCCGTGGAGCAGTGGAGCTATCTGTACCCACCCTTCAGGTGGGATCTCCAGTAGACAGCTCGGTGTAGCGGCTTTCACTTACAGTTGCTGTTATACCTTTTCGAGTTGTACTTTACTTTCAGTTTGGGTTTGTATACTGGCCCATTTACTTTTCCGCACTTTCAGTTGTACTCTATTTTTACTTAGTGTTTACTTTCTGCTTGCTTACTCTGTGGTGTTTGTTTACTTTACAAAGGCAATGCCTTCCCTTTTTACCAGGATTTACGCCTTGGTGCTAGTCGCCAGCCCCTGGACTATGGAAGGCGGGCTTGGGGTAGTCACGACATGGACCCCGAGGGCGGGTCGTGACAAATTGGTATCAAAGGAGTTCGGTTCTACCGCGAACTCTGATCTTTTCTATGTGAAGCAATAATGTTTAGCGTATTGAGTGTGGTTATCAGTACAGGGAGTCCAGTGTTGGTGCGGCGGCCAACGTATCCGTACACCGGGACCCTGACTTCTGATTTCCGACTTAATGCACGAAAACATTGATTGCGTGTGTGTTTCAAGTTTTCTTTGTGATTACTTATATCAGCTCACCAGGTATACTGTTCTGACCGTGGCGCACCTGTTTCCTTTTCAGGATGGCCCCACGACGGCAGCCAGCTAGGGTTCCGAGAGTCGAGTGTGACGACAGCCCATCGAGCGACGAGGCTTCGGTGCAGGGCCCTTTGTCAGCAGTGGCACCGGCGGTAGCTCTACCCGCTGAGCCCCCGATGCTTCCAGCACTAGCCGCTGACGATGCACGTCGCCTCAGCGCACTGGATGAGTTTCAGCGCCAGCGACCACCCAGGTTTCGCGGGGAGACGGATCCCCAGGCAGGAGAGGACTGGCTGGAGGCAGTGGTACGTGTGTTTAGGCTAGTGAGGACACCAGCAGACCTCATGGTGATCCTCGCTGCGAGCCTACTACATACAGCAGCAGGACGATGGTGGAGCTTGATGATCCAGGTGCACGATGAGGCATCTCTACTTTGGACGAACTTTGAGAGCCTCTTCCGCTCGGAGTTCGTCCCAGCCACCCTTCGTGCGGTGCGTATCCAGGAGCTTCTTCAGCTGCGGCAGGGCAGCATGATGGTCGCTCAGTACTCGGCGAGATTTACCGATCTCTCGCGCTACTCGACCGACATGGTACGAGACCCATTATTCTGGGCCCAGACCTTCGAGCAGGGTTTGATACACGAGATCAGGGCATCGCTGATCTCCCTCAGCATACCGACTTAGACAGGAGTACTGGAGCGGGCCCTTCTGATCGAGAGCTTCCTTGCTGAGTCTACACCAGCGCAGTGACCCACCGCAGGGCGGCACGTGGCAGAGTCATCTATAGAAGGCATTCGACGGATGACTCAGGGGTCCAGACAGACCAGACCCTCAGGAAGACGACCTCAGGACACTGGCTCAGCAGTGCGGGGCACACAGCGAGGAGCCAGTCTTTCGAGAGGCAGACAGTGCTACTCGTGCGGCGGGCAGGGCCACATGCCTCGTGACGGCCCGACCCGTCGTGCCGAGGAGCAGCAGTCGGTTGAGGGACCACCGAGGCAGAGGCAGAGGGTCGACCGTGGCGGTCCGCAGGGAGGAGGCGGACGAGGCAGAGGAGCTGGCCGAGCAGCAGGTGGTGGGTGACGCTTTGAGGCTCTGCCACCACCACCACCAGGAGGTCCACCCCGACCACAGGGAGCTGGTGGGCAGAGACAGGCACAGCTCCAGGCAGTAGAGGCCTACGATCACGGTGCACCCGAGATGATTCGAGGTACTATCTGTGTATATTCCACCCTTGCTGCAGTTATTATAGACACAGGAGCGAGTCACTCTTTCATAGCCGCTACCCTTGTTCGGAGCTCGGAGATTCCGATAGAGCCGTTGGCTCGATCCTTACGGCTAGAGACTCCTACGGGAGCAGACTCGACGATTACGCACTGGTGCCGGCAGTGTGAGCTTACTCTAGGAGGCGAGAGCTTCGGCTGGGATCTTCTTGTAGCAGCGCCGAGGCCTTACGACGTCATCTTGGGCATGGATTGGCTATCTACGGTCCATGCACAGATTGACTGTTTTAGGCACAAGGTGCGGTGTGTACGCACCGACGGGAGCAGGTTCACCTTCACCAGCGAGAAGGGAGCCTTTGCAGCACAGGATGGACTTCCGCGGAGGAGAGGACATCCCATCACTCATCAGTTGGCTAGCCTCATCCTTGGAGCAGTTGACGTGCAGAGTCCTGGTTTTCCTGCAGTGGTGGATCAGTTTGAGGACGTTTTTCCCGACGACGTCCCAGGGCTACCTCCTCGCAGAGAGGTAGACTTTTATATTGACTTGTACCCCGGGACAGCCCCGATATCCAATCCAGCATATCGGATGTCCCCCGCCGAGCTTCGAGAGCTACGGGTACAGTTGGAGGACTTGCAGGGAAAGGGGTTCATCCGACCCAGTGTTTCACCCTGGGCTTCCCCGATATTGTTCGCCAAGAAGGCGGACAGGAGCTTGTGACTTTGTGTTGACTATCGTCGCCTGAACCATGTGACAGTGAGGAATAAGTATCTGCTACCGAGGATTGATGACCTCTTTGATCAGCTCAAGGGAGCACGGTGGTTCTCGAAGATAGACCTCAGGTCAGACTATCATCAGCTCAGAGTCAGAGATGAGGATGTGCAGAAGATGGCCTTCAGATGTCGGTATGGCCACTATGAGTTCTTGGTTATGCCTTTCGATGTAACCAATTCTCCAGCAGTGTTCATGGCTCTCATGAACAGGATATTTCAGCCATACCTCGATCGGTTTGTCGTGGTCTTCATCGATGACATTCTGATTTACTCTACGACTGAGGAGGAGCACGCCTATCACTTGCGAGTTATACTAGACACACTCCGAGAGCACCAGCTTTATGGTAAGCTCCCGAAGTGCCAGTTCTGGATACATGAGGTCCACTTCTTGGGACACGTTATCTCTGAGGTGGGAGTTGCAGTGGATCCTGCGAAGATTGAGGCTGTGTTAGCATGGGAGCAACCCATGAGCGTGACTGAGGTTCGGAGTTTCTTGGGACTAGCTGGATACTATCGGAGATTCGTTCTGGACTTCTCTAGAGTTGTGGCACCACTCACAGCTTTGACAAAGAAGGGGAAACCCTTCGTGTGGTCAGACAGTTGTCAGCAGAGCTTCCAGGAGCTGAGACAGAGATTGACTAGCACACCTATCTTGAGGTTGCCCGAGGAGGGAGTAGGGTACGTAGTTTACTGCGATGCATCATGGACCGGACTCGGATGTGTTCTGATGCAGGAGCAGGTAGTGATCTCCTATGGATCACGTCAGTTGAGGTCGCATGAGCAGAACTACGCTAACCATGACCCGGAGTTAGCAGCAGTGGTCTTCGCTCTGAAGACATGGAGACACTATCTGATGGATGAGCGCTTTACAGTCTTTTCCGATCATCAGAGTCTCAGGTATATCTTCTCGTAGAAGGACCTGAACCTGAGACAGCGGCGATGGCTCGAGTTCCTCCAGGACTATGAATTTGAGATAGTCTATACTCCTGGGAAGGGGAACGTAGTAGCCGATGCCCTCAGCAGGAGGACGAGCATTCAGCTACTTGAGGAGGCGATGAAGCAGCTAGCCTATTTACAGATATCCTTCGTGGATAGAGATGGAGAAGCCTTCCTCCAGTTTCTCACAGTCACCCCTCCACTACTGCAGCGGGTCAGAGAGGCACAGCGTGAGGACGCTGACTGTGAGACACGGCGTGCACAGATATCCTCGGGACAGGAACCTGATGGTTTCTCCCTTGGATCAGAGCACGACATCCTTTTCATAGGACGTACCATGGTACCAGTTGCTTTGCGAGAGGAAGTGCTGAGAGATTTTCACACTTCTCCTTTGGTGGTACATCCTGGAGTGGCGAAGATGTACCAGGACCTCAGACAATAGCACTGGTGGCCGGGCATGAAGAAGGCAGTAGTAGAGTTCGTTTCTCGATGCCTCACCTGCCAGCAGGTGAAGGCAGAGCATCAGGTACCAGCAGTCTTGGTACAGCCCTTGGAGGTTCCGGAGTGGAAGTGGGACGGCATATCGATGGAATTCGTGACTGGACTACCACGTACTTCCAGAGGTCACGACTCCATCTGGGTGATTGTTGACCGACTCACCATGTCGGAAAACTTCTTACCCTTCAAAGAGCAGCGCTCCGTGGAGATCTTGGGAAGTCTTTACGTTCAGGAGATTGTGCGGCTCCACGGCGTGCCATCATCTATCGTCTTCGATCGAGATGCTCGCTTTACTTCCCGGCTTTGGAAGAGGTTACAGGAGGCGTTCGGGACGTAGATACGTCTGAGCACATCCTTTCATCCTCAGAAGGATGGTGAGATGGAGAGGACCATTCAGACTCTCGAGGACATGCTCCGCGCATGTGTCCTCGACTTTGGTCATAGCTGGGAGGACCACCTACCCTTGGTGGAATTTGCGTACAACAACAGCTACCACTCCACCATCGGGATGGCACCGTACGAGGCATTGTACGACCGACCTTGTAGATCTCCTTTGTGCTGGACAGACCCTGGGGAGTCAGCACTTGTGGGACCGGAGATGGTCCAGGCCATGACAGAGAAGGTCCAAGTCATCCAGGAGCGGATGAGGACAGCTCAGAGCCGGCAGAAGTCATACGCTGACAGGAGGTGGAGGCCACTAGAGTTCGAGGATGGTGACCACGTCTTTTTGCGGGTCTCACCTCGACGTGGTATTCGGAGATTTGGCCGAGGCGGAAAGTTATCTCCACACTTCATCTGATCCATCTAGGTCCTCAGCAGGATTGGTGAGGTGGCTTATCGCCTGGCTCTACCACCTCAGTTGCATCGGGTGCACGATGTCTTCCACGTGTCTCAGCTGAGGAGATACGTTCACGACCCGACGCACATCATTGACCATGGGGAGCTTGATGTTGACGATGTGGCGACTTTTACGGAGGTCCTAGTGGAGATAGAGGATCGACAGGAGGGGGTCCTACGTGGGCAATCGATTCCTCTTGTGCGCATCAGATGGCAGCACGAGAATCTCCAGGAGAGCACATGGGAGCGGGAGACTCAGATGCTTGCTCAGTACCCTCATTTGTTTCCCTAGTTTTTTATGTATCTTTACGGGGACGTAAAGCCCTGAGGTGGGAGTAATGTAAAGACCCGTAAAATTCAAGGGAATTTTTTTTCTTAATTTTCTTTGGAATTTTACAAGAGCGCGGTTTCAGACGGAACCTGATTCCGAGGCCCGGAGTGCCCGGAATCAATTTTCAGAAGTTTGGCTCGGGTACGTTCAGTGAACGAACGATCGGGAATTTCTAACTTTTGATCCGATGCTCGGAATTGAAATCTGAAGGCACCGATGAACTCGCAACGCCGATATTCACTTAAGGAGACCTTTTCCAAAGTTGCGTTTATTGCGGGACGAAAGTTAGTTTTTGGGAGAATTATAAAAAGTTGAATAAAAATGTGGAACACTTTTTATTTTACTTTTGTTGGTTAACTTCTCTCAAAGGAATTTAGGGGTGGGACCCACACACACTTAGCCTCCCTTGAGAGGATTAAGTGTGGTGGGGCCCACATGAACCTAAACCTTCCATCTTCTCTCAAACTCCCTTTAACCCCTCTTTAAATGACATGACAACTTGTTATTTAATTTTGGAGTTATCTTATTTGAATTTCAAACCTTTGAAATTCAATTTGTTAAGTTTGTGAATAAAATAAGACTCTATCTTATTTTATTTGGTTAGAATTTTTTAGCCATCTTGAGAGCATTTTGGGTTCTTCTCCTTCTTCTTCAAACTTTGACGAAGAACGCTCAAGCCTTGACGAAAAACGCTCAAGCTCCGACGAAGAACGCCGCTCCTCTCTTCTTCGTCTTCCGTGTCAACGAAAGGGAACGCCGCTTCCTCCTCGGACTTCCTTCGTCAGCATACGAAGATTCGCCAGCGACGTACCTCTTCGTCATCGGATTTGACGAACGATTACCGCGACGCCCGACCTCCGCGACGTTGTCTTCCGCGGGTCGTTGACAATCTTCGAACTTGAACCCAAGGTAGGGGTTGTTGTTGTTTGTTTATTTATTTATTCTTGTTCGTGGTTCTAGCATGACTAACGTGAGGATATTTAAATATGTATTATCATTTAACGTGAGGGGGCCGGACCGCATGAACACGGCCGAACCCCCTCCTTTGTTCTTGTTGATTTATCTTGTGGATGAAACAAGATGGCGTGGTGCCGTCGCACCATGCGGATATTCGCACGATTTTTTTGTGCGGCGCCGTCGTGCCGCGCCGTGGAAGGATCATCAAGAACGCGATGCCGTCGCGCCGCGTCGAAGGGAATCAAAGGCGCGGCGGAGGGGCGCGGTGCCGTCGCACCGCGCCGGACGACGAACACCATGGCCGGTTCCGGGCCGCTGCGGGACGAGAAGAACGGTGGCCGGGCCGCAGGCGTCGGAAGCCGGAAAGGGGACCAGTTTGCTGGTCCCGTTGGAGAAAAACCGGTCGGCCAGGTGGCCGGCCGGAAGAACAAAGGCCGGGGGAATTTAATTCCCCCGGCCAGCGCTCAAAATCCCCCCCCCCATTTAATTGGGGGGGGGGGGGGGCGGTTTCATTGAGGGGGGCAGGCGGCCCCCCGGTTTCCCTCAAGGAGGCCCCTTCGAAGGGGGGCCGGTTCACAAAATGGCGCGGCTAAAAACCACGCCGCCAGCAGGATGTGGGGGCCATGCCCCCCACGCGTGACCGCAGCCGCGCCAGGCCGCGCCGCCGCGCCGGTCCGCCGCTGGCCGGGCCGGGTCGGCTCGGACCCGGACCCCCCATTTTCGAGACGGTTTTGGTCTTTTGGCCATAACTTGAGCCACGGACCTCCGATCGACGAACCATCTATGGAAACGCGATCCTTGGATCGAGACGGTCGTTTCGGTATATCGCACTTAGGGTTTCGGAATACATTGAGTTCGGCCGGGTTGGTTCGTACACGAAACCAACCGGGCCCTTGGAGCGGAAACGCTCATATCTTGAGCTACGGACGTCCGATAGACATGCCGTCAGCTTTGTTGTGTTCCTATTAGTGAGACGGATCTTTTGGAATACTCCTCCCGAGGTTTGGACGCAGGTGGAGTACGGTCGGGTTGGTTTTGCCTTAAAAACCAACCGGGCCCCGGGGACGAAAATGCCAATAACTCTCAGATCGGGCGTCCGATCGACGCGCCGTCTGTTGCGTTGAGTTCCTGTTGAAGATACGGAACTTTTGGATACATCAACTCTGGACTTTGTGACATTTGATGTATCAGCCTCTCGGCTCGTGGAGCGGACCCTCCTGTACGAGCTTGTTGTGTGCGGGAACCCTAGTGCTGGCTGCGACTGTTACTGTGACTACTACTGCTACTACTGCTACTGTGACTGTGACGACGACAGTACAATGATCCTGTGTGGATTCGACGACGACGACTACAGCACTCAGCGATCCTACGTGGATCAGTGCTACAAGTCCTGTGTGGGCCCGATCATGTGTGGGTCCGATTCTGTGTGGGTCTTTGCGCTCAGCGGTCCCGTGTGAACCAGCGCCTACAGGTCCTATGTGGGCCCGATCCTGTGTGGGTCTTTTGTGGGGGTTAGTTACCTATCGATCCTTCGTGGGTCTGACGACTTATATGGATCAGAGATCATCTTTATCGTCCGTTGAAGAAGTATACCTGTATGAGCTGAATCCCGTTGCTTTCCTGTGTGGATTGTGTTGTGCTATCCTGTGTGGATTACGTTTTGCTTTCCTGTGTGGAATACGTTTACTTTCCTGTGTGGAATACGTTTACTTTCCTGTGTGGACTGAGTTGTACTTGGGCTCGGAGGTTGGAGCGTATTTGAAATTGATGACTTAGGTATATGTATGGGCATATACCTAAGCAGTGTCAGTTGTTACTTGTGTTTGTATCTTCCTTTGGGTATTATCCTTTGTGGATTTTGTGAGACCTTCGGGGGTCTCGGGGTCCCTACTGAGTAGCTTATACTCACCATTGCACGGGCTATGCCCGCACTACGTTGTGTTGGTTGCAGACGACGGACATCGTTGATCTTGGCTGAGGCTTGCAGAGCAGGACGGTACCTGGAGGTGGACCACTGGGCGGGACGTGTTCGGAGCGGACGACGGGACCCGTGGAGCAGTGGAGCTATCTATACCCACCCTTCAGGTAGGATCTCCAGTAGACAGCTCGGTGTAGCAGCTTTTACTTACAGTTGTTGTTTTCCCTTTTCGAGTTGTACTTTACTTTCAGTTTGGGTTTGTATACTGGCCCATTTACTTTTCCGCACTTTCAGTTGTTTTCTGTTTTTACTTAGTGTTTACTTTCCGCTTTCTTACTCTGTGGTGTTTGTTTACTTTACAAAGGCAATACATTCCCTTTTTACCGGGATTTACGCCTTGGTGCTAGTCGCCAGCCCCTGGCCTATGGAAGGCGGGCTTGGGGTAGTCACGGCACGGACCCCGAGGGCGGGTCGTGACACGAAGATTCACAAGATCTTACTCCATGTCTATATGGTTAAGTCTCCTTTGAGAATAGTGGGACCATTCCAAGTTTTGTGGGGATGGGTCGCCACTCACTTCAAGACATACGCTGTACAGAGCGGAGTACATGTTCCTGGATGTTATTTCAGGCCATAAATGAAGGCATATTCTGGAATTTTTCCGTCATCCCTCAACCTCTATGATATGAAGGTGAGGCTGAGAATGATACAGAAATTCCATTTATTTCGTTATGGAAACCCGCCAACTGGGCGGTTTGTTGATGATGGAACAACTAGTCTAGAATTGAGGTCTTAAATGCTAGCTTGCAGAGGTGGGGTATTGTTCACCAGAATTGACGGAGAGATTATATGCTAGGCCTATGATCCATATCGATTTGCACTCTAATTCAAGTGTCTGCAACAGATTGGTGTATCCCATCCTTTGCATGTCAGGTCAAAGCAGCATCCAATGGTTTCCCGACAACTTTGGTTGCTGACAGCTATGGAGAAGACCAGGTCAATTTTGATCTACCAGTTTCCGGAGCGGACAGTCACATGACTACATGGTATGCTGAGAGCTGGGTAGCATCATACCCTGAAGGGGTTCTGAATCCTCTGATTCCTTGGGTGGGGAAAAAGAGAACTGTCTGGAAACAAACCCTTCGTCTGGAAGGTGACTTTTCCTCACCCGAAGCTGATTCACTAGGTTCCACACCTGGGGCGGATTCACCGAATTCCCAAGATGAGGATGATGAGGCACGACGTGCGTCAATGCGGCGCCGTGCCATATATAATCCTCCTTCCAGAGTTAAGAGACATACTCTGTCTAATCTTGGGTAGTTATATCATTTAGGAAATTTAATCGCCATTATTTTATAGGTCAACAAGTTTTATTTTCTTATCTTTTATCTATGATTGCAGGAGCAGGGAAGAAGTTGAAGTCCATGATTGTAGGACCCTCCTCGCAGCCTTCTGGTGCACATGCTGAATATTTACGACTAGAGGTTGTCCAAACATGGCGGGGTTTATATTGCGATGCAAAAACTACCTGGATGGACTTATGAAAATGGGTACACATCCCTGGAGTAGGGAATATTCACGCTTCTACTAATATCAGTTTCGAGGATAACCCTGATGAAGTGCGGGCTTACATTAGAGAGCTGGAGATTCTCATATATGCCACTGATGATTCCATTCCTACCACCAAGTGGGCAAATGAAATGATGGATTGTGGCACCACTAAGGGGATTGGTGCTTCCGTAGATGAGGAGTGGCACAATTACGTGGCTCCTGAAGATGTAAGTCTCATTCCTTGTTTTCTTTACAATTTGATTTTAGTTAAAGTTTTTTTACTCAAGGAAATTACTTTCTTCATCTTATAGCTTGTAAAGAAAGGAACTTTTGTGGTCCCTTCACCATAGTACAACACTGGTGGCACTGCTATTGGAGCCACTTAAATTCCCTGTGAACCATGCGAGGTATCTCTTGGCCGACAAGCCATAAAAAAGAAGTTATAAAGGTAATTTCACTCTCCAATACCTGTATTTGGAGGTGACGATGTCAACACACCCAAAAAGTCAAAGAAGTTAAGACATCAAAAGAAGATGTACACAGCTAAACACTTCATCAGTAGTGGTAATTCCTTCAGATAATCATGAATCCTAACTCATGAAAATATTTCTCATATTTCCTGGGATTATAGGGGCTTTCTCGGTTTCCCCTTTGATGGAGAGTACTAACACTCCTCTGAGGAAGACGGAGGGTGCTGGTGAACAGTTGAAAATTCATGCTAACCTGGCTACTCCTGAAGAAGAGAAAGTGTTTGTTCCCAGTACTGCTCTTGTTTCTTCTGCAAGGGTTAGAAGAGCCTGCTTTTGGTAAATTAACAATACTTCATAGAATGTTGAATGAAAACATCAACTAACATCCATTCTGTGATGCTTTAGGTTAAACACCAGCACCATCACATTTAGCTGCCACTGCAACTGATTCTATAATTTTCTCTGAAGAAGTTTTCTAGGGTCAGAGGCTGCAGGATGACAGTCGCCAAGAAGACATATCAAATACTCCCACTGGTGAGACTAACCAAGAATCTAAGACATCACTGTATGAAATGATGAAACTTGGAACATCTTTTGAAGAAATTTTAGATAATGAAAAATTACCATGTGATTTAGAAGATTTTGGACATGGGTGTTATACTTCATCTGATTAAAAAAAATTATTATTATATCTCTGGCCATGATTGGTTGAAATGTATTGTTCCGTCTGAGCAAGCTACTGATTTTCTGATCTCTAAAGTGGGAAGAGACAACCCTATTATTGCAGATATGCTAGCTCAAGTAGAGCTTAACCCAGTAGAGCTTTCGAGAAACTCGTCCTGAAAATTCTGTTGAGGCTAGGAAAGATGGGGAGGATCCTTCTTATACTGTTGATCTACCATTGGATAAGAGATGATAATATTTGTGGTTGTACTTAATGTTTAAACATTCCAATCGGTGTCTAAAGAGTTTATTCGTAGAACCATAAACATCCAATTATTCTATATCCATTTAGACCTACTTTCCAAAGGTAGGTTCCCATTAGTTGTAGACTGATGAGACTTAAGAATTTTTATTGGTCGAGGGGATGGGAGGTCAGACTCATCACACCTTTTTGGGGGGAATTATTGTCTACTCTGGGACCCTCTTATATATTTAAGTTGTGTTCGTGAATCCTTATTAAATGACCAAGCATGAAAATAAGTTTTTTCCATTAGATTTGGCAATAAATGATTGATATATATGAGATTTAGAGAATCGTTTATGTGTATTTGAGGTTCTTCATCGATATAGAATCATCTGTATTTATTAAAGATTCTTAGTCAATGGTATCCTTCAACACATTATATAGAAATCTCTTGGTCATTATGATAACCATACTAGTTTTAAATCCACTCAGTGGGGTACTTGAAGTTTATTTTCATTCAGAAAGGCATGGATTATTTTATATTTGGGATCATACTTGCAGTTGGGATACCTAAAAATCCTTATTAAAAAAGGAATCAGAACCCACATAGTTCAAGTAAAGAAATATGAGGTTTATGCATGATTAATGTATTAAATAAATATTTCATAATTACTTTTACACTCTAAGCTCACGTGAGTCATGCTCGGTGAGAGAAACAAGAGGTATTAGTAAAACCCTGATGAATGTTCCATGAAAGATGAAATCATAAGAAATGATGTGGAGCTTACATATGTATGACCGCCCAAGTAAATGAAGACAATGACTTTTAGAAAATAATCCCAATAGTAGGGTCTATAAAGGGGTTTGTACTTTATGGAGATTTGGGATTTTAACCCGGGACATAATCCTAAAAAGGAATCCAATTTTAAGAGAGAATTATGATCGAGGACGATTCATGAGAAGGAGGCTCAAAATTTAAGGAATTATGACTCGGGCTTACTCCTGAGAAGGAGGCCCAGGTTAAAGGAAATTATGACTGGGTCTTACTCCTGAGAAGGAGGCCCAACTTAAGGGTACTTTGTAATTTGGGGATTATTCTTGAGAAGGAGGCACAAATCAAAATAAATTAAGACTGGGGCTTAACCCTGAGGAGGATGCCCATAAACAGGGAACTTGGGGCTTACTCCTAAGGAGGATGCCCAGATTAAAGATCCTCTCATATTAAAGGGTGAGGTTGAATGGAGGAAATCTCTAACCATAGTGACATAACGTTATGTAAATCACAAGGTTTTGAGAGATGTTCCATAGAATTCCTTTAAGATAAAGAAGAAAACAAATAAACCATGCTGCTAATGGATTTGAATAGGGTTTTGAAGGATAAATCTTGATGAGGAGAGGTGGATTTGAGGAATGTAAGTGAATTTGAAGGAGGTGCACAAGTACAGTTCTGGCGCACAAGTCCTGGTCGTGCAAGTGTACTTGCACGACATGATTTCACATGGGAGATGAAGAATCCATGAAGTGATTCTGGGATACATTGAATTGGAGCCTTTCGTATCATCCCTAGATACTTTCAGAATGGTGGCATGCAAGTTTCCTTAAGAGGTAAAGTCGGAATGCAAGTGTCTTCACATCCCTTAAGGGCTGGACACTTAGGCGCACAAGTATTGATGAGTTGTAATACTTATTCCTTATTCTTCCTCTTTAAAACTTCCATTCTAGGTAATAAATTACCTTAGAAGTGTTTGGAAGACTTCAGATAGAGACTTGGGCAACCAAAGATTGAATCTGAGTTTTGGATTTTTTTCGTCCTTGAAATGGGGGCCCAGAGGGGGTATTTATAGGCCACTGAGCACCTTGGGGGAAAATAATGGGGTGTTCAAGTTACTTTCAAGACCCATATGTGGCACACAAGTGGCTTGAGCGACCATAATGATACTTGCGAGACCCATTCTTAAAAGGTTCCTTGTTCATGCCTTTGTCAATTTTTGATGTTCTTCAAAGGATGACTCTCTTTGTGCTTAAGGAATTTCCCTTTTACATTAGTTAGAGTCTTTTATGGAATGGAGCGTCAACAAAAGTCCCCCCATAGAGTCAGATCCGAAAGAGGAAAGAGGATTTGACTCTGAGGAAATTGAGAAACAAGGTGTCGTGGCGTACAAGTAGTAGGCGAGCAGGAATTGTTCTCGCGCATAGGTTCCGGTGTACATGGGTACGACCTCGCCAATATATGTGGGCGTCATTTCATGCAAAGAATCCATATTTTGAATTCTTCTCGCACTATTTGTGCATGTGTCTTGTATTTTTGTTCATCAGCACTTCTGTTTGTTGTGTCGCGCTTCCTCAGTCTGTTTCTGACTTGCACGCCACTACTAGAGCGGTAAAACTTGCGTGACTGGCATGGACTTGAGCGCTAAGATTAGACATGCACGCCTTAATGCCTTATCCATTTTTTTTGATTTCTTCACAAATTTTTTGAAAAACCTACTTACTTAAAAGTTAATTATTAAATCACTATGCAGATTCAATGGATCCTAAAAGAATTGGATCAGTTGATGAGTTGGCTAAAAAGAGGATTGATGACATGATGAACATTGTTGGACATGATTACTATGATATCTATGAAAGCACTCCCCAATATTTGGCCAAGTACTTTAAGAAGTATCATGCTAATTTCCCACATAGCATTTAATTTCCTTTATATGGCCATGGTCATCTATAAGGAATCAACTTTCCAAAGCCAAAGAACTATATCCCACATTCTTGGTTTCAAACTCACACCAAGTTTTCTTCATCAAATGTTTCAGTTGAAGGATTATTTGTTAATGTTGGAATAGTGGAGAAGGCCTACATAATGCATCATAGCCCTTGTGCCCCCGATCTGAAACCTCACAAGCCTTAGTTGCAGCTGCATTGTTATCCCTCAATCATCCGAAATTCATAGATGGATCAATCCAAGGGATGGAAAAAGAGCTGGGATTTCCATCTCAGAGGACGTGTGAAGCCGACTCGGATAAGGGTATATTGGGTGCAGCAAACCAGTACAGAGTTTGTTGAGGATCTAATAAGAGCTGCAATATATGAAGATGTTTGGGCTGGGTATACATATGTCTATAAGAATGATAACTTTTTGTCGGAGCTAATCAGTCGCTGGAACCCAGAAACCAATTATTTCCATCTGACTCATAGAGAAGTAGGAATTAGTTTGTGGGATGTCTACAAGATCTCAGGGGCTCCAATTTTGGGTGATATGTATGATGAATTCATCCCCCAAGGTGACTATGAATGATTCGGAGAAGACTCCATCTTTGGCTCAAGAATTATTGAAAATTTTCAACAAGCTCAAGAATTCAAAGACCAAAAAAACTCATTCTAGAAAGGATACTCATCCAGAAGAGTGGATGGATATTTTTCTTATCAAGAAGAAGGAGAAGAGGCCCACCTATACTCGTCCTACCAGCTGCCCCAAGACAGAGAAGAGGGGTGCTCCTGGAACATTCTGGCCAACCCTAGAAGTGATATAATTTGAAAAGTTGGTGTATGAAGTGGATCAAAGAATCCTTGAAAAGACCCATCTAGTGGGATTCTTATCCTTGTGGATCAGAATTTATATTCTGCCAGATTTGGATTCGAAGGGAGGAGTCATGCCAGGGACCTTTGTTGTAGTATCCAAGTTGGCTGATAGAAAAATGGTTGGGTTGGCCACCCCAATTTTGGACAAGATTTATAGGAGCTTACTCCATGTCTATGTGGGTATGCTTACTTTGAGAATAGTGGGACCATTCCAAGTTTTGTGGGGATGGGTCGCCACTCACTTCAGGACATACATTGTACAGAGTGGAGTACATGTTCTTGGATGTCCTTTTAGTCCATCAGTGAAGGAATATTCTGTAATTTTTTCCATTATCCCTCAACCCCTATAATATGAAGGTGAGGGTGAGCATGTTCAAGGAATTCCATTTATTTCTTTATAGAACCCCACTAACTGTGCAGTTTTGTAGAGACCCAAAGCTTAACGTACATGGACATTACATTACTTTGGCGGAATACTTAGTACATAACAAAAACCCACACACAAGGACCATAATAGTTTAGTGTCTTTGGAAACTCGGAATATAATCTTCTAATCGTGGTGAAAGATATTCAACATCTCCCATAAAGATCTTCCTTTTTTTACCTAAAACCTTTCTTTATATCCCAGGGAAAAGAAAACATAAAATGGTGAGATCAAATGCTCAGAAAGGGTAAACAAAATAAATATCAATCACATCATATTCATAAGAACATAACATTTTGGAAATATTAACCTGCAAAAGAGATCATAATATCATAACATGGGATAAATCATAGTAGTGAAATGTAATCCCAATAATCATAACCTAAAACATGAAACTTTATGGGATACACACATAATCCTAGATAATCATTTCTTATTAGTCAAGACTCATTTCCAATACTATCTTAGTGGACAAAGTCTTTTTCTGAACTGAGTTCACTCCTCATTTCAGTCCTGTTTCACTAAACTGGTTTAACCTGCCGTTCCAGCCATGTCTATCTCATGAGATATAAAATCTTTACCCAATGAATTGGAGGGAGATATATGTCCCACCCATCTCATAATGATACCATTCTTATGTGTTACAGAAAATCAAAAAAAATTATACATCATTGCATAACCCATGTAATAAAAATGGGATTCTTAAACATCGTGACATCATAAAATAATTCATATAAGATAAAGGAATTCATAAAAATAATTCCATCACAACATAATCAAATCAATGTAATAATAGGGATAGAAACAGAACCCTATATTATCTTAGACGAAAAATTATTTTGATAAAACACTTGAACTCCATTCTTGAGGAAAATATCCTTTCTACTTCAAAAACATTTTTCCTTTCTTAACATGTCATACAATTTTAAACTAAAAGAAGTTTATTAAAAATAAACTTGAAAACCTGTAAATAATGCTTCTTGGAAATAATGTTTTAAAAATACATTCATTCCATATAAGTTAAAAAAAACATTCTTCTAGTACTTTTGTCAGAAAAGTCAAAAAGTACCTCGTACGAAAAACAACAAAAGATTCCTTTCATATCTTTTACTATAAACTCCCCAAAGGGTAAAAATGGATTTAAACAATTATAGGTGGATGGAAATAATATTAAATATTGAGTAAACATGGATGTGGATGATAAAATACACCCCAGTACATACCAAAGTATAAACAATCTCAGATAAAAATGAGATTGTGATATTTCCCTTACCTTAGGTCTGATTTGCTTCGTAAGTGTCTGAACCTCCTCTTCTTTGAAGAGCCTCTTTGAGTCATCCTCTTAGGGCAATAAAATTGGTCTTTGAAGATGAACAAGACCTATAGGATGTTTCTAGGCAAGTGGAGAAGAGAATTTGGCAGGGGTTGGCCGAGTTTGATGGCTCAAAGTGGTGTGAGGAAGAGAGGGAGGAGGTGCCCTTTTATAAGGGAGGAGAGGGGCTCCTTTGGAAAAACTAAAAATATTATTTTATTATAAAGCCAAATTCGGTTTTAAATAGCTCCAAATTGATTTATTTCTAAGCTAAGGTGGGTATGGGTCTAAATAATTTCATCCAATAGAATTTAGACAAGTTTAGGTTCCTATTTTAACCTTATCATTTAGATTTAACATTAAGTTAGATAATTTTACTTTTACCGTGTCTTTTTGTGTTCTTACACTATAAGGTTAATAAAATTACTATAACAAGCCAAACGAACCCCAAGTTGTTTATTATTAATATATATAACCTTATCTAAGTCATTTGGCTTAACCTTATATTTTTATGAATAAAATAACAATTAATAATATAATATTTGTTTTAAAAACTATTTTATGTCAATTTTGAGACTATTTAGTAATTGATTTTTGTGAAAATCATAACATAATGATTAATTCGAAAAAGGTCAAATAAATCAATAATAAAATGTCATATTAACCTATAAAATTAGTGGAATTCATAAAAAGTCTGAAATTACATTTATTTGGGTATTTATAACATCAATTATGTCAATATTTCATTAATAAGATAATTAGTGCATCATCTTTGTGTCATAAATAAATTAACTTATTTAATGTCTAAAAATTACAAATAAAATATCATTATGTAGGAAATCTTTTTAGATTTCTAACGAATATTTATAGTCTAATTTATCTTATGTATAACCCTATATTAAAAATTCTTTAGTTATTAAACTTTGATTTCAACTATTTTAACCCTTCTTTAAATAAATTTATAATAAATGTCCTAATCTAATCCAAGTGGGCCTAAATGGTCATATTTTATTCCTAAGGTTTTTTTGGTCTAATTACACTTATCCAATAGAATTATGACATGTGTTAGGGTAATAATAATATAATTTTTACCGTTAACTACCCTATTTACTTTTAACCGTGGTAAAAAAAAGAAAAAAGTTACTATTCACCAAAAATTATTTTCATCTCATTGAACCACATTTTAGTCCTTGATATTAACTGTGTCTCTCGGATTTTCGAAATTCTACTTACAAAAGAGGTAAAATTTAGTTTTATGAAAAAATCAGTTTTTTTAACTACCACTTAGTGGTTTCACTATCCATCAAAAAATGAAAGTTTCTAGAAAAATACCAAAAATTAGGCCTAAGATATATTTGATATTATGAATTCAAAAATTATGTTTATTTTACAAAATTAAAAACATATCAGTTACATTAACTAATTTAAAAATTAATTCCCATCGTCAAAACAAATAGCGTGTTTTTAAAAGATAAAAACTATCAAAAGATTGACACTTGTTTATGTTTGGTTTAAATGTGAAATTACATCCAATGACCAACATTGTATTAAATTGTAAAAATATATTCTAAATATACTTTAAACCCACTCAAATTAATAATTTATCACTATTAATTATTTCGATTAAAAAGGTTGTTTTTAATTAAAATTTAGTAATTTTCACTATTCATCAGAAAATGAAAGTTATCCGAAAAGTACCAAAATTTCACCCTAAGCTAATTTCGATATTCAGAATCCAAAAATGAAGTCCATTTTGAAAAATAAAATTTACAAAATTTCAAAAAGTGGTTATTACTATTCAATACGGCTAGTTTTAATAATATTTTAATAGCATATCGTTGTTTAGTGAAACTCGGTATTGCGTACTAAACACGCTATCGAGGAAGGTCGCGATTGCATGTAATTCAAGTCAAGTCAAGGATGCATGTTTTGAAAGCTCCTTTTGGTGTAGCATACAACACAAGACATTAATGAAATTAAAAAGAATATTTTTCATAAAATCTCGGGCTGTTACATTCTACCCCCCTTAAAATGAATTTCGCCCTCGAAATTCGTCAGGGTTATAAATGGTTTACTACTCAAAAGTTTCTTTAATAGAAACCCACATTGTAAAAAGGAATACCAAAACCAATCTTTAAAAACAAAAGTATGAAACGTAATAGTTACCCAAATAAACTAATCACTGGGTTTCCACATAGGTGAAAATATGGATATTGAAGAAAAATATAACCATCATGTTCTGATGGAGAGTGGTAGAGAACATGGATATGGAAAAGCCAGAAATCACAAAGCCATAAATTTGTGATGATCTAATGTCCCATTTCATTCATCAGATATAAGAGCACAATGACAACATTTTTGGTTTCCAAGATCATTTCCCTAAAGTTGATGAAATTGGAATTAGAAGAAATACTTCCGTGATTTTGGTATAGTCTCACCATTGGTTGTTCTTTGGACAATTTCCACTTTATCTCTTAAAGAAATGAAGTTGAATTTTCCATTTGTGATGTGTTAGCAGATCATGTGATAGAATGATGGGTCATTCTATCTGTCTCAAACAAAAGGTTAGAAAAGTTATCAAAAAATACATAAGTCCATCTATAGTGAGATTAATCATATATGGTTCCTAAAATGGATTTATACTTCATATATCATACTGGTTAATATAATAAAACTAGTTTCTACTAAACAGGGACTTCCTGTAGGCTAGTGGTAGGAAATAAAGGCCAGTCGCACTTCGGTTGTGGGTTCGATTCCCACAGCCTTGTCCGACACGATGGGCTATCGCCCATCCTGCAGGTTGTCCTTTTTCTAAAACTACATTACTATAACATCCCATAAATAATATCGGAAATATTTATATCCTTAAAAAATACTAACTTATGTCCAACATAATCCATTCCAATCTTTAGGATTATCCAAAATAATACTGTCTAATCTCATATTATAGTGAAAACAATTTCCAAAGAGTTCATACAACTAGCATGTTAATACCATTATTGATCCCCATATATCATGAGATATGTCTTGTTGGTCACATTCCAAACATTCAAAGGCCTTAATCATGTATTCTCTTGAAAAAAATGAATACCCATTGAACCTTATTGAAAACATGAATGTTGTTAAAAGTTAACTCTTTCAAAATACCAAAATCCTCAAAATTATATATACTCAAACCATGATATCACTTAGTCCTTATATTAATCATGAGCTCATTAATACTGTCAAACATTTCATTTTCTCGTTTTCCCTTCATTATGCGCATATCATCTTTTTTTCCAAAAATATCTCAATCACTTTCCATGGTTACCGGTACCATTGAAAACCACAATAGACCAATACATAAATATTCCAATATTCCACGATACTATATACAACATTATTTTGGAACCCCATTACATAAACACTTAATCATTCCACCACATCGTTGTCATATTAAACATCGCTAATAGTGATCGCATGTGACTTCCCTTTGTCCTTTTCCTTAAGTGGTTGCTCATGTCGATCGTCACTAACCCTTGGATTAGGGTATTTATTAGCATAATGCCCCATTTCCTTGCACTTGAAGCATTGAAGTGTTGGTGGTGAATTCTCTACAGTCTTTTCTTTATTCACATCATTAGAAACCCTTTTTCCATTACTTCGACACTCAGTTTCTCGATGACCTTATTTTCCACACTTAAAACATTTTCTAGTCCCTTTAAGACAATCTCCACCATGCTTCTTTCCACACTTTGAGCATAAGGAAACATTCATCTTGTTTTCACCATTATTCTGAGATTTCTCCTTGAACTCCGTCTTTCGTTTCTTGTCAAAACTATGATATGGATATGTAACACCAACTTCCATTTCTAACTTGATAGCACAATGCACAATTTCTTCATAGCTACTGAAGTCTCTTATAGCTACTTCCCTTCGATGATTTGGTTTTAAGCCAATGAATAATCGATCAACTTTACTTTCAGGATGGATGATAAATCCAGATGCATACCTTGCAAGCCTTGTAAAATTCGCTTCATATATACCAACATATTCATCATCATTTTTCTTTAGTTCAAGAAACTCCTTCTCTATCTTTGTTCGAACAATACAAGGGAAGTAATTATTGAAATATAAGTTCTTGAACTCATCTCATTCCATGGACTCAATTTCATCTCTTGGCCTCATATTATTGATAAGATTCCACCATTGATCAGCATCACCTTCCAAGAGATACACGGCTAAGATGACTTTATCATGTTCAGAACATTGAAGAATTGAAAATATCTTTTCAGTAGTACTGATCCATTGTTCAGCAATAAGTGGATCAGAAGGCCCACTGAAAGAAGGTGGACGTTTCCTCATGAAGGACTCAATAGAATATTGTTCCCTTCTCTTCTCATGTGGAAGTCCAGAATGATTCATAGCTTGTGTAAGTATATCAATAATATTTTTCACTCCATCTCCCATAACATGTGTTTGTTCAGGAGGACAATCATTGCATTGTCCATTACATTGATCAACACAGTTATTTCGGGTTCTATCCATCGTCTAAAACCCAAAAACAATAGTGTGAGAGGAAAAAATCACGCTAGGGAAAACAATATAATAAAGGGGGAGTACCTTCAACATCTAAAATCTTGGGTTACCGTATTTTTAGTACTATAAACTATACTTATACTTAACCTTAGGTACATTCCTAGACATACCTTAGAAATATCTCTAGGGATCTCACTAAAGTTCTTGTATCCTAGTTTCCAAAGGTTGAATAAACCTTTCCTCTGATACCAACTGTAGAGACCTGAAGCTTAACATACATGGACATTACATTACTTTTGCGGAATACTTAGTACATAACAAAAAAACACACACAAGGACCGTAATAGTTTAGTGTCTTTGGAAGCTCGGAATATAATCTTCTAATCGTTGTGAAAGATCTTCAACATCTCCGATAAAGATCTTCTTTTTTTTTACGTAAAACCTTTCTTTATATCCTGGGGAAAATAAAACACAAGAGGGTGAGCTCAAATGCTGAGTAAGGGTAAACAAAAGAAATATCAATCACATCATATTCATAAGAACGTAACATTTTGGAAATCTTAACCTGTAAAAGAGATCATAATATCATAACATGGGATAAATCATAGTAGTGAAAAGTAATCCCAATAATCATAAATTAAAACATGAAAAATTGTGGCATACACACATAATCATAGAGAATCATTTATTATTAGTCAAGACTCATTTCCAAGACTATCTTAGTGGACAAAGTCCATTTTTGAACCGAGTTCACTCCTCGTTTCACTCCTGTTTCACTGAACCGGTTTAACCTATCGTTCCAGCCATGTCTATCTCATGAGATATAAAATATTTACCCAATGCATTGGAGGGAGATATAGGTCCCACCCATCTCATAATGATTCCATTCTTATTTGTGCCATAAAATCAAAAAAAAATCATACATCATTGCATAACCCATGTAATAAAAATGGGATTCTTAAACATCGTGACATCATAAAACAATTCATATAAGATAAAGGAATTCATAAAAATAATTCCATCACAACATAATCAAATCAATGTAATAATAGGGATAGAAATATAACCCTATATTATCTTATATGAAAAATAATTTTGATAAAACACTTGAACTCCATTCTTGAGGAAAATATCCTTTCTACTTCAAAAACATTTTTCCTTTCTTAACATGTCATACAATTTTAAACTAAAACAAGTTGATTAAAAATAAACTTGAAAACTTGTAAAGAAAGCTTCTTGGAAATAATGTTTTAAAAATCCATTCATGACGTATAAGTTAAAAAAACATTCTTCTCGTACTTTTGTCAGAAAAGTCAAAAATTACCTCGTTCGAAAAACAACAAAAGATTCATTTCATATCTTTTACTATAAACTCACCAAAGGGTAAAATGGATTTAAAAAATTGTAGGTGGATGGAAATAATATTACATATTAAGGAAACATGGATATGGATGATAAAATACACCCATTACATACCAAAGTATAAAAAATCTCGGATAAAAATGAGATTGTGATATTTCCCTTACCTTAGGTCCGATTTGCTTCGTAAGTGTCTGAACCTCCTCTTCTTCGAAGTGCCTCTTTGAGTCCTCCTCTTAGGGAACTAAAATTGGTCTTTGAAGACGACCAAGACCTCTAGGATGTTTATATCGAAGTGGAGAATAGAATTTGGCAGGGTTTGGCCGAGCTTGATGGCTCAAAGTGGTGTGAGGAAGAGAGGGAGGAGGTGCCCTTTTATAAGGGAGAAGAGGGGCTCCTTTAGAAAAACAAAAAAATTTATTTTATTATAAATCCAAATTCTGTTTTAAATAGCTCCAAATTGATTTATTTCTAAGATAATGTGGGTATGGGTCGAAATCCTTTCATCCAATATAATTTAGACAAGTTTGGGTTCCTATTTTAACCTTATCATTTAGATTTAACATTAAGTTAGATAATTCTACTTTTACCGTGTCTTTTTGTGTTCTTACACTATAAGGTTAATAAACATACTATAACAAGCCAAACGAACCCCAAGTTGTTTATTATTAATATATATAACCTTATCTAAGTCATTTGGATGAACCTTAGATTTTTAGGAATAAAATAACAATTAATAATATAATATTTATTTTAAAAACTATTTTATGTCAATGTTGACACTATTTAGTAATTGATTTTTGTGAAAATCATAATAGAATGATTAATTCTAAAAGAGATAATTAAATCAATACTAACATGTCATATTAACCTATAAAATTAGTGTAATTCATAAAAAGTCTCAAATTACATTTATTTGGGTATTTATAACATCAATTATGTCAATATTTCATTAATAAGATAATTATTACATCATCTTTGTGTCATAAATAAATTAACTTATTTAAAGTCTAAAAATTACAAATAAAATATCATTATGTAGGAAATATTTTTATATTTCTAATGAATATTTATAGTAGAATTTATCTAATGTATAACCCTATATTAAAAATGCTTTAGTTATTAAACTTTGATTTTAACTATTTTAAACCTTCTTTAAATAAATTGATAATAAATGTCCTAATCTAATCCAAGTTGGCCTTAATGGTAATATTTTATTCATAAGGTTTTTTTGGTCTAATTACACTTATCCAATAGAATTAGGACATGTGTTAGGGTAATAATAATATCATTTTTACCCTTAACTACCCTATTTACTTTTAACCGTGGTAAAAAAAAGTAAACAGTTACTATTCACCAAAAATTATTTTCATCTCATTGAACCACATTTTAGTCCTTTATATTAACCGTGTCTCTCGGAGTTTCGAAATTCTACTCACAGAAGCGGTAAAATTAAGTTTTATGAAAAATTCAGTTTTTTTAACTACCACTTAGTGGTTTCACTATTCATCAAAAAAATGAATGTTTTCAGAAAAATACCAAAAATTAGGCCTAAGATATATTTGATATTATGAATTAAAAAATGATGTTTATTTTACCAAATTCAAAACATATCAGTTACATTAACTAATTTAAAAATTAATTCCCGTCGTCAAAACAAATAGCGTGTTTTTAAAAGATAAAAACTATCAAAAGATTGATACTTGTTTATGTCTGGTTTAAATGTGAAATTACATCCAATGACCAACATTGTATTAAATTGTAAAAATATATTCTAAATATACTTTAAAACCACTCAAATTAATAATTTACCACTATTAATTATTTCGATTAAAAAGGTTGTTTTTAATTAAAATTTAGTAATTTTCACTATTTATCAGAAAATGAAAGTTATCTGAAAAGTACCAAAATTTCACCCTAAGCTAATTTTGATATTCTGAATCCAAAAATGAAGTCCATTTTGAAAAATAAAATTTACGAAATTTCAAAAAGTTGTTATTACTATTCATAATGGCTAGTTTTAATAATATTTTAATAGCATATCATTGTTTAGTGAAACTCGGTATTGCGTACTAAACACGCTATCGATAAAGGTCGTGATTGCGTGTAATTCAAGGCAATTCAAGGATGTGTGTTGTGAAAGCTCCTTTTGGTGTATCATACAAGACATGACATTAATGAAATTAAAAAGAATATTTTTCATCAAATCTCGGGGTGTTACAAGTTTGTTGATGATGGAACAACTAGTCTATAATTGAGGTCTTACATGCTGGCTTGCAGAGATGGTGCATTGGCCACCAGAATTGACAGAGAGATTATATGTGAGGATTTTGCTATATATCGATTTGTACGCCAATTCAAGTGTCTGCAGTAGATTGTTGTATCACATCCTTTGCATATCAGGTCAGAGCAGCATCCAATGTTTGCCCGACACCTTTGGTTACTAACACTATGGAGAAGACCGGGGCAGTGTTTGATCTACCAGTTGCTAGAGCGGCGAGTCAATTGACTTCATGGTATGCCAAGAATTTTATAGCATAATACCATAAAGGGTTACTAAATCATCTGGTTCCTAGGGAGGGGGAAAAGAGAACTGAAAGTAAACAAACCCTTCGTCTAGAAGGTAACTCTTCCTCACTTGGAGCTAATTCACCAGGTTCCTCACCCGGGGTTGATTCGTTGGATTCCTAAGATGGGGATAATGAGGCATGACATGTGTCAAAGCGGCCTAGTGCTATATATAATCCTCCTTCTAGAGTTAAGAGACCTACTCCATCAACTTCTGGTGAGTTATATCATTGAGGCAATTTAATCACCATTATTTTATAGAGCAACAAGTTTTATTTTCATATCTTATATCTGTGACTGTAGGAGATGGGAAGAAGTTTAAGTCCAAGATTGTAGGACCCTCCTTGTAGACTTTCGGTGCACATGCTAAATATTTACGATCAGAGGCTATCCATACATGAAGGAGATTATATTGAGATGCTGAAACTGGCAGGCTGGACTTATGCGAAGGGATACATATCCCTAGAGTATGGAATCTTCAAGCATCTACTGATAACCATTTCGAGGATAACCCCGATGAAGGGGGGGCTTACATTAGGGAGATGGATATGCTCATATATGCCACTGATGATTCCATTCGTATCACTAAGTGGTTGAAGGAAATGATGGATTGTGGCACCCCTGAGGGGATTGGTGCTTCTGTAGATGAGGAGTGGCAAGATTACGTGTCTCTTGGAGATGTAAGTCTCATTCCTTGTTTTCTTTACAACTTGATATCAGTTAATGCTTTGTTACTCAAGGAAATTACTTTATTTATCCTATAACTGGTAAATAAAGGAACTGCTGAGGTCACTTCACCACAGTACAGCTCTAGTGGCACTGCCATTGGAGCCACTGAATCTCCCCGTGAACCGGGTGAGGTATCTCTAGGCCAGAAATCCATGGACGAGGAGTTAGAACGGGCTTTTAACTCTCCTAAACCTATATTTGGAGGTGATGATGCCAGCACACACAAAAAGTAAAAGAAGAGAAAATATCAAAGGAATATTTCCACAACTAAATGCTTCATCTGTAGTGGTAAGTCCCTCCAATAATCATGATTCCTAACACATGAAAATATTTCTCATATATCTTAGGATTGCAGGGGATTCCTTAGTTTTCCTTTTGAGGGAGAGTAATAACCCTCCTTTGAGGACAACAGAGGGTGCTGGTGAAAAGTCGCAAATTCATGCTTACCAGGCTGCTCCTAAAGAAGAGCCAGCTTCTGTTCCCAGTAATGCTCATGTTGTTGCTGCATGGATAGAAGAGCCTTCTTCTGGTAAATTAACAATACTTCAAAGAATTTTGAATGAAAAAATCAACTAACATCCATTATATGATGCTTTAGGTTCAACACCTACAACAGAAAATTTAGCTGCCACTGCAACTGATTCCATAATTTTCTCTGAAGAAGTTGTCTAGGGTCAGAGGCCGCAAGATGAGGGTCACCAAGAAGACATATCAAATACTCCCACTGGTGACACTAAACAGGAATCTGAGATATAACTGGATGACATGATGAAACTTGGCACATCTTTTGATGAAATTTTAGATCAAGTTAAATTACCATATGATTTAGAAGATTTTGGACGTGAGTGTTATCCTTCGTTCTGTTAAAAAAATTCTTATTACACCTCTGACCATGATTGGTTGAAATGTACAGTTCTGTCTGAGCAAGATACTAATCTGCAGATGCCTGAAGTGGGTAGAGAAATCCCTATTATTATAGAGACGCTAGCTTAAGTGGAGATTAACCAAGAAGATCTTCCTGAAACCTATCCTAAAAATCCTGTTGTGGCTAGGAAAGACGGGGAGGATCCTTCTCATAATATAGATCTACCGTTGGGTAAGAGATGATAATATTTTTGGCTGTACTTAATTTGTAATAATGCTAATAAATTTTTTTTATCCATTTGAAACTAACCAAAACTTTCAATTGACTATATAGGGCCATCAATTTCAGTGGCTAGATCTGGAGGGTAAGCATCAGCCTCCGCACCAACGGAAGTAGAAAGTGAAGTAATAAGGGGCATGGGGGAAGGATGAGAACATGGAACTTATTTAAGTGCATTAATCCTGGACTATATTCTCCCATGTGACAGTGATGCTGAGTCAGACCCAGAGGTGCGGAAGGCACTCCAATTCTCACATTGAAAGGCATGACCGATTATATGGAAGATCATATCTAAAGTTCCTCTCTAAGATCTATCTTTGAAGATCCTTCAAATGTCATCCTTTTTTGACATTTTTGGACTTGGTGGTTTTGGATATCAATAGATCCATGCTGCGGTGAAACAAGGCATCGTAAGGAGGGAGCAGGAGCAAAAGTACCGTCAAGATCTGACCAGAGCAAGGCTGTTGACCAATATCAGAAAATTTTAGGCTGTTATGTCCTGAGTTGAGGCTGATTATGCGGCAAAGTTAAAGGATCATAATCATAAGATCAAGGAGAAATTTTTCCAGCAGATTCACCTTCAGAAACAGTTATATTTTGGTACTAGGGAACTTGACCAGCTTAACAATTAAATGGAAGGAGTTCAAACGAATGGTATGAAATCCATCACAGATGCCAAGAAGGCACTCCATCAAGCTGAAAAGAGTGAAGCTGGTCGAGTGAATGAACTTCAAGTGGCTGCTGATGAAGCTCAGGATTCCATAAATCAAATGAAGAGTTATGTTGAAAGCCTCGTGTAATTATTGAAAACGAAAAGATACTCCAGTCTGTGGATGTCCTTCTAACTCTTGTGCATAAATTAAAAACACTTTAATCTTCAATCATGTGTGCCTAAATTATCTTTCTACTTTCTTTAATTAATTTTACCTAAACTAATAAGACTAGTGAGAATATTTTAAGTGTTCCTAGGATTATAAAAATAACCCTAAAAACTTTGCATCTTTTGTTGCTCAATATTTTCTAAATCATACAATATGTACGTTTAGCAAGCTGGGACTCGACTTTTGTTCACAGATCCTTTTACAAGTTCCCAATTTAATGATTACCCTACCTTTCTTCTGCAGTTTAATGTCATGCATGTCGGACATAAAAAAGGATAATGTTTGAAGGTCGAATAGCTTTGACTAATTGGATTAATAATTGACTCCATTCCTTGATAATTTGATTGAAAACATATTACCACATTTAAGTATGGGGGAAAACATGTAAACTATGAACTAAGAAATTTTGAATCTGAGGGATGATATGAAAAAGGGCTGAAAGGCATTATAGGAATTTTTTCTTAAGAGTGAAGTTACCGCTATTTGACAAACCTGTTAGGGGGTTGAATTATGTAGGGCCACTTAAGGGCATTGGCCGCACGGTCAAATAATAGCATCTTTTGGCAGACAGGTCCATTATGTAGACTACTTATGCAAGGCCACCTAGGGGATCATGCTGCATATTAAGGAAAAAGAACTCTCAAAAATTTTACTTTTCTATTTCTAAAAATCTAGTGGAAGTTTATGGAGATTAAAATTTTCCAAAGCGTAGATTTTGTGGTATGGAGAGGGGTACTTGAATATGGAGAGGATATCCCCAATCAAGATTATCAAATAATTAGATGAATGTCACTCCTATGAAGGTCTATCCCAAACGTAGGGAAGGTAAAAATAAACCATAGACTTGAATAATTTCAGATCATGAAAAAGAGTATGGGAAAACTATGTTAAGGATGGATATTTTTTACGGATCTCTACATATTTTCGTTAAGACCAATAAGGACAAAAGATGTTTTCCTCGCAAGAATGAAATTACCAATATTTAACCAACCTGTTAGGGGGTTGAATTATGAAGGGCCACTTAAGGGAATTAGATGCATAGTCAAATAATAGAATCTTTTGGCTGACAGGTTCGTTATGTAGACTACTTATGCAAGGCCGCCTAAGGGCACATGCTGCATAGTCAGACAAAAGAATTCACAGGTATCGAACATTTTGGGACCAGAAGTCAGGAAAATGGTTATGGAGATATGGAAGTATTTATGGTTTAATAGTATGACACATCAAAATGGGCATTGTCCAATGAATGAAGGAGATACACAGTCTAATACTGACCATAGTCATGTTGTGGATGGGTCTTGAATTAAGGTGCTGGACTTCAATACATATCCCATAAGGTTGGGAATCAAGCCATACATAGTTCTTGAAATAAAGATTAACGTCATCTGGGATGAGAGCGTAGGAGATATTAGTTTAGGGTCATAGATCTCGGACCATAATGAGGAATACACATTGTGTGTTTTATAAACCTGATGTGAATGAAGACTAGGGTTTTCCTACCACATTCATGTTTTCACAGGGGGACTGTTCAACCAAGGGATTGAAGGCGGATTTTGGGGTTAGGAAAAAGACTTGGGGCTGGATTCGAGGGACGTTCGAACGTTCCTACATATCCCATAAGGATGGGAATCAAGCCATATGTAGTTCTTGAAATACCCTCAATACATATTTGGTTCGTACAAGTGAAGGGTGAAAGGGGACATTAGTGCAATCATGGTTTGACTGAAGATTAAAGGATCGGGAATTACCATGTATGCATGTAGTCTTTGAAATATTACATGATTGGAGATCAATTTCCATGATGATTCCCTCTCAGGAGAGGGACAATGGGGGACTGTATAGTTTAACATCATATAGCAAGGATGATGGTGCTGCATAGTTTTGTGTCATGTAGCAGGGACAAAAGTGATGTAAACAGTTTAACGTCATGTGGGATGAAGGTGAACCAACGTGAAGATATTGGTTTTGGGCTGCTTCATGGATCAACATCATATGAGACGGAGGTGAAGAGACGTGATGATATTGGTTTTGAGCTGCTTCACGGATCAACATCGTATGATACCGAGGTGAACCGAAGTGAAGAGATTGATTTTGGGTTTGAACCATGGGAGGTTTCCTACGTACCCAGCCTAGAAGGCAAGGATCAAAGTCTACATAGTTCAATAGAGAAGGAATTGGTGATCAAGTTGTACTTGATGACCACCTGAAGATGATGTTGGGACTTACGCGTGGTTATCGGCCCAGAGAGGGTGTTATGGTTGAAGCTTACTCTAAGCTCATTTAAGTCATACTCGGTGTGAGAAACCAGAGGTAACAAAAACCCTAACGATTCACAGTTTAACGTCATATAGGACAAAGGGTGATGTACAGTTTAGCGTCATGTAGCTAGGATGTATTGTAGTTTAACGTCTTACAGGACATGTGCACAATTTAACATCATGTAGGACAAAAGGGACACAGTTTAACGTCATATTGGATGATAGAGAGACCATGCAGTTTAAATTCTTGCAGTAAGTACAAAAGGGACCATGCAGTTTAAAGTCTTGCAGTAAGGACTAAAGGGACCATGTTGTTTAAAGTCTTATAGTAAGGACTAAATATGTATTTTCTCTACACAGAATACTTTTTTAGAAATATGGCATTGGTTGGAGTCGTGATGCGTTCTACATCCATTGATATTAAAGAATAAGCTCCATTGGAGTAGACCTTATATATTGAGTAAAGTATGTCCCACTTGATGAAGATTCTGCCTCATGAACCACTTCAGGCTATACCATTTGGTGGGGTGGTGACCATGCTTTTGAAGTAGATGGCATAAAATCTGCCATAGTCGAAGACAACTTAAGCTTTGACATGAGCTCATTTTCTTATGACTGCTCTTCTTTCTTCGAATTATGCCACCTCTTTGAGGATTTTCCTTCTAACAAAAGGATTTTTTCTATGGAATAAATAGAAGAAGTTAACATTGGTTTCTTCAATTGCATTTGTAAAATGTCATGAGTTCAGTAGATCATCTCCCGGACCATCCAATTATCATATTTCTGTGCATTTTTGTTTTTGACTTCGTGCCACTCACCTTCTTCCTCTGGATCTTTAGTAGTAACACATGCTACCTAGGATGAAGAACCTTTAACTTTTACTTGTTCCGAATCCACCATCTTTTGTAGGAGGACTTTGAAGACTAAACACTCTTGAATGGGATGCCCCAAAATCTGGTGAAATGGGAAATTGTTGGGGAGGTCTTCATCTTCTTCCTTGTTTGGCATTTTGGGCCTTGGAAACTGAACCAGGTTGTTTTCCAGACACGAGATGAAGTAACCCAGAACATGTTCATTCCAGAAATAATAAACTTTCTTCTTCAAATATTCGAACTTTTTTTGTCTTTGATATCATGGATCATCATGACGAGAAGACCTCTGTTGTTCACACTCAGGAGGTGGAGCCCCGCGATAAGATTATGGTTTTGAAGTGGAAGCAGGTATAGATGCTTGTTTAAGTGTAACTGTGGCAGTCTCTTCTCTCCCCATTCTCCTTCCTAGATCTGGTGGAATTATACAAGTTTTCTCCTTAGTCTCTATAATATAATCTTAGATCTATTGAGTGATTGAAGTAAGGTCTCGAAACCCTCCTTTGTATTTCACAGGGGTCAACAGTGTGCTTAATTCATCACCCAAATTTTACACACAGATTAGAAACCACTCTTCTTGAGGGAGTTCTAAGTTTAAGGAATATGTTAATCCCTTCCAGCGAGCAATGAAATATGAAACTCTTTCATTTACCCTTTTCTTACAATTGGTAAGATTGAAAACTGTCATATTTGGCAATATTGAGCTAAATTGAAGGAGAAATATTTGATGGAGATCATCCCACCCTGTAATTGACCGAGATTTCAAGCATGTATACTAGACAAAAGCAGGCCCTTGTAATAACTGCACAAAACAGCTAAGCTTAACTGCTTCTTGTTGTTGAGGAGTTCCCATCATAGGATCACAACAGGAACCAAAATGTGTTAAGTGTTGTTCTGGATCCTCCGAACCATTAAAAATTGGGAATGTGGTACTTCAAAGATTTGATGGGGGAGGAATTGCATCAACCAATTCAGGGTAAGCTGTAACACCCCGAGATTTTATGAAAAATATTCATTTTAGTTTTATTGATGTCTTGTTTTGTACGCTACACCAAAAGACCTTGCACTACATGCATCCCTGACTTGGCTTTCATTACACGCAATCGCGACCTTCCTTAATAGCTTGTGTCGTACGCAATATCGAGTTTCACTAAATAACGATATGCTATTAAAATATTATTAAAACTAGCCGTTATGAATAGTAATACCCACTTTTTGAAATTTTTTAAATTTTATCTTTCAAAATGGAATTCATTTTTTATTTGGAATATCGAAATTAGCCTATGGTGAATTTTTGGTATTTTTCTGAAAACTTTCAATTTTTGATGAATAGTGAAAACACTGGGTTACTATTTAAAAACTGACTTTTTATTTAAATAATTATTTATTTTATTTAAATTTATTTTAGTTCAAAATTGATATATTATACCTATATATGTTCAATTTAATTCATTGGAGTCATTTTATAATAATTTTAGATATATAAAAATTTTATTGAACTTTTCACCGCCTTTTACCCACCTCCTAGGAGAATTTGGAAATTCACATAAAACATAATTTTACTGCTTCTGTGAGTGGAATTTCGAAAATCTAAGAGACACGGTTAATATGAAGGACTAAAAATTCGTTCAATGAGATGAAAATATTTTTTGGTGAATAGTAACTTTTTCCTTTTTTTACCACGGTTAAAAGTAAATAGGGTAATTAAGAGTAAAAATGATATTATTATTCTCTAACACATGTCCTAATTGTATTAGATAAGTGTAATTAGACCAAAAACAACCTTAGGAATAAAATTTGACCATTTAGGCCCACTTTTATTGGATTAGGACATTTAATATTATTTTATTTAAAGAATAGTTAAAATAGTTAAAATCAAATTTTAGTAACTAAAACATTTTTAATATAGGGTTATAGATAAGATTAACTATACTATAAATATTCATTAGAAATATAAAACTATTATATACTTAATGGTATTTTATTTATAATTTTTAGACATTAAATAATATATGTTATTTATGACACAATGTTGATGTAGTAATTACCTAAATATTGAAATATTAAAACAATTTATATTATAAATACCCAAATAAATGTAATTTGATACTTTTTATGAATTCAACTAATTTTATATGTTAATATGACATGTTAGTATTTATTTAATTAACCTTTTTTGAACTAATCATGTTGTTATGATTTTCCCAAAAATCAATTACCAAATAGTGTCAAAATTAACGTAAAATAGTTTTTAAAACAAATATTATATTATTAATTGTTATTTTATTACTAAAAATATAAGGCTCATAAAAATGACTTATATAAGGTTATATATATTAATAATAAACAACTTGGGTTTCGTTTATCTTGTTATAGTATGTTTATTAACCTTATAGTGTAAGAAAACAAGAAGACACAGTAAAAGTAAAATTATTTAACTTAAAGTTAAATCTAAATGATAAGGTTAAAATAGAAACCTAAACTTGTCTAAATTCTATTTTATGAGATTATTTCTACCCATACCCACATTATCTTTTAAATAAATAAATTTGGAGCTACTAACAACCGAATATGACTTTATAATAAAATAATAATTTTAGTTTTTCTAAAGGTGCCCCTCTCCTCCCTTATAAAAGGGAACCTCCTCCCTCTCTTCCTCACACCACTTTGAGCCTTCAAGCTCGGCCAAACCCTACCAGTTTCTCCTCCCCATTTCCCTAGAAACATCCTAGAGGTTCTGGTCTTCTTCAAATACCATATTTAGTTCCCAAAGAGGAGGTTAAGAAGAGGCGCTTCAAAGAAGAGGTAATGTCTGTTACCGATTATTTCAACTTTATTTCTTTTTCTACTTCTTTTTCTTTAGTTTTTTCATTATGAGGTAATAACAACAGTGTCAATCATATACTGATATGTTATTATAAGTTTTAAACAACCCTATTTCACCATCTATCCATTCTACGGAAAACAAAATCACCGCGCGTGCGTACGTATGGAATACCGTCTCCACGCCGTGGTGTAATCTATTTTCCACCACCACCTTACTTGGATGGGTATAATGGAGTAAATAATAACTATATATTATTATTGTAAAGTGATATTTATTTTTAAATAGTATACATATAATCCAATACAATTCCACGATCATGTGAATGATATCATCGCTTGTGCGTACGTACGAAATACCGTCTCCACGATGCAATGAGATTCATTCTCCATGTTAACCATTCAAGAATGATTATAAAGTATATATAATGAATAAGAATTAAATATATGACATAATTAAGCTAATGGATTTATATATATATATATATGTCATATACTTACTTCCATTCAAGTCAATAAGGAAAGGAAAACATCATTCATGCGTAGGTACGGCCTACCGTCTCCATGAACGGTGTGTTTCATTTCATTTATCTATCTATTATATATACATGTACTGAATATATATGATATATAAATCATGATTTACATTTTGGAAGTAAGGAAATCATGATATAAGTAATAATAATATCAAGAACAACAAGTCCAAACACGTACGATAAATGAATCAATTTTACCCAAAACGCTACTTTAACATTGAATTAACAAATGAATGGGTAATATAAATACCTAAGTGCACCATATATGATATAATAACAATTAATATGATTCTGTAATAATTCAATTACATTATTTAAATCATTATACAGGAGTTTTGGATATATACGAAGCATATCGGACATAAGGTAAGGGCTAATTTTTCAAATCTCATTTTTATCTGAGATTTCTTATACATATGTACTTACTGTGGTTATATTTTTCATCCATGCCCATAAAATGTTTTTCATAAAGTGTTTAATATTATTCAATGTATGTTTAATGTCATTTTTACCCCTATTTGACTTTTACTTTGTGTTATGGAAGGAATCTTTATTTTGTTTACCATACGAGGAACTTTTTGACTTTTCCGACAAAAGTACAAGAAGAATGTTATTTTTAACTTATATGGAATAAATGGATTTTACGGTTTCATAATGAATTTTTTCGATAAAGTTTCATCTACAAAATTTTATGTCTATTTTCAAAAAAATACTTTTCTGTTAAGATTGCATGGAATTTTGTGAAAAGAAAATGATTTTGAAGAAGAAATGATATTTTCCTCAAGAATTCATTTCAAGTGTTTTATCAAAACCATTTTCCATCTAAGATGACATTATTTCATATGTGTATGTTTCAAGTATAATGTATCTATGATCTACATGGTTTCACTTTTCTTATGATGAAATGATATCCATTTGTTTTATATGGATTATGTTATGATGGGATGATGTTTATGAAACCCATTTTATTCTTTGGGTTATGATGAATGATTTATGTTTATGTTGTGGCACACGTAAGAATGATTTAATTATGAGATAGGTGGGACCTATATCTCCCTCTAATGCATTGGGTAAAAATTTATATCTCATGATACAGACATGGCTGGAATGGTTAGTTAATCTGGTTCAGTGTTACAGGACTGGAATTAGGAGTGAACTCAATTCAGAATGGGACTTTGTCCGCTAAGATGGTGTTGGCAGCAATTCCTTGGCTACTATGGAAATCATAACATGTGATTATTGGATGCCACAATTATATGTTTTATTACAATGCTAGTTTATCATGACTAATGTCTACTTATGTTCTATGCCTTGTGTACTTCCATGATTTATGTCGTTGCTCATGATTTTGATGTTTAGATTTTATGTTCAAGTTTTTGCATTCAAATGATTATGGATTGTTTTATGTTCTATTTTCTTACCCTTAATGAGCATTTGAGCTCACCCTTTATATGTTTTCTTTTCCCCAAGATTTAAAGAAAGGTTTTAGGTAAAAAAACAAATGGGGAAGATATTTATGGGAGATGTTGAAGTTCTTTCACCAAGATTAGAAGATTATTTTCTGAGGTTCCAAAGACACTAAACTATTACAAACCTTATGTGTCTATTTTCATTATGTATTAAGTATTCCGAAAAAGTAATGTAATGTCGATGTACGTCAAGATTTGGGTCTCTACAGTTGGTATCAGAGCAAAGGTTTAGTTAAACTTTGGAAACTAGGATGCAAAAACTTTAGTGAGATCCCTAGAGATATTTCTAAGGTATGTCTAGGGATGTCCCTAAGGTTGAGTATAAGTATAGGTTATAGTCCTAGAATTATGGCAATGATATTAGAATTAATCCTCAGATGTTAGATATTGAAAGTACTCTCCCTTTATTATGTTGTTTTCCTAGCAAGATTTTTTCCTCTCACGTTGTTCTTTTTGGGTTTTAGATGATGGCTGGAATCCGAAGGAACCGTGTTGATCAATGTAATGGAAAATGCAATGATTGTCCTCCCGAGAAACCAAATGTGATGGGATATGGAGTGAAAAATCTTATTTATATACTTACAAAAGCTATGAATCATTCTGGATTTCCAAATGATCAGAGAAGGGAACAATATTCCATTGAGTCCTTCATTAGGCAACATCCACCGTCTTTCAATGGGTCTTTTAATCCACTTGTTGCTAAACAATGGATCAGTACCATTGAAAAGATATTTCCCATACTTCATTGTTCAGAACATGAAAAAGTCATTTTAGCTGTTTACCGATTAGAAGGTGAATCAGACCAGTGGTGGAATCTAATTAAGAATACAAGGCCCCAAGATGAAATTGATTCCATGTAATGGGACGAGTTCAAGAACTTGTTTTTCAGTAAGTACTTCCCTCGTATTCTTCGCACAAAGATGGAAAAGGAGTTTCTTGAGCTTAACCAGAAGGATAATGAATCTGTTGGTATATACAAAGTGAATTTTACAAAACTTCCAAGGTATGAATCTGTCTTTATCATCCAACCTGAAAGTAAAGTTGATCGATTTTTCAGTGGTTTAAAACCAAGTCTTCGAAGGGCATTAGCTATAAGAGACTTCAATAGCTATGAAGAAATTGTGTGTTGTGCTATCAAGGTAGAATTGTAAGTTGGTGTAACATATCCATCTCATGGTTTTGACAAGAAACGAAATATGGAGTTCAAGGAGAAATCTCAGAATATTGGTGAAAAGAAGATGAATATTTCTTTATTCTCAAAGTGTGAAAGGATGCATGTTGGAGATTGTATTAAAGGGACTATAAAATGTTTTAAGTGTGGAAAATAAGTTCATCGAGTAGCTGAGTGTCGAAGTACTAGAAAAAGGGTTTCTAATGATGTGAATAAAGAAAATACTGCAGAGAACACACCACCAACACGTCAATGCATCAAGTGCAAGGAAATGGGGCATTATACTAATCAATGCCCTAATCCTAGGGTTAATGATGATCAATGTGAGCAACCTCTTAAGAAAAAGGAAAAAAGGAAAGTCACATGAAATCACTATTTGTGATGTTGTGTAATGATTAAGTGTTTATGCAATGGGATTTCAAAATAGTATCATGGAATCTCATTTATAGTATCGCATAATTTTGAAATATCTATGTATTGGTCCATTGTGGTTTTTTATAAAAATATGGTACTGGTAACCCTAAAAAGTGATTCAAATATTTTGGAAAGCAGATGATATGCGCATAATGAAGGGATAAAGAGAAAATAAATTGTTTGATAGTATTCATGAGCTTATGATTGATATAAGGACTAAGTGATATCATGGTTTGAGTATATAGAATTTTGGGGATTTTCGTATGTGGAAAGTGTAAACTTTTAACTGTATTCATGTTTTCACTAAGGCTCAATGTTTATTCATTTTTCAAGAGAATACATGATTAAGGCCTTAGAATGTTTGTAATGTGACAAAAAAGATATATCATATGATATATTGGGGATAAATGATGGTATTCACATACTTGTTATGTGACCTCTCAAGTAATCATTTTCTTTACACTATGAGATTGAACAGAAGTATTTTCGATAAGCTTAAAGGTTGGAATGGATTAAGTTGGACATCAGATAGAATTGTTTAAGTGTAGAATTTTTTTTGATATTATTTATGGAATGTTATAATAAAGTAGTTTTAGAAAAAGGACAACCTGTAGGATGGCCGACAACCCGTCGCGTTGGACAAGGCTGTGGGAATCGAACCCACGACTGAAGTGCGACGGGACTTTATCACCTACCATTGGCCTACATGAAATCCCTGTTTAGTAGAAACCAATTTTATTATGTTAAGAAGTATGATATATGAAGTATAAGTCCATTTTAGGAACCATATATGATTAATCTCACTATAGATGGACTTATGTATTTTTGATAACTTTTTATAACATTTTTTTTAAGACAGATTGAATGACCCATCATTCTATCACATGATCTGCTAACACTTCACGAATGAAAAATTCAACTTCATTTCTTTAAGAGATTAAGTTTAAATTGTCCATGGAATGACCAACGGTGAGAGTGTACCCAAATAAAGAAAGTATTTCATCTAATTCCAATTTCTTTAACTTTAGGGAAATGATCTTGAAAACCCAAAATGTTGTCCTAGTGCCCTTATATTCGATGAATCATATGGTACCTTAGATCATCACAAATTTATGTCTTTTTTATTGTTGTCTTTTTTATAGCCATGTTCTCTACCACTCTCCATCAGAACATGATGGTTAGATTTCTCTTCCATATCCATATTTTCACATATGTTATCCTATGTGGAAACCCAATGATTAGTTAATTTGGGTAACCGTTACGTTTCATACATTATTTTTTAAAGATTTATTTTGGTATTCCTTTTTACGATTTGGGTTTCTATTAAAGAATCTTTCGAGTAGTAAACCATTTATAACCCAGACGAATTTCAAGGGAGAAATTCATTTTAAGGGGGGTAGAATGTAACACCCTGAGATTTTATGAAAAATATTTTTTTTAATTTTATTGATGTCCTGTGTTGTACGCTACACCAAAAGGAGCTTGCACTATACGCATCCCTGGCTTGGCTTACATTACATTCAATCGCGACCTTCCTCGATAGCTTGCGTCGTACGCAATACCAAGTTTCACTAAACAACGATATGTTATTAAAATATTATTAAAACTAGCTATTATGAATAGTAATACCCACTTTTTGAAATATTTTAAATTTTATCATTCAAAATGGACTTCATTTTTGGATTCAGAATATCGAAATTCACCTAGGCTGAATTTTTGGTATTTTTCTGAAAACGTTCAATTTTTGATGAATAGTGAAAACACTAGGTTACTATTTAAAAACAGACTTTTTATTTAAATACTTATTTATTTTATTTTATTTATTTTAGGTCAAAATTGATACATAATACCTATATAAGTTCAATTTAATTCATTGGAGTCATTTTATAATAATTTTAGATATATAAAAATTTTATTGAACTTTTCACCGTCTTTTACCCACCTCCTAGGAGAATTTGGAAATTCATATAAAACTTAATTTTACCACTTATGTGAGTGGAATTTCGAAAATCCGAGAGACACGATTAATATCAAGGAATAAAATGTGGTTCAATGAGATGAAAATAATTTTTTGTGAATAGTAACTTTTTACTTTTTTTACCACAGTTAAAAGTTAATAGGGTAATTAAGGGAAAAAAATATTATTATTACCCTAACACATGTCCTAATTCAATTTGATAAGTGTAATTAGACCAAAAAAACCTTAAGAATAAAATATGATCATTTAGGCCCACTTGGATTAGATTAGGACATTTAATATTAGTTTATTTAAAGAATCGTTAAAATAGTTAAAATCAAAGTTTAATAACTCAAACATTTGTAATATAAGGTTATACATAAGATAAATTCGACTATAAATATTCATTAGAAATATAAAAATATTTCCTACGTAATGGTATTTTATTTATAATTTTAAGACATTAAATAATAGATTTTATTTATGACACAATGGTGATGCAGTAATTACCTAAATAATGAAATATTAAAATAATTGATATTATAAATACCGAAATAAATGTAATTTGAGACTTTTTATGAATTCCACTAATTTTATAGGGTAATATGACATGTGTTTATTGACTTAATTAACTGTTTTAGAACTAATCATGCTGTTATAATTTTCACAAAAATCTATTACCAAATAGTGTCAAAATTAACATAAAATAGTTTTTAAAACAAATATTATATTCTTAATTGTTGTTTTATTCCTAAAAATCTATGTTTCGGCCAAATGACTTAGATAAGGTTATATATATTAATAATAAACAACTTGGGGTTCGTTTGGCCTGTTATAGTAGGTTTATTAACCTTATAGTGTAAGAAAACAAGAAGACGCGGTAAAAGTAAAATTATTTAAATTCAAGTTAAATATAAATGATAAGGTTAAAATAGAAACCTAAACTTGTGTAAATTATATTGGATGTGAATCATTCGATCCATACCCACCTTAGCTTCGAAATAAATAAATTTTGGAGCTATTAATAACTGAATATGACTTTATAATAAGATAATATTTTTAGTTTTTCCAAAGGCACCCCTCTCCTCCCTTATAAAAGGGAACCTCCTCCCTCACTTCCTGACAACACATTGAGCCTTCAATCTCGTCCAAACACGTACGATAAATGAAATTTTTTTACCCAAAATGCTACTTTAACATGGAATTGACAAATGAACGGGTAATATAAATACCTAATTGAACCATATATGATATAATAACAATGAATATGATTCTATAATAATTCAATGACATTTTTTAAATCATTATACATGAGGTTTGGATACATACGAAGCATATCAGACATAAGGTAAGGGATAATTTTGAAAATCTCATTTTTATCTGAGATTGCTTATACGTAAGTATTTACTGGGGTTATATTTTTCATCCATGCCCATAAAATGTTTTTCATAAAGTGATTAATATTATTCCATGTATGTTTAATTTCATTTTTACCCCTCTTTGACATGTACTTTGTGTTATGGAATGAATCTTTCTTTTGTTTACCATACAAAGAAATTTTTGACTTTTCCGAGAAAAGTACGAGAAGAATGTTATTTTTAACTTATACGGTGTAAATGGATTTTTATAGTTTCATAATGACTTATTTCAATTAAGTTTCCTCTACAAAAGTTTATGGCTATTTTCAACAAAATCTTTTTCTTTTAATATTGCATGGATTTTTGTGAAAAGAAAATGATTTTAAAGAAGAAGGGATATTTTCTTCAAGAATTCATTTCCAGCATTTTATCAAAACCATTTTCTATCTAAGATTACATTATTTCATATGTGTATGTTTCAAGTATAATGTCTCTATGATTTACATGGTTTCACTTTTCTTATGATGAAATTATATGCATTTGTTTTATATGGATTATGTTATGATGGGATGATGTTTATGAAACCCATTTTATTCTTTGGGTTATGATGAATGATTTATGTTTATATTGTAGCACACATAAGAATGATTTCATTATGAGATGGGTGGGACCTATATCTCCCTCTAATGAATTGGGTAAATATTTATATCTCATGAGATAGACATGGTTGGAATGGTAAGTTAATCTGGTTCATTGTTACAGGACTGGAATGAGGAGTGAACTCAATTCAGAATGGGACTTTGTCCACTAAGATGGTCTTGGCTGCAATGCCTTGGCTACTTTGGAAATCATAACATGTGCTTAATGGATTCCACAATTATATGTTTTATTACAATGCTATTTTATCATGACTAATTTCCATTTATGATCTATTCCTTATGTACTTCCAAGATTTATGTCGTTTCACATGATTTTGATGTTTAGATTTTTTGTTCATGTTTTTGCATTCAAATTTTTATGGATTGTTTTATGTTTCCTATGCTTACCCTTACTGAGAATTTGAGCTCACCTTTTATATGTTTTATTTTCCCCAGTATTTAAGGAAAGGTTTTAGGTAAGAAAACAAAAGGGGGAGATCTTTATGGGAGATGTTGAAGATCATTCACCACGATTAGAAGATTATTTTCTAAGTTTCCAAATACACTAAACTATTACGGTCCTTGTGTGTCTGTTTTCATTATGTATTAATTATTCCGAAAAAGTAATGTAATCTCCATGTATGTCAGGATTTGGGTCTCTACATATGCTCTCTTTTCTGGTTGAATTTGTGAACCCTTTCCTTCCATAGCTTCCAACTGAGCTGTTAATGTCTCAATGATAGTTATTAACTTTTGAGAAACATCTGGTTGAGATTGGACCTGAGCAGGTGCAATAACTGGAGTTTGGATAGTTGTGGTGACTAGTACTACAACTGATGGTAGCACAACCAGTTTTTGTAGCACATGACCCATAGGGTTGGACCTATGAGGGTGTACTTGTAAAAGAGGATATTCTTGATCCATCCTAGTAACTGCAACGAATTCCCTTGACTGACTAACTCCAAAACACTTAGGGGGAAGACTACCTTGGAGTAGTTCTCCATTCATCCTCCTTAACTCTTTTATTTCTTCCTCTTGTTGTGCGAACCTTTCCTCCATTGAGACTGAATGGAATTCTCTAGAGGAAGGGTGGAATGTAACCTGAATTTTACCCTTTTCCTTAGCATGCGCCTTTCTAGAGTATGGAAGGGCATTTCCTGAAGGAATATCTTGCCTCTGGGCCACCCTCTGTCTTATGGTACACACACCTTCTTCATTTATATCTATGTGCATAGATTTTTGAATAGGAACTTCTTCATCTGATTCATATGAGTGAACCTCATGTTATGGGGGATCAGTGACAACAACATTGATGACATTTATCAATGCATAATGCATTTCATCCCTTCTATCGGCATTTCTGCGATACTTTCTTCTTCGATGCATTTTATGAGACATTGCCTTTTGTTGAGTTGATCCCTCAGGAACTTATTGATGAACAGTAATTTGGAGGGATTCTCTTGATAATTCGGCTCCGTATTCCTCTTATGGATTCATCCCTAACTGAGTGAAAACTGACTTTCGTTGTGGAAGATATTGAGGATTTTAAAAAGTCCATAGTCTAGTGGACTAGGGTTGTTCCTTCTTTCCCTGGTCAACTCCTTGAATCCCATCTGTTGATCCCAAGGGTGGGGCTAAAAGAGTCCCCAGCCTGGCACGCAGAGGTGGTTCTTGAGATACAATATCATAAACATTCTTAAAATATCTCATGATTTTGTGGACTTTTGTCTGGAAATTAGCCAGATGCATCAACCTACTTCCACTCAAATCACCTGACTCAAATGACCATTGGATGATTTCTGACACTTCTGTCACCTGATTATTTGCATGATCTAAATGAGAAGCATGTTCGATATTCTCATTTTCTTGATGCAAGAGTAATTCGATAACGTGTTCTTTGTACTCCTTACTTTGGGAAGAACTAGTTGGGGCTTGTTCCTGAGCAAGCCTTTGATTACACACAAAACCAATTGGTTGTAGCCGGCCTTGGGAAATAAAATTGCATGAGACCACTTTTGGCGGGATTTTTTCACTGGAGAGTATAGTGAAATGAAGTGCTCCATGAACACATGAATATCAGATGGGGAATTGTTAATTAACTGGTGAATCCTTTTTAGTGAGCCAAAGCATGCACGCTGAAGGGCTCTCTGCTGCTTTTCAACCTTTGGATATCGGGAAACTGAGAGAGAGGCCAAATCAATTTAGCATTGTAACCCTTCTATTATCATAACATGATTCTCTTATTCATCATAAGATAATATCTTTTTTTTCATGCGACAATGAGTTTTCCACATATTGAGATGAATATCATGAATACAATCTTCCTTCAACATTTTTGTAATATCATAATGAGAGTTAGCCAAAGGCCAAAACATGACTGGGACTTCACCTTTCGCCTGATGTTTTCTTATATTCAGCACTACCTCCTTATCATTCGATGAATATTATTCTACCTGATTATACCAAAGCTGGTGTTTCTTTTTTTCTTCATCAATTTCAATAATATTGGTAGAGAATTCATTTATCTAATTAGAAGATGAATGACCTAGGTGGTTCGGAGAATAATCTACACCTCGGGCTATCTTCTGATTGAGAAAGTATTTCACCTGCTAGTGGTAAAGCATCAGACCTGACTAGCTTCACATTTGAATGTGCCTCAAGATAAGAGGTATTTCTCATTACTGCATTGTCCTTTGAAGAATTTTCTAAGCAATGTGAATTACTAATACGGAGATGAATTTCACTGCTAAATTCATCATCATGGGGAGGACCACCATGGTGGGTTACAACGAAAGATGTAACCATTTTGTCCTTGATCTTTTGGCCACGCAGAGGGTTATCATGGCTCTCATATGAAGATGATACTTTGAGATCGACCAAACTGTCATGAATAAAGCCTTCATGAGGAAATATCTGATGAATACCTTCTGAATTATTGTTCCCACTATTGGGAAATGAGAGAGTAAAATCTTGTGTTGCAAAAGATAATTGTCTAAGGGCTTTAAGAACTCCAGTATCAAGTGAGGCCTTATTACAGATTGGATCTTGATTTCTCGACTGTGCTGGAAGGTTCTTTTTCTTAGACACCTTCTTAATCACTATAGAAACCACTTGTTGACGAAATTTGTTTTTATGGGTAGGTGTATGTTCCGGCTTAGGAGAAATGGTCAGTTTAGGCTTATTATCTCCATTCAAATAGGGTGTATGTGCATGACTATATTGTCCTTATGAAATTAGGGAGTTTTCCCCACATCCCTCCTGGACTGGGACAGAGGTGTGAATCTATTCCGTAGTGATATGTTGATGAGTAACTCCACTGATAGGGATAGATTTTTGATTCCTTCCCTGTGATGCTGTTGAAGTTATTATAATATTCTGACAGGCATCCAGAATATGGGCATGGATTTGCTTATGCTCTTTCACCATTGTCAAAATGTGCTTGGTGACTTCAGCTTCTAGAATGGGAATATACGTCCATTCCGTGTTTGGAGTAGGTGTATGTGCCTGCTCCTGTCCTCCTTTTCCTATCAGTGAATTCTGACAGTACTCATGTGTGGGGGTAGAAAATTGTGTCTGCCTCCTGCTTGTCATTGGAGCTTTCCAATTGACATATCTGGGTGCCACCAAACGAAACTGTTTGTTAGCCTTATTAATTGCAGTTGTATGTGCCTACTGATTGTTCCCCACCACATTTTATTGGAGAGTTTATTTGGTTGCATTCAGAAAATCCTGTTGACTAACTGATAAATTATAAATAGGTGTATATGACTACCTATAATACTCCACCGTAATTTCCTGGCGGGATTTGTTGTGTTACTACTAGACGAGTCTGCTAGTCGGTAACATCAGGACAGATGGGTGTATATTCTTGCTCGTTGTTTTCCATCAAGTTTTCTTGATGGACTTCTCCATAGGGGGTAGAAGTAAGAACTTGCTCCCTGTTGACCATATTTTGCCTCTGACGATTCGTCTTGCATGATTAGGTCAGAGGAACCTTAGTCGAACACCTAAAGATGATAACCTCATCATGTTGAGGGTGCACTACTACACGATTTTGGTGGTGATTATTGATGGGAGACCTCAGGAAGGACTCATTTCTTCTTGAATTAATCCCTTGAGTGACCTTCTCATTCACCTCCCTGTAATATGGGAGGAACTGGTTGTTTTGTTTCGGGGATAATGACCCAAAATGGTTGGAAATGGTGGTTGGCACCACCAGCTTCTTGACCACTGGACGTCGATGTCCAGACAACTAGGGTGAATTGTTAACTTACAGGGCTTGTCAAGCGGCCTCCAGAGTGAGAATGGTACCGTGTTGATGTTATTCCTTAACCAATGCATATGAGACCCGGTGTTGAAGACACTGACTAGGTGATGTCGTCGTCAGAGTGGATGAGGATCCAGCAGGAGTAGTGGCTGAGTCATTCCAAGACTTAATCAAGATAAGTTTGGCTAGACTACATCTTTTGGATGAGTACATATGTTATTGATTGCTTTGTTGGCCCTCACATTGAGTTAAATAGGGGCCTAACATATAAGTAAAACATCATTTAACTTGGTTAAGGATTCACGTCGGGTTCATTATTTTTTTTTCTTTTGGAAATGGGGATGACCTTGTTTTTTTAAGGTTCAAACATTCCAATCGGTTTCTAATGGGTTTATTCGTAGAACCGGAAACATCCAATGATTCTATATCCATTTGGACCTACTTTTCAAAGGTAGGTTTTCATTAGTTTTGGACTAATGAGACTTTGAATTGGTCGAGAGGATGGGAGGTCAGACTCATCACACCTTTTTGGGGGGAATTATTGTCTACTCCGGGACTCTATTATATATTTAAGTTATGTACAATAATCCTTATTGATTTACCAAGCATGAAAATGAGTTTTTTCCTTTAGATTTGGAAATCAATGATTTATATGTATGAGATTTAGAGAATATTATATATTTATTTGAGGTTCGTCATCGATAGAGAATCATCTATATTTATTAGATATTCTTAGTCAATGGTATCCTTCAACACATTATATAGAAATATCCTAGTCATTATGATAACCATACTGGTTTTAAATCCACTTAGTTGGGCATTTGAAGTTTATTTTCATTTAGAAAGACATGAATTATTTTAGAGTTGGGATCGAACCCATAGATGGGATACCTACATATCCTTGTTAGAAAATGAATCAGAACCCACGTAGTTCGACTGATGAAGTATGAGGTTTATACAGGATTAATGGCTCAAAGAGAGATGTCATAATTACTTTTACACTCTTAGCTCATGTGATTCATGCTCGGTGTGAGAAAAAAGAGGTATTAGTAAAACCTGATGATTGTTCCATGAAATATGCACTCATATGAAATTATTTGGTGCTTACATAAGTATGACATCCCAATTAAATGAAGACAATGACTTTTACAAAAGAGGCCCAAGAGCAGGGTCCATAAAGGTGTTTGTACTTTATAGAGATTCAGGATTTTAACCTGGGAATTAATCCTGAAAAGGAAGCCAAATTTAAGAGGGACTTATGATTGGGGCTTATTCCGGATAAGGAGGCTCAAAATTAAACGAATTAAGATTGGGGCTTACTCCTGAGAATGAGGCCTAGGTTAAAGGAAATGATGACTGGGCTTACTCATGATACGGAGGCCCAGGTAAAGGGGGCATTTTAATTTGGGGCTTACTCCTGAGAAGGAGGCCCAAATCAAAAGAAATTAAGACTGGGGATTAATCCTAAGGAGGATGCTCGTAAACAGGGAACTTGGGGCTTACTCCTAAGGAGCATTCCTAGATTAAATATCTTATCATCTTAAAGGGTGAGTTTGAATGGAAGAAATCATTGACCTTAGTGACATAAATTAATGTAAATCACGAGGTTTTGAGAGATGTTCCGTAGAATTCCTTTCATATAAGGAAGCAAACAAAGAAACCAAGATGTAAATGGATTTGAAGACGGTTTTGAAGGCTAAATCTTGAAGAGGAGAGGTGGATTTGAGGAATGGAAGTGAATTGGAATGAGGCGTGCAAGTACGATTCTGGCGTGCAAGTCCTGGTCACACAAGTATACTTGTGTGACATGAGTTCACTTGGGTAATGAAGAATCCATGAAGTGAAACTTGGGTGACGTTGGATTGGATCCCTTAGTATCACCCCTGGAGACGTTCAGAAGAGTGGCGTGCAAGTTTCCTTGATAGGTAAATGCGGCGCGGGGGTGTCTTCACTTCCCTTAAGGGTTGGACACTTAGGAGCGCAAGTATTGATGAGTTATAATACTTAGGCCTTATTCTCCCTCTTTAGAGCTTTCATTCTAGGTAAGAAATTACCTTATAAGTGTTCAAAAGACTTCAGATAGAGGCTTGGGCGACCAGAGCTTGAATCTGAGTTTTGGATTTTTTTTCGTCCTTCAAATGGGGGGCCCACATGGTGTATTTATAGGCCACTGAGCACCATTGGCGAAAAAAGAATAGGGCTCACAAGTTACTTGTGCGACCCATATATGGTGTGCATGTGACTTGTGCGACCATAAAATACTTGTGTAACCCATGCTTAAAAGGTTCCTTATTCAGGCCTTTGTCAATTTTTGATGTTCTTTAAAAGATGACTCTCTTTGTGCTTATGGAATTTCCCTTTTCTATTCATTAGACTCTGTGACGGAAAGGAGCTTCAACAATATTCTATATAGTATGTGATATATTACATTTCCTATGGAAAACCATATATATCATTTATAAATTTTTAGATAATATAGTTTTTTATGTATCATTTATTGATTTTAATGTATTGTAGTGTGTTTCAAAACATTGCCAATATTTATTTGAAGGATATTTTGTATCAATTTTTATAAGTTTCACCTGCATCTCAAAATTACTATAAAAATCAAATAACTCTGATCCTCTTCAAATCATCCATTGAAATTTATAATCTCTCCCATAAAAATTATAATGAAGATCATTTGAAATCACCACATATCTCATGAATAAAATTCCCCAAACTCTGTATTATTTATGAGAACTCTTCATCGAGAATTTCACCAGATTTCTACAGCCCCACAAATTTTCATCATTAAAATCATAATTCACATGCCATCGTATATGTGATTAAATCTATACTAGCAAGAAAGCTCATGCATGATTAGAAAGAGATTTAACTACCTAGTTATACTCATCCTTCTTGAATCCATATTCAAAAAATCATCAAGTTCATATTCTAGATTGTTCTCTAATATTTAATAATAAATTTAGTGTATATCTTTTTAATTTCACTTTTCTAATCATCTAATGTAATGGTCTTATCCAAAACACCAAATCGTATTACAATTCTATTTTTCAAATTTATTTTAGAGTATACCAATATCTTTATTCAACCACCATTTTCATCATAATAATTGAACTTCATCATCTTGGGTAATAGTAAACTAATTCAAGACATGTGATCCATAGTAAATTCAATGTTTCATTTCAACCATCCATATGATATTAAAATTACTAGCTTCATGATCAATTAATCTCTAATTTAAAATAGATACAGAAAATCCATTTAGGAATTCTAATTCTAGAAACAGTATCTACTAGGGATCCGTGAATTTTGAAAACAACAATATTTCCATATATAATTAAGGTCCCAATATATAATTATGTTCTAATTTATTATATTTATCCATAAATGATATGACTATATATCATTCATATATTTTATTTATACATTGTATGTTTTTGATAGAGTAACATTATCCTTGAAGATATGATGGATTAAAATATATCCAACTAGTTTATCCACGAGTAATTTAGAGAGATTAAAGTCATCCAATATTGAATTTTGGGTAAGAATGATATATAGATTCTTCATTGCATCATAAATTTATGCTAAGGTCCTATAACTCATTTCATGTGGGTTTTATTAATTTGGAGTGATAGTTCCACCATTTTAGTTATAATTAAGAGTTGTAATTATTATTTATAATCCATTTATATTTTTCCTTCCCATATCTGAAGAATTATTGTTTCATAATTTGTAAGTTAATCAGTCTACCAATATGATCGGTAAAAAAAATTTAAAAGGATTAACATGTGATTAATGTACATGTTATTCATGGTTGTATATGAATCATGATTTTTTATAATCATTATGATTTTAGAAGGATTTATGGTTGAATGCTAGAATCTATAATGACCTCACCTTCCCTTTCCTCTTCAATGTCGTCTATGAATTATAGTAGGGGACCTGATTTCAAAACAGTTCACTTTATAATGAAATAGATTTGTGAGGTGAAAGCGTTTATGGGAAAGAGTGTGGATTTTCATTAACAAGAACTCCATTTGGTGATGTTATTAACATCCTCCCAATGTTGCGGTAAGGAAATATCAAAGAGTCTTGACCAGCATGGGTGCCTATAGGTGCGCCTCATCATTTATTTTTATTATCGATGGTGATGTTGGAAACTTTTCGAAGGTTGAGAAGATGAGTATATCATTACTAGAGTATTAGTGGGTATTAGAGTTCTAGTTAACTAATTTAGTTTCCCATGATGATGGAATTTTCTTAATTAAATAATTGTTTATTATAAATTCAGTTAAATTATACACATTCTTGTTTATAACCTCTTACCAATACCATTATTCATCCAATGTAGTTTTTGTTAATTGCCTACATGTGATACATAAATACTTAGAAAATACATTCCAATTTTCTATTTTATTTTTGAGTATTTACTTAATGATAATTTAATAAAGATTCATATACACCAATATTATATGGTATGGGTAGGGGTGAGTTCAATAACTTTTCATCACTTCATTGGGATTATTTATCTTCAGAATATAAATATCTTATTTTATATAAAAATCACTAAATAACCTAGAAGATACTCTCCTTTGAAATGATAAAAAAATTTATTCTTCAACTTAATGAATTTTGGGGGTGTTATTCCTTATTTTTATCATTATAGGGAAGTGATATTATTTGAAAAGTAGAACCAATATATTATATTTTTCATCCTGATGACCAAGATTTGACGCAAAAACTAGTATGTGGGTGATAATAATATTTGATATTTTTATTGGCCATTTTTTGATGACATTAGAATATATATGGTATTTTATTCTAGAAAAAAGTCATCAATTCATTGCAATATTGGATAAAATTGTTGAAATACATTAGGAGAACTAAAGGGAATGAGTTCACTTTATAGATCATCTAATTTATTCTCTATAATGATCTCTAAAAACTATTCCTTTATATATTTAAAATTTAATGAATGGGTTCAACCATAAAATAATGAAATTAAATCACTAACCCTATCATTTCAAAATTATTTTCCATCAAAGAGTACAATGATTGTTTTATTCTGCACCATTTAGTTGAATTTGAAAATAAATATATATTTTAGGACTCTTGGGATTGTACTGAATCCAACAATAGAATTACTATTCTATATCACTTATGTTCACACAAATGATTTCATGGTACACATGTTTTGTCATATCTTCCTATTCCAGTGTCCCCAATATGATTTTTTTCATCAGGACATGGAGTTTTGAAGATATTTTTTCTTTTCTTCTATTTTAAAAGATATTTTGAACATATGATATCCAAAGTTGGGTGGATGTGAAGTCATGTCCACCGTTATAGGGTATAGTTTTCACACTAATTATAATAGTTTTATTCAACCTTATATTGCCTTAATATCATTGATGGTGGCCATAAGTTATTTTAGACAATATTATGGTACATCCACAAGACCCAAGGATTGAATATAAAAAGTTGTAAATGCCTAGTTAGCCAATTTTTCAATATATCTGATGATATAGGATCATTTATTTTATGGGAATACAAATATGAAATATTTGTGGATATTTCCCCATTTTAGATAATACTAGAAAATAATCTAATGTTTTGGGAAAATATAATAATTCCTCTCAACTCATGTTTATAAAATGGTTCAACTCATCACTTATTGGTCATCCAATTTTTTCTTATTGAATTGGGTCTACAAGAAGAGGCATTAAAATTTCAACATAAGAGTAGTTACCACAATGCACGTTTCCATTATGTAATTTAATGATAATTTACAACACATTTCATCCTCATCTTTAGAAAAGTTAATATTTTACATGATAGAAGTAGGTTCAATTTATATTTATAGTTGGTGTGCTATGGATATAGCCATAAATTACCATTTTTATTTGGTAGTAACAAATTGTGTATTATGATATGATAAATTTTTTGTACCATTGAAATACTTATTATTTATTTTATTTTGGGTAAATAAATCATAGTTTCTCACTTTAGTACAAAATATATTATAAACATAAGGAAGAAAATTATCTTCCAATTCAAATATGTCATACACCACATTTTTATGGTGGATTGTATTGGTAATATTAACATCATACATTACGTTAAACAAATATTTTAATTAGAGTTCAAAAGTTCCACATCATCCCCTATGTATCCATCATATGGTACACGATGATAATTTTTTCTTTTTTAGTTCCATGAGGATTTATTAGTCTTGAATTCCAATCAAGGCTCCCATTCCCTTCCTTATAGATCATACTGATATAATGAAATATGTTATTCATGGAAATTGAATTTGAGTAAAAACCTCATATCATATTCTAAACACAATCGTTATTTATGGGATGAGTTATGGATCCTGAATGGAGTGAATAATATATGTGCTTTTTATATGACAGCTCAAAACCTATGAAGCACCAATTTCTATAAAGAAAGGTGTTTTAAAAATTTCCACAACGCTTTGGGAAGGGGTGGAGACTACTCTACTATGTTCCTGATGAAACTCAATTTCATATTTGATAGATATAGTGGTAGTAGTGGTTTTAAAATTTCTCAAACCCTACCATATGAGAAAACCCTTGTTTCTTCATTGGAGTTGTTGGAGTATCACTACTCATATTTTTTTCTAATAATATAGAATACTCTTGTTGTACTATGATTTATTTCGGACATATATATGTGTTTTTATCCATCATGTTATGATAAACTTCAATTGACTTTTTTTAATAAACTAATTCCTATTTCACCATTGTAGAAACATTGGGATAAAGTATTTCAAGGGTTCCGTCACATAGGGTTAACTATTTCTGGAATCCATGGATTGTTGGATTTTATTGTATTTACCATCTAGAATATCCAGATCATGGACCAGTAACATATCCTATATAAATGAAATTTTATGCTACCTTTCCTAAATAAACTTTCTAACCAGTGAGTAGATTGAAGTTAATGGTAGTATATTCTCCCCACCCTCTGATATGCACATTAGATACAACTCCATTCATAATTTAGAAGAGTTTAATTATTAGATTTATATAGTATTGCTAAGTATACTTCTATTCCATTATTAAAATTGTATATTGGTATATTAAATGGACATATTGATCAATATAGAGGAATGTATCATCTTACACCATTAGGTGAATAACATATTCATCGTATGGAAGATTCATGGATTTATTGAAATATTAGTGAAACCATGGTTTTCAATAGAGATTATTCATGTATTACACATCCATTGTGTTAATAATTTTATAAAATGGGCTTGTAATGGGAGAGGATAAGACTATTTTATTTTCCTAATTCAGTTCTGTCTATATGATATTTGTGTGTTCCATATTTTCTTGTGAGAGATTCTTCGACTATCTATAAATGTAAAATGAAATTTCACAATCATTAGGTTATATGGGATAGGATTATTTTAAATATTAATAAGTATATATTATTTTTTATTTTCAAAAGGATTTAATGATAAGGATCTTTACCTAATTTTTCCAATTAAATGATATGAAATTCTACTTGTTTTTATTGGGTTTTATTGTACAACTAACATTATATTTTTCTACTATATCTTAGTTTGAAGGAAACCATTGATAATTTTACAAATTTAATGGGTCATTATTAAAAATATATTTATCATCATGAGGATAACCTTTTTAATGAGAACCATGGGGAGGACACCCATTTTTATAGTCCAAGATTCTACATCATAAGGTGGACCTCAACTTTGTATGATCATATTGGGGTGGAACTCCATAGTTTCTTGTTATTTTTCAATTAAAATGTGGAGGACCTACATTTTTTATGACTTGTTGATATATATTATTGTGAGAAATGATAATCCAGTTATATATTTTATCACATTGAGTACCTATGAAATGTACACCAAATTGATAACCCCCAATGATGTTTTCATAATCACCATATATAAGGAATTTATAATTACCATTTTCATATTATCATTATTGGGATGTACCCTAAATTATTTTGATAATTTTTTTATAGAGTAACTCTAGGATGTCTAAAAAAATTTGGGACTCTGTATTTTTTGGGCATGGTATGCATTAAAAGAGCCTCTATAGTTTTAATTTTGTTCATATAATTTTTATAGAGAACCTCCAATTTAACTATTCACTTTTTAATGGATATTTACACCACAAAAATATTCACAAGATGAGCCTCCATGATTTATAATTGATTTTCTATCATATGGAGAACCATAATACCTAATATTTATATTTTTCAAGGGGGACCCTTTATAGAAAGGATTATTAGGAGGGACAACAGAGTTTTCTAGTCATAAGATCTAATGAGGAGGGACACCATGATTATTATCCTCCCATAATATTAGGTTACTACTAAAATAATAATTAATTCATTAAATAATTAGACATTAGGAATCCAAGAAATGATGATATTAAAACATTGTTAGGTAGATGTCAAGATAGTTTGATAAGATTCATGGTTTCTCCTTGAAATAGGGATGTACATCCGCCATTGGGATTTACTATTTAGATAACCCAAATGATCTCTCTTAGGCAACCTAGTTATGTTAGCTCACCTATGATCTCCAGTATAATGTTCCAAATAGGTCAGGGTCATGGGGTGTTAATAAAAATGGTTTGAATGGTCCCTCTTAGAAGACTCATAAGTCTTCATTCCTTGATTCCCCCAACTGTGAATCATCATGAGTTATCATTATAAGAATATGATTATATGGCCTCAATGATATCTAATTCAGTGGTTTATTTATTAATTTAAGTAAGGGATAAATTTATCTAGACATAATTTATAGCATAATTTTATTTTTGTTATAAAAAAAATCTGTATATGTTCTTGATCCTTCCCCACCACTATAAGATAAGGAAGGAATATATTGTCAAGTTATATAGACAATATCTAAAAGTTGTTTGACATGGTAAGAGGTTAAACCATCCTACTAATGGTATTTTAATTACATTACAACCTATGATATTAATCTCCTCATGGATTTAACAAGACACCTTCTGAATGGGAATGTCATCATTGTTATTATAGTCTCTTACTGTGGAATTTAGAGACTTAAAAAGGGATATTTGGTGCATAATAAGACCCATTATTATTTAATTCCCATTGAAATATTAACTAAAAATACCTATGTATAGGGGTATATTTATTAGTGATTCACAAGAATAAAGGTTATTCGATAATTTCCACATCAATATCCTATTAATTTTTTAATTTATAATGAATCAAAATGAGTAGGCAATTTGGACGTTATTGGGAAAAGAAATTGCAGAAAATAGAGATAATGAACCCATTAATGTATTATGAAAAATCAGATAATGTATTAAATTGATATTCTTAATAGGTAATGGATTTCACATAATCTTCAGTTTTATATACCTATTAGGTTTTAATATTCTTTTTATTTTATCATGAACCCACTTTCTAATGGTGGTATATTTAAAAAAATGAATACATGCTAATTTAAATTATACATCAAAATTTTTAGGATAATTTGTACACACATTTCATTAATAGATTGGTTTTTTAGTCATGTAATCTCATATAGATATTAGATATGTTCATGAAATCCATTCGAGTATCAATTTTGCTGACCCATTTCATTACTGTTTTCAATCAAAAAAATACATTTTCAAGGATTATTTGTGTATTAGAAGTTCTTCATCTTCCTAAATATTTTTTTATTAAATAATGTATATTTTAAAACCATATAGTTGTAAAATATGAAATGTATCACCATCCAAGAAAGTAAAAGGTATTTTGATTTGGGATTTCACACAAGAAATTATCCCCTTATGCATCCTTGTAAACGAAATCATAAAAAAATATTTCAGTCACATTATGAATGAAAATTATACATTTTATAGACATGTTATAAGAAATTTTGTAGTTATTTTTAAGTCCTTTTATCCTAGAACAATGATTTAACTTTTATTTTTTTATTAAAGATCAATGGTGTTCATTTTATTTTCATGAATACCAGAACTATGGTGTTTCATTTAAGGTAATGAATCATTAAAAATGATTTCCTATAGTTTAAGATAAAACAATTAGGATCGGCTGTACATAGATAAATTCATGTGGATTATACTACATTATATGGATGCATAGAGATAATTTTTATGGAATATACACATGAGAAACCCTCATTAGTTTAAAATAAAATAAGAGTCGGTTGGAGGGTTTGGGTTCATAGTAGTTGGAATACCATTTGGTTTGTCACTTGTATAATAGTTACTAGATATCGAGGGATGATTGGGAAAATGGATGTGAAAACTAGTTAGGGAATGTTATGATGTACACTAGGTTAGTGCCCCACTTAGTTTTTCATTACTCAGTTTCTAGAAAATGGTTAATAAATCAATGATAATGATCATTATAATTTGTTTCAAAGTTGTTAGGATGATTTTTTTATTATAAGAAGATTTTTTAGTTTCCCAATGATAGGGACCCTTGTTATCAATATAATACATGATTAGTCACATCCTAAGGATTATAATTATTAGATAACAAAACATAATATTCAACATTTTTAAGGTATTATATAACTGAATGGACACCATTTAAGTTGATAATCTCCCTATCATGTAAATCAATTATTTTTAGAATATGAATTTTATATAAGGATTAATGGACTTTTCACATGAGATATGATATGAAAGAAATATTTTTTATTCATTAAAGAAGAGGGATTGAAGTATTTTAAAGTCAAAATCTAATGTGAATGAATTTTCTAATCATGGATAAAAATATTTGATAATGTTCAATTTTGAATATTATCAAGAACTATTTTTTTAACACAAAATAAGCCTTATTCAGACTGGGGTTACCCTTGGTTCGATATTATGCTAAGATAATCCATATGAAAGAGATAAACCAAAAATTTTAGAATAACATTCCCATATGATATTAGGATTATGATAAAGGATGGGTTCTAATGAAATTGAAAACGAATTAGGGAAAAAACCATATATGCTTTACATGGTGGTGGCCCTCTATAGAAGTTTTATAAGGGTTAGTTTGACCCATTTTTAAATTATTTAGTTTGTTTTAGAGGAATCAAACATCATAGTCCCATAATATATTAACATAGATAGGGACACATATATCTTATATTGATGGAAAATGACTATGGAAGTCTTATATAATTTTCATTATCTTCTATTAGACATGGATTTAGAGCATACTTATATAAATGTTTCTAAAAATACTATCTAGCAATGGAACCAATAAAACAATATTCAACTGTTTTATAAATTTATACATAAGAATATTACATTTTTCATTTGAATCATTATTGGAGTATTATTTATCATGAATTTTGATAACTATTAATCATGGAATATGTGGAATCACCTATGTATAAAATTAGCCCGGTCCAAAAGAGAGTATATCTTTGAACAAATAAATTATGAGGCCATAGAAAATAATATCATAGGTCCCATGAGAATATCTCCTCTCTTATTTAAATTAAATTATACTATCATACAATAAAATAATGAAATTAATGATAGTATCATTGAGGGGGATATATATTATTTTGGAAAAAGAAGCATACTCCAAATAATTTTTATCTAATAATTTTATTTCTTCATAGAAATTATACTTTTATGAATATAAAGTGAATATTTTTTGTTAGTTGTCATATAATCTTCATTTAATATTCATTACCACTTTTCTTGAGAATAATAGTTATATTTTTTGTTAAAAAATGTGATTTAATTAATAGTAAAAGATATCATTTATATGCTTTCTTATTTTTATTAAATTATATAATAACATTTAAATTTAAAATTTGATATTTATATTCATTTAATGGATTTATATTGATTTTTATAATATTTATTATCATTTAAATTAACATGGAATCATTCAAAACATGAATGCAATTTATTCTTTTAAAATAAATATCTATTATAAAAAATAAATATATATTTTATAAAATATTAATAATTTTTTAAAAAATTACGGATTAAAAAATTTAATTTATTATAATAAATTTTACTTTATATTGAGAATCCTAATATAAAAAAGTTTATATGATGTTCATTTATCGAATTTTATAAAAACAATATATGATAGATAATAGAAAATATAATGTATACTCAATGTTTTGAAAAACAAGTAAAATTTTCCAAATTATATTTATAGATTATTTTTATTTTATTCAATATTTAATGGATTGTTTTTTCAAAATATTTATATTCATTGTGCCTCTAATTTGAGTAATAAAAGTTTATTTGAATTATAAATAAAAATCAAATAATTTGAATTACTACTAAATTCAATAACTGGATATTTTATATTTTTCTTATGTTATTAAGATCAAATGAGAAATTAATGGAAGATAATAAAATAATTAAATTATAAAAAAAATGTTTTTAGTTGATATATAATCAATTTCCATTTGATGAAAGGCTGATTAATGGTGCTGAATTCCTTTTAAAAAATACCGTTCATGTTTTAATTAAATTTTAAAACCCATTATTATATATTTGTTTTGAGGGGTATTAATCACTTGTTAATGAAATAAAATACATCTAAAAATAAATAAAATAAATAAAATATTAATTTAAAATGTCAAATTCTCAATTAAAATTGGATTGGGTATTAATTAATTATTGGAATACATTTTCAAATAAGAATTTGTGTTCCAATGGATATTCATTTCAAAGTGTTATATTTCTATATTTATTTAAATGTAATAATTTTTAAACACATTTGATATGATATATATTAGAACATTAAAAATATATATGTCTAATAATATATCATTAATATATTTTAAAAAATATTTTTTAAAAATTCTCTGTATTTTGTTGCAATTCTTCTCGAGTGAATGAGTAGCATGGGTAAAGTGATAAATGGTTACATAGTGATAAGTTTGAGACGATTGAAGTATACTAAAATTATTAATGTAAAAATAGGTTGACTAATAATTTATTTAATTTATGAAATTTCAAACAACACTATCAATGTTGTTGTTTTAGTTATTCATAAAGGTTTTATTCACATTCCATCTTCAATTATGTACTTCATTCTATAAATTACACTCCACTATCAGTAAACTATAACTTTACTGTATATAACTTTGAAAAATATGATTTCAACATTAAATTATAATTTTCAACTGATATAAATGAAATATTAATTACCCTACTGAACAAAAATATTAAATCTATTTCATTTTGAATTATATTTTTATAACATTTTTCTATATTGTTTTATTTCTACATCCTACTTCTTGGTAGGATATTTTACTCATAGATTTTGTATCAATATTAGTTTTTCATTATTTTAAATCTATCTATTAAAAAACCCATTCTTGATAAAGGATATATAATAATAGAACCACATATAATAGGTTGACGATTAACTCCTCACTGAGTAATTTTAATAATTTTTTTATTTTTTAATATTTATTTTAAAATAATTCAATTTTAAATGTGATAAATCATTAAAAATTATGGATTGTTTTTATTTTATTACTATATGTTCATCTTATCTTGCTAAGGCAACCAAAATATAGAACTATAATTAAATACATGTTTAATAGTGTAAACCTAAAATTTCTAAAGGATCATCCTTATCTTTTAAAAAAATATAAAAATTATGTGATATCAATAGTACATATATCATATCATAAGTATGTAGTTTTTAAATCCTTAATAATCATTTTAAAAGTGTTATTAAACTCATAATCTATAATAAAACGAAATTTCATATGTATATAATCTTGAACTACTACAACAACCATATTATGTACATGTAACATTGAAATTAAATTCAAATATGATATTAAATGAATAAATATAATTATTTATAATTATATAGTATTTTAAATTAAATTAAATTTTATATACAATAAGTAATAATTTTTTATACTGAAGCATCATGGAATGTAGTAATAGGATTCCTTAATCCTTCCCTCAAATGATGTGATGTCCTTCTCTTTACACTTATCTAAACTATATCTCGCTAATTTTACACATTAATCTTATTTTTCATCATCTTATTAACTAGTATTCATCAATATTGTATGATTTTATTTCATTTTACATCTAATAAGTATATAATCAACCCTTTTTTATGACATCATTTTATTTTATTACCTTAATATTTATTATTATGATTTCATATTGGGACATAAGAATCAACATTATTTTATTCATTTTATGATTCTTGTACATTTTTCTATGTATTGGTTGGGACATGGATATTATTTTGTCAGAATTACATGGGAATTTATTTATTCACAAGATAATTTAAAATCAATCTAACTAAATAGTTTATTCCACTACATAAGAATATGAGATATTGTGGGTGATATGATTATCATCTTTAAATAAACCATTATGATTATTCTATAGTCATTATTTATACACATTATTTTAAGTCTTGTTTTAATTTTTAATCCTTAATTAAGAATATAAAAGTTTATACAATGATTTAATACATGTTTAAAATCACATAAGACTTAAATTTTCACTCCATTTTAATTATTAGTTTCCTTATATTTCATTACCGAAGATGTAACTTCTCTTGGTTTACCCATTATTGATATTTTTATTCAAATCCCATGTTCGCTATTGTTTTTATAGGTATTATATATGATTAATAATGATAATTAAATAACAATTGAATTTATGTTAATTACCTAAAAATAAGTAATTGTATCATTTAATAAGATGTATGTGTTAAAAAATGTACACTCAACAAAGAACAACTTATTTTTTATTTATGGGATAATTTAATATAGTAAAACACTAAACCTAAAGATATTAGAAATTTTAATATTGTAATAGTCTAATAAAATATATACATATGGGATGATTATGTTAAGATATTTATTATATATGCAAAAACCAGATATTATCTACAGAGAATAACTTAAATAAAATTCATAATAATGATTATGAATTGATTTATTTTATTTTTTTATTCATTAAATATAAAATACTATATCATGATTGAATATATTAGTATTAGGGAAAGTCATGAAAGGAAATACTTTAACCAACCATAAATAAATGACTCTTATAACGCAAGATTGTCTAATCAATCAATCATAAGGGCACATGGGAGAGGATTGTATCAATGTGGGTGTGTGGTGAATATATTCCACTACCATTTGATTGCTTTGTTGACATTATATATTATGGGTGAAGGACATTGTGGTAGGGTTCACACATTAAAACATGATGGGTAGCCACATGGAACCACTTCATTTATGTTATATACTCTAGGTTTGTGAGGGTGTGTGGAACAAATGATTTCATGAAATGAAATATCACTGTAATTATTTGGATACCTCAAACCAAATATATTTTTAGTGATTTTTTATATGTTTAAAAGGCCATTTAGTTTGAAAATTTTACGAAAAAATTGAATATTACAATAACTAGAAAAAAAAAATTCATTGTGTGAAAATGTGATGAGAAGATTTATTTTCTCCAAGGAATTAGAAATTTAGTTATTAATGGTACAATATTAGATTTGATTTTTAAAATATCTAATAATGCGGTCTTAACTAAAAGTGAATTTTTATAGAAAAAAATTACAATTATTAAAAAATTCTAATATTTTTTATGACATGATAGAAATATTTAATTTAAGGAATTTAATTAAATTTCATGGGGTAAAATATACTAGTTAGGTAATTGTGGAGAAGAATAAAATTTTTCATATAAAGGATTGTAAATTAATCTATATTCATAATTTGAGTATTATTAATTGAAGATATAATATTATAGTCATTTAAGGGGTTCATATCCTAGAAATTAATTAGTCAATTTCCGCATAACATGTTGATGTACATAAATTTTGAAATTTATTATGATTATTTTTTATGTTTATAAAGTGTATGTACACTGTAATTGAATAATAAATCACGAATAATGATTAACGGAACTGATATTAATAAATTAATGAATGTTTAACAATGTGTTATATAAGTATATTGTTTTCATTTTCGATAAATATTGTAAATTTTTATTTTTTATTTGTTATACAGGAAAAAAAGTAAAAAAAATAAAATATTTTATGATGGATGAAAAATGTCATTTGTAAAATAATTTGTTTTTGGTTATGAAATTTAAAGAAGTGTTGGCAAATTATTTTTATATAAATTTGGAAAACTATTTAAAATATAAATATGTATAATTATATATTTATATTAGTTTATAAAATATGCAATTTATTAATTTAAAAACCCCAATAATAATAAGTATTTGTGATTTTATGTGTTTAATTAATTATTGGACTCCTCATTTATTAATCATGTCTTAATGATCCCAAATCATATTCAGTATATAAACCTTGTTAACTCAATTTAATCTATCTCATGTCAAATGCACAGTTGTTTAGTAAAAGCTATCCAAAGATCTTAAGTGTTATACACTCAATTTGATTACTATATACTATCTGTTGATCTACTTTATAATGTCTTCTATGAAAAATGATTGAGTCTAATTCATTCCATAAATATCACTGCTTAAGTTTAAATACAAATATTTGTCAAAGTCGAGAGACCATGAACCAGAAGACACCGTGACCATGAGACACCGTGAATCAGACACTGTTAAGTAGAAACAGTGACAACCAGACACTGTGAAAACCAGGCATTGTGACCATAAGACATCGTGAATCAGACATCGTGAACTAGACAACGTGAATAACTAGAAACCTTGACAAGAAGACACCATGAACCATGCACCGTGAAAAGAAGACACAGTGACAACCAGACACCGTGACAAATAGACTCTGTGAACCAGACACTGTGAAAGAGAAACTATGAACCAGACACCATGAACCAGACACTGTGAACGAGACACCATTTCCATGACATACTATGACACCGTATCTTAATATGTTTTTTTTCTTTCAATTTAATCTCTGAAGATCATATTTGAATATTTTAAATGCACTGACATAATTAATATTTCTTAGTAGACATGTCATCTGAAAGTACGAGGTCTGAGGAAAAGAATACATGTAGCATTTCAGCTCAAACACATGCACTCCAAGATAAAATATTCATGCGGCCTAGAAAAAAAGAAAAGTGTGGCATAATACTAAAAATCAAAACAAGCGGGTAGGCTTGAGCACAACAATGAAGAATAAAATTCAATAATTTTTGAATAAATAATTGTCTCATGCAAATAAATGCTACTAGAGAACACACAAAGCTCATTTGAATCCCAGAATCGAGAACATCTTCACACTTTCAAAAATCAAAAATAACACAAGTCGGATCTTTCTGACTTGAGACACTCTATTTTCCATATGAGAAATTGATTTCTGCATCTATTTCACCTAAAAAATCTAGAGCAGAAAGACTAACATTCAGTGCATTTCTAAACTTATCTCAATATTTCTACACTATTGAGTATCATTTTTCTATATTTAGAACAGTGTGTGTATTTGTATAAAAACACACTCTGTCTCCTACATTAAACTGAAGGATACAAGATATCCTTACTCAATCATCTTTTTATAATTTTATACCCACAGATATGTGTGGAAGTGGCCTTTGTATGGCCTGGTTGATTGTTCCCATGAAGAACTATGGAAGAGGTCCATGTGTGACCTGGACAGTCCTATGTACTATTTTTTAACCCTGATCCATGGTGTGGATTAAGTTTATTTATATAAAATACTTGGTGTTATGTGATCACCAAGTGGAGTGGATTAATTATCGACTTGAGTCTGAACCAATTGTTTAATATCTGTTTTTCAACTTAATTTAGTCTTCTCTATCTTACTACATTACTGTATAATTGATAAATCATGAAATTCTCTTTGATAGTTAATCTTGGAAAGAAGTTATAATTAGAATTTCTTAGTAGAATGTCATCAATTGTAATATTAATAACTAACATTAAGATTACTGAGAATTAATCAATCTTCAAATAAGTTATTTATACTTCCAAACCATCATAACCATATTACTTTGATTAACTGGGTTGTATTTAACCTTATTACAAACAATAGTTAAGAATAATTTTTAACCATAAGTTTTTATAGGGACTCAATTCACCCCCCCCACCCTTGGGAGTCATAGACTCCAACCAACATTGGGTATCATAGGTTGTTTATTAATTATTTGTTTAAACTTATTCAACTGTTATTGTAGTTTTCCTTTTAAGATATGTAAAAAAAATTTAATTCTAAATTTCTTGATTTTTACAAGTATTTATGTATTATGGATAATAGATTGGAAGGTGCTAAAACCAACAAACCACCATTATTTAATTGAGCCAACTATGACCAAGGAAAAATTAATATGAAAATACATTTATAATGTATGGGTTTTGAAATTTGGTCTTCCGTTATAGATGAATATAAGATTCTTGAAACTGATTGAATCACATGGGTTGAACCTGTCAAAACTGCCTAAAATAACAATTGAAAATCTATGAATTCTTTATACATCTCCTTAGGAGATGAATAATTCAATAGAATCTTTGCTTGTAAAACTGCCCATGAAATTTGAGATACCCTCTCTGTCTCACATGAAAGAACATCTAGATTAAAGGAAATGAGACTTAATACATATACTTTTAAATGTTATAACATTAAAATGATACTTGATGAGCCTATCTATGTCCTGTATCTTAGGTTCAATGATATTTTCAACACAATTATATCTCTTGGAAGAGAAGTCACTACCAAGGAACAGATCAAGAGAATTCTCATATGTCTGCCTAACAGATGGAGAAGAACCTCTGTATCTATTAGAGAATCATGCAAAATCAGGAAGCTAACTGTAAAGGAACTCATTATGTAACACCCCAAGCTTCTATGGTACGCTTCTCTTTGAATAATGTGATAGCGTGTGTTGTACGCAACACCGAGTTCTAACACACCAGAACTAATCAAACTAGCCGTTATGAATAGTAATACCTACTTTTTGAAATTATATATATTTTATATTTGAAAATGGACTTCATTTTTGGATTCGGAATATCGAATTTAGCCTAGGGTGAAATTTTGGTACATTTCGGATAACTTTCATATTTTGATGAATAGTGAAAATTACTAAATTTTAATTAAAAACAACTTTTTTAATCAAATTAATTACTAGTGATAAATTATGAATTTGAGTGGTTTTAAAGTATATTTAGAATATATTTTTACCATTTAATATAATTTTGGTCATTGGACATAATTTTACAATTAAACCGAACATAAACAAGTGTCAATCTTTTGATAGTTATTATCTCTTAAAAACACGCTTTTTGTTTTAACAGCGGGAATTAATTTTAAATTAATTTCTGCCACTTCTGTGTTTTGAATTTAGGAAAATGGATTCCATATTTGGAATCAGGATGTTCAAATTGTGTAAATAGGTAACTTTTATTTTTAGACATTTTGAATAGTTACTGTGGTAAATATTTTATTTACCATGGTTAAAGGGTAAATCCGGTAAATAAGGGTTAACAAAATAATATTATAATAATACAAAATTACCCTAAAACGTGTCCTAACCTTATTGGTGGACACATACCCGACCATGGGCATCCTTGGGTCAATTTGGGGACCCCTTGGAGCCACTTGTATGTGGTAGGGACACTTTATATTAATAAAGTTAAAATAAAAATAAAAATGGCATAAGCTTACATCTTTTAGAAGAACAATTTTTACATAGGGTTATACATGTTGGATTTTCTATTATAAATATTCATTAGAAAGATAAAAAGATTTCCTACATAATGATATTTTACTTATAATTTTTAGACATTAAATAATTTATTTTATTTATGACACAATGATGATGCAGTAATTACTATAATAGTGAAAAATTAAAATAAGTGATATTATAAATACCCAAATAAATATAATATGAAACTTTTAATGAATTAAACTAATTTTCTAGGATAATATGATATATTAGGATTGATTTAATTGACTTTGTTCGAAGTAATAAATCTGTTATGAGTTTCACAAAAATCAACTAATGAATAGTGTCAAAATTGACATAAAAGAATTCTTAAAACAAATATTATATTATTAATTGATATTAAATTCCTAAAAATATAAGGTTCGGCCAAGAGACTTATATCATGATAGGTTAATCATTACTGGACCACTTGGGGGTCTCTTGGATGTATATAGTAAGTTTATTAACCATAATATATAAAATACAAAGAGACATTGTAAAAGTGAAACTAATTAACTTAGAGTTAATACTTAAAGATAAGGTTAATATAAGTACCCAAACCTGTCTAAATTCTATTGGATGAGTTGCTTTCGACCTATCCCCACCTCATCATTTGAATAGTAAACTTTGGAGCCTTTAGAAACCGAATATGAATTTATTATAAATTAATATTTCTAGCTTTTCCAAAGGTGCCCCTCACCCCTCTTATAAAAGGGCACTCCTCCTTCTCATTTCTTCACACCTTCAAAACCTTTTGGTTCGGCCAAACTCTGCCCAAACACTCTCCCAACATCCCTCAATACAACCTAGAGGCCTTAGTTTGATCAGAAAGCCAACCTAAGGAGCCCTTTTGATCAAATCAAAAGGAAGAACCCGAAGAAGAGGTAATGATTTCACCACCCTTTTCTAAGTTCATTTCTTCTTCCACTTCTTCTTCCTTTGTTCTTACCATTCTGAAATAATAACTCCAGTATCTCACATATACTGTGATGTTATTATAAATATGGTACAATCATATTCAGTATTCTATCCACCCTTTGAATAACATGTCACCATACGTGCGTACGTACGGCTTACCGTCTCCACGTCGTGGTGTAATTGTTATTCAATATAATATTATTTGGATGGGTATAATAATGATGTGTAACTCATGTAAATAATAAATATAACATGTTAATGATTCTGTATATATGATATACCATCCATTTATATATTATTTTAATATCAAAATAATGATATTGTCGCTCGTGCGTACGTACGGACTACCGTCTCCACGAACGCGATGAGATTCATTCTCCATCGTAACCATTAAAGCGTAATTATCATTTTATGATTTAAAAATGATGTTTAAGGACTTGATATCATTCTGGATATGAATAATATACAACCCATCCTTTACAAACATGTCTTACGTAACAAAACATATGAAAGAAAACAAGTAAGTTAACACCCGAAACAACGATAATACTAAGATATTATTATCAAATCAATATTAAAAGATCATATATGATATCATATTAATGTATATGATTCTTGTATAATTTAATAACAATTATTTCACCATTATACAGTAGGTTAACCTACCACAACCAAGGAAAAGTACAAGGTAAGGGTTATTTCACAATCTCTTCATTATCCGAGGTTGTATTATACGTAATAATCTACTGGGATCTCTTTATCATCCACATCCATGTTTCTTCGAAATGTATTTCAAAACATTTTTACTATTTACAAGAATATGGGTTAAAGTCATTTATACCCTTGTTTGACTTTTTATAAGAGGTTTATAAAGGAATCTTTCCGTCGTTTTCAAAACAAGGTCCTTTTTAACCTTTTCGACAGAATTGAGGTAAGAATGTTTTTTTTAACTTATACGGCGGGTGCGGTTATTTTCCGCCGTTATAAAATCGTCGAAGCTTCCCATACAAGCTTATAAGAATATTTTCAAAGAAAATGTTTTATTTTATATGGATCTTAAATGATTTCAAAATAAAAGGAGATATTTCTTTAAAAAGAATTTTGATTTCATCTATGTCAACATCCTTTGATGGATTTTAAGATTATTTGAAGTTGATTTATTATGATACAAAACTTCTATATTGTATTGAAGGTTTTGTGATATGTTTGACTGTGGATGTGCTATTTTTATACCATTCATAGTTTATTGTGAAAGTATTGACATTTCGTATGCTAGTTTTAATACGAATGTTTATGTTATGTTTAAACCTTTTCATATGGGAATGCATTGGACTTAATAAGTGACGGGTGGAGCCCGCTATAGCTCCTCGATGCATCGGTAGGTCTCATGAGACAAACTAGTGTCTTGGCACAAGGCCTTGACAAAATCTTATTTGTAGTCTTGGCACGAGGCCTTGGCTATGTGGTTATGATAGTCTGGCATTATGCATTCCAACATTATGAAAGTGGTTATTGATTTTTGCATGTGATTATTCGATTAGTAGAATATCCATGTGAATAAGTAAATGGCATTATTTCATTTTACTTTTGCCATACCATGTTGAAGTTCAATTTTAAAAGGCTTTTGTTTTAGTAATGCATTGCCTTAAATGTTTATTCTTATTTATGAAAGTTTCCGCTATATTGTTATCCTTACTGGGCATTTGAGCTCACCCCTTTTCTATGTTTTATTTTTCCCCAGGATGTGAAGAAGTAAATTATGAATGACCTGCAGGGATATTATGAGGGGATAGTAGTGTGGATAATGGAGACATTATGTTGTTGTAGTAGTTTTTCATTTTATGATGTAATGTAAAACTTATGAATATATCTAGTGTTTCCAAGGCTACTAAACCAATCGGTCTTTCGAGATTTGATCTTTCTTGTGATCATGCCAATGTTATGTAATAATGCACCGACTCTGGGTAGCTGGGGTCGGGGCGTTATAGTTGGTATCAGAGGAAGTTTAGTACAAACCTTGGAAGCTAGATTTAGATAAACTCTGATTAGAGCACGTAGACCTAAGATGAACTTTGAGGATTAGTATAGAAGAACTTCCTAGAATTTTGGTATTGTAGAGATTTTGTGAGTTTTCCGAGCAATACATCCCTGTCTGGATACGAGCAGGTAGAGGCGGCTCTGGCACAGATGTACCTAGGGGTAAAACCCGAAAACACCGCTTTGAGCTAGACTCGAACGGGAACTGGTGCACGACAACGGGCCTTGCTGCACTCTTGGTTACGACACTCCCGGGGGATATGCTTAGGATAACTCTCATTATCTTTACAAATCATTATGAAGGGTTTATGAGTATATACTTCCTCAAAGAAAAACATTTTTATGATTATGGATTATATCCATAAATAGTTCAATTTATGTTAAGTGTTTTATAAGTATGGGATTATGTATTTTGATTCATAAACTGATCTAGTTTAGGCCATTGTTTAGAAATGGCGCCTAGTGGAAGAAATGGAAACCGTATCAATGCGCGCACTCCATGTAGGGATTGCCCTCCTGCTCAAGATAATTATAGTGGGGCTGGTGATGCAACTGGTGCCGATCAGCTAATCACCATACTGGGACAACTTACTCAGGTTATGAATAATAACCTTACCCGTATGGAGCACCCTGATCCGCAGCGTGGAGGATCAATGTTAGATCGATTCATGAGACAACAACCACCAACGTTCAATGGGAGTACAAATCCCTTAGTAGCTGAGCAATGGATATTTTCCCTAGAGAAAATATTTCAGGCTTTGGGGAGTAGTGAAAGGGAAAAAGTTACCATGGCAGTTTACCGCCTCACTGGAGATGCTGATCAATGGTGGTCATTGATTCAAAACATGAAGGAAGATGATGAAGTATCAAACATGGAATGGAGGGAGTTCAAAGATCTGTTTTTAGAAAAATACTTTCCTCGCGACCATCGAGCAGATATGGAAAGGCAATTTCTGAGTCTGAGACAAAAGGAGGATGATAATGTCACAAAGTATGAGGCTAACTTTACAAGGTTAGCGAGGTACGCTGGTGATTATATTCGCAACCCAAGAAGTAAGATTGATCGTTTCTTTGATGGGTTAAAACCATTTCTCCGTCGAGCATTAGTCTCACAATCCTTTTCATCGTACGAAGACATTGTCTCACGTGCTATCAAGACCGAAAAGGAATTCTCTAAGTCTTATGACTTTAAAGCAAAGCAAGAGAAGAAGAGACCTGCTGATCAATCTGGGAATGGAAATAAGGGGAAGAAGGGAAAGGTTGAATATCCATCTTGTGGTAAGTGCGGGAAGAAACACCCCGGTGCTTGCCTGAAGGGAATGGGAGTCTGTTACAAGTGTGGTGCAAAAGGCCACCAAGCTCATGATTGCAAGGGGAAGAAGGAAGCTACCAATGTTCAGTGCTACAATTGCAGGGAGATGGGGCATTATGCAAATGCATGTCCTAAGCGTCAGGAGAACTTACCTCAGAAAAGGTCAAGGGATCAAGGCCAGGCTTATGCTATCACTACTGCTGAGGTAGAAGCTCCGAAAGACGTGGTGGCAGGTAATTTAATGGTTTCCTCAAGTTTAGCAAATGCATTATTTGATTCTGGATCATCGCATTGTTTCATATCTTCCCAGTTTGCTAAGAAAATTAGATATTTCCAATTTGATTTAATAAGGGAGTTGTCAGTTAAAACTCCTAAGGGAAGTATCGTTGCAACAAAGTTTTGTGAATCAGTCCCCATTAGAGCACATAAATTTTCTTTATCTGCTGATTTCATCGTCATACCTATGATTGAGTTTGATATAATCCTCGGTATGGATTGGCTTTCAGACTATGATGCGAAGATTTATTGTAAGAAGAAAGAGGTTACGATTCATGATGATAATGATAAGGAGCACCTTATTTTTAGAGCAGAATCGTCACCACCTAATTCTTATTTAGACCCACCCCCAGTAGCTCAACTTAATTCAATTATTGGGGAGGAAGAGAATGAAGTAACTATCGGTGAGGAAAGGAATGTTCAAATAGAGGATGTACCTGTTGTAAAAGAATTTGTAGATGTATTTCCGGAAGATTTACCTGGACATCCTCCAGAACGAGAAGTTGAGTTTTCTATTGATTTGATTCCTGGATCAAGGCCTATATCGAAGACCCCTTATAGAATGGCCACTGTAGAGTTAGTCGAACTAAAGAAACAACTAGAGGAATTGAGTAATAAGGGATTTATTCGCCCTAGTGTTTCTCCATGGGGAGCCCCTGTTCTTTTTGTTAAAAAGAAAGATGGATCTATGAGGTTATGTATTGACTACAGGGAGATCAATGCTATAACGATAAAGAACAAGTATCCCCTACCTCGTATTGATGATTTATTTGACCAACTGCATGGAGCTCAATACTTTTCAAATATTGACCTTCGATCTGGATACCATCAGTTGTGTGTGAAGAAGGAAGACATTCCGAAAACAGCATTTCGAACCAGGTACGGGCATTACGAGTTTACTGTAATGCCGTTTGGATTGACCAATGCACCCTCTGTATTCATGGATCTGATGAATAGAGTTTTCAAGGAGTATCTCGATGAATTTGTGGTAGTATTTATTGATGATATATTGGTATACTCCAAAACCTATGAAGATCATGAAAATCACTTGCGCATTATCTTGAAGACTCTGAGGAGGCATGAATTATATGGAAAGTTTAGCAAGTGTGAATTCTGGCTTCAGGAGATTTCTTTTCTTGGCCATATTGTCTCTAAAGATGGAATCTCTGTTGATCCTTCTAAGACCAAGGCAATCCAAGAATGGCCAGCACCTACGAGTATAACTGAGGTACGTAGTTTTATTGGTTTGGCAGGTTATTATCGACGTTTCGTCCAGAATTTTGCCCGATTGGCAAACCCATTAACGAAGCTCACACGTAAAGGGGTTAAATTTGTTTGGACAAAAGAGTGTGAAGAATGTTTCGAAGAACTGAAGAGAAGATTAGTCAATGCTCCTATATTGACTCTACCATCGGGGAATGATGGGTTCGTTATTTATAGTGATGCATCGAAGAAAGGACTTGGCTGTGTCCTTATGCAGAATGATAGAGTTATTGCCTATGCATCACGACAGTTGAAAATTCATGAACAAAACTATCCTACTCATGATCTTGAGTTAGCGGCAGTGATCTTTGCTTTGAAAATATGGAGGCACTACCTCTATGGTGAAAAATGTGAGATTTATACTGATCACAAGAGTTTGAAGTATATTTTCTCACAAAAAGAACTCAACATGAGGCAAAGGAGATGGCTTGAATTACTCAAGGATTATGATTGTACGATACACTACCACCCAGGGAAGGAAAACAAGGTGGCAGATGCTTTGAGTAGAAAAGACCATGGAGTTTTGAACAATATGAGAATTGAAAGGGATCCAATTATCATGGAGCTAGTGAAGATGGACATGGGAATAACCAGGGAAGGTGAAACATCAATGCTTTTTCAAATGGTTGCCAAACCATCTTTACTAGAAAGGATTAAGAGTTCTCAGACTGATGATGAAGAATTACAAAAGAAGATTAAAGCTGTGAATGATGGGAGATTGAGAGACTTTGTGTATGAAGATGGAATTTTGAAATTCGGGAAGAGACTTTGTGTTCCCGATTTACCTGATCTGAAAAGGGAATTGTTGGATGATGCTCATAGTTCCAATTTCTCTATACACCCTGGGAGCACCAAAATGTATAGAGATTTGAAGGAACATTTTTGGTGGGACAACATGAAGAGGGAGATTGCTGATTTTGTGTCAAGATGTATGGTTTGTCAACAAGTGAAAGCTGGAAGGCAACAGCCTGGAGGAGTCATGCAACCTCTTCCCATACCGGAGTGGAAATGGGACAATATTACGATGGACTTTGTCATGGGGCTACCAAAGACTCCTAGAAGGAACGATGCAATATGGGTTATTGTTGATCGTCTTACCAAGTCAGCACATTTTCTTGCTATAAGAGAAGATCTACCCCTGGAACGTCTAGCAAGACTATACATTAATGAAGTTGTGAGACTTCATGGTGTACCCCTATCGATTGTTTCTGATCGTGATCCCCGTTTTACTTCAAGATTCTGGAAAAGTCTTCAGAAATCCCTGGATACTGAACTTCATTTGAGCACTGCTTACCACCCTCAGACAGACGGACAATCAGAACGGACTATTCAAACCTTAGAAGACATGTTGAGATCTTGCTCACTTGATTTTCAGGGTATGTGGGATCAATATTCACCTCTGGTAGAATTTTCCTATAACAATAGCTTCCATTCGAGTATTCAGATGGCGCCATATGAAGCGTTATACGGAAAGAGATGTCGTACACCAACCTGTTGGGATGACGTTGGTGAAAGAAAACTTGTAGGCCCAGAACTGGTGGAGGAAACGGTGGAAAAGGTGAAAGTAATCCAAAATCACATCAAAGCAGCTCAAAGTAGGCAGAAGAGCTATGCCGATAATCGAAGGAAGGATTTGGAATTTCAAGTCGGTGATCATGTTTTCCTGAAGGTATCTCCGTGGAAGGGAGTCATACGTTTTGGTAAGAAAGGTAAATTGAGTCCCAGGTACATCGGACCTTTCGAAATTCTAGAACGAATTGGGGCTGTAGCTTACCGATTGGCAATGCCGCCAAGTCTCTCCAAAGTTCACGATGTGTTCCACGTATCTCTGTTGAGAAAATACATGCCTGACCCAACGCATGTACTCACCTATGAGGAATTAGAACTGGAACCGGATCTGTCTTATTGTGAAGAGCCCGTCAGGATTCTTGATACAAGAGAACAAGTACTGAGAAACCGGACGACGCGTCTGGTAAAAGTTTTGTGGATAAATCATAAGATGGAAGAGGCAACGTGGGAACCCGAGGAACTTATGATGAAGAAACACCCGAGTCTTTTTATGCAGTAATACCCTAGAAATTGCGAGGACGCAATTATTTAAAGGAGGGGAGAATGTAACACCCCAAGCTTCTATGGTACGCTTCTCTTTGAATAATGTGATAGCGTGTGTTGTACGCAACACCGAGTTCTAACACACCAGAACTAATCAAACTAGCCGTTATGAATAGTAATACCTACTTTTTGAAATTATATATATTTTATATTTGAAAATGGACTTCATTTTTGGATTCGGAATATCGAATTTAGCCTAGGGTGAAATTTTGGTACATTTCGGATAACTTTCATATTTTGATGAATAGTGAAAATTACTAAATTTTAATTAAAAACAACTTTTTTAATCAAATTAATTACTAGTGATAAATTATGAATTTGAGTGGTTTTAAAGTATATTTAGAATATATTTTTACCATTTAATATAATTTTGGTCATTGGACATAATTTTACAATTAAACCGAACATAAACAAGTGTCAATCTTTTGATAGTTATTATCTCTTAAAAACACGCTTTTTGTTTTAACAGCGGGAATTAATTTTAAATTAATTTCTGCCACTTCTGTGTTTTGAATTTAGGAAAATGGATTCCATATTTGGAATCAGGATGTTCAAATTGTGTAAATAGGTAACTTTTATTTTTAGACATTTTGAATAGTTACTGTGGTAAATATTTTATTTACCATGGTTAAAGGGTAAATCCGGTAAATAAGGGTTAAAAAAATAATATTATAATAATACAAAATTACCCTAAAACGTGTCCTAACCTTATTGGTGGACACATACCCGACCATGGGCATCCTTGGGTCAATTTGGGGACCCCTTGGAGCCACTTGTATGTGGTAGGGACACTTTATATTAATAAAGTTAAAATAAAAATAAAAATGGCATAAGCTTACATCTTTTAGAAGAACAATTTTTACATAGGGTTATACATGTTGGATTTTCGATTATAAATATTCATTAGAAAGCTAAAAAGAGTTCCTACATAATGATAGTTTACTTATAATTTTTAGACATTAAATAATTTATTTTATTTATGACACAATGATGATGCAGTAATTACTATAATAGTGAAAAATTAAAATAAGTGATATTATAAATACCCAAATAAATATAATATGAAACTTTTAATGAATTAAACTAATTTTCTAGGATAATATGATATATTAGGATTGATTTAATTGACTTTGTTCGAAGTAATAAATCTGTTATGAGTTTCACAAAAATCAACTAATGAATAGTGTCAAAATTGACATAAAAGAATTCTTAAAACAAATATTATATTATTAATTGATATTAAATTCCTAAAAATATAAGGTTCGGCCAAGAGACTTATATCATGATAGGTTAATCATTAATGGACCACTTGGGGGTCTCTTGGATGTATATAGTAAGTTTATTAACCATAATATATAAAATACAAAGAGACATTGTAAAAGTGAAACTAATTAACTTAGAGTTAATACTTAAAGATAAGGTTAATATAAGTACCCAAACCTGTCTAAATTCTATTGGATGAGTTGCTTTAGACCTATCCCCACCTCATCATTTGAATAGTCAACTTTGGAGCCTTTAGAAACCGAATATGAATTTATTATAAATTAATATTTCTAGCTTTTCCAAAGGTGCCCCTCACCCCTCTTATAAAAGGGCACTCCTCCTTCTCATTTCTTCACACCTTCAAAGCCTTTTGGTTCGGCCAAACTCTGCCCAAACACTCTCCCAACATCCCTCAATACAACCTAGAGGCCTTAGTTTGATCAGAAAGCCAACCTAAGGAGCCCTTTTGATCAAATCAAAAGGAAGAACCCGAAGAAGAGGTAATGATTTCACCACCCTTTTCTAAGTTCATTTCTTCTTCCACTTCTTCTTCCTTTGTTCTTACCATTCTGAAATAATAACTCCAGTATCTCACATATACTGTGATGTTATTATAAATATGGTACAATCATATTCAGTATTCTATCCACCCTTTGAATAACATGTCACCATACGTGCGTACGTACGGCTTACCGTCTCCACGTCGTGGTGTAATTGTTATTCAATATAATATTATTTGGATGGGTATAATAATGATGTGTAACTCATGTAAATAATAAATATAACATGTTAATGATTCTGTATATATGATATACCATCCATTTATATATTATTTTAATATCAAAATAATGATATTGTCGCTCGTGCGTACGTACGGACTACCGTCTCCACGAACGCGATGAGATTCATTCTCCATCGTAACCATTAAAGCGTAATTATCATTTTATGATTTAAAAATGATGTTTAAGGACTTGATATCATTCTGGATATGAATAATATACAACCCATCCTTTACAAACATGTCTTACGTAACAAAACATATGAAAGAAAACAAGTAAGTTAACACCCGAAACAACGATAATACTAAGATATTATTATCAAATCAATATTAAAAGATCATATATGATATCATATTAATGTATATGATTCTTGTATAATTTAATAACAATTATTTCACCATTATACAGGAGGTTAACCTACCACAACCAAGGAAAAGTACAAGGTAAGGGTTATTTCACAATCTCTTCATTATCCGAGGTTGTATTATACGTAATAATCTACTGGGATCTCTTTATCATCCACATCCATGTTTCTTCGAAATGTATTTCAAAACATTTTTACTATTTACAAGAATATGGGTTAAAGTCATTTATACCCTTGTTTGACTTTTTATAAGAGGTTTATAAAGGAATCTTTCCGTCGTTTTCAAAACAAGGTCCTTTTTAACCTTTTCGACAGAATTGAGGTAAGAATGTTTTTTTTAACTTATACGGCGGGTGCGGTTATTTTCCGCCGTTATAAAATCGTCGAAGCTTCCCATACAAGCTTATAAGAATATTTTCAAAGAAAATGTTTTATTTTATATGGATCTTAAATGATTTCAAAATAAAAGGAGATATTTCTTTAAAAAGAATTTTGATTTCATCTATGTCAACATCCTTTGATGGATTTTAAGATTATTTGAAGTTGATTTATTATGATACAAAACTTCTATATTGTATTGAAGGTTTTGTGATATGTTTGACTGTGGATGTGCTATTTTTATACCATTCATAGTTTATTGTGAAAGTATTGACATTTTGTATGCTAGTTTTAATACGAATGTTTATGTTATGTTTAAACCTTTTCATATGGGAATGCATTGGACTTAATAAGTGACGGGTGGAGCCCGCTATAGCTCCTCGATGCATCGGTAGGTCTCATGAGACAAACTAGTGTCTTGGCACAAGGCCTTGACAAAATCTTATTTGTAGTCTTGGCACGAGGCCTTGGCTATGTGGTTATGATAGTCTGGCATTATGCATTCCAACATTATGAAAGTGGTTATTGATTTTTGCATGTGATTATTCGATTAGTAGAATATCCATGTGAATAAGTAAATGGCATTATTTCATTTTACTTTTGCCATACCATGTTGAAGTTCAATTTTAAAAGGCTTTTGTTTTAGTAATGCATTGCCTTAAATGTTTATTCTTATTTATGAAAGTTTCCGCTATATTTTTATCCTTACTGGGCATTTGAGCTCACCCCTTTTCTATGTTTTATTTTTCCCCAGGATGTGAAGAAGTAAATTATGAATGACCTGCAGGGATATTATGAGGGGATAGTAGTGTGGATAATGGAGACATTATGTTGTTGTATTAGTTTTTCATTTTATGATGTAATGTAAAACTTATGAATATATCTAGTGTTTCCAAGGCTACTAAACCAATCGGTCTTTCGAGATTTGATCTTTCTTGTGATCATGCCAATGTTATGTAATAATGCACCGACTCTGGGTAGCTGGGGTCGGGGCGTTACACATTAAAAAACTGATGATGTATTAATATGAGATGATGGTCTACAAGGAAGAGGAGGATAAACCAAAAAAAGAAATCTGTTTCATTTAATACCACTTCCACTAAACACAAAGACAAAGGGAAATTGGAAGGTTTTGTAAAAAGTTCCAATAGTGAACAACAATCACCTGACAGTGATGAGGAGATAGATCAATTACCCAGAAGATTCAAGATATTTTACAAGAAGAAGAAATTTTTCTGAAAGACTAACTTCAAGGGAAAATATGATAAAAAGGATATTGGAAGAAGGATTAGAAAAGAAGTGACCAAACTCATGACATTGCCTGCTATGAATGTAACCGAAAAGGGTGTATCAAGGCTTACTATCCCAAGATCTTGTAAAAAAGAGATATGAGGACAAGTAAAATAATTATAAAAAGGCAATGAAATAAACCTGGAGTGCTACAGAGGACAGTTCAAGCAACTCAGAAAAATTACATTATGAACATGCAAATAAAGTAAATATATGTTTTATAAGAAACATGTATGAGGTAACAATGGACTATCATGAACATAATTCATACTATTCTGGATATGAGAGTGACTCTGAAAATATGACTAATAAATAAATGTTGGAATAGTGTAACATTCTTAAAGAAACATGCAATGAACAAAAAGAAAAATATAAATCATTGAATAAATAGTATTCTCTTAATGTGATTTTTAAATCTGAACTCACAACTGAAAAGAAGAAGAATGGTCAACAACATGAAGAGTACACTGAATTTAAAATGTCTAATGAGTGATTAAAGAATGACCTAGAAAAGTTTACCAATGGGAAAAATACCCTTACTCAAATGTTAGGAAAAAAATTTCCCCTAAATACAACACTATAATTGGTTATCAACCTGGCAAAAGAAACCATTGTAGGACAAATTTTGTTTCTAAATCCAGGACATATAGTTTTACACCCATTTCTAGACACAAATCAACTAATTCAATTTATGATACATGTTCTACTATTTTAAGTTTTCCTAGGCCCAATAGAGTTTATTTTTCAAATAATTTACATAATGAGTATAGGAAACTTATGAGGAAGATATGGGTTCCTAAAGAACTTATTACTAATATTAATGGTCCCAAACAAGTATAGTTACCCAAATCTTTTTTTCCTTAATCATTTTTGTAGGAAATATTCATAAAGAGTTCCTATAAATGTTTATGGTACTTGGATAGTGGATGTTCAAGACACCTGACATGATACTAATCATTCTTCAAGAAACTAATAAAAATAGATGGAGGACATGTCACATTTGGTGACAATGCCAAAGGAAAGATTATTTTCCTCGGCCAAATTGGTAACTCTAACTCAATTTTAATTTCTAAAGTACAATTAGTTGATGGATTAAAATATAATTTTCTTAGTATCTCACAATTATGTGACGATGGATTTCATGTTAGGTTGGAAAATGATGCTTGTAGTGTCTATAATTCTAATGAATAATTAGGGTTTTATTCATTAAGAAGTGAAAATGTTTACTCTATTAACTTAGATTCCTTATCTTCTCAAAATGATTCATGTTTAAGTGTATTTAATAGAGTTGTGGCTCTAGAATAGGACACCAGGACACTATAATATTCAATCCATTATAAATCTAACTAGAAAAAGCTTAGTTAAATACTTACCCAAACATGAGTTTCAAAATGAAAAAGTGTGTAATCCATGTCCAGAGGGAAAACAACACAAAATTTTCATCAAACCAAAAAAAGAAGTGTCAACTTCTCAACCTATCATATTTTTTCACATGGATTTGTTTGGACCATCTAGAGTTTCTAGTTTAAATGGGAAGCACTATGTTTATGTTCTTTTAGATTACTTTTCTAAATATACTTAGTCCTTCTTTCTATCTCACAAATTTTCAGCCTTATTTTATTTTACTAAATATTCAAAGTCTGTGGAAAATCATGGTGGAATTAAAATTAAATCCTTAAGAAGTGATAATGGTTGTGCGTTTGAAAATCAAGAGTTTGAATCATTTTTCTCACAAAATGGTTATAGTCACAATTTCTCTACCCCTAAAACACCTCAACAAAATGGAGTTGTATAAAGAAGAAATAGATCCCTGTAATAGATTGCTAGAACAATTCTTAGTGAATATGATCTACCTATTAATTTGATGGCTGAAGATATCAATACAACATGCTATATAATCAATATAGTGTTGATCAGACCTATTCTTAAAAGGACTCCTTATGATTTATGGAACAATCTAAAACCCATGGTTAACTACATAAATGTTTTTGGCTGCAAAGTATATATCCTTAATAAAAAGGAAAATTTTGAAAAATTTGAATCTAAGAGTGATGAAGGTATATTTTTAGGATAGTTCATGTCTAGTAAAGTCTATAGAGTGTTCAATAAAAGAACATAATATGTGGAAGAATCTGTCTATGTCAAATTTGATGAAATATATTAACATGATCCTAAAACCATTCTAGGGAACTTGGAGGATGATGTATCAAATCTGAACATTAAACCAATATCCTAAAACAGTTCTCTGAAAGAATCTATGAAAACTTCCGGTTCTGGAAATTTCTTAGACTCAAGTCACAATGAACCTGAACCTATTGATGAACCTGAAATCACAAGTCCGTCCTTTTCTAGAGCAGTTAGAACTCTTAAGAACCATCCCTTAGATGTTATTGTAGGAGACCTAGACAAAAGAACTCAAACTAGAGCTTCTCTTAGAACATAGGTTTATCATGAAGTCTTCATGTCACAACTTGAACCATAAAACATTAATGATGCTATCAATGATGAGTTTTGGGTGATGGATATGCATGAATAACTTAATCAGTTTGAAATGAACACATTTTGGAGACTTCTTGAATGACCCAAGTACATATTCACCATAGGCACTAAATAGATTTTTATAAATAAGGTAGATTAAGCCAGTGACATAGTTAGAAACACGTCTATATTGGTTGCACAAGGCTACAGTCAAGAGGAAGGAATTGACTATGTGGATACCTTTCCACCAGTAGCTAGATTTGAAGCAATAAAAATCCTGCATACTTATGCTGCACATATGAATTTTAAACAATATTAAATGGATGTTAAGAGTGCATTATTAAATGGGTATATAGATGGGGATGTCTTTTTTAAACAACCCCCTATATTTACATACCCCCAATTTCCAAATAATATTTTTAAATTATCAAAAAAATTATATGGTTTAAAATAATCTCCAAGAGCCTGGTATGATCTGTTGAGTACTTTTCTTATTTCCAAAGGTTTTACCAAAGGAATAGCTGATCCTACCCTTTTTATTAAACAAATTTCTAATGATGTTTTAGTTGTTCAAATCTATGTAGATGAAATTATCTTTTTATTTTCAAGAAATTCATTATGTGTTGATTTTTATAATATTATTCACAATGAATTTGAAATGAGTTTAATGGGTGAACTAAAATTCTTTATCGGATTTAAAATAATTCAAAATAATGATGGTATTATTTTAACTCAATGTAAATATACTAGAAATCTTCTAAAAAGTTTTGGATTGGATAATACTAATAGGAGTGACACTTCCATGAGTACCACTTGTAAGTTGGATCTTGATGAAGATGGAGAATATGTTGATCAAACCACTTATAGAGGAATGATTGGAAGTTTACTCTACCTAACTGCTAGTCGACCTAACATTATGTTTAGTGTGTTTCTGTGTTCTTGTTTTCAAGAAAATCCTAAGGAATATCATTTAAATGCGGTAAATATAATTTTCAAATACCTAAAGAGTACACCCAATCTAGGAATATTCTATCCTAGAATAAAATCATTTGAATTTGATAGTTATTCTGATGCTGACTTTGGTGGCTGTAAGTAAGATAGAAAAAGAACCTCTGGAACATGTATCTTTTTTGTTAAATAACTAGTATCATGGTGTAGTAAGAAACAAAATTCGGATGTGTTATCTATTTCAGAAGCTAAATACTAAGCTGCTGGTAGTTTTTGTGCAAAAATAATTTTGATGAAACACATATTACTATATTATTTATATCAATTTAGGCATGTACCTATAAATTTTGACAACACAAGTGCTATTAACATCTCGAAAAAAAATCATGTTTCACATTCTTGGACAAATCATATTGATGTATGACATCACATTTTGAGAGATCATTATCAGAAAAGTGATATCACTTTGGAATTCATCGGCATTGAGTATCAGATTGATGATATATTTACCCACCCAATATGTTCTGAAATAATAGACTACAACATACATGAACTAGGCATGATAAATCTTAAGTAAATGTCTTACTTTTTTATATCTTGCTATTTTATATCTCAATGTTTCATGTTTACAGTCCCATAGTAAGTATTTCTTGATTACTGTCTGATAGTCATTGTCTCACCGTAATGTTCAGTCACTGTCCCACCGTAAGAATCATTCAATGTCTCACTATAAGGATCAATCACTATCTCACCATAAAAATCATTTACTGTCTCACCATAAAGACCTGATATGGTCTCACCATAAAATTCATTTACTGTCTTACCGTAAATACCTGATATGGTCTCACTGTAATGATTATTTATGATTTTTATTAACAAATTAAATACTATATCATTGTAATTTTTTATTTCATCTTTAAATTTTCCCACTCTTTTACTTTTGATAGGTTTGGTATTCCTAAATGATAATATAAAGGAAGTTTCACTTGTACTTCACTCAATATTTTTTCATATTCCCTCAATTTGTAACCCTTATTCAAACCTTAAACCCTTAAACCCTTCCCTCTCGAACCTTAGGTGAATGCCCCGGATAAAATTCCCTTCACCGTCGACTCCTGAGAAACGTAGCTCAGAGAAGATTAAGATCACACCTAAGCTGGCACCCGATGGTCCTCTAAATATAAATCTGGTGAACTAAGTAGTGTAACCTGATAAATTTATACTCCCAAAGTGGATTTTTCCAGGAAACTCTCTGATTTTGAATGTTTTAAAAGAGCAAGGTTGGTAAGAATGGTTTTTAAAGAAATATAGACCTATCTACCTTAAGATTGTGGCTCAATTTTATCAGCATGTTCAATTATCCTTTGATTCTGAAGATGGTTATGTTTTTAGAAGATGGATAAATGGTTTGAAATGAAAATTCTCTTAGAGGTTATGGGTTGAATTCCTTATGGTACCTCGTAAAGGCATCTATGAGGACTATACAATAGTACCTCCACCTTCTAGTTAATTATTTGTCTTCGAAGATGCTTTGAAAATATTAACTAGAAATTGAACCTAGAGGAGATCCATTGTTGCTGAACTGGATGTAGAATCTAGACTTCTGTTTAAGTTTATACCAAACTTTATTAGCCCCAGAAAAGGTGATTTTTCTATACTAAAATATCTGGATGTGTTTCAGATTCATCTTATAAAATATGTGCATAAGATCAACCTTTGTAAGTATGTCATACACCATATGTGTGAGTAGATCAAAACCAAATCCAAGTAAACCTCCCTATTTTATTCTCATCTTATCTCAGTCATGCTTCATGAAAAAGGAATGGTTGGACCTAATGAAGAATCTATCAAGGATTGTGAGTTCTGCCTTTCAAAAGGCATTATCAGGAGAATGAAAATCAATTGGAATCCTTGGGAATAGGCATTGGTGGAAGACAGTGATAGGATTTATGAAAAGTTCAATCCAGTGGAACATCCCTCAAGACCAAAAGATATTTTTGATCCAAGTTTAGAAACAGATGAAGTTTTTGAGTATTCTGATGAACAAGAAGAAGAGGTTGATGTCCCACCTAGGGAAATTGTTTCGGATAAGGAATACAGTACTCTTGTTCCTTATGTAGTAAGTGAAAAGGAAGTCCCTGCTTTTAAAGATATTGTTAATATGGAAGATCAACCATAAGTTGAAACAAAATCTGTAATCAATGAAACCAAAAATAATGCTATGTAAGATCTTGTAGAATAATAATTACCTGTTTTGAAAGAAGCTGACCTTAAAGAACTCCCAGTGGAACAAACTATTCTTGAAGTCATTAATTCAGCTGAGGAAAGGTTGGAGCTAGCTTTTCAGTTAGCTAGATAGGAGATGGGTGAGGAACTAAGAGATTAATTCATGGAAATAGATCAATACCCTAAGCCTCTCAGTCCTGAGAATGATGCAACTATTGAGGGGGTGAAACCCCAAATCTGGAATCTATTGAAGTTTCAAACCCGATTAATCGAATCCCTATTGAAACTCGGTATAAGATCCATTGTTTTTTTGATGTGAATGATTCTCAGGAAGTCCCCTTAAAAGTCATTGACCTTTCCAATATGTTCCAATTGAAATATATCTCTAATCTTTCCCCTGAAAAGGAACCTGAGCATGTATCTGTCCTTATCTCTGAACCTTCACCAGAACAACCATCCTTGGCGAGTAAAGATGATCTGAAAGAATTTTGAGCTACCCTTTTGTTTGGATTTGAAAAACTCCTGAATACCTAACCAACTCCGGTACCAAATCTAAGTGAGATAGATGAATTTCTATTGTTACAAAAAGTTATTTTGAATATTCAACCCAAAATGCTTCATGAGATTCAGGAAGTCAGAGTTGAAAATAGATTGTTTAGTGATGAAGTGAAGACTCTAAAAGGTATGCTTGAATACATGAAGAAAGTGATGAATTCAAGATCATAGCTTTCTCTTCATCTTGTGGGGCCTATTGTACCTTAAACCCCACAAAATATTTCCTCTCAGATTCAAACTTTTTGATATTCCTTAGCCGAAAATGTCGTAGAAAGAAACAAAAAAATTGCAAAATAAATGAAATAGTTTGTTCTTAGTCTTAACAAGCTCACTGTTGAGAATACGAGGTGCCTTAAAAAATTAATAAATCAACTAAAATCTATCACCTCAACTATCACTCCTTCTAAGGCATTGGAAAAATCATCTCAATATTCCTTAGATAGTGACCTAGGAAGAATAGTGGTCAAAGAAGAACTTCAGACTGTGTTAGTGGTTTAAATAAAGATTATCTATTCGATTTTATCAAGGACAGTGGCAGAGTTCTTCATCTGGTCAAAATCCATTAAAAATTTTCTAATTATGCTCAGTAATAAATTTCTAAGAATGTTGATTTCTACTTCATCTGAATCTTCTCTAAGACTCACATGACCAATAATGTCAAATATATTGTAATAAATATTAGGATTCCTCATGTTACTCAAGCATTCAAGACTCAACTCCAAAAGCTCACAGAGTTCACTAATCTATTGGATAAGTTTATGGAAAATAATGACAACTTCGAGAAAGCTACTCAGTATGGTGGAGAGATAATTGATGATTTTATGAAGCTTCTGTGGCCCTATCTTCATGTACAGAGTACAACCATTGTTGCTTCTGCGGCTGCACCTCTGAGATCTGGTTTTCCTACGTTCACCTCTACTCTTGCCTCCACTTATATGTCTATCTGTTAGGTACATAGTCAGATCAGACCTATGATCCTTGATCAAAAACTCCCTTGGTCTTCTACTACACCTACTATGGCACCATCTATCTTTGAAGGTCTTACTTTACCTTCTCTCTCAATCATCTCACTCCCTTCATCTACCTCAACCTATGATCCTATGGCTTACTCTTCTGCTGTTGCTGCAAAGGGAAAAGAAATGACCAGCCTGTGAAGAAGGATAATTCTTACCCTCTTTTGATAGGAATATTGTTACATTTGTTTTACTTTTTGTAATTCCCCTCTTTTTCTCTAATACATTGTGGACTTTTCTTGTCCCTTTTTTCTTTCGTTTTCTTGCGGCTTTTTAATAATCCCAAAAGGGGGAGAATATTCTCTATAGGAAAATCTCTACAGTAGAACACTCACTCTATATATGTTATATGCACATTAGAACTATGTTGTTAGAATTAATATACACTCTAAATATACATGATTTGTGATCATAAAAAAGGTAGATATTGTTGGAATCCTCATGTATTAATCAAGTTTTAATGATACCAAATCATATTAGGTCTATAAACTTTGTTTACTCTATGTAATCTATCTCAGGTCAAATGCACAGTTTTTTAGTAAAAGATATCCAAAGCTCTTAAGTGATATTAACTCAGTTTGATTACTATATATTGTCTTTTGATCTACTTAATAATATCTTCTCTGACAAATGATTGAGTTAAATCCATTCCATTAATAACACTACTTGAGTCTGAATATAGATATATGTCTAAGTCGAGACACCGTGAATATGCAGACACCATGACCATGAGACACCGTGAATCTGACACCGTGAAGCATACAATGTGACTACCAGACATCGTGACACCTAGACATCATGACAACCAGACGCCCTAACAATGAGACACTATGAATCAGACACTGTGAACCAGACACCATGAACAACCAGACACCATGAAAAGCAGACACCGTGAACCAGACACCATTACAAGGAGACACTGTGATAACCAGACCCTATGACAACCAGACATCGTGAACCAGAGACCGTGAACTAGACAGCTTGAACTAGAAACCATGAACCAGACACCATTTTCATGACATACTGAGACATCGTATCTTACTATGTATTTTCGTCTTTCTATTTAATCTATAGCAATCAAATCTTAGGATTTAAAATGCACAGACATAATTAATATTTCTTTCTATACATGTCAGCAGACAGTACGAGGTACGAGTTGTAGAGTACCTGCAACCTATATTCTTAAACACATGTACTCTAAGATAAAAGAGTAATGCAGCCCAGAAGATAAGAGAAGTGTGGCATGGTACTAAAAATCGAAACAAGTGGGTGGGAATGAGCGTGACAAAGAAGAATACACTTTGAGAATTTTTTATGGAAGAATTGTCTCATACAACTCAATGCTTCTAGAGAACACACGAAGCTTATTTGAATCCCAGAATCGATAGAATCTTTGCACTGTCAAACATCACAGAGAAAACAAGTCAGATTTGTCTAAATTATAACATTATTTTTTCCATACATGGACTTGATTTCTACATATGCTTCATCTCAGAAGTCCATAGTTGCAAAGACTATCATTCAGAGCATTTCTAAACCTATCTCAATATTTCTACCCTATTCTGTTTCATTTTACTAGCTTTTGAGAAGTGTGTGTATTTTTATAACAACACACTCTGTCTCCTACATTAAACTGAAGGATACTAGATATCCTTACTCAAACATCTTTTTATATTTGTATACTCATAGATATGTGTGTAAGAGGTCCATGTGTGGCCTGGTTGTTTGTTCCCTTGAAGAACTGTGGAAGAGGTCCCTTTGTGACATAGACAGTTCTTTGTACTATTGATTAACCCTGATCCAGGGTGTGTATATAGTTTATTTATATTAATTGCTTGGTGGAAGGTGATCACCAAGTGGAGTGGATTAGGTCTCGACTTGAGACTGAACCACATGTTTCATATCTAATGTGCTACTAAATTTAGTCTTCTCAGTTTTACTGCTTTACTGTATAATTAAGAAATCACTAAATTCACTTTGATATTTAATCTAGGAATGAAGTTATAATTTTCCTATCTTAGTAGAATAGCTTCCAAAGTAATATTAATAATTGACATTAAGATTACTAAGAATTAATAAATCTTCTATAATGGTATTTAAATATTCAAACCTTCGTAACTATATTACATTAAATAACTAGGCTGTATTTAACCTTATTAGGAACAATGTTTAAGAGTACTTTTTAACCAGAACTTTTTATAGAGACTCAATTACCCCCCCCCCTCCATGAGTCATCTACTCCGACCAACATTAATGTACAGTAAAAAGGATCAAAAAATGAAGGGAATTAATCAAATAATATTGAAATTATATATTAATATTTAAATGCTGAATGAAACTACACTTGATATGTAACTATTAAATAAATTATGAAGAAAATTGTTCTTCTTGATGAAAATAAAGACTTCGTAATCTAAATATATAGGGTTGTATAGTGATTATAAAATTATTAAACACTCATGATGACATGATAAAATTAAGATATATGAAAAAACCCATAGTTATAAGCCTTTTATTATTTTCATATACATAAAATGGTTTATAATGATTATTATAGAACATGGGTAACATGATAGAGCCCTATAGTGGAATATAATCTACAATAGAATCATTGTGGATCTGAGGATAGATATTATAAGTCTGTGGAATGGGATTGGGATTTTTATGATGATGATGTTGATGAGAATGATTTTTGTGATGATGTATGAGTGACATGTTATTATTGGATTGGTATATTTGATAAAATCATTGTAAAAATATGTTTTTATCCAATGATTAGACTATATTTTCATAATTATTTTTTATATTTTGTCCTGTCACTTCTCATGAGTCATGAAACACCAGTTTTATTTAAAATGAGATATATATTAAAATATTATTATATGAATATGACCCTATAACCTAGATGATATGTTCACATGAATGAATTGAAATATTTAAATTATGAAACCTATATTATTTACACATTTATAAAATGAAATCAATGGTGATCAACTAATTATGGAAAAAATTAATAATCATTTGAAGGAAAAAAAAATTATCTAAAAAAAATATTTTTCTAAATGGTTGTTTAACAATGTATTGGACACATAATATAAAATTATTTTTTCCATATTTAAAAATCTTATGATAAAAAAAATACAATTAAAATCTATATTTAAAAAATATATCGTGTTGAAGTTTTTTTAAATATTACTTTTTTATGAGTAATTAAAATATTGATTCTTATTGAAAACTATAATTTAATTTTTATTATTTACAAAGATAAATTTTATTTATTTTTATGAAAATAAAAATTATTTCAATTATATTAATATTTACTATTTTATGTAATTTTAATCAATTTATTTTATAAATTATGATATAAATTTTTTTAAACATTTCAATGTTTTTCATTGGAAACCCTGTTTTTTATGCATCTACTAGTTTAACATAAAATTTTATTCTTACAAAAATATTAATTGAAATTAGAAAAATAAATTTCATATTTTTAATGTGAATAATTTATAATAAATAATAAGTTCAACTATGTTTTTTGTTCACAATGAAAAGTAAAAATAGTACAAATAATTTTTCATGATTATGGTTAAAACAACATTACCATTGGCTAAACTATAACTATAAATGTTATCATGAAAGTAAGAATTTTCGAACCCCCAATGTATATAAATATTTATAAATTATAAACTCTGATGTTCAAAATTTTATCATTTTTTAACCTTTTCTTTCCTTTGAAAATCATGGTTACACTATATTCTTTTCGAAAATTTCATGTGTGTCCTCTCCCCTGCTTATAAATGGTCACCAATATCCTACCCTCAACAGATATCTGAATCCATTTTGTTAAGATTTTACCAACCCAAATCTCTCCCTTAAATCTGAACAAAAATAAAACATTTATTTTGTTTTTTCATTAAATAAAATCTATAAAGAATTTAGGTATAATCATAAAGAGGATCTCTAAAGATGAGGTATAACATGTAACCAAGAATTTTTATTTTATTTCTTCCTCCACCTAATTAAAATAATATTCATCTATAATAATATAATAATACCAGTATATCTTAAATAATCATTTTTATTATTTCATTTTCTCAACCTATATCTATCTCCTCTTCAATCAAATGGAAAATGAAACTATCGATCGTGTGCAAGGAGGATTATAGCCTCACAAACAGATGTAATTTTTTTTATTACCACCAATTACAGTTAAATAAAATGATTTATTTAGCATAATTATATGAAATTTTTGACATTAATACAGATATTAAATTATAATATCACATCTTCTTATTAACTTCCAACCATTTGGAATATAATAATGTCTGTAATTTGTATAGAGGAATATTGCATGACAAATTGATGTTATGTTTTTTCATATTTATTTTTTACTTTTATGCTAATAAGGATAGATTGAATTAATATATATGTTCTTTTTGACATAATTGAACCTCCTTATTATGATATTACATTTATATTCTTACCTTTCCATTTTGTTGGGATATGATAATGTCGTGGGTGTGTATGGTGGACAACAACCTCACGAAGCGATGTGACTAAATTTTCACTTAAAATTTATAGGGAAGGTAATAAGGATAATTTTAATTACTACCTATGATATATAATAATGAAAACTAATTATATAATTTTGATATATTAAATAGCTTCCATTCATTACATCCATCGAGAAAAATGGAAACAACATTTTTAGGTATGTATGACCTACCGTCTCCATGAACGGTATAATCTATTTTCTAAAGATATCATTTATAGATTACTCTAAATACAAATTTAATTAATATATATTCTAATAATATCATTATAAACATTATTGAGACAATTGAACCGTTATCAATGTAAAAGGATGAAAAATACCAGCTCCAAACATACAAAAAAAGAAATTACTACTCGAAACAATTATTTTAGCAAAGAATTGTAAATAAATAGTTGATAAAATAATATAAATAAATCATATATTACTATGGTTCTATAATATACAAATAAATAACCCAATATTTATAATATAGGTGGTTCTGACAAATATGAAGAATTTCAGACCTCACGTAAGGGTTTCTTTACTCACTTCTACATTTATAAGACATTAAATATTCACCATTTATTTTATTAAGTGTTGTATATACTGATTGATATATTAAAAAATTAATAAATTTATATGCATTTTATTCATTTTTTAGTTTAAATTTATTTTATTATAGGGGTTAAGATTCAATATTTATAAAATTTTAAGGGTTTATTTTATAATATCATTAGTTATCCAAATTATAGATTATTAAATTTTAAATGATCAAATATTATGACTTATCACTCAATAATCTAAGGAATTTTTAATATCCTATGGATAGTACTTATATTTTAAAATATTAGTACCATTTTCATCACTATTGTTTATAAAATATTTGATGAAATTATTTTAAGAAAATCCATATTTATTTCACTTCTAGGTACAAATTTATTTTCTCGTTCATGTCCATGTTTTCTACAAATGGTTTCATGAAATTTTTATTAATTGTTTCAAATTATTTATGAAATAAATTTTCACAGATGATTGGATTTTTATAAAATATTTTAAATGGATTCTTCCTATAATTTTTTGAAAATGTACACTATGAGTTTTTAACAAAAATGTGAAATATGTCATTATTTTAACATACTCGGCATGTATGATATTTCACCCCATACTCACCACTTATTTCATTTAAGAATACTTTACATGTTAGTATTTTTCAATTTATTAAAAAATAACCTAACTAATATTGTATAAATTATTAGTTTTTAAATGTAATATACGAAAATCTAATGATATTATCCTCGATAATGATATTAATAGTAATTTTTATGTTACATTTATTCATCAATTAAAATGAAATTAATTTAACCATATTCCACCTTCATAATATGTGACAATGATACCATATTTTTTATTTATTAGGATATTTTATAAACAATTTGATTGGGAGTTAATATGTTGATATTATTCCCCACATTTCTTGAAATGGTTTGTTTTTATTTTTATTAATTGGGGACATTCTTAACATTTTATTTTCACATTTTCTCTATACAAATGTTTATATTTATTATTCATCTTTCATTAAATATTATTAATTAATTTTACTTAGAAATTGATGGGAAGAAACTACTACAGACCCTCGATGCATCAGTGCATCTCGTGAGAGAAATGGGTTTGCGTTTTTAGTTGAGGCCTTACCTAGTGTTGAATGATGTCATGGAATGAGGCCTTTATAGTATATATTTCATACAAAAATTCAATGATGTAATGTTTCATATGTGCGACATTGAATAAATACATTATTATGAAATTAGTTATTTTGGTCCATGTCTTTATTCAATTTTTTAGAATATTCACTGTTATATTTCAAGATCAGGGTATAATTTATACAGAATTATTTGAAAATCATTTATTCCTAACATATTATGATCAATTAAGTAATTGAATTCAATTTTTTGTAATTATTTACCTTTCTATATTGATTATTTTTTACGAATTCATGAAATCTTACACTTTACGCATTCCCTTACTCAACAGTTGATCTCACCCCTTTCTTATGATTCATTTCACTATGATTATAGGATGTGTTTTATGATTTATATGTAGGGATATTATTAAAGGAAAAATAGTGTTTACAATGAAAATATTATATGTATTTTATACTTTTAAATATTTTTTTAATTCATATATGTAACTTTTTTTCAATGACTACTAAACTTTTCGGTTGTTTGGGAAGAGATCAATTATATCATATGAAAATGTAATAATATAAGCACTAACTATGAGATACTATGGTCGAGTTCATTTTTTATGTTATCAATTGAATTATAGTAGAATACATTGGAATATGATTTATAAAAAAATATATTAGATAACATAAACCAATGATAGACTATGATTTTTTTAAAGATGAGGCATTGGACCAAAAATAACAAAGAAAAAATATTTAAAAATAAAGAGTTTACCGGAGTCTTAAATAAGGAATCATATTATAATATGTTTCATGAAAAGGAAGAATATCAAAAGGGAGATCATCTAACCAGGTAATGTATTTATTTATTCTCATGTTGTCCATACCATCTGTAATAATATTTGCTTCACAATAAGCATGATAGATGATGTAATTGATATCGAGAAGAGAACTGGTGCAGTCCATCCCATAGGTAGTAATCTCCCGTGCATGATGTGTTATGTAATTCCAAATCATTGGAAATTTTTTTTGAATAAATTTAAATGAATAGATTGTTCTATCCAAAGATCTTGGAAAGGGAAATAGCTTGTATCAAACTCATCATTTCATACTCAAGAGAAGAGGCAATGTTATAGCTACCCATGAAGCATCCAAGGATCTTACAATGGTGATTCCTGAATATAGCACCAGAACCCACAGGTCCTGGATTTCCTTTGGAGGAACCATATACATTTACATTAATCTATCCAAGAATAGGATCTCTCATGAACACTTCCATAGTGCGACGAGGCTGGAAAAAATTCCCATTAATCCGAAGACGTCATAGGGTTTCAATGTCCTGCACAATGTTTTTTCCATGTCCATGTTTCATCAATGATACTTCATATATGGAAATAAGGGTCCACATCTAACGTGAATGAATGAATGAGTAATTTTTAGAATAATAGCATTCCATCCATATGATATCACATGGTGGATCTCAACAACTATAGTAAGAAAAAGGTTCTTAATTTTTTGAGAGCCCTATATTTCCACACATCTATTTAGTTGAGATTTGACAGAGGAAATAATCTCCCATATACAATCAAAAATGTCAAGAATATAGGTCCAAAGAGTAGAATAAGTATCACAAGAAAAAAAATATGGTTTTCATATTTTCTAAGTTGATTTCATAGATTTCTTTTAGAATAGAGTTGGATTCAAAAATACTAAAGGAAACTATATGTAGTGAATATTTTTTGAGAAAGATTCTAGATAATATTAAATCATAATGGTTTTATCCAAGTCTTGTTAAAATGTTTTTTAAAACTGAAACAACTTTCATAGTTTCAAAAATAATGGTTATAATAATTTTTTGAGTAAATCATACCACTAGGACTGGTCTCCAAAATTAAAAAATCATTAGTGTTAGAGAAAGTGTAGTTGTTAATGAAATTCATGATGATTTTAGGGATATTCTTGTGTAGATTGATTATAATATCTCTAATTGAGCATTTTATACTCTCAGGGGTTTGATTGGGCCGGATCATGGGTATTTCTGTGGTGCTAGTCCAGTTATCCGACAAGAAATTCTAGGAGGAATCCATGGAAACCATCAATCTGGAAGTTTTTATAATATTGGAGAAATATTGTTTGATGTATGGATAGATAAAAGAGTTAATGAAATATGAATTTATCTTCTTATTTTTGTCAAGGAATCTATTTATTAAGAAATAAATTGAATCATATGTAATATGAAGAAGGTTCCAAGTAAGTGTTTCTTGATGGTCATTATTAAAGTACTTAAGATTTTTAATTCCAATACCAACTTTCTCAATAGTCTTGAAACAAGTTAACAAAGGGGAAATCATAAGTTTACTCTCTAGAGTTCTACAAATCCAAATAAACTTTTTTATTGAGGTGTTCATTTGTTTTATAAGACCAAAATTCCATTTATAGACCATCATGGAGTAAACCAACTTGGAAAAAGTAGTGTATTTTACCAGGCATGTCCTCCCTTCCATAGAGAGAGATTTTCTTTTCCAAGAAGAAATATATTTAAGAACATGGTAAACTATGGTGGAAATGAGGAATAATTTAGGTCTACCCAAAAAAATTTGAACACAAAGATATTTAAAATGGAGAGATCCATCTTACAACCCTTTGTCACTGATTATGTTACATTTCATACTAGGAGGAATGTTCTTACCAAATAGAAAGCACGATTTGTTCCAACTAATGGTTTGACTAGAAATATAATCATAATGAGAGATATAATTTTTTAGGTTTATAACTATTCCTTTATCACGTTTATGGAAAAGGATGATGTCATAGGCATATAATAGGTGGTTGGGAGCATTCACATTCCCAAAAACATGAATGAGCTTCTGTTTATTCTGATCCACCAGACAGGTGGGTAGGTGACTAAGATAGTCTTCTGTAATTGAAAAAATATATGTAAATAGGGGATAGTCATTCCTAACACCTTTTGGGAATTTGAAATAGACCTTTGGAGAACCATTGGCCAATATGGAAATAGACGCCAAATAGTACATGGTTTAGATTGTAGGGATAAATGAATCACTAAAACCAAAACCGTGAAGAACCTTGAAGATAAAGCTCTATTCCATGGTATCAAATTCTTTTGTGATGTCAAGTTTAATAGAAATATTACCTCCTATGTTAACATTGTTCATGTTATTGATACATTTTGCGGAATGAAAAATACATTCTTGAATGAATCAACCCTTTATAAAACCAAATTGGTTCCATGAGACAATTTTGACCGTGAAAGTTGAATGTCTATTTCAAATTATTTTTGTGATGATTTTATAAATGGTGTTACTGAGAGAAATGGGTCTAAAAAATGATTCTCAATGGAATTATCCACTTTTGGATATAATATACTATAACGATAGGTCTATGTATAAGATAACATCATAATGTTCTAGTATGGTATAAGTAATGTAGTGTTTTCAAGAAATAAATCTACATCCAGATACTAAAAATGTACATGGTTTTTTTATATTTCTACCATGGAGTAATAACTCTGATAAGAGTGCATTGGGATTTGATTGGATAATCACTGGGTACACGACAACATGCATTACTGTGAACCTAGAATTAACATTATTGGGGAAATTCATGGTATAATTCATATTTTATTTATAGGACATTATGAAGGATATGAAAATATTTTTAGTCATTTAAAACATTCCCTATGAAACCATGATTTTTATTATGATATTATCCATAAATAAAATTTTCAATTTATGATAAGTTTGTTTCGGGATTATACATTATACTTAACAATTTGATGATATTTATAATAACACAGGTAATTATAGCGTAAATCCTTTTACTATTTTTTTATTATTACTAAATTTGGTCGTCATATTAATTATAAATATATTTTCTAATTCGTAAAATCAAAAATAAATTGTTTTATTAAACTCGTTTTTAAAATATTTTAAATAAAAATTTCATTTTAAAATAAAATAATATTAGTAACAATTATATATATATATGTTCATTATGATAACATAATCTTGGGAATAATATTTTATATGATTCAAAAAATATTAATTTTTCATGGAATATTGAAAAAATATTATTTTTATTGAAAACTAAATTTTATTTTAAATTATTTATATGGTAAAATTATATTTTTGGTTGCTTTAAATCATAAATAATATGTTTTTTAAATAGTAAAATATGGGTTTTCTAAATGTATTTAATACTGAAAATTAATAAAAACATTTTATATTTAAAGTATCATTTCTTCTAAAAGGCTACTTTATATTCTGTATTTTCATTTTAATATTAAATTAAATTCTAAAGATTTTATATTTTGAATTTGTAAAATGGATTCCATATTTTGAATCATTTATTTAAAATTTATTCAATATTACTTTTTTATTTTTTTGAAAATATGACTAGTAACCATAATTATTTTTAATACCGTGGTAATGGGTAAATTGGTTAATTTTTGCTACAAATAAAATGATAAAAAATATAAAATTAACCAAAAAGATACATAAATATTATTTTATAAGTACATATAAATAATAGTTATCCAATTTTTGAATTTATGACATTTTGGGGCCTCATTGATGAGATAATGACTTTAATAGTATTTAATTTTAAAAAACATTAAACATGTCACACTCTGGTTTCTAATAAGTGTAATATTTTTAATATGGTGTTATCCATAGGATATGTTTACAAATAAATATTATTTCAAAATATTATTGATTTTTCTTTATCATTTATATTTATTCTTAATTTTTAGGGATAAGGAATTACGTTAAGTGCATTCACAAAAATGATGTTGTAACTATTCAATAAATGAATAAAAATTATATTATAAATATTAACACAAATATAATTTTAAATAAATAATGTGAAATAATACTTTTTTATATGAAAATCCCATATTGGAGATATTATTAAATAGTAATTCTTAGTTTTATATGTTTTTTTTGATATTTGTAATGTCAACTTAAATAATAGTTGTAAAAATTGACATTATGGTTAATTTATAGTAAATAAAATTTTATTAAATAAAATAAAATTCCAAAGAATATAATTTTTTAAAAGTTACTTTGAAATGGGTTTAAATATCAAATATAATTCATTTATGGGTATTCTATCATTTTATTGTAACTAAATTGATCAATAATGTGTAAAACACGATGATTTGACCAATTTCTAATTATAATTAAATTTTATTTAATTAAATATTTTTAGAAATTCCATGAGTTCGCCTCCCCACTCTTATAAAAGAGAAAATCTTCCTCTCCTTTCATTGCTCTTGAAAACAAAATTTTATATCCAATACATGATCCAATATATTCTTATAATACATCCCCACATTCTATTAATATTGTTATAGAAAAAAATACAAATATTTGAGTTTCTAAGGTGTTATGTAAATGAGGTTTTCCAATGATGATGTATAATTTTTATATGCATGTTTTAGTTTTGTTTCTTCTTCAACATACCTCAATCCTAATTAAAAAATTAAATAATAAAAAATCATATATCCACTATATAATATAATATTATTATATTATTTTCCATCCATATATCCATCTATACCTCCATCAAATTGGAAACAAAATCATCATTCGTGTGTACAGAGGATTATTCCCTTACGAAGTGATCAAATTATTTTTTCATCATTTTCTCTCAAGAAAGGTTATAATAATGAAATTAATGTTTATAATTTATATTAATAACATATTTATATTTTTTAATAAAATATATCATTTATGTTCTTTACATTTCAGGCATGGAGAAATGATAACATCATTCATGTGTATTTGTGGACTACAACCTCCATGAAGCGATATGATTCGTTTTTAAACACGATGATATATATAAGTATATTTAAAGGTGTAAAATGATATATATGAAATTATTAAAATTTATGAAAGTTAATATAATACATACCTTCATTCCATAATGATCATTTAATATGAAAACGTTACTCATGCGTACGTACATCTTAGAGTCTCCATGATAGTAATGTAGTTCATTTTTCATGGCCATATTTAATGGGTGGAAATAAAAGTATCATTGATAATTATTTAATTATTATTATTACAAATATTATGTAATTATGACCTATTTATTTATATTCAACTAACTATAGTAATTTTTGACTTAAGTATCTAATACCATCAAAATGTCATACAAGACTTTAAGTGATTATGTAATTATATATAACATGAAAATAAGTTATAAACAAGGGAATAATGAAATTGAATTATGTATTCATAATAATAATAATTTAGATATGTTTTATATTTAGGAAATTCAATAATATATGTGACATGTCATACTTATGGTAAGGGAATTTCTTTTAAAAATCATCTTTTAAAGTATCCCATAAATCGATCTTTTCCTCCATATTCAATTAATTGTCAATTTAAAATGACTAAAAGAAGATTATTATTATTATAAGAATTTAATTTTAATTTTTACCCTTGTTTTACTATTTAAAAAATATTTTGAAATAAATCATTTATCCATTTTCCATGTGTGGTATTGTCACAAACCAACTCAGGTTGACCTTGAACCGGTCACCCGAGCTGGCCAGCGACATTGCCTAAGGGGCATTCCAGATCACCATGGGCTGGAAACTAGTTTTGGGAATCAAAACATAAAAAGTGGAAATGATTTGGCCCATAAATGAAATAAAAATAAATAAACAAAAACTAAGTAGTGAAAATGAAAACAAGGAATGGTGAGAGAAAAGGTTTTACATACCTCTATGTGGCCCTATGGGTCACCACTAACCTCAATCTAATGCCACACTATGGCGATCGAATCCAAGCCAAGTGCAAAACCCAAAGCTAAAAACAATGATAAAACTATATGTGTGAGTATTAAAACTTAGTAGGCATACCCAGAAAAGTTATTCCCCTATGAATTTTATTTAAATAAAATATCAATCAATTTCATGTTTGAAATACAATGTATAGAACTAGGTTTTTTAAATATTTTCTTCTTTAAAGAAAAAAACTACCCATTTCCCTTTATATTTTAAACTATGTTATTTTACAATGATAATGCATTAAACTTTTTAGAGAATGTGGGATAGAGAAGTGTAACACATTTTAGAAACATTTTTCAACAAACTTTTCAATATCATTTTTATCTCTATTAACAAAGGGACTAATCATACATGACTGAAAAATCAATAATCACCCAAATGAAATAGAAAATAACAATCAAGGGTAACCAAAAAAACAAAGCACCTCAGTCATCCGTCGTAGATATATAAGTGTCTATATACAAGGAAAAATCTAGGAGCTCATGAATATACCAGAACTTACTATACAAGTTACTTATCCTGAAGGCATTCCTAATCTTGATGATGTCATGACACCCAAACGCTCGGTGTTTCCCTACCTAGCCTTACCAAGGGGCCCAATCCCCTAGCAGAGAAAAGTCCGTACTAAGGGCCATTAGCCAGTGTGTAATCTAAAAAAGTGCATCAATCATTCACTCAAAATTCTCTTACAATGCTCGGTTTTCATGTTCAGACAAAAAAGGAAGGTGGGCCAACAATGTCAAACAAATATCCAGTCACAAGTACATTCCTCACACACAGTCAATACACACAAAAAATTCACCCCCGTGTCACCCCAAGGAATACATCCCTCTCCATTCAACCATTTGATCACAGGAATGTCATACCCGGTAGACCTCCCATAACATATAACTCAACCAAAGTAAGGGGACCACATCCAAAGAGTGTTTTTATTAAGATAAATAGTTTTACCAAAGTTCCAACTGGGCCTCAAATAATTTTCCCATGACAAACCATTTCTTAAGGAATCACATGCACACCACATGAAAACCAGAAATACACTTCGAACCCCATTTACAAAACCCAAACCAGCATTTTAAATCTAAAACACATTCAAAAAGGCAAAAGGGGCATTTCGTCTGGAAATTGATGTGAAAACACAATGAAACCATTCATTGAAACAAAGTACAAGAAATAAACTTCTCCAATTTTAGACAAACCATTTTACTAACAGTTCTATATCAATAACTAATATTACAACTCGGTGAGAAATGCGAGAAATTAATGATTCTTAAATTTTAAGGTTATTTCATAGATATCCTACGTTAGAGAAAGAGGCGGACCAAGTTGAGACACTTCATCTCTTGAAGTTTTTGATCAAAAATGCACACCCTAGAACACACAAACATTCTCATACATATATATATATATACCTGTAATCCATTTTACATATTCCCCTCATCATGAGGGAATATTTGCAAGGAAGATATATATATATATATATATATATATATACACATATGTACCTATATAAGTGTTTGTACACACCCCCAAGGTGCCACCCAGTCTTTAATTAATTAACCTCAAGGAACCAACATTATTTAGAAACCAACAGACCATTCAAGAAATCAAGATCTAAAGAAACAATATTTTAATGTGAGAATTTTCAAATGGACCTTTATGTTTTGAACACCCTAGATAAATTTACCAAAAATACATCAAAATTCATTTTCAATAGTATGAAATCTCATTTTCATTAAGCATTTTTAAAAAGGGCCTCACCATTTTATAAATCATCTCTAGAGCATTTTTTACGAAACTGCATAAAGAACTGACTTCATTTAGAAAATAATGAACCGTTTATGAAACCATGATTTATAAAAACACCATTTTCCATAAACAAACTGCTTTCAATTTCAGAAACACCAAATCCAATTTTCAAATACATTTACCATTAATTAATCAATTAATTAAACCCCTTTGAAATTATCACAATGAAAAATATTAAATTCAGCCATTATTATAGGGAAAGTGCCCTTTTAAAACCCACACACAATAACAGTTCACTCAAAAAGGCATTCTACGTAATTTTAAAAATTTCCAAATCCCAATTAAAAAATGAAAAACAAAATTCAACATGATGAAATGATACATTACCTTTGTAAAACCCCATTATCAATGCATTCGCACCTCAAGGTTCTTTAAAAACAAATTTCGCACCTTTTTCATAATCATAAAAACACTTCTATGAAGTACCCTCATGAGGAACACATGAAAACATATCCATATCCATCAGAAAATCAACTTTCATCATGTGCTCATGTAAAAAAACTTCTGAAAAATATTCCACACCACATAAAACATCTAATTTTAAATTTAGAATTAAAATAACATTTAACCAAATATAATTGGACAAAACAATCATAAACATAAACAAAAAACATCACAAGCTATTTTTAGAAAATTTTACTATCGCAAAAACACCAACACACTACAAGATAATTGATATTTACCTCAAAATAGTTTTTGAACCTAATTTAGTCCATGAAAAGCCAAGAAGTATGATATAAAACTCACCTCGGATAGCGGCGACCAACCTAGACAAGCCAAACTACTCCACTTTCGGCGGCGATTGTCATAACACAGACCCAAGGGCCCCAAGAGAATATTTTCACCACCCTGGAACAAAATGAAACCAATAAATCATATTACCTGAAGACCTAGGGTTCGGCCAAGCCCTATGAGGAAATGGGTAGGCCGAATCGAAGCCAAAAAAAAGAGGTGAGAATGAATAAAATTGATTACTTTGATGAGCCGACCATAAAACTAGAGGGAAATATGATGATTTCACTGGAGCAGTGAGGTCCTTGAGGGGGGGTGGCACCACATGAGATGAACCAAGAAGGGGCTATGGTCACAATCAGGGGAGGTCATATAAGTTGGTGGTGTGTGGTGGTCTTTTTACTGGAGTGGAGTGGCACCTACGAGAGAGTGAATAGGGGGGAGGTGGCATGAGGAAGGAGGGAGCAAGGTGGAGGTGCAACCAACATGATGTGAAGAGAAGTGAGAAGAAGAAATAAAGAATAAAAAAATAAAAGATAAAAAAAATATATAAATGAAAAAGAAAAAAAAAACCAATAATATGAAACCTAATTAATAATAAACTTACTAAGAATAATGATAATAAGTAAAATCTTTAAAAACTAAATATCCAAGGTTGGGGTGTAACAATTCTCCCCACCATAGAAACTTTCTTCTACCCACAGAAAGTTTCCAAATCAGAAGATAGCCAAAGCTTGAGTTTTCGACCGAATAGAGCCAAAAGAAAAATCATGAACCTCGGGTTGACGATTCACTCCACAAGTCACACCCAACCGCTCACGAAGAAACCATGAAATAAAATGAAGGGAGAACACGAGAGGGTTCTCCCCACCATAAGAACACGACTAACATGAAAAATTTAAAACCCATGCACACCAACCTAAGGAGGGGCTAACGTGGGTACTCCTAACCCGAACTTACCGACTTCTCCACATTAGTTGAGTAGGACCACTGAGACATAAATAGAACACCACTATAAGTCCACTCGGAATATCGAGGCACAAAAAATAAGGAACTCCCTATAACAACACCACTGGAACTATGAAATACCTAAACTGATCTAAAACCACCCAACCCATCCAACTCTCTTAGTATGAGTGAGAAAATGCTTCCACTAATACCATGAAATCTTGGCACAGGAAAAAATCCCCCAATACTCACATCTCCAAACAGTCACTAATAAATCTTGTACCAACCCCTAAAAGGTCCAAATACACTTTTACGTAAAACAAACGATTCTAGAGGCCACATTTCTATGAATGTGACTACTATGATCAAGAAAGAATATGTTCATCACACTATTATTGAAAAAGATTAAATTAAAACATCAGAAAAACAAGGACAAGGAGTCTATGAATGTCTCTATTCCAATATGAAATATAAAGAACTAATAAAAGGTATCACATGCCTTTGACACCCTGACTGTGTGTGAGCATCACCCTGTGACCTAAGGCTGGGGACCTAATGGATGAAGCATCTTACGCCTCACAGTCAGGAATGAGAATCCCCCAATCAGAAATCCTTCCTTGAACAAAACATCTTTCAGATCCTTTCCCAATGACCCGAATGGTCACACAATTGTAGGAAATCAGAGGGATGAGGCAAGATGGCTTAAGATGCTCGAAATGGAAATATCGATGGCACATTAGAAAGTAGTCTAACGAACCAGAATTCGACAATGACAAAAGGTATATCATCAGAGGAAGGTTCCACTCAAACACCCCACTCGCAAAATGGAGAACCCTTAAGAATGATGGGAGGCGCCCGATATTCCAAGAACTTGCACTCCAAATATCGACACCTTAAAGCGGCTGACACATGCCTTCGCTAGACACTGGCCTTGTTAACTATAGACGAGATCTCACATCTTTTGGCCTTAACCTCCTAAGGTATGACCAATTGGATGAAGAAAGACATTAACAACCCCCTCATCATCTCAAATCCATGTATTATGAGACATCCACCCCCATTGGTCCAAGGATGGACCATCCACTAAACCCAAGACAATATGAACTCTATCAAACATGGGAGTCCCCAACCACCTAAAGACATGCTCTACTCCCCTCAAACCGGTTCACTTCCCCTAACGAACCCTGAATTCCTGGAAAGACAAGAAACACTCGATAGTAACTAGAATTAGCCACGACTCATTAACAACTTTAAGGACATGTTGGGGTGGCATATGCAGAACAACCTGAAAAACAAAATCGCAGTGGGAATTAAGCCAAAACTCAATCAAAAGAAACATCTCGAACTTAGACAACCGGCCCAGAATCCCAAACAGGCTCGAACACAACCAAAATCAAAACCACAATACAAAGGTAAAAAACTCATAAATCAAACATATTCAAATATAAGAAAAATTCACTTTTCAAAAAAAAAACAATTCCTAGAATAATTTCAACCATTCAAGTGCATTTTAGAGAAATAAAGCCATGTCTTAAACTCCAAAACCCACCATGGCATCCTATGAACTACTGTATAAGAATTCATCACTTTCTACCCAAATCACCCATACATAAGTGTCAATGTGCATATCACATATCTACCCACTCATATGTGGACAATCTTAAGGAATACCTATGGTCTCACTTTTAGTTCCATTACTAAATCCAACCATAAGCCCAAACAATTTCAAATCAAAACACTTACTCTTTAAAAACCCACATCAAAAATTTCAAAACAACTTGAAAGAAATCCCCTTTAACCCAGTTTTAAAAACCATTAGAGAAAAAACCCATTACAATTAAAAACCTCATTCATTTAAAAAACACTCTAAAACTAACCAAAATCATTACAAATCACAACCAACTATGGAAAACCAGAATAAAGAACTAGTGGTTACGCCCGACCCAGTGACATGGTAGGGAGCCACGACCCAAGTAAGATATAACACCAGAGGACCTTGAACCAGGCACCTGGGCTCCACATGTGTCACTACTCCATGTGGGGCCATAATGTGACATCGAGTCACCTCTATTATCACCCCTAAATCCAAAACAATGATAAAAGACTCAAAAACTGGACTACCCCTGGTTGCTGAGGTCTTGTCATGAGTGGTGGTGATCAGGCACTGACCCACAACCTACCTACTAATCCCTGACAGTCCCAATCTACTTCTATAGAAAAACCCAAAATACAAGGGCCTCCTCTGATACCATTTTGTCATGAACTAACCCGGGTTGACCCTGAACTGGTCACCCGAGCCAGTGCACGACATGGCCCGAGAGCCATTCCCAATCCCCACAGGCTAGCAACTAGTGTCGGGAATCAAAACTAAACAAGTGGGAATGATTTGTCCCGTAAATGAATGAAAAATAAATAAACAAAAACTAAATAGTTAAAATGAAAACATGGAATGGAGAGAGAAAAAGTTTCACATACCTCCATGTGACCCTATGGGTCACCACCGACCTCAATCCAACGTCGTTCTATGGTGACCGAATCGTTGCAAGGCGCAACACCAAATGCTAAAATCAAAGATAAAACCATAGTCGTGATTATTAAAACTCAGTAGGCATACCAAAACAATCAATTCCCATATTCATTTCCATTAAATAAAATATCCATCAATTTTAAGTTTGAAATACAATTTATAGTACTAGGTTTTTCTACAAATTTTCATCTTTAATAGAAATACACGATCCATGGACCTTCATATTTTAAACTAAGTTATTTTCCAAGGATAAAGCTATAACATTTCTAGATAATGAGGGATAGAGAAGTGTAAAACATTTTAAAATCCTTTTTCCAAAAACATTTTAAGATCATTTTTATCCCCTTTAACAATGTGATATATTATAGACGAAGTCAAAAGCAGTAATCACACAAGGGAAATGGAAAATAACATACAAAAGTAACCAAAAAAAACATCCTCAATCATCGGCCAGTGATAACTAAGTGTCAATATACATAAGAAAACCTAGGAGCTCAAGAGTAGTATAGAACATTTTATACATGTGAGTCATCCTGAAGGCATGCCTACTCTCGATGATGTCATAATTCCCAAATGCTTGATGTTTCCCTACCTGGCCTAACCGAGGGGCCCAATCCCCTAAAAGAGAAATGTATATACTATGGACCACTAGCCAGTACGTAATGTAAACTAGTGCAGCGATTGTTCACTAAAAATTAGCTTGCTATGATTGGTTCCAATGATCATACTAAAAGGGGGTGAGCCAACAATATTAAAAAAGTATCCCATCAAAAGTACATTCCTCACACACAGTCAACACACACAGAAAAAGTCACCTCTAAGTCACCCGACGGAATATGTCCCTAGACTTTCAACCGTTTGATCATAGTAAATTTCTACCCGATTGACTTCCCATAACATATAACTCAACCAATGCAAGGGGACCACATCTAAGGAAATGTTTCTTAATATAAGTAGTTTTACCAATATTCCAACTGAGCCTCACATAATTTTGGCATGCCAAACCATTTCATAAAGAATCACTTACACGCCATATGAAAATAAAAAATACACTTAGAACCCCATTTAAGACACCAAAACCCGCATTTTAAATCAAAAAAACATTCACAAAGTCAAAATATTCATTTCATCATGAAATTGATGTGAAAACACAATCTAACAATTCTTTTCAACACATTACATGAAATAAACCACTCTAATTCAAGACATACCATTTTACTAATGATTCTATATCAATAAATAATATTAAAACTCAGAAAAAAATTAAAGAAATAATTGATTCTTAAATTTATAGGTTAATGCATATGGATCCTACCTCAGAGAAGGAAGTGGACCAAGCCAAGACACTTCGACTCTTAAAGAATCCAACCAAAAATGCTCACACTAGCATACACATACATTTTCATACATATATATATACCCTTAGTTCATTGAACATATTCCCCACTCCATGAGGGAATATGTTTAAGGAAGAAATATATATATATATATATATACACATACATACCTATGTATGTTTGTGTGAGAACCATCAAAGAGCCACCCAAACACTAATTAATTAACCTAGAGGAACCAACATTATTTAGAAACCAACAAACCATTCAAGAAATCAATATCTAAAGAAACACTATTTTAAAGTGATCAATTTCAAACGAACCTTTATGTTTTTCACACCCCAAATATATTTACCAAAAACACCTCAAAAGCCTAGAAATCACATTTTCGTTAATTATTTTCCAAATGGGCTTCACCCTTCTTCAAATTCCTTTATAAACCATTTGTTTAGAAACGACACAAAAAACTGACTTCATTTAGGAAAAAATGATCTTTATAAAAACCTTGATTTTAAGAAAAAACCATTTTCCATAAACAAACATCTTTCAATTTCAAAAACATCAAGACCGTTTATTAAATTCATTTACCATTTTTTGGGGAATTTCCCCTTTTAAAACCCAAACACAATTCTAGTTCACTCAAAATTGAAATCCACGTATTTTTCCTAATTTACAAATCAAAATTAAAAAATGAAAAAAAATCCAACATGATGGAATGATACATTACCTCTTTATAAACCCACTAACAATGAATTCACACCTCAAAAGCCTTTGAAAACACATTTAACACCTTTTTCATAATCATAAAAACACTTCTAGGAAGTACCTTCATGGGGAACACATGAAAACATAACCATATCTTTTAGAAAATAAAATTTCATCATATACTCATGTCAAAACACTTCTGAAAAATATTTCTCAGCACATAAAACATCTAATTTCATTATTAAAATCCAAACAAAAAATTATCCTGGAATAATTGGAAAAAACAAACATATACATAAACAAAAAAACAAATACAAAATCTATTTTTAGAAAATTATACTATCATAAAAACACCAAAAAATCACAAGATAATTAATATGTACCTCAAAAAAATTAAGAATCTAATTTATATTATGCAAAAAAATCAAGAGGATTTAAACATCACCTTAGATAGTGGCGACCAAACGAGTCAAGCCGAAATGCTCCGCCTTCGGCTGCGGTTGTCGGAACACGGACCCAATGGCCCCAAAATTCCATTCACACAACCCTAGAACAAAATAAAATCAATAAATTAGATTAAACAAAGACCTAGGGTTTGGCTATAGCCTATGGGGTAATGGGTAGGCCGTACTGGGGTCGGGAAATGTGGGGGAGAATGATGAAAAAGGAATATTATCGATGAGTTGACCACAAAACTGTAAGGAAATACGATGATTTCGATGGATAAGTGAGGGTCGTGATAGAGGGGTGGCACACGCAAGAGAGGAACCAATAAATAGATATGTCTCAAGTAGGGGAGGTTGTGCATGGTGGGGACGCACGGTGGTGGTCTGGCTGGACTGGGGTGGCGTCGACGAGAGAGAGGGTCAGGGGGAGGCGACGTGAGGAAGGAGAGAGTAAGGGAGAGGCACAGCCTATGCAATGCGAAGAGAAGAGTGGAGAAGAAATAAAGAATAAAAATATATATGATAAAAAATAAATTAAAAAATAAATAAAATAAAATAATTTAAAAATAAATAGAAAAACTCACAAATATAAAACCTAATTAACAATAAAAATACTAATATTAATAATAGTAATAATAAATAAAATTATTAAAGTAATCAATATCCAATGTTAGGGTGAAATAACTAAATTATTAGACTAATGTCAATAATGTGCAACTTCCTTTTCAAGATCCCATTTGATTAGAACTCCACAGTCAAGCATGTTTGTCTGGGAGTAGTGATCAAGATGGCTAACCTTCATGGAAGTTTCCCAGTGAGTGTTTGAGTGTGGAAAAAGCACACTAGAGAGGACATGTGTTGGCCTATGGGGACTATCATTACATAGATGACTCGTTCTGGCATGTGGGTGGGTCCCAAGGTGGGGTCCATGTGTCAACGGGGCAACTGGTGGTAACTGGTGGGAAAGGACCTATCTTCCATATTAGGGTGGAGTGTGTGTGCCATCACCGGGGCCCTATTGTCACAATTAGTATAAAAGGTGGTAACCAACCTTAAGTGTGGTGCACTACCTGGGTTGGGATTCAGTGACCAAAATGAGGATGTTGTTCTCTAACGGGAGGGGTGGTGAATGTAACACCCCATAAGGATAAAGGGTTAAATGACTAAATTATATGTCTCATGTCAATAAGGTGCACCTTCATTTTCAGGAGCCCATATGAGTAGAACTGCATAGTTAAGCATGATTAGCTTGAGGTAGTGATCAGGATGGGTGACTTTTAGGGATCTTACTCAGGGTGTGTGTGATTGAGGATAATGCACACTTGGAAATACATGTGTTGGCATGTAGGGAGTATCATCACATAGATGACCCGTTTGGGTTCTTAGGTGGGCCCCAAGGTGGGCACCACATGTCTGTGGGGAAAATGGTGGTACTTGGAGGGCCAGGAACTGATATCCATATTATGGATGGGTGTTTGTGCTGCCATCGGGGCCTGGTTGTCACAGGTACTTTTTTGACTTTTATGAGAAAAAAGAGAAGGTATGTTTTTTACTTATATGGCATAAGCTACATTACCCATCATCACAAAACCATAATTCAATGAATAGTTCTTTAAAATAAGACATGGTTATTTTTAAATATTTTTTTAAAAAAATTTATGTTCATAGTTTAAAAAAGTGATTTCAATATGAAAATGATTATTTTCCATAAAAATGTTTTTCTGATGCAATATTTCATGATTTATGATTATTTTTTGGTTCTTGTAAATGTTTTTGATGATTTCTGGTTCAATTATAAATCATCTATAGGTAAATATATTACTTACCAATTAATGGTAGTTTCGTGATAAACCATGTTTGGGTGGTTATGTAATAACCTCTAAGGAATTGGGTATGGAAGTCAACTGTATGGTTATTACATTTGTTAGAGTGATTCTAAGAGTGATATGGAAAATGATATCCCAATTTCCCTAAAACTTTTATCTATTCATGGTATGGGGTTTGGTAGGAATTATTATATATCTCAAGCTATGATGATTATCTTATGTTTTAGGAAAATTATATGATACTTTTTTTGGGTAAATGTATATGATTTGAAAATGATTATATGTCTTTGTCAGGTTTTCAAGGAAATATTTTTGTTTTGAAATTTATTATCAAAGTTATTATGAAAGTATTTCAGAAGTTAATTTTAATTCATGGTTGAAATTTTTTTTATTTTGAACAAAATGATTAATTTGAAAAAGGAATGTTTTTAAAAAATTAAAAGGCCTAAGAGTTTATTTCATAATTTTTGGGTCCCTTACTATTATTTTTTCTTCTAATCCATTTTATTTACATTTTTTATATATTATTAATGTATGGGAAAGATAAATAAATAATCCATGTTGAAAATTGAGAGGATATATCATGAAAATAAACCTTGTTTTATTTTAAGATCTTTCGTTTTGTGGAAAAAGTGGTACTAATTATAAGCATCTACTTGAGATGGTTTGGTTAAATATTTATGATTTATTAATTATTCTAAAAACTATAAACCAAATATATCATTGGTATAGAAAAAAAAAAGAATTATAGCTCATTGTCAGTAGAATATGTAATGCATAAGGCCTGGTCTTTATAGTTGGTATCAGATAACGGTTTAGATAACATTAGAGACATAGATGTTTTTAGCTGTGGTATTCTGAATAGTTATAGATACCATCATGGGTTTACAAGTTTAATATTTGTGTTTTGTTTAAGGTATTAGAAACTCATTATAATGTGTCATGTTGTGGATGAATAAGCTCACTAAGTGAATTTTTAGAGATATTTTTGGCAATACCAAACCTAGTGAACTTATACATCCACCACATAACACATGATAAAGAGTTTTTTTAGTTAATTACATTTTTTGTAAACATTAAGAGGAATTTATTTTATTTGTAGATAAATACAATAATTTATCTTGGAATACTATGATCCCAAGTCCATATGATTTTTGGGTTTCAATATTTTTCTAAAATGTATATGAGTAATTTTAAAGATAGTTATATATTAAATAATCTAAGTTGAACATTGGGTATTACTAATTAAATATAGTGTCTAAATAAGTATTACATAAAATAAAGGATTACTATTTATAAATAATTATATTATCTTGTACTAATAATTTTCTCTATTAATGTTTAAAGATATTATAAATATATATTTATTATTCTGTGGATTTTGTGATTGGAAGAAGATGATTTTGTTTCATCGTCCATGAAAAATTAATCTTTATCACTAATATGTTTTTTTTGCAAAATATGACTTTACATTGGGAATTTAGTAAATAATGAAATTAGTAGATGTAGAGAAATAATATTATGTTTAGTTTTTTTGATTGGTATAAATAATTAATAATTGTTTTTTCTCATAATATTTGAGCAAAAATATGAGTTTATTATTCATATTTTTATATTTTTATATTTGTTAATGTTATTATTAGAAGAAATAAAATAATTCATTGAATACAGGGAAAGGATTTTGGAGAAAAATTTGATCAATTTACTTTTCTATCCATGAAATCAATGGCCATTTTACCCATCACTGGTTTATGATTTTTTTGATTGTTAACTTTTTTCAGGTCTAGATTCTATTTCACTCTCTATCAATCCTCACGTGTTAGTTTTATCTTCCATTTCCAATATTTCAATTAAATTTTTTATTTATTTCATAGAAACTAATTATTTGTTATTATAGAATACATTCACACTTCAATTTATCTAATTCCAAGTTTATGGCTTATTTTACTTTTTACAATGTGAGATTTCAACTATGGTTTTTTTTGAAAATCTAAACAATGATTATCGAGACAAAGTTAAAAATTGAGAGGATGAAATTTCTAAAGGTGGAGAACATAACAACTTGGGTGATGATTAAATAAATTATTTTAATATTTATTATTATTCCTTAATTATTTACTTATATTCATTATATAAATAGTAAAAAATTCATAAAATCAAAAAAATAAATGGTTTTATTAAACTCATTTTTGTAATGATACTATTTTAAAGATTTATTTTAAAATTTAAAAGTTTTATTTTTAAAAAATGAATTTCAATTTTTAATTTGTAATTAAAAAATTATAATAGGATGAGTTTTTCATAATTTTTTATAAATACTAATTTTTCAAGAAATAGTGAAAAATAATTATTTTTATCCAAAATTGAATTATACTTTAAATTATGAATAAGGTAAAATTATATTTTGGATTCGTTTTTAATTATAATTTGTTAATTTTCATTTTGGACAATCTAATTTTAGATTTTGAAATTGTTTTTCAGTTTCCCATTATTATAGAAACATGTTATTTTTTAATCATTCATTTTTTCAAAAAATTATTTTTGTTGAGTATTTATGAGTTTCATTTTTAATCAATCTCTACAAAAATCAATATTTAAAAATATTAAAAAAAAGAATTAAACTATTGGGATCTATTGTTCTAAATTTAGTAAATTTTTTCATTTTATATTTGGAAAATATGTATGGTAACATCAGTAATTTTTATTACAATGGTGATGGGTAAATCAAGTAATTGAGGATACAAATAATGTATATGAACTATCAAATGAGATGAAAAAATAACTAAATATTATGGAATGAGTATATATAAACCATAATCAACTAAATGTAAAATACAGGGCCTTTTAGGGCCACATGGATGAGATTATAACCTTTATAAAATTTTATTTATTTTAATGTCAAATATTGCACACTTTTGTTAATTAGTGGAATATTTTAAATTTGGATTTATCTAGAGGATATGTTTGAATTTAAATATTTATTTTAAAGATAAAATTTTTATCATCATCATGGTAATTTATTTTCAATTTATTGGGAAGAGATAATTTCCTTAAAATCTTACACAATATTGATACAATATTATTTAAATAAATGAGAAAATAAAATAAATGATATTAAAAATATCAAAATAACATTAATTCGAGATAAATAACGTGATGAATGAATTTTATAGATGACAACTACATTTTTTATAAATAATAAAATATTTGGTCCTTATTATAGATATTTTCTTCAAATGATTATATTCAATGAATTAGAAAGTTATAAATATTAACATTATGGGTATTTTATTTTAAATAATATTCTACTTAATTATATAAAATTACTAAAAATATTAAATTATGACATATGAATATGATAAGGTTGGAAATATCCACCATTTTCCATTTATGGGGTTCATTTATATTTAATTGTAAATATACTAACCCTTAAAGAATATAATTTCATGTCATCAAAGTTATAGTTGAAGGGGTCAAATAGGGGAAAAATAAAATAAAAATAAGTGAAAAAATATTGTTTAAAAAGTATAATTTTCTATTTAGGTTTTTTACCCTAAATAATCCTATATTATAAACAATTAAATTTGGATCCATTATATATTGAAAATTAATTTATATTAATTTAGTATTTAACTAATATATTAGAGTTCCCCTCCCCTCTCTCATGAAAGGGAACCTATTCCTATTATTTCATCACATATAAATCGCATTTTGTTTAGAAAATACCAATTCCATTCCCTTTATATATTCTATACCTAAATCCTTGAGGTCTTGTTTTAGGGAGAATAATATTCTTAGAGGTCTTATGGTGTTATATAAAGGAGGTTTTCTATATAGGGGGTATAGTTTTTATTAGTAGATTTTTGTTATGTTTCTAATTACACATCGCTCAGACCATATTCAACCACACTAAAAATATAAATCAATTTCCCCCATATACATAAATTTTATAATATTATATTATGTGTCTATATCTATCTCACGTTCCATCTAATGGGATGCAATATCATCATTCGTTTGTACGTCGGGTTATCGATCCACAAACCAATGTAAACTTTTTCCATCATTGTCACTGAAATTAGGTTAAAATGAACCAATTAATTTTTATATTTGATATATATGGCATCATTCTCATTATAAAAAGAAATTAACTTATTTATTTTATTACATTTATAATCACTGAAAAATGATAGCAACGTTTTTGCATACGTGTAGACAACCACCTATATAAAGCAAAGTGATTCATTTTTTGTTGTGATATATATATATATATCTATGTGTGTGTATTTAACTAATTAATATGATATATATGATATTATTAATAATCAGTAAAAAAAATTATACTTACCTTTCTTCCATAATGGTCATTGAAAAGTTGAAATGTTGATCATATGTATGTATGACATACCGACTCCATGATTATACCATTGTTCATTTTTCATAACCATATTTAATTGGTGGAATTAAAAGTATAATTTATAATTATTTCATGATTATTATTCCAGATATGATTTAGTTCTTACCACTTTGACCATAGTTAATAGAATATAGTTATTTCAGACTTAAGTACAAAATATCATAAAATTGTTTAATGTGAACAGTTGTGATTAAGTAATTGTGTCTAATAGGTAAATAATTGATATAAAAAGAGTAATAAAATTTTAAATTTTTACTAATTAGGTAATAATATACCTATGATAATTATTCTAGAATACAAATAATATGTATGAAAATTTACTTAAGATAAGGTAAATTCTATTAAAAAGCATCTTTTAATATTTCCAATAACATACTCTTTTTCTTCTTTATTCAATTTAATTTTTTATAATAATTATTTAAATTATATTTTTATTATTATTAAATTAAGTTTTAATTTCATTTTTACCCATTTTGGTTTTTTACTAAATTGTTTGAAGGTAATATATTTTTAATTTCCAAATAAGGTACTCTTTGAATTTTCCTTCAAAAACATGGAAGGAATGTTTTTTAACTTATATTAGATGATATTTCTTCCCAAATCCACGAAGACTTAACAAATTAAATAATAAATTAAAATTTAATTGTTTTATTTTCAAATAAATTTATTTCCTGTGTATGTGGGAAGTTTTTCAAAAAATATGTTATTTCAAAATGAAGATAATTAATTTTATTAGGAATATTTTTATAATGAAAACATTCTTTATTTATGGTTAAATTAGGTTTATTCGGAATTTTTAATATAATATTTGAATTATTTATTAAAATTTATGGGTTATTAAATTATTAACCAATAATGGGGGGTTACTTACTTAACCCATAATGGTGCATTACATTATAACCTCAAATGCATTTGATATAGAAGTCGACCATCTGGTCATTCAATTTGTTTGTGTGATATTGAAAATGATGTACCCAGTAACATAAAATATTTATAAATTCTTTATATGGTTTTTTTTAATCATATGATTCTCAAGGTAACATGAATATATAATGTTTTATGGAAAGGAGTTGACAGTTTTTTTGGGTGAAAAGTATAACATTGTGAAAAATTTATTTTGAGTTTTTCATGTTTTCAAAGAAACCATTATGTTTTTTAGTTTAAATTAATATTTAGTATGAATTTTTTTCTGAAATATATGGGAATATAATGTAATTTCATGGATGAGAATTCTTTTTTTAACTGAGATTATTTTTTGAAAAATGTGTATTTTTCTAACTATTCTTGGGCTAACAGTTTATTTATTTTTTTATGACCTTTACATAGAATTTCTGTTTTTAACCAAGGTTATTAAAAATATTTTTATATGTTTTATTAATTGATTAATAATGAATCCGTGTTTATAATTTTGAAGATTTATTATGAAAGGAAACCATGATATATTTTTAAAAGTTTTTTTGGAGTAAAAAATGGATTTTGAGTATAAGGGTCCACTTTTAATTTATAGGATTAATATGTATTATTTTTTAAAATTTATCTAAATCTATCAATATAAATGATCCTTAATATTGTACAAAAGTGAATAGTAGCTCAATGGGACTAGAATATATAATAAGTAAGGTGTGTTCAGTACAATGTAATCTTGTTAATTCCACTATTAAGAGAAGGAACACTATAGAATGAATGGAAATTGTAGCATTTCACGTACCGCACATTGGGATTTCCATCCTTAGAATGACAAGGAAGCTGGAGCTGGAACCACAAATGTAAATTATCAAATAATAACCATATCGGGGCATCCGGACAAGATAATGAGCAATAACCTTTCCCATATGTACCAGGCTAGTGATCCACCATGTGCTATAACAATGTTAGACTACATCATATGTTAGAAAAAATGCATTATTTAATTGTAGTACTAATCATTTTGTAGATACTAAATAAGAAAGTTATAAAATGTATATATTTATCATTATGGGAAATAATAAAAGGATGAAATGATTCATGGAATTATATAATATCTCATAATATCTGGTTCAACTGTTTTTATTATCTCGAAATACTTTGGATAAAGAATAACTGGAAAGAATGTAATGGAAGGATTTTAATTATCTATTCATGTAAAAACTATTTCCAAAAAACAATCATGTGTGGATTGAAAATTATTTCAAAATGTAGTAATGTATAAAGATAACATTACTAGTTATGAATGGAATTCTACTAACTGTATAAGGAATCTAAAGATAAATATGAACTGTTTCATTGATGGGATGAATCAAATTCATTAAAGAGAACTAGTCTCTCAAATTTTCTCATCATACAAGGATAAATTATCATGTAGTATCAATATAGTGAATGAATTCTCCAAGTCTTATGGCTTAAATGAGAAGGAATTTAACAATAGGATGAAAATGAAAGAGATGGAAAAGGGAATAAGGGAAATAAGGATTCCCCTTATGTAATAATTTTCAAAAGAAACAAACGTATACATACATAAAGATAATAATAGATTTCTAGATGTGTAAAGAGAAATGAAACAATGCTCATGATTTTTAGGGAAAGAAAAAAGTGCCAATATTCAATGCTTAAATTGTAAGGATACGAGACATTATTCAAATGAATGTTTCAAGCATCAAGGTAATATATACTAGAAGATTCTAAGGTATCATGTCCATTATTTTTTTATTAATAATATCGATATGGAATGATTAATGGGGTTTTGTATTTGGATTTAATAATAATATTATAAATGTATTTTATCTATGATATTATCATAAGAAGAATCATAAATTTTATTAATAAAAAAATTTGCTAGTTTTAAAATAATTATTTGATGTCATATATTTAAGGTCACTAATGACCAAGAATAGTGATACAGTGTAAAGTTTATCTTTTTGAGAAACACATGGGTAGGGAGTATAAAATTTAATATATTACTGATATTGAGAGAATAATGAAAAATAAATGTTTCCTTGATAATATTGGACACGTTGAAAATAGTGAATTATTTGGTTGTTAATGTTATATTTTTTTAGGTTACATAATTTTTTGAGTCATAGAATAAACATGATAATTTGATATTTTAATTGGGAAATAAATAGATAAATAATTTTTGGTCGAATGATTATTTTCATTATTGTTTTATGTTTATCAAGGTATTCACAAATTGTTTATGTGATGTTAGGACTTATATTATACAGTTTGGGGAATAAAATATTATGTTGATTTTATAAATTTATAAAAATATCCTTCTAAATTTTTGTACATTGAATTTGGTCAGACATATTATGGATAAGTCATAAGGATAACTATTTATTAAATAGGTTTATATTGAACACAGGGTGTTACTATTGAGGTTTAGATACTAATGTGTTATATTGGATGACTCCTTCATACCATTTTTGTTTTTTCAAATATTTAGACACAAAAAACATAATTCATCACTTTATTATTGTTAATTTGATCTGTTAAATCATTGTTTTAGTGCTTCAAAACAAAAAAAATAATCTTGGATATTCATTTCTTAAATTAAGAAATGGATTAGAAATTGATCAAGGCATACACAAATAGTAATATATTTCCTATTAAATATAATGATCTCAAGTAAAAATATTTCAATATTTTTGTAGTATACATAGTAAAATAATACCTCAAATTTAGAAAAATGATATTGAAATCAAAATGGTTTCTTATTAATATTGAACCTTAGAGTTTCATTTGTTGTCACAGTGGGTCAATATGGGGATAAAGTGGTAATTCCTACAGAATTTTTATGTGTTACTATAATATAATTTTATGTCACACATGTAAAGTTATTCTTTATATATAATTAGAATTCATGCTTGGATAGTTCTTCTTTGTAATTAAAATTGTGATGATTGATGTGATGTAATTTAATCCTATAAGTAGTGTGCTAATATTTTTTCACATTCTTTACCTCATTTGAAAACAAATTGAATATTCCTTTTCATGATGATGTGAAGTTCCATGAAGGAATAAGTTTTTAATTCATGAGAAAGAATAGGGTATGGTTGAGTATTTTTAATACTTTAAGTATACTCCATACATAGCATATATATTTTAATGATATTTATATTAAAAAATAACACCCACCCTTGAAGCCCCAAGGGCAAGACCACAACCCACTATAGCGTGGGCAATGGGTTTACACTTGTGGGGGGGGGTTCTCGATGGAGGAATCACATAGAAGAATTCATTCCCATATATAGGGCATGTAGAGTGCACACCCAAAGGACGAACATGAGGGAAAAAGAGAACACATGCAGAGAGGGGGTTCCATAGTGTCCTACAGCATGGTTATAGTAGAATGGTATGGGAATGTTCCTATATAAAAAATAGAATTTTAAAAGGAGGTGGATAATTGTTGATTAATAATAAATTCCCTTCATTGTAGATTTTTCAATGTGGGATGGTAGTACATGGGTAAAATTCAACCTCAAATTAAAAAGATATAATGAATAGAGGTCATCTGATCTGATCACCCCATTAGAAATTGAGCTATCCAATCTCCTGGAAGATATAATGTTCATTCAATGAATGGATTATTCCAAGTCAAGAACCCTATATATGAGGGTTTATAGAACTAAGAACATATGAGATTTGGTTCAATGTAGGATTTTTTTTAAACTCTTCAGGAAAATTTGGTGGACGACTTATGTTCGTAGATGAGATGCTTTGCATATTTCCAATATTTAGTCATTGTTGTATTTGAAGTTCCCATACATTGGTACATAGCGAATTCCCTATTAATCTTCTATATAGTTCTATGATGATTCCATGAGGGACATCATTTCATAGATAAGATCACTACTTGTTGAATGTCCTTTGTAGTCTTCAATGAAACTCATTACGATGTTGTGTGGACTTCCATGTATTACACCATAATAATTTATAGATGAAATATTTCATAGATAAAGTGTTTGTGGATGAATTATATCCAAGTATCTTTATGAAATATTATGAAATAATTTTATATACAACAAAAATTTATAGTTCTATTGTGTGATAACTTCAAATATAACAAATTATTGTTCGCTTACTGGTATCGGGATGCATGTCAGTTGAAGATTTTTATATATATGTGAGAAACATTTTTAGAAAAATATAGTATTGTGTAGTAGTGTTTAATTTAAACATAATGAATTTTTTTTGAGAATTATTTTTCACTCAAAATGAAGAGATGTTACTCAAAGAGCATTAAAATTTATTGAAGACAGTATGAATATGTATATATCGATGTAGATTTTAGTTCATGAACTTGTGCATTTTTGTAAAGATAGTTCCTTAAAGTTAATAAATTTTATTCCGTATTTATTTCATATACAATAAAATAATTCAACATACTAATTGATTGGCATATAATTGGGAAGTATAGAGATATTATTTTTTGGGAGAATTTTTATCACACCCCGACCTCATACGCGTGTTTATTTTATTTTATTTTTACTGTTTACTCAGTCCCATGTGTTTTGGACGAGGTTTAGTTAGGACCTGGTTTGAAATTATTGATTTTAGATGTTTTGGGGGGCGTTGGGCCGGTGTACGGTCACCACACCGTTAGCAGCGACAGTGCATTTGGTCCTGGTGAATGCGCAGTGGTACGACACTTCAAATAAATAATAAATTAAGTAAATAAATTAAGTTAATCGAAAATTAAAACCAAATAAAAATTTGGTATCGATAAAGTAAGGTTAATTTTTAAATTATAATAATGAGAAAATGTTCACGCAAATGGTTATTTAATTATTATTTAATCTGGTTATAATACTATTATTATAAAGTTGTTATAAATATAATTATTATTTAAAATGAAATGTAATAAAATTATCATTTTATTAACAGTATGTTTGTTATTAATTTCTTTTATTGTAATTAATATTGTTTTAATCATTACTCTATTGATATTATTACCATTAATATTATTGTAACTTTTATATTATTACCATTTTTATTACTCAAAATAAAATAGATAAGAAATAATTATTATTATTATTTTGTTTCATTAATACATATTATTTTTTCTTATTGATATTATTATTTTTATTCTATTTTTTTATTATTATTAATTTTTGTTAAACCCTAATCCTACCCTACCTGCATCCCTTCCCCCCCCCCCCCCACATTTTTTCCTACTCAGCACTATGGGTCGCGCCCCCTTCTCCTACACAGCGCCCAACCACCATCCCGTCAGCCGACGCCTTCCCATTCGTCTCTCCCTCCATGCTCGCCTTCCCCCAGGATCACTCGTGCCCTTCTCTTCCTCGGTCCAGTGAAGCCGCGCACCACCACAATCCAAGGAACTCACCTTCGGGCCCCTCAGCCCAGCACAAATCCCTCGGTCTGGCGCACCCCTCCCAGTTCTGACGCAACCCCTTGTCCTCGCGTGATGCCCTCCGCCTTTCCCAGCCTCCCTCCTTGTGCACAGCAAGCAGAGCCGCAACCCCCTCCCCTCTCCTGGACAACCCTCGTGTGACCTCACCATTCAGCAAACCCTCTCACTAGAGACGCCTCCTCACCGGCAATACCCTCCTCCGGTAGCGACCCCCCCCCCCCCCACAAGTGATTGTTCGTTTGGATTTTAGTTTTTTCTTCAATTTACCCCCAAACCCTAGTTTTTAGTATTTTTTAGTGTCGATCTTAAAATTGATGGTCTGATATGGTTGTTTAGGTTCGATTTAATCTCTCTTGGGTGTGATTGAGGTGAAAATGGTGTTTGGCACCAATTACTAGAATTTCGTCATCAATTGAAGTAGAAATACTTTGCACATATTATCTAAATTTAGATTTATTTGGTTGCTTGATGTCTTATCCTTTCTTGATTGTTAATTAGACACACGATATTTTTAGAATAAATTTTATCTTGTGAAATAAGATGCGTTTTGATGGAAATCAATTTTATATTGTTTAATAGTTTTATTAAATTGTGCAATTTTTTCTTTTAATTGTGCAAATGGTGTGTGTTCTACCTTGGTACGTTGTGGTTGTACGTTTGACCATAAAAGGAGTTTTTCAACAAGTTTTTTGTGTGAAAAGGTGTGGGTTATTCTTTAAAATTGTTTTTTTAATTTATAAATGGTTTATTACATAATATTAACAACGCAAAACATGTTTTTGAAATTCTATTGAGGATCAATTGATTTTAAAAATTGAACCAGGATGTGTGTTGTGTTTTGCTATTTCGCACGTACCATTTTTTAGTCAATTATTCTTGGTTGACTCTCTTTAATGATTAATGATTATTATGGCATGGTTTGGTTTTAACAAACATATTTGTGAAGTGTAAAGTGGTGGTTTAAATCTTTAAATGTGTTTTGCACATTTGTTTCCTAATGGTATGTGCCCCTTTGACCCATATAAGATCGTTTCTGGTTTAAATGGTGTGAGATTAATAAATTGGACTTTCAAATATGCATTTGGTTGATAATGTGTATTTTCTTCTTGTTGTGCTTGTCGGGGTTGATTTTATAAATTGTGTAAGTGTTGCTAAAATTTTATAATTGGATTTTTGGTGTGAGTTAAATGGAAAGAGTTAGTTAGTATTGGAATGTAGGAATTTTTGAACTTTTAGTCTGAGTTGTGAATTATTTAAATAAAAGGAATACGGTTTTGGAAATGAACTTATTTTATGTGTGGGTTTACTATAGGTTAATTAAATTGTTCATTGTTTTCCTGACAGTTTGTATACACATACATAGGTAGGTATACAAATATATGTATAAATCCTCCTTGCACATATTCCCTCATGGCATGGGGAATATGTGTATTGGATTAAAGGGTATATATATAGGGGGTGTGTGTGCGCAATTTTGGGGCGGTCTTCATCAAAGGCGTTAGGTGCCAATTTTTCTTCATGGTCCGCTCCAGGTAGGATCTCATTGCACTACTTTTAAAATTTATGATACATTTATTTCATGTTGTTTTCACCCTATATATATATGTGTGTAAAATATTATTTTTCAACTTAGGATTAATTCATTTAGTATGAAAATTTATAATTTAGTTCTTGTGGTGTACAAATGGTGTCGTTTTGTTGTGTTTGCGCCCACTAATTGTTCGATTAAATATTTTATTAATTTTAATAAATATTTAATAGTATTAGATAATTAATTTTTTAATGATTACTTGATGTAAAAAAGGGCTGTTTATTTTATACACGACACTTGAAACATTTTCATGACGAGCGGACTCACAATAGTTAAAGAATTCCTGTTTGGATTTTAAACAAAATTCATGAAATTTCAAGTACAGTTCTCGTTTTAATGATGAATGATTTCTTCAAAATCATGGACTAGCATTTTGGTTCTTTTTAAGTGGTTATTGTGAAATGTATTTAATCCCCGTTTTTCACTTTATGGAAAATGATGAAAATATTTTGATAAAAACCCTCGAAGGATAACTCTCTTGCCTTGGTTACAATTGATTGTTTGGGAGGCCACGCTTATAGGCTCCCAGGTTCTTGATTAGTTTAAAGGCAATAGGTTGTCCCATGGAGTGGCTCGGGGTGATGCATGTTGTGATTTATATATATATATATATATGTGATTGGGTGCTCGTTTGGAATCGGTTGCCTCACCCCCTTTCCAAACACTTGAGACATGGGAATATGGAATATTGAGAGAATATTCTATGAATGATTGTTGCACTGGAAGGTAATGGTACTGACCAGTGGCCCATAGTAGGTGGATATATTGGGTTTATTACTATGGGATTTTCCCTCGGTCTGCCTGAGAAAGGATGGTTGAGCATATTGGGAGTTTTGATTTCATCATGTGTGACATGTCAACGAGAATGGTATCTCATGTATTGGTGTCTTCTGGTTTATTCTTGATCTCCTAGTTTCACCCCTTTTTGTTGGATTTCAGTTACAAGCAGTGATGTTTTGGTACTTGTAAGTGTTTCTACATTGCCCTTGTTGTGTACTTACTTTTTTCATTGTTTTCCTTAGAAATTGATAAATTGGTTTTGACTTGGTTTATAATAATGGTTTTCAAATGAAAGTATTTAATACTCTTTGTATAAATTTGAAAATGTAAACATCACTTTCCCCTTGAAAATTCTAATGTCTCACTAAAAGAATGACTTGGGTTTTGAGAAATGAATAAGGACAATGACCTGTACTTTGTTTTTGAGTAGCATGTAAAAAAACCTACATTAATAAATTATTTTTCAAACGTGAAATGATGTTTCTTTTATTTTAAACGTAGTGCATTGGGAATAGCTATTGGGCTAGACTACTGAGTTTTAATACTCACACCTATTGTTCTTTTCTATTTTTAGTGTTTGTGAATTCTACAGCTTGAGTGTGCTCGCCTTGGGTAACACTTGATCGTTGAGTCGAAGAGTGACCCGCATGGTCGCACAGAGTTAGTTTGAACATCGTGTTTGGTTAGTTTTATTTTTCTTATGTTCCTATTTAGTCATTTGTTTGGTCAATTTTTCTTGCGCTGCTCTGAATTGTTTCTACTACTTTGTTTATTTATATTGGGCTAAAATTGTTCCCATAACCCCTGTTGATGCCCTGGTGCTTGTCGCCAGCCCGGGAGGATCGGGAATGCCTCTCGGGCCATGTCGCGGACCGGCTCGGGTGACCTGTTCAAGGTCGACTCGGGTTGGTTCATGAAAAAATGGCATCAGATCATGTCGACTTTTAGCAGACCCCACTTTTCAGAGCGCCCTTTTTTATTTGGGATGTCCGGTAGATGGAGAATAAGACTTTCGGGGCTCAGGAGGTAGGTTAGAGCTCAGGGCCTGATCAACACCACTCGTAAGGAGACCTGAGTTACCAAGGTTAGTCTGATATTTGAGTCTTTTATCATTGTTTGTTTTCGATTGAAGAATAACAATGGGGTGTGAATTGGTTCACTTTGGGAACTCACATGGGGTGGTGACCCAGGTGAAGTCCATGTGTCTGGCTTAAGTTCCTCTTGGTTTTATGCTTAACTTGGGGCAGGTCTCACCACCATGTTGTTGGGTCAGACATATGCACAAGTTACTCATTCTAGTTGGTTATTACTGCTTTTGTTTTGTTTTAATCTCAGTTGATTTGAGTCCGTTAAAAGTGAAATTATTTTTGAAATGGAAAAGTGTTTCTTCCAAATTATTTTTGAAATTACTAAAGTGGGTTTTTAAAGAGAAGTTGTATTAGTTTGTAAAAACATGGTATGTGTTTGGATATGGTAAGTAAAAGAAGTGTTTTAACCTTGGCACTCTTTATGGAGGGTCACACGTGCGTGAGTATGTATGGAAGTGCATGGGGGAACTTGTTCGTAGTTTATGTGTGCAGGATTGTCTAAACACACATGTGACGGTTCACAAAGTTCTATAGGTGAGTTTTTTTAAATTGCAAAGAAATAATGGTTTTGGAAAAGTGATTTCTCCTTGGTTGTATATGTTTGGATTATAGGCCCATTTCCCTTGGATTTGGTGTTTCCTTGATTGAGTTTTGGCTTGATGCTGATTTTGAAGGTGTTTTTTGTTGTTGTTATGAGTATGCCACCCATAGAGCCTCCAAAAGTTGTTAATGAGTTATGACTAGTTCCTAGTTTTTGTCATGTGTTGCTTGCTTATAAAGGTAATAAATGTCTGTTAGAGGCATCTATATAGTTCAAAAAGATAGTGTTTCTTCAGTTTTTTGGGAACTCCCAAGGTAGTTAAGGTTCATACCATCCCAAAGTTATTAGAGGGTTTAGTTCTAGACTAGTAAAAGGTGGGATGTCTCACCATCGATAGAGCCTCAGGTGTAGTTGGTGGGGGTCAACTTTTGTGAATGTTCCCTGTCTGGCAAGGATCTTCATCTGTACCAACTCCCAAGTTGTTGGATCATTTTCTTGCATGTGACTATTCTGGTCGGTTCATGCATATTAAGCCTCCTTGGTGCATCCCTTGGAAGTCTTTCTATCATGTGACCGTTCGGGCCACCAGGAAGTGTTCTGAAAGAATCGTTGTTCTGGAGGAAGGAGTTGGGGGTTGGAGGATGCAAATTCCTGACTATGAGGAAGGAGATTCTTCATCCATCCGGGCCCCAACCATAGGTCTCGGGGTGAATCTTGCGCATAGTCCGGAGTTGTCAAGGGTGTGGAACCTCAGTCCGGATAATGTTTCCATCTTCGAGATGAAAATATCTGAAATTTCCTTGTTCTATAATCATCATTATCGTAAGCTCGTAATTGTTTTGGTTACATGAAGACTCCATCCCACCACAATCCATGAAGTTTTATCTGGTCTTAGCGTGGTTTCTAAATCATCGTTGTCCTGGAAGGGTGTTAGGCTCGGTAATAAACTGATCGGTTCTGATTTGGAGCTGGTCACATCTGTACTTGTTAGGGGAATGTTTGGTATTGTGAAATTGAGGGGAAGTGTTGATTCCCTTCCTCATCCTTAGGTTTCTGGGTTGTTTCATAGTGAGATGTATACTAAATTTTAGGAGTGTTGTTCTAGTCCACGTGAAGAGATTGAGTGAGTTTAGTTTGGGATTTCATGTGTTGGCCCCTCCTCGGGGGGTGTTTTGTTCAGGTTTCAAGGGTTTTTGTATTAGTGAATTCTTGTGGTGGGGAGAACCATATCTTGTTCTCCCCAAAAATCTTGGGCCGTGGTCCTCCTAGAGTTGGTCTAGTGTGACGTTTGTTAGGAATAATTACTATGAGGCTCTCGTTTTCCTTTCGTTTCATCTGGGCATGGACTTTAGTCATATCGACTGGTGGCTTGATGACATTCTGGGGGCAGAAAGTGTATGTGGTGGGGAGAATTGTCACACCCCGACCACGAATGCCTATTTATTTTATTTTATTTTTACTATTTACCTAGTCCCACTTATTTTGGACGAGGTTTAGTTGGTACCTGGTTTGAAATTCTTGTTGTTAGATGTTTTGGTGGGCCTTGGGCCGGTGTACGGTCACCAAACCATTAGCAGTGACCGTGCATTTGGCCATGGTGAATGTGTAGTGGCACGACACTTCAAATAAATAATAAATTAAGTAAATAAATTAAGTTAATCGAAAATGGAAGCCAAATTAAAATTTGGTATTGATAAAACATGGTTACTATTTAAATTATAATAATGAGAATATGTTCGCGCAAATGGTTATTTAATTATTATTTAATATGGTTATAATACTATTATTATTATGTTGTGATAAATATAATTATTGTTTTAAAATATAGGTAACAAAATTATCATTTTATTAACTTTAATTTTGTTATTAATTTATTTTCTTGTAATTAATATTGTTTTTATCATTTCATTATTGATATTATTACCATTATTATTATTGTAACTTTTGTATTATTATCATTTTTATTACTAAAAATAAAATGGATAAGAAATAATAATAATTATTATTTTGTTTTATTAATATTTATTAGTTTTTATTATTAATATTATTAATATTATTATTGTTACTATATTTATTATTATTATTATTATTATTATTAAAACCCTAATCCTACCCTACCTACATCCCTCCCCCCCCCCCCCATTTTCCCTTGCTCTGCGCCATGGGCCGCACCCCCCTCCTCCTGCGCAGCGCCTGACCACTAGCCCGCTCAATGACGCCTTCCCATCCTGCTCGCCCTCCCAGCTCTCCCTCCAGCGTGATCGCCCGCACCCTCCTCTTCCTCGGTCCAGCAAAGTCGCGCCCCACCGTGAGCTCAGGCCCTCGCCTCTCAGCTCCTTGGTCCAGCACAACTCCCTCGGTCTGGTGAACCCCTCCCGGTCCTGACGTAACACCCTATCCTCTCGAGATGCCCTTCGCCTTTCCCAAACTCCCTTCTTGTGCACATAAAGTAGAGTCGCAACCCCCTCCCCTCTCCTGGACAACCCGTGCGCGCCATCACCCTTTGGCCATCCCTCTCACCGGCGATGCCTCCTCTCCGACAATACCCTCATCAGGTAGCGACTCCCCCCCCTCCGGTGATGGTTCATATGGATTTATGTTTTTTCTTAAATTTACCCCCAAAACCTTGTTTTTAGGATTTTTTAGTGTCGATCATAAAATTGATGGTCTGATATGGTTGTTTAGGTTTTATTTAATATCCCTAGGGTATGATTGAGGTGAAAACCGTGTTTGGAACCAATTTCTGAAATTTCATCAACAAATGAGGTAGAAATTCTTTACGCATATTCTCTAAATTTAGATTTCATTGATTTCTTGATTTCTGCACCTTTCTTGATTATTAATTAGACACTCGATATTTTTAGAATAAATTTTATCTTGTGAAATAAGATGCGTTTTGATGAAAATCAATTATATACTGTTTAATAGTTTTATTAAATTGTGAAATTTGTGATTTTAGTTGTGAAAATGGTGTGTGTTCTGCCTTGGTACATTGTGGGTGTATGTTTGACCATAAAAGGGGTTTTTGAACGAGTTTTGTGTGTTCAAAAGTGTGGGTTATTCCTTAAAATTGTTTTTTTATTTTAAATCGATTATTACATAATATTAACAATGAGAAACATGTTTTTTAAATTATTTTGAGGATCGCTTGATTTTAAAACTTGATCCTTGATGTGTGTTGTGTTTTTCTATGTCGTGTGCACCATGTTTTAGTCAATTTTTCCTGGTTGAATCTCTTTAATTATTAATGATTATTGTGGAATGGTTTAGTTTTAACAAACATATTTTTGAAGTGTAAAGTGGTGTTTTAAATATTTAAATGTGTTTTTCACATTAGTTTCCTAATGGTATGTTCCCCTTTGACCTGTGTAAGCACGTTTCTAGTTTAAATTGTGTGAGATTGATTAAATGGACTTTCAAATATGCATTTGGTTGATAAAGTGTCTTTTTTTTCTTCTTGTGCTTGTTACGGTTGATTTTATAAATTGTGTAAGTGTTAGTAAAAGTATTTAAATGGCTTTTTGGTGTGAGTAAAATGGAAGCAGTCGGTTAGTATTGGAATGTAGGCCTTTTGTGCACTTTTAGTCTGAATTGTGAATTATTTAAATAAATGGAATATGGTTTTGGAAATGAACTTATTTTATTTGTGGGTTTCCTATAGGTTAATTAAATTGTTCAGTGTTTTCTTGAAGGGTTGTACACACATACATAGGTACCTATACCTATATATATATATATATATATATATCTTCCTTGCACATATTCCCTCATGGTCTGGGGAATATGTGTATTAGATTAAAGGGTCTATATATAGGGGTGTGTGTGTGTGCAATTGTGGGGCAGTCTTCGTCAAAGGCGTTAGGTGCCAATTGTTCGTCTTGGTCCGCTCCACGTAGGTTCCCATTGCACTGCTATTAAAATTTAAGTTACATTTATTGCATGTTATTCGCACCCTATATATATGTATGTGTGCTAACTATTATTGTGCAGCTTAAGATTTATTCATTTAGTTTGAAAATTTATAATTTACTTCTTATGGTGTAAAAATGGTGTCATTTTGTTGTGTTTGCGCCCACCAATTGTTTGATTAAATATTTTATTAATTTTAATAAATATTTAATAGTATTAGATAATTAATTTTTAAATGATTAATTGATGTAAAAAAGCACTGTTTATTTTATACATGACACTAGAAACATTTTCTTGATGAGAGGAAACACAATAGTAAAAGAATTCCCCTTTGGATTTTAAATATAATTCACAAATTTTCAAGTAGATTTCTGGTTTTAATGATTAATGATTTATTCTGAATCGTGGACAATAATTTTGGTTCTACTTAAAGTGGTGATTGTGAAATGTATTTAATGCCTGTTTGGCACTTTATGGAAAATGATGAAAATGTTTGGATAAAATTCCTCATAGGATAACTCTCCTACCATGGTTGCAATTGGTTGTTTGGGAGGCCGTGCTTAGAGGCTCTTGGGTTCTTATGTAGTTTAAAGGCAAGCAGTTGTCCCATGGAGAGGCTCGGGGGAATGCACATTGTGATATATATATATATATATATATATGATTGGATGCTCTGTTGGAATCGGTTGTCTCACCCCCTTTCCAAACACTTGAGACATGAGAATTTGTCATATTGAAAGAATATTATAAGAATTATTGTTGCATGTTAGGTTATGGTACTGACCAGTGGCCCATAGTTGGTGGATATATTGGGTTTATTACTATGGTATTTTCCCTCGGCCTGCCTGAGAAAGAATGGTCAAGCATATTGGGCGTCTGGTTTATTATTTATCTCCTAGGTTCACCCATGTCGGTTGGCATTCAGTTACTTGCATTGGTGTTTTGGTACTTGTATGTATTTTTACATTACCCTTTGTGTGTACTTACTTTGTGCATTATTTTCCTTGGAAAGTGATCAATTGGTTTTGACATGGTTTCTAATAATGGTTTTCAAATGAAAGTATTTAATCCTCTTTGTACAAATTCAAAAATGTAAACATCACTTTCCCTTTGAAAATTCTAATGTATCACTTAAATAATTACTTGGTTTTTGAGAAATTAATAAGGGAAATGACCTGTACTTTGTTTTTGAGTAGTGTGTAGAAAACTCTACTTTTATAAATTGTAGTTCAAACTTGAAATGATGTTTCCTTTATTTTAATGGTAGTGCATTTGGAATAGATTGCGGGCTAGCCTACTATGTTTTAATACTCATGTCTATAGTTCTTTTCTATTTTTATTGTTTGTGCAGGCTAAAACTTGAGTGCGCTCGCCTTGGGCGACGCTTGATCGTTGAGTCAGATAGTGACCCATGAGGTCACATGGAGTTTGTTCGGACATCGTGTTTGGTTAGTTTTATTTTTCTTTTATTCCTATTTAGTAATTTTATTTGGTTTATTTTTTTGGGCTACTCTTTATTGTTTCTGCTAATTTACTTATTTATATTAGGAGAAATCATTCCCACAACCTCTGTTGATACCCTGGTGCTTGTCGCAAGCCCGGGAGGATCAGGAACACCTCTCGGGCCATGTCGCGGACCAGCTCGGGTGACCGGTTTAGGGTTGACCCATGTTGGTTCATGACAATTTTTTCAACAATATTCTTTAGATTGAGAGTATATAATATATTTTTTATCCTAAAGGCATAAATGAAAGATATTAATCATTTTTTAAAAGATATAGACAATGTATAGATCTATTCATTATTTGGTTGTTGTGTAACCATTTTTTTAATAAGGAAGTGTGAAAAATTTATTCCAATGGGACTCAGAAAATCATAGTGGGACTCTATTCTAGTGAATAATTGTATATTGTTACTTCTTTGGATTATATTATAGAATCTCTTATTAGAGAATCTAATGAATCAAAACAATAATTCAGCTCATTTTAAGGAAAAACCCTGTAAAAATATTTTTTCCCTATTCCATTTTTTTGTACTAAATATTGGATTGTTTGAGTTATAATAAAAGTGGATTTTATGATAATAGGTATACATAGTTTAATTTCTAAAGGAAATAAAATAAAAAAAATCCCCAATAATTTAACCCCCTTTTATACTAGTGAAACTCTTCTTAGGCCCTTAAATTGGTATCAAAGCCCTAGGTTCCCTCTTATTGCAACAACTACGTACATGGGATGGATAATTGGAATTCTGTTAATAGTAGTGTTGTTCAAAAATTCAATGGAAATGAAAATCACATTTGGAAGAATATTATGTCTCCATATCTACTATTAGTCAACCTTGAAGACCATGATACAGTTACTGTTGGATTCCTACCTATTTATGATGAATCACATATGAGTTTTATAGAGAATAGAAATACGGTCTTTAATGGAAATGCTCAAAATTCAATTTTAATTTCCATTTTGAAAATAATTTACACAATTTTTATGGTACTCAAAACTCTTAAATAAATTTGGGAAAAATTGGAAATTAATTATGAAGGTAATTTGAATGTCAAGGAGAAAAAATGAAAAATTTGGACAATCAAATTTGAATTTATCAAGATGGTTAAATAAGAAAATATTGATTACAATTTCAAAAGTATCAATGAAATTTTTAGTGAATTGGTGGTTTTAGTGAGAAGTTGAAATATTCAACCATTGCCAAAAAATTAACCAGAAATTTTCTTCACTAGTTTGATCGGAATGTTTCAGCTTTATAAGACATAAGTGATATTTCTCATGATGAATTAAATAAAACACTCATTTAATATAAATTTAAAAATATCCCACTATTCAATAAAAATAGTTAACATGATATGTATTTTTAATCTATGATAAATATCAAAATCATTGATGATGAAATTTCAAAATCAATTGAATCATATAATGATAATGAAGATTAATATTTTAGTAAAATCACTTCTCTAATATCGAAAAAAATCAAGAATGGAATGTTTAGAGATAAAAGTAAATTACCAAAATGGTACTAAAACTATAATGACATTGGGTATTTTTCTATAATTTTTTTTAAAAAAAACCATCTGGAACTTAAAAAAATGATGAAAACTCAAAAAAAAATGGGGGATGAATAGAAAATAAATGACTAGATTTGAAGGAAGAAATGAAAAAAATTAAAACAATATATTTAGTGGGAGTAGAATATGAAGCTAACACTTCTACAAGATTAAAATTAGAAAAATATGATGACATCATGGATCATATTGAAAATGGGTTATAAACTTCATAAAGTAAGGATTATGAAAGTGAATGGACAGAGATATAACACAAGTTGAAAAATGAATTTGGAAATTCTCATTGTGAAAAAAAATCTCAATAAGGATATAATATTTCTATTCAGTGAAAAATAGCTGTTAAAACGTGAAAAGAAAGAGTTTGAAATAAAATATATTTTTTACATTGAAGAAATCAAAATAAAAAAATTGAATGTGGAAAAAATGAAAAATATCATAATGAAAATTGATGAAAAACACTTTCTCTAAGAAAAATAATACTTGAAGTCTCAGACTAAATTTCCTGATGTACAGAATAAAATGAAAATTATCATATTTGATTTTATAAATGATTTTGAGATTAAATTAGAATAATTACAAATAGGTGAAAAGAGGGATAAGAAGAAGTAAGTTAATTTATCACTCTACAAATCTCAAAATAAATACGTTATATGTAAAAATTTATGTACAAACAAATTGTGGTCATTTTTAGAAAATTAATAGAGGTGATAAATAATATTTAAATTCTCTAATAATATTTTTCCCCCTGAATAGATATAATATAAGTTTATTCAAAGATAATAACAAAATTCTCCATGTCATGACTCTTATCAGTTAGAAAGATCTATATTTAGGGGAAAATACTTGTGTTTTGGAGTGTTTCGGTATATATATTTTTTACATTGGTATAACATGTCCCTACCATATATGAGACATAAACCAAAGATGATATATTCTGAGAAAATTATGTAAATTCACAAATTAAGAAAAAGATTTCAAGAATTCATCATATCTTCCAACTGAAAACACATTTTACTATTAATAATATGTATATGGAATATTTTATTATAAAGTCATTATAATGAAAAATTCATGAGTATTAACCATAAAAACATCCAAAATTATGAAAGTAAATGGAGTTTACAAAATTAATTAATAAAATTCATTTTTTTCTGTAATTGAATTCAAATCTTATAAAAACACCAAGTCATGGATTCTTGATAGTGGATGTTCATCACACACGAATGGGGATACAAAAATTCTGGGCAACATTGCAAATCATAAAGGAGGAACAGTGAACATTTGAAAATACTACTCATTGCAAATTAATAGAGTTGAAAAAAAAATATTGAAGCCCAAAATATGAAATCTAATAATGTGTTATATGTTGAAGTAATGAAGAAAAAATTTCAAAGTGTCAGCCAAATATATGATGACATACAAGAGGTGTCTTTCAAAAAGGATTCATGTATCATTAAAATCATACAGGATTTAAGAATCAACATTTAAGGGGGAAGAACCAATGGTAATCTATTTCATATTAGTGATTTTATCAACTCTAGTTATTTGTGTCCCAAAGATGAAAACAACATATTTCATAGTATGGTTATCAATCTTGGTCAAAGGTATATTAGTAAAATATTGAAGGATAATATTGTGGGAAATTTTCTCAATCTAAAAATATAAAGGGTTACAATTTGTGAAATGTGTAAAAATATAAAATCAATCCCTAATTCACCAATAGGGTTAGAGATCTAATGTTATAAACCTCTTGAACTAATTCAAATTGACTAATATACAACAATGAGAAAAAATTATTACAAAGGTGATCTATATTTCATCACATCAGTTGATGATTATACTCAGACAACTGATGTCGTGTTTTTTTAGAAAATGTTTGAGGAAATAAAAATGATCAAATGTTTTAGAAGGAATGATGAAAAATAAATGGGTCTCTATATCAAGAATATGAGATTGGATTATTAATAAGAGTCTTCATTTTATTATTTTGAATGTTATATTTTCAAATATGGAATCAAGAATCAGTACAACACATCCTAAAATCCATATAAAAGTTTGGTAGTTGAAATAAAGAATATAATCATAGATGAGATATGAATAAATATATTAACTGCACAAATCAACTCAAAGTATTTCTGTAGAGAAAAAGTATGTACTACCACACATATACAAATAGATGTAAACTGAGACAAAAAAATCAAATGTTAAAATATGAAATATGACACAATAAAAAGAAAACAGTTAAATATGAATGTGTTTTTAGAAACAAAATTGAATTAAAAAAATAAAGAACATCAAGTTGGGAATAATTGAAGAAAAAATTAGAGGATAGATTGTTCATGGGATACTTATCTTATGGTAAAGCCTACATATGTTAGAACAAATGAATCAACATGATGTATGACTATAGTGATGCCCGAATTATTGAAAATAAGACCAAATTAGATATCATAGTTGATAAAGATTTAGAAGATTCAAAAAAATTATGAGAATTGGAAAATATAATGATGAAGTTTTTGATAAGATCTAAACGATGCTAATATTGATTATGAACATACCAACAATGAACAAGATGCTAATGAATATGAGATAAAATGGGTGAACAAATAAATGAAACATGTTGAGATATAAAATATCATTATAAATAAACAATCTCTAGTTTAAATATGAAGGATATTGATAATTGATGATCAAACTGCAATTATTTCTCATGTATAACATCATACAATGGAAGAAGAAGTTTAATATGAGGAATGGAAACGAGATATACATGAGGATCTTGATCATATTGAGAAAATATCATCTAGGGATTTTGTTCCAGGACATAAAAATAAAAATGTTATTGGTACAATTTGGGTTTTCAAAAATAAGATAAAAAATATTAATTATCAAGAAAAAAATATAGGGTGGTATGTAAAAACATTTCTCAAATTAAAGTAATTTAATTTGATGAAACATTTTCACTAGTTTCAAGAATAGAAACCATTAGAATTTTATTTTCTAGATTCAACACAAAATCATTACAATGTTTATAGAATGGTTGAGAAATATTAATTTTTAAATTTCGATCATGAAAGGAAGTATATATTGAACAACATGATGGGATTTTTTGGAAGTGATGGAATTAAGGTGTGATGGTTGTGAAAATATTTGTATAGTAAAAAAGTAATCCCCTAGAGCCTGGTATTCCAAATTATTTAGTTATCCAAGGGATATGATGTTTTTCAAAGTAAAATTTGACAGTGACAATTTTTTGATATATGAATATTAAGGTACTATTATAGTGGTTTTATTTTTTTATGAAATCATATTTTTTGGTGACGCAATAGTTTTAGATGAATATTTTTTTAATCAAATGAAAGAAAATTTAAAGCTATCCATGCTTGGCCAGATGACATATTTTCTTGGATTTCAGGTTGAGTAGAAACCAAATTCCATGTTTATATCCCATGAAATTTATATCAGAGAGTTTCATAAATAAGTAGAATGGAAAATGATAATGATGTTTCAAAACCAATTTCAGTTTGAATCAAATTTTTTAATCTTAAAAATGGGAACTCTTTTAATCAGAAATATTTTAGAAGAATCATTATAAACTTAATTTATCTATTGACATCTAGGCCAGCTAAAACATTTGTTGTAACTCGTTGTACCAAATTTCATAGTGATCCAATATATTGTCACTTATTGGGAGGAAATATTATTCTTTTATATGTGAAATCAACATCTAACTATGGGATTTTATACACATAGTGTAGATTTGATGTATTTAGATGTATATAGTTGCTAATTGGGATGCTAAATGTATTTAAGGGAGATCAAATTTAAGAGTAACATTATTTCTAGGAGAAGTTTTTATAAATTAATAATCCAAAATTATAATTCAGTATCTAGGAACATGAATAAGGATTAATATTATGCAGGTACACAAGCATGTAAACAAATGACCTAGATTCAAGTATAGTTGGAATATTTGATGCTTTATACTGAGAAATCACTAAACATTTCATGTAATAATCAATCTAATATTATATGAACCTAAAATATAGTTAAAAATTCATGATCCAAGAATATTGATAGTAGATATCATTTTATTAAATAAAAGGTTGATGGTGGAGATATAAATCATGAATAAATTTCTACTAAATATCATCTTATAGATATTTTAACCAAGTCAATGCCAAATAATAGGTTTATTATGTTGAGGATAAAACATCATGTTCATCATTATTATCTTATTTTAATTCTATCTACTGGTACCTCTTCATTCCCAATTCTTTAACGTCAATTGTGCTAAAAATTTGAGAATTAAAGGAGAGCAGTTCTTCTACCTGGATTTCAATTAATTCCATGATGATGATTGTTGACGCATCTATTGAGATAGAGAATTAAGTATGTTTGAGTAATACCCTCATAATCTTATATCACTATATGTTTTACTTATCCAGTAGGAGTACATTGTTGATGAAAATGATGAGAAAAGATGCAATTATTCTTTCTCACCTAAACTTTCTAATCTGTTTTTCAAGTGTGTGGTGGATCTTGTGTTTATTTTGAGTATTTATAAGCATGATTATACATGCCTAAAAATTTTAAAGGCTGTTAAGAAACCATTTGGTATATCTATATTATATTCTACATAGGGATAGACCACACTGGAATATAGTCAATTAACTAAAGGCTCTTTCCAAAATTGAAAATAATATCATTTTTTTAAATGGGAGATGAGGTTTATAAGAATACAAATGAGTTATAAAGACCCCACATAAAATTGTCATTTTATTTTTCTTTCTTGGTGATAAGACACACATAACCAATTTTATTAAGATATATTTGAATATATATATGAAGGGAAACTAGAAAAAAATAAAGGGGGACATTGTTATGCATTATTATTTCATTAATTCCAATAGTGTTTCAATATGAGGATGAAGTTGTTATTCCTAGTGAATTATTATTGATATATCTAATATCATTATATTACAAGATTTTGAAATTTTTTGTTATATATCTTTGAATGTAATTCTTGAAAAAATTCACATAGAATTACTATTGTGACAATTCTTTTATTTTTGGTCAAAGATTAATGTAATTTTAAATATAGTTTTCACATTTTTTACCTGAAATGAAGACCATGAAAATATTCATATTCATGATGTTGTGAAGTTCCATAAAATAAAAAGTTTTTCATTTATAGGGATGAATATGGTATGGATGAGGCATTTTAAGCATTAAACTACTCTATACATTTTGAAAACATTTATATGAGACTTTATTTGAAAACATGATGTCCCACTATTGAAGCCCCTAAGGGATATCCCTAAACAACCCATATGGGGGATTAAGGGCCTGAACCCATGGGAGTGCTTTCCCAAAGATGGATAACATGGTAGGAAGTAGCACCATGTATAGTTCTTGAAATGTACATGCATGAATGTAGCATAGGTGAGAACATGAGAGTGCTCATAGAGAGGAGGCTCCACCGTGCAGGCACACAAGCTGGAGGGAGGATGGTATCGGGAGGTACCGATAGTGGGAACAAAATTTTTAGAGGAGATAGATAGTGGTAGATTAATAATTTGTATCCTTCTACTAATATTGCACAATGGGGGATGGGAGTATGCTGTTATTGTTTACATCCATTAAAAAAGATGTAAATAATGGAGGTCATAAAATATGATATCCCTATTCAAACAAGATATTCTAGATCTTGGGGTAGATCTCATCTTCTCTTGAGAATGTATTCTTCACTGTTAAGAACCCCATATATAAGGGTTTTCATATCCAAGAACCCACGAGATTTGGTTCTATATTGGATCTAATTTAAACTCTTATTTTTTGGAAATTTAATAAAGGATGATTTCCACAAAGAAACAAACATGATTTTTGAAATGAGTTCTTTTCCAGCTGACAGTTCGTGAAGAAGGAATTATTTATGGATGAATGTGTTGAACAATACCGAAAATATTTATGGTGATTAAAAATACTATAGTAATATAGAAATGATATATCATTCACGGATGATATGGTTATCAGTGGAGCCTTGTAGAAAATGGTACGTGGTGAAACATCAGGGATAGTTATTCGTGGAAGAAGATAATTTTGAAGAAAATTTTAGTTCAGAGATGATATACATCATAGACTGCTAAGAAGTACATAGTTGATGTAGATGAATTTCAAGGTCAATGGTTCCTGGTTAATTACTTTGTGAAATTCCATGCAGTTCATGGATGATTCCGTACATGATGTGGCACACATATAAGATCTCCTCGTGGTTGAGTCCTTTTCATGGTATCCATGTGTCTCACAATGATGTTTTTTGGACTTCCATACAATACGTAGTAATACATCATGAATGGAATTTATCACAGATGAATTGATTTGTGGATGAGGAGTATCTAGGTATTTTTTAAAACTCTGATGGACTTATTTTAACCAATAGATACATTCATAGTTATATTGTGCGATAACTTCAAACAATAACTGATGATTGTTTTCTTATAAGTATCATGTTGCCTCTCAATTGAATAGTGAAAACATTGAGAATTGTGTAGTAAAAATTATTCTCGATGTAGAGAATTTTATAAAGGTTATTTGTTTCTTATAGATGTAATATTTTCTCTCACAAAGAAAAAAATTATTTGAAGATAGTATGGGAGAATATATCAAAATTTGTATATCTGTCACCAAAGTAGTGAATTTTTGTACATAAAATTCTTTAAAATAAATACATAATTTCTATATTAATATCATAAAAATAATGATAATTTTGTATAATATTTAAAAAATAATAATATTTTAGTTTAGATAATATTTATTTGAGGATGAATCTATTCAGTGTATTTTTTCATATTTTGAGAATAAATAATTTTATTTATCTCGAAGCCTCTAAAGAAAGATTTTTATATGTTGTTAAAGAAATAGTCAATATTCGGAATTATTGTTTTTTGAGTTTTTTTGTCACCATTTCTGTAATGAGGAAGTGTGAAATTTTTGTTCAAGTTGGAATCTGGAATTCATAGTGAGACTTGATGCTAGTAAAGAAATCTTCATTAAAACCTCTTGTAATTATATTGGATAATCTATGGTTGGGGATTCTAGCAGTCATTGCAAAGAGTAGGATCATTTAAATGTTACACATTATAAAAATACTATGCTCATATTACATTTATTTTTACTAAATTCATGAAAGTTTTTGTTATAATAAGAGTTTATTAGATCTTAAATGGTCAACATAAGTTAATTTCAAAAGAAATAAAAATTTTAAAAAATTAAGAATTGAATCAACCCCCCCCCCCCCCACAATGTTTCAAGTCCTTCAATTACATTAATTTTCACTATATAATTATCACTTATTTTCATTAAATATTCTAAATCATTGAATTTATTCTGATTGATGAACCATACCACCCCTATAATTATTTAGTTTTTTCTTCCCTGTTAATATCTTTACTTCCCAAAATTGGTTATCTACATTAAAACCGAGTATTGTGCTATTATATATGAAAATAATACATTAATTTTGTAATTAACTAGATGATTTTTTGTTGAACCATTTTATGATGTGGGGTATAATCAATGATGTGATATATGATGATCAAAAAATAATTTGGAGGGCATATTTTATTTTGGGTGGTCGAATGTAAGCCTTGAAATTTTAAAAGAAGAACATTTTATTTGATAGAATAGATGACACAAAAAACATAGCATAAATAAGAATATCATACCCCAATAATTTATAAAATATATTTTTTAAAAATAAAACAAATATCATCGACAACTCTCATTGTATGAAACACTAGGTTTAAACAAAACACTGTATTCTATTTAAATATTATTACATAAACATGACCATTATAAGAAATCCATTATATTGGTGTGTATGAATCATGAATAAATAAATAACTAAAATTATATTTTATACACTTTTATATGATAAATTCAATAGTTATCTATTGATTAGTAACAAATAAAAAATCATTTTCAAAAGAAATATATGTTTTCAAAAAATATATTATTCCTATAAAAGGTTGTTTTGTTGATCTTTTAATACATTATTTGAAATAATAGTGTTTTTTAATTTATATATTTATTTGAAAAAATTTAAAAAATTGATATCAAAATTTCAATATTATATTTGGGGGAATGTTTTATAATTTTCCTAAAAGATATTCTTTTTTGATGAATATTGAAAATACTGATTTTTATTGAAATCTAAATTTTAAATTAAATTATTTACAAATTTAAATTCAATTGTAAGTTAGTTTTAAATTAATATTAGTTCCACTATTTTCCCATTTTACCATTTTCACTAATATTAATAAATTATTTATTAAATTTTGTTATAGAATATTTTTAATCTATGGAAATGTTTCTTTGGAAAACAAAATTCTACATGTGTTTGTAAGATTAATATTAAATTTGAATCAGTCATTTCTATTATTTGAGATTTAAATAATAGTTAGTCTATTTGGAATAATTATAATTTATATAACATTATATGTTCAACATAATTTTATGTTAATAATTATTAGTAAATATAATAAATGTTATATTCTATAGTTGTTGTCTAATTGGAATTACCGAGGGATAAACTTAAAACATAAGTCATAAAATGACATTGATACTTTTCCAACTCCAATTTTTGGGAACTTTTTCAACCCTACCACCTGTAATGTTCTATAATGACCTATTTTGGATCTTTTGTCTAGTGAAAATATGGGAAAGTGTTATTCTTTTCATAAATTTCATATTTTCCTCTCCCTTACTTATAAAGGGCCACCCCTATCCTCCCCTCAAATCACATTAAATGAAATTTGGATTAGAAAATACCTGCTAAAATAACCCCCTCATATCCATTTTCACATCCATGATTCCTTTTTTGATTTTCTATACCATATTATAATTATTTTTGTAAAAACGTAATGAGGCACTCTGAGGAAGTGGTATAATCTTTAACAATGTGTTCTAATTTTATTTCTTCATTCACTTCCTTCAAATATAATTACAATATTTTAATTTAAAAAAACACTATAACCGATGTAATTATATTTTATTATGTTTATTTAATAAACTATATCTCTCTTCCTTTTTATCACATGGAAAACAGCCCAGTCGAACATGTGTACGACAGTCTAATGCTTTAGGAACTGATGTAGTTCATTTTCCATCGCCACCTCTCACGATTGGATACAATGATGGATTGAAATTATTTATATTTTATTTATGAAATTAACATATTTGTTGATTTATATTATTATATTTACCTTCGTTAATTCATACTAGTTAGAAATCAATAACTTTTCTCATGGTTATGTAAGAATATAGCCCTGTAAACCAGAGGGATGTCATTTACCAATACAAGTTTAGTTCGAAGGTAATAAGGATAGACTATATGAATATATATGATATTTTTAAAATAATTAATCCAATATAATTATGATAGCATATATACCTTTTAGCATTATTTTCCATGGGAATATGGTAACGTCCCCCGTGTGTACATCAGATAACCACCTCGCGAAGTCTTGTGACTTTTTTCCCTAATAATTTACATTGATGTTAATAAGTGTATTTTAAATAAAAAATAATAATATGTTATATATTTATGAAAAACATATATTTATTATATTAGATTTCTACAAACATTAAAAAAAATTAAACAAGTTGTATTTGTTTCTTGTCTCACTTTTACTTTAGGGAGACTAATTATATATTTACCACTTCTTCTATTGAGTGGTGTATATACTCTCACTTTTGATATGTTATATCCTGAACCTATTTATCTTCATGGTAATTAATGTTTCATTTTATGTTATTTCTTTTATGGGGCTTACGATTCAAAAGTTACCAATGTGGTAATAGTTTATTTTATAATATCATTATTTCTTAAGATTATATATGATTATAATTATAATCATGAAATGTTCCGATCTATCTCTCAATAAACTCATTATTTTCTTCTCTTATGGAAATTCAAGGAATGTTTTAGAAATATTACCATTTTCTTCCCTAGGGATCTTAAAATTTTTAAGAAAATAATCTTAATAACTGACAACATTATTTCTATGTTCAGTCAAAAATCCATTTCTCATCCATGTTAATGTATTATAAAAATGAATTCAATAGTGTTTTTTTAATTTCTGAAAATTATTAATTAAATAAATTTTTAGCCCTGATTTTATTTACATAAATATTTTCAAATGTAATATTCCTATCATTTTCTGAACAAGGCTCTTTTTGGCTTTTTTCCCTAAAATTCATATGGGAATATTTTTTTAAAGTACTAAGAATTTAAAAAAATCACCTACATTAATGACCACTGAATTCAATGAATCATAAATTATAACATCAAATAGATATTTTCAAAATAAAATTTTCCCATAATTTTTTTTAGATTTTATGTTTCTAATGGTGACTTTCAATGTTAAATTTATATTTTTCTGAAAAAATGTTTTAAAAGGAATATTTTTGATAATATTAATCATAAACAAGAAAAAACTACACATTAAATTATTCTCTATTGTAACTATTTTTAAGGATATTGACCTTATTATTTCAATGAATTGTTAATAATCAGTTACAATGGGATATACTAATTTGATTATAACAACCTTACAATATAATTTATATTAATACATTATTTCATACATAATAACACATTTAATATAACCTAGGGTATCTAGAGGTATAATGAATTTTGGAGTTATGTAGATAACATATAATTTAAAATATGGAAAAAAACAACATTATTGAAATCGTCCTCAACATGATCGCACTTAAAACGTCATGGGAAAACCTGGGGACATATAAAAGAAATGGGTGAGATATAAATCCCAATAAGGGAATAAGCAGGGAATAATGTAATATGTGTTAGAAAGTAGGAATATAAATTGGGCATAAAATGAATGAGAGTCATAAAAAATAATGATAACACATGATATAACATGATAACATAAAAGAAACATGGGAAATTTGGCACCAACTTAAATCACTTCATTATAAACATAGGTCATGGAGAACTTCCAAGAAATCATGATGGAAAAAGACCCATAATGGAATTACAATCACTCTCTATCCAAAAATTATGTCTCATGATACAAAACATTACCCAATTCATGGAGTGATATATAATTCCTAGCAAACATTTCACTTTAATTTCATTCTCATTTTTAAGTTTGCTATATAGGTAATAGAACATTGATTCAATAATCATCAAATTATGTTCAATGATTAAGGAGTATGAAATACGTCCTATTTAGAATATGTATATGTATATAAATATGAACACCATTTACATGAAATGGGTATAGTATTCACTATACTATTAATTTGTCATGGAAAATTGTGGTGAAATTTTAGCATTATAACAACGTCCCTTAATAATTCAATACATGGGTTGATGAGAGATAGAGGGAACTCTAAATAATTTATAAAAAATTACTAGTAATAGGGACATATAAATACATATCTCAACATTTTTAATTCTATATAAAATCCATAAGATAATAAAATAACTTTAATAAATAGGAGAATGAAAAAAACACAAGTTAAATTTTATAATGGTAATAAGGGTAAATATTTTCTAATGAGAAGGATTAATGATATTAAAATGGTCCTCTAGTCATTTGGAAAAAAAAAATAAAAAATAGGGATTATTAGAAGACATAACAATAAAACCAATAACTAAAGATAAAAAACATAACATAAAAGGGGATCCTGAATTGAAATGAGATGAGAAAAATCTCTTAGCTTGAGAGTGTGCCTCCAAATTCATGGAAGGAGCTTTTGAGAGCTTGGGTAAACCTTATGATGACTCTAAAATTCATATGTCATAATAATTAAATGCGCAGAGGATTTTTAATGAAGATAAATGGGATCTTGGGTATGTTTATTATGTAAACTAGAGGGTGGATTCTTTATTATTTCACACACCAAGATTTTAAACTCTATATAAAAACATAAAAAAACAAAAAAAACATACCTTGGGTTTTCCCAATTTTCTTCCAAATGGGATTGTTTTGGATTATTTTATAATTTCATAGGCCTAAAATAATAAAATAATATCATTTCATTTGTGTAAGTGAGTTATACTCCTAAAGAAATTATTTTTAAAACCTTAAAATATATGAATGGGTTTGGAGGAATCATGAAGGATTTATAATATTAAACAAGAAAAAAATTACTTTAAATAGAAAACATTTATTTGGTCTTGGATACCATTTATAGTATTTATTACATCACTTTCTAGTCATTTCGATTTCATAATTCACATTGTATATTTACATGGTATTTAATTGTTACCTGAAAATTTGACTATCTGAGAAAATTATAAAAACTTACCCATTGAATAATTTCAATTTAATTATTTCAAAAATAACGTTCATTATATCACAATATTTTTATAAATTTTATCATTTTCTATTTTTAAAGTAATAATTTCCATTTATTTAGAAATGATGGGTTTTTTTAATAATAACAATTTTTAACCCTTATAAGAAACATCTGACTTCATAAAACATATATGCTTATTTATATTTATTAAAAATTATTTAATAATAATATATTAAAATATTTTTTATTTAAATAGTAAAAACGAATTAATTGAAATTGAATATTAATTTAAAATACAATTTCTATTTTATCATATAAAAATATATTTTTTATAAATATTATTACCTAATAATTTATAAGGTAAAAAAAGAATAAATATAATAATTATTTAAATAATAATAAAATATAAATATTTATTCTTTTATGGTTACTCTAATTTTAGTCATTGTTAAATAATATTTACCCTTATTTGACTTATTTTCCTTTTACATTTGAAATAAATATGTACTATAGTTACTATTCATATTTTTAAAAAATTAAGTAGACTATGTTACCTAATATTAATTTTTATGACTCAAAATATGTAATTAATTTTAATAAATTCATTTAATATATATTGAAGAATTTAATTTAAAATAAAACCATCAAGTACGATGGAATGCAGTTTTCCTAAAAATCCATTTTTGAAGGAAAATACTTTTCCCCAATCACTATATAGTGAGTAATATTCCATATACTTATTTCAATTGAAAAAGATATATATTTAATATAAAATTTTTAGTTAAGTAATATATCATTTTAGTTTATTTCAATTTACTATAATGGATAATAATTATTCATTTTCAGATATTTTTCTGAAAAATGTGTTTTCAATCCTAAAAATAAAATCAAATAAAATTGTATATAAAGATGAAAAAAAATATATTTTATTAGTATAAACAGAACTAAATTATACATATATTACCTATGAATCATACCAATAGAATATTGGGACCATTATATATCTTAAATTATCGAAATACTGGACAATTTTACTCACAAATGGTATATTTCACTATTATATAAAAAATCTATATTTTAGAACAATCAAACAATTTCTCTCTATTTTAATCATGATATGATGATATCAGAAACATGGATAATTTCTTCACATATTTTTTCAAAATGATCTTGGATATTATTATAACATTTTATTATAAATAGAAATAAATTACAATTTTTTATGAAAAAGTATTTTTAAGAAATAAAGACATTAGAAAATTTTGATTGATTATTTGATAAGAAATTTTCAATATATATATGATATATATATATATGTCATAAATTAGTTATTATTAGTTGTATCAATGAATTTAATGAAAGGTACCAATGTGTAAATTTATATAATCATTTGGTGGGTTTGTTGTTGTGTATCACATATAATATGAAATATATTTTTCTCTCTTAAGAAAACTCAGTAATAAATGTTGTAAAACTTAAAAATATATGTATTAAAAACAAAATCACATAATTTTTTAATAAAATATCATCCTGAAAAGAGGGGAAAAGAAATTCCATGTTCATCGCATTACTAAGCTTCATAGTAGAACATCAGTTGAATGTGAAAATATGGACATGGAAGATAAAAATAATTCCAAATACCTAGTTTAGTGTGATAAATAATAAAGGCATTATAAATTCATTGAATTGAAAACCATAAATATATGATGAGTGATAAGACCATCAACTCATCAGAAATGATCATAAAGGGATGACATATATGTGACATTTTTTCCTTAATATAAGAATTTTTTGAATAATTCTATGTTATCAATGATATATTTCTTGTCCTATATTCTTATGGGATTTTTTACATTAAAATGGTTAATAATTCTTATGAATAATCGAAATAATATCCCGTTGTAGTTTAAAATAAAGTGTACAATAAAGCCCATTGTCATGTACTATTTCCTAGTCGAGTCTAGCTCAACATGATGGTTTCATGTTTTACCCCTATATATATTTGTACTAGATCCAAATAAACATGTATTATCTTGATATATATGTATTCTCCTGATAAAACAAATATTCTACACATAAGAAAATTTACTGATTTTTTCTTATATGTAGTCTTGTCTATAAGGCTTTATTTAGAGTTTTCTAATCCTAAACCAAAAAATTACAAAATTTTAATTTTATACCATCAATAACAACCATGCTCATTATTTCCAACTAATACATGATTTATTACATAATATTACCCTTAGTACAACTTAAAATATTTAGAATTATGTTTTATTTTAGAATTATCTACCTTGTAATATAATTTAAAACTAGAAAAACATCATCTTTAGTTAAAACTTCCTTAAACTTTCTCACAATTAAAACTGCATGGGATAGCCTGGGGATATATATATGAAATGGGTGAGCTATAAAGACCAGTAAGAGAATAATCATGGTATAATGTAATACATGTTATAAAATAGTCATATTAATGGGTCATGTAATGATTGGGATTCATAAACATGAACAATAAGATTTGATACAACATGATAACATAAATAAATCATTGGAAATGTGGAAAAAACTTAATACACAACATCATAAACCAAGGTCAATGATAAATACCTTGAAATAATGATGGAAAAATTCCCATAAAGAATTAAGGTTCACTCTTTATCCTAATATGTTAACTATGTACACTAAAAAGTTCCCAACACATTGAGGATCTACAAAATTCTAGTTGCACCAACCTGTTTCATGTCATTCTCATGCTTAATTGATCCATATAGACCATACGACATTGATTCATTAATCATTACATTTTATTCCATGATTATATATTAAAGATTAAATACATGTATATACCATTTCAAATAAATATATGTTTTTAATTTTTGACACACACGATAGGAAATTGTTTCGGTATTCACTATAATTTTTTTTGGTGTGGATACTCACTATGAAAAATTGGCAGTATAACCATGTTAAGTAAAATTTAATAAAATTGATTAATGAGGTTAAAAGTGGAATCACATAATTTTTAAATGTAATGGGTGATAATATATACAATTTAATACATATCCCTGCATTAGTAATTTGAAATAGAAGACATAATATAATAAGGATACTTTAATAAATAAAAGAAAGAAATGAAGCCCTGCTAAATTTCATCATGGTAACAGGTGTACATAAAGGTTGATGATGGATATTAATGAGATTTAAAGGGGACCCTAATGGATTAAAAATAAAATTTACATTAAAACATTTGTAGGAAAACATAACTAGATAACTACAAACAGAATCTTGGAATCATAACATAAAAGAGATACATGAATGGAAATGAGAAAAGATAAATCAGTTGCTTTTTTTGTGTAACACCAAATGATTGGGAAGATCTTATTAAGAGCATGGAGAGACCTTGGAGGAATCAAAATAAGTTTTGGAATAGTATTTATGTTCTCCAATTATTTTTATTTAAAAGAAATGATATATTGTGTGGGTTTATAAAGTAAAAGAATAGGGAGTTCTTTATTATTTCTCACACTTATGTTTTGGACACTATATAATAAAATAACCATAAACAAAAAACATCCCATGTTTATTATCCGTGTTTTCATCCAAATTGGATTTTTATTAATTATTTTAAATGTACAATGGACTATCTTAATAAAATAATACGATTTCTTATATAGAAGTGAGTCATAAATTTAAAAATATATTTTAAGACCTCAAAATATATTAATGGTTTTGGAGGATTCATAAGGGCATTATAAAATTAATTAAATTAAAAAAAGTTAAATTATTTTAAATGGAGAACATATAATGTTTCATGTATATTCTTTATATTATTTATTACATCAATTTTGGGTCATTATGATGTCATAAAGAACAAAGTATATTTTTATGGTATTTAATTTTTACTAGAAATGTTGGTTATCTCATTAAATTATGTAAAATTAACCATTGGATAATTTAAATGATGTGATTTCAAAAATATTATAAATTTTATTTAAAAATTTTCTATATATTTTTATTTTCAATTTTAAAATAAGAATCAACAGTTATTGAGAAATACCAGGGTTTTTGACAATAACAGTTTTCAAACCCTTATAATAAAAATTCATTTTACTTCATAAAAATAAAATGATAATTTATATTTTATAAAGTTTAATTAATAATATTAAAATATTAAAATATTATTTATTTAAAAGTTATATTATATCATAAAAATAAACATCCTCATGGAGATTTTATGTTAATAAAAAATGTAATGGTTCAATTATTGTATCAAAAATTAACTTCTACCAAACTGATTACACAATTATTTATAAAGTAAAAACAATAATGAATAAATATAAACATCATTTAAAGTAATATTAAATATAAATATTCATACTATTAGGGTTGTTTTATATATACTCTTAACTAAATTCAATTTTCTCTTATTTAACGTATTTTCCTTTTACAGTGGTAAAAAATATTTAATATAGTAACTATTCATATTGATAAACCATAAGGTGAATATATTCTCTAATATTAATTAATATTATTCCAACTATGGAATAAAGGTTTAAAAACTAAGTTAATACAAGTTGTTTTAATTAATTTAATATAAAACCCTAAAGTATGATGAAAAGCGGTTTTCCGAAAAAAACATTTTTCAAGGAAAAAAATATTTTACTTTAACTATTGATTGAGTGGTATTAAATATAATAATTAAAATTAATAAATATATATATATAATCTAAAATTTTATTTTAAATCATTTCTCAATATTTATTTTTTAAATTTACTATAATGGATAATTTTTATCAATTTTAAATCATTTTTCAAAAAAAGGTGTTTTCAATCTTTAAAATAAAAATCAACTAAAATCATGTATAATGATGATTAAAATGCACTTAATTGAATAAAGTAATAATAACTAAAATTTATTTTTCCTGTAAATCGAATTAACAGATTATTGGGAATTTAATATTATGTAACTAATAAAAATAAATGAAATGTTTACATAAAAATAGTATTTTCACTATTCACTAAAACATTTATATTTTAAAAAAATACCAAAATTATTTCCAATATTAATAAATATATGCTGATATAAAAATTTTATATAATTTTATCCAATATAATTTTTAAATAATATATAAAATAATTCAAGCATTTTTTTATAAAACAAATAAAACACATTTTTTTTAAGAAAGTATATTCTAAAGGAAAAAAGACATTACCAAATATTTATTGATTATTTAATAAGAATATACCAATATATATATGATATATATATCTTAAATTCATTAATCAAAATAATATATATAAAAAATTCATATTTTCGGTTAAGTGTTTCATGTCAAATATGCTATCAAACATAGTATTCTCTTAAAAAACATAGGGCGTTACCTTGACACCATTGTCCTTATTACTTCGAATGTATTATGTTTATTTTTATTTATTGGGGAAAATATTAAAATTTCATATGTTATTTTTTCATTATGGATGTTTTTGTTGATAATGTTTCACCCTTTTATATGAGGAATACATCGTTTGTAGTTTGTATCTTTATGGGACTACTACAACTGCTTTATGAATTAGTATGTCTCATGAGACAAAATGGCATGTGTTTTTGGCCTAATCCTTACCAATTTATGTAATATTTGATAGAATTAGGACATATATGAATATATTTACTAGAAAAAGTACATGATAGTATGTTTTAGATTACAGGCATTATGTATTCCATCATTATGAAGTCAATGATTAATTTCCATGTGATTTTTATATTAGTTATAATATCCATTGTAAATTTTAAATCTCATTTGATTAATTATATAAAGATATTTTCTAATCATTTATTCCTTATTTATTATGTTAATATAATTTGTTTAATGTTATTATATTAGTTATTTACCTTATGAAATTTATTATTTATTACAAATTCAAGATAACATCCACATTATTCATTCCCCTAGTTATTTACAGTTGGTATAAAATGAAGTATAGTACAAACCATGATAATTGGATTTAAGATAACATAGATTATAAATAATTAACTTTATAATAGTTTGAGGATAATTATAAATATATGAAAACATTTTAAATTTTTTATATGTTAGAGATTATTTTTTCATAACAATACATCTCTATTAAGATATTACAAGTGAATTCAGTTCAAGAACAGTTGTAACTTGGGTTAATTACTCTAAAAAGGGATCATTTGATTTTTAATCAATCATCACATGGTACATTATATTATGACTAACTATAAACAATGCTTGAAACTCCTCTGGGAAATGTTAGAGATAATTCACATTTTCATTACCCACTATTATAAGACATTTAAAGATATTATTATTATGTAAAAACAATATTAAAGAAACCATATTTATGATAATGAAATTATCCAAGGAAAAATATTTCAATTTTTTTTTGTTTTTCACTAGTATTTGGGATTATAAATTATTTTCATAATAATTTGATCTAATCTACCATATAAATTTGTTTAAAAATTATTCCTAGTGGAAGGAATATAAAATGTATGAATTCAGTTATGCCATATAGGGATGTACCTCATGTGAAAGATAATAAATATAATGTTTTGTCTGTAGTTGGAACTGATCAAATTAAGACCATATTGGGTAATATGACTCATGATATTAATAATATGTTTATTCATATGGAGCTGTATGTTTATCCATATTGTAGTTTCACAATATTATACATAATTATGTGCTAGTATCCTCCATGATTTAATGGGACTATAAATCCATTTCTAGTTGAGAAATGGATATTTTCTTTAATGAATATATATCTTGCACTGGGAATCAATGAATGAGAGAAACTTTTCATGGTATTTTATTATACCTCTAGAGATACTGATTAATGGGGGTAATTGATTCAAAATACAATGAATTAAGAAGAAATATAAATCATGCAATGGATATATTATAAGTTAATTTTCAAATTAAAATATCTTCCTCATGAATAAAATGTGGAAATGGGGAGAAAATGATTGAGTCTAAGGAAACTATATGATTAATGTGTTTATATTTATGAAGGTAACCCGAAAAGGTTTAAAAGACATGATATGGAGTATGTAAGTAATCAAAATAGAAATATTGGACTCTTATTTGTTGGGATTAATCAAATTATTTATAGGTCACTAGTCTCCCAAAATTATTCAAAATACAAGGACATAATATCATGTGGTATCAAAAAAAGAAAAAATTATCCATGTCTTATGAGTACAATGTTATGTAACAGAATAAAATTATATCAGATGAAAATAATGATAAAGGGAACACGTTAATAAAATATTTTCCACCAATATATAGTTATATAAAGAAACACCCTAGTAATTTTATAATAGGAATTCAAATTTTATAAAAGTGTGGTGAGAATGGAAATCACCATCATGATTTCTTGGGAATGGAAGAAGTTTCCAATGTTCAATGCTTCAACTTAAGGTAGATTTGGAATTACATAAATGAATATACCAAATTTCAAGAGAACATACCCACTAATAAGTTATGAGAAATATGTGAAGATTATGAAATTACAATAGAATTAGTGGAATGATAAAAGTTATTAGGTATTTAGATTTTAGAATTATAGTGTAGAATTATTTTATGAATTACATTTTCACTGTAATAATCATAAAATGGATAAGAATTTTTCTAATGTACATTTCTTATAAGTGTTTATTTATTTATATTTATTAGTACTGATGAAAAATAAAATTTAAAAAGTGGAAATTCAATATTTATAGAAAATACGTGATTAGGAAAGGATAACCCTTAATATATGTATAATTTTGAGATAATAAATAATAATGGATGATTATGGGATAGTTTTTGTTACCTTTAAATTCATGAAATAATTAATGATTTATGTTATTATTGTTAGAGTTTACAATTTTTTTGGAATAGTGGAACACATTCAATAATTTATAAAAAACATATCAAATAACGATAAAATAATTTTTGTAATCATGAATGTGTTTATTAAGTATTTGAGGTAATTAATTTATTCACGTATTTGATATGTGACATTAAGGGATACATTGTGTTATTTATTGAATCAAACGATAGGTTGATTTTTGGAAATTTAGCGACCTTCCTTCTAAAGTTTTTACCATTGAATTTATTCAAACATATTTTGAATGAGTCATAAGGTTAAATATTTATTTAATAAATTAAGATGAAATATGATTGTTACTATTGAGGGTTATAGACTAATGTGTTATATTGGAAGAATCGTTCTAACCATACGGGTTTTAGTACATATTTATAGACTTACATACAAATATTTCACTCTTTAATAGGTCTTATACATTACTAAAAGTTAATTTTAGTTATTTAGGAATAGAAAATAAATATTTTATATTAATTTCATGGATTAAGAAATTAAATGTAAATTGATCAGAGAACAGTCAAAATATGAAAAAAAAAATTATGAACTAGAATGATCACGTTTATATATAATTCTATATGTTCTTAGTATATATAGTAAAATAACCCTTCAATTTTTGGAAAATATTTGGAAATAAAAATAGTATCATATTTCCTTCACACCCCTTATGTATTTAAGGAATGGAGTATTTTAATATTTCTAGATCATTAAATTTCTTAGGATCAATGATATCTATAACTCCACATAATTATTTCTACTTTTCTTCAATGTTGATATCATCATTTTCAACCAATCATTTTCTATATTGAATCCCAGTAATGTGTTTGTCTATATGAACATTATAATTCCCATTATCTCTAATATATAATAATATTTATTTACCTTCTTTAAAATGTTGGTTTTTAATAATTATTAGACCTATGATGAACATAATAGAATTGTAATGGCATAATTTATTTAAGGGGGTGGAATGAATCACCCAAATATTTTAAAAGATTAATATTATGTTCGATAAAATATATAAAATGAAACACCAATCATATGTATCAACATTATACATTACTATGTATTTGTATTTATATAAATTCAATCTCTTTGATTTCTGGTGATAAACAAAATATGCGGTATAAAAGAACTCTGATAGTCACTTAAAATAATTTTATTAAAACATGAATATTATTGCCTGGATGATTAGTTTTATGTATAAATAATAAAAAAAATAAAAAATTATATAGTTTAGATATGTATACAATTATTTAAATGGTTATCTATAAATTATAAATAATTTAATAATCATTTGATATTAAAATTTAATTTTTTCCAGAAAACATTATTTTCCTAAATGTTAGTTTTGTTATTCTTTGGGCATATAACATAAAATACATATTTTAAAAAATTCCAAAAATATAATATAAAAAATAAAATTAATTTTTTATGTGCACATGTAAAAATTATATTTGGTATAAATTTATAAATTTTTCTAAAATTAATAATTATTTTGTTGAATATTGATAAATACTAGTTTTTATAGAAATCTGATTTTTTTATTCATACTATTTACAAAGAGATATTAAACTTTTAGTTAATTTTATTGTAAAATTAGTTTAATTTTATTTGAATTTAACTATTTTAGTTTACTGGAACCTATTTCAAATTAAATTATGATATATAAACTTTTTAAACTTTGGAAACATTTCTTTGGGAAACATGTTTTTTTGGAACGTCAAGTTGTTTAATTTTAAATTATATTTTTCACATATATGATTTAAATTAGAAAAATGGAATCAATATTTGTAATAATGATAATAAATTTTATAAATAAGTTTAAATAATTTTTTATCTTTATAATAAATATTAATAACATTAAAAAAATATTATGGTTAAAGTTAAAATGGGTTCACCAGGGGTTAAATTGAAAATACAATTTATAAAATGAAATATAATGTTTTTTAAAACCTATTATATGGACATATAACATCTTAATTCCCAATAAGGTTCAACAATAAACCATTTTAGATTATTGTTTAAGATTTAAAACATGGGAGTATTTTATTCTTTTCAAAAATGCCATGTGTTTCTTATCTCCCACTTATAAAAGGCCACCCCTCTCCATCCAGATTCACACAAAAAAAAGACATACAGCTTTACCTATACCTGAACAAATATCTCCCCTACATCCCACTCCAAAACATAGAGTTGTTGTTTCTATTATAAATCTAGTATATGAAGTCATTAGATATAAACCTGAAGAGGATATCTAAGAAAGAGGTATAGTTCTTAACCATGGATTTTCATTTTTGTTATCCCCCACCTGCATCAAATATTCATAAAATATACCAATATAAATACTATAATATATAATAAATAAATAGATGTTATTATGTTAACATTATTACCTATATATATCTACTCTTTCATCAAATTGGAAATCAAACTATAGTACGAGTGTATGGTGCACTACCACCTTGTGGACTGGTGTAATTAATTTTCCCTTACCACCTCTGATGGTTGGATATAATAATGGATTTAGCATATGTATATGTTCATTATTACAATTTTTTTTAAATGATAATAAAAAATATACCTTTTTATCTTGAATCTTGTTGGAAAATTGTAACGTCGCTCATGTGTACAGTGGACTACCGCATTGCGAACAGATGTGGTGTTTTTTTCCTATTTCCATTTTTAATGGATGGTAAAAAGGGATATATTGATATATATATATATATATATATTAAATTTGTAGAATAATTATACCACTAGAATTATTATACTACATATATATTCTTACATTACATTTTTTGTGGATATCGTAATGTCGCTCTTGTGTATGACAGACTATCGTCTTCAGAAGTGATTTGACTCTTTTCACTAACAATTTAAATATAAGGTATTAAGAATAAGTATAAAAAACTTATCATATATATATTATGTCATAATTAATCATAAAATTTGATATATTATTAAATATCTATTCATTCAATCTGTTAATACAAATAGAAACAACATTTATGTGTACGTATGATCTACCATCTCAATAAATGGAATAATCAATTTTCTATCACTAAATTTCATAGATTAAAAAAAATATGTATGTAAAAGAAATATATGATATTCATATAATCATTACAATTTTAGATATTTTGTATCCATAATAAATAAAAAAGGACCAAAATTACCTACACAACACATATAGGTAAAAGTGAGCAATTATCATAGAAAAAATTATTTTAAACACAAAATTGTAAAAAAATGGGTGATAAAAGTTTAATGACTAATTATTTTGACCCATATACATTAATATTTTTATGAAAATTCATTTAATTAAAAAAACACTGACCTGGTTATCATAAATTTATAGTCACAATAGAATTATGGAAACATAAACAATTAATTCATATGTGTACTACATCATATCCAACTAAGATACTCTTAATAATGACTATTTTTAAAAAATCTTATATAATTCATTATTTCATAACATGTGGAAAGAAACATAATAGTGGATGAGCTTAGATAGTTAGTAAGGGTAAAGAAGGTACATCCTAAAATCCTATAAAATAAATATGGATTTATGAAAAATATATTTTATGATATTAATTCTATCATACATTGTATTATTTATTTGTAACATATTCACACCTGTTTAAGAAAAATTGTTTTTAAAATCACTATTCTTGGTGGTAAATGCTTCATTCTTCAAGCATATTTCTATTTGGCGGTATTATTACTTATATTTTGATCTTTTTTCTTAACATTTATAGAATTTTAATCATGGTATAAATATAATATATATTTATATATTTATATAATTATAATCATTCATAGAAAGTCTATATAGAAAAATGTATTACACTATTCATGTAGATAGTAAGCCATATGTACAAATGAATGTTGTTTCCATTATTCATTAGAGGTAATGAAAAAAAGGATAATTCATCTTCCTAGAATAAGGATTATATCATATATGTAATATATATTCATTAAACCCATCATAATAAGAATACATAACATAATTTTACAAAAGATTAATTGTATCTCTATGCAGAGACGGTAAGCTATACATACGCATGAGCAATCTATCCTCTACTTGTTTGATAGAAAAGATGGATTATAATGGTGTTTTAATAATAATAATAAAATTAAATTAAATTTAAGATATTTAAATAATTATTTTATGATAAACATCACAGATTTAGAGGAGGTAATAAATATCATAAAAATAATTTGTTCCATTAGAGTGTTTACCTCTTTTCAAACCATCTCCTTTAAAGTTCATATAAAGGGATATATGGTTTGTCATTGTAAAATACCAGAACCTATAAAATATATTTAGTTAATTTTAGAAGATAAATTTTTAGATTATTATCGATATAGGAGTCTTAATGTGGTGTAAATAATTGAGGAGGAGATTCTTTTTTATAATTAAGGTGTAGAGAACTTTTGGAATTTATCAAAAAAAGAATTCAAATAAATTTATTTTCTATCCATATTACACATAATGAATATGGATTCAAGGATTATATATGATATATTGGTAAACTTGTCAATAAATATATTTTAGATATGTTTTTTTCTTATTTTAATCCTTTTAATATTGATTAATCCTTGGTGTACCTATTATAATTTTAACAATGATATCTCCATTCTTGTTGTTAAATGGTTGTAAATTTTAATTATATGTTATAACTTGAACCATAAATGGAAAATTTATCATATGTTTGACCATTTAATAAGAAATTATTGTTTTTAAATTATTTTTTATTTTTTAATATTTTCATAAAATATTAATCCCATCAAATATGATTATTGTAAATTTTGATATTATCATCTATGTTGACATTTAAAACAATTAATAAAATATAAAATTAGAAAAAGAAAAATTAGTATATTCCTAACCATTTAAGGACATCTATATATTTTTTTACCTTTATAAATACCTCAATGTATGTTACAATTAATATTTTTAATAAAATTTATTCAATTTTTCTATTAATTGATTAAGTATTACATCAAATTTATGTAGGAATTTATGGTAATAATATAACATCTAAAATTTAAAATTTATTTACCATTGTAAAGATAGATGAGTTATATTAAATAATAATACTTATATTTGAAAATATTATCAATATAAATTCATATTAAATAGAATATTGTTATAAAAAATATGTGTGATATATTTTAATTTTCATTAAATAAAATTTTATAAATGTCATAATATCCTCTATGTCGCCGCAAAAGACATAAATAAATTTATATCATGAAACTATGTTTATCAATTTCAAATTAGAAACCCAGATTTTTATATAACCTATTTTTTTTACATTTACACACAAATGAGATATTTGAAACAAATAATGTGACACTTTTTGTCCTTATTTAATTTAAATAATATAAAGGACAATTTCAATGAAAAGTGTTCATTAATCATCTCAGTTTCCAAAAAACAGAGTTAAGAGTATAAATATCTTCATACATGAATAAATAAGATTCAAAATTACATCCTTATCACTTATTTCATTCCATATTAACAAGTTTTACCATTTACCATGTTTACAAATATTACCATAGTTACTATTTATATTATGTATAAATAAATGGGATATATTTACTAAATTTAAACCCACAAATTCAGAACATGGGAAAAAATTTAAGAACTAAAATAAAAAATTGTTCAGATTTTAATTTCAAATTAAACCGAATGAAGGCAATGGATAATGGTTTTTTCTGGATAAAATCCATTAACAAATATAATTTTTTTACACAAAATTCAAATTCAAAAACCACATAAAAAAGAATAATTATATTATTTAAAAAAATGAACTAATAAAAATTTATTCTATCTCCAAAACATATTATGACCTCCTAAAAACAATAATTGATAATACTTTTTTCAATAAAAAAATTATTTTTATTCCTTAAAAATATAGAGGCTTCAGAAAATTATAAAAAGTAAATAATAATATATATTTTAAAAGTATGAATTAAAAAATGAATTTATTTTCTTAGACTAAATTTTTTAGAACTTATAGAAATTAATTTTCAATCAATAATATGAAAAAATATTTTTTTTGAAAAAATTATATTTTTAAAGAATAAAATTACTTTACTAAAAAATGTTTGATTATTTTTTTTGTACATAAAAATAAATTAATATTGAGATGAAATGTTATATTTATTTAATAATTTAGTTATTAATATTTTTTTTCTCCATTTTAACGATTATGTTATAATGGAAATATAAGATTCCACAAATATGTTATAGATTTTTAAAACATATTGGTGCATGAAACATAGACTATCAAAGAAATAAAATTATTTAGAGATATATTTCATAAAATATTTAGGGTGTCACATTCTACCACCCCCAACCCCTAAAATAAAGTTTCATAAAAAATTAATCACATCAATACAAGTAGATAAGGATACCTATACATAGTCAAATATTTATATTCCCATGTTGCATTCTCAAATTGGTTGTCTCACCATAAAAATTTCCCAAATTAGTGGATTTTTTTCATAGAACAATATATCTATGATCTAGAATATCTAAAAATTATTCTTTATAAAAAATATATTTCTTCCAAAAGTATGACCACTTAGATTAGTACTTGTGAAAAATCATGTATTGGCTTCCTCGTGAGAGATTCATGGAACACATCAAGAAACATGAGAGTGATTCATTGGAAGTGACAAATGATAAAGTGTTTTCCCAATATGATCATGTATATCAATGGTGCCATTATTCTAAGGATTTAAGATCTCCTTATTTCATACATAAATAAAATCATAGAAATTCATTCTCAACAACATCAAATTCTAGACTTAGATGATGATTATCAGTGTAACATTTCATTCAAATTTTTGTACCTCTTATGGGGTTTTGAATGAAACAAACTTTATATTTAATATCATCATCATACTAAAGACCCAAAAACTTTCTTTATGTAACTTATTTCAAATACATCAGAGTTATTTCCTGCTTTCTACAATGTATTTCATAATGTTCCATATTAAGGCTTTAGTGAAATATATTAATGTACAAAACTCAAATATAGGAATCTTTTAATACAAATCATCTTTAAAATCCACAGAACAATATTTTTTCATTTCCTTTGTATTTTTAACTATTCTCTCGGACTCACTATCATCTTGAGGATAATACACATACCTAAAACTCAACTATATATCCAGAGCGTGCTGAGGACTTCACCAAAACATTGATGTAATCATCAGATCCCTATAAGATAAAATTGAATATGGTGATCGAAGAAACATTACCACTTCCATTTTTTATATTAAGGATATAAAGTCACATATAAAAAATTGTGATTGAAATGTGATGGAATTATAAGGGGAATAACTACAACTAATAAAATATGTCAATAAAAATATGATGATAAACCATAAAGGTCACCAATTATTTTTATCATATAGATAAAATGTGTAAATGAAAACCTAAATTAATATATTTTTCACATAAAAGAACAAAATGGTTGTATTTTATTACATGTATCTTAAAATATCTTTAATATTGATAAAATCCCATCACGAAAAAACAACTGGAGGGGTTTCAACACATATACCCATGATGGTATCCTTAATTATTATATTAATAATACATGGAGACATATATACATCCAATAATAAATTCACCCTTTATTCCTCATACAATATCTCATCTTACATAAAAACATTTTATTGGATGAATATGTTCATACCTTTACCAATAAAATATCAATCATGCTTTCATTATTCCAGAATCCTAGTAAAGCAAGATCATCACATGAAATTTCATTAAATTGATGAAAAATAAAAAATGTATAGGGATCATTCCTAAAAACAAAATATTAAACTCTAAACCGAGGAGGGGATATTACGAATCCTCTTTTTATCATGATTCACTACATCCATTGTGATTTCATAAGCTTTTCATTTATAATTTCCCTTTATAAGGTTTTTGCATCTTATCCTACACATTATCCCTTGAATTGGGGAATTAATTAACCTAATTAATTGAATTCATTAACTTTAAACAATGTAGTGTGGGTAGTGCATTGGTCTAATTCTTCTTCACCACTGTAATAACTATCCCATTAATTTCATCTTGACATTAATTGGATTTATAACCCACTATTACACATTTAAAGAAAATCCTAGATCTATTCAAACACTTCCCTTGATGTTTCATCACAAATTTCTGAAATGTATATAACTAGAATTTATTTTCACTATATGATTTATTTTAGTTTTCATAATACCAAAATTTTATTTTTTTATCAAAACCATTGAAAAAGTGGGAATATCCAATTTCCTTTTATACTTTTATTAGAAATCGAATGATTTATACATTTGTATAAAATTATTTTATAGATAATTCCTTTTACACTATAGATTTTTAGAAATGAAAGAATCAATCAATTTTAAATTTTTGGATGACCACTAAACCAATGGCATACCTAGGAAGCCTGGTAAAATTTCCCTCAAATTTAACAATGGATTCATCATCCTTATTCTTCATCTCAACAAAATTAAGTCTCCATCATTGCAATTAGAATAACGTAAAATTAATTATTAGAAAATATCCCTATAAAATCAAACCATTACATGGATTAAATATCTACCATTTTACTCATATTCATGATAATATTTCACCATTGATATTCTTTTCCTTCCAGTGGATAAACAAATACGAGAAAAATTTCATTTCCTAAGCATTGATGAACCGAAACTATTGTCACAATTGTGTTGATTCATCACTTGAACTCTATTACATCATATGAAACACTAAAATATGGTGTATTTTCCCTCATAAATGATTTAGAAATTTTTTATTCCCTATTTTGATCATTTAGAAACATGACATGTTTGATATCCTGAGAAGGTTTCATTATCATAGCTTCATATTCATTATTCGATATCCTATAATGTTTCATTTCTTAGAATGAGACTCATTAAATTTTCCATTATACTCATTATTAACATGATTCCTTCATATTTTATTCATTGACTAAAACCATAAATACAAGATTGAGAAAGACTAATCCTAGTCTATAACCACGTCATTTTTAAAAATCATTTATAGAATTTCAAAATCATGACACCCTCTTTTATGAGAAAATATATTTAACATACTTCATTCATGATAGTTATAAAATTATTATGATTTTATACTATTAATTTTTCTTATCCATAGTGTTTTCATTAATTCTTTCTCACCCTAATCCCCAAATATTTTCTAATTCATGCTATAATGACAACTATAACAACCCAAGATTTTAATAGATAATTACAACATCAATTTAAATTAATATTAAATACCTAAAAATATAATCCATTTCAGGACTTTAAAGATTTATATTATTTTAGTATTAGATATTTAATATTCTTTTTTTATGAAATATATTCCAAAAATCTAAAAATTATCTTCTCACATAGTACTCCTCTTAGGAATACCCCAACTAAACCTTTATTCATCACATGGGGGGAGGAATTATAAGAAAGGGTGATCTCTTATTCTTAGTAATAGTAGACATATAAAATATATTCCCTTGATAATATGAATGAGTAAGATAAGGATTAGGTTATGTGATCAAGATATTAACATTTTAATTTCATACCCAACCTCACATTCTTCATATACATAAGTAATTGAATAATCATTATCATTTTCAAAAACATGAAACATAAGAATGAGAAATCATCATAAATAAAATATTAACCATAAGCTCATGTCCTAAAATTATAAAACTATCAAAAATATCAACAAACATTTCATATTTCAATGTTATATAACAATAAAAACAACATTGTGGATCATAACAGACCTTTTTCCATATTGGATGAGGATACACATGTTTCTCATATTGTATCAAGCTCATCGACTTGTTTCACATTGTCATATCATGATAAATAATGAATCTCCAAATGAATTAGAGAGAGATATATTCCTCTCCTATTTTATAAAAAATAAAATAATTATGATTGATAAAGGATAATAAATAATTATTCATCTAAAAACCCATGAAATGAAATTATTTTTAAAAACATTTCATCAAGCATTACTCATGTTAAATTAACAAGATTCTTTAAAATCATCCATTAAAAATCATAAACCATTCATAGAAATAATAAGAATGGTACACTTGGATGAAACCCCATTAAATCATATGTAACCTCAAATAATGTTTTCTTATATGGAAAATTATTTTAAAGGATCATGTGAATGAATTATTGAGAAAAATATCATTTTGATTTTCACAACATTTTTTTAATAGTTGTAAAACTAGAGAGGAAAAACATTTCTTTTAAAACACCATGTAATATTTTATAGTAAATTTCAATTCATTAGGGAGTAATGAAGACTAGAAAATCCTCCCATTACATATAAATTATATAATATTACTTCAGAATTGTTTTAAAAAAAGTTACAAAGATTCTTATATGGAAAATGATAAAAATATCCCTTTCAAACCATTTTGTAAAAATTAAAACATGTGTACAAAATAAACTAAAAATTAATAGTATTATAGTAAAAAAATCTAAAAACATTTTTAGATATCATGTATATGGAAGATAAAGAATCCTCATTAGATACTTAAATGAAAACAATCCCAAATAGTAATGAGATTGTGAAATAAATTATTACCTCAAGCCTTGTGTTTTTATATGCTTATTCCTAACTAATGTATAATAAATATTGATTTACTATAAATTTATTCCACAATATAAATTTTATCATAACATTTATTATTTTTTTATAACATAATATCATCAATTTATTAATAATTTGTTATTAAAATAATTGTTTATGGTGGTATCTTCTTCGTCTTCCAACAATGTTTTAATTTGGTAGTCTTAGTCATTATAATTTTAACATTAAAAATATAACTTACAAAATTTTAATCAGGGTATAAAAATTGAATATAATAATTATATATATATAGTCATTTCTGGAAAATATATATACAAAAATCAATTACATTGTTCATGGAGACCGCATGTCGTACATATGGAAGAATTTTGTTACCATTTTTCAACAAATTGAATGAATGAAAAATATTTAACCCTTCCAGAATAATAATTATAAAATATATCTCATATATCTCATTAGATATGTCATAATTCCCATAAATAAAATATGTTTATTAAAAATGAATTGTATCGCTACTTGGAGACGGTAATTCGTATGTATGCAATAGGGATACATGAACTTATTGTTTGATTGAAAAGTCAGTGAATAATGGTGTTTTAATAATAATAATAATCAAATTTTAAAATATTTAATATACTTGATTTATTATTTTATGGTATATATAATATATTTTATGGAGGTAAAAATAGTATAAATGTAATGTCATTCTTTATAGTGATTACCTATTTTTTGAAATAGATCTTTTAGATCCACTTTAAATATCATTACGGTTGGTATTTTGAGAAGAAAAACCCCGGTAGAATGCTTCCATGTAATTTTATAATAGAATTTGGTAGATGAAGGTTGAGAGATATGTCTTAAATAGGTATAATGAATTGAGGGAGGATCTTCCCTTTTATAATTTATATGACAAAATCTTTTTTAATTTCTCAAAATATTAAATTATAATAAATTAATTTTCCATTCATATTCCACAAGATGACCATGGATTGGAATATAGGATGATATAAGGTTTTGATCGCATAAAAATACCTATTTTAGATACTTTTTTGTGTTTTTATACCTTATCATTTTGATTAATCTTTAGTTAAAATATTTTAATTTTTACTATAGTAAAAAAATTTCAAATATTAAAAGATTGTAATTTAAACATATATGGTGTAAATTAAACAATAAAGGGAAAATTTATGATCATTCTGACCCTATAATAATAACATTTTGTTTTTCAATTTTTTTATTTTTTCATAATTTAATAACTTATTAATCTGATAATATATCATTATTGTCAATTTTGATATTATTAACTGTGTTTTTTTAAATATCAAGACAATATGTAAAATTCAAAATAAAATATATCCAAAAAAATAAATACATTGTATCTAATTTGTGGATCATATTAAATATCTCAAGTTATATTACTTATAATATTTTTAATATCATTTATTTTATTTTTTTAAGTTGAATAATTAATGTATCAACGTTGTGTCGGAATTTAGAGTAATTATTTAATTCCCAAAAACTATAAATAAATAACTATTATTAAGTTATGTATTTAATATTTAAAAATAATATTAATAAGTGATAATATTGTGTAGATTTCCCCATATTAAAAATGTTATAGTTATTAAAAATATGAAAGTTATATCTTTGACTTTTCTTTAAAGGATATATTATAAAGGTCATAATATCATCTATGTTCCCCCAAAAGTCATAAATACATTTAATCTCGAAAAAAATATTATTATGTTTAAAATGGAAACATTGTTTAATTAATAACATTATTTTATCTCCATGTGGACAGAAAAGATATATTTAAGGAATTTAAATTAACATTTTTTTAACTTTCTTTGATCTAAATAATATATAATTCATTTTCATGAAAAATTTACCCTTAAAAATATTAAATTATAACTGTTGGTGTTAAAGGTCAAAGTAAATTCATAAAATAGGAAATAAGAGAAACATGCATAGCATTATCAATTTTTTTAATCCATATTAACTTGTTTTACCCTTTACCGAGGTAATAACTATTTCCAGAGTTATGATTAATGTTAACTAAAAATAAAAGGTACATATTTAATAAAATTTGGACACACTAATTCAAAATATATAACCAAGTTATAAAATTTCATAATATAGAATTTTGAGTATTTAATTTAAAATAATATAAGAAAATCATAATGATTTTGTTTTCCAAAAAATGACCCTTTTAAATAGAAAATGATTTATATTAAATTAAAGTATATAATCCACATCAAAAAGCATAAATAGATTATTTCAAATAAAAAATAACTGAGGAAAATTTTAAAAAAAATACAAAACATAATTTCAACTTGTAAAAAATAAAATATAGTTTTCAATAAAAATAATAAAATTTCACTATTACATGAAATATTAATGATTTCAAAAAATTATTAAAAAATATTTTAAGATAATTTTGATCTTATGAATTCAAATTTTAAATGTTAGAATAATTGTCCTAGTAACTCTAGAAATAAATATTCACTCATAAAATGTATGAAAAACTCATTTTATATGAAAAAATAATTTTAATGAATAAAATGACTAGGAAAAAATGTCTGATTCTTCTAAATGAACATTAAAATTAATTCATATTTATTTAAACCTTATTAATTATTTTATTAATTATTTAATCATATTCAATCATGTCTATTTAATATATTTTTTATAACATAAATGCAATATTTTAATAGTATTTCTCATTTCTTCTAAACTTTATGTTTCATTCAATCTAATATATCGAAGAAATAAAATTATTTAAAAATTTAATCCATAAAATATCTAAGAGTTATATTCCACACCCCTTTAATTGAATTTAATAGAAAATATTCATCCCTTGTGTATAATCAGATTTGGAGACATCTACCTCATTATATCATTAATTTCCCATTAACTTTCTCAAATTGGTGGTTTCACCACAAAAACAAAACTAGAGGAGTGGTTTTTTTGTGGAATTTTATCTCTATGATCTAGAATATATACTAGTAAATATTCATATTTACTAACTTACTCTAGTGGGATAACCTATAATTTTAGTACTTGAGAAGGACCAGGTATATAATTCATCTTGAGAGATCAATAAAAATCATCATAAACGTGAGAGAGATTTGGTGTAAGTGACAAATGATAAACTATTATCATGATATGATCAAGTATATCAAAGTGACTCATATACATTGGGATTAATTTTCCCTTATTTTTTCCAATGTGAAATTCATAGAGATTTTTTTTTATAAAAATAAAATTCTAGATCACGTTAATGAATATAACCGTAATATTTTGTTCAAAATTTTATTTTACTTTTGTGTTACTTAATGACTCAAATATACTCTTCTATCCCATTTTCCTACTCAGCTCTCAACAACATTCATTCTGTAACATATTTCTAGTATATTGGAGTTATATATGTATTTCCATAATGGAATTTATAAGGTGTCGTCTAAATGATTTGGTGAAAAATATTGTTTCTAGAAACTCAAATAGATATAGGTGATGATCATAATAACCATTTAAATCCATGGAACAATATTTTGGTACATCCTATAGAGTTTGAATTTTTCTCTCAGACAAGCCATCTTCCTATCATTGATATGAATGGTTGAAACATAACTCTGTTTCAACATCATATTCAGGACTTCACCAAAACATCAAGTTAATCATTAGATCCCAATCAGTTACAATTGAATATATTAATCCACTAAACATTACCACGTACTTATTTGTTTATTATGGTAATGAGATAAAGAGGGAAATATTCTCAGAGTGATGTGTACTAACTCTAAAATTCTATTAACTTCAACCCATAATTACCTTAATATAAAAAATATTATAATCTCTAAAGGTAACCAATAATTTTCATCTTATTTCCAAAATTTTAAAATGAATCCTTCATTTATTATCTTTTTCAAATATTCAATAACCAAAGGGTTTTATTACCCTATATTATTCTTAAAATTTCCTTAATCTATTTAATATCCATTAAAGTAAAAAACCTCAGAACTGATATCAACACAGAAAACCATAATGGTATTCATACCTTTTATATTAATCTTGTGTGTAAAAGTATATGAATACAAAATTTAATCAACCCTTTATTCCTTATAGAATTTATTATCCTATATGAAAATAATTTTATTGAAATATTTAGTTCATACTTTTACCAAAAGAATAAAAATGAAATTTTTTTTATTCCAGAATCCATGTAAAAATAAATGATCACTTGAAATTTATCTAATGGATGAGATATAATATTTTCATAGGGATCATTCATATAAAAAAAATCAATCTCCCAAATTAGGTGGGGATAATAAGGGTTCCCTAATTATCATGGTTCACTAAATCACTTGTGATTTTATAATATTACCCTTTGTTCTTTATCTTAAGAGGTTGTTGTAGATTATTATCCACATTAACTATTGAATTAGGACACTAATTATCAAAATTACTAAACATATTTCACATGAAAAACTATAATGTTGGTGGTAAGATAGTTTTCTTCCTATGAAATATTATAATAAACACCTCATTAATCACATTTATATATTCATGGGTTTTATTACCCACCTTTCCAAATTTATAGAACCTCCATGTTCCATTCAAACACCTTCCATGATTATTCTAAACAAATTTATGAAATATAGATGAATTAAATTTCTTTTCACCAAATGATTTATTTGGTTTTTTATGATACTCAATCTTTATTTTCCTTTCAAAATCTAGTGATTGTTGGGAATATCAAATTTCCATTTCTACTCTGAGTGCACATCGAATTATTTAATTAATTATAGAAACATATATTGTAGGTATTTCATTTCGGTGACCTGGTTTTAGGCCACCAACGAATAGATCAATATTACTTTATGGATGAAAATTAAACTTGAGGTATACCTTGAATTCCTTGTAAAAGTTTTCTCATTGGTACCAATGGATTCATATTTCTTTTAATTACACAGATGAAATTCATTATCCATCTTTGTATGTATAATAAGAGGAATTTAATTACTAAATAATGCCCCATTAATATCATATCACTCCATGGATTTATCTACATCCACATTCTCTGCGTTCTTGATAATATTAAGCCATAAATCAAATTTTCCTTCCAAATGATAAATGGCTAGGGAATCATTTTCATATCATTAGAATTGAATAACTGAAACATTTTTTCAAATGGTTTCTATCCATTTCTCATCATATATTGGATTAGAAGACCCACTAAAAAAATATGGACATTTACTCATGATAAATTCAATAGTATGTTGTTCCCTCCATCAATCATTTCAAAACTCAATACAATCTATTTCCTAAAAAAGTTGTGAGATCATAGATGATAAAAAAATATATTCTACCTCACTTGATGTTTATTTTATTGGGAGGAAAATAATTTCATTTTTGCAAAAATATTATTAAAACGGTTCTGTTGGGTTCTAGCCATTTACAGAAACCTGAAATCATAGTGTGGGAAACACTAATTAGAGTGTATAACCACATAATTCTGAAAAATCAATTATAGAATGTCTAATTCTCAGTAAATTATTCAATAAAACCTATGTTTAAACTATTTAATTCATGATAACTATAAAAGATTTCGGATCATTTCCTATACATATACTTCCGCCAAGGGTTTTCACCAAATATTTTCTAAACTAGCTTTGATAGAAATTATAATGTCCTAAGCTTTTCATACAAAAATATTACATATAATTATATGAATATTAAATACATAAAAAAACTATCCTTGAAAACAACATTATGGGTTAGATTCATTTGATATTAGATACAAAATATTATTTTTTATTAAATATCAACAATATATCCCAAAAATATCTTCTCACATTGTAATCCTCTTAGGCATACCTAACATAAACCATTATTCATCACATATGGATATAAACCTAACCAAAGGTAAACTCAAATGATTAGTAACGGTAAAAATATCAGATATCAGTCCCCGATGATATGAAATAATAAGATAATAATAAAGTTATGTGTAACACCCCAAGATTTCATAGTACATTATTTCATCAAAGTAATTCAATAACTTGCACTACAGGTAACACCGAGTTCAAGCACACCATAACTTACCAAACTAGCCGTTATGAATAGTGATACCCACTTTTTGAAATTTTATAAGTTTTATCTCTCAAAATAGACCTCATTTTTGGATTCGGAATATTGAAATTAGATTATGGTGAATTTTTTCTATTTTTATGAAAATATTCAATTTTTTGATGAATAGTAAAAAACACTGAGTTATAGTTTAAAACTGAACCTTTATTTAAATAATTATTTATTTTATTTAAATTTATTTTAGGTCAAAATAGATACATAATACCTATATAAGTTCAATGTAATTCATTGGAGTCAGTTTATAATAATTTTATATATATATAATTTTTATTGAACTTTTCACCGTCTTTTACCCATCTCCTAGGAGAATTTGCAAATTCACATAAAACATAATTTAACTGCATCTATGAGTGGAATTTTGAAAATAAAAGAGACACAGTTAACATCATGGAGTAAAATGTGGTTCAATAAGATAAAAATAATTTTTGGTGAATAGTAACTTTTTTTCTTTTATTTACCACAGTTAAAAGTAAATAGGGTAACTAAGGGTAAAAGTGATATTAATATTACCCAAACACATGTCCTAATTCTATTGGACAAGTTTATCTCAAATAAAAACAACCTTAAGAATAAAATATTATCATTTAGGTCCACTTCGATTAGATTAGGACATTTATTATTATTTAATTCAAAGAGTTAAAAGAGTTAAAATCAAAATTTAATAACTAAAACATTTTTAATAAAGGGTTATACATAATATTAATTCGATTATAAATATTAATTAGAAATATAAACATATTTCCTACATAATTTTATATTATTTATAATTTTTAGACATTAAATAATTTAATTTATTTATCACACAATGATGATGTAGTAATTACCGTATTAATGAAAGATTGTAATAATTGATATTATAAATACCCAAATAAATTTAATTTGAGACTTTTTATGAATTAAAATAATTATATAGGTTAATATGACATATTATTATTGGTTATATGAATTTTTTTCTAAGTAATAATTCTTTTATAAATTTATCAAAAACAAAATACCCAATTGTGTCAAAATGGACATAAAAGCGTTTTTTTAAAAAATATTATATTATTAATTGATATTCTATTCTTAAGAATATAAGGTTCTATCAAAAGACTTATATAATGATAGGTTTATCATTAATGGACCACTTGGGGGGTCTATTGGAAGTTTATAGTAAGTTTATTAACTATATAATATAAAAATACAAAGAGACATGGTAAATGTCAAACTAATTAACTAAGAGTTAAAACTAAATGATAAGGTTAATAAAGTGACTCAAACCTATCTAAACCCTATTGGTTGATTGGATTTCGACCCATTACCACCTTAAAATTTAATTAAATCAAATTGGATCCAATATAAACCGAATATGAATTTATTATAAAATAATATTTTATGTTTTTTCTAAGGTGCCCTCACCCTCTTATAAAAGGGAACTCCCCCTTCACAGTAATTCACACCTTCTAAGCCATTTGTTCGGAAAAAACCTGACCAAATACACTCTCAGCTATTCCCCCTTTAACCTAGAGGCCTTAGTTTGATCAGAAATCCAACCTAAGGAGCCCTTTTGATCAAATCAAAAGGAAGAACCCGAAGAAGAGGTAATGATTTCACCACCCTCATTCATGTTCCTTTCTTCATCCACTTCCTTTTTCTTTGTTGTTTATATTCTAAAATAATATCTCTAGTATCTTATATACACTGTGATGTAATTATAATTATGGTAGATCCAAATTCATTATTCTATCCACCCTTTGAATGACATGTCACTATATGTGCGTACGTACGGCTTACCTTCTCCACGTCGGGGTGTAATTGTTATTCAATATATTATTATTTGGATGGGTTTAATAATGATGTTTATTTGATTTAAATAATAAATATAACATGATAAGGATTCTGTATATATGATATACCATCCAATTATATATTATTTTAATATCAAAAGAATGGTATTTTCTCTCATGCGTACGTACGGATTACCGTCTCCACGACGCGATGAGATTCATTTCCATGTTCACCATTCATCGACAATTATAAAAATATAAATTACTAATAAGTATGTAATATATGACATAATAATGCTACTGTTGATATATAAATTTATATATATAATCATTTATGTACTTACATATATCTGATTCACTTACTTCCGTTCAATACTATATGAAAACGGAAACAGCGTTTATGCGTACGTATGGACTACCATCTCCATAAATGGTGTTTTCCATTTCATATATATGTCTATTATACATATTTATATTCTAAATATATATGATATATAAATCATGTTTTATATTCTAGATGTATTTAAATCATTATCTAAGTGATACAATCAAGAGTAACATGTTAAAACTCGTACGATAAAGTAAGTGATTATTACCCAAAATATTAATATAACATGGAAATTATTATTAAATGGGTAGTATAAAGTTATAAATGAATAATGTATGATATCATAAATATTAATATGTTTATGGTATAATTTAATAACATACTATATTCTTCATATAGGAGGTTAAATGCACCCTTGACTAAAGGAAATTGCAAGGTAAAGTGTTTTCATCTCACTCCTTATTCCCGTGGGATTCATGCCATATTTCCACTATTAACTTTTGTGTGGTGTATGTACTCCTCATAATTGTATTAATTGTGTAATACACTTTAATTTATGTGTATTTACATATTAATTTTATTATAATTATTTCATGGGGTGTATGATTCGTAAGTTACCAAATTGGTAAGGTTTTTTTTCACAATCTCATTATTATCAGATATTGTTTATGTGTTAGTATTTACTGGGAAATTTTTATCATCCATGTCCATTTTTCATAAAAATGATTTAAAAGTTAATATTTTAAGGATTTTTCAAAGGTACTCTTTATCATGTTCATAATTTTAAATGTTTTAATGATTTATCTATCTAAATATTTTTAATCAATGTTCATGTTTTCAAAATGATTTTAAGGATTTATTTATATGGACATGAATGTTTCGAAATGATAATTCTTTTCAAAAGTTTCAAAGTGGTATGGGACACTTTGATTCAAAAATAACTTTTAAATTACATCCTTTATAAATGTGTGACTTTTAAATGATTTTACAAAAATGATATTTCTCTCAATAAGTTTTACTCATCGTTTTCAACTATGTCAGTATCCTTTACGGGATATTATTCTTGATTGAGGTTGATTTATTATAATATAATCTTCCTTATTGTGTTAAATGAGTTATGATATGTTTGATTGTGAATGTTTTATTTTTATACCATTCATGGTTTATGGTTAATGTATTGACATTTCGTATGCTAGTTTTAATACGAATGTTTATGATATGTTTAAACCTTTTCATATGAGGAATGTATTAGACTTATTAAGTGATGAGTGGAGCCCGCTATAGCTCCCCGATGCATCAGTAGGTCTCATGAGACAACTAGACGTGTAATTGGCCGAGGCCCTTTCCCAATTTGATATATGGTTTTGGCTGAGGCCTTAATCATTTTTAAACGTCTTGGTCGAGGCCTTGACAAATGGTTTCAGAATGCTCGACATTATACATTCCCTCATTATGGAAATAATATTGATGGTTCATGTGGTCATTTGACTAGTAGAATACCCATGATTATGTTTTATTATGGCATTATTTACTTTGCTCACAATATTTCCATAAATGTATTCATGTTTATTATTTTTAAAGGCATCTGGTGTCAATTATTCACCATGCTTAATATTTATGTAATTTTTCGCTGTATTACTTACCCTTATTGAGTGTTTGAGATCACCATTTTCTTATGTTTCATTTTCCAAGGATTCCAAGAAGATTATTACGATTGATATGCAGGGTTAATCTAAAGGGAATAATGGAGTTCTCAAAGAACTATTTACGTTGTGTTATATGTTTCAAATTGTAATGTAATGTTAATGTATGTATTATATTTTCCAAGATTGCTAAACTGATCAGTCCTTCGGGACTATATTCCTTGTAATCATGCCAATGTATTAAAATAATGCACGGACTCTAGGTAACTGGGATCGCGACATTACAGTTGGTATCAGAGGAAGTTTATTACAAAACATGGAAACTAGATTTAGATAAACTCTGATTAGAGCACATATCCCTAAGATAGGCATTGAGTATTAGTATAGAAGTACTTCCTAGAATTTTGGTATTGTATAGATTTTGTGAGTTTTACATGAAATACATCCCTGTCGGGATACGAGCAGTTAGAGGCACCTCTAGAAGAGTTGTACCTAGGGGTAAAACCCGAAAACACCGCTTTGAGCTAGACTCGAACGGGAACAGGTGCACGACAATGGACCTTGATGCACTATTGGTTACTACAATCTTGGGGGATATGCTTAGGATAATTATCGTTTTCTTTACAAACCACTATGAAGGGTTTATTAGTATATACCTCCTTAAAGAAAACATTATTGTAATTATGGATTATATCCATAAACTGTTCAATTTACGTTAGGTATTTTACATATTTGAAATTATGAATTGTGATTCCTAAACTGACCTAGTGTATGCCATTGTATAGAAATGGCACCCAATAGAAGGAATGTGAAGCCAGTAATACTTATGATCCAAAGAGTAATAAGGATCATTTCTTTCACGATATTAAGCCAACATTTCGAAGGGAAATTGTCTCCCATGTATTCTAAATATATAAAGAAATAGTATCATGTGTTAGTAAGATAAGTAATGAATTCTATGAGTCTTATGGATTTGAAGGGAAGCAAGAGAATAAAAGGATGGAAGATAGAAAGATGGATAAAGGGAAGAAGGAAAAGAAGGATTTTCCCATATGTGATAACTGTGGAAAGAATCACCATGGTAAATTCTTGAAGAGAATGAGAGTTTTTTATAAGTATGAAGAAAAAATGACACCAAGTATGTGATTGCAAGGGTAAAAAATTCAAATGTACAATGCTTCATATGCAAGGTGTTGGGAAACTGCATGAATCAATGTCCCATTCATAAGAGTATACCACAAATGATGTTATTGGATAATAATAAAGTTATGATACTACCTCAGATGAAGTGGAATGGATAGTGTTCTTATGTGGTTATATAGAATTATTTTATTAGAGTGTTGTATCAATAGTATACTGGTTACATGAATTATAGAGATAAATAATGATTGTACTGCAGTACTATTTTATTGAGGATACGAGATTATATGGTTCTAATATAAGTGACTTAATAGTAAGCTACACTTTTTTGGAAATACATTGTTGAAGGAAAGGTAATCCTTAATATGGTCCTGATAATGAGGCAGTGTTTTTTCAATAAGAGATTGTTGATTTTGGTAATTCAGGATGTTGCGGTGTTGTAAAAGAATATATGATGAAGGTGTTCACATGTCATTACCTGGGAAAAAGTATCCTTATTATGTTTAACTTCCTTATAAATTTTGGATTGAGATTTTGGATATAAGTATTTTCGATAATTCTAAAGTCAAGAATAGATTAAGTTTGAAATTGGATACTATTGTTAAGTTTATTTTTGGATTTCCATAAAAAAGTAAAACCCAGAGGTCGGGTGGCAACTCGTCGTGTCTGGCAAGGCCACGAGACTTGAACTCGCAACCAAAGGGAGACAACAGTGTATCACCTATCACTTACCCATGTGATGTCCAGGATTGAATAATGTAGTTTTTTTAAAGGGTCTGGTAGATGAATTATAAATTTATTTTTATTGGAACCTTATATGAATAGGATAAATAGAATATTTTTTAAGTTGTATTATCTTTTAGAGTGAAAGATGAATTTATGGTAAAAATTAGTTAAAGGATGGAAATCAACTTGACAAGTACACATTTTTTTCTTCTCTTATTCTATGAAGAAATAAATTCTCAAACTTTAGGTAAGGCATCTTAAAACCAAAAATGTGATATCCTAATACCTTATGTTTTGTTGAACCGATGGTATTTTAATTCCTCATAGATTGCTGGCTTTGAGGACCACAATTCTACAATTTTTTGTGATTGATGACCTCAATCACTCCTTATAAATATTTAAGTTTTTCCTCTAATTATGTATCTATAATTTCCACCAATTCTCTCCTAATCCAGATCATAATTTAGTGGAGACTTTTTCATTCCCCTTTTCCTCTTATTAAGACTAAATTTTATTAACCCAATTTCCAATGTGGGGTTTCCTACAATGGTATTTTCTATTTTCAACCTTTTATTTTCGAAGAATAATTTCAAATTGATAGGACACAATTTATTGAAAGAGGGAAGAATGTAACACCCCAATATTTCATAGTATATAATTTCTTTAAAGTAATTCAATAACTTGCACTATAGGAAACACCGAGTTCAAGCGCACCATAACTTACCAAAGTAGTCGTTATGAATAGTAATACCCACTTTTTAAAATTTCATAAATTTTACCTTTCAAAATGGACTTTTTTTTGGATTCATAATATCGAAATTATCTTAGGGTGAGTTTTTGGTATTTTTCTGAAAACATTCAATTTTTGATGAATAGTGAAAAACACTGAGTTATAGATTAAAACCAAATTTTTATTTAAATAATTATTTATATTATTTAAATTTACATTAGATAAAAATAGATAAATAATACCTATATAAGTTTAATGTAATTCATTGAAGTCAGTTTTAATAATTTTAGATATATAAAAATTTTATTGAACTTTTCACCGTCTTTTACCCCTCTCCTAAAAGAATTTGAAAATTCACATAAAACATAATTTTACCACTTCTGTGAGTGAATTTAAAAAATACGAGAGACGAGGTTAATATCAAGGAGTAAAATGTGGTTCAATAAGATAAAAATAATTTTTTATGAATAGTAACATTTTACTTTTATTTACCACGGTTAAAAGTAAATAGGGTAATTAAGAGTAAAAATGATATTAATATTACCCTAACACATGTCATAATTCTATTTTACAAGTATATGTCGACCAAAAACAACCTTAGGAATAAAATATTATCATTTAGGTCCACTTGGATTAGATTAGGGAATTTATTATTATTTAATTCAAAGAAGAGTTAAAAGAGTTTAAATCATTGTTCAATAACTAAAACATTATTAATATAGGATTATACCTAATATAAATTAAATTATAAATATTAATTTTAAATATAAAAATATTTCATACATAATTGTATTTTATTTATAATTTTTAGACATTAGATAATTTAATTTATTTATGACACAATGATGATGCAGTAATTACCGTATTAATGAATGATTAAGATAATTGATATTATAAATACCCAATGAAATTTAATTTGAGACTTTTTATGAATTAAAATACTTTTCTAGGTTAATATGACATATTATTATTGGTTATATGAATTGTTTTCAAAGTAATAATACTTTTATGAATTTATCAAAAACAAAATACCCAATAGTGTCAAAATTGACATAAAAGAGTTTTTAAAACAAATATTATATTATTAATTGATATTCTATTCCTAAAAATATAAGGATAGACCCAGGGACTTATATCATGTTTTTTTATCATTAATGTACCACTTGGGGGGTTTATTGGAAGTTTATAGTAAGATTATTAACCATATAATATAAAAATAAAAAGAGACATGGTAAATGTCAAACTAATTAACTAAGAGTTAAAACTAAAAGTTAAGGTTAATAATGTGACCCAAACCTATATATAACCTACTGGTTGAGTGTATTTAGACCCATACCCACCATAGGGTGAAAATAAATCAATTTTATGACATTATAAACCGAATATTAATTTATTATAAAATAATATTTTAAGTTTTATCTAAGGTGCCCCTCACCCCTCTTATAAAAGGGAACTCCCCCTTCACTCTAATTCACACCTTCTAAGCCATTTTTCTTGGCCAAACCCTACCCAAATACCCTCTCAACTATCCTAACTTAAATTCAGAGGCATTAGGTTGATCATAATGCCATCCTAGGGATCCCTTTTCATCAAATCAAAAAGAATAACCCGAAGAAGAGGTAATGATTTCACCACCCTCTTTCAAGTTCCTTTCTTCTTCCACTTCCTTTTTATTTTTTTTTCTATAATAAAATAATAAATCCTATATATTATATACACTATGATGTTATTATAATTATGGTAAAACCAAATTCATTATTCAATCCACCCTTTGAATGACATTTCACCATACGTACGTACGTACGGCTTACCGTATCCACGTCGTGGTGTAATTATTATTCAATACATTATTATTTGGATGGTTATAATAATGATATGTATTTGATTTAAATAATAAATATAACATGATAAGGATTCTGTATATATGATATAACATCCAATTATATATTATTTTAATATCAAAAAATGATATTTTCGCTCGTGTGTACGTATGGATTAATGTGTCCACGACGCGATGAGATTCATTTCTATGTTCACCATTCATGGATGATTATAAAAATATATATTACTAATATTTATGTAATATATGAAATAATAATTATAATGGAGATATATATATAAGTATTTATGTACTTACATATATCTTATTCACTTACTTCCGTTCAATAATATATGAAAATGAAAACAGTGTTTATGCATACGTACGGACTACCATCTCCATAAATGGTGTTTTCCATTTAATATAAATGTCTATTATACATATATATATTCTAAATATATATGATATATAAATCATGTTTTATATTCTAGAAGTATTAAAATTTTGATATATGTGATACAATCAAAAGTAACAAGTTAAGACACGTACGATAAAGAAAGTGATTATTACCCGAAATATTAATATAACATGGAAATTATTATTAAATGGGTAGTATAACGTCATAAATTAAAAATGTATGATATCATAAATATTAATATGGTTATTTTCTAATTTAATAACATACAATATTCTTTATACAAGATGTTAAATGTACCCTCGACTAAAGGAAAGTGCAAGGTAAGGGGTTTTCATCTCACTCCTTATTCCCGTGAGATTCATGCAATATCGCAACTATTACCTTTTGTGTTGTGTATGTAATGCCCATAATTTTATTCATTGTGTAATACACTTTAATTTATGTGTATCTACATATTCATTGTATGATACTTCTTTCATTTGGTGTATGTTTCGTAAGTTACCAAATTGGTAAGGGTTTTTTCACAATCTCATTATTATCTGAGATTGTTTATGTGTAAGTATTTACTAAGACATTTTTATCATCAATGTCCATTTTTCATAAAAATTATTTCAAAATGAATATTTTATGGATTTTTTAAAGGTACTATTTATCATGATCAAAATTTTAAATGTTTTAAAGATTTATCTTTCTAAATCTTATTAATTAATGTCCATGTTTTCAAAATGATTTTAAGGATTTATTTATATGGAAATGAATGTTTTGAAATGATAATTCTTTTCAAAAGTTCCAAAGTGGTATGGGAAAATTTGATTAAAATATAATTTTTAAATTACTTCCATTATAAATGTGTGACTTTTAAATGATTTTACAAAAAGGATATTTCACTCAAAAAAATTTACTCATCGTTTTCAACTATGTCAGCATCCTTTACAGGATATTATTTTTGATTGAGGTTGATTTATTATTATAGAATATTCCATATTGTGTTGAATGAGTTATGATATGTTTTACTGTGGATGTTCTATTTCTATACCATTCATGTTTTATGGTTAATTTATTGACATTTTGTATGCTAGTTTTAATACGATTGTTTATGATATGTTTAAACCTTTTCATATGAGGAAAATATTCGACTTAGTAAGTGACGAGTGGAGCCCACTATAGATCCTCGATGAATCGGTGGGTCTCATGAGACTAATAGATGTGTAATTGGATGAGGCACTTTCCCAATTTGATATAAGGTTTTGGCTGAGGCCTTAATCATTTTTATACATCTTGGTCGAGGCCTTGACAAAATGTTTCAGAATGTCTGGCATTATACATTCCCTCGTTATGGAAATAATACTGATGGTTCATGTGGTCATTCGAATAGTATAATACCCATGATTATATTTTATTATGGAATTATTTACTCATCACATATTCTTCCCATAAAATTATTCATTTTTATTTTTTCTAAAGTCATGTGGTGTCAATTATTAACCATGCTTAATATTTATGTCATTTTCCGCTGTATTACTTACCCTTACAGAGCGTTTGAGCTCACCCCTTTCTTATGTTTCATTTTCCCATGATTCCAAGAAGTGTATTATGATTGATATGCAGGGTTAAGCTAAATGGAATAATTGTGTTCTCAAAGAACTATTTATGTTGTGTTTTATGTTTGAAATTTCAATGTAATGTTAATATATGTAATCTATTTTCCAAGATAGCTAAACTGATCGGTCCTTTGGGACTTTATTCCTTGTAATCATACCAATGTATTAAAAAAATGCACCGACTCTGGGTAACTCGGGTCAGGGATTTACATTATGGGATCATAAACATCACAAATAGAGTTCATACCCAACCTCTCAGAGAACATAAATATGAATCATGGCATAAAAATTATCATTTCCAAAAACATGGACCCTAAGAGAGTGAAATATTCATAAATAAATCATGAACCATAATATCATGTTATAAAAGTGAGTAACCATAATAAATATAGAAAATAATTTCACATTTCACGGTTATCCAACAAAAACATCAACATAGTGGATCAGAACACATATGTTTTCCTTAATAGATTAGGACAAAAATCATGACCATTAACTTGTTTCCCAATATTTTATCATGAGATTGAAATATTTACTCAATGCATTCGATGGAGATATAGGTCCTGACCATAACATAATAAAAACAATTATTATGTGTTCTATTAGATCATAAATCATTCATCATATAAAAAATGTAATTTTTTAAAAATATATTTCATAAAAGCCACGAGGTGTTATAAACGAGGGTAATGAAAGAAATATTAGAAGTTAAAAATGAATGAATGATAATTTAATCAGTGATCATACTTAATGTAATTATAAAAATTTTATAATACATAGAATTTTGGCATACACAAATGCACAGAAAATAATTTCCATAATAGCCAGGTCATGTTTACGAGTCTACCGTAGTGTATTGGTATCAATCCCAAAACCACTGTAGTTTTAAAGGTTCAACCCCAAGATAATCCTAGTTAAATATTTACATTACTAAACTAGGTTCACTCCAAATTCTAGTCCTATTTATCTAATGATATTTCAATCATTACAAAATGCTTTGGATAGAGTTATTGGTCTCACCTATCATACAATGAAATTCATACCATGTGTTATAAAAATCATAAAAATTAAATCATATTAGATCCCATGAAAATAAGTGTTTTTAATAATCAATAAATTATATAATATCCCATATATATGAAATGGGTTTCACATAAATTTCTTCATAACATTACACCATGGAAATAAATGGTCTTCAAATAGAGTACACCATAACATATCCCATGGAAAATAAATGGGTTTCATAAAAATATTTTCATCACAATAATAGACCATCCTAAGAAAAAAAGGATGGTAAAAAAGGATTATATCCTTAATAAAAAAATATTAACACCAATGTTTATTTTAATTGTTAAATATAAGTTCTACTGAATGTCAATATATCATTCTTGAGGAAATTTTCATTTCTATTTTGAAAACACTAAAATAAAATATGACCGAAACACTAATACTATATAAAATATTTTCATTGAAAATAATATTGATAAATGTTCATGAAATCTTTAAAACATTGAGTGGTAATTATGGTGGAAAATAATATTCATTCCAAATAAATTAAAATAATTATTCTTTTCACTTTTTAGTTAATATTCAAACTCTCCTCATTCAAAAAATGATAAGATAATTAATTTTAAAAAATATATAAAAATAACAACAAGGGTAGAAATTAATTTATAAAAAAATAATATTATTTTAAAAATCATCATTATAACATATTTACCGAAACATGGATATAGAAGAAAAATCATTTTCAATCAAAGAAAAAAACAAAATATATTTATCAAAAATAAATTTTGTAGACTCTAGACTATATAAATAGAGAAAATTGAAAACATCAATTTTATTCTCATTAATTTACAATAGTATGAGAATATTCATGAAGTTCAGGATAAATATCTCCTAATATTATTTTATAAAAAAAATAATTTGAATCAATCTTGGAAGATAATGAGATTGTAACATCAAAGAATTAATACATTGGAATATTTTGATTTATAGGCCCCATTAATGAATAACATAAAATAAAACATTTAATATCATTAAAAGTAGTTGATTCATGATATAAAATGTCAAATGGGTAGCATATATACCACATAGAGGAAGATGTGTTCATAATATATCTTATATCCCAAAAAAAGAAATTTGAGAAAAAAATCATTTACCTTAAGTCTTGACATCCTTCATACATTATCAAACCTCTTATATAATAAAAATTAGTTTATTTTATATATCTATTATATAACCATAATCATATTTATAATACCATATATGATTTACTTTTCACTTTTTATTCTCTGTTTATCAATAATTCTTTGTTTTGATCACATTTAGGGTACCAATTTCTTTATTTTTATTATATGTTTTGGGTTGATGTTTTTGATCATTTAAATTGATCATAGTTTAAAAATAGATATAATTATATCCATTATATAAATATCATATATATTATTTACATTTATATTTATATTAGTCTATAATATTTGGACAAATATAATGAAACACATTTCTCACAGAGATGATAAGTGGTACATACAGATTATCATTTTGAAATAGTTTAACATATGAAATGATGGAATGATAAATAATATATTATATATAAATAATAAAATTTTATCATAAATATAAAATATATTTTTTAATTTTATCATCAACACCTTCCATAAAAACCATAGTTAAAAACGAATCATGTCGGTTGATGAGATGGTGGTCCATCGTACACATGAACGATATTATCTCATTCACTACAAAATTAAAAGTAATAAGGTATATCTGATATTATAATTATAGAAGAAATATAATATCATAAATATAATATATAATAATTAAATATATTTTTATATCCAACCATGAAAATCGGTGATGGAAAAAAAATTGTCAGCTCAGGACGCGGTTGTCCACTCTATAAACAATCAACAGCTTTGTATCCCATTTGAGGGAGGATGAGATATATTAATGTAATTACATTAACTTAAAAACTTATCAATATATATAATATAATTATGTTATTATATAATAATTTTATAATAAAATTATAATGAGGTTTTTGAATAAAAAATAAAAACTCAATTTGGGATGTAACATCTTCTTCGAACAACTTCTTTGTTTTTGCACAAAAAGACATACAAGATTATTCTTCATTGGTATTTCCACTAAGGTAATTACGTGTTAAATATCATTTATGTACTTACATTGGATAGATACATGGAACACATTATGGACTTGAGAGAGGACTGGTGGAAGTGGAATCTAATAGGTCACCATCCTAATTCGATAAAGAATTGAAAAGTAAAAGATATAACATGGAAATGGATTCACATTAGTCATGAATAAGATAAATATATTCTATATCGAAATTAATAGAAACAACATCTCACCAAAATCAAATTATAGATCATTTCGGTTAATATCATCATACCTTCTCTATTAAATTCTTGTTGCCCTTCTATGTTATCAAATTTATCTAACGGTATCTAACATTTATGCATCTATCTCCATTCCCAATTTTATTCTTTCTCTAACATCATTCCATCATTTTGAATATATATGATTCTTTCCATATAAGGATTCATAAGGACCTATTTAAATACTCATGTGAACGATATTATTTTATAAGAAAAAAACTATATGACTATGTTTATCCCAAAAACCTTTGAAATACAATGATCACGATCTCTAAATATCCTCCAGGGTTTTAAATTTTCTCTCGTAATGTTCATTTATCTGAGGATGTAACCCATGGTTGAAACTCAAATTTATATAAAGATATTTCTGAACATCTATCTAAAAAATTAGGTTAATTATTCGTTACCAATCAAATACAAACAAATTTGGTTCTCTATGTAACATTACAACTTTATTATTGTATAACCTGGTATGTTTATCTAGAGATTAATTTTATTTAATTGTAATTACGTGTGATGAATTTTCAAGGTGATCGATTACAAAAAATATAGCATTGTTACATTTAATCATTTTGGGGAGTCCAAAGAAAAAATCGATGGTGATTTTTTCCCATTTTCATTATGTTATGGATAATGAAAATATAATAAAATTTGTCTTTTGTCTTTAATCCTTAACAATTTACATATCTATAATTTAGATACAAACTCTATGATATCTCTCTTAATTCCACAACACAAAACATTCCCTATAAAATCACTATACATCTTCGTGCATCCATGGGGAATAGATAAAATCAAACTATGAGCATGTTCTTATAACTCCTTCCTAAAATCTAGTATTAATGGAACATATACATAGTTCTTGAACATATCATTCCTTCTTAACCAAGGTTAATCTTTGGTACAATTCTTACCTTCTTTTTATAACTATGTATCTTCCTTTAAAACCTATTTAACATTCACCTAGATAGAAAGTTGATTTTTAATTTGAGTAAGATAATATTTATCCCTTTCCATCAGTATTTCCAAATCCACCCTTGAAAAATCATGATATACTATATATTTTGAGATCCTCATTATAGATATGTATGAATGATCATTTTGACACAAATAACTAAGAACCATGTTCCCTTCCCAATAGTAGTAATTTTTTGAGCAGTCACGATCATTGATAATCTCTATTTATCTTCTCTATATCATGTTAAACTCCTTATATGTGAATATATAATTTAACCCTTTTTATTAGTATATGTATCACACATTTTCATTTAAATATAATGCTTCGATATCTTTCATAAAAAAATTACTGAACCAATCTCTGAATCAACATTTTGGTAATTTTTCACATTATGATTAAATATTTTTTATAAAATAATCTATATACATGGAACTCTTAATAAGGAAACTTTTAATCCATTATGGGATGAAAAAAATATTAAAAACCATTTTCCACTACAAGGTAATGTAATCACAGGTAAGTTGAATAATATTTTGTTCAACTACATGAAATTTTCAACACATTTATTTGTAAAAAGAAACATAGCTCCCATTAAAGTTAATATGATGATTGGATTATATTTTAATAATAATGGTTCCATACACTATCATTAATATCTGTCCAACACACAAAAACATTGAATCTCATTCATGATGGTTAGTCAGGGCCATCAAGAAATAGCCTCCTTCGTTGTTGGAGCCACTGATATAACCTCCCTTGATATTCTAACATCATCACATTAGGACTTCTCATTGGTAATTATATAGGTAACCATGTTTGTTGTATCCTTATATACATAGAAAATTATTTATATATAAAATAATGGATATATCTATATCCAAATAAGACATTAATAGTTCTAGAGTTGATGGTATGTATACCTTTCATGACATCATTTTGAAAATCCCAATAAAAAAATTGATGTTATGATATTTTTCTTTAAACCTCGTATTAAGAGGTTTATTACATTGATATTCACTATTAAACCTCGAATTTGGTTGTTGGATAGCATTGGGTCCATACCCCATTCATTAAGAACACTATCATACTTGTGGTGAATTATGTGGGGATTTCTCATTACTCCCATTATTAGTTACCTTTTATAACACAGTTAAAACATTTACCTTTCCAATTATTACATTTTCTTCTATGTTTCCTTACACACATTGATCATGAATCAAATTTAAACTTCTTATATCCAAGAATTTTTGTGTTTCCCTTAAAGACTAACATTATTTTCATATCAAGACCATATGATTCTTGGGTAACTCCAATATCTATTTCCCCCATGATATAACATTGAACAATTTATTCATTTCTACTAAATATCTAAATTAATAATCCCCTTTAATGACTTGGTTTTAATATAACAATGAATCATTCATCCATTATTTCTCATTGGATGATAATTCTCATAGCATAGTTCACATGTCATGTAACATTTATTTATACGTACCAATGGATTCATCATCCTTGATCATTATCTCAAGGAATTTGATATCCCAAATATGATAAATACCCTAAGAGGGGTGAGTTAGAGAATTAAATATTAAAACAACTACACCTTAAAATCTAGTTTTATCATTAAAAAAATACTATTATCTCCAGTTCTTGTAGAAATTTATGAACATAAGTGAAATCGTGAATGAGGAAAAAAAATTACATGGTTTACCCACATTATGATATGTCATAGGTAATTATAAAAGAAATTTTCCTATGTACCAAAAAAACTAAAGAACACTTCTTTTACAATTTTCTAAATGGGTTCATATTCCCTTCTAGATTATAAGAAACAACAATTAGAAATATCACTGATCTCTCTAATAAAGTGTTATTAATTTTTCATTAGATGATTATTATTTTGATCATTAGAAAAAACATTCATTTCAACTCATTTGGTGTATCATTAAGTTAAAATTTTATCTGATTGACTAATACCACATTACCACATAATTTTTTGGTTAATCCTTATAGGTTAACTTAACATTGGATTTCTTGCAACCCTTTCATGGCTTACATGAAACTTAAGAAACTTTTGCACACAGATTATGTTTGGTTGTTGAACTCTTTTTTGCACAAAACATTGGATTTTCACAAAAATCTATCAGTAATATAAACATAATTCATTTTACGGCACACACAAAAATACTAATTGCACGTAATAAATATATTTTCACAAGTCTTGCATGATCTAGAGCCATGATATTCTCTAAGCGCTGACGTGTTTAAATAATAGGGGTATCTTCCAATTTAAATACTCTAAAAAAACATTCACACAACATATTTTGGCACATTATACTATGTTTGAAAGTTAATTTGATCACTAAACTTTACATTTTTTCTCTTTTTAAAGGCAGCAATATCTCTATTTCACAGGTGCACATTTATCTTAATGTTTTGTACAACATAGACATTAATGAAATTATAGGACATTTGCACAACAATACCTTTTTTATTGTGATGTGATAGTCATGAATCATAAATTTTGAAAAACTTTTTTCAATACCATACCACTTTCATGAAATATTTTACATTTACATGAAAATAATTATAAATTTGAAAACACCTTTTCCCATCATCCAAATTGTGGACATCAAAAATTTGGAAAACACTTGGAAACATCACCACTATGTATAAAAAACGTTCTATACTATATAAAGATTATCCATTCTTATGTATTGATGATTTTATAAAATATATAGTTAATAATCAAGTTGTAATTCCACAAATGATCTCATCAACATGATTTTCCAATAAAAAATCAACCAAAAAACACTAGAAACATCCCTTGAGGGATTATTTCCCAAAATAATTTCATATCCAATTTCATACAAAGAACACAAGGGGAGTTCATAATAAAAAATTATCTCTTAAACTCATCTATAACCTTGGATTCAATTTCATATTTTTTATTCATATTCTTTGTGATATCCCACCATTTATCTTCTAATGCTTCCAAGTGATAAACATCCAAAAAGACTTTTCCATGTTCTGAACTCTAGAGAAAGAAAAATATATCTTCATTTATTATAATCAATAACTCTACCACTAAAAGATCTGAAAAACCACTAAATTATGGTGGATGTTACCTCTTAATGGAATCAACATAATTTTATTCCCTCCTTTTCTCTTTTAGAAGTTCATCATGATTCACAACATGAGAAATTTGTCTGAGAGTTGCAATGAAATTTTCCATTAAATATCCAATAACATTGGAATACATAGGGGGAAAGTCATAGCATTATCTGTTGAAGTCAGCCTTAAAATATTTTCATTGGGTTTTATCAGTTAACTAACACAAAAAAACTATATGTTGAGAAATAAAAATCATAGTAGGAAAACACATAGTCATAAGAAATGATTTTTAAGGTGTCTAAATCAAGACACATTAATTTACATCCTTGATATCTATGGTTTATATTAGGTTATTAATGGTCACCATCTATTCAAATACTTTATGATATTTTAAATACAAAATCTTAATTAACCCAACCATATCCCCAGGATTGTCAAATGAGGTGTACACTAAGGCCCATTATCATGTACTAGATAATGCTCGATTCAATACTAGTGTGACTTTTTTAGAATTTATCCCCTTTTTAAATCTATTTTAGAACCATGTTTACTTTTAGTATCCATGCATTTATTTATTCCTAGTTAATCTACAAAAGAAATTACTTTCAAAGAATTAATGATTTTACCCTATATGTATTTTTTCTTAATGTTTCTAAATAAAAATATCAAATCCTAGTTTCCAAAGGATAAATAAATATATCCTCTGATACTATCTATGACTTCACAGTATTTTTATAAATTTTATCTAACGTATTGTTTTGATTAATATCAAATATATTAGATAAACACATTCCTAAATATCATAAATTTGTAGTTACCCTGGAAAAATGGAATCCAAAAAGCTTGTTTATAGATAAACAACATCATTCCCCACTATGTTATACTTTTTTTGAAGCCTTATTAGATAAATCATAATTAATAAATACCTTCATTTTATGGGAAAATTAAAATTTATATTGGGTGATCTGAAATTAGAATTATGGATAAGAAATGGAAATACATAAACATAACATGGGTTTAATGGTATGTGAATAATAGAATAACATTTGAAAACCAGACCATGTATATAAAAGATCATAATCACATATCCTTAAATAAAAATTGACAGTTCATGAAAATTTCATTATAAGGATATCAAAGAACAAGATCCATGACTATATAAAAACACAAAACATGTATTTATGGCATACACATAATCATAGAAAATCATTTCCATAGTAGTCGAGGATCATTTACATGTCTACCTTAGTGGAATGGTTTTAATGTTTAGACATTTGTAATGGCAGAGGTTCATTCCCAGGACTATAATATTAGAAAAATACCCTTATTGTATTGGGTTCACTCTATATTGCATTCATATTTATATCATGATAATTTAGTCTTTTCACAATGCATTGGAGAGAGATATAGGTCCCACCCATCACATAATTAAAATCATTTAAATGTGTTTCGTAAGATCATAAAACATTTATCATATTAGTTACCATGAAAATAAGTGGGTTTCATAATTATTAAATCATAGAATAACCCATGGAAACATAGGTGGATTCATATAAATTTCAAAATAACATAATCTATTTAAAATAAATAGGTATCATATAGATTTCATCATCACACAACCAATTTAAAAGAATGAAATTTCATGAAAATTTATTAATCATAATCATAAATGATCATAAGGATAACTAATAATGGTATAAATATATTCTATCCCAAATAAAACATAACCTAAAATAAAACCAAATTCATTTATTAATATATATTTCATAAAAAATCATTAATGAATTACTGAATAAAATAACCTTTCCATTCTAAAATCAATTCATTAAAATTCAATAAAAAAACAATTTTAAAGATAAAATTAAATTAAAACTACAATTATAAACCCTTAATATAATCATTAATAAATTTATGGGTAATTATGGTGAAAATATACATTCATGTCATACAATTTAAAACCAATATTCAATTCATATTTTTAGTTAATGTAAAAAGAACCATTTTAAAAAGCCAAAAGAATTAACATTTTAATCTATTGGTTAAAAATTAAAACAATGGTAGAAATGAATTTAGAAAATATTAGTGTAATGTTTTAAAACATCTTAATAATGTTTTTTTGAAAATATTGGTATGGATGAAAAATAAAATGTCTACTGAAGAGTGAAGTGAAAATTATTTCTCTTAAAAAAATTGTTTTGAACTCTTGATTTCATAAACTAAAGAAAATAGAGATAAAACTTGTATTATCAAGGTATAACTAGAGGAGAATATAATTAATTTTTTTTAGAAATATTTCATAATACTTCATAATCTAAAATATACTAAAAGTCAATCTAGGGAAACAATGAGATTGTAACAACAAAGCCTTACCACATTTGTATCATTGAATTGTATTCCCCATTAAAGAATAAAATAAAATGAAAATTTAAATAAGATGAATGTAAAATTATTTTATATATATCATGTCAATGGTTAGGTATATTCACCTTATAGAAGTATACAGGTGCATAACATATCTTATTACCCAAACAATAAAATTTTAGATAAAATTACGTTACCTTATCTCTTGAATTCCATTATACATGTTAGAACCTCAAGTATAAAAAATATAAATTTATTACAAATATATTAACGAAGAATATTAATATTTATAACAACATATATGATTTAATTATTATTTTTTATTATCTGTTATTCAATAACTCCATGAAAAATTAATTTTTCTGCTTATAAATGCTTTGTTTTTTGTTTAAGTATTGGTTTGGTATTTCCCATAATTTTACTTCGATCATGGTTCCATCATCTCAGTAATTATAAAGAGTATATAAATATAATATATATTAGTTATATATTTATTTATATAAATCCATAAAATATATATATATATAATGAAATACACTGTTGCTAGAGACGATAGGTCGTATGTATGCATGAAAGTTGTTTCAATGTTTTAATGATGTAATGAATGAAAAGTAAATAATATATTCACATTAAAGAATAATTTTTATTCCATATAAATAATAAATATTTATTAATTTTATCCTTATTACCTTCCATATAAATCATTACCGATAAACTATTGACATCACTTTGTGGGGCGGTAGTCCCCGTATACATGAACGATGTTATCTTATTCTAAACGGATTAGAATGTAAGAATTTGTATATGATATTATAATTAAATAAGTATTATTATATCATAAATTTCATAAATAAAAATTATATAAAAGAATAAATCCTTCCATGAGAAGCGGTGATGGAAAATGAATCGTTTTTCTTATTGAGGCGGTAGTCCCCCATACACATAATCAACAGTTTTATTTATCATTTGAGGGAGGAGGATATGGATCTTTTGAATGAACATAACATAAAACCATATATATATATATATTTAATATAATTATTTTACAATAAAAACATCATTTAAAAATAAATTAATAAGTTCTAGGAATATATAAAATAAAACACTCACTTAAGGACAATACAACTTATTCGGAATACTTAATATGGCTTGCACCAAAATCCTTTATAGGTGGAACCAATAAAAAATTGTTCTATAATGAGGAATGGGAATAATTTAATTTAATTTGTTATTTATTCTCAAAAAAAATTCGGTTATTTCGGAAAATATATAAGTGGGGCGACCTTTTTTAAGTGGGGGAGTGTACACATCTGGAATATTAAAAAGAATGACTTCAACCCCTGTTTCTTCATACTAAAACACAAAAAATAATACTATTTTATATCCATAGAAGATATAATTTCACAATATGACCATAAAATAAGACTTATAAAAGTTTTTTGTGTCATTTTTAACACTTTCCTTTTATTTTTAACACCTGGTAAACCTGTTTTAACCTTAACAACGATAATAAAATTGTAATTTTTTACTATTAATTATGATCAAAAATTAATTTGAATATATTATATAATATTAATTATTCTGATTAAAAATATGAAATTAATTTTTTTAAAGTGCCTTAATATTTTTTAAGAAGTATAATTTTAAAATAAACTCACAAATGTGTTGAAAAATATGGTTTCCAAAGAGAAATTCATTAATTTTATTAAATATATCTTTATCAATATTCAATATTCAATTGATAAAAATGACGTATATTGGTTCTTGTATAATATAAGTTTACAAATTTTAATTTTCAACCAATTTATTTTAAAAAATTTAGCCACCTAAATTCTTTAAATGGTATGATGTTTTTCTATAAAAATCAATATTTATCACTATTCATTTAAAAATTAATCTCTTTTGAATAATATCAGAATTTCAGCCTAGGATAATTAAGACATATTGATTCAAAAAATAAATTTCATTTTTTCAAATAATTTTTCTAAAGTATTAAAAAATTTATTTTGATTTTTTTTTATAAAAACTAATGAAATCCTTTTTTGAAAAAATAGTATTTTCGAAACACAAAATATTTTTACCAAAACAATTATGGGATTTTTTATGTAATTATGGTTTCTCTATATGAAACCATTATAATTGATGTTAAATTTTTTACTCTTTTAAATATATATATGTTTAACACCAAGGTCATTATGACCATGTTAAATAGTAATATATAAATTATATTATGGTTCGTTAGAACTCGGTTTTTCATGTAGTGAAAGAGAAGGAATAAATTAAATTAAATACAAAATATATATGTTATAAAATTTGGGGTTTTGAAAAAATAATATATTTATTTTATATATATAGGGTTTTGGTTTTCTAACAGACATATAATAAACCAATATTTATTATAGCGGAGGTTCAGAAATATATGTTGAAAGTTGAACCTAAGGTAAGGGTTTTTCGTCTCACTTTTACTTCCAAGATTCATATTCCATATTAACTAATTTTTATATTAAGTATTGTATATACTAAAAAAATTTATCTGTTATATCATTAATCCCATTATATTGACAGTATATAATGTTTCATTAGAGTTATTTTTTAATGTGTATCATGATTCAAAAGTTACCAAAGTGGTTAGAATTTATTTTACAATCTAATTTTTAATTGGGATTGTTTATGTTTCAATTTCTGATGATGAAATATTATGATCTATCACAAAATATTCTCATGAAGTTTCCTATACTCTAGCTATTCATCATGATTCAAATAAATTTAACCACTTTCTTTTCTATGTTTTGTAAAATTATTGAGAAAATTATTTTAAATAAATCTATCTTTATTTATCCTTTTAATCGTAAATTTATTTTTCATCCATGACCATGTTTTCTAAAAAAACCATTATATTTTTTAAAATATAAAAAAATTATATATTAGTAATTTTTTTCCAAGGATTTTATTTCTACATAATTTCTAAAATGTAATCTTACTATTATTTTCTACTGAAATAACCTTTTTACTTCTTACCCCAATATTGAAATGATTATTTGATTAATCAATCACAGAATTTAAAAAACTTCTAGAAGACATGAAATCTAATTTCATTGAATATTCCTTTGAAATATTACAAGTATATTTTAGAAAATAATATTTTCCTCCAAATACTATAAATAATTTTACTTTTTATAATTTATTTTCAATATTGAAAAGATCATTTTTTTAAGAATTTTCATGATGGTAGTTTTATGGTATTGTCATTAATCAATGACAAGAACCCTTATTTTACCTTATGATCTATTGGGAATTTGTTTTAATCTTATCATCCTTATTATTTTTAGTGATATATTATGATCAATTTTAATGGGATATAATATATTGATACAATTCTCTATATTACTCTGAATTGTTTTTGTTTAAGTTTATTGATTGGGGAAAGTAGCCACATTTCATGATCCAGGTTATTTTCAATACAAAGTTTTATTTTTGTTATGATTTTCTCATTTCATATGAGGAATAAAATGGATATAATAAGTAACTGGTAGGGCCTATAATTTCACCTCGATGCATCAGTTGGTCTGATGTGACAAACCATCTTGGGTTTTTAGATGAGTCCTTACTGATTTATTTAATAAGTCTTGGAAAGAGGCATTGGTGTTATTGATGTATTTTCACAAGGCCTTGATGGAATGTTTCAGATGTCCAACATAATGAATTCCATCATTATGAAATCCATTATTGATTTCAATGAGATTATATCATTAGTTATAATATATATGGTCATGTTTTAAAATCATGTTATTGTTTATATAGCATTATTTAATATTAATTAAATATTATCATATTATTCTCAAGTTATTGACTGAATGAAATGTCATTCAGTTATTTACATTTCCATATTGATTATTTTTAATTCATTCATTATAGATTCCATTGTATGTATTGCCTTACTAAGGATCGCACATCTTCCCTTAACTGTGTTTCTCTTCACTATATTACAAGGATGTTTTTTTATAATTTTTAAACCGTGATATTTTAAAGGGAATAATTGTTTAATAAAATAAAATACATTATCCTATTTTATGTTTTCAAATATATTTGACATTCATGTATATATATAGTTTTCCAGGACAAATAAATTATTCAGTAATTTGGGATGTTATCACCTATATCTTCATCCAATGTAATAAAGATACCATCAACTCAAGGCTATTGGGGTCGAGGTCATTATAGTCATAATTTTATAATAAGTGGAAGGAAAATTTTTCTTCATAAACCATGGTACATATCTTCATATCTAGGAATACCTTTACATAAACACATTTAAAGGTAAATATATCATTATATCACTTGAATACCTTGAATACAATGATCATAAATTTTTATATCTTTCTATACAAAGAATCTCTCCATCATGTATGATTAGAAAACCCTCTTTTTTCCAATCCCTAGAATGCCTTGATCATAATGAATAAAAACATAAAAAATATAAATATAAAATTCTAATGATATTTAAAATGATAATCCTAACACATTTTAAAATATTACCTAAGAAAATAAAAAATAATACAATTAAGCTAATTATAATGTCAATTATTTATAAGTAGTTCAAAGAATATAAACGATCAGATTATTTTTAATGCTCAATAATCATTATTCTAAATCCTGATGTTGTGGTCCCATATATAGATGAATTTTGTATCAAATCCTTCATTAAAAGGCCACATTAATTTGATTATGTTTAATCTAAATCAGAAATATCATCATTATATTCCAATTAATATAAAATTACATCACATATAATGATGAAATTAATCCTCCACCACAATAATGTGGGTGAATCTTGTGACATTAATCATGGAATGAAACCCAATTTATATTATTTTCATCTATCATGCCGGAAATAAATAAAATATAACATTTAGATTTTGATAAAATTCACTATGAAAACTATTATTCTCTATAAAAAAGGATATAATGGACCCACTAACTAAACATTCACCCCATTTTTTAGAAATTCTTATAAAATAAAATGTATAGTATTGACTAAAATAAAAAATAAACTACTTATTTTTTCATTCTATTAGAGTTTCACATTATATAAAAACATAAATGGAACACATTAATAACATCTTCAAAAAAATATTCAAAAAATAATATATAGATGGAAAATAATTTTTATTACAAAGTATCTTGGGTGAAAATTTTGTTAAGATGTTTTATGATTTTATAAACATTTTTTTATAAATATTATCCCCCACACTAGTGGTGTAAGGATATATTGTCTTTATAAAATCCCCCTCCATCTGTTATGAATTTAAAAATGAGTCACTATAATATTCAAAAAAATAATGTCAAAATAAAAACATTATAAATCTACATTTGAGATATAGTAATGAAATTTACTAAAATATATCCTCCTTAATGAAAACATTACATTTATTTGAAAGAGGTGTCTTCTTCAATATTACCCCTAGTAATAGATATATAATTTTAAACATAATAAAAAAACCAAACCCTGAACCTTCTTATTAATTTCACTTCCTTAGAAGTAATTTTTTTATCAATTACCATTATTTAATATCTTATGAATGTATGGAACAATCCTTTAAAAAAAGAATGCTTTTTTAAGAAGAAAAAACAGACAAAAGAATATTTCCTTCCTTTCTTAAGTTATTAGTCTTAATAAAAAATAGGATAATTAATATTCAGGCATTTCTGAGAAGTTATCTTATGATTCCTATAAAAGTTATTCTTTATTAAAAGATGATATTGGTGAAGATCGATATAAAATTTTTTATGTTACACTATGTAAAATTCATTATACACCTATGAAATGATAAACTTTAAGATTCTTAATGGTCATATTCTCAAATATTATAAGAATTACAACCTAAAAATGATAAGTTAAATGAAAATAATAACTTCAATTATAAATATTATTTATTTCATAAAACATATTCTTATTAATAATTCATAGAATTTTAATATTTTTATAAAAAGATAGAATAATTCTTAATGAAAATACCTCCCACTTATTTGGGAAGGTTTTAGTATCATGAGATAGTTTAAAAATGATATTATTTTAATATAAAATTAATTTTATGCATCATATCAAATGTATAATATGTAAAAATATATAAAAAATTAATGTTTACGTAAGAAAATTAGTAATCCAATCTAATTTTAATGATTATGTTTATAAAAATATATCTATTTAATTTGTGATCCCAAAATAAAGGTTTAAATATATCTACATTATTTTCTGTTAAATGATGTGCTAGTTTTATAGATAAAAAAATCAAAATATTTTTATCTCAATGTATTATAGTTTGAGTAAATTTAAAAAAAAATTATCAGTGTGTGTCACATCAACAATGCATGAGAACAAAAACATCCAAATTCTATATATTCATCTTCAGTAGAGGAATGTGAAACTGAGTGTTACTTCTTGCTAGAACATAAAAACAAATCTTATCCTAGAAAAGGAATGCTCCAACATTACTCCTCATATATAATCTAAAACATCCAAATTTAGTATTTGGGTAACATTCAAGTGTATGATTAATTCAAAAATAATTAAATATAATAAATTCTGATTATCCTTTTAATGTTATGGTAAATATGTTTTAATTCTTTTATGTGTGATTCCCCTGTATTTTCATGAAATCTCACACAAAAAATTTACTGAAAAAATATTGTATGTTCATATATCATTTCAATATAGTAAATCTAATGAACAAAAATTTTATCAATGGAATTACCTTCTTATAATTATTCCTTATAGTATAATCACATTAGAATGTACATTGAAATTTCATGATATTAAATATTATGTGATCAATAAACATAATTTTTCCACATCTATGTTTTAAATTTTGAAAATTTAACATAAAAAGTTGTGTTCACTGTTATTTTCAGAGTCTTCAAGAACAAACATAATATTTGGTGAATATTATCCTACCCTTATAAATAGTATCATAAACTTATGAATAGTAAATCATCCGATTTAATATTGACCTCAAAGATGAATTATTAAATAATATTTTGGCATCTTATACGTGATAATATGACCATAGTAAACGTTTAGGTATTTCTATAAGTCATAAATAATTAATTATATTTAATTTAATAATTTAATAGAAAAACTATTCTCAAAAAATGTGTTCATAAATTAAATATTCTATGTCTTATGGTTTTAAGATAATTTTTTAAGATCTTATGTAATTTTTAAATCATTATGAAATCAATTTTAATTTTAATATCTGTATTTATGAAGTAAATTATGATTTTAATTAATAGTTAGATTATATCATATTTACAAAAAAAATTGTAATAATTGAGTTCATTTTTTGATTCTACTCATCGAAAAATGGTTAGGTTTTATTTTAATTTTTTGAAATACTTTAATTTTCAGTTGAATAGTAAAAATATAGTCATTTACATGACCGGTATATCTTAAATTTCATAATTAATTACGTAATGTTTAAGTAAATATTCAATAACTTTATATTCATCCTTGTTCTATTTAATTTATTAAATGGTTCCTTCAAATACAATAATATTGATATCCAAACCTAAAAAGAACTTTCCAAAACCTAACGTCAAAAAGTGATTCCTTAAAATATCATTTTCTATTTATTTTCACTTTCATTTAAATAAATTAATGAATCCAATTTATAAATATTATTTAAAGTATGAAAATAATTATATTATATTAATATAGTATTATATTTGTTAAAAAAACTACTATTATAAGTGTAACATTTGATATATAATTTTATTTACTATTTTGTTCTAACCCACCCCCTCCTCATGTATAAATAAACCCTCTCACACCCCATGTCAAACAAAATATCTCAAGCGTCAATACATGTATGAAATCAGTCTAAAAATATTTTATATCCCCTATCCCATGTCCAAATAGTATATGAAATCATCAAAAGACCAATCCAAGGTTACTTAAGGAGGATTCAAGAGGAAATTTCTCTCTCTCATTTGCTTTTATTTCCTTTCAATTTCTAGTTAGTTTCATAATATATCCCCACATATCCTCGTAAACATTTTTTGATAACTCTATTATTTAAAATATAATTTATTCTTATGATACTAATAAGATAATATATCATTCAAACCCCCTCTCATCTTCTTTTTATTTCAGAAAGGAAAACGTTGTTCCTGAGGTTTTAATTTATCACCTTCAAGAAAGACATGTTTTTATTTTCTATCACAACTTTTAGATCTGGTAATGAAACCATTCATATGGATGAAACCGATTATTATATATGTATTATTTCCTATATAATTTTCTAGAACAAAATTATGTACCAATTACTAAATTATTATACAAAACAAGTTCATTGTCGTCAAAAAAATACTCGAATTAACCCAAACGATCATCATTAAATTTTATTATATAATTCAACATTCTCATGGTATTTAAAAAAAATATTTATAATCCCATTTAATGTTATTTAACATTATTAATAATATATAATTACAATTTTAGATGATTATCCATGTTTTATATTAATTTTCATTCATGAATACAATTGAACTATTCAAGAAAACTATAAAAACAAACATTCCCGAACAATGAATTTATACTCTATAACTCATCCAAAAGCTCATAAATGAATTTAATAATATTATAATTAATCTTATTAATTTATAAAAGGTTACTTCATGGTTTATTAATGAATCTAATGTTCTTATACTAGAGATTAATGTGACGAGAGTGCTCAGTTACAAGGTAAGGGGAAATTCTCAAACCCAACTTTCTTTCTTTGGGTTCTCCCTATTTCACTCCTTGATCCATATGGGTTGTACTTAAAAATGCTTTATTAATAATTATCTTACCTTAATATGGGATAAAAAACTTGACTAATTTATTTTATAAAAATCCCAATACTTTCCAAAATAACTATTCTTTCAAATAAACACACCCTTTTTACTTTGTGAATATTGTTTTACTCTTCCCTCATGGATAATGGTTCTTTGTCAAGTATGATATTACCTCTTTATTTTGGGAATCAACTATTTATGAATTCATGATTTATGATGTAAAACCCCTTAATTTCAATGGGTTATTTTATGTTTATTATTGAAATATGTTCTATGTGGAATGCTTGATAACGTAAATGTTATGATGTGATATGTTCACATGAAATTATATATCACTCAAATACATTGGGTAAAGTGATGAATATCAGGAGTTAAATTTAAATGATTTTTGAACACGATTCTATATTCTTTCACTACTATGTGTGGTAGTTAACCACTAAGAAATGATGTTTTATTTTTTATGCATTTCCACATTTCAATTCTTTATTAATGATTCCTCTCATGGTCATGATCCATTGTCTATGTTATTATTGTTCTCACCCATAGATATATTATTATTATCTATCCTTTTAATGGAATTTTTTTTACACATTTTTTTATGTATATCCTTAGGTGATTATGTGTAATAAGGAGAGGTTAAGATCCAATAAGAATATTGAGAATAAGGAATTAAATAAATGTTTATGCTTGATGTTATAAATGTTATGTTTGATCCTTGTTTTCCAAGGACACTAAACCCCTGGATCCTCATGGTGTAATAAAATTATGTTTCTTATCATTGTAATGATGTAATACTAATGTAATAAAATGCATTGTCTCTATATTTGGTATCAAAGGCATGTTTTAGTAAATTTGGGAATTAGTATTATTGTACCCTAGAGAAAACCTCTACTATAAGACTAATTACAAATAAGCATACAAGAATCTTTACATAGGTATCCCATATGCCATGATTTTAGTGTGTTTTTTAAAAATGAATAAGTTATCTATTAATATATTGTTTACATATGTTTTGTTCTAACCTTTTCTGTTTTAGAAAATGGTTGGAACAAGGACAAACCAAGACAAAAGCATATGCGAAGGCGAATGCAATGATTGCATGAACGACATCCCAAATGCTTTCAGATGTGATTCTCAAAACATCATGGAGATTCTTACCCAACTATCTCAGGTTATGAACAATATGAATAATAATGGGGAATGTCCTCATTCACCTAATAGGAAGAAGATATCTATTAGGTGTTTTATGTGGAAATGACCACTGATGTTTAGTGGATGTTCTCATACACTAGTTACGGAACAGTGGGTCAACTCCATGGAGAAGATATGTACTCCTATGTTCTGAGATAGATAAGGTGACTCTGTCCATTTTTGGACTAGATGGAGAGGACCTAAATGGTTTTATTTTATTAAGAACGCCAAGCGAAGTGATGAAATTGAAGAGATGGAATGGGAAGTCTTTAATATCTAGTTTCTTGCAATTTATTTCCTACGAAATATTCTTATGAAGATAGATATAGAATTAATAGAGCTCAAGAAAATGGAAGTAGAATCTGTCACAACCTATAAAGTGAGATTCACAAATCTTGAAAGGTACTCTTCTGGTTTTGTTATTAACAAAGATAGTAAAATTGATAGATTCATTAGTGGATTAAAATAACACCTTTGAGAGGCTCTTCAAATCGAGACATTGGTAGTTATGAAGAAGTTGTTTGGTGTGCCCCCAATGTAGAGATAGAGTTTCGAGAATGATCCCATGGTTATGTTGATAAGAAACCAAAGATGGAGTTTCAATCTAGAGGATCTAATGATAATGGGGGGAAGAAAACTCAATTACCCACATGCCAAAAATGTGGGAAGTTACATCATGGGAACTACCTCAATGGGACGGGTTAATGCTTCAAGTGTGGGAATGAATCCAACCATGGCCAAGAGTGTCTAAAATACATGAGAAGGAAGGATAATTTACCAGATGAAAGGGGATCCCCACCCATGGTTCAATGATAAAATTTTAGGGACCAAGGGAATTATGCAATCCATTTCACTAAACCTCGAACCCTCAAGGGTAATCTGCATCATCATCTACGAAATCCAATGGAACAAGGGAAGGCTTATGCCATTACTACTATAGAAGTGTAGAAAGATAATGAAGTTGTAAAAGGTAAACTTCCTATTCAATCAAGAGTGGAAAAGTCTTATTTGATTCCAGTTGTACGCATTCCTTTATATATTGCATGTCTTCTAGAACTATAGAGTTAAAGACCCAAAATCATGAAGTAGAGATATTTGTAAAAACACAAAGTGGTGGAATCATTGCAAACCAAGTGTTTGACTCTTCTTCTGTTGGCGTATGTGGGAATATTCTTCCAGCGAATCTTGTAATACTCCCCATGGTAAAATTCGACCCTATAATGGGAATTGATTTTCTCTCATTATATTGAGCACAAATTAACTATCATGAAAAGGAAATATATTTTAATATTATGAACCATCCTATATTCCTCTAAAAATTCAAAGAAGATCACGAATCTCCTATGAAAAATCATTCAACGGTGTGGGTATTGACTCACTGTGAAGAGGCGTACCTTGCTCAAATGATTTAGTAAAATAAAAGTGTCAACCAAGAGGAAATTTCCTTCATGATGTAATATAGTGAGTTATTTCCAAAAATGTTACGCGGACTTCCCTTGGATCTTGAGGTATATTTCATAATAGAACTCATATGCGGATCTACTCCAATCTCAATGTGTCTTTTTATGATGAATCATATTGAACTGGAGGAGTTAAAGAAGCAAATACAAGAGCATTTGGACAATAGTTTCATACAACCTAGTGCATCACCTTGGGGGCGACAGTTCTATTTTTGAAGAATTAAGGATGGATCAATACAGTAGTGTATCGATTATTAGGAACTCAACAATATCATCATAATGAAAAAGTATCATCTACCAAGGATTGATAACTTGGTTAATCAGTTATGTAAAGCTTAATACTTCTCAAATTTGGATATTCCTTTTGGATATCAATAGATAAAGGAGAAGAAGGGATATATTGAAAATACTACCTTCCATACAAGGTATGAGTACTATGAGTTTCTGGTGATTGCCTTCAGAATTACTAATTCCCCTGTAATCTTCATGGATTTGATTAATATAGTCTTTAGACATTACCTTTCCAAATTTTTGGTAGTGTTTATCAATTATATTCTCATCCACACCAAGGTATAGGATAAAAATTAAGAACATCTATTATTTGTGTTGGAAGAATTGAGAACGGATAAGTTGTATGACATTTTCAGTAAGTGAGACTTTTTGATCAGGCATGTAACATTATTGATACATGTGATCACAAGTGAGGGAATTTATATGGGCCATTCAAAAACAAAAGCGATTGAGGAATGGCCAAGGACCTATAGTGTCACATAAATCTATTTTTTTCTCAGTTTCGCTAGGTACTACCGACATTTTGTGAGAAATATTTCATGATTTTCATGCCTTCTAATTATGTTAAAAAAGAAAGGGGTGATGTATGTCTAGATGGAATAATGTGTGGGATGTATCACGGATCTAAAAAGAAGGATGATAACTACACCTGTAATCACATTACCGAAAGAGGATAATGTTTTGGGATATACAGTGATTCATCAAAGAAATTATTGGGTTGTGTACTCATGAAAAATCATAATGTGATAGCCTATTCCACATGATTGTGGAAGATCCGTGAGCAGAACTACCTAATGCATGATCTAGAGTTGGAAGCCATGATTTTTTCCTTGAAAATCTGGAAGCATTACCATTATGGTGAGAGGTGTGACATCTACACTGACCACAAGAGCCTAATGTATATATTCGAACAAAATGTTCTCAACATGCATCAAATGAGATTGTTAGAGTGAATTAAGTTCTACGATTGGTCTTTTCACTATCATCCTAGAACGGAAAACAAGGTCGTTAATGCTCTAATGAGAAAAGAACATGCTACTATATCCATGTTATAGATTGATAAAGACCATGTCTTCTTGGATATTCAAAGGATGGAATTAGAAATCATAAGGGTACGGGATGAGTCCTACCTTTCCCAAATTATTGCACAACCATCAATCCAAGAGATAATTAATGAGGCACAAAGGGAGGATCTTGAGTTACTAAATAAGGTGAATTCAATAAAGGAAGGGAAGCTACACGAGGTCCATATAGATGATGATGGTGTGATTTGGTTTGGAATGCGGAATTTTGTGCCTTCATCACCCTAGAAGAAGATGGAGCTATCAGAAAATGCACATAGCTCATATTTTGATATCCATCCTTGTAGAACCAATATGTACTAATATCTCTTAGAACAATTTTGGTGGGATAACATGAAAAATGAGATTGCAAAATATATATCAAGGTTCTTGGTATTTCATCCATTTAATGAAGAGTGACAAAAGTCCAAAGGGATGATGCAAGCATTACATATGCCCATGTTGATATGGAAGAATGTCACTATGGACATTATCATAGGTATCCCGATGATTTCTAAGATAAATAAAGAGATATGGGTTGTGGTTGACTAACTCACCAAGACATAAAATTTTATTGCTATTCGGGATGATCTCTCACTTGAACCACTTGAAATAATATATGTGATGGATGTGGTGAGAATGCATCGTGTTCTGCTCCCTATTTTCCAAGAATTTTATCCAAGCTTCACTTCTAAATTATGGAGGAGTTTTCAACATACATTGAGTAATAATTTATGTCTCAGCACGACCTATCACCCCCAAGTAAATGGCCAATCTAAAAGGCCTATTCAAATTATTTAAGATATGATAAGAGCCTATTATTTAGAATTAAAAGGAGGATGGGATCAAAGTTTCCCATTGGTTGAGTTCCCATATAACAATAGCTTCCACTCGAGTATTCAGATGGCTACATATGAAGCATTGTTTGTAAAGTGATGTCGAACTCCAACCTGGTGGGATAAAATTTCAGAAAGAAAGCTACATAGACCTGATCTTGTGAAAGAGATGACAGAGAAAGTTCATGTCATCTAGAAACACATCAAATCTGCTCAGAGTTAGCAAAAGATCTATGATGACAACGGTCAAAGGGGCTTGGATTTCGACATTAGATATAAATTCATCCTTCGTATATCACCATAGATGAGAGTCATGTGGTTTGGAAATAATGGGAAGTTAAACCCAATGTATATTGGCACGTTTGAAATCATTGACCACATATGGGTTATGGGAATTCGGATTTCACTTCAACTAAATGTGGCACATGTTCATGATATGTTTCACATATCACTCATGAGGAAGTACATACTAGATCCCTCGCATGTACTAAACACATAGGTGGCCTTTGTATCCCTCTGATACAGTTAGAGCAGCGTCAACTGGAGGTTCTTGACAGGCATCTAGTGGTGGTGATATCTTAAAAGGAAATGGAAAGTGTTGTGAAGGCTCATAACCTTACCATGGTGGCTAGGTTTGGTTCATTGAAGTAGTTTGTTGAGGAGTTTAGGGGTTTCGTGGAATCTTGGGGTCTCCAACACCCTACAGCGGTCTCAGAGATATCAAAATTCACCTTCTGCGTGCATCTCTTCGATACGGAAGACTTTATGCGTGCCTAGTCGAGAGAGGTAAGGTGATGTGGTCCTTATTGCTTCTCTCTATCATGGTGGTCTTGGGAGCGAAATTATGTGAAATAATCCCATATGAGTGCGGTATGGATCAAACTTTCAGGTCTTCCCCTTCTGTTTCATAACCCCTCGATTTTGAAGGCGGTGAGAGATTCCATGGGGAAGTTCATGTGTATTGATGAGTTGACAAAGAGCTTGATGGACACTGCTAACCTGAGGATCTATGTGGAGATGGATCTATCAATCAAGTTCCCTTCCATATTTCTAATTTGTTCTACAGAAGGATTTTTTGTGGATGCAACGTTTGGTGTTTATTTCTCCCCCCAAGTTCTGCTCCACTTGTGGATTTCAAGGTCATGCGGTGGAATTTTGTAGAAGGGGGAAAAGAGAGTGCGAAGTCAGGGGGATGAAGGTCCTATAAATGGACATTCATTGTCTCATTTGATAAACCCAGTGCCTTTTCTAGCAGATAATTTGGGAGATCAAGTCGGAGTTGGTGGGGTTGAGGTGGAGAATGATGGTGCTTCATCTTCCTCAGTGGGGTCAAACAAAGTCAACAGTCTGACATCAATTTTTGAATTTTCAAACGTTGTCGGGCACGGTGCACCCATTTGGGTGGATTTTTCGGCAAAGGCTCTGACAAACTACTTTTTGGTTGAGGGTCTTGGGCTAGCTCCTAGGTTACCATTGGGGTCCGGTTTTCCAGCACATGTAGATAGTTTCCCACTAATGGCATGCGATCCATTGGTTTCCTTCCTACAAGCCAAATAGAGATTTGTGGGTTTATCATCGGTATTTTTATCGGTTCCAAGAGGGTTGGCGCCACCAGTTAGTGAGGTTCAGTTTTCCTCCGTGGTGTCTCCATGGTCGATGAAGTTGGCGATGCTTTCCTTGGTAGGATACACTCTCAACATGCTTCTGAAGGAGTCCCAGAAGGGCTTCTCGGAGGGAGTGGTGATGGAATTGTTGTCAACATGCATCTCTCCTTCTCGGTTAATGCTAGCCTCCCTGACCCTCAAAGAGGCATATCCATAACCTACACCTACGACAATGCAGAATATGTTTTATTTATTGGAGGAATTTGATATCCCCTTGAAGTAGAAGGTGCTTCTTCCAAATAATGTTTTCTCTGTTGAAGGCTCCTCGAGACTGGTGACTCAATCGATGGATAAGGAGGAGTTTTGTAGGGTCTTATTCATACCAGGAGTGGGTAAATCTGGCTGAAAGGCTAAAACCCCCATTTTTTAATGTCTTCCTTGGTTATCTGGAATGCTCGAGGTCTTGGGGGATAGGAAAAATGTGATCTCTTAGCTTCTAATTATAGGAAACACAAGGCTTCGTTAGCAGTCATCTTGGAACCAAAACTAGACCCAGACGGAATAAGATTATTTGGCAGTAATATGGGGTTTTCTAATCACATGTATGGTCATTCGATTAATATGCATGTTTGGATTTTTTGTAATAGCTTTATTCAGGTTGAGTTAGTGTAGGTTTTGGATCAGTGCATTTTGATGAAACTTGAAATCTATGGTTCGGTGATCATGTTATCCTTTATTTATTCCTGTATTTATGTTATGGTTTGGAGGAAGCTCTGGGAATAAATGGACTCCTTTGATGTGAGGGGATTACCCAAGTTTTTTTGTAGTGATTTTAACGCCATTGCTGACATATCTGATATGAGAGGAGGCTCTGGGATACAAAATAATGGTATGCTAGAGTTTAATAGCTGCATTTCTAATAATGGTCTCTTGGACATGGGATTTTTTGGGGGGAAATTCACCTTGTGTAATAACCGTCATGGGAAAAACCGCATCTGGTGTAGGTTGGACAGGTTCCTGTCGAACTTACTGGGCCTTGGGTCTTTCTCCAGGGCCTCAGTCACCCACTTATCACATGCTTTGTCTTACCATACACTGCTTCGTATCAAACTTAAGTAGGTAGATCATAAGGGTAGACATTTTTTATACTCATCTGATTGGCATTTCATGTAGGGTTTCATGCAAATTATGAAGGATTCATGGGGGTAGGTGGTGGAGGGAAGATCATGGGCCGTGTTATCCAGACGACTCAAACGTCTCAGATATGATATAGGAATATGGTTTAAAAATATTCAAATGGTGGGAGACTTTGTGGAATCAATTCAGAAGTAGATCGACAAATTAGAGGTAATTCCTGAACTCTGGGAGAATGAACCATCCTCTATTCTTTTATGTGAGAAGAGATTGTTGTTGGCTCAAAGGCTGCTGGAAGGGGAGAAACATTTAAGGTGGATATCAAGGGTCATATGGATAAATAAAGGAGACAGAAACAGTGGATTTTTCCATGCTTGATTAAAGGAGGGTAAAAGTTCAAAAGGGAATATAAGAGTGGAAGATGGGTCCTTTTATTCTTAGGTGAATGTTGCAGAAAAGTTGCCCTTGGAACACTTCAAGCGTCTGTTGGGGGTGACCATCCAGAATCTTTGGGGGTGGATAACCTTCTACCTGATAAATAGTTTTTTTTATGGAAAATATACCTCAGAGAATTGAATCAATGGAGAATTATTACTTAAGGTCCATGCCGTCGGGAGATGAGATCTGTGAGATAGTTAGCTCAATATCCCCGGAGAGTGCACCAGGTATGAATGGTTTCCTGGGATCCTTTTATGTGGCAGCATGGGACTTTTTGAGGCCTTAAGTGATTGAGGTGATTCAAGATTTCTTTAGGGGGGCTCCATCAATAGGGGATCGTGTGCCTCCAAGGTGGTGCTGGTTCTGAAAGTAAAATATCCATATCCTGTAAATCATTATAGGCCTATGTCTCGTTTAAATGTATCATACATGATCCGAGAAATTCTATTGGCTAAGAGACATGAGAATGTGATTCCAGGAATAATTTCCCTTGAGCAACATGGATTTATCCATGGTAGAGTCATTCAAGGAGAAATATGATTATCTCAAGAATTGACGAATAACATGAATACGAAGGTGGTGGGTTCTAATTTGACAATTAAGGTTGATATGGATAAGGCATATGACAAACTTGAATAAGTTCTGTAATATGGGTGATGAAAAGAATTGGATTTCAGGAATGGATTTGTGACTTATGTTTCTCGTGCTTCTCTTTTCCATGGATAACTATATAGTTGATGGGAAAGAGCTTCAGTGTTTTCAAGAGTGTTCATGGGGTGCAGCAAGGGGATGCCCTTTCTCCTGCTCTTTTTCTATTTTCTCAGGAGGCTCTTTCAAGTATCCCTCTTAGATGCTTGAGGGACCAAATATTTTGGCCATACCGGTCTGAAGCCTCGGATGGCTCTTTCTCCCATATTATGTTTTCTGAAGATATTCTCATCTTAATGAATGGTAGGAGGTCTTACTTATGTAATTTTATGCGGATTATATTGATTTACGGCAGTCTCAACAGTCAAAAGGTCAATACTAGTAAGAGAAGTCTATTTATTTCCAACAAATCCTCAAGACAGAGAGTCCAGAGCATTCCGGACATAATGGGAATTCAGAGGAGATAGTTTCTGTTGTTATATCATGGGGCTCCTATTTCGAATGGTAGGGTGATAAACGTCTTTTTTGAGGAGATTTTGACCAGAATTCATGGAAGGGTGCTCAACTGGAAAAACAGGTTTCTATCCATCCGTGGAAGGGTGACTTTGATTAATAGAGTTGTATCCTCTATCCCGATGCACATCTTGACGGTCATCACTCCATCGAAGGGGATTCTTGATACTATGGAGAAGCTGATGAAACAGTTCCTTTGGGATTGAAACCTTTCTGGATGAGCTCATTGGGCTGCATTGTCTCGATTGAAAAAACCAAGCGGGGAAGGTGGAGTTGATCTTAGATATATTTCTTTATAATTTCAATACATGCAATCTCGGTTAGCATGATATTTTTTGGAGGGTCATTCATTGTCGTCTAAAATAACGAGGATCAAATATGGTCCGAACTAGGAGGAGTGGGAGGTACGGAAGCTGTATAGACTGGGGAAAATCGTAAGACATCATCTGGAAATCATCCAAGAGAATACTCGATGGGTTGTAGGATGACGGGATATCAACATGTGGAGAGACAATTTGGAAGGGGAGAAACTATTCTTCCCATACTGTCCAGTTCTGGACATTTCTGATAAAGAGGCCAACTGTCATCCCAGGTTGCTGGAAGCAATTCATGGCTCGGAGTAGATGGAGGTGTTTAAAGAAATGATGTTCTCAGAGGAGGTTGGAAAAACCTATTTCACAGAATCTTGTTCTGGTAACTTCATCAATAAATATTAACTGCGTCTAATCCATAAGGGGTTGTCCAAGATGAGTGGGGATCACATTTATGGTGTAAAGAACTGCCCACGAAGTTATCCTATCAGGTTTGGAACACGAGAAACAAATTACTTGTCACAGAAAACAATATTTAGAGGAAGGGAATTAAACATGCTTCTAAATGTTTCTGTTTCTTATATCTTCAAGTAGAGTCTATCTTTAACTTATTTATTAAAAGTGACTGGGTTGTGTATCTATGGAAAAGTTTGGAGTTATGTGTAGGTTATAACGTGACCTATTCATTCATGCAGCAGTTCCTCGTCAGTAGGTTCTCAATCCCAGAACACAATGAGATGGAGTCTAAAATTCGGAGCTTAGTGATTGTGGTGATTTTCTGGATGATTTGGGAGGCTCGGAAAAATTCTAGATTAGAGGGATGGTGCTCTCTGGATTTACTACTGGTTAAAATGAAAGGGATCATTCTAGAACTTGGGTCACTACTTGAAGGAGGACAACACTCTATTACCCTCTGTAATTTTCTCAACAGACAAATTTCATATACCAGAATGAAGAACTACTGGATAAGGTGGTTACCTCTGAGAAGAGATCACAAATTTAACATTGATGGATCATTTGGGGACGAGATGATGTGCGGGGGCAGTTTGGTGCATTATTGGAATGGTACGGTCATTATAGCCTTCAACAGCTTTCATGGACCGGGAAACTCGATGGGTGCAGAAGAGCATGTGTTATACATAAGAGTTGATCTCTGTTCCAGGGTCCCCTTGATGTGTGCAGAAATGGAATCAGACTCTGAGATCTTGATTCAGGCCTTTCATAGGAAAGAGAAGGTTTCGTGGGCCTAATCGTATATTGTTAGTAAATGAACAACTTTGATGGCAAAGGATTGCTCTATCCGGCATATCCCAAGAGAAGCTAACATTGCAGAGGATACTCTTTCTATAGAGAGTAGTCCGGAGGAACCCCGAATGGTGTTCACGAATTTGGGATATTTACCCCGGGTATATAAGATTATTTTTCAAGGGGATTCCCTAGGTCTATATCATTTTCAACCTCCTCGATTACTACTGATCAGGTCTTGTTTTTCTATTTGAATAATAATAAAAATACAATTGTCAGTCAGAAGTAGGCAGTTAAGATTCTAGATAGAAGATATAAGGACCTAGGAAAGAAGACATCCCATCTTGTTAAAGTGTTTTGGAGGAACCATAAGTTTAAAAAAGCTACTTTGGAATTGTAAGATTCAGTGAAGGAGAATTACCCTCACCTGTTTGTGTAAAATGAAATGTTAGGATGGAATTTCATAAGGGAAGAAGAATGTAATGATCCAATGTTTTATCATTGGAATTCCCTTCTTATAATTATTCCTTTTATTATAATCACATTAGGAAGCACAATGACATATCAAGATACTAAATACTATGTAATCATTATACATAATATTTCCACTTCTATATTTTTATTTTAAAAAATCCGACACACACGATTGCATTCAGGGTGATTTTTGGATTCTAATAGAATAAACCTTATTTTTGGTAAATAATAACCTAACATTATGAATAGTATCATACCCTTAGTAATAGTAATATGACCCTTATGAATAGTAAATCATCCAAAATAATATTAATATCATCCATTGGTGATAAAATAATATTTAGGCTTCTTATAAGTGATAATATTACCATAGTAAAAGTAATGGAATTTTTTATAAGTCATAAATAATTAATTATAATTAATTAATTAATTTAGTAGAAAATTTATTCTCCTAAAATGTGTTCATAAATTAAAAACTTAATGTCTTATGGTTTTAATATAATTTTATAAGAACTTATGTAATTTTTGAAACCATTATGAAATCATTTTTAATTAAAAAACATTTATTTTTCAACTAAAGTATTATTTTAATAAAAAGTTCAATTAATCATATTCAATATTTCAAAAAAATGGATTTCATTTTTCGATTATTCACATTGAAAAATGGTTAGGTTGTTTTTATTTTGTAATTTTCTAAAATAAAACAATTTTCTTGTGAATAGTAAATATACAATTTTTCACATAACTAGTATATATTAAGTTGCATAATTCATCATGTAATGATGAAATAAACATTATATAACTTTATATTCGGCCATTTTCTATTTAATTTATACAATGTTTTCTTAAAATATCATAAACTTAATTTCAAAACCTAAAAAGAACTTTCCATAACCTAAAGCCAAAAAATGATTCCTTAAAATATCATTTTCTCTTTCATTTCACATTCCTTTTATTAAATTAATGATTTTGAATTATAAAGATGTTTTAAAGAATAAAAAAATTATATTATATTAATTTATGATTTATTTTCTCAATAAACTACTATTACAAGTGTAACATTTGATATATTATTTTATTTAATAATTTATTCTAAAAACACCCCTCCTCATGTATAAATAACCACTCTCAATCCCCTTGTAAAACCAAACCTCACAAGCTTCAAGACATGTATGAAATCTATCAAAACATATTCCCTATCCTCTCCCCCTCCTCAAAAGTGCTTTTTGGCTCATAAAAAGACCAATCTATTGTGCCTTAAGGGGGATTCAAGAGGCAATTCATCTCTCTTTTTTCCTTTAATTTCCTTTCAATTTCAAGTTCTTCTACTAATCCCTCCCTAAAAATAATCATCAAAATGGTATGGTAACTGAAAAATCATTCGTATACTGAACTCTTATGGTACTAATGGGATAATATATCATCCAACCCCCTTCTCCTCTGATGATTATTATACAAAATAAAACATTGTTTCTGAGGTGTTAATTTACCACTTTCAAGAATGAAATGTAGTCATTTTATTTTACAGCCTTCAAATTTGGGAATGAAACCATTTTTATGGTTGAACCTGATTATTATATATTTATCATATACTATTTAAATATTTGTAAGTTACATATGTACATATTTCTAAATGATTAAACAAAACAAATTCATTGTGGTCGAAAAACAGCTAGAATTAACCAAAACGGTCATCATTAAACTCTTATCTAAAAATTCATTATCATGGTATATAAAATATTATTTATAAGTTCATATAAAGTCATGTAACATTATCAATAACATATAATTAAAATTATATATGTTTATCCATGTTTTATCTGAGCTTCCATTGATGAATACAAGTGAACCATTCAAGAAAACCATAAAAATGAACATTACTGGATAATGAATTTAAACAATATAACTAATCCCAACACACATAAATGAAGTTAATAATATTTTAATGAAACTTATTATTGTATAAATATTTCTATAATTTTTAATTCATGAATATAATGTAGTTATACAGGACATTAAATTGAAGAAAATATTCAGATACAAGGTAAGGGGAAATTTTCAAACCCAACTTTGTTTCTTCGGGTTCTCCATCTTTCACTCCACATTCGGTATGGGTTATCTTTAAAAAACATAAATTAATTATTATCCTACCTTTTCTTATAAATACATGTTATCTAATTGATATTATGAGAAACCCAAAGTTTTCAAAAATAACTCTTCTTTCTAATAAACACACCATTTTTACTTCTTGAATATTGTTTAACCCTTCACTCATGGTTGATGGTTCTATGTTGAGAATGGTGTTACATATTTATTTTGATGAAAAAATGTTTAAAAATTCATGATATATGATTTCAATCTCATTCCTTTCAATAGGTTATTTTATGTTTAATTTTGACAAATTTTCTATGTGGAATTCATAATAATGTAAATGTTATAATGTGAAGGGTGCGCCCTGGATTATATAGCCCAATATGAATGTTATTTTGTGATGGGTGTGCCCATAATTTTACAGAACTCTAGTGCATTGGGTGAAGTGTTGAATTTCATGAGTTAACGTGACATTATGTGTGAATATGATGCTATCTTTATTCATAACTCTATGGGGTAGTTAATCACTATGACATGATGTTTCATTTTTTATGCATTGCCACAAATCAAGTCTTTCATTAATGTTTCCTCTCAAGTTTATCATCCTTTTCTTATGTTATTTTTGTTCTCACCCATTGTTATACTATTCATATCTATCCCCTTGCTGGGATTTTATCGCACCCCATTTTGATGTACGTCCTCAGTTGATTATGTGTACTAAGGAGAGGTCAAGAACCAATATGAATCTCGAGAATAAGGAATTAAATAAATTTTTGTGCATGATATTTAAATGTTATTTTAGGTCCTATTTTTCCAAGAAACTATACCTTTGGATCCTCATCTTGTAATACTATTATGTTTTTTGTATTTATAATGATTTTGTTGACCTCATATGTTTTGATAATCCCAATCTTGTATTCATATGTTTTGATAATCCCAATATTGTATTCATATGTTTTGAAAATCCCAATTATGTGTTCATATATTATGATATTCACAATTACTGTTGATCTACACTTTAATTCTTTCAAATCGATGATCAAGTTAATAATAATGTTACAATAATTTCTGATTTATGTTAATCTCGATTATCCATGTTTATATAAGTTTTGAAATGATTCTAAGTGAATTAGATGTGTTTTGCATAAGACAGTCAAGTGTAAGTATCACAGAGCTACCGATATGCATAATAGCCAGAGCTACCACTGCATAAGAGCTACCGATAGACACAGAGCTACTGATAGCCCGAGCTACCGATAGACAGAGAGCTACCGATATGCATAATAGCCAAAGCTATCGATGCATAAGAGCTACCGATGCACAGAGCTACCGATGCACAGAGCTACCGATGCACAGAGCTACCGATGGACAGAGAGCTACCGATGCATAGAGCTACCGACAGTCAAGATCAACCGATGGAACTAAGTTCATCGAGCTACCGATAAACCGATAAACCGATAAGAGTTTGAAGAGATACCGATGGAAGATCCTACACAGAGTCAACAGTACACGTCTACAAAAAAACGGCTACCTATAATGAACTACGGAGTCAAATCCTATATCCTCGAAACTATTTTTTTATTACACTAACGACTACATTTGTTACTTTTGATGCATTTAATGTCATTAAATGATTTATGTTTCCATTTCAGGAAATCGTACCAAGTACGATTGAAAAATTATAATCATTCCTTCTTCTCAGTATAATAAAGGAATACAAGACAACGTGTATAAGCAAGTGAGGAAGTGAAAAAAGACAAGAGACTTGAAGAGATTGAGCACACGGTAACACACTTGCGATCAATCTCAAAACGTGTCAAGAACAACTGGAGAACTTGCACTCACAAGACTACTACTACTACCAGACTCCAGAACCCAAAGCATACATAGAGCAATCTATGCTAAAGAAGAACTACACAGAACACTTCATTTTCTGAGCTGATAACCAAGATGAACCTGGAAGCACCGAAAGAAGAAATGATACTCTATTTTTTAGTCAAATACCAAAGAGGGACTCAGAATTGTTTCTGATCAAATCCAAAGGAGTCCAAAGCTGCACTGCAATCACGAGAGCCATTCTAAACTCTTTATCTTGCTCTAAGTGATTTAGTATTTACATTACGAGCAGCGTGTATAGCCTGTTAATTATTACACACACACTGTCTCCTAAACCTGAACTGGAGGATTTATAAATCCTCACTCACAATCTTTACATTCTTTTTTTTCACTGTGGATAGTGGTAGAGGTCGAGTGTGACCTGGACAACTTTGAGCTGTTGGTTGTTATCCCACATATAACTGTGGTAGAGGTCTCTTGACCTGAACAGTGTGATCACTATTGTTAACCCAGATCTAGGGTGTGGATCAATTTATATAAATTTTTATTGGACTAAGTCTCGGCTTGAGACTGAACCTCTTGGTTAACTCTTGTGTTTTTAGTTAAAATCTATATCCATACTATATACATTTATTTCATATTTCGCTGCTATTACTTTGAAATATTATTTATTTTTAAAGCTACTTTGATAGTTAAACTCGCAAGTGTTTATATTTATTATAAACCAGTAAGTTAGTTTCAAAAGTTAATTTAATCATAAGATTAAGTTAACTGAGAATTAATCAATCTTTTAGAAACTAATTGAACCTTTATAATCTGTATAAATTCACTATAGTTTAATTTGTTTTTGAAATTGGGGGATTTTAATAGAAATTTTTTTAGCAGAAATTTTAATTGGAACTCAATTCACCCCCCCCCCCTCTTGAGTGTCCACTCCGACCAACATTTGGTATCAGAGGTTGTGTGTTTTGCAAAACTTTTTATTTACTCTCTGCTTTGCAACTGTGATTTTAGTTTTATTTTAAAGTTCTTAAAATTTATGTTATTTATAAATTTTTATCTCTTTAAATTTTGTTTATAATGGATAATAGACTTGAGGGTGCTGCTACTAACCGGCCACCTTTCCTTAATGGAAATAACTATGCTCGGTGGAAACTTAAAATGAAAATTCATCTAGAAAGCATGAGTTTTGATATTTGGACTGCTATTGAATCTGAATACAAAATTCCCACTACTGATAGATCTACATGGGATGAACCTACAAAGACTGCTTACAATAATAATTGTAAAGCTATGAATGCTATGTACTGTGCTCTAGGAGATGAATAATTCAACAGAATTTCTGCAAGCAAAACTGCTTTTGAAATTTGGGATACCTTGGTTGTTTCTCATGAAGGAACAAATAATGTTAAAGAAATGAGATTGAACACTTATACTATTAAGTATGATAATTTTAAAATGAAGTCTGATGAACCTATTTCTGACATGTATCTCAGGTTTAATGAGATAGTCAACACGATGAATTCACTCGGAAAAGTTGTTCTAGCAAAGGAACAAATTATGAGAATCTTGAGATGTCTACCGGACCAATGGAGAGGCACATCTGTCTCAATCAGAGAATCATGTGACATTGATGCTCTACCTATAAAAGAGCTTATTGGAAAATTGATGATGTATGAAGAAGATCTCAAGATAAACAAAGAGGAAGATGATGAACTGAAAAGAAAATTTGTAGCTTTCAAGTCTACTGATTTGAAGAGTAAGGAGAAGGAAAAAATACAGATGGAGGATGAGAGTTCAACAAGTGAAAACTCAGAGTATTACAGTGATGCAGAAATGGCTCAGATAGACAAGAGATTCAAAAACATTTATAGGAAAAATAAATTCTTTAGGAAAATAAATTACAAAGGAAAGTATGATCAACAAGGCAAATGGAAAAAGGATCAGAAGAAAGCTGACAGGACTGATGAAGTTATCTTCTACGAATGCAAGAGAAAAGTACAAATCAAAGCAGACTGTCCAAAGTTAAAATTAAAAAAGAAATATGATTACAAAGACAAGAAGTACAAGAAAGCCATGAAGGATACCTGGAGTGCTTCAGAAGACAGCACAAGTGAAGCTGAATCTTTGGACTCTGAAAGGAATCGATCCAACATGTGTTTGATGACAAATACTTCTGAGGTAACATCTGACACTCCTGTTTTAAATTCATATTACTCTGGATATGATTCTGATTCGGAAAACATGTCAAAATATGAACTATTTGAATACTGTGATATGTTAGAAGAAACCCGTAATGAGCTTAAAGACAAATACAAAGGTTTAAAGAAACAGTATGCTTTATGTGTTAAGCAAAAATCTGATCTTGATATAGAAAAGGAAAATAATGCTCAACTATTAAAGGAAAATACAGAACTGAAACTGTTAAATGAGCAACTCATAAAGGAATTAGAAAAATTCACAAATGGAAAGAATTCTCTAACTCAAATGCTAGGAAAGCAAGTTGCACCTAGATATGCTACTGGTTTAGGATACCAACCTGGACAGAGACAGTTTACCAGAACCCGATTTATTCCTAAGTCTGAAAAAAACATTGCTACTTCCAGTTTTGGAAATTCATATGCTTCAACATGATATTCATATGGTTATAGACCAAATAAAGTTTATCTTTCAAAATCTGTTACTTCTGTTAATTGTATGAAACCAATAAAACAAATCTGGGTAACTAAAGCCCTGATTTCTAACCTATCTGGACCCAAGAAAATCTGGGTACCAAAGTCATTTCCTGTTTAAATCTGTTTTATAGGAGACCTGCTTGAAGAGATGTCACAAGAAGATATGGTATTTAGACAGTGGGTGCTCAAGACACATGACTGGAGATTATTCTTGCTTCAAGAGCTTAATAAAGGTTGATGGAGGTCATGTCACCTTTGTTGACAACTCTAAAGGAAAAATCATCGGCCTAGGCCAGATTGGTAACACTGACCCAGTATTAATTTCTAAATTTTTATTCGTTGATGGACTTAAATATAACTTGCTTAGTATATCTCAATTATGTGATGATGGTTTCAATGTCAAGTTTGAAAATTATTCCTGTGATGTTTTTAACTCCAAAAATTCTTTAGTATTTTCAGCTCTAAGGAATGAAAATGTTTATGCTGTTGATTTAAATTCTTTAGCCAAAAAAAATATTCCCTATTTGAATGCTTTTCATAAAGAATCTTGTCCATGGTACATAAGATTAGGACACTGCAACATTCACTCACTTAGAAAACTGGCTAGGAAAAACTTAGTTAGAGACTTACCTAAATTAGAATTACCAAATGACAAAGTGTGTAATCCCTATCAAAAGGTAAAACAACACAAAGATTCTTTTAAATCAAAGAAATAAGTCTCAACTTCTCAACCACTTGAGTTGGTTCACATGGATTTGTTTGGACCATCAAGATTTTCTAGTTTAAATGGGAAGCACTATGTCTATGTTCTAGTAGATTACTTCTCTAGATATACTTGGGTATATTTCTTAGCTCACAAAAGTGAAGCTTATTCATCCTTTGTTAAATACTCCAAGTCTGCAAGAAATCTCAGTGGACTCAAAATTAAGACCCTGAGAAGTGATCATGGCCGTGAGTTTGAAAATCAAGACTTTGAATCTTACTTCTTACACAATGGCTACACTCATAACTTTTCAGCTCCTAGGACACCTTAGCATAATGGCATAGTAGAAAGGAGAAACCAAACCCTTCAAGAAATATCTAGAACCATGCTCAATGAATATGAACTGCCTATTTACTTTTGGGCTGAAGCTATAAATACAGCTTGTTATGTTATCAATAGAGTCTTGATCAGACCTGTTCTTAAGAAAACCCCATATGAGTTGTGGAACAATAGGAAGCCTAAGGTTAATTACTTCAGAGTTTTTGGTTGCAAAATCTTTATTCTTAACACAAAGGATAATCTGGACAAGTTTTCTTCTAAAAGTGATGAAGGAATTTTTCTGGGTTACTCTACTTCAAGTAAAGCTTATAGAGTGTTTAATAAGAAATCTAAATGTGTGGAAGAATCTGTTCACATCAAATTCGATGAAACCGATACACATGAGCCTAAAATCTATCTTAAGAATCTTGAATAAGATTTGTCTGTTCTGGACCTTAATGATAAATCCAAAGAACCTGTTATAAAAACTTCCAGTTCTGGACTTTTTCCAGAATCTGTTTCGGTCGAACCCGAACCTACTGATGAACCTGAAGTGTCTAGTCCTACATTTACTAGATCAACAAGAATTCTAAAGAATCATCCTTTGGATGGTGTTGTTGGTAATCTTCGTAGAGGAACACCGACTAGTGCTTCTCTAAGAAATCAGGTTGAACATCAAGCTTTTCTCTCCCAGCTAGAACCCAAAAATATTAATGATGCTATCGTCGATGAATTCTGGGTAATGGATATGCAAGAAGAGTTAAATCAATTTGAAAGAAACAAAGTCTGGGAATTAGTTGACAGACCTAAGGGCACACTAACAATAGGCACTAAATGGGTTTTTAGAAATAAAGTTGATGAATCAGAAAACATAGTTAGAAACAAAGCTAAGCTAGTTGCACAAGGATATAGTCAAGAAGAAGGCATAGACTATGAGGAGACCTTTTCACCTGTAGCTAGACTAGAAGCCATTAGGATTTTACTTGCATATATTGCACATAAAAATTTCAAGTTATATCAAATGGATGTCAAAAGTGCATTTCTAAATGGTTTTATAATTGAAGATGTTTTTGTAGAACAACCTCCTGGATTTACAAACCCCCATTTTCCAAATCAAGTTTTTAAACTTTCTAAAGCTTTATATGGCTTAAAACAAGCTCCAAGAGCTTGGTATGATAGACTCAACAATTTTCTTATTTCAAAAGGTTTTACTAAAGGGATTGCTGATCCAACTATTTTTATTAAAAGAATTTCTAAAGATGTTTTAGTTGTACAAATCTATGTTGATGATATTATTTTTGGATCTTCTAAACCTTCTTTATGTACTGATTTTTCAAAAAGTATGAAAAGTGAATTTGAAATGAGTTTAATGGGAGAACTTAAATACTTTCCTGGATTTCAAGTATTTCAAAATGAAAATGGTATTATTTTGAATCAAATTAAATATACAAAGGATCTCTTAAAATGTTTTGGTTTGGATAGTATTAAGGAGAGTGAAACTCCTATGAGTAAAATCTGTAAATTGGATACAGATGAAACTGGGAAACCAATGGATAAAACCAATTATAGGGGTATGATTGGTAGTTTACTTTATCTTACTTCTAGTCGACCAGATATTATGTTCAGTGTGTCTATGTGTTCAAGATTTCAAGCTAACCTGAAAGAATCTCATTTGCTTGTTGTTAAAAGAATTTTCATGTATCTCAAACATACTATTAACCTTGGTTTATTTTATCCAAAAGGACAATCCTTTGAGTTAATGAGTTATTCAGATGCTGAATTTGCTGGTTGCAAATTAGACAGAAAAAGCACTTCAAGAAAATGTCATTTATTAAGAAAATCCTTAGTATCTTGGTGTAGTAAAAAGCAGAATTCTGTAGCTCTATCCACTGCCGAAGCAGAGTATATAGCTGCTGTTAGTTGCTGTTCACAAATTATGTGGATGAAACACACTCTCTTGGACTATGGATATGATTTTAAGCATGTTTCGATTAACTGTGACAACACTAGTGAAATAAAAATCTAGAAGAACCCTATATCTCACTCAAGAACCAAACACATTGATGTAAGGCATCATTTTCTGAGAGATCATTATCAAAAGGGTGATATTTCTCTTGAATTTATCAGCACTGAACATCAATTGGCCGACATTTTCACAAAACCCTTAAGTGTGGATAGGTTATGTTACATTAGGCATGAGCTGGGGATGTTTAATCTTCACTGATAGAAATCCTCACCGATATAAATCCTCACCGATAGAAATCCTCACCGATAGAAATCCTCACCGATATAAATCCTCACCGATAGAAATCCTCACCGATAGAAATCCTCACCGATAGAAATCCTCACCGATAGAAATCCTCACCGATACAAATCCTCACCGATAGAAATCCTCACCGATAAAAATCCTCACCGATAAAAATCATCACCGATAGAAATCCTCACCGATAAAGCGCTGTTTTAAATCCTTTTGTCTGCCGTCAAGAATCTGAACTGTTTTTTTTTCCCTTTTTTATTTTATTTCATTTTATTTTTATTCATTTAACTTATGATTCCTAAATGATAAAACTAAGTCTAAGCCGCTTCTCACTCTACCGAACCCAAAACCTTTTACCCTCGAACCTTAGAACCCGAACCCTCTGCAAACCTAAGATCCCTCGAACCAGCGATGGAAAATACCAAAATTCCTGTCATCTGAGATGATTGTGTTGATCCTAAAGCAAAAAGGCAGAAGTTCGAGCCAGAAGCGAGTAGTGCTATTAGAACTAGGTCAGGAAGGAGACTAGTAAATCCTCATCTGCAAAATAGAGCTATTGTGATCGAAAAAGAGTTGTGTGTAGACTGGTTGCTTCCCAGAAAGTCCTTGGTGCTCGAAGTTCTGGAAGCTCAGAGATGGGTAGACTGCTTTTCAAATAACAACAGTCCCTACTACCCAAAGTTGGTAAAACAGTTTTACGAATTCGTAAGATTCGAGAAGTTAGAGAATGAGAACCAAGTATCTTCATTTGTAAATGGTAAAGTGATATCATTTTCATCAGTAGAATGGGATGATTGCTTAAAAGTTCCTCATGAAGGTGTCTCTGGATATGTATCAAGGGCAATGCCACCTACCAGTGACATTTTTGATCATGAGACCGCATTGAAAGAACTGACTGATGATGGAACTCCAAGGCAAGTGGTTGCTGCAGAAATGGATGGAGAGAACAGATTACTGTTCAAGTTTGTTCAACATGTGTTGATACCAAGGAGAGGATACTTTGCTAATTTGAGATATCAGGATATCTATCTCCTACATCTTTTGATACATGATTTCAAAGTCAATTTATGTAGATTGGTGATGAATCAAATGGAAGATATGACATGGCCGAAATCAAAGACTAACGCCCTATTCTTTGCTAAGCTGATTTCTGTAATGATCAAAGTGAAAGGGATAGCTGAGTCTCAAGATGAGACAGTTGTAGTGAAGAAAAACATTTGTATCACTACTACAGTTTGCAAATATATGAAGATTAATTGGAATCCATGGAGAGGAGAATGGGTCAATGATGACCAAAAGGTATATGATAATTTTAATCCTATTGATTATCCTTCAAGGCCAAAGGATAAAATAGATCCAGGTCTAGGACCTGATAAAGAGGAACCTGAGTACAGTGATGAGTCAGAAGAAGAAGAAGAAGAAGAAACTCCTATGGATGAGGGAGGAGATCCTGACTTGCCTCCAAGCCCTGTTGCTGAAGTTTTGTCTTTAGAAAAGGAAGTTCTAGCAGAAGTGGAGACACCTACTAATGAGGAAGAACAGTTGGTATCTGAGCATGTAGAGGAAGAAAAGAATGTCTCTAAATCATCTGATTCTGCTGAATTGAGTCTGAGTCTAGTTATTGGAAGCTCAGTTATACCTTCTATGGATGAAGAAAGAGAAAGAGGAGAAGTTGTACCTATTCCAGAAAATCATTCTGCTGCTGTAGAGATGGAAGTTGTTGTGGAAGATTCTGATGAAGAAAGACCAGAAGAGAATGTAGTTGCTATATATGAGAATGCACCCATTGAGGGGGAGCATCACACCAAGTTTGGAAATGTTACAATGACTATCGAGTCTGAAGTCTGGGTAGAAGACCCAGGTTTTATAGTCTTTGTCTTGGATTATCCTGATTCGGATAATGAAGTATCTTTGAATAGACCAACGATCAGCTATGACATCAATTCTGTGTTTTTACCTGCTGATGTGGTCCGAGTACATGATTTAGATGTGCTGAAAGAAAATCTCAAAGTCAGTTTTGTAGAATAAGTAAAGACAATGGAATCTTTTTTAGTATCCTCGATTCAATCAGTCATGGTTGACTCTGTAGTCAGTTTAGCTTCTGAAAGAGTATCTACTACAGTTGCTCCTACTGATTTTGTTACAAATCCTGACCTCGAATCCCTAAAGAATGAGCTGAAGGAATCCTTCAGTGCCTCTGTTGCTGAGATAAAGCACTGTTTTGGTGAAGAAATGAAGATGTTAGAAAGGTCTTTTGAGCTTTCTCTTGGTTGAAATCTGTCAACTTTTGTGGGTGAGCTAATGGAAGAAGTCAAGGAGTGCCACACTCAAACTTCTAGGCTAGAAGAAGATCTCGAAGCTCTACGGATATCTATTGTTGCCTTAGACTCTTTCATGAGTTCAAAATCTCAAGCTGACAAGGATTTAGCTTATGTGAAAAGTGTTGTAAGTCAGCTGGTCTCCGTGTTTGAAGATTTCAAAGCATCTGTGAAGGATCATGTCAAAAATCAGGACTCTCAAATGGAAAATCTGATTATTGGGTTGACTAAAATCTTCAAAGAAACTGTATCCTTCTTTATTGGTCCTCTAGTTCCAAAACCTGCAATTGATCTGAATCAATTTTGTGCTCTGATGAAGGAGGATCTTGATTCTATTTCAACCAGTGGCTCTGTAGACTCATCATATTTAAGTCAAGTTTTTCTATCTACCAGGGATTCAGCCAGAGAAATAATGAAAATCGTCCAGGACTACATGAGAGAGGCCTCTGCTTCTCAAGAGGCAATCAAGAATAAGGTGGATACTTATTTTGAAAAGGTTTATACCAAGAAACAACTAATCAACCATTTCAAACTTCTGCTTGAGAATCTAAAGTTACCTTCAGTGACTCAGGCTTTCAGAGATCAGGTTAGTAAGATCAAGGAGCTTACTCCTGCTTTTGATAAATTCATTGAAAATAGAGATGATTTTGTGTCTGTAATGGAGAGAGGAGGAAGCATTATAATGGATTTCAGAAACCTGTTGCTGCCCTTCCTGCATGTGGATGCCAGACCGTTCATTGTACCTCCTGATTTGCCTGCCTCTTCCTCTACTACGTCTCCAGTTCAGATGACTCCTACTCAAGCCATAAGAAGTCTCACACCTATGATCACTCAAAGGACTTCCCATTACAGGCCCGGCACTGTATCAGTTTCGCAGCCTCCTCTGATCATTTCTGGAATTCCAAAGTCCTCCCCAGTATCCTCAATAACTGAATTCTCTTCTGATCCCAAGGGAAAAGCTCACATTGATTATGTGGATTGCTAAAGTGGCAAGGCTGTTTGATAGGAATCATTTTGTTTCTATTCTGTTTATGTAATTTTTTGACTGATCTAATACAAATGCCTTTCTTTCCACTATCTCCGTTTATCAGTTTTCTATGTTTGGTTTCCCACTTTTTGATTATCACAAAGGGGGAGAAAAGGGGAGAAATATAAAAGGAGAAATATAAAAGGAGAAATATAAAAGGAGAAATATAAAAGGAGAAATATAAAAGGGGAGAAATATGATCAAAGGAGGAGCCTTTGATACTATTTCTTACATTTCCTTCTTTGGTACCAATTCTTTCAAAACCTTATCTCTGATACTATTGTATTTAATTCTACCTATGATTACTTTTTGATCTATATCTTTCTATTACTATTTCCTATTTCCTCTGATACTGTTTTCTTTGAGAAAATTGAATATTAATGTCATACTATCTAATACTATATTCTCACTATTTTAAAATGTCCATATCATAAGTTGTGATTATCAAAAAGGGGGAGATTGTTGACCTCATATGTTTTGATAATCCCAATCTTGTATTCATATGTTTTGATAATCCCAATCTTGTATTCATATGTTTTGACAATCCCAATTATGTGTTCATATATTATGATATTCACAATTACTATTGATCTACACTTTAATTCTTTCAAATCGATGATCAAGTTAATAATAATGTTACAATAATTTCTGATTTATGTTAATCTCGATTATCCATGTTTATATAAGTTTTGAAATGAATCTAAGTGAATTAGATGTGTTTTTTATAAGACAGTAAAGTGTAAGTATCACAGAGCTACTGATATGCATAATAGCCATAGATACTGATACATAAGAGCTACCGATAGACACAGAGCTACCGACAGCCAGAGCTACCGATAGACAGAGAGCTACCGATATGCATAATAGATAGAGCTACCGATGCATAAGAGCTACCGATGCACAGAGCTACCGATGCACAGAGCTAACTATGCACAGAGCTACCGATGCACAGAGCTACCAATGCACAGAGCTACGATGCACAGAGCTACCGATGGACAGAGAGCTACCGATGCATAGATCTACTGACAGTCAAGATCAAACGATGGAACTAAGTTCATCAAGCTACCGATAAACCGATAAACCGATAAGAGTTTGAAGAGATACCGATGGAAGATCCAACACAGAGTCAACCGTACACGTCTACAAACAAACGGCTACCTATAATGAACTGCGGAGTCAAATCCTATATCCTCGACATTATTTGTTTATTACACTAATGGCTACATTTGTTACTTTTGATGCATTTAATGTTATTAAATGATTTATGTTGCCATTTCAGGAAACCATACCAAGTACGATTGAAAAAGTATAATCATTCCTTCTTCTCAGTATAATAAAGGCATACAAGACAACGTGTATGAGCAAGTGAGGAAGTGAAAAAATATAAGAGACTTGAAGAGATTGAGCACATGGGAACACACTTGTGATCAAGCTCAAAACGTGTCAAGAACAACTGGAGAACTTGCACTCACAAGACTACTACTACTACCAGACTCCAGAACACAGAGCATACATCGAGCAATCTATGCTAAAGAAGAACTACACAGAACACTTCATTTTCTGAGCTGATAACCAAGCTGAACCTGGAAGCACTGAAAGAAGAAACGATACTCTGTTTTTTAGTCAAATACCAGAGAGGGTCTTAGAACTGTTTCTGATCAAATCCAAAGGAGTCCAGAGCTGCACTGCAATCACTAGAGCCATTCTAAACTCTTTATCTTGCTCTAAGTGATTGAGTATTTACATTACGAGCAGTATGTGTAGCCTTTTAATTATTACACACACACTGTCTCCTGAACCTGAACTGGAGGATTTGTAAATCCTCACTCACAATCTTTACATTCTTTTTTTTTTCACTGTGGATAGTGGTAGAGGTCGAGTGTGACCTGGACAGCTTTGAGCTATTGGTTGTTATCCCACGTATAAATGTGGTAGAGGTCTCTTGACCTGAACAGTGTGATCACTGTTGTTAACCGAGATCCAGGGTGTGGATCAATTTATATAAATTTTGAGAGTAATAAGTCTCGGCTTGAGACTGAACCTCTTGGTTAACTCTTGTGTTTTTAGTTAAAATCTATATCCATACTATAAACATTTATTTCATATTCCGCTGCTATTACTTTGAAATATTATTTATTTTCAAATCTACTTTGATAGTTAAACTCGCAAGTGTTTATATTTATTATAAACCAGTAAGTTAGTTTCAAAATTTAATTTAATCATAAGATTATGTTAACTGAGAATTAATCAATCTTTTAGAAACTAATTGAACCTTTACAATCTGTATAAATTTACTACAGTTTAATTTGTTTTTGAAATTGGGGGATTTTAATAGAAATTTTTTTTAGCAGAAATTGTAATTGGAACTCAATTCACCCCCCCTCTTGAGTTTCCACTCCGACCAACAGATTTTATAGTAATGTATGAAAAGGTAGGGTTGCTATAGTAAACTTTAGATCATATCTCTTGAAATATTTTGATTATACAGTTTCATGTACTCATCAAGATCATTTTTGATTAAGATTAATATAAAATTCCATATAATAAAGGAATTTCCTAATTTGAAATATTTCAAACAATATTAAATATAATTTTGTTCAAAAAAAATCTTTTGATATTTGATATATTGAAAAACACATGAAAAATGTGATTTCACCTATTATCCATATTTCAAAATCACTCTTCAAAGGTTTTGAACAATTATTGGAAATAAATTTTTGAGTTAAAAAAACAAATTTCATTTACATAAATTTTACTAATGAGGTCTAAATGAATCCTTTTTTAAAATGGTAAAAAGTCACCCATAAAAATTTATTTTGAGGTAAAAATATTTTAACTCTATCATCTTGGGCACTTGGATCTTATTTAATGTTATACAGATGTTTGGTAAGTATAAATTAGTGTTTAAAAAATTTATAACTTATAAATAAGGTGTTTTTAATGTAAAATTCCTCATAAACATATCCATTAATAAAATACCATTTTATATTAATTAAAAATAAATATAAGCATTGATGTTCTGAAAAGCATGATAAAATTTGGATAGAATTGAGGTACGTTACAATGAAAAGGTATAACCATTATATATAAATTATTCTAGAAAATATCCAATGTAAAAACTCTTTCTTTATTTCATAATATTATTCCATATTCATTAAATTTGTTTTAAAACCCCAATTTTACTGTAATAACTATAATTTCTATAGTTCAATGGACTAATGACCAAAATAAATTTCAATTAAATTGATGAAACTATTGTTGTATGGAACATGTATAACTCTCATCCCATTTATATTAATATAAAATAACAGGTTTGAATTCATATAGGTATAAATGATTCTATCATTCATTTTTGAATAAATTTTGATTTTTGAATGGTTGATTCACATTTATAATGTGGTTAACAGTGGGTTGATCTCTTAAGATTTATTGGTTCTTTTGTAAAAAAAATGCAATGTTTTTCTTAATGTATTTTTTGTGAATCTTATATATAATTAATATTTTGATATTTAAAATATTTGTACATAATTTAAGGAGGATTTAGTTCTGATGGTTTTGGTTTAACATATATTAAATGAATGATGTAATTTTTTGAAAAGTATTTAGGGCAGTAATTTCTCTAAAATTTAAAAAAATGTATTTGAATCATAATCTTTTATATGAAATATTCCCTAATAAATATGGGTGCAAATATTAAAAAATATATTATTTAATTTTCTTATAATAACATTGAAAAATATAATTATCATCTTTAATACCATATCTAGAATGTTGATATTTAGTATTCAAAATGAACAGTTTACACCTAAAGACTCTAAAGTTTGAATGTATCTATTTTGTTCCAGTCTACAACAAAAATGACTTTTTTAAAGAAAATGGAGAAGTTGAACTAAATTTATATAATAATAATAAATACACATATGATCAACCCAAATGTATTTGGAGAAAAATATTCACTCAAAAAATATTGAGACATTTTCTGAGTAATTCTATATCTTCATTAAACAACAAAAATATTTTATGGTGTTCTTGGTTTTTCAAAATTATGATATAAACATTCTTTCTATAAAATGATTCAGAATAAAATTTTTCAAACTCTCCACCATGATCAATAAAATTATTATTCATACAATTTTTTTTTTATTTTTTAGTGAAGGTATGATAATTATTAAAACCAAATAGATCATTTCATTTTTTTAGTGACTATATATACCAATGTAAATACAGTAAAATCCCAAAAAAGTATACACACATAATGATGTTCCCTAATGATTATTGATTTTTAGGAATAAATAAATACATTTTTTCTATAATTGTAAATCTAAAGAATTTGAGACTTTACTAAAATGTTTAAAACTTGACCTGTGTGTCCTACCATGTAGAAAAGGATTGAAAAACTTTGGTTGAGTTAACCCTATTGTCTAGTAGATCCCTAAAAAGTTCTTCTATAGAATTTTTTTCTAACGTTTGAATGTTATTGTTTCAGGAAATTTTATTCCAAGGAAACTAAAAATAATTAAATACACCTAAAAAGGATAAATCTTATTATTAATGTATTCTATGTCTTTTGTTTAAACATTCTCAAACTTCTCTATTGAAATGACAAAAATACCGTCTGAAATTTAAACTGTACATTGAGCATTCATAAAGTTCTTAAAGTAAAACTATTCACATGGTTGGATTGTACTAGTTGGATTGTTCTTATATTAGAAGACATAAAAACATTAGAAGGAAAATATTTTCCAATAAAATAAACTTCACAAATTCTGAGGATTCAACCTTATGAATTTGTTTCATAGTTTCAAGGAACATTTGATCTCATTAAGAATCATTATTTCCAGGTAGTTTCCAATGGATTTATTCATTAATACAGAAATATCCAATAGATATTTACCCAAATGGGACCTACTTTCCAAAGGTATGCATTAATTGAGTTTAAGCTTATGATACATAAGAACATGCATTGGTCGAGAGGATGGGAGGTTGGACTCATCGCACCCATTTGGGGGGAATTATTGTCAACTATGGGACTCTCTTTATAGATTTGAGATATTTTTATGAATCCTTATTAATTCACTATGAATACAATAGGGTTCCCTTTGAATATCCAATCTATTATTATCATGTGGGAATTTTAGAATAATCTATATGTATTCGAGGTTATTCATTAATAGAGACATTTTTATGTATTTGAGGTTCTCCATCAATGGTATCCTATCATATACTATTTAGAGATTCTGTTAATCATCGTTATAATGGTATTGGTACTTAATCCACTCAGTGGGGAGCTCTTGGATTTATCGTTATCTAAGGATATGAATGGTTATTTTGATGTTGGTATCGTACCCATAAATGGTCTACTATGGTATCCTTCTTAAAGAAATCAAAACCCTTATAGTTCGATGTCTCTTAATGGGAGACATTTTACCTCTTAATTTTATGTGATATGGACCTAACTATACAATTTAATGTCATTTGGGAAGTAAATCTAAGTAAAAGATGATTAGTCAAGGTTTGGTGTTGGACTTATGCCTACGTAGTCCAAGGAACATGGATTGAATATGGGTTTCCCAGAAAAATTTCACCCTGTTGGGAATGTGGCTCAAGAAGTATAGGGATGATTTGAAGTGTTGGGGTTGAACCTCAAGGATTCTTCTTATGTGTCCCATTTTGATGGGAATCAAAGCCCATGTTGTTCGATGAGTCTCATAGTAGAGTATATTCCTTTGAGAGAAATGAGTTTTATATTACTTCATGAATAGGATGCCTTGGTGATTTGGGGTCATAAGTTTGGGTTCACTCCTAAGGAGGATGACCTCATTAAGGAAATTAGTGTTGGAATCTTGAAGAGGATATCCCGTGCGCTCTGGCCGTGTGAAGGCTTCCACCTTATACCAATTATGGTGGGAATCCGAGTTCTCTTAGTTCATTCACCATGGGTGTTTATGAAAATGTTGTAATCATAATTAATATCTAAGCCCACATGAGTCATTCTTGGTGTGAGAAACAAGAGGATGCAAAATATTCAACAAAGGATTCCACGCTTTTCCTCCTCCACTAGTAGAATGGGGAATGCATATGGCGGTGACAGTGGAAGATAGTGAGGTGACAAGCCTTCATTATGTTCACATTACATTGTTCAATGGTCCAATGTAAGGAAGGAGTGAAGGTGAGGGATATAGAGAAGATAAAGACCGGAACCTTATACTTCAAAAAGTTATAGGCTTACAAAAGGATGCCTTCCCTGGTGGATATTGGTACAGGTGAGAGTCTTCTCATTTTCATGAATGGAAAAGGAAGTGTGGACCATACCTTCCCTACCAGATACCCGGGGTTCCAGGTTCTAGAGATGAAATGTGTAGTTCAGAACCCAAACCCCAATTATCCCAACTAAGAACATCCCAACACTATTCTTGGGAAAATTTTCCATGTGACTATGGATATCAAAAATCACATACACTCAATTAATACTAACCCCATTTCTAAATAGATTTGGGAAACCTCAGTTTTTGGATATACAAACCCAAAATAGGAGACACACTGATGTGCCTTTCCCAAAGGTTTGATATTTTAGGAGGTTTTGGTGGATGATTCAACTTAATCTCTTTCATATAAGTAAACCAAGGAATAAAATACCCTACCATGAGTGTCTTGGAAGAGGTTTTACAAGATGATACGTAGGCCCTGTGCACAACCATGTATTATAGGTACCCTATGTAGTGTACCGCGTAGGTACCTCGCGTAGGTGTTCTGCATAGGTGTTCCACGCAGGCCTTAGAGATGACTGAAGAAAATGATTTAACATAGTAAAACCAAGCCTATTAAACCTTAAAATTGTTATAGTATTTAAAACATGCTTATTCCATCTAATTATCTCTTCTCTTGTGTTTTTATAGAGATACCTTAAACAATTAGAGGAATCTTGGTGAAAGAGCTACGAAATGGGAGCTTCATGAAGTCTTTCAACTTTCTCAGTATTCATACAAAGATGGGGTTGGTGAAAGGAATTTTTTGGGAAGAGGTCCATCACGCACTACCATAGAGTAGTTAAGCCACATTGGTGGCAAGAATGCATACTACGGTTCAAGTCTATCGCGCAGGTCTACTACGGAGGTCATTCAAAATTTTCCCTGCCTTTTAAATAATTAAACATTTTCTTGAGATTTTGAAATATCTAGGGTCATTATTCATTGAAATTTTTTCTTCCTAAGTTGTGTCAACCCCCCCCCCCCACCCCTCAGGATTGGATCTAGTTAGAAAGAGGTTCGAGTCCTAAGGTAAAATTTTAGGGAAAATACTATGGAGTAATTGTTCAACTACATAGGTTTGCAGCATTTCTATGTCGCGTAGGTATATCTCCTAGATATTTCCTGAATTTCTACTATTTAAGTCAGTTGATGTCAATAAATAGGTCCGATCTATCACACCTGAATTTTCAATTCCATGCTTTATTTCAAATCCGCTTTTGGTTATTATCTTTTGCTTAGTTTTGGGTGTTTTGGGTTTGAAATTTTGGTTCATCTTGTGTTATTGATCTATGACCTTAGTCTTGTGGGTATTGGATGGCAATTGGTCTCCACTTTATTACAAAGGATGGTGTTAGGTTGTGGTTTTTTTTTAGTTGGTTTTGCGACACTCCTTGTGGCACCACTTGTGGGGTAAGTTTTTGAGGTGGTTTTGACCCTTGAGTTGGATGATTTTTGCGGTGAATAGGATGGTTTTGTTTGGGAATTTTTCTCCCCTATACTTGGCCAATCTATCCACATTGGATTCCCCTATTCACCCCTTAAAATTGGAGGAGAATGACTTGGTTTTTGGTGGCCAGAATAGGTCGTACGGTTAGGCCGCATGGTTTAATAAATAGTGAATCCATACCATGTAAGGGTTTCCAAGTCATTAAAAACATATTTTATTTATAATTTTCCCTTCCGAAATAAACCAAAATACTTCCCATTATTCCCCATTTCATTACATACCTCCATGGACAGCCTCAAAACTCTCCCTCCCTCCCTTAGAACTCATTTTTATGGGATATTTGATGGGGGGAAACTTCAAAACCGAGCAAGTAAGTCTTCATCTCCTTGATTTCATATTTTATCCTTAGAGTTTCTTTCACACTTTCACGAAGTTCCTCTTGTCCAGAAACTAGGGAGTCATACCTTGGGTTTGTCTTTGGGTTTCTTGGTCTAGTATTGGGGTTTTAGGTTTCTTTTCACTTCCTTGTGGTGCGGAGGTGGTGTTGTTGATGTTTTGAAACAAGATATGATGGTTTTGACACAAAAGGTAGGTTATTCAATATTTAATAATTTATTAATGAGTTATATTGCAGGAATTACTGCTTTTTCATGTTCCCTATATGTTTTGTGTTTTGCGAAACCCATTTTTGGTTGTATTAGTAAAGAATATAGTATTAAAGTGACATTTTTGCTTGAAATTGTGTATTTTTCAAATGTAACCCATGTGATATCTTTTCTGGAAGTATTATAAAATGTGAAAGTGATTTTTGGGTTGTCTAAAGGGGCTTCCAATTTTTTTGGGTAATGTTTTAGTGTCATATGGGCCTCAAAAGGGTTTTTTTGAATGGGTTTTATGTGTAAAACCTTGTTATACTTCCTGAAAGTTATTTTTGGGAATGAGTTATTTTCATGTGTATATATTGTGGTATTATTGGAGGTAATGTTATAACACTTTATAGTGGAATAATAAATGATTCTTGGGATGCTAATTCAATTTAGGATTGGTATTCGTATGATTTTGGCCTTAAATGATGGTTTTGAAATGGATTTTTTTTTGTAAAACATGGTTATACTACTTGGGTTTGTTTTATTAAAATTAAAAATTATTTAGTGAGTTAAAAAAGTGGTAAAATGTTGTACATGTAATTTTTTGATGATTTTATTCATTTAATATAGGTTTTTGAGAGGTAATGTGGTGATTTAAGAGGTCAAATATTTTAATAACATTTTTTAAATTAACGAATTGTTTTATTAAGTTGTGATGTGGGTGCGAAACATGTTTGTAGGATATTTCATGTGAGTATGATGATAAATGGATTTTGAAGGTAAAAAGGGTATTATGTAACATGTTAATGGGAAGTTATATGATTTTTATCATCATGGAATGACTTTATAAAATTGATATAGGTTTGTTGACTTTTTAATGGTATGTGAAATGTGTTGTCATCTATTTTGGTGTGAGTTTGATTTCAAAAAAATCAATTTGAATAAAAATGGGTATTATGTGAATTGTGTGATATACATGTGGGTAGTTTGGTGAATGTGTGATGTGGAAGTTGTATTTGTATGTGAAAATTATATTTCATGGCTTGTTAAACATGTTTGAGCATAAGAGGGAAACCCAGGTATCTAGGTGGGTGGACGTGTACTATTATTCTAGAGATACCATGGGTTTTGGCCTCTGTTTCACATAGCATGATTAACAATAACAAAAATAACTAAATAGTGATGATGATATTTTTGGGGAACCATTAGGTTATGGGTATGACCCCTACAAGTGGATGGTGTGCACAAGAACCGATAATGTGATGTTTACTTTCACCGAGATATGAGGTACCTGGAAACCACAACGAGCTAGTTCCAATGGGTTATTTCCCATTGCTTGTGATCATTGGATGATTTATGTTTACTGTCCACATATGGTATATTGGGATGTAAAATTATGTATCATTGGTATTTTATTTACAAGTTTTGAATCTCTAAAACATCCCACTTGAAAATTGTTTTTATTTAAAGTTGTTTATTTTATAAATTGTAACATTCATTTCTTGTTTATAAAACTTGAAAGATTTTCATCATAAAATGTTTATCACAATGAATTTCCTAGTGGTGGTATCCTATGGGGATTTTCCTCACTCCTTACTTACACTATTGGGTGTAAGTAGACATGGTTATTTTTGTCACAGGTTTGGGTACAACTTTTGTACCAATGGTTCGGGGTTTTAGTGGTCCATCGTGATGCGTTATTGTGGAGATGTCTTAAGGGTGGTGCCTCTTGAAATGTGGAGTTTCATGGGATCTACTTTTTTGTTTTCTTCCTCTATAATAGTCTTATAACATTTTTTAAAATTATGTAATTCAATTCTAAAATTTATTGAAAGATGTTTTTGTTTCAAAATTCCAGATTTGTTTTATTGGATTCATTATTTCATTATGTATATAAACTCAGGTAAATCATTTTTAAAATTTATTATATGATACCACGACATGTATTCTATCATGTGGTTATCAAGAATGGCCTTTGTGCCCTGCCACGGGTCGGGTCGGGTGCTGGTTTTGGTGGTGACCTGATTAGGATCATGAAAATATTGTATTAGAGGAGGTTCACTCTCTTTGATCGTGTTATCTAGGGAAGATTTGGGATACTATAAGGCTAGGATTTTTGATACATGAAATTCCATTTATGGGTAATCTTCAAGGCCAGCACACCACATGTATAGATTCGTGTTTCCTGGGAAAGTTTCGATTTATGTGAGTTCTTTGGTTTTCTTGGTTTGATGGAAATTAGGGGAAATGAAAAGAGAGTTGTTGTAAGGACCCGACCCCAGTTTCCCAGAGTCGGTGCCTTATTTTATTTCATTGGCATACATACAAGGAATACGAATCCTGAAGGACCGAGTAGTTTAGTATTATTGGAAACAGGATACGTACATAAGTTCAACATTACATATGGAAAGAAAAAACAACACTAATTTATTCCACTAAAGTCATCACGTCTTCTAGATTATGCTTGCAAGTCATTTATAATTTACTTCTTCATGTCCTGAGAAAATGAAACATAAGAAAGGATGAGCTCAAATTCTCAGTAATATTAAGCAATACAGTGGAAGATAATATAATCATTATACATGGTGAATAATTGAAAACACGTGGCTTTAATAATAAACATGAAACCCATTATGGCAGGAATATGAGCTGAGTAAATAATTCCATAATAAAACAAACTCATGGGTATTCTACTAGTCAAAAAACCACATGAAATTTCAATTACTAGATTCATAATGAGGGAAGTTCATATGCCGGACATTCTGAAACATTTTTTCATGGCCTCGGCCAAGACGTCTAGTAATTAAGGCCTCAGCCAAAATCTATATCACATTGGGAAAGGCCTCGGACAATTCCACGTCTATTTTTCTCATGAGACCTATTGATTCATCGAGGAACTATAGTGGTCCCCACCCATCACATAATAAGTCTAATGCATTCCTCATATGAGTAGGTATCAACATAAATAATATATACATTCATATTAAATTTATCATATGAAATGTAACTAATTTTCCCCAATCATAAAACATAAAACACTAACCATTCAAAATAATATGGTGAATGGTTTTAAGATAGATCATCCACAATAAATTTAGTCATAAACCATTAAATAAAATATGGTAGATGACTTCATAAATTATTAAACCCAATAATACCATGGAATCAACAAGAGTGTTGAATTAGACGAAAACACCCTTATAAAATCATTAAGCAATTTTAGAGATTAATACTCTTTTTTTAAGAAGAGTTATTTTGTAAAAATCTTTGTATAAAACCAGAAGTGAATTAAGATAGTATTTTCATAATAAAACTAGTGTTTTTAGAAGAATAATGGTTTCTAAAAACAGATTATAGATTGCCCTTGAAAATAGATATGAATTTGAGAAATCCCCTTGTATTGAGCTCGTATTTTTTGAAACGGTTTTGAGAGCTTCTTTTAAAACATGTTACTATCCAGAAATTAAGTAAGGATTGTGTTTTGTAAACATATATATGATACTCACACAAAACATTTTATGCGTACATAACAATACATAAGAATCACATCGAGGTAATTAGACAATGAAAGTATCCCGAATGAAAATGGAAGTTCGGGTGGAAAAACCCTTACCTTAACTCAAAACGTGTTATACTCTTGTAATTAAGCTCCTGGAATATGAAATTATACTTTTTAATAACTTATTTCAGAACCTATTAAACTTTTATTTAGTTTACCATAATTCTGGTTAGTTCATTTATGTCTTTGATGATAAGTTATTTATTGAATTTCATCGTTCTGGTGTGTTTGTTTCCATTATTTTCATATTCGGTTCACTTGTTTTTAAGTAATGATGTTCATGTGGAACGATTATAAATATCCAAGATTGGAATTATGTATTATTAATGAACATAAATAATTTTTAATGGTTGTTTCTATAATTTGGTTACATGGAATGAGGATGAATCATTAGATGACAATCACTTCGATTATTCGGAGGTATTTGGAATATTATGAACTAGTTTGGTCATATAACTTAATTATATGTACATATTATGGTTCCTGAATATTAATTAGGTTATAAAACATATATTATAGTCTGGTTAAACCATGAATATGGTTTCATGACCTGTAACAAAGAAGAAATTGAAGAACGAAACATCATCATCCACGAAGGTTATAAAGTGAAACCTCATGGACGTCGATCTCGTTTATAAAAATAAAAGGGAGGGAGTAAGAATATTTATGATGGATCTTCATTCACATGATATAAATAAAGTATATATATGTTACTGGACTTATCATGATCATTTTTACAGAGGAGGTGAGGAGAGAAAAATAAAAGAGATGAACTTGAAAATAAAGAAAAGTTAAGAGATCCCTTATGAAAATTCGGCAGCCTTACAGCATCACATAAAATTTCATAAAATCAAATGATGAGAACAAAAAGGGTATCTCATCATATTGAAATCAAAAGGAGAGTAAGAAGAATAAATAAAATCAAACCCCAACATATGAGAAAGTAATTTCAAATAGCTAGCATAAAAGAAGTGTCGACTTAAAGAAGAGAATGAAAGATTCCCTTACCTTGTAGAATTACTCCTAGATCTTGATGGATGGGACCTTGGGGGCTTAGGGACACCTTGGGAGGACTAATAGAGAGGTAAAATTACCAGAGATATGAGGATGAGGGATTTGGAATGAATGAAAATGAATGGATGAGTGGGTATTTATAGAGACTCGGGTTTTTCGCCTGTCAGACTTTGGAATATTTCTATGAATAATTCCATATCTAGGCGCAAAGACGGTGTGCGATTCTGAGGCCTGTTCTGCCTGGAATTAATTTTATAAAAATATTAACTATTTTTATACTATGCACGTGGTGGGGGTGTGATATCTCCTAAATGGTAGCTCAGAATGAGAATATGAGGGCATGGTTGCATCTGGATTGTGCCGTTTACCCTAGGCAAGGTGTAAACTTTGTGGGCGCGGGCCTGTGGTGAGAAACGCCAGTAGGGGCTTTTTCGTAAATAAATGGAAAAGTTAGTATACAAGCATCGGCTCGAATAACTTCTGAACGGAGTCTCAGATGGAAATTTTGAGTCCACCATTGCGTTCAGAATGCGCGTTTACCATAGGGGTGACGTAACCTTCGTTTTCATCGGGTGTCGGGTCTGAGGCGGGTTTGACGCGAGGGGGCGGCAGATATTATTCTAAAACAGAAATAAATATCAGCACCCCCGCCCCCTTCTCATTACTTTTGGAATTCTTCACCATTATTTTCCACTGATCCGCTGAATCAAGAAAACAAAGTTCCCATGAGCTCGGATTTCGACGGCGGACGTTTCCGGAGCATGCAGCGGAAGCTCTGGAGCGCGGATCTAAGGCAGAACGTTGGCGTTTCGCCCGCGAGGTAGGCAGATTTGACTTTTAACCCTCGATCCAATTTTTGCTACGTTTTCCTACAAATTGAAGCCGTAGAAGAGTAGATCGGGTCTCGAGGGTCTTGCAGGCGCATCCGGATCGCAAAACAGAGCGTCGGGGAGCTCCCGGCGGTCCGCCGAAGATTTGTCGGCGCGACCCCGGCGTGGTGGCGCCGGCGCCGGCGGACGGTGGGCCGGCCCGGTGAGGCGGCGGCGGCCACCCGGTGTGCGGCGGCGCAGCGGTCCCGGGGCGTCGCGGGCTGTGGTGCGGCGGGGGGCTGCCGGCCGGGGCGGGCCGGAGGTGGCGGCTTCCGTACCAGCCAGGGCAGGTCGGTTCGGGCTGGCCGGTCTGGCCCAGTTTTGACCGGGGATTCTAAAACCCCCGTTTTGTGCAATCCAAAGTTCTGAATCACGCGCCGTCTGTAGTTACATGACCTTGGGATTGAGACGGACCTATTGGGATAGGTTTGGGTCTTTATTGAGCTAGGTCTGTGGCTCGGGGTCACGAAACGTCGAATAATTATAATAATTTAATTATTATTCATCTTTGATCGGCCGTAACTTTTTCCTAGAGTGTCTGTTTGATGTGTCGTCGGGGGTGTTGTGACCCTGATGGTACGACAGACATTTCGAGATGGTTTTCGGGTATTGGGACCAAGAACAGGGTGTGGGCCCCATGAGACTGGCTTCTGGTGTTTACGGGAAAACGTGACATTTCCATCAGGTGTTCGATTCGGACGAGTAAATTGTTGATCCTGTGTGTTTTTCTGAGAGGATCTCCATGGTGAGATCCCTTCATTGAGTTTCTGGATCAAGGTGTGGGCCCCGCCCGAGCTGGCTTCGATGAATAGTACATTTTTCACCGGATGTCTGTTTCGGACGTACTAGTAGTCGATTCAATGTGTTTTTCCGAGGGGATCGTCATGGTATGATCCGCTTGATGAGTTTCAGGATTGTTGTGGGGTCCCCACACGGGCTAGCTACGGTGAATAGTACATTTTCACCGGTATTCTGTTTCAGGCCAGTAAACAGCCTATCCTGCGTGTTTTTTCGTGTGGATCGCGATGGTGGCCTCAGTATCAGCCTTAGAGGTGCGCAGTGAGGCATTGTTGCGGTTCGCTCAGGTTTGTGACGTTTGAACCAGAACTGGTTGAGAGTACTCACTTAGTTCATTCCTACGAGGTTTTTCACGGTATCACAACCTTCGTATAATTTTTTGATCCTCTCGATGGGATTTTTAATCTGTCAGAGTTGTGGCATCCCTCCGGTGGGCCCAGAGCGGGATCCTCTAGCATTGTTACCCTATATCGGGTTCTTGGTATCACTGTGACCGCTTATCCACGGGCGGCGATCCATTATCTAGTAGGTTAACCCCGTAGGGTTTGTGGCATCACTGAGAATATGATCCCCGACGCAGTGGGCCGTGCTCAGTAGGGTTGTGGCATCGACGGGTATACGATCCCCTGCTCAGCATCATGTTTATAGTAGGGTTTCGGTATCATTGGTTATGTGATCCCCTACTCAGCGCGTGGTTTATGTAGGATTACGGTATCGTCAGTTCGATCCCCTAAATCACGAGTTATACCAGATAGGGTTCCGGTATCATCGTGACCACCTTTTTAGGGGTGAATATCCTCTATCTTAGTGACATGCTTCTATCGAGTGCCAGATCGGGTTGTGTTATCCCCCAGCGGATCCTGGGTGTGATCCCCTATCTGTGAGAACTACGTATGCCAGATCGGGTCGTGGTATCCCCCAGCGGACCCTGGGAGTGATTCCCTATCAGTGATCTTCGTATACCAGAGTGGAATCTGGTATCCCCTAGAGGACCCTAGGAGCGATCCCCTATCAAAGGAGTTTGGTGGTTATGTTGTTTCAGCGAGGTTTCCTCAATGATGCCATCTGACGAGCGTGATCTCTCGGGTGAGCGTCTGAGAGGTTTGTGAGAAACCTGATGGAGTGTATCTATCGGATGAGTGTCATCTGGGATGATAGTGATCGTGTGGTGTACTCTCATGGTTGTGGTCAGTTGCTGGTGATGAGGTCGGTACCTCTTGTGGCTTGGTGCGTGAGCTGGGTATATCTGGATTGTTCAAGGTGTATGTATGGGCATACACCTGAGCTGAGATGACTAGTTGTGTTTAGCCGAGGATGGTCCCGAGATGGAGTTTCTCTCTCACCTGGGTTCCCTCTGGCTGGGATGAGCGGATGGTTGCCTTTCAGTTGCTCTCTTTTGTTTTGGGTTTTCGGGGTGCCTACTGAGTATGTTTATACTCACCCCTATATGGGATTTTCCCACACATCTTTGTGTCTTGTGCAGACCACATGCCTTTCGATGGAGTCCCAGGAGGACCCAGATCAGGCGGATCTGAGTGAGTGAGACTGACCGGGGTGTTTACCGGTGCGGATCTGAGGGAGCTTTCTGACAGGTGTTTTTGGCAGCATTCCCCTTCTTTAGAGCAGGTTGGACGTGCTTTTGTAGTTTTCTTTTGGTGGGCCATGTTTTTCCCTTTTGTACATCTGTTGTACTCTGGTTGTGGGATAGTTGTATGCATGCATTTTACTTTTCATTTTTACTTATCTCAACACTGTTTCATGGAGATGTTTGTGGGTGAGTGCATACAGGTACCTTAGGCTAATGCCTCCCATGTGTGTGTGATAGCCTGATTGGCGCTAGTTGCCAGCCCCTGTCCTATTAGAGGTGGGCTTAGGGATTCTAGTCATGAGCCCTGTTGGGTCAGGTCGTGACAGAGTGGTATCAGAGGATGTTCCACCTTTGGGATCTCAGAGTGTAGCTGGTCTAGCTGTGAGTTTGGTTTGGGTTGCATCGCGGTAGTGTTATGATATTTCGAGTTTGGATGTCAAGCCAGGGACTCCAGTGTTGGTGCGGTGGCCAATGTATCCATACACCAAGACTCTGATAGCCTTCATTTCGACTTGGGACATTCGTACACTAGTCATAGGGACATAACGATACATGCATCATATAATACTAGGATTTTGGGTTTTCCTTGTTCTTCTTCAGTCAGCTCTTCAGATATACTATTTGACTGTGGTGCATCTTGAATGTATTTCAGGATGTCTCCATGAAGATAGCCACCAAGGGTTTCGCAGTAGTATTGTGGTTATGATCCACCCCGTGTTGAGGCTGTGGACCGGGTCGCAGGTTCTGCGGCTGGACCTCCAGGTGGTTTTCCAGTTGATCCAGCACCATCCGAGCAGCTGGTTGTGCCGGCAGCAGTGTAGGATGATGTTGTGCGCAGGCTGAGTGCACTGTATAAGTTCCATAGGCAGTGACCTCTGAGGTTTCGGGGTGATCTAGACCCCCAGGTAGATGATGATTGGCTTGATCCAATCACCCGAGTTTTTCACCTAGTGAGGACACCTCCAGATAAGATGGTGGTCCTAGCGGCGATCCTTCTTCATGGTTCGGTTGTGCGAGGGTGGAGCCTAGTGACACAGTCCCATGATAAGGAGACGCTCACATGGGCAAAGTTTGAGCAGCTCTTCAGGGAGGAGTTCTATCCAGTGACACTGAGGTCAGTGCAGATTCAGGAGCATCTGCAGCTTCAGCAGGTGGGCCTGACTATGTCGGAGTACTCAGCGAGGTTAATAGACCTGTCGCACTACTCCATGGATATGGTCCGAGACATGTTCTTTAGGGCTTGTTCCTTTGATCGGGGCCTACGAAGAGACATCCGAGCAAGTGTGGTTTCCTTGTGTCTGCCCACCTATGTTGGGGTTTTGGAGCGAGCGTGGGAGGTGGAGAGCTTTCTAGCTGAGCGAATTCCCCCTGATAGTATTGGGCACACGAGAGCGGAGAAGTCGTCATCTGGTAGCTGATGGTAGGTGCATAGGACTAGGCATGGACGACGTTTCAGGAGGAAACCCCAGGATAGAGGATCTGAGGCTCAGGGCTCACAGGGCTCGCAGGCCAGTTTTGGTCAGCCGTAGGAGAGGCGGTGTTATGCTTGCGACGGTCAATGACATCTTGCTAGATATTGTCTGACCCATCGTTCTTCTGATAGGGAGTCGGTCGATGGACCACCTTGGCAGAGGAAACGTCTCGAGTGAATAGGTCCACAGGGTGGCGGACGTGGCAAAGGAGCTGGTGCAGCAGGAGGCGGTGGTTGTCGGTATAGGTTGCCACCACACCCACCCCCAGGTGGTCCACGCCAAGCTCAGGGAGCTGGTGGCCAAGGGCGAGGACAACTGCATGCCCTGGAGGTTAGTGACCCAGAAGCTCCGCGGATGGATAGATGTATGTCTTGTGTCCTTCCTACATTTTACAGTAGTCTGATAGACACTGTTTATCATTACTCTTCCCTTTCCGTTGCTTGCTCAAGTTTTCTTCAGGGCGTAGGTAAGACCCCGTGTGAGTTTTTTTCGGCGTGCTTCAAATGCATTATGAAGAGGGATCCTTCCCCAATCGAGACACGTTTTTGTGATGTGATTAAAACCATGTGGGTGAGTCAGTGCTTCCCAAAGAGGATAGTATCGAGGTGTGGTGGATGAGTCCCTCTGACTTATGCATTCAGGCAGGGGTGTTTGTTGGTGAACGCGCTGGTGTGGGAGACCCAGTTGAGAGTCCAGTCGCTTTCCTTGTACTTCTGGCTTTTCGGGGAAGAAAATTCCAAAGGGGGGGAGGATTTTTCCCCTTGGGTTTTTGTCGTGTCAGACATTGGAATATTTCTATGAATAATTCCAGATATAGGCGCGAAGACGGCGGGTGATTCTGAGGCCCGGTGTGCCCGGAATTAATTTTATAAAAATATTAAGTATTTTTATACAATACACATGTTGGGGGTGTGATATCTCTTAAACGGTAGCTCATAATTGGAATATTAGGGCATGGTTGCGTCCGGAATGTGCCGTTTACCCTAAGTGAGGTGTAAACTTTGCGAGTGTGGGCCTGCGGTGAGAAACGCCACCGGGGGGCGTTTTCGTAAATAAAAGGAAAAGTTAGTGTACGAGCGTTGGCTCGAATAACTTTTGAACAGAGTCTCGGTTGGAAAATATGAGTCCACAGTTGCGTTCAAAATGGTGCTTTTACCCTAGGGGTGACCTTACCTTTGTTTGCATCGGGCGTCGGGTTCGAGGCGGGTTGGCGCCGGCGGGCGGCGGATATTTTTCTAAAACAGAAATAAATACCAGCACCCCCCCCCCCCCCCCCGTTCTCATTCCTCTCCGCATTATTCACCATTATTTGCTGTTGATCTTCCGAATCGAGCAAACGAAGTGCCCACGAGATAGGATTTCGACGGCGGACGTTCCAGGAGCGTGCATCGGATGCTCTGGAGCGCGAATCTAAGGCAGAATGTCGGCGTTTCTCCCGCGAGGTAGGTAGATTTGAGTATTAACCCCCGATCCCATTTTTGTGGTGTTTTCCTGAAAATCGAAGCTGTATCAGTGTAGATCGGGTCCCGATGGTCGTGCAGGCGCCTCCGGATCGCAAAACGGACCACCGGGGATCTCTCGGCGGTCCGCGGAAGATCCGCCGACGCGGCGGCGCTGGTGCCAGAGTACGGAAGCCGGCCACGGAGGGTCGGCCCAGTGAGGTGAAAATGGTCGTAGGGTGTGCGGCGGTCCCGCGACGGCACAGGCTGCGGTGCAGCGGAGGTCGGTCGGCGGGACCGGCCAGGTGGGGCCGGTCCGGACCAGTTTTGACAGGGGGTTCTAAAAACCCCCGTTTTGTGCAATCCAAAGGTCCGAATTGTGCGTCGTCTACGGCGATGCGACCCTAGGATTGAGACGGACATATTGGGATATGTTCGGGTGTTTTTGGGCTGGGTCCATGGCCTGGGGTCAGGAAACGTCGAATAATTATAATAATTTAATTATTATTCGACTTTGATCGGCCGTAACTTTTTCCTGGAGTGTTCGTTTGATGTGTCATCAGTGGAATTGTGACCCTGATGGTATGAAGGAATTTTCAAGATGGTTTTTGGGTGTTGGGACCGAGAATAGGGTGTGGGCCCCATGAGACCATGTTCCGGTGTTTACAGGAAAACGCGACTTTTCCGTCGGGTGTCCGATTCAGATGAGTAAATAGTTGATCCTGTGGGTTTTTCTGAGAGGATCGCCATAGTGCGATCCGTTCGTTGAGTTTCTAGATTGAAGCATAGGCCCCGTCCGAGCTTGCTTCGGTGAATGGTACCTTTTTCACCAGATGTCATTTTTGGATGTACGAGTAATCGATTCCGTGTGTTTTTCTGAGGGGATAGTCGTGGTATGATCATCTTGATGAGTTTTAGGATCATTGTGGGGGACCTGCACGGGCTAGCTACGATGAATAGTTCTTTTTCATCGGTAGTCCGTCTCGGGCGAGTAAGCAGCCTATCCTGTGTGTTTTTTTCACATGGATCGCGATGGTGGCCTCAATATCATCCTTGGACGTGCGCAGTGAGGCGTTGTTGCGGGTCTCTTGGGTTAGCGACGTTTGACCCAACAGTGGTTGAGGGTACTCCCTTGGTTCATTCCTATGAGGGTTCGCATGACATCACAACCTTCTTATAGGTTTGTGATCCTCTCGATGGGATGTCTAATCTTTTAGAGTTGCAGCATCCCTCCAGTGGGCCCGGAGCGGGATACTCTAGCATTGTTATCCTAGATCGGGTTCTTGGTATCGTTGTAACCGCTTATCCACGTGCGGCGATCCCCTATATAGCATGTTAACCCCGTAAGGTTTTTTGAATCATTGGGAATATGATCCCCTACGCAGTGGGCCGTGCTCAGTAGGGTTGTGGCATCGACGGTCATACGATCCCCTGCTCAGCATCAGGTTTATAGTAGGGTTGTGGTATTGTCGGTTATGTGATCCCCTACTCAACGTGTGGTTTCTGTAGGGTTGTGGTATCATCAGTTCGATCCCCTACATCACGAGTTATACCAGATAGGGTTCATGTATTGTCGTGACCACCGTTTTATGAGCGATGATCCTCTATCTGAGTGATGTGCTTCTGTCGACCGTCAGATCAGGTTGTGGTATCCCCCAGTGGATCCTGGGTGTGATCCCCTATCTGTGAGAACTACGTATTCTAGATCGGGTCATGGTATCCCCCAGTAGACCTTGTGAGTGATCCCCTATCTGTGAGCTTCGTATACCGGAGTGGGTTCTAGTATCCCCTAGCAGACCATAAGAGTGATCCCCTATACGAAAAGTTTGGTGGTTATGTTGTTTCAGTGAGGTTTCCTCAATGATTCTATCCTAAGAGCATGATATCTTATGTGAGCATCTGATAGGTTTGTGAGAAACACGATGGAGTGTATCTCTCGGATGAGTGTCATCTGCGATGACATTGATCGTGTGGTGTACTCTCCTGGTTGTGGTCAGTTGCTGGTGATGAATTCGGTACCTCTTTTGTCTAGGTGCGTGAGCTGGGTATATCTGGATTGTTCAAGGTGTATGTATGGGCATACACCTGAGCTGTGCTGACTATTTGTGTTTAGCCGAGGATGGTAACGAGATGGAGTTTCTCTCTCGTCTGGGTTCCCTCTCGCTGGGATGAGCGGACTGTTGCCTTTCAGTTTCTCTCTTTTGTTTTGGGTTTTTGGGGTTCCTACTAAGTATGTTTATACTCACCCCTGCACGGGCTTTTCCCACACATGTTTATGTCTTGTGCAGACCACAAGCCTTTCGACGGAGTTCCAGGAGGACCCGGAGCAGGCAGAGCTGAGTGAGTGAGACTGATCGGGGTGTTTACCGGTGCGGAGCCGAGGGAGCTTTCCGGTGGGTGTTTGTGGCAGTGTTACCCTTCTTCAGAGCAGGTTGGACGCGCTTTTGTAGTTTTATTTTGGTGGGCCCTGTTTTTCCATTTTGTACTTCTGTTGTACTCTGGTAGTGGGATAGTTGTATGCATGCAATTTACTTTTCAGTTTTAATTATCTCTTCATTGTTGCATGGAGATGTTTGTGGGTGCGTGCGTATAGGTACCTTAGACTAATGCCTCCCATGTGTGTGTGATAGCATACTCGGTGCTAGTTGTCAGCCCCAGGCCTATTGGAGGCGGGCTTGGGGAGTCACGTCTCAAGCCCCAATGGGTCAGGTCGTGACAGTATTTATAGAAAATGAGAGGTAATTTTTTAATAATTTCAAAGGGACACCTCATTAGTGGTTTTTTCCAAACCATGGGCTTGACCATGGTATTTTCCCATGGTTTAAGCCACTTGGGACACCTCATGTAATAATATACTATACAAAAGTCGACCATACGTTTATATTTAATTATAACATCATTATGATGTCATTAATGTACCGAAAAATCAAAACTGTATTTTTACTATTCTTGAAAAATTCATGTATTTTAGAAAAATCTCTAAAATTCACCCCTACTATTTTTCGACGTGTAGAATTCAAAAGTGAAATCCATTTTTCAAAAATAATTTTCTAAATATTATTAATTTAATTTTTAAATAAAAGCATGCTTAATTCAAAAATTAACACTTCTAATTCTACAAATACTTCTTTATCACAATGAAAACTTAACCAAGATGTTATTATCTTCCAGTCTTAATAAAATCAAATAATAATAAAATTTACTATTCATTAGGGTCATATTACTATTCATATTACTATTCATAAGGGTATGTTACTATTCACTAATAAATCATGTTTGTTCTATCGGACTCCAAATGACTTACTGAACACAACTCTAGATGACCATTTTTCGAAATTCAAAGCATTGAAGAGGAAAAGATGTGTTTTAATGACTATATTATAAAATTTAATTCTATTTGTGTTTTCAAAACTGTGGGGTGTTACATTCTCCCCTCATTACAAAAAATGTTTTCCTCAAAATTCATAGAATATTACCTAAAATGATTCGGGTATGTCTTTAACATAAAATCATCAGGCTCCCATGTTGCTTCCTCCATCTTATGGTTCCTCTATAGAACCTTCACCAGACGAGTCATACGGTTTCTCAGTACTAGTTCTCTAGTATCAAGAATCTTGATAGGCTCTTCACAGTAAGATAGATCAGGATCAACTTCCACTTCATCATAAGTGAGTACATGTGTTGGGTCTGGCATGTACTTTCTTAACATTGAAACGTGGAACACATTATGATCCTTGGAGAGACTTGGCGACATTTCCAAATGGTAAGCTACGGCTCCAATTCGGTCCGGAATTTCAAAATGTCTGATGTACCCAGGACTTAATTTTCCCTTCTTACCGAATCGTATAACACCCTTCCATGGAGATACCTTTAAGAAAACGTTATCACCTTCTTGAAACTCCAAATCCTTCCTTCAGTTATCAGCATAGCTGTTTTGCCTACATTGAGAAATTTTGATATGGTTCTGGATAATCTTCACCTTTTCCATTGTTTCTTCAACAAGTTTCGGTCCCATGAGCTTTCTATCACCAACATCATCCCAGCAAGTTGGTGTACGAAATCTCCTCACATATAATGCTTCATAGGGTTCCATCTGAATAATTTAATGGAAGATATTGTTGTAGTAAAATTATACGAGAGGTAAATACTGATCCCACATGCCTTGAAAATCAAGTGAACTAGACCTCAACATCTCTTCCAATGTTTTAATTTTCCGTTCTGATTGTCCATCAGTTTGCGGGTGGTAGGTAGTGCTCAAACGAAGATCAGTATCTAGGGCCTTCTAAAGACTTTTATAGAACCTTGTTGTAAAACATGGATCAAAATCAGAAACAATTGATTTTGGTACTCTATGAAGTCTCGCAACTTAATTAACATATAGTCTTGCTAGACGATCAAGTGGTAGATCTTCTCTTATAGCAAGAAAATGTGATAAATTGGTAATACGATCAACATTGAACCATATTGCATCATTCCTTCTAATAGTCTTTGGTAGTCCTATGACAAAGTCCATCGTGATATTATCCCATTTCCACTCAGGTATGGGAAGAGGATGCAATAATCCTCCAGGCTATTGCCTTCTAGCTTTCACTTGTTGACAAACCATACATCTTGACAAAAAATCTGCAATCTCCCTCTTCATGTTGTCCCACCAAAAATGTTCCTTAAAATCTCTATACACATTAGTGCTACCAGGGTGTATAGAGAAATTGGAACTATGAGTATCAACCAATAACTCCCTTTTTAGATCAGGTATATTGGGAACACAAATTTTCTTCCCAAATTTCATGATTCCATCTTCATATACGAAGTCACTCAATCTCCCATCATTCACAGCATTAATCTTCTTTTGAAACTCCTCATCATCCACCTGAGAATTTTTTATCCTTTCTAGCAATGATGGTTTGGAAACCATTTGAAAAATCATTGATGTTTCACATTCCATGGTTATTCCCGAATACATCTTTAGTAGATCCATGAAAATAGGATCCCATTCAACTCTCATCTTGTTCAAAACTCTATGATCTTTTTTTCTCAAGGAATATGACACCTTTTTTACCTTCCCTAGGTGGTATTTTACCGTGAAATCATAATCCTTGAGCAGTTCAATCCATATCATTTGCCTCACATTGAGTTCTTTCTATGAGAAAAGGTACTTCAAACTCTGGTGATCAGTATAAATCTCACATTTTTTACCATAGAGATAATGTCTTTATATCTTCAAAGAAAATATTATAGTAGCTAACTCAAGATCATGAGTAGGAATGTATTGCTCATGAATTTTTAGCTGTCGTGATGCATAAGCAATAAACCTATCATTTTTCATAAGGACACAACCAAGTTCTTTCTTTGAAGAATCACTATAAATAACAAACCCTTCATTCCCCGATGGTATAGTCAATATAAGAGCATTGACTAATATTCTATTCAGTTCTTCAAAACATTTTTCACAATCTTTTGTCAAAACAAATTTAACCCATTTACATGTGAGCTTCATTAGCGGGTTAGCCAGTTAAGAAAAATTCTGTACGAAACGCCGATAATAACCTACTAAGCTAATAAAACAGCGTACCTCAGTTATGTTTGTTGGCGTGGGCCAATCTTGGATTGCCTTTGTCTTTTCAGAATCAACTAGGATTCCATCCTTAGAAACAATATTTCCATGAAAAGAAATCTCTTAAAGCTAGAATTTACACTTGCTATGCTTCCCATATAATTCATGTCTTCTAAGAGTCTTCAGGATAATTCACAAGTTATTTTCATGATCTTCATAGATTTTGGAGTATACCAAGATATCATCAATAAATACAACTAAAAAATCATCGAGATATTCCTTGAAAACTATGTTCATTAGATCCATGAAGAGAGAAGGTGCATTAGTCAATCCAAAATGCATCACTGTAAACTGGTAATGCACGTACCTGGTTCGAAATGTTGTTTTTGGAATATCTTCCTTCCTCACAAGCAACTGATGATTTCCGGATCGAAGATAAGTCTTTGAAAAGTATTGAGATCCATGCAGTTGGTCAAATAAATCATCAATGTGAGGTAGGGATAGTTTTTCTTTATTTTTATAGCATTTATCTCCCTATAGTCGATACATAACCACATAGATCCATATTTATTCTTAATAAAAAGGACAGGGGCTCCACATGGAGAAACACTATGGAGAATAAATCCATTATTACTCAATTCCTCTAGTTGTTTCTTTAGTTCCACAAATTACAAAGTGTCCATTCTATAAGGGGTATTCATTATGGGCCTTGAACCAGAAATTAAATCAATGGAAAACTCAATTTCTCGTTCTGGAAGATGTCCATCTAAATATTCTAGAAACATATCAACATATTCTCTCAAAATAGGTACATCCTCTATTTGAGCATTACTTTCCTCACCCACAGTTATTTCATTCTCTTCCTCCCCATTAATTAAATTTAGTTGAGCTATTGGGGGTGGATCTATATAAGAATCAGGTGGTGATGATCATGCTCTAAAAATAAGGTGTTCTTTATCATCGTCATCAAAAATTGTAACCTCCTTCTTATTACAATAAATTTTTGCATCATGGTCTGAAAGCCAATCCATACTGAGGATTATATCAAATTCAATCATGGGTATGATGATGATATCAGCAGATAACAAACATTTATATTCCCTAATGGGAACTGATTCATAGAAATTCGTACCAATGATACTTCCCTTAGGAGTTTTGACTGAAAACTCCCTTGTTAAATCAAATGGGAAATATCTAATTTTCTAAGAAAATTGGGATGATATGAAACAATGCAATGATCTAGAATCAAATAAATAATTGGATAATCTTGAGGAAACAATTATAGTACCTTCCACCACGTCATTAGAAACTTCAACCTCTGCAGTAGTGATTGCATAAGCATGTCCCTGATCCCTTGGCCTTTTCTGTTGAATATTTTCTTGAATTTTTGGACAATAATTAGCGTATCGTCCCATCTCCCGACAACTATAGCATTGAACATCATTGGATTCATTCTCCCCTTTGCAATCACTAGCAATATGGCCTTTCTGGTCATATTTGTATCATACTCCTTTTCCTTTTAAGCATGCACTAAGGTGTTTATTTCCACAATTGTCACATTGTGGAAATTAAACTCTTCCCCTCTTCCCCATTTCATTATTTCCTTTCCTAGGGTTTTCAGCAGCCCTATTCATTTCTTTCATTCCCTTAAAGTCATAAGACTTAGAGAATTCTTTTTCAGTCTTGATAGCACATGAAACTATGACTTCATATGATGGAAAATTTTGAGAGACCAGTGTCCACTGAAGGAATGGCTTTAGGCCATCAAAAAATCGATCAATTTTTCTCCTTGGATTTCGTATGTAGTCCAAATCATGTCTTTATATCCTTGTAAATTTGGCTTCATTCATGGAAACATTTTCATCCTCCTTCTACCTCAGATTCAGGAATTGTCTCTCAATATCTGCTCGTTGCTCATGAGGGAAATATTTTTCTAAGAAGATTTCCTTAAAATCCCTCCATTCCATCTCTTCTATCTCTTCCTCCTCCTTTGTGTTTTGGATTAATGACCACCACTGATCCGCGTCTCCTAATAGACGATATACTACCATGAAAACTTTCTCTCATTCATTATATCCCAAAGAGAGAAATATTTTCTCAAGGGAACATATCCACTACTCTGCTAAAAATGGGTTTGTAGTCCCATTTAATGATAAAGGTTGGTGTTGCATAAAGTGATGTAGCATGGATCCTCCATGTGGTGGATCTATATGCTCCATACATGTATGGTTATTATTCATAAAGTGAGTAAGTTGTCCCAGTATAGTTATGAGTTGCTCAGCACTAGTCACAGCACCAGAGCCAGCATCATTATCTTGCATCGGAGGAAAATTCCTACACGGGACACATGCATTTGTGCAATTTCCATTCCCTCCACTAGGCACCATATCTAGATAATGGAATACACTATATTAGTCTATAAATCATAATGTATAATCTTAAATTAAAAATACTCAGAAAAATTAAGATCATACACATGACTAATCCCATATTCACAAAAATGGTTTCTTTGAGGAATATTTACATTAAACTCCTTCATAATGGATTGTAAGAAAATGTCAATTATCCTAAGAATATCCCCCAAGAGTGTTGTTACCAAGAGTTCTGCAAGGCCCATTGTCGTGCACTATTTCATGTTCGAGTCTAGCTCAAAGCGGTGTTTTCGGGTTTTACCCCTAGATACATCTGTGCCAGAGTCGCCTCTACATGCTCGTATCCAGACATGGATGTATTTATTGAATAATTCACATAATCTATTCCTTACCAAAATACCATGACATTTAGGTATTTTTATCCTCAAAGAATATCTTTTAGACTCTTCCCTAATTCTACTTTTTCTAAATCTAGTTTCTATGTATTCTACTAAACTTCCTCTTATACCAACTTTAAGGACCCGACCATAGTTGCCCGGAGTCAGTGCCTTCTTTGATTACATTGGAATACATACAAGGAATATGAATCCCAAAGGACAAAGTAGTTTAGTATTATTGGAAATAGGATACATACATAAGTTCAACATTACATATGGAAAGGAAAAACAACACTAATTTATTCCACTACAGTCATCACGTCTCCTAGATTATGCTTACAAGTCATTCATAAATTACTTATTCATGTCCTGAGAAAATGAAACATAAGAAAGGGGTGAGCTCAAACGCTCAGTAAGAGTAAGAAATACAGTGTAAGATAATATAAACATTATAAATGGTGAATAATTTAAATCGCATGCCTTTAATAATAAACTTGAAACACATTATGGCAGGAATATGAGCTGAGTAAATAATGCCATAATAAAACATAATCATGGGTATTCTACTAGTCGAATAACCACATGAACTTTCAATTAATAGCTTCATAATGAAGTAAGTACATGTTCCGGACATTATGAAACATTTTTTCATGGCCTCGACCAAGACGTCTAGTGATTAAGGCCTCAGTCAAAATCCATATTACATTGGGAAAGGCCTCAGCCAATTCTACATTTATTTGTCTCATGAGACCTACCGATGCATCAAGGGGATATAGCGGGACCCACCCATCACATAATAAGTCCAATGCATTCCTCATATGAGTAGGGATCAATATAAATAATATATACCTTCATATTGAATTTATCATATGAAATGTAACTAACTTTCCCGAATCATTAAACATAAAACACTAACCATTCAGAATAATATGGTGAATGCATTTAGGATAGATCATCCACAATAGAGTTAGTCATAAACCATTAAATAAAATATGTTAGATGACTTTATATATTATTAAACCCAATAATACCATGTAATCAACAAGTGTGTTTAATTATACAAAAACACCATTATAAAATCATTAAGCAATTCAAGATATGAATACCCTTTTTTAAAAGAAGAATTCTTTTGGAAAACTCTTTGTATAAAACCAGAAGTGAAGTAAGATAATATTTTCATAATAAAAATTTTGTTTTTAGAAGAATAATGGTTTCTAAAAACAGATTATATATTTCCCTTGAAAATAGATATGAATTTGAGAAATTCCCTTGTATCGAGCTCGTATTGTTGGAAACAGTTTTGAGAGATTTTTTTAAAACATGTAACTATTTAGAAAATAATGAAGGATAATGGTTTGTAAACATATATATGATACTCACATAGAACATATGATGAGTACATAACAATACATAAGAATTACATCAAGGTAATTAGATAATGAATGTATCCTGAATGAAAATGGATGTTCGGGTGGAAGAACCCTTACCTTAACTCCAAACGTGTTCCACCCTTGTACTTAATATCATCGAATTTGAAATTACACTTGTTAATAGCTTATTTCAGAAACTATTATACATGTATTTAGTTTACCATAATTCTGGTTATTTCATTAATGTCTTTGTTGACAAGTTATTGTATTGAATTTCGTCGTTCTCGAGTGTTCATTTCCTTTATTTTTATATTCAGTTCACTTGTTTTTAAGTAATGAAGTTCATGTGGAATGGTTATAAATATCCAGGATTGTAATTATATATTTTTAATGAAGATAAACAATTGATATTTTTCATTTCTATCATTTGGTTGCATGGAATGAGGATGAATCATTAGATGACAACCACTTTGATTATTCGTCGGTATTTGGAATATTATGAACTAGTTTGGTCATATAACATAATTATATATACATATTCTGGTTCCTAAATATTTATTAGGTTATAACACATATATTATAGTCTATTTGAACCATGAATATGTTTTATGACCAGTAATTATAAAGAAATTGTAGAACGAAACTTCATCGTCCAGGAAGGTTATAAAGAAGAACCTCATGGACGTCGATTTCGTTTATAAAAATAAAAGGGAGGGAGTAAGAATATTTATGATGGTTCTTCGTTCACATTATATAAATCCAGTATATAGATGTTACTGGATTTATCATGATCATTTGGACAGAAGAGTTGAGGAGGGAAAAATAAAAGAGATGAACTTGAAAATAAAGAAAGGTTAAGAGATCCCTTATGAATATTTGGAAGCCTAACGGCGTCACATAAAATTTCATAAAATCAAAGTACAAGAACAAAAAGGGTATCTAATCATATTGAAATCAAAAGTACAATAACAATAATAAATAAAATCAAAACCCAACATATAAGAAATGAATTTCAAATAGCTAACATAAAAGAAGTGTCGACTTAAAGAAGAGAATATAGGATTCCCTTACCTTGTAGAATAACTCCTAGATCTTGAAGGATGGGACCTTGGGGGATTAGGGACATCTTGGGAGGACTAATATAGAGGTGAAACCACCAGATAATAATTGATGAGAGATTTGGAATGAAATAAAACGAATGGATGAGTGGGTATTTATAGAAAAAGAGGTAATATTTTAATAATTTTAAAGGGACACCTCATTAGTGGTTTTTTCCAAACCATGGGCTTTCCCAGGGTATTTTATCATGGTTTAAGCCACTTGGGACACCTCATGACGTAAGTTAATATACACAAGTCAACAATACTTTTATATTTAATTATAACATCCTTATGAGGTCATTAATCTACCAGAAACTCAAAACTCTATTTTTACTATTCATGAAAAATTCATGTATTTTTGAAAAATCCCAAAAATTCACCCCTACTATTTTTCGACGTGTAGAATTCAAAAGTGAAATACATTTTTCAAAACTAAGTTTCTATATATTATTAATTTAATTTTTAAATAAAATCACACTTAATTAAAAAATTAACAGTTCTAATTCTACAACTACTTCTTTATCACAATGAAAACTTAACAAAGATGTTATTATCTTACAGCCTTAAGAAAATAATATAATAATAAAATTTACTATTCATGAGGGTCATATTACTATTCTAAGGGTGTGTTACTATTCACTAAAAAATCAAATTTATTCTATCGGACTCCAAATGACTTACTGAACACAACTCTAGATGACCATTTTTTTAAATTCAAATCATTGAAGAGGCAAAGTTGTGTTTTAATGGCTATATTATAAAATTTCATTTATTTTTATTTTCAAAACCATGAGGTGTTAGAGTTGTGCTAGTGGTCTCAGTGAGCTCGCATGGCCTGAAAATCCATGTGGATCTGGGGATATTTCCCTAGAAAACTCTCTGTGATGGTGAAGTGATTATAATACGGCTAAAAACTATATTTCCAAGACACCCACTGAAACATGTTTCTTCTCGAATCATTTGTTGTCCCTTAGTTTTGGAATCTTGGAAGTTTTATTTTAATGAAAAAATGAAATGGTTTGTGAAGTGTAATGTTTTTGTGAAATTTGATTCTTATAAATAGGGAATGGTTCAATTTTTGAAATTGGGGAAATGATTTTTCATAATTATTTTGAAAGGGAACATGGTGTGTTTACACCTACTTTGAAACCAGAGAATTGTGTTAAATTTGGTTTTGAAAAATTATTTCCAATAGTGTTCTCTAAATTATTGAAAGGTGTTTAAATGGGATGTAATTTTTTGAATTTGATGTTAATAGATTCATAGTGAATTTTATTTGAATTATTGTGCCTTTTTAAAATGATATGTAAGTTTTAAATTGGGATTTTGATTTTATGGTTAGCGGTCTTGAGAAAAAGGCAGTATTGGTTGACTATTTTGGTTTTGAAAAGTGGAAATAATTTTTGTTTTAACATTTGTTTTCCATGAGTGACCACATGCATGGGGTTATATGAGATTATGGATGGTTAATGGCAGGAATGGATGAGTTTCTTGATGGATACAAGGAGGGTTCATGGTGTCGAACAGAAACATGCATGTGTGAGGCCCATGAGGTACCATTATTGGACACATTAACCGCTGAATCATTTATTTTCAAAGAGATTATTTTAATGGAAAACATGATTTCTTGATGACTAGTTTGGGATGGTATGTATCATGTGTCTTTGAAAATTTTTATGTTTTGGGATGTTTTGAGCCCAATAACCCCTCTTGTTTGAACCGTGTTTTGGGTTTGTGTTTGGTTGGTAAGGTGGGTTGAAGGGCTGGTTAGTAGCATCTTCAATGAAAAGTTTGATAAACCTTTATGGGGGTTCCCCTCATGTGTTATATTTGGGTTTCGGGAACTTTTTGACCAATGTATATGCATGGTTGGGTCCGTGGGTTCTCTGGTTGGATAAGGTACACTCCAATTAAGGGTTAGTGCACAACAGAAAAGCATCCCAGATTGTTTCACCGTTGGGATATTCATCAGTTGATCAATATATGGAATATTTTCTTGAGCTTTGTAGAATGATTCTACACCCTTTATTTATTTTGGTTTTGTGGATCCTCTAGAAGTGGGAGAGTGCTTGTGGATGGTTGAAAGATACCTTAGTTTCTTAAGTTACCTAATTCAAAAAATGTAAATGTAGTCTATGGCTTTTAGTGCAGAATATTCCCTAAGAGGGACTATGGGTCCTTTATAATCTCTTCAAAGAAAGAGTTCATGTTAAACCTCCAATGTGGGAAATTTGGTCATGAGAGGCTGTTATGGACACTTTCTGGAATCGTGTGATATTTGGTGATGTTGGATAAGGTCCCTATCCTTGTATTATTTATATCAATCGCAATATTCATGTTTAGTGATGCCTTGTGATTTCATGTTATCATTTCACAATAAAAGTGAAGGTTGTGAAAATCCCCTGAGAGTCTCTATTATGTTGGGAGTATGTTTCCCTTGTAAAAAATTCAAAATCCTCTTTTTTAGGGGAAGGTGTTCATATGGCTTCTTTCCTTTTGTTGTTTATTGCCTGAATATACAAGCTGTGATGTGTGTGTGAATATTTTAAGCCCATGTTTCAGTGAAATGTTATGTTTTTGTTAAGTGAGTTTTGAGTGTGTTATATCTTGGTGAACCCATCTAGGATTATTGTGTAGTTTTTTGTAGCACTGGAAGAAAAATTTCCAATCAAGGATTTCCAAAACCTAAATGCGAGGCCGAATAAGCTTCAATCATTTGAGCTCCAGCCAATGGTCTCAAAGTGAAGATAGCGCATATTCAAGGTAAATCTCAGGGTCTTTCAAACCCTTATAAAATGTCCTATCATCAGTATGAAAATAGGAATAGTTTAAACCTCTAGTCTTATCATCTTGTTTTTATTGTCCTCATTTGTTGGAAAAACGTGGAGGGTCTCAAGCCCATGTTATCTCCCAATTTCATTCTTTTCCCCTTTGGTTTCCTTTGAGTTTTTTGAGTATGGTTGGAAATTTGGCTAAACAGGTTGAGCACACAATTTTTTCATGATTAGTAGTGACCGTGTGCTAGGAATCCATGAAGAAAGAATGATCCCCACAGCTAGCACACAGTTTCCCAAACTGTGCAGACCAAACATGCAATCCTCACAAACTTTTTAAATTTTGGGGTAATTCTATTCTAGACTATGCTAGTCGGTTAGGATGGTTGGTTCTTATGGTGGGTAGACCCACTATGATTCTTATGTGCATTCTTTTGGAAAGGACTAATAGAATCCTACCCCTTGTACTGGGGATTCTGTTTGGGCCTCCCCCTATTAGTGTACTGGTCCTATCCTGGGAAGAATTCAAGATGTCTGTTACGGTGGGGATACCTTATATCTCCTAATACTAGTAACTCAGATTTGTCCTTGGTCTTGGCTTGGTGGTATGTAGTTTTGTTCAGATCTATGTAGCTAACAACATATTTTTTGGGTAAACATTGGGATTGGAGACCGCCCAACAGTTTGGTTAAAGAAAGGTAAGTGTAACCTTGTTAGTTGTTGTTGTTCGTTTGGGTAAATTTCTTTGGTCTTGATTGGATAGTGTTTAAAGAGAACTCCTTTGGGATAATGTCTGAATGTTATTGATCATTTCAGGAAAGTGATTTATGTTTTGGTTTGTGAGTGTATTCCTTTTTTAATTTATCATTGTAGGTGTTTTGGCCTTTGGGGGTGGAATAAGCTTAGAAAGGAAGTACATCTTGGATTCTCAGTTGGATTTTTTACTTAGGCCTTGTTGTATATTTCTGTGGGCATAAAGCTATATGGTTCGGAGAATTTTCACACTCATATTTTCAATTCCAAGCTTTTTTTCAAATCCTCTTTTGGTTCTTATCAATTTTTTAGTTTCTGGGTGTTCCATGTTTGAAATTTCGGTGACTCCTGTGTTATTAATCTATGGAATTAGTCTAGGGGGTCTTGGATGGTAATTGTCCAACTCTTTTTTCAAAAGTATGGTCTTATGTTGTGGTATTTTGGAGTTGGTTTTGTGACACTCCTAGTAGAACCACTTGTGGGCTATGTTGTTGAGGTGTTTATAACCCTTGAGTTGGATGAGTTTTTGGGTGAAAATAATGGTTTATTTGGGAAATTTTCTCCCATATCTTTGGCCAATAATTCCCCATTGGTTTCCCCCATATAACCCCTTGAAATATTAACATAACATCTTGGTTTGTGATGGAAAAAACATGCCGCATGGTTAGCCCGCACAGTTTACTATACCGTGCAGCCAAACCTTGCAAGGATTTCGAGGTCATTAAAAACATTTTTTATTTCCAATTATTCCCTTCCCAAATAAACCCAAATCTTCCCCATTCTTCCCCAATTAGTCCCCTACCTCTATGTAATTCTTGTGTGATCTATCTCCCTCCCTTGGAACTCATTTTAAAAGGGATATTTGATGGGGAAACTTCAAAACCATGCAATTAAGTCTTTCTCTCTTTGATTTCTTCTGTTTCCTTAAGGTTTCTTCCACCCTTTCCTGATGTTCCACCTGTCCAAATACTATTTCTTAATACCTAGTGTTTTTCCTTGGATTTCATGGTCTAATATTGAGGTTTTATGTTTCTTTTCACATCCTTGTGTTGCGACGATGGTGTGGTTGATGTTTCGCAACAAGATTTGAGGGGTTCGACACAAAAGGTTGGTGATTCCATTTGTAAGAATTTCATTATGAGTTAGCATTCTAGATTTACTCATTTTTCATATTATTCATATGTTTTTTGTGGTGTGAAAACTATTTTTGGTAGCATTAGTAAACTATTTAGTATTAAAGTTACATTTTTTCTTGAAGTTGTGTATTTTTCAAATGTAACTTTTGTGATATCTTTTGTGGTAGTTTTATAAAATGTGAAAGTGATTTTTTGGTTATTTAAAGAGGCTGAAAATTATGGTTGGGTAATGTTTTAGTGTCATGTGGGCCTTAAATGGGGGTTTTTCATGGGTTAAATGTGTAAAACCTTGTAATACTTATTGAAAGTTTTTTATGGAAATGTGTTATTTTCATGTGTATCTTTTTTGGTATTGTTTGAGAAATTTTTATAATACATGATAGTGTATTAATAAATGTTTCTAGGGCTTCCAATTCTATTTTGGATTTTTATTGGTATGATTTTGTCCTTGAATGAGGTTTTTGAAATGGGTTTTCTGTGAAAAACATGGTTATACCCCTTGGGTTTGTTTTATTAAAATTTAAAATGATTTAGTGAGTTAAAAAATGTGGGAAAATGATGTAAATGTACTATTTTTCTGATTTTATTCATTTAAAATGGATTTTTGAAAGGTAAAGAGGTGATTTAAAAGGTCAAATAGTTTTATAATGTTTTATAAAATGCCGTTGTATTTTCTTAAATTGTGATGTGGGTGCAAAACATGTTTGTGGGATATTTTGTGTTAGTGTGATGATAAAATGAATTTGAAGGTGAAAAGGGTATTATATAACATGTGAGTGGGATGTTATGTGATGTTTAAAATCATGGAAATATTTAGTAAAATTTTTAAAGGTTTGTTGAATTGTGAAGGATATGGGAAATGAGTTATGGGCTATTTAATGTGAGTAATATTTCAAAAAAAATCAATTTGAATAAAAAGGGTGATTATGTCAATTGTGTGATATAACAGTGTACTTTTTGGTGAATCTATGATGTGGAAGTGGTATTTTCATGTGAAAATTATATTTCTTGTCTTGTTGAACTTTTTTGGGCATAGGAGGGAAACCCAAGAATATTGGTGGGTGGACATGTAATAGTATGCTAGTGATCCCATTGAGTTTGGACTCAATTTCAAGTAGCAATGTTTACAATGAATACACTAACTAAAAAATGATAATGATGATGTTAGGGGAATACTAGGTTATGGGTATTATCCTTACTAGTGGATCGTGTGCATGAGAACGAATATTATGATGGTTACTTTCACCGAGATATGAGGTACCTGGGACCCATAGAGAGCTAGTGCCTTGGGGTTATTTCCTATTACTTGTTCTCATTGGATGATTTATGTTTACCATTAGCATAAGTTATTTTGTGTTGAAAAATTAATTATATTTGGTATTTTATTTAAAATTGTTGATTCTTTAAAATATCCCACATGAAAACTGTTTTTATTTCAAGTTTCATCTTTTATAAATTGTAAATAGCATTTCTTATTTACAAATCATGAAATATTTTCATCTTTGAATGTTTATCATATGGAATATTTTAGTGGTGGTATCCTATTGGGATTTGTTTCATACCCTACTTACACCTTTTTTGTAAGTAGACTTGGTTTTTTTTGTCTCAGGTTTGGGTACAACTTTTGTGCCAATGGTTCGGGTTTTTTGCGGTCCGTCGTGATGTTGTGTTGTGAAGATGGATTGACGGTGGTGCCTTTTTCCATGTAGAGGTTCTTGGATTCTCCTTTTAGGTTTTTAATATCCTTTATACACTGTTTTGAATTGTTTAATTCAATTCTAAAAATTAGTGAAAGATGTTTTGGTTTGAAATATTCAGATCTGTTTTATTGGATTTATTTGATGCTTTAGGTTTATAAACTCGCGTAAATCATTCCCAAAATCAATTATATGATGCCCAGGAACTTTTTCTTTCCTATGTTCATTGGGAAAGACCCTTGGTCTTTTCCATGGGACGTGATGGATGTCGGTTTTGGTAGATTCATGATTCGGTTCGTGACATGATCCATTGCGATTTTCTTCACCTACTGTAGCGACTCGGGTTTTTGGCCCTGTCAGACTTTGGAATATTTCTACGAATAATTCCAGAGCTAGGCGCGAAGACGGCGTGCGATTCCGAGGCCCGGTGTGCCCGGAATTAATTTTATAAAAATATTAAGTTTTTTTTTATACTATGTGCGTGGCGGGGGTGTGATATCTCCTAAACGGTATCTCAGAATGGGAATCTGAGGGCACGGTTGCGTCCGGAACGTGCCGTTTACCCTAGGCAGGGTGTAATCTTTGCGGGCGCGGGCCTGCGGTGAGAAACGCCACCAGGGGCGTTTCCGTAAATAAGTGCCAAGTTGGTGTGCGAGCGTCGGCTCGAATAACTTATGAACGGAGTCTCGGATGAAAAATCTGAGACCGCCGTTGCGTTCAGAACGGCGCGTTTACCCTAGGGGTGACCTTACTTTTGTTCGCATCGGGCGTCGGGTCCGAGGCTGGTATGGCGCCGGCGGGCGGCTGATATAAATATCAGCGCCCCCCCCCCCCCCCTTTTACCGTTCTTCGCTGTTCTTCGTCGTTCTTCGCCGCCACTCTGCCGAATCGAGCAAACGGAGCGCCCACGAGCTCATAATTCGACGGCGGACGTTCCAGGAGCGCGCAGCGGAAGCTTTGGAGCGCGGATCTGAGGCAGAACGTCGGCGTTTCGCCCGCGAGGTAGGCGGTTTGAGTTTTAATCCCCGATCCCGTTTTTTGCTGCGTTTTTCTGCAAATTGAAGCCGTAGCAGTGTAGATCGGGTCCCGAGGGTCGCGTAGGCGCCTCCGGATCGCAAAACGGACCACCGGGGTGCCCCCGGCGGTCCGCGGAAGATCCGCCGGCGCGGCGACGCCGGCGCCGGCGGATTCCGGCGGCCCGCGGCGGAGCCGCGGTGGCGCGCGGCGGAGCGCCGCCGGCCGGGGCGGGCCGGCGGCGGCGGCCGGTCCGGCCAGTTTTTCGCATACGGGGGTCTTTAAACCCCCGTATCTTGCACCTCGGGAGTCGGATTCGCGTGCCGTTTGCGGCGACGTGACCCAGACGACGAGGCGAACCCTCCGGTATGGGTTCGAGGGTTTAAAGGTTTGGGATCGTGGCCCGGGAGCGAGAAACGTCGTATAAAATAATATTATTTTATTATTTTACGACTTCGGGCCGTTGTAACTTCTACCCGGAGCGTCTGATTGACGTGCCGTCAGTGGCGTTGAGACCCTGATGGTACGACGGACTTTTTGAGATGGTTTCCGGGTGTTGGGTTTGCGAACGGGGTGCGGGCCCCACGAGGCCGGGTTTTGGCGTTTGCGGAGAAACGCAGCTTTTGCACCAGGAGTCCGATTTTGGCTGATGAATAGTCGATCCTATGTGTTTTTCCGAGAGGATCGCAATGGTGCATTCCGTTCGATGAGTTTCGGAATCCAGGCATGGGCCCCACCCGAGCTGGCCTTCGGTGAATAGTACCTTTTTCACCGGGTGTCCGTTTTGGGCGAGCGAGTAGTCGATTCCGCTTGTTTTTTCGAGGGGATCGTCGTGGTGTGATCCGCTCGATGGGTTTCGGGATCGTTGTGTGGGCCCCGCACGAGCTAGCTGCGGTGAATAGTGTCTTTTTCACCGGTGCTCCGTTTCGGGCGAGTAAACAGCCTATCCTGCGTGTTTTTCCGCGTGGAACGCGATGGTGGCCTCGGTTTTGGCCTAGGAGGTGCGCAGTGTGGTGTTGTGGCGGGTCGCTCGGGTTAGCGACGTTTGGTCCAGCAGTGGTTGAGGGTTCTCCCTTGGTTCGTTCCCACGAGGGTTCGTGTGGCATCACAACCTTCGTATGGGTTTGTGATCCTCTCGATGGGGTGTTTAAACTGTTAGAGTTGTGGTATCCCTCCGGTGGGCCCGGAGTGGATCCTCTAACATCTTTACCCTAGATCGGGTTCTTGGTATCGCTGTGACCACCTATTCACGGGCAGCGATCCCCTATCTAGCAGGTTAACCCCGTAGGGTCTGTGGCATCATCGGAAATATGATCCCCTACGCGGTGGGTCGTGCACAGTAGGGTTGTGGCATCTTTGGTTATACGATCCCCTACTCAGCGCTTGATGTCGGTAGGGTTGCGGTATCGTTGGTTATGCGATCCCCTACTCAGCGCGTGGTTTCGGTAGGGTTGCGGCATCGTCAGTTCGATCCCCTACATCGCGAGTTGTACCAGATAGGGTTCCGGTATCGTCGTGACCATCTTTATATGGACGATGATCCTCTATCTGAGTGTGGAGCTTCTGTCGAGCGCCAGATCGGGTTGTGGCATCCCCCAGCGGATCCTGGGTGTGATCCCCTATCTGTGAAAACTACGTATGCCAGATCGGGTCGTGGTATCCCCCAGCGGACCCTGGGAGTGATCCCCTATCTGTGAGCTACGTATACCGGAGTGGGTCTTGGTATCCCCTAGCGGACCCTAGCGGCGATCCCCTATCCGAGGAGTTTGGTGGTTATGGTGTTCCGGTGATGTTTCCTCGGTGATGCTATCCGACGACCGTGGTCTCACGGGTGAGCGTCTGAGATGTTTGCGAGTATTCCGATGGAGTGTATCTCTCAGATGAGTGTCATCTGGTATGACAGTGTTCGTGGTGTACTCTCCTGGTTTTGGACAGTTGCTGGTGATGAGGTCGGTACCTCTTGTGGCTTTGTGGCGTGAGCTGTGTATATCTGGATAGTTCAAGGTGTATGTATGGGCATACAACTGAGCTGAGTTGAGCTGACTAGTTGTGTTTAGCCGAGGATGGTCACGAGATGGAGTTTCTCTCTCATCTGGGTTCCCTCTGGCTGGGTTGAGCGGACTGTTGCCTTCAGTTGCTCCCTTGGGTTTGGGGTTTTTGGGGTGCCTACTGAGTATGTTTATACTCACCCCTGCACGGGCTTGCCCGCACATGTTGTGTCTTGTGCAGACCACAGGCCTTTTGATGGAGTCCCAGGAGGACCCGGAGCAGGCGGAGCTTTGTGAGCGAGTTGACCGGGGTGTTTACCGGAGCTGTGCCGAGCGAGCTTTCCGGCGGGTGTTTGTGGCAGCGTTTCCCTTCTTCAGAGCAGGTTGGACGCGCTTTGTAGTTTTCTTTTGGTGGGCCCTTTTTTGCCCTTGTACTTTTGTTGTTGCACTCTGGTTTGGGATAGATTGTATGCATGCATTTACTTTTCAGTTTCTATATCTCTGCACTGTTGCATGGAGGTGTTTGTGGGTGCGTGTGTACAGGTACCTTAGGCTAATGCCTCCCATGTGTGTGATAGCCTACTCGGCGCTAGTCGCCAGCCCCTGGCCTATTGGAGGCGGGCTTGGGGAGTCGCGGCTCGAGCCCCGTTGGGTCGGGTTGTGACAGAGTGGTATCAGAGGAGGTTCCACCTTTGGGATCTCAGAGCGTAGCTGGTCTAGCTGTGAGTTTGTTTGGGTTGCATAGCGGCAGTGTTAGGGTGTTTCGAGTTCGGCTTTCAGGCCAGGGACTCCAGTGTTGGTGCGGCGGCCGACGTATCCATACACAAGGACTCTGATAACCTGCCTTTCGACTCGGGACATTCGTACACTGGTCGCGGGGACATCATGGTACATGCATCATATAGGACTGGGTTTTTGGTTTTTCCTTGTCCTTCTTGAGTCAGCTCTCCAGATATACTCTTTGACTGTGGTGTGTCTTGAATGTATTTCAGGATGCCTCCACGACGACAGCCAGTGAGGGTTCCGCAGCAGGATTGTGCTGATGACCCGCCCCGTGTAGTGGCTGTGGAGCAGGGCGCAGGTTCTGAGGTTGCACCTCCTGGTGGTCTGCCAGTTGAGCCACCACCTGTCGAGAAGCTGGTTGTGCCGGCGGTGCAGGACGAGGTTGCACGCAGGCTGAGTGCGTTGCACGAGTTCCAGAGGCAGCGACCTCTGAGGTTTCGGGGTGATCCAGACCCCCAGGCAGCTGATGACTGGCTCGAGGCAGTTACTCGAGTTTTCCGCCTAGTGAGGACACCTCCAGATCAGATGGTGGTCCTAGCGGCGAGCCTTCTGCATGGTTCTGCTGGGCGATGGTGGAGTTTGGTGACGCAGTCCCATGACGAGGAGACGCTCACGTGGGCAGAGTTTGAGCGGCTCTTCAGGGAGGAGTTCTATCCGGTGACGCTGAGGTCAGTGCGGATCCAGGAGCTTCTGCAGCTTCGTCAGGAGAGCATGACTGTGTCGGAGTACTCAGCGAGGTTTACAGACCTGTCGCGCTACTCCCTGGATATGGTTCGAGACCCGTTCTTTAGGGCTCGGACCTTCGAGCAGGGCTTACGCAGGGACATCCGAGCAGGTGTGGTTTCCTTGTGCCTGCCCACCTATGCTGGAGTGCTGGAGCGAGCGCTGGTGGTGGAGAGCTTTCTGGCTGAGCAGATCTCTCCTGTTGGTGCTGGGCACGCGAGAGCTGAGACTTCGTCGGTCGGATCGGCATCTGGTAGCCGACGACAGACTCAGGGGTCTGGACGAGGCCGACGTTTCAGAAGGCGACCCCAGGATGGAGGATCTGAGCCTCAGGGCTCACAGGGCTCGCAGGCCAGTTTTGGTCAGTCGCAGGAGAGGCGGTGTTACGCTTGCGATGGTCGGGGACATCTTGGTAGAGATTGTCCGACCCGACGTGCTGCTGAGAGGGAGCCGGTTGATGGACCGCCTTGGCAGAGGCAGCGTCTCGAGCAAGGAGGTCCGCAGGGCGGCGGACGTGGTGTCGGAGCTGGTGCAGCGGGTGGCGGTGGTAGACAGTACCAGTTGCCACCACCCCCACCCCCAGGTGGTCCACGCCCAGCTCAGGGAGCTGGTGGTCGAGGGCGAGGACAGTTGCATGCCCTGGAGGCAGTCGACCCAGAGGCACCTCAGATGGATAGAGGTACGCCTTGTGTCTTTTCTACTTACTGCAGTAGTTTGATAGACACTGTTTAGCGGTACTCTTTCCTTTTGTTGCTTGCTCGAGTTTTGTTCAGGGCGTTGGTAAGACCCTGAGTGGTTGTTTGTTGGTGAGCTCGCTGGTGTGTGAGACCCAGTTGAGAGTCCAGTCGCTTTCCTTGTGCTTAGGGCTTTTTGGGGACGAAAAGTTCTAAGGGGGGGAGGATGTAGCGACTCGGGTTTTTGGCCCTGTCAGCTTTGGAATATTTCTACGAATAATTCCAGAGCTAGGCGCGAAGACGGCGTGCGATTCCGAGGCCCGGTGTGCCCGGAATTAATTTTATAAAAATATTAAGTTTTTTTTATACTATGTGCGTGGAGGGGGTGTGATATCTCCTAAACGGTATCTCAGAACGGGAATCTGAGGGCACGGTTGCATCCGGAACGTGTCGTTTACCCTAGGCAGGGTGTAATCTTTGCGGGCGCGGGCCTGCGGTGAGAAACGCCACCAGGGGCGTTTCCGTAAATAAGTGCCAAGTTGGTGTGCGAGCGTCGGCTCAAATAACTTATGAACGGAGTCTCGGATGAAAAATCTGAGACCGCCGTTGCGTTCAGAACGGCGCGTTTACCCTAGGGGTGACCTTACTTTTGTTCGCATCGGGCGTCGGGTCCGAGGCTGGTTTGGCACCGACGGGCGGCTGATATAAATATCAGCGCCCCCCCCCCCCCCCCCCCTTTTATCGTTCTTCGCTGTTCTTCGCCGTTCTTCGCCGCCACTCTGCCGAATTGAGAAAACGGAGCGCCCACGAGCTCAGAATTCGACGGCGGACGTTCCAGGAGCGCGCAGCGGAAGCTTTGGAGCGCGGATCTGAGGCAGAACGTCGGCGTTTCGCCCGCGAGGTAGGCGGTTTGAGTTTTAATCCCCGATCCCGTTTTTGCTGCGTTTTTTCTGCAAATTGAAGCCGTAGCAGTGTAGATCGGGTCCCGAGGGTCGCGTAGGCGCCTCCGGATCGCAAAACGGACCACCGGGGTGCCCCCGGCGGTCCGCGGAAGATCCGCCGGCGCGGCACCGGCGCGGCGGCGCCGGCGCCGGCGGATTCCGGCGGCCCGCGGCGGAGCCGCGGTGGCGCGCGGCGGAGCGCCGCCGGCCAGGGCGGGCCGGCGGCGGCGGCCGGTCCAGGCCGGCCGGACCGGCCGGTTCGGGCCGGTCCGGCCAGTTTTTCGCATACGGGGGTCTTTAAACCCCCGTATCTTGCACCTCGGGAGTCGGATTCGCGTGCCGCTTGCGGCGACGTGACCCAGACGACGAGACGAACCCTCTGGTATGGGTTCGAGGGTTTAAAGGTTCGGGATCGTGGCCCGGGAGCGAGAAACGTCGTATAAAATAATATTATTTTATTATTTTACGACTTCGGGCCGTTGTAACTTCTACCCGGAGCGTCTGATTGACGTGCCGTCAGTGGCGTTGAGACCCTGATGGTACGACGGACTTTTTGAGATGGTTTCCGGGTGTTGGGTTTGCGAACGGGGTGCGGGCCCCACGAGGCCGGGTTTTGGCGTTTGCGGAGAAACGCAGCTTTTGCACCAGGAGTCCGATTTTGGCTGATGAATAGTCGATCCTGTGTGTTTTTCCGAGAGGATCGCAATGGTGCGTTCCGTTCGATGAGTTTCGGAATCCAGGCATGGGCCCCACCCGAGCTGGCCTTCGGTGAATAGTACCTTTTTCACCGGGTGTCCGTTTTGGGCGAGCGAGTAGTCGATTCCGCTTGTTTTTTCGAGGGGATCGTCGTGGTGTGATCCGCTCGATGGGTTTCGGGATCGTTGTGTGGGCCCCGCACGAGCTAGCTGCGGTGAATAGTGTCTTTTTCACCGGTGCTCTGTTTCGGGCGAGTAAACAGCCTATCCTGCGTGTTTTTCCGCGTGGAACGCGATGGTGGCCTCGGTTTTGGCCTAGGAGGTGCGCAGTGTGGTGTTGTGGCGGGTCGCTCGGGTTAGCGACGTTTGGTCCAGCAGTGGTTGAGGGTTCTCCCTTGGTTCGTTCCCACGAGGGTTCGTGTGGCATCACAACCTTCGTATGGGTTTGTGATCCTCTCGATGGGGTGTTTAAACTGTTAGAGTTGTGGTATCCCTCCGGTGGGCCCGGAGTGGATCCTCTAACATCTTTACCCTAGATCGGGTTCTTGGTATCGCTGTGACCACCTATTCACGGGCAGTGATCCCCTATCTAGCAGGTTAACCCCGTAGGGTTTGTGGCATCATCGGAAATATGATCCCCTACGCGGTGGATCGTGCACAGTAGGGTTGTGGTATCGTTGGTTATACGATCCCCTACTCAGCGCTTGATGTCGGTAGGGTTGCGGTATCGTTGGTTATGCGATCCCCTACTCAGCGCGTGGTTTCGGTAGGGTTGCGGCATCATCAGTTCGATCCCCTACATCGCGAGTTATACCAGATAGGGTTCCGGTATCGTCGTGACCATCTTTATATGGACGATGATCCTCTATCTGAGTGTGGAGCTTCTGTCGAGCGCCAGATCGGGTTGTGGCATCCCCCAGCGGATCCTGGGTGTGATCCCCTATCTGTGAGAACTACGTATGCCAGATCGGGTCGTGGTATCCCCCAGCGGACCCTGGGAGTGATCCCCTATCTGTGAGCTACGTATACCGGAGTGGGTCTTGGTATCCCCTAGCGGACCCTAGCGGCGATCCCCTATCCGAGGAGTTTGGTGGTTATGGTGTTCCGGTGATGTTTCCTCGGTGATGTTATCCGACGACCGTGGTCTCACGGGTGAGCGTCTGAGATGTTTGCGAGTATTCCGATGGAGTGTATCTCTCGGATGAGTGTCATATGGTATGACAGTGTTCGTGGTGTACTCTCCTGGTTTTGGACAGTTGCTGGTGATGAGGTCGGTACCTCTTGTGGCTTTGTGGCGTGAGTTGTGTATATCTGGATAGTTCAAGGTGTATGTATGGGCATACAACTGAGCTGAGTTGAGCTGACTAGTTGTGTTTAGCCGAGGATGGTCACGAGATGGAGTTTCTCTCTCGTCTGGGTTCCCTCTGGCTGGGTTGAGCGGACTGTTGCCTTCAGTTGCTCCCTTGGGTTTGGGGTTTTTGGGGTGCCTACTGAGTATGTTTATACTCACCCCTGCACGGGCTTGCCCGCACATGTTGTGTCTTGTGCAGACCACATGCCTTTTGACGGAGTCCCAGGAGGACCCGGAGTAGGCGGAGCTTTGTGAGCGAGTTGACCGGGGTGTTTACCGGAGCTGTGCCGAGCGAGCTTTCCGGCGGGTGTTTGTGGCAGCGTTTCCCTTCTTCAGAGCAGGTTGGACGCGCTTTGTAGTTTTCTTTTGGTGGGCCCTTTTTTGCCCTTTTACTTTTGTTGTTGCACTCTGGTTTGGGATAGATTGTATGCATGCATTTACTTTTCAGTTTCTATATCTCTGCACTGTTGCATGGAGGTGTTTGTGGGTGCGTGTGTACAGGTACCTTAGGCTAATGCCTCCCATGTGTGTGATAGCCTACTCGGCGCTAGTCGCCAGCCCCTGGCCTATTGGAGGCGGGCTTGGGGAGTCGCGGCTCGAGCCCCGTTGGGTCGGGTCGTGACACCTACACCTTCAAATTTTTGGCTCTCATTGCATAGATTTTTCTTCCAGACTTGTCTCATTGTTCTCTCATGTAGTTTCCTTGAAATGTTCTCAAGGGTAAACTATTTGAATTATGGAGCTACATTAAAGGTCTTTGTCAAAGGAGTTACGCTAGGACCCAGGTCGAAGGACCTGCGCAACTGACCTCATCGAAGGACCTATGCAAAGATATTCCTTTTCAAAATTTTCAAATTCCTGTAAGTAGAAATTTGAATTTCATATTTAAAAATTCCACCCTAATAGGGGGAATTTGGTAATTCTTTGTCTTGGAATGGCTAATTTTATGACCATTAATGAGGAATCTAAGGCTCATCAAAATGAGATGATGAAAATCGTCAGACCAGACTATTATGACTTTTTTTAAAGTACTTTTCATGGACGATGAAATGTTTTAATTATATATTAATGTGATTTCCCATGGATTCAATACCTGCACTTATATGGGTATGGTATTTTTCATTATTCCCACATTCTATCTATTATGAAATAATTCCCAAATAAATGGTTTCTCTGGTAGTCCAATTGTCCCTGCATGAATATTACTTTGAGGGGTATGTCGATTCATGAGGGAACAATTCCTATTGGATTCATCCTATATTATAGTGGTTGTAATCCTGATATGGAAGATTGTGATGAAAATCCAAGGTAACATTGCTATGATTCAACTTTCATGATTATCAAACAAATCAGTCAAACAGTTCGAAGGAAGACTAGGATCATCGTTCTAGAGGAGGTGTTCAGCTTGAATGGATGTGAGCATTTTGGGTGCACTGGACTTGTGAAGAATTATCAAAAGAGCTATCATATGATTATATTTATGAAGATATTGGGATGTGCCAATCTTTTTTTTATAAAAATGATTTTATTTCTGAATTGATAAGCCAATGGAGTCCGCAAACATATTATTTCCATTTGACGCGTAGTGATGTTGGAAATAGTTTATGGGATATCTACCAAATATATGAGGTTCCCATTCTTGTGAAAATGTATGAAGAGTTTATTCCACTAGAAAAATCATGGAGTGATGTTACCAGAACACCACCAATGGCTCACAAAAAAATTAAAATAGAAAATATATTTCCCACAAACAAGAAATATATTAATGCTAGAGTGTGGATGTAAGATTTTTTAGAACCAAAAATAGATAAAGGTCCCAACAATAGATGTACAACTATTTTTATTTCTATATATATCTAGGTATTTTCAAGAACATATTGGACTACATTAGAGAGAGTTGAGTATAAAAATTGTGGATATAAAATCAAATATGACATTGATGATAATATACACTTAGCCGGCATAATTTCCATGTGGATAAGAATTTACGTATTTCATGTCTGTGATCCCGAAAATAGTGTAAGGAAAAATACCTTTGTTATCGTAGCAAAATCGGTATAATGAATGTATATTAGGTCAGAAACTCCTGTTTGTCAAGAATGTTTTATTGTCTACTACATTTATACAATGGGAAGGAACCATTTAGACTTGCAAGTCCATTCTAAGTGTTGAGGGGATGAATTGTGGCACACATTTCTTCATAATCATTGTTGAATTAAGTTAAAGTCTCCATCGGTCGATTCACCCCCTTTTTTACAAAATTTTTATGGTATTCATACTCAGAACATAATACTCTATGTAGTGTTAAGGGTATTGAATTCATCAGGAGAATTCATCTTCTTCCCTTTTGGTAAGCTACCAACTAGAACATTTATTAATGACATTAAAGAATATAATTATGAGCTAAGGTCTTACATAATGGAATTCAGGTATAGTGTATTATCGAACAGGATTGATGGAGAAATTATCTATGAGGCTTATGTCCCCTATAGGTTTTTAAACAATTCAGATTTCTTCAACAATCAAACACCTTCTCTCCAATGTATGTTACGCATGAGGAACACCCAATGGTAGCAAGACAATTTTGGATTTTCATGTCATTAAAGACATCCAATTATTCATTGACATTACCTATATCAGATGCATCAATTGTATTGGAAGCTGTATATACCAATGTTTGGGATTCTTTGAACCCTCAAAGGGCTTTGAAAAAAGTAATATATCAAGTGGTGGTTACAAAGACTGTTGGGAATAGAAATAGTTGTAAGAATTCCAAATACTAAGATTATGAAAAAGTTTCAGAAGTTTTAGAGCCCTAAAAACATCTTTGCAGAAGGTATTATAGGAAGACTAGAGTTAGAGATATAGTACCTCCAACACTAAGGTGATCATTCAGCTACCATTAGATAGATAATCATATCCCATCTATTGAGCTTTATGAAGTATAAGGGAGGCCTAAAGAGGCTCACCAATCAGATGGGGATAAATTTTCTCAATAACCAACCATATTAGTATTGAATTATATGTAACCTTCAGCCATTCAATTTTGGATGAATTTGACCTATGAACTTAGGGATTCATGGGAATTCCTCCAACATGGACATCAGATATTGGATGTGGGTGAAAGTAAATAACCCTCATATTTTATTTCAAATAATATCTTGGATTATGTACAAGTGTATATTATGAAGCTAGAGGCCTGCATATATGAAACAGATGACAAAACATACCATCCCCTAAATGAGTATCCCTTGTGATGGAATTAGGGATACAAGAATGCATAATTATAAACCATGAGGAGGAATTGGACATTTATATTAATACTGAGAATTTATTTTCCTTTTTTTGTCTCAATTTTTCTTTACCATTCACAATCATTAATCTTGAAGAAATGTTATTTTTCAGCATGAATTCAGGGAAGGAACCTCAAGACAGGTTCCCATGTCACCAAGGTATGGACCTACAGGTTTTCCCATCGACGAATCAAATAATCCTCCCAAGTCTCTAGAAATTTATCTAGGAGAAAAAATCATGACTTTGGCAATGGAAATCGATAATCCTCAACCATTACCTTAGTTTTCTCCTTCCAAGGGGAGTGTTTCATTTTCCCCTCAATCTTATAAAAAGAAATGCAAGAGAGAAACGATATTAGTCTGAAGTGTTTGTCAAATATGTAAGTGTTTATACCATCTGAAAGAATTATAACTTGATTAATACACTCTTTTAATCATGTTTATCCTATTTTATAATCTTTATTTCTCTCCTATCATGAGGGATTAAGAGCCGATTCATCAAGACCAGAGAAGGAAACCCCATGAGAAACACAGGTTCATGTCGATGAATCTTCAACCTTAATAGATAAACCATCAAAAGGTTTACTGGAACCTGCTCATGATTCTACTAAGAGAGAGGAAATCCATGGTAATATAAAATACATATCTCTTTAATATTAAATTCATTGATAATATTCTTCTTTTCAACATATCTCAGATTATTTTCCCTTAAAAATGGATCCTGCAATAATCAATGTTGTTATTCCCATCACTCCAGATGGATGGACTGAAGATATTTGGTTGTATGAAGTACATACTGGTGTTGATCAAAACCTAGAAGGATTCTATGATGTTGTAAAAGTTGAGGAAACTACGGAACATAAAGTTATCGGATCCAATTTGGGCAGAAACCTACATTTTCTGGATACCTTAAATAGTGGTGATGCTATAACATTCCAAGCTTCATATAGTGAAATGATGGTTTCCATTAATCCAAACATTGATATTATCAGTTCTATCAAGGATTATGGGGATTTTAATGATGAATTTAAAAGATTTAAATTCTCATTCTCACATTTTACATATATAATTGTTCTTTTTTTACTTGATACTTTACATCGAAGATAAACTTTTGCTGCTTTGTCTGCAGAAAATGTAGCAAAGTACCTTTAAGAACAGGTAATTCCACTCTATCCTTCTTCTTATGATGTTGTATAAATACTTATTGAGGACCCCACATTCAGAGATGTTCCAGATCCTTCAATTATAAATACTATGAAAACTCAAAAAAAATGCCCCTCCTCAAGAAACATGTGCCTAAATTTCTGAAGCTAAGAACACTAGGGAAGCATCCAATCAAGCGGCCAACTTATTATTGGGAAAATATTATCGGATGTCTGGATCATGCTCTATTTCTTCAACTTTTCTAAAACTAGAAATTATCTTTATTAAACAATAAGGGTTATCAACTCCCACAGCTATATCAGAAGATGATGATTCTGTATTGGCTCAAGAATCAGTAGAAGGTGGAGCATCCACTATTCCTAGAGAAGCAGAAAAAGTAAACTCTTTCAGTAATCAGTTTCAAGAGTACATTATACCCCATGGTAGTGACTCAGATTTAGACATAGATATGAAATATTCTATTGGAATGGCACATAAGAATACATGGTAAAATATATGGAACATAATTAGTGAGAAACATTTAGATGTGCTACTATCCCATTTTGGAAAACTCCTATCACTATTTTGTGTATTGGTATTTAGTGGATTTAATTATTGACCAGTCTATTATGCAATGAAATAGATCGTTCACTGAAAGGAGTTGGAATATATGATACAAAATGATCATTAAGAGGACAAACAACTTATTAATATTTAGAGCTTCCAAGCGGCAGTAGCTGAGGCAGAAGTCGATCATTACAAGATTTCGATCGAAATCAACAAACAAATTAAAGAAGTTACAAAGGATCTAGTATATCTTCAACAGATACTGGATGTTGTTCATAACATACTCAAGAAATTGAACAAAACCCAAAGAAAAACCCAGTTGGAGGGCATAACCTTCATTTTAACTTCCATAGAATCACTTCATCAAGCCGGGGAGGCTAATGTTTGGTAGATGTCTCTACTTAAATAGGCGGTTGATAGGGATCATGAGGCCGCTCAACAAATGAGGAGTCATGTATAGATCTTATTTTAACACATGAAAGAGAGGAACCTTTCTATATATGTCCCTATTATTTTATATAAATGAAAATAATTTTGTCTCCAATCATATATTTCTTCATTATTACATTCTGTAATTGAAATTATTAAAGGTAATGAAGATGGGTTTTTTAACATCAAACCTTTATGTCAATTAATCATAATTTCAATAATGGGAATGAGGGTGCTCAACATTTTCTTATTAATTAGATGGGATTAATGAGCTTATTTTTATATTTACTAGAGTTATATACAAATTCCCCACAAACATTGCATCTTTGGTCATTTTATTTCTCAATATTATATAAACCGTACAAAATTGTACATTTAGTGAGCTGATACTAGACTTCTATACAGAGTTCCCATTGTGGGATTCCAATCTAGTGAGTATCACATCTATAGTTTTTGGTAGTTTAAAATCATGCATTCCGGACTAAAAAGGCTAGATATTAAGGTCGAACAACTTTTACCATATATTTTGAAATTAGATCCTGAACAAGGATTTGGGGCTATAAATTGTCCTAATATTATTTAAATGATTACAATTGGAATATTGAGTCATGATTTTTATGGTCACCAAATCAAAAACATTTATAAACACAATGACGGTACTTTACATGAACTGGGTTACAATTATTTGATGAATCTATTATGGGGGGTATTATGTTGGACCAACTAGGGAAAACGCTGCAGAGCCCAATAGTGGCATATTTTGACTGAAAGATCTATTATGTAAGAAAATTTTATGCAAAGCCTCTAGGGAACATACAACATATTCAAGAAAAATAGATCTCAAGAATTTAACATTTTATTGTTAACAGTTAAGGAAAAATAAGATTTGGGTGACTTACGACCACAATTGGTGGTTTTCCCAAGGAATGTGATTTTAATAATAATGGGTTATCTATAAAAACATATGTCATGAATAGGGAAACCACTTATTACACAAATTTGGTGTATGATTAATGATTGGAATTTATCAGAAAGGGGATGATTGATATCATGCTATTTGGTTTTGAGTCATTCATGGATTACATTGTACAATGCAGTTTTAAGTCATGATATGTGGACATTGTATTGTGTAGTTTTAAGTCATACTGTGAGGACATTGGGTGGAATAAATTTTAGGGTCTTTAACTTTGACCAAAGGTTTGATACTCTCCAAATTCTCACTAATTTGTTTGAAATCATACTACTATGTTCAGGTATTTAATGGAAGACTTTTAAACTGTGATTTGGGAATTTCTGACCTGAATAATGATATGGAAAAATGACTAAGAGGAATTAGTGAAATTATTTCCTAAGAAAAAAGTTACCATAATTTGACTAACCAGTAATGGGAGTTGTATTATGCATAGCTGGATAGGGCATATGATACATTTCCAAATAGTCACATCCATTGACTGATATGCATGCTATGTAGGTAAATTATGATAGGCCACCTAAAGGCACATGCAGCATAGTCAAGAAAAATATATTTCAAAAGTTTGACATTCTATTGCTAAAATCAAAAGAATGTTTATGGATATTCAGATTTTCCGAAGCACATATTTTGGTTTATGGAGAAAGGTACCTAAATACAGAAAGTCTATTTCCAATCATGATTTAAAAAGAATTAAAGGAATAATATTTCTACGAAGGTCTGACCCAAATGTAGAGAGTATGGTGTCTATTTTTTTAGGTCATAGGAATAAGAAAAAAAATGGAATAGTATATGATATGTGGGGAAATAATCCAAGGTTATTTCATATTGCTTAGAACACATGGAGAGGTTAATATGAAAACCATGGTCTTGAAGACTTTTATATCGATAGAAATGAAATGGGATAAATATATTTGGATGATATCTTTATGTTAATGATTCTTGTATATTTTCATCAAAGTTTGATGGGAAAAAAGAAACATTAACCAATAATGAAATTACAATTATTTAGAAGACATATTATGGGGGTTGTATTATGCAGGTCTATCTAGGGAATGTGTTGCATAGCCAAATTGTGGCATCTTTTGATTAAAAGTCCCTTAATATAAGAATCTTATACAAGGACACCTAAGGGCACATACTGCATTTTCCAAAAAAATAGTTCTCAGATATCAAAAAATATGCCACATGTAACCATAAGAGAGATTATGAGGATTTAAAAATATTCAAGAATAAGAGTGTGAAATATGAAAGGGGAAATTCTCAATGCACAATAGAAATATTTGAATCAATATTAGCCATGAGATTGAAGTCCCTTACATAGATTTGATTCATGTAAACGGAGAACATTTATTTTTTCAATTTTGGGCTCTCTAAGGACAGAACCCAAAATGAAGACTCCCACAAAGATTGTTAATTATATGTGGAAGAGAGGTAAATAAAGTATCTCCTAACTATAACTAAGAGTTAAGGCCTAGATTTCACTATGTATATCAATGGGATGATAATCAAGCCATATGCAGTTCTTTGCATGCATTTCATTTTACTATCGTGTATTTTGGACTTGGTGTTGGGTAGTTTAGAGTCATGCAATGAGGACATGAATTTATTCCGATGTAAAAATGTAATATTATGGTTGGACCATGCAATTAAAACCTTGTGTCACTACATATCTCAGATGGTTGACTATCAAGATAGACGTAGTTCTTTAAACATTCCCTATACATGTTTGATTCATACAAAGGGAATAAAGGGGTGTTTTTATCATGTTTGGGCCCAATATTGGAGATCTAGGCGTCTCTATATATCTCATATGGATGTGAATCAAGGAAAACATAGTTCATCAACTTATCATTTCCCACACCAATAGAATTTTTTGGGGGAGATGGGGTCTTTAAACACATTATAGAAGAATAGTTTAAACTTAAAACACAAAATGGTATGAATATCAAACCATGTATCTAAAAAGATCACTTTGCATAGATTTGGACCATATACAGTAGGAGAAAAGGAAAATAAATATTTTTTGGTTTCATTTGTGCCCAATATTAGAGATCCGGGTATCTCTACGTATCTCATTGTAAATGATAATCAAGCCAAACATAGTTATTGGAATGAGGACCCTATGCTGATCTAATTCATACATAGGGAGAAACGTAACTCTTATTCAACTAATGATTAACAATTACATCAATGATGATTGCATATGGATTCTCTAAACATCAAATAGAGAAGACATTAACCGTACAGTTTAATGTTGTTTAATGAGGACAAATGATGTCATGTTTCTCAATGTCATGCCAAAAGGAAAAAGATGCTACACATTTTGCCATTATGCAGCATGAATGCTTATGGATGTTATGCAGTTTAATTTCTTGCAACTAGGACATTTTTTTGTGCAGTTTAGGGTCAAGTATCAAGGACATTGTATTTGTAGTTAGACAATGTACTTATTCAAGAATCTCACATTGGTTGGAGTTGAAATAAGCTTTCCATCCATTTTGAATATTGAATAAGATCCATTTGAGTAGACCTTATGTATGGAATTAGGTCCTTCGCAATTTGGCTCAATATTTGGAGTCTTCTTTCCATTTATAATTGGATTATTGAGGAGAAATACCAATTCTCCTTGAAGAAATGAGTAGAGGAAGACTTTTTTGTTAAAATCTAGTGCTCTTCTATTATGATAGACTTTTAAATTATGCAAAGTATGTAATCAATTTTCATCAAATTGTTCCATCTCATCAAATCATTTCTGAGATTTTTCATTTGTAGAAAACTGGTCATATATTGAAACTTGGAGTGAAGGAAATTTAATTTCAATTGAAAAAATTGCTTCTATTATATACACTAATGATTATGGAGTTTCATGAGTTGTAGTATGGGTTTTATTTCAATAATCACATAAAGTGTGTAAATTTTAATTAGAGTTAGATTTCTTTTCTTTATCCATCATCTTCTAGAGTATATTTTATAGGGTATTATTGAAACCCTCTAGTTGTCTATTGGCTATTGTATGATAATTTCATTAATTGTTTGATTTGATATTGTTCTCCTAATATAACATTTTTACATCAAAAAAACAGAAATTTGTGCCGTTGTCTATAAATATAGTATAAGGGACTCAAAATCTGGTGATGATGTTAGTTTTGGAAAAACTGACAATGATTTTTTGCTGAATTATTTAAGGGGTATTGCTTCATTACATTTGGAGAAGAAATCAATTGCAGTGAGAATATACTTGAACTACTTAGTCGTAACTAGAGGATAAGGTCCTACGACCTCCATTTCCCATGTGGAAAATGACTAGCAGTATTTATCTATATGTAAAAACTCTATGGGTTAATGAATGAAGTTGGAATGAACTTGGTAAGGATTCCATTTCTTGGTGAAATCTATGCAATCCGACATCATCAAAGGATATAAGTATCAAAGCCTTTGGGTATGGTCAGAAAGCAAATTCCTGGACTTGTGAGCACCACAAGATCATGCATGTACTTCTTTCATAATAGCTTCGGTTTCTTCCTCATCCATACTCCTAAAGAGTATTCCATCAAATAAAATTTGTAGAGGATATTCTGGTTATATTGACTATCATAAAGAGTAAAATCGGCCACCTGTCGTCAGATATGTTCCTTTTCAGCTCTATCTAGTAGAATTTCTCCATTTTAAAGGTATTTCATAATTGGCGTCATTCATCCTGTGGTATGACCATATGGATCAGAAACATGGATAATTTCATTAATTTTCTCCACACTATTTGGAATGAAAGGAGAAACTACACGATAATGGGAAATAATGATGATTTTCTCATCCTAATTTGGATCTTCTAGGGTGGTGGTTTCATTATCTAGTGCATTAGCTAGGGCATTTTTTGATAAAGGGATATAAGAAAATGTTGGATCTGAGGGAAATTCATCCATTAAACCTCAAACATAATCACACATAGGTATTAACTCTTCTTTTGTGATAGCATAACCCCATTGAATTGTTTGATTACCAACTCTAAATCACCTTTCACCTTTGGGTGGTTTACTTGTACTTGGATTAACAATTACATGCCTGTGATTAGTGCTTTATATTATGCATCATTTTCGGTACCGCCTCATGAAAACAAGAAAGAATATGGAAACACTTCCTTTGGGGGGGAGATAAGTACAATTTATAAACCAACATTGTTGAGTTCAAGGTTTTCCATTCTCTTCCCTGATTGACTTGTGGAGGCACCATAAATGTACATTTCCCATGTTTGGGGATTATCTTGAATAGAGAAGACCTTTTCATTAAGAATTTTAGTATTCAATGTTGTATATTCTATAGATGGGTGTTGAGCAAGGAAATCGTCCAAAGCATGGAATTTTATTTCCTTCTAAGGCACTAACTAGATATCATACTATTTCAAAATAAATTCCCTCCTTCCAAACGCCCTGTAAGAATAGGACGACTCAAGATAAATTTTAGGTGGTTATATTAAGTTACCAAGTGGATCTTGTGATTTTGTAGGTAGTGCCACAATTTCTATACTGTAAAGATTAATGACAGGAAACACTTCTAGATACTTGAATATCGAGTTTCTCTATCAAAAATAGTTTGACTGAGGTAGTAAAGGACATTTTCATTCCCAATATCATTCTTTTGGGAAAGGAAGGAACCTAGTGATTTCTCTAAAGATGTCACATAGAGAATAAGTTGAATTCCTTCAACAGGTGGCATTAATATAGGTGGAATCAAGAGATATTTCCTGAGGGTATAAAATTCCTCTTGGCAGTCTTTATTCAATTGATAGGTGACTCCCTTCTTCATTAATATGGTGAAGGGTAAACACTTTCCTACCAGATTTGTGATAATGTTCCAAAAATAGACCTAATGTTTCTGAAGTCCTATTAATTCATTCAAATTTTGAAAAGGTGACATTCCAAGGATTCATGTTTTCTTCATAGTATCAACTTTGATGCCATGATGGTGTACCACAAAGTTGATGAATTTCCCCAAGGTTACGCCAAAAGCACATTTTAAGGGATTCATCTTCAAACTATATTGCTGATTTTTTTAATATGATCTCCAAATCAGTAAGGTGATCAGAACATTTTCTATATTTAACTACCATATTATCCACATAACATTCGAAAACATTTTTCAAGATGGTTTTTATTATATGGGGCATGGCACGTTGATAATTTTCACATGCATTCTTTAAGACAAAGGGAATTACCCGATATAAAAACAAACATTGAGGGGATCTAAAGGCTTTATATTCTTAATCCTCCAGGGATATTCATATTTTTTTGTACCCAGAGTAACCATCCATGAAGGAAAGAGCTTCATAGCCATTTGTTGCATCAATTAAATGTTCTTTATTCAGAACTAGAAAGTTATATTTGGGAAAATGTCAGTTAATATATCTGAAATCAATGAAAACTCTGATTTTTACATTTTTATTTTTCATTGGGCATTATTATCCAGCCAGCTGGGATATTAATCCTCCTTAACATAGTTATCCTTGATAATATTATCATCTTCAGATTTCATTTTAGAGGCATCAGTCGAGTGTTTTCTTCATAATGCCTTCTTGAATCCTTGATGATCTTCTGGAAACCCAAATGATGAGTGGATACATCAGGATTAAGGAATGGTATTTTTGTATTGTATCAACAAAATATATCTCGATGTTTCCTTAGAAATTAAGTATACATATTTTCTCTTTTGAATTCAAGGTCAGACAAATTAAAGTGGTGAATAGATCTTCTTTTATAACCAAATTTATTTCTATGATCACATCCACAGTGGTGGTGACACCTTCCCCAAATACTGGAGGAGTTTCCATGAGATATTCTTCTTCTTCTTCTTCAATATATCTGGTTTATTTTATTTCTAATTCCATAGTAGATGATGAAGAAGCACTTTCAAAGCTATGAGATGAGTCAATATGTGGACATCTTGGAGAAGAGGCTGCCATTTCTAACCATAGTGATGATGAATGGTCTTCCATGAATATTAGAGAGGAGATTTTGGGTTTGGAACCAACATCACTATCTTCCTCTTGTGTTATTATAACCTCTTCTAGTATGATTGGTGAAGCAGATACTTTCTTGAAGATTGGCGGATGAAATTAAGACATCCCCATTTATGATTTCACCATGGTTTGGAAAATCAACAATTTATCCCATGTTGTCACACTCAATTTCCACAATTGACATTTTGGAATTCACTAGATCAGAGCTCAGATTTAGGTTTATCCTTACAGTTTTATTGATAGGAAACACATAATATATAATCAAATGTTTGAATGGGTTTTCATGGAACTTTTCTAGGCTATTCAGAGCATTTATTATGGTTACTTATTTTCTCAAAGACCTCTTTCTTGCCATGTGATAAAATTATGCCTTAATATACTAAGATTCACGCAATTTTAATAGAGCATTATAACCATATAATGTCCCAATTTGACCGTTGGAACAGTACTTGAGACATTGGTGGTATTATGAAGGAATGGCTACATGTTGGTGAAGCTAAGGCCTTCCAAGAAGAATGTTAAAGACTCTGTCCTAACAGAAAACCCTAAAATCTGAATTAATAACAAGATCTCCAAACTGAGTTTTGAGTGTAATCACACCTAGATGTACTTTCTCATTCTTGTAAAAACCAGGCCACATTAAAGTGAATGAAGATAAGTTGGATTTAGTGGGGCCTAATTGATGAAGTTTATGACTAGGAATGGGGATGAATCTGGAGCCATTATCAATAAAGGCTCATCGAATGTATATATCATTGAACATTCAAGATAGATACAAGGGCCCAACGTGTCTATATAAAACATCATCTTCATCTTAATCCATAAAAGATATACCTACCTGAAATTTTGGAGGATCATTCTCTATACGGTAGATCTCAGGAGCATAAACATCATTCTAAAACTCTGCAGGACTTTAGAAAGCCTCAATAAGTTGTTCTTGAATTTCTTTTAATAGAATCAAGGCATCCAAATTTAAAAACATAGCGGGTACATGGGATAGCTGTTTCCAAACATCATACTTTTGTTCTATAGTTCGGTCATTTAAAATAGGGAGATGTAGTATTGTAGGTTTATTAGAAGTTTATGATCTTGATGTAGATATACGCTAGGTTGTATCAGAAGCTATAAATATTTCTGGTTTCGGTATATTAGACTGACTAGGTCCATCATCTTGTTGAGAGAATGATGGTGTAACCTCTAAACAGTCCTCTAAAATAATCTTGTCTGGATCGATCTTGTCATGTGCGAGAGAACTTAATAGTTCTTGTGGAGAACACTAAAGGTCTCTCTCAGAATATTCTTCCACATATACAGTTTGTGAAGGGGTAGAGTTGAAATATTGGCTTCTAGAATACCCATGTCTTCCCATGTAATTATGACCTTAGATTATACCTCTCTTTCCCTAGTTAGGTACATGGAATTTAACATCATCATAACCAGAATCATCATTTTATTAGGGATCCATTATGTGGATAACATTGACGAAACCAAAAATCAATTCTTCATCTAATGATTATTTTTCATGAATGGGCATTTATGGGTGTTCTTTTTTGTGTGGAGGTGCCCATCCATTTGTAACAGATGGCACAAAATCTACTAGAGTCAAGGAAAACTTTGGCCTTGACAAGAGCTTTTCCTCTTATGAATTCTCTGTTTTTCCTTCTGATTAGGTTGCATAATTAAGGATTGACCATTGGAGGACTGATCTTTTGTTGAAGGTGGTTTTTTTATGGTGGGATTGGAAGAAGACACAATCATTTGTTTCAAATGTGTTCATAGAATGGCATGAGTTCGGTTGATCATTTTCGTGATCATCCAATCATCATATTTATATTTATTTTTTCTTTTGACTTCCTACCATTCACCCACATCCTCTAGATCTGTAGTAGTAACACATGCTACATGGGCTGACAAACCATTCAGTTTCACTTGTCTAGAGTCTACCATTTTTTTCCGGTGGGCATTAAAAAAGTAATCCGGAATGGGATGCCCCAACATTTGGTGAAAAAGAAAATAATTTATAAGATCATCATCTCCTTCTTTTTTTGTTTCTTCGACTTTGGAAACTGAACCAAATTGTTTTCTAAAGCGGAGATAAAGTAACTGAAAACCTATTCATTCTAGAAAGAATAAACTTTTTTTTTAACTCCTAAAATTTTCAGTACCTTGGATATTTTTAATCATCTTTATGAGGTGGTCATTGCTACTGATTCTAGGGATGCAAATCCCTTTGATATGATAATGGTTTTGATGTTTATGATGGTATAGGTGCTTTCTTGAGTGTGGTTATAGCAGCCTCTACTTTCCCTATTCTCCTTCTTAGATATAATGGCATTACATGAGATTTATCTTTAGTTTTTACAATTGAATCCTCCACTTATTTAGAAATGGAAGCAAGGTTTTAAAACCCTCTTATGTATTTAACAGGGATATGTGGTGTGTATAACTCATTACACAGATTTTCTACACAAACTAGAAGCAACTCTTCCAAATGGGAGTGCCAAATTTAAGGAATACTTTAATCCCTTCCATCCAGAAATGAAATCTGAAACTCTTTCATTTTCCATTTGTTTGCAATTTGTAATATCAAAAAAAAATTCCTTGGATGATATGACTGGAATTAAAGATTTAATTTCTAATGGAGAACTTTCCATATAGTAATTTATAAAGATTACAAACGAGTATACCCGACAAAAGATGGTCCTTAAATTTATTGCAAAAATAATTTTATATTTGCTACTTCTTGTTGTTGAAGAGTCCAATAATGGGATAAAAATGAGAAAAAAATGTGTTATGTGTTGTTTCGGATCACCCGAACCATTAATGATTGGGAATTTATTATTCACAATGTTTGGTGGGGGGATCAGATCCACCCATTTAAGGTAAGATCTTATTTCTGGATGTACGGGTTCACACCGTTCTTCCATAGATTCCAATCGAGTTGTTAATCTATTAATTTTATTCATAAGCATTTGGGGAATATCCGGATGAGTTGGGACCTTACATGTATAGTAGTTGGAGCTGGAACTGGTGAAACGACTAGAAAAACCACTTATAGTGGTGGAACTAGTATTTTTCTAGGACAACCCACGGGGACATGCATATAAGGATAAATTTGATCATGCCCTGGCTATGTACCCAATGGATTTAGTTCATTACCTTCAACTGTATTGAAAAAAAATACTCTTTACTAAGGAATTCTTCTATGATGTAAAAGTTGAGGATCTTCCTAGGGAGTACATCTAGCAGAAATGTCGCTTCGATGTAACTTGGTATTGTATATTTTCAACTCTTTGACCATCTCTTCTTGCTGAGAAAATATTTTTCATGTGAAAGAGATTAATCTCCTCTATTGGAAAAGTGATATGAAATCTTACCTTTACATTTTCTCTTGTTAGATGACATTCCATGGAATGGGAGTTGGTTACTAGAGTGTATACCAAGATTCTGGGTAATCCTATAATTTCAGGTATTCACACCTCCTTCATTGGATTTAGTGTGTACAATGTTATGGATAATAAATTCATCTTCTAAATCCTCCGAACTAGACTCATTCTCCATAGGATATTTTGCAATGGTATTACTAACATTCACAGATTCATAATGAATTGATGGAATTGTGTTAGTTTCTTTTTATAATTGTCTCCTTCTTTATCTTCCATGAGACTCTGTTCTCTATATGATGAATTATCAGGAACTTTTTGGTGAATAGTTACCTAAAGGGAATCCTTAGATAGTTCAGTTGTGCATTCAGTTTTTGTCTTACTCCCAAATCGGGAGAAAATTGACTTCTATTTAGGAGGGGATTGTAGATATGAAAAATTCACCATCCCTGTAGGCTGAGGTTGTTCCAATTCTGGCTATTCAAACCATCGAACATTGTTTATTGAATTCAAAGGTTGAATTAAACAAGACCCCAACCTATAAGTTTTGGAGGATCTTGATCTTCTATATCTAAGATTAGTGCATCTTCTCTTCTAATTTTGAAAATTTTGGTCGGATCATTGGCTAGGTGCATTATCAAAAATTAACTGCTGCAGCCTCTTTAGTGCATTAAGGCATGCACACTGAAGGGTTCGCTGATAATTTTCAACCTATGGATGTAAAGAAACTGAGAGAGATGCCAACTCAATGTGGAGTTATAAACCTTATATTAACTTTATGTGTTTTTTATATTCATCATATGGTAATATGTTGGTTTTCAAATAATGAATATTTTTTCATAAGTTGAGGAAGACATCACGAATGTAATCTTCTGCCATCAATTTCAGAATGTTTTATTGAGAATTTTCCTACGGCTAGAACATAACTTGTAATTCACCATTATTGAATTGTTTTCTCATGTTCAACATATATTCATCATCTTTTACTATAGGTTTCTCCACTTGGTCCAACCAAATAGGATGCTTATAGATTGTTTTATTAAAAACATTGGAATTAGTTGATTTTTCCTCTACTCTGTTAGAAGAAAAATGACCAGTGGGAGTTTTGAAGAATGACCAACCTCTTAATATGTCTTCTAGTTAAGAAAGTATTCCACCCATTAATGATAAGGAATGAGACATTATTGTCCTTGTATTGGAAATTGACTCCAGATTAGAGGGATTTCTCATTAATACATTGTCGATTAAGGAATTATCATGAAAATGAAAAACACTACAACAGAGATAATTATCGCTTCAAATGACAACATTGGGAGTTCCACCATGGTGGATTACATCCAATGATAAATACTCATACGCCATGGTCTTCTAGCCACACAGAGGGTTGTTGAGGCTCTCATTCAAATATAGGCTCTCTGGATTGACTAAATTTTCTTGAATAAAGCTTCATGACAATGTGTTTGATGAGAATATTTATAAATACTATTACTAATACCACTATTTGGTAATAAGAGCGAAGGAACATGAGGTGCAACTGATAAATATCTCAGGGCTTCAAGAACTCAAGCATTAAGATGATTCAGATTGTAGATTGGATCTTGATTTTCCAACTGTGTTTGGAGAGAATTATTCTTGGATTACAACTTACACTTAGTTGGGGCCACATAATAGGAGAAGTGGTTATCATGTGCAGGTGTATGTTCTTACCTTAGAGTGGTCATCAGAATGGGGCGATTACCTCAAATTGGAAGGGGTGTATGTTCCTGATCTGGTTGTCCATATAATATGCGGGAGTATGCCCCATAACCCACCAGGACTAAAATAGAGGTATGTATCTACTAATGTATGTCATGAAAATTTTTCATCCAAGTTGTGGCGATAGAGTAATGTGTTTATTTTTCTAGTACTGGTGATTTTTTTTAATGATATTATGGCATTCTTCTAGAATATTGAAAGGAATTTCTATCTTCCCTTTCACCATTGATAAAATATGCTTGTTGACTTCAGTGAATCGAACATGAAAATACATCCATTTGATATCTGGAGTAGGTTTATGTTCTTACTCCTATTCTCTATTTCATGTAATTGGATAATTTCAGTACTCATGTATGGGGGCAGATAGTTATGTCTTCCCAAGGTTTGTCATTGGATCATTCGAACTGACTTCTCTGGGTGCCGCCAATTGAGACAGTTGGTAAGAATGATGAACAGTGGCAGGTGTATATACATGTTGGATATTTTCCATCATTCATGGTTGATAGAATACTTTTAATGATGATATACTAGACTACTGGTAGAATTTGTGAGTGTAAGCTGGTTTATGTTACTATTTACCAGTTTCCACCATATTTGATTAGAGGGATTCCTTGAATGCAGTATATGTAACACCCTGATATTTTATTAGAAGTATATTTTTTATGACTTATGTTATATGAAACATCAAAAGAATCTTTCACTGCACACAACACTAGCTTGACTTGCGTTACACGCAATCACGACCTTCCTCGATAGCGTGTGTAGTACGCAATACCGAGTTTCACTAAACAACGATATATTATTATAATATTATAAACTATCCATTATGAATATTATTAACTTAATTTTAAATTTTATAACATTATAATTCATCTTACACATTTTCTAGAATGAGGTATGAAAACAAAATCAGTTTTTCCGATAAAAGAAGTATTTTCAAAAAAATGCAGTTTTACCGCCTTTTGATGGCACACCCATTTTAAATATAGTTTCTGACATATTTATAAGTTCAATTTAACAAAATAAAATTATTCTTTGGAATCAGGATATAAAAAATTACTTTGGATAATTTTTTCATATTATTCTGGTAACTTTCATATTTTGATGAATAGTAAAAACATTCTATATTTTAATTAAAAACAACTTTTTTCATCGCAATAATTTATATGGTTAAATTATAATATTGAATGGTTTTAAAGTATAAATAGAATATATTTTTACCATTTAACATAATTTATGTCATTAGAATGAATTTTACATTGAATTCATAGGTAAAAACATTTCAATCTTTGGCAATGTTTTAACTTTTAAAACCCGTTTGCTTAACAACGGGATTAATTTTAAATTAATTACTGAAACTTATATATTTTGAATTTTTAAAAATGAATTCCAAATTTTTAATCAGTGGGTCCAAATTATCTTAATAGTTTACTTTTATTTTTTTATGAATAGTAACTACGGTAATTTTTATTTACGGCGGTTAAAGATAAATAGGGTAATTCAAGGTTAAAAAAATATTATAATAATTCAAAATTACCTTGACACTTGTCCTAACATTATTGGATGAGTATTTTCCAACCATGGGCATCCTTGAGTCGATTTTGGGACACCATTGAGCCACTTGGTAGTGAAAATGACAATTTGGATTAATTAATTTAATGTAAAGACAAAATTGACATTAACAAAAATCTTTTAGTAATTAATTTCTATAAGGGGATATATAAATTATTTTTTCTCCTATAAATATTCATTGGAAAGATAAATAGATTTTCTACATGATTATATTTTTTTATACTTTTTAGACATAAAATAAATTAAATTATTTATGATACACTAATGATGAAGTATTTACCTCATTAATAAATGATTTAAATAAATAAGATTATAATGATTAAAATATTTTCCAAAAAATGTCTAATTATGATTGGATGATTTTATTTCGACCATGAGTCATCTTATCTTCATCTTTAATGATTTATGGACCTTTTGAAACCGAATATTAGTTTATAATAAAATAATATTTTCACACATTCCAAAGGTGCCCCTCTCCTCCCTTATAAAAGGGAACCTCCTCCCTCTCCTTCTCACACCACATTGAGCCTTCAATATAGAACAAACCCTGCCAATTTATCTACTCCAATTCCCTAGAAACATCCTAGAGGTCCTGGTCTACATCAAAGACCATTCTTAGTGCCCTAAGAGGAGGTTTCAAAGAGGCGTGTCGAAGAAGAGGTAATATTCGTTACCAATTATTTCAAATTTATTTCTTCTTATACTTCTTCTTATTTAGTTGTATCATTATGAAGTTATAACATCAGTATAACTCATATACTGATATGTTATTATAAATATGAAACAACCCTATTTCACTTTCTATCCATCCTACGGAAAATGAAATCATCGCGCGTGCGTACGTACGGAATACCGTCTACACGCCGTGGTATAATTTGTTTTCCACCACCACCGAAATTGGATGGGTATAATGGTGTAAAGAATAACTATATATTATTATTGTAAAGTGATATTGATTCTGAAATACTATACATACACTTCAATACAATTCCACAATCATGGGAACGATATCATCGCTCATGCGTACGTATGGCCTACCGTCTCCACGATGTGATGCGACTCGTTCTACAAGATCTTCATGGAATAATGATTATATATATGAAATTAATGAATAAATATGATATATTATACAATAATTCCATTCTTTAAATGAGTTATCTATAACCTAAAAATAAGAATAAGAATTTATTCGACAAAACACACATAAGAACATAAAGCAATAAACACCCGAATATCATGTAGCAATGAAATATTACTAATAAGAAGCTAAGAATATGAACATATATGATATCATAACAATGATTATGATTCCTGAATAAGTCAATGGCATTATTTAAATCATTATACATGAGGTTTGTACACGTATAAAGCATATCAGACCTAAGGTAAGTGAAAATCTCACAATCTCATTTTTATCGGAGATTGTTTATACTTCATAAATTAATGGGGAATATTTATCATCCACATCCATGTTTCCTCAATATTTAATATTATTTCTATCCTCCTACAATTTTTTAAATCCAATTTTACCCTTTTTTGAGTTTAGTAAAAGATATTAAAGGAATCTTTTTTTGTTTTTAGTACAAGGTACTTTTTGACTTTTCCGGCCAAAGTACGAGAAGAATGTTTTTTATCTTATACAGAATGAATAGATTTTTTTATGATTTCATAGAATATTATTTCCATGAAGATTCTTTTAAAAGTTCCCAAGTTTATTTTTAATCAAATTCTTTTAGATTAAAATTTTATGACATGTTAAGAATGGAAAAATGTTTTTGAAGTAGAAAGGATATTTTCCTCGGGAATGGAGTTCAAGTGTTTTATCAAAATTATTTCCCATCTAAGATAATATAGGGTTCTGTTTATATCCCTATTTTTATATTGATTTGATTATGTTATGATGGAATTAATTTTATGATGTCCTTTTATCTTATATGGATTATGTTATGATGGCATGATGTTTAAAGAATCCCATTTTTATTACATGGGTTATGCTATGATGTATGATTTATGATTTTGTGGAACACATAAGAATGGTTTAATTACGAGATGGGTGGGACCTATATCTCCCTCCAATGCATTGGGTAAAGATTTATATCTCATGAGATAGACATGGTTGGAACAGCAGGTTAATCTGATTCAGTGAAACAAGACAGAAACGAGGAGTGAACTCGGTTCAGAAATGGACTTTGTCCTCTAAGATAGTCTTGGCAATGAGTCTTGATTACTAAGAAATGATTCTCTATTATTATGTGTGTATTGCAAAAAGTTTCATGTTTTATGTTATGATTATTTGGGATTACTTTTCATTACTATGATTTATCCCATGACATGATATTATGATCTTTTTTACATATTAAGATTTTAAAAATGTTTTGTTCTTATGAATATGATATGATTAATATTTCTTTTGTTTACCCTTACTGAGAATTTGAGCTCACCCTTTTGTATGTTTTCTTTTCCCCAGGTCAGGAAGAAGGATATTAAGTAGGATATGCCAAAAGGGGCTCTAAATATGATGAAATAAATGAGAGACAATGTAGTTGATTTTATGAACAATTTGTTTATGTTTCCCAATTTCTAAAGACACTACAACTATACGGTCATTTCATGGTTTTGTTATATGTTGTAATAATTATGCTTCAATTCTAAGGTAATAACAATGTATATAAAGTATGGGTCGTTATAGTTGGTATCAGAGGAAAGGTATAGTCAACCTTTGGAAACAAGGATGTGAAAGCCTTAGTAAAAACCCTAAGGATATATCTAAGCATAGAAAATTCTTAGGGTTTTAGAAATTTTCACGAACAACCTATGATAAGACCTTAAGTGTGAAATTTTATTCATGATTATGTGGTTTTACTATTATAATTAGTGTTGCTCACACTATTCTTCTTGGTTTCAGTCAATGGCTGGAACCTGATGGAACTGTGTTAATGCGGAATGCGATGGGCAATGAAATGATTGTGCCCCTGAGCAACCAAATGTTATGGGAGCTAGATTGAAAAATATTGTAGCCATGCTCACACAACTTTCTCAAGATATGAATCATGCAGGACTTCCAAATGAGAAAAGGAAGGAGAAACATTCTGTTGAATCCTTCATGAGGCAGCGTCCACCCTCATTCAGCAGGTCTACTGATCCATTAGTGGCTGAACAATGGATCAGTACTACTGAAAAGATATTTTCAGTTCTTCAATGTTCTGAACATGATAAAGTCATCTTAGCATTTTATCGTTTGGAAGGTGAAGCTTATAAATGGTGGAATATTATCAAGAATACGAGGCCAAGAGATGAAATTGAGTCCATGGAATGGGATGAGTTCAATAACTTATTTTTGAATAAGTACTTCCCTCGTATTCTTCGAACAAAGATGGAGAAGGAGTTTCATGAACTATAGCAAAAGGATGATGAATCTGTTGGAACCTACGAAGAAAATTTTACAAAACTTGAAAGGTACGCTTCTGGAATTATTATCCAACCTGAGAGTAAAATCGATCGATTCTTTAGTGGCTGAAAACCAAGTCTTCAAAGGGTGTTAGCCATAAGAAACTTAAATAGCTACGAGGAAATTGTCCGATGTGCTCTTAAGGTTGAGATGGAGATTGGAGTAACCTATCAGTCATATGGGTTTGATAAGAAGATGAATATGGATTTCAAAGGAAAATCTAAAGACCACACTGAAAAGAAGATGAGTTTTCCCTTACGCTCAATGTGTGGAAATAAACATGGAGGGAGTTGTCTTAAAGGGACAAGTAAATGTTTCAAATATGGAAAAAAAGGTCATAGGGCATTTTAATGCCGCAATGATGGGAAGAAGATGTCTAGTGATGCGAACCAAGAAAAGGTTACACGGAGTGAACCTCCAACACTTCAATATTATAAGTGTAAGGAAATGGGGCATTATGCTAATCAATGACCTAATACAAGGGTTGTTGATGATGATCGAAGTCGACAAACTCTTAAGGCCAAAGACAAAGGAGAGTCACATGCAATTTCTATCAGCGATGTGGAGTACGATAACGAAGTGGTGAAAGGTACACTTACCATCCACTCTAATGTAGAAAATGTTTTATTTGATTCTGGATCCACCCACTCTTTTATTTATGAAGAATTTTCTAAGGGTATCGTCGTATTACCTCAACAATTAGATGTTGAGTTAGCTGTGACAACTCCTAATGGAACAACAGTCGCATCAAAAGTTTACAATTCTTCTCCGATTGAAGTTTGTGGGAAAGTGCTTCCTGAAAATCTTGTGATCCTTCCTATAGTGGAATTTGATGTGATTCTTGTTATGGATTGGATTTATTTATATGGAGATCATATAAATTTCCAATGAATGGATGTCACATTTCATATTCCAGATCAATCTATGATTGTCTATTGATGCAAGGATGAACATAACCTTCCAGTGGAAATTTCATCCATCCTATGGGTCATGATTCCACTAAATGAATGTTATTTATCTCAAATGGTTCTAGAGAAACTCGCGATTAATAATATGCCCGTTGTACGAGAGTTTGATGATGTCTTTCCGAAATAATTGCTAGGTCTTCCACCAAATCGTGAAGTTTAGTTTTCAATATAACTCATATCGGGTGCTATACCCTTTTAAAAGACACCTTATAGAATGGCCCCAATTGAGTTGCAGGAATTGAAGAAGCAACTCCAAGAGAATCTTGATAATGGTTTCATACACCATAGTGCATCACCTTGGGAAGCACCTGTTCTGTTTTTCAAGATGAAAGATGGATCAATGAGAATCTGCATTGATTATCGAGAACTTAACAAGATCACTATCAAGAACAAATATCCTCTCCCACACATTTGTGACTTATTTGACCGACTACGCGGAGCTCAATACTTTTCAAAGATTGATCTTCGTTCAGGGTATCATCAATTAAGGGTCAAAAATGAGGATATACCAAAGACCGCATTTCGTACAAGGTATGAACACTATGAATTTATAGTGATGCCATTTGGTCTTACTAATGCCCCGGCAATCATCAGGGATCTAATGAATAGGGTCTTCAGAGACTATCTTGATCTTTTTTTGGTAGTCTTTATAGACGATATTCTTGTCTATTCAAAGAGCAAGGAAGAACATGAAGATCACTTGAGAATTGTATTGAAGACCCTGAAGAAGGAGAATATTTATTCCAAATTTACCAAGTGTGAAATTTGGCTTCAAAAAGTTTCATTTTTGGGTCACATAATCTCAAAAGAGGGGATATCTGTGGATCCAGCAAAAATAGAGGTTATCGAAAGATGGTCGAGACCAACAACAGTAACTAAGATCCGATGTTTTCTTGGTTTGGCTGGATATTATCGACGTTTTGTGAAAGTTTTTTCACAATTATCTAATCCACTCACCAGGTTGACTGGAAAAGGAGTTAAGTTCGTGTGGATGGAGGAGTGTGAAGATAATTTCAAGGAGTTGAAAAGAAAGTTATCCAGTGCACCTGTGCTCACACTGCTTTGTAGTGGAGAAAATTTTGTGATCTACAGTGATGCATCCAAGAAGGGATTGGGGTGTGTTCTCATGAAAAACGATATGGTGATAGCTTATGCCTCATGATAGTTGAAAATCCATGAGCAAAATTACCCAACTCATGATTTTGAGTTAGCTGCGGTAATCTTTACATTAAATATTTGGAGGCATTATCTTTATGGTTAAAGGTGTGATATTTATACAGATCATAAAAGTTTAAAGTATATTTTCACACAAAAAGAGCTGAATATGCGCCAAGGAAGATGGTTGGAGATGATTAAGGATTACGACTGCTCAATTCATTATCACCCTGGGAAAGAAAACAAGGTGGCAGACACATTTAGTCTACAAGACCATGCTAGCTTATCCATGATGATGATCACAAAAGATCCAATATTTATTTATTTACCAAGGATGGATCATGGAATTATAATGGAAGGGGGAAAATATTATCTTTCTCAAATGAATGTTCAACCATCTATACATTTGAAGATTAAAGAGGCACAAAAAAAGATGTTGAGTTACAAAAGTAGGTGAGAAATGTTCTTGAATTCAACCATGATTGTGATGGGATAATAAGGTTTAGGAATCGGGTTTGTGTTCCTCCCATCCTAGAATTAAAGAAGGAGCTACTAGATGAGGCTCATAGTTCTTCATTATCTATTCATCCTAGAAGCACAATGATGTATAGGGACCTGAAAGAGTACTTCTGGTGGGATGGCATGAAAAGAGATGTTGCTGAATATGTCTCTCGATGCATGGTTTTTCATCATGTTAAAGCTGAGAGACAGAAGTCTAAAGGGATGTTATAACCATTACCCATACCCGAACGGAAATGGTAAAACATCACTATGGACTTTGTCACTGGACTTCCTAAAACATCCAAAGGAAATAATGATATCTGTGTTATAGTTGATCATCTTACAAATTCGGTACACTTCATTGCTATTAGGGAAGATTTCCTTATGGATCAGCTTGCCATGATATATGTAAAGGAAGTGGTAAGATTGCATGGAGTACCAATTTCCATTATATCGGATCGGGATCCGAGGTTTACCTCAAAGTTCTGGCGAATTCTTCAGTATACTCTAGATACAGAGTTGAGTTTTAGCACTGCTTATCATCCCCAAACAGACAGTCAGTCTGAGAGGACAATTCAAACTCTAGAAGATATGTTAAGATCTTTCTCTATGGATATCAAAGTTGGTTGGGATCAACACCTACCTTTGGGGGAATTTTCCTATAATAATATCTTTCACTCCAGTATTCAGATGGCTTCTTATGAATCTCTCTATAGAAAGAAATGCAGAACTACAACTTGCTGGGATGAAGTTGGGGAAAGAAAGCTATTAGGACCTGATCTTGTTGATGATATGGAAGAAAGAGTCCGATCTATAAAACAACACATAAGAGCAGCTCAGAGTCGACAAAAAAGTTATGCCGACAACCGAAGAAAATACCTAGAGTTTGAAGTGGGTGATAAAGTGTTCTTATGAATATCTCCCTGGAATAGAGTAATGAGATTTGGGAAGAAGGGAAAGCTGATCCCTAGGTATATTGTGCCCTTTCAAATACTGGATCATGTTGGGAAGGTATCTTACCAATTGGCGCTTCCACCTAATCACTCTCAAGTTCACGATATGTTCCATGTATCTCTCCGGAGAAAGTACATACCTGATCCTTCACATGTACTAAGCTCAGAAGTTGTACCGCTGGAGCAAGATGTTTCTTATGAAGAAAAGCTGATAGAGATTCTGGATCGTAGAGAAAAAGTTCTACGAAACAAGACCACTCGCTTGGTTAATGTTTTATGGAGGAACCACCAATTAGATGAAGCTACATGGGAGCTTGAGGATATGATGAGGGAGAGGTATCCTCATTTTTTTGTTACGAAGTGACAAATTTCAAGGGAGGATTTCATTTTAAGGGGGGTAAAATGTAACACCCTGATATTTTATGAGAATTATATTTTTTTTATGACTTATGTTATATGAAACATCGAAGGAACCTTTCACTGCATACAACACTAGCTTGGCTTGCGTTACACCCAATCGTGACCTTCCTCGATAGCGTGTGTAGTACGCAATACCGAGTTTCACTAAATAATGATATATTATTATAATATTATAAACTAGCCGTTATGAATAGTATTAACTGAATTTTAAATTTTATAACATTATAATTCATCTTACACATTTTCTAGAATGAGGTATGAAAAAAAATCAGTTTTTCGGATAAAAGAAGTATTTTTCAAGAAATGCAGTTTTATCGCCTTTTGATGGAGCACCCATTTTAAATCTAGTTTTTGACATGTTTATAATTTCAATTTGACAAAATAAAATTCTTCTTTGGAATTAGGATATATAAATTTACTTTGGATAAGGTTTTCATATTATTCTGCTAACTTTCATATTTTGATGAATAGTAAAAACACGCTATATGTTAATTAAAAAAACTTTTTTCATCGCAATAATTTATATGGTTAAATTATAATATTGAATGGTTTTAAACTATAAATAGAATATATTTTTACCATTTAATATAATGTATGTCATTAGGATTAATTTTACATTGAATTCATAGGTAAAAACATTTCAATCTTTGTCAATGTTTTAACTTTTAAAACCCATTTGCTTAACAACGGGATTAATTTTAAATTAATTACTACAAATTCTATGTTTTGAATTTTGAAAAATGGATTCCATATTTGGAATCATTGGGTCCAAATTATGTTAATAGGTTACTATTATTTTTTTATGAATAGTAACTACGGTAATTTTTATTTACTACGGTTGAAGGTAAATAGGGTAATTCAAGGTTAAAAGAATATTATAATAATTCAAAATTACCTTGAAACTTGTCCTAACCTTATTGTATGAGTATTGGCCGACCATGGGAATCCTTGGGTTGATTTTGGGACCCCATTGAGCCACTTGGTAGAGATAATGACAATTTGGATTAATTAATTTAATGTAAAGACAAAATTGACATTAACAAAAATCTTTTAGTAATTAATTTTTATAAGGGGTTATATAAATTATATTTTAGAATATAAATATTAATTATAAATCTAAAATTATTTAATACATGATGATTTTTTTTATAATTTTTAGACATCAAATAAATTAAATTATTTATGACACAATAATGATGAAGTATTTACCTCATTAATAAATGATTTAAAAAAATAAGATTATAATGATTAAAATATTTTCCAAAACATGTCCAATTCCAATTAGATAATTTTATTTCGACCATGAGTCATCTTATCTTCATCTTTAATGATTTTTGGACCTTTTTTAACCGAAGATAAGTTTATAATAAAATAATATTTTCACACATTCCAAAGGTGCCCCTCTCCTCCCATATAAAATGGCACCTCCTCCATCTCCTCCTCACACCACTTTGAGCCTTAATTCTCATAAAACCCCTAAAAATTTATCTTCTCCACTTCCCTAGAAACATACTAGTGGTCCTGGTCTACTTAAAAGACCAATCTTAGTGCCCTAATAGGAGGATTCAAAGAGGCGTGTCGAAGAAGAGGTAATATCCGTTACCAATTCATTCAAAAAAAATTCTTATTCTAATTCTTCTTATTTAGTTGTTTCATTATGAAGTAATGACATCAGTATCACTCATATACTGATATGTTATTATAAATATGAAACAACTCTATTTCACCTTCAATCCATCCTACAGAAAATGAAATCACCGTGCGTGTGTACGTACAGAATATCGTCTCCACGCCGTGGTGTAATCTGTTTTCCACCATCACCTTACTTGGATGGGTATAATGGTGTAAATAATAACTATATATGATTATTGTAAAGTGATATTGATTCTGAAATAGTATACATACACTTAAATACTATTCCACAATCATGGGAACGATCCCATCGCTCGTGCGTATATACGGCCTACTGTGTCCACGATGTGATGCGACTCGTTCTACATTATCTTTAATGCATAATGATTATATAAATTAATTTAATGAATAAATATGATATATATTACACTAATACCATTCTGGAAATTTGGTATCTATAACCTAAAAAGAAGAATAATAATTTATTCGACAAAACACACATAAGAACATAAAGCAATAAACACCCAAATAACAAGTAGCAATGAAATATAACTAATAAGAAGCTAAGAATATGACCATATATGATATCATAACAATGAGTATGATTATGGAATAAGTCAATGACATTATTTAAATCATTATACAGAAGTTTTGGACACGTACAAAGCATATCAGACCTAAAGTAAGGTAAAATCTCACAATCTCATTTTTTCCAAGATTATTTAGACTTCAGAAACTATTGGGGAATATTTATCATCCACATACATGTTTCCTCAATATGTAATATTATTTTTATCCTCCTAAAATTATTTAAATACAATTTTACCCATCAGTGAGTTTAGTAAAAGATATGAAAGGAATCTTTTGTCGTTTTTAGTATGATGTACTTTTTGACTTTTCCGGAAAAAGTTCGAGAAGAATGTTTTTTTTATATTATACGGAATGAATGGATTTTTTTATGATTTCATAGAACATTATTTCCATGAATCTTCTTTTATATGTTCCCAAGTTTATTTTTAATCAACTTCTTTTAGATTAAAATTGTATGACATGTTTAGACAGGAAAAAATTTTTTGAAGTAGAAAGGATATTTTCATCAAGAATGGAGTTCAAGTGTTTTATCAAAATTATTTTACATCTAAGATAATATAGGGTTCTATTTCTATCCCTATTTTTACATTGATTTGATTTTTTTATGATGGAATTAATTTTATGATGTCCTTTTATCTTATACGGATTATGTTTTGATGTCATGATGTTTTAAGAATCCCATTTTTATTACATGGGTTATGCTATGATGTATAATTTATGATTTTGTGGCACAAAAAAGAATGGTTTCATTATGAGATGGGTGGGACCTATACCTCCCTCCAATGCATTGGGTAAATATTTATATCTCATGAGATAGACATGGATGGAACTGCAGATTAATCTGGTTTAGGGAAACAAGACTGAAACGTGGAGTGAACTCGGTTCAGAAATGGACTTTGTCCACTAAGATAGTCTTGGAAATTAGTCTTGACTACTAAGAAATGATTCTCTATGATTATGTGTGTATGAAACAAAGTTTCATGTTTTAAGTTATGATTATTTGGGATTACCTTTCATTACTATGATTCATCCCATGACATGATATTATGATCTCTTTTGCAGGTTAATATTTTCAAAATGTGTTGTTCTAATGAATATGATATGATTGATGTTTCTTTTGTTTACCCTTACTGAGAATTTGAGCTCACCCTTTTGTATTTTTTCTTTTCCCCTGGTCAGGAAGAAGGATATTAAGTAGGATATGCCAAAAGGGACTCTAGATATAATGAAATAAACGGGAGACAATGTAGTTGATTTTATGAACCTGTTGTTTATGTTTCCAAGTTTCTAAAGACACTATAACTATACATTCCTTTAATGGTTTTGTTATATGTTGTAATAAGTATGCTTCAATTATGAAGTAATAACAATGTATGTAATGTATGGGTCATTATAGTATAGTGAGCCCGCAGACAGGATGATATTTTGTAAACAGGTGTATGTGCCTCTTCATAGTATTCCATCATATTTAACCAGTGGTATTGGTGGTTTGCTTATAGACGAGTCTCCCAGCTAGTGAAATTAGGACCGGCGGGTGTATGTAGCCGCTCATTGTTTTCCATCAGGTTAGGTTGATAGACTTCTCTGGAGTTGGAAAAGGTAAAAACCTTCTCTATGTAGACTGCACATGGTCCCCGATAGTTTTTCTTGTGCACCTGGGTGTATGGGACCTAGTATGAATAACCAGAAGTAACACACCATCATGTAGGGGGTTCACAACCATGCGATTCTGTTAGAAGCAATTTTTGGTGGGAGTCCTGAAGAAGGTCGCTTGCATCATTGAATTTATTCCATAAGCGACCTCTTGATACACCTCCCTGTAGTATAGAATTTATTGGTTATTGTGTTCCAGGGATAGGGACTCAAAATAGTTGAAGATGGTGGTTGGAACCATCTGCTTCAGGACCATTGGTATTCGCTGACTGGACGACCTAGGGTTGTTGTTAACCTAGAGAGCCTCTTGGGCAGCCTCCAAGGTTGGGATAGTAACATTTTGATGGTATTACCAAACCAGTACATTGGAGAACCAGCATTGAAGATGCTAAGTTGGTGGTGATATCCTTCTAGCAGATCAAGATCCAATTTTACAAGCGATCAAGGCATTCGCAGGTTAAAACTAGAAGGAACGCATTTAGAGTGAACAGAGTTCTGAGAAAACTTGAGAAAAATAACAAACTCTATTAAAGAAATTTTTTAAAGATGGATACAGGAATGATTGATTCTTCTGTCTGGCCTTCCTTTATTAATTAATAGGGTACTGATAGATGGGTAACACTATTAACATGTGTAAGGATTCATATCAGCATCACAATTTTTGTTTTTTAGTACATTCAAACATGTTTTCTAGTTAAGAATAACTATTTCCAGGCCGTTTCCATTGGATTTATTCATGGAACCAGAAAAATCCAATAGTTCATTATCCAAAAGGTACCTACGTTCTAAATACAGGCATTCATTATGTTTAAAATTACAATACTTAAGAACAAGAATTGGTCGAGAGGATGGGAGGTCAGACTCATCACACCATTTTGGGGGGAATTATTGTATAATTTGGGACACTCTTTATAGATTTGTGATATTTTCATTAATCCTTATTAATTCGCAAAGTATAACATAGGTTTCCCTTAGATGTTTCAATAAAATATTTTTATGATTGATATTTAGAATCATATGTATGTATTTTATGTTCTACATTAATGGATAAATCCATATGTATTTGAGGTTCTCTATCAACGGTATCCTCTCATATACTATTTATAGATTATTTTAATCATCGTTATGATGATACTGGTTTTTATGCAAATTAGTGGGTCATTTTGGAATTTATCATTATCCATGGAGATGAAATTTTTTTTGGTTGATGGGATCATACCCATAAATGGGTTACATACGTATCCTTGTGAAAGGAATGAGAACCCTTGTAGTTCGATGCCACATAATGGGACACATCATATATTTTAAGGTCATGTGATAGGGACCTAACTGTATAGATAAATTCCATGTGCTAAGGGAATCTAAATAAAAGATGCTTAGTCAAGGTTTGGTGTTGAACTTATGCCTAATAATCCTAAGGATCGTTGAATGAATATGTGCTTCCATGTAATATTAGACAATGTTGGTAATATGGCCCATAAAGAACATGGATGATTTGATGTGTGGGGGTTTGAACCTCATACAGGATTCCTACGTATCTCATTTGTATGGTAATCAAATCCCATGTAGTTCAATGAGTATCATATGAGAGTAGAGTCCTTTCAGAGAACTGATTTTTGATTTTTTTCCTAAAAAGAATGAAATGAAGATTTGGGGGCTTAATTTAGGGTTTACTTTAATGGAGGATGCCTAGATTAATGTAATTAGGGTTGGATTGCTAAAGAGGATATCTAGTGAGCTTAGGCCCAATGAATGCTTCATAAGTATCCCAATTATAGTGGGAATCAGAGTTCTCATAGTTCATTCATCATGGGTGTTTGTAAAAATGATATAATCATCAGGAATCTCGAAGTCCACGTGAGTCATGCTCGGTGTGAGAAACAAGAGGATATGAATGATTCAACAAATCCACCCACACATTTCCTTCTCTATTGGTGGAAGGGGGCATGCCTATGGAAGTGACAGTTGAAGAGGGTGAGGCGATGACCTTTCCTCTATTATCTTTACATTGGAAAAGGGTCCATTCTATGGAAGGTGTGAAGGTGAAGGAAGAAGAGTGGAGAAAGACTGCAACCTTCTACTTTAAAAAAGTTTGGGGGATTACGCAACAATGTCTTCACTAGTATATCTTAGTAGAGAAGGGATACTACTAATTTTCTTGAATTTAAAAGAATGTGTGAATCGTATCTTTTCTACTAGATACATGGGGTTCTAGGTTTTGTAGATTAGAAGGGAATGTCAGAACCCAAACCCTAATTCTCCAAACCAGGAACTTCCAATCATTGTTCCTGAGATAGAGGTCCATGTCACTATGGATATACAAACCTAGATACATTCAATGAATCCTAAAACAATTGAAAAATAGATATGGGAAACCTATGACTGTAGATATAAAAACCGAAAATAGGAGACATGTTGATGTGCCTTTCCTAAAGTTTTCATAAGTCCGGAGTTTTTTGGTGGAGGCTTCAACTTAGTCACCTTTAGATAAGGAATCCACAGAAAGAAATATAGTACCATGATTGGATTTGATACAGGTTTACATGATGATGCATAAGCCCTATGTGCATCCATGCAGTGTATGTACCTTGCGTAGGTGTGCCCCGTAGGTGTTCCACATAGGTACCTTATGTAGGTGTGTCACATAGGTGTACCACATAGGCCTTAGAGATCACTGAATAAAATGCATTAAAAAATGGAAACAAAGCCTATGAAATCTTCAAATTGTGAATGAATTTCAAAACATGCTTATCCCATCTAATTATCTCTCCTCTCATGTTTTTAGAGAGCTACCTGAGATAATTTTAGGGATCTAGGTGAAGGTTCTATGCAATGGGAGCATGAAGAAGTATTTCTACATTTCATTAGTTAAATGAAGGGCCCAAGGGTCCTATTTATATGAAAGGAGGGGGCAGGAAAAAGGATATTTTTCAGTGGAGGTCCACTACATAGCACCTTCGTGTAGTTACGCCGCATAGGTGGAAAGAAAGCATACCATCACACATGTTGGTCATGCATGTCCATAAAATTTTTACTGCCTTTTAAATATTCAGACTTCATCTTGAGATTTTGAAATATCTGGGGGTTGTATTCATAGTCAAATTGTCTTAGTAAGAAGTGTCAAAATAATTGTAACTAAAATTCAATTTCCCACAATTTAAAATATTCATGTTCTATAAATTATATATATATATTTCCATGTATATTGGGAAACCAATTTCCATGTAAAAATTTCTCAAATTGTTGACAAAAGGGATCATTTCATAAAAATATTAGGAGTAGGGTTTTGGTAGCCAAACATCCTTAGGTCCAGAAATGATGGAAAATGAAATTTTAGGATTCCATATCTATCTAAATATGTTATTCTGAATAACTACTAGTTCTTTTGAAAATAAATGATTTTTGACATCCAAATATTTGAAAATGATTTAATGAAAAAAAAAATCTAGTGACCAAACCACTGACATATTTTATAAGAGGGTTGAATTTTAGGTACAATTTAATTGGACTGAAAATGAGATTTATCATATGTATAACAAATTCTATTATATGTCATAGATAATTTAATTATTTAGACATCATATCAAAAATATTATACAATAATTAAAATTATATAAAATTTATTTTAAACCAATAAAATTATATATAATTTTCGGAGATATATTTTTGTTATATGATAATGAACAAAAACTATATTTAGACTCTAATTCTGAAGATGGTTTAGAAATTGCAACAATAAAATTATAATTTCAATAGTTAGCCTAAGAAAGTTCAGGATTTTCATAATCATAGTCATTCATTAAATTATTATTCTACTTTTCAATTAGAGTTACCTATCATAAAATTTCTTCAATATAAAAAATAATCCTTATCATCTGATGAATTTAAATTTTCATCTTCTGATGATGTTGAATAATCATCATTATAATAATAAAAAATATACAATCCCAGGTTAAATTGGTTAGATATTATACGGTTACCTTCTCCATAATAATTTTCTCAACCTTAAGAATATTCATATAGAATATAAAAATATTTTAACAATCATTAATACTTTCTTCAGTGAACACTCTTAAGTCATTTCCCTATTAATTACAATCAATTTATCCAAGGCTTACAAACTTTTCATTATTTAGTTTTTATATGTTATCCTTAATATTCACTATTTAATCATTAATTTCTGGAAATATGGCTCTATATGGAATGTGTTATTTTATTCATAACATATAATAGCTTAATATAATTTCATCTCATGTTTTAACTCCGATATTTATATTTATCATATATAATATTTTTTTGAATGATCATATTCATTATTATTATTAATAGAGAATGTTTTCATTTACTAGGTCCAATACCTATAACATATGATTAATTTTCAGATTTAGTACTTTTATAATTCTATATATAACTTTTTAGTTTTCTAGAAAAAAGTTGTAGAAAATAAAGAAAACGTATCTCTATTATTTGTATTCTCTTTCATAGTATACTTTTTTTTGTTTATTCATGTGGTTCATATCATCAAGTATTTTATGATTATATTTCCACTCATTTGAATGTATATAAAAAATACTTCCTCTAACTAATAATTAGACATAACTTTCTAACTAAGATATCGATTGTTCAAAAAAAATCATAAATAACTGATGAATTTGATCAATATACTATCTGTGTAGAAAATAAAATTCTTGGTAATATATATAAAGCACTAATCTCCTATATTTTTGAACATTGGAAACTATTAAATTATAAAAAATCATTTTCTTCCAAATTTTGTTTTTCAATTTCATGAGAAGATGTTTTAATAAAATTATGATTTACATAGAGTTTAAATTATTATTTAATAATTCACGTTTATAATAAAACCGAAACTTCTCATCCTTGGAATACATAGAAACATAATTTTATGGAATTTGATATTTTAAATTAATCATAAATTAATTACCCACTATAGTAATAATAATAAAATAATCAATATGATCATACCAGGACTCATAATAATTTCTATAAAACCTTAGCGGATTATTAGGATTTAGAATTTCTAAATAACGATTATGTATTAAATTTATTATAAAATAATACTTTCTCTGCTACATGTTTAGTATAGGGAATGTAATAAAATTTTGATAAACCAATGAAAAAAGAAAAATAACATGATCAATCACAAATATAGGGATATGATCTGATACCAAGTGGCATATCATACATATAATGAATCTAAACTAGAAGAGGTGGTTAATTAATGTAAAAAATATGACTTACAATTTTCATCCTCCTCAAGAATTCAGTTGATCAAAAATATGATCTTATAATAAAATCCTAAATAACTAGAGTAAATTAAGTCAAAATTGTTGTCATCATAAGATTAAAAATAACGTTACTAAACACATTACACACAATGGACATTTAATTTTTCAGAAATTAATAGAATATAAATAATGAAATAATATAATTTTGAATTTAACAACAAATAAAATGATATGAAAATAGAGGAAGTATTAAAAATTAAAAATCTTCTAAATAGAGAAAATTAAAATGAAAATCGGAGTACTAGTAACCAATCCATGAAATAATTTAATGGATATTATAAGGTCACAATTCTTTCCAAAGTACAAGGATGATATTTTCACATGATTGAAGGAATGTTTCATCTTTTCCCTAGAATCCTTCAACATAAAAACTATATAATATGAATCTCTTTTCGTGTTCCTAGAATCCCTCATTCATGTTGATCTAAAATAACTATATTTTCTTCTCCCTATAATACCTTCACCATATACACATAATCCCTCTTTCACTATGATATAAAAAATAATGAATTGGAATAAAAAATATAATTATATTTACAATGGGAAGACTAACATAGTGATAACTATAATTACCCATTATTAGTTATTTTTTTTCTGCAAATAAATATGGTGTCAAAAATCATGTTTCACATGAAATACAAAAACAAAATGATATGTGACATACAAGACAATAATATTTAATAAATAATTCAATATATAGTTAATAAAAATATATTTATCAGTTAAATATATATTTGAAATAAGATTAAGAAAACATAATTCTAAAAAACACAATTTCTAATATATTTATCTTTTATTTATATATATTTTTAAAATAATATTAAACAAATAAATGTATAAATTATAGAATTTGATTTTACATTCAAAATAAACTTTAATTATTAATTTATAATGTGGAATTTATCTTTTAATAAATTTTTGTGGCATGACTAAAATAATTATTTTTAGGTGAATTGTCAAAAAATCATTTTTTATCAAAATTATATATTTTTTACTTTGTATTTATATAATTAACACCTAGATGTTGTAAAAAATTGTAAGAACCTGGGTTTTTAGAACGGGTCAAAATCCCAACCCTGTTTGAATTTTTGACTTATTTTAGAGAAAACTGGGAAAATTTGGGATGTTTTGGAAATTTCTATATTGCACTTCATGTACTCTAAATTACACTCCATGTAGGGGTTAGGAAAATATCGACCATGTTCTTTCCGAGTACATTTTTTGTGATGACCGTGTATAAAATTTCGACTACACGACATGTAGTGTTGCTCGACACGCCATATATCCTAATTTATGCGTTCCAGCTGAGTCCTAGTCGTGTGTCATCCTCTATGGCAAGTCCAATTCATATGGATACCTCCAATTTAGTCAGAGTACGGAAAAGGATACTACATGGTGTGTAGTCTTTAATACAAATTGTGTACTTTTATTTTTCTTCACTTAAATGAAAGAGCATCATGTCTTATTTCGAGAAAGACCTTCTTCATCCCCAACATTGGAACATGTCTGTTCTAAAAACCCAAAGAACAGGCCATAACCTAGATTCTTCATGCAGAGTCCATTCTTCAATCCATCTGTGGCTGCAGGATCGCAACAGTGGGGATAAACTCGTGCACCCTGTTTCTTTCCAGTTTCATTGCTTCACGCATCACAATTTCCATTCGAGTGGAATTGACAAGATTTTATGGAAATGTAGATCTATGAAGATTGTCTTCGAATTAGAGATCAATATCAAACATTCCTATGTCTAAAAGTATCAGGTAGGTGTTTCATACCTTATTTTATGTTTTCACAGACCTTTGGGTGGTGTGTTTTAAAGTGTGTATTTGCGTATTTTGAGATAGACCCTAATTTATCTTCTATTCTATATTAAATTTCTTATTAGACCTGTGGAATGCCTTTGGGTATTCCATTTTTCCTATTTTGTTTGAGCGAGAATGGGAGAAGGGTCGTTGGTCATTTGAGGCATTTTGGCAGGGGGTGAAAAATGGTACAAGTTGTTTTTGATTGATTAAAATGTTTAGTTTAATTTGTTAAGTTATGAGATGAATTGTTTGAGGTTTCTAAGACCTTGTTACTAGTATAAGACAACACATAGCTAGTTCAACTCAACTTTTTATTTTGTTTTTCCTATTTATGTATTTATTTTGATTATATATGTAATTGTTGAATTGCATATGTTGTAACCCTTGATGTTGTGTTGGGCGTGTCCTAGATATCCTAGAGTTATGATGATCACAAGTTGGGCTTGGCCCGAGATACATTGGATGGTTCTGACCACAGGATTGGGCCTCATGGACATTGGCTTGATGCATGGTGATGTCAAGTTGGGCATGGTATGGGTTACATGGATGGCAAGTCCATCAGTCTTGAGCAGTATGGTTACAGGGGCATGAGGTGTCAGAGAGGTTGTGGCTTGGGAACATACATTGGTGATTACCGCTCACCCTGAACTTTGTGTAGTGTGCATATAGAGAGACTTCGTGATGAGGAGGTTTTGACCACTCTTGTGGTTAGAGGGCCCTGTTAGTTACGGTTTAGGTACTATTGGTTGGGGTTTCTTGTCATAGGATGCCACATAGAAGGTGAGGAGACTTTAGGGGATGGAATTGAGCCTATTGGTTTGGGGGATGAGGCTCACCATTATTTGAGGGCAGAAATCGTTGTTCCTCCAGTTATATTATTTGAGGGTAGACATTGTGGTCTCTCTGGTTATATTATTTGAGGGAAGACACAGATGTCCCGTTGGTTACATTAATTGAGGGCAGACATCGTTTTCCATCATGTTACTTATTTGAGGACATGTATCATTGTTCCTCTAAGTTACTACTTCTTGGGCATGCCTACGGGACGTTGGTATATAAGACGCACAGTGCCATGGGGTACATGGGGCCGAGTTACGTGACAGAGATTCTGGTATTGGCCAAAGCAGGTGACACTCCATTGTGGTTGTTGAGCACCAGTGGAGTTTATGTTTATTTTTTCATTATATTGTTTACTTATTTCCTTATAAATGATCGATTGCTTAAACACTTGTATTTGGTACGCACCATTGGGTGGTATCCTACTGAGATTCGTCTCACACCCTGCATGGGCCCTTTAGGATGTGTGTAGACTTTATGGATTATTGTGCAGTACTAGGTCATCCTTAGGAGCTGGACTATATTAGTTGTTTCATGGAGATGGTATGAACCTTTAAGTCATGCATGGCGGGAGTTACATTGTTTAGTTTTCATTCTGTATCAGCATGATTACTTGTTATTGTAGCTACTATTGGTTATCCATTGGTGCCCCTTTTATATATTGACTTGCTATGGATTAATTTTTTGTTGTTCAGTAGTAGTTATAATTGATCAGCATGTTGTTCTGTTTATTTTCTGTTGTTGTTGTTTATATTTATTGCTTGCACCATTTATCGATATTGAATGTACATACGCTCTGTGGGTTTGGTTTGAGTCTGCTAATTCATTTATTCCTATGCATATCTATTATTATACTTGGAACAATACCATTATTATGCACCTAGAGGGTATATCCTCCCCACAATACCTATAAGACCCTCGCTGCTAGTCGGCAGCCTTTGGCATTCGGGGGGCTGCGCCTAAGGTAGTAGCACCCAACCCGTTTAGCACTGTTCTGCTGGCTGTTCATGTCTCGGTCGTTACAATGTGGTTTTAGAGGTGCTCTTGATAGGGGGTTAGTAACAGTGTGTTGCTGGCTACTATTGATATTGAGGATTTTCTTTTTTATTTTGCCTTTTTTTCTATTTGGTGTAGTGTAGACTAGAGATAGGTTGTGACTGGAACTGGGTTTCTAGCTTGTTCTTGGGTGCCTGTAGCCTCAGGTATGAGAGATGGACCAAGTTTCCAGGGTGGGAATTACTTTTGGATTTTTCTCTTATTACATTATATATGATTTCCACCTCAATATCTCACTTGGTGTGTGATGTTATTGATTGTGATATGTGACCCTTGACCCAGTGCGGTAAGGGAAAATTTGGCCTTGACCCGGTATGAAAATGTAGTTGGTCTGGATTTTGATAGGAAAATTTTAGGGTATTTCAATTTCATAACAGCACGTATGCTTTGTGACATGATAATTCCTTGTGAATAATATCAAATTTTCATACTTTCTATTCTTTGAAAATTCGAATATGTGAAATTCCATATACAATTTCTTGTTTATTTCAATGTGTTATTCCATGCTTTATATATTTTTAGAATTGCATGTGGTAGGGTATTTGGCTCTATATCTTGTACGAGAAGGAAGGTATTATGGTTGAGGTGATTTTGAACACTAGGATTGGGTGACTCAGTCGTCAGTTTGAGGCAATGTTGGTTATCGGGATGAGCATGGCCCGAGGTACTTTTAATACTTGCTCCGTTGAGGGAGGGTAAGGAGGCCAGGAGGTTGGGATTCCATGGTCATGGGTTGTGATAGGGGAGAGTAAGAGTATTTGTTTTATTCTGCCTCTTTACTGGTTTTCTTATCTGTGTTGAATATATATATTGTTATATATATATATGGGTTCTCTGACCATTTATGGTTTTCAGTGGGTACCATTTAGTCGACTCATATGGAGTGTTAGGTGAGAGATGGTACAGTGCCACAGGAGTAGGATCAGGTTCAGGATCTGGTGCAGGTAGATCATGAGCCATAGGTACAGGCTCTGGGATAGGAATTGGTCCAGGATCTAGTTCAGGCAAGATAACAGCCGGGTTTGGCAGCTTTCAGACCATGGCTCGACGAGCAGCTCTGATCTGGCCTGGTACGTGTCTTTCAAGGGATTGATAGAGGTTCTCAGGGTACAGATCTATCTAGGGAATATCTGACATGGGAGTTCTAGTCACATCACCCATCACTTTTTTAGGGTTAGGGTGGTCCGCAGGTGGCTGAGAACTAGATAGAGATCATGAAAATGATCTTCGAGCTGCTCGAGATGCCTCCAGGGTGGAGGGACAAGATAGCGACGTACTTTCTGTGAGGGCTGGCAAGGCACTGGTTGGATGTGTAAGTTCAGTCTCGCAGTCATGAGGATCTAGCATTGAAAGACTTCAAGGAAAGGTTCTTTGGGAACTTTTTCCTAGAGAAACTGGGGGATGATAGAGCTCAAGAGATCTTGAACATTCAGCAGAGAGACATGTATGTCGTGGACTATGAAACTACTTTCCCTGAGCTATCTCTCTTTTCACCTTGTATAGTAAGAGATGATGCGGAAAGGGTGAGGCACTTTGAGGATGGATTACGACATGCCATTATGATGCATGTGAATATCTTTAGGATGGGTTCATTTTCATAGGTTGTGAATCAATCACTTATAGTAGAGAGTAACTAGAGGGATAGACCCCAGGTTGGTAGGATGACAGATTCAGGTGATGGTTCAGACTGCAAGAAGTGAGGATGGGATGAGTTAAAATAGGTTAGTCAGGTCAAGGACTTATCTAGACCACCTCATGGCAGTTTTGTTAGTGGTTTTCCTTCAGTGTGGACAGCCAAGACATGTTAACACTTAGTACAACAGGCCTCCAAAGTAGTGTCAGGCATGTGGACAGGTCAGGCATCTGGATCGGTTCTGTCGACAGCCCTCTCAGACAGCTGGCTGATAGGGATCAGGATAGACTGTGTCATATGGAGTTGGTTCAGGATCAGTAACATGATAGGGTAACTGAGTTTTAGCTGCATGTGGAGGACTTGACAAGGATAGTGGGACCTAGCTAGGGGGTCAGTGGCCAGTGACTGGAGTAGCACTGCAGGGAGATCAGGCATTAAGCATTCGTGCTTCAGGATAGGTGCACACCGTGGAGCTGCTTGGGTCTGAGCACACTGGTGATAATAAGATGGTTAGAGTTACACCATGAGTTTGGTCATGACTTTCTTGTTTTTCTTGTGCATGATCTGTTGAGGCATGTTGGTTTTGAGTGCACGAGGTACTCAAGACTTATGTAGACCAACTAGATACTGGTTAGTGGGATTGGCACCATATCAGGTGTGTGATATATTTATATATATGTATGATATGTGTGGAATCAGGGCATGGAGTATGTGGGTTAGATGAGGTTCCATGTGAATCAGGGCATCGAGGATGCGGGATACTCATGGTTCCTTACACAAGGTTTTAATTTTGAGCATCCATGGGATGCAGGAACTCGTAGAGGCGGACATTGATGCGGTGCGGGATACGTTGGGTGTCAGAAATGACACGGGAGCACCAATGAGGTGTGTGTATGTCGATGCATCATGAGAGGACCATGAGTCCGGAAAACTGGTTAGTAAACCCTTGAATTGTTGAGATTTGTAGGGTTGAGACCGAGTTAGGAAATTCTTAATGTGAGGCACTCCCTTGAAAAAATTAGCCAGAACCCTTGAGATCGAGGAAGTGTGGGTTACTTTGATCGGGGTGGTACGTTCGGTGCCATCTCTGTGTATGGTTTTATTGATCATGTACGAGCTATATTAAGGTGGGAAGATTGTAAGAACCTGGGTTTTTAGAACAGGTCAATATGCTGACCCTGTTTGAATTTTTGACTTGTTTTCTAAGAAAAATAGGAAAATATTGGATGTTTTGGAAATTTCTTGATTATACGATGTGTGCTCTAAATTACATGCCACTTTGGGGTTTGTCTTGTACCGAACATGTTCTCACTGAGTACAAGTCGTGTGATGACCATGTAGAAATTTCCTACTACACGGCGTATAGTGTGTCTTGACACGCCGTGTATCCTTATTTATACATAATGGATGAGTCCTAGACATGTCTGAACTCGTGTTGTAATTCCAAGCCGTGTGGCTACCTCCGCTTAAGTAAGAGTACAGACATGGATACTACATGGTGTGTAGTCCTTAATACATGTCGTGTACTTTTAATTTTTATTTTCTTAAATGAAAGAGTGTCACGTCTTATTTTGTGAAACACCTTCTTCTTCCCCAACTTCAGAACATGTCTGTTTCAAAAACCCAAAAAACATACATTTCCCTAGATTCTTCATCTATAGTATGTTATTCAATCCTTTGGTGGTTATAGGATTGCAATAGTGAGGCTAAACCCGCGCAACCAATTTTTTTGTAGTTTCTATGCTTCACGCATTGCAGTTTCTATCTGAGTAGAATTGCTGGGAATTGACAGAAACATAGATCTACAAAGAAAAAGCTTCGAATTGGAGCTCAATATCAGATGTGCCTATGTCTACAGGTCTCAGGTTGATGGGGAATACCTTCTTTTGTGTTTTTGCAGACATTTGGGTCGCCTGACAAAAAGCGCGTATTTGGGTATTTTGAGAGAGACAATAATTTATCATATATTGTATATTAAATTGCTTATTAGCCCTATGGGATGCCTTTGGGTATGCCCTTTTTTCTATATTGTTTCACCGTGGTCGGGTGAGGGGTCGTTGTTCATTTGGGGGCTTTTGGATGGGGGTTCCAAAATGGTGCAAGTTGTTTATGTTTGATTATTCTGCTAAGTTTAATTTTTTATGTTATGAAATTATTTGTTAGAGGCTTCCAAGACCTTGGTACTGGTATTGGAAAACACATAGCTAGTGCAATTCAACTGTTTAGTTTGTTTTTACATTTTAGTATATTTATTTTGATTATATATTTAATTGCTGAATTACATACGCTGGAACCCTTGTGGTTGTGTTGGGTGTGGCCCGAATATCCTTGAGTGATATTGATCACATGTTGGGCTTAGCACGAGTTACATTGGGTGGTTCTAACCATGGGATTGTGAATCATGGATGCTGTCTTGAGGCAGGGTGACTGTCAGTTTGGGCATGGCCCGGGTTACTTGGATTTCAAGGCCATCAGAATTGAGCAGTATGGTCATAGGGGCACGAGGTGTCAGAGAGGTTATGACTTGGGAACATACATTGGTGATTACCACTCACCCGGAACATGGAGTAGTGTTAACATAGAGAGACTATGTGATGATGTGGTTTTGACCACTCATATGGGTAGAGGCCCCTGTTAGATGCGGTTGAGGTAATATTGGTTTGGGGTGCTTGTCGTAGGAAGCCACGTGGAAGGTGAGGAGCCTTTAGGGGATATCATTAAGGATATCAGTTTGGGGCTGAAGCTCGCTGTTTTTGAAGAAAGACATTGTTGTTCCTCTAGTTACATTAATTGAGGTCAGACATCAATGACTCTCCGGTTACATTATTTGAGGGCAGACATCGCTATCCCTCTGGTTACTTTAATTGATGGCAGACATTGTTGTCCCATATGTTACTTATTTGAAGACAGGTATTTTTGTTCCTCTAAGTTTCTACATCTTGGGCGTGTCTATGGGACATCAGTAATTGAGACACATGTTGCTAGGGGCACATGGTGTCGGGCTACATGATAGAGATTTTGGAATTTGACGAAGTAGGTGACACTCCAAGGTGGATGTTGGGAACCAGTGGAGTTTATGTTTATTTGTGCATCGTATTGTTTAAAACATTCCATAAAAATTCAAGCATGCTTAAACACTTATATTAGGTATGCGCTATTTGGTGGAATCCTACAGAGATTCATCTCTCACCCTACATGGGCCCTTCGGGGCACGTGTAGACTTTATGGATTTACATGCAAGAAGAGGTCAACTTCAGAAGTTAGATTGTATTAGATATTACATTGATATGGTAGGGACCTTGAGGTCATGCCTGAATGGAGTTACTTTGTTTAGTTTTCATTCTGTATCAGCATGTTTACTTGTTATTGTAGCTACTATTGGTTAGCCATTGGCGCCACTTTTATATATTTACTTTCTATGGATGCATGTTTTGTTTTTCATTAGTAGTTACAAGTGATAAACATGTTGTTCTATTTACTTTCCTCTATTGTTGTTTATATTTATTGCTTCCGCTGTTTATTGATATTGAATGTGCTTCTGCTCTGCGGGTCTGGTTCGAGTATACTGAGTCATTTAATATACTCCATATTTATTATTATACTCAGACAAGTACCATTATTATCCTCTGGGAGAGTATAGGATCCCCACAATACATATAAGACCCTTGATTCTAGTCGGCAGCCATTGGCGTTCGGGGATGTGTGCGTAAGGTAGTAACACCCGACCCGTTAAGCACTTTTTGGGTGGTTGTTCAGGTCTATGTCATTACAAAAATATTAATTGATTAAATATGTATTTTAGGATTAAAATTTTTTATTTTAAAATAATAATTCTGTCCTAGAAAACCAATGTTCCATATACTAGAGAATAATTAACATTTCTTTGTTATGAAAAAATATTTTTTGGTATACTTGTTTTAATAGATAAAATTAATTGTTAAATTTTGTTTCGTATTTCTCATGAAGTCCCAAAAATTTTATTTTACTTTTAACAAACCAATTTTTTTCATTAAAATAAAAAAAATTGGTTTTATATTACATATAAAATTTAAGTTTAAAATACACATTTTATAATAAATATATTTACTCATTATTTATTATAATAGATAATTAATATTTCTAAACAATAAAAATTTTAATTGATATAATGATATTTTGTTTGAAAATTTGTATATAAAAATTAGTAAATAATTTTTATTTTAATATATTTCAATAAAATTAATTAACAATGTTAGGAATTAAATACCACAAAAAATGTTAATTCTGATAAAAGTTAAAAAAAATAATGAAAAAATCTATAATTCAATCAATAATGTCATCCAACAAATGTTGTAGAGAATTTTAGACCCGAAGAACATTTCCACTCTAATATTCTTTCCTTTTGGAGGCATTTATCAATGGATAGTGTCATGTCATTATCATAAAATAATGGGCATTCCTAAAATGAGTAAACTACAAAAACATTAGGACTTATATAATATGAAGTACTAAATGCATTACTTTCCCCAATATTTTATAAAAAACTTTTAAAATATTTATATGAATAATAAAAATTAAAACTATATTAAAAATAGATGAATATATCATAATTACCCTTCTTTTTACCATTTCAACCAAATTTTCTTTAAATGAATATGATTTACTGCGATTACTTTTTAAAAAGTCTTACTAGACACAGGTTTCTAAAAAAACTTTTTTAAAATTTTTTATAAGTAACTTTTATGCTTATATTTTTATTTTAGAATAACATAATGATCAACATAAAGCACGTATTTGGGTATTTTGAGAGAGAAAATAATATATCTTCTATTGTATATTAAATTGCTTATTAGACCCGTGGGATGCCTTTGGGTATGCCCTTTTTCCTATTTTGTTTCACTATGGCTGGGCGAGGGGACATTGTTCATTTGGGGCCTTTTGGATGGGGGTTCCAAAATGGTACAAGTTGTTTATGTTTGATTATTCTACTGAGTTTAATTTGTTATGTTATGAAATTGATTGTTAGAGGCTTCCAAGACCTTGGTACTGGTATTGCACAACACATAGCTAGTGAAATTCAACTATTTAATTTTTTTGATTGTTTAATGTATTTCTTTTAATTATATATTTAATTGCTGAATTACATACGTTGGAACCCTTGCGGTTGTGTTGGGCGTGTCCTGGATTTCCTTGAGTGATATTTATCACATGTTGGTCTTGGTGCGAGTCACATTGTATAAAGACCCGCACTTATTTCATACATAATCTTGAATTTATTCAAAAAAACACTTCCTTTTACATTGAGGATCTTTTCAAGTTTAGATCTTTAGAGAATTAAGACAAAACATTCATAACATTACACATTGTTACATAGTGGATACCATAAAATGAGTTTCCATTTTCCTCAGAATATAAAACATTAAAACATAAAACAAGACTCCTTGACAATTCTTAAACATTTAACATGTATTCCTTCCTTGTATTACTCATCCATTAACCTGTGAAAAATAATTTAAAAACTTGGGATGAGAACAAAAGCTCAGTAAGGTATGAAAAAGAAGGAAAAATCACATTAGTCCATGAATACGCATGACGTATGAAAACATTTTCAGAGGACATGCTTTCCACCCATAAATACTTACTTTATGTAACATGATATTTACAAAAGATCCAAAAAAACATAAATATAATCATAGAGGTATATTGGGGCATTACTTACATAATCTTGTAACCATCTTGGCTACCATAAAATTTGTAACCCTCACGGCTACCTTACTTTGTGTAACCATCACAGTTACACTTGGAGTAACCATACGGCCGACCTCCAACTTACTCATACCCAATAAATTGGAGGGAAATATAGGTCCCACCCTTCATCATAAAAAATGCCCAATAACCAAAACATAATCATACAACATAAATAATATCATAAAAACATTGCTTTTGAATATTGTAAAACAGAATTTTAAAAGGGGATTTTAGAAGAAAAGTCCCTTATAAACATCATATACTTGAAGTGAGACTTAATAGAGTGGATGTAATATGTATATAATATGTAAATACACATAATTAAACATAATATAAACAAAACCCATCACACAAACAATTTAAATAGCAAATAAATTATAAAGTAGAAGGTTAACCCAAAGAATGGAAATCGGGTTAAGAATTCCCTTACCTTAGGCTTGTCTTACTTCAAAATTGTTTAAACCTCCTGTATAATGGTTAAAAGAGTGTTATTAGTATTTTAAAGAAACATTTTCATGTTTATAACATCTTATATGGTCATTTCATAACCTCATTTCACCCCTTAATTGTTAGTATTTTGTTCCTTGCATTATTTTGGGTGAGTTCTTTTGTGATTTTCACGATCGGTTCATGATGAATCGTTCTTGTTGATTGGAAGTGAAACTCCAGAATTGGAATGGAGTAGTATTTACATATTTCCAGTACCATAAATTATACCATTTATCACTTTGATTCTTTATATGATGATGATTTATAAGTTAAAACATTAATTATGTACGTTTAGATCATTTAAGTGGTTCTTTGATAATTACAACCTCATTTAGTCTTATAAATTTGAACCATGGGTAAAAAAGAATTACAGAACCATATATGAGTTATAAAACATATATTATAACCTGGTTCAACCATATAAATTGTTTCATGCCCATACTTGAAAGAATTAATGGAAAGTGAAATTACATCGTCCACGATGTCGGTAATTCGACACATCACGGACAATGTTCTTATTCCTTAAATAAGTGAGAGAGGAGAGGAATAATGATTTTTAATTTTCCATAAACATGACAACATCCAGAATATACATGATTCTGGAGATTTCATGCCTCTTGGATAAGAGGGGGTGAATAAACAATAGAAAGGAATCATGAAATAAAGAAAACATGAGAAATTTCTTACGAAAATTCGGCAGCCTAACGGCGTCTCTTAAAATTTCATAAAAACAAGATTGATGAGAGGAATGGAATATCTCATCAATAATAGAAACTTTGGATAGTAAGGGGAAATATTTAATGAAATACCCCAACAAAAGACAAAGGTAAAGGAAGAGAATAACATAAAATGGAAGAAAAGAATGAAAATGAAAGAGGATGTTTACCTCTTGATCTCTTCTCCTTGAGATCCTTCTTAAGGGATTTGATTTTGGTCTTTTGGTGAGTCCAGCAGCTCTAGGACGTGGGGAAGAATATTGGGGAGGGAATTTGAAAGAAATTAGACAATGCTCAAGTCTTGAGAGGTGTGGGAAGAAGAGGGGAGTGAGGGTGATATTTATAGTGGAGGAGGGGAGGTATTTTAGATTATTTTAATTATTATTATAATATTTTTATCAAGACTATGAATAATCTCAAATCAAGTGGCCTTAATTAGTGAAAATATCAAGTGAGTTCGATGAAAGTGTCCTTGCATCACTTATGATGTCATAAATAGTGCATTTTTACTGATAAATTGATTATACGGTATTTTATCGTATTTCACTATTCACTGAAAATTCAAGAGTTTCAGAAAAATACCAAAAATTTACCCCAACCATTTTTCAACGTGTAGAATTCAAAAATGAACTCCATTTTTCTAAAATAATTTTCTAAATATTATTAATTTAATTTTTAAATAAGGTCACAGTTAATTCGAAAAATAACAATATTGAAGTGCAATTAGTTTTATGTGACATTGGAAAATTAATTAAGATCCCATTATCCTATTGCCATGGGAAAATAAAATAATATTATTATTTACTATTCATGAGGTCATATTACTATTCATAAGGGCATGTTACTATTCACCAAAAAAACAAGTTTGTTTCATCAGACTCTAAAAAACATACTGAACACAATTGTAGATGACAGTTTCTTGAAATTCAAAACATAGAAGAAATAAAATTATGTTTAAAGGAAAATTATAAATATATACCTTAACAAAATTTCAAGCATTTCAATTTATTTTTAGAAAACCTTGGGATGTTACATTATCCCCACCTTCTTGAAATTGCGTCCTCGCAATTTTTATTTACATATTAAACAACTAAGGGTATTTTTCCCTCATAGCATTTTCAGACTCCCATGTTGCTTCTTCAACCATGTGGTTTCTCCACAAAACCTTTACCTGGTGGATTACCTTATTCCGCAATACCTTTTCTCTTCGATCAAGAATCTGAACCGGTTTTTCTTCATAAGAAAGGTTCTCTGCCAGCTGAACTGCTTCCGGCCTCAAGACATGTGATGAATCTGGAACATACTTTCTCAACATCGAAACATGAAAAACATTGTGTACCTGAAATAAGCTCGGAGGCAAAGCTACACGGTATTCAAATGTTCCAACTTTATCCAAGATTTCAAAAGGACTGATGAACCGTGGACTTAGTTTCCCTTTCTTACCAAAATGCATCACACTTTTCCAAGGAGAGATTTTAAGGAAAACATGGTCACCTACCTCGAAAGAGAAGTCTTTCCTTCTGTTATCTGCATAACTTTTCTACCTGCTCTGAGCTGTTCTCATGTGTTGCTGGATCATCCTCACTTTCTCAGCCACTTCTTCTACTAATTTTGGCCCCATCAACTTTCTTTCACCGACTTCATCCCAAAACACCGGAGTCCGACACCGCTTTCCATACAAGGCCTCAAAAGGTGCCATCTGAATACTGGAATGGAAACTGTTATTATAAGAAAACTCAACTAACGAAAGATGATGATCCCAACTTCCCTGATAGTCCATTGAACAAGCTCGAAGCATATCCTCCAAAGTTTGAATTGTTCGTTCTGACTGTCCATCTGATTGAGGATGAAAAGATGTACTGAAATTAAACTCTATGCCCAAAGACTTCTGAAGTCCCTTCCAAAATTTAGAAGTGAACCTGGGATCTCGGTCAGACACAATAGAAAGAGGAACTCCATGTAACCTGACAATCTATTTGAGGTACAATCGAGAAAGCTGATCTAATGTCATTGTATCTCGAATAGAAAGAAAATGAGCAGACTTTGTTAGTCGATCAATAATAACCCATATCGCATTGTTACCTCGAGAAGTCTTTGGTAGTCCCACCACAAAATCCATGGATATATTCTCCTATTTCCATTCTGGCACTGGCAAAGGCTGAAGCATCCCCTTCGGTAACTGCCGCTCTGCTTTAACCTGCTGACATGTCAAACATTTCTTTGTAAAATCAGCAATATCTCTTTTCATCCCATTCCACCAGTAATACTCTCGAAGGTCTCTGTACATCTTATTACTTCCAGGATGAACAAAAAATGGAGAACTATGAGCTTCACACAACAATTCTTTCTTCAGCTGGGAATCACAAGTCACACACAACCTTTTTCCAAACCTTAAAACACAATCTTTATCAAGATTAAATTCTGGAAACTTACCCATTTTAACCAATTTTACCTTTTTCTATAGCTTACAGTATTCCCTCTGTGCTTTCATAATTCTGTCTGACAACGAAGACTGCACTGAAACCTGAAACAAAACAGATATATTCCCTGCACCAACAACTTCTAAGCCAAAATTCATCAAATCATTAATCAAGGGATCATGTTCCAAACGTAGCATGGTTAATGATGCATGATTCTTCCGACTTAAGGCATCCTCTACTTTGTTTGCTTTTCCAGGATGGTAATTAATCGTGCAGTCATAATCCTTTATCAGTTCTAGACATCTTCTCTACCTCATGTTTAATTCCTTCTGAGTGAATATATACTTAAGACTTTTATGGTCAGTATATATTTGGCATTTGGTTCCATATAGATGATGCCTTCATATTTTCAAAGCAAAAACCACAGCTTCCAATTCCAAATCATGTGTGGGATAATTAAGCTCATGATGTTTAAGTTGTCTCGAAGCATAGGCAATTACCTGATCATTCTACATCAAAACACAACCAAGTCCCTTCAAAGAAGCATCACTGTAGATGACAAACTCACCATTCCAGGAAGGTAAGGCCAAAACTGGAGCATTCACCAATCTCTTCTTTAGTTCCTGAAAACAAATATCACATTCCTCTATCCAAACAAATTTAACCTCTTTTCGTGTTAACTTAGTTATTGGGAAAGATAACCGTGAAAAGTTCTTAACAAATCGCCGGTAATAACTTGTTAATCCCAGAAAACTACAAATCTCTGTAACATTTGTGGGTCTTGGACATTCATAAACTACTTTTGTTTTGGCAAGATCAACTGTTATTCCATCCTAATTTACAATTTTCCCAAGAAAAGAAATCTGTTGCAACCAAAAATCACACTTGCTAAATTTTCCATATAGTTTCTTTTCTTTTAAAGTTTTTAAAACAACCCTTAGATGTTTTTCATGCTCCTATTTATTTTTAGAAAAAAAATAGAATGTCATCAATAAATAGAACCACAAACTTATCCAATAACTCATGAAATACTCTATTCATAAGATTCATGAATACATCAGGTGCATTAGTTAACCCAAAAGGCATAACAACAAATTCATAATGCCCATATCTAGTACGAAAGGCTGTTTTCGGGATGTCATCCTCCTTCACCTTCAGCTGATGGTATCCGGATCTCAAGTCAATCTTGGAAAAGTACTGAGCTCCCTGGAGATGATCAAACAAGTAATCAATATGAGGCAAAGGATACTTGTTTTTAACAGTGATGTTATTCAAAGCTCTATAATCAATGCAAAGTCTCATGGAACCATGTTTCTTTTTAACAAACAAAACAGGGGCTCCCCATGGTGAAGTACTGGGAAGAATGAAGCCTTTGACAAGAAAATCCTGCAACTGATTTTTCAATTCATGAAGTTCTATTGGAGCCATACGATATGGGGGTTTTGAAATTGGCTTAGCATCAGGAACTAAGTCAATTGTGAATTCGACTTCTCGTTCAGGTATGACACTGGGTAACTCCTCAGGAAAAACATCAAGGTATTCATTTACCACTGGCACATCATTAATTTGAATAGTTCCCTTGTTTTCAACAATATGAGCAAGATAACATTCACTTCCATCTTTCAGTAGTTTCCCAGCTTCCTGATATGTTATCAATTTTATGGGTTCATTCTTGTATACAAACTGAGACTCTTTCTAAAAAACAACTTCTTTATCTCTACAGTCAATCTTTGCATGATAATCAGAAAGCCAGTCCATCCCCAGAATAACATCAAATTCGAATAAGGGTAAAACAACAAGGTTTGTAGGTAAATTCTTTCCACATACCACAATAGAAATATTCTTATAAATCCTCTTTGCTATAACATTTCCCCCTGGTGTTTTAACAACAAGTTCAGGTATCATTTGTTGAGGTGATATTTCCAATTTACTAGAAAATTTCTCAGAGATGAAAGAATGTGTAGACCCCATATCAAACAAAACTTTAGAAAAATCTGAGTGAACAAACAAAGTACTTGATACAACTTCATTGGATGGACCAACACCTGCTGATGTAGTCGCAAAGGATCTCACTACACCTTTCTGCTTGTAGTCTGGCTTCATTGCATCATTTGGATCCCTCTTTGGACAGGCATTTTCATAGTGACCCATATCACCACATTTAAAACACTTTACAGTTTGCTTATCAGGATTATTCTTTGGATCATTTTCATTTCAATCTCGGGCCATATGTCCAAACTTACCACATTTAAAACACTTCCCAGTTTTGATAATACATTCCCCAGGGTGCTTCTTGCCACACTTTTCACAAACTGGAAACTGGATTTTCATACCATCAGATTTATTTGGTTGATTCTTACCCATTGCTTTCCAATTGGACCTCTTCTTCTCTTTGTTTCCAAATTTCATGTGATCATCAGCAAACTCCATCTCTACCCTCTCAGCACATCGGACAAGTTTCTCGTAACTTTTGAATTCACGGGAGGCCAACGCCCTTCGATACCTTGGCTTCAATCCTGAGTAAAAGCGGTTGATTTTGCTATCGAGATCCAGAATAAGATTTGGAGCATACCTCGCCAGTCGAGTGAAGTTCGCCTCATACATAGCCACTGAATCTTCCTCCTTTTGTTTCAATTCAAGGAATTTTTTCTCCATTCTAAGTCGCACCACCTTAGGAAAATATTTTTCAAGAAAAAGACTTTTAAATTCATCCCACACTAAGGCATCAAAATCCTCTCTACCCCTGATATTCCTTACCATTGACCACCACTGATCAGCTTCCCCTTCAAAAAGATAAATGGAAAGACTTACCTTTTGATTGACCGAACATCCCATAACATCAAATATATTTTCAAGGGCTTTAATCCATCCTTCTACTGCCACTGGGTCAGAAGATCCATTGAATGCAGGAGGATGTTGTCTCATAAAATGTTCCACCACTGTCATGTTTCGTTGGGGTACCTCTATTGGTTCTCTTTCATGGATTCCACCACCATTTATATCCTGCGTTAGCTGAGCCATTACTGTCACAAACTGCTCAGTTCCAATCCCTACCATTCCGGGCTGTAGATCGGGAAGGATGTCATTCTGTCGGTGCCTCTCCTCTTCAGCATCCATGTCCCTTCTATGGACAACCATTCTGAACAAATATTTCTTAGATGAAGCAACACGGTAATATTTAAATGCTATAACAAATTAAACATAGAGTGAAAATTATTTATGGTATTCTATTAGCATCACCTTAACCCCTAAAGTTATCTAAACCATCCTCTGATACCAACTATAAAGACCCGCACTTATTTCATACATAATCTTGAATTTATTCAAGAAAACACATCCTTTTACATTGAGGGTCTTTTCAAGTTTAGAGCTTTAGAGAATTAAGACAAAACATTCATAACATTACACATTGTTACATAGTGGATACCATAAAATCAGTTTCCATTTTCCTCAGAATATAAAACATTAAAACATAAAACAAGACTCCTTGACAATTCTTCAACATTTAATATGTATTCCTTCCTTGTATTACTCATCCATTAACCTGTGAAAAATCTTTTAAAAACTTGGTATGATCACAAAAGCTCAGTAAGGTATGAAAAAGAAGTAAAAATCACATTAGTCCATGAATACACATGACGTATGAAAACATTTTCAGAGGACAAGCTTTCCACCCATAAATACTTACTTTGTGTAAAATGATATTTACAAAAGATCCAAACAAACATATATATAATCATAGAGGTATCTTGGGGTATTACTTACATAATCTTGTAACCATCTTGGCTACCTTAAAATTTGTAACCCTCACGGCTACCTTACTTTGTGTAACCATCACAGTTACACTTGGAGTAACCATACGGCCGAACTCCAACTTACTCATACCCAATGCATTGGAGGGAAATATAGGTCCCATCCTTCATCATAAAAAATTACCAATAACCAAAACATAATCATACAACATAAATAATATCATAAAAACATTGCTTTTGAATATTGTAAAACAGAATTTTAAAAGGGGATTTTATAAGAAAAGTCCCTTATAAACATCATATACTTGAAGTGAGACTTAATAGATTGGATGGAATATGTATATAATATGTAAATAAACATAATGAAACATAATATAAACATAACCCATCACACAAACAATTTAAATAGCACATAAATTATAAAGTAGAAGGTTAACCCAAAGAATGGAAATCGGGTTAAGAATTCCCTTACCTTAGGCTTGTCTTACTTAAAAATTGTTTAAACCTCATGTATAATGGGTAAAAGTGTGTTATTAGTATTTTACAGAAACATGTTCATGTTTATAACATCTTATATGGTCATTTCATAACCTCATTTCACCCCTTAATTGTTAGTATTTTGTTCCTTGCATTATTTTGGGTGAGTTCTTTTATGATTTTCACGATCGGTTCATGATGAATCGTTCTTGTTGATTGGAAGTGAAACTCCAGAATTGGAATGGATTAGTATTTACATATTTACAGTACCATAAATTATACCATTTATCACTTTGATTCTTTATATTATGATGATTTATAAGTTAAAACATTAATTATGTTCGTTTAGATCATTTAAGTGGTTCTTTGATAATTACAACCTCATTTAGTCTTATAAATTTGAAACATGGGTAAAAAAGAATTACAGAACCATATATGAGTTATAAAACATATATTATAACCTGGTTCAACCATATAAATGGTTTCATGACCAGACTTGAAAGAATTAATGGAAAGTGAAATTACATCGTCCACGTTGTTGGTAATTCGACACATCACGGACAATGTTCTTATTCCTTAAATAAGTGAGAGAGGAGAGGAATAATGATTTTTAATTTTCCATAAACATGAAAAAATCCAGAATATACATGATTCTGGAGATTTGATGCCTCTTGGATAAGAGGGGGTGAATAAATAATAGAAAGGAATCATTAAATAAAGAAAACATGAGAAATTTCTTACGAAAATTCGGCAGCCTAACGACGTCTCTTAAAATTTCATAAAAACAAGATTAATGAGAGGAATGGAATATCTCATCAATAATAAAAACTTTGGACAGTAAGGGGAAATATTTAATGAAATATCCCAACAAAAGACAAAGGGAAAGGAAGAGAATAACATAAAATGGAAGAAAAGAATGAAAATGAAAGAGGATGTTTACCTCTTGATCTCTTCTCCTTGAGATCCTTCTTAAGGGCTTTGGTTTTGGTCTTTTGGTGAGACAAGTAGCTCTAGGACGTGGGAAGAATATTGGGGAGGGAATTTGGCAGAAATTAGACAATGCTCAAGTCTTGAGAGGTGTGGGAGGAAGAGGAGAGTGAGGGTGATATTTATAGTGGAGGAGGGGAGGCATTTTAGATTATCTTAATTATTATTATAATATTTTTATCAAGACTATGAATAATATCAAATAAAGTGGCCTTAATTAGTGAGAATATCAAGTGAGTTCGAAGCAAGTGGCCTTGCATCACTTATTATGTCACAAATAGTGCATTTTTACTGATAAATTGATTATACGGTATTTTATCGTATTTCACTATTCATCGAAAATTCAAGAGTTTCAGAAAAATACCAAAAATTTACCCCAACCATTTTTCAACGTGTAGAATTCAAAAATGAACTCCATTTTTCTAAAATAATTTTCTAAATATTATTAATTTAATTTTTAAATAAGGTCACAGTTAATTCGAAAAATAACAATATTGAAGTGCAATTAGTTTTATGTGACATTGGAAAATTAATTAAGATCCCATTATCCTATTTCCATGGGAAAATAAAATATTATTATTATTTACTATTCATGAGGTCATATTACTATTCATATTACTATTCATAAGGGCATGTTACTATTCACCAAAAAAACAAGTTTGTTTCATCAGACACTAAATAACATACTGAACACAATTGTAGATGGCAGTTTCTTGAAATTCAAAACATAGAAGAAATAAAATTATGTTTAAAGGATACTTATAACTATATACCTTAACAAAATTTCAAGAATTTCAATTTATTTTTAGAAAACCTTGGGATGTTACACATTGGGTGGTATTGACTATGGGGTTGGGCTTCCCAGATGTTGTCTTGAGGCAGGGTGAATGTCATTTTGGGCATGGCTCGGGTTACTTGGATTGCAAGGCCATCAGACTTGAGAAGCAGGGCCATAGGAGCACAAGGTGTCAGATAGGTTATGACTTGGGAACATACATTGGTGATTACCACTCACCCGGAACATGGAGTAGTGTGAACATAGAGAGACTCTATGATGATGTGGTTTTGACCACACATATGGGTAGAGGCCCCATTAGATGCGATTTAGGTACTATTGGTTTTGGGTACTTGTCGTAGGAATCCATGTGGAAGGTGAGGAGCCTTCAGGGGATATCATTAAGGCTATCAGGTTGGGGGCTGAAGCTCACTGTTATTTGAAGGTAGACATCTTTGTTCCTCCAGTTACATTATTTGAGGGCAGACATCAATGTCTCTCTGATTACATTATTTGAGGGCAGACATCATTATCCCTTCGGTTACTTTAATTGATGGAAGACATTGTTGTCCCATATGTTACTTATTTGAAGATAGGTATTGTTGTTCCTCTGAGTTTCTACTTCTTGGGCGTGTCTATGGGACATCAGTAATTGAGACACGCGGTGCTTGGGGCACATGGTGTCGAGCTACATGACAGAGATTTTGGCATTGGACAAAGTAGGTGACACTGCATGGTGGCTATTGGGAACCAGTGGAGTTTATGTTTATTTGTGCATCGTATTGTTTACAACTTTCCATAAAAATGAAAGCCTGCTTAAACACTTATATTAGGTATGAACTATTCGGTGGAATCCTACTGAGATTCGTCTCACACACTATATGGGCCCTTCGGGGCACGTGTATACTTTATGGATTTACATGCAGGAAGAGGTCAACTTCAAGAGTTGGACTGTATTAGCTATTACATTGATATAGTATAGGCCTTGTGGTTATGCCTGAATGGAGTTACTTTGTTTATTTTTCATTCTGTATCAGCATGATTACATGTTATTGTAGCTACTATTAGTTAGCCATTGGAACCACTTTTATATATTGAATTTCTATGGATGCATGATTTTTTTTTCATTAGTAATTACAAGTGATAAACATGTTGGTCTATTTACTTTCCTCTATTGTTGTTTATATTTAATTCTTCCACTTTTTATCGATAATGAATGTGCTTCCGCTCTGCGGGTATGGTTCGAGTCTGCTGAGTCATTTATTACACTCTATATTTATTATTATACTCAGATGAGTACCATTATTATCCTCTAGGAGAGTATAGGGTCCCCACTACACATATAAGACCCTTGCTGCAAGTCGTCAGCCTTTGGTGTTCGGGGATGTGTTCCTAAGGTAGTAACACCCGACCCGTTAAGCACTTTTTGGGTGGTTATTCAGGTTTGTGTCATTACAAAAATATTAATTGATTAAATATGTATTTTAGGAGTAAAATTATTTATTTTAAAAAAATAATGTTGTCTTAGAAAACCAATGTTCCATATATTAGAAAATAAGTAACATTTCATTGTTATGAAAAAATATTTGTTGGGTATACTTGTTTTAATAGATAAAATTAATTGTTAAATTTTGTTTCGTATTTCTCATGAAGTCCCAAAAATTTATTTTACTTTTAACAAACAAATTTTTTTCATTAAAATAAAAAAAAATTGTTTTATATTACATATAAAATTTATGTTTAAAATACACATTTTATAATAAAGATGTTTACTCATTATTTATTATAATAGATAATTAATATTTCTAAACTATAAAAAATTTATTTGATAAAATGATATTTATTTTGAAAATTTGTATAGAAAAAATAGGAAATAATTTTTATTTTAATATATTTCAATAAAATTAATTACCAACGTTATGAATTAAATACCACAAAAATGTTAATTTTGATAAAAGTTAAAAAAGTAATGATATTATCCAAAAATCAATCAATAATGTCATCCAACAAATTGTGTAGAGAATTTTAGACCCGAACAACATTTCCAATCTAATATTCTTTCCTTTTGGTGGAATTTATCAATGGATAATGTCATGTCATTATCATTAAATAATGGGCATTCCTAAAATGAGTAAACTAATTGTGTAGAGAATTTTAGACCCGAAGAACATTTCCAATCTAATATTCTTTCCTTTTGGTAGAATTTATCAATGGATAATGTCATGTCATTATCATTAAATAATGGGCATTCCTAAAATGAGTAAACTATGAAAACATTGGGACTCATATAACATGAAGTACTAAATGCATTACATTCCCCAATATTTTATCAAAAACATTTAAAATATTTATATGAATAATAAAAATTAAAACTATATTAAAAATAGATGAATAAATCACAATTACCCTTATTTTTACTATTTCAACCAAATTTTCTTTAAATTAATAGGTTTTACTATGATTTATTTTTAAAAAGTCTTACTAGAGACATGTTTCTAAAAAAACTTTTTTTAAAATTTTTTATAAGTAACTTTTATTCTTATAGTTTTATTTTAGAATAACATAATGATCAACATAAGCTTTATTATATGTTTATATGTCATAATTTTTCAAACTGATATTATCTCTCAAAATCTACTTAAATTTATTCTTTAATAAAAAATATCTTTTACTAACACATTGAATTTCATTTCTTCTACTTTATTATTGTATAAAATATTATTCTTTAACTTTTTAGGATCATATCAAAGAATATATATTTCAAAATCAATTACAATTTTTTACTTCAACAATTTCTAAAATATTGAATCAAGGGATATAATTATAATTAATATTTTCTCAATTTGTTATTGTTACATATAAAAAAATATTATTTACTTCCATTATAGTAGGATAATAAATATTTGAATCATTATAATAACCATAAAAAAATCATCCATAAAACTAACATTATAAAATTGTGCTTCACATTAAAATACCGACTAAAATATTAAAATAAAATTATTCTCTCTATTGAGTATGTATCATTTTTTTCATTTTTCAATCCGTCTCTTTATATACATCCATGAAATATAAAATATCTTCTTATATTTTTTTCAATAAAGATAAAATTTTTAGATTTAAAAAATATATATAAACAATAAATATTGAAATAGTCTAAATGATCAAGAGATCCCAAGGGTTAATGTCAAATACCGAATCATAGGTCCCTCCCAGTGTGATGATATTCAAATAGAGGGGATAAATTTTCAATATTAAAAAATCATTGTTAAATGAAATATAATATATATATTTTTTATTATTATATTTATTAGATTATCCTAAAAAAGAGACATAATATTGTGTGAAGAGTTGATGTGGTGGAAGAAAATATTGATAGTAAAAAAATTGTATTATATTTATGATCTAAATAATCCTATGTATATCCTAACATACCATCCTAAGACAATAATACCCTCTATAAACAGAATCAATTTTATATATTTAATCCTAACCCATAATTTTACAAAAATTGATATCTGTATCCTGACTATTTAAAGTGGTCAAATCTAATGAAATTCATTATAAAGGAGTAGGAAAAACCCTAATAATCCTCTAATGTGGGAGAAGATATCTAATATTATTTTTTAATGGGTGAATACACAAAAATTACTCTAAATTGAGTGTCCCAAACTTAGTTCATTTTAATTTCCTTAATCATAACCTCTCAAACTATTTTTTTAGTGTGGTTGGAATAAATAATGATACCTTTTAAGGGTGGTATATCCTGTAATAAATTTAAATGTATTAAAAAAACTATACAAAATAAACATAAAAATTTAACATTCTTTTAGTTATAAAAAATATGATAGTGTATAAAAGTGATTTTCAGACCCTCAATAATGGTCAAATGATGAAGCTTGGGTGTTCAAAAATTTCATCAATAACTCAATTAAATAATGAAGACTTTTGTCAAGAATTAGTTAAGTATCAAACAATTTGTATCCAAATTTCATGTGAGTATGTTTCTTCCACCATAAAATTGAGAAAAGAACCAATATTATTTTCCCCCTTCAAAACTATGAATATCTCTTCATGGATCATTAAAAAAAATATTAACACCGAATGGCCTAAATATTCATAATAATAAATTTCAAGAAATTTTCATTATAACTAAAAACCCAATTATTTTAGTATATGTTTATACTTGAATAAATTTTATCTAATAGTTTGTTTTACATGAAAAAGTAAACTAAAAAAACCATGACACATTTAAAAAGTATTAAATATGATAATTATAATATTGTTGGACAATTAGCTGATATAAATAAATGTAATTTAGTTATGAAATCTATAATAATGAAATAAATCATTAGTAGTCCTCCTTATGAGGCTCACTTGTTTGATATTGGAAAGGAGGTGGTGTCAATAAGGTTTTCCCAAGATGAATCCTATGTTGAACTTTAATATATATGGATTGAGTGAAATCTCACAGGGAGAAGTTCAAGCTCATAGAAATAACTATAAGATTTATTATAACTAAATCACAACATCTATCTATAACCATTTTTTCATACCCATAGATATTATTTTGATATGATGTGGGGTATTTATATAGAAATTATGACTATATAAAAATGAAAATTTTAAAATAATATGGTTTATATGTTTTAATTATTATGTATAGTTTCATATATTTATCTTTTTTAGTATGAATTTATATAGAAGTTCCTTATAATGAAATGTGATATCAATAGAAGTTGTTTATAATATCAAACATAGAATATATGTAAAATAATTAATCCAATAAAATAAATTTTAATTTTATTATTCATCTATAATTTCTTTTTTGAAAAAAAAATCATATCTTTCATTTTATATTTTATGTTTTTTAAAAAATGATATTTCCTATATTGTATAATTTATTTTTTTTAAAAAAATATTTTTATATTCAACATTTAGAAATTTGTTTTGGATATGTTTTTATATTGATATATAATTTGTTTTCTGAATATTATTTTTTATCAATACCATAAATTTTTTGAAATCAATATAATATAATAATGAATAAAAAAGTTATAAAAAAATTGGATCTATATAACATATATTAAATGTGTAAATTAATTATTACAAATATATTATATTGAATCTATAAACTTTTATAGATTTTGGTACCCAAATAAAATATTATTTTCATTAAATAATTATTTTTTGTCGTTTTCATTTAATTATTTATTCAAAATGAGCCATTTGGATCTAGCATGAATTTAGAGTCCCCAAACTCTTAATTTTTCAATAAAAAACCAATAAAATTCCTGTTAACCAATAATATAAATTATTTGGTGTAAATTTATTTTGATTCTTGAGAAGGCAATTTTCTAAAAATTACTTTTTTATAATTAAGAAATCAATCATTAATTTTAATTTGTTACCCTCTAGGAATTTAATAATAAGAAAGGGTTTTATATTTTGTATTAAAATACTCATATGATATAGTATGTTTAATTTCAATTTTATTCATAAAAAATATCATGATAGATGTTAATCCCCTTGGTAAATGTTTAAATGGTTTAGAAGGGGTCAGCTAAAGAGATAAGGAATCATATATAAATTAGATTTATCTATAATTAATTGAGGAAACATATTCTGAACCTAAACTATATTATCATCAATATTTACCTAATTTGGATAAAATTTTAACGCTTAAGATTCTCTTTTTATATTATAAATTTAATATTACAAAACCTCTAATCATATTGCCCATAAAATTACACCTCCCAAACCCCTTCATAGAATCATGATAATTTAAAAAACATTATCTACCAAATTTCATTCAATATTAATCATATCCCACTTTATTGAGTTTTTTACTCTAGAAGAACTCTAAAACTACTCATTTAAAATAGGACCACCAAGAGGAGATTTAATCACTCAAACTAAGCAGTATATTCTTCATGATTAATGTATTATAATTTACAAAAATACCTCTTATTGAATCTAATTTATTACATTAAAAATGAATATGATGTGAGTACGGTTCTATACTTTTTATACAATCACTATAAAATGTCACCTTCTTAATCATTCAGCTATTATAACATGTTATTTTTTTGGTTAATTTTATCGTCTAAATGAATAATGTTATATTGTTTCTCAAATAAATGAATTAGAAAACATAAATAGAGGTAATAATATGCAGTAATTATTAGTTTTTTAATTTTTTATAATTATTTAGTGGTATAATTTATAATTTTATTTACCTATAAATTCAATTATTTTTTCAAATCAATATTCATTGGCAAAGGGAATTATTAATCTTTCCTTGTAAAACATTAGAAAAACATCCACGGAATATCCATATGAATCTAATATAAATTAAATTATATTATTTCTTTATAATTAACATTTTTTAGGTGAATGATCCATAGAAAATACTAAGGATCATATCCACTTAAATGTATAAAGGAAAACAAAATATTTAACACCATAATGTTAATTTTAACTACAAAAAACTTGTTTATAGAAAACAAGGAATTATAAATGGATGGTATAATGTAAAATAACCTTGAAAAATGTTTTTATTAATGATCATAATAATTATAAATAGATGGTATAAAGTAAAATAAGGATGAAAAAGGTTGTAATTAATGTTAATAATAATTCTGAAAATATTTTACCTGGATGTTAGATCACATTAGGTTATTTGGAAGTCCATGGTAAGGGGTTCTCATCTAAATTTTAATTTATTGAGAAATTATTTATATCATAAACCAATTTTCACTGATATATTGTATATACTACCCATTATTCCTATTATATGATTCATATATTTATACTCATGATGTTTTTATTTTTTTCATTGATTATTGCATTCAACAGATTTACATTTGAAATGTCGTAGGGTTTTTTATAATTTCATTAAAAGGTTTAAAGTCTTTTTCCCAACTCTTTTTCCCTCATATCCATACTCGTTATATTATTTCAAAAATATTTTTCTATACTTTCCAATTATATCTTAAGAAACTTATTATTTATATTTAAATATTTATAAATTTTTTAAATGTTATCCTTCTAATGTCTTTTTAATGGGTCATTATTTACCTTTTTATAATGGTTTGAAATTAATTATTTTTACATTTATGACCAGATCATATTTTTCCGCAATCATTTATATTATTTTTTTATTATTATTTATTTCATTTTTTTCATATAAAATCATTTTCCCACTATTCGATTCATTATTTAATGTTATAAAAATATAAATATATTTCTTCATTTCATTTGAATCATATTTATAATGATTTTATAATTGTAAATTATATCTATGTCATCTTCCTTTAATGATTGTTTTTCTTTAATTGGGATATGATCTAATTAAAACAAAATTATTTATTTCCAAACCATCTATTGATGTTTTGAGTAAATTTTCAGGAAGAATGATTCTTTTCCTTCGGTTAGTTATGATATGTTGTAATGATGAATTCTATCATGTTCAAATAATATACACAAGTACATTTTAGGAACAAGTGATGTGTGAGGTAATATATTACCATCTAATGAGTTAGTTAATGTTATATTCCAGATTATTTAATGATAACTGATAGAAATTATTAAGTTTTTTCACCACATAATGTGTTGGATTGAAGGATTTTTCTCATAATATAATGTATAATAGTGATTAGGATTATTCAAAACATAATCTTCTAGAAATATTGCATTTTCTAATAATGTAATGATTTCCTAATAATGTGTTTCTTAAAAATATTAAATTTATTCTTCCTTAATTTTTATACTTCAATTGTTAATGATTATTGAGAAATTTTTTAATGCAATGGTATATGTTATATACTTCCATGACTTACCTTTTATGATCCTATAATCAAATATCAGAATATATGATGTTCTATCAGTCCTTATGACTCTAAATAATGGTTCTATAGTCTTATTATTATTATATTTATGATAATATCATGTTATCAAACATAATTTTTATCTTACACATTATGAATAATTGATATATTATCCTATACTAAGGATTGGATACCACGTCATTTGTTATTCACTTCCCTATGATATTATATATAGGAATATTTATATGAAGATGATTTATATATTTATTCTTTTTGAGATATTAAAATTTATGTGTAAAAATGTGCTTTTGATAATAATATGTAATTACTCTATACCTATATATTATGGTATTGTGATATTATTTGTGTGATGTATTGTTAAAATTTTGAAAAAGTATGTGAAATATATGAATTTTTATTTATGTTTCCTCAAATGGAATCTAAAATGGGTGCAGTAATTTTTTGGGAATATATTTTAAATTATAATTTAATCCGACTTCAAAAAACCATTTTGAAGAAACTTTGATATATGTTGAACCAAAATAGAACTGAAAGTATCTAAGTCATAGAGTATGGTGTCTTTGATTAGTACATTTATAATAAAGGATATTCAAATTCATATAGTTTTCACTCGGAATCTACAAATATATTATTATTTATTTTTCGTGAAATCATATTTTGGTTTTAGTAAATGCCTTTAACTATTAGATATTGAGTAAAAATGGTTAAAAAGGAAAATTTGATAATTTACCCCTGACCCAACAAATTAAGATAGAGATGTACTAAAAACAAGTGTAAATGATCACTAAACTATCTCAAGAAATGAACAACAATGTGAACCATGTTGAGAACCCAAACACACAAAGGAATGAGATAATTTCTATAGTTTACATCATGTGGAATCATCCACCTTCCTTTAGTGGGTCTTACAACCCACTAATTTCAATGCAATTCATTAACATAATAATGAATACATTTTACATTCTTCAATTATCAAAACATGTGAATTTTGTTTTAACCATCTATCACGTGGAAGGTGAGGTTGGGTAATGGTGGATCATCATTAGTAATACGAAACTAAAGGAAAAGTAATGACACTATAGAATATGTGGTCTTAAAAAAATATTCAGTAGAAATGTTTTTACCCATTCTATTATAATGAAAATGGATCATGAATTCATAGAGATAAAACAAAATTACGATAAACACATTGTAACCTATATAAGAAACATCTTGATATTTAAAGGGATTTCAAGCAGTTTTATTACAAAATTTGAAATCAGGATAAATTAGTTCTTTAGTGGTACAAATCCTAGTCTTAAAATGGAATTATCTTTACAGATATTGTTATCTAAAAATAATATTTTTATATGAAATAAATATAATTATAAAATTTCAAGACTCTCATACCTTCAATGGTTTTGGAGAAAAAAAATGTAAAATGTAGTTTCAATGAATCTCCAATGATAAATCATACAGGAAAAAAAATTACAACCACATACATGAAAAAAATATAAGATTAATGACCCAAAAATATATCCACAAAGGGTCCTTAAAATGAATTAAATGTGAAAAATAAGTCTAAAAATAACCCAACTATCAAATAAATAAAAAGAGATCAATTAACATAGTGGATTAGAAGAAAGACATTATTGATGCACCACTCACACTTTAATGTTTCAAAATTAATGAGTTTATTAATTATTAAAATAAATTATCTAATACATAGGCTAATGATTATAATATCTAGAAGCAATATCTTATACCAACTAAACAAGTAAGATCTTATGAAACCACCATTATTAATGTTTATCGTGATAATAAATTAGTAAAGGGTACTCTTCCTCTCCACTACACACCTATTAATGTCATATTTAATTATAATTCTACTCAATCATTCATATATGGAATGTTTTTTACGAATATTGATTCACCACCATAATCCATGGACACAAATTAATAGGTCAATACACATAGTTTTTCTTTTATTTCATCCAATTTATACAACCCTTCTATAATCAAGGTTTGTGGAAAAGGTGCATCTTGCTGATCAATTTCTTCAACCCCTAGTGTGATTCGATGGGATATTAGGAATGGATTGACTCTCACTACATGGATCTAAAATTATTTATATTCATTATGATGTCCCATTTTTTATCCTTAAATATCCATGTAATATATATAAATTCAAATGTGGTTATAAAATATAATTGGAATATAATTCTATAATATGAAACATGATACCCAAAAACAGGGGACTCTTAGATCAAATAGATTGGAATAAACTCAAAATTGAATAAATTTTATAATAAATTATTAAATTTAGGTTATCCACAATAAAATTTCTAATCATACCCATGAAAGTGTAGTTTAATTTTCCATTGAAATCATACCATATTATCTACCCATATCATAGAGTAATTTTGAAATGTTTTCTTTTCAATTGGAAGAATTGAAGAAGAAACTTTAGGATAATCTCGAAATCATTTTTGTAAAATATATTGATTAACCATGTTATTAGTTGGACCTATTTGGTGATAATAATGATTTATTAATGATTTTTCCATTGACAATTAGGAATATAAAAAACTATAATCCAGAACATGTATCCACTAACATATATCGATGACATATTCAATCAACTATGAGGGGATTTGTATTTCATAAACATTGATATTTGATCTAGATATAATAAATTAAGGGTAAAATGGGAAAATATACACAATATAGACATTTATATGTGGTATGTACCCGATAAAATCTTACTGATGCATTTCAAACTTAAAAATCCACTTTAATCGTCATGAATATGGTTAATGTAATCTTTAAAAAAGAAATTGGATAATTTTTTAATGCCTTTACAGATTATATTTTTATATATATTAAGATAAATGAATAACATGTAGGGTATTTTAGGATTGGGGTATAAACCATTGAGCATGGTAAATTGTCTACCAAATTTAAAAAGTACACATTCTTATTTTAGAAAATATCAGTTTTTGGTCACGCATCCAAATCAATGCAATATATTTAGGTCCATTTAAGATTGAGTTTATTGAAAAATGCTCTATTTAAATCACTAAAGTTGATATAATCATTTTTTATGATATATAAATATTATATATGATTTTTTATTAATTTCCCATAGCTACAAAATCTAGAAACCCTACTAATGAGGAAGGGATTCAAACCCCTCTGAATAGAAGAATGTGAAGAATGATTTATACAGAATTAATCGAGGATGTTCATTGGGCATGTATGTACATTATGGTATAGTGTAAAAGGGTTTTATTCTATATTGAAACTTACAAAAAGGACTTGTTAAGAATAATTATGAGAAATGATAATCTAGGAACATATTCCTCAGATTAGTTAAAATCCCATGTGAAACATTTCATGATTTGTGATCTATAGGTTGTAGTAGTTATATTTCCCTTAATAATTTGGTATAATTATCTATGGAGTGAAATTAATGATGTGTATACTGATAGAAAATGTTTCAACTGTATTTTCATGTGGATTGAGTTCATCATTCATCAAATGAGATGGTTAAAACTGATCCAAGATTATTATTTCTTAATATATTTTCCTATGGGGATAGTGAAAAATATAGTGTATGCTTTTATATTAAAGGTTTATGCTACCCTATCCTTGGTAAGGATTAAAAGGGTTATAATTTTTATGGATATATAGATTATTGATATAAAAATCATAATGGATTGGCTGAAATCCTAGCTTTCCCGAATGATTTCTCAATAAAAATCTGTGTAAAAATTAGGTATCCCCAAAATCATGATATTTTACTAAAGAAGAAGGTATAAAACGATCCATTGGTCAACCATGATAAAGATGTAATTATAACCGTGGGAGGGTAAATATGTGGCCCATAAAATCCATATTTAAATAATAAATGAATGGATGATACACAAAACTCTTCATTCTCTACTGTTCCAGGAATAATGAATATGTATAGTGATCTTAATCAACACTTCAGGATGGATAAAAAAAATATGCAAGTTGCAGATTATGTATCTCAAATATTGGTATATTAGACAGCAAAATAAAAAAATTTAAATTTTAATGGTGAACTAAAACCATTGAAAATACTATTATGGAATATGGAAAAAATGAACATATATTTTTTCATCATCCAATCTAAGACTCCTAAAAGGATAAAATTCATTTGGTTAGAGTCAGATCGACTCAAAAAGTCATTCAACTTTATTGTTGTCTAATCAGATTTAAATATCGATCAAATATTCATGAAATACATTATTTTTATGGTAATGTTACCTGGGATACCACTTTAGTTTACATTAGATTTATTTTTGAGGTTCATATAATAATTATGAAAATGCATATAATAAGAACTGGATACATTGAGAATCATTAGTATGGAATATCACCTTCAAAACGATGGTCAATCTAAAAGGACCATTAAAACATTGAAGGATATGCTATGATCCATCTCAATGGAATTCAAATGAATTTATGATAAACATAATTCTTTATTAAAGGTTCTATAAAATAATGGTTTCTGCTCTGACATCTAAATGTAAAAATATGATGCTCTATATGGGAAAAATGTTTCACTATGTCAATTTTGGATAAATTCCAAGAACGGAAAAAATTTGGACATAATCTTTTACAGGGAATAGCATATAAGGTTTAAAACATTCTATGATATTTGAATGAATTATAAATTAAATAGATAGTCTATATTTAAAATAAATGTTGAGATCTAGGGTTAGATGTTTTTTATAATGTGATCCTCTAAATATATTCTTGAAATCAGGTTAAGAGATTTCAGATGAAGGGGAAGTTGATACCTAGGCCGATTTGTCCCTTTAAGATTCATGATCCTTCTAGAGATTCGTGTTATCACTTCACACTTCCTGTACATATCTCAAAAGTTAGTGATGGGTTTCATGAGTTAGTTTTGAGACTATTCACACCAGATCTATAACATTTATTGAAAGTGGAATTAGTACAATTAAACCATGATCCCTCTTAAATGGTACAATCAATGGACTCTAGGATCATAGAGATACAATTTGGTAAAACTTGAACACATGCCTAATAAATGTTCCTTGGTAAAATAATGGGTACAAGGAATCAAAATGGGAACCTATAGGCCATGTGAGAAATAATTACCATTACATATTTTATTTATGTAATTGAATTGTGTGGATGAAATGATTTTAACAGGGGAAGGATTTATTATCATACTATTTGTCCCTAATGTATTTTTTTCAATAATTTAGTATGTGATGAATCACTTAATGTAGATTTAAATTAGAAAGAATAATATTTTATCTATTAGAATATTTTGTATGTTCATTGGGGTTCCTAAGTTGTTGTTATTCATAATATTTCAAAACTGCATAAAGAAGCATAGAATTTGTTGAAGATGATCGATCCTTAAGAATTTCAAATTCCATATACCAGGAAAGTCTGAACCAGGCAAAGCCTGGTCCCCCAAATTTATTAAAAGAAAAGTGCAAGTAAAGTCAGAAGAAAATAACAACGCTACATAACATCAAAACCATATGCAACCTTCTCCCCATCATCAGATAACTCAACACCAGGATCAGCTAACTCCCATTCAGAAGATTCGTATTTGCGCATCAACTCAAGGTACATATTTTTCTTCCGCAACATTTCCTCAGACAACTTCTCTTTGACCGGCTGCTTTCCACCTAATCCTTTGTCCCTCTTCGAGGACCCTCCTCTTCGTTTTCCACTGTACCCATTTTCAATGACATTATCTTGTGACGCTCCAATCTTGTGTGCAGACCTTGTTTCCATTGGTTTGGGTAGATCTGTGTAGTCTCTCCTTGGCCTCCTCTTTGGTGGCGCAGTCATGGCACCTTCACTTTCAGCCATCTTCATTCGGCCACCTTGAACAATATCACTATAGGAGGGCTGGACCATACCACCATAGGAGGGCTGGACCATGCCACCATCATCTTCTTTCTCACTATCAGAGCAGTCCCCCCATTTACCAGAAATGTGCACCACCCTATACCCGTCACCGCCACCATGCGTGTCTTTTTTCAAATCTCCAGCTAAGCTGTCCAAAAGTGGACCACTGTCTGTATTTTCTTTAGAGCCCTTCTCAGCACTATAAGTTTTCTCATTTCCCAGATCTTGATCACAAGTGCCAACACTAGCAACCCTTGGCTCAACATTAGCACCTAAGGAAGCAGAATTTTGATCCTCATGAGTCCTTTTGGCATCCTGCTCATGATCCAGGACCAGATCAATATCCACCAGGCATGAAAACCGATTGCCGAGCTCAATGTTGTTCGCCTGCCTCCCAGGTGATTCCTGCATCCCATCCAGTGTCATCACAGCACCAATGGCATCAACACTTTCCTTGATAGGAGTTTCTTGATTCCCAGCCAGCTTCACAGCCCCAAGATCCATGTGTTGATGTTGCCTCTCAACCTCCACCTGAGCTGGGGAATTAGGACCTCCAGCAACAGCTTTCACATCATGGACAGCGACACCGGCTGCAGGTGTCCTCACAGTTTCCAGACCGAGAGATTCCACACCATCATTCTGTCCACCCAATTCCACATCTTTCTCCACAGCAGCACTCACTTCCCTTCGGGGGCTTGCCATCTTTGATGGAACCTCAAACATAGGAGTTTCAGCAGAGCCTCCTGCATCCTTAAAAGCAGAAGAAGACACAACATTGCATTTCAGGGTATCAACATTACCCAAGTCCCGCTTCAGCCTGTTAAAAATATCACTAACCTTCACTCCAGGAGGCTCCACACCTGGCTTATGCAATTCATCCCCCATTCCCAGAACCCCACTGTCAACTAAGTTCACCCCACCATCAACCAATAGCCCATGTGTCCTCAAACTCCCCACAGAAGCAGCTTCATGAGAACCCAAACCATCCCTTACCCTCCTGCACACCCTCCTGTTCAGAGATCTATATCTGTAGGCTGATGCACAATGTCCCAGCCGATGGCACACACTGCAATAATCAACCCACGATTCAAACTTAACAACCTGCTGCCATCGGAATTCTTGCTCATCAGTAATCCACACCCAGTCCACCGGCGTCTTGGAGACATCAATCTCCACACATATGCGAGGGCAGATGGGATGACACACAGTCTTAGTTTTGATGTCTGAGCACAGGTAGCGGCCGACCATGTTCCCAAGCATAGATAGAATGGAAGGGTTATGGAATTGAAGAGGAAGGCCCGGGAAACGTACCCAAATTGCTAAACTCGGATTATCCCGCTGCATATGGAAGTAAAAATTCCACCGAAGAAGAAAGAAAGGCATACCTCCACATCGTCGAGGAGCCTTAGACCACGCCGTGATGAGATCCTCCATAGACCCAAAACAAATCATTATGTGTCGTCGATCGAGAAGACCAATCACCGCCCGATCTTGCAGGTTCCATGCTTCAAAGACAAACCGATCAAAAGCATCAACTGAGGGACGACTTTGATGAAATCGAGCCACTAAAGTCAGCTTGAAAAGATCTGTGGAAGAGTTAAGTTCTGAAGGTGCTAAACATAGTTGAGGTGCTCCACGAAACAGATCTGGAACTTTAGGGCAAAGTGAGATTCGCGGGAACGGGGGCAAGAATTCAGGATTAGAAAATGGATTGAAAGCAGGTGGGGGAATCCGTGACAAAGAACGAGAAAGAACTCCCCCCTCCGTTGGGGAGGGGGGAGGGAGAACCTCCATCGCCGGATCTAGGTCATCGTCACTTGCCTAGGAGGCTCATCTTCCATGATTATGTTTTTTCCTCAAATTCCATATACTATATTCTAGAAGACGTGGATTTAACTATATATTTTTATTAATGGGTTTACATATTTAAGGACTATGGGTTAGTGGGTAGAACATATTATTAAAAATTTAATACAATTTTAGGCTATGAAATATTTTATCATTTAATGAGAACCATGTAAAAATGAGGAGATCATGGAAATAATTTTTTTGATAAATAAAAATCAAGGACATGAAAAAATAGAAAGTAAATTTATATTTGTTTCATGGTGATTCATTTTTAACAAGTATTTGAGTTGGTTTGAAATATCATACATAGTAATTTATATGAATATAAACATGGGACCTTTATTAAAATGGTACCCACCTATAACCACATATAAGGGATAGATCGTCCATATATAGTAATATGGCTCATCCACAAGGGAGATATCCCACGCATGGACATGCTAGGGATGTAGATTATGGGCGACCATAGTGACTAAAGGGAGAACGTTAGAGGACGTATGGTGGACCATAGACGTGTGTGGAGCATCCCTCATGGGAGAGTGGGCTCAAGGTGTTCTAGTTGTTTATCATCAGTGCCAGTATGAGGCATAGTGGTAATGAGATGGTTTATTAAGAAATGATTTCCAAAAGCTCAAACCGATGTGGGATGTTTCTCTACCTGATATAGTTCACAAGTTTGAAAAACATATGTATATTTCATATGTTTTATAACCCATTTAATCCCTATCATTAGATCACTTTCCATATCATCATCTACAACCTCTACTCATCAGCTTCTAATTCATGCTCCTAGATTCCACTAGATAGAGGATGTTAGTTACACCTGATGTATTTCCATATCTAGTGATTTATCCTACTTGAAAACAAGATATTCATTAAATGATGTATGAAATATACATCATTCAAGATAACCATAATATGAGTAATAAAATTTTATTTGAGACATTTCATATTTTCATGAAATATTGATTCATCTTGAGGCATTCATATGTTCAATCATTAAAATATGAGGAATATTATGATTATTTTCATATACATGTGAACTACATTCATGAAGGAATATTCCAATTATACAAATATACAAAATTAATTGGGTTTTTTTTATGAAAATCAATGATACAAATAACAAAATGATCATCATGCATTTAAAAAAATTAAGAGACCCTTCAAATTTGTTGGACATGATACATTATCTAAATCATCAATGTAAGTGGTTCCAAATCTAAAAATACCAACGGACTGATATAAGAGTCTTTGTTTAAGGACATCAAGAGATCTTATTTCCCATTAAGAATATAGATCAATTACTCACCTTAAATAAATAAATCAAACTTGACCATTTTAGATATGTATTGTAGATCACATTGTTTTGGTAAATCTATTTATTGAATGTAGTTAAGATCCCTCATTTTATGTAATGTAAAGAATAATTTAAAATCATTTCATGTGGTACATGAAATCCATGAACCCTGTGTAACATTATTAGAAAAATGAGATCCCTATGTTATTTTGGTATTATGAATAATTGAAACATAACATTAAAGGATAATAATAATATATTTTTATATTTATATTCAAATAGTATTATTTTCATGAAAAAAGATGATACAAAAAATAATAGAGAATAAAATATGATTTATAATAATTATAATTTGGGTCAAAGAACAATTCGGTGAAATAAAATACACATCATAATTGATATTATTTTTACTATAGAATACTAAAAAAAGACAAAGGCCATTTCATTTATGCATTTCTAAGACAATCAATCTGGCTAGTGTAAAATATAGGGATCCAATTGATAGAATCATTAGTAGGAATTTGATCAATGTTTTTCTGTCTATTGAAGTGTACTAGTTCTACATCATTAGTTCAATTGAATATTGTTAGGATAAAATAAAATATGTTGTGCTTTAATGGTAAAATATTAAAGTATTTAGTTGGTTCTTGTAAAATGGGTCCACGTTTATCATCATTACTATTTATTCATTGATAATAAAATGGGATTTTTGAGAGCAGGGTATAATAATCATTATAAATGAATCAGTATCCATGTACACCTAAGGAGAACCTCAAAAAAAACATCATATGTTCTTTATGATTAAATAATTTATTTTCATGATATCTTACCATAGTTTATTAAGCTAATAGAATATTTCACCAAATGATTCATATAGTTATAAATGGGATAAATGTTTTTATGTGATAAAAAGTCAGCATATACTGATTTCTCACCCCCACCAAGTGTGTTCATCCAAAATTTATCCAAAAAATTGTTATCAGTTTTATAGGTCACATGTCTGATTGGATTCTATTATTTAAGGATAATTAAATATTTCATTACTCTAATAAATTTATAATGGTGAAAAAAAATGGATGATTTTTATCTATTAGAGATCTGAATTATATGTTAGCCCATAATTTTCAGATTATAAGAATGATGTAATTGAGAAATATTAAGAATATAACCCTCTTGTGGAATGAAGATGCCGAATGAATTTCCCAATGCATTATTTATGAGAATTAAATATCATGAATGGGATTTTAATATATGGTTTAATAGACAGTTACTATATAAAAGGATAATAGTTCTACCTCAGCTGTTGATGGAGAGGTATCTCATATATCATTAAAATGTTTTCTAATAAAAGAACCATGAACAAGTGTTGAAGATCATTCTTCTAATGATGAATTTAATACATTTTTTAGGAGTACCATATAATAAGTGATCACCCATTTAGAAGAAGAATATATAAAAAGAGATATTTTTTGTCATTATGGTTTATGAAATGTGTCCATATCACAAAATAATGTAATTTCAAAAGGCCTATATTACATAAGCTTGAATAACACATCAAGGGTTTAGAGAAATTTTTTAATGAGTAATTCTAGTCAATATCATGATCTCCATGAAAATTAGATCCTAATAAATAGAGATTGTTGAACATGAAGGATGTTGACCTATTTTTGAAGATTGGTAGTTAATTAAAATTCATGAGAAAGGGAATTCAACTAAGGAATATGGACGTATAATCAATGTATTAGTAGAGAAATTCATTCCATCGATTGATGTCAATATTTCCCAACATGATATCAAATAAAAATGATTAAGGAGGTTGAAAATTTCCTTCTATATAAAAATAAAATTCATTATGATAAAATTAGAAGATCAAGAATGAAAGTGAAGAGAGAGTGAAATCAGTGGAGGATGAGAAATTAAACATAAATGTGGAATTTATTAACATTGGAGTCAAATTTTAATATATTAAAATTGTTCAATATTATTCATCACAATAAGATGAATGAAAATCTATTTCATCTAGAGTTGCAGCAAAAAAATACTATAGGGGGGAATCTTATCCTAAATGTATTATATCTTTTGTAAATAAAAATCTAAAATCCTTCAATTTTCAAACTAAAAATGTATCTAGGAATATGTTTCCATAAATTTCCATAAATAAATATTGAATTATTTTTAGACATATACATATTGATGGTTAAAAAACAACACAGGTGAAAACATAGTTGATGAATTAAAATGAAGGTCTGACCAATAAATCTATACTGAAGGTAGGTAAGTATAGAAGGAACTATTACCCTAACAAATCAAACATGTAGTGTGAATGTAAATTAAATTATTAAGGATAAAAATCTATTAATACATTGACATAAAAGAATATATTAATAATTTTTACATGTTATTGGTGATATGGATGATTTTGGAACATTGAATATAATTTCTGTTATAATATGTTAATAACTAAAAATATTAATGACAACATATATGGGAGAAATGTAGTGAAAATAAAAATACCACATATTAATGGAGATAACATTAAACTAAAAAATATATATGGATGATTAAATAACCAACGAGGTATTCATAATGGAAGTGGTTGAAATGAAGAGGTATGAAAATATAATTCAGTTAGGAATTCCTCTATAACAATCCATAATAAAATACCGCATGACCATGATAAAAAAGGAAATACATCCTTTGGAAAGATATAGAAGACAATTATTCCCATTAAGTCAGAAGTAATTCAGGTAAGTCAACATAGGGGGAAAATTAGAACAACTTAGATACTCAACATAATCCCAATAAGATATAAAAGGGTACTAAATCAAAGAGAATAAGTTGGTTATTTCATGGGAGAAGAGATCAAACCATGGATCATTATAAGTATTCCATGGATATAATTAGGGATGAAATAAGTTTAATGTTACAGAGAGGACTACCAATGCAATAATAAAATAAATTTACAATAGTGGGAAAGGGAACACCTGAAACCCCTTTGGGAATCACCATGAAAATTATATATATTCCAATTGATTAACTAGTAATTTTACTATAATATTTAGAGTGAAAAATATAATGATATTATTAATAGATGAATTATGATGATAAAGGAAAAAAATATTCCACCAAAATAAATCAAATTTGATTATAGTTTTTCATCAAATGACAACCAATAAATCTCATATGTATGGTGTTAAAGGATTAAAATGGATAAGGACCTATGTGATAACATTTTGTTCATAACAAGAGATACTGAAGAAATACTAAAGTAGAATAAAAATTAGTATCTGAGATATATTTCTCGACATATAATGTAAAAAAATACAACAAAAGTTTTTCATAGAATAATGTGAAAAACCCGTGCCACCAAAAACATCCAAGAACATTAGAAATGTCACCATGGAGAGTTTAACCTCACATGGAGTAGAAAATATATAAGTTAAATGGTTGTGAAATAATTCCCAACCTTGTTTGTTTAGATGAAAATTAATGAGAATCCACCTTATTCTCATCAAATATTTGTTCATTCATTTATTTTATATTATTTTAGTGGATGCACATATTTTGGGTTAAACATACATTAAGATTTCATATTTGAATAGATACAAGGTTGAATATAAATTCTAATCATAACAGAAGAAACTATACTCATTTGATAAATATTATAATATCTAGATGATTAATTTTTTCAAAATATCTGAGAACATCCTTGATTAATATGATCAAGTAATCATATCTAATTAATAATCATTATGTCACTATCATGGTTTTTATCACAATAATTAGAATTCACATCAATTATCATTCAGAAGGAAAAAAATGAAAAGATCTAACAAGATGATGGGAAAATGGATATCATCCCTTAAGGGGGTATCCAATGATGTCTTTAATGATTTATATTTTATCCAAATATTATATATCTATAAGTTACTTGTTCAATAACTCATTTATTAGGTATTTAGGGAAACTCTCATATCCTTATTCTAAAAAGTGAAATGATATCTCATGTTAAGAGGGGATAATTTAATCAATGACCTGAAAAAAATAATATTGTAGAAGTTCTATGAATGATTTAATAATAATTACATGCCTTTTAAAATTGATTATTTTAATTAGTGTGTTGGGATGAGTGCAATAATTTTTGAATAAATTTATTAGGACAAATATATTTACTAGTTGAATAAAATAATCATTAGGAATTGTATCAATTTTTATCAAACAATTAATTTAAACTAAGAATATGAAGGATAATCTCTCAGTAAATTAACAAATAGTGTTGTATCAATTTGTTTTGTGTTCATAATTTGGAATATAAAAAATTTATTCCAAAATTATACCCTCTTATTTTTTATCCCAAAATAGCCCAATTATTATTTTAAAGGAATTATTGATGGAATATTTATTAATAATGAAAGGATGGAATCACATCATAGACACATTATATTATTTATCAATATGGGGAGAAAATAAAATTAATAATTAAGTGTAGTAATGAATTAAACATTTTGAGCTCCAATTTATTATTTTGGAATTGAATATAAATAAAAATTGGTAGATTGATTATCCTAATTTTTTTGTTTTGTATTTTTAGTAAACAATTTAGTATGTGATTAATAATTTAATTTTAATATGAATTGAAATAAAGAATAACTTTCTAAAAATATGATCTATATTAAATTTCAGTGGTTCCACCTAGCTGGTTTTCCAAATCAATAATTTTTATTACATCATGAAAATTAGATTTTATTGAAGGGAATATAACTTCAATAAGGTCAAAGGCCATACATAATATTTTGGTTGATGTTTATTTTACACTATCTGCTGATGTACCTATCTACATGTTTTATGAACATGTTATAATGGATAGTACATTGTGTACACCTATAATTTTGATTGAAGGACATGTAATATTTCATAATTTCATGAGGATTATGAATGAAATAGGAAGATCATACAAATATTCATTTTAATAAATAATGTTGAAGGCCCTAAAAACATAGTAAGTACATGTATATTTTTTTATTATTAATAATTTTAATGTATCACATGAGTTTGTTAGAAATATCATACATAGTAATTAATAACAATTTAAATATGGTACCCTTATTAAAAAAAATTAGCCAACCATGTCTACCCAAATATGCCAACTTATATAGAAATGGAAGTAGGGATCAACCAAATGGTTGTCATCCCATGTATTGGAATGTCATGGTTGTGGATTTTGGGTGATGATAACTAATTTAGGGAAAATTAATGATAATTCAAGAGGGATTGAACAAGTGTGTGATGATTCCCATATGGGAGAGTTATTGAAGGTGTTCCGGGTGTTGAAACTATGTTCCAACTCGAGTAGGAGTGGTAATATGGTAGTTTATTAAGATTCCATTATCCAGTGTACAAATCAATATGGGACATGGCTCAGCTAGATGTTATGCACATGTTTAAAAATATATTCTTATAACGTATGATATCATAATTGTTTAATATCCACTATCTAATTGTGTGTAATGTATTTATCTTTATCCTATTCTTATTATATATATATATATATTCTCCTTAACTCCACTAGTTGAATTCTATTATCTACGCTTGATATCCTTCTTTCTTAATTGATTGATAGAAGACTCATAATAATTCGTGTTTTACATCATTCAAATAATATACATCTTTTAGACATGCTATAAATTGAATAATTTGTTACATTCTTAGTCTATTTTTATTTGCGATAGATTTTTATTTGTCTAGTGGAATGCATATGTTTTAGATTTATAATATGATTAATGGTACAATTAAATTTTCAATCAATTACACTATTTTTATGAAATAAGATTCCAGTTGTGGAAGGACTCCATAATTTTTAAATCCATGTGACGGACACTAGTGTTTAAAATAAGGATTATATATTTTGAATTTTAAATAAAATTAACCAAACCACTATATTTTTCAAGATTGAAATGGTTTCCAAATGAGTAAATGTGGTTATTCCTCCTCTATATATACAAAGGGATAGATTTGAGAGTCGCTACAAAAAATTTGAAATCAGTGTTTTTCCATTGTAAAAATATATCACATTCAAACATTATTTGATGAAGGTATCGATAAGAAATTCTATTAGGTGAGGCAAATGTTATGTTCTTATATTTTTCTTTTATACATTTTTTTAGATCAAAAATTGTTTTCATAATGAATAAGTAGATCACAAAATTTCAATTTTACAATGAAAAATAGGGAACCTATGAATACCATTACTATTGTGGTGAAAAATGGAGATACAAATAACCTACATGGTTTCATGAAAATGATGAGACACAAAATTCATCATTAATGTTAAGAAATATATTCCCATTGGTTTTTTTGAAGAATATGAAATGAGAATTACTTTTGTAATGATGATATGATACATCATGTTTACACATCCATTACACAAATTCGTTGAAGATATTGTTTGTTATGTGACATGAATAAGAATACAAAACCATTGAATGTACTACATTTGTGGTATTAACCCTAAATTCCATCATTGAAACAATTGAGCCTGCTTGAGATATTATGTTGTAAAGTGTTATTTAAAAATCACATGATATAATATCAAATATATATATATATATATAATTCCATGAAAAGTATCCGACTATTATTATAAAACAATGATTTTAATGAAAAAAATTCTCTAATCTATTTTTCTAATTATAATTTGGGTCAAATAAGAATTTTGATACATCTAGTACAAATAATAATTTATCATATTTTTATTGTAGAATAATAGAAATATGAATGCTATTTCATTTCTATATTTCTATGAAAACCCTTTAATGATTTCTGAAATAGATGTTTCCATTTTAAATTTGATTTCATAAGTTTTTCATCATGGTTTATTAGTGTCCATTGAAGAGAACATGTTCTATATTTTTTATTCACTTTTAGATTGGTAGGATAAAATCCTCCATCTTCTTCTTCAAATATTAATATAGTTATATCTGATTGGTTTTATGAAAAATTTTCCAAGGTCATCCCATTAACATTACATTAATTGATAATAAAAATAATTTCATGTGAGAGAGATAAAAACCATTTTACACAAAGTATTAGTTGTCCAAAATGGATTCAAACCTCATAAAAAATCATATTTTTTATGGTGATTTTCTATTTTATGAAAAAAAAACTATTAAAAATAGGAAAAGGTGATCAGATAATCATTCACTTAATATGTGATTGAGGAGTAAAAAGGATGAAATTTTATAATTGATAAAAATTCATCCCACGCGTATTCATCCCCCCTCTTGGTGTAGTCATCTGAAATTTATCCTAACGAGAATATAACAATCAATGATTTTAGTATATATTTCCCCATAAATATATATTTTTAAATTTTTGGTTTTATAGAAAATAGTAAAAAAAATAAAAAATAGTGATGTAACATCTCATACCTAGTTCACTCATAAGTATCCAATCCCTATTGGCTATATGGCCTCACGTGTTCATCCCTATATTCAAGATGCGAAGAAATTGCATTAAAGGACTATGATGGTATGGTGTGGGAACAATACCATCATGATCATAAATTAGCATAATGATATCTAATAATAGTAATCATCAGATACAATATAATAAATTAAAAATATATTTATAAATCATATAGAAAAAAAACAACAAGAAACTCATCAAATATAGTATAAAAAATTATTTCATTTATGAATAATATAAAAAATTGGGATACATGGAAGAAAACATGAAATCATATACAACATTATTTATAAATATGAAAAAAATACCAAACTCTATATATGATTTTAATCATGACTATAAGATCAATCATATTCCCCCATAACCCATCTTATTATAATATATTAGAAATACAAATATGGATGATTCCATTTTTTCCTACATGCATCCATAAATTCTGTTCGGGTTAAAAATGATGACCCGAATAGAGGGTGAGATATACTCAATAGGAAAACACCAATGTTTTCTATAACTACATACTATGTTCATATAAAATTTGTAGTGTGTACTTTATAATCAATTTTTTATAGAAAATAAAATAAATTATATTGGTCTCAGTTCCTCATGAGACAATTGACCGATACTACAAGATTTAGCCTATGCGAGAATATATCTGAATAGATGTCATCCTATAATATATATATATATATACATATATATATATGGATGTAGGTATATATATACATCATATATGCATTCATGTATATTTATATTTATATGTGTATTATTTACTAGGACTCGAGGTGTATACCCAATGTGTCCATGCATAATCATAAAAGGGTCTATATTTCTCCTAGAATATTCTAATGAATTAAGAATGACAGATCCATTATGAATATAAATCATAGGCAAAATATATGTAATATAATTTACTAAGTAGATGTGTTATCTAAATTTATTAAATTTAATCCTGATCATGTCCAAATAATTCATTAAAAAGAACCCATGGATCACTCTATATATACAATATAAAAACTATTCACTATTGGAGTTTGTCCATGGCATTCCGTATTAGAAACCATGTATCTATCAAAGTATGGTATAAAGTTATAAACCACTAATCCCATTAATGGTTTACCAAAAATGAAACCAGGTATTACTCATGTCTTGGTTCTGTATCATTCACCACTATGTTTCTCTAAGTTAATCCACTAGAGAAATAAATATTTTTTATTGAAAATAAAAATCCATCCTTCTATTGTACACATAAAAAGTGTTCTATGTGGAACATTATTATCACTCCCAACTTGTAATAATTCATTATTGAACTTCTAATTGTTATTTTTTAGGATTCCATTCATGTAATTTTGAATTCAAAAAATTATATCTATCTCTACATGATGTAAAAGAAGGTCATGTCTAGCGTTAAACCCATATTTTAAATAATTATCTTAATCAACACTGGGAAATTCATTTTAAAATAATAAATAAAGTTATAAACATGAAATAATGGGAATATCCTCATAGGCTACCATTTTTCTTTGATTTAATGTAAATTACATTTCATCTATAATGTTTAAATCAATACACCTCAAGAGGCTGTTCAATTAAATTTTCGTGGAATAAGGATCATGGACTATAAAATCAACGAACTATAATTGGTGGTTTTCATTGAGATTTAAATCATTTGATAATAGAATTTAGGATTATAAGATTACCCTATAAAAGTATATAACATTCAATTTAATTTAATTAACATTTATGGGGCATCACAAAGAAGGTTCTTCGCATGGAACAATGGTGCATAATATAAATATTGATACTTTTGGAAAAGAGAACTAGAATAACTAATTTATACAGGTCGTAAACCCCTCATCTTTTTTGGCCTCTATATAAAGATAGAATAGAATAAATAGGTAAAATATACAAAAAAACATGAATATATGGAATATTAGTTCCCTTTTAAAAAATATTCATGGAGGTGATATAAAGGGTAAATGGATGTCAAAATTTTAAAGAGATTACCATTATTTATTCAGTGCAATCGATAAACAAGGAATTTGATACTGTATCTAATACCTAGATTAAAGAATAGATTACAGAGGTATAGAGACCTCTAGGAAAATAATAGTCTATGGAAAATATATTCAAATATTATTTTTTTAATTTAATAGATGGTGTGGGAAGAAATGTAATTTCACCCAACTTTAAAGGGGCAATCGGTTTGGCCATATGACTTGTCAAAAAAAATTCCCCAACCATGTTCCCCCCAACCTATGTAGTAATTTTCATGGGGGATACTCAGTCCATTTTTTTAAACCATGGGGATCATGGGAACCCTTCTATAGATCCCTACAATACCCTACATGGTTTTTCCAAACCATATGGCCCAAGGTTAACCATTTAAATAAATTATAAACACAGTAAATTTCCTCTAGAACCTAACGATATGGGATCCAAAAAAACTCTAGATGCTCTAGAATCCACTTTGACCACATTAAATACTACTATAAGTGTTAAAATGTAATATTCAAATTAAAACATGAATGATCCATACCTCATTGAAATCCAAGATGCTACAACCTCCTCTTTTTAAAATGACTCATCCCCAATGTTCACTTTTGAGGGTGGTAGAACATCAATTGAGATGGTTTTTCCCACTGAACACATTTATGAGCCTCTTTCCCCAATATCTCATGTTTTACATGAATTTTGTCCCATATTACCCATATTATTTGAACTAAACGTCCTCAAATATCTTATGTGATTTGATTAATGATACAATTACAATGCTCCTCAAAAGAAGCATCAATCTCTAACTTGATATCCTCAGGAGAAAAAGAATGAGATGTGTCCAAATAATAATGTTTAAAATGTTATACATGGAATATTAATTTCAATAATTGTTGTTTGTATCAATGTCTAATTGATTGGCTACTAGCCCGAATCCCTCCACGATCTAGAAAGTCCGGATGAAAAGAGGCAATAGCTTTCCCTATCTTTAAATATGTATATGATGAAACCAAGTAAAAACTAGTTGAAAGACCAGATATCACACCACAATCATGAAAGGATGGACGTTATGATTTATATAATAATTTTTCCTAAATAGATATATCTTGATATGTTTCCTAATAGTATGTACATTCTTTGAATCCTCTTGATTGATATGTCATCCCAACAACAACACCTTACCTTTCTCTAACCATCACAAGGGTGAACTATAAATACCGCTATATAGGGAATCATATAGAGACATCTATATATTCAAATGAAATCTATAATTAATGGAAAATTTTCTTTGTGAAAGGTGTATCTCTTAATAATGTCATATATCAAGGACACCTGCATAACCAAATTCATCCAAAACCCATATACTATGCTCATACTGACTTTCGGTTTGAGGGTTATATGATTTAGTCAGAATCCCCAATAAACCAAGTTACTTTTATAATCCCTACCAAAACCAGGATGTTTATCAGGTGTACCTATCTAATATGATAGAACATGGAACACTATGAAAGTGTATAACCTATTTTATGAAAATACTGTACATCTCATTCACTAAAAAAATCTATCTAATAGGTTAAAAATGAGTGATATTGATCAACCCATCGACGATCACCCATACTGCATACCATCCTCAAGGGTATCCTGGTAAAACTATCACAAAATTTATTTTAATGTAGTCCCATTTGCATTCATAAATGGGTAGAAGTTGTAAATATATAGTAGGTTGATGGTGCTCTATCTTCACCTGCTAATAGGTGAAACACTGCATAATAAAAAATGAAATATTCCTCTTCATATATGGTCACCAAAAATGGTGATGTGGTTTCTATTACATATTGGTAATCCCAACATGTAATATGTATTCAGAGGAATGATAATTCTGCATATATTCTTATTGTATATCTATAAGAACCCAGACATTCTAATAGATGTGAATAATATCATCCCTATCGATAACAAAACCAAGCATTGGGTCATCACTTTAAAAAATATCCCTCAGGACAAATACCTTAGGATCATAAAGTTTAATCATCTTTAACATCTATAAAATATAATATTTGACATACAAGGATACTAAAATATGATGCTTGTGATTCTCTTAAATCACTATATGAATTACAGGACACTAAATACCACACACTACTGGCCTCCTGAGAGGCATGTGTATTAGACTTTCAGTTCACATAGCCTCCTACAAGATTACAATTCCCTTATGTATATGTGATCACAAAGTCAGATGAAAACATCTATTATTTCCTTATATGATTTCTAAGATTCATGCCATGCTGATTGGAAATATATTTGAACAATTTATAGTCTAAGAAAATGATTTTCCATCATCCCAATAAATAAGGACTCCAATAGTTTATGCTATGAACCAGAACTACCAATTAAATGTTGTATGTGGGGTAGTTATGATCATTGTGCCCCAACTGATGAGACCCAATTCCCAAAACTCACACTCATTTCATCATGGAATCTTCTAGCATGATTTATAATGCACCAAAATAAGCTATAAAATTGATTCCTGAATTTTTTCACATATGTATCAATTCTAAGTTAAATATTTCTTTTAACTTGTGAAAGATTGATTCTCATGCTTCAGACCATAATAACCTAAAATCATTTTTAGTCAATATTTTAAAATGAAATTCTAGGTGTTAATATTTAAGAATAAAATCCATGTAGTATCCGTTTAACCCTGGAAACTCAATATCTCAAAAACATTCCTATAATACATCCATGAAACTAAAACTCCCTCATTCTTTAGGTAAATTGATACTCTTTCCTCTGAGATTATGGGACCTAAGAAGAAACTTTTCATCTCATAAGTATCATTCGGTTATCTTAACATATAGATAGTTATCTATTTTTGTAATCAATATGATCTCAAAATGTTTTTGTGGACATTTAGAATATGATATTACACCAAGATGTTATCCATGAAGACAGAAAAAAAATTATTTCAAACATGGGTGTTCATCGTGATTCTTTAGATTCAGAAAATGCAAGGTGAATTCATCAGACAGAGCTCCATGAACAAATAATCATATAGTGTATAACTAGTATGGAATTTTCTATGTGGTATGTCTGATGATGTCACATATATATAGTAATAGTATGAAATTTGGTCAATCATTGGGAATAACATGAGATCCTAAAATATAATCAATGAGGTTGTCAATAAAATTTAGTGGATAATGGTTCTTAATTGTAAGATGGTTAAACCGGTGAAAATCCTCAATAAACTGATATTACTATTCTCCTTCTTGTAAAACAGAACATTTGTAACCCATGGTGAAGAACTAGATCATATAAAACCATAATCTTCAATGTCCTATAAATGCTTCTACAGTTACTTTATCATAATATGTTTCATCATTTAAGGAGTAATGGAAACCAGAGATCCTCCTAGAACTATCTAAAAAGTGAAATCTACCTCACTCTCAAGAGGTATCCTAGAAAATTTCTCAGGGAAGTTATCCTATAAATGAAACACTACCAGGGTAAATCAATATTTCATGTTCCCCGATATCTAATAAGGAGATGATAAATCTTGGATGTCATGTAGACCATCCCAATATGATCTAGTACATCTCATATCTCCTAGATAACTCATTCAACCTAAGAAATATTTGTACATCCCTATATTTATGTGAAAGAATCCCCTAAATTATTGAAATAATGTTAAAAGCCTTAGGGTGTTAACCATTCCAAACTAATTGTGATGTATTAAACCATCATCTATAGGAAAATATTGTTCCATAAGAAATGATAACCACCAATCTATACGCTCATTCCTTACATTTGTCGAAACACTCTAATTAGATCTCCAATGATCTATTGAGATTCATTATGCCACATATGTATATTATATATTTTTCTAATCATTCCTAAATTTCAACATATATGAAAAATTTTCAAGTGACTATATCGAATAAGGAAGATACTAGTTTAGTGGTTACTATAATAGTACCTCAAACTGTATAAGGATTGAACACATTCTCTTCTGGAATAGGTTGAACTTCATGACACTAGAAAGATCCATGACCCTAAGTTTCAACTTGAGTACTCTGCACAGACTCACTCTGCTGAAGATTCTTATCATATGACTGGCTTCCCTGACCACATCCACCACATCATCCTGACAGGCTGGTAGATTTCTTGCTCTCAATCATAAATGAAACTGTTGATCAAACCCAAAATATGCATTCCGTAATGATCCTTTATTGTTAGGCACCAGATGAAATTTTATGAAAACATACTTAAGATTCTAGATATTTCCATAATATCATCACTCAATTGGGTCCTATTTAAATTGTGGGTTCTTATAGACTGAACAACTACATTCGTGGAACACCACATAATTGCTGGTGCATGTTATCTGGTAGTTGATTCCTCTATAGACACACTCAAACTTATGTTTCCTTGAATTATATTCCCTTATTAAACATATTGGTATTGAACTGTCATGTTCCACACCATTATCTTCCCCTTGATTTCTCTCGATGATGAGTTCCTGGTTTACTATCTTTTAAATGGTGGTCAACTCAAACGTAGTTACATGTGACCAGATGGCTTATAGAATCCCATCCTCAAAATTCATAATTGTAAGCAACTCGTCACCAGAAAGTGTTATTGTAATGTGATGATGATTAGTGAAATGAGATGAATACTCCATTAAAATAATTTAACCCAGATACAACTACATAAACTCCATAGTGTGATTCTATATCAGCTCCTATGTGAACATGTGGACATAGAAGATTCTCTGAAATTCTACTCAAGCCATACCCTGGATATGATGAACCTAAGTAATAACATCCTAGAAACTCTTGGCTGAAATACAAATAATATATGTAATGAGCATGACCTTCTTCTCTATATGTGCCTATAAATTCTCAAAGATTGATAAAATGGAAATTATCCATTAATGAGTCGCATGAGGACCACCTTCCCCTAAATGGTAGGTCACTGCTGCAGTAAGAACTCTCATGTTATCTCTGGTATAGTAGGGGTAGGTCTAGGAGATTCTTTTATAGAATATACTAGTCACATGAGACCCAATCATATTTTATCCTTGATTCCAAGATTATGAATAGAATTTTGTGACTTAGGAGGAAATATTGGAGGTGATATGGGTGGCTCATGGCCCACCACCTCCCAAGCATAGTTGTCACTGTATTCCTATTTCCAACCACTATAGTCCATTTAGATTCAGGTCTCACATTATATAGCAACGGTCCTGGTATATTGTTTTTTAATTACAAAGTATTTTTTAAAAGACCCTTTATATTACAATTAACATCCCTATTTATTAGTATTAACATTATTTGAGAATTTAAAATCAGTTATGTTTTTACTCATTTATATTTATATGTGTTGGATAGTCTAGTTAGATGATCTACTATTACAATGTTATAAATGCATAAGCATTATACATTTTTATGGGAATATAATGTAACTACAACATTTCAATTACGTATTATATTACGATGTAGCAGGCTGTATGAAATGATTTTAATATATGGATCACCATTTCTAATTTATAAAAGTATATACATCAAATATTCTAATTGGAATTCATGTAATCAAAGCTGGTAATTTTTCATGCCATGTTACCATTGGTCCATTTCTCAAACATGGAAGAATCAGTCAATTAAGGCTCCACCATCAAGCTATATGGGAAACACTCTTTAGGATGACCCATACACTTTAATCAGTCCTATTATTTTATCCCTATAAAAATATTTACCACATTTTTGAATAAAATATTCAAGGATCCAGTGATATGTAGTATGAAATGAACACAAAAATATAAATATGGCTTGTAGTGTTCATGAAATTAAAATTCCTAATGATCTTATTATTATGCATCAATGTATAAATCCTTTCCATAACAGAATATCGAAAAACAAAGTCCATAATATTAATAACAATATTAATGCCACAAAATCATGTTTTCCAGCTAATGATGAAATCAATACAATTGTAAACTGGAATAACTAAAACAGAAATATATCATCCTAAGATAATTAGTTATTTCTTGTAATTGGGTAAGCTACTCAAAGAAACATGCTCATTAAAATAATTTAACACATTCCTTGTCTCCTATCAAATAACCCAAATAGTTATACAAATATAAAAGAGACTATAATACTACATTGAAACATCTTGGTCCCATTTAACTAATAAGTAACTGAACCCAGTTGGTCATATGGTATCAAGCATTCCTCTCTTACGCTAGATGTTATTGAAAAATAATGAAATTATATGATTATATAATGATAATACTATACCCTCATGATAATGTAACACAATGGTATCAAATAAAATTAACTACCAAAATAATAAGTGTAAAATAAAGAATTAATAGGAAAAACTGATCAATTATCATATATAAATTGATTTCATGTATGAATGCTATAAAAATGAAAATTCATGGAAGAAGATAATCAAGAATATACAATATTCTATACAAAAATGGAAAAAATACAATATCATATCATCAATACAGTCATGGGTATAAGAAAGGTCCTATTCTCCCATACTCCATCACATTATAAAAAAATCAGGCATTAAATTCATGATGCTTTTATTTGTCACTACCAACATCCATAAATTCATTCCAGGTATCAAAAGACATTCAGAACAGTATTTGAGATATATAAAGTATCCACCACTAATGGTGTTAATAAATATTCATTCTGTTCACATAAAATGATCATTGGGCATGTAATAATGAATGTATAATAAGAAATAATATAAATTACAAAGGTATGGGTTCCTCATGGGACACTAGACCTATACTACCGGCTTCAGCCAAATCTAGAATACCCCTAAAGAGATGGCACCCTGTATAATGTATATATGTATGTTTTTATATATATTCATCATATAACTATAGTCATATATATATATATATATAATGTTAACATGAACTCAAGGTGTATACCCAAGGAATCCATGTTTATTCCAAAGAGGTGCGATATTTCTCATGGAATATGATTATAAAAGAAGTATAAAAAGGTAGTTGTGTATAAAAATCCTAAACTGAATTCATTAACAATCCTTGACTTGGTACATGTATCAATTAAACTAATAAAGTTTAATCATTATCATTTCTATGTAATTCTATAAAAATAACCTAGGAATCGCTCCAGTTATCCAATATAAATTCTCAGCACTATAGGAGTCCATCCAAGGGATTCCATATTGAAAACCAAGTATCACTCATAGTATGGTATAAATTCATATACCTCTAAACCTATCCATGTTTTACCACAATAGGAACTAATTATCACTCCTCAGATGAAAAAATATCACTTTCTACTGAGCCTCTCTAAGGAAATCCACCAATGTACCAGGTATCGTTCATGGATAAAATAGTGGTATTCACATGGTGAGACCATCCAAGGTGTTCTATAATGAACCCATGTATCACTATAACACACGCCTGTAGTGGGGCATGGAAAAACAATTTTATAATTACCTAAGTATAGTGCAACAATTGATACTAGGTAGTCTCCTGAAGAGGAGTGTACACAAAATAAGGTTGTCACTTTTTATAGGTTTTCTAAAAAGGTTTTTGTTTTAATTAATTTGAATGACAATGAGAGAAACAAAAAGCTTGAATTGATTGGTTTTAACAAATTATAGATACATTGATCGGATTGTGTTCGGCTAGACCTAGTGTTTTGTCATCATCATTTCTGAATTTTATCTATTCTTCTTCCTTTAACTAGTAAGAGAGAGATTCATCTACTGAGTCCTATCACTCCCTTGTTCAGATAGATGTAATGAGAATTTTCTTATCTAATACCTTATATTGGTCTATCCTCCTTCCAATGTGTTTAGGGTTTTAGAAGGTTTCCTGATTAATTAGAGCAATCTCTGACCCAAAGTTGTTTTTCCCTAAGAAACCAATATTCCAACATACAATCCAACTCATGTACTAGACTAAAATAGAGAACTCACCACCCACTAATAATCTGGTTCCACTGTATGTATATTATAATTGGGTGTAGGGAGATGCGATCAATGACCAAAGCAATTTATAAAAACAGAATCAAATCCTAACACAACCACTTTCGGAATTTAAAACTGAATTATGAATTGAAACCAGAATACAAAAGAAGAAGAAATTTTATTCATTAAAAGCACAAAAAATCAATCACACACATAGATCTAGCATCCCCTCTACCTGATCACTCAAATTAAACTAACCCTCCATGGATGGGTTAAGCGATATGATGCGATGGTGGAGAGAAATTTTAAAGTAATGAAAATAAAAGTATTAAATTTGAATGATGCTGAAGACGATGGTCCCCGAGTGTCCCTTGGATTCATCTTGTTTCCATGTTTGGTCTTCTAACTCATCATTAGAATGGGTGAAGTATACTTTATATAGTCCAAGGGGGTGCCAACCTGTGGTCTTCAAATTTAAGATCTTCTGAATCTCTCTTTAAGATTTCGTTCAAATTCTGTCCACATAAAGTTTGAACATGTTTTTCCAATTTAATGGATGAATTGTGAATGATTTCTTATATAAAGATCATAAAAATATGTTTTACATTTAATCACAATAGTTTGTATTTATCCTCCATGTTTAGTACAAGATATGGACAATTAATACTGAACTTTTATTCTATAGGAATGTTTCCTTTTTTCTGCCCCAAAATGTCAGCATCCATGGGCTGCCTTAATGATGGCCAATCTTCAATATCTTCTAGATCCAAACTAAGAATTTAATATTGTTTCAAATACAATTGGAATCACCCCAATTTGAGGTGTGTAGACTGTGTAATGATTTATTTAGTGAGGTGGTGTCCACAGAGTCGTCCAAAATAATTTTCCCCCTTGATTGAATTTGTCGGACCCATGGATGGCCGAATTAAACCATGTTTAAAAAATAAAAGAAGAATAAATTAAATATATGAAACCAATAAAAAATTAATAAAATCAATTGTATTTATAATTTAAATGATATGCATGAATTACCAAAGTTATTAAAATCTTTTAATACTTCCAAATTAAACAGTTTTCCAATTTTAGCCCAAAACACATCATAAATCCAAAATTGATGAAACTAAGTGAACTTGTTCAATTTTTAGGGATTAAATAACTGAATTACTCATAAAAAATGATGAAAATATTGTCTCTATAAATTCCCACACACTTAAACTATGATTTCCTTCAACCATAAGATCTCAACATGGAATTCAAAGGGTACCAATGTTACCAATCTTCAGATTTCAATGAAATTAAATCAAACAATTATCAATGTAAAATAAATTTTTAATGTTCCAAAAAAAATAAATTTAATTTATGAATTTTCAAATAATAAATATATTCATGCTTTCTACTTTTTCCATTTGAAAAATGATGGAGGTTATCCTTTCATTCATTTAATATTCTTAATTTATTATTAATAAGAATGCCATATAATGATCTACCTATATTTTGAATCTTTTATCTAATCACTCGGGATAAAATTAATAGTGAAGTTATACTCATATCATGAGAACATGATCCTTATACATAGGGTTGTAAAGTAACTACTTTCTCCACTTTGCAAAGACAAAACACACATAAAATCATGAGGACTTGCAATAAACGTTCAAATGACTCTGTGGCTTATGGTTGGTGGGTATGTGATTGAAATAATTTAAGTCCAGAAGTAGGAGGTTTAACTCTTAATTAGAATTCATGATTAATCAAGTGAAAACATAGGATAAACCTCACTCAAATCCCTTTAATAATGTGAAACACAACCCCCTCCCCCTTTAATGACATGGAACATGAGTCAATAAATGATTACAAATAATGATATCATCCATGTTCTCCCTTTTTTTAAATAATCTCTAGAAAGGAACAGATAAATTTATTTATTTATTTTGAATTATTTTTTTAAAGCATCAAAAAGTCAGAGATTTATTTTCAATTCATTTGAAATAGAACCGGATGAAGTAAAAGATGCGTAACGAAATGATGAATCTTGCCCTATTTTCTAATAATAAACTTCCCAAAATGATGAAGCACACCTCACACAACCCAAAAATGATACACATCCCAATGAACGCACATGAAAGGCCCTTCCTCAACACTCAAACTTGAAATATCCATGCAAAAATACTAAAAGTGTACGTAGGTAAGGAAATATCATCTTGTAATGTGGCATAAACCTATAAGAAAATTCATAGATTCTATGGTCCAACAAAGTAGAAATGTAAGGGTGGGTATCATGTAAGTATGTGGCTAGCCAAAGTAGTGCCTCAATCATTTTAAATGTGTTTTTTCACAATCATAGCTTTGACAAGTTTCAATACATGTTCTGGAAGGTGGCATGTCCGAAGATCACTCGAGAAATATGATCAAGATAAAATAGGAAATATTTGGTATAGAAATCCTCTTGGGAATGGGAATATGATAATGGAAAATCACTCATGTCATGATTAATAATAAAAAATTAGTTCACATGAATTTTAAAAATTCAAAGAATAAAAAATGGAAGGGAAATTTCATTTACATGAATAAACTAATTCCCTCAAATCATGAGTCCTTATTTCAACATCCATGCTTCACTTTAATCATCCAAATATCCATTTTACTCATTCAATCTCATTAACATTGAAATTTAAAAGATGGCATCACTGTATTCCTATAAAACAAATGTCTCCTAGATAAGTCAAGTAAAACAAAGAATTCTAGTGTGGGCATGAATTTTTTTAATTAGCAATTTAAAAGACTAAAAATGTACAGAATATAGTTTAATAATATAGAATTGAAACTCTTACTCCCCTTTTAAATGGATTATTTTCTTCACATTGTGTAATCCCACTACAGATTCTTCATTAATGGGCCTGAAATATAAGAATAAAAAAAATTGATAGTGTAGGTCGGTTCAATCATGCTGGTATATGACCAAGAGGACAAGTAGAAAATGGTGGAAAACATAGGTTTCCTATTATTAGTGCCTTTGTTTAATGTCATTGGCTCTGGTATATGACCAAGAGGACCAGTAGACAATTGGGGAAAAACACGGGTTTCCTCCTATTAGTGCCATTGTTTAATATTGTTGGCTCGATTAAAAAAATTAATTTTTTTAAAAAAATCCTAGACTACAAGATTCCCTCCCCCACACTTAATTTATGTAGTGTCCTAAATGCATGTAAATGTAATTTTTTATGTATTTTTCAAAAATATGGTGTTACTGTATTTAATCATGTGTAAAAGAATGATGCAACCTGTTAGGTATTCATTTGTATTCAGGGTAAAGGAGTGTGATATCCTCCAATTGTTCTTGAGGTATGGTCCCATGGAACATCATCAGCCTCTACCCATTTGAATTGAATAAGATTACTCCTCCTTCCTTTTTAATCAACATAGCACCAAAGGGGATTCATGAATAATAGTAATGGGGCCTTCCCATCTGGAATGATGTTAACCTGGCATAAGATTAAGTCTGGATTTGTAGAGTAACATGTGATCTCCATGGTTTAAGGTTCTCGGTTGAATCGTCTTTTCATGGGCCATCATTTTTCTCTCTTTATAGATCATAGAGTTTTCAAAAGAATGTATTCTGATTTTATCTTACTCTTGAAACTGCAATCTTCTTTCTTTCCCAGCTTTCTCAAGGTCCAAATACATCTCTCTGACCACCCAGTAGGCTCTATGCTCCAACTCTATAAGAAGGTGGAAACTATTTCCATAGATCAATCTATAGGGACTCATCCCTATGGGTGTATTGTAGGTTGTTCTGTATGTCCATAAGGTATCATCTATCCTTTGTATCCTGTCCTTCTGGTTGGGTTTAACAGTCTTTTCCAGAATCGATTTTATTTCTATATTAGAGACTTCTTCTTGGCCATTTGTTTGGTGATGGAATGGGGTATATGTTCTATGATGTACCCCTTAATTCTTCAGCAATTATTCTATTTTCTTGTTGCATAAATGAGTTCCCTGGTCAATAATGATTGCTTGTGGCACCCACAAACCTGCAGAAAATGTTAGCCCTCAAAAAATCACAAACAACTTTAGCATCATCAGTTCTCATTGGTTTTTCTTCCAACCATTTTGAAACATAGTCTACAGCCAAAAGAATATAGAAATTTCCAAATGAAATTGGGAATTATCTAATGAAATATATTCCCTACACTTAAAAAATTTCACAAAAGGTTATTGGTTTTTGAGTCATTCCATGTCGTGCGTATATGTTACCAAAAAATTTGAATTTTTCACATATTTTACAAAATTCATATGCATCCTTGAATAAGGTGGGCCAATAGAGACTAGATTCTAAAACATTTTGTGTAGTCCTATGAGGTCCAATGTGGAATCCATAAGATAAATTATGACAAAATTGAAAAATTGATTCAATTTCACTTCTTGGTAAGCATCTTCTTTTTATTTGATCATTACAAATTTTCCACAAAAACAGATCTTCCCAAATATAAAATCTTGATTTCGATTTAAGAATTTGTTGTTGATGAGAGCATAGATGAGTGGGAACCTGAGATATAACCAAATATTTGACAATTTTGTCATACCATGGTACTTCACTATTGATGATATGGAGTTTTTCTCTAGGAATCTCATCATTAAGGGCATTCTGGTATGGGATTTCTACTTCAGCGGTGTGGGGAAGTTGACTAAAATGATCAACCACTTGATTTTTAGTCCCATTCTTATCTTTGATTTCCAAATTTAACACTTGTAATAGTATCATCCATATCACCAACAGTGGTTTAGTATCCACCATTGTCATTAAGTACCTAAGTGTTTCATGATCAGGAAAAACAACAACTTTAGTGCCAAGACGATATGATCGGAAATTATCTACTGAACAAATGATAGGAAGGAACTCCTTCTCATTGGTTGTGTAATTTATTTTGGTTGCTTCCATGTTCCTTGATGAGTAGGAGATTACTTGAGGCTGGATTTCAATTTTATTTGATAGAGAATCTCCCAACACTTGGTTAGATGCATCACCATGCAACTCGAAAGGGTAATCCCAATTGGGTGGATGCATTATTGGTGGTGTTATTAGCCTTTCCATTATTTCAACAAATGATTCCCAACATGAACAATCAAAATTAAGTCTAGCATCCTTGAAAATTAATCTTATGAGAGGGAGAAAAATATTAATGAAATCCTTGAGGAATCTTCTGAAAAAATCTAGCATGCTATAAAAAGGATCTAACACATTAGACAAAAGTTGGATATGGAATGGAATTTATTACATCAAATTTGGATTTCTCAACCTCAATCCCATTTTTTAAAATTATGTCCCCCAACACTATTCCTTTCTCAACCATGAAATGAAATTTTTCAAAATTTAAGACAAGGTTCTTTTCAATGCATGTTTTCAATACTATTTCCAAATTGTACAAGCAATGATCAAATTAATTTTTAAAAACTATGAAATCATCAAGAAACACCTCCAAGAAGTACTCAATGTGGTCTGAGAAAATACTCACCATACACTGTTGAAATTTACCTAGGGAATTGTATAGCCCAAAAGGCATCCTTTTGTAAGTAAATGTTTCAAAAAAATAGGTGGTGGTTATATTATCCTAGTCTTCTGGTGTGATTAGTACCTGAAAATATCTTGATAATCCATATAAAAAACTATAATGAGTTTTTTTAGCTAACCATTCAAGCATTTGGTCGATGAATGGAATAGGAAAGTGGTATTTTCTTTTAACTTGATTTAGATTCCTATAATCTATACACACTCTCTGGCTGTTTTTTTCTATTATGGGGATCAATTCATTTCATTCCTTTTTAACAGTGGTCAGCCCATTTTTCTTGAGGACTACATGAATTGGGCTGACCCATTGATAATCATAGATTGGATAAATGACGTTAGTTGCTAAATATTTCTCTATATCTTTCATAATGACCACCATAATTGTGGGATTGAGTCTTCATTGAGGTTTTCTAACTGGTCAAGAATCACTTTCTAAAAATATCTTCTGAGAGCATACCTTATGGTTGATTCCAAGAATATCACCTAAACTCCAACCTAAAACTTTGGCATTCCTTTTGAGATGGTCAATCATTGTTTTCTATTGTGAATGGGATAGGTTATTGGCAATGATTAATAGAAATTTTTCTCCTACCATTAGGTAAGAATACTTCAAATCACATGAAAAAGGCTTAAGCTCTATACTCGGGGGTTCCTTAAGAGATGATATTGCATTTAGGTTTCCTACATAAAATGTTGTATTCTCTGGTATAATCTCACTCTCTTTTAACAAATCATCAAAAAAATCAGATTTTACCTCATCCTCTAACATGATATCATAATTTTTAGGTACTTGGGAATTATAAAATTAAAATGAAAAGTGTCCTCCTATCGATAAGAATTCATTAAGCATACCTGAGTCTTCAATTGGTTCCATACCTTCATCATGGGAGATCGCCTAATGTGAGTGATTTTTGGACAAGAGTTTCATCATATCAAGAATGTTGAAGTGTACCGTATTGTCTCCGGGCTCCATGGTGAGTGTTTCTTCATGCATGTTGATGACCACCCTTGCTTCTTTTAGGAATGGTCTCCCTAGGATGATGGGAGATTGGGCTAGTTCTTGGTCTTCCTCCATGGCAAGGACATAAAAGTACACTGTAAAAATTAATCCTCTCACTCCTATAAGTACATCTTCAACGAATCCTTCTTGGAAAATAGTGGATCCATCTATCCAATGGCACGAAGGCCTTCATTTTTTATTGATTTTTGATAATCCACATTTCAAGGGGTGAGGTGGAACCCTTACTGGGCCCGTAGGAGTACGTATTAGATGGCCAGTAGGCCTTAAAGGAATTTGTTGTCCGTAGGCTTCAAAAATTACATACAACCCATACTAACTACTTAGAACTACTCCTCCCTAGCATCTTCATCGTGAAATCACCTCTCTGCCTTCGCATGTCTATTTGTCTAGGTTATCCCATCCATGCAAAGGCTTGTCCCGATGGGAGGTGTCATACCCACTCATTCATGCAATCTGTGTAGCTTCTGCTATGGTGAAAGGCCCTTGCTCATCCTCCTATAGAGCTTGTTCCTTATAGGTTCTCTAGTTTTCATCTGCACTTATGGTGGACCGAAGTCCTTGAGGTGGCCCGAAGGCCTTACTGGCCCGAAGGCTTTGGTGGCCCGAAGGCCTTAAAGGACTTGGGGACCAAATCAGTGGCCCGAAGGCCCAAACAGGGGAAAATTCTTGGATGCTACAGTGCCTGCTACAATTCCAGCTACAATACTTGCAATAGCACTACACAGTCGCTGCTATAGTATCAACTATAGTAATGCTACAGTACCCCGGAAATTGTGACTCCACTTGGATTTGATCTTGGGTTGCCTGGATTAACATAAGAGTCATCACCAACTGGGCTGAGGCCCATGTGCAGAAAATGGTTAATTTGTTTGCTAATTGTACCACCACTCGAGTTTGCTTTAGTTATCTGATCTGTAATGATAGAAACACTAAGTGAGGAATCATATTTATCGAAGCTCCAAGATCACAAAGTGAATCGATAAAATTTTAAGAACCGATATTGCAAGGAATAAAGAATTTCCCTGGATCTTGACATTTTTTCTTTATCAGTGGTCTGATCAATACTGAGATGCTTCTTCCTAAGTTGGTTCTTTCATGTCCATTCTTCCTCCTTCTTTTTAGTATATAGCTCCTTTATAAATTTTGCATATTTAGGGATTTTCAATATTTCATCTAGTAGTGGGATGTTAATCTCAAATTTTTGGAATGTTTTCTGAATTTCTCATTGAATTCATTCTTATTTACCCTTCTTTAACTCCACCAATCCAGTTGGGAATGGTTTGGGGATATCTTTTTTCTCCCTTTGATGTTTTTTCAATGTTTTTTCTAGTATTTCCTTCCTAAACCTTATTTTTTCTCCTTTTTTGTTCACACCATATTTTGGATGAATAGGACTAGCTTCAGTAGGATCCCTGGAATCATCCTCCTCACATTGTTATGGTGGTGTTAGCTCTTTCCCGCTTTGGGTGGTAATTACACTAACATTATCCCTTTTATTGAGAATTGTTTGCGCAGTAAGATTACCTTGGTTCTTGGTGAGAGTGTCTATAATGATTGAAAATTGATCAGCTAATATGTCCATTCTATTTTATATTCCCACAACTCATGTCTTCAACTGTTGATCTTCAATTGCCGGTGCACTTGTGGACGGTTTCTCATAATTCTTCGGCTGGAAAGGTGTCTGTTGGAAAGTTTTTTTTTGTTGGAAGGGCTGCTTATAAGGCTATTGGAATGCTATCGTGTTCTGATATTGTGGATGAAAAGGTGGTCTGTCTTGGTTCTGTTGAAACCCATAACCTAGTTGGGTTTTCAGTTGGTATTTCCTTTGTTGATAGGCTGCATCACAACCTTTTTCCCCTACACTTCTGTACATTGATTAGTGTAATGATAGACATCATAGTATAAACCACACACCTAATTCGGTCCTTGTTGTTCCTTCACATGGTTAACAGATATTTGTCACACTAACTTGGTGCGTTCACTCATTTCATTACTAATTAAATATAATGAATATGTTGTTCTCACCTCATGGATTCCTCAGTAATTCGTTGGTGACTTGTCAATCCTCTAGCAGTCGTTGGTGACTTTTCAATAAAGGCTCCTCCAGAAGATTCATCTAGCAAGTTTCGATCATTGTCAAGAAATAATTGATAGTAGAAAACAATGAAATGGATTTCTTCCACAGTATGATGTGGACAGCTAGCACATTGCTTATTGAATCGCTCCTGGTGCTCATAAAGTGTTTCACCAATTGATTAGAGAATGTCATAGATCTATTTTTGGATAGATATGCTTCTGGATACAGGAAAAAACCTTGGCATGAAGCATATTTTAATATCTTCCCAGTATTTGACTACTCCTAGTTGTAGACTGTACAAGTATTCCTTTTCTACTCCCTCGAGTGGAAAGGGGAATTCCATCCACTTTAATTTTTGTTCTGCAACACCTCGGGGTATGCAGCTAGAGCACACATTTGTAAATTCCTGGATATGCCTGTTGGGGTCTTCACCTGACAGACCATGGAATTTAGGAAGAATTTGAAACATGTTAATGCGCAATTCAGATTCATTTTATAAGGTCATAATAGCTAGTTGATTTTGTTGATTAGAAAATTCTGGGGCACAAAGATTGCAAAATATTTGGTTGGGATTGCCCGAAATTAGAGGTTTAGAGTGATCACTGGAGGTGTCACTTGAATATGTAAGGTGAATTTCTTCAAACTCTATTTTAAAATTTTTCTTTCTCAATTGTGTTATTGTTTGCTCAATTTCTAGATCAAATTCAATTAAAAATTTTATTGAACTACAGTTCATTCAAAAGAAAGAAAAGGTTGATTTTTAATGGGTATTGAGGCACTGTATCCCAAGAAACTGCACCAATTTTGACGCACGCCTGTCGTGGGGCAGGGAAAAACAATATTTTAATTACCAAAGTATAGTATAGAAATTGATCCTAGGTAGTCTCTTGAAGAGGAGTGCACGTAAAACATGGTTTTCACTTTTCGTAGGTTTTCTGAAAATGTTTGGTTGTAATTAATTTTAATGATTGTGAGAAAAAAAACTTGAAATGATTGGTTTTAAAAAATGATAAAGGTGGTGATCGGATTGGGTTCAGCTAGACCTAGAGATGTGCCATCATGGTTTCCAAAATTTATGTCTTCTTCTTCCTTTAACTAGTAAGAGAGAGATTCATCTACCGAGTCCTCTCTCTCCCTTGGTTAGATAGATGTGATGAAAATTTTACTATCTAAAACCTTAGATTGGTCTATCCACCTTCCAATGTTTTTAGGGTTGTATAAGGTTTATTAATTAGAGCAATCCCATACCCGGAGCTATTGTTCATTAATAAATCAATATTCTGACATATAATCCTACACACGTGCTACACTAATTCCAAGAACTCACCACCCAATCCTAATCTTGATCCACCATATACAGATTAGAATTGGGTGGAGGGAGATGTGATCATCGACCAAAGAAATTTATAATAATAAAATAAAATCCTAACACAACTGAATTCGAAATTTAAAACTGAATTAAGAATTGATACCCGAATAAGAAATAATAATTAATTTGATTCATTTGAAGCACAAAAACTCAATCACACTCGTAGATCCAGACCCCCCCTCTTCCCGATCACTCAAATGAAACTACCCCTCCATGGATGGGGTAAGTGACATGACGTGGTGTAGGAGAGACATTTTAAAGTAATGAAAATAAAAGTAAGAAATAGAATGATATTGAAGAAGGTGGTCCCCAAGTGTCCCTTAGCTTCCTCCCATATCCAAGTTTGGTCTTCTAACTCCTCATCAGAATGTGTGGACTCCTCTTTATATAGGCCAATGGGGTTCCATCCTCTGGTCTTCGAATTTAAGATCTTCATAATCTCCCTTTAAGAGTTCCTTTAAATTCTGTCCACCGCAAGTTTGACCATGATCTGCATATTTAGGGGCCAAATTTTGTAATTATGTCTTATATAAATATCTTCAAAACTATGTTTTTCGTTTACTCACAAAATTTCATATTTATCCACCATGTGTAGTACAAGATATGGTCAATTAATGATGAGCTTTTATTCTATAGGAATGTTTTCTTTTTCCTGTACCAAAATGTCAGCATCCATGGGTTGTATTAATGATGACCAATCTTCAATATCTTCATAATACGAACTCACCATTTAATATTCTTTCAAATACAATTTTAATCACCCCAATTTTAGTTGTGTATATCGATTTATGATTTATTTAGTGTGGTGGGGTCTACACTGTTGTCCGAAATAATTGTCCACATTGTTTGAATTTTTTGGACCCATGGATGGCCAAGTTAAATCCTGGTTCAAAAAAAAGATCAAGAAATTAAATCAATAAACCCAATAAAATGGAATCACATTAATTGGAATTATATTGTAAAAGATATGTGTGAATTACCAAAGTGATTAAAATCTTTCAATATTTCCACAATTAAGCACTTCTCCAATTTTAGCCCAAAACTAATCATAAATCAAAAATTGATGAAAATAACTCAACTTGTTCAATTTTTTGGGATTAAATCAATGATTACACATAAAAAAATGATGAAAATATTATCTCTATCACACAATTAGAAAGATATAATTTTTATAAACATCTAATAATTATTATTAATGATACCATCAAAAGAATTTCGAATGAAAACCCCTGTATCACCATCATTATGACATATCTGATGTTCAACGCCATCATTAAACACATACCATTAAATTAATAACATAAGTCAAATTGGGAAATTATTTTCACAATAATAACTCAATCTATTAAAATAGAAATCATCAAAAAATATTTCCTACCATTTCTAAAATTGTTAAATTTTAATTAAAATTTATCTACATTGGAAAATTTAGAACACCTCAAATGGTGGTTAATTTTAATTTCCAATGCCCAAGGCTTTTGGAATTTATAAGAAATGCACCCTATGATGTGGTTTTAATCTTGCTAAAAATACTTAGACAATATAAATTTGTTTTATAGGACTACCATATGAATAGAGACATCATTTAATTTGATTAATTTTACATTTAGTATGAGTCACATAGAAGGACTGGAATAGAACAAAATGAAACATAATATAAACATCGAGAGTGTATATAAAATGACTAGATAACCTTACTTAGATGGGTAGTACCCTCCTTATTTGTTTTTATCCTCTAACATGGTATCGAATGGGAAAAAATCAATGAAATATAAAAATAATTTCATAATGGTTTTAATTAGATTTTTGGAAATGTAATTTATGAGGGTGTGATAAATGAGGAATGAACAAAATATGATTAAAGAGATTACCACTATCAATCCAACACAACTAATGACTATGAAATTATACGTTGTGTGAGGGACCTATCTCAAATAATAATTTTTTGAGGTATAGAGATTTATAGGATTGAATTCTACTTTATAAAAGGTAAGAGAATATGTAGATTGATTTTAAGAGAATGTAGTGTCAAAAAGGAAATTTCAGTTAATTTTAAAGGTGATCGTCGTATTATATAATGTTTTGGAAAACCATGCGCCAACTTATTTCACCAACTATTATAGTAAAACTAATCATGTCATCTAGATATATGGTTTATAAAGACTATACACAACTCATTTTCACCTCTATAGACCCCTATACCACCCCTCATGGTTTTTCCAAAATATGTAGACCTAGGTGAATAGTTTAAATGAACTGTTTTACTAGTCTATTTACTCCAATTGTCAAAGATTTAGTCTTTGAACAAGCCTCAGATTCTCTTAAAACCTATTTGATATTCTGTAGTGAATGTATAAGTTTAAAGAGTAATATTCAAACAAAAACATAAATGATCTACACCTCATAAAAATCTTAGATGTTACATTTGATAAATTTTATAAATAGTAAATATGATCATTATAATATTATAACTGAATTAGCTAGTACGACTGGATGTTATTTTACTATTAAGACAATAGTAATTTCCTAAAAATGGATAAATCTTCGATATGAGGCTCAATTTTATATTCTTGTGAAAGATGTGGAATCACTGGGGTTTTACATAGACTAATCCCAATCTAGATATCAACAAGTAAAACTTTAGTGAAATCCACTATAGATGATGTTCAAGCATGTAGAAGTCACTATGACATCCATGATTCCTTATAAACTACCAATGGATACCGCCATTAGTTATCATATTATTATATATTATAAATATTTCAAGAATAGTTTTTTATGTATAAATTATGTTGATATAATTATTTAACTATTAACATTATAAATTTAATATGTTTTCATTATTATGTGTAGTTTTATTCATTTTTCAATTTTATTGAATATTAATTTTAATGAATAATATCGATATAAATTATTGGTTAAATTCAGTGGATAACATCAATTAAATTATTATGTGACAATAAGGAATTTTGAAATGATTATTCGTGGCTACAAAATTATTATTTTTAAATATTTTAATTATATAGATTATGTTTTAAATTTTATGTTAAATTATAAATTTATATAATTCCAATTTTTTAAAATTATCTTTATCATGGATTATATGTGTAAAATAATATCTAAGCATGAATTTTGGAGATTTTGTAGAAATTATTTATTTTAGGTGAATATTGAAAAATAAAATTTTATCAATACAAACACCCTTTTGACATCATCATGGAAAATATTAAATCAAAATAATATAAAAAAAATTCATGGAAAATTATATATTTGAGGAATTAAATAAATAATCTAAAATGATTTTTTTGAATTTATAAACCAATGTTTTACATTTTGGAACCCAGGTCCAACTTTATTCTAATAAAAAACTAATTTGATCATTTTCTGTTAATTAAATGTTGATAGTTATCCATTAGGTTTTTTATGTCCTTGAAATTAACAAAAAATCATTTGATAATCATAAAAAAATAAAATTCATGATAATAAATACTATACAAGATTTGGTTTATGTTTATTTCTATTCATGAAAATACATTTTTTTAAACAGATTATCCAGCATTAAAAACGTTGTTATTAAAATATAATGTTGCCACCTCATGGAATTTAATCTTAAAATTTTTCTCATATTTTGAACAATAACGTTTAAATTATCGAATATGTTTTATTTAATTTTTATAAATTAAAAATTAAATTACTATATTAAAATTTAGTTACTAAGGTAATGGTTTAAATGGTTACCAAGATGTTAAATTAAATGGAAATGATGAAAATATCAAAATATAATATGTTTAATTTATTTTATGAGTGTATTTTCAACCTTCCTATATTAAATTCAAAAAAAATATGATTTTGATCAACTTCTAATGATTATAGGTCCCCTTTTTTTATTAAGAAATAAATATTGCATCATTGTCACTTCTCTCACTTAGAAAAAGAATTTCACTAACACCCATTCAAATACACACTAAAATTTATAACCCCTCCCATTAATATAACATATTTAAATTTCTAATAATTCTATATAACATTTTTCAGATTATATTCCCAATAATAAATCCTAACCCTCTCATTTCCAACTTGTTCGTCGGTGTAGATTCAAGTTCTTAGCATAAGAAATATCTTTTTATTGATTATTCTTCTTTAGATTATTCATATTATAACTATAAAATAATATTTATCTATTTTATGATATTAAAAAATTAATATGAAATTAATTTTATATAACACTATAAAATAGCATTTTTCTGATTCAATTGGTATAATGTGTTCTTGTTTTGGTCAGTTTTACTATATATATTAAAAATGATTTAACTTTTATTTCATAAATGGAAATTAAAAAATAAAAAATGGTATTAATTTTTTATTATTATGAATTTATGACGTTTTTATAATTCATTAGTGTGAATTTTTAAAATTATACTTACTAATAAATTCAATTATTTTGATGATTAACAAATCATTAAAAAGGAGAATTTTAAATCATTACATGTGAACTATCATAAAAAATTCCACGAAATTTATATGGAAATCTATAACTACATAAAACAAATTCACCATAAATTGAAAATTTTAGATTCTATGAGTAAATAAACAAGCCATAAGGACCAAAACTACAAGGTAAAGAATGTCAGGGAAAATGAATACTTACCACCCAAATGATAATTTTAATGATAAACCATTAATACATGGGTAAAAAATTTATACATGGATGGTATAAATTAAAATTCCTATGAATAAGGTTATTATTATTGAAAACAAAAATCCAAAATATATTATAGAGGAATGTTAGAGCACATCCGACTAAGTGGAAGTATAAGGTAAGGGTTATTCGACTCATTGAGAAATTCTTCCTTATATTAACATATTTTCATTTATATAATGAGCATATTTTATTATTAACATATAATATAATTAATATAATTATACTAATTTTATTTTAAATTATTTATTATTTCATTTATTTCAAGGGGGTTTTGATCTTAAAATCCGTACAGGGTTTTATTTTAAACAATACCTTTAATAGTTTGAGGAAATTTACCTACCTACATTAGCTTCTGATACATAATCTTAATACTATTAAAGTAATAACCTTATCTATAATAAAATGATTGTTTAAGGCCATTGTCGCCTATTTATAATTTATTAAGGCACTGAAATGACTTTTTTAATATTTACCATAAAAGAAGTTTTCACATTCTTATTCATTTTTTCAATAGAATGTTTTTTTACATTTTCCACATCCTCATATTTTCACATCATTGTATTTATCCTTTTTTATTAATCTTATATTAAATATTAAAATATTTCAATCAAATAAAATCATATTCCCATGGTTCGATGATTTTTTTATTTTTAAAATTTATTCAATGAAAAGGATATTTCTTCCAATTTGTCAAAGGATATTTTTAATTATATTATAATATTTATTTTAATATACCAAAAAATATTTTAATTATGGTTATTCTATTCTTGGGATATTCTTTAATTATTCCATCAATTTTCTATATATGGATTTTCTATGAATATATTTTGTATAAATTTTCATAAAATAATTTTCTTTTCCTTGAGTTGATTATTCTATAAAGGAAATATTAATACAATAATGTTCTTATTGAATAAATAATTATGATTTATGATTCTTTGATTTATGGGGTACTACATATCCCTACAATTCATTGGTTAGCATTTTTTATATCATGATAAATATAATGTTTGTGTGATTAATGGGGTTTTTCAAAACATAATATATTAGTAGAATAGGGTTTTCTCACATCATAATGCATAGAAAAGATTATGTTTGTTCACAGCATAATGTGTGGTAATGATTGAACTTTCTAAAAAATTTATGGTTACCTATGTTTTTTCATATTCCACATTTCCTTTTGATTCCATGTTTCATTGTTATATTTCTATGGTTTATGATTATTCTCCATGTTTAAATTCTATTGTATATGTTATATAATTGAATGATGGATCCTTTATACCATATAGTCTCATGTAAGATCAATTATTTTCTATCTGTCCTTATGAATATACCTTATGATTCCATATTATTTTTAATCAAATATTTCACTCGTGCTTAGGTTTTCTCATAAGATTTTGATTTGACACTTTATGTCACATTGATAAATGTTTTCTTATATAGCATTTGAGATCACTCATTTTTCTTTCCACTTCTCTAAGAAATTATATATTAGACAATGTATATAATAAATATTCCTATATAGATTTTTGTGGGATATTTTAGATATATATGTGTAATATGTGGCTTATGTATTTTATCCCTAAATACATTAAACCATTCGGTTCTTGGATTGTGAGATTATTTGTGAGATGTATTGTTTAAATTAGGAAAAATATTTGATGTATGTGTGTGTTTATATTAGGTTACCACAAAAAATATGTCATTTATAAAACAATATAATCATTAAAATCTTGTAATAAATATTACATATTAGTTTTATTAATAAATTCCATTTAAATAATCAACATTTAATCTCTTCAAATATTTTTCATAAAAAATGTGCATCAATTGTTCCAAATTCTAATTAGATTTTAATTGAACATATTTTAATGAGATTAATATATAATAAATACCCTTTTGTATATTAATTATTTTAATAAATTTATCTTTTGATAAATATCAATGAAATTCAATACATAATATATTTTTCTATCTTTTTTGAGTATGTAATATAATTCAAATGTAACCTTTTTAAAAATATTAATATGTATGATATTTGGACAAACTGAACACAATATGTATGTACTATAATTCATAAGATATTATACATTGTAAAAATTGAATATATAAAATATTTCTAAGAGAATAAAGTAATATTGAATATTATTAATATATGTATCAATTTTGATATAGATAAAATATCACATTAGGAAATACGTATCATAATTTTTTAATTCATTAAGTAATTTTGATCGAAAAATTGGGATATATAATAAAATTCTAAAAACTATAAAATATATGTTATATATTTTCAAGAATCAAATGTAATATGTAATATATTTGAAATACTTCCCTACGATGTGTTATATAATTAAAAATGTACAAGGATTTATATTTCATTTTATGACATTATAAAAGCTCATAGTGTACATAAGGTAGAGTTTATGCTCGTTGGATTGATCTACATATAATACAAGATGAATATCAAAGTGTTCTAGAATTAAAAAAACAACATCATAAGTATGAAACCCTGAGATTTTATGACATATTTTACTTCAAATAAATTTAATTTCATCGATAACTTTTGTTTCATGAATGCCATACTCTAAATGAACTGTAATATAGTATACATTTATAACCTAGATGTTAAACTCGTGGAACCAAAACTAATTACAAAATTTTTAATATTATTTATAATGGTTTTAGATATATCAAATATATTCATAAATAAGTACTCATTTTTTCATAAAGTTGTTATACGAATCAAAATTAAATTTTTACAAAAAATTGATTTTATTAGTTTTTATGAACAAATAATATATATTTGTTTTCCACATATACAGAATTTATATGAAAAATTAATTTTGTTTTTAAAAACATGATGAAAATGTTCTCTTAATGTGGGGTTTTTAAAATTTTAGGAAAATAATAAGTCTTAATGCATAGTGAAAAAAACAATTTTTATTAAAAACAGACATTTCCATTACAGAATTTAAAATTTTACATTTTTATTTTAAAAGATTTTAATATATAATTATTTCTCCTATATTATAAATGATCCAATAATTTTAATTAGAATCATTTTTATGGTTTAATTTGGTATGGAAACTTTTTTTTACATAAAAAATACTTTTTATGAAAAGGTTTTATTTGTTTAATTTTTTGTTTTTTAAAATTAATTTCTTCCTCTTAAATAAAATGAATCTTGAAAAATTGATTCCTTTTTTGGAATCATAAGGTTGAAATTCTATAAATTTTACCCTTTTAATTTTTGATTATATGAATAGTAACTGTTATAAATATTTGTTACCACGACAGAAGTAGAATGAATTATTTAAGGATAAAACTAATTTTATAAGGGTGAAAAATCAGTTATACACTTTATTGTATTTCATTTTATGGGACTATTTCATCCATAGTTATCCAAAAATATAAAATATGACCTTATTTTCTCATTTAACTTTTATTTTGAACAAAATAATATATAATCCAAATATTAAATAAAAAATCACACATCATTTCTTTTAATTTTGATATTATTTTGTGATAAGGATTAAAAAACATTTTTTAGTTAAAAAATATTATTTTCAATAGAAATAAGTTTTTTATCATAATAATTTTTTTATTTTTTTATTAAATAATTATCTTAAATGCTTACAAAACATCAAATTGGTTCTTGACAAAGTCATGTAAAATATTTAAATGGTTATAACAAATATAATAGTAATTTCATTTGGGATGATAATAGTGTGTCATAGTTATCAGAGATAAATATTTTTTATTTTTTATTTTTAAAAGTTTTATATTAAAATTATTATTTTTCATATTGTTTAAAAAAAATAGATATATATTTCCAAAAATGTTACCAATGATATTTTATAATAATATATATTATTAAAAGATTTAATATCCATAAAAATCATATCATTCCACATGGGAAGGGTATATGACTGAAAATATCAACCACAATCCATTTACGGGTCAATTATATTTTTATTATGACTTTATTGATCCGTAATGAGTATGAAAATATTTATATTGATCTATTTTTTAAAAGGATTAGTGGGGGTGAAAACGAATTAATAAGGGTGAAAACCCAACCTAAAACATGAAAAATTTTACTATTTGATAGGATTTCAAATAATCAAAATATTATATTATAAGAATATCCATTTTTATCAATTATTCATGAAAATTAATTTATATTAATTTAATACTTTATGTAATTCTAAGAGTGCGTCTTCCTTTACTTATGAAATAACACTTTCTCTCCTTCATTATTCTGAATATTTGATCACTCTATCTCAACCAAAACCCATAGAAATTCACTTCCAAACTTAAATATCGATGAATTATAGATTTTTTATTCATAAAAGGCCATTACAGTGGTCCTTAAGATGGAATTAAATGGAGACATACCGATTGAAGAGGATCTTGTCTTAATCTACCTCTTTAAATTTATTTCTTGTTATACCATCTCTAAATATTTAGTATCGATTATAAAATAATTTATTAAATGTAATAAATATATTTAATTTTTATTATTATGTAACCACCATTATATCCCTTCCTCTCATATTTTTGAAAATTATAAGGTCACTTTTTAGTATGTATGCACTACCACCTCCACAAAGAAACATGATTTTTTTACACTAACACTTTACATGGATAATAACAAAGATATATTTAATGATTATATATTATATCTATTATTTATATAATATTATATTCAATTTTTTATTGATGAATCATTATTTACTATTCTATCATTCCATCTGTCAAAAAATGGAAATTAAATTCATGCATACATAAGACATATCATATCCATGAACATTTTATGTCAATATTCTATCTATACCTTTTAAGAATGACACTATATATATAATTATAATATATTATTTCTATATAATTATAAGTATTCTAAATATTTTGTAAAAATTATCAATGTACAAGGACTGTAACTATCGAACTGATATTCTCATGAAAAAACGTAATTTTTAGCATCTAAAATAATGATTTTAATAAGGCATTATTAACAAATGGTTATTAAAATATTATAAGTTTATCAAATAATATAATATAATTATGTAAACTAATATAGTGTATAATTAATATAATTTTAAATATATTATAAATGTGGATAATGTTCTTTAAAATGAATTCAAATTCGATATAATGTTTTTATGTTAAAATATAAGTATTTTCAAGGATTTTTTATGATTAAGTTTATATTGATGAAATTTCATGACATACCTATCAAGAATATCATTAATTTTTTATAATATATCTCTTCATATGGATTATATTTTTTTGTTCAAATCCCTCTTTTTAACTAGTCCATATACTAAATAATTATTTTTAAGGAAATCTGTCTTTATTTATCTCTTTATTCAAAAATCGTTTTTCTTTGATGTCTATATTTTCTAAAAATGTTTTAAAGAATGTTTTTACTATTATGAAATTATTATTTTATTTTATTTTCACACTTATTTTACTTTTTAAGTAATATTAAAAATGTAATCTTCTTTCAATTTGCAGAACAAGTTAGTTAAAACATTTTACTAAAAATTTGAAAAATATCATTATTTTAACATACATGGAATATATTTAGTTACCCACCATCAAGACTACTAATTTCATTGAAAATTACACTAAAAGTTACCAAATTTAATTTAATAAAATACTTTTTCATTAATATTTTACAATTTTTTTAATTTTAGTTAATTGATTTCAATGTGAAGAGAATATTCTCATAAAGAAGAGTTCCAGAGATAATTCAAAGGAAGTTTTCATTAAGAGATTATCATTTGATGTAACTAATCATTTATATGGGATATTATCTAATGATAACTTCCAAAATCACTCTTTTTATGTATAGTGATGATTTTGATTTTAGAATAATTTTATAATATCCAATTTTTGTTCAATAGTTAGTTATGTTATAATGAAACCTTTATGAAACTAGTTTATTTTCCATGGGTTATGTTATGGTGAAAAGTATATGAAACCTATTTCCATTCCATGGGTTATTCCATGATGTATTAAAATGATATTTTTCCAGAAAAATATTTTATTTTCATTATGTTAAGGGTGGGACCTGAATTAAATATTCTTATAATGAATTGAGTGAAGGTGGATATCTCATTAGACAATGAGTATATCAATGTGGAGTGAACCAAGTTTTGTAAGGGAAATTATTCTCTATTACTTACTTAATATTTTACCATGTATAATGATATTTTATAATGTGGGGTAAAACTTATCCAATATTATAGCCTTCATAGCGATCCATGAATAGGGAAATTATTTTCATTGGTTATGTGCATTCCAAACACATATTTCTATGATAATGTTATGTTGTTGTGGACTGTGTTTAATGAATCCTTAATAATAAATGTCTTATAAACATCCATGATTTACTCAATGACATAAGATTATGATATATGACATATTGGGTAGGGGTTTCCAATGTTAATCTCATTTTATCATTCTCTTATACTCTTGAAATATTTATATATCATTGATATCTTCATATTTTTCAATTAGAGTGCATCAAATCTCACCATTTCTCATGTTTCCATTCCCATGAATACGAATAATAAATTTTTGTAGGGTATTTTTGAGATGTTTTCAATGTGAGAAGATCTTCATTAGAGATATGGGATATATTTCATGAATAATATGCATATTTATATAGTTTCCAAAGACACAAAGTCATTAAATTTATAGAATGGATTTTAATATTATATAATTAATATTCTTCAACTAATATGTAATATCTATGTATGAAATTAATGGGTAGATATAAATAGTATTATAGTAGGGTATAGTTAATATTTAGAGATTATTTTTAGAAAGTTGGTAAAAAACATGTGGAAAATACTAATTATATGATAATGTAATAAGGATTTGGTAATGATAATGGATTTCATAGATTAAACCTATGGTGTTATATTTTTAAAATATAGTTACAGGATTAGACATCCTATAAATTATTTTTCAATATTATGTGTTCTCCCATTATGATTACTGATGCACATACTAGGATTTTTATTTTACTCAATGGATGGAACCTGAAGGAACCCAGTTAATGCTCAATATCATAGATTATTAAATTTTCTTCCACTTTATTTACCAAATTTTATGGAATTTTTAATGAAAAAAAACATATTATTATGATTACATGAATTTATCAAGCTATGAATCATGCAATTATCCCAAATCGGCCTAATACAAATTCTTTTAATGGGTCTGCTGATAAAAATATTTTCTTAAAAATGGATTATTTCACTAAAAAGATATTTTACCTTTTATTAGGATTATAACATGAAAATTTTATTATATATTTTTATCATTTTAAAGGTGAAGTTGATCAATAGTTAACACTATTCTAGAAAATGAGGAAAAATATTAAATTTCCTCCTTTAAGGTGGATGATATAAAAAAATTATTTTTCAATTAGTATTGGTATTATACTATTCATATCCAAATGGAGGAGTAATTAATTAAGATAATGTAAAAGGATAATTAATTTCTTAGTACACAAAAGGAATGTTTTACAAGCCTTTAAAAGTACACTAAAATTTTAATAATAAAACCTTAAACTAATGTTGATCTATTATTTAGTGTCTTGAAACTAAGTAATTTAGGTTTTTTATCCATAACTATATTTAGTATTTATGGTTAAATCATCTGATTTGATATCTATTTTAATATGAACATTAGTGTTACCAATAAATTTGATGGTTTTTATATTAAAAAGGTGGAATTAAAATTTAATTCCAAATTCCATGGAAAGAATAAGATGAGGTTTTATTTTTTAATGATATATTGAATAAAACCTAATTAGAAATTATCTTAAGGATTATAATAAATGTTTTAACAATTTATTGTTTATTAATTTATTAATAGAATATTGAAGTGATATAATGAAGTGTTTATCCAATTATGGAGATAAAAAACCCTAGAATGAACCACCCACACTCTAATTTTTAATTTGAAAGGTATATGATTTATAGAGATAATATCTTAATAATTTATTATATGTAATTAGATTATTTAAACACTAATAATTTATCAATTTGTGTTATCTACATCAATTTTGGATATATAGGGTGTTTTGAGCTTAAATATGAAAAATGCTTAATTTGAAAATATTTACAAATTTTAATCACATTCGTAATTCACACATATATTTTAAAATATATATCCAATTGATGTTATTCTTTATTTATTTGTTTCATATATTAATTTTCATCATCTGTTGTTTCTGGACTAGTATTTAATTCGGACATCCAAGGGTCAGAAAATTTCAATCAAGTTGAAAATTTATTCGGGACGACTGTGTGGACCCCGACTTAATGAGTAGGTCATAAATTGGTCAAAAGACATCCAATTGGGGTGATTAAAATTGTAATGAAACGAGAATTAAAGGGGGAGGTCAACTATTGAATATTATGAAGATTTTCCTTTATTAAGGTGGCCCATGGATGCTCACATTTTAGGGCAAGAAAAAGGAAACATTCATCAAGAATAAATTCTCAGATTTAATTATCCATATATCATGCTACAAAGGGATGATGAATGTGAAATGTTTGTTTCCAATTTAAAATTTATTTTATAAGAACTCTCAAGAAGAAACTATTCCAAAATTCGGCTAGTTAGTTGGCCTACCATGGTCAAACATTCGGTGGACAGAATGAGTAGGAAATAATAAAGAGATATTATAAAGATCATAAATTTGAAGATCGAAGGATAGAAACCCTTGGCTTATATAAATAGGAGTTCACCAATAATGAGGATTTTAACACCACACTTAGAGATGGGAGGGAGGTCAACACCACACTTGGAGATGGGAGTAATCCAAGGGACACTCGGGGACCAACTCCTTCATCAAAATTCCATTTTTTTTTCTTTTATTTTAATTACATTAAAATGTTTCTCCTCTACTGCATCATCTCGCTTAACCAATCCATATCATTTGAGTGATTAGGAAGAGTTTAGTTTGGACTTATGTGTGTTCTTGAGTTCTTATGCTTTAAATTAATCAAATTCCATCTTCTATCTTATTCTGGTTTAAATTTTTAATTCAGTTTTAAATTCCGAATGTAGTTGTGTTAGGTTTTGATTCTGTTATTATAAATTTCTTTGGTCTATGATCACATCTTAGTCCACCCAATTCTAATCTGTATATGGTAGACCAATATTAGGGTTGGGTGGTGAGTACTCGATGGTATTCAAGCATGTGTGTAGGATTGTATGATGGAATGTTGGTTTATTAGGGAACAACAATTTTGGGACAATGATTTCTCTAAATAATCAAGAAACCTCTACAACCCTAAAAAAATTAGAAGGAGGATAGACCAATATAATGTTTCAAATAGGAAAACTATCATCACATCCATCTGAACAAGGGAGATAGTGGACTCATTAGATGAATCTCTCTAATACCAGTTAATGGAAGAAGAAGATGCAAAATTTGGAAACTATGATGGCACATCTATAGGTCTAGTCGAACCCAATATGATCACTTTCTTTATCATTTTTTAACTCCAATAAATTCAAGCTGTTTATTTCTCTCACATTGAATCAAATTAATTAAAACCATTGATTTTTAGAAAACCAACAAAAAGTGACAACCTTGTTTTGTGAGCACTCCTCTTCAAGAGACTACCTAGGATCAATAACTATACTATACTTAGGTAATTAAAATATTGTTTTGCCACGCCCCAAGGAAATCATGCATCCGACATGGTGGCATTTCTGGGGATGCAATTCCACAATCAACATTTAAATATTTTAATCATTTTAGATTAAAAATAAAAAAAATATTTTCTATGTTGTTTTGAGATGATTATTTATTTATTTCGTGGAACAATTACACACTAGTAAAAGAAATTATTATTGACTCACCCATGTCCATGTAGGATGTTGTTTCTTTTCTTGTTAGATAGGTGAGGTTATTTTTTAATTCAAATAAAGAGGAACAGATATAATGAATTCCAATCTTTCATGAGGGAGGACATGAAAAAACAATTTGATGCACTGGCCTGAGAGCTAACTGAGTTCTTACATTACATTACAGATTTTTATTAAGTTTCTACAGTCCAAGAAGATCCACCCATATACATCCATGATTTTTATAAGGATATCCATGAAATGGTGGAGACTAACTACCTAACTATATTTGCAACTACTCAACTCCAAGAGGTGCCTTCCAATGAAAAGGATATTGAAGATGAACAGACTCAGGGAGATGATCATTTCATGAACTCATTATATTCTAATTTTATTAAAAATGAATTGTGTATCACCTCCCATTGTTTTAATTTTTTATAATCAGCCAACAATTTTATTTCCATGGGGGAAGACTATGACAAAGAAGATTCATATGATGTGGAACATCTAGAGCTCCCTGAAATTGTTGAACATTTATTAGAGGGTGTTCAGGAGGATATCAAAGTGGATTTTAATGAGTAAATAAAGACTCAATATTCATACTTTGAAAGGGATGAATTTTATATTGATTATTCAAGAATTTATTTTTTCAAATAGAATTAATCTCTAACATTCCCTATGATTTTTCCAACGTTGAATCTGTTCTTGAGAAAGCACTGGTGAATGATGAAGAAATTATGAAAGTGGAAGCTATGAAAGATGATGACTCAATAATCATCCTAACCCCACCTTGTATGTTGTATCTCATAACATTGGGGTGGACATGGTATACTATTTCAATAGAATTATCAACCAAAAGGATCAATTTTATGCTAGAAAGAAGTATTATTGTTGGTTCAAGAGAATGACACATCACCCACCATCAGATTGGGTATAACCGATTAGAACTACCCATCTGGAGACAGTCAAAACCCAGGGCACACTTGGGTGATAAAACCAAGATTTATCTTTCTTTTCAAATTTAAATTCTAATTTCATTACATTTAATAATTTTTTTTTATCTTTTTACCTTTTTTTAGGATTTAAAAGAGCAACACTTAGGAGCCTAACTCAACGTTTCATTTTCAATAAGTCAGGTCGTGCATCTCCTTTGCAATTTCTTTCTTATTGTGATTCATTTCGAAAAAATCATACAAATTAAATCCATTTTAATGCATTGAGGAAATTTCATCAATTAAATGTTGTGGAGGGATTCCTATAGTCTATGAGTTTTCAATTTTTTTAATCGAGGCAATGACATTAAACAAAAGTGCTTCCGAGAGGCAGCCCACATTATTTTTCTTTTTCCCCATTATACACTTGTCATCTTGGTCATATACCAGCATGATTGAACTTTTCTACACTATCAATTATTTTTATTATTATATTTCACTTCTATTAATGAAGATTTTGTAAGGATGAAAAATTTCAAGCCAATGAAGAACCCTCAAGACATGTAGAAATCATGAAAAGAAGCTATTGTGTGATTGCATGTTGCAAATATAAGTAGCCATTTAAAATGGGATTAAGAGTTTAAATTATTTATTATCCAACTGTATTTCCTACATTTTTATTATTTTAAAGTGTTAATGCATGCCTACACTGGAGTTCATGATTTACTTGACTTATCTAGGAGACATGAGTTCCATAGGATTCTACTAAGGTCATGTTTTTGATTTCAATGTTAATAAGATTAAATGAGTAAAATAGAGAATTGGATGATTAAAGTGAAGCAAGAATATTTAAGTTAGGACTCGGGATTTGGGGGAATTAGTTTTTTAAAATAAATGAAATTTCCCTACCATTTTTCATGCATTGAATTTCTAAAGTTCATGTGAATTAATTTGTTATTATTAATCATGCTATGAGTGAATTTCCAATATCATATTATAATTCCTGAGAGGATTTTTAGACCAAATATTTCCTATTTTATCATGAGCATATTTCTTGAGTGATCTTGGAACAGGCCACATACCAGGACTTGTATTGAAACATGCCAAAGATATGGTTGAGAAAAACGCATTTAAAATTATTGAGGAACTACTTTGGATAGCCACATATTTACCTGAGACCCACCCGTACATTTTTCCTTCATTATACCATATAAGCCATGAATTTCCTTATAGGTTTATTCAACATTACAAGATGATATTTCCTTACCTACCTTCACTTTTAGTATTTTTTTCTTCGATATTTTAATTTAGAGTGTGGTGGAAGGGCCTTTTGTGTGCGTTCATTGGGATGTGTATCATTTTTGAGTGGTGTGAGGAGTGAATCATCATTTTGGGTTGGGTATTATTAGAAAATTGGGCATGATTCATCATTTCATTATGCTTTTTTTACTTCATCCAATTATCCTATAAAAAAAGAGAAAAAAATTTAAAATAAAGTTGTTTATTTCAAGATATTTACAAAAAAATAAATAAATTAAGTTATGACTTTCTAGAACTTTATTTAATGAGTGGGAGAATTTGGATGATATCATTCTTTATTATCATTTATTGACTCATGTCCCATTCTAGAAAAGGGGGGGGTGTTGTGTTTCACATTCTCAAGGGTATTTGAGTGAGTTTTGTCCTATGTTTTTACTTTATTAATCGTGAATTTTTCTTAATAGACAAACCTCTTACATCTAGTCTTAAATTATTTCAATCATTTACCCACCAACCCTAAGTCGCATAGTCATTTGAACCTTTATTGCTGGTCCTCGTGATTTTAAGTGTGTTTTGTCTCTACAACATACAGATAGTAGTTCCTTTACAAGACTATGGATAAGAAGCATGTTCTCATGATATTAGAATAACTCCAATTTAATTGTATCATGAGTGATGAGATAAAATAATCCGTAGAGAGTTAGATCATGATTTGGCATGTTTAATAATAATAAATTGAGAAGCTTGAATGAATAAATGGAGAAGCTCCACCAATTTTCAAATGGGAAATGTAAAATGAATGAATTGATTGTTTCTTTGAAAAATATGAGGTTAAATTGATATTTTTTGTGGAACATGAAGATTTTATTGGACATTGATAATTATTAGATTTTATTGCATTGAAATTTAAATATTGGTAAAATTGGTGCCCTTTGAATTCCATGTTGAGATGTTATGATTGGGGAAAATCATATTTTATGTGTGTGGTAATTGATAAAGATAATATTTAAAAAAATATGTAATGAAATGATTTAAATAATAATAATTTATCAATTTGTGTTATTTACATCATTTTTGGATTTATAAGTTGTTTTGAGCTTAATTAAGAAAATTTCTTAATTTGGAAATATTGACAAATTTTAATCACTTTTGTAATTCAAGCATATCGTTTAAATTATAGATCAAATATATATGATTCGTTTTTATTGGGTTTATATATTTGTTTTATTCATATTTTTTTTCTGCACCAGGATTTAATTTAGCCATCCAAGGGTCAAAAAAATCAATGAAGATGGACAATTATTCGGTAAGACTACATGGACCCCAACTCAATGAATAGGTCATAAATTGGTCAAAACACATACAATTGGCATTATTACAATTGGAATGTAAATAGAATTAAATGGGGAGTTCTTTTTTTGAATATTATAATAATTTACCTTTAGTGTGGTGGTCCATGGATGCTCAAATGTTGGGGTTGGAAAAAGGAAACATTCATCCAGAATAAATGCTCAGATTTAATTGGCCATATATCAAGATATATAGGGAGGATAAATATGATCTTTTGGGATGAAATGTAAAATCAATTTTGGAAGATATTTCAAAAATAAACTATTCCAAAATTAGGCCATTTATTATGCATTCCAAGTTCAATCATTTAGAGGATAGAATCTGTAGGAAATCATAAAGAGAGATTCTAAAGATACTAAATTTGAAGACTGAAGGATGGAAACCCTCGGCCTATATAAATAGGAGTTCACAAATGCTGAGGAGTGGAAAACCACACATGGATATGGGAGGGAGTTCAACACCACACTTGAATATGGTATTAAGCTAAGGGACACTTGGGGACAATCTCCTTTATCATCATTCTATTTTTTTCCTTTATTTTCTTTAATTTATAATTTTTCTCCTCTCCCACATCATCTTGATTACCCCATCCATGAAGAGGTAGATTAATTTGAGTGATCGGGAATATGAGAGGCTGGAACTATGTGTTTTATTGAGTTCTAATGCTTTAAATTAATCAAATTACTTTTTATTTCTTATTCTGGTTTCAATTCTTAATCCAGTTTTAAATTTTGAATGCAGTTGTGTTAGGTTTTGATTCTATTATTATAAATTTCCTTGGTCGATGATCACATTCCACTCCACCCAATTATAATCTGTATACTGCAGAACAAGATTTTGGGGAGGGGGGTGATTGCTCGATGGTATTCTAGCATGCGTGTAGGATTGTTTGATGGAATATTGGTTTATTAGGGAACAACAATTTCGGGTTAGGGATTTCTCTAATTAATCAAGAAACATTTTTCAACCCTAAACACATTGGAAGGAGGATAGACCAATCTATGGTTTTTGGTAGGAAAATTATCATCACATCCATTTGAATAAGGGAGGGATAGGACTCGGTAGATGAACTTCTCTCTTACCAGTTAAAGAAAGAAGAATATAAAAAATTTCGAAACTATGATGGCACATCACTAGGTCTATCCGAACCCAATCTGAACGCTTCCTTTATCATTTTTTAACACCAATCAATTCAAGCTATTTATTTCTCTCATAGTCATTCAAATTAATTAAAACCAATCCTTTTTAGAATACCCAAAAAAGGACAACCTTGTTTTGTGTGCAATCCTCTTCAAGAGACTATATACGATCAGCTTCTCTACTATACTTAGGTAATTAAAATATAGTTTTGCCACGACCCATGATATGCATGCATTAATGATCACTATGCAGACCACCGCATAAATATGAAGGTTTTTTTTTGATGATTGGTGTCAATAGCGTCTTACTACTAAAGAAATAGGGAAATATCATGTGATAAAGACATTCAATGTGGGTTATGAGAATGATGTGCTAAAAGGTAAAATTTTCATTTACATAAGAACAACTAATGTCATTTTTGTTTCTAGATCTAACCGCACTTTATTATCTAAATAATATTTTAAGGGTGTTGTAGTACCACCATAATTATTAGATGTTGAATTAGTAGTGAAATCCACTAATAGTATTATGAACCCTTTTTCATTATATGATTTTTATCATATTTGTTTTTTTGGGAGTGTGATTCATAAAAATTTCATTATTTTTCCATTAGTGTAATTTGATGTTATTTAAAACATGGATTATTAGTATATTTATTTTTATTATATAAATTTCTATGTAAAAGAATTTAAATTTTATATTTTAAACCAACTAATTTTCATTTGTCAATTTGATGATAAATATGATCCTCTAATGGAAATTGCATCCATTTGTAGGTGTTGATTCACATTCATAAGGGGTGATTATCTCAGTTAGTTTGGAAAAAACTCAATATTCAAATTTTCCCTATTTTATGGGGGTTTCCGATGTTCTCATTGAAGAATTTTTAATTATTCCCCAAAATAATTATGTTTAGTTTTCAATATAACTCATACATAGTTCTATGACTAATTAAGATACTATTGATGCTCCATTTCGTCATATAGTCTAAATGAATGGAAAGGGAAATTTCTTAGCTCAAATTGATTCATCCTTTGAAGAAAACATCAACAATAGACAAAGGCATAAACAAGGCTTCAAATGCACGTGTGTCGTTTAAGTTCTATCATAGTCATGCAAGTACACTTGTGCGCCGCCTAATGGTCGCACAGGTGACTTGCGCTCCCTCATTGAAAATTCACCCAGGGTCCCTCTAGCCTATAAATACCCCAGGGGGCCCCCCATTTAAAAGATGAAAAATTCCAAAACCTCAATGTTGAGCTCCCGGTGCCCTAGTCTCTTCTCCAAGATTCCAAACACTTCTAAGGTAATTTCTTACCTAGAACGGAAGATCTAGAGAGGGGGAGGAAGGCCTAAGTGTTGAAACTCATCAACACTTGCGCGCTTGAGTGGCCATCCCTTAAGGGAAATGGCCACACTTGTGTTCCACCTTGCTCCTTCACCAGAACTTAAACGCCACACTTCTGTAATCCCTTAGGGATAGTACTAAGGGCTTGAGCCAAGTCTCACCCAAGTATTACCCCAAGGGCTAAAAGACACGCAAGTACCCATGTGTCGCGCAGGTATACCTGTGCGACCCAAACATGTGCGCCCACGCAGTACTTGCGCGCCCACCAGGACTTGTGCGCCCTTGTTTGGGTCCCCTTCCTGCCCATTTCACCTCTTTTACACCTATCCCTATCTCCCCTTCCAGATTAAGCCTTCATAACTCTCTCCAAATCCATTTATGGCATAATTTCCTTGTTGGCGTTTTTATCTGAAAGGAATTCTGCAAAACAACTCTCAAAACCTAGTGATTTACACATCTTTACATCACTAAATTAGAGAGTTCATTCATTCAACCTCATCCTTTAAGATGAGAGAACCCTAAACTTGGGCATCCTCCTCAGGAGTAAGCCCCAGTCCAAATTTTCATTCACCTGGGCCTCCTTTTCAGGAGTAATCCCAAAGTCCTCATTAATTTGGGAATTCTCCTTAGAAATAAGCCCCAGTCTCCAAATTACCAAATATGGGCTTCCTTTTCGGGAGTAATCCCCTGCCATAATTCTCTTAACTTGGGCTTCATTTTCAGTAGTAAGCCCCAATCTCAAATATGGGCATCATCCTTAGGAGTAAGCCCCTAGTTCCTTAATTTTCTTCAAGTCCCTTAACCTGGGCCTCCTTCTCAGGAGTAAGCCCCAGTCTTAATTTCTCTTAAACAGTTCTAATTTACTTTTGATATGGGATTCCTTCTCAGGAGTAAAACACAATCATAAGTCCCCTCCTAACTTGGGAATCTTCCTTAGGAGTAATCCCCAAGATTAGAGTATCCAAATCTCCATAAAGTACATATACCTTTATGGACCCTGTTCCTGAATTTCTTCCCTGAAGTAAATCTTAATCTTCATCTATTTGGGCAGTCATACATATATAAGCCCCAAATAATTTCTTATGATTGCATCTTTCATGGTACAATTGTATTGTTTTACCAATACCTCTTGTTTCTCACACAGAGCATGACTCATGTGAGCTTAGTGTGTAAAAGTAATTACGAAATCTTTCTTTGAGCCATAAATCATACATAAACATCATTTCCCTTACTCAAACTACGTGGTTTTTGATTCCTTTTTTTAAAAAACAAAGGATACGTAGGTTGACCATCTGCGGGTATGATCCCAACTCTGAAATAATCCATGTCCTTCTTAATGACAATAAACTTCAAGTGCCCCACTGAGTGGATTCAAAACCAGCATGGTCAGCATAATGACCAAGAGACATTTATATAATGTGTAGAAGGATACCATTGACCAAGGATCTCTAACAAATACAGATGATTCTCTATCGATGAAGAACCTTGAATACATATAAAAGATTCTCTAAAATTTCCTACATATTGAAATCATTGATTTTCAGATCTAAAGAAAATCTCATTTTATACTTGGTAATGTAATCAGGATTCACGAACATAACTTAAATCTATAAAGAGAGTCTCGGAGTAGACAATAATTCCCCTCAAAAAAGGTGTGATGAGTCCGACCTTCCATCCTTTCGACCAATGAAAATTCCTAAGTATCATCAGTTCACAAATAATGAGCACCTACCTTTGGAAAGTAGGTCCAAATGGATATGGAATCATTGGATGTTTTCGGTTCTATGAACAAACCCGTTAGAAACCGCTTGGAATGTTTGAATCTTAAATCAATCAGATCATCCCCGATTCCAGAGGAAACAAAAAATTGTGAACCCGATGTGAATCCTTAACCAAGTTAAAAATTATGTTTTACTTATTTTTTAGGCCCCTATATAAAACTCAATGAGAGGGCCAAAAAACAATCAATAACATATGTGCTCATCCAAAAGATGTAGTGGTCGGACTTATCTTGATTATCTATGTTATATCAAACATGCACACTTTTACAAGATCTTCTATATTACGAGAATGGATTTTCTTAAATCCACATCTGTGAATACCTCTGCTGTGAAAACCTCTGCTGCGATTGACACTATTGCTACTCCTGCTGGATCATCGTCCGCTCTGAGGACGACATCACCTACTCAGCGTCTTCAACGCTGGGTATCAAATGTGATGGTTAAGGAGTACCGTCAAATTCGTACTATTTCGACTTTGGAGGCCGCCTGACAAGCCCTCCAAGTTAATAATTCAACCTGGTTGTCCGGACAGCGACAACCAGTGATCAAGAAGCAGGTGGTTCCAACCACCGTTTTCAACCATTTCGGGTCATTATCCCCATAACGCAATCACCATTCACTCCCGTATTCTGGGGAGGTGAATGAGTAGGTCCCTCAGGGCCTTAATTCAAGGATATAGGAGTCCTTCTTAAGGGATCCCATCAATAATCGCCGCCAGACTCGTGCGGAAGTGCGCCCTCAACCTGATAAGGTCATCATCTCCATGCGTTCGGCTCAGGTTCCTCGAACCTGAGCAGGCAAGACAAATCGCCAGAGGAGAAATCCAATCAACAGTGAGCAGGTTCTCATCTCTTCCATCTCTGGAGAAGTCCACCAACCTAACTTGGTGGCAAGCAACGAGCGGGCACACACACCCGTCCATTTTAATTCTGCTGTCCAGCAGACTCGTCTGGCAGCATTACGCTAATCCCACCAAGAAATTCCAGCGGAGTACTATAGACAGGAACATACACCTATTTATAAATAATCAGCTAGTCCAGCAGACTCATCTGGCAGCATTACACCAATCCCGCTAGGCAGTTCCGGCGGAGTACTATAGACAGGAACATACACCTGTTTATAAATCATCAGCTAGTCAGCAGGCTCGTCTGACTACATATGATGGAGCTCATCAACCACGTTCGTTGAAGTGTAATTAGCAGGCACATACACCTGCTAGTATTGATCAAGCCTACCAACAATCTCGTTTGGTAGCATTCAGAGAAGTCAGTCGAAAATATCCGGCTACAAACAGGAGGCAGACTCAACTCTCTGCCCCCACACTTGAGTATTGTTAGGATTCACTGACAGGAAAAGGAGGACAGGACCAGGAACACACACCTACTCCAAGAACAGAATGGACGTATATCTCCATTCCAGCAGTTGAAGTCACCAAGAATATTCTATCAATGGTGAAAGAGCAGAGGAAAATTCCTGCTCATATTCTGGATGCCTTCTAGGATATTATAACAGCTTCAGCAGCATCTCAGGGAAAGACAAAAAAATCTATCCCTACCGGTGGAGTGACACATCAACAGTTCACTCCAGAATAGATAAAAACCTTTGTTCAAGTCAAAGAGGGTTGTGGGGTGTACTCTCCCATATCATACGGATAACCAATTCAGGCACATACACCTGGTTTGAGCGGAGATAATAAGCCTAACCTGATAATTTCTCCTGATCAGGCACATACACCTTCCAAATTGAGTAAGAATGCGTCTAAGAAGAAGACCCGCCCAGCGCAGTCAAGAAATCAAGGGCCAATCTGTAACAAGGCCTTAATCGATGCTGGATTTCTTGATGCCCTCAAAAAATTATCTTGTTGGAATTCAAGATTCTACTCCCTCAGTTCCCAATAGTGGGAACATTAATTCTGAAGGTCTGTATCAGACAATTCCTCATGAAGGCTTGCTTCATGACAGTTCGATCGATCTTGAAGTTTCATCTTCAGATGAGAGCCACAATAACTCTCTGTGTGGCCAGAAGATCAAGGAGCAAGAGATTTTATCTTTTTCTGTAACCCATCATGGTGGTCCTCCCCACGATGATGAATTAACTGTGAAATCCCTCTCCACAGTAGTAATTCACATTGTCTGTAAAATACTTCAGAAGACAATGCAGTGATGAGAAAGCCCTCTTATCTTGAGGCACTTGAAAAAGTAAATCCAGTCATGTGTGATGCTTTACCATCAGCACGTGAAATAATTTCTCAATCAGAAGATCGCCTGGGGTGTAGGTCATTCTACGAACCACCCCTAGGTCATTCATCTTCTAGTTTGATCAGTGGATTCTCTACCAGTCTTGTTGAATCTGATGAAGCAACAAGAAAACACCAGCTATGGTCTAAACAGGTAGAAGAATCTTCATTGAATGATAAATAGGAAATGTTGAACATGAGAAAACAACTGGCGAAAGGTGAAGTTCCAGTCATGTTTTGGACTTTGGCCGACTCTTATTATGATATTCCAGAAATTTTGATGGAAGATGGAATTCATGATATTCGTCTCAACATATAGAAAACTCATTGTCAGTTGAAAAAGAAAGTATTATATTATGATGAATATGAAAATCATGTTCAGATAATAGAAGGGTTACAACTCCAAATTGACTTGGCATCTCTATAAGTCTCTTGATATCCGAAGACCGAAAAGCAGTAGAGAGCCCTTCAGTGTTCATGTCTTGACACACTAAGAAAATTACGCCATTTAATTTCCAATACCCCATATGTTATTCATATCAGGGGATCGGGTGTTCATGGAGAACTACATTTCACTATGCTCTCCAGTCAGTAAAGCCCACCGAAAAGGGTTTCATGTAATGTTATTACCCATGGCCGGCCAAAGTCAATAGGTTTTTTTTGTAATCAAAAGCTTTCCCAAGAACAGGCTTCAACTAGTTCCTCTCAAAATCAAGAATATAGAGAACAAGTTGTTTAATTACTCCTACATCAAGAAAACGAGAATATTGAACCGGCCTCTTTTATGGAGAAAGCACATCATCAAGTGACAGAAGTGTCAGAAATCATCCAATGGTATTTTGAACCAGGTGATAAAAGTGGATGTCGATTGATGCATCCAGCTAATTTTCGGACCAAGGTCCGCAAGATCAGGAGATCTTTTAAGAAAGTCTCAGACATAGCATGTCAAGAGCCACCCCAGCTTGCCAGACTGGGGACTCTTTTAAACCAACCCTCGGAATCAATAAATAGGATTCTAGGAGTTGAGAGGGAACAATAGGAACAGCCCCAATCCACCGGACTGGGGACTTTTTCAAATCCTCAATCCCTCCCTCACAGAAAGTATTTCTTCTCTTGATTGGGGAAGAATCCTCAAGAGGAACGAAGATCCAAAATATTAGGAGATTCTCTGCAAATTATGGTTGGCTAAGAAGTTCCTGAGGGATCAAATCAACAAAAGTTAATGTCTCATAAAAGACATAAAAGACGAAAATATAACAAAAAATATGATAGAAGGGATTTGATGCATTATGCATCAACTATTGTCATCAATGTTGTCGTTGTTGATCCACCAGATGAGGCTCATTCAGACGGATCAGGTGAAGAGGTTCTTGCTGAAGAAGTTGTATGCACAGACACAAATGAAGAAGGTGTGCGTACACGAAATCAAAGGATTACTTAGAACCTAGGTAATCCTTCAAGTAACCCACTTCCCCCTCTCCGAAAGGGATCCAACAAGGGGAAAGGAAAGAATCAGGTTACATACCCTTCCTTTGGAGAAGGCCAATCGCTCTTACTAGAGAAAATATTTTCACAATAAGAGGAAGAAATGAGGAATTGAGGAGGATGAATGCAGAACTACTTCAGAGTAGTCTTCCTCCTAAGCATTCCAGATTCATTCAATCCAAGGAATTTTTTATGGCTACTGAGATGGATCAAGAATATCCTCCTTTATCAATACACCCTCCCAGGTTTAATCCTATGGGTCAAGTGAAACAACAATTGGTGGTGCAACCATCAACTGTAGTATCAGCCACCACATCTGTACCAGCTCTAGTCATTGCACCTGTTTAGGTCCAAGCTCAACCGGATGTTTCTAAAAAGTTAATAACTACTATTGAGTCATTAACAGCTCGGTTGGAAGCTATGGAGGGAAAGCATTCTCAAATTCAACCAGAAAAGAGAGATTACCCTGAGTGGGTTGATGCAATTACTCCCCCATGAAATTTTTCAAGTACCACATTCCCAATTTTTAATGGTTCGGGAGACCCAGAGCAACATTTAACACATTTTGTTTCTCGTTGCGATCCTATGATGGGAACCCTTCAGTAACAAGAATTAGTTAAACTCATGTGTTTTGTACAGTCATTACAAGGACTTGCTTTTTTTTGGTACACAAGCTTGCAATCCCGATCAATTACTGGATGGGAGGATCTTTTCCAAAAATTCCTTCTTCAGTTCAGCTCAATGTTTCCAAAGACAACAGGTTTTGATCTTAAAAACTGTAAGAAAATGGATAATGAAAGGGTCTCAGATTTCATTGCTCGCTGGAAGGGATTAACATATTCCCTAAGCTTAGCACTCCCTCAAGAAGAATTTCTGCCAATTTGTGTAGCAAATTTTCATGATGAATTACGCATGCCATTGATCCCTGTGAAATACACAGGAAGGTTTCGAGACATTACTTCAATCACCCAACAGATTGAAGATTCTCTTACGAAGACTAAGGGTAAAACTTGTGTAATTCCATCAGCTCTAGGAAGGAGAATGGTTAGAATAGAGACTGCTATAGTTATGCTTAAACAGGAACATGTACGTGCGTCTACTTCAAATCCTTCATCTTCCCGAAGGGCTCCACCTCCTGAGCATCAGCAATAGAGGCCGTTTCATCAAGACGATCAAAGAGATCAAAGACGGAAACAGTTTTATGAGTTAAAGAGAAAAGTTTATTCTTTCTGAAATAAAAAAGTTCCTAGTTACTTCATTTCTTCCCTAGAGAATAATTTGGTTCAGCTGTCGAGGCCCAAGAGGCCAAACAAGGAAGGAGATGAAGATCGTACCAATTATTGCCCGTTTCATCAGATGTTGGGGCATCATATTCAGGAGTGTTTTGTTTTCAAGGACATCTTGCAAAGAATGATCAACTTGGGACAAGTCAAATTGAAGGGTTCATCAGCTCAGGTAGCATGTGTTACTACTACAGATCCAGAGAAAGGAGGCGAGTGGAAAGAAGTCAAAAGAAAAAATGCGCAGAAATATGATGATTGGATGGTCAGAAAAATGATCAATAGAAATAAGGCAATTTTTCAAACGCAATTCAAGAAACCAATTGTGTCTTCTGCTGTAAGTGTCGTAGTGAAACCTCTATCAAAAGGAAAATCCTCAAAAGGGCAGCATAATTCATGGAAGGAAGAAGAATCAGAAGAAGATGAGTATGTGTCAAAGCCTAAGATATCTTTGACTTTGGAAGATTTCATGCCATCTACTTCAAAGCCCCGGGAAATGCCCCGGCAAACGGCACAACCTAAATTGGCTAGTCAAGTAGAGTCTTCATCGGATAAAGAGTTAATCGTTGGTTCTGTTAATATGATTCACTTAACAGATCCTTATTCCAGTTTCAGTTTTGATTTTGATGAGCTTGAATTACCTGTACCAAATAGAGGAATTAGGGGAAGTTCCAGGGGTCTAGGATATAGAGGAAGAAGTGGATATCCCATAATCCATTATTCTAATTCTACCCCTGCTAGAACTATGTATGCAGCAGAAACTCATGGCAGATCCCTTCAGCGAGCTCAACAAGAACATGTAAGTTCTTCCACCAATAGCAAATTCAGTCCTGGCACAGTTATTCTGGAGGATCGATTGGGGGTTCCACCTTCATCCTCTCAACAAGTAAATGGGTCTAATTAGTCTAATATTCCAAATCCAGGAATAATGCCAACTCATATCCCGATACAAGATGCATCTACTTCCAAAGCATCAACTTCCAAGGCACCTGCTAAACCACATGTTCCTATTGGGAAACATAGACCTTTGGATCAAAATTATGATGTAGTGAAACTCCTGGCCCAAGTACCAGCCATGTTATCAATTCTGAATTCTTTTAATCTATCAAAGGATCTTTGGGAGGCACTCATCGAGGCTTTGTCAAGTCCTCAGGGGTTTGAAACTGAAATTGTTGCAGTTGAAGTCTACCACATAGAGAATAATCCTGCATAATTCCATGTTGTGATATCTTTCACATATGAAGATGAAGATGATGTCGTGCATGGGAATATTAAACCTTTTTACTTATCTGGAAAGTTCAATGGTGTAGAAATCCAAAGAGATTCCATTGATAATGGTTCAGGAGTCAACCTCATGTCCATTCATACACTTCATCGATTGGGCCTCACAAAATATGATTTATCTCATTCTACCATGATGTTACAAGGATATGATAAAAATTAACAAGAACCACCGGGCGGGATTACACTCAAAATTTAGTTTGGAGATCTTGTATCCAATTCAGATTTCATGGTTGTTGATCAAGACTCAGACTTCAACATCTTTCTTGGAAGACCCTGACTACACCAACATGCGGCTATGCCTTCATCATACCGCCAATGTCTCAAGTATTGTTTTGATGGTCAAGTTGGGACATTGTATGGTGATAAGGCCCCATTCAAGACATGTGAATCTCAATACATTGAGGTGGAATTATACCATATGAGGGGAAAGGTGGAATCCACAACAAGGCAGATTACCAAAGTTAATGCTCCATATGGTTTGGAAAAGATCCCAGTAAATCCATTTACACATGTGAGTACAGATTATGTGTTTCCTATCAGTAAAATTGATAGGATAGACTCAAATCAAAATACTCTCATGGAAGGATCCATAATGTCAATTACGGTAATGAATCCAGACAGTATGGGAGAAATTGGTGATTCACCAAGCAATGATGAAAGCCCAAATGGAGATGTCTTTATTTCATCTGCTGAAATCCAACAAGTCTATACTTTTCCAATCAAGACATAAGAAGTTATAGAAATATCAGAGGTGAACTATGATGTCGATTATCAATCCATTATCTCCTCTTTATTTCCTAGGTAAGACCCTTCATTATTAATCAGGTCGGAAATGGAAGCTTCTTCTTCAAGATGTTCAAATTTTAACATCTCTTATGATCATGGAAATTCTTTTTCATCATCTAATATGCAAATAAAAACAGAGGAAATAACTCATGTTGAAGAAGAAGAGGAGGATCTCAGGGATGCTCCTCCAGCATTTGAATAGGGTATCTCTACAAACATGGATGAACTCAGAGAAATAAATATGGGTACAAAAGAATATCCACGCCCCACTTTAATTAGTGCGGCTATGACTCTTTAAGAGCAAGAGATGTATATTTCATTTCTAAAGAAAAATCGAGATATATTTTATTGGAACTATACATAGATTCCAGGGCTTGATCCTGATGTTTCCACTCATCGTTTGGGTTTTCCAGAAGAACATCGAGGATTCAAACAAGCTGCTAAAAAAACACACCCAACCTATGATTCCAAAACTAAGGCTGAAGTGGATAAGATTATCAAATCTAACTTTGTCAGAGAAGTTCAATATCCTAAATGGTTGGCTAATATTTTCCCCGTGAAGAAAAAGAATGGACAAATTACAGTTTGCATCGATTTTAGGGATCTTAATCGGCATTGTCCTGAGGATTATTTTCCAGTTCCGATTATAGAACTTCTGATTGATGAAACAGCTGGCTATGAAGCACTCTCCTTCATGGATGGATATTCCAGGTATAATCAAATCTGAATGGCTCCAGAATATGAAGAATCTATAGCCTTCAGAGCCCCTCAGGGTGTGTTTTGCTATCCGGTAATTCCCTTTGGCCTAAAGAATGTTGGCACAACATATCAACGTGCCATGTATCGTATCTTCAAACCCTTTTTAAGGAAGTTTGTCGAATGTTATGTGGATGATTTGGTGGTAAAAATCAAACAACATTCTAATCACTTGGCTGATTTGGAGGTCAGATTCTGCAAGCTTCGACAACATAATTTGAAGATGAACCCCTTAAAATGTGATTTTGGGGTAACCTTAGGAAATTTCTTGGCTTTGTTGTACGCCATTGTGGTATCGAAGTTGATCCTGAGAATACCAAGTCAATCCTTGGTATGTCACCTCCTTGAAATTTGAATGAATTGAGAGGACTTCAAGGAAATTTAGCCTATATTCGGTGTTTCATCACCAATTTGGCAGGCAAAAGTTTACCCTTCACCAATTTGATGAATAAGGGAGTCACATACTAGTGGACTGAATAATGGAAAGAAGCATTCGATATTTTCAATAAATACCTCTTGAGTACACCGGTACTCATGCCACCTATTGAAGGAAGACTACTTATCCTCTACGTGACAGCTCTAGAGTGATCATTGGGTTCCTTTCTTGCTCAGAAGAATGATGCTGGGAATGAAAACAACCTTTACTATCTCAGTCAGACTATCCTTGAAGCAGAAACCCAGTATTCAAGTATTGAGAAGTGCTGCCTGGCATTAATCTTTGCAGTTCATAAATTGAGATACTACTGGAAACATCACGAGGTCCAATTGGTTTCTCGCAATAACCCGCTCAAATTCATCCTTAGTCGTCCAATGCTTACAGGACGTCTGGAAAGGGGGGCAGTTATTTTGTAGCAATTTGATATTCAATATGTTTCTCAAATGGAAATAAAGGGCCAAGATCTTGCTGATTTCCATGCTGAACACCCTTCAGTGGAAGACACATCTTCATATATTGAACTTCCTAATGAGGAAGTCTTCTATATTCAATATAGTCCTCATGTGTGGGAAATTTATTTTGATGGTGCTTCCAGAAGTTAAACAGGGAGGAAAATGGAAAATCCTAAATTCAACAAAGTTGGCTTTGGAATTGTGCTCATTTCTCCAAAAAAGGAAGTGTTACCTTATTCTTTCTCATTGTTGGGAGGTGGTACAAATAATGAAGAAGAATATTAAGCTCTTATTACAGGATTGGAGTTAGCACTTCAAGCACAAGTGAATCAATTTAAGGTGAAAGGTGATTCAGATCTAGTAATCAAAAAATTCAATGGGGATTATGCCATTAGAAAAGAAGAACTAATCCCTTTGTATGATTACATCATAGAGTTAATGGAGAAATTCCCTTCGGAACCGAAATTTTCTTATGTCCCAAGATCACAAAATGACCAAGATGATGCACTGGCTAATATATCCACAGCTCTAGTAGATCCAAATTAGGACGAGACAACCATCAGTATTGCCCACCATGGTATAATTTGACCTTATGTTCAAACCAAAACAGAGGAGATCAATGAAATTAGTCCCATTCCTGAACCGTATGGCCATACTATAGTATGGATAAAACCTATCAGGGAATACTTTCAAAATGGAACACTTCCACCTGATAGAGCTGGGAAAGAACAAATCTGGTGACGTGTGGCCAATTTTAATCTTTATGATAGCCCAGACCACCTAGAGAAAATTCTCTACAAACATGGTTTTGATGGAGTTCTCTTCAGATGCATTGATGGTGAAGAGACAATGGCTGTCATGAAAGAAGTGCATGCAGGAGTTTGTGGTGTCCACCACTCTGGACACAGACTGTCTGATCAAATTCAAAGGCTTGGGTACTTTTGGCCTTCAATGATACAAGATTGGGTTGATTTCACCAAGAAGTGTCATTCATTCCAAGTACATGACAACTTCATTCATTAACCCCCAGAGTTTCTTCATACAGCTAAATACTCGTGGCCATTTTCCACATGGGGAATGGATGTGGTGGGACCTTATCCTTCATCTACAACCAAGTAGTTTAAGTATATTCTTACTGCTGCTGATTTCTTTTCCAAATGGTCAGAGGAAATTCCCCTCAAAGAAGTCAGTTATAAAAGCATTGTTAGCTTCATCAAGTCTAACATCATTACCAGGTTTGGTGTCCCTCATACCATATTGGTGGACAATGGCACCAACTTCTGTTCATCCAAGGTGAAGAAGTTGTATCAAGAATACAACATCATATCCAACCATTAATCTCGATATCATGCAGTGGCCAATGGCCAGATAGAATCCTTCAATAAGACTCTATCAAATATACTGCAAAAGATGGTGGGTAAAGATAAGAGGTCATGGCCTGATAAACTATTTCATGCTTTATGGGCTTATCGGACCACCACCCGCACTGCAACACGGTCATCTACATATTCACTGGTATATGGAACGGAAGCAGTCTTGCCCATTGAAATTCAATTGACTTCACTCAGAGTTTATATTTTTGATCAGTCATCTACAGATGAACAGTCTCAAAAGCTATTGAGTGAATTGGAACGGTTAGATGAGAAATGATTGTGAACCTTGCACCACTTGGAAGTCTATCATAATCGAATAGCACGAGCTTTCAGCAAAAACGTTCATCTTTGTTCATTTGTTCAGGGAGAATTGGTATTAGTTCTCAGAAATCCAATGATACCAGGAATGAAACCTCCCAAGCTAGAGCCAAAATGGGAAGGACCTTACTCAATACAAAAGGTCTACTCTAATGGAGCTTATTTTTTAATCTCAATAGATGGAGAACTCATCACTACTCCAACCAATGCCAGATTTATGAAGAATTATTTTGTATAAACACCAAATATACCAAAAATGGTCCATGCATATGACTTTAAACTATTTGCATGTCCCTTACGTCCAGCACGACGTTAAACTACACCATCTAAGGGTCCATGCATATGACCTTAAACTATTCACACTTTCGTCCATCATGACGCTAAACTGTATCATCCCTTTTTCATCCAACATGATGTTAAACTATGAAAAAGTCCCTAATACATCCAAAATGACATTAAAATGTGTCCTCTTTTGTCCTTAATGCATGACATTAAACTACATAGTCCTCTTTTTGTCCAACATGACATTAACTGATATTGTCCCCATCATCCTAACTACATGATGCTAAACTATACATAAATACCTTAATACATCCTACATGATGTTAAATAGTATTTTTGTCCCTGCTACATGACAATAAACTGTGCAGCACCAATAGTCCTAATTGCAAGACTTTAAACTGCATAGTCCTTTCATATGTCCTACATGACATTAAACTGTGCATCATTAAGGTTTTTGTTATCTCTTGTTTCTCACTCCGAGTATGACTCATGTGAGATTAGAGAAAACTTCAACCATAACACCCTCTCTGAGATGCTAACCACGCGTAAGTCCCAACACAATTTTTTTAGGTCGTTGTCCCCAAGAACAACTTGATCACTAATTCATTCTTTAATTGAACTATGTGGACTTTGATCCTCGCCTTCTAGGATGGGTATGTAGGCAACATCCCAAGTTTCAATCCTAAAACCAATCACTTCACATCGGTTCATCTCCATCTCATACGATGTTGATTCATGAAACCATCCCCAGAATCAATATCTTTACATTGGTTCACCTTTGTCCTTGCTATATGACGACGTTAAACTGTACAACATTTTTTGTCCTGTATGAAAATAAACTACAATATTATCTGATACCCTCACCTAAGAGGGAATCATTATTCACATTGATTTTCAATCATGTTATATTCTAAAGACTATGTGCATACATGGCAATGCCCGAACTTTTTATCTTGGGTCCAACCATCATTGCACTAAAGTCCCCTTTCACCCTTCACATGTACGAACCAAATTTGTACAAATGGTATTTCTAGAACTACATGGGCTTGATTCCCATCCTTATGGGATACATAGGAACATTCGAGTGTCCCTCGAATCCATCCCCAAGTCTTTTTGGCCTAACCCCAAATTCCACTTTCAGTCCCTTGGCTGGAAAGTCCCCATGAAAGAACACACTGTGTATTTCTTATAATGGTCCGAGATCTATGACCCTAAACTAAGATCTCCAATCCTTTTGTCCCGCACGACGTTAACCTATAGTTCAAGAACTACGTATGGCTTGATTCCCATCCTTATGGGATAAGTAGTGAAGTCCAATATTTCAATTCAGGACCTAGTCACAACATGATTATGGTTAGCATTGATCTGTGTATCTCTACATACATTAAACAATACCCATTTTTTATGTATCATAATCCTAACCTTAAATATTTTTCAGATCTTTATAACCCTTTTCTTAACTTCTAATCACAAAAGGCTTGATACCTGAGAGTTCTTTTTCCTGACTATGCAGCACGTGCCCTTAGGCAGCCTTGCCTAAACAGTCTACATAACAGACCTGTTAGCAAAAAGATGCTATTATTTGACTGTGCAGCCAATTCCCTTAGGTGGCCCTGCATAATTCAACCCCCTAACGGTTTTGTTAAATATTGGTAACTTCATTCTTGGAAATAAAACCTATTTTGTCCTTATTGGTCTTAATGACAATTTCTAGGGATCCACAAAAAATAGTCATCCTTAACATATTTTTCCTATATCTTTTTTCATGATCTGAAAGTATTCAAGTCTATGGTTTATATTTTCCTTCCCTACGTTTGGGTCAGACCTTCGTAGGAGTGATATTCATCCAGTTCTTAGATAATCTTGTTTGGAAATATCTTCTCCATATTCTAGTTCCTCTTTCCATACAGAAAACTCTGTACTTTGGAAAATTTGAATCTCCATAAACATTCGCTGGCTTCTTAGCAGTAGAAAAGTAAATTTCTGGGGGTACTTTTGCCTGACTGTGCTACACGTGCCCTTAGGCGGCCTTGCATAAGTAGTCTACATAATGGACCTATCAGCCAAAAGATGATATTTATTTGACTATTCATCCAATGCCCTTAGGTGGCCCTACATAATTCAACCCCCTAACGGGTTTGTTAAATAATGGTAACTTCATTCTTGGGAACTACTTCTTATAATGCCTTTTAGATCTTTTTCATATCATTCGTCAAATTCAAATTTTCTTATGTCGTAGTTTACATCTTTTCCCTCATAATTGAGTGCGGTAATATGTTTTCAGATAAATTTTCAAAGAGATGAGTCAATTTTAATCCATTTCAGTCAAAGATATTTCGACCTTAAACATTAGCCTTTCTATGTTCGACGTGCATGAATTTAAACTGCCCACAAAAGACAAGGGAACTCTGAATAAAAGTCAAGTTCCATCTCACTAAACATAAATTTTGTATGATTTAGGTAATATTGAGCAATTAAAAGATTCAAAGTTTGTAGGGTTATTTATAATAATCCTAGTAAAAAATCAAACTATGCTTACTAGGCCCATTGGCTTAGTTAAAAAATATAAAGCAGGTAGAAAAGGAAAATGCGTGCACAAATGATTGAAGATGAAAGTGTTTTTAATTGATGAACAAGAGTTCAAAGGATGTCCACAGACCAGAGTCTCTTCTCATTTTTAGGAATTACAAAAGTCTTTCAACATAATTCTTCATTTGATTTATAGCATCCCGAGCTTCATCAGTGGCCACCTGGAATTCATTCATTCAACTGGATAAAATATGAGATGCAGTGATACTAGATATTCTTGGAACAATTGTAAAAGAATGTTCTTGAGTGCGGTTTGAGAAAATTTTCTACTAATCAGATAGTGACTTTGTTTCTGTCCAAGAGACTTGGAAGATGGATACATGGATTTGAGAATGGGGCATTGGAAGTAGTGATCCATTTGGAGAGAGTACTCTTTTAAGATATTGTTTATAATGTCATGATAATCTTATCTCCATCAACTGGTAGTGGAAAAATATCATCCCATGGTTCGACATTTTCATATCTGCAAGGAAATTGCATGGAAGGAAAATTTGAAAGTTCACACCATTGTTTTTTCTCTTAATTCACAGCAAAACCAAAATAGAGGAGTAGCAGTGCAGCTGAATCTCAGGCATATAGTTCTTTGAATCTGGAACATTGACTCCTTCCAGATTACCATGACCATACAGAGGTAGGTAGATTCTCTGTGGGAAATTAAGATGATATTTCTTCAAGTACTTAGCCAGATCTGGGAGAGTTCTGTCGCATATATCTTAGTAATAATGGCCAACAATGTTCATCGTGTCATCAATCCCCTTGCTATCCAGCTCATCAGTCATTACATTAATTCTAAGAGCCATTGAATCTGAAAAAAAATTGAATAAATTAACTCTTAAGTAAGTTTATTTTTCCTAAAATTTGTGAAGGAATTTGAAAAAAATGGCGAAGGCATTAAGGCGCGCAAGTCTAATTTTGGCGCGCAAGTATTAGAGTGTCGCACAAGTTTTTAGCGCACAAGTATCACCGTGAAAATTTAAATACCTTAACAGCAGCAAGATAGTGAAGAAATAACGGAAAACAGAGAAACTTGTGTGGTGAAGAAAACTTGTGTGGCGAGAGATCGAAATCCTGAAATTTGGTGCTTTGCGCAAAGAATGAATGCCTATATATAGGCCAGGCCACACCCCTGTGTGCCTAAACACCTGTGCGCTTCCCTCTACGTGCTCCACACTTGCGCACCATGTTTCCTTTGGTTTTCCTCTTTTCCTCAGAGTCATATCCTCATTTCTTTCGGATCCAACTCTGCGGGGGGACTTTTTTTGATGCTCCTTTTCGTCACTGAGTCTAAACAGATGGAAAGGGAAATGCCTTAGCTCAAATTGATTCATCCTTTGAAGAAAACATCAAAAATCGACAAAGGCACGAACAAGGCTTCAAATGCACATGTGACGCGCAAGTTCCATCATATTCGCGCAAGTAAACTTGCGCACCGCCTAATGGTCGCGCTGGTAACTTGCGCGCCCTCTTTGAAAATTCGCCTAGGGTCCCTCCAGCCTATAAATACCCCTATGGACCCCTCATTTAAAGGACGAAAAATTGCAGAACCTCAAAGTTGAGATCCCGGTGCCCTAGTCTCTTCTCCATGCTTCCGAACAGTTATAAGGTAATTTCATTCCTAGAACGGAAGATCTAGAGAGGGGGAGGAAGGCCTAAGCGTTGAAACTCATCAACACTTGTGTGCTTGAGTGGCCAGCCCTTAAGAGAAATGGCCACACTTGTGTGATGCCTTGATCCTTCACCAGAAAATGCACGCCACACTTCTGTAATCCCTTAGGGATGTTACTAAGGGCTTGAGCCAAGTCTCACCCAAGTATTACCTCAAGGGCTAAAATTCGCACAAGTGCCCATGTGCCACGCAGGTATACCTGCACGTCCCAATCTTGCACGCCAATGCAGTACCTGTCCGCCCACCAGGATTAAGCCTTCATAACTCTCTCCAAAGCCTTTTATGGAATAATTTCCTTGTTGGCTTCCTTATCTGAAAGAAATTCTACGGAACATCTCTCAAATCCTAGTGATTTACACATATTTACATCACTAAAGTTAGAGAGTTCATTCATTCAACCTCATCCTTTATGATGAGAGAACCCTTAACACGGGAATCCTCCTCAGGAGTAAGCCCCATTCCATCGTTACATTAACTTGGCCCTCCTTTTCAGGAGTAAGCCCCAAGTCCTCATTCATTTGGGCATTCTCTTTATAAATAAGCCCCAGTATCCAAATTTCCAAATATGGGCTTCCTTTTTGGGAGTAAGCCCCAACCATAATTCTCTTAACTTGGGATTCATTTTCTGGAGTAATCCCCAATCTCAAATATGGGCATCCTATTTAAGAGTATTCCCCAAGTTCTTTAATTTTATTCAAGTCCATTAACCTAGGCCTCCTTCTCAGGAGTAAGCCCCAGTCTTAATTTCTTTTAACCAGTCCTAATTTACTTTTGATCTGGGCTTCCTTCTCAGGAATAAAACTCAATCATATGTACCCTCCTAACATGGGCATCTTCCTTAGGATTAAGCTCCAAGATTAGAGTATCCAAATCTCTATAAAGTACATATACCTTTATGGACCCTGTTCCGTAATTTCTTCCCTGAAGTAAATCTTAATCTCCATCTATTTGGGCAGTCAGACATACATAAGCCCCACATCATTTCTTATGATTGCATCTTTCATGGAACAATTGTCTGGTTTTACCAATACCTCTTGTTTCTCACACAGATCATGACTCACGTGAGCTTAGAGTGTAAATGTAATTATGAAATATATCTTTGAGCCATCAATCGTACATAAAAATCATACTCCCTTACTCGAACTACGTGGGTTCTAATTCCTTTTAAAAAAATAAAGGATACGTAGGTAGCCCATCTGCGGGTATGATCCCAACTCTGAAATAATCCATGTCCTTATGAATGACAATAAACTTCAAGTGCCCCACTGAGTGGCTTAAAAACCACCATGGTCAGCATAATGACCAAGAGACTTTTATATAATGTGTCGAAGGATACCATTGACCAAGAATCTCTTACAAATATAGATGATTCTCTATCTATGAAGAACCTTGAATACATATAAAAGATTCTCTAAAATTTCCTACATATTTAAATAATTGATTGTCATATCTAAAGAAAATCTCATTTTATACTTGGAATGTAATAAGGATTCACGAACATAACTTAAATCTATAAAGAGAGTCCCGGAGTAGAAAATAATTCCCCTAAAAAAGGTGTGATGAGTCCGACCTCCCATCCTCTCGACCAATGAAAATTCTTAAGTCTCATCAGTTCACAAATAATGAGCACCTACCTTTGGAAAGTAGTTCCAAATGGATATGGAATCATTGGATGTTTTCAGTTCTACGAACAAACCCGTTAGAAACTGCTTAGAATTTTTGAATCTTAAATCAATGAGATCATCCCTGATTCTAGAGAAAACAGAGAATCTTTATAGAAAATAATTGATTGAGTTATATAAATTGAAGAATAAACCCTATAATAATCTAGATATGAGATTCATTCAGCCAAGTGCATTAGCAAGGGGTGTGCTTGTTATTTTTTTGAATAAAATGGTTTAATCAGTTTGACTCTATTTTATTATAAGAAATTGAAAAAGATAACAATAAAAAATAAGTATCCTATACCTCATATTGATGATTGGTTTGATAGATTATGGGGAGAGTGATATTTTTCCAAGATTGATCATTGATATGAATATTTTCAAATGAGGTTCAAAAGTGAATACATACCCATGATATCCTTAAGTATTGGGTATGACCACTGAACTTATTGTTATTTTATTTGGACTTTAAAATTCACCTATTATATTTATTGATATATTTAATTGAGTTGTTATATATTACATTTACTAGTTTTTGGTTATCCTAAGAGAACCATTGTGGCTAAGATATGTTGTTTTCCTATTTTGTCTAGATATTATCCACACATTATAGAGAATTTAACATGACTCTCTAATCCAATCACTATTATTACCTATAATGGAAACAAGCTCATTTGGGTAGATGAATGTATATAATATTTCGAAGAACTAAAGATAAGGTAAGTCTTCACACCTACTCTTACACTACCCTATAGTGGAGAAGGGTTTTTTATATTTAGTGATGCATCAAAAAAGGTACTGGGATGAACCACATGAATAATTATATAGTAATATATTATGCATCATGATAATTAAAGGTTCATCAATAAAATAATACAACTCATAATTTGGAGTTAGCTGAATTAATTTTATCATTAATTATATGGAGAAATTTCATTTCTGAATAAAGGTGTTATATATAAAAATAATAAAATTTTAAAACATATTTACACTAAGAAATATATGAATATGTTCCAGATAAGATGGTTTTTTTGATTATATATTATGAATTCTCCATACATTATCACCCCAATAAAAAAACAATGTTGAATATGCTCTATTTATAATGAATCATGATAACATAACTATGATGAGGACCATAAAAGATCCAATATTTCAATATTTTCTAAGTATGGATATCGAAATATTACAGTTTGAGGAGAACTATAATATTTCTCAAATTAACGTTCAACTATATATCCAATAAAATATTAAATAGTTGATTAACTAAGATGTAGAACCTCTAAAAATGATTAAAATGATCCTAAGTTCAACCTTGATTATGATAGAATGATAAGTTTAAAGAACCATGCCTGTGTTTTATCCCCAAAATATTTAAATTATTATATATTGGATGAAACATATAGTTAAAAATTCACTAATAATCTTGAAAGTACGATGATGTATATAGTTATGAAAGACTGTTTTTATTGGTACAATATAAAAAGTGTTGTTTCAGACTATATAACTCAGTTCATGGTATGTTACAATGATAAGAATAAGAGATATAATTATATGGGTATATTAGAACCATTACCCATAGAATAATGGAAATTGTAAAACATAGTCGTGGATGTTCTTCATCGGACTCCCCAAAACATCTAAAAACCATAATTCTATATGGGATAGAGTCAACCATAGTAATAAGTCACCAAATATAATTTTTATAATTGAAATTTCTCCCTTAATAATATTCTAAAAATATACAATATGGAAGTGGTAAGGTTGTATGTAGTACCACATTCTATTATATATTATCGTGATATAAAGAATACCTCAATGTTCTAGTGATGTTTCCAACATGATCTGGATCCAAAGTTGTGTTTATATACTACTTATAATATTTAGATAGATGGTTTGTTTGATGGGTCCATTCAAACCCTATAAGATATGGTGGGATATGGTTTTATGAATTTAAATTATGTTTGGGACCAACACCATCCTTTAAATGACTTTTCCTAAAATAATATATTTCACTAGAGTATTCATATAGATCTATATGAATCTCCCTATTTAAATATGTGTAGAACCCCAAATTTATAGGTTGGAGTTGGATAAAGAAAACTATTTGGACTTGAGTAAGATATGGAAATGGAAATAAAAGATATTTCTATTTAGTAGTACATCGTGGAATCTTAGAGTTGATAGAAAATTTATGCTAATAAAAATAATGAGAAATAATTAATTTAAAGTTGGTGATAAGGTATTCTTTTGAATATATCTGTAACATCCCCAACCCAAGAGCCACTAAATCGGTTCCCCGAGCCAGGTCGTCACAAGACCTCATCTACACCTCCCTATAAGACAGGTTTTTGACTAGCGATGCTGGTCTAATGAGTCGTGTGGGGAGACTATACCCTCTTTACCATAATAAGACACATCAGAAAAAAATATAAATAGCATAAAAAATATGAATCAACTAATAAATATACCAGAAAAAAATCTCCCAACTAGGTACAAACCATAATTCAACATTAACCATGTCATGAAAAACAAGTAGTGCATGTGAATAAAACCAAAAAATAATACGACAACCGAATCACCAAACGGGTCTTGACACTTAGTCCATATCCTTTTCTATATACATATCGATCCCAACTCAACATCATAGTGTAGGGCCATTGCCCTTACCCTAGCCGGAAACTAAAAAATCTTCTCAGGTACCCAATGGCGGCCCGAGAAAGGTATGACTACAAAACTCAATAGGCCTCCACCAAATAGTGTCTATAAAACATCTAGTCTAATTGAAAGTCCAAGAAATTATAAAATAAATGATATTTAAACAAAATATATCTTGGGATCCATTTGATATCCAAGTTTCACTTTATTAAATACAAGAATTTATCCGAATTTCATTTTTATACCACCTTCATTCCTTAATCCATTTTGATCACATATTCCATAGTTTAGGCATAATTATCATCGATAAAAGTGTCAATAGAAATCAATAATAATGCATAGGGGAAAGAAATCATGTCCATATCTCACTAGGAATACACATTTCACATCAATACATTATCCTCACCTTGAAGACTCAGTCCAGGTGGAATGCAACCGTTAGGGGAATAGAGCCTCTGTCCCCATCACTAACCCATACATTTTGGGGTGGAGTTTAAAGCCTAATTCTAACATAAACCATGGCCATATAACCTAAAGTAAATACCCCAATATACCAAGCCATGTGCGCATTCTTATTTATAAAATCACAACAATATCACATAACACAACACATCATAACCAGTGCCATTGGAAACCCCAATGCATAACAACAACATGGGAAATAATATTATTCCATAACCCACTAACACATTTACCAATTAAAATTCATATTTATTATTCCAAATTCCTATTCTCATTCCTTAACCAGTTAATATTATTCAACAACCCTAATGACATCGTCAATATTCATCAATTTCCATATATTGACCCATTTATCCCATTTATCACTTCAAGTACATTTCTCATATATCAAAACAAAATCACTTTATTACATTCAACCCATTAGTTTTAACACAAATTTACATGTATTAACCCACTAAACATGTTCATTCATTTCATTATTACATCCTCTTATAGTCTGCATTAATATTTAATATTCCTCTAAGGCATTTATAACCAAATCTGTCAAACATTTGACATAATCCCTTACGACCCAATTTATCCATTTTCATGTCATTCCAAAAAACCACCTTATGACTTATCATCTTAGTCACATCTATTACAAAACCGTTCACAACTTAATAAACCATTTAACATGTTCTAAATTGGATTCACATTATTAGATGGCACTCATTCACTTAACCCTTATCACTCTCTAGGTCTGGAAATTTTGGCGCACCCAATGGGTTTCCCTAAAATGGTCAAGTCCTCATCTACATATCTCACAGGGATTGAGAGGATTTTTATTGTCCCCTTTGACACCAATTATTATCAAACACTTAAATGGAACAAAGAACACAAAAGGGGGAAACAAGAACACAAACTTCCTTACAGAAATCAAAAATTAAACTATATTATAATACTTGTAGAACACCTACCTCGAATCAGACGATGAACACACTCTTAATCATAGACATCGATATGGATTGAAACACCCATTGAATACCCATCCAAGAATTCAATGGAAAATTTGTGTTTTAGAGCATCAAAAGTACATGGGAGAATGATGACAAGACTAATATAAAAGAGGAAGAAAATAGGGTATAAGACTTACCCAGGGCTTCGCTCACAAACCAAATGTTCTCTAAATGGCCTAGATTCGAAGGAGAAACACCTCTTGGAAGATTATGTTGTCCATGATATTCAATAGGTTTATAGGAGAAATGGAAGAGAAAACTAAGTTGGGGTTTAAAATGTTGGAGTGGAAATTTTACAAATTTTACAACTTTTCGGGGCCACACTGTTTTCCAAACTGTGCGCAAACCTTGCATGAGGCACTATCTGAAAAACACCCCCTTCACACAGTTTTTTGGATATTTTTCATGGGTTTCTTAACCATGTTCAAACCATTCCCAAACCACTATCCATGGATGCATGGTTAACGAGGATTCTCTGCACGGTTTGCAATAATCGTGCGCAAACCTTGCAACATTCCCAAAACCACTTATTTCATCCTGTATTATGTCTTGAACTCCTAGAACACCCTAGAGTCATCACATGAACTTCAAAAACACCTATTTATAAAATAAAAAAATTATTAAAATGAAGCCTAAAAAAAGACATTCATAATGGAGGAACAAGGATCTTAGGGCCTCCCCAACTTATAACGGATTTTCCATGAGCCGCTCTTCCGAGAATCACAAAACTTATATAACAAGAGATCACACCACAATTCCTTTATATCCTTTGCCTCATTCCATGTTTTTGGTTGCACATCATAAGGACACAAAAAAGATATCAAGGTCATATACTTTCCCCTCAAGACATCCTCACTAAAACCCACAACATGAACCAGAAAACTCCAAAATGATGCTTTCACTTCAACGATAATCAGTCACAAGAACTTCACAGGGAAAACATATTAAACATCCCATGACACACTAAACATGTAAGCATAGAAAATATTATCACATAATCATGGAGGAACCAATAGGCACCTCATTGGCTCAATCCATAGTAAAACACATGACCCAAATCACTTGGCGTCATTTTCTAATTCTCCCAACTCTAACGGTGACCTAACCTAGTATCACTTGAAGGAAAACACATGATCCTTCCAATTACATTTCCTGATGATCTCACTCTAAAACTATAAATCTAAATGAAACCCAAAGCTCTCAGGTACTCGACCAATTAAACCCATTCCAACGCTCATAATCAGGACTAACTCACCTAAACGGTGACAACTCTAGTCATTCCAACCCAAAAAATTGGTCACATTTTCAAAAAAATAATTTATCTAGTATTGTTCTTTCAACCATATTTGGTTACTTGGAGCCTCCACTATATATGAAATACATCTCGAACCTCAACTCGACTTTCACATCACTAAAAATGTTCCAACTAACTATACCCTAACATACATAGGAGAATTACTATGCTTTGGCATCTAGCTGCACCGTCAAAAACATTTGGAAGGACTTTTTTACACCATCAATTCATGGAATAAGATCAACACGAAGTCCCCCAAACACAAGTTTATTTCGAACAGTCACATTCTGCCACAACATCATCCTGGAATTGGGTCACTCTTACAACACCAATTCTTGTTTACCATCTCCGGTTAGACCGCCCCGACTAGCTTTACCATGAATACACACCTTCCACAAAAGCTAAAATACCCCTTTTTCACCTTCCCTAGGTCCTTACTAACTTATATCCTATCATTATCATCATCTGAACCCACTGAGGTCATTCCATGAATTCAAAAATAATTCCACCATCATGAAATTGTTTCCCTCCAGACCATCATCTAGCTTCACCCTTAGTATGACACCACATCACATGGAAAAAGTTCTCTCAATATTAATATGTTCAAAAACCACCCATGGAAAATAAAAATTACAAGAATTTAACCCCAATCTGCATTGGAGTTATAGACCCCATCTTATCATACCACGACCTGTCTTCATATACATCCACACCCTTTACAACTCCATCACAGTCATCACAAAATTCACATAGAACCACCCTAAGTTTCAATCCAAAACTTGGTTCATCATTCACCACTTCCATGTCCCACATTTCCTCTCTAAGGAAGCTTACATGCATCTCACGATTCCTCATTGGTATCCCAGTGCCACTACATCAACCATATGTTCTCCTCTCCACAACTTGGACTGGCTTATCACTCCCCACCATTAAATTGTCATTATCATTTCTCTCCATGATGGGTTCCAACCACCACATATTACACTCGATCACAAATTTGGAACCAAAAACATAGATGTGGCTATCTAACTATTTCTTAAAACAATAAAATTAATATCACCTAGTGCATGTTCCCAGCTTCTGTGAATGGCACCCATGATGTTTCCCAACACTCGGCCCATCAATAGGACCGTACCCAAATCCATCAAGGGTTAACATCCCATCATCAAGCTCCAAGTATTCCATTTACATGTGTGTAAAATCCATTAATTCCCTGGTTAAACTGAATACCATCATGTCTCTTGGAATAAAGCTAGAGATTCTCAACGTACCTAGGATTATTTCAATATAATGGGTAGGATCGTCACTAGATGAGGTATGCTAAGACGTTTTCAAGGAACACCACCACAAACTTATCCATTTTTTATGTTGAAATATGGGACACCATGACCTGTCAAGGATCTCTAGCTTCCTTATGAAACACATATCATATACACTTAACCACCACTGTTCAGGTATAAATGTTAACCAAGTCTCACCACTGCTCTATGACAAAATTTCAAGGCAACTGTGAACCAACGTTTCAGGTAACACTACTTCCACCACACCACTCGATTTATTTTGTTGTGTCCTTGATATTTAACAACCAAATCACAATGGTCTATCACTATGTTAAAAATTAATATCTCTCACAAAACAATATTTATCAACATGTATTCCATCGCCCTCTTTCTTACCTAACCATGTCTCTTGGTTAATCAGACTCATCATCCCTGACGTAGCCTCTTCAACTCACCCAACAACCAAACCATTCATACAAAAATGTTTAGACATGTGACAACCCTCACCTTGGGTGTCACAATTGAGATAAATAATATAACCGTACTTCAGTCACACTTGTCTCTCCCACTCAAAAATAACTTTGAAACCTCCATTAATCGTCATTAAATTAGGTGGGTAAGGAATACATGTGATATAAACCTTCAAATCAAACCTTACCTCTTGTCACAAAAACTAGTGTTCCCTTACAAAAGAACTCAGGCACCATGATACCATTTACTAAACCCTGTGGCACTCAGTATGTGTTGACCCCACCTGTTGGCCATCTCCCATGCTCACATTCCATGTACATACACCACTAGGATAAACTTCTATTATCTCACTCTTGATTTTTTGAAACTATCAACTCATAACCACAACTTTATTTTCACCACCATCAATCAACCTTCCCACTTATCCTTCATGGCCAAACCCACACCACAGAACATTCTGATTTCCACTATCAATTCCAAAACATCCATATGTGTGACACACTCCCAAAAGCACTAGAAACCCCATCTGACATCCCTCATAGGTCACATTGAATGTTTAATTTTACCAGCTCCCTAGACATGAGTCACACCCATGAAAATCCTTTTTTCCTTTCTCCAATCCATACATATCATGACACGAACAAATAAAATCTCATAAATGGAACTCTCACCCCAATTCCTATGCACACTATGCTTAATGCACCAGGAGACCATTTAATCTTGGCACCATACCAAAGGAATACATATTAATCGATAATATGAGCAAAACATTCTCTCTAGGATTCAAAATGCAACTCTTCAGGTCTCTTCTCACAAGGTTACTAAGACCCAAGCACCATCCTTAGGGTCCAGCATGCACTATGTACGGTCAAGAACCATGAGTGTTTCCTCAAGCACATTGTTGAACAATGCATCACAACCCAAAGTCCAAAACTCTATAAAGGGTTCCCTAAACTCACCACCTAGGTCACATCAAAAACAACAAGGCCTAACAATCCAAATTCAATGTCCGAAACTAAGGAACTCTCACTGCCCCAACCCACACATACATGGGTCAAACTAACAACCCAAAGGAAAGCCAACCTTGAATTCAATCATTCCAATTTTAAATATATCATTCCCCGAAAGCATCATAGAATAACCAATAGTATTTAACCACATATGTAAAATTCATCACGCTATCAACCTCAAAAAACCATTCTTCATACTATATTTGAATGGTCATCATCACACTTTGAACACTACCCTCTATAATACATTTTTCATGTCATGGTCCGCAAGGGGTAACCAATTTACTTTATCTCAGGTCTTTCTTCATCACCTCTTTAAATCAGTTCTTATTTTACAACATGAACCTTTCTACTTATGAACATTTTCCATTTCAAATGTTGTTAAAATCATCATTTTAACACATTTACCCCATTCATTAAGATAATTTCATTAACCATTTTACCATCATTATGCAATAATTGTCTTCAAGATACCAAATCAACCATGGATTTTATCAAAACCCAAAAATTTGTTCTGGTCACAAAATTTCTTTATACACAATATTCCTTGACTATTATTTTACTTTATTTTCATTCTCCGACTTGCATTACCATTTGTCGGCATCATTTTCTTTAAATTTTTTTGTTGAAATAAAATGCATTCTACACTCTATGCCTTGCACACACATCTCGTGTGTGTAACTATAATGATGCATGCCACCTATATCCTTATGCTCTTAAAATGATTAATGAATACACAACCTCATGTCATTCTGACATTGATAAAAATATCATAAATCAGTCATGTCACGCAACATGTGCATAACCGAATGGTGAAATATCATTCAACTATAAAAACACATATTAAGAACAACAATTCCCACCCAGGGTGACTTGGGTTTTCCCTCATACATGGGTTAGATACTCCCAATCACATGCTCATTACCAAGGACCAGCACATCCTAATATCCTATCTACAATCTCCAAATAGTAATAAATAGAAAATAACTCCTCTGATATAACATTGTAATATTACTGACCCGGGATCCACTAAACTGGTACCTGAGTCGAGTCATCACATGACCTCAAGTGCACCTACTCGTACTTCAGAGGATACTGACTAGAAGTGATGGTATAATGAGTCACGTGGGGAGACTATACCTTCTTTAATAGAATAATCCACTACATAACACAATATAAATAGCAGAAACAAAAGGAAACAAATAATAAATCTAAAATCTAAACATATCCAAACTAGGTACAAACCATAATTCAATATTAACCATGTCATGACAAACTAGCAGTGTAAGTTAATAAAACCCAAAAATAAGGGAATGGAATATTATCCAAACAGGTCCTGACTCTAAGTTCATATCCTTCTCCATATACATCCTGAGCCCCAATCAAAACTGTAGTGTAGGGCCTTTTCCCTTAGCCTGACTTGCAACCAATAAATCTTCTCGAGTACCGAACTGTGTCCTATGTTGTGTGTGAGTATAAAAATCAGTAGGTCACCACCAACGGTGTCTACAAAATATGCAGTCCAATAGATAGTGCATGTAAGTATAAAATAAATGATTGTTAAACAAAGGAAAACTATGGGGCCATTAGATATCCAATGTCCACTTAATTGTCTTCTAGAATTTATCCCAATTTAATTTTTATTCCACCTTCATTCCTTAATCTATTTTGATTACATGTTCCATGGTTTAGGCATAATTTTCATCCACACAAGGGTCTAAGGAAATCCATCACAATGCATAGGGGAAACAAATCAATTCCCCATATCACTAAGGATACACATTTCACATTAATACATTATCCTCACCTTGAAGCCTAGCTCTAGGTGGAATTAGACCATTAAGAGAATAGAGCTTTCATCCCCTTCCCTAACCCATGAATTTTGGGGTGGCATTTAGAGGTTCAGTCTAACTCAACCCGTGGGTGCAGAACCACAAGTCAATACCCCACTCTACCAAGCCATGTACACATCTTGGTTTATAAAATCCCCATAACATACCATGACACAAAAAAAAACATTACTATTTCTATTGGAAAACACAATTCATAACAACAAGAAGGGAATTAACTCCATGCCATAACCCACTAATAGATTTACCAATTACAATTCATAGTTATTTATCCAAATTCCCATCATAATCCTTTAACACTTTATGTTTACTCAACAATCCTTATTCCTTATTCAATATTTATCAATGGCCATATATTACCCAATTTTGACCATTTATCATTTCAATTACATTAACTATATCTCATAAGAGAATAACATTATTATATTTAACCCATTTGGTGTACCAAAACATCCCATGTATTAACCCATTCAACATGTCCATAAATTTCCATATTATATCCTACTATAATCCACCATTAATATTCACTATTCTAACTAGGCATTTCTAACCAAGCCTGTCAAACAATTGACATAATATCATGTGACCCAATTTACCCATTTTCATGTCATTCCAAACAAACCCCTTATGACTTATCACACTTGGAACATTTATTAAAAAACCATTCACAACATAATAAACTACTTAACATGTTCTACATGGTATTCACATTATTACTCGGCACTCATTCACTTAACCCTAACCACAATCTAAGTCCAAAAATGCCGGTACACCCCATGGGTGGCACTAAAATGGCCAGGTCCTCCTCTACGCACCCCAAGAGTATCGAGATTGTCTTTATTGGTCCCTTAGACACCCATTTTTATCAAAACATTCAATGCCACCAAGAACAAAAATGGAGAAAATAATAACACAAACATCCATGCACAAATAAAAAATACAACTATGGGATAACACTTGTATGAACCAACCTCAGATAAGATTATGAACACACTCCAAATTGTATCCTTTGATCGATATTCAATGACCCCATGAATCCCCAACCTAGATCTCCCCAGAAAAAACTGTGTTTTAGAACATCAGAAGGATATGGGAGAAACAAGGAAACCATAATAGAAAAGAGGAAGCCAAGAGGGGAATAGACTTACCCTGGGCTTCAATCCGCATCAAACGACTCTCCAAATGTCCAAGAATCCAAGGATAATCACCTCATGTAATCTTGGGTCATATAAGTTCATCACTAGGTCTGTAGCATGAGAAATGGTGGAGAAATCCGAGTTGGGGTTTAAAATCCCGAAGTGGCAATTTTTTAAATTTTCCATTTTTTCTAGGCCGCACAGTTTACCTTCACGGTTTTCCAAACCATGTGCAAACCATGCGTGAGACACTATCCGAATAACACCCCCTTTACACTGTTTCTTAGGGATTCCACATGGTTTTCTTAACTATGCTCAAGCCTTTGTCAATGGCTACATGGTTACTTTGGATGCTCCGCATGGTTTGCACTAACTATGAAAAAACCATGTAACACTCCCAGAACATCCTATTTCATCCTTCTTCATGTCCCAAAATCCCGGAACACCCCTGCGTCTTTACATGAACCTTGGAAACACTTATTTATCCCAAAAAGGAACTTAAATAGAAACATAATCAAGGAAACACATTATAGAGAAACTGAGATCAGACAATCTCTATGGAAGGAGGTTAATATTTTTTTAGAAAGAGAGGAAATATGTCACTATGTTTATTTTCCCAGTCGAGACTCTTTTTCTAGAAATGATGACAGGTTATCTCATATCGCTTCCACCAAACCTCTCGTAAGTTCATGATTCATTTTATGTTTCTCGCATGACGAACCATGAACCTAATCCTTTGAATATACTGAAAACAATGGTTTTATCGTGAAAGATTGACTATCCTCTAATATAATATGTGTAGAAATATTTTTTCATATATATAAAGTTGAACAGAACATGTCTACTCACATGGTTAAAGTTCTCAATAAAAATAAAAAATTCCAAAAAGCTAAATGGGATACCAAGGATGTGATAAAACATAGATATCCTCATTTTTTGTTTTAGAGTGATGGGATTTCAAGGATAAAATTGATTTTAAGTTGTGTTTAAAGTAACACACCACGATTTTTTAATATATTTTTCTTAAAAAAATTATTTTTCTTGATACCATGTAATACATGAAAACATGATTCTAAATGAAAGGTAATATAGTATACCACTAAAACCTAGTTGAAGTTTCTTTAATGTTTATAGTAATAAAAAAAATTTAGAAAAATTATGTATAATTTTATAGATAAATATAATATATTGATAAATATGTATTCTATTTTTAGTAATTTCATTATAAGATTAAAAAAATAAAAAAAATTGTTTTAATTATTTTTTGTTAGAAAATATAAAAAATAATTCTTCCCCATTTTAGAAAAATAATTTGAAAAAGTTTTTTGCGCCAAAATTTGGGAAGAAGAAAAAACATACAAGAATACCTTAGGGTCTGCCTTGCGAAGCTCATTCACGGAACCCCATAGCATCGTTGCAAGTGCAATTCTCCCCCTTCGCAAACTTGTCATAGAGTGAGAAGGTGGGATGCTTTGTGAACCATTGTGACATTCGCAAACCCATCGTGGATCTAGGAGTCAGCATGCTCCACGAACCCCTCTAACATTCGTGAACCAACCGTGAAGCGAGGAGGTGGGATTCTCCTCGAAACCCTCTGAAGTTCCAAACCCACCTCGGAGAGAAGCGGTGGGATGCTTCGCGAACTCCTCTAATGTTTGTGAACCCACCGCGGAGTGAGAAGGAGGGATGTTCCGTGGACCTCTCTGACATTCGCTAACCCACCGCGGAGCGAGATCCATTTTCAAGCTGAGTGAGCTCTGATTCACGGTACCTCTTGCCTATAAATATGGGGATCCCCCCAATACCAAAGGATAGATCCTTCATCCTTTCACCTTTCGAGCTCCCATATCGTGAATCAATTTCGGCTCTGTGAACCATGAGCATTTCAAGGAACATTTTCCTCGTGAAGTGCCTTCCCCTTTGCACGAATTCCACCCCTCTTTAAATAGGGATGCCCTTTGTGAAGTCCACGAGCCACCACCAAAGAAGGAGATCCCTAAAGGGACTCGGGTCTTCACGGATCACTTATGCTTCACAAAGTACCCTTCATGCACATGTGACCTGCATACTAAGGTAGGGTCATTGTGCTTCACAAAGCACATTTCTTCACACCACTACGCTTCGCATGGCACCCTTGCTTTGCAAAGTAGTTCTCCACAAATTCCTTTCCACATTGCGAAGCACCTTCCATATGCACCTATTCCCTAGGCATAGGCTTGGATTATTCACTTCACAAATCACACCCCTTCGTGAATACCCTCTATTGTATGGAGGGCCAGAGCTTCACAAGGCTTTTACCTATGAACCCATCTACTCTGCACCTCCTTTTCTTGTGCGGTCCTGATGTTATTAATATTTTCATGACTTACTATTTTCCCCCTTTACTTATTTTATATGAAATGTGCATAATTTGTGTGAAATATTAATGTTTAAATATTAAGTATAATATTTGAGCATTTTTAGAAGTAGTCAAATTGAGTCAGTTTAATGTTTTAATTATAACTATCACTATACTGATCCAAATTGTTTTGTTCTTGTTTTTTAGGATTCTACTTTCAATATACAACATTTCATTAGAAGGAACCATGAGCCAATTCTGCCATTTGAAGGGTCATATGGTCCTCACAAACAAGACCAAAGAATCTGTGAACAAACTGGACCATCCTTGAAGATTGATTTACTGGGTTCAATCCAGAAGTCCAAAAACCTTAAATCTCCACCCTAATTCGTGGGAAACTACATTTCATCTTGGATAAAAATTTCATGGCCCAAATCCAAGTGCAAGGGGGCCAAATAAATCTTTGAAGTCCAGCCCACCATTCTGTCCGAGAATTAAAATCAGTATAGTATGAATGACATATCTCCTGATGTAAGAATCCAATCTATCTGATATTTTGCAGTGTGAAGGAGGAGATATAGGTGGCCGACTTTGTTGAAGAAACAATTCTGATTTGAAGGAATCTTCATATTCAAAAACCCTTTCACATTATGAACTTCAAAAAGACTGGATTGAAATGGACAGTTTAAGTTTGTTTAATCAACCGGCCATAACTTTTGATACTTAAGTCCAATTTACTCCAAATTTTGGGCGTAGACTGACAACATTATTGTATACAACTTTGAAGAAGGGGATATTTGAAGATTCGGCTTTCTGAATAGCCAAATTGGCGATTCAAGTGGAGGGACAGATTGGGAATGCAAACAGTCCACTCCTTGGGCTATAAATACTCTCCCCTTCTCTCCTTGAGAGGGGTTGGCATTTCAGAAGAGAGGAGATCATATTGGCACGACCAAAGATTTTCCAAAGTCTTGGGAGGACCTGCCATACTCAAGTTTACACTTGAGAGACCTTTCCTCTTCTCTTTCTTTTCACTTACTTTTGTGTTCTTCATTTTTGTAATCTTGTAATTCTCTTTCTTTGTAATTCTGTTTTAATGCAAGTTACTTATTCAATATCTCTTATTCTCTTCCACCTTCTGTATTTTAATATTAATGTTCTTAAAATAGTTTAAATTCAGTTCAATCCCCTTCCCTTATTTAGCTTCCTCATTCAATCGAAAGTTCGTTTTTAATTATCATCATTGTTTGTGTGTGTGTGTCGACGTACCACTCTTTTCTTATCCCTTTCTTTTTCTTCTCTTATTAATTTATAATAATAATCATTATAACCAGATTATTAATCACCCAAATGGCTGAGTAAATCTCTCATTGGGGTGAGTTATAATTTAGGTATGTTAAGTGATTGAGAGCTTCTGCTCGATGAATATTCTTTGAATTAACATTGTGTATGTTGGACTTAACATGTCATGGATTAATGACTTGTTTTGTTTAACATGTGGTTTCCATGGATTATTGGAACCATAAATACACAACCATAAATAAGATCTGATTGAGATTATAACCTTAAGTTAAGTTAAGTCTTGGTTTAAAGCCTTAACACTTAAGAATTCTAATCAACATCATCTTGTGACATGGGTGTTAATTTAAATGCAATATAAAGCAAAGCTCGAGGATATCACAAGCTTAACTAACCTAATGATGAACTCACCCCAATATTTATCAATTTGGTAAATCAAACATCATCCATAAATCATTTCAATTAAGCTCTGCAAACAAACCCTCCTAATCAAAATACAATCAACTAAAAACAAACGACTACTACAAAGTATCATCGCCGAGGATTCGACCCGAGTGCTGCTATACACATTAGCAGAGCACCGGAACCTTGACCAGTCGATAGGAGACAATCGGCCGTGCGTTTCAAATGGCGCCGTTTCTGGGGATGGTGCTTTAAGTAGTCATTAGTTTCTGGTTATTGTCAAGAAAACCCAAAAAAAATACAAAAGTTTAAAAAAAAATTGAAAAAAAAAACACAAAGAAAAACCTGTCTTCCTCTTAAAAATCATAAACTGAAAAAAAAATACAAAGAAAAACCCATCTTCCTCTTTCTTCCAAAATCTCTCTGAATGCCCCGTAGCCTTCTAAACAATCCCTCGGATTTGTTTGACCCTGAAATTGAGCGAACACTTCTCCAACTTAGGAGGAACATAAGAGATACTCAAATAATTCAAGAACCAGTCCTCATCCAACCAGTTGAAATTGAAATGGCCAATCCTAGGGAACAAACCCTAAAAGAACTTGCTACCCCTGATATGAATTACCAACCTCTTGGAATTCAATATCCAAACATTGAAGCTGACTTCGAACTCAAATCGGGTTTGATTCATCTTCTCCCTCATTTTCACGGGCTAGCCGGTGAGGATCCACATCTTCACCTTAAAGAGTTCCAAGTAGTATGCTCTACCATGAAGCCTCAAGGGGTTTCTGAAGAACAAATCAAGTTTAGAGCTTTCCCCTTTTCCCTAGCGGATTCTGCCAAGTCTTGGCTCTACTACCTTCCACCTGGTTCCATAAACTCATGGGTTGAAATAAAGAGACTTTTCCTTGAGAAGTTCTTTCCCGCTTCCCGAACAGCTTCTATCCGAAAGGAAATAAGCGGCATCCGTCAATTCCCTAATGAATCACTCCATGAGTATTGGGAGAGGTTCAAAAAGCTTGTGGAAACTTGTCCACACCATCAAATCCCCGACCAACTCCTGATCCAATACTTCTATGAGGGGTTATTGGCTATGGAGCGAACTCTCATTGATGCCGCAAGTGGCGGTGCTCTTGTTGACAAAACTCCTGCAGCTGCAAGAGATCTCATAAGTAACATGGCTGCAAACATGCAGCAATTCCATACTCGAGCACATGCTCAAGTGAAAAAAGCCCAAGAGAATCAATCCATAGAGCCCAACAAGATGACTGAGTGGATGAGTGAACTTACAGGTCTTGTGCGTCAACTAGAGGTGGCTACCAAAGCCCCAACCTCATCTTCTCCACAGTCACTATTCCCTGGACCTATCAAGAATTGTGGAATCTGCAACTCTCCATCTCATCCGACTGACACATGTCCACAACTTCAAGATGATCCATCTGATTCATCTAGTCCAATGGAGCTCAATGCGGCATATGCTCAGCAAAACTACAACCCTCAACAGTCAGGTCAGTTTGTTAGAAACTTCAACCAACCCCACTCTGAGCCCTTCTCTTCTACCTTTAACCCACCTCTGAGGTATGGTAATCCCATTTCTCATCCTCCTCAGTTCCCTCATCAAAATCCAAACCAGTTTCAATATGGTCAAAGTGGTGGTAACATCCATAAACCTTATCCTTTTGTTCCTCAACCCCAAAGGAACAATCCTCCTCCTGGATTCCACTATCCTAACGAGCCTTCCCAATTCCCCACCCAATACAATCGCTTTCCCAAGAACCAAAATCAAGGCCAACCCAATTTGGGAAAAGCCTCTTCTTCTAAACAACCATGGGAAAGTGCTGTAGAGGATCTTGCTTCCTTCACCCGTTCTAGCCTCAAGAACATTGAAACCCAAATAGGTCAACTTGCATCCCACCTGAGCCAGCAACAACCATCCAATTCATCCCAACTCCCAGCTCAACCATTACCCAACCCGAAGGGTAATGTAAGTGTAATTGCACTTAGATCTGAAAAGCAAATTGTTATGCCCCATGCTGATTGCTCTACCTCCCCTTTCGATGTTGATCTAGAAAATGAAAATAACAAAAAGCTGGAAAAGGAACTTGAATCCACTCCTTCACCTCCTTCCATTCCTCTAAGGAACCCAATTCCTTTTCCTCAAGCCATCTCCAAGCCTAAGAAGTCCTTTGAACCTGATCCTGAAATGCTTGACATGTTTAGACGTGTTGAAGTGAACATCCCCCTCTTAGATGCCATCAAACAAATCCCTAAGTATGACAAGTTTCTTAAGGAATTGTGCACCCATAAGAGGCAACTTAGGAACATTGAAAATGTTTCAACCCAACAGTCCATTCCCATGAAGTGAAAAGATCCAGGGACCTTCACGGTTCCATGTCAAATAGGGAGTTCCAACATTGATGATGCACTCATAGACCTTGGAGCCTCAATAAATGTCATTCCCAAATCCATTTTCTTCAACCTTTGTCTAGGTCCCTTGCACCCAACGGGTGTTGTCATTCAATTAGCCAATCGAAGCACTGCCAGTCCTGAGGGGATAATTGAGGATGTCCTTGTCTGAGTCAATGATCTTATCTTCCCTGCTGATTTCTATGTCCTTGACATGGAAGGTGAGACAACTTCTTGCAAATCTCCTCTAATTCTAGGAAGACCATTCCTTATGACATCTAAAACCAAGATTGATGTCCATTCAGGCATCTTATCCATGGAATTCGGTGACCAACTGGTCAAGTTCAATATTTTTCAATCCATGCGATACCCATTAGAGAATCAATCTGTATTCTCTATCCATGTTTCTGAAACTCCCTCTGAGAGTGTGTTGAATCCTAATCCATCATGTTCTTCCTGTTCTACTAATAGAAGAGTTTGTGAATATTTTATCCTCATTAACCAAGTGATTAATGGTGAAATTGATGTTGACATTACAAATGCAAACTCCATTGATCTAAAGGATCTTGAAAACTCTTTGGAATCTCATCTAACCTCTGACCTCCAATGCTCCAACATGGATGGTAATGAGGAAAATGAACTAGAATGCTCATTTGTTGATTCAGATCAGATTATCCCATATTCATCCTTTCCTATCCATGATTCTGAAAATTCTGTTATATGTGAAGTGAACCTTGAACCAATGTGTTTATATTGTCCTGATGGTAGTGATGTTTGTGACATTTGTACCCTAATTAATAAAGTGATCACTGGTGAGGTTGAAATTGACCATTCTTTGGCAAACAACATTGAAATAAAGGATATTGAAAATTGTATTCAGTCTTATGACTCCACTGATCCCCATTACTCTACATCAGTAAGTGATGAAATAAATGAGTCAAAAACAATTGGGATCTCATACTGTAGTTCTGTGTTATCTGATCCTTACATAAATGAACCATCAGAATTGAGCCATCTTCCTGAATTTACAAGAATAGAAAACCATCACTTTGTGGATAAAATCATTCCTCAGGTTAAAGACCAAAGTGAGGATAGAAATATTCTCTTTCCAACCCCATAGAATTGCAAGCACACCAACAAGGATGGGAAGAAATTATCCAATGAATCATCAGGCCTCCCAAAGAAAAAGTTTTTCTGGAAGCACACTGGAGTTGAGAAAATACGATGGCCACCGTCAGACTATGGGTAGTCCACTGCAATTGTCCAGCTGTAGACAAATAAATGCAGCGCTTCTTGGGAGGCAACCCATGTTTTCTTTTATTTTTATGAAATTTCAATTTCTTTTTAGTTTTTCATTAGATGAATAATGAATTTTATTTTTCAGGTAACTTCCCACTGTCCTGGTACCACCTTTACTTCCACCAAATCCCCAAATTCTCTAGCCGACCCACCACTAGATGGAGAAGGCAACCCGCCAAATCCAAACCAGGGGGCACCTCTTTCCCTTTAACTCTATCTCTCCTCAATCTATCTTCCCTATCTTCTTCTCTCTATTTCTTCTTCTTCCTCTCTCCCTCTCATTTTTTTACAACATTCTTCCACAACCTTTTTTCTATTTTCTCTTTTGTGTGGATCTGTCATTAAAAATAAAAAAATTTAAAAAAAATAATTAAAAACAAATGAAAATTGAAAAAAAGGGGTGTCATAATTACTCATCATCCAATATTGAAATTTTTTCCAACCATTTTGGGGAGTCAAAAGGCTTGTTTTAAACTCAAATATATTGAATTTTTATCTCAAACTTGGGTAAACAATTTTGTGTCAATAAAAAACATTTTGAATGAACAATTTTTGGTGGAAAATGATTCTCCCCTACCGTGAGGAATAACATTAGCCTTCATGCCAAGGTCATCTATGGCCATCTTTTTCATTGTGTGTCTTTACCACTGATTGTGAGTCTTGAGTTTGTGGACCTTCAAGCTGAATTTCCATCTTTTGTGTGCATTAATATGATAGAGGCATTTTCTAAGCCACATAAGAATCAGAATAGCCAAATAGCCTCCCGTTACCCATACATTGATCCTACTTTTGAAAGCCCCTTTGAGCCTATGAAAACCTTTATTTTGATAGCCACATTACAAGCCTAATACCTTGTCCCACCCAACATCTTCATGGATTTTCATTGTACAATTTATTGAAATTTAAGTGTGGGGGGAATAGACTTCATTTTTGGGCGTACTTCATTGATTTCCAATGTGTCATCATATTCTTGAGGGAAAGCTTCCATTAAAGTGTGGGGGAGAGGTTGTAATTCTGTGAGCTTTGGGGTGTATATGTGTAATTGTCATTTGTACAAAAGTCATTGAAAAGTGTTCAAAAAAAATGAAAAAAAATTATATAAAAAAAATGAAAAAAATAATAAAAAGGAATGGGTTGTGTCTTGGGTGGGTCAAAACTCATTCATCATCAACCTTTGTTCGTGTTATAAATTAGTTCCATGTGGAGATCAAGCATGGGTTGGGATATGACTGTGAGACCTGTTTCAAGCACAACTTTCGAAAAAAAAAGAGCAAAAAAAGAAAAAAAAAAGAACACTTGAATCATCTTGTATTGTGCCATTATTGGAAGTCTTCCATGTTGTACATATTCCATCATCTCAACCTATTCCATTTTCTATCTCCCTCACTTTTCATTCATCACACATTCATTCCCTTGTAAATATGTGTTTCTATTTCCTTTCAAATCAAATTTCAAAAAAAATGTGCATTGATTTTTCCATGTTGGTGTTTTTAACCCCTCTTTTCCTTTGGACATTATATACCTACCGTCCCATAGCCACTGAAAAACCCCTTAAAAGACCTCTTGATTATTGTACACATTAGATTTGGGAATGGAAGCTGAGAGCTCTTAAAAACTCTTGATTTTCACTTTTTGTTGGTGAATGAGTGAACCTCCTAAAACACATTTTTATCATCTTGAGAGGAGTAAGTTTTGAGTGCCTACATTTTCCAATTCAAACCTTGAACATGAAAAAATGAATTGTTTATGAAGCATTATTGTGAACCAAATTTGTGATGGAATTCAATATGGATGAGTAAAATAGTCTAAACCTCCCCTGATTGGAGAAAACAAAATTTTAATATTTGTTGGTGAGTGAAAATGATTTTGTCATGTTTTTTTTATTTGTTGCACATGAGGACACGCGCAAATCTAAGTGTGGGGGAGTTTATGTTATTAATATTTTCATGACTTATTATTTTCCCCCTTTACTTATTTTATATGAAATGTGCATAATTTGTGTGAAATATTAATGTTTTAATATTAAGTATAATATTTGAGCATTTTTAGAAGTAGTCAAATTGAGTCAGTTTAATGTTTTAATTATAACTATCACTATAATGATCCAAATTGTGTTGTTCTTGTTTTTTAGGATTCTACTTTCAATATAAAACATTTCATTAGAAGGAACCATGAGCCAATTCTTCCATTTGAAGGGTCATATGGTCCTCACAAACAAGACCAAAGAATCTGTGAACAAACTGGACCATCCTTGAAGATTGATTTACTGGGTTCAATCCAGAAGTCCAAAAACCTTAAATCTCCACCATAATTCTGGGGACACTACATTTCATCTTGGATAAAACTTTCATGGCCCAAATACAAGTGAAAGGGGCCCAAATAAATCTTTGAAGTCCAGCCCACCATTCTGGCCGAGAATTAAAATCAGTATAGTATGCATGACATATCTCCTGATGTAAGAATCCAATATATCTGAGAGTTTTCAGTGTGAAAGAGGAGATATAGGTGGCCGACTTTGTTGAAGAAACAATTCGGATTTGAAGGCATCTTCATATTCAAAAACCCTTTCACATTATGGACTTCAAAAAGACTGGATTGAAATGGACAGTTTAAGTTTGTTTAATCAACCGGCCATAACTTTTGATCCTTAAGTCCAAATTACTCCAAATTTTGGGAGTAGTCGTACAACATTATTGGATACAACTTTGAAGAAGGGGATATTTGAATATTTGGCTGTCGGAATAGCCAAATTGGCGATTCAAGTGGAGGTACAGATTGGGAATGCAAACAGTCCACTCCTTGGGCTATAAATACTCTCCCCTTCTCTCCTTGAGAGGGGTTGGCATTTCAGAAGAGAGGAGATCATATTGGCACGACCAAAGCTTTGCCAAAGTCTTGGGAGGACCTTCCATACTCAAGTTTACACTTGAGAGACCTTTACTCCTCTCTTTCTTTTCACTTACTTTTGTGTTCTTCATTTTTGTAATCTTGTAATTCTCTTTCTTTGTAATTCTGTTTTAATGCAAGTTACTTCTTCAATATCTCTAATTATCTTCCACCTTCTGTATTTTAATATTAATTTTCTTAAAATAGTTTAAATTCAGTTCAATCCCCTTCCCTTATTTAGCTTCCTCATCCAATCGAAAGTTCGTTTTTAATTATCATCATTGTTTGTGTGTGTGTGTCGACGTACCACTCTTTTCTTATCCCTTTCTTTTTCTTCTCTTATTAATTTATAATCATAATCATTATAACCAGATTATTAATCACCCAAATGTCTGAGTAAATCTCTCATTGGGGTGAGTTATAATTTAGGTATGTTAAGTGATTGAGAGCTTCTGCTCGATGAATATTCTTTGAATTAACATTGTGTATGTTGGACTTAACATGTCATGGATTAATGACTTGTTTTGTTTAACATGTGGTTTCCATGGATTATTGGAACCATAAATACACAACCATAAATAAGATCTGATTGAGATTATAACCTTAAGTTAAGTTAAGTCTTGGTTTAAAGCCTTAACACTTAAGAATTCTAATCAACATCATCTTGTGACATGGGTGTTAATTTAAATGCAATATAAAGCAAAGCTCGAGGATATCACAAGCTTAACTAACCTAATGATGAACTCACCCCAATATTTATCAATTTGGTAAATCAAACATCATCCATAAATCATTTCAATTAAGCTCTGCAAACAAACCCTCCTAATCAAAATACAATCAACTAAAAACAAACGACTACTACAAAGTATCATCGCCGAGGATTCGACCCGAGTGCTGCTATACACATTAGCAGAGCACCGGAACCTTGACCGGTCGATAGGCGACAATCGGCCGGGCGTTTCAGATCCTTTAGGTTTTCTTGAAGCAATTTCAAGGTCCCTTGGGTGGTGCTTCCCTTTTCGTTTCTTCACATCATGCTTCTTTTCATAGGCACACTAACGGCTATTGCTTCTTCACATAGCCAGGCTAACTTGGACCCCACAATTTATCACTCCATAACACCCCCTTTCCATGACATTATTGATGCCTTCCATTCCCCAAGGGGTAGTGGGTATTAGTTATGTAAGTCCTAGGGGTGTGATGTGAACCCACCTCGTCTAAGATGCAGGTCGTTAAACTACCAGGCATCTTCATCCTCAAAACATGACGTTAAAATGTGGCCCCGCCCCGTTCATTACATGCTAGGGGCTCCTCTTAGTCATTCTCTATGCCTACTGGTCTCCATGGGAGTGAGATCATTCCTCACATGGAATGAGATCCTATTTTTAGAGTGGCATCTGTCCGTGGGGAAAGGGAAACCACCTTGGAGTAATCCCCAAGCTCTTCTTGCAGGAGGTAGAACCCAAGCTCATCCTCTCTTCCTTAGTGAAAAATCCCTCTCCCTTTGGGATTTTTCACCACCTGGGCCTCCACCCTAGAGTACGTTCAAATATCTATCCCCCGGGCCACATGCCACATGTAATCCCATATTTCTTCTTTGGGCCACTGAATACATGTAAGCACCACTACCCATCCCACGGGTGCATCTTTCACGACTTGATTGTCAGGTCTCTACTTCCTCTAGTTTCTCACACCGAGAATGAATCATGTGGGATTATAGTGAGCATCGACCATGAAATCCTCTCTGGGCTGCCTAGAATGTATGTCCCACACCTATCCCGAACTACGCAGACTTTGATCCATGCCTAGGCAAGGTACATTAGAAGCCTCCCTAAGGTTCAAGCCCAAAAACCATTGGTCCTGACCATCTTCACATCAGCTCACCACACACCTATCCCAAACTAAATGGAATTTGATCCTTTCCATGATAAGGTATGTAGGAAGCCACCCTAAGGTTCAATCCCAACACCCACTGGTCCCGACCATCTTCATGTCAGTTCACCAAACACCCATATGAACTACAAGCTCTTTGATCCTTACAACAGTAAGGTACGTAGGAAGCCTCCCTGAGGTTCAATCCCACCATCCATTGGTTCCGACCACCCATCACATTAGTTCCAACTCCTCCTAAACTACGAGGTCATTAATCCTTTCCAAGGCAAGGCATGTAGGAAGCCTCCCTGAGGTTCAAGTCCAAAAACCATTAGTTCTGACCCCCCTTCACATCGAACTACCTTCGTCCCGCATGATGTTATACTACATTACCCCTTTTTGTCCTCTAAGAAGGTAAACTAAATCCACCATCCTGAACTACTTGTGTTTTTATCCTTGTATCCTAGACAGGGTACATGGGAAGCCTCTATGAGGTTCAACCCCATCCAGCAGTAAGCCCTTGTGACCCCATCCAGCGGTAAGCCATTGTGACCCCATCTAGTGGAAAGTCGTTGTGACCCCTACTATAGGTAAGATGTTGTGACCCCATACAGTGGTAATTCATTGTGCCCCCAATCAATTGTAAGTAGTTGAAGTCCCCAATCGATGGAAAGAATTCTTCAAATGAACTATGGTGACTATTATTCTTTATCAGGGGGATACATAGGAAGCCTCTCTGAGGTTCTAGACCATCACTAATGTCTCATCCTGATCTCTCCCACGAGTCTGTGTTTTTTGGGATGGTCATGACCCAACCTAGAGGATTTATCTCCTTCAGACCCCGTCCATGTGTCCATTCTCACAGGTCGCCTCCTCAGGTGTCCCATCATCCTGAACTACGTGGACTTTGATTCCCTTCCACGGAGAAAAGTAGGAGGTCTCTTCTAGGCTCAAGCCCAACATCAATATCTCCCTCGAGTAGAATCCATCTCATTTTCCATCCACTCTACTTAACCATCCTCTATCCATATGGATTCTTACCCAGTCCACCACATCTCGGTGTGATATTTCCACCTCATTCCCCATTCCCTTTATCAACAATTGGGTAGCTAACCACACGTTTTCCCCAACATTAGTGTTCCCTCTAGGGGTTGCACCAATCTGATCCACACTAGTTAGTGTTCCAATCAATCTGATCCTTCTCCTCTAGATGTTAAACCCACGGCATACCCTGTGTTAAAAATAGGAAGTTGAGTAAAACCTTAGATACATGTCTTGGAATATAATTCCATGCATTCAAAGTGGGATCCCTCTGGATTCGGTGCACTCAAGAAGCCCTATAATAATGGGAAGAAACCCAGAAATGCTAGTGTTCCATTGTCCAGACACACCAGTAATGTCCAACATTACTACTCCCCCAACCGAAGGTTGCGGCCCTGACGGGGACCCTTGGAATGTCCTAAAAGAAGTGGTGTAATTAACAGGTGTCCATGAAGAAATGGCACTGGGAAGAGTTTTAAGATCAACATCTTAGTCTATAAGGGAGTCCCAGACTTGGTGATGAGTTCTGAGGAGTAATCCACAGAAGTAAGAACCAAAATCTCATCATCCCATTTTGATCATGGAGAAAACGTCTGTGAATAAGTGACGAATGTCGCCTGCCTTCAGAAAGTGGGAATGTAGGGCAACTAATGCACGCCCTCCACGGACGGATGTGCGAGCCTCAATGATATCTTCAAAAACAGAAATGGTTAACTTGAAGGTAATTTCTTCCCCAAAATGTGAAGATTTGTAGGGTTCAAGAAATTAGTGGATTAGCATGTCCTTGGATCCAGTTATCCGGTGCCGGGTCCCGCCATGTAAATAGCAGGCGTGGCGTGAAACGCACCAAAAGTTTGGGTAGTAAAAAGGTTGGACATCCCAGTCTGCAACTTTTTCAGTGTGGATCCTTCTTACCATCCATGGGAGACAGAATGGCATTAGAGAATTTGAAGTTGATTTCTTTGTTTCAGCACTAATGGCTTAATCTCCCAGCTTTTAAAGGAACCAAAATGCTGCACTAGGAACCCGATAACCACTAGCCCACCGACGTAGAAGGTGAGGACAATGAAAATGTAGAAATTATGCGTGGCTCAACCACTTCTGTGATAACCCCCAAATCGACAGCTGCTGGGCATCCATGCCTTATCTCCCCTTTTGAATTCGTACAATGAAGGGTGAAAAGATACCTCTTCTGCCGATACGAGGAGGATGGGGTTATTCTGACTCAAGGTATGGCCCACCGAGATTTAGAGGTGTTTGTACCTCATTGCCACCACCACCCCAAAGGGCCACACTGAGATCCACTGCTCCCCACCCTGACATCCAATCATTTTAGGAGCCTCTCCCAGACCGTCTCGATGACTCCCTCCCCTACACTGACAAGGTTGGGGATGTCTGGGCCAGGCCAGCCGGGATTCCATTCTTGGTGCCCCTTAGGAGGGACCCCACTAGGCCGAGCCAGGGCCACCTCTTAGTCCCATGGGTTGAAGAGTAGGTAAGCTATGAAACTACACCAACGACCCTAGTCCGGATGACCTGACGCCTGAACTGGGTACAGGCTGAGGAGGACGAATTCCAAGGGCCATCGATGTCACCAAATACTATGGCCCGGTACACTTCCCACATGTATCATCATCCCCCTATGAACACTAAGAGGGGGCACCTATATACCCTTCTCAGACTGAGGCCCCAACAACCCCACGTGCAAGCTGGGTCAACTCTCTCAGTCGCTGGCACAGGGAACAGCCACTGGGGACCAACCTGCGGTAGTGACACCTAGTACGGAGGTCATCCATGTACCACCACCCTGGAAAATGCAGGTCCTCCACACTTCCAAGCTAGGCATGGAGGTCCACCATGTTCTACCTTCAATCTGAATGAGGGTCCTCCCCACGGTAGTGACACTTAGCACAGAAGCCTCTCCCGCACTCATTACACGGGCTATGGGGTCATTCCTCCCACCACATACCGTCAATATAGAGATTCTATGCATCCAGACAATCTTCAGTGTGGGAGGATTCCCGATGTCCTTGCAGTAGCTAGCGACAGTCCTGCTCGCCTCAGCAATCCGAGGAGTGAATGTCAGCTTCACTTCACCAGTGCCCAACACAGAGGTCCTACCCATGTTTGGCTCGAACTATATGAGGACCCTCCTCACACTAATTTCACCAGTTGAAACAAGAATGTAGGTCCAACCCTTTCTCTTATCAGCTACAGCGGATGTCCTACCCGCTCCAGCACTTCCCACAAAGGTCCTCCTCGTGTCTCCTTTGATATCTGTCTCGGTGCTCCTCACACATTGGCTTACTCAGTCAGGGATCCTCTCTGCCCCAGCACCAGTATGGTCAAAGATCTTCCTCGTGATCGGAAAATACGCTATCCCAAAGAATCATCCTAGGGAAGGAGGTTGGGTATTCTCCACCATAAAAATAACAGTAAGAAGTTTTAGACTAAGATCAAACTGGTTTTCTTCTCAGATTCTGATGAAGAATACGACTCAGTGACGTAACCCTTGCCTAGATCCTCCGTGTCAAGGTCTGGGGTAGGAACAAGGCACATCAGCGTAATACTTCTAGAATGTGAGGTCCGTCAGATTCCTTCATCCCTCCACAAGTATATCTAGGTGGATGAAATTTTGAAAACACCACAGGTTACGTCCGTGCAATCTCCGTCGTCACCAGAAGCACTCTCTACCTTGATTAGAGATAACAGAGTTCTATTCTAGGGACCAATGGCAGATGAGCAGCAGCATAAACTATCACCAACAACCATAGTCCCAATGCCGAAAACTACAGTCGTTAGACCATCTTAACATGGTGTCATGGATAATTCACTACACCTTTCATAGGTTAGTCTGAGATGCGGCGATTTGTCAGCTCGCTCATCGTATTCTCCACCGGCCAACCCACCATCCCAATGGTATTTTTTGATACTGCTATCAGTTCCCCAGCTGCCTCTGGTTGTCGAGTAAGGAAATGAAGGGATAGACCCTGACTCTGATCCCAAAGATTATGGTATATCCTCATAGTGGATCACTTCCCGGAGGTGTCTTGGCCAGTTTCAGGGCTGAATTTTTGTGCGCCAGAATCCCTCACCAAAGAGGAATTTGAGTGTTTCCTCTAGAACCTCTGGGCGATTCATTTTTGTATTCATCATCAACATGTGTCTTAACCTAAGAGACAATCGCATTTTGAGTGAACATCGGCGAAAAATGTCGTCTGGCTGATTTGGCTGCACTACCTGTGGCCCAATGCACAGAGTCGCTAGGTCACCATAGGGCCCTCCAGCAATAGTGTGTTCAGAATTTTAGGGTACACCGCAGGATTATCAATGAGGTTTCCCCCCACATATAGATCTATGGCTGGAGGTAGTATGATTCTTTCCCCATTAATCATATCTAGCATCAGCCTAATTTTTCAGGCGACATAAAGGATATGCCTCCAGGAAGGGTCGCGGTTAACTTGGCCGACCTGCCGGAGGGTTAGAACAAGATAGAACTTCTTGGAGAGGACCTACCCCACCGAGGGAGTTTCACACTTCATGGATACGTCATGATGGATTACTCTTCAACAGAGGAATCTATTGGGTATTCTCGTTCCCACTAAGGTGTTATACCTCAGCCGGAATCTCAACAATGGAAAGGTCGTGTTGTTCCAGCAACTCGCCGAACACAAGAAGATGGATGAAGATCTCCTTACTGAACAAACTACTGAGCATCGGCTAGGCAACGATGATCCTCATCTAGGGAATCAGGGTTAGGAAAAACATCCCCTTGGTGAACTCCACCCGGTGACCCTGAACATCCTAACCACATAGACAGGGTTGAGGATGGAAGATACGGTAAGAGGATGTGGTATGTCTCACCAAATCCTCCTGAATGGCGTGATAATCCTCGGGACCCAACTCAGGTTCCCCTAGTAGCCCCACGGGTCATTCCACCAGCCACTCCACTAGCCTCTTGTCCTATTTATCATGTTGAAGAACCCGCCAATGCACTGGTGGTCAGGGATCCCTGTAAAGATATGAATCACCACCAGAATGATCTAATGGCAGTAATCATCACCCACCTCAAAGCCTTAGAGACTTGAAAAGTGGTAATACAGCCATATGGAAAGCCATTCCCGGCAAGAGTGGATGATATGCCAGCACACCCGAGTTTCAAGAATCCCACAATTTCCCCCTTTAACAGGATGGGGGACCCGCCGCTGCACTTGGACCACTTTATCTCAAGGTGTGGACCCATGTTGGGAATTCCAGCGCCGTAAGAAGCTACCAACCTCTGGTGTTTCGCACAGACATTGGAAGGTTTGGTGTTCATCTGGTACAACCAACTCCCCATTAGATCAGTAGCTGGCTGGGAAGACCTTCATAGGAAATTTATCTACTAGTTCAATTCCACCACTTAAAAGATGAGTATTGAAGACCTCTTTAAGTGCAAGAATATGAATGATGGTCACGTTTCATACTTTGTCACCTGGTGGAAAGGCCTCACATACACTCTTGACATGCCACGAACTTGGGAGAAATTACTGACGATGTGCAGAGGGAATGTCAAGATGAAACAGGTCCCCTCTTTGATACCCCAGAACTACCTCGGGGGATTCTGAGACTTCTCTAATAAGTCCCAGCACCTAGAGGAAGCCTTACAGCATGCTAAAAAGCCACGTCTATTTTCTCCTACAATCCCCGCGAGAAGGGCGGGCAGGGATGAGCCCACCACAGTGGCTCAAAGAGAGTCCCCAAGGCAACTAGAGTTATTACTAGTGGAGTTGCCTCCACAGCCTCACAGAGGCCCTTCACCTCAGGCACATCTTTCGGCCTAACAACCCCCACCTCAGAATTGGACAGTCCCCTCGTGCAATGCTCTGCCACCGTCTAAGAGAGAAAACCAAGCTCCACCTCTTTGGATGGCTCCTTTAGACCCTCTCTGGGGTTAGGCTCTAAGGGCCCCCTTTCTGGATATATGGAACCAGGCCTACTCATTGAGCAATGAACAAGTCCCTAGTTATTTTTGAAGCGCCCTAGAGATGGGTATTGTATGTTTTCCCGATTATAGGAGGGTAGAAGAGGATAACCTTACTGATCGCCCTAATTACTGCCCCTATCACCAAATACTGATGCACACCCTTGAGAAGTGCTATGTTTTTAAATATTGTATTCAATACCAGGTAGATAAAAAAAATGTTTAGTTGTGCCCAGATCCAACACAAGTGGCATGATTCTTCGTGAGGCTAGAAAGCTGCGGTGATAGCAACGGCGAGTGGAATCAGGTTTCTAACCGTGGGACCCAGAATTATGATGACTAGATGGCTCATAAAATAGTCGCCCATGCCCATGGTGTTATCCATACACACATGAATCAACCAGATTCTTTAGAAACCACACTAACTACTTTTGCATCGTCATCTCAGTCGTCCTCTTCCCAGAAGAGCAAACACCGATGGCATAAGAGAAAGCCAAGTCCACCGCCAATTCCATCGTCATCTCGTACTCTCGGTGACTTCATGACCCCAGAGATGGCGATCCATCCCAGAATCCATCCTATAGTGGATGAATCTTCATGTGATGGTCAAGGTTATGACTTAGTTAATACTATAGTTCTAGTAAATCCCTTCCAGATTCCTGATGATGGGGAGCACTAGGCGTATCCTTCCAACGTCCCCATCTGTCGTTAGCGTCGACAGAGCCATGGAAATATGGTCCAACAGAGTGCCTCAGTTAGTACTTTCATCCTAGAAATGCACATGACCGAGACCAGGCTGTAGGCCCAGCGCAAAGCTCAGTATACGCAACCTTCTCATATGGTGGAATCTGACCCTCCTTCACTGCCATTCATGTTTTTGGATCAGGAAGAGCCACCTCGAACGTTTCTTGACCAGCCATGATTTTCCACATGCTGTTCTTAGTCTTCTAGCCCTCATCCAGTAGTCACTCTATAGGCTTCGACTAGTGAGAGCCAGGATATTCGTAGCACCAGTCCACCGCTGGACCAGCCGGTAGAGCCCACCATACCTCCTGTCATAGAGCGGCCTCCTATAAGAAGAAGTTCACACCTAGAATGGAATTATGATGTTCTCAAACATCATTATGGAATTCTATCCAATATATATATATTGGATTCCCTACGCCCATCATTAGATATGCATGAGGCCCTCGCCTAGGTTTTAAGAATCCCCCTCCAGTTTGAGATGGAGGTAGCAGCCGCAGAAGCAATCCATGTTGAGGCAGTCGAGAATGCTAAATGCCAGACCATCATCTCGTTCTCTGGGGAAGATGAAGGCTCTCCCATATAGGGAAACATTCACCCACTGTACATCACCATCCAGTTCAATGGCATGGAGGTTCATTGTTGTCTTGTCGACACAGGCTCTAGGATCAACCTAATCTCGACTCCGACACTACAAAAGCTTGGAATGTGTGAGGATGATATGAGTACCTCTGACTGAAGACTTCAAGGTTATGATAGGATTTAGTAGAAACAAATCGACAAGATTTTTTTAAATACTCAGTTCAGTTTTCTAATTTCTAGCACTGTGTTTATGGTTGTCTCCCTGGACACCGCCTATAATGCGTTGATGGGTAGGTCATGGCTCCACCTACATGCGACAGTTCCTTCATCTAACCACTAGTGCCTTAAGTACTCCCTCAATGGTCGATTGGGTGTGCGTTAAGGTGATGCATCCCCTTTGCCTCTTGTGAATCCCTCTTTCTAGATGTTGACTACTACATGAGCAAGGACAAGAAGATTTAGACTAACTAGGTCGAGCATGCTACGGTTGCGACCGACCCATGGGAAGATCTGGATTATGCATACATCTTTCCAATGAATCAATTGAAGGCTACAACGTCGGACATGGAAAATGATTTGTTGTTTCTGGAACGAGGGGGGAGGACATTCCCATGTTTAAGAGATTCTAGAAGATCACTGCATACTCTTACACAAACAAGTCTCAGATGATCTCAGAGCCTCTTACTCCCTTAAGGTATCAGGATGTCCACACCATGGAAATGGAAGTACATCATACTTTCTTGTTCCACTAGGCCAGGATTAACCGTCTCAAGCCGACACACCATTATTTCTTTGATATCATCATGTGTGGCCCCTTAGGCCGAATACCAAATAGGATTGGATCAAAAGCCTTTATCCCTATGGTTTTAGTTGCAAATGGGTTCCCCAAAGTAGTGTCCACTACCCCTCAGGCTGGAACCAGCCTCCTATCAGGAGCTGTCAACTCAGAAGAAGCTCCTCCCGCTGAGGATCCTCCCTCTGTAAGTGATGAATATGATCTAGTGGATCCCCCCCCCTCCATTGAAGAGGGCATCTCAGCCATAGTTGACTACTTGGTATAGGTGAACCTTGGTAGAGAGAAAGACCTAAAACCCACATTAATCAGTGTTTCCATTCCCCTTGTGGAAAAAAACATACAAAGGAATCTTAAACCAAAACTTTGATGTATTTGGCTGGAGTTATGATGAGATTCCAGGACTAGATCCTTAGGCATCCATCCACCGCCTCGGTCTCCCGTCAAATCATCATGGGTTCAAGTAGACCCCAAAAAAGATGCACCGTTCTCACGGTGCCATGGTTGAGGCCGAAGTTGATAAGCTCATCATAGCCAATTTCATTAAGGAGGTCCAGTACCCCAAGTGTCTTGCCAATATTGTTCCAGTAAGGAAGACGAATGGACATATTAGAGTCTGTATTGACTTCTTAGATCTCATCCTACACTGATCGAAGGATGATTTTTCCCTTCCTATGAAGGAATTATTGATCAACACTATAACTAGGTTCCAAGACCTCTCCTTCATGGATGGGTACTTCGGGTATAACCAGAACTGAATGGACCCTGTGGATGAGGATTCTACAGCCTTCAGGGCACCACAATGTACATTCTGTTGCCAAGTCATGCACTTCAGTTTAAAGAATGTGGGTGCCACCTATCAGCGGGCTATGCATCGTATATTTAAGCTGATCCTCAGAACATTGGTGGAATGTTACATAGATGACCTGGTGGTAAAATCTCACCAGTTCAAGGACCATCTCAAAGACCTTGAGAAAGTGTTCAGATTCCTCCTTTCTCACCACCTGAACATGAACCCATTGAAGTGTGCTTTTGGGGTCACCTCTGGAAAGTTTCTCAGCTTTTTTTTCAGATACAGTGGCATGAAGATCAACCTAGAGATGATCAAGGCCATCATCTAGATGTCTCTCCCAAGCAATATGTGGGAGATTCGAGGTTTCCAAGGCCACATAGCATGCATATGCCGATTCATCATGAAATTGGCTGGCATGTGTAAGCCCATTTTCTTGTCTCATGTAGAAAGGCACTATCTATGAGTGGGACAGAGAATGTGAGACATCTTTTGAGGAAATCAAGGAGTATCTTCTCTAGCCTCCGATCCTAATTCCACCCGTATTCGGAAATTCAATAGTCCTTTATGTGACCACCCTGGAATGATCTCTCAGAGCCTTTCCTTCCCATAATAATAACGAGGGAATGGAGAATAACCTCTACTACCTCAGCCACATGCTCCTCGATATGGAGACTAGATACTCCCCTTCCGAGAAGAGCTGCCTTGAGATGGTATTCGCAGTATAGAAATTATGGCATTACCTCCAGCATCATGAGGTACAACTAGTGTCCCAAGTATATCCCCTAAATTATATCTTGAACCGCCCCATGTTGATAAGTTGTCTAGCTCGGTGGGTAGTGATCCTTTAGTAGTCTGACATTAGGTTTGTCCCTCAGAAGGCTATCAAAGGAAAATTGTTGGCAGACTTTATTACCGCCCATCCAGCTCCTGCGGACCAGCCCCTAGACCTCGATTTCCCCAAGGAAGCGATACTCTAGGTGGAATAAGCCATACCGTTCTAGAAAATGCACATCGACGATGCTACTCGCAGCTCCACTAGCAGAAGGCTCAACGACCCCAGCCTCAATAGAGTAGGCCTGGGTATTGTCTTCATTACCCTAGCACAAGACATTCTGTCATACTCATTCCTGTTGTTAGAAGGATCCACCATCAAGGAGGTAGAGTATCAGGCCCTCATCATTGGCCTCGAGCTGGCCCTTGAGATTAATGTGACCCATTTGCATGTGAATGGGGACTCCGAACTGGTTATCAAGCTGATCAACAAAGACTATGTTTTCAGAAAGCTCGATATCGTGCCATTGTTTGAACACACCCTCCAACTAATGGCCCAATTCCCATCTCAGCCAAAAATTACTCATGTCCCTCAATCTCAGAATGGTTGATCTGACACCCTTGATGGCCTAGCTACATCACTTGCAGAGCCCGAACAGGATGACCTGATTATCCACTGTTCACATTGAAGAGTCATTGCTCATGTCACTCTAGGTGATGATGACAGCCTATAGGTAATCCACCTTACCGTCGGCACCTCCACGTCAAGACCCCAAGGTCCCCCGGATGTAGTGATTGAAGTGACTCATGGCTGGAGAACATCCTTTGTTGAGTACCTCCATAATGGTAATCTCCCAGCAGATCGGGCTGAGCGCAATAGAATCTGACGTTTCACGCTACATTTTACCCTCCAAGATGGTCCTAGTCATTAGAAGATCCTCTACAAGCACGAGTTTGATGGGGTTCTCCTTCATTGCATTCAATGATTTGAGATTTCCCAAGTCAAGCAGGAGGTTCATGCCGGTTCCTGCGGGACTCATCTGACTGGTCTGAAACAATCTTACGAGATCTAGATACTGGGGTACTTTTGGCACTATATTATTCATGACTGCATTGATTTCTCCTTCAGGTTCCATGCATACTATATTTCTGATAACTTCATGCATCGTCCACCAGAGCCTCTCTATTCCACCATGTACTCTTGGCCATTTGTAGTATGGGGACTCGATGTCATAGTGATGTGACCTTATTTTTACACAGTTTGTCACATCCTTTTTATTATTTTTTAATGATTTATTTCATTATTTTTATACTTTTTATCTAATTAATGCACGTTTGTATTTTTATAATTAAATTTGTCAAATATTCATTTTTTTATAACAATTTATGTAACTATGGACCCTTAAATAGTTGAATTATTCCTTCTTTTTTTTAATATAATTAATTTTCAATTTTTTTATTTAATCTATATTTGTATATTTTATTTAATTTTTCATTATTAATAATTATTGAGTTTTCTAATTAATTTAATTTTAATTTTTAAAGTTTATACAACTTAGTTCGGCTTTCCAGACTACCGGTAGCATAGCTACCGATAGCAGGTTACTGGTACTCTCTATCGGTGACCTTGCCTCTATCGATGACCCTTGTCACCGATACTCTTTCCTACCGGTAGTTCTTTTCTAAATCTAATGGTAGCTTTATTTTGTGTCTTACCGGTAGCTTTTAATTTAAACTACCGGTAGCTCTATTTATCAGTAGCGGTAATCCCTTTAATTTTATAAAAAAAATGATGAGTAACTAGTTTAAATTAGTTCTTCTTGATTTTTAATAAGTTATTTTTTTTATTTTAAATAATTATTTAATCGTTGTAATTTTCTTTAATTTGCTTAGGCTTTATTTTATTAATTAATCATTTAATTAAGTTATATTAGAATAAGTTAATTTTATTATTTAATGTGTTTAGTCTTCCTGCTCATCATTTAAGTAAGTTATGTGTGATTTTAAATTAATTTAATTGGTTCGCCCTTAATTTTATTAGTTCAAATAGTTAATTAATTAATTAATAGTTTTTAAACATTAATTATATTATTTTATGTATGCAGATTGAATTTTAATTCATTTTATAATTGTTTTAGTCTACCGGTGAGGTAATTAAGAGTTTGTGTGATTTATTTGGGTCACCGTTGTTTTTGTTTTTATTTGATGTTACTCTTAATAAATTTATTTATTTATTTTATTTTAAGTCTCTTATTAATTTAGTTTAACAGTAATCAAGTTTATTAATTTAATTGTATTCATCTAGTTTTTTTAATTAATAAATTTAATGTTTTGAAGGTTAATAAATATCTTGTTTTTAAATAAAGGAATTTAGCATTACATTAATAAATTATTTTAAGTCTTTTTATTTAATTTATTTAAGTTTTAATTCTATATTATTTCACCAAACTATTATTTTATGTACTATCGGTATTTCATTTTTTCTATCGGTAGCTTCACCTACCGATACCCATACGGATACTTTTTTTTATCACCGATTTCAGGTACCGATAGCCTTTTTTTTCTTTTTCTCACCAATAATTTACTTTTATCGGTAGCTACGGATACGTATCTTTCTTGCTGGTTGCACCTATTCTCTCATTGTTTTCCCGTCAACCCAATCAGGTAGCCACAGCACCTCCCCCATCAGCTTCACACTGCCGCCCACCTGCTGTCCGCTGCTGCAAACCAAAGCCGACCTGCTGCTTGGAAGAGAGGCCGAGCCGAGCTCATTTGAGTCTCACTGTAGCAATGAAAATGCTGGAACCTTCTAGAACCGAGTATGGCATTGCACAGAAGAGACTCAGGCTGAGGTCCGCGCCAGAGCTGAGACCGACGCCGCTTTTTGAAGAGGGTGCTGCACCGGCTAGTAGAGCCGGGCTGTTCCGGTGCTGAGGAGATGAAGACGCCGCGATGCTGGAGGAGTACCTAAGGAATCCGCTGCTCTAAAGATGGTGGAAACCCTCCCCTTCCTATTGCGCAGCGTGGGAATTGGGAGGAGAAGAGAGACAAAAAAATAAAATAGAAAATAATAGATAAGAATAATAATAAAATTAAAGTAAAAGTTAAAGAAGAAAAAAGACAAAAGGTAAAGTTAAAAGTGAGATTAACTTTACGTAAAAGTTAACTCACTAAAATATAAAACTTAATTAATAATAGATGTTTATAATAAATTAATTTACTTTTAATTGTATTAATTAATTAATAATAATTATAAATAATTATAAAACATACTTATGAATTTAAACACTTAAATCTTAAGTAATAAATTTAATTTCTAAATTAGAAATTAACTAAATAATAGTTTAATCTAAACAATTTATTTTTTTAATAGTAATAATTAAATTATTAATATAATCTAAAATATTTTCTTAACTATTTATTTATTTGTGTTGTTAATTTTAATAACATAGTTAAAAATAATAAAATTAATAGTTTAGTAATTATATTTATTAACTTAGTTTAATTAATAAATCTAATAAAAACATGTTTTACCATAATAATATTATGTGAATAATTTTATAAATAATAATAATGTAAATAATATTTATCAACTAAGATATTTTTTAGTTAACATAAGTTAACTTTTTAATAATTTGTTTTTCCTTTGAGTTTTAACTGCTTTATTATGTTTATAACTTGTCAAGGTTCATTCCAAAGTCGGAAACATGTCTATGTTCATGCAACTAACTTACCGAGGTTAGTTACGTGAGAAAAGATAGTGCGACGTGCTGGTCGCAAAAAAATTGACATTTTGCAGTGCATGGGTGAAGAACTTTCCAAGTCGGTGGAGCACGAGCAGTGACATGCAGTAGATGACAACATGGTATTAAAACAGAGCAAGAAGCAGAATTGGGGGGGGGGGACTCTCATTCGATATTCCACACCAGACAATTTGAGAGCAGACTCCGAGGAGCAGCACTAAAGATGAGCAGGAGGCTAAGGATCCTGAAGGCAGAGCATTGCAAGGGGAGTTTACCTTCCCTCTGTCCATAATTTTGTACTCTGTTTTCAGTTGTATTTTACTGCATTAATCAATATGATCAAAGGATGAATTGTTTAGCTCGGGAATTCAATTCTATTGGTTAATCTTCCAATCTTATTCATTCACTTTGCAATTTTCAGAATCATATTCAATTGGCGAGATTGAATTTTGATTCTCTTTATAGTTGTTTCACACCTTAAATGTTTTAAAATTCATAACTTCAAGAACTACTGGCGAGGTAATTCTTGAATACTTTTTCAGAGTGTTAATGTTTTAAACAGTGTAAATTTACGGCGAGTTTATTTTCCAACTGTTATCTTTATAATACTGTCAAGCTATTTGACTGATTTTGGGGTGGCGAACTCCTTTAGTCAGTTTCTCTGTGTGTTGAGTTTCCTGGTGAGGGAGACTATTCACCTTTTTTTCTCGAGGTGTGATTCAATGAAGTGCAGTGGAGAAGATATCCTTAAAGTCGGTAGTTTAGAATTCCTAAGTATATTGTTGATCTCGGTTCCTTGTCTTGCTGCTTAATATTTGTATATTGTATTTCTTTAGTATATCATACTTAGTTTAAATTTTAGTTTCTTTGATAAAAACATGTTTCTTCATCATGTTTCCACTTCATAGTTTAAAAATAAATAAAATAATAATAAGTTGTTTACCTCATTGCTGACAACAGTGAGGTCTTTAGTTTTAAAACCTAAAATTCTCGTCTGCCTTCTCTGTGGTTTGACCCTGCACCACTGTGCTAGTGTAGGTTTATAAATGTAATTTTGAGGGTCGTGACGACATCTGGTCAGTTCAAAATTTGGCGTCGTTGCCGGGGAAGGCATGCACTGAGAGTCAAGGGTTTAAAAATTTAAATAAAACAATAAAAAAACATTAAAAAAATCATATAAAAAACTGTTTAAAAAAACTGCTTTCAACTGGAACCTACTGTTTGTGGTTTTTAAAAATCTACTTCATTATGAACTGTTGTGTGTTTAATATCATCTGGTTTTGATTTAAAAATGGATTTTAATCAAAACAGGAATCAACTGGGACCTTACTGCATTTGTTGTAGAGATTATGGACATACTACCTGGTAGTGTGTATATAACCTACCACGACAGGATTTTTACATTAAATAAAATAAAAAACATGAGTATAGTCCTAACAACCTAGATAAAATTGAATTAATTGATTCTAAACTGGATGCTAGGGTTGAACTAATTAATAATTGGTTTACTAAAACCCATGAAATACAGCTTAGATATTCTCAAGAGCAAGATCAAAGACATAAAAAATTGTAAAACATGCTCTTGGAATTACAACAAAGGGATAAAGAACAAGAAGAATTTGAAGAAAATGAAAAAGAAAATGTTTATAAAAGATTTTAAAATAAAATTGAAGAAGACAGTGACTATGAAGCTAGACAACAAAACATTCACTTTGAAGAATCTGAAACTGTTGAACCAAAATTGGAAAAAAACCAACTCACTGAATCAAGAACATAACATTAAAAATCACAAAAAGAGCTTTAATGGTGTTGAGTTGGACAATTTTGAAACTGAATTAAAGTAGATTGAAAAATATAGCTAAGTTCTTTTCATAATTCCTACATTTGAGAAAAATCACTGTTTTAGAAGCTTTGAATATGAAGTCACTCAGGTTGAAGTAAAACATGAAACTAAAAACTGGATTGTTAATAACTCTTCACCCAAACTTTCAGAAATTCTGAACATTGAGCCTTAACTTGATATTGGGTATAGTTTAGATGAGAACATTAAACTGGATGACAAAGAATCTGAAATTTTTGAACCTGAACTGAAAACTTCTCTTCCATGTTTTGAACCTGTAAACCCAATAATTTCTGAATTTTTTTTGGATGATGAGGATGAGGGAATGATATTTGATGAAAAACTAACAGATGAGTTTTCATTTCCCTATTCTCATAGTAATCACTTTTCTGAATCATCATGCAATGAAATGGAAATCAGTGTTGGCCAACTTGAGGAGAATTTTTTTAATTTGAACATTCCAGAAACTGAATTTATTGATGCTGAATTGGACATTACTCCTCTTGATTTAAACTTTTTTAAACACTCAAATGACTTGGTTTTTGAAAGTGGTCCTTTTGAACTTGAACTTAATGTAGAGGTTGAACACACACTTGATTTAGGCATAATTTATTTGATATAAGCAGTAGACGTTCAATGTGAGTAAACAGATGAGGATCTTTTGGAAGAGATTTAAAATATTGTTAGACCCGAGTTTGTTTGTGAACAAATAAATTCTATTCCTTATTTCACACTTTCATCCTCAATTGTGAGAGGTGCTGAGCCTTCTTGTGTTACTGATAATGGTCTAGAGGGGGAATCACACGTGAGATCCAATGTTCATGATTTTGTTCATAACTTTAATGAATCCCCTCTTGAACCAAAAAATTAAAATTTACCCATTTTCACCCTTAAATGTGAATATGTTAGTGTAGAAGTTGAAGTAAATGGCTATGAGGTTAATGATATACCCTTTGAAGAACCTAGATCTATGTTACCCCTTCATGACTATTCGAATATTGAAATGTCTGAACATATTCTAGAAGTGGACAACACTATGCTCACAACTGTTAAAGGGTGCTACATAGGGGTTAATTTAGGCTATGAGAATTCAGTTTTTGTCTGCTTAAGTTTTGGTGCCCACAAATTTCATCTTTTTGTTAAAAATAATTGGGCCAAACATATGTGGTAGTTTCTATTAAATAAACCACATCCACCTAGTGACTATGGTTAGTTGCTAGGTGAGTCCGGCTGGGGACTTTAAACCTAGTGCTGCATGAGAGGCAACCCATGGTCTTGTTTTGTTAATAAATAAAAATTGCAATTAAATAAAGTATAACGGAAGACTTTAAATTCAGTGCTTCATTGGAGTCAACCCATGTTCTTTCTTTTGTGTTTACTTTTATTTCTGTTCTTGTTTTACATTGAATAAAGTTCTGCTGTGATGCCTTCTGTTTGCACTGTCTATGTTAGTTATATATTCCCGGTTCTCATGATCGGTGTTTTTAGGATGCTACTGCTTGTGTCAATAAAGGGAGTGGAATTCCCATGTTGAAAGAGTAATGGAACTATAGTCATGGAAGTACCTTACTGTTAAATTTTGTTTCTTCTTCCTGCTCCTTAATGCTTTGCTGAAAAAATGAAACAATCATCTCACTACTTGAACTTAAGTGGGGGGGGTTCATGTAGTCTGAAAAGCTTGTTTTTGAATCTTCTTGTGTAGTTTGGGGTGTTTATCATGAGCATTGTCTACTATATTGAACACATTATTGAACTTATTGGTTGAAATTCTTACCACCAATTAACTGTGCACTTAAACATCACATGTTATTTTATTGAGATATATTGAAAATTTTACACTGGACATAAATGTTAATGTTTGTACTTTTCTAATGAACCCGATGTAAGTTAATTTTTGTGTCAAACAATATTTTTGAACTCCATTGTGGCCCTTGATACATGTCATCTATCTACTTAATTGAAAATCTATTTTGAACCTTAATGGATTAATTGTTCTTCTCCATATTTAGAAGTCAACTTTGGGGAAAAATTTGGGTTTTAAGTGTGGGGGAGTGGGCCAATTCTTGACTATGCTAAACTGTGTTTTATTCAAAGATCATCAATTCCCATTGCAATCTCAAACTTTTTTTTAAAAATGGATAAAAATTTTCAATTTTTTTTCAAAATTCTTGCATAATTTTATGATTTACACCTTTCTAAATTGGGTCTTACCTTAGGATGAGTTTCTTGCTGGTAGTTTAGAGTTTCTTAGAATATGAAATTAATGAGTTGGGATGATTGCTGAGTGTTCTTACTTAGTGATTTGATGGAAATTCGGTTTAGGAACTACCTCTGGAGTGATATGGGTTACATATTTGTGGAATTCTGATCATAACCCTTGGAACTGGAAGTTTGATTCTGATTCTAGGGGCCTCATTCATTTTTCTTTAAATTATTAAAAGTAATTGCTTTAATGATCCAATGTAAATAGATTTTATATAAATCTTTTGAAACTGGAGTAATTTGGGCATCTGGGATCCCACGGTGAGTCTCTAAGACCCTAGATACTGGGTGCTGTTTTGTTAACTAAAAGTCCTTTGTACACTTTGAATAAGTGCATTGCACAGTGCTTAGCACATTAATACATGGCTTGGAAAAAATAAATAAAGTTTCCAGGGTCAAAAATGAGCTCTTTAAGGTGAGGAGAATGATGAACGCCAGATGAAGAAGCGATCAAATTGTTTATATGAGAATCTTTTAGGTTGTGTCATTGAGGTGATTCACAAAAAAAAATTAATTATTTTTGGAACATAGGTGAAAAATTCAATGTACAAAGTTCCTTGGTTAAGATCATAATTCCATTGATATTTTATCTCCTATCATTCTTGGATTTAGAACCTGAGATTGGATTGAAGTTAATCACTATGTTGTATCACATATGAGGAATGACATCTTCTTTGATGGATGGTCTTTGTGCTCTTAATTACCAGTGAGTACTCATTTAGGGCAAGATTCTTATGAGTAAATCATTTTCTTTAAGCCTATTATTATGTATTGTCCTCTGTTTTGAGTGTTGGACAAGTTACAGTGTGATCTTTATCATAAATACATTTAACTGTTTTCAAAGAAAATAAAACACGGGATTGTTTGAGGACAAACAATGCTTAAGTGTGGGGTAATTTGATGTGACCTTATTTTTACACAGTTTCCCACATCCTTTTTATTAATTTTTAATGATTTATTTAATTATTTTTATACTTTTTATCTAATTAATGAACTTTTGTATTTTTATAATTGAATTTGTCAAATATTCATTTTTTATAACAATTTATGTAATTATGGACCCTTAAATAGTTGATTTATTCCTTCTTTGTTTTTAATATAATTAATTATCAATTTTTTTATTTATTCAATATTTGTTTTTTTAATTTAATTTTTCATTATTAATAATTATTGAGTTTTCTAATTAATTTATTTTTATTTTTTAAAGTTTATACAACTTAGTTCGGCTTTCCAGACTACCGGTAGCTTAGCTACCGATAACAGGTTACTGGTACTCTCTATCGGTGATATTGCCTCTATCGATGACCCTTGTCACCGATACTCTTTCCTACCGGTAGCTCTTTTCTAAATCTAACGGTAGCTTTATTTTGTGTCTTACCGGTAGCTTTTAATTTAAACTACTGGTAGCTCTTATTTATCAGTTGCGGTAAGCCCTTTAATTTTATAAAAAAAACGATGAGAAACTAGTTTAAATTAGTTCTAATTGCTTTTTAATAAGTTATTTTTTTTATTTTAAATAATTATTTAATCATTGTAATTTTATTTAATTTTCTTAAACTTTATTTTATTAATTAATCTTTTAATTAAGTTACATTATAATAGGTTAATTTTATTATTTTACGTGTTTAGTCTTCATGCTCGTCATTTAAGTAAGTTATGTGTGCTTTTAAATTAATTAAATTGGTTTGCCCTTAATTTTATTAGTTCAAATAGTCAATTAATTAATTAATTAATAGTTTTTAAAAATTAATTATATTATTTTATGTATGCAGATTGAATTTTAATTCATTTTATAATACTTTTAGTCTACCGGTGAGGTAATTAAGAGTTTGTGTGATTTATTTGGGTCAACGTTGTTTTTATTTTTATTTGATGTTACTCTTTAATAAATTTATTTACTTATTTTATTTTAAGTATGTTATTAATTTAGTTTAATAGTAATCAAGTTTATTAATTTAATTGAATTCATCTAGTTTTTTTAATTAATAAATTTAATGTTTTAAAGGTTAATAAATATCTTGTTTTTAATTAATGGAATTTAGCATTACATTAATAATTTATTTTAAGTCTTTTTATTTAATTTATTTAAGTTTTAATTCTATATTATTTCACCAAACTATTATTATATGTACTATCGGTAGGTACGCTACTGATACTTCATTTTTTCTATCGGTAGCTTCACCTACCGATACCCATTCTTACGGATACTTTTTTTTATCACTGATTTCAGCTACCAATAGCCTTTTTTTTCTTTCCTCGCTGATAATTCCCTTCTCTCTCTCTTTTTCACCGGTTGCACCTATTCTCTCATTATTTACCCCTCAACCCAATCACACAGCCACAGCACCTCCGCCGTCAGCTTCACACCGCCGCCCACCTGCTGTCCGCTGCTGCAACCCAAAGCTGACCCGCTGCTTTGAAGAGAGGCCGAGCCGAACTCATTTGAGTCTCGCTGCAGGAATGAATACGCTGGAACCTGCTGGAACCGAGGATGGAGTTGCACGGAAGAGACTCAGGCCAAGGTCCGCGCCAGAGACGAGACCGACGCCGCTGTGTGAAGAGGGCGCCGCACCTGCTAGTGGAGCCAAGATGTGCCGGTGCTGAGGAGCTGAAGACGTCGCGATGCTGGAGGAGTAGCTGAGGAAGCCGCTGCTCTGAAGATGGTGGAAACCCTCCCCCCTTCCTATTGCGCAGCGTGGGAATTGGGAGGAGAAGAGAGACGCACAAAAATATAATAGAAAATAATAGATAAGAATAATAATAAATATAAAGTAAAATTTAAAGAAGAAAAAGAAAAATGGTAAAGTTAAAAGTGAGGATAACTTTACATAAAAGTTAACTCACTTAGTCAAATTAATATAAAATAATAAACTTACAATTAAAATTATTATAGATAGATAAATCATTCACTAAAATATAAAACTTAATTAATAATAGATGTTTATAATAAATTAATTTACTTTTAATTGTATTAATTAATTAATAATAATTATAAATAATTATAAAACATACTTATTAATTTAAACACTTAAAGCTTTAGTAATAAATTTAATTTCTAAATTAAAAATTAACTAAATAATAGATTAATCTAAAAAATTTATTTTCTTTAATAGTAATAATTAAATTATTAATACAATCTAAAATATTTTCTTAACTATTTATTTATTTGTGTTGTGAATTTTAATAACTTAGTTAAAAATAATAAAATTAATAGTTTAGTAAATATATTTTTTAACTTAGTTTAATTAATGAATTAAATAAACACATGTTTTACCATAGTAATATTATCTGAATAATTTTATAAATAATAATAAAGTAAATGATATTTATCAACTAAGATATTTATTAGTTAACTTAAGTTAACTTTTTAATAATTAGTTATTCCTTTGAGTTTTAACTACTTTATTATGTTTATAACTTGTGAAGGTTTATTTCAAAGTCGGAAACATGTCTATGTTCACGCAACTAACTTACCAAAGTTGGTTATGTGAGAAAAGATAGCGCGACGTGCTGGTCGTGAAAAAATGGACATTTTGTAGTGTGTGGGTGAAGAACATTCCAAGTCGGTGGAGCGCGAGCAGTGACATGCAATAGATGATAGCAAGGTATTAAAACAGAGCAAGCAGCAGAATTGGGGGTGGACACTCATTCGACATTCCACGACAAAAAATTCGAGAGCAGACTCTGAGGAGCAGCACTGAAGATGAGCAGGAGGCTAAGGAGCCCGAAGGCAGAGCATTGCAAGGGGAGTTTACCTTACCTCTGTCCATAATTTTGTACTCTGTTTTCGGTTGTATTTTACTCCATTAATGAATATGATCAAAGGATGAATTGTTTAGCTTGGGAATTCAATTCTATTGGTTAATATTCCAATCTTCTTTATTCACTTTGCAATTTTCAGAATCATATTCAATTAGAGAGATTGAATATTGATTCTCTTTCTAGTTGTTTCACACCTTAAATGTTTTAAAATTCATAACTTCAAGAACTACTGGTGAGGTAATTCTTGAAAACTTTTTCAGAGCGTCAATGTTTTAAACAATGGAAATTTACGGCGAGTTTATTTTCCAACTGTTATCTTTATCATACTTTCAAGCAGTTTGACTGATTTTGGGGTGGAAAACTCCTTAAGTCATTTTCTCTGTGTGTTGAGTTTCCTGGCGAGGGAGACTATTCACCTTTTTTTCTCGAGGTGTGATTCAATGAAGTGTAGTGGAGAAGATATCCTTAAAACCGGTAGTTTAGAATTCCTGAGTACATTGTTGATCTCGGTTCCTTGTCTTGCTGCTTAATATTAGTATATTGTATTTTTTTTAGTATATCATACTTAGTGTAAATTTTAGTTTCTTTGATAAAAACATGTTTCATCATCTTGTTTCCACTTCATATTTTAAAAATAAATAAATAAAAAATTTGTTTACCTCATTGCTGACAATAGTGATGTCTTTAGTTTTAAAATCTAGAATTATCGTCTGCCTTCTCTGTGGTTCGACCCTGCACCACTATGCTACTGTAGGTTTATAAATGTAATTTTGAGGGCCGTGAAGACCTCCGGCCAGTTCACATAGGACCATATCCACCGGTGACATATCACCAGTGCAGATTCTTCCGAACTGCTATAGATTTCCTCTCCATGTCGGCCGAGGCAGTTCCACTCAAGGAGGTCAAGGCTCATTCCATCATTTACTTTGTGAGATCCAACAACATCTACCAATTTGGAGTCCCTCACGCCGTCCTCACCAATAACGACACGAAATTACAAGCAGCTGAGATGATTAAATTGTACACTAAGTAAAATATATGTTCTAAACATACCTGCTGCTATCATGCACATTCAAATGGATATATTGAGGCGTTCAACAAAACAATCTTTAAAATTCTGCAGAAAATGGTATTCCAAAATAATAAGAGTTGTCTGGAAAAGCTCCCCACAACCCTCTGGGCATACTGGACGATGACTCGTAATACCACCCAGGTGACCCCATAATCCCTGGTTTACCGAATGGAGGTAGTCCTTCCCATAGAGATTCAATTCCCCCATTGCACACAGCTTTCTATAACAAAAAAGTGCCAGATAAAGTGGCTAAGATCCTTCTGTACGAGTTATAAGTGCTCAACCAGAACACGCTTCGTGCCCATCACAACCTGAAAAGGCTTCAGAACCATATAGACAAAGCTTTCAACAAAAACGTTAGCCTCCATTCCTTCTTGCAAGGTGACTTGGTATTGGCCCCGAAGACACCAATGATTCCTGGAAGGAAACTAACCATGTTGGAGCCATGTGGGAAGGACCTTACATAGTTCATAAGGTTTAATCTAATGGGGAAAACAACTTGGTTACCATGGATGGTGAGCATATAACTCCTCCCACCAATGCAAAGTTCCTCAATCAATACATTTCCTGAGACGTATAGTCCAGCATGACCTTAAACTAAACGGTCCTGCACGACCTCAAAGTGCTGGTCCAACATGACCCTAAACTGCATTATGTTCTAGCATGAACTTAAACTTTACGATCCTACATGACCTCAAAGTTATAGTCTCGAGCGACCATAAACTACATTATGGTCTAGCATGACCTTAAACTGTACGGTCCTGCATGACCTCAAAGTACTAGTCCTGCACGATCCTAAAATCCATTATGGTCCAGCATGACCTCAAACAATACGGTCTTGCACGACCTCAAAGTGCTACTCCCGCATGACCCTAAACTGCATTGGGGTCATCCATGACCTTAAACTGTCCAGTCCTACATGACTTTAAACTGTGCGTCGTCCTGCAAGACATTAAACTACATTTTTTATGAACTATGTATGGCTTGATTCCCATCCTCATGAGATATTTTGGAATGCTCAGATTATTCATCTTGAGTCCAGCCCCAGCTTCCTCTTTGACTATCCCCACCTGGGTATAGTCCTTTTGGAGGATCCCACATTGCGCCGTATAGACTTCTTTGGCCCCACTCATGTTAGGGTTACAATGATTGCACCATGTTCCCTCCCTTGTTCTTCTAATCCTCCAACATTATTACCGCAAGACGTTAAACTACATGGACATTTTAGAACTGTGTATGTATTGATTCCCATCCTCAGGGGATATGTAGGAACGCCCAGAAATTTTGTCCGTAAGAGAAACCCCAATATTTGGGACCTCTGATTGTGATGAAACACATTGTGTGGTGCCATATTTTTCCTTCATTCAAGTTGATTTCATCATGACCATACCATGTATCACTCTCCCCTAAAGATGTCTAACTCTTCTACTGTCTAACATTATTTGAAATTGCATCGGCACATTTATGCTCCACACACTCCAACATTTGGGTTCCCGTTATCTTGAACATCCAAAAGGGCCCCCAAATGATAGAGATACATAGCCTAAGGGATCTCCTATTATTTCGGGCCAACACCCTCAATGATTTTGGACAACAAATCGATATGATCCCTACATTGTGAATATGGTCAGCAATCAATGCTCATTTTTTGTTCCCATATCAGCTTACACAATATAGATGTTGTGTTTCAAATATGGTCAACAACCATCCCATGTCATTGTCACCAACCCCATAGGTCCCAAACATGGAGTGTAGTGTTTTATTTTGCTCTTTCATCTCTCCAAACCTCAGTCAGCCTCAAGCAAGAGTGTTATTCCAACAAGTGTTCCCTTATGTGACGGGGAGAGCCTAATCCTACTCCATGTTTCCTGCACCGAAAATTGATCCCATGGGCTTGGGAGCTATGATATGGAAATACATGCATGAGTGTTCATATGGTTACAGTTGGCTGGGATGCCCAGCCTTAGGTCCCTCAGCCTTTTCGTCCCCCCTGGTCCAAGTTCTCATTTAGGATTATGTGGTGTGGTGTGGAATCACGTCCTCATTCCCATCAGGCTATTCTGTCATGCCACACATATCCCCTTGAGACATCCATCCATTTATCACTCTTTCCATGAGTGGAAGCTCCACCATGATTCATGAGCCCCATCATTTAGGTTTACATCATCTTCAATATTCAAAAGGACCCCAAGATGGCATGGATGCTAGGCCTAAGGGCTGTCCAACCATTATGGGCTAACGTCCTTAAGTATTGAGAGTGGAAAATTGATACAAGTATCATGTTATGAATATGGTCAACAATTGATGCTCAATTGTTCACCCCGAAATCTGGTCACACCAGGGTGGATACTGTGTTGTGAACCCAGTAAACAGTTTCCCTCTATCATCATTGCCACATTGTGGTCTTCATAGGAACAATGATTCGACTTCTCTATCCTATTCATATAACATTAAACTAGGCATTTGTGGTCCAAGATCTATGACCTTAAACAACGGTTGCCTTATCCTCAATGCAAGACCTTAAACTATAAGTTTTCCATGACATTCCATTTGTGGCCCAACATCAAGTCCCTTAGCCTTTTCAGGCCCCTGTCCCAGGTTCCCACTTAGGATTGTACAGTGTGGTATGGGATTATATCCTCATTGATGTCGGGTTACTCGTTATGATGTACACTTCCTTTATTGGCGTATCTCTCCCTTATATGAGACCTTACTTCAAGATGAAAAACTGCATGTAACCCCCCTTTTCCCGAACTACGTACATCTTGATTCCCATTCCCATGGGATACATAGGACCTCCCGAATGTCTAGTCTTCCGGTTTATCCCTACTTCTTAGCGACCACCCGATCATCTTGTCCCCTTGGCATGCTTGCTTTCAAAAGAGGGATATATGGTGTGGTATAGGATTATGTCCCCATTCACGTTGGGTTTGTAAAAATCATACCACATACTTCTCTCTCCATAGGTCCCTTTGGTCCCTTTCCGTACACGTGTCTCTTTGAGTTTGATGCCCTTAATTTGGGTCCCTCATCCCTCTTCAGTGATTCAAAAATGGGACCGTGAGCACTTTATTCTAGATCCTGGAGTGTCGGATTCTACCCATACGTGCTTTCACCCATTTCTCATACTTTGTGTTCCCCTTTATTTGGGATTCCATTATCATTCACATCCGAAGGGACCCCTAAATGTCATGGATGCTATGCCTAATGTCTCTCCTACTATTACTGGCCAAATTCTGCGAGGGTTTTAGAGAAAACATTGATACAAGTCTCGCGCTGTGAACGTGGTCAGCGGTTGACGCTCAAATGTAGTTCCCATTTCAGGCTACACAATATTGATGTTGTGTTTTGAACATGTTCAACAGTTATCCTCCATCATCACGTCAACCCCTTCAAGGCTTGAATTTTGGTTACACGATTCACATTATTTTCCACCCAATAATGTTCAAGAGGAATTTCTACACTCCTGGTACTATCCTTCAGTGCACATTTGCATGTTTGGAGGAAAAATTCTTGGTAAGGTTTCATTTGGGGCTCCTCACTAACTTCCCTTTGGCATGCATTCCGGGTATTAAAAACCCACTTCTTCCTTGTTTCCCACAACGAGTTTGACTCAGGTGGGATTTGGAATTGAGTTGAGGTCTGCACCTACTTGGAAGAGTTCTGCTACTACATGGTCCAATCTCTAAGACCTTAAACTAAGATCTCTATCAGAACTACATATGGCTTTATTCCCATTCCCACAGGATATGTAGGAACTCCTAGACATCTCATCTTTGGGGCCATCTTGAGTGCCACTAACTTATCTCTTTTGTTCTGCCTTTTAGGCCCTAGCTCTTGTAGGACCGCGTGATGTGGCATGTGTGGGCTTACACCTTCTTTCATGTCAGGCATACAATTTCAACATCACGTACTCCCCATCATGGAGCTAGTCCCTCCTACCTCCTTCCCCACATTCTCTATCCTTTTATGGCCCCCTCGGCCCGAGGTTTCTTCCTTAGAGTTATGTGTGGTGTGCTATGGTATTATGTCCTCATTCACATTGGGTATGCTTTATCACGTCATTCACATTCCCTTAATGTCTGAGCCATATGACTTTAAAATATACTCCCTAGTCCCACATGACTTTAACATGTTGCGTCTATACTGCACTACGTTAAAATGCATGGTTGGTCCCATCACATGAACCTAAACTGTGACATTATCATCCCGACCACATGACAAAAAATGGAACTGCATCGTGGTGTCCTCATGCAAGGGGACATCATGTTTGGTATCAGTCACACACCATTCCATTTTTCAATGTCTTCACACAGATTTATTCTTTTGGCGACACATGGACCTTCTATCCTAGATCTATCGCTTCAAAAAAACACTCATTCATCTTAAATGACAAAGAAGATCTATCAAATGAAGATTATTTTGGGGCAAGGGCCATACCCGCACAACCTTATTTTCTCTAGCACATGTATCTTACCGTGCCATTCCTAAAACTATGTACTTCTTGATTACCATACTCATGGGATAAGTAAGAACACCCAGACATATTGTCTTCTTGTCTATCCCTAAGAATCTGAAATCATGTCCTCTGTCTTTCGGCCCCTTGTCCGGAACTCCTTTGGGAGCATGTGGAGTGGTGAGAAACTTTTGGATTCTCATTCACGTTAGGTTTTTTGACAACTGTACCATGTGTATCCCGTGTCGTTTCCTAACCTGGTCTGAGTTTTATGACCCTAAACTAAGATCTCCCTACGGGAACTGTGCATCATGTTTGGCCACATTGTCCCCCAGCACACATCCCATTAAATCAGGCCCCCTTTAATGGCCCATCATGCAACCATTATGTTGGAAGAACGCAACCTCATCACACTTGTTCTTGGAGGGGGGATCGACTCCCTCTATCTGATGTGCCTTGTCATTGTACTCAGATGCATTTTGGTAGTGCCCGAAGTGTGGAATTTTCACAGGGACATTCCCATGTTCCATGTCCAAGCTTCATGGGCCTTTTATTTGGATCCTCATCCTCTTCCACATCTGAAGGGACCCCCTTTACAGCCTAGTCTCAATCCACATTGTCTTACCTACCAACTTGGGCCAACGTCCCATATGACCTCCGACGTCATTTTTGACAAGTCCCATGTTTCGAACATGGTCAACAGCCAAACCTCGTTTGTCTGTCCCCATTCCAGGCTAATTTGAAACAAATTCTGTGTTTCTAACATGGTCAATAATTACCCTCTATCATCACACCACCAATATTATGGTCCAAATCTCAAGCATCATGATTCACATACTTCCACTTCCTTATGTTCAGGTGGAATTCCAACATTCCCGACATTACTCCTTCGCCCATATAGGTCCTTTACATAGGCATGTGAGAATCATTGGGACATCATTCACCTAGCTTCCCATCTCCCCTAACATGTGAATTCCTGTGCTAGGAAACCCCTTCACTACTCCTTGTTTCCCACATTGATCATGAATCACGTAGGCTTAGTAGTTCTGGTAGGATGTGTACGGGTGTACCCATGCCACACATGCCTTTCATCATCCCTCATGATGTTAAACTGCTCCCTCAGAAATATGCATGGCTTGATTACTATCTTCATGGGTTATGTGGGAATCCCCAGGAACTTTGCCTTAGGACCATCCAAACTTTTACTTTTGGTCCCTTGACCTAAAAAACTTCTTTCGGGGATACGCAGTGTGGTGAACACTCCTTATGTCCTCATTCACGTATGGATTATAGTTACCGCACCACATACTCCCCTCTGAGGATCTTCCCATTCACTCTTCATCCAATCACATGACGTTAAATTTTATGATCCCACATGTCCTCAATGCATGACATTAAACTACAGTTCTTCCCTGAAAAAGTTCAAGATGCTCTATGTTAATCATGGGATGCATCAATTTCCTCTCCATGAAGGGTTCTCTCTACCAGCATTGGCCTCTGACCACACTGTGCTTCAAGAACTACGTATGTCTTGATTCTCATCATTATGGGATACGTAGGGATTCCCAGGTATTTCTCTTTAGGCCCATCCCAAGGGTCATTAAACCTTATGGCCCCTCAGCCCCGATCGTGGTCTAGGAAGTATGACCATTATGCTATGTGCACCTTCCCCACTATATGATAAAAAATTACATGTCATTCTAGGCCCTTACCATAGAGGTCCTATTCCAAAGTAGGTATGATACCTAATCAGACCGAAGCATCCACCTAATGTGCCTTCACCAAGGTGGCATAATTTCAAGAGTGTTGGACTCCATTCAAATAACCCTTCACGCCACACTCTATGCTTTTTGTTCCCTTTATTTGGACCCTTGTCCTCTTTCACATCTAAAGGAACCCCCTAATAGTATGGGTGCTCACCCCATGGCTCACCTCCTATCTTGGGCCATTATTCTGGAAGACTAATGAATGACATTTTGAGTCAATTTCTGTGTTTTGAAAATGGTCAACGGTCGGACATCATTTGTTATCCCCATTTAAGGATAACAAAACGAGGATACTCTGTTTCAAACACGGTAACCGGTTATTCTTCATTTTCACTCCATCCCTACAATGTTTTGAATTTTGGATATCATGATTCGGACCTTCCACTTCCCTATGTTCGGATTAATTCGAAAAAAATTGGCAATACCCTGATCGTGCACTAGCACACACTTGGAAAAAGACGATTCGACTGTTCTGAGAGCTTCATACTCCAGTCAGGCCTCTCCATTTCTTCATGAAAATCGGGATTGGTTGTTCAAACCACGGATTCCCAGAGCTTGGTTTGCACACTTATATTTGGTTGGAATGATAAGGTGTCCATCCCTTGTTTCTCGTATCAGGCCCGACCCAGATGAGCTTAGAGACTAATTTCTAGATGATCTATTAATAAAAAACAAATTCAATAAACCAAATGAATAGAAGAACTCATGCATACATCTGGAATAAAAATGATCAATGCATGAAATTTTATTCAAAAGTTGTAGGCCTCATAGTACCTAAGTATTGACCCCTCCCATGGATGGGTTGACCCCATTAAAAGAACATTTTAGCTCCACCACCCTCCATCTTGTGGCGTCCAGGATCCATTTTCGCTTGTTATGTTCCTGATCCTCCTCGAAATCCATGGGGTGCAGTTATTCTGCCACATCCTGGGCCCGCTCCTCGTCACTCTGGATAATAGCCATCTCCATGGAGGCATGCTTCATCCTCTATTTGGCCTCTTCCAATTTGGTCATCAGCCATGATATAATCTCTGACTACGCATTGAGAAGAGCAGAGTATTCATCTGCCCGGGATAACAGGAGCTGAATCTGGTTTTCAGCCTCCTGGAGTCTCTTGATGTTCACCAGTTTTCTCCGCTGTCAACCCACACCAAGGCCACGATCATACACTTGAACCTTCTCCGTAATGAGATGTCGGATGAGCATGCGAGGATGCTGGGAATCTACTCCCCCAACACACAGTTAGTGAATTCACGAATAGAGTCTCTCCATCTGGTATATCCATTGTGGTTGTGGGGTGTCATCGATAAAGTTCTTGATCGTCTTACATGACCGGAGAACGACTATCTTTCTATCCTCTTCATTAGATGTCATTTCATCCCTATCTGCGGGGTTGGTTGGATCTTACATAGGGAATGCCTCTAAGAACTCATCAGCAGGGTCCACATCTAGTGTCTGATCATGTATGGCAGGACTCAAGCTATCCAAATGATCTTCATCGTCATATCCCACTTCAATAATCTCAGGTGCAACCCTACCAATGGTACCACAAGTGATCTGGAGTGCCGCAGCTTGGTCCGTCTGGATATCCACCTCCATGACCACTGGCGTTCCCCTGGGAAAGGCACCGTTGGGAGTACCAATCAACCTCACCAAGTTAGCCCATGCAATTTTAAGGACGACACATACCAAAAGGGTATAGATGCTACTAGCCTGGTCAATGAGTGGTAGTCATGAATTCTGTGAAGGAGACTTACTGAGGCAGAACTCACAGTCTCATTCCTAGTATGTTATTTTGGGGACCCTGAGACGTGGACCTCCGTATATTATAGGGATTCTTGAAAACTCTAGGGGAGCCATCTTGGATTTCCTGGCTCGACCGGATTCACTAATCACCATAGTTGTGGGTGTGGATCCTAAAGGCCCCGCATCTGCACCCACTGAGGGACGAGAACGAGTTCTGTGAATGAGGCTCTATTACACAGTTTAAATATTTGTGAGGGGTCCAAAATGACCTGGAGGAAAACCTTGAGGAAGGGGCTTGAGATTTTACCTCAAGGGCCTCTAAAAAGTCTTCAAGATCCATGTCATGATCACCAACTTTTACCTCCTCCAATGGGCTCCCACTACCGGCCTCCTTCCCCCAGGAGGACTCGTCTGATTCTTCTAGCAGAGGGAAGCACTCCCTCAGTTTCGTATCCGAAAACTACATAGGAGACATTCGATCCAGAAATACCTTCACCCAGTCTGTCATTAGATGCGGGGCACCCCGTGAGTGAATAAATTTCTCCATCTCTTTCAGGTATTTCTCCGCCTCTTCCCGGGACACTGCAACGGCGACCCTGATAGGGACTATCCTAAGAAAATCAATCCCAAGACGTTTCAAGTGTTTTCACATCTTGAATGGGATAAGGAATTGCATGTTGACTTCCTAGATGTCCCAGGCCTCCTAAAAGACAGCATTCTCCATCATGTCTATGTGTCGCAACCGCTTCCCCATCACCTAAGTGGATATTCTACGGAATCCGCTCGGTGGCCTCCCCTATGAATAAATCTGTTCTTCTAGGACCACCAGGTCCGCTGCCATTGTTGGATCCACTACCGCTACCTCCCCCTCAACCGATGCATCCCTCACGGCCCTGGTATCCCCACCACACCACGGGATGTATTTTCCACCTTCCAGCCCCATCCTTGAGGTTGGGGAGGCACATCATCACTGGACCGAATAGTTGGTTGCTTCAACATTCCCCCTAAGAAGGCTGCCTCCCAGCTTTTGGCGTACTTCTTCACTAACCAGAAGACAACGGTGGATAGAGGCAACTCATTTAGCATCTTCAAGTCTTCCCGTGTGAACATGAGCCACATCTACCTCATCGGAAATGGATGTTCCCCATGGGGCACACCTAAATAGACTTGTGGGGTTAGTCGCTGCATACCCCAAAATTTCTTGGAAAATCGGTGCGGGGTGTACGTCTCATAGAGAGACTCACGGTCCACTCTAGCTACCAGGACTCGACCTCGAAAGGCCATGAGATAGGACCAGTCCTCTTCCATTCCATTTATATCATCAGTGAAAGAACCTGTTGGTAGTGGGAATGGATTAAAGTTGAACTCCTCTACCTTCCAGAAACTATTCAGTAAAGCCTACACAGTCAGCATGGCCGGAAAGCTCCATGCGGTATTCAGGATGGATGTGCAGTTGTTTGATTCCAGAGGGGACATAGCGTTCAGATATTCATAGACCCCCCATTCCGTGCATCTCTATCCACCCATACAAGAGGTGGAATGACACGCATATCCTTTGTGGACTCTTCCCCTCATTGATATGCCATATTAAATTGTATAACATGGTGAGCATCGATATTCTGAAGTTGACCCACCCCCTTGTTTCCAACATGGACACCATGATAAATTTTCTCGGTCGCACACCCATGTTCTTATTCCTCACTGAGTGGATCCAACCATAGATGAGATATGCAATGAATGCGGCTAACCTGACTACCAGTTGCTTCTTGGTACTGACGTTGAATCCCCAGGTTTTCCACTGGCTGTCATCCAAGAGCCGACAATATGAGTGCTCTTTACCCCATTGAGCCCCTTTCAGGCATGTTTGAGGCCTCAGCGGAAACGTTCAGCCTTCTGGGAAGTTCAAGAACAGCTTGAACCACTGTCAGAAGTGGACGTTTCTCATTTCTTCTTTGTCCTCTCCTAACACCAGCTCCATCAATGCCATTTCCAGCAGATAAATTTGCTCTGGATCCTCCCACGCACTAATGAGAGAGAATAATTCATCATACATCACCCCTAGTATCATGACCGCCGAGATCTGATTCACATCCCATAAACTGATGCCAACCTCCTCGTGGTGTAAGTGGAAGTTATTGGTTCTCGATGAACACCTGATCAACTACTCCGACATCAGTTTCTTTAGTTGATAGATAAGGAATTGGGACGCCCAAGCCTCCACATATAGGCCCACTCTCTTTAGATTTTCCCCGAACTCTTCACATGAGGTGCCTACCCAGTAGGCTCATGTGATGTTATCTGTAAAATTGGTTCCCTAGCATAGATCCCACTCTTCAGAACATCCCTTCCCCAGGTTCCTCAGGGATGCCTTCAAGTTCGTCTGGTATAAGGGGGGATGTCTCCATCTGCAATTCCTTCTCGTCAACATTGTTTAGATGATTGTATGGACAATCTTCAATAACAGGGGTGAAGTCCTCTCGGGCATGACCGTTAGCCGCCCTAAACCACAGGCACTGCCACGACATGCTCATGAACTAGTAAACTGTCTTGTCCATACTTGATTTAGGGATGAAGACATCATACCTTATCCCAAATCAAAAAAGAGGTAGCCTCTTACACAATGGATAGTTCCATTGGATTTCCGATATGAGCTCCACCAATGAACCATGGTCATAGTGACTCCGTACCAACTCCCCTAGACCCAATCTTTTTTCAATATCCTCTCTCCAGGCATCGTTTGCAAGGACCCCCCTAGAAGACTCTTGGTGAGCCATTATATTTTTAAGATTTGGACACTTTTCATTCTGGTTTTCAAAGACCTTTCGTGGATCTCGTTCATGAAGATCATTCATAGAGCTTGATCCCTACAACAGAATCACGAATCCTTGAACCGACCTTCGGATGAAAGCCACATAGTGCACCATCACAGAGTCATGACTCACTGTGCGCCATGAAGGAGAAGGCCCGATTCGTAGAGAGAAAATGCAATGTACGTGGAGCTTCGCAAATCAAGAGCGCTAAATTCCAAAAACAAGGAGGAGAGATAGGTCAAAAGAGAGGTCTTCTCCCCTATTTATAGGTGAGGACCCATTGTGCTTTATTGTACGTCCAACCACAGCGAGCTTCACGGCGCGCTTGGCCTACCCGTCGCCTCTCTACTTAACAAGCCTCCTCTGTGAGTTAGCTTTGCGATTGGGCTGGGGGATTTTGGCGATTGACCCTCATAATTTTACCCACAATTTATCCTCGGCTCCATGTCTGAGGGGGGGCATTTGTTGGTTCCAAAATTTGGGAAGAAGAAAAAAACAGGAATCCTTAGGGTCTTCCACATAAATCTCATTCGTGGAGCCCCGACCCCTTCACAAATCCACCATAGAGAGAGGAAGTGGGATGCTCCAAGAACCCCTATAATGTTCGTGAACCCACTAAGGAGGTAGGAGGTGGGATACTCCACAAATCCCTCTGATGTTTGAGAACTCACCATGGAGCTAGGAGGCGGGATGATCGGTGAATCCCTCTGACATTCATGAAACCACCGTGGAGCAAGTAGGATGGATTCTCCATGAACCCCTCTGATGTTCGTGAACCCACCACGGAGTGAGGAGGAGGGATGATCCATGTACCCCTCTAACATTCGAGAACCCGCCGCAGAGCGAGCTCCATCTCCACGCCGAGAAATCTCTGCTTCACGGTGCCTATTGCCTATAAATACTGGGCTCCCCTTGAGCCCAAAGGATGGATCCTCTGACCTTTCACCATCCGAGCTCCCATATCATGAAGCAATTTCTACTCTATGAACAATGAGATTCTCAAGGTACTTTTTCATCTCGAAGTTCCTTCTCCTTTTCACGAATTCCACCCCACTTTAATGTGGGATGCCCTTCACAAAGCCCTCGAGCCACCACGAAGGATGGATATCCCCAAAGGTACTCAGGTCTTCGCGGAGCACTTATGCTTCGTGAAGTACCCTTCATACACATGTGACCTGCATACTAAGTTAGGGTCACTGTGCTTTACGATACACATTACTTCACACAGCTACACTTCACAAGGCACCCGTGCTTCGTGAAGGAGTGTTTCACGAATGCCTTTCCACTTCGCAAAGCACCTTCCATAGGCACTTATGCCCTATTAATCATCTTGGATACTTCACATCACATAGCACACCCCTTCGTGAAGCCCCTCCAATGTATGGAGCACCAGAGCATCACCAGGATTCTACCTATGAACTCCTCTACTCTGAAACTCCATTTCCCATGCGGCCCTTCATATTTTCATGAATCAATTTCAAGGTCCCTTGGTTAGTGCTTCCTGTTGTTTTACTTCGCCTATGACTTCTTCATATGAGAACGCTAATGGATATTTCTTCTTTGCATAGCCACACTAAGGTAGACCCCTGAAAAAATCACCCCATAACACCCCCTCGACACGACATTGCTGAATCCTTCCCTTCTCGAAGGGGCGAGCGGTATCAGTTATGAAAGTCCTAGGGGTGCGGATTGAACCCACCTTGTCTGAGCTGTAGGATGTTAAACTACCAATCACCTTCATCATCTGCACATGATGTTAACCTGTAGCCTCACCTCGTGTATTACACATGAGGTGCTCCGTCTCGGACATTCTCTATGCCTACTGGTCTTCTCGGGTGTGAAATCATTCCTCACATGGAATGAGATCCTCGTTATCAGAACGACGTCTATATTCAGGGAAAGGGAAACCACCATGGTTAAATCCCCTAGGCTTTCTTGTAGGAGGTATCGCCCCTTCTCATCCCCTCTTCATTGGCGCCTAATCCCTCTCCCTTTGGGATTTTTCACCACCCGAGCCACCACCCTAGTGTAAGTCCCAATCTCCATCTCCCTAGGTAGCGGACCACACGTAAGCCCCTGTTTCCTCTTTGGGCCGCTAAATACATGTAATACCCACCACACTTCCCACAAACACACCTTTCGATACGTGATCTTCTTGTATATTCTCCCTTTGGTTTCTCACACCGAGCATGACTCACATGGGCTTAGAGCATCAACCATGACATCCTCTCTAGGCCTCCTAAAGTGTATGTCCCACACCTATCCTGAACTACGTAGACATTGATCCTTGCCAAGAAAAAGTATGTAGGAAGCCTCCCTAAGGTTCAAGCCCACAAACCATGGGTCCTGACCATCTTTATGTCATCTCACCACACACCTATCCCGAACTATGTGGACATTGATTTTTTCCATGGAATGGTACGTCGGAAGCCTCCATGAGGATCAAGACCAATACCCATTGGTCCCGACCATCTTCAGGTCGGTTCAGCAAACTCCCATATGAACTATAGGGTCTTCAATCCTTTCTAAGGCAAGGTACGTTGGATGCCTCATTGAGGTTCTATCCCACCATCCATTGGTTCCAACCACCCTTCACGTTGGTTCCCACTCCTCCTAAACTACGAGGTCTTTGATCCTTGTCAATCCAAGGGACATAGGTAGCCTCCCTAAGGTTCAAGTCCAAAAAACATTGGTTCCGACCCCCTTCCCATCGAACCACATTCATCCCACATGATGTTAAACTGAATGCTCCCTTTTCATCTTATGCAACGGTAAACTACATCCACCATCCTGAAATACATGGGCTTTGATCCTTGTCTCCTAGACAGGGTATATAAGAAGACTCTATGAGGTTCAACCCTATCCAGCAGTAATTCATTGTGACCCCATCTAGCCGTAAGCCATTGTGATCTCATCCATCAGTAATCCATTGTGACCCCATCTAGTGGTAAGCCATTGTGACCCCATCCAGTGGTAATCCATTGTGCCCCCAATCGACGGTACGTTGTTGATGTCCCCAATAAATGGTAAGCCATATTCAGATGAACTACATGGACTTTGATTCCCTATCAAGGGAATACATAGGAAGCCTCCTCGAGGTTTAATCCCATGACTAATGTCTCATCCTGATCTCTCCCTCAAGCCTGTGTGTTTGAGGAATGTCATGACCCAACCTAGATGTTCTATCTTCTCTAGATCCCATTCATGCATCCATTCTCATAGGTCGCCTCCTCAGGTATCCCATCACCCTGAACTATGTGTACATTGATTCCCTACCATAGGGATCTGTAGGAGCTATCGTTAGGGCTCAATCCCAACATCACTGTCTCCCACAAGTTGACTCCGTCTCATTCTCCATCCACTCCAAATAACATTCCATTATCAATCTTGATTCTTACATGGGTTTCCACATCCCAGTAGGATCATGCCACCTCATTCCACATTCCCTTTAACAACAATCGGGTATCTAACCACACATTAGACCCAACCTCAGTGTTCCCTCTAGGGGTTGCACCCATCTGATCCACTCTAGTTAGTGTTCCGTTATGTCTAATCTGTTTCCTCTAGATGTTAAATCAGCAGTTTACCCTGTGTTAAACATAATAAGATGAGGAAAACCTCAGATACATGCCTATGGAATATAATTCTCTCAATTCGAAGTGGTATTCCCCAGGCTTATGTGCCCTCTAGAAGCCCTATAATAAGAGGAAGAAACCCAGATGCACTTTTGTTCTAGCATCCAGACATGCTAGTGATGTCCAATGTGACTACACCCCCGACCAAAGGTTTCTACCCTGACCGGACCCCTTGTAATGTCCTGACAGAAGTAGTGCAATTAACTACCATCCATAAAGAAATGGCAATGGGAAGAGTTTCACGAACAACGTATTAATCTATAAGGGAGACCCGGACTAGGTGACGAGTTCTGAGGTGGAATCCATGGAAGGAGGAATGGAAATCCCATCATCCCGTTTCGATCAAGGAGAAAATGTCCCTAAATAAGTGATGGATGTCACCTGAATTTGAAAAGTGGGAATGCAGGGCAACAACGATGAACCCTCCACGGACAGACATGCATTCCCCGACAAAAGCATCGGAAACAAAAATGAATTTCATTTTTTAAAGAATCATGTTATAATTATCTTAGAGTTAATTTTATAGAATTTTCTAAAAAAAATAGATTTTTTTGAAGAGTTAATGAATACAAATTTTGATTAAAAATACCATTTCTTAATGGATTCATGATGTTCCATATTTAAAAATGATTTTATAGTAATATTTGTTCTCTTATTTCATTAACAAACAAATGAGGATCATTTTAATCATTTTTATTGTCGAATTTGGTATTAAAAAAAAATTATACCTATTTTTAATCTTTTTTATTTTCTATTATATTTAATTAATTAAACCACCTAATGAATATGAATCCTGAAATATTGATTCAATATTTAGAATAAAAAGTTACAAATTTCTTAAATCAGCCCCTTATATTTTTTGGTAAATATAAAAAGTAACCATATAAATTTTTTGTCACTAAAGTAAAGATAAAATGGTTTAAAACGGATTTGATAAGAAATAAAATTCATTCATAATATTCCAAATTTCAAAAAAAAATCCTTTTTAAATTTAACAATGATTTTTAACATTATAATATTTCAGGTAAAGATAAAGTAAAAATTTCAATTTATTTCTTTTAATATCTTTAATATTCAGTGGTAGGAAGTAAAAAAATATTTTCTTATAAGACATTAGTTTATTAAAAATTCTATTCTAAATCTTGTTAATTATTTTTAACTTTTAAAAATGAAATAATCACTTTGAATGCTTATGAAACAAATACATTATGCTTGTGAAACGAGTAGAAAAATCTTGTAAATGATTTTAAAAACTATAAAAGTATTTTGTTTGATTGATTTATATCGTTACATGATTTTAATAGTTTAATATAAATTATTAGTTATTTTTTTATATTTTATATACTAATTAAATATCATTAATGTGGTTTACAAATTTAAATTAAATTTATATTTCAAAAAATGACATTAATGATTTTTTATAATAAATAATATTTTTAACGGATATTAAAATTATAAAATCAATTTAATAAACCATGTGAATGTAATACACCTAAAAATATTATAAAAAGATCTTATTTATGGTTTAATATTATTTTTGAGGTATATTTTTAACCCTTAAATATAAAAAAAAACATTTATTTTGTGGTAATTGTCTAAAGGGTTAACATGGGTTAAAATGAAGTGATAAGGGTAAATACATCACCTAAACTTGTAAAAAATATATTTTATTATTTTAAGTATAATTAAAATAATCCTAAATTCAATTTATATCCTTTTTATTCATTTTCCAGGAAAATAAATTTTTATTAATTTTTTAATTTAGGCAATTCCAATAGTGTCCCTCTATTGACTTTTAAAAGGGAACCACCAATTATTCATTATTAAAACTGCTTTAGTTTTTTATATCAACAAAATCCCTTCCAAATTATATTTTATAATTACATTAACATTAATTAAATGTTATGGTAATATTAAAATACAATTACAAGGGTCTTTAATAAGTAACCTAAGAGAGGCCCTCTGAAGAAGTGGAAATTGTCTTACCATACCTCTTTCGATTTATTTATTCATATACCTCCTCAAATTATATTATATATATTATAAAAAAATGAATTTTATATCTTAAATATACATAGTTTTTATCATTATTATGGAACAACCATTATCAACCTTATTTTTAGCTATTGAAAATGATAACATCACTCGTTTGTACCGGTGGACAACCACCTCCATGAAGCATTGTGATTTTTTTTCACATCTACTTTACATGTATGGTAATAAGGATATATTCAATGAATATATAATATATATATTATATAATTATTATTATTTAATTTTGAATTATTATATAACGTTATTTTGTTCCAATTTTCTAATAATGGAAACATTATTCATGCCTATGTACGGTCTACCTTCTCTATTAATGGTGTAAATTATTTTTCTCTCTAAATTTAATGGATGAATATATATATATATATAATATATATAAATGATCTTTTTATCATAATTATAATTATATAGATGTAGAAACCATGATAAAATTATATGTACCGTTATTATTGAATCAAAATTCTCATAAAAATCAAATTAATTAAAACCTAAAAATGATGATTTAAAAAAGGAATTATTATTAAATGGGTGTTCTAATGTTATAAATGGTTCATATATGATATTATAATTATATAAATTACATTTTTATAATGATAAAATAAAATTAAAAAATTTAATAGGAGGTAAAAGTTATTTTGATGAAATTCAATCTTGAAGAATGGGTTTTATGTTACAATGTCACAATTTACCTAGATTGTCTATGATTTTGTTTTCGACAATAAATTTTTTTATGTAACTTCAATCAATATCATTAATTTTATTATCCAATTTTTATTTCTTGTGATTAAAGGTTTTTCTTTAATTTTCATCTATTTACGTATTCAATAGACTTAACGAATATTTTTTATGGAAATATGACTTTATTTATCACTTTTGTCCAAAATAATTTTTCAATTATGTCCATGCATTTAGAAAATATTTTCAAGAATGTTTTTACAGTTATAAACTAAAATTTTAAATTAATTTTCAGTTATATTTAACTTTTTACAAAATTCATTAAAAAGAATTTTTATTACATTTAATGAGTGAGGTTCTTTTAATTTTTATATAAAATGAAAAAATAATATTTATTTTAATGTAAATGAAATAAATGGAATTTGTTGTTGTCATGATCACTTAATTCTTAAAAGATTCAATTTTGAGTTTCCAAGTTTCTTTTTAATGAAATTTTTTTCCTTAATATTTGTATTTTTTAATTTTAAATGATTTATTTCGATGCGAAAATAGGTTTTTCCTTAAAAATGATCTTTTAATTTTTAAGGCGTTTTTCATCAATGTTAATATCCATTAATGTTACTTATTATTTTCTGGGTTTACAATCCAATAATAAAACCATATTTAATTATTTATATTGAATATGTTGATGTTGATTTAGGGATGATTCTATAAAAACAATTTTTTTTCAGTCATGATGATTATATAATGCTAAACACATATCAAACTTGTTTCATTTCCACGAGTTGTCGTATAATAAATTGATGTTTTTAAGGAAACTCATTTCCTCAATGTGGGTTATTTAATTATGAATGTTTTATGATATTGTTTCAAACATATTTATAAATTTTTTGATATTATGTGTCACATCCATGAATTATTTTAAAGGTAAATTTCATTTAATTCCCATTCATGATTTTTTTGGGGATTCCCCATGCATTTTTGGAGTAAAGGGTAAGTTTTCATGATTGGGCCAAACTGTGAGCCCATTTCCAGATTTAAAACCCATTTTTTTCTTTTATAACTATTTAATTTTTTAATATTTTTCACCCATTTCACTTCCAAAATGGCCTCCCCTGACCTATTAACACCTCCATTGAAATTTGGACCATTTAAGAATCCATAATAAAGGTGGATTTGTGTTTTTAATTAAGTAATTGGGTTATCCCGAAAGCCCATTACTAGGTTTAAAAAATTATTTATTTAATATATTATTCAATAATTATGATTATTCGGTGATTACATCTATCACAAAACTCCCACTAAACCCAAATGCGTTCCCATCCTCTTCCCCCCACTTTGGATCACCTATTAATCGTTATCTAGTGCTGAACTTATTAGGGTTTTTCAAAACTTCTAAATTTGAAGAGTTAATTTCCTTCCTTCATAACTCTTTCAATTCATACTCTTTTGCTCCACTTTCCATGAAGTTTACTCTCTTTTTACTGAATTAAAAAATTTATAGAGGGTATAGTAAAAAAATTAGGGTTTTAAATTGGGGTTTATTCATCAATTCCTGTGGTTTTAGGTTTGATCTTGGTCCCTCTTGGTGCGGTAGTGGTGTGATTTTGTTTTCGCACAAAGATTCAATGTTTGTACTTAATTTGGTAGGTGATTCCATGTGTATAAAATTTCATTGAATTGGAATTCTATTTTTATGATATTTTCATGCTTATTGTGTTAGAGTTGGTGTCCTAAGAACCAACTGTTTGTACTTTGATTACATGAATGTACACTTATTATATATGGTTCATTTTTCTGCATGACTAATATAATGTTGTCCGAGAATATTTGTTGCATTAGTAAGGTCATGGCGGATCCCCGCTATGATGAGAACCATGAAATTCTATAACAATAATCTTAAATAATGTTCTAAAGTTGGATGGAATACTATGATAGGACGCATAGTATACAAATCGTCATGTGTGAGTACTCGTAAGAAGATGAGACTCTCTCTCATGGAGTTCGCACTTGGTAATCTCCAAGATGGGAGATTATGAGAACAGATCCGTCAGTAGTAATTCCAAATTTATTAGTGTCATCAAACATTACTATCTATGAGTATGTGTAATGGTTGTTAGACTGGAAGATTTTCATTAACTCATGTCATGACTTGCACACTTTGATTTACTGACAAAAACCACCACGCAAATAGTTGGCAGGAAGTAGGGCACGTTGGGTGCGTCACGAATGACATGTTGTTTATGGAAAAGTAGAGGAAGTATTTTTCACATCCATATTTGTGGAAGTGGGTATCACAGTCCCTTTGATTTAAATAGATATATCTCCCAAATTCCATGGCAATGGTGTAATGACGAGTTTATTTCTGAAAGTCAAAGAATGAAAGATCAAGCATATATGTTTATAACACTTTCATGAAACCTTCTTGATGAGATATTGAGAAAAAGGGATTAAATTACATGGTAAGAGTTCATATGAGGTGACACGTCAATTCGGCATCAACTTCTTTCTCTTGGGTGACTTGACCAGTTGCTAGACAGTAATCTTGGACTTTAGGAAAGCCCACCTAATGCCAATGAGAAAGAGGCCTAGAGGGTCACACACTAAGTGTATCCACGTATCTCAAGTAGAATAAAGATTATTCACGTACATGGTTTAATAATTATTCAAGGAAGCCTAAATCGTTTTAATGATGGAGTAAGAATAAAATGAAAACAAGATATACATGCCATGTATTAATGATTACACGCCGTGTATTTTTCATTTTGGAAAGGAAATGAAAAACAAGTATATGTCGTGCATTAATGATTACACGCTGTGTAGTTTTATGAAAAACTATTTCACGCTGGGTATTAATGATTACACGCCATGTAGTTTTTTCAGTTGGGATTTTGAGGAAATAATATTGTTTTATTAAATGATATTTATTATAATCAGTATGGGTGCATGTAATGTAATTAATGATTCTACATGTGAGGATTTTTAATAAGAGTCAATGAAATAAATAAAACACATAACATGCTTATTTATTATCATAACTCTATAACCTCAAATCCGATTATAAATATCCTCACAACCCCAACACTTTTCCTTAATCGTTGTTCACAACAATCATGGAGAATTCCCTCAAGGATGAGAGAACTAATTCCTCCACGGATGTTCTCTAGACTGAGAGAGATCCTCCTCCATCGGATCTGGACAATCTAAGGTGGAAAATGAAAGCAATGGTTTCTACACTCTAGCACTCGGATAATCCTTTGCTGACGTCCAGAGATACGTGGTGCACGTTTGGATCACTGCTAGAGGAAGTCTATTATTGGATTCTGCAACGGAACGATGAATCACATCAGAACGTGATCAGAAATATCAACAAAAAAAGAACACCAAAAGGTACTTCTTGTCAATTAATTATGTTAATTATAATCAACCTGTGATGATCCTCGTTTGTGGTTCTGTTACCATCCTTCTTCTTTGTCTATTTCTGTTATTCGATCCGTGGAGATATGCATTTATCGTTGTATTGATCCCGGATTGATCATTACTAAGGAAAAAAAGCCAAGTGGGCGCATCCACCCACACGCTTCTGATGCGCCCAGAACCTTCAATTGGTATCAAAGAGAGGTTATAACATTGACTATAGTTATTTAATTTTCATTGATAATTTATGCATTTATATTTGATTCAATTCAAGATAAATTGTTATATAAAACTGAATGAATGAGATTAGTTCTTCCTCTTTTGTTTCTCGATTCACATCACAGAAACGACCTTTTAATTTTAATTAAATAAAAATAAAAATGAGGAACTGTAACACCTAAGACTTTTATGAGAAATGTTTTGTTTTTATGTTATATACATCATAAAAGGAATATTTCACTACACACAACACTAGCTTGGATTTCTTTACACGCAATCACGACCTTCCTCGATAGCTTGCGTCGTACGCAATACTGAGTTTCACTAAACAACGATATGCTATTAAAATATTATTAAAATTAGCCATTATGAATAGTAATACCCACTTTTTAAAATTTTGTAAATTTTATCTTTCAAAATGGACTTCATTTTTGGATTCGGAGTATCCATATTATCCTAGGGTGAAATTTTGGTATTTTTCTAAAAACTTTCAGTTTTTGATGAATAGTGAAAACACTGATTTACTATTTAAAAACCGACTTTTTATTTAAATAATTATTTATTTTATTTAAATTTATTTTATGTCAAAATTTATACATAATACCTATATAAGTTAAAAGTAATTCATTGGAGTCATTTTATAATAATTTTAGATATATAAAAATTTTATTGAACCTTTCACCGTCTTTTACCCACCTCCTAGGAGAATTTGTAAATTCACATAAAACTTAATTTTACCGATTCTGTGAGAGGAATTTCAAAAATATGAGAGACACGGTTAATATCAAGGACTAAAATGTGGTTCAATGAGATAAAAATAATTTTTGGTGAATAGTAACTTTTTACTTTTTTTACCACGGTTAAAAGTAAATAGGGTAATTAAGGGTAAAAATGATATTATTATTACCCTAACACATGTCATAATTCTATTGTATAAGTGTAATTAGACCAAAAACAACCTTAGGAATAAAATATGACCATTTAGGCCCACTTGGATTAGATTAGTACATTTAATATTATTTTATTTAAAGAATAGTTACTATAGTTAAAATCATTGTTTAATAACTAAAACATTTTTAATATAGGGTTATACATACGATAAATTCGACTATAAATATTCATTAGAAAGATAAAAATATTTCCTACATAATGGTATTTTATTTTTAATTTTTAGACATTAAATAATTTAATTTATTTACGACACAATGATGATGCAATAATTATCTTATTAATAAAATATTGACATAATTGATGTTATAAATACCCAAATAAATGTAATTTGAGACTTTTTATGAATTAAAATACTTTTATAGGATAATATGACATGTTAGTATTGATCTAATTAACATTTGTAGAACTAAACATTCTATTATGATTTTCAAAAAAATCAATTTCCAAATTGTGTCAAAATTGACATAAAATAGTTTTTAAAACAAATATTTTATTATTAATTGTTATTGTATTCCTAAAAATATAAGGTTTGGCCACATGACTTAGATAAGGTTATATATATTAATAATAAACAACTTGGGGTTCTTTTGGCTTGTTATAGTAAGTTTATTAACCTTATAGTGTAAGAAAACAAGAAGACACCTTAAATGTAATATTATTTACCTTAAAGTTAAATCTAAATGATAAGGTTAAAATAGAAACCTAAACTGGCCTAAATTCTATTTGATGAGAGGATTTCGACCCATCCCCACCTTATCTTCTAAATAAATCATTTTGTAGCTATTAAAACCCGAATATGACTTTATAATAAAATAATAGTTTTAGTTTTTCCAAAGGTGCCCCTCTCCTCCCTTATAAAAGGGCACCTCCTCCATATCTTCCTCACACCACTTTGAGCCTTCAAGATCGGCCAACCCCTGACAATTTCTCTTCTCCACTTCCCTAGAAACATCCTAGAGGTCCTGTTTTTCTTAAAAGACCCTCTTTAGTGCCCTAAGAGGAGGTTAAGAAGAGGCACTTCAAAGAAGAGGTAATGTCCGTTACCGATTCTTTCAACTTTATTTCTTCTTATACATCTTCTTATTTAGTTGTTTCATTATGAAGTAATAAAATAAGTATCAATAATATACTGATATGTTATTATAATTATTAAACAAACCTATTTCACCATCTATCCATCATACGGAAAACGAAATCACCGCGCGTGTGTACGTACGGAATACCGTTCCATGCCGTGGTGTAATCTGTTTTCGATCACCACCTTACTTGTATGGGTATAATGGTTTAAATAAATAACTATATATGATTATTTTAAAGTGATATTTCTTGTGAAATATTATACATATGCTTCAATACAATTCCACGATCATGGGAATGATATCATCGCTCGTGCGTACGTACGGACTACCGTCTCCACGACGCGATGAGATTCATTCTCCATGTTAACCATTAACAATTGATTATAAAGTATATATAATGAATAATAATGAAATATATGACATAATAATGATACTATATTTATGTATATATATATGTATTTCATCTACTTAATTCCATTCAATTCAATAAGGAAACCAAAACAGCCTTCATGCGTACGTACGACCTATCGTCTCCATGAACGGTGTATTTCATTCCATTTATCGATCTATCATATATATATGTATATGCTGAATATATATTATATATAAATCATGTTTTACATTCTGGAATTAAGTAAATCAGGATATAAGTAATAATATCCAGAACAACAAGTCGAAACACGTACAATAAATGAAACGATTTTACCCAAATTGTTGCTTTTACATCAAATTTACAAAAGAACGGGTAATATAATGTCATAAGTAAACCATATGTGATATCATAACAATGAATATGATTTTTTAATAAGTCAATGAAATTATTTAAATCATTATACAGGAGGTTCGAATACATACGAAGCATATCAGACATAAGGTAAGGGATAACCTTTCCAATCTCGTTCTTATCTGAGATTGTTTATTAGTAAGTATTTTCTGGGGTTATTGTTATCATCCAAGTCCATGTTTTATAAAATTTTTATGTATGTTTAATTTCCTTTTTTCCCATTTTGTTTTATACTACATGGTATGTAAGGAATCTTTGTTTTGTTTATGTTACGAGGTACTTTTTGACTTTTCCGACAAAAGTATGAGAAGAATGTTTTTTTAACTTATACGGCATGAATGGTTTTTTAGAACATTATTTCCATGAAGCTTCCTTTAAAAGTTTTAAAGATTATTTTTAATCAAATTATTTTAGTTTAAAATTATATGACATGTTAAGAAATTAAAATGTATTTGAAGTAGAAAGGATATTTTCCTGAAGAATGGAGTTCAAGTGTTTTATCAAAATTATTTTCCATTTAAGATAATATAAGGTTCTGTTTCTATCCCTAATTTTTCATTGTTTTGATTTTTTTATGATGGAATTATTTTTATGATGTCCTTATATCTTATATGAATTGTGTTATGATGGCATGATGATTAAGAATCCCATTTTTATTACATGGGTTATGCTATGATGTATGATTTATGATTTTGTGGCACACATAATAATGGTTAAATATGAGATGGGTGGGACCTATATCTCCCTCCAATTCATTGGGTAAAGATTTATATCTCATGAGATAGACATGGATGGAATGGTAAGTTAATCAAGTTCAGTGCTACGGGACTGGAACGAGGAGTGAACTCGAATCAAAATGGGACTTTGTCCACTAAGATGGTCTTGGAAGCAATGCCCTGGCTAATATGGAAATCATAACATATGATTAATGGATTCCACAATTACATGTTTTATTTCAATTCTAGTTTATCATGATTAATTTTCCTTTATGATCTATGCCTTTTTCCACTTCCATGATTTATGTCTTTGCTCAAGATTTTGATTTTTAGATTTTATGTTCATGTTTTTGCATTCAAATGTTTATGGATTGTTTTATGTTCTCTTTGCTTACTCTTACTGATCATTTGAGCTCAAACTTTATATGTGTTCATTTCCCCAGGGTTTAAAGAATGTTTTTAGGTAAGAAAACAAAAGGGGAAGATCTTTATGGGAGATGTTGAAGATCTTTCACCACTATTAGAAGATTATTTTCCAAGTTTCCACAGACACTAAACTATTACGGTCCTTATGTGTCTGTTTTCGTTATGTATTAAGTATTCTGTAAAAGTAATGTAATGTCAATGTACGTCAAGCTTTGGGTCTCTACAGTTGGTATTAGAGGAAAGGTTTAGTTAACCTTTGGAAACTAGGATATGAAAACTTTAGTGAGATCCCTAGAGATATTTCAAAGGTATGTCTAAGGATGTCCTTAAGGTTAAGTATAATTATATGTTATAGTCCTATAATTATGGTGACGATATTAGAATTAAACCTAAGATGTTAGATATTGAAGGTACTAATATGTTGTTTTCCAAGCATGATTTTTGCCTCTCACACTGTTTCTTTTTGGGTTTTAAACGATGGATGGAACCCGAAGGAACCATGTTGATCAATGTAATGGAAAATACAATGATTGTCCTCCTGAGCAACCAAATGTGATGGGAGATGGAGTGAAAAATCTTATTTCTATACTTACACAAGCTTTGAATCATTCTGGATTTACAAATGATCAGAGAAGGGGACAATATTCTATTGAGTCCTTCATGAGGCAAAGTCCATCGTCTTTCAATGGGTCTTCTGATCCACTTGTTGCTGAACAATGGATCAGTACCATTGAAAAGATATTTTTCATACTTCGTTGTTCATAACATGAAAAAGTCATTTTAGCTATTTACCGTTTAGAAGGTGAAGCAGACCAGTGGTGGACTCTAATTAAGAATACAACTCCCCAAGATGAAATTGAATCCATGGAATGGGGCGAGTTCAAGAACATGTTTTTTAGTAAGTACTTCCCTCGTATTCTTTGAACAAAGATGGAAAAGGAGTTTCTTGAGCTTAAGAAGAAGGATAATGAATCTGTTGGTATATATGAAGCAAATTTTACAAGACTTGCAAGGTATTCATATGGATTTATCATCCAACCTAAAAGTAAAGTCGATCGATTTTTCAGTGTCCTAAAACCAAGTCTTTGAAGGGAATTAGCTATAAGAGACTTCAGTAGATATGAAGAAATTGTGTGTTGTGCTATCAAGGTAGAATTGGAATTTTTTGTAACATATCCATCTCATGGTTTTGACAAGAAACGAAAGATGGAGTTCAAGGAGAAATATCAGAACAATGGTGAGAAGAAGATGAATGTTTCTTTATGTTCAAAGTGTGGAAACAAGCATGGTGGAGATTGACTAAAAGGTACTAGAAAATGTTTTAAGTGTTGAAAAGAAGGTCATCAATCATTTTATTGTTGAAGTAATGGGAAAAAAGTTTGATAATGATGTGAATATAGAAAAGAATACAGATAACGCTCCACCAACACTTCAATGCTTCAAGTTCAATGAAATGGGGCATTATGCTAATAAATACTCTAATCCATAGGTTAATGATGATCAACATGAGAAACCTCTTAAGGAAAAGGATAAAGGGAATTCTCATGCAATCACTATTTGTGATGTTGAGTATGACAATGATGTTGTGTAATGATTAAGTGTTTATGTAATGGGATTTCAAAATAGTATCATGGAATCTCATTTATGGTATTGTAGAATTTTGGAATATCTATGTATTGGTTTTCAATAATTATATGGTACTAGTAACCATGAAAAAGTTATTGAAATATTTTTGGAAATAAGATGATATGCGCATAATGAATGGATAATGAAAAAAATGAAATGAGCTCATGATTGATATAAGGACTAAGTGATATCATGGTTTGAGTATATAGAATTTTTGGGATTTTGGTATGTGGAATGAATTATCTTTTGGCAGCATTCATGTTTTCACTAAGGTTCAATGAGTATTAATTTTTCAAGAGAATACATGATTAAGAACTTCTAATGTTTAGAATGTGACCAACAAGACATATCTTATGATATATGGGGATCAATGATGGTATTAACATGATTGTTATATGAACTCTCAGGTTATCTTTTCCACTATAATATGATATTGGACAATAGTATTTTGGATAATCTTAAATATTGGAATGGATTATGTTGGACATAAGTTAGTATTGTTTAAGGCTAGAACTTTTATGATATTATGTATGGAAAGTTATAATAATGTAATTTTAGAAAAAAGACAACCTGCAGGACGGGTGACAACCCATCACGTCGGACAAGGCTGTGGGAATTGAACCCACAACTGAAGTGCGACAAGCCTTTATTTCCTACCACTAGCCTACAGGAAGTCCCTGTTTAGTAGAAACCCATTTTATTATATTAAGCAGTATGATATATGAAGTATAAGTCCATTTTAGGAACCATATATGAATTTTTTATGAGGTGGTGCCTCAGTCACAAAACGTGTGTAAGGGTAACACTCGTCTCCCACTGGGGGCCCCGCCATGCCAGAGCGCGCCGCACGTTCCCCGACTAGGCAAATGGCTTTGAATCGCCCTGTTCATAATACGCACAGTGTCCGAGTCTGGAGGGACTCGAGCCTGGGTCAGTTCCCACGGAGAGCGAGGGGTACAACCAGCGGGTACCACTCGGCTAACACCCCATGGGCAGGAACCATATATGATTAATCTCACTATATATGGACTTATGTATTTTTGATAACTTTTTCTAACCTTTTGTTTCAGACAGATGGAATGAACCATCATTCTATCACATGATCTGTTAACACTTCACGAATGAAAAATTCAACTTCATTTCATTAAGAGATGTGGAGGAAATTTTACAAGGAACGACCAACGGTGAGATTATACCAAAATCAAAAAGTATTTCTTCTAATTCCAATTTCTTCAACTTTAGGGAAATGATCTTGAAAACCAAAAATGTTGTCCTACATCCCTTATATCTGATGAATCAGATGGTTCCTTAGATCATCACAAATCTATGGCTTTGTGATTGTTGTCTTTTTCATAGCCATGTTCTCTACCACTCTCCATCAGAACATGATGGTTAGATTTCTCTTCTATATCCATATTTTCACCTATGTTCTCCTATGTGGAAACCCAATGATTAGTTAATTTGGGTAACTGTTACATTTCATACTTTAGTTTTTAAAGATTTGTTTTGGTATTCCTTTTTATGATGTGGGTTTCTATTAAATAAACTTTCGAGTAGTAAACCATTTATAACCCCGACGAATTTCGAGGGAGAAATTCATTTTAATGCGGGGAAAATGTAACACACGAGATTTTTATGAGAAATGTTTTGTTTTTTATGTTATATACATAATCAAAGGAATATTTCACTACACACAACACTATCTTGACATTCTTTACACGCAATCGCGACCTTCCTCGATAGCTTGCGTCGTACGCAATACCGAGTTTCACTAAACAACGATATGCTATTAAAATATTATTAAAACTAACCGTTATGAATAGTAATACCCACTTTTTGAAATTTTGTAAATTTTATCTTTCAAAATGGACTTCATTTTTGGATTCAGAGTATCGAAATTAGCCTAGGGTAAAATTTTGATATTTTTTTGAAAACTTTCAGTTTTTGATGAATAGTGAAAACACTGGGTTACTATTTAAAAACCGACATTTTATTGAAATAATTATTTATTTTATTTAAATTTATTTTAGGTCAAAATTGATACATAATACCTATATAAGTTCAAATTAATTCATTGGATTCATTTTATAATAATTTTAGATATATAAAAATTTTATTGAACTTTTCACCGTCTTTTACCCACCTCTTAGGAGAATTTGCAAATTCACATAAAACTTAATTTTACCGCTTCTGTGATTGGAATTTCGAAAATCCGAGAGACATGGTTAATATCAAGGACTAAAATTTGGTTCAATGAGATGAAAATAATTTTTCGTGAATAGTAACTCTTTAGTTTTTTTTACCATGATTAAAAGTAAATATGGTAATTAAGGGTAAACATGTTATTATTATTACCCTAACTCATGTCATAATTCTATTGGATAAATGTAATTCGACCAAAAACAACCTTAGGAATAAAATATGACCATTTAGGCCCACTTGGATTAGATTAGTACATTAAATATTATTTTATTTAAAGAATAGTTAAAATAGTTAAAATCAAAGTTTAATAACTAAAAAATTTTTAATATAGGGTTATACATAAGATAAATTCGAATATAAATATTCACTATAAAGATAAAAATATTTCCTACGTAATGGTATTTTATTTATAATTATTAGACAATAAATAATTTAATTTATTTATGACACAATGATGATGTAGTAATTATCTTATTAATGAAATATTGACATAATTGATGTTATAAATACCCAAATAAATGTAATTTGAGACTTTTTATGAATTTAAATAATTTTATAGGTTAATATGACATGTTAGTATTGATTTAATTAACTTTTTTCGAACTAATAATTCTGTTATGCTTTTCACAAAAATCAATTACAAAATAGTGTCAAAATTGACATAAAAAAGTTTTTAAAAAAAATATTATATTATTAATTGTTATTTTATTCATAAAAATCTAAGGTTCTGAAAAATGACTTAGATAAGGTTATATATTTTAATAATAAACAACTTTGTATTATTTTGTCTTGTTTTATTAAGTTTATTAACCTTATAGTGTAAGAAAATAATAAGACACGGTAAAAGTAAAATTATTTAACTTAAAGTTAAATCTAAATGATAAGGTTAAAATAGAAACCTAAACTTGTCTAAATTCTATTGTATGAGATTATTTCGACCCATCCTCACCTTAGATTTTAAATAAATCAATTTGGAGCTATTAAAAACCGAATATGACTTTATAATAAAATAATATTTTTTGTTTTTCCAAAGGTGCCCCTCTCCTCCCTTATAAAAGGGGACCTCCTCCCTATCTCCCTCACACCACTTTGAGCCTTCAAGCTCATAAAAACACTTCCAATTTCTCTTCTCCACTTCCCTAGAAATATCCTAGAGGTCCTGGTCTTCTTCAAAGGCCATCTTTAGTGCCCTAAGAGGATGTTAAGAAGAGGCACTTCAAAGAAGAGGTAATGTTCGTTACCGATTCTATCAACTTTATTTATTCTTCTACATATTATTCTTTAGTTGTTTCATTATGAAGTAATAACATAAGTATTACTAATATACTGATATGTTATTATATTTCTGAAACAACCGTATTTCACCATCTATCCATCCTACGGAAAATGAAATCACCACGCGTGAGTACGTACGGAATACCGTCTCCACGCCATGGTGTAATCTGTTTTCAACCAACACCTTACTTGGATGGTTATAATGGTGTAAATAAATAACTATATATGATTATTGTAAAGTGATATTGATTCTGAAATATTATACATATGCTTCAATACAATTCTACGATCATGGAAATGATATCATCGCTCGTGCGTGCGTACGGACTACCATCTCCACGACGCGATGAGATTAATTCTCCATGTTAACCATTCATGAATGATTATAAAGAATATATAATGAATAATAATGAAATATATTACATAATAATGATAATGTATTTATGTATATATATATGTATTTCATCTACTTAATTCCATTCAATTCAATAAGGAAACCAAAACAGCCTTCATGCGTACGTACGGACTACCGTCTCCATGAACGGTGTATTTCATTCCATTTATCGATCTATAATATATATATATATGTGGAATATATATTATATATAAATCATGATTTAAATTCTATAATTATGTAAATCAGGATATAAAGAATAATATCTAGAATAGCAAGTCGAAACACGTACAATAAATGAAACGATTTTACCCAAATCGCTGCTTTTACATCAAATTTACAAAAGAACGGGTAATATAATGTCATAAGTAAACCATATATGATATCAAAACAATGAATATTATTCTGTAATAAGTCAATGACATTATTTAAATCATTATACAGGAGGTTCGGATACATAAGAAGCATATCAGACATAAGGTAAGGGATAACCTTTTCAATATCGTTCTTATTCGAGATTGTTTATTCGTAAGTATTTGCTGGGGTTATTGTTATCATCCAAGTCCATGTTTTCTAAAAGTATTTTTATGTAAGTTTAATGTAATTTTTACCCATTTTGTCTTTTACTACATGGTATGTAAGGAATCTTTCTTTTGTTTACGTTACGAGGTACTTTTTTACTTTTTCGACAAAAGTATGAGAAGAATGTTTTTTTAACTTATTAGGCATTAATGTATTTTTAGAACATTATTTCCATGAATCTTCCTTTAAAATTTTTCAAGTTTATTTTTAATCAACTTCTTTTAGTTTAAAATTATATGACATGTTAATAAAGGAAAATGATTTTGAAGTAAAAAGGATATTTTCCTCAAGAATGGAGTTCAAGTGTTTTATCAAAATTATTTTCCATTTGAGATAATATAGGGTTCTGTTTCTATCCCTATTTTTGCATTGTTTTGATTGTGTTATGATGGAATTATTTTTATGATGTCCTTCTATATTATATTGATTGTGTTATGATGGAATGATGATTAAGAATCCCATTTTTATTACATGGGTTATGCTATGATGTATGATTTATGATTTTGTGGCACACATAAGAATGGTTTCAATATGAGATGGGTGGGACCTATATCTCCCTCAAATGCATTGGGTAAAGATTTATATCTCATGAGATAGACATGGATGGAATGGTAAGTTAATCCGGTTCAGTGCTACAGGACTGGAACGAGGAGTGAACTTGATTCAGAATGGGACTTTGTCCACTAAGATGGTCTTGGAAATAATGCCTTGGCTACTATGGAAATAATAACATATGCTTAATGGATGCCAAAATTACATGTTTTATTCCCATGCTAGTTTATCATGATTAATGTTCCTTTATGATCTATGCCTTATGCACTTCCATGATTTATGTCTTTGCTCAATATTTTTATGTTTAGATTTTATGTTCATGTTTTTTCATTGAAATGTTTATGGATTGTTTTATGTTCTCTATGCTTACCCTTACTGAGCATTTGATCTCACCCTTTATATGTTTTCTTTTCCCCAGGATTTAAAGAAAGTTTTTAGGTAAGAAAACAAAAGGGGAAGATCTTTATGGGAGATGTTGAAGATCTTTCACCATGATTAGAAGATTATTTTCTGAGTTTCCAAAGACACTAAACTATTACGGTCCTTGTGTGTCTGTTTTCATTATGTATTCAGTATTCCGCAAAATTAATGTAATGTCCATGTATGTCAATCTTTGGGTCTCTACAGGAACTCATCCAAAGGAGTCGCTCTTTCTCTCTATTCAACACAAGAATACACGGCGTGCAGTGAAAACTACATGCCGTGTACTTAGGTTCAACGAACCGGTACTAGTCCACGAAACCACGCCATGTGAATTGAGAATGCCTAAGTATTTATTTCACCATGTTGAATATAACTGAATGACGCGTGGAAACTGGAATACACGTCGTGTATGTTGGATCAACACGCCGTGTAGTCTAATCAGGTCCAGGTGGAACTGTGTACAAGGAGAATCCGCATACCGTGTACACGGGATTTCCAGGACCAGTAACCGTGTAACAAGAAGTTTCACGCCGTGTTAGATTAATCTACACACTGTGAACTCCAAAATTCCAATTTACAGAAAACACACCAAATCACCCGGCGTGTACTTTAGATAAAGGGTGAAAAAAATACACGCAGTATAAATATAGCCTACACGCCGTGTACTTTCCAAAAATGGAATTTCACTAGGTTTCCTCCAAAAGTACAAAGACATTGTATAAGGAATATGGATGAGAATAATCTCAAGGAAATTCATATAGGAATTTATGATAAATAATTGATTAATTATATGATCATAATTAATTGAATTCAAGCGCGACATATCTTAAATAATTGAGCTATTAAATGAATTTGAATTATAAATATGAATAAATGTCGTTGCATGTTATGGATGATCATGAGCTAGACGGAAGACCCTTTGTGTGTGTATGGATTCATTTAAATTTATTTAATTTAAATTCATTGTCCTGTGAGACTTCTTCCAATAATATGGTTTCTTTAATGTAAACCCCATGTAATAGAGGATCTCCCAAGTCATAGGATACAGTTCAAAACCTGAAGTTGAGGAAAAACTAAACCAATAAGATAAAAAGGTGGATAGGTGGGAGCTGCAAATCATGAACCATTAGGTTCAAGGTTTTTTCCCCTAGGTCATGGTTAGCTAATAAAAACCAATAGATAAGATATCCAATAGATCTCATGATCATGCAATCTTATTTTATTTATATCTGATTTCATGGTTTAGTGTGTCGCGATCACATAATTAATGAAATGAAAAAGAATTCAAATATGGAATAAAATAAAAATTGGATCATGCGTTAACATTATCTGAACATGGTTAATCACTTAAGAAATCATCCCTTAATATTAACAAGATTGTGATAATGAAAAAATATGCATAATTAATAAAATCCCTCAAATACCATATTAAGTAAGACTAATCCTTCCGTTACTTGATTAAGGGAATGAGTCAATAAAACTATGTGTTTTACCAACCCTTGTTGGGACACTTATTTTATAAAGTAATATCTTATGAAAGTTTCAGGTAGACTTAAAAATTTTACATCAAGAAGAGTATCCCTTAATAGACTTGTTGTAAAATGGAGGCAAGTGTTGAGGAAATCCAAGTTAGGATTTCGAGATTGGGGAGTCCACTGAAAAGATCAAGGAATTCTAAGCTCACAGTTGGCAAAGACCTGCCTACCTAAATACCTTCAAATAGCTTGACCAACCCTTGTTGGGGTTATGCAAAGGGGAATATGGAACATTTCCACTAGAATGTAATGGAAACTGGAAATTCCAATTTAAATGGTGAGGTACATTGGGACTTGATAAAATAGTGGGAGAATTAATAAATTCATTTATTATTTTTCAAAAATGTAATCAAAAGGTACTGATAAATCTGCTCTTTTAATTTGTAGAATCAATATGAAAAACTTGTCAACCACATTATCTCTACGATCAGTTCTAGATAAAGACAATATCCTCACCGGCAGTAACTTTCAAGAATGGTTTAGGTGCCTTCGGAATATGCTACGCCAAGAACAAATTTTTTACATGCTGGAGTCCTCACTTCCTAATTCGCCCGCCCAAGGGGCGAGTGATGAATATTTCCTGGTCTATGATCAACATTTGAACGATGAACTCGACATTCAATGTTTGATTCTATCATCAATGTCTAGTGATCTCATGAAGTCTCATGAAGTCATGGATTCCTATAGCATGCTCGAGCACCTCCGTGGTCTATACCAGGAGAGAGAAATACATAAATGGTTTTAGATATCCAAGGCTCTATTCTAGACCATGCTTAGAGAGGATTCCCTAGTTATGCCTCATGTAGTCAAGATCATTGGATACATTGAGCGCTTGGCGGTTCTAGAGTTTAAACTCCCCAAAGAACTGGGTACCAATATCATTCTTCCATCACTCCCACACTAACTTTGTAGTAAATTTCAACATGAAAATCATTGAGAAGTCTCTATCGGATCTCCTTATCAACATTCTCCATGTGGACAATGATATGAAGTGTGGAGAGATTTATATCCTTATGGTTAATAAAATTAAAGGGAAGGTGAAGAGCATTAAGCCCAAATCTTTTTCATGGCCTTCTAAGAAAAGGAAGATAAAAGGGGAGGCAAGAGAATATGAGGATTGTTTGTTTCACATGTGGAAAGAAGGGCCACTGGAAGAAAAAATTCACCTAGCCAAGGAAGTAGGGGGAAACTATAGGTGCATTTTTTATCTAATGAAATCTATCTATTTCTACTAATTGGGTATTAGATACTACTTGTGGTGTTCACATCTATATCCATATATAGGAAGACAGTAGATTTAGAAAGATTTACCAAGGTGAGGTGGATGTGCAAGAAGCCAACGGAGCCAGAATCTCTGTTGTAGCTGTCAGAGACTACCACCTCACATTGCCTATAAGGATGGTCTTGGTATTGAAAGGATGTTATTATGTACCTTCTGTAACCAAAAACATTATTTCAGTATCCATACTAGATACTGATGGATTCATCTTCAAATTTGGAAATTAATGTTGCTACTTTTATAAAGATAGCATTTTTTTGGTAGGGAACATTTATATAATGGCCTTTATGTGTTAGACTACACAAACCAAGTAATGGAAATTGATGACAAAGTTAATTCACATGACTCATACCACACCCAACTTTGGTATCACATGCATGGTCATGTAAATGAGAAACATTTGAAAAAATTACATCAAGATGGGTATTTTAGATTCTTTCGAACTAAAACTACTTGGTGTGTATCATGCGTGTCTACAAGGCATAAATGGCCAAAGCCCCATTTAGTGGGAAATGAGAAAGGGCTAAAGAGATTCTATAATTAGATCACACAAATGTGTGTGGACCATTTCTATTTGAAGTAAGGGGTGGTTCTTGTACTTCATAACTTTTAATGATGATTTTAGTAGATATGGATATATTTTCTTAATGAGGTATAAGTCAGATTCTTTTGATCGGTTCAAAGAATACATGAATGAAGTTGAGAACCAGCTTGTTAAGAAGATTAAGAAACTCCGCTCAGACAGAGGAGGAGAATATCTTAATCATGACTTCATTGATTTCTTATGGGAGTTTGGTATTCTATCTCAACTCACTCCTCCTTACACACCTCAGTGGAATGGGGTCAATGAAAGGAGGAACCGCACCCTGTTGGACATGGTGAGATCAATGATGAGTCATGCGAGTCTTCCATTATACTTTCGAGGATATGCATTACAAAAAATAGCACATATACTAAACCAAGTACTGACAAAATCGATAAACGGTATTCCATATGAGTTATGGAGTGGATGCAAAGCCATGTTATCAAATTTAAATGTGCGGGGTAACAAAACATTTCTTAAGGTGTCTTCAAGTCAAAAACATGCACCCCGAGGCACAAAGTGTATCTTTATAGGATATCCCAAGGAAACAAGGGGATATTACCTATACAACCCCTCAGATAAAAAGGATATAGTGGCAAGACACGCTATATTCCTTGAGAGGGAGAACATCTCCAAAAGAGATAGTGGGAGAAAGATATACATAAATGAAGTCGAGGCTCAAGATACACAGGAGTTGGTACAGGAACAAATTCCACAAAGCCCCATGGAAGTACAATCTATTCCAGAGACACAAGAACTGCGTAGGAGCACTTGAGATGTGAGAGAACCAGAATGATATGGTATTCTTGTCACTAAGGATGGTGACTCATTATTGGTTGACAATGATGATCCTCTTACCTAGAAGGAAGCATTTGAAGGCACAAACGTTGCCAAGTGGCAAGAAGCCATGAATTATGAAATGGATTCCATGTACCAAAACCAAGTCTGGATTTTGGTAGATCCTCCAATTGATGTAAAGCCTATTGGTAATAAGTTGGTATTGAAGAAGAAACTGGACATGGTGGGACAAGTAAGCACATATATACCACGAATGGTTACAAAAGGTTTTTGATAGCTTCAAGGAATTGAATATGATGAAACCTTTTCGCCGGTTGTGATGCAGAAACCCATCAGAATACTATTGGACATTGATTCTTACCATGACTATGAAATTTGGAAAATGGATTTCAAAATAGCATTCCATAACGGGAACCTACAAGAAGATGTCTACATGAAACAACCTGATGGGTTTGTGACTCCAAAGGATGCTAAAAAGGTATGGAAGTTGCAGAAATCAATTTATGGATTAAGGAAAGCATCAAGGTCATGGAACATTCATTTTGATGAAGATGTAACAAAATAAGGATTTGTTAAGAACGAACGTGAGCCTTGTGTCTACAAAAGGAATAGTGGAAGTGTAGTCATTTTCCTAATAGTATATGTTGATGACATATTACTAATTGGAAACAAAGTACCTGTCTTATAGTTAGTTAAGGCATGGTTGGATAAATTCTTCTATATGAAAGGCTTGGGTGAAAGAACGTATATTATTGGGATCAAGATCCATTGTGATAGATCTAAGAGAATGCAGGGCCTGAGTCAAAGTACATACATTGACAAGATATTAAAGAGATTCAATATAGAACTATCCAAGAGGAGATTATTGATAGTGTCATGTAGAATTCATCATTCCATGAAAAAAGTTTCCTTAGACATGTGAGGAAAAAAAGAAAATGGAAAGGATCCCTTATGCATACGCAATTGGTCCAGCCATGTATGCAATGCTATGTACGAGGCTACATGTTGCTTATGCATTAAGTGTGGCAGGCATATATCAAGCTGATCTAGGAGACTTCCATTGGATGGCAGTCATGACTATCGTTAAGTATCTGAGGAATACTAAGGATATGTTCCAGGTTTATAGAGGAGATGAGGAACTAGTCATCAGAGGACTTGTAGATGCATGTTTCCAGACAGATCAAGATGACCTATTGTCGCAGAATGTATACATCATCAGTTTTAATAGAGGTGTCGTGATATGGAAGAGCTCAAAGAAATGTGTGGTGAAGATTCTATAGCAGAGTCCGAGTATATCGCAGATTCTGAGGCAACTAAAGAAGTAGTATGGATGCGAATCTTCGTCCAAGAGATGAATGTAGTATCTAGAAGTAAATATCCAATCACAATCTCTTGTGATAATACTGCAGCAGTGGCACTTGAAAAAGAGCCAAGGTAACATCAGCGGACCAAGCACATTCTTTGGAAGTATCATCTCTTGAGCGATTTTTCTCATAGAGGTGAAGTTTTAGTGAGCATTATTTCCACAGAATACAATGTGTTGGACAGCTTGAATAAAGCCATGACTCATCAGAAACATGATCATCATATGAGGTCTAGCTGACTAAAAGTCGTAGGTAGTTAGCTCTAGTCCAAGTGGGAGTTTTTTAGATTTGGTGTCCTAAGAACCAATTTTTTGTACTTTGATTACATAAATGTACACTTATTATATATTGTTCATTGTTCTGTATGACTATAATATAATGATGTCCTGTAATATTTTTTGCATTAATAAGGTCATGGAAGATCCCCTCTATGACGAGAACCTTGAAATTATATAAAAATATTCATAAATAATGTTATACAGTTGGATGACGTACTATGATAGGATAGATAGTATACAGACCATCATGTGCGAGTACTCATAAGAAGACGAGACTCTCTCTCATGGAGTTTTCACTTGGTAATCTCCAAGATGGGAGATTATGAGAACAGATCCAACAATAGTAATTCTGCATGTGTTTGTGTCATTGGACATTACTATATATGAGTGTGTGTAATGGTCCTTAGACTGCAAGATTATCATTAACTCATGTCATGACTCACACACTTAGGTTTACGGACATAAACCATCTCGCAGACAGTTGGCGGGAAGTAGGGTAAGTTGGGTTGGTTACGAATGACATGTTGTTAATGGATAAGAAGAAGAAGGATTTTCCCCTTCCATATTTGTGGAAGTAGATATCTCGGGCCCTTTGATTGAAATAGAACTTTCTCCTAAATTCCATGGCCATCGTGTAACGACGAGTTTATTTCTGGAAGTCAAATAATGACAGATCAAGCACATAGGTTTATGACACTTCCATGAATCTTGCTTGATGAGGTATTGAGACAAAGGGATTAAATTACATGGTAAGTGTTCGTATGAGGTGACATGTCAATGTGGCATCAACTTCTTTCTCTTGGTTGCCTTGACCTGTTTCTAGATAGTAATCTTGGACTTTATGCAACCTCGCCTAATGCCAACAAGAAAGAGGCCTAGAGGGTCACACACTAAGTGTATCCAAGTATCTCAAGTAGAATAAAAATTATTCCCATACATGGTTTAATAATTATTCAAGGAAGACTAAATCGTTTTAATGATGGAGGAAGAATAAAATGAAAACAAGATATACACACAATGTATTAATGATTACGCACCGTGTAGTTTTCATTTTGGAAAGGAAATGAAAAATAAGTACACACCGTGTATTAAAGATTACATGTTGTGTAGTTTTATGAAAAACAAGTACACGCCATGTATTAATGATTACACCTCGTGTAGTTTTTCCATTCAGGATTTGGGGAAATAATATTGTTTTTTAAATGATATTTATTATAATTAGCGTGGGAACATGTCATGGAATTAATGATTCGATATGTGGGGGTTTTCAATAAGAGTTAATGAAATAAATAAAATGCGTAACATGCTTATTTATTATCATAACTCTATAACCTCAAATCCGATTATAAATATCCTAACAACCCCAAAACTTTTCCTTAATCGTTGTGGACAACAATTCTGGAGAATTCCCTCAAGACCGAGAGAACTACTTCCTCCAAGAATGATCTTAAGACTGAGAGAGATCCTCCTACATGGGTTCTGGAAGATCTAAGGCGGACAACTCAAGTAGAGGTTTCTCTACGCTAGCACCCAGAGAATCATTTGGCGATGTCTAGAGATATGTGTTGCACATGTGGATCACTACTAGAGGAATCCTATCCTTGGATTCTACGATGCAACAACGAATCACGTCAGAACGTGATCTAAAATATCAATGAAGAAATAACACAAAAATTCACTTCATTTCAATTAATTAAATTAATTATAATCAACCTGTGAGGATCCTCAATTGTCGTTCCGGGACCATCATTATTCTTTGTCTATTTCTGTAATTCGATTCATGGAGACTGGCCATTATCGTTGTGTTGATCCCGGATTGATCATTAATAATGAAAAAAATCCAAGTGGGCACATCCACCCACATACTTTTACTGCACCTAGAACCTTCACATTTCACTTTATTATTGCTGTGAAAACTGGTCTTAGTAGAGTTTGTAATGCAAATGATTTTTTAGTGTCAATTTTATGTGAAATTGGGGGGGGGGGGTGTTACGAAAAATCTTTTAATGAATCATCTGGGTTTTCCTTATAAATACTTAGTTGATTTTACTGAAATATAATAGGGATTCACATCATGTTTTTAATTTTTAACCCCTTTGGTTTTTGCTGTGAAAGTGGGTTTTAATGGTGTTTGTTGAACTTGTGATCTTTAAGTGCCATGTTTTTTTAAAAGTGGAAGTTTTACAAAGATAACATTTCTTGGTTAAGATGGGGATTCCCTAAAATTTATTTTCTGGTTTCTTTCAAATATATTTGGTCTTTTATTTATGTTTTGGTTACTTTTGAGTGTGCACATGGTATGAAAAGTGGATATTTCAAAGAGTTTTGGGTGCAAAACAATTCGGGATTTGTGAGGAATCGTTTTATTAAAAATCAATGTGTTTTATTATGTGTTTTAAGTGGATTGAAATATGTATCGATATTGTACTAATTGTATATGACCCATAGTGTTGTTTTATATAAAAATATATTTTTGTAGCCTGTTGAAATTGTTTGATCACAAAGGGGGAATCCCGGGTACCTAGGTGGGGTGGATATGTACTAGTACGACTAGTGGACCAGATGTTTTTTGTACATATTTCACATAGAATTTGGATAACAGAAACTCTAAATAAACTATATGGATGATTATTTGGGACCACTAGGTTATGGGTATGTTCCCTACTAGTGGATCATGCACAAGAATGAATTTTACTATGGTAACTTTACATCGAGGTACGAGGTACATGGGGCCCGAGACTATCTAGTGTCTAGAGGTGTTCCCGATTTTGTTTCTCATTGGATTTGTAGAATTTACCCTTGTATTTTGGTGTTTATGGAAGTATATTATAGTATATAACATGAATATTTAAACGAGTTAACATTAAAAATTATTTAACATGAAAACTATTTTCAATTTAAAGTTGCATTTCTTGGAATTTGTCACCTCTTTTCTTTTCATATTAAAACTGCTTGCATTTTGACCTTGTATTGCATGCACTTTAGAATAATTGGGTGAAATCCTATTGGGATTAGTCTCACACCCTAATTAAACCCCTTGGGTGTATATGGACATTATTATTCTTGACTAGGGTAAAGGGAAGGCTTTGGGTGATGGTGGTTTGGGGTGTTAGTTCCCATCCATGGGGTTGAGTTTTGGAGACAACATGTGGGTGATGACCCCTTGTCTTGTGGATTCCTTTGGATATATTTATGATTTTTTTATTTATATTTGGACTTCTTTTATTTTATTCAATTACAATTATTCAATTCTAGTTTTTCCTTAAGCCAGGTTTGGCAGAAAATTTCAGATTTATATTATGGATTGTTTTTAAGGTTTTACACCTTCATACTTGGGTAAATCATTTCCAAAACTAATTTTTTGATACCTAGGATTTATGTTCCAGCCCATGAGGATAGGGAACGCCCTTCAGGCCTTTCCATGGGCTAGGTTTGGTTCTAGTATTGATGGAGACCAGATTCAGTTTGTGTCAAAATTTTATCGGAGGTGGTAAATGTTTTAGGGTTATATTACTATTTGGGATGATTTGGGATCGACATGAGAATGGATTGTTAGGGATCAGGATTTTGGTTGTGAGTAGGGTTCCTTGACCACACCGATTTTGGAAAACCTTGAGTCACCAGGGGACTTTGGAATTGTCTGATTGACATCACTTCCAAGTGAGACGTGTGAGATGTAGACCACATGTGGACATCAGGCAGGGGTGGATTATTGGTTTATTTTATTACTGTAATGTTTTTTGATTTTTTATAATAGATTTGTTTGATTAAAATTTTTATAATTGTGGTATTGACTATTTTTTGTGACTGTTGAGTTTTTTAGCAACATGCATCCCTGGAAAGCTCCCACGCACCCACAGGAGGAAGCCAGAGAGAGTTCTTCCACATTGATTGAACAGAGGCTAGTTGAGGCTATGGTCCGGGATGTCCATGATTTGGGGTAGGGACTGGATACTTCTCCTATTACTATTAGGGAAGAAGAGATGGGTCCTCGAAAAGATAATTCACAAGAGTTTATAAAAACAAGCCTCTTACCTTCCGAAGCATCTCAGAACCTCAGGTTGCAGAGAAATGGCTTGAGAAGATTAAGCGTATGTTTGAGTTCCTAGAAACACTTGAGGATCTCAGATTGATGTGTTCCTCATTTTTTTGTAGTGTACCAGCCGTAAGTAGTCAGATTTTAGTGCTTCATAATGGGAAGAATGAGTAGAGGTGCTGGGGAGATTTCAAAGTCATCCTCAATGAACAATACTGCCCTGAGGTCTTGGCATATGCAAAGTCCAGAGAGTTCATGGACCTTGTTCAGGGGAAACTTTTTGTAACGGAGTATGCCAACAATTTTTCAGTGTTGGTTTGGTTTTCCCCTAAAGTCATCTTGAATGAACAATTGAAGGCCTAGAGGTTCAAGAAAGGCTTGTGACCAGATATATACTCCCAAGTTTTCTTCATCAAGATGAGAACATTTTCTAAGGTTGTTGACATGGAATGTATGGTGGTGATTTATAGGAATGTCAGAGAAGGTTTCTCTAGTTCTATATTAGTAGTGGATAGTGGCAGCTCCTCAGATATGAAAAGAAAGTGGGAGGAACAAGTGATGAAATGAGGTGGCAGTTCAGGAAAATCTTCTAGGAAGTTTTATTCTACGGCTTCTGATGTGTGATTGGTCATCTGACACTACTTTGGGAAGCCTGGGCACATCCAAACAGAATTCCCACTTCATTTGAATCCTTTTTCCCAATGTGGAGGCATGGGAAATTTACAACACTTTTGCGGGTTGGCAGGTCCACTTCATAGTGGGGTTGGGTCAGTGGCTCCAAGAGGAGTTCCAGCATAGTCTGAGCCGTCAAGGACTTTGGTATCTAAATTTGGTGGATGTGGTGGTATAGATGGGTCATATTTTGGTAATATCCAGTTTAGGGCACAACCACAGACTAGTGGTCTTCCTCAGGAAGACATGAGACATCTCTATGTGGTGGATCTAGAACCAGCAGGAAAAAAGGCGGGGCCGCCGAATATTTGATGTATCATTTTGATCACATATTCTATAGCTACTTCTCTTTTTGATAATGGTTATTATATTTATTTAATTTCTACCTATTGTGTAGACACACAGAATTTACCAACTAAGTATTTGTATTTTGCAGTGGAGTTGGTGACGCCGTTGGAAAAGAAGAAAGAATAAGGCCTCAGGTTCCACTCATGTGTGCTTTCCGTGTCATGGGTTGAGAGGGAGTGGGTCCTCTTGGTCCTATATATTGATCTATTTGAAATAATACATGGAATGGATTATCTATTACAATTACAAGTGCACATTGAATGCTACATGAGTCCAATGATTTTTACGACACCTGATGGGAGTCATCAGGTTTTTCGTGGAGAATGAGATGCTCAGTCGGGTCGTGCAGGACCACCACACCAAGAGTTGGGAAGTATTATATTCCAGTGGTAATTTCTCGTTCTAGTGGATGGTGGTATTTACCCTGAAGGTGCATTAACTCATGCAGTGAATGAGTTTCCAGAGTTATTCCTAGATGATTTTTTGGTTTTCCCCCGTAGTGAGATGTGGAGTTCTCGAAGGAACTGGCACTGGGAACATGGCTTATATCACTTCCCTCATATCACATGAGCCTTAAAAAGCTGAGGGGATAAAAGATACAGTTGGAAGACTTAGAATTAAAAGGATTCATTAGCCCGAGCATCTCTTTTTGGGCCTCTCCAATGATGTTCACAAAAAAGGATGATGGATCCCTCTTGTTCAGCATTGACTACCAGAAGCTTAATAATGTAGAAATTAAGAAAAAATACCCTTTTCGAAGAATATATGATTTGTTAGAATAGTTGAAGGGGGAAAAGTGGTTATCAAATATAGTCTTGCATTCGGTCTATCATCAACTTTGGGAGAAGGAGTCAGATATCCCAAAAACATCCTTCCGAAGAAGGTAAAACCACTTCAAGTACTTGGTCATGCCCTTAGGATTGACCAATGCTCCAACTGTATTTATATAACTAATTAAAAGGGTGTTCCATGAGTATCTCAATTACTTAATTGTGGTTTTGTGGATGAAATCATAGTATACTCTTTCCCTTAGGAGGAACACGAACATCACTTACAGATCATTTTTAGCACCTTGCAAGATCACCTCCATTATGGAATGCTGTCAAAGTGAACTTTCAAGATCAGAGAGGTGAAAGTTTTGGGAACTGTGATCTTGGAAAGTGAGTTTTAGTGGACCCCGATATGATTATTATATTCATTTCATGGTAGCAACCGAGAAATGTGTTTGAGATCTAGAGTTTCCCTGGCCTGGATGGTTATTATAGGCGATTCATTTGGGATTTCTCTCGGCTGGCTTCACCGATGACCAAGTTCACCTAGAAAGGGTTGAAGATCATATGGGCCATATAATTTTAGGAATCATTTGAGGAGATGAAGAGATGGTACACTACCTCCCCTATATTCATTTTTCATGAGGTCGGGAAGGTGTCTGTGGTCTATTGTGACACTTCATGTATGGGTCTTGGGTGTGTGCTTTTGTAGGATGATGATGTGGTGGTGTATGGATCTCACCAACTCTGACCACATGAAAATAATTAACCAACCCAAAACATGGAATTCACAGTGTTGATGCATTCTTTGAAGGCCTGGAATCACTACCTATTTGGGGAGAAGATTTTGGTCTACTCTAATCGGAAAAGATTGGCCTATATCTTCTCGCAGATAGACCTCAACTTGAGACAACATCGTTTGATCGAGTATTTGAAGGCGTTCAACTTTGAAAATGTTTATACACTATTAAAGGGTAATGTGGTGGCTGACATATTGAGAAAAAGTGTTCCAGTGCAGGTTTTAAGGAAGTCCAGTGATGAGTGGGATTTGATGCGACTCTTTTCTCGGATACATGTGGAGACCAGGGAGCACAATGGCGGTGCATTCTCAGCGAGCGTCTAGTTGAATAATTCTCTATTAGAGTTTATTTAGTGGGATCATCCTAGTGATGTAATTTTGTAGCAGATGAGTTAGTTTTTTCACGATGGGGAGACGTCCTATGATTGGTCATCATCTTTCGAGGGCATCTTGTGCTTCAAGGGCCGCTCAGAAGTGTCGTCGTCTCTACAGAAGGTGGTGATGCAGGATATCCACTATTCTTAGTGGGTTGTCCTTTCGAGTGAAACCAAGATGTATTATGATGTACGATGATAGTTTTGGTTTCTAGGTATGCAACGAGACATAGCGTAATTTTTTTTGAGGTGGAACACATGCCAACAGGTGAATGCAGAGCATCAAAAGCCCTTTAGTTTTTTCCAACCTTTACCCATTCCAACTTGGAAGCGGGAAAAGGTTTCCATGGACTTCATTGTTGGATTTCCTCGTACACCTTGGGGTAAGAATGCCATTTTAGTGGTGATTGATCATCTGACCAAATCATCCAACTACATTCCAATAAAAGATACAACTAAAGTGGATGAGTAGAGCTGTTTGTATCTTTAGAAGGTGTTCAGACTCCATGGAATGGCATAAGTAGTTGTCTCAAATAGAGACCCCCATTTCAATAATCGGTTTTCGGAAGGCCTTCAGTAGGCCTTGGGGTCTCTGTTTAAGATGAGCACGACATATCTTCCTCAAACAGATGGTCAGAAAGAACAGGCGAACCAGATTCTGTAGGACAAGCTCCATGCATGTGTTTTGGACATTGGAGATACATGGGATATCCATTTGGGGTTGTTTGGGGTTTTTTTATAATAATAGTTATCAATACTTGATTCGAATGGCTCCTTTTGAGGTGCTATATGGTCAGCCTTGTCAATCCCCCCTATGTTGGGATGAGGTCAGTGAGACCTCACTACTGGGGCTGAGTCTGGTGCAGGAGATGTCTAAGAAGGTCAAGTTGATCAGGAAGAATTTATTGATAGCTCAGAGCCACCATAAATCATTTTCCGATTAGTGGAATCGAGACTTAGAGTTTTCTTTGGGTGATAGGGTATTCATGAAAGTGGCCCCTGGTTTGGGCCATCGTCGACTGGGGAAGCAAGAGAAGCCGACGTCGTGATATGTCAGCCCCTTTAAAATCACTGAGCATATTGGAATGGTGGATTATAGTTTGGCCTTAAATTCATAGTTAGTGTCCATACATGACCTCTTCCATGTATCCCAGTTGATTAAAGACAACTCAGATCCATCCCATGTGGTGATTTGGGAATAATTGGAGATAAATCCTGACATGATAGTTTTTTAGTGGCATGTGCCAATATTGGACTCCCAAGAGAAGGTTCTTTGAATGAAGTCTATTCCACTATTTCGGGTTCATTGGAAACATGGTTGTGATACACATGATACCAAGGAGAGGATGTCATGGATTGAGGAAGAGTACACATTCTTGTTTTCTGATCAAACATCAGGTTGAATTTCTCGGGAAAAAGTCTTTCATGGTGGAAAGAATTTTTACATCCATGACTTTTTTTAATGGTAAATTTCAGTTAATTTCCATTCAAGATTTTTTTGGGGGTTTCCAATGCGTATTTGGATGAAAGGGTGAGTTTTCATGATTTTGGCCAAACCGGGAGCTCATTTCCATATTTAAAAACCAATTTTTTTCAATTATAACTATTTAATTTTTTAATATATTTCTCTCATTCCACTTATAAAATGGCCTCCCCTGACCTTTTAACACCAAAATAGCAATTTTGACTCTATAGGAATCCATAATAAAGGTGGATTTGGGTTATTATTTTAGAAATTGGTTTATCCTGAAATCCCATTTCTCGGTTTAATTTTTTTTATTTAATATCCTTTTCAATATTAATGATTATTCTGTGATTCCATGTGTCACCCAATCCCACCGAACCCTGCCATGCTCCTATCCTCTTTACCCCCATTTTGGAGCTCATATGAATCACAATTTAGTGAATAATGTCTTAGGGTTTCTCAAATCATCCAAAATTGAAGAGGTTATTTCATTCCTTCATAAATCGTTCAATTCTTACTATTTTTGTCCTATTTCAATGGCGTTTATTCTCATTTTCTTTAAGTAACAAGTTTCCAGATGGAAGGGTTTTGATCCTATAGTTTATCCTTGGGTTTTCTTGGTCATTTATTGTGGTTTTAGGTTTTATATAGGTCCTTAATGGTGCAACGGTGGTGTGATTTTATTTTCGCATAACGATTCAAGGGTTCTCCGTATTTTGGAAAGTGATTCCATGTGTATTCAATTTCTGTGAATTGGAATTCATTTTTTATGATATCTGAATGTTCATTTCATTTGATTATTTCTACAAAAACTGATTCTATTGGAGTTTGTAATTTAATTTAATTTTTAGTGATAGTTTTATGTTAAATTGGGGCGGGGGTTCGTAGAAATATTTTAATGGATCAATTGGGGCCACCCTATAAATAATTAGTTAACTTTATTGAAATTTAATATTTCTTAACGTCATGTTTTGAATGTTTAACCCCTTTGGTTGTTGCCGGGAAAGTGGGTTTTAATGGTGTTTGTTGAACTGGTGAACTTTAAGTTCCATGTTTGTTTAAAAATGGAAGTTTTACAATGATATCATTTCTAGGTTCACTTGTTCATGCCCTAAAATTGATGTTTTGGTTTGTATTAAATTTATTTGGGATCCCATTTCTATTATGGTTTCTTTTGAGTGTCTACAAGGTATGTAAAGTGGGGATTTCAAAGATTTTGGGTGTAAAGAAATGCAGGATTTTTGAGGAATCATTTTACTATAAATGAAAGTGTTTTATTATGTGTTTTAAGTGGTTTAAAATGTGTATATATATTGAAAAACTTGTATGTGAAAATGTATTTGTGTTTTATATGAAAATTGATTAGTGTATAATGTTGGAATTGTTTGATCACAAAGGGGGAAGCCTGTGTACCTAGGTGGGGTGGATATGTACTAGTACGACTAGTGGACTTGATGGGTTTTGTCCCTATTTTGCATAGTATTTGGATAAAGACAACTCTAACTAAACTATATTAATGATAAATGAGGACCACTAGGTTATGGGTATGTTCCCTACTATTGTCTTGTGCAAAAGAACGAATTTTACTATGGTTACTTTACACTGAGGTACAACGTACATGGGGCCCAAGACTATCTAGTGGCTAGAGGTGTCCCAATTTCATTGCTCATTGGATTTTTGGTATTTAACATTTTATTAGAGTGTGTTTGGAAGTATATTACAGTATCTAATATTACTATTTAAATTTGTTAACATTCTGAAAGTTTTATATTCAAATCAATTTTCAATTGAAAGTGGCATTTCTTGGAATTTGTCACTGCTTTTCTTTTCATATTAAAATTTCTTGATTTTTAACCAACTATTGAACACACATTGGAATCATTGGGTGGTTTCCTATTGGGCTTAGGATCACACCCTACTTACAACCCTTGGGTTCAAGTAGACTTTACTATTCTTGACTCAACTAAAGGGAAGGCTTTGGGTGTTGGCGGTTTTGGGTGTTAGTTCCCATTCTTGGGGAGGAGTTATGGAGATGACTTGTGGGTGATGACCCATTGTCATGTGGATTCCTTGTGGATGTATATATTCTTTTTTATTTGTATTTTGACCTCTTATACTTTATTAAAATACATGTATTTAATTATTTTTTTTTATTCAGAATTGTTTGCCTGAAAATTTCAGATTTATATTATGGATTGTTTTTAAGGTTTTACGCTTTCATACTCAGGTAAATCATTCCCAAACCTAATTTTTTTATACCCAGGCACTTGTTCCAGCTCGTGGGTATAGGGAATTCTCTTCAGGCCTTTACATAAGCTAGGTTTACTACCAGTATTGGTGGTGAATAGATTCAGTTTGTTACAATATGTGTGGTCCCATAATTATATTTCCCTCTAATGTATTTAGTAAATATAAATATCTCATGTGATAATATGGAATGAAGTAGAGAGTAAGAGAGGGAATTTTTCTATTATGATAGACTTAGGAGTGAAAATTTACTATTTATATGATGGATTTTGGGTTCAACCTAATCAATTATGATATTGTTAGAAGTGAGCCTTGACTATGGAAATAATTTTTTATGCTTATGTGTATGTAACAAACTTATAATTTTTTCTCATGTTATGCTCTCATAGCTCATGTTACATGATTCATTTATTATTAATGAAATATAAACTTCCATGAATTATTACAAAAATCATTACTATTGTCTGTATAGATAATGTATGGTTTTTAAATTTCAATATCATGTTCTCATACCCTTATAATCATGTTATCATTAAGTTTTAATTGATATCTCCTTGTTTACTCTTACTAACCATCCGATATCGTACATTCTTACATTTTATTCCCCAGGGATATGATGAAATCATTTAGTGAGTGTATGTATAATAAATATTCTATATGAGAAAAACATTTTGGGAGATGGTTAATGTCTTCCATGAAAATGATTATTTAGTTTCTAGTCTCAAATGATACTAAACTTGTAGGGTTCATACATATATCAAAATGATATGTTATAAATATTTAATTATTAAGATGTATTTCCAATGTATAAAATTCATAAGTCACAATAATAAGGTACATATCATACTTCATATATTTTAGACAACATAGTGTGCAATTATTATTAAATTTTAAAAATCATGGCTAAACACAAGAATCAAACACCAAATTATAAAAAATGATAATTAAATAGAATCATTGATTATATCATTAATTTCTTTTAGGAGAATTATATGATCCAAACATAGGATCTAATGTGAAAATATAATGGGGTATGAAATCATCAAACCAATATTAAATAAAGTGTTAATGTAATACTCAACATGTTCTTCCTCTTATCATTTAATTATTTGTAACACTTTTATGAATCATTGCATTAATATTAATGATACCAAAACCATTTTATAATAATCACATAAATTTGATGCATGGTTTATGTGATTACTTAGATAGAACATTTGTTATACAAAAAACTATTTCAATTCAATATAGTTATTTATTGAATATCAAAAAACTCTTTATAAATCATATTTTACATGTTATAACCATTCTCTGGGTTCTAGAATCATGAAAATATCATTCATGTATTCCTCATAATTGATGAAATAGGTTATACCATCAAAATATTCCAACATAAAGAGAAATAACCACGTTTTGGAAACATGGAGACCCCTTTATGAAAATGAATATATAAACTAAAAAAATAATAAATCCAACTAGTATCATTAAAAAACAAGTACATCAATTATGAAATGTCATATTGAGAGTCTTTAAAATTTTAAAATTACCTATTTAATTAAGTATTATAAATTAATTAATTGTTCTTAATATATTATAAAATTCAACTAATGTTGAAACGAATCAAAATAAATATAACACCTCGACCATAGAATCCTAGAGCACGAGAATTATTTTAATACATTAGAATGATTATAAGGATCAAATCCCGAAGGACCGATCTGTTTATCAGTCTTGGAAAATATATTACATACCTTAATTATACATTATAATTCCAAAAATAAAATATAACATTGATAATTCCTTGATAAATACATTATTATATAAGTAAAACCCCACATATAAATCATAATAAAATTCTTGGAATCCTGGGAAAATAAAGCATATGAAAGGAGTTAGCTCGGATTCTCAATAGGGATAAACAATACATCATAAGATTTCATAAATATGCAAATATTTTTAAGGAAAGGTATAAAATTAAAACAGAATCCTTTTAAACATTATGTTTAGTATAATATACAATTAATAAATAAAATAATTCCATTTATACGTTCACATATATATTCTTCTAGATGAAAAATCATATTTAATATCAATAACTAATGTCATAATGAGGGAATCCATAATGCGAGACATACCATCAAGGCCTCATGCTAAGCCCCTATAGGTAGTCGTTAGTCAAAACCCAAATTAGTTTGTCTCATGAGAACTACTGATTTATAATGGGGATTTCATTAACTGATCCCCTAACTATAAGGATTTCATTAACTAGTCCCCAACCCATATAGATTTCACTAACTGGTCCCAAACACTTTTCATTATATTTTAAATGAATTCCTCATATGAAAAGGGTGAAACTAACCCTCATAAACATTCGTATTAAAACTAGTGTATAAAATTTTAATACTTTAACCAAAATCCAAGAACTGTATCAAAATAAAACACCCACAATCAAAAATAACATAATTTTTCAATACAATATGGAATATGGTATCATAATAAATCATCCTCAATTAATCATAAATTCAAAAAAACGATGTTGACATAGTTGAAAATAATCTATCAAAATCATTAATAATATTTGAAAGAAGTATCTCTTTTTTACAATGAAATCATTTAAAATCCTATTCAATTATAAAATAAAATTTTTCTTTTAAAAATAACATTGTAAGTCTATAAGGTAAGAATAAATATTTTATGTTGTCATAAAGGTAGAAAATAGCTCCCCATGTTGTATAAGTTAAAAAAAATTCATTCATTAATTTTCCAAAAACAGCATAAAGCACCTGAGTTGAAAAAAATGGAAATGTTCATTTCACAAATTTATATAAAATATTTAAACATGGGTAAAAAATTATTTAATCATTTGTTGATAAAATTTTGAATTACATTTTATGAAACATGGATATGGGTGATAAAGATGACCCAGTAGATACTTACGTATAAAAAACATTGATAATAATGAGATTTTGAAATTGAACTTAACATAAAACCATGAAAATATAAATTTTTGAAAACATTCTAATAAACATAGTAATAGATATAAAATTTATTATATAATCCTTTTATATCCATATAAAGAGTTACGTAAAATAATAATTTTAATATTGAAACAGAGAAAGGATTAATTCTTTAAATATTCAAAGCGTCCCATACAAATTTGAACATTTCAGTCATAAGCCTGATATCTTCAAAGAAATATTTAAATACCATGATGATAATTTATTCATGATTTAAAATATAATAGGGGTAGTACATACACCACACACAAGAAATAGGTGTTTAACATGGTTTATATCTCATGAATATTAAAAGTGAGACGAAATTCTTGTAACACCCTGACCCCAGAAGCCTGGAGCCTGTGAATTATTTTAATACATTGCATTGATTACAAGAAATCAAGTCTTGAATGATTGATCAGTTTAGCAGTCTTGGAAAATAGATTACATACATGAATGATACATTAAACATTCAAACATAAAACACAACATAAATAATCTGTTGAGAATACCATTATTCCCCTATGTTAACCCTATATATAAAACATAATACACTTCTTGGAATCTTGGGAAAACAAAACATAAAATAGGGGGAGCTTAGATGCTCAGTAAGGGTAAATAATTTAGTGGAAGCTATAAAATTTTAAGGAAAGATTTGTAATAAAAACAACAACCATTTAAACATAAACTTGAACATAATTTGGAAAAAATAAATCAAACATCACCATATAAACTTGCACATGGATATACAACTAGTCGAATAAAAACATCTGATAATTATTTTCATAACGAGGGAATGCCTAATTCCAGACATCATTACCACATAGTAAAGGCCTCGTGCCAAGACTAAAAATAAATTTTTATGTCAAGGTCATGTGCCAAGAAACTAATTTGTCTCATTATACCTACCGATTAATCAAGGGGCTATAATGGGCCCCACACGTCCCTTACTAAGTAAACTACATTCCTCGTATGAAAATGTTGAAACATAACATAATCATTTATATTAAAACTAGAATATGAAATGTCAATACATTAGCCATATACCATGAATGGTATAAAAATAAAAAATCCACAGTAAATAATATCATAACTCAGTCAATAAAATATATAAGATTGTATTATAATAAATCAACCTCAATCAATAATAATATCCAATAAAGGCTGTTGATATTGTTGAAAATTATCAGTAAAACTCTTTGAGTGAAATACCCATTCTTCATGAAATCATTTAGAAGTCACACAATTTATAAAGTAAGTCATTTAAAATATATTTTTTAATCAAAGTGTCCCATAACACTTTGAATCTTTTTAAAGGAATTAACATTTTAAAACATTCATGTCCATATAAATAAATCCCTAAAACCATTTTGAAAACATAGGCATTAGTGATAAAGATTTAGAAGATTAAATATTTAAAACATTTAAAATGTTGTTTTAGTTAAAGAGTTACTTAAAAATAATCCTTTTGAAAACTATTTTATGAAACATTTCCATGGATAATAAATTTTTCCCTGTAAAAACATACACTTAAACAATCTCGAATAATAATGGGATTGAGCAATTAACCCTTACCTTGCACATTCCTTTTGTTGAAGGTATGTTTAACCTCTGATATAATAACCATTGTATGTTATTAAATTATACCATAACCATATACATATTTATTATATCATACTTGATTTATTTATGACTTTATACTACCCATTTAATAATGATTTCCATGTTAAATTAGCATTTTGGGTAATACTCACTTTCTTTTTCGTAAGTGTTTTAACATGATATTCTTGATTGTATCATTTAGATCATGGTTTAAATACTTCCATAATATAAAAAATGATTTATATATAATATATATATTTAGTATATAAATATTTATAATAGATAGATATATGAAATGGAAAACACTGTTTATGGAGATGGTAGGTTGTACGTACGTATAAACGATGTTTCCGTCTTCATATCGTATTGAACAGATGTACGTGAGTAAGATATATGTAAGTACACACAAACACAAAGATATATATATATATATATATATATATATATATATATATCGTATCATTATTATGTCATATATTACATAGGTATTAAATATATATATTTTTATAATCATTGTTGAATGATGAACGTGGAAATTAATCTCATCGCATCGTGGAGACGGTAAGCCGCATGTACACATGAGCAATGATATCAATTACTTAATGATTAAAAGGTGTAAAATTGGTTGGTATATTAATTGTAAAAAGAAATTATCATGAAATTATCATTATTTATATACATATTACTCATCATTATATCCATCCAAGTGTTGAATAACAAATTACACCATGGAGTGGAGACGTTAAGCCGTACGTACGCATGGTGAAATTATCATTCATAGGATGGATAGAATAATGAGTATGGTTGTAACATATTTATAATAACATAGTAGTATTTAGAAGGTAATGGATATATTATATTGGTATGTAAATAATATATAAAGACAAAGTGCAAGAAGAAAAGAACTTTGAAAGTGGTGATAAAATAATTATCTCTTCTTTGGGTTTTTCCTTTTTATTTGAACAAAATGGATCCTTAGGATGGATTTATGCTCAAGGAAATTCCTCTAGGTTGAATTTAGGGAAGTTGGGAGGAGATTTGGGTAGGGTATGGCCGAGCCAAATGGCTTTGGAAGTGTGATATTAAGAGAAGGGGTGGTACCCTTTTATAAGAGTGGCGAGGGTCACTTTAGGAAAAGTTTGAAATATTCTTTTATTATAAAATAATTTTCGGTTTCTAATGGCTCCAAATTAATTTATTTCTATGTTAAGGTGGTAATGGGTCTAAATCCTCTGAACCAATAGTTATAGATAATATTTTTTCACCATATTAACATAATATTTTAGATTAACTCTTAGTTAAATAGACGTCCTCTTGTATCATTATAATAAATTGTTAATACACATCCTATAAAAAGCCAAGAGATCCCCAAGTGGTTAATTATTGACATATGTATTCTTATCTAAGTCTTTTGGTTGAACCGTAAATATTTATGAGTATTTTATCATTTACTAAAATAGTATGTTTTTTAAAAACTCATTTATGGAAATTGTGACACTATTTTGTATTTGGTTTTTGTGAAAGTCATAAAAATATTATTTCTTAAAAAACAATTAAATTAATAAAACATAACATGTCATATTAATCTATAATTTTTTTATAATGCATCAGAAGTCTCAATTTACAGTTATATTTATATTTATAACATCAATTATTTTAATTATTCATTAATATATTAATTACTGCATCCTCAGTGTGTCATAAATAAATTTAATTATTTAATGTATAAAAATTTTAAATAAAATACCATGATTTAAGAAATATTTTTATCTTTATAATGAATATTTATAATCAAATTTATATTTTGTATAACCCAATATTAAAAATGGTTTAACTATTAAACATTGAATTTTACACTTTTACCTATTCTTTAAATAAAATAGTAATGAATGTCATAATATAATTCACGTAAGTCAAAGAGGTTCATATTTTATTACTAAGGTTTATTTTGGTTGAACAAAACTTATCCAATAGAATTAGGACATGTGTTAGGGTAATTATATCATCATTTTTACCTTTAATTGCCCTATTTACTTTTAACCGTGGTAAATAATTTTCAAAAGTTACTATTCAAAAATAGTTATTTTCATCTATTAAACCAGATTTTACATAATGATGTCAACTGCATCTCTCATATTTTTGAAATTTGATTCACAGGAGCGGTAAAATTAGGTTATATGCAAATTTGCAAATGTGCCTAGAAGGGGGGTAAAAGATGGTAAAAAGTTCAATTAAATTTTATATATCTAAACATAATATAAATTGACTCCAATTAATTACATTGAAATTATATAGGTATTATGTATATATTTTGACTAAAAATAAATTTAAACAAAATAAATAATTATTTAAATAAAATGTCATATTTAAACAATAACGTAGTGGTTTCACTATTCATAAAAAATTGAATGTTTTCAAAAAAAATAGCAAAAACTCACCCTAAGCTAATTTTTATATTATAAATCCAAAAATGATGTATATTTTACCAAATTCAAAACTTAAAATTTTAATTAATAAATTTAAAATTAATTCCCCTTGTCAAAACCACAAAGCGGGTTTTTGAGAAGTAAACACTACAAAAGATTGATAAGTGGTTATGTCTAATTTAAAAGATAAATTACATCCAATGACCAACATTGGATTAAATGATAAAAATGTAATCTAATTATACTTCATAACCTTTCAAATTTATAATTTAACACTATAGATTATATGAATTAAAAAACTTGTATTGAATTAAAATTTAGTATCATTCATTATTTATCAAAATATGAAAGTAATCAGAAAAACACAAAAAAATATATCTAAAATAATTTTTTATGTCCTGATTATAAAGAAGAAATTAATTTACTCATATTGAATATAAAAAATTGTCGAATATTGGATTTAAAAAGGGTTCACCATTAAAAAGAAGAAAACTACATTTTTAAAAAAATACTTCTTTTATTTAAAAAACTGAATTTGACCTTATATAATGTCTATGGAATAGAAAATATGTATGTTAATATTATATAAGATATGTATAAAATTAAAAATGTGGTTATTAATATTCATAACCCTTTCTAAATGTCTAGTTTGATTGGTTGTGGTGCGCTTGAACTCGATGTTGCGCACATCACACGCTATTGTATTATTCAATGAGAAATGTACCATGGAAGCTTGAGGTGTTACATTATTACCTCATTCAATGAATTGTGTCCTCTCAATTTGTAATTTTTCATTGAAAATAAAAGGTTCATAAAATATAAAATACCTTTGTGGGAAACCCACATCAGAAATAGTGTTAATAATACTTAGTCTTAAGAAGAGGGAAGGGGAAATGAAAAATTTTCCACCCAATTAGGATTTCTAATAGCAGAACATTTGTGGCTATTATATTTAGATGAAAACATAAATATTTATAATTAGTGATTGAGGCCATCATTCAAAAACAAATGAATGGAAAATTGAGGGCCTCAAAGCCATAAATCTATGATAATTTAAAATATAATCAGTTCAACAAAACTTAGGGTATTAGGATAACACATTTTTGGTTTTAAGATCCTTTCCCTAAAGGCTAAGATTTAATTTCATCATAGAATAATTAAAAAAGAATAATTAACAAGTTGAGATCCATTTGTTAACTAATTTCTACCCCAAACTCATCTTTCACCCCAAAAGACAATAGTTCTCAAAAATATTCAATTTATCTTAATCGTATCGGGATCGAGAAAAATAAATTTATAATTTATCCATAATCTCATTTTAAAAATACTACATTATACAAACCATGACATCACATATGCCAGTGGTAGGTGATTCACCCATGTCTCCATTCAGTTGTGGGTTCATGTCTTGTGGCCTTTCCGGACATGACAGGTTGTCATCGGACCTCCGGGTTACCCTTTTTATAACAATCCAAAACTAATCTTAAGAAATATTTTAACCATAAGAAATAATATCCAATGTCCAACTTAATCCATTTCAATCATTATTATTATCCAAAATACTTTTGTCCAAACTCTCTATAAAAGGTCTCTAAAGTAAAAAAATCAAGTGTAACATCAGATTCCCCAAACAACATAATGTTTATATTATTCTCACATACTGAAAATATGAATACCTTCATCATATTAAATCCTTAATGAAAACAAAAAGTAATATAGTAAAATCCTTATATATATCACTTTCTTCTTATAACCAGAATATAATTCATAGATCCAAAAACACAAACACATTAATTATTCTATCTCAACAGTAGTAACAGCCTAAGCATGGCATTGGTCCCTTGGCCTTTTTTTGAGAAATTTTTTTTGGAACTTAGGAAATTCATTTGCATAATTCCCTATTTATCTACAATTGTATCATTCAACATTGACAGCCTCTTTCATTCCCTTGTAATCATGATCCTGGTGACTTTTTTCTCCACATTTGTAGAAAACTATCATTCCTTTTAGGAAAGTACCGAGGTGTTTCTTCCCACAATTATCACATAGGGGAAATACTTATTTCCTATATTTCCTTTTATCTGTATGTTTCTCTACAATTTTTTTCTTCTCTTTCTTTACATTAATGTCATAATACATAGAGAGTTACTTTTCTATCTTGATAGCACATGAAACAATATCTTCATACGATGAGATGGATTGTGAGACTGACGCTCAATAGTGATTGGTTTTATCCAACCAAAAAATCTTTCTATATCACTACTTGGGTTACGTATATAATATGTTGCATGCCTTTCTAACCTTGTAATGTTATCCTCATACTTTGTGACATTGTCATCCAACGTTTTCCTCAAACTCATTAATTGTCTTTCTATATCCACTCAATGGGCACAAAGAAAGTATTTTTATAATAAAATCTCATTAAACTCACATGATTCCATATTTGGTACTTCTTCATCATCCATGGTTTTTTAAATCAATGGCCACCATTGATCTGCATATCATGTGAGGTGATAAATCGTTATGACAACTTTTTCCCTTTCCCTACTTCCCAAAGCATGAAATATTTTCTCTAAGATACTTATCCATTTCTCATATACAAATGGATTTGTAGTCCCATTGAATTTTGGTGGTTGTTTCCTCATGAAGCGGTCTAAAATTGATCTTCTATGTTGTGGAACAAGGTGCTCTGTATGGGAAAGGTTATTATTCATAACTTGAGTGATTTTTCCCAATATGGTTATAATATGATCATGACCATTTTCTTCACCTAATATAATATAATTATCCTGAGTATGAGGGAAATACCTACATAGATTACATGCGTTGATATGGTCTCCATTCCTTCCACTAGGCTCCATTTCGAAACAATGGCTTCCATTTGATTAGTTTTTAATTGAAATAAATAATTAAAAACTAGTAAAATAACTAATATAAATTGAAAACTTTATGTATATTATCCCAATTAATAAGAAATGTTTTATTGGAGAAATTATTTACTCATCAATCCTTCATAATGGTTTGTAAGGAAAATTTTAATTATAGTAGTAATATCCCCTAGGAGTGTCATAACCAAGAGTGCAGCAATGCCCGTTTTCATGTACCAGGATTCCCCGAGTCAAACCCAAAACTCCTTGTTAGAGTTTTAACTCCTAGGTACATCTATTCCAGAGCCTCCTCTACCTGATCATATCCATAGGAGTTATTTCACGGAAAATCCAAAAAATCTCTACATTACAAAAATTATAGGATGTTCTTCTATACTAATCCTCAAAGTATATCTAGGGTAATGTTTTATAATCAAAGATTTTCTAAATCTAGTTTCTATGGTTTGTACAGAACTTCCTCTGATACCAACTATAACACCTGACCCTAAAAGACCAATTCCAGTGCATTTTTTTATACATTTGAATGATTACAAGGAATCACGATCCCAAAAACCGATCAGTTTAGCATACTTGGAAAATAGATTACATACAAGAACATTACATTACACATTCAAACATAAAACACAACATAAATAATCCATTGAGAACACCATTATTCCCCTAGCATAACCTTGCATATCAAACACAATACACTTCTTGGAATCCTGGGAGAACAAAACATAAGAAAGGGGTGAGCATAGATTCTTAGTTAGGGTAAATAATTTAGCGGAAGCTATAAAATTTTTAGGAAAGATGTGTAATAAAAACAACAACCTTGTAAACATAAACATGAACATATTATGGAGAGAATAAATCAAACATTACCATATAAACATGAAAAAGGATATTCTACTAGTCAAAAAATCACATGTAATAATTAATTTCATAATAAGGGAATGCCCAACGTCGGACATCAATACCACATAGTCAAGGCCTCATGCCAAGACTAAAAATAACTTTTCTGGTCAAGGCCTTATTCCAAGAGACTAATTTGTCTCATGAGACCTACCGATACATCGAGGGGAAATAGCAGGCCCCACTCATCACTTACTAAGTCCATTATATTCCTCATATGAAAATATTGAAACATAACATAAACATTCGTATTAAAACTATAATACGAAATGTGAATAATTTATCCATAAACCATGAATGGTATAAAAATATAACATCCATAGTAAAACATATCCTAACTAATTCAATACAATATAGAATATTGTATTATAATAAATCAACCTCAATCAATAAAAATATTCAGTAAAGGATGTTGATATAGTAGAAAATGATCAGTAAAACTCTTTGAGAGAAATACCAATTTTTCATGAAATAATTTAAAAGTAAAAAAATTAATGAAGGATGAAATTTAAAAATATTTTTGAATCAATGTGTCCCATTAGACATTGAAACTTTTTAATGTAATTAAAATTTTAAAACATTCACGTCTATATAAATAAACCCATAAAACCATTTTGAAAACATGGACATTAATGAGAAAGGTTGATAAGAATAAAAATTTAAAACATTAGAAATGATGTTTTAGTTTAAGTGTACCTTAAAAAGAATCATTTTGAAAACTATTTTATGAAACATGGACATGGATAATAAATATTTCCCAGTAAAAACATACACATAAACAATCTCGGATAGTAATGGGATTGAGGAATTAACCCTTACCTTGCACTTTCCTCTGGTAGAAGGTATGTTTAACCTCTTGTATAATGACCATAGTATGTTACTAAATTATAACATAAACATATTAATATTTATTATATCATACTTGATTAATCTATGACTTTATACGACCCATTTAATAATGATTTCCATGTTAAATTAATATTTTGGGTAATAATCGCTTTCTTTATCGTACGTGTTTTAACTTGTTGTTTTTTATAGTATCATTTAGATCATGATTTAAATACTTCAAGAATATAAAACATGATTTATATGTCATATATATTTATAATATAAATATGTATAATAGATAGATATATGAATTGGAAAAAACCGTTCATGGAGATGGTAGACCATACGTATGCATAAATGTTGTTTCTGTTTTTATATCATATTGAACGGAAGTAGGTGAATAAGATATATGTATGTAAATACATACATATATATATATCTACATTAGAACTATTTTTTCATATATTACATACTTATTAATAATATATATTTCTATAATCATTGTTGAATAATGAACGTGCCAATAAATCTCACTGTGTTGTGGAGACAGTAAGTCATACGTACACACGAGCGATGATATAATTTCATAAATGATTAAAAGGTGTCGAATTGGATGATATATTATTTTTATAGAGAAAATATAATGTTATTTTCATTATTTATAGACATATTACTCATCATTGTATCCTTCCTAATAACATAGTTTTGAATAAAAAATTACACCATGGCGTGGAGATGGTAAGTCGTATGTACGCACATATGGTGACATTATCATTCATTGGATATATAGAATAATGAGTATGGTTGTAAAATATTTATAATAAAATCAATTTATGTAGAAGTTACTGGATTTATTATTTTGGTATGGAAATAACACATAAAGAGAAAGTGTAAGAAGAAAAGAACATCGAATGAGGTGATAAAATAATTACCTCTCCTTTGGGTGTTTCCTTTTGATTTGAATAAATAAGATCATTAAGATTTATTTCTGCTCAATAAAATTCCACTAGGATGAATCGATAGAAGTTGGGAGGATATTTGGGTAGGGTTTGGTTGAGACAAATGGCTTTGGAGCTGTGATTTTTGGAGAAGGGGAAGTACCCTTTTATAGGAGAGTTGAGGGTTGCTTTAAGAAAAGTTTGATATATTATATTATTATACAATCATTTTAGGTTTCTAATCGATAAAAATTAATTGATTTCTAATTTAAGGTGGGGATGGGTCTAAATCCACTCAACCAAGATGTTTTAGATAAGGTTAGGTCACTATATTAACCCTATCTTTGAGATTTAACCCTTAGATAAATAGTTTAAATTTTACCATGTCCTCTTGTATTATTATAATAAATTGTTAATAAACATACTATAAAAAGACAATTGAACACCAAGTGGTTCATTATTGACATATATAATCTTATATAAGTCCTTTGGAAAAACCATATATTTTTAGGAGTATTTTATCATTTAATAAAATAGTATTTTTTTAAAAACTCATTTATTTCTATTTTGACACTATTTAGTATTTGGTTTGGTTGAGAAATCCATAAAAAATTATTACATCGAAAAAAATTCTTTGAATCATCCCTAAAACATCATATGAACCTAGAAAATTAGTGTAATGCATTAAAAGTCTCAATGTACAATTATTTGGATATTTATAACATCAATTAGTTTAGTCTTTCATTAATAAAGATATTACTATATAATCATTGTGTCATAAATAAATTTAATTATTTAATGTCTAAAAATTATAAATAAAAAACCATTATTTAGGAAATATTTTTAACTTTTATTGAATATTTATAGTCAAATATATATAATGAATAACCCTACATTAAAAATGTATTAGTTATTAAACATTGAATTTTACACTTTTAAGCATTCTTTAAATAAAATAACAACAAATGTCTTAATCTAATCCATGTGGGTAAAATAGGTTCATATTTTTTCTACAGGTAGATTTTGGTCGAAAAAACACTTATCCAGTAGAATTAGGACATGTTTTGGGGTAATTATAATAGCATTTTTACCTTTATTTCCCAATATACTTTTTTCCATGGTAAATAAAATTCACAAGTTATTATTCACCAAAAATTATTTTTGTAATGGCCCAGAACATCATGACCCCTTTCCTCTGCCGATTTTTGGTGAGACCGATCGGTGGGACCGATCGGCGTGACCGATCAGTATCCTGAGGGTGGAGTGACCCTCCCCAACCGACCTAGCTGTGTTTTCTCATATAATGCCCCTCCGTTTTATTAAATACTTTAAAATCATAGATGTTTCCACCTTTTCAGTGGGATCATTAAATAACAATTAATCCCGTCGTGTGTAACCACCCAACCACATGGGGAACCACAATACGAATTTAAAGAGTTCAAATTTATCATATCCCGTAACAACGAGATTTTATCTATATATCACAGAAGAAGTTCTTCTTCCCCCCTTCTTCCTTTTGGCTAACTTCTCTATTCTCCCTAGTGCGCTTGAAGTCCCTCCTTCCCAAGACTTGTGGTGCGCCTAGGTTTAAGTCGTCTGATCATCCTTGGATTTCCCAACGTCCCTCACCTGCAAATCACGCATCCCCTATTCTTGGCGCGTGGAGAGAAACGTTGACACTTGATATATCAAGTAGGGATCTTACCTTAGTCTCTCCTTTCTTTGTACATGTGGGGCGAGCATGCTTTTACCTCTGCGGAAATTGACGAAACCCAACTTAACGAAGATAATGAACGGACCTTTAAAAAATAAAAGGGGGAGTGTGATCAATGTCCTTCTATGCTCTTTTATTGTTGATGTGTGTTTTGAATTATACAAGCCTATTCTCACTGAAAATCATGGACGTTGGTGGTCTTTCTCAGTGTACTAAAGAACCTTGGTGTTCATGGATGTTAGAATAACCGTAACATGGAATTGCTTATTTACGTATACTCGGTTAAATAAATTGAAAAAACCAGGATTAACTCTTTCCTGTGATAACCCCGGTTAAAGTACAATGGAATTGAAACCATGGAGTGTGTTAAATATTTTAAAACGGAAAATACCTCCTTGGTCCAGCCTTGTGTTGGTGGTAGTGGTTTGGTTATTTCCCTCACATGCCGATTGCTGGGGTGATATGGGTGGGGATGGGATCCCCTGTTGTTATACTTTTGCTGGTTGTGAATTTGAGGTTGTGTGGTTATTCTGATTATATCACGAATTGGGGTGGAATCCTCTATTGTTGAGAAACTGTTGGCTCCTGGATTTTGGGGACATGGGTTTGTGTCTCGGGGTTTCCTTTGGTTCCAGTACTTCGAGGGATCGCACTTATCCCTTTGTTGTTGTGACTTTACAAGAGAACCGGTTGTGAATGCTTAAATTTTTATTTGGAAGGTTATTTCCTTTTTGGCTTGTGGATTATTCCTTTTAGTTGCCCAGTAGTGTAGAATTCACTTAAATGGGATCACTTTAACATGATAACAAGAACGATATAAATGGGGAATTGGTTCTGGGATGGATTTTGACCTGGCTGTGGGTGGTATACCTTTCATGAATGAATAGTGATGCGGTGTTTGCGGTTAGGCTATTTTCGGAACTCTAGGTAGGGATGAGTGCTTGCTTATTTATGTATATTATTGTAGTTTTAATGTTTCTTATTCTCTCCTCACCCAAGTTGATCACTTAAGTTCCAAACAGTCCCATTTCATGGGGGAGGGTGTTTTTCCCAACACTCCTATGAGTGGATGGTTATTAGCTCCTTTTCTCCTCCCTTTCTCGGATAGCCCAAGACTCTTCGGGTAGGCTGTGATGGCCTGAAGTCCATTATTAGCCCAAGAATCTTCGGGCGGGGTAGTTGTGTTGGTTGACCCAGGTGTTTGTGGGAAGGTTGTTTCCCAAGTGTCTTCGGGATGATGCCCAGGTGTCTTCGGGCATGGCAGTGCTTGTTCTGACCCAGGTGTTTGCGGGTATGGTTATATGTGGTGGTTGTGGCCTAGGTGTATGTGGGCGGGATGTGCGGTTGTGGACCAGGTGTGTGCGGGCGGGGTTTGGCAGTGGGACTGAGTGAGGAAATGGCCCCGGTGTGTGCGGGCAGGGTGTGGCAGTGGGACTGTAGTGAGAATGGTGGGATTAGTTCGATGAGTAGGATGTCTTCAATAACCAGTGGGAAAGTGGCACGGGGTACCCAAATATCGATTTGTTATTACTATACTTTACTTTCCTTGCGTTATTTGTGGAGTGTTCCTTGGTGAGGTTTGGGTGGATAGCTTTTCCTTGTTGGGTTTTTGGTTATCTCTTTTTCCACGGGACATTAGAATGTCTCCTCACTTGTGCACAAGAGTCTTTGGTTTTCCTTACTGAGTATACTTGTATGCTCACCCAACGTATATAAACTGCTTTCAGGTTTCCACGAGGACTTCAGGGATCGTGTGGGACCGTACTAGCTTGGACCTTTGGGGCTGTTGCTGTTGTTGTTTTCCTTTTCTTGGTATCTTTTACCTTTGGAGTTTTGTGACTTGTATTTGTTACCTTTGAACATGCATTGGGAATGATTTACTTTCAGCTGTACTTTCATTTTCAGTTTTGTTGTTGTCAGATTTACTATCTTATCTCCCGATCCTACTAAAAGAAAAAGGGTAATTCCTTCCATTTAGTGCGTGATTCTACACCCTTGGTGCTGGTCGCCACTTCGGGACCTATTGAAGGCGGGTTTCAGGGGTCATTATCTCTCCTTCAACTTAAAGAATGAAGGGCCTAGAAATCTACTGACCCTTCCCTCCTTTTGGTGAAGGTGGGTTGGGACAGAATGGTATCAAAGGTGATTGTTGAGAGATAGGATGGAGTCTAGAGTTAGGCATAGTGAGGATTGCGTGGGATGGTTGGGCAACAGTGTTGGGTGACCTTAGTGCGTGAATTAGGCTAGGGAAGACCGTCTAGGACACGAGATTTTAGGGCCCCTCGTGATCCGATTCAAGGACTCTGGACCTACCGAATGACCAAGTGAGACTACACTGATTGTAGGGTAGAGACCCTAGGAAAGGTACATGCATCATAATGACCTATGTTCTCGTGTTTCATGGGTGTTTTAGGATTTAAATAAATAAGAAATTTAAGAAATTTTAAGAACAGTATTATGCACTACTTGGGCTTAGGCATTCATTGTTTACCTTGCAGCTAAGGCCCCTAGGAGGTGACCACGGGTGGTGCGGGCGATCGAGGCCCAGGAGTTTGACTTGGCCGATCGGTAGAGGGATGATCGAGAGGAGGAAGACAGCCAATGGAAGAAGATGATTCAAGCCTTCCACCGACAGACCCTCGAGATGTACGAGGGAAACACCTCCGACATGAAGACGGAGAGATGGCTAGAGGAGCTGGTTATTGATTTCAGCTTGATCTTGGGTCCAGTAGAGTACTGGGTTCTTTTGTCCATGAGCCAGATGCGGGGAGCAACGCGTCAGTGTTGGATTCTCTACCTGGGGGAGAGGAGAGAGGCCGAGGTGTCATGGGATGATTTGGAGAAGGAGTTCCGGGCTTAATTCATCTCTTCTATGATTAAGGCGGAGAAGATACAGGAGGTACTCTCCCTCTAGAAGGGTAGTATGTCAGTAAGGGAGTTAGGGATCAAGTTCAAGGATCTCCTTCTCTTTTCTTAGGACCTCTTTCCGAATGAGGAGTCTCGTGTGAGAGGTTTAGAGGAGGTGCTTCGACCCTCCCTCCAGTACACTGTTACCCCCTTCACCTTGCCGACATACTTGGAGATCCAGAAGAAAGATGAAGTGGTGGTGAGGATGCACACACTGGGAGGTGTGTCACATGAGGGGATCCAGTTGGGCTCGTCGAAGGGGAAAGCTGTTAGCACTAGTCCTCCAGCATCGGGACCTTCTAGGTTCTGACCATCAGGGAGTAGGCCGCAGCAGTTCCAGTTCCGGTACCCCTATCCTTTCCCTTTTCTTTCGGGCCTAGGACCGAGGTGCTTCATCTGTGGAAGCCATGGGCATCTCTGGAATCAGTTTTTGGACCAAGTACAGTACGGCGGTAGTGGGCAGGCCCAACACCCACCTCAGCAGCAGCTTCCAGCTAGGCTCTTTCAGCAGCAGCAGTAGGGGCAGCGAGCTCCCGCTCCTCTGAGGGTAGACATTGCGGGAGGAGGCCGACCTCAGGGCTCTCCTCAGGGACCTCGACCAGGGTGTGGTTGGGGAGGTGGCTGACAACTGAGGGGCAGAGGAGCTGGGCGTGGGCAGTTGCACACTGCAGAGGCAGCAGTTCCAGCAGGGCTGGAGGTCGTTCGAGGTACGATCAGTTTGTTCAGTACCCTTTCATACACCTTGTTAGATACCGGAGCTTCGCACTCCTTTTTTGCACCCGGTATGGCTCATGCTCTGGGACTAGATGCCGAGATACTTCCAGTGCTTTTGGTGCTGAGCACACCAGTCGGAGGTCAGACCGACTTGTTATATGTTTGTCGAGGATTCATGCTGATGATAGGGCCACATCAGTCAGTCAGGGATCTACTACTGCTACAGATACATCCATACGATGTCATCTTAGGCATCGAATAGCTGTTATCTGTTGGTGTCGTCATCAACTGCTTCCGAGGAAGGGTTGTGTTCTCATACTTTGGCGGCCGATGTGTTACTTTCACCAGCGAGCGGAGTGTCTAGAAGGGCAGTAGACGAGAGGAACTCGTCCTCTCCTTGTTAGCCGAACTGTCAGTAGAGTCAGTAGATGTTGAGATGGTGGAGGTACTAGGGATAGTCAGTGAGTTTATCTATGTCTTCCCTGAAGAGGGGATGACTCTACCCCCTCGACGTGATATCGATTTTGGGATAGACTTACAGCCTGGTGCTCGTCCAATTTCAATGGCTCCCTACCAGATGGAACTTTCGGAGCTACGAGAGCTGCAGATTCAGATTGATGATCTGATGAATAGGGGTTATGTTTGACCCAGTGCATCACCGTGGGGTGCTCCAGTCTTGTTCGCAAAGAAGTCAGATGGTGGTCTCGGGTTGTTCATAGACTACAGGAGGCTAAATCAGGTAACAATCAAGAATCACTACCCTCTTCTGAGGATAGACGATCTTTTCAACCAGCTAAAGGGGGCAGGATGGTTCTCAAACATCAACCTGCGGTCTGGGTATCCCCAGTTGAGGGTAAAGGAGGGAGAAATCTCAAAGACGACCTTCAGGTTTAGATATGGGCACTTCGAATTTGTAGTCATGCCTTTCGGCGTTACGAACGCTCCGAATGTGTTCATGAGGCTTATGAACTCCATCTTCTGGGAGTATCTGGATCGGTTTGTAGTCATGTTCATCGACGATGTCCTAGTCTATTCAATATCAGAGGATGACCACACGGAGCAACTGAGGACGGTTTTGGAGGTCCTCCGATAGCACCAGATCTATGGGAAGTTGTCGAAATGCATGTTCTGGACGTGAGAAGTGCACTTCCTTGGGAATGTAGTGTCCGAGCAGGGGGTATTGGTGGAACCATCAAAGGTTGAGTCAGTTGTTTCTTGGGCATCACCCAAGAACGTGGAAGAGGTTCATAGTTTCCTCGGGCTGGCAGGTTACTATCGGAGGTTCGTACCCAACTTCTCCCAAGTTGCAGCCCCTTTAACATCCTTGACCAAGAAGGACCAGGTTTTCACGTGGAGTGAGTAGTGCGAGGAAGCCTTCAGCTATCTAATGGATAAGTTGGTTAGTTCCCCATTGCTGAGACTACCAGAAGAAGGGGCGGTGTGTGAGGTGTTCTGTGATGCTTCAGGGAAAGGCCTCATATGTGTGTTGATGCAGCGACAAGGGGTGATCTCTTATGGGTCATGGAAGCTACGCCCTAATGAGAGTAATTATTCCACCCACGATCTAGAGCTTGCAGTCGTCGTTTTCACATTAAAGTTGTGGCGGCATTACCTCATCGGAGAACTCTTTGTGGTCTTCACAGATCACAAAAGCTTGAGGTATATCTTCTCCCAGCGGGACCTAAACTTATGGAAGCGAAGGTGGATGGAGTTCCTCCAGGATTACGACTTTGATATTTGCTACACTTCAGGAAAATGGAATGTATTTGATGATGCTTTAAGTACGAGGTCGTAGAAGGATGTGGTCCGAGAGTTGGCAGACGCTTGGAAGGCAATGGAGGAGTTGGTTGTGTTACACCTAGATGCGAGGATGGATAGTGGTAGAGGTTGACTGTATTAGATGATAGTTCAGTCTTCTCTATTGTGGCAATTGGAGTAGTCTTAGTGGGGAGACCTAGAGTGCGAAGTGATGCGCGACCGAGTTGACCAGGGCGATGCTCCGGAAGGGTGGACGGAGGATGGTCAGAATCAGATGCTCTTCCGAGGGAAGGTGTTTGTTCCAGAGGCGATGCGTGGCAAGGTTCTTAGTGAGTTCCACAGCTCACCCCTAGTGGTACACCAAGGAGTTTCCAACATGTACTAGGGACTGAAGGGATATTTTTGGTAGCCCAGTGTAAAGAAAGCAGTGGAAAAGTTTGTGGCCAAGTGCCTACTGTGTCAGCAGGTGAAGGGTGAACACCGTGTTCCAGGCGGGTTGTTGCAACCTTTAGATGTCCCCGAGTGGAAGTGGGACGAAATCTCAATGGATTTAGTCACAGGACTACCCAAGGTGCAAGGAGGCTACGACGCCATATGGATAGTAGTGGATCGGCTGACGAAATTGTCTCACTTTATGGTGATTAAGGAGTCGAGTGCAGTGGACGCTCTAGCACGGAAGTATGTGGATGAGGTAGTGCAGTTGCATGGAATTCCGAGTTCTATAGTCTCTAATTGGGATGCACGATTTACCTCACGAGTCTGGAGGGGTTTTCAGCATGCTTTTGGCACACAGCTGCGCCTTAGCACTGCCTTCCACCCCCAGATAGATGGGAAGACAGAATGCACCATCCAAACCTTGGAAGATATTCTACGAGCATGCATTCTGGACATTAGGGGATCATGGGTGTGACACTTTCCTCTGGTAGAGTTCAGCTACAATAATAGCTATCACTCTACCATTGGCATGGCTCCATTCGAAGCCCTATATGGGAGGTCGTGTAGATCACCTGTGTGCTAGACTGAGGTTGGGGAAGCAGGTGTTCTTGTCCCAGAGGTGGTACAGAGCACGACAGAGAAGGTTCAGCTTATACGAGAGAGGATGAAGGCGGCTCCAGACCGGCAGAAGTCATATTCCGATGATAGGAGGATACCCTTGGAGTTCGAGGTCGGGGACCACATGTTCTTGAAGGTCTCCCCTCAGCATGGACAGCGGAGGTTCGACAGGGGAAGTAAGCTTTCTCCCAGGTTCATCGGACCCTTCTAAGTGTTGCGACGGGTCGGTGAGGTGGCTTATCATCTAGCGCTACCACCACCGCTACTAAGGATACACGATGTATTCCATGTGTCCCGGATCCGGTGATATCTGCATGAAGATTCACACGTCCTCGACTGGGGAGGGAAAGATATCGAAGATGATGCAACCTTCGTGGAGCGACCAGTGATGATCGAGGGTCGTGAGGGGAAGGTTCTTCATGGATGAACCTTCCCATTGGTTCACGTGTTGTGGAGGCATAGTGGGCTTGAGGAGAGTACCTGGGAGAGGGAATCACAGATGTGTTCCCAATACCCCAAGCTATTTTATGTTTTATCCTGTTTGGTTAGTACTTGTTTGTAGTGTAATGCTTTACCTTGTTGGATATGGATGTGCAGTTTCCTTTTCTGTGGATGTGTGTGTGAAGTTTCCTAAAGAATGGTGAGGGGAGGACCTGATCCCTAGTTAAGACTCATTAAAGAAGATGCGCCTAAACCCATGCAGGCGAGTCAGTGCCACCAAAAGCGGATAGTATCTTAACACGGAGGAAGGGAAACCCCTCTCCCACTAGACCAGACAATTTAGCCTTTTTTTTCATGATTTCATAGGGAAAGTAGCGGTAGGGAGTTTGTGTTTGTTCAAGAGATAAGGTGTTCCTATGTGGGAGAGGTTCACTCCTGAGAGGTATCTTCCGGGGTGGTCATTCATACCCCCCCCTCTTTCCTCCAGGTCTAGTTTTTATTCTTGAGGGTGAGAATGGTTTGAGAGGTATCTGATATAATGACCCATATCCTCATGGACCATTTCCTTTGCCAATTTTTGGCGAGACCGATCAGCGCGACCGATCGGCACGACCGATCGGCGGGACCGATCGGCGCGACAGATCAGCGGGACCGATCGGCACGACCGATCAGTGAGAACAATCGGCGAGACCGATCGGTGCTATCGATCGGTGTCACCCAGCCCTGGCATGCCTTTCTTCTGTAGCCTCCCCCGTAACCCCACTTTTAGGCCTTTTTAACCATTGGAAGTGGTTCAAGGCCGTTTTTAATCCCTCAATCAATGATCCTGAGGGTAGAGCGACCCTCCCCAACCGACCTAGCTGTGTTTTCTCATATAATGCCCCTCCATTTTATTAAATCCTTTAAAATCACAGCTGTTTCCACCTTTCTAGTGGGATCGTTAAATAACAATTAATCCCGTCATGTGTCACCACCGAACCGCGTGGGGAACCACAATCCGAATTTAAAGCATTCAAATTTCTCATATCCCATAACAAAAAGATTTTATCTATATATCGCAGAATAATTTCTTCTTCCCCTCTTCTTCCTTTTGGCCGAATTCTATCTTCTCCATGGAGTGCTTGAAGTCCCTCCTTCCCGATACTTGTGGTGCACCTAGGTGGAATTCATCTGCTCATCCTTGGAGTTCCCGACGTCCCTCCCCTGAAAATCATGCATCCCCTGTTCTTGGTGCGTGGAGAGAAATGTCGACCCTTGATCAATCATGTAGGGATCTTATGTTAATGTCTACTTTCTGTGTATCATGCGGGGCGGGCATGATTTTACCTCTGTGGAAATTGATGAAATCCAACATAATGAAGATAATGAATGGGCCTTTAATGAATAAAAGGGGGGGTGATTGATGTCCTGCTGTTCTCTTTTATTGTTGATGTGTGTTGTGAATTTTATGGGCCTATTCTCACTGAAAATCATGGACATTGGTGGTCTTTCTCTGTGCACTAAAGATCCTCAGTGTTCCTGGATGTTAGAATAACCGTAACATGGAATTGGTTAATTACGTATACTCGGTTAAATAAATTTAAAGCACTAGGATTAACCCTTTCCTGTGATAACCCCAGTTAATGTACAGTGCAATTGAAACCATGGAGTGTGTTAAATCTTTTAAAACTGAAAATACATCCTTGGAACAGCCTTGTGTTGGTGGTGGTGGTTTGGTTGTTTCCCTCACGGGATGATTTTTGGGGTGATATGGGTGGGGATGGGATCCCATATTGTTATAATTTTGCTGGTTGTGAATTTGAGGTTGTGTGGTTATTCTTCTTATACCACGAATTGGGGTGGAATCCTCTGTTGTTGAGAAACTACTGGCTCCTGGATTTTGGGTAATTGGGGTTGTGTCTCGGGGTTTTCTTTGGTTCCAGTACTTCGAGGGATCTCACTTATCCCTTTGTTGTTGTGACTTTACAAGAGAACCGGATGTGAATGCTTAAATTTCTATTTGGCTGGTTCTTTCCTTTTTGGCTTGTGGATTATGCTTGTTAGTTTCCCAGTAGTGTAGAATTCACATAAATGGGATCACTTGATCATGAGAACAATAACAATATAAATTGGGAATTGGTTCTGGGATGGATTGTGACCTGGCTGTGGGTGGTATACCTTTCATGAATGAATAGTGATGTGGTGTTTGCGCTTAGGCTGTTTTCAAAACACTAGGTTGGGCTGAGTGCTTGTTTATTTTTGTATATACTTGTAATTTTAATGTTTATTATACGTGTCCCACCCATGTTGAGCACTTAAGTTCCGAACACTCCCATTTCATGGGGGAGGGTGTCTTTCCCAACACTCCTATGAGTGGCTGGTTATTAGCTCCTTTTCTACTCCCTTTCCCGAATAGCCCAAGACTCTTCAGGCAGTCTTTGATGGCTTGAAGTCCATTATTAGCCCAAGAATCTTTGGGCGGGGTAGTTGTGGTGGTTGGACCAGGTTTTTGCGGGTAGGTTTTTTCCCAAGTGTCTTCGGGATGAGGCCCAGGTGTCTTCATACATGGTAGTGGTTGTTCTGACCCAGGTGTTTGCGGGCATGGTTATGTGTGGTGGTTGTGGCCCAGGTGTCTGCGGGCGGGATGTGTGGTTATGGCCCACGTGTGTGCAAGTGGGTTTTGGCCATGGGACTGCGTGAAGATATGGCCCAGGTTTGTGCGGGTAGGGTGTGGTAGTGGGACTGTGGTGAGAATGGAGGGATTGGTTCGATGCGTAGGAAGTCTTCAATAACCAATGGGAAAGTGGCGCGGGGTACCCAAATATCGACGTGCTATTACTATACTTTACTTGCCTTGCATTATTTGGGGAGTGTGCCTTGGTGAGGTTTGGGTGGATAGATTTTCCTTATTGGGTGTTTGGTTATCTCTTTTTCCATGGGGCATTAGAATGTCTCCTCACTTATGCACGAGAGTCTTTGGTTTTCCCAACTGAGTATACTTGTATTCTCACCCTACATATATAAACTGCTTTCAGGTTTCCAGGAGGACTTCATGGATCATGCAGGACCATACTATCTTGGACCTTTGGGGTTGTTACTATTGTTGTTTTCCTTTTCTTGGTATCTTTTACTTTTGGAGTTTTGTGACTTGTATTTTTTACCTTTGAACATGCATATGTGAATAGTTTACTTTCAGTTGTACTTTCATTTTCAGTTTTGGTGTTGTGGGATTTACTATATTATCTCTTGATCCTAATAAAGGAAAAAGGGTAATTCCTTCTATTTAGTGACTGATTCTACACCCTTGGTTCTGTTCGCCACTCCGGGACCTATTGAAGGCAGGTTTCGGGGGTCATTATCTCTCCTTCAACTTAAAGAAGGAAGGGCCTGGTAATTTGCTGACCCTTCCCTATTTTTGGTGAAGGAGGGTCGGGACAATTTTCATCTTATTGAACCAAATTTTACATATTTATTTCAACTTTTTCTCTGATATTTTTAAAATTAAATTCACATAAAAAGTAAAATTATGTTTTGCGCAAATTCGTGAATGTGCATAGATGGTGGGTAAAAGATGGTAAAAAGATCGATAAAAGTTTTTTTATCTAAAATTATTATCAAATGAATCTAATGAATTAAATTGAACATATATAGGTATTATGTATCAATTTTGACTAAAAATAAATTTAAATAAAATAAATAATTATTTAAATAAAATTTCGGTTTTAAACAATAACGCAGTGTTTTTACTATTCATCAAAAATTGAAAGTATTCATAAAAATTCAAAAAATTTACTCTAAGATAATTTTGATATTCGGAATCGAAATATGATGCCAATTTTACCAAATTAAAGACATATAAGTTTCGTTAATTAATTTAAAATTTATTCCTTTTGTCAAAACTAGAATGTAGGGTTTTGAGAAGTAAAAACATTCAAAAGATTGATATGTGTTATTGTCCAATTTAAAAGTGAAATTATTTCCAATGACCAACATTGAATTAAATGATAAAAATATTATATAATTATTCTTAAAAAACATTCAATTATATAATTTAACACTATAAATTATTTTTATTAAAAAATTTGTTTTCAATTAAAATTTAGTATCTTTCATTGTTGATCAAAATATTAAAGTTATCCGAAAACTCAAAAAATTAATCCAAACTAAATTTTTATTTCTAGATTCTATAGAAGAATTTAATTTAATCCAATTGAATATATAAAAGTGTCAAATGTTTTATTTAAAAAGGTTACTCTATTAAAAGGAGGAAAAACTGCATTTTTTTTAAAATACTACTTTTATCTGAAAAAATGAATTTGTCCTTATATTTGGTCTAAGAAACAGAAAAGATGAATGTTAAAATTATATGGGATATATATAAAATCCAAAATGTGGTTATGACAATTAATAACATTTTTTTAAATGGATAGTTCGATAGGTCATGGTGTGCTTGAACTCAGTGTTACGTACATCACATGCTATTGTATGATTCAAAGAGAAACGTATCGTGGAAGATTGGGTGTTACAATTCCTTACCATAGGTCTAATACTCATTGTACGTGTCTGAAACTATTTTATAATGGTTTTAAAAAAATAATTATCTTCTACCAGAATAATAATAATATTTATGATATCATATATGATTTATTTATGACTTTATACTACATGTTTATTAATATTTTAAATGTTCAGCAACATTTCGGGTAATAATCATCTTTTTTATGACACATGTTTTGACTTGTTATTCTTTATCGTATTACTAAGATCATGATTTAATTACTTCAATAATTTATAATATTATTTATATATCATATATATTCAGAATGTAAATATATATAATAGATACATATATGCAATGGAATACACCGTTCATGGAGACAATAGGTTGTACGTACGTATGAACGTTGTTTCCATTTTCTTATCTTATTAAATGGAAGTAAGTGAATGAAATATTTGTACATATATACATACATATATATATATATATATTAGTAGAATTATTATTTCACATTTCTCGTACTTATTCATAATATATACTTTTTTAATCATTCTTGTATGGTGAATATGGAAGATGAATCTCATCACGTTGTGGATATGGTAAGCCGAACGCACGCATGAGAAACTATATCATTTAAGTAATGGTTAAATGGGATAGAATTGGTTGGAATATTAATTATTGATAAATAATATTATTTTATATTTATTATTCATATCCTTTATATTCATCGTTATACTAATTGATCTCAAGTGTAAATGAAAAATAGATTACAACATGGTTTGGAGATATTAAGTCATACATACACGCCTGGTGATATTGTTTTTTGTAGGATGGGTAAAAAGAGGAATATGGTTTCCCCATAATCATTACAAAATTTCATAATATATTATATTTCAGATATATTTTTTTAGTATGGAAACAACATAGGATGTTAATGTAGAAGAAGAAAAGAACATTGAAAGTGTTTTATAAAATGATTACCTCTTTTTAGGGTATCTCTTTTTGATTTTTACAAAAAGACTCCCAAAGTTGGATTTTGGCTCAAAGTAAGGCCTCTATGGTGATTTCAGGGATATTTTGAGAGGAAATGGGTAGGTTTTGGCAGAGCCAAAGGGTATTGGAGATTTTAATTAAAGATAAGGATATGTGATTTTTTATAGGGGGTGTGAGGGGTACTTTAAGAAAATATTGAAATATTAATTTATTAAAAAATTTATTTTCTATTTCTAATATCTCCAAAGTGATTTAATTTTACTAAAAAATGATAATGGGCATAAATAATCCAAAAAAATATATTTTAGACATGTTTAGGTCATAAAAGTAACCCTATCTTTTAGAATTAACCCTTAGTTAAACAGTTTAAATCATATCATGTCTACTTTTATTTTTTACTTACATGGTTAATATAGTTACTATAAAATTACAAAATAACCTAAAGTGGATAATTTAGAAAAATTTTATCCGTACTCAATTAGTTGGATAAACCTTATATTTTATTACTTTTATATAATTTAATAAAATAATACTTCTTTTAAAATGTCATTTATCTGAATTTTGTTTCTATTCAATATTTTCATTTTAAGAAATATCAAAATAACATGATGAATTTGAACCCACACTTCCAAAATGTCTCTATCATATACACAGTATCTATAAAATTATATTATGTCATTAATTAAGTAAAATCATATTAATTTTAATTTTATTAATATCATTTACTAGATTATTCTTTTAATAATTCAATTACTGCAAAATCATTGAGTCACAATTAAATTTATTTATATAATTTTAAAAAATTACAAATAAATTATATTTATGTAAATAAATTTATTATCTTTATAATTAATATTTATAGTTGAATTTATCTTTTTTATATCCATATATTAAATTGATTTATTTATTAAAATTTTAAAAGAACACTTTTAACTCTTCTTTAAATAAAATATAATAAATGTCTTAAATTAATACAAGTTGTTTAAGAAGGATTGTATTTATGAAATAATATTTATTTTGATCCAAAAAATACTTATCCAATGGAATTATGATAATTTTTATTTTAATGATATGTTATTATAATATTATTTTTACCTTTAATTACCCAATATACCTTCAACTGTGGAAAATAAAATTCCGAAGACCCTATTCACCAAAAATTACTTTGATCCAATTGAACCAAATTTTTAATACTAACTTCAAGCATGTATGCCCATTTTTATAAATTCAATTCATAGAATTGGTAAAATTATGTTTAATGCTAATCTGGAAATGTGGCTAGAAGGCGGGTAAAAGGACCTTAAAAAAGATCAAAAAAATTTTAAATCTAATTATATTAGAAAAAATGATTCCAATGACCTATATTTGGTTAATATATGTATTATTTACTTATTTCTAATTTAAAATTAATTTAAATGAAAGTAATTATTTATATTAAAATTTTGGTTTTTTCAAAATAATGTAGTGTTGTTAATATTCATCAAAAATTGAATGTTTTCAGAAAAAATTCCATATATTCAACCAACAGTTATTTTCATATTACGAATTTAAAAATGATATCTATTAAAAATAATTAAATTTATAAATTTTTCTAAAATTATTTTTATTATTGTTCATAAAGGGAAACAAAATGTAGCTCCTTTAAGAAAATGGTATTTCTAAACATATAACTATTTTACCAAAACATATATATTTCATTATAAAAATGTTTTATTTTTTGTGAAAACTTTATAAATAAAATGATATATTAGTTATTACTATTTATATTTTAATATTAGAGTATATGTTATAAATATATAATTTAAATAACAACAACACTAAAGTGTTGTTTCATGGAATCCTAATCTCACGTTATACGCAGGACTGGTTGGTGTTTCATGTAACACACACTATTGAAGATAACACACTATGAAATATTGGGTTCTAGCATTCTTCTATCCATCACTGAATTGTTTCCTCACAATTTAAACTCAGAAACAAAATCTATGGGATGGACTTTTCAAATTACCTTTATTGAAATCCCAAATCAAAAATGGATTAATGATACCATTATTTTAAAATAATGAAAGGGAAGTACGAAGGTCACACGATAAAACAAATAATAGGGATCCATGTAGAAAAACAAGGATATGAAATAAAATTTAACCATCATGTTATGATGGATAGTGGTAGATAACATTATTAGGAGAATGTTAACAACCAGAAAGATATAATGTTGTGATGATCCAAGGGTCAATTTAATTCATCACAAAATAATGTGAAAGGAATAAAATTTTGATTTTATAATCCTTTCCCTAGAATTTAATAATCAATTTAATTCATAGAATAAAAAAAGATTCATACTTACATTAGAAGTACAATACCATTCTTTAACTAATTTCTACCACAAACTCATCAATCTCTCCAAATGATAATAAAATTTGAAACATATTCTATTTATCTTCATACAGGGTTCCAAAAATGAATTTATACTTAATATTTTGTACCATTTAAATAAAAAACTATGTTATTAAAACTTTTACTTCACGTAGGCTAATGGTAGGTGATAAATACTTGTCACACATCAGTTTTGTGTTTGATTCCTGCAACCTTTTCTGACATGACGGGTTGTCTCCTGACCTGAGGGTTGTCCATATCATAAAAATATATTATTATAACATTTAAAAATCAATATTATGAAATATTATGACCTAAAAAAATATTATCCAATGTACAAAATAATCAATTCCAACCAATAGACTTATCCGAAATACATTTATCCAAACTCACTATCCAAAAATTTAATAATGAAGGTCATATAACATAGTACATATATTTTCTTCACATAAAAATAATGAGAATAACTTCATCATGAATTTACAAAAAAAATATCGTAATACACTAAATTAGCATACAACCCTACATGAATACATTCCAGCTTCGTTATTCCTTATGTAAATCATAGAATATTGGATATAATCCTTAAATATGAAAATGTTGTAAACTACAATAATGATGGAATAAATAGACCATTAATCAGTTCCAATGGAGTCAATAATATCCAAAATAATTTATCCAAATCAATCAAATATTTATTCCAACATCATTATCTCAGACATATTAAGGGTTATAATTCCCTCAAACATATATTTTCAAAACATTTTAGTGTAAAACTATGTCAATTTACTTGGTACCATACAATCTCAAATCCTTAATGAAATAGTTCTGTAGTACAATACTTATTCATTTCATAATTCATATAACCCATAAATCATGGATAAAATACTCAAATTTCATAATTATTTAATAAAACATTAAGAACATTAATCATTCATATTTATCTACAGAAGTATATAACTTGATTATTATCTAATAATATCATTTGGGATATACTCTTAAGATTGGTACATTGATTCACATAGTGTCTCATCTCCTTGAAGATGAATAACTGTACATTAGAAACCATTTTCTTACCCTTTAAATCATGAACATGGTGCCTATTTTCTCTACACTTATAACAAACTCCCATTCCCATCAAGCATTCAAAAGGGTGATTAGTTCTACATTTATCACATTTGGGGAAATCCTTTTTCCCTCCTTCCCTTTATATAAAATTTTCTCTCCCATCCTCTTCATATATTGATTCCCTTCAAATCCATAGGACTTTTATAATTACATTTTTATCTTATTTACACATGACACTATTTCTTCATTTGATGAGAATGCATGTGATACCAATTCACATAAAATGTGGGCTTCTGTCCATGAATGATATGATTATTCTCACCCTTTGGATCATGTGTATTGGGGGAGTTCTCATTCATTATACAATGATCCCTCTCTAAAAGACGACCTACACTAGGTTAGATCATTTTGTATTGTATAACCTCAAAAATAAAAAAAATATAATAAATAATTGATTATTAACAAATATCTTGTTTCATAATCATAAAAATTCATTATTTGGGGACATATTTACACATAAATACTTCATAACGGTTTGTAAAGTGAATGTGAATTATCCTAATCATATCCCCCCAGAGTGTCAAACTAGGTGCACAGTTAGGCATGTTGTTATATACCAGGTTAAACTAAGTCATGCCTGTAACATCTTGTTGATGTTGTTAACCCTAAGTACATTTATGCCAGAACCATGTCCCATTGTAGTATCCAAATAGGTATGTATTTCATTGAATAGATACAAAATTTCTATATTACCAAAATACTATGAGGTTCTTCTATACTTATCCTCAGTGTCTATCTTAGTGTTATGATCTATAATCTATGTTTTTGAAATCTATTTCAATGTTTTTCGTTAAAATTCCCTTGATTCCAACTATAATTCCCTGAGCCCAGAAACATGGAGATGATGCAATATATTAATATATTGGCATGATTATAAGTAATCAAATCCCAATGTATATATTAGTTTATAAGTCTTTGAAAATTGACTTCTTACATGAATTTTACATTATAATTCAAAACATAAAATACAACATTGATAATCCTTTGAGAACACTATTATTCTACAAGCTTAAGCCTATATATAAATCATAATACAATTCTTAGAATACTTGGAAAATAAATCATAAGAAGTGGGTGAGCACAGATGCTCAGTAAGGTTAAACAATACAGCATAAGCATTCATAAATAAACATTAAATTTTAAGGACTGGTACAAAATAATAACAGAAGTCTTTTAAACATTACTTTCAGTATAATTTAGAAAAAACAAATCAATTAATTACATTTAAAAATTCACATTAATATTATACATTTCAAATAATCACATGTAATATCAATAACTAATCTCATATTGAGGTAATGCATAATGTTTGGCATACCATCAAGGCATTGTGCCAAGACCATACAGGTTTCACATTAGTTAAAACCCAAATTAGTTTGTATCATGAGAACTACTGATGCATCATGGGGGTTTTATTAATCGGTCCCCAACCTATAGTGATTTGATTAATTGGTCCCCAACCCGTAGTGCATTCATTAACCTATCTCCACCCCATTTCATTCTAAGTCAAATGCATTTCTCATATGAAAATGGTGAAACATAACCAACATAAACATTTATATTACAACTATTATACTAAATGTTTATACTTTAACCATAATCCCTGAATGATATAAAAATATCACATCCATAGTCAAATATAACATAAAATCTTCAATACAATATAGAATATTGTATCATAATAAATCAACCCTAATTAATCATAAAATCTAACAATGGATATTAACATATATGAAAATAATCTAACAAAATAATTATTGGTAATTGAAATAAATATCAATTTTCACATTGAAATCATTTTAAATCCTATACAATTATAATAAAAATACTTTTAAAAATAATTTTTTAAGATTGTTAGGGAATTATCGAAATGTTATGGAATTAAAATGGTGGAAAATAGTTACTCATTATGTATATGTTAGAAACCATTCATTCAATAATTTGTCGAAATCATCATAATGTACCTCATTTGGAAAATGATGGAAAGATTCCTTCCAAAATATTTTATAAAAAAAGTCAAACATGGGTAAAAATGAATTTAATCATCTGCCGATAATATTTTGAAATATATTTTAAGAAACATGGACATGGATGATAAATATGACCTAGTGGATACTCACGTATAAACAACCTCAAAAAATAAGGAGATTGTGAAATTAACACTTACATAAATTCTTTAAAGTATCTCCTTTTGATAAAAAAAATTAATGAATGTAAAAATAGAAATAAAATGTCCATTATATTGCTTTTATATCCATATAAATAGTTACGTAAAATAATTTCAAGACTATTTAAATGGAGAAAGGATTAATTATTTAAACATTCAAAGAATCCAATACCAATATGAACATTAAATCAAAAGTTAGATATCATCAAATGAATAATTAAATAACATGAATAAAATATATTCATGATATTAAATATAATATGGTTAGTACATACACCACACACAAGAAATTGGTGGTGAACATGGATTATATCACAAAAAAATTAAATGTGATATGGAATTCCCATACCATAGGTCTGATACCATCTGTATATGTCTGAAACTATTGTATAATGGTTTTAAAGATATTATTAAATTCTAACAGAATAATAATAATATTTATCATATAATATCAGATTCATTTCTGATTTTATATTTACTAATTATTAATAATCTTCATGTTAAAGAATCATTTTGGGTAATAATCTCTTTCTTTATCCATATGTTTTGACTGGTTATTCTTGATTGTATTACATTGATCATGATTAAATTAATTTAATAATGTATAACATGATTTATATATCATATATATTATGAATATAAATATATAAAATTTATAGAGATAGGAAAGGGAATACACTATTCATTGAGATGGTAGGTTGTACGTAAGCATGAACACTATTTCCATTTTCTTGTCGTATTGAATGGAAGCAAGTGAATAACATATATGTACATACACATATATATTATTATAGTAAATTTATTATTTCATATATTTTGTATTGATTCATAATATATATTTTTATAATCATTCTTGGATGGTGGACGGGGAAGAATAATCTCATCGTGTCGTAGAGATGGAAAGCCGTACAGACACACAAACGACGACATCAGTTCCTTAATGGTTAAATGGTATTGAATTCGATGAAATATGAATTTAAAAAAAACAATATCATGTAATATTTATTATTTAAATAATTTATATTCATTTATATACCCATAAAAATATTTTGTATATGAAAAATAGTTTATCCATGGTGTAAAAAATGGTAATTTGTATGTATGCATTCATGGTGACATTGTTTTTGTTCTAGGATGGGTGAATGGAGGAATATGGTTGTCCCATGATCATAAAAATATCACATCATATATTATATTCTGGAGTTATTATTGTATTATGGAAACAAATTAGTAAGTGGAAGTAGAATAAGAGAAGAACTTCAAATGATTTTGATAAAATGATTACCTATTTTTCAGTTAACTCTTTTTGATTTAAAAAAAATGTCACCTTAAGTTAGATTTATACAAAAATTAAGGCCTCTAGGATTATTTGGTAGAAGTTTTTATTTTTAATGGTTAGGTTTTTTTGAGTGAAAGGGCTTTGGAGGTGTGTATTAAATATATGGATAAGTTCCCTTTTATAAGAGGGTGGGGTGCCCAATAGGAAAATCATGAAATATTAATTTATTATAAATTGATTTTTATTTTCTAATATATCCAAAATAATTTATTTTTAGGATAATATGATTATGGGACTTCATACTCTAAACCAATATATTGTATACATGTTTTTGTGATAAAATTAATATTATCATTTAAAATTAACCCTTAGTCAAACAGTTTAATTCTTATCATGTCTCCTTGTATTTTTAAACTACACGGTTAATATAGTTACAATAAAATTACAAAAGAACCTAAAGTGAATCAGTTATGAAATTTTCATCACTCTACAACTTATATATATTAACCTTATATTGTTATGTCATTTATATCATATAATAAAATAGTACTTATTTTAAAATATAATTTATGTCAATTTTGATACTATTCAATATTTTCATTTAACAAATATCAAACAAAAATATGATAACACTATACAAATTCTTAAATCATGTTACTAACATGTCTATGTTATCTATAAAATTAGTTGATGCCATTAAATAAGTAAAATTATATTTATTTTAAAAGTACTAATATCATTTATTTGATTCTTCCTTAATTAAATAAATTACTACAACATCATTGAGTCATAATTAAATATAATAATTTAATGTCTAAAAATTAAAAATTAATTATCATTATATATATAAATTTCATATATTTCAATTTAATATTTATAGTTGAATTTATCTTATGTATAACCCTATCTCACAAATTATTTAGTTATTAAAATTTAAAAATGATCCTTTTAACTATTCTTTAAATGAAATATAATAAATTTCTTAATTTAACACAAGTGGTGGAAAAAGGATCATATTTATGAACTAAGGATTATTTTTTCATATAAATGAATTCCATATTCAATATCTCTTAATTGAGAAGATATTTATTGTGAATTTTGGTTTCTCTTTAATAATTTATATCTCTAGATATTAACTTGTATTATATGAAAGATATAGTTGACTAGAGAGGATCCAGATGAATTGAAATGGTAGTAGCATAGAAATGGTTTTATAGGGGTGAGGCTTATAAGGGTATATCTCAAATATTGTTTCATGGTTAGATCCATTGATTGGATTATTTTATAAGAGTTAAATTTTATTGTATGTGTGAATATTTTAGATCGTGTAGGACTTCCCATTAAATTTATTAAACGGTTCTACAGTGATCCTATGGTATGGTGGAAGGGGATATTTTTAGTTGCATATGCTGGTGACAAATAACACCCACATTTTTTAAAACATTTAAAGATTTTGAAGGAGGTTAGGGAATGATATTTTTACACCAGAATTCATTAAACTTTTTTCTACACTGCCAAACCTGATGAAACCTTTTTTTGATGATTTTCAAAATGTTTTATATGTTAAATAATATAATTACGTTAAATAAATTACTAAAATATTTTTTATTTAAATAAAAATAATTTATTAATGGTTTAACTATGTGATAAGATAAATTTGTTGATCCCAAACATTATAAGTTTATTTAACAATGTGATAAGATTATATTTTACCATATATGTTGAAAATAAGAGGGCTTCAATAACCGAATATTTTTATAAATATTATTATTATTTTAATCATTCTTGTAATTATAAATATTATTCAATTATAATATTTCATGATGTGATGTCCGTAATATTTATTATTAATAATTTTATGGGATTTTATTGGTTTTTATTGGTTTTTATTTCAGAACATGGCTAATATTGAAATAGAATTTTGTTATTTTCAATAAAAAATTATAATTAATCTATTTTGAAATTTTATTGATTACAAAAATATTAGAAGATATTATAGTAATTAAAGTGGATAAAATATTTATAATTCATTAATGAATCTCATTATTATTTGTGGATGATATTTAAGGGGAATTGTTAATAAAATTATTCTTTGAGAATAATAAAAGGAAAAACAAACTGCAATTAGTGGATTATTCATGAATAGAGATAAAGTGAAATGTGATTATTAAATTAATTATAGTTTGACTTGTGATTATATATATATAGTTATTATTTGGGAGAAATAATGTAACATTAAATATAATAACATGGTAAAAATAATAATGATACAAATAAATAAATTATTTTTTGATGGGGATCAATGAGGGGAAAAATGAATTTATGTTGTCTATGATTTTTAAAGTGGTTACAATAAATTAATATCATATAAATTCAAATAAAAAATATATAAAAACGTATATTTATATCTATTTTCTAAAGTTTATGTTAACTAAAAGACATAATTCCTAATATTATATGGTTTTATGATAAGGATATGGTTGATAAATATTATGATTAAAGCATGGATAAAAGAAAAAATTGTGGGATAATAATACTTCTTCATTATCATATTTAAATGATCAATGATGTATCTATTAATATGTAATGGGTAATGAATACATAAACACAATTAATTTAACTAATGAAAGGTATATATTATTCAAGTGGGTTAATAAGAAAACTTTTTGAAAAAATTTCAAATCCCTCATAAGGACGTGGAGAAAATTATTTCTTATTGAAAACTTGAAGAAAACTAAGACTTATGTGGGTTTCAAATAAGTCAATGGAATTAAATGATTAACATATGATATGGGTAAGATAAAAATGTATATTAAAATATTATTACTTATAAGGGTGATCTCTTGGACCAAAGTATGAATAATTTCATTATTTAGAAGTGAATTAAAATTATTATGATAATATTCTTGGTGAAGATGTGTGAATGATATGTTATTACAATGAGGGTAGAAATGAGATACTTGTTATGATGACACAATATACCATAATGATTGAAATAGAATTACTATGATTATATATATGTCATATATGAACTTATTGGGTGGAATTTGGACATATGGATATGTGAAATTTCTATGAAAATATATGGGATGCAGGTCTATCATTTGTAGATATTGGAGGTGATAGTGTAAAAGTTTATTGAAGATTTTCCTCACCTACATATAGGGTTTAATTGTTGATTACTATATCTGAGTGACCCCATATCCATCCCTAATTTATAATTTTTATGGGTGATGTTGTTGTTGTATAAATGTATCTCCCTCTCTTATCATCCATTTTCTTAAACATGATGGGGAAAGGTGTTTAGTGTGGGAAAAAGATTCACGTACGCGATGGATTATTAAATAATAGAACCCTAATGGTCCCCTAAGAAACTAATGGTGTAAGTAAGTCCCCCAAATTATAACATATAGGTTATTTACCTATCAATTTGGTACTCCCTCAACTGGTGTACACCCCCTTCGCATGGTGTAGGCCATCTGTCTAAAGGGTTGGTACTCCATCATTTAGGGTCTATTTCCCTTCATGGGTGCATGTCTTCCACTATAGAAAATATATTAATTATAGTATGCTTAATTATTCAAAATTAATTCATTTTAATTCATTTTTCTTCAATCAATTGTCTAGTGAACCATTATGGAGGTACTTAATTCTAAAATCTATTCTGATCAATATTTTCATTTTAGAAATAGCAAGTCTCACATAAATAGTCATTTTCCATTGTTTTCACATGGATTTAATATTAAAAGAGATCTATATAACTACATTATATTCCCATGATAATTTTCATTATTAACCCTTACAGTAACACTTATACATATCTTCTATAGTGACTATATTGTTCATCATGTGTTTGTGGGATTATTATCAAATACTGCAGATGGAATTGAAATGTTGTAGTGGTTATCCTTGAACAATTTTGTAGGTTATCCCATCATGATTCACTTATTTTTTTCATTATACCCAAGTCTTCATTAATGTATAATATGTTTATGTATGATATTTTATACCATGTGTGATTTATTTCTATAGTAATATGATATAATTTCATATAATAATTTACATTAATTACTAGTGTTTATTATTACATTTTGGGTGGAGAAACATATTTGTAGTTGATCTATTATATAGAGGTAATTGATATCTTTTTTTAGAAACAACAGTTCTTTTCACTTACCCCATACTCAATGGAGTGATTGAGGATTGAAATAATGATGAAATTAATCCTCTTATGTAAACCGCCAACTATACAGTGACATGATAATTTGAATGATAACATGGGTAAAACATAATACATCAATTTAATGAAATGTAAGTAAGTAAACATATGGATAATAATAGTAATAAATCTCATAGTGATTGGAGTAATAATTTTAGATATTATAACTATAGTGTATTTCATTGTTCTAAGACAATATAAAGAAATTCGTATACACACACTGAATACAATATCTAGTAGTCTTTTTAGAAAATCATGTTCAATAAAAACAAAATAATTCCTCCACCCATCACTTAATCTCATCCAATTCATTCAAATAAGAATTAATACGGTTGGATATCATAATCATGTGTCGGTAGAAATATACCAAATACCTAATATATTCACATGTTGAGAACTATGATTCCATAGAGAATCTATTCTAGGATCGAACACTCAATTAATAAGAATAATTAATTTATCATTATAAAATAATGGCAAATAACTACATTACATAATGTTCTCTAAGGAACCTATAGAATTATTTTGGTTAAGTAATCCATAATTTTCATCATAATATGAAACACCCTTCTAGCAGAATAATGATGTTTTTTAACTCAAAATATATAGAATAAAATAATAGTAGGTTATGATAATACTTTTCCCTAATAAGTAAATATTATAGTTATTTTGGAGAAAATTATTAAATGAAATTTATGAATTATAGTGTATTTAAAAGGCAGGGAGATGATAAAAAATAATATTTTATATGGATTATATGAAATTTTCATCAATATAACCAATTTATATTTCATCATATAAGTGAAATAAAAAATGGTCCATATTTGTAACCTTATAGATAATAAAAAAGACATGTGGTTAAGATTTGGAAAGACAAAGGGTTCCGGTGACACCACACTTACCCAGAATTTGAATTGAAATATAAAAATCCTTCAATTATCTGAATAATAAATCACAAATATTGATATATAAGTTACTATTCATACACAAGAAATATATGAAATTGTTTTGACTAAAAAGATTTATTTGAGGATAATATATGATAATGTGATGTTTACATAAATGTTATGAAGATAATATTCAATGAATTCCATGCTGGATTGTTTAGAAATATAAATTTGTTGAAAATTTTATTTTCTATTATGTGAATATGTATATTGGTTTTTTCATTAATGTTAGGAAAAAAAGCATATCATGTCCACATATTTCATATATTATAGAATTTATAATTTAAAATAATTCATCATGATGATAATAAGAAATAAAAAAACTACATTAGAAATAATATCATTTTAGTTTCAAAATCATATATAAAGACACTATTAAAGAGAGATATTCCATGTTATATATTAAATTAAAAAAATAAGTTTCTATTATATATTTTATAACATGATTTTATTTTATATGATAATCATGAAGGAAGTTATATATGGAGATTATTTTTGAACAAAACCATTGAATATCTTATTCATTTTCAATGAAATGTTTTCTCGTAGATATGGTGATATCTTGAATAGAGTATCACAAGGAGTGTAGTGAATTAGGTTTATATTTAATCTTTATAATGTCTTTTAAAAAAAATTCGTTGTCCATTAGAATTATTTTTTATTGAATAATGTTCATCTATTATGAACACTCTTCAAACTATATGTGTGTTGTGAAAATTATTTCATATACATTTTAATGGATTATATCGACTAATGAGGATTTCATTGAACACTAACTTATTTCAAGTATATATGTTTCATTGTTGTTTAATGAATATTATCATGAGAAGATATCCTTATTATTTAAAAAAACTATATATAATTTAATTATCACTTGGACATTGGGTGAAGATAATGAATGATGGGGATCGATATTTATAGATGAGTTTCAGTTTATTTATTGATATCATTTTAATGTTATGAATGTGTTATGGATGCTGGAGAAAATAAGTTATATTGAAAATTATTAGACATAAATGAATTTATTGGAAAAATATGTTGGAATAAATCAGGGAATGGAATATTTACGCCATTCCATTGTTTGTTTCAAAATGAATTATTGTGATATATCTACTAATACATTATATAATGAATAGTTTATTATTATGTGGTAATTAGATAAAATAAATTGTGTATTTACTCAAATTTGAGAATCATTCGACAATACATATGTTTTTCCATGTGATGGTTCCCTGGTTAATTTTAATTTTTATATTTTATATATATTACATGGCAGTTAAGTATTCTATACAATAGGGAGTTACTCTATGGAATACTAATACAATGATACAATTAGGGGTGTCATCATAATCAGTATGGTTACACTACTATATTTCTTAGTGTAATTCATGGATAAGTTTGAATCAATGATATTACACAATAATATAATCATTACACAATAATATAATCAATATAGGTAAAAAAATATAATATTTTGAAGAATTTTTTTTAGATTTAATCTGAAATTTCATATTCTAAGTATGACTATATACCACACAATGATTTTTTATATTTATCTATGATAAATTTCATTACTCCATAATATATATATTTCAAAAAAAAAACCTATTTTGTATATCCTATATTTCGGGATATATTTGAGGATATTTGGATATTCATTTTTTTATATCTCTACATAAATTTTACATGGGATTTAATGTTCATTACACATTCAGAGTGATAATATGATAGAGGATTTTTATAATGATCATGATCACTTATAATAATATTGGGATATGAGGCAAATTTATAAATTGATCATGCATGTAAAATTGTAATGGGGAATTATTTTATGAGTTTATTTTCAATAAATAAAAAATTAATAAATAGGTATAATAATCTTAATCATTCATTTGAAATGAAGAGTGCACAAAATATCCATCAAAATGGACCCCTTGGGGAGGACAATGGAGGATCACACATGTTTCTGAGCTTCATTTTACTAATATATTTCCATTCTATTGTTAATGTTTTTTTGTTGAAGTCCATGAAATTATTAATACATAATCTATTAATTTATTCATCATTGATTACAATACATTGAGGTGGATTGTCAGATAACTAATATAACACACAAAATGTAAATCCATTTGAGAAAAAGAGTATTTGGACCCTATAATTCTATGTGTCATGAGCTTAAATTTATTACTCTTTATATCAATCATGATCATAATCACCATTCCATTAATGAAGAAGTTATTTTTCCTTAACTTTATTTGGAGTAAAATTTTAGTAATTTTGGTGAATGATACAAGAATTTTATGATAAATAATTTTTCTATTCAACCCACATATTGGTTGGTCATTGGGACCCTCAATTAGTATGATAGCATGTTGCTGTTGTTTTAGGTATTTCCAAGGGTTTAAATTAATCTATTATTAGAAATATCTTATTATTGAAAATATATATAGATATCATGAATACCATAAAAGTTAATATAGTTCTCATTTTCATGAGGATATTACATTAATTCAAATAAAGGAAGGTTCCATATCGTATATCTCATGGATTATAAATTCTACATAATAATTATAATTTTGTATATATTCCCACTATTTTTATTAAATATACATTTCTACAAAATAATAATATTTATTCTTGTGGGAGATAATGTAACATTTTAATTTTATCCCCCTTAGTGATGGAGTTTACGTGAGGGATAAAATAAAATCTATGAAATGGAATTTAGAGAAAACTTTATGGTATTCCAGGAGGGGATAAAAAGTTCAAGGATTCATTATTATAATCATTTTTCCTCAATTTGAGCATATATGGATAGAGAATATGAATAAAAGGATTCATTTTTTCAGTTAGTTGCACATAATTGTTATAAATGTTCTTCTTTATAGTGTTATTTTTAAAAAGTCCATGATAATTAATTACATTGTTATAATTATACCAGACATGTTTTATGTAATTATTTTTACCCTTTAGTATAGTGATTTTGATGAGTGGACTATTTATAAGTTAAATAATCCCTTGATATACTATGAGTTGGATAGGGTTCCATCTTTTAGGGTGAAAGGAAAATAAAAATTATACTACATTAAATTATTATAAGGGATTGAAACACATTACAACTAAAATGACTAATTAGTAGGTTATTGTTTCAATGTATGATGATGCAATTTTAATGAATTCATTTAATGTTTCTCTATCAGAATATATAAATGAAGATAATTATATAAAATTAAAAATAGTAAATTTAGAATTCTCTTGGATACTATATTGTTCTAAAAAGGATATTTCCCACCTCTCAATGATTTATGAATAGTATTAAAAAACAAAATCCCTTATTTAGGAATGAATTACTTGTTAATATTTTTTATTAATGTGGATGCATATTTTTCACACAAAAAATTGTACCTCAATTGGAATTTCATTTTGAGGATTTATTATAAAATATATTGAATTCTAATTTATTACTAAAATTCCTATAATTTGTTTTATCCCAAAATAGTATAGTGATTGATTAATACTCCTACTACAATGTAATAATTTTATGTATTCCTAAAATGTTTATTAATTAATTAATTTGGAATAATTTTAATAGTTGTTTGTGAGATATATTAACCCTCAAAATTGTGAAAATACATTGTCTCATCACCCTATTTTCTAATGTATACATTTATTTGTGAAAATTATTGAGAGACGGAAATGATATTTTGTTGTCAAATTTAGAGTGAATATATAATGGGTTATTGGATCCTAAAAAACAATTGATAACCAATTTTATCCTGATAATTTGACATTATTAACATTTTTTATAATTTTACCACTTGAATTATTTCATATAAAAGTTATCGATGACTGATATTTGATGGAAAAAGGTAGAATACATAACCTCAACCAACAGGAACATCACTCATTAAGTTTATTTATCATAGGTTGGGAGGAATGTGGTATCAATGGGTTTCGGCCTTTGTTATAGCTAAATCGAGCTTCAACAACTAAAACTCAAGATGAATCATTTTGGGAGAATTCGGAACTAGTAGAGATCACTACAATATCAATGTTAGTTGAACCACCCCATGAATATACCAATATTTCACACCATACCCTTAGGGATTATATTAGTGTGGTAATATGCTATGTTCCTTGAACAGAAATAGTATTATGGTGAAAATTATTTCCAAAATGAAATTTTAGATGAACTGATCCCATATTTTAATTTTATTTATTTCCATTATATAAAATATAAACTCCACATGATTAGAGGATAAAGATGATAAAATTGATTTTATAAATTATGATACCATAATTGAAATTATGAAAAATATATATACCAAAATTTTATTAGAATACATTTTTAGAATACATTCAGAAAAATTATGTAGAACATTATTTTCATAAAAAGATATAATATTAAATAATTATTCATATATAAATTCTGAAATAATTTTATTCAATTATATATAGTTTTTATCAAGGAATAAAATTTTACTTTGTGATATAAAATATTATTTTATGGTAAATACATATTTTTTAAGAGATTCAATTTCATATATTTAGAAAATAATTTTAATAAAATGGGTCTATTTTTTTAATCAGAACCTTAAAATTATCCAATAGTTAATTTTTTCTTAAATTATTTTGATGGTTAATTTTTTATATAAAAATTAAATTATAGTATTAATATCAGAAAATATTATTAATTCATTGTAATGACCCGAAAATTCTGTGAATTGTTTTTTCTTAAATACATGGGAATTTTACGAGTCTGTGAAAATTGACGGCACATGATTCTGTGGCCCGGTGTGCCCGAAATCAATTTCTGATGTTTTGTTCGGGTACGTTAAGTAAACGTACGAGCGGGTTTCTATAAATTTTGAGCCAGTGCTCAGAATTGAAATCTGAGGTCATTTGTTGAACTCGCAGTGCCGGTATTCGCTTAAGGAGACATTCACTTCAACGACATTGGGTCGAGTTTAAATGATATATTTTGGGTTTTCATAGAAAATAATAAAATAATGTGTGCAACACATTATTTTATTTGACCCACAATTTGGTGTGTGGTGGTTAAAACCTCCACATGGAGGTTAGAGGTGGGAGCACCGCACCTTAACCTCCCATGATAGGTTATAGTCGTGGGGCCCACCTGAACTCAACCTCCCATGAGAGGATTAATGTGGTGGGGACCACCTGGGATTTTAACCCCTTGAAACTCCCCATTAAAGTGAAGATACCCTTAAGATCCAATTAATATAGGGGAGCCACTTCAACTCCCATTTATTTAATTTGTGCCTATCTCCCCTAATTAATTCGTGCCAACTATCATGAATTAATTAGGGGGATCCTTTTAATTTAATTATTATTTTTGAATTTATGTGCCAACGAAATATTAGACAACTCAATCTAATATTATTTCACTTTTCATCTGGGTGGATGTTTGGAAAGAGAAGATATTGGGAGGATTAGAATTCTCCCAATGAAGAACGAAGAACATGTTCTTCAAACGAAGAATGCGGGCGATAATCCTTCTTTGAATTCTTCCACGGACAACTACCAATGTGGAGCGTCTTCCATAGCTGATGCAGCTTGGGTTTGGAAGCCTGCTGCAATCGCGACGAATGATGATTCCCTTCGTCAACTTTCCACGACACCGTCAATGAACGAAGAACGACAAAAAAGGTATGGGTTCAAGATTTGTTAATTGTTTCGTGTTTTTCGTTTTCCATCGTGGTTTAGAATTCTAAGCCGCTTGATATCATCCTAATGCGGAGGGATCAGGTTGAAGAAACACGGCCCAACCCCTTCGTCTTTCTTACGTACTTTGATGCCCAACATGACATGAGTCCATGTTGAGCGTTTTTCATCGACATCGGTTGCAGATTGAAGGTGACGTCCCGAGGAGAGTGGTAATTCTTCCAGAACGAGAAACGATCCCCCAAAACTCGTCTGGTGACAAGAGTCGCCAGCGGTAGGAACCAGCGAACATCACCGACGACGAAGATAAGGTCAACCGGCGCTCTGGCCGGCCGCATGGATAGCGGCGAAGCAACCGCACCACTGGAGGGAAAGGCCGCGATCGATGGGATGCAGCGTTGAAGCAGTAGCTGGCGCAAGGCCGTCCGTGAAGGAAGCCAGCGGCCCGAGCCACCGGGTCGTTGGAGAGGGTGCGGCGCAACCACGCTGCACGGTGGAGATGAAGGGGATCGCGTCCCTTGGCATTAGTGGTGCAACAGAGACCGGTGCAAGGCCAACCACATGGAAGACCAGCTGCCGGAGCCGTTGGGTCGCCGGAGGGGGCGCGATGCAACGACGTCATGCGAGAGTCACCTGGACGCTTGACTAGTTGGGAGGAGTGGGACCCAGCATGTCCCGTGTGATGTGGACCGGTTCCACATGGCACTGGTTGTCCTACACCTGAATGACATAGCTGTTCGGGATCCATGGGGCGTGGTTTCCCCCCTGGACACTGCTAGGGCAGACCCCACGGGTCGCCGGGCCAGACCCATCGCGGACCGCCGAGCCGAACCCAGCGCGGGCTGGCCCGAACCCACGGGTCGGGCCGGCCTCGCAGGTCGGGTCATCCCTGCGGACCAGGTTAGACCCACATACCGGGTCAGACTCGCATACCAGGTCGAATCCCAATCCGAACCCGGGTGGGTCTGACTGGGTCGGACCGGACCCACACCCGTTTTGGCAGGTTTTCACCGTTTCACCCATAACATGGGCTGCGGGTGTCTGATTAACAAATCGTGTATGGAAACGGAATCCTTGGAGATTGAGGGTTCTTTTGGAATACCCCATTTGAGGTTTGGATGCAATTGGGGTATGGTTGGGTTGTATTGAATCTAAATCCAACCGGGCCCTCAGAGCGGAAATGCCAATAAATCACAGAATGGGCATCCGATTGATGTGTCGTCTGTTGTGTTGCGACCTCTATGAAAAGGTGGACCTTTTAGATACTTATTCTTGGGACTTCATGGAAGTTTTTGTATCGACACTTGGATTGAGAATCGGACCCTCCCGGAATCAATAATGCCTCGTGCGGAACCCTGTGGCTGGTTATGCACTGACGACTGTTCCTGGATCTTGTGTGGGTTCAATAGCACTGATGACTATTCCTGGATCCTGTGTGGGTTCAACAGCATTGAAGAATCTTCATAGATCCTATACAGATCCGACAGCTCTGACTACTATTCATGGATCTTGTGTGGGTTTGACAGTTCTGACTTCTATTCCGGGATCCTCTATGGGATCGATAGAATAACTGTTCTTGGATCCTATGTGGGTTCGATAGTTTTGAATTATCTTTCTAGATCCTGTGTTGGTTTGATAGAATAGATGACTCTGTGTCTACATCTTATCATCTCTATCTCACTACAAATGTTGTATACCTGTTTGATCTGATTCAGTAACTTGTGTTCTCATGATGATTGAGATTTACTACTAGATAACTTAGGTATATATATGGGCATATATCTAAGTGGGGTTATATTTTGATTTGATACATTATGGTTTATCCTTGTTTGATTTTTTGAGACCTTGAGGGTCTTAGGCTCCCTACTAAGTATCATTATACTCACCCCTACACGGGCTATGCCCGCACCTCATTGTGTTGGATGCAGACAATGGACAACGTTGAACGAGGCTGAGTGTACGAGGACTGGATAATACCCGGAGGTGGACCTCATGACAAGTATGTACCTCTAAGAGACTGACAGACGTGGAGTGCTGAGAAGGCTATCTTTACCTACCATTCAGGTAGGATCCGTGGGGGAAGATCCATGATCTGCTTTTCACCTTTCGGTCATTTTGTTCTTTTTCAGTTGTACTTACACATTACAGGTGGGTTTGTATTTCTGGCCCCTTTACTTTTTCGCACTCTCCTTTTATACAGTTTTTCTAAGTGGTTTTGTATCCAGTTGTGTACTCTATAGTCTGTGTTTTCAGTTATAATGGAAACTCCTTCCCAGTTTAGGGATTTATGCCTTTGGTACTAGTCGCTAACCCCTGACCTGTGGAAGACGGGCTAGGGGTAGTCGCGGCATGGGCCCCGGGGGATGGGTCGTGGAAAATTGGTATCAAAGGAGTCAGTTATACTATAGAACATAGGACTCTAATATTTTCTGTGAAGTAATGGAGTTAAGTTTAGTGCATTTGGTTTTCAGTTAAGGGAGTCCAGTGTTGGTGCGGTGGCAGAAGTATCCATACACCAGGACCCTGACTTCTGATTTCCGACTCAATGCACGAAAACACTTCTTGCATGTGTGTTATGAAGAGTTTTCTTTGTGATCACTTTTGATTAATCTCACCATGTATAACTCATTTTCCGTGGAACACCTGTTACTTTTTAGGATTACCCCACGCGTGCAGCCAGCCAGGGTTCCAGGTTTTGTATGAGATGGTAGCCCACCGAGAGATGAGACATCGGTGTAGGGCCCTATCACAGTGGAGGCACTAGCGGTACCACTACTCGTTGGGCCACCAACGCCACCATCCCCAATAATAGATGATGTACGATGCTTGAGTGCATTGCATGAGTTCCATCCCCAGAGGCCACCCATATACTAGGGTGGGTCGGAGCCACAGGTAGATGAGGATTAGATGGAGGCTGTGGTGAGAGTCTTCAGACTGGTAGGGACACTGGCAGACCTTATGGAGACCCTTACCATGAGTCACCTTCAGGCAGAAACAGGAAAATGGTGGAGCCTGATGCTCCAAGTGCATGATGAGGCAACACTACTCTGGGAAGACTTCGAGAGCCTGTTTTAGGCAGATATTGTCCCAGCCACCCAACGTGCGGTGCAGATACAGGAGCTACTGCATCTACAGCAGGGTAGCTTGACGGTGGCACAGTACTCAGTGAGGTTCACCGAACGGTCACGCTACTCTAAAGATATGGTGTGGGACCCATTCATTATGGCCTGGACCTTCGAGAAGGGGCTCAGGTGAAAGATCAGGGTTTTGATGATCTCTCTCAGCATCCCGATGCAAGCGGGGGTATTAGAGAGAGCCCTCTTAGTGGAGAGTTTCCTTGCTGAACAGTCACAAGCAGTGAGATCTGCCATCGGGTGTCACATAGCAGAGTCTTCAGCAGATGGCAGCAGATAGATGTCATAGAGGTCTAAGAAGACCAGACCATCTAGTGGACGACCTCAGGACTCTGGTTCAGTTATGCGAGGCACACAAGACATAGCCAGTCATTCAGGGAACATGTAGTGTTTCACATGTGGCGGGCAGGGTCACATGGATCGTGACTGTCCGACCCGTTGTACGGATGACCAGAAGGCAATTGAGGGACCTCCTAGGCAGAGGTAAGGGTTCAATCGAGGCGATCCATAGGGCGTAGGTGGACGTGCAGAGGAGCTGTTCATACAGGTGGCGATGGATGATGTTAAGAGGTGTTACCACCACCACCACTAGGAGGTACACCCCAACTGCAGGGAGTTGGTGGATAGGGGAGAGCTCAGCTCCAGGAAGCTAAGACTTACGATCACGGTTCATCGTAGATGATTCGAGGTATGGTCTGTGTCTATTCCACCTTGGTTGCAGTTCTTATAAACACATGAGCCAGCCACTCTTTCATTTCCACCGCTCTCGTTCAGAGCTCGGAGATTCTGACAGAGCAGTTTGATCGATCTTTATAGCTGGAGACTCTTATGGGAGTAGACTCAATGGTTATGCACTGGTTCTGGTAGTGTGATCTTACTCTCAGAGGTAAGAGCTTTGGCTGGGATCTCCTCATAGCGACATAGAGGCCTTACGAAGTCATCTTGGGTATGGACTAGTTATCTATAGTCCATGCTTAGATCGACTGTATTAGACGCAAAGTGTGGTGTGTCTCTATGGATGGGACTAGGTTCACCTTCACTAGAGAGAAGGGAGCCTTTACAGAACATGATGGTCTAACTCGGAGGGTGCAGCTGATCACTCATCAGTTGGCTTGCCTTACCCTTGGAGTAGTTGATGTGGATAGTCCGAGCTATCCTGTAGTGGTTGACCAGTATGTGGATGTTTTCCCTAAAGATGTTTCAGGTCTACCTCCTCACAGAGAGGTGGAATTTTACATTTACTTATACACGGAGATGACACTGATATCTACACCAGCATATCGGATGGCTCCGGTTGAGCTTCGTGAGCTGCGGGTACAGTTGGAGGACTTGCAGGGGAAGTTATTCATCCGGCCCAGTGTTTCTCCCTAGGCTGCCCTGATTCTGTTCGGAAAGAAGGCAGATGGGATCTTGAGGCTTTGTGTCGACTACCGTTGCCTAAACCAGGTGACCATGAAGAACAAGTACCCACTCCCAGGGATCGACGACCTCTTTGATCAGCTGAAGGGAGCACAATGGTTCTCAAAGATAGACCTCAGATCTGGCTCTCACCAGCTTAGAGTTCGAGATGAGGATGTTCAAAAGATGGCCTTTAGGTGTTGGTATGACCACTATGAGTTCTTGGTTATACCCTTCGGCATAACCAACACTCCAACTGTGTTCATGGGACTCATGATAAGGATCTTCCATCCATACCTTGATCTCTTTGTCGTAGTCTTCATCGATGACAATCTGGTCTACTCGACTACTGAGGGGGAGCATTCCTACCATTTTTTGGTAGTACTGGGCACCCTTTGAGAGCACAAGCATTATGGTAAGCTCTCTAAGTGCCAGTTCTGGATTCGAGAGGTTCACTTTCTCAGACATGTTATCACGGAGGCTAGAGTTACAGTGGATCCAACGAGGATTGAGGTGGTACTTGCTTGGGAGCCACCTAGGAGTGTGACAGAGGTTTGGAGTTTCCTAGGATTGGATGGGTGTTATAAAAGGTTCATACCAGACTTATACAGAGTTAAAACACCACTATCAGCCTTAACAAAGAAGGGGAAACCCTTTGTGTGGTCGGAGAGATGCCAGTAGAGCTTTCAGGAGCTGAGGCAGTGGCTGACTAGTGCCCCTATATTGAGGATTCTAGAGGAGGGCATAGGGTACGTAGATTACTATGATGCATCAGGGAATAGAATCGGATGTATCATAATGCAAGAGAGAGCATTGATCGATTATGTTTCTTGCCAGTTGAGATAGAATGATAAGAACTATGCCACCCATGACTTGGAGTTAGCATCTATGGTCTTCGCCGTAAAGATGTGGAAGCACTATCTAATGGGAAAGTGTTTCACAGCCTACTATGACCACTAGAGTCTCATATATATCTTCTATTAGAATGAACTGAACTTGAGATAGTGGCGATGGATTGAGTTCCTCTAGGACTATGAATTCAAGATATTCTATACTCATGGGAAGGAGAACGTTGTAGAAAATGCACTCACTAAGAGATCTGGTATGCAACTACTAGGCGAGGTGACAGAGCAGCTGGCTGCTTTACAGATATACTTTGTGGACCGAGATGGAGCATCTTTCCTTCTGTCTCTTACAGTCACTCCTCCACATCTTCAGCAAGTCAGGGAGCCACAACGTGGAGATGCTGATTGCGAGACACGACGTGCTAAGATATCCATAGGGCAGGAACCTGATGGATTTTCTAATGGTAGGGAGCACATCATCCTCTTCAGAGGACGTACTATGGTGCCAGTGTCACTTTAGGTGGAAGTGTTGAGGGAGTTCCACCAATCCCCTCTATCGGTACATCCATGAGTGGAAAAGATATACCAGGAACTTTGATGACAGCACTGGTGGCCAGGTATGAAGAAGGCAGTAGCAGAGTTTATCTCTTGATGCCTCACTTTTCAGCAAGTGAAGGCGGAGCATCAGGTACCAGCAGGCTTTGTTCAGACTTTAGAGGTCCCAAAGTGGAAGTGGTATGGGATATACATGGACTTCGTGAAGGTTTATCCATGTACATCCAGGGTTCATGACTCGATTTGGCTGATCATTGATGGACTCACCAAGTCGGCCCACTTCATACTGATCAGAGAGTAGGGTTCAGTAGATGGATTGGGATGTCTCTATGCACAGGAGGTTATGCGGCTTCATGGAGTACCTTCTACTATTGTCTTTGACTGTGACACATGGTTTACTTCCTGTATATGGAAGGGTTTATAGGAGGATTTCGGGACACAACTTTGTTTGAGCACTGCCTTCCATACTTAGACGGATGGTCAGACCGAGCGGACCATTCAGACCCTCGAGGACATGCTACGTGATTGTGTCCTCAACTTTGGTTTCAACTAGGAGGATCACTTACCTTTGGTGAAGTTTTCATACAATAACAACTATCACTCCACCATTAGGATGACACTGTTTTAGGCATTGTATGGTCGACCTTGCAGATTGCCACTATGCTGGACAGACCCAGGGGAGTCAGCACTAGTGGGACCAGAGATGGTATGGGCTACCACAAAAAATGTGTAGATAATCGAGGAATAGATGAAGACTGCATAGAGTAGAAAAAATTTGTATGATGATAGGTGACAGAGACCTCTAGAGTTCGAGGATGGTGACCACGACTTTCTACGGGTCTCACCCCGAAGAGGTTTACAGAGATTTGGCTGAGGCAGCAAGTTATCTCCGTGATTCATCAGAACTTTCCAGGTCCTCAGCAGAGTAGGTGAGGTGGCTTACCGCCTGGATCTTCCACCTCATTTGCACTGGGTGCACGATGTATTCCACAAATCCCAGCAGAGGAGATACATGCACGACCCTTCCCACATCGTCAACCATGGAGAGCAGGACGTCGACGATGCGGAAACTTTTACAAAGGTTCCAACGGGGATTAAGGATCGACAAGAGCGGGTCCTATGTGGATGTTCCATACCTCTAGTTCACGTTCGATGGCAGTATGGGAACCTCTAAGAGAGCACATGGGAGCGGGAGGCTCAGATGCGTGCTCAGTACCCCTACATGTTCCCTTAGTTCGAGTTGTAGCTTACGGGGATATAAAGACCTGAGGTAGGGAGAATGTAAATACATGGAAATTCTGTGAATTTTTTTTCTTAAAAACATGGGAATTTTATGAGTCCATGCAAATTAACGGCGCATGATTCTAAGGCCCGGTGTGCTCGGAATCAATTTCTGAAGTTTTGTTCGGGTACGTTCTGTAAACGTACGAGTGGGTTTTTATAACTTTTAAACCGGTTCTCAGAATTGAAATCTGAGGGCACCGATGAACTCGTAGCACTGGTATTCTCTTAAGTAGACTTTCACTTCAAAGGCAGTGGGTCATCTTTAAAAGATAGAAATCAGGTTTTCTTGGAAAATAATAAAATAATGTGTGCATCACTTTATTTTATTTGAGCTGCCATTTGGTGTGTGGTGGTTAAAACCTCCTCATGGAGGTCAGAGGTGGTACCACCGCACCTTAACCTCCCATGAGAGGTTATGGTGGTGGGGACCACCTGAACTCACCCTCCCATGAGAGGATTAATGTGGTGGGGACCACCTGGGCTTTTAATCCTTGAAACTCCTCATTAAAGTGGAGAAACCCTCAATCTCCATCTATTATAGGGGAGCCTATTCAACTCCCCTTTGTTTAATTTGTGCCCATATCCCCTAATTAATTTGTGCCAACTCCCGTGAATTAATTTTGGGGAGAATTTTAATTTAATAGTTCTTTTTGAATTTCTATTCCAACAAAATATTAGACAACCCAATATAATATTATTTCACTTGGAATTTGGGTGGAAGTTGGGAAAGAGGAGAGATTGGGAGGATTATAATTCTCCCAACGAAGAAAGAACACGTTATTCCAACAAATAATACCAACGATGATCCTTCTTCTACTTCTTCCCCAGACACCTATCGATGGGGAGTGTCTTCCATAGCTGACGCAGCTCGGGTTTGGAAGCGTGCGGCAGATGTGACAAACGACGATTCTCTTCATCTACTTATCATGACTCCGTCAACGAACGACGAATGAAAAACAAATGTATGGGTTCAATCATTGTTAATTTTTGTGTGTTGTTAGTTTTCCGTCATGCTTTAGAATTCGATGTCGCTTGATATCACCCTAATGCGGAGGGCATGGGCTGAACCAACATGGCCCGACCCCTCCACCTTTCATGTGGATTTTGACGCCCAATGTGGCATGATTTCGGGTTGATCATTTCTCGTTGACATTGGTTGCGGATTGAAGGTGACATCCCAGGAGAGTTTGACTTATTCCAGAACAAGAAATGGGCCACCAAAACTCATCCGGCGACCTGGGAAAGATTCATCAGTGGTCGGAACTAGAGAACGTCACTGGCGACGAAGAGAAGGGCAGTCGTCACTTCGGTCGGCCGCATGGACATCGACGGTGCAACCGCTCCCCCGGAGGATAAGGTCATGGCCGACAGTCCATAGTGGTGCAGCGGCGGCCAGCACAAGGACGTCCATAAAGAAAGTCGGCGGCCTGAGATTCTGGTTTGCGAGAGAAGGTGTTGCGCAACCGCACCACGTGGGGGAGAAGAAGGGGGCCGCGACCCCTGGCCGCGGCGGTGCAACAGCGGCCGACACAAGGCCGGTCGTGAGGAAGACCGGAATCCAGATCCACGTGGGAGTTGGCTGTCTGCTCAGCCCGCCGCGAGGAGCAAGACCTAGAGGGTCCCGTGTGACGCGAACCAGTGCCACGTGGTGCCGGTTGTCCTCCACCCGAACAACATAGCTGTTCGCGATCAAGGGGGCACGATTTTATCTCTGGATGTGACTAGGGAAAATCCCATGGGCCTCCGGGCAGGACCCAGCGCGGGCCGCTGGTCCAGACCCAGTGCGGGCTGCCTGTTCGGACCCAGCGTGGGCCGCCGGGTCGGACCCCGTGCGGGTCGGGCCGCCCTCGCCGGTCGGGCTATCCCCGCAGACCAGGTTAGACCCGTGGACCAGGTCGGGCCCACGGACCAGGTCGGACCCATGGACTGGTTCAGATCCGAGTCCAGACCCGAGTCGGTCCGGGTCGGTCCGACTGGGCCGGACCGGACCAGGACCCGTTTTGGCCATTTTCACCTTTTCGCCCATAACTTGGGCAACCAGTGTCTGATTGAAGAACCGTCTATGATGATGAAAATATTTGAGAAAGACGTTTCTTTTGGAATACCCAACTTGAGGATTGGAAGCAATTGGGTACAGTAGGCTTGGATTTAACATAAATTTAACCGGGCCCTCGGACCAGAAATGCCAATAACTCACAGACCGTGCGTTCGATTGACATGTCATCTGTTGTGTTGAGACCCCTATGACAAGGCATTCCATTGAGATACTTCTTCTTGGGACATCGTGTCATTTGTTGTATCAACACTCGACTTGGGGAGCGGACCCTCCCATAATCAAGCATGCCTCGTGCGGAACCCTATTTCAGGCTGTGCACTGACAACTATTCCTGGATCCTATGTGGGTTCGACAACACTGACAATTGTTCCAAGATCGTATGTTGGTTTGACAGCACTGAAGACTATTTCCAGATCCCATATGAATCTGACAGCTCTGACTACTATTCTTGGATCATGTGTGGGTTCGAAAGTTCTGACTTCTATTCCTGGATCCTCTGTGGGTTCGACAGCACTAACGACTGTTCTTGGATCTTGTGTGGGTTCGACAGCACTGACGACTGTTCCTAGATCATGTGTGTGTTCGAAAGAATAGATGATTCATTGGATACTTCTGATCATCTCTATCTCACTACAAATGTTATATACCTATGTGAGATGAGACAGTAACTTGTGTTCTCCTCATGATTGAGATGGACTACTAGATATCTTAGGTATATGTATGGGTATATACATAAGTGGGGATATCTTTTGATGTCATAATTTATGGTTTATCCTTGTTTGATATTGTGAGACCTTGAGGGTCTCGGGGTCCCTAATGAGTATCATTATACTCACCCCTGCATGGGCTATGCCCGCACCTCGTTGTGTTGGATGCAGACGACGGATAGCACTGACCGAGGCTGAGTGTATAAGGACTGGACGGTACCCGAAGGTGGACCTCACGACGAGTCAGTACACAGAGGAGACTGAAAGACGTGGAGTGTTGAAGAATCTATTTATACCTACCCTTCAGGTAGGATCCTTGGTGGATGATCCATGAGAATCTTTTCACCTTTCAGGAATTTTGTTCCTTTTCAGTTGTACTTTTACTTTAAAGTTGGGCTTGTATTTCCAGCCCCATTACTTTTTAGCACTCTCTTGTTATACAATTTTGCTTAGTGGTTTTGTATCCTACTATATACTCTGTTGTGTGTGTTTTTAGTTATAAACAAAATGTCTTCCCAGGTTAAGGATTTACGCCTTTGGTGCTAGTCCCCAGCCCCTGGCCTATGGAAGGCTAGCTTGGGTTAGTAATGGCACGGGCCCCGGGGGACGGGTTGTGACATTAATATTGTCTAAAAATGATTTAATAAGTAATAAAATGGCTTCATAGACTAAAAATAGGCAAATTCATTAAAATAATGTTGTTTATTGTAATAAAATAAATTTTATAAACCTATAAATAATCTTCCAAAACCTATATTTTATATTATGATTTAAAAAATTAATTTCTTTATGACCAAAAACATCTTCTCCAACAAAATTAACAAAAAATAAATTCTCTCATTTATAAAAAATTATAATATAATAATCCATATACAAAATGTCAATACTAATGAACTAAACCATTTTTAAATAAATAATCTTACATTTTTAAAGACCAGTATATTCAAGGCCTATTTTTTGAAATTAATAAATAATTATCACAAATTTTCTATAAACACCAACTAATTGTAATAGTAATATTTACTCCAAATCAATTTTTCCTTAATTCACTTTGATATTTGTACTAAATATCCTCATTAAAAATACTCTTAGGTTTTAAGGATTTACACTCTGGATTTTAGAAGTTAATTTTCTAGTAAAGGTTTCCCAATACTCCGCTTTCCTTGTCAATTGAAATACTTCTTTTGTATATAATTGAAAATATTTTTCATATACATACTTTATAGAAATTAAATTTTATAAATACCATTTTTTTATATTTGTAATTACAGATTACTTATTCCCTCTCATTACAGCCTTTGTCTAAGTCATTATTTTTTTAAAGTTAGGGTTTCTCAATCCTCTCTATTCAATATAAGTTGAAATAATTTTATTGTAATATCATGTTAATTATTTCCCATAGTATTCAATTATTTTAATTGAAAAGTATTATCATCCACTTAATATTTTTTATTGAATGATTAATTATTCTCACTCATTATGTTCATTTCCTATTTCATTATTATGTTGAAGTAAGGTTTCCTAGAATTTTATATTTCTTTCATAGTTTTATTGTTTCCAATTCCTTTTAATTTCAATTATAAATGTGTTTATTCCTTATTTATGTATAAACATTATTATATTATTCATGATATATCACCATTACCTATCATTATAAAATGATCATAATTTTTTAAAATGCTAAAAAAATTATCATAATTGTTAGTCATCCTAACATTTTATTAATGTAAACCAGTTTATGATTTATTATTAATGAAATCCTTGTATGGATACAAACAAGTTGATATAGGCTTTTGACCAGATGTACCTAGGGGTAAAACCCCTATAAATTGTTGGTTGAGTATTTTTTCTATATTCACTATGGGCCTAAAAGGTTGTCCTAACTGCACTCATGTTTTGACACTCCAAGGTAATATTCATCTTATGATTGAAATGATATCTACAAACCATAATAATGGATTATTTCCTATTAATATTTCTACACCATGGAATTATAAACAACTACTAATTTTTTATCATTCATTTGATAAGGGTATATTCTATTTAATGTTAAATATTCATATAGTTTTATATTATACTTGTAAATCACATTATCCATGTGAATGGGGAAACATTGATAATTCACATATCTATTATTTCTATATAGATAGCTATTGTTTACATATCCATAATTATGTATTGGTTTCATTACATAACATTAATATAGGTTTATTTTCATTTTAAATATACAATGTATGTACAAGAATTATTATTTGATGGATGGGGGTGGTAATTTTATATCCCCTTTGTGTATCTATAGTTCCCATGAGACAATCTTGTTGAGTATTTGTTGAATTCTAGACTCCTTTATATAATATTTTAAATAATAGGGCCATGATGAAATGATAATTATTTTTGGTATTATTCCTTTAATATTAATGAGTCATGTATTTTTATCCATGTGTTTATTTATTTTATTTTTAACCATGGATATATTATTCATAGTGATTAATTTTTATGGAAGTTTTCTATTCAGTTATTCCTAAAATATTATTTATTCTATGCTTATTCTATGATAGCTTTTAATATACTCCCCACACTAAGTATATGAGCTCAACCATTTATACGGTTTCTCATTTCTCCAAGAAACCATAAAGATAACTTTGTTTGATATAAGGACATGTAATGAAAAATAAATTAATTTTTAATTATTCAGTTGATATATATTATTTTTTCAATAAAATGATGTAATGTTTATTTAGGCATGTAGTTATAGAGAATTCTATTTTGTTTGATATTTTATGTTATGATCAAAATATTCAATAACCTTGAAATAATATTACCATTAGTGTTGAGTAACTGGATTTTTAGTTTTTTGTAATTAGAATCAGATACATTTTATTAGAACCATGGGAACTATATTTGAAGAACATGGTTTGTGAACATTACACTATAAAAACCCATTTAGAGATTTCAGAAAGATTTATATATTTATGAAATGAATTAACGATAAATAGATTGGTATTTGGAACAATGATTTATAATTCATATATTAATTCATAGACTAATTAAATATTTTAAATTTTATATAAATGAAGCATAGTTTAGAGAGCATAAATCCAACAAACATTCATAAGGATATTATATGAATAATGAATTAACCACATATGTAAAAAATAAATAGTATTATATTAAAAACCTAGTTGAAATATTACATATATGAAATTATATAGATTAATCCCTATATAATGAATGAATACTCCATAGTTGAAAACATAGTAATTATAGAAATAGATGACTTTGGTATAATCCTTATGATGGATTGGTTCTCAATGTATAATTCAAGGATTTGTTATTGTGATAATGAAATTAAAATCTATGAGGATGGAACTTGATCCCTTATATTAAAATAAGAGACTTAATTAAATGATTCTTATTAGGAACCACATCTAATTGACCATATTAATGGAATTCATGATGAATTGTAATTGAAAAATGAGAAGGATTCTATTCTAATATATGGTGTATCTATATTTATGTATTATTTTAGGAACTGCCTGGATATTGAGTTTACCCTAATGTTGATTTATCTGTTGAAATTATTTATGATTAGAAACACATATATCATTCTCCTTATATAATTGATTTAGTGGAATTTTATGAATTAAATAATCAAATACAATATATGTTTGATAAGGTATTAATATGTCCTAGTAATTGACCATAGGGAGAACCTGTCTTGTTTTTTAAAAAGGACTGGTTTATGATGTGTTGTAATGATTATAGAGAGATAAATGGAATTACCAACATTTATCTATTACCATACATTGATTATCTATTTATTAACCTCATGGAGATAAGTACTTTTAAAATATTAATCTATATTCAAATAACCAATAATTAAAATTCATGAAGGATGATATAGTAATGAAATATTTTCATATAGGTTTTCATAATTATGAATTCATAGTAATTCCTTTTATGTTAAAAAATGAATCATATATATATTTATGGATTTAATTAATAGAGTATACATGGATTATCTTGGTAAATGTGTTATGTATTTTTATTGATGATATATTGATATAATGTATGATATTTGAATATCAAGAATTCCATTTATGAATTTTACATGAGACTCTAATGGAGTAGGATATATATAGGAAATCCATTAAGTGCGAACTATAGATTCAAAAAAATTATTTTCATGGAAATATTGTCTCCATGTATGGTATATCAATTTATCTCACAAAGAAAAATGTTGATAAAAATTTGAAGAAACCAATGAATATAAATTGGATATATAATGTCTTTAACTTAGAATGTTATTATCAATGTCTTATTCAAAAAAATTTCTTATTAACTATTATTTTGTTGAATTTTACATGTAAAATTGTAAAATTAGTATGGTTTAAGGAGTTTGAATGAATTATTATGGAGCCAAATAAAAATATATCACTGCACTAGAATTTGATCCTATTATTGAAATAATAATTTTTTAGGATCATAATGACTAAATGTGATTCTATGATTTTTTTTATATTTTAATCATTTAATTTATTAATATCTGATGGATGTTATTATAACAAGAAATTGGAAAATCGGGTTGTATTTATTTTGAACACCATCACCAGGTAAAAACCCCACCCACCCAGTAGAATTCTAATAGAAATCTGGAATAATAAAAAATAATCCCCAGAGGTCCACCAGTTATTGAGTGGAGTGTAACTTTATAGCTGGGGGTAGTTAACATAGTAACCAGTTCTATAGGTATCTCACTAGTTACCTGGTGGTGGCCAGAGACTACCCAATATAGGATGTAGTAGGGGGAATCCTACAACACTCTCACTAGATATCCATTTGATTCACCCCAGAATAATCAGTAAGAACTAATTTCTTAGTCTAAAAGCATCAATTCATCTCATTAATGGAATATCCAACCTGTAATCTTCCCACACCTATATAGTATATAATTTGGACCTCAAATATGCCGACAAAAAACACCAATTACCAACAATGTTTATTTTTATTAATCAAGTATTATTTTTTTCAATAAATTTTAAAGTGATATCCAATTTCTAAAAAATTATGAAAACTATGATTCGACTTCTTCAATCATTTTTCTTTTTTCCCTTTCTATTTTGGATTATTTCTCCCATGTGGTATTTAATAATTATCTTTATCATCCTTACCTCACCGTATCACCCACTCAATATCCCTCTCTAAATAATTCAACTTCTTCCATATCATCTAGAGAGAGCAGAGTGACTTATAATGGGTCGGAAAAAATAAAGCCCTTTGTTCTTGTTTACCTTATTTAGGTTTCCACCCCCATTAAAGTGTGGGATCTTAGTTCTTCGTTTCTATTAAACCTGTGGTTATGATTCTTTGGGTTATTTGTTTCCATTAAAACCAATGGAGATATATAACCCTCTCAATCCATCTTTATGGTATGATATATTGGACCTGATTCTTGAGCTATTTTGAAACTCCATTAATAAAGTTCCATTTTGTTTATTTTTTCTCATTACATATGGTTTTAATTCCAACTACACTCAGATAATTTTTAATGTATTATAATTGATTTAATTTTTTTAATGATAATTATTTTTTTTATAACACCGTTCAAAAATTAATTTTAAATTTAATTGACCCCATCCTCTTAAAATATTATCTCCTACCAACATTGTGTATCAAATGGTATATTATCAATTTTTTAACATGTTTTTGTTTCATCAAAATTTACATTAATTATAAAATTAATTTATATTTTCAATATATTAATCAATTTCATAGTTTTACCTCTTTTTAAAACATGACATCTTTTTATAATAACCATGGTTCTCCAAAAAGGAAATCCATTGGACATGCAGCTGATTTTGATCGTTCCAACTATATTTATTAGATGACATGTAGGACAAACTTTCTTAAAATTGATGGTTATCCTATATGAAAATTGTTATCCATTATTATATTTTTATTATTTAGAGAGAAGAAAAATAGAAAAATGATGATATTATTGTTTCCAAAATAGATGGTAAATAAATTAATTCCATAAATTTGGGTTGAGATTTTTTTTTCAATCATATATCTATAATAAAAATGTCTCTTGGAATACATAAACTATTAGAATATAATCATCAGGGAACAAATAAATTTAAAGATACTATAATTTTTATCTATAAAAAATATTTTGAATGTTTTAGTATGTAACCTAAATATTCTATTGTTATGGTGTTTACATAGTTTACAAATATATGATTTGGAATAAAGTCTCTTAGTGATACTATTACTATAAAAACGGTAGTAAATAAAATAATTAAGTTCCAAAAACCAGAACACATAATATGATTTTCAATTCAAGGAGAAAAATAAATAAAAAACATGTTAGTGAAATAACTAATTTGATCTCTCATTCCCTATGAAATAAAAATTATAGGAGAGGATGATAAGGGATCCAGATTTTTCAAGAAAAAAAGAATATTTATTTCATGGAAAATAATTTTTCATATTGTGATGATTATGAAATGGAATATCTATCCATGAAGATAATTATTTTATCAAAATTAATAAATCTCACCAACATGAAAAAAGGGACAGTTCTTTAATTGAATTAAAATTAAGGTTCTAAGAATGAAGAAATAATGGTCACATATGATTTAAATTCACCTTATTCAAAAAGAGAAAAAAACTATTAATTAATTAAAAAAATATGTTAACGATTAAACCTATAGTGTAGTCCAAAGTGGATGAATCAATGGATGTAGTGATAGTGGTAATAAAATTGGTTGTCTTAGGGGCTAAGTTCCATGTTAGTTGTTGTGATGGAGGATATGGCATCAGTGGATGGTGGGAAGAAGGGCCTCAGAGAGTGCAGTCTATGACAGATGCGTCATCAGTGCTAGACCAGCTGAATAAATGCAATATTAGGTTGGTGGTGGGGATATTTTGGTTCAAAATCTAGGAGGAGCACAATAAATTGGAGTGGTAGTTTACAGAAGAACTATGATTCAGGAATTTCAGTTTAATTATTATCATGGAGTTTCATACTCAAAAGTACAATGGGTCATGTAATGGGTACCTCTGTACCAAATAATAATAAGGATTCAATGGTTTCAAAAAGAATGTGTAGGATTACCCCTACCTGTAAAAAATTTTCTTAAGATAAAGTATCAATATTCAAGGAAAAATATGAATTATCAAAAAAATTGAATGATCAATTGAATGTATATATGTTATAATAGACTATCTATGATCATAAATATTATATTGAAAATTTATCCTGAAGAAAGAAAATTATAAATAAAATTATTGGTTCTCAAAATCATGTAAAAAATTAATGTTTTTTTATAATGTTAGTCTGTCATAAAAGACTAATATTAAAAATGTATTTCCTGAAACCAGTTTTGTAATTTTTTTATAAAAATAAGGAATCCAGTTTATCAACATAATTACAAAATCCTTTTATATTTTAGATATAAAATTATCCATCTTCCATTCCCTATCTCATCTAAAAATCCTATTCAAAAAAAATTTGGGTACCAAAATATCTCTTAAAAAACACATATAGACCCAAAATTTGTGTACTAAAAAGATTAATTACTTAATATTATAGGAAATTTTTATAAAGAGTAAATCCAAAATCAATACATGGTACATAGATAGTGTATTATCTAAACACATGTTTTTTGATCCATAAAAATTTAATCACCATTAAAAAATGATGGGGGATACATCATAATTAGTGATAATTTAATAAATAAAAGCATTGGTATAGGCACAATTTGTTTCCTCCATTCAAAACATATAAAAAATTATTCATTTTTGGTTTAAAACACAATTTTATATGATTAATCCATCCATATAATAGTGGTTTTAAAATATCTTTTGAAAAATGATTTTTTTTCAAATTTTATAATTTGACGGGGAATATTTTATTTACCTCTTTTCATTTTAGAAAATTATTTTGTTATCGCATTAAAATAAATTTATTCCCAAGATGTAAAATTTTTTATCGTTCAATATATTGATTCATGGATATGGAATATATCCATTTCTAATTTTATCCTACAAAATGTATTTATGCTCAGTCTTTATCACATTAAAAAAAATATCAAAATTGAATTTCAAAGATAATGTTGTTTCTAAGACTTTCTAACACGTTTTTCAACATAAAAATCTATTTAATAATAATTATGAAGAATAAACCAATAAATACCATGAAATTTTCCACCTTGATCTTTTTGGAATACTATAAGTCAAAATTAATATAGGTGAATCATATTCCTTTTTGGATATTGAGGATTATACATGATTCACTTGGGTCTTTATCTTAGCACAAAAAAAAGATATTTAATGACTTCATAATATTTTGTAGCATCTTTGAAAATAAAAAAATGGGGAAAATAATATCCATTTGAATTTATCATGGGGATTTTTGAAAATATGTATTTTGATGATCTATTTACTTTACATGGTTATACTCAAACTTTTATTTACTAAAACACGTAAAAATGGTGTCTTGAGAGACGGAATAGATCTCTTAAATTAATCCAATGACCCCTCTTAAAAAAATTCAAACTCCCCTAGTACTTTTGGTATAATTACATAAATACTCGTTGTTATATCATAAATTTTGTTCTTGTATGACCTACCCTCAAAACAACCCCTTATGAACATTGGAAAATTAAAATTCAGAATGTTTTCTTTCTTAAGTTCTTTGGACGTAAATGATATATTCCAAACAGTAATGAAAAAATACATAAATTTAATCCAAAACATAATTATGGAATATTTATGGGGTACTCAGAATCAAGTAAATCCAACCCATTCTTCAAAAAAATTATCAAACCATTAACAAATAAACTCAAATATAATTAAATAAAAATATTCCTATACCATTTTTCCAATTTGAATATGTTCTAGATAACCAAGACAAATTTACATGGAATTATACTTCTTCAAATAAAGTCCATATAGAATAATAGTGTAAATATTTTAATTTAAATAATTTTTTTAAAAAAATCATAATACATTCCAACGGAAAGTAGTTTTGGAAAATTTCTTAAAACCACTCATATGGTAAGATATATCAACAATAAAGGTTAGAATTATTCTTGTTTTTATTTAATTGAACCAATAATCCTTGATGAGGATATTAATGATGAAAATTTGGTTGTATCTATAAAATAAGTGCTAAAATAATTCCAATTTGATAAATTTTTTCTTTTATTGAATGATATAACCAACATTTCATTATTGGAAAAAATGGGTATTTCTAAATAAATTACCTTAGCCGGATAACAACACAAGTAATAAAGATAGACTTGTAACAAACATTTATAATCAAGAATATGGAATTTATTATGGCTAAATGTTTAAAACCATTTCCCCTCTAGAATCCATAAGAACCTTATTATAATTTTTCACATATCTAAATTTCATTCATTTTCAAATTAATATTATTTTTAAAAAAAAATTTATTTATATAATTTTTTTTGAAAAATTTCCACATTTTCTGAAATCTAAAATTTTAAAACACTATATTCAAGTTAAAAACTTCTTTATATGGCCTAAAAATCACCTTGAGCTTGATATGAACGGATAAAAAAATTTCATTTATGAGATTCTTTTAACATGGGAAAAATGGATTCAACATTATTTATAAGAAGAATCTAAAAATTAAAATTAAATCATTCAAATATATGTTATTGATTTAATTTCTGGATCAATAAATGAACCTATTTGTAATAGATTTTAAAATCTTAAGGGAAAATAATTTTAAATGATTTTTTTAATTCAGTTATGATTGTCAAATATCTCAAAATGAATATGGTATATTTATATGAAAATGAATATACACTAATGTGGTTATAAATAATATTCGTAATGATCATTAAAAGAATATTAATACACCTATGGGATTATGTTTTGGATTATTATTTACCTTACTTTGACTCACTTATACATTATGTTCAATGTTCGTCATTCTGCTCAATTTCAAGGAAATCTTAAAAAATCACATTTAAAATCACTTAATATGAGTTTTTATTTTTTTAAGGATACAAAAAACATGGTATATTTTATCATAATGGAAATTATTTTATTCTTTCAATTCTTTATGATACTTATTTTGAGTGGTTTTAAATTGATAGTACAACTGGATCTTATCACCTTCATGGAAATTCTTTAATCTCTTGAATAGTAAAAAGAGTAATTTAGTAGAAATTTCTATATATGATGTGGAATATAAGGTCGTGATTATTTTTTATTCCTAAATTATATTAATAAATCAACATCTAGGTATATCAGAGTGAAAAATATTTTTAAAGTAAGAACTATGTTTTTTAGAGAGAAATGTTTCAAAAGGGGAAGTTCTATCTTCTATAATGGAATGGTTTGAAATGGGGGGAAGTATATTTATTCAATGGGGAGACATATTATTTCAAATAAATGATATTTCTAAATATTTTACCTTTATATATTATTATTTCATGTTTATTCATCATATAATTCTTATATTTTATTTTTTATTATTAATTATATATGATTTTTTTATCATCAAAAGGGATGAGAGTATTGAACCTCTGTTCTTTGTGATCACATTAACTATGTGTTTCAATACACAATTTCCTGTGATCATTTAATTATATTTTGAAAAAATAAAAATGAAGTTATAATACTAAATGAATGCATCAATATATTTGTTGAGATTCACTTTAAACACCTTCACTGGAAAAAATCATCAACTAGCCTATAGAAGGCCACTGTCCAGTCGGTAGAACCTACCGAATCACACATAGTAGTAGTAGGGCCACCAACTACCTGGTGGATTCTCATGAAATTGTGTGGTATGGAAAATAGAAACTAGTTATTTCGGTAGTACACCATCATACTAGTGGTAGCTAGTGGCTACTAACTGTAGGAAGCATTGTTCTGTAATTATACAATAGTCTCACCATCAAGCTAGTGGGATCATCTAGCTAGTCTGTGGGTTCCATCTAGTGTAACCACATAGAATTAAATTCATGGTATAAAATCTTTTTTTCAATCCATTAAAGGATACACTCTACCCTTAGATCCTCTAACACCTTTGAAGTGAATAAATAAATATTAATGGAGGCTTGTATTTATGATATGTCAACTAAGAATTTCTATTTCCAACAAATGATTTTTTATTCCATGAAGGTCATTTTAAAGAGATTTTAAAGTGATATTTCATTTCCAATCATTATGAGAAACATGGATTCAACTTTATCATACCTTTTTCTTTTTTTCCTTTTTTGATTTGATACACTTTCTATAGATCGTATTTTATATGGTTCCTCTAATAATTTTTATATCTCTCTCTATCTTTTATATTCTTATAAATATTATAGAGAGAGTTGAGTTATTTGTATGTGGTTTATAAAACAATTTATCTAATTCTTCTTCTTCTAAAGGTGGTCACCAATGCTAAATTGCGGATTCTTGGTTCATGTTTTCAGATAAAACATGGGGTTCTATTATTTGGTAATTATATTCTATAATATCATGTGGATTACATTGTTCATTATTTTTTTCTCGATTTAGGTTAAATGAAAGGGAGAAAAATAACCCACAGACTTCTTGATGGGAGGAGATGTAGGGGTTCATTCATGAGTTATTGTGGAAATCCTTTATCACAGTGTGTGTCTATAATTTAAAAAACTAATTTTCCATATTGTTTCAAGTTTTAATTTAAACTATTCACACATTACATTGAATAATTTATAATTAGATAAATATTTATCATGATAGTCAATTATATTTTATAGCAACTTATTCACATTTTTATTAAAGTAAATTTGTCCTCATCTTGACAGATTGTCTCAAAACAGAAAAAACCATCTCGAAAGGAAGGATTTATTATATATATTAATCCTAAAAATAAATTAATAGGATCAATCCTTATATATAATGTTCATTTTTTATATATAAATCATTGAAATTGAAGACCCATATGAAAAACTATGCAAATATTGACCCAAAAATAAAATTCATAATATTAACTTTATTTAAATAGAGACAATACGTGTATAGCGAAATATATTTAGATTAATAATAAAAAGAAACCTATGATCTAATAAAATAAGGGAATATGAATTATACCCATTTTCTCATGTAAACCAAAAATTTGAAGGTATATATAATTGTAATGGGAGATAGTGAAATGTGAGAATATTATAAAATGGAATGAATATAATTTATTATAACTTAATTCATTACAAATAAAAGGTATTAATTTGTTCATGCCACTATTACTAATATTTAACAATTATAAAAAATAAATAATGAAATTATATGGTTATATATCTAAGATTATATTCTCTAATAAACATAATATTTAATTATAAGAATTGTACAATGTAAGAACAGAAGAAGCTACAGAAAAAACATATTGAGGAATATACAAATAAAACATATTATTTTGGTTATTAATTTGAATGATCTTATAGGAATCATATATGCCCATTATGACCATTGGATAGTAATAATAATAGCCGATATGACTATTGGGAATTAAGATCACTGAAAAATATGACCATTGGTCACAAAGACCATTGGTTATTATGAAACTTTGGAATTTGTATTGTTGGAAATAAAGTAACTATTTCATTTATTTCATATAAGAGGTAATTATTAGTGATATTTGATGTAGATGGGAGAATCCATGTCCACATTTATCATAAATATCCCTTATAAAGGACATTTTTTCCCTAGGAGGGAGGTGGAATCACTATGGTTTTTCCTTGACCAATACCTAACCAAGATTAAATAGCTAATACTTGATCATAATCAATTTTAGTATAAGTTAAACCTATTAATAATCACTATTTTATTAATGATAGATAATTCGCCCCCTAAAAGTACCATTATCACACACTTTATACTTAAGGCTTAGGCTGCTGTGGTAAGGGATTATGTAACTTGTCCTTGAGTAATTTAAAGGTGTAAATTATATAACAAATGAAATAGCGATTACACTAGTACAATATTTTCATTTAATATATCACACTTATATAGAATATAATTTTTCAATAATTAGATGACAAATATGATAAAAGATATTTTTAATAATAAAAAACCATAATTTTAATTTTCAAAAATATTTATTTCTAAATTTTATTAGAAAATTGATTTGTGATAAATTAAAAACTTTGAAATAAAATTTTATTTTCATAAAAAGGGCACAAATAGGATATTTATTCACATATAAATATTAATTTAATTTTAGGAAATTTTATGTAGTTTTTCTAAGGGAAATAAATTTTATCATATAAAAAAATATTTATTTTTGGATAAAAAAATATTTTATTTAAATATTTAGTTTCTCATATTTTAGAAATTATTTTTGTAAAATGGATGTCAATTTTGAATTCAAGGCATTAAAATTATATGGTGGTGATGTTTTCATTATTTTGTAGGAGTGTCAAATTTTTTGGTATAAAGTAAAACAACATGTGAATGTTGGTAAGTATTTTTACATCTTAAGGGATTTAGAATGATGAAAAAATTAATTTAAATATTTTTTACATAATATATATTTATTAATTAAGAAATACATTTAAGTGCAATAAAATTAATTTTCCAAACATATATGATATTTTATAAAACATAATTTTTTTAATAATGTAAAAAATAAATCATTATGAAGAAGAAACTCTTCAACACCAAAACAAAAAATAACCATGTTCAGTTAAAAAATATTATAATATAAAAATTATTAAATGTAAAAAGCTATGAACTAAAGACATTATTATTCTAATGGTTGTGCATTTTACATAAAATATATTTTTAATGCCAATGTTTAGAAATTAAAAAAATAATTCCCTCTCATTTTCTATAAATACCAAACATTTTTTGCATTAATATCTACTATAAATACATTTATAATTAATTACCTCTCATTTTACCTCTCAATATTCTCCCTAAGGGGTTGCTATTAACATAATGGTTTACTCCCATGATTTTACAAGTTACTTTTCAAGTGATGTTTTCTCAATCCTCAGCTTTCATTTTCAATTACATTAACTTTTTTATCATGTAATTTAAATTCATTGCTGTATATTTTATTCTTTTAATTTAATTTTATTATCTTCCATTTAAAATATTTTTAAAATTATATTACATATTTACTCTCAATATATTTTTTTCATAAGCTATTATCATATTGATGTACGGGTTTCTCAATCCTCCTCTTTCTTTTTCAATGACATCATTTTTTCAATAATATCATTTAAATTCGTTTTCATATAATAAAATTATTGTAAATAAATGGTATCATCATCAATTTAACATATTTTCAATGAGATATTACTTATTTTATCTCATTATTTCATTTTCAGAAGTCATTGTTATGCTGAATTTGGGGTTACTAACCTATTCTATTTCTTTAATTTTGTTATAATTTCCTTATCCTTTCCATTTAATTATGGAATGTTACTATGCTTCATTTATATAAATTAATTATTATATTATTAATGAGATATCACTATTCCACCCATTATACTCCCTTCATATGCAGTTACAATTCTCAATAATTCTCATCACTGTAAAATATCCAAAAAAATGTGGAATAATAAACGTGTGTGAGTTCCTACCACAGACATCCATGCCTAGATAAAAACAAATTGATGAAAGATCTAGTTTAAATTCACATTGGGTTAATAACCCTAAAAACTGATGGTAAGATATTAAATCAATCTTAATTGAGTGAATAAATTATCATGAACTATACAAATGGTCTGATAGTCCTTAGGGATATGATTTATATGATTCATATTCTCTTTATAGACTATAATAAAAGATCATTTTTTATAGATATACCTACACCATGAATGTACCCCTCACCACAAACATGATAACATTCCTTTGGTAGTGATGCTTTATATTTTACTATGAGTATTGTTAGATTTTGATATTTACTTATTCATTATTCCAATAAATCAGAAAAAATTGATAATATAAATATCAACTATTTATATATTGATAACTATTGAGTATATAGTAATGATTATGTATTAGGTTCCTTATCAAAAATTAATATTTGTTTAATTTTGTTATTATATTCATAGGATGGATACAGTTTACTTATTTTGTGATGGGTGAGGCCTAGAATTATATATCCCCTCAATGCATCCATAAGTCTAATGATACAAACTTGTTGGTAATTTACTTTTATCCATACCCACATATATATAATGTCCTAGAACAAGGCCATTTTTTATGATTATTATTTTTATCCTTATAAAATACATTACTATATGAAAAATTAGTTTTATCCATGTGTTTATTTATAAATATTTTATCCCTAGAAATATTATGCTCTCAATTTCAATTTTTGTGGAATTATTTGATTCATTTATTCATAACATATTATTTATTCCATTATTATGATATTAGTTTTTTTACATTAACCCTTATAGTGTGTCTGATCATACCCCATTATATATTTTTTGTTTCTACAGGAAACAATGAAGATTGGTACAAATGCCACAAGCAGTTGTAAAATTAAATACATTATTTTTCATTTAATAAGCTGAAGTATCTTAATAATTAAATGTATTATAATTAATATTTATGAATCTGGCTCCAAAGACTACTAAACTACAAAATCCATTTTATTGTGATCTATATATTCTAAACCATTATAAAAAAAATCCAATAATACCATGTTACATGAGTTGGGGTTGTTACACAAATGTTCTTTATCCTCTCGAAAAAATTTCTATCAAAGGAACTTTATTGCTATTTTTATTAAATTAACTATAAATCAAGGATATTTAGTATTATTTAGTAATATTTAAACTGAATGATGAAGAGATAATGTTGGATATGTTCTATCACCTTGAAACTATCCACTGTGAAATTAAAGAGGAATTGAATGAGGTGTAAAAAACCAAATTTTTTCACAACATATGGGACACCATGCATCGAATATAGATAAATACCTATATTACAAGGATAAAAAAACCAAAAAATGTTTCAATTAATCTCTTCCAGCATGTTGACCTAGATTAATTTTTTGGTAACCCAAAAATATATATTGGGTAAATAGTGTGAAAGTACCTAAAATTCCAACCCCAACAGTTTATATGTTCTCTAGATAATACTTGAAACCACTCCTAACATGTATATTTAAGTATTGGGTAAAAATTAACCCTTTTATTCTATATCACTTACTAGATAATAGTGTACATCAGGGAGATAATCCTTTAATGCCATCATTATGGGCTAAATTATAAGTATGAGATCTACATATATTTATTCTTTTGTCCAATTAATTCATTTTATTCCTTAATAATAGATTAGGAATACACTATATTAGTGGTCCAATTGAAGTATTATATAAAAATTTTCTATTATGGTTAATTAGACCTCACATCAGAATAAATTAATGGCTACATCCATAGATCAACCCTCTATGGAAAATAGTTTGTACCCTAAAAATGATCGTCATCAAGATCTTTTTGGGATAATATCATGAAAATATAAGAATATAAATAATGTAGATTCAAAAAAAAGTATTACTTATGAAACCCTACCCCATAGGGATAGGGATGTTTCTATAACTATTTCCACTATTAGAATCATATAATATGAACAAGGGTAATGAAATCATCATATGAGAACAAAACCCACCCTATCCCATAAGTATGGGGAAAATATTACTTAAACATATTCTAAAAAATATGATAATTTCTAGATTGAGAGAGGATTCATAGGAAAAGTCTTCAACATTTCATATCCTTCATGATTCATATCATTTTATAAGGTTATTTTTTGAGAAATTGTTTAGAGACACTCTTAGGATTTTGATCCAAAAATCATTTACATAATATTTTCAAGAATATAAAAACAACTCTCACATGTTTGATAAATTAAAAGTATTAAGAATATTCATTTTACCTTCATAATATATTATTTTATGTTGAGACCAATTATTTCAATATCAAAAACCACCTTTTGATGATTTTAATAATAGTATAATTAGAATAGTTTTTTCAATATCATGATGTAATCATATATTTCATGTTGATCCTACCAAATAAATATTCAAATAATGTCACCTGGGTATTTTTAATGATGTTGATCATCCTATATCAATTTAGAAACCAATGAGGGTCTCAAAAGTTAATCAAGGTTCAATTATTAATTCATTTCCTTTGGTGAACCTTTTCCTAGAGAAGTCAATATTGAACATGAAACTCCTTGATAAAGAAAAATTTTCATTCCATGAAACTACCTATATATGGGAGATGTATTTTTAAGATTCTCTAAGAGCATAAAAAAGAAGAATATAAAACTAAAAGATCAAACAAGTTATATAGGTGGATTATATTCATCACTCTAGTTATAGTTCTTTTAACTTACATCATCCACCTATTGGAAAGGATCATTATAAATAAGGTATAATAACATGAGATCATTTTTGGATTGAAACTAGTTTGGTAAATTCAAGTTTCCCATATAAATATTAAGATTTATTTAATTATTGTGATAAATAATTATAATGGCTATTGTACAACAATGGAAGAAGATTTTATTCCAATGCATTTTTGTGCATAAGGGTTGATTCATAAAATTCCTTTGAATCCAACAATATATTATATATCATATTCAAGGAACACCCAAACATATGTACTAGATCATTAATGTACAATACTAAAAGATATAGTACACCCCTTTACCAATGTAATTTAATAAGTTGAGGGATCATCAAAATATCCCAATAGTAGCCTAAAGTGGAGGCAACCATGGTTGTGGAGGTCTCCATATAACACAATAATCAATAACATTGTATGTCTTCCCTAAATAGTTCATTATTGGCTTCCTCCCAAAATCTCAATCATCAACAACTCTAAAGGTACTCACAAAATAATTCATTATGAAATTACTCCATGTAGAATCCTGACTAATAACAGTAAAGGAACTCTTAATAGAATCTATTGTGAAGGGCCCCTCCACAATGCTAAATTCAATAACTAAAGAGGCTCACATCAATGTATATATCAAAGAGGTCTAACCAAAGAAACCAAAAAATATTATCCATGAGGGTCCTCCTCATTGTTGAAAATGGAATATCATCAACCACATAGGTCCTCTATATGGTTATATGGATCTCAGAAACTCTAGATGACCTCCCCAAACCACCCACTATAGAGGTCCTTCATATAAAAATATAAAGGTCGACAAAATATTTCCTCCTTATGATGATATCATTTATGGTCTTCCCTATAGAATAAACATTGGCTATAAGGGAGTTCCTCTCATAAACAATTCATCAAAAATCTATAAATATGGTGGTCCTCCTTAGGAAATATATTATATAATTCCTCTTTAAAATAATGAGAATGGCTAATATGATGGTCCTCCACATGATGATAACCAATAAATTGGTAACATTGGAGGTCCAAAACATCGAACCTATGTTAATAAATATAGAGGTCCTAATAAGAATATATATTGAATATGTTATACCTATAAAATGTTTTCCATATAATATAATGTCCTCCCCATAAATGAAAAGTTGGAATCAGCCATAGAGGTCCTTCATATGGTTCTGATTGTGAATTACCACCTTGTAAAGAGTCTAAACATGATATTCCTCCCCATATCAATCATAACCCAATGATTAAATTAATTATAAAGGATGTAGAGAAACCAAGGCCATCCACACCAGGTGAGAAATCATCAATAAGTTGTATGTCATTAATGTTCATGGAAAATTAAGGGAAATTGTCAACATTCTTTCCTCCCCTGAACTGTGACCCTTAGTATGTTACAATGGAGGTTTGGAATGATCCAGATTATCTTAATGAAATTGTTTAGAAATGAAATTTATATTTTTGTACTATAAAATAAAACAATAATTAGGATGAGGAGAACTGTATTATTATATTGAATGAATTATCAAAATAAATAATATTATTCAAGTTTAGAACATGTTCAAATTCCTTGTATGGAATTCCTTGTATAATGAATAGAAGATACATACATTATCCATCTCACAGTATATAAATGAATCTAAATCATTTCAAGACCAGAAACATGTCTTATGAGGATAATATGGATCATTTGGAGGAACTAGATGATATTTTTCTATTGGTCTACCTAGATACCCATTATTGGACTGTAAAACATAAATAAAAATAATGGTGTGAGTGTATCTAATGTTATTTACTTATTAGTATGAGGGTGATTTACCATATAGTCAACGTCACAATTCCTAAAATTCATATTTTGGGGTGGGGCGAATACAAAGTGCTTTATTTCTCTATACTCAATGGGAAATATGGTTTTCTAGGGAAATAATATTGAAAAATCACAAGTCCAAAACTAAGTCTCCTATCATGGAACTATATATAATAGTTTATGAATCCAGGAAATGTATTAACATTTTATTGATTAAAAAATTTATATGAAAATGGAGAACTTTTTTATTTGAATTTTTATTAGGGTACTAGGAACATAAAATGGGCTTCTTATTAGAGGGAACCAAAATCTAAAATTATATAGAAACCATCGACAATGGAAACCACTTTCTCAAAAAAGGTGTTTCATCCATCTCATGCCATGGAAAAATTTCAAATGTCTAATAATACCTCAGTTGCATTCCTAGGGTTATAATAAGAGAAACCTGAGCCCATAGGGATAGGGAATTTATACCACCTATAAAGACCATGATTTAACTTATAATACTATTTGCAACATTTTTAATATAAAATAGATAATAGTGTTACAATATTGGGTCAAAGGATTATAGTCTTGGGAAAATTACGCACATGAATAACATTTACATTATTAATTATTAATACTTATTTAAAATTGTATTCTTTATAATTATAAATATCATGTTATCCATAGTACACATAGTTACATGAGGATATAAATAAAATAATAGGGGTCAACTACAATCATATTAAGAGGATAAATATTGGGATTGAATCAATATAAAATTAGTGATCATGATCATCATCATCATATAATACCCATAATATCTTCATCAACATCATGAGGGAATAATTGAATTTAGTAATGGAAATGTGAAATGAATAAAAATGAAAACTTATGTCTTAGTGGTGAAATACCACACATAGTTGTGAACAAATCTACAATCATCTTCCCACATAACGCATGTGCATAAACATATAATCATCATTGTGAAAAAATTTGGAATCATGTTCAAGTATATTACAAATTATCTCATGAGATAAATCACATTACCAATTTTATTGGAGGTATATGTAATTCTAATCCCACTTTCCACATTATAATATTTACATAATCATGCATTCAAAAAACGAGTATAACAATAATACATATGAAATAACCCAAGAAAAAATAGGATTCATAAGGATTTAATAAGTTATTATTTGTATAATAATGTTGAGGTTCAAAAATTGAAAAGGTAGAAAACATATTTGGTTCATGAGTCATCATTCCTAAAGAATACATTTTTCATGAGGAGTCAAGATGTGTTTTAGAAAGAAGAGGTCTTTTAGAAAATATTTATATTTTTCATATACAAATGTAGAAAAAATTTGTATCATTGAAAACAAAAAGTGAGAACAATGAATTTATATTTAGGGAACATTAAAAAAATATTCACACTGAAACTTGTCATAAAAGAAGGATGACATAAATAATGCTTGTTTGGTTCGAGAATCCCCATACCTTGTATGGGAATTCCTTTTGTGCTTATACATAGTATCTTGAATAGTAAAATTAGATTCATTAATTACATAATTATGTAACAATTATATATGTATTATAGTTAATAAAATTTTATTATATTCATTTAAAGATATTTTTATGATTTATATATTTCAATTTCATTGTTCAGAGATTGTTTGTTTTCCTGGATTCATGGTCAGTTTACTTATCTATAATGAATAAAGTTATCATCAAATAAGAATAATTATCTGTATATAAAATTATATGTTATTAATGAACTTAAATAATATTAAATGGCCTCATAAATCATTTTATATTCTGATATAATGATTATTATTTTGATAAAACATTATTAATAATGTTTTAGTTTATTTTGGTTGTTTCTCGCAAAATCACAAACTAGTTTTGTTTTATTTAATATTATCTCCATAAATTACATAAAAACATTAAAATAGTTATAATATTCCTATTAAATATTAATTTAACCATGATAATTGTTTTATGATCAGCCTTGATAGAGGTAATGTAAAACAAAAATGCATCATCCAAGAACGCGGTGAATCGACATATCCCAGATGATGTTTTGTGAGAAGAGAATACATTTGATGATTGATATTAAATTAACACAATAAAACTGTATTATAAATATTATACTAATGTTATCATATTTTTAGATATTGTAGGAGAGAAGATGATAATAAATGAAATGAAATTTAAAGAGAAGGATTGAGGATTTTACCTCTTGAATGCTGCCTCCTAGAGAACCTCCTTAATGAACATGGGTTTCAACTTCGGTTGATACTAGAATCACTTGGATATGGGGAAGAGTCTTAGAAAGGTAATTGGGTAGAATTTATCAAAATTAATGTCTAATAAGGTTTGAGGAGACGGGGTGGTGTGGGGAGTTACTTATTTGATGAGGAGAGGTGTATTTTTTTGATTATTATATATATTTGTTTATTACTTTGGATCAAGAATATAAATAGTTTTGATTAATATAATTAAATATGTTAAATAATGAATTATAGTTATAGATAATTTCATCATACATCATCCATTAATCATCCAAGACTCACAAATTTCTTGTATTTATGTTATACCATAAATTTTCTTATTTAACTATTCTATTAAAATACAACTATTTAAAAAACCATACCATTAACCCTAACCATTAATTAGTTTTTTATTTAAAACATGGAATCCATTTTTTAAAAATTATTTTCTAAATATGATAAATTTATTTTTATATAAAATCATCATTTGTTCAAAAAATACAGATTTTTATTTTATAATCGATTTTATGACCCTTTGAAAAATTAATTCAGGTCTCAGAAAATTATATTATAATTAAAATGAAATATTTTGTTAATTTATGAATATTTTTTAAGAAAACAATTTTATTATCATTATATTAAATATAATACTGAATATACGTTTTAATGTTTACAAAAATTCAACACATTCTTTATCATTGTTAGATAAAATGGAACTACATCATCAATTATTTGATTATATCATATTTTCATTTATAAGATACCTAAATTTTATTTATACATTCAAAGGTGATTTTACTATTTTAATAGACATATTAATATTACTAATGGTTATATTACTATTCAAGTGGGTATGTTACTATTTTAACGGTATTGTTTCTTTAATTTATATAAATCGAACTTATTTAATTCTTCATTTTGGTGAAAAAAGTTTTAATTAGGTTCTATATTGGATTAAAGTTTTATAATTATAGAAATTGATATTCAATTGATTATGTATTGGGATGTTACACCACCACCACCCCTGGATTCGTAAAACCCATATCAAGAAATGGATATAATGATGATAGATAAAAATTAACCTCATACATCATTGTTGGGGGATGTTCTGTCTACCCATCCTCTAAGAAGTCGAACATTTCCCATATTGGTAGAATCATCACATGAAACTCTCCTTATATTTCTTCCACTATCATTTCCTAATTCAACCCCCTTATCTGTAGAACATTTAGTTAATTTAATTTTTGAATATCTCATGAAGACCATACAAACACTTATTCTAGGTGACTGATGAGAAGAGTGGGTGAAGAATCATAGAGGCATCATTAAAAACGTTTATATCAAAATAATATTTATCGAGGATGATGAAGTTATATCTCTTTATGAATATTCATTGTTTTATGAATCCATTTACTACTCTTATTGGGATAAGGATCTGATTCATGGTTCATTATTTTTGTCACTGAATTTTATTGGTAAAGGCCCTACAAATGACATGAAATATGATAGTAACAGAGATGGATATGATTGAGATATATCAGTTAGAAACACGATTCACACCAAAATATGTGAAGATTGTGCATACACTTAACATCAGAGGTTGGATTAGTATTTGGGAGTGGATAGGTATATCCAGATACCCCAACTAGGTGATCTTAATTCAACAATAAAATGAATGGTGTATAAACATATATATCCCCCCAAGAATCTAATAATATATCTACTTATAAAAAAATCACCAACAATGTAGAAACATTAAAAAATATACTGTGAATAAATTTTGAATTTCTGAGATGAAATATACCTATTAAGACTAATTCCAATGATTAATCGAATATGTCTCATCTTTTCAATCCTCATCAAGAAGAAGGAATACCATGCCTTATAGAGTATATTTTAATCGGATGATTAATCTAATACATGAAAAAATAGTTTATCCAAACCATGTAATCATGGAATATTGGGTGTTACATAAATTAGGAAAACAAATTCCATAATTTTAGGTGAACAATACTAGGATTGATTATGATTTATATCAACAGAATTAATAAGAAATACATCCTTATCAATTCCCACCAAAGACCTCCTCATAGTAAATGGCTAATGAAAAAATTCCACTAGACCTACTTAACTCAATCTAGGATCATTCTTACTAAAAATATTAATGGATGTGAGATGTACAATAGTTAATCTAGAGAGTGAACCATTCCACAAGTTGATAGATTTTAATCATAAAAAAACATATGGATTCCCACCTTCCCAATATTCAGTAGTATCGAGGATCTATATAAGTACCTCAATAATTTTTTATCCATTCAAACCCATATTATGGGGACATGAGAGAGGAGGGAAAACCCCATTTATTTCATAAAAATAGTAAGAGGAAAAGGCTAGTATCATATTCATGCATAACATATGTTTGTAAAAATATCACCGTCATTGGGAGAAAATTTACATTCATGTTCATGCATATTACACATTATCTCCTGAAATAAATCACATTACCCAATTCATTTTAGGGATATGTAATTTCATACCCACCAATCACATAAGAATATTTACATAATCACATATGCCAAAAAAGACATATAACAATCATATTTATGAAATAACCTAGGGAAATGAATGTGTTTCATAAGGATTTCTTCATATATGAATTCATGAATAAATTTGGGGTTTCGAAATGGAAAATAGATAAAAACAATTTGTTATAAAAATTATAAATCTTGATGAAGAAACAACTCACAAGGAGTCATGAGGTGTTTTGGAAAGAAGAGTTATTTTGTAAAATCAATATATATCTCCTAATACCATATTTGAAATATAAGTATAAAAAAATATATAAATGAAAGAATGATGAAATTTTATTTATGGATTATTAATGTAATATCCACTCTACAACAGGGAATGAAAGGAGAATAACCCAAAGAAAGGAATTTATTTTCGGGAATTATCTTACATTTGGTATGGATGCATTCTATACAGGAAATCAATATCATGGATAATAAAATTATATTAATTAATTACATAATTAATTAAATTTCCTATTTATATTTTATTTCTTACAGTTTTATGAATTTCATTTAGGGCCATTTTGATGAGTTATGGAGTTCAATTTCATCACCATGGGAGCATTCATTTTCAATGTTTTCATGGTCGGTTTACTTGTGTATAATTATGAAAGATCTTATGAAATGGGAATAATTATAAAAAATTGCAATTATATGTTATTAATAAAAATAATATTTTTAACTGGTATCATTTATCATTCGTTTAATGGAATGAGGATGATTCATTTGAAAAAAACATTAACGGTAAATGTTTTATTTATTTTGTGGTCTTTCTGACCATCATGAACTATCTTTGTTTTATTTTATATTATGTCATTAAATTATCTCCAGAACACTATAAAATTTTATGATATAAATATTAAAATATGGTTTAACCATAATAATATTCTTATGAATGACCTTGAAGGTGGAAATGGGAAACAAAAACTTGTCTTCTACAAAGGCGGTGAACCAACATATCACGAATGATGTTTAAATTTTAAGAATAAAAAGAGTATAGAAGAGATATTATAATCAAGATTCAATAAATAAATATAATTATGGTATTTATATGATAATTAATTTACCATTACATTTTAGATATAGTAGGTGAGGAGTGTATAAGAAAAGATAATAAATTAAAATATAAGGATTGATGATTTTACCTCATGAATGAAATCTCTGTGATAAACTTCTTAAAGCACTTGGAGTTTTTTATTTTATTGAGAAAAATATAACTAAGATGAGGGTAAGAGTCTTGGGAAGGGAATTAGGTATAATTTTGGTGAGCTACGAGGCTTAGAAGGTGTGAGGAGAAGAGGTGGTATTTATAGGTGGAGGAGAGGGGTATTTTTTATTATTATATTCAATAGTTTATTATTTTGACTTGTTATTATCAGAACTGTTGATTACTATGAATATATATAGTAAATAGTTAAGTGATGTTCAAGAAAATGGGGGCTTACATCCTCTATACATCATCCATGACTCAAAAATTCCAATATTCAGCATATAACATAAATTGTCATAATTCACTATTCACCAAATATTCAAATATTTTAGAAACCTCCCATTGATTCACCCAAACCATTTATTAACATGATGAATTCAAAAATATACTCCATTTTATATTAATATTTATCTAAATATGATATGGTAAATTATTTAATAAACCCATAATTTATTTGAAAAATATTGATTTTAATATTATAAATTATTTTTTGACCCTTTGAAAAATTAGTTATGGTTTCACAGTTTTTTTTATAATTATGATAAAAAATAATTTTAATTTTTGAATATTTTTTATGAAAATAATTTTTTTAAATTATTATAATAATTAAAAAAATTAAATAAACATTTATGTTTAAAAAAATACCAACACTTAATTTTTCATTTTTAGAACATTTATTAACTTATATAATGATTTAAATTTATCATATTATGATTTATAAGAAACCAAAAATTTATTTAAACTTTCATTTGTGAGGATATTATTCTAGAGGCCAGATTACTATTCCTAATGGTTATATTACAATTCCAAATATTATGTTACTATTCCAATGGTATAGGTTTCCTAATTTCTATAAATACAACTTTATTTATTCATCATTTACAGGAAAAATGTCCTTATTGGGTTCTCTATGTGATGTATGTGTTATAATTATAATAATTTAAATTCCATTGATAAAATGTTGGGTTGATACATTCTTCCCCAATTATGATATTTTAACCCCTAAATCTCATTTTACATACTATTTTGAAAGTATATGAGGGTATTTCTCCATCATTACATTATCTAGTTCTCAAGTCATACATATGGTTTGTCCATAGCACCTTGACCAAGTGAGTGGTCTTTTTACATAGACCCTTGTCTCTCTAGTCTAGCCTCTTCATCAGTTTCTCATTGTAATATAGATATTATTCTTGTTGTAGCACCCATAAGCCCAGTAAATATGGGGTAATTGTTATATACTTCATTTTTAGGTACATGTGGAATACATCATGCACTTGAAAAAAATTTGGTTGAAGTTAAACATGATAAGATACTTCTCTTATGTAATAAACAATATCAAAGGGGACAATATACCTTGGGCTATGAATCTATCTCATTATATATGACATGAATCTATTACTTGGTGATATTCTAAGAAAATCATTGTCTCCAATTTCAAAATCCAAGTCCCATTTACATTTTCTAGAATATATATTTTTCTAACATTGAGAATCTTTTATATGTTTTCGGATAGAATAAGACTTCTTCTTTATCTCTAACACAAGATTAAGTTCATGTAGATTATGTTGGACAACTTCATCCCAACATGATGGAGTTATACATTGCTTCACAAACATATATTTATATGGTTTATTTGAATACTTAAGTTGAAGATGTTTTAGTATGATAACTCAACAAATGGGATATGTTGATCTCATCCTCCATTTAATTCCCTTTAGTAGGATTCCAGTATGTTCTCGACTGTCTAAATTGTCCATTCTAATTGGTCATAAATTATGGGGTTATAGGTCGTGTTGAAATTCAATTCAGTACTCAATGAATTTTGAAGACCTCTCCAGAATTTAGATGTCAACCATGGATCATGATCAGATATGATTAAAACTGGAACTCCATAAAGACATAACTTTTCCTTCACATATGTATTCAAAACATTCTGAAGAGTGAAATATTATATAATTTAAATGAATTATGCACTATTTTTGAGTCATTCCACCGAAACCCATATTGATTTGTTCCCTTTAGATGTCATCAGAAGACCAATGAAAATGTCCATACTCACATTCTCCCATTTCCTTGTGGGTACTAGAAATTGATGTGTAATCCCTTTTAAATTTTTTCCTTGTGATTAAACATTCTATCATACTAAATATATTTCGATATATAAATCAATATCCTTCTTCATGTTTTTCCACAAGATGTTATCTCAAGGATCATTGATCATTTTGGTACCTCTAGGATGGATAGAGAAAATATTCTATGTAAATTATCCAATATCTATTTATTTATCTCATGTGACTAAGGAACAAAAAGAATCATTGTGAAGTGAATCAAATAATATTTATTTATGAGGTAGAAGGTTTTCATGGCTCTAAAAATATTATTTATAACTCCTACACTAGCACAATGGTGCAGGGTCGAACCTAAGGGAAGACAGGTGAGAAATCTGAGGTTTTATTCAAAATTAACTACACTGTTGTCAGCAGTGGAGAAAATGAACATTGTTTAGTTTTTATTATTTAATTTTTTAACTATGAAGTGGAAATATGATCATAAAACTTGATTTTTTACAAAGAAACTAAAATTTACACTAAATACTAATAAACTAAAGAAATACAGTAAACTAATATTATGAATTAGGGAATAGAACAATGATCAATTGAAATACTCAAGAATTCCAAAATATTAGTTTAACAGGTATCTCCCCCACTACACTTTATTTAATCACACATCAAGAAAAAGGTGAAAAGTCTCCCTCTCTAGATAACACAACACACAGAAGACTGACTTTAGGAGTTCTCCACTACAAAATCAGTCGAACTTCTTGAAAATTATAAAAGGATAACATTTTGAAATAATCTCACCATTAATTTCCAAATGTAATGAAATTATTGCTTTGATAAATGTATTTATGAACTACCTATCCATTTTATCTCTAATTGATTATTTAAGAAAACATTTGAGTTATGAAACCACTAAACAGATAATCATTAATCAATCTCACTGATCGATTGTGATTCTATAAAATGTAACCAGAATGAAGATGTTTAGAAGATTGAACACATGAATTTAATTCTCAAGCTAAGAAAATTAACCCACTGATCCTATTGATTAAAGAAGTGAAAAACGTCCAAGAATAGAGTAAAAAAATTAAAGACAGAGGGAAGAAGAACTCCCAAAATATTACTCTTCTCTCTTGCTCAGTGGCCTCCAGTTCATCACCAATGTTTCTCCCATGAGTCCACTCTCGAATTTGGTGTGTTCATTGAAGGAGAATGAGAGTCTCTAGATCTTATCTCTAATGGTGTGTTCGTTGAATGCAAATGAGAGTCTTTGGATCTTCTCTCCAAAGGAGTGTTCGTTGAAGGAGAATGAGAGACTCTGGATATGCTTTCCAAAGGTGTGTTCATTGATGGAGAATAAGAGTCTCTACAATTCTACTGCTACTCTTCTTTAAATATCATCCGTCATCTGCTACATGTCACCGCATGTTTCCACTAACATTATGTGTCCATCACGTATGCACCGCACAAGTGCATTTTTTTCTGACTAACACGTCACTTTAGTTTTTCCCTCGTAACTAACTCCTGATGAGTTAGTTGAATGGATTTGTACGTCTTCTAGACTCTACATTGAACATGAACAGAAATTAACAAACAAAACAGTAAAAAAACACAAATAAAGTTAATAAAAATATTAAAGTAATTTTAAAATAAAAGTTTAATTACTAAATAATTAAAGTTAAGTAATAAATACTTAAGTTGATTACCATTATTTACATAGTTAAAAATTATTATTATAGTTATTAATTTATTACTTAATATTTAATTAGAATAAGATTTTATGATTCTAATTAAATTTTATTTATTTGGTTATTTTATTAATGTTAGTATTATTAGTAAAAAGTTATTATAAATTAATGAAAATTGTGAGTGTGGAGATTATTTATTAAATATATTATTTAGTTTACAAATATTATTATAATAAAAATTATTTATACAGATAATTTAAATTAAATTTTTATTATTTGGGAGTAAATATTATTTAAGTTTTAAATAAGTTATATTTTATTAACTGATTTTATAACATAATTTTATTTTATGATTAGTTATTCATTTGATATATTTATTTTATATTATAATTATTATTAATTTATTAATTATATTATTTATTGTTTTATTTTATTTTAACTTAATTTTATCCCTTCCCCTCCCCAATTTCGGCATTACAGGGTAAGCGGGTTTCAGGTTTCTTCTGAAGGAAGCCACCGTTGATGCCCTGCTACTCCTCTAGCGATGTGGTGCTCCTCAAGCTCCCACAACAGACCCCTCCTTCTTGGCAGATCAACTTGATAGTGGGGTTCCTTCTCCATTCTCCGGTCTTGGTTCAGCCGCGTCAGAGGATCCTTCGGTGGAAACCAAGGCGGCGAGTAGATTGACGACACATGAAGGGTTCAACAAGGTGGAAACTCCACTTCTATTTCGACTCTAGTGCAGCACTACTCATGGCGGCCCAGCGACTCCGGTTTCAAACCGCATGATTATTCGTTCTAGCTTGGCCTCTCCTCTAGCTTGAATCATCCTCAACATCAAACTCCTCTACATGTGGATATGACTTATTCCTTTAGTTATGCTCTAGATGGCTTCAGATGTGGTGGTGTGAGGCTTCGATAGCTTTCATATTGAAGCGACTCTAACTAGTGGCTTGTGGTGGATCGGGTCCAGCAAGGTGACCTCATAATCTTCTTGTGGTGTGCCTTTATCTTGTGAGGATTTGATTTGGGATTGCAAGTCTAGATCCGGGGTGTTCACTGGTTGTTTTTTTATTCAATCTGTTTTGTTGAATTAAGAATGATTAATGATTGAATCTTGATTTAGGTCAGCAGAAGCTGGTGATGGTGCAACTGAGGTTGAAGTAACCGGTGTTGGATGCGAGGTTTCGGTGGATTATGGATTGAGTAGGGAAGTGGTGGTGATGGATGAAGGATGGGGCCAAGGGATGGGAAGTGATGATAGGGGAAATGGTGGAAAAGAATATGGATTTGATGGTGGCACCCTGATATTGGTTTCTGGGACAGTAATGAAATTGGATTAGACTAGTGCCACAGTAACACTGTAAAATAAACATATCAGTAAAATAAATTAAAACTTTTAAAAATATGAACAAAAAAATCATTTAAAACTAAAAAATAATTAAAACAATTGAAAATTATAGTACATTATAAACTTAGTAAGCTTATAATCCATTTAAAATTGAGTAAAATTATTATTAACATCAATTTATAAAACATAAATTGGAACTAAACCGAAACTAAAATTAATATGTAACTAAATTATTAAAAGTTAATATTAAATTTAAGCATTATAAAACAAAGTTAAATTATTTATAAATTCATTTATAAAAATAAAAAAGATTGATTTTATAATAAAATTTGTAAAATTTGTTAATTAAATCATTAATAATTAATAAAAAGATGTGGCAAAACAATGTAAAATAATTCCACATCAAATTCCCCCACACTTAATAATTGTGTTTCCTCAAATAATCTCATGTTTTATTTTCCATGAAAACAAAATTATTTTTATGATTCAGGTAAAAATGTAACATGTCCAGCCATTTGAAACAAAGAAAGAAACATAACAATAGGATCGAGAAAATAATTTTTTAAAATGATGTCTTGCCTATAATTGGAAGAGCATTGTCGTGTGTGCCCTCAAATGATTAGTGTGATTTTGGGGTACTTAGGTGTAGCAGAGTGGCTGACCAAGGTCGTCTCTCAAAAGAGGAAGTAAATTAAAACAACTTCTTAAAGGTATTCTAAAAATAAAATATAATAGACTAAAAATTCTACTTGAAAGGATACGAGGTGGTTGTTTATCTTTTATAAAACTTGAAAAAGTTTGCTGGAAGAAGATTTCATTTTTTTTGTTTTTAATTTTGAAATGAAGTTTGATTAAAAAGACACAACAAGAAGATGTTTTGTTAGAAAATATTTAAAAGACATAATAGATATAAATCTACCTCTTCAATAAATTATTTATAATTATCATTTAAATTAACATCCACTTAATTATTATCCCTTAACTTGTTAACCCCGGAACCCTATGAGAATTAACCTTACCACAAAGATGAAGTGAATTAAACCCTAGGTTATCTTCGGAACATGTAATCGTATCACCCTGCTTTGATTGATGATCTAAGGATAGCTTATGGTCTTTGGTGAATTATGGAACATTTCCATTCTATAAATGAGAACTAATTGAGTTTAGGGATTATGTTTGAACTCTACAAATTATTCCCATGTGGTTTTGAATTACTAGTTAAGGTTGCGCTCTCACAGTTCACAAAATTCCCAACCACGCGTGTTTTGTGTTAACTATTCAATTTCTTTCATAGTTTCATTTAAATTAAAATCACAATTGATAGATCATAATATGTGAATTAATGTACATCATTGATTCAAAATAAATTAATAAATAAGGATAGAGGTCGATCGATTACTAAAAAGAACTACACTTCTGTGGACGGTGTAGTCACCGTAGAAACGTTTTGAATGTGCAAAGGTTTAGAAAGGGTAGAACCCAATCATGTTTCTACTCTTGATTCCAGCCCAATTAGGAAGATTATGAGAAGAGTAAATTTAAACAAAACATAAGAAGATAGAAGAAATAAAATAAGAACAAAGAATCTTATTATGAAAATCCAAACATTACAACATGAGGAAGAAGAATAGGGCTTCGACGAAGGGATCCTTGCTTCAAGAGATACCCTTATTGAATTTCTTGGATAATTGGAGCTGAACCTCTTATTATCTTCCCTAAACTCATTAATTCACATCCCAACCCCACCAAATGAGAAAAACAATAATTTATAGAGTGGTGGGGAGGCTAGGTTCAATGTGGTTTCAAGTGTGAATGAGGAATCTCAGCCAAATATTTTACGCCAACTTGTACCACCCATTTGACCCCAAAACCAGTGAATCAACTGTCCTTCCAGAAAGGTGATTCTATATAAAATACTTCATGTAGATCCTCCCAAATTTTGGGTCTGATCCAAGCAAAAATGAAGAAGTTATGACCCAAATATAGAACCAATGTCCATTCTGCCGAGTCCAGCCCACTATTGACTTAATGACCCATTTACTCCATCCAAATGCACTACTTAGCTCTAGTGTCCTGAATAAAAGTTGTAGAAATTTAATTTATGAACATTGTTACAATATATTAAGTACAAATAAATCATATTAAAATATTTAAGTGGGAAATACTACAGTACATTTTAAAAGGATAAAACTGGAATTTTAATGAAATTTTTAAATGAATGATCTAATCCCAAATATTTCATAAATGAACATATTTAGCACAATTTGATGAAATTATGTCATTTATTATCAATAAAATATTCAAAAAATATTTTTTTATCAACTCCCCCACACTTACACTTTTTCACTCCTGGGAAAAACCTCATATCAAGTAAACATCAATATCAAATCAAAACCAATTTTAAAACACATAACCTTAAGATCAAAAAATTACACACCAAGAAACAAAAGATATAATTCCTCATAAAAAACCATAATTTCAAGTTCATCATTTATATCATTCAATATATTTTCACTTTATTTATCCTCCCATGCACAAAACACTTACCTCACTTGAATTTTCTCTTATCACACAAATGTCAAATTTTTTTGCAATGTCTTTATCATATAAAATCATACAAGGGTATCCATAGGCTTGATAAATTCCTACATCACAACCCAATATGATTCAAGGACATATTTTTATCATGAGGACTTTTCTGGGTTGTTCTGTGGCTTTTAGTTGGTAGGATTTAGATATGAAAAATTCTGAGTCTGAATGAGGATGGCTTGAATCTTTTGAAGAAAAATTTCATTTATCTAATTTTCACTAAAATATGGTATCCTCCTCTATCGACATAGCATTGATTCATGTTCATCATCATGAAAAATAATGGAATGTGTACACCATTCAACATTTCAGTTGTAAAAATGACAATCTTCTCGAACATGATTTTCTTAAAAGATCCAAATAGGCACAACTGTTCCCCTCTATTAGAAGCTCTAGAGAGGCACAACTTCTTTTATCATGAGTGCTCCAGAAAGGCACATCTTTCAATAAATTTTTTTTGTTCAGTAGAAAACACATCTCTTCAGAATTTAATTTTTCACCCGAATTATCACATAATGTGGTATCATAACACAAGATAGCTTCTGCCACACTTAAGTTCAACTAGATTTTGGAATTTCACTTCAAGAGTTGGTTGGATATGGAAAATTGGCTTGTAATGTTGCTAACCTAACAGGCTATTCATGGATTCTAAGGGATAGAAGGATTAAATGTTCAAGGTAGGCCATTATAAAAAAACGATTCTTTGAAATAGGGGCTTTAATACCAAAACAATGCCTCAATCATTTAAACATAAGTACCTCAAACACTCAAGTTTTGACTAGAATAAATCAAATTCTGGTTAAATCAAGCATGGATTGGTTCTCTCAAGAAGTGAGGTGAATGTAAAGAATATTAAAATAATGGTTCAGAATCCTCACAAGAAAAGTGGTTTCAAATATAAAGATAGTGAGATGTGGCATTGGATTCAAAATTTAGTGTCCTTTTCTGAAATTACTAAATATTTTAACTTGAAACAAAGTCATTTAAGCATTAATTTAAGCTTAGTTTCAAGGGATAAATTGTTTTAATTATTGATATGGATTTCAAAATTGTGATGAGAATCATTTCAGCTCAAAAGTTTCAAAAACACACAGAAAATTGAAAAATAAACACACAAAATCTGAAAAATATGCAATTTATTTTTTTAAAAAGAAAAACAATTGAAATTACTAAATGAAAAGGTTCCCTCCCCCACACTTAAAATATTGAATTGTCCTCAATGTGAGCCCATGAGATGATATATTCACATGAAATGTATAATTTTAAATAGGACAAAAAATAAAAAAGTTAATGGGTTAGGAACAACCTGATGTTCTCAAGTGATGATGGGGTCACGCAGTGTGATAAAATCCATTGCATTAGTAGAAAGTCCCTCAATGTATCTCTTCAAACGTTTCCCATTGACTGTAATGCTCCTTTATATGTCCTCTTGTTTGATCCCCACTGCACCATAAGGAAAAACATTATTCAGAACATAAGGACCTAACAATCTGGAACACAACTTACCAGGCATCATCTTCAGTCATGAACTGTAGAGAAGGACTTTCTCTCCAACATGAAACTACTTTTGTTGGATCATTTATCATGAGATGCTTTTGATTTTTCCTTGTAGAGCCTTGAGTTCTCATATGAAAACAATCTAATCTCTCAAGATCTTGAATTTTCAGCTTCCTTTGGATTCCAGCTTGTGACAAATCCATGTTTTATTTCTTTATAGCCCAATAAGCCCGATGTTCAACCTCCATAGAGAGATTACATGCTTTCCAAAAAACAATCCGAAATGGGGAAACACCAATGGGTGTCTTGTATGCTGTCCTATAAGCCCACAATGCATCATCCATGCACTTGCTCCAATCTTTCCTATTTGGCTACACTATTTTATCCAAAATTTGTTTTAATTCACAATTTGAAAGCTCAGCCTGGCCATTTTTTTTATGGTGGTTTGGTTTTGATGTTTTGTGTTTCAACCCATACTTCCGAAAAAGGAAACAAAATTCTGATTGCAGAAGTGTGTCCCTTGGTCACAGATTATGGCCTTTGGTACTCCAAACTTGCAAAAAATCTATGCTTTGACAAAGTCCACAACAATATGAGAATCATCAGTCCTGGTGGCCTTAGTCTCCACCCATTTACTCACATAGTCAACATCAACAAAAATATATAAAAATCCAAATGAACTAGGAAAAGGACCCATAAAATCAATACCCCATACATCAAAAATATCACAGAATAGTATGGGTTGTTGGGGCATCTCATGTCTCCTAGAAATGTTCCCAGTGTGTTGGAAACGAGAGAATGACTTACAAAACACATGGGCATCATGAAATAAGCTAGGCCAACATAATCCAGAGTCCAAAACTTTCCTAGATGCCCGTTGGGGTCCAAAGTGTCCACCATAAGAAAGTGTATGACAAAAATGTAAAACATACTCCAACTCATGATCAGGAACACACCTCCTAATAACATAATCACTACACATGCGCCAGAGGTATGGATCATCCCAAACAAAATACCGAGACTCGCTTTTTAATTTTTGTACTTGATGTTTCTTTAAATTTGCATGGATTTCAGAGGAAACAAGGTAGTTAACTAAATTTGCATACCAAGGATGTGTACCTGAGATGGAATAATGATGCTCATCGGGGAAAGTGTCCTGAAGTGGTACCTGGTTCATGGTGTCATCCTCTAGTGTGTGAGTAAGCCTACTAATTTGTTCTGACACCATGTCTTCTGAACCCTTTTTTCCTTTATCTCAATATCAAATTCCTGAAGAAGGAGCATCCATTGGATCTACCTGGGCTTTGCATCTGGCTTCTTCAAGAGGTACCTCAGAGCAACATGGTCAGAGAAAAGAACTACTATAGAGCCCAATAAATATGAACAGAATTTATCTAAAGCAAATATGACAGCAATAAACTCCTTTTACATGGTTGTGTAAGTTTATTGGGCTGAATGTAGTGTCCTCGATGCATAGGTGATCACATGTGAACGTCCCTCCACCCTCTGAGATAAGACGGCTCCAACCGCGAAGTTGGAGGCGTCACACATAATCTCAAAAGGAATCTCCCACCATGGGGGTTGTATGATCGATGGAGTGGTTATAAACTTCTTTAGCTCATCAAAGTAAGTCCTTCAAGAATCATCAAGCACAAAATCAGAATCCTTTTGGAGTAATCGTGACATAGGAAGAGCAATCTTACTAAAATCTTTGATGAAGTGCCGATAAAATCCTACATGCCCTAGGAAAGATCTAACATCACACACACATGAAGTATATGGTAAGTATGAAATAATATCTACCTTAGATCTATCAACCTCTATCCCATTTTTTGACACTACATGGCCTAATATAATGCCATACTCTACAATGAAATGACACTTTTCAATGTTCAGGACCAGATTCTTCTCAATACAATGATTCAACACCTTTCCCAAACTACTTAGGAATTCATAAAATGAAGACCCATACACTGTAAAATAATCAATGAATACATCCATGCAAGTCTCAATAAAATCAGAAAAATACTCACCATGCATCTCTAGAAGGTACCTGGGGCGTTGGAAAGTCCAAATGGCATCCTTCAGTAGGAAAACGTACCGAAAGGAAAAGTGAATGTTGTCTTATCCTAATTATCTAGAGCAATAGGAACCTCAAAATATCCAGAAAATCCATCCAAGAAACAATAATGTGTTTTCCCAGCAATTCTCTTAAGCATCTGATCAATAAATGGGAGGGGGAAATGGTTCTTGCAAGGAGATTGATTTAGTTTCCTATAATCAGTACACACGCGCCAGCTGTTTTGTACCCTCATTGAAACTAACTCATCTTTCTCATTTTTAACAACAGTAACACCACTTTTCTTAGGCACAACCTGAATAGGACTTACCCACTGAGAATCTGAAATGGGATAGATTATACCTGCCTCAAGAAAATTTTCAACCTTTTTTTAAAAACCTCCAAAAGGGTTGGGTTGAGTCTCCTTTTGTGGTTGCCTCACCAGTTTATCCCCATCCTCCAAAATAATCCTATTCATGCAAATGGAGGGGCTAATACCTGATATGTCAGCCAAGGTCCACCTGATTGCCCTGATGTTCTCCCTCAAAAGATTCAAAAGTTTTTCTTCATGTTCAAAAGGGAGATTTTTAGCAATGATAACAGGTAATTTCTCACCACTTAACAAGTATGAGTATTTGAGATTTGGTGGTAATGGCTTGAGTTCCAGTGTAGGGGGGAGGTGTATAGATAGAGACATAGAAGGAACTGAAATATGTGTGCAAAGAGAAATTGTACCAGAATATAAATCATCAAAATAATAAAATAAAGCATCAAATCCATCATCATACTCAACAGCCATGTCATAATTAAAGTTCACATGATCAAAATTAGAATATGATTCCATTTCAAAATCAAATGTTGTAGAGTCTTGTGCATTAGAAATTGGTGTGGAAGTAATCTTAGACATAAAACTAGAACCAATACTCATAATCACCCTAAGCATAGGACAATCAAAATCCATGTCGTTTTTACTTGGTGATTCAAAATCGGAGAGAACAAATTTATAATGATCCTCTGAGGGGTACTTCATGGAATCCATAACATTAAATATCACAACTTCATCCCCAAATTCCATGGAATGTGTACCCTCATTGACATTTATGATAGTTTTTTCAGTTTTGAGGAAGGGTCTACCTAAGATAATGGTGGCATGAGAACTTACCTGATCATCCTCCATGTTAAGCATGTAGAAATCTACTGGGAAGATCATGTCTCTTACCCAGACAAGTACATCCTCAAGGACTCCCGCTGGATATGTCGTAGCTCTATTCACCAACTGCACCACTACTCTCATCGGTTTTAGATCACCAACCTACCATGAAGAGAATACAGAGTGAGGCATCACATTTATGGAATCTACAAAATAACAAAGTGCATCAGAAAAGTGCAACTCCCCTATGGTGCATGGGATGGTGAATGTCCCTGGATCCTTGCACTTTTTCGGCATTACTAGATTTATGTAATGAGTGTTGACACATTACATCCAAGATTTATCCTCTCATTTCCCTTAAGCCCTCTTAGATTGGTACAAAGTTCTTCTAAGAATTTCACATACCTTGGAATTCACTTAATGGATTCATGTAGAGGAATATTGATCTCCACACGCTTGAATGTGTCAAAAACCTCCTTCTGCATTGATTCTTCAGCCATCTTCTTAGTTTGAACAAACCTGTTTGGAAAAGGAAGGGGTTTAGGAGGAACATCATTAATCTTTTGATTACCTTTATCCTTCTCCTTGGGTTTCTCATCAGGTGATGTGGAATTGGGCCTTTCCAGATTTAAGGTGAATCTAGGTGTATCAATAGGTGCAGATGCATCATTTGTTTGCTTCCCACTTCTCAATGAGATGGCAATGACATTCTCCTTGGGATTTGGAGTAGGTTGGGATGGTAGATTTCCAGAATTCTTACTTACCAGTTCATGGAGGGTAGTGGCAATCTGGCTCATTTGAGCCTTCAACTCCCTCAACTCTGAACCTTGACTCTTCAACTCATTCTATTGATTAAGAAAAATTTGTTTCAAAATGTCATCAGTGTTAGAATCTACCTTGGATGGGGGAATCCCTTATTGTTGGCTTGTTGATGCTTGAGATTCAAATCTCCTTTGCGGTTGTTGGAAACCCTGTTGGTAAGGTGTAGGATGCTGGAAGTTTTGTTGAAAGTATGTCCTTTGTTTTTGTCCAGATCCATACCTCATGTCCGATTGATCCTTCCACCCTTGGTTGTATGTTGGATCAATCTTATTTTAGGGATATGTTAGTTGTTTTTGTTGTTGATAAGGTCTCCCTGGGAACACTAATGCACAATCTTCTATTTCTTGGAGTTGTGGAAAATAGTCAGTTGGGTGGCTTGTCTCAGTGCAAATGCCACAAGGCCTTGAAGGAGGGGGTAGGGATGTCTTTTGTGCCAAAGCAAGCTGTATCACCATAGTTTTCAATTATTCCAAATTGGTGTCAATAAAATGACTTTCAAGAGAAGATGGACTTACCTGATGTACTCCCCTGACATGTGGTGTACCTCGATCGCCAAGTTGTTGGGAGTTTTGGGCCATTTTGTCGATTAACGCATGTACAACTACTGGTTTCTTGTCCACCAATGATCCTCCAGCCGCAACAGCCACCATGCACCTCTCCATAGGTGTGAGTCCTTCATAAGCGTACGAGATTAGTAGTTTCTCACTGATTTGGTGATGTGGGCAGCTTGCACACAACTTCTTGAATCACTCCCAATACTCATACATTGACTCCCCTTGTGCTTTCTTGATCCGAGAGATCTCTTTACAAATGGAAGTGGTCCTTGATGCTGGAAAAAATCTCTACAAGAAAAGTTGTTTTAAATAGTTCCAACAACTTACATCTTCAGGTTGTAAATAATACATCTAGTCTTTCACAACACCATCAAGTGAGAATGGGAATGCTCTTAGTTTGATTTGATCTTCAGAAACATTTCTAGGTTTAAGGGTTGAGAAAAAAACATTAAATTATTTCAGGTGTTTGTTTGGATCCTCACAAGATAATCCATGAAACTTTGGAAGAAGATGAATTAACCCATATTTCAGTTCAAAGTCTGATTCGAGATTCGGGTATGCAATACAATTTGGCTGATAGTTAATATCTGGTGCACCCAATTCTCAAATGGTTCATTTAAGTTAAATGTTTATGGTTGAATTTGAATTTCTTCTAATTTCAATGTTCTGCAAGTGGAGGACTTCTCCAACTGTTTGAATATTGAAACTTCTCATAGATTGAGAATGTCTGATTCGTTTCCTAAGGCTATGTTAAATATCAGGGTCAAGTTCTAAGAGATATTTGGGATTAGATCGTGCCTTAAATCAAATAAAAATGAAAAGAAAGAAATTGGACCATAGTAAAATAAAAATAATAAGTTTGAGTTGATGGTCCAAAAGGAAGTAGAAGAAAATAAAAGAAGAAAAAATCATCTTGGGTAAAGAAGGAAGAAAGAAGAGAGGAAGAGAATAAAATTTAAAATTAAATAAATACCTCTTATTGGTTGAAATAATTACTTGCCTCCCCTAAAACGATGCCAATTAGGAAGAGCACTATCGTGGGCACCCTCAAATGATTAGTGTGATTTTGGGGTACTTAGGTGCAACAGAGTGGCTAACCAAGGTCGTCTCTTAAAGGAGAAAGTAAATTAAAACCAATTCTTAAATGTATTCTGAAAATAAAATAGAGTAGAATGAAAACACTACTTGAAAGAATGTGGCTGGTTGTTTATCGTTTTTATAACTTGAAGAAATTTTCTGGAAGAAGATTACATTTTTTTTATTTTGAAATGAAGTTCGATTAAAAAGACACAAAAAAAAGATGTTTTTTTGAAAATATTTAAAAGACGTAATTGATCTAACTCTACCTCTTCAATCAATTATTTGTAATTATCATTTAAATTAAAATATACTTAATTATGATCCCTTAACTTGTTAACCCCCGAACCCTATGAGAATTAAAATTACCACAAAGATGAAATGAATTAAACCCTAGGTTATCTTCAGAACATGTAATCACAACACCCTGCTTTGATTGTTTCTATAAAGATAGATTATGGTCAGTGGTAAATTAAGGCACATATCCATTCTGGAAATGAGGAATAATTGAGTTTAGGTATTATGTTTGAACTCTACAAATTAATCCCATGTGGTTTTGAATTACCAGTTAAGGTTGCGCTCTCACAATTCACACAATTCCCGACCTCGCATGTTTTGTATTAACTATTCAATTTATTTCTTAGTTTCATTTAAATTAAAACATAAATTGATAGATAATAATATTTTAATTACAGTATCTCATTTATTCAAAATAAATTAATGAATAAGGATAGAGGTTTATTGATTATTAAAAAGAACTTCTCTTTCATGGGCGGTGTAGTCATCGTAGAAACGTTTTGCATGTGCAAAGGTTTAGAAAGGGTAGAACCCAATCACGTTTCTACTCTTGATTACATCCCAATTAGTAATATTAAGAGAAGAATAAATTTAAACAAAACAGAAGAAAAGAGAAAAAATAAAAGAAGAACAAAGATGCTTATTATGAAAACAGAAACATTACAACATGAGGAAGAAGAATAGTGCTTCAACGTAGAGATCTTTGCTTCAAGAGATACCCTTATTTATTTGCTTGGATAATTGGAGTGGAACCACTTCTCCTCTTCCCTAAACTTCCTAATACACATCCCAACCCCAAAAAATGATAAAAACTCTAATTTATTGAATGGTGGAGAGGCTAGGTTCAACGTGGTTTCAAGTGTGAATGGGGAATCTCAACCAAATATTTTATAACAAATTTCACCGCACATTTTACAACCACAAATCGTGAATCAGCTTCCCTTCCAGAAGGATGATTCACGTGAAAATGAGTCATGTATCTACTCTTAAATTTTCGTCTAATCCAAGCACAGATGACGAAGTTATGGCCTAAATATAGAAATCATGTCCATTCTACCGAGTCAAGCCCAGCATTGACTTAATGGACCATTTACTCCATCCAGATGCACTCTTTAGCTCTAGTGTCCTGAATAAAAGTTGTATAAAAGTAAGTTATTGACACGGTTACAAAATATTAAGTTCAAATTAGTCATATTAAAATATTTAAGTGGGAAATACTATAGTGCATTTTAAAAGGGTAAAACTGGAATTTTAATCAATTTTTCAAATGAATGATCTAATAGGAAATATTTCATAAATGAACATATTTAGCACAATGTGAGGAAATTATGTCATTTATTATCAATAAAATATTCAACAAAATAGTGTTTTATCAATAATAAAATTCTAACTTGTAGTCAAGAGAGCAATGAATCGACATACAATGAAAGTGTCTTGCCTCATTTATGGTACTACTTAGAAACTAATTCCAATACAAGCTTTAGTCCAAAGTCTGGGGGTGAAAATAGGTAAATTATAATTGGAATTAATAACTACCATAAAAACTTTATACTTTGACTTTTCACCTAGGTTCCAAAAATATATATATTTTTTGGAATCACCTTATTGATATAACCTAAATGACTCTCATATAAATGATTTTCCCATTCTTCATCTAGCATTCATCATTCGCCTCAACTTATTGAACTCGTTTTGACCCAGGACACTTTATTTTATTTTTCCCAAGCCATGTATCATGTTTTAAGCATTGTGAAATGCAATTATTCAAGGTCTACATAGGGCTTAAAGTTAATAGAAACACACCCTGCATCTAGGGTCTTAGAGATTCATCGTGGGATCCCAAATGTCCAAACAACTCCAATTTAAAAAGATTTATATAAAAACCATTTACATTGTCTCACTAAGGCAATTACATTGATAATTAAATGAGAAATGTGTCCCCTGGGAAAAAGATCAAACTTTTAGTACCAAGGGTTATTATAATTACTCCACAAATAGGTTACCCATATCACTCCCTATAATACTCCCTAAACCAAATTACCATTAAATCACTAAGTTTACTCCTTGAAAAATCATCCACCCTCAGTAATGTTAGATTGGAAACCATTATTAACTACTAATCAAGCATTTTCTTAAGGCAAGACCCATTTGAGACACAATTAACAGCCTAAAACTGTGAGAGAGTTTTCCAAAAAATTTACCCATTTTTTACATAAAATTTTAAGTTGTAGTGGGAGTTGATTGGATAATAATTAAGCACAGTTAACAAAGTCATGAATTTAACCCCTCCCCCACTATTAAAACCCACCTTTGTCTCAAAGGATTATTTCTTAAGTGGAGAAGAACAATTAAAAAATTAAGGTTCAAAATAGATTTTCAATTTAGTAGGTTTATGACATGTTAAAAGGGGATTAATGAAGTTCAATGAATGTGTTTTCCACAAAGGTTAATTAATAGAAGGTTCAAAATAAAGTACACATATTTACATTTATGTCGAATGTATGATTTTCAAAACATCTCAAAAGTAGCTTGCGAGGTGTGGGTGCACAGTTAATTGGGGGTGAAAGATAATTTAACATAATTAATTCATCTGGATATTCAATACAGAAAACAATGATCATGATAAACACCAAAACATACATCAGATTTAAAAAGAACAAAAGCATGTACCCCCCCCCCCCCACACACCTAGTTCCAAGCAGTGAGTGATTTTCATAGCAATGAAACTTAGTTTCCAGCAGTGAGTTACATGCAATCTTTTTATTTACATAGTGACATACAACAAAATTCCATTTCAATACAAGTATAATTTTAAACATATGTAGAATATTTTATTTCAATAGTAAGATAAGTAGAATAATTTAATATAGTTCAAGTCATGAAACCGAATTCTCAGTACACATGTAGCAGAATTTTCTACAAACTTATTTTTAAACAATAGTACACCTAGACAATAGAATATTTTATTAATAAATTTGTTTTCAAAAGTGGGAAAATTTTTATTAGAAACAAACTGGATCATAAATAAATGAAGAAAATTGAAGTACTTCACTGACTATGTTTGTCATTAATCCTCAACTTGGGAATTCCACTCCTTAGATTACACCAGAAGAAGCATTTGAAAAATTGCAAAGGAAGAAGAAAGAGACAGAAATTTATATCAGATACATAGAAAACATAAGCTAGCAAAGCAACACTTTATTCAATACGAAATACTGTAGAAGTGAAAAAAAATAAAGGGCATAGGTTGGATCCCATGAAGAACTGAGTTTAATGTCTTCAGCTATACATTATATAACCTCATTTCTTTTGTGTATTATTGAAAACAAACAAATCCATGGGTTTCCTCCCATACATCAATAGGTTTTTAGTCTCCATCCAGACTCATCTAGAACTAACCGTAGTCACTAGGTGGATGTGTTTTCCTAAATATGAACCTCCAAATGTGCTTGGCCCACTTGTTTTTAATGGAGAAATGAGTTTTACGGTCACCTAAGAACAAGTAAACAAAAACCAATTTCTCATAAGCTGCAAAAATCCCTATGTAGAACCCTTTAACAGTTATAGACATGGTGCTATCAACATCCATATTTGTTTTGGATTTGACAAAATTAAAATTTTTAAGTAGAGTCAAAAATGAACTGGATTCTTCAAGAGATGTGACATTGTCATCACAACTATCTCACCAACGAGCCTATATCCAAGTGGTAAGGGATCCTTCTTGGCATCCAAGAGACCCAGGTTCAAAACCGGGTGGAGGTGAATTTTCGGGTCACTATAGCGGTACTGTAGCAGATACTATTCATCACCGTAGCAGCCAGAACTATTCACCCGATTTGGGATTTTGAGCAACCGGTTTGGGCCAACAGGTCTCCAGGGCCTTCGGGTCATCAAAGGTCTTCGGGCCTCATGGACTTCGGTCCACAAAGACCATAGAGTAGCCCTGTTCACACAGAGTAAGCCCTAGAAGAGGATCACAACAACAAAGACTAGTAGTCACCAGATGCAGAGCTACCAGATTGGAAGAATGAGAGGGTATGGCAACCGCCATCGGGACCAGGCACCGTGCAACTTTGTACGGGGGAAATGCTAGACGATCAGCAATGCAAGGTGGGGAGCTAGGTGATCAATGATGCAGAAGCTAGGGGAGGGGCAGTTCCTGTGGGTTGGGCCTACGAGTCATGTATTGGGCATAGTATGCCTCTAGGCCTTCAGGTCATGTATTGCGAGTCATGTTAGGCCTTGTGCCTTGGGTCAATGGGTCATGTACAGTTTCCCCTTAATCCCTTAATAGGGGGATTATCTATAATAAAATACAAAAGAAGGCCTTAGGGCCATTCGGGGCATCACAACTATCTCTCTTTACCTCCAAATTAACAGATTCACATTCAAGGGTGCAAATGGGTAAATTCTGATTAGTAGGTTGAAAAGGTGTTTCAATAAAGTGCTAAACAGAACCATGTGCAATGGAACTCAATAAAAAGTCAAATTCTAAACTACTATCATCATCATGATGATCTTTTTCACCTGACTCAGTTGAGGATGGAAGTGATAGACATGGAAGAAAATTTATTTTATCAATATTCAAAAATTTAGTTTTGGCAATGTTATAGATCTCATCCAAAAGATCCTCATCTGCTAACTCACATTGAACATTTACTTCTTCTATCAAATCAATTCTACCTAATTATTGTGTGTTATCAACCTCCTTTTCATGTTCAAATTCAAATGGATCATTTGTAAAAAAAAGGTATGTAGTGTGTTTTAAAAATTTCACAACATGATGAGTAATTATCAATTTAGCTTCAATAAATAGAAATTCCAGATTGTTCAAATTCAAACAATTTTCCCCCTGAATGACAACTCTACTTTCCATTTCAGTACACATAGTTTCAGGAAAGTGATTACTATGTATACAAGGTAGTGAAATATCTTCAATCATCTTTTCCTCAAAACACACTCCTTCAACTTCTTCTTCCAACAACATTTAAAATATTACTGGGTTTACAGTTTCAAAACATGGAAGAGTGGTTGTCAGTTTAGGTTCATAGATTTGAGATTCTATGATTTCCAGCTTAAGGTTCTCTTCCAATGTGTTCCCAATATTATGTTCAGGCTCACTGTTCATGACATCAAAAAAGTTATGTAATGATTTTTTAACATTAAAATTTTAATTCTCAAATATCTCTTCTACCCGAGTGACTTCCTTTTCAAAATTCCAGAAACAATGATTTCTCTCCAAAGAAGGGATCATGAAAATAATTGGGAAATATTTTTCAATTTGTTTTAATTAAATTTCATAATTTTCCAACTCAACATCCTTAAAGTTATTTTTGGGGTCCTCAACAATGTGTTCTTGATTTAGTGTGTTGATAGTTTCCAAAATTGGTTCATCAAATTCATATTTTTCTAAAATAAAGTGTTGTTGCCCAATTTCTCTATAACTTTCCTCTTCAATTTTATTTTTAAAACTCTTATACACATTTTATTTTTCATTTTCTTCAAAAACAATTGTTCTTTAAACATTTGTTGTAATTCCAAAAGCATGTTTTATAATCTTTTCTTTTTTTTACCTTGCCCTTAAGAATCTCTAAGTTGAATTTCATGGGTTTTAGTTAATGAAGTGTTCCATAGTTCCACCCAAGCATCCAATTTTGAATCAATTAGGTCAATTTTAACAAGGGCATCAGGACTAGGCACAAAATATTCGTTTTCTTCAATGTAATAAATATATTGTGGTTGGGTATTGGAACATTGCAAGACAATGTTCCCATAATAGTCACAACAAACACAATGAGTACCTGGTTGATTCTATTTCTTATGAATATCCTTTAATTTTATAGAAAGATATTAAACAAAGAATAGTTCCCAGAGAAACAAAATTTTCAAAAACAGCACACGCAGCAGTTACAGTTCAATGTTGTTTTATAACGTTTTTTAATTTTTTTACCTTATGAACACTCACTGCATGCCTTCCCCGTCAACAATGACTAATTTTGATGTGGTCGGAGGTTGTCACGGACCCTCAAAAGATTATTTATAAATCCTACACTAGCACAATGGTTTAGGGTTGAACCCAAGGGAAGGTAGGTGAGAAATCTAGGGTTTTATTCAAAATAAACTCCACTATTGTTAGTAGTGGAGACATTGAACATTGTTTAGTTTTATTTATTTTTTATTTTTTTAATGATGAAGTGGAAATAAGATGAGGAAACATGATTTTCTAAAAAGAAACTAAAATTTACACTAAATTCAGATAAAATAAATAAATACAGTAAGATAATATTAAGCTGTAGGAAAAGAAATAATGATCAATTGTAATACACTATAATTACAAACTATTGATTTAATGGATATTTTCTCCACAACACTATATTGAATCATACCTCGTGAAAAAAGTTGAGAAGTCTCCCTCGCTAGAAAACTCAACACACAGAAGACTGATTTATGGAGCTGTCCACACCAAAATTAGTCAAACTACATGACAATTAATAAAGAATACATATGGAAATAAACTCTAATTTAATTTCCAAAGTCAAAGACATTAACGCTTCGATAAATTTATTCAAGAACTACCTTGCCAGTTGATCTCGAATTGATGATTTAAGAAAACATTAGAGGTATGAAACTACTAAATAAAGAATCATTAATCAATATTGTCGATCAATTATGATTCTAAAAAATGTAATGTGAATGAATAAGTATTGAAGATTAACAACCAGAATTTAATTCTTGAGCTAATACAATTCAACCTCTGATCATCTTGATTAAAGTAGTGAAAAACGTCCAAGAACAGTATATAAAAAATTAATGAAAGAGGGTAGAAGGACTCCCCAAACACTTCTCTGCTCTCAGGATGCTTGGCCTCCAGCTCATCTCCAATGTTGCTCTCAGGAGTCCACTCTCGAATCTAGTGTGTTCATTGAAGGAGGATGCGATTCTCTGGATATGCTCTCCAAAGGTGTATTCGTTGAAGGAGAATGAGAGTCTCTGGATCTGCTCTCTAAAGGTGTGTTTGTTGAAGGAGAGTAAGAGTCTCTACAATTCTGTCGCGAAACTATTTTAAATATCATCTGTTATCTACTGCATGTTAGCGCACGTTTCCACTGACTTTAAGTGTCCTTCAGGTGTGCACCGCACGCGTGCAATTTTTAGTGACAGACACGACACTTTAGTTTTTCCATCATAACTAACTATTGATGAGTTGGAAGAATGGATGCGGACGTCTTCTTGACTCTACATTGAACCTGCACCGAAAATAACAAAATAGTAAAAAAAACACCAAGATGTTAAAAAAATTATTAAAGTCATTTTTTAAATAAAATTTATCTTACTAATTAATCAAGGTTAATAAATAAATAATTAAGTTGATAAATATTATTTAATTAATTAAATATTATTATTATAGTTATTAATTTATTATTAATTCTTTAATTAGATGAATTTATTATTTTTTTAATTTGATATTATTTATTTATTTATTTTATTAATGTTAGTATTATTAGTAAATAGTTGTTATAAATTAATGAAATTTTGGAGTTAGGAGATTATTTATTAAATATTTTATTTAGTTTATAATTTTTTTTAAAATAATGATTTTTTATAAATATAATTTAAATTAAATTGTTATTATTTGTGAGTTAATATTATTTACGTCTTAAATAAGTTCTATTTTATTAACTGATTCTACAACTTAATTTTTTTTATGATTAATTATTTATTTAATATAATTATTTTATATTGTAATTATTATTAATTTATTAATGTTATTATTTATTATTTTTTTTTATGTTAACTTCGGTTTATCCCTTCCCCTCCCAAATTTCGGCGCTACAAGGGAATGGGCATTCGGGTTGCTTCCAGAGGAAGCCTCCGCCGTCACCGGATTTTTTTTAAATACGTTTTTCTTAAAAAATATTTCTGAAAAACGTCCTAGGTCAATTTTTTTTTTAAAAATACGCTACAAAGGCGGCATCTGCGATGCTGCCTTTGCTCCCCCGCGCCGCCTTTGGCCCGGATCGATGACATGGCAAAGGCGGCCGGGGGGAGGCCGCGTTTCTCCTTAGGGTAAGGCGAAAGGCGGCATCGCGGAAGCCGCCTTTGGCCATACGCAGAGGCGAAAGGCGGCTTCCGCGATGCCGCCTTCGCCTGAACTCCTTATAAAAGGGCGGCCACCCCCCCCCTCACTTGCTCATTGCATTCCTCACTTCATCTCTCCGAATTTCTCTCTCTCTAAAAAATTCCTTTGCTGTGCGAGCTTTTACGAAGCTTCATTTAGAGGTATGTTTCTTTATTTAATTTAATGTTTTTATTTAATTAATTTAATTTTGTTTAGTTTTAAATCTTTCATTTGTTAAGCAGTTTAGGTAGTTCTTAATATTTGGTTATTTACTTTTTGTAATTAGTTATATACAGTTTTAAATAATTACTGTTAGGTAGTATAGATTAAGTATAGATTAACTTAATATTATGTATTCAGAAATTTTGGTAGCTTAAAGATTATGTGGTTATCTACGCAATTAAATTCCTGTCTGGATACAAACAAGTGGATGTGGCTCTGGCACAGATGTACATAGGGGTAAAACCCGAAAACACCGCTTCGAGCTAGACTCGAACGGGAACTGGTACACGATAACGGGCCTTGCTGCATCCTGGTTTGACACTCCCGGGGAATATGCTTAAGATGATTCATATTTTCTTTATAAACTACTAAAATTTCTAAGAGAAGAAAAAGCAAATCAGTATATTTATCAATGATAAATGATAAATATAATGTTATAGAATCAAATAAGGACATAAGAATTAACGAATTAAAGTTATTATTAGTTAATTATAAAATAATAGAATAATTAACGATTAGTTGTTATTAGTTAATTTTAGAATAATTAATAAATAACATAGGATTAAAACATGAATTCATATAATGATTAGCTAACGATACTAATGATCAGTATATTTATCAATGATAAATGATAAATATAATGTTATAGAATCAAATAAGGACATAAGAATTAACAAATTAAAGTTATTATTAGTTAATTATAGAATAATAGAATATTTAACGATTAGTTATTATTAGTTAATTTTAGAATAATTAATAAATAACATAGGATTAAAACATGAATTCATATAATGATTAGCTAACGATACTAATGAACATATAAAGTGAAATGAAGAAGAACAAACAAACTAAATAAAAAGGCGCTCTAAAATTACATTCTAATAAATATCATATGGTCAAACATCAGTAGCATAGTTTATGGTATAGAAAGGCGCAATAAAATTACATTATAATAAACATCATATCGTCAAACATAATTGTTAATATTTTGTTACACTATCATAATTTTGATGAAAGAAACATTTTTGACGTAGAGAGCCATGTTTGCCTGTGTGTACTGTTATGAGGAGATTATTCAAACTGAGCAAGGAGATTCTTACAGTACACAACCAATTACGGTGGTTAGTATAGTTGATTGTGTTACCATAAGTGACCTTCAAGAGAGAATTCGTGTTTCCTTAAATCTGGGACCCGATCAAGAGATAATGTCTATGAGCTATAGACATTTGCAATTTCCAACAACACAGTGGCATATAGCTTGTCCATTGGTTGCTGATGCGCAGTGGGTCCAAGCAATTAATTTATTTTCTCAACGGTTAGATGGTACCATGATGGAGTTATACGTTGTTGTTGCTACTGTACAACAACAACGTCCACTTATACAAAGACGTAGAAATACAAGAGTGGTTGAAGACAGTCTACCCCATGACATTGAGCCTATTCCAAATGATGCAGCAAAAGAGGACAACCTAGATGATCTTCTGGATATACATGTCAATTCGACTTTTGATGAGGAGTTTCGTAATGATGGATCAGATGGCGACAACAGTGCTGATGAGGAGGGACCAACAGAAGATAGAGAGGAGGTTTTGAGAAATGCAATTGTTTTACATCAACCTCGGTCAATAAATCATCCACCATTATTTTCATCTTGGTCAGAAGCAATGACACGCGTGCCTGAATTTGATAATACTGTTCTCACACCGACAACTGAGTTCCCTGGAGTTGTACCAGATAGGTTTAGTGAGGTGGACAAAACCTTATATATTGGAAGGAATTTTCCCAGTAAAGATTCCTTAAAAAGCACGTTAAAGAGATTTCATATTGAGAGAAACTTCAACTATTTAGTTCATGAATCATGCCGTAGTAAATATGTTATACGGTGCGTGAAGTATGGGGATGATTGTAGATTTCGCTTAAGGGATATTCCAGACATAACATTTGGAGGTTGGAGAATCTCAAGGATTGAGGCGGCTCATACTTGCGTTCAGCCAAGTCTCACACAAGATCATACTTCATTGGATGCAGAATTTGTGTCATCTATTGTTGTTGAGATGATTAGGACATGCCAAGATGTTCCAATATCCCTTGTGCAAGAGAGGATTCTACAGACATTCGGTTATAAGATTTCCTATAATAAGGCATGGATGGCGAAACAGAAGGCAATTATGAAGGTATATGGTGATTGGGATGACTCATATCGAGTATTGCTGCAATTGCTAGCCATATTGAGGCATCATAACCAAGTTGTCTTCCATCTGGATACAAACGAACATGTGTCTCCTGATAATCGACTTGATCCATCTCGTGTTCAATTTCATCGGTTGTTCTGGGCATTCCTTCCTTGTATCTCTGCATTTCGTTTTTGCAAACAATTTATTCAGATTTATGGAACATTTCTATATGGAAAATACAAGGGCGTATTGTTAATTGCAGCAACCCAAGATGGAAACCGTTCACCTCTTCCGCTTGCCTTTTCCATTGTAGAGAAAGAAAACTATGAATCATGGAGTTGGTTTCTGGCATGTATCATCAACCATTTCACCAACATTCAGGGAGTTTGTTTGATATCTGATCGCCATCGAGCAATTAATGAGGCAATCAATGCAGATCCTGATACATGGAGATACCCAAATGCACATCATCGGTTCTGCATTAGACACATTGCTAGCAATGTATATAAAAAATTCCACAACGAACCGATGAAGAAGGAAATCACGAGGCTTGGTACGTATTTTATTCATTCTGTTTTACTGTTTCAATATAAATATAAAATCAATTTATGTGAAATATCATCTACGTTTTGTAGCATATGAGTCGGACCAACGACGATTTGAAGAACGTTTTGAACAAATTCATCCGGCTAATCAAGAAGTTTATGATTATATGATGCGGATTCCAAAAGAGAAATGGACATTGGCATACGACGAGGGAAAGAGGTACGAACACATGACGACAAACATTGTGGAGTGCATCAATGGTATCTTCAAAGGACTTCGCAAGCTACCTATAACCGCATTAGTTCAGGAGACATTATATCGATGCGTGAAGTACATTGTGGATAGACAAAAACTAGCATCAGACAGAATACATCAAGGGATAAGATATGGAAGACACTTTCAACGAGAGATTGAAAAAAAATATTGAATAAGATTCTGGTTATCACGTATGTCTCTTTCGAAGAGAAGACTCCCGATTTGAAGTTCAAGAGCGTTCAGACCCCATCACAAATCACGTCGGTGAAAACTGATGGTATTACTGGAAACAAGGCAATGCCAATGTGGAAAATTTAAGGCCTTACGGTTTCCATGTACACACGTCATCGCAACATGTGCCTCTGTGAACATCTCATGGGAACCATATGTTGATCCAGTGTACCAGATGGATATCATTGCCAACTGTTATGCTGCACCATGGACACTTATTGGGGAGTATCGTTATTTCCCAATGCCTGAAGGCCAGCCGATAGTGATACCTGACATGAATCGGTTACGTCCTCGTGGGAGACCAAAGGCGAGTAGGATGCGTAATGAGATGGACTGGCCTCAAGAACAAGGGCAGAGTTTGCGATGCACAATATGTCATAAAGAAGGTCATAACCGGAAGTGATGCCCTAACGTTGTTGGGTCGACTTCACAGTCTCATTCATAATGATGTATTGTCTTCATTGTGACATTCCCATATTGTAAACTAAATGTTGTTATCTCTTTTTTATTCCTTGGTTTTCTAAACCCCAAACATCTGAGATAAGTTTTCATATTAATATTCATTCTTTCAAGAAATAACTTTAAATATGAAATAATAGAATTTATTTCAAAACTCTGAAAGCGGAACACTTAACCCATATTGAAAAGTGTATGTCAGTTAACCCATTAACATGTTTCCTGGACGTTAATATTAAAAATTTTAACCCTAAACCCTCCAACCTAAACCCCAATCTAAACATGCAGGATATTTTAGCAAACTCTTCTATAACAAATTTATAGTATCATAATAATTAGCATAAGATATTGAATACATACAATTAGATAAATTCTAAAAACATCATTACTAATTGACATGGTTTATCTTAATCCAATCCATAAGTAGTTAATCACAAAGCGCCCCCAAAATATGTGTAACCAAATTCAAGACTCAATATTTTAGATAACATAACTTATTTCATATTAATATTCATGCTTTCAATAAATAACTTTAAATATGAAATAATAGAATATATTTCAAAACTCCGAAAGCGGAACACTTAACCCATATTGAAAAGTGTATGTCAGTTAACCCATTAACATGTTTCCTGGACGTTAATATTAAAAATTTTAACCCTAAACCCTCCAACCTAAACCCCAATCTAAACATGCAGGATATTTTAGCAAACTGTTCTATAACAAATTTATAGTATCATAATAATTATCATAAGATATTGAATACATACAATTAGATAAATTCTAAAAACATCATTACTAATTGACATGGTTTATCTTAATCCAATCCATAAGTAGTTAATCACAAAGCTCCCCCAAAATATGTGTAACCAAATTCAAGACTCAATATTTTAGATAACATAACTTATTTCATATTAATATTCATGCTTTCAAGAAATAACTTTAAATATGAAATAATAGAATTTATTTCAAAACTCCGAAAGCGGAACACTTAACCCATATTGAAATGTGTATGTCAGTTAACCCATTAACATGTTTCCTGGACGTTAATATTAAAAATTTTAACCCTAAACCCTCCAACCTAAACCCCAATCTAAACATGCAGGATATTTTAGCAAACTGTTCTATAAAAAATTTATAGTATCATAATAATTAGCATAAGATATTGAATACATACAATTAGATAAATTCTAAAAACATCATTACTAATTGACATGGTTTATCTTAATCCAATCCATAAGTAGTTAATCACAAAGCTCCCCCAAAATATGTGTAACCAAATTCAAGACTCAATATTTTAGATAACATAACTTATTTCATATTAATATTCATGCTTTCAAGAAATAACTTTAAATATGAAATAATAGAATTTATTTCAAAACTCCGAAAGCGGAACACTTAACCCATATTGAAATGTGTATGTCAGTTAACCCATTAATGTTATATTTACATTTTACACTTACGACTCATTTTCTTTGTTTATATGCAGATGGATGATACCATACTACTCACTCAGCAGCCTACCCATATTTCACAGGCCGTGTTAGAGGGTCATCCAGATCGATTTTTGAAGGTGCGTCGAGCGCACCATTTTCATCACATGGAGCCTCCACATGCCATTAGACCTTACTTGCGCCGTGCTGGCTTCTATGGCCTTGCCGTATCAGATTTCACATTTGTAGATCATTACCTACTTGCTGCCCTCGTTGAGAGATGGAGACCAGAGACACACACATTCCACTTGCCTGAGGGGGAGATGACCATCACCCTCGAGGATGTCGTAGTTCTTCTTGGTCTTCCTATCCAGGGGAGACCCGTTATTGGACCCACTCGTGCAGCTTGGCCAGACCTTGCTCAACACTTGTTAGGCGTTGATATTTTGTCCGACCGTAGGGCTACAGATGGATTGTCCATATCTATGCATTGGTTGGAGTCGCAGATTCCACATTTACAGGTTGATGATGATGAGCAGACCGTCATGCATTACGCCCGTGCATATATCTTACGACTCATTGGTGGGACCATGTGTACTGATCACTCGGGGATGCACGTGCATATGATGTATCTACCCCTACTAGAGGACTTTGATCGGGCTGGGACGTACAGTTGGGGATCAGCCTGCTTGGCATACACGTACAAATCATTATGCAGACTATCCCATAGGGACCGTACAGGTCTTCGAGGATGCGTCATCCTTATTCAGATGTGGGCATGAGAGCGCATCCCAGCATTCCGCCCTGACCTTGCTGGTCCACCGGTCGAGATGGAGGTGTTGCATGACGCTCCGCGTGGACGCTGGTATGATAAGTCATTTCTATTGGTTTTTTATTCTACTATGAGTTATTAACTATAATTTCTCATTATTTTTCATTATCGTTGTATTTTACAGGTGGTGTCAGTGACACAATTTTGACGTGGTTCCGAGAAAGCATTTGGACATATATCGGCTACAGTTGGACTGTCTCTTACTTGATCGGGTATGTATATACAATCTATCACTGTCTAACAGTTTTAATAATAACATCAATTTTGGTTTTTAGTTGGGTGTTTGTTTTGACAAAATCACTTGTCATTTCAGATTTCATGGCTTCCATACTGGAGTATTATGGACCAGTTGCCAGCATACTGCACTGTTGGTCTTGAGGATGCTATGGCTGTAGTGCCCCTCATTCACTTTCATATTATTGAGTGGTAGCATCCTGACAGGGTCATGCGCCAATTTTTTCGTACTCAGCTGATTCCATTACCATCTAGATAGACAGACAAGCTTCATGGGATGAAGCTGACAGGGAGGCAAGATGATGACTGGTCCCAAGTACATGCGAGTTTTATCGACTGCTGGCACAGACGTGCAGAGTTACGTATTCAAGGTGTTCCTACAAATCGATTCTCTCTTTCAGAGCAGGTTGACTATGAGCCATGGTATAGACTGAAGTCTATACTGTATCTTACCCAAGCTGGCATAGAGATGCAGAGGATGGTAAGTTAATAAATTCCTATTAGTTTTTTTATTGAATTATTTTCTATTTCCATTTGAATCTACTTACAGGGAAGTCACACAGAGCAGCTTGTTCGCATGAGCGATGAAGAGGATGAGGGGGTCTTTAGCCGGGCAGCCGTCCATGATACAGCGCTGGAGGCGAGGGCATCTTTTCATGCGCTTTCCGAGAGCATCTTCACGCGTCTGGCTCGGAGACAGGAGGTTCCTGCCTCAGAGGAACATCCTGCAGCTGCTGCTGGTGCTGAGGAGCCACGACCACGACGACGTAGACAACGTCGTGCTGCACGTGAGGCCTCGCCTGTTCCACAGGCAGAGGTCGGGCCTCTAGTAGTCCAGGATCAGCCTATTTAGGATGTGCCTCAGGTGGCATGGGATCCGTCTTTCCTGACAGGATATCCGCAGTTCTCTCCATCTTGGGTTCCAGATCCTTCACAACCTTGGATTCTAGAGCCGTCGACGTCTTGGGGTATAGCTCCATCACAGGCTTCGTTCCCCTCTGCGATGGAGGCAGGTCCTTCTACCACCCTAGTGGGAGAAGGATCCGAATGGCAGTACGAGATGCAGTTGACAACTCCTCCAACTGACACACAGATGGAGGATGTGACGGTCGACGTTTCAGTGCCCGAGGATCAGCCTTCTCCAGGTCATCAGACTCCACTGCGCACTCAACGCGGACGTCCTATTCGCAGACCACCATGTGGGACGGAATCTCCTTGCCACAGACATATGCATTGATTGTACATTATTGTTTACATGTTTTATGTGTACTGAAATCAAAATACTATTTTTACTTGTTGGTCAGAGTGGAATCTCAGGAGGGGGTAAATTAGGTTTTATTTATATATATTTATATAACAATACGAACATAATAATAAAACATTAATAATTACTAATTACCTAATTACAAATTATATAATTAATAATTCTATTACTAATTAACTATTTAATTAGTATATAATTAATATTTATATTACGAAATAACTAATTAATTAGTATATAATTTGTAATTTGGTAATTAGTGTTTATTAATCATTAATTATATAATAACTAATTAGTTAATTAGTAATAAAATTATCAATTATATAATACTTAATTATTACATATATAATAAATATTTAGTTAATTAGAAATATAATTAATAATTATAACTAATTAATTAGTAATTGGTAATTATTAATTAGTTAATCAGTAATATAAATATTTATTATAATTATTCATTATAAGAGGGTTTGCCCTAAAAATCATTCTGCATTTTTGATGTGGGATTCAGGTTCTACCTTTACTGCGCAGTACATTCTGCATTTCCGATGTGGGATTCTGTTTCAAGTACGTGACTTTGAAATACAATAAAATATAAAATATAAGGACAATATAAATAAAATTTTAAAAATTGATTAAACATATAATAAATAGTTGAAAACAAAAAGAATTTCCTCAAAAATGTTGATGAAAAATAATCTATAACCTTTCAAAACTGCCTACTTGAAACTTAAAAATGTTTCAAGTACGTGAATTTGAAAGACTGTAAAATATAAACTATAAAACGAATATAATTGAAACATTAAAAATTGATTAAACATATAATAAATAGTTGAAAACAAAAGAAATTTCCAAAAAAATGTTGATGAAAAGAAATTTATAAGCTTTCAAAACCGCATACTTGAAACTTAAAATTTTTCAAGTACGTGACTTTGAAAGACCATAAAACATAAAATAGAAGACCAATATAAATGAAACTTAAAACATGGATTAAACATATAAAAAATAGTTTAAAACAAAATCAATTTACAAAAAAATGTTAATGAAAAATAATTTATAAGCTTTCAAAACCGCCTACTTGAAACTTAAAAATGTTTCAAGTACGTGACTTTGAAAGATTATAATTATATTACTAATTAACTAATTAATTATTATATAATTAATAGTTATATTAATAATTAACTAATTATTTATTATATAATTAATAATTAATGAGTAATAATTAATAATTAATAATTTAATGAATAACTATAATTAATATTTATATTACTAATTAACTAATTAATAATTACTAATTACTTATTAATAATTATTAATTACTAATTACTAATTATAATGAATAATTATAATAAATATTTATATTACTAATTAAATAATTAATAATTAATAATTACTAAATAATTAGTTATAATTATTAATTGTATTTCTAATTAACTAAATATTTATTATATATGTAATAATTATATTACTAATTAATTATTATATAATTAATGATAATATTACTAATTAACTAATTAATTATGACATATTTAATTATTAATAATTACTAATTAATAATTAAAAATTATAATGAATAAATGTAATTAAAAATTATATTACTAATTTACTAATTAATTGTTATATAATTAATAATTATATAACTAATGAACTAACTAACTATTATATAATTAATTATTAATAATTAATAAATAATAATTATAATGACTAATTATAATTAATATTTATATTACTAATTAACTAATTATTAATTACTAATTACTAATTATTAATTACTAATTATTAATTACTAATTACTAATAATTAGCAAGTGGTTTTGAAAGCTTATAAATTATTTTTTATAATCATTTTTTTGTAAATTGCTTTTGTTTTCAACTATTTTTTATATGTGTAATCCATGTTTTAAGTTTCATTTATATTGGTCTTCTATTTTATGTTTTATGGTCTTTCAAAGTCACGTACTTGAAAAATTTTAAGTTTCAAGTATGCAGTTTTGAAATCTTATAAATTACTTTTCATCAACATTTTTTTGGAAATTTCTTTTTTTTTCAACTATTTATTATATGTTTAATCAATTTTTAAAGTTTCAATTATATTCGTTTTATAGTTTATATTTTACAGTCTTTCAAATTCACATACTTGAAACATTTTTAAGTTTCAAGTAGGCGGTTTTGAAAGGTTATAGATTATTTTTCATTAACATTTTTTTGTAAATTGATTTTTTTTCAACTATTTTTTATATATTTAATCCATATTTTAAGTTTCATTTATATTGGTCTTCTATTTTATGTTTTATGGTCTTTCAAAGTCACGTACTTGAAAAATTTTAAGTTTCAAGTATGTGGTTTTGAAAGCTTATAAATTACTTTTCATCAACATTTTTTTGGAAATTTCTTTTGTTTTCAACTATTTATTATATGTCTAATCAATTTTTAAAGTTTCAATTATATTCATTTTATAGTTTATATTTTACAGTCTTTCAAATTCACGTACTTGAAACATTTTTAAGTTTCAAGTAGGCAGTTTTGAAAGGTTATAGATTATTTTTCATTAACATTTTTTTGGAAATTGCTTTTGTTTTCAACTATTTCTTATATGTTTAATCAATTTTTAACGTTTCATTTATATTGGTCTTCTATGTTATGTTTTATGGTTTTTCAAAGTCACGTACTTGAAACATTTTAAGTTTCAAGTATGCGGTTTTGAAAGCTTATAAATTACTTTTCATCAACATTTTTTTTGGAAATTTAATTTGTTTTCAACTATTTATTATATGTTTAATCAATTTTTAAAGTTTTAATTATATTCGTTTTATAGTTTATATTTTACAGTCTTTCAAATTCACTTATTTGAAACATTTTTAAGTTTCAAGTAGGCGGTTTTGAAAGGTTATAGATTATTTTTCATCAACATTTTTGAGGAAATTATTTTTGTTTTCAACAATTTATTATATGTTTAATCAATGTTTAAAATTTCATTTATATTGTCCATATAGTTTATATTTTATTGTATTTCAAAGTCACGTACTTGTAACAGAATCTCACATCGGAAATGCAGAATGTACTGCACAGTAAAGGTAGAACCTGAATCCCACATCGAAAATGCAGAATGATTTTCAGGGCAAACCCTCTTATAAAAGGGAGGCCTGGGTAAGAGTTTCTGTCAGAATCCAGACTACTGTAATGGCTGTAGCGCTGGATCTTTAATAGTAGAGAAATTCTGCTGAATTTTTTTGTTTTGTTTATATATATACATATAAACAAAACAAAACAAAAAAAAATAAAAATAAAAATTTTTTAAAAAAAATATTTTTTAGGAGAAAGGCGGCATCGCGGATGCCGCCTTGCCCTCGAAATGCAAAGGCGGCATCCCGGATGCCGCCTTTAAGGTGCATTTTTAAATTTTTTTTTGCCGGAAGCGTTTTCTGGAAAATATTTTTTTTTTAAAACGTAAAAAAAAAAAATCCGCCGTCGCCCTACTACTCCGCCAGCGACGCAACGCTCCTAAAGATCCCACAGTAGACTCCTCCTTACAGGTGGATCAGCTTGACAGCGGGGTTCCTCCTCCATTCTATGGTTTTGGTTCAGTGGTGGCAGAGGAACCTTTGGAGGCCAGAAAGGTGGCGAGTAGGTCGATTGCACATGAAGGGTACAACAATACAGAAAATCCTCTTCGAGTGTGACCCCGTTGCGGCGCTACTCGTGGTGGAACGATGACTCCAGTTTCAGACAGCCTGCTTCTTCCACATGGGTTGGCCTCTCCTCCAGCTTGAATCTTCCTCAACATTGAACTCATCTCCATGCAGCTATGACTTATTGCTTCGGCTAATCTCTAGATGGCTTCATATGTGCTAGTGTGAGGCTTCTACATCATCCAAATTGAAGCCACTCCGACCCGTGGATTGTGGTGGATGGGGTCTTTCCAGGTGACCTCCTCATCTTCTTGCGGTGTGCCTTCAGCTCGTGAGGATTGGTTTTGGGATTGAGAGTCTGGATATGCGGTGTTCATTGGTATTTTTTTTGTTCAATCTGTTTTGATGATGTAAGAACAGTTGAATGTTGAATCTTGATTTAGGTCGGTAGAAGCATGTTATGGTGCAATCAAGGTTGAAGTCACTAGTGTTGGATGCGCGGTTTCATTGTATCATGGATTGAGCAGGGAGGCAGTGGTGATGGATGAAGTATGTTGCCAAGGGATAGGATGTGATGACCGGAGAAATAGTGGAAAAGAAGATGGATTTGATAGTGGCACCGTGATATGGGTTTCAAACTATTGATGGTGATACCATGACTAAATGTAGTGGCACTGGTTTGTGAGTGTGGTGACTGAGGTGTAATACTAAAGGGATGAACAATGGGTTGACAGTGTCACCCAAAAAAGTGAAACCGTGAAGAGAGTCGAAGATAAGGTCAACCGGCGCTCTGGCCGGCCGCTTGGATAGCGGCGAAGCAACCGCACCACTGGAGGGAAAGGCCGCGATCGATGGGATGCAGCGTTGAAGCAGTAGCTGGCGCAAGGCCGTCCGTGAAGGAAGCCGGCGGCCCGAGCCACCGGGTCGTTGGAGAGGGTGCGGCGCAACCGCGCTGCACGGTGGAGATGAAGGGGATCGCGTCCCTTGGAATTAGTGGTGCAACAGCGACCGGTGCAAGGCCAGCCACATGGAAGACCAGCTGCCCGAGCCGTTGGGTCGCCGGAGGGGGCGCGGTGCAACGACGTCATGCGAGAGTCACCTGGCCGCTTGACTAGCTGGGAGGAGTGGGACCCAGCGTGTCCCGTGTGATGTGGACCGGTTCCACATGGCACTGGTTTTCCTCCACCTGAATGACATAGTTGTTCGGGATCCATGGGGCGTGGTTTCCCCCCTGGACACTGCTAGGGCAGACCCCACGGGTCGCCGGGACAGACCCATCGCGGACCGCCGAGCCGAACCCAGCGCGGGCTGGCCTGAACCCACGGGTCGGGCCGGCCTCACAGGTCGGGTCATCCCTGCGGACCAGGTCAGACCCACAGACCGGGTCAGACTCACATACCAGGTCGAATCCCAATCCGAACCCGGGTGGGTCTGACTGGGTCGGACCGGACCCACACCCGTTTTGGCAGGTTTTCACCGTTTCACCCATAACATGGGCTGCGGGTGTCTGATTAACAAATCGTGTATGGAAACGGAATCCTTGGAGATTGAGGGTTCTTTTGGCATACCCCATTTGAGGTTTGGATGCAATTGGGGTATGGTTGGGTTGTATTGAACCTAAATCCAACCGGGCCCTCAGAGCGGAAATGCCAATAACTCAAAGAATGGGCATCCGATTGATGTGTCGTCTGTTGCGTTGCGACCTCTATGAAAAGGTGGAACTTTTAGATACTTCTTCTTGGGACTTCATGGAAGTTTTTGTATCGACACTTGGATTGAGAATCGGACCCTCCCGGAATCAAGCATGCCTCGTGCGGAACCCTGTGGCTGGTTGTGCACTGACGACTGTTCCTGGATCTTGTGTGGGTTCAACAGCACTGATGACTATTCCTGGATCCTGTGTGGGTTCAACAGCATTGAAGAATCTTCATAGATCCTGTACGGATCCGACAGCTCTGACTACTATTCATGGATCTTGTGTGGGTTTGACAGTTCTGACTTCTATTCCAGGATCCTCTCTGGGTTCGACAGAATAACTATTCTTGGATCCTATGTGGGTTCGATAGTTTTGAATTCTCTTTCTAGATCCTGTGTTGGTTTGATAGAATAGATGACTCTGTGGCTACATCTGATCATCTCTATCTCACTACAAATGTTGTATACCTTTTTGAGCTGATTCAGTAACTTGTGTTCTCCTGATGATTGAGATTTACTACTAGATAACTTAGGTATATATATGGGCATATATCTAAGTGGGGTTATATTTTGATTTGATACATTGTGGTTTATCCTTGTTTGATTTTTTGAGACCTTGAGGGTCTTAGGCTCCCTACTAAGTATCATTATACTCACCCCTATACGGGCTATGCCCGCACCTCATTGTGTTGGATGCAGACAATGGACAACGTTGAACGAGGCTGAGTGTACGAGGACTGGATAGTACCCGGAGGTGGACCTCACGAAAAGTATGTACCTGTAAGAGACTGACAGACGTGGAGTGCTGAGAAGGCTATCTTTACCTACCATTCAGGTAGGATCCGTGGGGGAAGATCCATGATCTGCTTTTCACCTTTCAGTCATTTTGTTCTTTTTCAGTTGTACTTACACATTACAGGTGGGTTTGTATTTCTGGCCCCTTTACTTTTTCGCACTCTCCTTTTATACAGTTTTTCTAAGTGGTTTTGTATCCAGTTGTGTACTCTATAGTCTGTGTTTTCAGTTATAATGGAAACTCCTTCCCAGTTTAGGGATTTATGCCTTTGGTACTAGTCGCTAACCCCTGACCTATGGAAGACGGGCTAGGGGCAGTCGCGGCATGGGCCCCGGGGGATGGGTCGTGGAAAATTGGTATCAAAGGAGTCAGTTATACTATAGAACATAGGACTCTAATCTTTTCTGTGAAGCAATGGAGTTAAGTTTAGTGCGTGTGGTTTTCAGTTAAGGGAGTCCAGTGTTGGTGCGGTGGCAGAAGTATCCATACACCAGGACCCTGACTTCTGATTTCCGACTCAATGCACGAAAACACTTCTTACATGTGTGTTATGAAGATTTTTCTTTGTGATCACTTTTGATTAATCTCACCATGTATAACTCATTTTCCATGGCACACCTGTTACTTTTTAGGATGACCCCACGCGTGCAGCCAGCCAAGGTTCCAGGTTTTGTATGAGATGGTAGCCCACCGAGAGATGAGACATCGGTACAGGGCCCTATCACAGTGGAGGCACTAACGGTACCACTACTCGTTGGGACACCAACGCCACCATCCCCAATAATAGATGATGTATGATGCTTGAGTGCATTGCATGAGTTCCATCCCCAGAGGCCAACCATATACTAGGGTGGGTCGGAGCCACAGGTAGATGAGGATTAGATGGAGGCTGTGGTGAGAGTCTTCAGACTGGTAGGGACACTGGCAGACCTTATGGAGACCCTTACCATGAGTCACCTTCAGGCAGCAACAGGAAAATGGTGGAGCCTGATGCTCCAAGTGCCTGATGAGGCGACACTACTCTGGGAAGACTTTGAGAGCCTGTTTCGGGCAGATATTGTCCCAGCCACCCAACGTGCGGTGCAGATACAGGAGCTACTGCATCTACAGCAGGGTAGCTTGACGGTGGCACAGTACTCAGTGAGGTTCACCGAACTGTCACGCTACTCTAAAGATATGGTGTGGGACCCATTCATTATGGCCTGGACCTTCGAGCAGGGGCTCAGTTGAAAGATCAGGGTTTTGATGATCTCTCTCAGCATCCCGACGCAAGAGGGGGTATTAGAGCGAGCCCTCTTAGGGGAGAGTTTCCTTGCTGAACAGTCACAAGCAGCGAGATCTTCCATCGGGTGTCACATAGCAGAGTCTTCAGCAGATGGAAGCAGACAGATGTCATAGAGGTCTAAGCAGACCAGACCATCTAGTGGACGACCTCAGGACTCTGGTTCAGTTATGCGAGGCACATAAGACATAGCCAGTCATTCAGGGAACATGTAGTTTTTCACATGTGGCGGGCAGGGTCACATGGATCGTGATTGTCCGACCCGTTGTACGGATGACCAGAAGGCAATTGAGGGACCTCCTAGGCAGAGGTAAGGGTTAAATCGAGGCGATCCATAGGGCGTAGGTGGACGTGCAGAGGAGCTATTCATACAGGTGGCGATGGATGATGTTAAGAGGTGTTACCACCACCACCACTAGGAGGTACACCCCAACTGCAGGGAGTAGGTGGAAAGGGGAGAGCTCAGCTCCAGGAAGCTAAGACTTACGGTCACGGTGCTTCGTAGATGATTCGAGGTATGGTCTGTGTCTATTCCACCTTGGTTGCAGTTCTTATAAACACATGAGCCAACCACTCTTTCATTTCCACCGCTCTCGTTCAGAGCTCGGAGATTCTGACAGAGCAGTTTGATCGATCTTTGTAGCTGGAGACTCTTATGGGAGTAGACTCAATGGTTATGCACTGGTGCCGGTAGTGTGATCTTACTCTCAGAGGCAAGAGCTTTGGCTGGGATCTCCTCATAGCGACATAGAGGCCTTACGAAGTCATCATGGGTATGGACTAGTTATCTATAGTCCATGCTTAGATCGACTATATTAGATGCAAAGTGTGGTGTGTCTATATGGATGGGACTAGGTTCGCCTTCACCAGAGAGAAGGGAGCCTTTACAGAACATGATGGTCTAACTAGGAGGGTGCAGCTGATCACTCATCAGTTGGCTTGCCTTACCCTTGGAGTAGTTGATGTGGATAGTCCGAGCTATCCTATAGTGGTTGACCAGTATGTGGATGTTTTCCCTAAAGATGTTTCAGGTCTACCTCCTCACAGAGAGGTGGAATTTTACATTTACTTATACACGGAGATGACACTGATAAAATGTTGGGTTGATACATTCTTCCCCAATTATGATATTTTAACCCCTAAATCTCATTTTACATACTATTTTGAAAGTATATGAGGGTATTTCTCCATCATTACATTATCTAGTTCTCAAGTCATACATATGGTTTGTCCATAGCACCTTGACCAAGTGAGTGGTCTTTTTACATAGACCCTTGTCTCTCTAGTCTAGCCTCTTCATCAGTTTCTCATTGTAATATAGATATTATTCTTGTTGTATCACCCATAAGCCCAGTAAATATGGGGTAATTGTTATATACTTCATTTTGAGGTACATGTGGAATACATCATGCACTTGAAAAAAATTTGGTTGAAGTTAAAGATGATAAGATACTTCTCTTATGTAATAAACAATATCAAAGGGGACAATGCACCTTGGGCTATGCATCTATCTCATTATATATGACATGAATCTATTCCTTGGTGATATTCTAAGAAAATCATTGTCTCCAATTTCAAAATCCAAGTCCCATTTACATTTTCTATAATATATATTTTTCTAACATTGAGAATCTTTTATATGTTTTCGGATAGAATAAGACTTCTTCTTTATCTCTAACACAAGATTAAGTTCATGTAGATTATGTTGGACAACTTCATCCCAACATGATGGAGTTATACATTGCTTCACAAACATATATTTATATGGTTTATTTGAATACTTAAGTTGAAGATGTTTTAGTATGATAACTCAACAAATGGGATATGTTGATCTCATCCTCCATTTAATTCCCTTTAGTAGGATTCCAGCATGTTCTCGACTGTCTAAATTGTCCATTCTAATTGGTCATAAATTATGGGGTTATAGGTCGTGTTGAAATTCAATTCAGTACTCAATGAATTTTGAAGACCTCTCCAGAATTTAGATGTCAACCATGGATCATGATCAGATATGATTAAAACTGGAACTCCATAAAGACATAACTTTTCCTTCACATATGTATTCAAAACGTTCTGAAGAGTGAAATCTTATATAATTTAAATGAATTATGCACTATTTTTGAGTCATTCCACCGAAACCCATATCGATTTGGTCCATTTAGATGTCATCAGAAGACCAATGAAAATGTCCATACTCACATTCTCCCATTTCCTTGTGGGTACTAGAAATTGATGTGTAATCCCTTTTAAATTTTTTCCTTGTGATTAAACATTCTGTCATACTAAATATCTTGAGATATATAAATCAATATCCTTCTTCATGTTTTTCCACAAGATGTTATCTCAAGGATAATTGAACATTTTGGTACCTCTAGGATGGAGAGAGAAGATATTCTATGTAAATTATCCAATATCTCTTTATTTATCTCATGTGACTAAGGAACAAAAAGAATCATTGTGAAGCGAATCAAATAATATTTATTGATGAGGTAGGAGGTTTTCATGGCTCTCGAAATATTATTTATAACTCCTACACTAGCACAATGGTGTAGGGTCGAACCTAAGGGAAGACAGGTGAGAAATCTGAGGTTTTATTCAAAATTAACTACACTGTTGTCAGGAGTGGAGAAAATGAACATTGTTTAGTTTTTATTATTTAATTTTTTAACGATGAAGTGGAAATATGATCAGAAAACTTTATTTTTTACAAAGAAACTAAAATTTACACTAAATACTAATAAACTAAAGAAATACAGTAAACTAATATTATGAATCAGGGAATAGAACAATGATCAATTGAAATACTCAAGAATTCCAAAATACTGGTTTAACAGATATCTCCCCCACTACACTTTATTTAATCACACATCAAGAAAAAGGTGAAAATTCTCCCTCTCTAGATAACACAACACACAGAAGACTGACTTTAGGAGTTATCCACTACAAAATCAGTCGAACTGCTTGACAATTATAAAAGGATAACATTTTGAAATAATCTCACCATTAATTTCCAAATGTAATGAAATTAATGCTTTGATAAATGTATTTATGAACTACCTATCCATTTGATCTCTAATTGATTATTTAAGAAAACATTTGAGTTATGAAACCACTAAACAGATAATCATTAATCAATCTCACTGATCGATTGTGATTCTATAAAATGTAACCAGAATGAAGAAGTTTAGAAGATTGACCACATGAATTTAATTCTCAAGATAAGAAAATTAACCCACTGATCATATTGATTAAAGAAGTGAAAAACGTCCAAGAATATAGTAAAAAATTTAAGGACAGAGGGAAGAAGAACTCCCAAAATATTACTCTTCTCTCTTGCTCAGTGGCCTCCAGTTCATCACCAATGTTGCTCCCATGAGTCCACTCTCGAATTTGGTGTGTTCATTGAAGGAGAATGAGAGTCTCTAGATCTTATCTCTAATGGTGTGTTCGTTGAATGCAAATGAGAGTCTTTGGATCTTCTCTCCAAAGGAGTGTTCGTTGAAGGAGAATGAGAGACTCTGGATATGCTTTCCAAAGGTGTGTTCATTGATGGAGAATAAGAGTCTCTACAATTCTACTGCTACTCTTCTTTAAATATCATCCGTCATCTGCTACATGTCACCGCATGTTTCCACTAACATTATGTGTCCATCACGTATGCACCGCACAAGTGCATTTTTTTCTGACTAACACGTCACTTTAGTTTTTCCCTCGTAACTAACTCCTGATGAGTTAGTTGAATGGATTTGTACGTCTTCTAGACTCTACATTGAACATGAACAGAAATTAACAAACAAAACAGTAAAAAAACACAAATAAAGTTAATAAAAATATTAAAGTAATTTTAAAATAAAAGTTTAATTACTAAATAATTAAAGTTAAGTAATAAATACTTAAGTTGATTACCATTATTTACATAGTTAAAAATTATTATTATAGTTATTAATTTATTACTTAATATTTAATTAGAATAAGATTTTATGATTCTAATTAAATTTTATTTATTTGGTTATTTTATTAATGTTAGTATTATTAGTAAAAAGTTATTATAAATTAATGAAAATTGTGAGTGTGGAGATTATTTATTAAATATATTATTTAGTTTACAAATATTATTATAATAAAAATTATTTATACAGATAATTTAAATTAAATTTTTATTATTTGGGAGTAAATATTATTTAAGTTTTAAATAAGTTATATTTTATTAACTGATTTTATAACATAATTTTATTTTATGATTAGTTATTCATTTGATATATTTATTTTATATTATAATTATTATTAATTTATTAATTATATTATTTATTGTTTTATTTTATTTTAACTTAATTTTATCCCTTCCCCTCCCCAATTTCGGCATTACAGGGTAAGCGGGTTTCAGGTTTCTTCTGAAGGAAGCCACCGTTGATGCCCTGCTACTCCTCTAGCGATGTGGTGCTCCTCAAGCTCCCACAACAGACCCCTCCTTCTTGGCAGATCAACTTGATAGTGGGGTTCCTTCTCCATTCTCCGGTCTTGGTTCAGCCGCGTCAGAGGATCCTTCGGTGGAAACCAAGGCGGCGAGTAGATTGACGACACATGAAGGGTTCAACAAGGTGGAAACTCCACTTCTATTTCGACTCTAGTGCAGCACTACTCATGGCGGCCCAGCGACTCCGGTTTCAAACCGCATGATTATTCGTTCTAGCTTGGCCTCTCCTCTAGCTTGAATCATCCTCAACATCAAACTCCTCTACATGTGGATATGACTTATTCCTTTAGTTATGCTCTAGATGGCTTCAGATGTGGTGGTGTGAGGCTTCGATAGCTTTCATATTGAAGCGACTCTAACTAGTGGCTTGTGGTGGATCGGGTCCAGCAAGGTGACCTCATAATCTTCTTGTGGTGTGCCTTTATCTTGTGAGGATTTGATTTGGGATTGCAAGTCTAGATCCGGGGTGTTCACTGGTTGTTTTTTTATTCAATCTGTTTTGTTGAATTAAGAATGATTAATGATTGAATCTTGATTTAGGTCAGTAGAAGCTGATGAAGGATGGTGCCAAGGGATGGGAAGTGATGATAGGGGAAATGGTGGAAAAGAATATGGATTTGATGGTGGCACCCTGATATTGGTTTCCAACTATTGATGGTGAGATAATGACTGAATGCAGTGGTATTGATTTGTGAAATCGGTGATTGAGGTGCAGTACCACATGGATGAGAAATCGGTTGATGGTTTCACCACAAAAAGTGAAACCATTAAGAGAGTCATGGTGGCACGGTGTCTCCCGTGAGAAGAGGAGACTGATGTGGCACCATGATTGAGGAAGCAGTAGCATACTTTCTGGGACAGTAATGAAATTGGATTAGACTAGTGCCACAGTAACACTGTAAAATAAACATATCAGTAAAATAAATTAAAACTTTTAAAAATATGAACAAAAAAATCATTTAAAACTAAAAAATAATTAAAACAATTGAAAATTATGGTACATTATAAACTTAGTAAGCTTATAATCCATTTAAAATTGAGTAAAATTATTATTAACATCAATTTATAAAACATAAATTGGAACTAAACCGAAACTAAAATTAATATGTAACTAAATTATTAAAAGTTAATATTTAATTTAAGCATTATAAAACAAAGTTAAATTATTTATAAAAGTTATTGTATCAAATTAAATTAATTAAAGTAAATATATAATTATTATATTACAAAACAATTATGTTAATTAATTAAAATAAATTAAATAGTTTTAATTAATGTAGGAGTTTATAATAAGAAATTTATAAATACTGAATTATTAAAAGACGGATAACATTTAGATTATTCTTTTTTAATTAAATAGTATTTAATACATGAAATGTTAAATTAAAACTATATTATTTATATACAAAAGTAGAATTAATCAACAAATTAATTAATTTTAAACTATTAAATATGTAGACAAAATTGACCAAAATAAAAATATTTCATTAGACAATAAAATTAATGTAACATATAAATTAACTATTTTAAAGCTTAAAATACATGAATAATTAAAAAAGGTTAATTGATAAATTCATTTATAAAAATAAAAAAGATTGATTTTATAATAAAAATAGTAAATTTTTTTAATTAAATCATTAATAATTAATAAAAAGATGTGGCAAAACAATGTAAAATAATTCCACATCAAATTCCCCCACACTTAATAATTGTGTTTCCTCAAATAATCTCATGTTTTATTTTCCATGAAAACAAAATTATTTTTATGATTCAGGTAAAAATGTAACATGTCCAGCCATTTGAAACAAAGAAAGAAACATAACAATAGGATCGAGAAAATAATTTTTTAAAATGATGTCTTGCCTATAATTGGAAGAGCATTGTCGTGTGTGCCCTCAAATGATTAGTGTGATTTTGGGGTACTTAGGTGTAGCAGAGTGGCTGACCAAGGTCGTCTCTCAAAAGAGGAAGTAAATTAAAACAACTTCTTAAAGGTATTCTAAAAATAAAATATAATAGACTAAAAATTCTACTTGAAAGGATACGAGGTGGTTGTTTATCTTTTATAAAACTTGAAAAAGTTTGCTGGAAGAAGATTTCATTTTTTTTGTTTTTAATTTTGAAATGAAGTTTGATTAAAAAGACACAACAAGAAGATGTTTTGTTAGAAAATATTTAAAAGACATAATAGATATAAATCTACCTCTTCAATAAATTATTTATAATTATCATTTAAATTAACATCCACTTAATTATTATCCCTTAACTTGTTAACCCCGGAACCCTATGAGAATTAACCTTACCACAAAGATGAAGTGAATTAAACCCTAGGTTATCTTCGGAACATGTAATCGTATCACCCTGCTTTGATTGATGATCTAAGGATAGCTTATGGTCTGTGGTGAATTATGGAACATTTCCATTCTATAAATGAGAACTAATTGAGTTTAGGGATTATGTTTGAACTCTACAAATTATTCCCATGTGGTTTTGAATTACTGGTTAAGGTTGCGCTCTCACAGTTCACAAAATTCCCAACCACGCGTGTTTTGTGTTAACTATTCAATTTCTTTCATAGTTTCATTTAAATTAAAAGCACAATTGATAGATCATAATATGTGAATTAATGTACATCATTGATTCAAAATAAATTAATAAATAAGGATAGAGGTCGATCGATTACTAAAAAGAACTACACTTCGGTGGGCGGTGTAGTCACCGTAGAAACGTTTTGAATGTGCAAAGGTTTAGAAAGGGTAGAACCCAATCACGTTTCTACTCCTGATTCCAGCCCAATTAGGAAGATTATGAGAAGAGTAAATTTAAACAAAACATAAGAAAAGAGAAGAAATAAAATAAGAACAAAGAATCTTATTATGAAAACCCAAACATTACAACATGAGGAAGAAGAATAGGGCTTCAACGAAGGGATCCTTGCTTCAAGAGCTACCCTTATTGAATTTCTTGGATAATTGGAGCTGAACCTCTTCTCCTCTTCCCTAAACTCGTTAATTCACATCCCAACCCCACCAAATGATAAAAACAATAATTTATAGAGTGGTGGGGATGCTAGGTTCAATGTGGTTTCAAGTGTGAATGGAGAATCTCATCCAAATATTTTACGCCAACTTGTACCACCAATTTGACTCCAAGACCTATGCATCAGCTGTCCTTACAGAAAGGTGATTCGCTATAAAATACTTCATGTAGCTCCTCCCAAATTTTGGGCTTGATCCAAGCAAAAATGAAGAAGTTATGACCCAAACATAGAACCAATGTCCATTCTGCCGAGTCCAGCCCACCATTGACTTAATGACCCATTTACTCCATCCAAATGCACTATTTAGCTCTAGTGTCCTTAATAAAAGTTGTAGAAATTTAATTTATGAACATTGTTACAATATATTAAGTTCAAATAAATCATATTAAAATATTTAAGTGGGAAATACTATAGTACATTTTAAAAGGATAAAACTGGAATTTTAATGGAATTTTTAAATGAATGATCTAATCCCAAATATTTCATAAATGAACATATTTAGCACAATTTGATGAAATTATGTCATTTATTATCAATAAAATATTCAAAAAATATTGTTTTATCAAATCCCCTCACACTTACACTTTTGCACTCCTGGGAAAAACCTCATATCAAGTAAACATCATTATTAAATCAAAACCAATTTTAAAACACATATCCTTAAGATCAAAAAATTACACACCAAGAAACAAAAGATATAATTCCTTATAAAAAACCATTATTTCAAGTTCATAATTTATATCATTCAATATATTTTCACTTTATTTATCCTCCCATGCACAAAACACTTACCTCACTTGAATTTTCTCTTATCACACAAATGTCAATTTTTTTTGCAATGTCTTTCTCATATAAACTCATACAAGGGTATCCATAGGCTTGATAAATTCCTACATCACAACCCAATATGATTCAAGGACATATTTTTATCATGAGGACTTTTCTGGGTTGTTCTGTGGCTTTCAGTTGGTAGGATTTAGATATGAAAAATTCTGAGTCTGAATGAGGATGGCTTGAATCTTTTTGAAGAAAAATTTCATTTATCTAATTTTCACTAAAATATGGTCTCCTCCTCTATCGACATAGAATTGATTCATGTTCATCATCATGAAAAATAATGGAATGTGTACACCATTCAACATTTCAGTTGTAAAAATGACAATATTCTTGAACATGATTTTCTTACAAGATCCAAATAGGCACAACTGTTCCCCTCTATTAGAAGCCCCAGAAAGGCACAACTTCTTTTATCATGAGTGCTCTAGAAAGGCACATCTTTCAATAAAATGTTTTTGTTCAGTAGAAAACACATCTCTTCATAATTTAATTTTTCACCCGAATTATCACATAATGTGGTATCATAACACAAGATAGCTTCCGCCACACTTAAGTTCAACTAGATTTTGCAATTTCACTTGAAGAGTTGGTTGGATAGGGAAAATTGGCTTGTAATGTTGCTAACCTAACAGGATATTCATGGATTATAAGGGTTACAAGGATTAAATGTTCAAGGTAGGACCTTATAAAAAAACGATTCTTTGAAATAGGGGCTTTAATACCAAAAAAAATGCCTCAATCATTTAAACATAAGTACCTCAAACACTCAAGTTTTGACCGGAATAAATAAAATTCTAGTTAAATCAAGCATGGATTGGTTCTCTAAAGAAGTGAGGTGAATGTAAAGAATATGAAAATAACGGTTCAGAAGCCTCACAAGAAAAGTGGTTTCAAATATAAAGATAGTGAGATGTGGCATGAGATTCAAAATTTAGTGTCCTTTTCTGAAATTACTAAATATTTGAACTTGAAACAAAGTCATTTAAGCATTCATTTAAGCTTAGTTTCAAGGGATAAATTGTTTTAATTACTGATATGGATTTCAAAATTGTGATGAGAATCATTTCAGCTCAAAAGTTTCAAAAACACACAGAAAATTGAAAGATAAACACACAAAATTTGAAAAATATACAATTTATTTTTTTAAAAGGAAAACAATTGAAATTACTAAATTAAAAGGTTCCCTCCCCCACACATAAAATATTGCATTGTCCTCAATGCGAACCCATGAGATGATATATTCACATGAAATGTATAATTTTAAATAAGACAAAAAATAAAAAAGTTAATGGGTTAGGAACAACCTGATGTGCTCAAGTGATGATGGGGTCATGCAGTGTGATAAAATCCATTGCATTAGTAGAAAGTCCCTCAATGTATCTCTTCAAACGTTGCCCATTGACTATAATGATCCTTCATGTGTCCTCTTGTTTGATCCCCACTGCACCATAAGGAAAAACAATATTCACAACATAAGGACCTAACAATCTGAAACGCAACTTACCAGACATCATCTTCAGTCATGAACTGTAGAGAAGAACTTTATCTCCAACATGAAACTCCTTTTTTTGGATCATTTATCATGAGATTCTTTTGATTTTTCCTTGTAGAGCCTTGAGTTCTCATATGAAAACAATCTAATCTCTCAAGTTATTGAATTTTCAACTTCCTTTGGATTCCAGCTTGGACCAAATCCATGTTGTATTTCTTTATAGCCCAATAAGCCCGATGCTCAACCTCCACAGGGAGATTACATGCTTTCCAAAAAACAATCCGAAATGGGGAAACACCAAGGGGTGTCTTGTATGCTATCCTATAAGCCCACAATGCATCATCCAAGTGCTTGCTCCAATCTTTCCTATTTGACTGCACAATTTTATCCAAAATTTGTTCTAATTAAAAATTTGAAACCTCAGCCTGGCCATTTGATTTATGGTGGTTTGGTTTTGATGTTTTGTGTGTCAACCCATACTTCCGAAGAAGGAAACAAAATTCTGATTGCAGAAGTGTGTCCCTTGGTCACTGATTATGGCCTTCGGTACTCCAAACCTGTAAAAAATCTATGCTTTGACAAAGTCCACAACAACATGAGAATCATCAGTCCTGGTGGCCTTAGTCTCCACCAATTTACTCACATAGTCAACATCAATAAAAATATATAAAAATCCAAATGAACTAGGAAAAAGACCCATAAAATCAATACCCCATACATCAAAAATCTCACAGAATAGTATGGGTTGTTGGGGAATCTCATGTCTCTTAGAAATGTTCCCAGTGTGTTGGAAACGAGAGCATGACTTAAAAAACACATGGGCATCATGAAATAAGCTAGGACAACATAATCCAGAGTCCAAAACTTTCCTAGATGCCCATTGGGGTCCAAAGTGTCCACCATAAGAAAGTGTATGACAAAAATGTAAAACATACTCCAACTCATGATTAGGAACACACCTCCTAATAACATAATCACTACACATGCGCCAGAGGTATGGATCATCCCAAACAAAATACCGAGACTCGCTTTTTAATTTTTGTACTAGATGTTTCTTTAAATTTGCAGGGATTTCAGAGGAAACAAGGTAGTTAACTAAATTTGCATACCAAGGATGTGTACCTGAGATAGAATAATGATGCTCATCGGGGAAAGTGTCCTGAAGTGGTACATGGTTCATGGTGTCATCCTCTAGTGTGTGAGTAAGACTACTCATTTGGTCTGACACCATGTATTCTGAACCCTTTTTTCCTTTATCTCAATATCAAATTCTTGAATAAGGAGCATCCATTGGATCTACCTGGGCTTTGCATCTGGCTTCTTCAAGAGGTACCTCGGAGCAGCATGGTCAGAGAAAAGAACTACTATAGAGCCCAATAAATATCAACAGAATTTATCTAAAGCAAATATGACAGCAATAAACTCCATTTACATGATTGTGTAAGTTTATTGGGATGAATCTAGTGTCCTTGATGCAGAGGCGATCACATGTGAACGTCCCTCCACCCTCTAAGATAAGACGGCTCCAACCGCGAAGTTGGAGGCGTCACACATAATCTTAAAAGGAATCTCCCACCATGGGGGTTGTATGATCGATGGAGTGGTTAGACACTTCTTTAGCTCATCAAAGTAAGTCCTTCAAGAATCATCAAGCACAAAATCAGAATCCTTTTGGAGTAATCGTGACATAGGAAGAGAAATCTTACTAAAATCTTTGATGAAGTGTCGATAAAATTCTGCATGCCCTAGGAAAGATCTAACATCACACACACATAAAGTATATGGTAAGTATGAAATAATATCTACCTTAGATCTATCAACCTCTATCCCATTTTTTGATACTACATGGCCTAATATAATGCCATACTCTACAATGAAATGAAACTTTTCAATGTTCAGGACCAGATTCTTCTCAATACAATGATTCAACAACTTACCCAAACTACTTAGACATTCATCAAATGAAGACCCATACACTGTAAAATAATCCATGAATACCTCCATGCAAGTCTCAATAAAATCAGAAAAATACTCACCATGCATCTCTAGAAGGTACCTGGGGCGTTGGAAAGTCCAAATGGCATCCTTCAGTAGGCAAACATACCGAAAGGAAAAGTGAATGTTGTCTTCTCCTAATTATCTAGAGCAATAGGAACCTCAAAATATCCAGAAAATCCATCTAAGAAACAATAATGTGTTTTCCCAGCAATTCTCTTAAGCATCTGATCAATAAATGGGAGGGGGAAATGGTTCTTGAGAGGAGATTGATTTAGTTTCATATAATCAGTACACACGCCAGTTGTTTTGTACCCTCATTGAAACTAACTCATCTTTCTCATTTTTAACAATAGTAACACCACTTTTCTTAGGCACAGCCTGAATAAGACTTACCCACTGAGAATCTGAAATGGGATAGATTATACCTGCCTCAAGCAAATTTTCAAACTTTTTTTAAAAACCTCCAAAAGGGTTGCGTTGAGTCTCTTTTTGTGGTTTCCTCACCAGTTTAGCCCCATCCTCCAAAATAATCCTATGCGTACAAATGGAGGGGCTAGTACCTGATATGTCAGCCATGGTCCACCTGATTTCCCTGATGTTCTCCCTCAAAAGATTAAAAAGTTTTTCTTCATGTTCAAAAGGGATATTTTTAGCAATGATAATAGGTAATTTCTCACTACTTAACAAGTATGAGTATTTGATATTTGGTGGTAATGGCTTGAGTTTCAGTGTAGGGGGGAGGTGTATAGATAGAGACATAGAAGGAACTGAAATATGTGCGCAAAGAGAAATTGTACCAAAATATAAATCATCAAAATAATAGAATAAAGCATCAAATCCATCATCATACTCAACAACCATGTCATAATTAAAGTTCACATGATCAAAATTAGAATATGATTCCATTTCAAAATCAAATTTTATAGAGTCTTGTGCATTAGAAATTGGTGTGGAAGTACACTTAGACATAAAACTAGAACCAATACTTATAATCACCCTAAGCATAGGACAATCAAAATCCATGTCGTTTTTACTTGGTGATTCAAAATGGGAGAGAACAAATTTATAATGATCCTCTGAGGGGTACTTCATGGAATCCATAACATTAAATATCAAAACTTCATCCCCAAATTCCATGGAATGTGTACCCTCATTGACATTTATGATAGTTTTTGCAGTTTTGAGGAAGGGTCTACCTAAGATAATGGGGGCATGAGAACTTACCTGATCATCCTCCATGTTAAGCACGTAGAAATCTACTGGGAAGATCATGTCTCTTACCCAGACAAGTACATCCTCAAGGACTCCCGCTGGATATATCATAGCTCTATTCACCAACTGCACCACTACTCTCGTCGGTTTTAGCTCACCAACCTACCATGAAGAGAATACAGAGTGAGGCATCACATTGATGAAAGCTCCAAAATAACAAAGTGCATCAGAAAAGTGAAACTCCCCTATGGTTCATGGGATGGTGAATGTCCCTAGATCCTTGCACTTTTTCAGCATTGCTAGATTGGTGTAATGAGTGCTGACACATTACTTCCAAGATTTATCCTCTCATTTCCCTTAAGCCCTCTTCGATTGGTACAAAGTTCTTCTAAGAATTTCACATACCTTGGAATTCTTTTAATGGATTAAAGTAGAGGAATATTGATCTCCACACGCTTGAATGTGTCAAAAACCTCCTTTTGCATTGCTTCTTCAACCATCTTCTTAGTTTGAACAAACCTGTTTGGAAAAGGAAGAGGTTTAGGAGGAACATCATTAATCTTTTGATTACCTTTATCTTTCTCCTTGGTTTGCTCATCAGTTGATGTAGAATTGGGCCTTTCCAGATTTAAGGTGAATCTAGGTGTATCAATAGGTGCAGATGTATCATTTGTTTGCTTCCCACTTCTAAATGATATGGAACTGACATTCTCCTTGGAATTTGGAGTAGGTTGGGATGGTAGATTTCCAGAATTCTTACTTACCAGTTCATGGAGGGTAGTGGAAATCTGGCTCATTTGAGCCTTCAACTCCCTCAACTCTGAACCTTGACTCTTCAACTCATTCTGTTGATTAAGAACAATTTGTTTCAAAATTTCATCAGTGTTAGAATCTACCTTGGATGGGGGAATCCCTTATTGTTTGCTTGTTGATGATTGAGATTCAAATCTCCTTTGTGGTTGTTGGAAACCCTGTTGGTAAGGTGTAGGATGCTGGAAGTTTTGTTGAAAGGGTGTCCTTTGTATTTGTCCAGAGCCATACCTCATGTCTGATTGATGCTTCCACCCTTGGTTGTATGTTGGATCAATATTCTTTTAGGGATATGGTAGTTGTTTTTGTTGCTGATAAGGTCTCCCTAGTAACACTAATGCACAATCTTCTATTTCTTGGAGTTGTGGAAAACAGTCAGTTGGGTGGATTGTCTCAGTGAAAATGCCACAAGGCCTTGAAGGAGGGGGTAGGGATGTCTTTTGTGCCAAAGCAAGCTGTCTCACCATAGTTTTCAATTATTCCAAATTGGTGTCAATAAAATTACTTTCAAGAGAAGATGGACTTACCTGATGTACTCCCCTGACATGTGGTGTACCTCGATCGCCAAGTTGTTGGGAGTTTTGGGCCATTTTGTCGATTAACGCACGTGCAGCTACTAGTTTCTTGTCCACCAATGATCCTCTAGCCGCAACAGCCACCATGCACCTCTCCATAGGTGTGAGTCCTTCATAAGCGTATGGGATTAGTAGTTGCTCACTGATTTGGTGATGTGGGCAGCTTGCACACAACTTCTTGAATCACTCCCAATACTCATACATTGACTCCCCCTGTGCTTTCTTGATCCGAGAGATCTCTTTACAAATGGAAGTGGTCCTTGATGCTGGAAAAAATATCTACAAGAAAATTTGTTTCAAATAGTTCCAACAACTTACATCTTCAGGTTGTAAATAATACATCTAGTCTTTCACAACTCCATCAAGTGAGAATGGGAATGCTCTTAGTTTGATTTGATCTTCAGAAACATTTATAGGTTTATGGGTTGAGAAAACAACATTAAATTATTTCAGGTGTTTGTTTGGATCCTCACAAGATAATCCATGAAACTTTGGAAGAAGATGAATTAACCCATATTTCAGTTCAAAGTCTGATTTGAGATTCGGGTATGCAATACAATTTGGCTGATAGTTAATATCTGGTGCCCCCAATTCTCAAATGGTTCTTTTAAGTTAAATGTTTATGGTTGAATTTGAATTGCTTCTAATTTCAATGTTCTACAAGTGGAGGACTTCTCCAACTGTTTGAATATTGAAACTTCTCGTAGATTGAGAATGTCTGATTCGTGCCCTAAGGCTTCGTTAAATATCAGGGTCAAGTTCTAAGAGATCTTCGGGATTAGATCGTTCCTTAAATCAAATAAAAATTAAAAGAAATAAATTGGACCATAGTAAAATAAAAATAATAAGTTTGAGTTGATGGTCCAAAAGGAAGTAGAAGAAAATAAAAGAAGAAAAATCATCTTGGGTAAAGAAGGAAGAAAGAAGAGAGGAAGAGAATAAAATTTAAAATTAAATAAATACCTATGATTGGTTGAAATAATTACTTTCCTCCCCTGAAACGACACCAATTAGGAAGAGCACTATCGTGGGAACCCTCAAATGATTAGTGTGATTTTGGGGTACTTAGGTGCAACAGAGTGGCTGACCAAGGTCGTCTCTCAAAGGAGAAAGTAAATTAAAACCAATTATTAAAGGTATTATAAAAATAAAATAGAGTAGAATTAAAACACTAGTTGAAAGAATGTGGCTGGTTGTTTATCGTATTTATAACTTGAAGAAATTTTCTAGAAGAAGATTACATTTTTTTATTTTGAAATGAAGTTCGATTAAAAAGACACAACAAAAAGATGTTTTTTTGAAAATATTTAAAAGACGTAATCAATCTAACTCTACCTCTTCAATCAACTATTTTTCATTATCATTTAAATTAAAATATACTTAATTATGATCCCTTAACTTGTTAACCCCCGAACCCTATGAGAATTAAACTTACCACAAAGATGAAATGAATTAAACCCTAGGTTATCTTCGGAACATGTAATCACAACACACTGCTTTGATTGTTTCTATAAAGATAGCTTATGATCAGTGGTAAATTAAGGCACATATCCATTATGGAAATGAGGACTAATTGAGTTTAAGGATTATGTTTGAACTCTACAAATTAATCCCATGTGGTTTTGAATTACCAGTTAAGGTTGCGCTCTCACAATTCACACAATTCCCGACCTCGCATGTTTTGTAATAACTATTCAATTTCTTTCTTAGTTTCATTTAAATTAAAACATAAATTGATAGATAATAATATTTGAATTACATTAGCTCATTTATTCAAAATAAATTAATGAATAAGGATAGAGGTTTATTGATTACTAAAAAGAACTACTCTTCCATGGGTGGTGTAGTCATCGTAGAAACGTTTTGCATGTACAAAGGTTTAGAAAGGGTAGAACCCAATCACGTTTCTACTCTTGATTAAATCCTAATTAGGAAGATTAAGAGAAGAATAAATTTAAACAAAACAGAAGAAAAGAGAAAAAATAAAAGAAGAACAAAGATGCTTATTATGAAAACAGAAACATTACAACATGAGGAAGAAGAATAGTGCTTCAACATAGAGATCTTTTCTTCAAGAGCTGCCCTTATTTAATTGCTTGGATAATTGGAGTGGAACCTCTTCTCCTCTTCCCTAAACTTCCTAATACACATCACAACCTCACAAAATGAGAAAAACTCTAATTTATTGAATGGTGGAGAGGCTAGTTTCAACGTGGTTTCAAGTGTGAATGGGGAATCTCAACCAAATATTTTATAACAACTTTCACCGCACATTTTACCACCACAACTCGTGAATCAGCTTCCCTTCTAGAAGGATGATTCGAGTGAAAATGAGTCATGTATCTACTCTTAAATATTCGTCTGATCCAAGCACGGATGACGAAGTTATGGCCTAAATACAAAAATCATGTCCATTCTGTCGAGTCAAGCCCATCATTGAATTAATGGACCATTTACTCCATCCAGATGCACTTTTTAGCTCCAATGTCCTGAATAAAAGTTGTATAAAATTAAGTTATTGACATGGTTACAAAATATTAAGTTCAAATTAGTCATATTAAAATATTTAAGTGGGAAATACTACAGTGCATTTTAAAAGGGTCAAACTAGAATTTTAATAAAATTTTCAAATGAATGATCTAATATGAAATATTTCATAAATGAACATATTTTGCACAATGTGAGGAAATTATGTCATTTATTATTAATAAAATATTCAACAAAATAGTGTTTTATCAATAATAAAATTCTAACTCGTAGTCAAGAGAGCAATGAATCGACATACAATGAAAGTGTCTTGCCTCATTTGTGGTACTACTTTGCAACTAATTTCAATACAAGCTTTAGTCCAAAGTCTGGGGGTGAAAATAGGTAAATTATAATTGGAATTAATAACTTTACCATAAGAACTTTATACTTTGACTTTTCACCTAGGTTCCAAAAATATATATATATTTTGGAATCACCTTATTGATATAACCTAAATGACTCTCATATAAATGATTGTCTCGTTCTTCATCTAGCGTTCATCATTTGACTCAACTTATTGAACTCGTTTTTGACCCAGGACACTTTATTTTATTTTTCCCAAGCCATGTATCATGTTTTAAGCATTTTTCAATGCAATTATTCAAGGTCTACATAGGCTTAAAGTTAATAGAAACACACCATGCATTTAGGGTCTTAGAGATTCATCATGGGATCCCAAATGTCCAAACAACTCCATTTTAAAAATATTTATATAAAAACCATTTACATTGTCTCACTAAGGCAATTACATTGATAATTAAATGAGAAATGTGTCCCCTGGGAAAAAGATCAAACTTACAGTACCAAGGGTTATTATAATTACTCCACAAATAGGTTACCCATATCACTCCCTATAATACTCCCCAAACAAAATTACCATTAAATCACTAAGTTTACTCCTTGAAAAATCATCCACCCTCAGTAATGTTAGATTCAAAACCATTATTAACTACTAATCAAGCATTGTCTTAAGGCAAGACCCATTTGAGACACAGTTAACAACCTAAAACTGTGAGAGAGTTTTCCAAAAAAATTACCCATTTTTTACAAGAAATTTTAAGTTGTAGTGGGAGTTGATTGGATCATAATTAAGCACAGTTAACAAAGTCATGAATTGAACCCCCCCCCCACTATTAAAACCCACCTTTGTCCCAAAGGATTATTTCTTAAGTGGAGAAGAACAATTAAAAAATTAAGGTTCAAAATAGATTTTCAATTTAGTAGGTTTATGACATGTTAAAAGGGGATTAATGAAGTTCAATGAATGTGTTTTCCAAAAAGGTTAATTAATAGAAGGTTCAAAATAAAGTACACATATTTACATTTATGTCAAATGTATGATTTTCAAAACATCTCAAAAGTAGATTGCGAGGTGTGGGTGCACAGTTAATTGGGGTGAAAGATAATTTAACATAATTAATTCAGCTGGATATTCAATACAACAAACAATGATCATGATAAACACCAAAACATACAGTAGATTTAAAAAGAACAGAAGCATGTACCCCCCCCCCCCCACACACCTAGTTTCAAGCAGTGAGTGATTTTCATAGCAATGAAACTTAGTTTCCAGCAGTGACGTACATGCAAACTTTTTATTTACACAGTGACATACAACAAAATTCCATTCCAATACAAGTATAATTTTAAACATATGCAGAATTGTTTATCTCAATAGTAAGATAAGTAGCATAATTTAATATAGTTCAAGTCATGAAACAGAATTCTCAGTACATATGTAGCAGAATTTTCTACAAACTTATTTTTAAACAATAGTACACCTAGAAAATAGAATATTTTATTAAAAAATTGGTTTTCAAAAGTGGGAAAAAATTTATTAGAAACAAACTGGATCATAAATAAATGAAGAAAATTGAAGTACTTCACTGACTATGTTTTTCATTAATCCTCAACATGGGAATTCCACTCCTTAGATGACACCAGAAGAAGCATTTGAAAAATTGCAAGGGAAGAAGAAAGAGACATAAATTTCTATCAGATACATAGAAAACATAAGGCAGCATAGCAGCACTTTATTCAATACGAAATACTGTAGAAGTGAAAAAAATAAAGGGAATGGGTTGGATCCCATGAAGAACTGAGTTTAATGTATTCATCTATACATTATATAACCTCATTTATTTTGTGTATTATTGAAAACAAACAAAACCATGGGTTGCCTCCCATACGTCGATAGGTTTTTAGTCTCCATCTAGACTCATCTAGAACTAACTGTAGTTACTAGGTGGATGTGGTTTCCTAAATATGAACCTCCAAATGTGCTTGGCCCACTTGTTTTTAATGGAGAAATGAATTTTATGGTCACCTAAGCACAAGTAAACAAAAACCAATTTCTCATAAGCTGCAAAAATACCTATGTAGAACCCTTTAACAGTTATGGACATGGTGCTATCAACATCCATATTTGTTTTGGATTTGAAAAAATTAAAATTTTTAAGTAGAGTCAAAAATGAACTGGATTCTTCAAGAGATGTGACATTTTCATCACAACTATCTCACCAACGAGCCTATATCCAAGTGGTAAGGGATCCTTCTTGGCATCCAAGAGACCCAGGTTCAAAACCGGGTGGAGGTGAATTTTCGGGTCACTGTAGCGGTACTGTAGCAGGTACTATTCATCACCGTAGCAGCCAGAACTATTCGCCCGATTTAGGATTTCGAGCAACCGGTTTGGGCCAACGGGTCTCCAGGGCCTTCGGGTCATCAAAGGTCTTTGGGCCTCATGGCCTTCGGGCCACAAAGACCATAGAGTAGCCCTGTTCACACAGAGTAAGCCCTAGAATAGGATAACAACAACAAAGACTAGTAGTCACTAGATGCAGAGCTACCAGATTGGAAGAATGAGAGGGTATGGTAACCGCCATTAGGACCAGGCACCATGCAACTTTGTACGGGGCAATGCTAGACGATCAGCAATGCAAGGTGGGGAGTTGGGTGATCAATGATGCAGAAGCTAGGGGAGGGGCAGTTCCTGTGGGTTGGGCCTACGAGTCATGTATTGGGCATAGTATGCCTCTAGGCCTTCAGGTCATGTATTGCGAGTCATGTCAGGCCTTGTGCCTTGGGTCAACGGGTCATGTACAGTTTCCCCTTCATCCCTTAATAGGGGGATTATCTATAATAAAATACAAAAGAAGGCCTTAGGGCCATTCGGGGCATCACAACTATCTCTCTTTACCTCAAAATTAACAGATTCACATTCAAGGGTGCAAATGGGTAAATTCTGATTAGTAGGTTGAAAAGGTGTTTCAATAAAGTGCTAAATAGAACCATGTGCAATGGAACTCAATAAAAAGTCCACTTCTAAACTACTATCATCATCATGATGATCTTTTTCACCTGACTCAGTTGAGGATGGAAGTGATAGACATGGAAGAAAATTTATTTTATCAATATTCAAAAATTTAGTTTTGGCAATGTTATAAATCTCATCCAAAAGATCCTCATCTGCTAACTCGCATTGAACATTTACTGCTTCTATCAAATCAATTCTACCTAATTATTTTGTGTTATCAACCTCCTTTTCATGTTCAAATTCAAATGGATCATTTGTAAAAACAAGGTATGTAGTGTGTTTTAAAAATTTCACAACATGATGAGTAATTATCAATTCAACTTCAATAAATAGAAATTCCAGATTGTTCAAATTCAAACAATTTCCCCCTGAATGACAACTCTACTTTCCATTTTAGTACACATAGTTTCAGAAAAGTTATTACTATGTATACAAGGTAGTGAAATATCTTCAATCAGCTTTTCCTCAAAACATACTATTTCAACTTCTTCATCCAACAACATTTAAAAAATTATTGGGTTTACAGTTTCAAAACATGGAAGAGTGGTTGTCAGTTTAGGTTCATAGATTTGAGATTCTATGATTTCCAGCTTAAGGTTCTCTTCCAATGTGTTCCCAATATTATGTTCAGTCTCATTTTTCATGACATCAAAAAAGTTATGTAATGATTTTTTAACATTAAAATTTTAATTCTCAAATATCTCTTCTACCCGAGTGACTTCCTTTTCAAAATTCCAGAAACAATGATTTCTCTCCAAAGAAGGGATCATGAAAAGAACTGGGAAATATTTTTCAATTTGTTTTAATTAAATTTCATAATTTTCCAACTCAACATCCTTAAAGTTATTTTTGGGGTCCTCAACAATGGTTTCTTGATTTAGTGTGTTGATAGTTTCCAAAATTGGTTCATCAAATTCATATTTTTCTGAAATAAAGTGTTGTTTCCCAATTTCTCTATAACTTTCCTCTTCAATTTTATTTTTAAAACTTTTATACACATTTTATTTTTCATTTTCTTCAAAAAAAATTGTTCTTTAAACATTTGTTGTAATTCCAAAAGCATGTTTTCTAATCTTTTCTTTTTTTACCTTGCCCTTAAGAATCTCTAAGTTGAATTTCATGGGTTTTAGTTAATGAAGTGTTCCATAGTTCCACACAAGCATCCAATTTTGAATCAATTTGGTCAATTTTAACAAGGGCATCAGGACTAGGCACAAAATATTCATTTTCTTCAATTTAATAAATATATTGTGGTTGGGTATTGGAACATTGCAAGACAATGTTCCCATAGTAGTCACAACAAACACAATGAGTACCTGGTTGATTCTATTTCTTATGAATATCCTTTAATTTTATAGAAAGATATTAAACACAGAACAGTTCCCAGAGAAACAAAATTTTCAAAAATAGCACAAGCAGCAGTTACAGTTCAATGTTGTTTTATAACGTTTTTTTAAATTTTTTACCTTATGAACACTCAATGCATGCCTTCCCAGTCAACAATGACTAATTTTGATGTGGTCGGAGGTTGTCACGGACCCTCAAAAGATTATTTATAAATCATACACTAGCACAATGGTTTAGGGTTGAACCCAAGGGAAGGTAGGTGAGAAATCTACGGTTTTATTCAAAATAAACTCCACTGTTGTTAGTAGTGGAGACATTGAACATTGTTTAGTTTTATTATTATTATTTTTTTAATAATGAAGTGGAAACAAGATGAGGAAACATGATTTTCTAAAAAGAAACTAAAATTTACACTAAATTCTGATAAACTAAATAAATACAGTAAGATAATATTAAGCTGTAGGAAAAGAAACAATGATCAATTGTAATACACTATAATTACAAACTACTGGTTTAATGGATATATTCTCCACAACACTATATTGAATCATACCTCGTGAAAAAAGTTGAGAAGTCTCCCTCGCTAGAAAACTCAACACACAGAAGACTGATTTATGGAGCTGTCCACACCAAAATTAGTCGAACTACATGACAATTAATAAAGGATACATATGGAAATAAACTCTACTTTAATTTCCAAAGTCAAAGACATTAACGTTTCGATAAATTTATTCAAGAACTACCTTGCCAGTTGATCTCGAATTGATGATTTAAGAAAACATTAGAGGTATGAAACTACTAAATAAAGAATCATTAATCAATATTGTCGATCGATTATGATTCTAAAAAATGTAATGTGAATGAATAAGTATTGAAGATTAACAACCAGAATTTAATTCTTGAGCTAAGACAATTCAACCTCTGATCATCTTGATTAAAGTAGTGAAAAACGTCCAAGAACAGTGTATAAAAAATTAATGAAAGAGGGTAGAAGGACTCCCCAAACACTTCTCTGCTCTCAGGATCCTTGGCCTCCAGCTCATCTCCAATGTTGCTCTCAGGAGTCCGCTCTTGAATCTAGTGTGTTCATTGAAGGAGGATGCGATTCTCTGGATCTGCTCTCCAAAGGTGTATTCGTTGAAGGAGAATGAGAGTCTCTGGATCTGCTCTCCAAAGGTGTGTTTGTTGAAGGAGAGTAAGAGTCTCTACAATTCTGTCACGGCACTATTTTAAATATCATCTGTTATCTACTGCATGTTACCGCACGTTTCCATTGACTTCAAGTGACTGACACGACACTTTAGTTTTTCCATCGTAACTAACTATTGATGAGTTGGAAGAATGGATGCGGACGTCTTCTTGACTCTACATTGAACCTGCACCGAAAATAACAAACAAAATAGTAAAAAAACACCAAGATGATAAAAAAATTATTAAAGTCATTTTTTAAATAAAAGTTATCTTACTAATTAATCAAGGTTAATAAATAAATAATTATGTCGATAAATATTATTTAATTAATTAAATATTATTATTATAGTTATTAATTTATTATTAATTCTTTAATTAGATGAATTTATTATTTCTTTAATTTGATATAATTTATTTATTTATTTTATTAATGTTAGTATTATTAGTAAATAGTTATAAATTAATGAAATTTTGGAGTTAAGAGATTATTTATTAAATATTTTATTTAGTTTATAAATTTTATTAAAATAATGATTGTTTATAAATATAATTTAAATTAAATTGTTATTATTTGTGAGTTAATATTATTTACGTCTATTTTATTAACTGATTCTACAACTTAATTTCTTTTATGATTAATTATTTATTTAATATAATTATTTTATATTGTAATTATTACTAATTTATTAATGTTATTATTTATTATTTTATTTTATGTTAACTTAGGTTTATCCCTTCCCCTCCCAAATTTCGGCGCTACAAGGGAATGGGCATTCGGGTTGCTTCCAGAGGAAGCCTCCGCCGTCGCCCTACTACTCCGCCAGCGACGCAACGCTCCTAAAGATCCCACAGTAGACTCCTCCTTCCAGGTGGATCCGCTTGACAGCGGGGTTCCTCCTCCATTCTATGGTTTTGGTTCAGTGGTGGCAGAGGAACCTTTGGAGGCCAGAAAGGTGGCGAGCAGATCGATTGCACATGAAGGGTACAACAATACAGAAAATCCTCTTCGAGTGTGACCCCGTTGCGGCGCTACTCGCGGTGGAACGATGAGTGTGGTGACTGAGGTGTAATACTAAAGGGATGAACAATGGGTTGACAGTGTCACCCCAAAAAGTGAAACCGTGAAGAGTGTCGTCATTGCACAGTGTCTCTGTGAGAGGAAGAGAAGGTGAGAAAACATTTTTGTGGCACCGTGACTATGGAAGCGGTGGCAGACTTACTGAGACAGTAACAAAAGAGGATTATATCGGTTCCACCATAACACTTTAAAATAAACAGAATAGTAAAAGAAATTAAAACATCAATAAATTTTGAATAAAAAAATTAATTAAAATAGAAAATTAATTAAAACAATTGAAAATTAATTTACATCATAAATATTAATAAACTTATTAACCATTTAAACATGAGTTAAATTATTATTAAATTCAATTTATAAAACATAAATTGGTAATAAACTAAAACTAAAATTGATAATTAACTAAATTATTATAAGTTAATATAAAAGTTGAACATTATGAAACAAAGTTAAATTATTTATAAAAGTAACTATATCAAATTAAATTAATTAAAGTAAACAGATAATTATTTTATTATTAAACAATTATGTCAATTAATGATTTTGAATTAAAGAGATTTAATTAATGTAGTGAGTTTATAATCTTAAATTTATAAATAATGAATTATTAAAAGGCGGATAAGATTTAGATTATGCATCTTTAATTATATAGTATTTAGTACATGAAATGTTTAATTAAAACTACATTATTTATATACAAAAGCAGAATTAATAAATAAATTAATTAATGTTGAACTATTAAATATACGGAAAAAAATCACTAAACTAAACAAAAAGTCATTAGAAAATAAAATTAAAGTAAGATATAAATTAATAATTTTAAAGATTATAATACATGAATAATTATAAAAAATGCTTAATTGATAAATTTATTTATAGAAATAAAAAAGCATGATTATTTAATAAAAATTTCAAAAATAAATAATTAAATCATTAAAAATTAAAAACAATACGTGGAAAAACTATGTGAAATAAGGACACATCAATTATCAATGTAGAACTCAAGTGTCTTCCCTTCATTAAATGATTTCACCTCTATTGTATTTTGAGATCAACCCTTTTTGCCTCCATGATCATTTCTTAGATAGATGGTTGGGAAATCATTTGGGAAATGTAGGATGTATTCTTTACCATTATGATTTCCAAATCCATACTATTCATATACATAAGATTGGGTATTTATCAATTTTAATCATGGATAAGGTAGAAGGTTCTTTTCTTCTATGGGTATTAGATACGTTGTTCGCCTTTCCCAGATGGTAATGAATAGAGAAACCTTCATCCTTGATTAGCTTCAACCATATTCTTCAAAACATGTTGAATTCATTATGTGTAAAAATATGTATTTTACTCTTTTGATTAGTATATATGACACACTTTTCACCAAATAGATATTTCCTCTAGTTTTTGAAGGAATAAATCACAGTTGGTAGCTCGAGATTCTATGTGGGGGTAGTTCTACTTATGGATCATCAACTATTATGAGGGAATGGCTATGACTATGTCATTATGAAATACTAAAAAATACAATAATTTCATTTAACCATAAATTTATATTACAAAAACTTATCCACATGTTGGTAGTGTGAGTACAGGTGTAGTTATTAGCCTCTACATTAGCTCCTAGAATCTCTCCTCGTATTATTTCATCCAGACAGACATTACCCCTGACCATGTTAACATAGTTAGAGGGTCGAACAAACATGATAAATTTATAACTAAATATTGGAAGTACCATAGTATGGACATTAATATATGGATATATATGACACATGTGGTTCTGAGACATTCCTCATTTGAATTTATTTTTTAAGGGTCCAGAAACATTACCTCTGTTGTGATCACGTGCTCCAATAATTTTACACACTGCTTCCAAAAGACACAATTTCTGAACATTTCATGCTATTTATCCATCCATACTGTTTCCATCAGAATAATTATATATTCTTCATGTAACTCTATTCTCGTGAATTAGATGATAATATCATAAAAAACACTACCAAAATGTATTAAATGTATTATTTGAATACTCTATTCCTCAAATTTTTGATGATCATATGGGAATTATTAAGTCTGAGGGGAACCGCATGGAACACATAATTCTCATACCTTGTATGGAAAAGAGACTTTTAAATATCTACCTTTTTCAACTTTAGTTGAAGATATGTAGAATAGAGATCCTCCTTTGAGAAGTAATGGTCTCATCATAGTTGATCAAACTAGTCATAAATTATTGGAAGAGTATTTTTATTCTATATAGTGATAGTATTGAGATCTTAGTAATCGACACACAACAACATTAATAAATTATTTTTCTTTATGAAGTGAACTATCATACCCCAAGGTGATACAATAGAGAGTATGAAACTTTCATCAAAATTCTATTGTAGTTGCATATTTAACTCATCCTGCTTGATAAGGGCCATCAAGTAGGTAAATTTTGAGATAGAAGTTGCTCTGGTTATACGTTATATTGATGAAAATACCTCTTTATTTGGGGGAAGTCTAGGTAACTCTTTTGGAAATGTATCATTGTGTTCCCTCACAATGGTAATTTCATAAAGGTCGATACCTTCCTTTAACTAAAACATTTGGGATAGGTATGCTTATTCACATTACATCAACATCCACAGAGTTGAAGGATTTTTTGAATGAGATTCAAGGTATTTATTTAATATTTGGAGTATCATGGGATGGTACATAATATGAAAAATTCTATTCGTGTCCTGAAATCTGATGTGTGATCTATATAACGAGATCCAATACATTCCCATTATAGTGTCAAATTACACCAAGGGAAGTATTATGAGATCCAATTGAAGAATCTTCCCACAAATGTCAACAGGAAATAGTCCAACACCTAGTATTTAGTGATCACATAACTTGGTGTCTTTATGGATATCTCTACATTAAGTTATCTTGGATTTGATTCAATATTTCTAGAAAGCATGATAAATATATAAGATTTTGTAGAACCATAATCAAATAATTCATTTTACATTCTTGAGATAATAGTATGTTCACCTTGTAAGACATAGATTTCTTTCTCCACATTAATTTTAGTGATCGAATATAATTTCCATTAATCATTTTTCTTTGGTGGATGCTAATGCGGATTACCATTAAGGAATATTGGTTTAGTGTAATGGATTTAAAAATTCTCTTACTCCCTATAGTTGAAGTATCAAACAATATGTCACACATTAATAAGTTCCCTACTTTCCGGTATCATTTTGTCATCTAATTCACGTCTCTCCAAAATTCATGGGCTTTGTGTCATTCTCTCCTACAAATGAATCATTTTCATGTCTATTTGAGGTAGTTTCCATGATGCTTCTTCCCACACTTTCGACATATGTCTATCTAGATCCCTTTTCCTCCTTTTTAATTGGACCCTCCATTTGGAAACTACATTCTTCTCTTATTATCTCTGTAACCATTGGTCCATTATTATAACTCTATCTCCCCTTTGAGAGTAAATTGAACCAATTATTCATTACTCCTAATGTCTCAGCAATATAGATCCTTTTGAAATTGTGGTTTTAAACTACTATAGAATATATTTATTTTTTATCATTATTTAGAAAAACCAAAAGTTTATCTTTCAATATATGTAATTTTTTCTACGTCATCCAATAGAAATTCAACAATACATTTCATTACCTATATAAATTAATTATCCATTATTGTATGAATAGTTCGAAGGAATTATTTTTTTATGATATATTTTCCTAAAGTCTACCCACTCCATCCCTTCAATTTAATCCTTATGTTTGGGTTTCTTTTTCTATTCTTACCATTGTTTGTATTCTCTATCTAAATGGTAGATAGCTACAATCACCTATTCAATCTTAGAAAGATGGATCCGAGAAAATATATTCTCTATTGAGTTATCCCACAATTCTATAATAATTGGGTCAAAAGATCTACTAAATATGAGTGGTAATTTCCCTATAATGACTCTATTTCTAGACATTTCTTCTTAGTTTAAGGTGGATGTTACACATGGTTTAGGTTATAATTCATACAACGAGACAACTATGTAAGAATTATCATAATGTTTTAAATTCCACCTACCATTAAATTATGGATATCATTCGAGAAATAATCTAATTTCCCCTCACATGGATTAACTTCCTGGTTTCTCCTGGTTCCCACTTGTTTCTAAAATAAAAAATGTTTCTCAAAAATGTATGTCAAAATATTATGAATATATAATTTATTTTTTTAAACAATTAACTCTAAAGGAATATCATATTCTATCCTTATGATTAATATATTTCTAAAAAAATATTATAGGATGTTTAAATATATTTTGTTTTATCCAAATAGTTTTAAAAAATTCTCTCTGATCCTAATTCACTAATTAACTAAACTATGCTATGATACCAACTATAGTGACCCATATTATTTATAAATGACTATTTATATCATTTTTAAGATAAAATAAATAATAGTGTTATGATCCAGGATCAATGGTTTAGTGTCTTGGGAATGTTAACCACATAAATAAATTCTAAAAAATAAAAACAGAAAAAATTATTCAAAATGGTTTTCTTTATCCTTCATAATATCATATGATCCTTAGTGTATATAGTCACTCGAGGATAAAAATCATATAAAAGGTGTGATCTAAAAGCCTAGTAAGATGATCAATAAGTGGAATGAATCAATATAACACGAGTGAGAATAATTATCATCATAATATCATTACCATAATATTTTCATCAGAATCATGAGGGAAATAATGTGTTATGTAGTTGTATGTGGAATTGAATAAAATTAAAACATGATGTATTACTGGTCAAATTCCATTCATAGTTGTGATAAAAAATTCCATAATGTTCATTCATAACATATCTGAATAACTATATAATCATTATTGTGAATAATGAATGAGTCTTGTTCACACATATTTTACATTATCACATGAGATATATCACATTACACAATTCTTTAGAGGGATATGTAATTTTGGTTCCACTCATCACATCATAATATTTACGTAATCATGCATTCTAAAAAGGATGTTTAACAATCATAGTCTTGAATTAAGTTGTGGAAAGGAATAGATTCCTAAAGATATCATCAATTATTATTTTGTGAATAATGTTGGGGTTCCTAAATGGAAAAGTTAAAAAAAATATTTGTTATAAGAACCATACTTCTTGAATAATAAATTCCTCAAGAGGATTCAAGATGTGTTTTGGATAGAAGAGTTCTTTTAGAAAATATTTATATTTTTCATAAAATAATGTTTGAAAGAATTATATATTTAAAAATAAAAAAGGAAGAACAAATAAGTTTTATTTAAGAAAAATTAATAGAATATTCAAACAGAAAATTGTTTTGAAATATGGATTACCTACAGAATGGATGTTGGGTTCTAGAATCTCCAATCCTAGTGTCAGAATGCCTTCTTCACTTGTACTTAGTATCCTAAATAGTCAAATTGTATTCATTACTTACTTACTTAAGTACCAATTATATATGTATTTTATTTATTATAATTATATTATGTTCATTTATGGTCATTGTGATGAGTTATATAGTCCAATTTGGTCGTTCTATGAATGTTTTTTTCTAGATTTCATGGACGGTTTACTTGTTTATAATTATGGAAGTTCTTGTAAAATGGGAATACTTATCTAGATGTTAAATTTTATGTTATTAAAGAAATTATATATGTTTAAATGTCCTCATATATCATTATATTTTATATAATATGATGATTCATTTGATAAAACAATAATAATAAGTGTTTAGTTTATTTTGTCTATTTTTCCAACATCACTAACTAGTTTTGTTTTATTTAAATTCTGTCCAAAAATTAGTTCAAGAATATTAAAAAAGTTATAATATAAAATTTAAATTCTCATTTTACAATAATAATGGTTTCATTATCATCCTTGAATGTGGTAATGGAAATTAAAACTCATCGTCCATGAAGGTGGTGAACCGACATATCACAGATAATGTTTTCATTTTTAGAATAAAAGGAGAAGAGAAAAGATTTGATGATTGATATAAAAATAACACAAAAACGTCCAGTATATATATTATTCCAAAGTTATCATTCTTAATTTTACAGGGCAGGATAGTATAGGATAACAAATTATTTTAAATTAAAAGAGAAGGATTAAGGATTTTACCTCTTGAATGTCGACTCCTCAAGAACCTCCATATGGAACATGGGTTTGGTCATCTGATGAGACCAAAATATCTTCAACGTGGGTAAGAGTCTAGTTAAATGCATTTATTATACTTTAGTCAGGATAAAAGGACAATAATGTGTGTTGATAAGGGTGGTGATAGTAGGTTTTTATAGGAGGAGTGTATCGATATTTTATTGTTATTATATTCATTAGTTTATTATTCGGGCTCAAGAATACAAATATTGTTGATTCCTATAACTAAATATATTAAATATTGAATTATAGTTATAGATAATGGGTTCATACATTATCCATATATCATCCATGACGAATAAATTCTTGTATTTAGCTTATGTAGTAAATTACAATATTTCACAATTCCCTAAAAATTCCACCATTTTAAAAAATATATTAATAACAATCACCCTGACCATTTTTAAATGATTATTTTTCAAAAATGGAAGACATTTTTTTAAATAGTTTTTTAGATTTGATGAATTTAATATTTAAATAAAATCATCCTTTATTTAAAAAAATATTTATTTTAATATTATAATCGATTTTATGAACCTTTTAGAAATTAATCTGGGTATCATAAAATAATTTTATAATTAAAATAAAACATAATATCAATTATGGATGTTTTTTATAAATATAAAAATTCATTTAATCATTTTATTAGTTATAAAACTATATATAAATATTTACATTTGAAAAAAATACCAATATATTATTTATCATTAATTTGTTTTTCATAATCCAATATTTAATTATATCATATTTTCCATTATAATATACCTAAATTTTATTTACACATTCTTAGGTGATGTAACTATTTTTACAGCTAAATTACAATTCCTAAAGGTCATATTACTATTCTAATGGCTAGGTTACTTTTCCAATTGTATAGGTTCCTTAATGTCAATAATTACTAATTATTTCATTCTTTATTTATGTGAATAATGTTCTAATTTTGTCCCCAGGGTGATGAATCTATTATAATTATAAAAAGGGATATTCAGTTGATATAATCATGGGTCATTACTCAACTACAAACTTTCGATTAAAAAAATTTGTATCAAGAAATGTATATACATATAATATAAAAACATTAACATCATACATCATGGGTATGAGATTTTTTTTATACCTATCCTATATGAAGTCAAATAATTTACATATTGGTATTATCATCACAAGAAAATCAACCGGAATTTATTCTACAAACATTTATTGATTCAGATCCCTTATCTATAAAAAACTTGGTGAGGGTCATTAGTGAATATATTATGATTAACATCCAAAAACTGCATCTGGAGAGAGATAAGGAGAGAGAGAGAGTGAAAACTCATGGGGGCCTCTTTTCAAAATTGTTTACCCGAGGAATAGTTATCAAAGAGGATTATGTTCTATCTATTTTAATAATATTCATAGGATAATTGATCCCTTTACTACCATGATTGGGTAAGGATCTGATACATGGTGTATTATTTTCATCAATTAATTTTAATGTTGAAATCCATATAAATAACATGAAAAATGTCAGTAACATAGATGGATGCTATAGAGAGATATCAGATACAAACATGGTACACACTAAATTTTTTGAAGTGGGTGCGTACACCTTTCATCAGAGGTAGGATCATGATTTTGGGAGTGCTTATGAATATCCAGTTACCCCTAATTTGTAAGCTTAATTCAACTATAAATTGAAATATGAAGCAGCATATGTATAACTCCCCCCGAAGTATCTAATTATCTATCTGATAAGAATAAAATTACCCACTATGAAAAAATATTAAAAAATAAAATGTGGATAAACTTTTATTTACTTATAAAAAATATACCTATTGAGCCAATTTCCAAGGATTAATCCAATATATATCCTATAGTGAATCCTCTTCAATAAGATGGAATATCATTCCTAATGGAGTTTTGTATAATCAGATGATCAATCTGAGACAGGAACAAATAGTTTATCTATCCCAGGAAATCATGTATTTTGTGGATTTACATACATAGGGGAACCAAATTAAACATTTCATTTGAACAATTCTTGGATATCTTATGATGGTTATCAATAGAAGGAATAAAAAATCCAACTTTATCAATTTATACCCTATACCTCTACCTTGTCATTGGCATAGGAAAACATTCCATTAGACCTCCTTAACTCAATTTAGGCACTTCCTAAAAAAATTCAATGGAGCGTAGATGTACACCAATTAATGTAGAGAGTAAACCATAACCCAAGTGGATATAATTGACTCCAACATCAAACAATGGGAATCCAACTTTCTAAATATTCAATAGTATGGAGGATCTAGATTATTTCCTCATGCATTTTATATCCCTTTCAATACATTTGATTGGGACACTAGAGAATGAAAAAAATTCTCAGTTATTTCATACATGCACCAGGAGAATTTCAATTTGATTTATAAAAAACATACAAGTTAGGTTTTTTCCCGAATTGGGATATCTCTGACATTAGTTTCTTTACTAATGCAGCTTTACACTGGGAAATAAAACTATCCCCAATCATTCAAAAATAAAATAGTGTACAAATAAAAGTATTTTAGAATTCATCTATTGGTGGAATTTTGTAATATATTAAATGAAGATAAATATTCATCAAGAATATATATTAGATATATACATACAAAATCTATGATAAAAATTGTTGACACTCTTCACTTTTACGAAACCAACTTGGGTCGAAAAAACATGTCATTCAGTTTAGGTAATCATAGAGACCAAGGTATATTCTTGATCACCATATGCATGAATATATTGTTATAATATTTAATGGTAACTAATGTTCAATTATTTCAACCTCAAAATCATATAAAAACACCATGAGTACCATCCAACACCATATTATGTGGATTCCATAAATTGGATAATCAGGCTAAATTAATAATCATTAACAATAAACGGGATGCATAAAACTAGGAATAAATATTAGGAATATTAATAAAAATATTCAAATACATTAACCACAAAATATATAGATATTTATAAAATACTAAATACCTACAATCTTAATAAAGCGAGAATATGATAGTTCTAGTGGCTGATACCCAACACAACCGAAACGGGTCTAATTAGATTAAGGGAATAGCCACAAAATCTTCATATGACTCTAATTTCACCACCTTGAACCAAATGTTACAATATTCTTAATGCATAATATTTTTAACGAATATACAAGACAATACTGAGAAACCTACCTAATACATGAACTCTATATTCCAAAAAATGTGAGTATTTAGTGTGTGAGACAATTACCATTAGGATACTATTGTGACTCCATATCATTAATTTTAAAAAATATACCAAGAAAACTCATTTAAAAGTAAATATAATAAATTAGTTTTTAACATTATTTTCATACTTTAAAAATAAAAAACACATTACATGCCATTTTTTAATTGATTCCATTGAAAACTGACTTATCTGATCGTGACCTTTCTGGAGATGTCGCGTGCTCATTTTCAGTTATAGTTTTACCCTTTTTTTATACCTTGGTGGGGTTTTTATTTAGGATTAATTTGGGATAATTTAGAAAAATTAATATTCCCATGGAGAAGTTTATTTTTAGAGAATAGTTAAGGAAGTATATGCTACTTTTCCCATGAAATCGTGAATACATTTTAGGATCCACAAGAGGTAGAACACAGTTTGACCAAATTGTTCTTCCACCCTCCCCAAACCCTGCACCCAAGGATAGTAGGGGTTTTCACAGCTAGTTCATGTTTTTTGAAACTGTGTTCCACATAATAAAAAATGTGAACCACATAAGTATTGGTGAATTCTTAAGGTTCACAGTTTATCAATCCATGGTCCTCTTCCTAGGAAACATTGTGTGCAGAATTTAATCCTCCTTAATATTTTTCAAAAATCTCCAAACCCAATAGTTGTTACCCCTAATAACCCTGGATCTACTTAATGTAATTTCCATCACTTTTTCAGGCTCATAGGGGGATTACAGGTCTCCTCAAACCTCTTCCAGTTCATATATATGATCTTGTGGAAGAAATTTTCACATATCTGGTATGTAATTCTCTCATCTTTGTGTTTCTCTAGGAATAGTTTTTATTTCTCTTTAGGATGGAATTATTTTTTCCAAATTTTTAATAGTTTTGATATAGGTTTTTATGAATAAATTTTTTTATATTTCTTCATGGGTTTTGATCCAAGATCTCCTCTATTGTTGTGACATTTATTGATTTTCACTGAATTAAGGGTTATTATTTGGTGATAATTCATCAAATATTTTGAGTTATGTGGTAAGATATCCTTTTTTTATTTTCCAGATTTTTATTGAAATGTTTTATTTATAATGTTTCTTTTCCACATTCTGAAATTATAATTTAAATTAAATTATTGATTCAATTTTTCCCATGTGATTATGATATGCTTTATGGATCCCATTGGACCCATTGGATTTTTGTTACAAAAAGTGATGGAAATCCATGGGATTTTCAAAAATAATTTAAACAATGATTTAGGAATTATGAATGGTTGATAAGTGGATTATGAAAATGGTGGAGTAAATGGTATTATGAATTTGGTTGAATAATGGATTTTAAATGGTTTATATTTGGGTTATGAATCTAGATCCATGTTATGAAATATCATATAATGATGTGAAAACATTCAGTTGTGTGCCTAGAACTATGGATTCAAATACCCATGTCGTGATAGAGTACTTCACTAAGCCCCCAATATATATATATATATATATATATATATATATATTCATGGTATCGCCAAGGTGTGGAGAAGAGACTGCTTCTCTAAATACCCATAGGACACGATACTACATCTCTAGGTCCCCAATGTATGAATGTGAAATTGAAATCAAATGAATAATTAATGTTTATGTGAGAATGTGTTTTTAAATTCCAATGATATACGATTTAGATATGGAATGGGACGAAGAATGTATGATTTATTTTGGTGTAACTATGAGCCTAAGGGCCTATGTGGTTAATTAAATAAATTTAATTGTGAAAACAATATACCATATTATATATCATTTATTATTTATACAAATTCATACACATTTATATACTTGATATCAAATTATATACCATTGGTGGTTTCCTAATATCTAGAACTCACAACCTACTCTGGCTTCATGATCAGTACCTAAATAGACTTCATTTTTTAGGAATGGATAAGAGTATGAGACCTATGTTTGATAGTTGAGTTGGGGGTTAGGATGGAGCATGGATGAGGGAACCATACATGATATTGATACCTTTATGGGATTTGTCAGTGTGTCTTTATTAGGGGTTTCCTTCATACACTTTTCATTTATAAGACATGATATATTTATTTTTTTGGATATGGTTTCCTTTTTTGGTTCATCGTATGATGATTGGTATTATATTGGTTTTTGTATTATAGAGTGGTATCAGAGGGTGTTTTAAGAGGAGTAGAAAACCCATGTTCTTGGAGAAACCCAAATTCGTATGGTAGGAATTATTGTTATTGGTGTTTTTTGTTACACTTTAATTTTATTTAATCAAGGGTGATTCAATTTTTGGGTAATGTTATTTTATTCATAGATTTTACTAGTGGACCAGTTTGGAAAGGAAGATGAATATACATTTATTATTTTAGGAACTCAAGACTTCTTGTGATATGAATCATTTTAGGCATGCAAAGAAAAGAATGTAATGAGTGGGTAATGTAAAATGTAAATTATTTTCAATATTTAATAATTTTTTTAAATGAAACATACCCAAAAACGAAATTTATAATTTTCATTAATTCTAAATTTGGTAATTTGAAATGGATAAATTGGGGTTCTAATGAAAATATTTAAAATATGAAGGTGTTTTACCCAATGTTATCCACAACCCTGGTGATGGATTTTTGAGTGAAGTGATGGTGATTCAGTTTTGACCATTTGACAGAGTGTAGTGGTTGAATTATTACAAATTTATGTGAATACCTCCCATATAATGTGACAATGATTTATTCCATGTCCTAATAAGTCTATTTTGAAATGTAGATACAATCATCCATGATGAAATTCATTAATAGCTTGATAGTAGTCCATGGATAGAAATGTTCCTATGGTAGTGGAACATGAGACTCTGATAGTTCCATGTGAAGGATCCCATGATATGTTACATGAGAACTATTCTCATTTTTTATTTCTCATGGATAGATACCTAGTGTGGTCTATATAGAATATGTCTTACCTAACATGGGATTTCTTGTTGAATCCTCTTATACCCTTCACCAGAGAGGGTGAACCTTAGGTAGCTGAGCTATCAATTTACTCTATCAAGATGATTCTTGAACATTTAGAGACTCTAGTGGAGAGGGGATTCAAATTGGATACCTATATATTGTGTAGATCATTTAAATACTGGTGGTATTTTTAGAACCAAGATGAGTAGTTGGAGAACCTAATGTGTAAATACATGCAAGAGAGGTTCCAAAAAAAATACCTTGTGGTTCTAAGGTAGGATAGAGTGGAAGAGTATATGTAGTAGACATGTTGTGGTATGTACACGATGGAATATGTTTGTTGATTCAATAATTTGTAGTTCTTTGTACCAATGCTGGTATGAGATGGGTAATCTATAGAGAAATGTTTTCACTATGGAATTAATTGTGACATTAAGTCTGAGGATAATACCTTTTGGATGAATAAGATTTATTTGGTGGGGAATATAGATCTCATTTACGTGGGGAAACTAATTGAAGCTTTCAATGAAATGATGGTGGATTCTGTTAGATGTATATGACATAAATCTTCTGAGAGTAGGAAGATTCACTATGAAAAACGCAACTAGGTAAATGGAAAAAAAGTGTCTAGGGGGAAGGATCAGTTTCCCATAAAAGTAACCAGGTATACTACCACTAGTGTGGTAGGGTGAATCCCATCCATTGATAGTGTTCATGACCACTAGTGGAGTGTCGAGAATTCGTAGGGATTGTTCACTTATAGAGTTATTGTATAAAATCTCAATTTATGGGTACTGAAGGAGGATATAGTTTGAGTCAAAGTAATAAATTGAGGTATTCAACTCCATATCAGTCTGGCAGTGAGATTTCATCAAGCTGTTGCGGTCGAGGTAGTGGATGTGGTACTTCTGGGAAAGACAACCCATATCATAAGAGTAGTCTATCACCGGGGACACAAAAATTAGCTGAGGGTATAGTGTAATGATAGTTGAATTCAATTTAGCCTTTATTTATGGATAATAATTCTAGACCATAGATATTTATACGAAATATTCATGTATATTTTATGAATTCTATATATTTATTTGATAAATTAGTCTCACACACGTTTATATATACTAAATTTGGACTGGTTTTAGTCTGACGATGGAGTTTGTGACTTTGTTATGACCATCGAAACACTGTCAAGAGTGTGGTTAAGGGACTATGGTTTATGTAAGATATGTTATCTTGATGTTGGTGAGTATCAATTCTATTCAGATCTTTACATGCATGATATATCATGTTTCGACTTTATTTTGGTTATAAAATGGTTGGTATTGTAGAGAGACCACATAGATTGTTTACATAGAGTGGTGATATTTATATCTCCTAAGAGTGATAGTTGTGATTATTGTGGAGAATGGGATATCCAAGAAGGTCATGTAGGGATGGTTCATCAACAACTATGGAAGCTCACTACCAAGGTTTCTAGTCATTTTTTTGGATCAAGGGGTTGTAATGTATGATGTCTTCATAATATTATTGGTCCAATTGTAGGATGTGTTTCCTAATATCTTCCCAAGGATTCCACCTGGGGGAGATGTTGATTTCATATTTAACCTCATTCTAGGAACTGAGCCAAATTTTTTTTCCACCTTGTCAAATGGAAACAACAGAGCTTCCGGAACCTAAGGCTCAACTTAAATAATTACAGGGTAATGGATTCATCCTTCAATTTATGTTACCTTGGGGGTTTAAAATTTATTTTTTCTAAGACGGTTGATGGGATATTTTTGTTATTTGTTGATTATCGAATGATGATTTCGGTGATAGTTATGAACAGATATCATATTCCACATATCTATGCCATCATTTCTAATTTGTAGGATCTTTTTTATTTTCCATGATTTACTTGAGTTTGGGGTATCATCAGACGACTGTTATAACTTTTGATAAACCATAGTTTGTCATCAAAAGTAGGTATAGCTTACAAGAGTTCATCATGATATTGTTCAAGATGAAGAATGAATGGGATATATTTTTGGACAAGATAAACTAAATCATTACTAATACTTAGAATATTTTTTGTTTGTTTTGTATATTTAATCTTGGTGTACCAAAAAACTCATGATGACTAGGACCAACATCTTGACAACATCTTGACTATACTACGAGAGAATCAGTTATACACCTAGCTATCTAAGAGTCAATTCTGGATCAAATGGGTACATTTAATGTGCCGCATCATCTCATAATAAAGGGTGTATGTGGAACTAGAGAAGGTGGAGGTAGTGGTTTTTTTGGAGTAGTTGTTTTGATGAGGAAGATATAATTGGGGGAACCCTCATTGAGGCAAGCTTGGTTGTTCCTGCTGTTCTATTTTTGGTGGATTGAATTATATAACATTCATTAGCATCAGGTTATTGTCATTCATAATGAAAAATATCAATTTTTACCTCATCCATAACTATGTATGGACCTACATTCCAATAGAAGGTGGTAAATTGAGGTTTTAGACCCAACAAATCATACTGAATCTCTTTGGTCCAAAGGATGGGAGGTTTAGCTCTTTACACCATTTTGCTGGGAACTATTTCATAATCCAAGACTATCTTATAGATATAGTATATATTCATGTCTCTCTTCCTAATCCCTATACAGATATGGTCATTCAAACAAAACGATTATAGGTTAATCCCATTTATATAATGAAGAATGGGGATCTCATTGATAAATAAAGGAAATTGGATCACATTAGAGAATCCATCAATATATTTCCAAGGATCATCATTCATGTCCATGAAAGGAGATGATTATTTATATGTTTAATCCATATAAATAGATGCTTCGGAATATGCATCCATGTAGGGAGGTGTTTAATATTATGAAGAGGGGATTGATAAATTATGTTTCATCCTACATATCTTAGGTATTTAAGAAATCAAAACCGATGCTTTATATTAAAACTGTATTGTTTAACATCATGAAGAGAGAACATATGTGTAGGTACTAAGGCACAAAATTCAATAGATCTTGTCTTGAGGAGACATTCTATATATCCTAGTCGGGGTGGGAATTCGAGTTTTCGTAGTTCGTTATTTCCCATGGGACTGGCCCCAAGGTAGATGCCTTAATATGAGGGGTGTTCATATCATTCAACTCATTAGGGATTACATGTTGGGATTTACCTATCGTTGGAGATTAATTATACCAATGAGGTGTTCATTACAGATCATTGATCCCATGTAAGCTATGATCAGTGTGAGAAATATGGGTTAGAATGTGATCATCATCATCACATATCTGTATCAGACTTGTGTACCAGGGTAGACCTTAATATTTTCAATAAGGATTTTGGGCTTTAGAGAAGTGTACAACGTATCTTGGATATAGTTGGAATCAGAGTTCTATTTGATCAATTTATTTCTCAATCAAATGAGTGATGAGGTAGAGTGATCAGCCCATGGGAATTATTGGGTCTCAATATTTGAAATAATAAAGACTTGGAACTTACATTGAAATTGATGTTTGTTTGATCTCAGACCATATGAAGGAGTCCTATGTATCTTGGTAATGTAAGGAAATATACATAATGAACTTTAATTGATTTGGGATTACACATTGAGTTTTTCTTGCTGTTTTAGAGGCTTATCATGCAATCAATATGATTATTGCAGCTCCTTAAGCCAACATGAGCTATGATCAATCTAGGAAACAGGGTATAGAAAATTTTCAATCTCATTTCTTATAGATGTGTGAATTACTTACTAGTACAACACTTAATAGTTTTTTAAGAGATCGGGAATTAAAAAATAATCCTACGTATTCATTTTTTTTTCAAGAATCAGAGTGCTCATAGATAATTTTATCGAGACTTACACATTAATGGTTCCCTTGAAACTGGGGAATATCTTATTATGCCCTTTATAGGTTTTGGCACACTACGTTTTCCATTTTAATCTGGTATTACACACTGATGTTACCCTGTTTTCGGAGCATACTCACCGAGGGTGGAAAATGTCATCAATCCTTGGATGACTTGCTTGACTAGGAATTCTTGCCTACCTGTCATGCATTCATTTTCTGTTTGATATGACCAAATTTACTACTTGACAAGACAGATAGTAATTACCTGACATGTCCAAATAAGATTGTATAATTTATCTAAAACATCTGAGAGACATAAAACATCTTGGATGGAATGTCTTTAGGTTTACGCATGATCAAGGCTGACTTGTCTAGAGGACATAGAAAGACCAGGTTGGTCAACCTTGGAAGCCATCACATGACCCCACTGATCTCTTTAGATCATGTCGCATGATCAGAATAACTTTCTTGATTGTAATCACAAGATCTAGCTAATAATTATGGAGGGTTCTTTAGAGTTTTTAAAACATGTCTTATAGAGTGTCGCTTGTCTTGGATAACATGTCTGGAGGTTATCATGAGACTTGGATGGCTTTCCTGAAGGACATCGTGAGAGTCGATTTACATGCCTATGTACTTCTGTGAGACATAGCTAACATGAACTAAAATTTCCATGTGGTTCAGGTGACATGTTTGAAGAGAATAACAATGCATTAATGGTGATCATGGTGGGTTTTTAAAGATAATGTTGGCATGCTTGAGGGAAACCATATGACTTTCATTGACATATCTAGGGGACTTCCCATGATCTGATGTGTGTACCATAGGAGTGTCACATGATATGGGAAAAAAGTCATGATGTTATCACGTGACCTAAATATATCATGTGAATCCCATTAGAATCGTCACATGTGTCTTTCTCTTAATAATCTCATTTTTTGTCTTAGTTTGAGGATTTATATTTAGAATTCCTTAGATCTATTTAGTGTGATCTTGTTTAAGTCTCATAATATCTAGTCGTTGTGTGGAATTTCATTTTTATGTCATATGGGAGTTCCTTCATGTGATCTATGATGATCACATGATGTGTTTATGGATTTTACCTTATTTCTCGCATGGATCACTATTCCTTTACCTGGTGAGATGTTATTTCAGTCGAAGGATCAACTTCTCTAAGAAATCAACTCTAGTGCCAGTGCATTTGAATTAAAAAATGACCATGAGTCCAAGAGTCTATCCTTATTTTTCATGCTGGGGATGGGGATTTATAGGCATCTCCACCCTGTTTCTTCGCCTCATTGAACGTCATATATTAGGTGAATCCATGGTGTATTTTTTATGTTCTTTGGTTCCATGTTTCTTCGTGAGCCTTTTTCGTTGATTGCCCTGAGGGCTTCTCTTGTTTTTCAGTAACTACATGTCCCTCCCATCAATGCCTCTATTATTGGATTATTTCCAATTAATATATACTTGTTGAATTAGATAGATACTACAAGGGGATTTCAAATTTTCATATTGTCATGACCAACTTCAATCTAATGTTGTAAGTGCCCTATCTTGGAATTAACTTGAGACAATAATGGTTTGTAAATAGGCCTTCACAAGATCATGCCTCCTTGTCAAGGAGTCCCGTGAGACCATGTGGCAGACTTCCTTAGTGTGTATCTAGAGATTTATGCCCTTGAGAGGATTCATCCTCCTACCTATATTATTTCCTTTAATTCTATTGAAAAGGCTGAGGAACATGTGAGATTACATGAGTAATTTCAAAGACAATTAATCTACCTCTTGATGATGCATCAAATGACCAATAAAGGACCTATGGATATGTATGATCATTTCAGGGAAAAAACCATTTTATTTTCCTTAGAGAGAAAAATGGGAAGTTTGAGGTCACCTGAACATATCTTAGGATCTTTTAATGATGAGGATGACATGCTGAAGGGCTTTTTTAAGATTAGGCAGACATGTTTTTGAGGTCTCATGGTGTCTTGAGTACCAATAAGAGAATGTCACATGTCTTTTATGACTGCATGTGGATCTTTCATCCCCCCATTATTTACTTTTTTTTATTTGACCAATTCTAGGGGGTCTTATGAGTTTTCTCATATTTTTTCAATTACATGCATACTTCCCATCAGTGATGTATCACATGATCTTTACGAAAGAAAAAGGCCACTCAATTTTTGGATAATTTCCTCTTGTTTTCAAATTCTTTTCAGATGGGTTGTAAGGTGCTCACTGGTGGATAAACAACATGGCCTAGTGGAGCTCATCCAGATATCCTCGTGTGACCATTGGTTTTCAGGAGCACCTTCACTAGAGTTGGAGGTATTTTCAAAAGGGGTTTCATGAGATACACTATAAGTTATTCACTGCACATGGATATTTCATGTAACCTTATGATGGATTATATGATCTGTGAGATTCGATCAATTTCTACTTCCTTTTCCTTTTTGGGTGGAAATAATACTCACATAATGGTATTTATAAATTTTCGAATTTGATGATGCTCATTTTTTGGGTGTTAACAGATTCTCTCCCTTAGGAACAACATCTGCAGGGATAAGGGATTGGTCATTAAGAATGTAAATGCCCACATGATTCTCTGGCATAGTCATGAATCAGTGTATGAGGTGAATCTTTGTCTACAAGGATATTCTTAGGGGTTCTAAGAAATGACCTATAAAGAGGGGAGTGGAGAGCCATTCATTTCTCAAGCTACTCATTCTCTCAGAGTTCTCTCACCTTGACTTCATTTTCTTCCCTCATTACAAGACTGTTATGCAAGTCTCTATCCTGAGGTATATTTGTGAGCCTTTTCTAGAAGTCTATTCTCTGAGAACATGTTCTCAAGGATTAATTTTTTCATGTTGTAATTTCAACCAACTATGAATATTATTTTGATAATTGTTTTAACTTCATCCATGAGTATTTCAATTGCCTTGAGTATTTCACAGGGTCTTCCATCTTGATCATATGATCAGTCAACTATCATTGAATAGTGTGACCATGTCTAGGTCATGTAATCTTGATCTCCAAGGGGTAATTTGATTTAATGATTCCATAATATATTTATAGGACCTTTGATACCTCTAGGGTTCAGTTAATTTGTGAACTCCATATGTGATTTAGGAATCCCTTGAATATTCATACAATGTGCAAGATGCTAATTAAAGTATATGTATTTACATTAAATAGAATTTTATATTATTTTTCTAAAATCCACTTACCTCTATCCATATGGTTTCTACTTACCATGTATCTTATCCCAAGCATTATAAGTATGTGACGTCAGTGATAGCCCATAGTGATGCTATAGTGGTGAACATAGATCCTACTTTCGTCCATTCTATTGGGTCAGACCAAATGAGTCTGATAACATTGTTGGGCTTAAAATTCACAAACTATCCCCTATCAGAATTTTTTCCCCTTTACAGGTTTGGTATTACTGATGATGACCAGATTCCTTTTTCAATGTCATCATTTATACCCTCTTCTTGGATTCAGATGACCACAACACTTTCTAAGGGAATATATCTTAAGGGGGTTACATTGTCTCCCAGGGGCCATGAAAATGGGAATATAATGAAATTTATTACCAATGACTTCGATTAGACTGATCATGTGCCTGATTGGGATATCCATATATATATATCAGTAATTTTTAAATCCACTTCAAATCAGTAGTTTAGGTGGGTTACCAACTAGGACATCTGATCAAGAAGTAGAGGTGGAATATGCTGCGTAAGGCCCTTTTAGGTTTAATACATTACTTCCTAATTCATTTAGGATTTGATGAAAAATAAAATATATGAGGCTATCTAGATGTCTAATGATTATCCCTACTACATCATGGGTCTGATGATGGAGTTTTTTAGTAATTCGTCTTGGAAATTAACACTTAAAACCTTTGGCATGTAGAAGTGGGCATCAACCTTTGGGATGTAAAAAAGATCTATAGTTCACCTATACTATGTGGCATGTATGATGAGTTCTTTCTTCCATAATAACTTAGGGATGATGTAATGAGGACGCCTCCTCTGACTCAAGAGTAGATTAAGATGATCAAAAATAACCTTTTAGGTGATCCACTTCCTAGAATGGACATCCTATTAACAAAATGGGAAAGATACATCATCAAGAAGGATGAACCTGATCCAGAAGATAAGAGGTTGAAAACCTATCTTAGGAAGGACTTATGTGGTGGATTGGGTGCTTGTTGGCCTATATTCGAGGAAAGGAAGTTAAATGAATAGGGATTGGAGGTTGTCCCAGGTATAAACTAAGTTGTTCAACTAGCTAGATTCCACACCATATACCTGATTGGTTACTTACATCCCGTGAAGGAGAGAGATGGAGTTAGAGTTTCAACTTTTATGATGGAGGCCACTATGGTAGGGAGAGTGTATCAGGCTAGATTTCGCTATGTTGACCAAAATCAATTTACATCTACAACATGTTTATAAGTGAGATCCCACTATCCAGATCATGGGACCCTTCCATGTACAATGGGGTTAGATAGGATATCATCAGGGAGGTTATGAATATATGAACATTTATGTTATTACTAATCCACGTCATACAATACCTGTATTGCATCAATGGGGTGAGACCCATCCCACTAAAATATAAAGATTTCTTAAATTATATATACTGCTATAAGAATTTTAATCTCAGGCTATAAATTCAAGTGTTGACTGCTAAAATATTTTTACACTAATGAGGCCAGTCTTGACACACGATCTTATGTGGTGTCTCTTCACGAAGGAGTTCATTCCACCCGTATCGATGGGGAACATATCGTTGAATGGTAAATACCCTTCTGGTTCAGCTTCCAATCCTTATTTATCCAATAAATATTCCCTCGCTTAGTTATTTTTATATTTTAGGATCACCCATAGGTGTCTCTCTAGTTTTGGATGATGTTTAACAAATATGATAATGGTTCTAAGATAAACCTTCCTCCTCGTAATACGTCAATCAGTTTATCATGTATATATGTGAAGATTTTTATTCAGTCATGTCTCATAAGGGAATTATCCACATTGTTATGTGAGGATTTACAACAATCGACTATGGCGCACAATCCTTGGACTATAAATCAAATGATTTCTAGAGGTCCGGTATCCCCAGAAGCTCCTTGTTAGGAAATAAGATGCTTACCACTTCTATAAGAAGCGAATATTTCCACAACAATATAAAATGTGGTTATATATAGTGAAACTACACCAGAGATATTGTTTCCCATCACATCTTAGCAATGGGAGGCTTATAAGGTGAATAAATCAGAGTCTAATCTCTGGGGTATATTGTCCCATGTCGAATCAATTTTGGAAGGCTTCACATACATCAATACCCCTCTAAACGTAACCATTTAAGAACGTCCTGAGGTGGTTAGGCTCTCTTTTTGAGACCTTTAAATTGATTTAATGAGTTTCAAGAGTGAAATATTTTATTCTATACATTTCCACCAAATGGTTTTCCAAGGAACACTCCATATTTCTACGAACAAACTAGGATATCCCGTCACTGAAGAAGTGGTATGTCCGGGCTTACTAATTTTTTAAAGGGTTATACTATTTTTGAAATTGTATTAGAATCATGTATATATTAACATAGTGAATGGCTGCTGATGATCATCGAGCTCTTTCATTTATATAATATACACCCCATGGGATGGCTGTGGGAGATGAATTTGGTGGTGACTAGGGGATTGATGATTAATAGTCCCCAGGTAGATAGTCTTAGATGAGAGTGGAGATTACCTCTTCTAAAGTAATAGTTTCAAAAACTTCTGGATGGACTTCCTTGGAAAAGAAGAATAACAAAAGGAAGAAATCAACATTGTCAGGCCCTTCTCCTCCATAATACTCCAGTAAGTGTGTTTTTTCACATTCCCCTTATCTTGAATTATTCTTGAATCACATTATGATTTCTCAAAGATGTGTAGGGCCCCACTATGCAAGACTAGAAGAGAACATATTTGCTTCCTTGGACACAGGAAGGTGTTCAGTGGCTTCATTAGACCCCTCATTTTTTGCCCCAACCCATCGAGAAGTGGATATGACTGGGGTTCTTATTTAATCATTTTTATACCTATTATATAAGTTTCAGTTACTATACCATTCGTTCCAGCATGGGTGGACATGATATTAGAAGATTCTAACATATGTAGCTATTCTGATACCACATTAAAATTTATGGAAGAGATATTTAGAGAATATAAATTCTTCTTAAATACTTGAATCTTTGTTAACCACTGTCACATAACTTGATATTATTTTTTATTTATAGTCGTTAAGAGTGGATAACAAAGAACATCTTTAGGAAAATCACCAACGGTTAAATGAGGAAATTCATCACAAGAAGGAGATTTTTCATAACCCAATGATGGGGTTGGGGCAGTGGATGTCACCAGTGACACAACCAATAAAGGTATGTTTTGAACCTTTTTATATCAAATTATTAAATGGAGATAGTATAGTATTCATCCTCAAATTGACATAGTCATGTGCCCCTTTCTACAACATCGTATCCTGGATATTTAGAGTCTTTGGTACCTGCTTCATTGGGGGTCCCTTCGATTGGGTTAACCAAAGTTTGCGTATTCTCTCTTCCATCATAATCTATGACTCTGAGCAAAACCCTATCTCTAAGAAACATGGCCCTAGAATATATACCTATTCCTAAAGATAAATCTTGACAAAGTCCACAAGCCCAAATTAGATTATCATTTGATGTAGTGATAGATATGGATGGATTCATATATTTTATATTTTGAAACCCCATTGGATGCATTGAATGAAAAATTTGGTCATCTTCGATACATGTTCCCTACCCTTGGTTTTGATGTTTTTGACTATTCCTCCATTTATTCTTTGGTGAAGAATGTGATCACCGAGAGAGAACAGAAGAGGGGCTTGAATTTAGGGTGGTAGATTTTAAGGATTTCCCTTTAGTGAATAAAAATTGTGATGAAGCTATAAATGAGGCTTCCCAACATGCGGAGGGGGAAGCTTCTCACCGGGACATAATGAATTCATGGAATATTGAAAATTACCATCTATATTTGGAAAATAAAGGTATTCAGTCTGAAATCATTCATCCCTAGAAAAAAAATCACAGTTCAAATATGGACTTAAGATATTATGAAATACCATGTTGGAGTAGTAGGAACTCTTCAACATGGTGTAGACAGTTAGAATTGATTCCACTTCCCTAGAGTAGGATTTGTCGTGGGTTGTGGAATTAGAAACCTATTTTGCTAACCAATTACACCAATTTTTGGATTCCTTTGGGTAAAGAAATTCTGAACATAAGAACTCATCTGAACATATTATTTGATTGAAAAATAATCTTGAATTATTTATTTAGCTTGTACGTTCATAGGAGAGGCTTTTTTATGTGTATATTTCTCATTTTTCATGTTATCAATGAACAAGTTTGATGAACATAATATTTTTTGTCTTGTTTTTTATTCCTGATGTGAATGAAATTTTCATTGATCTGATATTAATTTAATCATCAAAAAAACCTATCCTTTGCATAATTTAAAGAAAACTAGAAAGTTTGGATCCAAATACTTGGATCATAATATATTCTAATTTGAGAAGTTCTCAATAATTCCAACCAACACTGGATTCCCTACTGACCTATATGTTCCACTTATCTTGAGGTCACCTGAATTACCTAAGGATTAATGGGTAGAATTCATATCATGGAGGGATAGTCCTCTATCCTTTTTTTGAATCCGAGAGTCTTGGAATGAGTATCTTGATTCCTAATAACTCAATATGGTTGGTCTTACAAGATCTTTCAGGATAAATCATTGAAATACTGTGTTATAGTTTAGGGTCTTTTAACTCGTAGCTGGTATTTCATTGGTCTATGTTCATTTATCTAGGACCTAATATTTCATTAGTTTATTTTAATTTTTCACATACCTCATATTTCATTATTTTAGGGTCCTTTACCTCATACTTGAAATTTCATTAGTTCATCATATTTTAGCTCAGACCCAGTACTTCTTATCCTAGGGTCTTTTTACTCAGACCTGATATTGCTTTAGTTTTGGGTATTTTATCTCAAACCTAATATTTAATTATATTTGTATCCTTTAGTGTGGATCTGATATTGATTTAGTTTAAGTCCCTTTAGCTCAGACATGATCGATGATCCTGGAATATGGTGCAGACATTCCAAGAATAACCCACAACATAATGAGGCATTGGGTTCCATTGTGGTGTTGTGAGGGCTCAAAAGGATCAGAAATCCTTTTCTTGAAAAGTGATTCATTTGGTTGACAACCATAGGTGATTATGTTTGTACCATATTCATACCTTCATTGTTATGAAAAGGGTCCATTATCTTAGGAATCATTTCCAGGGATTATGGAATATTTGTGGATGTAATATCGATTTGATATAGAAATACTTGGGATGCTAAGGCCACCTAGATAGATGGAATATGGATGAAATAAATCATAACCCAAAAGTTTGAGTATGTGAATATGATATGTGTAAGTCCTTTTGGGTATGTAACTTTCCAATTTGAGATTATAGGTTCTATCGTGAAGTTGGAGGTGCTCAGATGTATTGAATCATTTATCTAGAAAGGAGGAGATGCCTTTAGTTTGTGGTCAAGGCCCTTATGAGTTAGTAGCATGGTTAAAAAATGTGATCTCCACTTCTTTCTGATATCCATAAAAGATTATTTAAAACTCAAACATCCATATTTTTATGTTGGGTATGGGAGGATTGTTTTCCAGGAAGGGTTCAACCCCCTAGGGCAGTTCATCTCTTGATTATGAAGCTCGATCCTACTCCATGTGGTATCGAATCACAATGTGTTGGTCATTAATGGTAAGGGAATGGAGTTTTAAATTATTCCCATGAAAAATAGAACAAAGCATGGTGAAATGACATAGAGTATGTCGAATCTACTCAGATAGTTTGGTATAAAGATTGTTAATCATGATCAAATATGGTCAGATCAGGAGGATGATATGGGATAGTCATAAAAGGGATATTTCAGCCACACTAAGGTCTTCTTCGCTACCATAGTGTTGATAGGGATCACAATGATTAGAATGTACTCTTTTCAGAGTGACAAATTTGGTTGATGGCCATATGCACATATGTAGGAGCCATAGACATACCTGATTAGTCATGAAAAGGTTTCCTTGAAGACAAATATATTTTCCAAGGGTCATAGAAGGTTTATGGTGATATGAGGCAACCCATATCATTAATTATACTTTTTGTAATGTGTAATATCCATGATGGGTTTGAGTACCCTAAAATTTTTGCCACCACATATCAAATATATTCTCATGGTGAGGATATGCGATAAATAATTAATCGAATTATTAACTGAACCAAAATTTTTTGTGAGCATAGATTGGATTTTCTATGTCTATAAAGTAGAACCTATGATATTTTCACCTTATTTATTTTCAACCTAATTGATTTTCTTAATATCTAAAGGTGAAGAGTTTAATGAGAGAATACATTACGTTTGCACATGATTCCCTTTGCATGTTTTGAATCTGAAATGTTTTCTCTCTCTTTATCTATAAGTTTAGAGTCTTTCAATATAGACCAATATAAGCTAGAGTTTATGTTTATAAATTTTTTACCAAAGTGAAGGCAGTTTTAGATCATGAGGCAAAAGGACCTAATATGGATGATGATACAAACCATCTTAATTAGAATACCTTGGTTCAAGAGTACCACATCATCCTTCCATGTGGTTAATGTAAATACTATAATTCATGGATTGAGGTTCTCATGTCATTAGTGATGACCTAGTATAGTCATACTGGGAGAGGATCATGTCACATTTGGGTGTTGAGTTCTTCAATAGTGACATCAGGGGTCATAAGGATCAAATTTTATTTTTATAGAGTGACACAGTTGGTTGAAGACCATAGGCCCATATGCATGAGCCATAGGAATACATGAATAATCAAGAAAAGGGTACCTTAAAGATAGTTATATTTTCCAAGGTCTATGAAAGATGTGTGGAAAATATAGATGCTCGAGGAATGATGTATGGTTTATGGTTTGAGGTCCTTTAGCAGATGATAGAGGAACCCTGTACTATAGTTGACCAGTTTAAGGATATTGTGGTTCATTGAAAAGGAATAAAAAATGGATGATGGTTTGTACAATTTATTTTCATATAGTAGGGATGTGTATTACTCTATGCAGTTTAACAACATGCTATAAAGACATGTTTTTTTATGGATTTTTTCATGTGCTAAGGACATTTGCTGTGTAGTTTAACATCATTCGATAATGAATCTCTTGTTTTAAAATTCTAATGTCATGATACTATGATGTTTTCCCTACAATATTAAATTATACGGTTTTTATGTTCTTCCATGATGTATAACATTATTTTGTAAGGATATACTTATGTACATATTAACATCATACTGTAATGATGTAAATCTATATGAATAAACATCATACGGTAAGGACGTACATACATGTAATTTAATTTCATGTTTTAAGGATTATTTTTTATTGAGTTTAGCATCATGAGTAAAGTACATACATCCATTCTATTTGAAATCATGTGGTATGAATATGGGAATCGACGAGAAAAATTGTGGGAGGAAAATTATATGTACAATTAGTTTATGCATAGATAAGACTCATACATAGGAAGAGTGAGATTGTATGGACCGGTCCCCTTATATAGTATGGACTTAATTATTCTTATTGGAAATTCAATTTGGGCCTATTATATTGGATCTTGGTGTTACTACTTTTCTTTTCAAGAAATGAATCAAGCCACACGTAGTTCTTGGAAACCATGCAGTTTAACATCATGCAACATGGACGTGGGCTTCCCAACATGTAAAGGGGTATTGGGGATATACAGATAATGGAAATCTAGGATTCCTTACTTATCCTATGTTAATAATAATAAATGCATATGTAATTCTTTAAATCTCACATAGTTTAACATCATGTGGGTGAAAAAATATCAAAAGCTATATAAGAGTGGAAATTTTGTCATTGCATCCATGGGTGGTAGTCTGGACATTACTATGTGTCTCATGAGGATGAGAATCAAGTAACATATAGATCTAAATGTTGTTTCATGTTCAAGTATTAACTATACCCAAGGATGGTAGAATTTTTAGAATTATTTTTCCTCACTAGTCCTAGAGTATGAAATCTTAGTGTCGCTACATATATTGTAATGAAAGGAATCCAGTCACACGTAGTTCTTGAATAGGAAATTCTCTATGATGGTTTTATTCACATATAGAGGTGTGAATTATATCAATTTATTTGGTGGATGGTATTAGGATTAGAGGTCCAAGCATCACTACGTATAATGTAGTGACAAGAATGAGCCTCATGTAGTTCTTAGTGAACAGTGCAAGTTAAAGACGTACACTAAGGACTCATGGTAAGCCTTTTATAGTCTTGCATCTAGGACCAAGATTTGGTTTTCAAAATATCTTATTCCTTGTTCTTGTGGGGAAGCCTTTGCAGAAACTATTAAGCACACGTGAGCCATGATTGGTGTGAGAAACATGGAACAAAAAGGGTTCCTATCACCATTAAATTTTTTTTAAAAGCATGATAGGGTTATTTCATATCATGTGGAACCTGGAACATGATATAGGATTGAGGAATCCATATATATATCTCATTAAAATGAGAATCAATCCATACATTGTTCTAGGAAAGCCACATAGTCTAATTTATTATTAAAGGACATATGTTGTGTAGTTTAATTTCACGCGGTAAGGAAATTTTCCACATGATGTGAATGAAAATGACTACAATGGATCCGTACTATTTTACTTCATGCGGCATGAAATATTTTCACCTGACGTGAAAAATAATTTTGGTTGGGCCCAAAAACAAGGGTTCGGTCTTTACGATGTATCATGTGAAACTAATAATCAAGCCACACGTAGTTCATTATTTCTCGTGCGGTTTTAACATCACGTGAAAAGGATTCCTCCTTCAAATTTAACATGATGTGGTTAGGATGAGATTATATAGTTTAATATCATTTAACTATGAATAATTTAGGTCTTTAAACTGGCGTGCTTCCCATTTTATGATAACTATGAGAATTAATTTTTGTGAAATCTCTCATTGATGGGTGGTTGTTTCCATCAGAACATGTGTTCTAGTTTGAAATTATAATTTTTGAATGGTTTCTAACAGAATTGTTTATGGAACAATAAACACCCAATAGTTATTAATCCAAAGGAACCTGATTTCCAAATTTAGTCATTCATTACGTTTATTGACCTATGATACATAATAAATTTCATTGGCCAAGAGGATGTGAGTTTGGGCTCATCCCACGCTTTTGGGGGGATTTATTTTATACTATGGGACTCTCTTATAGGCTCAAAATACATTCACGAATCCTTCATTAATTCCCATGTATGATATGAGTTATCCCATCATTGGCAATCAATTATTAGTATGTACGGAATTCAAAATCATCTATGTGTATTCGAGGATCTTCATCAATGGATATATCTCTATGTATCATAGGTTCTCCATTCCTGATATTCTCTTATATACTATGTAGACATTCTTTGGTCATTATTATGAAGATACTAGTTTTGAAGCCACTCAATGGAGAAATATGTAGCTAATGGTCATCTAGGTAGAAAAATTTCACTATGTAATTTATCTTCATTGGGGGAGATGGTATTTTACTCTGGATGTTATGATCATTCAAGAAGACTAAGGTTACATTAGAAATTATTGCCTTCTAGGGAGACAAAAGTTGTTTTGATGTTGGGATATAACCTATAGAGGGGCTACCTACGTATCCTCATGAAAGGAATCAAAAGCCATGTAGTTTGGTGACAATTAATTGGACACATCATAACATTTAATGTCATGTGGTAAGGACCCAACCGTATATTATAATGTCATTTGGTAAATATCTTTAGGATAAAGGTGCATACTTAATGCTTGGTGTGAGACTTATGCCGAAACAGCCCAAGGTACATGGAATGGATATGAGATTCCATGTTGAATTATACCCTATTGGGAATGTGGACCAATGATAGTAGGGTTGATATGGGGTGTTGGGATTGAACCTCAGGGAAGCTTCCTCCAGATACTGTTTTGATTGGAATCAAATCCCACATAGTTCGGAAAGTCTCATGCGGTAGTATAGAAATTTGAGTGAAATAGGTTGGGGCATACTCCAGAATAGTATTCCCTTGTTATAAGGTCCATGAGATATGTATTAACTCATGGATATTTAGTGGGTATATTTTGGGGTATAATCTTAACTAGGATGCTTAAATTAAGGGTATTAGGATTGGACTTCTCAAGAGTATGTATAGTGATATCGGGCCCTAGGTAAATTCTTCCTATGTATCTCATTTCTGGTGGGAATCAGATTTCTCCTAGTTCATTAATTCTCTTAGGGGAGTATGTACCTTTAAGAGAAATAGATTGGGGCTTACTCTTAAAGAGGATTCCCTTGTAACATGGTACATGCGAGTTGTCTTAAATAATGGATATTTAGGGGAATTAATTCATGGATTACTCCTAAGAAGTATTCCTATATTAAGGGAATTATGATTTGACTCTTGAACATGATGGCTAGTGAGCTTGAGCCCTAGATGAAGCCTTCCTACAAATAATATTTATAGTGGGAATCAGAGATCCCATAGTTTATTAATTCTTGTGGACTATGTGGATGTTGTGATCATTACAGAACAATGAGCCCAAAGATTCATCTTGTTTTTGAGAAACAAGAGGATATGAAAAATTCAACAAATCGTACACTTTCCTTCCTTCGATGATGGAAGAGGAAGGGGCTGTGATGGAAGTGGTAAGAGCTATGAAACTTCCCTCTGTTGTATTTAAATTGGACAAGTTTTGAAGGTAAGGAAAGGATAAAGGTGAAGGTTGTAGAGAGGAGTGAGACTGAAACATCATATTTGAAAGGATATGGTCTTACACCAAGATGGATTCACTAATTTTGTTCCTTCAATAGGAGGGAGACCTCTCCTTTTTCAAAAATAAAACGCATGTGCAATCCCTATTCTCCCTACTAGGAACTTGAGGCTCCGGGTCTTAGAAATAAATAGGTGAGGATATATTCCTATACCCAAAATCCAAGACTAAGAAATCCTCAACATTTTTCCTCAGTTAAGGGTCCATGTGGCTCCATATATACAAACATACTGACATCACGAGGATCCTTACCCACTAGTAAGACATGTGTGCGAAACCTCTAAAAATCAAAATAAAAACCCAAATGGGATACAAGTTGATGTTCCTTTACCATTGGTTTTGTAAATCATGAGGTTTTTTTGGAGTTTTCAAAATGATCCATTTCAAAAAAAGGGAGCACTTAAAGGAGATTCCTTGTCATGAGTGGCTTTGAAAGAGGTTTCATGAAAGGCTCGAACAGGGTGAAGGGTAGGCTGAACCAATGAGTTTGCACAAGGTATAGTCATCCAAGTAGGATTGGGATAACTTTTTTAACCTTATGTTATGAATAACATGGAGGACTACAATTGGGAAGACATAATTCATGCCTTTAAGGGTCTCTATAGGGTTCCCAGAAGTAAGTTGCGCACATTCCTTTTTGTGGAATAGAGTTCGTGAAAGTATCCTAAAATCCCAAGGGTTGGGAAGACTGGTCATGCAAGTGTTATTAATTTTAAAAACTAAAATTACATAATTCTCACTATCCCCCTTTAATTCCCTCTCTATTGGGTTAGAAAACTACATTGGAGAGTTCAGAATACTAGGGAAAAGAACTTGGCCAACTATACTAACAATCAAACTTGAGGGAAATTATTCCATTAAAATGAAGGCCCCAAGAATCTATTTATAGGAAAATATTGTACCCTGGGTGAAGTAGATTGTTCGCGCAAGTGTTGTGGTGGAAAAGAACTTGCACACCACTAGTGATTTGGGCTACCATGGGAGAACTACTTTTTGATCCTCTGAAAATTTTGAAATATTCCATCTATTTTCTCCTCATTTTTTAAGGAATTTCCTTTTTTTCACTTTTTCATCCATGTTATGGAATAGAGTATAAAAAAATTCCCCCATCATGATTGGATCCGAATGAAATGAGGGTCAAGTCTTAAGGTTTGAGGGATGAAAAAGATGGATGGGTTGCAAATGTTCTTAGTGTTCACGCATGGTGTGGGTGCACTGGTTAGATTTTTCATATATATATTAGTTCTTAATTTTTGTTAAAACATACACAAGAATCAAAATTATTATCTCTCCACATGTAATTATTTTCTCTTATAAGCACTTGATGAAGATTTCTGTCATGCAGATTTTGTATGTATTTGAGTTATATGCCACATTTGAGCGATAAACTTATGTTCCACAGTGTCACTTGCATGCTTAATGCCTTAGTAAAATTTTATTTATTTTCAAAATTATTTCAAAATGATCCTACAATGGAATAAAATTGTTACTTCTTTGCACGTTCAATGGATCTAAAGTGTAACACCACTAATGATGAATTTTCTAGCAAGAAAACCATGGATTTTATGAAGATCAAAGGGGCATGATTACAATGATGCCAGTGACACCATTATTCCTGGCCGGGAAGAGTGTATGAATAAATATCATCAGGATTTTGCAATGATTAATTATCTTACATGATATGGTTACAACAATCTATAAGAATTCATAATTCCATAACTGAATAATTATCTCATGATATCTTGGTTTCATGTCTATATTAACAATTCTTCTACCATCATTTCTTGTGTGGGCACATATTTCAATGATGGAACAAAATCCAAAGCCTATATTATGAATCATAGCCCATGTTCTCCAGATTTGAAACTACATACACCCAAAATTAAACTTCATGTTTTTTCCATTTTACAAGATTTGAAAATGGATCAATCGAAAGTCTGGAAAAAAACATTGGGATTTATCCTAGGAGGGGGCGTTAAGACTGCATGGATGTGTACATACTATGTGTGAAAAACATGTGAAAAGTTCAAAGATGATCCAAAAGGAACACGAATTTATGAAGTAGTATGGGTAGGACAAACCTATGTATATAGGATTGAAGATTTCATGCCAGAACTGTTGATCCAGTGGAGTACATAGATGAATTCTATCCATTTGATCCATGGAGAAATGGGTATGTGTTTGTGGGACATCTAAAATATCTATGAGGCTCCAATACTTAGAGATATGTGTAATGAATTCCTCCCTCTGACGACAACATTGAATGATGCTGATAGAATTATAACATTGGCATGGGAGATAATGAAGATAGCTCACAAAATAAAGATGTAAAACACCCATGCAAATAGGGTTATTCATATGAATAAGTGGAGGTAGATATTATTGATGAAGAAGGTAGAGAATGGTCCCACATGTAAGAATCCAATAACATATCCCAAGGCTCTAAAAATAAGTGCACTTGAAACCTTTTGGATGAGTCTAGAAAAAGGCGAGTTTGAAAAGTGTGGATATGAAATTACCTCCAAGATTACTTCCAAGACATGTCTTGTGGAATTTTTTGAAATATGAATCAAAGTCATTTTATTGATTTTCTGAGATTCCAAAGGCATTGAATATCCTGGAACATTTGTCATAGTAGCTAACCTGGTAGAGGGAAAATGATGAGATTGGCCACCCCTATTCTGGAATGGATTTATAATAGATTGTTTCATATCTATGTAAGGAAATATCCTTTTATAATAGAAATACCATTAAAAGTTTTATGTGGATGGTTCAAGACTCATTAATGAACCTAGGTTATGTAGAGTGGGATTCATGCCCTTGGAAGTTTGTTCCAAAAATTTGTTCAAGCTGTATATTTATTTTTCCCTAATCATTGACCCCTCATGACATTCAAACGAGGTTGAATATGTTTATGGAATTCCATTTCTTTCCTAATGGGAATACACCTATGTGAATTATTGTTGATGATGGGATTGAAAATTCAGAGTTGAGGATATATATGCTAGCTTATAGGGATGGTGTATTGGAAACCATGATTGATAATGAAATCATATGTGAGGCATATGCCCCTTATCGATTTTCATGCTAATTCAAATGCATGAAACAGATTAATGTATCACCTCCATTGCACATTAAACTATAACAACATCTTATGATGGCTCAATAAGTATGGATTCTAATGTATATGGAGAGGATATGGGTAGTGTTTAATCTTCCTTCATTTGGTGGAGGAAGATGATTGAAAATATGGTTTGTTAAATCATGGATTTAAAACTAAACTAAAGGGGTTATAAACAAATTTTTTCCTTGGGTAGAAGTAAATATGAGGTTTAGGATAAAACCTTATTATTTGGATGGTGCATCATCCCCTTCAGAGGATGAGTCATCAGAGTCATAGGGCGAGGCTGATGAGGCTCATTTCTCATCAAAGAAACCTCATGGAAGATATATTCCACCTTCCATAATTAATATGGAAACACTATAATCGTAAACTGGATTTGTACCAAGTCGGTATGGTCTCCATCGCCGAGAAAATAATCGAGTTCCATTCTCTCATCAAACATCTATGATGGTAGGAATTGGGAAGCCTGTAATGTCTAAGTCTGCATGATCATCTTCACAGTAAGATGGAATTTATTCTGAATATGTATGACCAGAGGTTGTACAATAATGGTAGAATTTGATTTATGATGTTGAAACTATGTTGGAGATTTTAGATGGGGGTTGCTTATTCCCGGAAAAGGATATCTATGAGCTACATCTGATGTTCACTTTGAGAATAATTCTAATGAAGTAAGGATTAATATCTAGGAGATAGATATTATCATATACACTACTAAAAATTCAATCCCTACCACAAAACAAGTGAAGTTAATGATAGATCATGGCACCTCTAAAAAAATTGACCCTTATTTTTTGAGTAATAGCATTATGTTTCTCAATCCAAAATATGTATTTTTCCTTATTCTATTATTTCTTTATGATTTTATTTATATTTTAGTCAATTCATTATTTATCAAGGGAAATACCATTTTATTTTGCAGTTGACTAAAGAAAAAGAAGTCAAAATTCCATCATCAGGGTATAGCCCTCGGGTATAGCACTCGGGGTTGTTAGATCACCCCTTGAATTGGTAGAATTATATCTAAGATTGACAAGCCATGGAGGATGAGATGGCTATATGTTTCCCATCTCCAATGCCTATTTTTTGGATATGATGATACTAGTTCTCCTTTGAATAATATGAAGAAGAATTTATGTCGAAGAAAAAAAATTTGGATCAACACTTATTTAGTAGTGGTAATTCTTCTTGACATCATCAATTTTTACTTCAACCAAATAAGGTATTTAAACATCATGGAATTGTGGGAACTTCTTATCTTTCATCACTTAGGGATGTTAACAATGAGTCTCTAGGAATAGTGGAGGGAACTTGCGATCATGTGGAGATCCCTAACAATGAAGCAACTCCTTTGATAGAAGAGGCATCTAGGCTAAACAATAGAACATCTAATATTGGCTACGCTTCTATTCTTGTAGTTGGGAGAGAGGACGAATCAGGTATTTAAAGAATTCTTCCTGATAATCTATATAAAATCAACTAACGTGCATTTCAATAATATTTTAGGCTCATTTCATGCACCATATTATCTTGCGATGATTGATGCAGACCTTGTGGTTGTCATTGAGGAGGCTATTTGAGGTCTAAAGTCATTGTATGTTGGTCATGAACCAATCGCTCCAATTGTTCCCATGGGTGAGAATAACTTAGGGAATTATATTTAATTGGAATATTTGATAAATATTGGAATGTCTTTTGAATAAGTAAGGGAACATGTTAATATGACCACTACTTTAGAAGAATTTGGGGCACTCTATATAGATCCAAATGTAAGTGTGTTTTTATTTTCGGTCCAATCAATCTTCTAATTCCTGATTTATTGATCATGATTTTTTTGAATGTGAAGCTCCATATATAAGATATAATATAGGGATGGTTCCTAGAAGAGATGTTGAGATCATTTTCAATCCTATTATTGAAGTGGATCTGGGTCAGGCAACCCTTGAAACATAAAATCTTCCAGAGGATCATTTGGATAATCCCGAGCAGACTCACGAAATTACTCATCACCAAAAGGATCTAACCAAAATTGTTGAGGTTGGGAATGTTAGGGAGGAGTCATTTCAAGCTGATGCCCTCTTGTTGGGTAAGGGTTTCCAACCATTTTGATTTGTCTTCACTCTTTGCATTTTTTAATCTATCCATGATTTTGATTAATGTTCTAGGATTATCAGCTTCAATGAATATGTCTAAGGGTGAAGCTTCTACATCAGCTCAACCAGTATCAGGGATGATAGAAACCACTATTAGGGAGGGAATAGACCAATAAACATCCATAAGTGAATTAATCCTATAGTACATCCCTCCTTATTAGTGACTTCGAAGTGGAATCATAGTTAAAGGGCGCTCTCCATATTGAACATCACAAAGAAAGGGGAAATATATGGATTCTTATCTATGAGACATCCTTTGAGGAACTACCTTTCCTAAATCCCACAGTTTTCATCATTATTCAGCATGTTGGGATTCAGAGGTTTTGTTTACCATATAATCCATACTATAGTTGTAACACCCCATGGTTTTGAAAATAAATATACAATGAAATTTTATAATGTAACCATTAAACACAACTATGCCTCTTCTATATTTTGAATTTTGAAAAATGGTCATATAGAGTTGTGTTCAGTAAGTGATTTGGAGTCTGATAGAACAAACATAATTTTTTGGTGAATAGTATCATACCCTTATGAATAGTAATATGAATAGTAATATGATGCTTATGAATAGTAAATAATATTATTATTTTATTTTCTTAAGGAAATATGATAATGGGATCTTAATTAATTTTTCAATGGCACATAAAACTAATTGCACTTCAAGATTGTTATTTTTCGAATTAACTATGGCTTTATTTAAAAATAAAGTTATTAATATTTAGAAATTTATTTTAAAAAAACGGAGTTCACTTTTGAATTCTACACATTGAAAAATGGTAGGAGTGAATTTTTTGGATTTTTTTGAAATTCTAGAATTTTTGATGAATAGTAAAATACGATAAAATACCGTATATACAAATTATCAATTAAATACACTATTCATGACATCACAAGTGATTCAAGGCCACTTGGTTCTATATCACATGAACTTATTACTATTAGTGGTCACATGAAACAACACTATTGGTTTTCTTGATGGAAATAATAAAATAATGAATGAAATATTCAAAATTTACCCATCTCCTCCACTATAAAAACCCCTCACCACTCGCTCTTCTATTCACTCCTCTAATCCTTGAAGCTCCTCAAAGTTCTGCCCAATTACCCTTCCCTAGTCTACCCCAATTCTAAGAAGCTTTTGGTCTTTCCAAAAGACCAAAACCCCTTCCCTTAAGGAGTTTCTCAAGGAGTTTATTTCAAGAGGTAAATCACCCTTCTTTTTCATTTGGTTTCATTTCAATTTATCTTCTTTTGCTATCCTCTCCTCACCTCCTCTGTCCAAATGATAATGATTACTCCAGTATCATCTATATACTGGAATTATATAATGTTAATGGAATAACCATCATAAATATTCTTACTCCCTCCCTTTTATTTTTATAAACAAAATCAACGTCCATGAGGTTCCAATTTATAGCCTTCGTGGATGATGAAGTTTTGTTCTTCAATTTCTTCTTCATTACTTGTAATGAAACCATATTTATGGTTGAACTAGACTATAATATTTATATTATAACATAATTAATATTCATGAACCAGGATATGTACATATAATTAAGTTATATGACAAAACTAGTTAATAATAATCCAAATACCTCTAAATAATCAAAGTGGTTGTCATCTAATGATTCATCCTCATTCCGTGTAAAAAAATGATAGAAATGACCATTATAAATTATTTATGTTCCTAAATAATATATAATTCCAATCCTGGAGATTTATAACCATTCCACATTAACTCCATTACTTAAAAACAAGTGAACCAATTATGAAAATAATGAAAACGAACACCCCAGAACAACGAAATTCAATATAATAACTTAGAAATAGGGGTATAAATGAACTAAAAATAATTATGATAAAATAAATACATGTATAATAGGTTATTAAATAAGTTATTAATAAGTATAATTTCATATTCCAGGAGCTTAAGTTCAAGATAAGAACATGTTTGGAGTTAAGGTAAGGGTATTCCACCCGAACATCCATTTTCATTCGGGTTAATTTTATTGTCTAATTTCCTCAAATAAATTCTTATGTATTGTTATGAACTCCTAATAAATTAAGTGTGGGTATTCTATATATGTATGTCATGACCCGTCCTCGGGGCCCGTGCCGTGACTACCCCAGGCCTGCCTTCCATAGGCCAGGGGCTGGCGACTAGCACCAAGGCGTAATTCCCGGTAAAAAGGGAAGACATTGCCTCTGTAAAGTAAACAAACACCACAGAGAAAGCAAGCAGAAGTAAACACTAAGTAAAAACTAAGTACAATAGTACGTGAGGAAGAGTAATTGGTCCAGAATACAAACCCAAACTGAAAGTAAAGTACAACTGAAAAAGGGAGTACATCAACTGAAAAATAAAGCTGCAGCCTCGAGCTGTCCACTGGAAGTCCCACCTGAAGGGTGGGTAAAGATAGCCTCCATAGCTCCTCGGGTCTAGCCGTCCGCTCCGAGTACGTCCCGCCCAGTGGTCCACCTCCAGGTACCGACCTGCTCCGCAAGCCTCAACCACGATCAGCGTTGTCCGTCGTCTGCAACCAACACAACGTAGTGCGAGCATAGCCCATGCAGGGGTGAGTATAAGCTACTCAGTAGGGACCCCGAGACCCCCGAAGGTCTCCCAGAATCTCCAAAGGATAAACAAAAAATGAAAGATACAATCACGAAGTAACATCCAACACTAATTAGGTATATTCCCATACATATACCTAAGTCATCAATTCCAATTCAGCTCCAGCATCCGAGACCAAGTTCGATCACGTCCACACAGAATATCACAACACAATCCACATAGGAAAGCAAGTCAATCATATCGAAGATAATGATTGAAAGTCAATACTCAGCTCACACAGGATATACTTCTTCATAAGATGATAGAGATGATCATATGTAGCCACTGATTCATCTATGCCGTCGGACCCACACAGGATCGATAGGTACTAACCCCCGCATTGACCCACAAAGGAATGATAGGTACTAACCCCCGCAATGACCCACACAGGATCTGACCCACATAGGATCGGTATGCACTGGCCCACAAAGGACCACTGAGCGCTGAACCACACAGGATATGACCCACACAGGATCGGTAGCACTGATCCACGTAGTATCACTGAGTGCTGTAGTCGTCGCTGTCGAACCCACGGAGGATTCCCGTACTGTCTTCATCGTCGTCGCAGTCGCTGCCATCTCTAGGGTTCCCGCACACAGCAAGCTCGTTCGGGAGGGTCCGCTCCACGAGCCGAGGGGCTGATACATCAACTGAAACGAAGTTCGGAGTTGATGTATCCAAAAGTTCCGTATCATTAACAGGAACTCAACGTCACAGACGGCGCGTCAATCGGACGTTCGGTCTGTGAGTTATTGGCTTTTTCGTCCTAGGGGCCCTTTTGGTTTTTAAGTCAAAACCAACCCGACCGTACTCCAATTGCGTCCAAACCTCAAGCGGAGTAAGCCAAAAGGTCTTTCTGACTAAGAGGAATCCATCAAAGTCGACGGCACGTCAATCAGACGTCTGGAGATCAAGTTATAAGCATTTCCACTCCGAGGGCCCGGTTGGTTTCATATACGAACCAACCCAGCCGAACCCTAAGTTCTCCGAAACTTTGAGTGTAATATACCAAAACGACCGTCTCGATCCAAGGATCGCATTGCAGTTGACGGTTCATCGATTGGAGGTCCGCAACCCATGTTATGGTAAAAATACCAAAAGAGGTCCGGAAATAGGGTGTTCGGGCCCAGTCCGACCCGGCCCGATACCCCCTGGGTCGGCCCGAACCGGGCGACCCGACCCGGGTCCGGGTCTGGCTCAATAGGGCGCGGCCCGACCCGGTGGGCGTAGCCCAGCCCGGCCGGCGCGGCCCGGCCTGGTGCGCTCGGCCTGGCCAGCGTGGCCAGGCGGCTTGGCCGTAACGGACGAGCGGAAGGGGGGTGGGGTGCGCGCTGCCCCCCCTCCCCCCCTGTTTGGAAAAATGCGGGGCCCATGTGGGGGCCGCTCCTTCGGCTGGCTGGGGGTTACGAACCCCGGTTCCTCATTTGGCCGGCCCGGCTTGCCGGCCGTGCTGCTGCCACGGGACCCCGCGATCCCGCCCTCCTGCTCCGGCGCCGGCAGCCCGTAGCCGGCCGCCGCTCCCTGCTCGGCCGCAGCCTTGGTCCGACCCGCACGACATGACGGCACCGCGCCCCTCCACCGCGGCCCGCTCCGGCCGCGGTGTCTTCGTGTTTTCCCGGCGCGGCGCGACGGCACCACGCTGCTTTGCTGCGGTTCTCTCGTTTCCACGCAGTTCGACGACACCGCACCATCTTCGTTCCAAACCACAACGAAGGACAACAAAAAAATAAGGGAGGGGGGTCAGCCGTGTTTGTGCGGTCCGAACCCCTCCTGTTAATCGATAGCATGCGGCTAAAGTTAATCTATGAATGCCCAAAATTATTCAAGATATAAAACCAAACCCCTACCTTGATGGAATCGTTGAACGAAGGTTCGACGCGGAATTGAACGTCGTAGAAGAAGGCGTCGCAGAAGAGGGTTCCGTACATGCTTGACGGAGATCGTTCGAGGTGGGGCGGCGTCTCACACCGGCTGCGGAGAAGAGTAGAAAGACACGTCATCTTTCTTTGGTGTTGGCATTCTTCGTCGGAGAGTGGCGTTCTTCACGTTCTTCAATGTGGAAGATGAACTTCTTCAGAAGAAGATTGCTCCCTCTCTCAAAAACCCAACACCACGTAACAAACCCCAAATAAAATAAGTGTTATGCTTATTTTGTTATAACATGCCATGCATTTAAATTTTTAAAATTCAAATGCTTAACTCCCAAAATAAATGGCATGCATTAATGTGAAGCAAGTCACATCATTTAATACATGGGGGTTTAAAGGGGGAAGAGTTATGGGGGTTTAGAGAATTTGAAGAGGTAGAGTTCATTTGGGCCCCACCACCCTCTTAACCTCTCATGGGTATTTCCCCAACTTCCTCTCAATGGATATAACCACTTAAAAGAAATAAAATTGTAGCTCAATTTTATTTCACTTTCCACAATTTAAAAAAAAACTCCTCCCGAGAAAACGCAACCCCAGTAAAGGTCTTTTTAAGAAATTACCCTTGCTGCAGTTCTTATAGACACAGAAGCGAGTAATTCTTTCATAGCCGCTGCCCTTGTTCGGAGCTCAGAGATTCTGACGGAGCCATTGGCTCGATCCTTATGGCTAGAGACTCCTACGGGAGCAGAATTGACGATTACGCACTGGTGCCGATAGTGTGAGCTTACTCTAGGAGGCGAGAGCTTCGGCTGGGATCTTCTTGTAGCGGCGTCGAGGCCTTACGACGTCATCTTGGGCATGGATTGGTTATCTACATTCCATGCTCAGATTGAATGTATTAGGCGCAAGGTGCGGTGTGTACGCACCGATGGGAGCAGGTTCACCTTCACCGGCGAGAAGGGAGCCTTCGCAGCACAAGATGGACTCTCGCAGAGGAGAGGACAACCCATCACTCATCAGTTGGCTAGCCTCATCCTAGGAGCAGTTGACGTGTGGAGTCCTAGTTTTCCTGCAGTGGTGGATCAGTATGCGGACATTTTTCCCGACGACGTTCCAGGACTACCTCCTCGTAGAGAGGTAGACTTTTATATTGATCTATACCCCGGGGCCCGTGCCGTGACTACCCCAAGCCCGCCTTCCATAGGCCAGGGGTTGGAGACTAGCACCAAGGCGTAAATCCCAACAAAAAGGGAAGGCATTGCCTTTAAAAGTAAACAAACACCACAGAGTAAGCCAACATAAGTAAACACTAAGTAAACTGAGTACAAGTAAGTGCGGAAAGTAAATGGGCCATAATACATACCCAAACTGAAAGTAAAGTACAACTGGAAAAAAAGTACAGCAACTGAAAGTAAAGCAACAACGATGGAATAGACACAGATGGTACCTCGAATCATCTCGGGCGTGTCGTGGTCGTAGGCCTCCGCTGCCTGATGTTGTGCCTGTCTCTGCCCGCCAGCTCCCTGTGGTCGGGGTGGACCTCATGACGGTGGTGGTGGTAGAGCCTCAAAGCGTCGCCCACCACCTGCTACTCGGCCAACTCCTCTGCCTCATCCGCCTGCTCCCTATGGACCGCCACGGTCGACCCTCTGCCTCTGCCTAGGTGATCCTTCAACCGTCTTCTTCTCCTCTGCACGATGGGTTGGACAGTCACGAGCCATGTGGCCCTGCCCGCCGCATGCGTAGCACTGTCTGCCTCTCGAAAGACTGGCTCCGCACTGTGTGCCCCGCACCACTGAGCTAGTGTCCTGAGGTTGTCTGCCTAAGGGTCTGGTCTGCCTGGACCCATGAGTCATCCGTCGACTGCCTGCTACAGAAGACTCTGCTACGTGCCACCCTGCGGTAGGTCTCGCTGCTGATGTAGGCTCAGCAAGGAAGCTCTCAATCAGAAGGGCTCTCTCTAGTACCCCTGCTTGTGTCGGAATGATGAGGGAGATCAGCGATGCCCTGATCTCATGCCTCAATCCCTCCTCAAAGTTCCGAGCCTGGAAGAATGGGTCCCGTACCATGTCTGTCAAATAGCGCGAGAGATCGGTAAATCTCACCGAGTACTGGGCGACCGTCAAGCTGCCCTGCCGCAGCTCTAGTAGCTCCTGGATGCGCACCGCATGGAGGGTGGTTGGAACGAACTCCGAGTGGAAGAGGCTCTCAAAGTCCATCTAGAGGAGAGATGCCTCGTCGTGCACCTGGAGCATCAAGCTCCACCATCTTCCTGCTGCCGCGTGCAAGAGGCTCGCTGCGAGGATCAACATGAGGTCTGCTGGTGTCCTCACTAACCTGAAAACTTGTACAACTGCCTCCAGCCAATCCTCGGCTGCCTGAGAGTCCGTCTCCCCGCGGAACTTGGGCGGTCGCTGACGCTGAAACTCATGCAGTTCACTAAGGCGACGTGCATCGTCAGCGGCTGGGGCTGGAAGCATCGGTGGCTCGACGGGTAGAGGTACCGCCGGTGCCTCTGCTATCAAAAGGCCATGTACCGAGGCCTCGTCGCTCGGTGGGCTGTCTTCACACACAACGCTCAGAACCCTAGATGGCTGCCATCGTGGGACCATCCCGAAAAAAAAACAGGTGTGCCACGGTCAAACAGCATACCTGGTGAGCTGACATAAATTAATCACAAAGAAAACTTGATACACACATGCAATCAATGTTTTCGTGCATTAAGTCGGAAATCGGAAGTCAGGGTCCTGGTGTACGGATACGTCGGCCGCCACACCAACACTGGACTCCCTAGACTGATAACCAAACTCAATACCCTTAACACTATTGCTTTACATAGAAGAAAGATCAGAGTCCAAAGTTATGCGGTAGAACCGAACTCCTCTGATACCAATTTGTCACGACCCGTCCTCGGGGCCCGTGCCGTGACTACCCCAAGCCCGCCTTCCATAGGCCAGGGGCTAACGACTAGCACCAAGGCATAATTCCCGGTAAAAAGGGAAGGAATTGCCTCTGTAAAGTAAACAAACACCACAGAGCAAGCAAGCAGAAGTAAACACTAAGTAAAAACTGGGTACAATAGTAAGTGCAGAAAAGTAAGTAGGCCAGAATACAAACCCAAACAGAAAGTAATGTACAACTCAAAAAGGGAGTACAACAACTGAAAACTAAAGCTGCAGCCTCTAGCCGTCCACTGGAAGTCCCACCAGAAGGATGGGTACAGATAGCCTCCACAGCTCCTTGGGTCCAGCCGTCTGCTCCGAGTACGTCCCGCCTAGTGGTCCACCTCCAGGTACAGACCTGCTCCGCAAGCCTCAACCACGATCAGCGCTGTCCGTCGTCTGCAACCAACACAACGTAGTGCGGGCATAGCCCGTGCAGGGGTGAGTATAAGATACTCAGTAGGGACCCCGAGACCCCCGAAGGTCTCCCAGAATGTCCAAAGGATAAACCACAAAAAAAAGATACAATCAAAAAGTAACATCCAACACTACTTAGGTATATTCCCATACATATACCTAAGTCATCAATTCCAATTCGGCTCCAGCATCCGAGCCCAAGTTCGATCACGTCCACACATGATATCACAACACAATCCACATAGGAAAGCAAGTCAATCATATCGAAGATAATGATTGAAAGTCAAGACTCAGCTCACACAGGATATACTTCTTTGTAAGATGATAGAGATGATCATATGTAGCCACTGATTCATCTAAGACGTCAGACCCACACATGATCGATAGGTACTAACCCCCGCATTGACCCACAAAGGATCGATAGGTACTAACCCCTGCAATGACCCACATAGGATCTGACCCACATAGGATCGGTATGCGATGGTCCACACAGGACCGCTTAGCGCGGACCCACATAGGATCTGACCCACACATGATCGGTAGCACTGATCCACGTAGGATCGCTGAGTGCTGTAGTCGTCGTTGTCGATCCCACAGAGGATTCCCGTACTGTCTTCATCGTCGTCATAGTCGCAGCCAGCTCTAGGTTTCCCGCACACATCAAGCTCATTCAGGAGGGTCCGCTCCACGAGCCGAAGGGCTGATACATCAACTGACATGAAGTCCGGAGTTGATGTATCCAAAAGTTCTGTATCGTCAACATGAACTCAACGTCACAGACGACGCGTCAATCGGACGTTCGGTCTATGAGTTACTGGCCTTTTCGTCCCAGGGGCCCTGTTGGTTTTTAAGTCAAAACCAACCCGACCATACTCCAACTGCGTCCAAACCTCGAGCAGAGTAAGCTAAAAGGTCCGTCTCACTAAGAGTAATCCATCAATGTCGACGACACGTCAATCGGACGTCCGGAGCTCAAGTTATAAGCGTTTCCGCTCCGAGGGCCCGGTTTGTTTAGTATACGAACCAACCCAGACGAACCCTAAGTTCTCCTAAACCTTGAGTTTAATATACCGAAACGACCGTCTTGATCTAAGGATCACATCGCAGCTGACGGTGCATCGATCGGAGGTCTGCAGCCCAAGTTATGGGAAAAAGACCGAAAGAGGTCCGGAAATAGGGGGTTCGGGCCCGGTCCGACCCGGCCCGATACCCCTGGGTCGGCCCGAACCGGGAGACCCAACCTGGGTCCGGTTCTGGCCTAATAGGGCACGGCCCGGCCCGATGGGCGCGGCCCGACCCGGCCTGGGCACGGCTTGGCCTGGCCAGCGTGGCCAGGCGGCTCGGCCGTAACGACCGAGCGGAAGGGGGGTGGGGGGCGCGCTGCCCCCCCCCCCCCCCCACCTGTTTGGAAAACTGCGGGCCCCATGTGGGGGCCTCTCCTTCGGCCGGTCAGGGGTTATGACCCCCGGTTCCTCGTTCGGCCGGCCCGGCTGGCCGACCGTGCTGCTGCCGCGGGACCCCGCGGTCCCGCCCTCCTGCTCCGGCGCCGGTAGCCGGCCGCCGCTCCCTGCTTCGCCGCGGCCAAAGGCCGTGGCCTTGGTCCGACTGGGGCGGCGTGACGGCGCCGCGCCCCTCCACCGCGGACCGCTCCGGCCGCAGTGTCTTCGTGGTTTCCCGGCCCGGCACGACGGCACCACGCTGCTTTGCTGCGGTTCTCTCGTTTCCGCGCAGTGTGATGACACCGCGCCATCTCCGTTCCAAACCACAACGAAGGACAACAAAAAAATAAGGTAAGGGGGTCGGCTGTGTTTGTGCGGTCCAGACCCCTCCCGTTAATCGATAGCATGCTGCTAAAGTTAATCGATGAACTCCCAAAATTATTCACAACATAAAACCAAACCCCTACCTTGATGGAATCGTTGAATGAAGGTTCGTCGCGAAATTGAATGTCGCAGAAGAAGGCATCGCAGAAGAGGGTTCCGTACACAATTGACGGAGATCCTCTGAGGTGGGGCATCATCTCACAACGGCTATGGAGAGGAGTAAAAAGACACGTCGTCTTTCTTTGGTGTTGGAGTTCTTCATCGGAGAGTGGCGTTCTTCACGTTCTTCAATGTGGAAGATGAAATTCTTCAGAGGAAGATTTCTCCCTCTCTAAAAAACCCAACACCACGAAACAACCCCCAAATAAAATAAGTGTTATGCTTATTTTATTATAACATGCCATGCATTTAAATTTTTAAAATTCAAATGCTTAACTCCCAAAATAAATGGCATGCTTTAATGTGAAGGAAGTCACATCATTTAAAACATGGGGGTTTAAAGGAAAAGAGTTATGGGGGTTTAGAGAATTTGAAGAGGTGGAGTTCGTGTGGGCCCCACCACCCTCTTAACATCTCAGGGGTAGTTCTCCAACTTCCACTCAAAGGATATAACCACTTAAAATAAAAAAAATGTAGCTCAATTTTATTTCACTTTCCACAATTTAAAAAAAAAACTCCTCCCGAGCACACACAACCCCAGTAAAGGTCTTCTTAAGAAATTATCGGCGTTGCGGTTCCATCGGTGTCCTCGGATTTCGATTCCGAGCACCAGTTCAAAAGTTAGAAAAACCCGCTCGTTCGTTCACTGAACGTACCCGAGCTAATCTTCGGAAAATGATTCCGGGAAAACCGAGCCTCGGAATCAGCTGCCGTCCGAAACCGCGTTCTTGTAAAATCCCAAAGAAAATTAAGAAAAAAATTTCCCTTGAATTTTACGGGTCTTTACAATGTACACCAACCCGAATCCTTCCCTATTTTCTGTATAGTTACATGTTTTAAAAGAATCTCTCAAAACTGTTTCAAAAAATACGAGCCTGATACAAGAGAAATTCACAAATTCATATCTATTTTCAAGGGAAATATATAATCTGTTTTTGAAAACCATTATTCTTTTAAAAAGACTAGTTTTATTATGAAATTACTATCTTACTTCACTTCTGGTTTTATAAAAATATTTTTCCAAAAGAACTCTTCTTTTTAAAATAAAGGAGTATTTATATCAAGAATTGCTTAATGATTTTATAAGAGTGTTTTCATATAATTCAACACTCTTGTTGATTCCATGGTATTATTGGTTTTAATAATTTATGAAGTCATCTACCATATTTTATATAATGGTTTATCAGTAACTCTATCGTGGATGATCTATCCTAAAACCATTCACCATATTATTCCGAATGGTTAGTGTTTTATGTTTAATAATTGGGGAAAGTTAGTTACATTTCATATGATAGTTTCAATATGAATGTACATGTTGTTTATGTTGATCCCCACTCATACGAGGAATGAATTGGGCTTATTATGTGATGTGTGGGGCCCGATATAGCCCATCGATGCATCAGTAGGTCTCATGAGACAAATAGACGTGGAATTGTCTGAGGCCTTTCCCAATGTGATATGGATTTTGGATGAGGCCTTAATCATTAGATGTCTTGGCTGAGGCCTTGAAAAAATGTTTCATAATGTCGGACATATGCACTTCTCTCATTATGAAGCTAGTAATTGAATGTTCATGTGGTTATTCGATTAGTAGAATACCCATGATTATGTTTTATTATGGAATTATTTTCTCAGCTCATATTCCTGCCATAACTTGATCAAGTTTATTGTTAAAGGCATGTGTTTTAAATTATGCACCATATCTTATGTTTATTCTATCTTCCACTGTATTACTTACTCTTACTGAGGGTATAAGCTCACCCCTTTCTTAGGTTTCATTTTTCATGGGATGTGAAGAAGTAATTTATGAATAACTTGCAAGCATAATCTAGGAGGCATGGATGTTTCTAATGGAATAACATTGTGTTGTATTTCCTTTCCATATGTAAAGTTGAACCTATGTATGTATTTGGTTTCCAATAATACTAAACTACTCGGTCCTTCGAGATTCATATTCCTTGTATGTACACCAACTTAATCAAATAAGGCACCGACTCCCAGCAACTGTGATTGGGACCTTACAGTTGGTATCGGGGGAAGTTTAGTAGAAAATTTGGAAACTAGATTTAGGAAACGTAGAATTAGGGAAGAGTCCCTAGGTTATTCTTTGAGGAAATACCTACAATAATGTCCTGGTATTTTGGTAAGGAATAGATTATGTGGATCTTTCAAGAAATACCACCCTGTCTGGATACGAGCAGGTAGAGGTGGCTCTGGCACAGATGTATCTAGGAGTAAAACCCGAAAACACCGCTTTGATGTAGACTCAAACGGGATCTGGTGCACGAAAATGGGCCTTACTACACTCTTGGTTACGACACTCCTGGGGGATATGCTTAGGATAATTCACATTTTCTTTACAAGACATTATGAAGGATTGAAATGTAAAATTTTCCTCAAAGAGGCCATTTTTGTGAATATGGGATTAGCCATGCATAGGATCTAAATTTTTTCTATTTATTTTTAATTTAAGATTATAAATTAGGATTCATAACCTAATCTAGTTTATTACATTATCTAGAGATGATGCCAAGTGGAAGGAATGGAAACCGCACGAACACACGTGTCCCCTGTAGGGATTTCCATCCAATGAAATATAATGATGTTAGCTCTATTGAGGAACAAATCATAACTATATTGGGACTACTTACTCAGGTTATGAATAATAACCTTACCTGTATGGAGCATCTGGATCCACCATGTGGAGGAGCTATGCTGGATCGCTTTATGCGACAACAGCCTCCATTATTCAGCGGGACTACAAACCCGTTTGTAACAGAGTAGTGGATATGTTCCCTTAAGAAGATATTTCTTGCATTGGGAGGTAATGAAATATAGAAGGTTTTCATGGCATTATATCTTCTATCGGGAGATGCAGATCAGTCATGGTCATTAATCCAAAACACAAAGAAGGAAGAAGAGATAGAAGAGATGGAATGGAGGGATTTTAAGGAAATATTCTTAGAAAAATATTTCCCTCGTGAGCAGCGAGCAGATATGGATAGACAATTATTGAATCTAAGGAAAATGGATGATGAAAATGATTACAAGTATGAGTCCAACTTAAAAAGGATAGCAAGACATGTTGTGGACTATATACGAAATCCAAGGAGAAAAATTGATAGATTCTTTGATGGCCTAAATTCATTCCCCCGGCGGGCACTGGTCTCTCAAGGTTTTTCATCATATAAGGATATAGTTTCATGTGCCATCAAGATAGAAAAACAATTCTCTAAGTCTTATGACTTAAAGGGAAAGAAATAAAAGAAGAGACCTGCTGAAATCCCTAGGAAAGAAAATAAGGAAACGAGGAAGAAGGGAAGAGTTGAATTTCCACCACGTGACAATTGTGGAAAGAAACATCCTGGTGCATGCTTAAATGGAAGAGGAGTATGCTACAAATGTGTCCAGAAAATCCATCTTGCTGGTGATTGAAAATGGAAGAAGGAAGCAAATTATGTTCAATGCTATAATTGTCGGGATATGGTAAACTATGCTAATGATTGTCCAAAGCATCAAGGAAATATGCAACCTAAAAGGCCTTGGGATCAGGGACAAGCTTATACAATCACGACTGAAGAGGATGAAGTTCCTAATGATGTGGTGGCAGGTACATTAATCATTTCCTCAAATTTAGCGAATACTTTATTTGATTCTGGATCATCGCATTCATTTATATCTTCCCAGTTTGCGAAGAAAATTTGATATGTCTAATTCAATTTAACAAAGGACTTATCAGTCAAAACTCCTAGCGGATGTATCATTGCAACAAAGACATGTCGATTAGTCCCCCTCCAGACACCAAAATGTTCTCTAGTTTCTAACCTCATCATCAAAACAATGAATGAATTTGATATAATTCTCGGTATGGATTGGATGTCAAATTATGATGCGAAGATTTATTGTAAGAAGAATGAAGTTACAATTTTTGAAAATGGTGTAGAATCCCTTTTCTATAGGGTAAAAACTTCGCCACCTGATTCTTATCTAGAACCACCCCCAGTAGCTCTATTGAATACAATACTTGGAGAGGAAGATAAACCAATATCTATGGGATAGGAAACAAATCTTAAAATTGAGGATGTGCACATAGTGAAAGAGTACATTGATGTATTTCCCAAGGATTTACCTGGACATCCTCCAGAGTGGGAAGTTCAGTTCTCTATTGATTTAATTTCTGATGCAAGACCTATATCAAAGACTCTATATAATGGACACTATGGAATTAGTAGAGCTAAAGAAAAAACTAGAGTATTTGAGTGAAAAAGTATTTATTCGACCTAGTGTTTGTCCATGGGCATCCCCTGTACACTTTTCCAAGAATAAAGATGAATCCATGAGGATTTGCACTAATTACATGGAAATCAATACTATTACAATAATGAATAAGTATCCTCTTCCCTAGATTGATGATTTATTTGGCCAACTTCATGGAGATCAATACTTTTCGAAGATTAAACTTCGATCCGGATTTCATCAGTTGCATTTGAGGAAGGAAGATTTTCCTAAAATAGTATTTTGGACCAGGTATGGGCATTACGAGTTTACAGTGATGCCTTTTGGACTCACAAAGTCACCCTTTGTTTTCATGGATTTAATGAGTAGAGTTTTCAAGTAATATCTTGATAAAATTATTGTGGTATTCATCGATGATATCATTGTATACTCAAAAAGCTATGAAGGCCATGAGAATCACATGAGGGTTATTCTGAAAAATCTTAGAAGGAATAAATTATATGGGAATTTTAGCAAGTGAAAATTCTGGCTTCAATCAGTTTCTTTTCTGGGCCAAATTGTCACTACGGATGGAATCCTAGTTGATCCTGCGAAGACAAAGGCAATCCCAGAATGGCCCACACCAACAAACATAACTGAGGTATGTAGTTTTATTGTCTTAGAAGGTTATTATCGGCGTTTCGTTCAAAATTTTGCCTGACTGGCTATCCCACTAACCAATCTCACATGTAAAGGGGTTAAGTTAGTGTGGACAAAAGAATGTACAGAATGATTCGATGAATTTAAAATAAGATTAGTAAATGCTCCAATTTTGACTCTTCTTTCTAGAAGTGATGGATTTTTAATATACAGTGATTCATCAAAGAATGGACTGGGTTGCTTCCTGATGAAAAACGATAAAGAAATTGCATATGTATCAAGAAAATTGAATACTCTTGAGAAAAATTATCCAACTCATGATCTTGAGTTAGCAGCTGTAATATTATCTTTGAAAATATGGAGGCATTATCTCCACAGAGAGAGATGTGAGATTTATACAGACCACAAGAGTTTGAAATATATTTTCATGCTAAAAGAACTCAACATGAGGAAAATAATATGGCTCTAGTTACTCAAAGATTACGATTTTTCAATACACTACCACCTAGGAAAGGAGAATAAGATAGAAGATGTATTAAGCAGAAAAGATCATGGACTTCTGACTCGAATGAGGATTGAAAGAGATCCTATGTTCATGGATCTACTAAAGATGGTTATGGGAATTTTTAAGGAAGGGGAAACATCAATCCTATTTCAAATTATTGCTAAACCATCTTTACTAGAGAAGTTAAAAATTTATCAATCGGATGATGAGAATCTGCACAAGATAATTAATGAAGTTAAGGATGGGAGACTGGCTGACTTCGTGTATGAAGAAGGTGTTTTGAAGATTGGGAAGAGGTTATGTGTTCCATCAGTACCTGGGCTAAAAAGGGAACTATTAGACAATGCTCACAACTCAAATTTCTCTATACACCCATGAAGCACCAAGATGTATAGAGATCAGAATGAAAATTTTTTGTGGGAAAACATGAAGAGGGAGATTGCTGATTACATTGTGAGATGTTTAGTTTTTCAATAGGTGAAGGCAAGAAGACAACATCCTGGTGGAGTCATGCAACCTCTTCCTATACCTATGTGGAAATGGGATGATATTACGATGGACTTTGTCATGGGGCTACCAAATACCCCAAAAAAGAATGATACGATATGGGTCATTATTTACCGTTTTACAAAATCTACAATTTTTTTTCTTATAAGAGAAGATTTTCCACTTGAATGTTTATAAATAATATATATTAATGGTGGTTTAAGACTTCATGGTGTACCCTCATCAATTGTTTTTGATTGCGATCCCCATTTTACATCACGATTTTGGAAGAGTCTTCAGAAGGCCCTAGATACCGATCTTCGTTTGAGCACAGCCTACCACCCACAAATGGATGTACAACCAGGACAGACTATTAAAACATTGGAAGACATGTTTAGGTATTGTTCACTTGATTTTCAAGGCATCTGGGATCGATATTTACCTCTCGTATAATTTTCCTACAACAATAGCTTCCATTAATGTATTTAGATGGCACCCTATGAAGCATTATATTGGAGGAGATGTTGTAACCCAACTTGCTAGGATGATGTTGGTGAAAGAAAGCTCATGGACCAGAACTTATTGAAGAAACAATGGAGAAGCTTAAGATTATCCAAAACCATATCAAAATTTCTCAAAGTAGGCAAAATAGCTATGCGATAACTGAAGGACAGGTTTGGAGTTTCAAGAAGGTGATCACGTTTTCTTAAAGGTATCTCCATGGAAGGGTATTATACGATTCGGTAAGAAGGTAAAATTAAGTCTCAAGTATATCTAACCTTTTGAAATTCTGGACCGAATTGGAGCCATAACTTACCCTTTGGAAATGCCGCCAAGTCTCTCCAAAGTTCACAATGTGATCCACGTGTCAATGTTAAGAAAGTACAAGCCAGATAAAACACATATACTCACAAAGTACAAGCCAGATAAAACACATATACTCACATATGAAGAAGTTGAACTTGAGCCTGATGTATCTTACTGTGAATATCCTATCAAGATTCTTGATACTAGAGAACAACTATTGAGAAATTGAATGACTCGTTTGGTAAAGGTTCTATGGAGGAACGATAAGATGGAGGAAAAAATATGGGATCCTTAGGAGCTTATGTTAAAGACATACCCAAATCTTTTTAGGTAATATTCTGTGAATTTTGAGGAAGAAATTTTTGTAAAGAGGGGAGAATGAAACACCCCAAGGTTTTGAAAATAAATATAGAATGCAATTTTATAATCTAACCATTAAACACAACTTTTCCTCTTCTATGTTTTGAATTTCAAAAATGGTCATCTAGAGTTGTGTTCAGAAAGTCATTTGGAGTTTGATTGAGAAAACTTGATTTTTGGTGAATAGTAAAATACCCTTATGAATAGTAATATGAATAGTAATATGACCCTTATGAATAGTAAATAATAATATTAGTTTATTTTCTTAATAAAATATGATAATGAGATCTTAATTAATTTTTCAATGTCACATAAAACTAATTGCACTTTAAGATTGTTATTTTTCGAATTAAATATGAATTTATTTAAAAATTAAATTAATAATATATAGAAAATTATTTTTGAAAAATGGTGTTCACTTCTGAATTCTACACATTGAAAAATGGTAGGGGTGAATTTTTGGGATTTTTTTGAAATTCTAGAATTTTTTATGAATAGTAAAATACGATAAAATACCGTATATACAAATTATCAGTTAAATACACTATTAATGACATCACAAGTTATGGAAGGCCACCTGGTTCTAACTCACATGAACTTATTAATGTTATGGTTCACATGAAAAAACACTATTGGTTTTCTTGAGGGAAATAATAAAATAATGAATTAAATATTCAAAATTTACCCCTCTCCTCCACTATAAAACCCCCTCACCACTCCCTCTTCTATTCACTCCTATATGACTTGAAGCTCCTCAATGTTCTGATCAATTACCATTCCCTCATATCTCCCCTCTTCCAAGAAGCTTTTGGTCCTTCCAAAAGACCAAAATCCCTTCCCTTAAGGAGTTTCTCAAGGAGGTTATTTCAAGAGGTAAAGAACCCTTCTTTTTCATTTGGTTTCATTTCAATTTATCTTATTTTTCTATCCTCTCCTCATATCCTCTATCCAAATGATCATGATAACTCCGAAATCATCTATATACTGGAATTATATCATGTGAATGGAAGAACCATTATAAATATTCTTACTCCCTCCCTTTTATTTTTATAAACAAAATCAACGTCCATGAGGTTTCATTTTATAGCCTTCGTGCACGACGAAGTGTTGTTCTTCAATTTATTCTTCATTAACAGTCATGAAACCATATTTATGGTTGAACCAGACTATAATATATGTATTATAACATAATTAATATACAGGAACCAGGATATGTACATATAATTAAGTTATATGAGCAAACTAGTTCATAATAATCCAAATACCGCCGAATAATCGAAGTGGTTGTCATCTAATGATTCATCCTCATTACATGTAACAAAAGGATATAAATGACCATTATCAATTATATATGTTCATAAGTTATATATAATTCCAATCCTAGAGATTTATAACTATTCCACATTAACTCCATTACTTAAAAACAAGTGAACCGATTATGAAAATAAAGAAAACGAATACCCCAGAACAACAAAATTCAATATAATAATATAGAAATAAGGGTATAAATGAACTAAACAGAATTATGATAAACTAAATACACATATAATAGGGTCTTAAATAATTTATTAATAATTATAATTTCATATTCTAGGAGTTTATGTTCAAGAGAGGAACACGTTTAGAGTTAAGGTAAGAGTTTACCACCCGAACTTCCATTTTCATTCGGGTTACTTTTATTTTCTAATTTCCTCAATGAAATTCTTATGTTTTGTTATTTACTCCTCATAAATTCTATGTGGGTATTCTATATATGTACACCAACAAGAATCTTTCCCTATTTTTTGGATAGCTAAATATTTTAAAAGAATCTCTCAAAACTGTTTCCAAAAATATGAGCCCGATTCAAGGGAAATTCCCAAATTCATATCTATTTTCAAGGGAAATATATAATCAATTTTTGGAAACCATTATTCTTCTAAAAACACTAGTTTTATTATGAAAATACTATCTTACTTTACTTCTTGTTTTATACAAATATTTTTCCAAAAGAAATCTTCTTTTAAAAATAAAAGAGTATTTATCTCAAGAATTGCTAAATGATTTTATAAGAGTGTTTTCGTATAATTAAACACTCTTGTTGATTCCATGGTATTATTGGGTTTAATAATTAATGAAATCATATACCATATTTTATTTAATGGTTTATGACTAACTCTATTGTGGATGATCTTCCTAAAACCATCCACCATATTATTCTGAATGGTTAGTGTTTTATGTTTAAGGGTTGGGGAAAGTTAGTTACATTTCATATGATAGTTTCAATATGAATGTATATGTTGTTTATGTTGATCCCCACTCATATGAGGAATAAATTGGACTTATTATGTGATGGGTGGGTCCTGCTATAGCCTCTCTATGCATCAGTAGGTCTCATGAGACAAATATATGTGGAATTGGCCAAGGCCTTTCCCAATGTGATATGGATTTTGGACGAGGCATTAATAATTAGGTGTCTTGGTCGGGGACTTGAAAAAATGTATCAGAATGACTAGAATATGCACTTCCCTCATTATGAAGCTAGTAATTGAAGTTTCTTGTGGTTATTCGACTAGTAGAATACCCATGATTATGTTTTATTATGGCATTATTTTCTCAGCTCATATTCCTGCCATAATGTGTTCAAGTTTATTATTCAAGGCGTGTTTTTTCAATTATGCACCATGTCTTATGTTTTATGCTATATTCTGCTCTATTGCTTACTCTTACTAAGCGATTGAGATCACCCCTTTCTTATGTTTCATTTTTCCCAGGTTATGAAGAAGTAATTTATGAATGACTTGCAAGCATAATCTAGGAGGCATGGATGTTTCTAATGGAATAAATTACTGTTGTATTTCCCTTCAGCATGTAAAGTTGAACGTATGTATTTATTTTGTTTCCAATAATACTAAACTACTCGGTCCTTTTGGATTTGTTTTCCTTGTATGTAGGCAAACTAAATCAAATAAGGAACCTACTCTGTGCAACTAGGGTCGGGTCCTTAAAATAGTGAAAGATTCAATTGAAAGGAGGGAACAAGAGAACAATAATTTGTAGAATATAATAAAAGCCATAATTCTTGAGAAAATTGATTAATTTCAAATGGAAGTATCTAAAAGGGAGGATAGTCATGGCACAAATTTGGAAATATTCAATTGGAAGAACTAATAGAAAACTATTCAAGTGTCACTTCTTCAGTAAGTGATAGATATAATACATACAAACTTAAACAACTTCACTACTCAACTAGAGAATCTCAAAAAGAAGGGTCCAATTCCATTTGGAATTCCAGGGAATCACTTCATTAAGGAGAGGATACTAGGGATAGTTGACAAATGGAACTTCAACAGGTGGATGATGGGGCCCATGAGGCTATTCAAAAAATTATAATTTATGTTGATAGCCTTTGTGACTTGAGACTAAGAGAATATAGTTCATGGATATTCCTCTAGGGGGGTTCTAAAAAATTAAAATAATTTTGTTTCTAATCATCTATGTCTTCATCCATGCTATTTATTGTAAATATAATATTGTAAACTATTTTCATAGAATGATTTTTCACATCATTTAATCATAACTGCAGTGATATGGATGGGATGGGCTCTATTTTTTACTTAATACAATGGGCCTAGAGACCATAGTTTGACTACATCTTGGGTCATATGGAAAATTCTACAAACTTTCTATCTTTTTTTATTACCCTAATTATTTCTTAAGCCCAATATAGAGGGGACCTAGCAGGTGAAATTTGTAATTTTATTAGGATTCCCATCATAGGTATTTTAGCCAAAAAAGTTTTTACTTTTATCTTTTTAGAACATGATATTGCCTAAACTGTACAAGTGTAGGTATAGTGAGCTATGAATTGACTTTTTCCCAGGTTTCCATTTTCATGTTATTATCCTGGTGAGTGATATGTCTCTTCTTTTATGAGAAGTTTAATTTCATGCATACTTGACTAATAAAACCTGTTTTTTGGGTTGAATATATTTGACCGTGAATTGTTGAAATTAGAACCCAAACAAGAATGGATGGCTAAGAATGTCCTAATATCTTTTATTATAGTTAATTCCATGAGTAATATTGAGTCATGATTTTTATGGTCACAAAATCATAAATTTTAAATATAATAATATAGGAGGTCTATTCCATGAATGAAGTTACCACTATTTAACTAACCCATTATGAAGGTTGTATTATACAAGTCCAACTAAGGAATTTGCTTCAAAACTAAGTAGTGGAATCCATAGGTGGATAGGCCTAATACATGGGTAACATTATGAAAGGCCAACTAGGGGAACATACTATATATTTAGATAGAAAAGTTCTAAGTAATTTTGACATTATGTTATTGATATAAAAAGGAGTAAAGATTTGGATGTATCTAGACCACATTGGGTGGATTTTACAAGGAATAATTTATAAGAATAAAGGGTTCATTTGTGCTGATATAGGCCTTGAATTGGGAAACTGATCCTATATGAATTCACCATATTAAGGAGGGTACATGTTTTAAAATAACAAATGTATAGAGGAGTAGGATCTTTTCCAACAATGGATGATAGTTTGGTGTAGTATAAAGTCATGAATAATGGAAATTAATGTATTTTTTATAATATTCTATGCAATTTAATGTAATAAAGTATGGAAATTGGGGGGAATTTGTAGTTTAAAGTCATTAAACAAGGTCATTTTGTTGTTCAGTATAATGTTGTGCAGCATGGACACTATGTCATACAGTTTAAAGTTGTGTAGTAAAGACATTATATTGTACAGTTTGAAGTCATGTAGAAAGGACATTTAGGGTTTTGGTTTCAGGTCTTTTGCTTTGACCAATGATTTTATGATTTTCCAATTCATGGTAATTTTTATAGAAATGGGATACCATGTTCAGGTATAGAAAGGTAGAATAATAAAATTTTATTTGGGGATTTCTAAATCTAATGAATGAAATAAAAAAAGGGATAATGGAATTTAGAGGAGGCCTCTTTTAGAATAAAGTTACAGCTATTTTACAAAACTATTATAGGGGATGAATTATGCAATTCCATGTTGGGAATGTGCTGCATATTCAAATAGTATAATCTGTAGGCTGGAAGGCTAGTTTAATAGGTGAATTTTATGCGAGGAAAACCAGGGAACGTACTGCATAGTCAGTAAAAGGAGCTCTCAAGAATTTTAACATTCTAATTTCTAAAAGCTGGTGAATGTTTATGGATATTAATAATTCGTCAAGCATAGTGTTTTTTTATTTAGAAAATTACCTAAATACATAGGGGTTATTTCGATTAATGAATTCTAATGGGTTAGATCAATAGGCTCTCTATGAAGGTCTAACCCAAATATAAGAAGTATTGTGTCTGTTGTTTTATGCCATATGATGTGGACAAAAATATTATTGAAACAATGTAGGATATGTGACCAAATAGGCCAAGGTCAATAAGAAATATTTTGAACATATAGATATCAAAAATATAAACCATGGTCTTAGAGACTTTAATGTCTGTACATAGGATATGAGACAAATACACAGAGTATAATCACTTTAGATTGTGAGTTACTGCATACAATCATTAAATATTAATGGGACATAATAAGCTTCTCCCATGAAAGAATATACCTCTATTTTAAAAATCCATTTTGGGGACTGTATTATGTAGGGTTTATTGGGGAATTTTTTTCATAGCCAAACAATGGCATCCTTTGGATAAAAAATCCATTATATAGGTGAATTATTTTCAAGGACAACTAGGTCACGTAATGTATAATTAGTTGATAGAGCTCTCATATATTAGACAAATTTTCACCAAAATAGAAGAAATATTATGAATATCGGAATGTATTTCATGATTAGGAGTATGGCGTGTGAAATGGGTATTTTTCAATGCATAAAGTAACTCTTTGGATAGATGTTGGCGATGAATTTGGAGTCCCATACATAATTATGACTCAAATATACAAAAGGGGTGTCTCTTGATTTCATGATGGGTTCATTGAGGGGAATTCCCAAAATATAAGATCATATTTAGATTTTGATTGTATGTAGGAGATGTGGAACTTTCATTTATCTAGATATTGGGACTAAGATCAAAGGCCGAGTTTTCACTATGTATCTCAAATAGTAGGAGAATTAATAAATATGTAGTTATCTAAATACCATTAATTTTAACGTCATGTGGTGAGGACAATATTTATGTAGTTTAATGTCTTGAAGTAAGAAATATGAATTACCTGGCATGCAGGGAAAGGGTGGATCCATAGAGAGCCTATTTCTCTAACTCATTAGAAATCATGTGAGTTGTGATCGATGTGAGAAACACAAAGTGGGGAAGGTTTATTCAATAATCAAAAGGTGATACAAGTGAAGGATATGGGTATGACGATTAATTGGTGGTTGAGCTAGGGTATAGGACCCGAGTGTCACAATGTATCTTGCTAATTAAAGAATCAATCCAAAATTAGTTCTTGAAATCTATCCCCATATCAATCTGGTTTTAATGTGGGAAGATGAATTTTTATAATTTCTAAGCTAATGGTTAGGAATAATGAATGAAGTCTAGGAATCAATATGTATCTCATTGTAATAAAAATCAACCCACAAGTCCCAGAGGAGATCCTTACACTGATCTTCCACATTCATGGTAAACAAAAGGGGGTTTTCTCTAAAAAATCATGGCTGGGCCCATATTTGGAGATCTTGGTGTCACTATGTATCTCATTTGGATGAGAATAAATCCACACATAGTTATTGAAATGTTCCATGTGTAGGTTTTATTCATGAACACATGGAATGGGTGATTTTATATATTTGTGCCAGGACCCAAGATAAATGATCTGAGTGTCACTACATATCTCATTGGAATAATAATCAAGACACACATAGTTGTTGGATAAATATTCCCTATGCAGATTTTACTCATGGAAAGATGGAGTGAATAATATTTTTTTCATGACAAGACCCAATATTAGAGATTTGGGCTATAATAAATATCTCATTAAGATGAGAATAAAGTAATATGTAGTTATTGAAGAAGATTCCCCACGCCAACTTGATTTTTATGTGAGGAAGGGGTTTTTCTTTGTAATGGATGGGCCTGATATTAGTGATATGGATGTCTCTATGTATCTCATTAGAATGAGAATCAAGCCACACATAGTTGGTTTAATGTATTTTATCATCATGTTCCAAGGATTTGGTTGAACTAACATGAAATAAACATTACGACTGAGACTAATAATTATATTTTGGGCATCATAACATATCTTATTGAAGCATGAATCATGCCACATGTGGATTTTGATAGATTCCCTATATAGATCTGATTAATACCTAGTAAGTAATTGGGAATAATGATTAATCATAGATGAACCAAGGATTATCTATTTGGGAATCACTATTTATCTTAACGAGGCAAGAATCAAGACATGCATATTTATTGAAGGTTCTCCCAATGCAGGTTAGATTCGTACACATATGGGTGAAGGGAATTTTGCATCATTTCGGTTAGAACCAGGATTGGAGATCCAATTGTCACTGCATATCGTGTTGGGGTGAGAATCAAGCCAAACATAGTTCTTTAGGATTGTTCCACACACAAATTTAAGGTTGATTTGAGAAACCGAGCTTTAATACATTCTAGAATAATGGTTGGACCCAAAATACAATATGTTATGAAAATCTAGCCATATTTTCTAGAACTGTTCCTTGTAAAGAATTAACTCACATATAAGAAAGGGGAAATTGTTTCTTTTATAGTGGTTATTAGTTCCTAGATAGGTTATCTGGGTATCACTATGTATCAGTTTGTAATTTGAATCAAGAAACACTTAGATCATGAAAAGGGGGTCAATATGTAGATCTGATTATAACATAGAGATAAATGGGGTTCATGTGCCCCAAGGGAGTGGCAATTATGTGAGTAATTCTTACACATGAAAGCTAATCATATAATAAAGGAACAAAAATAATTGATATTTTTTGTATCATGGGAGATTTATAAACATAAAATGAATGAGACATTAACTAGACTGTTTAATGTCATTTGGTGAGAGAAAATGGTGTTATTCAGTTTCTGGTCATGTTTCTTGGACATCGTGTCATGTAGTTTAATATCTTGTGACAAGGACAAAGATTATACAAATATTACTATCATACTGCATGAATGTATATTGTTTTATGTAATTTAACGTCATGAAACTATAACATTGGTTGTTACGTAGTTTAAAATCATGAAACTAGAATGTACTCATTGTGATTACACATTGTATTTCCTTAGGAACCTTGCAGTGGATAGAGTTGTAGTGAGTCCTCCATCCATTGATATTAAAGAATAAGATCCATTAGAATATAACTTATGTTTTGAATAAGGTAATTCCCATTTTGTCTCAATCATAGGATGCTGTATTCCAGGTAACATTGGATTCATATGGTCCAAAAACAACTCTCCTTGGAGGAATGAATGGAGGAAAACTTTCTTGTTAAAATATTGTGCTATTTGGTTTGGATAGAATTCCATGTGATGCAAGGTATGCAATATCTTTTCATCTAATCTCTATATCTCATATAGTGTCTTCTATGTCTTCTCATGTAATGATAAATGATCACAAATAGAAACATGGTGTGAAAGAAATTGAACTTCAATGGGAAGAACTTCTTTTGTTATGTATACCATTGAGTACGGAGTTGACTATGTTGCATTATGAGTGGTAGTCCAGTAATCCCATAAGGAATACAAGAGTTTATCAGTACAAGTGGTTTTATATTTATCCACCATATTCTAGAGTATGTTGGATAAGTTTTTTTAAATCTTATATTATTCCATTTATCAATTCATGGTCGAGGGATGAATGGTTGGATTTGATATTGTATTCCTAATATAGCTTCCCTACCATTTTATAATGGAAATTAGTGTCGGTGTACATTAATATATTTTTATGGACACAAAATATGGTTATGATATTAGCTTTGAAAAATCTAACAATGTTTTTTGGTTCAGAATTCATTAACAGGTATTTCTGCAACCCATTTAGAGAAGAAATCAGCATTGGTAAGGATGAACATGAAATTATTAACCGCAGCAGGAGGATAATGAAACACTACACCCATTCTCCTTATTAATAGTTGACAATAGTACTTATATGTATGTATAATCTTTGGGTGTTTATGACTGATGTTGGATTGAACCTAACAGTGATGACACTTCATCGTGAAATATGTACAATCATGCATCATTAAAGGCCAAAAGTATCCAAGTCTTTAGATTTCATCAGAAATCATGTACCTAGACTCCTAGTCATTATAGGATCATTCAAGTACTTCTTTCATAATTACTATTTTTTCATCCCTATCAATGCAGTTGAGGAGAATTCCATTGAAACCTCATCTATAGAGGATCTTCGGGTGATTTGAGAATCATAAAGAGTGAAATTAACTGGTCATTCCCATACATGATCTTTTTCTGTTATATCAAGTGGAAGTACTCCATTTTGTAGATATTCAATGATGGGGGTCATATACCCCAAGTTAATACCCAACAGTTTAGGAATGCAACTGATTTCAATGATTTACACAATTCCAATTTTAATAATCGTTGAAACCACATGACGATGAGCAATGTTGATGATTGTTTCATCCCAGTTAGAATATTTTGGGGATACAACTGCATGTTTCAATGCATCATCTTGGGATTTATATGACTCCGGGACATAAGAAAATATTGGTTCCAAGGGAAATTATTCCATTATCCTCCATACAAGATCACACAGGTGGATTAGTTCGTCTTTTTTTGATGTCTCAATACCCATTGATCTATTTGATTACCAATTTTGAATCACCCTTCGCCTCTAGGTGATCCATCGATACATGGAGTTCCAATTCTATACATGCATTGAGATTTTGATATTAATCCTCATTGTTGGTACCAAATTCTCATAATAATAATGAATACAGAAACACCACCTTTTCTAGGGAGATAAGTACAATTCGTGATTTAATTTTATTAAGTTAAGGAACTTCCATTCTCTTCCCTATTATACTTCTATAGCACCATCAAATTAAATTTCCAATGATTGGGGATAGTCTATAATAGAGATTATTTCATCATCATCATGTTTTGTATTCAATGACTTTTCATCTACAGATGGGTAGCCCAACAAGGAAATATGATAATGTTTTCATTTTACTATTTTTTGAGGCACGAACTTATATCAAACTACTGTAGAATAAATTTCCACCATGATAGATGTCTGGTTAGAATAGGAAGACTATGGATAAATTTGAACAAGTTACTACCAGAGATCAAGTGTAACTCGTGATGTTTAAGGTAGTTCATTAGCATCTAAACTAAAAATATTAATGCTAGGAAGTTCTTCTAAAATTCTGAATATCACATCCCTACATCGATCAAGGTTCAACTATGATAATAATGGGTTTTATTATTCTCATCATCATTATTATGTGAAAGGAAGGAACCTAATGATCTCTCCATGGTTTTCATATAATTAATTAGTGGTTTTCTATAAATAGGTAGCATCAATCATGATGTAATCAAGAGATATTTCATTATGTTATCAAATTCTTCTTGGTAGTCATTGGTCCATTGAAATGAAACCCACTTATTTATCAATTCGGTGAAGGGAAAACACTTTCCTGCCAGATTTTCTATGAAGAGATGGATATAGGACAAATTTCCTTGAATTACACTTAAATATTTTAGGTTTCTAGGAGGTGACGTTCCGAGGATATATTTAGCCTTATCGAGATAAAATTTAATGTGGTGATGGAGTACAATTAAACTGAGAAATTTTCCCATGTTTTCCACAATAGAATATTTTAATGGATTCATCATTAGACTATGCTCTCTATGATTGCTGAATATGTTCTCCATATCAGTCAAATGAACATAATGTTGAATGCATTTGACCACTAAATTATCAATATAGTGATCATAAAATTTCAACAATAATGGTTTGAAGATGTGGTGTACTTCACTATGATATATCACACCATCATTCTAAAATACAATGGAAATTACCCAATAAAAAAATTTCCTTGAGGGGCTCTAAAGACATTATATTTCTCATCGTCGTGGGCCATATAGATTTGGTTTTACCCATATATTACATAATTTATGGATTTATTTTGGCATCCAGCTGTTGCATCAATTTTGAGATTTGTTATTGAAATCAAGAAATCATCTCTGGGGTAATGTCGATTGAGATATCTAAAATCAATTTAAATTGTGATTTTCCCATTCTTATTTTTCACCGAGATAATATTAGATTACCATTTTGGATATTTCACTTCTTGGATGAAATTTACATTGATAATATTTTTGTCTTCGACCTCATTTTTGGAAGTGTGAGTCGGGTGTGTTACTTTTGCTTCCATCTTATATCCCTGGTGATTTTCATGAAATCTTAAATGATGGGTGGCCTCCTCGGGGTCAAAACCTATAATTTTTGTATAATTCAAAGAAAAAATATCCTTCTGTTTCTTTAAAAAGGAATCATACACCTCTTTTCTTTCTCAAGTCATGGCTGCACAAATCAGGGAAGGGCATAGGTCTTATTACGTGCCCAACTTTATTTCTCTGAGTTCATCCAAAATGGTGGAGATTCCATCTTCAAATGATGCATGGGAATCCCTGAGCTCTTCCACATCATCCTCTTCATCATGTGTTTCTTATTTTTCCTCTACAAAGAGGGTAGGTGATGATGAAATATTTTCAAACCTAAGGGAGGATTCAATATTTTGGAATCTTGAAGAGGAGGCAACCGTCAATGGCCTAACTGATTATGAATGATATTTTTGATGTTCTGAATTGAAGATGTTGGGATGAGAATTGGAATCCCAATCTTCTTACATGGGTGCGACAAATTCTTCTAATATGTATGATGAAGTAAAGAATTTCTAATTATCAGTGGATGGAATGAAGAAATCTCGATTTAGTGTATCATCACTGCTTGGTGACTCAATGATTGATCATGTACTATAAGGCTCGATTTCCACAATTAGAATTATAGAAGCCACTGAATGATTTCTTGGATTTGGAAAAACAATTTCAATTGAATTAATGGGAAGCACATAATTTACACTGATAATCATGAATGGGTTAGATGAGATCTTTTCTAAACCTTATATAACATTGAATCTAGTAACATCATTTTCCTTGGACTATTTTCCCTTTGTGGGATTGAACTCCACATTAATGTACTGAGATTCAAAAATATTCAATGGGTCCTTGTCACCATGAAATTTCCTAATTTTTCCATTGACACAATATTTAAGACATTGGTTTAATGATGAAGGAATGGCTACATATGGATGTAGCCATGGTCTCCCCAATATAATGTTGAAGGTTGTGTCATGTCGTACAACCATGAACACTGAATCAGATTTGAGATCCCCAAAATTTGCTCTGAGCATAATCTCTTCAAGAGGTTCTTTCTCACTCATGTCATAACCCTTTAACATAAAAGTACGAGTGACATGAGGGATTCAATGAGGCCAATAAGTTATGTGTACAGATGGGAATCATTTTGAATCATGAGCCATTATCAATGGTGGCCCATCGGATGTCAATATCATTAATATTTCTGGATAGATACCATGGTTTTATATGTCCATATATGAGAAGATCATCGTCCTTGTCTATGAAAGATACGATTGCATGGAATTATGGTGAGGAATTCTCTATATGATAAAATTCCATGGAAGCAACCTCAGTTTAAAAATATTGAGAGCTTGAAAAATCCGCAATAAATTTTTTCTGTAGATCCTTTGATAGTCTTAAGGAATCCCAAATTGATAACCTGTCTAATACTTGGTCCAATTGCTTCAAAAAATCATACTTTTGATCCATCAGTCTTCATTTTCTTGTCTGAAGATGCTATTTTGTATGTTCCATGGAAGATTATGCTCCTAATTTTGATAGACCATTTATTAGGGTAGAAGCTAGAAATACTTATTCTCTTGGTGGATTAGGCTGGCTAGGTCTACCCACTTGCTAAGAAGGTTGTGTTTTAGCCTCTAATAGATCATCCAAGATGATCATGTTATAGAATACCCTAATATATGTGGGACAATTTCATTCTTTTTTGTTGATCGCTCTGGTGGGATCTCCCATGAGTTTCATCCATGTAGACGGTTCGATCTGGGGTGTGGTTGAAGTAGTGAATTATAGCATAACTATGTCTCCACCTATATCCTCATCTAGGAAAACCTATTCCCCTAGTACCCCAATCATGTGTGTAGAAATATGATTTTTAATCAGAAATTATTATTTTTTAGGGATCCATTAAATGAATAATGTTAACGAAGACGATGATCGACTCCTCATCTGATGAAGATTCTTCCTAGGGGTCGACCCTTATTGTGCTGTTTGGAGGGGCAGTACCTGTTATTTTGAGATTATTTGTATGAAATATGCTAACGTCAAGGAAAACATTGTCCTGGACACAAACACATATTATTATTTTCCTCCATATTCTTCCTTAAATATTGCTTCATTGAGGATTATTCTTCATAGGACTATGCTTTTGATGAAGACAACATTACTGTAAAAGAAGAGGCAGGAGACACATTCGACTGTTTCAACTATGTTCGTAGAATGGCATGAGTTCAGTTTATTGTTTTCCTGATCATCTATTCATCAAATTTCAGAGCATTCTTACATTTGACTTCCAGCCACACACTTTCTTCCTCTGGATCAATAACAGTAATGCAAGCAACTGGGGCTAGGGAATTTTACATCATAACATTCCTAGAGTCTACTATCTTTTGTATGAGTTCCTTAAAAACAAATCACTCCAAGATGGGGTGCCCCAAATTTTGATTTATGGTAAAATATATTGGTAGGTCCTTATATTCTTATTTGTTAGGTCTCTTTAGCCTTGGAAACTGAACTATTTTGTATTCCAAAGATGATATGAAGTAGCTCAGGACATAGTCATTTCAAAAATAATAAACCTTGTTTATCAACACCTCAATATTTATTTTCCTTTGATATTTTTATAATATTGATGATGTGGTCATTGTTACTAATGCTTGAGAGGTAGACCCCCAAAGTATGATGAGGTATTTGATGTAGGAGCGAGTATAAGGGCCTACATAAGTGTAATCGTATCCTCTTTCTATTTTCCTACTCATCCTCCTAGAGGTGATGGGATTTCTCGGGATTTGGATCTAGTCACTTTTTTGTAGTTTTCCACATATTTAGAAATCAAAGCTAGATCACTAAAAATCATGTTTATTTTATTGGGATTAATGGTGTATGAAATTCCTCATGATAATTTTCTACACAATAGGGAAAAAATCACGAGGTATTGGTATATTAAAAGAGTTTGTTAGTCCTTTCCACTATGAAATTAAATCTGAAACACTTTCATTCTACATTTTCTTGAAATTTTTGAGACCAAAGACCATTTCCTTTTGCATATTTGATCTAAACTAGATAGGGAACATTTGATGGAGATCTTCCCATCTAGTGATCGATTGGGACTACAAACATATTTACCATACAATGGTTGGAACCTATAATGATTGTGTGAAGCATATAAGATTCACTGATTCCTATTTCTCAGGGTTCCCCATCATGGGATCACATCAAGAGACAAAATGCTACAAATTATACTCTGAATATATTGATCCATTTAATATTAGAAATGTGGGATTCATAAAATTTGGCAGAGGAGGAGTTAGATATACCCATTCGAGATAAAATTTATTTTCTAGTTGAAGTATTGTGCGCCATAATTTCATAGCATCCAATAGATTTTTAATGACTTAATGGTGTTTATAATAATTCAAGGAATATCTAGATGAGCTCAAACCTAATTAGGTGTGACAGCTAGATCTGTAACTACTGTGGTGACTCGTAAGACCAGAGATGCTGGGGTTGTATCTGATATCTACTTTTGATAACCCATGAGGATATGACTATAAAGGATTTATTAACCCTATACTTGTTTTACTAGAAATGGATAGAATTCATTATCGACATCACTAGTTACAAAAAACCTAATTTTTTGAAGATTTCCTACTAGAAGTTAATGGTGATAATCTTGTTGTTGAACATGTTTGGAAGGAATTCTACTTTGGGGTAACTCTATATTAAGTCTTCTCAACTCCTTCATCTCCTCCTCTTGTATAGAAAATAATTCCTCAAGAAAAGGGGATTGAATTTATCCAGGGGAAATTTGAGACATGGCCTAACATTTAAATTTTCTCTTATTGAGTTCCTTTAGAATATGTGGAAGTTTATTGTTCAAGGGGATACCTAAATATTGGGTAAGAATTTGAATTCAGGTATTCACCCCTCCCTCATTTTCTACGGGGTATACCATATTATGAACTAGAAATTCATCCCTTGACTCCCATAAACTAGACTAATTTTCTTGAAGATCTTCTATGACGAAATTAATGAAATTCACCAATGCATAATGAATTGTTAGAATTCTATTATTATCTTTGTGATATCACCTTCTCCTACACCCTCCAAAAGACTTTTTCATCCTATTTATTAGTTACCTAAGAATTTTATAGTGGATATTAACCTAAACTAAAACCATGGATTGTTTATCTGTGCATTTATTTTGTAGATTATTATTTAATTTGGAGAAAATGACATCTGTTAAGGAGAGGATTGTGAAAGTAAAAAAAACCCAAACCTATGGGATGTGGTTGTTCCCATTTTTCATTATCAACCCTTTGGACTCAGTTTGTTAACATTGGTTGTTCCGTTAGAAATTCCCACCATCCTGGATAAATGGGGTGGATCATGAACTGTTATGGATGATTTTAGTGTAGCTACTCTTCTGATTATACATATTCTGGTCTGAAACATGGATGGATTCATTATCTTTAAATCAGTTAAATATCATGTTTCAGAAGATTGTTGTGCTTTTTCAGACATTTTTTCAATTTGATGGCTGAGAGCTTCTATGTGGGAGTCTTTCTCAATGTTATTATATTCTTGATATAAAATTATCTCAATAGATTTCTCTCTTTGGGTATAAAATTGGTGTAAACTTGTCGAGGAATATTCTTATTGATCATCTTTTGGTCAAGAATAGAATTTGTTTTTTTGTAGCCGGCCTGGGGAAATAATATTACATGATACCACTTTTGGTGGGATTTTAGTGATTTGGAGTGTAGTGAAATTAAATTCTCCCTGTGCACCCCATCCTCGGATATTAAAACTAGATGGGATATTTGTGACTAACCGTCTCATACTCATTAATGCGTTGAGGCATTCCCATTGAAGGTCTCCTTGTTTCTTATCAATTTTAAAATATCAGGAATGCATGAGAGATTCCAATTCAATATGATGTTGCAACCCTTCTATTGACATTACATGATTTTGGTATTCATAATATGGTAATAAATTGTCTTTTATATAATGAAGTGTCATCCATATATTGAGGAATATATCATGAGTAAAATATTATGCCAACATCATTGGAATTATGTATTGAAAGGTGGACAAAGGAAAAAACATGACTGTAATTTCACCGTTATCTAGTTTCTTCCCCATGTTCAATATATCCTCTTAATATTTTTCTAAATGTTTCTCTACTTGATTAGACCAAAGGTGGAATTTTCTTGCTGCTTTATCAGAAACAACAATATTATTAGAGAGTTCCGCTGTTGCATCAGAATATAAATGGCCAATATGTGGTTTGGATAATGATTGTCTCCTTGGGATGTCTTCTGTTTGAGAAATAATTTCACCCACAAATGATAAGGAATATTAAATTAATGGACATGCATTTTCAAGTGAATCTATGGTAGAGGGTTATCTCATCACTACATTGTAATTTGGAGAATTCTCATGAAAATGTGAAACACTACTGTGGAGAGATAATTTGTAGTGAATTCCATCATGGGGAGGACTACCACGGAAAATTACGGAAAGGGAAAAATCCTATGGATCCTTGGTTTTCTGGACACATGGAGGGTTACGGTGGAAATAATCAAGAGATAGGATCCTGAGATTGACCGAATTTTCATGAATAAAGTCTTCCAGATGAAGAGTTTGATGAGGACCTTTAGTGTTACTACTACTGCTCTCATAATTTGAGAATAGGAGGGTGGGATCATGAGCGGTGACAAATAAATGTCTGAGGGCTTCAATAACTCTAACATTGAGCAGAGCCAAATAACAAAATGGTTCTTGATTTCACAATTGTTCATGATAAGACATCTTCATAGATTCCTTCTTACAAGTAGTATGGGAAAATTTCTAGGAGAAGTGGTTATCATGGGATAGTGTATGTTCCTGCTTTAGAGTGGCTATCAGAATGGGTCTATTATCTCTATTTGGAATGGTTTTATGTTCCCAATCCCATTTTCCATATGATATGGGGGTGTATTCCCCATAACGCTCATGTATGGTAACATATATATGTATTTGGTATGGGGTGATATATTGATGAGTCACCCATATTGTAGTGGAAAATTTTATGTTTCTATCCCTTAGGTAATATTGTAACCGTCGAGATGATATCTTGGCTAGACTCGTTGATATGGGAAAGAATTTTCATCATCCAATTTATCATTTCTAGTATCTTATTGGTGACTTAAGCAGCCGGAATGGGAGTATTCATCCATTATGTATCTGGAATAGGTGTATGTACCTTCTCTATCATCCCTTTCCTTTTAGTGGATACTAATAGTACTCATGTGTTGGGGAAGAGAGTTGTGTCTAACTTTTTTTCGTCATTGAGTATTTCAGACTAAATTCATTGGGTGCTTCCAAATGAGGTTGTTGGAATATTTGATTAGTGTAGTTAGGTGTATGTTAATTCTTATTGGTTTCTGCTTAATTGGGTTATCGAGATACTTTGGATGCTTCCAGATGATTCTTATGATAGGCTTGATTATTGTAATCATATTTATGTTCTAGATCACAGTAATCCACTAGATTTGAATGGAGGGATGGGTTAGGCGCTGCCAGAAGATCTTGTTGGACAACCAAATGAAGGTGGATGGGTGTATGTTTTCGCTTGCAATTTTCCACCAAACTAGGTTGTCCGAATTCTCTGGAGTGTGGAAAGGTAGAACCATGCTCCCTATTAGCAATTTATTGCCCCTGGTGGGCCATTTTGGATGTCCATGTATAGAGCACTTGGGTCAGACATCTGAAGGCAACAGACTCATCATGTTGATGGATTACTATCAATTGGTGTTGGTAGCAACAATTGTTGGAAGTATCCCTTAGGAAGTACCATTTTGTCTTTGGGGTGAGGTCGTAGGTAGACTATTTTTTGACTTCCACAGAATAGGGGAGGGATTGGTTATTTTATTTTAGTGATAATCTCCCAAAATGATTCAATGCGGTGGTTGGCAGCATCTGCTTCTGGGCCACCGGTCATTGCTGACCAGATGATTGGGGATTATTCTTGATTTGGATGGTCTGTTGGGCATCCTTTAAGATTGGAATGCTACACTATTGATTGAAATCTTGAACTAGAAGTTTAAAACCCATCATTGAATACATTGAGTCAAATATGGCATCCTTTTTGAAGATGAGGATCCAGGTTGAGTAGCAGTTGTGGCATTCACGGGTTTAAAGATGAAGGATGCCATTGGGATTTTCAGGAGTTCATGAAAAAGAGTGTCTTTATATATGAAAAACACAAACAATGAACTCCAGAATTACATTCGAGTGAAAAATTCCTGATTTATTTCCATGTCTGGACCTCTTTTATCATTTTATAGGATCTTGATAGATGGGTAACACTGTCATGTTGGGTAAGGATTCACGTTAGGTTCACAATTTTTCCCTCAGAATGCGTGTCCTAGTTTGGAATCACTATTTTTGAATAGTTTCCAAAAGATTTTTTTATGGAACCAGAAACACCCTGTGGTTATGTATCCAAAGGTACCTACATTCCAAATTCGGGAATTCATTATGTTTTTTTAAATATGATACTTAGGAACTTGCATTGGTCAAGGGGAAAGGAGATCAGGCTCATCACACCCATTTGTGGTAAAATATTTACTACTTTGTAAATCCCTTATAGAATTAATATATGTTAACAAATCCTTCAATAATTCCCAATTATGAAATGAGTTATCGAAAAATTAGCAATCATTTATTAGTATGTGTGGCATTTAGAATCATCCATGCGAATTCAAGATTCTTCATCAATGGATATATATGTGTGTATCTGATGTTCTCCATTGATGGTATCCTCTTATATAATACATAGAGATTCTTTGGTAATTATTATGATGATACTGGTTTTCAAGACAATCAATGTAGCACTCTAGAGTTAATAGTCATCTAGATAGATGAATTTCACTATAAAATTTATCATCATCTTGGGAGACTGATGTTTACATTGGAGGTCATGGTCATCCAGGTAGATAATGGTTACTCTTGAATTTTTCATTGTGTAGGGAGACATAATTTGTTTTGATGTTGGTATTGAACCCATAGATGGGATACCTATGTATCCTCTTGAAAGGAATAATAACCCATGTAGTTTGGTTCATCTTAATAGGACACGTCATACCATTTGTCATATGATAAGGACACAAGAATACTGTTAAATGTTGTGTGGTAAGGACTGCTAGGAGAATGGTGCCTAATTAGAGCTTTGTGTGGGAATTATGCTGAAACATACCAGTGAAAATTAAAGGGATATGATATTCTAAGATGAATTATATCCTATTGGTAATGTGTATGAAAGAGAAAATGGTTGATTTGGGGTGTAGGGTTTGAACCTCAAGAAGGTATCCTCTATATCCTATTTGGATGTGAATTAAAGACCACATAGTTTTGTATGTATCATTGGGGATTTTTACCCTTTGAGAGAAATATGTTGGATCTTACTTCTAACTAGTATTCCCTTGTAACAGGGTCCATGAGAGATGTCTTAACTCATATACATTTAGTGGGTGTTAATTCAAGTCTTACTCATAAAGAAGATTCTTGGATTAAGGGAATTACAATTGGACTCTTAAAGAGGTTGTCTGGTGATCTTAGGACCTAGATGAAGGCTTCCTACATATCCAACATTTGGTGAGAATCTAATTTCTCATAGTTAATTAAGTCTCATAGGGTTGTATTTCCATTTTAGTGAAATTCATTTGGGATTACTCCAAAAAGGGATGCCCTTATATCTGGGTCCCGAATATATGTCTTAATGTATAGATATTTAGTGGGTGAATAATTTGTGGGTTACTCTAAAAGACAATTCCTGGATTAATGGTATAAGGATTGGGCTCTAAAATAGGCTGTCTAGTGAGCTCGGGTCCTAGATGAAGGATTCCTACATATCCTAGTTGTGGTGGAAATTGGAGTTCGCATAGTTCATTCATTCAGGTGGATTGTGTGAATATTGTGATCATTACAAAACACTAATCCCAGGGGATTCATACATTGTGTGAGAAACAAGGCGATGTGAAAAAATTTGTTAAACTATACACATACTTTCCTTTTATGAAGAAAGTGGAAAGGGCTACGATGGAAGAGGCCAGAGCTATGGAACTTCCCCCTGTTCTTTTTATATTGGAAGAGGGTCCAATGTAAGGAAGGGATGAAGGTGAAGGGTTTAGATAGGATTGAGAATAAAACCTCATACATTAAATGATATTGGATTACACAAGGATGGCTTCCCAATGATTAGTCTTAGAAGAGGATGGAGAATTATCCTTTGTCAAAAAAGAAAATGAAGCATGATCCCTATCCTCCATGCCAAGAACCGCTGGCTCTCGGTCTTAATGATGAAAAAGGGAGGAAAAATTCTTATCCAATGAATCCAAGACTAGGAACTCCTCAACACTATCCCAATGACAGGGGTCAATGTGACCATAGATATACAAACCTATAGACTTCCCAAGAATCCTTACCCGCTTTTAAGACACGTGTGGTAAACCTATAACCGTAGAAATACAAACTTAATTGGAGACACATTGATGTGAATTTCGAAAATTTTTATTAAATAAATAGGTTTTGGTGGAGTTATCAAAATGATACCTTTCAGAAAAGGTAACCAGTGATGGATAATCCTTTCCATGAGTGGCTTTGAATGAGTATTCATGAAAGGCTTGAACATGTTTAAGGGTAGGGCAAACCAAGTAGGGCGTTCAAGGTGGAGTCACAGAAATAGGACCGGGAGAACTATTTTCAACTTAAGTGGTGAAAAAACTAGATGAAAACACTTGGGTGAAACCTAGATCAATCCTTTAAGGGTCCATATAAAAATTCCCAGAAGTATGTCGTGCAAGTTCTTGTTTTAGGAATAGAATTTGTGCAGGTCATCCTAAATTTGGAGGGTTGGGATGACTATTCATGAAAATGTTGTTTATTTTAAACACAGAAATTACTTAAGTCTCACTATCCCCATTTAATTGCCTCTAATTAGGTGTTAGGAATCTACCTTGTAGAGTTTGAAAGACTAGGTTGAAGCACTATGGAAATCAGAGTAGCAATCTGCCTTCGAGGGAATTTTTCCATACCAATGAAGGCCCAAAGGGACTCTTTATAGAAAAATATAGTACAATGGGAAAAGGCTACTAGAAGCACATGTGGTGGGGCATGAAATTAATTTTGGTCCACTGGTGACTTGGGATACCTTGGTTGAACCACTTTTTGAGCCTTTACAAATCTTCAAAATTTCCATCTATTTTATGCTCCTTTTTATAATGCATTTTCCCCTTTCACCTTTTCATACATGTGATGGAAGAGAGTGTCAATTGATATGTGACATGATCCCCATCCATTGTGTACAATATATAAGCTTCACCTTGATAGTTCTTATGTTTGATGTATGGTCCCTCCATTTGGGTTCCAGCATCGGAGGCCTATTTATTCATATCATTAGGGTTCTGAGCACCAATACTAGTTGTACATGGAGCAATGAATAGAGGAAAACCATTTTTTGAAGGCTCATGAAATCCTATTCTGATGGACTTCATGGTTTTGAAGTGTCTGCAGACTATTCCTATCAAGCCTCTCAAATTCATCTAGCCTCCTTTTCAATTTCTCATCATATGAGATCCTTCCACAAAGGGCTACTTGGAGTGAAGGATGCTATAATTCTATGGGTAATACCACCTCAGTATCATAGAATATTGACTATAGCATTGCATGTGTAACAGTAAATGGAAAAATCTTGTCACATGACTAAAAATTGCAGCATCGAACTATGTGGGGTTTGATAACTGTTTCTCAAATATGTTATGTAGGTAACCCCATTGAGCATCAATCCCAAAATCATGTAGGTGTGAAATGTTCCCTCATTGGGATGGGATACATAGTTTCATCTCAACAACACATTCCTATACTGTCCCTAAAATATTTCAATGTAGCACCCAACCATTCCATACAGGATGTTACACATTGGCCCATACTATCCATGTAATATGTTAAATATGTGCACAAAGTTTCCCAAAAAGACTTTAAACTGATGGCCATCCTATCCTTATAATATTTTGAATTTTCTCCAAACATGTCCCCCTAAGACGTTAAACCTTCACCCATCCCATCCCAGCAAAATGTTAAAAATGTTCCCAACATAACCCCACAATATGTTAAACATGTGTCTATCCATTGACCATGACAAGGTAATCTTACACCCATCCTATCCCTAAAATACATTAAACCTTCACCCATCATATCCCCACAAAAAGTTAAACACATTCATAACCTATACTTACAATATGTTAAATATGTTCCAAATATATCCCCACAAGACACTAAAGCTACACTCATCAAATCCTCATGAGATATAAAACCTACACCAAACTTATCCCCATAAGACCATAACCCTACTCCCATATCCACCAGATTCTAAACACAATGGATGATTAATAAATCCTCACCCTGTGGAGTCTACATGGGATTCCTGAGGTAAACAATTCATATAATCATTATGACCCTAGATTTTATTACCTTATTATTGACATGGTATTACTTGGGTTCCACATAGATGATTACTCACATGGTATTCCTTCCAAAAGTTAAATAATTTATAGGATTCTAATGTACCCATGTTCTAGACATTCCATAAATATCCCAGCGTGACTACTCACCCTAACCAAACATGTATGCCCTATCAAGATAGATGCAATGTTAGTTACATGGGTTCCCCTCGAGATGGAATCAGAAATGAGTTCTGTGAAAATGAATTAATATTTAAAGGATACTCGGACTATGAAATGATCTCGAAGGAGGAATCTATATACATAGTAAATAAGATACCATTATCTCATTTTGATCAAGGGCGAGACATACTCAACAAAATTGATGGAATATTCCCACCTGGGAATGCAAGGAAACATAGACAACTGCTTTGATCACTAGGAATCTGAGGGAAAACATCAGAAATAGAAATGGTGAACCTTATGTGAGAATCTTATCTTCATCCTTGGGGAATAGTATCATCTATGGAAATGATAGATTTTATTTCACCAGGTCATTATATTTTTTTCCTAATCCCATGAGAAAAATTATTGTCCTTGCATAAAACTCACATATGGATTGGGGTAGATAGTGTTGTCCATCCATTGTATGTGACATCATAAGCATGGATCCATCTCCTCTTCAAGAATATTGGAGGATAAGAATCCAATGAAAAAACACCAATAGGCATCGGTGTTGGGAAAACATCAATGTGGTGATATTGGATGATTACACCCCTACCATTAATTACTCATGCCTTTGTCTACCATGATATGATGACTAGTCTCACCCTCTAATATCATTTGTAGGAAGCTGATTAACACCCTGGTGCACCTGTTCGAATAATAGGGGATCATTACCACTAGGTTAAAGGCCTACTAAGACATGAAGGAATTTGAACCTCACTAAAACTATATACACTGATATCTATGTAGGGGGAACCTCCACCTATTTTTATTGAGAAAAGATTCTGGATCCTCTCCATGAAGCGCTCCAATAGCTCACTCCATTACATTGAGAAGGCAGGGGATGTATGAGCTGTTCCTGTAATGACAACCTCTCGGGAGCTTCCTAGGAGGGCTCCAACCGTGCCTCATTAGTTATAAAATGAATTGGTGCTTTAGGATTACGAATTGGTTGACTTAATCCATGATCTACTGGCCATAGTCAAGAGAACATGATGGATCCATTGGGGGAAGACCATGGATTCTACCCATCAAGGTGTATCATAAAATGCTCATGTGGCCCCTTACTCCCCCAGTGTATCCAATCAAATAATGAAATAGATGAACGGTGATCTATTTTTTATCACTCATGATAAATACCCCAACCACATCACATGTAGGCTGGGTTAACACTCTCTATCTCTATCACCAATGAAAACCATTATGGGAAATCCTATGATAAGTAGAATTAGTGAGGAGGTCCTCCCCATGGTCCCATAAATCAACAAGAATATTCTTCATATATTTTGATTGATCAGTGAAGTGGTACTCCCCAATCATTCATCAATGATAATGGAATCCCTCCCTGTGCTAGCACTAGTCAGAATAGAGGGCCTCTCAACTTCATCACCAACCACCATGGAGGTCACCATTGTGTCACTAAAAACTAAAGAGGAGGTCCTCCTCACACCATTACCAAGTAGTATAGAGGTTATCTATACACAATTGTAAAACTGCATGGCATTACATATAGGATGAGGATATACCCTACCCTAAAGAACTATCTTGGGATTGTATGGAGAACGTTCACCATTGAAGGAAGAACCCTGGAAAATGTGATGTCTTCATTAACCTCTCATATTCCAATGTGATAAATGAATAAATGGTGTAACTTTCACCCCATTTTCTGGAGTCATTGGAAAAATCAAAAAAATTGATATTGATGATCTCACATGGCGATGTGCACTGGATCCCCAGATCTCATAATAGATACATATATAAGGAATATGTTTTATCTCCATTTCAAGAACTTCTTGGGAAACTATCTCTGACACCACTAATTTCCCAACTTTATAACTCAACATAAGAAGTCATATAGAAGTAAAGGCATTGTTTGATGTCCCAAGATGGTGAGATATCCCTTGATCCACTAAAAATTTTTATCTCCCTCTCACGTGAGACAATTGTGAACATCCAATCCTATATGGAAATAATATTTATGTTAGATCCACCTCCATGAGAAATCATATCATTTGGAAACCATATAATGCAATTGGAACTCATACTACTGATAGAGTCATCACAAAGTAGGTATACATCAGTTCCACAAACCATATATTTCCCTATTCCAATCATGGAATGGGGAAACCAATAGAATGAACCTTTTTATCAAAAAGAGGGCATGTGAGTGGTTCTGGCTACCAACAAACTGTCTATGGTGTTTTAGCATCCCAAACATTATAATTTTCCATCTTGGAGTCCCTTACTATTTACTGTGTATTGGGTTTCCATCAAATAATATTGGAGATGTTTTATTGCCTACATGGTTTGTAGTTGACCTATATAGGGATCTTTGAGCTACTCAATATTATTGACCAGTAGTGTAGAAAGGTTGAGATCATAGTGTCTGGTTGGATACCACCCTAGGTCACATAGATATTACTATAATATTTAGAATATATGTGTTAAGAGCCACACAATTATCTATCTATTCATGGGGGAGGAGTCTCCACATACAATGGTTAGAGGTTAGGTTAATATGATGCACTCTATTTCAACCCTATTATGTGGAAAACAATAAGAGATTCAGTATGAACTATATAAAATTTATGAATACTCCCCTTTGGAAACTTTTATGGTGAACATGTTCATCCCCAACCTAAAAGAGGATCAATGAAGTATGGAGTCTATCATAAGGAATAGCAGGAATGACCCGTCTAAAGGGTTTACACCATAATATGAAGACACTATGGCATGTGTCATCACTTTTCAAAAGAGACATGAACTCAACCTTAGAAGTCCCCCAAAAATGAAATTGCTACCTAGAAATCGGTACAAATAATAGTGAGCTGGGACATTTCAAAAATTCTAACCCATTTGAGGTCACACTGAAAGAAGATACAAAATCCATCATATCTGAATTTCTCTATAATATTTTTTACTACAAAAGTATTATCATTTATATCATTGTTATGCGGCACCGAAAATTCAGTTATTCTCTAAGGAACTCTATCTCTCTTCTAATGGGAAATACATTAATCCTTTTCTAGATTACCTAGTTCCAACTTAGTGCCCCCTCACACCATGATAGGGTATAATCTAGGAGATATTGAAAGTAACCCTGTAATGAATCAACTACTCATCCTGATCAGTGTTAGCAGTTTGATTATCTTCCTCAAGAACAAGGTCATGATTCTACTCAAGTTGATGATCTAGTCTAGTATAAGGCAGCTATATAACCTTACCAATAATACTTGAAATCATCCCCCACTAATCACCTCAAGGCCCTTGAAATGCACTATATGCTAATCCCTCTCGATGAAAAGTTATATATAGCATGGTTAGAGAGTGTATGAGCACCCCCAGTGTTTTGAAATATCAAATTTACCCCATTTAATGGAATTTGTAACATGCTATATCATCTATACCACTTCACCTCAAGGTGTGGTCCAATGTTGGGAATTCCATAATAGTAGGAGGCTTACATGTTCTGATCTTTCATTCATACTCTATAATGTGCTACGTTTATCTGGTATAGCCATCTTCCCATATAGTCCATTGGTGGTTGGGAGGATCTCCGATGATAGTTCCCCTACTAGTTTAGTTCCACCACATGAAAGATGATAATTTTTTACCTCTTCTTGTACAAATAGTGTCCTAATAACCATGTAACAAACATAATAATCTAGTGGAAGGGTCTCACATACTAACTCAATATGCAGCTATCCTAGGAGAAACTACTCAAAATGCATATAAGGAATGTTATGAATGATATAGTTCCTACCATAATCTACTAGTACTACCGTAGAGTATTTCAAGAGTTCCATGAAAATGATCAGTGTTTAGAAGAAGCCTTGTAGTGGAATAGACAATAGTTGAACCCATTTCCCATTCTAGATCCTTCAAGAAGGCTATGAATAGAATAGACTACAATCACTATGCATGAAAATATCCCCATGACGGTGCACTTGATGGACCCTTTTTCGAAAGATCCTCTCTAGGTGAAGGCCTTTATAGTGCATCCTCACCCAGCATATCCTATCCTAGCATAACCCCACAACCCAAAGCCACATCAACAACATAATGTGGATCTAGCCCCTCTTCAAAGCTGGGCTCCTATAACACCTTTCTTGGACAAAAGAAACCAAAAATATTATTTCAAGGATTCATAGATCTCAGGGTATATTTGATGTGATCTAATGAATGGTATCCTGAAATTCTTAGAGTATAGAATACCCTAGGATGATGGAATCCATGGAATCCCTGATCATTAACCATACAATAAGCTCATTGAAAACACCTTCAAGGTATGGTTCATGATCAATGATTGTCACTAGGGCCATGTAGATCAAGGCTTATTTGTGTTGTGTATCTTTACAGCATTGGTGAAACTTGTCACCCCTAACCCTGATAGTGACAATGAATGCTCTAGGTAATCGAATGAGGTCTCTATCCATGGGACCTAGAAGTAAGAAGACTCATTGTCCCACATAGCAGTCACTCATGCTCATACTTTTTTCCATTCCCAATTGGGATAGCAAGATCTTCCTATAGATTTCACACCTCCTTCATCCACTTCCTCCACATCGGAGTCACATCCTTCCAAGTATCAAAAGAAAATAAGTCAATGGCGCAAGGGGAATAAAATTCCCCCAATAGTGTTGAATCCATCTCACACTTTTGGAGAAATCATGAATCCTATGTTAGGATATCATTCTATGGTCAATCCAACACTATATTATTCCATGGAGGATGAGAAACATTATTCCAATGTGAATTTTGTCAAGCTGGTAGACTATTTCACAATGGTCGATAATGAGTAACACCATGTAATCCCCTAAGGTTCTTCCATTAGATTCCATCATTGTTATGTCCAAGGACTTGAAATACAAAATAATGATCAATATAACCATGATTTTCATGCTACTGAGACTAGGTAGACAGTTTTTCCTATAGCTCAATAGGAATTGTTCTCTCACTCTGATCCATCAGCTACACCTCTATTACCAATCGTGTTTGTATTGACCCAACATTTTATTAATGAAATTACCTTCTTATAATTATTCCTTATAGTATAATTACATTTGGATGAACAATGAAATATAATGATATTAAATATTATGTGACCATTAAATTTTTTTTTTCCACTTCAGTGTTTTGAATTTCGAAAATCTCACATAATCGGCTGTATTCGGGATGATTTTTGGAGGATAATAGATCAAAAATAATTTTTTTGGTGAATAGTAACATACTCTTATGAATACTAACCTATAAAAAATAATTTTTTGGTGAATAGTAACATACTCTTATGAATACTAACCTACCCATATTAAAATTAGTATGACCCTTATTAATATTAAAGAGTCCAAGATAATTTTAACCTTACCCATGTATGATTAAATAAAATTTAGGCATCTTATAAGTGAAAATATGACTATAGTAAAATTATTGGTATTTTTAGGTAATTAATTATAATTAGTTAATTAATTTAAAAGAAAATTTATTTTCATAAAATGTGTTCATAAATTAATAATTCTTTGTCTTCTAATTTTAAGATAATTTTATAACACCTTATATAATTATTGAAATCATTATAAAATCAGTTCTAATTTTATAAAAGGTATTTTTCATGTAGATAATGATTTTAATAAAAAATTAAATTAACCATAATTATAAAATTATTTTTGATACATGGACATTATTTTTAGATCATATAAATATAAAAATGTTTACGATGAAATTTTGGGATTTTTCTGAAATACATAGAATTTTTATGAATTGAGAAATACCATAATTTACAAAATAGGATAAATACACTAATTATAGATTCAGGTATCATGTTCTTCTGATGTAATCCCAATGGTTTCAGATTCACATGATAAAATTACTATAATATTTCATGGAATACTCACTATTACTTGTCTTGTGGAGAATTTTTTTTAATGAATTTGATATTGAGAAATCCCCTCTCCCCTCCACTATAAGTACCACCCTTCACACCCTCATTTCCTTACACCTCTCAAGCATCAATACTTGCCTAAAATATACCCTAGAATATTTCTTATCCCTTCCCCCATGTTTTAGATGCTTCTGGTCTCAAAAAAAGACCAATCCAATGTGCCATAAAGAGGATCTCAAGAGGATAACTTAAGAGGTAATTCCCCTCTCTTTTTTCCTTTAATTTCCTTCCATTTTCACGTTCTTTTCTTACTATCTCCCAAACTGTCTTCATCCAAATTTTATAGTAACTCTAGTATTATATATATAATTTAATGTTATGATACTAATGTAATATTATATCATCCAACCCCCTTCTCCTCTTCTTTTTATTTTCGAAAGGAAAGCATTTTTCATGTGGTGTTAATTTATCACCTTCAAGAACGACATGTTTTCAATTTTATTTTCTAACATTAGATATTTTCAAGAAAAAAGTTTTAGGTTTGAAAAAGAATATGTTATATGTATTATATCCTATTTAATGTCATGGAACTATCTCATGTACATATTACTCAATAGTTAAAATAAACAAGTTCGTTGTGGATGAAAAATCACCAAATTAACCCAGACGATCATCATTAAAATCCTATATAATGATTCATCAACATGGTACATAATATAATCAATTATAAGATCCTATAAAAATCTGTAATATAATTAATAATATTAATGATCAGTTATGGTTGTTTATCCATGTTTGATTCGAACATCCGTTTACGAATACAAGTGAACTCCTTAAGAAAACCATAAAAATGAACATTCTCAAACAATGTTTTTAAACTCCATAACACATAATAAGGACCATAAAATAAAAAAATGAAACCATAATAAACCATATTCATGCTGGAAAGGTTCTATAATTTTTTATTAATGAATTGAATTTTATTTTATAAGACATTAATGTGGTAGAAGTGTTCAGATACATGGTAAATGGAAATTCTCCAACCCAACTTTCTTTCATTGGGTTATCCATATTTCACTCCATTTTTTGTATGTTCACTCCTTAAAAATAATTTTTTCATCATTATTATACCTTTTATATGATATAAATATTTTTTATTGGAGTTTATGACAAAAAAAGGTTTTTCAAAAACACACCTTTGACTTATTACCCATGGTTGATGGTTTTTGTATCACGTATGTTATTCCTTATTTCTTGAAGGAACCCAATGTTTCTGGATGTGATCTTATTAGATGAAACCAACTCATTTCCATGGGTTAATTATGTTCATTTTTGATATCTTTATTTTATGGCATGCATGATAACGATAATTTCATGATTTGATGGGTGCACTCAGAATTATACAGCGATCCAATGCATTGGGTAACGTGATGAATATCATGAGTAAAATAGAAATGATGTGTGAAAATGATTCTATCATTATTCACAACTATGTTTGGTAGTTAACCAATGAGACATGACGTTTTATTTTGTATGCATTGCCACATTTAAATTCCTTTATTAATGATTTCTCTCATGTTTATGATTATTTTTCTATGTTTTGATTATGCTCAACCATTTTTATATTGTTATTATCTACCCTCTTACTAAGATTTTTGGATCACCCCATTTTGATGTATATCTTTAGGTTAATACATGTACTAAAGATAGGACAATTGCCTATAAGAATCTATAGAAGAAAGAATTAACTAAATGTTTATGTTTGATGATGTAAATGTAATCTTTGGTCCTAGTTTTTACAAAACACTAAACCAATGGATCCTTGTGGTGTAATAAAATTATGTGTCTTGTCTTTATAATGATTTAATAGTTGTGGGAACCAGAAAATGTGTACATGTAATTTCTCCAAATGCTTCCAAACATGATCTCAGAGCATAGATCGTTTCAAAATCATCGATTTCAATGGTTGTGGAGCCCAAATAGAGTTACGAATCAGAAGTTATGGTCATTCGAAGTTAGGCTACTTAAAATGACCATTTAGGATGATTTTTGACCAATGTATGGTATTGCGTGTGAGAATTGAAATCTTACTCACAGTAATGGTTGTTTTGCACACAAGAATGGAATATTCCATGCAATAATGGAATCATGCATACAACAAAAAAATCCTTTGAGGAACATGTCATGAAAACCTTTTATGCTCACAATGAGATGTCATCTTCCAACTATGCCACCCTAAAGAAGTCTAAGGAAGGTGTGTGCAAGTTCTGAGAGGTTCACACAAGATTAACATCTGTGGGAAGGATTCTTACGCGCCCAATGTGACGTCAAATGCACCTTTGCGCCCACACCAGCCTCAAGGTGAGCATAAGATGTATTCTACGCCAGGAATGATATGCACAACTGCTCCCTGGTTTGCCTATAGACACATGTGCACCCCCTCCCCTCATGGGAGGTCTCTTGAGGTCAGCCGCCACTCTACTGTGCATAAGACCACCTCTTCCACGCCCATGGGGAAGAATGGAACCCTCCATGTGAGATATTGTGCGACATGTCCCATATATGTCCGCTTTCATGTGGGTCCATAGTGGTTTGACCCTCACACGACCTCTTTTCTGTCTAAGTCATGTGCACGCAAGATTCCATTCTCACACGCAAAAATTTCAATATTGTGCGCAAGTCTTCCATCTTGCGCGCAACAGTACCAAGGTATTGATTCCTGTGTGACCCTATGCCGCATAGTCCAATCTTGTGCGCAACCCATTCTACATGTTTCCCATCTTACGTGCAATAGTATAGAGGCATGCACCTGCTGGTCTATACCATGGGGCATGTGCCCCCACACCCCCACACGGGATCACAACTGGGCTACGGACCCACCTTCCACCAATAGAATACAATGATTTGAGATAATCTTATGCACACCAAGAAACACCTTGAGCAGAAAAATTCCTCTTGGTTCATTCCCATGTCATGAGTTGATATTCCCATCATCAATTCCCTGAGTACCTTTAGTCAAACCATTCCTTAAGCAACTCTTCCAAATCCCGTCACCAGACCTCTATACCAGATTGACCTAGAAAGGGCCACTCTTACGTAAGTCCCAACACTAGCCATTGCTAGGGGCCTTATTTATAATTTTCCTATCTACATGATTATAAATTGTACCACACCCTATGTCCCAAACATTGCATACCTCTTGCTCTAAAAGAGAGATGCCTTATGCTACAAGAATAAGATTCCAATAGTCCTATCTATATGACTTTAAATTATATTGAACCCTATATGAAAAACATAGGATGACTCTTGATCCAAATAAGATATGCCTCATACACCATGAATAAGATGCCAATTTTCCTCTCTAAATGAATTTAAACTGTATTGTTCCCAATACAACAAATACAAGATGCATCTTTCTCAAAGCAAGAGATTCCTTATGCCCCGTGCCATTCTTGAGGGAGGTAGTAACCCTAATCCTCCTTTCTTCTTCCATGACAAAGACTAATAGGAGAGAAGGGAATAAGGACCTTCATTATCCATTCCCTCTCCCTCTGGGCATTGTCACCACACAAGCCCCCATCTTGGAGTAAGTCTCATTATCTATCTCCTCAGGCCGAGAACCATGTGTAAGCCCTTTTTTCCTTTCTGGGACACTAACCATGCGTATGCCCCAGTTTCCTTACCAGCCCACTGACCATGTGTAAGACCCTATTTCCATTTTGGGCCGCTAACCATGTGTAAGACCCACTCCACATCCCACAGACGCACCTATAACGACATGATCATCTGGTCTTTTCTACCTCTTGTTTCTCACACTGAGCACGTCTCACATGCGATTAGAGTAATCATCGTCCATGGAATCATTATTAGGCCGCCATAGAGTGTAATCCACTAACCATCCCAAACTATGTGTGCTTTTATCCTTTCTAATGAAATGAACATAGGAAGCCTCCCATAGGTTCAATCCCAACAACCATTGGTCCCGACCCCCTTCATGTCGGTTCACTAAACATATCATCCAAACTACATGAACTTTGATCCTTGTCTCTTAAGAAAGGTATGTAAGAAGCCTCCTTGAGTTTCAAGACCAACATCTATTGGTCCTGACCCCCTTCATGTCAGTTCAAAAACACCTCTTCAGACCTATGGGGACTTTGATCCTTTCCAAGACAAGTTACGTAGGAAGCCTCTCTGAGGTTCAAGCCCAACACCATTTGGTCCCAACGCCTTCACATCGGTTCACCAAAATCTTCTGAAATATGGATACTTTGATCCTTGAAAAGGAAAGATACATATAAATCCTCCTTGAGGTTCAATCCAAACACCTTTTAGTCTCAACCCCTTCACGTCGTTTCACTAAACTCTTCTCAAATACATGTACTTTTATCCTTGATAAGGCAAGGTATGTAGAAAGCCTCCCTAAGGTTCAATCCCAAAACCCATTAGTCCCAACCACTCTATGTTGGTCCACCCTCATCCTGCATGAATTAAAATGTACGCCCCTTTTTGTCCCGCAAGACACCAAAATATTCCCTAATCGACGGTAAGACATTGAATCCCCCAACCATCAGTAAGACATTTTGTACCCTGATCTATGGAAAGTCATATTCAACCCCAACCAATGGTAAACCAATGTCATCAGTAATCGATGGTAAGTCATCATAGTCCCATTTGTTGGGACCAAAATGTCTAGTATGTCCCTGAGTTCTAGACCAACCTAGACTGCTAACCATGCATAATCCCCAGTATATCAACAGGTCGATGTCCGCTACATACACCTGATTCTATGCCCCCATCCTGAACTACATAGACTTTGATCCTTGCCAAGGCAAGTTATGTAGGAAGCCTCCCTAAGGTTCAACCCCATCACCCATGTCTCATCCTTGTATTTTCCTTGAGCCATTGAGTTTGGGTAAGGTCATACCCCAACCCAGAGGTTCCACTTCCTCTAGGTCTCATCCATACTGGTAGCCTCCTCAGGCATCCCATCACCCCCACTAAACTACGTAGACTTTGATTCCTTGCCACAGGGATATGTAAGAAGTCTCTTTGAGGCTCAATCCCAACTTCACCGTCACCCTCGCGTTAGCTCCATCAAATTCCCCATCCACTATCAGCAACCCATATATATCATGATTTTTACCCAGGAAGCCACATCTTGGGGAGATCATTACATTCACCTCTTCTCTTTTCCCAGTAGAAACCATGAAACTAACCCCACGTTAGTCCTCACATCAGTGTTCCATATAGGGGTTTCACCCATCTAATCCACTACCATTAGTGTTCTGATCAGTCTGATACGTCTCTGCTAGATGGTAAACTCACAGAATACCCTGTGTTAAACTTAGAAAGTTTAGAAAAAACATTGACACATTCCAATGGCATACAATTCCCATAATTCGAGGTGGTATTCCATGGGAATCCATGCCCTAGAGAAGCCCTATAATAAGGTGAGAAACCAAGATGTGATAGGGTTCCAGCATCCAAACATTCTAGTTATGTCCAACGTGACTACTCCCCCAACCGAAGGATGCTGCCCTGACTGGACCCCTTGGAATGTCCTAACAGAAGTAGTGTAATTAATCGGCATCCATGAAGACAATGCACCAAGAAGAGTTTCAAGAACGTCTTAATCTATCATGTAGACCCAGACTAGGTGTCGAGTTTGAGGAGGAATTCACAGAAGCAGGAACCGACATCCCGTCATCCTATTTCAATAAAGGAGAAAACTTCCTTAAATTAGAGACAGATTCTGCCTGATTTAGAAAGCGGGGTTGTAGGGAAACAACATCGCATCCTCGGAAACAGACGGATGTGCACCCCGACCAAAGCATCAGAAACCTAAATTGTGAACAAGATGTGAATTTATTCTACTCAATGTGGAGATTATTATCTTTTGAGACATCAGTGGACTATCATGTCCCTGGATCCATGTATTCAGAACCAGGTCCCTCCATGAAAATAGTGGTCCTAGTGTGAAACTCACCCGAAGTTGGGGAAGTTGAACGTTGGACATCCCTGTCTATGACATTGTCAGCGTGGATCCTTTTTACCAACCATGGAAGATGGAATGGAGCTGGGTCACTGGATGTCTATTTACTTGTTTCAGCACTAATGGTTTAATCTCCCTGCCTTCCAGGACCCAAGGAGCCATATTAGGAAACCGATAACTCCCACCTATTGACACGGGGGCAGGGGCAACGTCATCGTGGAAATCCTGGATGACCTCATTTCCCCCATGGCTGCCACCACGTCCATAGCTACTGGGCAACCATGCCCCATCTCCCCATCGGAGTTCGTTCGGCGATGGGTGATAAACAAACTCATCTGACGATACGCGTAGGAGGGGATTATCCCAACCAAGGACATGTCCTAACATGACCTAGAGTAATTTATGCCTCATCACCACTACCACCCCCAAGGGTTGCATGGAGAGCCACTGCTCTCCACTCCGACACAAAACCGTCATAGTGGCCTATCCCTGGAATGCTTCGATGACTTCCTCCCCTATGCCGACGAGGTGGGGGATGTTCGGGCCAGACCAATTGGGATTCTATTTTTAGGGAATCCCAAGGAGGCCCCCACTAGGCCATTCTAGTGCCGCTACCTGGAATCATAGGTCGAGGAGAATGTAAGCTATGCACTTGTACCACCAGCCCCTGTTGGGTTGACCCGACACCAGCGTCAGGCATAGGCTGAGGAGGACGCTCACCAAGGGGTGTCAATGCTAATGAATACAATGGGTCATGATACCACCTATGTATACCATCGATTACCTATCTATTCCGAGTAGGGGCATGCATACACCCAGATCATGGCCCCAACTACCCCATAGGAAGGCTAGGTTGACACTCCTGGTTGCCGGCGCAAGGAGAGCCTGCCGTGGACCGACCCACGACAATGACACCCAGTACAGAGGTCCTCCCCATACCACCACCATTTAAAACGTGGGTCCTCTCTACTTCCAAGCCCGGAGTGGAGCTCTTCCCTATGCCACCTTCAATATGAAGGAGGCTCCTCCCCATGATAGTGACACTCTATACAGAATCCTATTACACTCTCATGAAATTAGGTATGAAGTCCTTTCTCCTACCACAGGCCGCCAGCATGGATATGTTACACATCCGAAGGCCCAAGGCCAAGTGGCCTGAAGACAAGCTTTGAAAGCCCATTTTTTGGCCCAAAGGACCCCTCGGTGAACATTACTACTACAGTACCCGTGCTGCTACAGTATCTGCTACAGTCCCTCCACCGCTACAGTGCCGCCGCTGCTACAGTACCTGGGAAATTCGCCCCTGCCCGGATTCGATCCTGGGTCTTTTGGATGCCAAGCAGGAGCCTGTACCACTAGGGTACAGAGGTCTTTGCTTTCAAATAATAAATTGAGGCTTCGGCCCCAACTTTTACAAAAAAAATCACCAGTGTGGGAGCCTCCCCCATGTCCTTACAGTAGGCGGAAAAGTTCCTCCTCAACCTAGAAATCAGAGGAGTGGAGGTCAACCTTGCTTCATCGACACCAAGCCCGTAGGTCCTACCCTTGTTTGGATTGACCAGTACAAGGACCTTCCTCGCACTGACACTGCCAGGGGAAGTAAGCATGGAGGCCTTATCCATGATCCTACCCGCTCCAGCACTTCCCGCGGTGATCCTATTCACATGTCAGCCAGTGGACATTGGGGTCCTCCCTGTTTTCCCTTTAACATTTCCCCAGGTGCTCCATGTACCCCATATCACTCAGGTGGAAGTCCTCTTCACCCAAACAATAGTTCAGACGAAGGACCTCCCTGAGCCAGAAATCTACTCTGTCTTGAAGAGCCATCCTAGGGCAGGAGGGGAGGTCATCGCTGCCATAAAAAGAATGCTGGGAAGATTTAAATCAAGATAAAACATGTCTGATTCTCATATTATGAGGTGGAATATGACTCAACAATGGAAACCTCATCTCGATACTCCATGTCAAGGGATGAGGCTGGAACGAGGCGCATCAGACTCATACTTCCAGAATGAGAGGTCCACCATATCCCTTCCTCCATCCACAGATACATATATGAGGATGAATATTTGGCATCTCCCCAAGGTACGACCATGAAATCACCACCCTCATCACCAGGGGAATTATCTACTATGACTAGATATCATAAAGATTTATTTTGGGGACTATTGGAGAATGAGTGACATCAGGGTCCACCGCAAATAGCCATAGTCCCTACACTTTAAATTTTTGTAACTAGCTCGTCTTATCATGATGTAGTGGCCAAGTCATTTTACTCTTCAGAGGATAGCCTGAAATGAAGCGGCATGTCTGCCTGCTTTTCATATTGTCCACCAGCCCACCTGCCATCTAAGTGGTTTTCCTCAGTACCACTACTGGTACCCTAGCCTCCTCGATTTGACCTATGGGGGAATGAATGACTTGACCACGAGTTTGGAACAAGGAGTTTGTGGGACATTCTAGCATCAGGCCATTTCCGAAAGATGTTTTCCAGGCCGCGACACCAATCTTTAGTGCATAGGAATCTTTCACCGAGGAGGAAGATGGATGCTTTCTCCAGACCATCTTGGTGACACATTTTCATCTTCTTCATCAATGGGCGGCCTATCCCAAAATCCAAGCACATTTCAAAGTCATCGACAAACAATTCCGTCTAGTTGATTTGGCCGCACTCCCTTTGGCTGAGCACTGTGAGTCACCAGGCCGCCATAGGACCCTCAAACAATTATGGTTCAATGATTTACATTTCTTCATAGGATTATCAATGAGGCTTCTCCCTAGGCCTATATAGAATGATCTAGATATTCTGGGAGAAGACCTACCCCTCGATGGAGTCTCAAACCTATTGGATCTATTTGGAGGGATCACTATCCAGCATAGTAATTTATTGGGTGTTCTTGTACCTACCGAGTCATTAACCCACGACTAGAATCTAAATAAGGGTAAGAAGTACCTCAAAGCCATCAAACCCTCTGAACCATTTGGATCAGTTTAAAATAGTGAGGAAGATTTTGAGAAAGCTACGTTGCATCAACAATTCATGGAGAATAAAATGATAGTTGATAAACTCCTTGTTGAGAGCGCTGTAGAGCGACATCCAGACTAAGTTGAAATTCGGCTGGGGTAGTAGGGGTAGGAAAAATTTCCCCCCGATGAATTGCCTCTAGGTGACCCTAAGCATATTTTCCATGTAGACTGGGTCGAGGCTGGAACATATGACAAGAGGGTGTTGTATGTATCGCCAAATCCACCCGAGTTGTGAGACAATCCCTGGGATCTGGCTTAGGTTCCCCCAACTGCTCTCTAGGTCATCCCATCAGCTGCTCCACAAGTTGTTGGTCCAACTGATCATGTTAATGAACATTCCAATGAAATTGTTGTCAGGGATCCCCATCAAGATAGAAAAACCCATCAATATGATCCCATGGCGGTGCTCATTCCCCGTATCGAAGCATTGGAAATGCAACAGGTGGCTATCCCGCCTGATAGAAATCTGTATCCGGCATGGGTGGATGATATTCAAGCATCCCTAGGCTTAAAAATTCTCACATTCCCCCCCTTTAATGGGACGATTGACCCACTGAAGCATCATTCCCATTTCATTCAAGGTTCGGACCCATGCTGGGAACTCCGACACAAAAAGAGGCCACCAAACTCTGATGCTTCATACAGACATTGGAAGGGCCTGCATTTGTCTGGTACAACAAGATACCCATTAGATCAGTAGCTGGCTGGTAAGATCTTCCTACGCAGTTTATTTACCATTTTAGTTCTTCCTTTTAGAAAATGAGTATTTTAGGCTTCTTCAAGTGAAAATAGAGGTCTAACGAGCGTCTCCCAATCTTTGTTGCCCGATGGAATGGGCTCACATGCTCTTTTGACATGGCACTGACTCTGGAGAAATTGTTGACGATGTGTGTGGGGAAAGTCAAGACAAAACTGGTCCCCTCTAAAATAACCCATAACTACCCTGGGGGATTATGAGACTTCTCTAATAAGGACCAATGCTTAGAGGAACCCTTATAGTATGCCAAGTAGCCTCACCTATTGTCTCCTGCAATTCCCTCAAGAAGGATCACTAAGGATGAGACCACCACAGTGGAATACCTTGAGGCCCCTAGGAAACTAGAATTGTTACTAGTGGAGCCGCCTCCATAGCCTCGAAGAGGCCCACTGCCACAGGCACAACATCTGGCCCAACAGTGTTCAACTCAAAATTAGTATATTCCCCTGTGTAATGCACTATTTCTCCCCAGACGAGACAACCGAGCGCCACCTCCTTATCAGGCTCATCCAACCCCTCACTAGGTCCAGGCTCCTAGAGTCCCCTTCGTAGACATTAGAAACTAGACCTAATAATTCATCAAGTCTGAGGTCCTTGGTTATTTCCACAATGCACTAGAAAATGGAATTGTATGGTTTCCCGAATGCAGGAGACCAGAAGAGGCAGATCTCACAGATCACCCCAACTACTGCCCCTGTCATTGGATCCTGGGGAACACCCTCAAATAGTGCTATATTTTTAAGGACTGGCTTAATGACCAGGTCTACAACAACGTAGTTAGGTTGGGCCCGGCTCCGGCACATGTGTCATGTGTATTCGTGAAGCACGATAACAGTAGTGACAACGAAGACGAGTGGCATCTAGTTTCTAACCATGATTCCTAGAAGTTCAATGACTGGATGGCTTATAAGGTAGTCTACTGTGCCCATGGTATGTATGACTTAATCAACATATACCATCAGAATAAGCCACGTCACCCACAACTAGTACCTCTACGTCAATGACTCAGCCTCCCTCTTCCCAGAAGAGAATAAATCAACAACACAAGGGAAAACAAATCCCCCCACTGATGCCATCGTCATCCCATACTCTCAGCAAATTCATACCATCATAGATAGTGATTCCCACCCACCCTTAAATCCGTCCAGTAGTGTATGATTCTTCAAGTGACAGTCAATGGTATGCCTCATTTATCACCATATAGGTGGTAAACCCCAACATGATTTCTGAGAGTTAGGAGTGCCAGACAGATCATCCCAATGTTCCCAGTCATTTCCAGCATCGATGTAATAATGGAAATATGGCTCATCGGAGTACCTTAGTCAGTGCTTCCATAAGGCCGTTCATGCCACTGAAACCAGACTGTAGTCCCAGCACAGAGCTGAGCACACATAGCCTTCTCTTCCGGCGTCATCAGGCCCGCTTTCGCTGCCATTTGTGCTGCTTGATTAGGCGGAGCCACCTCAACCGCATAGTGATCAGACATGATCTACTACGGACCGGTCTTAGTCATCTGTCCCTCATCAGGTGGTCACTCCCCAGGCTTTGACTAGTGTGAAGCTCGATAATCGCACCACCATTCAGCCGATGGTTCGGCCGGCAGGGCCCCCCATACCCCCTGTCACAGAGCGACCTACTGTAAGAAGAAGCTCACACTTAAAATGGATGTATGATGTAATCAAACAACATACCAGTATTCCATCAAGAATATCCATCCTTGAGGCCCTTTTCCCATCATCAGATATGTGTGAAGACCTCACCGAGGCCTTAAGAAGCCCCATTATATTTAAGATGGAGGTAGCAGTTGAAGATGTCTTCCATGCTGAGGTGGTCGAGCATGATAAATTCCAAACCATTATCTCGTTCTATGGATATGATGAAGGCTCTCCCATACAGGGGCATATTCTACCACTGTACTTCACCGGCCTATTTAATGACATTGAGGTTCATTGCGGTCTTGTAGAAACAGGCTCTGGGATCAAGCTAGTCCCGACTCAGACACTACAAAAATTGGGGTTGATTAAGGATTATCTGAGTCCCTTTAACGTAAAAATTAAAGGTAATGACATGAATGAAAAAACAACAGTTGGCATGATCCGCCAGAAGACCCACTTCGGTGGCCAATTTTCTAGCATTGAGTTCATGGTTGTATCTCAAGATACCACTTACGATGTGTTGATGGGAAGACCATGGCTCCACCTTTATGCGACAATCCCTTCATCATACCACCAATGCCCCATGTACTCCCTTAATGGTTGTGTGGGCATACTCCAAGGTGACACCTCTCCCTTTTCATATTGTGAAGCCCACTACCAAGATGCCGACTATTACAAGAGAAAGGACAAGTAGATTCAGGCTAATGAGGTTGAACATCCTATCGCTGTGACCGACCCATGGACAAATATGGATTATGCCTACATCTTTCCAATCCACCGATTGGATGCTAAAACCCTGGACATGGGAAAATGCTTCATTGTTTTTGGAATGATGGGGAGCACATTCCCAAGTCTAAGTGACACCATATGATCACCTCATACTCCTACACGAATCAGGCTTAGGTGATCCCAAATTTCCCTACTCCCATAAGGTATCAGGATGTCCTCTTGGAAATGGCTATATAGAATACTTTCATGTTTTTCCAGGATGGGATAAACCAGATCAAGCCGACACACCACTATTACTTTGATATCATTAGGTGTGGACCCTTGGGCCAAAGATAAGATGGGATCAGATAAAAAACTTTCATTTCCATGGTTTCGGAAGCATATGAGTCCCCCGATGTAGTGTCCACCGCCACTCAGGCCGGTACCAGTTTAACATTGAGATCTATTAACTTAGAGGAAACTCTACTCATCGAGGATCCCTCATCCATAAGTAAATAATAGGATTTAGAGTATTCTACTCTGACATTTGAAGAGTTCATCTCCACCATGTTCGATGAATTGGTACAGGTGAACCTTGGTAGCGAGTCAGATCTGAAACCCACATTGATCAGTGCCACTATGCCTCTTGATGAGAAACAACATGACGTGGACTTCCTGAAGCAGAACCATGATGTATTCTTGTAACAACCAAAGATTTTATAAGATATATTCCTTTTAATTTCTTTTATATCTTCTATTGTACGATACACCAAGATTATCTTGTGCTATACGCAACCCTGACTTGGCTTGCGTTACACGCAATCACGACCTTCCTCGATAACATGTGTAGTACGCAATACCAGGTTTCACTAAACAACGATATATTGTTAAAATATTATTATGGACTATAATATATGAATAGTATTAACTAAATTTTGAATTTTATAACATTATTATTCATCTTACACATTTTTTAATACATGGTATGTGAACAAAATAAATTTTTCGGGTAAAATAAGTATTTTTCAAAAACTGCAGTTTTGCTGCCTTTTGATGGTGCACCCAATTTAAATATAGTTTTTGACATGTTTATAAGTTCAATTTGACAAAATAAAATTCTTATTTGGAATCAGTATATTAAAATTTACTTTGGATAAAATTTTCATATTATTCTGATAACTTTCATATTTTAATGAATAGTAAAAACACGCTATATTTTAATTAAAATCATTTTTTTCATCGTAATAATTTATATGGTTAAATTATAATATTTAATGGTTTTATAGTCTAAATATAATATATTTTTACCATTTAATATAATTTATGTCATTAGCATTGATTTTACATTGAATTCGTAGGTTAAATCAATTCAATCTTTTGCAATGTTTTAAACAAAAACCCGTTTTCTTTCGACAACGAGATTAATTTTAATTTAATTTCTACAACTTCGGTGTATTGAATTTGGAAAAATGGATTCCATATTTGGAATCAGTGGGTCCAAATTATATTAATAGACTACTTTTTATTTTTGGGCATTATGAATAGTAACTATGGTAAATTTTATTTACCATAGTAAAAGGTAAATCAGTTAATTAAAGGTAAATATAATATTATAAAATTACCCTAACAATTATCTTAGTACAATTGGATGATTATATTTTATTCATATTTGGGTCTAAATGGAATCCATTAGAACCCACATGGAGGTGATTAAGACATTTAGTTTATTTTATTTAAAGGAAAGTGAAATATGTCTCACTCAAACTTTAATAATTAAAGTATTTTTAAAATAAGGTTATACAGAATATAAATTTGGTTATAAATACTCATTTGAAAGCTAAAATGTTTTTATTTATCATGGTAATTTATTTTTAATTATTAAGAGTTATTTAATTACCTTATTAGCTTATACATTAATGATGCAGAAATTATTTATTTAGTAAAAAAATCAATAATATTGTTTTTATTGAAATAGTAATACATATTAAAGGGCTCACAAACCTGACCAAAACTTATTGGTAGTGTATATACACACCATAATAATCCAATTACAGAATATATGACCATTTGGAGTCTTAGAAAAGTGATTATGACACTTATATTATTTTATTTTATATGATGTCAAAGTAGTCACCTTCATAATTTAATAAATATAACATTTTAAAATTTGGTTATTTTAGAAGTTAAATCAGAATAAATGTATTCCTATGAAATATATAAGATTTGTATTTATCATAGTATTTTTTTTAATTTTTATGCAACAAATAAGTATATTTAATAATTATACAAAAATGTTGTAGTAATTATTTTATTAAGAGAAATATCAAATAAATGGTTTTAAAAATAGTAAAATAAATATTTAATGAACTATTTAATGTGATCCACTAATTTTATAGATTACTATGACATGTTAGGAACCTATTAAATATTTTATTTGGAATATATCCTCTGTGTGGATTTTCTTTAAATTCAAATAAATGAATAGTGTCCAAATTGACACTATTGTTATTTTATAAAAATAACATATTAATAAATTGGTTAAAAATCACAAAAATATTTAAAAATTATAAATTAAATTTTATATAGTCTAAAATTTCATAAATTATCTAATTATGTATAATTAACAGCACATAAGTAATTATTTATAACAATTTAAAATTTAGAATCTTATTACCACAAATAAAATTTAATAGATTAAATAAGGATAAATCAAGTTGATAATGTTTAAAATAAATTCCCTACATGTTTAAATTTTATTGGATGATGATATTACAACCCTATATCATCTAATCTTCTAATATGAGTCATTTTTGGAGGTTTTTATGTGGGATTGGATTTATTATAAATTAATATTTTTAAGATTTCCAGAGGTGCCACTCTCCTCCCTTATAAAAAGAGAACCTCTTCCCACTTCTCTTAACACCATTTTGAGCCTTTAAACTCGGCCAAAACCTGAAAATTCATCTTCTCAACCTCTCTAGTTATAACATATATGTTCCGGTCTTCTCAAAAGACCAACCCTAGTTCCCTTAGAAGAAGTTTGAAGGAGTTGCGTCGAAGAAGAGGTAATCTCTTCTACCGATTCTTTCAAGCTTCTTTCTTCTTCAACTTCTTCTTCTTTAGTGGTTTCATTATAATGTAATAACATCAGTATCACTAATATACTAATATTTTATTATAAATATTATACTACCCCATTTCACCTTCTATCCATCCTACGGACAATGAAATCACCACGCGTGCGTACGTACGAAATACCGTCTCCACGCCGTGGTGTAATCTGTTTTTCCAACACCACCTTACATGGATGGGTATAATGGTGTAAATAATAACTATAAATAGTTATTATAACATCATACTGATTCTGATATATTTTATCATCCACTCCTATTCAATTCAATAATTATGGGAACAATATCATCGTTCGTGCGTACGTACGGACTACCGTCTCCACGACGCGATGAGATTCATTCTCCATGTTAACCATTAAAGAATGATTATAATGTATATATAAGCAATAATAATGAAATATATGACATTATAAAGATACTGTATTTATGTGTATATATATATATATGTCATCTAATTACTTCCATTCAAGTCAATAAGGAAAGGAAAACAGCGTTCATGCATACGTACGACCTACCGTCTCCATGAACAGTGTGTTTCATTTCATTTATCTATGTATTATATATATATATATATACTGAATATATATGATATATAAATCATGTTTTACATTTTGGAAGTAATTAAATAATTATATAAGTAATAATAATATCAAGAAAAACAAGTCAAAACACGTACGATAAATGAAACGATTTTACCCAAAACACTACTTTAACATGGAATTGACAAATGAACGGATAATATAAATACCTAAGTGAACCATATATGATATAATAAAAATTAATATGATTCTTTAATAACTAAATGACATTATATAAATCATTATTCAGGAGGTTAGGATATATACAAAGCATATCAGACATAAGGTAAGGGAAAATCTTGCAATCTCTTTTTTATCCGAGATTGTTTATAATTCAGAAATTACTGGGGAATATTTATCATCCACATCCATGTTTCCTCAATATTTAATATTATTTATATCCTCTTACAGTTGTTTAAATCCAATTTTACCCTTCAGTGAAAATTTATTAAAAGATATGAAAGGAATCTTTTGTCGTTTTTAGTACGAGGTACTTTTTGACTTTTCCAGCCGAAGTACGAGAAGAATGTTTTTTAACTTATACGGAATGAATTGATTTTTTGAACATTATTTCCAAGAAGATTCCTCTAATAGTTTTCAAGTTTATTTTTAATAAAATTATATTAGTTAAAAAAATTGTAGGACATGTTAAGAAAGGAAAAATGTTTTTGAAGTAGAAAGATATTTTCCTCAAGAATGGAGTTCAAGTGTTTTATCAAAATTAATTTCCCTCTAAGATAAAATTGGTTTCTGTTTCTATCCCTAGTTTTTTACATTGATTTGATTGTTTTATGATGGAATTAATTTTATGATGTCCTTTTATCTTATATGGATTATGTTATGATGGTATGATGTTTAAGAATCCCATTTTTATTGCATGGGTTATGCTATGATGTATGATTTATGATTTTGTGGAACACGTAACAATGGTTTCATTATGAGATGGGTGGGACCTATATCTCCCTACAATGAATTGGGTAGTGATTTATATCTCATGATATATACATGTCTGGAATGGTAAGTTAATCTGGTTCAGTGTTACAGGACTGGAACGAGGAGTGAACTCGATTCAGAATGGGACTTTGTCCACTAAGATGGTCTTGCCAGCAATGACTTGGCTACTATGGAAATCATAACATGTGCTTAATGGATGCCACAATTACATGTTTTTTTACCATGCTAGTTTATCATGACTAATGTTCCTTTATGATCTATGCCTTGTGTACTTCCAAGATTTATGTCGTTGCTCATGATTTTGATGTTTAAATATTATGTTCATGTTTTTGCATTCAAATGTTTATGGATTGTTTTATGTTATCTATGCTTACCCTTACTGAGCATTTTATCTCACCCATTATATGTTTTCTTTTCCCCAGGATTTAAATAAATGTTTTAGGTAAGAAAAAAAAGGGGAAGATCTTTATGGAAGATGTTGAAGATCTTTCACCATGATTAGATGATTATTTTCCGAGTTTCCAAAGACACTAAACTATTACGGTTCTTATGTGTCTGTTTTCATTATGTATTAATTATTCCACAAAAGTAATGTAAGGTCCATGTACATCAAGATTTGGGTCTCTACAGTTGGTATCAGAGGAAAGGTTTAGTTAACCTTTGGAAACTAAGATTCGAAAACTTTAGTGAAATCCCTAGAGATATTTCTAAGTTATGTCTTGGGATGTCCCTAAGGTTAAGTATAAGTAGAGGTTATATTCATAGAATTATGGTAAAAATATTAGAATTAAACCTAAGATGTTAGATGTAGAAAGTACTCCCCCTTGATTATGTTATTTTCCCTGTATGATTTTTTCCTCTCACATAATTCTTTTTGTGTTTTAGTCAATGGAGGGAACCAGAAGGAATTCGGTTAACATTGAATACAATGAAAAAATTGGAGACTATGAGGAAAAAAATTGCATAATGCCTAGAGAGAAAGATATTGTGATTATGCCAAATCAGTCATCATGATATATGATTAACAGGGTGAAATTTATTGGTATTCCTAATTCATCAAATAAGTGGAAGACAGTCTTTTATGCATGTTCACATGTTGAGGAGCATAAAGAAATGAAGATTGAGATTTCTAATGAAGGGAAAAAGAACCTTGATGAATACATCAAATGGAGGGGAAGATGATATCTGTGTGGATAGAAGGGTCATAGAGTGACCGATTTTTATGGAGTTCAATGTCTTATCTATGGAGAACATGGGCATTACCCAACTCAATGCCCTGACCTAAGAGGTTACTTCTAAATCATGGATGGACTTATTCCATTACAAAAATTAAATAGGATGGATTTAAGTGTTTATGTATTTGGATTAAATAATAATGTTGTTGAGGTACATTTATGGCATATTGGAATATCTATATATTGGTCAATTGTGGTTTTCAATAAGAATATGGTACTGGTAACCATGAAAAGTGAATGAAATATTTTTGGAAAGCACATGATATGCACATAAAGAATGGATAAGGAGAAAATAATATGTTTGATAATATTCATGAGTACATGACTGATATAAGGACAATGTGATACCATGGTTTGAGTATATCAAAATTTTGGGATTTTGGTATGTGGAAAGTGTTAACTTTTGACAGAATTCATGTTTTCAGTAAGGTTCAATGGGTATTCATTTTTCCCTAGAATACAAGATTAAGGTATTCACATGTCTGGAATGTGACCAACAAGATATATTTTATGACATATGGGGATAAATGATGGTATTAACATGCTCAATAGATGACATTTCTAGTAATTGTTTTTTATTCTATGAGCTTGGACAGAAGTATTTTGGATAAGCCTAAATATTGGAATGAATTAAGATAGTATTGTTTAAGGATAGAAATATTTCTATATTATTGCAGGAATGTTATAATAGTGTAGTTTTAGAAAAAGGACAACCCATAGGATGGGCGACAACCCATCGCGTCAGACAAGGCTGTGGGAATCGAACCCACAACTGAAGTGCGACTGGCCATTATCGCGTACCAATGGCCTATAGGAAGTCCCTGGTTAGTAGAAACTAGGTTTATTTTATTAAGCGGTATGATAGATGAAGTATAAGTTCATTTTTGGAATCATATACGATTAACCTCACCATAGATGAACTTATTTATATTTGATAACTTTTGCTAACCTTTTGTTTGAAACAGATGGAATGACCCATCATTCTATCACATGATCTTCTAACACTTCACAAATAACAAATTCAACTTCATTTCTTTAAGATATGAAGTGTAAATTGTTCAAAGAACGAACAACAGTGAGATTTTACCAAAATAAAGTAAGTATTTCTTCTAATTAAAAATTTTCATCTTTACGGAAATGATATTGAAAACCAAAAATTTTGTCCTAGTGCTCTTATATCTGATGAATCATATGGTACCTTAGATCATCACAGATTTCTGGATTTGTGATTATTGGATTTTTCATAGCCATGTTCTCTACCACTCTCCATCAGAACTTGATGGTTAGATTTTTCTTCCATATCCATATTTTCACCTATGTTCTCCTATATGGAAACCCAGTGATGAGTTACTTTGGGTAATCGTTACGTTACATACTTTAGTTTTTAAAATTAAGTTTTAGTATTCCTTTTTACGATGTGGGTTTCTATTAATAGTAAACGATTTATAACCCCAACGAATTTTGAGGGCGAAATTCATTTTAAGGGGGGTAGAATGTAAGAACCTGATATTTTATAAGATATATTCCTTTTAATTTATTTCATATCTTTTGTTTTACGATACACCAAGATTATCTTGCACTATAAGCAACCCTAACTTGGCTTGTGTTACACGGAATCACGACCTTCCTCGATAGCGTGTGTAGTACGCAATACCGTGTCTCACTAAACAAAAATATATTGTTATAATATTATTACGGACTAGATTATATGAATAGTATTAACCACATTTTGAATTTTATAACATTATTATTCACCATACACATTTTCTAAAACATGGTATGTGAACAAAATAAATTTTACAGGTAAAATAAGTATTTTTCAAAAACTGATGTTTTGCCACCTTTTGATGGAGCACCCACTTTAAATCTAGTTTTTGACATGTTTATAAGTTCAATTCGACAAAATAAAATTCTTATTTGGAATCAGGATATTAAAATTTACTTTGGATTAATTTTTCATATTATTCTGAAAACTTTCACATTTTAATGAATAGTAAAAACACACTATATTTTAATTAAAAACAACTTTTTTCATCGTATTAATTTATATGGTTAAATTATAATATTTAATGTTTTTAAATTATAAATAGAATATATTTTTACCATTTTATATAATAGATGCCATTATCATTTATTTTACATTGAATTCGTAGTTTAAATCAATTCAATCTTTTGCAATGTTTTCAAAAAAACATGTTTTCATTCGACAATGGGATTAATTTTAATTTAATTTATGAAACTTCTATGTATTGAATTTGGAAAAATGGATTCCATATTTGAAATCAGTGTGTCCAAATTATATTAATAGACTACGTTTTATTTTTGGGCATTATGAATAGTAACTACGGTAAATTTTATTTACCATAGTAAAAGGTAAATCGGGTAATTAAGGGTAAATATAATATTATAAAATAAATCTAACACTTGTATTAATACAATTGGATGATTATATTTCGTCCTAAGTCATATTTGGGTTGAAATGGAATCCATTAGAACCCACTTGGAGGTGATTAAGACCTTTAGTTTATTTTATTTAAAGAAAAGTGAAATATGTCTCACTCAAACATTAATAATTAAAGTATTTTTAATATAAGGTTATACAGGATATAAATACGGTTATAAATACTCATTTGAAAGCTAAAATGTTTTTCTTTATCATGGTAATTTATTTGTAATTTTTAAGAGTTATTTAATTTCCTTATTATCTTATACATTAATGATGCAGAAATTATTTATTTAGTAAAAAAATCATTAATATTGATTTTATTGAAATAGTAATACATATTAAAGGGCTCACAAACCTTCCCAAAACTTATTGGTAATGTATATGTAGTAAATGTATTATTAAATGTATTATTATGAAATATATAAGACTTATATTCATCTTAGTATTTTAGTTTTAATTATTATGCAACAAATATGTATATTTAATAATTATACAAAAATGTTGTAGTAATTATTTTATTAAGAGAAATATCAAATAAATGGTTTTACAAATATTAAAATAAATATTAAATGAACAATTAAATCTACTCCACTAATTTTCTAGATTACTATGACATGTTAGTAACCTATGAAATATTTTATTTCGAATATATCCTCTTTGTGGAGTTTTTTTACATTCAAATAAATGAATAGTGTCCAAATTGACACTATTGTTATTTTATAAAAATAACAAATTATTAAATTGTTTAAAAATCACAAATATATTTAAAAATTATAAATTGAAATTTATATAGTCTAAAATTTCATAAATTATCTAATTATGTATAATTCACAGCACATAAATAATTATTTATAACAATTTAAAATTTAGAATCTTATTACCACAAATAAAATTTAATATATTAAATAAGGATAAATCAAGTTGATAATGATTAAAATAAATTCCCTAAATGTCTAAATTTTATTGGTTGATGAGATTACAACCCTATATCATGTAATATTCAAATATGAGTCATTTATGGAGGTTTTTAAGTGGGGTTAGATTTATTATAAATTAATATTTTTAAGATTTCCAAAGGTGCCCCTATCCTCCCTTATAAAAAGGGAACCCCTTCCCACTTCTCTTTACACCCTTTTGAGCCTTGAATAATGGCCAAAAACTACCAATTACTCTTCTAAACCTCTCTAGTTATATCATATATGTTCTGGTCTTCTCAAAAGACCAACCCTAGTGCCCTTAGAAGAATTTTAAAGGAGGTGCGTCGAAGAAGAGGTAATCTCTTCTACCGATTCATTCAAGCTTCTTTCTTCTTCAACTTATTCTTATTTAGTTGTCTCATTATAAAGTAATAACATAAGTATCACTAATATACTTATATGTAATTATAAATTTTAAACAACCCCATTTCACCTTTTATCCATCCTACGGAAAACGAAATCACCGTGTGTGCGTACGTACGGAATACTGTCTCCACGCCGTGGTGTAATCTATTTTTACAACACCACCATACTGGGATGGGTATAATGGTGTAAATAATAACTATAAATAGTTATTATAACATCATACTGATTATGATATATTTTATTATCCACTCCAATTCAATTCAATAATTATGGGAACGATATCATCGCTCATGCGTACGTACGGACTACCGTCTCCACGACGTGATGAGATTCATTCTTCATGTTAACCATTCAAGAATGATTATAAAGTACATATAAGCAATAATAATGAAATATATGACATTATAAATCTACTAGAGTTATGTATATATATATATATGCCATCTACTTACTTCCATTCAAGTCAATAAGGAAATTAAAATAGTGTTCATTCGTACGTATGGCCTACCGTCTCCATTAATGGTGTGTTTCATTTCATTAATATATCTGTTATATATTCATATATATTGAATATATATGTTATATAAATCATGTTTTAAATTTTGTAATTAAGTAAATCATGATATATGTAATAATAATATCAATAACAACAAGTCCAAACACGTACGATAAATGAAACGATTTTACCCAAAACGCTACTTTAACATGGAATTGACAAATGAACGGGTAATATAAATACCTAAGTGAACCATATATGATATAATAACAATTAATATTATTATTTAATAACTCAATGACATTATTCAAATCATTATACAGGAGGTTCGGATACATACGAAGCATATCGGACATAAGGTAAGGGAAAATCTTGCAATCTCTTTTTTGTCCGAGATTGTTTATACTTCAGAAATTTCTGGGGAATATTTATGATCCACATCCATGTTTCCTCAATATTTATTATTATTTATATCCTCCTACAATTGTTTAAATCTAATTTTACCCTTCATTGAGTTTTTAGTAAAAGATAAGAAAGAAATATTTTTTCGTTTTTAGTACGAGGTACTTTTTGACATTTTCGGCCAATGTACGAGAAGAATGTCTTTTAAACTTATATAGAATGAATGGATTTTTAGAACATTATTTACAATAAGATTCCTTTAAAAGTTTTCAATTTTATTTTTAATACTCTTCTTTTAGTTAAAAAAATTGTAGGATATGTTAAGAAAGGAAAAATGTTGTTGAAGTAGAAAGGATATTTTCCTCAAGAATGGAGTTCAAGTGTTTTATCCAAATTATTTTCCATCTAAGATAAAATAGGATTCTATTTCTATCCATATTTTTTAAAATTGATTTGATTGTTTTATGATGGAATTAATTTTATGATGTCCTTTTATCTTATATGGATTATGTTATGATGGCATGATGTTTAAGAATCCCATTTTTATTGCATGGGTTATGTTATGACGTATGATTTATGATTTTGTGGCACACATAAGAATGGTTTCATTATGAGATGGGTGGGACCTATACCTCCCTCCAATTCATTGGGTAAAGATTTATATCTCAGGAGATAGACATTACTGGAATAGTAAGTTAATTTAGTTCAGTGTACAGGACTGGAACGAGGAGTGAACTCGATTCAGAATGGGACTTTGTCCACTAAGATGGTCTTGGCAGCAATGTCATGGATAAAATGGAAATCATAATATGTGATTAATGGATTCCACAATTACATGTTTTATTACCATGCTATTTTATCATGACTAATGTTCCTTTATGATATATGCCTTGTGTACTTCCAAGATTTATGTCGTTGCTCATGATTTTAATGTTTAGATTTTATGTTCAAGTTTTTGAATTCAAATTTTTATGGATTGTTTTATGTTCTCCATGCTTACACATACTGAGCATTTGAGCTCACCCTTTATATGTTTTCTTTTCCCCAGGATTTAAAGAAATGTTTTAGGTAAGAAAACAAAAGGGGAAGATCTTTATGGGAGATGTTGAAGATCTTTCACCACGATTAGAAGATTATTTTCCAAGTTTCCAAAGACACTAAACTATTATGGTCCTTGTGTGTCTGTTTTAGTTATGTATTAAGTATTCTGAAAAATTAATGTAATTTCCATGTACGTCATGTTTTGGGTCTCTACAATTCTCCTAGAGTTATGATGATATTCCAGGACTAGACCCTCAGGTATCCGTCCACCGCCTCAACCTCCCAGCATATCACTTCGGGTTTAAGAAGCCTCTTAGAGAGATGCACCCTTCTCACAGTGCTATGGTCGAGGCCGATGTTGATAAGATCATCAAAGAAAATTTTATTACAGAGGTCCAGTACCCCAGATGGCTAGCCAAAATTGGGCCAGTCAAGAAGAAGAATGGATAGATTAGAGTCTGCATCGACATCTATGATCTCAACCATCAGTGTCTGAATGATTATTTTCCCCTTCCAGTGACAAAATTGTTGATCAACACTAGGGATGGGTTTAGGCCCTCTCATTCATGGATGGATATTTTAGGAATCATCATATATGAATGGATCCTAGGGATGAAGAGTCTATGTAATTCAAGGAACCACAAGGTACTTTTTGTTACAAAGACATGCCCTTCAGTTTAAAGAATGCAGGTGCCACCAATTAGTGGGGTATGCATCACATATTTAATCCAATCCTCAGAATTCTGGTGGAATGCTACGTGGATGATCTAGTGGTAAAATCTCTATATTGTCAAGACCATCTCAAAGACCTTGAGAAAGATTTCATATTCCACTGTTATCAGCACCTAAAAATGAATCCATTGATGTGTGCCTTCGGGGTTACCTCAGGAAATTATATTGGCTTCATTATCAGATACCGGGGCATTGAGATAGACCCAGAGAATATCAAGGCCATCAGACATATTCCTTCCATGATAAATAGCTGAGAGCTGTGAGGTTTTTAAGGCCACTAAGACTACATACGCCGATTCATCACGAATTTGGTAGGCAAGTGTAATCCCTTTTCTCGGATAATGATGAAAGGCATTGTTTATCAGTGGGACAAAGAATTTCAGAATTCTTTTGAGGAAATAAACCAGTACCTGCTCTAGCCTCCAGTATTAATGCCACCTATCTCCAGAAATCCACATTCCTTTATGTGACTGTCGTAGAATAATCTCTTGGCACTCTTCTCACTCAAAAGAACAATGATGGAACAGAGAATGGTCTCTACTACCTCAAATTCATGCTCCTTGATATGAAGAACATATACTACCCTATCAAGAAGGGCTTCCTCGCACTTGTATTCATAGTAACAAAATTGTGAAATTACTTACAGCACCATAAGGTACAGCTGGTGTCCTGAGTAGATATCCTGAAGTACATCATGAACCAGGCCATATTGACAGGATGCCTAACTCGGTGGGAAGTGATTCTCAAGAAGTTCGACATTAGGTTTGTTTCTCATAAGGCTTTCAAGGGGGAAAACATTGGAAGATTTCGAAACCGCTCATCCAGCTTTTATGGACTAGTCCCTGGACCTTGATTTTCCCAATGAGGAAATCCTCTCAGTAGACCGTTCCATTCCGTGCTGGAAAATCCACATTGATTGTACTTATCGGAGCCCAAAAAACTGAAGGATGAATGACCCAGGCTCAACAGAGTAGGCCTAGGTGTCATCTTCATCACTCCAACATAATACGTTCTACCGTATTCATTCATGATGTCAGAAGGCTGCACCAACAATGCGGTGGAATACCAGGCTCTCATTACTGTCCTCGAGTTAGCCCTCGAGATTTACATTCCCAACTATCATGTGAAAGGGGACTCCAAACTAGTCCTCAAGAAGATCAACAATGACTATGTTGTCTGGAATCCAGAGATCCTACCACTTTTGGAATGCACCCTCCAGCTGATGTCCCAGTTCCCATCTCGGCCAGATGTTACTCATGTACCTTGATCTCATAACAGTCGAGCTGACCCCTTGTACATCTTAGAAGCATCACTTGCAGAGCATGAACAAGATGATTTGATTATACATGCGGTGCACCAGAGTGTAATTTCTTTTATCACTCTAGATGATGATAACAACCTATAGTTAAGCCACCTTACAACTGACGCCTCCATGTCATGATCTCCAAGTTCCCCAGATTCAGTGATTGTGGTAACTCCCGATTGGATAACCTCTTTTGTTGAATACCTCCAGAATGGTAATCTCCCGACATATCGATACGAGCACGAGTGAATCTGACACCGCATATTTCAGTTTAACCTCTAGAGTGGTCCTAGTATTGAAAATATCTTCTTCTAGTGCAGGTTTGATGGGATTATCCTCTGTCACATTAAATGAGCTGAGATTTCTCAAGTCACATAAGAGGTTCATGCTGGTTCTTGTGGGGATCATCAGACCAAGCTGAAACTATCTCACCAAATATGGAGACTTGGGAATTATTGGTCCTCTATGATCTGTGACTGCATTGAGTTTCCCAAGAGGTTCTATGCGTGCCAAATTCAAGCCAACTTTGTGCATCAGCTTCCATATCCTCTCCACACTACCAAGTACTCTTGGACCTTTGCAGTATAGGGACTTGATGTCATGGGACCGTATCCACTGGAGACATCTCGCCAACGCAGGTTCATCCTTACCGCTACAGATTTATTTTCCATGTGGGTAGAAGCGATTCCTCTCAAGGATGTCAAGACTTATTATATCATTGAATTTATCAGCTCCAATATCATTTACCTGTTTGGATTCCCTCATGCCTCCTCACCAATAACGACACCAACTTCAAGTTGTCCGAGTTGATGAAATTGTACACCAAGTACAATATTTGTTCTAGCTATACCTCGCGCTATCTCGTGCAAGAAAATGGGAAGATCGAGGCATTCAACAAAACCCTCTTTAACATTCTGAAAAAATGGTTAGTCAGAACAAGAATATTTGGCTGGACAAGCTTCTGAATACCCTCAGGGCTTATCGAACGATGACTCATAATTCAACATAGGTGACCCCATACACCCAGATGTACGTAATCGAGGTTTTCCTCCAACCATCAATGGTAACCAGGGAGTATGCACCATTGGGATAAACCATGTTAATAAGGTAACTTCTTTCCCAGTTGGGCTCTAATTTGGGTGGTTTTAGATCAGATATCATTGGTGTTCTCAAGAACAACACCAAGTCACCTTGTAATAAACAGCAGAGGCGAACATTCTTATTGAATGCTCTAGAATCTAGTTCTGATGCCTTTCAAGATTGTGCAGGGCACACATCTAGTTCTATTCATGTTCTTCCAATTCATCTAAATGAATTTACTACTTTATCTGGTTCCGGCTGATCATAGATAGTCGTGCGTAAGGAAGAAAACTTAATCTCTATTGGAAGGACAACCTCTATTCCATACATCAGGGAGTATAGGGTCACCTGTGTGGAATTATGAGTCATCATCTGATAATCCCAAAGGTAATTGCGGATCATGTCCATCCAAATCTTCTTGTTCTTACCAACCATTTTTCTTCAAAAAGTTAGAGAGGGTTTTGTTGAAAGCCTTCATATGCACATTTTCTTATGTGATATAGCGAGAGGTATAGTTAGAAAGAATATTGTACTTGGCGTAAACATTCATCAACTCGCCCCCTTGATGTTGGTGCCATTATCAGTGAGGACAATGTGAGGGAATCCAAATAGGTAAATGATATTCAAGCTCAAAAAGTCAATGATTGAACGAGTCATGGCCTCCTTGAGGGGAATCACTTCTTCCCACTTGGAAACGAAATATGTAGTGGTCCAGATGGACCTGCATTGGTGAGCTGTCGCCAATGGGTATGGTCCCACGACATCGATTTCCTAGACCACAAAGGTCTAGGAGTACTTGGTAATGTGGAGAGGCTCTGGAGGCTGATGCAAAATGGTGGAATGAATTTGGCACGCATGGAACCTCTTGGAAAACTAAATGTTGTCATGGATCATAGTGGGCCAATAATACCCAAGTATCTAGATTTGGTGAGATAGTCTCGACCTGGTCTGATAAGCCCCACAGTAATCAGCATTAACCTCTTGCATGACTTGAGAAATCTTATCTCCGTTAATGCAACCAAGGAGGATCCAATCAAACACTTTGGTCTTATGGGATACGTAAGAATGCCCAAAAATTTCATCTGTTGGCTCAGCCCCAACATCAAAATCTCCCCTAGGGTCTGAAAACAATGTGTGGTGTTGGCTATTCCCTCATTTACACCATATTCTTCATGACCGCACCATATATCCCCTTCCCTAGAGATCTCCACCTCTTTCACCATCCGGCATGACGTTAAGTTTCTCGGGTACATTTATGCTTCACACACTCACTGTACTTGAGATTCCGTCATCTTTTAAATCCAAAAGATCCCCCTAATAGTATAGATACTTAGCCTAAGGTCTCTCCTATCATTTTGGTCCATCAACCTCAATGACATCGAACGACAAGTTGATATAAGTACCGTATGGAGAATATGGATAGCGATCAACACTCATTTTTTGTTCCCATTTCAGGTCACACGATATGGATATTGTGTTCTGAACCTCGACAACATCTATCCATTGTCATTTTCAACACACCCATATGTCACAAATATTGAGTGTAGTGGTTCATTATACCCCTCTGTCTCTTCAAGCTTCAGTCTGCCCTAGGCAAGAGTGTGTGTCTTGTTGTCGTATCCCTATATACTTGGGAGAGCCCGGTACTACTAATTGTCTCCCATATCATTCATTGATCAAATTTTCTTAGGATCAGCGTTAAGGAAATACCCACTTGTGGGGTCATATGGCTACAGTTGGACGGGACTCCCGACCATAGGTCTACCGACCCTTTTGGCCCCCTAGACCATGTTCACATATAGGATTGTGTGGTGTGGTATGGACTCATGACCTCATTCACTTCGGGATATTTTTCCACTCCACACATACCCCCTTGATACATACCTCCTTCGTCTATCGTCCTTTCCGCGAGCACAAGCCCCGCCATGCTTCATGCACACCATTATTTGGGTTTTCATCATCATTTATATCTTAAAGGACTCCCAAACTGCGTAGATGCTTGTACCAAGGGCTCTCCTACCATATTGGGCCAACGTCCTCAAGGATTTCGAGTGAAAAATTGAAACAAGTCCCATGTTGCGAATGCAGTCAATGGTCGATGCTAAATGGTTTTCCCCCGAACTCTTGACACACAAATACAAATACTGTGTTGCGAACATGGTCCAAAGTTATCCTCTATCGTTGTGGTCGTTTTATGGTTTTCCATAGGCCCGATGATCCAACCTCTCCACTCTTCTGTCCCATGCATATGTCATTAAAATATGCATCTATGGTATAACACCCTGAGATTTTATGAAAAAATATTCTTTTAATTTCATTGATATCTTGTGTTGTACGCTACACCAATATTATCTTGTGCTATACGCAACACCGTATTAGCTTTCAGTATACGCAACACTATTCTTGGCTCGTGTTACAAACAATTTCAAGTTCGTTTTGTAGAAATTATTCTATGCAACATTAAGTATAGACTTTGTTTAATGTATAAATGAAATATGGTTGGATTTTTTTATATGCAACAACAAAGGAGTCTTGCACAACACGCAACCCTGAATTGGATTGCAGTACACGCAATTGCGGACTTCCTCGATAGCGTGTGTTGTACGCAATACCAGGTTTCACTATACAATGATATATGATTATAATATTATTATGAACTAGCCATTATGAATAGTATTAACTACATTTTGAATTTTATAACATTATTATTCATCTTACATATTTTCTAGAACATGGTATGAGAATGATTAGCCACTAAATGAGGATAATATTCATTGTTAATATATATAATATTCATGTTCTTTATTGTTCATAAACACCATTTTAGTGCATTTTACACTTTGAACATCATTTCACATTATGATTGTAATACCTTCCTAAAATGCACTATTATGTGGTACATTTTTGAACATCATTTGAAGTACCCAATGATTCATCTAATTATAAATATTTTAATTTGATATTTTTTGGAAATTTATCTACACTCCAATATGAACATGTTTCATTCAGGGATCGATGAATAATTCATGGAGGATGATGGAGATATTTGGCAATGAAAGGAAGCAATTATGGAGAAGGTAGATTGGACACCAGCCCACTGATGAGACTGTGGGGCCCCAAATACAGGCCCAATTAACCCCAAATTTCATGGGATTCTCGAATCCATTTCGAGGAACAAATCACTCTTCAGGGCCCAATGCTAATTCAGCCTCTATGGTGGTCATTAAGGTGCCCCAAATTAGAGATACAATTCTGGGCCAGATTCTGCGGCCCAGAAAAACATCCCACTAATTTAATCATATCTCGGAATCCCAAACTCCAAATGGTCCCAACTTTTACAGGAGGTTATAATACATCCGGATCTCCATTTGCTTCTTCTATGTCCCACTCTTATTCGGCCATCTAGAATGTCTTTCAGACGCGTCTGTTCGGTGAAGGAAAGCTGGCTGCCACCTCGGGTAAAGGGTGGAAAAATCAACTTTCCACAACCTTTCCACCACCCTAGGCCTACCATAATCAAGTGGGATGCTTTGTACTATTGGAGGCTCGACCCAAGGCTTCAAAAATGTCTATTTAAGGTAGTGGTGGTGGAGGAGTTGAGAATCTTTGAGCTTGTTTTCATCTTAATGTTATGCTGCCAATTTCTCTTTGTAATGTTCTTCCTTCACATGTAAGTTGTTTTAATTCATCCTTGTTTCTTAATAAAAGTTATTCTTCTCTTATTATTCTTTTCTTCTACTTATCACTTTGATACCGTTGGTTCAAGGTGTGAACTTGTTCATACCAAACCTTGTGATATTATCACACAACGGTGGAGTGATAGTTATTTTATTGCGTTTTTTTACTTCTCCATTTCCTCCCTCATGAGTCTACTTTCCGCTTCCATTGAAACCATAGAATCAATGGAGGGATAACCCACTTATGGTTTGATCCAAGGGAGTAGACAGGGGCTGGATTGGATGTTATTTATCACCTCATTAATGTATAATCACTTCTTTAATTGAGATTTTTATTTTATGATTTTTAAACTCCATCGTCCTTATTGAATTTAAGGCCACACACTTCAAGTGCTAATACGAACCTTTACCTTGAAGTGCTCAAAACTTTGATCCTTCAAGTTTATAGGTGATTAGTATTAAAGGGTGTAGTAATTAAACCAGTAAGTGATGATGTTGTTTTATCTCCTTAAATGAATCCATCTAAAATTTAAGAAATTGAATCATTAAAAAGAAAATACGTCCAATCCACCCCGAGCGATAACCTAGGATCAACTCATTCTTTTAAATTAAATTCACTTAAATATGTTAGTTATACTTTAAAACTATATAAAATCAACCCAAGTTGGCCACTTCATATCCAAAAACTGTCCATAAATGTACGTGTCTATAGGTTTCTTCTTAGGTCTCTGAGGATTTGATAACCCAAGCTAAACTACAAAGATCATTCTACCTTCATCTCTTGGGTTAATTTGAGCGAGAATCAGAGAACAAAATAAATTTTTCAGGTAAAATAAGTATTTATCAAAAAAATGCAATTTTTCCGCCTTTTGATGGCGCACCCACATTAAATATTGTTTTTTACATGTTTATAAGTTCAATTTGACAAAATAAAATTCTTTCTTGGAATCAGTATATAAAAATTTAATTTGGATAAAATTTTCATATTATTCTGATAACTTTCCTATTTTTATGAATAATAAAAACACACTATATTTTAATTAAAAACAACTTTTTTCATCACAATAATTTATATGGCTAGATTATCTTTTTAATTGGTTTTAAAGTGTAATTAGAATATATTTTTACCATTTAATCCAATTTTGGTCATTGGAATTAATTTCACTTTGAAATTGGACATAAACAAGTATCAATCTTTTGATAGTTATTGTTTCTTAAAAACACGTTATTTGTTTTGATAACGGGAATTAATTTTAAAATTAATTAATGAAACTTATATGTTTTGAATTTGGAAAAATAGACATCATTTTTGAATTCGGAATATCAAATATAGCTTATGCTGATTTTTTTGTATTTTTCTGAAAACAATTCAATTTCTGATGAATAGTGAAAACACTGAGTTTTTGGTTAAAACTGACTTTTTATTTAAATAATCATTTATTTTATTTAAATTTATTTTAGGTAAAAATAGGTACATAATACTTATATATGTTCAATTAAATTCATTGGAGTCATTTTATAATTATTTTAGATTTATAAAAATTGTATTGAACTTTTCACCGTCTTTTACCCACCTCCTAGGAGCTTTTACAATTTTTCATAAAACATAATTTTACCGCTTCTGTTAGCTGAATTTCGAAAATCTGAGAGACATGGTTAATATCAAGGAGTAAAATGTGGTTCAATTAGATAAAAATAATTTTTGGTGAATAGTAACTTTTTACTTTTATTTACCACGGTTAAAGGTAAATAGGGTAATTCAAGGTTAAAAGAATATTATAATAATTCAAAATTTCTTTAACACTTGTCCAAACCTTATTGGATAAGAAATGACCGACCATGGGCATCCTTGGGTCAATATTGGGACCACAATGAGCCACTAAAGAAAGACAATGACACATTAGATTAATTAATTTAATGTAAAGACAAAATTGGCATTAACAAAATTCATTTAGTAATTAATTTTTATAATGGGCTATATAAATTATCCTTTCATCTATAAATAATCATTCGAAAGATAAAACGATTTCCTACATGATGGTATTTTTTTATAATTTTTAGAAATAAAATAAAATAAATTATATATGACACAATAATGATGCAGTATTTACCTCATTAATGAATGATTTAAATAAATAAGATTATAATGATTAAAATAATATCCAAAACCAGTACAATTCCTATTGGATGATATTATTTCGAATATGAGTCATCTTATCTTCAACATTAATGTGTTTTTGACCTCTTGAAATGGAAGATAAGTTTATAATAAAATAATGTTTTCACACTTTCCTAAAGAGCCCCTCCTCTCCCTTATAAAAGGAGACCACTTCTATGCAATTCCTCACACCTATCAAGCCTTTTGGCTCATCCAAACTCTGCCCAACTAAGCTCACTACATCCCTCTCCTCCCCATATAAGACTTAAATTAGGTAGAAGGCACTTCAAGAAGTCCCTTTGGTTCAAACCAAAGGAAGTTACCCAAATTAAAGGTAACAGTTTCTATTAAGTTGTTTTCTTTTATTCTACTTCTCCAACCCCTAAACACTTTTTAATACTATATTTTGAAACAAAACCAGTGTACTCAAAATACTTGGATGTTTTTATGATAAGTATTATAACTACACTTACACACACCTCCACTTATTGGATGAAGAACATAATGTTTTTGTGGATGGCAAACTAACACCTCACGAAACGATGATTGTTCGATTTTCTCCTACCGCCTCTCATGGTGGCCATTATGATGGAAATGTATTTATATATGATATATATTATGTTTATGATTTCCTTATTCTTCTTTACTTCCCAATTTTATCAAGCCTTTATGGTTTCCATAGTTGGTAAATACGATAATCTCATTTCAGGAAGTGCGGACTACCGCCCCCTCAAAGTGATATGATTCGTTAATGCCTTATGTGGAATGTATAAATGATGGAGTTAATTATATTATATATGATATTATACTGGAATTATAATATACCTATTCCATTAAAATAATAAATATAAATGAAAGTAGCGTTCATGTGTACGTACGGTTTACCGTCTCCATGAACGGTGCATTTCATTTCTTACCTCCATATGTTATTTACTATTATAAATACATGTATATGATGGATATATAATGAATATATATGATATATAAATAATGATTTACATTCTGGAAGTAATTAAATCACGATATAAGTAATAATAACATCAAGAACAACAAGTCCAAACACGTATGATAAATAAGATGATTTCACCCAAAACGTTACATTAACATGGGATTTACAAAAGAACGGGTAATATAAAGTCATAAGTGAACCATATATGATATAATAACAATGAATATGATTCTGTAATAAGTCAATGAAATTATTTAAATCATTATACAAGAGTTTTAGATACGTACGAAGCATATCGGACCTAAGGTAAGGGATAACCTTTCAAATCTCGTTCTTATCCGAGATTGTTTATTCGTAAGTATTTGCTGGGGTTATTATTATCATCCAAGGACATGTTTTCTAAAAAGTGTTTTTATGTATGTTTAATGTCCTTTTTACCCATTTTGTCTTTTACTACATGGTATGTAAGGAATATTTCTTTTGTTTACGTTACGAGGTACTTTTTGACTTTTCCGACAAAAGTACGAGGAGAATGTTTTTTTAACTTATATGGCATGAAATGATTTTTACAGTTTTATAAAGCTTTATTTTCATGAAGCTTACTCTAAAAGATTTCATGACTATTTTCAAAAAAATCTATTTCTTTTAAAATTTCAGGACGTTTTGTGAAAAGAAATTGATTTTGAAGAAGAAAGGATATTTTCCTCAAGAATTCATTACAAGAGTTTTATCAAAACCATTTTTCCATCTAAGATGACGTTATTTCATATGTGTATGTTTCAAGTATAATGTATCTATGATTTACATGGTTTCACTTTTCTTATTATGAAATGATATCCATTTATTTTATATGGATTATGTGATGAAGGGATGATGTTTATGAAACCCATTTTATTCATTGGGTTATTATGAATGATGTATGTTTATTGGAAAAACTAAGAATGATTTAAATATGAGATGGGTGAGACCTATATCTCCCTCCAATGAATTGGGTAAAGATTTCTATCTCATGAGATAGACATGGCTGAAATGACAAGTAAATCCGGTTCAGTAATACAGGGCTGGAACGACAAGTAAACTCGGTTCAGTGTGGGACTTTGTCCACTAAGATGGTCTTGACAGCAATGCCTTGGCTACTATGGAAATCATTACATATGATTAATGGATGCCACAATTACATGTTTTATTCCCATTCTAGTTTATCATGATTAATGTTCCTTTATGATCTATTCCTTATGTACTACCATGTTTTATGTCATTGCCCAAGATTTTGATGTTTAAACATTATGTTCATGTTTTTAAGTTCAAATATATATGATTTGTTTTATTTTATCCATGATTACCCTTACTGAGCATTTGAGCTCACCCTTTATATTTTTTCTTTTCCCAAGGATTTAAATAAAGGTTTTAGGTAATAGAACCAAAAGGGGAAGATCTTTATGGTAGATGTTGAAGATCTTTCACCACGATTAGAATATTACGTTTTGAGTTTCCAAAGACACTAAACTATTAAGATCCTTGTGTGTCTGTTTTTATTATGTATTAAGTATTCCGAAAGAGTAATATAATGTCCATGCACGTCAAGCTTCGGGCATCTACAGTTGGTATCAAAGGAAAGGTTTAGTCAACCCTTGGAAACTAGGATGCGAAAACTTTAGTGAGATCCCTAGAGATATTTATAAGGTATGTCTAGGGATGTCCCCAAGTTAAAGTATAAGTATAGGTTATAGTCCTAGAATTACGGTAATGATCTTATAATTAAACCTAAGATGTTATATATTAATGTTACTCCCCCTTTATTATGTTGTTTTACCTATCATGATTTTTGCCTCTCACACTATTCTTTTTGGGTTTTAGAAAATGGATGAAAATAGGAAGATTCACGATAATGGAGATTGTAATGGACAATGGAATGATATTCTTCATGATCAAGCAAATGAAATGGGATTTGGAAGGCGAAAAATTATTATTATGCATAATCAGAAATCTCATAATATGATCAATAATATCAGCTTTGGTAAGTTTCCTGACTCAGCTAATAAGAGAAAGATGGAGTTTCATGATGACCATAGAGGAAACAAAGTTCAATTTCCCTCATGTAAGTCATGTGGGAAGAGGCATCAAGGATAATGTTTCAAAGGAACTGAAAGATGCTTTGGGTGTGTAAAAGAAGGACACAAAGCTAGTAATTGTAAAGGAAAATGTTCATTTAACACCATGTACAAGGATAATGGTATTGCTAAGACATCAAAAATGGTTATGTGTTTTAAATTTGGAATGTACGAGCATTATGCAAACCAATGCCCTAAGGGAAAATCTCATAAAGAGAATCAACATGGTCATATGGGTAGTATTTATGTGGATGATGATGAAGAGACTACAAATAATATGTGAGATGAAATAATTGTTGAAGCTCGGTCAATGGTTTAAGAAGGAAGTGGAATAATTACATTTTTATCAAGAGTAATGTTGTATAAGTAATCTCATTGTACTATGGAATAAAGAGACATCTAAGTTTTGTTACACTGTTGTCTTTCCTTATGTTTTGAAAGTGTATTATGAATGGTACCGGTAACCATGAAAAGTAATTAAAATATTTTGGAAAGTCGATGATATGCGCATAATGAAGGGATAAGGAGAAAATAAATTGTCTGATAGTATTCATGAGCTCATGATTGATATAAGGACTAAGTGATATCATGGTTTGAGTATATATAATTTTTGGGATTTTGGTATGTGGAAAGAGTTAACTTTTGACAACATTCATGTTTTCACTAAGGTTCAATGTGTATTCATTTCTCAAGAGAATACATGATTAAGGAATTCACATGTTTGGAATGTGACCAAAAAGATATATAAATCTTATGATATACAAGAGATAAGTGATTGTATTCAATGCTTGGTAGATAACCTTTCTAGTAATCGTTTTATTTATACTATGATCTTGGACATAATTATTTTGGGTAAGCCTAAATATTGGAATGGATTATGTTGGACATAAGTTAGTATTGTTTAAGGCAATAACTTTTTTCGATATTATTGATGGAATGTTATAATGTTGTAGTTTCAGAAAAAGGATGACCCATAGGACGAGCGATAACCTGTCACGTCAGACAAGGCTGTAGGAATCGAACCCACAACCGAAGTGCGACATGCCTTTATTTCCTACCACGGGCCTACAGGAAGTCCCTGGTTAGTAGAAACTAGTTTTATTTTATTATACAGGATGATAGATGAAGTATAAGTCCATTTTGGAACCATATATGATTAATCTCACCATAGATGGAATTATGTATATAACTTTTTCTAACTTTTGGTTGAGATAGATGGAATGACCTATGATTCTATCGCATGATCTTCTAAAACTTCGCGAAAGACAAATTAAATTTCATTTCTTAAAGAGATGAAGTGGAAATTGTTCAAGGCACGAACAATGGTGGGATTATACCAAAATAAAGTAAGTATTTCTTCTGATTCAAATTATTCAACTTTAGGGAAATGATCTTGAAAACCAAAAATGTTGTCTTAGTGCCCTCATATCTGATGAATCAGATGGTACCTTAAATCACCACAAATTTATGGATTTGTGATTATTGGATTTTTCATAGCCATGTTCTATACCACTCTCCATCAAAACATGATGGTTAGATTTTTCTTCCATATCCATATTTTCACCTATGTTCTCCTATGTGGGAACCCAAGTGATGAGATAATTTGGGTATCCATTTTGTTTCTAACATTCATTTTTAAAATTAAGTTTTAGCAATCCTTTTTACGATATGGGTTTCTATGAAAAAAAATTACAAGTAGTAAAAGATTTATAACCCCGATGAATTTTGAGGGCGAAATTCATTTTAAGGGGGGTAGAATGTAACACCCTGAGATTTTATGAAAAACATTCTTTTAATTTCATTGATGTCTTGTGTTGTACGCTACACCAAGATTATCTTGCGCTATACGCAACACCGTATTATCTTGCAGTATACGCAACACTATTCTTGGCTCGTGTTACACACAATTTCAAGTTCCATTTGTAGAAATTATTCTACTCAACATTAAGTATAGACTTTGTTTAATGTATAAATGAAATATGGTTGGATTTTGTTATACGCAACAACAAAGGAGTCTTTCACATCACGCAATCCTGACTTGTCTTGCATTACACGCAATCACGACCTTCCTTGATAGCGTGTGTTGTACGCAATACCAAGTTTCACTAAACAACGATATATGATTATAATATTATTATGAACTAGCCGTTATGAATAGTATTAACTACATTTTTAATTTTATAAAATTATTATTCATCTTACATATTTTCTAGAACATGGTATGAGAACAAAATAAAATTTTCTGGTAAAATAATTATTTTTTAAAAAATGCAGTTTTTCCGCCTTTTGATGGCACACCCACATTAAATATTGTTTTTCACATGTTTATAAGTTCAATTTGACAAAATAAAATTCTTCCTTGGAATCAGGATATAAAAATTTAATTGGGACAAATTTTTGATATTATTCTGATAACTTTCATATTTTGATGAATAGTAAAAACACACTATATTTTAATTAAAAACAAATTTTTTCATCGTAATAATTTATATGGATAGATTATATTTTTAATTGGTTTTAAAGTTTAATTAGAATATATTTTTACCATTTAATCCAATGTTGGTCATTGGAATTAATTTCACTTTGAAATTGGACATAAACAAGTATCAATCTTTTGATGGTTATTATTTCTTAAAAACACGTTAATTGTTTTGATAACGGGAATTAATTTTAAAATTAATTAATGAAACTTCTATGTTTTTAATTTGAAAAAATATACATCATTTTTGAATTCAGAATATCAAATATAGCTTATGCTGAATTTTTGGTATTTTTCTGAAAAACATCAATTTTTGATGAATACTGAAAACACTGAGTTTTTGGTTAAAACTGACTTTTTATTTAAATTACCATTTATTTGATTTAAATTTATTTTAGGTCAAAATAGGTACATAATACTTATAAAAGTTCAATGAAATTCATTGGAGTCATTTTATAATAATTTTAGATTTATAAAAATTGTATTGAACTTTTCACCGTCTTTTACCCACCTCCTAGGAGCTTTTTCAATTGTTCATAAAACTTAATTTTACCGCTTCTGTGAGCTGAATTTCAAAAATCCGAGAGACACGGTTAATATCAAGGAGTAAAATGTGGTTCAATTAGATAAAAATAATTTTTGGTGAATAATAAATTTTTACTTTTATTTACCATGGTTAAAGGTAAATAGGGTAATTCAATGTTAAAAGAATATTATAATAATTCAAAATTTCCTTAACACTTGTCCAAACCTTATTGGATGAGTAATGAACGAACATGGGCATACTTGGGTCGAATTTGGGACCACATGGAGCCACTAATGAAATACAATGACACATTAGATTAATTAATTTAATGTAAAGACAAAATTGTCATTAACAAAAATCCTTTAGTAATTTATTTTTATAATGGGCTATATAAATTATCTTTTTGACTATAAGTATTCATTCTAATTCTAAAAGGATTTACTACATGTTGGTATTTTTTTATAATTTTTAAAAATCAAATAAATTAAATTATTTACGACATAATAATGATGCAGTATTTACCTCATTAATAAATGATTTAAATAAATAAGATTATAATGATTAAAATAATATCCAAAACCTGTCCAATTCCTATTGGATGATATTATTTAGAATATGAGTCATCTTATCTTCGACATTAATGTGTTTTGGACCTATTTAAACCGAATATAAGTTTATAATAAAATAATGTTTTCACACTTTCCAAAAGAGCCCCTCCTCTCCCTTATAAAAGGAGACCATTTCTATGAAATTCCTCACTCCTCTAAAGCATTTTGGATCGTCCAAACTCTGCCCAACTAAGCTCCCTACATCCCTCTCCTCCCCCTAGAAGCCTTAAATTAGACAGAAGGCACTTCAAGAATTCCCTTTGGTTCAAACCAAACGAAGTTACCCAAATTAAAGGTAATAGTTTCTCTTAAGTTGTTTTCTTTTATTCTACTTCTCCAACCCCTAAAAACTTTTTAATCCTTTATTTTGTAACAACAACAGTATCCTCAAAATACTAGGATCTTGTTATGATCAGGATTATAACTACACTTACACACACCTCCATCTAATGGATGAAGAACATAATGTTTCTGTTGATGGAAAACTAACGCCTCACGAAATGATGATTGTTCGATTTTCTCCTACCGCCTCTCATGGTAGACATTATGATGGAACTGTATTTATATATGATATATATTATATTTATTATTTCCTTATGCTTCTTTACTTCCCAATTGTATCAATCCTTTATGGTTTCCATAGTCGGTAAATACAATAATCTCATTTGAGGAAGTGCGGACTACCGCCCCCTCAAAGTGATGTGATTCGTTAATGCCTTATGTGGAATGTATAAAGGATGAAGTTAATGATATTATATATGATATTATACTAGAATTATAATATACCTATTCCATTAAAATAATAAATAGAAATGAAAGTAGCGTTCATGTGTACGTACGGTTTACCGTCTCCATGAACGGTGCATTTCATTTCTTACCTCCATATGTTATTTAATATTATAAATACATGTATATGCTGGATATATAATGAATATATATGAAATATAAATCATGATTTAAATTCTGGAAGTAATTAAATCATTATATAAATAATAATAACATCAAGAACAACAAGTCCAAACACGTACGATAAATAAGATGATTTCACCCAAAACGTTGCTTTAACATGGATTTACAAAAGAACGGGTAATATAAATTCATAATTGAACCATATATGATATCATAATAATGAATATGATTCTGTAATAAGTAAATGACATTATTTAAATCATTATACAGGAGGTTCAGATATGTATGATGCATATCGAACCTAAGGTAAGGGATAACCTTTCAAATCTCGTTCTTATCTGAGATTGTTTATTCGTAAGTATTTGCTGGGGTTATTGTTATCATCCAAGTCCATATTTTATAAAAGTGTTTTTATGTATTTTTAATTTCCTTTTACCCATTTTTTCTTTTACTACATGGTATGTAAGGAATATTTCTTTTTTTTACATTACGAGGTACTTTTTGACTTTTCCGACAAAAGTACGAGGAGAATGTTTTTTTAACTTATATGGCATAAAAGGATTTTTACAGTTTTATAAAGCTTTATTTTCATGAAGCTTCCTCCAAAAGATTTCAGGACTATTTTCAACAAAATCTCTTTCTTTTAAAATTGCATGACGTTTTGTGAAAAGAAATTGATTTTGAAGAAGAAAGGATATTTTCCTCAAGAATTAATTTCAAGTGTTTTATCAAAACCATTTTTCCATCTAAGATGAAATTATTTCATATGTGTATGTTTCAAGTATAATGTCTCTATGATTTACATTGTTTCACATTTCTTATTATGAAATGATATCCATTTCTTTTATATGGATTATGTGATGATGGGATGACATTTATGAAACCCATATTATTCATTGGGTTATTATGAATGATGTATGTTTATTAACACAAGTAAGAATGATTTAAATATGATATGGGTGGGACCTATATCTCCCTATCATTCATTGGGTAAAGATTTATATCTCATGAGATAGACATGGCTGAAACAACAAGTAAATCCGATTCAGTAATACAGGGCTGGAACGACAAGTAAATGCAGTTTAGTGAGGAACTTTGTCCACTAAGATGGTCTTGACAGCAATGCCTTGGCTACTATGGAAATCGTTACTTGTGATTAATGGATGCCAAAATTACATGTTTTATTCCTATTCTAGTTTATCATGATTAATGTTCCTTTATGATGTATGCCTTATGTACTGCCATGTTTTATGTCATTGCCCAAGATTTTGATGTTTAAACATTATGTTCATGTTTTTAAGTTCAAATGTATTTGATTTGTTTTAGTTTATCCATGCTTACCCTTACTGAGAAATTGAGCTCACACTTTATATGTTTTCTTCTCCCCAGGATTTAAAGAAAGGTTTTAGGTAAGAAAACCAAAAGGGGAAGATCTTTATGGGAGATGCTGAAGATATTTCACCACGATTAGAAGATTACGTACTGAGTTTCCAAAGACACTAAACTATTACGATCCTTGTGTGTTTGTTTTCGTTATGTATTAAGTATTCCACAATAGTAATGTAATGTCCATGTACGTCAAGCTTCGGGCCTCTACATACGGCCTGAGACATTCAACCTTAAATAATGAGAACCATCATCCTCACCTAAAGATGATAAACAACAAAATGGTTGGGGCTTCTCGTTTCATGTCCCTCATCCTTTTCGGCCCCTAGGACCTTGTGTTCATTTGGGATTTTATAATGTTTAATGAGCTTATTCCCTCATTCACCTCAGGCTACATGTCATGCCATGCACATCATTCATTGGGTTACCTTGCCCCCATTTGTATCCTAGCTGCAAGACATTGAACTGCATAACATCTGTCATCAGAACTATGTGCGGAATTATTCCCATACTTATGGGATACATAGGGCCGCCTGAACATCTAGTCTTTGAGTCCAGCCCACCACTTAGAAACCTCTTTATCATTCTGTCCTCTTGGCTCGAGTACTTCCATGGGAGGGGTACGCGATGTGGTATGGGCTTATGTCCGCATTCACGTCGAGTTTGTAACAACCCCACCACCTACCTCTCTCTCCTAAGATCCCTTCTTTCCCTTTCCGTACACTCATATTTTTGAGTTGGCTTCTCTTTTGTTAGGCATCTTGACTCTCTTCGGTAATTCACCAAGGTGCCCAAGAGTACTCTGGTTCAGAACCTAGATTTTTGGATCCTACCTAGACATGAACCCACCCCTCTTTCAGGATTTGTGTTCCCTTCATTTGGTCTTTCATTATTTTCACATCCAAAGGGACAATAAAATCTCATGGATGATCAACCCAAGGGATATCCTATAATTACGAGCCAAAGTCCTCAAGGGTTTCAAACAACATATTGATACATGTCTCGCATTGCAGATATGGTCAGTCATTGACGCTCATTTGTTGTTCCCATTTCAGGTCACAAGATATGGATATTGTGTTTCGAACATGATAAATAGTTATCCACCATCATCATGCAAGACCCATCGATCCCTAAATGATGGTTGCATGATTCACATCATATTCCAACCCATCATGTCCAAGTGGATGTTCAACAATCTTGGTGATATCCCTTAGTGCGCATTTTCATTTTCGTAGGACAATGCCATGGCAAGGCATCATTTGGGGCTCTGAACCGATTTCCCTTTTATGTGTATCCCATGTGTTGCAAAGACCTCTTCCACCCTTGTTTCACACACTGATTTTGACTCAGGTGTGCTTAAGGATCAGATCAGGGTCTGCGCTCTCTTGAAGAGTTTCACTTCTCCATGGTCTGAGCTCTGAGGCCTTAAACTATGATCTCATAATACGTCCTCCCCTTAGAACTATGTATAGCTTTCTTCCAATGGTCACATGATACATAGCAATGCCCATACATCATGTCTTTAGATCCATATCAAGTTCCACTAATTACCTTTTCTATTCAGCCTTTTAGGCACCAACTCTTATAGGATTTTGTGGTGTGGCATAAGTGTGATTATTTCCTCATTCATGTTAGGTCTTGCAATATTCAAACCATGTACCCTCCTTTTAGGATTTAGTCTATCCTACCTCATGTCCCGCATTACGTTAAACTGTATGTCGTTCCACATAATGTTCAACTATATACGGTCCTACAAGACCTTAAACTGTAACAACCTACATGATGTAAAACTGCACTCTTAGAAGTATGTATGGAATGATCCCCATCCTCATGGGATGCGTCGGAACACAAAGAAATTTCGTCCATAGGTCCAGCCCCATATTTTATGACATTTGTTTCCCCTTCGGCCCAAGGATTCTTCCTTGAAATCACGCGTGGTGTGATGTGGACCTCATCCTCATTCACATCATGTATGCTTTATCACATCATGCGCATTTTCCCTATGTTCCCACATGAAATTAGACTATTGTGTCATTATTGAACAATGTTATAATTGTAACACCCCAAGATTTTATGAAAAATATTCTTAATTTCATTAATGTCTTGTGTTGTACTCTACACCAAAAGGAGCTTGCACAACACGCATCCTTGAATTGACTTGCATTACACGCAATCACGACCTTCCTCGATAGCGTGTGTAGTACACAATACCGAGTTTCACTAAACAACGATATGCTATTAAAATATTATTAGAACTAGCCGTTATGAATAGTAATAACCACTTTTTTAAATTTTGTAAATTTTATTTTTCAAAAATGGACTTCATTTTTGGATTTGGAATATCAAAATTAGCTTAGGGTGAAATTTTGGTACTTTTCGGATAACTTTCATATTCTGATGAATAGTGAAAATTACTAAATTTTAATTAAAAACAACTTTTTTAATCGAAATAATTAATAGTGATAAATTATTAATTTGAGTGTTTTTAAAGTATATTTAGAATATATTTTTACAATTTAATACAATGTTGTTCATTGGATGTAATTTCACATTTAAACCAGACATAAACAAGTGTCAATCTTTTGATAGTTATTACCTTTTAAAAACACGCTATTTGTTTTGACGACGAGAAATAATTTTTAAATTAGTTAATGTAACTTATATGTTTTGAATTTGGTAAAATAAACATCATTTTTGAATTCATAATATCAAATATAGCTTAGGCCTAATTTTTGGTATTTTTCTGGAAACTTTCATTTTTTGATGAATATTGAAACCACTAAGTGGTAGTTAAAAAAACTGAATTTTTCATAAAACTTAATTTTACCGCTTCTGTGAGTAGAATTTCAAAAATCCGAGAGACACGGTTAATATCAAGGACTAAAATGTGGTTCAATGAGATGAAAATATTTTTTGGTGAATAGTAACTTTTTACTTTTTTTTACCACGGTTAAAAGTAAATAGGGTAGTTATGGGTAAAAATGATATTATTATTACCCTAACACATGTCCAAATTCTATTGGATAAGTGTAATTCGACCAAAAACAACCTTAGGAATAAAATATGACCATTTAGGACCACTTGGATTAGATTAGGACATTTATTATTAATTTATTTAAAGAAGGTTTAAAATAGTTAAAATCAAAGTTTAATAAGTAGATAATTTTTAATATAGGGTTATGCATAAGATAAATTCAACTATATATATTCATTAGAAATATAAAAATATTTCCTACATAATAGTATTTTATTTGTAATTTTTAGACATTAAATTATTTAATTTATTTATGACACAACAATGATGCAGTAATTATCTTATTAATGAAATATTGACATAAATGATGTTATAAATACCCAAATAAATGTAATTTGAGACTTTTTATGAATTCCACTAATTTTATAGGTTAATATGACATGTTATTATTGATTTAATTAACTTTTTTTGAATTAATCATTCTGTTATGATTTTCACAAAAATCAATTACTAAATAGTGTCAAAATTGACATAAAATAGTTTTTAAAACAAATATTATATTATTAATTGTTATTTTATTTCTAAGAATCTATGGTTCGTCCAAATGACTTCAATAAGATTATATATATTAATAATAAACAACTTGGGGTTCTTTTGGCTTTTTATAGTAAGTTTATTAGCCTTATATTTTAAGAACACAAAAAGACACGGTAAAAGTAAAATTATCTAACTTAATGTTAAATATAAATGATAAGGTTAAAATAGGAACCTAAACTTGTATAAATTCTATTGGATGAGAGGATTTAGACCCATCCCCACCTTATATTCTAAATAAATCAATTTGGAGCTATTTGAAACCGAATTTGGCTTTATAATAAAATAATATTTTTAGTTATTCCAAAGGTGCCCCTCTTCTTCCTTATAAAAGGGCACCTCCTCCCTCTCTTCCTCACACCACTTTGAGCCTTCAATATCGGCCAAAACCTTCCAAATTCTCTTCTCCACTTCCCTAGAAACATCCTAGAGGTCATGGTCTTCTTCAAAGACCAATTGTAGTTCCCTAAGAGGAGGAATCAAAGAGGCGCTTCAAAGAAGAGGTAATGTCCGTTACCGATTCTTTCAAATTTATTTCTTCTTCCACTTCTTCTTCTTAGGTTGTTTCATTATGAAGTAATAACATCGGTATCAATCATATACTAATATGTTATTATAAGTATGAAACAACCCTATTTCACCATCTATCCATCCTACGGAAAATGAAATCACCGCGCGTGCGTACGTACGGAATACCGTCTCCACGCCGTGGTGTAATCTATTTTCCACCACCACCGTACTTGGATGGGTATAATGGTGTACATAATAACTATATATGATTATTGTAAAGTGATATTGATTCTGAAATAGTATACATACACTCCAATACAATTCCACGATCATGAGAATGATATCATCGCTTGTGCGTACGTACGGACTACCGTCTCCATGACGCGATGAGATTCATTCTCCACGTTAACCATTCATGAATGATTATAAAGTATATATAATAAGTAATCATGAAATATATGACATAATAATGATACTGTATTTATGTGTATATATATGTATGTCATCTACTTAATTCCATTCAACTCAATAAGGAAACGAAAACAGCGTTCATGCGTACGTACGACCTACCATCTCCATGAACGGTGTATTTCTTTCCATTTACTGATCTATTATATATATGTATATTCTGAATATATATTATATATAAATCATTTTTTATATTCTTGAATTAAGTAATCATTATCTAAGTAATCATATGAATAATTACAAGTCAAAACACGGACGACAAATGAAACGATTTTACCCAAAACGCTCTTTAACATGGAATTTACAAAAGAACGGGTAATATAAAGTCATAAGTGAACCATATATGATATCATAACAATGAGTATGATTCTGGAATAAGTCAATGAAATTATTTAATTCATTATACAGGAGGTTCGGACACTTACGAAGCAAATCAGACCTAAGGTAAGAGAAATATCACAATCTCATTTTTATCCGAGATTGTTTATACTTTGGTATTTACTGGGGTGTATTTTATCATCCACATACATGTTTCCTCAATATGTAATATTATTTCAATCCACCTACAATTTTTTAAATCCGTTTTTACCATTTGGTGAGTTTATAGTAAAATATATGAAAGGAATCTTTTGTCTTTTTTCGTACGAGGTACTTTTTGACTTTTCCGACAAAAGTACGAGAAGAATGTTTTTTTAACTTATACGACATGAATGGATTTTTAAAACATTATTTCCAAGAAGCTTCCTTTACAAGTTTTCAAGTTTATTTTTAATCAACTTCTTTTACTTTAAAATTGTATGACATGTTAAGAAAGGAAAATGTTTTTGAAGTAGAAAGGACATTTTCCTCAAGAATGGAGTTCAAGTGTTTTATCAAAATTATTTTCCATATAAGATAATAAAGGTTTCTGTTTCTATCCCTATTATTACATTGATTTTATTATGTTGTGATGGAAATATTTTTATGAATTCCTTTATCTTATATGAATTGTTTTATGATGTCACGATGTTTAAGATTCCCATTTTTATTACATGGGTTATGCTATGATGTATGCATTATGATTTTGTGGAAGACATAAGAATGGTATCATTATGAGATGGGTGGGACCTATATCTCCCTCAAATGAATTGGGTAAAGATTTTATATCTCATGAGATAGACATGGCTGGAACGGCAGGTTAAACCGGTTCAGTGAAACATGACTGAAACGAGGAGTGAACTCGGTTCAAAAATGGATTTTTCCACTAAGATAGTCTTGGAAATTAGTCTTGACTAATAAGAAATGTTTCTCTATGATTATATGTGTATGCCACAAAGTTTCATGTTTTAAGTTATGATTTTTGGAATTACATTTCACTACTATGATTTATCCCATGTTATGATATTATGATCTCTTTTGCAGGTTAAGATTTCCAAAATGTTATGTTCTTATGAATATGATGTGATTGATATTTCTTTTGTTTACCCTTACTAAGCATTTGAGATCACCCTTTTATGTTTTCTTTTCTCCAAGATATAAATAAAGGTTTTAGGTTAAAAAAAATAAGATCTTTATGGGAGATGTTGAAGATATTTCACCACGATTAGAAGATTATATTCAGAGTTTCCAAAGACACTAAACTATTACGGTCCTTGTGTGTGTGTTTTTGTTATGTACTAAGTATTCCGAAAAATTAATGTAATTTCCATGTACGTTAAGCTTCAGGTCTCTACAATAATGTACTGGGAGGTCCTATCACATGACCCTAAACTATGACATTATCATCCTAGCCGCACGATGGAAAAACAGAACTGCATCATGATGTCCTCACTCGAGGGGACATCATGTTGGGTAATGGTCATCCACCATACCATTTGTCAATGCCAATGTGTGTCTTGGTTCCTATAGTGATACCAGGATTCTCAATCATGGGTTTGTCACTTCACAAAATAAACAAACATCTACACTAAAGGACAAACAAGATCTATCAAATGTCGCTTCTTTTGGTGCGAGGTCCATACCTGCATGACCTTATTATCCCTAGATCTATCACCTTACTATGATATCTCTAGGACTATGTATTTCTTGATTCCAATTTTCAAGGGGTACGTAGGAATTTCCACACACCTCTCCTCCAACCCAACCTAACTTTCATCTTCGGTCCCTCGACATAAAACCTCACTAGGATGCACATGTTGTGGACCTCATCCTCATTCTCGTTGGTTTTTATAACTACACCACCATGTGTGTCCCTCATTCATTACCATCTCTGGTCCAAGATCTAAGACTATAAACTAAGATCTCAGGTCTGATATTTAAGACCTTAAAATAAGATATGTCAACATCTTATCTATGAGGAATAAATACAACATTTCAAGAACTATTTATGGCTTGATTCCAATCCTCATGGGATACGTCAGACCGCCCAGACATATCATCTTTGGGTCCAACACAAGGAATTTTAAAATCATGACACCCATTTCTTCAACCCTTTGGCCCATAATCTTTCTCTCAGAAACAAGTGATGTGAGGAGTTCCCATTGGGATCTCATTCACATCAGGATATGTAACAAACAACACGTCCCCATTCTGGGTAACCATTTAACTGCTAGTCTACCCTGAACAAGTTCAGGATGCCCTATAATAACTATGGGAGCGTAAGATCCCTCGTTAGAGAGGAGTTTCCCTATCAGGGTCGGTCTCTGGCCATACTATGCTGAAGAACCACATTTTTCTTGATTCCTGTATTTGTGGGATATATAGCGATGCCCAGACAATTCTCCTTGGTCCCTGGGCCGGGGTCATTAACCCTTCTGGCCCCTCAGCCCTAATCCTGGTCTAGGCAGAATGAATTTTAAATTATGTGCACCATCCTCACCATATGACTTTTTAAACTAGGTATCTATCATCATTATTGTTATGACATTAAACTACAGAGCATACCAGGTCCTTACTAGAGAGGTCATTTTCTGAAGTAAGTTTGATCCCGGATTAGATTGATGCGCCCACCGAATTTGTTTCTACCATAGTGGAAAAATTTCATGACTGTTGGACTGTATTCGAACAACCAATCACTCCCCACTCCATGTTTTGCGTGCCCTTTATTTAGACCCTCATCCTATTTAATGTCTAAAAGAATCCCATAACAGTTTGAATTCTTGGCCTATGGATCGCCTATTGTTCTTGGAAAACGTTCTGGGAGGCTGATCAATAACAATTTGAGTCAGCCCCTGTGTTTTGAATATGGTAAGTGTTCGGCCCTCTTTTGTTATCCCCATACCAGGTTAACACAATTGGGATGTTTTGTTTCAAACACGGTTAACATTTATCCTTAATTGTCATTCCATCCCTATAGTGTTCTGAATTTTTGGTATCGTGATTCAAGCTTTCCACTCCCCTATGTTTGGATTGATTCCAATGCCTCTCATGTTACTCCACTCATGTACTAGAGCACATTGGGAAAGGAAAGTTATTTGTTCAGAGAACCCTATTCTCTAGTAACAACCTCTCTTAATCTAGGCACTCCCAAATGTTATCGATGTCTCATTATGATCCCATCAAATATTTTGTTTTTCAGGACTCCCATACAGTTGAATGATTTTCTATTGTCTCTTATTTCCCATGTAACACCCCAAGCTTCAATGATACGTTTCTCTTTGAGTAATACAATAGCGTGTGATGTACGTAACACCGAGTTCAAGCGCACCACGACCTATCAAACTAGCCATTTAAAAAGTGGTTATGAATAGTAATAACCAAATTTTTAATTTTATATATATCGCATATAATTTTAACAATCATATTTTGTGTTTCTTAGACATAATATAAGAACAAATTACATTTTTTTATAAAAGAAATATTGTTCAAAAATGCAGTTTTCCACCTTTTAATGGCGTACCCCTTTTAAATCCAATATTTTAAATTTTATATATTAAATTTTATGAAATTAAATTCCTCTTTATAATCTAGAAATTGAAATTTATTTTGGATAAATTTTTTGTGTTTTTCTGATAACTTTCATATATTGATCAATAGTGAAAGATACTAAATTTTAATTGAAAACCAAATTTTTAATTCAAATAATTCATAGTGTTAAATTATAAATTTTAATGGTTTTGAAGTAGAATTAGATTATATTTTTTCATTTAATAAATTTTTTTATTGGAAGTAATTTCAGTTTAAAATTGGACATAAACACATATTAATCTTTTGATAGTTTTTACTTCTCACAAACCCGCTTTTTGGTTTTTACAAAAGGAATTAATTTTAAATTAATTAATGAAACTTCTATGTTTTGAATTTGGTAAAATAGAACACATTTTTGGATTTTGAAAATCAAAATTATCATAGAGTTATGTTTTGGTATTTTTCTTAAAACATTAAATTTTTGATAAATAGTGAAAACACTGCGTTATTGTTTAAAACAGACTTTTTTTAAATAATTATTTATTTTATTTAATTTTTTTAAGAAAAAATAGATAAATAATAATTATATAAGTTCAATGTAATTAGTTGGAGTCATTTCATAATAATTTTTTATATATAAAATTTTATTGAACTTTTTACCCTCTTTTACCCACCTTCTAGGCACATTTGCAAATTTGCATAAAATGAAATTTTACAGCTTTTGTGAATTGAATTTCAAAAATCTAAGAGACACGATTGACATCAGTAAGTAAAATGTGGATCAATAAGATGAAAATAATTTTTGGGGAATAGTAACTTTTGAATCTTATTTACCACGGTTAAAAGTAAATAAGCTAATTAAAGGTAAAAATGATGTTATAATTACCATAACACATGTCTGATTTCTTTTGGATAAGTGTTTGTTGACCAAAAATAAACCTTAGAACTAAATTATAATTATTTTTCTCTACTTGGATAATATTAGGTCATTTATTATTATTTTATTTAAAGAAGTATTATAGTGTTAAATTCAATGTTTAATAGCTATTCCATTTTTAATATAGGGTTATACATTGGATAAATTCAACTATAAATATTCATTAGATAGAAAAAATTATTTCTCACATAATGGTATTTTATTTTAAAATTTTATACACTAAATAATTAAATTTAATTATGACACAATGATGATGCAGTAATTACCTAATTAATGAAAGATTAAAATAATTAATATTATAATTATCAAAATAAATGTAAATTGATACTTTTCATGAATTAAACTAATTTTCTAGGTTAATATAGCATGTTAGTGTTGATTAAATATTTTTTTTTGAAATGAAAAATTTGTTATGACTTTTACAAAAACCAAATAATTAATAGTGTCAAAATTGACATAAAATTATTTTTAAAAGAAATACTACATTATTAATTGATATAATTTTCCTAAAAATATAAGGATTTCCAAGGGACTTAGATAAGGTTAGATATATAAATAATTAACCACTTGGGGTTCTCTTGGATTTTTATTTTATGTTTATTAACCGTTTATTATAAATATACTAGAATACATGGTAAAATTTAAACTATTCAACTAAGAGTTAAATCTAAAATAAAAGGTTAATATGGGGACCTAAACCGGTCTAAAACCAATTTTTTGAGAGATTTTAGACCCAGAACCACCTTAGCCTCTAAATAAATCATTTTGGAGCCATTATAAACCGAATATGACTGTATAATAAAATAATATTTCATGATTCTCCAAGAGTGACCTTCACCTCTCTTATAAAAAGGTACTTACCCTTATCTCAAAATCACACATCCAAAGCCATTTGAATCAGCAAAACCCTACTTAAATATCCTCCCAACTACCCTCAGGTTGACCTAAAGGCCTTACTTTGATCATAAATCCAACTTAATGATCTCTTTTGATCAACTCAAAAGGAAACACTAGAAGAAGAGGTAATAATTTCACTACCTCTTTCAAAGTTATTTTTTTCTTCCACTCCCTCTTTCTTGGTTGTTTCCGTACCAAAATAATAACTCTAGTAACTTATAAAAATTTTATGTTATTATAAATATGGTTCAACCATATTAATTATTCTACCAATCCCATGAATAGCAAGTCACCATACATGTGTGCATACGACTTACCGTCTCTACGTTGTGGTGTAGTTTGTTATTCATACACTTTATTATTTGGATGGGTATAATAATGAGTATAATTTAAGTAAATAATAAATAAAACATTTTAATTATTCATTATATATGATATAATATCCAATTACATACTATTTCACCAACAATATAATTGTATTGTTCCTCATGCTTACGTACGGATTACCGTCTCCATGAACCTGATGGGATTCATTCCCCACCGAACCCATTCAAGAATAATTTTAATTTTATGATTAAAACAATGTTTAATAACATAATATCATTATGTATATGAATGAAATAAATCCTATCCATAACAAACAAGACTTATGTAACAAAATATATAATGGAAAATGAATCAATTATGACCCAAAACACAGAAACTACTAAAATATTATTAATAAAGCAATATTATAAGATCATATATGATATCATATTTATGTATATGGTTATTTTATAATTTAATTAGAATGATATATCTATTATATATCTGGTTAGCATACCCTCGACCAAGGAAAAGTACAATGTAAGGGTTAATTATTCTATCTCATTATTATTCGAGATTTTTTATGTGTAAGTAATTTCTGGGACATATTTATTATCCATGTCCATGTTTTATAAAATAAATTTCAAAATTATTATTTTAAGATACACTTTAAATAAAAAATCATTTTAAATGTTTCAAATATTTATTCTTATAAATATTTCTCATTAATTTACATTTTTTCAAAATGGTTTTAAGTATTTATTTATATGGAAATGATTTTTTAAAATGTTAATTCCAATAAAAAGTTTTAATGTGGTATGGGAAACTTTGATTCAAAAATCTCTTTCAAATGATTCCTTTATAAATTTGTGACTTTTAAATTATTTCACAAAAAGGTATATTTCTCCCAAAAATATTTACTGATCATTTTAAACTATGTCAACATCCTTCACTTGATATTATTCTTGATTATAGATGATTTATTATAATAAAAACATACATATTTTATTTAATTAGTTATGATATGTTTGAATATGGATGTGATATTTTTATACCCTTCATGGTTTATGGTTGAAATATTGACATTTCATATTCCAGTTTTAATATGAATGTTTATGTTATATTTCAGCATTTTCATTTGAGGAACGATGTGTAATTAGTAAGTGATGGGTGGGACCTATTATATCCCCCTGATGCATAAGTAGGTCTAATGAGACAGAGTAGTGTCTTGGAACAAGGCCATGAAAAAAAAAATTAATTGTAGTTTTGGCCTGAGGCCCTGATTATGTGGTTATGATGTCCGACATTAAGCATTACTTTATTATTCAATTAATTATTACATGTGATTATTCTACTAGTAGATATCCAAGTTCATATTTATAAGGTAATGTTTGATTTATTTTTTCCATATTGTGTTCATGTTTATGTTTAAAAGGTTATTTTTTATTACAAATATTGCCTTCAATGTTTATAGCTTCTGCTAAATTATTTAGCCTTAATAAGAATCAGAGCTCATCCCTTTATTATGTTTTGGTTTCCTAGGTTTCCATGAAGAGTTTTTTGTTTGATATGCAGGGTTTAGATAGGGGAATAATTGTGTTCTCAATGGATTATTTAGGTTGTGTTTTATGATTGAATGTGTAATGTAACTTTAAAGTATGTAATCTATTTTCCAGGATTGCTAAACTGATCGGTCTTTCGGGATATGATTCCTTGTATCATGCAAATGTATTAAAATAATGATCTAGGTCTGGGATTTTGGGGTTGTTCTATTATAGTTGGTATCAAAGGAAGTTTTGGTCAAACCTTAGAAACTAGATTTAGAAAACCCCTAATTAGGGAATATTACCCTAAGATATACATTGAGGATTATTATAGATAAACGTCTAGAATTTTTTTAATGTAATGATTTATTTATTTTACCAAAAAGACATCCCTTTCTGGATTCGAGCAGGTAGAGGAGGCTCTAGCATAGATTTTCCTAGAAATGACAACATCGACAATGAGTTTCGGGCTTGACCCAGGGTATCCTGGTACATGACAACGGGCCATGTTGCACTTTTGGTTACAACAATACTGGGGGATATGCATAGGATAATTAACATTTTCTTTACAAACCATTATGAAGGATTTAGGAGTATATACCTCCTAAAATATAACATTTTTATGATTATGGATTATATCCATAAATTGTTCAATTTTTGTTATGTGTTTTACAAGTTTGGAATTATGTATTGAGATTCATAAACTAGTCTAGTGTATTCCATTTTTTAGAAATGGTTCCTAGTGGAATGTATGGAAACCGTATTAGTGCACATAAACCATGTATGGATTTCCTTCCTACTAAAGATAACTATAATGTATCTGGTGATGCAACTAGTGCAGATTTTCTTATCACTATACTGGTACAACTCACTTAGGTTCTGAATAATAACCTTACCCATATGGAGCACCCTGATCCACAACATGGAAGATCAATGTGAGACCGCTTCATGGGAAAAAACCAATAACATTCAATGGGACTAAAAATCCATTTCTAAATGAGGAATGGATAAGTTTCTTAGAGAAAATATTTCATTCTTTAGGGATTAGCAAAAGGGAAAAAGTTTTCATGGTAGTTTATCGCCTCACGAGAGATGCAGTTCAATGGTGGTCATTTAGTCAAAACCCAAAGGAGGATGAAGAAGTATCAAATATGGAATGGAGGGTGTTTAAAGAGAATTTCTAAAATAAATACTTTCCTTGTGACCATCGAGTGGATATGGAAAGCCAATTTTTGAGTCTAAGGCAAAAGGAGGATGAGAATGTCGCTAAGTGTGAGGCTAACATTGCAAGGTTATCCAAGCATGCAATAGATTATATATTTAACCCAAGGAGTATGATTTATCTAATCTTTTATGGGTTAAAACCATTTCTCCATAGAGAATTAGTCTCACAATCCTTATAATCATATGAAGATATAGTTTTTTGTTATATCATGATAGAAAAGGTATTGTATAATTCTTATGACATTAATATAAAGCAATAGAGGAATAGAATGGTAGAGATAGAGACATTTAGAAGAAAAAAGTTAAAGAATGATTTTCCATTACGTGATAATTTTTGGAAGAAACACCCTGGTACATTCCTAAAAGGAATGAGAGTTTGCTACAAATGCGGAGAAAAAGGACACGTGGCTCGTGATTGCAAGGGAAAGAAAAAACTGTTAATGTTGAATACTAAAATTTTAGATAAATGTGGTATTATGAACATGAGTGTCCTAAGCGCCAAGTAAACATAAATCAGAAAAGCCCAAGGGATCATGTCCATGATTATGTTCCTACTACAGTTGAAGTGGAATAATTAATGTATTTGTGTTTTTGGATCCAACAATTATATTCTGGTTATAAGAAGAATGTGATATATATAAGGATTTTACTACAATATTTTTTGTTTTTATTAAGGTTTTAATATGATGAAGGTATTCATATTTTGAGTATGTGACAATAAGAGAAACATTACATTTTTAGGCAGTCTGATGTTACAATTGATTTTGGAATATAGAGACCTTTTAGAGAGAGTTTGGACAGATGTATTTTTGATAACTATAAAGGATGGAGTGGAATAAGTTGGACATTGGATACTATAGTTTAGGGTTAAAATAACTATTAAGATTATTTTTGTATTGTTATAAAAAAGAGAACCTGGAGGTCTGGTGACAACTTGTTACGTCTGGTAAGGTCGTGAGACTTGAACCTACTACCGAAGGGAGACAATGGTGCATCACCTACCACTGGCCTATGTGATGTCCTGGTTTGTATAATGCGGTTTTTTCTCAAATGGGCTGATATATGAATTATAAATTCATTTTTTAACCCTTAACAATTAGGATAAATAGGATAATTTTGAGTTCTATTATCTTTCAGAGTGAAAGATGAGTTTATGGTAGAAATTAGTTAACGAATGGAACTCTACTTGTCAAGTATTCTTTTTTACTTATTCTCTGATGAAAGTTATTCATACCCATTAAGGAAAGGATATAAAAACAAAAAATGTGTTATCTTAATGCCCTTTTTTTTGTTTAACTGATGATATTTTAAATCATCATAGATTTATGGATTTGAGGCCCTCGATTTTCCATTCACTTGTTTGTGATTGATGACCTCAATCACTCCCTATAAATATTTACATTTTTCATCCAACTATAATTTCCACCAATGTTCTCATATTCCAAAGGAAAATTTGGCGGTGAATTTTTCATTTCCCTTTCCCTCTTCTTAAGACTAAATTTTATTAACCCTATTTCAGATGTGGGTTTTCCACAAAGTTATTTTCTATTTTTTTATCATTTTATTTTTGAAGAAAAATTCCAAATTTCTAAGATGAAATTTATTGAAGGAGGTAAGAATGTAATACCCCACATTTCCATAGTATGTTTCTCACTGTGTAATACAATAGCATGCGATGTATGAAACACCGAGTTCAAGCACATCACGACCTATCAAACTAGCCGTTTTATAAGTGGTTATGAATAGTAATAACAAAATTATCATGTTTATATATATCCCATATAATTTTAACATTAATATTTTTTGTTTCATAGACATAATATAAGGACAAATTCAATTTTTCAGGGAAAAGAAGTATTTTTCCAAAATGTAGTTTTTTCACCTTTTAATGGAGAACCCTTTTTAAATCCAATATTTAACACTTTTATATATTCAATTTTGTGAAATTAAATTATTCATTATAAATTGGACATAAATTTTTTGGGGTAAATTTTTGGGGTTATTATGATAACATTCATATTTTGATCAATAGTTAATGATACTAAATTTTAATTGAAAACAACTTTTTATTTCAAATAATTCATAGTTTTATATTATAAATTTGAACGGGTTTTAAGTATAATTAGATTATATTTTTGTCATTTAATCCACAATTTGTCATTGGATGTAATTTTACTTTTAAATTGGACATAATCATATATCAATATTTTAATAGTTTTTACATCTCAAAAACCTACATTCTGGTTTTGACATCGGGAATTAGTTTTAAATTAATTAATGCAAATTCAATGTTTTATATTTGGTAAAATAGAAATCATTTTTTGATTTGTAATTTCAAAATTAGAATAGCGTGATGTTTTGATATTTTTCTGAAAACTTTCAATTTTTGATGAATAGTTAAAAACACTAAGTTATTGTTTAAAACCAACTTTTTATTTAAATAATTATTTATTTTAATTAAATTTATTTTAATAAAAAATATATAAATAATACTTATATAAGTTTAATGAAATTAATTGGAGTCATTTTATAATATGTTTAGATATATAAAATTTTATTGAACTTTTTACCATCTTTTACCCACCTTTTAGGCACATTTGCAAATATGCATAAAACGTAATTTTACCACTTCAACGCATGGATTTAAAAACTCTGAGAGACATGATTGACATTAATAATTAAAATTAGGTTCAATAAGATGAAAATAGTTATTGGTAAATAGTAACTTTTGAATTTTTTTTACCACAGTTATAAGTAAATAAGGTAATTAAAGGTAAAAATGATTTTATAATTACCCAAAATCTTGTCCAAATTCTATTGTATAATTGTTTTTCAAAAAAAAAACCTTAGGAATAAAATATAATAATTTTGGTCCACCTAAATTAGATTGGGACATTTATTATTATTTTATTTAAAAAAGAGTTAAAAGTGTTAAATTCAAATTTTAATAAATAAACCATTTTTAATATAGAGTTATACAAAAGATAAATTTGACTATAAATATTCATTAGAAAGATAAAAAGGTTTCCTACAAAATTTTCTTTTATTTATTATTTTTAGAAATTAAATAATTAAATTAATTTATGACACAATGATGATATAGTAATTACTTTATTAATGAATGATTAAAATAATTGATATTATAAATATACAAATAAATGTAAATAGAGACATTAGATGTGTTAAAATAATTTAAGAGTACAATATGACATGTTAGGGTAGATTAATTTTTTTTGAAATGATAAATTTTGTATGTCTTTCACAAAAACCAAATACTAAATAGTGTCAACATTAACATAAATGAGTTTTCAAAACAAATACTTTATTATTAATTGATATAATATTCGTAAAAATCTATGTTTCATCCAAAGAACATAGATAAGGTTATATATATCAATAATGAACCACTAGGGGTTCTCTTGAATTTTTATAATATGTTTATAAACCATTTATTATAATAATACAATAATACATGGTAAAAGTTAAACTATTTAACTAAGATTTAAATCTAAAAGACAAGGTTAATATGGTGACCTAAACCAGTCTAAAACATATTGGTTGAGAGTGTTTCGACCCAAAACCACCTAATGCTTGAAATAAATTCTTTTTGAGGCATTATAAACTGAATATGATTGTATAATAATATAATATTTCAATCTTTTCCCAAAGTGACCCTCACCTCTCTTATATAAGGGTACTTCCCCATCTCTCAAAATAACACCACCAAATACAATTGGATCATCCAAACCCTGATCCAATATCCTCCCAAATACCCTCAATTTGACCTAAAGGCCATACATTGATCAGAATGCCATCCTAAGGGGCTCCTTTGGTCAACTCAAAAGGGAGAACCCGAAGAAGAGGTAATAATTTCACCACCTCTTTCAAACTTCTTTTATTCTTCCACATCATCTTTCTTTCTTGTTTCCATAACAAAATAATAAATACATTACATTATACATACTATTATATTATTATAAATATGGTATGACCATATTCATTGTTTTACCAATCATATGAATAACAAGTCACCATACGTTTGAACGTACTACTTACCGTCTCTACGTCGTGGTGTAGTTTGTTATTCAAATACTTTATTATTTTGATGGCTATAATATTGATTATAATTATTGCAAATATTAAATATAACATGTTGATTATTCTGTATATATTATATACCATCCAATTACATATGATTTCATCATCAATGGATTGGTATTATCGCTCATGCGTATGTACGAATTACCGTCTCCACAAAGGTGATTAGATTAATTCCCCATCAGAACCATTAAAGAATAATTTTCATTTTATAATTAAAAATAATTTTTAAGAATATAATATCATTTTGGATATGAATCAAATATATTATATCCATAACAAAAATGACTTACATAACAAAACATATAAAGGAAAATGAATCAGTTAACACCCAAAAAAATGATACTAGTAAAATATTACTAACAAAGAACAATTAGAAGATCATATATGATATCATATTTAAGTAGGTGGTTTTTGTATAATTTAATAACAATTATTTAACTATAATACAAGAGGTCAACATATCCTAGACAAAGGAAAAGTACAAGTTAAGGGTTTATTCCTCAATCTCATTATTACCTGAGATTGCTTATGTGTAAGTATTTTCAGGGACATATTTATTATCCATGTCCATGTTTCATTAAAAACACATCAAAATTATTTTTTCAAGGTAAAAATAAACTAAAACTTTTTTAAATGTTTTAAATATTTATTCTTCTAAATATTTCTCATGAATGTTAATGTTTTCAAAATGCTTTTAAGGATTTATTTATACGGACATGATTGTTTTAAAATGTTAATTACTTTAAAAAGTTTCAAAGTGGTATGGGAAACTTTGAATAAAAAATATCCTTTAAATGACTTCCTTTATAAATGTGTGTCTTTTAAATGCTTTCACAAAAAGGTATGTTTCTCTCAAAATGTTTTACTAATCATTTTCAACTATTTCAACATCCTTTACTGGATATTATCCTTGATTAAGGTTGATTTATTATAATACAATATTCCATATTGTATTGAATGAGTTGTGATAGGGCTGACAGTGGATGTTCTATTTTTATACCCTTCATGGTTTATGGTTGAAGTATTTACATTTCATATGCTAGTTTTAATAAGAAGGTTTATGTTATGTTTCAACAATTACATATGATAAACTCAGAGGACTTAGTAAGTTATGGGTGGGGCCCACTATAGCCTCTTGATGCATCGATTGGTCTCATGAGACAAACTAGTGTCTTGTCACAAGGCCTTGAGAAAATTTTTATTTGTAGTCTTGGAATGAGGCCTTGACTATGCGGTTATTCTATCTGGTGTTAGGAATTTCCTCATTATGAAATTAATTATTAAATGTGATTATTCTTCTATTAGAATATACATTTTCATGTTTATATGGTAATGTTTGATTTATTTTCTCCATATTATGTTCAATTATATGTTTAAAAGGTTTTTTTTATTACACATATTTCCATAAAACTTTCTAGCTACCTCTAAATTATTTATCCTTACTGAGCATCTGAGCTCTATTTCTTATGTTTTTTTCCCAAGATTCCAAGAGGAGTATTCTGTCTGATATGCAGGGTTAAGCTAGGGTAAAAATGGTGTTCTCAATGCATTATTTATGTTTTGTTTTATGTTTGAATGTGTAATGTAACGTTCATGTATGTAATCTATTTTCCAAGACTGCTAAACTGGTCTTTCTTTCTGGACATGATTCCTCGTATCATGCCAATGTATTACAATATTGCCCCGGCTTTGGGATTTTGGGGTTGGGGCATTACATCCCACACTGAACGTGACTCATGTTTTCTTAGCATCATAGTTGGTTATTTCCTCCATAGGATTGAGATACAGAGGCCCCTAGGGAAGGCATTTTCCTTAGAAATTTCCTCAGAATGCAGTCTGCCTCATCCTCCTCGTCCTCGTTAGACCCCATTCTTAAAGGGAATCAGTTGGAACTGGAAAACTTGTACATGTAAATTCCCCAAATGACACTAATCATTATTGAGGAGTGTGTATCATTTCGAAATATTTTATTTTACTATTTGTGGAGCCCAAAAAGAGTTACGGATCAGAAGATATGGTCTTTCGAAGTCAGGTTGATGGAAATGGTAGTCTAGAACGGTTTTGGAGAAAAGTATGGTTTTGTGCATGGGAATTGAAATCATGCATGGAAGAATGTATGTTTTGTGTGTAATAATGGAATCTAGCATGAACCATGAAAATATTGCATGAAACATGTTGCTCAAACAGTTTACGCGCCAAATGAGATGTCATCTTCCACCTAGGACACCTAAAAAACATCAAAGGAAGGTGTACACATGTTTTGAGAGGTGTGCACAAGATTAGAATCTGCGTGTAGGATTCTTACACACCTAATGTGACATAAATAGCCCCTTTCCGTATGCACCCACCATTTGGTTCTTGTAAGATGTCTTCCGCACCTAGAATCTTATGTGCAACTGCTCTCAGGTTTTTCTATAGATACAAGTGCACCCCCTCTCCTCGAGGAAGGTCTCCAGAGGTCGGACGCCACTCTGATACGCATAAGATGACTTCTTCCATGCCAGCGCAGAAGAATGGAACCCTCCATGTGAGATCTTGTGAAAAAAGTCCCATATGGGTCCACTTTGATGCGGGCCCACATTGGTTTGACCCTCACACAACCTCTTTTCTATCCAAGTATTGTGTGTGCAAGATTCCATTTTTGCAAAAAAAACATCCAATATTGTGAACAAGTCTTTTATCTTTCTTGAAACCGTAATTAGGTGTCATATCTTGCATCACCTATTCCGCACAGTCCAATCTTGCATGCAACCCATCCTACGTGTAGCCCATATTACATGCAATAGTATACAAGCATGCAACCACTGGTCTATACCACCGGGCCTGCGCCCCCACACCCCCACTCAAGATCACTACTGGGTTGTAGTTTCGGCCCTCCAGTCCGCTCCATTCCCATTCATCGCTTCCCACCATGAAATACAGGGAGTCTCACCATGAACATTTCAGGCCAGGATGTCGATATTTTCCGTTACTCCCTTATGCGAACCCACCTTCCACCTCTGCAATACCCTGATTTGAGATACACCTCTTCACACCATGAAAGACCTTGTATCGACATATTCCTCTTGGTTGTTTTCCCATGCCGTGAGTTGAGATTCCCATAATCAATTCCCCATGTACCTTTAGTCGAACCATTCCTCAATAAATTCATCGAAACTCCATCCCCAGACTTCTATAACAGGTTGAACCAGAAAGGGGCGCTCTTGCTTAAGTCCCAACACTAACTATTTCTAGGTGACTTATGCCTAATAGTCCTATCTACATGACTAGAAACTGTAGAGAAGCATATGTACCAAACATTGGATACCTCTTTCTTTAAACAAGAGATGCCTTATTCTCTAATAATAAGATGAAAATAATCATATCTATATGAATTTAAACAATAGTGAGCTCTATATGAAAAACATATGATGCCTCTTGCTCCAAACAATAGATGCTTTATGGGCCAAGCATAAGAAACCAAAAGTTCTCTCTACATGACTTTATACTGTAGGACTCCCTATGTGACAAATATAGGATGCCTCTTACTCTATTCAAGAGATGCCTTATGCTCCAAGCATAAGATTCCAATAGTACTATCTTCATGACTTTAAACTGTATCATTCCCCATAATTCAATAGTAGGATGCCTCTTGTTCCAAATAAGATATGTCTTATGTGAAAAGCATAAGATACCTCATTCCATGACTATAATGGCATAATTTCAAGAGTGTTGGAATATATTCAAACATTCCATCAATACACCCACACTTTGTGTGTCCTTCATTCGAGTCTTCATCCTCTTTCATGTCTTAGGGGACCCCCAAATGGCCAGGTCCCATTCCCCCTCAGCTCACCTATTTTCCTGGGCCAATTCCTGATAGACTTTGGACGACACTTCAAGCCAGGTCCTATGTTTCGAACACGATCAATAGTCGACCCTCATTTGTTTTTCCCCATTTCTGGCTAACGCATTATGGATACTATGTTTCGAACACAATAAATAGTTATCCTCCATTGTCACCCCACCCTCACTACATTTGATTGTCGGGAATCTGATTCACACATTTAATCTCCCATTTTTTCGGACTGATTCCAACTCCCTTGATGTTATCCCTCTTGTGAACTAGTGTATAGGTTTAGGCCTCCATTATATGCCTTAACCTACCAACCACTTGGGTTTCCCTCGAGTCCAGACATGTGGAAGACACCCAGGCAGCTTCCACGCATAATCCCCATTCACCATTGCCGCTCCTTAGCGGCACCCAGGCCTGCTAATGGATATTTCTTCATAGCATAGCCATGCTAACGTAGCCCCCTCAATGGATCACTCCACAACCCCCCCTCATCACGACATTGTTGATTCCATCCCTTCCCCATGAGAGGGTGGGTATCAGTTATGTAAGTCCTAGGGGGTACGTAGTGAACCCACCTTGTCCGAGCTACTGGACGTTAAACTAATAAGCATTATTGTCCTTAGCACATGATGTTAAACTATGATCTCACCCCACACATTCTACGTGGGGAACCCTATCTTGGATATTCTCTAAGCCTGATCATTTCCATGGGAGTGATATCTTCCTCACAGGGAACAAGATCCTCTTTTCTGCAGTGGCACTTATCCGTAGGGATGGGAAACAATCTAGGTGTATGCCCCTAGCCATTCATGCGGGAGGTAGTACCCCTTATCCTCCTTTCTACTTCTATTCCAAAGACTAAGATGACAGATGGTCATAGGGAACTTCGTTATCCTGTCCCTCTCCCTATGATATTTGTCTCCACTCGGACCTCCATCCTGTTGTAATTCCTAATCTTCATCTCCCTGGGCCGCTAACCATGTGTAAGCCCTTGTTTCCTTTCCTAGCCGCTAACCATGTGTAAGACCCTATTTCCCTTTTCAGCCGCTATTCATGTGTAATACCATGTTTCCTTTTTTGGCCACTAACCACTTTTAAGCCCCACTCCACTTCCCATGGATGCACCTTTCGCAACGTGATCATCAGGTCTTTGATACCACTTGTTTCTAACACTGATCAAGACTCACGTGGGATTATAGTAATCCTTGACCATGATATCCTTCCTAGACTACATTAGAGTGTAAGCCCCAAACAATCCTGAACTACGTGCAATTTGATCTTTTCCATGGAAAGGAATATAGGAAACCTCCCATAGGTTCACGCACAACAACCGCTGGTCTGGACCCCCTTCATGCCGGTTCACCAAACACCTCTTCCGCACTACACGAACATTGATCCTTGTCTCTTAAGTAAGGTACGTAGGAAGCCTCCCGGTGGTTCAATCCCAACACCTATTGGCCCTGACCCCCTTTACGTTGGTTCAACAACACCTCTTCTGAACAATGGGGACTTTGATCCTTTCCATGACAAGGTTCTTAGGAATCCTCCCTGAGGTTCAAGCCCAACACCTTTTGGTCCCGACCACTTCAAGTCGGTTCACCATACTCCTTTGAACTACAGGGAATTTTATCTTTTCAAGGAAAAGTACGTAGGAATACTCCTTGAGGATTATTCCCAACAACCTTTGGTCCCTACACCTTCACGTCGGTTCACCAAATGCTTCGAAACTACATGGGCATTGATCCTTTCCAAGGAAAGGTATGTAGGAAGCCTCTATGAGGTTAAATCCCTACTACCATTGGTCCTGACAACTCTATGTCGGTCCACCTCCATCCTTCATGACATCAAAAAATAGATGCCTTTTTTCTGGAATGACACAAAACTATCTCGCAATCGACAGTAAGCCATTTTATTCCCCAACTAGTGGTAAGTCATTGTGTACCCCGATCTATGGTTAGACGTTGTTATCCCCAACCAACGGTAAGCTGTTGTAGTTAGAAATCAATGGTCGACCATCATAGTCTTTTTAGTTAGGACCCACATCTCCGATCTGTCCCCAAGTGTCAGACCAATTTGGGATACTAACCACTCATAATAACTAGTATATCATTTGGTTTCTGTCCTCTATGTACCATGTGATTTTAGGCCCCCATCCTGTACTACGTGGACTATGATCCATTCTATGTCATGGTACGCAGGAAGCCTCCCAATGGTTCCAGCCCATGACCCATGTCTCATCCTGGTCTTTCCCTCGATTCTTTAAGTTTCGGGAAGGTCATGACCCATCATGGATGTTCCACTTCCTCCGTGTCTCTTCCATACCGGTTTCCTCCTCAGGCATCCCCTCACCCCGCTGAACTACGTGAACTTTGATTCTCTACCACGGGGATATGTAGGAAGCATCTTCTAGGCTCAATCCCAACATCATTGTCGCCCTCACATCAGATCCATATCATTTCCCATCCACTCTCATCAACCCATATCCATCCTAATTCTTACCGAGGCCACCACATCCTGGTGAGATCATGGCATTCACCTCTTCATTGTTCCCAACCACAACCGGGTAACTAAACATGCATTAGTCCCCACATCATTGTTCCTTGTAGGGGGTTTCCCATATTATCCACTCCATTCAGTTTTATGATAATTACAATCCATCTCCTTAATATGTTAAACTCACATTATACCCTTTGTTAAACATTGGAAGCTGATGAAAATCTCAGAGACATGCCTATGGAATATAATTCCACGCATTCGACATGGGATATCGCGGGCTTATGTGCCTTTGATAAGCCCTATAATAAGGGGAAGAAACCTAGATATTCCAGTGTTCCAGTGTCCAAACACACCAGTGATATCCAATGTGATTACTCCCCTGACCGAAGGACGCTACCCTGGTCGGGCCCCATGGAATGTTCGGGCAGAAGAAGCTTAATTTAGCAGCGTCCATGAAGACATGGCACTAAGAAAAGATTCAAAAACAATGTATTACTCTGTAAGGGGGAACCAGACCTGAAAAAGAGTTCAGAGGAAGAATATACGGAAGGAGGAAATGACATTACATCATCCCGTTTTGATCAAGGAGAAAAAATCCATGACAAGTGAAAGATGCCACCCGCTGTTGGGAAGAAAAAATATGGGGAAACATCAGCGCGTCCACCGAAACAAACGGCTGTGCACTGCGAACAAAGTGTCAGAAACAATATTAATGTATGAAAATATAGGGTCCCTAGAGTAGGTATCAGAGCAAAGGTTTATTAAATTTCGGAATTAGGATTAGTAAACCCTAGATAAAACCTCTAGTATGAGACTAAGTATGAATATGATCAAAATAATATTTACATAGGGATAACATAAGTTATGATTTTCGTAAATATTTTACAAATAAATAAGTTACTTATTCATGTATTTTTGACTTATGATTTGTTCTAACCTTTTCTATTATAGAAAATGGTGGGAACTAGGATAAACCAGGCCAACAAATCGTGTGAGGGGCAGTGCAACGATTGCACAAACAACATCCCCAATGTTTTTGGGGGTGGAGTTCAAAACTACATGGTAATGATTACCCAACTATCTAAAGTTATGAATAATAAAAAAAATAATGGGGAACACCATCCATCACCGAATAAGGAGAAACTAGTTATCAAGTGTTTTTTGCAGAAATTACCACCAATGTTTAGTGGATTATCTGATCCACTAGTTATGGAATAGTGGGTCAACTCCATGGTGAATATTTTTTCTTTACTCCACTTTTCTAGGACATATAAGGTGACTATAGCCATGTATCATCTAGATGGATAGGCTGATCAATGGTGGGATTCGATTTAGAACATCAAACCAAGTGACGAAATTGAAGATTTGGAATGGGATGACTCTAAGACAATGTTTTTTAATATGTATTTCCCATGAAATCATCATAAAAATATGGATATGGAATTCATAGAGATTAACAAAAAGGATGGAGAATCTTCCACGACCTACGAAGTGAATTTCACATGGATTTCAAGGTATTCATTGGGTTTTGTTATAAAAAATGACAGTCAAATTTATCGAATCATTAGTATATTAAAACCACACCTTGTAAAGGCTCTTGCAATTTGAGAAAATAGGAGTTAAGAAGAATTTTATCAATGTACTCTCATAGTAGAGATAGAGTTTAGAGAATGGTCACATGGCTATGGTGATATGAAACAAAATATGGAGTTTCAAGCTGGGGATCTAATGATAATGGTTGGAAGAAAACTCAATTACCCACATTCCAAAAATGTGTGAAGTTGCATCATGGTAACTGCCTCATTGGGACGAGGAAATTATGCAAGTTTGGGAAATAAGGAAACCATGCACATGATTGTTATAAATACATGAAAAGGAATGATAATGTAGTAAAATAAAGTATAAAACCATGCATGGATCAATTCTACAACTGTAGAAAGCAAGGGCATTATGCAATCCAGTGCACTAAACATCGAATCCTCAAGGGTAATCAGCATCAATAGCCACCAAATCCAAAGGAACAAGGGAAGGATTATTCCATCACTACGTTGGAAGTGTATCATGATAATAAAGTCATTCACGTTACACTTCCTATTAACTCAAGAAGGGAAAATGTCTTATTTGATTCTTGTTCTATGCATTTCTTTATATATTGAAAATTTTCTAGAACTATAGAATCAAAGCCCTGAAACCTTGAAGTAGAGATATTTGTAAAAACACCAAGTCATTCTATCATTGCAACCCAAGTGTTTGACTCATCTAATGTTGGAATGTGTGGGAATATTCTTCCAAAAAATATCGTAATACTTCCCATGGTGGGATTCGACACTATAATGGGAATGGATTGGCTGTCGTTATATAGAGAACATATCAACTTTTGAGAAAAGGAAATATATTTTCATATTCTAAACCATTCCATGACCCCATACAAAAGAAAAAAAGATCATGAATATCCTTTGAAAAATTCTTTTGATGTGTGTGTGTTGATTTCCTATGAAGAAGCATACCTATCCAAAATGGTTGAGTCAAAGGAATGTTCCAACCCTGTGGAAATGCCCATCGTTAGGGAACACATTGATGTATTTCCTGAAGAGTTACACGGACATCCCTCAGATCATGAGGTAGAGTTCTTAATAGAACTCGTACTCGATGCGACTCATATCTCAAATTGTTCCTATAGGTTTGCTCTTATCGAACTAGAGTTGTTAAAGAAGCACATGCAAGAGAATTTGGAAAAAGGATTCATATTCCCTAGTGCATCCCCTTGGGGTGGACTAGTGATCTCTATGAAGAAGGATGGAACAATGCGACTATGTATCGATTATCGAGAACTCAACAATATCACGATAAAGAACAAGTATCGTTTTCCGAGAATTGATGAATTTTTTGATTAGTTAAGAGGATATTAATACTTTTAAAAGGTTGATCTATATTCTGGATATCATAAAATAAAGGCTAAGAAGGAATATATTCAGAAGACTGACTTTCGTACAAGGTATGAGAACTATGAGTTTATGATGATGAACTTCAAAATTACTAATTCTCCTGAAATCTTAATGGATTTGATGAATAGAGTCTTTAGACCTTACCTTGAGAAATTTGTGTTAGTGTTTATTGATGATATTCTCATTTAATCCAAGATAAAGAGGAACATAAAAAAAATCTAAGACTTGTGTAGGAAACATTGAGAAAGGAGATATTTTATGCCATGTTCAGAAAGTGTGACTTTTGGATGAAGAAAGTCACATTCCAAGGACATGTGATCAATATTGATGGAATTTATATAGACCCTTCAAAAACAAAGGTGATTGAGAAATGGCCCATTCCCTCTAGTGTCACAGAAATCCGTAGTTTTCATGGATTAGCTGGGTGCTACCGATGTTTTGTGAGAAATTTCTCATGGTCCTCAAGCCCGCTAACAATGTTAACAAGAAAACAAGGAAAGTATGTCTGGATGTAAGAATGTGATGGTATATTTATGGAGTTAAAGATAAGGCTAATCACTGAACCTGTACTCAAACTACCAAAAAGTAGAGAATGTTTTGTGATATACAGTTATGCTTCCAAGAAAGTCTTGGGATGTGAACTCATGAAAAATTACAATGTTACAGCCTACTCCTCACGAACGTTGAAGATCCATGATAAGAAATACCCAACGCATGATCTATAGCTATCAGCTGTGATTTTTTTCTTCGAAAAGCTGGCATTACTTCCTTTATGGTGAGAAGTGTGACATAAACACATAATACAAGAGCCTAAAGTATGTATTCACACAAAAAGAGATCAACATGTGTTAAATGAGATTGTTAAAGATAATCAAGGATTATTATTTCTCTATTCAATATCATCCAGGAAAGGTGAACAAGGTAGCTCATGCTCTAAGTAGAAAATAACATGCTACTCTTTCAACATTACGGATTGAGAAAGACCCTATTTTTTCGATATGCAAATGATGGATTTTGAAAACATAATGGTAGGGGATACATCCTATATTGCCCAAATGATTTCACAACCATAAATCCAAGAGATGATTAAGGAGACACCAAGGGATTATATGCAGTTACAAAAGAAGGTGAATGCAATAAAGGAAGTGAAGATGAAAGAGAACCATGTCGATGATGATGGTGTGATTCGGTTTGGAATACAGCTTTGTGTGCCTTCATCACCTGGGATAAAAAGGATCTATTGGGAAATCCACATAGCTCAACATTATATATCCATCCTAGTAGAACCATGATGTACTGATATCTCTTAGAATAATTTTAGTGAGATAACATGAAAAAGGAGATAGCAGAATATATGTCAAGGTTCTTAGTATTTCATCAAGTTAAAGAAGAGAGAAAAATGTCCAAACAGATGATGCAACTATTTCCTATACCCATGAGGAAATGGGATAATTTTAGTAGGGACTTTGTCACGGGTCACCTGAATATGTCAAATAGAAATAGTTTGATATGGGTTGGGGTTGAACAACCCACCAAGACTTCCCATTTTCTCAGTATTTGGGAAGTTTTCTCTCTTGAACAGCTTGTAATGATATATGTAAAGGAAGTGGTGAGACTGCATGGTGTTCCACTATCGATTGTCTCTGAGCATGATCCAAGGTTCAAATATAAATTATAGAGGATCCTTCAATATGATTTGAGTAATAAATTAAATTTGAGTATGACCTATCACCCCCAAACTAATGAGAAATATGAAAGGACTATATAGAAGCTTTCAGACATGCAAGATCCTGCTTATTATAATTCATAGGTTGCTGGGATCCGCATATCTCATTGGTTGAGTTCTCATAAAACTATATCTTCCACTTGAGTATTCAGATTTCCCCATATAAATCCCTATATGGAAATTTATGTAGAAATCCAACCAATTGAGATGAAGTTGGGAAAATAAAGCTACTTGGACCTGACCTTGTGCAGGAGATGACCGAGAAGGTTTTAGTCATCCCGAAACACATCAATGACGATAAATGTTGGAAAAAGAACTTTGATTACAACCTTCAAAGGTATTTGGATTTCGACGTTGGAGATAAATTCTTCCTTCGAATATCACCAAGGGAGAGAGTCATGCGGTTTTGAAAGGAAGGGAAGCTATGCCCAAAGTACATTGTCCCATTTGAGATCCTTGATGGCATAAGAGTCGTGGTATATCAGCTTTCACTTCCCCCAAATATGGCTCTAATTCATTATGTGTATCATGTATCACTCCTGAGGAAGTACATACCAGATCCCTCACATGTGCTGATCTCAGAGGTGGTACAACTGGAAGATGATATATCTTATGAGGAGAAGCCATTAAAGATTCCCGACTAGAGGAATGAGGTTCTACACAAGAAGAAAACCCACCTTATCAAATTGTTGTGAAGGAACCATATGTTTGAAGAAGATAATTGGGAACTAGAGGAGGTGATGAAAGAGAAGTACCCTCACCTATTTATCTGAAATGAAATTTCAGGGGTGAAATTTCGTAAGGGGGAAGAATGTAATGACCCATTGTTTTATCAATGAAATTCCCTTATTATAATTATTCCTTATAGTATAATCACATTAGGAATCCCAATTAAATATAAATATACTAAATATTTTGAAACCATTAAACATATTTTTTCTACTTCTATTTTTTGAATTTTGAAAATCTGAAATTCACGGTTGTGTACAGGATGATTTTTGGAGTCTAAAAGAACAAATATAATTTTTTTAGAATATTGAAAACCCTAATAATTATTAAACTACCCTTATGAAAAATAATATGACCCTTATGAATAGTAAATTTCCCCAAATAATAGTAACTTTACCCGTGAATGATTAAATAAAATTGAGGCATTTTTTAAGTGAAAATTTGTCCATAGTAAAAGTATTGATATTTATGTAATTCATTAATTATAATCAATTAATTAATTTAAAAGAAAATTTATTTTCATAAAATATGTTCATAAATTTAAAATTTTATGTCTTCTATTTTTAAGATAGTTTTTTACAACCTTATGTAATTTTTTGAAAGCATTATAAAATCAGTTTTAATTTTAAAAATTGTATTTTTCATGTTGATTATGATTTTAATTAAATACTAAATTAATAATATATAAAAAATTATTTTTGAAAAATAGACATCATTTTTGGATTCTACACATCAAAAAATAGTTAGGGTGAATTTTATGGATTTTTTTAAAATACATAAATTTCTTATGAAAAGTGAAATACCATAATTTAAAAAATATGCTAAATAGACTAATTATAGAGTCTTTTAAGATGTTATTAATAATTAAGCACAATTGGTTCGGATTCACATGATAAAATTACTATAATTATTCATGGGAGACTCACTATTACATGTCTTGTGGAGAAATAATTAATTAATGAATTTAATATTGAGAAAATATCATACCCCCTTCACACCCTCATTTCCTCACACCTCTCAAGCTTCAAGCCAGGTCTAAAATCAGAAAATGTATCATCCATAGCCCCTAAACCACATCCAGGAAGCTTCTAGTCTCATCAAAATTCAAATACAAGGTTCCTTGAGGATGATCTCTAGAGGATAACTCAAGAGGTAATTCCCCTCTTTCGTTTCCATTAATTTCCTTTCATATTAATGTTCTTTTCCAATTATCTCTCCACCTATCGTAATAATAATGGTATTGTAACTACATTATTATATATATAATGTAATATTATGATACTAATGGGATATTATATCATCCAACCCCCTTCTCCAATTCTTTTATATTTTTGAAAGGAAAACGTTGTTCGTGTGGTGTTAATTTATAACCTTCAAGAACGACATGTTTTCAATTTTCTTGTGTTCCTTCGGATATGGTCATGAAAACATTTTTATGGTTGAACCAGAATATTTTATATGTAATATATCCTATATAATATTTTGGAACTAACTTATGTACATATTACTAAATTATTAAAATAAACAAGTTCATTGTGGACAAAAAACTGCAGAAATAACCCAAACGATCATCATTAAACTCATATGTAATGAATCATCAACATGGTACATAATATAATCAATTATAAGATCATTTAAACTCATTTAATATCATTAATAACATTAATTATAAGTTCTGTAAGTTTATCCATGTTCTAAATGAACTTTAATTTATGAATACTAGAGAACCGCATAAGAAAACCTTAAAAATGAACATTCCCAAACAATGTTTTTGAACTCTATAACTCATAAAAAGGCCCATAAAAAAACTTCATGAAACCATAATGAACTAAATTCATGTACACATGGTTCAGTAATCATTAATTAATTAATATAATGTGATTATATAGGACATTAAAGTGACAGAAGTGTTCAGATACAAGGTTAGTGGAAATTCTCAAACCCATATTTCATTCTCCGATTTCCACCTATTTCACTAACTTTTTGGTATGGTAACTCCATAAAAATAATTTTTTTCATCATTATATAATCTTTTCCTGGATATAAATGTATTCTACACGAGTTTATGTCAAAAAAATGTTTTCCAAAAGAACTCCTCTTTCAAAAACACACCTTGTACTTCTCACTCACGGTTCATGGTTATTGTATTATGTATGTTATTCCCTATTTATTTTGAGATCCCAAGGATTATGAATGTATTATTATGAGATGAAACTAACTCCTTTACATGGGTTAGTCATGTTCATTTTTTATTTTTGTTTTTTTGGCATGCATGATAATGATAATGTTATGATGTGACAGGTGCACCCAGATTTATATTGTGCAATACGAATATTTCAATGTGACGGGTGCACTTGGAATTATACAATGGTCCAATGCATTGGGTAAAGTGATGAATATCATGAGTAGAAGGTTAATAATGTATGAACATGATGCTAGCATTTTTCACAATATTTATTATAGTTAACCACTGAGACATTATGTTTCTTTTTTTATACATTGCTGCATTTAAATTATTTTATTAATGATTTCTCTCATGTTCATGATCCATTACCCATGTTATGATTATTCTATCCCATTTTTATGTTGTTATTATCTAACCTATTACTGTGATTTTATCTCACCACATTCTTATGTATATCCTGAGGTGACTACATGTACTAAGGAGAGGTAATGTTCCAATAAGAATCTAGAGAAGAAGGAATACAATAATTTTTTTTGTTTGATGATGTAAATGTTCAATTTGGTCCTAGTTACCCAATACACTATCCCTTTGGATCCTATTGGTGTAATAAAATTATTTTGTTTATCTTTAAAATGATTTAATTGTTTTTTAAGAAAAGTTAGGTTCGCTATAGTGTTAGTTGACCAAGCATCTTAGACGGGACCATTTCTTGATCACATGCATCTATCACAGGTCCAAACCCATTATTTAGATAATTAGATGACTAATGTTTAGAGAAGAACAACTACTCATTAGAGGAATATTATCATCACTATTCATATCTCAGTGGTTCATCCAGAAGTATCTATTTCCCCCTCTTCAAAAGAGAGAGCCTCCATAGGAAAATTCATATCCATTGATCAAAAATATGATGTGCTGAAGCACCTCACAAGCAGATCCATGAGGCTTTCAATCATAGAGGATATATTATTATCAAATGGAATTTGTGAGGAACTTAATAAATCTTTTAATACCCCCTCCGATTTTATGATGAGGTAGCTCATGCAAAGGACTTATATGAAATGGAGGCTGAGCAGGAGGAATGTAAATCCATCATCTTGCTTCTGGGGAAGATGAATGTGTAATCATAAAAGGTCTCATATGGATGATATATATCACCATATAATTAAATGTACTAGAGATAAATAACTAAAATATTAATATTGTGTTTAGGATAATCCTCAACCCATCCTAAATGATCCACAAGTAGGGATGGAAGAAGAATATCTGACACCCACTAACCTATTAATGTAGGGGTATGATGAAACCATGGAGAATGTCTCGGTTAAAGCCCTAGTTCGGTGGACATATATCAAGTACCAAATCCATGTTAGTCTAATAGGATACATCATACAATTCTTCTCTTGGAGGCTCTTCTCTTAAATTTCATACATCGGTCCTTTCGTCACATAACCCATGTCTCAAATACTCCATCAATGGATGAGTAGGGGTACTACAAGGTGCTTTTACCCTATTCACTCAAATGAAACTATTTATCTAGATGTGAGGTGATAAAAAGGGAGGGGATTAAGATTCAGACCGATGATGTTGAGCACATCAGTGATCCTAATGATCTATGTTCTACTAATTCCAATCCATGGGTAGAAATAAATGATACCTTTGTTCTCCATCAGTAAATCCAACAATACCGGACATGGGGGTTGTTCTGTTTTCTCTAATAAGAATGGATTTGGGGAATCTAGGTAAAAGGAGTTCCCATTGATGAATTTTTACTCCAACAATGGACATGTCTTGATGGTACTAGAAACCCATACACATGCAATGTACTAATAAGTTCACCCCATGGATTATAATATTCATCAATCCCACAAGTTTATCAAGATAGGGATAACTTAAAGGAAATAAACTCACTACTACTTATTTAAAATATATAATGGACCTCATGATCGATGTCCAAAAAAACAAAATTGGCTCAAATGATTCTATCACCTTGATTTCAAAAAGTGTTAACCCCTTAGTGAGGCTTATATATCAGCCTGACCCAACACTGGTCCTCCCCTTAGATCGATTATCCTGAATGAACCACCTCCTCCCAATAATTCATCTACATTACACAATAAATATGATTTAGAAGAAACCCCTCTTATATTTGAATATGGTGTCTCCACCACTGTTGATGATTTAATTAAGGGGAAGCTATGTACTATGGTAGATATGAGGCTAACAATGATATGTGAATCCATTTATATAAAGGTGTAGTAGAAATATTTGGCCTTCCTGAAATAGAAAGGTGATTTATTCTCTTGGAGTTATGTTAAGGGGATTGGGAAAGAGCCTTAGGCCTTCATTACACCTCTTATACTCCCAGTGATTCATCACATGTTTGAACAACTTCCCATGAAGATGAACCCCTCCCATGTTCTTATGGTTTAGGCTGATGTTGAAAACATTATAAAGGAAACATAATTAGGTACTTTCATTACCCCATATGGCTAGCCATCATCATCCCAGACATGATGAAAAATGATCAGATTAGAGTCTATATCAACTTTTAGAACCTCAATTGCCACTATCTGAAAGTTTTTTCTCCCTTTCAAGTAACAGATCATTAGATTAATGATAAAGGTGGGTTCTATTCCCTATCATTTGTGGATTGATATTTAAGGTACAACCATATCAGGATAGACCCCAAGGATGAAGATTTCACCCCCTCTATGGTTCCCCAAGGGACCTATTCTATCAGTTAATTACATAAGACTTGAAGAGGATAGTCACATATCAATAATCCATGAAACACATCCTCAAGAAAATTCTCATTAAATTTATGAAATTCTTTGTGGATGAAATGGTGTTCAAATCCTTTCAGTATAAGGACCATCTCAGGTATCTTGAGAAAGTGTTCGGCTTACTCCGATCTTGGAACATAAAGATAAACCACTTGATGTGTGCATCCATGGTTACCACTGGGAAATTTATTAGATTCTTCATAAGAAAAATAGGGATTGAGATTTATCCAAAGAAGATCAAGGCCATCATTCAAATTCCTCTCTCGAGTAATATTCGATAGTTTGGAGTTCTCTTATGTTACATAGTCTATAAATGTTAATTTATCCCATATCTTGCTAGAAAGTATAATACCTTCTCAAGGATCGTGAATAAGGAGAATGCTTAACTAATGGATGAGGAGTGCTAGATCACATCTGATTATATCATGAAGTACATGTTCCATTATCCAGTTCTAAAGTCACCCATCATTGAGAAGACCTTGGTCGTCGATGTGACCACCTTGGAATAGTCCCTCATCAACCTCCAATCCCATAAAAATAATAAGGGTATGAAAAAAAATATTATTTTATTTTATTTTCGTGCTATTGGGCAAGGATTTAAGATACTCCCCCATTGAGAAGAGTCTCCTCACACTAGTTTTTGTAGTGTAGAAGTTGTGGAATTACTTGCATCATGCCGAGATATAGCTGGTTCATGAGTAGAGCCTCTAATGTATATCCTCAATCTCCCTGTTCTAACAAGATTATTGGTAGGCTGGGCAGTGATAATCTAGTAGTTTGATATCATATTCATCCTGAAAAAGTAGATTAAGGTCCAATCATTGTCATACTCTTAGGCTGCACATCTGGCCCCTAAAAAACTTCCCCTCAGTATTTATTTCCTATATGAGGCTATTCTATTAGTTAATCTTACAATTCCATGTTGGAATATGAATTTTGATGGTGAATCCCAAATCATGATCGATAAAAGGCATAAACCCTCAAAGCATAACAATGTTTCTCCATCACACCAGCAGAAGCCATATTTTTATACTCTTTACTATTGTCAAAATGTTGCATAAACAATGAGGTAGAGTATTAAGAGATCATTATTGATCCTGGTCAAGCCATAAATATTGATTTCCCCTATTTACATGTGATGAGAGAATCTAAATTAGTCATAAAATAGGTCAATATTGAATACGTCATTTGAAAGAATGAGCCTACACAACTATTGTAATGAACATTTCAACTGATGGCCCGGTTCCCTTGTCAATTGGAGGTTACCCATGTTCCTCAGCTACAGATTGGTGAAGGTGATTACTAAGGAAGTATGGTCTTGTATCTCAAAAATCATTATTAAGATGATTTATTCATTCATTTGGCACAATATAAGGACATATACCTTGAAAAATAATATAGAATAGACAAATCAGTAAACCAGATAGATGTCATTATCTCTATTATAGGACCCCCTGTCCCTATAGGGCCGAAGAAACAGCCTATTAGAAAACTAATTTTGTGTATTTCCTCAATCATGGAATTCTTTTTCCAAACCAAGATGATTTTTAGGGATTCTGTCGGTATGCAATACATTTTAAACTTAAGAGTGGATTTAACAATGAGAAAACCCTCTATAGAAATTGGTTTGATGGAATTTTCATTTACAATCCAAGGATATAAGATCCCTCATGTTATATAGGTGGTCTATGTTTGTTCATGTGATTCACATCCAATAGGATTAATGAACTCCCACCTGATTTAGAGGGTGGGCTATATCATTCCCACCATTGTTTGGGACTTAATTTAGTTCATCATGAAAATTCCTTGGATGGATGATCCATGCCATCTTTTTTGATTAGACCACTAGAGCATCTCTCAACCAGTATGTATTCTTGGCCATTGGCCATATGTAGAAATTATGTCATCGAACCATACTCATAGGTAAAAGCTGGACATTGAAGGTTTATATTTGTTGTGACCTACTTCTTTTACAAATGTTAATAATTTTTTTCCATAATGGAATTAAAAACACATATTTTCATCTAGTTCATCATATCCCACACCATCAATCAATTTTGATAACCATATTCTATAATCAATGTTAATGAAATCAAAATCTAGTATGCCAAGTTGAAGAGGTATTATATGAAGTACAAAATCTAGTCCGACCATACTTCTCACTACTATAAGAATGAAAATTCAAAATGATAGGTGTTCAACAAGACCCACTATACCACCCTACAAAATATGGTGGCACAAAACAAAGGGATTTGGTCATATATACTCATCAAATATCCGTGGCATTATCATATGACATCTAGAAATTCAACCTTGGTATCCCCATACTCTCTAGAATATGGAATAGAGGATGTCCTACCCATTATGACAAAGCTTCTATCACTCTTTTATTTATTATTCATCAAGAAGACAATAAACATACGGGAAGATTCATGTCTGAATAAGTTATAATCCATTTATAGAAACATGATTCACAACTTCCTTAACATAGAGAGGAATCAAATCATGATAGATACAACACTCAATAGGAAGGATTGACTCCTCTTCTTCATCATGTGTGATGATATATTGGATCTTGGAATGCAATGATACATAGAAAAAATCCAATAAAGATGTATCCCAATTGGGATGGACCTTACATCATTTAAAAGGTTTATTCCAAATAAGAAATCAATTTTATATCCATGCTTGAAGATCATTCCACTCCTCCCACTAATGTAATTTTTCTTAATCAGTACTTCACATGAGGATCATGGTACAAGAAGAAACAAATTAAATTATTTTCAATAGATACATAATGTATGAACATAAACTATTCCCAATCGGTCTAGAATGTATAACATTAAACAATTTTTAATCATTATAGGCACAAAAACTTTAAACTATTTGTAATCATTCCATGAAGTAAAACCATAAAATATTTCAAACTAGTTTAGGGAATACAACCTTAAACTATTTTCAACAGGTCCATGTAGTAAAATCATAACCTATTTTCAATCGGTCTAATCTTCATTACATTAAAATATTAGTAAACCCATGTTCCATGATGTATGACCCTAAACTATTTACAACTATTATTTGATATATGACCAAATGATGTAGTAACCATATTCTGAACTCTACATCCATATACTTAGAGTCATGGTCGCAGAATTATGACCTTAAACTATTCAAAACACCTATATTCCGAGCTCTATAACATGACTCTATCATCTACCATAGTCTGAGTTGCATGAAATTAAATTGAAAATTATAATTTCCACATTACATGATGATTAACAAATATCATTACGTTGTATAAAACTTTGATTCCTCATACAATAATTTTTATATGATCAAGAATAATTACCCCAAAAATGGGCATTCCACTTTTGGTGAATATTTGACGATAACAAACCAACATCCTCAATAGATGATGATAATTGTTTTCCATACCAAGTGAAAATAATTCAAGACACATCATATGGAATGTGTGAGATGACCTAAAAAGTGAACATCCATAGTCCAAATAAATTTAAATGAAGCCTTACCTTGTTTCATAAGCAAGAGACTCCCCAAAAATCATGGGATGTCTCAATTCCCTCATCGGAGAGGATTTACCCTACTCCCAGTTTCGTTCTTCTATTGTGTAGTGTTCCATAAATATTTATTGATTTATTATCATCCTCATGTGATATGTAGTGATTCTTAGACACCCTATCTCTAGGGACAACTAAATGGTTACCTACTTCTTGGCCCCTTTTCCCCATTTTGGGTCTATGATTTATGACATTAAACTATAATAAGTTGGTCTAATGATTTCACTATGGTGTGTAAGCCTCATTTGATCCTTTCATAGCTGGTTTTACCCCTTCCATTCCACACAAATACTCTATAGAAAAACATACACCCAGTCCAAACATCGTGACTAAAAATATTTTTCAAATTTACCCCATTCACATAATTGTGACCATAAACTATTCGTCATTTTTTGATGTATTTTTGTTGTTTGTGGGCCTACATTACCTCATATCAAGTCTGGTTCTGCCTATATCTTTGAACACAAATGCACAAAAAATGAATATTAACCCATTCCAATCATGATGACTCAAAACAATTTTCCATGAATCTTAACATCTTGACTTTAAAATATTATTCATCGTCAAATATTTAAGACCCTAAACTATGTGAAACTGGATTTGGGATCACTTCATGTGGTGCATAAGCAATTTTGACCCATTTACATCAGTTTTAACTTTTTAGCATCATCTGAACATACTTGTAGAATCCACCCATAGTCTATGATCTATGATATTAAACTAGGAACCCCAGTCTACGTATTATGACATTACCCCATATAAATCCATCCTTCTTGTCCCCTTATCCTTAGGGTTTCCTTCATCAAATATGTTTTATCAATAATATTCTCCCACATCTATCATGAACTAAATTTGGATTATGTCCCATTTCTATGGGAAATGAAGTGGCACCTAGACAATATTTCTCTAGGACCATCACCAGAATCAGCAAAAAATTACCTATAGGACTCCTCTTTAGGTATAAACCCCAATCATACTGCTTGACCTATTAGTGGTCCGAGATTCCCTCATAACCCAAAATGAGGAATAAAATAATGTGTACCACCTTCTGTATTCCCTTTCAATTTTTTTTGCAAAAAACATTATACAGTATCACTACCTTATATAAAACATGGATACCTCATATGAATAATATGTGATGAAAAAAAATCATACACCATATGAAACTGGGATGCCTTATATTAAAAGTATTGGATAAAAAAATAAACCTTCTAAATTTGGAATGCCTCATATCATATTATGAGATGATCCCATATCCTCATTCGAGAGGGTGTCCCCATTTAGTTTTAGTATCCTACCACACTATGACAGAGAAAAATATGTTGCATGATTAATATTTATATAGAATACTTAGTAATGACAATATATTTTATCCTTGAACTAGCCCTACCATTGACTTGTTTTGTGGTTCCTCTCCTCTTGGACATTCTTGATTCTTTCCTACAAACACGGTCATTTAGTACATTTGATTATATGGTGGAATAGCTACTAGGTTACACAGTATTACCTATACAATATTCCCCATTTCCACATCTATAGTTTTCACATTCTAGGATTTGGATATTCATCACCCTTATGATAAGAATGAGAACCCTAATGGTAATGGTCCAATGAGGCACTATCTCACCTACATTCATGGGCTCATGCCTCATAGGATCTCTAAAAAAATAGAATATCCCATATTTCAAACATAATAAGGTATTGATCCCACATTTGTTCACCCATACTAAACCGACGTGGGTATAAGTCCTCTGTTCTAAGCATGTTATATATTTTTCCCCACTCATCCATCATTCTCATTTCACTATCCACATATCATAATTTATTATTTCCCTCACAAGATTTGTTATCCATTTCACCAATCATTTTTTTCTAACCTATACTAAATTGGAACTTCACACCACTCCCTATTTATCATATTGGGTATGGATCATTTGGGGATTGGATTTTGTGGGATGTTCTCCTCGAGAAAGGATGTGAGATGAAAGTACAATATAGTCTAATAAAAAAGATCTTAAATTGAGTGAATGTTTTTGCAAGGATGATTTTTAATGTATTATTTCACCTCCTTGGATCCTCCTTTCACATCATGAAATATTTCATTTTTTTCATTCACGTTTCTTCAAGACATGAATCACTTCAGTCCAAGAATAATGGCTAATAAACTATTTTACTTTTTTTTGTCCAAACTCTATGACCTTAAAATATGATCATAAGTCGAAATATCATGAAATTAAACTATGTGATAATCCCTATAGTAATGTTTCGTATGGAGTTCTTTCACGTTTTCCCTAAATTCTGGTTGAGTTGTCACTCCTTCATGATATAAATATTAATTTGGTATGTTCATTGAATTTTCTAAATATATGACCATAAACTAGGATACATGTTCTAAAAACCCTATTCACAAGATGTTAAAATATATGGCTTAACATACCAATCTAATGATTTCAAATTGTAAAATGTGTTTTCCTCAATGTCTAGTGCTAATATATGAAACAATCATCCTCATGGAATGATTTTATACTATAGATCATCATAGAAAATTACATGAGAATCCTATTTCCCACATTGGTTCTGGTCATCTAACACATTATTCATGTTCTTAGACCATCTATTATCATCTGAGATGATGCTCCCATGGATGATTATTCTGACATTTGTCCAAAATTATATTCCCACCCAACATTCTCAATGACATGATTGCATAATTTATAGAGTGATGGAATTATTTCAAACATTTCATCACTACCCCTCTACACATTGTTTGTCTCTTTACATAAAAACTCTTCATCGTCTACTTTCTAATGGTACCCCCTTAATGGGGTGATCCCATAACAAATTGGCACACCTACCACTATGAGAACATTCCATGAAATAATTCTAACAACATTTTGAGATAGGTCCCATGTTTTGAAAATGGTCAAGGGATGACCATAAATTTTGTGTTCCTATACTCATCAAAACGATAATGGATACAATGTTTCAAAAATGGTAACCAGTTGTGCTTCATCATCACACCACCCTCCTCTTGTTCAAGATATTGGTTTTCACAGTTCATGATATTCATTCCCTTTTTTCAAATATAATTGAATGCCACTTGTATTACCCCATTCGTGCACTAGCTTATGTTGTGAAAGTTAGTTGTTTGTTTGGAGGGTTTCTATCCTCAAACCATATAATATTCCATTTCAAAATACTCCCAGTGGTTGTCAAAAATTTTCAAGACCCCATGTCTGCGACCCTTATCTAGAAATATCATAAAAACGATCAATCATCTATTTATCCTTTGTTTCCCACAAAAATCACGAATCCTGTGGGTTTAGAGATTGATGGTCATTGTATTTTCAATGTGATCATGATGCAGAAATAAAGGGAAACATTTATAATAATGGAAGATGACAAAGAATGTCAAATAAATTTTGGGTGGGTAATACCCACATTGTATAATTTCCATTATTTTTTAACAAAATAAGACCTCCCATAAAGTTGGAGCCTAAATATTGAGTTCTTTTGGTTAGTTAACCTTTGTATAGTATCCTCTAGATTCTTTTATTGCTATACTAGATCATCCACCTATTCATATGCTTTATGAATGAACTCTTCTGCTATAGTCCACATTCAATTCTTTTCATCCCATTCCCCAGCAACTAAGGATTCCTCCACTACTTCCTCGGTTTCATCTACCACAAATTTACTCCTTAGATGGATCAATATCTCAGCCTGAGTAGTCCCCGTGACTAATTCCTCTTACTCTAATCCATTCAAATACGAAATATATTCTTATTCTACCTAATGTGCATTTCAACACCCATCCCTATGGTTTTGTTGGAAATATCAAACACCTTCCCCTTGGTGCACCCGTATTGAACTTGGAAGTCCCAATCAAATGTGTGAAGGCTACAGGATACTACCCATTCAGTTATTATGATAGTAATTCAATGGCGGTGATTCCCCACATGGCATGGGAGGTCAACCATCAGGGTGTAGTTCATGTTGATATCTATGTACATCCTAGATTTGTGACAAATGACTCAATTTTACTCAGCAACATATGATTTGTATTCCTCAAATTCATCATGTTGAGTGGGATCATATAGTGGAAATATTTCCAATATAAGAGTGGTTACATCATCCTCGAGAATGACCTCATATGGGATGAAATTTATTTCTAGCGGAAAAAGTTCAACACCATCCCCCTCATCTACATTAGAATCCCCATAGAACA